>JAZHRO010000025.1:61932500-66932500 GCA_037157565.1 Thalassia testudinum | reverse complement strand
TTAAATGATCAATTGTGTTTGTGCTTACTGATAGTCTGTTATTATTACTATGGTGCCTTTTTTTCCTGTTATTTGGTTTTTGTTTTACTAATTACTATTAATTACATAATTAAATTCACCCAAATTAGATTACTGACATAGATAATAATCAATTTAAAATACCTAGATTAATTTAATTATTAATTAATTGAACTAATTTAAACGAATTTTAAATTAATAATCATCAATATAACATGATACCGAAATATATTTAATAATACATTGTTTATATTACCTAAAAATAATTATATATTTACCATCATAACATTACTTATATAAATAATTACCAATATATAATACAAAACAACAAATCTAACTACCACAACAACCTTGAAGTTGCTCGTATTGATTTATCAGAATTGTATGCATAAGGAAGCAGGTCTGAAGTTTATTCTTACTGAGAAAAATTTACCCTAAACTGATTGATTTATCACTCAGGCCTGTGTCTGTCTGATTCTTTTCCCTAGTAGGTTATTGATCTTACTCAAACCCCACCTCACTTAATTTTCCCACCCCCATGAGATCCTCCCTCCTTTCATGACATTAGAAAGTTACAATGGCAAAGGAGTTACAAGTTTGCGAGAAGGTTGCATTAATGCTAACCTATGGATTTTCTCTTGCTATAATTGGCATGGATTTGAAGGTAAGCAACAGTCTCTAAGACTTTTAACATTCACTGATATTGAATCGCTGAATGCTACAATTTGCAGGGAAAAAATGATCATTCTAGTAGCACATTTTTCTTTTCTATGCAAGAAGCATAGGGCCAAACATCTGCTGTTTCTATCTGTCTTTTCTTTGAAGGGTTATGTTTTTTATGAAATGTCATTCTTGTGTGTTCAATAGACTAACTTCAAATGGTCCTCAAGCTATTGGTCACATCTTAAAATCTATTGTGATACCTTCATTTGAAGAAAACACTTCAGTGTTGTAATGTGTTGCCACTTCGCAATTCTTTTGGAATTTTATGTATTATTTACAACATTACTCAAAATGCCAATTGTTATCAAACATTGCAGTTTTGATTCATATGTTTTCCCCGAGCCTGAATGTAAATATTATATTTTGACTGCTATGTTTTGCAGTATGCGGAGCTTAAGCCAGTGCCTTGTACAACATATGTTGATGCTCAACTCCTAAGGGAAAAATGTGCAACGCCGGTTCTTAAGCAGGTATCTTGCTTTCTGGCTTGAATTCTCCATCACAACTTTATTTGTTGATTGTTTTGCATGTTGATAGCAAGACCTTGTTTTGTCGAGTCTGCTATCATGCATATTCTATAGATGCGGATTTTCATTTTTAAAGTAATTAAATGTCATGCTTATGTGCAGTTCCTCATTCTGAAACTTAATTTTATTTCTTATTGAGACACCTTCGAATTTGCAAATTGTTGCTGACTTAACTATAAGTGATTAGCATCTTTTGAACGTAGTCTAGCTTCTTAATAACAATCGCAGGGCAACATGACTCATGTAAACATGGTCAGAAGAAGAGTAATTTCTAGGGTAATTGGAGAATAAGAGGGGTACATCAGGCACATATAGCAATGTATAGCCTTATAGTTAACTTCTGTTTATATTTTAGACAGGATTATTCATGGAATAGATTAATATTTCCTTCGCAGAAATCTAGATGCCGAAAGTAATGCATTCATGTAGAAAAATGTCCAAGTGTGATGTCTTTCCAGTTTTCTGTTTTATACCAGGGAATTTTAATCTTTATTTTCTAATTTTTTATAATTAGCTTGGTTTTAACTCTGTGAGATTGAAGAATTGGGTCTATAACTGCAGGTTTTTTAGTTGCATAATTTTGGAATTACTCATGAGCATGCTGCCATTCTGGTTTAGGTTCATAGTGATGTTATAAGGTATTGCTATGGAGATGAACAACATCTTGATGAAGCATTGAAGAGAATATTTCAATATGGACAAGTATTATAACTATACTAAGTATATGGTTTGGAATGGATGCCTTCATGTGCCTGTCTACATATGTAAACATATATATGCTATTCATGTTGGTAAAGGCAGGAACACATCATGTTGGTAATCATCTTAAATCTTTACCAATCAATCAAATAATATATATTAACGTCCCTAGCATCGTACTTTTCCATAAAGACAAAATTGTCGCTCGCTAGTGCTATTCAAATAGCATTTTTCCCCTACAAAATCACATTGTTTTCCTCTGATGTTTGCTGTACAACCAGGTGGACATCTATAAAGACTATCATACATCAAATATTATAAGTAAGCCTATCTTATGTCTTGACCTAGAAAGCTCCTAGAAGTTTATTGATGACCTCATGCTAGCCAATCGTAATGGTGGTTTGATGATACACCTAATGTAAATTCTGGTTATAGGCCTGCACCCCTAGGCAAATTCTTTAAGTTAATAAGGTAAACACATTCCCAACATTAAGCATTCATCCTAATCTCAATCTATTTCCCTGTAGCAACTGTAAGGACTTGAACCTTATTGAGGAAAGTCTGCCCATAGAACATTTAGGTTTTGGCCCCAATCAAATTCATACACGAAGCAGCACACATCAAAATGTTTAACCCTAGCTGAAAGGTAGCAATCTACTCAGTACTTGGGACTAAATTTAGGTGCATTACAAATTTCCCACTTTAAATCTTGATGTGATGTCCATTTCACTCGTATGATCAGTCAAGTGTATCATACTGACTCATAGGTATCTGCGGCTCACTTGCCAAGTTTTGCATTGATTTAATTTGTAAAAATGTAAGTGCAAACCAAGTTTATCTGAGAAAACATGAACAAGCACTCTTCTTTTTTGGACAAGTAAAAAGGAAGGCTAGATTAAAGTAGCACCCTTCCCATTTTTATTAGAAAAAAATGGGGTCGCATAAGAGATTACAGGTGCATCTGCCCTACTCAATGCAAACCTTCACTCAAAAGAGCACACTCCTAGCATACATTGTAGCCCCTTTAGAAATCACCCAAATCCTCTCCAACCAAATTGACCACAAGACTGCTGACAACAATGCACATTCCTTTATTCTATTTCATACAAAGAGGAGCAAAATGGCCTCTTCTATAGGAGCTCTAGACCCATCAAAATAGAAAGTGTCACTCCATGTCAGCCCTGGTTGCTTCTAAACATAAGGTGCAAAATGACAAACAAAGATAGTCAACGTCATCCAAAGCATCCCAACATATCACACAAGTGTCTGCCTAGTGGTACAATCTCTGATGCCTCGCCTTGGTAATAATCCTCTATCATTGTGCTTCTTTGGTGAAAAAATGGGCCTTCAATGGCACTTTTGCTAACAAAACTAGCTCATAATTTTTAAGGAAATCTTCATCACGATCTAGTAGGGGCGATCTCAGATCCTTAAAAGCCTTCTGAACGTTGAACTTCCCATTTTCCCACTCCTGTGAATCCTCCACTTCAGACCTTAGGGTGTTGCCTGCAACAAGCTGGTGGAGCTAGAACAACTCATCCACTCAAGCATCTGAGAGAGTAGACACAAATGTTGGCCTTCAATAACCTACTCTCTCAGCAAAAGAGTCACTCCAACAATCCCATAGTGGGCATCTCCTAGTTTTGAGCCAAAGCATACATGCAAGGAAAAGCCTCCCATGGAGGACCATGTGAAGGTCAGCAAGCCTACCAGAATGTAAAGCTTGTGCCAATGCTTATACATGGTACAAAATGCTCCTCCCACTTTGGGGGGTTATCGCAAGGATAACCACCCCTTATCCTTTTCAAAAAATTTGGTCGCTATAAAGATTGAGATCCAGGTACTTGCTGTGGACTGGTCCTCCTAATTAATAGTCTTGTCATACATCTGTAGTAACAACAAAACCAGGAGCCTGTTACTACCCCCCATGATCTAAGGCACAACACTTAGCAAGAAGGGGCTTCACATTTGGACCCGTAAGACCTCCTAACATGTGCAGAACCCAACACTCATGATTAGATCGTTGGAATTACTATTATTCTTTCCCTTTTTGAGATCCTTCTTTCATCAAACAAGAAAGAAAGTGACAAAAAGGGGTAAGAACGTTCAAAGAAGTATGCGATGAAAAGATTAAACATGAGCAAAAATATATATAGATATTTCATCATCGAAAGAAACATATAATTGAATTTTCAGTTAGCATGTAATTCTGCTTCATTAAGCAACAATTTCTTATTCTTCCTCTTAATGATTAGAATTACCCTTAGTTTTTTTTCCATCTAGATCCTTTTTTTCATCCAATTAAAAAGTATAAAGGTGACAAGGTGGGGGTGAGATAAAAGCAAGGGTGAGAAAATCGATATATACAATCCTTAATTGAAAGATATGTCAATGGCACCACCCAGTGGATGATATGTAATGTGTTGTTCTTCATCATTCGTGCCTTATTCTTATGAACTTGTGCATGCTGGTATCCTTTCCAAAGAAGACATTGAACTATCCATATATAATCTCAGAATTCAATCCCGTGAGTTCAGAATTTGTTGTTTTACTTATCATATTGATAGTCTATTAGACTATTCAACTTCATGTATTTGGTATTCTATGTTTGTGAGAAATTGTTTACTTTGCAGAACAGATGCGGGTTTGGTGAAAGAGGTGATATTTGGGTAGAGAACATTCTTAGTCTTGTTGTTCATAAGTTCACCTCTCAACATGGTTTGTGAGTTGTACTTACTGGCTTCATATCTATCACCTTGGTGGAGTTGGAAATGTGCAGAAACTTAGGCAACTACCATATTGAAGAATGTGCATGATAAACAGTAGCATCAATAACACAAAGAAGAACTTAATTTTACATGGACAACCCTTCACAGGAGAAGGAAAGCATCACAAATAAGAGACCTTCGAGAATGAGTATTTTTTTCATTCTTCTCAAGCAAAAATAGTATACTCACTCTTACAAACTCTACATAGGTGAGGTGGGACTAAACTCAACCTGGTGTCACATAGATTCTGGATAGGGTGTAATTTGTAGCTTATTAATTACTTATTTCAACACCTCCCTTAAGGTGGAGGTGAAAACACTTTCAAGGTTATTTCTGATGTTTAAGGAAATATTTTTCATTTAATACTGGGTTAGTTGGTGATAATTCATACTTTAGTCATGAGTTTTACACCAAGTTTAATATGAGAAATATGTTTTTTGCAAGCGAAAGTATAAAGAACTATGGAAAAAGCATTTTGGGATGAGGGCATAGAATCTCTGGCAAAAGACAATCAAAGACAGAATTATTGTGCTTGTGAAGGAGGCTCCTCAAGTTTTGAAATAGGAGATCAAGGGCCACGTTGATATTGATATTCTCACTCAAATATTATGGATGGTAATGTAATTCCTCAATTCATTACTTTAAATTTACTGGCCACAATCATATTACAATTTATGCATTTAAGATTAGATTTTTGTGCTACCCATTCAGCACAACAATTGATTGCTTAACATTTTCGCATGTTTCCTTTTTTCTCTACATTGTTACTTGACTCAGGGTCAATTGACTTGGATTATCTCATAAAATCATTTTAGTATTCGTTGGGCACACTTGAGAAGCTATTTGCACCTGCAAAAGTTGAGATGAAAAACGCTCACAAGAATATGCTGCAGGAATTAGTAGAAATCTCCTTTGATTGGGAGTAACGTGGCTCTTTTGTAGCAATAGTGGTCAAAGGGTTGTGCTTTATTTCGGAGGAAGGAAAGGTTTATGATTGGAACCTTCGTGATTCATTGTATTTTTAATTTTTTCTTATATTTTTTATTTTTTTCTTTGTATTACCTTGAGGTGGGATATTTTGGTATTGAGGTTGTTGATGCATTTTTGTTTATTTTTCTTCATTTTTAATGTATCCTTACAAAGGGCCTTTATTGTATTTTATTATTGGAAGATCAATAAAATAGGAGTTGCTTTTTTATTTTGATCTTCAAATAAAAATCTCACTAAAGTATATTAATAGTGGCAATTAAGTGGTATAATAGGGTGTTATTAAAGTGAATTAACATTGGCAATTAAATAACAAAAGAAATCATTATTAAAGTAAATCAATAGTGGTGAATTAGAGATACAAAGAATTGTTAAATAATATCTATAGTGGTAATTAAATAATAAAATAAAACATCATTAAAAAAAATTAATATAGTTTAGTAACATAAAGTGTTAAAAGAAGTATATAGTGACATTACTAGTGTCAATTAAATTGTCACTGACATAATTAAATAGTAGCAAATAAATTGTCATTAAAGAAGATTATTAGAGATGTTAATTGCGGCAATTAAAGTGACGTTAATATAAATGCTTTAGTGGTAATTATATAATTGTCTTTAATCTTTTAGTGATGTCAACGAATGTGGTAATTAAGTGGAAATTATTTTAAGTGTTGTTAATTTTATATAGTGGCAAATATCAAATGTCACTAAAGGTTTTTTTTTTGTAGCACCATCAGCATCTAACTCTTCACCTAACTCCTCTCTTCCTTCACTTGTGGATGAAAAAGTACAAATTATTTCGTAATCGGGCCCCCAACTATAGTTAAAACTTTTGCCTGACTCCTTGAAATATGTTTTCCTAGGATCTAATCAAGTAGGCCCTTGATTATCAATTCTGGAGTCACTACGGCTAAAGTGGAAAAACTTCTCTAGGTTCTTAGTAAAAATAGAAAAGCTATTGGTTGGATTCTTTTTGACCTTAAGGGTATCAATCCGTCCTATTGTACTCACAGAATATACCTTGAGGATGAATCTCGCCCCTCCTACCAACCACAAAGGCATTTGAACCCTAATATGCAGAGGTGGTAAAAAAGATCATAAAGTGGCTTGATGCTGATATAATGTATCACATTTCTGACAGCTCCTGGGTTAGTCCCACATAAGTAGTGCCTAAAAAGGTTAAAATAACTGTTGTCAAAAATGAACATGGGGAAAACATAATCACTCGAACCACTTCTTCTTGGCGTGCGGCATTGATTATCGCAAATTAAACACTGCCACCAAGAAGGACTATTTTCCGCTCCCATTTATTGATCAAATCTTGGAGCAGTTAGCCGAACATGATTACTATTGCTTTCTCGATGGTTATTTCGACTATAATCAAGTTGTGGTCCATCCAGAAGATCAAGAAAAAACTACATTCACTTGCCTTTTCAGAACCTTTGCTTTCTAAAGGATGCCATTTGGTCTGTGCAACGCACTGGTGACTTTTCAAAGGTGTGCTTAAAATATTTTCAGACTTGATAGGTGGATGTCTTGAAGTTTTTATGGATGATTTCTCTATTTTTGGAGACTCCTTTGATTTGTCTTAAAAATCTTGAAAGGATGCTCCAAAAATGTATAAAGGTTAACTTGATCCTCAGTTGGGAGAAAAGCCATTTCATAGTCAGGAAGGTATCATCTTGGGCCATGTCATCTCTAAAAAAGGAATTGCGGTAGATCGTGCCAAAATTGGTGCTATCTCTAAACTCCCATCGCCCACTACTGTCATACATATCCGATCTTTCTTGGGGCATGTGGGCTTCTACCACCATTTCATCAAGCATTTCTTCCAGATCTCCAAGCCCTTAAGTCAATTACTCATCAAAGACTAGCCTTTTGACTTTACAGAACAATTCCTGGAGAGTTAGAATAGGTCGAACAAGGATGTTACAAAGGCACCAATTTTACAGGGACCTAACTGGAATTGTCCCTTTGAATTAATGATAGATGCCTTAGATTTTGCCGTGGGGGCTGTTCTAGGGCAACGTATTGACAAGAAACCCGTTATGATCTATTATGCCAGTAAAACCCTTGTTGATGCACAGTGGAATTATACGGTAATTGAAAAAGAACTTCTTGCCATAGTTTTTGCCCTAGAAAAATTGCGCTCATATTTGTTGGGGTCACATGTCATTATTTATATCGATCACTCAGTACTTAAATATTTGCTGAACAAGATGCGAAACATCGCCTTATCCGCTGGATCCTGTTGCTCCAGGAATTTGACCTGGAAATCAAGGACAAGGTGGGGTTGCAAAATGTAGTGGCCGACCATCTCTCTCGTCTTATGACGAATGACATGTTGATCCCTCCAGATGTTTTCCTTGATGAGACCATTTTAGTTGGTAATACCCTCCCCTTGTTTGCAACAATTGCAAACTATCTAGCAACATAACGATTCCCTTTTGATTGGCCAAAAATCAAATGGGATAAGTTCTTTGCTAACATTAAATATTATTTCTCGGAGGAGCTCGACCTTTTCCGCATCTGTGTTGATCAGGTCATTTGACGGTGTATTCCCAAATCAGAATTTCATGATATTCTGAGACACTGTCACCCAATGGCCTGTGGCGGTCATTTCTCGGGCAAGAAAACTATAACTAAAGTCCTTACTTTTGGATTCTTTTGGCCTAGTTTGCATAAAGATGATCACTCTTTTGTTCGATCCAGTGTGAGTTGCCAGAGCATCGACAACATGACTCGAAAGGATATGATGCCCCTGAATTCGATATTAGAAGTTGAAATTTTTGATGTAGAGAGCATCGACTTCATGGGACCGTTCATCAACTCTTGTGGGTATTTATACATACTAATCGCAGTTGACTATATATCGAAATGGATTGAAGTAATACCCACACGCACCAATGATCACAAGGTTGTTGTTGATTTCATAAAGAAAAATATTTTTTCGAGATTCGGCATCCCTAAGGCCATCATCAGTGATGGAGGACCACATTTCACTCACTCTCAATTCCGTCACCTTTTATCTGAATATGGGATTAATCATAAAATTTCCATTCCTTACCACCTTCGAACAAATGGCCAAGCAGAAGTTTTTAACTGGGAAATTAAAAATATTTTGCATAAAACGGTTAGGCCTGATGGTAAAGACTGGTCCAATAAATTGGATGATGCTTTATAGGCCTACCATATGGCTTTTAAAACTCCTCTCGACATGTCCCCATTCCATCTGATTTTTGGAAATGCATATCATCTCCCAGTAGAACTCGAACACAGGACTTTTTAGGCAATCAAACAAATAAACGCGGATCTATCTGAGGCCAGTAAACAAAGGAAATTACAATTAACTGAATTGGAAGAATTGTGTAATTTCTCTTACGAAAACGTGCGGATTTATAAAGATCGAACAAAGAAATTTCATGATAAATATATTGTTTGAAAACATTTTGATATCAATTAGTGTGTTTGGCTTTTAGATGCACACTTATGCATTTTTCTAGGTAAACTTAAATCCAAGTGGATTGGCCCGTTTATTATCTTGAAAACATATGCATACGGCATAGTTGACCTTTTTGATCCAAAAATGAATACTACCTTTCAAGTCAATAGCTAATGTTTAAAGCCCTACTTTGACAATTCCCCAAATCTCTTATCTGACACTCTTGATTTAATTGACTTACCTTTTGATGATCATTGGTGCAATTCACGCCTGGCTGAATGGCGTATAAGATAGCACTGGATGGAAGGTAACTCATCATTTTTCCTGCTTTTCATTTTTCATTTTCTTTTTCAGTGGTTTTGACTATCCTTATTTTGACTGCCATCACAATGGTGATTTCTTCTCCCTTCCCACTGCATGAGGACATGGTATAACTTAAGCATGAGGGGGGGTGTTTTTAAATTTTGACGATCGATTCAGGGTTTTCAAAATAAAAAACATTCAAATTTTTATTTCATTTTTGCATACCCAAAAACATAAAAATATTGAAAACTTTTTGAGGAAATTTTGAAATTGGAACCAAGGTTGAGGATTCATTTCAAGGTACAATGGGATTTAATCTTTAACAAATTCGGGATAAGTATATGGATCTGATTGTTAGAATCTCTGGGTCTATTTTTAGATTAGATCAAGTATCCTTCTCTAAATTCTACCTGAACTCATAATGATGTAGGTGACTTGATTTCTTTTTGTGACATGGAAATTGCTTGGTTTAATTTCTGACCCAAAAACTTGCATTTCTTGCAAAATTCTTGTGTCAAATTTCACTCACAAGCCAACTCCTAAAAAATATTTAGAAATTAGAAAAACCCCTTTATTAGTCTTAGTGAAATCCGAAGTAGATGATTGGTTTGAGTTCCTACCGTCGAGAAGGAGGAAAATGCCTCCTTTGAGGATGCAATGTTAACATGTTACCACCTCGACACTGCTCTACATCTATATTTCATATCTTTAAATGGAGCATTAAGGTGCAATTTTGCAACTCAAGTGTCTTGGATGGTGCTCTACCTATAGCGTCAGAGCAAGAACTTAAGTTCGCTTGGAGCGCCCTTTTACACCGCATTGTGTTTTGGGGTTGTGAGCTCTTGGGTAGTGTCTTGGATAGTACTATCTCGAAGTGCTGGTGTCAGAGCCCCTTTGAGGATTGGTTATGGGAGTGATGATCTTAACACATTTGTTGTAGGATTAAGCTAGGAATAAGTATGGGAAAGAAAAAAAAAAGGTTTCAAAAATACGACCTTATAAATGTTGGCATTCACAAGCACTGACATAAGGTTTTAAAAGATTATGCATGTTGTAAATCTGATTCAAGAGCCACGAAAAATCCTAAAAACAAAATAATTTTGGGTCATTTGAATTAACAAGGAGTTAACTTGTGAATTTTTGAAGGATACATTGATCCTGACTCATCTAACTTTTTGGATCTAAAGATGAATGTCAATGGTTTGTCCTTAACATCGGAGGTGTATTGCATGTTCAGTGGAGTGGATAAATATGTGGAAGGTGATAAACACCAATTTATCATCATTCTTATGCCCTAAAATAGATCTAGCTTTTAGGACTTTATCTTCGCAAATGAGTTTTCGGGTTGCATTTAGGCATTTACTTAGGATAGGCTTGCATTATATTTTATTATCTTTTTGATACATTTACTTGAGTGTCATGGATAGACAGAAAGTCAAATCCCACATACCATGGCACTAAAGAGGGCAGAAGATGAAGAAGAAGCTTCTATCAGTTGGATTCCAACTCATTTTAGCTGGATCAACTCATCTTTAGCTCCATTCAGCTTATCTCAGTTGAATGGAAACCCAAGCTGGTTCACCTTAGCTCCATTTAGCTCACCTCAGTTGGATGGCAGCTCAAACTAGCTCAAGATAGTTGATCCCAGCTCCATTCCAGCTCCTCTAGCTCAGAACAGTTCACTGAAAGCTCAACCTGACTAGGACTAGCTACTGCCATCAACTAGCTAGACCTAGTCAGCTGAAGATAATCTCAACCAACTCAGGCTAGCTCAAGTCTAGCTCCTGGAGATTTAACTCAACTCATCTTAGTTGAGCTGAGCTACTTGACTCATGGGAACACTATCATAGGCCCTAACTGGCCACTTTTAGTCAGGTATGATTAATAAAAGCTTCTACATAATCATCTGAAGGTCGTAATTCTGTATTATTCTGATTTGAGAGAAGAACTGGAAATCAGCGTTAATTCTACAATTTTAACAGCACATCATGAACACAGATTAACCACGGGGTCACTCAGGGGCTAAATAAAGGTCAAATGAGCTTAAAGGTCCAAAAAGGGGGTCAGTACTGACAGAAATGAGATTTCATGCATTTTGAAAATCAAAACAACATATAAAACCCTAGTTCTCAACCCGCTTAAATTAAAGTGATTTTGGTTAGGATAAAATTCATCTAAACCTCTTAAAATTCATATAAAAATATTTCAAGAGGTTTGGGACCTTTGGTTTGACCATCTGAACCCATTTTGACCTTAAACAGAGTTGTACATGGGATTTTGCCCTAATTTGGGCTTCTGTGCAAATTTTCCAGTGAAACGTGGTCAAAACTGAAATCTAAGTTCACCATTAAATTTCTTGGATCCAAATTAGGTTAAGGCCAAAATTTGGGCCCAATTAGAGTTCATATTGACCTAGTTAGCAATTAGCCCTTTAAAACTTTGTTTCTTACATTTAGCTCATCAGGTTTCGAATTATTTGCAAATGGGTCCCTAACTTTTCATCATTTTCTTCATTCTGATCCCTAACGCCATTGCTAGTGTGAAAGCTCTGCAGTCAAGATTCGAGGGAGGATTCCTCCCTCAAATTGGATCCAAATCCCTCCAAAATTGGAGGGATTGTTCGTGAGGACCTTCATGATCTATTGAATCAACTAGGAAACCCTACAACGATCCCTAGATCTCAAGCGAGTTCAAGATTTCAGGGGATCTTGTTTTCCTGAAATCTCAACTCAATCAAGATTTAAAGCTCGATCTTAAGCTTTATAAAAGACCCTCATGCAATGACTGCGTTCTTTAGCCTAGTTTGAACCAGAAAAACCTCCTCTTCTTCTCCGGCCATCTCTGCAACTCGGCTCCGGTGACCTCCATCTTCCTCCTCTAGCCGTCCAACCATCAAATTAGATGGCCCTCCAATTTGCTCTCTTCTTCGTGACCGCAACCAGCCAAAGTTCAGTCCCCCCCACCTCTTCTTTGTCGTCGACACTCCAGCGGACACCATCTTCCTCGACACCGTCCTGCCAATGCCAACACCTTTCCTTCCCTATTTCTCCTCTTCCTTCCCTTTAATCTCCTTTGCTTCTCCACTTCACTTTCATCCACCTTAGCTTCACTTTCAACCATTGCATCGCCCAAACACACTTCATCTTCCCCACAGAGTTTCGCCAGCCTCCACAATGCTCCAAACACCACACGATCACCTCCACAAGCTCCGTCCCACCTTCCTCTTCAAAAGCCTTAAGTTTATTTGGGGTTTCAAGCTCTCCACTTTCCCGTCGAACAAACCCACCCTCCACACTCATTTTCGTCACTGATAGCCCTCCACACACATGCGTAAATCAAACCACGGCCACCGTTGCACTTGCCGTGGTCTGGCGAAGCTTCTGAGCCAATATAATTGGGCCACCAGGCCATATTCTTGATTTCAGGGAATCATCGGAGCTCCGCCATCGTTGTCACCATCTGCACCTCCAGCCACCGCAATCCAAGCATCTCTAGCCACAACTCTGCATCCAATAGATGCGGCCCAACCTCATAAAGCTACCTGCACCCTCGGTTGAAACACCGCACCACTCCAGCAACTTCAATTCAATGAAGGGCCACTTGCTGTGCCTGTGCGACGGAGCCCTCAACTTAGTCCGACATTGGGCATTTGCGAATCAGTTGCAGCGTATATTACGCAAACGTGCATACAGCTCTTCGCCTCAGCACGCACCAGGGGTGAAGTCCCTACTCACGCACGTGCCAAAGCATGCCCTCGCTCGCGGTTCACGCCACGTGGGTCTGGGCGAGATCTGGTTACCCAGGTCCGGTCTGATTGTAAGGAAGGAAAATCTGAAGGAGGGATGGGGAGGGTTTTTGCTACCTCGGGAATCGTGCCCTCCCTCTCCGCACTCAACATTTAGTTAAGATTTGAGAGGCCCTTGCGCCTCTGTGTTGGTGTGCTGCTGTTGTGCCTTGGCTTCTCTAAGGCTCGAGATAAGGCGTCTGAAGCCTTAATCAAACATCTGACCCCATGCTTGTGTTGGTTTTGATATTTGATTGATACTGTTGAAATATTTGAGATAATTGCATAGCTTAAACAATAGGGTTAATTGGTGGTTCAAACCAGCATTTTAACTCCATCTTTTTGCACTTGACTCTCTGATTTTATTGAAATATTCTTCTGAGTATTATTATGGTTTCAATTACATATTCTTCTTGATATTGTGGTTAGTGAATTAAAATTGCCAATTTTCTCCCTAAGAATGACCTCAAACTCATTTCTTGATTTCGAGTTTTATAAATTTAAGTGTTGTTGCAATTTTTGTCCTATACTACGACGTGTATTTCTAAAAGATGATTTTTGCTCTACAACATTGACCTAAGCTAGCTAGGTAATCTCTGAGAAGACTAGACCCAGCTCACCTCAACTCATATCAAGTTAAGCCAACTAAGGTAGCTCCTTGCAGTTCTCTTCAGCAACTACTAGCTCCAATGCAGCTCAAGGCAGCTCGCTTCAGCTCCTCACCTCCAAAACCCTAGCTCCCTCTACCTCTCTACCCTACTCCCCACTAGCTAAGCTAGCTTAGCTTAGCTAAGTTCACCTCCATGGCACCAAAAACCTAACCCTAACTCATTGAACTTAGCTTCACCAAATAACCCTACTTAGCTCCACCTAATCTACTCCTGCCCCTACCTATTTTTGGTGCCAATCCTACACAACCCTTCACCCCACTAACACCACTAAAGGACACCATAGAATGGCGCCAAAAACCACCTCCAACCACCACATGTTGGCACCATTCCTTCCCTCCAAAAACCCCCTTATCACCACCTTACACCTACCCCCACAACCCATCCTAACCCTCCACCTAACCACCTTCTAGAAACCCCCTACTTGACACCAAACCAAGGCAACCTTTCAAGGTTGGTGCCACCACATAGCCACCACAACTACCCCCTAGCAACCCTTAGATTGGCGCCAACTAGCCTACACCCTAGGATCCCCATAACCACCATTAAAATCAATCCTAACCCTACACTTATTCCACGCCAACTATCCCTCCATCCATTCCTATAAGAAAGCCGTTAACCACCCACTTTAAGGACATCCTTGGCAACATTTTTTTAGGTTCTTCTACTCATATTCCACCAGCCATATCCAGCCAAGAGAAGAAGGAGAAGAAGAAGAAGAAGATTAAGGAGACATTCTATCTCCTTGGTGCCTTCCCCACTTCACTTCTCTCTTGTGCCTACGCCAAGGGATCCAATTTCAAGGAAAGCCAGGCAAGGAGGATGGCCAAAGAGGAGAATTCTTAGGGTGGTCCATGCCAACCCAAGGAGGAGTTTTTAGAGTGAAATTCTTCCACTCTAGGAGGAGCTAGGGGACACCCACCAATGGCTTGCCAAGGAGGACATCATCAACTTGGAGGAGTACATCAAGAAAGGAGTTAAAGGATCCTTTCAAAGTCCAAGAGCTGCTGAGCTTGGAACAAGGATTCTCTTCTCTTCATCACCATTACTAGGAGGATATTGTTTTATTTTTTTTTGTATTTTCATTTCTATAGTAGAAGCATTCCTCTACAGGATTTTTGTAAAGCATTTCCTCCTCAATATAAGTTGCTTTCCAATTTTTGTTGCACTTATTTGCATACTTTTGGTTTTAGTTTAGTGCATTCACACTCTCTCTAATTATTTTAAGTCTTCACATACCTAGGGTGAGCTTAGAAAGAGGTTCTTCTTATCACTTAGGATTTAATGATTAGGCATAGTCTTTCTTTGCATTTCTGTATTTTGTTGCCCATTGTTTCAAAAATCCAAAAAGCTCTTATATCCAAAATTACAAAAAGAAAGTTGATTTCCATCTTGTCAAGTAAGATATTTCAAAATTTGCAATCTTGCTTCCTTGGACAAACTTAGATACTGATCTTATCTAGGTTATAAATTTAAAAGCGATTGTGAATTTGCATATTGCAATGACTCAAAAACCTAATTTTATCAAATCACGCTTTCTCGCTATTAGAAGGCTTGGAGAGGGGAGTGCGTAGGATAATTTTATTGCAGATGTTGTAAGCACCTTTGTTTTGCTACATCAAAATTATGTTTATTGCTACATTAATATTTCAGTGCCATCTCAGATTAAAGCTCCTCTTTTGGATCAAGTTCAGATGGTTGCTGATTTGTGTCCTTTTCCTTTCATTTGAGTTTAGGATATCATTGTAAGGAACCTCAGAAATAAAACAATCAAACATTTTTTTGCACTTCTTTGAAAACTAACTTTTAGGGTTATTGATTGACCAATATTCTCTCTTGATTGACCAAAATCGATTGATCGATCAACCAAATTTGTTAATTGATCAAACCAATCCTTTTTAGGAAGTTGATTAAAATCATATTATTCGACCAACCAAGCTAATTAATCGACCAACCTGTGATCAATCAAATAATTTAAGTGATCGACCATATAGCTTTTTGATCGACCAATATACCTTAATTGATCGACCAATTTGGCTTCCATTTCAGGCCAACTTTTTAGTATAGAGGTAGTATGCAGCCCTTTCAAAACATAACTTTCAATAGGAACACTCTCAAAAATTAGAGCTTCTCGTGCTTCTTTCAAGTGTTCTACACTTCGCTATTCACTTCTTTCAAAAGCACATCATTTTGAACCTCTGCTGAAATCCTGGTTTGATCTTTTATTGAGGTTCCATAGATATATTTATTGTTATTCAACTTTGTTGTTTTTGATTAATGGATTCTATGGTGTTGGAAGGATTCGTGTTGTTGTTATTGTTCTTCTCTTCAGGATAAAAAGAGAAGTGGTTGTAAAGAGGTTGTGCCACCCTCGTTCAAGTTGCACTATAGTGGATTGACTAGTCTTGACTAGTTGGAAAAATCCTAAGATGAGAGGCTTAGGTAGTGATTTTCACCCGGTTTGGGTTTCCACTCTAAATCCAGGTGTAAATTGTGCGTGACTTTGTTGTGAATTTATTTTTATCTTTTACTGTTTCAAAAAGTGATACTATTCACCCCTCCTCTTTAGTATTCGTTCTATCCACAGGCAAACTCTCACTTGGTATCAGAGCCTAGTTGTCCAGAAGATATCAAAGCCATCTATTGACACATATGTTAAGGGGCAATCAGCTGTTCGACCTCCTCTCTTTGATGGAACGAACTATGGATACTGGAAGACTGGGAAGCATATCTTCCTAGAATCAATGGATTTCGAGGTGTGGGATGTCATCGCCTCCAAGTACACACATCCTGAAATCAAGGAAGGAGTAGTGGTGAGACCAGATAAAAGAAGATGGCAACACACAATTCAAAAGCCATGGATGCAATCTTCTGCGGGTTTTCGAGAGTAGAATTCAACCTCATTTCTGCTTGCAAGATAGCCTACGAGATCTAGAGCATCATCGAAATCACCCACGAGGGGACATCTAAGTTAAAAGAAACTAGGGTAAATTTACTAACATAGAATTATGAGCTTTTCAGGATGAAGGGAGAATCAATTAAAGAGATGCTCATGAGATTCATGGACATCATAAACTCCCTAAGAAATCTAGTTCAGGAGATCAAGAATGAAGCCTTGGTGAGAAAGATTCTTCGATCACTCACCAGCGATTGGTAGACCAAGACTACAACTATACAGGAGTCAAAAGATTTATCTACCTTAAAACTAGACGATCTTATCGGAAGCCTTATGGCCTAAGAACAACTCCAACACATGAAGGAGCATGAAGATGAAGGAATCAAGAAGAAGACTATGGCTCTTGAAGCCAATCAACAAATAGAAGATTCCTTAAGTGAAGACGAAGAGGAAGACATAGCCCTCCTCTCAAGAAAGTTTAGAAAGTTCCTCAAGAACAAAAGAAGCTGGAGAAAGAAGAAAGAAGAAGCCAAAGCATATGCCATTATCTGCTACAACTGCAAGAGAAAGGGACACATCAAGAAGGATTGTCCATTTGTCAAAAAGGAGTCAAAAAAGAAGAAGAAATTTCCTAGAAGAGAAGAAAAGAAAAAGGCATTCACAACTACTTGAGATGAATCAGACTCAAGTTCAGAAGAAGAAGAAACCTCTGGAGAAGAAGCTCTCCTAGGTCTAATAGTGCTAGAAGATGAGGTAACCTCTTTTACACAAGATGAATTACTAGAAGCATTTTTTGAGATGTATAACATAGCTAAGTCACTAAAATTAGAAAATAAAAAACTAGTAAAAACATTAGGGGACGAAACAAGACAAAAACATATGCTTTCTCAACAAAATAAAGAGTTATCTGAAGAGATCACCTCATTAAAATCACATGTAGATAATTTAAAGATGGATATAGACAAATTAAAAGAAAATTTCTCTTGAATGATCTAGCTAAATTTACCAAGAGAAGTAGAAACTTGCATAAGCTAATAGGAACACAAACCCAGAGCAGTACAAAATTTGGGTTAGGCTACATACCTAACAATGATCATGAAGCATCTAGTTCTAGCCAAAACAAAAAGAAAGGTAGCTTGCCTAAATATGCAGCATCTAACCATCATGGACCCAAACAAAAATGGATACAAAAAATACTATTTTAATCCTATTTTGAAGGTCAAGTACACTATAAGAGGTGGACATATCTTCAAATCAATGGAACATTGAAGCCATTCTATAGATCAGCCAAACCAAGACCTCACAAATGCAAACCAATGATAGGAACGAGAAGAAAAGAGATGGATCATGGATAGTGGATGTTCAAAGCACATGACCAGGGAGGAAGACTTATTCCTACAACTTTACTGCTAGGATGGTGGTACCGTCACGTTTAGGAACAACCACAAAGGCCATATTATTGGTCTTGGACAAATTGGTAACTCTTCCACCTCTTTTGAAAATGTACATTTAGTTAGTGGATTAAAACATAACCTTCTAAGTGTTAGCCAAATATGTGACAAAGAATACAAAATCACTTTCACTTCAAATGGTTTTAAAATACGAGATAAAGAAACAAAACAAACTCTTCTTAAAGGAAACATGCATAAAGATATTTATACTGTCAACTTCAACAAATGCAACAGTCTTGAATGTCTTGTTGTATTTGATGGAGGCGACAGTTTGGCATAGACGACTAGGCTATGTTCACATGAGAAACATTAATAAACTTGTGAAACATGAACTTGTCAAAGGTCTACCAAATATCAACTTCAAGAAAAGCAAAGTCTACGATTCTTTTCAAGTTGGTAAACAAACTAGAAATCCCTTCAAACCAAAAAGGATGGTTAGTACTTCACAACCACTGGAGCTACTTCACTTAGACTTGTTCGGACCAACCAAATCCGAAAGCCTAAGCGGGTGCAGATATTGTCTAGTCATAATTGATGACTTCTCTAGATTTACTTGGGTATCTTTCTTTAAAAGTAAGGGTTCAACCATTGATGCATTTAGCAAATTAGTTAGAAGATTACAAAATGAAAAAGGATCTGAAGTAATTAGGATTAGAAGTAATACGGTAGAGAATTTGAGAATAAATCCTTTTCCAATTTCTGTGATCAATATGGAATAAAATATGAACTTGCTTTCCATAAAGCCGCACCTCAAAATGTAGTAGAAAGGAAAAATAGAACCTTGCAAGAGTGTGCCCGCATAATGCTGTGCGACTCAAAGCTATCTTGATATTGTTGGGCAGAGGCTGCAAACACTGCTTGCTATATCCAAAATAGATCACTAATTAGACCAATCCTTAACAAAGCACCTTTTGAACTCTATTATGGAAGAACACCTAGAATTTCCTACTTCAAGATATTTGGTTGTTGATGTTTTATACTCAACACCAAGGATAATCTTTTAAATTTGATGCTAAGAGCTCAGAAGGAATATTCTTAGGTTACTCAACCAGAAGTAAAGCCTATAGAGTTTTTAACAAGAAGAATTCAGTTGTTGAGGAAACTATGCATGCATCATTTGATGAAACATTAATTCAACCAAAATCTTCAGTAAACAATGATGATGATGAACTAGTACATGACCCATCAAACATTCCAGATGAAAATATTTCTGATGAACTTCCTAGAGATATTTCCTATGTAAAAGATCAGCCAAAAGAATTGGTGATAGGAGATTTGTCTAAAGGAGTTCAAACTAGATCTTCTTTTAATAGTTTAGCTTTTACTACATTTGTTTCTCAATTAGAACCCAAAAATGTCAAGGAAGCCTTTTCTGACAGTTACTGGATTATTGCAATGGAAGATGAATTGAATCAATTTAAAAGAAATAATGTATGAGAACTTGTTCCATAGCTTGACTCTCAGACCATTATAGGAACCAAGTGGGTCTTTAAAAATAAACTTAATGAATCAAGAGAAGTAGTTAGAAATAAAGCTAGACTTGTGGCCCAAGGGTATTATCAAGAAGAAGGAATTGATTTTGATGAAACATATATGCCCGTAACTTGTCTAGAATCCATTAGGATGTTGCTAGCCTTTGCCGCCCATATGAAATTCAAACTTTTTCAAATGGACGTCAAAAGTACCTTCCTAAACAGATTCATCAAGGAAGAAGTCTATGTTAAACAACCTCTAGGTTTTGAAGATGTTAAATATTGAGATTATGTATATAAATTGAATAAAGCATTATATGGTCTTAACCAAGCTCCACGTGCTTGGTACGAATCCTATTTAATTGAAAATGAGTTTAAAATTGGTAAAATAGATCCAACTTTATTTACAAGAAGAAAATAACATAATCTCTTAATAATCCAAATATATGTTGATGATATTATTTTTGTGCTAATGATCTATTATGCTAAGAATTTGTAAAGGTAATATAGGATTAGTTTGAAATGGACATGATGGGAGAACTTCAGTTCTTTCTCGGATTTCAAATTGACCAGTTGTCCTCTCTGGAATCTTCATATCTGAAACCAAATACACCACGGAGATCTTGAAGAAATTCTCTATGGACAAAGTAAAGGGTAAAGACACACCAATGGTAGCCTCTACACAATTAAAATATGATGAAATAGGTAAATTTGTAAATCAGAAATTATATAGAAGTATGATAGGATCATTATTATACCTGACTGTTAGTAGACCTGATATTCTCTTGTGTACTTGTTTGTGTGCTCGCTTTCAAGTAAACCCTAAAGAAATGAATTTAAATGCTGTTAAAAGAATACTTAGATACTTAAACAACACATAAGATCTAGGACTTTTCTATCCAAAGTCAGACACATTGGAATTATATTCCTTCTGTGATGTTGATTATGTAGGTAGCTTTACAGACAAAAAGAGTACTAGTGGAACATGTCAATTTCTCGAAAATTCTCCAGTCTCTTAGTTCTCTAGAAAACAAAATACTGTTTCACTCTCCACAACAAAAGCAGAATATGTAGTTGCATCTTTAGCTTGTTCACAACTTGTGGATGAAACAAACCTTACAAGATTTTGGCTTATACTACAAAAATAATAAAATACTGTGTGATAACACTAGTGCAATCAACTTATCTAAGAATCCAGTACAACATTCCAGGACCAAACATATTAATGTAAGACATCATTTTCTAAGTGACTATGTCTTAAAAGAAGAGATTAATCTAGAATTTGTTAAAATAGAAAATTAATTAGCTGATATATTCACAAAACCTTTATCAAAAGAAAGATTCAACCAAATTTGTCATGCATTAAGATTATCAAGACTAAAAGAACTTAATTGACATGCTTGATTGGTTTGTTTTGTTCACTATTGATCAGTCAATTTTTTAATTTGATCGACCAAAATATTTTGATTGATCAAAGTACCTATTTGATCTACCAAATTCTTTGGTGGGAAATTTCTCTCCAAAAATTTGAGTTTTGATCGATCAACCTGGTTAATTGATCGACCAATTTGGTTGGGCGGGAATTTTCCCTCCAATTGTTCAATCTCTGATTGACCAATTAACATATTTGATCGATCATTTCTAGTTTTGATAGACCAAAAACAAGTTTTGATTGACCAAAACTAGGCATTTCAGTTTTCGAGATTATGATCTTTTTACCTCGAATCTCGCTCCAAATCTATCCCAACGACTTTGGTAACCGTAATTAGCTTCCTAAAATGCTCTTGCCTATTTTACTAATCATGGTTTCTATAAAAACACATGTTTTTTACCTTCAAACCCATTCTTTTTACTACCTTACCCCACCAACTGGTCCCCACACACTCTCCACCACAAAAACAAAACACCCAACCAACCTCACCTCTCCTCCTTCGATGAACTTGATCGACCAACTCGCCGTCTTCGATCACCGCCACAACGAAGCTACACCATCTTCACTTGTCCTTCGTGCACTCGCAACCTTTGGCTGCTCTTCACACCAACCTCCTTTGATCGATCAATCCTTGATTGGTCTCGGTACACTCTAAAACTTAGTGAAATCTGTCCCTTGTTGGATTTTTACTTAAGTATTAGATGTGCTATGTTGTGGTCTAATGTTTTCTTGCTTTCTTGTATGATTACTTGTGAAATCAAGTAGTATAAGTGAGCAAAACATCCGTTCCAATCTCATTTTTTGTCAAGTTTGATTGCTTTTGGTCGACCAAATTCCTTGGTTGATTGACCAAAAGTCGATTATTCCAGAACTTCAATCAGTTCATTTTTGATCGACCAATCAAACTTTTTTGATCGACTAACATGCTTTTGCGAAATCTGAATGGCTCCAAAATGCACACGTACCTCCTCTTTATCTCATTGCGATGATAGTTTTGATCATTTTTTCATCACTGAGGCCTCATGTGACCATTTCTCTCTATTCGCAAAATTTTCACCACATGTTGGTAGACCCATCGACTTTGCATACTTTGAGTCTATATTCCCTGGGATTTGCGAAAAATTTGCTTACCACAAGATTTCATGTCTTTTTGAGCGAAACTTTTACACAGGTTCCAAGAATAGCCGCATACCTGGTGTTGACCTAATGGCCTGTTACCTATTTTATGCCAATTTGAAAAACATAGGTGAGGGTTTCAACATCGAGTTGACCTCGAACATCTATGGCATAGAGGTTTTAGTCAATGTAGATGTTCTTTCCAAGATTCTTGGATGTACGTTTGTTGGTCCCACTTTTCTTGAGCTACACCAGTAGACACAGAAGGATACATTAGGGAGACCCTACTCACTCCCTCTCATTTTGACTTGGGTCATCCAACCAAGTCACCATATTTTCATCGTCTACCCAGATTTCTTAATAGAGTCTTTTTATGAAATTTCATGTCCAAATCTGTCATTTGAAAACTTCCCTGGTATTATGCTCATCACCATTTATGCATTCCTTAAGAACAAGTGGTTCAACTGGAACCACTTGATTCTGTATCTCATGAGCAAGCCTCCAACCAGCTCCTTCGAGTTTGGGACACTTCTTTCTCATATCTTCCTACATTTCAGTGTTCCCATGGATATAAATCATAAATAATTTCTCACTAGAGTCTTCATTTTTTTATAAGCTTACTTATACGAAGATGGAGCAAGCATAGGAGCCCGTGGTGAGGATGCAGCCTAGGAGCAGCAGCAATAGCAGTTCCTCCTCCTTTCCCGCATATGAGCACTTTACAGTGACATGTCCTCTAGTGCGACCGTCTCCATCCTTCTACGACCAGGACTAGAGCCTCTTGGATAGACCTCTCTCAGGCAGGGATTTTATGAGTATTCAGGATGTGACGAATGGTATTTCCTTGATGATGCATCGGCAGAGGGAGACAAATTTCATGATGATGTGCCATGGGGCATTAGGTATCAGACTACCTAAATGCTCAGAGTCAGTTCTTGGACAGACTTGGAGAATTTATTCATGACATTCTGCAGTAGCTTGACCAACCTCCTTGACCTCGTCAATCTACTACCATGCCTCCATCCTCAGCAGTGCCTCCTCCTCCTCCACCTACTGCCTCAGCACCAGCACCAGTAGATCAGCAAGTTACACCACCTTGCAGGACATCTAGGTAGCTGACACCTAGGTAGCTAGTAGAGTGCTGCCTATGTCTTGGTCACCCTGCCTCTTCCGAGAGATCAGATTCGCTGGATCTTGAGTTGGACACAGATCTTCAGAGCACAATGGATGCCTTCATGGCATCATTAGATGATTAGATTTATCTTTATTTTTTGGCATGTAAAACTTAATTCTTCTCAGAACAATTTCATTTTTATGCACTGCTTATCTAGACTCTTGATATATGCATGAATGTTATATCTCTCAGTTAAATGTTACTTTCTTTGTTAATGCATGCTCAACTTTATCTTGCTTTATTTACATGCTTAAGGGGGAGTTAAATGAAAAACATAGCAGCATGTTTTACTTTTCGCTGAAACAAAAAGGGGAGATATTATGCATAACTGTTTAAATTTCATAATTATAATTTTATTGTCAACAAAAAGGGAGAGAATGTAAGCACCTCTATTTTGATGCATCAAAATTATGTTTATTGCTACATTAATATTTCATGACCATCTCAGATTAAAGCTTCTCTTTTGGATCAAGTTCAGATGCTTGCTGATTTATGTCCTTTTCCTTTTATTTGAGTATAGGATATCATTGTAGGGAACTTCAAAAATAAAACAATCAAACAATTTTTCATGCTTCTTTGAAAACCAACTTTTAGGGTTATTGATCGACCAATAATCTCTCTTGATCGACCAAAATCGATTGATCGATTAACCAAATTTGTTAATCGATCAAACCAATCCTTTTTAGGAAGTTGATTAAAATTCTATTGATCGACTAACTAAGCTAATTAATCGACCAACCTGTGATCGATCAAATAACTTAATTGATTGACCAAATAGCTTTCTGATCGACCAATTTTGCTTCCATTTCAGGCTAACTTTTTAGTATAGAGGTAGTACGTAGCCCTCTCAAAACATAACTTTCAATAGAAACACTCTCAAAATCAGAGCTTCTTGTGCTTCTTTCAAGTGTTCTACGCTTCACTATTCACATCTTTCAAAAGCACATCATTTTGAACCTCTGTTGAAAACTTGGTTTGATCTTTTATTGAGGTTCCATAGATATATTTATTGTTATTCAACTTTGTTGTTTTTGATTAACAGATTCCAAGGTGTTGGAAAGATCTGTGTTGTTATTGTTCTTCTCTTCAGGATAAAAAGAAAAGTGGTTGTAAAGAGGTTGTGCCACTCTCGTTCAAGTGGTACTATAGTGGATTGACTAGTCTTGACTAGTCGGGAAAATCCTAAGTTGAGAGGCTTAGGTAGTGGTTTTCACTCGGTTTGGGTTTTCACTCTAAATCCAGGTGTAATTGTGCTTGACTTTGTTGTGAATTTATTTTTATCTTTTACTATTTTAAAAAGCGATACTATTCACCCCTCCCTTCTTGTATTTGTTGGATCCATAGGCAAACTCTCAGACGTTTACTGGATTTGTTAAATGAGATTTTATGGTAGGTGTTGGATGGGATAACGGGGCGTCTGGGTTACATAGGTGTTGTGAGAATGTTGGGATTTTGCATGGGTTTCAGGTGGTCGACGTGAGTTGTTGTGGCATGGGTTACGTTTGCATGGGTTTTGGGATTTGGGTGGAGTTATGTAGAATTCATAATGTGGGTTTGCACTTTAGTTTGCATGGGAAGGTTTAATAGGTTAGCTAGGTTGGGTTTGGGATAATAGTTGGGTGTTGGGGGTGTTCCTAGGTTGTTTTGGGATTTATTTGGTGGGGGATTTAGGTGGTTGTGTAGTGAGTATGTATGTATATATGTTTTGTATGGGGATTTCAATATGTGGCTATCCAATAAATATCAGAAATTAATATACTTAGGTTAGTCACATTAAGTTTAGTTAGGATTAGGTGTAGGAAATTGGGTTTCTAAATAGGTTAAGGCTAAGGTCTAATTGTGTCTAGGTTTGAAAAATAGCTCAGCCTCTTCATACATTTAAGCTCAAAACAATTTCTCCTCTCTGTCAAGCTCCAATCAGTTTCAAACCTGGTGCCTACACCCATATAAGCAAAAATATCAAGGCCCCAGATATATCTAAGGGTAAAATTACATAAGAACCTTAAACTTATGCATTATTTACAGAATGCACCAAATGGCTAATCTAATCTATATAAATGCATTCTAACTCAAATTACCCTCAGACAAACATTAGTTAGTCA
Organism: Thalassia testudinum; assembly: GCA_037157565.1. Taxonomy (NCBI): domain Eukaryota; kingdom Viridiplantae; phylum Streptophyta; class Magnoliopsida; order Alismatales; family Hydrocharitaceae; genus Thalassia; species Thalassia testudinum. Next base: position 66,906,936 of record JAZHRO010000025.1, on the reverse strand, counting down.
TTAATTAAGGTAAATAAATATGAAATTATTAGAAAACCTTTCACTCTAGTCAAAAAGTCCTATTTGATTCCAGTCTTAAGCTTTTCCCAAGGAAACTCAGATCAAAGTGGACAGGACCTTTCATTATCAAGCGACTATTTGATAATGGAGCTATTGAGATCTCTGAGATTGACAAATCTAAACCTTTCACTATGAATAGACAAAGATTGAAAACTTTTATTGAGCCTCAAGACCTCAAACTTGTCAATTCTATTGTTTTGCTCCTACATTTTGAACAAAACTGATTCTGGGTTTGCGTTGAAGGTGTAAAACTTAGCACTTCTTGGGAGTTAACCCATGTTGTACATAGCTGGTTTCTATTTCTTTGTTTTCCTTTCTTCCTTTGGTGTCTATCCTTGCATTATGAGTCTCATGCATAGTCACATATGTCTTGCATTTCACTTCTTAGCTCGACTGACCACTTTGATTCTCATCAGAATAGAAATCATCTACACAGATATTTTTATCTCCTCATTCTGACTTCCTTCTGTCACCCTAGCCTAAGTTAGTGAAAAGCAGATCATGCATTTGCATCCACCCTAATCATATAATGAGGACATTGCATTACTTAAGCATGGGGGAGTGTAAATGGTGAATCATTTACTTAAAATGCAATTATAGAGGCATCCTTTAGTGTATGTAGATAGTCTTATTGAAAAATCCAAAAAAATTCAAAAAATTTGAAAAAAGTTACAAAATACAAAAACATATAAAAATTTGAAAAAAAAAACCCAAAAAGATGAAGGACCTCATCTCTATTCACTTCTGAGGAAGAAGCTCCGGAACTTTGAAAGGGAGAATAGAAATAGAAACAGAACAAAACTCTTATAAGTGTTTAACTATGATCTTAAAGTTGAACAAAACTCTTATAAGCTTTTATGGCCATTGAACCTTTACTTGTCAGACTTTCTTGGCCACATAAACTTGAATCGCTTAGGCTTAGGCTTGATACACTTAAGCATTAACAAGATATAACCAAAATCTTTCCTAACTTAGGACATATTCTTGTACCTGAGTCAATCAATACATGATCTGTCTGTTTGCCTCTATTTAAGAGTTGAGCAACTTTGGTTTACATTACACAAATTTAGGAAGAACCAAGCGAACTTAAGCTCTCAACCTTAGTGCTCATTAGGGAAGGTGGAGTCCTTACCTATGCGTGCAAGTAGACTCTTTGTCTCAGTCTTTAATCTTGTGTTTAGGAGAAACTCTTTCCACCAAGTACTTACATACCAAATAAGTTTGCTCCACCAAATAAAGTTGAGGGAGACATACCGACAGTTTTGCTTTCAGAAAAAGAAGAAAAATCAGAAAAAATGAGAAAAAACAAAAAAATATACATAGAAAAAGTCAAAAAGAAAGGAAAAGGACATTCTTTGGAATAAATAGGTATGTTCTTCAATTCTAGTTGTAAATACTTGTACATATCCACCAAATATGTTTATTTCAGGGTACATTACAAATATCCTATGTCTTCTACCAAATATTCTTTCAGCCACAAATGCAATAAGAGTTGGGTTTGAGTTTTCACCATTTTTAGGGTTAATCCAAAAATATAAGCTGAACCTGAGACCAACTTGGACTTAAAAGGAAGTGAAACCATGGACTTGAGTCTTAAAGTTTGTCTAGTTAGTCTTGATTTGCACTGAGTACAACCATAACTTCTTTACTCTTGAACTTGGGTAAAACTCTTTGGATCCTGGAAGACATACTTAAGGTTTAAATATTTAGAGTTCCTTGTTAGTAGAGAGATGGTGTATGTCATGTAAGTCTTAAGTACAAGTAGTCTTTCTTGGCAATTGGTTCTCACAATGTCTATTAGATAAACACATTGGTTTGATTTCAGAGAATTCTTAGGTTGGAGATCATCTTTAAACACTTTACATTTGAAATGAGTTACAAGAGATCTCTTTACACTTGCCTTGCTGATGCAGAATATTTTGCACTTAATTGAGTTATTTTCTAAGGGATTAGCAAAACCTAAGCATGAGGGTATGATGAAGTGTGACTCATCATAGCTAAAATGTCAAAGTTAAGCTAGAAACTAAGTCAAAACATTATCAATTAACTCTAGAAAAGGGTTAAGTGTGGGAATGATTGAAAATGGTCTAAAACCTCAAAATTATGTTAAAAATGCATAAGTAGGTCACATTTGAGAGATTATATACATAAGTATATAAATTGATGAATTAAATGTCAGTTGAACACAAATTGAGTTTGAATGCACAAATCAATGGTTGGATTATGTTCTAAAATGTTTAAAACACTTTCAATAAAAACATAATTGCAACATAAATGCATTAGGACCTTGGGATTAGTGATTTTCATTTAGGTCCTTCATTAATAAGCCTTCACATTTTTTACACTTAAAACCTATTAGGGACTACTTTGAAAGCATCGAGGGACTTGTTGGTTACATATCTTGTCATTAATGGGCTTTTGTACAAAACTGATTGGTTCACTATAAGGACTTTGGTGAAATTTCACCAAAAGACTTGGGACAACTTCTCTTTTCCTTCAGCTTAAGCGTGAAGAGCTTGCGTTATGCTAGTCATCCATTTTCCCCAATCTTGATCTAACGGTCGATCTTTACTGTCCCTGCTAATGTTGGTGCGTACATCTTCACACACTCTTCTAGATCACATCTAATGGCCTTACTTCATCCCCAAATCTTCTTGCGTACCCTAGCTTCCATTTCAACCCTTTGGACGCAACGTCCCTAACCTATGATTGACGGTCACCCATGTCACACCCTGAAAATCCATTCAATGGGTTTCCGAGGGTGAGGGCGGAGAATGTCCCAGTGGTGAGACAGTTGAAGTCAAAGGGCGCTTAATTCAATCAAGATAAATCAAATAAAATAATTAAAAAAAAGAATCCAATGAACAATAACAGGGTATCCTTGTTGGAGGAGAGATTTCCAAACTCCCCACCTGCGGGAAGAACCATAATTTATACCACCCTAGCAGTCATACGTCGAAATAGAAACCATGTAGTAAAACATCAATCATTTCTAGACACATACACAAGGTTCCTCAATCATACATTCTATCATACACATGCACACATTCATAGAGGTATATATTTAGAAGCCTTGTTTCTTCCCTAATTACAAAAGTAACCTGTATAACACAAAAGTAATATACATCAACCAGGGGAAAGGCTACAAAAAGGGGGAGCCACACAGTCCACATTCACAAAAAGAAAAGCCGGTTTGCAAAAGAGGGCCCCCAAGCGAAAGGAGGCATCGGTCCCTCAAAAGTCCTCCCACGTTCCACAGGGTTGAAAACTCGCAAAACAGATTGCCTGCTCTAGTTGACAGGTAACCCATATGAATTTTGTGGTAGCATTTTCAATAGACTCAGTAGGTGGGTTCGCCCACCTTCCCGGGTATTGGGCTTCCACTATCGCCCTCTTCAAGTGTATGAGTGTCATCACGAATAGACGATTCGCTGCCGCTAGGCGCCTGCGCTGCCCGTGGGTAAGGCGGAATCCGCTTGCCCATGGCATCGGAACCTGAAATGGGTTACAAAAGAAAAGAAAGGGGTGAGCTATATAGCTCAATAGGGATCTAACTATGTGTGAAGCCCAACAAGAGGGGGTGATAAATGCTTTTTTTTTTAATAACATTATCCACCACTTTCCATCAAATTTTATCAAGATCCTTAAGGTAGCTTATTTTGGTGCTCACATTTGTTCCCTCACTCGCCATAGGTATCAGATTTATACGATCATCCCTCTCTAATCAGAGGAGATTTTGGCATATCCTTCCCTTTAGATCCTCACTTGGTGGCCTCTCCCTAATCAAGGGAGGGTTAACAGGACAAGCAACCCTTGTGAAAGGCATACCCATTCTCGACGTATCAAGAACGTTGCTGACCTTAGTCAAAAGATTTGGGCCTCTTGGGAGCTACCCAAGCCAATGCCTCGTGTCGGCGAGGAGCAACTCCACCCGTCGCCAGTAAGGCCTAGTTGTAATTTACACAAATTATATTGCAGGATTGGTCAGAATTGTCGGGCCACACCATTTGCTCCTGCTAGGAACGTAACCACGAGGTGTGCCCTCTCAGTTTGCCGCCAGACAAGATCTCAACCAAAACCCATCATGGTACCCTTGGCTTTCTTCGCACATGCGGGTGCCTGGTGAGCCTCTTGCTCGAGTACTCTTTTTGCCATGAGTCAGATTCGGGTATGCTCAAATACCTCCTTCTGATGATGACCTGAGGCTCGTCACCACTCCTGGGAACTCCTCAAGTTCCAAGGTAAATCCCTGGGTAGCTCTTGGCTACCGTCACATCTCGGGTCTCCTTCCCGAGTGGTGAACTCAATTCACCTAGTCTAAGGCACAACCTTATGGGTCCACCTAGTAGACCTATCATATTCTTATTTTATTTGGTTTCGAGTCTGGAGCAACATCCTAGAGACCTAGCGGATCTCCTAGGGTCTGACCACAGACCTTTGGAATCCAAGAGGGTTTTTCATTTAAATCCTAAGAAGTAACCATTTCACGTATTGTATACTTCCATATACTTAAATTCATTTACCTGGGTTTCATTCACACCCTTCCAGGGTTGATTTATCACCTCCTTTGGCTGGAGTCTTTCAAGTGTTTGTAGATTTATGCATTTTTCTTAATTTCATATCACATATCCAGGCTTGCATACTTTCGTTATTTATTCAAGTGCTAAAACTGGAGCATGGTTACTCAGGCTAGTACCGGCACTGACCCTCAGTACTGGTATTGGGCTGGTATTGCCCCAGCTATAGCCGGATCATAGCCATTCAGGCCAGTACCGGTACTGATTATCAGTACCGATACTAGACTAGTTCTGTATAGTGCCCCACTCAGGCCAATACTGGTACTGATCATTAGTACCGATACTAGACCAGTTCTGTTTCCCCTGATGAATGTATTAAGGGGACCTCTGGAGCCACCTAGTATCGGTACTGATCTCCAGTACCGGTACTGGATGGTTCCAGCCCTAGTCCAACATGATTTTTAACCTCGCATCACAACCCGCAGTTTCCTGATGTATAGTCTATTATCCCACATATTTTAGGTATAAAACACATGTTTAGTACCTGATGAACCATCACAAACAACACGATAAGGTGGCTAATTCTCTTGGCATGCCTCCAACCCCTTTTTATTCACCAACCCTAGGTATGTACTCCATTACACTCCCGGCTACCATTAACCCAAAATCTACAGAGGTACTCACAGGACAAAGAGTTAGCATCCATAACTCAAGCTTTTAGGCTGCAACTCCTGCCTTCTACTCCTTCCCGATCTGCTCAAAGTGCAATAGCAGCCACCACACTGCAAGAACAAGTGTAGCAGCAGCTCTTGCACTTTGTCTTCTCCTCCTGTTCCTACTCCTACGCCAGCAGCACCAAAGCACTGACAGTAGCTGGAACAACCACCAAGGGAGGACGATGGTCTCTCCTCTCTTTTTGACAAAATGCTTAAGCTAAGAAAGTAATTGTTGGCTTTCCAAGAAAGCCAAAACCTAAATATCAAAGGGTCATTTGGCCCAAGCTCCCCTCCATTTCTTACTTGAGGGGCAAGAAAGTCCCTCAACTATCTTTTCTTTCAAAGAGCCCCTCACCATTACAAAATGTAAAGCCTTATTTAACAAGGAAAGTCATGGCTTTTAAGGGTCATTTAACTCATTAAACACCCTACTTAAGTGGGTTAAAAATTTACCCAAAAATTTTTGGGTCGTTACAACCCAAGCCTTCCCTTGCCTATAAATTGAGCTGCCCAGAGCCCTGTGTGAGTTTACCAGCTCCCGCCTCCCTAAGCCGATCCTTTCTTCCATCCTTCTAGCTCTTATTTCCCCTTCATCAGTGTCTGGTGATAGTGGAAACTTCCCTTCTCGATTCGTCACCTTCAGCCGATGCTGCTGGCCTTTGAGAGTCCCCTTCCTCTGCTGGAAGTCCTCCCCCCTTTGCCGCCATTGATCCCCAATCATGGTTTCCCAGAGGTCCCCTTTATCCCTTTAGAATTAGGATTTACAATCGCTTTCTTAGAAAGATTTAATGCTTTTATAGATTAGATTAGGTAGTTTAGATAGTAATTCACTATTTGATTGTCTTAGATTAGGATTAGATTAAAGTAATTAGTGTTCTTTGTTGATTCACTCTCTGATCAATTCTGATTAGAAAGGAAGATCCACTCTCCCATTTTTACTCACTAATCTTCCTCCTCACTCCATGATCGCCTGCATCAGTTTCCCTCTCTATTTTAATCATTGGATCACCCCTCCACGATTGCCGCCATGATACTTGAAGCTTGATTGCACAGCAATCATAAGACCTAATCAACCTAAATTAAGTTAGATTTTAGCTTAACTTAGGAACAATGCATGCATGAGCATCATAACTTGCATCATAGTTGATTTATTAGCTTTATAGATAATAATGCTATTTTATGCTCTAAAAGAGAGGTGATGTTACTTGAAGATGATTTGGGGCTACGGATGATAGATCAAACCATACGGATCTGATTAAGACGACAATGGAAGTCCAACGCTTCCGAGATCGTCTTGATCAGACTTTCGTAGCATCCCATTCAGTTTGTGGAAGATCAAAGGCCAATGGACAAGATAGCACAAATCTAAATCACAAATGCTAAATCCGACCACACAGATGGATTCGGATTAAGGATCACAGTCTAACAATGCAAAAATCAACTCAATCGGAGCCTTGTAGCACCAACTACAAAGGCAGGAAGATGAACGGTTAGGATGGCACCACGTGGTGCCATCCCAATGGCCCACCTCCATGCCCTAATCATTGAAGCACAAAATGTGAGCCGTTGGACAATGAGGCCACGTCGTCCACCACCGCGTCTTCATCAAGTGGGAGTCCATCTCAACCGTTGGATCTTCATCCAAAGACTGAGAGCGGCCATGTAAGAAAATGACAACACGACTCAAACACGCCCAAAGCACGTTGGTTAGTGCTTCCACACAAGAGCGAGCGGTGCGAGTTTGATTCACATTGAGCGCGAAATTGGAGAGGTTGTGGAGCGCACGCGCAATTGGACCGTCATATGGGATTGGATGATGAGGAGGCGACTGCGTACTGTGGCGAGGCTCGTTAGATACAGTGGTGAGATGCACGTGCGGTTAGATGCGTGACCAGACACCCTATTATACGCAGAGCGGGTGAGCGAGAAGAGGTGGTTGCACGCTCATCTTAAGTCATCCGATCATGAGATTAGATGGCTGAAATCAAAAGCACGAGTGCTCGCACAAGGAAGGGTGCAAGGAGCGAATCGGCCGGCCTAACTGCTGCCACATGTCACAATCTGGTGCAGCGCTAGCGTTGAAGGCACGTAGAAGGTTTTTTTGAGCCGCGATTTGATCCATTGATCTCCCAATCGACGGATCTTGTCCAACCTAAGGTGTTGCACGATTTTGAGGGCCTATGTACCTGCTTTACTCCTCATTTTAGCTATAAAAAGAGCCCCTATTTGAGAGGGAACTTCCACCAGACACATCTCTAGCCTCTCTCTATCTGTAGCATCTCTCTAGTCTTCTTCCCGACGTTTTGGATCTGAAGTACTGCCACACTTCACACAAGCATCCCTCAAGCAGCGCCTCTCTTCATTTATTTCTCTCTCTCTACTCTTTAGCATACTTGTTTTAATTCCTAGTTTAATAACTATTTGCAATTAGCAATAAAATTCTGATTCTATGAATATCTAGTCTCTCTTTTTATGCTTTCATTAGGTTAGATTAATTAGTATGAAAAGCATTGAAAATCTCATTTTGCCTTCCTGCAAATGACTCAAGACTCACCAATTCTGAATTATAAATTTATTTGTTTCGATGTGATTTGCAACTACAACAATATAAATCTTTTTATGCATTTGGCAGCGAACAAATTGGCACCGTTGTCTGGGAGGCAACGAAGTTATTCTTGATGCTTTTCTTCCTAGTGCTTATTTGAGACTTCTAACCTTCTTTATTTCCGTTGATTTCGTTGTGCAGGAAGTGCCGAAATCCGAAAAGAAATGCAACAACGGAAAAATTGCAGGTTTCTAATCTTAGGTAAGTACTCATATATTAGATTAGGTTAGATTTCTTTCCAAAAAAAGAAATTCAAAAAAATTTAGGTACTTTGCTTGATCCTTAGGTTAGTATTTGTTTAATTCTATAAAAAAAATCTCCTACATTTTTCGGGTTGCAACAAACTTTGGATTTAAGAATTTAATTCCTAAATAGTTACACATTCAAAAATACTAAAAGTTTTCCTGGACTTGGGTTTTGAAGTCAGGAACAACATATCCAAATTTTATGCCATTCTAAGTTACATAAAAATTTTAAAAATTTGTGAACTGAACTGATATCAAATCTGTTATTGCTCTTGATTTTTTGGACTTCAAAAGATTACAAGAATTTTTATACAACTCTGATTTATCTGAAATTTATTGTGTTGGATTTCTGTGATAATATAGAATCGTTTAAATTATGAAAAAAGATTTGGTACACATTTGGTTACATGAAACGTTCAATCACTAATTGGGGGTAAAAATAGATTGCAGAACCCCTAATACACGTTAAATTTGAAAAAAATAGAAAACATGCATTAAAATTCTTGAAAAAATATTTTTTCTGTGCCTACGTAGTGGTGCAACAAGTCTAATTGATTGCATTGTTTGGGTCACATCACATTCTTGATTTTGGACTTAAAAAGATCATCTTAGCAGCTACTTGTTTCTAGGGTTTCCAAACCTTAAGGTAGGGCACCCTTTGCATTGCATACTTCTAGAGGAAATCTATCTCATAGATTGGGGCTTGCAAAGAAACTCTTGTGTGCTCATCAAAACCTTGCTTGAACTTATCTAACTATGAACCCTAAAACACAATTAAACAAGCACTTGAACCTTAAAATTCACTTCATCATAAAAATTGCTTGTGAATCGCTTGCTTGTGCACTTCACACTTTTGAAATCAATTTTAAGAGCAACACCCCCCTAACGCCCATCATATTCCACAAGCACCTCAAGCTTAAGCCTAAAATTGAGTAGACGTGCCCTAGGTAGACTAATTTGCTTGGTGACTTGAAATTAGATTGGGTTAAGGTCATAGCCTTGCCTACTTGGATCGACTGGTGACAAGAAAGATTGGTGAGGTAACTGCGTTAACCCTTAGTGGTGTCCTGCCATGCGGGGTGTCCTGTGGGGTCCCACCCTTCTGGCCAACCAAGTAATTCAAGAGTTAATCTAACCTAGTCGTGTTTTGGGGAGCCAAAATTAGGTCTAATTAGGGTTACACTCTAAGGAGTAGCTTGATTGCTTGTACTATGAAGATGGGTATTCTCACATCTATCTTCTCTCTCTCATCCATAGACATTCTTTTGGTGCATGCAAGGTAGATCTCTGCACTATGATTTGCTACCACCTTTAGAGAGAAATCCTAGGAGAAGACCTGAATCTAAATCTTCTTCAATGGCTAGTCACCATGAGGAAGATGAGGTTGAAGAAGAGGAACAAAATTTGGATCTAATGGCTCTCTTACAGAGGTAGATTACTATACAGGGCCAACATCATGACAGAAAGATGCAAGTCATAGTACAGACCATTACCTGACTCTAAAAAGGGAGAACAGACCACCCTCTTAGAGATTTCTACAATCCTCCTAATGCCCAACTTGAACCTTTTGTCAGGATACCCCAAGATGGGGATGATTTTGAGCTTAAACCACAAATCATCAATATGATTCCCCACTTCAATGGACACAATTTTGATGACCCCTTCCACCACCTTAAAGAACTTCTACACATAGGAAGGACCTTTGGCCCTAGGAACATGAATGAGGATACCTTAATGATGAAAATGCTCCCCTTTTCCTTAAAAGATAAAGTTGCTCAATGGTTGAGGACTATTGTGATGGTAACACCATCATTAACCATAACTAACTTAAATTAATGGAAATCAAGTAACAAATGCTCCTACATGATCGCTTAAGAGCCGTAATTCTATTAAGATCCATTCTGAGAAGAAAACATTAAAATAGGGTTAATTCTGCAGTTTTAACATCATATCACAAAGGCAGAATAACCATGAGGTTTTCGAGGGGTTAATTTAAGGTCAAATGAACATTAAATTCCAAAGAGTAGGTCCACATAAATAAAAATAGGGTTTCACGCGATTCGAGAATAAAAACAACACCCAAATCCTAATTTCAGACCGATTGAATTGAAGAGGTTCTGGTCAGAATAAAATTCATCTAAACCTCTTAAAATTCATAGAAAAATATTCTAAGAGATTTGATACCCTTGGTTTGACCATCGAACCCATTTGACCTCGAACAGAGTCTCAGGTGGGATTTTACCCTAATTTGGGCATCTATGCAAATTGCCTAGTCAAATATGGTCAAAACTCAAATCCAATTTCACCATCATATTTCTTGGTTTCAAATTAGGTTAAGGTCAAAATTTGGGCCTAATCAGAGTTCATCTTGATCTAGTTTGCAATCAAATCCCTTAAAGCTCTATTCTTCACACCTAAGCCCCCAGCTTTTGAAATTCCTTGCGTTTAGCCCCCCAACTTCTTCTTCTTCACAGAATGACCCTTAACGCCATTGTAGGTCAATTGACCTACAGGCGTGCTTGGACCATCTCAAAATCGCACCAAATCAACTCCAAATCCCACCAAATTTGGTGGGATTGGTGTTCACACTATAAGAAATTAATTGATCAGGATCTTGGATCCTAACTTGCATCCGAGAGCTCAGGCAAAGCTCTTAAAATCTACATGGAACCTAAATCAAATCGCGATGAAATCACGATGAATTCCCCTGTTAGAGTTCTTCCTTGAGCTCTATAAATCTTCCCTATGTTCCACCGTCTTCTTTAGTAAGGAAAAGGACCAAAATTCCTCTTCAAACTCTTTCTCTTGCCTGCTTTAACTTGCTCTGACGACATCACCTCAACTTCTTCCTACGGTCTCCCAACGGCCAAATTGGGAACGCCACAACCTTCCCTAACTTCGTCTGCTCCTTAACGGCCAACTCAGGAGCCACCTCGACCCCTTCTTCCTCGCCGTTCCCCCTCTGGAGCAACCTTCATCTCTGGCGTCGGCCAATCATAGCTGATGCTAAATCTCCCTATTTCATCCAATAATTAGGTCTCCTCTCTCTGCTTAGATTCTATTTATCCCCTTATCTCCCCAATCTAATCGACAACAACCACTCTCCCCCTTTGTCTTCCTCAACTCTGGCCACGCCTCCGGCGTGGTCGCTTAACCACATCCGACCACCAAATTGCACAGCAACACTCCCAAAAGCTCCACCTTATGCCTCCGACCAAAAGCCCTCACCCAATTTCATCATGCACTCACTCCACTACTCCCATGAACACCTCCTTGATTACATAGCAATCATAGGCCCTAATCCACCTGAATTAAGTTAGAACTTAGCCTAACTTAGGCATTCTGCATGCATTCTCATCATACTTTGCATCGTAGTTGATTTATTAGTTTTGTAAATAATAATGTTGTATTATGTTCTAATTAAGAGATATCAATAATTGCAGGTAATTTGGGGTTGTGGATGACTGATCCAACCATATGGATCTGTTCAGAACAAAGGCAGTCCAACGCTTCCGAGATCACATCAATTAGACTCCCGTAGCATCTTATGGAGTCTGCAGAAAAGTAAGGATCAAGAGGCAAATAGGTAAAAATTTGTACCTCAGATGACAAATCCAACCGCACAGATGGATTCGGATCAGCGATCGTAGTCCAACGACACAAGAATCATATCAATCGGAGGCCTACATCACCATTTACAAAAGAGAAGATGAACGGCCATGATGACACCACGTGGTGCCATCGCAATCGCCCCTCACCGTCGCCCAACTTCTAAAGAGGCCCTCCCTGTGAGCTATGGGCCGTGGATCATCATCCAATGACCATAACCTGGCCACATCGCTGCTCCAGGAATGCCTCAACAAGGAAAGAAGAAACCTCAACCGTTGGATCTCCATCCAATGGCTAAGGATAGCTGTGCGCAAAATAGAAAACTCAACAACTCAACCGCATAGCGCATTGGATCACGTGCACAAATGCAAGGCAAGGATGGGGGTTCGAGGTGCAATTTGCGTTTCGATCAGAGGTGGTAGCGTGCTGATGAAATCCACCCGTTGAATCATCAATCGGGGGTGGGAGCGCGACCACGCGGCATGCGGAGAGGCCTCAGACGACGACATGCCGGATCACGCGAGAACGAACGCACGTGAGCGCATTTGAAATTCAAGAGGCGTAGGCGCGGCTCTTTTAAGCCTTCTGATCTCACGATTGGACGACTGATATTTGATGAGCGCGGATCGAGCGCATTTCACTCCCATGTGGTTGATGAAGTGGGCGCGAAGTGAGCAGCAGCCGTGCGATTTCAATCCAAGAATAGAGAAGGCACCACGTGTTAGCACGAGGGCGAATTCGTGCGTAGAAGATGATTTGGAAGGCCTATTGAGGTGCGATCTGATCCGTTGATCTCTTGATCGAAGGATCTGATCAATCTAGGGTTTTTGCATGGTTTTGAAGGCTCAAATGCCCATCTTGCTTCCTCATTAAATCTATAAAAAGAACCCTAGGGCCCCCTAGTGGAGGACAACTCCTCCAGATCTTCCACTAGAACTTCTCCAGACCCTCTCCAACTATCCTCCTGAAGCGCCCACCAAGCCACCTTGGCGGACCGCCGTTGCTCTCCCCAGCCTCTCCAGAAGACCACCACGGATCACCTGTGGTGCCCTTATTCTGCTAGATAGTAGTTTTTATTCATGCTTTAGTTAGCATTGTGATTAGTATTATATTGTGATTAGTATTACATATATTTGTTAGTTGCAGTTAGTAGCATGTTCTCTAGTTAGCATTCTAATTCAGTTATGAAATCTTAAATGCTTTCTGCCTTCCTGAGTTCGACCGGGACCCACATCTCATAAATTTTATTTGTTTCAACGTACTTCACACTATACTATGACTGATTTACTTTAAAACGTGATTTACGCCTTGAACACTCCTTCGTTTACCTTCCTCGTCACTATCCGACCATACCACATGCTCTTTTAAGCAATTACCCCCATTGTTAGCTTTGCCTTACTGCGGCAAAGCTTTTCATGTGCTTAACTAGGCCCTAAAGTCGTGTTTTCTATGCAGGCATCTTCACCGTTGCCGTCGTCTCCTCCAGTGCCAAGGAACATCATCCTACCACCTCCGGCCTGGCCACGACCTCCATCAAGTGCGGATTGATGGCACGAAGGTGTCTAGGCCTTCAATCAACCAAGATAGCAGCAGTAGCATCTTCGACTTCTCCAGCCTTATCCGCAGCTGCACGCGAAAGCAGATGATGATAGTCCTACCTCGTATGGGGATAAACTAAAGCAGGCATATAAGTTGAATTCATGCTTTGGGCTTATCGCCTTAAGCACACGGGGGTGAGGTCCCCACATACATGAGCCTGCGCACCCTTGCCCATGCCCACATGCACATGGGCTTAGACCTGACCCATATAGCCGATTAGCCCTAAACTTGATTCTGGAAGAAAGAGAAAGGAAAGCTGAGGAGGAAGAGGGAGGGTTTTGCTCTAGGGTTCGTATCCTCGGGGTGCATGCAGCATGCCCAACACTTAGCCATTCTCTACTTCGGTTGAGGTGTTGACTATGCCTTGTGATCACCTAAGGCATTTGAGCCTCACGTGTGACGTCTGATTGAGGCCCTTGGTTCTGATTGTTGTGGGTTTATTTGAGGTCTTAATTGATATATGATTCAGGATACTGTTGAAATATTTGGTTAAATTGAATGCTTGGGATGTATGCTTAATTAGAGGATTAAGTGGTGATCTAAATCACCATTATTTTAGAGGTTCTATTCTTTTTGTTCCAAGATTTCTTGAGATACAGTGGTCTATAATTGAATATCATTCTGAATAGATTATTCATTGAATATCTTTAATTGTGAAGCATTGATTGTGCTCATTATTTTTATATTATGATTAGTGTGTGAATTCCATATTTGCTCCTAGCGAATGACCTTAGACTCATTTTTTTATTTTTAAGCACTCTTTATAAATTTAAATGCTGTAGTAGTTTTGTCGACTATACTATGACGCATATTTTATAAATCGATGCAAAATGCATGCAACATATTGGTAAACCAATCCTAACTTGGGAAGATTTGAGAATCACTTTTTTGAAGAAATTCTTTCCCATAGGAAAAACAAATGCCCTTAGATGTGCCATTACAACCTTTAAGCAGAACCTTGGAGAACAATTGTATGAGGCTTGAGAGAGATTTAATGACTTAGCTAGGAAATGCTCCCATCATGGGATTCCCAAGTGGAACTTGGCCCATATTTTCTATTATGGGTTAAGTGACAATTTGAAGAATTTTGTTGATGCAACATTTGGGGGCAATTTCTTAAGTAAAGATGCTGAGGGAGCGTTTCAGTTATTCAAGAATATGAGTGAAAATTCCCTCAACAATACCTCAATGTCCAACTTCAACAGGTCCAATCAACCAAGGAGCGGAGTCTATGAATTTAAAGATAATTCAAATTCGGTTGACTTAGAACTGATTGCACAAGATTGGATAAGGTGAACTCGTTGGGAAAAATGTAGAGAGTTTGGATAAGAAATTGGATAACCTTCTAAAGGGAGGGAGTTCCTTTGGTACACATTTCAAAGTAAATCCTATGCCTACCCAAGGAATTTCTATGTTAACCCGCACCCAACTCCCCAACCCTCTAAGTCAGGAATTAGTGCACAATATTAATGACCTGACTATGGCTCCACCCATGAACCAACTCTACTTGGACCCATCTCTTTTTGGGTACCAAGGAGGGACCTTGATGCCCTCAAACTCTGAGTTAGGCATCCTTATGCGTAATTATCCTAAGGATGTGAATGCACTCCAAGGATACATTGGAAATGATCCCAATTCGAACGCTTACAACCTAGATGGTGTAACCATCCTAACTTTTCTTGTAAAGTCAGAAACCTACCCAAGGTCCTAACTTGACTAAGTCGAGCACTTTTGGCAACCTAGTAGTTACATACAACCGCGCACATACCAGCCACAACCTACACAGTAAACTCAGCCTGCTGATTTGAGTCTGGTCCTCAAAGAAATGCAGGAAATGAATCTGAGACATAAAGAAGAAATGAATCAATTGAGGACAGAATTGACGGGAAGATTGGACCGATTAGTAGATGCTAGACAACACGGGATGTTGCCATCCTAACCCATTCTTAACCTAAGGAACTTCAATAGGGTTAACTAGAATAACACATGGGAGCAACAGGCACATATAGTTCAACCTGCTCCCCAACATCCTCTTGGCTTTGCTAACCCTAATCCTAACCAGGCTCAACCTATCTTGCAAAACCCACCTCAACATTCCAACTATAATGCCTTTTCCAGTGCTGTAACTTTGAGAAGTGGGAGACAAATCCAAGATCCTTACCCCTCCAAATCTAAATCTAATCAAGATCTTGAGGAACTTGAATTTGACTTGGGGAACCAAGCTAATCAAGAAGACAAGGATCAGGACTCGGACACTCATGATTTCTCTTAAGCACCCTTTCCTGAAGCCTTGAACAAATTTAGAAAAAAGAAAACCAATCGATCTGAGGAGTGGCCTGATATTTTTAAACAAGTCTAGGTGAATATACCAATCCTTGAAGCAATTGTGAATATTGCAGCCTGTGCGAAATTTTTGAAAGAAATGTGCACACTTAAATGCCAGGCAAATTATCTAAAAGGGTATTGTTATATGAACAAGCTAGTGCAGTTATCCTTAGAAACCTACCTTGAAAACAAAAAGGTCCTGGAGCCCCTCTGATTTCTTGTGTTATTGGAAATACTACCTTTGATAGGGCTCTGTTAGATTTAGATGCCTCCATCAATTTGATCCCCACAATGTTATATGAAAAATTTAACTTTGGAGAGTTAAAACCTACTGAGGTCACACTACAGCTGGCTGATCGATCTGTGACCACACCATGGGGAATTATTGAGGATATAATTGTCAAGGTTCATGATTTTTATTTTCCTGTGGATTTCTTGGTCCTTGACATGGAGGTACCAGAAAATTTGAAGAACACCCCAATAATTTTGGGAAGACCATTTTTAGCTACTGCCAAGGCTAATATTGACTGTGAATCTAACAGTATGGAAATTAAATTTAGGGATAAGAAGACAAAGATTAATATTTTTAAGGCCATCAAACAATTCAAGGATTCTGGAATGATAGAAGATTTTGATAGACCATACTATTGAATATTGTATGAAGTTAGGAGTTTCCCAATTTGACCCTACAAGCCTTGATCCCCAAACCAATCAAGAGGTCAGTCATCCAATCACTGACTTGATTCCAAGACCTCTTGAGGATAAGTATGATCCGCCTTTTGACCTTTCATCCCAAAGACCCAAACCTGAACTAAAACCTCTTTCTAATTATCTAAAGTATGTTTTCTTGGGATCTGATCAGAATTATCCAGTAATCATTAGCTCTTATTTAACCCAAACTCAGGAAATCAATTAATTCAAGTTCTAGGAAGAAATAGTAGGGCAATTGGTTGGACATTGGATGATCTGAAGGGAATCAGTCCTACTTATTGCACTTACAGAATCTATGTTGAGGACAGATCTAAACCCTCCTGGGAAATGTAGAGACGATTGAATCCTAGTATACGGGAGGTTGTGAAAAAGGAGAGGATTAAGTGGTTAGATGCAGGAATAATCTACTCAATCTCTGATAGCCCATGGATTAGTCTTGTACATGCGGCTCCTAAGAAAGCTGGGCTAACTGTGATTACTAATCATAATGGGGAGTTGATTCCAACTTGCACAGCTTCCTCTTGGAGAGTCTATATCAATTACAGGAAGTTGAAAAATGTAACTAAGAAAGATCAGTTTCCACTTCCCTTCATTGATGAAATTCTTGAAAGACTAGCCAGCCAAAAGTTTTTCTATTTCTTGGATAGCTACTCCAGTTACAATCAAGTAGCTATCCACTCTGACAATCAAGAGAAAATCACCTTCACATGTCCCTACGGAACATTTGCATTCTGTAGGATACCTTTTGTATCATGCAATGCATTAGCGACTTTTCAAAGGTTCATGCTTGCAATCTTTTCAGAGATGGGTGATTTTATGGAAATCTTTATGGATGATTTTCCTATGTTCGAAGACTCTTTTGAATCTTGTCTAATAAATCTAGAGACAACTTTACAAAAGTGCATAGAGGTAAATCTGATCCTATCTTGGGAAAAGAGTCATTTCTTGGTTAGGTAAGGCATAGTCATTAGCCATGTTGTGTCTGAAAGAGGAATTGAAGTGGATAAAGCCAAGGTGGACACTATCATTAAACTCCCACCACCTTCGACAGTTAAACAAGTAAGATCATTTCTTGGACTTGTGGGATTTTGCCGTCGATTCATTAAGGATTTTTCTAAGGTGGCGAGGCCCTTAAGTAATCTATTGGTGAAAGATCAAACCTTTGGATTTGATTCAAGTTGCTTGAGGGCTTTCAATCTACTGAAGGAGGACATTACACAATCACCCATCCTACAGCCTCCTAATTGGGATCACTCGTTCGAAATCATGACCAATGCTTCTGATTTTTCTATTGGTGCGATCTTAGGACAAATGCTTGATAAGAAACCTTCTGTGATTTACCATGCTAATAAAACTCTTGATAAGGCTCAAAAGAATTACACAACCACAGAAAAAGTGTTGCTAGCAGTAGTTTTTTCTCTAGAGAAGTTTAGACCATATCTACTTGGCTCTCATGTCATAATTTTCACAGATCATATTGCATTAAGGCACTTGATGTTTAATAAGGATGCAAAACCCAGATTAATCAGATGGATCCTTCTACTACAAGAATTTGATTTAGAAATCAAAGACAAATCTGGAGCCTAAAATGTAGTAGTAGATCATCTTTCCAGAATCCTTGTAGAATCTGAAACTCCTCAATTTTTTGATTCATTCCTTGATGAGACTCTTTTGACTATTTGTAAACTATCTTGGTTTGTAGACTTTGCTAACTATTTGGCAATCGAAAAATTACCCATGGATTTGCCTAAGCATAGGTATGATAAGTTAATTTCTGATGCCAAATACTACTTTTTGGAAGATCGAAAACTATTTAAAATTTGCACAGATCAAGTTATCCACCATTGTGTTCCAGATGAGGAAATCATGTGTGCTAGAATTTTGCCATACTTTTGCTTGTGGAGGTCACTTCTCAAGAAAAAAGACGGCAGCCAAAGTGCTACAGAGTGGATTGTACTAGCCGTCTTTATTTTGTGACTCTTACAATTTCTGTAGGTCATGTAATAATTGCCAAACTCTAGGAAACGTGACCAAGAAGGATATGATGCCCCTAAATACAATCCTTGAAGTCGAGAACTTTGATGTTTGGGGCATTGATTTTATGGGACCTTTTACCAATTCTTTTGGGTACTTGTATATCCTTGTTGCAGTTGACTACGTATCCAAAATGGATTGAGGCCATCCTGACCCGAACCAATGACCATAAGGTGGTCATGGACTTTGTAAAGAAAAACATATTTAGTCGGTTTGGTGTACCAAAGGATCTTATTAGCGATGGCGGGTCCCATTTCACTCACAATCAATTTAGGTCCTTACTATCTAAGTATGGAGTTGCTCATAGAATCTCTACTCCATACCATCCGCAGACTAACAGATAAGCTGAAATTTCCAATCAGGAAATGAAGAAAATTCTTCAAAACACGGTCCACCTGGTTTGGAAGGATTGGTCTACTAAATTAGATGACACTCTCTGGGCCTATCGGATTGCGTATAAAACCCCAATTGGAATGTCTCCATTTCATTTGGTCTATAGAAAATCTTGTCATCTGCCAGTTGAACTTGAACATAAAGCTTATTGGGTAATCAGAACTTTCAACCTAAATCTTGATCAATCTGGAAGACAAAGAAAACTCCAATTTATTGAATTGGAAGAAATCCGAAATGATGCTTATGATAGTGCGAGAATTTATAAGAATAAGACAAAAGTTTTACATGATAAGTATATCTCTCGAAATAGCTTTGTCCTTAATCAAAAGGTTTGGTTATTTGATGCACACTTGAAGCTCTTTCCGAGAAAATTAAGATCAATGGATAGGTCCTTTCATTGTAAGAGAAATTTTCCCTCATGGAGTTGTTCTAATTCTGGAGCCTAAGAATTGCTAGGAAATAAAGGTAAATGGTCAAAGGCTTAAGGCTTACATTACTCTGAATCTTTATCCTATTCCTGATAATCACATTAACCTCCTGGAATTATCTTAGAGCTGAACTGAGTCCAACAAATGATGTTAAACTTGGAGCTGGCTAGGAGGTAACCCAGTATTCTGTATAGGTACCTTTCTATCCAAGTTGACCTAGATTAACAAGATTAGTCAGGTGATATCCCCTCCTCTCGCTTATTACATTTTGATTTTACTGTAACCATTTCAATGAGGACATTATAATAAATAGGCATGGGGGGTAGACATTGCATGTCTTATGTCAGAAAAAAGAAAAAAATTTTGCATTCATGCATAAAGAAGGTTTTATTAGGGATTTATTCTTAATTGATTCATGAATTTAGAATCTAGTACAATTTCATACTTGCACGTAGAATTTGTAATGGATCCTCTGTGAAGACCGATAGACACCTTTGGTTTGTCAAGAAGAAGCAATGTTTTTTCTCCTGAACCCTTGGACAATAAGTAGGGAGTTAGGAAAACCATCTTCTAGTAGATCCACCAAACAATTGTAAGGTGAGAATAGGGAGTCTACTAGTTCTCTAAGTCTAGTATAAGGTATCTTTGTTTGTGGGTAATTGGATAATAATACTCGGAGTTAGGCATAGTTTTCACTCTTGGTTTCGGCACATAAATTCTTTGTGAGAATTTTTGGAGAGCCACCAAATAAGGCAAATACATAGAGTGAGTTCTAATAAAATTAGGACTAAGGTGGATGGTTACGACCATCCTTTATGGAATCCTCGGTTGAAGGAGGGTATTAATATCAAGGTTAGAAATACACTGTCCCATCCATTCCTTTCCCGATGCTGAGAGTAGGTGATGTAGACACATCCATTTAGGTTAAAATGCCTATTTATGCATGTTCCTAGGCTTAGATTTGCATTCTATATTATAAATATTGCATAGCATGCATCACTCTGCATTTAGAGTAGTTGTGTATATTTTAGGTTAATTGCATCCTTTTTGTGGTCAGGAGAGGAGATTTATTTTGGAGCCTCAGATTGACAATTTGACCTTATGGATCTGATCAGGACAACGATCAGAGTCCAACGCCTCCGAAATCACTTTGATCGGAGTCCTGTAGCACCATATGCAGTCTGAGGAAGATCAACGGCCAATGGACTAGGTGATATAATTCGGAGCTTCAAATGACAAATCTGACTATGCAAATGGATTCGGGTTGACGATCGCAACCTAACGGAGCGAAAATCAACTCAATCCAACCTCTGTAGCAGCCCCTACAATGAAGAGATGGATGGCCTAGATCGCGCCACGTGGCGCAACCCAGACTGCCCATGCGCATGGTGGGTGGGTGCGTGGGCTATCTTCAGTGACGTTTGTGGCGGATCTTTAGCGAATTTTATGACCGTCACTAAATGTCCTATATACGAATTTGATTCTTTCCTCCACTATAAAAGGACCCCTACCCCTCCCATTCTTCTTCATCTCTTCCTTTCCTCCTGTCACCACCTCCAAGGCTCTAGAGAGAGCTTGTCCCAAGCCCGAGATGCTCCTCTAGAGTAGAAATCAAATATTTTTCTCACGTCTCATTCCCTTTAGTGGAGCATCCCATGGCCATCTTCTCACATCCTTTTGGAAAGAAGATCCTTGCCGTGATGCTATCTTGCCCCACCTTCCATCCTCTGGCTTCGTCCTTGTTCATCCTACTCCTCACCACCTTCCACCAGGTGATGTTAGAGCGAGTCGTCCTCCAAGCAACCGTCGAGGGGGATTCTCTCACCTATATCTTTCTTTTTGCTTTTGTAGTATAATTTTTCTTTCTTTTTTAGTTGTAGAAAGTATTTGCTTTAGAAATATATGTGATTGTTTCTCTCTCTCTCTCTTATATTTTGCAAGTAGATTAAGTAGATAAGAATTCATCGACCTAATCTCTTGCTTGCTAAAAATACCAAAAAAAATTAGAAAAGACAAAAATGACAAAAACAAATAAAAGCGAAACGTGGATTTTTCAAAACCAAATGTTTGCCTCCCCGTCTTTGACCCGGGACTCACCTTTCGAGTTTCGATTATAAATTTTATTTGATGATGGATTTTCTCGCGAATCGAACTACGACGAAGGATTTTCCAAACTCCGAATCTTATTCGCTAGAATTCGCCGCATCATTTTGGCACTATTGCTGGGGAGGCAATGCTCTTTGATTTTTTCACATTTTCTGACATTACTTACATTTTTTTTTAACCTATCTTTCTTCTTCGATTTATTGTCTTGCAGGAACCCGGTCGAGGAGTCGAAGGTAGTAGATTGGAGTAAAGTGTTGGCAGAGACATTTGTAAGTTTTCCCCCACCACCCCCACCCTAGATTTCATTTCACCACACTAATAACTCAAACCCAAATTAACTTAGGTGTTTTTTATAAACCCTAGGATAGATCTGGTTGTTTGTTTGCCACCTCCACCCATCTCATCCCCGCATATATAAAAAAAAACTCTTCTCTTGTGGGATTTACTGAAAGTAACACATATTAAACACCCACAACTTTTGACTTAAGGTGCACCTTTCCACTTTGATTCTACCACTTAACCGGGATCTGACTTGTGGACCCGGTACGAAATCTGAATACGTTAAACAACTGTGTGCCTTAACTAAGTGGTGCAACAGGCCAATTGATTGAGCTGTTTTGGTCGCACCACTGAAGATAAAAGTCATTCATCAGTAGCTTGACACTTAGCGTTAATCTTTAGGGCTGAGCCAGGCACTCCACATTATTTTTTGATTTCTAAAGGAGTATACCATCACCAGTGTTTCCAAACTTGGAGTGTTCTCTTGAACTTGATTGAATACACCTAAGATTAAACCCTAAAAGCTACTAAACAAGGTTAAACCCTAAAAGACACATCATCAAATAACCTTGTTTGCAAACCCTGATTGTGCACGCACATACATTTGAATTGATCATTAAGGGCATAACCCATCAAAAGGGCCCATCACATTCTAAGAGCACAATCATCCCAAGCCTAATTAAAACTAAGTAAACATTGGCCTTAAGGATTGATTTGCTCTTTGGGGCATAGAGTGAGATTTTTTTCGATTAATCTGCTTCTGCTGGTTCATCTGATGTCTAGCTAGGGGAGTAGTGTCAAACGACCATAGTTGGGGGGTACTCTAAGAACCGGAGGGGCAAACCAAAGGAAGAACCTTCTCCCCAACCCCTCCTTCTAACTGGTTGGATTGACCGGATAAAAGTAAACAAAATCAGTTATAATCTCAAGATGGGTCTTGGGAGTCTGTAGGTCTTTAGGCTAACCCACCTAAGGACATGGTTGATTGCTTGTATTTCAGGGCTCCTTTCTTTCTTCTGATTTCTCCTCCTATTCGACCATGTATCCTTCCACATCTTACACTCATTTCCCATCCTACCCTCCTACCACCACTTATACCCAAGATGTTTACTATCCCTACTCGACTTATAATTACCCATCCACTAGTCGGGATAACTTTGATTAGGGATATGAATCTGGACCTTAGTGTCCAGGGTCTAACCCTAGACAACAAGACTATGATTACTATCCTTCCCAGAGCTACAATGATTATAGATCTTCACCCTTTGATGATCAACCTAACCATACAACCATGAAGGATATGCTAATTATAACACTTACCGCCCCTAGTATTCCACTGAATATAGGTCACCACTATTCTTTGAACAACCTAAAACGATCTACTATCAGGGAGGGACCCAAGAACCTCGATATCTTGACTCCCCTAGATTTAACCCAAACCCACCCAAACCTGAACCGAATCATTCGGTTCAGGTGAACCAGATCCAAGACAAGGTGTTGGCTAACTTAAGGAATACCATATAATCTTTAGAAGCCCAGCCAACACCATGCACTGAAGCATTGGAGCCTATGATAAAAATGATTGATGAGCTGAATAGCTCTTTATTGGATTTGCTTCAAAGTGTTAGGGATATGGGCCTGGGTAAGTTTCTACTTGGGAAATTGTTGAGGTTGAGGATGAGATTTATGGTTGCCTTAGTCCAATCTTGGGATGATTCTCAAGATGAACCTCCTTCAGGAGAGCCAATGTCTGAACCCACTCAGGCACCTATCGGGGGGGACACATATTCTGAGATCGGAGATGATCAGGTTGGTCTAGAGCAACTGATTCTGGATGAACCGATTGTTTCACCTGAGATCCCCGAGCCAGGGAACGACGAAAAATATGTTTCCATGGATCATGAATTGACATATAATTTTGAGACGTATATAAATGCGGATCAAGAATTCTTTGACTCTGAGGGTGAAGAATCTCTTAGTGAAGTCTCACTTGAGTGTAAGGAAGATGATTTTAGTAAGACAAATGGGCCTGAGGAATCTGATGAACCATTTGACAGACCGATAATAGAGGAATTTGATTCGGTTGGAGTTAACTTAAAGGATCCGAATCCTGATGATTCAATTAGTGACCCCATTCCTCATTAGCACCCCGAAGAGCTGACGTTTGAAATCATTATGCCCAAGTTAATCCTGATTCAGTCACAATTGTTGGACTTGGGTATTTTAGATGGGGTGTACAATGATATGGAGGTCCCGGAAACATTGATTTTAGAGGATAGGAAGTTGGAAATAAAAATCTGGGAAGCTACTTCTGAGGGAACTACGACTTCAGATCTAAGGGTTCCTGTTGACATGAAATTACCTACTTTTTACCAGGACCCTTACGATACCTTTGATGTGAGACCCAAGCTTGGAATAATTGATTATTTTTCTGAGCTGAACGTTAAGTGGACATTTAAGCCTAGTGAACCAAATCTACCATTTGTCCGACACTTTAGTCTTGGGTTGCACACCACCAAACCACAGGCCCGGCCCGTAAGCATAATAATCTTCTTCTCTGGATGATTTTCATCCAAAACCTTAGAACCACTTGACCGTGGGCATGGGTCTACACCACAACATGGTCCACATATGTGGATATCTTCTGTTGGTGGGTCTGAGAATTAATATTTTTATTTTGATTCTGACCCACAGTTGTGAATTCTCAAATTCTTCGTTGTATGTATATTATGCCTAGCTGAAGGCATTAAAATTTAGCACATGTGTATATTCAATGTTCTTTTTAGAGCTGACGGATTGTCATGAAATTCAGGTGATATTCTATTATTCTACCCTTTTCATGTCTTTGTTTTTACAATGAGGACATTGCAGTGTTTTGACATGAGGGTGGATACTTAATCCTGAAATTATTTCGTTTGCTCTATAGAATTTCTTTTATTTTCTTTAAAAAACATTGAAAATTCAAAAATACAAATAAAGAGAAAAAAATAGAATTAGGAGAAGAGAACTTAGGCTTTTGAAAGTTATTAACTTAAGGAGATGATATGATAGGACCTGAACACTTAGACTTTTCAAGCCATCGGGCTTAATTAACTCGGGTGTTGTAACGAATGTGTGCCCCAGACGTATTCTAAGACGTCTGGGAGGTGGCTCAGACGTCGGACAAGACGTCTGGGATCACAACCAGACGTCTGATAAGACGTCTGGGATAGTTTCAAGACGTCTGGAAATCCGTTATTTTCGACACACGCGAGTCGCCTGCGCGCCTGAGCGCGCAGACCGCATATTCCCTCTTTTCTCTGCGGCTGCAGGCGGCCTGCCGCCTTCTCTCTCTCCTCTCCGCGCGGCGTTAAAAGGGGCGCGCCTCCCCTCCCGTCTCCACCGTCTCCTCCTTCTCCTCCTTCCTGTGCGCGAGAGCGAGCGGACGCGAGGGCGGCAACGGCGGCCACAGTGAGCGCGGAGGTGCGGCGTGCGAGGGCGGAGCTCTGCCGTGAGGGCGAGCTCGCCGGAGCAGCTTGGCCGGCCGACGGAGGGCGCAGGGGGCGCGGAGCGACGCGGAGAGGGACCTGCTGCGGGCTGAGCAGCAGACGCGCGAGGTGCGACGCGGGCGGCGTCGCGAGCGGAGGCCGAGCAGGGTTCTGATTCTGGAAAAATTTCCAGAATCAGACGTCTGGGTTGATAGCCAGACGGGAAGGTCGACGTCTGTAAGATCATACAGACGTCTGAAAGGTGAGTTTTCCGCCTTCTTCTTCCTTCTTGTCGATTGACCGTACTGAGGGAGGGGGGTTGGCTGTGCGCAGGTTCGCTTATTCGCCATCCTTTGCGAATCAGACGTCTGGAAGTTGTACCAGACGGCGGGAGTGACCTCCAGACGTCCGGAGTGACCATCGGACGTCTGGGATCTAGGCAGACGTCCCCGCAGACTTCTGGACGTCTGGGAAACCACGCTGAACAGGTAATTCTCTGATCCACTCTTTAAGACGTCTGGAAGGAGTTCCAGACGTCTGATTTTGCACAGTATCGTCTTTTTCGACCCGTTTAGGGCCCGTTCGGGCTCCGTTTTCCGCGATTCGAGTTGCGTTCTCTTCAGAATTAATTCCTCTACTCATCTACAGTAGCTATACACTGTTTTGAGACACTCCTTGTGTTTGATCCTTGTGACAGGATCTTGTTCAGTTGCAGTCTTGAGAGTCGTGGAGGCACGCGGGATTCCCGATCACGCCCCCATTACTCCCGTTGTACCTGGTAGAGTGGCTTAAGTTATTTTTAAAATCTGTTAAAGTATGGAACCATAACTAGAATCTAGGACATTGCATGAATCCTAGGAATGAGAAATGTATGGAATGATAGCTCCTAGGTGATGCATGAATCCTAGGGCTGGAAAATTAGTTGTATGTTAGATCCTAGGATGTGGCATGAATCTTAGGATGGAAAAACTAGTGGAATGTATAATACTGCAGTCTTGGAAAAATGGAAAGGAATATAAAGCTGCCTGTAATTTGAATTAACAGCTGCCTGTTATGAATAAAGAAACATGTTGAGATCATGGATTTTGAGAACGTGAATCTGGAAAGTGAAACATATGATGTTCTGAGATAAAGAGCTGGAACCCTACGGGGAATTAGGAGTGGAACTCCTGGAAAGAAAAAGGAATGGAACTGAGATGTAGTTTGTACTGTCTCTTGGGTACACAGTACCAAGGGAAGTACCTGTACCTGTTTAGTGCAGAGTGGGGCCAGCCGCCCCAGGGACCCGGGGTTAGGATTGGCCGCTCTGTACCGACTTGTTGGCCCTCGTGTACGTAGTACCGAGGAGAGGTAGTAGTGTTAGGAGAGTACTAGCTACCCCACGGGCCCCGGGGTTCTGCTAGCCTCCTTCACCGACTTGTTAGGCCCACTAGGGCAAACCAGGGTAGTCAGGCGAGGGTGCGCGGACTGTGGAGGGGCAAGGCCCCGGTTTGGTTACTGTGGAGGGGTTGGACCCCTGTTACTGAGAGGGCTCTGCCCTGGTTCCGTGCTGTGCTTTGGGCGCACCCGTTAACGGAAACGACTGACCGCGTGCCAGTGCGGGCTAGCTACCTGTGCGTTTATCGCGCGTGCCGTAGTCACCGTTACGTCTGTCAGTGACCTTGGGGTGGTTGACTGAGGGTAGGATCACCACGGGGGACTCTCCCGGCCAGGAGAGCACCACGTGCTACTTCTACTTTTGGAAAAGACTGCAATCAAGATCGTTCCCACGAGGACATTTGAGATCAAGTAAAGGATCTGAGAAATAAATGAAATAGTGAGAAAAATTGAAAGATGTGAATAAAGGAAGTAATAGAACATAACAGCTACTGTACACTCTACTGTTGCCTTTAGTTAGTTTGCCACTCTACTCAGCGTTTTGCTGACGTGTTACACTCGTTACCTTTTTCAGGACCAGGTGTTGAGCAGCCAGGGCCGGCGGCTGCAGAGGATGCTGGGCCGAGTAGGGTCCAGTAGAGTTACCACAGCCTTTTGTACCCCTTTTGTTTCTGTTCTAGTGAGTAGTTTTTGCTTCCGCTGTACCTTCTTTACCTGCAGTTCTTGTTATATGATAAATGCTGTTTTACTGTTGTGGTGGTACCTACTGTAGTAGTTTCTTTCCTTACTGCTGTACTTTCTTACTGTTAGTTATATTCATGCTGAATGTAGTTTATTTTACTGTCTTTTGGTTACTTCCTCGTTGGACGACTAGGTCTTGGGATTAGTCGAGTCGGTCCAGTTCTCGTGTCTCGTAGGGACTCGGGAACCGGGTCGTTACAGGTGTCCACTTGAATCTGGACTTAGTCTCGAGTCCTCGTCAAGTAATTTTACTTTAATTTGGTGAATAAAATGGGATGATAAGTACACGACTTATCAACCCGCTCTTTGATTTGAGCGGATTTTAAGTTCAAGCATCTACACATTATTTGCACTGACTCACTTTTCGACGATTTCTTCGGAAATTAGGTATCTAATGAACTTTCTAGGGAAGTATGGCTAGCAAGTTGTCGTGGGTAACAATCCATTGGTCGGTTGTCCAGAGCCCAGCTACTTAACCACACTTATTCTACTACTTTTAGGTAAATCTTAGATCAGGGAAGTCACCTACTTAGAAAAAGAAACAAAATGGTACTCAAAAAAAAAAGAGAAAAAGGAAAAGAAAAAGGAGAAAAAATAGAAAAATAAACAACACTTTACCGCACGAGTATGGCTGGTAAGTTGCCATGGGTAACAGCCCATTAGCCGGTTGTCCAGAGCCCAGCTCACAAAAATGCACAAATAATTTTCAAAACACTTAGGGAAGAAGCGGGGAAGTAGAATAAACCGGGAAGATTTACACTGGGTTTGCCCTTGTGTTGAACCCATAAAAAAAATTAAAAAAAATTTAGGGAGAAAGCTACCGATTGGAAAGACAAACCTTTAAGCAGAAACTCTTAAGGTCACCTAGGGTCGTAGAAATCTGAAGTCCGTTTTAACAGCTTCTTAGTGAGTCTATCACCCTTTCATGAGATGCTTAGCATTTAGAGTTCTTTTCGACTCTTGGGTGGGTTGGGTAGCCGTAAAAAGTTATCACGAAACTCTTAAACTCCAAAAGTCCAAAAAAATTAGAAAAGAAGAAAAACAAAAAATGTATCTTCCCTTTTCAAATAAGGTGAGGACTTGGGCGGTTTGTATTCTGGCAGACACCTAGGTACTATTGAGTTTTCGTAGTTTAAGACTTTAGTTGAAATTTTCTATTGTTAATAAATACTTAGGCCTAAGTGATTGAGTCCTAATTCTATTTTATACATAGCATGTAGTTTAATTTTGCTAGGGACTAGCAAAAGATAGGCATGGGGGTATGATGTAGACACATCCATTTAGGTTAAAATGCCTACTTATGCATATTCCTAGGCTTAGATTTGCATTCCATATTATAAATATTGCATAGCATGCATTATTCTGCATTTAGAGTTGTGTATATTTTAGGTTAATTGCATCTTTTTTATGGTCAGGAGAGGAGATTTATTTTTGAGCTTCAAATTGACGATTCGATTGTACGGATTTGATCAAGATGACAATCAGAGTCCAATGCCTCCGAAATCACCTTAATCGGAGTCCCGTAGCACCATATGCAGTCCGAGGAAGACCAATGGTCAAGGGACTAGGTGACATAATTCAGAGCTTCAAATGACAAATCTGACCGCACGGATGGATTTGGGTCGACGATTGCAGTCCAACGGTGCAAAAATTGACTCAATCCTACCTCTATAGTTGCCCCTACAACGAAAAGAAGATGGACGACCCAGATGATGCCACGTGGTGTAACCTAGGCCACCCATGTGCACGCATGCATTACTGCATGTGCACAGAAGCACGGTCACGCGTGCACATGTGGAGGCGCGTATGCGCAGTAGCACAACGGACGTGCATGGGCACGCGAGCGGAGGCATGCGACATGGGCACGCGGAGCATGTTCCAGCGTAGCGGTGGGTGGGTGCGTGGGCTATCTTCAGCGACGTTTGCAGTGGATCTTCAGTGACATTTATGACCGTCACTAAATTTCCTGTATACGAAATTGATTCTTTCCACCACTATAAAAGGACCCCTACCCCTCCCATTCTTCTTCATCTCTTCCTTTGTTCCTCTCACCACCTTCAAGGCTCTAGAGAGAGCTTGTCCCAAGCCTAGGATGCTCCTTTAGAGTTGAAATCAAATATTTTTCCCACCTCTCATCCCTCTTCATGGAGCATCCCGTGGTCGTCTTCTCACCTCTCTTTGGAAAGAAGATCCTCGCCACGACGCCATCCTGCCCCACCCTCCGTCCTCTGGCTCTGTCCTTGTTCGTCCCGCTTCTCACCACCTTCCTCCACGTGACGTCAGAGCGAGTCATCCTCTGAGCAACTGTCGAGGGGGATTCTCTTACCTATATCTTCCTTTTTATTTTTGTAGTGTAAACTTTCCCGCTTTCTTTGTTGTAGAAAACATTTGCTTCAGAAATATATGTGATTGTTTCTCTCTCTCTCTTATATTTTGCAAGTGGATTAGTTAGATAAGAATTCATCAACCTAATCTCTTTCTTGCTAAAAATATCAAAAAAATTAGAAAAGACAAAAACAACAAAAACAAATAAAAGCGAAACGTGGATTTTTCAAAGCCAAACATTCGCCTCTCCGTGTTCGACCCAGGACTCACTTTTCGAGTTTCGATTATAAATTTTATCTGATCAATGGATTTTCTCACGAATCAAACTACGATGACGGGCTTTCCAAAATCCAATCATTTTCGCGTGCTAATCCGCTGCCATCAGTAGGCACTTTTACCAAATAAGCTACCCGATATCCTTTTGAACACCCCTAATCCCGAGTAATGCCTCATGAATAAAAATGTGTATGGGTGCTACATTACGTTGTGTTGGTAGAAATAAATATATAAAGAAAAAAAAGTAGAAAAATATAGAAAAAAAGAGAAAAGAAAAGAAAAATAGAAAAGGAATGAGAGTGTTTATTTGTGTTGTGTTTATTTCATGTCAAGCACATTGAGGCAACAACACCCATTCCATTTATAATCCACCAAATACAACCTTGACCTATTTTTCTATATTTCTGGCCCCCTGAATATTGGCTGAGGATAGCTGACTTAGTTATAGGGTTATCAGAACTTAATTAAAGTGTTAATGCCAAGAGAGACCACCAAATATATTTACAAATCTAGTGAAATTATGAGCATGAAAAGAAAAAGAAAAAGAAAAAAGAAAAAGAGAAAGAAAGAAAAAGAATGAGAGAGAATGAGTGCAAAGGAACTAAAAAGAACACAGTTTCTAAACCTCTCTTTGAGTTTATTTATTTGATAGTCTGGAAATCTAGGTTTTGTAGTACTAGTCTATATGTAGCATCAGAGGAGTGTGAGCCACCAAATACAAATCCGCTTGACTCAAACATCTTCTACCTAGGCCAAAAGCCAAGGCTGAAATTACAGATTATTTTATAACCGTGAGGGAAGAAGTTTCCTATCCCAATAAAATTTTACTAAGGGTCAAGTACGATCTTTAGATGTGGATTGACTTTTCACTTGGATTCATTGCATAGGCTACAACATTACACTTTCACAACTACCTAGATTTCTAAAATTTTGGATGAAAACGAAAGAAAAAAATCTCCAGTCGAACTCTTGATAGAAATTAGCTATTTAGGACCATTTTGCATTTAGTCTTGCATTTGCTAGGGACTAGCAGGATTCAGGCATGGGGGTGTGATTGCGCAGCATTCATAAGACCTAATCAACCTGAATTAAGTTAGATTTTAGCTTAACTTAGTAACAATGTATGCATGAGCATCATAACTTGTATCATAGTTGAGTTATTACCTTTACAGATAATAATGCTATTTTATGCTTTAAGAGAGAGGTGATGTTGCTTGCAAATGATTCGGGGCTGCAGATGATAGATCAGTGATGAGTCGACTTTCTACTTTGCGTTGTAGTATTTAAGTGGTGGAAAAATCGACTAATCAGCAATAAAAATAACCACTTACAGAAGAGCGGGTCATGTCCACAGGGAGGCAATTATGCAATAAACTCTTGATTATTTTATATTCTTTCGGTTAAGTGCGAAATCCCTATTCAAATTCGACATAAAATGTGATGGAAAGAAGATTCACAATAACTCAAAAAGATAAGGGTATATGTGTAGTTTTCCCTCACTGAAATCTTCAATAAATATATGATTTTGTGTAATTTTCAATTGTCATATACTAGAGAGAATTGGTGCACGTGTTGATCCCAAAACCAATCTTGAAACAGGTGAATATCATTAATGTGCAATTATCAGAGAATATGAGTGTGCATGCGTAATTTCGCCACAATATAATAATAAATCAAAAATTAATTTTTTGGCAATGGCAGCAAATGTAATAACTAATTGAAGTTAAAACAGTGCATTTGCTCTCTCTCCTTGCGAGAGAGAGAGAGCACCGGCGGGGCTGTGGATGCATTAGGGAGGTTGGCGAAGACGAGGCCTATCTGATGGAGGCTGTGGCGTCGACAGAGATGGCCGGAGGTGGTCGACCGGCGGAGAAGAAGAACGCTGGAGAAGGCTGTTGTTGTCTCTGCTGTGGAGGCGCTGCGGTGAGGTGGATGCGCTGCGGAGAGGAGGGCGCGCTGTAGGAAGGAGGAAGCGGCAGTGGTGAAGGCACGTAGCGCCTGCGAGCGCGGCTGGAGGATGAAGGCGGGCATGCCTACGGGCATGGGTGGCAGTGTGGAGAAGCACCTGCGGGTGCGTGCAGGGGCGAGGGTGGTGCGGTGCAGCGCCTGTGGGCGCTAGGGCGGACTGCACGCGCAGTGGGCGGTGTGCGCTGGAGTGCCTGCGGGCCGGCTGGAGATGAGCAGTGGAGAAAGATGCGCCTGCGGGCGCGGCCTGGCAGGGTGAAGACGCGCAGCGCCTTCAGGCGCGGCTGGAGGGAGCGCAGGATGGAGCGTGGTAGGTCTGCAGAGCGATGCACGCCTACTTGCTGGTTGGAGGGTGCGATGCAGGCTTGGAGGCGAGTGTAGGTGCTTGGTGCCGCACCTGAATAGGCCTGCAGGCAATGGGCGGCTGCGTGCTTTGCTGTGCGGGTGCGTGAGTGGGCACTACAGGGAGGAGCTGCAAAGGGTTGAAGGCACTGGATGGTGTGCACCTGCAGGAGGGGGGGCACTGTGGTGTGCGCAGTGCTAGTGCCTGTGGAAGGGCTGGAGCAGGCATAGGTGATGGCGCGAGCGGTGCTTGTAGGCTGCGGAAAGGCTTGCTAGGGTACGGCTGCAGGCGCATGGTGGGGAGCATGTAGCTTTGGGTGCGCGGGGAAGGTTGTGGCAGTGGCGTTGGAGAGGTTGGAGCGCACGTGGTGGTAGTGGAGAAGATGGAGGAAGTTGTGCACAATGCACGCTTGATGCAGTTCCCCGCAGGGGGGAAGATGCCAATCCACAGTGCACGCTGGAGTTGTTCCCCGCAAGGGGGAAGATGCCAATCCACAGTGCACGTTGGAGTTGTTCCTCTCAAGGGGGAAGATGCCAATGCTGGTCCTTTCTTCGCCTCCTCTCTTTAACTCCTCTCTCTCCCTACGTGTGCCAATTAAAGGATTTTCAAATCCCTTTTCTAATTTTGGTAGGAGATTGTTGGGGAGGCGTTATTGAGGCCGGCGGCTGTTGAGGGTGGCCGGAGGATTTGGAACAATGTCGCCGGTTGTTTGTTGGGGAAATTTACTCCCCAACCCTTGTTTTTTCTAAATATCATTCATGCACATAAAAACAATAAAATCATTACATATTAAGTTATAGAATGGATGTAAACCTAAATCATGATGCATGCAAATATTCTATAACTTAATGTAGTTATTAGCAAACCTAAAAGATACAATTAAAGTTACTTAGGCGTAATATTAGTCCATTAAAATGGACTCATCAATCAGACCATACGGATTTGATCAGGATGACGACGGAAGTCCAACACATTCAAGATCGTCTTGATCAGACTTCCGTAGCATCACATTTAGTCCATGGAACATCAAAGGTGAATGGGCAAGATAGTGCAAATCCAAATCTTAAATGCTAAATCCGACTGCACGGATGGATTTAGATCAATGATCGTAGTCCAACGGCACAAAAATCAACTCAATTAGAGCCCTGTAGCACCAACCATAAAGGTGGGAAGATGGACGGTCAGGATGGCGCCACATGGTGCCATCCCAACGACCCACCTCCACACCCTAATCACTAAAGCACAAAATGTTGGTTGATGGATCATCATCCAATTTCCACGATGAGGCCATGTCATCCACCACTGAGCCTTCATCAAGTGGGGGTCCATCTCAACTGTTGGATATTCATCCAACAGTTGAGAGCGGTTGCGCAATAAAATGACATCACGGCTCATATGTGCATGCAACGCGTTATTTAGCACTTCCACAAGAGAGCGAGTGACGCGAGTTCGATTCGCACTGAGCGTGAAATTGGAGAGGCGATGGAGCGCAGGTGCAATTGGATAGTTAGATAGGATCAGATGATGAGGAGGCAGCTGCGTGGCATGACGATGCTCGTTAGATATAGTGGTGAGATGCATGGGCGAGAAGAGGCGGTTACGCATTCATCCTAAGCCATCCGATAGTGAGATTAGACGGTTGAAATCAAAAGTGCACACGCACGAGGAAGGGCATGAGGAGTGAATCAGACGACCCATGTGTCGCAATCTGGTGCAGCATGCACGTTGAAGGCGTGTGGAAGGCTGTTTTGAGGCACAATTTGATCCATTGATCTCCCGATCAATGGATCTAATTGTACCTAAGGTGTTGCACGATTTGAGGGCCTAAATACCTGCTTTACCCCTCATTTTAGCTATAACAAGAGCCCCAGAGCTCCCTTTTGAGAGGCAACTTCCACCAGACACATCTCTAGCCTCTCTCTCTTTGCAACATCTCTCTAGTCCTCTTCCCGACATTCTGGATTTGGAGTGTTGCCGCACTTCACACAAGCATCTCTCAAGTAGCGCCGCTAATGGGAACACCATCATGAGCCCTAACTAGCTCATTTTGACCCAATGAAGGGAATAAAAGCTCGTATATAACCAATTAGAGGTCATAATTCATTGAATAACCTTTCAGAGAGAAAAGTAAGAAACAAGGGGTAAAACTATAATTTTACCACTGGAGTACAACAATGAGTTTTCTTAAGGGCTAAATATAGGTCAAAAGGTCTTAACAAGATAAAAAGTGGGCTGGATTTGACAAAAAAGAGTTTGTGTATACCATGTGAATTAAATGACTGCTTGAAATCCTAAAACAGACCCACTTGATTAACCGAGGTTCTGGTCAGGATAAAATTCACTTAAACCCCCTAAAAATCATAGAAAAATATTCTATAGGGTTTAGAACTTTCAATTTGGCCATTAGAACCCATCTTGACCTAGAATGGGGTCTCAGATAGATATTTGCCCTAAATTGGATTTTTGCATAAATTGCCCAATCGAACGTGGTTAGACCCAAAATCCAACCTCACCATTGGATTCCTTAGGTTCAAATTAGGTTTGTATCAAAATTTGGACCTAAGGGGGACTCATCTTGACCCACTTTGCAAATAGGTCCAGCCTGATTACATTTGTACCCCTATCTTTCAAGAACCTTTGCAAAAGCCCCCTAGCTTCTTCATCATTCTCGCAATTAGGTCCCTCCGCCATTAAAGCGGAGGAATCTTACTTCGGCGAGCTTTAGAAGGTGGTTTCTCCCTGATTTCTCAGAGAATCCCCTTTAAAATTGGAAGGGAGATTCTCTGAGAAAATCCCTCCAATGTGAACCAAGTTTGATGCCCTAATTATTACCTAATCTCTCATGCGAACGCATGAGAGATTTGGGTCTCTTTTGAAGTTTCCATCTCCGATGAGCATACCTTGTTTGGATGCTTGGCTTCCAAGCACAAATCCCCCTCCAGAGGTCTATTTAAGGAGCCCCGGATCCAATCGATTCCTACAAGCTTGAAATTGACCGGAAACCCCCTCGAATTCTTCTCTCCTCTAGCCAATTCGCTCATCAAGCTCCGGAGACCTTCCTTGATCTCCCTCGTCGCCTGACCACAATACCAGTGGCAGGTTCTTCCTGGCGTTCGTCTGCGTCACGCAGCACCCGCCAACACCCTTGTCTCCCCTTCTTCCTCACCGACTGTCCCTCTCTAAGCTCCTTCGTCTCCAGCGTCGGCAATATGCACCCGACGCCATCTTCGCCTTCCTTTCGTCCACTATCACCCTAGATAAGTCCCTTTCACCTTCTACTTCCTTTCCCTCTCTTTATTTCCCTAAATCAACTTCTGTCGCACTCCACCACCATCATCTCCTCCACCTCCGGCAATACCTCCAGCGAGGTGCTCCCGTCGCTCTGCAACTCCATCCACCTCGCCAACCACCCTACGACCTCTGCCTTGACTCCCTGATCACAACCCCTCACTCCATTCACTCCGTCGGCAACCCAAAAGCACCCCCGAACACACCCACACATACGCACACAGTGTGCCCTAGGCACGCTCGCACAGGCGTCCCCACGACACGCCGACCATCGCTACACATTCACCGTGCCTCGACGAAGCTTTCTGAGTAATTTATCGTGGCCGTGAGGCCGTCTTGGTGATTTCAGGTGGCAGGCATCATCCGCCATTGGAGCAAAGCTCGAAGCTTGCTTGTAGTCGCTCCAAGCTTCGCCAGCTACAAGCCCATGTCCTAGATTGCATGGAGCACCCTCATTCACGACTCCAGGCATTCAATTCCAGTCAAGGGCAGTAGCAGCTGCTACAATCGGAGGAACACCTCTGTCGCAGGCACGTGCGAAGAAAGGTGGACAGGTAGTCCCACCTCGGAACTGGAAGAGCGACCGTGTGTGCATAAGATGAATTCTTGCCATAGCCTTATCGCCTCCGAATCATGGGGTGAGGTCCCTCTCACCCGAACCGAACCGGCCTCGTCCGCGACCACGCCCCACGAACCTAGTCTTGACCCGACCCGACTGCACTCCTCACCCACCACCGCACGTCGGTGGGCCTGGTCCTGGGTACGTACTTGACCTGATTACCCGATAACGTGTGGCTTTAGGAGAGCAGAACCTAAGAGAGAAAAGAGAGGAGTGTGCACGCGGGTAGAGGGTAGGTTTTGCTGCAGGATGAAGGGGAGGAGAAGTGAAGCTGAAGAAGAAGGAGAAGACAAGGACACAGAGAAGCTAAGGCAGAGAAAGAAAGAGAAGGAAGAAACTGAAGAAGAAGGACTGCAAAGGCTTAAGGCTAAGGGTCAAGGCAGCAAGGTAAAGGAAGAAAGAAGGTAGCCGGTAGAGAAAGAAAGGAGAGAAGGCAGAAGTCGGGGAAAGAGAAGAAAAGCCAAAGAAGAAGAAGGGAGGACAAGACAAAGAAAGCTTAGGTAAGAAAGACAGAAAAGAAAGCTCGCCAAGACAAAATAAGAAGCTGAAGCAAGAGAAAGAAGAAATCCAATTTTTTATTCATAGTCATACACATTGAGTTTTTTAGTATTTTGTGATCTACATTGCTAATTACTCCTATATTTCTGCACTGCGATATTGATATTATTGTATATCCTTCTAAATTCTGAATTGTGATCTTGATTTCTAAACACCAATTTCCTCCTTGTGTTCGACCTCGGGCTGTAAATTCGAGTAATAAAATCGTATTTGTTTTGAATGCTTTTTCGGCTATATTACAATGCGATATTCTTAAAACCCGATTCAGCGCTCACAAAACATTTTAGCTCCGTTGTCGGGGAGCAACGGGTGATTTAGAATTCTTGATTACAATTGCTGAGTTGGTACTAACTTGCTATATCTCTTTGCTGTGGTTGTTTCAGGGAGAAGATTTAAAGAAAGATAGTCGCATATCAAACACGCCAGGGGTAGGTAATTTCTGATTACTTTCTCTTAAGCCCCTCATTCTAAAAAGGAAAAAAGATAAAACCAATTAGGGCTACTTGCTTTACATTCTTAGCTAAATTCATCAAATTGCCTGATTTAATTTCAACAACAAAACTGATTTGTGCACCCATTTAAGGTAACTAGGGCTACCACATTCTTGATTGAGCCCTAGATACCACATTTGACAAACTAAATTGGACCAAGATTAGAGCCAAATTAAGAATTTTAGTTTAGGGTTTTAGAGACATACCTTCATAAGCAAGAATCAACTCTCCAAAAAAATGTGTGCCTAAGCCTTTGTTGAAGTAATTTATTCAAGAAAACCCTAAAATTCAAGCTCTTAATTTCACTTGAATCCTAAAAGAAGGGACCTAAAACTTCTCAAAGGACAAATAGGTGAAGTTGGCCCACCTTGTTGGGTCAACCAACCATGAAATTAGGTCACTTTTTGCACTCAATACATCTAAAGTTTAAGTGAAATCTTAAGCACCCTTGCTCTTAATTAAAACTGGTAGACTTAAGAGGTCAAAGTCCCCATTCTGGTCTACCTGGAACATCAGTGACAAGAGAGGTCGGGTGGGGAAAACCCTGTAACTTGTGGGGGCGCTCTATCATGTAGGGGTCTTTGCAGGACTCTCCCTCTCTGGTTTCCCAGGTATTTCTCGGGTGGATGGCTTTATGACTAAGGGGTATCATCCGCCCCGAACATCTATAGTCATCCAAATTTTTGGGTGTCTTGATTGGGTCCATCACATTCTACTCTCATCCAGACCATCGGTGCATGTTCGGTAGGAGGTCCTTAAGACCATCCTTGAGGCCTCCTTTAGTTATTCACTCTCGTCGAGGTCAGGCCTCGACTTCCGTGTTTGTCCAGCAACCCCACCACATAGACATCTCCTCTGATTCATCTTAACCCAATTGTCCTTCTTCCATCATCATGGCACAACCCGTAGAAGAAGAGAATAACCTTGAGAACCAACTTCAGCACCTTAATGATTTATTCTAAGCCTTTGTAAACCCACCGCAGCGTCCTATGATGCGAGATCACCACAATCCCACTGCGGTGGCGATTGAACCTTGAGTCCAAATCCTGGTTGGAGGTCTTGATTCTAAACTCAAGCCCAACATGATTCATGCTATTCCAAAGTTTCATGGGCTTAATTCTGAGGATCCCTTCTAGCACATCAAACAACTCAAGCATCTGGCCCAAACCTTCAGGTTAGATGTCCAAAATCAGGACATTCTTCTCATGAAGATGTTCTTCTCTCTCATGGACAAAGCAGCTCACTGGTATCCGACTCAAACATGTCCAATCAACACATGGGTTGAACTACAATCCGAGTTTATGAAAAAGTTCTTCTCAGTTGGTCGGACGAATGCCTTAATACACCAGATTACACACTTCACACAGCAGTCTGGAGAACCACTTCATGAAGCATGGGACCGTTTCCTGGATCTCATGCGAAAGTGCCCCATCACGGAGTTCCTAAATGGGAACAAGTCCAGTCTTTTTACCAGGGACTCCGTGAAGATATCCGTTTATTCGTCAATGCAACTTGCAGAGGAAATATCATGGGTCAACACAAAGACACTGTGTAGGAGATTCTCGAGAATATGTGCGAGAACTCTATCAATAATGACTCAATGGGCTTATTCGACCGGACGAATGTCCGCGCATCGACGAATCCAAGGTGAGCACATGAGACGCAGGGTCTATCCGCATCAGTCGACTTGGAATTGATGACCAGTCGTTTGGACAAGGTCTCTATCATTGAGAAGAAGGTGGATGAGCTAACTCAACATCTGCAGCGAGCCACCTTTGCGCAAAACCCATTCGCACAACCGCCCTCTGGGAGGGAAGGTGTGCATAACATCTATCATCGATCTTCTCATGGGATGGACCCGTGTCCACCCCCGTCTGACTCTAGGACCGGAGGAAACTCTGATCCTACTTACTCTAGTTGGGGGAACTCTGAACCCTCATACTCTGATTTCTCTGAGGCTCCTCAGACCTGCGAGGACCTCAACGCCATCCAGATTGACCCATTCTCTAATACATATAATCCTGGATGGCAGAATCATCCCAATTTCCTATGGATGGGAAATAATCAGAATCATATGAACCCTGTCCACAAGCTCCTCGTCCATATCAACCGCCTCAGCCTCAGCCCAACCCCACCTATCAATCTGGGTCAACTTAGACAAATAAGATGACTCTTATCCTTCAGACTCTGGCTGACATTCAAAAGACGAATGCAGCTATGCAAAAACAACACAAATATGAGATTACAGAGGTTCAAAATCAACTCGCCCAGATGGTGAATTCCCGCCAACTTGGCACACTCTCTTCGTAACCTCTACCGAATCCAAATAACGTGCCAAACCAAAGGCACGTTATGAACCCAAATCCGGGTCAAGCCGACATGATTTATCAAGCCCCTTCTGTTCCATCACCTGACGGGATGGAAGCTTCAACATCATACTCGGGATTTCAGCAGCAGCCACCTATTTTACCGACGCCGAACCAGCACCAGGTAGGACTAAATTCAGTAACAATGCATCGTGGCAAAATAACACAAGACCCACCTTACCCAAGCCACTTTCATCCTGATAGTGCTAACCCAAGCCCTAGGATAGTTATCCAGGATACCCCTATCCCTCATCAAGAACCTGGACCTATTCTAGAGGAACCATCTAAGGTTCCATTTCCCAGGCATTGACCAAGGGAAAGAGGACAAACAAACCTGTGGCACCTGTGGAGGATCTGGTCAAGCTCTTTGAACAGGTGCATATAAACATCCCCTTGATGGATGCGATCCGCCACATACTGGCTTATGCATGATTTCTGAAAGACGTGTGTACTCCTAAGTGTAAGCTGCGGACCAAAAGTGGGAGCCCAATCGTATTGTCAGAGAAAGCCAACTCTGTAATTTTGAGCAAACTCTCACCTAAGGCAAAAGACCTAGGTACTCCCCTGATTTCCTATACAATTGGGGATACACAATTTGATAGAGCTTTATTGGATCTAGGAGCCTCCATAAACCTAATACCTACATCCCTACTTGACCATCTTGAGGAATCTGATCTCAAATCGACAGAGGTGACATTACAACTGGCTGATCAATCTATTAAGTCACCTAAAGGAGTTCTTGAGGATGTCATTGTTAGGGTTCAGGATTTCTATTTGCTGGTGGACTTCGTAGTCTTGGAAATGGATGCTCCAGAAAACCCAAGGGATACACCAATTATACTAGGGAGGCCCTTTCTGGCCACTGCTAGGGCCAAGATAAATTGTGAGGAGGGCCAAATTGAACTGAAATTTCGGAACCAAACATTAAAGATCGACATCTTTAAGGCCCAACAAGGGATTAATTGCGGTGTTATATAACAAATATGTGATATCAAGGCTGTGGTTGACGATCCATATATTGAGGAAAACCTGACTATTTCTAATCAACCACAAGAGGATCAAGATCCGTAATCAGAGGAGTTCGAACTTGACATAGACACACCCGTAACTCCTTCTCTTGCTCCTAACACACACCCTGAACCACTCGCTGCTGCTGATAACCCTGTTTTGGAACTCAAGCCTCTTCCGGACCATCCTAAGTACATTTTCTTGGGTTCCAATCAGATGTTTCCTGTGATTATCAACTCTAGACTCACACCTAATCAGGAATCCCGTCTGATTACTGTTCTCCAGCAACATCGAAGAGCCATTGGATGGACTCTTGATGATTTGACTGGCATCAGCCCCTCTTACTGCACACATCGTATCTACACTGAAGAGGGCACATGACCTTCCCATGAAATGCAGAGACATCTGAATCCTAATCTACAGGAGGTCGAGAAAAAGGAGATCATCAAGTGGTTAGATGCTGGGATCATCTACCTGATCTCCAACAATTGGTGGGTGAGTCCAATCCAGGCTATGCCTAAGAAGGCAGGACTCACCATAATCATGACTGAAACCAGAGAAATCATACCGACCCGTGTGGCGAATTTGTGGAGAGTCTACATTGATTATAGAAGACTCAATACCTCCACAAAGAAGGATCATTTCCCATTACCGTTTATTGATTAGATCCTCGAAAAACTAATGGGAAATAGGTTCTTCTGCTTTTTGGATGGGTACTCCAGTTATAACCAGGTGGCAATCCATCTTGAGGACGAAGAAAAGACCACTTTCACCTACCCCTTCGAGACATACACATTCCGAAGGATGCCATTCGATCTCTGCAATGCACCTGCTACTTTTCAACGGTGCATGCTTGCCATATTCTTAGATATGTTAGGTGATTATCTGGAAGTTTTCATGGATGAATTTTCAGTATTTGGCGAATCATTTGACGATTGCCTCCTGCACTTGGTCCAGATCCTCAAGCGGTGCATTGACGTGAACCTGGTTCTTTCCTGTGCATTTCATGGTGTTTCAAGGAATTGTCCTGGGACATCTCATATCAGAAAAAGGCATCCAGGTCGATCGAGCCAAGGTGAATCTGATTTCCAAACTCCCTATGCCTAGCTCGATCAAGGATATCCAATCTTTTCTAGGGCACGTCGATTTTTACCGTCGGTTCATTCCTAATTTCTCGAAGATCACGTGCCCCTTGACCACTCTACTATCTAAGGATGTTCCTTTCAAAATCTCCAAGGAATGCACTTAAGCATTTGAAATCCTTCGTGATCGAGTTACCCAAGCTCCAATCCTACAGTCCCTTGTTTGGTCTCAACCCTTTGAGATCATGTGAGATGCATCTGATTTCGCTGTTGGAGCGGTACTTGGGCAGAAAATTGACGGGAAACCCGTGGTCATCTACTACGTTAGCAAGATACTTGATGAGGCTCTGCGTAACTACATAGTTACTGAGAAAGAGCTACTAGCCGTAGTATTTGCCCTGAAAAGGTTTAGATCATATCTTCTAGGTTCCCGTGTTATCATTTACTCTGATCACATAGCTGTGAGGCATCTCCTTGCGAAGAAGGATGCGAAACCACGATTAATCCACTGGATCTTGTTGTTGCAAGAGTTTGACCTCGAGATTCATGACAAAGTGGGAAAATAGAACGTGGTAGCTGATCACTTGTCCCACCTTCCTTCTAATATTATCGACCCTTTCGGACCCATTATAGAACATTTTCCTGATGAGTACCTCCTGACTATCAGTACAGGGCTTTCTTGGTTAGCTGATCTAGTAAACTACCTGGCGTCACATTAGATCCCGTCCGATTGGCCGAAAGCCAAGAAGGACAAATTGCTTTCCAATGCCAAGTATTACTTCTGGGAAGACCCATATCTTTTCTGCATCGGTGCTGATCAAATCATTCGACGATGTGTTGCGGGAGTGGAAATCTAGGACATCTTATCCTTCTGCCATGACCAGGCATGCGGTGGACACTTCTCAGGTCATAAAACCACAGCGAAAGTCCTCCAGTGTAGCTTTTATTGGCCCACAATTTTCAAAGACGCATACAATCATTGTAGGGCATGCACTCGTTGCCAGACATTAGGCAAGATGAGCCACCGTGATATGATGCCCTTATAGTCGATTCTCGTATGCGAAATCCTCGATGTCTGGGGGATTGATTTTATGGGACCCTTTCCTATTTCAGACAGCTTCGAGTACATTCTACTCACTGTTGACTACGTGTCCAAATGGATCGAAGCCATTCCAACCCGAACCAATGATCATAAGGTGGTTATCAAATTCATTCATTAGAACATCTTTTCACGGTTTGGGATTCCACGTGCTATAATCTCTGATGGAGGGACCCATTTCACTAATGCTCAGTTCAGGTCACTGATGACCAAATACGGGGTGTCACACTGAATTACTACTCCTTACCATCCCCAAACTAATGGTCTAGCTGAGCTATCAAATCGGGAGATCAAGAAAATCCTCCAGGTTATTGTTCGACCTGACAGGAAAGACTGGTCATCCCGACTTCCGAAAGCTTTGTGGGCTTATAGGACCACCCACAAAACCTAATTAGGTATGTCTCCCTTTAGATTGGTGTACGGGAAGGCATGCCACCTCCTCGTCGAATTGGAACACAAAGCCTATTGGGCAGTATGGACTTGCAACCTAGATCTTTCTAAGGCATGAACCCATAGAAAGCTTCAAATTAGCGAAGTTGATGAATTACGCCACGACATGTATAAGAACTCACGAATTTACAAAGAGTGGGTCAAGGCCTTTCATGACAAGCACATATCCAGAAAGATCTTTCACCCTGGTCAAAAAGTCCTACTTTTTGATGCTAAGCTCAAACTGTTCCTAGGAAAACTCAAATCGAAATGGATCGGACCTTACCTCGTCCGATGAATCTATGGAAATGGAGCCATCGAGATTAGTCAACTCAGCCACGATTCAGAACCTTTCATCGTGAACAGTCAGAGACTCAAACCGTTCATTAACCTTACCGATACAAATTTGGCTGAGACACCCTTTACCCTCCATTCTCCTTGAGCTCATTGCGCCCAGTCGATGGCGTAAAACTCAACGCTTAACGAGAGGCAACCCGTCATTTTTGAAAAACCTGAAACCTTTCTTGATATTCCTATGCTGAATTCATATTGCACTTTAGGGTTTATCCATTAGAATAGCCGACCCCACCTCAGGTACCCGCACCCGAGTTTGAAATCATCTGCAACAGTCACCTCGACCCATTCGCCCACCCAGAACCTGTTCTAATTAATGATTTAAGCTGAACTTGAACCCACCTAATTTACAATGGGGATATTGCAAATCGTAGGCATGGGGGGGTATGAAAGTGCAAAATGTCGTGAAAATCATTTCACAAGAAAATGTTTCATAAAAAAAATCACATATCCTAAAAATACCAAAAAAAGAGAAGAAAAAATTCTTGAAAAGAACAAAAAAATTCTGAGGGGAGAGAAAAATTTTGAGGCCATACAAATCTTGAGGAAAAAAAGCAGAGAAGTGAAAAATGTGAAAAAGGAGCATAAGTTGAAAAGAAAAGAGATAGTCATTAGTAAGAAATTAAGGGATTAACTGAGTTCTAGACCATATCAAGAAAAAGAAAATGAAAGAAGTGCTGATGAAACACAGAGGAGATTAGTAGGAATGCTGATCTTAGGCCTCTTGGCTATACTCCTAGGCTTAAAAATTCAAGTATCCGCTAAGATCTGGATAGTCCTCAAGAGGTTGGGGAAAATGCGAAGTTTAAGTATTAGGTCTAAGGCTTAGGGAATATTTGGCCTCGTTAACTGGCCTCTGATTTGCGGGACTCGGTAACCTAAGCACCCAATCCACACATAGTCTGGTTCAGTGCGCATAAGTATCAAAATCACGCAAATGTGTTTGAAGTATTATGAAAAAGTCACCTAGATTAGGAGCGGCCAATCAACACAAGTTGATTTGGACGAGTTCCCGACGCGGAGAGGTAGGAAATTCCCTTCGAAGATGTGCAATAACATATCG
Organism: Thalassia testudinum; assembly: GCA_037157565.1. NCBI lineage: Eukaryota > Viridiplantae > Streptophyta > Magnoliopsida > Alismatales > Hydrocharitaceae > Thalassia > Thalassia testudinum. Next base: position 66,862,458 of record JAZHRO010000025.1, on the reverse strand, counting down.
TCTCCTCAGTGCTTGCCTCCTAGGATATTTACATATCCTATCGGGGGCATGTAAGCACCCTGCACTGGTTCAGATGCCATAGGCGGCATTATCACGAAATGTCGATTGTTAGGGTCTGGATTTAGCTATAGAACACCATGGGTGGGATTTTCTCAAAATCTCGAAAGCCAGGGTTCTGGGGGTTGCCATGGGCAGTGCTATCCCAAAGCATCGATTACCAGGGATCCTTCGAGGATTGATGATGGGGACTAGGAATCCGATACGGACCGTGTTGAAAAGCTAATATGAAGATAGAAATAAAAAGAAAAGAGAGAAAACTCTCCAAACAAACAAAATTCCTCTGTCTCTCACTTACAAAAACGCACTGCAAACTGAATCGAGGCTAAAATATGTTACAAGCATAGGTGCTTTAACCGCTGAGTCCAACGAGCCTTAAGATAGTTCCTGTGGGCCTTAATAACCTTCACATCAAACAGAGGCTAGAGCTAGTCAGGTCTAGATCTTGGTTGGTACTTGAGTACCTCTAGGCCTACTATTGGCATTCTAACCTAATCAATAGAAAAAAAAGCACACATCATAATTTTGAACATCAAGGAACTCATGGTCTAGAATCAAAGTTAAAACCTTAAAATTTTCTAAGGGACTAGTAAAAGTTAGGCATGGGGGCATTATGGGAACACCATCATGAGCCCTAACTAGCTCATTTTGACCCAATGAAGAGAATAAAAGCTCTTACATAACCAAGTAGAGGTCATAATTCACTGAATAACCTTTCTGATAGAAAAGCAAGAAACAAGGGGTAAAACTGTAATTTTACCATTATAGTACAACAACGGATTTTCTCAAGGGCTAAATACAGGTCAAAAAATCTTAACAAGATAAAAAGTGGGTTGGATTTGATAGAAAAGGGTTTGTGTGTACCCTGTGAATTAAATAACTTCTTGAAACCCTAAAACAGATCCACTTGATTAACCAAGGTTTTGGTCAGGATAAAATTCACCTAAACCCTCTAAAAATCATATAAAAATATTCTCTAGGGTTTAGAACTTTCAATTTGGCCATTGGACCCATCTTGACCTAGAATAGGGTCTCAGATAGATATTTGCCCTAGATATTTGCCCTAAATTGGGTTTTTGCAAAAATTTTCAAATCAAACATGATCAAACCCAAAATCCAACTTCACCATTAGATTCCTTAGGTCCAAATTAGGTTTGTACCAAAATTTGGACCTAAGGGGGACTCATCTTGACCTATTTTGCAAATAGGTCCAGCCTGATTACATTTGTACCCCTATCTTTCAAAACCTTCGCAAAAGCCCCCTAGTTTCTTCATCATTCTTGCAATTAGGTCCCTCCACCATTATGCAGAGGAATCCTACTCCGGTGAGCTTTAGAAGGTGGTTTCTCCCTGATTTCTTAGAGAATCCCCTTCAAAGTAGGAAGGGAGATTCTCTGAGAAAATCCCTCCAATGTAAACCTAGTTTGATGCCCTAATTATTACCCAATCTCTCATGCGAATGCATGAGAGATTTGGGTCACTTTTGAAGTTGCCATCTCTGGAAAGCATACCTTGTTTGGAAGCTTGGCTTCAAAGCACAAATCCCCCTCCAGAGGTCTATTTAAGGAGCCCTAGATCCAATCGACTCCAAGCTTGAAATTGACCGGAAACCCCCTCGAATTCTTCTCTCCTCCGGCCGATTCGCTCATCAAGCTCTGGCGACCTTCCCTGATCTTCCTCGCCGCCTGACCACAATACTAGTGGCAGGTTCTTCTTCCTGGCATTCGTCCGCCCTCGCCTCCCCTTCATCCTCACCGACTGTCCCTCTCTGAACGCCTTCGTCTCCAGCGTCAGCAATATGCGCCTGATGCCATCTTCGCCTTCCTTTTGTCCACTATCACCCTAGATAAGTCCCTTTCACCTTCTACTTCCTTTCCCTCTCTTTATTTCCCTAAATCGACTATTGCCGCACTCCACCACCATCATCTCCTCCACCTCCGGCAATACCTTTGGCGAGGTGCTCCCGTCGCTCTGCACCTCCATCCACCTCGCCAACCACCCTATGACCTCTGCCTCAACTCCCTGATCACAACCCCTCACTCCATTCACTCCGTCAACCACCCAAAAGCACCCCCGAACACACTCACACATACGCATACAGTGTGCCCTAGGCACGCTCGCACAGGTGTCCCCACGACACGCCGACCATCGCTGCACATTCGCCGTGCCTCGGTGAATCTTTCTGAGTAATTTATCGTGGCCGTGAGGTCGTCTTGGTGATTTCAGGTGACAGGCGTCATCCGCCATTGGAGCAAAGCTCGAAGCTTGCTGATGAATCCATTCTAATGGATTATTGTTACTCCTAAGTAATTCTCTTTTAACATTGTATGTTTGTTAATATCTACATTAAGTTGTAGAATGATTGCATGCATCATTATTTAATTTTACATCTATTTTATCGCATTCTATAACATAGTATGTAATTAGTTTATGTTTCATGCAGGTCCCGCAACTGTGCACTCATTACATCTTCTCCACTTAATCTATCCATCCGACTAATAATCGAGAAGAAGAGGGAGGAGGATTAATGGGAAAAAGAACAGGGGGAGAAAAGATTCCCCACAAATTTCTCAACATATGCCCGGCCATCAGCAACCTCACCAATAGCACCGGCCATATTTAGTAAGGTTTTTAAAAATCCCTCAACTTGTGCCGGGGAGGAGATAAAAAGGAGGCGGAGAAAGGAGAGAAATATCCATCTTCCCCCCTACGGGGAACTGCATCAATCGTGCACTGTGCACAACTTCCACCATCTTCTCCACTGCCACCACGCGCGCTCCAACCTCTCCAACACCACCTCTGCCCGCACCTGCCATCACCAAGTTCTTCACCGCATCCTCCTTCCAGTGCCTAGTGCTCCCAGTAGGCGTGCACGCCAAGCACCCCGTAGGCACGTGCCTCAGCCTCAACCGCCTTCAGGTGCACCACCAAGCGCCCGCTCCACCTTGCCTGCTTCCGCAAGCGCACCCTTCTCCACCGCCCGCCTTCACCTGCCAGGCCGCGCCCTACTGCAGTGCGCTGACGCCTGCTCACGCACCCGCACCCCCAGCGTTTCTCCGCAGCCTGTAAGCACAGCCCTCGCCTCACCCGCGCCCCTGCAGGCGCCTGCAGGTGCTGTACCACACCACCCTCGCCACCAGGTACCCACTCCAGTGCATGCATTCTCCCTCCTTCCAGCGCCTAGCGCTCCCCGCAGGCGTTCGCAAGCCAAACACCCCCAGCGCTCCTGCAGGTGCACCCCCTCCTGCAGATGCTTGCGCCATCACCTTTGCACCGCCCACCCTCCTGCCGCACCCGCAGGCATGCGCCATTTGAAGCGCGCCCTCCTCGCTGCAGCGCCTTCACAGTACGGGTAGGCTCCTCCAAAAGATCGGCGGTCCTCCTCCTCCTGTCGGCCGCCCCCAGCCATCTTTGTTGATGTCGCGACCTCCATCGGATAGGCCTCATCTTCGCCAACCTTCCTAGTGCGTTCATAGCCCCGTCGGTGCTCTCTCTCTCGCGAGGAGGAGAGAGAGTAAATGCTCTATTTTCTCTGCAATTAGAAATTACGAAAAATGCCATTGTCAAAGCTACTATTCATTTATTTTCTGAATTAATATATTGCAGCAAATTTGCATGGACACCCCTTGCTTAATTTGGAATTACATATAATTGATTTCTCCTTATAAATGACATCCAACATGAGATATTGATTATAGTACATTGGTGTCATTAGTTAGGAGATTAATATTAACATTGTTTTCTATTACCAAGGTCATTATTTAGAATATTATATTGTGGTAATTTTGCATGTGCACCCTCATGTTCTTGATTAATTATCTATATTGAGAATTTATGCTGGAAATGAGAGCACTACTTAGCATGCATCTCTATTAATATTCCCGATTCCTTGATGCATTATTACTCATTTTTAATAAACTAATTCCTCCCTGTGGAGACGACCAAACTCTTCTTGGTTAGTTTTGAGAATTTAAATGTTTTGAAAAAGTGATTTTCTACCACACGATTAAATACGACATATCATTTTATATTAAAGTTTTCAACGAAAACGAAGATCACTCTTTCAAATGACGTCGTTGTCGGGGAGGAAAAATGCCTATTAATTTTTTTAGGAATTTTATGTTATTTTTATGCTATTTTGAAAGCTTTTCTGAATTACTAATTGTGGATTTTCTTCTGTGCAAAAACACGCGATGAACGCGACGGGCACGTACGGTGGAGACGATCTTTTTGGTGGAACTCGACGCCACCTGGAGGATGGCAATAGGAACACGTGGACCTTGATCCCACTCACATAGGCTTACGGAGAAGCCTATTTCTGATTTAGTCAGTAGATCTTAGTTAGATTTAGTTAAATAGACATTAGAATTTAAATTCTGTGATTTGGACCCTTGTCGGGTATTTTTGGGAACGTGTTCCCAGTGCCACTTTATGTCTTACCGCTCTTGTATGCGGGAGCGTATTTTTGGGAGCATGTTCCCATTTATTTAGATTATAGGATTATTTGAACTGCATTTTGGTTAGTTAGTTAGATTACGTTTGTTTGTTTTTTTTATTGAAAAAAAAAATCGAACTGCCAGCTAGAAGCTGCATATCTATAGGATGACCATCTAGGACTGAATGAGCAGCATCTAGTTCATTTTTATTGCATTGCATTCATACATTGCACGAAGAAAGCTGGAGTAAAGTACGTCTTCACTTGAGCATTAATTACCTGTCATGCATATTCATTGAACTTAAATCTAAGATCACTAAGTGCTTGAATCAAATTAATTCAGTGGTCACTTTAAAAATTGGGACTGCTAAGAGGTTGGACCTTAAAATTTGTGACTGAAAATTGTGTGCAAAAGGATCCTGTTTGCGAAATTTCAAAAATCAAAACATGATCGTATGTTTGCACACTTGAGACACTGTACACCTCACACATAAGGTCACGAGATAAATTTCTACCTCTCCTCTTTTGCACGACAAGGGAAGTTAGTCGGAAATCAACAAGCCTATCCACCAAGTTACTTCGGTTCCTCTTGTGTGGGCTCGATTCGAGGCTTCCATCCCTTGGGAGTAAGTTATTGGCACCAGTGAAGGTTGGCCTAGGAAGCATAATTTTTTTTTGCAAAACTTATTTGGCCACCAACTAAACATATAACTCTAAGACCTACAATCTACTAAAAACAGATCCCATTGAATTTGCATTTGCTTTGACAATAGAACTCTCTAGGAAGTTTCTGCTTGTATTCTGAATTCTTCTAAATCCTAAGAGAGTTAAAATTGTTTTGCTTAAAGAAATGGATCACCCTTACTCCTATCAGTTAGATTATCAGAGTCAATACTTCCCATCTTTTAATCAGGATCCCATACCCCGAGCATATCCATCCTTTGATGGGTACATTGACAATTCATGGGATCATTCTTATTCTTATCCTGGGAGTACTGGCTTGATAACTCCCACTTTTGAGCAGAGCCTAGGAGTGGGATTTTCCAACCTTGAAATCCCTACTTCCATGCAAACACCCAACCCTCCCACCCTTCATGATTATCCGTATCGAGGTTGGATCGATACCCCTAGGCAACCAGAGCCTGAAATTGACTATCCTCCCCAACCTGATAATAGTAGCCTCTCCTCTTTTATGATAGAAATGCAAAAACAACAAAAGGAAATGATGGAATCAATGGGAGAGATGTTGAGGAATAGTCAACAGTTAAATGAAGAAATAAGACAACTTAGCTACATGTTTCCCAATAAACCTGATCCCTACCCATATGATCATGATCATGAAAATAATTCTGTGGAACCTAATGATAATAGGGATCTAATTTTATGTAGTTATCACTTAGACTCTCCCAATGAGACACGGCCACTAGAGGACAACGGTTATAGTGATTATCCACCTGAACTATATTGGAGTCAAAACCAATAGAAGATGGTACCTCTTGAAGACCTTGACCCCAATGACAGTATTTTCCTTACCCCTACCAACCTGGGTCAAGGTTATATTGTTCCTATCACTTCCCCTATTGATTATTTGGTGGAATCTCATTCTATCCTTAGTGAGCCTACCCATAACCCTCCACTTAGGGAATCAACACCTATCATTCAGTATCTGGAGGATTTAAATGCACTCAATGAAGGTGACCCTAACAGAATGGAGGATGAATTATATCAATTTTGGTCTCAGGGATATGAAGAGTTTAATTCAGAAAATGAGGATGCCCCAATAGAGGAACCTGAACTGAAAATCTAGAGTGAACCACAGGAGAATTATTTATCATTTAAGGATTTACCTCCAGAGGATAGAAATAATATGATTAAATCCAGATTCCTCCTTTCTTTTGAGAGTCATCCTCCATCAAAGCAGGAGTTGATATTAGGGGAGGACAAACAAAATAATGAGAAGTCAATGGGAGACTCTAGGGGACTAAACATGTCAATTGAGGATTTATACCCCGAGACCAATAACGAATTCAATGATATAGGCTTGCTCCAAAATATTAAGACTGATCCTCCTTTAGACATAATTAAGGATACTGATCCAACTCCTGTCTTCATTAATGAATCACATATACACCCTGACGAAAATTTGATTGAACCAAACAAATCTGGGGATGAGCTGAATGATAATGATTCTGACATTTTGACCCTGCCATCAAAGAGTTGTAATTTGGAGTCTACCATTGATTCAAATATGACTCCAATCATTAATGCTAGGCAGGGTAATATGCAGTTGTCTACAACTATTAGGGAGTATACATAATCTGAATCATTGTTGGAATTAGACCCAACATCGACTAAGCCCTCATTGGACTTAACCATTACCTTCCAACACTATAAACAACCCTTATACTCCCTAACCGATCCTTGGCTCAGATCTCTGCTCATGTACATTGTTTCTAGAGAATATATTAGGCCAGTACATCATCCGGTAGAATGGCGAGTGTGGATTGATGCTTGTACTTTTACTCTCACCATTCAAGGGTTTGAATTAATAATGTTTGTATCTTTTAAAACCTGTCCTGCTCTGGAAAATCCTTGTTATCCTCCACTTATTCCATTTCGGGAGGTCTCTTTTCATATTCCCTTTCTTATTCCTAGACCTCCTCAAGTAGCCAATGAGATTTTCTGTTTTCATTTCTTCTGGTGAGCATTTGGAATTACATTGCATCATCAGCTCGTCAACATCCGTGGTTACCTTTTTCTAGACCTGCGCTGTTACGCATATTCTTAGGGCCTAACCTTTTCTGTTTGGAACCAGACTTATAGGTTCCTTTTAAGTCTGGCTACTGATAGAAAATGCAACGCTTGTTGGGAGGCAACCCAGCGGTCAGATTAACACCATGTTAGGTGATGTTTTTCCTTTCTCCTCCTGTTTTAATTTTACAATGGGGACATTGTAGGATTTAGGCATGGGAGAGTGCATTTGCATGTTAGGAAGTATTCATGCATTTAGGTTAGCATATATATAAAAAAAAAATCCTCTTTTCTTGAGCTGATTGGGTTAGCCCTAGCAAAATACCTTTGTCATTGGAGGTTTTTCTTCTGAAATTATTTTTTAAGTTTAGAATCCAATACTTTTATTTCATGTGCACGTAGACTTGGTAATGGATCCTTGAGGAAAATCAATAAGCATTTGTAGTCCACTGAACCCTGGGACAGTTCATAGGGAGTCAGGCATACTATCTTCTAGTAGATCCACCTCATATTTGTGAGAAGAAAGTAGAGAGATTACTAGTGTACTAAGTCTAGTGCAAGGACTCTTAAGTTGTGGATAATTAGATGATGATACTTCAGAGTTAGGCGTAATTTTCACTCTCTGTTCCTGTGAGCGTACTTTGAGTGAATTCCTAAGAGTCACCAAATAAGGCAAATACATAGAGATTGACTCTTAATAAAGCTATAACTATGGTGGATGGTTACGACCGTCCTTCATAGAGTCCTCGGCTGAAGGAGGGTAATAGTGTCAAAGATCAGAAATACGCATGTCCTATCCATTCCTTCCCGGTGCCGAGAATAGGCACTTCCACCAAATAAGCCACACAATATCCTCTTCACCATCATCATCCCTAATAATGCCTCATAAATAAAAGTCTGTGTCGTTTTATATTCATTAAAAGAAAAAAAGAGAAAAGAAAAAAAAAGAGAGAAAAAGAAAAAGAAAAAACAGTTATATATATATAAAAGTCAAAGTTTATAATGTAACATTGTTTCTGAGGCAATAGAACACTTTTCGCATTCCACTAAATATGACCCATACCTACCTTTTAGTATTTCTGATCGCCCGAATACTGATTGAGACTCTAACTTAGTTGTAGAGTTATTAGGACTTTAATTGAAGTGTGGATGCCATGTGAGGCCACCAAATAGTGAGTACAATTTCTAAATCTGGCGAGATTCATGATCTAAGAAAGAAAGAAAAGAGGGAGTGCCCAGGAACATCAAGAGAGCACAATTGTGTAGCCTCTCTCAGAGTTGACTTGTTTAATAGTTTAGAGATCTAGAGTCACAGTACTAGACTATTTGTAGCACCAGATGAGTGTGTGCCACCAAGTACAAATCCATTCAACTCGATATCTCCTACCTAAGTAAACGTCGGGGTCAAATTACAGATTATCCTCTGCTTTATCCCCAAGGGAAGTCCCGACAGCAATATTTACCAAGGGTGAAGTACAAACTCCCAATGCGAATTGGCTTTTTCACTTGGATCTGTTACTTAGGCTATCATCACTTCACATTTGTCTGGATCTCTAAAGTTTTGAAATGAGAAAAGAAGAAATCTTCTGATTACTTCTATTATTTTTCATTTTTGCTAGGGACTATCAAATCTTAGGCATGGGGGTATTTGATGAGTCCATTTTAATGGACTGTTGTTATGTCTAAGTAATTCTCTTTTAACATTGTATGTTTGTTAATATCTACATTAAGTTGTAGAATGATTGCATGCATCATTATTTAATTTTACCTCTATTTTATCGCATTCTATAACATAGTATGTAATTAGCTTATGTTTCATGCAGGTCCCGCAACAGCGCACTCGTTACATCTTCTCCACTTAATCTATCCATTCGGCTAATAATCGAGAAGAAGAGGGAGGGGGATCAATGGGAAAAAGAACAGGGGGAGAAAAGATATTTTCCCCCACAAATTTCTCAACATATGGCTGGCCATCAACAACCTCACCAATAGCATCGGCCATATTTAGTAAGGGATTTGAAAATCCCTCAACTTGCACCAGGGAGGAGATAAAAAGGAGGTGGAGAAAGGAGAGAAATATCCATCTTCCCCCCTGCGGGGAACTGCATCAAGCGTGCACTGTGCACAACTTCCACCATCTTCTCCACTGCCACCACGTGCTCTCCAACCTCTCCAACTCCACCTCTGCCTGCACCTGCCATCACCAAGTTCTTCACCGCATCCTCCTTCCAGTGCCTAGCAGTCCCAGTAGGCACGCACGCCAAGCACCCCGCAGGCGCGTGCCTCAACCTCCACCGCCTTCAGGCGCACCACCACGCGCTCGCTCCACCTTGCCCGCTTCTGCAAGCGCACCCTTCTCCACCGCTCACCTTCACCTGCTAGGTGGCACCCTACTGCAGTGCGCTGACGCCTGTTCATGCACCCGCACCCCTAGCGCTTCTCCGCAGCCTGCAAGCATAGCCCTTGCCTCACCCGTGCCCCTGCAGGCGCTGCACTGCATTGCCTTCGCCACCAGGTACCCGCTCCAGCGCATGCGTTCTCCCTCCTTCCAGCGCCTAGCGCTCCCCATAGGCGCCCGCATGCCAAACACCTCTAGTGCTCCTGCAGGTACACCCCCTCCTGCAGGCACTTGCTCCATCGCCTCTGCATCGCCTGCCCTCCTGCTGCACTCACAGGTGTGTGCCATTTGAAGTGTGCCCTCCTCGCTGCACCGCGCTTCCACGTCGTTGCAGCGCCTTCACAGCAGGGGCAGGCTCCTGCAATAGACTGGCGGTCCTCCTCCGCCTGCTAGTCGCCTTCGGCCATCTCCGTCGACGCCGTGGCCTCCATCGGATAGGCCTCATCTTCGCCAACCTTCCTAGCGCGTCCACAGCCCCGTCGGTGCTCTCTCTCTCTCGCGAGGAGGAGAGAGAGCAAATGCTTTATTTTCTCTACAATTAGAAATTACGGAAAATGCCATTGTCAAAGCTACTATTTATTTATTTTCTGAATTAATATATTACAGCAAATTTGCATGGACACCCCTTGCTTAATTTGGAATTACATATAATTGATTTCTCCTTATAAATGACATACAACATGAGATATTGATTATAGTACATTGGTGTCATTAGTTAGGAGATTAATATTAACATTGTTTTCTATTACCAAGGTCATTATTTAGAATATTATATTGTGGTAATTTTGCATGTGCACCCTCATGTTCTTGATTAATTATCTATATTGAGAATTTATGCTGAAAATGAGAGCACCAGTTAGCATGCACCTCTATTAATATTCCCGATTCCTTGATGCATTATTACTCATTTTTAATAGAATAATTCCTCCTTATGGAGACGACCTAACTCTTCATGGTTAGTTTTGAGAATTTAAATGTTTTGAAAAAGCGATTTTCTACCACGCGATTAAATACGACACATCATTTTATATTAAAGTTTTCAACGAAAATGAAGATTGCTCTTTCACTTGCTTCTAGTTGCTCCAGGCTTCGCTAGCTCCAGGCCCGTGTCCCAGATTGTGTGGAGCACCCTCGCGCATGACTCTAGGCATTCAATTCCAGTCAAGGGCAGTAGCAGTTGCTGCAATTGGAGGAACACCTCTACTGTAGGAACGTGTGAAGAAAGGTGGACAGATAGTCCCACCTTGGAACTGGAAAAGTGACCATGTGCGCATGAGTTGAATTCTTACCATAGCCTTGTTACCTTCGAATCACGAGGTGACGTCCCTCTCACCCGAACCGAACCGACCTCGTCCGTGACCACGCCCCACGGACCTGATCTTGACCCGACTCGACTGCACTCCTTGCTCACCACCGCACGTCGGTGGGCCTGGTCTCGGGTATGTACTCGACCCGATTATCCGATAACGTGTGCCTCTAGGAGAGTGGAACTTAAGAGAGAAAAGAGAGGGTAGAGGTGATGGCGGGTTTGATTTGGTTTGTGCGATTGATTAAAGAATTTTGAGAGCAATCATGTTTTAATTCATTTTAATTGATCGAATTGAATCAATATTATTTTAATTGGGCTGAATGCAATGGGTGTGAGCTATTTTAATTGGATTTCCATTGTGAATTGTGCTTAAGCCCAATTTACTTCATCGATAATGTTTTGCCATTGCCCAGGTAGTGAGGACCAAGGAAAATTCGACTCACAGATTTGAGGTCCTCACGATGACCTAAATGTTTTCAAAGCATCATCTCATCATCCTGCACACCAATCAATGGTGTGCAAGATAATTAGATGATCATATCATCCTAATGATCGTATATTGACAGCCCGGGTAGGCGATTGTGTTTTCCTAATTTAATTTGCTTTAATATGCTATTTGGAGTCTGGATGATGTTTGAAGAATCTTAGGAAAGATCTGGGACTAATTCGCAAAAGAATTGATTATTTAATTTAGTCTCTTCCTCTTTGTGCTGTCTGTAGCATAAGAGAGGGATCATTTTGGGTTTCTAAGGTTCTTCTAGTTTCAAACCTTTTAGTGAATGTTTGAGCCAATATAGCATGAATCTTTATTGAGTAGAATTAGATTTGGGATGTTAGGGTTCATCTCCTAGATTTGACATGTTTCTTGGATTTCAGTTATATAAGTTATGTATTAATGGTTTGATTGAGGTTTGAAAGTGATTTGTGATGATTCTAAAGATTTAAGAAGTATTTCTAGAAAACGTTTAAGATCTTAAATGGATCTGAGGTGCTTTTGATAGTGACAAATATTTTATTTTGAATTAAGTATAGCAGACTTTGTATGATAAATTAAAATGAATTTCGATGTTTTTAAGCTCATAAAAATTTTTCTAGTGGAAATACTTAGAAATCTACATCTTAGAGTCATTGGAAAGGAGTTGGAAAAAAGTAATATATTAAAAAGGTTTGATCTCCTGATTACGCAGTAGCAGTAGTGCATCTATCATTCAGACTAGATGAAGAATCTCATTTAACCATTCAAGTTGTTTCTGATGCATTTCGAGAATTATTTGAGTTTTGTTGAGTATGTTGATGTATAACAAGAGTTCATGTATTGTTGTTTTACTTTGAATTGAACTGAGAAGCATGTAAGCAGTATTGAAATTCCATTGTTAGCAATTAGAATAGCTGTAGATTGTCATAACCATATGTTGAGCTTAATTCAATGAATAAGTTCATGTTTTCGAGTTGAATTTGATATCTATGGGTGTCTGGATGTTTGTAATTTACTAATCTTCATTTCCAACTTTCTTGTATGAATTTCTAGGCTTGCAATTCATTTCTTATCATTTTATAGCCTTTTTCTAGCTTTTTACTGTAATACTATGAAAAATAGATAAATTTTGTAAATAAAAAATTGAAAAATGTCTTGAGTGAGTTTAGGGTGTGATTTAGGCATTAGAGTCCTTTTGTTTATAGAACATACCTATCAAATTTCTAGACTTCTGTAGGTTTTTTATTGAAGGAATTTAAAATAAAAATCTAAAAGGAGTCTTCTTCTGCACTTTCTTAGCTTCCTCTCCTCTTTCTCTATTCTTAAAAAACTCAAAAACAAAATAAAAATTAGGAAGTACCCAAAAACTCTAAAAATTACCTATGTACATAGTGTAAATACATGTTAATAAAGTATATTATTAAATTAAGTTAAATTAAGTTAGTAATTTAATTAATTAATATACTAATTTATATGTATTATAATAATCTATATTTTAACTTATTTTAAATATATTTATTATAAGATGTATATAGTGTATAATTAATTTATATGTGTATAATGTATACATGTAAATTAAATGTGTAAACACGTAAATAAATCAAATTAAATTATTTAGATATATTAATTAATCATGTAATTATATAAATTAACTAAATTAAGTCCTAATTGAGTAATTTATTCCTTAATTTATATTGTATATAAGAATTAATAGCCAATTACAATGTGTAATTATACCTAACTTTAACTAATTTAAAAATATATTTATATATTTATTTAACTTAAAATAACTACACCAATTTGTAGCCGTATATGTTATCTATAAGATTACATAATTTAATTGTCAATCGGAACCCTAATTGGAGCCTAATTAAGGCCCCAAACTTCATAATAAATCACACAGCTTGCAGCTAAGTGCAGCATAGAAGGCGCTGTTTATAGTCCCACATCGTGGGTGTGCGAAACTGCTATGCGGTATTTAAAGAAATCTGTGTGACGGCTGCTCGCCTGGGACTGAGGGGATGCACTTCCTCAGTGGACGTGCATTGTGCGTGCTTGATACTATTTGACTTATAGATTAGAGCCTAATAGGTTGAGGCCCAATTGGGGTGACCCATTGGGAGCGTGGCTTTGCAGGGTGGCCTCCGGGTGCGAGGTGGTGAATTATTGGCTCTATGTCTCCCTTGTAGGGTGGGTTTAGTAGTAGCTAATTCGGTCCTTGGGCTGTTGATACTACGTGAAAAGCCCACCAAGCCTTTTTGGCCTATGTTTAAGACTAAGTGAGCTGAGTGTTTAACTTAAAACAAAACTAACAAATTGGCAGGTGGTGCTGTGTGATAAGTGTTAGTTGCATGTGATTAGCCGATTCTCGCTTAACAAGATGATAATTAAAATGATTTGTCGTTGTAGTATTTTTATGGTGGATAATCGACTATCAAAATAGTAAATAATTCAAAATCTAACCACAGTGGATTGGGACGTTTCCACAGAGAGGCATAAGCTCCAATAAACTCACATATAAATTTCATTCATATCCAATTCTAAGAATAATGGAGAGATTTTTTTACACAACTATCTCATTTTATGATCCTAAATCTAAGAAGATATCCTATAAAAATATTTCCTGCAAGATATATAGCAATCCAGTTAATGGTGAGATAGTGTTGAGAGAAGAGAGATAAAAATGATCTGAGGGGCGTGATGAGAAAAATTTAATAAATAATATATTAATCAAAATTCACAACTTCAATCACCAATCATTCAAACTAATGCTACCGCTACTGTAGCAAAATAGGGGAGGCACTTCGTGGGGCTGCATGCATGCGAGGAAGGAACGGCTGGCGGCGTGGCTGCTGACAGGAGTGCTCAAGAGCAAGGGCTTTGCGATGGCGGTGTTGGTGATGAGAGTGAAGGTCGGATGTGGCCGGTTGAAGCAGAGGGCGGCCGGTGGTGCTGCATTCCGTGGGTGTGAGATTGAGGTCGCCGGTGGTTGTTGATGTGGGTTAGTGGTCGGCGGAGCGTAGAGGCGCTGTGGGCGAGGTTGACGTCGAAGATGGCAACTAGAACATGCTCCTGCAGGTAGTGGGTGTGAAGGAGATGTTGGGTTCTTTGTGGGGGGGTTGTAGGTTGTGGCGTTGAGAGATGGAGAAGATAAAGGAGAAAAGGAAGAAAAGGAAGAGGGAAGATGAATGCGGTGGTACTTTTGGTGGAGGTGCGCTAGGAGGCAGGAGGTTGAAGAAGAAAAGGAAAGGAAAGGTGGTGCGTGTAGTGTTGTTGAAGGTGATAGGTGTGGGTTAGTGGCACACACACACGCTGTCACTGTGTATGCGATGGCGGCGAGGGCAATGTTGGGGAAGTGAGGGCCACAGTGCATGCTTGGGGGTTCACGGTGCAAGTCCTCTCTTTCCACGATGGTGTTGGTTCCCCCCCTCTAGAAGATGATGGCCAGCCCTCCTTTTAAAACTCCTCTGTTTGTTTTCCTTCTGTCGAAAGCTTCGCCAACCACTCGGCGAAGATCGCGAGTGGTTGGAACGCACGGAGTGATAAGTCTCGCAGTGGAATGGCGGGGGTGCAGTTGTGCGCTCTACAGGAAAGTAAAGAAAGAAAAAAAAGAAAAGCTGGGTTATTTACAAAAATTATCTAAAATAATGCATGTAATGCATGCATGTCACTATAATGCATTTTATCTTCTATGAAATGTATGAAATATGTATGCAAGCTCTTTTATAAACTAATCTATTTATAAATCTAAGTATGCTATTATACATGTAGACATCATTCTAATATCTAGTCATTTATGTATTCAAGTAGCCTACAAATGTGGTCTCATCAAATGCCCCCATGCCTAATTTTTGCTAGTCCCTAGTGAAAATAAAAAATGATGGAAGTGACCAAAGATTTCTGCTTTTCTTATTCCAAAAATTTAGAGATCCAGACAAATGTGAAATGAAGTGATAATAGCCTAGGTAATGGATCCAAGTGAAAAGCCAACCTTACTACAGCAAAAAAGACTTAAGGTGACATTTAGTTAACGTCACCATAAGTGAAATAAATGTCGCCATAAATTTTTGTAGATGCTTAAAAATGTCACCATAAACGTCTCCTTAGGTGCATCGTTTTAGGTCTATATTGACGTCGAAAATCAAACATCACCTAAAAGAATTCTGCTGATGTTAAATAAACGTCTCCTATAACATCTAAGGTTATGTTTAAATGTCTTTTAAAAGTCCTACCACGTAGCCGAACCTATGCAAATATCGTCTTAGATATCTTTCAACGACATTAAAACGTCACCAAAAAATAATTACGAAAACTTTTAAACGTCACCATATCTTACATAAGATAACATTTAAACATCACATTAAGTAATTTTGAAGATGTTTAAACATCGCTTTAACTTTTTCTTAAGTTTCTACAAAATCTTTAGCGATATTTAAACGTCTCCTTATGTATCATACTTTGATGTTTAAATGTTACTTTATATTGCTTTTAAAGACGTTTAAACGTCATCTTATATAACTTTTAACAATGTTTAAACGTCTTATGTATTCTATATTAACGTTTAAATGTTACTTCATGCACCTTTTGAAGACATTTAAACGTTATTTTATAATCCCTTTTAATGACGTTAGAACGCCACCTTATTTATTCTACTATGACGTTTAAGTGTCATTTTAGGTAATGTTCACTGACGCTTAAACGTCATCTTATATAACTTTTAATAACGTTTAAATGTTATTTTAGGTAGCTTTTGAAGACATTTAAACGTCATGTTATATCCCTTTTAGTGACATTAAAACGTCATCATAGTTTTCATATTATGACGTTTAAGGATCATTTTAGGCAATTTTCACTGACACTTAAATGTCACCTTATGTAACTTTTAATAATGTTTAAATGTTCTCTTATATATTTTATATTGACGTTTAAATGTTAGCTTACGTACCTTTTGAAGGCATTTAAACATCATGTTAAATCCCTTTTAATGACATTTAAACGTCACCTTATTTACCATAATATGACGTTTAAGCGTCATTTTAGATAACTATCATTAACGCTTAAACATCACTTTATGTAACTTTTAACAACATTTAAACGTCTCTTATGTATTCTATATTGAGGTTTAAATGTTACTTTAGGTAACTTTTGAAAACATTTAAACATCATTTTATATCTCTTTTAATGACGTTAAAATGTGACCTTGGTTTAAGGATGTTAAAAGTATGCAATTACTGTGACATTTGAATGTTAATTTATATTATTTTAAATGATGTTTAAATGGCTCCTAATATGCTTTACTATAATAGTTAAATGTTACTTTAACTTACTTTAAAAGAAACTTAAGCATCATCTTAGAACCTATAAAATGTCCTTCATTTTCCATTAATACTATTTATATTTAATAAATATGTTTGCAACTATAATCACAACACTTATAAAAAAAATACATTTCTTAATAAAATCACACCTAATATTTATGTCACTCAAAATTTGAAGAAGATAGTGAAATCTTTTTACATAAAAAAACTTACTAAACAAAAAAATTATTTATTCAAAAAAGAGCACTATATAAGACCACCATAATATATTTGTTTAATACCAAAAATTTTCTTAATCTAACACTATACTAACCTAACTTAAAACTATTACAATCATGACTCTTCTGTTTCGTTGTTTGAACCTATAGATCCCTTCTTCTGATGCTGTTGAGATTGTGTTGCAAATAATGCTATTCACAAAAAAATTACTAAATTAATAATGTAATCTATAAATAAAATTTAGACAATGGTTATAATTAGTAATTACCTAAATCCAGATCAAGTGAATCAAAGAATTTAATGATTGACTCAAACTTTTTCATTCTTTCCTTCATAAATTTTCTATATTCTTCTGGTTCCCTTTTGTATGCATCTGCTTGTTTTTTATATTCCTCTACTTGTCTTTTACTCTCCTCTGCATCCTTTTTATGTTTCTCTTCAATCCTCCTCAATTGCAACTGGGTTTCATGAAGTTCATCTTCCAACTAATGCCTTTTTTTACTTCCTTAAGGAGTGTGAATAGGCTTTGGCCCATATTCAAGTCTAATTATATAATCTGATCTGTGTTTAGTTTTTAATATGGTATTGCATACATCATTCTCATCTACAAGTTGGCCATTTTGAATGGCCTCATCACGTACTCGTACCATCTCACAATAGAAATATCAAGAAAATAATAGTTATAACATACACAAACATATAATTACATTTGTTTCTATAAATTAATAATACTTACATAATTTGCCTCAACTGTTTCACTAACCATTCACTAACCAATCCTATAATCGAGTTTGGATTAGCTGAACTCATTAGAGTAGGTCGAAAGTGTCTCGTGAAAAAGTAATATCCTCCCGCACTCTGCACCATCTAAGTGTTGCGTACCCTGCAAAAAAATATAATTATTATCTTCTATACCCTTATTTAAATCATTTATATGACCAATATAAAACATAGGAATATAAACCGACTAACTCACTTCTCCGCACTCGGAAAGATATCGACCCACTACTATGGAGATTTTTCATAGCGTTTCTCCGAGTCTTTGTATTCTTCGCACACTCTTCCTAAAAGTAAAAAAAAGAAATCACTATATATATATAGAAAATATGAAAAGGGAAAATATTTATTTGTGATGTTTTTTACTAGATGATATTACCAAATACACAGGATCATTCCAATCTGTTGTTACCTTCTCCCATTCTTCATTAGTCCACTCAGGAGGCTTGGCATCATTTCCTTTTAAACGATAGGCCTTCCTTATCTTATATCTATGATTTCTCATTTTCCTTTTAACTCTTGACATGACCAGATTAACCTTATCACGATATGAATCAAGTCTAATTACATTGACCTTTCTCTACAAGAAAATGAAATATTGAATTACAAATAAAATTTATACATTAAATATTTGGAATAAAATTGATACATTATAATGCACATTACCTGAATACGTTCTAAACATATTTGAATATCAGATGAAGCCATCTTCCTAGCATTAGAAACATAGAGGACATGTGCCTTGCAACGACACTAGAAACAAAGGCAAGACTTGTAGCTTGCTCTCTTATAGTTGGACCTCCTACGCTTTTGTCGATATTGATTGACATCTTTTGATTCATTGCTAAAGTCCTCTTCTCTAAATTTAATAGCCTATTGGGACCTCTGCAATGAGTTGAAGCCATGATTGGTAACCCTTTTGAAAAAAAGTAGACGATTAAAAATTAATAAAGCTATCTCATTACATTTTAAGTAAATATAAGTTTCAAATTACTTGGTTTTTGAGTTTGCAAGACATTATCAAGTATATTTGTTGCAACCTTTTGTTCTTCGCGGGTAATTAGTGGAGTTGTATTCAATGTACTTGCTGCCCAAGTAGCTCTACTCATGTTAAGCATATTTTGACTCACTGCTGAAGTCCTCTTCTCTGATGGAAATAGTCTTGTAGGACCTCTGCAATGGGTTGGAATTATAGGTGATGTTCCGAAGCAAAAAACATTACACGATTAAAAAATAATGCAATTGTCTTGTTTCATTTATAACTAATAAATATAAATTTAAAATTACCTACTTCCTGAGTTTGAGACACATGATCCATCATATTTGTTACAACTTGAGGCGAATGCCGTTGGGAGCTAACAGGCCCCTCTTTGCCTTTTTTCCCCTTATTTTTCGAGAAGGGAAAGGGATCACCAAGCATACATATCATTGTCATTGCCAATAGAGATATCATGAATGCCATAACTGTAGACAAAATATATAACAAAAAATAATAGCTGTAAAGTTAAACTACTAATGTCTACGCATTTTACGTCTAAGATGATGCCATACATATTTACATTATTTAAAACAAACATAATAATCCATTAAATAATTTAAAACAAAAAAGATATGTTGGTTATGAGAGTAGTGTGTGATCTCCTTTTGACAAGAGGACAGTTTGATGGGAACACCATCATCAGCCATAACTAACTCAGTTTGATCTGATTAAGTCAATAAAAGCTCCTACATATCCATCAGAAGGTCTCAAGGGCACTGAGAAGAAGACAAGAATACATGGTTATTTCTACAAATTTACCATTTCTACAAATTTACCATTCTATCACAAAAATAAAATAACTGCAGGTTCTCTCAGGGGTTGAACAAAGGTCAAATGGTCTTAAGAGTCTAATAAGTGGGTTAGAACAGACAGAAAAGGATTTTCATGTGTTATAGGAATTAATGGACATCTGAAACCCTAAAAATAGATCCGCTTAATCTATTGAGGTTCTGTTCAGGATAAAATTCACCTAAACCCTCTAAAAATCATAAAAAAGTATTCTCTAGGGTTTGGTACCTTCAATTTGACCATTGGAACCCATCTTGACCTAAAATAGAGTCTTAGACAGATATTTTCCCTAATTTGGGTAATTATGCAAATTACCTAGTCAAACTAGGTCAAAATCAAAATCCAACTTCACCATTGGATTCCTTAGGTTCAAATTAGGTTTGTACCAAAATTTGGGTCCAATCTGAGATTGTTTCGACCTAGTTTGCACTTTGGTCCAAGTCTGATTTTCTTTATTTCACATGGCCCCTTAGCTTTTGAATTTATTAAAAAAAGGTCCCTATCTTTATCATCGTTTTCTTCAAATATATCCTTACCGCCATGAAATCCTAATCCTACAACTCTGGTGAGCTTGATTTGGCATGTTCTCCTTGATTCCTTGATGAATCCCTCTCAGATTTGAAAGGGAAGTTCGTCAAGGAATTCCCTTCCTTTTGAGCCAGATCCTAAGCCCTACAATCTTCTGAATCTCACATGAGAGATTCAGGTATCCTTCAAGCTCCCATCTCCGACGAACTTTCCAAGCTTAAATCATCCTCTAGAGGCCTATAAAAGAATCCCTAGGTGAGACCGAGTACCTCACGCTCGAATTCAGCCGGATTCCCCTTCGATTTTGTCTCTCCTCATCCGGTCGAAGCTCCTCGACGTCCAGCGAGCTCCTCTAACTCCTTCCTTCGTCTGACCGTAATACCGGCGGTGGATCCTCCTTCCCTGCTTTCCTCTGTGTTGCGTCATAACAACGGGCGCCTTTATGTCCTTCATCCTCATCGTCCTACCCTCACCGAAGCACTTCATCTTCTCCAGAGCTGGCGTACCCCCGGTAAGGAGAATCCTCCCCTTTCGTCTAATTAGATTAGGTTAGATTAGTTCATCCCCACCTTTAGGTTTGATTCCTCTATTCCTACCCTAGTTTCAACCCTCGACATCGTCGTTCACCCCTATCTTCTCCATCTCTGACCGAACCTCCGGCGAGGCGGCTCCATCGCTACACTGCTCCATCTGCCTCACCGGCACACCCACAAGCACCGCCGTTCCTCCGCACACAAAACCCCTATCTCTATTCACCTTCCTATCCACCCAAACCCTCCATCGACCAACCCACCTTGCCGTCGCCATTCACGACTCCATCCGACCACCACACATGACCATCCACCACACAACCACCACCAATGCACTCCACACCCTACGACGAAGCTCTTGAGTGCTTTTGATGTGGCCACGAGGCCGTGTTTATGTTTTCAGGTACCTAGGGTGCAGCAGCCATTAGCGACGAACTTCAAGCTCTCTTGAAGCCTTCTTTAGGATCTGCAAGTTCTAGGTGAAGCCTCCAGGTGACGCGGAACCTCTCCAAGGAGGTGTCTAGGTCCTCAATTGAGGATCTCTACAGTTGCAGCTCCCTCAATTGGACGCATCATCCACTACAGCAGTGTGCGTGAGATTGAGCATCCAGCACTGCATAAATTGATTTTGTGTTGTAGGCTTATCGCCTCAACATACTTGGGGGTGAGGTCCCTCGGCACCCCTTCACAAGTGCCTCGTTGGTGACCTGTCCCCCGTGGGCCTGGTGCTGTCCCGACCCGCCTAACCCACCTTCACTCCTCGACTTCGATCACGGCCACAGCCCTGGTCCTGGGTACGTTAGATCCGAATTCGATTGCCTGAGGCTCTGGGAGAGTGGATCTTAGAGAGAGAAAGAAAGAGAGAGTGCAGGGGCAAGAGGGGTTTTTCTCTGACACTTAGCCATTTGAAGAAGAAACCCTTCCCCTTGTGCGAGAAGAGAAGGAAGAAGAAGAGAAGCTAGAGAAGAGAAGGAAGAGAAGAGTCAAGGCATCGAAAGAGAAGAAAAGGAGCTGAAGAAGGAGAAAGAAGAAGAGTAGTACCTTTGAGCGAGTTAAGCCATCTGATTGGCTGAACAGACATTTGAGATTCATTAGAAGTGCACTGTGCACTTATCCTATGTGGATTTAAATTGATTGATACTATTGGGATATTTGATATTATTGTGAGGGGTAATTGGTGATTCAAATCACCATTTTACCTCATTCTTTTTGTACTATTTGACATTTGCTTTCATTTATATATCATTATTTGGAGTTCTATTATAAATTGCTTATATTGTGCTTGAATTGCAATCTTGAGAATTATTTTGCTAATTGCTCCCTGTGTTCGACCTCGGACTTCCATTTGAGTATAAATTCTATTTGTTTTTCGCGTTGATTCAATCTATATTGCAACGCATCAATTTTAAAATCCGATTCAGAGTGACTAACATTTTGGCACCTTTGCTGGGGAGCAACGTGCAATTCGATCTCTTGATTGCAATATCTAATTTGATACTAACTTGTTCTATCTCTTTTGACTGTGATCTGTGCAAGGGGATTCATTGGAGAAAAATTAGCTACACATCAGACACTCCAAGGGCAAGTAAACTCCATCCAATTTCCCCTAAGCCCTTGATTATGAAAGAATCTAAAAGAGGAAACAAATCAATTAGGTTCAACTTGTATTCTATTCTTAGATTAATCATCAAGTTGCCTGATTTGATACATTCTGTTTAGCGAACATCCAAACCCTGATTTGTGCACCTACTTAGGGCTTAAGGTATCTAGGGCTATCACCTTCTTACTTGAGCCCTAGGTACCACATTGGGATGAATTAAATTGGACCAATTAGAGCCAATTAGGGTTTCCAGTTTAGGGTTTTAGAGACACACTTGCTTAATCAAGAATTAACCTTCCCAAACAATGTGTGCCTAAACCTTGGTTGAATTGTTCTATTCAAGCAAACCCTAAAATTAGGTTCTTAATTTCATTTGAACACTAAAAGAGGGACCTAAATTTCTCAAAGGACAACCAGGTGAAGTTGACCCACCTTGTTGGGTTAACCAATCTTCAAATTAGGTCACTTTGCACAAAAACATCTTAAAGTTCAAGTGAAATCATAAGCACCTTTGCTCTTAACTTAAAATTGGTAGACTTAAGAGGTCAAGTCCCCATTCCGGTCTACTTGGATCCTCAGTGACAAGAAAGGTCGGGTGAGGGAAACCCTGTAACTCGTGGGGGCACTCTACCATGTAGGGATCTTCGCGGGACTCTCCTTTTCTGGTTGCCCAGGTAATTCTCAGGTGGACGACTTTCTGACTAAGGGGTATCATCCACCTTGAACCTCTATAGTCATCTAAATTTTTTGGGTGTCTTGATTGGGTCCATCACTTGCTATCCCTCATCTACTCCATTGGTGCATGTTCGGGAGGAGGTCCTTAAGACCATCTTTGAGGCCTCCATTAGCTATTCACTCTCGTCGAGGTTGAGCCTCGACTTCCATGTTTGTGCAACAACCTGATCACATTGACATGTCTTCTGATTCAGAACCTACTTCCCCCTTATCAGCTATGGATCACCAAGAAGATCAACCTAACCTTAAGCAACAATTCCATGATTTCCGAAATCAAATTAATGTCATCATCAACCCACTGTCGCATCCTCAAATGCAAGATCACTATAATCCTGCAGCGGTGGAGATCGAACCCCGAATCAACATTCCCCTGGGTGGACCCGAGGTGGATCTCAAGCTTAGCATGCTTCATATGACCCCAAAATTTTATGGCTTGAACTCCGAGGATCCTTTCCAGCACATCAAAAACCTAAAACATCTGGCCCACACTTTTGGGGCTGATGTACAGAATTAGGACAGATTACTCTTAAAACTCTTCTCATTCTCTCTGGCTGACAAAGCTGCTCACTGGTTTCAAACTCAACCACACATGATCAACACATGGAGAGAACTTCAAACTGCCTTCTCGCAAAAATTCTACCCCATTGGTCGTACAAATATGATGCGGCACCAAATCACACACTTCTTCCAAGGAGCGGGAGAATATCTACATGAGGCTTGGGATCGTTTTCTAGATCTCATGCGTAAGTGCCCCCATCACAGAGTTCCGAAGTAGGAGCAAGCCTAATCCTTTTACCACGGACTCCGTGAAGACATCAAGCTCTTTGCCAATGCAACATGTGGTAGTAGCATCGTGGGTCAACATGAGGACACGATCTGGGAGATTCTCGAGAACATGTGCGAGAACTCCCTGAATAATGAGTCATTGGGTGCGTACGACCGGACGTCCACCTGCACATTGACAAATAATAGGGGGTACATGAATCTTGAGGCCTTTCCGCATCTGTTGATCTGGAGTTGGTAGCCAGTCAATTGGATAAGGTCTCCATTATCGAAAAGAAGGTGGACGACATCACTCGTCATCTACACAAATCCACCTTTGCACCTCAAAGCACATACGCGCACCCGCCCACAGGAAGGGAGGCTGTGCACAACATCTGCCACTCCTTGGGGATGGATGCATATCCGCCCCCGTCTGATTATGACTTTGTAGGCAACTCTGGGATAGCCCACCATAGTTGGGGGAGCTCTGAACCCCCGTACCATGATTATCTCGGAGCTCCTCAGACCTGCGAGGATCTCCATGTCGTCCAGAATAATCCTTTCTCCAACACTTACAACTCTGGATGGCGTAATCATCCTAACTTTTCATGGTCGGGAAATAACCCGAATCCAAGACCTCAATTTCAACCCCGACCACAGGCTCCGCATCCTTATCAGGCCACACAACCAAGGCCCACTCAAAATTTCTAATCTGAACCGCCTAAAGAAGATCAGACATCTTTGATTCTTCAAACCTTGGTTGACATACAAAAGCAGCACAAAGAAGAAATCACTGAACTTCGCAATCAAATAACCCAACTGGCAAGTTCTTGCTAGCTCGGCACACTTCCCAACCTCTGCCAAATCCTAACAACATGTTGACCCAAAAACACATTGTAAACCAAATTCAAGGTCAAACATGTTATACCCAACCTGGTCCAACGACTCATACCTGCGTGTTTTCTCCATCCACCTCAGTTGAGCCAAAACGCACCATGACTTACCCAACCCCTCCCCCACAGTAATAGCAAGGTCTGACTTTTCCCCATCCACCTCCCCACCATGATTGTGCTATGATCAATGTTATGAAAGAACAGAAACCCATCCCTAAAGATAGCCAATCTATTCCCCTATCCTAGGTCATAGCTCACCTCCACACTAAAGGATTGTCAGGAAGTGATATAACGGGACCTTTGAGGAATGCACAAGTCACGATTCCACTACTTGATATCCTCACTCTCAACCCAATGTCACCTGACTTACCTAGAAGGGAGATGAAAGAACAAACACTAAGAAAGGTTGTACTGTCTGAAAGTATAAGTGCCATAATCCAAAACAGTCTACCTCCTAAGAAATCTGATCCAGGCACCCTGCCAATTCCTTGCAACATCAGTGATACAAACTTCAAGCAGGTTGTACTAGACCTAGGTGCTTCGGTCAACCTCATCCCTACCAACCTATTTGAAAAATTACAGAGATTGGACAGCTAAAACCCGCTCATGTCACTTTGCAACTAGCTGACCGAACCCTGATCACATCAATTGGGATGATAGAGGATGTGGTAATTAAAGTTAAGAATTTCAGCTACCTAGTAGATTTCTTAATTCTTGACATGGAGACACCACAACAGGTACAGGATATGCCCGTGATTTTGGGAAGACCATTCTTGGCCACTGCAAGAGCTATAATCAATTGTGAATCAGAGCATATGACAATTGCCTCTGGAAATCAACATACGGAGATTAATATTTTTGAGGCAACAAAAGGAAAATGCTTGACAGAACAACTAGGTTTTATACAGGATCTCATGACCATATCCTTAGTAGGAAACCTAGAACCTGAATTGGAAACCTTTCACATCTTAGATGATGATCTAGTCGAGCATAATGACATGAGCACAATGGAGGTTTTCACCTTCAAACTTGAGGATATACCCAGAAATGTCGAGAAACATGGTGATAGACTAGACTCAGAGTCCATGGATATGGAGACTTTTTGTTTTGAGGACCACCAGGAATCAAGATTGGACGATACTGAGAGCGACCTTCACCTAGAATATGAATCCATTATAGATTTCAAGTTTTATGATTCAAAAGGCACTCTCCAAGCATTCACTTTTTGGGATGAAGATTATAGGGAAAATTCATTTGAAGACCTAATCTATGAGTCATTTCTTGAGGAGATAATCTCAAAGCCAGAGGGAAAGAATCAAAATGACTCATTAGGTATCGATTTGATAGGTCACATAGCACGAGAGAAACCACACATCTGGGATACACTAACTTGTATTGAGCATTGCAATCACCACAATCCGACTATAGAATCTCATGATTACTATACCTTCCAAATGTTCCCTCCGCGGAAACTCAAGAAAGATCATCCAGAAATGAATCAACCTGACTTATATCAGAGATATTCTAGAATGACTCTCCACCATGCTTTGATACTTATCTGTGGCCATCCAATTCTCATCCATCATGATCATATCATTCATGCAGTCAATCACATCTCCGAGAGCCTATTGTGCCCGATTGATGGTGTTAAACTTAGCGCTTAACGGGAGGCAACCCATCATCGTTTTGAAAAAATTGAAACCCTTCTTGATACATCCCGTGCTGAACTCATATTGCACTTTAAGGTTCGTCCATTAGAACAGCCGACTCCACCTCTGGTACCTGTACCAGAGCTTGAAATCGTTCGCAACAGTTACCCCGATCTGTCCACCCACCTAAAACCTGTTCTAATGTACGATCTAAGTTGAATTTGAACCCACCTAATTTACAATGAGGACATTGCAAATTGTAGGCATGGGGGGTATTAAAGTGCAAAACATTGTGAGAATCACTTCACAAGAAAGGGTTTCATAAAAGAAAAAGAGGTTGAGGGAAAAGAAGAGCCATTTTTGAAAAGGAGGAATGAAAATTGAAAAGAGAAGAAAGGAGCATAAAGAACAAGAAAAGAAAATTGAGTCCCTTAGAAACAATTTGGAACATACCTACCTTCTCAGGATTGTAAAAGGGCATTCGCAATCTAGTCGATGCCTCTTATGGAGGGAATTTCTTAAATTGCGATGCAGAATCCACCTCAGAATAGTTTGAAGGATGGTAGAAAACTCGATCAACAACGCATCCATGTCACAATTCACGCGGGGCACCAATACAGCACATTAGAACCCACAGAAGGGCATTCTCGAGATTGGGAATCTGTCCAGTTCTAAGGATTTGGAGATTATAGCAGAGAAACTGGGCAAAGTCGATATCGTAGTGAAGCATCTTGACGAGGTTCGAAACACGATGAAATCTCTTACACCTCTTCTCGCTAAGCAGAATCTCGCGCGTTTGCCTGTTCACAAATTCTCGTGGGGAGGGAGTTTGTGAATAATCTGGATTCGAGAGATCCATCTTCCTTTGGTTTTCTATCTACTCCTGCACCAATCCAAGGAGGGACCTTTGTCCCACAATCTTTCCCACCCTTTTCCCCACCCTTTCCTATTGCAGAAAACACACCATATCTTTTTGATTTACACGCCATCCAGGAAAACACTCCAAGATCAAATCCTTATTCTAATACCTATAATCTAGGATGGAGAAGCCACCTAAATATCTCTTGGGCTGATCAAAATCAAAGACCATCTTATCCAAATCAGACCCACCAAAACCCGCCTTCATTGCCTTCTCAGCAACCGAATGCGAGGTTCAATCCCATGAGTATGCAAAATTACTTTGGGCCGAATAGAGATACGCAACTCGATCAGATTTTGCAAGCTGTTACAGAGAGTCAACGATAGAATGCTGAAGCTCTCGCTGAGATTCAAAGGCAATGTAAGGTAGAATTGGTTGATTTACGAAATCAGATCATGCTTTTGGTTGAGTCTCATCAGCCAGGTACTCTTCCATCTCAGCCAATTTTGAATCCTAGGAATCTGCAAAACCCTAGGCAACATCAGGGCCAAGTACACTTCATTAATCAGGCCTTTGATTCTAATCAAAACCCATCCTTTGTACTTCCTGAAAATAATCCACCAAACCCGCATCAGCAACCTTTATTGTATCAAAATGACCCACCTATTGTTAATCAGAATTGAATCTGTTGATCTTCTGAACATGGTTGGAATCACTTCTCTGATTGCCTCAATCTTTAATATTTTACATCTCAACCTAGATCAGATCTAATCTTCACGATATCCACTCTGATCTTTCTGAGATTTTTCACGGGAATCTAATTTTGGTTCTATGAGATCTATTTTAGGCAATCTCAGGATGAGTTTTACCCGGGTGGTTTTATCTGTTTTCCTGTTTTCTTGAACCAATTCTTCCATAACTCCTTTGTTTTTACCATGCATATTCTTTATAGGAGTTCTTTACTAGGGTTTACGCCTAGCTGAAGGCGTAAAACATAACACCTTGTATATAGCTGTTTCCTGTTTTCTACACTTTTCTCTACATGCACTCGAATCTGTATTTGAATTGTCACTTATTTTACACTGATTACCTTCATTTAGTCCGACTGACCACTTTGACCTTTGGTTAGAATAGAAATTGTCTACTCAGAGATCTTCAATCTCCTCTATTCGACTCCTTCCGTCACCCTACACTAAGTGAAGTGTAATATCTTTTCCACCCTTCTTATAATGAGGACATTGTAATATTTTGACTTGGGGGTGTGAAGTGACATTTTCACTTCAAGTGTATTTGCAGATAAAAGTAAAAATATTAAAACACAAAAAAATGAAATACCCACGAAATTAAAAAAAATAGAAATACCAAAAATAAAAAAAATTAGAAAAGTAAAAAATACCCTAAAAATATGAAAAATTTTTGAAAAATTCATAAAAATTTGAAAATTTTATAAAACATAAAAACAAATACATATAAATATAAAAATTAAAAAATTACAAAATCATAAAGATAATAAAGGGGTTTTACATTCATAATAAAGAAGAAAAAGAAGAAGACACCAAAAATATATTTAAACTTAATTATATTAGTAATTAAGAGCTTAATTTTGCTTTTAGGTCAGAAACCAAATATATATATATATATATTTTGTAAATAGTATTTTATAAGAACATTGAATTCTTATTTAGATTTTTACTTCAATAATCTTTTCAAAACATGCATCTGTTTGCGAAATTTTGAACGGGATTTTGTTTAAGTTAGAATCTAAACCCTAAGGACCTATATTTCCGCTCTTTACCTCAAAATA
Organism: Thalassia testudinum; assembly: GCA_037157565.1. NCBI lineage: Eukaryota > Viridiplantae > Streptophyta > Magnoliopsida > Alismatales > Hydrocharitaceae > Thalassia > Thalassia testudinum. Next base: position 66,833,531 of record JAZHRO010000025.1, on the reverse strand, counting down.
AAGTAATTAAAGTGTATTAAGTTTAAAACTTGAGTTTTGAAATTAAATTATAACTTTCTTTGTCAATTAGACTTAGTCCTTTCGCTTTTTGAACATCTGTTTTTACCATCAAGTTAAGTAAAAAGGCCAGATATTTAAAGTTAATTAAGTAAAGAGTTGGTAGAATCTTAGTCTTAAGGTCTACCAGGCCATAGTTAGCTTAATCAACTAAGGACATTCATCTAGACTTGGCGAGTTGTGTCATGATAGATCCTGCTGGAGGAAACTAAGAGTTTAAAGGACTTGAGAGTGAATGGCTTTGCTGTCCAAGCTCTGGTTTGAGAGCTAAGTAACCTAAGTGTCCAAAATTCACACACATAGAGTTGTCTTGTTGGCATCTGAGACTATGAAAACACAGAGGTTAAGAGATCGATTCTAAATCCTCTTTGAAGGATCTAAAATATGGAATATATGGCTATGCCCACAAAAACTCAAACACAAAATCAGTAATAACAAGACAATTTGCACAATCAATCAAACCACAAAAATAGGTACAATATGTATAGTGGTTCCCTTCCCTTGGGTACTCCACTACATAAGCCTCCCAGCTTAGGGTTTTTAACCCGATTCTCTCAACCTCGAGAGAATTAATTTACTAAATCGAGGTAATTAACTGGTTACCTCAACCCAAGTACAAAAATGGGTTTGTTACAACCCAACGTGCAAATGCTCAAGAACAAATGAAATACAGGTGTAAGAAAGAAAGATCTTATAACTAAGTTCCTAAGTCTCTCAACAAATGTAAATATAATGTTACCGATTTGAGAGCCTAGAATAAGCATGAATGCCTTGACAATGCGTGAAGAAATCACGTCGAAGTGTTTGCAAAAGCGTAGAGAAATTGATAGCAGCAAACTATTCCTTCTTCTTCAAATATTGTGAGAATATGAAATATAGCTCTAGAAATTTTCTTCTCTATTTCTCATATGTGCAAACTAAGTGTCCAAGGGTTTATTTATAGAGTTAGGACCTCAAGGATTCGTCTACTAGACATTGGGGTTTAAATCCCAACGTTCATATAGCCAAAATTAATTTTCTAGCCGTTCAGTTTTGAGCTAACAGCTACCTGGTACCAGTACTAAAGTATGGGTACCGGTACTCGCTGTTTCCAGATTTGGGTTTCAAACTCTTAACACAAATCTGTAACCTACTTGTACCGGTACTAATCATTAGTACCGGTACCCGTTACCTCCAGTACCGGTATTAATCATGAGTTCCGATACTCGCAGGGTATAGGTTTGTTTCTTTAAAAAACCCAAACCTGTAACTCACATGTACCGGTACTAAACTTTAATACCGGTACTTGTGGGTTAACAAGTACCTTTTTTAAGTGATTTAATCAATTACGTTCTTTGATAATGATCGCAATATAAATCCTAATTTATCTCTAATTATTTTTACGATCTAAGTTATATTCCTTTGTTAAGAGGCATATACAATCTATAAATAAAAAATCTAAACTAGAAATACTAAAGGTCAAAGATGATCTTCTCCTCCTCAATTCTTTTTTTTTTTGAAACATTTAGGATTTCTATCATGATCCGATAGCAATCCGGAGGGTAGTATATTCCATATCAAAAAAGCAATTACAGGTAAGAAGCCCAACTATATATGAGAGATCAGCACTCCTTTACTGTAACGACTCGATTCCCGAGTCCCTATGAGACACGAGAACCGAACCAACTTGACTAATCCCAAGACCTAGTCGTCCAACGAGGAAGTAACCAAAAGAGCAGTAAAATAAACCACATTCAGCATAAATATAACTAACAGTAAGAAAATACAGCAGTATGGAAAGAAACCACTACAGTATATACCACCACAATAGTAGAACAACATTCATAACATAATATAAACTGCAGGTAAAGAAAAGTACAGCGGTAACAAGAACTACTCACTACAGTGGAACAAAAAGAGGTACAAGAGAACAGTGGTAACTCTACTGGATCCTACTCGGCCTAGCGTCCTCTGCAGCCGCTGACCCTGGCTGCTCAACACCTGGTCCTGCAAGGTAACGAGTGTAACACGCCAGCAAAACGTTGAGTAGAGTGGCAGCTAAACTAAAGAAACAGTAAAGTGTACAGTAGCTGTTATGTCCTGTTACTTTCTTTATTTACGTCTTTCAATTGTCTCACGGTTTCATTTATTTCTCAGATCTTTCACTTGATCTCGAATGTTCCTCGTGGGAACGATCTTGATTACAGTCTTTTCCGAACAGTAGAAGTAGCACGTGGTGCTCTCTTGGCCGGGAGAGTCCCCCGTGGTGATCCTACTCTCAGTCAACCAACCCAAGGTCACGGATAGGTGTAACGGTGACTACGGCACGCGCGATAAACACACAGGTAGCTAACCCGCACTGGCACGCGGTCAGTCGTTTCCGTTAACGGGTGCGCCCAATGCACAGCACAGAACTAGTACAGGGCAGAGCCCTCTCAGTAACAGGGGTCCAACCCCTCCACAGTAACCAAACAGGGGCCTTGCCCCACCACAGTCTGCGCACCCTCGCCTGACTACCCTGGTTTACCCAGTGGGCCTAACAAGTCGGTGTAGGAGGCTAGCAGAACCCCGGGGCCCGTGGGGTAGCTAGTTCCTCCCTACACTAGTAGCTCTCCTCGGTACTACATACACGAGGGCCAGCAAGTCAGTACAAAGTGGCCAGTCCTAACCCCAGGTCCCTGGGGCGGTGATGGTCGGCCTGGATAGGTTGTTAATATGATATTTTTATCGTTGAAATGTGTATAGTGGTTAACCTAATTCAGACCTAACCATCTCTTTACAAAATTTTTAACCTGGCCTAATTGATTTTATCTTGTCACTTTTAAGCCCAGGGTCGAACTCAGGGAAGTGGGGTTCAAGTCGAGTTTCTACGTTTTCCTTAAAACGCGTCTCTTCCGTTCGTTTATTCTGTTTTTGGTATTTTTCTTATTTAGGTTTTTTTTTGGTAATCCTTGTTCTTGAGGCACACCCTCAAAATTGTGTCCTTGGCTTTTAGCCAAAACAGAGTTTCAAAACACGTCTTGCTACTTGCAAGACGGGGGTACCTGCAAATCAAAGATTATCTTTTCACTTTTATACCTTTTTTCATCTTTTTACTAAGAAAGAAACTAACAGATAGAAAGTAAATATAGTAGCTATAGATATATATTTATATGTAGTATATATATAAAGGGGTGGGGGTGGAGGTGACGATGGAGTGTAGCACTATGTCGAGTCAGCCGACGTCTAGAGAGACGCAACCAACACGACTAGGTGCCGCGTGGAGTGTGGATGGAGGATGGATGATGTATGGGACCACGCTTTTTTTGTACGCGTGTATCAGGGAATATCAGCAACTGGTGCAGATATCCCCGCGATACAGCGTATAATAAATAACGTGAAAATATATGTACATATGTATGTATATAAATGTATAAGTATATATGTATAGATATATATAGATATATATATATATATATATATATATATATATATATATATGTATGTATATATGTATATAGCTATGTATATATGTATATAAGTATATATATATAATACTATATGTAGGTATACATAACTATATAGATATACTATGTATATATAAGTATATATATATAATACTATATAGATATATATATATATATGTATATAAGTATATATGTATCTAGATATGTAGATATATGTATATAGTTATATAGATATATATATGTATATATGTATGTATATATGTATCAATATATAAGTATGCGTATATATATGTTTATAGTATAGGTGTGTGTGTGTGTGTGTGTGTGAAACTGTGAGTGTAGATGTCTGTGTGCGTCGGTGTAGTGTGTGAGAAAGTGTTGTGAGAGAGAGTGAGAGAGAGAGAGAGAGAGAATGGGAGAGAGAGAGCAGGAGAGAGCGAAGGCAGGAGAGAGCGGGCCGCACTGCAGGGGACGAGTTAAGACGTCCGGAGGTGAAGACCGTCGTCTGATGGTCGCGGGCGCACGGGCGCGTCTTCGCCCAGAGGAGGAGAGGAGTCTGCGTCGCCGGCTGCGAGCGCGGAGGCTCGCGACAGCGCGCTCAGAGAGGGAGGCGGGGAGTCTGCAGGCGGGCGCGGAGGAGGTCTGCAGGCGCGCGCGGACGCTTGCAGAGGTTGGCAGGGAGCGGGAAGACGCTTGGCCGGCCGCTGCAGAGGTGTGCAGCGGCCGGTTGTGGGTGCGGAAGGCGGGCGACAGAGCGTACTAACGGAAGCGGGGAAGGTCTGCAGGCACGCGCGGAGTGGCTGGGGCGCTTGCAGACGCTCGCGGAAGCTGCGGGGGTCGGCGCGAGGAGGCCTGGCCGCTGCTGTGCTCGCAGCGGCCTGCTGCGGCTGCAACTGTGGCGTGGACAGAACGGAGACGGAGGCGGGGAACGGGCCTGCAGGCGCGCGCGGAGGGTTGCACGCCTGCGGGGAAGGTCGCGGAGGAGGCGGGGGTGCTGCTGCTGCTGCTGTCGACGCTGGGCTGCTGCTGCTGCTGCTTCAAGCTTCGGACCTTGAAGCGGCAGCAATGGCGTGGAGATGAAACCGAAAAGAAATGAAGACACCACGCCCACCTGCTCGTTGAAGAGCTGGGCGGTGGTGTTCCCACTGTGGTGGTGAGCACCACAGTGGGTTCTCCTGCTCGTCGGGTGCCTCCTCGACGGAGGGCCGACGTATGGGAGGGGAGAACGGTGGAGAGGAAGGTGGTGGACTGCAGGGTGGCGTTTTGCAGCAGCTCACCGCAGCTGCGTATTGCAGCAATGTTCCTCCCCCCCCTTCGTCGCGAGGAAGAGCTGCGGCTTTATAGAGGAGGAGAGCATGGCGGGGAGGCATGGCAGCAGCAGGGAGAGGCGTTGGAGAGTGGCTGCAGCAGCGGGAGATGGGAGGAATGGCAGCCGCAGGGAATGGCTTGGGCAGGGAGAGGGCGGACGCGCGCGGGAAGTTGCAGCAGCGGGAAGGACCGCAGGACAGCAGGGAGAGGCGGGACTGCTGCATGCGGCTGCGGGAAGGCGCATGGCGGGGAGAGGTTGCGGAGAAGTTGCAGTCGTAGGAAAAATAAAAAACAAGTGGAGATAAAAAATAGAAGAGATGGATTTTTGTAAAGAGGCACTTGAGGAAAATGTAAATTATGAAGCCCTTTTATTTCATTCTCCTCTCCTCTCAATTAAATGCATGAATGCATGTATTTTTACAAATGCAACAATGGAATCCTAATATGCATAGGTAGTGCTAGGAAATAGCATAAGAAGGCGTTCTTATAGGCGTGTTTTGAGGTGCAAACAGGCGGCTGGCTCCGCTCTGCACTAAACAGGTACAGGTACTTCCCTTGGTACTACGTACCCAAGAGACAGCATACTACCACGTCTTTCTTTCTAAGTTCCATTCCTTTCTCTTTCCAGGAGTTCCACTCCTAATTCCCCATAGGGTTCCAGCTCTTTTAACTCAGAACATCTAGGTTTCACTTTCTAGTTTCACGTTCTTACAATCCATGTTCTCAGTCACGTTTATTTATTCATAACAGGCAGCTGTTAATTCGATTTACAGGCAGCTATTTGTTTCTTTCCATTTTTCCAAGATTGCAGTATTCATATATTCCACTAGTTTTCCCCGTCCTAGGATTCATGCCATATCCTAGGATCTATCATACAATCTAGTTTTCCAGCCCTAGGATTCATGCAACACCTAGGATCTATCATTCAATCTATTTCTCATTCCTAGGATTCATGCAATGTCCTAGGTTCTATTTATGGTTCCATAATTTAACAAATTATACTAATAAACTTAAAAGCCACTCTACCGGTTACAACAGGCGTACTGGGGGCATGGTCGGGAATCCCGAGTGCCTCCGCAAACCCCGAGACTGCAACGGAACGGGATCCTATCACATGGATCAAACACAAGGAGTTTCTCAAAATAGTATATAACTACTGTAGACGGGTAGAGGATTAAATTTCGAGAAGCACGCAACTCGAAATGCGGAAAACAGACTCCGAATGGGCCCTAAACGGGTCGAAAATGACGAAATAGTGCAAAATCAGACGTCTGTAACCTCTTCCAGATGTCTTAAAAAGTGGATCAGAGGTTACCTTTGCTCTGCGTGGTCTCTCAGACGTCTAGAAGCCTACGGGGGCGTCTGGCCTAGTTCCCAGACCTCCGATGGTCACCCCGGACATCTGGAAGTCGCTCCCGTCGTCTGGCACTGCAGCCAAACGTCTGATTCACGTTGGATGCGAATCTCAGAACCTGCGCGTACCCATCCTCGTGCTCAGTATGGACGGTCGAAGGAAAGGAAGAAGGTACGAAAAATAACTTACCAGACGTCTGGACAGTCCTCCAGACGTCTCCCCCGTCGTCTGGTTGGAAGCCCAGACGTCTGATTCTGGAAAAATTTCCATAACCAGGGCGCAACTTGCCCTCCGCTCACGACGCTCGGCCACGCTACGTCTTGTCCGCCTGCTGCTCGAGCTGCAGCAAGCCTCCCACGTCACTCCGTGCCCACTGCGCCCCCGCCGGCCAGCTCCCGCTGCCTCGGCAGGCTCCAGCCCTCACGGCTGACGCCTCCTCCCTCGCGCAGCACCTCTCGCACTCACCGCGGCTGTCACCGTCGTCGCTCGCTCACGCTCGCACTCGTGCACCGGCTGGAAGGAGAAGAGGAAGGGAGCAGAGGTGATGAGAGTGAGGGAGAGGGCGTGGCTTTTTAAAGCCGCGCGGGGAGAGAGAGAGAGCGAGACAAAGGGGGCAGCGCCTGCGGAGGAGAGGGAAAAAGGAGCGCATTTGCAGGTCTGCGCGCACAGGCGCACAGACGAAATCCTCCGTGTCGCGGAAATTAAATCCCAAACGTCTGGAATGGGTCCCAGACGTTTGGGATTTAATTTCCGCGACACGGAGGATTTCGTCTGTGCGCCTGTGCGCGCAGACCTGCAAATGCGCTCCTTTTTCCCAGACGTCTGGTCAGATGTCTGGGACAGCTCCCAGACGTCTTAGAAGACGTTTTGAAGCTGCGGTCGTAACATTTACAATATTCTCACATCTCACCGATCTCTCCTGAAAAAGCTTATCATTACGCGCCCTCCACATACACCACAACACTGCTGCCATAACCCCCAAGGGTCGACCAGGAGTGATGAACCTCTACCATACTAAATCCCAGGAGGGGAGAGGTTCTAAACAAACCAACCTCCAAATCTTATCTGTGATCAAACAGGAAGAGAAAATGTGTGATGCACTATCATAATGAAACCCACACAGAGGGCAGGTATTTAGCATAGTCCCCATCCTTCTATGTCTCATATCACCAGTGATCAACCCTTCACGTTTGCATAGCCACAGGAAGATCTGAACCTTTAGAGGAACTTTTAGGAGCCAAATCTTTCTGTCAATAGGGTCCCATTCCACCTCACTATTGGCTCTAATGCCTTTTTCATACGCTTGCTTCACTGAAAAACTACCTTGCCAGCAGTAAGTATCTGTCGCATTATTCACAAGTTGCAGCTGCTGTAGACTCGCCATCATTTTCTGCCTCTCCTCCCACAGACGAGTGCCCGACCTGCACTGCTGCAGTCCTTCCAGTCACCAACATCCTTCTTCCTGAGACCACAGACTGCTAACTGTGGCTTCCTTATCTGTAGCAGCATCATACACCCTCAGATAGACCTCTTTCAGTAGGCCTAAGTCAGACCATTGCTCATTCCATAAGTTGAAGCCTCTGCCATCTTCGAGCTTGGGTTTCAGCAGATGCCAATAGCTGGTGATTGCAGAAATCACCGAGCACCAAAAGGGAGAAGGTTTCTTCGGCTGAAGCCTTTGCAACCTGCTGTTAGATTCACCATAGCAGTCCCTGATCAGGTCCTCCATCAGCCCCTCCTTGCCATCCAGAATCCTGATGGCCCATTTCAGCAACAAGGCTTCATTGAACTCCTTAAGAGCTTTAATTCCCAGCCCCCCAATCTCCTTAGGTCTGTAGATACAATTCCATCTGATGGGCTGCATGAATCCGCCCTCATGACCTACACCCTTCCAGAAGAATCTCTTCCTCATAGTACCCAATCTCTTCCAAATACATTTAGGGGCCTTAAAAATGCTGAAGTAGAAAATCGGTATGGCTGTTATGACTAAATTAAGTAGGATTAATCTTCCACCTTTGGATAGGAATCTACTACTCCAGCCCTTCAACTTACCAGACACCCTCTCAAAAAGAACATTCCAATCTGACTTTTTCAATTTTGTGGCCCTCAGAGGTAGACCAAGGTATCTCAGCAGCAATTTAGCATGGGGTGACCCCAAAACACCCTCCAAATCCCTCTTCTCCTGTTCATTCATGCCAAAGCAAATCAAAATCGATTTATCCTTATTCAGACATAAGCCTGAAATGTCACCAAAAATCTTTACCAGTAACCCTAGAGCATGTGCCTCAGACCCGAATCCCTCAACAAAAAACACCGTGTTGTCTACATACTGTAATATGGGGGCCAGGTTTCCCCTGTTAGACAGTGAATATCCTTTAATAATTCCCACCTCAGCTAATTTGCAAGCATACCTTGCCAACCCCCCGCTGAGGTTGGATCAGTGGGGCTAAGGGGCATCCTTGTCTAACCCCCTGCTGAGGTTGGATCCATGCACCACATGGCCTGCCATTGACCAAAGGTGAAAAAGAAGTCGTAGTGATACATCGTTTCATCCATTGGATCCAAAGAGGAGGAAAACCTCTTCTTCTAAATATCTCCCACAGGTACAACCAAGAGATCGAACCATAGGCCTTCTGGAAATCCACTTTCCACATGAATGCCTTGCACTTCTTTCGATGCCAACCATTAACCATTTCCTGAGCCAAAATGAAGGATTCTTGAAGAGACCTGTTGGGCAAGAAGGCAGCCTGCACTGGATGAATCAGATCTGTAATACAACCCTCAACCTATTAGCCAAGGTCTTGCTGATGATAAGATAGATGGAGTTTGAGAGGGAAATTGGCCTAAAATCAGAGAAGTGTCTGCTCCCATTACTTTAGGAAAAAGAAACAGGTAGGACTTGTTAATCCTCTCAAAACCCGCATTCCCCACCTCAAATTCTCTGATAACATCCATCACCTCCTTACCCACCACACCCCACATCTCCTTGTAAAGGAAAACCTATACTCCATCTGAGCCCGGAGAGCCTTCCACATTTAATTCACCGATTGCTTGCAAGGTCTCCTGTTCAGTAATAGGTGCCATCAAGAGCTTAGCCTGTTCACTCGACACCCTAGGACCCTCATTTCCTACCATTCTCCAATTCCCCCTCTTAGATGCCCGAGATGCCTCTCTAAAATATTTGATGGCTTCAGATTTAATCTCCTGATTAGAAGAGACTCTATGTCTATCACAAAGAAAAGAGGATATAAGATTAGCATGTCTCCGAGAACTAGTTGCAAGATGAAAAAACTTTGTGTTGGCATCCCCCTTCTTAAGCCATAGTTGCCTGGATCTCTCCCTCCAATCAATTTCTTGTTTTAGGTCTTTATCAAGAACCACACCCTGCCACATTTTTGTTTCAGCCAACTCATCTTCAGACAACCGGCCAGCTTCTTCCTTGGAGTCTAGCTCTTGAATTTTACACAGAGCTTCCCTTCTCCTCTGTCCCCTTAGCAAACCAACAGTAGATCCATACTCTTTCAAGATCGTGCGCAAACCAACCAACTTGGCTGACAGCCTGACATTGGCAGATCCCTGGACCTCTTGAGCTCTCCACCAAGAACTGATCATTTGGTAAAAACCTGGTTCATACAGCCACAAGCGTTTCATTTTGAAGTAGGATCCAATCTTGTTTTCTTCCCCACTGTCCCATACCAGCGGGGTGTGATCTAAAAAGGGTTGGCTCAGCCCACTCACATTCGACAATTGAAATCTAACAAGGATGTCCACATTCCCGAAGAATCTATCCAGCCTAGAAGCCAGCCTATTCCCATTACGCCAAGTAAATTCCACGCCCGAGGAGGGATATTCATTCAACTGCAGAGATTGAACCATCATTTGAAACCTAATACTCGAACTGTCCATGCTGCCATTTGGCCTGTCAGCCCTTGTCAACACACAATTAAAATCGCCACCTGTCAGCCACATTCCCCCCAGCACCAAATCAGCCACCGCAGACCACTCCTCCCACAGCTCCTGCCTGGTAGCTGCATTACAAGGACCATAAACACCAGTTACCCAAATATATTCTTGCCCCTGTTGAATCTGGAATTTGCATGTCAGCATATGTCTGGCTTTGTGAACCTCCAAACACTGAGCCCACCTCTTCCTCCACCAAATAGCAATGCCACCCGACCTCCCATTTGCATCCGTCTGCACACAACCATTCATCCCTGAGGCCAAAAGGGATTTGTGTAGGAGGTGTGGGGGATCGAGGAGTTCTCGCCTCTTCCCACCCTCGGGAAATTTGAATTTTAGGGCTGCGCAGATTCCGCCTCCACCCCCAGTGCTGCGTCAACCGGGGGGGCTTGTGGCTGATGTGGAGGTACCGATGATGGAGAACATCAAAGCTACGGAGATGGCCTTGCGTGAAGCGTTGGTGGGGGAGGTTATGTCTGAAAGACCGTCGGCAGAGAGTGTTCGTACCCTGGTAACCTCTCTATCCCTTTCAATCAACTCGTGGCAGATTTCTTTTCTATCAGATACACGCTTTGTTCTCTTTGGGTCGGGTATGGGGGACATCGAGAAGCTGTGGTTTCGAACATCTTGCAGCGATGGTTGCACGGTGATCTGGAGACTAGTTTCTCCGCTCGACGGAGCACTGCCGGAGAGACCACCCCAAAGGGTGGGGAACAGGACGGGAAAACTAGAGATCGAGGGTCTGCCTCTGCACTTGAGGTCAAAGGAGGTTGTGTTGACGATGATTTCTGGCTTCAGAACAATGGCAGAGGACACGAATGCTGGAGTAATGGAGGGGAATGGACGTTTGCTGAGTGTGAAGGTTGTTGTCTTCATCACCAGTTCCATACCTAACAAATTGATTTTGAGGTGCGGTGGCAACTCCTGGATGCTGAGACTGAAATTTGTGATGGGTGATACTGTAGTAGAGCGATTTAAGTTGTCTAGATCTGTAGCTGATGTGGAGGCGACAGCTTAGGAGTTGTGCATAGCTCATGGCTATGAACCTCTAAGTGCCGAAGCTGGGAAGGGATGCTGTGAAGGGGAGATGAGGGGCCCTCAGATTGAAGAAAAGGTGGAAATGGGCGGAGAGGAAACGACAGAACCGCTTGCCACAATGGCAGGGGAAGCACTATCTGTTGGTGTGGAGAATGAGGAGCAAGGGAGTTTGGGTGCGCAGCCTGAGTCTGTAAGGGATCAGCAGGACCTGCAGGAGAAGGAAAACCATAAATGTGAAGGGGGTTCTCGCACAAAGAATGGGAAGGGGAGATCACCGTATAGTCTGTGACAGAGAAAATTAAAGGCTATTATACTGATGGATGAAGATGAGGTTGCGAAGGTCATGCAAGTGTGCAAATGCCATTCTCTCGGGAGAGAGGGCTCTAGTAAGGATTGATGAGGGTCCTCCTCAATTCTTCCTTGTCATCTTGCCTCCTTCTTATCATGATCTTCTCCTTTTCATCAAGCCTCCATCATTTGCTGTTTGCCTTGATCTTCACCTAAATATGAAAGAACTCAATTGCAAACATTAATCCATAATAATTTTGTTAACACCAAAATAAGATGTGGAACAAGGTTCCAACACTCTTTAGTCCAAGGATTTCTGCGGGGCAGCTCTTGAAAGGGTGAAGGATGTGCCATTCACCTAGAAAAAGGAATTGGAGTATTATGTTAGTAAGAAAAATGAGGAGGAGAAAAGAAAAAAATAATAAAAATAAAAAAAAAGAATAAAACACCCTGCAGTTAAGCACCTCGCTACAAATGGGTGCTTATGCAGTTTATCCACCAAATAAAGCATCTCGGTACAAATGGATGCTACCCTTCCTTCCATCAAATAAAAGAACACCTTGCTACATATGGGTGTTTTATCCTATAGAAAAAAGTTGAAAAAAATATGGAGATAAAAATTAGGAATAAGAGACCCAGTGGTCCATCTGGGAGATATACAAAAAAAGTGTTGACCTCGGGATAGAAAAATGGTGAGGAGAAGGCAACCAAATCTGAGTAAGGCCAAGCCAAAGGCTTGAATTGGAATAACCTGGATTGGAAATTGATGTCTTAAGATATGGATTTTTGCAACTTTGGATGCCTTTAGGACAATTCTCTTCACAAGCACGGATGCTTTAAAATCATAGCTACTGAACCTTTGTATTGGGAGTGAAGCCTAAGAAATCAGGTTTTGAGGACTTGCAGTTGAGGCCTAAAGGAGAAAGATTGACAAAACCCTAGGTCTAGAAGTCTGTCCTTGGTGCTGTGGGCTGGCAGAATAGGGTTTTACTACTCTGAGTTTGGTTAATAATGAGTGTCTAGCTAATTTGCTAAAACTCAGATTGATAAAAATCGGATTTCATAAACTTAAGGATTAACTTAAGTCTATTGAGTTTTTGAGTTAAAATTTAATTTCCAACTCTTGAGTTTTGTTTTCTTAAAACACTTTGAATTCTAAGTTTATAGGGTTTAGAGTGATTACAAAGATCAAGTGGGTTTTTGGGATTCTGATTTTTGATAAAATTCCTGTCAAAAACTCTATTTTTAATAGTGTGTTTTGAGAAGGGTATTTGAGTTTTTAAGTTTAAGTAAAGAGATTTGTGCAGAATGCTCTGCATATTTATGGATACTTATTTATATATACATAAAAATCTAAAAAATTGAATATTCAAAATTCTGACCTAAGCATTCCTCTACTTAGTTTTTATTTATAATATTTTAAACCCTGGTGTTTAAATCATCATATTTCTGGTTAATTTTGCTAGGGACTAGCAAAACTTTGGCTTGGGGGTATGATGAGAGGCTCATCATGGCTTCTAATTACCCCTAATTAACTAATTTCTCTAGTTAATTAGCTAGGAATATGTATATATAAAGGTTAATTATGTAATAAGGGACAAACCATTAAAGGACCTTAAAATAAGTTAAAAATGATAAATTATAAGCCAATTAATATTATTAATAACTTAATTAATAAATAGGCTCAAAATGCCATTAATTAATTACCTAATTAATATCTTATTTAACTTAAGTGTAACTTATGACCTAAGTCTTTAATAACTTAAGTTAATAAGTAAATAAATATAAATAAATGGGTCAAAAATGTGAATACAATACTTTAATATAATATTTAGCTAAATTATATATATATATAAAGTTAGAAAAGAAAATAATTTAAATTTACCTTAAAGGCCTTTGTTTACATTTTAGTCCTTATAATTCATTGCATTTTGAGTCCTTTCCTTTCACCTAGGTCCTTAGTTTCCCTTGCACATAGGTCCTTGTGAACATCTTCTTCTTCATTTCTTCTTTAGCCGCTTGAACGGCTGATGTTCGGCGGTGATGTCACCTTACGATCACCTTCCATCTGATGCCATTCCACCCTTGCCAAGCTCCTGGAGCTTGCGCTCACCTTCTTCACTTCATCCCACGGTCTGGATGCCCCTGAAATCCTAATTAGGGCTCAAGGTTAACTTCATGGCATCGGAGAAGACGCCGGTGGTTACCTTGAACCTAGACACATTTCCGTCCAGTTTCGGCCACCTTCACAGCCGCTGAAACCTATAAATAGACCTCGACCCCTCTGATCTCAAAGGTCGGTCCCCTATCCTTCTTCCATAACTATGGCCGACGTTAGGCTATTCCTCTGCTACCTTCGACAACTTCTCATCCCCCTATCGAAGCTCCTCTGCGCAAGGGACTCGTCTCTCTCACCTCCTCTTCCTCTCCGGATGGCTGTGACAGAGCCAAGGAGTGCCACTTCCTCTCTATCATTGTTTTCAACTTCTCGTTGGAGCTCTGTCCCCTACCCTCTGATTTCGTCCTCCATTACGCACCTTTCGATGGAGATTCTTCCCCCTCTCTTCGTCTAGGTAATCGTAGAATATTTAGGTATCTTAGATTAGTGTAATTAGCTTAGTTAGATTAGTTTAGTTAGACTTCCAGTATTGCCTTCCTCAGCTCTGGCGAGGCCAAGTCCAGCCTCGCTGGGCCTTCGTTCTCACTTCCAAAAGTTGTTTCAGTCTCCTTACCTCTCCACGATCCATTATCACCTTCTTTCCCTCACTTATACCACCTATACTGCCTAAGCTGCCTCATCGTCACCGACGACCTCCACTATCCATGGTGGAGGTCTTCGAAGCCGTTTCACACTCAATTAGGGTCTATCATCATCAGACCATTGCCTTAGGATTCTAATTAACCTCAGATCCATCCTAATTACTCACCTATTCACCTAATTTCAGTCACACTCACCTAGACACCTCACTATCCATGGTGAGGTGTCCAGAACCTATTCCACCTTCAATTAAGGTTCTTCATCACTTTCCTAACACCTAAGGAACCTCGCCAACCACTTAATTGCTCCTATAGAGCCTCCTATTAGAAATGCCTACATTCCACCTTCTCTTTGAGCTTGCTGTCAATGGTGGTTCAGAGATGAGTTAATCACCTAATTAATTAGTTCACTAGCATTGCCTCACCCCTTAAAATACTTTCCCTCACTCAATTAAGTGAAAGGAAGCATTCTGAGTTCTAACGAACTCAGAACTCAGAATGCTTAATTTTCAAATTCCCTGATGAATCCTAAGTTCTGATCATTCTTTAAGTTAATTAAGGAGTTCTTAGGATATATCTAGGTCCTAGGAATCTCCATAGGTCAGTACTGGCCTCATTTACTGAGGTTTTCAACTCTGTATTTTAGAACTGGACTCACCGGAGCTTCGGCAAGCTTCGACGAGTCAAAATTGATCTTCAGCCCATAGAACTCTATGCAGAGCTCCAGACTAATTACTTAGGACCTAAGGATTATGTATCGATTGTAAATTTGATGTTTTGATGCTTGGAGCTCAACCTAGGCTTTTGTCTTCTCCAACTCCGGCAAAGTTGGAGAGACGTCTTCGTTAGGATTTAATTCAATCTAAGAGGTCTACAAGTATAAGTGAAGCATGATGATGTCGTTCCTGTTGGTTATTTGCTTAGTAGAGTTGACTTAATCTACCGAACAAAACTCTTCAGGATCTCAGGCGATGAACTTGAAACCCTAGAATTGTAGTTCAAAACTTAGTTTTGATGATCTGAATCCATTTTTGTGATGATGTAGAGCAGATCTAGAGTTTAAATTAGGTCAGAAATTAGTTAAGTCAAAAAGTCAACTTCTAGGGCTTTATAGTCAACCTCAAGTCTGATTTAGAGAATTTTTGGTTAAAATTGAGGTTTGATGAGTTGAATCTGTTTTTAGGATGATTCTGAGGTTGTTAGAATCGATCATAAGTTGTGTTATTGAGGTTTTAGGAAAAATTAGATTTCTTCTCAGGTTGGGTCATTTTTGAACCCAAACTACTTTCAGTGTGTTTTTGGCGAGATTTGGATGCCAAATCTACCCAGTTAGAATCTTTGCAACCTGTAGAGGTTGTTTAATTCTCTTTGAAAAGTTTTAACTCTTTGTTGAGCTGTTCAAAGCTCAAAAGGGAGCTTTGAAGCTCTTGTAAGAAGCTCATGAGCTTCTTGAGCTCTGTATGGCTTCAGGAAGGGGAAGAAGCTCATGAGCTTCTTCCCCTTCCTGAAGCCATACAGAGCTCCCTTTCTTCACCATTAGATATGGAATCACCTACTGAATAGAGCCTAGACCTCATCTGGAGGTCAAACCCTTTCCTGTAGGTCCTTAGACCTGAAATTACCCTCTACAAGCCATAATGACCATGAGAACTTTCCACCTTCGCCCTTTAAATCAAAGGGCCAGATCTGACCTGAGCACCAAATTGGTGTTACATACATATAGAGCATCCAAAGGGCTTTTGATCGAGCCTTTTCTCGATCGAAATCACCCAGTGAGTCGCCTGGAATCATTGGCCAAAGTTCGGCCTGGAGTGGAAATGATAGTCCCCCCTCGGGAACTATTGAGACGCTTGATTGCACAGTAAGTTACGCCAATAAATATGCCATCTTATGTTATTTCCTAGCATTACCCATGCATCTTATGTAGCCATACTTGCATTTGTAAATATTTACTTGCATGCATTTATAAAGAGGGAAAGAGAGTGAGAATAAATAGCCATTCAATTCACTTCTATAATTAACATCTTCATTGTGTTGCATTGCAATTTTTCCATTTTCATTTTCTTATTCCACAGCTGCTGTGCACGTCTCCTTGCACCCTACCCTACTGCAGCATGGCGAGAGGTGTGCACTCCTATAAAAGATCATGCACCTTCCCCTGCTATGGTAGCTGGCCTCTACCCTCAGACACACCCATTGCCACCCCTTAGACAACACACACAACACTATACACACCCGTCAGCCACTCCCTCTCCCTCTCCATACACAACACCTCTTCTCACAAGTTGAGAAGGGGTACACTGTGTGCAGGAGAGAGTTCACAGTGGTCTTAGATCCCCACTGTGAGCTCAACCACTACCCAGCTCCGTCGTGAGCAGGTGGGCATGGTGGATTCTTGTTTTTTTTTTTATTTGCACATTTTCTTCTTTTTCATTTTTTTGTTTGCTGTTTCCTCTCCTCTACCATTAGTGCAGGGCTTCAAGCTCTGAAGCTCGTGAGCCCAGCACCTCCCAGCACCTTTGCGCACCCCTGAGCGCTACTACGTGTGCAAGCAGATTGCTCGGGCTCTCTTTTCGTGCGCATGCACTCCACAACACCGTCTGTGCGCCGCACTGCCTCAGCCAGTTGCCTTCTCGCTGTGTGCACTATTCACACCTCTCTGCGCGACACTGTAGCCACTGGCTCATTTCTCACTTAGCTGGTGGCTTTGTATTCTCTCTCCTATGTGCTACTACCTCCAGCCGGTCGCCACGCCCATGCGTTTGCGCACTCGCTTGCTCGCGTGTCCCTCATCACTGCGTAGCCCTTGTGCGCTGTGTCTCACCCTCTCCGCGCGCATGCACGTTCACCATCACCTCTGTACCCACACGCCTGCACGCCCAGACGACGGCCGCTGACCCCAAACGGCTTAACTGCTTCTGCCCTCTCACACACACAGTAGGCACTCACCCTCACTCTCACTCTCTCACAGTTACACACATAGACACTCACGCACTCACACGCATACATACATAAATATATATATTCACTCACTCTCATCCTCACATATATCTATATATATATAAATATATATACATATTTATATACATATATACTTATAGATACATATATATAAATATATACTCATATATCAACATATCCACATTCTCCCATACACACATTCAACTCATATCTACTACCCACATAACCGTGCACTCACCCCTTCATCGCACATCGTATCGTGAGAACATTTGCACCAGTTGTTGATATTTCCCAATACTCGCACAAAGCAAGCGCTTCCACCCACACTCACACACATCTACTCCACACTCCGCGCGGCACTTAGTCTTGTTGGTTGCATCTTCCTAGATGTGGACCAACTTGACACCGTGCTACATTCCATCTCCATTTTCACCTCCACCCCTATCTATATAATATATAACTATATATATATATTCTATATCTACTACATATATACACACACACACATATATATATATATATATATATATACTAAGCTAAGTATTTCTTTTCATTTCTTTCCTTGCAATTTATTCTGCTTTCATTTGTCTTTTATTTCTTTCTATTAAAAAGACCAAAAAAAAGTATAAAAGAGAAAAGATAATTCTTGTCTTGTAGGTACTCGATCTTCTAAGTAACAAGATCGATTTTGGAACCCTAAGTTGGCTTCAAGCCAAGGACCATTTGGCTCAAGGCCAATGACTTCATTTTTGAGGGTATGCCTCAAGAACAACATTATCACAAAAAGTCTTAAAAGTAGAAAAACAAAAAACATAATAAATGCAAGGAAGAGATATGTTTTAGGAAAGGCATAGAAACTCCTTGATCTCCTAATCCCCACCTCCCTGAGATCGACCCTCGGCTTAAAAGTGATCAAGATAAAATCAAGTAGGCCAGGTTAAAAATTTTGTGAAACTGGTGTAGACTCGATTTATGTTAACTAACTATACTAATTTCAACAATAATATCACCATATTAATAAGACCTATTCGAGCACACATCAGTGTTGCGTTGGTATAATATGAACAAGTGTAATAGCCTTATTGGTCGTCAGTGCAGGGTGCGAAATGAAACGAGCTTGGGTGCGGGTGCGTGTGTTGCATGTGCTTGCGCATGTGTGTGTGCGTGCGCTTGTGTGCGTGAGCATGGGCTCGAGTGGGCGTGTGTGGGCCTGGGAAGCTGGAGACTGTGCATGGGCTTGAATTGGAAATAAAACACCTAGGTAAAACTAGGTTTGAACCTAGTAGGGTCTGGTCCCACCCTCTAGGGGGTCTTGTATATCCTCGATCGGTTGAGCCGCCAATTAAAAAATTCAAATTTTTGTTTGGTTAAGTGTGAACATATATGCACAATACTGAGAGAAATTTAGAAGAGAGAAAACCTAAGGAGAAAGCTAAGTAAAGAGAATAGTAAGAGGAAGAGGAAGAAGAAGAAGAAGATAGGAAAAAGATGAATAAAGGAAAAGAGAGAGAGAGTAATGATAGAGAAGTAAAGAAAAGAAAAGAGAGAAAATAAAGAAAGAATTAGATGTCTCTTGTTGTAATTAGTCTTCTAATCTTTTACTTTTAAGACGTTTGATTTGTGCTTATATTGCAATAACATGTCTCCTTTTAATATTTTGAGTTTAATTGATGTAATAAGGCATTTGTATTCATTTGTATAACTTTTTCTTGTCTTAATCTTTTGTAATTAGTTGTAATGGGTGTAATAAACATATTTACTTGATTCTTAATGAAAAATCACGTGTAAATATGTTCTTTCTTAATGGAATGTTGCATGCTTTTATTTGAATATCTCTTATGCAAGATTCATGTACTTAAAGTAATTTAATTATAATCTGATTGATTAAGTAGTTAGTAATTTATGCTTATGAATTAATGGTGAATTAAGATTAAGTTATGCCTCCCAGTGAACGACCTGGACTCAACCAGTTAAAATGATTAAAATCTAAAATGTTAGGTTAACTTGACCTTAAACTATATAACCGACATAAAATCAAGTTAACCTAAGTTATTTTCTCATGCGATTAATTATGCCTAAATAACTTAATTAACTATGTTGAGGAATTAAACTACCAATTAGGTCTAAGACTTAGGGATTATTCTACCCCATTAACTGACCTCTGGTTTGCGGGACTCGGTAACTTAAGCACCCCAAATCACACACAGTCTGGTTCAGTGTGCTTTAAAGTTGAAACCATGCCAACAAGTCATTTAATCTATTCTAAAAAAGGTCCTAAGATCTAGATTAGGAGTGACTCGAAAAAATAAGTTGATTTGTACAAGTTCCCGACGTGGAGAGGCGAGAAATTCCCCTCGAAGATGCCCAATAACATACTATCTCTGTCTCGTAGGATATCCAAATATCCTACTGGGGGCATGTAAGCACCTTGTGTTGGTTCATATGCCATGGATGGCATTATCTCGAAATGTCGATTGCCAGTGTCTAGATTTAGCTACAGAATGTCATGGGCAGGATTATCCCGAAATCTTGAAAGCTAGGGTTCTGGGGGTTGCCATGGGCAGTGCTATCTCAAAGCATCGATTACTAGGGACCCTACGAGGATTGATGGTGGGGACAAGGAATATGATACAAACCATGTTTAGGGCTAATCTGAGGATGGATCTAAGGAAAAATATAATGAAAAGAAAAGAGAGAGAAAGCTCTCCACAAATCAAATTCTCCTTCTATGTCTCTCTCAAAATGCATTGGCAAACTGAACTAGACTAACCATGTTTCATGCACGGGTGCTTTAAGCGTTGGGTCCAATGAACCTTAGGATAGTTCCTGCAGGCCTTAGAAACCTTCACAGCAGACTGAGGCGAAAGCTAGTCAGGTCTGGATCTGGGCTGGTACTTGAGTACCTCTAGGCCTATTGTTGGTATTAAGATCTGATTCCTAGAGATACAGCTTAGTAGGGCATCTTGATGGTTAAAATCTGGCCTGGATAACTGGTTCAATTTAGATGGTTTTGCTAAGGGACTTGCAAAAGCTAGGCATGGGAGTATGATGGGAACACTACCATGAGCCATAACTACCTTAGTTTGATCTAATTAAGTCAATAAAAGCTCTTAGATATCCATTAGAAGGTCTTAAGGGCACAAAACGTTGATTTGAGAAGAAGACAAGAATACAGGGTTATTTATGCAAATTTACCATTCTATCACAAAAATAGAATAGCCGCAGGTTCTCTTAGGAGTTGAACAAAGGTCAAATGATGTTAAGAGTTTAATAAGTGGGTTAGAACAGATAGAAAAGGGTTTTCATGCGTTACAGGAATTAATGGATATCTGAAACCCTAAAAATAGACTCGCTTAATCTATTGAGGTTCTGGTCAAGATAAAATTCACCTAAATCTTCTAAAAATCATAGAAAAATATTCTTTAGAATTTGGTACCTTCAATTTGACCATTGGAACTCATCTTGACCTAAAATAGAGTCTCAGATAGATATTTGCCCTAATTTGGGTAATTATGCAAATTACCCAATCAAACTAGGTAAAAACCAAAATCCAACTTCACCATTGGATTCCTTAGGTCCAAATTAGGTTTGTACCAAAAATTGGGCCTAATCTGAGTTTGTTTCGACCTACTTTGCACTTTGGTCCAAGTTTGATTTTCTTTATTTCACATGATCCCTTAGCTTTTGAATTTATTACAAAAAGGTCCTTATCTTTATCATCATTTTCTTCAAATAGGTCCCTTCTACCATGAAATCCTAATCCTACAACTTCGATGAGCTTGATTTGGCATGTTCTCCTTGATTCCTTGACGAATCCCTCTCAGATTTGAAAGGGAAGTTCGTCAAGGAATTTCCTTCCTTTTGAGCTAGATCTAAGCCCTACAACCTTCCCAATCTCTCATGCGAATGCATGAGAGATTTGGGTATCCTTCAAGCTCCCATCTCAGGTGAACTTTCCAAGCTTCCCAAGGTACCTAGAAAGATCTCACCTGGGGATTCTTTTATACCTGAGGAACTCCACGCCCTGCGGCGAAGCTCCTGAGCTCTTCTGATGTGGCTACGAGGCCGTGTTTATGTTTTCAGGTACCTAGGGTGCAGCAACCATTAGCGACGAACTTTAAGATCTCTTGAAGCCTTCTTCAGGACCTGCAAGTTCCAGGTGAATCCTCTAGGTGTCGCGGAACCTCTCTAGGGAGGTCTCTAGGTCCTCAATTGAGGATCTCTACAGCTGTAGCTCCCTCAATTGGATGCATCATCCACTACAGAAGTGTGGGCGAGGAAGGTGGGACATTTAGTCCCACCTCGGAAACCACTGAGCATCCAGCGCCGCATAAATTGATTTTGTGTTGTAGGCTTATCACCTCAACACATTTGGGGGGTGAGGTCCCCTGCCACCCCTTCACAAGTGCCTCACCCGTGACCTGTCCCCCACGGGCCTGGCGTTGACTTGACCCACCTACCTCACCTTCACTCCTTGGCTGTGATCATGCTCGCAGCCTTGGTCTTGGGTACGCTTAGATCTGAATCCGATTGCCTGAGGCTCTGGAAGAGCGGATCCCAGAGAGAGAAAGAAAGAGAGAGCGTGGGGGCAAGGGGGGTTTTGCTCTGAAGATCAATGGATGACACTTAGCCATTTGAAGAAGAAACCCTTCCCCTTGTGTGAGAAGAGAAGGAAGAAGAAGAAAAGCCAGAGAAGAGAAAGAAGAGAAGAGTCAAGGCACAAAAAGAGATGAAAAGGAGCTGAAGAAGCAGAAAGAAGAAGAGCCATACCTTTGAGCTAGTTAAGCTGCCTGATCGGCTGAGCAGATGTCTGAGATTCAATAGAAGTGCACTGTGCACTTATCCTACGTGGATTTAAATTGATTGATACTATTGAGATATTTGATATTATTGTGAGGGGTAATTGGTGATTCAAATCACCATTTTACCTTATTCTTTTTGCACTATTTGATATTTGCTTTCATTTATATATTATTATTTGGAGTTTTATTATAAATTACTTATATTGTGCTTGAATTGCAATCTTAAGAATTATTTTGCTAATTGCTCCCTGTGTTCGACCTCGGACTTCCATTCGAGTATAAATTATATTTGTTTTTCACACTGATTCAATCTATATGGCAACGCATCGATTTTAAAATCCGATTCAGAGTGACTAACATAGTTCTATATTTTCAATAAGATGTGATGATGATATTTGCGGGGTTGATATTTCCAATTTATATTAAGGGATTGAGGAGTTAGATGGCTTATGTGTTTCGGGATAAATTTCTGAAGAGAGGATCATTTTCTAGCTATTCCATCTATTTAATTTCTTTTAGATAAACATTAATTTCGTACAACCCCTAGATAACATTTATAGCTGTTGCAATTGATGATCGTAGATGCAAGAATCATTTGGTTCTTGGGAATGGAAAAATTTTATCTGGGCTTGGGTTGTCACTTGCTACCCATGGGAACACAACTTATAGCTTGTTTGTTGTAAATGATGCTTTGATTAGTTCATTTGTTGCACAATACAATCCTTCAGATTGTCAAAGGCCTGAGTTATTAAAAATACATAAAGTGGTTGGAAGAATAATCCTTTGTGGGTATTCTTTCAATTTAATTTCTAGCAGTGCATCAATCAAGAAGGTTTCTGAGACGGCAAGAAAACTTAGAGCTGCAGGCTTTTTTCTTATGGTAGAAAATGCTTCCCCTAATATGAAATTCTATCTTGTCCCTGCCAGCACTACTGGGATTCTGATAACTGATGCCAATGAATCAAAGGATCTCATAGATCATTACAACAGTTCCACAAAAAGAGACTGGGCTGGGCGAACATCCAGTTTTTTGGCATCAGCTAGTATTGGAGATGGTTTAGCTCCTATACTACTCAAATCAACACCTATGGTTGCCTTATTTTCTTCATGAGGACCAGATGTGAAGGACTTCACTTTTTGAGATGTTGATGTGCTTAAACCAGATATCCTACCTCCAGGCTATCTTATTTGTGCTTCCTGGTCACCTAATGGAACAAATGATGCAAACTATGAGGGGGTGGGATTTGCAATGGCATGTATAACCAATATGGCATCTCCTCATATTTTTGGCATTGCTGCTTTGCTAAAGCAGAAGCATCCTAGATGGAGTCTAGCTGCCATTAAGTCAACCTTGATGACTATAGGCATGGCATAGGATCATGGAATGTGGACCTCTTCTAGCCCAACAATATTTGGACTCAGAGGCAAGTACTACTCTGGTGCATGCAACACCATTTGATTATAGAAGTGGTACTGTTGACCCAAGCACTGCACTAGATCTTGGGCTTGTCTTCGATGCAACATATGAGGACTATATCAAGTTCTTATGCTTAGTACCCACTGTGGATCACCGAGAGATCCATCATTTAACAAGTTCATCTTTCCATATGAACTTATACTTTAGTCCCTCAAAAATTTCACTTCATGGCCCAACTGGGATGTCTGATTGTAGAATGTAGATCTGATTGCATTCTACAATTCAGATGTTACTTTTTTTTACTTACCCTTCTTTTCAGAACCCTACCATTGAAATTGTTTGTTTTCTATGTTAATACTTGATGTTCTACCTTTTCTAAAATCATTAAAGTTTGTTTTCAACAAAAAGGACAAAATAGAAGCGTAAATACCCCATAAAGCAAAGAACAAACATATATTACCAAGAAATGGAAAAAGATATAGCCCATATAAACTTCTAAAAAGACATTGCATGAATGGTTAAACGTGTAGTTCATTCAAAAAGGTACAATTTGGAGCGACAAGTTCCGTTGAATTTAAAGGTTTAATTCTACCAAAAATTCAGTAGAGTTTCCCCTGTTTATGGGACATTTTCCAAATTCCTATACCAGCAACGAAAACCTGTGCATGCATACCAGAAAAATATATATACATATACGATGGGCACACCCCACTACCAACACAATAGGGTGAAACCAGAACAACAAAACAAGTGGGTACACCCCACTGTGGCGAACAATAAAAACATGAAAAAACAACGAAAAACAAAAGCTAAAACGTTCACATCAAGAAAGATCTTAAGGAACTCAAAAAGGGAAAGAAAGAATGAAAATAAAGATGGATTGGATGTTTAAGTTTTCTTTGTTGTTTTATTTGTTTTTAGGTTCAAAGTTCCATGTTTTCATGAGTTTGGTTTGTACTAAGTTTAAACTTTGTAGTCTATTTCTAGTTTGAACTTTATCCATTTGTAATAGTTAAGTAGGCTAAGGATATTATGCACCTTTATGTTTAGTTCAAATCTATGAATATTATGTTTTCGTTTAATATACTTTTTTTCTCTATCCTTTATCATGTTAACAAAAATAGGAAGAAGAAAGAATGCCATAAAAATAATATTCGTGCTGAACTTATATTTTATGTAATTGGAGTTTAGAAGCCTTTTGAAATGGTAAGGAAATAAAATTTTATTGCTATATATCATACTTATATTATCTCTTTTCAAATGGCTATTTTTTTGAACTAATCTTGTCAAACATCAAAATAGGGGAGATTGTTAATTAGTACAAAATTAATTAAATTTTGACATTAACAAAATAAGTTATATTTGTCTAACTCTATATTTCAAGGATCTAATTAGATATGTGAGATGCATGTATTACTAAATCAAGATGAAGATGTTTAAAGCAAATGTTGATTAGCTCAAGGAAGCTCAAGGAAAAGCAAGCTAAAGGAAACTCAAAGAAGTCACAAGGATCAAACAATGTACACCAAAGACTTGAAGTCAAAAGGTATCCATTTTATTATTTTCTAGAAGCTTGTACAAGAGCCAATGTACAACACTTAAAGAATATATACAGATGTCATAGTTCATTTATACACGTACAAGTAAAAGTCCTTTTTACAACCATTTGCTTGAAGGATATCTTGTGAGTCAGAGGGATATCCCATGGGATACCTACTAGAATATCCCATGAGATACCTATTATTTTTGACAACTGGGTTAACCCATGAAAATGGAGGTTAACCTTATTTGGTAGATGGGATATTCTAACCTGGGTTAAAGGCACTTAATCCAAGATAAGTGATTCTTGGGTTCATGTGGGATAAGAATTTTAGAGGGTTATCCCATGAATTTTCAAAGGTTAACCCTTGGGACCCTACCCCTCCTACATCATTCCTAACCTGTGGTTGTCAGAAATAAATGTCATCTTTACCCTCGTTAATATCCTATTAATTTAAGTTGTCTTCCAATGAATCTAGCTTTTCAATCATTTGACAATTTACCTCAAAAATAAAAAAAGGAAATGAAAAAAAAATGAATTTAACCTTTTCCGTAGAATCTAAATCCCTTGTTTTAATAATTTTATGGTCGTTTGCTATTTTTTTCTATTAAAATGAACATGTGCATGAGAAGTATTTAAATTATTAATATTGGTGAAAGCACATACACAAAAATATGAATTAATTGAATAGTCATGACTAACAATGTATCTTAATGCCATGCAATTAGTTACAAAAAATATCTGCCAAGTTTCATATCTGATATATTTGCTTAAGAGCTATTCATCACTGGAACTGATGTATTCAAGTAAAGTTCCATCCTCTCCACTTTCATCTATTTCAACTATCTGAAATGCATTGTCATCAACCTCATCGCCATCAACGGACTTAGGTTGAATAACATCTAGATTCAAATTGTGAATCTCGTCTTCACCAATTTCTAAAATTAGTTCATCTTCATCATAATCGAATTCTTCTTCATTCGATGCTTGTGTTACATCATTTGATAACTCACTTGGCTCTGCAAGTTGGATGGGAACATCATATATATGACGGTGTTCATGCTTCTGTACCACATGCCACTGGGAACCATTCTTCCTGTCTTCAAGATAGGAGACTTGTTGCACTTGCAAAGCTAATACAAATGAATCATCCTTGTACCAGGTGCCATTCACCTTAAATCGACGTAAGGTGACCTTCAGTCTTGACATTTGACAAGTGATGACCTAAATCCCACCATTTGCATTTAAAGAGATATATCCGTTTGTCAAAAAAGTATTGAAATTCAAGAACGTCAACAAGGATGCCATAAAACTTGATCATGCGACCTTCATGATTACCCTAACACATGATTGAACTATTCTGACACTTTCGTCTGCGATCACGTAGCTCTGTGTGATATCTTACTCCATTGACAATGCAAGCAGTGTAACTTTTAATGCATATATTTGGACCACAAGCTAATGCATACAATGATCTTATTACATCGCTTGCTTCACCACCTGACACATTATATATCAATTTCATCTACAATACACATTGCCTACAGTTAATAATAATAATAATAATATATATATATATAAACTGCAAAATAATGTGACTTAAACTACCTTGGATGTAAATCATTCAACAAATTGTTGCTTTTGACGGGCATCAATGTTCGAAATACTTTATTGTTGAAGAATGCCTTGATGCTCCCTATTTAAATTAGGAGTAAGTGATTACAACTTACGTAATTAAGCTAATATAAGTGTGAATTTTTGTCAAACAACTCATTCCATATGTTCTTGTACTTCTTCGAAATTACTTAGTACGAACCATATGGCAGATTGCTTCTCTACATTCGTTAATTGCACATTATAATTTGTTGGCCCAATGACCCTTATCTTGCGACTGAATATATATAAAGGGTCAATTATTTCCACATCAAAGTTCCTTTCTTGTCGATTAAACCTTGTCTCCATGTCTCCAATATGCATAGAACACCATGTCAAGCATTCGTGCACAACATATGCTTCAAAAATTGAGCCTTCAAGATGAGCTCTATTACATACGAATTGTTTTAAAGTAAACAGGAACCTATGAAAATAAATTTAAACACTATTAAGTTACTACAAATGAAATGGAAAAAGCACTTGACTTAGAGAATGTAACTATGGTACCTTTCGATAGGATACATCCAGCAGAATACTACCTGTCCAGCAAGTAGTACCTCTCTTGGTAGGTGGATCGCATGATGTATCATTATATCAAAGAATGCTGGTGGGAAAATCATCTCAAGTTTACACATTAATAAAATCATCTCTCTTTGCATTTTTCTTATCTCATCAATGTTAATCTTCTGCCTACAAAGCTTAGAGAATATTAAGCCAAGTTCTGAAATTGCAAAGACTACACATTGGGAAGCAATCCACGCAATCCGACTCTAAGAAGACGTTGCAATAGCATGTGACAATCATGACTCTTTTGACTGGTAATCCTTCCATCCAGAACATTTACACATCTACCTATGTGAGAAGCATAACCATCTGGCATCCTAACTGCTTTTAGGAATTCACAGAATTTTTGCCTTTTAGAAGGGCTCATTATGTAACAGACAGTTGGAACATCAAATTTTCCATCACTTCGTTTCTTTAGTTGTAACACCTTCCTTATGTTCATGTCATGAAGGTCGAGCCTTGCTTTCAATGTGTCCTTTGATTTCTGATCAACATCTAAAATTGTCCACAAAACATTTTATAAGATATTCTTCTCCACATGCATAACTTCCAGGTTACGTGTCAATGCTAATGTATGCCAATATGGAAGTTCAAAGAAAATTGATCTCTTCCTACAATTGTGATCTTCATTTGGCCATCGATGCTTTCTCATCGAAGGATGCTTTCCATGTTGAACATTTGGCAAATTATCTACCTATTGTAGAAGCCCTTCAGCTGTAATGTCTACAATTATTGTTCGATTTTCAGTTTTCCCATCAAACTCCTTACTTTTTCTCCAATGGTGGTCAATCAGGAAGAAACAATGACAACCTGTGTATCCAATTTTTGAACGAAGTGTCTTTGAAGGATTTTGGCCCATACATACAAGACATGCCTTGTATCCCTTGGTCTGCCAACCTGACAAGATCCCATAAGCTGGAAAATCATTAATTATCCACAATAGAACTGCATGCTTGGTAAACCAATCTTTCTTCGTAGCATCAAATATTTGTATTCCATTATCCCATGGTTCCCTCAGTGATTGCACAGCAATCATAAACCCTAATTTGCCTGAATTAAGGTAGAACCTAGCTTAACATGGGCATTCTGCATGCATACACATTGTACTTTTCATCTTGCATGAGTTATATGTTTTATACATAATAATGTGCTATTTGAGAGGTATTATTAATTGCAGGTATTCCAGGGTTGCGGATGAGTGATCTAACCTTAAGGATCTATTTGGAATGATGATGGGAGTCCAACGCATCCAAGAGTGCATCAATTAGACTCCCGTAGCACCCTAGGGAGTTTGCAGAAGAAGCAGGAGCCAAGGGAAAATTAAGAATATCCGAACCTTAGATGACAAATCCAACTGCGCGATGGATCCAGATCAACGTTCGTAGTCCAATGGTGCAGAAATCAACTTAATCGGAGGCCTACATCATCAGATACAAGAAGAAGAAGATGGATGTGGCACCATTGCAGCCGCCCCTCACCATGCCTCAATTTGGAAGGAGAACCGTGGGCCGTTGGATCATCATCCAATGGCTGCGATCGCAGCCACGTGCCCTCCCTCAACTGCATCATCAGATGAGATGAGATCTTGACCGTGATCGCAGCCACGTGCCCTCCCTCAACTGCATCATCAGATGAGATGAGATCTTGACCGTTGGATTCCCATCCAACGGCCGAGAGTGCATGCCAAAAAAACACAGATGTAGCCAACTTGTGGGAGTAGCGTGTTGGTTAGCGCTCTCTCCACGAGACAGGCAATGCGGGATCAAAGCACGCCCGATGTGGAATTAGGAGAAGAGGTGAGCACAGAGGGAATTCAACCGTCGAATCTCCATCGAGTGGCTCGGTAGTGAACGCGTGCTGAGAGCGGGGGCGTTGGATGCAGACGTGCACGATGACGTGTGTGAAAACGAGTGAGAGCGCACTTTAGGATTTGCAAGGTGCGATCAAGCACATGTTTAGGCCGTCCGATCATAAGGTTTGGGTGCTCAGAAGAGGCGAGCGGCAAAGGCGAGAAAGCGAATGCCAAGCGTGGGTGAGCGGGAGCCGCGCGATCTTCATCTGAGGGCTCTTAGGCTACCATGTGGCAGCACCAGATTCAATCGGGGATAAAAGAAGGATTTGGAAGGCTTAATCAGGGCCATTGATCTCTCGATCAACGGATCTGATTAATTTAAGGCATTTGCATGGATTTATGGGGCCAAATGCCTTCTTTGCCCCCCACCAAAGCTATAAAAAGAGGCCAAAGGGGCCCCCTTTGGAGGTACTTCTCATAATTCTCTTCTTCCTCCAATCTTTCTTTCTTCTTCTTCCCGTCTTCTCTACATCCATCTTTGCACCTCCGTCTGAAGCATCCATTGGGCTACCCTGACAGATTGTTGCTGCTCTTCTCAACCTCTCTAGAAGGCCACCACGAACTACCCATGGTGCCCTCGTTCTCTTAGATTAGTAGTAGTTTACTTTAATGTTTTCATTCTGTTACATATATATTAGATTCAATCTCTTTGTAATGTGAATGTTATTGATTGTTTCTATTCTTTAGTAATCATCTTCAGAACAAGTGTATGAAATCAAAAGTGCTTTCTGCCTCCCTGCGATCGATCAGGACTCACCAAGTTCTGTTAATTTATTTGCTCGAGACGTATTTCACTCTATACTGCAACGTGATAATTTTCTACGCGATCTACACCATGAATAAATTGGCACCATTGCCGGGGAGGCAAGGTAACTTTTGATTTTATCTCTAATATAGTATTTTTGTGTGTAGGAACAATGACACGAAGCTACGAACGAGGAAAAGTGGCCACTGCAAAAATCAGGTGCACACATTCCTATTAGAAACTCAGCTAGAAAGTGTCATCTTTAAAATTCAATAGTCGTATTTTTAATGCTTCAAAAATCCTGAAATTTGGATTGGAGCTAGATCTTCAAATTATCTTTCCAATGCCACCTTTCCCAAAAAGAAATTGCTTTTGTGAAATCTTTAAAAAATTTATGGAGTATATACTGGTTAGATTGATTAAAAATAGAACTTTTACGAATTTTAGAAATCAATTCTGACTAACATACAAATCAGATTTACTCGAAATCTATGAGGTGTGAAAGATAATTAAATTAGATTTCAATATCATATTTTTAGAAAATATTTGGAGCATATTTGATATAGTTTCCAATAGGAAAACCAACACGGGGTCTAAATCCCAGATTTGACCCTTGGTTAGCTAAAAATTTATAACTAATTGTTGGAAATAAAAAAAATTTTGAAAAAATACTCTCTAAAAAGCTTATTGCAAAAAGAATATTCTTTCCAAGTTTCAAATTGTTTGGATTCCATCTTACCTTAGAGTATACTTTTGAATTGTGGTCTACAATTTGAGAAAGAACTTAGAAGTGCATGAGCCACTAGGACCACATTGACTAACTTGGACTCCGACGAGCCCAAAAGTTAGTCGGTGAGGCGAGTCATCTTGTGGACCACCAACCATCTACTACATTGAAGAAACAGGTTAATAATTCATGAAAATACATCAAATAACCTGCATTTGGCGTGAAACTACTGGGTAGTTCCAACCTCTCTTGCAAAACCTGGTGACTAAGTCTGCGGGGTAGTGTCAAATGACCACGGCTGTGGGGTAATGAAACCGGAAGCGAAAGTCGAAGGAAGAACCTTCCTCGTCCCCTCGTAACCAAACTGACTAGGTTAGCCTGAGAGGTGGGAATTCCTTATAGTTGGTCTCTTGCCGAATTTTCAATAACATAAACTTAAATGAAAAATCAGGTCATCTGATCTAAAGGACCACTCTCATTAACAAGGCCTTAGCCTTATTCTTCTTGACTGCACCAACCCTTCGAGTTGGTGTATGCAAGGAAGAAGGTTGTTATGACCTGAACTTGCAGGACCTTGGGAGCCAAACCCAAGGTGGCAAAGGCGATTTTCGCCCAACCTCTCTTCTCAATCTTCTTCCACCTGATTAGCTGAGATGGCTAATCTCGATCCTCGAATTCATCAGGACCATGAGAATCAGGACCTAATGGCTCGTTTGGAAGCCAGGGTCGAGGAAACGAAATAGAAATATGTGCAGAGCATCGACCGGATTCTCATGACACTTGACAGGATGTAGCATCCATCACGTGGAGAACAACTGTGGGACTTCTATGATCTGGCGGCAACAATCATAGCACCTCAGGTTTGGATTCCCACAGGAGGAGACGCATTCGAGTTAAAGCTGAATGTCATAAGTCTAATTTAGACTCATTTCCATGGAAACTCGAATGAGGATCCCTTCCAGCACCTCAAAGACCCGAGTCAGATTGCAGAGTCAGTTCGACCCAGGAATATAGATATTGGAATTGTTCTCATGAAGCTTTTTCCTTTTTCTCTCAAGGATAAAGTTGCTTATTGGTTCATGACTATCGGGAGGCCAATTGGAACCTGGGAGGAATTATATCGTGAATTCCTCCAAAAGTTCTTCCCGATCGGTTGAACAAATTCCATTAGACGCACAATCATGACCTTTGCTTAAGTCCCTGGAGAGAAGCTACATGACGCCTGGGATAGATTCCACAATCTTCTCAGGAAGTGCCCACACCATGGTGTACCCAAATGGCACCTCGCGCAAGTATTTTACCATGGGCTGGATGACACACATCGGTACCTGGTTGATACATCTAGTGATGGGAATTTTCTCGCGAAGGACGAGAACAACGCATTTGAACTATTCGAGTCCTTAGCAGAGAACTAGATGTCACCTCAATGAACCAGTTCCAGCAACCTAGACAGCAACGAGTTAATGTCCACGAAGCTCAAGCCGAGTCTGCTCGAGCCGACATGGACATTATCACCAAAAAGTTGGATAAGGTGGATCTACTCGATAAGAAGCTCGATGAATTAATGCAAGCGAGATTCGGATCTTCTGGCAGCACTGCTCCATCTTACTCCTCTCAAGCATCCTGAGCCCCCTTTGCTCGTATATATCCGGTTACTTAGGATGTTTTCTCTCCATCTTCACGGGATCCTGCATACTAGGAACCCGTGAACAATATGGATCTGGCACCATACAATCAGGGTTACGCACCACATGATGAAGCAAGTCCGTATTCTTTTGATGAATTCGCATTTGAGACATCTTCAGCTTACGAAGATGTTAATGCCATTCAGGGATACAGGCATAACTCGTATTCTAAAACATATAACCCTGGTTGGTGCCAGCATCCCAATTTCGCCTGGTCAGGTAACCCACAGAGATTGAGTCAAGCTCCACACTACCAGACTAGACAATATGGGATGCGCAGAACACGTATCCTAGGCAGTAGCTATTCCCATCTCAGCAGCAACAGACATGCTCTATCTATTAGCCACTGCACCAAGCTGCCAACTATCCTCCAAAGCGATCCGACCCTTTGGAGTCGCTGAAGGAGGAATTGCAGGCATCAATTTAGAAATCTACTCATGACAACCTCCAAATAATGAAGGCAATGGCTGACCAAATACAGAGCATATAGAATGCACAAAACCAGATGATGCAGGAGCATAGATTGCGAGGAGCTTTGCCCTCCCAACTTGTCCCAAACCCGAGATATGTGCAGAATCAGGGTTCCTCGCCTAGATTTTAAGCACCACAGGGACAGGCATACGCTGTTATGCAATCACCTCCTGCACCTCTGGGCTATGGGCTGATTAGCCACCTCTGTTGCCAAACCTTGTGTATCCAGACCAACCCGCTCCTCTGCCCTTGCATGGACAGCACACTGATGCAAAAGTTGTCACCTTAAGGAGTGGAAAGATTACACAAGACCCGCTACATAGGCAAGTAGGTAATGATTTTTCCTGCGCTATACCACAAGATGGCTTACAACCCTCTTCCTCTCACAAGACATCTTCATTAGATAAGGGAAAGAAGCCCCTAGACCCTGAAATTCCCGTCCCTTTTCCCGCGGCCCTAACACGAGATTCAGCACAGAAAAAGGACATGCGAAATTTCGAGGACCTGAAATCAAGGAAGTCCACATTCAGGTCCCTCTCCTTGAAGCAATAGATCACATCCCAGCTGTTGCTAGGTTCTTTAAGGACTACTGTACTCTGAAGCGGCAGTAGAGGATCGGACGACAAGCGGTATTATCTGAGAAAGGTAGCGTAGTCATTTTAGCTGACTTACCGCCCAAAAAGGACCCTGGCACACCACTGATTTCCTGCTTTTTGTAGGATTCCCCTTTTGATAGGGCCTTTCTTGATTTGGAATCGCCCATCAACCTAACTCCTATCGTAGTATTTGATCGATTTCAATTTGGGGAGTTAAAGCCCACCTCAGTTACCATACAATTGGCTGATTGATCTATAAAAACACCGAGGGGGGTGGTTGAAAATGTGATCGTAAAAGTCCAAGGATTCTGCTTTCCAGTGGACTTTTTTTCTTGATATGGAGGTTCCTCCTAATCTCCGTGATGCACTGATTATTCTAGGTCGCCCCATTTTTGGCAACTACCCGCACAAACATCGACTGTGCAGTAGGGTGCATGGAGATTGGCTTGGGAAACGAAAAGCTTAGACTGGACATTTTTAGGGCATCAAAGAACTTTGATTGTGACTTGATCTAGGAGGATAGTGAAGATGAAGATTCAGCTTTCTGTGGGAACATTGGGCTTCTCTGCAGCGACCCAATGGCACATTCATCCTTACTATTAAGGGTCTTTGATTGCGATCCACACAGGACTGAGACTAATGATATACACATTTCGTCCCATGGATCTGGTTGTCATGGGTGTTCATCTGCTCCTAACACCCCTGATCTTTACTATCCTGTCCTATCCAACACTGATATCTTAAGATAGGATTATATGACCACTGCAGGCAGATTCTTCATTAGTCATGATGAGCAAATTTCCACTATTGTTTCCTCTCCTCCCTTGCATAACCCTCCTCCCCACACTCTGCTACTAGAGTTACAACCCTTACCTGATTCGCTCAAATACATGTTTCTGGGAGAAAGTGAGACATATTCTGTGATTGTCAATGCTCACTTGACTCCAGATCAGGAACACCAGTTGATCTCCGTTCTGCAAGCACATAGGGCTGCTATCGGGTGGGGCATTACTGATCTCCATGGAATTCGCCCCTCATATTGCACTCACCATATCTACACTGATGAAGGGGTGAGATTGTCGAGACAACCTTAGAGATGCCTAAATCCAAATATGTTGGAGGTTGTTAAGGAGATAATTAAATGGCTGGACGCGGACATTATCTATCCAATTTTTGATAGTTAGTGGGTGGGTCCCATTTAGATAGTGACCAAAAAGGCGGGACTCACCGTAATTAGAAATGAATTGGGTGAATCCATCCCGACCCGCACCACAACTTTTTGGCAGGTCTGCATTTACTACAGGAAGCTAAACTCGGCTATCAAAAAGGATCATTTTCCTTTTCCCTTTATTGATCATATTCTAGAACGGCTAGTCGGGCGTAGTTCTGCCTTCTGGATGGATACTTCAGTTACAATCAAGTTGCAATCAACCCGGAAGACCAAGACATGACAACTTTTACGTGTCCCTTTGGAACATTCACTTTTAAGCGGATGCCTTTTGGCCTCTGCAACGCACTAGCTACTTTTCAGCGATGCATGATGGCCATCTTTTTAGACATGATTGGGGACTGCGTAGAAGTGTTCATGGATGACTTCTCTTTGTTTGGAGACGATTTCTCGTCTTGTCTCGATAACCTCACAAAGATTCTGAGGAGATGTATAGAGGTTAACCTAGTACTTTCATGTGAGAGAAGCCATTTTATGGTGAGGGATGGCATCATACTAGGTCACAAGATCTCCTCTAATGGACTCGAGGTCGACCGAGCTAAGTCTGAAATCATTTCGCGATTACCTCTGCCTAGCTTAGTTAGGCAAATTAGATCATTCTTAGGGCATGTCGGATTTTATCAAAGATTCATTCAAGATTTCTCGAAAATTGCCTCGTCCATTAATGAATCTTCTGGTAATAGACATGCCCTTTCAGTTCTACTGCTCGTGTCTCAGCGCTTTCGAGACCTTGCGAATCACTGTCTCCAGTGCACCTATTCTCCAACCCCCCGACTGGTCGCTTGACTTCAAGATGATGTGTGACGCCTCCGACTTTGCTGTCGGAGCCATTCTTAGCCAGTGTCGGGAGCGCCATCCATTTGTAATATACTACGCTAGCAAAATGCTAAACAAGGCTCAGCGTAACTATGCAATCACTGAGAAAGAATTGCTAGCCATAGTATTCGGGTTGGAGAAATTTACGTCATACTTACTCAGGTCCAAAGTTATCATCTACATTGACCATTCCGCCCTCCGACATTTGTTGGCAAGGAAGGATGCCAAACCTCGCCTTATCCGATGGATCCTTCTTTTACAGGAGTTTGATGTCGAAATCTACGACAAAGTCGGAGCACATAATGTTGTGGCGGACCACTTGTCTCGGCTAGACCCAGACTACATTCCATACTCCTTGTCGATATCAGACTGATTTTCAGATGAGTCTCTACTATTTATCAACTCTGTTGAGTTTCCTTGGTATGCTGATATAGCAAACTATCTTGTTGCAGGTAGGCTACCTGTGGGATTATCCAAGGATCAAAAGTTCAAATTTCTATCAGAGGCTAAATTCTATTTTTGGGACGACCCATTGCTCTTTCACATTGGGGATGATCAGACCATCCGTAGATGCGTCCTTGATTCGGAAATCTCTAGTGTGCTATCATTCTGCCACAGTGATGCTTGTGGGGGTCATTTCTCAGGATGAAAAACCGCTACAAAGATTTTGTAGTCGGGATTTTTCTGGCCGACCATTTTCAGAGATACACGCGAGTTTACCAAGTGCTGTAAGTGATGCCAGACAGTCGGTTCTATGACCCGGAGAGATATGATGCCTTTCTAATCTATTCCGATCGTAAAAGTGTTCGACGTTTGGGGCATTGACTTTATATGCCCCATCTCAAACTTGCATGGCTTTTAGTACATACTCCTCACAGTAGACTATGTCTCAAAGTGGGTAAAAGCTATCCCAGCAAGACGAGCTGATCATAGACTGTTATATCCTTTGTTCGGGAATTTATTTTTGTGAGATTCGGAGTTCCCCGCACCTTGATAAGCGATGGGGGAAGCCACTTCATCCATGCCCATTTCAGGTCATTATTGAAGAAATATGGGGTGCAGCACCGCATTGCTACCTCGTATCACCCACAAACCAATGGGCAGGCTGAAGTATCAAACCGTTAAATCAAGCTTATCCTTTAAAAGAAGGTTAGACCTGATAGGAAGGATTGGTCTGATTGGTTGATTGATGCACTATGGGCATATTGGACCGCGTACATGGCCCTGCTCGGAATGTCGCCATATTGCATGGTGTATGGAAAGGCCTGTCACCTTCCTGTGGAGCTGGAGCATCGTGCCTTTTGGGCGGTGCAAAAGTGTAATTTTAACCTCGAGGTCGGAGGTTATGAAAGAAAGCTCCAGCTCAGTGAGTTAGAGGAGATTAGGCGAAAAGCATATGAGAATGCAAAAATATATAAGGACAAGACAAAAGCTTTCCATGATTGACACATCTAGAGGAAGGAGTTTGCACCTAACTAGCAGGTTTGGTTGTTTGATTCCCAACTCAAATTCTTTGTGGGAAAGCTCAAGTCCAAGTGGACTAGGCCATTCCTGGTGGTCCACCCATATCCTAACGGGGCGGTCCAAATTAGAGACCTGAAATATGGGCATGTTTTTACGGTTAATGGCTAGTGCCTCAAACCATTCTTTGCCCAAGAACCTCCTCTTGCTGACGAAACGATACATCTTCTTGAGGATGTATGATTGATGAGTTGCCCAGCTGGAGGCGTTAAACTCAGCATGTATACATATATACATACCATATATACGTAGCATATTTCATTTTCGCATAATGTTTTGCATATTGTTTTGCATATTGTGTATGGCATTACAGTGATGGCATGAGCTGAATGACAACTCAGAAGCAGTTTCAGGTGATTGCTATCCACATACACCTTGCCTTATTTCTTTTATTCATGCATGAGGACATGCAAACACTTAGGCATGGGGGGGATAGTCCATAAAAACTAAAAAATTTCTACCAACAATTAGGGGATTAGATTGTTTTATCAAGAGGTTTTATTAAAGAATTATTCTTTAGTAGATTCCTAGACTTAGAATCCAATATAATTTCACATCTGCAAGTAGAATTTGCAATGGATCCACTGTGAAAACTGATAGACATCTCTAGTTTGTCGAGAAGGAGCATTGCTTCTTCTCCTGAACCCTTGGACAACAATCAGGGAGTCAGGTGAAACATCTTCTAGTAGATCCACCAAAACATACGTAAGATGAGAGTAGAGAGTCTACTGGTGCTCTAAAGCTAGTGTAAGGAATCTTTAATCTTTAATAATTGAATAATGATACTCGGAGATGGGCATAGTTTTCGCTCTCAATTCTTGCATACTAAATCTGTGAGAAATTCCATACGAGAGCCACCAAATAAGGCAAAAACATAGAGAGTGGGTTCTGATAAAACTAGGACTCAGGTGGATGGTCACGACCGTTCTCTACGGAATCCTCGACTGAAGGAGGGTATTGATGTCAAGGATAGAAATATGTCGTCCTATCCATTCCCTACCCGGTGTTGAGAGTAGGCACTTCCACCAAATAAGCCACTCGAGATCCTCTTGGCCACCCACAAAAATCCCAAATGATGCCTCATGAATAAAAGTATGTATGTCGTGTTGAATTGTTGCATTATGTTATGTTGGTAACGGCATTGTGCCAGTAAATATATATATTGGAAAAAAGAAAAAAAGAGAAGAAGAAAAAGCATACCAAAGAGATATTTTCTTTTGAAAAACAAAAAGGTGTTATGTTAAGAAGTTTGAGTTATGCAAGTTCAAATGTTTTAAGGCAAAAACACCTACCATCCCCAACAAACCACCAAATACAGCCTCAACCTATTTTTTTGTATTTCTGACTGTCTGAATACTGGCTGAGGAGTCTGACTTAGTCGTAGGGTTATTAGAACCTAATTAAAGTGTAATGCCATGTAAGACCCCCAAATACAGCTGTAAATCTGGTAAGATGTGAGCTCAGGAAGAAAAAAAAGAAGAAAAAGAAAGAGAGAGAGAAAGAGAGAAAAGAAAAAGTATAAAAGATTAAAGAGAGCATAGTTTTCCAGCCCTTCTTTAAGTTAAGTTATTCAATAATCTAATAATCTAGATTCTGAAATACTAGTCTCCATGTAGCACTAGAAGAGAGTGAGCCACCAAATACAAATCTACTTAACTTAGTCATCTGCTACCTAAGCCAAAAATTAGGGCTAAAATCAGAGAATAGTTTATATCCCTGAGAGAAGAGGTGATGAGAGCCTCATCATGAGCCGTAACTAGCTCATTTTGACCCAATAAAGAAGATAAAAGCTCCTACATAACCTAGAAGAAGGCTTAACTGAAGGAATAAGTGCTCTGAGAAGAAAACATGAAATAAAGGCTAAAACTGCAATTTTACCATTGCAGTACATAAACGGGATTTATCAGAGGCAAAACAAAGGTCAAATGGTCCAAAGAAGATAAAAAGTGGGTTGAGTTAATTAGAAATGGGTTTATGTGCAATCTAAGAACTAAATGACACTTGGTAACCCTAAAACATACCCGCTTAAATTAACAAGGTTCTGGTCAGAATAAAAATCAAGTAAACCCTCTAAAATCATATAAAAACATCCTCTAGGGTTTAGAACACTTAATTTGGCCTTTGGAACCTAGTTTGACCTAGATTAGGGTCTTAGCTCTTCAATTAACCTAATTTGGGTTTTTACGCAAAATGTCTAGTCCAACGAGGTCAAACCTAAAATCCAACTTCACCATTGGATTCCTTAGGTCCAAATTAGATTTGTACCAAAATTTGGACCTAAGGAGAGGTCATCTTGACCTACTTTGCAATTTAGTACACCCAAATCACAAATTGGTCCCTATCTTTTGAATACCTTTGCAGAGAGCCCCCTATGTTCTGCGCCTCCTTTGCAAACCGGTCCTGCCGCCATTGCTAGGGTAGAACCGAGCTCCGGCGAAGTTTCGAGAGAGATTGCTCTCTAATTCCTCAGAGATTCTCTCCCAGAAATGGAAGGGGGATTCTCTGAGGAATTCCCTTCCTTCTAAAGCCAATTACAATCGCTGGTGTGAACCCAATCTCTCGTGCGAACGCACGAGAGATTTTGGTATCCACCTTCCTTCCATCTCCGGCAAGCCGGCAGCGTTGATTGCGCGGTCTCCACGCACTGGTAGGTGCGGCCAGCACCTATAAAAGACACCCCAGACCCTGCCGCAGAGGGCAAGCTTGATTTTGACGGAGATCCCTTCCAAATTCCTCCCTCTCCCATCTCCGGCCAAACGACCCACAAGCTCCGGCGACCTCCTCCCCTCCTTCTCATCGCTCTGCTGCCATACCAGTAGCAGAGTCCTCTCCGCCGCTTCCTCCCACGTCGCGCTGTACCCCGCGCGCGTGCTTCTGACCTCATCTTCGTCGCCGCTTCCTCCCTCAGGGTCTTTCTTCCCCGACGACGGCAGTTACGAGCCGTCCTCTCCGCCGCCTCCCTTCCTTCCAGACAACCCCAGATACGTTCTCCATCCTCTCCTCTCTCTTTTCCCCCAACTATTTTACTTGATTACCCCTCGACAGTACCTAACCGCCTCCATCTTCCTCGCCTCCGACCGCACTCCGGCGAGCCGCCCACACCACTCCGCCACTCCACACGGCTCGCCATCCACCTTGTGAGCTTTGCCTCACCACCAGGAACTCGCTCCACCCCACAACTGCCACTCCAGACCTCCATAATCACCCCCTGACCAACCCATCATCTCCGGCCACAGGTTGACCTAGGCACGCACGCCTAGGCCAACCGGCAACCTGCAGCATCACCCACCGCCTTCGCCGTGCTACGACGAAGGTTTCCAGCTATTCTGATTGGGCCAATAGGCCGTTCTGTTGGATGTCAGGTGTAAGCCCAAGCCGCCATTAACAGCCGAAGCAGCAGGGAGCTTGGAGCAGCAGCAGGCGTCAGGCTTCCCAGGCGGCAGGTGCAGCAGACTCTCGCAAGTGTCGCGAAGCAACCAAGGCCAGCCAGTAGCACAGACGAGTCAACAGCTTGGGCAATCGAGCGACAAAACTCTGCGGGCGCGCGTGAAGGCGAGACCAGATAGTCCCACATTGTGGGATTGCAACACTCAGGTACCATATAAGTTTTTTTTGTGTTATCGTCTTAGTGCCTCCGTAAGCACAGGGGTGAGGTCCCTCACTGCCCTCACACGCCTCGTCCGCGGCTTGACCTCGTGGATCTGGCGGATCCAACCCGACCTAGACCTACGCACTCCTCGCGCATCACAACTTGCCGTTGCGCCTGGTCCCGGGTGCGAACCCGACCCGACTACCCATGTGGCTCTGGGAGAGCGTCCGTGAGTGAATTGCTTGAGAAAGAGAGACGCTTGGGTAGGGGGATGGGGGTAGGTTTTTTCTACTGTGTGTGTAGGAAGGAAGAACTGACGAAGGCAACGAACGCTTAACGGCTGCAGAACAGGAAGAGAAGAAAGAAGAGGCTGTATAGCAGTTAAAGGAGAAGTCTTCGCAGAGAAGAAGAAGGAAGACAAGGCAGAAGAGAGAGAAGAACGAAAAAGAAGAAGAAGAAGAAGAAAGGCAAGGCAGGAGCAGAAGGAAAGATACAGAAGCAAAGATAGGAGAAGAGCCACGAAGAAGAAGAGAGAAAGAGAGATCCCATTTAAGACGTCTGATACACAAATCAGACGTCCAATTCTACTTTTTTTTTCCAAATCCTTTTTAAAATTCTCTCTTTGAATGAATTATATTTGCATTTAACAGTTGTATTCTTTGGTTTTACAAAGTACTGAGATTGCTCCCCGTGTTCGACCTCGGATACTCTAGTTGTTCGAGTAATAAAATTCTTTATATTTGTTTAGACGTTTTGTCGGTTATACTACAACGTGACATCCTTTAAACCCGCACAAAACGTTGACGACATTTTGGTGCCGTTGCCGGGGAGCAACGGGCATTTTTAAAGCTTTTGAGTACAACTTTTCTATCTAATATCTGACTTAACTTCTCTCTTTTGTTGTGTTCAATCAGGGAAAGCAAAACAAAAAGGAAAGAATAGCAACTGCACAACAGACTCTCCAAGGAATAGGTAATCTCCATAAGCCCTCTCTCTTAACCCTCTCACAATCTAAAAAAGAAAAAAAAAAGAGAGAAATCAACTTAGGGCTACCTGTTTCATATTTAGTAACTCATCAAGTTGCCTGATTTTCATTTCAACATATTTTTATCTGTTCATCCAACTAAGGCAACTAGGGCTAAAACTTTCTTGATTAAGCCCTAGGTGCTAATTTCTAAGGCAACTAAATTGGACCCACTAGAGCCAAGTTAGGGATTGCAAAGCTAGGGTTTTTAGAGACACATCTTCTCTAAAACAAAGAAACAAACTTTCCAAAAAGAGGTGTGCCTAAACCGTGTCTGAAACGATTTATACAAGAGGAACCCTAAGCAAATCAGGCTGATAATCCATTTGAACCATAAAAGGAAGGACCTAAAAGTTCTCAAAGGAACAAGAGGTGAAATTGATCCCTTGGGTCAACCAACCTTAATATTAGGTCACTTTTGCACTCAAAATACTTAAAAGTTCAAGTGGAACATTAAGCACCTTGATCTTAAAATAAAAAAAGGTAGACTTAAGAGGTCAAGATCCCCATTCTGGTCTACCTGGAACCGCAGTGACAAGAGAGGTCGGGTGGGGGAAACCCTGTAACCCGTGGGGACGCTCTACCGTGTAGGGGTCTTTGCGGGACTCTCCCTCTCTGCCCAGGTATTTCTCAGGTGGACGATCTTCTGATCCAGGGGTCTATCTGCCCCGAACCTCTATAGTCACCCAACAATTCTTGGGTGTCTTGATTGGGTCCAGCACCTTCTAATCTCATCACATCTTTCGGTGCATGTTCGGTAGGAGGTCCTTAAGACCACCTTTAAGACCTCCTTTAGAAATTCATTCTCGTCGAGGCCAAGCCTCGACGCCCTTGTTTGTGCAGCAACCCCACCACATAAATCTTTCATCTGATTTAGACCCTGATTCTCCTTCTTCTCCTATCATGGCACAACCCATTGAAGAGGAGAATAACCTTGAACACCAACTTCAATGCTTGAATGATCTCTTTCAGAACTTTATAAACCCACCGCAGCGACCTATGATGCGAGATCACTATAATCCCGCTGCAGTGTCAATCGAACCTCGAGTACGAATCCCAATTGGAGGACTCGATTCTGAACTGAAGCCCAAAATGATTCATGCCATACCAAAGTTCCATGGACTTAACTCTGAGGATCCATTCCAACACATTAAACAACTCAAGCATTTGGCCCAGACCTTCAGGTCAGATGTACAAAATCGGGATATCCTACTCATGAAAATGTTTTCGTTCTCCCTCTTGGACAAGGCTGCACACTGGTATCAGACTCAGACCCGCCCGATCAACACATGGGAGGAATTACAGTCCGAATTTTTGAAAAAATTCTTCCCTCTTGGCCGGACGAATGCCTTGCGCCACCAGATCACTCATTTCACTCAACAACCGGGAGAACCTCTTCACGAAGCTTGGGATCGATTCCTAGATCTCATGCGAAAGTGCCCCCATCACGGAGTTCCTAAGTGGGAACAAGTCCAGTCTTTTTACCAGGGACTCCGTGAGGATATTCGTCTATTCGTCAATGCAACATGTGGAGGAAACATCATGGGCCAACACGAGGACACGGTGTGGGAGATTCTCGAAAACATGTGCGAGACCTCCATAAACAATGACTCCTTGGGCTTATTCGACAGGACGAATGCCCGCGCATCGACGAATCTAAGAGGGACACATGAAACGCAGGACCTGTCCACTTCTGTCGACCTGGAACTGATGGCCAGTCGGTTGGACAAGGTCTCTATCATAGAAAAGAAGGTAGACGAGCTAACTCGACATTTGCAGCAAGCCACCTCTGCACAAAACTCTTTTGCACGACCTCCTCTGGCAAGGGAAACAGTGCAAAACATCTATCACCAACCTGCCAAGGGGATGGACCCATATCCACCCCCGTCTACCTCTCGGACCGGAGTGACCTCCGATCCCTTCTACTCTAGTTGGGGGAACTCTGAACCCTCGTATTCTGACTTTCCTGAGGTTCCTCAGAACTGCGAGGACCTCAACGCCATCCAGAATGACCCATACTCCAATACTTACAACCCTGGATGGCGAAA
The DNA here is from genome assembly GCA_037157565.1 of Thalassia testudinum. Classification (NCBI taxonomy): domain Eukaryota; kingdom Viridiplantae; phylum Streptophyta; class Magnoliopsida; order Alismatales; family Hydrocharitaceae; genus Thalassia; species Thalassia testudinum. The sequence continues at coordinate 66,790,105 of JAZHRO010000025.1, read as the reverse complement.
TCATCCTAACTTTCAGTGGGCGGGAAATTCTCAAAGATCACCATATCAACCCCGTCCACAAGCTCCTCGTCCATATCAGCCGCCTCAGCCTCGGCCCAATCCCACCTACCAATCCGGGCAAAATCAGGATCAACTGACTCTTATCCTTCAAACACTGGCTGACATTCAAAAAACGAATGCGGTAATGCAAAAACAGCACAAGGACGAGATCACAGAGGTTCGCAACCAACTGGCCCAGATGGCAAATTCCCGCCAACCTGGCACCCTTCCTTCGCAACCTCTGCCCAACCCAAATAACGTGCCGACCCAGAGGCGCGTTATGAATCCAAATCCAGGCCATGCACATTTGATTTATCAGGCCCCTGCTACTCCATCACCAGATGGGATGGAGGCTTCAACATCTTATGCAGGATTGCAGCAGCAGCCACCCCTCCTACCTAACCCAAACCAAAGTCAGGCCGGATTAAACTCTGTAACAACACGTAGTGGTAAAACAACACAAGACCCACACTATCCGAACCACTCCAAGCCTGATAATCGCCAAGACCCTAGGGTAGTCATCCAAGATACTACGGTCCCAGATCAAGAACCTGGACCTATCCTAGAGGAACCAGCTAGGATCCCATTTCCTGAGGCCTTGACCAAAGGAAAAAGGACAACCAAACCTGTGGCTCCTGAGGAGGATCAGGTCAAGCTCTTTGAACAGGTCCAGATAAACATCCGTTGATGGATGCAATCCGCCACATACCGGCTTACGCAAGGTTCTTGAAAGACATATGTACACCTAAACGTAAGCCGCGAACCAAGGATGGGAACCCAATCGTACTATCAGAGCAAGCCAGCTCTGTCATCTTGAGCAAACTCCCACCCAAGGCTAAAGACCCAGGAACTCCCTTGATTTCTTGTAAAATTGGTGAAACCCAACTTGATAGAGCCCTACTAGACCTAGATGCCTCCATAAATTTAATACCTACATCCCTCCTTGACCACCTTGAAGAATCTGAACTTAAACCCACTGAGGTGACATTGCAGTTAGCCGATCGATCCATCAAGTCACCCAAAGGAATACTCGAGGATGTCATTGTTAGGGTACGAGATTTTTATTTCCCAGTGGACTTCATAGTACTGGACATGGACGCACCTAAGAACCCAAGGGACACACCAATCATATTAGGGAGACCCTTTTTGGCCACTGCTAGGGCCAATATAAATTGCGAAGAGGGCCAGATAGAATTAAAATTTGGGAATCAAAATCTGAAGATTGACATTTTCAAGGCCCAACAAGGGATTAATTGCGGGGTTATAGAGGAAATTTGTGATGTCGAAGCCGTGGTTGATGAACTGCATATAGAGGACAACCTGATTATTCCTGATCAACCACTAGAGAATCAAAAACCGCTAACAGAAGAGTGCGGACATGATCTAGACACACCTATGACTCCTACCATTGCTCCCGATACAAACCCCGAACCACCCGCTGCTGCTGACAATCCTGTCATGGAACTCAAGCCCCTTCCCGAACATCTAAAATACGTCTTTTTGGATTCAAATCAGATGTTTCCTGTGATTATCAATTCTCGACTCACACCTGACCAGGAACTCCGTTTGATTTCTGTTCTCCAGCAACATCGTAGAGCCATTGGATGGACTCTAGATGATTTGACTGGTATAAGCCCTTCATACTACACACATCGAATCTACACAGAAGAAGGCTCACGACCTTCAAGAGAAATGCAAAGATGCCTAAACCCTAACCTGCAGGAGGTCGTGAAAAAGGAGATCATTAAGTGGTTAGATGCAGGTATCATCTATCCGATCTCCGACAGTCGTTGGGTGAGTCCAATACAAGTGGTGCCTAAGAAGGCAGGACTTACCATCATCACAACTGAAACCGGAGAAGTCATTCCTACCCGAATAGCTAATTCGTGGAGAGTCTGCATTGATTACAGAAGACTAAATTCCTCCACGAAGAAGGATCATTTCCCACTACCGTTTATTGATCAAATCCTCGAGAAACTAGCGGGAAATAGATTCTTCTACTTTCTTGACGGGTACTCCGGTTACAATCAGGTGGCAATCCATCCAGAGGACCAAGAAAAGGCCACATTCACCTGCCCCTTCGGAACGTACGCATTTCGAAGGATGCCATTCGGTCTCTGCAATGCACCTGCAACTTTTCAGCGGTGCATGCTTGCCATATTCTCAGATATGGTAGGTGATTATCTGGAAGTCTTCATGGATGACTTTTCAGTTTGTGGATAATCATTTGACGATTGCCTCCAAGACTTGATCCATTTACTCAGGCGGTGCATCGAGGTGAATTTGGTTCTTTCCTGGGAAAAGAGCCATTTCATGGTGCCTGAGGGAATTGTCCTGGGACATTTAATCTCAGAGAAAGGCATCCAAGTGGATCGAGCTAAGGTTAACCTGATTTCCAAGCTCCCTATGCCTAGCTCGATTAAGGACATCGATCTTTTTTGGGGCACGTTGGTTTCTACCGTCGATTCATCCCTGATTTCTCCAAAATCGCGCGCCCCCTGACCAATCTTCTCTCCAAGGATGTGCCTTTCAAAATTTCCAAGGAATGCACTCAAGCATTTGAGATCCTATGTGACCGAGTCGCCCAAGCCCCAATCCTACAGTCCCCTGATTGGTCTCAACCCTTTGAGATCATGTGCGATGCATCTGACTTCGCTGTAGGAGCGATTTTGGGGCAGAAAATTGACGGGAAACCTGTGGTCATTTACTACGCTAGCAAAACACTGGATGAGGCTCAGCGTAACTATACGGTTACTGAGAAAGAGCTGTTGGCCGTAGTATTTGCCCTGGAAAAATTCAGATCATACCTTCTGGGTTCCCGTATTATCATATACTCGGATCACACAGCTGTAAGGCATCTCCTTGCCAAGAAGGACGCGAAACCTCGATTAATCCACTGGATCTTGCTGTTGCAAGAATTTGACCTCGAGATTCGCGACAAGGCGGGAAAGCACAATGTGGTAGCTGATCACTTGTCCCACCTTCCTTCTGAAATTATTGATCCTTCCGGACCTATTACAGAACATTTCCCTGATGAGCACCTCCTGACTATCAGTACAAGTCTTCCATGGTTCACCAATATAGTTAATTACCTGGCATCACATCAGATTCCGCCGATTGGTCGAAGGCCAAAAAGGACAAATTGCGTTCCGATGCCAAGTATTACCTATGGGAATACCCGTATCTTTTCCGCATTGGTGCTGACCAGATAATCCGACGGTGCGTCACGGAAGTTGAAATCAAAGACATACTCTCATTATGCCATGACCAGGCATGCAGTGGACATTTTTCTGGACATAAAACCACATCGAAAGTCCTCCAGTGTGGCTTCTACTGGCCCACAATTTTCAAGGATGCATACGATCACTGTAAGGCATGTTCCCGTTGCCAGACTCTGGGCAACATGAGCCATAGAGACATGATGCCCCTACAGCCGATCTTGGTATGCGAAATTTTTGATATTTGGGGGATTGATTTCATGGGACCCTTTCCGACCTCAGATGGCTTCGAATACATCTTACTCGCAGTTGACTATGTTTCCAAGTGGATAGAAGCCATTCCGACCCTAACCAACAATCATAAAGTCGTTATAAAATTCCTCCATCAAAACATTTTCTCAAGGTTTGGGATTCCGCGTGCTATAATTTCCGACGGAGGGACCCATTTTACGAACGCTCAGTTCAGGTCACTGATGACCAAATACGGGGTGTCACACCGAATCTCTACTCCTTACCACCCCCAAACTAATGGTCTAGCTGAGCTATCTAACCGAGAGATCAAGAAGATCCTTCAGGTTACTATTCGACCTGATAGAAAAGATTGGTCTTCTCGGCTTCCGGAAGCATTGTGGGCCTATAGGACCGCCCACAAGACCCAATTAGGAATGTCTCCCTTCAGACTAGTGTACGGGAAGGCATGTCACCTCCCCGTCGAATTGGAGCATAAAGCCTATTTGGCAGTACGAACCTGTAATCTCGACCTTTCTAAGGCTGGAACCCACAGAAGACTTCAAATGAGCGAGATCGATGAATTACGCCACGACGCGTATGAGAACTCGCGAATTTACAAAGAACGGGTTAAAGCTTTTCACGAAAAACACATTTCTAGAAAGGTCTTTCATCCTGGTCAAAAAGTTTTACTCTTTGATGCCCGACTCAAATTATTCCCAGGAAAGCTAAGATCCAAGTGGGTCGGACCCTACCTAGTCCGAAAAATCTTCGGAAATGGAGCCATTGAAATCAGCCCACTCAGCCACGATTCTGAACCCTTTGTCGTGAACGGTTAGAGACTCAAACCGTTCATTGACATGACCGATATAGATTTGGCTGAGTCATCCTTTACCCTCCATTCCTCTTGAGCTCATTGCGCCCAGCCGATGGCGTAAAACTCAGCGCTTAACGGGAGGCAACCCGTCATTCTTTGAAAAACCCGAAACCGTTTCTGACATCTCTATGCGGAACTCATATTGCACTTTAGGGTTCATCCATTAGAACAGCCGACTTCACCTCAGGTATACCTACCCGAGATTCGAAATCATTCGCAACAAGTCACTTCGACCCATTCACTCACCACACACCTGTCCTAATACATGAACTAAGCTGAATTTGAACCCACCTAATTTACAATGGGGACATTGCAAATCTTAGGCATGGGGGGGTATGAAAGTGCAAAATGTCAGAAGATTCATATCAAGAAAGAGTTTCACATAAAAAAAAAAAAAGAAAAGAAAAAAAAGAGAGAGACTTGATAGAGGGGAGGAACAATTCAGGGTCATACAAATGAGAGGAGGAAAAGAAAGAAAAATGACAAAAAGGAGCACAAAATGAAAATGAAAAGAAATAGTCATTAGTAAAATATTAAGGGGTTAACTGAGGTTCTAGACCGAATCAAGAAAAAGAAAAGAAAAGTGCTACGGAGATATAACAAGAGATTAGCGGGAACGTTGGTCTTAGGCCTTTTGGGCTAGTACCTTTAGCTTAAAAATTCACGTATCCGTTAAAATCTGGATAATCCTCAAGAGGTTGAGGAAAATGCAAAGCTTAAGTATTAGGTCTAAGGCTTAGGAAGTATTCGGCCTCGTTAACTGACCTCCGGTTTGCGGGATTCGGTAACCTAAGCACCCAAATTCACACACAGTCTGGTTCAGTGCGCATAAACATCTAAATCACGCGAAAAGTGTTTAATGTTCTGAAAAAGTCACCTAGATTAGGAGCGACCAATCAACACAAATTGATTTGGACAAGTTCCCAGCGCAGAGAGGCGAGAAATTCCCCTCGAAGATGCGTAACAACATATCGTCTCCTCGGTGCTTGTCTCTTAGGATATTTAAATATCCTACCAGGGGCATGTAAGCACTCTGCTGGTTCAGATACCATGGGCGGCATTATCACGAAATGTCGATCGCGGCCATGGAACGCCATGGGCGGGATTATCTCGAAATCTCGAAAGCCAGGGTTCCGGGGGTTGCCATGGGCGGGATTATCTTGAAATCTCGAAAGCCAGGGACCCTTGAGGATTGATGATGGGGATGAGGAATCCGATACAGACCGTGTTGAGAAGCTAATCCGAAGCTAGAAATAAAAAGAAAAGAGAGAGAAAAGCTCTCCAAACAAATAAATCCTCTATCTCTCTCTTACAAAAACGCACTGCAAACTAAACTTAGGCTAAAAATGTCTCGAGCACGGGTGCTTTAACCGCGGAGTCCAACAAACCCTAGGTTAGTTTCTGTGGGCCGTAGAAACCTTTGCGGAAGACTGAGGCTAAAGCGGAACAGGTCTGGATTTTGGTTGGTACTTGAGTACCTCTAGGCCTATTGTCGGCATTCCCACCTAATCACAAAAGAAAAGGAGAAGCACTTATCATTGTTGACAAACATTCAAGGTTTAGAATGGAAGTTAAAACTTTGAAATTTTGCTAAGGGACTAGCAAAAGCTAGGCATGGGGGTATGATGAGAGCCTCATCATGAGCCGTAACTAGCTTATTTTGACCCAATAAAGAAGATAAAAGCTCCTACATAACCTAGAAGAAGGCTTAACTGAAGGAATAAGTGCTCTGAGAAGAAAATATGAAATAAAGGTTAAAAATGCAATTTTCCCATTGCAGTACATAAACGGGATTTATCAGAGGCAAAACAAAGGTCAAATGGTCCAAACAAGATAAAAAGTGGGTTGAGTTAATCAGAAATGAGTTTATGTGCAATCTAAGAACTAAATGACACTTGGTAACCCTAAAACATACCCGCTTAAATTAACATGGTTCTGGTCAGAATAAAAATCAAGTAAACCCTCTAAAATCATATAAAAACATCCTCTAGGGTTTAGAACACTTAATTTGGCCTTTGGAACCTAGTTTGACCTAGATTAGGGTCCTAGCTCTTCAATTAACCTAATTTGGGTTTTTACGCAAAATGTCTAGTCCAACGAGGTCAAACCTAAAATCCAACTTCACCATTGGATTCCTTAGGTTCAAATTAGATTTGTACCAAAATTTGGACCTAAGGAGAGGTCATCTTGACCTACTTTGCAATTTAGTACACCCAAATCACAAATTGGTCCCTATCTTTTGAATACCTTTGCAGAGAGCCCCCTATGTTCTGCGCCTCCTTTGCAAACCGGTCCTGCCGCCATTGCTAGGGTAGAACCGAGCTCCGGCGAAGTTTCGAGAGAGATTGCTCTCTAATTCCTCAGAGATTCTCTCCCAGAAATGGAAGGGGGATTCTCTGAGGAATTCCCTTCCTTCTAAAGCCAATTACAATCGCTGGTGTGAACCCAATCTCTCGTGCGAACGCACGAGAGATTTTGGTATCCACCTTCCTTCCATCTCCGGCAAGCCGGCAGCGTTGATTGCGCGGTCTCCACGCGCTGGTAGGTGCGGCCAGCACCTATAAAAGACACCCCAGACCCTGCCGCAGAGGGCAAGCTTGATTTTGACGGAGATCCCTTCCAAATTCCTCCCTCTCCCATCTCCGGCCAAACGACCCACAAGCTCCGGCGACCTCCTCCCCTCCTTCTCATCGCTCTGCTGCCATACCAGTAGCAGAGTCCTCTCCGCCGCTTCCTCCCGCGTCGCGCTGTACCCCGCGCGCGTGCTTCTGACCTCATCTTCGTCGCCGCTTCCTCCCTCAGGGTCTTTCTTCCCCGACGACGGCAGTTACGAGCCGTCTTCTCCGCCGCCTCCCTTCCTTCCAGACAACCCCAGATACGTTCTCCATCCTCTCCTCTCTCTTTTCCCCCAACTATTTTACTTGATTACCCCTCGACAGTACCTAACCGCCTCCATCTTCCTCGCCTCCGACCGCACTCCGGCGAGCCGCCCACACCACTCCGCCACTCCACACGGCTCGCCATCCACCTTGTGAGCTTTGCCTCACCACCAGGAACTCGCTCCACCCCACAACTGCCACTCCAGACCTCCATAATCACCCCCTGACCAACCCACCATCTCCGGCCACAGGTTGACCTAGGCACGCACGCCTAGGCCGACCGGCAACTTGCAGCATCACCCACCGCCTTCGCCGTGCTACGGCGAAGGTTTCCAGCTATTCTGATTGGGCCAATAGGCCGTTCTGTTGGATGTCAGGTGTAAGCCCAAGCCGCCATTAACAGCTGAAGCAGCAGGGAGCTTGGAGCAGCAGCAGGCATCAGGCTTCCCAGGCGGCAGGTGCAGCAGACTCTCGCAAGTGTCGCGAAGCAACCGAGGCTAGCCAGTAGCACAGAGGAGTCAACAGCTTGGGCAATCGAGCGACAAAACTCTGTGGGCGCGCGTGAAGGCGAGACCAGATAGTCCCACATCGTGGGATTGCAACACTCAGGTACCATATAAGTTTGTTTTGTGTTATCGTCTTAGTGCCTCCGTAAGCACAGGGGTGAGGTCCCTCACTGCCCTCACACGCCTCGTCCGCGGCTTGACCTCGCGGATCTGGCGGATCCGACCCGACCTAGACCTACGCACTCCTCGCGCATCACAACTTGCCGTTGCGCCTGGTCCCGGGTGCGAACCCGACCCGACTACCCGTGTGGCTCTGGGAGAGCGTCCGTGAGTGAATTGCTTGAGAAAGAGAGACGCTTGGGTAGGGGGATGGGGGTAGGTTTTTGTTACTGTGTGTGCAGGAAGGAAGAACTGACGAAGGCAGCGAACGCTTAACGGCTGCAGAACAGGAAGAGAAGAAAGAAGAGGCTGTATAGCAGTGAAAGGAGAAGTCTTCGCAGAGAAGAAGAAGGAAGACAAGGCAGAAGAGAGAGAAGAACGAAGAAGAAGACAAGGGAAGACTGCAAAGAGATCAGAAGAAGAAGAAGAAGAAGAAAGGCAAGGCAGGAGCAGAAGGAAAGATACAGAAGCAAAGATAGGAGAAGAGCCACGAAGAAGAAGAGAGAAAGAGAGGTCACTTTTAAGATGTCTGATACACAAATCAGACGTCCAATTCTACTTTTTTTTTCCAAATCCTTTTTAAAATTCTCTCTTTGAATGAATTATATTTTCATTTAACAGTTGTATTCTTTGGTTTTACAAAGTACTGAGATTGCTCCCCGTGTTCGACCTCGGATACTCTAGTTGTTCGAGTAATAAAATTCTTTATATTTGTTTAGACGTTTTGTCGGTTATACTACAACGTGACATCCTTTAAACCAGCACAAAACGTTGACGACAAGAGGTTTTCCTATCCCAATAGAATTTTACTAGGGGTCAAGTACAAACTTTAAATGTGTATTGACTCTTCGCTTGGATCCGTTGCAGAAGCTACAATTATATATTCATGGTTATCTGGATTTTGAATGTTTGGATGAAACAAAAGGAAATAAACCTTAATAAACTCTTAATACAATTCATTTAGTCTTGCACTTGCTAGGGACTAGCAAGAATTAGGCATGGGGGTATGATTGACTAGCAATCATAAACCCTAATTCGCCTGAATTAAGGTAGAACCTAGCTTAATATGAGCATTCTGCATGCATACACATCGTACTTCACATCTTGCATGAGTTATATGTTTTATACATAATAATGTGCTATTTGAGAGGTATTATTAATTACAGGTAATCCAGGGTTGCGGATGAGCGATCCAACCTTATGGATCTATTCAGAATGATGATGGGAGTCCAATGCATCCAAGAGCGCATCAATTAGATTCCCATAGCACCCTAGAGAGTCTGCAGAAGAAGCAGGAGCCAAGGGAAAATTAAAGAATATCCAAACCTTAGATGACAAATCCAACTGCATGGATGGATGCGGATCAATGTTCGCAGTCCAATGGTGCAGAAATCAATTTAATCGGAGGCCTACGTAATTAGATACAAGAAGAAGAAGATGGACGGCCATGATGGCGCCACGTGGCATCATCGCAGCTGCCCCTCACCGTGCCTCAATTTGGAAAGAGAATCACGGGTCGTTGGATCGTCATCCAATGGCTGCGATCGCAGCCACGTGCTCGCTCTGAGCTGCATCATTAGATGAGACGAGATCTCAATCGTTGGATTCCCATCCAACGGCCGAGAGCGCGTGCCAACAAAACATAGATGCAACCAACTCGTAGGAGTAGCACATTGGTTAGTGCTCTCTCTACGAGATGGGTGGTGCAGGATCGAAGCACACTCGATGTGGAATTAGGAGAGCCAGCGAGCGCAGAGGGAATTCAACCGTCGAATCTCCATCGAGCGACTCGGCAGCGAACGTGTGGCGAGAACAAGGGCCTTGGATGCAGATGCGTGCGATGACACGTGTGAAAACATGCGAGATTACGCTTTAGGATTTTCAAGGTGCGATCGAGCATGCATTTAAGTCGTCCGATCTTACGATCAAACGGCTGAGGTGCGGGTGCTCAGAAGAGGCGAGTAGTGAAGGAGAGAAAGAGAAGGGCGAGAGTGGGTGAGCAGGAGCTGCGCGATCTTCATCAGAGGGCTCTCAGGCTACCATGTGGTAGCACCAGATTCAATCGGGGATAAAAGAAGGATTTGGAAGGCTTAATCAGGGCCGTTGATCTCCTAATCAGCAGATTTGATTAATCCAAGGCATTTGCATGTTTTAAGGGCGCAAATGCCTTCTTTGCCCCTCACCAAGGCTATAAAAAGAGGCCATAAGTCCCCCTTTTGAAGGCACTTCTCATAATTCTCTTCTTCCTCCTTCTTCAACCTTTCTTTCTTCCTCTTCTTCCTGTCTTCTCTGCATCCATCTCTGCACCTCCATTTGAAGCATTCATTGGGCCACCTCGACGGATTGTTGTTGCTCTTCTCAACCCCCTCGAAAGGACACCATGAACTACCTGTGGTGCCCTCGTTCTATTAGATTAGTAGTAGTTTACTTTCATGTTTTCATTCTATTACATATATATCAGATTCAATCTCTTTGTATTGTGAATGTTATTGATTGTTTCTATTCTTTAGTAATCATCTTTAGAACAAGTGTATGAAATCAAAAGTGCTTTCTGCCTCCCTGTGAACGACTGGGACTCACCAAGTTTCATTAATTTATTTGCTTGAGACGTATTTCGCACTATACTACAACGTATTAATTTTCTACGCGATCTATGCCACGAACACTCAGCTCCTCGACAAGAGGTTGTAAGAATACATCTATATCCATACCAGGTGCTTCTGGTCTTGGTATCAATAGAGACATCATATAATACTTAAGCTTCATGCACATCCATGGTGGAAGGTTGTATGTTAATAATATCACAGGCCACATGCTATATGATTGACTCAATGTACCAAACAGATTGAACCCATCAGATGGTAGTGCAAGATATACATTTCTACCATCCTCTGCAAACCACAGGTAATCTTTATTGAACTTCTTCTATGTTTCTAAATCACTAGGATGGGAGATAAACTTGTCATCAACTGGCTCAGTTTTTTGTGCCAATCCATATAGATAGCTATCTTAGAAGATAAGAATAGATGTTGCAACCTTGGCTTCAAAGGAAAATATCGCATAACTTTATGTGGCACTGGCTTACCCACCCCATCATTTATCTTGTACCACGATGTTCCGCATTTTGAGCATACAACTACTTTATCATTCTCCTTCCAAAACAACATGCAATCATACTTGCACACATCAATCTTTTGCTGACCCATTCCCATCTCTTTCAAATACTTACAAGCTTCGTAAGAGTCCTTAGGTAATACTTCTAAACTAGGCACTGCATCTCTTAGCAATGATAGAATCCCATTCAAGGTCTTTTTAGTAAATTTTTCATACACTTTTAAGTGGAGGAGCTTTACAAGAAATGAGAACTTGGTATACTTGTTTTGTCCAGGAGAAAGGTACTCTTGTGCATCATTTTGCAATGCATCTAGTCATGCATTAGATACATTGTAATCATGTTCGATAGAAGGACTAGCATTTGCCCCATCATGATAATAACCAATATCCTCAAGTATGCCATGAAGGGAATCTGTATCTGAATCATTCACATCTTCATTAATAATATCTTCTTCATCCTCGACTTGTAATGCTTCAGGATTTCAACACCAGGCAAATCGAGGCTTATCTCCATGAAGTATCCAAGGTTTATATGACTTGTCAATACCATCCACGATCAATGTCCATATACCACATGCTGCGGGTGCATAAACACATTTGCACAATTCTTGCAAGGATATTGTACGATTTTCTCCCTACCATATATCTCCTTTACATGTGTCACAAATATATCAACCCCAACCTCATATGCATCTGTTCTCTTATCTTCATTCATCTAAGCATATCGATCCATTAACCTACTTTTCCAGAAGATGTTAAATTAGATTAAACACCAAATATAGATTAAATAAAAGGATGAAATGAAGGAAAATAAATGATCACAATTCTCAAAATTTTATGTAATTTATCGAATTAGTTCAATTAAATGTAACACTTTTCAATTTTTCACATAAGATAATTAATATAATGATTTATAGTAGCAAAATTAAGCATTTTTCAAGGAGGTGAGTGATTATCATTTTAAAAATTAAAAGCAAAAAGTATTAAGGAAAACTTCTTCCTATCAAACTAATGCAAGTACGTTGTGCATAGTCTATGTTTCTTTTCAAATGGACAATTATTAATCATGCAATTATTGCATCTTCAATGTAATCGTTTCTAAGATGACTATAAGTATCCTTTCATATAGCATGTGCATGGTCAACCACACATCATCATTATTAGAAAGATATATCTGTGCATGTTGATTAAAGTTTTTACTTTATAGCCCATCCTTTAAGATTTAATCACAACTTAAGTTTATTTGTTACATGTAACCTTTGTGCGGTGAAATTTCAGCAGCAACTCCCCGCAGTTCTCCAGTATACCCCCTAATACTAACCTTAACTGGATTTCCTTTAGCACCCATTTAAGGGTACCGTAGGAAACTAGATAAGATTAGTTGGTATACCAGAGAAGAGTAGGAAGAAACAACCGAAATTTCATTGCACAAGGTTACATGTAACAAGTAAACCTAAGTTGTGATCGAATCTTTAAGGACCTTCTTTAGTTTGGCACTTCATCGAACTAAAGTCGATCAAGACTTATGGCATGCTGCAAAGACAACGCATTGTGCATGTAAGTGAGGTATACATACACGACTGCATTGTCTGTATAACAGGATCATTAGTCTCAACGGGTGAGTAATTTGACACAATTTGACTCGGAGGACTTTTACCCTAGGGGTTAGAATACCTAATATTTGACCTCACGTGCATTTATTTTCTTTAGCAAGTGTGTGTATCTAGATAATAACTAATTTGAACATGAAAAAAAATTTAAAAAAGTCAATAGAGTTTTCTCTTAAAATTTGAAGTTTTTCTATAAACCTGCATAGCAAAATAATAAAATAAATACAAGTGGACACACCCAACATTAAAAATGAATCACATACAATTAAAAAGTGTCCCCTTGTTGAGCATTAAACAAGAAATAATTAGAACATAACGTGTGTATAAGAAGCAAGCATAATTAGTACATACCTTTCACAACATAAGAAATGCTTAATACATACGTTTCACAATCATCCTAGCTCAAGATAAGCATTCTATAGTCATGTAAAAGGCATGTATCTAAACTTTACCAATAGAGTTATTTTAATAGGATGCAACACAAATAGTGCAGCTGGATGAAAAGCACAAGTTGTGAAAATTTTATAGGGGTTCAATTTATTGTGTGGCTTGATTCTTGAAGAACTAGGGATGAAATCGATAAGTTACTAGCTATAAGTTGAAATGGCAAGTACTTTTAAAAAGAAGGTAGCAATCCCATTATCTATATTTTTGGAAGATATTTCTTAAGCCTTTACTATGTCATGTATACATTCTACTCTATAGAATGCTTCAGGATGATTTAGCCATCTTTTCATCCCTTCCACAATCTATCCATGGATTTAGCATTTATCCACTCAATCTTCCTCTCCTCATCTTCACTAGATTCTGACCTCCATCAAACCCTCCATTTAGTAGGTGGAGCCCGTAATTTGTCATTCCCCTCTCCTTTTCCATTAATAGCATTTTCCTAATAGGCCCATTAATCAACATTCTTTTAGGCCCTTGCTGCATAAATCTATATCAACCTTTTATTTGAAATTCTTCACACATAATCATTCATGTATTTTTGGATCTCGGAGTGTATAATAAGCAAGTTGGAGGAAACTAGAATGAGGTTTACTTTAGACTTTGTGACCAAAGTCAACTTGAGTTTTCTAAATAGTTACTTGCAGAGTAACCATTGCTCCTATTTTCCAAAAGGAGGAAAGACTTGAGCTTGGACACTAGCACTCTAATCATTGCTTATCAACTAACAATCTAACTGTTTTAATTGTTCCTTATCTAATAAGCCTCCTCGTGCATCAAAAATCACGTTTAAAAAGGGAAAAAAGAAGGAAAAAGACAAAAAAGATGGTTTCACTAGCATTTCAAGAATCAATGGCCAGTGAAGTCATTGTCATTACCCCTCCATCTTCTAGGAGGAAGACTTTTGGTTATTTCTACTTTTTTAAATGCATCATCTTTATGCTCTTTAATTATTGCATCCCAATGAGTAGAATGAGGTGAACGTGAATTCACAATAAATGAGTTGGGGGGCTTGGGTGAGCCACATGCAAAGGCTATAATCCTTGGTATTCATCCCCAACTTAGGTTAGAATAGTCAAAGATAAGATGAGGAGCTCAACAAGGCTCTTGGCACTTGATGGTTGAGATATTTCTTTCGTAACCTATCACATTTGTGCATAACGGTTGTGTTGGATTAGCAAGCACACATTTCTTAGTGTAAAGGATTACGTGACCATCTCAGCAACACATTAAGGTTCAATTAGGTAGGATGAAAAGCATGCCTAAGGATGGAATGCTCCAATCATGTCCAAGGATCCTTATGTGTAATTGAAGTTTGAAGCTGTAATTGAAGTTTGAAGCTCCCATATGTGTGAGAATTACTTAATGTCCTCTAGGTAGGGTATGGCATGAGAACGTGCATGAAAAATTGATGCAAAAACATTTAAGGGGTACATTAGAGAAATAAGACCCATTAATTCCTATACAAAATCCACTAAGTTTGTCATAAGTTAGTAAAGGAGGATAAAGTCTATATTTATTAAAATAAATGAAGTGTAGCTTTTATCATTCTATCAACCTTTTTGAACATTAAAAGAATTAAAAAAAAAAAAAATTTCTCCTTAAATTTTGAAGTTTTTGTACAAACCTACATATCAAAATAACACACAATAAAAGTGGATAAAGCCCTCATTAAAAATGCATCACACAAGTGGACACACCCCACATCCATTCATTGAAATAAAAAATAATATGTGTGCACACCCCACATCTAACATAATAAACCTAAAATATCATAAAAATCAATTAAATATAATGAAATTATACCTCAAAGTATCACAACCTCCGAAAATGCCTATCACCAGTATCCTATAAATTAAATAACATAATTAATTAAATAACATATTATTATCTTATTATGTGAATTTGTACAATTATGAATTTACATCCTGATGTGATGCATCTGCTAGAAATTTTCAAATGTCAATTTTAAGTTCAAAACAAAAAAGGACTAATAAATATTTGGAAATAGATTTTCGCATCAAGGGAGGATGATGTTTTAGGTATGCGATGCTAAATAACATAAAGAAAGCTTAGCATGCAATATTCAAAAAATTAGTTCTAGAAACATGATCGCTACAAAAACTTTAAGCTCCAAAGGATGCCATTAATTCATCACCAGAAACATGATCACTACAAAAATTAGCTTGGGCTGCCTCCATTTTGGAGCATGAGGAAGTCAAGAATGTGCTATTTCACATGCCCCCTTGTAAAATCCTGGGTTTGGATGGATTCCCCTTCTTATTCTATCAGCAGAGCTGGAGCGCTGTCGGAGAAGGGGTCATCCATTTTGTCCAAACTGCATTCAGAAATTCATACATGCCCCCTGAAATGGGAAGAACCTTCTTGCTGCTAGTCCTTAAGGTAAATAACCCTCTTGAACCTAGAGACTATTGTCCTATTAGCCTAACAAATACCCTTTACAAACTTGTTGCAAAGCTGGAAACCTGGAGAATCTTCCTAGTTTTACATAGGTTGATAGCTCGTAACCAATCTGGTTTTCTGCCAGGAAGGCAAACATCAGGCAACGTTGTTCACCATGATGGCAACCACTTCTATCCCAAAGCTTGGGCTTCCATTTGCATTCTTGCACATTTTGGGGGTCTTGGCTTCAGAGATACTGAACTCACCAATATGGCCTTTCTTATGAAAATGGGATGGAAACTTCTTATGCAAGCTGATGGATTATGGCAATCGCAACTGAAGACTAAATATTTTCCCAATGGGGATTTTTGGGATTACTCACCAAAACTAGGGGATTCGCCTTTTTATGAAGGCTCTTTTTGCCATTCCAGGATACCTATTCTCTGGAATCTCTTGGCTAATCGGTAAGGGATGAGATATTAACTTATGGAGGGATTCTTGGGTGAGAAACTTCCATTGTCTGCTCTTCCTTCAAGCAACCCCCCCAATTCCTTACAAAAATTAAGGGATCTCATTGATACACATCAATACTGCTAGAAATTTGATCTTATTAATAAGTTCTTCCCCCCTGATGTTGCCACTAGCATTCAAAACACTCCTATCCATTGGGGTTAGATGGATAGACTGATCTGGTCGGATCACCCAAAGAGTGTCTTCTCGATAAACTCTGCATATGTGTCACTCTTAAATCACTTTGGCAAATCCACCCTTGACCTAGCTGTTATCTCTCACTACAGACACATTTGGTCTCTTAAGAACCCCCCTAGAATTAAAATTCTTCTATGAAAAGCAATCACATGTGCTTTAAATACGAGGGATGTTTTGGCAAAAATAGCCCTTATGATTGAGGGCTCATGTGCAATATGTAATGAAGGAAGAGAGGATGTTGCCCATATTTTTTTGTCATGCCCATTAGCGAGAGCTGTATGGTTCCTCCTTCGATTTCGCATCCAACCCCCCCACAGCAACTGGTTTGTGGAGTTCCAGAGTCTTTGTCACCAGCTCACTAGTGCTGAAAGCACTAATCTACTTCCATGTTTTGTGAGTAGAAAAGTTGATTCTTTAAAAGGGTATGGCCCATGTTGTAACATGATGTATTTGTTGTTGGAAGCCCACATGCATTGATGAAGCCGATCACTAGCCTTATGTGATCATCCTTTTCTCTTTTTAAAAATATTCTGTAGCCATGTTTGTTACTCTTGTTAAGAGGTAAATGGGCCTTGTTCTAGTTAATACCCCAAGGACATTCAGATCACTTTTGTGTTGGCTATAGCTGATGTCTCACTTGCTCCTCTATCTAAATTAAAATTTTCATCCATTAGTCAACCTACTAGGTTCCTCCATTGTTGGGTTGTAATCATTTTGAATTCCAGGATTCTTAGAGAATTAAGATGATGACTTTGTTAGGTAGGGGTTTTAAGTGTAGTGGTATTTATTGCCTGTCAATACCAGAGTTCCCTTTTAAGACTTGTGAAGCCTACTATACTTTTTTCCATGGCACCAATGTCTTAGACCAATGATGATAGTTCTCTTTGACATTAGTTTCTTGATTTGATATCATATTAGTCCAACTGAAATGATGCTTGTCCATTTGGTAATTGTTATATGTTTATATCTTGTTTGATGCATATAAATTGAAATATCTTCCCTTTTCTTTGGTTTACACAACTTGGATTCTAAGTTTGAGGGATTGAACTTCGTTGTTTGTTTTTTTTTTATTGTTGGTTGTAAAGATGGGATAGTACTAGAGGAGGGTAAGTAGTTCTTTCTTATAGCTCCAAATAGAATTGATTAATGTAGTTCAATTCTTTGCATAATCATTAGCTATCTTATTCAGTAACCACAATTTATATCACTAGAGTAATAATCATTCAGCTACATTACATCTAAACCACAAGATATTCAAAATGGTTCCTCTTTCCAGTCATTCCACTACCTAAGACTTCACACCTTAGAATTTTTCGATGACATCCAACCACAAAACCCACCATCAAAGTAACCTAACGTACCCTATACAAAGAATTAGATTGATATGTGATAAATCCAAAACAAGATTATTTAAACCATTGCATTTTCTAAAGGTGGTAAACAACTTAATGGTTTAGAACTACAAGCCAAAAAGCTACAAATCTCCTCCCATAGTTTGAATCCTTCTCATTAACAGTTCATTATCCTTCTATAAAAAATATGAATGTATTGGAATGTAATAATGCATGTAATCTCCGTAAACCAATACTATAGTTAAATAACGGCATATGATATTCAACACGAGTCATGACTACTATGAATTGGTCAGGGTAAGTTTCTCGAAAATCTAAAAGATTAGAATAATATTATCAGATAGAAGCATGTCCAAAATGCAAATCTCCATCTTGTCAAAGAGCTTTCTCCTTAGAACCTATAATCTGAAAGATTTCCCAAGAAATGTCTCCCCAAAATCTTAACATTGAAAATCATGTGAGTGAAAGTCTTCTGTATAGCTTCTCTTGAATGTTGCCTTACAAAATCTTAATTTTATTTTAAATCCAATTGTGCATTAAAGAAACTCATCGCCTTGCTGACTGACACTTGGACCACAAGAATAAGCTTCAAGGAGGAAGAGATAGTTGAGGGAATGCTTGGAGGGGTTGAGTTGCCATAGGAAGGGCAAGAGGTTAGCAGCGTGCCCCTGGAGGGAGTGGAGATAATGATTAGGTTTATCGGAGAATGGTGCACTCGAAGGAAGAGAGGCCGCACATTAAAGGAGATGGTGGGTGTGGAAATGATGACGAAGGTCATTGGGCAATGACGAAGTTGAGGGAGGAGGGAAGGGATAGGAAGAGGAGGTGGATCGCACCACCATCCCACTACTTTGGAAGGAGAGAACTGATGCAAATTTTTACGTGGTTTGTAAAATACGTCATTGTAATGCATAAAACCGACCAACTCTTAAATTTATAAAACCTAGATAGGAAAGTATCTAGGGTTGTCCAAGGAGGTAACTTTTTGCAAAATCGAATCTCTTGCTTCAAAATGGAAATCAACTTTCTTTTTGGTCTTTTCAAATATATAATTTTTATGGTTTTGAAATAACGGGAAACACGTGAATTATTGATAGTGAGAAAATAGTCTACATGTAATTCACTACACTGCTACTAAGGTGACAAGTAGAGCCTCTCCTTAAGCTCACCCAAGTTACGTGGAGGCCTAGAGTAATTAGAGAGAGGGAGTGAAGAAAATGCTAGACAAAAATTCTAAAAGACTATGCAACAAAAAGATAACTGAAGGCAACTTGAATTAAAGGAAATTGTTTACACAAAACCTATAGAGGAATGCTTCTACTCTACAAGAAAACAAAAACACAAATCCTCTATATAAAATGGTGAAGAAGAGGGGGCTTCTTGCTCCAAGCCAAGTAGCTCCTTGACTTGAAAAGAGGGCTCCTTCTTCTCCTTCCTTGAAAGGCTCCTCCAGGAAGGTGTCCTCCAAGATAGTTGTAAGCCCAAGGGGAGGTCGTGCACTTGCTTCTCCCAAGGGTGGATGTCCACCCTAAAAACTCCTCCTTTGCCTAGCTGTCCTCCTAATGATGGAATGCTCCTCCTCCTTGGCATGGCACAAGGTGAAGGAATGAGAAGAAGGCACCAAGGGGGTGGGTGATGTGCCCCCTTAATATTCTTTTCTCTTCCTTCTCCTTGGGCATGTGTAAGGGTGGAAGTAGGTGGAATTAAAACTAATGGAGGATGGAGAAATGTGGGTAGTTAATGGTGTATTTATAGGAAATGAAGGTGGTGGTTGGCATGGAGATGATAGAGGGCTAGGATTAGGTTTTGGGAGGTGGTTAGGGATCCTAGGGCTAGGAGAGGTTGGCACCAACTTAAGGGTCACATGGGGTGGTAGTTAGGGTCATGTTGGTGGCTCTTGGTGGTGGAGAGACACTACCAAATTGGCGTCAACCTCAGAGCTTCCAGAAGGGGGGTTAGGTTGATGGTGGAGATGGGTTGAGGGAGTAGGTGTAGGGTTAAGATGAGGGTATTTTTGAAGGGAAAAGTTGGCGCCAAAGACGGGGTGGTTATGGGTGTTTTTGGTGCCAACTTTTGATGCCTTTTTATGGTGGTTGAGGGGTGAAGAGGTGGCTATGTTGGTGCCAACATAGGGGTGGACTAGGTAGAGCTTAGGTGAACTTAGGTTGGGTTACTTGGTGTAGCTAGTTAGGTAGGGTTTTAGGGTGGTGGATGGAAAACGGAGCTGGAGCATAGCTAAGCCAAGCTAGCTAGGCTAGCTTAACTAGTAATAGAGTAGAGGAGGAGGCAATTGGAGCTAGGGTTTGAGGGGAGGAGATGGACAGAAGAGTTTGGAGCTGAACTGGAGCTAGTAGCTGCTGAAGAGGGTGGCATGGAGCTACTTTAGCTGGCTTAGCTTGCTAGCTCTTTGCTAGCTGCTAAGACAAGATAAAGCAAGCTGGCTTTTGCTGAAAGGAGTTGAGGTTTACTGGGTCTGATGCTCCCAGGGAGGACCTAGCTAGTTGAGGTAGCTAAGGTAGCTTAGCTCAACTAAGTTGAGCTAAGCTGAGTACCCAGGAGCTGGACTTGAGCTTCCTGAGCTAAGATGAAGTCATCTTTAGCTGGTTGGAATTGAGTGGAGTTGGATGCAGTTGGTCCTGAGCTGAGGTGAACTCTAGTCAACTCAACTGAGCTAGCTAGAGCTCCCAGTGAACTAATGGGAGCTGAGATGAGCTAGACTTAGCTAAGTTGAGCTGGATCTGAGCTGACTTGAGCTAAGGTGAGCTAAGATGAGCTCTCTTGAGCTGCCATTTAGCTGAGATGAGCTGAATGGAGCTAGGATGAGCTAACCCTAGTTCAAGTGTGCTGGATTCCAGCTATGGTGAGCTGGATTAAGCTGAGTTCTAGCTGGTTTGAGCTTCTCCTTCACAAGTTGCCTTCTTGTGTGCTAAGGTTTTAGGGATCTGACAATTTGTTTATCTCTAACACTTGCAAAAACACATCAAAAATAAAATAAAAAATGTAATGCATGCCTAACCTAATTAATGGCAAAATGCAACCCAAAACCTATTTGCGGAGCAAAATCCTAAGAGTTAGGTTTGTTTTAATGCATAGGAATGATGATAAACTAGCATTTATCAGGAACGTAGAGAGAGGGGAGAGAGAGGGGTCATTGGAGAGAAGGGAGAGAGGGAGGTTGTCGGAAAGAAGGGAGAGAGGGTGAGGAGGGGTCGTAAGAGGGGTTGAGAGGACTTACCTCGAAGGCCTCGCAAAGGGTGGTGGAGCAAAACTTGCTGGAGAGGGATTAGGGCGAGGTGGAGGAGGCCTAGCATGTCGACAACGAAGCAGACAAGGAGGTCTACGAGGAGAGGAGTCGACGAGGAGGACGATGCTAAGAGAAGTGAGATTGATGTCGAGGGTAGCAGAGGGTTTTATACTTGTTGAGGAAGTGGAGGGTAGGGGATTGCGCGGGGAATGAAATTTTCGTGGGTGGAAGGGTGCGTGAAATTTTTTGTTGCAATGGAGGACATGGGGAGTAGGTGAAGAATATTTTCTTTTACATGGATTTTTTTGTGTTGGAATCAAGGGTGTAGGAAGGGAAGCATGTGTTGGTATTTTTGTCTTATTTTAATGGCATTTTAAGGGAAGTGAAAGGGTGTGATAGGGATAAATTTGACGACGTTTTTTTTAAACATTTGAATTGAATTTCTTTCAATGATGTTTAATAAGAAAAATATCAACATAAGTAGAATCTATATTGCTCTTATTATTTTGGCCACGTTAATTTATTAACGTCGTCAAAGATAATGACGTTAAATTTAATTAAACGTCACCTTAGGTTTTTTTTGTTGTAGTGCCTACATTTAAAGTTCGTGCTTTACCCTTGATAAAATTCTATCAGGATAGGCAACTTCTTCCCTCAAGGATAAAGTAGAAATAATCTGTAATTTGACCTTGACTTTTTGGCTTAGGTAGAGAATGTCTAAGTCAAATGGATTCATATTTGGTCGCTCACACTCATCTGGTGCTATATGTAATCTAGAACTGTAAACTCTAGATCTCTAGACTATGAAATAAGTCAACCTAGAGAGAGGCTAAAAACTGTACTCTCTTTGCGTTCCTTTGTGCTCACTCTTCTTTCTTTTTTTTTTTCCTTCTTTCCTTTTTGAGATCACATATCTCACTAGATTCTGCAATGTTTGGTGGCCTCACATGGCATTCATACTTTTAATTAGAGTCCTAATAACCCTACAACTAAGTTAGAACTCCTCAACCAGTATTTGGGCAATCAGAAATACTAAAAGGTAGGTATAGGTCATATTTGGTGGATTGAAATGGGTGTTTTTATTACCTCAATGATATCGACACATGATCAAATCAACACCAAGACATAGTTATAAACTCGAACATTTTTTTTTCTTTTTTCTCTTTCTTCTCCAATTTTTCATATTTTTTTTCTATATATATATATTTCTTTTTTCTTCTTTTTTTATTTTTTTATAGCTACCAACACAACACGATGCAAACTTTTATTTATGAGGCATTATTGGGGATGATGATGTTCAAGAGGATATTGTTGGCTTATTTGGTGGAAGTGACTACTCTCGGCATTGGGAAGGAATGGATAGGACAAGCATATTTCTGACCTTTGACACTACTACCCTCCTTTTGCCGAGGACTCTATGAAGGACGGTCATAACCATCCACCATAGTCAAAGTTTTATTATAATTCAATCTTCATGTATCTGTCTTATTTGGTGACTCTCAAGAATTCATACACAATGTTCACTCACAGGAACAGAGAGCGAAAACTATGCCTAACTCTGAGGTATCGTCATTCAATTATCTAGAACTAAACAGTCCTTGCACTAGACTTAGCGCACCAATAATCACTCTACTTTGTCCTCACAATTATTAGGTGGAGCTAATAGAAGATAGTTTGCCAAATTCCCTACTTACTGTCTAAGGGTTCAACAAACTAAAAATGTTTATTGGTTTTCTTAAAAGATCCATTACCAAGTCTACGTGCAAGTGAAGTAAATGTACTGGATTCTAAACTCAAAAATAATTTAAGAAGAAAATCTTGAATGACACCTCCTTGATATTTTGCTAAGGCTAACCAATTCAGCTTAAGAAAACAAAAGGGAGATTTTTTTTTGGCTAATGCACCTAACCTAAATGCATGTAAATATTTATAAATGCTATAAATAACCTCAGGTTATACCCTCCATGCCTAAGATTGATAATGTCCTCACTGGAAAAATAAAGACATAGAAGAATATCACCTAAGGAGGAGAGTGAGAGGAGCTAAGGCTCCTCAAGCCGAAGTGCATCTAAAACTTGGCCATATGAAAGATTAACATACGATTTAAGTCGTTGGCCATTTACCTTAAAGCTCTCACCAGAATTAGGGTTCCGAATTTCAACTACTCTAAGAGGTAAGGCATTAATAACAACATACGACCCATCCTAGCGAGACTTGAGCTCTCCAGGAAATAATTTTAGTTTAGAATTGAAAAGCCAGACCCACTGGTTAGGCTTAAAGATCTTTCTTACTATGTGCTTATCATGGAAGACGTTTGTATGTTGCTTGTAACCTTGAGAGGTTTTGTATGCTTCATTGCGAAGCTCTTCAAGCTCACTTAACTCCAGCATGCATGCCTTACCAGCTTTATCTAGATTTAAGTTGGCATTTTTGATAGCCCAATAAGCTTTGTGTTGGATTTCAACAAGAAGGTGACATGCTTTTTCGTAGGCAAAATGGAAAGGAGACATGTCCAATGGAGTCTTATATGCTGTTTTGTAGGCCTAAAGAACATCATTCAATTTTTTCGACCAATCCTTACAGTCGGGCCTGGCAGTTTTTTCCAGAATTCGCTTAATCTCCCTATTAAACACTTCAACTTGTCCACTTGTTTGGGGATGGTAAGGTGTGGTTATCATGTGGTTGACTCCTAAATTTTAGAGTAATCTTGTGAATTGCACATTTTTAAAGTGAGGTCCTCCATCACTTATGATAGTCCTTGGGCAGCCGAACCAAGAAATGATATTAGCCCTAACAAAATCCAAGACCACGGAATGGTCATAGGTCCGCATGGGTATGACTTCTATCCATTTCGATACATAGTCCATGGCCACAATGATGTACTCATATCCGAAGGACACAGGAAAGGGACCCATGAAGTCGATGCCCCAAATATCAAAGATCTCAACGGGGAGAATTGGTTACTGTGGCATTTCATCCCTTTTTCCGATGGTTCCCATCTGCTAGCAACATAGACATGCACCCACATATGTATGTGCATCTCTGAATATGTGCATCTCATACCCTATGGGCAGTCTTTTTCCCACTAGAATGCCCTCCACAGTGGAGGTCATGGCAGAAACTCAGAACACTCTTTTATTCTTCATCAGGGATGCAATGGCGGAATAACTAGTCAAGGCCTATTCTAAACATCTTGGGTTCCTCCCATTGATAAAATTTAGCTTCGGCAGGAAACCTGTCTCGCTTCTTCTTGTCCCAAGTACTGCAGGTAATGCCCGTGACCAGATTGTTCACTGTACCAACAAACCAAGGAGTTTTGGCCTCCACAGCCATTAAAGACTCATCGGGAAAAGTTTCCCAAATAGCATCTACAGGGGTTGATGCCTTAATAGGGAACCTGGATAGATGGTTTGCTACCACATTTTCAACTCCTTTCTTATCTTTAATTTCCAGGTCAAACCCCTGGAGTAGCAGAATCCAATGAATCAAATGAGGTTTGGTGTCCTTCGTAGTAAGAAGGTGCTTTAAAGTAGAATGATCAGTAACACCACAACCTTTGATCCCAATAAATAAGAATAAAACTTTTCCGAAGCAAATACTATTGTAAGAAGTTCCTTTTCAATGACTATGTACTTTTGCTAAGGATTCGTGAGGGACTTGTTGGCAAAACGTGAGGTTTACCATCAACCCTTAACCTAAGACCACTCCTACTAAGAAATCAGAAGCATCGCACATCAGCTCAAACGGGATGGCCCAATTTGGAGCTTGGAGAATCGACATGGTAATAAGGACTTTCTTCAAGACTTGGAAAGCCTCACCACATCTGTCATCAAAATCGAAGAAAACATCCTTCGCTAATAGGTCGCAGAGTGGCTTAGAGATTTTACTAAAATCTCTAATGAAGCACCTATAGAACCTAGCATGGCCAAGAGAAGATCTAACTTGATGAACATTGGTGGGCGATGGAAGTTTAGAGATGGATTCAATTTTGACTTTATCCACCTCTAATACTCTCTCAGAAACTACATGCCCCAAAACAATGCCCTATTGGACCATAAAGTGGCTTTTCTCCTAGCTAAGCACCAGCTTTGCCTCTTCACAATGGGTTAAGACTTTATCAAGGTGCGAAAGGCATATGTCCAACAACAAGCCATAAATGGAGAAATCATCCATGAAAATTTCTACAAACTCGTCGATCATGTTAGAAAAGATAGCCATCATACATCGTTGGAATGTGGCAGGAGCATTACATAACCCGAATGGCATGCGGTGGAATGCAAATGTGCCATATGGACTTGTGAAAGTGGTATGCTCCTGATCATCAGGGAAGACAGCCATTTGATTATACCCAGAGTACCCATCAAGGAAACAGAAGTACCTGTTCCCTGCCAATTTTTCCAAAATCTGATCAATAAATGGCAAGGGGAAATGGTCTTTCTGGGTAGCCGTGTTCAAATGACGGTAATCAATGTAGACCCTCTAGCCAGTTGAGGGTCTAGTGGTCACCAACTCTCCTTGGTCATTTTCTTCCATAGTGATTCCTACCTTTTTAGGCACCACATGTATCGAACTAACCCATTTACTCTCTAAAATGGGATAGATAATTCCTGCATCCAACCATTTTAGAATCTCCTTTTTAACAACCTTCTGCATATTGGGGTTGGGCCTTCTCTGCATGTCTTGAAAGGGTTTCATAGGCTCATCTGTGTATATATGATGCATGCAGAAGGAGGGGTCAACACCCTTAATATCAGCTATCCACCATGCAATAGCTTCCTTGTGCCTTTGTAAACAATCAAGCAGTGCTCCCTCCTGCGGTTTAGATAATGCAGATGAGATAATGATAGGGAGCGTGTCATTAGGGCCAAGGAAAGCATATTTCAATGTGCTCGGAGGGGTTTAGGCTCCAAATCAGGAGCCTTATGGATTGAGGGTATAAGTTGAGATGTCCCCTCCTTAGGTAGTGGATCTACCTTCAGGGTCTAGGGTAGGGACAAAGACTCTGTGTGTACTCCTAGCAACTCTTCCAATTCGAGCATAACCCTTTCATTTTCTTCAATAATCAGAGGATAGTCCTTAGATATGACCATTTGAAGGGGATCACTACATAAGAGTGCTGGAGTAGTCTCTTCAATGATTTCATCAACGACCTCAATCTGAGTGTAGTCTTCAAATCTGGATTGCTTGTAGGTATCAGCAACATTCAACCGGATCTTCTTGTTCCCAAAGCCTATTTTGATTGCCCCTGATCTACAATTGATAGAGGTGTTGGCTGTGGCCAAGAAGGGGCATCCCAGAATAATGGATGGCTTGGTGGGTTATTAGATGGGTCAGTATCTAGCATGAGAAAGTCAACAGGGAAGAAGTTCTCCACTCTCACCAAGACATCCTCTAGCAATCCCTGTGGTGTCTTAAGCAATCTATCTGCGACTTGGAGGATGACCGAACTAGGCTTCAAATTGTCTCCTCCCAAAAGGTCATAGATAGTGCTCGATAAAATGTTCACCCCTACACCTTGATCGAGCAGAGCCTCATCAATGTGTTGGTACCTATAACCACTGAAATATACAGGGCCCTTGGGTCTTTCATCTTGGGTGGTGTTCCATGTTGGAGCACCGAGCTAGCATGGTCAGGCAGGATGACCTTAGCTTGGACTTATGTCCTAGATTGACATTTCTGGGTGCACAAGTCCTTCAGAAACTTGGCATAGGACAAGATCTGCTTGATAGCTTTCAACAAAGGCAAGTTGATATGGACTTGCTAAAAGTGTCCATAATCTCGTTCGTCCTATCCTTGGCTCCAGGATGAGGCAACAAAATATTCCCCAGGATCGGATAGGTGCTTTGGATAGGGCACCCTTGGCTTCTAGGTAGAGGGGTCGTCATGTTAGGAAAGGGGAGGTAGAATGACGGCATCCTCCAGGTGGATGCTTCAAGCGAGGGAGGGCAATATGGCTCTTCCTCGGTGAGGGAGGAAGCCAAGTTCGGTGTAGGAGGGGAATTTTGAGAGGTGACTGTAGGAGTGCTATCAGGTTTATCGATTTTCTTTCCACTTAGCACAGTCACAACTTGAGTGTGCTCCCTGAATATGACCCACTTTCCCTTTGGGTTCTCCACAGAAGAGCTAGGCAACTTCCTTGAATCCTGCTACCTAACTACCTCAGTAAGATGATCAATTTAGGATTGCATATCAGTGATCATCTTGTTCTGAGATTGGATGACCATATTTTGATGCTCTTGCATTACTTTCATCATGGCTTTTAGTTCATCCATCTCAGAGGGCTTATTCTGAGGAGGATTTGCATAGGATGGCTGGTATATGAGTTGGGGAGGTTAGGGTCTTACATTCCCTAAGTTGGAAGCATCACCTTGCTTCCACAAAAAGTTTGGATGGTTCCGCCACCTTGGATTATAGGTATTGGAATATGGGTTATTACGAGGGGGTGGTCGGAAACCTTGGGTCGCATTCAGGTAGGCTTGAATCAACTCAGGGAATTGATTTTCCAAGTGGCACTTCGCAGTGGCATGTGTAGTGCTTTGGCAAATGGAGCATTCACATGAAAACTGAAAAATAGAGGCTGCTTGCGGGTTCGTGTCGGGGTTTGCTAACAACCTATCAAAATTTTTGTTTAATGTTGGATGGGAAATTCTACACTAAAAGATTGAGTTTGAAAACCTTGTCATTGCAGTCACATAAAAATCCGTCATACAGATAATTTAACTGAAACTCTGGTGAGTCCCAGCTCGAACATGGGGAGGTGAACGTTTGATCAAAAACTATGTTTGATTTATTGTCACAAAGCAGAGTAGCTAGTTGAATTAAATCTGCCCTAGCTATTCTGCTTAAAGATTAAATAATAGAAGATAGAGAAAGAATAATACAAATAAAGAGAAAATAGAAAGAGAATAAACAAATATTTCATAACCATAGATTCATGTTCATTACATCTAATTGCTACACTAGAAAGTGGGAAATCTAATCTAGAAAGCGGTAAAAAGAGAAGGGGGAGAGAAGTTATCCTCCTCGATGGTTGCTTGGAGGACGAACTATGTTGACAGAGTGTCCGGACGAGGGTGGTGGGATGTTGGATGAAAGAGGATGAGGACGGAGGACGGAGTAGGGCAACGTTGTAGTAGGATTCGCTTCTCGAATGGCGGTGAGAGGACAACCACAGGCACTCCGCGAATGGGGGTGAGAAGGTAGAAAAATTATATTTAAGACTCTAATGGAGCATCCCGAGCTTGGGACAAGCTCATAGAGCTTTGGAGGGGGTGAGAGAAGAGAGAAAGGGATGGTGAAAATGAGTGGTAGGGGTCCCCTTTTATAGGTGCAGTCATGGGGCAAAAAGATCCTTTTACAAGCTTTAACATTAATATCAGGACCTTTAGTTATATTTATGAGCATCACTGAAGGCAACCATTGCTGAAGGTGCGCCTTGAACGAGAGTCGTGCGATGCCAATCAAATGCTCCTCAAAGAGCCACATCCACAGCTCTTCTCCTTCAGCCATTCCCAAGCACACGCGTAAAGTGATCTCAACCATCCGATCTCTTGATCGAACAGTTTAAACGCCGCGACTGCTTCGCCTTCATGTGTTAAGTGGCCACGTAGCCTCTTTTCCCATCGTCAGATGAAGATCGGACCATCGAGGAAGGTGCTCGTTTGCACTCCTCATTATGTCTGATTGGGCGTGGACTTTGGCGTCAGATCGCGCATGGGCATGCCTTTCACCCGATGCCACTCGATCACCATCCAACAGGTGAATTTCCCCTGCGCTCACCTTTAGCGGATTTCGCTTGCACCGCGTTACTTGAGCGCGTGCCTCGCGTGGTGCGTTAAGCTCAGACCACTACGTCATTCCTCACTTTGTGTCAACTTTACGAATTAACAGACACGTGCCCTCAGTCGTTGGATGAAGATCCAATGGTTGAGGGCATGCGAGCTTTGCCTTCAGCTGAGTGCATGCATGACCAAGATTGAATCTCAGTCGTTGGATCGATGATCAAATGGCTTAGATGCGTTGATCAACCGATGAAGAAGAGCTGCGGCCATTGTGGGTGGCTGGGATGGTGCCATGTGGTGCCATCTGAGCTGTTAATCTTCTATTGCTCATATGTGGTGCCACGGATACCAGATTGGATCAATTTTCATGTTGTTGGGCTGCGATCATCGATCCGAACCCATCCATGCAGTTAAATTTTCAATCCAAGGCCCTGATAAATGTTCCCTATTCCCTGACCGCAAAATGTGAGAATTAACCTAAAATTTATATAATCTAACCTAAATGCATGATAATGCATGTTATGCAATATTTATAATGATGAATGCTTCTATGACACTAGAAGCATGCATAAGTAGGCATTTTAGGTTAATTAGATGTATGTACATCACACCTCCATGCCTATCTTTTGCTAGTCCCTAGCAAAATTATATGCTATTTATAAAAGAATTGGGTTTAGATTTCTTGGGCAAAAGTTATTTTACAACATTAGGAAATTTTTACTGAGTGTCTACTGACGAATCAATTTTCACTTAACAAGGTGATAATGATGAGAGCGTCATCATGAGCCTTAACTAGCTCATTTTGACCTAAGAATGAGAATAAGAGCTCCTACATAACCTGGAGAAGGGCTTAATTCAAGGAATAAGTGTTCTGAGAAGAAAACATGAAATAAAGGTTAAAACTGTAATTTTACCATTGCAGTACATCAACGGGATTTCTCAGAGGCAAAACATTGGTCGAATGGCCTGAATAAGATAAAAAGTGGGTTGATTTAGTCAGAAATGGGTTCATGTGTAATCTAGGAATTAAATGACATTCTGTAACCCTAAAACATACCTGCTTAATTCAACAAGGTTCTGGTCAGGATAAAAATCAACTAAACCCTCTAAAATTCATGGAAAAATATCCCCTAGGGTTTAGAGCCTTCAGATTGGCCTTTAGAACCTATTTTGACCTGGATTGGGGTCCTAGCTCATTAATTGACCTAATTTGGATTTTTATGCAAAATGGCCAGTCAAACATGACCATTTGCAAATTAGTACACCCAATTGCAAATTGGTCCCTATCTTTTGAAAACCATTGCACAGACCCCCTTAACTTCCTCGCCACTCTTACAAACAGGCCCCTCCACCATTAATGGGGAGAAATCCTACTCCGACGAGGAATGGAGGGGGAATACTCCCTGATTCCTCAGAGATCTCCTCCCAGATTTGGAAGGGAGATTCTCTGAGGAATTACCTTCCATCTGAGCATGATCCTACTCTCTGATTTGCACCCAATCTCTCATGAGAATGCACGAGAGATTTGGGTCTCTAACTGATTCCATCTCCGGTGAGGTCTCTTATGCTCAGAGGCTTGTCTTCCAAGCATAGGAGTCCTTGCCAGCGACTATAAAATGACCACCAACCCTGGCCGCACCTCCTGAGCTCGACTTGGCCAGAGATCTACCTTAATTTCTTCTTCTTCTCCTCCGGCCAAGTGGTCCAGCGAGCTCTAACGAGCCTCCCTCCTCTTTGTTGTTGCTCTGCCACAATACCAGTGGTAGAGCTGTCCTCACCATCCTCCTCCGCATCGTGCAACACTTGCGCGAGCATCCCTAGCCTCGTCATTATCGCCGTCTTCCTCTACTGGATGCCTTCTTCTCCAACGATAGCAGGTACTGCCAACCGCCCTCTCTCCCCCTTCGTCCACTTAATTAGGTTAAAACCACTCGTCTCTATCCCCTCTTCAATTCCCCTCAACCTATTTCACAAAACACCCCTCAACTGCCACTGTCCACCACCATCTTCCCCTTCTTCGGCCAACCTCTGGCAATATGCACCCGTCATTCCACAACTCCAGACATCTCGCCACCAACCTCACAACTTCCGCCACACTCCACTGAACATCATCCACCCACTCACAGACCGCCTACACCACCACAAACACCCCCTGACCTAACCCATAAACCCGGCCACAGAGCAACCTAGGCACACACGCCTAGGCCGCCCCATGACCTGCCACCTACCGCCTCACCTTCGCCGTGACACGGCAAAGGTCCTCCTATGGTCTGATAGAGCCGCAAGTCCCCTTTTGTGTCGTTCAAGATCTAAGCACCAGCCCCCATTAGCGACGGCTCGAGAGGGTCGCAAGCTTGCTCCAGGCTGAAGCACTTCAGGGTCCCAAGTCCAGAATTCTTGGGGTAGTCTCGCGCATTCAGCTGTCCAGGCAATTAGCGCTGCTAGGCTTGCAGCTGTAGCAATTGGAAGAAAGAGCTCCTGCGGGCGTGCGAGCAAAAGAGGGTGGGACATTAGTCCCACCTCGTGAACGTCTGAGTGAAGCGCGTGCAATATATTGAATTTGTGTTTTAGTCTCTTCGCCTCGAGACACACATGGGGTGAGGTCCCTCACCTATACACGCCTCGTCCGTGAATTGATCCTGCGAACTTGGCAACCCGACCCGACTATCCTACCAAGCACTCCTCGCGTACCACACCCACGCTGGTGCACCTGGACCCGGGCACACGACCCGACCAGAGTACCCAGCTCTAGGAGAGCGTACTGAAGAGTGATATACAGAGAGAGAGGGACGTGGGTGTGGGTAGAGGGGTAGGTTTTGCTCTTCGGTTTGTGCAGGGAACAAGAAGGAGAAGGAAGGCACAGCTGAAGTGAAGTTGACACTTAGCTGGAAAAGGAAGAAGAAGGAAGGAAGGTTGAAGAAAGAAGAAGTCTCGCAGAGCAAAAAGAGAAGGAAAGACAAGGCAGAAGGAAGAGGCGAAGCCAAAGAGAGGAGGAAGTTAGAGAGCTAAGGCTGAAGAAGGAAGAAGAAAGAAAGAAAGGGAAAGACCAGCAGAAGAAGACAAAGAGGAGATGCACCAAAGCAAAGGAAGAGGAGGAAGAGAAAGAAGAAGGAAACTAAAGAAAAGACAAGGCTAGGACTTAGTTGCAGGAAGAGAATCTAGAAAAGAGAAAGCAAAAGAAGAAACAAGGAAGAAGAAGCAGGAGCGGCTAAGGAAGAAAAAGAAAAGGAAAATAAGAAACCATAACTGCAATAGAGCAAAGCAAGCAAAAAAGAGAAGAGATTGAAGGCCAATTTTAAGACGTCTGATACAACATCAGACGTCTAATTCTTTTTGAGCATTTTCTCCATAACATTATCCTGTTATTTTTATTGAACTAGTCATTGCTTTTTATTAAAAGTTGTGTTCTCAAGTTTTGGAATACTCAAATTGCTCCCTGTGTTCGACCTCGGATACTTTGATTTTCGAGTTATAAATTTTTATTTATTTTCGCGGAGAGTTAATCTATATTACAATGAGATATCTGTTAAAACATGATCTAGCTGCGTAAACTGATAATTAAAATGATTTGTCATTTGTATTTCTAAGTGGTGGAAAATCAACTAATCAAAGTATTGAATTAAAATAAACCACTCAAGAAAGCGTGTCATATCCACAGGGAGGCACTGGCTATAACAAACTCGCAAGGGTCAAAAACCAATGTTCACTATTAATTTCGTTAAGAAATTGAGGCAAATCCACCTTCAGATTATGAAAACAACAAGTGATCATGCTAAAATGGCATTTATGAGAAAGAGGGAGGTCACTTGCATAAATTAGCCACCATATTTAATTAATAAATTCAAAATAAAAAGAGTGGCAATGGCATGTTAATGTAAATATTAATATAACATGAAACAGAGCATTTACTTCCTTTGTGCATGCGTGAAGAGGAGGCTACGGTTGGGTGTGCGGAGCTCGGAGGTGGTTGGACACGATGAGGGCTACGTGTGGGCGATGACGGCGTGTCGAACGGCCGCCGGTGGTCTCATTAGCGATGAGGAAGGTCGGAGAAGGTGGTAGTAGCTCGCCGTTGCGTGCAGGCTGCTGTCGGCCTTCAGAGGGTGTGGTCGAGCTCGTGAGGTCGAGGCGAGTTCGTTGACGTCGATGGCGCGATGCTTCAAGGCTGGATTAAGCGGCTGCGTGGAGGAGGGTGGCATGCGGTGATGGGTTCTTTTCAGGGAAGAAGATGAACAATGCTCGAGCGAAGAGGCGCGAGGAGGGTGGCGTGCGGGCGCGATTCAGACCACGCGTGGGAGCTCGATGATGCACTGCTGGCTACTGTTGCTCTGACTCCATGCATGGGCGAAGGCGTGCGAGCGGAGGGATGCTGCTGCTGTGCACGCTGTGCAGGCACACGGCTGCATAGTGAGTCGTTGAGGGGGAGGTGGCGGTGGTTGCTAGAGATAGCGAGGATGGCAGCGTGCTCGGTTGCACACGTAGGCCGAAGGTGAGGAGGCACGCGCAGTGTGCGTGGAGGTTGTGTGTTATCGTGGCAAGATCGATGTTTAAATAATTACGTTGTAGTATAGTTGAAATCGCTTTGAAAACAAATACAATTTTATTACTCGAAAAAGTTCAAGGTTGAACACAGGGAGCAAATTGGTATTTAGAAATCAAGATCACAATTCAGAATTAAAAGTGTATGCAATAATAGCAGTATCAAATTACAAAAATATGGGAGTAAAATGGTGATGTAGATCACCAAATACTCCTACAATATCACCAAATAATTCAATGTATTTGCAAGGAAATGAAAGTGATGATCTGTCGTCTAATGAAGGAATCAGATGACTTAAAGTGTCTGATCCTTCCTTCTCTTTCTCTGCCTTTGCCTTCTCTGAGGTCCTTCTCTTCTTCAGCTTCTTGGCTTCTTCTTCTTCTTTGGCTTCTGTGTTGCTTTTCTTTCTCTTCAGCTCTTTCTTCAGTCCTACTTTTTCTTCTTCTTTCTCTGCCTTTTCCTTTGCAAGCCTCTCTTCTTCTTCTTCTTCTCTTCTTCTGCTTTCAACCTTGACCTCCTCTTCTTCCTCTGAATTGGCTAAGTGTTGGCCAAAGGCCCCTGTAGCAAAACCCTCCCCCTACCCTCATGACTCTCCTCTCTTTCTCTCTTAGGATCTACTCTCCTAGAGCCACATAGGTATTTGGGTAATCGGGTCGGGTGTGTACTCGGGACCAGGCTCACCGGCATGCGGTGGTGGGCAAGGAGTGCAGGTCGGGTCGGGTCAGCCAGATCAGCAAGGGCATGTCGCAGACATGACCAGGTTGGGTGAGTGGGACCTCAACCCATGGTAACTGAGGCGATAAGGCTATGGAAACTTTTCAATTTATGCAGGTGCAGATGCCCCTTCGTTTCCGAGGTGGGACTATCTGCGCCTCCTTTCTTCGCACGCCTGCAGCAGAGGTTGTTACTTCCAATTGCAGTAGCTGCTAAGGCCTTCGACTGGAATTGAGAGCCTGGAACCATGCGCGAGGGAATTCCACACAGCCTGGGACTTCAGCTTGGGCTTGGTAGCACCTGAGTGGCTTCAAGCGAGCTTTAAGCTCACTTGCCAATGGCGGATGGTGCTTGAACCTAAAAATAGTAGAAATGCCTTGCGGCCACGTCAAATCGCTCAGGGAGGTTCGTCGGATGTGCTGGGGGTGGTGGCGTGGCATGTGGATGCCTGTGGGTGCGTACCTAGGTCACACTGTGTGCGTATGAGTGGGTGCGTTTGGGGGGTGGCTTGAGTGAGTGGCGCGGTGAGTGAAGTGAGGGGAAGTGCTCAGTGAGGTGTGGAGGAGGTTGTGGGCTTGTTGGCGAGGGTTTTGGTGGCCTGTGGAGGTGGGATGGCCTTGCAGGAGGTGGTTGTTGGAGATGGAAGGGATGAAGGTGCGAAGGGGCGGCTGTGGCAGATTTTGGGAAATAAAGAGAGGGGGAGTAATTAGAGGAGACAAGGAACTTTGCTAGGGCGTTAAGGGACGAAGGGGGTGAGCGAGGGCATTGGGTCTAGTATGGCCGACACTGGAGACGAAAGCGACTCCAGTGAGGTGGAATCGGCGAGGACGAAGGAGTAGCGCCTGCTGGTACGATGAGATGCGGACGAAGGCAGGGTGGAGGAATCCACTGCAGGTATGGTAGTCGGACGACGAGGAGGAGCAAGAAAGGTCATCGGACGTCGAGGAGCCTTCGTCCGTGAGAGGAAGAGAAGAATTATGGGTATTCGTAGCTGAAATCGAGTGTGAAGAAGTCAGGGAGATCTGGGCTTCTTTAAATAGTGCTCTGAAGGTCGGTTAGGGCTTGGGAAGCAAACTTCCCGAACTTGGAGGGTCGCCAGAGATGGAAGTTGTTGAGATACCCACATCTCTCATGCGTTCGCATGAGAGATTGGGAAGGAATCAAATCTCAAAGATGGGTTCATACTAACAGGAATTTCTCAGAGGATCTCCCTTCCAATTTTGGAAAAGATCCTCCAAGCAATCAAGGAGATCTTCTCTATCAAAGGTCATCGAAGTAGGTTTCCCCCACGATAATGGTAGAGGGACCTACTTATGAAGATGACGAGAAAGTTAGGGGGCTATTAGCAAGGGTTTTTGAAAGTTAGGGGTAGAAATGTAATCAGAGTGCACCTTTTTGCAAACTAGGTCAAGGCAAACTCATCTTGGGTCCAAATTTTGGTATAAGCCTAATTTGGACCTAAGGAATCCAATGGTGAAGTTGGATTTTTGTTTTGACCATGTTGGATTGGGAAATTTATGCAAAAACTCAAATTAGGACAAATATTTGTTTGAGACCCCGTTCTAGGTCAAGATGGGTTCTAATGGCCAAATTGAAGGTACTAAACCCTAGAGAATATTTTTCTATGATTTTTAGAGGATTTAAGTGAATTTTATCCTGACCAGAACCTTGGTTAATCAAGTGGGTCAGTTTTTAGGGTTTCAAGAAGTCATTTATTTCACAGAACACATACAAACCCTTTTTTGTCAAATTCAACCCACTTGTTATCTTATTAAGACCATTTAACCTTTATTTAGCCCTTAAGAAAACCTGTGGTTGTATTGCATTGGTAAAATTACAGTTTTACCTCTAGTTTCTTGTGTTTCTCTTAGAAAGGTTATGTAGTGAATTATGACCTTCAGTTTGTTATGTAGGAGCATTTATTCTCTTCATTGGGTCAAAATGAGCTAGTTAGGGCTCGTGATGGTGTTCCCATCACTGTGCGCATGGGGGCGATTGGGTGCGCCGGATGGGCGTTGGTGGATGTAGTGAAGGTGTGGCAGTGTTGGGTTCTTTTGAGGTGAAAAGAAACAGAGGAAGAAGAAGAAAGAAGAAGATGAATAGTGAAGGACACACGGTGATGAAGTTGGTGGGGGTTGAGGCATTGTGATGGTAGTGAAGAAGAGCGGTGGTGTGAGGCTCTGCAGACGATGGTGCGGGCTGTCCCCCTACACGTCCACAGTGGTAGAGCTCTCTCTGCGGTAGAGGCCAACAGTGTGGAATAGAGGAACTCTGAGCTTTGCATGGTGGTGACTGGGGGATGGTGGCCTCCCCAAGCTCGGTGGTTTGTTGATCTTCTTATCGCAGTGAAGGAGACCAGATCCATTTCTCCCGCTCCTCCTTGAATGTGATCTTGGATGGAGGGCAGTCGGTGAGAAGAGGCAGCATCGATTGAAGAAGAAGAAATGGTGTTACTAAGAAAATAAATGATGGGTTATTTGTTTATAAGCCCTTAAAATAAATGTGAAATAAAATAATGCATGTAATGCAACCTAAAAGATTAACTATTCTAATGCATGCTATTCTAAATGAATTCTAAATGTATTTAGATATGAGTGCACTACATGAAATATGCAAATAAGTGAATAATTAGACTAATCTATTTACATCTTGTGGTATGCTATTTATATTTCAATATTAATCTAATGTCTAGGTGTTTAAGTAACTAATTAGTTCACAAATATGAGCTCATCATCTGCCAAAATGTAGACCGCCCAAGCCCTCGCCTTATTCAAAAGCAAAAGCATTTTTTTCTTTTTCTTCTTTTCTAATTTTTTTGGATTTTTGAGTTTAAGGTTTCGAGGCAGCTTTCTACAACTACCCAACCCTCCCAAGACTCGAAGAGAACTCTAAGTACTAAGCATCCTTTTATGTGAATGTGATAGACTCATTGTTCGACGATTAGAACGGACTTTGGGTTTCTAGCCTCTAGGTGACCTAATGAAGAATTTTTGCCTAAAAGTGTATCTATCCAATCGGTAGCTTTCTCCCTACTTTTTATTTTTATGGGGTCAACACAAGAGCGAACCTTATGTATATCTCCCCAGCTTATTCTACTTCTCCGCTTCTTCCTAAGTGTTTGGAATGAAATGTGCATTTTTGTGAGCTGGGTTCTGGACAATCGGCCGATGAGCTGTTACCACTGACAACTTGTTAGCCATACTTGTTTGGTGAAGTGTGGCTTATTTCTTTCTTCTTTTCTATTTTTTTTCTTTTTTTTTGGATATTTTTCTATTTCTTTCTTTTCTTCTAAGTAGGTGGCTTCCTTGATCTAAGATTTACCTAAAGGCAGTAGGAAGAGAATGGTCGTGTGGCTGGGCTCTGGACAACTGGCCTATGAGCTATTACCATCGACAAATTGCCTACCATACCATCCTAGAAGGTTCATTAGCTACCCAATTTCTGTCAAAACTGCCAAAAAGTGAGTCAGTGTAAAGAGTGTGTAGATGCTTATGCTTAAAGTCCCCTCAAATCAGAAGGCGGGTTATAAGTTGTACTTATCACCCCAACTTATTAACCAATTAGAAATTGAATTCAGAATGACGAGGACTCGATAAACAAATTCACATTTTGGTGGATACTTGGGTTGATTAAGTCCGAAGACCTGAAGGGTCTAAGTGTTCAGGTCCTATCGTATCATTTCCTAAAGTTGAAAAATTCTAATGCCCAAGCTCTCTTTTCCTAATTTCTTTTTTAAATAAAGAGAAAATAAAAAGAATCTACGGAGCTAACAAGATGATTCAGATAATGATATCCACCCCCTTGCCTATCTAATGCAATGTCCCCATTATATTAAAAAGATAGGAAAAAGAGGAGAGTAGAGAAGAAAGTACCTGAATTTCGTAATTACCTGGTTAGCTCTGAGATAAAAACAGACTATATATGTGTTGAATTTAGTACCTTCAGTTAGGTACACTATACAAACAAAGAGGAAATAAAGAATTCATAGGTGTAGGTCAAGATCAACATAAGAAAATTTATGTTTGGACCTGCCAGGATAAGATGTCCACAGATGTGGATGAGGTTGTGATGTAGACTCATGCCCCATGGTCGAGTGTATCTAAGGTTCTAGATAAAAATTACCTAAAACTTGAAATCAGTATGCAGCGGGGTTGGGCCTGCGATTTATGAGGATGCAAACGAAGTCCAAAAAGTCAGACAATAGGAAAATCTGTATCAAAAAGGTAATCAGTGAATTTTTGCTTGCGTTGGACATCCTTGAAGTTGAAAATGTCATAAGGGTCCTGGCAAAAGATTGGTGGTTTTAGGTATATAAGAACACCTAGATTCAAACTTCTGCTTCCCCTGAAATTGGCTTACCGTATCTTCATTTCCAAATTCCTACCCTCTACAATTAGGATTTCAGATTCCGGAACCTCCTACATGTTTTGCACCCCATCTAAATTATCCAAGTCGAAGAATTATGGCTGAATCAGAACTGACATGGGTCTAGTGATCTCAAAAATAGAATTGTCATTATGCGCAATGGGGTGTGATTGAGAAATGGGGCTATGAATTGAGTAATCCATGAAATAAGGATCTGAATCCACCATGCTAGCCCCAATAGAATCAATTTCCTCAGTTATAGGGCCATCAAATTTTTATCATACTCTGCGGGCCCGTTTGTCTCACTAAAATTATCTTCGTCAAACTCAAGTGAGACTTCATATAATGATTCTTCACCTTCAGAATCAAAGATTTCTGGATCCGCATTTATATATGTCTCAAAGTACATATTTTTCCTCATACCTTGGCTCAGGGATCTCAGGTGAAAAAATCAATTCATTCTCAATTGGTTGCTCTAGACCAACTTAGTCAACCTCTATCTCGTAAGACATGTCCCCACTAGAGGTGCCTGAGCAGATTCTGACATTGGCTTTCCTAAAGGGGGTTCATCCTGGGAATCATCCCAAGTTTGGAATAGGGCAATCACAAATCTCATCCTCAATTTCTATAACTTCCCAAGTAAAAACTCACCCGGGTCCTTATCCTTAACATCTTAAAGCCAATCCAACAAATATTTGTTAAGATCATCAATCGTTTGAATCAAAGGCTCCAATTCTTTAGTGTAAGGTGTTGGCTGAGCTTCTAAAGATTGTATGGTATTCCTTAAGTTAGCCAACACTTTATCTTGGACCTGGTTCACCTGAATCAAACAGTTTGGTTCAGGGTTGGGTTCAGTCCAGGGGAGTTAACAAATTAAGGTTCTTGATACCCTCCCTGGTAATAGGTCACTTTGGATTATTCATAAAGGGGTGGTGACCCATATGCCGTGTAATCTAGGGGAGAGTAAGAGTTGTAATTAGGATATCCTTCTTGATTATAGATTGAGTTAAATCGATCATCAACGGGTGGAGATCTAGAATCACTATAGCTCGGAGAAGGATGGAAATCACAATCATGGTGTTCAAGGTTAGACCTTGAACACAGAGGTCCGGAATTGTATCCCCAATAAGGATTATCCCAACTAGTAGATGGGTGAGAATAAGTCTGGTTGGGATAATAATCATCTTGGGACTATAATGTGTCAAGAGGGTAAGAGTGGAAGTGCGAGTAGGATGTGGAAGTATCCATGGCAAAGTGGGAGGAAGAAAGGTGCCCTGTAGTACAAACAATTAAACATGTCCTTAGGTAGGGTAGCCTAAAGATCTACTGACTCTCAGAACTCATCTTGAGATGAAAAGAACGATTTGATCTAGTTCTTTGCAGTCAATCCAACTAGTTAGAGGGAGGGGTTCGGGAGAAAGTTCTTGTTGGAACCTTGTTCCACATCTTGTTTTGGTGTTAACAAAATTATTATGGATTAATGTTTGCCATTAAGTATTTTTCAAATTTACGTGAAGGAGCAAGGCAAACAGGAAATGATGGAGGCATGATGGTGAGAAGAAAAAGATCATGTTATGGAGGAGGAAAGATGACACGGATGAGTCGAGGAGAAGATCATCTTCGACCTTTAGTTTTTTAGTTTAGGTTTTTTTATTTATAGAATGTATGCCTCTTAACAAAGGAATATAACTTAGATTGTAAAAATAATTAGAGATAAATTAGGATTAATATTGCGATTATTTACAAAGAACGTAATTGATTAAATCACTTAAAAAGGTACTTGTTAACCCACAAGTACTAGTATTAAAGTTTAGTATCAATACATGTGAGTTACAGGTTTGGATTTTTTCAAAGGACAAACCTGTACCCCGCGAGTACGGGTACTCATGATCAGTACCGGTACAAGTGGGTTACAGATTTGTGTTAAGTGTTTGAAACCTAAATATGGAAGTAACGAGTACCGGTACCCATACTTTAGTACTGGTACCACTTAGTCGTTGGTTGAAAATTGAACAGCTCGAAAATTAATTTTGGCTATATGAACGTTGGGATTTAAACCCCAACGTCTAGTAGACGTCCCAACTAGGTTCTAACTCTATAAATAAACCCTTAGACACTTAGTTTGCCCATAAGAAAAGAGAAGAAAAATTCCTAGAGTTATATTTCAAATTTCCACCATATTTTCAAGAGGGAAAGAAGAAGCCTGTCATTCACTCTCTCTCTACATTCCTGCAAGCTCAACGACGTGTTTTTCTCATGCATCTTCGAAGCGATTCACATCCATCCTAGGCTCTCAAATTGGTATTCATTTTAATTATTGTTGGGAGGGATAAGAATTCTTGTTGTAAGAGTTCTCTTTCTTACACCAGTTCTTATTTGTATTTTGAGCTTGCTGCCCGTTGGATTGTAACGAATCCATTTTTGTACTTGGGTTGAGGTAACCCATTAATTACCTCAGTTTAGTAAATTGATTCTCTTGGGGTTGAGGGAATCGAGTTAAAAATCCTAAGCTGAGAGGCTTAGGTATTAGAGTACCCAAGGGAGGGGAACTACTATACATATTGTGCCAATTTCTGTGGTTTGATTGATTGTGCAAATTTTCTTGTTACTACTGATTTTGTGTTTGAGTTTTTGTGCACATAGCCATCGTATCTTTAGATCCTATCAGTTCTTTCCTTGGCTTTCGCCTCAGGTTCCTTTGATACCCCCCAACCATGGCCGTTTGACTTTACTCCCCTAGCTAGACATCAGATTGAACAGTAGAAGCAGATTAATCGAAAATAATCTTGATTTAGGCCCTGAAGAGTGAGTCCAATCCTTAAGGAAAACATCTACTTTGTTTTATTTAGGCTTAGGTTTGAATGTGCTTGGGAATGTGATGGGCCCTTTATCCGGGTTGTGCCCTTAAACATTAGTTTCAATGTGTGTGCATGCACAACCAATGGTTTTCAAGCAAGATTATTTTTAGATGCAGTGAATTTTAGGGTTCAAATCTTGCTTTAGTAGCTTTTAGGGTTTGAATTAAGGTGAATTCAATCAAGTTTAGGAGGCACACTAGGGTTTAAAAGCATAGGTGAAGATGTTTTCCTTTGAAATCAAAATAAAGTGGAGTGCCTAGTACTGACCTTAAATGTTAACCCTAATGTTCAAGCTACTTGATGAGTTATTTTTAAATGAAGTGGTGCAGCTCAAACAACTTAAACAATTGGCCTGATGCACCACTAAATTAGACACACAAGTGGTTATTTAATCTAATTTCTACTCAATTATATATTGATGAGTGTACCGATTCTAAAGATCGGGTTACTGGTCGAGTATGAAGAATTAGAAGAGGTTGTGTACCTCTGTAGGATTTTTTTAGTTTTTTTTTATAAGCGGGGTGAGGTGAGTGGAGGTGACAAACAAACAACCAAGACTAACCTTAGGGTTTATGAGCGTTCCTAGGTTAATTAGGGTTTGTGTTATTAGGTGATGGAATGAAAACTAGTGGGTGAGAGGTGGGGTATACTTACAGATCCTTCAATAGCACTTTACTCCAATCTACTGCTTTTGCTTGCCTCGAGAGAGAGTACCTGCAATCATAGTAAGAAAAGAGAGAAGTGAGGTAAAAGATAAGTAAGGCAGAAAATGCGGGAAATCAAAGAGCGTTGTCTCCCCGGTAATGGCACCAAAATGTTGGATGGGAAATTCTATGCTAAAAGATTGAGTTTGAAAACCCTGTCGTTGTAGTTGCGTAAAAATTTGTCAAACAAATTATTTAACTGAAACTTTGGTGAGTCCTGGGTCGAATACGGGGAGTTGAACATTTGATCAAAAATCGTGTTTAATTTATTATCACGAAGCAGAGTAGCTTGTCCAATTAAATCTACCTGAGCTATTCTACTTAAAGATTAAATAATAGAAGATGAGAAAGAATACTACAAATAAAGAGAAAATAGGAAGAGAATAAACAAATAAACAAATATTTCATAGCCATAGATTCATGTTCATTACATCTAATTGCTACACTAGAAAGCGGGAAATCTAATTTAGAAAGCGGTAAAAAGAGAAGGGGGAGAGAAGTTATCCTGCTCGACGGTTGCTTGGAGGATGAGCTGCGTTGACGGAGCACCTAGAGGAGGGTGGTGAGATGCCGGATGAAAAAGGATGAAGACAGAGGAAGGAGTAGGGAAATGTCGTAGCAGGATCAGCTTCCTAAATGGCGGTGAGAGGACAACTGCAGTTGCTCCACGAATGGGGGTGAGAAGGTGGAAAAAATTATATTTAAGACTCTAATGGAGCATCCCGGGTTTTGGACAAGCTTGTAGAGCTTTGGAGGGGGTGAGAGAAGAGAGAAAGGGATGGTGAAAATGAGTGGTAGGGGTCCTTTTATAGGTGTAGTCATGGGGTCAAAAAGGTCCTTTTACAAGCTTTAACATTAATATCTAGACCTTTAGTGACGTTTATGAGGGTCACTAAAGGCAACTGTTGCTGAAGGCATGCCTTGAACGAGAGCCGTGCAATGGTAATCCAACTCTCCTCAAAGAGCCATGTCTGTGGCTCTTCTCCTTCAGCCATTCCCAAGCACACACGCAGTGCAATCTCAACCATTCGATCGCTTGATCGAATGGCTTAAACACCATGACCACTTCGCCTTTATGCGTTAAGAGGCCACATAGCCTCTTTTCTCACTATCAGATGATGATTGGGCGATCGAGGAAGGTGCTCGCCTGCATGCCTCATCACATCAGATCGGGCGTGGACTTTGGCGTCAGATCATGCGTGGGTGCACTCGTTCATTCGCGCGGCCACATAGTCACTGTCGATGATGCTCGATCGCCACCCAATGAGCGAATTTCGTCCATGCTCACCTTTAACGGATTTTGCTTGTTCCACGCGACACGAACACGTGCCTAGCATTGCGCGTTAACCTTGCGACAGCTGCGCTATTGCTCACTTTATGTTGCATTTATGAATTAATGCTCACGCACCCTTAGCCATTGGATGAAGATCCAACGGCTGAGGGCATGCAAGCTTTG
This sequence comes from Thalassia testudinum, assembly GCA_037157565.1. Taxonomy (NCBI): domain Eukaryota; kingdom Viridiplantae; phylum Streptophyta; class Magnoliopsida; order Alismatales; family Hydrocharitaceae; genus Thalassia; species Thalassia testudinum. The sequence goes on along the minus strand of JAZHRO010000025.1, from coordinate 66,746,903 downwards.
CCTTCAGCTGAGTGCATGCGCGGCCAAGATTGAATCTCAACTGTTGGATCGATGATCCAACGGCTGAGATGCATTGATCATCCAATGAAGAAGAGCTACGACTACCGTGGGCGGCTTGGATGGAGCCATGTGGCTCCATCTGAGCCGTCCATCTTCTATTGCTCATAGGTGGTGATATGGATGTCAGATTGGATTGATTTTTGCGTCGTTGGACTTTGTTCATCAGTTCAAATCCATCCGTGCGATTGGATTTTCAATCCGAGGCCCCAATAAATGTTGCCTTGTTCCTTGACCACAAAAAGGGAGAATTAACCTAAAATTTGTACAATCTAACCTAAATGCATGATGATGCATGTAATGGAAGATTTATAATGATGAATGCTTCTATGACACTAGAAACATGCATAAATAGGTATTTTAGGTTAATTAGATGTATGCACATCATTGAACAAATGAATTTGATAAGCCAAATCCTAAGTAGCCTCGACCTCATAGGCCTCCATCTTCCTTTGCAAAATTGATCGCTTTCTTTCTTGATAGGTAGAGGACATATGTTTAGCATTATCACTTAATGTTTCAAATAATGCCTAGGCTTCATCCTCAGTTTTGGTCATTAAGGTTCCAACATAGGCTACATCAATGGTTTGCCTGCGCCTTTCAGAAATCCATTATAGAACCTCTCGACCAATTGCCATCGTGGCACCTGATGGTGGGGGCATAACATAAGAAGGTCATTAAAGCACTCCTACATTTTGCAAAATTGCTCCCCTTCCTATTGAGTAAAACCCATAATCTCTCTTCTGCAATGATTGGTATTACTCATAGGAAAGTACTTTTTCAAGAATTCTCCCTTAAGGGTGGCCTAATATTTACCCTTTCATCTAGGGTAGGATACCGATTGATGTAGACACAATTATTGAAGATAAAATGCATATTCATGCATATTCCTAAGCTTAGATTTGCATTTCATGTTATAAATATTACATAGCATGCATCATCCTACATTTAAAGTAGTTGTATATATTTTAAGTTAATTAGGTCCTTTTTATGGTTAGGAGAGAAGGAGATTTATTTCAGGGCCTCGGATGGATGACCTGACTGTACGAATTTGATCAAGACGATGATTGGAGTCTAACGACTCCGAAATCGTCTAGATAGGAATCCCATAGCATCATATTAAGTCCGAGGAAGATCAATAGCCAGGAGGGCAATGTGACATCCATACAGGTTTTGGATGGAAAATTTGACAGTACGGATGGATCCGGAGTGACGATTGTAGTTTGGCAATGTGGAAATCACCTCGATTTGAGCACCATGGCACCCTCTGCAACAGAAAGAAGATGGACAGCCTAGATGGTGCCACGTGGTGCCATCTTGACCGCCCAATACCGGCCAACAGTGGCTGCTCCTCCTCAAAGGCATTCCCCCTCACAAGATCTGGGCCATTGGATGCCCATCCAACGATTCTTGTGAAGCCACATCTCCCACCCATCTTCAAGAGAGCTTCTATCGCGCGATCTTAATTGTTGGATGAAAATTCAATAGCTAGAATCGCTTGATCACCGGCCTCGAATAATTCAAAATTGCGACACCTATTGACACGTGGTGCAGCGGTCTCTAGAGGTGTTCTCAATGCTTTGGCAATGGTTCGAGCTCTCCCAATCTTCCAATCCAGCCAGCGGTGAGGCGCGCTTGATTTCGACTGCCCGATCATGCACGAGTGGCCGAGATGCAGATACGTGATGCACAGATGACCGCAAATCTAGCGGAGGTGCTCACGTGGGCATTGACGCACATCCCCACGCGCAATCTAACGTGCACCCAAGCGACATGATCTCCACACAATTAGGACCGTCCATCTCCAATCGAACGGTCTACCTTCTTATAACGCACGTACAATTGTGACCGAGCAAGTGCGCAAGTGTGAGCTGGAGGCTACAGCGACGCTTGAGCTGGAACTTTAGCAACACCTTTGCTGTTGCTAATTATCCCTTACTTGTTTTAGCCCCTGTCCTCCACTATAAAAGGGCCTACACCCTTCCACTCATAACCATCTCTTCCTTTCTTCCTCTCACCACTTCCAAGGCTCTAAAGAGAGCTTGTCCCAAGCTTGGGATGCTCCTCTAGAGTAGAAAACAAACATTTGTTCCCGCCTCTCATCCCCCTTAATGGAGCATCCTGTGCTGTCTTCTCACCTTCTTACGGGAAGAAGATCCTTGCTGCGACGTCGTCCTGCCCCATCCTCCATCCTTCAACTCCGTCCTCGCTTGTCTCGCTCCTCACCACCTTCCTTCAGGCGACGTCAGAGTGAGTCATCCTCCAAGTGACCGTCGAGGGGGATTCTCTCACCTTTTTCTATCTTTTTTGCTTTCATAGTGTAGTTTTTCCACTTTCGTAGTTGTAACAAACATTTATTCAAAAATAGATGATTGTTCTTCTCTCTCTCTCTTCTTTTTTTATTTTGCAAGTAGATTACCTAAATTTCATCAACTTGATCTCTTACCCTATTAAAATGCCAAAAAAAATTATAAAAGATAAAAATGACAAAAATAAATAAAAGAGAAATGCGAATTTTTGAAAACCAAACGTTTGCCTCCCTGTGTTCGACTTAGGACTCACTTTTTGAGTTTCGGTTATAAATTTTATCTGGTAGACGCATTTTGCGAGCTACGACAACGGGTTCTTCGAACCTTAATTTTAATTCGCGAAACACGCCTGAGTCATTTTTGACGCCGTTGCCTGGGAGGCAACATTCTTTAGTTTTTTCTTGCATTTTCCCACATTACTTACATATTTTTCTAATCTATCTTTCTTTTTCGATTTATTTTCTTGCAGGAACCCGATCGATGAGCCAAAGGCAGTAGATTGGAGTAAAGTGCAGGTAGAGACATTTGTAAGTTATTCCCCCCCCACCCACTAGATTTCCATTGCATAACCTAATAACTCAAGCTCAAATCAACTTAGGTGCTTGCATAAACCCTGATGGGAACACCATCATGAGCCATAACTAGCTCAAATTAGTCATTACCAAGGAATAAATGCACCTTCATAACAGACAGAAGGCCATAATTCATTGCATAATCATTTTGAGGGAAAGACAAGAAAACATGGTTAAAATTGTAATTTTACCATCATATCATGAATGCAGTATAATCACAGGTTTTCCCATGAGGTAATTAACGGTCAAATGGTCCTAAAAGGCTTACAAGTGGGTTAGAACAGATAGAAAATGATTTTCGTGTGTTTTGAGAATTAAATGAATTCTAAAACCTTAAAAATAAACCTGCTTAATTAACTGAGGTTCTGGTCAAGATAAAATTCATCTAAACCCTCTAAGATTTATAAAAAAATATTTTTTAAGGTTTGGTGCCTTTAATTTGACCATCAGAACTCATCTTGACCCGAAATAGTGTCTCAGACTGACATTTACCCTAATTTGGGCTTTTACTTAAATTACCCAGTCAAAATAAGTCAAAACCAAAATCCAACTTCACCATTGGATTCCCTAGGTCAAAATTAGGTTTGTACCAAAATTTAGGCCTAATCTGAGACTGTCTTGACCTAGTTTGCAATTTGGTCCTATCTGATTCTTTTATATCACACATATGCCCTTAACTTTCAAAATCCTTATAAAAGGCCCCTAACTTTGTCACCGTTTTCATAAATAGGTCCCCATTCCATTTTTGGAAAGTTAAACCTTTCATCGAGTTTCGAGGATTTCTCTCTTGATTCTTAATCAATCTCTCCCAAAATTGATACGGGGATTCCTTGGGAAGTTACCTTCCATTTGAGCCATTCCTTAGGCTCTAGGTCTTTCCCAAAAGGCCATGCTAACCTTTCAAAGGTTCGGGTATCCTATTTCACAAAAACCTTCTGAGCTTGGAAGCTTCTTTCCAAGCTTGAAAGGGCTTCCTATGGCCTATAAAGGAACCCCTGTTGCACGACCAAGCTTTTCAGCAAGTTTTGGCGAGCCAAATCACCCTAATCTACCCTCTCCAGCCACCAAACATCTTTGCTCTGGCGACCTCCTTGGATCCCCCTCCTCCGACCGTCTAACCATCAAATTGGATGGCCTAAGTTCTTCCTCTCTTCCTCACGACCCTCCCCAGCCAAAGGAGGGAGTTCCTTCGTCTGATTCATTGTCACCGCTTCGCCGCTTCCACTTCCTTCTATGACTCCGGTGCCTCCGCCTCACTACCGCTTCCCTAAGTCTCTCTATCTCTCCCTTTCCCTCTCTACACTATTTTCCTACTCTCACAACACAAGCACGACCACCGCTTCTCCCTCAACGCCGTCATCTTCTCCACCTCCGACGACACTCCGGCGACTCCTACTCACTGCCACATTGCTCGAAACTCGCCGCTACCACCCCCATCAGCTTTGCCACAACTCCACCGACTAAAGCCCTAACCTAAATCCACCTATCACGCACCCTAATCACCTGCCAAACTTCACGCTCACTACACTGTCGTCTTGAGGTCGTTTGACCTCTTCACTCACTCCTACGCATCGCCAAGACCACCATCACATTCACCATCCTTAGGCGATCCTCCTAAGCATATTTGATGTGGCTGTGAGGCCATTCTTAAGCTTGTAGGTCTTCCACCGAAGCTCCGCCACCACCCCGACTACATCGACTAAGCCTTCAGTCCTCCGACCACATCCACTCCAGATTTCTGCCCTAGTTCACACGGAGTGATCTCAGGACCTTGACTGGGGTCATCAGTGCCTGCAGTTGCACCAATTTGAGGCATCAACACTGCAGTAGCGCACGCGAAGAAGGGTGGGACTTTAGTCCCACCTCGTTTCATGACGAAGTGGCATAGGCACATAAGAGGAATTTCTGTTATAGCCTCGTTGCCTCAGTAAGCATGGGGTGAGGTCCCCTCGCACGTGCCCACGCACACCCTCGCCCACGCTCATGCCCCGCCGATATAGGCTTGGTTCGATTACCTGGATACCCAGATCTGGTCTGGTTTGCTGGTTCTGAGAGAGGAAAAAGAGAGGAGAAGGGGGGTTTTGCTCTGCCGCCCTCATCTTGACTCTTGTGAGATCTGAAGAGGCCTTTGCCTCTGTTGGCATGTTGAGTCCTGTGCTATGCCTTCTCTGAAGCTAAGGGAAGAAGAGAAGGAAGGAAGAAGAAGAGAAGAGGAAGAGAAGAAGAGAGAAGCCTCTCCTTGAGGCTTAAAGAAGAAAGAAGAATAGGCCTTTGCCTCTGTTAAGGCGTTTAAGCGCCCAAATTTGTCGTCTGACTTCACATATACAAGCCTCTCAGGATCTATTGCTTACTCATCTTGCGTGAATTGATTATGGTTGATACTGTGCAAACATTTGAGATAATTGTGGTTAAATTGTAGGGTTAATTTGGTGATTCAATTCACCATTTTAACCCCTTCTTTTTGCCCTTCATTTCTATTAAAGTCTTGATTGCAAATTCGTATATCTTTTATTGTGATCTTGAGTATTAAATTGTCAATTGCTCCCTGTGTTCGACCTCGAATTTCATTTGAGTAATAAGTTTTATATGTTTTCGCACTTATTCAAGATATACTACAATGCGACGATTTTAAAACCCGTTTCAGAGCGGCGAACAAACCCTAGCATAGATTTGATTGTTTGATTGTCACTTTGCCTCACCTCACCCATCTGCATATATTAAAAAATAAAAAAATACTCTTCTCTTGTGGGATTTAATTAAAAGAGACACACTTAACATCCACAAATTCTCATCCTAAGGCGCACAATCACTTTGAATCTACCAGTTAACTGGGATCTGATCTGTGGATCCGGTACACTTCAACCCAACACACATAAGTGAGTAGAAATCTGAATAGGTTAAACATCTGTGTGCCTTAACTAAATGGTGCAACAGGCCAATTGATTGAGATGTTTGGGCAACACCACTGAAGATAAAAGTCATTCATTAGTAGCTTGCCACTTAGGGTTAATCTTTAGGGCTGAACTAGACACTCCACGTTATTTTCTTGATTTCTAAAGGAATATATCATCACCAGTGCTTTCAAAACTTAGAGCGTTCTCTTGAACTTGATTGAATACATCTAAGATTAAACCCTAAAAGCTACTAAACAAGGTCAAACAGTAAAAGACACATCCTCAAATAACCTTGTTTGCAAACTCTGGTTGTGCACGCATACACATTTGAATTGATTATTAAGGCCACAACCCATCTAAAGGGCCTATCACATTCCAAGAGCACAATCATCCGAAGCCTAATTAAAACTGAGTAGATGTTGGACTTAAGGATTGATTCGTTCTTTGGGGCTTAGATTGAGACTTTTTTCGATTAATCTACTTCTGCTAGTCCATCTGATGTCTAGCTAGGGGAGTAGCGTCAAACGACCACGGTTGGGGGGTACAATAGGAACCAGAGGCGCAAGGCAAAGGAAGAACCTTCTCCCCACCCCCTCCCTCTAACTGGTTGGATTGACTGGATAGAAGTAGAACAAATCATTTATAATCTTAGGATGGGTCCTGGGAGTCTGTAGGTCTTTAGGCTACCCACATAAGGACAGGTTTGGTTGATTGTACTCCAGGGCACCTTCATCTCTTCTATTTTCCCTCCTACTCCACAATGCATCCTTCCACATCTTTCACACATTTCCATTCCTACCCTCCTACCAACACGTATCCTCAAGATGATTACTATCTCGACTCGACTTATGATTACCCATCCATTAGCTGGGATAACTTTGATTGGAGATATGAATCCGAACCTCAGTGTCCAGGGCCTAACCCTGGACAACAAGACTATGATTACTATCCTTCCTAGAGCTACAATGATTATAGATCTCCACCCTTTGATGATCAACCTAACCCGATCTACAATCAAGAAGGGTATGATGACTATAACACCTACCCTCCCTAGTATTCCACTGAATATAGGTCACCACCATTCTTTGAACAACTCGAGATGACCTACTATCAGGGAGGAACCTGAGAACCTCAATATCTTGACTCCCTTAGAATGAACCCAAACCCACCCAACCCTAAATTGAATCATTTGGTTCAGGTGAACCAGGTCCAAGATAGGGTGTTGGCTAACTTGAGGAACACCATCCAATCTTTAGAGGCTTAACCAACACCATGCACTAAAGCATTGGAGCCTATGATAAAAATGATTGATGAGCTGAATAGCTATTTATTGGATTTGCTCCAACATGTTGGGGATAGGGGCCTGGGTGAGTTTTTACTTGGGAAATTGTCGAGGTTGAGGATGAAATTTGTGGTTGCCTTAGTCCAATCTTGGGATGATTCTCAAGATGAGCCCCCTTCAGGAGAGCCAATGTCTGAACCTGCTCAGGCACCTGTCGGGGGGGATACATGTTTTGAGACTGGGGATGACCAGGTTAGACTAGAGCAACCCATTGAGGATGAACCAAGTTTCTCACCCGAGATCCCAAAGCCAGGGAATGATGAAAAATATGTCTCCATGGACCATGAAATGACATATGATTTTGAGACATATATAAATGAGGATCATGAATTCTTTGATTCTGAGGGTGAGGAATCTCTTAGTGAAGTCTCACTGGAGGTTAAGGAGAATGATTTTAGTGAGACTAATAGGCTTGGGGAGCAAGATGAACCATTTGATAGCCCGATTATTGAAGATTATGATCATGCTAGGGCTAACTTGGATGATCTGAATCCTGATGATTCAATCAATAGCCGCAATGCTCAACCACACCTTGAGGAGCTGAATTATGATATTTTTGAGATCTCCAAATCCAAGTCAATCCTGATTGAGCCACAATTGTTGGACTTGGGTATTTTAGATGGGGTGTACAATGATCTAGAGGTCCCAGAAACCTTGATTTTGGAGGATAGGAAGTGAGAAATAAAAATCTAGGAAGCTACTTCTGAGAGAACTATGAGTTTGGATTTAAGAGTTCCCATTGACCTGAAACCACCTACTTTCTACCAGGAACCTTATGATATCTTTCACGTGCATCCCAAGCTTGAAATAACTGATTATCTTTCTGAGCTGAACTTTAAGTGGATATCCGAACCTATTAAACTATCTTTACCCGTTGTTCGACACTTTGGTCTTGGGTTGCACACCACCAAACCGCAGGCCTGGCCCTGTAAGCACAATAATCTTCAGTTCTAGGTGATTTTCATTCAAAACCTTAGAACCACGCAACCTTGGGGCATAGGTCTGCACCACAACTTGGCCCACATCTGTGGACATCTTCTGCTGGTGGGTCTGAGGATTAATCTTTTGATTTTGATTCTGACCTGCACTTGTGAATTCTTAATTTCTTCCTTGTATGTATGTTATGCCTAGCTGAAGGCATTAAATTTAGCACATGTTTATATTCCACGTTCTCTGCGGGGCTGACTGGATTTTCACGTTATTCAGGTGATATTCTATTTACTTTGCCTTTTCATGTCTTTATTTTTACAATGAGGACATTGCATCATTTAGGCTTGCGGTGTGGATAATTAATTCCTGAAATCATTTTGTTAACTCTGTAGAATTTCTTTTAGTTTCTTTCCAAAAAAAAAGAAAATTCAAAAAGATAAAAATGGAAGAAATTAGGAAGAAGAGAACTTAGGCATTTGAAAGTTATTAACTTTAGGAAATGATACAATAGGACCTGAATACTTAGACTCTTTAGGTCTTCAGGCCTAATTAGCCTCGGTGTCCACTCGAATGTGGACTTAGTCTTGAGTCCTCGTCAAGTAATTTTACTTTAATTTGGTGAATAAATTGGGATGATAAGTACATGACTTATCAACCCACCCTTTGATTTGAGGGGATTTTAAGTCTAAGCATCTACAAACTGTTTGCACTGACTCACTTTTTGGTAGTTTCTTTGGAAATTGGCAGCTAATGAATCATCTAGGGTGGTAGGCTAGCAAGTTATCGGTGGTAATAGCTCAGCGGCCAGTTGTCCAGAGCCTAGCCCCAAGATCATTTTCTTCATATTGCCTTTAGGTAAATCTTAGATCTGGGAAGTCACCTACTTAAAAAAATAAAGAAAAAAATAGAAGGAGAAAATAAAAAAATAAACAAATAAAATCACACTTCACCATACGAGTATAGCTGGTAAGTTGTGTGTAACAGCTCATTGGCTGGTTGTCTAGAGCTCAGCTCACAAAAATGCACAATAATTCCCAAAACACTTAGGGAAGAAGCGGAGAAGTAGAATAAATCAGGGAGATATACACTGGGTTCGCCCTTGTGTTGACCCCATAAATAAAAGTTGGGAGAAAGCTATCATTCGAAAAGGTAAATCTTCAGGCAAGGTCACTTAGGGTCGTAGAATCCCAAAGTCCATTTTAACGACCGCCTAGTGAGTCTTTCACTCTTTTTACTAGATGCTTAGCACTTAGAGTCATTTTCGAGTCTTAGGCGGGTCGGGTAGCTGTAAAAAGTTATCCCTAAACTCTCAAGCTCCAAAATTCCAAAAAAAAAATGAGAAAAGAAAAAAAAATGTATCTTCCCTTTTCAAATAAGGTGAGGACTTGGGCGGTCTGCATTCTGGTTGACACTCGGGTACTGTTGAGTCTTTGTAGTTTAGGACCTTAGTTGATAATTTCTATTGTTAATAAACAACATAGGCCTAAGCGATTGAATCCTAATTATGATTTTATACATAACATGTAGTTTGATTTAGCTAGGGACTAGTAAAAGATAGGCATGGGTGTATGATGTAGACACAATTGTTGAAGATAAAATGCCTATTCATGCATGTTCCTAAGCTTAGATTTGCATTTCATGTTATAAATATTGCATAGCATGTATCATTTTGCATTTAGAGTAGTTGTATATATTCTAGGTTAATTAGGTCCTTGTTATGGTTAGGGGAGAAGGAGATTTATTTCAAGGCCTTGGATGGACGATCCGACTGTACGGATCTGATCAAGACGACAATTGGAGTCTAACGACTCCAAAATCGTCTAGATCGAAATCCTGTAGCATCATATGAAGTTTGAGGAAGATAAATGGCCAGGAGGGTAATGTTACATCCATACGGGATTCGAATGGAAAATCTGACCATACAGATGGATCCAAAGAGATGATTGCAGTCCGGCAATGCGGAAATCACCTCGATCCGAGCACCGTGGCACCCTCTACAACAGAAAGAAGATGGACAGCCTAGATGGTGCCACATGGCACCATCTAGGCTATCCATTTTCTTTCTGTTGCAGAGGGTGCCATTTAGACCACCTAACACCAGCCAGCAGTGGCCACTCCTCCTTAAAGGCATTCACCCTTGCAAGATCTGGGCCGTTGGATGCCCATCCAACGGTTCTTTTGAAGCCACATCGCCCGCCCATCTTCAAGAGAGCCTCCATCTGGCGATCTTAACCGTTGGATGAAAATCCAACGGCTAGGATCACTTGACCACCGGCCTCGGATAATTCAAAACCGTGACACCTATTGATGCATGGCGCAGCGGTCTCCAGAGGCCTCAACACTTTGGTGCTGGTTCGAGCTGTCCCACTCTTCAAATCCAGCCGGCGATGAGGCACGCTTGATTTTGACCGCCTGATCATGCACAAGCGGTTTAGAGCAAATACGTGGATGCGCAGATGACTGTCGATCTAGTGGAGGTTCTCACACGAGTGTCGATGCACATCCCCACTTGCAATCCAATGCTCACCCAAGCGGCGCGATCTCCTCACAATCAGGGTCGTCCATCTCCAATCGAACGGTCCTCCTTTGACAACACGCATACAGCTGTGACCGGGTGAGTGCGCGAGCATGAGTTGGAGGCTATAGCGACGCTTGAGCTGGAACTTTAGCAACACCTTTGCTGTTGCTAATTATCCCTTACTTGTTTTAGTCTCTCTCCTCCACTATAAAAAGGCCTACACCCCTCCACTTATAACCCTCTCTTCCTTTCTTCCCCTCACCACCTCCAAGGCTCTAGAGAGAGCTTGTCTCAAGCCCGGGATGCTCCTCTAGAGTAGAAACAAACATTTGTTCGCACCTCTCATCCCCCTTCGTGGTGCATCCCGTGGCTGTCTTCTCACCTCCCTTAGGGAAGAAGATTCTCGTTGCGACGCTGTCCTACCCCATCCTCTGGCTCTGTCCCCATTCATCCTGCTCCTCACCACCTTCCTCCAGGCGATGACAGAGCAAGTCGTCCTCCAAGCGACCGTCAAGGGGGATTCTCTCACCTCTTTCTATCTTTTTTGCTTTCATTGTGTAGTTTTTCTAGTTTCGTAGTTGTAACAAACATTTATTCATAAATAGATGATTGTTCTTCTCTCTCTCTCTCTTCTCTTTTTATTTTGCAAGTAGATTAGCTAGATTTCATCGACCTGATCTCTTACCCTATTAAAATATCAAAAAAATTATAAAAGATAAAAATGACAAAAATAAATAAAAGAGAAATGCATATCTTTCAAAACCAAATGTCCACTTCCTCATGTTCGACCTGGGACTCACTTTTCGAGTTTCGATTATAAATTTTATCTGATCGACATATTCTCTCGCGAATTGAACTACGAAGATGGGTTTTCTAAATCCATTCCTTTTCGCGATGAGATTTGCCATTGTCACCGATGCTTGGCCTTATCCTTTAGAGAGAAAGGAAATAAAGTTCTCATCAAGGATTCATTAATAAAGCCCTGGAGCTTCACCATGGAACAGAACTCGGTGAATTCCTCAAGATGCTTGTAGGGATCTTCCCTAGTTGTACCATAGAAAGTGGGAAGCAAAAATATGGTGTTGCTCTTGATTTCATAAGGATTATCCACTCCAGGTCTTTGGATAGCTAGGGCTTGGTGAGTTGTAGGGAGGAAATAGTCTCTCAAGGTTCTCTTATTTTTGCCAATGCTAATTTCTTCTTCCTATCTTTCTTTTGCCATCTTTCTTCTTTCTTGGTTGGCTTGCCTAATAATTCTCTTAGGTTCCAGGTTAAAAACAAGACTCCTTCTAAGAGAGTGCCTACCAAGCATCCACCAAGAAAACACAAGGCAAAAGGTCTTTTGTTGATTTAAAGCACTTTAAACCCTCTTCCAACTTTCTAGCTTGGCCATATAGAGTCAAGGCAGTGTTTCTCCATTCCCATGTAAGTGGTATAAGAGAAATGAGGCACTTGAGATTCTTGGCTAATGTCGGTTAAGGAGGTTGAGGTTACTTTAGTTCTTTTGGGTGACCAAACAAGTTGTCAATCCAACTACGCACCCTAAATTGACCTTCAAGTGCCCTAAAGACGTATACCTTGTTGCAATGATATTTTTAAATGCTCAATTTAAAAGGTACTCCAAGGATGGAACCAAGGGATGCAAGTAGGGCGAACCCTTCCTTTGAGGCGATACATTAGCGATGCCTCTTAACTACCCTTAAATTCCTTTAAGGGGTGTCCCCCTCCTTAAAGTATCAAGTCACTAGGGCAAAAGTTAATATCACCGTCACAAAGCAAAATAGGAGGGTTTGCACCGATAAAGTGATCAATGCCTATAGCCTTAAGGGTTTGAGTCCTAGTGTAGTGACTATAGTGCGCGCTCGGTGCAAGAAGTATGCATCACACCGTGAAAAAATATTTTTCTATTGAAAATCGCAATCAAGTTATTCACACAGTTCTTGTATATTTTACTCCTCTTTCAAACTAATGTGACCACTTGATTAATCATGTCATTTAGCTTAAATGGTCTTATTTAATTATGTCCAAATACAATGCATTTGCAGATAACTGATGCAGAAAGATAGGAAGTACGTACCTTGCTCCAGCACTCTACGATGCAAAAAATGCATGCAATGCAGTAAGAAAAATCTAAATTCTACTCAAGCACTCCTAGATGATCGACCTATGGATATGCAACTTCTAGTAGGCAACTCGGATTTTTTTTTTTATAAATGCGCAATCAGAAGAAACTAACTACCATAAATAGAATAAACCTAGTATCTAAAGAACTGGGGACACTCCCCTGAAAACTAGCCCTATATTACAAAGGTGAGAAAACAGATGATTAAACTAAATCCTAAATAGTCTACTCTAAAATGCTAAAATAGAAATCTAAGAGGTAGAATCCTCCTAGATGTTCTCCCGTGCATCTTCACGTGTGTGGGATCAAGGTCCATAGGCTCCTATTGCTTTCATTCAAGTTCCATCAAGGTCCTCCAAAACTAGCGTCCACTGCGTGCTCCTCCTCCTCAAGAATGTTTCTTGCACAAAAAATGATAGATTAATGGATGTACAATCTCAATCAGAACTCAATGCAGACAGAAAAAAAATACTTACGAGTTTACTAGATCTATTGCCTCCTTGGCAACGACACCATTTGATTAGAAGATTCTCACTTAACAAGATGATAATTAAAATGATTTGTCGTTTAGTATTTTTGTGGTGGACAATCGACTATCAAAGTAGTAAATAATTCAAAATCTAACCACAGTGGATCAGGATGTTTCCACGGTGAGGCATAAGCTCCAATAAACTCATATAAATTTCATTCATATCCAATTCTAAGAATAAAGGAGATATTTTTTTACGTAACTATCTCATTTTATGCTCCCAAATCTAAGATATTCTATAAAAATATTTCCTACAAGATATATAGCTATCCAGTTAATGGTGAGATAGTGTTGAGAGAAGAGAGATAAAAGTGATATGAGGAGGCGTGATGAGAAAAATTCAATAAATAATATATTAATCAAAATTCACATCTTTAATCACCAATCATTTAAACTAATGCTACTGCTGCTGTAGCAAAATAGGGGAGATGCTTCGTAGGGCTGCACGTGTGCGGGGAAGGAACGGCTGGTAGTGTGGCTGTTGATAGGAGTACTCCAGAGCAAGGGCTTTGTGATGGCAGTGTTGGCGTCGAGAGCGAAGGCCGGAGGTGGCTAGTCGAAGCGGAGGGTGACCGGCGGTGTTGGATTCCGTGGGCATGAGATTGAGGCTGTCAGTGGTTGTTGATGTTAGGGAGTGGACAACGGAGTGTAGAGGCGTTGTGGGCAATGTCGACGTTTAAGATGGTAGCTAGAACGTTCTCCTACTGGCAGTGGGTACGAAGGAGATGTTGGGTTTTTCGTGGGGGGGTTGCAGGTTGTGGCACTGAGAGATGGAGAAGATAAAGGAGAAAAGGAAGAAAAGGAAGAGGGAAGATGAAGGTGGTGGTACTGTTGGTGGAGGTGCACTAGAGGTAGGAGGTTGAAGAAGAAGAGGAAAGGGAAGGTGATGTGTATGGTGTTGTTGATAGGGCTAGATGGGAGTTTTTAAGGTCGTTTCGTTGTAGCGAGGCCTCCTAAATAGCTCAATTAATAGATGATATTTATAACTCGAAATCTAAATTGAAGTATGATGTCGAACACAAGGAGAAAATGTGGAATTCATGCAGTAGCCCAACCAAAATATATAAATGAGCATAAGAAATTGGGCAAAATATAGATTTTCAGTGAATAATAACCTGTCACATTAAATATTCAATGAAGATCAATGTATCTAGAGACAAGAAGTAAAGAGAAGCCCAAAAAATGGTGATTTAGATCACCAAATAAGTCATCTAAGAATGCATCACAAATATCTCAATTATATCAAATAAATGAACAGTGGCTTGAACCATGTACGGTTTAATTCCACGCAAGTAAATGTTTCTACAGTACTACTTTCAAAGCCATATCAGACATTGGAATATTCCAATAGACGACTTAAACATCGCCCTGCTACAGTGCTTCTTCAAAGCTTTTCTTTTCTTCACCTACTCTGCTCTCCTTTTCTTCTTCCCTTCTTCTTCTTCTTCTTCTGCTTTCTTCTTGATAAGGGCATGGCCTCTCTTCTCCTTTTCTTCTTCTTTAGACCTCCTTTCTTCACAAGCACAAGGGGATAATTCACTCAGCAACTAAGTGTCGGATCTTCTCTCTAAAAAGCAAAACCCCCCAGCTCCTCTCTTTAACCTCTTTCTCTTCTCTTTTCAAGTAACTGAGTAGATAATCGGGTCTTCGGGGATCCGGATTAAGAAATATTGGGTCTAGGCCTACATGTGTGGTATCGTAGGAGAGGAGTGAGTAGGTGGGTTAACGGACATGTGCGGGGGTGTGAGGGACCCGACCCTTCAATTGACTGGGCAATAAGGCCAGTTCATAAAATCCTTTTATGTGTGTGCGCAAGCTTTGTGATTCACGATGTGGCACTAAAGCTTGCAGCTCCATCGTGCGTGCAACTGCTGGTGTTGCTCTATCCAATTGGAGCTACGCTGGTACTCCTTTGCTCAATTACTGCTACAGGTAGCTACATAGGGAGAGTCCGCATATCCTGGAAGTCAAATCAAGTTGTCTTGACATCGGAGGAGCTCGGCCGTGGTCAGAGATGAAGGCGGTGATGCGTGGTGGCCGATGTGACCTGAAACACGAATACGGGCTTGCAAGCCCTAGTTAAATATCTCCTTAGCTTCGTCGAAGTACGATGAAGGTGATGGTGGGTGTTTTGTGGTGGATGGTGGCGTGTAGAGGGCAAACGGTGATGGAGATGAAGGTGAAAAGATGGGTTGTTCGGTGATGGTCGTTGTTGCGAAAATCTGAGTGATTTGTAATTGGGGATTTCAAATCGGCGAATTTGCAAATGCTTTTAAATTTTATAAACCTAGATAGGGAGAGTATCTAGGATCGTCCAAGGAGGCGATGTTTGCAAAATTCTAATATCTTACTTGAAAATGGAATTCAACTTTCTTTTTAATTTTTGAATATATAATTTTTTTTTGGATTTTTGAATAATAAGGTGATGCGGTTTTGATTGCGGAAAAGACTAACACCTAATAGGTAAAATTTAAGTGGCACAAATTGATTTCTTTCTAGGCTCACCCTAGGCATGTGGAGGCCTAGGGTAATTAGAAAGAAAGAGTGAAAATGTACTAATGGAGAAGTAACAAGAATTGCAACAAAGACTAATTGGGAAAAAGGCAACTTCAATTGATGAAAAATAATGTTTGACATAAAATCTAGTAGCGGAATGCTTCTACTACTAGCAAATAAAAAGAAATAAAGAGAATGCAAAACACTAATCCTTTGAATGGTGAAGAAGAGATGCTCTTGCTCCACCTATAGCTACTCTTGTAGTCAAAAAGATCTCCTTCTTCTTGCAAAGCTCCTCCAATGGTGTGGTCTCCTGGCAAGCCCAAGGGGGGGTATGCTTGATTTCCTCCAAGGTTGATGGAATTCCACCTTCAAAAGCTCCTCCAAAGGTGGCGTGGACCACCTTTAATTTCTCCTCTGAGGGTGGTTGTGTATCGCCCTCAAATCCTCCTCCTAGGGTAAACGTGTACCCTAGGTCTCCTTCAAATGCCTGGCTTCTTCCCTTGGTTGGCGTGGGCTCAAGAGAGAAGTGAAGGGGGGAAGGCACCAAGGGGACAGAGTGTCCCCTTGATCTTCTTCTTCTTCTTCTCATGGCCTTCTATGTAGGTGGAAGTATAGGTAGAAAATATGTAGCCAAAGGTGATCCTTAATGGTGGTGGTAGGGGGTTATATAGAAGTGGTGATGGGGTAGGGGTAGTTAATGGATGGAGGGCTAAGATGGGTTGTGGAGGGCAGTTATAGGATCCTAGGGTTGAGAGGGGTGGCACCAAAATGGATGGGTGCTTGATGGTTGGTGCCAACCCTAGGTGAGATCTTGGGTTAGGTTTAGGTTAGTGTGTTGTAGGGTTGAGATGGAGTTGTAGGTGGTGGTTGTTGGAATCTATGGTGGGTTTTACTTGGAGCCATATGAGGAGGTGTTTAGGTGTAGGTTAGGTTGAGTTGGTGCCAAAATGGGTGTGTTTAAGGGTTAGTTAGGTGGCGCCAACTCAAGGGTTCTAGAAGGTGGGTAGGTGTAGGGTGGGGATGGCCTTATAAGGTGGTGGTTATGTGGTGGATGGTTGAGGGTAATTGGCGCCAAGTGTAGGGATGTGTAGGGGGTAGTTATGGTGGGTTAAGTGGAGTTGGCACCAAGTGTAGGAGGGTTAAAGGTGGCACCACTAGATGGTTGGTGGAGATAGGTTAAGGGGGTTGTGTAGGGTGGATGATGGGGCTTCAAGTTGTGCCACATTGAGGGGATGTGGAGGCTCTTTTGGTGCCAACTTGAAGTGGGTTAAGGTGGTGGTTAGGGGTGGTTTTGGAGGGAAAATTAGGTGGCCTTTGGTGGTGGTGGTGTGAAGAGTCATGAGGATTGGTGGTGCCAACTAGGAGTGGACTAGTTAGCTTGCTTTGGTGGTGGACTTGGAGTAGTGGTTAGGGTGAAGTTAGGTTAGGGTTTAAATGGATGGCCATGGAGGTGGAGCTAGTTTTAAACTTGGCTAAGCTAGCTAGGGTTTCATGAAGGAGGAGCTGGAGAAGATAATCTGGAGCTGGTGGCTGTTGTACTTGGAGTTGAATCTGCTGAGGAAGCTTCATGGGGAGCTCAACTACTAAGCTAAGCTATCTAGTTCTTATGCTAGTAGCTTGGCTTGGGTAGTTGAGCTAAGTTGAACTGTCCTCAACCTAGCTGGAGCTAGGTTGAGCTGGAACTGCCCCAAATGAGAACTCTAGAGCTAGCTAAGCTACTAGTTGACAATTAGTAGCTCAGCTAGCATAGAGTCTAGCTACCATGAGCTGGGTGGAGTTGGAATGAGCTGGGCCTGAGCTGAGATGAACTCCTGTCAACTCAGTTGAACTAGCTAGAGTTCCCAGTGAACTGATGGGAGCTGAGATGAGCTAGAGTCAACTAAGTTTAGCTAGATCAGACCTGGCTTGAGCTGAGATTAGTTGCTCAGAGCTGGGTTGAGCTGAGATGAGTTTCCCTAAGCTGCCATTCAGCTAAGATGAGCTGCATGGAGCTAACTCTAATCCAAAGGAACAGGTATCCAGCCATGATGAGCTGGAATTAGCTGAGTCCTAGCCTGATTGAGCTTCCTCTTCAATAGTGCTAGGGTTTTAGGGATCTGTCAATCTGTTTATCCCTAACACTCAAAGAAACACATCAAAAACACAACAAAAAGTAAAATGCATGCCTAACCTAATTTATGCCTCAATGCAACCCAAAAACCCATTTGCGGAGGAAAATCTTAAGAGCTAAGTTTGTTTTAATGCATAAGAATGATGATAGTCTCTTAGCAAAACTTTAATTTTTGCAAAATAAAATTTTGAGGAAATCTAATTTTTTTGACTTTTGAGGGGAAAGAGATTACGGGACATAGGTTGATCTAAACATAGGAGGTACAGGATTTATTAAGGATAAACATCATGATTTGTTTCCAAATCCAAAAATTAGATAAAAAATGGGATCAATATATTCTCCAAAAAATTCATAGATTAACCCCTTATTAATTCAGATGACTTGAAAATTTTGTTTTTAGGTTTTTTTTCGCTCTTGAATCTGATTCTCAACTTGCAATAACTTTTAAAGCCCACTGTTTGTGCTTGTGAAAAGCCAACATTTATAAGGGCATTTTTTCGGTTTAAAACTTTTTTTTCTCCCCCATGCATATTTTTAGTTTAGTCTTACAACAGATGTGTCAGGATCATCATTCCTGTTACCAATCCTCGAGGGGGCTCTGATGCTAGTACTTCGAGATAGCACTATCCATGACACCACCCAGGAGCTCACAACCCCAAAACACAATGTGGTGTAACGGGGTGCTCCAAGCAAACTCAAGCTCTTGCTCTGACACTATAGGTAGAGCACTGTCCAAGACACTTGAGCTACAAAAATGCACTTTAATGCTCTATCTAAAGATATGAAATATAGATATGGAGCAGTGCCGAGGCAGTAACATGTTGACATCGCATCCTCAAAGGAGGCCTTTTCCTCCTTCTCGATGGTGGGGACTCAAACCAATGATATGCTTTAGACTTTTACTAAGGCCAAACAAGGGGATTTTTCTAATTTTTAGTTGTTTTTAGCTGTTGGCTTGTGTGTGAAATTTGACACAAGAAGTTTTGCATGAGATGCAAGTTTTTGAATCAGAAACTATGTCAGATACTTTTCCATATTACAAAAGAAGATCAAGTCACCTGAACTATCATGAGTTCAGATGAAATTTTTGAGAAGGATATCTTATCTATTTTAAAGATAAACCCTGAAATTCTAATGATCAGATCTGTATCCTTATCCCTAGTCAGTTAAAGATTGAATCCCATTGTACCAAAAGTGAGTTTTCAACCTTAGTCCCGATTTCAAATTTTTCCTCAAAAAGTTTTCAACATTTTTATTTTTTTGGGTATTGATGTGCATATATCTGATTAACCTAAAATGTCTATTAATGCATGCTCTTAGTGTCACATTAGCATCATACATTGTAAATAGTGCATAACATGCATAATCATGCATTTAGATCAAGTTGTATAAATTGTATAGTAATTATCTCTTTTTTATGGTCAGGGACAGGGCAACCTTTTATCAGGGCCTTGGATCGAAGATCCAACTGTACGGATCTGATTAGGGCGACAATTGGAGTTCAACAACTCCGAGATTGCCCTAATCGGACATCAGTAGCACCAGATAGAGATCGAGGAACCTTAAAGAGCAAAGGCCAAGATGGTGTTAATCCGCACCTTAGACGACAAATCCGACCACATGGATGCGTTCGAATCGAAGATCACAGCCTAACGGTGCAAAAATTGATCCAATCCGACACCCGTGGCACCATCTACATTACCCAGAAGATGGATGGCCTAGATGGCACCACGTGGCACCATCATAGCTGCCCAACACTGGTCGTAGCTCTCCTTCACCCTCTCGACAAATCTCAGCCGTTGGATGCCCATCCAACGTTGAGATCGCGCCCAGCCAATCTGGAAGACTGCCACATCCTCTTTTTCTTCTCACCCATGCGATGAATCTAGACCATTGGATCACCATCCAACGGCCAAGGACGCTCGTGCCTTAAAACATTCGCGCTAGACAAACTCCCACTCAACGCAGCGGTCGAGCGTGCTACGCGAGTACGCAACGCGCGTTCGAGGCTGCATTCGCTGCGAGTCGGTATGCGATCAGAGCTATGTGATGAAGATCCAGTGGCAGGGAGCGAGCGATAGCGCCCATGCATGGCACTTACGCGTAATAGCATGCAGGCACGCGGCACAGGCGTAGCCACTTTAAGCTGTCTGATCTCTTGATCGGAAGGCTGAGAGCGCGCGAACGTGCGCGTGCATTGAAGGGTGTGGAGGCAAAGGGGCATGCGAGCGGTGTGCACGTCAGCCACGTTCTGGACTTTAGTGACGGATAAATCTGTCACTAAAGGTCCTGAATTAATGTTTTTTAAGTTGTAATGTCCAAAATGCCCTCATTCCTTGCAACTATAAAAGGAGACCCCCTCCATATGGATTTCTCATCCCTTCCTTCTCTTCTCTCCCTCTCCAAAGCTCAAGAGAAGCTTGTCCCACACCCGAGATGCTCCTCAAGAGTTAAAATCAAGTTTTCATCCCCATTCCGGAAGAGGATCCCACGACGACGACGACGTGCTACCTCATTCTCGTTCCTCCTACTTCGACCTCCTTCTTCTCGCTCCGTTCCTCGTCTTCTAGGCGTTGTCTCATCCGGTTCGTCCTCCAAGCTATCTTTGAGGAGGATAACTTCTCTCTCCCATTCTTTTTCATGCTTTCTAGAGTAGAATTTTTCTGCTTTCTAGTTGTAATAATTTCTCGCTTTCTAGTGTAATCTTTTCTCCCTTTCTTAGTTGTAAAAACATTTTGCAATATCAAGTGAATGGTTTTCCTCTCTCTCTCTTATTGTCTATATTGATTCCATTTCATTGTGATTATTCCGTCCTTTAAACAAAAACACAAAAAAATATAATTGCAAATTTTGATCGACGTAGCCTCCCTGAGTTCGACCCAGGATTTCTTTACAGAATTTTCAATATAAATTTTATTTGTTGAATGGATTTCTTCACAATTCAAACTACAATGACAGGTTTTCAAAATCAACTCCGATAGCGTAGTCATCCGACGTTCAATAGGTATGCATGCAAAAAATAAGAAAAAGAAAGAAAGAAATCCTGCTTTTAGGTTTTGAAAATCCTAAATCGATCGTCAAAATTTTAAAAACACCCCCCATGCTTAAGATAGGCAATGTCCTCATGCATTAGGAGGGGAAGAGGGATTACCTTAGTAAAAGGCAGTCTGATTTAGGATAGTCAAAACCTGGAGAAAAGAAAGGAAAAAGAAAGCATAAGAAATGATGGGTTACCTCCCTTCCAGTGCTATCTTTTATGCCATTCAGCCGGACGTAGTGTGCATCAATGATCAACTGTGGTCAGTTCGGTTAAATTGAAAGATTTTGAAGGAAGATTCGGAGCATGATCAAAATAGAGCTTTAAATGTTGGTCGTTAACTTGAAAACTCATATTAGTTTTGGGATCAAAAAGATCAACAACGCCGTAAGGATATGTTTTGAGGACAATAAAGGAGCCGGTCCATTTTGATTTTAACTTTCTAGGAAAAATATGTAATCTTGCATCAAAAAGCCAAACACATTGATTGATGTTAAAATGTTTCCGAATAATGTATTTATCATGAAATTTCTTTGTTCGGTCCGTATAAATCCGCGTGTTTTCATAAGAAAAATTACGTAATTCTTCCAATTCAGTCAATTGTAATTTTCTGTGGATACTGACGTCAGATAAATCCATATTTAATTGCTTTATTTCCCAGAAAGCCTTATGTTCAAGTTCTACTGGGAGATGGCATGCCTTCCCAAAAATCAAACGAAAGGGAGACATGCCGATCGGGGTTTTGAAAGTAGTACGGTAGGCCCATAAAGCATCATCCAACTTGGTGGACTAGTCTTTACAATCGGGCCTAATTGTCTATTGTAAAATATTTTTGATTTCCTGGTTAGAAACTTCTGCTTGGACATTTGTTTGGGGTTGATAAGGTGTGGAAATTTTGTGATTAACTGATGACTCTACATCTAACGGTGATAATGCTATCAACTAGAGTTAATCTCAAGGGTATATGTGAATTAATTACGTATCATAATGGGCTTGGGAGCATTGCATGCATAATGAGTTGAGATTGGTTATAATCAATGTTTAATGGCCATGTGTACAAGTGCATGTTGAAACAGGCCTCATATGAGCAATTGGGCTGCAAGGATGAATCAGATCAACTAACAGACTCCAACGGACTCAAAATCTCCTCAATCCGACCTTCGTAGCTCCCACAACAAGCTCGGGAAGTTCTAGCCATTGATCTAATGATCAACGACCCAAAGCTAGCCACATGTCGCACATCTGTGCACCAGCAGCCAATGCCCTCTCTCCAGTGTGCCATCATCAAGCAATCTCGGCCGTCCATTCTCCATCCAATGGTCGAAATGTCTCTGCGCCCTCCGCAACAAAAACATTCTCGTGACCATCTATGCCCGCAACGTGGCGGAGAGCGCCTCAACCCGCGCACGCAAGACATGCATTTGAAACCCTACCTGCAGCCAAATCTCCTCACGAAGGCGCAGCGAAATGCGACCATAGATGAGGCAGCGGATGATGCAGATGGTGGCCATGTGACACACTCTTGCGTACCCATCGTGCACACGTCAGATGATGTGCACCCCAAGCGTGCTTGAGGCACGATCTGAGCACGCATTCACACGTGATCTGGGCTATCGATCGTGGATCGGACGGCTCTGAGCCAATGTACAAGGATCACACACGGGAAGAAGCACGCATGCGCGTGATGGACCGGAAGGAGGAGGCCTTCGCCAACACTTTTGGAATTAGTTTAGCGACATCCTGGATGTTGCTAAAACCCCTGCCTGATTTTGAAACCCTTCCTTCTCTATAAAAACCCCCACACCCACTCCATTTATGAGCATCCCTTCATAGCTTCTCCTTAGCTCTACTTAGCACACCCTTCACATTCTCCCGGAGTTGCAGAGCCGTCGACAGAAGCCCATCCACCGCCGTGACTACCTCACTTCTCCATTCCGCACCTCTTTACCCTAGTTTAATATTTATGTGTTTTAAAGCTTTCCTTTAGCATTGTATTTGCGAAACAATTTTACTTATGCAATATATTTCCATTTGTTTTATCATATCATGTTTCATGCATGCACAAGTAATCACCATGCTATAATCTCAAGTCTCTAACCCTACTCTCTCTACAATTTCTCTCCCTCTCTCTCTCTCATTTTCTCGCATGCAAACAAAACAAAGATTTTTGTGACACCCTAACACGACAAACTAATCCGATTTCATGCCTCTTTGTGTTCAACACTTGGACTCACCTAATCCATATCTTCATTTAAAATTGATGTCACAAATGCATGCTATAATGACAAATTTAACTTAACACGTTTCGACGACGTCAGTTTTTGGCTAGGCAATGGATCTTTTTGTCGCTTTTATCCTTGCATTTGTATTCACATTTCTAACCCTCTTTTCTCTCACATTCTTTGGTCGTAGGAACTTGGTGTGTCGGCAACAAGAGGAGAGCGATCCACATTGATAGAGTTGGAGCAAAGTGTGGTAAAGAACTTTTGTGAGTATCACTTGACCTAGCGTAGTCTCATCTCTCCATCATCTAAAAATAAAAAGAAAAAAATTTTCATCTAGGCTCGTGCATAAACCGTAGGTTAGTTGATTGTTTGCTTGCTTAAAAATCCAAAAAAAATTATAAATTCAAATAATAGCATGGTGAATGAGTACTTGACCCACATCTCAAATCCATCACCCAAACAAAAAAATACACTCTAATGTTTTTGAAGAAAATATTTTTGGAGTGTTCTTTTCTTTTCAAGTGGTGTTTGTGAAGCCACCTGTGCTTTGTACTTGGTCGCACCACTTCAACTAAAATCAATTCACTTGGTAGAATTGCATGAACTTTAAGGTGAATACATTAGGGTTGTTTTTCTAGGGCTACATCATTCTCTCAAAAGGAAATCAACTATCATCCGTTGTGTGCAAAACATTGTGTGCCGACTTAAACATTGTCTGACTCCATTAAGAAATTTCAACCCTAAAAATCTCTAAGGCAAGGACGAATTATTGAAAGACACCACATCCTAAAAACCTTGCTTGAAAACCATCTTTTGTTGAGTGCACACACATGCTCAATTAAATTAACTATGAGGCACAAAACCCCAACAATGCCTCATCAAATATCTTGAGCACAAGCACTAACCTAGCCCCATATTAAAATGCATTAGACGTGCCCTAGGTAGGACTAATCTAACTCCTGGAAGAGTGAGTGGGTTTGTTAGGTGCTTGGCCTTAATTCCCTTTGTGAAATATGGTGTCTAGGCTGCGGGGAAGTGTCAAATAACCGTGATTGTCGGGTACAAAAGAAATAGCAGAGCGTGCCAAGGGAAGAACCTTCCCCTCAATCCTCTCATAATCAACTTGGCTGGATTAACTTTGAGAAGGAAGGTTTAAGTGCTTGCAGACTTGATTACTCTTTCCAAGGCTTTTAGGTCACCTAGGTCTACACTATAAGGACTAGACTTGTTTGCTTGATTGTGCACACTTTTCTCGCACCTGTCTCTCTCCGCACCCCTCCCTATTCTTCTCTAGTGTATGCACGGAAGACGATTGCTTCATCCTAAGTTGTTTGTTTTAGAAAGGGAGATCAGGAGGAGACTTGATTCCTTAAAGGATAAGAAAATGGCTGACCCAAGAATTGCTGAGATTGAGGACCAACCTCAACCCGATGCTATGGCCATCATTCAGGCTCAAATCTCTGCCAACCACCAACTCCAACAACAACAGATCTAAACCATTATGCAAGCCATACACCAATTGCAAAACCCTCAAGAGGAACCCCCACTAAACCCACCTAACCCACCACAACCTCCCGAGGGCCAACCAAGGCCTCTCCGTGATTTTTATGATCTGTCTGCTATCCGGATCGAGCCACATCTTAGGGTTCCCGGAGGGGGAGATGATTTTGAGCTAAAACCTAATGTCCTTATCTTAATTTAAAGCCACTTTCATGGGAGCTCAAATGAAGACCCCTTCCAACACCTAGAGGACCTAGACTGGATCACCCAGATGTGAAACCAAGAAACATCAGGTTAGATACTATTTTAATTAAGATGTTCCATTTCTCCCTAAAAGACAAAGCTTCTCACTAGCTTAGAACCTTAGGGAGACCCATCTCCACCTGGGATGAACTGAGGCATGCCTTCCTGAAGAAAATTTTCACCATAGGTAAAACCAATGCCCTTAGAAGAGCCATTACCTCATTCACACTACAAGGTGGGGAACAATTTCATGAAGCGTGGGAAAGATTTAATGAATTACTGAGGAAATGCCCACACCACGAGGTTCTAAGGTGGCAATTGGCCCAGATCTTCTACCATGGTCTGGATAGCAACCTTAGGAATTTTGTTGATGCCTCATGTGGAGGAAATTTTTTGAACAAAGATGAGGAAAGCGCATTTCAACAGGTCCAGTCAACCCCGTGGTGATATTTACAAAGTGCAAACTAATTCAGGGATGGTTGACATGGACATCATAGCAAAGAAGCTGGATCGAGTTGAGATGGTAGACAAGAAAACTGATGAGCTTCTGAATCAATCCTGGACACCCTTGCAAACCTTCTTCCTAGAAAAGGGAGCTCACAATGTTGACCTGGTTGAGTCTATGAACCAAACACATCTAGAACAACCCCTGCCTATGTTCCAGGGAGGGAACTTTGTTCCCTCATACCTTGACTATTCTTTCCCCTCCCCTTCGGCACCTCCTACCTTGGAAGATGCCAATGCCATTCAAGGTTACTCCAAACCTGACCCTTTCTCTAACATTTACAATGCTGAATGGCATAATCATCCAAATTTTGCCTGGACAAGCCAAAAATCGAACCAATTACAGAACCAACCTAGGCCAAACCCTCCTCACTATTAGCAAGATCCACCTACTAAACCACCCTATAACCAGAATAGGGAGACCCCTACACAACAAAACCAACTGGACACCTTAATCAAGATGATGGCTGATATGAATGAGAAACATCAGGAGGAGATGGCTTTAGTGAGGGGACAATTAAGTCAGCTACTAGATAAAAAACAACAGGGGTCCCTTCCATCTCAGTGATGGGAAGTCATTCTCGCGCATTTGAAAGTCGTCGGAAATTGAAGTATAGTCACGCAAAAATGTTTGTCAAAAATTAAGTTTGTAAAAATTACGAGACTTGAGCCCCGGTCATTCGTCTCTGGGAGGTGTTTGCTTTTACTTCTGAAATCGATCTTCTATTGCTCTACTTAGTTTAGAATCACATGCCGGTTCCTGATTATTATGTATTTAGGTATGACATACTTAGTTGCAAGAATATTAGGAGTTAGAAATAGGCAACTTGAATCACGCAAAAGGAATGACAATTATTAAGCTCATGGTGATTTCAAACATATAGAGAGATACATATATATAAAAATGCCTTTTCATTCATTCCATTGGAGAATTGTTTGCACAAGAAATTTAGAGGAAAACTTATACATAAATGCTTGAAACGAAAATCTAGCTACCAGCAAATGACTACATACAAGAATCTACAGAGGGATTTCGCATGCATCATTGGGGGAGAAGTTAAGACTACGCTACTAAGCAGTAATAAAGCAGTAAAAATCATGGAGAGTATAAACTAAATCTAGCAGAATAGAGGGCATTCAGGGGTGGTCCCTGATGGCCTTGGAGTGGTCGGGAGGAGAATGAGGGGCGGCCAATGTAGCTTAGGCCGACCCTTGGAGAAAGGGAGGTTTGATCCAGCATCCCGGCATGATGTCCTTCATGATGGTGGTAGTGAGCTCGTGGAGGTGGAGTGGCTAGCTAAGTGGAGGTGGCGTGAATGGCACCAATGGAGTGAATTTGCCAAGGAGAATGGGTGCAAATGGCCACCCCTTAGGTCTTTTTATAGACCTAAGGGAAGCTCTCTAGAGAATTATGGAATTCTCTAGAGAGGCCTATGGTGGGAGCTCGTGGGAGAGTGAGAGAGAGAGGATGGATGGTGGTTTTTAGATCCACCAAATGTGGATCTAAAAATTGAATGGCTCTTGGTTGCTAATTTTGGCAACCAAGGCAACCACACATGGTAGAGAGTTCTAGAGAACTCTAGGCTAGGTATTCTCGTGTGGATGGTGTGTGTGGGTCGAAACTTAGGTGGCTAGGTTGATTAGGTTAGGTTCTAGTGGGTTTAGGTCAAGGTATGTCTCAAATTAGGGTTATAAACCCTAATTCACTAAGGTAAAGTGCAATTAAACTTAATACAAGTTTAATTGGGTGTGTGGAAACTTAATTGAGAGTAAAAAAACTCAATTAATTTATGTCTAGGTCAATTGGACTCTCACTGAGTCCAATTGGATAGTGTGTGCTGAGATCAGGGCTCAATTGGACTCAATGAGTCCAATTGAATAGGCTGATGGAATTGACTAAGATCCAAGTCAATTAGGTTTAGTGAGGACCTAATTAGGTCCTTAGGGAGGTCTAGAGGTGATGTACTAGGGTTAGGGCACCTTAATTTAGGTTCCTATGGGGTTGGAATTGGGTTTAGGGACCTAGAGATCCAAGATCAAGGCTTAAATCTCAAAACAGGAACTGGAGAGCAGTATTAGACATCTAATAATAGCGTCAGACATCTTATACTCAAAAATCAGAAGTCCAAACTTGTTGTCTGGGTGTCTAATTAGAGTCAGGAGGGATTTTGGGTATTCTATAGAAATTGGACATCTGACAAAGTGTCTGGACATCCAATAACACTGCAGAAGTGGGTTTGAGGTGTGCAGGATATGGCTAAGGGTCCTGGACGTCCTATAACTTATCTGGATGTCCAGATAAGGGTTGAAACTAGGGTTTTAGGGCTTCCTAGGGTGTTGTGACCTAATCTAAGGGTGGCTAAGGCTTGGGGAAGTCTCTAGGCCATCCTAGGGCTAGGATGAACCTAAGCTCTTCACATTTTACTGCTTTATTCCTACTTAAACCTTTAACTCGCTTACATTATTATCCCTACATCTAATCTAAGCCTTCTGCTCCAGCTCTGCTGCAACTCCCGTTATTCATGATCCCGCTTCAGATCCAACTCCTGATTAGCTATACTTAATATACTTAATCAGCACATTATAACATCATTTTATGCATAGCTTAAGGAAAGCAGTAAAGATGCAGATAATGCGTATGCATGCATGAATAACCCTAACTTATGCTAAGTCTTAGCTTAATCTAGGTCAATTAAGACCTATGATTGCTGCGCAATCACTCAGCCACAACCAAAGCTGAGGAATGTCATGAACAGAGGCCATAATCCTCAAGGGTTCCAACAAAATCAGGGACAGGCCGATGTGATTCTACAAGCACCACAGACACCCCCTGGGTTTGCAGCTTCTTGTTCTTCTTAAGGACCTAACCCTGGTCCCAATGCCTCAGCCAATGCGGTTACCTTGAGAAGTGGCACCCAAACCCATGACCCCAAAAGAATGATCCCTCCTGTGACTACACTGCCCGAGATGATTGATTCTAAGGATGAGCAGGAGGAACCTAAGGATTAGGAATCCGACCCAATTGAAATCCAAATCCCATGCCCTAAAGCCTTGGATAAGGCCAAGAAGAAAAGAAACATGGTTGAGAATGAGTTGTTAGAAATATTCAAACAAGTACAGATCAATATACCCCTCCTCGATGCAATCAAACATATCTTGGCTTACGCAAAGTTTCTGAGGGATGTTTGTACACCCAAGCATAAGCCAAGAACCCAAGCACCTAGGAAGGTAGTGCTATCTAAGTAGGCTAGTTCGGTGAGATTGAGTAGCCTACCTCCAAAAAGGATTGACCTTGGAGCACCTTTGATCCCATGTAATATTGGGAATTTGACTTTTGATCAAGCGCTCTTTGATCTAGGTGCTTCGATAAACCTGATCCTGACTGCCCTTTACCACCAGTTTGGATTTGGAGAACTAAAACCTACACCCGTGACTATCTAACTAGCTGACCGATTTGTGAAAACCCTGAAAGGGGTAGTTGAGGAAGTAATTGTTCGAGTTAAGGACTTCAACTTCCTAGTTGACTTCTTGGTCCTTGATATGGAGGTCCTCTAACAATTACAAAACACACCCATCATCCTAGGCAGACCTTTTTTGGATATGGCCAAGGCTAACATCGATTGCGACACGGGATGTATGGAGATTGCCTTTGGAGATAGGAAGATGCAATTGGATATCTTCAAGGCAACAAAGTCTTTTGATTGTGGTTGGGTCGAGGAATGTGATCCCGTGGAAACTTTGGTTAAGGAATGCCTGATAGCAAGCTCTTTAGAGGACCATCTAACTCAGCTAGCTTTGGACTACCCTGACCCACCCCAATCTTTGGAGGTTGCAGAACTTTGCTGAACTAATTTCCACCAGCAACCCCCATTTGAGGAGATTGATGTCACTCAACTCCCTCCTTTCCCTTACCCATCAAATATTGTACCACCTGCAATTGAATTGAAACCTCTGCCTAACAACCTCAAGTATGTCTTCCTAGGACCCGATCACACCTTCCCTGTGATTATCAATGCACATCTAACTAGGGACCAAGAGCTTAGGTTGACTACCACTCCTTCTGAATATCGGGCAGCAATTGGATGGACAATTTCTGACCTAAGAGGCATTAGTCCTAGCTATTGTACACACAAAATCTATTTGGAGGATGGGGCTCGACCTTCTCGCCAGATGCAAAGACGACTAAATCTGACCATTCGAGAAGTTGTTAAAAATGAGATTATTAAATGGCTCAACACAGGAATCATCTACCCAATTTCCGACTACCCCTAGGTGAGCCCAACTCAAGTGGTACCAAAGAAGGCTGGGCTCATCATTATCACAAATGACCATGACGAATCCATCCCTACCCGCACCACCATTGCATGGTGGGTATTCATTGACTATAGGAAACTCAATGAAGCTACCAAGAAGGATCATTTTCCTCTACCATTCATTAACTAGATTCTCGAATGATTGGCAGGGAAGAAATACTTTTGCTTCCTGGATGGATATTCAGGATATAACTAGGTTGCTATTGCACCCTAGGACCAAGAGAGGACCACGTTTACCAATCCGTATGTCACGTTTGCATTCAGCCATATGCATTCGGGTTATGTAACACATCTGCTACCTTTCAGCGTTGCATGTTGGCCATCTTTTTAGAGATGGTGGGTGAATATTTAGAGGTCTTTGGGGATGATTTCTTCATCTTTGGAGACTCATTTGATCATTGACTTATCAACTTGGAGAAAATCATGAAGTGATGTATCGAGGTCAACCTTGTTTTAAGCTAGGAAAAGATCCATTTTATGGTTCAAGAAGGGATTGTCCTTGGTCATATTGCCTTGCATCGGGGAATAGAAGTCGACCGAGCTAAAGTTGACTTAATCTCCAAACTTCCACCTCTGAGCTCGGTTAAACAAATCAAATCTTTCCTAGGACATGTTGGTTTTTACAGAAGGTTCATAAAAGACTTCTCCAAGGTATCCAAGCCCTTAACCGACCTTCTAGCCAACAATGTGCACTTTGACATGACACCTGAGTGCATCAAAGCCTACACCACTCTAAGGGACACAATCTCAACTGCACCTATCTTACAACCCCCAGACTGGTCCCAAGATTTTGAGATAATGTGTGATGCATCAAACATTGTCGTTGAGGCCGTCCTAGGACAGAGGCAGGAAAAGAAACCTGTGGTGATCTACTATGCAAGCAAAACCTTGGATGACACTCAACGGAACTACACTATAATTGAGGATCTACTCGCTGTAGTTTTTGGACTAGAAAAGTTCATATCATACCTGTTGGGATCCACATCATCATTTATACTGACCACTCGGCTATCTGGCACTTGTTAGCCAAAAAGGATGCTAAACCCAGTCTAATCAAATGGATCTTGCTCTTGTAGGAATTTAACCTGGAAATACGTAACAAGGCTGGATCCAAGAATGTTGTAACCGACCACTTATCTCGACTTCACCTGGAGCATATTAGACCTTCATTACCCTTCACTGATACATTTCCTGATGAGCACATCCTGGCCGTGGAAGCCAAAAGTCTTCCCTGGTATGTTGACTTGGTTAATTACTTAGTGGTGGGGTAGATTTCGCACGGCTGGTCCAAACAACAGCAGGACAAGTTCTTTGCTGAGGCCAAACATTATCTACGGGATGACCCCTTGTTGTTTAGACTCTGTTCTGATTAGATCATTAGCAGATGTATACCAAAGGAGGAGGTCGAAAGTGTGTTGTCCTTCTACCAAGACCAAGCTTGTGGTGGCCACTTCTCTAGGAAACAAACTGCTGCAAAGGTCTTGCAGTCTGATTTTTACTAGCCATCACTATTCAAGGATGCACATAGCTTTGCTAAAACTTGTGATAGATGCCATACTTTAGGGACCATGACCAAGAAAGATATGATGCATCTACAACCCATTCTTGTCATCGAAATTTTTGATGTTTGGGGCATTGATTTCATGGGTCCCTTCCCATCATCAAATGACTTTGAATATATACTAGTCTCAGTTGACTACATCACAAAATGGATCGAAGCCATGCTTACCTGGAAATGCGATCATAAGGCCGTCATGGACTTTGTAAATAAGAACATCTTTTCCCGATTTGGGATACCCAAGGCCATGATCAGCAATGAAGGGTGCCACTTCATCAATGCCTAGTTTTGTGCTTTACTCATGAAATACGAGGTTACTTGATGAGAGCCTTCTCATGAGCCATAACTAGCTCATTTTGACATAATAAAGAGAATAAAAGCTCCTACATAACCTAGAAGAGGGCTTAATTGGAGAAATAAGTGTTCTGAGAAGAAAACATGAAATAAAGGTTAAAACTGCAATTTTACCATTGCAGTACATAAATGGGATTTCTCAGAGGCAAAACATAGGTCAAATGGTCTAAATAAGATAAAAAGTGGGTTGAGTCAATCAGAAATGGGTTCATATGCAATCTAGGAATTAAATGACATTTGGTAACCCTAAAATAGACCTGCTTAAATCAATAAGGTTTCGGTCAAGATAAAAATCAAGTAAACCCTCTAAAATTCATGTAAAAATATCCTCTATGGTTTAGAACATTCAATTTGGCCTTTGGAACCCAGTTTGACCTAGATTAGGGTCCTAGTTCATCAATTAACCTAATTTGGGTTTGTACGCAAAATATCCAGTCAAATGTGGTCAAACCCAAAATCCAACTTCACCATTGGATTCCTTAGGTCCAAATTAGGTTTGTACCAAAATTTGGACCTAAGGGAGGTCATCTTGACCTACTTTGCAATTTAGTACACCCAAATCACATTTTGGTCCCTAGCTTTTGAAAATCATCACAAAGAGCCCCCTAACTTCCTTGCCAACCTTGCAATCAGGTCCTTCCACCATTATTGGGGCAGAATCCTTCTCCGACGAGGATTAGAGAGGGTGTACTCTCTGATTCCTCAGAGATCCCCTCCCAGAAATGGAAGGGAGATTCTTTGAGGAATTCCCTTCCATCTGAGGCCAGTCATGATCCCTGATTTGATCCCAATCTCTCGTGCGAACGCACAAGGGATTTGGGTATCCACCCACTTTCCTTCTTCGGCGAGCCATCGGAGACAAAGGCGTGCCCTCCAAGCTCTGAACACACGGCCCAATGCCTATAAAAGAATCCCCAAACCCGACCGATCATTTTCATCTCGACCTGGCCGGGGTTTCACCTCAGATTCATCTCTTCCTTCCCGGCCAGGGTACCCAGCGAGCTCTGGCGAGCTTTCTTTCCTTTCCTCTTCACTCTGCCACAAAACCAGTGGCAGAGACTTCTTCCTGATTCTCCTCCGCGTCGCGCAATACCCGCGCACGCTGCCTTAAACCCGTCATCGCCTCCGTCCTCCCCCACTGGGCATCTTCTTCTCCGGCGACAGCAGGTACAGCCGTCCGCCTCTCCGCCCCCTTCGTCCCTACAATTAGGTTAGAATTACTCCACAACTTCCCCTCTTTCTTTTCCCCATTCTATTTCACTTGATTGCCCCTCGACCGTCGCCGTCCACCGTCACCTTCCTCATCTCCGGCCAACCTCCGGCAAGTCGCTCCCATCGCTCCACACTTCTGCACGACTCGCCGACCAACTCAGAGGCTCCGCCTCACCTCACTGAGTATCCTCCACCCATTTATAGACATGCTACACCTCCACAATGTACCCCCAAACACACCCATCCACCCGGCCACAAGGCGACCTAGGCACTCACGCCTAGGTCGCCCCTCGGCCTGCCACCTTGCCCTTCACCTTCGCCGTGACAAGGCGAAGGTCCCCCGGTGATCTGATTAAGCCGAGAGGCTTGTTTTGTGTCTGACAGTTTTCAAGCCCCTGCCGCCATTGACGATGACGCGAAGCAGCTCCAGGCTTCAGGACGGCCAGGCTTCAGGTGCAGCTGACTCGGGCAAGCACTGCAAAGCTATCTGACCCAGTGGACAACGCAACGAAGTCCGCAGCTTTGGCAATCGACGAAGAGCGTTCTGCGGGCGCACGCGAGAGCAGGGCGGGACTGATAGTCCCACATCGGCAATCTACGAGGTGCAGGTACGGTTTAAATTGATTTTGTGTTGTTCTCTCGTCGCCTCCGAAAGCACAGGGGTGAGGTCCCTCACCTTACCCACGCTCGCCTCGTCCACGGTTTCACCTCGCGGATCTGGCGGGATCCGACCCGACCTTATCTGAGCACACCTCGCGCATCACCCTCACACCGGTGCGCCTGGTCCCGGGTGCGCTACCTGACCCGATTGCCTGCGTCTCTGGGAGAGCGTCCTGTGAGTGATTCTCAGAGAGAGAGAGATGTGCGGGTAGAGGGACAGGGTAGGTTTTGCTCCTTGTGCAGGCAGGCTGAGAGTTGAAGAGAAGAGACTTAGCCGCAAGGAAGAAGCAGAAAAGGAAGCCTTCGCAGAAGAGAGAAGAGAAGGAAGAAGAGAGACTGCAGAGAAAGAAGAAGCAAGGCCAAGACAGAAGACCAAGGAAGAAGAAGAAGATAGAAGGAAGACAGAAGAGAAAGAAGCAAAGTGAAGGTTGCAGAAGAAAGAAAGCAAGATCAGAAGAAGAAGAATAATCAAAGAAGGGAAAATACTTTTAAGACGTCTGATCTTGTGATCAGACATCCAATTCTTTCTTTTTACCATAATTGCTTTTCAAACTCATGCATTTACATTTGAATTAAAGTTTTGAGTAATTAAAGTGTTCAATTACATTGAGATTAGTAGTAAATTCCGATTGCTCCCTGTGTTCGACCTCGGATACTCCGATTTTTGAGTAATAAAAAACTTTTATTTGTTGACGACGCTTGATCACCTATACTACGATGCAATAACTGTTAAAACACGAGTTTCGCGCGTCAACATTTTGGCGCTGTTGCTGGGGAGCAACGCGCAATTTATCACTAGTCACTACATTCTTTTTATCATATTGAACACTAACTTGCCCTACTTTGCTTTGTTGTGATCTTGCAGGTATTTCACGAGAAAATCCCTCCCGCAAGTCAACCACTCTAGGGCAGGTAATTTCTTTTCTTCCTTAAACCATTCCCTAAATCCTGAAAAGACAAAAGGAAGAAAATCAATTTAGGAATCAATTACCTTCTTTATATAGTAATCACCATCTTTAAGGCAAACGTTTCCTAATTGTGCGAAAATTTTTTAATTCTTCTTGAAGTTGGAGCAATTTTTTAGATTCTATCTCACAAATTCATGTGCCTAATAGAAATAATGCTTAATCTCTACGGACAACACACTTCTTGCTTTCAAGTCCAAAGAGAATTTTTGTGAAAAAGAAAAAAGGATTGGAAATAGAACCAAATTAAGGTTTCTACAGTAGGATCTTGGAGTGTTAGTCACACATGCCTGCATAAAAGGAAATAAGCCTTCCCGCATCAGTGTGTCACCCAAGACCTTGATTGAAGAGATCTAAACAAGACAAATCCTAAAGAAAAAGAAGCTCTAAAATCACTTGAATCTTAAAATTTTTTGGACCTAATAACTTGGGAGTCAAATCAGGGTGATCTCTAGGCTCCAAACCTAGAATCATTCTGCCATCTATAGGACAGGTCAGGTGAAGTTGACGCCTTGGGTTAACCAACCTCTAAATTAGGTCACAACATCAAACTATCTAAAGTTCAAGTGAGAACCCTAAAGAACCTTTGAAATAAAAGTGGTAGACTTAAGAGGTCAAGGTCCCCATTCTGGTCTACCTGGAATCTCAGTGACAAGAGAGGTTGGGTGGGGGAAATCCTGTAACCCGTGGGGATGCTCTACTGTGTAGGGGTCTTTGCGGGACTCTCCCTCTCTGGCTGCCCAGGTAATTCTCAAGTGGACAACTTTCTGATCCAGGGGTACCATCCGCCCCGAACCTCCATAGTCATCCAAACGTCTTTGGGTGTCTTGATTGGGTCAAAAACATCTCTAGTCCCTCATCTTTTCTCTTTAGAGCACACATACACATTTTCAGTGGGACTCGTTATTCAGATCTGATTGCTTCATAACTTGGTTCTACATCTTGATTCAAACTCTGATTCTACATCTGGATTCCACCACCTGATCCAAATATGCAGCCAAACCACTTAGGACCACCATTCAAGAAACCTGAATATTAGAGATCCATGAGAGATAAAATGATTGAGGATGCCATGAAATTTTATGAAAATGAAGAAACCTCAACACCAGTAGGAAACATTCAGGTTGATGTCCCAACAACCACAACCTTTATCATAACTTGTGCCCAAGTACTATTAGCAGAAGCTATAAAAGGATCAACCCGTGACTTGATCATTACTGCATACATTGAGATAGAAAAACTGCACAATATTGAATACCTTCAATGTATGACAAATCCTCGACTTTGGAAGCAACACCAAGATAGTCTTGAAAAACGGGAAGAGATAATGAGATTAATAAAACAAGTTATTGACCAGAAGTACCCGTATATACCACAAACAGAGGATGAACCATCTTGGGACAACATCGAGGATCAATCTGATCTCGGGTTCGAGGCACAAAATGGTTGTGGATTCCCAACCCAGATGGAGTATAATGTGCCTGATATTGAAGAAGGTTAGGAAGCTCCAAATGCAGGAAAATACCATGATGAGCCCATTCTAGAAATCCAAAACTCCTGCAAGTATGAGAGTAGAACTGAACCTCTCGAGGGTGTAAATTTCGTCCCTTATTCTGATAAGGTGACCCTTGAAGGCTATTCAGACATAGATTCTAGTAATTCAACCCACATCTGAAGCCTAGAATCTAGATCTAAAATCTATTTTGAAGATTTCAAGGCCCCATATGAAGAAGATCAATCTTTTAATGAAGAATATGATTGTGGGCCTTTATTTGATGGATATCCCTCGCCAACCTCCTCAGAGGAACGAATCGATTTTTGGAAGTCATGCTAATCTACGACATAGAAATCGAGGAGTTGGACGAGTGGGGTTTCAATTGGGTTTTCCCTACTAGCTTAGAACCTGAGCCTCTACCAAATAGGGACACCTTTTTAAGCTCAAAAGTAACATTTAGGCTAGACCCCAGTCAGGCTGCTGAATCTACAACATATGATTTAATCTATGGTGGTGGAACTCATGATCCTGAATCTCATTCATATTGTGATTTTCGCAAACTCTCCGACGATCTCGAATCTGACCAGAACATCGAAGAAAATCTACTTCCTGATTATAACAAGCCAATTTTCTTTGAAGCCACCTGCTCCACATATATAGAACCAATCAAAACCCGTTCTCTACCTCGACCCGCAAGCGGACTCAATTTATATTCTGATTCACCTCTCACTGAGCCGTTTGCAGATGATTCAACTCCATATCTATATTGGGTATCGGGCATTGATCATACCGAAAAACAGGAGCCAACATTCTTTGATCACCCCTGTAGGGATTCCACACCTTACATTGATTATTTTTCGGAACCCTACTCTAACCAGGCTGAGTCGACTCAGCCTAAACCCAAGTTTTCACTTCCATATCCATCAGAACTTCATTACATATGGTGGGTTCCGCATTTGTTAATCTACATCTATCAACCCACCAGACTCATTGGGTTTGGGCTGCATCATCAGCCTACTGATCTTAACAAGCACCTGGTTGGACCAACCAGGCTCTTAATCAAGGTGCTTGTTTTACAAAATTTCGCTAATTTGACCACTCCCTCTCCACCCTATTTTCCGCTTGGCTGAAGGCATTAAATTTAGAGCTTAACGGGAGGCAACCCGTCATCCCAAAAATAGAGACCCGTCTGATTATCCGTCTGTACTCCACTTCCATTGCACCTTGAGTTCAGCCTTAGACAGTTGATCCCACCTCTGGTACACGTATCAGAGCTTGAAATCATCTGCATCATTCATTTTCGACCCATTCACCCACCCGATGTATCCTGTTCTAAGTCCCTGACCTCAACACTATTTCACACCCTCCGTTTACAATGAGGACATTGTAAAACTTAGGCATGGGAGGGTGATAAAGTGCATACATATAGAACCAAGAAAAAGTCAGGAGTCTCACACACAAAAAAATTTTTGCATATGTCAAAAACACAAAAAAAATGAAAAATTATGAAAAAGAACAAAAAATGGGGGAGGGAGGAAATTTTGTGAGCCACATATTCATAAGGAGAAAAAGTGAAAAAATGACAAAAGGAGCACAAAGTGAAAAAAGAAAAAGAAATAGTCATTAGTGAAAGATTAAGGAATTAACTGAAGTTCTAGACCAGATCAAGAAAAGAAATAAAAGAAAAGTGCTAAGGAGACATAACAAGCGATTAGCGGGAACGCTGGTCTTAGGCCTCTTGGGCTAGATTCTTTAGCTAAAAAATTCACGTATCCGCTAAAATTTGGATAATCCTCAAGAGGTTGAGGAAAATGCGAAGCTTAAGTATTAGGTCTAAGGCTTATGAAGTATTCGGCCTTATTAACTGACCTCCGATTTGTGGGATTCGGTAACCTAAGCACCCCAAATTCACACACAGTCTGGTTCAGTGCGCATAAATATCCAAATCACGCAAAAGCGTTTAATGTTATGAAAAACTCACCTAGATTAGGAGCGGCAAATCAACACAAGTTGATTTGGATGAGTTCCCAGCGTGGAGAGGCAGGAAATTCCCCTCGAAGATGCGTAACAACGTATTGTCTCCTCGGTGCTTGTCTCTTAGGATATTTAAATATCCGACTGGGGGCATGTAAGCACTCTGCTGGTTCAGATACCATGGGCGGCATTATCACGAAATGTCGATCGCCAGGGTCTGAATTCGGCCACAGAACGCCATGGCGGGATTATCTCGAAATCTCCAAAGCCAGGGTTCTGGGGGTTGCTATGGGCGGTGCTATCTTGAAGCATCGAAAGCCAGGGACCTTGAGGATTGATGATGGGGACGAGGAATCCGATACAGACCATGTTGAGAAGCTAATCCGAAGCTAGAAATAAAAAGAAAAGAGAGAGAAAAGCTCCCCAAACAAATAAATCTTCTATCTCTCTCTTACAAAAATGCACTGCAAACTGAACTTAGGCTAAAAATGTCTCAAGCACGGGTGCTTTAACCGCAGAGTCCAACAAACCCTAGGTTAGTTTCTGTGGGCCTTAGAAACCTTTGCGAAGGACTGAGGCTAAAGCGGAACAGGTCCGGATTTTGGTTGGTACTTGAATACCTCTAGGCCTATTGTCGGCATTCTAACCTAATCACAAAAGAAAAAGAAAAGCACTTACACTCAGGGTCTAGAACAAAAGTTAAAACCTTGAAATTTTGCTAAGGGACTAGCAAAAGCTAGGCATGGGGGTATGATGAGAGCCTCATCATGAGCCATAACTAGCTCATTTTGACATAATAAAGAGAATAAAAGCTCCTACATAACCTAGAAGAGGGCTTAATTGGAGAAATAAGTGTTCTGAGAAGAAAACATGAAATAAAGGTTAAAACTGTAATTTTACCATTGCAGTACATAAATGGGATTTCTCAGAGGCAAAACATAGGTCAAATGGTCTAAATAAGATGAAAAGTGGGTTGAGTCAATCAGAATTGGGTTCATGTGCAATATATGAATTAAATGACATTTGGTAACCCTAAAATAGACCTGCTTAAATCAACAAGGTTACGGTCAGGATAAAAATCAAGTAAACTCTCTAAAATTCATGTAAAAATATCCTCTAGGGTTTAGAACATTCAATTTGGCCTTTGGAACCCAGTTTGACCTAGATTAGGGTCCTAGTTCATCAATTAACCTAATTTGGGTTTGTACGCAAAATATCCAGTCAAATGTGGTTAAACCTAAAATCCAACTTCACCATTGGATTCCTTAGATCCAAATTAGGTTTGTACCAAAATTTGGACCTAAGGGGAGGTCATCTTGACCTACTACCCAAATCACATTTTGGTCCCTAACTTTTGAAAATCATCACAGAGAGCCCCTTAACTTCCTTGCCAACCTTGCAATCAGGTCCTTCCGCCATTATTGGGGCAGAATCCTTCTCCGGCGAGGATTAGAGAGGGAATACTCTCTGGTTCCTCAGAGATCCCCTCCCAGAAATGGAAGGGAGATTCTCTGAGGAATTCCCTTCCATCTGAGGCCTGTCATGATCCCAGAGGATGTGCGTTCAAGCCTTGGCACGGCTTAAATCAGTAGTAGAAGCGTGCATGATCAAAATTTGGTTGTTGATCTTCAATCGAGCCGCTTTGGTAGTGACGCGTGGCACGATCTCGTATGCCGCATGCGCATGCACAGGATAACGCATGCCCAATTTGTGCGAGGTAGATCCAAGCCAGCGCACGAGGGACGAAAGATCGGACAGCCTATGATGGCGGCTCACGGATCGTGTGAAGGAAGAAGCACGCATGTTGACCAGCAGGAGGAGGCCTTCACCGACATTTGTGGAAGAGTTTTAGCTACATCCTAGATGTCGATAAACCCCTGCCTAATTTAGAAACCGCTTCTCCACTATAAAAACCCCCACACCCACTCCATTTATGAGCATTCATTCCTAGCTTCTTCCTAGCTCTACCAAGCACACTTCACACTCTCCCAAAGTTGTTGAGCCATCGACGGAAGCCCCATCCACCGCCATGGCTGTCTTGCCTCTCCCTTTTGCATTTCTCTACCCTGGTTTAATGTTTACATTGTTTTAAGCTTTCCAATATCATTGTAATTGTAAAACAAATCTATTTTCATAATATATTTTATCATGTCATGTTTCATGTCTAGCTAAGTAATCACCATGCTATAATCTCAAGTCTTTAACCCTATTTGTTCTCTCTCTCTTTCGTTTTTTCGCAAGCAAACAAAACAAACATTTTTGTGATACCCTAAAGCGACAAAATAATCTAATTTCATGCCTCCTCGTGTTCGACACTTGGACTCACCTAATCCATATCTTCATTTAAAATTGATGTCACAAATGCATGCTATAACGACAAATCTAACTTAACGTGTTTTGGCGACGTCAGACGCACGGAAGACGTTGAGGATGAAGGTACAGCCTATTATACGTGGTGGATGGAAAAGAAGGTAGTCAGAGAGGATCATTAGAGTTGGTGGAGACGGAGGTCAGGGAGAAGGGAAGGAGAGTCCAGCCTACAAACTAAGCTAAGGAGGATGGTTTGTCCTCAGGGGGTCTTTTGAAGGGTTTAGAGAGGCATTCCAAGCATGGAAAGGAGCTTTCAAGATCCGACCAATTCGTGCACAAGGGATACCGACATCTCCCATGCGTTCGCATGGGAGATTGGGAAGGCAATAGGATTCATGGCTAGTCTCAATTGGAATAGAATTCCTTAAGGAATCTCTCTTTCAATTTTGGGATTGATTGATTGAGAATTGAGTGAGAAAATCTTGCTCAAATCCCAATGGTGAGCTGCAACTTACTCCTAATGGTGGCAGGGGCTTTTTGATGAAGAAGACAACAAAGTTAAGGGGATCTTTGTAAGGATTTTGGAAAGTTGAGGGGCTATTTGAGAGAAAAAGAATCAGACTGGATCAAAATGCAAACTAGGTCAAGATGATCTCTGATTAGATTCAAATTTTGGTATAAACCTAATGTGGACCCAAGGAATCTGATGGTGAAGTCAAATTTTGGTTTTGACCAAGTTTGACTGGGCAATTTATGCAGAAACCAAAATTCAGGCAACTTTCTGTCTGAGACACTATTTTAGGTTAAAATGGGTTCAGATGGTCAAATCAAGGATACCAAACCTTATAGAATATTTTTCTATGAAATTTAGAAGGTTTAGGTGAATTTTATTTTAGCTAGAACCTCTGTTAATTAAGCAGGTTTGAAATTAGGGTTTTGGATGTCCATTAATTCTTGAAATGTGTGAAAACCCATGTTTATCTTATGGACCCTCTTGTTATTCATTAATACTCATTTCACCTTCATTTAACCCCTAAAAAACCTTGTGATTGATTTGCATTTAGGATATGATGTTAAAACTGCATATTTACCCTTGATTTAATGTATTCTTCTCAGAATGGATATGTAATGAATTACGACTCTCTAGTGGTTGTGTAGGAGAATTTTTCAATTGATTCTGACTAATTAAAGCTAGTTATGGCTGATGATGAGGTGTTGTTGAAGGTGATGGGTGTGGGTTGGTGGCACATACACACGCTGTCACCGTGTGTGCAATGACAGCAAGGGCGATGTTGGGGAAGTGGAGGCCACAGTGCACGCTTGGGTGCTCATGGTGCAAGTCCTCTCTTTCCGCGATGGTGTTAGTTCCCCCCCCCCCCCCCAAGAAGATGATGGTCGACCCTCCTTTTAGAACTCCTCTGTTTGTTTTCCTTCTGCCGAAAGCTTCTCCAACCACTTGGCGAAGATCGCAAGTGGTTGGAATGCACGAAGAGATAAGTCTTGTGGTGGAATGGCAGGGGTGCGGTTGCATGCTCTACAGGAAAGGAAAGATAAAGAGAAAGAAAAGTTGGGTTATTTACAAAAATAATCTAAAATAATGCATGTAATGCATGCATGTCACTATAATGCATTTTATCTTCTATGCAATGTATGAAATATGTATGCAAGCTCTTTTATAAACTAATCTATTTATAAATATAAGTATGCTATTACACATGTAGACATCATTCTAATATCTAGGCATTTATGTATTCAATTAGCCCACAAAAGTGGTCTCATCAGCATGTGTGTTGTAAGTGTTAGTTGTGCTAAATATAAGTTGTGTATTTATTATATGTTATCAAGTTATACATTAGTTATGTATGTGTAAAATTAAGTATATATTACTTATTAGTATGCTATATGTAGATTATATGCATATATGTAAGTGTTATATATATATATATGTTTTGTGTGATGTTTTGCATATTGTGATATGTTAGTATATAATTAAACTAAGTATAGTATATATTGTTTAGCCTATTATGTGAATATTTTTGAGGCTTATATAATTATTTTTAATTCTTGTCCTCTTATATTTCTGTCATGTCTTTGTTTATAAGTTTTAAGGCAAGATTTTGTTTATAAGTTTCTTTTCTCTTTTTATTCATTGCATATAGCTTAGCCTGTAATCTAGTTAGTTTAGACTTATTTTTGTGCCTTGTATGTACATAATTTTAAGGCAACTCTTAGGATAGAAAGTAAATTGAATTCATTTTGTAAATAACTAACTCAAATTAATTGATTCTTTGATTAATTATTACTAACTCATTCTTTTGTAAATAAAACTAACATTTTTGGAATAAAAGATGATTTTGGATAATAGAGAGTGAGGTATATCAATAACTACCTTCCAGTGAATGACCTTGAATAAACCAATAAAAAATGTATATAAATAAAATGACTTGCATCTGGATTGCATCACTATACTACCATAGCAGTTAATAAACCCTAAATTAACAAGTAGTCCAAAAAGATCATCAGTGAGGGGTAGTAAAAAAAAAAAAATTTTCCCAATATCTAGAGTTTGTCATTTTATTGCAAAAAGCCTAAACACTTAAAAAAAAGACCAGATATACTAAAAATAAAAAATATATATTTTCCTTTTAGCATTGTACAAAGTTTATCTTTGAAAAATAAAAAAACAATTCATATACACAAAAATAGCAAAAAGAAATAAATTGGGTTATGAAAAGACTGATTGGTATTAAGAAGACACTAATCTTGGGAAATAATACAATTAGGGTCTTGTCGCTTAGACTCTTTAGGTCTAGTGACTTAATTAACATAGGTATCCACTATGATGTGGCTTTGCTTTCGAGTCCTTGCCATCTTAAAATAGACCTGAATATACTAATAAGTTTGGATGATAAGTACACGGCTTATCAACCCACCCTTTGGTTTAAAAGGTCTCAGAAGTCTAAGTGTCTACATAAAAATAATGTTGACTCATTGTTGGGAAATTATAATGGGAACTAAAGAGCCATTAAAAATATAGGAGTAGCATGACCGACATATAGCAGTGGGTAACCCCCTATTGATGGATGTCCAGATTCTAGCTACTAAATCTAATCTCTTTGACCATTACTTTTAGGTACATCTCAGACAAGGGATGACACCTACTAAGAGAAAAATTAGAAACACAAAAAAAATCATATATGTGAAAAAAATATAGAAACCTAAAGAAAAATGATATATGCAAAAAAAGAGAGAAAGAAGAAAAAGTAGCAGAAAAGAATTATTATTATATGAATAAGGAGAAAAAAGTAAACATAGTCACACCTATGCATAGGCATGGTTGATAAGTTGTCGTGGGTAACCCCCCATTGGTAGTTTGTCCAGAGCCCATCCATCACATTCTTACCCTAATAAGGCGTAGTGGGGAAGTACAAATAAGCACTTATGCATAAGCAGTAGGGAGAATCTACTTGGTCGAAAAGATACACCTAAAGGCAGCACCTTTCTACTGGGTCGGTTGGAGTTTAGGGTTACTTAGAATCCATTACAATCAGCTTGCAATGAGTTATGCTTACACTAATTGGATGCTGAGTACTTTTGAGTCGTTTGAATCTTAGGTGGATTGGGTAGCAG
This sequence comes from Thalassia testudinum, assembly GCA_037157565.1. Lineage (NCBI taxonomy): Eukaryota > Viridiplantae > Streptophyta > Magnoliopsida > Alismatales > Hydrocharitaceae > Thalassia > Thalassia testudinum. The sequence continues at coordinate 66,703,041 of JAZHRO010000025.1, read as the reverse complement.
AAGGAAAGTTACCCTAAAACCCTAATGAAAACCAAAGAAAAAATTATTATTATGAGAGAAGAAAAAAGAAAGAAAGAAATTACAAAAGTAAGGCGAGGACTTTGGTGGTTTGTATTTTGCTAGACACCTAGGTACTATTGAGTCTCTGAGTATGAAATCCTAAGTGTTTGTTCCCAAGGTTGGTGACGACTAATATCTGGAAGTCCGACTCTTAAGTCAATATGTGTATGATAAAGTCCAAAAAGAAAAAAGAAAGAAAAAATTAGGGTTTAAAGAAATCATGCATTCCATTACTAAGGACTAGTAAGATTTAGGCATGGGGGTATAATTGCATAGCAATCATAAGATCTAAATAGACTAAATTAAGATAAAAACCTAGCCTACATTTTGCAAATAGTGCATTTATTACATGCATTGCATGCATATCAGCATCTGTACATTCTTAATCCTAATTCTATCATCTTATGGTCTTATTGGTAATATTGGGATTTCAGTCATGTAGGACCATAGGATTGGGAGCAACATTGGAATTAAAGTGATGTAGAGAAGTTATTTCTACATTCTGAAGATAAGGAGAAGCAGCCAGAAATTAAAGGGAGAAGGAGACAAGAGCATGCAGTTTCAAGACAAGCCTTAATCCTCTAGGACAACCCCATGCAGATGCTCTATCCACATCCAATTACTTCCATTCACACAACTATAAACACCCATGTACCTTACACACACATGCACATGTACACTCACATAAATTGCTATTTCAAGTGTACACATCACTATTCATACACATTACACACATGAATATTACTGTTGCACATTTTTGATACCTATACATATTTTTCCCCAATGTGGACCTAGTAGTAGCTATTATATGGTATTATTTTCTTTTTTTACTTAGGCTCACATACACACACCACACTAACCCACCTACCTAAAGCCCGACACCATCCCAATCACCTTAACCCTAACCCTAACCCTAACCCTAAGCCTAACCCACTTATCCCCACGCCACCTTAAAGCACCACCTAAACCCACCTAAACCCCATCGTTAATGAGCCTCACCCCCCATGCCAACTCCCCTCCTTATCCTCTTCTTTGACCCACCTTGAGCTACACCCTCACCGTAGTGCGCACCTTCGGCTAGAATATTCTATCCTTATGATGTACCCTAAAGTAGGCCTCCTAACCTATGCCTATTGACCACAACACCTTGGTGGACCCTCTATAAAAGAGGACCCACCCATTGGCACCCCCCTACCATTCTCTCCATTCTCCGCCATCTTCCCCAGCATAGCCCCCATGAGCTTCTACCATAAGAGCTCCTTAACCAAGACCAATGGCTTCCCATGTGCCTACTCAATCTTGGTTGTCTAGATGAAGAGGAGATAGGCATAGTGACAAGGATTCTTCTCCCTTCCCAACAAGCAATCTTGCCCATATTGGAGAGGACACCTATCTTCTTCCTCCATTCTCTTTTTGATTTTAGTTGCTAGCTTAGTTGTTTAAATTACTTGCTTAGTAGTTTAGATTTCTATTCCAAGCAATTTCTTTACTTCCTTTTAGTTTTGTTTAGTTGCTTTTTAGTATTAATACACTCATACACACTCCCACATACTCACTCATACACGCTCACATACTCATTTTCATTCTCATCATCACCACCATCACCACTTGATGAGGTGTGGCTTATCATAGCTAAAATGTCCAAGTTAAGTTAGAAACTAGGTTAAAGACTATCTTATTAACACAATAAATGAGTTAAGTGTGAGAATTAAGGAAAATGATTGAAAACATCAAATCCGCATTAAAAATGCACAATTAGGTCAATTAATGAGATATTCTATTTATAAATGTAAATTGATGGCCCAGTTGCTAATTTAACACATTTCTGAGCTTAAAAGTACAAATCAAGAGTTGAATTAACTTCTAAAATGTTCAATTAAGCTATCATAAAACTTGGTTGCATTTGGATATCACTAGGACCTTGCATAATTGTTTACATATAGGTCCTTTATTTCCTTACACTTATGCATATAAAACATTTCAGGGACCATTTGGTAAACTGTAGGGACCTATTTACTAGGTCGGAGGATTTCTTTGACATAATTTTACTCACTAATGGGCCTTATCGCAATTGTTCTATTGCTTCACACATTTAGGACTTGTGTGAAAAATTTCCATTACACTTAATACAGTTCATCTTTTTCACCTACGAAGAACATAGTGCATAGGCACAATCAATTCTTTGGCCCTTAGATCCAACAGTCGATCGTCATCCAATCTTCACGTGCCTTTGCGTGCAGCACCGTAGCCTCCTTCAGATCCCATCTAACGTGATCATTTGATGCAAAGCTTCTTGTGCACCTATCCTCCCCATCTCCACTGTCCATGCCCTAATCGACTAATCCCACCATCGCGGTGCTCTAATTCACTCCATTGACTACTTAAGCACTGTTTGAAGCACTTCATCGAGTTTTTTAAAAAGTCACGTTGTAGTACAGTCGAAAAAGCATTCAAAATAAATACAATTTATTACTTGAATTTGAAAGTCCGAGGTCGAACACAGGGAGCAAATTAGGGTTTAGAAATCAAGATCACAACTTGAGAATTTGAAAAAATATAATATGCAATAAGATCAATGTTATAGTGCAAAAACATAGGAATAAATGTAAGGCACTAAAGGAACCAATGTATATGAATAAACACAAAATTGGACATCTGATTTGTGAATCAGACTCCTTAAAATGTTGATGCTACAGTGCTTCTCCATTGTCTTCAATCTTCTTCTAATTCTTCTCCTGTTCTTTCTTTTGCCTTTGTTTTCAATCTTCTTCTGATTTCTTTCTCTTCTTCTCTGTTCTCTGGTGGCTCCTTCCTTCTTCTTCTGATTTTGGCTTTAGCTTCTTCTTCCTTCTCTTTCTCTACCTTTTTCTCCTTCTTTCTTTGCTGGCTGCCTTCCTTGCTTTTTCCTTCAGCTCCTTCTTTTGCCTTAGCCTTCTCCTTCTCTCTGCTGCAGCCCTTCTCCTTCCTTAGCTTCTGACTTCGGCTTCCTCCTATGCCTTCTCCTTCTTCTTTTCTTCGGCTTGCAAAGCAAAACCTACCCCCTACTCGCGCGAGCTCTCTTCTCTCCTTTCTCTCTTAGGTTCGCTCTCCCAGAGCCACTTCTTGGGTAATCGGGTTGGATATGCACCCGAGACCAGGCCCACCGACGTGTGGTGGTGGGCGAGGTGTGCAGTCGGGTTGGGTCACCAAGTCCGCGGGGTGTGATCGTGGATGAGGCATCGAGCTGGGTGAGAGGGGACCTCACCCCGTCAGTTGGAGGCAATCAGCCCAATGCAGAAAAATCACTTTATGTGGGTTCGGCGCTTCGCAACTTTCCGAGGTGGGACTAACTTCCCACCCTCTTTCATGCGTGCCTGCAGTAGAGAAGTGTTGCTCGATTGCAACTGTAGCTTCAGCCTTCGACACCAATTAGATGCCTGGAGACGTTCATGAAGACTCTCGGCACGACCTGGGATTGGATCCTAGAGTGGGCACAGCCTGGAGAAGCTTGCAAGCAAGCTTCCTACTGTGCGTCAATGGCAGCAAACCTCTAGACCTGAAATCACTCAAACGGCCTCGTGACCACGTTAAAAGCCTCAGGAAACTTCGCCATGGTGCGGCAAACGTGTAGAGGTGGTCGAAGTGGCGTGGGACCACCTGAGGGAGCGTGCCTAGGGCACACTACGGCCGTGTGTGTGGGTGTGTTTGGGGGAGCTTGTGGGTGAGTTGCGGAGTGTTGTGAGTAGGGGGGTATGATCAGTGAGTCGGGGTGGTGCTTATGGATTGGTTGGCGATGAGGGAGGTGGTCTATGGAGGTGGAGCAAACTCGCTGGAGTGGTGGCCTAAGGTGAAGGGGATGATGGTGGTGGAGTGCGACAGTGGTCGTTTGAGGGAAATAAAGAGGGAAAAATAGAGTAGTGTGTGAGAGGATTTATCTAGGAGTGAAGGGAAGAAGAGGGAGGCAGGGATGGCATCTGGCTCGTATCACCGACGCCGAAGACGAAGGTGCTCTAGGAGGGAGGTCGGCGAGGACGAAGGGGAGGCAGGAGTGTCGGTGGGTGCGGCGTGACACGGACGAGCGAGAGGAAGAGGAACCTGCCAACGGTATTGTGGCTAGGAAATGAGGGAGAGTGGGAGAAGTCACCGGAGCTTGATGAGTAGGTCAGCCAGAGGAGGAGAGATGAAATTGAGGGAGTTCTCCAGCTGAATTCAAGCTTAGGAGATGTGGGGCGAATTAGGGTCTCTTAAATAGGCCCTGGAGGTCGGGTTTGTGCTTGGAAGCCAAGCTTCCAAGCATAGCAAGTTCACCGACAGACAAAACTAGAGAGAGACCCAAATCTCTCACGCATTCACATGAGAGATTGGGTACCTAATAGGGCTTCTAATTGGGTTCACATTGGAGGAGATTTCTCAGAGAATCTCCCTTTCAATTTTGAAGGAGATTCTCTGAGAGATTAGGGAGAAATCGCCCTTTCAAGCTTGCCAGAGTAGGATTCCCTCCACTATAATGGTGGAGGGACCTAATTGCAAAGAATGGGAAGAAGCTAGGGGGTCAAACGTAAGGGTTTTTGAAAGATAGGGGTAGAAATGTAATTAGACTGGACCTATTTGCAAAGTGGGTCAAGATGATTTTCCTTTAGGTCCAAATTTTGGTAAAAACCTAATTTGGACCTAAGGAATTCAATGGTGAGGTTGGATTTTGGGCTTGACCATGTTTGACTGGGCAATTTATGCAAAAACTCAATTTAGGGCAAATATTTGTCTGAGACCCCATTCTAGGTTAAAATAGGTTATAATGTCCAAATTGAAGGTTATAAATCCTAGCGAATATTTTTCTATGATTTTTAGAGGGTTTAGGTGAATTTTAATCTGACCAAAACCTTGTTAAATCATGTAGGTCTGTTTTAGGATTACAAGAAGTCATTTAATTCCCAGCATTCACGCGAACCCTTTTCTATTTGAACCAACCCACTTTTTATCTTGTTAAGACCATTTAACCTATGTTTAGCCATTAAGAAAACCTGTTGTTGTACTGCAATGGTAAAAGTGCAATTTTACCCCTTGTTTCTTACTTTTCTCTCAGAAAGGTTATTCAGTGAATTGGAACCTCCAGTTGGTTATGTAGGAGCTTTTGTTCTATTTTATGGGTCAAAAAGAGCTAGTTAGGGCTCATGATGGTATCCCCATCATACCCCCATGCCTAGCTTTTGCTAGTCCCTTTGCAACATTTTAAGGTTTTAACTTTGATTCTAGACCATGAGTTCTTTTAATGCTCAAAACTATGATGAGTGCTTTTTTTTCTTTTGATTAGGTTAGAATGCCGATGATAGGCCTAGAGGTGCTCAAGTACCAACCAAGATCTGGACCTCACCCGCTCTAGCCTCCATCTGCCACGAAGGTTTTTAAGGCCCACAGGAACTATCCTAAGGTTCGTTGGACTTCATAGTTAAAGCACCCATGCTTGTAACATATTTTAGCCTCAATTTAGTTTGCAGTGCACTTTTGTAAGAGGAAGACAGAGGATTTTCTTTGCTTGGAGAGTTTTTTCTCTTTTCCTTTTATTTCTAGCTTCGGATTGACTTCTCAACGTGGTCTGTATCGGATTCCTAGTCCCCATCATCAATCCTCGAAGGGTCCTTGGCAATCGATGCTTTGTGATAGCACCGCCCATGGCAACCCCCAGAACCCTGGCTTTCGAGATTTCGAGATAATCTCTCCCATGGAATTCTATAGCTAAATCTAGACCCTGGCAATCGACATTTCGTGATAATGCCACCCATGGAATCTGAACCAGCACAGGGTGCTTACATGCCCCTAGTAGGATATGTAAATATCTTAGGAAACAAGCACCGAGGAGACGATATGTTATTGCGCATCTTCGAGGGGAATTTCCCCCTCTCCACACCGGGAACTCATCTAAATCAACTTGTGTTGATCGGTTGCTCCTAATCTAGGCGACTTTTTCAGAACAACTTAAATGCATTTGCGTGATTTTGATACCTATGCGCTTTGAACTAGACTGTGTGTGGATTGGGGTGCTTGGGTTACGTAGTCCTGCAAACTAGAGGTCAGTTAATAAGGCCGAATACTCCCTAAGCCTTAGACCTACTATTTAAGCTTCGCATTTTCCCCAACCTCTTGAGGACTATCCAGATCTTAGCGGATACTTGAATTTTTAAGCCTAGAAGTCTAGCCCAAGAGGCCTAAGATCAGCGTTCCTACTAATCTCTTTTGTGTCTCATTAGCAGTTTCTTTCCTTTCATTTTCATTTTCTTGGTATGGTCTAGAACTTAGTTAATCCCTTAATTTCTTACTAATGACTATTCCTTTTTTTCTTTTCATTTTGTGCTCATTTTTGACATTTTTCACTTTTCCCCTTTTTCTCCTCATGATTTGTATGGCCTCAAAATTTTCTCTCCCCTCAGAATTTTTTGTTCTTTTTCAAGAATTTTTTCATTTTTTTTGTTGAAACTTTTTCTTGTGAGATGATTTTTCACTGTGTTTTGCACTTTCATACCCTCCCATGCCTATGATTTGCAATGTCCCCATTGTAAATTAGGTGGATTCGAGTTCAGCTTAGATCATTCATTAGAACATGTTTTGGGTGGGTGAATGGGTTGAGGTGATTGTTGCAAACGATTTCAAAACTCGGGTACAGGTACCTGAGGTGGGTTCGGCTATTCTAATGGATGAACCCTAAAGTGCAATATGAATTCAGCATAGGAATGTCAAGAAAGGTTTCGAATTTTTCAAAAATGATGGGTTGCCTCTAGTTAAGCATTGAGTTTTACGCCATTAGCTGGGCGTAATGAGCTCAGGGAGAATGGAGGGTAAAGGATATCTTAGCCAAATTTGTATCGGTTAGGTCAATGAACAGTTTGAGTCTCTGACTGTTCACAATGAAAGGTTCTAAATCGTGGCTGAGTGGACTGATCTTCATGGCTCCATTTCTGAAGATTTGTCAGAAGAGATAAGGTCCGATCCATTTTGATCATAGTTTTCCTGGGAACAGTTTGAGCTTGGCATCAAAGAGTAGGACTTTTTGACCAAGATGGAAGATCTTTCTGGATATGTGCTTGTCATGAAAGGCCTTAACCCGCTCTTTGTAAATTCGTGAGTTCTCATATGCGTCATGGTGTAATTCATCGATCTTGCTCATTTGAAGCTTTCTGTGGGTTCCTACCTTAGAAAGATCTAGGTTGCAGTTCTGTACTGCCCAATAGGCCTTGTGCTCCAATTCGACGGGGAGGTGACATGCCTTCTTGTACACCAATCTGAAGGAAGACATACCTAATTAGGTTTTGTGGGCGGTCCTATAAGCCCACAAAGCTTCTGGAAGTCGAGATGACCAGTCATTCTTGTCATCTAACAATGACCTGGAGGATTTCCTTGATTTTCCGATTTGGTAGCTCAGCTAGACCATTAGTTTGGAGGTGGTAAGGAGTAGAGATTCGGTGCAACATCTCGTATTTGGTCATTAGTGATCTGAAATGAGTGTTTGTGAAATGTGTCCATCAGAGATTATAGCATGTGGAATCTCGAACTACGAAAAGATGTTCTGATGAATGAATTTGATAACCACCTTATGATCATTGGTTCAGGTCGGAATGGCTTCGATCCATTTAGACACGTAGTCAACAGTGAGTAGAATGTACTCGAAGCTGTCCGAAACATCCCATAAAATCAATCCCCCATACATCGAAGATTTCACATACAAGAATCAGCTGTAGGGGCATCATATCACGGTGGCTCATGTTGCCTAAGGTTTGGCAATGAGTGCATGTCCTACAGTGATTGTATGCGTCTTTGAAAATCGTGGGCCAATAGAAGCCGCACTGGAGGACTTTTGTTGCGGTTTTATGACCTGAGAAATGCCCACCGCATGCCTGGTCATGGCAGAAAGATAGTATGTCCTGAATTTCTGCTTCTACGGCACATCATCGAATGATTTGATCAGCATCGATGCGGAAAAGATATGGGTCTTCCCAGAAGTAATACTTGGCATCGGAAAGCAATTTGTCCTTCTTGGCCTTCGGTCAATCAGATAGGATCTGATGTGATGTCAGGTAGTTTACTATATCAGCAAACCATGGAAGCCCTGTATTGATAGTTAGGAGGTGCTCATCAGGAAAGTGTTCCGTGATGTGTCCGGAAGGGTCGATAATCTCAGAAGGAAGGCGGGACAAGTGATTAGCTACCACATTCTATTTTCCTGCTTTGTCACGAATCTTGAGGTCAAACTCTTGCAATAGCAAGATCCAACAGATTAATCGAGGTTTCGCGTCCTTCTTCGCAAGGAGATGCCTCATAGTTGTGTGATCCGAGTAAATGATAACACGGGAACGCAGGAGATATGATCTGAACTATTCTAGGGCAAATACTATAGCTAGCAGCTCTTTCTCAGTAACTGTGTAGTTACGCTAAGCATCATCAAGTGTCTTGCTAGTGTAGTAGATGACCACGGGTTTCCCGTCAATTTTCTACCCAAGTACTGCTCCTACAGCGAAGTCAGATGCATTGCACATGATCTCAAAGGGTTGAGACCAATTAGGGGATTATAGGATCGGAGCTTGGTTAACTCGATCATGGAGGATTTCAAATGCGTGAGTGCATTCCTTGGAGATTTCGAAAGGTACATTCTTAGATAGCAGAGTGGTCAGGGGGCGTGCGGTCTTTGAGAAATCAGGAATGAATCGACGGTAGAAACCGACATGCCCCAGAAAAGATCGAATGTCCTTGATCGAGCTAGGCATAGGGAGTTTGGAAATCAAGTTCACCTTGGCTCGATCAACCTGGATGCCTTTTTCTGATATGAGATGTCCCAGGATAATTCCTTCAAGCACCATGAAATGGCTCTTTTCCTAGGAAAGAACCAGATTCACATCAATTCACCGTCTAAGGATTTGGACCAAGTGTAGGAGGCAATCGTCAAATGATTCTCTGAATACTGTAAAGTCATCCATGAAGACTTCCAGATAATCACCTCCATATCTGAGAATATGGCAAGCATGCACTGCTGAAAAGTAGTGAATGAATTGCAGAGACCGAACGGCATCCTTCTGAATGAGTACATCACGAAGGGGTAGGTGAAAGTGGTCTTTTCTTGGTCCTTAGGATGGATTGCCACTTGGTTATAACCGGAGTACTCATTCAAAAAATAGAAGAACCTATTTCCCGCTAGTTTCTCAAGGATCTGATCAATAAACGATAGTGGGAAATGATCCTTCTTTGTGGAGGAATTAAGTCTTTTGTAATCAATGCAGACTCCCCACGAATTTGCCACATAGGTCGGTATGATTTCTCCGATTTCAGTCGTGATCACGATGAGTCCTGCCTTCTTAGGCACAACCTGGATTGGACTCACCCACCGACTGTCGAAGATCGGATAGATGATCCTTGCATCTAACCACTTGATGATCTTCTTTTTCACGACCTCCTGCAGATTAGGATTTAGACGTCTTTGCATTTCACGGGAAGGTCATGTGCCCTCTTCGGTGTAGATACGGTGTGTGCAGTAAGAGGGGCTGATACCAGTCAAATCATCGAGAGTCCACCCAATGGCTCTACAATGTTGCTGGAGAACAGTAATCTGATGGGATTCTTGATCAGGTGTGAGTCTAGAGTTAATAATCACAAGAAACATCTGATTGGAACCTAAAAAGACATACTTAAGATGGTTGGGAAGAGGCTTGAGTTCCAGGACAGGGTTATCAGCAGCAGCGGGTGGTTTGGGGTGTGTGTCAGGAATAAGGGAAGGAGTTACAGGTGTATCTAGGTCAGGGTCAGACTCCTCTGATTACGGGTTTTCATCCTCTTGTGGTTGATCGGAAGTAGTCAGGTTGTCCTCAATATACGGATCATCAACCACAGCCTTGATGTCACATATTTGTTCTATAACACCACAATTAATCCCTTGTTGGGCCTTAAATATGTCAATCTTTAGTGTTTGGTTCCCGAATTTCAGTTCAATTTAGCCGTCCTCACAATTTATATTGGTCCTAGCAGTGTCCAGAAAGGGTCTCCCTAGTATAATTGGTGTATCCCTCAGGTTTCTGGAGCATCCATATCCAAGACAACAAAATCCATCGAGAAATAGAAATCCCGCACCCTAACGATGACATCCTCAAGAACTCCTTTAGGTGACTTAATAGATCGATTTGCCAACTGTAATGTCACCTCTATCGCTTTGAGCTCAGATTCCTCAAGGTAGTCAAGTATGGATGTAGGTATTAGGTTTATGGAGGCTCCTAGATCTAATAAAGCTCTGTCAAATTGGGTATCACCAATGGTACAGGAAATTAGGGGAGTACCTGGGTCATTTGCCTTAGGTGGGAGGTTGCTCAAAATTACAGAGCTGGCTTGCTCTAACAGTACTATTGGACTCCCACTTTTGGTTCACGGCTTACGCTTGGGTGTACACATGTCTTTCAGAAATTGTGTGTAAGCTGGTACGTGGTGGATCCAATCCATCAACGGGATGTTTATATGGACCTGTTCAAAGAGCTTGACCAAATCCTCCTTAGGTGCCATGGGTTTGGTTGTCCTCTTTCCCGTGGTCAAGGCCTCGGGAAATGGAACCTTGGATGGTTCCTCTAGAATAGGTCCAGGTTCTTGATCTGGGACAGGGGTATCCTGGATAACTATCCTAGGGCTTGGGTTACTACCAGGCTGAAAATGGCTTGGATAAGGTGGGTCTTGTGTTGCTTTGCCACTACGGGTTGTAACATAATTCAGTCCTACCTGGTTTTGGTTTGGTGTTGGTAAAATAGGTGGTTGTTGCTGATATCCCGCATATGATGTCGAAGCTTCCATCCCATTGGTGATGGAACAGAAGGGGCCTGATAAATCATGTGGACTTGGCCTGAATTTGGGTTCATAACACGCTTCTGGTTTGACATGTTATTCGGATTCGGCAGAGGTTGCGAAGGAAGTGTGCCAGGTTGGCGGAAATTTGCCATCTGGACGAGTTGATTGCAAACCTCTGTGATCTCGTCCTTGTGCTATTTTTGCATAGCTACATTCGTCTTCTGAATGCCAGCTAGAGTCTGAAGGATAAGAGTCATTTGATTTGCTTGAGTTGGCCTAGATTGATAGGTGGGGTTGGGCTGAGGTTGAGGCGGCTGATATGGACGAGGAGCTTGTGGACGGGGTTGACATGGTGGTCTTTGATTCTGATTATTTCCCGCCCACAGGAAATTGGGATGATTCCACCATCAAGGGTTATAGGTATTAGAGAATGGGTCATTCTGGATGGTGTTGAGGTCCTCGCAGGTCTGAGGAACCTCAGGAAAGTCAGAGTACGAGGGTTTAGAGTTCCCCCAACTAGAGTAGGTTGGATTGAAGTTTCCTCCAATCCTAGAGTCAGACAGGGGTGGATACGGGTCCATCTTCTGAGAAGATCAGTGATAGATGTTATGCATAGCTTCCCTCCCAGAAGGTGGTTGTGCAAATGAGTTTTGCGCAGAGGTGCCTCGCTGCAGATGTCGAGTCAGCTCGTCCACCTTCTTCTTAATGATAGAGACCTTGTCCAACCGATTAGCCATCAATTCCAAGTCGACGGATGTGGACAGGCCCTGGGTCTCATGTGCTCCCCTTGGGTTCGTTGATGCGCAGGCATTCGTCCGGTCAAATAAGCCCATGGAGTCATTATTAATGGAGTTCTCACACATATTCTCGAGAATCTCCCACACAATATCTTCGTGTTGACCCATGATATTTCCTCCGTAGGTTGCATTGACAAATAAGCGGATATCTTCATGGAGTCCCTGGTAAAAAGACTGGACTTGTTCCCATTTAGGAACTCTGTGATGGGGGCACTTTCACATGAGATCCAGGAAACGGTCCCATGCTTCATGAAGGGGTTCTCCAGATTGCTGGGTGAAGTGTGTGATTTGGTGTCATAAGGCATTCGTCCAACCAACTGGGAAGAACTTTTTCAAGAACTCTGATTGTAGTTCAACCCATGTGTTGATTGGACGTGTTTGAGTCTGATACCAGTGAGCTGCTTTGGCCATGAGAGAGAAGGAGAACATCTTCATGAGAAGAATATCTCGATTTTGGACATCTGACCCGAAGGTCTGGGCCAGATGTTTGAGTTGTTTGATGTGCTGGAAGGGATCCTCGGAATTAAGCCCATGAAACTTAGGAATATCATGAATCATGTTGGGCTTGAGCTCAGAATCAGGACCTCCAGCCATGATTTGGACTTGAGGTTCGATCACCACTGCAACGGGATTATAGTGATCTCGCATCATAGGACGCTACGACGGGTTTACAAAGGCTTGAAATAAATCATTAAGGCACTGAAGTTGGTTCTCAAGGTTATTCTCTTCTTCTACTGGTTGTGCCATGATGATGGAAGAAGGAGAATTTGGTTCAGAAGTATCAGAGGAGATGTTTATGTGGTGGGGTTGCTACACAAACATGGAAGTCGAGGCCTAGCCTTGATGAGAGTGAATCACTAAAGGATGCCTCAAGGATGGGTTTAAGGACCTCCTACCGAACATGCACCGATGGTTTGGACGAGAGTAGAATGTGATGGACCCAATCAAGACACCCAAAAATTTGGATGACTATAGAGGTTCGAGGTGGATGATACCCCTTAGTCAGAAAGCCGTCCACCTGAGAAATACCTGGGCAGCCAGAGAGGGAGAGTCCCACAAAGACCCTTACACGGTAGAGTGTCCCCACGAGTTACAGGATTTCCCCCACCTGACCTCTCTTGTCACTGACGTTCCAGGTAGACAAGAATGGGGGCTTTGACCTCTTAAGTCTACCAGTTTTAGTTAAGAGCAAGGGTGCTTAAGATTCCACTTGAACTTTAGATGTATTGAGTGCAAAAGTGACATAATTTTAAGGTTGGTTGACCCAACAAGGGGGTCAACTTCACCTATTTGTTCTTTGAGAAGTTTTAGGTCCTTTCTTTTAGGATTCAAGTGAGATTAAGAGCCTGAATTTTAGGGTTTTTTTGAATAAGTCTCCTCAACCAAGGCTTAGGCACACCTCTTTTTGGAGAGTTGATTCTTGCTTATGAAGGTGTGTCTCTAAAACCCTAGATTGAAATCCTTAATTTGGCTCTAATCTTGGTCCAATTTAGTTTGCCAAAATATGGTATCTAGGGCTCAATCAAGAAGGTGGTAGCCCTAGTTACCTTAAATGGGTGCACAAATTAGTATTGTTGTTGAAATCAAATTAGGCTACTTTGGTGAATTAACGAGATTTGGAAAGTAGGTAGCCCTAATTGATTTTATCCTATTTTTTCCTTTTCAGAATGAGGGGCTTAAGGGAAAGAGATTAATCAGAAAGTACTTGTCTTGGGTGTGTTTCTTGTGTGGCCGTCTTCCTTTGAATCTTCTCCCCTGAAACAACCACAACTTAAAGAAATATATCAAGTTAGTACCAAATCAGCAATTGTAATTAGGATTTCTAAATCGCCAGTTGCTCCCCGGCAACGATGCCAAAATGTTTGAAGCGCTTGATCAAGTTTTTAAAAAAGTCATGTTGTAGTATAGTAAAAAAAGCATTCAAAACAAATACAATTTATTACTCGAATTTGAAAGTCCGAGGTCGAACACAGGGAGCAAATTAGGGTTTAGAAATCAAGATCACAATTTGAGAATTTGAAAGAATATAATATGCAATAAGATCAATGTTATAGAGCAAAATGATATGAATAACTGTAAGGCACTAAAGGAACCAATGTATGTGAATAAACACAAAATTGGATGTCTGATTTGTGAATCAGACGCCTTAAAATGTTGATGCTACAGTGCTTCTCCTTTGTCTTCAATCTTCTTCTGATTCTTCTCCTGTTCTTTCTTTTGCCTTTATTTTCAATATTCTTCTGATTTCTTTCTCTTCTTCTCTATTCTCTGGCGAATCCTTCCCTCTTCTTCTGATTTTGGCTTTAGCTTCTTCCTTCTCTTTCTCCGCCTTTTTCTCCTTTCTTTGCTGGCTGCCTTCCTTGCTCTTTCCTTCAGCTCCTTCTTCTGCCTTAGCCTTCTCCTTCTTCTCTCTGCTGCAACCCTTCTCCTTCCTTAGCTTCTAACTTCGGCTTCCTCCTTTGCCTTCTTCTTTTCCTCGGCTTGCAGAGCAAAACCTACCCCCTACCCGTGCAAGCTCTCTTCTCTCCTTTCTCTCTTAGGTTAGCTCTCCCAGAGCCACTTCTTGGGTAATCAGGTCGGATATGCGCTTGGGACCAGACCCACCAGCGTGCGTTGGTAGGCGAGGTGTGCGGTCTGGTCGGGGCGCCAGATCCGCGGGGTGTGATTGTGGACGAGGCGTCGAGTCAGGTGAGAGGGGACCTCACCCTGTGAGTTGGAGGCAATCAGCCTAATGCAGAAAATCACTTTATGCGGGTGCGGCGCTCCGTAACTTTTTGAGGGGGGACTAACTTCCCACCCTCTTTCACGCGCGCCTGCAATAGAGGGGTGTTGCTCAATTGCAGCTACAGCTTCAGCCTTCAACACAAATTGGATGCCTGGAGACATTCGTGAAGACTCTCCACGCAACCTGGGACTGGATCCTGGAGTGGGCACAGCCTGGAGAAGCTTGCAAGCAAGCTTCCTACTGTACGTCAATGGTGGTGAACCCCTGGACCTGAAATCACACAAACGGCCTCGTGGCCACGTTAAAATGCTCAGGGAGCTTCGCCAAGGTGCAACGAACGTGCAGAGGTGGTCGGCGTGGCATGGGACCACCTGAGGGAGTGTACCTAGGGCACACTATGACCGTGTGTGTGGGTGTGTTTGGGGCACTTGTGGGTGAGTGGCGAAGTGTTGTAAGTGGGGGGTTATGATCAGTGAGTCAGGGCAGTGCTTATGGACCGGTCGGCGAGGAAGGAGGTGGTCTGTGGAGGTGGAGCGAACTCGTCGGAGTGGTGGCTGGAGGTGAAGAGGATGATGGTGGTGGAGTGCGGCAGTGGTCATTCGTGGGAAATAAAGAGGGAAAAATAGAGTAGTGGGTGAGAGGATTTATCTGGGAGTGAAGGGACAAAGAGGGAGGCAGGGATGGCACCTAGTTCGTATCGCCGACGTCGGAGACGAAGGTGCTCTGGGAGGGAGGTCAGCAAGGACAAAGGGGAGGATGGAGCGTTCGCGGGTGCGGCGCGATGCGGACGAGAGAGGAAGAGGAACCTACAACTGGTATTGTGGCTAGGCGACGAGGGAGAGTGGGAGAAGTATCTGGAGCTTGACAATCAGGTCGGCCGGAGGAGGAGAGACAAAATTGAGGGAGTTCTCCAGCTGAATTCAAGCTTAGGATATGCGAGGCGAATTGGGGTTTCTTAAATAGGCCCTGGAGGTTTGGTTTGTGCTTAGAAGCCAAGTTTCCAAGCACGAAAAGTTCACCGGTAGAGGAAACTCGAGAGAGACCCAAATCTCTCATTCGTTCGCATGAGGGATTGGGTACCAAATATGGTTTCTAATTGGGTTCACACTGGGGGAGATTTCTCAAAGAATCTCCCTTTCAATTTTGAAGGGGATTCTCTGAGAGATTAGGGAGAAATCACCCTTTCAAGCTCGCCGGAGTAGGATTCCCTCCGCTATATTGGCGGAGGGAGCTAATTGCAAAGAACGAAGAAACTAGGGGGTCAAATGTAAGGATTTTTGAAAGATAGGGGTAGAAATGTAATTGGGTTGGACCTATTTGCAAAGTGGGTCAAGATGAATTTCCCTTAGGTCCAAATTTTGGTACAAACCTAATTTAGACCTAAGGAATCCAATGGTGAGGTTGGATTTTTTGTTTGACCATGTTTGACTGGGTAATTTATGCAAAAACCTAATTTAGGGTAAATATTTATCTGAGACCTCATTCTAGGTCAAAATAGGTTCTAATGGCCAAATTGAAGGTTCTAAACCCTAGAAAATATTTTTCTATGATTTTTAGAGGATTTAGTTGAATTTTATCTTGACCAGAACCTTGTTAAATCAAGTGGGTTATTTTTAGGGTTACAAGAAGTCATTTAATTCCCAGCATTCATGCGAACCCTTTTCTGTTTGAACCAACCCACTTTTATCTTGTTAAGACCATTTAACCTATGTTTAGACCTTGAGAAAGCCTGTTGTTGTACTGCAATGATAAAATTGCATTTTTACCCCTTGTTTCTTACCTTTTTCTTAGAAAGGTTATTAAGTGAATTAGGACCTTCAGTTGGTTATGTAGGAGCTTTTGTTCTCTTTTATGGGCCAAAAAGAGCTAGTTAGGGCTCATGATGGTGTTCCCATCGAGAACCTTCCCTACCCTCATGCACGTGCGATCAGCTCCTTTCCTACATTCTTGAGTTGATCCTTTCATCCACTCCGGTTCTTCTCCTCATTAGACCCCTATTCCATCGCCTAGGGGGTGGAATTCCATGTCTCCGACCTCTCCTCATCACTAAGGATCACATAACACTTGAAGACAACAATAAGCTCTGATGTATACACATCCATTTAGGTTAAAATGCTTATTTATGCATGTTCCTAAGCTTATAGATGCATTTAATTGGGCTAGGAGGGAAAAAAAATGGGGAGAAGGCGAGCAGAGGGCGATCGACGCTGGGCGGAGGGTGGCAATGGGGTAGAGCCATCCAGGGCTGGAGCAGAAGGTGAATGGAAGACTTGGAGATCGAGGGCTTGGAGGAGAAGGGAGCGGATCTGGCAGGAAAGGTTCTTTAGGTCGTCTGAAAATGCTCGAAGACGTACCTGGAGGAGAAAGAATGGAGAGGTTCTTTGTTTCAGATGCAGACGAAGGAGGCATGTGTCAACGATTTGTAAAAACCCCCTGATATGCTTGGAATGCAAGAGTGAAGGACACAAGCGCGAGTCGTGCCCTAGGAGGATTTCTTTGCGATCATAGAGGGTAGTCTGGCATCCTGTCTGGAGGGTTAAGAACGAAGCTCGTCCGCTGTCGCCACCGACATTGGGTAGGCACGCAATTGAAGTTGAGATCCCATCTTCGGAAGAGATCTCGATTGCAGAGATCACACTGAGAGGTGCTTTGATTGGAGAGATCATGGCAGGCAGGCCGTCGATCGAAATGCTTCAGAACCTGGTATGTTCCTTGGATCTTCTATCTGTGGGCTAGAAGGTAGCCATGTTATACTAGTCTCGCTTCTTGGTGTATGGTTTGGGCATGCTGGATGTGGAACGATTGAGATTTCGCTCAAGTATTTTTGAAGACTTCATTGTGATTTGGAGAATGGTCTCTCCATTTGATGGGGCTCTGTCTGAGCGGCCTCCACAAAGAGTGACCTCTAGGAGGATTCTCCTTGAGATCTATGGTCTGCCACTGTAGCTGCAGTTAAACGGGGTTGTCTCTAAAATGTTAGCAGGTTTTGCATCAATCTGTGATGGTTCTGATGTTTTGATCGGAGAGGGGGACATTAGGTCTCTAAAAATTGAGGTAGAAGTTACCAATGCTGGCTCAATTCCTGATTCGATCATAATCAGAAGTGGGGGCACTTCTTGGCTTGTTAGGCTTGCTGTTCTTGGATAGGTGTCTGGGCAGGTTGAATGTGGTCAAGATAAGTCGTCTGAGGAAGAACTGAAGCCTAGAACCAACAATGAGGAGAGAAAATCGAGTGACAGATGTGGACGCACTCCTCCTGCTGATGCTCATGAACCCAAAAAGCGGAAGGACTGTCATTGTGCTATGGCTGAGGAAGATCAGATGGAAGATGATGTTACAGCTACTGATAATAGACAAGCTATGATAGTCAAAGAGGATGGCTGTTTGGAGGTTGCTGAGACTCCAATGGCAGATTCTGAGATGAACTGCAGTATGGAAGTGGGCAGGACAGGAAGGGATTTGATGCTTAAAGAGCCAGTCTAGATGCAGCTTACTATTCCTGTTGACTTACAGTATGGTAGTGGTTCCAATCAAAAAAGAGGTGTGGGTAGATCTCCATTCATGTTGAGAAGGAGAAGGAAGGAGTCCTTGCCCCTTATTGAGGAGCAAAATATTGCTAAATCCATTATGGTTGAATTTGTGGGCTGCAAGGCAAATGGGGATCTTTCTAATGAGGAATGAGAGTTTTGTCTTGGAATGTGCGTGGGCTACGCAACAAACAGAGAAGGGTTTCATTGTGTAGATATCTCTCTAAGTGGGAGATAGATTGTGCTCTTATACGAGAGACTCACTTGGAGAGGGAAAATGGTCAAGAATGGGACTATTTTAAGCAATTGGGTCGTAATGATATTGCGGCTAAGGGTGCTACTAGTCGGTCTGGAGGACTGGCTTTTTGGTGGAGAAAATCTTCCATTTTAGTAACTGAAATTATTCGTGATAGGTTTTTAATTTCTTGTAGATGTCAATCTCCCCAAGGAGATATGGAATGGTTTATATCTTGCATATATGGTCCTTGTGTGGTAGCAGACAGAGTTGGCTTGTGGGAGGAACTCTATGCAATGCATCAAAGAGTGCAAGAGACCCCATGGTTGTTAGGGGGTGATTTCAATTGCTATCTTTCTGGTGATGATAACCCGGATGGGAGAGTGGACAGTTCTATAGCTGGCTTCCAATTGGCTGTGCAGAACATGGGCTTGACTGAATATCCCATTAGTGGTGTGGAGTATACTTGGAGGAATGGCAGTGGACAGATTCTTTGGCAATCCTAGTTTGTTAGAGAGATATCAACTATCAGCTGTATTGAGACTTGATATGCTGTTCTTTGACCATACGCCTTTGGTTTGGGACAGTGGAGTGAATGCAGACATGGGATCATACTTCAAACTCAAGAGATCTTGGCTTAGGGAAGAAGGCTTCATGCAAATGGTTTCTCAGTGGTGGCAAAGCAAGGATGTTCAAGGCACTGGCACATAGCAGTTTGCTGCAAAATTGGCTGGTCTGCGTGAAATGTTGAAGGAATATGGGCAGGCTGTGAATCTGATTAGAGACCAGAAGAGGAGGGAAGCCTTGACAGTCATCAGCGATTTGGATATGAAAGAGTGCAGGCTAGCTTTGAACCAACAGGAGTAGCAGTTGAGGCAGCAGATGAAAGCAGTTGTGAGGGATGAAGATCTGAAAATAGAAATGGATTGGCGTGAAAAATCCAAACAGCTATGGCTTAAAGAGGGTGATGCAAACACAATTTTTCCATCTTGCGGCTAGTGCTAGAAGGAGATTCAACCTTATTTCATCTATTAAAGTTGAAGATAGAAATATTACCTCTGTTAAGGAGATCAGATCTGAAGCAAGTAAATTTTTTAAAGAAACTTCCAAGGCTGCTCCAAGAGGTTCTTGGAGGCTGGCAGCAATGGACTTCCCTCGTGTAACTAATGAACAGAGAGGCATGCTTGTGACCCCTATTTCTGAACAAGAAGTGCTAAAAGCTATTAAAGAGTTAAATAATGAAGGTGCTCCCGGTCTGGATGGATTTCAGGTGTTTTTCTATAGAGAGCTATGGAATGTTGTTAAGGTGGATATGTTAAAGGTTATTCATGAGTTTGAATTGGGAAACTTCAGATTTGAGTGGCTGAACAAATCTTATTTGCTTCTGTTGCCTAAGAAATCATGTGCGGAAAGTTTTTCTGATTACAGACCCATTGCGCTATCTAATTCCATCTACCTTATTATTAGTAAGGTTATTGCTAATAGATTGCGGGAGGTTTTAAAGGACTTGATAATGCCTTTTCAGTCAGCTTTTCTTCCTAGGAGATCGTTACAAGAGTCATTCATTGTTGCGCAGGAGATTATTATGGGTTGGCGAAGGAGAAAATCCAAGGCTTTCTTATGGAAAGTAGATTTTTCAAAGCCTATGATTCTGTTTCCTGATCATACTTGTGGGAGATTCTTAGGAGGAAATTTCCACCCATACTGATTCAATGGGTGAAGACGTGCATTATGACAGCCTCTTTTTCCCCATTGATAAATGGTAAACCGTGTCGCTCTTGGATTCAGCCCTAATGTGGAGTAAGCCAAGGTTGCCCTATTGCCCCTCTGATTTTTAACCTTGCGGTGGATACTTTGGCTAGATTTGCCTACAAACTGGCAGTGGATAGTTTTATAAGGGGGTATTCATTGTCTAATCATAGGGCTTTAGCCCTTATACTTCAATATGTTGATGATACTATTTTTCTTGTGGAAGGGGGGAAGAGAGAAGCGTAGGCTCTGTTACATATGATAAAAATTTTTGGAGAGGTTTCTGGTCTCAGATTGAATGGAAGTAAATCCTCCCTGGTTTGTTTTGGGATGAATAGTGGGTTACAGAATGAGATCTCCACCATTCTTGGTACACCTGTGGTTCCACTTCTGATTAAATATCTGGGTCTGCCATTGAAATGTTCTAAGATGAAGAAAGCAGATTGGTCTTTCCTCTTTGAAAAGGTAGCTATGAAATTGGAGGGTTGGAGCAGTAGATACTTATCAAAAGGGGAGGTATATATTACTGAATTCTGTTATCACTTCGATTCCCGTTTTCTTTTTCTCTATCCTTAGAGCTCCGAACTCTATTTGGAAAAAGCTAGAGGTGATGCGGAAAGATTTTTTTGGAAAGGGGCCTCTCATCAAGGGGCCTTTTCTCATCCCTTGAAGTGGGAATCAATTTGCAAACCAAAGCAGATGGGAGGTATGGGTGTTAGATCCCTTAAAGAATTCAATGAAGCGTTACTATTGAAGTGGGCTGTTCGATTGTTGCAGGGGGAAAAAAAATTATGGATAGAAATTATCCAAGACAGTTATGGGAGTACCAATGATGAGATAAATCATCTTAACCCATGTAAACCGTCCCCCTTTTAGTCTTCTGTGGTGCGTGCCCTGAAGGATAATTGGAATTTTTTCAAATCAGTTTTAGGTGATGGAAAAAGCTTCAAGTTTTGGCTGGAAAATTGGGTACATGGAGGGACGTTTAAAGATAGGTTCCCCCTTGCTTATGCTGCGGCTGCAAATAAAAATGCGGTGGTAGCCGATTATTGGGACGTGGATTCGGAGCAGTGGTTGTTAAATAATGGTGGGTGGAATAATCATGAAACAAGAACTCGTGTCGAGAATGAATGTCTCATGCAAGAGCTTGCTGCTTTCAAACCCATGCCTCATGAATATGACACATACAAATGGGAAGGTAATTTTTCTACTGCGGCTGCTTATGACAGATTGATAATGTCCTCCAGGATGGCGGAAGATGAAATGGGGAAAAAGCTATGGAAGTTAAAAATACCACTAAAGTTACAAATTTTCTTATGGCTCTGCAGGAGGGATCGATTGATTACTGGAGATCTAAGGCACAGAAGGATGGGGACCCCACACCCCGTTTTGTTATTTATGTGGGATGCATAATGATTCTAGTGTTCATATCTTTTCTTCATGTGCGATCACTGATTATGTATGGAGGAGAGTATGCAACGAGTCCTTACCCACTTGGGGGAGTTTGTGGTGCTATCTTGTGGATGGGAATAAGCCTTATATACATATGGTGGTTGTGTTATGGGCTGTATGGAGGGCTAGAAATGAGTGTGTTTTTCAGGAGACCTTAGTGTATGTGGAAAATATTGTAAATTTATGCTGGAGTCTCATAGCATTGGGGGTCGAACTTGTAAATATTTTTTATTATCAATAATAGCTCTCCTAGTTTGCTATCGGTGATTCGATAGCATTCCTTTCTTTCTCAAAGAAATATTGCATAGCATGCATTATTCTACATTTAAAATAACTTTTATAAATTGTATAGTAATTTTTTGTATTATTGTGGTCAGGAGACAGGGTGATATACTTCAGAGCTTCAAATGAAGAATCCAGCCATACAGATGGATCTAGATTGATGATCGTAGCCTATCGACGCAAAAATTGGTTTGATCTGACATCCGTATCATCTCCTACAAGCATCTAAAGATAGATAGCCCAAATGATGCCATGTGGCATCATCTAGGCCACTCAAAGGCTGCCCTACCGCCACTGAAGGATGTCATCGTCGTGTCTCCACCATCGGATGAAGATCTCACGACTGACAAAGCATCACGCCATATTAGGCTCATGACCGTTCGATGAAGATCCAACGGCCACGAGCGCGTGCACGTGGGATCGTCCACGCAACCATCCGCACACATTGGAAATGAGCCTGATTCCCATGCTAAGGACGCACGTTCGAGTCTCATTGAGACTCCCTCTTTGCAGTAATCAAAATTTGACCATCTGATCGAAGATGAGCGGCAGCCAAGGTGGTGATGTGACGCTCTGAGCGTCGTGGATCTACACATGTGCGATAACGTGCGAATGCATGCTCGATCACATGCACGCCCATTGCGCGATCTGGAGCATCCACTCCTGTGCAATCTTAGCCCCTCATCAGGCATCCAATGGGCCAGAGCACTCCTCAATCGTGCAGGTAGGTTGGTGCAAAAAATTGGTGTGATTTGAAATTAGGTTTTAAATCATTGTAACATGTCAAATGGCAATCGCTTTTAAAATTTATAACATAGATAGTGGTGGTATCTAGGGTCGTCCAAGGAGGCAACTTTTGCAAAAATCAATCTCTTACTTGAACATGAAACTCAACTTTCTTTTTGGTATTTTTGAATATATAATTTTAATGGTTTTGAATAATAAGGCAATGCGATTTTGATGGCAGGAAAAAGGCTACACCTAATTCACTAAGCTAACACAAAGGTGACAAGTAATTCCTCTCTCTAAGCTCACCCTAGTCACGTGGAGGCCTAGGGTAATTAGAGAGAGGGAGTGAGGAAGTGCTAGAAAAGCAAAGAATAAATATGCAAACTAAAGAAAGGCAACTTTTATAATTAGGAAAAGGGAGAGTGTTTAAAAAAAAATCTAGTAGAGGAATGTTTCTATTACTAGCAATTAAAATACAAAATAATGCAAAACACTAATCCTCTGAATGTCATTGAAGAAGATGAAGCTCTTGCTCCAACTATGGCTGCTCCTGTAGTTGAAAAGAGCTCCTCCTTTTCCTTGAAAAGCTCCTCCAAGGTGTGGCCTCCTCTTGGCAAGCCCTAGGGTGGGCATGCCTTGGCTCCTCCAAGGTGGATAATTCCACCTTTATTTCTCCTCCAAGGGTGGGCGTGCACCACCCTAATTTCTCCTCCAATGCCTGGCCGTCCTCTTTGATGTAGAGAGTCTCCTCCTCTTAGCGTGGCACAAGAAGAAAAGTGGAGAGGAAGAAGGCACCAAGGAGGCAAGGGATAGCCTCCTTAATCTTCTTCCTTCCTCCTTCTTCTTGGTCGTGGGTTATAGGTGGCTTAAGGTAGAAAATTACACTAAGGGAGGATGATTTTTGGTTGAGGTTAGGAGGGTTTTTATAGAGGTGGAGAAGGGTGGTTGGTGTGGGGATTAGGTGTAGGGCTAGGATTGGATTTAGGAGGTAGCTAGATGATACTATGGTGGAGGGTAGTTGGCACCAACTAAGGGGATGCTATGGGGTAGTTATGGTGGCTAAGGGGTGCATGGAGTTGGCACCAACCATGGAGGGATTCCATGGTTTGGCACCAACTAGAGAAGGTTCTAGAAGGGGGGTTAGGTGGATGGTGGAGATCGATTTACGGAGAGATGTGTGGTGGAGATGAAGGGAGTTTTAGAGGGAAAAAGTGCTGCCAATTAAGCGGTAGTTATAGCTGGTTTTGGCACCACTTTTTGGTGTCTTTTGGAGGTAGTGGTTAGGTTAGGTTAGCGCCAAGGTGAGGTGGAAGTAGGGTTAGATTATGTGGAGCTTAGGTGGGCTTACTTGGTGGAGCTAGTTAGTTGGGAATTAGGGTTAGGTAGGGTGGATGGTGGATGGCAAAGGAGGTGCATAGCTAAGCTAAGCTAGCTAAGGTAGCTTAGCTAGTAGATGAGTAGGGTAGGGAGCAGAAGGAGCTATGATTTTGAGAGGAGGAGCTGAAGGCAAGCTATCTAGAGCTGCATAGGAGCTAATAGCTACTGAAGAAGATGGCAAGGAGCTACTTTAGCTGGCTTAGCTTGCTAGTTCTTTGCTAGCTGCTAAGCCAAGCTAAAGTAAGCTAGCTTCTGCTTAGATATGCTGAGGTAAGCTGGGTTTGATCTTCCCAAGGAGGACCTAGCTAGCTGGAGTAGCTAAGGTTGCTTAGATCAACTAAGTTAAGCTAAGTGGAGTCCCCAGGAGTTGGACTTAAGCTGGCCTAAGCTAGAGTGAAGTCATCTTCAGCTGGCTTGAGCTGAAGTGCACTCCAGCCAACTAAGCTGAGCTAGCTAGAGCTCCCAATGAACTGATGGGAGCTGAGATGAGCTAGAATCAACTAAGTTAAGTTGGATCTGAGCTGACTTGATCTAGGGTGAGTTAAGATGAGCTATCTTGAGCTACCATTCAGCTGAGATGAGCTGAATGGAGCTAGGATGAGCTAACCCTAGTTCAAGTAAGCCGGTATCCAGCTATGATGAGCTGGATTAGGTTGAGTGCCAGCTGGTTTGAGCTTCTTCTTTACCAATTTCCTTCCTGAGTGCTAGGGTTCTGGGGATCTGACTATCTGCTTATCCTTAACACTCAAATAAGCACATCAAAAAGACAACAAAATGTGTAATGCATACCTAACCTAATTTATGCCTAAATGTAGCCCAAAAACCCATTCGTGGAGTTAAAATCCTAAGAGCTAGATCTATTTTAAGGCATAAGAATGATGATAAATTGGCGCTTATCACACCCCCATGCTTATCTTTTGCTAGTCTCTTAGCAAAATAATTTTTTTACGAAACGAAATTTTGGGAAATCTAATTTTTTCAACTTTTGAGGAGAAAGAGATTATAGGACCTTGGTTGATACAAACACGAGAGGTACAGGATTTGTTAAAGATAAACATCAGGATTTATTTTTGGATCAAAAAATTAGATAAATCGGGATCAATATATCCTCCAAAAAATTCACATATTAACCCTTTGTTAAATCAGATGACTCAAAATTTTTGTATTTAGGATTTTTCTAGCTCTTGAATTTGATTCGCAATTTGCAATAACCTTTAAACCCTTGTGTCTGTGCTTGTGAAAAGCCAACATTTATAAGGGCATGTTTTTGGTTTGAAACTTTTTTTTTCTCTCCCTAAGCTTATTCCTAGCTTAGTCATACAACAGATGTATCGGGATCATCATTCCCGTTATCAATCCTCGAGGAGGCTCTGGCGCCAGTACTTCTAGATAGCACTATCCATGACACCACCTAGGAGCTCACAACCCTAAAACACAATGCGGTGTAAAGGGGTACTTCAAGCAAACTCAAGCTCTTGCTTCGACACTATGGATAGAGCACTGTCCAAAACACTTGAACCATAAAAATGCACTTTAATGCTTAATCTAAAGATATGAAATATGGATATGGAGTAGCGCCGAGGCAGTAACATGTTGACATCGCTTCCTCAAAGGAGGCATTTTCCTCCTTCTTGGTAGTGAGAACTCAAACCAATGATCTACTTCAGACTTTTACTAAGGCCAAACAAGGTGGTTTTTCTAAATTTAATTGTCTTTAGGTGTTGGCTTGTGTGTGAATTTTGACACAAGAAATTTTACATGAGATGCAAGTTTTTGAATCAAAAACTAAGCCAGACACCTTCCATGTTACAAAAGAGGATCAAGTTACCTGAATTATCATGAGTTCAGGTGGAATTTTAGAGAAGGATATTTGATTTAGGCTAAAGGTAGACCCTAAAATTATAATGATCAGATCCGTATCCTTATCCCTAGTTTGTTAAAGATTAAATTCCATTGTACCAAAAGTGAATGCTCAATCTTAATCTCAATTTCAAAATTTCCTCGAAAGGTTTTCAGCATTTTTCTTTTTTGGGTATGCATGTAGGGAAATGACAAAAGAAAAATGCATATTTTTAGGCTTTGAAAATCCTAAATCGATTATCAAAATTTAAAACCACCCCCCATGCTTATGATATGCAATGTCCTCATGTATTAGGAGGGAAAAGGGATCACTTTATTGAAAGGCAGTCGAGTTTAGGATAGTTAAAACCTGGAAAAAGAAAGAGAAAAAGAAAGTAGGAAAATGGACGGGTTACCTCCCATCTAGATCTATCTTTTACGCCATTTAGCTAGGCGTGAAGGTATGTACGGAAGACGAATTATCATGTATGCAGTTCGATACTTGGATACCTGCATAAAAGGGTCTTCTTCCGGATCCCTGGAAAGTTGAGTGGTAAAATGATAAGGATCAAAATTTGATGGAAAATGGTAAGTGTGACCCGAGTCTGGCCATGGTTTAATTCAGGATGAATGCCAAACTCGGGCAGGTCTAGTGGTAGGTCCAGGTGAAAGGGGGTGGGAGAGGAGTGATGGAGGGTAGGTGAGGTTAGTGTGCAGGGGTGGGTTGAGAGAAAAGTGGGTGGGTTAGGGGAATAATCAGGGGGATCATCAGGAATAGATTTTTGTGGAAGACAAGTCTCCAAGTCATAGATTTCATTGACCACTGATCTGAGTTAGATTCCTCAAAAAAATTATGGTCGGGAAGGGCATCTACCAACATTGTCTCCTCCACCATATTTGATATTTCAGTATCCGAGTCCTCGAAAAAGTTATCATCATGGAATCTCTTGGAGGATTTGAAAATATCAAGGGTGATAGTTTGGCATGCACAGGTGCTATCCATTTTGCCTGTATGGCAATTTAAATTTGCCTTTGTAGTGGCCAAAAAGGGTCGTCCAAGAATTTTTGGGGCATTCATTAAAGATTCAGGTACCTCAATGTCAAGGACCAGAAAGTCTATGGGGAAGACACAATTCTGGACCTTGACCAAGACATCCTCGACATTCCCACGAGGTTTGACTGTAGGTCAGTCGGCTAATTGAAGGGTAACCTTAACAAGTTTTAATTCATCGATCTGAAATTCTTCAAATAAAATTATGGGAATGATATTGACAGAGGCAACAAGATCAAGAAGGGCGTGTTCGAAAGTAGTATCATCAATAATCACTAAAATTCAAGGTATACCGAGATCTTTCATCTTAGGAGGTAGCCTGCTTTGTATGATAGAGCTTACTGTCTCTGCAAGATGCACCTGCCCTAGATTTTTATCCTGCCTTTTTGAAGTACAGATCTCCTTCAAAAATTTGGCATAGGCAGGTATATATTTGATTGCATCTACGAGAGGGATATTGATTTGAACTTTCCCAAATAAATCCATGAGTTATTCAGTTGTGGGCTTAGGTTTCTTTTTCCGATTAGTGGTGGGGTGGAGAGCTTGTGGAAAAAGGGATAGGAGTCATGTCCTGAGATTTTTGTATTTCCTTTTCTTCCTGATGTGGGAGTTGAGAGTCAATTTGCACAGTAATGGGGATTTCACCAGGTTGTTGTGAAGGCCCGAGATCAATGGTGGTTTCCCACTCCTTAATGTAACTGCATGTGTAGTTCAATTATTATTTGGAGGAGGTGGGGGGCCTGTTGTTGTGAAAACCTGGGAGGTTGCTAAGGTAGTGGATTGGTAGGAGGCTAATTATCGTAGTTTTGATTTCTGCCTAGATACTGGTTCCTTTGATGATTAGGATTGGGCATGGGTTGGGAGGGTAGATGTCTTGCAGGTCTTGGAGTAACCCTAACCTGATTATTCAGATTTGTAATAGCTCGGGTTACTTCCGTCATTTTACTCTGCATTTCCTGCAGGGTTTTCATCATCTGGGCATTGATGTCTTGTTGAGATAGCCCAGGATGAAAGGTTGGATTGGACCCATACCAACTAAATTGATTTGAAGTCTGGGGAGGAATTGGGTTATTCCATCAGCAATCAGACGACCAGAATTCAGCCTCACCTGATCTTGGTTGCACACGCGGATGCCAACAATGGTGAGTGATGGCCATAGTGATGACCAAGGTGGGCCTTCAGCGATGTTAATGTCACTATTGACCCATACCTGATTTTACCCTCCTCTCCTCCACTATAGAAAGCCCACCACCCCTCCCATTCTCCTTCATCTCTTTCTTTCTCTCCTTCACCACCTCCAAGGCTCTAGAGAGAGCTTGTCCCAAGATCGAGATGCTCGTCTAGAGTAGAAAACAAATATTTTTTCCTCTTCTCACTCCCCTTCATGGAGCATTCCGTGGCTGCCCTCTCACCACATTGGGGAAGTAGATCCTCACCGTAATGATGTCCTACCCCACCCTCCGTCCTCCTGCTCCGTTCTTCGTCCAACTTTCCAGCACCTTCATCTAGGTGCCATCAAAGCGAGTCATCCTCCAAGTGATCATCGAGGAGGATTCTTCTCACCTCTCTCTATCCTTTATTGCTTTCCTTGTGTAGTTTTAATTAGTTGTAATAGACATTGCTTGATCTATGAAATATTTTTTCTCTCTCTCTTTCTCTTTCTCCCTTATTTTTCAAGTAAATTTGTTAGATAAATATTTTGTCGATTTGATCTCTTGCCTATTAAAATACAAAAAAATTGCAAATGATAAAAACACCAAAAAGAAATAAATCAAAACGTGGATTTTCAAAATCAAGCGTTCACCTCCTGTGTTCGACTTGGGACTTTGAGTTTTGGTTATAAATTTTATTTGGTAGAGATATTTTGCGAGTGCAACGACAAGTTTTCCAAAACTCCAATTTTTTTCGTGAAATTTATGCTCACCATCTTGGCACCGTTGCCAAGGAGGGAACACTCTTTGGTTTTTTTCTACATTTTCCGCCTTACTTAACTTTTATCTCATTTTTTCTCCGATCTTACTATGATTGCAGGTACTCTTCCAAGGTGGGCCAGAGTGGTTAGATTGGAGAAAAGTGCTGATGAAGGTTCTGTAAGCCTTCCACCCCCACCCATTAGATTTCCATTCCATCACCTAATAACTCAAACTCAAATCAACCTAGGTGCTTTGATAAACCCTAGGATAAATCTAATTGTTTGATTGCCACTTCACCTCATCTCATCCCCATATATATATATAATTGATTTGATTATGGGATTTGCTTTAAAATTTACACACCCACACACACCTAAAGCGCACCACTTTTGTCTAATTCAATCACCTAACCGGGGATCCGACCTAAGGACCTAGTAGACCTTAATGCACTATACAAATATGTGATTAGACATTAGAATAGGCTAAAATTATTTGGGTGCCTTAATCAAGTGGTGCAACAGGCCAATTGCTAAAACTGTTTGGGTTGCACCACTTAGTTTAAAACTGATCCATCAAGTAGCTTGCCACTTAGGGTTCAATTTTTAGGAACTAACCAGGTACTCCACATTATTTCTGATTTTTAAAGGAATATATCATCACCGGTGGTTTCAAAACTTGGTGTGCCTCCTGAACTTGATTAAATACACCTAAAGTTGAACCCTAATGCTACTAAACAAGGATGAACCCTAAAAGACATATTATCAAAACCTTGTTTAAAAGCCCTGGTTGTGCACACATACACATATTAATCGATTTTTAAGGGTACAATCCATCTAAAGGGCCAATCACATTCCAAGAGTACAATCATCCCAAGCCTAATTAAAACTGAGTAGACATTGGCCTTAAAGATTAACTCGCTCTTTAGTACTCCAACTGAGATTTTTTTTTATTAATCTGCATCTACTGATTCATTTGATATCTAGCTAGGTGAGTAGTGTCAAACAACCATGGTTGTGGGGTATCAAAGGAACCAGAGGCACAAGCCAAAGGAAGAACCTTCTCCCCAATCCCTCCCTCTGACTAGTTGGCTTGACCGAATAGAAGTAGACCAAATTGTTACTTTCATCTTAAGATAGGTTCTAAGAGTCTATACGTCATTAGGCTACCCACTTAAGGACAGGTTTGGTTGATTGTACTACAGGGCACCTTTCTCTCTTCTGTCTTCCCTTCTACTTCACCATGTATTCTTCCACACCACACTCGCATTTCCAATGCTACCCTCCTACCACCACTTATCCCCAAGATGATTACTATCTCGACTTGACTTACATAGTCAGGATAACTTTCATTAGGGATATGATCCCGGACCTTAATGTCTAGGGCCAAACCCTAGACATCATGATTATGATTATTATCCTTCCTAAAGCTACATTGATTTTAGATCATCGTCCTCTTATGAGCAAACCAACTCGATCTACAATTAGGAAGGATATGATGATTATAACACCTACCCTCCACAGGATTATAATGAATATTGGTCATTGCCCCTCTTTGAACAACCCAAGAACCGAGGACGGACCCAAGAACCTCAATTTCTTGGCTTCCCTAGATTTAACCCAAACCCACCCAATCCTGAACTGAACCATTCGGTTCAGGTGAACCAGGTCCAAGATAGGGTGTTAGCCAATTTGAGGACCACCATACGATCTTTAGAAACCCAGCTAATACCCTGCAATGAAGAATTGGAGCCCTTAATTCAAATGATTGACAATCTGAATAGTTCGTTATTGGATTGGCTCTAAGATATTGAGGAAATGGGCCCAGGTGAGTTTTTACTTGGGAAATTATCAAGGTTGAGGATGAAATTCGTGGTTGCCTTAGTTCAATCTTGGGATGATTCTTAGGATAACCTCCTTCAGGAGAGCCAATGTTAGAACCTGCTCAGGCACCTATTTGGGGGGGGGGACAATTTTTATGAGACTGGGGATGACCAGGTTGGTCTAGAGAAACCCATTAATGATGAATCGATTTTCTCACCTGAGATCCTTAAGCTAGGCTATGAGGAAAAATATGTCTCCATGGATCAAGAAATGACAAACGATTTTGAGACATATATAAATGAAGATCAAGAATTTTTTTGATTCTGAGGGTGAAGCATCTTTAGGTGAAATCCCACTTGAGCTTAAGGAAAATGATTTTAGGGAGACAAGCAGGCTTGGGGAATATGATGAATCATTTGATAGCCTGAGAAATTATGGAAATTGATCCAACTGGGGCTGACATGGAGGATTCCGATCCTAAGTCATTGGATTATTCAATCAATAGCCCCATTCCTCAACCACACCCTGAAGAATATAATGATGATCTTGATGTCACCAAACCCAAGTTAATTCCAATTCAGCCATGATTTTTGGACTTGGGTAAATCACATGGGTGAAGAATATGCTGAGGTTCCGGAAACTTTAATTTTGGAGGATAGGAATTTGGAACTGAAAATTTGGGAAGCCAATTCCAGGGGAAATAGAAGCATTGATTTGAGCCTTCCTATTTGCCTCATACCACCTACTTTTTACTAGGACCCCTACGATATGTTTAATTATGAGGACATGAAGCCTAAATATCGAATAATGGATAATCTTATTAAGTAAAATTCCAAGCAGGAAAACATTCCTATTTGCTTTGATCTACCTTTTGTCCACACATTTAAATTTGCGTTGTACGCTCCCAAATTGTGGACCCAACCCCACAAGTTGAAATATCTTCGGTTCTGGATTTTTATTATTCAGAGCCTTAGAACTACTCGACCTTGGGGCATGGATATGCACCATAATCTAGTCCACATTTGTGGACACCTACTGGGGGGTCCTGAGATCAATCTTCTTATTTTAAACTTGATTTGCACCTATGAATTCTTAACCTCTTCTTTGTTTGTATTTTATGCCTAGCTGAAAGCAATAAACTTAGCACGTGAGTATATTCTGCTTTCTCTGCGAAGCCAATCGGATTTTCATGAAATTCAAGTGATATTCTGTTTACTCTACCCTTGTCATATCTTTACTCTTACGATGAGAACATTGCATCATTTAGGCATGGGGGGGTAGATACTTAATCCTGAAAATATTTTGTTAGCTCCATAGAATTTCTTTTATTTTATAAAAAAAATTAGAATTAGGAGAAGAAAACTTAGGCATTAGGAGTTGTTAACTTTAGGAAACGATACTTACGACCTGAACACTTAGACTCTTTAGGTCTTTAACCTTAATCAACCTGGGTGTCTATTAAAATGTGGACTTATTTCTTGAGTCCTTGCCATGTTAATTTTATTTTAATTTGGCTAATAAATTGAGGTGATAAGTACACGATTTATCAACCTGCCCAATGATTTGAGAGGACTTTGAGTCTAAAGCATCTACACATTATTTGCATTCACTCACTTTTCGACGATTTTTATGAAAATTAGGTAGCTAATGAACTTTCTATGATAGTATGGCTGGCAAGTTGTCATAGGTAATAGCCCATTGACCGATTGTTTAGAGTCTAGCTGCATGACCATACTCTTTCTACTGCCTTTAGGTAAATCTTAGATCAGGGAAGCCACCTACTCAAAAAAAGAAAAAAAATATATACTCAAAATGAAAAAAAAAGTAGAAAAAGGAGAAAAATAAATAAGCCACACTTCACCACATGAGTATAGCTAACAAGTTACCGTAGGTTTGATGTCCCATTGGCTAGTTCTCCAGAGCTCAGCTCACAAAAATGCACAAATAATTCCCAAAATACTTAGGAAAGAAGTAGAGAAGTAGAATAAATCAGGAAGATATATACTGGGTTTGCACTTATGTTGACCCCATAAAAAAAATTTAAAAGTAGAGAGAAAGCTACCTATCAGAAAGATAAACCTTGAGGCAGAATTTTTAGGTCACCTAGGGTTGTAGAAACCCGAAGTCCGTTTTAATTGCCATTGAGTGAGTCTATCACAATTTTCATGACAAGATGCTTAGCACTTAGAGTCCATTTCGAGTCTTTGGTGGGTTGGGTAGCCGTAAAAAGTTACCCTGAAACTCTCAACTACAAAATCTAAAAAAACTTTAAAAAAAAAGAAAAAATAGAAAAACAATGTATCTTCCCTTTTCAAAATAAGGCGACGGCTTGGGCTTGCATCTTGGCAGGCACCTAGGCACTGTTAAGTCTTCGTAGTTTAGGACCTTAGTTGAAATTTCTTATTAATAAACAACTAATTCCTTAGCGATCAAGTCCTAATTCTACTTTTATACATAGCATTTAGTTCAATTTTGCTAGGGGCTAGCAAAAGATAGGCATAGGGGTATGATGTATATGCATCCATTTAGGTTAAAATGCCTATTTATACATGTTCCTAAGCTTATAGATGCATTACATATTATAAATATTGCATAGCATACATCATTTTTCATTTAAAATAACTTGTATAAATTGTATAGTAATTTGTGTATTGTTGTGGCCAAGACATAGGGTGATATATCTCAAAGATTCAGATGAAGAATCCAATCATACGGATGGATCCAGATCGATGATCATAGCCCACCAGTGCAAAAGTTGGTCTGATCCGACATTTGTAGCATCTCCTACAAGATGTGAAGATAGATAGCCTAGATAGCACTGCGCGATCTGTATGCGTGCGGTAACATGCAAATGCATGCTTGATCTCATGCACGCCCATCGTGCGATCTGGAGCATCCTCTCCCGCACAATCTTAGCCCCTCATCACGCATCCAATGGGCTAGTGCACTCCTCAATCGTGCGGGCGGGTGCGATCTCAAGCTCGCGATGCGCGCAAGATCTGCAATGTCCATTAGCGATTTGACAGCCACAATTCAACCTTGCCTGATCCAACTTGCATGCATGGATGCCAGCAGTGGTGAGTGATGGCTATAGCGACGACCAAGGCGAGCCTTTAGTGACACTTTTAATGTCACTGTTGACCCATAATCGATTTTAGCCTCCTCTCCTCCACTATAACAAGGCCACCACTCCTCCCATTCTCCTTCATTTCTTCCTTTCTCTCCCTCACCATCTCCAACGCTCTAAAGAGAACTTGTCCCAAGCTCGGGATGCTCCTCTACAGTAGAAAACAAATATTTTTCCCGCTTCTCACTCCCCTTCATGGAGCATCCCGTGGTTGTCCTCTCACCACATCCTAGGAAGTAGATCCTTGCCACAATGTCATCCTGCCCCGTCCTCCATCCTTCGGCTCCATTCTTCTTCATCCAGCTTCCCACCACCTTCATCTAAGCGCCATCAAAGTGAGTCATCCTCTAAATGATTGTCGAGGGGGATTCTTCTCACCTCTCTATCTTTTTTGCTTTCCTAGTGTAGTTTTAATTAGTTGTAATAGCATTGCTTGATCTATGAAATATTCTCTCTCTCTCTCTTTCTCCCATATTTTGCAAGTAGATTAGTTATATAAATATTTTTTCGATCAGATCTCTTGCCTATTAAAATACAAAAAAATTGCAAAAGATAAAAACACCAAAAAGAAATAAATCGAAATGCAAATTTTCAAAGCCAAATGTTCGCCTCACCATGTTCGACTAGGGACTCACTTTGAGTTTCGGTTATAGATTTTATCTGGTAGCGATATTTTGCGACTACGATGACAAGTTTTCCAAAACCTTAGTTTTTCTCATGAAATTTATGCTCACCAAGCTCCACTAAAGAGCTTTCCCTTTGTCGAAGCTCCTCCCTCATTCCTCGCTGCAACCACCAGTTGCAGTTCTCCTTCCAGGTCCCATTCTTCCACTTAGAGTAGGATTTACTACATTCTAGGATAATTGTAGTGTTTGTTAGTGTAGTGTAGATCAGTTAAGAGTAGATAAATAGTGAATTCAATGGTTGATTAGCTTAGATTAGGAGTAGATAAGTTTAGATCCACTTCGCCTTCTCTAATCAATTCAGATAAGAGAGGTGGCTTTTCACTGTTGTATCGATTCACATATGTCCCACTTCATCTCATGACCATTTTCAATTATTTCCCTTGCATTTTTTATCGCAATCCACCCCATTCATCAGAGTTGCTTTAAATCTGAAGCTCACAAGCTTCTAGATCTAAAGCACGCTCAAATCTCAATGAGAGGACCTCCCATTCAACTCATTTGATCACAAAGGTCCTCTACTTGTGCTAAATTGAATTGATTTGGACCATTTAATTCTGATTTGGTTTAAGAGCTCGATCGAAGGATTGTTTGAGCAATACGATTTCATTCATTTTTACTTGACCAAATTTAGTTTATGTTGGTGTTATTGGATTTGATGTGATGGGGCTGAGTTACTTTGGTTGGAGTTTCTTTGATTAATTCACTCACATCTAATTTGAAGCACAATTCCTGATTTTGTGCTTTATTAGATAGCACTGGCAGATGAGAATTGGATTACACTGGTTTGAAGCCATTGCAATGATCTAGGTCCTTTTATAATGACCGCATAGGATCCCTGAGCACTAAGTAATAGTGTGCAGGGTTCCTAATATGATCATATCATGTGGTGATCATATATCAAACGCCTAGTTAAATTCACTGATGGAAGATCTGATGGTGTTTGGACTGATTTAATGAAGAGTTTGAAGAAGTTTGCAAGTGGTTTTTAAGTATAGTTTGTTTCAACTTCCTTTTGTTGTATATAGCGAAGGATAGAGATCAGGCTAGGGTTTTAAGACTTGCTAGACTTTGATCAAAGTTTGATTCTATTTTAAAACACTTCAGGAGTGATTGTGATGTGTAAGATTGGTTTTAAGATGATTTAAGAGAAATTTGAGAATCAGAGTTTCATTACTCAGGTTTTAGGTTGATCTTGATGATTAATGATCCAATTAAACTTTTAATGCCTGGAACAAGATTTGAGAGAAATTTTTTTTATGAATGACATTCGCTGGGTGCACTTGTGTAAAATCGTTCGTTGTAGTGCATTTTACGACATCAATTTTAAATAAGAATAAACGGACGTGAGTCCGAGTGTCGAACACAGGGAGGCATGAAATCAGATCAAATACTTGCTTTGTGTCACAAAAATTCATCATTTGTTTCGCTTGGAAACCAGATAGAACGAGAAAGAAAGGGAGAGAGATAGAGATAGGGATAGAAAATCATTATGATGATGTGAGAGTATCTAACTACGGCAGAGACAAATATGATAATAGAATAGAGAATATATTGCGTAAATGATTCAGTTCTACTACTATAATGGCAGATGAAAGCTTAAGCAACACAAATATTAAGCCAAAAACTAGTTAAGTGGAGATGCGAGGCAGCCACAGCGGTGGAGGGGCTTCCGTCAGTGGCTTGGGGTCTTCACACTTGCTTGGAGCTCTAAGGAGTGGTGGAGTTCCTTAGGTAGAACATGGATGCAAATGGGAGGGATAGGTCCCATTTTATAGTTGAGGAGAGGGCTCAAAATTTTCCTTGGGTCAATAGTGACATTCAAAGACGTCGTTGAAGACCCGTCGCAAGAGTCACCGTAGCTCTTGTCCATGCATCCTGCTAGCGCGTGCCTTACGTGCCCGTGTCGTACGCACCGTGCCACGTGTATGCATTGGTGCTGCACTAGTCTCCCCACGCTCATGCACGCTGCTGCCCCACGCGCTTGCACTGCTGCTCCTCCTGCTACGTCGCTCAATTGTGAAATTGAGGTGTGGAGGGATTCGAACCTGCGTCCGATGGTTGCAGGTTGGCATCGTGACCAATGCACCATCTACGTGGATGGCTGTGAAGATGTTGAGGTGTTGGAGCGGTGGCGACCATTGGATGCTGATCCAACGATGGATCTTGCTCGAAGAGGGAGTCGTAGATGCCTTAAGCATGCGATGGAGGCGACTTCTCAACCATTGGATCAAGATCCAATGACTGAGAATAGAGGGTGCGAATGATGCAGTGACAAAGGGCCTATGTTGGGTGGCCTAGATGGTGCCATGTGGCACCATCTAGGTCGTCCATCATCTTTTCTATTGTAGAGGATGCCACGGTGCTCGAATCAAGATGATCCCATGCTGCTGGACTGTGATCGTCACTCTGGATCCATCCATAGGATCGAATGTTTCATCTAAGGCCCGTAAGGATGTTACATTGCCCCCTGGCCATTGATCTTTCTCGAGCTTATTGTGGGAGCTATGGAGTTGGATCGAAGTGTTTTCGAGTCCATTGGACTACATTTGTCGATCCGGATCCATTCGTGGGGTCCGATCGCTCATTTGAGACCTGTTTCAAAATGGACTTGTGCACATGGTCATTAAACATTGATTCTAAGTGATTAAAATGTAAAGATCAAGTAATATGCATGCAATGCTCCCCAGCCCATTATAATATGTCATTATCACACAAGTATCCCCGAAATTGACTCTAATTGATAATATTAACATTGAACATTGTAGAGTGATCATACCCCCATGCCCACCCCTTGCTAGTCCCTAGCAAGGTTTGATTTAAATGTTATTTACAACTAAAATTAAGAATTGATTACCTAGGTAGAAGTTGCTTGTCAACTGGAGGAAATTTCTACTAAGAACCTAACTCGTTAAGACTCAATAGTGCCTGGGTTGCCTGCCAAAATGCTGACCGCCCAAGTCCTCGCCTTATTCTATATGGAAGCAAATACATTTTTTTTCTTTTTCATCTTTTCTAATTTTTTTGAATTTTTGGTGTTGAGGACTTCGAGGTAACTTTTTATGGCTACCCAATCCACCCAAGACTCGAAAAGGATTCTTAGTACTAAGCATCTTATTGTGATAGTGATAGACTCACTCAAAGGCAATTAAAATGGACTTTGAGTTTTTACACCCTTAGGTGACCTGAAAGAAAAAAAATGTTGCCTAAAGGTGTATCTATCTGACTAGTAGCTTTCTCCCTACTTTTATTTTTGTGGGGTCAACACAAGAGCGAACCTAGTGTATACCTCTTTGGATTATGCTACTTCCCTGCTTCTTCCTTTAGTGTTTTGGAATTCTTGTGCATTTTATGAGTTGGGATCTGGACAACCAGCTAATGGGCTGTTACCCACGACAACTCGCCAGCCATACTCGTGTGGTGAAGTGTGGTTTATTTCTTTTTTTTTTCTTTTCTCCCTTTTTTTTTTAAATAGGTGGATTTCCTGATATAAGATTTACCTAAAGGCAGTAGTGAAAGAGAATGGTCCTGTGGCTGGGCTTTGGACAACCTGCCAATGGGCTGTTACCTACAACAACTTGTCAGCCATACCACCCTAGAAGGTTCATTAGCTACCTAATTTCCGTTAGAACCTCTATGAGTGAGTCAATGCAAAATGTGTGTAGATGCTTAGAGTAAAAATCCCCCTCGAATCAGTAGTGGGTTGATAAGTCGTATATTTATCACCCTACTTTATTGAACAGATTAAAATAAATTAAGGTGGCGAGGACTCGAGACCAAGTCCACATTTTAGTGGACACCCGAACTGATTAAGTTCGAAGACTTAAAGGGTCTAAGCGTTTAGGACACTAGTGTATCATTTCCTAAAGTCGACAAGCTTCTAATACCTAGGTTTTCTTTTCTTAATTTTAATTTTTTTTTTATAAAAAGAAATAAAATTAGTTCAAGCTGACAATTTTGTACTCAGATCCTATGAATTACCACCCCCTATGCCGAAGCTGGACAATGTCCTCATTGGAAAAATAAATGTATGCAAGGGAGTAGGGAAAGAAATCACTTGAGTTGTAATTGTGAATCCGGTCAGTTTAAAACCTCTAGGTTGCCTCTCAAAAAGCACTGAGTTTTGTGCCTTCGCAGTTCCAGTTTAACCCTCAATGAGGATCACAACTTCCTTTGGGGGAATCTAGGCAAGAAAGTGTTTTAGTCATTGACCATTAACAGTGAAGGTTTGCCCAATCTTGGGATTGGCAATTTCAACCACCCCGTTGGGATAAGGTCTGACCACTTGATATGCTCCCATCCACTTAGATCCCAATTTCCCGAGGAAGAGTTTAAGTCTTACATCAAATAGCCAGACTTGCTGATTTAGCTCAAAGGTTTCTCTATTATTGTGTTTGTCATGGATAGCTTTCATCTTCTTCTTATAAAGTTTATTGTTCTCATAAGCGTCCCAACATATTTGCTCGAGCTCAGAGAGTTGGAGATTCCTTTGAGTTTCAGCCATCTGGGAATCCATATTGCACTACTTAACAGCCCAGTATGCTCAGTGCTCCAACTCGACTGGAAGGTGACAAGCTTTTCCAAAGACCAATCAATAAGGCAACATGCTTATCAGGGTCTTAAAGGTGGTCCTATATGCCTAAAGGGCATCGTCCAATCATTTGGACCAATCCTTCCAGTCAGGTCTCACAATCTTTTGTAGAATATTTTTAATCTGCTTATTTGAGACCTCAGCTTGCCCATTTGTTTGGGGGTGATATGGGTGGCAATGCGGTGAGTGACCCCATATTTCTTAAGTAGGGCACAAAATTGGGCATTAATGAAGTGACTCCCACTATCGCTGATAATGGCTTTTGGTATCTCAAATCGAGAAAAGATATTTTTCTTAACAAAGTCCGTGACAGCCTTATGGTCACATTTTTGGGTAGGTACGGCTTCTATCCATTTTGAGACGTAGTCCACTGAGACTAGCATATACTCGAAACTGTTTGATTCTAGGAAGGGACTCATAAAATTGATGCCCCAGACATCGAAAATTTTGATGATCAAGATGGGTTGCAGAGGCATCATATCTTTCTTGTTCATAGTCCCTAAGGTCTGCATTTAGTGCAAGTCTTTGCAAAGTTATGTGCATCCTTGAAAAGTGATGGTTAGTAAAAATCAGACTGCAAAACTTTTGCAGCCATCTGCTTCCAGAGAAGTGGCCACCACAGGGTTGGTCATGACAGAAGGATAGCACACTTTGAACTTCCTCTTCAGGAATACACCTCCTAATGATTTGGTCAGCACAAAGTCTAAACAGCATAGGATCATCCAAAAAATAATGCTTGGCCTCAACCAAGAACTTATCCTGCTGCTGCCTAGACCAGCCGTGTGGAGTCTGTCCTACCACTAAATAGTTAACTAAGTCCTCATACCAGGGTAGACTTCTTCTATGCATGGTAAGAAGTTGTTCATCAGGGAATGTGTCAGTTAAGGGTAATGCGGGTCCAATGTGTTTCGGGTGAAGTCTGGATAAGTGGTTAGCTACAACGTTCTTGGACCTGGCTTTGTCGCGTATTTCCAGGTCAAATTCCTGCAAGAGCAAGATCCATTTGATTAGCCTTGGTTTAGCATCCTTGTTGGCTAACAAATGCTGGATAGCTGAGTGGTCAATGTAAATAATCATGAGGGATCCTAAAAGGTATAATCTGAACTTTTCTAATCCAAAAACTGCAACGAGCAGTTCTTTTTCCGTGACAGTATAATTCTGTTGAGCCTCATCAAAAGTTTTTCTCACATAGTAGATCACCATGGGTTTGTTCTCTCTTCTTTGTCCTAGAACTGCTCTAACAACAAAATTTGATGTATCGTATATTATCTCAAAGTCTTGGGACCAATATGGGGGTTGTAAAACAGGTGCAATTGAGATTGTATCACTAAGGGTGTTGTAGGCATTGATGCAATTAGGTGTCATGTCAGAAAGTACGTCATTGGCTAGAAAGTCAGTCAAAGGCTTGGAAAGCTTGGAAAAATCCTTAATGAACCTTCTATAGAAGCCAACATGTCCTAGGAAAGATCACATTTGCTTGATTTAGCTAGGAGGTGGAAGTTTGGAAATTAAGTCAACCTTAGCTCGATCAACTTCAATGCCCCTATGAGAGACGATGTGACCAAGGACAATCCCTTCTTGAACCATGAAATCACTCTTTTCCCAGCTTGAAACCAGGTTGACCTCGATACATCACTTTAGGATTTTTTCTAGGTTACTAAGACAATGGTTGAATGAGTCTCCGAACGCGGAGAAGGCTAGCATGCAACGCTGAAAGGTAGCAGGTGCATTGCATAACCTGAATGACATATGGCGGAATGCAAACGTGCCATACGGGCAAGTGAATGTGGTCTTCTCTTGGTCCTTTGGAGCAGTAGCAACCTGGTAATATCCTAAATATCCATCTAGGAAGTAGCAATATTTTCGCCCTGTTAGTCGTTCGAGAATTTGGTCAATGGATGGCAGGGGAAAGTGGTCCTTTTTAGTGGCCTCATTAAGCTTCGTATAATCAATGCACACCTGCTGAAACGTCGGTTCTGTTATAACATTGTAGTAAAGCCGGTTATTACCAACATTTCAAATATAAATTTTTTACTCGGAAAAATAAAAGAGTTCCCGAGGTCGAACTCAGGGAGCAAGTTGTATTCTAGAGATATACAAGTTCTATTACAAAAATAAAGAGAGAGAGAGAGAGAGAGATGAAAATTTGGCTTCTTCTTCTTCTCTTCTTTCTTCCTCTTTGTCTTATCTCCTCTTTGGCTTTTGTTCTTCCTGTTCTTCTTCTTCTTCTTCTGCTTTCTTCTGTCTTCTGTTCTTCCTTGTTTTCTTTCTTTCTTTTTCTTCAGATCTTCTTCTTCTTTGTCTTCACCTGCCTTGACCTCTCTTCTTCTTCTTTCGCGATGGCCGTTGCTCTTCCTTCTTCTTCAGCCTGTCTTCTTTCCTGCTCTGGCTGCTGACCTTCCGTCGTCTGCCCCGGTGCTGAGACGACTTAACGATGCCTTCGCTACAGTGCAGCAGCTCCTTCTTCTTCAGCGGGTCTGCTTCTTCTTCTTTGGCCTGCACACTTCAGAGTTTTTTTCGTCAAGAGGCAAAAACCTACTCTACCCCCCTCCCCCGCGTCTCTCTTTCTCTCTGAAATCACTCTTCGGAAGCTCTCCCAGAGCGCTACCGGGTAATCGGGTTCGGGTCAGGCCCGGGTCCAGGCCCACCGGCGTGCGTGGTGGGCGAGGAGTGCAGGTCAGTCTAATCGGGTCGGGCCAGGTCCGCGGAGCGTGGTCACGGACGAGGCCGAGTCGGGTCGGGTCGGGTGAGAGGGACCTCACCCCGTGGTAACTGAGGCAAACAGATGGTGGCACTTTTGCAACTTATGTGGGTGTGTGGCTTCAGAAATTCCCGAGGTGGGACTATCCGCGCACCCCTTTTCTCTCACGCCTGCTGTAGGGATGGTGCTTCCAATTGCAACAGCTGTTGAGGCTCGCAACTCCAATTGAGGGCCAGGGTGTGTGCGCAAGACTCTTTCGCGCAGCCTAGGTCTTCAACCTGGGATATCTAGGCTTGGAGCAACCTCAAGCAAGCTTCGAGCTTCCTCGCCAATGGCGGTCAAGGCCTGGAACCTGAAATCAATAGAACGGCCTCTCGGCCAAATCAGACAGGCGGGGGACCTTCGCCGTGGCACGGCGAAGGTGGTCAGGGGGTCTGCAGTGGTCGAGATGGAGCTAACAGGTCGTCCTAGGTCAAACTGTGAGCGAGGAAGTGGGTGTGTTCGGTGGGTCTGCAGAGGGTGTTTGGTGGGAAGTGGAGGGGCGGAAGAGGATCAGGGTGAGGAGGCGGAGGTTCTGCGGTGGTCGGCGAGCCGTGTGGGTCGCTGAGGTGATGGGAGCGGCTCGCCGGAGGGTGGTCGGAGGCGGAGAGGATGAGGGTGAACAGGAGCGGTCGAGGGTTTAATTGACTAAATTGAAAGCGGGGAAAGAAAGAGGAGAAGAAGGGGAGTAGGTCTAACTTACTTGCAGGGACGAAGGGGGAGGAACAGGGCGACAGTCGTATCGACTGTCGCCGGAGAAGACGATGCTCAGGGAGAGGGGCGGCGGCGAGCAGAGGGCTGGAGAGGCGCCAGCTGGGTGCGGCGTGGCGCGGGAAGAGCAGGGGAGGAAGTCTCTGCTGCTGGTAGTGCGGCAGAGCGAAGAGGTGGAGGGGGAGGAAGTCGCCGGAGCTGGTGAGCGTCTGCCGGAGAAAGAAGAGAAGAAAGCTGGGGGTTTTCTCCGTCAGATCCAGGCTGCCCTCGTCGGTGGAGCGGCGGGGGGTATTTATAGGGATGAAGCAGGGAGGAAGGCGGAGGGAGACGACGTGTCTCCCTCGCCGGAGAGTGGTCGGAACATGAACCCATACCGTCCGTGCGTTCGCACGGCCGGTATGGTGGCCTACAATGTCCAGGGGGGTGCTCCTGCGACGGCTGACGACGCAGGGCACCCCCGGTACACTTGCCAGGTCCCCCACCTCACCCTGCCCGGCGCCATGCTCCGCGCAAGGTCGCCGGAGCATGGTGCTGGCAGGGTTTTGCAGGAGGGACCTGATTGCAAAGAACGAAGGAGAGTTAGGGGCCAAAATGCGAGGGTTCAAAAGTTGAGGGCCAAAGAGTAAATATATGAGGACCAAAGTGTGAAGTCGGTCAAGGAGGTTTCTTCTTAGGCTCAAGTTTTTATACATGACTAATTAGGACCTAAGGAATCTGATGGTGAATTTTATTTTCATATTAAACCTTGTTTGACCGGTCAATTTGCGCAAAAACCCAAATTAAGTTATTAATTGGGCATGGTTCTCAATGTAGGTCAAAATGGGTTCTAAAGGCCAAATTGAAGGTTCTAAACCCTAGAGATTATTTTTCTATGAATTTTAGAGGGTTTATTCTATTTTTACTTTGCCTCGAACCTTGTGAATTGAAGTGGGTTGTTTTAGGGTTACAGATTATCATTTGGTTCCTTGGAAGTGCTGTAGCCCTTGCTAGATCATCTCATCCCACTTTTATTCTTATTAAGCTGTTTTGACCTATGTTTGGGCCCTGAATTACCCTGTATGCAGATTATACTGGTAAAATTGCACTTTTACCCCTTATGACTTGTTTTCTTCTCAAACTCAGAATTCTCTGAGTTAAGCTTTTCCTTGAGATATGTAGGAGCTTTTATCCTTTGTATTGGGTCAAAATGAGCTAGTTATGGCTCATGATGAGGTTCTCATCACCTGCCATGTGATTGTGGTGCGGGTGGGGATGGATTTGCCTTGGTCATTGGTGACCATGGTGAGCCTAGCCTTCTTTGGTACTACTTGAGTAGGGCTCACCCAGGAGCTAT
Organism: Thalassia testudinum; assembly: GCA_037157565.1. NCBI lineage: Eukaryota > Viridiplantae > Streptophyta > Magnoliopsida > Alismatales > Hydrocharitaceae > Thalassia > Thalassia testudinum. Next base: position 66,659,515 of record JAZHRO010000025.1, on the reverse strand, counting down.
CGGAAATCTAGATGATTTCCGCATCAAGTCACTTGATTATTTCCTTTTTAATGACTTCTCAGATATTTGGGTTCAATCGCCTTTGCATCTGGCGAGAAGGTCGAGCCCCATCTTCCAAATAGATTTTGTTAGTGCAATAAGTAGGGCTAATTCCCCTGAAGTTAGAAATTGTCCACCCAATAGCTGCCCGATGTTCAGAAAGGGTAGTTGTCAACCTAAGTTCTTGGTCCATAGTTAGGTGTGCATTGATAATCATAGGGAAATTTTGATCAGGTCCTAGGAAGACATATTTAAGTTTGTTGGGCAAAGGTTTCAATTCAAGTGTAGGTAGGACAATGTTTACAAGTAAGGGAAGGGTGGGAGTTGATTAACATCAATCACCTCAAATGGAGGTTGCCGATGGTAATCAGCTCTATAGATTTCAACCTCCAAAGACTAGGTTGGGTCAAGGTAGCCATCAATTGGTTGAATCAGATGGTTTTCTAAAGAGCTAACCGTAAGGCATTCTTCAACCAGGGTTTCCATGGGATCATATTCCTCGACTCAACCACAATCAAAAGACTTAGTCGCCTTGAGGATATCTAATTGCATCTTCTTATCTACAAAAAGGCAATTTCCATACATTCCATGTCACAATCAATGTTCTCCTTGGGTGTAGCCAAGAAGGGTCTGCCCAGGATGATGGGCTTGTTTTGTAGTTGTTCGGGGATTTCCATGTCAAGGACTAAAAAGTCAACTAGGAAGTAGAAGTCCTTAACCCGAACAATTACATCCTCGACTACCTTTTTCGGGGTTTTCATGGATCGATAGGCCAGTTAGATAGTCACAGGTGTGGGCTTTAATTCCCCAAATCTAAAATGGCAATAAAGGATAGTCAGGATTAAGTTAATTGAAGAACCTAGTCCAAAAGCGCTCTATCAAATGTCATGTCACCAATATTGCAAGATATCAGAGGTCCTCTAGGGTCAGTTCTTTTTGGAGGTAGGCTGCTTAATATCACTGAACTAGCTTATTCAGAGAGCACTACCTTCCTAGGTGCTTGGGTTCTCAGCTTATGCTTAGGTGTACAGACATTCTTCAAAAATTTAGCATAAGCCGGGATATGCTTGATTGCATCGAGGAGAGGTATATTAATCTATACTTGTTTAAAAATATCCAACAACTCCTCGTTCTCAACCACATTTCTCTTTTTCTTTATTTTCTCCAAGGCTTTAGGGCATGGTATTTAGGTTTCAATTGGTTCAGGCTCCTGATCCTTGGGTTTCTCCTATTCATCCTTAGAATTAGGCATCTCAGGTGGTGAAGTCACGAGAGGGGTTGGCCATTTGGGGTCCTGTGTTTGAGTGCCACTTCTCAAGCTAATCGCATTGGCTGAGGCATTGGAACCATGGTTAGATCCTTGAGAAGAAGAAGAAGCATTAAACCCAGGAGGTGTCTGTAGGGCTTGTTGGACCATGTGGACATGCCCCTAATTTGATTGGAACCCTTGAGGATTGTGGCCTCTGTTCATTACATTCCTCGGTTTGGTTGTGGCTGAGAAGGAAGGGACCTCTGTTGTTTGTTATCCAACAGTTGGCTCAACTGTCCCTTCACTAATGACATCTCCTCCTAATGTTTTTTATTCATATCAGCCATCATTTTAATCAGAGTGTCCATTTGGTTCTGTGTAGGGGCTGTCCTATTCTGGTTATAGGGGGTTCTAGTAGGGGACCTTGTTGATAGAAGGGAGGGTTTTTCCTAGGTTGTTTATGGAATTGATTCGATTTTTGATTTGACCAGGCAAAGTTTGGGTGGTTGCGCCATCCAGAGTTGTAAGTGTTGGAGAAAGGGTCTAGCTTAGAAAATCCCTGGATGGCCTAGGCATCTTCAAAGGTAGAAGGTGTCGAATGGCATGCACTCGTGCGTGTCTGTTAAGAAGTGTCGTTATAGTCGCACTTGCCACACCGGTTTTAAAGTAAGGAAACGGAGGTGAGTCTGAGTGTCGGTCTCAGGGAGGCGTGAAAATCGGATTTTTCTTATCACTTGTTGTCACGAAAATTGTAGAGTTTGCTTGCGAAAGGTGCAGCTGAAAAGCGAGAGAGAGATAGAGAGAGATTAGGGTTAGAGTCGTTTCTTTGCTTGATCATGCAACTTAAACAGGGAATCAAGTAAACACTAAACAGAAAGTAACTTCATTAGTCATGCAACTTTAGTTCACAGGTTACAACATTAAATACATGCTTAAACAAAAGTAAGGGAAAGCTTAAAAGAGAGGAAGAGAGAGAGAGGAGGGAGAGCGGCAAGGAAGCCATGATGGTGGAGGCTCTGTCGGCGGCTCGTCGTCTCCGACGATTACAAGAGGGCCTAAAGGTAGCTAATAGAGGGGTAGAGTAGTTGCAAGGGAGGTGAATGCCTTGAATGAGTGGTTGGAGGGGGTTTAAATAGGGAGAAGGGCTTTCTAGAAGAAGAAGGGGCTTTAGCGATGACCGGGATGTCGCTAAAACCCTTCCAAAAGAGTCGGTGAAGCCCTCCAACCCGCTGATCACACGCCTACGTCATTCTTCTTTTGCGCCTGATCCGTGGTCACTGCGTGAGAGTCGTCCGATCGAAGATCGGACGGCTGAGATCCTTCCTTGGGTGCGCTTGGATCGCGCCTCAGGTACGCGTGCGCGCGGGCGTCGTCGCCCGACGTGCACGCGCGCGTGGGCACTCGCTGTCTGAGGGCGCGCCAATTTCGGGCACCGCGATCTCGGCCGCCCGCTGCTGATCGGGCAACCCAATTTCACCGCGCGCTTCTTCGTCTTCAATTCTTCGCACCGTGCGGCTCGAACCCGCGTCGCGTGCGGGCGTGCGTGTTAACCGTTGCGCCACGCCCGCTACTTTGTCGCGGTGACCGCATGCAGGCGCACTGTTCTCGGCCGTCCGATCGAAGATCGATGGTCGAGATTTGATCTCAGCTGAAGGAGGAAGTGGCGTGTGGTGAGCGGGGGGCAACATGGCGCAACAAGGGTCGTTGATCATCAGATAAACGGTCAGAACTTCTTGGGCCCATTGTAGGAGCTCCGGATTTCGGATTTGGCCGATCTTGTGTCCGTTGGACTCCATTCGTCGTTCTGAATCCATCTGTGTGGTCCGATTGCTCATCTGAGGCCTACTTTGACAAGTGCTTACACAAATGGCTATTAATACAGTTTTATAAGCAATCTTGGTATATGATGCATGCAATGCTCCTATTCTACTTATGTTGTGCCTTTTATTCTTAAGATGGACCCTATTTAATAGAATTATCACCCCCATATGCAGTGTTATCATACACCCATGCTTACTCCTTGCTAGTCCCTAGCAAGGTTTATTCTAGCCTTTATTTTCTTTCAGAATTTAAGAAGTAATTGCTTAAACACTTCGTCACTTGTCAATAGGAGGAAATATACTAAGATCTTAATCTACAAAGACTAAGCAGCGCCTAGGTGTTTGCCAAAATACGAATCACCCGAATCCTTTCTTTAATGTATGTAACTATACATATGTATATATATATATATATATATATATATATATATTTTAGAATTTTTTTGGAATTCAGCGTGGGTTGGTAACTTTTTACGGCTACCCAACCCACCCAAAACTCGGTCAAAACCCTAATTGCTAAGCATCTTGGTGTGAAGATTGTGATAGACTCACTCAACGGTAATTCAAACAGACTTCGGGTTTCTACGCCCTTAGGTGACCGGAAGAGGAAATATATTTGTCTGAAGGTGTATTTGCTCGATTGGTAGCTTTTTCCTTACGTTTGTTTTAATTGGGGTCAACACAAGGATTTTTCCAGTGTATATCTCCCCAGCTTGTACTACTTCTCCGCTTCTTCCTTAAGTGTTTTGGTTCTTTTTTTTTATGCAGTTATTTAGCTGGGCTCTGAACAACCGATCAATGGGCTGTTAACCACGATCACTTTCCAGTCATACTCGTGCGGTGAAGTGCGGTTTATTTTCTTTTCTTCTCCTTTATTTTTTTTTCGTAGGTGGCTTCCCTGATCTCAAATGTACCTAGAGGCACTGAAGAAGAAATGATCCCGTGGCTGGGTTCTGGACAACCTGCCAATGGGCTATTACCCACGACAACTTGCCAGCCATACCACCCTAGAGAGTTCATTAGCTACCCAATTTCTGTCAAAATCTCCAAGGAGTGAGTCTGTGCAAAAATGTGTGCAGATGCTTAGACTCAAAGATTTTCTGAGTTAGAGGGTGAGTTGATAAGTCATATACTTATCACTTTATTAAGTAGGTGGATTAGAATAGTTTAAGGTTGCAAGGACTCGAAGCTAAATCCATATTTTAATGGACACTAGGGCTGATTAAGCCTGAAGGCCTGAAAATTCTAAGTGTTTAAGTTCTTTTTGCATTATTTCCCACTATTGACAAGTTTCTAATGCCTAAGTTCCTTCCTAAATTCATGTTTTTAATTTTAATTTTATTTTATTCAGACTGATTAAATGAGATTAGGATTATGCAATTTACCACCCCCCCATGCTTAAGTTGGACAATGTCCTCATTGGCAAATACATGGATGCATAGGGGTTCAAAAAGATAGTACCTGAGTGACGTAAAATACCGGATCAGTCTAAATCCTCTGGGTTGCTTCCTAGGAATCGCTGAGTTTAATGCCTCCAGCTGGGCAGTGCTTCGTGTCATCCCTCAACGAGGGTGACACTCTCCTTTGTGGGAACCTGGGCCAGGAAGTGCTTCAATCTTTGACCATTAACTGAAAAAGTGTGCCCAGTGTTAGGATCAACGATTTCAACTACCCCATTGGAGTAAGGCTTAACCACCCGAAATGGTCCTGTCCATTTGGACCTGAGTTTCCCCAGGAAGAGTTTTAGGCGGGCGTCAAACAACCAGACTTGCTGGTTAGGCTCAAAGGTTTTTCTGTGAGTGAGTCGATCGTGGACGGCTTTCATTTTCTCCTTATACAGTTGACTATTGTCAAAGGCTTCCCGATGAATTTCTTTGAGCTCAGATAATTGGAGCATCCTCTGCGTACCGGCTAACTGGGAATCCATGTTACATTGCTTGACAGCCCAGTAAACCCGGTGTTCCAATTTGACAGGAAGATGACAGGCTTTGCCAAAGACCAGGCGATAAGGCAACATGCCTATCGGGGTCTTGAAAGCGGTCCTGTATGCCCACAGGGCATCATCTAGTCGTATGGACCAGTCTTTCCTGTCAGGTCTCACAGTCTTCTGTAAAATGTTCTTGATTTGTCTATTTGAGACTTTGGTTTGCCCATTTGTTTGTGGATGATACGGGGTAGCAATGCAGTGGTTCACCCCATATTTTCTAAGTAGGGCAAGGAATTGGGAATGGATAAAATGGCTTCCACCATCATTGATCATGGCCTTGGGTATTCCAAACTGGGAAAAGATGTTCTTCTTAACAAAGTCCATGACAGTCCTGTGATCGCATCGGCGGGTGGTGACGGCTTTAATCCATTTAGAAACATAGTCTACTGAGACTAGGATGTACTCGAAGCCGTTGGATAGTGGAAAGGGGCCCATAAAATAGATACCCCAAACATCGAAGATTTCAATAATCAAAATGGGCTGGAGTGGCATCATATCTTTCTTGGTCATGGTCCACAGCGTTTGGCAGCGTGAGCAAGTTCTGGAAAAGTTGTGTGCATCCTTAAATAGGGACGGCTAGTAAAATCCAGACTGCAGAACCTTTGCAGCTGTTTTCTTTCCAGAGAAGTGGCCACCACAAGCCTAGTCATGACAGAAGGAAAGCACACTCTGAACTTCATTCTCAGGGATACACCTCCTGATGATCTGGTCAGCACAGAGGCGAAATAGCATGGGATCATTCCATAAATAGTGCTTGGCCTCAACCAAGAACCTGTCCCGTTGCTGTCTGGACCAGCTGTGCAGGGTTTGTCCTACAGCCAGGTAGTTGACGTAGTCAGCATACCATGGCATTCTCTTGTCTTGCACATCCAGAATGTGTTCATCAGGGAAGGCATCAGATAGAGGTAGGGAGGGTCCAATGTGGTCTAGATGAAGTCTAGACAAGTGGTCAGCCACCACATTCTTCGATCCGGCCTTGTCACGGATTTCCAGGTCAAATTCCTGCAAAAGCAGGATCCATCTGATGATCCTGGGCTTTGCGTCCTTCTTGTCCAACAGGTGCCGGATGGCTGAATGGTCAGTGTAAATAGTCATGTGGGATCCCAGCAAGTACGATCGGAACTTTTCAAGTCCAAAGACTACAGTGAGCAACTCTTTCTCTCTGACCGTATAATTTCGTTGGGCCTCGTCCAACGTTTTGCTCGCGTAGTAGATCACCACGGGATTCTTGTCTTGCCTTTGTCCCAGGACAGCGCCTATGGCAAAATCCGATGCATCACACATAATCTCAAAGTCCTAGGACCAGTCTGGGGGTTGAAGTACAGGTACGGTGGAGACTAAGTCCCAGAGGGTGTGATAAGCCTAGATGCAATCAGAAGACATGTGGAATATGGTGTCGTTGGCTAGAAGGTTGGTCAAGGGTTTGGAAAGCTTGGAAAAGTCTTTAATGAACCTTCGGTAGAAGCCAACATGTCCTAGGAATGAGCGAATCTGTCGGATTGAGCTAAGTGGAGGAAGTTTGGAAATCAAATCAACCTTAGCCCGATCTACCTCGACACCTCTATGCGATACGGTGTGACCGAGGATAATACCTTCTTGAACCATAAAATGGCTCTTTTCCCAACTTAACACCAGATTAACCTCGATACATCATTTCAGGATTTTCTCCAAGTTGCTTAGACAATGGTTGAATGAATTCCTGAATACAGAGAAATCATCCATAAAGACCTCTAAGTATTCACCCACCATTTCTGAAAAAATGGCTAGCATGCAACACTGGAAGGTCGTAGGTGTGTTGCATAACCTGAATGGCATTCGACAGAATGCAAACGTGCCGTACAGGCAAGTGAATGTGGCCTTTTCTTGATCCATCGGAGCAATTGTGACTTGGTTATATCCTGAATATCCATCCAGGAAGCAAAAATACTTCTGCCCTGCCAATCTTTCAAGGATTTGGTCAATGAATGGCAAGGGGAAATGATCCTTCTTAGTGGCTTCATTGAGCTTCCTATAATCAATACACACCCGCCATGCGGTGGTGGTGCGGGTGGGGATGGATTCGCCATGAGCATTGGTGACAACGGTGAGCCCAGCTTTCTTTGGAACCACTTGAGTGGGGCTCACCCAGGGGCTATCAGAGATAGGATAGATGATGTCGGCATCAAGCCATTTGATAATTTCTTTCTTAACGACCTCCCGCATGTTTGGGTTTAAATGTCTCTGCATCTGGCGGGAGGGTCGTGCCCCATCTTCCAGGTAGATCTTATGGGTGCAATAGGTGGGGCTAATTCCTCTTATGTCAGAAATGGTCCAACCAATGGCGGCCTGATGTTCTGAAAGGGTCGCGGTCAACCTAAGTTCCTGATCCTTGGTTGGATGAGAATTAATAATCATAGGGAAGGTCTGGTCAGGTCCCAAGAAGACATACTTGAGATTCTCGGGCAATGGCTTAAGTTTAGGTGCAGGTGGAACCACAGTTGATGGAAAGGGAAAGGGCAGGAGTTGATCAACATCGATCTCCTCAAATGGTGTTGTGTGATGGTACTCAGCCTTATAGAGGTCCACAGGTAGTGATGGTGACGGGTCAGAACATTCATTACGGGTTTGGTGGTCTGATACAGAACTAAGGGTGAGGCATTCCTCGATCAGAGTTTCCACGGGATCATGTTCCTCAACGCAATCGCAATCAAAAGACTTTGTCGCCTGGAAGATATCCAATTGCATTTTCCTATCTCCGAAGGCGATTTCCATACACCCCATGTCACAATTAATGTTTGCCTTAGCCGTAGCTATGAAAGGTCTACCTAAGATTATGGGTGCATTTTGTAATTTTTCAGGGACTTCCATGTCGAGCACCAAGAAGTCAACAGGGAAATAGAAGTCCTTAACCTGTACAATCACGACCTTGACAACCCCTTTCAGGGTTTTCACTGATCTATCAGCCAGCTGGATGGTGACAAGGGTTGGTGTCAACTCTCCGAAACCAAATTAGTGGTACAGGGTTGTTGTTATCAGATTGATAGAAGCACCTAAGTCCAGGAGCTCTCTATCAAATGTCATGTCCCTGATATTGTAGGAAATCAGGGGCGCTCCTGGGTCAGTTTGCTTGAGCGGAAGGTTGCTTGATATTACGGAACTTGCTTGTTCGGAGAGCACAACCTTCCTAGGTGCTTGAGGTCTTGGCTTACGTTTGGGTGTACAGGCATCCTTTAAAAACATGGCGTAAGCCGGGATGTGCTTGACAGCTTCGAGGAGCGGAATATTAATCTATATTTGCTTAAAGATCTCCAAAAGCTCCTCAGTTTCCACAACATTCTTCTTTTTCTTGATTGTTTCCAAGGCCTCAGGGTAGGGTGTCTGAATGTGGATTGGGTCTATTTCTGGGTCCTTGGTTGGTGCCTCTTCTAAGTCAGGTATTTCAGCGGGTGAAGTCTCGGGGAGAGTCGGCCATTTGGGATCCTAGGTTCTGGTGCCACTTCTCAAGGTCATCGCATTCGCAGAGGCATTGGGGCCATGGGTTGATCCTTGAGAAGACGAGGACGAAGAAGCACCAAACCCAGGGGGTGTTTGTGGGGCTGGCTGGACCATGTGAGCCTACCCAGGATTGCCTTGGAACACTTGCGAATTGGGTTCGTTCTCGCCTTGGAACCCAGGGGGTTGTTGTAGTATAGTGGTGAGTATTCCCACCTGTCACATTGGCTACCCGGGTTCGCTCCCCGGCAACGGCGCCAAAAACTGGCGTGCACTCGTGTGTGTGTGTTAAGAAGTGTCGTTATAGTCGCACTTGCCACGTCAATTTTAAAGTAAGGAAACAGAGGTGAGTCCAAGTGTCGGTCTCAGGGAGGCGTGAAAATCAGATTTTTCTTTTCACTTGTTGTCACGGAAATTGCGGAGTTTCGCTTGCGAAAGGAGCGGTTGAAAAGCGAGAGAGAGATAGAGAGAGAGAGATTAGGGTTAGAGTTGTTTCTTTGCTTGATCATGCAACTTAAACTGGGAATCAAGTAAACACTGAACGGAAAGTAACTTCATTAATCATGCAGCTTTAGTTCACAGCTTACAACATTAAATACATGCTTAAACAAAAGTAAGGGAAAGCTTAAAAGAGAGGAAGAGAGAGAGAGAGAGGAGGGAGAGAGGCGAGGCAGCCACGGCGGTGGAGGAGGCTCCGTTGGCAACTTGTCGTCTCCGACGATTACAAGAGGGCCTAAAGCTAGCTAAGAGAGGGGTAGAGTAGTTACAAGGAAGGTGAATGCCTTGAATGAGTGGTTGGAGGGGGTTTAAATAGGGAGAAGGGCTTTCTAAAAGAAGAAGGGGCTTTAGCGACGTCCGAAACGTCACTAAAACCCTTCCAAAAGCATCGGTGAAGCCCTCCAGCCCGCCGGTCACACGCCCGTGCCATTCTTCTTCGCACCTGATCCGTGGCCGCTGCATGAGAGCCGTCCGACCGAAGATCGAACGGCTGAGATCCTTCCTTGGGAATGCTTGGATCGCACCTCAGGCGTGCGTGCACGCAGGCGTTGTCGCCCAGCGTGCGCGTGCGCGTGGGCACTCGTTGTCTGAGGGTGCACCGCGTGGAGCGATCTCGGCCGCCTACTGCTGATCGGGCGGCCCAATTTCGCCGCACGCTTCTTCGTCTTCAATTCTTCGCACCGCATGGCTCGAACCCGTGTCACGTGCGTGCGGGCGTGCACGCTAACCATTGCACCACACCCGCTACTTTGTCACAGTGACCGCGGGCGGGCACGCGTTTCTCGGTCGTCTGATCGAAGATCGACAACCGAGATTTGATCTCAGCTGAAGGAGGAAGTGGCGTGCGGTGAGCGGGGGGCGACGTGGCACAACGAGGGCCATTGATCATCAAATCAACGGTCAGAACTTCTTGGGCCCATTGTAGGAGCTCCGGATGTCAGATTTGGCCGATCTTGAGTCCGTTGGACTCCGTTCGTCGTTCTAAATCCATCCGTGCAGTCTGATTGCTCATTTGAGGCCTACTTTGACAAGTGCTTACACAAATGACCATTAATACAGTTTTATAAGAAATCTTGGTATATGATGCATGCAATGCTCCTATTCTACTTATGTTGTGCCTTTTATTCTTAAGATGGACCCTATTTAACAGAATTATCACCCCCAAATGCAGCGTTATCATCGAAGAGGAGGGGAAAGAGTAATCAGAGTTTGAGGGATCAAAGGTCCCTCCCTGTAACATGGTCAAGGGTTGTTCTAGGTGCATTTGGTTCATAGATTGAACCAAGTCCACATTGTGAGCTCCCTTCGCTAGGGAGAAGGTCTATAACGGGGTTCGGGTTTGGTTCAATGGCTCATCAATCCTTTTTTCAACCAACTCAACCCGATCCAACTTCTTAGCTATAATGTCCATGTCAACCATTCCAGAATTGGTTTGCACCTCATAATTCCCACCACGGGGTTGACTAGACCGAATAAATTGGGTCATGGAGGCATTGTTAAGTGAATTCTCGCTCATTGATTCATAGAGCTCAAGCGCGCTCTCCTCATCCTTATTAAAAAAGTTGCCTCCACATGAAGCATCTGCAAAATTCCTGAAGTTGTTGTCTAGACCATGGTAGAAAATCTGGGTCAATTGCCACCTTAGAACCTTGTGGTGTGGGCATTTCCTCAATAATTCATTAAATCTCTCCCATGCCTCAGGAAATTGCTCTCCACTTTTCTGGTTAAAAGTAGTAATGGCTCTCCTAAGGGCATTAGTCTTTCTTATGGGGAAAAACTTTTTAAGAAGAGCACGCCTTAATTCCACCCAAGTGGAGATGGGTCTCCCTAAATTCCTAAGCCAATGAAACACTTTCTCTCTTAGGGAGAATGGGAACATCTTGATTAAAACAATATCTAAATTGATGTTCCTAGGTTTTACGGTCCAGGCAATCCACTCTAAGTCCTCTAGGTGTTGGAAAGGGTCTTCATTTGAGCTCCCATGGAAATGGCTTTGAATCAACCTAAGGACATTGGGTTTTAGCTCAAAATCATCTTCCCCTTCGGGGACCCTAAGGTATGGCTCTACCCAGATGGCAGATGGATCATAAAAATCAAGGAGAAGCCTTGGCTGGCCCTCAAGGGGTGGTGGTGGGTTCAGTGGGGGTTGTCCTTGAGGGTTCTGTCCATGATTCTACCCTTGAGGGTTCTGTAGTTGGTGTATGGCCTTTATGATGGTGTGAATCTGTTGTTGCTGAAGTTGGTGGTTGGTGGTAATCTGAGCCTGGATCATGGCCATGGCATCGGGTTGAGGTTTATCCTTAGCCTCCTCAACTCGTGGGTCAGCCATGTCCTCAGTCCTACCCCTAGAAAAATCAAGTTTTCTCCTAGTTTCTCTATCTAAAGCAACCAATTTGGGATGAAGTGATTGCCTTTCGTGCATACACTGGAGAAGAACCAAGAGAGATGTGAAGGGAAATAGATGTAAGAAGTGTGTGCACAATTCGGTGCAAGGACCCAATGCCAAAACAAGTGTTCCTTCACAGGCAAGATTAAGATGTGTGATTTTTAGGATTTAAATCTTGCTTGAATGGCTTGTAAAGTTCTCACTTGTTTACACCTTCAAGCACAAGTGTATAGGCACACATTGGTGAAAATTGATTTTCTTTAAGGCCTTTCGTGTGACTATATAAAATCAAAACTCCCTAGTGTAGAAGATCCTAGGGTGTGTAGCTTCTATTCAATGAATCTTTTTTAAGATATTATTATGGATGGCCTAATCAAAACAAGCAATGATCCTATCCTGAAAAAAATCGAATGAGATTTTCAACAAAATTAATTTCAGAAATTTTTAAGGACAATAAGGCACCCAAATTCACGTTTTTCAAAGAGGGGTCAATCTATCCAGAACTTCTAAATTAGTGTACAAGTTTAATGTGTTGATCAAAACAAGCACTAATCAATTTAAAATGCAAAAGTGTTCTTTAGATGAAGTGTAGAGAATTTCAAGATATTTCTAGAAATATAAATCTCTTACAAATCTGAGTTGTGTGGAGTTTGCAGCAGTAAGAACACTCTACAGATCTCCAGAACCTAGGACAACCTTGCTCACTTCCAGTAATGAATTTCTAATGGCCAAACCACAAGGAGTTTGGCTCTGAAAATTGAAGGGGAGTTCACCTCCTGGAGGGGGCACATCTGATATTATTTTCAAAATTTTTAGAAGTGTATAGGATCCTTTAACGTGTCCTCAATTCGAGTCCAGAAAATGATTTTTTTGAAGTTAACGGGTTGAAGTCTTAGTGGTGGTATTTTTCTTCGACAAACAAAAGAGTGTTTTTTTTATAACACCACCATTTCTTGGTCCAAGGATGGAAAGTTGCCTTTGGATCATGGGAAGACAAGATGAAGCCTTCGGGTCAATGGTAGTCTTCTTCTTGTGCTTCTTTTCGATCCAACCCCACTCGTTCTCCTCCCGTTGCCGATGTACAAGGTTCTTGCAACCACAAGAAGAGAGAAAAGAGAAAGTTAGATAACACAAGTATAAATAATGACCAAGAAAATGATAGCGAATAAGAGATTCGTTGCCTCCCCACAATGACGCCAAAATCTGACATTCGTTGGATGCGTGTGTCAAATTATTCATTGTAGCACATTTTATGACATCAATTTTAAATAGGAATAAACAGACGTGAGTCCTAGAGTTGAACATAGGGAGGCATGAAATCAGATCAAATACTCGCTTTGTGTCACAAAAATTTGTCGTTTGTTTCGCTTGCAAACTAGATAGAACGAGAAAGAAAGGGGGAGAGAGAGAGGGAGAGGGAGAGAGAGAGATAAAGAGAGAAGAGAGATAGGGTTAGAAAATCATTATGATGATGCGAGAATATCTAACTATGGAAGAGACAAATATGATAATAGAACAGAGAATATATTGCATAAATGATTCAGTTCTACTACTACAATGGTAGATGAAAGCTTAAGAAATACAAATAATAAACCAAAAACTAGCTAAGTGGAGATGCAAGGTAGCCATGGCAGTGGAGGGGCATCCATCGGCAGCTCGGCGTCTTCATAACCTTTCTTGGAGCTCTAAGGAGTGGTGGAGTTGCTAAGGTAGAACATGGATGCAAATGGGAGAGATAGGTCTCTTTTTATAGTTGAGGAGGGGATCAAATTCATCCTCGGGTCAATAGTGACATTCAAAGACGTCGCTAAAGACCCGCTGCAAGCGTCACCGAAGACCTGCCCACGCACCCTGCTGGTGTGTGCCTCACGCGCTTGTGTCATGTGCATTGTGCTACGCGCATGCGCTAGCGCTGCACTGGTCTCCACATTCTTACGCACACTGTTGCCCCACACACGCGTGCTTTCTTGCGATGCCGCTGCTCCTGCTGCATCACTCCTCAATTACGAAATTAAGGTGTGGTGGGATTCGAACCTGTGTCCGATGGTGGCGGGTTGGCATCGTGACCAATGTGCCATCTGCGTGGATGGTTGTGAAGATGTTGAGGTGCTGGAGCAGTGGCGATAGTTGGATGCTAATCCAACGGTGGATCTTGCGCGGAGAAGGAGCTGTAGATGCCTTAAGCGTGTGATGGAGGAGGCTTGTAAGCCATTGGATCAAGATCCACTAACTGAGAATAGAGGGCGTGAATGATGCGATGATGAAGGGCCGATGTTGGGCAGCCGAGATGGCGCACGTGTGCCATCAGGGCCATCCATCATCTTTTCTATTGTAGAGATTGCCACGGTGCTGCTTGAATCGACATGATTCCCACGCTGCCGAACTGCCATCGTCGCTCCGGATCCATCCATACGGTCGGATTTTTCATCTGAGGCTCGTAAGGATGTCGCATTGCCCCCTAGCCATTGATCTTTCTCAAGCATGTTGTGGGAGCTATGGAGGTCAGATCAATGTGATTTCAAGTCCATTGGACTCTGTTCGTTGATCCGAAATCATCCGTACAGTCCGATCACTCATTTGAGACCTATTTCAAAATTGACTTGTGCACATGGTCATTAAACATTGATTCTAAGCAATTAAAATGTAAAGATCAAGCAATATGCATGCAATGCTCCCTAGCCCAATATAATATGCAAGTATCCCCAAAATTGACTCTAGTTGATAATATTTACACTGAACATTGTAGAGTCATCAATGAACTCACAACAAGTTTGAAAGTTTGATTACATTATTTTGAACCTTGAAATTTGTTCTGCGCTGATATCAATTATAGCAGCTGTTGCTTAACTGCTACTAAAAGAGTAGATATACAACAATAGTAGCATCATCTAATGGAAATCCATTGGCAACAGCATCTGAACAAAGCCATAACTGTTGCTGTTGAATCAACATAGCAATGCAATAGATCAACTGCTGGTTTTGCTGTGTAGGTCTATTATGCTCTGTTGAAATGTAGCTGCAGCAGCAATGGACTGTCTGAAGTGGATTTAATGCTTTGAGTGAGCTAGTCATGCATTGTAATGATAGAACAACATATGTAAGCATTCATGCACTGCTATTCGAGCTAAATCCGATTGGAATTGATTGTAATTCATGTTTTAAATTCTTTTGTCAGCAACTTTTAAAATGCATAAACTATCCATATGTGTTAAAGGAAATTAAATGACAAAATCATGTTTATATGCTTAAACACCTTTCATCTTGTGTACTAGCCATAGCTGAGTGTTAACTTCTTCATTCCAGCCATCGGAATTCACTCTCATGGCTTAGGTTCCATTATCCTATTTCTAATTAAGCCTTATGTGTGAACTTTGAAAAATATAAAAAATACAAAAGAAATTGTAAAAAAATAAAATAAACCTATCTTGAATATGATCTGGTGGTTGTTTAAGAGTTTGCAAAATTACAAAGTATTACGAACCCCTAGCTTGGTAGAGTATATCAGTCGACAGTTCGATTTACTTTGAAACTTAATGAAAGAAATTAAATAAAAAATAAAGAAAGAATTCCTCTCTCTCTCATCTCACCTTTTCTCTCTTTTATCCTTTATACAATATACAAACACCATAAAAACTCATAAATAGACAAAAAATGCATAAAAATACCATATAAATAGTAATTATACTTGTAAATATAATTAAACACTAAGCTATATGTAAATATTGTAATATATGTAAATAATGTACATAAATAACTTATAATTGTATTATATATATATTTAGATAAATATTTATGTTGTGTTATTGTATATATAACTTTATTATATAATTATATATCAACTTACATTAGATTAAATACATGTAAATTAAGATAATTATTAATAAGTACTTAAACTTATACAATAGTATCTATTATTGTACATATGCATTTAAGTAATTATTATATACCTAATTATACTTGTACATTGATTTATTTATCTATTTATTGTAGGTAATTAAGTTATTAAGTTAATTAGGTAATTTATTATGTTAAAATAAAATAAATTAATAAATTAAGTTATTACTGAAGTAACTTATACTATACGCTTATATATATTAATTTTAAATATTTTCAGCCTATTCATAATATATTTATACTATATAATATTACTTATAAGTAAATTATATGCATATCTAATAAAATTGTGTATATAAATGTATATAAATTAAAATAAATGTTACAAAATAAATAAAAAATGCTTAATAAATACCTTATTATATAAATTAACTAATTATCAAGTCACTTGCATCATTAATTTATTAATTTGTACATTAATTAAGTAATTACCCTAAATTAACATGTACATATCAGTAACTTTAAGTAATTTTTATATATAACTAAATAATTTATTTTTATAAATAAACTACACAATTATGTAGTCCTATGTAAGGGTTTTCCAAATATATAATTTATTTTAAAATTGTATTTAATTTGGAAGCTAAAATCTAGGCCTAATTTTGGCCTTTCATCACACTCCTACGCGCTCAATTGGGCGCAAAGATAGCGCTATCTCGTTCCTTTCCGGCTGCACGCTGCGATATATTTTGAATCGCACTGATGACCCGTTCGGTCGTCAGCACTAGGTGCAAAACAAATGAGTATACTTTTGATTCCTCGATTTATGTGCATGCGAGCCCCTACGGGCGTGTGCGTGTGCGTGCATGCATACGCATGTGCCTGCAGGTGCATGTGTGTATGTATGTGGGTGCTTGAGCACGTTGCTGGGAGCTATTTGCCTATTAGGCCTAAAAATGCACTAAAAAACACAAATAATAAACTAGAGCCTGGGCCTAGTAGTTCTCTGGTCCACCTTGTAGGGGTGCTGTGTATCCCATGAAAAGCCTGGGCCTACCCATTAACAAATTTTTGTAAAGTGAACAATGTGTGTGCATGCATGTGAGCTAAAATCGGCTAAGTGTTGAACCTAACTGCATGCCTTAGTGTAAGTGTAGTGTGTATATGTATGTATATATGTAGATATGTATAATAATATATAACTATAGAGTAATATGTATATATAATTATAAAATATGTATATATATGTATAAGTATAAGTAGAGCAATATACATATGTTTTAGCCTTATAATTTTTAAGGTTTTAGTGACATTTTTATCCGTCACTATAGGTATATTTATGTCAGTAACTATAATCCTTCTTGCCTTATAGTTTGTACATACTTTTTATAAGGCTATAGTAACACTTATATATGTCACTATGTATAGTATATGTTATTAAAGTTATTAGTATATGTTAATATACTTAGTATAGTATATATTAATAGTTATTTTTGTACCTATATTTGGGTATTATTTAGGATAGTTGTGTATAACTAACATAGAGTGGTGTTACTTAGTTTTTGATGCCTGTGTAGTAGTATGTTTGAGGCATTTCAATTAACATTAATTGATTCTTTTGTACATAATTAACTCATTCATTCATTCTTTGATTCATTAATTCATTTTGTATGTATAATTGACATTTTTAGAATGACAGAGCATTTTTGGAACATAGAGAGTGATGTATATCAATAATTGCCTTCCAGTGAACGATCCAGTAAAAATTATGTAAATAAATAAAATAACACGACATTTGCTTGCATTGTGACACTACACTATAACAACGACATGGCTAAAATCACATTTTTTAACATGCAGACGATTTTGCTAATCACCATTCTACACACTTCACTTCACTACTCCACGCCACCTACTTCCTTATACTCTCCACCTCACATGCACCATCTCACTCACTTGAGCATACACACATACTCACTATCACTAGCTCACACACACACACACCCATTAGCACAACCACCCATTAGGACCATTTACCAATCCCTATTACCACCACCATTATTACTAGACCCCTAGGTTATGGTCGTTCCATCTCCCTACCATAGAGCCCACCAAATAGACTCTACAAAGAATACTACCCTAGTACAAACCTTAGTCACTCCCAAATATAGGATTTTCATCTCCATATCCCTAACCTCCGCCATAGTGATCACCACCAACCCAAGGACCAATGAGCACATTATCACCCACATAACTGAGCCTCTTAACCTAAACCACATTAAGGAGTTTGTGCACTTTATCCTATCCTAAATGGCCTTCTACCTAATTATCATCACCCTTATCATCATCACCACATCAACCTTTGTCCCATCACCATTTTGGATTCCATTC
Organism: Thalassia testudinum; assembly: GCA_037157565.1. Lineage (NCBI taxonomy): Eukaryota > Viridiplantae > Streptophyta > Magnoliopsida > Alismatales > Hydrocharitaceae > Thalassia > Thalassia testudinum. The sequence goes on along the minus strand of JAZHRO010000025.1, from coordinate 66,641,840 downwards.
CTCTGAGAGCAACTACGCCAAACCACCCACAATGTTACGCTTGTCATTTCCACTTATCTTGTTAGTGAGTGAAAGTGGGTGCTTTGTAAATATCTCTTTTTCAAGTTTTGTTTAAGTGGCTCAAGCCACAATTAATGTAATGAAGGTTGTTTTAATTCCAAGTTGTATATCACTTTTTGTTGCTATAAAAATCTAGTTTAGTTCTCTTTACTTTTATGAGTTTATTCTTATTCAAAAAGCCAAAAAATTGTAAAATGGAAACCATAAAAACACTTCTTTCGTTATTTAGTTAGTGTTTGTAAATACGCTTTCCTATTTTCTTTCGCAAACTCAAAAAAACTAAAAGAAATATAAAAGAGGGAAAAGATAAAAAAAGTAGTTAGTTAATCTCTTGCTTTTTCATTAAACAAAATCACAGAAAAAGAGTGTGTAGTTAGTCTTAGGTTAGTTTCATCTTTCGCAAAGAAAAGAAAAGAAGAAAAAAAATGGAAAAAGCCAAAAGCACTAAAATAGAATAAAGGAACTTTTAACACCCCTTTGTAATTAGCCTCCCCATAGGATCGATCGGGACTCACTCAACCCTAATCACATTCTACTTCCATAATTAAATAAATGACCTAGTGCTTAAGAGCGAAAATTAGAATAAATGACCTGCTTTTAAATCAATCTTCGCAACATAATGCACTAGTTAGCTAGCTAGCTTAGCTTGTTCATCAATAGTTGATTCTATATCCTAAAACCTGCTGCTAATTCTCACATTGATTGGATCCTATTTGGCATTCTTCCATATTTCCTTGTTCGCACTGATTCTAATTTCCATCTTATAAAATTTTTGCAGTAGATTCTAGGAGTCCAAAATTTGCCAAATTTTTTTTGGAGTTAGTTATTAAAGTATGAAAGAACTGTACCAAACTTTAGAGCCTAGTTCATTATAGAAAAGGAGATAAAATTCTCACATTGATTGTGGGTCACATTAAAAACAAAACCAAAAATTTATGACTTGTCAGATTTTTATCAAATTATATGCAACTCTAATTTGTGTAAAATTAGTGGCTATTTTTTCTTTACTAAGTCTAGTATCATTGATAAATTTGGCATATTTTTTTGGGCTCCTTAAATCTAGTGTTTGGTATGCATATTAGAAGGGGTTTAGAATAGTTCATTGGACCCACTTGACTTAGAAAAATCCAAAAAAATTAGAAAATATTTTCAAAAATACCAAAAAGATTTTTGAACTTGTCCAACTCATCATAGAACACATCTATATAATCTACTTGACGATTTGACCAGATTGGCACTATTCGCAATAGAATTAAGTCGATTTTTAATTCTGGTGTGCTATTTTTTCGACTTGAGCATAACATACATCACAAAGATTCTATGAAATTTGTAGAAAAATGTTAAGGCTATATTTAGTAATATTAACAAAAAATGTCATCTAAAAACTATAATCGAAATATTTTGATATGTAATGTCACATGGTGCAAATGGAGAACCAAATATGATATGCTTGTCAAAAATCAAATGGCATGTTAAAATAAAGGAGAGAACTTAACAACCAAAGGATCACTTCCAAAGACATCATTGGGAAAAATCTAAAAAATGATGGCAAGAGAAATTTCCTTTTTGGAAAGAAAGCCCTTTAAAAAATTATAGATAACAATATATATAGTTATCTTACCATGGATAATAGATCTAAAAGTTGAAATAAGAAAAGCAAAAAATTACGGTTTCGATAAATTTCCAATTGAATGCAATTGATTTCATCATTTGTTTGGATTTCTATACCAAAATCTCATGGATTTTATGAAATTAAAGACAACCATCAATAATCACTCTTTTTTGAGTAATAAAATGTAAAAAGAGTAATGCAATAAGAATGAGAAATTTATGTTTGTTCCTGAGGTAAAACCTTTCCATCTATTTTGGGATTACTTCACTCAAAATGGTTTTGTTTGTGTAGAAGAAGATATCATTTCTTGAAATTTAGGTTTCTTCTCTTTAAGTATGTACCTAACTTAAAAATATGAAATTTCATATTTTTATTGGATCTTGCATTTAGCAAGTAAAATACACACTTTGTATTGTAGGTAATGATATGTTTAAAATTAAGTAAAAATAAAAGGGAAAAAATTTCTAATAAGTTTATAGCCTAACTAAGGTCTCACTGTAATTTTTGGATAAAAACTAGGATCTTCTTGCAATTAGCGAGTAATATGCTTTGTACGATATGCAATGATATGTTTAAAATTTTAAATATGAGCAAAAAGGAAAAATAATTTCTCAGTCGATTAAGGTCTTAATGTCCTGAAAAGTAATCGTAACATATGCAAGCAATATAAGGTTTCAAACCTGCATCCTCACATCCCAAAATGAGTATTTAATTTCAATAACCAATTGTGCTAATAACATAATGCACTTGTCTAAGTCCAAAAACTATATAAACAATGATTCCTAGTGGAGCACTGACATTGTATTTCTACTAATTGCAAAATAATTATTTGATTTTCCAAAGATGAAGAATATAATCATATAAATAGTATATCTTAATATATTATAATTTTCACACAATAAATTTTCTCTTAAAAGCCATCTAAGGTTTTACAAATCATAGATGTTAATCCTACATAATTTGCCTTTTGAATTCCCTTCGTAATATGCCACCAAAAAACTTTTAATATTATATACATGCCATTATGTGTGTTTTGTAGTTATATATGTCACATGTAATATACCTTTGTTTAAAAATGGCATTTGAGTAACATGAGATAACTAAGCATTGGTCATATTTAGTGATTGCAATTTTGGGAAGGTAAAAAGTGCAAAAGAGGGTAGAAAATATGGTGAAGGTTTTCTTTGAAGGTGCTTCATGAGTTGAGATTTTTTTATCGCACAACATGGGAATGAAGAAGCAACAACAAAATCAAGTGATGAAGTAAATGGAATGGAGTTAGGGAGGAGTGATGTAAGACATTTATTTGGGTGTAGAATACAATCTAGGACAAAGATGGGCATTTTTTAAATAATAGTAGATTATCTTGATAGGGCCTAATCCAAGTGCTCTTATTGCAAAGCTAATCAAATTTGCAATAGCATCCTTGTAAATATAAAAAATTATGATGAGAGTTGTGTAATGCCAAAACTTTATGTCATTTGCATAAAAGTAGTTAAACTTGATGGTGTTTTCTTCAATAAATAATAAAATATGGTGTCTTTAGGAAGACTGAAATAATGGAAAATAATAAAGGAATTTTAGATTTTGAAAAAATATTTAAAGCTTATAATTACAAATTCTCCCTTGTTATTTTCTATAAGACAAAGTATGCATTAGCTCTTTAGTAAATACATCTTGTTAATTTCAAGTCCAACTGGCATTTTTGTAAAGTTGGTTGACTTTGTAGTGGTATCTATGTATATATAAAAATAATGACAGAAATTTTGTAATATGATCTTTACGACATCTATGTTAAAGAGTATAAATTTGATGGTGCCTTTCTAAAAAATAGTAACATATTAGCAAATCATCTTGATAGAAATTAATATAATTGCATTTTTTGTAAAAATTGATTTTACATCATTTGTATTAAAATATTAGATAATGGTGCATTATTTTATGAATAGTAACACATGCATGTCTTTAAAAATATAGAAATAAGGAAAAATATAGAGGGTATTATGTAGAATTTGGCAAATACAACTTGTTAGTGCTGAATCCAATTTGTTTTTTTGTAAAGTTGATCAATTTTGCGTCCTCTCTATTAAAGAGTATCTAAACTTAATGGTGCTTTTTTGAAGAATAGTAACATATTAGTAAATCATCTTGATTGAACTTAATATAAGTGGTGACTTTTGTAAAATTGACTTTACATTATTTGTGTTAAAGTACCTAATAATGGTTCTTTATTTGATAAATAGTAACACATGAATGTCTTTAAAAGCATAGTAATAAGGAAAAATACAAAGTGCATTACATAGATATCAGCAAATACATCTTTTTAATGCTAAATCCAAGTTGCATTTTTGTAAAGTTGGCCAATTTTGGAATAGCATCCACATATATATAAAAATGATGACAACAACTTTATAATAAGAACTTCACATTGAATATTGATGGTGGTGCTTTTTTGAAAGTGAAAAAGTAAAGAAATGCATGTTACAATGCATTTTATAGTGAGTGGTCTCCACTTACGTCGATGGAGGTACCTGTAAGGGTTTATAATTTTAATGACACTTTGATAGTTAATCAAACCCTTAATTGTAGCTAAATGACAAAATCATGGCAAGGTTGACCCCTTAATTCCTGAATCTCAGGATGGAATGGATGAATTATTGAGAATGTAAATGACTTGGTTCTATAGCCTTGTTGGTAACTTGGGTTTTGATGGCGAATGGACTTGAAATTTTCACCTTTGTTTAATAAAAAATGAGATGAGAACTTATCTCATTGCATCTCATCTCTCTCTCTCATTTATCCCTCATTTCACTCTCATCTCACCACACACCACCACTGTGCTCTCTTGTTCTCTCCATTCTCCATGCCCCCACTCTTTTCATCACTATTGGTAGCAAAGGAAAGAGGAGAGGAGTAGCAGTTGCTGTTGTTGTTGTTGCTGTTGTGTTGTTGCTACTGCTGTGGTAGGGATTCCCCTTCCTTTGATGTACTGCTTGTATTTTCCTTAGATAAGCCAGGAATGAAATAGGAGTGGGTGGTGAATGCTATTGAACATGGAATGCCTGATGTAGGCTTCGGATTTAGGGAAAACTTTAGGATGTGAATGTGTATATCAGGGTTCCATTTGTAGGATTTAATCCTTGATGATGAATCCTTAGTGATTTAAATGATTATAGCCTAAGTAGAGATTGTAGATGATGTTTCATAGGTGTTAGAAATGGGTGGTTATAGATGGGTACCACAGAGAATGCCTTTCAGAACCTAAATAGGGTTTTGACTATTTATTGGACGTCTAATAGACCTTGTATGGATGCCCAACAATAAAATTGGATGACAACCTATAGCTCCAGGGGTGAGATCCACATGAGTGGATGTCTGGACCCCATTTATGGATGTCCAGAAGAAAGCTTGGATGTTTAGTAGTAGGTCAATTTTTGCTTTAAAATATTTTTTGCTCAAGAAAATAAGTCATCGAAATAGAAATTGAGCGGTGGAAAACCAATCATCAACAATTAAAATAAACTACTCATAGGAGAGCGAGTCTATCCACAAGGAGGCACAATTGCAAGGAAATTACAGATATATATTATTCTAGGCCATAGATGCGAAGTTTGTATTAAAGTATAATGCGAAATAAGGAAGAGTCAGGCAATTTCACGAGTGCAAGGGTTTAGACAATTATCACCATCATAAAAATAATAAAAGAAATAGACATCAAAATCGTGGCAGTGGCAAGTAAATGTAATTTTTAATGCACCCAATCACTGTTGAAAAACAAGGGAAGATGCTCTTCCCGCTTACGCATGGGTAGGAGGTCACAGCGGGAAGCACGGAGCTCGGTGGAGGTTGCTGGTGGTGAGCCCTATGCTTGGGCAGTGGCGGTGCGTCGAATTGTGGCCGGTGGTTGCTGATCGGAGAAGAGGTAGGCCGCTAGTGATGGGTGGCCATACACGTGCGTGTGGGTTGCAGAAGCCAAGATGTAGGGTCTGGTCACATTGGTGTTGTTGAGGCAAGCACGATGACGTCGATAGTGCATCGAACGGTGGATGGATGAGGTTGCTGCGAGGACGGAGAATGGCCGGTTGATGGGTTCTCTTCGAAGGTAGAGAAGAAGAAGAAGATGCTGGATGCGGTCTGGATGGCCGTGCAAGGGGCTAGTTGCGCATGGGGGTGCACAGAAAGGTGGTGCCCTCAGTGGTCGTGAGCATTGTTGGTGCGTGATGTCAAAAAACACATTTGATTAATTTATACATTGTTGCGTGCGCTTACAACATCAATTTTAAAAGAATATGGAGAAATAGGAGTACAAGTGTCGATCTCATGGAGGCAAAAAATCAGATTTTGTAGTCGCTTAGTTTATTGTTGCATGATGGTTTGCTTGCATGCAGAATGGCAAGAAAATAAAAGAAAGAGAGAGAGAGAAAGAGTGAGTGAGAGATCCATGATAATGGTGGCTTTAGCAACATAGAATAGCATAAATAGAACATAATTCAGAGCAACAATGATAATAATGAAAGCTAGTCTATTGCAATGACAAAATTGTTTTACAATAACACTAGATGAATGCTTAAAACAACATGAACATCAACTAAAGAACACTATCAAATAAATGCAATAAATCAAGACATAAGGTAGCCACGACGGTGAAGGGACTTTTGTCGGTGGCTCAACGGCTATTGATAGTGGAAAACTACGCGATCGAAGTTGGATTTGAAAATCCATCATTGTAATTCGATTTGCGAAGAAACCATCAACAGATAATATTTTACCAAAATTCGTAAAGAAATTTCGGGTTGAACACAGGGAGACTACGTTGATCTAAAATCCGCGATTATATCTTTTTTTGGTATTTTTGGTTGAAAGTGAGATAATTACAATGGAATTGATATTAACACTAAGAGAGAGAGAAAGAGAACAATCACTTGATGTATGAATACTATTTTTATATTAAGAAAGCAGGAAATGATTATAGTTAGAAAGCGTGAAATTCTATTCTAGAAAGCGATAAAAAGAAGGGAGAGAGTTATTATCCTCGACGATTGCTTGTAGGATGAGCTGGACGGAGAGACGCTTGGAAGACGAAGGATGGGGCCAGGAAGAAGGAGGACGAAGAAGGAAGAAGCGGGAACGAGGCAGAACGTCATCGTTGTCGCGGGATCCACTTCCGAAATGGGGGCGAGAAAACTTTGGATTTGGCTCTTAAAGGAGCATCCTAGGTGTGGGACGAGCTTCTCTAGAGCTATGGAGAGGGAGAAAGGTGAAGGAAGGGATGAGAATTTCATAGGGTAGGGGTCTCCTTTTATAGTTGTAAGGATTGGGGGCAATTTGGTCATTACATATTCAAAACATTAAATGAGGGAGTCTTTAGTGACGGAATTAAGTGTCACTAAAGACCCCGCGTCGCCGCAACTTCGCGTGCGCCTGCCGCCTCCTCCACTCCCACGCACCTAATGCATGCCCACGTTCTCGCAAGATCAGTCGTCCAATCTCAAGACGGATGGCTTAAAATCATTCCTTGCCCGCTTCATCTTATTCAGCTGTAGCGCCCCTGTGCCTATCTTAGTCGTCCGATCTCGCATCCAACTGCTCAAAATGCATCGTGCCCCCCCACGTCTGATCAAGATTTTGCATCTGCATAGGATTACACATGCGTTAATCGCACACATCCGTTGCACCACGTCACCCGCTCCTCGCCTGCATGATCTGCATCGAATGGCTGAATAGAATGCACTCCTGCGCTTGCATCTGATGGAGGGATTCTCTCTTACTTATGAAGATTATAGCAATAAAGTGGTATGCCATGTTTTTTGTGGTGGAAAATCTCTTAATCAAAAATAAATATCAAATTTAACCACAATAAAAGTGTCACATCCATAGGGAGGAATAGAACCAATAAATTCACGAGTAGAGGATGATGCTATTTGTAGACAACTTTGCAACTTCAATGTGAGGAATATACTACTCTAAATGAAGCTTGCAATTTCCTTAAAAGTTCAAGGTTATTTATGCAATTTTTACATCAGGAATTAAGCTCCCAAAAATATGTATATGATGCATGTGTAATGGCATATCATGTAAATTTGATTTGCATGCAAATCTGATTTGAATTTCATTGTTTAATGATACACATAACACAAGTAAAGTAAATTCATGAAACAATAAGTGCATCCATGCAATGTGGCCTAAAAAAAATAATAATATCAAAATGGCAATGGCATGCAATGTAAATTTTAATTGGGGAGAAAACAGAGGATTTCTCCCTCTCTTCCTCTCTTGAACGTCTGTGCGCGGGTGACGGCGAGAGTCGATGGGGTGGTGCACTTCGACGAGTGCTTCATGATGGTGGTGATGCGGCGGCCGGACGATGGAGAATAGTTGTTGGCTTGTTGATGGAGAAGGTGAAGGGCTGTTGCTGCAGGCAGGGCTACTACGAGGGTCACGCATGCAAGGGCGTGCTAGGGCGCGCCTGCGAGCAGGGCTTGCAGGGCATGGTGAGGGTAGTAGCGTAGGTGCAGGTTGGTGTGCGCTTGGTTGTGGTAGTGCAAGCGTGCCGTGGGGTGGTGCTGCTTGCGTGTGGTCTGCTTGCGGGCGTGCAAGGGCACACGATGCGGTGGAAGCGCTGCGGTGTTGCAAGAGGATGGTGAAGGTAGTGCGCGTGGTGGGTGGCTGGCAAGGGTAGGCTGGAGCGCTTGTGGTGGGGCTGGAGGCTGCTTGGCGGGGTGAGAGGCAAGCTGGCGATGGGGCACGGCTGCAGGCTTGCAAGGGCGCTTGGCTGCCTGTAGGCATGCAGTGGAATGGTGAAGGCAGGCTGGGTTGGCGGTGGAAGTTTGTGCTCACAATGCATGCTCTCTTCACAGTGCACACCCTCTTCTTCACGATGGTCTCTTCTCTCCCTCAAGCCCCTCCGCCTCTCTCTTTTTTATCTCCTCTCCCCACGCGAGTCAAGGGATTTTCAAAATCCGTTACTAAACATGGCCGGCACTGTTGGTGGGGTTGTTGAGGCCGGTCGTAGGTTGAGAGATTTATGGGGGGGAAATATCTTTTCACCCCCTATTCTTTTCCACAATTGATCCTCCTCCCTCTTCTTCCCGATTATTAGCCTGATGGAGTAGAATAAGCGGAGGAGATGTAACGAGTGTGCTGTTGCGGGACCTGCATGAAATATTAAATAATTACATAATAAGAAATAGAATAAATGTAAACTTAAATAATGACACAAGCAATCATTTAATGACCTAATGTGATTATTAATAAACATAAAATGTTAGAATTGAATTACTTAGACATAACAATAGTCCATTAAAAAGGATTCATCAAATACCCCCGTGCCTAAGATTTGCTAGTCCCTAGCAAAAATGAAAAATAATAGAAGTAATCAAAAGATTTCTTCTTTTCTTCTTTCAAAACTTTAGAGATCCAGACAAATGTGAAGTGATGATATCCTTGGTAACAGATCCAAGTGAAAAGCCAATTTGCATTGGGACTTCGGACTTTAGCCTTGGTAAATATTTCTGTTGGGATAGGCAACTACTTCCCTCGGGGATAAAGCAGCAGATAATCTGTAATTTGACCCTGGCTTTTGGCTTAGGTAGGAGATATCAAGTTGAATGGATTTGTATTTGGTGGCACACACTCATCTAGTGCTACATGTAATCTAGTACTACAGACTCTAGATCTCTAGATTATTAAACAAGTCAACTCAGAGAGAGGCTAAACAACTGTGCTCCCTTGATGTTCCTTGGCACCCACTCTTTTCTTTCTTTTCTTTCTGAGATCACAAATCTCGCCAGATTTAGTAAGTGTACTCACTGTTTGGTGGCTTCACATGGCATTCACACTTCAGTTAGAGTCCTAATAACTCTACAATTAAGTTAGAGTCCTCAGCCAGTATTTGGGCGATAAGAAATACTGAAAGGTAGGTATGGGCCATATTTGGTGGATCGTGATAAGTGTTTTTGTTGCCTCAGAAACAATGTTACAACGATAAAATTATAACCTTGGACTCTTTTCTTTTTCTTTTCTCTCTCTTTTTTTTTAATTGTTTCTTCTTCTCTTTTTCCTTTTTCTTTCTTTATCAATCAACATAACACGATACAGACTTTTATTTATGAGGCATTATTAGGGATGATGATGGTTAAGAGGATATTGTGTGGCTTATTTGGTGGAAGTGCCTATTCTCAGCACTGGGAAGGAATGGATAGGACAGGTGTATTTTTTACCTTTGACACTATTACCCTTCTTCAGCTGAGGACTCTATGAAGGATGGTCGTAACCATCCACCATAGTCATAGCTTTATTAAGACTCAATCTCTATGTATCTGCCTTATTTGGTGACTCTCAGGAATTCACACAAAGTACGCATACAGGAACAAAGAGCGAAAACTGCGCCTAACTCTGATGTATCATCATCTAATTATCCAAAACTTAAGAGTCCTTGCACTAGACTTAGCGCACCAGTAATCTCTCTACTTTCCTCTCACAAATATGGGGTGGATCTACTAGAAGATAGTATGCCTGACTCCCTATTAATTGTCCAAGGGTTCAGTAGACTAAAAATGCTTATTGATTTTCTTCAAAGATCCATTACCCAGTCTACGTGCATGTGAAGTAAATATACTGGATTCTAAACTTAAGGAATAATTCAAGAAGAAAAACCTCCAATGACAAATATATTTTGCTAGGGACTAACTCATTCAGCTCAAGAAAAGAGAATTTCTTTTATATATATGTTAACCTAAATGCATGAATACTTCCTAAAATGCAAAATGCACCACCCCATGCCTAAATCCAACAATGTCCTCATTGTAAAAATTAAAACAGGGGGAATAAGGAAGGAAATCACCTGATGACGGTGATATTCAGAATGCTGGGTTGCCTCCCAACAAGCGCTGCATTTTCTGTCAGCAGCCAGACTTATAAGGAACCTGTAAGCCTGGTTCCAGACAGAAAAAGTTAAGCCCTAAAAATATGCGTAATAGTGCGGGCCTAGAAAACAGGTAGCCACGGATGTTGGTGAGCTGATGATGCAACGTAATCCCAAATTCTTGCCAAAGGGTATGAAAGCAGAAAACCTCATTGGCTACCTGGGGTGGTCTAGGAATAACAAAAGGAAAATGAAAAGGGACCTCCCAAAATGGAATAAGTGGAGGATAACAAGGATCCTCTGAAGTAGGATGGGTTTTAAAATATATAAACATTATTATTTCAAACCCTTGAATGGCGAGACTAAAAGTACAAGCATCAATCCACACACGCCATACTACTCGAGAATGTACTGGCCTAATATGTTCTCCAGAAAGAATGTACATGAGCAGAGATCTGAGCCAAGGATTGGTTAGGGAGTTAAGGGTTGTTTGTAGTGTTGGAAGGCAATGATTAAGTCCAATGAGGGCTTAGTCAGTGTTAGGTCCAATTCCAACAATGATTCAGATTGTGTATACTCCCTAACAATTGTAGACAACTTCACGTTACCTTGCCTAGCATTAGTGATCAGAGTCATATTTTCACCTTTCAGTAAATGTGAATCAAGGGTAAACTCCAAATTATAACTCTATGATGGCAGGGTCAAAATATCAGAATCATTATCATTAATTTCATCCCAGGATTCATTTGGTTCACTTGAGATTTTGTCGGGGTATATATGTGATTCATCAGTAATGGGAGGAGTTGGATCAATATCCTCAATTATTGCTAAAGGAGGATCAGTCTTAATGTTTTGGAGCAAGCCTATATCACTAAATTCGTTATTCTTCTTGGGGTATAAATCCTCAATTGACATGTTTTATCCCCGAGAGTCTCCCTTAGGCTTCTCACTATTTTGTTTGTCCTCCTCTAATATCAACTCCTAGTTTGATGGAGGATGACTCTCAAAAGAAGGGAGGAATCTGGATTTCACCATATTATTTATATCCTCTGGAGGTAAATCCTCAAATAATAAATAATTCACCTATGATTCACTCTAGATTTTCAGTCTAGGTTCCTCCATTGGGGCATCCTCGTCCTCTGAAATAGACTCTTTATATCTCTGAGACCAAAATTGATCTAATTCATCCTCCATTCCCTTAGGGTCACTTTCATTGGGTGCATTTAAATCCTCAGGATGCTGAATGGTAGGTGTTGATTCCCTAAGTGGAGGGTCAGGAGTAGGCTCACTAAGGGTAGAATGGGATTCCACTAGATAATCAATAGGGGAAGTGATAGGAACAATACAACCTTGACCCAGGTTAGTAGGGGTAAGGAGAATGCTGTCATTGGGGTCAAGGTCCTCAAGAGGTACCATCTTCCCTTGCTTTTGACTCCAATATAGCTTGGGTGGATAATCACTAAGATCATTTTCCTCTAGTGGCTGTGTCTCATTGGGAGAGTCTAAGTGATAGCTACATAAAACTGGATCCCTATTGTCATTGGTTTCCTCAGAATTATTTTCATGATCATGGTTGTATGGGTAGGGATCAGAATTACTGGGAAGAATGTAGCTAAGCTATTTTATTTCTTTGTTTAATTGTTGACTATTCCTCAACATCTCTCCCATAGATTTCATCATTTCCTTTTGCTATTTTTGCATTTCTATCATAAAAGAGGAGAGGCAACTATTATCAGGTTGGGGAGGATAGTCAATTTCAAGCTCTGGTTGCCTAGGAGTTCCGGTCCAACCTCGATATGGAAAATCATGAAGGGTGGGAGGGTTGGGTGTTTGCATAGAAGTAGGGATTCCAGGGTTGGATAATCCTGCTCCTAGGCTCTGCTCAAAAGTGAGAGTTATCAGGCCAGTACTCCCAGGATAAGAATAAGAATGATCCCATGAATTGTCAATGTGCCCATCAAAGGATGGATACGCTCAGGGCATGGGATCCTGGTTAAAATTTGGGAAGTGTTAACTTTGATAATCTAAATGATAGGAATAAGGGTGATCCATTTCTTTAAGCCAAACAGTTTTAACTCTCTTAGGATTTCGAAGAATTCAGAACACAAGCAAAAACTTCCTAGAGAGTTCTATCGCTGTCAAAGCAAACGCAAATCCCATGGGATCTGTTTTTAGTAGATTCTAGGTCTTAGAATTAAATGTTCAGTTGGTGGCCAAACAAGGTTTGCAAAAATTATGCTTCCTAGGCCAACTTTCGTTGGTGCCTATGACTTACTCACAAGGGATGGAAGTCTCGAATCGAGCCCACACACGAGGAACCAAAGTAACCTGGTGGATAGGCTTGTTGATTTCTAACTAACTTCCCTTGTGGTGCAAAAGAGGAGAGGTAGAAATTTATCTAGTGACCTTGTGTGTGAGGTGCACAGTGTCTCAGGTGTGCAATCATACAATCGTGTTTTGAGTTTTGAAATTTTGCAAACAAGATCCTTTTGTACACAATTTTAAGTCACAGATTTTAAGGTCCAACCTCTTAGCAGTCCCAATTTTTAAAGTGACCACTGAATTAATTCGATTCAAGCACTTTAGTGGTCTTAGATTTAGGTTCAATGTAGATGCATGACAGGTAATTGATGCTCAAGAGAAGACGTATCTTACTCCAGCTTTCTTCATGCAAGAATGTATGCAATACAGTAAAAATAAACTAGATGCTGCTCATTCAGTCCTAGATGGTCATCCTATAGATATGTAGCTTCTAGCAGGTAGTTCGAATATTTATATATATATATATATTTAATAATAATAATAGGCAAACAAACCTAATCTAACTAACTAACCAACATGCAGTTCAAACAATTTGAATAATCCTATAATCTAAATAAATGGGAACACACTCTCAAAAATACGTTCCCGCATAAAAGAGCGATAAGAAATAAAGAAACACTGGGAACACATTCCCAAAAATACCCAACAAGGGTCCAAAAGACAGAAATTAAATTCTAATGTCTATCTAAACTAAATCTAAACTAAGCTCTAATGACTAAATCAGAAATAGGCTTCTCGATAAGCCTATGTGCATGGGATCAAGGCCCTCGTGCTCTTGTTGCTGGCCTCCAGGTGGCGTCAAGGTCCACCAAAAAGATCGTCTCCGCTGTGTGCACCCACCGTGTTCGTCGTTCAAGGTCGATGTCGTCGCTCTGCTGCACCTGTCGCCCCGTCAGATTCCTTGCACAATAAGATAAAGAATGTTCAGATAATTTCGCAACTCAGAATACTCAAAAATAATAAAGTAAATCTATTGTGTCTGTTGCCTCCCCGGCAATGATGCCATTTGACGGAGGGATTCTCGCTTATTTATGAAGATGATAGCAATAAAGTGATATGTCATGTTTTATGTGGTGGAAAATCTCTCAATCAAAAATAAATATCAAATTTAACCACAATAAAAATGTCGCATCTACAGGGAGGAATAGAACCAATAAATTCATAAGTAGAGGATGATGCTGTTTGCAGACAACTTTGCAACTTCAATGCGAGGAATATACTACTCTAAATGGAGCTTGCAATTTTCTTAAAAGTTCAAGGTTATTTATGTAATTTTTACATCAGGAATTAAGCTCCCAAAAATATGGATACGATGCACGTGTAATGGCATATCATGTAAATTTGATTTGTATGTAAATCTGATTTGAATTTCAATGTTGAATGTGCACATAACACAAGTAAAGTAAATTCATGAAACTATAAGTGCATCCATGCAATGTGGCCTGAATAAAATAATAATATCAAAATGGCAATGGCATGCAATGTAAATTTTAATTGGGGAGAAAACAGAGGATTTCTCCTCTCTCTTCCTCGCTTGAACGTTCGTGCGCGAGTGACAGCGAGAGTCGACGGGGTGGTGCGCCTCGACGAGTACTTTGTGATGGTGGTGACGCAACGGCCAGAGGTGGTCGATGACAGTTGGACGGTGGAGAATAGCCGCCAGCTTGTTAACGAAGAAGGTGAAGGGCTGCTGCTTCAGACTCGCAGCACACAAGGGCGTGCTAAAGCACACTTGCGGGCGGGGTTTGCAGGGCGCAGTGAGGGCAGTAGTGTGGGGGCAGGCTAGCGATGGGGCTCGGGTGTAGGCTGGTGTGCGCTTGGTTGTGGCAGTGCAAGCATGCGGTGGGGTGGTGCTACTTGCATGCGGTCTGCTTGCGGGCGTGCAAGGGCACGCGGCTGCGGTGGAAGCACTGCGGAACTGTAGGAGAATGGTAAAGGCAGTGCGCACGGTGGGTGGCTGGTGAGGGTAGGTTGGAGCGCTTGCGGTGGGGCTGGAGGCTGCTTGGCATGGTGAGGGCAGGATGGTGATGGGGCGTGGCTGTAGGCTTGCAAGGGCACTTGGCTACCTACAAGCATGCGGTGGAATGGTGAAGGCAGGTTGGGATGGCGGTGGGCAGGAGGTGGAAGTTGGTGCGCACAGTGCACGCTCTCTTCACAGTGCACGCCCTCTTCTTCACGATGGTCTCTTCTCTCCCTCAAGCCCCTCCGCCTCTCTCTTTTTTATCTCTCCCTGCGCAAGTCAAGGGATTTTCAAAATCCCTTACTAAACATGGTCAGCACTGTTGGTGGGTTTGTTGAGGTCGGCCGTAGGTTGAGAGATTTGTGGGAGGGAAATATCTTTTCACCCCCTTGTTCTTTTCCACAATTGATCCTCCTCCCTCTTCTTCCTGATTATTAGCCTGATGGAGTAGATTAAGTGGAGAAGATGTAACGAGTGCGCTGTTGCTGGACCTGCATGAAATATAAAATAATTACATAATAAGCAATAGAATAAATGCAAACTTAAATAATGACACATGCAATCATTTAATGACCTAATGTGATTATTAACAAACATAAAATGTTAGAATTGAATTACTTAGGCGTAACAATAGTCTATTAAAATGGACTCATCAGCGTCCAGATTTGAGGCACAGCGAGGATTGAACCCGTGCCTCTGCCTCATGGAGAGATGCTCGCCCACTGCGCTGTGCATGCATTTGAGGCATGCTGATGGTTTTCTACGTGAGCGACCATGGCCGTTGGATCTCGATCCAATGGCCCAGATTGTCCGCACCTTTGGCCGTTGGTCAGAGTAAATCCTGGCCGTTGGATCAAGATCCAACAGTTAGGATTGCACAATGAAGAGTCCTTGGAAATGCATCGGTGGGTCTTTGGGTTGATTGGGCAGCTGAGATGGTGCCATGTGGCGCCATCGTGGCTGTCCATCTATGTGTTGTAGACGGTGCCACGGATGTCGGATTGGACCAATTTTTACGTCGTTAAGCTACGATTATCGATTCGAACCCATCCGTGCATTCGGATTTGTCGTCTGAAGTGAGGATTTGTTACGAACGTACGGCTTCAGACGTCTTTTAAGATGTCTGGGAGGTGGCCGAGACGTCGGACCAGACGTCTGGAACCCCTTCCAGATGTCTGGGATTCGATTTCGGCGGCACGCGTGGTTGCGTCTACGCGCCTGCGCGCGCAGACCTGCAGGTGCCTTTTCCCCTCTCTCCTGTGGCCGCAGGCTGTGCCCTCTGTTCCGCTCTCTCTCTCCTCCCCGCGTGGCTTTAAAATGCCACGCCCTCTCCCTCACTCTCATCACCTCCGCCCTCTTCCTCTTCTCCTTCCAGCCGGTGCGCGAGTGCGAGCGCGAGTGAGCGGCGGCAGCGACAGCTGCGGTGAGCGTGGGAGGAGGTGCCGCGCGAGGGAGGAGGCGCTCGGCCGAGAGGGCGAGCTTGTCGGGGCTGCTAGGGCCGGCCGGCGGGGGGAGTAGCAGACGCGGGGTGACGTGGGAGGCCTGCTGCATCTTGAGCAGCAGGCGGACGAGACACGGTGCGGCCGTGCGTCATGAGCGGAGGGCGAGTCGCACCCTGATTCTGGAAATTTTTCCAAAATCAGACGTCTGGGCTTCCAACCAGACGACGGGGAGGACGTCTGGAGGACTGTCCAGACGTCTGAAAGGTGAGTTATTTTCGTCCTTCTTCCTTTTCTTCGGCCGTTTGTACTGAGAGAGAGAAATGGGTACGCGCAGGTTCTAGATTCGCCATCCAACATGAATCAGACGTCTGGCTGCAGTGCCAGATGAGGGGAATGACTTCCAGACGTCCGGGGTGACCATCGGATGTCTGGGAACTAGGCCAGACGCCCCTGCAGGCTTCTGGACGTCTGAGAGACCACACAGGACAAGGTACCATCTAATCCCCATTTTTAAGACGTCTGGAAGAAGTTCCAGACGTCTGATTTTGCACTGTTTCGTCGTTTTTGACCCGTTTAGGGCCCGTTCGGAGTCCGTTTTCTGCGTTTCGAGTTGCGTGCTTTTAGAAATTAAATCCTCTACCCGTCTACAGTAGTTGTATACTATTTTGAGAAACTCCTTGTGTTTGATCCTTGTTATAGGACCCGTTCCGTTGCAGTCTCGGGGGTTGCGGAGGTACGCGGGATTCCCGACCACGCCCCCAGTACGCCTGTTGTAACCGGTAGAGTGGCTTTTAAGTTTATTAGTATAATCTGTTAAATTATGGAACCATAAATAGAACCTAGGACGTTGCATGAATCCTAGGAATGAGAAATAGATTGAATGATAGATCCTAGGTGTTGCATGAATCCTAGGGCTGGAAAACTAGATTGTATGATAGATCCTAGGACGGGGAAAACTAGTGGAATATATGAATACTGCAGTCTTGGAAAAATGGAAAGGAACAAATAGCTGCCTGTAAATTGAATTAACAGCTACCTGTTATGAATAAATAAACGTGACTGAGAACATGGATTGTAAGAACGTGAAACTGGAAAGTGAAACCTAGATGTTCTGAGTTAAAAGAGCTGGAACCCTACGGGGAATTAGGAGTGGAACTCCTGGAAAGAGAAAGGAATGGAACTGAGAAAGAAAGACGTGGTAGTGTGCTGTCTCTTGGGTATGTAGTCCCAAGGGAAGTACCTGTACCTGTTTAGTGCAGAGCGGAGCCAGCCGCCCCAGGAACCCGGGGTTAGGACTAGCCACTTTGTACCGACTTGCTGGCCCTCGTGTACATAGTACCGAGGAGAGCTACTAGTGTAGGGAGGTACTAGCTACCCCACGGGCCTCGGGGTTCTGCTAGCCTCCTACACCGACTTGTTAGGCCCACTGGGGCAAACCAGGGTAGTCAGGCGAGGGTGCGCGGACTGTGGAGGGGCAAGGCCCCTGTTTGGTTACTGTGGAGGGGTTGGACCCCCTGTTACTGAGAGGGCTCTACCCTGTACTGGTTCCGTGCTGTGCTTTGGGCGCACTCGTTAACGGAAACGACTGACCGCGTGCCAGTGCGGGTTTATCGCGTGTGCCGTAGTCACCGTTACACCTGTCCGTGACCTTGGGGTGGTTGACTGAGAGTAGGATCACCACGGGGGACTCTCCCAGCCAGGAGAGCACCATGTGCTACTTCTACTTTTTGGAAAAGACTGCAATCAAGATCGTTCCCATGAGGAACATTCGAGATCAAGTGAAGGATCTGAGAAATAGTTAAATTATGAAACAATAGAATGACGTAAATAAAGGAAGAAAGAAAATAAAATAGCTACTGTACACTTTACTGCTTCTTTAGTTTAGCTGCCACTCTACTCAGCGTTTCGCTGACGTGTTACACTCGTTACCTTTCAGGACCAGGTGTTGAGCAACCAGGGTCAGCGGCTGCAGAGGACGCTAGGCCGAGTAAGGTCCAGTAGAGTTACCACTGTTCTCTTGTACCTCTTTTTGTTCCACTGTAGTGAGTAGTTCTTGTTACCGCTGTACTTTTCTTTACCTGCAGTTCATATTATGTTATGAATGTTGTTCTACTGTTGTGGTGGTACATGCTGTAGTGGTTTCTTTCCTTACTGTCGTATTTTGTTACTGCTAGTTATATTTCATGTTGAATGTGGTTTATTTTATTGCTCTTTTGGTTACTTCCTCGTTGGATGACTAGGTCTTGTGATTAGTCGAGTCGGTCCGGTTCTCGTGTCTCATAGGGACTCGGGAATCGGGTCGTTACAGGATTGACACCATCTTGGCCCTTAATTTCTGATCTTTCTCAGACTATATCTGGTGCTATGGATGTTCGATCGGGGCGATCTTGGAGTCGTTGAACTCCAGTCATCACCCTGATCAGACCCGTACGGTTGGATCTTCCATCCGAAGTCCCGATTAAAAGTCGCCTTGTCCCTGGCCATAAAAGGAGACAATTACTATACAATTTGTACAGTTTGACCTAAATGCATGATTATGAGTGTTATGCAATATTTACAATGCATGATGCTAATATGGTACTAAGAATATGCATTAACATACATTTTTGGTTATTTAGATGTATGTACATCACACCCCCATGCCTGTCTTTTGCTAGTCCGTAGCAAAAACTATATGCTATTTGAATTAGGATTTGATTACTCGGGCAAAAGTCATTTTCAACATTAAGAAATTTTTACTTAGGACCTGAACTTCAAAGATGCAATAGCGCTGGGTATCTGCCAAAATGCAGACTGCCTCAAGCCCAAACCTTATTCAAAGAAGGATCTCTTTTACTTCTTTTTTAATTTTTGTTTTGGATTTCTGAGATTAGGGTTTCAGAGTGGCTTTCTACGGCCACTCAACCCACCTAAGACTTGATGAGAACCCAAAGTTCTATGCATCTTTTTATGAATGTGATAGACTCGTTGATCGGCAATCACAACGGACTTCGGATTTCTACACCCCTAGGTGACCTTAAAAAGAATTCTGTCTAAAGGTGTATCTATACGACCGGTAGCTTTCTCCGTACTTTTATTTTTATGGGGTCAACACAAGGGTGAATCTAGTGTATATCTCCCTGGATTATTCTACTTCTCCGCTTCTTCCTAAGTGTTTTAGGAATTAAACGTGCATTTCTTCAGCTGAGATCTGGACAACCTACCAATGGGCTGTTACCCACGATAACTTCCCAGCCATACTTGTGCGGTGAAGTGTGGCTTATTTCTTTGTTTTTCTTTTTTTCTTTTCTCCTTTTATTTTTCTTTTTATTTTCTTTTTAGACTTTTTTTTTCTTTAAGTAGGTGGCTTCCCTGGTTTAAGATTTACCTAAAGGCAATAGGAAAAGAATGGTCCAGTGGATGGGCTCTAGACAACCTACCTATGGGTTGTTACCCACGATAACTTGCCAGCCATACCACCCTAGAAGGTTCATTAGGTACCCAATTTCCGTTAAAATCGCCGAACAACGAGTCAGTGCGAATAGTGTGCAGATGCTTAGACTTAAATTTTCCTCAAATCAAAGAGCGGGTTGATAAGTCGTGTACTTATCACCCCAACTTATTTAATCAAATTGAAATAGAATTCAGGATGGCGAGAACTCGATAAACAAATCCATATTTTAGTGGTTACCCAGGATGGTTAAGCCCAAAGACCTGAAGGGTCTTAGTGTTCAGATCCTACTATATTATTTCCTAAGATTGAAAAGTCCTAATGCCCAAGTATTCTTTCTTAATTCAATTTTTTTTTTTAAGAAAAATAAGTAGACTTTACAAGAATTCCATAGAGCTGACAAAATGATTCAGAAATGAATCCACCCCCCATGCCTAGCCGATGCAATGTCTGCATTGAGAATAGAAGGCATGAAAGGAGGGGTAGAATGTAGAAGATATCACCTAAATATGATGCTTGGGTCAGCTCTGAGTTAGACTGTACAACTACTGAGTTTAATGCCATCAGCTAGGCGAAGTCCAGCCAAAGAAATCATAATGTGATTAGAGCAACCATGTTTGAGATGGGTTCTGGAACAATACAGTCAATAAAAGGCTTCAGACGTTGACCATTAACTTTAAATGAATTACCCATCTTTGGGTCAGAGATCTGAATGGCCCCGTTTGGAAATATCTAATCGATGATGAATGGGCCATTCCATTTTGACCTAGGTTTGCCAGGAAAGAGCTTAAGTCAAGAATCAAAAAGCCAGACCTTCTAGTTCGACTCAAAGCCCTTGTGGGATATCAATTGGTCATGAAGAGATTTAGTCCGAGCCTTATAGATCTTGGCATTCTTGTATGCGTCATTTCTAAGCTCCTCCAACCCAGATAGTTGGAGTTTCTTAATCCTTCCAACTAAACTCAAATCCAGATTACACTGCTTGATTGCCCAGAATGCCCTATGTTCAATTTCTACGGGTAAATGGCACACCTTTCCATACACCAGAGCATTCTCAAGCTTTTGAGTCTAATCTTTATGATCAGGCCTAACCATTTTCTGAAGAATATTCTTGATCTCTCGATTGGAGATCTCGGCCTGTCCATTCGTCTGGGGGTGGTAAGGTGTGGAGATTCTGTAATTTACCCTATATACTGCTTGTAAATTATGGAACTGGGCATTAGTGAAGTGAGAACCACCATCGCTGATGATGGCCCTCAGAATCCTAAACTGACTGAAGATGTTCTTCTTGACGAAATCGATGACCACCTTATGGTCATTGGTTCGAGTGGGAATAGCCTTGATCCACTTGGACAGGTAATCAACAGTGACGAGAATGTATTGGTGTCCGAATGAAGGAAGTGCCATGAAATCAATGCCCCAAACATTGAAGATTTCGATAGGAAGAATCAGGTTTAGAGGCATCATGTCTCTCTTGGTTATGCTCCCAAGTGCCTAGCATCGGGAACACGACCTCGAGAATTCCTGGTCATCCTTGAATAAAGACGGCCAATAGAATCTAGATTGTAAAATTTTTGCAGCCGTCTTTTTCCCGAAGAAGTGTCCACCACATGCAGATGCATGGCAGAACTTGAGTATACTTTTGAATTCATTATCCAGAACATATCGGCAAATAATCTGATCAGAGCTAATGCGGTACAGTTTAGGGTCCTCCCAGAAGTAATATTTAGCCTCAGATTTGAGTCTCTCGTTGTTGCTTGGTCCAATCCTGGGGGATTTGACCATTGGCCAAATAATTTACGATGTCTGCAAACCACAGAGTTTGGACACCTGAAACTGTAAGAATAGTTTCATCCGAAAAAGTATCAGAAATCAGAATATCTGGATGAGAAGAATCACTTAGAAGTCTCGAAAGATAATCTGCCACCACATTCTGTGCCCCAGATTTATCTTTAATTTCAAGATCAAATTCTTGAAGCAGAAGAATCCATCGGATAAGCTGGGGTTTGGCATCCTTTTTGGCCAAGAGATGTCTCAAGGATGAGTGGTCGGTGTAAATTATGACGTAAGACCCTAAGAGATAAGCCCTGAATTTCTCCAAAGAAAATACTATAGCTAGCAATTCCTTCTCAGTAACAGTGTAATTCCTCTGGGCCTCGTCCAGAGTTTTGCTAGCGTAGTAGATGATAGAAGGCTTCCTGTCGATCTTCTGACCCAAAACAGCCCCGACCGTGTAATCAAAAGCGTCGATCATGATCTCAAATGGGGCTGTCCAAACCAGTGGTTGCAACACCGGAGCACAAGTGACTGCTATTTTAAGAAAATCAAATGCCTTACAGCATGATTCACTGAAATCAAATGACGTATCTTTGGCAAGAAGGTTGCTTAGAGGTCAAGCAACCTTAGAGAAGTCCTTAATGAACCTCCTATAGAATCCCACATGATGAAGAAATGATCGAATTTGTTTGACAGATGTGGGAGGTGGAAGTTTAGAGATAGCACCAACCTTAGCTTTGTTAATCAAAGATTACATGACCCAAGGCGATGCCTTCTTGTGTCATGAAATGACTCTTTTCCTAGCTAAGGACTAATCTTGTTTTGATGCATCTTTTAAGGATCATTTCAAGATTAGCTAGGCAAGAATCAAACGATTCTCTGAAAACAGAGAAATTGTCCATGAAGACTTCCATAAACTCTCCCACCATGTCAGAGAATATGGCTAGCATACACCTTTGAAAAGTCATGGGTGCATTTCATTAACCGAATGGCATCTTACGGAAAGCAAAGGTTCCATAGGGACAGGTGAAAGTTATTTTTTCTTAATCTTTGGGATGGATAGGAACCTAATTGTATCCTGAGTAACCGTCTAGGAAACAAAAGTACTTCTACCCTGCTGTCTTTCCAGGATTTGATCAATAAAGGGCAAAGGAAAATGATCCTTTTTCATGGCTGTGTTCAACATCCTGTAATCGATACAAACCCTCCAAGAGGAAGCTGAATGAGTTGTGATAGATTCTCCTTTCTCGTTAGTCACAACGGTAATTTCGGCTTTCTTGGGAATAATTTGCACGGGACTTACCCGAGGACTATCTGAGATCGGATAAATGATTCCTGCATCAAGCCATTTGATAATTTCCTTCTTGACCACTTCTCGCATATTAGGGTTTAATCTCCTCTGCATTTGGCAAGAAGGGTGGGATCCATCTTCCATGAATATTTTATGATTGCAGTAAGATGGCTCGATCCCCCTAAGGTCATGAATGGTCCAACCAATTGCCTCCTTATGTTCCTTGAGGACCTTGATCAGTTTAATCTCCTGCTCTTTAGCTAATATAGCACTGATAATCATAGGAAGTGTCTTTTGAGGTCCCAAAAACTGATATTTCAAGCTCTCAAGCAATGGTTTCAGTTCAAGCTGGGGAGGGTTTAGGATTGAAGGTAAGGATGATGCTGATGAAGATTCATCAAGCGAAAGATGTTGAAAGTGAACAAAAGCAATAACCTCTTCAGAATGTGGCAGGTTTGCCACAGAGGGTTGTGGGTCAGATCCATCAAAATAGGAGGAACTTTCAAATGCAAAAACTGCCATACATGATTAAATACTCAAATTGTCATCCTCAAGTTCCTCTATAAATCCACAATCCTTGAATTTATTAATCGCCTTAAAAATATCCAATTTCAATTACTGATCCCCAAAGGTGATTTCCATGCTACTACTCTCACAGTTGATATTGGCCTTAGCGGTAGCCAGGAACGGATGCCCCAGAATGATGGGCGTGTTCCTTAAATTCTCAGGTACATCCATGTCAAGGACAAGGAAATCTACAGGAAAATAGAAATCCTTAACCTTGACAATAACATCTTTAATAACGCCTCATGGATTTGTGACCAAACGGTCGTCTAACTACAACATTACTGAAGTTGGCCGAAGTTCACCTAATCCGAACTGCTTGTAAAGAGAAGTCAGAATTAGGTTAATAGATGCACCTAGATCCATAAGTGCCCTATCAAAAGTGTAATATCCAATGACACAAGAATCAAAGGAGCACCTGGATCTCTCTTTTTCTGAAGAAGGTGATGTAGGATAACAGAACTAGCCTGCTTGAAGAGTACCACCTTCCTCGGAATAGATTCCCTCGCTTACACTTTTGCGTGCATAAATCCTTTAAAAATTTAGCGTAAGCCGATATGTGTTTGATAGCGTTGAGGAGTGGGATATTGATCTCAACATTCTTGAATATATTCAAGAGCTCGTTACTATCAACAGGCTTCTTCTTCCTAGGCTTAATCAAGGCCTCAGGAAAAGAAACATAAGTCAGATCTTCAAAATTAGGTTCCTGAGCCTTGATTTCTTCTTCAGAGTTTTCCTTTCTCTCCTCAAGCTCTCCAGGATTTGGTAGATCAGAACAATGTGGTTGTGGATCTTGAGTTTGTTTTCCACTCCTCAAGGTAACTGAATTAGTAGATGCATACGAGTTTGGGTCTTGAGGAGGATTAGGAAAGATTGGAGGGGCTTCATTAGCCAAAAACCTTTGATTTGAAGAAGCAAAAGAGGAAGGACCCTGCTCAACAACCTGAGCATGTGCGTGCAGGTCCCTCTGATTCCCGTACCCTTGGGCTTGATTGCTCAGATTCTGGATATTACGCGGGTTGGGTACGGGTTGAGATGGCAGAGATTCGTGTTGACGAGAATTAGCAATGAACCCGATTTGTAAGTTTTCCAGCGAAGTTTTCATTTGCTGCATGAGCTGGAGCATAGATCATTGCATTTCTACCATCTGTCGGTTCAAATCATCCTGTCTTATGGGTTGACGGGCATTCCAAGCTGGCTAATTGATTTGGTTCGAGGGCAGCTGAGTGTAAACATGACCCTGACCCATTAGTCTTTGTGGAGCATAGTTGCTGGGTCGAAATTGGGTCTGTTGCCCTGGGTTTTTCCAGGAGAAGTTAGGGTGGTTCCTCTAACCTAGATTACAAGCATTGGAGTAAGGGTTGGACCTAATGTTCTCCTGTATAGCATAAACATCCTCATAAGGTGAGCATGTAGAGAAAGAAAGGGAGGGATCAGAGAAACTGGGTTCAAATGCCCTAGTTTGGAAACCGTAGGGTTCCGAATAATGTTGGCTCACAGGTTGAGTCGCATCTAGTTGATTCACGAACTCCCATCCAGAAGGAGCTTGCAATGCATGGAATCCCAAATTTTGGGATTGAGTGGATCGAGAATTGTTCATTGAGTTTTCAGCCATCCACTCCTCCATCCTTTTGGTAAGCAGGTCCACCTTATCTAGTTTATTAAAAATTAGTTCCATATTAAATGAATGAGAGTCGTGGACTTCATTAACATTCGATCTGGGTTGTTGGGACCGGTTAAAAGTATCCATGGAGGCACGATTGATTGAATTTTTACTTATCTTCTTAAACAAATCATGTGCGCAATCTGTGTCTTTGTCGAGGAAATTGCCTCTACAAAAAGCGTCGACGTGATTTCTGAGTTGCTCAGTCAACCTGTGGTAGAAGATCTGCACGAGCTACCATTTCGGCACCTCGTGGTGTGGACACTTCTGCAAGAAGTCCTAGAATCGCTCCCAGGCAACATGAAACTGCTCCCCTGGCCACTGGGCAAAGGTAGTAGTCGCCCGTCATAGAGCATTGGTACGTTCGACAGGGAAAAATTTCTTCAGGAAAGTCGATTTCAGATCATTCCATTTTACGATCGGCCTTCCTATGGTCCTGACCAATGACCAGCTTTATCCCTAAGAGAGTGGGGAAAGAGCCTCATGATCATCTGCTCTTCATTCATGTTTTGCACCTTGGTGGTCTAGACCAAAGTGGTCAAGTCCTCCAAATGTCGAAATGGGTCTTCAGAGCCAAGCCCATGAAAGTGTTTAATCAGGCTTAACACGTAGGGCTTGATTTCTATGACTCTGGCAGAAATCTAGATGCCGGAAAGTTCCTCGTAATTTGAAGGATCATAAAAATCCTTCAAGGGCTGAGCTCCCTGCATTCTCTGGAACCATCTTACATTCTCTGCATTTGTTCCAGTTGCCTTCGAAACATCGCCTGTGGATTCTGAGGCAGAGGAGGTTGTTGATCGGCCATGGGATCAATTTGGCCAAAATATAATCCACGCCTCCTAGAATACTCTAGTGGTTCTTCCAATCGGGGATTCAATGACCTCCGTCCCAGCATAAACTAGGAAGAGGTCGGAAGGACTGGGGATAAGAACCCTGCAGCATAACAAAACAAGACTGTCCTTAAGTAGAGTAGCCTAAGGATCTACAGACTCTCAGAGTCTGTCTTAAGATTACAGATGATTTACTCTACTTGCATCCAATCAATCCAACCAGTTAGAAGGAGGGACTGGGGAGAAGGTTCTACCTTTGGCTTAGGCCCCCGGTTCCTAGTGTACCCCCAGCTGCGATCGTTTGACGCTACTCCCCTAGCTAGACATCAGATTGATTGGTACAAGCAGGTTAATTATAAACAATCTCAAACTGGGCCCCGAAAAGCAAATCAGTCCTTAAGGCCAACGTCTACTTGATTTTATTTAGGCTTGAGATTGTAGTGCTTATAGAATGTGTTGGGCCTTTAAGATGGGTTGTGCCCTTAATGATCAAATGAGTATGTGTGAGTGCATGCACAACTAGGGTTTTCAAGCAAGATTATTTTTGATGAGTGGATTTTAAGGTTCAAATCTTGCTTAAGTAGCTTTTAGGGTTTGGAATTAGGTTAATTCAATCAAGTTTCAGAGGCAAACCAAATTTTCAAGCATGGGTAATGATCTTTTTCCTTTTGAAATCAAAAGGTAAAGTGGAGTGCCTGGTATTGACCTAAATTGAAAACCCTATAGGGAAGTTACTTGATGAGTTGATTTTAGGTTAAGTGGTGCGGCCCAAACAACTCAAACAATTGGCCAAAATTGCACCATTGAGTTGTCACACAAGATGATTAACCTAGACTAATTTCTACTCTTTTATATGTTGATTTGCATGTACCAATTCAATATATTAGAATCCTAGTTGAGTAGATAAAAATCAATTAGGTTATGTGCCTTGAATGTGAGTGTATGTAGTGTGTATGTTGATTTATCCCACAAGAAGTATCTTTTTGTTAATTTTTTTATATGAGGGTGAGATGAATGTAGGTGGAAATCCAAGCAACCAAACTAACCCTAGGATTTATGCAAACACCAAGGTTAATTGGGGTTTCAATTAATGTTGTGAAATGAAATCTATGAAGGGGGAAGAATGACGAGCACTTATAGTTGTCTTCAACTGCACTTTACTCCGATCTACTGCTTGAAGATACCCTATTGAGGTACCTGCAAAACAATAGACGAGAAATAAAGCAAGTTAGAAAATAATAAAGTGTGCGAAATGCAAAAAGAAAATAGATAACCGTTGCTTCCTCGGCAACAATGCCAAAATGTTGATAGCAGAAAACTACACGATCGAAGTTGGATTTGAAAATCCGTTGTAGTTTGATTTGTGAAGCAATCTGTCAACAGATAAAATTTTACCAAAATTCATAAAGAAATTCTAGGTCGAACATAGGGAGGCTATGTCGATCTAAAATCCACGATTATAATTTTTTTTGGTATTTTTGTTTGAAAGAGAGATAATTACAATGGAATTGATATTAACACTGAGAGAGAGAGAGAGAACAATCGCCTGATATATGAATATTGTTTTTACATCTAGAAAGCAGGAAATGATTACAGCTAGAAAGTGGGAAATTCTATTCTAGAAAGTGATAAAAAGAAGGGAGAGAGATGTTATCCTCCTTGATGATTGCTTGGAGGACGAGCCGGACGGAGCAATGCTAGGAAGACGGAGGACAGGACGGGAAGGAGGACGTAGTAGGAAGAAGCAGGAATGAGGCAGAATGTCGTCATTGTCACGGGATCCACTTCCGAAATGGGGGTGAGAAAACTTTGGATTTGGCTCCTAAAGGAGCATTCTTGGTGTGGGTAAGCTTCTCTAGAGATTTGGAGAGAGGGAGAGGTGAAGGAAGGGATGATAATTTCGTAGGGTAGGGGTCTACTTTTATAGTTGCAAGGATTGGGGGAAATTTGATCATTACATATTCAAAACATTAAATGAGGGGGTCTTTAGTGACGCTTGACGGAATTAAGCGTCACTAAAGAACCAACGTCGCCACAGATTCGCGCATAACTGCTACCTCCTCCTCTCCCGTGCGCCTAACGCATGCCTACATTCTCGCAAGATCAGTCGTCCGATCTCAAGATCAGACGGCTTAAAATCATTCCTCGCCTGCTTCATCTTCTTCAACTGTAGTGCCCCCGCGCCTCTTCTCAGCTGTCCGATCTTGCATCCAACGGCTTAGAATGCATCATGCCCCCCCGGCCCACATCTAATTGGCCATTTGCATCTATGCAGGATTACGCATGTATGAATCGTGTGCATCTGTTGCGCCACATCCCCATTCCTCGCCCGCACGATCTCCATCGAACGGCTGAATTGAATGCACTCCTACACCTGCATCCTAATTTGAGGCGTAGCGGGGATCGAACCCACTCCTCTGCCTCTTGGAGAGACTCTCGCCTACTGCACTGTGCATGCATTTGAGGCGCGCGGATGGTTTTCTGTGGGAGCGACCATGGCCGTTGGATCGAGATCCAATGGCCTAGATCATCCACACCTTTTGCCTTATGAAGATGAGAGTAGGCGCATTTGAGTAAATCCTGGCCATTGGATCAAGATCCAATGGGTGTAATGAAGAGCCCTTTGAAATGCAGCAGCGAGTCTTTGGGATAATTGGGCGACTGAGATGGCACCACGTGGCGCCATCTTGGCCATCCATCTTCTATGTGTTGTAGATGGTGCCACGGATGTCAGATTGGATCGATTTTCATGCCGTTAGGCTGCGATCGTCAATCCAAACCCATCCATGCGATTGGATTTGTTGTTTGAAGTGCAGATTACATCATCTTGGCCCTTAATTTCTGAGTTTCCTCGAACTATATCTGGTGCTATGAATGTCCAATCGAGGCAATCTTGGAGTCGTTGAACTCCAGTCGTCGCCCAGATCAGATCCATACAGTTGGATCTTCCATCTGAAGCCCCAAGTAAAAGTCTCCTTGTGCCTGGCCATAAAAGGAGACAATTACTATACAATTTGTACAATTTGACCTAAATGCATGATTATGATGCAATATTTACAATGCATGATGCTAATATGGTACTAAGAACATGCATTAATAGACATTTTTGGCTATTTAGATGTATGCACATCAACGGCTCCAGGAACACACTTTGAAGCTCTATGGAGATGGGGACGTGCTTGGTAGATAATAGGAAGAGATGGGATCAAATGGAGGCCATAGGGCTATTTATAAGGCTTATGCCAAATCATTTGGCCTAAACTTGTGCACAAACACGCGCTCATCTCCGACCAACGTGCGTATAGCCATGCTCCAGCACATGCATAGCCGTGTGGCCAGCATACGCACAACACGCAGCCAGTGTACACAGCAACTGTAACACGTGAGGAGAGTTGCTGGCTGTCAGATTGTCACTACGGATTGCCATTGGACATCTCTGATTGCACCTCACCAGCTGCCATTGTGCCTTGGGTCGCATGTGGAGGGTTGGGATGGCATGAGAGATCGCTCTCTGGATTGCCCGTAGTGTCGCGCATACGATCTCGCGTCAGATCATGCGTGCCCACATCATGCACTTCCCAAGGTGCCATGTTGCCTCCTTCCTCGCCGTCTGATTGTTAATCGATGGTCCAATTTTTCTTGTCACTCGAGTGCTGCAGATTTGAACCTCGCAAGGGCTCGAACTTGCACTGGTTGCTCGTGGGTGGAAGAGCTCACCACTATGCCAAGCTCGTGGATTGTCACAAGGATGAGTTGTGGCCGATGTGCTCACAGCCGTTGGAACGGGATCGTGCAGCTGAGAACACACGTGCGTGCGTTGAAGAGAGGATGTGGATGCTGATGGTGGTCGCTGCAGGTGACACATGGCGCAATGAGGGTCGTTGATCATTAGATCAATGGTCAGAACTTCTCGAGCTCATTGTAGGAGCTACGGAGGTCAGATTGAGGTGATTTTGAGTCCATTGGACTTCGTTTGTTGATCTGCATCCATCCATATGGTTCGATTGCTCATCTAAGGCCTATTTTAGTATGCACTTGTACACAAGGTCATTAAACATTTATTGTAAGCAATCTTAATGCAAAAATAACACAATATGCATGTATTGCTCCTAGACCCACTATAATATGATATTCATGCACATGCACCCTCGAAATTGACTCTAATTCATGCAATTAACGCTATTATTTGTAGAGTCATCATACCCCCATTTCCATCCCTTGCTAGTCCCTAGCAAGGATAACCTAAATGCTAATTACAACTAGAATCAAGGATCGATCGCTGAGGCACTAGTTACTTGTCAACAGGAGGAGATTTCTACTAATAACCTAACTCATAGGCTCAACAGTGCCCGGGTGCCTGCTAAAATGCAGACTGCCCAAGTCCTCACCTTATTCTACATAAAAGCAAATTCTCTGTTTTTCTTTTTCCTCTTTTCTATTTTATTTTTGAATTTTGGAGTTGAGAGTTTTGGGATAACCTTTTACAGCTACTCAACCCACTCAAGACTTGAAAAGAGCCCTAAGTGCTAAGCATCTTGTTGTGAAAATTGTGACAGACTCATTCAACAGTGATTAAAATGGACTTTGGGTTTCTACATCTGTTGGTAAAGAAAATGCTACCTAAAAGTGTATCTTTCTGACCAGTAGCTTTCTCCCTACTATTATTTTTGTGGGGTCAACACAAGGGCAAACTCAATGTATATTTCTCTAGAATATTCTACTTCCCCTCTTCTTCCTTACGTGTTTTGGAATTTTTGTGCATTTTATGAGCTAGGATCTGGACAAACGGCTAATGGGACGTCTAACCCACGATAATTTGCTAGCCATACTTGTGTGATGAATTGTGGCTTATTTTTTTTCATTTTCTCCATTTTTTTTTTGATAAGTAGGTGGCTTCCCTGATCAAAGATTTACCTAAAGGCATTCATAAAGAGAATGGTCCTGTGGCTGGGCTCTGGACAAATAACCAATGGAGCGTCTAACCCACGACAACTTGCCAGCCATACCACCCTAGAAGGTTCATTAGCTACTCAATTTCCATTAAAATCGTCGGGGAGTGAGTCAGTGCGAAACGTGTGCAGATGCTTAGACTAAAATTCCCCCCAAATCAGAGGGTGGGTTGATAGGTCATATATTTATCACCCTACTTTATTGACCAAATTAATATAAATTAAGGTGGCGAGGACTTGGGAACAAGTTCACATTTTAGTGGATGCTCGGGCTGATTAAGCCCAAAGACCTGAAGAGTCTAAGTGTTCAGGTCCTTAACCTATCATTTCCTAAAGTTGACATGCTCCTAATGCCTAATTTTTCTTTTCCCAATTCTTTTCTTTTGATAGAAACTAGTTCAAGCTGACAATTTTGTACTCAAAAAATAAGAATTACCACCCCCATGCCTATGTTGGACAATGCCCTCATTGGAATATAAATGTATAGAAGGGAGTAAGGAAGGAAATCACCTGAGTTTCAATGGTGAATCCGATCATCTTGAATCCTCTGGGTTGCCTCTCAGGAAGCGCTGAGTTTATTGCCTTCAACTGGGTGAAGCTCTAGTTTAACCCTTAATGAGGGTTACAACTTCTTTCGGGGGAACCTAGGCAAGAAAATATTTTAATCTTTGGTCATTAACCGTAAAGGTTTGCCTAGTCTTAGGATAAAAATTTCTACTGCCCGTTGGAAAAAGGTTTAACCACTCGGTACGATCCCGTCCACTTAGATCGTAACTTCCCAGGAAAGAGTTTGAGTCTCGCATCAAAAAAGCCAGACTTACTAATTTGGCTTAAAGGCTTTTTGATTAATGTGTCTGTTGTGGACAACTTTCATCTTCTCCTTATAAAGTCTACTATTCTCATAAGCATCCCGACGAATCTCTTCAAGCTTGAAGAGTTGGAGCTTCCTTTGAGTTTTGGCCATATGGGAATCCATATTACATTGCCTGACGACTTAGTATGCCCAGTGCTCCAACTCAACCAGAAGGTGGCAAGCTTTTCCAATGATGAATCGATATGGTGACATACCTATCGGGGTCTTATAAGCGGTCCTGTATGCCCAAAGGGCATTATCCAATCGTGTGGACCAATCCTTCCGGTCAGGTCTCATAGTCATTTGTAGAATATTCTTAATCTGTCTATTTGAGATTTCAGTTTGCCCGTTCGTTTGAGGATGATATGGGGTGTCAATGTGGTGAGTGAACCCATATTTCTTGCATAAAGTACAAAACTGGGCGTTGATGAAGTGACTCCCACCATCGCTGATCATGACCTTAGGTATCCCAAACTAGGAAAAGATATTCTTCTTAACAAAGCATGATGGCCTTATGATCACATTTCTGGGTAGGCACAACTTCGATCCATTTCGAGACGTAGTCCACTAAGACTAGTATATATTCGAAGTCATTTGATGGTGGGAAGGGACCCATGAAATCTATACCCCAAACATCAAATATTTTGATGATAAGAATGGGTTGTAGAGGCATCATATCTTTCTAGGTCATGGTCCCTAGGGTCTGGCACCTAGTGTAGGTTTTAGCAAAATTATGTGTGTCCTTGGGTAGTGATGGCCAGTAAAAATCGGACTGTAAAACTTTTGCAGCCGTTTGCTTCCCAGAGAAGTAGGCACCACTGGTTTGGTCATGATAGAAGGACAGCACACTTTGAACCTCATCTTCAGGGATGCATCTTCTAATGATTTAATTAGCACAAAGTCTAAACAACATGGGATCATCCCAGAAATAATGTCTAGCCTTAGCCAAGAAGTTGTCCTGCTGCTGTCAAGACCAGCTGTGTAGAATCTGCCTTACCACTAAGTAATTAACTAAGTCTACATACGAGGGGAGACTTTTTCCATGCACAACCAGAATTGCTCATCAAGAAATGTATTAGTTATGGGTAGTGAAGGTCCAACGGGTGAAGTTTGGATAGGTAGTCGGCTTCAACATTCTTGGATCCAGCCTTGTCATGTATTTCCAGGTCAAATTATTGCAAGAGTGGATCCATCTGTCCAACCTGGGTTTAGCATCCTTTTTGACTAACAAGTGCCGGATAGCCAAGTAGTCAATGTAAATTATCATGTGGGATCCTAGAAGGTATGATCTAAACTTTTCTAATCCAAACACTATGGTAAGTAGCTCCTTTTGCGTTACAATGTAGTTCCATTGAGCCTCATCTAAGGTTTTGCTCATGTAGTATATCACCATGGGTTTCTTCTCTTGTCTTTGTCTTAGGACTGCTCCAATAGCAAAATCTGATGCATTACACATTATTTCAAAGTTCTGGGACTAGTTTGGGGGTTGTAAAATAGGTGCACTCGAGACTGTATCCCTTAAGTGGTCACTACAACATGCCTTACTTTTGTCATCGGTTAAAAATCGATGACAAATCTGAAATCACCGACGGAACTCAGTGATGCTGTTATTACCATCGCTATTTCATTTTGTTGTCAGTTAGAGGGCACATCTAACGTCAAAATAATATTTGATCATCGAACGGATTGGATATTTCGACGTCATTTCAAAATCGACGGGTATTGTGTTTGCCATTGGTTCTCTCATAAGTGACGATATATGTAAGTCACTCTCTCCCGCCTTTATGCACCCTTTTTCTATTTTTGCCATCATTAAGTAACTTTACTATTTCTTTTGTAAGTGATGACAAAAATTTTTTTACCATCATTTGTATTAAAATTGATGGCATAGATGTGACTGCAAGAAGATTTTTTCTGTCGCTTATTCAACTAAGTCACAGCACATGTGACAGTAAAAATATTTTTGCTGTTGCTTACCCTAAGAAGCGACAACATAAAATGAGAATTGTGATTCTTTCAAACCTTCTATACCGTCGGTTATAGATGTGCACAACATGTGTCATTTTTTGAAATAGCCTTGTACTCTGTATGAAGGATCGACCTTCCTCTGATATCAAAAATTGACAAACATTCTTCATTATTATCATTGTATTCCCCCTCATAATTCCTTTAAAGTTTATTAAAGTGGTTGTCTGTTTCATTCATGTACATGGACGTAAAATTTATGCACTCCTCTACGAGATAGCCTTCTACAATTGATCCTTTTGGCTTTGCCTTGCTCAAAACATAATCTTTAAGCTTTTTCAAATATTGCTCCACAGGATACATCCATCTAAATTGTATGGGTCCATCGATTCTCACTTCATTTGCAAGATGTAGCATGAGATGAACCATTACATCGAAGAAGGTTGGGGAAGAATCTGTTTTATCTTACAAAGAGTAATAACTATTTGTTTATCTTAGTGATCCAGCGTATCATTTTGTAGTGTTTTCGAACAAATAGCTTTGAAAAACTTGCTCATCTTTGTGAATGAATCAACAACTGGCTCTGGCAGTATCCCTCGTATCACCAGTGGAAACAATACTTGCATATAAACGTGTGCGTCGTGGCCTTTCAAGCTAGATATCATTTTCTACGTTTCATTCACACAATGGGAAAGCTACAAGGAAAACCCATTTGGCACCCGAATTTCCATTAAGAGGGAGAGCAGTCTACTTTTTTGGTCCTAATTCAAGCTATAAATAGCAGGTGGGAAGTAGCCATCATCTTCATGAATATGCAGCTTCGTACGTATTCCCAAACTCTTCACCGTGTCCTTTGGATCATCGATCAGATTTAATACATCTAAGATGTTATCCGTCACATTCTTTTCGATGTGCATAATATCTAAATTATGACGTATTGTAACATCTTTCAAGTATGGCAACTCCATAAAGAAAATGCTTTTCTTTCGAAATCCAGAATTCCTTAAGGCCGTCTGGTCTTGTTTGAATGGTCGACCCAACGGTATCTCACCCATTTCTTGTAATCTCTCCATTATAACCTGACCCAGCAACCTGATAGAATCTGTACTAAGTTTATTTTTTAGATTTTTCATTGAATAGAGACACATCCTGCCATCAAATTTACTCCTAAACTGTGACGTTCTCCATCTATGTTCAATAGGTAGAAATCTGCGATGTCCTAAGTAACAGAATTTCTTACTTTCCTACAATCGTATGTAATGAGTGTCTTCCATATAGACTGGGCAAGCAAGCTTTCCTTTAGTGCTCTAATCTGAAAATTTGCATATGCTGGGAAGTTGTTTATGGTCAACAACAATGCTGCATGCATATAGTAAAATTCTTTCTTTTCTGCATCATACGTCTTCACACCGATGTACCACAACTGTTTTAGTTCATCGATTAATGGCTGGAGATAAACATCTATTACATTTCCTGGTTGTTTTGGACTAAGGATTAATAAGGTCAGCATCATGAATGACTATCTCATACACAACCAGGGAGGTAAGTTATAAGTGACCATTACCATTGGCCATATAGAGTACGACGGGTACATACTCTTAAATGGATTGAATCCATCGCTTGCCAGACCCAACTGCACATTCCTTGCTTCTAAAGCGAATGAATTGTTTCTTTCATCAAATCTTTTCCACTCCTCTGAATCAGTAGGATGACGTATTCTTCCATCTTGAGATTTACAATCCTGGTGCCATGTCATCCACCGTGCAGTTTTAGTTGATATAAAAAGGTGCCGAAGCCTAGGTGTCAATGGGAGGTAACGAAGAATCTTCTAAGGTTGTTTCCTCTTACTTTCATTTTTACCTTCCTTATATCTCTCAAGTCCACATTCAAGACAGTTACTCAAGTTTATTAATTTATTTCTAAAAAGAATGTAGTCATTCGGACATGCATCGATCTTCTGATAGTCCAAACCAAGCTTACGGATCTGTTTCCTTACCTCAAAGCATAAAGCCGGAAAACCAATAGGGTTATTCAATAACTCAGCAATAAACTGAAGTATTTCTAACATGAATTTAGCACTAGCTCTATTCATAACCTTTAGTTGAAACATCTTCAACAAAAATGACAACTTTGACATTTTCATAGCACTGAAAGCAATAGGATCCTCAGCTGCCTTAACAGCATCTTAGAACGGATTACAATTGAACGGATCTTCCTCATCTGTATTTATATCCTCTCCTACTCTCATCTCATTCAACATTTCTTGTATTTCTTCACCTCCGCTATCAACAATTTCCTTATCGATCCCTTCGTCAACAGGGTTCTCATGGTTTATAACTTTCTTAGTCAACTCCTCTCCATGAGCTACCCTAGTAGTGTAATGCTGCCACTACCCATTACAAATCAAGTACTTGAGCATAGTATTAAAATCATGCAAGGAACCATTCAAACATCCTCTGCATGGGCAGAAGATATTATCAAATTGACTTCCTCGCCTAAATATCTTCCTATCATCATCAAAGGCCCATTCTAGGAATGAAATTACTCCATCCTTATATCTAGTGTAATTTGAATCTTGCAATCCAATCCAAGATTTATCCATTGTAACTCAAAATTTAATGTAAACAAATCACTTATTAGGAAGGGAAGCAACTAAATGATGTGTATCTTGATTAAGATTTGATCACAACTTAGGTTTGCTCATTACATGTAACCTTAGTGCAGTGAAATTTCGATAGCATCTCCCCACACTTCTCCAGTATACCCCCCAAAACTAACTGTTGAAGGCAGAAAACTACGCATTCAGAGTTGGATTCGAAAACCCGTCGTTGTAGTTCAAGTCGCGAAGAAATCCATTCAACAGATAAAATTTATACCGAAAAATCCATAAAGAAATTCCGGGTCGAACACAGGGAGGCTACATCAATCTCAAAATCTGCAATTATATTATTTTTGTATTTTTGTTTAAAAGGTGAAATAATCACAATGGAATCACTATAGACAATAAGAGAGAGAGAACAATCACTTGGTATTAAATAATGTTTTACAACTAAGAAAGCGGGAAATGATTACACTAGAAAGCAGGAAATTGTTACAGCTAGAAAGCAGGAAATTCTACTCTAGAAAGCGATAAAAGAAAGGAGAGAGAAGTTATCCTCCTCAACGAATGCTTGGAGGACGAGCCGGACGGAGGTAACTCCTGGAAGATGGAGGACGAGGCAGGAAGAAGGAGGACGAAGTCAGAAGAACGGGAACGAGGCAGCACGTCATTGTCGTCGTAGGATCCACTTTTAGAATGGGGGCAAAAACTTGGTTTTAGATCTTGAGGAGCATCCCAGGTGTGGGACAAGCTTCTCTTAAGCTTTGGAGAAAGAGGAGAAGGAAGGGATGAAGAAGAAGTGGAAGTCGGAGGGCTATATATAGGTGTAGATTGGAGGGGGCAAATGGGTCATTTCAACTCAAATCATTAATTCAGGGCATTTAGTGACGGACTTATCCGTCACTAAAGTTCTGAACATGGCTGATGTTCACGTGCCGCGCATGCCTCCCCACCTTCCGCACCTAAACGCACTTGCGCACATTTGGGTGATCTCAGCCATCCGATCGTGAGATCGGACGGTCGAGATCGATCCTCGCTCGCGCCTGCTCTTCAGCCTCACACCACCTGATTGCATGTCAGATCTGGCATGAGGTGGGGCATCTAATCCCGCGTACGCTTGATTGGGTGATTAGCACCGTCCACTACCGATCGCACGGTCACGGTTATTCGCCCACACGCTGTGGATGCGGATTCGATTGCGCGTCACGCAACTTGCTCGACCGTTGTGCTGTGGTGTCGTTTGTGTCATGAGGAGGATTTTAGGTGTGCGTGCTTGCAGCCATTGGATCAAGATCAAACGGCCCAGATCGCACGTTGGAAACCCTTTGGAGATGCAGCGGCGGTCTTGAGGGTCGATTGGGCGGCTGAGATGGTGCCACATGGCGCCGTCTTGGCCGTCCATTTTCTGTGTGTTGTAGATGGTGCCACAGGTGTCGGATTGGACCAATTTTCACATCGTTAGGCTGTGATCATTGATCTGAACCCATTTGTGGGGTCGGATTTGTCATCTGAAGTGCGGATTGGCACCATCTTGGCCCTTAATCTTTCGGGTTCCTCAGTCTCTATCTAGTGCTATGGATGTCCGATCAGGGCGATCTTGGAGTCGAACTCCAATCATCGCCCTGATCAGATCCGTACAGTTAGATCTTCGATCTGAGGCCCCGATTAACAAGTTGCTCTGTTCCTGACCATAAAAGGAGACAATTATTATAGAATTTATGCAACTTGACCTAAATGCATGAGTATACATGTTATGCAATATTTACAATGCATGATGCTAATATGGTACTAAGAACATGCATTAATAGACATTTTAGGTGAATTAGATGTATGCACATCACACCCCCATGCCTATCTTTTATTAGTCCCTAGCAAGAACTTCATGCTATTTATAAAAGAATTAGGTTGGATTACTCGGGCACAAATCATTTTCAACATTAAGAAATTTTTACTTAAAACCTGAACTTTCAAAGATACAACAGCGCCCGGGTATCTACGAAAATGTAGATCGCCTCAAGCCCTCGCCTTATTCAAAAGAAAGATCTCTTTTTTTTCTTCTAATTTTTTTGGATTTTTGAGTTTAGGGTTCAGAGCGGCTTTTTACGGCCACTCAACCCACCCAAGATTTGATGAGAACCCTAAGTTATAAGCATCTTTTTGGTGAATGTGATAGACTCGTTGATCGGCAATCAGAACGGACTTCGAATTTCTACACCCCTAGGTGACCTTAAAAGGAGTTATGCCTAAAGGTGTATCTATACGATCGGTAGCTTTCTCCCTACTTTTATTTTTTATGGGGTCAATACAAGGGTGAATCCAGTGTATATTCCCTCGACTTATTCTACTTCTTCGCTTCTTCGTAAGTGTTTTAGGAATTTTTATGTGCATTTCTTAAGCTGGGATCTGGACAACCGGTCGATGAGCTATTACCACCGACAACTTTCCAGCCATACTCGTGCGGCAGAGTGTGGATTATTTATTATTATTATTATTTTCTTTTTATTTTTCTTCTCTTTTTGGACTTTCTTTTTCTTTTTTTTAAGTAGGTGGCTTCCTTGATCTAAGATTTACCTAAAGCAGTAAGAAGAGAGTGGTCCTGTGACTAGGCTTTGGACAACATACCTATGGGCTATTACCCATGATAACTTGTCAACCATATCACCCTAGAAGGTTCATTCGCTACCCAATTTCCGTTGAAACCGCCGAACAAGTCAGTGATGAATAGTGTGTAGATGCTTAGACTTAATGTTCCCTCAAATCAGAGGGAGGGTTGATAAGTCGTGTACTTATCACCCAAACTTATTTAATCAAATTAAAATGGAATTCAAGATTGTGAGGACTCGATAAACAAACCCACATTTTAGTGGATACCCAGGCTGATTAAGCCCAAAGACCTGAAGGGTCTTAGTGTTTAGATCCTACTATAATATTTCCTAAGATTGAAAAGTCCTAATGTCTAAGTATTCCTTCCTAATTCAAATTTTTTTTAATGTATATATAAGAAAATAAGTAAAATTTACAATAATTCCACATAGATGACAAAACGATTCAAAAATGAATCCACCCTCCCATGCCTAGCTGATGCAATATTCGCGTTTAGAATAAAAGACATGAAAGGAAGGGTAGAATGCCGAAGATATCACCTGAATATGAAGCTCGGGTCAGCTCTGAGTTAGACTGTACAACTACTGAGTTTAATGCCATTAGCTAGGCGTAGTCCAGCCAAAGAAGTCACAACATAGCTAGAGCAACCATGTCTGAGATAAGTTCTGGAATAGTACGATCAATAGCAGGCTTCAGACGTTGACTGTTGACTTTGAATGAATTACCCATCTTCGGGTCAGAGATCTGAACAACCCCATTTGGAAATATCTGATCGATAATGAATGGGCCATTCCATTTCAATCTAAGTTTGCCAGGTAAGAGCTTAAGTTGAGAATCAAAGAGCCAAACCTTTTGGTTCGGCTGAAAGCTCTTGTGGGAAATCAATTGGTCATGAAGAGCTTTGGTCCGAGCCTTGTAGATCTTGGAATTCTTGTACGCGTCATTTCTAATCTCCAACTCGGATAGTTGGAGTTTCCTGGTCTTCCCAGCTAAACTTAGATCTAGATTACATTGTTTGATTGCCCAGAATGCTCTATGTTCAATTTCTATGGGTAAATGGCATGCCTTTCCATACACTATACGAAACAGAGACACGTTGATGGGCATTTTATACGTTGTATGGTAGGCCCAAAGAGCATCCTCAAGCTTTCGAGTCCAGTCTTTGCGATCAGGCCTAACCGTTTTCTGTAGAATATTCTTGATCTTCCGATTGGAGATCTCGGCTTGCCCATTCGTCTTAGGATGGTAAGGTGTGGAGATTTTGTGATTAACCCCTTATTT
Organism: Thalassia testudinum; assembly: GCA_037157565.1. Taxonomy (NCBI): domain Eukaryota; kingdom Viridiplantae; phylum Streptophyta; class Magnoliopsida; order Alismatales; family Hydrocharitaceae; genus Thalassia; species Thalassia testudinum. The sequence continues at coordinate 66,601,776 of JAZHRO010000025.1, read as the reverse complement.
TTCCAGCAAATTACAGAACTGGGTATTAGTGAAATGAGTGCCACCATCGTTGATGATGGCCTTCAGAATCCCAAACCGGCTGAAGATGTTTTTCTTGACAAAATCGATGACCACCTTGTGGTCATTGGTTTGGGTGGGAATAGCCTCTATCCACTTGGACACGTAATTAACAACGACGAGAATGTACTGGTGTCCAAATGAAGGAAGGAATGGTCCCATGAAATCAATACCCCAAACGTCGAAGATTTCGACGGGAAGAATCGGGTTTAGAGGCATCATATCTCTCTTAGTTATGCTCCCAAGTGCTTCGCATCGGGAACACGACCTCGAGAAATCCTGGGCATCCTTCAATAAAGACGGCCAATAGAATCCAGATTACAAAATTTTTGCAGCCATCTTTTCCCCAGAGAAGTGTCCACCATTCTTATGCATGGCAGAACTCGAGTATACTCTTGAATTCGTTCTTCGGAATGCATCGGTGAATAATCTGATCAGAGCCGATGTGGTATAGCTCAGGGTCCTCCTAGAAGTAATATTTGGCCTCAGATTTGAGTCTATCCCATTGTTTCTTGGTCCAATCCTAGGGGATTTACCAACAGCTAAATAATTAACGATGTCAGCAAACCACGAGGTTTGGACACCTGAAAATGTAAGGATGGTCTCGTTCGGAAAAGAATCAGCAATCGGATTGTCTGGATGAGAAGAATCACTCAGAATTCTCGACAGATGATCCGCCACCACATTCTGTACCCTGGATTTATCCTTGATTTCAAGATCAAATTCTTGAAGAAGAATCCATCGAATAAGCTGGGGTTTGGCATCCTTTTTGGCTAAGAGATGTCTCAAGGCCGAGTGGTCGGTATATATGATGACGTGAGACCCTAAGAGATAAGCCTAAATTTTTCCAAAGCAAACACTACAGCTAGTAATTCCTTCTCAATAACAGTGTAATTCCTCTGGGCCTCGTCCAGAGTTTTACTAGCGTAGTAGATGACAGAGGGCTTCTTGTCAATCTTCTGACCCAAAACAGCCCCGACCATGTAATCAGAAGCGTCGGTCATGATCTTAAATGGGGTTGTCCAAATTGGTGGTTGCAACACTAAAGCACAAGTGACTGCCATTTTAAGAAAATCAAATGCCTTATGGCATGATTCGTCGAAATCAAATGACGTTTCTTTGGCGAGAAGATTGCTCAAAGGACAAGAAACCTTCGAAAAGTCCTTGATGAATCTCCTGTAGAATCCCACATGACCAAGAAATGATCGAATTTGTTTAACAGATGTGGGAGGAGGAAGTTTAGCTATAGTATCAACCTTAGCTTTGTCCACTTCGATTCCCCGTTCAGAGATTACATGACCCAAGACGATGCCTTCTTGTGTCATGCAATGACTCTTCTCCCAGCTAAGGACCATTCTTATTTTGATGCATCGTTTAAGAATCATTTCAAGATTAGCTAGACAAGTGTCAAATGATTCTCCAAAAATATAGAAATCATCCATGAAGACTTCCATAAACTCTCCCACCATGTTAGAGAATATGGCTAGCATACACCTTTGGAAAGTCACAGGTGCATTGCATAAGCCAAAAGGCATCCTACGAAAAGCAATGGTTCTGTAGGGACAGGTGAAAGTCATTTTTCCCTGATCCTTGGGATGGATAGGGACTTTGTTGTATCCCGAGTACCCATCAAGGAAATAGAAGTACTTTTGCCTGGCTAGTCTTTCAAGGATTTGATCAATAAAAGGAAAAGGGAAATGATCCTTTTTCGTGGCTGTGTTCAACTTCCTATAATCGATACAGACCCTCCAAGAGGAAGCTGAACGTATTGTTATAGATTCTCCTTTCTCGTTAGTCACAATGGTAATCTCGGCTTTCTTGGGAACAATTTGCACGGGACTTACCCAAGGACTATCAGAGATCGGATAAATGATTCCTACATCGAGCCACTTGATAATCTCCTTGACCACTTCTCGCATATTTAGGTTTAATCTCCTTTGCATCTAGCAGGAAGGGCGGGATCCATCTTCCAAAATATTATGTGATTACAGTAAGATGGCTCGATCCCCCTAAGGTCATGAATGATCCAATCAATTGCCTCTTTGTGTTCCTTTAGGACCTTAATCAGTTTAATCTCCTTCTCCTTTGTTAATTTAGCACTGATAATCACAGAGAGCATCTTATGTGGTCCTAAAAACTGATATTTCAGATTCTCAGGCAATGGTTTCAGTTCAAGCTGGGCCAGGTTGATGATTGAAGGTAAGGAAGATGCTAATGAAGACTCATCAAGAGGAAGAGGTTGAGAGTGAACAAAAGCAATAACCTCTTTAGAAGGTGGTGGGTTTGCCATAGAGGGTTGCGGGTCCAAATCATCAGAGGAGGAGGAACTTTCAAATACAGAAACCGCCATACAAGTTTCAATATTCACATTATTGTCCTCAAGTTCCTCAATAAATCCACAATCCTCGAATTTGTTAATTGCCTTAAAAATATCCAATTTCATTCTTTGATCCCCAAAGGCGATTTCCATGCTACTGCTCTCACAGTTAATGTTGGCCTTGGCGGTAGCCAGGAATGGATGCCCCAGAATGATGGGCATGTTCCTTAGTTTCTCAGGTACATCCATATCAAGGACAAGGAAATCTACAGGAAAATGGAAATCCTTAACCTTGACAATAACATCTTCAATAACGCCTTACGGATTTGTGACCGAACGATCCACTAACTACCACGTTACTGAAGTCGGCCGAAGTTTACCTAATCCGAACTTCTCGTAAAGAGAAGTCAGAATTAGGTTAATGGATGCACCCAGATCCAGCAGTACTCTATCAAAGGTGTAATCTCTGATGACACAAGAAATCAAAGGAGCACTTGGATCTCTCTCTTTTTGAGGGAGGAGGTGCAGGATAACATAACTAGCCTGCTCTGAGAGTACCACCTTCCTCGGAACAAATTCTCTCAACTTACGCTTCTGTGTACATAAATCCTTTAAAAATTTCGCGTAAGACGGTATATGTTTGATAGCGTCAAGGAGCGGAATATTGATCCGACATTCTTGAAAATATTCAGAAGCTCCTCATTACTATCAACAGACTTCTTCCTTGATCTAATCAAGGCCTCAAGAAAAGGAACATGGGTCAGATCTTCAGAATCAGGTTCCTGAGCCTTGATTTCTTCTCCAAAGTTCTCCTTTCTCTCCTCAGGCTCTTTAGGATTTGGTAAATCAGAATAGTGTGGTTGTGGATCTGAGTTTGTTTACCACTCCTCAAGGTAACAGAATTAGCAGATGCATACGGGTTTGGGTTTTTTGGAGGGTTAGGAAAGATTGGAGGGGCTTCATTAGCCAAGAACGTTTGATTTAAGGAAGAAGAAGAAGAGGAAGGACCTTGCTCAACCACCTAAGCATGTGCGTGTGGGTCCCTCTGATTCTTGTACCCATGGGCTTGATTGCCCGGATTCTGGATATTACGTGGTTGGGTATGGGTTGAGATGGTAGAGATCTGGGTTAATGAGAATTAGCAATGAACCCATTTTGCAAGTTGTCCAGTGAGGTTTTCATTTGCTGCATGAGCTGGAGCATAGATCCTTGCATCACTACCGTTTGTTGGTTCAAATTAGCCTGCCCTATGGGTTGACGGGCATTCCAAGCTAACTGATTGACCTGATTCGAGGACAGCTATGTGTAAACATGACCCTGACTCATTGGTCGTTGCAGAGCATAGTTGCTGGGTCGAAATTGGGTCTGTTGCCTCAGGTTTTTCCAGGAAAAGTTAGGGTGGTTCCTCCAACCCGGATTGTAAGCATTAGAGTAAGGGTTGGACCTAACATTCTCCTGTACAGCACAAACATCCTCATAGGGTGAGGATGGAGAGAAAGAAAGGGAGGGATCAAAGAAACTGGGATCAAAGGCCCCAGTTTGGAACTCGTGGTGTTCCGAATAATGCTGACTCACAGGTTGAGCCGCATCAAGTTGATTCACGAACTCCCATCCAGAAGGAGCTCGCGACGAGTGGAATCCCGAATTCTGGGATTGAGTGGATCAAGAGTTATTCATTGAGTTTCCAGCCATCCACTCCTCCATTATCTTAGTAACCAAGTCCACCTTATCATGTAAATTACAAATCAATTCCATATTGAATGAATGAGAGTCATGGACTTCATTAACATTCGATCTGGGCTGTAGGGACCAATTAAAAGTATCCATGGAAGCATGATTGATTGAATTCTCGCTCATCTCCTCAAACAAATCATGCGAGCTATCTGTGTCTTTGTTGAGGAAATTGCCTCCGCAAGAAGCGTCCATGTGATTTCTGAGTTGCTCAGTCAACCCATGGTAGAAGATCTGCACGAGTTGCCATTTCGGCACCTTGTGGTGTGGACACCTCCGCAATAAGTCCTAGAATCGCTCCCAGGTAACATGAAACTGCTCCCCCGGCCGCTGGGTGAAGGTAGTAATTGCTCGTCCCAAAGCATTGGTATGTCCGACAAAGAAGAATTTCTTCAGGAAGGTCAATTTCCAATCATTCTAAGTTTCAATTGGCCTTCCTATAGCCCTGTACCAATGAGTGGCTTTATCCCTAAGAGAGTGGGGGAAGAGCCTCATGATCATCTGCTCCTCATTCACGTTTCATGCCTTGGTGGTCTGGACCAAAGTGGTCAAGTCCTCCAAGTGCTGAAACGAGTCTTCAGAGCCAAGCCTATGGAAATGTTTGAACAGGCTTAACACCTGGGGCTTGATTTCTACGTCTCCGGTAGGAATCTAGACACCAGAACATTCCCCATAATTTGAAGGATCGTAAAAATCCTTCAAGGGCTGAGTGCCTTGCATTCTCTGGAACCATTCTTGCATTCTCTACATTTATTCTAGCTGCCTTTGAAATATTACCTGTGGATCCTAAGGCAGAGAAGGCTGTTGATCGGCCATGAGATCAATTTGGCCAAAATCTAATCTACGCCTCCTAGAATACTCTAGTGGTCCTTCCAATCGGGGATTCAACGACATCCTTCCTAGCATAAATTAGGAAAAGGTCAAAAGGACTGGGGATAGCAACCCTGCAGCACAATAAAACAAGCCTGTTCTTAAGTGGGGTAGCCTAAGGATCTACAGACTCTCAGAATCCACTGTAAGATTATAGACGATTTACTCTACTTGCGTCTGCTCAATCCAACTAGTTACAAGGAGGGACTGGGGAGAAGGTTCTTCCTTCAGCTTATGCCTCCGGTTCCTAATGTACCCCCCAGTCGCGATCATTGAATGCTACTCCCCTAGCTAGACATCAGATTGATCAATACAAGCAGGTTAATCATAAACAATCTCAGACTGGACCCCAAAGAGCGAATCAGTCCTTAAGGCCAACGTCTACTTGATTTTATTTAGGCCTGGGATTGTAGTGCTTATGGAATGTGGTGGGCCCTTGAAATGGGTTGTGCCCTTAATGATCAATTGAGTATGTGTGAGTGCGTGCACAAGTAGGATTTTCAAGCAAGATTATTTGTGATGAGTAGATTTTAGGGTTCAAATCTTGCTTAAGTAGCTTTTAGGGTTTAGAATTAGGTTTAATTCAATCAAGTTTGAGACAAACCAGGTTTTCAAGCACGGATGAAGATCACTTTCCTTTTGAAATCAAAAATAAAGTGGAGTGCCTGGTATGAACCTAAATTGAAAACCTTAAGAGGAAGCTGCTTGGTGAGTTGATTTTAGGTTGATTGGTGCAGCCCAAACAACTCAAATAATTGGCCAAGATTGCACTACTAAGTTAGGCACACAAAATGATTAACCTAGACTAATTTCTACTCTTTATATGTTGACTTGTGTGTACCGATTCCACAGATCAGAATCCGGTTGAGTAGAAGAAAATCAATTAGGTTAAGTGCCTTGAATGTGGGTGTATGTTTGATTTATCCCACAAAAGTATCTTTCTAATTTTTTTATATGCGAGAGTGAAATGAATGTGGGTGGAAATCCAAGCAACCAAACTAATCCTAGGATTTATGCAAACACCTAGGTTAATTGGAGTTTGAATTAATGCTGTGAAATGAAATCTATGGAGCGAAAAAAATGAGGAGCACTTACAGTCATCTTCAACTGCACTTTACTCTGATCTACCGCTTGACGATTCCTTGATCGAGGTATCTGCAAAACATTAGACAAGAGATAAAGCAAGTTAGAATATAATAAAGTGTGCAAAATGTAGAAAGAAAATTCAAAAATTGTTGCCTCCCCGGCAACGGTGTCAAAATGTTGAAAGAAAATTCAAAAATTGTTGCCTCCCCGGCAACGGCGTCAAAATGTTGAAAGCGGAAAACTATGCATTCAGAGTTGGATTCGAATGCCTGTCATTGTAGTTCGAGTCGCAAAGAAATCTGTTCAACAGATAAAATTTATACTAAAAAATCTGTAAAGAAGTTCTAAGTCGAACACAGGGAGGCTACGTCGATCTCAAAATCCGTAATTATATTTTTTTTGTATTTTTGTTTAAAAAGTAAAATAATCACAATAGAATCGCTATAGACAATAAGAGAGAGAGAGAACAATCACTTGGTATTAAGTAATGTTTTTACACTAAGAAAGCAGGAAATGATTACACTAGAAAGTCGAAAATTGTTACAACTAGAAAGCAGGAAATTCTACTCTAGTAAGCGATAAAAGAAAGGAGAGAGAAGTTATCCTCCTCAATGAATGCCTGAAGGACGAGCCAGATGAAGGCAACGCCTGGAAGACAGAGGACGAGGTGAGAAGAAGGAGGACGAAGTCGGAAGAATGGGAATGAGGCAGCACGTCGTCGTCGCGGGATCCACTTCCGGAATGGGGGCAAAAACTTGGTTTTAGCTGTTGAGAAGCATCCCAGGTGTGGCACAAGCTTCTCTTAAGCTTTGGAGAGGGAGAGGAGAGAAGGAAGGGATGAAGAAGTAGAGTTCGGAGGGCTATATATAGGTGTAGATTGGGGGGGAAAATGCGTCATTTCATCTCAAATCATTAATTCAGGGCCTTTAATGATGGATTTATCTGTCACTAAAGGTCTGAACCTAGCCGACATGCGTGCGCCGTGTGTGCCTCTCCACCTTCCGTGCCTAAATGCACCCGCACATGTTTTGGTGATCTTAGCCGTCCGATAGTGAGATTGGACGGTCGAGATCAATCCTCGCCTGTGCCCGCTCTTCAGCTTTGCATCGCCAGATCGTGCGTCAGATCTGGCGTGAGGCGGGGCGTCTAATCCCGCGTACACCCGATTGAGCGATCAGCACCGTCCGCTGCTAATCGTGCGGTCACGATTATTCGCCCACGGGTTGTGGATGCAGATTCGAATGCCTGTTGTGCGCTCGCGCAACGTGCTCGACCGCTGTGCTGTGGCATCGTTTGCGTTGCACGGCAGATTTTAGGCGCACGTGCTTGTGACTATTGGATCAAAATCCAATGGCCTAGATCGCACGTTGGAAACCCTTTGGAGATGCAGCGGCGGTCATGAGGGTCGATTGAGCGGCTGAGATGGCACCATGTGGCGCCATCTTGGCCGTCCATCTTCTGTGTGTTGTAGACGGTGCCACAGGGATTAGATCGATTTTTGCTTTGTTAGCCTGCGATCATTGATCCGAACCCATCTGTGCAGTCAGATTTACCGTCTGAAATGTGGGTTGGCACCATCTTGGCCCTTAATCTTTAGGGTTCCTCGATCTCTATCTGGTGCTATGGATGTCCGATCAGGGTGATCTTAGAGTCGTTGAACTCCAATTGTCGCCCTGATTAGATCCGTATGGTTGGATCTTCGATCCGAGGCCCTGATTAATGTGTTGCCCTATCCTTGATCATAAAAGGAGATAATTACTATACAATTTATACAACTTGACCTAAACGCATGATTATGCATGTTATGCAATATTTACAATGCATGATGCTAATATGGTATTAAGAACATGCATTAATAGACATTTTAGGTTAATCAAATGCATGCACATCACTAACCTTAGATAGATTTCCTTTAACACCCAATTAAGGGCACCGTAGGAAACTAGTTAAGATTAGTTGGTATACCAGAGAAGAGTAGGAAGAAACAACCAAAATTTCACCGTAGAAGGTTACATGTAATGAGCAAAACTAAGTTGTGATCAAATCTTTAAGGACCTACTTTAGTTTGGTACTTCATCGAACTAAAGTCAATCGAGTCTTATGGCATGCTACAAAGGCAACACATCATGCATGTAAGTGAGGTATACATACACTTCCTACATTGTACGTATAACATGATCATAAGTCTCGACGGGTAAGTAATTTGGACACAATTTTACTCGGAGGACTTTTGCCGTAGGGGTAAGAATACCTAATGTTTGGTCTCACGTGCATATATCTTTAGCAAGTGTGTGCATCTAAATAATAAGTAATTTGAACATCAAAGAAATTCAATAAAGGACTAAAATATCATTTAATTAAATTAAAAAGATTAAATGTACATATACCTCTAACTACTCAAGCCTCCAAGTATACCTGACACCGATAACCAGCAATTGCAAAATCAAAATTAATTAAATAACATATTATAATCTTAAATGTTAAGAACAAATACATTCTCATTCTAAGGACTTGGTAAAAATTTACAGGTGATCATATATATCCTCTCTAAATGTACATCCATTTAGGTGAAATCGAATCATAAAATCCTTATCCTATGCGTGATTATTTGTTCTTTTGAGCGAACCATTCCCCTATCCACAAACCTGATAGAGCTTAATAAAGAAGGGCTTCGGTCAATTTTCTTCCTAAGAATCATACTTGTAATTAGGTTGCAAGATGTTGCCCTCATTTCTAGACCTGCAACTTGGGAGTCAAACCATGAAGGCCACGCTTAAATGGAAGACAAAAGGATAATTTAAGAATGGTTTATCAACCATAGCACAACCCGAACCAACCCAACACAACCATATTCTTAAACCTTAACCCAAACCAAACGTGCAAACCATAGCCAAAGTCAAATCCTAAACCCTAAACCCCAACCCAAACTAACCATTCAAACCCTAGCCCAACCCAACCACCTTAACCCTCCCTCAACTCAAACCCTAAAACCCTAGCCCAAGCACCATATGCACAACCTAATACCAAACCTAAACAACATATATTAAACCCAACTAAACATAGGGAACGCAATGTTCCAGGTCCGCTGCCTAAATTCTAAACATTAAAACAATTTTCAAAATAATTTGATAGAGTTTCCCCTTATATTTTGAAGTTTTCTATAAACCTGCATAGAAAAATAATACTCATCATAAAAGTGGGCACACCTCACATTAAATTTCATTTCAATCAAATAAGTGGGCACACCCCATATTCACAATAAATCATACAAGTGGCACACCCTACATCCATTCAATGAAGTTAACAACAATATGTGGGCACACCCCACATCTAACAAAAGCCTAAAATATCATTACAATAAATTAAAAACATTAAAATTATACCTCGAACGACTATAGCTTCTAAGAATGGTCGTCACTGATACCTTGTAATTTCATAAACACTATTAATTAAATAACATATTATCATGTTATTCAAAAATTTAAAACTTATAGAATAAAGGCGGCGGCAGTGGTGGTAATAGGAGGAGGGCAACAGGAGAAGGAGGATGAGGAGGGGGTAGCAGGACGAGGAAGATGAGGAGGCCGGCAGTAGGAGAAGGTGGAGGAGAAGGGCAATAGAATGGGGAGGAGGAGGAGGAGGAGGGGGTATGGTTAGGAAGTAGAGGAGGAGGGGGGAGCTGAGGAGGAGGAGGATGGGGAGGAGGTAGGGAGGAGGAGGGCAAGTAGCTGCCGAGGAGATGGAGGGGGAGGAATCAAGGCGGAGGGGGAGGAATCGAGGAGGAGGGGTAGGAACTGAAGAGGAGGAGGAGGAGGAGTCGAGGAGGATGATGGGGAGGGCGCAGATTACAGGAGGATAGAGTAGCAGGAGAGGCTGAGGGGGTGAGGAGCAAGGGGCGTTGGCGGATGAGGGGGAGGGGGAGGGGGCCAATTGTAGGAGGAGAGGCGGCGGCCGGAGGGGGAGGACGAGGAGGAGGAGAGCAGGGGGTTGGGAGGATGATGGTCGAGGAGTAGGAGAGGCGGAGGGGGCGGGGAAGAGGAGCGGAGGCAGATGGTCTTACCTGAGATGGTAAGGAGAGGCAACGGGCTACGTAGGGGAGGGTTTTGCGTTCACTTTGGGGAAGATGAACAGTGATAGGAGGTCGGTGCCATGTGCAATAGATGAAGTGAGATACACCGTTGGTTTAATCACTAACCGATGGCAAAAGATGAATTAAATCCCCTCTCGATTGTGCCCAAATTTTGGCTGCTAAATTTAACCTACTTTATCTAGTCGCTTATTCCACTAACCGATAGCAAAAGTCACTAATCCTGCCCAAATTTTAGGTGCAAATTTTAACCGTCTTTTCCCCGTCACTTATTAACTAATCGACGGTAAAAATATATTTGTCGTCACTTCATGAACCGACAGAAAATATTAATGACAACCACTTTCCCAATCGCTTTTCTGCAATTGATGGTAGGTTGAGTACAGGCCTTCGCGTCGCTTATTTGAATAAGCGATGGTAAAAATAATTTTGCCGTCGGTTTTACTAATCGACAGCAAGAACCAATGGCATATCCCATTCTTCTAGTAGTGGGTGTAGGTTTTGATGTAATCAGGTGTCATGTCAAAGTGCACATCATTGGCTAGAAGGTCAATTAAGGGCTTGGATATTTGGGAGAAGTCTTTTATGAATCTTTTGTAGAAGCCAACGTGTCCCAGGAAAGATCTAATTTATTTGACCAAGCTAGGAGGTGGGAGTTTGGAAATTAAGTCAACTTTAGCTCAGTCAACTTCTATGCCCCTATGCTAGACGATGTGACCAAGGATAATCCCTTCTTGAACCATAAAATGACTCTTTTCCCAGCTTAAAACCAGGTTGACCTCGATACATCGTTTTAGGATTTTCTCCAGGTTACCAAGGCAATGTTCGATGAGTCTCCAAAAATGGAGAAATCATCCATAAAGACCTCTAGGTATTCACCCACCATCTCCAAAAAGATGGCTAACATGCAATGTTGAAAGGCAGCAGGTGTGTTGCATAACTTGAATGGCATATGGTGGAATGCAAATGTGCCATATGGGTAGGTGAACGTGGTCTTCTCTTGATCTTTGAGTGCAATAGCAACCTGGTTATATCCTGAATATCCATCCAGGAAGTAAAAATATTTCCACCCTACCAATCGTTCAAGAATCTGGTCAATGAATGGTATGGAAAAATGATCCTTCTTAGTAGCTTCATTAAGCTTCCTATAGTCAATACACACCCACCATGCAATGGTGGTGCGGGTGGGGATGGATTCACCTTGATCATTTGTAACAACGGTGAGCCAGGCCTTCTTTGGTACCACTTGAGTAGGGCTCACCTAGGGGTTGTCAGAAATTAGATAGATGATTCCCGCATCAAGCCATTTAATAATATTTTTTTAAATGACCTCTCACATGTTTGGGTTCAATCGCCTTTGCATCTGGTGAGAAAGTCGAGCCCCATCTTCTAAGTAGATCTTGTGAGTACAATAGCTAGAGCTAATTCCCCATAAGTTCAAAATTGTCCACCCAATTGCTGTCTGATGTTAAGAAAGAGTTGTAGTCAACCTAAGCACTTGGTCGCTGGTCAGGTGTGCATTGATAATCACAGGGAAAGCATGATTAGGTCATAGGAAGACATACTTAAGGTTGTTGGGTAGAGGTTTCAGTTCAGATGCAAGTGGTACAATGTTTGACGGGTAAGGGAAGGGAGGGAGTTGAGTGACATCAATCTCCTCAAGTAGAGGTTGCCGATGGTAATCAGCTCTACAAAGTTTTGCAACCTCCAGAGATTAGGATGGGTCAAGGTAGTCTAAAGCTGGTTGAGTCAAATGGTCCACTAAAGAGATTACTGTTAAGCATTCTTCCACCAGGGTTTCCATGGGATCACATTCCTTGACCCAACCACAATCAAAAGACTTAGTTGCCTTGAAGATATCCAATTACATCATCTTATCTCCAAAGGTAATTTCCATACATCCCGTGTCGAAGTCAATGTTAGCCTTGGCCGTAGCCAGAAAGGGCCTGCCTAGGATGACAGGTGTGTTTTTTAATTGTTCGAGAACTTCCATATCAAGGACTAAGAAGTCAACCAGGAAGTGGAAGTCCTTAACCTGAACAAATACATCCTTGACTACCCCTTTCGAGGTTTTCATGGATCGGTCGACCTATTGGATAGTCACAAATATAGGCTTTAGTTTTCCAAATCCAAACTGGTGATAAAGGGTAGTCGGGATCATGTTTATTGAAGCACATAAGTCTAGGAGTGCTCTATCAAAAGTCAAATCACTGATATTACAAGAGATCATTGGTGCTCTAGGGTCCAGTCTTTTAGGAGGTATGCTACTCAAAATTACCGAACTAGCCTACTCAGATAGCACTACCTTCCTAGGTGCTTGGGTTCTTGTCTTATGTTTGGGTGTGCAAACATCCTTCAAAAACCTTGTGTAAGCCGGGATATGTTTGATTTCCTTAAGGAGGGATATATTGATCTGAACTTATTTGAATATCTCTAACAACTCCTCATTCTCAGCCACATTTTTCTTCTTTTTGACCTTGTCCAAGGCTTCAGGGTATGGGACTTTAGTTTGGACAGGGTTGGGTTCTTGATTCTTGGATTCCTCTTTATCATCCTCAGAATCATCAATTATTTCAGGTAGTGCAGTCGCAAGAGGGGTCGGCCATTTAGGGTCTTGGGTTTGGGTGCTGCTTCTCAAGGTAACTGCATTGGCTGAAGCATTGGAACTAGGGTTAGGTCCTTGAGAAGAAGAAGCAGCAAACCTAGGGATGTTTATAGGGCTTGTAAAATCACATGGGCATGCCCCTGATTTTGTTGGAACCCTTGAGGATTTTGGCCTCTATTCATTACATTCCTCGAGTTCAGTTGCGGCTGAGATGGAAGGGACCCCTATTGTTTGTTATCCAACAACTGGCTCAACTGTCCGTTCACTAAATCCATTTTCTCTTGATGTTTCTGATTCATATCAGCCATTATCTTGATCATAGTGTCCATTTGTTTTTGTTATGTAGGAGCCATCCTATTCTGGTTATAGGGTGGTCTAGTAGGTGGACCTTGCTCATAGGAGGGAGGGTTTGGCTTGGGTTGGTTATGGAATTAGTTCAATTTTTGGTTCTACCAGGAAAAATTTGGGTGGTTGTGCCATCCAGGGTTGTAAGTGTTGGAGAAAGAATCACGCATAGAGTAACTCTGGATGACATGGGCACCTTCAAAGGTAGAATGTGCCAAAGGGAAGGGGAAAGAATAATCAGGGTTTGAGGGAACAAAGGTCGCCCCCTGGAACATGGTCAAGGATTGTTCCAGGTGCACTTGGTTCATACACTGAACTAGGTCAACATTGTAAGATCCCTTGGCTAGGGAGAAGGTTTGCAGTGGGGCTCGAGATTGATTCAAAAGCTTATCAATTTTTTTGTCCACCAACTCAACCTGATCCAGCTTCTTTGCTATGATGTCCATGTCAACCATCCCTGAATTAGTTTGTACTTCAAAAATCCCTCCACGGGGTTGACTAGACTTATTGAATTGAGTCATGGAGGTGTTATTAAGCGAGTTCTCACTCATAGACTCAAAGAGTTTGAGTGCACTTTCCTCATCCTTGTTCAAAAAAGTGCCTCCACACGAGGAATCAACTAAATTCCTAAGGTTGTTGTCTAGACCATGGTAGATGATCTAGGCCAATTGCCACCTCGAAACCTCGTGGTGTAGGCATTTCCTCAATAACTCGTTAAATTATTCCCATGCCTAGTGGAATTGCTCTCCACTTTGTAAGGTGAATGTGGTAATGGCTCCTCTACGGGCATTAGTCTTTCCTATGGGGAAAAACTTCTTTAGCAATGCATGCCTGAATTCCTCCTAAGTGGAGATGGGTCTCCCTAAAGTTCTAAGCCAATGAGAAGCTTTTTCTTTCAAGGAGAATGGGAATATCTTTATTAAAACAATGTCCAGACTGATGTTCCTTTGTTTCACAGTTCGAGCAATCCGGTCTAAGTCCTCTAGGTGTTGGAAAGGGTCCTCATTTGAGCTCCCATGAAAGTGGCTTTGAATTAAGCTAAGGACATTGGGGTTTTAGCTCTAAATCATCTCCCTATTTGGGGACCCTAAGATGTAGCTCGATCCGGATAGCAGACGGATCATAAAAAACACGAGGACTTGGTTGACCCTCAAGGGGTTGTGGTGGGTTAGGTGGATTTGGTGGGGGTTGCCCTTGAGGGTTCTATAGTTGGTGTATGGCCTGCATGATGTTTAGATCGGTTGTTACTTGAGTTGGTGGTTGGTAGTGATTTGAGATTGGATAATGGCCATAGTGTCAAGTTGAGGTTGGTCCTCTACATCCTCAATTCTTGGGTTGACCATTTCTTGAGTCCTATCCCTAGAAAAATTGTCTCCTCCTGATCTCTCTCCCTAAAGCAACCAATTCAGGATGAAGTAATCGTCTTCCATGCATACACTAAAGAAGAACAGGAGGGATGCAAAGGAGATAGGCGAGAGAATAGTGTGTTCCCAATCAAGCAAACAAATCTAGGCCCTATGGTGTAGACCTTGGTGACCTAGAAGCCTTGAAAGAATAATCAAATCTGCAAGCACTTAAACCCCTTTTCCCAAAGTTAATCCGACCAGGTTGATTATGAGAGGATTAAGGGGAAAGTTCAACCTTTGGCTCGCATCATCGGTTCCAGCCGTTTGACACTTCCCAACAGCCTAGACACTAGATTCCACAATGGGAATTAAGGTCAAATGCTTAACAAACCCAGTTACACTTCCAGGACTTAGATTAGTCCTACCTAGGGCATGTCTACTCAATTTTAATGTAGGCTAGGTCAGTGCTTGTGCTCAAGGTATGTGATGAGGCATTGTTGGGGCTTGTGCCTATTAATTAATCCAATTGAGCATGTGTGCACTCAACAAAACATGATTTTCAAGCAAGGGTTTTATTTTTTTGACGTGGTGTCTTTTAATGTTTCTTCCTTGCTTTAGTGATTTTTAGGGTTGAAATTTCTTAATGTTTTTAGATAATGTTTTAAGTGGGCACACAAGGTTTTGCACATAACAGGTGATGATTGATTTACTTTAAGATCAATGTGGCCCTAGAAATAAGCAACCCTAATGTATTCACCCCTAAAGTTCATGCAATTCTTCTCGGTGAATGAATTTAATTTTTGATGAGTGGTGTGGCCCAATACAAAACATAGGTGACTTCGCAAACACCACTCAAAGGGAGAAACACTCAAAAGGATTTTCAAAAGATATTAGAGTGTAAAGAGAATTTTTTTTTCTGGGTGGTGGGTTTGAGATGTGGATCAGGTAGCAATTCACCACTCCAATTGTTTTGGATTTTTTTTTCTTTTTTAAGCAAGCAAACAAGTACACTAGCCTAGGGTTTATGCATGAGCTTAAATGCATTTTTTTTTAAATAAAAGAAAGATGAGACTACGCTAGATAGAGTGATACTTACGAAGGTCTTCATTGCATTTTGCTTCCAATCTACCATCTTCAAGTGCTCTCTTCTTGTCACTTTCACGCCAGATTCTTGCAATCAATCAATAGAAAGAGAGAAAAGCAAGTCAGAAATGTGAGCACCAATTCCCTGGATAAAAACAACTAAAAGATCTATTGCCTCCCTAGCAACGGCACCAAAAAATTGACCTCGAAAGACCCATTTGATTAATTTATACGTTGTAGACTTACGACATTAATTTTAAATGAATATGGAGAAATACGAGTACAAGTGTCAATCTTAGGGAGGAAAAAAATCAGATTTTGTAGTCACTTAGTTTATTGTCGCATGATGGTTTGCTTGCATGTAGAATGAAGAGAAAACAAAAGAAAGAGAGAGAGAGAAAGAGTGAGTGAGAGATCCATGATAATGGTGATTATAGCAACATGGACTAGCATAAATAGAACATAATTTAGAGCAACAATGATAATAATGAAAGCTAGTCTATTGCAATGGCAAAATCATTTTACAATAACTCTAGATGAATGCTTAAAACAACATGAATAACAACTAAAGAACACTAGCAAATAAATGCAATAAATGAAGATGCGAGGTAGCCACGATGGTAGAGGGACTTCCTTCGGTGGCTCGGTGGCTTCAGGAAGACACTTTGAAGCTCTATGGAGGTGAGGACATTCTTGGTAGATGATAGGAAGAGATGTGATCAAATGGAGGTCCATAGGGCTATTTATAGGGCTCATGCGAAATCATTTGGCCCAAAATTACGCCCAAACACTCACTCTTCTTCGGCCAACGCACGCACAGCCACGTGCAAGCGTATTGACCGTCACAAAATGCATTTGAGTAAAATTTCTCATTGTAGCACATTTTACGATGTCAATTTTAATAGAAGAATCAAACGTGAGTCTTGATTGCGTAGTAATCATACGTCTTAAATGACCTAAATTAAGTTAGAACTTAGCATAACTTAGTGTAATCCATGCATACATGAGCAAACTTTGCATCTTTCTTGCTTTATTTTAGCTATGCATCAAATAATGATATAATGTACTAATTAAGTGCATTGTGTGGATTGTAGATAATAAGATCTGAAGCTAGATCTGAGGATAGATCTAAAGAATAAAGAGAAGCTAGAGCTGGAGCAGAAGACTTAGGAATAAATAGTAGAGGAAATAATGTAAGGTTGAGATATGCTACTCTACTAAGCAGAAATTAATGCTTAGATTAAATTATGAAGAACATTAGGACATCCTTACATGATGTAAACACATTTATTGAGGGTAAAATGCCTATTCATGTATGTTCCTAGGCTTAGATTTGCATTTCATGTTATAAATATTGTATAGCATGCATCATTCTACATTTAAAGTAGTTGTATATAACTTAGGTTAATTGCATCCTTTTTGTGGTTAGTGATGAGACACTCATCATGATCTCTAATTACCCCTAATTAACTAGTCTTCCTAGTTAATTAGCTAAGGTTATGAACATATAAGGGTCAATTATAGAATAAGGGATATTTAGTAAAGGACCTTAAAATAAGATAAAAATGACATTTTATCATTCAAATAACATTATTAGTAACTTAGATAATAATTGGACTCAAAATCCTATTAACCATTTCCTCAATTAATAAGTTAAGTAACTTAAACTTAATGTAAACCTAAGTATATAATAACTTATGTAATTTTACTTAATCTAATAAATTAACCTAAAAAGGTTAAAAATGTAAATTCAAGGTGAAAAAATAATATTTACCTTATTTACTAACATATATAAAAAGTTGAAAAAGATCTAAGTTAAAATAAACCCTTAAAACCTGAGTTTACATTTTGGTCGTTAAACTTATTACAATCAGGTCCTTATTTCTCACAGAGGTCCTTAAGTTTTATTATATATAAGTCTCTTTCCTTCTTCTTCTTCTTCTTCAGCCAAATGAACAGCTGGCGACGGAGAGTCACGCCACCACATGATCACCGCCCTTCCGACATTACTCTTCTTTGTCCAAGCTCTTGCAGCTTGCGCTCTCCACCTCCTCTTGATCCACCGGTCTGGATTAACTGGAAATCCTAATTTCCAATGGGAGATAACCTCACCGTCATCGGAGATGATGCTGGAGGTTAAGCTCCTCAAGCTCCTTCTTCGGCCAGACCCCACCATTCTCTTCGCCGCCAACTACTATAAATGCCCCTCACCCCTCAGATTTTACTCAAGTTGGCTCCCTTCCCTCTTCTAACATTGAGCCGACCTAATAGGCTATTCGTCTACAACTCCGGCAACTTTCCATCTCACTATCCAACTTCTTCCATCCATTCTGATCAACCGAGGAGATCCGCCGTGGTTAGCCGCGTCTTTGACACAGGCGCCAACCCAAGGAATCCTCTACTTCACCTCAAATCCGCCTACCGGAGATTCTTCTTTTCATCCTCTGATTTCGTCGTCCGCCATGAGACTTCGGCAGAACCCTATTGACCCCTTCGTCCAGGTAACAGCGGATTAGGAGTAGGAGTAGGAGTAGGAGTAGTAGGTTAGCTTAGTTAGTTAATTTAGGTAGTTAGATTAGAGTAATTTTAGAATTTCAATGTCATCTTCTCCGACTCTGGCGAACTCCTTGAGCTCGCCAGAGCCATGATTTCATCTTTTGAAATCGCTGTCCACCTTCCTTTATCTCCCATGATCATTTCTGATCCATTTAATTACTTAATTAATGACCTAATCGCCTAATTCATCTTTCACCTCCACTGACTATTGTCACTGTCCATGGCAACAGTAGTCGAGCTAATTCCACCTGCACTGGGTCTGTCATCATCTATCCATCATTATGGACCCTAATCGACACTATAATATATATAAATATCACAAAAAAATTAAACGCCCAATCTTAATTAAGCTCCTAAGCTCGCTATCAATGGCAACTCAGGAGCAGTTCAAATCCTAAATTAAATATATATTTATTATCACAGACATCTGTTGACTTGTCTCAACCACTCAATTGAGTGGGAGATCAAGTCCCATGCCTCGACCAACTAAATTTTTATTCAAAATGAATTCACTGTCAAATCTTACATATAAATAGATAATGAGGAATTAAATGTGATTCTGAGGTTCCTTGCAACCTCAGGATCCTTTTTAGATTAAAAATGGCAAGTTTAAATAATCTGTACACAATTCACATATTTTCTGAACTCACCGGAGCTTCGGCGAGCTCCGGCGAGCCATTCTTGAGCTTCAGCCTTCATAATTGAGTGAAAAGCTCCAGATCAATGATTTGTGGATCACTGATTGTGCTAAGGTATTTTAATTGAGATTTTAATGTCTGGAGTTGCTGTTAGGTCTTCATCTTCTCCAACTCCAGCAGAGTTGGAGATGAGTGACAGATAGGTTTTAGTCCTGTTTAAGAAGTTTGGAAGCATCATTATTGATCCCTAGGTTCATTTCTGTGATCCAATCACTGTAACAACTCTTAGATTCCTCTGACGAACAAACACATTTTGAAGCTCAGGCAGCGAGCTTGAAACCCTAGAAATCTTGGTCAGAACACTTATCTGAAGATTTGAGCAAATTCCTGATGTTGAAAGAACTTGATTTGAGGTTTTAATTGCCTGTGGAGAGGCTTTTAATAGAAAGTCAAATTTTTATGCCTTCACAGTCAAACTGAGTCTAATTATGAAGTTCTCAGCTCGAGTTGAGGAATTGATGTGATAGAACTGCTTCTGAGAATCTGTTGGATAATCTGAGAGTGATCAAAGTGAGCTCAGATGAGTTATTATGTGAAAATTCAAATCTTGACAATTTGGGTTATTTTTAAACATAAACTAACAGTAGTGCCATTTTGTTGAGTTTTAATCTTAAATTCTGCCCAGATCAGTCTGTTACAACCCTTAGAGCTTGTTTAAATCGATTAGTAATGTTCCTTTGTGTCTGTCTATCTATTTTAAATTTGAAATTTTGAACTCTAAAGCTTTCGGAGAAGCTTTGAGCTTCTCTATTGTTCCTGAAGGTCTTGAGAGCTTAGAACTTACTCCAGCAAATGCGGAATAACTTCCAGACACTATTCAAACCTTTAGTTAAGAGAGATAAGTCCATCTGAGGACTCTGTGAAGTTAATTTCACTTTCCAAGCATTAAAAACCCGTAGTAACCTCTTATTTCACTCTTTAAATTGAAGAGGAAAACATCCTCTTACCTTTAAATTGACCCTGCAATCCTATAGAGTAACCTTAGAGCTTTCCAGCAAACTTTAAATCACTTGAAACGGAGCTCTGAGCTGGGAGATATGATCGGTTGAAGTTGGGTCTGGAAGGGGTTAAATTAGTCCCACATCGATAGTTTCTGAGTGGGCACCTTGGAATAAAAGCAATTTGTTACATGGGCTTCCCAATCGTCAGCGCTCGGTGCACGGTTATCGATCTGAGCATTCTGAACCTATCTGAGCATGTGTGTGTGTGTGTGCGGTCATGTGTGCCTACGGGTGTGCACCCAAGTGGGTGTGAGCGAGTGTGCCTTGGGGGGGCAAGGCCTGGGAGGTCGGGTTGAGCCGGAATGACTCGAGAGTATGAACTGAAAAATAAATCGAAATCGAACCTAACTGAAATCAGGTGAGGACCGAGTAGGGTCTGGTCCCACCCTGGTCTCGTGGTGCTGTGTATCCTCGAAAGAACCTCATCGTAAATAAAATAATTTTTGGTTAAAATGAAAAAAAAATCTGATTCAATTGAAGGATTAAAGGAAAAGAAAAGAGAAGTAGAGAAGCTGATGGCTAAGTGCTGAAGGCTAAGATTAAGTGTTGAGCTAAAGGCTAAGGAAGTAAAGGAAAGAAAGGAGAACAAGCACTACTAAAGAACAAAAGAAGACTAAGGGAAGAGAAGAAGGCAGTAACAGAACAGAAGAAGATAGGTAAGAAAAGAGCTCGAGTGAGAATAAAAATAAAGGAAAAGAAAAGGAAGAAAAGAGAGGCTGAAGAAATAAATGAAGATTTATTTTTCTTATATCATTTTAATTACTTTTTATTCTTAAATGTTGTAATACGGCATGTTTTAATGAAAGAACTCTTATTGCCTTAATTTCTTTTGAAATAAAATTGGAAAACTAACATGTTTACTTGTCAACAAAGTAGATCATTTTGAGTAAATATGTTCTTTTATGGGATTTTGCATATTACTTCATTTTAATTAAAGTTTTGGCAAAATTCATGTTCTTAAAATCAACTTAGTTATACCTCCTAAACTTATAAAGAAAATAAAAGATAATTGGTGAATTTAGAAAAAATTATACCTCCCAGTGAACGACTTGGACTCAATCAGTAAAATTTTCTAAAATATTAGGTTAATTCGACCCTATACTACATAACCGACACAATTTCGAGTTAACCTAAGTGACTTTTTCTACTCTTAATTAAGTGAAATTAACTTAATTACTAAGTTGAGTGGAAGTCACCGATCATTTTAATGGTGCCATTGCTGGGGAGGTAATATTTTGCCTCATTTCACTCATTAAAATATTCCCTGGCATTTCTTCGTCTAAACATCATTTTAATGGTGCGTTGCTGGGGAGGTAATCCTTTAATTCACTAAAAATAGTTGGAATAATTATCTAATTAGGAGGTATTTTGTAAATATATTTTTGTTTTTAATGTTTTTGTTCTAATTAGTGTGTTTTGTTTTTGTTTTTGTTTTGTTTTTATTTTCTATCTTCTTTTCAGGTTTACCTTTGTGGGTGATCTCAAGAGAAGGTGGGAATCAGTTTTGTTGTTTCCGCTTTTTGTGAGTATTCCTTAGTCTTTTGTATTGTTGCATTTAAAAAGTAAAAAAAATACAAAAATACATCTTTATCTGACTAGTAGCAGCATATACATAGGCATACACTCTTAGGAGTGCATTATCTGCTAGTATTAGTACGATCTGACTCGGGAATTTTTAAACTGTTTTTCTCGCATCAGCGGGACAACACAAGAAAACTCACGTAGATCCCTGTCCTCTGAGATTTAAGAAGACCATATATTTTTATTTGAAAAGAAATAAAAAGCGGCCATTGTAGTTTAATTGATATATTTTTGAAAAAGATTTATTAAAAAAAGGAAGTAAAAATTGTGACTTAAATCTGATTGCAGAATGCATGCAGGTTTTTTAACCGCTATCGTCTGTTGCATGCTATCGCACACACAGCGCGATCACTAGAGTGACATGAGTCTATTTTTCTATCTCTCCTCTTTGCACCTCTTAGGGCTTTGGTCGAAGATCAACAAGTCTGTCTCACTACTAGAGCCTTGGGGAGCTAGTAGTGAGCGGTCTCGATCCTAGACCTTAGACCTTTGAGCTTTAAGGTACGCACCTATGCAGACACAGATTAGGATGCGTATTTTGATACTATTACTTTATTTGTTTACGTCAAATTATTTTGCGTATCTTAGGAATCTCTTCTTTCCTTTGAAAGAAGAGCAAAACCCACGTTTTTTGTGCTGTTTTGTAGGTTTTTGTGCCGCTGTTTTACCAGTGTTGTGCGTGTGCCTTTGCACATTATTTTCCATTTATGGATAGGTGGCGATCCTTGCATCCGCCTCTTGCACCACCGTTGATAGGTGATCCTAGGCCGGTTGCAGATAAGCAACCAATGGTTTTCTGATGTAAACACATTTACAATACTTAAGATGTCTATTTATGCATGTTCTTAAGCATAGGATTGCATTGCATGCTATAAATATTTCATAACATGCATCATCTTGCATTTAGAGTAGTTTGAATAAAATGGATGTTAATTGTCTCCTTTTATGTGCTTGGACAGAGAAAACTTTTTATCGGGGCCTTGGATCGAAGATCCAACTATACAGATGTGATCAGGGCGACGATTGGAGTTCAACGACTCCAAGATCGCCCTAATCAGGCATTTGTAGCATCAGATAGTGATCAGGGAACCCTAGAAGATCAAGGACTAAGATGGTGTAGATCCGCACTTCAAGCGACAAATCCGACCACACAGATGGATTGGGATCGACGATCGTAGCCTAACGACACAAAAATCAACTCAATCCAACACCCATGGCACCATCTACAACATCCAGAAGATGGACGGCTGAGATGGCACCACGTGGTGCCATCTCAGCCGTCCAACTAGCCCTCAAGACCGCCATTGCTTTTTCAAAGAAGTTTTGGCACGCGATCTGGGCCGTTGGATCTCAATCCAATAGCTGTGGATATGCGCACCTTAAAACATCCTCGCGCCCATCCACGCTCCGCAGCGCAGTAGGCGAGGGTGTTATCTTGAGTAGGCGACATGCGATCGAATCGCGCGAGAGGGCGAGCGGCGCAAAATCGCTCGAGCGGGTGAGAGTCAGATCTGGATCTGGTGGCTGCAGGCGCTCAATAGAGCCCACGCACTATCGCACGCCCACACCTCACGCGGCATCGCACGCGGGTGGGCGCGAGTTGAGGAGCGGAGAAGGTGCATCTTAAGCCGTCCGATCTTGCGATTGGACGACTAAGATTCAGCGAACGTGCGTAAGCGTTAAGCGCGAGCAGAAGCCAGCAGCCACGCAAGCAACCCCCACTATGCCAATGATAGGGCTTTAGCGACGGTTTTATCCATCACAAAGACCCCTTATTTAATGTTTTAAGGATGTAATGACCAATTTGCCCCCACTCCTTGCAACTATAAAAGGAGACCCCCTCCACACGAAATTCTCATCCCTTCCGTCTCTTCTCTACCTCTCCAAAGCTCAAGAGAAGCATGTCCCACACCCAGGATGCTCCTCACGAGATAAAGTCCAAATTTTCATCCCCGTTCGGAAGTGGATCCCATGACGACGACGATGTGCTGCCCCGTTCCCATTCTTCTGCTTCATCCTCCTTCTGTCCAGGTGTCATCCCGTCCGGCTCGTCCTCCAAGTGATCGTCGAGGAGGATAATTTCTCTCTCCCATTCTTCTTTACAGCTTTCTAGTGTAGAATTTTTCTACTTTCTAGTGTAGCTGATTTCCCGCTTTCTAGTGTAATCCTTATTTGGTTTTATTGTATAAACATTTTGAAATGCATGTTTTCTCTCTCTCTCTTCTAGTCTAATTGTTGTAATAGCTTCATTGTAATTACATCACCTCGCTTTTCAAGAAAAATTCTAAAAAAAATATAATTGCAAATATAGATCGACATAGCCTCCCTGTGTTCGACCCGGAATTTCAATTTCGATATAAATTTTATTTGTTGAACACGGATTCTTCGCTTTCAATCTACAACGACAAGGTTTTAAAACCAAACACGTTAGCGTAGCAATTTGTGCGTTCAACATTTTGGCGCTGTTGCTGGGGATCGAACCCGGGTCGCCCGCGTGACAGGCAGGAATACTCACCACTATACTACAACGACCCGGGGATCGAACCTGGGTCGCAATTCTTCTTTTCACATTTCTGGCACTTTATTGTTTTCTAACTTGCTTTCTCTTGTGTCTATTGTTTTGCAAAGACCTCCATCCAGGAATCATCAAGCGGTAGACTGGAGTAAAGTGCAGTTGAAGATAACTGTAAGTGCTCCCCATTCTTCCCCCCTCCATAGATTTCATTCGCCACATTAAATCCAAATTCCAATTACCCTAGGTGTTTGCATAAATCCTAGGAATAGTTTGGTTGTTTGGATTCTCACTCACATTCATTCCACCCTCATTTATAAAAAAAAAACAAAAAGATAATCTTGTGGGGTAATTTTCAACAAACACACAACATACACCCACATTCAAGGCACTTAATCAAATTGATTTGTTTCTACTCAACCGGGTTCTGATCTGTGGAACCGATACACACAAAGCAACACATAAAAGAGTAGAAATCATTCTAGGTTAACCATCTTTGAGTGCCTAACTTAGTGGTGCATTTGTGGCCAATTGTTTGAGTTGTTTGGGCCGCACCACTCTACTTAAAATCAACTCATCAAGTAGCTCCTCCTTAGGGTTTTCAATCTAGGTCTATTCCAAGCACTCCACTTTCTTTCTAGTTTTAAAGGAAAATAATCCTTACCCGTGTTTTACAACTTGGTTTGCCTAGAAACTTGATTGCAATCCACCTAATTTGAAACCCTAAAAGCTACTTAAGCAAGATTTGAACATTAAAATTCACACATCACAAATAATCTTGCTTGAAAACCCTATTTGTGCA
This sequence comes from Thalassia testudinum, assembly GCA_037157565.1. Taxonomy (NCBI): domain Eukaryota; kingdom Viridiplantae; phylum Streptophyta; class Magnoliopsida; order Alismatales; family Hydrocharitaceae; genus Thalassia; species Thalassia testudinum. The sequence continues at coordinate 66,577,099 of JAZHRO010000025.1, read as the reverse complement.
TGCACTTACACAAATCTCAATCAATCATTAAGCGCACAACCCATTTTATGGGCCCATCACATTCCATAAGCACCATAATCCCAGGCCTTAATAAAATTGAGTAGACATTGGCCTTAAGATATGATTTGCTCTTCAGGGCCTAGTCTGAGATTGTTTTTGATTAACCTACTTGTACTGATTAATCTGATGTCTAGCTAGGGGAGTAGCGTCAAACGACCACGGCTGGGGGGTGCACTAGGAACCGAGGCGAAAGTCGAAGGAAGAACCTTCTCCCCAGTCCCTCCTAACTGGTTGGATTAAACAGACGCAAGTAGAGTAAATCATTTACAGTCTTACGGCAGGTTTTGGGAGTCAGTAGATCCTTAGGTTACCCCACTTAAGGATAGCATTGTTTTGTTGTGCTGCAGGGTCCCTATGCATAGTCCTTCCGACCTTCTCCTAGTTTATGCTGGGTAGACAGTCATTGAATCCCTGATTGGAAGGACCATTAGTGCATTCTAGGAGGCGCAAATTGGATTTTGGTCAAATTGATCCCATGGCCGACCAACAGCCTCTTTTGCTTGGAAATCCATAGGAAGAATTTCGAAGGCACCTAGAACAAATGCAGAGGATGCAGGAATGGTTCCAGAGAATGCAGGGTGCTCAGCCTTTGAAGGATTTTTATGATCCTTCAAATTACAGGGAACGTCCCAGCATCCAGATTCCAGCCGGTGACATAGAAATCAAGCCCCAGGTGTTAAGCCTGATTAAACATTATCATGGGCTTGGCTCCGAAGATCCGTTTCAGCACTTGGAGGACTTGACCACTTTGGTCCAGACCACCAAGGCTCGAAATGTAAATGAGGAGCAAATGATCATGAGGCTCTTCCCCCACTCTCTTAGGGATAAGGCCACTCATTGGTATAGGACAATAGGAAGACCAATTACAACTTGGAATGAGTTGAAATCGGCCTTTCTGAAGAAATTCTTCCCAGTCGGACGTACCAATGCTTTGAGACGGGCAATCACTACCTTTACCCAGCAGTCGGAGCGATTCCAGGACTTATTGCGGAGGTGTCCACACCACGAGGTGACGAAATGGCAACTCGTGCAGATCTTCTATCATGGGCTGACTGAGCAACTCAGAAATCATGTGGATGCTTCTTGCAGAGGCAATTTGCTCAATAAAGATGCAGATAGTGCACATGATTTATTTGAGAAAATGAGTGAGAATTCAATCAATCATGCCTCCATGGATACATTTAATCGGTCACAGCAGCCCTGATCAAATGTCAATGAAGTCCATGACTCTCATTCATTTGATATGGAATTGATTTGGAACAAACTTGATAAGGTTGACTTGGTTGCTAAAAGAATGGAAGAGTGGATGGCTGGAAATTCTATGAACAACTCTCGATCCACTCAATCCCAAAATTCAAGATTCCATTCCTTACGAGCTCCTTCTGGACGGGAGTTCGTGAATCAACTAGATGCGGCTCAACCTGTGAGTCAGCATTTTTCGGAACCCCACGGGTTCCAAACTGGGGCCTTTGATCCCAGTTTTTCTGATCCTTCCCTTTCTTTCTCTCCATCCTCACCCTATGAGGATGTCTGTGCTGTACAAGAGAATGTTAGATCCAACCCCTACTCGAATGGCTATAATCCAGGTTGGAGAAACCACCCTAACTTCTCTTGGAAAAATCCAGGGCAACAGACCCAATTCTGACCAGGCAACTATGCTCCGCAACGACCAATGGGTCAGGGTCAAGTATATACTCAGTTACCTCCGAATCAGGTCAATCAGCCAGCTTGGAATTCCTGTCAATCCACAGGGCAGGCAGATTTGAATCGTCAAATGATAGAGATGCAAGGATCCATGCTCCAGCTCATGCAGCAAATGAAAAACTCGCTGGACAACTTACAATCTGGGCTCATTGCTAACTCTCGTCAACCTAGATCTCTACCATCCCAACCCGTACCCAACCCATGAAATATTATGAATTCGGGCAACCAAGCCCATGGGTAAGGAAATCAGAGGGACCCACACACACATGCTCAGGTGATTGAGCAGGGTTCCTCATCTTCTTCTTCTTCTTCTGCAAATCAATAATTCATGGTTAATCAAGCCCCTCCAATCTTTCCTAACCCTCCCCAAGACCCAAATTCTTATGCATCTGCAAATTCTGTCACTTTGAGGAGTGGTAAGCAGACTCAGGATCCACAACCAAAATATTCTAATCTTTTGAATCCTGAAGAACTTGAGGAGAGAGAGGAGAATTCTAGAGGAGAAATCAAGGCTCAGGAACCTGATTCCAAAGATCTGACTCATGTTCCTTTTCCTGAAGCCTTAACCAAATCAAAGAAGTCTATTGATAGCAATGAGGAGCTTCTGAATCTATTTAAGAATGTTGAGATCAATATCCCGCTCCTTGATGCTATCAAGCACATACCGGCTTACACAAGATTTTTAAAAGAATTATGTACACAAAAGCGTAAGTCGTGAGAATCTGTTTCGAGGAAGGTGGTACTCTCCAAGCAGGCTAGTTCTATTATCCTGCACTACCTCCCTCAGAAAAAGAGAGATCCGGGTGCTCCATTGATTTCTTGCGTTATCGGAGATTACACATTTGATAGAGCACTTTTGGATCTTGGTGCATCCATCACCTAATTCCGAGTTCTCGTAACTTCTCTTTACGAGAAGTTTGGGTTAGGTGAACTTCGGCCAACTTCAGTAATGCTACAGTTAGCGGACCGCTCGGTCACAAACCCGCAAGGCGTTATTGAAGATGTTATAGTTAAGGTCAAGGATTTCTATTTTCCTGTAGATTTCCTTGTCCTTAACATGGATGTACCTGATAATCTGAGGAACATGCCCATCACTCTGGGGCATCCGTTCCTGGCTACCACTAAGGCCAACATTAATTGTGAAAGCGGTAGCATGGAAATCACCTTTGGGGACCAACGAATGAAATTGGATATTTTTAAGGCCATCAACAAATTTGAGGATTGTGGATTTATTGAGTAACTTGATGAGGATAATGATAACATTGAAACTTGTTTGATGGTTTCTTCAATCGAAAGTTCCTCTTTGGATGATGAATTTGACCCGCAACCCTCTATGGCTAACCTAACATCTTCGGAAGAGGTTATTGATTTTGTTCACTCACAACCTCTTCCTCTTGTTGAATCTTCAGCATCTACCCTACCATCAATCATCAACCAGCCCCAGCTTGAATTGAAACCATTGCCTGAGAATTTAAAATATCAATTTTTAGGACCTCAGAAGACGCTCCTTGTGATTATCAGTACTAAATTGACAAAGGAGCAAGAGAATAAATTGATCAAGGTCTTGAAGGAACATAAGGAGGCAATTGGTTGGACCATTCATGACCTCAAGGGGATCGAGCCATCTTACTGTAATCATAGAATATTTTTGGAAGATGGATCCCGCCCTTCTCGCCAGATGCAGAGGAGATTGAATCCAAATATGTGAGAAGTGGTAAAAAAGGAAATCATCAAGTGGCTCGATGCAGGAATTATTTATCCAATCTCTGATAGTCCTTGGGTAGAAGTACTTCTGTTTTCTTGATGGCTACTCGGGATACAACCAAGTTCCTATCCATCCCGAGGATCAGGAAAAAACTACTTTCACCTGTCCCTACGGAACCTCTGCTTTTCGTAGGATGCCTTTCGGGTTATGCAATGCACCTGCAACTTTTCAAAGGTGTATGCTAGCCATATTTTCTGACATGGTAGGAGAGTTTATGGAAGTCTTCATGGATGATTTCTCTGTCTTCAGAGAATCATTTGACTCTTGTTTGGCTAATCTGGAAATGATTCTTAAGCGATGTATCAAAACACGATTGGTCCTTAGCTGGGAAAAGAGTCATTTCATGACCCAAGAAGGCATCATTTTGGGTCATGTAATCTCTGAACGGGGAATTGAAGTGGATAAAGCTAAGGTTGATGCTATCGCTAAACTTACGCCTCCCACATCTGTTAAACAAATCCGATCATTTCTTGGCCATGTGGGATTTTATTGAAGATTCATCAAGGATTTCTCGAAGGTTGCTCGTCCTTTGAGCAATCTTCTTGCCAAAGAAATGTCGTTTGTTTTTGACGAATCATGCCGAAAGGCATTTGATTTCCTGAAAATGGCAGTCACTTGTGCTCCAGTTTTCAACCACCAATTTGGACAACCCCTTTTGAGATCATGACCGACGCTTCTGATTACACGGTCGGGGCTGTCCTGGGTCAGAAAATTGATAGAAAGTCCTCTGTCATCTACTATGCTAGTAAAACTCTAGATGAAGTCCAGAGGAATTACACTGTTACTGAAAAGGAATTATTAGCTATAGTGTTCGCTTTGGAAAAATTTAGGGCTTATCTCTTAGGGTGTCATGTTATCATCTATACCGATCACTTTGCCTTGCGACATCTCTTGGCCAAAAAGGATGCTAAACCCCAGCTTATTCGTTGGATTCTTCTTCAAGAATTTGATCTTGAAATCAAGGATAAAATCGGGGTACAAAATGTGGTAGCGGATCATTTGTCGAGACTCCTAGGTGATTCTTCTTGTCCGAACATTCCAATTGCTAACACTTTTCCGGATGAAACTATTCTTACAGTTTTAGGTGTCCACACCCCATGGTTTGCTGACATTGTTAACTATTTGGCCGTTGGTCAAATCCCCGAGGATTGGACCAAGCAACAACGGGATAGACTAAAATCTTAGGCCAAATACTACTTCTGGGAGGACCCTGAACTGTATCGCATCGGCTCTGATCAGATTATTCACCGATGTATACCGAAGAATGAATTCAACAGTATACTCGAGTTCTGCCATGCATCTAGGTGTGGTGGACATTTCTCTGGGAAAAAGACTGCTGCAAAAATCCTGCAATCTGGCTTCTATTGGCCGTCTTTATTCAAGGATGCCCAAGATTTCTCAAGGTCATGTTCTCAATGTCAGGCACTCGGGAGCATAACTAAGAGAGATATGATGCCCCTAAACCCAATTCCTTCCGTCGAAATTTTTGATGTTTGGGGCATCGATTTCATGGGACCCTTTATCCCTTCAGTTGGACATCAGTACATTCTTGTTGTTGTTGATTATGTGTCCAAATGGATTGAGGCGATTCCCACCCGAACCAATGACCACAAGGTGGTCATTGATTTTGTCAAGAAAAATATCTTCAGTAGATTCGGGATTCCGAGGGCTATCATCAGTGATGGTGGCACTCATTTTGCTAATTCCCAATTCCATAATTTATTGGCCAAATATGGGGTTAATCACCGAATTTCCACACCTTACCATCCCCAGATGAACGGACAAGCCGAGATCTCCAATCAAGAGATCAAGAACATTCTGCAGAAAATGGTTAGGCCTGATCACAAGGATTGGACTCAACAGCTTGAGGACGCTCTTTGGGCCTACCGTACGGTGTATAAAATGCCCATCCGCATGTCTCCATTCCGTTTGGTGTATGGAAAGGCTTGCCATCTACCCGTAGAGATTGAACACAGGGCATTCTAGGCGATCAAACAATGCAATTTAGATCTGAATTTAGCTGGGAAGACGAGGAAACTCCAACTATCTGAGTTGGAGGAGCTTAGAAATGATGCTTATGAGAATGCCAGGATCTACAAGGCTCGGACCAAAGCTCTACATGATCAACTGATTTCCCGCAAGAGCTTTGAGCCGAACCACAAGGTCTGGTTATTCGATTCTAAACTTAAACTTTTTCCTAGCAAACTTAGATCTAAATGGAATGACCCATTCATAATTGACCAGATTTTTCCAAATGGAGCCGTTCAGATTTTTGACCCAAAGATGGGTAACACATTTAAAGTTAACGGTCAACGTCTGAAGCCTGTTATTGACCATATTCTTCCAAAACCCATCTCAGACACAGTTGCTCTAGCCATTCTGTGACTTCTTTGGCTGGACTTTGCCTAGCTGATGGCATTAAACTCAGCAGTTGTACATATGACACAAGGCTGATACGAGCTTCATATTTAGGTGACATCTTTCATATTCTACCCTTTCTTTCAATGAGGACATTACATCAGCTAGGCATGGGGGGGTGGATTCATTTTTGAATCATTTGGTCAGCTTTGCGAAATTCATGTAAATTGTTTTTCTCTTCTTATTTATACATAAAAAAAATCAAAATTAGGAAGTATTAGTTGGACATTAGAACTTTTCAATCTTAAGAAATTTTACATTAGGATCTGAACACAAAGACCCTTTAGGTCTTTGGACTTAATTAGCCCTGTATCCACTAAAATGTGGATTTGTCTTTCGAGTCCTCGTCATCTTAATTCTATCGTAATTGGAATAAATAAGTTTGGGTGATAAATACACGACTTATCAACCCACCCTCTGATTTGAGGGAATTTTTGAGTTTTAAGCATCTACACACTTTCTTTGCACTGACTCGTTGTTCAGCAATTCTAACGGAAATTGGGTAGCTAATGAACCTTCTAGGGTGATATGGCTAGCAAGTTATCGTGGGTAACAGCCCATAGGTAGGTTGTCCAGAGCCCAGTCACTGGACCTTTCTCTTTTTGCTACCTTTAGGTAAATCTTAGACCAGGGAAGCCACCTACTTAAAAAAAAAAATCAAAAAGAAAAGGAGAAAAGAAAAAAAAAGAAATAAACCACACTTCCCTCACGAGTATCGCTGGCAAGTTGTCGATGGTAACAGCTCATCGACCGGTTGTCTAGAACCCAACTCCGTAAATGCACTGAAAATTCCCAAAACACTTAGGAAGAAGTGGAGAAGTAGAATAAATAGGCGAGATATACACTGGATTCACCCTTGTGTTGACCCCGTAGAAAAATAAAAGTAGGGAGAAAGCTACCGGTTGTAAAGATACACCTTCAGGCAGAATTCTTTTTGAGGTCACCTAGAGGCGTAGAAATCCGAAGTCCGTTTTAATTGCCGGTCAATGAGTCTATCACATTCACAATAAGATGCTTAGAACTTAGAGTTCTCATCAAATCTTAGGTGAGTTGAATGGCCGTAGAAAGCCACTCTTAAACCCTAAAACTTGAAAATCCAAAAAAATTAGAAAAGAGAGAAAAAAGAGAAAATGAAAATTTTCTTTGAATAAGGCGAGGGCTTAAGGCGGTTTGCATTTTGGCAGATACTCGGGCAATATTGTGTCTTTGAAAGTTCAGATCCTAAGTAGACAATTTCTTAATGATTAAAAATAACTCATGCCCAAATAATCCAACCTAATTCTTTTATAAATAACATATAGTTTTTGCTAGGGACTAGCAAAAGATAGGCATGGGGGTATGATGTAAACACATTTACAATACTTAAGATGTCTATTTATGCATGTTCTTAAGCATAGGATTGCATTGCATGCTATATATATTGCATAACATGCATCATATTGCATTTAGATTGGTTTAAATAAAATGGAGGTTAATTGTCTCCTTTTATGTGCTTGGACAGGGCAAACTTTTTATCGGGGCCTCGGATCGAAGATCCAACCATACAAATGTGATCAGGGCGACGATTGGAGTTCAATGACTCCAAGATCGCCTTAATCAGGCATCTGTAGCATCAGATAGTGACTGGGGAACCCTAGAAGATCAAGGGCCAAGATGGTGTAAATCCACACTTCAAACAACAAATCCGACCGCACGGATGGATTCGGATTGACGATCGCAGCCTAACGATGCGAAAATCAACTCAATCCAACACTTGTGGCACCATCTACAACATCCAGAAGATGGACGGCCAAGATGGCGCCACGTGGTGCCATCTCAGCATCCAACCTACCCTCAAGACCACCGCTGCCTTTTCAAAGAAGTTTTGGCACGTGATCTGGGTCATTGGATCTCAATCCAATGGTTGTGGATACACGTGCCGTAAAACATCCTCGCGCCCATCCACGCTCCGCAGCGCAGTGGGAGAGGGTGTTATCGTGAGCAGGCGACTGATAAACGCCAGTTTATCATCATTCTTATGCATTAAAATAAACCTAGCTCTTAGGATTTTACTCCGCAAACGGGTTTTTGGGCTGCATTTAGGCATAAATTAGGATAGGCATGCATTGCATTTTTTATTGTCGTTTTAATAAGTTTTTGTGAGTGTTAGGGATGTACAGATGCACAGATCCCTAAAACCCTAGCACTCAAGAAGGCAAATGGTGAAGGAGAAGCCCAGACTAGTTGGAACTCAGCCTAATCCAGCTCACCTCAGCTTGATCCAGCTCACCTCAGCTTGATCCAGCTCACCGCAGCTGGAACCTAGCTTACTTGAACTAGGGTTAGCTCATCCCAGCTCCATTCAGCTAATCTCAGCTGGATGGCAGCTCAAGAGAGTTCACCTTAGCTCACCCTAGCTCAAGTCAGCTCAGATCCAGCTCAACTTAGCTGAGTCTAGCTCACCTCAGCTCCCACTAGTTCACAGGGAGCTCTAGCTAGCTCAGCTGAGTTGACAAGAGTTCACCCCAGCTCAGATCCAGCTACATCCAGCTCCACTCAACTCCAGCCAGCTGAAGAAGAATTCATCTCAGCTCAGGAAGCTCAAGTCCAGCTCTCGGGGATTCAGCTTAGCTCATCTCAGTTGAGCTAAGCTACCTTAGCTGCCTCAACCAGCTTGATTCTCCCCGATAGCACCAGACCTAGCTCACCTCATCTCATTTTGGTAGAAGCTAGCTCACTTTAGCTTGGCTTAGCAACTAGCAAAGAACTAGCAAGCTAAGCCAGCTAGAGTAGCCCCATGCCAGCCTCTTCAGCAGCAGCCAGCTCCAGCTCCAACTCCAGACTTCTTCTCCTCAGCTCCTTCCTCTAAACCCTAGCTCCATTACCTTCTCCTCTACTCCTCCATTAGCTAAGCTAGCTTAGCTTAGCTTAGCTTAGCTTAGCTATGCTCCAACTTCCTTGGCTTATACCACCCCAAAAACCCACCTACCAACTCCACCCAACTAGCTCCACCTAAGCCCCACATAAGCTAACCTACTTGGCACCAACCTAACCTACCCACCACCTCCAAAAGACACCTAAAAGTGGCGCCAAAAACTACCCATAACCACCCCTTAATGGCGCCACTTTTCCCTCCAAAATCTCCCCTCATCTCCACCACACAATCTCCCTTGAACCCATCTCCACCATCCACCTAACCCCCCTTCTAGAAGACCCCATGTTGGCGCCAACATGGTGGTGTCTCTCCACCACCAAAAGACACCAACACCACCATAACCACCCCCTTTAACACCCCTTGGGTTGGCGCCAACTCACCCTAGCCATAGGATCACCAACCACCCTCATCCTTCCATCCTAGCCCTCCATTTCAAGGGGTACCTTAACCCCCCATCCTATTCTGTAAAAAGCCACCACCTACCACCATTTTGGAGCATCCTCCATTAGTGTATTTTTCTACCTACATCCACCTATACCTATGCCCAAGGAGAAGGAGTAGAGAAGGAGATTAAAGGGGCACATCACCAGCCCTTTTGGTGCCTTCTTCTCCCCACTCTCTTCAACTTGGGCCACGCCAAGGAGGAGGACTCTTCCACTTCAAGAAGGACGGCCAGGCAAGGGAGAAGGACTTAGGGTGGACGTCCACCCTTGGAGAGAAGCTTAGGGCACGCCCCCTTGGGCTTGCCTTGGAGGACATCACCTTGGCGGAGCACTGCAAGGAAGGAGTTGAAGGATTCTTTTCAAGCTTGGGAGCCACCAACCTTGGAGCAAGAAGCCCTCTTCTTCACCATCTATCTAGAGGATTTGTGTTAGCTTTTCTTTATTTTAATTTTTCTAGTAGTAGAAGCATTCCTCTACTAGCCTTTTTTGTAAAACATTTTTCAGTAATCTAGTTGCCTTCTTTGCAATTTTCTATTTTGCATTTCTACTTGCTTTGCTTTTTAGCATTTTTCACTCCCTCTCCCTAATTATTCTAGGCCTCCACTTGCCTAGAGTGAGTTTAGGGAGAGGCTCTACTTGCCACTAGAAAGTAGTAGTTAAATTGAAGTGTGAATTACCTTCCCGTCACCATTCCGCATGTTGTCTTAATTTAAAACAAAAAAATGATATATTGAAAAATACCAAAAAGAAAGTTGAGATTGTATTCCAAGCAAGAGAATCACTATTGCAAACATTTGGCCTCCTTGGACGACCCTAGATACTCCCCTATCTAGGAATATAAATTTAAGAGGGAAAGCGGATTTACGCGTTACAACGATACATTTTAACAAACCGCGTATTTTCGCTATCAGCGACATGCAATCCAATTGCGCGAGAGGGCGAGCGACGCGGAATTGCACGAGCGGGCGAGCGTTAGATCTGGATCGGGTGGCTGCGGGCGCACGTTGAGGAGCGGGGAAGGCGCATCTTAAGCCGTCCGATCGCGAGATCGGACGGCTGAGATTCAGCGAACATGCGTAAGTGTTAAGCACGTGCGAAAGCCAGCAGCCGCGTGGGCAATGCCCACTACACCCACATGGGACCCTTATTTAATGTTTTAAAGATGTAATGACCAATTTGCCCCCACTCCTTGCAACTATAAAAGGAGACCCCCTCCACACGAAATTCTTATCCCTTCCTTCTCTTCTCTACCTCTCCAAAGCTCAAGAGAAGGTTGTCCCACACCCGGGATGCTCCTCACGAGATAAAGTCTAAATTTTCGTCCCCGTTCGAAAGTGGATCCCGCGACGACGACGACATGCTACCCCGTTCCCGTTCTTCTGCTTTGTCCTCCTTTGTCCTGCTCCGTCCTCCTTTGTCCAAGCATCATCCCGTTCAGCTCGTCCTCCAAGCGATTGTCGAGGAGGATAACTTCTCTCTCCCATTCTTCTTTACAGCTTTCTAGTGTAGAATTTTTCTGCTTTCTAGTGTAGCTGATTTCCCGCTTTCTAATGTAATCCTTATTTGGTTTTATTGTATAAACATTTTGAAATGCATGTTTTCTCTCTCTCTCTCTTCTAGTCTGATTGTTGTAGTAGCTTCGTTGTAATTACATCGCCTCTCTTTTCAAGAACAATTCTAAAAAAAATATAATTGCAAATATAGATCGACGTAACCTCCCTGTGTTCTACCTGGAATTTCAATTTTGGTATAAATTTTATTTGTTGAACACAAATTCTTCGCTTTCAAGCTACAACGACAAGGTTTTAAAACCAAACACGTTAGCGTAACAATTCGTACGTTCAACATTTTCCCATTTGATCCATCTACTTCTATGGATCCAATGCAAAATCTAAATCCTGAGATCCCTTCTTCTTCTGGTCAGGGGGAGATTCCATCTTTTGATGTTCATGAGGCGCTCCTGAACCAGAATCTTAGGATGCTTGAGCAAACAAGGCAAATTAATCTTTTAATAGCTGCCTTAAATAATTTGCAGACTCGTCAAACCCATCCACCTCGACCTGAGGCGGGTTTTGAAATCCATGATTTACCGATCAATCATCCAAGGCCTCTACTTAGAGATTATTATAACCCATCTAATGCACAAGTAGAGCCTAATGTTAGGATTCCTATTGGGGAAAATGATCCTGAATTAAAGCCAAACATTATAGGTTTAATCCCCCACTTTCACGGATTTGCATCCGAGGATCCATTTCAACACATAGAAGATCTTAAAAATTTATCCCAAACACTTGGTCCTCGAAATCAAAATAGGGAAATCCTACTAATGAAGATGTTCGCTTTTAGCCATAAAGATAAAGTAGCATATTGGTATAGAACTATAGCATGACCAATCTCAACTTGGGTTGAACTCGAATCCGCATTTTTGAAGAAATTCTTTCCAATTGGTCGAACCAATGCTTTAAGGTGAGCTATTACTACTTTCAATCAAAACCAAGGAGAACCAATTCATGAAGCGTGGGAACGTTTTCATGAATTGCAAAGGAAATGCCCACATCATGACATCCCTCGTTGGCAACTCATGCATTTCTTTTATTATGGTTTACAAGAGGGCATTCGCAATCTAGTTGATGCCTCTTTTGGACGGAATTTTCTAAATCGTGACGCAGAATCTGTTTCAGAATTATTTGAAGGGATGGCAGAAAACTCAATCAACAATGCATCAATGTCACAATTCACGTGGGCACGAATACGAATCATCAAAATCCGCATAAGGGCATTCACGAGATCGGTAATCCGTCCAAGCAACGGATTTAGAGATTATTGTAGAAAAACTGGACAAAGTAGATATCGTAGCAAAGCATCTTGACGAGGTTAGAAACACAATGGAGACTCTTACGCCTCTACTTGCTACGAATCCCGCATATTCACCTGTTTCGCAAATTCCTGCAGGGAGGGAATTTGTGAATAATCTGGATTCTAGAGATCCATCTTTCTTGGGTTTTCTATCTACTCCTTCACCAACCCAAGGAGGGACCTTTGTCCCACAATCTTACCCACCCTTTTTCCCACCCTTTCCTATTGCAAAAAACTCGATGTATCTTTTAGGTTTACATGCCATCCAGGACAACATTCCAAGATCAAATCCTTATTCAAATTCCTATAATCCTGGATGGAGAAGCCACCCAAATTTTACTTAGGCTGATCAAAATCAAAATCAAGACCATCTTATCCAAATCAGACCCATTTTAACCCACCTCCATTGCCTCCTCAGCAATCAGATTTAAGGCCTAACCCGATGAGTGTGCAGAATTACTCTAGGCCTATTAGAGATACACAGCTAGGCCAGATTTTAAGAGCTGTGTCAGAGAGTCAGCGACAAAATGTTGAAGCTCTCGTTGAGATCCATAGGCAATGTAAGGTAGAGTTGGCTGATTTACGAAATCAAATCACACTTTTGGCTGAGTCTCGTCAGCCAGGTGCTCTTCCATCTCAGCCAATTCCGAATCCTTGGAATCTGCCAAATCCTAGGCAAAATCAAGGCCAAGTCCATTTCCTTAATCAGGCCTTTGATTCTAATCATAACCCATCCTCCATGTTACCTGAAAATAATCCACCAAACCGGCATCAACAACCCATTTTGTGTCAAAATGATCCACCTACTATTGAGAATCAAAACTGACTCTGATCTTCTGAACTTGGTGGAATCATCTTTTAAATTGCCTTAATCTTGAACATTCTACATCTCAACCTAAATTAGATCTAATCTTTATAAGATTCACTCTGATCTTTCTGAGATTTTCACGAGAATCTGATTTTTGGTTCTGTGAGATCAATTCTAGGCAATTTTAGGATGAGTTTTGATTGGGTGGTTTAATCTGTTTTTCTATTTTTGAATCAATTCTTTCACAACTCCTTTGTTTTTACCATATACTTATTCTTTTTAGGAGTTCTTTACTAGGGTTTACGCCTAGCTGAAGGCGTAAAACTTAGCATTTGTATATAGTTGTTTCCTATTTTTACCTTTTTGATTTTCTTATACACTTACTCTGAAATTTTCACTTCATATCATATTGATTACATTCATTTAGTCCGACTGACCACTCTGACCTTTGTTCAGAAACGAAATCATCTGCACAGAGATTTTTAATCTCCTCTTTTCGACTCCTTCCATCACCTTATACTAAATGAAGTGTAATATATTTTCACCCTTCTTATAATGAGACATTGTAAAATTTTGATTTAGGGGGTGTTGAAGTGAAATTTTCAATTTAAGTATGGGTTAAAAAATAAAAACACATAAAAATTAAATATCCATGAAATTAAAAAAATGAAATTCCAAAAATGATAAAAGTTTTAAAAAATAAAAAATTTAATAAAAATTTGAAAATTTTTTTGAAAAAAAATTCATAAAAATTGGAAAATCTTATATACATAAAAATAAAAATACATAAATACAAAAATTTGAAAATGAAAATTCATAAAAATAGTAAGAGGGGTATATTCATTTTTTTTAATAAAGAAGAAAAGAATAAAAATATATATATTTACTATAATTAAGAGCTTAATTTTCTTTTAGGTCAGAAGTTTAAAATGTATATAGAATATATATAGAGTATTTAAGAGCATTCAATTCTTAATTAGATTTTACTTAAACATTTTGTAAAAACACACTTTTGTGTTTAAAATTTTTAAAATAAGATTTTATTTGAATTAGGAATCTTTTAAATCATTTAAAGATTTAATTTTCTATTCTTACCTTGAATTAAGAAACTAAGTGTGTTAAGATTTAAACTTAAGTGTTGGAATTAAATTAGAACTTTCTAATCAATTAGATTAAGTATCCTTTTGCTTTTTGAAAATTTGATTTTATCATAAAGTTAAGTAAAAAGGCTAGATATTCAGAGTTAATTAAATAGAGAGTTGGTAGAATTTTAGTCTACAAGACTTACAGGCTAGAGATAAATAACTAAACTTGGTAAATTTTGTCTTGACAGATCCTATAGGAGGAAACTAAGAATTTGAAGAACCTGAGAGTAAAGGGCTTTATTGTCCAAGCTCTGGTTTGAGAGCTAAGTAACCTAAACATCTAAATTCATACACATAGAATTGTCTTGGCATCTGAGACCTCAAAAATATAGAGGTTAAGAGATTAATTTTGAATCCTCTTTAGTCCAAAGATTTCTGCGGAGCAGTTCTTGAAAGGGTAAAGGATGTGCCACTCACCTAAAACAAGGATTTGGAGAATAAAGTTAGTAAGAAAAATGAGAAGGGGGAAAGGAAAAGAAAAGGAAAAAGAAAAAAAATAGAAAAAATAAAACACCCTGTAGTTAAGTGCCTCATTAAAAATGGGTGCTTATGTAGTTTTTCCATAATAAATAAAAGCATCTCATTACAAATGGATGCTACCCTTCCTTCCATCGAATAAAAAGAACACCTCGCTACAAATGGGTATTCTAACCTATAGAAAAAGTGAAGAAAAAATATGGAGAAAAAAATATTAGGAATAAGAGACTTAGTGGTCCACCGGGGAGATATACACAAAAAGTGTTGACCTCGGGATAGAAAAATGGTGAGGAGAAAGCAACCAAACCTGAGTAAGGCCAAGCTAAAGGCTTGAATTGGAATAATTAGGATTGGAAAATGATGTCTTAAGATCTAGATTTTTGCAACTTTGGATGCCTTTAGGACAATTCTCTTCACTAAGCACAGATGTTTTAAAATCATAGCTACTGAACCTTACTATTGGGCAATGAAGCCTAAGAAATTGGGTTTTAAAGATTTTAAATTGAGACCTAAAGGAGAATAATTGACAGAATCCTAGGTCTAGAAGTTAATCTTTAGTATTGTAGGATAGTAAATTAGAGTTTTACTACTCAAAGTTTGATTAATAATGAGTATCTGGTTAATTTGCTTAAACTTATATCGATAAAAATCAAATATCATAAATAAAGGATCAACTTAATTCTATTGAGTTTTTGAGTTAAAATTTAATTCTCAATCCTTAAGTTTTGTTTCCTTAAAACACTTTGTATTCTAATTTGAGTTAAGAATAGTTACAAAGATTAAAGAGATTTTTGAAGAATTCTAATTCAGAGAAAAATTCTTGTTTACAAATTATTTTAAGTGTGTTTTGAAAATGTTATAAGTATAAATCTAAGTAAGAAAATTTTCACATGTGCTCTATACATTAATCATTTATATTTAACCTTAAAAATTTCTGACCTAAGCTTTCCTCTACATAGTTACTATTTATTATAATTTAAATCCAAGTGCTTTAATTCATCATAGTCTTAGTTAATTTTGCTAGGGACTAGCAAAACTTTGGCTTGGGGGTATGATGAGACACTCATCTTGATCTCTAATTACCCCTAATTAACTACTCTTCCTAGTTAATTAGCTAAGGTTATGAACATATAAGGGTTAATTATAGAATAAGGGATATTTAGTAAAGGACCTTAAAATAAGATAAAAAAGAAATTTTATCATTCAAATAACATTATTAGTAACTTAGATAATAATTGGACTTGAAATCCTATTAACCATTTCCTTAATTAATAAGTTAAGTAATTTAAACTTAATGTAAACCTAAGTATATAATAACTTAAGTAATTTTACTTAATCTAATAAATTAACCTAGAAAGGTCAAAAATGTAAATTCAAGGTGAAAATATAATATTTACCATATTTACTAACATATATAAAAAGTTGAAAAGGATCTAAGTTAAAATAAACCCTTAAAACCTGAGTTTACATTTTGGTCCTTAAAACTTATTACAATCGGGTCCTTATTTCTCATAGAGGTCCTTAAGTTTTATTATATATAAGTCCCTTTCCTTCTTCTTCTTCAGTTGAATGAACGGTTGGCGACGGAGAGTGACGCCACTGCATGATCACTGCCCTGCCGACATCACTCTTCTTTGTACAAGCTCTTATAGCTTATGCTCACCACCTCCTCTTAATCCACCGGTTTGGATTAACCAGAAATCCTATTTTCCAGTAGGAGATAACCTCTTCGTCGTCGGAGATGACGCTGGAGATTAGGCTCCTCAAGCTCCTTCTTCGGTCAGACCCTGCCATTCTTTTCGCCGCCAACTACTATAAATACCCCCTCACCACTCAGATTTTACTCAAGTTGGCTCCCTTCCCTCTTCTAACACTGAGCTGACCCAATAGGCTATTCATTTGCAACTCTGGCGACTTTCCATCTCACTTTCCGACTTCCTCCATCCATTCTGATCAGCCGAGGAGATCTACCGTGGTCGGCCGCGTCTCTGACACAGCCGCGTCCCGTCGGAGATTCTTCTTTTCACCATCTGATTTCGTCGTCTGCCATGAGACTTTGGTGGAACCCTATTGACCCCTTCATCCAGGTAACAGTAGATTA
Organism: Thalassia testudinum; assembly: GCA_037157565.1. Lineage (NCBI taxonomy): Eukaryota > Viridiplantae > Streptophyta > Magnoliopsida > Alismatales > Hydrocharitaceae > Thalassia > Thalassia testudinum. The sequence continues at coordinate 66,560,408 of JAZHRO010000025.1, read as the reverse complement.
GGAGTAGGAGTAGGAGTAGGTTAGCTTAGTTAGTTAGTTTAGGTAGTTAGATTAGAGTAATTTTAGAATTTCAGTCTTCTCCGACTCCAGCGAACTCCTTGAGCTCGCCAGAGCCTTAATTTCATCTTTTGAAATCGCTGTCCACCTTCCTTTATCTCCCATGATCATCTCTGATCCATTTAATCACTTAATTAGTCACCTAATCGCCTAATTCATCTTTCACCTCCATCGACTACTGTCACTGTCCATGGCGATAGTAGTCGAGCTAATTCCACCTCCACTGGGTCTATCATCATCTACCCATCACTTATGGACCCTAATCGAAACTATAATACATATAAATATCACATAAAAATTAAACGTAAATCTTAATTAAGCTCCTGAGCTCGCTGTCAATGGTGGCTCAGGAGCAGTTCAAATCCTAAATTAAATATATATTTATTATCATAGACATCTGTTGACTTGTCTTAACCACTAAATTGAGTGGGAGATCAAGTCCCGTGCCTCAACCAACTCAATTTTTATTCAAAATGAATTTACTATCAAATCTTACATATAAAGAGATAACGAGGAATTAAATGTGATTCTGAGGTTCCATGCAACCTCAAGATCCTTTTTAGATTAAAAATGGCAAGTCTAAATAATCTCTACACAATTCACATATTTTCTGAACTCACCGGAGCTCCGACGAGCTTCGACGAGCCATTCTTGAGCTTCAGCCTTCAGAATTGAGTGAAAAGCTCCAGATCAATGATTTGAGGATCACTGATTGTGCTGAGGTATTTTAATTGAAATTTTAATGTCTGGAGTTGCTGTTAGATCTTCATCTTCTCCAACTTCGGCAGAGTTGGAGATGAGTGACAGATAGGTTTTAGTCCTATTTAAGAAGTCTGGAAGCATTATTGTTGATCCCTAGGTTCATTTCTGTGATCCAATCACTGTAACAACTCTTAGATTCCTCTGACGAACAAACACATTTTGAAGCTCAGGTGGCGAGCATGAAACCCTAGAAATCTTGGTCAGAACACTTATCTGAAGATCTGAGCAAATTCCTAATGTTGAAAGAACTTGATTTGAGGTTTTAATTTCCCGTGGAGAGGCTTTTAATAGAAAGTCAAATTTTTGTGCCTTCACAGTCAAACTGAGTTTGATTATGGAGTTCTGAGCTCGAGTTGAGGAATTGATGAGATAGAACTGCTTCTGAGAATCTGTTGGATAATCTGAGAGTGATCAAAGTGAGCACAGATGAGTTATTGTGTGAAAATTCAAATCTTGAAAATTTGGGTTATTTTTAAACCCAAACTAACAGCAGTGCCATTTTGTTGAGTTTTAATCTTAAATCCTGCCCAAATCAGTCTATTACAACCCATAGAGCTTGTTTTAATTGATTAGTAATGTTCCTTTTTGTCTGTCTATCTATTTTAAATCTGAAAATTCGAACTCTAAAGCTTTCAGAGAAGCTTTGAGCTTCTCTGCTGTTCCTGAAGGTCTTAAGAGCTTAGAACTTACTCCAGCAGATGCAGAATAACCTGCATACACTATTCAAACCTTTAGTTAAGAGAGATAAGTCCATCTGAGGACTCTGTGAAGTTAATTTCACTTTCTAGGCATTAAAAACCCGTATGAACCCTTTATTTCACTCTTTAAATTGAAGAGGAAAACATCCTCTTATCTTTAAATTGACCCTGCAATCCTATAGAGTAACCTTAGAGCTTTCCAGCAAACTTTAAATCACTTGAAATGGAGCTCTGAGCTGAAAGATATGATCAGTTGAAATTGGGTCCGGAAGGGGTTAAATTAGTCCCACATCGGCAGTTTCCGAGCTGGCGCCTTGGAATAGAAGCAATTTGTTACATGGGCTTCCCAGTCATCAGTGCTCAGTGCACGGTTACCAATCTGAGCATTCTGAACCAATCTGAGCATGTGTGTGTGTGTGTGCCGGCATGTGTGCCTGCGGGTGTGCACCTGAGTGGGCATGAGTGAGTGTGCCATGGGAGGGCGAGGCCTGGGAGGCTGGGTTGAGCCGAAATGACTCGAGAGTATGAACCAAAAAATAAATCAAAATCTAACCTAACTGAAATCCGGCGAGGACCGAGTAGGGCCTGGTCCCACCCTGGTCTCAGGGTGCTGTGTATCCTCGAAAGGACCTCATCGAAAATAAAATAATTTTTGGTTAAAAAAGAAAAAAGCCTAGTTCAATTGAAGGATTAGAGGAAAAGAAAAGAGAAGTAGAGAAGCTGATGGCTAAGTGCTGAAGGCTAAGATTAAGTGTTGAGCTGAAGGCTAAGGAAGCAAAGGAAAGAAAGGAGAACAGGCACTACTAAAGAACAAAAGAAGAAGACTAAGGGAAGAGAAGGTAGGAATAGAACAGAAGAAGAGAGGTAAGAAAAGAGCTCGAGAGAGAATAAAAATAAAGGAAAAGAAGAGGAAGAAAAGAGAGGCTGAAGAAATAAATGAAGATTTATTTTTCTTATATCATTTTAATTACTTTTTATTCTTAAATGTGGTAATAAGGCATGTTTTAATAAAAGAACTCTTATTGCCTTAATTTCTTTTGAAATAAAATTGGAAAACTAACATGTTTACTTGTTAATAAAGTAGATCATTTTGAGTAAATATGTTCTCTTATGGGATTTTGCATATTACTTCATTTTAATTAATATTTTGGCAAAATTCATGTTCTTAAAATCAACTTAGTTATACCTCCTAAACTTATAAAGAAAATAAAAGATAATTGGTGAATTTAGAAAAAATTATACCTCCCAGTGAATGACCTGGACTCAACCAGAAAAAATTTCTAAAATGTTAGGTTAATTCGACCCTATACTACACAACTGACACAATTTCGAGTTAACCTAAGTGACTTTTTCTACTCTTAATTAAGTGAAATTAACTTAATTACTGAGTTGAGTGGAAGTCACCGATCAGTTAGGATAGAAGATACTTATTTCTGAGCCTCGGATTGACAATCCGATCGTACGGATCTGATCAAGACGACGATCGAAGTCCAACGCCTCTGGAATCGCCTCAATCGGAGTCCTGTAGCACCATATGAAGTCTGAGTAAGATCAACGGCCAAGGGACTAGGAGACATAATTCGAAGCTTCAAATGACAAATCCGACCCCGTAGATGGATTTGGGTCAACGATCGCAGATTAACGGTGCAAAAATCGGCTCAATCCGACCTCTATAGGATCCCCTACAACAACAAGAAGATGGACGGCACAGATTGCGCCACGTAGCGCAGCGTAGGCCGCCCAGCACACGCACCTGGCACCGCACAAGTGCGTGCGCAAGTGCGCCTACGCACAGCGCAGCGCTAGCACGTGGGCATGGGTGTGCGCGGCAAGGAGGGGGAGCAGCACCAACTTTGTGTAAGCTGGACCTACAGCGACGCATGAGTTAGACTTACAGCGATGTTTACAGCTGTTGCTAATTCTTCGCGCTCCAGCAAAGCCAACTTTGGGCGTGAGTAGGCATGAGCTGCCTACAGTGACGCTTCCAGCAACGGCCTGGATGTCACTAATGGTCCCATACTTATTTTTGCCTCTTCTCCACTTTCAAAGGACCTACACCCCCTCCCTTCCAAGCCATCTCCACCTACTCTACTCCCACCTACTCCCAAGCTCTAGCAAGCCTACCAATGCTTCATTAGAGTAAGTTCTCAATCTCCCAAGGCACCTATTAGTGTAGCGAACCTCTGCCCCACCAAATACTCCTCCATCTTCCCATCTCCCTTCAGAGGTTGTCTTGGAGCCATCCTCTGACCTCCATTCCGGTAGCAGATGAACTCCGTCTTCTCACCTCCATTCCGAGGCTATGCCGAAGCTTTCCTCAACCCGACGTCCTCCTGCATCTCACCTTCGTTGTTCCGCTCCTCATCTCCTTTGTTCGAGCTTTCGCCAGGCGTCGTCGTTACGCCGAACAGCTGATTTGGGAGATTTCCTCTCACCTTCCTCTCTTTTTATGCTTTTATAGTTCATTGTAATCGACATTGAATTGATATATATATATCATATTTGTTCCATTTATATCTTGTGATTCATACTGCTTGTCTTTTATTTCAAAAACACAAAAAAATATCAAAACCCTAAAATACCAAAAATAAACAAAATGAAGCGTGGTTTTCACGTAAAGTAAACGTCGCCTCCCTGTGTTCGACCCGGGACTCCCTTGGAGTTTCGATATAAATTTTATCTGATTGATGTGTTTTGCAACTACGACGACGGGTTACTTGTAACCCCGATTTCTAACTCACGAAACACACATGACCATTTTGACACCGTTGTCTCCCCAGCAATGAAATTTACTTTATTGTTTATTGCGTTTCTTTGCATTTACATAGCACTAACCCTACTTGTCTTGCAAGTACCCTAGCATGGAGATCTAAGGGCGATAGATCGGAGTAAAGTGCAGGTAGAGTGTTTTGTAAGTGTCCCCCACACCACCCCCACCTTAGTTTTCTTTCCATAACCTATTAACTCAAACCCAAATCAACTTAGGTGCTTTTTATAAACCCTGTTGGAACCTTGTTCTAAATCTTATTTTGGTGTTAACGAAACTATTATGAATTAATGTTTGCAATTGAGTGCTTTTCAGATTTAAGTGAAGATCAAGGCAAACAAGAAGTGATGGAGGCTTGATGAAAAGGAGAAGATGATGACAATGACGAGGCAAGATGACAAGGATGGATCGAGAAGAAGAAGATCCCTGATCCTTTATTTTTTCTAGTTTAGATTTTATTTTCATAAATTGTATGCCTCTTAACAAAGAATTTAACTTAGATAATAAAAATCAATTAGAGATAAATTAGAATTTATATGGCATTCATTTTCAAATTTCATAATGAATTAAAATACTTAAAATAGGTACTTGTAAGCAATTGCCAGCACTGTTCATCAGTACTGGTATTTGCAAGGCACAGGTTTGAGAATTCGTCTCAAACTATGGATAACAAGTACCGGTACTAACCATGAGTATCGGTACAAGTTAGCCACAGGTTGAAGGCTTAATTCTGGCCTGGACTTTACAAGTACCGGTACCCATGATGAGTACCAGTACTGGTAGGTTATCATGCCCATGTAATCTCAAACCTGGGTGTCACAAGTACCGGTACCTATGATAAGTACCGGTACTAGGACTTAGGTACTGGCGACAGTGAACAGCTAGTACCGGTACAGGTACTTTAGTACCGGTATGAGGTAGCCATTGGCTCAATTATGAATGGCTAGAAAATTAATTCCAACAATGTGAACGTTGGGAATTAATTCCCAATGTCTAGTAGATGAATCCTTAAGGTCCTAAACCCTATATAATGACCCTAGGATTCTTTATTTGCACACAAGAGACACAAGAAAGATTAGAAATACAAGAGAAATTCCTAGAGCTATATTTCCAAAATTTCCACCATATTCACAAGAGAAGAAATCATGTTTGCTGCTTTTCGTCGTGCTACGCTTTTGCAAACACTTCAACGATGTAATTTCTTCACACATTGTCAAAGAGATTCACGCTCATTCTAGGCTCTCAAATTGGTAATATTTTTTTAATTATTGTTGAGAGGCTTAGGTTCTTGTTGTAAGAGTTTTCTTTCTTACACCAGTTTTCACTTGTATTTTGAGCATTTGCTCATTTGGGTTGTAACAAATCCATTGTTGTAATTGGGTTAAGGTAACCCATTAATTACCTCGAATATTAGTAAATTGATTCTCTTGGGGTTGATAGAATTGGGTTAAAAACCCTAAGCTGGGAGGCTTAGGTAGTGGAGTACCCAAGGGAGGGGAACCACTATATATCTTGTGCCAATTTCTGTGATTGTGTTTTGTGCAAATTATCTTTCTTGTTATTACTAATTTGTTTGCTTAAGTATTTGTGCACGTAGATAGCCATATTCCATCGATCCTTCAATTGGTATCAGAGCAGGTTGCGAGAAGACGCAAAAAATCAACTCGCAATGGCATCTACAACAAGGCGCATGGAAGGAAAATCATCCTCCCGTCCTCCCTATTTCAATGGGACGGAATACGGGTATTGGAAGAGGAGGATGCAAGTCTTCCTCAAAGCCATGGATGAAGATTTGTGGACTCTCATTCAAGAGAGATACATGGATCCGCAGCTGCAAGAAGGAATGGCATGGACGACGGATCAAAAGAAGAAGATCGTGGGCAACTTGAGGGCGATGAATGCACTGTATTATGTGTTATCAAGGGAAGAATTCAACCGCATCTCAGCATGTAAGTCAGCATATGAGATTTGGAATACTCTTGAGGTCACCTACGAGGGTACAAACAAAGTAAAAGAAACCTGTATTTCTATTCTAACCGAGAATTATGAGTGTTTCAGGATGGAGAAAGGTGAAACGATTAAGGAGATGTACACAAGATTTCGAGAGATCGTGGATCCTATGAAGAACCTAGGAGTCAAGCTAAAAGAAGAGTAGCTTGTAATAAAGATTTTAAGATCACTTACAAGTGATTGGTCTCCAAAGACCACACCATCCAAGAGGTGAAAGACCTTTCTACTCTCTCCATGGATGATCTAATTGGAAGCCTCATGGTATATGAAGTCCAATTGGAGAATTTGAAGAAGAATGAGGAGAAGGCAACAAGCAAGAAGAAGAGCATTGCTTTTAGAGCAATCAAGGAGGACTCCGATTCAAGCACCTCAAAATATGAAGTTGAAGAAATGAAGATACTCACAAGAAAGTTCCAGAAATTTCTTCAAAAGCAAGGTAAGAAAGTGAATAAAATTTCATCTGATATTGTTTGCTATGAATGCAAGAGAAAAGGTCACCTACGAAAGGATTGCCCCGTAAACAAGGAGGACAATAGGAAAGAAATAAAGGAGCTCAAGAAGAAGAAGAAAAAGAAAGCATTTAAAGCGACATGGGATGATAGCAATTCGACATGGACACTGACTCTAGTGAATCGAAATCTGAAGACGAGGTCACACATCTTTGCTTGGTGGCAACTTCAGAAGATACGAACAACAAGGTAAACCCTAATTTTTCATTTGAAGAATTATTAGAAGCATATGAAGAGCTATATCATAAAGCTAGGTCATTTAAAAAAGAAAATAAAGTTTTAAAGAATAATTACCCAACATTAGAATTAGAAAAGTCATGTTTAGAAATAGAATTAGAAATGTCAAAAGTGACTAAGTCACAATTGCATGCAAAAATAGTAGAACTAGAGAACATTTATGAACATTTTGAGGGAACTTTACATAATTTAAAAACAACAACTAGGTTAAATACAGAATTTTGTTATGATCTCTAATAATATTCTCTAAAAAGATAATTGAAAAAGGAATCTATTTGTCGAATTTCAAATTATTTGGATTCCATTTGTACCTCAGAGAACTATTTTACTCTTGTTGGTCTGCTGAAACCTTAGAACTACATGAGCACTAGGTTACACCTTTAGGGTCAAAATTGTAGAAACCACACATTTCGGTTAACCTAGACCAAATCAAGTCTAGTGGCTAGCCGGTGAGCATGGTCATCTTGTGGGTCAGTCACCACAAACCCTAGCTGAAGAAAAAGGGTTAAAAAAAAAGAAATTGTAAAACACGTAAACAAACCCGAATTTGTTGTCATACTACTTGGTCATCACAACTGCCTTAGCAAAACCTTAGACAAATCTGTGTGGAAGAATCAAATGATCGTAGCTCGGGGGTACAAAGGAACCAGAGGCGTGAGCCGAAGGAAGAACCTTCCCCTTGGTCCCCTCATTCAGATTAGCTGGGTTAGCTTGGGGGTTGGGACTACTTTCAGTTGGTTGTACGACAAATTTTCTCTTTAGGAATTTGAATCTTAACAAAAAATTTGGTCATCTGATCATAAGGACCATCTGATTGACAGGGCCTTAGCCTTGTCTGGCTTGGCTACACCAACCTAGGGGTTGGTTGGTGTATGCAAGGGAGGAGGTCACTTAGACCTTGACTAGTTGCAACTTAGGAGCCACTCTCAAGGAGGCGAGTCATATCGCCCAGACCATCTTCTCACCCCTCTTCCATTATCTTCTTAATCGAGATGGCTAACCCTAAACCTGGACCTAATCAGGATCCAGAGAATCTCGACCCGATGGCTCATTTAGGAGCTCAGGTCATTGAATCTGCATAACCTTGGGATACAAACCCAAGGTGGCGAAGATGACTTTTCAATTCACTTGGTCCTCCTTCTCAGGTTGCTGAAATGGTTAATCCATATCTTGAGTCTGGTTATTATGACCCATACCAATCATCTCCGCAAAGGACCCGATCTTATGCCCTTAGATACAAATTTCATACTCCTCCATTTGACCCATGGAACATGGGTAGACCAGATTCACCCCCTGGAACCTCTAATGAACTACCACTACATATGCGACCACATTACAGATTACAGCAAGCTATAACTAAGACTAGAGACAAAGTTGCATTCTATCTGCACGAAATCTAGGCTACTACTGATCCGGAATAAAGATGAACCTGGATTCCATTCCAAGAAGTTTTGATGGAGGCCCTTCAGGAATTAGCATCAATAATAAGGCTAACTAGACAAAATCGGACACTTCAAGAAATACTACTTTTGCGGTATCAAGTGTAGAATAGCCTTGAGGACCTCGAAGAACTTGAAATGACCACGCCTGAAGGTGACACAGGAGATTCTCAAGAGCAGATACTTCAAATAGATTTAGGATCTAGTTTGGATATGGGACATGAGCAGGAAGTATTTCGAATGGGTTCGTCTAAGAACTCCATTCATGAAAATGATGAGGAAAGGATTAGTATCTTCAAGACCGATTCACAATCTGGATACCCTGAATCTTGGGAGATACCTCATGGGTTGGACAACTTGGATGAGATGAAGGAAGGAGATCCACTTGAGGATATGGATCTTGAGGCAAGCATTCCATGTGACACTACTAATCAATCCAGGCCACTTCCCATGGAAGGTGAATCTGTTTTTGATCCAACACCATCCGACTTGCATCCTTCTTTCACCTACATCCTTGATTCTGATATTGGAGACTCTGAGATGGCACTCTCTATCCTTGATTCTAATATCCAAAGATTAGAAATAGCTATGGATGCTTTGCCTAAAGAAATAGATGTTCTATCTGAGGTAGGAATTAATGAGGAACCCACTACATATGAGGGTGAAACACTAAACAAAATGAACTAGGGATTTACTTATAATCCTAATCAATCTAATGGATGGCTCGACTCAGAGACTGAGTCAGCTTCTGAGGAATTGGAGATGATTACTGATGAGGATGAAGTGATTTCAGACGAGGATTTCAGTGACCTCCCCACAGAATTTCTACCTTCACGCATACCCTCATATGACCTAGAGCCTGGAGAGGGCATGATCTTTGACGTTAATTGCCATTATGAAGACCCTTATGATTCCGACTCTGATTCAGATATACATTTTAATCATATCAATCCACTCCTTTAGCAATTTCCTGTTGAATTCTAGAACATGATGGATCCGTAAAATTGGCATCAGAATGCTCACTCTGATTATCCTCTGCTTTATGCCTCCACTCCACATTCTGCTAAAGCTAGACTTTTTGGAGTAGGGGTACATAATCAGCTAGTTCGCATTTGTGGATCACTGATTCTGGGAGCACACGAACATATCTTTCTCTTGATCTTAACCAGCTCTTACATAATCACAAAGACATCTGATTGAGTTTTTGCCCAGTTGGAGGCATTAAGCTCAACACTTATAAATAGCAAACTCAACACTTATACATAGCATACTCAGCATTTATAAATACCATTTATACATATTCTTTTTATACATAGCATATTTTTCTTTTAACATATTTCCTTTCTATTGCATATCATCAGATTGGTAGTGCATAATGTAAAATTTTAGGAGAAATTCCAGGTGATCTCTACCCATGCACTCCCTATCAATTTATTTTCTCTCTATTCATGCATGAGGACATGCAAGAGCTTAGGCATGGGGGGTAGATACATCAAAACTGAAAAATTTTTATGCCAACACTTAGGAAAACCTCGGAAGAGCATGTTATATGTACTTTAGGGTCCTAATTTAAGAACAATCAACTCCACCTCCAATGCTCGCATTGGAGCTAGAAATCATTCGCAACAGCCACTTCCGACTCATTCGCTCACCCTTCCTGTTCTAAATTTAGGACCAAGCAGAATGTAACCCAGTAAGGGAATTTCATTAAAGTACAAATTATAAGAGGTTACTTGTATATAGCATATATACATAGTGCATTCATGAATAAGATTTTATCAAGAGAATGCATTAGGATTTTATCCTCTAGTTGATTCCTATAATATGGAATCCAATACAAATTTCACACTCACATGTAGATTTTGCAATGGATTCACTGTGAAGACTGATAGACGTCTTTAGTCTATCGAGAAGAAGCAGTGCTTCTTTTCCTGAACCCCTGGACAGTGTTTTGGAAGTTAGGCAAATCTTCTTCTAAAAATCTACCAAATAGTGTGAGATGAGAGTAGGGAGTACTGGTGCTCTAAGATTAGTGTAAGGAATCTGGAATTCTAGATAATTAGGCAATGATACTCAGAGATTAGGCATAGTTCCGCTCTCAGTTCCTGTGTATACATTTTTGTGTGAATTATGAGAGCCACCAAATAAGGCAAATATGCAGAGATCAAGTTTTCATAAAACCAGTGCTAAGGTGGATGGTTGCGACCATTCTTTACGAAATCCTCGGCTGAAGGAGGGTATTGATGTCAAGGTTAAAAATACACCATGCTATGCATATCTTTCCAGATGCTGAGAAGAGGCACTTCCACCAAATAAGCCACCCGATATCTCTTGAGTACCACCAATCCCTAATAATGCCTCTTGAATAAAAGTTGTGTATGTTATGTGCTGTATTGCGTCATTTTGATATACTACCTTTTCTGTGTTTCTAACTGCTGGAATACTACTTGAGGCATTCCGACTTAGTGTTAGGGTTATGGGAACTCGATTAAAGTGTTAATGCCATGTGAGTCCACCAAATATGGATCATATGTGTGAATTTGGTGAGTTTGTGAGCTCTAAAAAAAAAAAAAAATAGAAAGAGAGAGAAAGAGATAATGAATGCAAAAGAACCAAAAGAGAGAATAGTTCTTTTTTGTCTTTCTCTGAGTTTATTTACTTAATAATTTGGGAATCTAGACTTTGTAGTACTAATCTCTATGTAACACCAAATGAGAGTGAGCTACCAAATTAATACTTATTTTCCTTAGACATTCTCTACCCAAGCTTAAAGCCAGGGCAGAATTCATAGAATATCTTGAATACCCCGAGGGAAGAAGTTTTCTAAGAAGTTTTCCTATCTCGCTAGAATTTTACTAGGGGTCAAGTACAGGCTTTAGAGGTAAATTAGGTTTTTCACTCAAATCCGTTGCAAAAGCTACATAGATGCACTTTCAAGATTGTCTGGATTTCTAGAAAGTATGTTGAAAATGAAAAGGAAGGAATCGCTAGTTATACACTTGATAATAATAAATCCTTTAGGGACCCATTTGTAAATAACTTAGTTTTGCATTTGCTAGGGACTAGTAAGATTTAGGCATGGGGGTATGATTGCTTAGTAATCATAGATCTTAAAAGACTTAAACTGAGTTAAAACTTAGCATAACTTAGTGTAATCCATGCATACATGAGCATACTTTGCATCTTTCTTGCTTTATTTTAGCTATGCATCTAATAATGATATACTGTACTGATTAAGTGCATTATGTGGATTGTAGGTAATAAGAAGATTTGAAGCTCGATCTGAAGCTGAACCTGAAGCTAGATCTGTAGATGGATTTGAAGAATAAAGAGAAGCTAGAGCTATAGCAGAGCTGGAGCAGAAGACTTAGGAATAAATAGTAGAAGAAATAATGTAGGGTTGAGATATGCTACTCTACTAAGCAGAAATTAATGCTTAGATTAAATTATGAAGAACATTAGGACATCGCTGCACTTATCCCAAGCATTAGGACAACCCTAACCCATATCCTTAGTCTCTAGGATAACCCTATCCATGTCCCTATCCTTAAGCCACCTCCCTATTAGGCTAATTTAGCTGAAGAAACCAAAACATGGATAGTGTTATCCATGCCCTTATCCACATTATCCCAACTCTTATCCCTCCTTCGAGATACCCTTATCCCTAAACCTCAATTTCCCTACTTTAACCAAAACTTGGATAACACTACCCAAATTCCAACTATCCACTATCCCTATACTCAATCCTCTTCTCCTTAACCCAATTCCCACCTTAGAATCCCATTTAGATCCCTTGATATCCAAATTAGCTCAATTGGAGGTAATTGGATCAGCCTTATTCTAATTAGGTTCAGATGAACCTGATTAGGCTAACCCCAATCTAATTAGGCTCAGACTAGTCTAATTAGACTCAGCCCAAACCCAATTACCTAACCTACATCTAATTGGCTGTATTCCTACTTCATTAGATGCACCTAAACCCAATTGGGTCTACCCAGGATCCAATTGATCCATCCCTACCTATTCAAGTTCAATTAGGCTCAGTAGAACCTAATTAGGATTGGATTTGAATCTTATTTATTCAAATAAACCCAAGCAAACTCAATTGGATCTATTTAGTCCAATTGGCTAACCCAAGAACTTCCTAAGAACCTAATTAGGTTCTCACTAAACTCAATTAAACTTAGCCAAGTTTAATTGATCAACCATCTAGTAATAGGTTACACTTAAACCTATTTTTAAACACCTACATAGGACCAACCTAGACCTACTTAGAAGTGGACCAAGTGGTCCACTTGACCACCTATCCACAGCTACAGTTAGCCACACATTCACACACACACACACATTCATGCACCATCTAGAGTCTTCTCTAGATGGCACCACCTTTGGTTGCCAAAAATGGCAACAAAGGGAGTCCACTCTTAGATCCACAAAATGTGGATCTAAGAAGATCACTTCCCCTCCCATCCTGACGCTAAGATGGAGATTCTTCTAGAGAACTCCTTAGTTCTCCAGAGAGCGAAGCCAAGGGTTTATTTAAAGAACCCTTGGATGGCCAGAAGCCCCCATCTAGCCATCTAGTCTCCCATTAGCTTGGCAACCATTCACCTCCACGTTCATGAGCACCTCCACATCCACGTCCATCATGGCTACTCCACCTCCAGATCAAGGCTAATTCATCTCTCCTTCCTCCCTCCAAGGGTCGCCTACCCACCATTGGTCGCCCCTCTTTCTTCTCCCTACCACCTCCATCTCTAAGGTCATTGGAGACCACCTTCGATGCCCTTCCTTCTGCTAGCATGGATAAGTAGTTCTTCATGAGCTTTTACTATGCAATTCTTTTCTGCTTAGTGGTGTAGCTCTCTCTTCCCCCTCAATGATGCATGTGTAATCTCCTCGTAGATCCACGCATGCATTCATTTTCTACTAGCTAGTTGTTTTGTTTAAGCTTTCCTGTACAAGCTTTCCTCAAGCTTCGCTTTGTAGCAACCATCTTGAACTCAATGAAAATCATCCTTTTATATATATGTATGCATTGCAAAAATCACCATGAGCTTCATTGTCATATTTTATTGTGATTAAAGTTTCTTGTTTTAATCTCTCATAACTATAGCAATAGCATGTCGTGCATTAATACATAAGTAATTATAAATTGACATGAGTTTTAGCAAGTACAGAGAGAGAGAGAGAGGATTAGGATTAGATTTTGCATTTCCATAATGCCTCCCTGAGTTTGACTAGGACTCACCGTCTTGTTAATTTACAAATATTTTTGATCAAGGGTTTCGCCCGACTATACTACGAACTATGACATATTTCAAAACACGCACGTAAATGACTTGTCAAGTCCGAGTGTCAGACATAGGGAGGCAAAGTATTAATTCACTAATAGAGAGAGAGAAAGAGAAGGAGAGGGAGATAGGGTTAGAAATCCATGCTCAAGAGATGATAAGAACAAGATATCAAAGATATATTCTAGTAATTATCCAAATGTTGTCATCAACAAAAATGTATATGAATGCTTGAATGAAAGAAATAAACTATAACTATAAAAGAAATTAAAACTAAGAACAAGGAAGAAGTCGACGACGAGGCAACCATGGTGGTGGAGGAGCTTCCATCAATGGCTCGGTGGCTTCAAGACCTTGCTTGGAGCTATATGGAGGTGGTGGATACTCCTGGGTAGATGATGGGTGCAAATGATGGGGGTAGGCCCCTCTTTATAGTGGTGAAAAGGGCTAAAATTCATCCTTGGGTCAACAATGATATTCAAAGCGTCACTGAAGACTTGCCACATGCATCGCCAAAGCCACTACTCCCGCTCCTACTGGCCCACGTGCCCCAAGCCATGTCTCATGTGCTGTGCTGCATGCATGCACTGGTGCTGCGTTGCACGCACATACGCTCTTCGCATGCTGTTGCCCTGTGCATTGTTGCTCTGCACGTGTGCACGCTATGCGTGCGCTACTGCTAGTGCTACTGCACCGCTTCAATTGAGAGATTAGAGGATGGCAGGGCTCGAACCCGCGCCCTTCCTTTCGGAATGTGCCTCAAGACCAATGTGCCAAGCCCCCAAGTTTGTCGCAAGGAGAAGCCAAGGGCGTGCGGTGGAGAGAGCTTCTCAGTTGTTGGATCAAGATCCAATGGCTAGGAATAGATGATGTGGATGAAGAGGAGCCGGTGGTGGGGCTACTAGCCGATGTTGGGCGGCCTAGATGGCACCATGTGGTGCCATCTGGGTCGTCCATCTTCTTTCTATTGTAGAGGATGCCATGGTGTTCGGAGCGAGATGATTCTTGCATTTTCGAACTGCCATCGTCGCTCCAAATCCATCCTTATGGTCAGATTTTTCATCCGAAGCCCGTAAGGATGTCGTATTGACCCTTGGCCATTGATCTTCGTCAGACTTGCTATGGGAGCTACAAAAGTTGGATCGAGGTGATTTTGAGGTCCGTTGGACTCCGTTCGTCGATCCGGATCCATTCATACGGTCTGATTAGTCATATGAGACCTATTTCAATATGGTCTTGTACACAAGGTAATTAAACATTGATTCTAAGCAATTTAAATGTAAAGATCACACAATATACATGTAATGCTCCCATACCCACTATAATATGACATTATCGCATAAGTACCCTCAAAATTGACTTTAATTGATGATATAAACACTAATAATTGTAGAGTCATCACGCACGCACAGCCGCACTGCCAGCTCACGTACAACGCGTAGCCAGTGCATGCAGTAGCTATCGTATGGTAGGAAGGTTGCTGACCGTCGGATCATCACCGCTGATCGCCATCAAACGGCTCTGATCACTCCTCACTAGCTACCATTGTGCCTCACGCTTTCGATTGCACAGGAAGAAGCCTCAACTATTGGATCACACGTGGAGGTCTGGAATGGTGCAAGAGATCGTGTATAGTGGCACACGTACAATCGTGCGTACGATCTCATGTCGGATCACACATGCTCGCATCGTGCACTTCCGAAGGTGCCACGTTGCCTCCTTCCTCCCCATCCGATTATTGATTGACAGTCCAATTTTTCTCACCACTCGAATGCTGTGGATTTGAGCCTCGTGAGGGCTCGAACTTGTGCTGGTTGCTTGTTGGTGGAGACGCTCATCACTACGCCATGCTCGTGGATTATTGCGAGGATGAGTTATGGTCGGCATGCTCATAGCCATTGGATCAGGATTATGCGGCTGAGGTCATGTGTGCAAGTGATGAAGAGAGGATGCAAACACTGATGGAGGTTGCTGCGGGCGACACATGGTGCAATGAAGGCTATTAACCATCATATCAACGAGCAAAACTTCTCTAGCTTGTTGTGGGAGCTGTGGAGGTCGGATTGAGTTGATTTTGAGTCTATTGGACTCCGTTTGTCAATCCGGATCCATCCATATGATCCAATTGCTCATCAGACACCTATTTCAATATGCACTTGTACACAACATCATTAAAGATTTATTCTAAGCAATCTTAATGCAAAAATAACACAATATGATGTACTGCTTCTAGATCCACTATAATATGATATTCATGCACATGCGCCCTCAAAATTGACTCTAATTGATGCAATTAATGCTATTATTTGTGGAGTCATTAGTGCACGAAGGTGGTGGAGGTGCTGCGTGTGCAAGCAGGCACGCTGGAGGGAAGTGCACGGTCGCATGGGCTCTGGCAGTGCGAAGGTGGTTACGGTGTGTGGGTTATGGCAATGTAGAGATGGACAATGTTGGTGGGAGCAGCTATGCATAGGCGAAGCTGCTGTAGCGCCGGTGGGTGCGGTAGAGGTGCTGCAGCACCAACGGGAGGTGGCTGATGCACATGGTTGTGGAGGTTTGTTGGAGGAGGATGAACAAGAGCGAGGAGTTAAACATTGTCGAGGTTGGCTCATGGTGGTGCTATTGGGTGGAGTTGACGATGATGGTTGTTGCCGGTGGTTGATGTGAGGAGGAACTCGTCGAGGTCGCGGTTGCGAGGATGGTCAAGCATGGTTGAGGAGTCAATGAGTCATGGTTGCAGCTGCAGTGTCGTGGAGGGTGCATGGTGGTGGAAGGAGTATGATGAAATTATGGAGAGGGAGTTCCTCTCGTGAGGAAGATGATGTCTCCCCCCTCCCCTGCCCCCGTCCTTTGCCTATTTATAAAGAGAAATAAGAAAAGAAACACAATCAGAGAGAAGATAGAGACAGATTATCAGGGAAACAGAGAGAGAAATAAGGAAGGAATTTAGAGAAATATTAGGGGAATGTGTATGCATGGAAATAAGAGAGAGTGATGGTAGGTATTTAAATAAGGAAGATCTTTAATGGAAAGAATTGATCGTGGGAGGTAATCCTAGGTTCCACAAATGAAGATTTGCAAATCTCTTTCTTCCTTTCTTTTTTTGATAAAAACCCAAGATGTCAAAATTGATATGCCCCATTTATTCTTGCAAAAACAAATATATGTAAATGTATTAGTACCTGAACATAATGGGCACACCTCCATTCAATAAAAATGTAAGAATGATAATTCACGAGCTTAAATAGTTTTATCAATGTAGTGCATGATTCAGAGTCATTTTCATTCCAACAATGAGGTACTTAGACTCTAATTTAGTTCACTAAAGTGGACCTATCAAATACCCCCTTGCCTAAGTTTTACTAGTCCTGAGAAAAATCATATGAAACAGACAAGGTCTCTAGGCTGGATTTTATCGTTAGGATGCCTTATTATGTCACACTTTTAAAGATTAGATCGAAATACAAACTATAGGCCTAAAGGTGCTTAAGTGTCAGCCAAGATACAGACCTGACCAGCCTCATCCTCGTCCACCATGAAGGTTTCTATGACCCGCAAAAACTGCCCAGAGGTTCATTGACCCCAGCGATTAAAGCACTTGTGCGTATGTGCAACAAGTCTAGGTTCAGTTTGTGATAAACACACATGAATTAATGACAAAATGCATATTTATGATAGTTCCTAAGCCTAGCATTGCATTCCATCATATACATATTGCATAACATTCATCAAATTGTATTTAGTGTGATGTGTATAAATTGTACAGTAATTCATGCATTACTGTGGCCAGGAGATAGGGAACAACATTTTGAAGCTTCAAATGCAAAATCCAACCGTATGGATGATTCTAGAATGATGATCACAGTTTGGCAATGCGAAAATCACCTCGATCCGAACATTGGGCATCCTCTGCAAGCAAGGAAATTTGGATGGTCCAGATGGTGCCACGTGGCAGCATCTGGAGTGCCCAAGGCCGCCCGGTGTCCCTCCAAGGGCTTCTCAACGAGCAATCTCAGTCGTTCGATGAAAATCAAATGGCTGACAGACCCCCTTCTCCGTGCGCCCACGACTCATCTTTGTGACATAAACGTGGACTTGGCGCATTGGTTGAAGCACCGACCTCCAAGGGAGGGGCACGGGTTCGAGACCCGCAGAGCACCCCCAATTTGTCAATTTGGCACTTGCGTATGGCAGCGCACACCTGCATGCACCAGTAGGGCATGAGCGTGATCCGCACGCGTGATGGAGGGCCAGTGGAATGCATGTGTGAGCGAGCGTGAGTTGGCTGCAGCGACATCCTGGAGGTTGCTAATTACTCTGTGACCATTTTTAGCCCCCTCCCATCCACTATATAAAGACCTACACACCTCCCTTGCCTAGGAATCTCTACCTCTGCTACACCCACCTACTCTAGAGCTCTAGAAGCCCATCAAAGCTCCTAAGAGCTCATTCCCAAGCTCCAAAGGTCCCCTACTGGTGTAGCGATCCCTTACCCCACCAAATATTCGTCGTCCCTCTCACCACCTTCATAGGGAGCCTTGGAGCCGTCCTCCCACCTCCATTCCGGTAGAAGATCACCTCCACCTCCTCATCCCTATTCTATTCCTTGTTGAAGCATTCCTCTACCCGGCGTCCTCTTGCATCTTATCCCCTGCCATCCAGCTTCTCACCTCTTTTGTTTAAGCTACCGCAAAGCACTGTGGTCTTGCCAAACAGCCGATTTGGGAGATCTTCTCTCACCTCTATCTCTATTATTTTTGTCATATTTCCATTTATTGTAATAAATGACATTGCATTATATCATATTTGCTTCTCACCACTTTGTGTGTTATCTTGTTTATTTCTTTACCATAAAAACACAAAAAATAACAAAACCAAAAAACCCCAAAAATAAACAAAGCGAAGTGTGGATTTTAATGAAAGCAAATGTCGCCTCCCTACATTCGACCTAGGACTCCCTTGGAGTTTGAGTAAAAAAATTGTATTCAATAATGTGTTTTGCGACTATAGAGACAGGTTTCTCCTAACCCCAATTTTCGCTCGCGAAAACTCATTTCGAGAGTTTTGTGTCTGTTCTTTTTAAATTCCCCTAAACCCAACATCGAATTGGCCTACACACAATCTGTATCGGATTCCTTGTCCCGACCATCAATCCTCGCAAGGTCCTTAGTAATCGATGCTTCAGGATAGTACCACCCATGGCAACCCCTAGAACCCTGGCTTTTGACACTTCGAGATAGTGCCACCATGGCATTCTGTAGCTAAATTCAGACCTTGGCAATTGACATTTCGGGATAATGCTGCCCATGGCATTCAAACCAACACAAGATGCTTCTGTGCCCCTGGTAGGATATTTAGATATCCTAGGTGACATGAACCGAGGAGACGGTATGTTATAATGCATCTTCAAGGGGAGTATATTTCATTCCTCCTCTCAGTGTCGAGAACTTGTCCAATCAACTTATGCCTTTGAGCTACTCCTAAGTCAAATTTTCAGGAAAACATTTTTAGAGCAGAACACGTTTTGGCATTATTCTTCATTATGTGCACTGAACTAGACCAGTGTGTGATTTTTGGGTGCCTAGGTTACCAAGTCTTGCAAACCAAAGTGCAGGCAATGGGGCCGAATACTCCCGAAGCCTTAGACTTAATACATTAGCCTCGAAACTTCTTTGACCTCTTAAGCAATAGTCCAGATCTTAACAAATACGTGAGTGTTTAAGCCCTAAAATAGACCCAGGAGGCCTAAAGTCGGTATCCCTCACTTATCTCCTCTTTAGCACTTCATGACTTAATTCATCATCTGATCCAACCTAGAACTTAGGTCCACTCCACACTCAATTGTTGGGATTAACATAATTTTTTTCTTTTCTTTTCTCTGTTTACCTTCTCTTTTTCCTTCCTCAATAATTTTGCAGTTCAGCTCACAAAGATTTCATCACCTTCCTTCTCTTGTCCACTTTTTTTCTCTTTTTCTTGTAATAAAAGTCCTAACTACATGCACGCAAAAATATTTATAAATGCTATGTTCAACCTCAAGTTATACCCCCCATGCCTAGATCTGACAATGTCCTCATTGGAAAGTGATTGAGCGCGCTTCGTGAATTAAAATCAGGGTTCGGAGAACTCGTTGTTGTAGCTCGCAAAACATGTCTATCAGATAAAATTTATAACCGAAACTCGAAAAGTGAGTTCCGGGTCGAACACAGGGGGTGAATGTTTGGTTTTATAAAAATCTGCATTCCTCTTCTATTTATTTTTGGTTGTTTTTTATCTTTTCTAATTTTTTTGGTATTTTTATCGGGCAAGAGATTAGGTCGATGAAAACTTTATCTACTTGCAAAAATATAAGAGAGAGAGGATGAGAGAGAAACAACCATCTATTTATCAAGAATTGTTTGTTACAACTATGAAAGTTGAAAATCTACACTATGGAAGCGTAAAAAGATAGAAAGAGGTGAGAGAATCCCCCTCGATGGTTGCTTGGAGGACGACTCGCTCTGACGTTGCCTGGAGGAAGGTGGTGAGGAGCGGGACGAAGGAGGATGGAGGATAGGGCAGGATAGTGTCGTAGTGAGGATCTTCTTCCTGAAGGGTGGTGAGAGGACGGCCACAGGATGCTCCACGAATGGGGATGAGGGGAGGGAAAACTATTTGATTTTCTACACTAGAGGAGCATCCCGGGCTTGGGACAAGCTCTCTCTAGAGCCTTGGAGGTGGTGAGAGGAAGAAAGGAAGAGATGAAGAAAAATGGGAGGGGTAAGGGTCCTTTTATAGTGGAGGAAAGAATCAAATTCGTATACAGGACATTAAGTGACGATCATAAACGTCGTTGAAGATCCACCGCAAACGTCACTAAAGACTGCCCACATGTCCACGCTGTCACTACGCTGGTGCACTTGTGTCGCGATCCTCCGCGTGCTATGCACCTACGTGCGCTGCCGTTGTGCGTGCACGCATGTCCGCACTGCAGTGTGCGTGCGGTGGCACTTGCGTGCGCATGGGCAACCTGGGTTGTGCCATGTGGCGCAATTTGGGCCATCATCTTCTTTTTGTTGTAGGGGCTGTTACAGAGGTCGGATTAAGTCGATTTTTGCGTCGTTGGGCTACGATAGTCAACCCAAATCCATCCGCATGGTTGGATTTTTCATTTGAAGCTTCAGATTATGTCACCTAGTCCCCTGGCTGTTGACCTTCCTCAGACTGCATATGGTGCTATGGGTCTCCGATCAAGGTGATTTCAGAGGCGTTGGACTCCGATCATCGTCTTGGTCAGATTTGTACAGTCAGATTGTCAATCTTAGGCTCCAAAATAAATATCCTTCTCTCCTGACCACAAAAAGGATGCAATTAACCTAAATTATATACAACTACTGTAAATGCAGAATGATGCATGCTATATAATATTTATAACATGAAATGCAAATCTAAGCCTAGGAACATGCATGAATAGGCATTTTACCCTCAATAATTGTGTCTACATCATACCCCCATGCCTATCTTTTGCTAGTCCCTAGAAAAATTAAACTACATGCTATGTATAAAAATAGAATTAGGATTCAATCACTTTGACCTAGGTCATTTATTAACAATAGAAAATTTCAACTAAGGTACTAAACAATGAAAACTCAATAGTACCTAGGTGCCTGAGAGAATGTAGATAGCCCAAGTTCTCACCTTATTTGAGAAGGGAAGATACATTTATTTTAGTTTTTCTTCTTTTCTAATTTTTTATACTTTTGAAGTTTGAGAGTTCCGGGATAACCTTTTATGGCTACCTGACTTGCCCAAGACTCGAAAAGGACTCTAAGTGCTAAGCATCTAGTGAAAAGAGTGAAAGATTCACTAGGTGGCCATTAAAAAGGACTTCGAGTTTCTACGATCCTAGGTGACCTTGCCTAGAGGTTTATCTTTTCGAACGGTAGCTTTCTCCCTACTTCATTTATTTATGGGGTCAACACAAGGGTAAACCCAGTATTTATCTCTCTGATTTATTCTACTTCCCAACTTCTTCTAAGTGTTTTGGGAATTATTGTGCATTTTTGTGAGCTGGGCTCTGGACAATCGGCCAATGGGCTGTTACCCATGATAACTTGCCAGCCATACTCATGTGGTGAAGTATGATTTTATTTATTTTTTTTTCTCCTTTTCCTATTTTTTCTTTTTTCTTTTTCTTTCTTTTTTTTCTAAGTAGGTGGCTTCCCTGCTCTAAGATTTACCTAAAGGCAGTACAACGAAAATGATCTTGTGGCTGGGCTCTGGACAACCGGCTGATAAGCTGTTACCACTGACAACTTGCCAGCCATACCACCCTAGATAGTTCATTAGCTACCCACTTTCCGATGAAACTGCCGAAAAGTGAGTTAATGCAAAAAGTGTATAGATGGTTAGACTTAAAACCCCCTCAAATCAGAGGGCGGGTTGATATGTCGCATACTTATCATCCTAAATTAAAACCCCCTCAAATCAGATAGCGAGGACTTGAGACTAAGTCCACATTCGAGTGGACACCTGGAATAATTAAGCTCGAAGACCTGAAGAGTCTAAGTATTTAGGTCTCAAGGTATCATTTCCTAAAGTTAATAACCTCCAAATGCCTAAGTTCTCTTCTCCTAATTCATATTTTTTTTTAACTTTCAAATAAAAAAAAAACTAAAAGAAATTCTACGAAGTTAACAAAATGATTTCAGGATAAAATATTCACCCCTTATGCCTAAATAATGCAATGCCCAGGGTGAGTAGTTCTAAGGTTTTGGATGAAAATTACCTAGAACATGAGATTATTGTGTTTGCAGGGTCAAGCCTATAGTTTTGTGGTGTGAAACCCAAGACCAAAGTGTCGGACAGCGGGTTGATCTGATTCATTAAAATCGAGTGTCCACTTATAGTTCAGCTCAGGAAGATAGTCAATTATTCCAGGCTTGGGTCACACGTGAAAGATATCATAAGGGTCTTGATTGAAGCTAGGTGGTTTCAGGTTAATAGGTACTGATGTAGACACATCTATTTAGGTTAAAATGTCTATTCATGCATGTTCCTAGGTTTATATTTTTATTTCATGTTATAAATATTGCCTAGCATGCATCATTCTGCATTTAGAGTAGTTGTATATAATTTAGGTTAATTACGTCCTTTTTGTGGTTAGGAGAGAAGGATATTTATTTCTGAGCCTCAGATTGACGATTTGACCAGACAGATCTGATCAAGACAATGATCAGAGTCCAACGCTTCTGAAATCACCTCAATCGGAGTCTCGTAGCACCATATGCAATCCAAGGAAGATCAACGGTCGAGGGACTAGGTGACGCAATCCAAAGCGTCAAACGAAAAATACGACCGCACGGATAGATTTGGGTTGACGATCGTAGGCCAACAGAACCAAAATCAACTCAATCCGACCTCTGTAGCATCCCCTACAAAGGAAAGAAGATGGACGGCTCAGATTGTGACATGTGGCGCAACCCAGGTTGCCCATGCACATGCCACTAAACGCGTACAGCAGCGTGGGTGCACTCGCATGTGTGGAGGCATGCACGTGCAAGCTTAGCAGCGTGTATCTCGCAGAGTGCACGTCAATGCAACGGCGGGTAGGCGCATGGGTTGTCTTCAGTGACATTTATGGCGGATCTTCAGCGACCTTTATGACAGTCACTAAATGTCCTGTATATGAATTTGATTCTTTCCTCCACTATAAAAGGACCCCAACCCCTCCCATTTTTCTTCATCTCATCCATTCTTCCTCTCACCACCTCCAAGGCTCTAGAGAGAGCTTGTCCTAAGCCCGGGATGCTCCTCTAGAGTAGAAAATCAAATAGTTTTCCCTCCCCTCATCCCCATTCGTGGTGCATCCTGTGGCTGTCCTCCACCGCCCTTTGGGAAGAAGATCCTCGCCGCGATGCCGTCCTACCCCATCCTCCATCCTCCAGCTCTTTCCTCCATCTCGCTCCTCACCACCTTCCTCCGGGCGACATCAGAGCGTGTTGTCCTTCGAGCAACCATTGAGGGGGATTTCTCTCACCTCTTTCTATTATTTTACGCTTTCGTAGTATAGATTTTCCACTTTCGAAGTGTAACAAACATTCGTCAATCCGAGGCTTCGATTCGACCGTACAGATCTGATCAAGATGACGATTGGAGTCCAACGCCTCTGAAATAGCCTCGATCGGAGTCCCGTAGCACCATATGCAATCCAAGGAAGATCAATGATCGAGGGTCTAGGTGATGCAATTCGGAGCGTCAAATGACAAATCCAACTGCACGAATGGATTCGGGTCAACGATCGCAGCCCAACGATGCAAAAATCGACTATATCTGACCTCTGTAGCATCCCCAACAAAGGAAAGAAGATTGACGACCCAAATTGTGCCATGTGGCACAACCCAGGCCGCCCACGCGCACGCACATGCCATCACACGTGCACAGCAGCGCGGGTACACGTGCATGCGCGGAGGCAATGGCACCAACGTAGCAGTGGGTGGGTGCGTGGGCTGTCTTCAACAACGTTTGTGGCGGATCTTCAGGGACGATTATGACCGTCACTAAATGCCCTATATACGAATTTGATTCTTTCCTCCACTATAAAAGGACCCCTACCCCTCCCATTTTTCTTCATCTCTTCCATTCTTCCTCTCACCACCTCCAAGGCTCTAGAGAGAGCTTGTCCTAAGCCCAGGATGCTCCCCTAGACTAGAAAATCAAATAGTTTTCCCTCCCCTCATCCCTATTAGTGGAGCATCCTGTGGTTGTCCCCTCACCACCCTTTGGGAAGAAGATCCTCGCCGCGACGCCGTCCTGCCCCATCCTCCATCCTCTAGCTCTATCCTCCTTCATCTCGCTCCTCACCACCTTCCTCCGGGCGACGTCAGAGCGAGTCATCCTTCGAGCAACCGTTGAGGGGGATTTCTCTCACCTATTTCTATCTTTTTATGCTTTCGTAGTTTAGATTTTCCACTTTCATAGTGTAACAAACATTCAATAATTCGAGGCTCTGATCTGACCATACGGATTTGATCAAGATGACGATCGGAGTCCAACACCTCTGAAATCGCCTTGATCAGAGTCTTGTAGCACCATATGCAATCTAAGGAAGATCAACGATCAAGGGACTAGGTGATGCAATCCAGAGCATCAAACGGAAAATCTAACTGCATAGGTGGATTCGAGTCGACGATCATAGCCCAATGGCATGAAAATCAACTCAATCTGACCTCTGTAGCATCCCCTACAAAGGAAAGAAGATGGATGGCCCAAATTGCGCCACGTAGTGCAACCCAGGCCACCCATGTGCACGCACGTGCCATCACATGTGCACAGCAGTGTGGGTACGCGTGCATGTGTAGAGGCAATGACGTGTATCATGCGTGCGTGCGCAATAGCGCAGCAGTGTTTGGGCGCGTGGGCTTTCTTCAGCGATGTTTGCGGCTAATCTTCAGCGACGTTTATGACTGTCACTAAATGTCCTGTATATGAATTTGATTCTTTCCTCCACTATAAAGGGACCCCTACCCCTCGCATTTTTCTTCATCTCTTTTTTTCTTCCACTCACCACCTCCAAGGATCTAGGGAGAGCTTGTCCCAAGCCTGGGATGCTCCTCTAGAGTAGAAAATCAAATAGTTTCCCAACCTCTCATCCCCATTCGTGGAGCATCATGTGATCGTCCTCTCACCACCCTTCGGGAAGAAGATCCTCACCGCGACGCCATCCTGCCCCATCCTCTATCCTCTGGCTCCGTCCTCCTTCGTCCCATGCCTCACCACCTTCCTTCGAGCGACATCAGAGCGAGTCATCCTCCGAGCAACCATCGAGGGGGATTTCTTTAACCTCATTCTATCTTTTTACACTTCATAGTGTAGATTTTCGACTTTCGTAGTGTAACAAATAATTCTTCAAGAACAGATATTATTTCTCTCTCTCTTATTTTTGCAAGTAGATAAGGTTTTCATCGACCGAATCTTTTGCTTGTTAAAAATACCAAAAAAGTTAGAAAAGATAAAAATGACCAAAAAGAAGTAAAAGTGAAGCACGGATTTCATAAAACCATTCACCTCCCGTGTTCGACCCGGGATTCCCTTGGAGTTCGGTATAAATTTTATTTGACCACGCGTTTTGCAACTACGATGACAGGTTACTTGTAACCCCGATTTCAAACTCGTGAAACTCGTACAATCATTTTGGCGCTGTTGCTAGGGAGGCAACGGAATTTCAAAATGGTCTCACGGGTTTTGTGAGTTTGAAATTAGGGTTACTAGTAACCCGTCACCATAGTTGTGAAACTCGTGGTCAGATAAAATTTATACCGAAACTCCAAGGGAGTCCCGGGTCGAACACAGGGAGGCGATGTTTACTTTAAGTGAAAATTGCACTTCGATTGTTTCTTTTTGGTATTTTAGGATTTTGTTACGTTTTTTTGTATTTTTGTAAGAAGACAAGCAAATGAATCACAAAATAGTGATGGAACAAATATGGTATAGATATCACTTCAATGTCTATTACAATCAACTATGAAAGCATAAAAAGAGACGTGGGTGAGAGGAAATCTCCCAAATCAGCTGTTCGGCGAGATGACGGTGCCTGGCAGAAGCTTGGACGAAGGAGGTGAGGAGTGAGACGACGAAGGTGAGATGCAAGAGGACATCGGGTAGATGAAAGCATCAGCGTGGCTCCGGAATGGAGGTGAGAAGATCGAGATGATCTGCTACCTGAATGGAGGTGGGAGGACAGCTCCAAGGTGACCTATGAATGGGGATGGGAAGATGGATGAATATTTGGTGAGGCAGAGGTTTGCTACACTAATAGGAGCCTTGGAAGCTTGAGAACAAGCTCTAATGGAGGGTTGGTAGGCTTGTTAGAGCTTGGGAGTAGGTGGGTGTAGAGTAGGTAGAGATGAAGAGGAATGGGGGGTGTAGGGGTGTTTATATAGTGGTCTAGACGCGACCGTAGATCGCGTGCGTGTTGATTTGAATCACGCGCCTCGCGCGATTGAGGAGAACGGAGGGCTAGCGCTTCACGTAGGCGACTTAACTGCATGCCTCAGATGGCATGCGTGTGATCTGGCATGCACCTTCATGTCAGCGGGTGGCATTGGATCACATATGGGGAACCTCAACCGCTCAATCATGATCGGGCGGTGCTATTGCGTTTAGCATTGTAGCGGGGCATGACGAATCGCGGCTCAATCTCGCGCCTGCTCTTTGAGAGTGCTTCTCCTGACCGCTGCGCCACGCCTGTGGGTGTGATGCGAAGAAGAGTCGTGCCCGCACGGTGAGGGCGGCCAGTCAGCTGTTGGATTGAGATCCAACGGCTGGGATTTGATTTTGCGACAGGCTTGGAGGCTCCTTGGCTCAGGTGGGGTGACCTGGATGGCGTCACGTGGTGCCATACGGGCCGTTCATCTTCTTCTTCTTGCCGAGGGTGCTATAGAGCTCAGATCTAGGCGATTCTTGCATTGGCAGACTGCGATCGTTGCTCTGAATCCATCTGTATGGCTGGATTCTTCATCTGAGGCCCATAAAGATGTCACACTGCCTCCTGGCCATGTAAAATGATGGAATTAATGTACATATATACAACTATCCTAGATGCAATTCAATGGATGTTTATGCAATATTTATATCGTGATATGCAATGCTATGCCTAGGAACTATTATAAATAAGCATTTTATGATGAATTTATTTATGCTTATCATACCCCCATGATTAGTTTTTGCTAGTCCCTAGCAAAAATGAACCTAAATGCTATGTATAAAAGTAGAATCAGGATTCGAGTATTTAGGCAAAATTTGTTGATTGCTTTAGAAAATCTCAACCCCAAGACCTAATTACAAAAACTCAACAGTGCTCGGGTGCCTGCCTGAATGCAGTCCGTCCAAGCCCTCGCCTTATTTGAAAAGGGAAAATACATTTTTTATTTTTCTTCTTTTCTAATTTTTTTTGTACTTTTGGAGTTTGAGAGTTCTGGGATAAGTTTTTACGGTTAGTCGACCCGCCAAAGACTCGAAAAGGACTCTAAGTGCTAAGTATCTTGTGAAAATAGTGAAAGACTCACTAGATGGCCGTTAAAACGAACTTCGGGTTTCTACGACCCTAGGTGACCTTGCCTAGAGGTTTATCTTTTCGATCGATAGCTTTCTCCCTACTTTTACTTATGGGGTCAACACAAGGGTGAATCTAGTGTATATCACCCTGGTTTATTCTACTTCCCCGCTTCTTCCCTAAGTGTTTTGGGAATTATTGTGCATTTTTTTGTGAGCTGGGTTCTGGACAACCGGCTGATGAGCTGTTACCACCACCAACTTGCCAGCCATACTCGTGCGATGAAGTGTGGTTTTGTTTATTTTTTAATTTTTTTCTCATTTTTTTTAAGTAGGTGGCTTCCTTGATCTAAGATTTACCTAAAGGCAGTACAATGAAAATGGTCTTGTGACTAGGCTCTGGACAACCGACCAATGAGCTGTTACCACCGATAACTTGCCAGCCATACCACCCTAGATAGTTCATTGGCTACCCAATTTCTGAAGAAACCATCGAAAAGATAGTCAGTGCAAAAAAATGTGTGTAGATGCTTAGGCTTAAAGTCCCCCCAAATCAGAGGGCAGGTTGATAAGTCGCATACTTATCATCCCAATTTATTAGCCAAATTAAAAGTGAATTTGAATTGGCGAGGACTCAAAACTAAGTCCACATTCAAGTGGACACCCAGGCTAATTAAGCCTGAAGACCTGAAGAGTCTAAGTGTTCAGGTCTCAAAGTATCAATTCCTAAAGTTTGCAACTCCTAATGCCTAAGTTCTCGTCCACTAATTCTAAATTTTTTTTATTTTTATTTTTATAGAATAAGAGAAAGCAGGAAATTACTGTTACAGCTGACAAAACGATTATAAGATATTTCCACCCCCCCATGCTTATCTATTTCAATGTCCTCATTATTCAAAATGAAAGCATGTAGGAGAGTAGAAGTGGAAGAATAACACCTGGTTTCCATGACACACTGGTTAGCTTGGAATAGTCTTTACATGTGTTGAGTTTAGTGCCTTCAGCTGGGCGATGATGAGTCCATTTTAATGGACAAATTTTATGCCTAAGTAACTTTAATTGTATCTTTTAGGTTTATTAATAACTATATTAAGTTATAGAATGTTTGCAGGCATCATGATTTAGGTTTACATTTATTCTATAACTTAATATGTGCTTTTTATGTGCAAAAAATAATTGGCAAAAGAATGAGGAGGAAAGGGTAAATTACCCTTTTCAAATAACCGGCGGCTGCTCTTTTCCCCATCCTCCAGGCACCCTCAACAGCCGGCCGCCAGAAATAGTTAAGGGATTTGAAAATCCCTTAACTCTCGCAGACGCAAATGAGGAAGAGTTAAAAAGCACGCGGATCCAGGGAGAGAAGATGATCGAGGAAGAGAAGAACTTGCACCTTCTTCTCCAGCGTGCACTGTGGATCCATCTTCCCCCTTGCAGGGAAAAACCCCATCTTCAGCACCAAGTGCACCCTCTCGCCCGCACGCCCTCACCATAGCAGGCGCACGCCAAGCATCCTCCACTTGCACCTGCAGGCATGCACTCCAACCTCTCCAGCCAGCCCGTAGGCGCACACCTCCGCGTGCCCATCTCCCTTCCAGCGCACTCCAACATCTGCAGACCACCTCACCCGCGCCCCCTCGTGCAAGACCGCAGCACCCGCGCCCATCTTGCAGGCGCATTTGCAGACCGCCTCACGTGTGCCCCCTCCTTCCTGCAAAGCGCCCTCTCTCCCAGCAGGCGCGCAAGCCAAGCACCTCCAGTGCTCCCTGCAGGCATGCCTCAGAGCGACCACCTTCCACGCGCGCTCCAACATCTGCAGACTGCCTCAACCGCACCCCCTCGTGCAAGCCCGCAGCACCTGCGCCCATCCTGCAGGCGCATCTGCAGACCACCTCGCCTGCACGCCCGCCTTCGCGCCCATCCTGCAGGCACCACCACCTTCACCCTGCAAGCCTGCCAGCGCCTTCAACCCTGCAATGCGCCATCTGCAGCACGCGCGGCAGCACCCGTCTGCCTCTACCAGGCAGCACCCGCAGGGGCACACCTCTGCACGCCGCACCAAGCAGTAGCTTCACAGCAGCAGCAGCCTCTGCCGGCGTCTTCTCCTCCACTGGCCAGCCACCTCCGACCACCTCCGTCGACGCCGCAGCCGCCATCGGATAGCCCTCATCCTCGCCGACCTCCCTCGCCTCTCTAAACCCCACCGGTGCTCTCTCTCTCTTGCGAGGAGGAGAGAGAGCAAATGCTCTGTTTTGAAGTCAATTAATATTTACATTCATTGCCATTGCCACAGAATTTGATTTTTATTTATTATTATTATATTATGGTGAAATTGCGCATGCACACTCATATTCTCTGATAATTGCACATTCATGATATTCACCTATTTCAAGATTGATTTTGGGCTTAACCTGAGCACTAATTTTCTCTAGTACATGTCACATGAAAATTACATAAAATCATCATGAATTTATTGAAGATTTCAATGAGGAAAAAATTGCACATATACCCTTATCCTTTTAAGTTATTGCGAATCTACTTTCCTTCGCATTTTATGTCAGATTTGAATAAGGATTTCGCACTTATCCGAAAGAATATAAAATAAATAAGAATTTATTACATAATTGCCTCCCTCTGGACACGACCCGCTCTTCTATGAATGGTTATTTTTATTTTTGATTAGTCGATTTTTCCACCACTTAAATACTACAATGCAAAGCGGAAAGTTGGCTTGTCAAATTGGCGCCATTGCCAGGGAAGCAACGACGCAATAGATTTACTTCATTGTTTTTAAATATTCTGAGTTGCTAAATTATCTGATCAATTTCTTTTACTGTGCGAGGAATCTGAAGAGGCGACGAGGCGCAACAGAGCGGCGATAGCAACCACGAGTTAAGCAACACGAGGAAAAGATGAAGGAGACCAAGATCCTATTTTCGCAGAGGATTCTCCGTTGTCACAAATTTAATTCTGGCTTTTCGCCCTTGTAGTAATTGGGGCTGAATTTTTGGGGGTTTGTGATTACACCGCAAAAATACACCTACAATAGTGCCATCTTGTGCTATTTCCTAACATTACCAATGCATATTAGGTCTCCATAGTTGCATTGTAAAAATACATGCATGCATGCATTTAATTAAGAGGAGAGGAGAATAAATAAGTGGCCTTGCAATTAACATTTTTCCTCAAGTGCATCTCTACTAATTCACCATCTTTTTATCTTTTATTGATTTTTAATCTTTCCCGCGGCTGCATGCATCTTCTTCTCCTTGCGCCATGCTTCCCTGCAGCAACCCTCTCCCTACCAGCCGCAGCAGCCCACTCCCTGCCACTCCATGCGTGAGCCATGCACTGCTAGGGCATGGCTGTGCATGGCTTTCATCTTCTATATAAAGTGGGTGGCTTCTTCTTCAAAGGCAGCCTGGTCCAATAGAGAAAAACCCACCTGCAGCTTCTTCTTCTCCAGGCCACCGTCCTCTCCTCCCTATCCCTCGAAATGGCAGCCCTCCTCAGAGACACCCGGCGGGCAGGAGCCCTCACTGTGGTGCACACCACCACAGTGAGACCACCACCGCCCAGCTCACCATAGAGCCGGTGGGCGTGGTGGCACTTCCCTGATTTCTTCGTTTTCAGCCATTACAGCCATTGGAGTGGAAGCTTCAAGGTTGAAGCTCAAAGCTTCGCATGCCCTGTAGCAGCAGCAAGAAGGCAACAGCAGCATGCAGCAGCAACCTAGCCTCTTTCTGCGCAAGCCTGCAGGCAACCTTCGCCCTCCACGCACGCCTGTAGGCCTCTCCGCCTCCCGCTTCTTCGCTCTGTCCCACTCTTTCTTCCGCTCGCAGCCGGCCACCACGCGTCATTGCAGCGGCTGGCCAACCCTCACCACTCACCCCAGCAGCACCCACGTCGCCCTCGCCCTCCACCGCGCACGCCAGTAGCCTTCTCCGCGCACTCTGTCGTAACCTTCCACCCGCAAGCCACCAGCTGAAGCCACTCCACCGCGCGCGCCGAGCTGTCAGCACTCACACAACCGCGCATACCCGGTTGCATGACGTGGCCTTCCACTGTAGCCACTATTCATGTGAGTCTGCGCGACACTGTGGCTACAGTGGGGTGACCGGTGAGTTTCTCACTTTACCGGTCACCCGGCGAGCCGCTATCGCCGTTCACCCATGTGTGCGCCTGCCTGCACGTCTTCGCCTGCGTTGCCCGCACCCGCCCGCGTATGTCTACGTGCGCCAGCCCTCTCCCAATGCCTACCTTCGCCCGCTTTGTTCGCCAGCACCTGCCAGCGCCCGCTCCAGCCCTCGTGCAGCACGGTGCGCTGCATGTCTTCTCTCCATGCCCATCGCCCTCCAGCGTGCACTTGTCTGCATGCATGCACGCCTGCGCATGAGCTTGAAGCACCAGACGGTGCCCCGCTGCTACAAACGTCTTAACCGCGAGTCTTCACTCCAGTAGGAAGCGCGCGACTGCCTTCTCTCTCCCACTCTCTCTCTCTCTCAGTCTCTCTCACAACACTCCACCGACGCTTGCACACACATACACTCACACTTCCACACACACACACACACACACAGACCTATAAACTATTATATACGTATACATAGATATATCGATATATATATACATATATATATATACATAAATATATATATATATACTTATATTTATACATATAGTAGTACCTATATACTTATGTATTAGTATACATACATACATATATATATATATATCTATATACTTATATATATAGATATATACATATACTTATACATACATATATATATATGCATACATACATATATACATATATATCTATACAACTATATATACATATATACATATCTAGCTACATATACCTATATATATACATATATTATTATATATATATATACTTCTATATAGTATTATATACATACATACATATATATATATATTTCTATACATAGACATATAACATATATAGCTACATACATATATACATATACATATACATATACATATATATATATATAACTACATATATATATACCTATATATTTAAAACCATACATATATATATTTACATACATATACACATAGTTTCACATTATTTACCATACGTGGTATCGTGGGAATATCTGCACCAGTTGTTGATATTCCCCGATACATGCGTACAAAAGGTGTGTTCGCATTCATCTTCCACCATCCATCCTACACCTTACACGCGGCACTTCGTCCTGTTGGTTGCGTCTTTCTAGACAACGACCGACTCGACACCGTGCTACACTCCATCTCCGCCTCCACCCCCACCCCTTTATACATATATATATATACTATATTTCTGTTTCGCTTTCCTACTAGTAAAAAGATAAAAAATATATAAAAGAGAAAAGATAATCCTTGACTTGCAAGTACTCCGTCTTGCGAATAGCAAGACACATTTTGGAACCTTATTTTGGCTCAAAGCCAAGAACCCAATTTTGAGGGTGTGCCTCAAGGACAAAGATTACCAGAAAAAAATCTAAATAGAAAAACACCAAAAACGCAATAAACAAATGGAAGAGACTCGTTGTAGCAAAGGTGTAGAAACTTGACTTGTAACCTCACTTCCCTGAGTTCGACCCTAGGCCTAAAAGTGACCAAGATAAAATCAAGTAGGCCAGGTTAAAAATTTTGTAAAGAGATGGTTAGGTCCGGTTTAGGTTAACCACTATACGCACTTCAACGATAAAATCATCATATTAACAACCTATTCGGGTCTGACACCATACCTTTTCTGGCGCCGTTGCTGGGGAAGTGCGCCTTCAAGTAAGTTTCTATTCCATTCCTTTCAATTTTTCTCTTCTCTTCACGGGTATCTCTGTTTTTGGTGTGCAAGTGAACCTGGTGTAAGGAGAAGGTAGGCAGACGAAGTCGAAGATGTAAGTAGATCCAAGGTGGGCACGAGAGCGTGAAGACGTTGACACCGCATTGGAGCTTCGCACACGTTGCCGAACAAGTAGGTCTTCTTTTCTTAGCAACTAGGGTTAACTTGTCACCTTAATAAAAAAAAAAAAGCTAAAAACTAAAAACTAGAAAAACTTCTTGGGATCTCTTGGGGCAAGTGGACTAAAATTCACTTGTTTGATTGATTGTCTTCACTCCCACCGCCCTGCGTTTTCCCGCCTTACATCTCATAGAGAAAATCCAAGAATCTTGATTCTTGAATTTTTCGCCGTGTGAAGTATTCTTTGAGGCAAACACAAAAAGATTGATTGCACCCCTCTTTTGCCTCACTTATCTACAATTCGGGATCACCTTTTTGGTGGGGAAACTTGGAATTGAGTTGATTCCAACCCCACCACGACTCTTCAACTTGCCTAAAATTCAATCCCGAATATTTCAACACCAACAATTTTAGTTTCTTTATCTGTTGGTTGAGCCTTGTGTGTGGAAATCATTCTGGTGATTGGGAGCACTTGAATTGAAGTGCTTTGGCTCCCTTTCACATAAACTCTAAAACTGATTCGTGCATCCACACATAGAAATCTCCATTTAGGGTAGCCCATTGCATTTTAGCATGCATTAACCAATTGAAATTGAAGAAGGGTTTGTTGGGCTTAGAAGAAAACCTGTATTCTTGCAAAACCCGGAGATTGGTTGAATTAGTATTTCAGCAAAATCCTAAAATCCATACTACTTAAGACTGAACTCTAAAAACCATTCACCAATTAAGAACTTCAATTCGGGGAGATTTCCCTGTTGCATGCTTGTTTTGCACACTCTGAAAATCAATCACTTGGGCATTACCCATAAACAACGCCCTTCACATTCCAAAAGCACTTGACCCTAAGCCTCTAACTAAAATTGGTAGTAACTTGACCCTTCTTAAGGATTGGAGGTCTAACTACTTGCGTGTAGCGGCTACGTGGTGGTGAGAGTTCCCGCGTGCTATCGGGTGTCTAAGACTGGGGCAAAAGGCCTTTCAATCTGGCCCGATGGTTCTGCGGTGCTCACATTCGGTTCCGTAGTCCGTGATAGTAGGTAATATAGATCTTTAGGTCTAAGGGAACACTGTAGAGATTAAGAATTTGACTGAATTGATTTGTCATCAAGTGTACCTTTGCGGCGTCATTTCTCTCATCTCTTTTCCTTTCTCATCTCCCCAACTCGTCCAATGCTATCACTACGAGGAGCAGTAAGCAGACTGTTGATCCGCCTCGACCTGATCCTGTCCCGTCTTCTTCATCGCCCTCTCATTCGGGATGCGCATCGCATTCGCGAGAGGATGATACACCTAAATTAGTGCCAGAATCAGTTCCATTCCCTGAGGCTTTACTGAGGGAGCCAAAAGGCAAAAAGAAAGATACGCAGGCCTTTGATAACCTGCGTAATTTGTTCAGGGATGTAGAAATCAAGGTACCCCTGCTCGAGGCTATCGATCACATACCTACTGTCGTCCGATTTTTCAAAGATTACACAACATCCAAGCAACAGTCAAAGAAATCTAAGAATCCGGTGGTTCTCTCGCCTCATGCGAGTTGTGCTATACTATCAAACCTACCACCGAAGTAGAAAGATCCGGGCACAGCTTATTTCTTGTAGCATCCAAGGCTGCAATTTTAACCATGCCCTGCTTGATCTAGGATCTTCCATAAATCTCATACCAACCATCATGCTCGAAAAATTTTCCTTGGGAAATCTTAAACCCACCCCTGTCATGTTACAGTTGGTAGATCGTTCTGTCAAAATCTCGAAGGGTGTGGTGGAAGACGTGGTGGTTAGGGTCAACAGTCTCTATTTTCCTGTTGACTTTCTTGTTTTAGATATGGAAGTTCCTAGTTCACTTTCTGATTGTCCAATCATCCTCGGTCAACCCTTCTTGGCCACAGCCCATGCCCTTATCGACTGCGAGTCGGGCTGTATTGAGATTTCCGTTGGATCTGAAAAGCTCAAGCTTAACATCTTTAAGGCAGCCAAGAACTTTGATTGCGATTGCATCGAGGATGACACGTCTGTTGAGGACATGACCGTCAGCGCGTGTATCGGACTAATTGGGACCTATTTAGACTGTTGCGAATTACCTATAAACACTGATGACTGCTTGATCAACACATACTGTGACGTTTCCCCATCCCTCCATTGTCCCGTACCATCTCATGGCTAGACTTCTGACGAGGTTTTCTCCACTTCCCATACCTCGTGGTCTGAGTCATATCCGGGCTGCTCACCGCTAGTCCACACTCTTGAAGATCGGATTACCCTTTCTCTCCCACCAAATTAGGCGGATTTGCAATTCTTCAGGGGACCTTGTGCCCACATCTTACTCATTGGGGCTATTCCTTTTTGGATCCATCTATCCAAGAAGGCCCTCTTCTTGGCCAGTCTGAGGGCCAACTTCTTCTTCCCGACTTGTTCTCCAATCCACCTGGGACACTCTCGTCCCATGAAATGCCAGACCTTTCACCATCCACCATCACTTTTCGCGCCACTATCACGATCACTTCACTTTTCACTTCACCACCCACCATCCACCCACCCTACCACCCTGCTGTATACCCTGCACCTCAGCTCTCGTTACCCGATCTTTTGCCCTTTCTCTACCTTTCCCTGCATGCATATGAGGACATAGCATTGTTTGGCATGGGGGGGTGGATAGGCATCCATAGGATCTGGGTATTTTATGGCATCATACAGTTCCCACCTATTTATAAATATGCAAGAAAAAGAAAAAAAATATATATATATAATATATAATAATAATAATAATATAATGGTATTTAGTAATGATCTGAAAGCTGAAACAAAAATACAATAAGTGTTTATGGATATTTAACCTCTGTTTTGAAGACTTTCCAGGCCATAGAAGCTTGATTTGCTCAGGCTCGGCTTAATTCACTTGAGCATTGACAAGATAGATCAGAATCTCTCCTAACTAAGGACGTATTCTTGTACCTGAGACACCAGTACAGGATTCGTTGGTTTGCTTCTACTTGAGAGCTTAAGTAAACTTGGTTCACACTACACATATTAGGAAAGACCAGGTGAACGTAAGATCCAACCCTAGTGTTCATTAGGGAAGGTGGAGTCCTTACCTGTGCGTGCAGGTAGACTTTTTATCCAAGGTTTTAGTCTTGTGTTTAGGAGAAACTCTTTCTACCAAAAAGAAACTCTCCCACCAAAAAGAAAAGTGTGCTCCTCCAAATAAAGTTGTAAGAGATATACTGACACGTGTTTCAAAAAAAAAAAAAGATACAAATAAGTCAATATATCTCACAAATGTCTATAAACTGTTTTCCTATGAGCCATAAAAATCAAAAAATGGGAGTTGAGTTTTTCGTCATTCTTCTTAAGGGTCAATCCGAAAACACGAGCTGAAACTGGGACCAACCTGTACTTAAAGATTCGTAAAACCCTCGGCTTGAGTATTAATGTTCATTTAGTTAGTCTTGATCCTTCACTAAGCACAAGCCATAACCACTTGATCTCTCGAGTACGGCAAAAACCTCCTGGATCCTGGAAATCGTACTTAAGGTTTAAATATCAAGAGTCCTGGTTAGTCGAGAGATGATCTATGTCTTGTGAGACTTAAAATACTGGTAGTCTTCTCAACAATTGGTTCTCACAATATCCAACAATAAACACACCTATGTTGCCTCGGAAGAAAATCTCCAGCTTAAAGATCATTTCAAAATACTACAAAAAAGAAAAGTTTTGCTAGGGACTAGCAAAAGATAGGCATGGGGGTATGATTGCACCGCAAAAATACACCTACAATAGTGCCATCTTGTGCTATTTCCTAACATTACCAATGCATATTAGGTCTCCATAGTTGTACTGTAAAAATACATGCATGCATGCATTTAATTAAGATGAGAGGAGAATAAATAAGTGGCCTTGCAATTAACATTTTTCCTCAAGTGCATCTCTGCTAATTCACCACCTTTTTATTTTTTATTGATTTTTAATCTTTCCCGCTGCTACATGCATCTTCTTCTCCTTGCACCATGCTTCCCTGCAGCAACCCTCTCCCTGCCAGCCGCAGCAGCCCACTCCCTACCACTCCATGCGTGAGCCATGCACAGCCAGGGCATGGATGTGCATGGCTTTCATCTTCTATATAAAGTGGGCGGCTTCTTCTTCAAAGGCAGCTTGGTCCAACAGAGAAAAACCCACCTGCAGCTTCTTCTTCTCCAGGCCACCGTCCTCTCCTCCCTCTCCCTCCATAAGCCGGCCCTCCTCGGAGACACCCGGCGGGCAGGAGCCCTCACGGTGCTGCACACCACAACAGTGAGACCACCACCGCCCAGCTCACCATAGAGCCGGTGGGCATGGTGGCTCTTCCCTGATTTCTTCGTTTTCAGCCATTCCAGCCATTGGAGTGGCAGCTTCAAGCTTGAAGCTCAAAGCTTCGCACGCCCTGCAGCAGTGGCAAGAAGGCAGCAGCAGCACGCAGCAGCCACCCAGCCTCTTTCTGCGCAAGCTTGCAGGCAGCCTTCGCCCTCTGCGCGCACCTGTAGGCCTCTCTGCCTCCCGCTTCTTTGCTCTGTCGCACTCCCTCTTCCACCCGCAGCCAGCCACCGCACGTCACTGCAGCGGCTGGCCAACCCTCACCATGCACCCCAGCAGCACCCGCGTCACCCTCGTCCTCCACTGCACATGCCAGTAGCCTTCTCCACGCGCTCTGTCGCAACCTTCCGCCTGCAAGCCACCAGCCAAAGCCACTCCATCGTGCGCGCTGAGCCGTCCGCACTCACACAACCGCCCGTACCCAGTCGCACGGCTCGGCCTTCCACTGTAGCCACTTTTCATGCGAGTCTGCGCGACACTGTGGCTACAGTGGGGTGACCGGTGAGTTTCTCACTTTACCAGTCACCCGGCACGCCGCTACCACCATTCGCCCGTGTGCGTCCCCACCTGCGCGTCTCCGCCCGTGTCGCCCGCACCCGCCCACATACGTCTGCGTGCGCTAGCCCTCTCCCAATGCTTGCCTTCGCCTGCTCCCTTCGCCCGCGCCTGCCAGTGCCCGCTCCAGCCCTCGCACAGCACAGTGCACTGCGTGTCTTCTCTCCGTGCTCATCGCCCTCCAGCGCGTGCTTGTCTGCGTGCATGCGCGCCTACGCGCAAGCTTGAAGCACCAGACGGTGCCCTGCTGCTGCAAACGTCTTAACCGCGCACCAGACGGTGCCCTTCTCTCTCCCACTCTCTCTCTCTCTCTCTCACTCTCTCTGACAACACTCTCTTCACCGACGCTTGCACACACATACACTCACACTTCCACACACATACACTCACAGTTCCACACACACACATACACACACCTATACACTATTATATATGTATACACATATATATTGATATATATATTCATATATTTATATACATATATATATACATATATATATATAATTATATTTATACATATAGTAGTACCTATATACTTATGTATTAGTATACTTACATACATATATATATATATATATCTATATACTTATATATATATATACATATACTTATATACATATACATATATATATATATATATTTATACATATATCTATACATATTTTAGTACTTATATAAATATGTATTAGTCTATATACATACACACACACATATATATATATATACATCTATATACTTATATATATATATATACATATATATATACATATACTTATACATACATATATATACATATACTCATACATATATATATATATATACATACATATATACATATATATCTACACAACTATATATACATATCAAGCTACATTACCTATATATATACATATATTATTATATATATATATACATCTATATAGTATTATATACATACATACATATATATATATCTATACATATACATATATACATATATAGCTACATACATATATACATATACTTATAAATATATACATATACATATATATATATATATAACTACATATATATATATACCTATATATTTATAACCATATATATATATATTTACATACATATACATATAGTTTCACATTATTTACCATACGTGGTATCGCGGGAATATCTGCACCAGTTGCTGATATTCCCTAATACACGCGTACAAAAGGTGTGTTCGCATTCATCTTCCACCATCCATCCTACACCTTACACGCAGCACTTCGTCCTGTTGGTTGCGTCTTTCTAGACGATGACCGACTCGACACCGTGCTACACTCCATCTCCACCTCCACCCCCACCCCTTTATACATATATAACATATACCTATATATATATACTATATTTCTATTTCGCTTTCCTGCTAGTAAAAAGATAAAAAATATATAAAAGAGAAAAGATAATCCTTGACTTGCAGGTACTCCGTCTTGCGAATAGCATGACCCGTTTTGGAACCCTGTTTTGGCTTAAAGCCAAGAACCCAATTTTGAGGGTGTGCCTTAAGGACAAAGATTACCAGAAAAAAATCTAAATAGAAAAACACCAAAAACACAATAAACGAACAGAAGAGACTCGTTGTAGCAAAGGCGTACAAACTTGACTTGTAACCCCACTTCCCTAAGTTCGACCCTGGGCCTAAAAGTGACCAAAATAAAATCAAGTAGGCCAGGTTAAAAATTTTGTAAAGAGATGGTTTGGTCCGATTTAGATTAACCATTATACACACTTCAATGATAAAATCATCATATTAACAACCTATTTGGGTCCGACACCAATTTGTCCCCGCATTTTTTAGCTACTAGGGCTTACAATATTTTTGGTGCATGCATGATTATATTTTCTGCTTGCCTATTTTTAAAAACCAATAAAGAAAATATCGAGCTGCCTATTTAGAAGTTGCATACCCTTAGGTGCGTGCATTTAGGGGTGATTGAGCAGCACATTAGATCTTATTATTGCATTGCAAGCATATTAGCATGAAGATTGCTGGAGACAGGTATATCTTTCAAACTTTTGCATCCAGCTCCTGTTCATGCATTTGCATTCAAATTTAAATTCAACACCACCAAGTTGTTTGAATTTACTAATTCAGTGGTCACATAACTAAAAGTGGAACTAATAATCAGATTCAACCCTAAAAGCAATTCACATTTGATCTGATTCTAAGGGACTTGTCTGCGATTTCAAAAGAAATTACAAAGATTTGCGGTGTGTTGCACACTTCTTACACTGAGCACGCACATTAGGCACCGCACTAAGGCTCGATCCCTTAAGGCTATAGGCACCGATCTCTTTATCGGTGCAGACCCTCCTATTGTGCTTTGTGGTGGTGGTGATACTATCTTTTGACCAAGTGTTTTGATACTCCACGGAGGGGGACATCCCTTAAATGAACAAAAGGGTAGTTAAGGGGCACCGCATACGCATCGCCTCAAAGGAAGGGTTCTCCCTACTTGCATCCCTTTGTTCGTCCTTGGAGTAACTTCTCACTTGATCGCCTGGGAGTATCATCCAAGCAAAGTATAGGTCCTGGGGCACTCGAAGGTTGAATTAAGGCACGTAATTGCAGTGAAAAACTTGTCTGGCCATTTATATTAACTAATTCAACATCCACAAAAAAGAAGGTTAAGATTTCTACACCCCTCGTATACCACTTACGTGGGAACGGAGCGATAAGTCTTGATCTTTTGACTTATCTTTGGAGTGGAGGTTTAACTTAATAAAAAGATATCTCTGAATTGTGTTTTGTATGCTTGGTAGACACTCTCTTGAGGGTAGTCTAGTGTTTGATCATGAGCCTGAGAGAATTCTTAGGAGAGCTCACCTAGGAGAGGAAAGAATGGCTGAGCAAGGTGCAAATCAACAAAGAACCCTAAGGGACTATTTTATTCCAACTAACCAACCTGCACAAGCACTAAGACGACCGGCAGGGGATAATCCGTATGAGATCAAGAGTAGTACCATATCTCTATTGCTCTCTTTTTATGGTACTACTTGGGAGGACCCCTACCGGCATTTGGAGGAATTCACCGAGGTCTGTTCCACGATGAAGCTCCAGGGCATTACTGATGAAGCCCTGATGAGGACTCTATTTCCTTTCTCCCTAAAGGATAAGGCCAAGCACTGGTATCATGCCCTCGATGCAAGGGTAAATGATTGGGCCATCCTTAAGGGAGAATTTTTAAAAAAGTATTTTCCTATGAGTAAAACCAACCATTACAGAAGAGAGATTATGGGCTCTACTCAATAGGAAGGGGAGCAATTTCATGAGACTTGGGAGCGCTTTAATGACCTTCTTAGGTTATGCCCCCACCAGCAAGTGCCAAGATGGTAGTTGGTCGAAAGGTTTTATAACGGATTATCTGAAAGGCATAGGCAAACCATTGATGCAGCCTGTGCAGGAACCTTCATGACCAGAATTGAGGATGAAGCCTTGGCATTATTTGAAACTTTAAACGACAACTCCATACTTCTGTCCTCTGCTTATCAAGAAAGAAAACCATCAATCTTGCAGAGGAAGATAGAGGCCCATGAAGCTGGG
The DNA here is from genome assembly GCA_037157565.1 of Thalassia testudinum. NCBI lineage: Eukaryota > Viridiplantae > Streptophyta > Magnoliopsida > Alismatales > Hydrocharitaceae > Thalassia > Thalassia testudinum. The sequence goes on along the minus strand of JAZHRO010000025.1, from coordinate 66,518,179 downwards.
GCTTCTCAGGATTTGGCTTATCAGAATCAACTATTGAATAAAAACTTTGATAGGCTTTTAGCAAACCCCAGCATGAACCCGCAAGCAACCTCTATTTTTTAGGCTTCAAGAGAATGCTCCATTTGCCAAAGCACAACGCATGCCACTACGGAGTGCCATTAGGCAAATCAATTCCCTGAGTTGATTCAGGTCTACTTGAATGCGACCCAAGGTTTCCGCCCCCCTCGCAATAACCCTTACTCCAACACTTATAATCCACGGTGGCGGAACCATCCAAACTTCTCTTGGAAGCAAGCTGATGCTTCTAACTCAGGGAATACAAGACCCTTACCTCCCTAGCCCACATACCAACCTTCTTATGAAAACCCTCCTCCGAATAAGCCCTCTGAGATGGATGAACTGAAGCCCATGATGGAAGCAATGCAAGAGCATAATAATATGGTTATCTAATCTCAGAATAAGATGATTATTGATATGCAATCCCAAATTGGTCATCTTATTGAGGCAGTTAGGCAACGTGATTCGGGGAAGCTGCCTAGCTCTTCTGAGGAGAACCCTAAGGGCAAGGGGGTTGTATTTAGGGAGCATGCCCAAGTAGTGACCGTGTTGCAGAGTGGAAAAAAGATTGACAAGCCTGGTAACACTCCTACGGTTACATCTCAGAATTCCCCTTCCACACCTGACCTGACTTCCATCTCACCCGAGGAAGAGCGACACCACTCTCCCTCACAAAAAATCACCCACAATGATAATGTCGTCCTTCCACGACCCCTTTCCCGCCATGACAACCCCTCTACCGAGAAGCTGAGGGTGCCCTATCCAGAGCGCCTATCTGCTCCGGGAGAATCTTCTGTTGGCTCGTCTGGAGCCAAGGATAGGACGGAAGAGATTATGGATACCTTTAGGCAAGTCTAGATTAACTTGCCTCTGTTGGAAGAAATTAAATAGATTCTGTCCTATGCCAAGTTTCTGAAGGACCTATGCACCCAGAAGCGCCGATCTAGGAAATAGGTCCAAACTAAGGTCATCCTGCCTGACCATGTTAGCTCGGTTCTTCAGCATGGAACACGCCCCAAAATGAAAGACCCAGGAGCCCCGTATATTTCAGTGGTTATAGGTAACCAACACATTGACGAGGCTCTGCTCGATCTGGGTGAGGGGGTAAACATTCTACCGAGCTCTGTCTACGACCTTTTGGGAGGAGGAAAGCTGAAGCCTAGTCCAGTAATCCTCCAGGTTGCAGACAGATCACTTAAGACACCACGGGGATTGTTGGAAGATGTCCTTGTGAGAGTGGAGGATTTCTTCTTCCCCGTTGACTTTCTGGTACTTGATACTGACCCATCTAATAAGCCCACAAAGTCATCCATTATTTTGGGATGCCCCTTCTTGGCCACAGCCAATGCCTCTATAAATTGTAGATCCGGGGCACTTAAAATGGGCTTTGGGAACAAGAAGATCTGGTTGAATGTTTTTGATACTTACAAGCAACATGGATTTGAAGATTGTTCTCAGATTGAGGTCGTTGATGAAATAATTGAAAAGACTACTCTAGCACTCTTATGTAGAGATCCCCTTCAGAAGGTCATATCTTAGGACCATCCCTCGATTATTAAAGAAACTGAAAGGAAAATGCCTGAACTAGAAGAGTTGCTGAGGGTACACACTGAGTCTCTGTCCCCACCTTGGACTGTGAAGGTAGATCCGCTGCCTGAGGTGGGGACATCTCAACTAAAACCCTGAATCCAGAAGGCCCCTGAATTGGAGTTGAAACCCCTCCCGAGTACATTGAAATATGCTTTCCTTGGCCCTAATAACACGCTCCCAGTTATTATCTCGTCTGCATTATCTGAATTGCAGGAGGGAGCTCTTCTTGAGTGTTTACAAAGGCACAAGGAAGTAATTGCCTAGACAATTGCTAATATTAAGGGTGTTGATCCCTCTCTTTGCATGCATCATACATACATGGACGAGTCCGTGAAGCCCTTCCGAGATATGCAAAGAAGGCTCAATCCAAATATGCGGGAGGTTGTTAAAAAGGAGATTCTGAAATGGCTAGATGCTGGGATTATCTATCCCATTTCAGATAGTAAATGGGTCAGCCCTATTCACGTAGTTCCGAAAAAGGCAGGAATCACTGTGGAGGAGAATGACCAAGGAGAACTGGTGACCACTATACCCTCAACTGATTGGAGGGTCTGCATTGATTACCGCCATTTAAACACGGCTACCCAGAAAGACCATTTCCCCTTACCGTTTATCGATCAAATTCTGGAACGATCGGCGGGGAACAAGTACTTTTGTTTTCTTAATAGGTACTCTGGGTAAAATCAGATAGCCGTTTTTCCTGATGATCAGGAGCGTACCACCTTCACGAGTCCGTATGGCACTTTTGCATTCCGCCGAATGCCATTCGGGTTATGTAACGCTCCTGCCACTTTCCAACATTATATGATGGCTATATTTTCTGATATGATCAACGAGTTCGTTGAAATTTTCATGGATGACTTCTCCATTTATGGCTCATCATTTGACCTATGCCTTTCGCACCTTGATAAAGTCTTAACCTATTGCGAAGAGGCAAAGCTGGTGCTTAGCTGGGAGAAAAGCCACTTTATTGTCCAGCAGGGTATTGTGTTAGGGCATATAGTTTTCGAGAGAGGATTAGAGGTGGACACCGCAAAAATTGAATCCATCTCTAAGATTCCATTGCCCGCCAATGTTTGTCAGGTTAGATCTTTCCTTGGCCATGCTGGATTTTATAGGCGCTTCATTAGAGATTTCAGCAAAATCTCTAAGCCACTCTGTGACCTATTAGCTAAGGATGTCTCCTTCGATTTTGATGATAGATGTGGCAAGGCTTTCCAAGCTTTGAAGAAAGCCCTCATTACCACGCCAATTCTCCAAGCACCAGATTGGACCCTCCCGTTTGAGCTTATGTGCGATGCTTTTGATTTTGCAGTGGGAGTGGTCTTAGGTCAAAGGGTTGATGGCAAACCTCATGTGCTACATTATGCCAGCAATACCCTTACGGATCCTCAACAAAACTACACGGTCACCGAAAAGAAATTACTTGCTATAGTACTTGCTTTGGAAAAGTTTCGATCTTATCTTTTAGGATCCAAAGTTGTGGTGTTCACTGATCATTCAGCCCTTAAGCATCTTCAGGCTAAAAAGGACACCAAACCTCGCCTAATTCGTTGGATTCTACTACTCCAAGAATTTGACCTGGAAATTAAAGACAAGAAAGGTGTTGAGAATGTGGTAGTAGACCATTTGTCTAGGATCCCTATTGAGGCATCAAACCCTGCTGGCGGTATTCAAGAGACTTTCGCTGATGAGTCTCTAATGGCTGTGGAAGCTAAAGCTCCTTGTTTCATTGACATAGTGAACTATCTGGTCACGGGCATCACCCTCAGTACTTGGGACAAGCAGAAGTGAGACAGGTTTCTCGCTAATGCTAAATTTTATCACTGGGTGGAACCCGAGCTTTTTATAATAGGCTTTGACCAGCTGTTTCGCCGTTGCGTCCCTGATGAAGAACAAAGAAGTGTTATGAGTTTCTGCCATGACCTCCACTGTGGGGGACATTTTAGTGGGAAGAAGACTGCCCATAAGGTTCTTCAGTCTGGTTTTTGGTGGCCCACATTATTCTGAGATGCACATACATATGTGGGCGCATGTCTACATTGCCAGCAGACGGGAACCATTAGAAAAAGGGATGAGATGTCCCAATAACCTATCATCCCTGTTGAAATCTTTGATATTTGGGGCATTGACTTCATGTGTCCCTTTCCTGTGTCCTTTGGATATGAATGCATACTTGTGGCTGTTGACTATGTATCAAAGTGGATAGAAGCCATACCCACGCGAACCAATGACCATTCCATGGTCTTGGGCTTTGTTAAGGCTATATCATTTCTTGGTATGGGTGCCTAAGGACGATCATAAGTGTGGAGGACCTCACTTTAAGAATGTAAACCTCACAAGACTACTCCAAAATTTGGGAGTTAACCACATGATAGCCACACCTTAGCATCCCCAAATGAGTGGACAAGTTGAAGTGTATAATAGGGAGATTAAGCAAATTTTAAAAAAAACTGTCAGTCCTGATCGGAAGGATTGGTCTAAAAAACTAAATGATGCTCTTTAGGCCTACAGAACTGCGTATAAGACTCCCTTGGGCATGTCTGCTTTCCATCTTGTCTACGGAAAAGCATGCCACCTTCCTGTTGAAATCCAACATAAAGCTTATTAGGCTATTAAAAACGTTAACTTAAATCTGGATAAAGTGGGAAAAGCACGTATGTTAGAATTAAGTGAGCTTAAGGAGCTTCGTAATGAAGCTTATGAAACTTCTCAAGCTTACAAGTAATGTACAAAAGTCTTCCATGACAAGCACATCATTAGAAAGACTTTTGAGCCCAACCAGTGGGTCTGGCTTTTCAATTCTAGACTTAAATTATTTCCTGGAAAGCTCAAGTCCCGCTGGGATGGGCCATACATTGTTATCAATACTTTCCCTCATAGAGCTGTAGAGATTAGGAACCCTATTTCAGGTGCAGGCTATAAAGTAAATGGCCAGCGACTTAAACCATATATTACTCTTTCAGATGGCCAGGTTTTGGATGCACTTCGGCTTGAGGAGCCTTAGCTCCTCCCACTCTCCTCCTCAAGTGATATTCTTCTATGTCTCTATTCTTCCAATGAGGATATTGTCAGTCTTAGGCATGGGGGGGTATAACCTGAGAATGTTTATAGCATTTATGAATATTTGCATACATATTTATATATATATTAAAAAAAAAATTTTTTCTTTTTTCTTGAGCTGATTGGGTTAGTCCCTAGTAAAATACATTTGTCATTGGAGGTTTTTCTTTTTGAATTATTTCTTAAGTTTAGAATCCAGTTCACGTGCACATAGACTTGGTAATGGATCCTTGAGGAAAACCAATAAGCATTTGTAGTCCACTAAACCCTTGGACAGTTCATAGGGAGTCAGGCATACTATCTTCTAGTAGATCCACCTCATATTTGTGAGAAGAAGTAGAGAGATTACTGGTGCGCTAAGTCTAATGCAAGGACTCTTAAGTTTTGGATAATTAGATGATGATACTTCAGAGTTAGGCGTAGTTTTCACTCCCTGTTCCTGTGTGCGTACTTTGAGTGAATTCCTGAGAGTCACCAAATAAGGTAGATACATAGAGATTAAGTCTTAATAAAGCTATGACTATGATGGATGGTTACGACGGCCCTTAATAGAGTCCTCAGCTGAAAGAGGGTAATAGTGTCAATGGTTAGAAATATGCCTGTCCTATCCATTCCTTCCCAGTGCCAAGAATAGGCACTTCCACCAAATAAGCCACACAACTTCCTCTTGACCATCATCATCCGTAATAATGCCTCGTAAATAAAAGTCCATATCGTGTTGTGTTGATTGAGAAAGAAACAAAAACAAGAAGAAATAAATAAAAAAAAAGGGGAAGAAAGAAAAGACGAAGAAAAAGAAGAAACAGAAACAACAAAAAGAAGAAATAGTTATATACAAAAAAAAAAGTCCAAGTTTATGATGTAACACTGTTTTTGAGGCAACAGAACACCTATCGTGTTCCACCAAATATGACCCATACCTACCTTCTAGTATTTCTGATCGCCCGAATACTGGTTGAGGACTCTAACTTAGTTGTAGAATTATTAGGACTTTAATTAAAGTGCGGATGCCATGTGAGGCCACCAAATAGTGAGTACAATTTCTAAATCTAGCAAGATTTGTGATCTCAGAAGGAAAAAGAGGGAGTGCCCAGGAACATCAAGAGAGCATAGTTGTATAGCCTCTCTCAGAGTTGACTTGTCTAATAGTCTAGCGATCTAGAGTCTGCAGTACTAGACTATATGTAGCACCAGATGAATGTGTGCCACCAAATATAAATCCATTCAATTCGATATCTCCTTCCTAAGCTAAACGTCGGGGTCAAATTACAGATTATCGTCTGCTTTATCCTTGAGGGAAGTAGTTGCCTATCCCGGAAGAAATATTTACCAAGGGTGAAGTACGAACTCCTAATACGAATTGGCTTTTTCACTTTGATCTGTTACCTAGGCTATCAGCACTTCACATTTGTCTGGATTTCTAAAGTTTTGAAGTAAGAAAAGAAGAAATCTTCTAATTACTTCTATTATTTTTCATTTTTGCTATGGACTAGCAAATCTTAGGCATGGGGGTATTTGATGAGTCCATTTTAATGGACTAATTTTACACCTAAGTAACTTTAATTGTATCTTTTAGGTTTGTTAATAACTATATTAAGTTATAGAATGTTTGTAGGCATCATGATTTAGGTTTACATTTATTCTATAACTTAATATGTGCTTTTTATGTGTAGAAAAATAATTGGCAAAGAATGAGGAGGAAAGGGTAAATTACCCTTTTCAAATAACCGGCGGCTACTCTTTTCCCCATCCTCCGGGCACCCTCAACAGCCGGTCGGCCAGAAATAGTTAAGGGATTTGAAAATCCCTTAACTCTCGCAGATGCAAATGAGGAAGAGTTAAAAAGCACACGGATCCAGGGATAGAAGATGATCGAGGAAGAGAAGAACTTGCACCATCTTCTCCAGCGTGCATTGTGGATCCATCTTCCCCCTTGCAGGGAAAAACCCATCTTCAGCACCAAGTGCACCCTCTCGCCCGCATGCCCTCACCATAGCAGGCGCACGCCAAGCATCCTCTAGCCGCGCCTGCAGGTGTGAGCTCCAACCTCTCCAGCCTGCCCGCAGGCGCACACCTCTGCGTGCCCATCTCCCTTCCAGCGCGCTCCAACATCTGCAGACTGCCTCACCTGCACCTCCTCGTGCAAGACCGCAGCACCCGTGCCCATCCCGCAGGTGCATCTGCAGACCGCCTCAAGCGCGCCCCCTCCTTCCTGTAGACCGCCTCACGCGCATCTCTCTCAGCAGGCACGCAAACCAAGCACCTCCAGCGCTCCCTGCAGGTGGGCCTCAGCGCGACCACCTTCCACGTGCGCTCCAACATCTGCACACCGCCTCAACCGTGCCCCCTCGTAAAAGCCTGCAGCACTCGCACCCATCCTGCAGGTGCATCTACAGACTGCCTCACCCGCACGCCCACCTTCGCGCCCATCCTGCAGGTGATTAGCCTATATTTGTGAGCTATTTAAGTATTTAAGTGCCAAGACATTAGGTTAATTCTAACATTTATTTAGCATAAATTAGGATGTAAATAGATTAATTCATATTTCTAATTTAATTACATAATTCATGCATCTTATTCATATTTAAATGTATTTAGAATTAACTTAGAATTGCATTAGTTAACTAATTAGGTACATTGCATGTATTAATTTAGGTTAACATAAAAGTTGAGGGTTTGTATATAAATAACCATAATATTTTATCATTATTTTTTATTCTTCTTCTACGTGCAATGGCTGCATTTCTTCCTCCAGCTGCCGCAGTGAAGAACCTAATCAAGGAGGAGCGGATGTGTTGGATCTGGTCGGGCAGCTGATTTCAAAAGAGAGGAGGCAGCCGAGCTCAGTAGGCCTCCATCCCTGACCACCACTGTGCAGAGAGTTCGCCTGTCGTCCATTCCACACCGCCGGCCTCAACCGTGGCGACGAGTCTCCACCACCGAGGGCGTGTGGCGTGATAGGCCACACCGCCATCCAGAGCTCGTCCGCATTACCGTGAGCAGCTCAGCGTGCACCTCCCTCGACATCGTCACCAACAAACACCACCGCAGCCACTGCAATTTCACTGCTCAGTCAGTTAAAAGCTCCTATAGCACACCTTCATCTTCCTTCCCTGTCCTTAGTTCTTTTTCCAGCCACTAGTCACAGCTACACCGCACGACCCTTCCATCCTCCAACGCCATCCCCAGCCCACATGTGCCTTCCTGCCGCACATCTGCAGCAGCAACCTCCACTTCACGCCCACACCAACCGCGCGCGTACGCACCTCCTGCAGAAGTGCGCCCCTACGGCTGCAGCGCTCACCTGCACGCCTGCAGCAAGGCCGCACCTCTTGCAGCATTCCCCCGCACGCCCTCCAGCCGTGCGTAAGGCGGGCACGGCCAACAGCATCCAGCAGCAACTGCAGCCTTCCCGCACCTGCGCCTTTCTGCCACACCTCCTGCAGCAAGCCTGCGCCCTTTAGCATCCTGCAGCATCACCAAGCCCGCGTGTCCACTCCAGTCTGCCCGCACCTTCCTCCTGCAAAGCCTCTATGCCAACAGTGCGCGCCCGCCAGCAGCCCTACAGCACCTCTTCACGCACGCAGTAGGCACGCGTTCTTCTCCGTGCCTTTCAGCCTGCAGTGCATCGTCCGCCTGGGCCTACCGCCTGCAGCAGCATCCACCTCCACCAGAGCGCGCCCGCAAGCAACCTTCCGCGCGCACCACTTGCAGCAGCGCTCAGCCCACGCACGCACATCACCTCCAGCAGCTGCAGCCACCATTGACAGCCACCTTCGTTGGAGCTCCGTTCGGCCGGCTCCAGCCACTGCGCAACTCGCCGCCACCACCGCTGCGAAGCCCTCGGTCTAAAGAACTTCCTCCGAGCTTCCTGCCTTCGGTCGTTCACTCCTCTTCACGCACGGCCAAGGGGAATAAATCCCCTATTTTTCTACAGTATTCATGCCATTAATAATTACATTTTCTGCCATTGTCATCTTTTAATGATATTTTATTGAATCTGCAATGCAAAAAATATCCTCTAGTTATTAAGAATTTCTATTTCAGCATGATTTCTTGATTCAACCTTAATCTGAAGGCAAATTTGGCTTGATTCTCGTCCAAACTAACTACGAACAAACATTTTTAACCAGTGCGAATTTAAATATGTCATTGCCTCCTTGTTGATATGACCCGCTCTTCTGCGAGTGGTTATTTCTTTTTTAAATATTGATTAGTCGATTTTTCCACCACATAAAACTACAAACGACTTTAAAGCGAACAATCGACTCGTCAAATGGCGCCGTTGCCAAGGAGGCAACAGACGCAATAATTTCACCTGATTTTATTTTGATTATTTCAATTGCAAAGTGATTTGACCATTTATTATTTTTCTGTGCGAGAAATTTGTGCAAGAATCAACCATTGTGAGAGGCGACCCTTGACGTCGCCAGAGGAGAATTGGTCGAGCTACTTTGAAAAGGAGGAGAAGGACGAGGACGCAATGGTCATCATTGTACATTTAGTCACTAATCTGATTAGAGTAGAATTAAGACTTTAGATTTAATTTTTCATTGCATTTGGCTTGAAACCCTTGTTCTAGGGTATATTTTGAGGGGTTTGTTCCTCGATTTTGTTTTAGGCCCGTGTTGGCTAATTTTTGGGAGCCTGTTCCCTTTTCTTTAGATTTAGGTTTTTAGTTTATTGATTACTTTTATTTGCTTGTGCATAAGTAGTTTAAAAAAAAAAAAATGAGCTACCTGCTAGAAGCTGCCTGGCCTTAGGACGAACCATTTAGGTTTGTATGAGCAGCCTCTAGATTTACTTCTCTGCATTGCGTGCATTCTTGCATCGTTGATTGCTGGAAGCAAGGTACGCATTCTCTTACTTTGCATCCTATTCTTGATCACGCATTGCATTAGGACTTAATGCGAAGATCACCTAATCTGTACTGAATAAATCTAACAAGTGGTCACATATTTTCTAGAAAAAGGACTAATTAAAGGATGGACATTTTGAAAACCAAGGATTTGATTTTCAAACTTGGCGTGTGATTCAAAATTCAAAATATTTTGCAGTGTATGCACACTTATTTCACTTGCACCACGGCACGCTTCTAGACACTCCTTAGGTTTGGAAATACTAGGACAAGAGCCCTCCTATCGTTGGATTCTGAAGTGTTCGAAACTTGAGATCAAGGGTTTTGTAAATCCAAAGAGGGGGATACCCTGTCACGGATTTTTGGGGGTAGTTGAGAAGCACTGCGAAAGCACAGCTTCAAAGGAAGGCTTAGGCCTACTTGAATCCCTCGATCTTCCATCTTTGGAGTTGCTCTACCATTTAAGATTTAGGGAAGAACACCTAATCTCCAACTAGGTTTTCTTAGGCGAGCCGTAGGTCGACAATAGGCGCGTAAATTGATTGAACAAATTGTATTGTCACCTGCAATCTAACTTAAAATCAAAAGCCTAAATTGGGAAAGACCTAAAAGGTCCTTTTTGAATTGTGTTTTGCTTGGGGAATTCTGATTGAGGTGTGAGTTAGAATGGACCACATTGATTTTCATCCTTTCACATCTTGCCCACACCCTCACCCCCACTCTGCATCCTTCGATCCAAGATGCCGAGATGGTCCATCCCTTGATGGACATAATGACAATCATTGGGATCCGTTTTACTCCTATTATAGGAGTATTGGACTGGTTAAGCCCCAAATCAGTGAGCAGAACCTAGGAGCGAGATTTGCTTTGCCCAATATCCTACACACTATAGAAATACCCAACCTACCCACCCTGAAAAATTATAATGGTTGGACAGACACTCCTGGGTACTATAAGCCTGAGCTTGACTTCTCTCATGATAGAAATGACCTCTCCTCTTTGAAGATTGAAATACAGAAAATGCAAAACGAAATGATTGAATTGTTAGGAGAATCTTCGAGAGCAGGCCAACAAGAAAGAGATGAAATTAGCCACCCAATCTACCCCATTGAGGATGACGTATACCCCTCTACAATAGATGCATCTCCCGTGGGAGAGCTACACTTTAAGTTGGAGGGAAATTCTGGGGAGAATAGCTACTTTTCGAGGATCGATTTTGAAACCTCCCCATTAGATGACACTTCCTTGAGAGATCCACACCTTAGGTGGGAGGAAGATACACATGAAAGTAGCTATGCATTGGATGAAGAAAGGTGGCAACCGAGGAAGATGATGATAAGGTTGAGTATCCACTTGAATTATATTGGAGTCAAAAGAAGGGAATGATGGTACCATTGGAAGACCTCGACCCAGATGATAGTATTTTCGTGACATTTGATGAGGTGGGTCAAAGTCAAATTGTTAATCCTACCCTCCCTTCTAATCACGAGATGGAACTCAAGCCCACCCTTAGGGAACCTAACCCTAAAGAAATTGACCTATCTGAGGAGTCTGATGTTACCAATGTAAACCATTTACCTCAAATAAAGCACCCTAGGGGATCTGCTGAGATATTAGATGATTCTAGGCCTCGGGTATATGATGAATTGTGTGATGAGGAGAAAGACGAATTATATGAGGAACCTACATTCAAGATTTGGAGTGATACTAAGGGTGATTATGTCTTATTTGAAGAGTTAGCTCCTGAGGATGTCACAAATTTGACCAAATTAGGTTTCCTTAGCACAACCATTGATGATATTTCTCCTCATGATGAAATGATAGAAAATTTCGAAGCAACTTCTAAGATTTATGTGGATTCACATATAGACTCCGAGGAAGATTTGAGTAAAGAACAAAAACCTGGGGATGACATTGATAGGATAATCCCTAGATCTGTTGCTTCCAACCTACCTTCATTCATTTCGAAGTCACCCTCTGATTCGCTTATATCTGAAAGCGAAATTGTGACTCCTGATGAAGAGCAGGAAGATACATGTGATGGTGCAAGGAATGCTAAGGATGCAATTGAGGATTTAGAAAGAGTGTTGGGGTTGGACACCGAGCTGATTAAACCCAACTTAGATCTTATGGCCATCCCACAACCTCGTAACTTGGACACCCTAGATGATCCTTACCTTAGAGAATTGCTCACTTTTGTTATGACTGGGGGGCTTAACAAACCAATATTCCCTGTAATGGAGTATCGGGTATGGATTGATGATTTCTTTAGTCAGTCCATTACCTTGGGGGTTTATCTTTGCACCATTCCTTCCCCATACCTTTTGGAGGATCCTTGTCATCCTCCCCCTACCCCTTTGGAGGTTGTTATACCAGTTTATCCTTTAGAACCTCCTCTGGTAACCTGGGAAGATTTCATTCCCATCTTACTTGGGCAAGCATTTGCTATCGGGATTCATCATCAGCTTGCTAACATCCTAGGTTACCTGTTTTCTAGGCCAACATTGCTTTGCTCATTTTTAGGGCCTATTTCTGCAATTCTTGAACCTGATTTGCAAGTTCTTTGGCTATTCAGCCCAGCTCTGACCCAGGTAATATCCTTCTATGCAATGAGGACATTGCAGATTTTAGGCATGGGGGGTGTACTTGGGGATATACATAGCATAGTGCATACATTGCATACATTTGCATAAAAAAAAAGAGTTTTGAGCTTAACTAGCTAGATCTTGCAGTCTTAAGCAAATCAGAACTCTAGGGTAGACTAAGTTAATTCTAGGGTCAAACTTTAGAAACTAAATGAGCTACTAGCTTTAGACCTTTAGGGTCCTTTGTGGACTTAAAAACTTAAGTAGGAGTTAAGTTGCGGACCATTCCTCAAGAGGTTGAGGAAGGAAAGCTAGGGTTTGAGTTAAAAGGTGGGGTAGTACCTGGAGTCTTGTTCTACCTTTTGGTTTACGGGTCCTTGTAACCCAAGCATCCAAATTTCACACACTTGGTCTGGTAATTAACTCAATTTCTTTCTTCGTGAAAAGAGATTTGGTTCTCTTATTTTTGACTTAGGAGAGGCTTGAAAACATATTTTGATTGGAAGAGTTCCCACCGCAGGAGAGGGGAGTATATACTCACCTTAAGGATGCGATGATAACATATTACCTCCTCGGCGCTTGTCTCTTAGGATATCCATCCTACTGGGGATATTGTACGGTTTAGGTACCATGGGCGGCCCTATCTCGAAGTGCCGATTGCCATAGGCCTGAATTCGCTTAAGAAATCCATGGGCGATACTATCTCGAAGTGTCGATTGCCAGGAGTTCTTGAGGTTGTTATGGGTGGTGCAATCTCGAAGCATCGAAAGCCAGGCACCCTTCGAGGTATGGTAATGGGGACAATGAATCCGACACAGACCGTGTTGATAGCTGATCTGAGGTTAGACTTAGAAGAATCAAACAAAAAAAAATATATATTATTCTAAAAAAAAAACTTTTTCCTTTAACTAAAATAACTCAGACCAATGCACAGGCACGAATGCTTTAATCTCAGGGATCAATAAACTTTAGGGTAGAGTCAGAAATCAGGGAAACTTGTGCCTACAACTCGTCTTTAGTCGACCTAGTCTGTAACTTAGCAACTACTTGGGAACCTTGGGTCTAGAGTCTGAACTAAATATGTTTCTGAAGGAAGACCAATTGGGTTGACTAGTCTACTTGGAGTGCTAGGTTTCGCTTAATTTTGCTAGGGACTAGCAAAAACTAGGCATGGGGATATTTAATTAGCCCATATTTGTGAACTATTTAAGTATTTAAGTGCCTATACATTAGGTTAATTCTAACATTTATTTAGCATAAATTAGGATGTAAATAGATTAATTCATATTTCTAATTTAATTACATAATTCATGCATCTTATTCATATTTAAATGCCTTTAGAATTAACTTAGAATTGCATTAGTTAACTAATTAGGTACATTGCATGCATTAATTTAGGTTAACATAAAAGTTGAGGGTTTGTATATAAATAACCATAATATTTTATCATTAGTTTTTATTCTTCTTCTATGTGCAACGGTTGCATTTCTTCCTCTAGCTGCCGTAGTGAAGAACCCAATCAAGGAGGAGCGGATGTGTTGGATCTGGTCGGGCAGCTGATTTCAAAAGAGAGGAGGTAGCTGAGCTCAGTAGGCCTCCATCCCCGACCACCACTATGCAGAGAGTTCGTCTCTAGTCCATTCCACACCACCGGCCTCAATGGTGGTGACGAGTCTCCACCACCGAAGGCGTGTGGTGTGACAGGACACACCGCCATCCGGAGCTCGTCCGCATTACCGTGAGCAACTTAGCGTGCACCTCCCTCGACATCGTCACCAACAACCACCGTCGCAGCCATTGCAATTTCACTCCTCAGTTAGTTAATACGTCCGGGAAGTTTCTCGGACGTCTGAAGCTCCTACAGCACACCTTCATTTTCCTTCCCTGTCCTTAGTTCTTTTTCCAGCCACTAGTCACAGCTACACCGCATGACCCTTCCATCCTCCAACTCCATCCCCAGCCCACATGCGCCTTCCTGCCGTACATCTGCAGTAGCAACCTCCACTTCATGCCCACACCAACCGCGTGCGTACGCACCTCCTGCAGAAGCGCGCCCCTACGGCTGCAGCGCCCGCCCGTACGCCTGCAGTAGGGCCGCAGCTCCTGCAGTATTCCCCCGCATGCCCTCCAGCCGCGCGCAAGGCAGGCACGGCCAGCAGCATCCAGTAGCAGCTGCAGACTTCCCGCGTCTGCGCCTTCCTGCCCACCTCCTGCAGCTAGCCCACACTCGCCAGCAACCTGCAGCAACGCCAAGCCCACGCGTCTGCTCCAGTCTGCCCGCACCTTCCGCCTGCAAAGCCTCTCTGCCAACAATGCGCGCTCGCCAGTAGCCCTGAAGCGCCTCTTCACGCACGCAGCAGGTGCATGTTCTTCTCCACGCCTTTCAGCCTGCAGTGTACCCGCACCGTCCGCCTGCGCCTACCGCCTGAAGCAGCATCCGCCTCCACCAGAGCGCGCTCGCCAGCAACCTTCCGCGCGCTCAACTCCAGCACGCCCACAGCACCAGTGCGTGTGCGTGCACGACCTACAGCAACGCTCAACCCATGCACACGCATCACCTCCAGTAGCTGCAGCCACCGTTGACAGCCACCTTCACCGGAGCTCCGTCCGGCCAGCTCCGGCCACCGCGCGACTCGCCGCCACCACCATTGCAAAGCCCTCGGTCCAAAGAACTTCCTCTGAGCTTCCCGCCTCTAGCCGTTCACTCCTCTTCACGCATGGCCAAGGGGAATAAATCCCCTATTTTGCTATAGTATTCATGCCATTAATAATTACATTTTTAGCCATTGTCATCTTTTAATGATATTTTATTGAATCTGCATTGCAAAAAATATCCTCTAGTTATTAAGAATTGCTATTTCAGCATGATTTCTTGATTCAACCTTAATCTGAAGGCAAATTTGGCTTGATTCTCGTCTAAACTAACTACGAACAAACATTTTTAACCAGTGCAAATTTAAATACGTCATTGCCTCCCTGTGGATACGACCCGCTCTTCTGCGAGTGGTTATTTCTTTTTAAATATTGATTAGTCGATTTTTCCACCACATAAAAATACAAACGACTTTAAAGCGAACAATCGACTCGTCAACAGGCACCGCCACCTTCACCCCACAAGCCTGCTAGCACCTTCAACCCCATAGCACACCATCTTCAACACGCGCGGCAGCGCCCGTCCGCCTCTGTTAGGCCGCACTCGCAGGCGCACACCTTCGCACGTCGCACCAAGTAGTAGCTTCACGGCGGCAACAGCCTCCGCCAGTGTCTTCTCCTCTGCCGGTCGGCCACCTCTGTCGTCGCCGCAGCCGCCTTTGGATAGCCCTCATCCTCGCCGACCTCCATCGCCTCTCCAATGCCGGCCGGTGTTCTCTCTCTCTCGCGAGGAGGAGTGAGAGCAAATGCTCTATTTTGAAGTCAATTAATATTTACATTCACTGCCATTGCCACAGAATTTGATTTTTATTTATTATTATATTATGGCAAAATTACGCATGCACACTCATATTCTCTGATAATTTTACATTCATGATATTCACCTATTTCAAGATTGATTTTGGGCTTAACCTGAGCACTAATTTTCTCTAGTACATGTCACATGAAAATTGCATAAAATCATCAAAAATTTATTGAAGATTTCAGTGGGCGAAAACTGCACATATACCCTTATCTTTTTAAGTTATTGCGAATCTACTTTCCTTCGCATTTTATGTCAGATTTGAATAGGGATTTCGTAGTTATCTGAAAGAATATAAAATAATTAAGAATTTATTGCATAATTGCCTCCCTGTGGACACGACCCACACTTCTATGAGTGGCTATTTTTATTTTTGATTAGTTGATTTTTCCACCACTTAAATACTACAATGGAAAGCGGAAAGTCGGCTTGTCAAGCGATGATCGGCCCACGGTGGTTACGGCAAGGAAAGAGCATCCTTGTCCGAGACGGGTTCAGGGAGCACATGGTCAACAAAAGGTTTGAGATGCTGTCCATTGACCTCGAAAATATTACCCGTCTTTGGGTAAGAGATTTCGACAGCCCCATTAGGGAAAATCCGCTCAATAACAAATGGGCCATCCCACTAAGACCTGAGTTTTCCAGGGAAAAGCTTCAATCGAGAATTGAAAAGCCAGACCTTCTGGTTCGGCTCAAAGCTCTTACATGAAATCATCTAGTCATGGAGAGCTTTGTTCCTTGCCTTATAGATTCTGGCATTTTCATAAGAATCATTTCGAAGCTCCTCCAACTCAAATAGTTGGAGTTTCTTGGTTTTTCCGGCCAACTCAAGGTCCACATTACATTTCCTAATGGCCCAGAATGCTCGGTGTTCAAGTTTTACGGGTAAGTGACAGAACTTACCAAACACCAGACGGAACAACGACATACCGATAGGCGTTGTGTACACCATACGGTAAGCCCAAAGAGCATCATCTAGCTTTTGGGTCCAATCCTTCCTATCAGGCCTAACGATTTTCTGCAAAATGTTCTTGATCTCCCGATTGGAGACCTCAGCCTGTCTGTTCGTCTAAGGGTGGTAAGGTGTGGAAATCCGATGATTCACCCCGTATTTTCCCAGTAAATTCTGAAACTGGGCATGACTGAAATGTGTGCCACCATCACTGATAATTGCTCTAGGAACCTCGAACCCACTGAAGATATTTCTCCTCACAAAATCGATGACCACCTTGTGGTCATTGGTCCGAGTGGGAATTGCCTCAATCCACTTGGACATGTAACCAACAGTGACCAGAATATGCTGGTGTCCAAATGAAGAAGGGAAGGGTCCCATAAGGTCAATGCCCCAAATGTCGAAAATTTCGACGGAAAGAATTGGGTTCAGGGGCATCATATCTCTCTTAGCCATGTTCCTGAGTGTCTAGCATTGGGTGCATGACTTAGAGAATTCCGAGGCATCCTTAAATAATGACGGCTAATAGAATTCGGATTGCAAAATTTTTGCAACCGTCTTTTTCCCGAAAAAGTGTCCACCAGACGTAGATGTGTGGTAGAACTCAAGTATGCAATGGAACTCAACTTCCGGGACACATCGTGAATAATCTGGTCTACACTGATGTGGTATAGCTCGGGATTGTCCCAAAAATAATATTTGGCCTTAGACACAAGTCTATCCCATAGTTGTTTGGTCCAATCTTGGGGGATTTGACCAATAGCCAAATAATTGACAATATCTGCAAACCAGGGGATTCAGATACCCGAGACTGTGAGGATAGTCTCATCCGAAAAAGTATCAGAGATCAGGACATCCAGATGAGGAGAATCAATTAGGATTCTCGAGAGGTGATCCACCACTACATTTTGTGCCCTGGCTTTATCCCTGATTTCAAGATCGAACTCTTGAAGCAGCAAAATCCAGCGAATAAGCCAGGGTTTGGCATCCTTTTTGGCCAAGAGATGTTTCAAGGCTGAGTGGTCGGTATAGATGATGACACGAGAACCTAACAGATAAGCCCTAAATTTTTCTAAAGCGAAAACTACGGCTAGCAATTCTTTTTCAGTCACGGTGTAGTTCCTCTGGGCCTCATCCAAAGTCTTGCTAGTGTAGTAAATCGTAGAGGGCTTTTTCTCAATCTTTTGACCTATGACTGCCCCAACGACATAATCAGATGCGTCAACCATAATCTCAAATGGGGTTATCCAGACCAGTGGTTGCAACACCGGGGCATAGGTGACTGCCGTTTTCAATAAATCGAATGCCTTACAGCATGATTCATCAAACTCAAACGGCATGTCCTTGGCTAGAAGGTTACTCAAGGGCCAGGAAACCTTCGAGAAATACTTAATGAATCTTCTATAAAAACCCACATGCCCAAGGAAAGAGCAGATCTGTTTTACGGATGTGGGTGGAGGAAGTCTAGAGATAGCATCTACCTTAGCTCTATCAACTTTAATACCCTGACTAGAGACCACATGACCCAGGACAATGCCTTCCTGAGTCATAAAGTGGCTATTTTCCCATCTAAGGACTAGCCATGTTTTGATGCATCTCTGGAGGATCAATTCTAGGTTAGCCAGGAAAGACTAAAAAGAATCTCCGAAAATGGAGAAATCATCAATGAACACCTCAAGACAATCTCCCACCATGTCAGAAAAGATGGCCAGCATGCACCTTTGAAAAGTCGCCGGCGCATTGCAAAGCCCGAATGACATTCTACGGAATGCAAAGGTTCCATAGGGACATGTGAAAGTTGTCTTTTCCTAGTCTTCGGGATGGATAGGGACTTGGTTATATCTCGAATAGCTAACCTTTCAAGGATTTGATCGATGAATGGCAAGGGAAAGTGATCCTTTTTAGTGGCTGTGTTCAGCTTCCTATAGTCAATACAGACTCTCCAAGCAGAAGCTGAATGAGTGGTGAAGGTTTCCCCTTTCTCATTAGTTGTAATGGTTATTCCCACCTTCTTCGGTACAATCTGAACAAGGCTAGCCCACGGACTATCTGAGATTGGGTAAATAATCCTAGCATCGAGCCACTTGATTATCTCCTTCTTGACCACTTCTCGCATATTTGGGTTTAGTCTCCTTTGCATTTCGCGAGAAGGGCGGGATCCATCTTCCATGACAATATGATGATTACAGTAAGATGACTCGATCCCCCTAAGGTAGTGGATGGTCCAACCAATTGCCTCCCTATTTTTCTTAAGGACCTTAAATAACCTCGATTCTTGCTCAGTCAAATCAGCACTAATAATCACAGGGAGCATGTTCGCAGGTCCTAAGAACTCATATTTCAAATTTTTGGGCAATGGTTTTAATTCCAACTGGGGTGGGTTTAGAATAGAAGGTAGGGAGGATGCTGATGAAGATTCATCAGGGCAATTTAGTGGAAGAGGCTGGGAATGAACAAAATCAACAGCCTCTTCAAAATGTGGCAGGTCTACCATGGAGGGTTGTGTGTTGGGTTTGCTAAAGCTAGTGGAGTCCTCGAGTGCATTGATTGTCATACAAGTCTCAAGATTCTAATCCTCGAGCTCCTCAATGAATCCACAATCCTCAAATCCTCTTATAGCCTTAAAAATATCCAGAGTTAATTTCTTATCCCCAAAGGCAATCTCCATACTGCTGCTTTCACAGTTTATGTTGGCCTTGGCAGTAGATAGGAATGGATGCCCCAGAATGATGGGTGTGTTCCTCAAATCATTAGGTACATCTATGTCAAGGACGAGGAAATCTACAGGAAAATAGAAATCCTTGTCCTTGACAATTACATCCTTAATAACGCCTCTCGTTGTGGTGACCGATCGGTCCGCAAATTGTAGCGTTACTGAGGTTGGACTGAGTTTGCCTAACCCAAACCTCTCATAAAGAGAAGTCAGGATTAGTTTAATGGATGCACCTAGATCCAATAGTGTCCTTGAAAAGTGTATTCCCCAATAATGCATGAGATCAAGGGGGCACCTGGATCTTTCTTCTTTTGAGGAAGGTGATGCAGGATCACAAAACTTGCCTGCTCAGAGAAAATCACCTTCCTCGAAGTGGGTTCTCTTGGTTTATGCTTTTAGGTACATAGTTCCTTCAAAAATTTAGCATAAGTCAGGATGTGCTTAATAGCATCGAGGAGCGGAATATTGATCTCTATGCTCTTGAATAAATCCAAAAGCTCCTCGTTGCTATCTAGGGTTTTCTTCTTCTTGGTTTTGAATAAGGCCTCAGGGAATGGGATATGGGTGGAATTTTCAATTTTCGATCCCTGGGCCTTATTGTCTTTTTCAATCTCCTCTTCTCTCTCAAGCTCCCTAGAGTTTTGGCATCTAGAGGACAATTTAGGGTCTCGGGTTTGCTTTCCACTTAAGGTGACAGAGTTTGCAGAGGCATACAGGTTTGGGTCTTAAGGTGGGCTAGTGAAGATTGGAGGTCCTTGGCTAGTCATGTAACTAGAGGAAGAAGATGAGGGACCCTACTCAACCACCTGAGCATGTGCGTGTGAGTCCCTTTGATTCTCGTACCCTTGGGCACTATTGCCCTGATTTTCAACATTGCGCAGGTTGGGTATAGGTTGAGATGGTAGAGATTCGGGTTGTCAGGTGTTGCAATTAACTCAAATTGCAAGTTATCCAAGGATGTCTTCATTTGTTGCATAAGCTAAAGCATGGACCCTTGCATTTCCACCATCTTCCGGTTTAAATCAGCCTGCCCTGATGATTGTTGGGCATTCCAAGATGGTTGAGTAACCGGTCTCGGGGGCAATTGGGTGTATACTTGACCCTGACCCATAGGTTTTTGAGATGCATAATTGCTGGGTCGAGATTGGGTCTGTTGCCCCTGATTTTTCTAAGAGAAGTTAGGGTGGTTCCCCCATCCCAAGTTGTAAGTGTTGGAATACGGGTTGGACCTAACATTCTCCTGCATTGCATATGTATCCTCATAAAATGAGGATGGAGAGAAGGAAGGATCATAGAAACTGGGATCAAAGGCCCCAGTTTGGAACCAATATGGTTTCGAGAAATCCTGGCTCACAGGTTGAGCCGAATCGAGTTGGTTCACGAATTCCCGCCCCATGGGAGCTCATGTGGAATGGAATCCCGAATTCTAGGATTGAGTGGGTATAGAAGTGTTTCCTAAATTCCCAGACATCCATTCTTCCATTGTCTTAGCAACCAAGTCCATTTTATCCAGTCTATTACAAATTAATTCCATGTCAAACGAATGAGAATCCTGATCTCATTAGCACTTGACCTAGGTTGTTGGGACCAGTTGAATGCATCCATGGAGGCATGATTAATTGAGTTCTCACTCACTTCCTCAAATAGGTCATATGTGCTATCTGCATCTCTGTTGAGGAATTTGCCTCCGCAAGAGGCATCCACGTGATTACGGAGTTGCCCAAGCAACTCGTGATAGAAAATCTGCACGAGTTGCCATTTCGACACCTCATGGTGTGGACACTTCCTCAAAAGTTCCTGGAATCGCTCCCAAGCACCATGAAACAGTTCCCCCAGCCATTAGGTGAAAGTGGTAATCGCCCGTTGCAAGGCATTGTCCTTCCGATAGGGAAGAATTTCTTCAAGAAAGTCGACTTCAGAGCAGCCCAAGTTTCAATCGGCCTTCCTATAGTTCGGTACCAATGTGTGACCTTATCCCTGAGAGAGTGGGGGAAAAGCCTCATGATCATTTGCTCTTCATTCACATTCCTTGCTCTGGTGATCTAAACCAAAGTGGTCAGATATTCCAGGTGCTGGAATGGGTCCTTCGAGCCAAGCCCGTGGAAATGCTTAATCAAACTTAAGACTTGGGACTTGATTTCTATGTCTCCGGCGGGAATCATGATGCCGGGACATTCCCCATAGTTTGAAGGATCGTAGAAATCCTTTAAGGGCAGAGTGCCCTGACCTTGCATACGTTGGAACCATTGTTCCATCTGCTACAATTCTTCCAACTGCCTTTGATTCAGCTCCTACTGGTTTGGGGGCGAGGGAGGTGGTTGTTGATTAGCCATGGGATCTACTTGGCTATAGCTCAACCTCCGCCTCCTAGAATGGTCCAAAGGTCCTTCCAATCTAGGGTTCAATGACCTCCTCCCAAGCATACACTGGAAGGAAGTTGGAAGGACGGGGAAAAGAGGGAAACCTGCAACACAAGAATACATTAAGGTCTTGGGGTTGAGATTTTCTGAAGCAATCAACGAATTTTGCCTAAATAATCAAATCCTGATTCTACTTTTATACATAGCATTTAGGTTAATTTTGCTAGGGACTAGCAAAAAGTAAGCATGGGGGTATGATAAACACACATGGATTCATGATAAATTGCTTATTTATGATAGTTCCTAGGCTTAGCATTGCATATCATTATATAAATATTGCATAAACATCCATTGCATTACATCTAGGATAGTTGTATATTATGTACATTAATTCCATCATTTTACATGGCTAGGAGGCAGTGCGACATCTTTACAAGCCTCGGATGAAGAATTCGACCGTACGGATGGATTCAGAGCAACGATCGCAGTCCGTCAACGTGGGAATTACCTAGATCTGAGCTCTATAGCACCCTCGGCAAGAAGAAGAAGATGGATGACCCAAATGGTGCCACGTGGTGCCATCCAGGCCACCCCACCTGAGCCAAGGAGCCTCCAAGCCCGTTGCAAGATCAGATCCCAGCCGTTGGATCTCAATCCAACGACTGAGCGGCTGCCCTCACCGCACGGGCACGACTCTTCTTTGCATCACACCTGCAGGCATGGTGCAGCGGTGAGGGGAAGCGCTCTCAAGGAGTGAATGCGAGATCGAGCCGTGATTCATCGTACCCCGCTACAGTATCAAACGTAATAGCCTCGCCCGATCATGATCGAGCGGTCGAGGTTCCCCGTGCGTGATCCAACGCCGCTCGCCGACGTGAAGGTGCATGCCATATCACACACATGCCATTTGAGGTGTGCATTTAAGTCGTTCGTGTGAAGCGCCAGCCGTTCAATCTGCTCAATCACGCGGGGTGCGCAATTCAAATCAATGCACACGCGATCTGCGGGCATGTCTCGACCGTGCGATGCGGCATCCAACGGTGGCCAGCGCATGCGCCAGTGATTCAAAATTCAAACGTTGGTAGGCGCGCACTCTCCTCTTACAATCTCAAATGTCCACGCCTGATCCAACGGTTGAAGATTGCTGTGGCTTTAACAGCTACGAGCATGAGCATTGGGCACGGGCTTTACAATGACAGAAGGGCAGGCTTTTAGTGACGCTTATAGCTGTCACTAAATGGCCTGTGTAGTGCATGCGTCAGCCCAAGCAATGAAGAGGCGTGGATCTTCAGTGACAGCTCGAGCGGCCTTTAGTGATGCTTATTGCTGTCACTGAATGCCTGTGCGCAGGCCTCTCTCCCCTCCACTATATAAAAACCCCTACACCCCCTATTCCTCTTCATCTCTACCTACTCTACTTCGACCTATTCCCAAGCTCTAGCAAGCCTACCAATGCTCCATTAGAGCTTGTTCTCAAGCTCCCAAGGCTCCTATTAGTGTAGCAAACCTCTGCCTCACCAAATATTCATCCATCTTTCCATCCCCATTCATAGGTCACCTTGGAGCTATCCTCCCACCACCATTCCGGAAGTAGATCATCTCCGTCTTCTCACCTCCATTCCAGAGCCACACTGAAGCTTTCCTCAACCTGACGTCCTCCTACATCTCACCTTCGTCGTCCCGCTCCTCACCTCATTCATTCGAACTTCCGCCAGGCACCATTGTCTCACCGAACAGCTGATTCAGGAGATTTCCTCTCACCCCCTCTCTTTTTATGCTTTCATAGTTGATTGAAATAGACATTGAAGTGATATCTATACCATATTTGTTCCATCTCTATTTTGTGATTCATTTGCTTGTCTTCTTCTTACAAAAATACAAAAAAATTAATAAAACCCTAAAATACCTAAAAGAAACAAATCGAAGCGCAATTTTCAATTAAAGTAAACGTCCCCTCCTTGTGTTCGACCTGGGACTCCCTTGGAGTTTCGGTACAAATTTTATTTGACCACTCATTTTGTAACTACGAGATGGGTTATTCGTAACACCAATTTCAAACTCGTGAAACACATGCGATCAGGTACCCTTATATACAAAATCGTAGTTCCCTCAGAATTAACCTCCCAAATTTTTATTTCAACAATTCTATCCTTCAACATCAATAGCTCAGGCTCTAGGACCTCTAGCATATCATTCACCCCATATGATTCTCCCAAGTCCAGAAATCATGGCTGAATCAAGATCGACTTGGGCACAATGATCTCAGAAGTCAGCTCTTCAGGGTGCGGATGAGGAATGGGGTCATTGATTGAATCTTCTTGTAAACGAGGATTCGAATACTCCAAGTTGGCCCCAACCTAATCCAAATCTTCAATAATTGGGCTATCAATTGGTTCGTCAGATTCCTCAAGCGCATTTGTGTCACTGAAATCCTCTTCCTTAAGTTCAAGTGAGACTTCACCAAAAGATTCTTCACCCTCAAAGTCAAAGAATTCATGATCCTCATTTATATATGTCTCAAAATCGATTGTCATTTCCTAGTTCAAAGAGACATATTTTTCCTTGCTCCCTAGCTTGGGGATTGATGTAAACACATTTATTGAGGGTAAAATGCCTATTCATGCATGTTCCTAGGCTTAGATTTGCATTTCATGTTAAATATTGCATGGCATGAATCATTCTGCATTTAGAGTAGTTGTATATAATTTAGGTTAATTGCGTCATTTTTATGGTTAGGAGAGAAGGATATTTATTTCGGAGCCTCAGATTGATGATCCAACCATATAGATCTGATCAAGACGACGATCGGAGTCCAGTGCTTTTGAAATCGCCTCGATCGGAGTCCCGTAGCACCATATGCAGTCCGAGGAAGATCAATGGCCAAGGGACTAGGAGACATAATTCAGAGCTTCAAATGATAAATCCAACTACGTGGATGGATTCGGGTCGACGATTGCAGCCTAACGGCGCGAAAATCAACTTAATCCGACCTTTGTAACAGCCCCTGCAATAAAAAGAAGATGGACGGCCCAGACTATGCCACGTGGCGCAACCCAGGCCACCAGCACACGCACGCAACACCGCACGCGCACAGCAGTGCGGGTGCGTGTAGCACTAGCGTGTGGGCGCGTGCGCGTGCGGCAAGGCAGGAGCGGCGCCAGTGCAGCGTGAGGTGGACTACAGCGACGCATGAGCTGGATTTATAGTGATGCTTACAACCGTCGGTAATTCATTGCATGCCAGTAAAGCCAGCTGTGGGCACCAGCAGGCCTGAGCTGCCTACAGCAACGTTTCCAGCGACGGCCTGGATGTCACTAATGGTCCCATACCGATTTTTGCCTCTTCTCCACCACTATAAAGGGACCTACACCCCCTCCCTTCCAAGCCATCTCTACCTACTCTACTCCTACCTCTCCCAAGCTCTAGCAAGCCTACCAACGCTCCATTAGAGCTTGTTCTCAAGCTCCCAAGGTGCCTATTAGGGTAACGAACCTCTACCCCACCAAATACTCCTCCAACTTCCCATCTCCCTTCATAGGTCACCTTGGAGCCGTCCCCCCACCTCCATTCCCGTAGCAGGTCAACTCTGTCTTCTCACCTCCATTCCGAAGCTATGCCGAAGCTTTCCTCAACCCGACGTCCTCCAGCATCTCGCCTCCGTCGTCCCACTCCTCACCTCCTTCATTCGATCTTTTGCCAGGTGCCGTCATCTCACCGAACAGCCGATTCGGGAGATTTACTCTCATCTTCCTCTCTTTATATGCTTTCATAGTTTCTTGTAATTGACATTAGAAGTAATATATATCAGATTTTTTCCACATCTCTGTCTTGTGAATCATTTACTTGTCTTTTATTTCAAAAACACAAAAAAATAACAAAACCCTAAAATACCGAAAAGAAATGAATCGAAGTGCGATTTTCAACTAAAGTAAACGTCACCTCTCTGTGTTCGATCCGGGACTCCCTTGGAGTTTCGGTATAAATTTTATCTGATTGACATGTTTTGCAATTGCAAAGATGGGTTACTTGTAACCTCGATTTCTAACACGCGAAACATGCCTAACCATCTTGGTGCCGTTGCTGGGGAATGGAATTTACATTATTGTTTATTGTGTTTCTTTGCATTTACATAGCATTAACCCTACTTGTCTTTGATCTATTGTCTTGCAGGTACCCTAGCATGGAGATCCAAGCGTGGTAGACCGGAGTAAAGTGCAGGTAGAGTGTTTTGTAAGTGTCCCCCACACCACCCCCACCTTAGTTTTCATTCCATAACCGAATAAGTCAAACCTAAATCAACTTAGGTGCTTTTCATGAACCTTAGGATAGATTTGGTTGTTTGTTTGCTACCTCCACTCACCTCACCATCCACATAAATAAAAATAAAAAATAAAAAAAGTGTTATATGATTGTGGGATTTTCTGTAAGCTACACACTTAACACCCACAACTTCTCACCCTAAGGCGCACAATCACATCGATTCTACCACTTAACCGGCATCTGACCTGTGGTCTCGGTACACTTAATTCGACACACAAATAAGTGAGTAGAAATCTGAATAGGTCAAAAATTTTTGTGTGCCTTAAATAAGTGGTGCAATAGGCCAATTGATTGAACTGTTTGGGCCGCACCACTTAAGATAAAAGCGATTCATCAAGTAGCTTGCCACTTAGGGTTGATTCTTAGGGTTGAACCAGGCACTCCACATTATTTTCTTTGATTTCTAAAGGAATATATCATCACCAATGCTTGCAAAACTTGGAGTGTTTTCCTAAACTTGATTGAATATACCTAAGATTAAACCCTAAAATCTACTAAACATGGTTGAACTCTAAAAGACACATCATCAGATAACCTTGTTTGCAAACCCTGGTTGTGCACACACACATTTTAACTGATCATTAAGGGCATAACCCATCTAAAGGGCCCATCACATTCCTAAAGCACAATTGTCCTAAGCCTAACTAAAATTGATTAGACGTTGGCCCTAAGGACTGGTTCACTCGTCGGGATCCAGATTGAGATTGTTCATGATTAACCTACTTACACTAGTCAATTTGATGTCTAGCTAGGGAGTAGCATCAAACGACCGCAGCTGGGGGGTACGCTAGGAACCGAAGGTGCAAGCCAAAGGAAGAACCTTCTCCCCAGTCCCTCCTTCTAATTGGTTGGATTGCCTGGACATAAGTAGAGTAAATCGTCTATAATCTTAGGATGGATTCTAAGAGTCTGTAGACCTTTAGGCTACCCAAACTAAGGACAGGTTTGTATTTTTGTATTGCAGGGCTCCTTTCTCTTATGATTTCCCTCCTTACTTCACCATGTACCCCTCCACATCCTACACACATTTCACATCCTATCCTCCTACCACCACTTATCCCCAAGATGATTACTATCCTAACTTGACTTGTAATTACCCATCCACTAGCTGGGATGACTTTGATTGGGGATATGAATCCGGACCTCAGGGTCCAGGGCCTAACCCTGGACGATAAGACTATGATTATTATCCTTCCCAGAGCTATAATGATTATGGATCTCCATCCTTTGATGACCAAACCAACCCAATCTACAATCAAGAAGGATATCTTGATTATAACACCTACCCTCCCTAGTATTCCACTGAATATAGGTCACCACCATCCTTTGAACAACCTAGAATGACCTACTTTCAGGGAGGGACCTGAGAACCTCGACATCTTGACTCCCCTAGATTTAACCTGAACCCACCCAAACCTGAACCGAATAAGTCAGTTCAGGTGAACCAGATCCAGGATAGGGTGTTGGTTAATTTGAGGAACACTATACAATCTTTAGAAGCTCAGCCAACACCATGCACTGAAGCACTAGAGCCTATTATTAAAATTATTGATGAACTTGATAGTTCTCTATTGGATTTGCTCCAAAGTGTTAGGGATAGGGACTTGGGTGAGTTTCTTCTTAGGAAATTGTCGAGGTTGAGGATGAAATTTGTGGTTGCACTAGTCAAATCTTGGGATGATTCTCAAGATGAACCCCCTTCAGGAGAGCCAATGTCTGAAGCTGCTCAGGCGCCTGTCGGGGGGGATACATTTTCTGAGACTGGGGATGACCAGGATGGGCTAGAGCAACCATTTGAGGATGAACCGATTGATTCACCCGAGATCCCCAAGCCAAGGAGCAAGGAAAAATATGTCTCAACAGGCCATGAAATGACATATGATTTTGAGACATATATAAATGAGGATCATGGATTCTTTGACTCTGAGGGTGAAGAATCTTTTGGTGAAGTCTCACTTGAACTTAAGGAAGAGGATTTTAGTGAGACAAATGGGCATGAGGAATCTGACAAACCAGTTGATAGCCCAATTATTGAAGATTTGGATTTAGTTGGGGTTAACTTGAAGGATCTGAATCTTGATGATTCAATCAATGACCCCAGTCCTCATCTACACCCTGAAGAACTGACTTCTGAGATCTTTGTGCCCAAGTCAATCTTGATTCAACCACGATTTCTGGACTTGGGAGAATCATATGGGGTGAATAATATGCTAGAGGTCTTGAAGCCTGAGCCCTTGATGTTGGAGGATAGAATTGTTGAAATAAAGATTTGGGAGGCTAATTCTGAGGGAAGTTTGATTTTGGATCTAAGGGTACCTATTGACCTAAAACCACGTACTTTCTACCAGGACCCTTATGATATCTTTCACATGCAACCCAAGCTCGAAATAACTAATTATTTTTCTGAGTTAGATGTTAAGTTGACAACCGCACCTATTGAACCATCTTTACCCGTTGTCCGACACTTTGGTCTTGGGTTGCACACCACTAAATCGTAGGCCCAGCCCTGCAAGCACAACAACCTTCGACTCTGGGTGATTTTCATCTAGAACCTAAGAACCACTCGACCCTGGGGCATGGGTCCGCACCATAATCTCGTCCACATCTATGGACATCTTCTGCAGACGGGTTTCAGGATCAACCTTTTTATTTTGATTCTGACCCGCACTTATGAATTCTCAATTTCTTCTTTATATGTATGTTATGCCTAGCTGAAGGCATTAAACTTAGCACGTGTGTATACACTCTTCTCTCGGCGGAGCTGACCGAATTTTCACAACACTCAGGTGATGTTCTATTTACTCTGCCCTTTTCATGTCTTTATTTTTACAATGAGGACATTGCATCATTTAGGCATGGGGGCTGGATAATCAATTCCTGAAATCATTATGTTAACTCCGTAGAATTTCTTTTTGTTTCTTATAAAATTAAAAAAAAAAATTGAAAATTTAAAAAAAATTAAAAAAAAGAAAGAAATTATGAAAAGAGAACTTAGGCATTTGGAAGTTATTAACTTTAGGAAATGATACGAGAGGACCTAAATACTTAGACTCTTCAGGTCTTCGGGCTTAATTAGCCTGGGCGTCCACTCGAATGTGGACTTAGTCTCGAGTCCTCGTCAATTAAAATTTATTTTAATTTGGTAAATAATTTGGGATGATAAGTATGCGACTTATCAACCTGCCCTCTCATTTGGGGAGACTTTAAGCCTAACCATCTGCACACATTTTTTTGCACTGACTCACTTTCCGACAGTTTTTATGGAAATTGGGTAGCTAATGGACCGACTTGGGTGGTATGGCTGGCGAGTTGTCTGTGGTAACAGCTCATCGGCCGGTTGTCCAGAGCCCAGCCACAAGACCATTTTCGTTGTACTGCCTTTAGGTAAATCTTAGATCAGGGAAGCCACCTACGTAGGAAAGAAAAAAGAAACACTCAAAAAAAAAGGAGAAAATAAAAAAATAAATAAAACCACACTTCACCACATGAGTATGGCTGACAAGTTGTCGGTGGTAATAGCTCATCGGTCGGTTGTCCAGAACCCAGCTCACAAAAAAATAAATGCACAATAATTCCCAAAACACCTAGGGAAGAAGTGGGGAAGTAGAATAAGCCGGGGAGATATACACTGGGTTCACCCTTGTGTTGACCCCATAAATAAAAGTAGGGAGAAAGCTACCGATCATAAAGATAAACCTTTAAGCAAGGTCACCTAGGGTCATAGAAACCCGAAGTTCATCTTAACGGCCGTTTTGTGAGTCTACCACTTTTTCACAAAGATGCTTAGTACTTAGAGTCCTTTTCGAGTCTTGGGTGGGTCAGGTAGCTGTAAAAAGTTATCCCAAGACTCTTAAACTCCAAAAGTACAAAAAATTAGAAAAGAAGAAAAAAATATATATATATTTCTTCCCTTCTCAAATAAAGTGAGAACTTGGACGGTCTACATTCTAGCAGACACCCAGGTACTGTTGAGTTTTCGTAGTTTAGGACCTTAGTTGAAATTTTCCATTGTTAATAAATGACAGGCTTAAGTGATCTAATCCTAATTTTGCTTTTATACATAGCAAATAGTTTAATTTTGCTAGGGACTAGCAAAAGATAGCCATGGGGGTATGATGTAAACACATTTATTGAGGGTAAAATGCCTATTCATGCATGTTCCTAGGCTTAGATTTGCATTTCATGTTATAAATATTGCATAGCATGCATCATTTTGCATTTAGAGTAGTTGTATATAATTTAGGTTAATTAAGTTCTTTTTATGGTTAGGAGAGAAGGATATTTATTTTAGAGCCTCGAATTGACGATCTGACCGTACGAATCTGATCAAGACGACGATCGGAGTCCAACACCTTTGAAATCGCTTCGATTGGAGTCCCGTAGCACCATATGCAGTTCGAGGAAGATCAACGGCCAAGGGAGTAGGAGACATAACTAGAAGCTTCAAATGATAAATCCGACCACGCTGATGGATTCGGGTCGACGATCACAGCCTAACGGTGTGAAAATCGACTCGATCCAACATCTGTAGCAGCCCCTACAACATGAAGAAGATGGACGGCCCAGACTGCACCACGTGGAGTAGCCCAGGCCACTAGCACACACATGCAACACCGCACGCGTGTAGTAGTGTGGGTGCATGCGCGGGCTTGCAGGTGCGCATGCATGCAGCGCCAACGTGTGGGCGCGCGTGCGGCAAGGCAGGAGCGGCGCTAGTGTAGTGTGAGGTGGACTACTGCAACGCATGAGCTCGACTTACAATGACACTTACAGCTGTCGGTAATTCATTGCATGCCAGCAAAGCCAGCTGTGGGCACCAGCAGGCATGAGCTACCTACAGCGACGGCCTGGATGTCACTAATGGTCCCATACCGATTTTTGCCTCTTCTCCACCACTATAAAGGGACCTACACCCCCTCCCTTCCAAGCCATCTCTACCTACTCTACTCCTACCTACTCCCAAGCTCTAGCAAGCCTACCAACGCTCCATTAGAGCTTGTTCTCAAGCTCCCAAGGTGCCTATTAGGGTAACGAACCTCTACCCCACCAAATACTCCTCCAACTTCCCATCTCCCTTCATAGGTCACCTTGGAGCCATCCTCCCACCTCCATTCCGGTAGCAGGTCAACTTCTTCTTCTCACCTCCATTCCAGAGCTACGCCGAAGCTTTCCTCAACCTGACGTCCTCCAGCATCTCAACTTCGTCGTCCCGCTCCTCACCTCCTTTGTCCGAGCTTTCGCCAGGCACCGTCGTCTCGCAGAACAGCCGATTCGGGAGATTTCCTCTCACCTCCCTCTCTTTATATGCTTTCATAGTTTCTTGTAATTGACATTGGAAGTAATATATATCAGATTTGTTCCACATCTCTATCTTGTGAATCATTTGCTTGTCTTTTATTTCAAAAACACAAAAAAATAACAAAACCCTAAAATGCCAAAAAGAAACGAATCGAAGCACGATTTTCAACTAAAGTAAACATCGCCTCTCTGTGTTCGACCCAGGACTCCCTTGAGGTTTTGGTATAAATTTTATCTGATCAATGTGTTTTGCAACTACAATGACATGTTACTTGTAACCTCGATTTCTAACACGTGAAACACACCTGACCAGGGATCTCGGGTGAATCAATCAGTTCATCCTCAATGGTTGCTCTAGCCCAACCTAGTCATCTCCAATCTCAGGATATGTATCCCCCCTGACAAGCGCCTGAGCAAGTTCTGACGTTGGCTCTCCTAAAGAGGGTTCATCTTGAGAATCATCCCAAGATTTGACTAGGGCAACCACAAATTTCATTCTCAACCTTGATAATTTGCCAAGAAGAAACTCACCCAGGTCCCTATCCCTAAAATTTTGGAGCAAATCCAATAGAGAACTATTAAGTTCATCAATCATTTTTATCATAGCCTCCAATGCTTCAGTGCATGGTGTTGGCTAGGCTTCTAAAGATTGTATGGTGTTCCTCAAGTTAACCAACACCCTGTCTTGTATCTGGTTGACTTGAACCGACTGGTTCAATTCAGGTTTGGGTTGGTTTGGGTTAAATCTAGGGGAGT
This sequence comes from Thalassia testudinum, assembly GCA_037157565.1. Classification (NCBI taxonomy): domain Eukaryota; kingdom Viridiplantae; phylum Streptophyta; class Magnoliopsida; order Alismatales; family Hydrocharitaceae; genus Thalassia; species Thalassia testudinum. The sequence goes on along the minus strand of JAZHRO010000025.1, from coordinate 66,486,173 downwards.
CAAGATGCTGAGGTTCTCGGGTCCCTCCTTGATAGTAAGTCATTTTAGGTTGTTTAAAAAATGGTGGTGTCCTATATTCAGTGGAGTACTAGGGAGGGTAGGTGTTATAATCATTATATCCTTCCTGATTGTAGATCGGGTTGGTTTGATGATCCAAGGATGAAGATCTATAATCATTGTAGCTCTGGGAAGGATAGTAATCATAATCTTGTTGTCTAGGGTTAGGCCCTGGACACTGAGGTCCGTATTCATATCCCCAATCAAAGTCATCCAGGCTAGTGGATGGGTAATTATAAATCAAGTCGGAATAGTAATCATCTTGGGGATAAGTGGTGGTAGGAGGATAGGATTGGAAGTGTGTAAAAGATGTGGAAGGATACATTATGGAGTGGGAGGGAAAATAGAAGAGAGAAAGGTGCCCTGCAGTACAATCAACCAAACCTATCCTTATGTGGGTAGGCTAAAGACCTACAGACTCCCAGGACCCGTCTTGAGATTATAAACAATTTAGTCTACTTTTATCTGGTCAATCCAACCAGTTAGAAGGAGGCACTGGAAAGAAGGTTCTTCCTTTGGCTTGTACCTCCGGTTCCTAGTGTACCTGCCAGCAGCGGTCATTTGATGCTACTCCCCTAGCTAGACATCAGATGGACCAGCAAAAGTAGATTAATCGAAAAAATCTCAGTCTAAGCCCTGAAGAGTGAATCAATCCTTAAGGCCAATGTCTACTTGGTTTTAATTAGGCTTGGGATGATTGTGCTCTTGGAAAGTGATGGGCCCTTTAGATGGGTTGTGCCCTTAATGATTGATTCAAATGTGTGTTTGTGCACAACCAGGGTTTGCAAACAAGGTTATTTGATGATGTGTCTTTTAGGGTTTAACCTTATTTAGTAGATTTTAGGGTTTAATTCTTAGGTTGGTTCAATCAAGGTTTAGTAGAATACTCCAAGTTTTAAAAACATGGGTGATGATATGTTCCTTTAAAAATCAAAAATAATGTGGAGTTCCTGGTTCAACCCTAAGAATCAACCCTAAGTGGCAAGCTACTTGATGGATCAGTTTTAGATTTAGTGGTGTGGCCCAAATAGTTCAAGCAATTGGCCTATAGCACCACTTGATTAAAGCACACAAAAAGTCTTAACTTAATCAAATTTCTACTCACTTATTTGTGTGTTGAGTTAACTGTACCGAGTCCACAGGACCAATCCCGGTTAAGTGGTAGAATCGATGTAATTGTGCACCTTAGGGTGAGAAGTTGTGGGTTTTAAGTGTGTAGCTTTCAAAAAATCCTAGAAGAGAAGAGTATATTTTTTTTTCTTTTTTCTTTTATATATATGCGGGGATGAGATGAGTGAAGGTGGCAAACAAACAACCAAATCTATCCTAGTGTTTATAAAAAGCACCTAAGTTGATTTGGGTTTGAGTTATTAGTGTGGTGAAATGAACTAGTGGGTGGGGGTGGTGGGGATAAACTTACAAAACCTTCATCTGTACTTTTCTCCAATCTAACCACTTTGGCCCGCCTTGGAAGAGTACCGGCAATCGCAATAAGATCATAGAAAAAGTGAGATAAAAGTTAGGTAAGGTGAAAAAAATACGAGAAAACCAAAGAGTGTTGCCTCCCCAGCAATGTCACCAAAATGATCGAGCGCGCTTCGCGAATTAAAATCAGGGCTCGGAGAACTCGTTATCGTAGCTCGCAAAATGTGTCTATCAGATAAAATTTATAACTGAAACTCAAAAAGTGAGTCCCGGGTCGAATAAGGGGAGGCAAACGTTTGGTTTTATAAAAATCCACGTTCCTCTTTTATTTGTTTTTGGTCATTTTTTTTCTTTTCTAATTTTTTTGGTATTTATCGGGCAAGAGATTAGGTCGATGAAAACTTTATCTACTTGCAAAAATATAAGAGAGAGAGGGAGGGAGAGAGAGAGAGAAACAATCATCTATTTATCAAGAATTGTTTGTTACAACTATAAAAGCGGAAAATCAACACTACAAAATCGTAAAAAGATAGAAAGAGGTGAGAGAAATCCCCCTCGACGGTCGCTTGGAGGACGACTCGCTTTGACGTCGCCTGGAGGAAGGTGGTGAGGAGCGGGACGAAGGAGGACGGAGCCAAAGGACGGAGGACAGGGTAGGAAGGCGTCGCGACAAGGATCTTCTTCCTGAAGGGTGGTGAGAGGACGGCCATGGGATGCTCCACGAATGGGGATGAGGGGAGGGAAAACTATTTGATTTTCTAATCTAGAGGTGCATCCCAGGTTTGGGACAAGCTCTCTCTAGAGCCTTGGAGGTGGTGAGAGGAAGAAAGGATGAGATGAAAAATGGGTGGGGTAAGGGTCCTTTTATAGTGGAGGAAAGAATCAAATTCGTATACAGGACATTAAGTGATGGTCATAAACATCGCTGAAGATCCACCGCAAACGTCGTTGAAGATAGCCCATGCACCCATGCTGTCACTGTGTTGGCGTGTGCTTGTCCCGCGCCTCCGCGTGCTACGCTCCTACGTGCGCTACCGTTGCGCGAGCGCACCTGCATTGCTGTGTATGTGCAGTGGCACATGCATGCACATGGGAGGCCTAGGTTGCACCACGTGGTGCGATCTGGGCCATGCATCTTCTTTTCGTTGTTGGGGCTGCTACAGAGGTCGAATTGAGTCAATTTTCATGCCGTTGGGCTGCGATCATTGACCCGAATCCATCTACCTGGTCGAATTTGTCATTTGAAGCTCCGAATTATGTCACCTAGTCCCTTGGCCGTTGATCTTCCTCAGACTGCATATGGTGCTACGAGACTCTAATCAAGGTGATTTCGAAGGCGTTGGACTTCGATCGTGGTCTTGATCAAATCCTTATGGCCGGATCATTAATCCGAGGCTCCAAAATAAATATCCTTCTCTCCTAACCACAAAAAGAATGCAATTAACCTAAATTATATACTACTCTAAATGTAGAATGATGCATGCTATGCAATATTTATAACATGAAATGCAAATGTAAGCCTAGGAACAGGCATTAATAGGCATTTTACTCTCAATAATTGTGTCTACATCAGAAAGCAAGTGCAAGTAAAGACATTACCTGAGGTAAAGAGTCTTTGGAGCTAAGAATCCTCTAGCCAGTAGGTGTCCAATACATGGACATCAGAAAGAGTAACATATGATTTCAAATGTTGGCCATTTATCTTGAAAGTCTCACGAGATGAGGGATTTTGTGTCTCAACTGTACCATGCGGGAACACTTGTGTGACAGTGTATGGCCTGTCCCAATGGGACTTATGTTTCCCAGGGAATAGCTTGAGTCTAGAGTTGAACAGCCAGACCCGTTAGTTGGGCTCAAAGGTTTTGCGGAGGATGTGTCTTTCGTGAAAGACCTTAGTTCGCTCTTTATAAGCTTAAGTAGTCTCATAAGCCTCATTCCTCAACTTTTCAAGCTCAGCCAGTTCTAATAAGCATGCTTTGCCCGCATTCTCGAGATCCATGCTGACATTCTTAATAGTCCAATAAGCTTTATGCTCAATCTCAATAGGAAAATGACAAGCTTTGCCATACACTATATGGAAGGGAGACATACCCAAGGGGGTCTTACAAGCAGTTCTTTAAGCCCATAGGGCATCATCAAGTTTCTTTGACCAATCTTTCCTGTTCGGTCTTACAGTTTTCTACAGAATTCATTTGATCTCCCTATTGGACACTTCAACGTATCCACCTATCTGCGGGTGATACGGGGTGGCCACCTTGTGGGTGACACCAAGACTTTTGAGTAGATGGGTAAAGTGTGCATTCCTGAAAGGAGGTCCCCCAACACTAATGATCATCCTCAAGCAACCAAATCGAGAAATGATCTTGCCCTTAACAAAATTCAGGACCACAGAGTGATCGTTGGTCCAAGTTGGAATGGCCTCTACTTTGACACATAGTCAACAACCACGAGGATATATTCATAGCCATGAGATGATGGGAAGGGACCCATGAAATCTATGGCCCATACATCGAATATCTCGACTAGAAGAATAGGCTGTTGGGGCATCTCATCTTGCTTTCCAATCATTCCAGTCAGTTGACAATGAAGACATGCCCCCACATAAGTATGTGACTCTGAAAAGTGAGGGCCACCAGAACCCAGACTGGAGAACTTTATACATAGTCTTCTTTTCACTAAAGTGTCCTCCACAGTGTAGTGTGTGACAGAAATTCAAAACACTCCATTGTTCCTCCCCTAGAATGCACCTACATAAGACCTGGTTACGGTTTATTCTAAAGAGCTCAGGGCCCTCCCAATGAAAATACTTAGTGTTAGCAAGAAATCTATCTCTCTTTTGCTTATTCCACGTATTGGGGGTTTCGCTAGTGACTAAGTAGTTGATGACATCAGCATACCAAAGTGTCGTTGGCTGTACCGCCATCATCATTTCATCAGGAAAGGTGTCATGAATGTCTCCTGACTGGGTTGGGGCCTCAACTGGGATCCTGGACAAATGATCAGCGACTACATTTTCGACCCCTTTCTTGTCACGGATATCAAGGTCGAACTCATGTAGTAACAAAATCCATCTAATCAGCCTAGGTTTGGTGTCCTTCTTAGCGAGTAAATGCTTCATGGCCTAATGATCAGTATACACCACAACCTTAGATCCCAGAAGATAAGACCTAAACTTCTCCAGAGTAAATACTACCGCAAGAACTTCCTTTTCTATCACAGTGTAGTTTTGTTGTGGATCGGTAAGGGTCTTACTAGCATAGTACAACACATGAGGCTTTTTATCAACCTTCTGACCAAGGATAGCTCCCACGACAAAATTTGAGGCATCGCACATCAACTCAAATGGGAGGGTCCAATCAGGTGCTTGCTGGATAGGTGTAGTTATGAGGGCCTCCTTCAAGGCTTGGAAGGCCTCAGCACACTTTGGATAAAAAAAGGAAGGTAGTATCCTTCTCCAATAAGTCACAAAGTAGCCTGGAAATCTTGCTAAAGTCTTTAATGAAATGCCTATAAAAGCTAGCATTGCCCAGGAATGATCAAATCTACTTGACATTGGTGGGTAGTGGAAGCTTTGAAATGGACTCAACCTTGGCTTTATCTACTTCTAAACCTTGCTCGGACACTCTATGCCCAAGAATAATGTCATGCCGAACCAAAAAATGGCTTTCCTCCCAGCTGAGCACTAATCTTGTCTCTTCGCAAAACATTTTCTAAATGTGAGAGACAGTGGTCAAACGATGAGCCGTATATGGAACAGTCATCCATGAAAACCTCTAAGAAGTCGTCAATCATGTTTGAAAAGATGGGCATCATACACAGTTGAAATGTTCCCGGAGCATTACATAGTCCAAATGGAATCCGACAGAAAGCAAATGTGTCATAAGGACTCATGAAAGTAGCGTGCTCCTGGTCGTCTGGAAAGATGATAATCTGATTGTACTTAGAATATCCATTGAGAAAACAAAAGTATTTATTCCCCGCTAATCTCTCTAGTATCTGATCAATGAACGGTAGAGGGAAGTGGTCTTTCTGGATAGCAGTGTTAAGGCGGCAGTAGTCTATGGATATCCTCCATCCTGTTGTAGGTCAAGTGGTGACTTGCTCCCCTTTTTCATTAGTCTCTATTGTGAATCCCACCTTTTTGGGCACCACGTAAATAGGACAGACCCATTTACTATCAGAAATGGGGTAAATTATCCCTGCATGTTGGGGTTTAACTGTCTGTGCATATCTCGAAAGTGTTTCATAGAGTCATCCATGTAAATGTGATGCATGAAGAGAGTTGAGTCAACCCCTTTGATGTCTGCTGTAGTCCAAGCAATGGCTTCCTTATGTCGCCTTAAGCATTCAGTCAGTGCTACCTCTTGCATCTTAGATACAGCAGTCGAGATGATAACAGGGAGTGTATCATTGGGCCCAAGGAAAACATATTTGAGGGTCTCTAGATGTGGTTAAGCTCTAAGTCGGGAGCTTTCTGAATTGAGGGAATTATGTTTGATGTTTCCACCTCTGGTAGCGGACCTACCTTGATTGTCCATGATGGGGAGAGGGACTCAGCTTTGACACCCAACAACTCTTCTAATTTTTGCATATCTCCCTCTTCTTCTTCAAGATTTGGGGTGTGTGATGTGTATACATTTGAGTAGCTTAAAATTTCTATTTATGCATGTTCTTAGTATCATAGAAGCTCATGCATTATAAATATTGCATAACATGCATCATCATGCGTTGAAGTTAATTTGTATAAATTATATAGTAATTCACCTATTTTTGGTGGCCAGGGACAGACAATATTTATCGGGGCCTCGGATTGAAGATCCAATCGTATTGATCTGATCAGGGTGATGATTGGAGTTCAATGACTCCATGATGGCCTCGATCGGACCTTAACAGCATCAGATGTAGTCTGAGAAAGATCAAAGGCCAAGGGGTAAGGTGGTGTAAAACTCGTACCTCAGATGACAAATCCGACCATATGGATGGGTTCAGATCGACGATCGCAGCCGAACGACGTGAAAATCAGTTTAATCTGACTTCCATGGCACCATCTATAAGTTAGAGAAGATGGATGACCAGGATGGTGCCACATGCTGCCATCCCAGCCACCCAACACTAGCCAAGTCTCCCTCTCTAATCTGAAGGCACTATCAAGATGCGATCTCAGCCGTTGGATCAAGATCCAACATCTGAGGGTGTGTGTGCCTTAAAACGTAAGCATGACACAAACTCAAGCGTAGCACGTTGGCCACACCTTCATCTGCGAAGAGGGAGGCGTGGGTTCGAGCCCCGCCTTGCCTCAAATTGAAGTGGTGATTGTGCACGGGTGGAATTCATCCATTTGATCGCAATCAGGCGGTGGAGGAGGCTATGTAGCAGCACGGATGAAGGCACACACTTCATGCGTGATTTGGCACTAAGCTACATGCATGATCGTACGCACTGGCATTGTGCATGATGAGGAGGCAAAGCATGCTCGCGTCTTTTATGCTGTCTAATCTCTTGATCGGTTGGCTGAGATCTTGAGAACATGGCGGGTGTGCTCAATGCTTGAAGGGGGAGAGACGGGCTATGTGGTGCATTGTGGAGCGTCTGATCAATGCTCCATGGTAGAGACAAGGCATGCATCTTCATCAACGCTTATCAACAGCAACGTGCACATGTGTCACTAAAGGCAGCAGAGTTAATTTTTCAAAGATAAAATGCCCTTTTTGGCCTTGTACCTCAACTATATAAAGACCCTACGCCCTCCACATTTCCTTCATCCCTTCCATCATCTCTCTCCCTCTTTAAAAGCTAAGAACTTAAGTTCCAATGCTCACTCCAGTGCTCCCAAGCTATGGGAAGCGCCACTAGAGTAAAAATACAAATTTGTCCACCTCTCATCCTCTTTGTGGAGCTCTCGCCAGCTATCTTCTCACCTCCATTCTGAAAGTGGATCCTATAATGCCAATGCCCTGCCTCACCCTCGGTTCTTCCCGATCCGTCCTCCATCCTTCATCTTCGCTCTCCTTCCAAGCAACGTCCATCCGGCTCGTTCTCCAAGCAACTGTCGAGGAGGATAACTTCTCACCCCCTTTTCTTTATCGCTTTCTAGATTAGATTTTCCACTTTCTAGTTGTAGTTGTAATGACATTATTTTTAGAATAAAAGTTGTTTTCTTCTCTCTCTATATCTCTTTCTCTCTCTCTCTTTCTCTAGTTTTAGTGTTTATATTGCAAGTAAATAGTAATCAATGTTAATGCCTCATTTAAAAACAAAAGTTACAAAAAAAACATAACTACGGATTTCAAATCAATGTAGCCTCCCCGTGTTTGACCCGGGACTAATTGTGAGTTTCGGTAAAAATTATCTGATTGACAGATTTTCTCGCGAATTGCACTACGATGACAGGGTTTTCTAAACTCAAATCTTCTCGCTATGAATTTCCGCTATATCATTTTGGCACCACTACTAGGGAGGCAATGGATCTTGATTTCTTTTCTGCATTCCTCACACTTATTTGCTTTCTAGCTCTCTTGTATTCCTTCTTTATTGTCTTGTAGGTATTTCAACCAGGAATCTTCAAGCGGTACAATGGAGTAAAGTGTAGCTGAAGACAATTGTAAGTGTTCTCCCATTCTTTCCCCCTCCATAGATTTCATTCTATCACCCTAATTTAAACCCGAATTAACCTAGGTGCTCTCAGAAATCCTAGGATTGTTTGGTTGTTTTGATTGCCACCTCCACTCACCTCACCCTCGCTTATAAAAAAAGAAAATCTAAAAAAAAACCACAGACGTACACAACCTCTTCTGATTCTTCATACTCAACCGCTAATCCAATCTTTAGAACCAATACACACAACCAAACGCATAATTGAGTAGAAATCAGATTAGGTAACCACTTGTGTGCCTAACTCAGTGGTGCATTAAGGCCAATTACTTGAGTTGTTTGGGCTGCACCACTTCATATAAAAATAACTCATCAAGTAGCTTGCTCATTAGGGTTAACAATTAAGGTCAATTCTAGGCACTCCATTTTATCTTGATTTCAAAGGGAAGCATCTTCACTCGTGTTTGCAAATCTTGGTGTGCCTCTGGAATTTGATTGAAATCACCCTAATTCAAACCCTAAAAGCTACTTAAGCAAGATTTGAACTCTAAAAGCCTCTCATCCAAATAATCTTTCTTGAAAACCTTGGTCGTGCACTCACTCACACTTATTCAATTAATCATTAAGGGCACAACCCATTTTAAGAGCCCACCACATTCCAAAAAGCACTACTATCCCAGGCCTAATCTAAAATCAATAGACGTTGGCCCTAGGACTCATCAGCTTATTTTAGGATATTTCTCATACTGTGGTGTGAATTTGTGATGTCTGCTTTCTCCATAAGGTGCTATGTTGGGTGGCTTGATTGTCAAATGACTTAAGCAAGTAGGGGTTTGGCATAATTAGTGGCCTTCGGGACACGCTCCCCCTGTCTCGCCATCCCAATTTAACTGGCTTCTGGATTAAGGACAACACAAAATTCGTGTTGTGATTTAAGTCTATTTTGGAGCATAGCTTCTTAGGTTACCCAACTTAAAGAAAGGCTTGTATTATTGTACTGCAGGGTTCTTATCCCCAGCCCTTCTGACCCCTTCTTAGTTAATGCTTGGAAGGAGGTCATTGAATCCTCACTTGGAAGGACCATTAGATCATTCAAGGAGGCGTAGGTTGAATTTTATTCCAATTGATCCCATGGTTGATCAACCACTTCCATTGGCTCAGAATCCGTAAAAGATGCTGTAAAGGTAGCTGGAACAAATGCAGCAAGTGCAAGAATGGTTCCAGCGAATGCATAGTTAGGGCGCTTAGCCCTTGAAGGATTTTATGAATAATTATGGGGAATGTCCCGGTGTCCAGATTCTAGCCGTTGACGTAGAAACCAAGCCCAGGGTGTTAAGCCTAATCAAACATTTCCATGGGCTTGGCTCTGAAGACTCGTTTTAGCATTTGGAGGACTTGACCACTTTGGTCTAGACCACCAAAGCTTGAAATGTGGACGAGGAGCAGATGATCACGAGGCTCTTTCCCCACTCTCTTAGGGATAAGGCTGCACATTGGTACTGGACTATTGGAAGGCCGATAGCAACTTGGAATGATCTTAAATCAACTTTCCTAAAGAAATTCTTCCCAGTTCGGTGTACTAATGCTTTAAGATGGGCGATTACTACCTTTGTCCAGCAGTCGGGGGAACCACTTCATGATTCCTAGGAGTGATTCCAAGATCTGTTGCGGAAATGTCCACACCACGAGGTGCCGAAATGGCAACTCGTGCAGATCTTTTATCACGGGTTGACTAAGCAACTCCGTAATCATGTGGATGCTTCTTGCGCAAGCAATTTCCTCAACAAGGATGCAGATAGTGCGCATGAATTGTTTGAGGAAATGAGTGAAAATTCCATCAATTATGCCTCCATGGATACTTTTAATCGGTCTAAACAACCCAGATCGAATGTTAATGAGGTCCATGACTTTTATTCATTCAATGTCAAACTGATTTGCAATAAACTTGATAAGGTGGACCTGGTTACCAAAAGAATGGAAGAGTGGATGGCTGGAAACTCTGCAACTACTTCTCGATCCACTCAATCCCAGAACTCAGGATTCCATTCTTCACGAGCAACTACTTGAGGGGAGTTTGTAAATCAACTAGAAGCGGCTCAACATGCAAGCCAGCATTACTTGAAACCAATGAGTTCCAAACTGGGGCCTTTGATCCCAGTTTCTCTGTTCCCTTTCCTTCTTTTCCACCATCCTCGCCCTATGAGAATGTGTATGCTATGTAGGAGAATGTTAGGTCCAACCCATATTTTAACTCTTATAATCTGGGTTGGAGGAACCACCCTAACTTCTCCTAGAAAAATCTGGGGCAGCAGACCAAAATTCGACCCAGGAACTATACACTGCAAAGACCAATGGGTCAGGGTCATGTATACACTTAGCTACCCCCTAACCAGGTCAATCAGCCTACCTGGAATGCTCGTCAACTTGTAGGGCAGGCTGATTTGAACTGACAAATGGTAGAGATGCAAGGATCCATGCTCTAGCTCATGCAACAAATGAGAACCTTGCTGGACAACTTGCAACCCGAGCTCATTTCTAATTCTCGTCAACCTGGATCTCTGCCATCTCAACCCATACCCAACCCTCGCAACATACAAAATCAAGGCAATCAAGCCCAGGGGTACAAGAATCAGATGGACCCACATGCACATGCTCAGGTGGTTGAGCAGGGTCCTTCTTCTTCTTCATCCAATCCAGGTTATTTGGAGAATCAAGCCCCTCTTATTTTTCCTAACCCTCCCCAAGATCCAAACCCATATGCTTCTATAAACTCTGTTACCTTGAGGAGTGGAAGGCAAACCCAGGACCCAAAATTACCCTCTTCTAGTCAATCACACCCTGGTGAGCTTCAGGAAGGAAAGGAGAACACTGAAGAAGAAATCAAGGCTCAAGAACCTGATTCTAAAGATCTGACTCATGTTCCATTCCCTAAAGCCTTGCTTAAACCCAGGAAGAAGAAGCCTACTGATAGTGACGAGTAACTCTTGAATATATTCAACAATGTTGAAATCAATATCCCGCTCCTCAATGCTATTAAGCACATTCTGGATTATGCTAAATTCTTGAAAGATTTATGCACTCAAAAGCGTAAGCCAAGGGAATTTGCCTCAAGGAATGTAATACTCTCCGAGCAAGCTAGTTCTATTATCCTGCATCACCTTCCTTAGAAAAAAAGAGATCCATATCCCAAATGACAAATCCATAGCATCAAATGCAGTACAAGAAAGATTAGAGGCCAAAGTGCAAGGTGGAGTAAAATCCATACCCCAGATGACAAATCCAACCGCACGGATGGGTTCAAATCGACGATCATAGCCCAACAACGCAAATATGTCCAATCCGACATCCGTGGCACCATCTACAAGTCAGAGAAGATGGATCCCCAGGATGGTGCCACATGGTGCCATCCCAGCGACACAACATGGGCCAAGTCTCTTGCTCTAACTCTGAAGGTGCAATCAAGATGCGATCTCAGTTGTTATATCGAGATCAAACGACTGAGGGCGTATGTGCCGTAAAACGTAAGCACGACACAAACTCAAGCATTGCACATTGTCTGTGCCTTCATCCGTGAAGAGGGAGGCGTGGGATCAAGCCTCGCCTCACCTCAAATTGAAGTGGTGATCGCACGCGGGTGGAATTCGTCCGTTAGATCGCGATCGGGCGGTGGAGGAGTCTACGTGGTGGCACGGATGAGGTGTGGGCTTCAAGCATGATCTGACGTCAAGCTGCACACATGATTGTACGCGTTGTCATTGTGCACATTTAGGAGGAAAAGCGTGCAAGCATCTTTTAGGTCGTTCGATCTCTTGATCGGATGGCTGAGATCTTGAGAACATGGCGGGTGCACTCAACACCTGAATAGGGAGAGACGGGTGACGTGGCACGTTGTGGAGCATCCGATCAGTGCTTCACGACAGAGATGAGGCGCGCGTCTTCACAAAAGCTTATCTACAACGACGTGCGCATGGGTCACTAAATGTAGCAGAGTTAATGTTTGAAAGATAAAATGGCCTTTTTGCCCTTGTACCACAACTATATAATGCCCCTTCGCCCTCCACATTTTCTTCATCCCTTCCATCATCTCTCTCCTCTAAGAGCTAAGAACTCAAGTTCCAAAGCTCACTCTAGTGCTCCCAAGTTATGGGAAGCTTCGCTAGAGTGAAAATACAAATTTTTCCACCTCTCATCCCCTTCACGGAGCTCTCACCAGTCATCTTCTCACACCTGTTCTTGAAGTGGATCCTCCGACACCGATGCCCTGCCTCACCCCCAGTTCTTTTTGATCTGTCCTCTGTCTTGGCTCTCCTTCCAGGCGATGTCTGACCGACTCGTCCTCCAAGCAGTCGTCAAGGAGGATAACTTCTCACCCCCTTCTCTTTATTGCTTTCTAGATTATATTTCTTGCTTTCTAGTTGTAGTTGTAATGACATTATTTTTAGTATAAAAGTTATTTTTCTCTCTCTATATCTCTTTCTCTCTCTCTCTTTCTCTAGTTTTAGTGTTTATATTGCAAGTAAATAGTGATAAGCGCTAGTTTATCAACATTCTTATGACCTAAAACAAACCAAGCACTTAGGATTTTAACTCCGCAAATGGGTTTTTGGGCTGCATTTAGGCATCAATTAGGTTAGGCATGTATTACATGTTTTGTTGTCTTTTTGACACGTTTATTTGAGTGTTAGGGATGAACAAAAAGTCAGATCCCTAAAACCCTAGCACTCAGGAAGGCAGAAGATGAAGAAGAAGCTCCTTTCAGCTGGATTCCAGCAAGATCTAGCACATCCCAACTGGCTCCTAGCTCATTCTAGCTGGATCAACTCATCCCTAGCTCCATTTAGCTCATCACAACTGAATGGTAGCTCTAGCAAGTTCACTTTAGCTCCATTCAGCTCAACTTAGTTGGATGGCAGCTCAAACTAGCTCAAGTCAGTTGATCCTAGCTCCATTCCAGCTCCTCCAACTCAGAAGAGTTCACTGGAAGTTCAACCTGACGAGGTCTAGCTACTAGTTAGACCTAGTCAACTGAAGATGACCTTTTCCAGCTCAGGCCATCTCAAGTCCAGCTCTTGGAGGCTTAACTCTACTCAACTTAGTTGAGCTGAGCTACTTGACATAAACTAGCTACTCTAGCTAGCTTAGTAATCTCTGGGAGACTAGACCCAGCTCACCTTAGCTCACAATAGTAGAAGCCAGCTCATCTTTCCTTGGCTTAGCAACTAGCAAGAAACTAGCAAGCTAAGCCAGCTAAAGTACCTCCTTGCAGCTCTCTTCAGCAGCCACCAGCTCTAGTGCAGCTCAAGATAGCTTCCTCCACCTCATCAGTGCCAAAACCCCAACTCTCTACTAGCTAAGCTAGCTTAGCTTAGCTAGTTCATTTCCTTGGCACCAAAACCTAACCCCAAACTTCACCTAACTAGCTCCACCAACTAAGCCTACCTATAGTCCACCTAAGCTACTTCCACCTCCCTTCTCCTTTGGTGCCAACATTGGCATCTCTTGGCCCCTCAACCACCACCAAAAGGAACCACAAAAGTGGCACCAAAATGCCTATAACTAACCCCCACCTTAGCGCAACTTTTCCCTCCAAAATTTACCCCCACCTTAACCCTACACAAACCCCTTCAAAATGGATTTATGGTTTACCTACTCCTGGAGTGGCTGTTGTGCAGTTGATCTCATTCCTTGGCTAAGTTCCTGCACAATCACAATCAAAAGAGATAAACCAAGTTAGTATCAAGTCAAGAATCATAATTAAGAGATCAAATTACACATTGCTCCCTGACAACGGTAACAAAATATTTGCCGCTCTAAATTAGAGTTTAAAAATGATACGTTACAGTATAGTCAATAAAGTGTGAAAACAAATAAAATTTATACTCGAATGGAAATCCAAGGTCGAATGCAAGGAGCAACCAGCCAATCAATCTCAAGATCACAATTCTAAGGAAGAGGTATAAACAATTGTAATCAAAAGTTGATTTAGAACTATTCAAGAATGATATATCAATATTTCAAATATCAATGTGCAAAAAATGATGGGTTAAAATGGTGATTTGAATCACCAATTAACCCTTTTAATTAAGCTCAAGTATCTCAATAAATAACAGTGAATCCAACCAAATATTCCAGGTCAACCAAGTTGAATGATCCAATAGTAGAACCAGCACCAACAGAACACAGCTTCACAGAAGCAGCAAAGGCCTCTCTTCTCCTTCAAGCCTCAGTGGGAGGCTCAAGCACAACACAGAGGCACGAAAGCCTCTCAGAGACTAAGTATTTAGCGATCAGAGAGCAAGGCAAAAATCCCCCTCTCTCTCTTTCCTTCTTTTTCCTCTCAGAACAGGCAGACCAAACCAGACTAGACCTGGGTAACCGGGTAATTGGTCAAAGGCCCAGACCCGCATGTCGTGAGCACGGGCGAGGGCACGTGCATGGAGCGTGCGTGTAGGGCCTCACCTTGATGCTCTCGGAGGCAACTAGGTTAAGGCACTGTGGGAGAGTTTGTGTTTCATGATGTAGAACTATCCCATAGAAGCTCACCGCACAACAGTAGTAGGAGGTTGAGCTTCCAATTGAGGCAGATGATGTAGGTAGTGGCTTCGATTGACTACCTGGACAGCTGTAGATGAAGGCTCCACGTCGATTGCGAACTGGAACTGGATGAGTTAGGGCTAGAGATGAGTGGACAAGACTGGAGAAGACGAAGGTGGTGGCAGAGCTCCGGCATGTACCTGAAATAGAAAGCATGACCTCTCAACCTTATCAAATAAGCTCAGAAGGGTCGCCATGTGAAGGCAAGTGCATCAGTGGTGGTTGTTTGGTGAGTGCATGTGTGTGAAGGGTTGACGGAGTCAGAGAAGGTGCGTGACGGAGGTGGAGTTTGGAGTGCATTGGTGGATGAAAGCCAAAATTAGAAGAGGGCTTTTGACAAGTGTGATGTGGGGGACTTGTGGAGGTGGCGTGGGGCTGTTTGGTGGACTATGGAGGTCGAGCGAACTCGTCGGAGTTCTGCCGGTCATGAAGAAGATGAACTGCGGAAGGGTGGTGTGGTGCTCGTGAGTGACTTGTACGTAACTGAAAAGAAAGTAAAGGGAGAGAAGAAGGAATAAAGAGACTTAGAGGGCTCTGGTTGTGGCTGACCAGAGCAGGACAAGTAGATAGAGACGACGAGGCAGTGATGATGAATGAGGAAGAGGAATGCCCTCCCTTTGATCGGAGAGGTGTGTGAGGAAGAGAGGAAGATGGTGGCACCTCCAATTTGATTGTTGGAGGTGTAGAGGAGTAGGACGGAGAGAGGTCATCGAAGCAGAGCTTCGATGGCTGGAGGAGGAGAAGTAGAGGTTTTTGGCTCGCCAAAACTTGCTAAGGAGGTGAGGAACTTGATGTAGGATCATTTATAAGCCATAGAACGGAGTTCTAAGCTTGGAAAGCAAGCTTGCAAATTCTAAGCTTTTCGCTTAAGCTGGATACCCTTCCATTCAAAGAGTTCGCATGAGTTTTTGGGAAGAAGCTGGGATCCATGATCGGCCTTATTTAGAAGGAAATTTCACAAGCAATCTCTAGTTCAAATTTGGGATTATTTAGCTGAGAATCAAGAGAGAAAATCTCACTCGAATCTTGCCAGAGCTCAACGTTTTCACACCAATGGCAGTAGGGACATAAATGTGAAGATAATGAAAAAGTTAGGGACCTTTTTGTAAATAATTCAAAAAGTTAAGGGCCATTATGTGATAAAAAGAGTCTATTTAGACTGGAATGCAAACTAGGTGAAGGTGATCTCTGATTGGGTCAAAATTTTGGTACAAACCTAATTTGGACCAAAGGAATCTGATGGTGAAGTTAGATTTAGGTTTTGACCAAGTTTGACTAGGTAAATTGCGTAGAAACCCAAATTAAGGCAATTATCTATCTTAGACTCTATTTTAGGTCAAAATGGGTTCAGATGGTCAAATCAAGGATGCCAGACCCTAGAGAATATTTTTCAATGATTTTTAGAGGGTTAGGAAAATTTTATCCTAATTAGAACCTTAGCGAATTAAGCGGGTCTATTTTTAAGGTTTCAGATGTCATTTAATTCTCGAAACACAAAATCTCATTTCTACCTGCATGGTCCCCCTTTTTAGACATTAATGACCATATGACCTTTAATAAACCCCTGGTTTACCCCGTGGTTATTTTGTATTTGTGATAAAATGGTAAAATTGCATAAATAATCCTATTTTCATTTTTTCTTCTCAAAATAGAATATTAAGCACTTAGGACCCCCTGAGGGTTATGTAGGAGCTTTTATTGACTTTATTAGACCAAATTGAGCTAGTTATGATTCATGATGGTGTTCCCATCATACCCCCTTGCCTAGCTTTTGCTAGTCCCTTAGTAAAACTTTATGGACCAAACGAGTTATCTAGGTCGATATAACCATCAGGATTCCCTACTAAGTCGCATCTCTAGGAATCAGATCTAAATACCAATAATAGGCCTAGAGGTACTCAACTACCAGCCTATATCCAGAGCTAACTAGCTTTCGCCTCAGTCTACTGCAAAGGTTTCTAAGTCCTGTAGGAACTAACCTAAGGTTTGTTGGACTCAGCGGTTAAAGCACCCGTGCTTGTAACATGGTTAGCCCAACTTTAGTTTGCTAGTGCATTTTTGTAAGACAGAGAGGGATAGAAGAAGATTTTTATTTGTGGAGGCTTTCTCTCTCTTCTTCTTTTCAATATATTTTTCCTTAGATCCAACCTCAGATTGGCCCTAAACACATTCTGTATCAAATTCCTGGTCCCCACCATCAATCCTCGTATGGTTCCTAGCAATTTGATGCTTCGAGATAACACCACCCATGGAAACCCCCAGAACCCTAGCTTTCGACACTTCGGGATAGTATCGCCCATGGCGTTCTATAGCTAAATCCAGACCTTGGTAATCGGCATTTTGTGATAATGCCACCCATGGCATTTGAACCAACTCAAGGTGCTTACGTGCCCCCGGTAGGATATTTATATATCCTAGGAGACATGCACTAAGGAGATGATATGTTATTGCGCATCTTCAAGGGTAATTTCCCACCTCTTCGCACCAGGAACTCATCCAAATCAACTTGTGCTTTCGAGCTGCTCCTAATCTAGATCTTAGGACCAATTTTAGAATAGCATAAATGTTTTGGTATGATTTCATATTTAAGCGCACTGAAGTGGACTGTGTGTGATTTTTGGGTGCTTAAGTTACCGAATCCAGCAAACCAGAGATTAATTAATGGGGCCGAATACTACCTAAGCCTTAGACCTAATACACAAGCTTTGCATTTTCCTTAACCCCTTGAGTACTAATCCAGATCTTGACAAGTACATGAGTGTTTAAATCTCAGAACAGATCCAAGACGCCTAAGGTCGGTATTCGCCACTAATTCCTTAAGTTTTAGCCTTCCAAGTCATAATTCATCATTCGATCCAACCTAGAAGTTAGGTAAGTTCCAAATCATTTTGAAGGGACTCCATTTTTTCTTTATCTTTTTGCACCTTTCTTTTCTTTTCAATTTTTCCTCCCTCTTTTTTCTCATTTTTCTCTCAAATGGGCCTTCTTCAACATCCTTTTTTTTTGTGAAATCCTTTTATGAGATTTGATTTTCACGATGTTTTGCACTTTAATAACCCCCATGCCTATGATTTGTAATGTCCTCATTGTAAATTAGGTGGGTTCAAGCTCATCTTAGATAGTACATTAGAATAGGTTCAAAGGGTGGGTGGATGGGTCGAGGTGACTGATGTAAACACATTTATCAAGGGTAAAATGCCTATTCATGCATGTTCCTAGGATTAGATTTGCATTTCATGTTATAAATATTACATGGCATGCATCATTCTGCATTTAGAGTAGTTGTATATAATTCAGGTTAATTACATCCTTTTTGTGGTTAGGAGAGAAGGATATTTATTTCAGAGCCTCGGATTGATGATCCAACCGTACGAATCTGATCAAGACGATGATCGGAGTCCAACGCCTTTGAAATCACCTCGATTGGAGTCTCGTAGCATCATATGCAGTCCAAGGAAGATCAACGGCCAAGGGACTAGGAGACATAATTCGAAGCTTCAAATGACAAATCCGACCGCGTGGATGGATTTGGGTCGATGATCGCAGCCTAACAATGCAAAAATCAACTCAATTCGACCTCTGTAGCAGCCCCTACAACAGGAAGATGAATGGCCCAGACTGCACCACGTGGTGCAGCCCAGGGCACCCAGCGCATGCACGCGCCACCGCACACGCGCAGCTGTGCAGGTGCGTGCAGGCACGCATGCACACAGCGCAGCGCCAGTGCATGGGCATGCGTGCGCGGGGCAAAGGCGGAGGAGCGTAATGCCAGCTATGCATTGGCTAGACCTACAGCGACGCATGAGCTGGACTTACAGCCGTCGCTAATTCATCGCATGCCAGTAAAGCCAGCTATGGGTACCAACGGGCATGAGCTAACTACAATGATGTTTCCAGCGACGGCCTAGATGTCATTAATGGTCCCATACCTATTTTTGCCTCTTCTCCTCCACTATAAAAGGACCTACACCTCCTCCCTTCCAAGCCATCTCTACCTACTCTACTCCTACCTACTCCCAAGCTCTAGCAAGCCTACCAACGCTCCATTAGAGCTTGTTCTCAAGCTCCCAAGGCACCTATTAGTGTAGCGAACCTCTACCCCACCAAATACTCCTCCAACTTCCCATGCCCCTTCATAGGTCGCCTTGGAGCTATCCTCCCACCTCCATTCCGGTAGAAGGTCACCTCCGTCTTCTCACCTCCATTCCAGAGCCACGCTGAAGCTTTCCTCAACCCGACATCCTCCTGCATCTCACCTCCATCATCCCGCTCCTCACCTCCTTCGTCCGAGCTTCCGCCAGGTGCCATTGTCTCGTCGAATAGCAGATTCGGGAGATTTCCTCTCACCCCCCTCTATTTTTATGCTTTCATAGTTTATTGTAATTGACATTGGAAGTAATATATATCATATTTGTTCCACATCTCTATCTTGTGATTCGTTTGCTTGTTTTCTTCTTACAAAAATGCAAAAAAATAAAAAAACCCTAAAATACCAAAAAGAAACAAATCGAAGTGCGGTTTTCACTTAAAGTAAATGTCACCTCCCTGTGTTCGACCCGGGACTCCCTTGGAGTTTCGGTATAAATTTTATCTGATCGATGTGTTTTGCAGCTACAACGACGGGCTACTTGTAACCTTGATTTCTAACACAAGAAACTTGCTCGACCATTTTGGCACTATTGCTGGAGAGGCAACGGAATTTACTTTATTGTTTTCTACGCTTCTTTGCATTTACATAACACTAACCCTTCTTATCTCTGATCTATTGTCTTGCAGGTACCTTAGCATGGAGATCCAAGTGTGGTAGACTGGAGTAAAGTGCGGGTAGAGTGTTTTGTAAGTGTCCCCCACACCACCCTCACCTTTGTTTTCATTCCATAACTTAATAACTCAAACCCAAATCAACTTAGGTGCTTTCTATAAACCGTAGGATAGATTTAGTTGTTTGTTTGCCACCTCCACTCACCTCACCATCCACATAAATAATAAAAAAAAAAGTGTTATCTAATTGTGGGATTTTTTGAAAGCTACACACTTAGCACCCACAACTTTTTATCCTAAGGCGTACAATCACTTTGATTCTACCACTTAACCGGGATCTGACCTGTGGACTCGGTATACTTCAACTAAATACACATAAGTGAGTATAAATTTGAATAGGTTAAGCATTCTTGTGTGCCTTAACTAAGTGGTGCAATAAGCCAATTGATTGAGCTGTTTGGGCCACACCACTCAAGATAAAAGCAATTCATCAAGTAGCTTGCCACTTAGGGTTGATTTTTAGGACTGAACTAGGCACTCCACATTTTATTTCTGATTTTTAAAGGAACATATCATCACCCGTGCTTTCAAAACTTGGAGTGTTCTACTAAACCTTGATTGAACCAACCTAAGAATTGAACCCTAAAGGCTACTAAACAAGGTTAAATCCTAAAAGACACATCATCAAATAACCTTTTTTGAGAACCCTAGTTGTGCACGCACACACATTTTAACTGATCATCAAGGGCACAACCCATCTAAAGGGCCCATCAGATCCTCAAGCCTAACTAGAATTGATTAGACGTTGGCCCTAAGGACTGGTTCGCTCATCGGGATCCAGATTGAGATTGTTCACGATTAACCTACTTATACTAGTCAATCTGATGTCTAGCTAGGGGAGTAGCATCAAACGACCGTAGTTAGGGGGTACACTAGGAACCAGAGGCGTAAGCCAAAGGAAGAACCTTCTCCCCAGTCCCTCCTAACTAGTTGGATTGCCTGGACATAAGTAGAGTAAATCTTCCATAATCTTAGGACGGATTCTGAGAGTTCGTAGACCTTTAGGCTACCCAACCTAAGGACGAGCTTGTATTTTTGTATTGCAGGGCTCCTTTCTCTTCTGATTTCCCTCCTTACTTCACCATGTGCCCTTCCACATCCTACACACATTTCACATCTTATCCTCCTACCACCACTTACCCCCAAGATGATTACTATCCTGACTTAACTTGTAATTATTCATTCACTAACCAGGATGACTTTGATTGGGGATATGAATCCGGACCTCAGTGTCCAGGGACTAACCCTGGACAACAAGACTATGATTACTATCCTTCCCAGAGGTACAATGATTATAAATCTTGATCCTTTGATGATCAAACCAACCTGATCTACAATTAGGAAGGATATGATGATTATAACACTTACCCTCCCCAGTACTCCACTGAATATAGGTCACCACCATTTTTTGAACAACTCGAGACGACCTACTTTTAGGAAGGAACCCAAGAATCTCGACATCTTGACTCCCCTAGATTTAACCCAAACCCACCCAAACCTGAATCGAACCAGTTGGTTCAGGTGAACCAGATCTAGGATAGGGTGTTGGCTAACTTGAGGAACAACATCCAATCTTTAGAAGCTCAGCCAACACCATGCACTGAAACACTGGAGCCTATGATCAAAATGGTTGACAAGCTGAATAGCTCTTTATTGGATTTGCTCCAAAGTGTTAGGGATAAGGACCTGGGTGAGTTTCTTCTTGGAAAATTGTTGAGGTTGAGGATGAAATTTATGGTTGCCCTAGTCAAATCTTGGGATGATTCTCAACACGAACCTCCTTCAGGAGAGCCAATGTAAGAACCCGCTCAGGCGCCTGTTGGGGGGGATACATTTTTTGAAATCAGGGATGACCAGGTTGGGCTAGAGCAACCCATTGACGATAAACCAATTGATTCACCCGAGATCCCTAAGCCAGGGAGCTAGGAAAAATATGTCTGCACGGACCATGAAATGACATATGATTTTGAGACATATATAAATGAGGATCATGGATTCTTTGACTCTGAGGGTGAGGAATCTCTTAGTGAAGTCTCACTTGAGCTTAAGGAAGATTGTTTTAGTGAGACAATGGGCTATAGGAGCATGAAGAACCATTTGATAGCCTAGTCATTGAAGATTTTGATTCGATTGGAGCTAAAATGGAGGATTCGAATCCTCATTTACTTGATGATTCAATCAATGACCCCATTACTCATTTGCACCCCGAAGAGCTGACTTCTAAGATCTTTGTGCCCAAGTCAATCTTGATTCAGCCATGATTTCTGCACTTGGGAGAATCATATGGGGTGAATGATATGCTGGAGGACTCGAAGCTTGAGCCCTTGATGTTGGAAAATAGAATTGTTCAAATAAAAAGTTGGGAGGCTAATTCTGAGGGAACTTTGATTTTCGATCTAAGGGTACCGATGGACCTAAAACCACCAACTTTCTACCAGGACCCTTATGATATCTTTCACGTGCAACCTAAGCTTGAAATAACTGATTATATTTCTGAGCTAAATGTTAAGTGGACATCTGAAACTAGTGAACCAGATCTACCTATTGTCCGCCATTTTGGTCTTGGATTGCACACCACAAAACCACAAGGTCGGCCCCACAAGCTTAACAACCTTCGGTTCTAGGTGATTTTCATCTAGAACTTGAGAACCACTTGACCCTGGGGCATGGGTCTGCACCATAATCTAGTCCACATCTGTGGACATATTCTGTTGGCGGGTTTGAGGATCAATACTTTTATTTTGATTCTGAACTACATTTGTGAATTCTCAATCTCTTCTTTGGATGTATGTTATGCCTAGCTGAAGGCATTAAACTTAGAGAGTGTGTATACACTCTTCTCTCTGTGGAGTTGACCGGATTTTCACGACACTCAGGTGATATTCTGTTTACTCAACCCTTTTCATGTCTTTATTTTTACAATGACATTGCATCATTTAGGCATGGGGGTAGATAATCAATTCCTGAAATCTTTTTGTTAACTTCGTAGAATTTCTTTTAGTTTCTTATAAAATTAAAAAAAAATTGAAAATTTGAAAAAAGATATAAAAAGAAAAAAATTAGGAAAAGAGAACTTAGGCATTTGGAAGTTATTAACTTTAGGAAATGATACGAGAGGACCTAAACACTTAGACTATTCAAGTCTTCGGGCTTAATTAGCCTAGGTGTCCACTCGAATGTGGACTTAGTCTTGAGCCCTCGCCAATTCAAATTCATTTTTAATTTGGCTAATAAATTGGGATGATAAGTATGTGACTTATCAACCCATCCTCTGATTTGGGGGGATTTTAAGGCTAAGCATCTACACGATATTTGCACTGACTCACTTCCCGATGATTTTTATGAAAATTGGGCAGCTAATGGACCGACTTGGGTGGTATGGCTGGCAAGATGTTGGTGGTAACAGCTCATCGGCCGGTTGTCCAGAGCCCAGCCACAAGATCATTTTTGTTGTACTGCCTTTAGGTAAATCTTAGATTAGGGAAGCCACCTACTTAGAAAAAAAAAGAAAAAAAAATAATCAAAAAGAAAAGAAAAAAAGTAATAGAAAAAGGAGAGTAAAAATAAAAAATAAAACCACACTTCACCGCGTGAGTATGGCTGGCAAGTTATTGGTGGTAACAGCTCATCGGCCGGTTGTCCAGAACCCAGCTCACAAAAAAAAATGCACAATAATTCCCAAAAATACTTAAGGAAGAAGCGGGGAAGTAGAATAAATTGGAGAGATATACACTAGGTTCGCTCTTGTGTTGACCCCATAAATAAAAGAAATAAAGAGAAAGCTACCGATCGTAAAGATAAACCTTTAGGCAAGGTCACCTAGGGTCGTAGAAACCCGAAGTCCGTCTTAATGGCCGTTTTGTGAGTCTATCACTTTTTCACAAAGGTGCTTAGTACTTAGAGTCCTTTTCGAGCCTTAGACGGGTTGGGTAGCCGTAAAAGGTTATCCTGGAACTCTCAAACTACAAAAGTACAAAAAAACTAGAAAAGAAGAAAAATAAAAAAATGTATCTTCCCTTCTCAAATAAGGCGAGAACTTTGGCGATCTGCGTTCTGGTAGACACTTGGGTACTATTGAGTCTTCGTAGTTTAGGACCTTAGTTAAAATTTTCTATTGTTAATAAACGACTTAGGCCTAAGCGATCTAATCCTAATTCTACTTTTATAAATAGCATATAGTTTAATTTTTCTAGGGACTAGCAAAAGATAGGAATGGTGGTATGATGTAAACACATTTATTGAGGCTAAAATGCCTATTCATGCATGTTCCTAGGCCTAGATTTGCATTTCATGTTATAAATATTGCATAGCATGCGTCATTCTGCATTTAGAGTAGTTGTATATAATTTAGGTTAATTGCATCCTTTTTGTGGTTAGGAGAGAAGGGTATTTATTTTGGACCCTCGGATTGACGATCCGACCATACGGATCTAATCAAGATGATGATCGGAGTCCAACGCTTCTGAAATCACCTCGATCGGAGTCCCATAACACCATATGCAGTCCGAGGAAGATCAACGGCCAAGGGAGTAGGAGACATAATTCAGAGCTTCAAATGACAAATCTGACCTCGTGGATGGATTTGGGTCGACGATCGCAGCCTAACAGTGCGAAAATCGACTCAATCCGACCTCTGTAGCAGCCCCTACAATAAGAAGAAGGTGGATGGCCCAGTGCATGCACGTGCCACCGAACGCACGCAGCAGTGCGGTTGCATGTGCGTGTGCACCAAAGGTGTGGGAGGCAGCGCCAGCTATGCATGGGCTGGACCTACAGCGACACATGAGCTGGACTTATGGTGACGCTTACAACTGTCGCTAATTCATCGCATGCCAGCAAAGCCAGCTGTGGGTGCCAGCAGGCATAAGCTGCCTACAGCGACGTTTCCAACGATGGCCTGGATGTCACTAATGGTCCCATACCTATTTTTTCCTCTTCTCCTCCACTATAAAAGAACCTACACCCACTCCCTTCCAAGCCAACTCTACCTACTCTACTCCTACCTACTCCCAAGCTCTAGCAAGCCTACCAACGCTCCATTAGAGCTTATTCTCAAGCTCCTAAGGTGCCTATTAGTGTAGCAAACCTCTGCCCCACCAAATACTCTTCCAACTTCCTATCCCCCTTCATAGGTCACCTTGGAGCTATCGTCCCACCTCCATTCCGATAGCAGATCACCTCCGTCTTCTCACCTCCATTCCGGAGCCACGTCGAAGATTTCCTCAACCTGATGTCCTCCTGCATCTCACCTCCATCATCCCACTCCTCACCTCCTTCGTCTGAGCTTCTGCCAGGCGCCATCGTCTCACCGAACAACCGATTTGGGAGATTTCCTCTCACCCCCCTTTCTTTTTATGCTTTCATAGTTTATTGTAATTGACATTGGAAGTAATATATATCATATTTGTTCCACAACTCTATCTTGTGATTCGTTTGCTTGTTTTCATCATACAAAAATACAAAAAACACAAAACCTTAAAATACCAAAAAGAAACAAATCGAAGCGCAATTTTCACTTAAAGTAAATGTCACCTCCCTGTGTTCGACCCGGAACTCCTTTGGAGTTTCGGTATAAATTTTATTTAATCGACATGTTTTGCAACTACGACGATGGGTTAATTGTAACCTCGATTTCTAACATGACAAACTTGCCCAACCAGTGACTGTTGCGGACAATTTCAAGCTCTGGTACATGTACTAGAGGTGGAGTCAGCTATTCTAACGGACGAACCCTAAAGGGCAATATGATTTCAGTGAAGAGATATGTCAAAAGGATTTCGGGATTTTTCAAAAGATGACAGGTTGCCTCCTGTTAAGCACTAAGTTTAACGCCATCAGCTGGGCACAATAAGCTCAGGGAGAATGGAGATCAAAAGATAACTCAGCCATGTTCAAGTCAGTGAGCTCGACGAACGGTTTGAGTCTCTGACCGTTCACGACAAAAGGTTCAAAATCATGGCTAAGTTCACTAATTTCAATGGCTCCATTTCCAAGGATTTTTCTTACCAAGAAAGGTTCAATCCACTTAGATCTAAGTTTTCCTGGGAAGATTTTGACCTTGGCATCAAGGAGTAGACTTTTTGACCAGGGTGGAAAGATTTTCACATAATGTGCCTGTCATGGAAGGCTTTGACCTGCTCTTTGTAGATACGTGAGTTCTCGTACGCATCATTGCGTAGTTCCTCAATCTTGCTCATTTGCAACC
The DNA here is from genome assembly GCA_037157565.1 of Thalassia testudinum. NCBI lineage: Eukaryota > Viridiplantae > Streptophyta > Magnoliopsida > Alismatales > Hydrocharitaceae > Thalassia > Thalassia testudinum. Next base: position 66,460,480 of record JAZHRO010000025.1, on the reverse strand, counting down.
GGCAATGTATTCCAGCCTTCATCAAATCTAGATTGCATTTTCGTACTGCCCAATAGGCCTTATGCTCCATCTCTGCGGGAAGGTGACATGCCTTTTCGTACACTAATCTAAAGGGAGACATGCCTAATTGGGTCTTGTGGGAGGTCCTATAGGCCCACAAAGCTTTCGGAAGTCAAGTAGACCAGTCCTTCCTATCAGGCTGAACAGTGACCTGAAGGATCTTCTTGATCTCTCGGTTTGACAGTTCTGCCAATCCATTAGTCTGGGGGTGGTAAGGAGTCGAGATCCGATGCGACACCCCATACTTCCTCATCAGAGACTGGAAGTGCATATTGTTGAAATGAGACACACCATTGCTGATGATGGCCTTATGAACCCCAATCTAGAAAAGATGTTCCCCTAGATGAATCAGAGAACAACTTTATGATCACTAGTCCTCGTGGGAACAGCTTCGATCCATTTAGAGACGTAATCAACAGCGAGCAAGATGTATTCGAAGCTGTTAGATTCGAGAAAGGTTGCCATGAAATTGATTCCCCATATGTCAAAGATTTCGCACACAATTATCGGGTTCAAGGGCATCATATCCCGCAAGCCCATGTTGCCGAGGGTCTGACAACAAGTGCATACCCTACAATACGTTTGTACATCTTTGAACATCATGGGCCAGAAGAACCCACACTGGAGAATTTTCGCTGTGGTTTTATGCCCAAAGAAATGGCCACCGCAGGTCTGGTTGTGGCAGAATGAGATCACGTCATTGACCTCATCGTCAAGAATGCATCTCCGAATCATCCTGATCATGGCCAATGTGGAAGAGATATGGTTCCTCCCAAATATAATACTTGGCCTCGAAAATCAACTTGTCTTGCCTGGAAGTCACCCAATTTGGTGGGACTTTCCCCGTAACCACATAGTTTACTATATCAACAAACCAAGGGAGACCGATAATGGCTAGTAGATGTGCGTCCGAAAAATGCTCGGTGATCGGACCAGACGAGTCGATGACTGAAGAAGGAAGACAGGACAAATGGTTAGCTATCACATTCTATTTTCTCGCCTTGTCGCGAATCTCGAGATCAAATTCTTGCAACAATAAGATCCAATGGATTAATCTTCGCGAGTAAGTGCCTCACAACAGTGTGATCTGAGTAAATGATGGCACAGGAACCCAGAAGATAAGATCTGAATTTTTCCAGTCCAAATACTAGTTCCAATAGCTCTTTCTCAGTAATCGTATAGCTACGCTAAGCCTCGTCCAATGTCTTGCTGGGGTAGTAGATGACCACAGGTTTCCCGACAAATTTCTACCCAAGCACTGCCCCTACTATGTAGTCAGACGCATCGCACATGATCTCAAAGGGTAGAGAGCAGTCAGGGGATTGTAGGATTGGTGCTTGAGTAACTTGATCACGTAGGCTCTCAAATGTGTGAGTGCACTCATCGGTGATCTTGAAAGGGACATCTTTTGAGAGAAGATTAGTCAAGGGGCACACGATTTTCAAGAAATCAGGAATGAAATGACAGTAAAAGTCGACGTGTCCCAGAAAAGAGTGGATGTTCTTGATCAAGCTAGGAATGGGTAGTTTAGAAATCAAATTAACCTTGGCTCGATCAACCTGGATGCTGTTCTTAGAAACAAGGTGACCCAGGATAATTCCCTCAGGAACCATGAAATGGCTCTTTTCTTAGGAAAGAACCAAATTCACATCGATGCAACGCCTAAGGATTTGGACCAAGTATAGGAGGTAATCATCAGAAGATTCTCCAAATACCGAGAAGTCATCCATGAAGACTTCCAGGTATTCACCTACCATATTTAAGAATATGGCAAGCATGCACCGCTGAAAGGTAGCGGGTGCATTGTAAATACCGAAAGTTATTTTGCGAAACATGTATGTCCCATAGGGGCAGGTGAAGGTGATCTTCTCTTGGTCCTCAAGATGGATTGCCACCTGATTGTAACCGGAGTACCTGTCCAAAAAGTAGAAGAATCGATTTCCCGCTAGTTTCTCGAGTATCTAATCAATGAATGGTAGTGGGAAATGATCCTTCTTGGTGGAGGCATGCAATCTTCTGTAATCAATGCGGACTCTCCACAAGTTCGCTATACGTGTCGGTATGGTCTCAACGGTTTCAGTCGTGATCACGGTGAGTCCTGCTTTCTTAGGCACAACCTAGATTGGACTCACCCACCAACTGTTGGAGATCAAGTAGATGATCCCTGCATTTAACCACTTGATGATCTCTATCTTCACGACCTCCTACAGATTAGGATTTAGACATCTCTGCATTTCACAGGATGGTCGTGTGCCCTCTTCGATATAAATGTAGTGTGTGCAATACGAAGGGCTAATGCCAGTCAGATCATTGAGAGTCCAACCAATGGCTCTCCGATGCTGCTGGAGGATAGAAATTAGACGTGTTTCCTGATCAAAGGTGAGGCGGGAATTGAAAATCACAGGAAATGTCTGATCAGAACCCAAAAAGACGTACTTCAGATGATCGGGAAGAGGCTTTAGTTCCATAATGAGATTATCAGCAGCAGCAGGCGGGTTGGGATGCGCCTCAGAAGAAAAGGTGGGAACAGTGGGTGGGTCTAGATCAGTGCTAGGCTCCTCTATATGTGGGGTATGATCTACTTGGGGTTGAGGATCAGGGATAATCGAGTCGTCCTCATGAAATGTGTCCTCAACCACGAAATTGATGTCGCATACTTGTTCTACTGCTCCACAGTTAATTCCTTTCTTGGCCTTAAATATATCAATTTTTAGTGTTTTGTTCCTGAATTTTAATTCAATCTAGCCCTCTTCGCAGTTAATGTTCGCCCTAGCTGTCGCTAGGAATGGTTTGCCTAGTATAATTGGTGTATTCTTCAGATTCTTAGGAGTCTCCATATCTAACACAATGAAGTCCACGGGAAAGTAGAAATCGCAGATCCGAACTAGAACATCCTCAAGAACTCCTCTAGGTGACTTGATTAATCATTCTACTAGTTGTAAAGTCACCTCATTTGGTTTAAGCTCAGTCTCCTCAAAATGATCTATTAAGGATGCAGGGATCAAATTGATGGAAGCTCCTAAGTCTAAAAGGGCTCTATCGAACTCTAAATCACCGATATTGCATGAAATCAGAGGGCTACCAGGGTCTTTTGCCTTAGGCAGGAGTCTGCCCAAAATGATGGAGCTGGCTTGCTCCGACAATATGATTTGATTCTTGCTTTTGGTTCACGACTTACGCTTAGGTATACATAAGCCTTTCAGAAATCTCGCATAAGTCGGTACGTGGCGAATTGCATCCATCAACGGGATGTTTATTTGGACCTGCTCAAAGAGCTTGACCAAGTCCTCCTCGAGAGCCACGGTTTTGGGTTTCCTCTTTCCTTTGCTCAAGGCCTCCCGAAATGGAACCTCCGCAGGTTCCTTTAAAATTGGTCCAGGTTCTTGATCTGGGATAGGGGTATCTTGGATGACCAACCTAGGGTTTGGGTTTGAACTACCAAGCTGAGAGTGGCTCGGGTAAGGTACATCCTGAGTTGTTTTGCCACTACAGGTGGTAATAGAGTTCAGCCCTGCCTGGTTCTAGGTTGGGGTAGGCAAAAGAGGTGGTTGTTGCTGATAACTCGCGTATGATGTCGAAGCCTCCATCATTTTGGGAGATGGAGAAGAAGGGTCCTGATAGACGTAGTGAGCCTGGCCCTGAGTCAAGTTCATAACGCGCCTCTGGTTCGATACATTATTTGGATTAGGAAAAGGCTGTGAAGGGAGTGCAACTGGTTGGCGAGAATTTACCATCTAGCCGAGTTGATTGCAAACCTCTGTGATCTCATCTTTGTGCTATTTTTGCATAGCTGCGTTCATTTTTTGAATGTCAGCTAGAGTGTGAAGGATAAGAGTCATTTGATCTTCCCAAGTTGTCCTGGTTTGGTAAGTCATGTTGGGCTGATGCTAGGGTGGCTGATATGGATGAGAAACTTATGGTCAGAGTTGATATTGAGGTCTCTAATTTTGATTGTTCCCTGACCACATGAAATTAGGATGATTACGCCATCTATGGTTGTAGGTGTTTAAGAAAGGATCATTCTGGATGGTGTTGAGATCCTCATAGGTCTGAGGGACCTCAAAGAAATCAGACAAGGGTTCAGAGTTCCCCCAACTAGAGTAAGCGGACCCGGAGTTTCCTCCAAACCCTAGATCAGACAAGGGTGATATGGATCCATCCTCTTAAAAGGTCGATGGTAGATGTTATGCACAACCTCCCTCCTAGAGGGTGGTTGTGTGACTGGGTTTTGCAGAGAGATGGCTCGTTGCAGATGTTGAGTTAGCTCATCCACCTTCTCAACGATCGAGACCTTGTCCATGCGACTTGCCATTAACTCCAAGTCGACGGAAGAGGACAAGCCCTGCGTCTCATGTGCTCCCCGCGGATTCGTCAATGCACGGGCATTCGTCCAGTCGAACATGCCCATGGATTCATTATTGATGGAGTTCTCACACATGTTCTCGAGAATCTCCCACACGATGTCTTCATGTTGTCCCATGATATTTCCTCCATAGGTCACATTGATGAATAATCGAATATCCTCACGGAGTCCCTGGTAAAAAGATTGGACTTGTTCCTATTTAGGAACTTCGTGGTGGGGTCACTTTCGCATGAGATACAGAAAGCGATCCCATGCTTCATGAAGCGGTTCTCCTTCATGTTGCATTAAATGTGTGATTTGGTGTCGTAGAGCATTTGTCCGACCAATAGGGAAGAAACTTTTCAGAAACTCAAATTGCAATTCAACCCATGTGTTGATTGGATGAGTTAGGGTTTGGTACCAATGAGCAGCCTTGTCCATGAGAGAGAACGAGAACATTTTCATGAGCAAGATCCCAATTTTGAGCTTCTGACCCGAAGGTCAGGGCCAAATGCTTGAGTTGCTTGATATGCTAGAGGGGATCTTTGGAATTAAGCCCACAAAATTTTGGAATATAATGAATCATGTTGGGCTTGAGTTCATTATTAGGAGCTCTAGCCGGGATTTAGACTTGAGGTTCGATCGCCACCACAGCGGGATTGTAATGATCTCGCATAATAGGATGATGTGGTGGATTCTTAAAGGCCAGGAATAGATTATTGAGGCACTGAAGCTGATTCTGGAGATTGTTTTCTTCTTCTACTGGGTGTTCCATGATTATGGATGAAGGAGATCTAGGCTTAGATGAATCAGAAGAGATATCAATCTGGTTAGGTTGTTGCACAAACAGGGAAGTCGAGGCTTGGCCTTAATGAGAGTGAATAGCTAATGGAGGCCTCAAGGGTGGTCTTAGGGACCTCCTCCCAAACATGCACCAATGGAGAAGACGAGGAATAGAAGGTGTGATGGACCCAATCAAGACACCCAAATGTCTTTGGATGACTATAGAGGTTTGGGGCGGATGATACCCCTAGATCAGAAAGTCATCCACTTGAGAATTACTTGGGCAGCTAGGAAGGGAGAGTCCCACGAAGACCCCTACATGGTAGAGCGTCCCCACCAGTTACAAGGTTTCCCCCACTCAACCTTCCTTGTCACTAAGGGTCCAGGTAGACCAGAATGGATAACTTGACCTCTTAAGTCTGCCAATTTTAAGTTTAGAGTGTGGGTGCTTAGGATTTCACTTGAACTTTAAGATGTTTTTGTGAGTGGTGACCTAATTGGAAGATTTGTTGACCCTGCAAGGTGGGTCAACTTCACCTGATTTGTCCTTGATTATTAGGTCCTGCTTTTAGGATTCAAGTGATATTTAGAGCTTGATTCTTAGGGTTTGCTTGTTTAGGTAAGTTCAACTAAGGCTTAGGACACACATAGTTTGGGAAGATTGATTCTTTTCTTTTAAGAAAGTGTATCTCTAGAACCCTAGAATGGAAACCTTAATTGGCCTAATTGGTCAATCAATTCATTCCAAATTTGCAACCTAGGGCTCAATCAAGAAGGTGGTAGCTCTAGGTGTCTTAAATCCATTAATAGGTGCAAGAATCAGGTTTGGGATATGTTCCAGAAATGAACCAAATCAGGCAACTTGTTATGATTGAATTTAAAAATAGAATGTAAGTTGGTCCTAATTGATTTTTTTCCTTTTTCTTTAGCCTTTCAGAATTAGGGGCATAACGTAGATGGATTTGTGTTTTACCTGCCCCTAGAGTGGCTATTGTGTGGTTGATCTCGTTCCTTGGCTAAGTTCCTGCACAATCATAATCAAAAGAGATAAATCAAGTTAATATCAAGTCAGGAATCGTAATCAAGCGATCAAATTGCACGTTGCTCCCTGGCGACAGTGCCAAAATGTTTACCGCTCTGAATCAGAGTTTAAAAATGATACATTGCAGTATAGCCGATAAAGTGCGAAAACAAATAAAATTTATACTCGAATGGAAATTTGAGGTCGAACGCAAGGAGAAACCAGCCAATCAATATCAAGATCACAATTCTAAGTAAGAGATATAAACAATTGCAATCAAAAGTTGATTTAGAACTATTCAAGAATGATATATCAATATTTCAAATATTAATGTGCAAAAAAAAAAGGCTAAAATGGTGATTTGAATCACCAATTAACCCTTTTAATTAATCTCAAGTATCTCAATAAATCAATAGTGAATCCAACCAAATATTCCACGTCAACCAAGTTAAATGATCCAATAGTAGGACCAACACCAACAGAACACAGCTTCACAGAAGAGGCAAAGGCCTCTCTTCTCCTTGAATCCTCAGTGGGAGGCTCAAGCACAACACAGAGGCACGAAAGCCTCTCAGAGACTAAGTATTGAGAGATCAGAGAGTGAGGCAAATACCCCCTTCTCTCTCTTTCCTTCTTTTCTCTATCAGAGCAGGAAGTCCAAACCAGACCGGACTCGGGTAACTGGGTAATCGGACCAAGGCCCAGACCCACGTGGCATGAGTGCAAGTAAGGTCACGTGCGTGGAGCATGCGTGTGGGACCTCACCTCGGTGCTCTTGGAGGCAGCCAAGCTGAGGCACAAAAGTAATATATTTGTTGCGGGCGCGTCTGTGTTCCACGATGTGGGACTATCCCACAGAAGCTCGTTGCATAGCAACAGCAGGAGGTTGAGCTTCCAATTGAGGCAGATGATGTAGGTAGTGGCTTCGATTGACTGCCTAGATAGTTGCAGATGAAGGCACTGCATCGATTGCGAACTGCAGCTGAATGAGTTGGGGCTGGAGATGAGCGGATGGGACCGAAGAAGACGAAGGCGGCGGCGAAGCTCCGACATGTACCTGAAACAGAAAGCAAGGTCTCTCAGCCTTGTCAAATAAGCTCAGAAGGGTCATCGTGTGATGGCAAGTGCGTCCGTGGTGGTTGTTTGGTGAGTGCGTGCGTGTGAAGGGCTGATGGAGTCAGTGAAGGTGCACGAAGAAGGTGGAGTTCGGTGGAGTGCAATGGTGGATGAAAGCCCAGATTTGAAGAGGGCTTTTGACTTGTGTTGTGCGACAGAACTTGTGGAGGTGCCGCGGGGCTATTTGGTGGACTATGGAGGTCGGGAGAACTCGCCGGAGTTCTTTCGGCCGTGAAGAAGATGAAGTGTGGGAGGGCGGTGCGGTGATTGTGAGTGACTTGTGCATAAGTGAAAAGAAAGTAGAGGGAGATAAGGAGTAGAGAGAATTAGAGGGGAAGGAGATAGGCGGAGGGCTCCGATTGTGGCTGACCAGAGCCGGAGAAGGAGATAGAGACGGTGAGGCGACGACAGCGAATGAGGCTGAGGAATGCCCTCCCTTGACTAAGTTTGACTAAGTAAATTGTGTAGAAACCCAAATCAGGGCAACTGTCTATCGAAGACTTTGTTTTAGGTCAAAATGGGTTCAGATGGTCAAATCAAGGATGCCAAACCTTAGAGAATAATTTTCTTTTATTTTTAGAGCGTTTAGGTGAATTTTATCCTGACTAGAACCTTAGTGAACTAAGTAGGTCTATTTTTAGGATTTCAGATGTTATTTAATTCTTGAAACACGTGAAATCTCATTTCTGTCTACATGGACCCGCTTTTTAGACATTAATGACCATATGACCTTTAATAAACCCTTGGCATACCCAATGGTTATTTTGTATTTGTGATAAGATGGTAAAATTACTAAAATAACCCTATTTTCATCTTTTCTTCTCAAAATAGAATATTAAGCACTTAGGACCCCCTGAAGGTTATGTAGGAGCTTTTATTAACTTTATCAGACCAAATTAAACTAGTTATGCCTCATTATGGTGTTCCCATCAACTACCACCAAAAATATCATCTCTTCCATTAGTTAAGTTCCACCCATACCACCTTTATCCACACCAAGGAAGAAGAAGAAGAGAAGAAGATCAAGGAGGCAACCTACGTACCCCTTTGGTGCCTTCTTCCTCTTCTTCCTCTCCCTTGTGCCATGCCAAGGAGGAGATCTCCTTCACAAAGGGGAGACAACCGAGCATTGAGGAAGAGCAAGGTGGTTGACACCCACCTTAGAGGAGAAAGCTTAGACTACTTGAAGAAGCCAAGGAGAAGACTTTTTTAAGTGCGGGTGCAACCGCACTTGGAGCAAGGCTATCCAAAGCTCTGCTAGAGAATCCCTTCTCTTCTTTATCTTTATATGTTTCTTGTATTAGCTAGTGTGTTTTTATTTTCATGTAACAAGCATTTTGCTACATTCCGTCTAGTTGCTAGTAATACAAGTTGCAAATTGCCTTCCAAGTTCATGTCTTTATCTTAGTGTGTTTCTCATGTTATTCTAGTGTAGTGCACACCACACTCTCCTCTTCTAATTACCCTAGGCACACTTGCCTAGGGTGATCTTAGAAGAGAGGGTTTCATTATTGTCACCTAGGAGTAGTTTTAGCATAGTTAATCTTCACATCAAAAACCCAATTATTTCTGAAAACCCTAAAAATAACAAATTGAAAAATACAAATGTACATGTGTTGATTTGAGAGGAGAGAGAGAGAGAATCATTTTTGTGATTAACAAATTGGCCTCCTTGGATGACCCTAGATACTCCACTATCTAGGTATTATAAATGTAAAAGTTTGATTGCGGATTTACGCTTTGCAACGACACTAATTACATCATTTGACAAATCATGTATTTCCAACACCACTTTTTGAAGCCGTTGTCGAGGAGGCACGGCTTAGTCACATATTTAATCTCTCTCTTGCTTGCTTGATCTTCATAAAATTTTGTTTGTTTTGATTTCAGGTGTGAATCATGAGTGGAGGCAGGATTTCGAGCACTTAGAGCAGAAGCTTCAAATTTCTTTACTTCCCGCGTACTTCAGGTTAGTACCCCAGGCCTTTTCTTATCAAAAACAAAATCAAAATCTCTTTAAACAATCTTTAAATTATCAAAAAATCAAAAACTAGAAAAATTAAGGAAGGTGGAACCCTAAAACTCATTTTGTTGCTTGTTTGCTTCATTTTCCACCACCTTTGCCTTATTGGTGTTCAATTTTTGAAAATCCAGACTTCTATCTTAATTTTTAAAAATCAGGTCTAGGCAGCTAGGAGCTTCCTAAAATCATCAAATTTCATCCAAGGAAGCCCCTTTGAGTCAAAAACCATGAGTCCGATTTTCAAGTAGTTTTACTAAATAGAAAATATTAAAAAATTCATGGACTGAACAGGGGTTAGACCTTGCTTTCTTACTGTCCGAGAATTTTTAAAATTTTTATGCTCATCAAATTTAGGTAAAATTTATATTTATGGAAACCTTGAGATATTATATACATCAAATAAAATTTTCAAAAATTTCTAAGATCATTTGAGATTTTTGTAGAATCAATTCCCCGAATCTATCATTTCTACTATTGAAAATTTCCAAAAAAATAACAAAAAAAAATCTAAAATCACAAAAAAAAAATTTTGGATTCCTTGTTTGATTTTACATCAGGTGGTGGTGTTGTTTGTCTGGTTTGGACCACCACCTAAAAAGATTTTAAAAAGAGATTCATTTTTAGAAGTTGCACAACTAGGAATTCCAACTTTAGGGTTTTTAATTTTCTCTCTTAGTCCCATCAAATTTCAAAGGAATTGATCTCCACCAACAACAACTTGTTTCTCATTATTTTGTGGAACATTAAAACCTTGTTTGAACATTTAATAAGAGAGATCCTAAAAGACATTAAATTTTTATTAAAACCCCAAAACACTTCAACAAAAATCCTTGTTTGCAAACCCACTTGATTTGGCATGGGCACCACTTCTCACCCAATTCGCACACACACCAAAAAGAAATAATCGGGCATTATCCCAACTAACGCCCATCACATCCCTTGTGCACTTTAAGCTCCTAGACCTAATTAAAATTTTTTAGCAATTTGACCCCTAAGGTTTCATCAAACTTAGGCTTGCTACCTAGGTTTTATGTTTTCTTTAGTTGGTATCAATTCTTTCATCTATATCCAGTGTCAGGCCGAGGGACCATGTCAAACGACTAGGCGCGGGTTTTCACAAGCCCCCAGTGATTTTCCTGAGACATTCTTGAGCCTAACCCTCCCCTTATTACGCCTAACCAAATTTGTTGAGAGAACGGATATCCACTACTGATTTCTTATTTCCTGGATAGACCAAGTCTTAGGTTAATTTTTAGGGAGTCACTTTTAAGTTAGGTCTAGAATTTTGTTGCTTGACTACACACTTTCTCTCATCTCTTCCTCCTCTCCTCCCCATTTCTTCCAATTTTTGCACGGGCGACGGTCCCAAACTCCGCACTTAGAGGGACCACTTGATTTTTCCCCCTCCCCCCCATGCCAAAGGCCTCTTTTCCAGCATTCTTCCTCTTCTTTGCATTTTAAAAAAAATGGAAAAACAAAATATGTCCTCTAACCCATGTGCTGATTTTTCTATCCCCTATCTATCCACCCTGGAGCTACCTAATCAAGCCCCCCCACCTCATTTCTACTCCATGATGGCTCAGCTACAAGCTCATCAACAACAGTTGACTAGGGATATAGCAAACCTAGCCAACTAAGGGAGACCTGCCAAGCTTACCCAAGTTTCATAAGTTCCACATATAATCCCATCTAGCACCTCGAAGAGAGAAAATTTGCATAATCTAAATACTGCCTGTGCTGAGTATAATCAATATTCCGAGGTTTTCTATGGTTCAACAGGAATTACACATATCCAAATCATCGCCCCAATCAAAATATCTCCACCCTCTAGGAGCAATTTAAAAATCATCTAATTGGAGGAATTATCCGACTCACTCCTAGACCAATCGGGTTCCTCACCAACAACAAAACTCGTTTAGAGGGTATGGTTCAAATCAGACTTGTTATCAATCTAGGCTGTCTCAAGAAGACATTAATACCCAGATGATGAAAACCCTACAGGAAATGCAAAGGAAAATGATGGAAGTAACCTGTGTTATTAACAATCTCCATGATCAAGTTGTGGTTACTCTGACCCAAAGACCTGTAGGACATTTACCATCCCAGCCTACACCAAACCTTGTTAATCAAAGGAACCAACACTTGGGTGGCAACCAACATCAGAACCACACTATCTAGCTTCCTATTAACCCGATACCTCAGCACCAACCTGGTTCCTATCAACAACAGGCCCCCTCACCTCCTCCCAATCATAACCACATTGCCTATGCAGATACATTGTGTGGGAAAACCATCACTGATTTAGAGCCTTCAAATCAAATTGATGAAACCCACTCTCAACCTATGCAAATTGACTCTCCTAATCACAATCAGGAAGAAGAAAAAGAAACACCAAAACACAAGATTCAAATCCTATTTCCCAACCTCAAGCACTACAATCCAATTCTTCTAAAAAGAAATCAGAGCCTTCTCACCAAGATCTTTTGGACTTATTTAGGCAACTCGAGACTAGCATCCCCCTACTAGATGGCACCCCTACCTATGATAATTTTTTGAAAGATAGGTGTACTCCAAAGTGGCAAGACCAGAATCTAGGATTGCTGGTCCTTTCCAAGACAGTGAGCTCAGTTGTATAGAGCAAGCTGCCTCTCACGAAAAAGGACCCAGGTGCACCAATCATTTCAGTTGTCATAAATTACACCACCTTTCATCGCACCCCTCTTGACTTAGTTGCCTCTATTAATCTCACTCCCTCGATTTTATTCAAGAAATTTCGATTCGGTGATTTAAAACCTATTAAGGTTTAATTTCAATAGATAGACTGATCTACCATTCAACCACGAGGAGTTGTCGAGGATAGTATTGTCAAGGTCTGGAATTGTCTATTTTCGATTGATTTTTTGGTCCTTGACATAAAGGTATTTGAGGCTCTCAAAATTGCTCCAATCATCCTTGGAAGAATTTTTTTTGGCTACTGCAAAAGCTAATATCAATTGTCATTTCAGAAAAATGGATATAAGTTGCGGTAACCAGACTATCTCATTAGATCCTTTCCAAGCTTCCAAGAAGTCCATTGGTCATGAATTTTTTAAGGACCCTGATAATGAAATGGAAGTAATAATTGAGAAATCCATCAATTCCTACTCTGCTTTAACCACCATTGATATTGATTCATATTCCAAATATGATTTTGTGGTCCAAGACATTTTAGATCAACTAGGGTTTGACTTTTACTCTTTTAAACTTCGCTATTTATCACCAAAAGCATCCACACTAACTTCACCAACCCTGCATCACATTAACTTCCCTCCCCCTCCCTTTCCATTTGACCTACCACCCAACCCGTCCAAGTTTGGCTTACATCATGAACTCAAACCATGGCCAGACTTGGGTCATTCTTCCAATTTTCCATTTCATTTTGATCTCAATATCTTTACCAATCATCTCTTAAGGGATCTGAGTAAGATACCTTCCTTGAGGACATTCGAGTGTCCAATTATTTACATGATTGTCCATCTTCCGTGCATTGAAATTCGTGCCTGGCTGAATGGTGTAAAAGATAGTACTGGATGAGAGGTAACCATCATTCTTTTTTCTGCTTTTCATTTTTCTATTTTTTTGTACTGATTTTTCCTATCCTGATGTTGATCACCTTCACCAAGGTAATCCCTTTCCCTTCCAATTGCATGCGGACATGCCACATCTTAAGCATGGGGGATATTTTTAAAATTTTGACGATCAAATTAGGTTTTTCAAAACCCAAAAATTCAATTTTCTTATTTTATTTTATGCTTGCATACTCAAAAAAAAAATGTTGAAAACTTTTTGAAGTAATTTTGAAATCGGGACTAAGGTTGAACATTCACTTTTGGTAGAATGGGATTTAACCTTTAACAAACTAGGGATAAGGATACGGATTTGATTATTAGAATTTCAGGGTCTGCTTTTAGACTAGATCAAATATCCTTCTCTAAAGTTCCACCTGAATTCATGATAGTTCAAGTGACTTGATCCCTATTTGTAACATGGAAAGTAATTGGCCTAGTTTCAGATTCGAAAACTTGCATCTCGTGCAAAATGTCTTGTATCAAAATTCACACACAAGCCAACACCTAAAACACAATTAGAAATTAGAAAAACCCTTTGTTTGGACTTAATAAAAGTCTGAAGCAGATCATTGGTTTGAGTTCCCATCTCCGAGAGGGAGGAAAATGCCTCCTTTGAGGACACGATGTTGACATGTTACCACCTCGACACTGCTCTATATCTATATTTCATATCTTTAGACAGAGCATTATGGTGCATTTTTGTAGCTCAAGTGTCTTGGACAATGCTCTACCCATAGTGTCGGAACAAGAGCTCGAGAAATCCTAACTACAAAAATTTTGAGTCATCTGAATTAACAAGGGGTTAATTTGTGAATTTTTGGAGGATATATTGATCCTGATTTGTGTAATTTTTTGGATCTGAAAATGAATCTTGATGGTTATCTATAACAAATCCCATACCTCTCGTGTTTTAACCAACGAAGGTCCCATGATCTCCTCCTTAAAAAAGTTGAAAAAATTAGTTTTCCCAAAAATTTCATTTTGTAAAAATTTATTTTGCTAAGTGACTAGTAAAAGATAAGCATGGGGGTATGATAAACTCTAGTTTATCATCATTCTTATGACCTAAAACAAGCTTAGCTCTTAGGATTTTAACTCCGCAAATGGATTTTTGGGATGCATTTAGACATCAATTAGGTTAGGCATGTATTGCATGTTTTTTATGTTTTTGACACGTTTATTTGAGTGTTAGGGATGAATAGATAGTCAGATCCCTAAAACCCTAGCACTCAGGAAGGTAGAAGATGAAGAAGCTCCTTTCAGCTAGATTCTAGCTAGATCTTGCTCATCCCAGCTGGTTCCCAGCTCATTCTAGCTGGATCAACTCATCCCTAGCTCCATTCAGCTCATCTCAGCTGAATGGTAGCTCTAGCTAGTTCACCTTAACTCCATTTAGCTCACCTTAGCTGGATGGTAGCTCAAACTAGCTCAAGTCAGTTGATCCTAGCTCCATTCTAGCTCCTCCAACTCATATGAGTTCACTGGAAGTTCAACTTGACAAGGTCTAACTACTAGCTAGACCTGGTCAGCTGAAGATGACCTTTACCAGCTCAGGCCAACTCAAGTCCAGCTCCTAGAGGCTCAACTCAGCTCAACTTAGTTGAGCTGAGCTACTTGACCTATGCTAGCTACTCTAGCTAGCTTAGTAATTCCCGAGAAGACCAGACCCAGCTCACCTTAGCTCACATCAACAGAAGCCAGCTCATCTTTGCTTGGCTTAGCAGCTAGCAAAGAACTAGCAAGCTAAGACAGCTAAGGTAGCTCCTTGTAGCTCTCTTCAACAACCACTAGCTCCAGTGCAGCTCAAGACAGCTTCTTCTAGCTCATCACCTCCAAAACCCTAGCACCCTCTACCTCTCTCCCCAACTCTCCAATAGCTAAGCTAGCTAAGCTAGCTTAGCTTAGCTAGTTCATCTCCTTGGCACCAAAACCTAACCCTAAACCTCACCTAACTAGCTTCACCAACTATGCCTACCTATAGTCCACCTAAGCTACCTAGACCTACCTTCCTTTTTGGCACCAACATTGGCATCTCTTGGCCCCTCAACCATCACCAAAAGGCACCACAAAAGTGGCACCAAAATGCCTACCCCCACCTTGGCGCCACTGTTCCCTCGAAAATTTACCCCCATCTTAACCCTACACATACCCCTTCAAGCCATCACCACCCTACACCTAAGCCCCCTTCTAGAACCTATCCCAATTGGTTCCAAAATAGGGTGAATAACCACCACCTTTGATGTCCACCAAGGGGTAGTTCCTCCCCTTAACTACCCCCCTCCCAACCCTTCACTTGGCACCAACATGCCTTCGCCCTTGGATCACCTAACTACCCTCATCATCCAATCCTAACCATCCATCCAAAGGTCATGCCAACCCCCCCTTCATTCCTATATAAATCCCTCCTAACTACCACAAAAAATATCATCTCTTCCATTAGTTAGGTTCCACCCATACCACCTTCATCCACACCAAGGAAGAAGAAGAAGAGAAGAAGATCAAGGGGGCAACCTACCTGCCCCTTTAGTGCCTTCTTCCTGTTCTTCCTCTCCCTTGTGCCATGCCAAGGAGGAGATCTTCTTCACAAAGGGGAGACGACCAGGCATTGAGTAGGAGCAAGGTGGTTGACACCCACTGATTGTGTAGTAATCATAGATCCTAATATACCTAAATTAAGTTAGATCCTAGCTTAACTTAGGCATTCTGCATACATACACATTATGCTTTGCATAATAGTTAATTTATTAGTTTTGTGAATAATAATGTCATATTATGTTCTAATTGAAAGGTATTAATAATCATAGGAAATTCAGGGCTGCGGATGACCGATCCAACCATATGGATCTGCTCAAAATGATGACGAGAGTCCAATGCCACTAAGATCACATCGATCTGACTCCTATAGCATCCTATGGAGTCCGCAGAAGAGCAAGGGCCAAGAGGCAAATAGGTAAAAATATGGACATCGGATGTCAAATCCAACCACGCGGATGGATTCGGATCAACGATCGTAGTCCAACGATGTAAAAATCATTTCAATCGAAGACCTACAACTTCGTCTACAAAGAAAAGAAGATGGACAACCACGATGGCACCATGTGGTGCCATTGCAACTACCCAACATCGCCACCCAACCTCTAAAGAAGACCTCTATCATGCCTTGTGGGTCGTTGGATCATCATCCAATGGCCACAAAGGCGCCACGTCGACCACTCCCTCGTGCTCAGTTAAGGAGGATCATCCTCAGCCATTGGATCTCCATCCAACGGCTGAGGGCAACCATGCACGAAATGGAAACTGCAACAAAGCGTGGGCATATTGCGTTGGTACACGTGCTGGTGCAAGATTGAGAGATGTGTGATTGAGGCATGATCCACGTGAATTGGTGGCGGTAGCGAGTGCAAATAGAATTGGAGCGTCGGATCTCCATCAAGCGGCGATGAGATGAACACACGGCACGCTGTTGTGCGTTGGATGGCCATGCATGTGCGCGTGTTTGAAATTACAAAGGCAGTGTGGGCATAGTGCTTAAGCCATTCGATCCTGAGGAGTGATGAGCATGCTGTTGAGGATTGAGCGCAAATTATATGCTTGCGGTTGAGGCACGGGTGTGAAATGAGCGGCATCCGTGCGATGCAGATCAGACGGTGGGGGGGCACGCCACATGGCATCTCCAGAGCACATTCACGTGTTTAAGGAGTTTTGGAAGGCCTTTTGAAGTGAGATCTTATCCATTGATCTCCCGATTGATGGATCTTATTGATCTGAGCTTGTTGCATGGTTTGGAGGGCCAAATATTGGCTTTGCCACTCATTTTGACTATAAAAAGGACCCTAGGGGGCCCCATATGAAGCATACCCTCCTCCAGATCTCTTTTCCAACACTCTCTCCAGACCCTCTCCAGATCTTCTCCAGCTCTCTCCCTCTGAAGCACTCACCAAGACACCTTGGTGCACCTTTGCTGCTTTCCCCAACCTGTCCAGAAGGCCACCACGGACCACCTGTGGTGCCCTTATTCTGTTAGATTAGATAGTGATTATATTCATGTTCTAGTTTATTTCTACAACTCTATTAGTCATAAAATTTTTGGCACTTCATGATCAACCGGCTTACTTGATTTGCTATATATATATTGACTAGTTTGAAAGTAGTAGCATACAATTCTAATTCAGTTTATGAAATCAGAAGCGTTTTTTGCCTCCCTGAGTTCGACTGAGACTCACCTCTTGTTAAATTTTATTTGTTTCGACGTGTTTCGCACTATACTATGACATAATCATTCTTGTAACACGATCTACGCTTTGAACAAATTGGCGTCGTTGCTAGGGAGGCACGGTGATTTTTTATTTCATATGTGATTTAGTGTATTTCTTCGATGTGTAGGAATGAAGTGAGGATCTGCACACTCATTGAATGCAAGTGAAGATTATCAGGTGCACACATTCATCTTGGTAGAATTTTAGATTTGATTAGGATAGGAGCTATTTGAAAAAAAAAATTCTCTGCTATTTTTAGAAATTCGGCTAGAAACTGAACATGATTTTAAAAATTTAATTTCCATGCTTTTAATCATCCAAAAATATTGAAGTTTTGGTAGGAACTAGATATTCAAACTATCTTTCCAACGCCACCATTCCCAAAAGGAAATTCAATTTGATGAATTTTTTAAAATTCATAGAGTACATAGGGGTTAGATAGACTGAAAATTAAAATTTTATGGACTTTAAAAATCGATTTTGGCCAACTCACAAATCTGATTGACCCAAGAATGATGGAGTTTGAAATATAATCAAATTAGCTTTCATTCTCATATTTTTGTGAAAATTTTAGATGATATTTGATACTATTTCCAATGGAAAAACTAACACGGAGTCAAAATCTCAGATCTGACCCCCTGTTAGTTAAAAGTTCATAACTATTTATTGGAAATAGTAAAGATTGTAAAAGAATGCTCTTTGAAAACCTTTTTGAGAAAGGAATCTTCCTGCCAATTTTTGAATAATTTGAATTCCACCTTCACCTGAGAGTACATATTTAACTAGTGGTCTACTATCTGCAAAAACATAGAAGTGCATGAGCCCTTAGGACCACATTAGACTAGCCTAGACTCAATCGAGGCCAGTGATTAGTTGGTGAGTCAAGCCACCTTGTGGACCGCTCACCACCAATTGAATTGAAGAGAAAGGTTAAAAATCACAAGAAAATATCTAATAATATGCATTTGTCTTGAAACTACTAGGCGATTTCAACCTCTTTTGCCAAACCTGGTGACTAAGCCTGTAGGGTAGTGTCAAATGACCGCGGCTAAGTGGTACAAAGGAACCAGAGGTGAAAGCTGAAGGAAGAACCTTCCTCTTAGTCCCCTTGTAACCAGATTGATCGGGTTTTCTTAAGAGGTGGGGATTATCTTTAGTCGGTTTCTCGACGAATTTCTTCAATAATTTGAACCTGAATAAAAAATCTGGTCATCTGATCTTAAGGACCAATTTGATTAACAAGGCCTTTGCCTTGTTTGGCTTGACTATGCCAACTCTTTGTGTTGGTGTATGCAAGGAAGAAGGTTATTAAGACCTAAACTTGTGGGACCTTGGGAGCCAAACCTGAGGAGGCAATGGTGACTTTTGCCCGACCCTTCTTCCCAACACTCTTCTTCTCAATTAGTTGAGATGGCTAATCTCGGTCCTGGGGTTGGTCAGGGCCCTGAGAATTATGACCTAATGGCTTATCTAGAAGCTAGGGTCGAGGAGTCTAAACAAAGATATGAGCGGAGCATTGATAGGATCCTCACAGTGCTAGACAGGATGCATCATCCACCACATGGAGAACAACAACGGGACTTCTACGATCCGGCGGTGATGATCATATTACCTCAAGTCTAGAGTCCCGTAGGCGGAGACGCATTTGAGTCAAAGCAAAACATCATAAGTCTAATTCAGACTTACTTCCATGGAAACTTGAATGAGAATCCCTTCCAGCACATCGAAGATCTGAATCGAATTGTAGAGTCAGATCGACGTAGAAATGTAGATGATGAGTCCATTTTAATGGACTATTGTTGTGCCTAAGTAATTCTATTTTAACAATGTATGTTTGTTAATAACTACATTAAGTTATAGAATGATTGCATGCATCATTATTTAAGTTTACATCTATTTTATCTCATTCTATAACATAGTATGTAATTATTTTATGTTTCATGCAGGTCCTGCAACAGTGCACTCGTTACATCTTCTCCACTTAATCTATCCATCAGGAATAATCAAGAAGAAGAGGGAGGAGAATCAATGGTGGAAAATAAAAGGGGGTGAAAAGATATTTTCCCCCACAAATTTCTCAACCTACGGTCGGCCTCAACAACCTCACCAACAGCGCCGGCCATGTTTAGTAAAGGATTTGGAAAACCCCTTGACTTGTGCCGGGGGAGGAGATAAAAAGGGAGGATCGTCGGTTCTTCTCGGGAGGCCTTCCCCCTAGCGTGGAACCATCATCCAGGAACCGTGCAACCACCATGTGCACTATGCACCAAGCTTCCCCCTCCAGCGCTCACACCACCCCAGCCTGCCCTCGCGCACCTACACAGTGCCTTCCACCAGTGCCCACCTTCAGGCGCACCGCCCCACCGCGCCCCTGCCAGGCCCGTGCCACCTGCATTTGCAGGCGCTTCCCCCTGCACCTGCCAGACCTGCACTAGCACAGTGCAACCACCTTGCGTGCTCGCCATCGCCGCAGGCCTGTTCAGGCGCATCACCTCCGCAAGCCCCTCTGCTTCCCCACTCTGCCCTCGCCACCCACGCCCGCAGGCGCGCGCCCCACTCAAGCTCCCGCAGGCGTATCCCCCTCAGGTGCGCCCCCTCCAGCGTTCTACCACGCCTAGTAGTCGCACGCAACCACCACCACCGGTCCCTCTTTGTGCAGCATTGCCACACCTCCACGCAGTAGCGGTGCTTCATCTCTTCTCCACGCACGGTTCATCTCCTCACGAAGAAACCCAACACGCAGGCCTCTACTCCTCCACACAGCCATCATTACAGTTCGCGATTCTCCTCGCCAACCACGCCACTGACCTCCCCTTGACGCTACGAACACGACCAAGTCCCCAACCGTGCCAATCGTGGTCCACAATCACGTCACAACAGGCCGTCACTGGCGAGCTCCTCCTCCGTCGATCGGCCATCTCCGTCGACGCCGTGGCCTCCATCGGATCGGCCTCATCTTCGCCAACCTCCCTCGCGTGTTAACAGCCCTGCCGATGCTCCTTCCCGTATGCAAGCAAGAGAGAGAGCAAATGCTCTGTTTTGCATTCAATTAATAATTACGGAAAATGCCATTGCGGAAGTTCCTATTCATTTATTCTAGGCATTACATTATTGTGGTGAAATTGCATAGTCTTCTTACTTCATCTAAATTATTTGCATATGCATATATCACATGAATGATTCAATGCATAGATATTATGGTAAATAAGTTAGTCTAGAAATCAGCATTTACAGTATTTACCGGTATCAAGATCACTTGTTAACAAAATATTATATGGTGGTGATTTTGCATCTAAACAGCTACATTCTTGATTAATTAGTTAAAACGAGCAGTTATGTGAGAAAAAGAATCGCATGAATTAGCATGCACATCCACTGAGATTCCCTAATAAACAAGACACTATTTACTAGTTGAAATAGGCTAATTCCTTCCTGTGGAGACGACCTAAGTATTCGTGGTTAAATTCTGAAAATTAAAATGTTTTGAAAAGCGATTTTCCACCACGCGATTAAATAAACGATACATCATTTTATGTTAAAGTTTTCAACGAAATGAAGATTGCTCTTTCAGTAGACATTGGAATTATTCTCATGAAGCTTTTTCCTTTCTCTCTCAAGGATAAAGCTTCCTATTGGTTCAAGACTATCAGGAGGCCGGTTGGAACCTAGGAGGAATTACGTCGCAAATTCCTCCAAAAGTTCTTCTCAATTGGTCGAACAAATGCAATGAGGTGTGTAATCACGACTTTCTCCCAAGGCCTAGGAGAGAAACTGCATGACGCCTAGGATAGATTCCACGATCTTCTCAGGAAATGTTCGCACCATGGTGTACCTAGATGGCACCTTACAAAAGTCTTTTACCAATCGGCTGGATGACACACATCGATACTTGGCCAATGCATTTAGCGGCGGGAGTTTCCTAGCAAAGGACGAGAATGACGCATTCAAACTGTTCGAATCCTTAGTAGAGAACTCGATGAATGCTACCTCTATGAACCTATTCCAGTGACCTGGATAGCAATGAGTTAGTGTCCATGAAGCTCATGCCAAATCTGCCCGAGATGATATGGACATTATCACCAAGAAGCTGGATAAGGTGGATCTGCTTGATAAGAAACTTGATGAATTAATGCAAGCAAGATCTGGGTTTCCTGGTAGTACAGTTGCATCACACTCCTCTCTTACATCCTGAGCCCCTCCTGCTCATGAACATCATTTCACTCGGGATGTTTCTTCTCCATCTTCGCAGGATCCTATATATCAAGAACCCGTGAATAATCTGGATATGGTGTCATACAATCAAGGTTACGCACCACATGACAATTCGAGTGCATATTCTTTTGATGAATTTGCATCTGAGACATCTTCAACCTCGAAGATGTCAGTGCTATCTAAGGTTACGAGCATAATAACCTGTATTCCAAGACGTATAATCCTAGTTGGTGACAGCATCCTAGATTCTCCTTGTCTGGTAACTCACAAAGACCAAATCCACAGTACCAGACCAGAAAATATGAGAATGCATAGAACACGTACCTGAGGTAGCAACCATTCTCATCTCAGTAGCAAACACATTCTGTTTATTAGCCGTTGCACCAAGCTGCTAATTACCCTTCGAAGCAGGTCAACCCTTTGGAGTCACTGAAGGAGGAATTGTACGAGTCAATCTAGAAATCGACTCATGATAATTTTCAAATTATGAAAGCAATCTGATCAAATATAGAATATATAGAGTACGCAAAATCAGATGCTGCAGGAGCATAGATCATAGGGAGCCTTGCCCTCCTAACCTATCATGAACCCAAGATATGTGCAAAATTAGGGTGCCCCGCCTAGGTTCCAGGCACCACAAGGATAGGCACATCTATTTTGCAAGCACCTCCTGCACCACCTAGTTATAGGCAAGGTCAGTCACCTTTACTACAAAACCCCACGTATGTTGTTCCTTCCGTTCCTCCCCCACCTCATGGGCAGCACGTCGATGCAAAGGATGTTACTTTGAGGAGTGGAAAGACTACACACGACTTGCTACCTAGGCAAGCGAGTCATGATTTCTCATGCTCTTTACCACAGGATGGCTCATAACCCTATTCCACTCAAGAGCCACCTTTGATAGACAAAGGAAAGAAGCTAGCTGACCCTGAGATTCCCGTTCCCTTTCCCGAATCTCTAATGTGAGATTCAGGTTGGAAAAAGGACACGCGGAATTTTGAGGACTTGAAATCCATGTTCAAAGAAGTTCACATTCAGGTCCCTCTCCTCGAGGCAATAGATAACATTCCTGATGTTGCTAGGTTCTTCAAGGACTACTGTACTCTAAAGTAACAGTAGAAAATCGAACGATAAGCGGTATTGTCAAAAGAACCTAGTGTTGTTATTTTAGCCGACTTATCGCCCAAAAAGGACCCGGACACACCACTTATTTCCTGCTTATTGCAGGATTCTCCATTTAATTAGGCCCTTCTTGATCTGGGGTCATCCATCAACCTAACTCCCACCATAGTATTTAATTGATTTAGATTTAGGGAGTTGAAACCCACCTCGGTTACCATACAGTTAGCTAACCAATTGGTGAAAACACTGAGGGAGGTGGCTGAAAATGTGATCGTAAAAGTCCAAGGATTCTGCTTCCCAGCAGACTTTTTTGTTCTTGATATGGAGATTCCTCCTAATCTCCACGATGCACTGATCATTTTGGGTCACCCATTCTTGGAGACAACCCGTACAAACATCGACTGTGCATCTGGGTGTATGGAGAGCCCTAGGATGTGAAAAGCTTAAACTAGACATCTTCAGGGAATCAAGGAACTTTGACTGTGATCTAATCATGGATGACGGTGAAGATGAAGATTCAGCTTTCTGTGGGAAAATTAGGCACCTCTGCAATGACCCAGTGGCACATTCATCTTTACAAGATCTGGATCCACACGGGACTGAGGTTAATGATGTGCACATTTCATCCTGCGGATCTGATTGTCTAGGGTGTTCATCTAATCACAACACCCCTGATCCTAAGTATCTTGTCCCGTTAAGCACTGATCTGCTCCCCTTAAGATAGGATTTTATGACCTTTGCAAGCGGATTTCCCGTTAGTCAGGATCATCAGATTTCCGCTATTGATTCCTCTCCTCCCACATACGACCTACTCACCACCCACCGATAATTGAGTTAAAGCCCTTACCTGATTCACTCAAATATGTGTTTTTGAGCGAAAGTGAGACATACCTAGTGATCATCAATACTCACTTGACCCTGGAGCAAGGACATCAATTGAACTCTGTACTACAAGCACATAGGGCTGCTATCGGGTGAAGCATTGCTGATCTCTATAGGATTTGCCCCTCATATTGCACTCATCATATCTACACAGATGTAGGGGTGAAACCAACGAGACAACCTCAGAGGCATCTGAACCCAGATATGCTCAAGGTTGTCAAGAAGGAGATCATCAAATGGATGGATGCGGACATTATTTATCCAATTTCCAATGGCTTGTGGGTGAGTCCTATTCAGATTGTGCCCAAAAAGGTAGGACTCACCGTAATCAAGAATGAAATAGGTGAATCCATCCTGACCCACACCACTACTTCATGGCGAGTTTGCATTGATTATAGGAAACTGAACACGACTACGAAAAGGGATCACTTTCCTTTACCTTATTGATAAGATTTTAGAAAGGTTAGCCAGGCGCAGTTTCTTCTGCTTTCTGGATGGATACTTCTGATATAACCAAGTCACGATCAATTAGGAAGACCAAGACAAGACAACTTTTACGTGTCCCTTCGAAACATTCACTTTTAAGCGGATGCCCTTCGACCTTTGTAATGCACCAGCAACATTTCAACATTGCTTGATAGCCATCTTCTCCGATATGATCAGGGATTAAGTAGAAGTATCTATGAATGACTTCTCCATTTCGGAAATGACTTCTCGTCTTGTCTGGGTAACCTTACAAAGATCCTAAGGAGGTGCATAGATGTTAACCTAGTACTTTCATGGGAGAAAAGCCACTTCATGGTGAGGGATGGCATTGTACTAGGTAACATGATCCCTTCTAATGGACTCGAGGTCGAACGAGCTATGTTCGAAATTATTTCTCGATTACCTCCGCCTAGCTCGGTAAAACAAATCAGATCATTATGAGGGCATGTTGGATTCTATCAAAGATTCATTTTGACTTCTCAAAAATTACCTGCCCATTGACAAATCTCTTGGTAGCTGACATCCACTTTGACTTTGATTCCTCATGTCTCAGCGCTTTCGAGACCTTATGAAATGATGTTTCGAATGCACCTATTCTCCAACCACCCGACTGGTCTCTCGACTTCAAGATGATGTGCGATGCCTCAGACTTTGCTATCGGAGCCGTTCTAGACCAATGTTGAGAGTGCCATCCATTCGTAATATACTACACTAGCAAGACATTGAACGAGGCTCAACGTAACTATATACTTACTGAGAAGGAACTGCTAGCCATGGTATTTGGGTTGGAGAAGTTTAGATCATACCTACTCAGGTCAAAAGTGATTATTTTCACTGACAATTCCGATGCCAAACCCCGACTTATCAGATGGATCTTTCATTTGTAGGAGTTTGATGTCGAGATTTGTGACAAAGTCGGAGCTCATAATGTTGTGGTGGATCAGTTGTCACAGCTAGACCCAGAACACCTCCCATACTCCCTACCTATCTCTAAACAATTTTCGGATTAGTCTTTGTTGGCTATCAACTCTGTTGAGTTTCCTTGGTACACTGATATTGCAAATTATCTCGTTGCAGGCAAGCTACCTACAGGATTATCCAAGGATAAAAAACTTAGGTTTATTTTAGAGGGTAAGTTTTATTTCTGGGATGACCCACTGCTCTTTCACATTGGGGCCGATCAGATCATCAGAAGATGCATCCCAGACTTAGGATTCTCAAGTGTGTTATCCTTCTACCATAGCAATGCCTGTGGGGGTCATTTCTGTGGCCAAAAAATCACTGCAAAGATTTTGCAGTCTGGATTCTTCTGGCCAACTATTTTCAAAGACACACATGAGTTTGCCAAATGCTGTAAGAAATGTCAGTTGGTCAGTTTTATGACTCGGAGAGACATGATGCTTCTCCAACCTATTTTGGTTGTAGAAGTGTTCAACGTTTGGGGCATCAAATTTATGGGCCCTTTCCCAAATTTGCACGACTTCGACTACATACTCCTCACAGTTGACTATGTCTTCAAGTGGGTTGAAGCTATCTCGGCAAGGCGGGCTGATCATAAGATCATTATATCCTTTGTCCGGGAATTTATTTTTGCAAGATTTGAAGTCCCCCGTAGTCTGATTAGCGACGGAGATATTCACTTCATCCATGCTCATTTTAGATCTCTACTGAAGAAATACGGGGTACATCACAGCATGCTACCCTGTATCATCCACAGACCAATGGACAAGCTGAAGTATCTAATCATCAAATCAAGCTTATTCTTTAAAAGACGATTAAACCTGATAAGAAGGATTGGTCTGATTGATTAATCGACGCACTTTGGGCATATCGAACTGCATACAAGGCCCCGCTCAGAATGTCCCCATAATGTATAGTGTATGGAAAGGCCTATCACCTTCCTATAGAATTGGAGCACCATGCCTTTTGGGCAGTGTAGAAGTGTAATTTTAACCTTGATGAAGGTGGTTATGAAAGAAAGCTCCAGCTCAGCGAGTTAGAAGAGATTCGATGGGAAGCCTATGAGAATGCAAAGATATACAAAGATTAGACTAAGGCTTTCCACGACTGACACATCCAAAGGAAAGAATTCACACCTAACTAATAGGTCTAGTTATTTGATTCCTGGCTCAAATTCTTTGCGGGAAAACTCAAGTCCAAGTGGATTGGGCCATATCTGGTGATCCACTTGTATTCTAACAGGGCAGTCCAAATTATAGACCTGAAATCTGGGCAGGTTTTTACGGCAAATGGTCAGCGCCTGAAGCCATTTTTAGCCTAGGAAGCTCCTCCTCCTAATGAAATGATACGTCTTCTCGAGGACGTGCGATTGACATTTTGCCCAGCTAGAGGCATTAAACTTAGCACTTATACATATATGCATATCCTTTATACATAGCATACTTCATTCTGGAATATTATGCATATTGTGATTACCATTATAGTGTTGGCATGCGTTGAATGACAAATTAGGAGCAGCTCTAGGTGATTTCTACCTACTTATGCCCTATCTTATTTCATTTTCTCTTATTCATGCATGAGGCCATGCAAGAACTTAGGAATGGGGGTTAGTACATATAAACTGAAATTTTCTGCCAACAACTTAAGAAATAGATATTTTTATCAAGAAGTTTTATTAGAGATTTATTCTTTAGTTGATTCTTAAACTTAGAATCCAGTACACTTTCACACTTGCACATAGAATTTGCAATGGATTCACTGTGAAGATCGATAGACATCTCTAGTTTGTCGAGAAGAAGCATTACTTCTTCTCCTGAACCTTTGGATACTAATCAGGGAGTCAGGTAAACCACCTTCTAATAGATCCACCAAATAATTGTGAGATGAAAGTAGAGAGTATACTAGTGCTCTAAGACTAGTATGTGGAATCTTAATTTCTGGATAATTGGATAATGATACTCGGAGTTAGGCACAGTTTTCGCTCTTAGTTCTTGTGTGCAAATTTTTTTGTGAGAATCCTTGTAAGAGCCACCAAATTAAGCAAATACACAGAGAGTAGGTTTTGATAAAACTAAGACTAAGGTGGATGGTCATGACTGTTATTTACTAAATCATCTGCTGGAGAAGGGTACTAATGTCAAGGTCGGAAATACGTTCTCCTATCCATTCCCTTCCCAGTGCCGAGAATAAGCACTTCCACCAAATAAGCCACCCGATATCCTCTTGAACATCCCAAATCCCAAATAATGTCTCGTGAATAAAAGTACGTATGCTATGTTGTGTTGTGTTAGCAGATATGGCATTATGTTAGTAGATATCGAAAAAAAAAGAGAAAAAAAGAAAGAAAATAAAAAAAATAAAAAAAAAGAGAAGAAAAAAAAAGTATATATATGAAAAAAAAAACTTGCCATGTTGAGAAGTGTGAGTTATGTTTTAGTTGAGTCAAGTACATTGAGGCAACAACACCTATCATCTTCACGATCCACCAAATACAGCCTTGACCTACTTTTCCTGTATTTCTGACCGCCTGAATACTGACTGAGAGATTCTAACTTAGTTATAGGGTTATTAGAATCTAATTGAAGTTTAATGGCCATGAGAGACCACCAAACATATTTACAAATCTGGTGAGATGTGAGCTCAAGAAGAAAAAGAAAAGAGAAAGAAAAGAAAAAGAAAAGAAAAGAGAAAGAGAGGAAAAGGAGAAAAGAATGAGTACAAAGGACTTAAGAGAGCATAGTTTTCTAGCCTTTCTCTAAGTTGATTTATTTGATAATCTGGAAATCTAGATTCTAAAATACTAGTCTCTATGTAGCACCAGAGGAGAGCGAGCTACCAAATACAAATTCATTTAACTCAGACATCTTTTACCTAAGCCAAAAAGCCAGGGTTAAAAACTAGAGGTTATTCTATGTCCCTGAGAGAAAAGGTTGCTTATCCCAAATGAATTTTACTAAGGGTCAAGCACAAGCTTTAGATGTGTATCGAATTTTCGCTTGGATCCATTGCATAGGCTACAATACTATACTTTCATGATTATTTGAATTTTAAATTTCTAGATGAAGACAAAAAGAAATAAATCTCTAGTCAAACTCTTGGCAGAATGCATTTAGTCTTGCACTTGCTAGGGACTAGCAAGATTTAGGTATGGGGGTATGATTACGCAGCAATCATAGATCCTAATATACTTGAATTAAGTTAGATCCTATCTTAACTTAGGCATTCTGCATACATACGCATCATACTTTACATCATAGTTAATTTATTAGTTTTGTGAATAATAATGTCATATTATGTTCTAATTGAAAGGTATTAAAAATCACAGGAAATTTGGGGTTGCAGATGATCAATCCAACCATATGGATCTGCTTAGAATGATGACTGGAGTCTAACACCTCTGAGATTGCGTCGATCAGACTCCCGTAGCATCCTATGGAGTCCATAGAAGAGCAAGGGCCAAGAGGCAAATAGGTAGAAATTCGAATATCAGATGTCACATCTAACTGCACGGATGGATCAGGATCAACGATCGTGGTCCAATGGCGCAAAAATCATTTCGATCGGAGACCTACAACACTGTCTACAAAGAAAAGAAGATGGACGGTCACGATGGTGCCATGTGGTGCCATCGCAACTGCCCAAAATCGCCACCCATCCTCTGAAGAAGACCTCCCTCGCTCCTTATGGGCTATTGGATTGTCATCCAACAGCCACAAAGGCACCATGTCGACCGCTCCCTTACGCTCAGTTAAGGAGGAACATCCTCAGCCGTGCACGAAATGTAAACTGCAACAAAGCGCGAGCATAGCACGTTGGTTCACGCACTGGTGCGAGATCAAGAGACATGCAATCGAGGGGTAATCCACATGAATTGGAGGCGGTAGCAAGTGCAAGAAGAATTGGAGCGTCTGATCTCCATCAAGCAGCGATGAGACGAACACGCAATGCACTGCTGTGCGTTGGATGGCCATGCATGAGATCACGCGGAACCAAATGCACGCACCCACATTTGAAATTACAAAGGTGGTGCAGGCGAAGTGCTTAAGCAGTCCTATCTCGTGATCGAACGGCTAAGGAGTGTTGAGCACGCTGCCAAGGATTGAGCGCAAATTATGCGCTTATGGTTGAGGCGTGGGTGCGAAGTGAGTAGCAGCAGTGTGTTGCAGATCAGACGGTGGGGGGGAGTGCCATGTGGCACCTCCAGAGAAAATCCATGCATTTAAGGAGTTTTTGAAGGCCTTTTAAGTGTGATCTAATCCATGGATCTCCTGATCAATGGATTTGATCGATCTGAGGTTGTTACACTATTTGGAGGGCTAAATACCAACTTTGCCCCTCATTTTGACTATAAAAAGGACCCCAGGGGGCCCCATATGAAGCATACCCTCCTCCAGATCTCTTTTCCAACCTCTCACTAGACCCTTTCTAGATCTTCTCTAGCTCTCTCCCTCTAAAGCACCCACCAAGCCACCTTGGTGCACCATTGCTACTCTCCCCAACTTCTCCAGAAGGCCACCACAGACCACCCGTGGTGCCCTTATTCTGTTAGATTAGATAGTGATTATATTCATTTCCTAGTTTATTTCTACAACTCTATTAGTCATAAAACTTTTGTCACTTCATGATCAATCAGCTTACTTGATTTGCTATATATATATATATTAATTAGTTTCCAAGTAGTAGCATGCAATTCTAATTCAGTTTATGAAATTAGAAGCATTTTCTGCCTCCCTGAGTTCGATCGAGACTCACCTCTCGTTAAATTTTATTTGTTTCGACGTATTTCGCACTATACTATGATGTAATCATTCTTTTAATGCGATCTATGCTTCAAACACCCTCCTTGGAGGAGAAAGATTGGAGGACTACTTGAAGAAGCCAAGGAGAAGCCTTTTTAAGTGCAAGGGCAACCACACTTGGAGCAAGGCTATCCAAATCTCTACCAGAGAATCCCTTCTCTTCTTTATCGTTATATGTTTATTGTATTAGCTAGTGTGTTATTATTTTCATGTAATAAGCATTCCGCTACATTCTGTCTAGTTGCTAGTAATACAAGTTGCAAATTGCCTTCCAAGTTCATGTCTTTATCTTAGTGTGTTTCTCATGTTATTCTCGTGTAGTGCACACCACACTCTCCTCTTCTAAGTACCCTAGGCACACTTGCCTAGGGTGAGCTTAGAAGAAAGGGTTTCATTATTGTCACCTAGGAGTAGTTTTAGCATAGTTAATCTTAACATCAAAAACCCGATTATTTCTGAAAACCCTGAAAACAACAAATTGAAAAATACAAATGTACATGTGTTGATTTGAGAGGAGAGAGAGAGAGAATCATTTTTTTGATTGACAAATTGGCCTCCTTGGATGACCCTAGATACTCCACTATCTAGGTATTATAAATATAAAAGTTTGATTGCGGATTTATGCGTTGCAACGAGACTAATTACATCATTTAACAAACCTCATTTTTACTGCACCAAATTGCTATCATTGTGAATGTCTCCTTTATAAACAAAAATTACAAAAAAAATATATAACTGTGGATTCCAAATCGAGGTAGCCTCCTCGTGTTCCACCCAGGGCTCATTTTGAGTTTTAGTAAAAATTATCTGGTTGATGGCTTTCCTTGCCAATTGTACTACGACGACAGGGTTTTCTAAATGAAAATCTTTTCACTATGAATTTTCGCTATATCAGTGCGATCCTTAGAAATGATCATTTAGAGGGGATCATCACACAAAAGAGTTGGTTTCAACTCCTCTACAATTTTATTGATCACCTCGATTTGGGAACAATCTTCCAATCTGGGTTGTTTATAAGCACCAAACACATTCTGTCGGATTTTCCAGTTCCTGAAGCCCAACTTGAGCACCCTTGATTTGCAATTGATGGATGCATTGGCTGTAGCCAAAAAGGGATAACCTAAGATAATTGAAGGTCTGGTGGGCATGTTGGATGGGTCAGTATCCAATATCAAAAAGTCATCAGGATAGAAGGCCTCTACTCTTACGAGGTATTGCATCAAAAATCATCATAGTTAGGAAAATAATGCATCGCAGTATAGCGACGAAAATCAATAGAACATTTAAATTTATAATGCTCTAAAAATCATGAGTTTTGAGTCGTTCGTAGGGAGCAAGTGTAACAAATCAATTCACAAATCACATTAATCATAGATATTAATGCAAGTGAATCAAAAAACTAAAATAATATTCAATTAAAGCAATAATGTGTCTCAAGAGTTGGGGACAAAAGAAATCTAAATCAGGGCCTAAAAATGGTAGTTGAAATCACCAATTATGCCCTACAATTAAGCACAATTCCCAAGGATCAATATCTCAATAGTAACTTTCAACCACTCAGCCATGTAAGCACAGAATATCCATGTCAGATCAATTGTCAATAAGTTCACAGTAACCTCAACCAAGGTCAGACGTTAGGCTTGTACATCAGATACCTTAACCACCAAGCACAGTAGCCCTCAGATCTTCTCAATTTCGTTAAGTGTTGGCATGCATTTCAAGGAGCAACAATGCAAAAACCTCCCCCCTCCATCCTCAGAATCCTTCTTCTCTCTCTCTTTCTAATTGAGTATAGGGTTAATCAAGTAATCAAGTCGAGAGCAAGAAACCAGACCCACAAGCATGTGATTGTGTGTAAGGTGTGAGGCAAGAGTGAGGAAAGCCTCATCCCTTTGTGTACAAGGTAGTAAGGCAGCGTAAAAATATCTTAAATACACATTTCAAAATATAATTCCCATGATGTGGGACTTTAATCCAAGCTCTCTCGTGCACAGCTGCCATGAGTTGGAGCTTTGAATTAAAGCTACTAATGATGCACTTTTGTCCAATTGAAGTCGCAGCTGAAATCGTGAAGTAGTTATGTAGCTCCAGGTGGTGGAACCAAGTCCTGAGGTCAACGGAGTGCGGCAGGCAGAGTTGAGGATGATGAAGGCGACGATGGTGCTCCGATGGAACCCTGAAACTCAATAGAATGGCATTTTGGCCTAGTTAAAAAGTTCTAAATAGTCGCCAGAGCTCGATGAGTACAATGATGGCAATTGTGAAGTGCTTGGAGGTGTTTAGAGGTGACGTGACGTTGGAGAGGGCATGTGGAAGGTGGGGTGCTCGACAAGGAGTTAAAACCCTAAATAAGTTTAGGGGTTTTGCTTAGTGAGGTGCGGAGATACTTTTGGAAGTGGTGGTAGTGAGTTGTGTGCAGTGTGGTGCCGACGTGAGCTCACCGAAGCTCGTGCTAGACATGGGGAAGACAGAGGGGGAGAGCGGATCATGGTGGCTAATCCTAAAGTCTAAGGACCTAGGGATGTCCTAGAGAGGGAGGGATAGGTTGGAGTAGCTTAGGAGGTGAGAAAGGGAAGGGGACATCCAGCGTTGACAGACAGGACACAAGGAAGACGAGAACGACAACGTGGAAGAATGGGAATGATGAAGGTAGAGAGAACCTCTACTTTGACTAGCAAGAAGTGGAATAGAGAGGAAGATGGAGGGTTGTTCAATTTGATGGTTGGATGACCAAAGGAGAAGGGCGGAGATGGTCGTCGGAGCCAAAGGTGCGATTGGATGAAGGAGAAGGAAGAAGGGTTTGTTTGGCTACTTCTTGCCTGGGGAAAATGCTGGGATGTAGGGAAGCTTTTATAAAGGCATTCCAGGCCATCAATTGCAAGGAATCGTCATGAATTTCATCCAATTGAAGGAAAGAACCTCTAATTTCGCAAGTTCACCAAGGTTCTATGGTCGTATTTGTGGTCTTGATGGTGCTCAGATGGTTGGGGATCTTCTAATCAACAATCCCTCCAATTTTGGAGGGATTTAGCCGACAAATCAAGGAGGAATCCTTGATTGAAGTTGGTGCTCCTCAGATTTGAAGCTCTATTCACATGACCATGGCAAAAGGGGCCTTTGATGATAACATTATCATGAGCTATAAATAGCTTTAATTAATCATAATCAAGTGACAAATGCTTCTACATAATCGCCTGAGAGTGGTAATTTCCTACACAACCATTCCTAGATGAATACATTAAAATAGGGTTAATTCTATAGTTTTAATAGCATATTATGAAATCAGAGTAACCACGGGGTTTGCCAGGGGTTAATCTAAGGTCTAATGAGCATTAAAGTCTAATAAGAAGGTCCACACATATAAAAATATGGTTTCACGCATTTCAAGAACCAATACGACATCCAAAACCCTAATTTCATAATCGCTTAAATTACTAAGGTTTTGGTCAAGATGAAATTCATCTAAATCTCCTAAAATTTATAGAAAAATATTTCTTGAGGTTTGGTACCCTTGATTTGCCCTTTGGAACCTATTTTGACCTTAAATAGAGTCTCAGACGGAATTCTACCTTAATTTGGGCTTCTATACAAATTACCTAGTCAAACTTGGTCAAAACTGAAATTCAAATTCACCATCAGATTCCTTGGGTCCAAATTAGGTTTTTACCAAAATTTGGGCGCAATCAGAGTCCATCTTGACCTAGTTTGCATTTTAGTCCATTTAAACTCTGTTCCTCACATTTAGGCCATTAACTTTCAAATTAATTACAAATAGCACCCTAGCTTTTGTCATCTTCTTCACCAACAACCCCTGCCGCCTGATTCCCACACAAAATCCTAAACACAAAGACCATCAGCTTCAAAGAAGGAAAGCACTTGCATTTGGCAACCAAATCCCTCCAAATTTGGAGGGATTGGTCATTGAAGGATCCTCTGTCGATTGCACCTCAAGTTTGCCCTGATTGGAGCCTGAAAAGCTCCATCGAGCTCACATTTTAGCAAGAGGAAACTCCTCCATTTCCTAGAGATAATCTTGCTCAATTTAGGAATTAAGTGCATATTGGAGATCTATATAAGCTCCTGGAGCTTCAGGCCTTGTTCTTTAGTCGAGTTTAGGCCCAAAATACTCAAGTTCTTCCCTTCTCCGACCACCCTCCGGCTTAACTCCGGCAACCTTCTTTGATGGCCTCTTTAGGCCAACCAACAACCAAATTAGGTTAGCCCTGACCTTCCCCTCCTTCCACTGCCTCTCGTTGACCAAAGCAGAGGTCACCTACCTCTTCATCATCACCACTTCTAAACAGAGCAATTTTCGTCTCCGACGTCGGCCAATCATAGCCGACGCCAAATCTTCCCCACTTCGTCCTTTAGTTAGGTCCAACTTCCCCGTCTTGTTCTGCTAAACCTTCCTAACCTATTCCTTTCCTTTTCCAACCACCAACACAACCGCACGCCCACCGTCTTCCTCTACTCTGGCCGAACTCCGGTGCGGCCATCCACCCTCCATAAGCCACCAAACTCCACGCCACTGGTCTCACAACCTTCGCCTCACTTCTGTGAACAAAACCCTCAAGAAATTGAGGTGATTGACCATCCAAATGTTCCACCGAACACCATCCTCACCACACACCATCTTCGACTTCACCACCTCACCACACACCTTTTCACCTCCAGATTCCACTGCCATCACCTTTGCCATCACTTGGCGACGCTCCTGGACCATTTAACTGGAGCTTTTGAGCCTGTATGCATGTTTTTAGGTGTTTGCCGTCGCCACCATTGTCTCCGTGCCCGTCCACCGTGCTCCGAGTAGCTCTGACCCTGCTACCACCTCCAGACGCTATGGCCCAATCCCAAGAACCGTTCCAGGACTTCGATTGCAGCAGCAAGCCTCCAAAGTTGCACCAATTGATGAAGGCTTCATCAACTGCACTCGCACAAAGGAAGTGTGGGATGTTTAGTCCCACATCATATATCCACGAGTAGTTGCAGTACTATATCCTATTTTTGTGAAGTGAGCTTACTACCCAAGAACACCGGTGGTTAGGTCCCCGCTCACCCGCTCACGCACACCTCGCTCACCCTCAGGCTTAGTAAGCCTGGTCCCCTGCCCGGATCCGTTAACCCACGCACATGCCCAATTAACCTCGAATCTGAGGGAAGAGTAGAGGAGAAATTTGTGAGAAGAGGTGGGGGGTTTTGTTGTGCAACCCTTTGCCTTGCCCAGGTGTTGAAGAAAGAGACGCCTTAACACTTAGCCTTTGAAGAATGTTAGCCATGCCCTATGCTTGACGAAGGAGAAGGTTGTGAAGAAGAGAAGGCCTTTCTGAAAGAGAGGCCTTGAGAAGGGTTGGCACCCTTGTGTGCCTTCTGTGAGGCTCTCCTATGTTGTGAAGGTTAAGTCGTCTGATTTACATAGCCTTCTATTCTTTTTATCTCATGATCCTTTGATTTACATTAGATTATCAATTTGAGAAATCCATTTATTGCATATTTGTTATTGTGATCAATTGATTGCACTTATCTATTTTAAATGAAGATTAATGTGTGAGTTCCATAATTGCTCCCTGCGAACGACCTCAGACTCCAATTAGAATCTGAGTTTTATAAATTTAAATGTTTTGTTGTGCAATTTAGGAGTGTACTACAATGAACACATATATTTAAATCTCCTCTTTTGCCTAACAACAACGTTTTTGTGAGAATGACAAAAAGTTAGGGGCATCATGTAAGAAAAATTGAAAGTTAGGGGTCTGAGTATGAAAAATAGGGTTTTTAGGGCCTAAAATGCAAACTAGGTCAAGATAGACTCTGATTGGGTCCAAATTTTGATGTTAACCTAATTTGGACCTAAGGAATCCAATGGTGAACTTGGATTTGAGTTTTGATGATGTTGGATTGGGTAAATTGCACATAAGCCAAAATCAGGGTAAATTCTAGTATGAAACTTTATTCTAGGTCAAAATGGGTTCAGATGGTCAAAGTGAAGGTGTCAAACCTCTTAGACTATTTTCCAATGATTTTCAGGTGGTTTAGATTGATTTTATCCTGACTAGAACCTTTTCAATTTAAGTAGGGTTGATAATTAGGGTTTTTAATGTTATTTTCACCCTTAAAATGCGTGAAACCCTGATTCCATCAACGTGAACCAACTTTTTAGTATTTTTATGCTCATTTGACCTTTAATTAACCCTGGAGTAACCCTATGGTTAATCTGTATATGTGATGTGTTGTTAAAACAGTAGAATTAACCCTGATTTCTTCTCTTCTCAAATTAGATCAGTGTGGAATTGTGACACTCAGATGATCAAGTGGAGCATTTACCAATTGAATTTGACTAATTGTGGCTAGTTAGGACCTGTGATGGTGTTACCATCATACCCCCAAAGAAAAATCTTATGGACTAAACTAGATCTCTAAGTCAGATGTAACTGTCAAGATGCCTTACTAAGCTGCATCTCTAGAAATCAGATCAAATTACCAACAATAGGCCTAGGGGTACCCAAGTACTAGCCATGATCCATACATTACTAGCCTCAGCCTTGGGTCTATCACGAAGGTTTCTAAGGCTTGCAAAAACTGCCTAGAGTTTCGTTGACCCCAGCAGTTAAAGCACCCATGCGTGTACGTAGCAAGTCCAAGTTCAGTTTGCCAATGCATTTTTGATAAGAGAGATAGAGAGGGATATTTGTTCTAAGAGTTTTCCCTCTTTCCTTTTTATATTCCCTTAAATCTAACATCAGATTGGCCCTAAACACAGTCTGTATCGAGTCCCTGGCTTTCGATGCTCTGTGGTAGCACCACCCATGGCAACCCCAAGAACCCTACCTTTTGACACTTTGGGATAGTGTCACCTATGGCGTTTTGTAGCTAAATTCAGGCCCTGGCAATCAACATTTTAGGATAATCCCACCCATGGCACCTAAACCAGCATAAGGTGCTTACATACCCCTTGGTAGGATATTTAGATATCCTAGGAGACAAGCACTAAGGAGATGATATGTTATTACACATCTTTGAGGGGAGTATTTTTCATTCCACCTCTCCGCACCGGGAACTCATCTAATCAACTTGTGTCTTCAAGCTACTCCTAAGCTAGATCTTTGGAAAAACCTTTTCAGAACTGAACACTTTTGTCATTATTCTTCATTAAGCATACTAAACCAAATTGGTGTGTGATTTTTGGGTTCTTAGGTTTCCAAGTCCCCCAAACCAAAGGGCAGGCAACGGGGCTGAATAATACCTAAGCCTTAAACATAATACATTAGCTTCGCACTTTCCTCAAGCTCTTAAGGATTAATCCTGATCTTAACAAATGTGTGAGTGTTTATGAATCTTTTGTAGAAGCCAACGTGTCCCAGGAAAGATCTAATTTATTTGACCAAGCTAGGAGGTGGGAGTTTGGAAATTAAGTCAACTTTAGCTCAGTCAACTTCTATGCCCCTATGCTAGACGATGTGACCAAGGATAATCCCTTCTTGAACCATAAAATGACTCTTTTCCCAGCTTAAAACCAGGTTGACCTCGATACATCGTTTTAGGATTTTCTCCAGGTTACCAAGGCAATGTTCGATGAGTCTCCAAAAATGGAGAAATCATCCATAAAGACCTCTAGGTATTCACCCACCAACTCCAAAAAGATGGCTAACATGCAATGTTGAAAGGCAGCAGGTGTGTTGCATAACTTGAATGGCATATGGTGGAATGCAAATGTGCCATATGGGTAGGTGAACGTGGTCTTCTCTTGATCTTTGAGTGCAATAGCAACCTGGTTATATCCTGAATATCCATCCAGGAAGTAAAAATATTTCCACCCTACCAATCGTTCAAGAATCTGGTCAATGAATGGTATGGAAAAATGATCCTTCTTAGTAGCTTCATTAAGCTTCCTATAGTCAATACACACCCACCATGAAATGGTGGTGCGGGTGGGGATGGATTCACCTTGATCATTTGTAACAACGGTGAGCCAGGCCTTCTTTGGTACCACTTGAGTAGGGCTCACCTAGGGGTTGTCAGAAATTAGATAGATGATTCCCGCATCAAGCCATTTAATAATATTTTTTTAAATGACCTCTCACATGTTTGGGTTCAATCGCCTTTGCATCTGGTGAGAAAGTCGAGCCCCATCTTCTAAGTAGATCTTGTGAGTATAATAGCTAGAGCTAATTCCCCATAAGTTCAAAATTGTCCACCCAATTGCTGTCTGATGTTAAGAAAGAGTTGTAGTCAACCTAAGCACTTGGTCGCTGGTCAGGTGTGCATTGATAATCACAGGGAAAGCATGATTAGGTCATAGGAAGACATACTTAAGGTTGTTGGGTAGAGGTTTCAGTTCAGATGCAAGTGGTACAATGTTTGACGGGTAAGGGAAGGGAGGGAGTTGAGTGACATCAATCTCCTCAAGTAGAGGTTGCCGATGGTAATCAGCTCTACAAAGTTTTGCAACCTCCAGAGATTGGGATGGGTCAAGGTAGTCTAAAGCTGGTTGAGTCAAATGGTCCACTAAAGAGATTACTGTTAAGCATTCTTCCACCAGGGTTTCCATGGGATCACATTCCTTGACCCAACCACAATCAAAAGACTTAGTTGCCTTGAAGATATCCAATTACATCATCTTATCTCCAAAGGTAATTTCCATACATCCCGTGTCGAAGTCAATGTTAGCCTTGGCCGTAGCCAGAAAGGGCCTGCCTAGGATGACAGGTGTGTTTTTTAATTGTTCGAGAACTTCCATATCAAGGACTAAGAAGTCAACCAGGAAGTGGAAGTCCTTAACCTGAACAAATACATCCTTGACTACCCCTTTCGAGGTTTTCATGGATCGGTCGACCTATTGGATAGTCACAAATATAGGCTTTAGTTTTCCAAATCCAAACTGGTGATAAAGGGTAGTCGGGATCATGTTTATTGAAGCACATAAGTCTAGGAGTGCTCTATCAAAAGTCAAATCACTGATATTACAAGAGATCATTGGTGCTCTAGGGTCCAGTCTTTTAGGAGGTATGCTACTCAAAATTACCGAACTAGCCTACTCAGATAGCACTACCTTCCTAGGTGCTTGGGTTCTTGTCTTATGTTTGGGTGTGCAAACATCCTTCAAAAACCTTGTGTAAGCCGGGATATGTTTGATTTCCTTAAGGAGGGATATATTGATCTGAACTTATTTGAATATCTCTAACAACTCCTCATTCTCAGCCACATTTTTCTTCTTTTTGACCTTGTCCAAGGCTTCAGGGTATGGGACTTTAGTTTGGACAGGGTTGGGTTCTTGATTCTTGAATTCCTCTTTATCATCCTCAGAATCATTAATTATTTCAGGTAGTGCAGTCGCAAGAGGGGTCGGCCATTTAGGGTCTTGGGTTTGGGTGCTGCTTCTCAAGGTAACTGCATTGGCTGAAGCATTGGAACTAGGGTTAGGTCCTTGAGAAGAAGAAGCAGCAAACCTAGGGATGTTTATAGGGCTTGTAAAATCACATGGGCATGCCCCTGATTTTGTTGGAACCCTTGAGGATTTTGGCCTCTATTCATTACATTCCTCGAGTTCAGTTGCGGCTGAGATGGAAGGGACCCCTATTGTTTGTTATCCAACAACTGGCTCAACTGTCCGTTCACTAAATCCATTTTCTCTTGATGTTTCTGATTCATATCAGCCATTATCTTGATCATAGTGTCCATTTGTTTTTGTTATGTAGGAGCCATCCTATTCTGGTTATAGGGTGGTCTAGTAGGTGGACCTTGCTCATAGGAGGGAGGGTTTGGCTTGGGTTGGTTATGGAATTAGTTCAATTTTTGGTTCTACCAGGAAAAATTTGGGTGGTTGTGCCATCCAGGGTTGTAAGTGTTGGAGAAAGAATCACGCATAGAGTAACTCTGGATGACATGGGCACCTTCAAAGGTAGAATGTGCCAAAGGGAAGGGGAAAGAATAATCAGGGTTTGAGGGAACAAAGGTCGCCCCCTGGAACATGGTCAAGGATTGTTCCAGGTGCACTTGGTTCATACACTGAACTAGGTCAACATTGTAAGATCCCTTGGCTAGGGAGAAGGTTTGCAGTGGGGCTCGAGATTGATTCAAAAGCTTATCAATTTTTTTGTCCACCAACTCAACCTGATCCAGCTTCTTTGCTATGATGTCCATGTCAACCATCCCTGAATTAGTTTGTACTTCAAAAATCCCTCCACGGGGTTGACTAGACTTATTGAATTGAGTCATGGAGGTGTTATTAAGTGAGTTCTCACTCATAGACTCAAAGAGTTTGAGTGCACTTTCCTCATCCTTGTTCAAAAAAGTGCCTCCACACGAGGAATCAACGAAATTCCTAAGGTTGTTGTCTAGACCATGGTAGATGATCTAGGCCAATTGCCACCTCGAAACCTCGTGGTGTAGGCATTTCCTCAATAACTCGTTAAATTATTCCCACGCCTAGTGGAATTGCTCTCCACTTTGTAAGGTGAATGTGGTAATGGCTCCTCTACGGGCATTAGTCTTTCCTATGGGGAAAAACTTCTTTAGCAATGCATGCCTGAATTCCTCCTAAGTGGAGATGGGTCTCCCTAAAGTTCTAAGCCAATGAGAAGCTTTTTCTTTCAAGGAGAATGGGAATATCTTTATTAAAACAATGTCCAGACTGATGTTCCTTTGTTTCACAGTTCGAGCAATCCGGTCTAAGTCCTCTAGGTGTTGGAAAGGGTCCTCATTTGAGCTCCCATGAAAGTGGCTTTGAATTAAGCTAAGGACATTGGGGTTTTAGCTCTAAATCATCTCCCTATTTGGGGACCCTAAGATGTAGCTCGATCCGGATAGCAGACGGATCATAAAAAACACGAGGACTTGGTTGACCCTCAAGGGGTTGTGGTGGGTTAGGTGGATTTGGTGGGGGTTGCCCTTGAGGGTTCTATAGTTGGTGTATGGCCTGCATGATGTTTAGATCGGTTGTTACTTGAGTTGGTGGTTGGTAGTGATTTGAGATTGGATAATGGCCATAGTGTCAAGTTGAGGTTGGTCCTCTACATCCTCAATTCTTGGGTTGACCATTTCTTGAGTCCTATCCCTAGAAAAATTGTCTCCTCCTGATCTCTCTCCCTAAAGCAACCAATTCAGGATGAAGTAATCGTCTTCCATGCATACACTAAAGAAGAACAGGAGGGATGCAAAGGAGATAGGCGAGAGAATAGTGTGTTCCCAATCAAGCAAACAAATCTAGGCCCTATGGTGTAGACCTTGGTGACCTAGAAGCCTTGAAAGAATAATCAAATCTGCAAGCACTTAAACCCCTTTTCCCAAAGTTAATCCGACCAGGTTGATTATGAGAGGATTAAGGGGAAAGTTCAACCTTTGGCTCGCATCATCGGTTCCAACCGTTTGACACTTCCCAACAGCCTAGACACTAGATTCCACAATGGGAATTAAGGTCAAATGCTTAACAAACCCAGTTACACTTCCAGGACTTAGATTAGTCCTACCTAGGGCATGTCTACTCAATTTTAATGTAGGCTAGGTCAGTGCTTGTGCTCAAGGTATGTGATGAGGCATTGTTGGGGCTTGTGCCTATTAATTAATCCAATTGAGCATGTGTGCACTCAACAAAACATGATTTTCAAGCAAGGGTTTTATTTTTTTGACGTGGTGTCTTTTAATGTTTCTTCCTTGCTTTAGTGATTTTTAGGGTTGAAATTTCTTAATGTTTTTAGATAATGTTTTAAGTGGGCACACAAGGTTTTGCACATAACAGGTGATGATTGATTTACTTTAAGATCAATGTGGCCCTAGAAATAAGCAACCCTAATGTATTCACCCCTAAAGTTCATGCAATTCTTCTCGGTGAATGAATTTAATTTTTGATGAGTGGTGTGGCCCAATACAAAACATAGGTGACTTCGCAAACACCACTCAAAGGGAGAAACACTCAAAAGGATTTTCAAAAGATATTAGAGTGTAAAGAGAATTTTTTTTTCTGGGTGGTGGGTTTGAGATGTGGATCAGGTAGCAATTCACCACTCCAATTGTTTTGGATTTTTTTTTCTTTTTTAAGCAAGCAAACAAGTACACTAGCCTAGGGTTTATGCATGAGCTTAAATGCATTTTTTTTTAAATAAAAGAAAGATGAGACTACGCTAGATAGAGTGATACTTACGAAGGTCTTCATTGCATTTTGCTTCCAATCTACCATCTTCAAGTGCTCTCTTCTTGTCACTTTCACGCCAGATTCTTGCAATCAATCAATAGAAAGAGAGAAAAGCAAGTCAGAAATGCGAGCACCAATTCCCTGGATAAAAACAACTAAAAGATCTATTGCCTCCCTAGCAACGGCACCAAAAAATTGACCTCGAAAGACCCATTTGATTAATTTATACGTTGTAGACTTACGACATTAATTTTAAATGAATATGGAGAAATACGAGTACAAGTGTCAATCTTAGGGAGGAAAAAAATCAGATTTTGTAGTCACTTAGTTTATTGTCGCATGATGGTTTGCTTGCATGTAGAATGAAGAGAAAACAAAA
Organism: Thalassia testudinum; assembly: GCA_037157565.1. Classification (NCBI taxonomy): domain Eukaryota; kingdom Viridiplantae; phylum Streptophyta; class Magnoliopsida; order Alismatales; family Hydrocharitaceae; genus Thalassia; species Thalassia testudinum. Next base: position 66,418,304 of record JAZHRO010000025.1, on the reverse strand, counting down.
GAAAGAGAGAGAGAGAAAGAGTGAGTGAGAGATCCATGATAATGGTGATTATAGCAACATGGACTAGCATAAATAGAACATAATTTAGAGCAACAATGATAATAATGAAAGCTAGTCTATTGCAATGGCAAAATCATTTTACAATAACGCTAGATGAATGCTTAAAACAACATGAATAACAACTAAAGAACACTAGCAAATAAATGCAATAAATGAAGATGCGAGGTAGCCACGATGGTAGAGGGACTTCCTTCGGTGGCTCGGTGGCTTCAGGAAGACACTTTGAAGCTCTATGGAGGTGAGGACATTCTTGGTAGATGATAGGAAGAGATGTGATCAAATGGAGGTCCATAGGGCTATTTATAGGGCTCATGCGAAATCATTTGGCCCAAAATTACGCCCAAACACTCACTCTTCTTCGGCCAACGCACGCATAGCCACGTGCAAGCGTATTGACCGTCACAAAATGCATTTGAGTAAAATTTCTCATTGTAGCACATTTTACGATGTCAATTTTAATAGAAGAATCAAACGTGAGTCTTGATTGCGTAGTAATCATACGTCTTAAATGACCTAAATTAAGTTAGAACTTAGCATAACTTAGTGTAATCCATGCATACATGAGCAAACTTTGCATCTTTCTTGCTTTATTTTAGCTATCCATCAAATAATGATATAATGTACTAATTAAGTGCATTGTGTGGATTGTAGATAATAAGATCTGAAGCTAGATCTGAGGATAGATCTAAAGAATAAAGAGAAGCTAGAGCTGGAGCAGAAGACTTACGAATAAATAGAAGAGGAAATAATGTAAGGTTGAGATATGCTACTCTACTAAGCAGAAATTAATGCTTAGATTAAATTATGAAGAACATTAGGACATCCTTACATGATGTAAACACATTTATTGAGGGTAAAATGCCTATTCATGTATGTTCCTAGGCTTAGATTTGCATTTCATGTTATAAATATTGTATAGCATGCATCATTCTACATTTAAAGTAGTTGTATATAACTTAGGTTAATTGCATCCTTTTTGTGGTTAGTGATGAGACACTCATCATGATCTCTAATTACCCCTAATTAACTAGTCTTCCTAGTTAATTAGCTAAGGTTATGAACATATAAGGGTCAATTATAGAATAAGGGATATTTAGTAAAGGACCTTAAAATAAGATAAAAATGACATTTTATCATTCAAATAACATTATTAGTAACTTAGATAATAATTGGACTCAAAATCCTATTAACCATTTCCTCAATTAATAAGTTAAGTAACTTAAACTTAATGTAAACCTAAGTATATAATAACTTATGTAATTTTACTTAATCTAATAAATTAACCTAAAAAGGTTAAAAATGTAAATTCAAGGTGAAAAAATAATATTTACCTTATTTACTAACATATATAAAAAGTTGAAAAAGATCTAAGTTAAAATAAACCCTTAAAACCTGAGTTTACATTTTGGTCGTTAAACTTATTACAATCAGGTCCTTATTTCTCACAGAGGTCCTTAAGTTTTATTATATATAAGTCTCTTTCCTTCTTCTTCTTCTTCTTCAGCCGAATGAACAGCTGGCGACGGAGAGTCACGACACCACATGATCACCGCCCTTCCGACATTACTCTTCTTTGTCCAAGCTCTTGCAGCTTGCGCTCTCCACCTCCTCTTGATCCACCGGTCTGGATTAACTGGAAATCCTAATTTCCAATGGGAGATAACCTCACCGTCATCGAAGATGATGCTGGAGGTTAAGCTCCTCAAGCTCCTTCTTCGGCCAGACCCCACCATTCTCTTCGCCGCCAACTACTATAAATGCCCCTCACCCCTCAGATTTTACTCAAGTTGGCTCCCTTCCCTCTTCTAACATTGAGCCGACCTAATAGGCTATTCGTCTACAACTCCGGCAACTTTCCATCTCACTATCCAACTTCTTCCATCCATTCTGATCAACCGAGGAGATCCGCCGTGGTTAGCCGCGTCTTTGACACAGGCGCCAACCCAAGGAATCCTCTACTTCACCTCAAATCCGCCTACCGGAGATTCTTCTTTTCATCCTCTGATTTCGTCGTCCGCCATGAGACTTCGGCAGAACCCTATTGACCCCTTCGTCCAGGTAACAGCGGATTAGGAGTAGGAGTAGGAGTAGGAGTAGTAGGTTAGCTTAGTTAGTTAATTTAGGTAGTTAGATTAGAGTAATTTTAGAATTTCAATGTCATCTTCTCCGACTCTGGCGAACTCCTTGAGCTCGCCAGAGCCATGATTTCATCTTTTGAAATCGCTGTCCACCTTCCTTTATCTCCCATGATCATTTCTGATCCATTTAATTACTTAATTAATGACCTAATTGCCTAATTCATCTTTCACCTCCACTGACTATTGTCACTGTCCATGGCAACAGTAGTCGAGCTAATTCCACCTGCACTGGGTCTATCATCATCTATCCATCATTATGGACCCTAATCGACACTATAATATATATAAGTATCACAAAAAAATTAAACGCCCAATCTTAATTAAGCTCGCTATCAATGGCAACTCAGGAGCAGTTCAAATCCTAAATTAAATAGATATTTATTATCACAGACATCTGTTGACTTGTCTCAACCACTCAATTGAGTGGGAGATCAAGTCCCATGCCTCGACCAACTAAATTTTTATTCAAAATGAATTCACTGTCAAATCTTACATATAAATAGATAATGAGGAATTAAATGTGATTCTGAGGTTCCTTGCAACCTCAGGATCCTTTTTAGATTAAAAATGGCAAGTTTAAATAATCTGTACACAATTCACATATTTTCTGAACTCACCGGAGCTTCGGCGAGCTCCGGCGAGCCATTCTTGAGCTTCAGCCTTCATAATTGAGTGAAAAGCTCCAGATCAATGATTTGAGGATCACTGATTGTGCTAAGGTATTTTAATTTAGATTTTAATGTCTGGAGTTGCTGTTAGGTCTTCATCTTCTCCAACTCCAGCAGAGTTGGAGATGAGTGACAGATAGGTTTTAGTCCTGTTTAAGAAGTCTGGAAGCATCATTATTGATCCCTAGGTTCATTTCTGTGATCCAATCACTGTAACAACTCTTAGATTCCTCTGACGAACAAACACATTTTGAAGCTCAGGCGGCGAGCTTGAAACCCTAGAAATCTTGGTCAGAACACTTATCTGAAGATTTGAGCAAATTCCTGATGTTGAAAGAACTTGATTTGAGGTTTTAATTACATGTGGAGAGGCTTTTAATAGAAAGTCAAATTTTTGTGCCTTCACAGTCAAACTGAGTCTAATTATGAAGTTCTCAGCTCGAGTTGAGGAATTGATGTGATAGAACTGCTTCTGAGAATCTGTTGGATAATCTGAGAGTGATCAAAGTGAGCTCAGATGAGTTATTATGTGAAAATTCAAATCTTGACAATTTGGGTTATTTTTAAACCTAAACTAACAGTAGTGCCATTTTGTCTAGTTTTAATCTTAAATTCTGCCCAGATCAGTCTGTTACAACCCTTAGAGCTTGTTTAAATCGATTAGTAATGTTCCTTTGTGTCTGTCTATCTATTTTAAATTTGAAATTTTGAACTCTAAAGCTTTCGGAGAAGCTTTGAGCTTCTCTATTGTTCCTGAAGGTCTTGAGAGCTTAGAACTTACTCCAGCAAATGCAGAATAACTTCCAGACACTATTCAAACCTTTAGTTAAGAGATAAGTCCATCTGAGGACTCTGTGAAGTTAATTTCACTTTCCAAGCATTAAAAACCCGTAGTAACCTCTTATTTCACTCTTTAAATTGAAGAGGAAAACATCCTCTTACCTTTAAATTGACCCTGCAATCCTATAGAGTAACCTTAGAGCTTTCCAGCAAACTTTAAATCACTTGAAACGGAGCTCTGAGCTGGGAGATATGATCGGTTGAAGTTGGGTCTGGAAGGGGTTAAATTAGTCCCACATCGATAGTTTCTGAGTGGGCACCTTGGAATAAAAGCAATTTGTTACATGGGCTTCCCAATCGTCAGCGCTCGGTGCACGGTTATCGATCTGAGCATTCTGAACCTATCTGAGCATGTGTGTGTGTGTGCGGTCATGTGTGCCTACGGGTGTGCACCCAAGTGGGTGTGAGCGAGTGTGCCTTGGGAGGGCGAGGCCTGGGAGGTCGGGTTGAGCCGGAATGACTCGAGAGTATGAACTGAAAAATAAATCGAAATCGAACCTAACTGAAATCAGGTGAGGACCGAGTAGGGTCTGGTCCCACCCTGGTCTCGTGGTGCTGTGTATCCTCGAAAGAACCTCATCGTAAATAAAATAATTTTTGGTTAAAATGAAAAAAAAATCCGATTCAATTGAAGGATTAAAGGACAAGAAAAGAGAAGTAGAGAAGCTGATGGCTAAGTGCTGAAGGCTAAGATTAAGTGTTGAGCTAAAGGCTAAGGAAGTAAAGGAAAGAAAGGAGAACAAGCACTACTAAAGAACAAAAGAAGACTAAGGGAAGAGAAGAAGGCAGTAACAGAACATAAGAAGAGAGGTAAGAAAAGAGCTCGAGTGAGAATAAAAATAAAGGAAAAGAAAAGGAAGAAAAGAGAGGCTGAAGAAATAAATGAAGATTTATTTTTCTTATATCATTTTAATTACTTTTTATTCTTAAATGTTGTAATACGGCATGTTTTAATGAAAGAACTCTTATTGCCTTAATTTCTTTTGAAATAAAATTGGAAAACTAACATGTTTACTTGTCAACAAAGTAGATCATTTTGAGTAAATATGTTCTTTTATGGGATTTTGCATATTACTTCATTTTAATTAAAGTTTTGGCAAAATTCATGTTCTTAAAATCAACTTAGTTATACCTCCTAAACTTATAAAGAAAATAAAAGATAATTGGTGAATTTAGAAAAAATTATACCTCCCAGTGAACGACTTGGACTCAATCAGTAAAATTTTCTAAAATGTTAGGTTAATTCGACCCTATACTACATAACCGACACAATTTCGAGTTAACCTAAGTGACTTTTTCTACTCTTAATTAAGTGAAATTAACTTAATTACTAAGTTGAGTGGAAGTCACCGATCATTTTAATGGTGCCATTGCTGGGGAGGTAATATTTTGCCTCATTTCACTCATTAAAATATTCCCTGGCATTTCTTCGTCTAAACATCATTTTAATGGTGCGTTGCTGGGGAGGTAATCCTTTAATTCACTAAAAATAGTTGGAATAATTATCTAATTAGGAGGTATTTTGTAAATATATTTTTGTTTTTAATGTTTTTGTTCTAATTAGTGTGTTTTGTTTTTGTTTTTGTTTTGTTTTTATTTTCTATCTTCTTTTCAGGTTTACCTTTGTGGGTGATCTCAAGAGAAGGTGGGAATCAGTTTTGTTGTTTCTGCTTTTTGTGAGTATTCCTTAGTCTTTTGTATTGTTGCATTTAAAAAGTAAAAAAAATACAAAAATACATCTTTATCTGACTAGTAGCAGCATATACATAGGCATACACTCTTAGGAGTGCATTATCTGCTAGTATTAGTACGATCTGACTCGGGAATTTTTAAACTGTTTTTCTCGCATCAGCGGGACAACACAAGAAAACTCACGTAGATCCCTGTCCTCTGAGATTTAAGAAGACCATATATTTTTATTTGAAAAGAACTAAAAAGCGGCCATTGTAGTTTAATCGATATATTTTTGAAAAAGATTTATTAAAAAAAGGAAGTAAAAATTGTGACTTAAATCTGATTGCAGAATGCATGCGAGTTTTTTAATCGCTATCGTCTGTTGCATGCTATCGCACACACAGCGCGATCACTAGAGTCACATGAGTCTATTTTTCTATCTCTCCTCTTTGCACCTCTTAGGGCTTTAGTCGAAGATCAACAAGTCTGTCTCACTACTAGAGCCCTGGGGAGCTAGTAGTGAGCAGTCTCGATCCTAGACCTTAGACCTTTGAGCTTTAAGGTACGCACCTATGCAGACACAGATTAGGATGCGTATTTTGATACTATTACTTTATTTGTTTACGTCAAATTATTTTGCGTATCTTAGGAATCTCTTCTTTCCTTTGAAAGAAGAGCAAAACCCACGTTTTTTGTGCTGTTTTGTAGGTTTTTGTGCCGCTGTTTTACCAGTGTTGTGCGTGTGCCTTTGCACATTATTTTCCATTTATGGACAGGTGGCGATCCTTGCATCCGCCTCTTGCACCACCGTTGATAGGTGATCCTAGGCCGGTTGCAGATAAGCAACCAATGGTTTTCTGATGTAAACACATTTACAATACTTAAGATGTCTATTTATGCATGTTCTTAAGCATAGGATTGCATTGCATGCTATAAATATTTCATAACATGCATCATCTTGCATTTAGAGTAGTTTGAATAAAATGGATGTTAATTGTCTCCTTTTATGTGCTTGGACAGAGAAAACTTTTTATCGGGGCCTTGGATCGAAGATCCAACTATACAGATGTGATCAGGGCGACGATTGGAGTTCAACGACTCCAAGATCGCCCTAATCAGGCATCTGTAGCATCAGATAGTGATCGGGGAACCCTAGAAGATCAAGGACTAAGATGGTGTAGATCCGCACTTCAAGCGACAAATCTGACCACACAGATGGATTGGGATCGACGATCGTAGCCTAACGACACAAAAATCAACTCAATCCAACACCCATGGCACCATCTACAACATCCAGAAGATGGACGGCTGAGATGGCACCACGTAGTGCCATCTCAGCCGTCCAACTAGCCCTCAAGACCGCCATTGCTTTTTCAAAGAAGTTTTGGCACGCGATCTGGGCCGTTGGATCTCAATCCAACAGCTGTGGATATGCGCACCTTAAAACATCCTCGCGCCCATCCACGCTCCGCAGCGCAGTAGGCGAGGGTGTTATCTTGAGTAGGCGACGTGCGATCGAATCGCGCGAGAGGGCGAGCGGCGCAAAATCGCTCGAGCGGGTGAGAGTCAGATCTGGATCTGGTGGCTGCAGGCGCTCAATAGAGCCCACGCACTATCGCACGCCCACACCTCACGCGGCATCGCATGCGGGCGGGCACGAGTTGAGGAAAGGAGAAGGTGCATCTTAAGCCGTCCGATCTTGCGATTGGATGACTAAGATTCAGCGAACGTGCGTAAGCGTTAAGCGCGAGCAGAAGCCAGCAGCCACGCAAGCAACCCCCACTATGCCAATGATAGGGCTTTAGCGACGGTTTTATCCATCACAAAGACCCCTTATTTAATGTTTTAAGGATGTAATGACCAATTTGCCCCCACTCCTTGCAACTATAAAAGGAGACCCCCTCCACACGAAATTCTCATCCCTTCCTTCTCTTCTCTACCTCTCCAAAGCTCAAGAGAAGCATGTCCCACACCCAGGATGCTCCTCACGAGATAAAGTCCAAATTTTCATCCCCGTTCGGAAGTGGATCCCATGACGACGACGATGTGCTGCCCCGTTCCCATTCTTCTGCTTCATCCTCCTTCTATCCAGGTGTCATCCCGTCCGGCTCGTCCTCCAAGTGATCGTCGAGGAGGATAATTTCTCTCTCCCATTCTTCTTTACAGCTTTCTAGTGTAGAATTTTTCTACTTTCTAGTGTAGCTGATTTCCCGCTTTCTAGTGTAATCCTTATTTGGTTTTATTGTATAAACATTTTGAAATGCATGTTTTCTCTCTCTCTCTTCTAGTCTAATTGTTGTAATAGCTTCATTGTAATTACATCACCTCGCTTTTCAAGTAAAATTCTAAAAAAAATATAATTGCGAATATAGATCGACATAGCCTCCCTGTGTTCGACTCGGAATTTCAATTTCGATATAAATTTTATTTGTTGAACACGGATTCTTCGCTTTCAAGCTACAACGACAAGGTTTTAAAAGCAAACACGTTAGCGTAGCAATTTGTGCGTTCAACATTTTGGCGCTGTTGCTGGGGATCGAACCCGGGTCTCCCGCGTGACAGGCAGGAATACTCACCACTATACTACAACGACCCGAGGATCGAACCTGGGTCGCAATTCTTCTTTTCACATTTCTGGCACTTTATTGTTTTCTAACTTGCTTTCTCTTGTGTCTATTGTTTTGCAGAGACCTCCATCCAGGAATCATCAAGCGGTAGACTGGAGTAAAGTGCAGTTGAAGATAACTGTAAGTGCTCCCCATTCTTCCCCCCTCCATAGATTTCATTCGCCACATTAAATCCAAATTCCAATTACCCTAGGTGTTTGCATAAATCCTAGGAATAGTTTGGTTGTTTGGATTCTCACTCACATTCATTCCACCCTCATTTATAAAAAAAAAACAAAAAGATAATCTTGTGGGGTAATTTTCAACAAACACACAACATACACCCACATTCAAGGCACTTAATCAAATTGATTTGTTTCTACTCAACCGGGTTCTGATCTGTGGAACCGATACACACAAAGCAACACATAAAAGAGTAGAAATCATTCTAGGTTAACCATCTTTGAGTGCCTAACTTAGTGGTGCATTTGTGGCCAATTGTTTGAGTTGTTTGGGCCGCACCACTCTACTTAAAATCAACTCATCAAGTAGCTCCTCCTTAGGGTTTTCAATCTAGGTCTATTCCAAGCACTCCACTTTCTTTCTAGTTTTAAAGGAAAATAATCCTTACCCGTGTTTTACAACTTGGTTTGCCTAGAAACTTGATTGCAATCCACCTAATTTGAAACCCTAAAAGCTACTTAAGCAAGATTTGAACATTAAAATTCACACATCACAAATAATCTTGCTTGAAAACCCTATTTGTGCATGCACTTACACAAATCTCAATCAATCATTAAGCGCACAACCCATTTTATGGGCCCATCACATTCCATAAGCACCATAATCCCAGGCCTTAATAAAATTGAGTAGACATTGGCCTTAAGATATGATTTGCTCTTCAGGGCCTAGTCTGAGATTGTTTTTGATTAACCTACTTGTACTGATTAATCTGATGTCTAGCTAGGGGAGTAGCGTCAAACGACCACGGCTGGGGGGTGCACTAGGAACCGAGGCGAAAGTCGAAGGAAGAACCTTCTCCCCAGTCCCTCCTAACTGGTTGGATTAAACAGACGCAAGTAGAGTAAATCATTTACAGTCTTAAGGCGGGTTTTGGGAGTCAGTAGATCCTTAGGTTACCCCACTTAAGGATAGCATTGTTTTGTTGTGCTGCAGGGTCCCTATGCAGAGTCCTTCCGACCTTCTCCTAGTTTATGCTGGGTAGACGGTCATTGAATCCCTGATTGGAAGGACCATTAGAGCATTCTAGGAGGCGCAAATTGGATTTTGGTCAAATTGATCCCATGGCCGACCAACAGCCTCTTTTGCTTGGAAATCCATAGGAAGAATTTCGAAGGCACCTAGAACAAATGCAGAGGATGCAGGAATGGTTCCAGAGAATGCAGGGTGCTCAGCCTTTGAAGGATTTTTATGATCCTTCAAATTACGGGGAACGTCCCAGCATCCAGATTCCAGCCGGTGACATAGAAATCAAGCCCCAGGTGTTAAGCCTGATTAAACATTATCATGGGCTTGGCTCCGAAGATCCGTTTCAGCACTTGGAGGACTTGACCACTTTGGTCCAGACCACCAAGGCTCGAAATGTAAATGAGGAGCAAATGATCATGAGGCTCTTCCCCCACTCTCTTAGGGATAAGGCCACTCATTGGTATAGGACAATAGGAAGACCAATTACAACTTGGAATGAGTTGAAATCGACCTTTCTGAAGAAATTCTTCCCAGTCGGACGTACCAATGCTTTGAGACGGGCAATCACTACCTTTACCCAGCGGTCGGAGCGATTCCAGGACTTATTGCGGAGGTGTCCACACCACGAGGTGACGAAATGGCAACTCGTGCAGATCTTCTATCATGGGCTGACTGAGCAACTCAGAAATCATGTGGATGCTTCTTGCAGAGGCAATTTGCTCAATAAAGATGCAGATAGTGCACATGATTTATTTGAGAAAATGAGTGAGAATTCAATCAATCATGCCTCCATGGATACATTTAATCGGTCACAGCAGCCCAGATCAAATGTCAATGAAGTCCATGACTCTCATTCATTTGATATGGAATTGATTTGGAACAAACTTGATAAGGTTGACTTGGTTGCTAAAAGAATGGAAGAGTGGATGGCTGGAAATTCTATGAACAACTCTCGATCCACTCAATCCCAAAATTCAAGATTCCATTCCTTACGAGCTCCTTCTGGACGGGAGTTCGTGAATCAACTAGATGCGGCTCAACCTGTGAGTCAGCATTTTTCGGAACCCCACGGGTTCCAAACTGGGGCCTTTGATCCCAGTTTTTCTGATCCTTCCCTTTCTTTCTCTCCATCCTCACCCTATGAGGATGTCTGTGCTGTACAAGAGAATGTTAGATCCAACCCCTACTCGAATGCCTATAATCCAGGTTGGAGAAACCACCCTAACTTCTCTTGGAAAAATCCAGGGCAACAGACCCAATTCTGACCAGGCAACTATGCTCCGCAACGACCAATGGGTCAGGGTCAAGTATATACTCAGTTACCTCCGAATCAGGTCAATCAGCCAGCTTGGAATTCTCGTCAATCCACAGGGCAGGCAGATTTGAATCGTCAAATGATAGAGATGCAAGGATCCATGCTCCAGCTCATGCAGCAAATGAAAAACTCGCTGGACAACTTACAATCTGGGCTCATTGCTAACTCTCGTCAACCTAGATCTCTACCATCCCAACCCGTACCCAACCCATGAAATATTATGAATTCGGGCAACCAAGCCCATGGGTAAGGAAATCAGAGGGACCCACACACACATGCTCAGGTGATTGAGCAGGGTTCCTCATCTTCTTCTTCTTCTTCTGCAAATCAATAATTCATGGTTAATCAAGCCCCTCCAATCTTTCCTAACCCTCCCCAAGACCCAAATTCTTATGCATCTGCAAATTCTGTCACTTTGAGGAGTGGTAAGCAGACTCAGGATCCACAACCAAAATATTCTAATCTTTTGAATCCTGAAGAACTTGAGGAGAGAGAGGAGAATTCTAGAGGAGAAATCAAGGCTCAGGAACCTGATTCCAAAGATCTGACTCATGTTCCTTTTCCTGAAGCCTTAACCAAATCAAAGAAGTCTATTGATAGCAATGAGGAGCTTCTGAATCTATTTAAGAATGTTGAGATCAATATCCCGCTCCTTGATGCTATCAAGCACATACCGGCTTACACAAGATTTTTAAAAGAATTATGTACACAAAAGCGTAAGTCGTGAGAATCTGTTTCGAGGAAGGTGGTACTCTCCAAGCAGGCTAGTTCTATTATCCTGCACTACCTCCCTCAGAAAAAGAGAGATCCGGGTGCTCCATTGATTTCTTGCGTTATCGGAGATTACACATTTGATAGAGCACTTTTGGATCTTGGTGCATCCATCACCTAATTCCGAGTTCTCGTAACTTCTCTTTACAAGAAGTTTGGGTTAGGTGAACTTCGGCCAACTTCAGTAATGCTACAGTTAGCGGACTGCTCGGTCACAAACCCGCAAGGCGTTATTGAAGATGTTATAGTTAAGGTCAAGGATTTCTATTTTCCTGTAGATTTCCTTGTCCTTAACATGGATGTACCTGATAATCTGAGGAACATGCCCATCACTCTGGGGCATCCGTTCCTGGCTACCACTAAGGCCAACATTAATTGTGAAAGCGGTAGCATGGAAATCGCCTTTGGGGACCAACGAATGAAATTGGATATTTTTAAGGCGATCAACAACTTTGAGGATTGTGGATTTATTGAGTAACTTGATGAGGATAATGATAACATTGAAACTTGTTTGATGGTTTCTTCAATCGAAAGTTCCTCTTTGGATGATGAATTTGACCCGCAACCCTCTATGGCTAACCTAACATCTTCGGAAGAGGTTATTGATTTTGTTCACTCACAACCTCTTCCTCTTGTTGAATCTTCAGCATCTACCCTACCATCAATCATCAACCAGCCCCAGCTTGAATTGAAACCATTGCCTGAGAATTTAAAATATCAATTTTTAGGACCTCAGAAGACGCTCCTTGTGATTATCAGTACTAAATTGACAAAGGAGCAAGAGAATAAATTGATCAAGGTCTTGAAGGAACATAAGGAGGCAATTGGTTGGACCATTCATGACCTCAAGGGGATCGAGCCATCTTACTGTAATCATAGAATATTTTTGGAAGATGGATCCCGCCCTTCTCGCCAGATGCAGAGGAGATTGAATCCAAATATGTGAGAAGTGGTAAAAAAGGAAATCATCAAGTGGCTCGATGCAGGAATTATTTATCCAATCTCTGATAGTCCTTGGGTAGAAGTACTTCTGTTTTCTTGATGGCTACTCGGGATACAACCAAGTTCCTATCCATCCCGAGGATCAGGAAAAAACTACTTTCACCTGTCCCTACGGAACCTCTGCTTTTCGTAGGATGCCTTTCGGGTTATGCAATGCACCTGCAACTTTTCAAAGGTGTATGCTAGCCATATTTTCTGACATGGTAGGAGAGTTTATGGAAGTCTTCATGGATGATTTCTCTGTCTTCAGAGAATCATTTGACTCTTGTTTGGCTAATCTGGAAATGATTCTTAAGCGATGTATCAAAACACGATTGGTCCTTAGCTGGGAAAAGAGTCATTTCATGACCCAAGAAGGCATCATTTTGGGTCATGTAATCTCTGAACGGGGAATTGAAGTGGATAAAGCTAAGGTTGATGCTATCGCTAAACTTACGCCTCCCACATCTGTTAAACAAATCCGATCATTTCTTGGCCATGTGGGATTTTATTGAAGATTCATCAAGGATTTCTCGAAGGTTGCTCGTCCTTTGAGCAATCTTCTTGCCAAAGAAATGTCGTTTGTTTTTGACGAATCATGCCGAAAGGCATTTGATTTCCTGAAAATGGCAGTCACTTGTGCTCCAGTTTTCAACCACCAATTTGGACAACCCCTTTTGAGATCATGACCGACGCTTCTGATTACACGGTCGGGGCTGTCCTGGGTCAGAAAATTGATAGAAAGTCCTCTATCATCTACTATGCTAGTAAAACTCTAGATGAAGTCCAGAGGAATTACACTGTTACTGAAAAGGAATTATTAGCTATAGTGTTCGCTTTGGAAAAATTTAGGGCTTATCTCTTAGGGTGTCATGTTATCATCTATACCGATCACTTTGCCTTGCGACATCTCTTGGCCAAAAAGGATGCTAAACCCCAGCTTATTCGTTGGATTCTTCTTCTTCAAGAATTTGATCTTGAAATCAAGGATAAAATCGGGGTACAAAATGTGGTAGCGGATCATTTGTCGAGACTCCTAGGTGATTCTTCTTGTCCGAACATTCCAATTGCTAACACTTTTCCGGATGAAACTATTCTTACAGTTTTAGGTGTCCACACCCCATGGTTTGCTGACATTGTTAACTATTTGGCCGTTGGTCAAATCCCCGAGGATTGGACCAAGCAACAACGGGATAGACTCAAATCTTAGGCCAAATACTACTTCTGGGAGGACATTGAACTGTATCGCATCGGCTCTGATCAGATTATTCACCGATGTATACCGAAGAATGAATTCAACAGTATACTCGAGTTCTGCCATGCATCTAGGTGTGGTGGACATTTCTCTGGGAAAAAGACTGCTGCAAAAATCCTGCAATCTGGCTTCTATTGGCCGTCTTTATTCAAGGATGCCCAAGATTTCTCAAGGTCATGTTCTCAATGTCAGGCACTCGGGAGCATAACTAAGAGAGATATGATGCCCCTAAACCCAATTCCTTCCGTCGAAATTTTTGATGTTTGGGGCATCGATTTCATGGGACCCTTTATCCCTTCAGTTGGACATCAGTACATTCTTGTTGTTGTTGATTATGTGTCCAAATGGATTGAGGCGATTCCCACCCGAACCAATGACCACAAGGTGGTCATTGATTTTGTCAAGAAAAATATCTTCAGTAGATTCGGGATTCCGAGGGCTATCATCAGTGATGGTGGCACTCATTTTGCTAATTCCCAATTACATAATTTATTGGCCAAATATGGGGTTAATCACCGAATTTCCACACCTTACCATCCCCAGATGAACGGACAAGCCGAGATCTCCAATCAAGAGATCAAGAACATTCTGCAAAAAACGGTTAGGCCTGATCACAAGGATTGGACTCAACAGCTTGAGGACGCTCTTTTGGCCTACCGTACGGTGTATAAAATGCCCATCCGCATGTCTCCATTCCGTTTGGTGTATGGAAAGGCTTGCCATCTACCCGTAGAGATTGAACACAGGGCATTCTAGGCGATCAAACAATGCAATTTAGATCTGAATTTAGCTGGGAAGACGAGGAAACTCCAACTATCTGAGTTGGAGGAGCTTAGAAATGATGCTTATGAGAATGCCAGGATCTACAAGGCTCAGACCAAAGCTCTACATGATCAACTGATTTCCCGCAAGAGCTTTGAGCCGAACCACAAGGTCTGGTTATTCGATTCTAAACTTAAACTCTTTCCTAGCAAACTTAGATCTAAATGGAATGACCCATTCATAATTGACCAGATTTTTCCAAATGGAGCCGTTCAGATTTTTGACCCAAAGATGGGTAACACATTTAAAGTTAACGGTCAACGTCTGAAGCCTGTTATTGACCATATTCTTCCAAAACCCATCTCAGACACAGTTGCTCTAGCCATTCTGTGACTTCTTTGGCTGGACTTTGCCTAGCTGACGGCATTAAACTCAGCAGTTGTACATATGACACAAGGCTGATACGAGCTTCATATTTAGGTGACATCTTTCATATTCTACCCTTTCTTTCAATGAGGACATTACATCAGCTAGGCATGGGGGGGTGGATTCATTTTTGAATCATTTGGTCAGCTTTGCGAAATTCATGTAAATTGTTTTTCTCTTCTTATTTATACATAAAAAAAATCAAAATTAGGAAGTATTAGTTGGACATTAGAACTTTTCAATCTTAAGAAATTTTACATTAGGATCTGAACACAAAGACCCTTTAGGTCTTTGGACTTAATTAGCCCTGTATCCACTAAAATGTGGATTTGTCTTTCGAGTCCTCGTCATCTTAATTCTATCGTAATTGGAATAAATAAGTTTGGGTGATAAGTACACGACTTATCAACCCACCCTCTGATTTGAGGGAATTTTTGAGTTTTAAGCATCTACACACTTTCTTTGCACTGACTCGTTGTTCGGCAATTCTAACGGAAATTGGGTAGCTAATGAACCTTCTAGGGTGATATGGCTAGCAATTTATCGTGGGTAACAGCCCATAGGTAGGTTGTCCAGAGCCCAGTCACTGGACCTTTCTCTTTTTGCTACCTTTAGGTAAATCTTAGACCAGGGAAGCCACCTACTTAAAAAAAAAATCAAAAAGAAAAGGAGAAAAGAAAAAAAAAAGAAATAAACCACACTTCCCTCACGAGTATCGCTGGCAAGTTGTCGATGGTAACAGCTCATCGACGGTTGTCTAGAACCCAACTCCGTAAATGCACTGAAAATTCCCAAAACACTTAGGAAGAAGTGGAGAAGTAGAATAAATAGGCGAGATATACACTGGATTCACCCTTGTGTTGACCCCGTAAAAAAATAAAAGTAGGGAGAAAGCTACCGGTTGTAAAGATACACCTTCAGGCACAATTCTTTTTGAGGTCACCTAGAGGCGTAGAAATCCGAAGTCCGTTTTAATTGCTGGTCAACGAGTCTATCACATTCACAATAAGATGCTTAGAACTTAGAGTTCTCATCAAATCTTAGGTGAGTTGAATGGCCGTAGAAAGCCACTCTTAAACCCTAAAACTTGAAAATCCAAAAAAATTAGAAAAGAGAGAAAAAAGAGAAAATGAAAATTTTCTTTGAATAAGGCGAGGGCTTAAGGCGGTTTGCATTTTGGCAGATACTCGGGCAATATTGT
This sequence comes from Thalassia testudinum, assembly GCA_037157565.1. Lineage (NCBI taxonomy): Eukaryota > Viridiplantae > Streptophyta > Magnoliopsida > Alismatales > Hydrocharitaceae > Thalassia > Thalassia testudinum. The sequence goes on along the minus strand of JAZHRO010000025.1, from coordinate 66,402,398 downwards.
GTCTTTGAAAGTTCAGATCCTAAGTAGACAATTTCTTAATGATTAAAAATAACTCATGCCCAAATAATCCAACCTAATTCTTTTATAAATAGCATATAGTTTTTGCTAGGGACTAGCAAAAGATAGGCATGGGGGTATGATGTAAACACATTTACAATACTTAAGATGTCTATTTATGCATGTTCTTAAGCATAGGATTGCATTGCATGCTATATATATTGCATAACATGCATCATATTGCATTTAGATTGGTTTAAATAAAATGGAGGTTAATTGTCTCCTTTTATGTGCTTGGACAGGGCAAACTTTTTATCGGGGCCTCGGATCGAAGATCCAACCATACAAATGTGATCAGGGTGACGATTGGAGTTCAATGACTCCAAGATCGCCTTAATCAGGCATCTGTAGCATCAGATAGTGACTGGGGAACCCTAGAAGATCAAGGGCCAAGATGGTGTAAATCCACACTTCAAACAACAAATCCGACCGCACGGATGGATTCGGATTGACGATCGCAGCCTAACGATGCGAAAATCAACTCAATCCAACACTTGTGGCACCATCTACAACATCCAGAAGATGGACGGCCAAGATGGCGCCACGTGGTGCCATCTCAGCATCCAACCTGCCCTCAAGACCACCGCTGCCTTTTCAAAGAAGTTTTGGCACGTGATCTGGGTCATTGGATCTCAATCCAATGGTTGTGGATACACGTGCCGTAAAACATCCTCGCGCCCATCCACGCTCCGCAGCGCAGTGGGAGAGGGTGTTATCGTGAGCAGGCGACTGATAAACGCCAGTTTATCATCATTCTTATGCATTAAAATAAACCTAGCTCTTAGGATTTTACTCCGCAAACGGGTTTTTGGGCTGCATTTAGGCATAAATTAGGATAGGCATGCATTGCATTTTTTATTGTCGTTTTAATAAGTTTTTGTGAGTGTTAGGGATGTACAGATGCACAGATTCCTAAAACCCTAGCACTCAAGAAGGCAAATGGTGAAGGAGAAGCCCAGACTAGCTGGAACTCAGCCTAATCCAGCTCACCTCAGCTTGATCCAGCTCACCGCAGCTGGAACCTAGCTTACTTGAACTAGGGTTAGCTCATCCCAGCTCCATTCAGCTAATCTCAGCTGGATGGCAGCTCAAGAGAGTTCACCTTAGCTCACCCTAGCTCAAGTCAGCTCAGATCCAGCTCAACTTAGCTGAGTCTAGCTCACCTCAGCTCCCACTAGTTCACAGGGAGCTCTAGCTAGCTCAGCTGAGTTGACAGGAGTTCACCCCAGCTCAGATCCAGCTACATCCAGCTCCACTCAACTCCAGCCAGCTGAAGAAGAATTCATCTCAGCTCAGGAATTTCAAGTCCAGCTCCCAGGGATTCAGCTTAGCTCATCTCAGTTGAGCTAAGCTACCTTAGCTGCCTCAACCAGCTTGATTCTCCCCGATAGCACCAGACCTAGCTCACCTCAGCTCATTTTGGTAGAAGCTAGCTCACTTTAGCTTGGCTTAGCAACTAGCAAAGAGCTAGCAAGCTAAGCCAGCTAGAGTAGCCCCATGCCAGCCTCTTCAGCAGCAGCCAGCTCCAGCTCCAACTCCAGACTTCTTCTCCTCAGCTCCTTCCTCTAAACCCTAGCTCCATTACCTTCTCCTCTACTCCTCCATTAGCTAAGCTAGCTTAGCTTAGCTTAGCTTAGCTTAGCTTAGCTATGCTCCAACTTCCTTGGCTTATACCACCCCAAAAACCCACCTACCAACTCCACCCAACTAGCTCCACCTAAGCCCCACATAAGCTAACCTACTTGGCACCAACCTAACCTACCCACCACCTCCAAAAGACACCTAAAAGTGGCACCAAAAACTACCCATAACCACCCCTTAATGGTGCCACTTTTCCCTCCAAAATCTCCCCTCATCTCCACCACACAATCTCCCTTGAACCCATCTCCACCATCCACCTAACCCCCCTTCTAGAAGACCCCATGTTGGCGCCAACATGGTGGTGTCTCTCCACCACCAAAAGACACCAACACCACCATAACCACCCCCTTTAACACCCCTTGGGTTGGCGCCAACTCACCCTAGCCATAGGATCACCAACCACCCTCATCCTTCCATCCTAGCCCTCCATTTCAAGGGGTACCTTAACCCCCCATCCTATTCTATAAAAAGCCACCACCTACCACCATTTTGGAGCATCCTCCATTAGTGTATTTTTCTACCTACATCCACCTATACCTACGCCCAAGGAGAAGGAGTAGAGAAGGAGATTAAAGGGGCACATCACCAGCCCTTTTGGTGCCTTCTTCTCCCCACTCTCTTCAACTTGGGCCACGCCAAGGAGGAGGACTCTTCCACTTCAAGAAGGACGGCCAGGCAAGGGAGAAGGACTTAGGGTGGACGTCCACCCTTGGAGAGAAGCTTAGGGCACGCCCCCTTGGGCTTGCCTTGGAGGACATCACCTTGGCGGAGCACTGCAAGGAAGGAGTTGAAGGATTCTTTTCAAGCTTGGGAGCCACCAACCTTGGAGCAAGAAGCCCTCTTCTTCACCATCTATCTAGAGGATTTGTGTTTGCTTTTCTTTATTTTAATTTTTCTAGTAGTAGAAGCATTCCTCTACTAGCCTTTTTTGTAAAACATTTTTCAGTAATCTAGTTGCCTTCTTTGCAATTTTCTATTTTGCATTTCTACTTGCTTTGCTTTTTAGCATTTTTCACTCCCTCTCCCTAATTATTCTAGGCCTCCACTTGCCTAGAGTGAGTTTAGGGAGAGGCTCTACTTGCCACTAGAAAGTAGTAGTTAAATTGAAGTGTGAATTACCTTCCCGTCACCATTCCGCATGTTGTCTTAATTTAAAACAAAAAAATGATATATTGAAAAATACCAAAAAGAAAGTTGAGATTGTATTCCAAGCAAGAGAATCACTATTGCAAACATTTGGCCTCCTTGGACGACCCTAGATACTCCCCTATCTAGGAATATAAATTTAAGAGCGAAAGCGGATTTACGCGTTACAACGACGTATTTTAACAAACCGCGTATTTTCGCTATCAGCGACATGCAATCCAATTGCGCGAGAGGGCGAGCGGCGCGGAATTGCACGAGCGGGCGAGCGTTAGATCTGGATCGGGTGGCTGCGGGCGCACGTTGAGGAGCGGGGAAGGCGCATCTTAAGCCGTCCGATCGCATGATCGGACGGCTGAGATTCAGCGAACATGCGTAAGTGTTAAGCACGTGCGAAAGCCAGCAGCCGCGTGGGCAATGCCCACTACACCCACATGGGACCCTTATTTAATGTTTTAAAGATGTAATGACCAATTTGCCCCCACTCCTTGCAACTATAAAAGGAGACCCCCTCCACACGAAATTCTTATCCCTTCCTTCTCTTCTCTACCTCTCCAAAGCTCAAGAGAAGGTTGTCCCACACCCGGGATGCTCCTCACGAGATAAAGTCTAAATTTTCGTCCCCGTTCGAAAGTGGATCCCGCGACGACGACGACATGCTACCCCGTTCCCGTTCTTCTACTTTATCCTCCTTTGTCCTGCTCCGTCCTCCTTTGTCCAAGCATCATCCCGTTCAGCTCGTCCTCCAAGCGATCGTCGAGGAGGATAACTTCTCTCTCCCATTCTTCTTTACAGCTTTCTAGTGTAGAATTTTTCTGCTTTCTAGTGTAGCTGATTTCCCGCTTTCTAGTGTAATCCTTATTTGGTTTTATTGTATAAACATTTTGAAATGCATGTTTTCTCTCTCTCTCTCTTCTAGTCTGATTGTTGTAGTAGCTTCGTTGTAATTACATCGCCTCTCTTTTCAAGAACAATTCTAAAAAAAATATAATTGCAAATATAGATCGACGTAACCTCCCTGTGTTCTACCTGGAATTTCAATTTTGGTATAAATTTTATTTGTTGAACACAAATTCTTCGCTTTCAAGCTACAACGACAAGGTTTTAAAACCAAACACGTTAGCGTAACAATTCGTACGTTCAACATTTTCCCATTTGATCCATCTACTTCTATGGATCTAATGCAAAATCTAAATCCTGAGATCCCTTCTTCTTCTGGTCAGGGGGAGATTCCATCTTTTGATGTTCATGAGGCGCTCCTGAACCAGAATCTTAGGATGCTTGAGCAAACAAGGCAAATTAATCTTTTAATAGCTGCCTTAAATAATTTGCAGACTCATCAAACCCATCCACCTCGACCTGAGGCGGGTTTTGAAATCCATGATTTACCGATCAATCATCCAAGGCCTCTACTTAGAGATTATTATAACCCATCTAATGCACAAGTAGAGCCTAATGTTAGGATTCCTATTGGGGAAAATGATCCTGAATTAAAGCCAAACATTATAGGTTTAATCCCCCACTTTCACGGATTTGCATCCGAGGATCCATTTCAACACATAGAAGATCTTAAAAATTTATCCCAAACTCTTGGTCCTCGAAATCAAAATAGGGAAATCCTACTAATGAAGATGTTCGCTTTTAGCCATAAAGATAAAGCAGCATATTGGTATAGAACTATAGCAAGACCAATCTCAACTTGGGTTGAACTCGAATCCGCATTTTTGAAGAAATTCTTTCCAATTGGTCGAACCAATGCTTTAAGGTGAGCTATTACTACTTTCAATCAAAACCAAGGAGAACCAATTCATGAAGCGTGGGAACGTTTTCATGAATTGCAAAGGAAATGCCCACATCATGACATCCCTCGTTGGCAACTCATGCATTTCTTTTATTATGGTTTACAAGAGGGCATTCGCAATCTAGTTGATGCCTCTTTTGGACGGAATTTTCTAAATCGTGACGCAGAATCTGTTTCAGAATTATTTGAAGGGATGGCAGAAAACTCAATCAACAATGCATCAATGTCACAATTCACGTGGGCACGAATACGAATCATCAAAATCCGCATAAGGGCATTCACGAGATCGGTAATCCGTCCAGGCAACGGATTTAGAGATTATTGTAGAAAAACTGGACAAAGTAGATATCGTAGCAAAGCATCTTGACGAGGTTAGAAACACAATGGAGACTCTTACGCCTCTACTTGCTACGAATCCCGCATATTCACCTGTTTCGCAAATTCCTGCAGGGAGGGAATTTGTGAATAATCTGGATTCTAGAGATCCATCTTTCTTGGGTTTTCTATCTACTCCTTCACCAACCCAAGGAGGGACCTTTGTCCCACAATCTTACCCACCCTTTTTCCCACCCTTTCCTATTGCAAAAAACTCGATGTATCTTTTAGGTTTACATGCCATCCAGGACAACATTCCAAGATCAAATCCTTATTCAAATTCCTATAATCCTGGATGGAGAAGCCACCCAAATTTTACTTAGGCTGATCAAAATCAAAATCAAAGACCATCTTATCCAAATCAGACCCATTTTAACCCACCTCCATTGCCTCCTCAGCAATCAGATTTAAGGCCTAACCCGATGAGTGTGCAGAATTACTCTAGGCCTATTAGAGATACACAGCTAGGCCAGATTTTAAGAGCTGTGTCAGAGAGTCAGCAACAAAATGTTGAAGCTCTCGTTGAGATCCATAGGCAATGTAAGGTAGAGTTGGCTGATTTACGAAATCAAATCACACTTTTGGCTGAGTCTCGTCAGCCAGGTGCTCTTCCATCTCAGCCAATTCCGAATCTTTGGAATCTGCCAAATCCTAGGCAAAATCAAGGCCAAGTCCATTTCCTTAATCAGGGCTTTGATTCTAATCATAACCCATCCTCCATGTTACCTGAAAATAATCCACCAAACCGGCATCAACAACCCATTTTGTGTCAAAATGATCCACCTACTATTGAGAATCAAAACTGACTCTGATCTTCTGAACTTGGTGGAATCATCTTTTAAATTGCCTTAATCTTGAACATTCTACATCTCAACCTAAATTAGATCTAATCTTTATAAGATTCACTCTGATCTTTCTGAGATTTTCACGAGAATCTGATTTTTGGTTCTGTGAGATCAATTCTAGGCAATTTTAGGATGAGTTTTGATTGGGTGGTTTAATCTGTTTTTCTATTTTTGAATTAATTCTTTCACAACTCCTTTGTTTTTACCATATACTTATTCTTTTTAGGAGTTCTTTACTAGGGTTTACGCCTAGCTGAAGGCGTAAAACTTAGCATTTGTATATAGTTGTTTCCTATTTTTACCTTTTTGATTTTCTTATACACTTACTCTGAAATTTTCACTTCATATCATATTGATTACATTCATTTAGTCCGACTGACCACTCTGACCTTTGTTCAGAAACGAAATCATCTGCACAGAGATTTTTAATCTCCTCTTTTCGACTCCTTCCATCACCTTATACTAAATGAAGTGTAATATATTTTCACCCTTCTTATAATGAGACATTGTAAAATTTTGATTTAGGGGGTGTTGAAGTGAAATTTTCACTTTAAGTATGGGTTAAAAAATAAAAACACATAAAAATTAAATATCCATGAAATTAAAAAAATGAAATTCCAAAAATGATAAAAATTTTAAAAAATAAAAAATTTAATAAAAATTTGAAAATTTTTTTGAAAAAAAATTCATAAAAATTGGAAAATCTTATATACATAAAAATAAAAATACATAAATACAAAAATTTGAAAATGAAAATTCATAAAAATAGTAAGAGGGGTATATTCATTTTTTTTAATAAAGAAGAAAAGAATAAAAATATATATATTTACTATAATTAAGAGCTTAATTTTCTTTTAGGTCAGAAGTTTAAAATGTATATAGAATATATATAGAGTATTTAAGAGCATTCAATTCTTAATTAGATTTTACTTAAACATTTTGTAAAAACACACTTTTGTGTTTAAAATTTTTAAAATAAGATTTATTAGAATTAGGAATCTTTTAAATCATTTAAAGATTTAATTTTCTATTCTTACCTTGAATTAAGAAACTAAGTGTGTTAAGATTTAAACTTAAGTGTTGGAATTAAATTAGAACTTTCTAATCAATTAGATTAAGTATCCTTTTGCTTTTTGAAAATTTGATTTTATCATAAAGTTAAGTAAAAAGGCTAGATATTCAGAGTTAATTAAATAGAGAGTTGGTAGAATTTTAGTCTACAAGACTTACAGGCTAGAGATAAATAACTAAACTTGGTAAATTTTGTCTTGACAGATCCTATAGGAGGAAACTAAGAATTTGAAGAACCTGAGAGTAAAGGGCTTTATTGTCCAAGCTCTGGTTTGAGAGCTAAGTAACCTAAACATCTAAATTCATACACATAGAATTGTCTTGGCATCTGAGACCTCAAAAATATAGAGGTTAAGAGATTAATTCTGAATCCTCTTTAGTCCAAGGATTTCTGCGGAGCAGTTCTTGAAAGGGTAAAGGATGTGCCACTCACCTAAAACAAGGATTTGGAGAATAAAGTTAGTAAGAAAAATGAGAAGGGGGAAGGAAAAGAAAAAGAAAAAAAATAGAAAAAATAAAACACCCTGTAGTTAAGTGCCTCATTAAAAATGGGTGCTTATGTAGTTTTTCCATAATAAATAAAAGCATCTCATTACAAATGGATGCTACCCTTCCTTCCATCGAATAAAAAGAACACCTCGCTACAAATGGGTATTCTAACCTATAGAAAAAGTGAAGAAAAAATATGGAGAAAAAAATATTAGGAATAAGAGACTTAGTGGTCCACCGGGGAGATATACACAAAAAGTGTTGACCTCGGGATAGAAAAATGGTGAGGAGAAAGCAACCAAACCTGAGTAAGGCCAAGCTGAAGGCTTGAATTGGAATAATTAGGATTGGAAAATGATGTCTTAAGATCTGGATTTTTGCAACTTTGGATGCCTTTAGGACAATTCTCTTCACTAAGCACAGATGTTTTAAAATCATAGCTACTGAACCTTACTATTGGGCAATGAAGCATAAGAAATTGGGTTTTAAAGATTTTAAATTGAGACCTAAAGGAAAATAATTGACAGAATCCTAGGTCTAGAAGTTAATCTTTAGTATTGTAGGATAGTAAATTAGAGTTTTACTACTCAAAGTTTGATTAATAATGAGTATCTGGTTAATTTGCTTAAACTTATATCGATAAAAATCAAATATCATAAATAAAGGATCAACTTAATTCTATTGAGTTTTTGAGTTAAAATTTAATTCTCAATCCTTAAGTTTTGTTTCCTTAAAACACTTTGTATTCTAATTTGAGTTAAGAATAGTTACAAAGATTAAAGAGATTTTTGAAGAATTCTAATTCAGAGAAAAATTCTTGTTTACAAATTATTTTAAGTGTGTTTTGAAAATGTTATAAGTATAAATCTAAGTAAGAAAATTTTCACATGTGCTCTATACATTAATCATTTATATTTAACCTTAAAAATTTCTGACCTAAGCTTTCCTCTACATAGTTACTATTTATTATAATTTAAATCCAAGTGCTTTAATTCATCATAGTCTTAGTTAATTTTGCTAGGGACTAGCAAAACTTTGGCTTGGGGGTATGATGAGACACTCATCTTGATCTCTAATTACCCCTAATTAACTACTCTTCCTAGTTAATTAGCTAAGGTTATGAACATATAAGGGTTAATTATAGAATAAGGGATGTTTAGTAAAGGACCTTAAAATAAGATAAAAAAGAAATTTTATCATTCAAATAACATTATTAGTAACTTAGATAATAATTGGACTTGAAATCCTATTAACCATTTCCTTAATTAATAAGTTAAGTAATTTAAACTTAATGTAAACCTAAGTATATAATAACTTAAGTAATTTTACTTAATCTAATAAATTAACCTAGAAAGGTCAAAAATGTAAATTCAAGGTGAAAATATAATATTTACCATATTTACTAACATATATAAAAAGTTGAAAAGGATCTAAGTTAAAATAAACCCTTAAAACCTGAGTTTACATTTTGGTCCTTAAAACTTATTACAATCGGGTCCTTATTTCTCATAGAGGTCCTTAAGTTTTATTATATATAAGTCCCTTTCCTTCTTCTTCTTCAGCTGAATGAACGGTTGGCGACGGAGAGTGACGCCACTGCATGATCACTGCCCTGCCGACATCACTCTTCTTTGTACAAGCTCTTACAGCTTATGCTCACCACCTCCTCTTAATCCACCGGTTTGGATTAACCAGAAATCCTATTTTCCAGTAGGAGATAACCTCTTCGTCGTCGGAGATGACGCTGGAGATTAGGCTCCTCAAGCTCCTTCTTCGGTCAGACCCTGCCATTCTTTTCGCCGCCAACTACTATAAATACCCCCTCACCACTCAGATTTTACTCAAGTTGGCTCCCTTCCCTCTTCTAACACTGAGCTGACCCAATAGGCTATTCATCTGCAACTCTGGCGACTTTCCATCTCACTTTCCGACTTCCTCCATCCATTCTGATCAGCCGAGGAGATCTACCGTGGTCGGCCGCGTCTCTGACACAGCCGCGTCCCGTCGGAGATTCTTCTTTTCACCATCTGATTTCGTCGTCTGCCATGAGACTTTGGTGGAACCCTATTGACCCCTTCATCCAGGTAACAGTAGATTAGGAGTAGGAGTAGGAGTAGGTTAGCTTAGTTAGTTAGTTTAGGTAGTTAGATTAGAGTAATTTTAGAATTTCAGTCTTCTCCGACTCCAGCGAACTCCTTGAGCTCGCCAGAGCCTTAATTTCATCTTTTGAAATCGCTGTCCACCTTCCTTTATCTCCCATGATCATCTCTGATCCATTTAATCACTTAATTAGTCACCTAATCGCTTAATTCATCTTTCACCTCCATCGACTACTATCACTGTCCATGGCGATAGTAGTCGAGCTAATTCCACCTCCACTGGGTCTATCATCATCTACCCATCACTTATGGACCCTAATCGAAACTATAATACATATAAATATCACATAAAAATTAAACGTAAATCTTAATTAAGCTCCTGAGCTCGCTGTCAATGGTGGCTCAGGAGCAGTTCAAATCCTAAATTAAATATATATTTATTATCATAGACATCTGTTGACTTGTCTTAACCACTAAATTGAGTGGGAGATCAAGTCCCGTGCCTCAACCAACTCAATTTTTATTCAAAATGAATTTACTATCAAATCTTACATATAAAGAGATAACGAGGAATTAAATGTGATTCTGAGGTTCCATGCAACCTCAGGATCCTTTTTAGATTAAAAATGGCAAGTCTAAATAATCTCTACACAATTCACATATTTTCTGAACTCACCGGAGCTCCGACGAGCTTCGACGAGCCATTCTTGAGCTTCAGCCTTCAGAATTGAGTGAAAAGCTCCAGATCAATGATTTGAGGATCACTGATTGTGCTGAGGTATTTTAATTGAAATTTTAATGTCTGGAGTTGCTGTTAGATCTTCATCTTCTCCAACTTCGGCAGAGTTGGAGATGAGTGACAGATAGGTTTTAGTCCTATTTAAGAAGTCTGGAAGCATTATTGTTGATCCCTAGGTTCATTTCTGTGATCCAATCACTGTAACAACTCTTAGATTCCTCTGACGAACAAACACATTTTGAAGCTCAGGTGGCGAGCATGAAACCCTAGAAATCTTGGTCAGGACACTTATCTGAAGATCTCAGCAAATTCCTAATGTTGAAAGAACTTGATTTGAGGTTTTAATTTCCTGTGGAGAGGCTTTTAATAGAAAGTCAAATTTTTGTGCCTTCACAGTCAAACTGAGTTTGATTATGGAGTTCTGAGCTCGAGTTGAGGAATTGATGAGATAGAACTGCTTCTGAGAATCTGTTGGATAATCTGAGAGTGATCAAAGTGAGCACAGATGAGTTATTGTGTGAAAATTCAAATCTTGAAAATTTGGGTTATTTTTAAACCCAAACTAACAGCAGTGCCATTTTGTTGAGTTTTAATCTTAAATCCTGCCCAAATCAGTCTATTACAACCCATAGAGCTTGTTTTAATTGATTAGTAATGTTCCTTTTTGTCTGTCTATCTATTTTAAATCTGAAAATTCGAACTCTAAAGCTTTCAGAGAAGCTTTGAGCTTCTCTGCTGTTCCTGAAGGTCTTAAGAGCTTAGAACTTACTCCAGCAGATGCAGAATAACCTGCATACACTATTCAAACCTTTAGTTAAGAGAGATAAGTCCATCTGAGGACTCTGTGAAGTTAATTTCACTTTCTAGGCATTAAAAACCCGTATGAACCCTTTATTTCACTCTTTAAATTGAAGAGGAAAACATCCTCTTATCTTTAAATTGACCCTGCAATCCTATAGAGTAACCTTAGAGCTTTCCAGCAAACTTTAAATCACTTGAAATGGAGCTCTGAGCTGAAAGATATGATCAGTTGAAATTGGGTCCGGAAGGGGTTAAATTAGTCCCACATCGGCAGTTTCCGAGCTGGCGCCTTGGAATAGAAGCAATTTGTTACATGGGCTTCCCAGTCATCAGTGCTCAGTGCACGGTTACCAATCTGAGCATTCTGAACCAATCTGAGCATGTGTGTGTGTGTGTGCCGGCATGTGTGCCTGCGGGTGTGCACCTGAGTGGGCATGAGTGAGTGTGCCCTGGGAGGGCGAGGCTTGGGAGGCTGGGTTGAGCCGAAATGACTCGAGAGTATGAACCAAAAAATAAATCAAAATCTAACCTAACTGAAATCCGGCGAGGACCGAGTAGGGCCTGGTCCCACCCTGGTCTCAGGGTGCTGTGTATCCTCGAAAGGACCTCATCGAAAATAAAATAATTTTTGGTTAAAAAAGAAAAAAGCCTAGTTCAATTGAAGGATTAGAGGAAAAGAAAAGAGAAGTAGAGAAGCTGATGGCTAAGTGCTGAAGGCTAAGATTAAGTGTTGAGCTGAAGGCTAAGGAAGCAAAGGAAAGAAAGGAGAACAGGCACTACTAAAGAACAAAAGAAGAAGACTAAGGGAAGAGAAGGTAGGAATAGAACAGAAGAAGAGAGGTAAGAAAAGAGCTCGAGAGAGAATAAAAATAAAGGAAAAGAAGAGGAAGAAAAGAGAGGCTGAAGAAATAAATGAAGATTTATTTTTCTTATATCATTTTAATTACTTTTTATTCTTAAATGTGGTAATAAGGCATGTTTTAATAAAAGAACTCTTATTGCCTTAATTTCTTTTGAAATAAAATTGGAAAACTAACATGTTTACTTGTTAATAAAGTAGATCATTTTGAGTAAATATGTTCTCTTATGGGATTTTGCATATTACTTCATTTTAATTAATATTTTGGCAAAATTCATGTTCTTAAAATCAACTTAGTTATACCTCCTAAACTTATAAAGAAAATAAAAGATAATTGGTGAATTTAGAAAAAATTATACCTCCCAGTGAATGACCTGGACTCAACCAGAAAAAATTTCTAAAATGTTAGGTTAATTCGACCCTATACTACACAACTGACACAATTTCGAGTTAACCTAAGTGACTTTTTCTACTCTTAATTAAGTGAAATTAACTTAATTACTGAGTTGAGTGGAAGTCACCGATCAGTTAGGATAGAAGATACTTATTTCTGAGCCTCGGATTGACAATCCGATCGTACGGATCTGATCAAGACGACGATCGAAGTCCAACGCCTCTGGAATCGCCTCAATCGGAGTCCTGTAGCACCATATGAAGTCTGAGTAAGATCAACGGCCAAGGGACTAGGAGACATAATTCGAAGCTTCAAATGACAAATCCGACCCCGTAGATGGATTTGGGTCAACGATCGCAGCCTAACGGTGCAAAAATCGGCTCAATCCGACCTCTATAGGATCCCCTACAACAACAAGAAGATGGACGGCACAGATTGCGCCACGTAGCGCAGCGTAGGCCGCCCAGCACACGCACCTGGCACCACACAAGCGCGTGCGCAAGTGCGCCTACGCACAGCGCAGCGCTAGTACGTGGGAATGGGTGTGCGCGGCAAGGAGGGGGAGCAGCACCAACTTTGTGTAAGCTGGACCTACAGCGACGCATGAGTTAGACTTACAGCGATGTTTACAGCTGTTGCTAATTCTTCGCGCTCCAGCAAAGCCAACTTTGGGCGTGAGCAGGCATGAGCTGCCTACAGTGACGCTTCCAGCAACGGCCTGGATGTCACTAATGGTCCCATACTTATTTTTGCCTCTTCTCCACTTTCAAAGGACCTACACCCCCTCCCTTCCAAGCCATCTCCACCTACTCTACTCCCACCTACTCCCAAGCTCTAGCAAGCCTACCAATGCTTCATTAGAGTAAGTTCTCAAGCTCCCAAGGCACCTATTAGTGTAGCGAACCTCTGCCCCACCAAATACTCCTCCATCTTCCCATCTCCCTTCAGAGGTCGTCTTGGAGCCATCCTCTGACCTCCATTCCGGTAGCAGATGAACTCCGTCTTCTCACCTCCATTCCGAGGCTATGCCGAAGCTTTCCTCAACCCGACGTCCTCCTGCATCTCACCTTCGTTGTTCCGCTCCTCATCTCCTTTGTTCGAGCTTTCGCCAGGCGTCGTCGTTACGCCGAACAGCTGATTTGGGAGATTTCCTCTCACCTTCCTCTCTTTTTATGCTTTTATAGTTCATTGTAATCGACATTGAATTGATATATATATATCATATTTGTTCCATTTATATCTTGTGATTCATTCTGCTTGTCTTTTATTTCAAAAACACAAAAAAATATCAAAACCCTAAAATACCAAAAATAAACAAAATGAAGCGTGGTTTTCACGTAAAGTAAACGTCGCCTCCCTGTGTTCGACCCGGGACTCCCTTGGAGTTTCGATATAAATTTTATCTGATTGATGTGTTTTGCAACTACGACGACGGGTTACTTGTAACCCCGATTTCTAACACACGAAACACACATGACCATTTTGACACCGTTGTCTCCCCAGCAATGAAATTTACTTTATTGTTTATTGCGTTTCTTTGCATTTACATAGCACTAACCCTACTTGTCTTGCAAGTACCCTAGCATGGAGATCTAAGGGCGATAGATCGGAGTAAAGTGCAGGTAGAGTGTTTTGTAAGTGTCCCCCACACCACCCCCACCTTAGTTTTCTTTCCATAACCTATTAACTCAAACCCAAATCAACTTAAGTGCTTTTTATAAACCCTGTTGGAACCTTGTTCTAAATCTTATTTTGGTGTTAACGAAACTATTATGAATTAATGTTTGCAATTGAGTGCTTTTCAAATTTAAGTGAAGATCAAGGCAAACAAGAAGTGATGGAGGCTTGATGAAAAGGAGAAGATGATGACAATGACGAGGCAAGATGACAAGGATGGATCGAGAAGAAGAAGATCCCTGATCCTTTATTTTTTCTAGTTTAGATTTTATTTTCATAAATTGTATGCCTCTTAACAAAGAATTTAACTTAGATCATAAAAATCAATTAGAGATAAATTAGAATTTATATGGCATTCATTTTCAAATTTCATAATGAATTAAAATACTTAAAATAGGTACTTGTAAGCAATTGCCAGTACTGTTCATCAGTACTGGTATTTGCAAGGCACAGGTTTGAGAATTCGTCTCAAACTATGAATAACAAGTACCGGTACTAACCATGAGTATCGGTACAAGTTAGCCACAGGTTGAAGGCTTAATTCTGGCCTGGACTTTACAAGTACCGGTACCCATGATGAGTACCAGTACTGGTAGGTTATCATGCCCATGTAATCTCAAACCTGGGTGTCACAAGTACCGGTACCTATGATAAGTACCGGTACTAGGACTTAGGTACTGGCGACAGTGAACAGCTAGTACCGGTACAAGTACTTTAGTACCGGTATGAGGTAGCCATTGGCTCAATTATGAATGGCTAGAAAATTAATTCCAACAATGTGAACGTTGGGAATTAATTCCCAATGTCTAGTAGATGAATCCTTAAGGTCCTAAACCCTATATAATGACCCTAGGATTCTTTGTTTGCACACAAGAGACACAAGAAAGATTAGAAATACAAGAGAAATTCCTAGAGCTATATTTCCAAAATTTCCACCATATTCACAAGAGAAGAAATCATGTTTGCTGCTTTTCGTCGTGCTACGCTTTTGCAAACACTTCAACGATGTAATTTCTTCACACATTGTCAAAGAGATTCACGCTCATTCTAGGCTCTCAAATTGGTAATATTTTTTTAATTATTGTTGAGAGGCTTAGGTTCTTGTTGTAAGAGTTTTCTTTCTTACACCAGTTTTCACTTGTATTTTGAGCATTTGCTCATTTGGGTTGTAACAAACCCATTGTTGTAATTGGGTTAAGGTAACCCATTAATTACCTCGAATATTAGTAAATTGATTCTCTTGGGGTTGATAGAATTGGGTTAAAAACCCTAAGCTGGGAGGCTTAGGTAGTGGAGTACCCAAGGGAGGGGAACCACTATATATCTTGTGCCAATTTCTGTGATTGTGTTTTGTGCAAATTATCTTTCTTGTTATTACTAATTTGTTTGCTTAAGTATTTGTGCACATAGATAGCCATATTCCATCGATCCTTCAATTGGTATCAGAGCAGGTTGCGAGAAGACGCAAAAAATCAACTCGCAATGGCATCTACAACAAGGCGCATGGAAGGACAATCATCCTCCCGTCCTCCCTATTTCAATGGGACGGAATATGGGTATTGGAAGAGGAGGATGCAAGTCTTCCTCAAAGCCATGGATGAAGATTTGTGGACTCTCATTCAAGAGAGATACATGGATCCGCAGCTGCAAGAAGGAATGGCATGGACGACGGATCAAAAGAAGAAGATCGTGGGCAACTTGAGGGCGATGAATGCACTGTATTATGTGTTATCAAGGGAAGAATTCAACCGCATCTCAGCATGTAAGTCAGCATATGAGATTTGGAATACTCTTGAGGTCACCTACGAGGGTACAAACAAAGTAAAAGAAACCTGTATTTCTATTCTAACCGAGAATTATGAGTGTTTCAGGATGGAGAAAGGTGAAACGATTAAGGAGATGTACACAAGATTTCGAGAGATCGTGGATCCTATGAAGAACCTAGGAGTCAAGCTAAAAGAAGAGTAGCTTGTAATAAAGATTTTAAGATCACTTACAAGTGATTGGTCTCCAAAGACCACACCATCCAAGAGGTGAAAGACCTTTCTACTCTCTCCATGGATGATCTAATTGGAAGCCTCATGGTATATGAAGTCCAATTGGAGAATTTGAAGAAGAATGAGGAGAAGGCAACAAGCAAGAAGAAGAGCATTGCTTTTAGAGCAATCAAGGAGGACTCCGATTCAAGCACCTCAAAATATGAAGTTGAAGAAATGAAGATACTCACAAGAAAGTTCCAGAAATTTCTTCAAAAGCAAGGTAAGAAAGTGAATAAAATTTCATCTGATATTGTTTGCTATGAATGCAAGAGAAAAGGTCACCTACGAAAGGATTGCCCCGTAAACAAGAAGGAGGACAATAGGAAAGAAATAAAGGAGCTCAAGAAGAAGAAGAAAAAGAAAGCATTTAAAGCGACATGGGATGATAGCAATTCGACATGGACACTGACTCTAGCGAATCGAAATCTGAAGACGAGGTCACACATCTTTGCTTGGTGGCAACTTCAGAAGATACGAACAACAAGGTAAACCCTAATTTTTCATTTGAAGAATTATTAGAAGCATATGAAGAGCTATATCATAAAGCTAGGTCATTTAAAAAAGAAAATAAAGTTTTAAAGAATAATTACCCAACATTAGAATTAGAAAAGTCATGTTTAGAAATAGAATTAGAAATGTCAAAAGTGACTAAGTCACAATTGCATGCAAAAATAGTAGAACTAGAGAACATTTATGAACATTTTGAGGGAACTTTAAATAATTTAAAAACAACAACTAGGTTAAATACAGAATTTTGTGATGATCTCTAATAATATTCTCTAAAAAGATAATTGAAAAAGGAATCTATTTGTCGAATTTCAAATTATTTGGATTCCATTTGTACCTCAAAGAACTATTTTACTCTTGTTGGTCTGCTGAAACCTTAGAACTACATGAGCACTAGGTTACACCTTTAGGGTCAAAATTGTAGAAACCACACATTTCGGTTAACCTAGACCAAATCAAGTCTAGTGGCTAGCTGGTGAGCATGGTCATCTTGTGGGTCAGTCACCACAAACCCTAGCTGAAGAAAAAGGGTTAAAAAAAAAGAAATTGTAAAACACGTAAACAAACCCGAATTTGTTGTCATACTACTGGGTCATCACAACTGCCTTAGCAAAACCTTAGACAAATCTGTGGGGAAGAATCAAATGATCGTAGCTCGGGGGTACAAAGGAACCAGAGGCGTGAGCCGAAGGAAGAACCTTCCCCTTGGTCCCCTCATTCAGATTAGCTGGGTTAGCTTGGGGGTTGGGACTACTTTCAGTTGGTTGTACGACAAATTTTCTCTTTAGGAATTTGAATCTTAACAAAAAATTTGGTCATCTGATCATAAGGACCATCTGATTGACAGGGCCTTAGCCTTGTCTGGCTTGGCTACACCAACCTAGGGGTTGGTTGGTGTATGCAAGGGAGGAGGTCACTTAGACCTTGACTAGTTGCACCTTAGGAG
This sequence comes from Thalassia testudinum, assembly GCA_037157565.1. NCBI lineage: Eukaryota > Viridiplantae > Streptophyta > Magnoliopsida > Alismatales > Hydrocharitaceae > Thalassia > Thalassia testudinum. The sequence continues at coordinate 66,384,915 of JAZHRO010000025.1, read as the reverse complement.
CCACTCTCAAGGAGGCGAGTCATATCGCCCAGACCATCTTCTCACCCCTCTTCCATTATCTTCTTAATCGAGATGGCTAACCCTAAACCTGGACCTAATCAGGATCCAGAGAATCTCGACCCGATGGCTCATTTAGGAGCTCAGGTCATTGAATCTGCATAACCTTGGGATACAAACCCAAGGTGGCAAAGATGACTTTTCAATTCACTTGGTCCTCCTTCTCAGGTTGCTGAAATGGTTAATCCATATCTTGAGTCTGGTTATTATGACCCATACCAATCATCTCCGCAAAGGACCCGATCTTATGCCCTTAGATACAAATTTCATACTCCTCCATCTGACCCATGGAACATGGGTAGACCAGATTCACCCCCTGGAACCTCTAATGAACTACCACTACATATGCGACCACATTACAGATTACAGCAAGCTATAACTAAGACTAGAGACAAAGTTGCATTCTATCTGCACGAAATCTAGGCTACTACTGATCCGGAATAAAGATGAACCTGGATTCCATTCCAAGAAGTTTTGATGGAGGCCCTTCAGGAATTAGCATCAATAACAAGGCTAACTAGACAAAATCGGACACTTCAAGAAATACTACTTTTGCGGTATCAAGTGTAGAATAGCCTTGAGGACCTCGAAGAACTTGAAATGACCACGCCTGAAGGTGACACAGGAGATTCTCAAGAGCAGATACTTCAAATAGATTCAGGATCTAGTTTGGATATGGGACATGAGCAGGAAGTATTTTGAATGGGTTCGTCTAAGAACTCCATTCATGAAAATGATGAGGAAAGGATTAGTATCTTCAAGACCGATTCACAATCTGGATACCCTAAATCTTGGGAGATACCTCATGGGTTGGACAACTTGGATGAGATGAAGGAAGGAGATCCACTTGAGGATATGGATCTTTTGGCAAGCATTCCATGTGACACTACTGATCAATCCAGGCCACTTCCCATGGAAGGTGAATCTGTTTTTGATCCAACACCATCCGACTTGCATCCTTCTTTCACCTACATCCTTGATTCTGATATTGGAGACTCTGAGATGGCACTCTCTATCCTTGATTCTAATATCCAAAGATTAGAAATAGCTATGGATGCTTTGCCTAAATAAATAGATGTTCTATCTGAGGTAGGAATTAATGAGGAACCCACTACATATGAGGGTGAAACACTAAACAAAATGAACTAGGGATTTACTTATAATCCTAATCAATCTAATGGATGGCTCGACTCAGAGACTGAGTCAGCTTCTGAGGAATTGGAGATGATTACTGATGAGGATGAAGTGATTTCAGACGAGGATTTCAGTGACCTCCCCACAGAATTTCTACCTTCACGCATACCCTCATATGACCTAGAGCCTGGAGAGGGCATGATCTTTGACGTTAATTGCCATTATGAAGACCCTTATGATTCCGACTCTGATTCAGATATACATTTTAATCATATCAATCCACTCCTTTAGCAATTTCCTATTGAATTCTAGAACATGATGGATCCGTAAAATTGGCATCAGAATGCTCACTCTGATTATCCTCTGCTTTATGCCTCCACTCCAAATTCTGCTAAAGCTAGACTTTTTGGAGTAGGGGTACATAATCAGCTAGTTCGCATTTGTGGATCACTGATTCTGGGAGCACACGAACATATCTTTCTCTTGATCTTAACCAGCTCTTACATAATCACAAAGACATCTGATTGAGTTTTTGCCCAGTTGGAGGCATTAAGCTCAACACTTATAAATAGCAAACTCAACACTTATACATAGCATACTCAACATTTATAAATACCATTTATACATATTCTTTTTATACATAGCATATTTTTCTTTTAACATATTTCCTTTCTATTGCATATCATCAGATTGGTAGTGCGTAATGTAAAATTTTAGGAGAAATTCCAGGTGATCTCTACCCATGCACTCCCTATCAATTTATTTTCTCTATATTCATGCATGAGGACATGCAAGAACTTAGGCATGGGGGGTAGATACATCAAAACTGAAAAATTTTTATGCCAACACTTAGGAAAACCTCGGAAGAGCATGTTATATGTACTTTAGGGTCCTAATTTAAGAACAATCAACTCCACCTCCAATGCTCGCATTGGAGCTAGAAATCATTCGCAACAGCCACTTCCGACTCATTCGCTCACCCTTCCTGTTCTAAATTTAGGACCAAGCAGAATGTAACCCAGTAAGGGAATTTCATTAAAGTACAAATTATAAGAGGTTACTTGTATATAGCATATATACATAGTGCATTCATGAATAAGATTTTATCAAGAGAATGCATTAGGATTTTATCCTCTAGTTGATTCCTATAATATGGAATCCAATACAAATTTCACACTCACATGTAGATTTTGCAATGGATTCACTGTGAAGACTGATAGACGTCTTTAGTCTATCGAGAAGAAGCAGTGCTTCTTTTCCTGAACCCCTGGACAGTGTTTTGGAAGTTAGGCAAATCTTCTTCTAAAAATCTACCAAATAGTGTGAGATGAGAGTAGGGAGTACTGGTGCTCTAAGATTAGTGTAAGGAATTTGGAATTCTAGATAATTAGGCAATGATACTCAGAGATTAGGCATAGTTCCGCTCTCAGTTCCTGTGTATACATTTTTGTGTGAATTATGAGAGCCACCAAATAAGGCAAATATGCAGAGATCAAGTTTTCATAAAACCAGTGCTAAGGTGGATGGTTGCGACCATTCTTTACGAAATCCTCGGCTGAAGGAGGGTATTGATGTCAAGGTTAAAAATACACCATGCTATGCATATCTTTCCAGATGCTGAGAAGAGGCACTTCCACCAAATAAGCCACCCGATATCTCTTGAGTACCACCAATCCCTAATAATGCCTCTTGAATAAAAGTTGTGTATGTTATGTGCTGTATTGCGTCATTTTGATATACTACCTTTTCTGTGTTTCTAACTGCTGGAATACTACTTGAGGCATTCCGACTTAGTGTTAGGGTTATGGGAACTCGATTAAAGTGTTAATGCCATGTGAGTCCACCAAATATGGATCATATGTGTGAATTTGGTGAGTTTGTGAGCTCTAAAAAAAAAAAAAATAGAAAGAGAAAGAAAGAGATAATGAATGCAAAAGAACCAAAAGAGAGAATAGTTCTTTTTTGTCTTTCTCTGAATTTATTTACTTAATAATTTGGGAATCTAGACTTTGTAGTACTAATCTCTATGTAACACCAAATGAGAGTGAGCTACCAAATTAACACTTATTTTCCTTAGACATTCTCTACCCAAGCTTAAAGCCAGGGCAGAATTCATAGAATATCTTGAATACCCCGAGGGAAGAAGTTTTCTAAGAAGTTTTCCTATCTCGCTAGAATTTTACTAGGGGTCAAGTACAGGCTTTAGAGGTAAATTAGGTTTTTCACTCCAATCCGTTGCAAAAGCTACATAGATGCACTTTCAAGATTGTCTGGATTTCTAGAAAGTATGTTGAAAATGAAAAGGAAGGAATCGCTAGTTATACACTTGATAATAATCAATCCTTTAGGGACCCATTTGTAAATAACTTAGTTTTGCATTTTCTAGGGACTAGTAAGATTTAGGCATGGGGGTATGATTGCTTAGTAATCATAGATCTTAAAAGACTTAAACTGAGTTAAAACTTAGCATAACTTAGTGTAATCCATGCATACATGAGCATACATTGCATCTTTCTTGCTTTATTTTAGCTATGCATCTAATAATGATATACTGTACTGATTAAGTGCATTATGTGGATTGTAGGTAATAAGAAGATTTGAAGCTCGATCTGAAGCTGAATCTGAAGCTAGATCTGTAGATGGATTTGAAGAATAAAGAGAAGCTAGAGCTATAGCAGAGCTGGAGCAGAAGACTTAGGAATAAATAGTAGAAGAAATAATGTAGGGTTGAGATATGCTACTCTACTAAGCAGAAATTAATGCTTAGATTAAATTATGAAGAACATTAGGACATCCCTGCACTTATCCCAAGCATTAGGACAACCCTAACCCATATCCTTAGTCTCTAGGATAACCCTATCCATGTCCCTATCCTTAAGCCACCTCCCTATTAGGCTAATTTAGCTGAAAAAACCAAAACATGGATAGTGTTATCCATGCCCTTATCCACATTATCCCAACTCTTATTCCTCCTTCGAGATACCCTTATCCCTAAACCTCAATTTCCCTACTTTAACCAAAACTTGGATAACACTACCCAAATTCCAACTATCCACTATCCCTATACTCAATCCTCTTCTCCTTAACCCAATTCCCACCTTAGAATCCCATTTAGATCCCTTGATATCCAAATTAGCTCAATTGGAGGTAATTGGATCAGCCTTATTCTAATTAGGTTCAGATGAACCTGATTAGGCTAACCCCAATCTAATTAGGCTCAGACTAGTCTAATTAGACTCAGCCCAAACCCAATTACCTAACCTACATCTAATTGGCTGTATTCCTACTTCATTAGATGCACCTAAACCCAATTGGGTCTACCCAGGATCCAATTGATCCATCCCTACCTATTCAAGTTCAATTAGGCTCAGTAGAACCTAATTAGGATTGGATTTGAATCTTATTTATTCAAATAAACCCAAGCAAGCTCAATTGGATCTATTTAGTCCAATTGGCTAACCCAAGAACTTCCTAAGAACCTAATTAGGTTCTCACTAAACTCAATTAAACTTAGCCAAGTTTAATTGATCAACCATCTAGTAATAGGTTACACTTAAACCTATTTTTAAACACCTACATAGGACCAACCTAGACCTACTTAGAAGTGGACCAAGTGGTCCACTTGACCACCTATCCACAGCTACAGTTAGCCACACATTCACACACACACACACATTCATGCACCATCTAGAGTCTTCTCTAGATGGCACCACCTTTGGTTGCCAAAAATGGCAACTAAGGGAGTCCACTCTTAGATCCACAAAATGTGGATCTAAGAAGATCACTTCCCCTCCCATCCTGACGCTAAGATGGAGATTCTTCTAGAGAACTCCTTAGTTCTCCAGAGAGCGAAGCCAAGGGTTTATTTAAAGAACCCTTGGATGGCCAGAAGCCCCCATCTAGCCATCTAGTCTCCCATTAGCTTGGCAACCATTCACCTCCACGTTCATGAGCACCTCCACATCCACGTCCATCATGGCTAATTCATCTCTCCTTCCTCCCTCCAAGGGTCGCCTACCCACCATTGGTCGCCCCTCTTTCTTCTCCCTACCACCTCCATCTCTAAGGTCATTGGAGACCACCTTCGATGCCCTTCCTTCTACTAGCATGGATAAGTAGTTCTTCAAGAGCTTTTACTATGCAATTCTTTTCTGCTTAGTGGTGTAGCTCTCTCTTCCCCCTCAATGATGCATGTGCAATCTCCTCGTAGATCCACGCATGCATTCATTTTCTACTAGCTAGTTGTTTTGTTTAAGCTTTCCTGTACAAGCTTTCCTCAAGCTTCGCTTTGTAGCAACCATCTTGAACTCAATGAAAATCATCCTTTTATATATATGTATGCATTGCAAAAATCACCATGAGCTTCATTGTCATATTTTATTGTGATTAAAGTTTCTTGTTTTAATCTCTCATAACTATAGCAATAGCATGTCGTGCATTAATACATAAGTAATTATAAATTGACATGAGTTTTAGCAAGTACAGAGAGAGAGAGAGGATTAGGATTAGATTTTGCATTTCCATAATGCCTCCCTGAGTTTGACTAGGACTCACCGTCTTGTTAATTTACAAATATTTTTGATCAAGGGTTTCGCCCGACTATACTACGAACTATGACATATTTCAAAACACGCACGTAAATGACTTGTCAAGTCCGAGTGTCAGACATAGGGAGGCAAAGTATTAATTCACTAATAGAGAGAGAGAAAGAGAAGGAGAGGGAGATAGGGTTAGAAATCCATGCTCAAGAGATGATAAGAACAAGATATCAAAGATATATTCTAGTAATTATCCAAATGTTGTCATCAACAAAAATGTATATGAATGCTTGAATGAAAGAAATAAACTATAACTATAAAAGAAATTAAAACTAAGAACAAGGAAGAAGTCGACGTCGAGGCAACCATGGTGGTGGAGGAGCTTCCATCAATGGCTCGGTGGCTTCAAGACCTTGCTTGGAGCTATATGGAGGTGGTGGATATTCCTGGGTAGATGATGGGTGCAAATGATGGGGGTAGGCCCCTCTTTATAGTGGTGAAAAGGGCTAAAATTCATCCTTGGGTCAACAATGATATTCAAAGCGTCACTGAAGACTTGCCACATGCATCGCCAAAGCCACTACTCCCGCTCCTACTGGCCCACGTGCCCCAAGCCATGTCTCATGTGCTGTGCTGCATGCATGCACTGGTGCTGCGTTGCACGCACATACGCTCTTCGCATGCTGTTGCCCTGTGCATTGTTGCTCTGCACGTGTGCACGCTATGCGTGCGCTACTGCTAGTGCTACTGCACCGCTTCAATTGAGAGATTAGAGGATGGCAGGGCTCGAACCCGCGCCCTTCCTTTCGGAATGTGCCTCAAGACCAATGTGCCAAGCCCCCAAGTTTGTCGCAAGGAGAAGCCAAGGGCGTGCGGTGGAGAGAGCTTCTCAGTTGTTGGATCAAGATCCAATGGCTAGGAATAGATGATGTGGATGAAGAGGAGCCGGTGGTGGGGCTACTAGCCGATGTTGGGCGGCCTAGATGGCACCATGTGGTGCCATCTGGGTCGTCCATCTTCTTTCTATTGTAGAGGATGCCATGGTGTTCGGAGCGAGATGATTCTTGCATTTTCGAACTGCCATCGTCGCTCCGAATCCATCCTTATGGTCAGATTTTTCATCCGAAGCCCGTAAGGATGTCGTATTGACCCTTGGCCATTGATCTTCGTCAGACTTGCTATGGGAGCTACAAAAGTTGGATCGAGGTGATTTTGAGTCCGTTGGACTCCGTTCGTCGATCCGGATCCATTCATACGGTCTGATTAGTCATATGAGACCTATTTCAATATGGTCTTGTACACAAGGTAATTAAACATTGATTCTAAGCAATTTAAATGTAAAGATCACACAATATACATGTAATGCTCCCATACCCACTATAATATGACATTATCGCATAAGTACCCTCAAAATTGACTTTAATTGATGATATAAACACTAATAATTATAGAGTCATCACGCACGCACAGCCGCACTGCCAGCTCACGTACAACGCGTAGCCAGTGCATGCAGTAGCTATCGTATGGTAGGAAGGTTGCTGACCGTCGGATCATCACCGCTGATCGCCATCAAACGGCTCTGATCACTCCTCACTAGCTACCATTGTGCCTCACGCTTTCGATTGCACAGGAAGAAGCCTCAGCTATTGGATCACACGTGGAGGTCTGGAATGGTGCAAGAGATCGTGCATAGTGGCACACGTACGATCGTGCGTACGATCTCATGTCGGATCACACATGCTCGCATCGTGCACTTCCGAAGGTGCCACGTTGCCTCCTTCCTCCCCATCCGATTATTGATTGACAATTTTTCTCACCACTCGAATGCTGTGGATTTGAGCCTCGTGAGGGCTCGAACTTGTGCTGGTTGCTTGTTGGTGGAGACGCTCATCACTACGCCATGCTCGTGGATTATTGCGAGGATGAGTTATGGTCGGCATGCTCATAGCCATTGGATCAGGATTATGCGGCCGAGGTCATGTGTGCAAGTGATGAAGAGAGGATGCAAACACTGATGGAGGTTGCTGCGGGCGACACATGGTGCAATGAAGGCTATTAACCATCATATCAACGAGCAAAACTTCTCTAGCTTGTTGTGGGAGCTGTGGAGGTCGGATTGAGTTGATTTTGAGTCTATTGGACTCCGTTTGTCAATCCGGATCCATCCATATGATCCAATTGCTCATTAGACACCTATTTCAATATGCACTTGTACACAACATCATTAAAGATTTATTCTAAGCAATCTTAATGCAAAAATAACACAATATGATGTACTGCTTCTAGATCCACTATAATATGATATTCATGCACATGCGCCCTCAAAATTGACTCTAATTGATGCAATTAATGCTATTATTTGTGGAGTCATTAGTGCACGAAGGTGGTGGAGGTGCTGCGTGTGCAAGCAGGCACGCTGGAGGGAAGTGCACGGTCGCATGGGCTCTGGCAGTACGAAGGTGGTTACGGTGTGTGGGTTATGGCAATGTAGAGATGGACAATGTTGGTGGGAGCAGCTATGCATAGGCGAAGCTGCTGTAGCGCCGGTGGGTGCGGTAGAGGTGCTGCAGCACCAACGGGAGGTGGCTGATGCACATGGTTGTGGAGGTTTGTTGGAGGAGGATGAACAAGAGCGAGGAGTTAAACATTGTCGAGGTTGGCTCATGGTGGTGCTATTGGGTGGAGTTGACGATGATGGTTGTTGCCGGTGGTTGATGTGAGGAGGAACTCGTCGAGGTCACGGTTGCGAGGATGGTCAAGCATGGTTGAGGAGTCAATGAGTCATGGTTGCAGCTGCAGTGTCGTGGAGGGTGCATGGTGGTGGAAGGAGGATGATGAAATTATGGAGAGGGAGTTCCTCTCGTGAGGAAGATGATGTCTCCCCCCTCCCTTGCCCCCGTCCTTTGCCTATTTATAAAGAGAAATAAGAAAAGAAACACAATCAGAGAGAAGATAGAGACAGATTATCAGGGAAACAGAGAGAGAAATAAGGAAGGAATTTAGAGAAATATTAGGGGAATGTGTATGCATGGAAATAAGAGAGAGTGATGGTAGGTATTTAAATAAGGAAGATCTTTAATGGAAAGAATTGATCGTGGGAGGTAATCCTAGGTTCCACAAATGAAGATTTGCAAATCTCTTTCTTCCTTTCTTTTTTTGATAAAAACCCAAGATGTCAAAATTGATATGCCCCATTTATTCTTGCAAAAACATATATATGTAAATGTATTAGTACCTGAACATAATGGGCACACCTCCATTCAATAAAAATGTAAGAATGATAATTCACGAGCTTAAATAGTTTTATCAATGTAGTGCATGATTCAGAGTCATTTTCATTCCAACAATGAGGTACTTAGACTCTAATTTAGTTCACTAAAGTGGACCTATCAAATACCCCCTTGCCTAAGTTTTACTAGTCCTGAGAAAAATCATATGAAACAGACAAGGTCTCTAGGCTGGATTTTATCGTTAGGATGCCTTATTATGTCACACTTTTAAAGATTAGATCGAAATACAAACTATAGGCCTAAAGGTGCTTAAGTGTCAGCCAAGATACAGACCTGACCAGCCTCATCCTGGTCCACCATGAAGGTTTCTATGACCCGCAAAAACTGCCTAGAGGTTCATTGACCCCAGCGATTAAAGCACTTGTGCGTATGTGCAACAAGTCTAGGTTCAGTTTGTGATAAACACACATGAATTAATGACAAAATGCATATTTATGATAGTTCCTAAGCCTAGCATTGCATTCCATCATATACATATTGCATAACATTCATCAAATTGTATTTAGTGTGATGTGTATAAATTGTACAGTAATTCATGCATTACTGTGGCCAGGAGATAGGGAACGACATTTTGAAGCTTCAAATGCAAAATCCAACCGTATGGATGATTCTAGAATGATGATCACAGTTTGGCAATGCGAAAATCACCTCGATCCGAACATTGGGCATCCTCTGCAAGCAAGGAAATTTGGATGGTCCAGATGGTGCCATGTGGCAGCATCTGGAGTGCCCAAGGCCGCCCGGTGTCCCTCCAAGGGCTTCTCAATGAGCAATCTCAGTCGTTCGATGAAAATCAAATGGCTGACAGACCCCCTTCTCCGTGCGCCCACGACTCATCTTTGTGACATAAACGTGGACTTGGTGCATTGGTTGAAGCACCGACCTCCAAGGGAGGGGCACGGGTTCGAGACCCGCAGAGCACCCCCAATTTGTCAATTTGGCACTTGCGTATGGCAGCGCACACCTGCATGCACCAGTAGGGCATGAGCGTGATCCGCACGCGTGATGGAGGGCCAGTGGAATGCATGTGTGAGCGAGCGTGAGTTGGCTGCAGCGACATCCTGGAGGTTGCTAATTACTCTGTGACCATTTTTAGCCCCCTCCCATCCACTATATAAAGACCTACACACCTCCCTTGCCTAGGAATCTCTACCTTTGCTACACCCACCTACTCTAGAGCTCTAGAAGCCCATCAAAGCTCCTAAGAGCTCATTCCCAAGCTCCAAAGGTCCCCTACTGGTGTAGCAATCCCTTACCCCACCAAATATTCGTCGTCCCTCTCACCACCTTCATAGGGAGCCTTGGAGCCGTCCTCCCACCTCCATTCCGGTAGAAGATCACCTCCACCTCCTCATCCCTATTCTGTTCCTTGTTGAAGCATTCCTCTACCCGGCGTCCTCTTGCATCTTATCCCCTGTCATCCAGCTTCTCACCTCTTTTGTTTAAGCTACCGCAAAGCACTGTGGTCTTGCCAAACAGCCGATTTAGGAGATCTTCTCTCACCTCTATCTCTATTATTTTTGTCATATTTCCATTTATTGTAATAAATGACATTGCATTATATCATATTTGCTTCTCACCACTCTGTGTGTTATCTTGTTTATTTCTTTACCATAAAAACACAAAAAATAACAAAACCAAAAAACCCCAAAAATAAACAAAGCGAAGTGTGGATTTTAACGAAAGCAAATGTCGCCTCCCTACATTCGACCTAGGACTCCCTTGGAGTTTCAGTAAAAAAATTGTATTCAATAATGTGTTTTGTGACTATAGAGACAGGTTTCTCCTAACCCCAATTTTCGCTCGCGAAAACTCATTTCGAGAGTTTTGTGTCTGTTCTTTTTAAATTCCCCTAAACCCAACATCGAATTGGCCTACACACAATCTGTATCGGATTCCTTGTCTCGACCATCAATCCTCGCAAGGTCCTTAGTAATCGATGCTTCAGGATAGTACCACCCATGGCAACCCCTAGAACCCTGGCTTTTGACACTTCGAGATAGTGCCACCATGGCATTCTGTAGCTAAATTCAGACCTTGGCAATTGACATTTCGGGATAATGCTGCCCATGGCATTCAAACCAACACAAGATGCTTCTGTGCCCCTGGTAGGATATTTAGATATCCTAGGTGACATGAACCGAGGAGACGGTATGTTATAATGCATCTTCAAGGGGAGTATATTTCATTCCTCCTCTCAGTGTCGAGAACTTGTCCAATCAACTTATGCCTTTGAGCTACTCCTAAGTCAAATTTTCAGGAAAACATTTTTAGAGCAGAACACGTTTTGGCATTATTCTTCATTATGTGCACTGAACCAGACCAGTGTGTGATTTTTGGGTGCCTAGGTTACCAAGTCTTGCAAACCAAAGTGCAGGCAATGGGGCCGAATACTCCCGAAGCCTTAGACTTAATACATTAGCCTCGAAACTTCTTTAACCTCTTAAGCAATAGTCCAGATCTTAACAAATACGTGAGTGTTTAAGCCCTAAAATAGACCCAGGAGGCCTAAAGTCGGTATCCCTCACTTATCTCCTCTTTAGCACTTCATGACTTAATTCATCATCTGATCCAACCTAGAACTTAGGTCCACTCCACAATCAATTGTTGGGATTAACATAATTTTTTTCTTTTCTTTTCTCTGTTTACCTTCTCTTTTTCCTTCCTCAATAATTTTGCAGTTCAGCTCACAAAGATTTCATCACCTTCCTTCTCTTGTCCACTTTTTTTCTCTTTTTCTTGTAATAAAAGTCCTAACTACATGCACGCAAAAATATTTATAAATGCTATGTTCAACCTCAAGTTATACCCCCCATGCCTAGATCTGACAATGTCCTCATTGGAAAGTGATTGAGCGCGCTTCGTGAATTAAAATCAGGGTTCGGAGAACTCGTTGTCGTAGCTCGCAAAACATGTCTATCAGATAAAATTTATAACCGAAACTCGAAAAGTGAGTTCCGGGTCGAACACAGGGGGTGAATGTTTGGTTTTATAAAAATCTGCATTCCTCTTCTATTTATTTTTGGTTGTTTTTTATCTTTTCTAATTTTTTTGGTATTTTTATCGGGCAAGAGATTAGGTCGATGAAAACTTTATCTACTTGCAAAAATATAAGAGAGAGAGGATGAGAGAGAAACAGCCATCTATTTATCAAGAATTGTTTGTTACAACTATGAAAGTTGAAAATCTACACTACGGAAGCGTAAAAAGATAGAAAGAGGTGAGAGAATCCCCCTCGATGGTTGCTTGGAGGACGACTCGCTCTGACGTTGCCTGGAGGAAGGTGGTGAGGAGCGGGACGAAGGAGGATGGAGGATAGGGCAGGATAGTGTCGCGGTGAGGATCTTCTTCCTAAAGGGTGGTGAGAGGACGGCCACAGGATGCTCCACGAATGGGGATGAGGGGAGGGAAAACTATTTGGTTTTCTACACTAGAGTAGCATCCCGGGCTTGGGACAAGCTCTCTCTAGAGCCTTGGAGGTGGTGAGAGGAAGAAAGGAAGAGATGAAGAAAAATGGGAGGGGTAAGGGTCCTTTTATAGTGGAGGAAAGAATCAAATTCGTATACAGGACATTAAGTGACGATCATAAACGTCGTTGAAGATCCGCCGCAAACGTCACTAAAGACTGCCCACATGTCCACGCTGTCACTACGCTGGTGCACTTGTGTCGCGATCCTCCGCGTGCTATGCACCTACGTGCGCTGCCGTTGTGCGTGCATGCATGTCCGCACTGCAATGTGCGTGCGGTGGCACTTGCGTGCGCATGGGCAACCTGGGTTGTGCCATGTGGCGCAATTTGGGCCATCATCTTCTTTTTGTTGTAGGGGCTGTTACAGAGGTCGAATTAAGTCGATTTTTGCGTCGTTGGGCTACGATAGTCAACCCAAATCCATCCGCATGGTTGGATTTTTCATTTGAAGCTTCAGATTATGTCACCTAGTCCCCTGGCTGTTGACCTTCCTCAGACTGCATATGGTGCTATGGGTCTCCGATCAAGGTGATTTCAGAGGCGTTGGACTCCGATCATCGTCTTGGTCAGATTTGTACAGTCAGATTGTCAATCTTAGGCTCCAAAATAAATATCCTTCTCTCTTGACCACAAAAAGGATGCAATTAACCTAAATTATATACAACTACTGTAAATGCAGAATGATGCATGCTATATAATATTTATAACATGAAATGCAAATCTAAGCCTAGGAACATGCATGAATAGGCATTTTACCCTCAATAATTGTGTCTACATCATACCCCCATGCCTATCTTTTGCTAGTCCCTAGAAAAATTAAACTACATGCTATGTATAAAAATAGAATTAGGATTCAATCACTTTGACCTAGGTCATTTATTAACAATAGAAAATTTCAACTAAGGTACTAAACAATGAAAACTCAATAGTACCTAGGTGCCTGAGAGAATGTAGATAGCCCAAGTTCTCACCTTATTTGAGAAGGGAAGATACATTTATTTTAGTTTTTCTTCTTTTCTAATTTTTTATACTTTTGAAGTTTGAGAGTTCCGGGATAACCTTTTATGGCTACCTGACTTGCCCAAGACTCGAAAAGGACTCTAAGTGCTAAGCATCTAGTGAAAAGAGTGAAAGACTCACTAGGTGGCCATTAAAACGGACTTCGAGTTTCTACGATCCTAGGTGACCTTGCCTAGAGGTTTATCTTTTCGAACGGTAGCTTTCTCCCTACTTCATTTATTTATGGGGTCAACACAAGGGTAAACCCAGTATTTATCTCTCTGATTTATTCTACTTCCCTACTTCTTCTAAGTGTTTTGGGAATTATTGTGCATTTTTGTGAGCTGGGCTCTGGACAATCGGCCAATGGGCTGTTACCCACGATAACTTGCCAGCCATACTCATGCGGTGAAGTATGATTTTATTTATTTTTTTTTCTCCCTTTCCTATTTTTTTCTTTTTTCTTTTTCTTTCTTTTTTTTCTAAGTAGGTGGCTTCCCTGCTCTAAGATTTACCTAAAGGCAGTACAACGAAAATGATCTTGTGGCTGGGCTCTGGACAACCGGCTGATAAGCTGTTACCACTGACAACTTGCCAGCCATACCACCCTAGATAGTTCATTAGCTACCCACTTTCCGATGAAACTACCGAAAAGTGAGTTAATGCAAAAAGTGTATAGATGGTTAGACTTAAAACCCCCTCAAATCAGAGGGCGGGTTGATATGTCGCATACTTATCATCCTAAATTAAAACCCCCTCAAATCAGATAGCGAGGACTTGAGACTAAGTCCACATTCGAGTGGACACCTGGAATAATTAAGCTCGAAGACCTGAAGAGTCTAAGTATTTAGGTCTCAAGGTATCATTTCCTAAAGTTAATAACCTCCAAATGCCTAAGTTCTCTTCTCCTAATTCATATTTTTTTTTAACTTTCAAATAAAAAAAAAACTAAAAGAAATTCTACGAAGTTAACAAAATGATTTCAGGATAAAATATTCACCCCTTATGCCTAAATGATGCAATGCCCAGGGTGAGTAGTTCTAAGGTTTTGGATGAAAATTACCTAGAACATGAGATTATTGTGTTTGCAGGGTCAAGCCTATAGTTTTGTGGTGTGAAACCCAAGACCAAAGTGTCGGACAACGGGTTGATCTGATTCATTAAAATCGAGTGTCCACTTATAGTTCAGCTCAGGAAGATAGTCAATTATTCCAGGCTTGGGTCGCACGTGAAAGATATCATAAGGGTCTTGATTGAAGCTAGGTGGTTTCAGGTTAATAGGTATTGATGTAGACACATCTATTTAGGTTAAAATGTCTATTCATGCATGTTCCTAGGTTTATATTTTTATTTCATGTTATAAATATTGCCTAGCATGCATCATTCTGCATTTAGAGTAGTTGTATATAATTTAGGTTAATTACGTCCTTTTTGTGGTTAGGAGAGAAGGATATTTATTTCTGAGCCTCAGATTGACGATCTGACCAGACAGATCTGATCAAGACAACGATCAGAGTCCAACGCTTCTGAAATCACCTCAATCGGAGTCTCGTAGCACCATATGCAATCCAAGGAAGATCAACGGTCGAGGGACTCGGTGACGCAATCCAAAGCGTCAAACGAAAAATACGACTGCACGGATAGATTTGGGTTGACGATCGTAGGCCAACAGAACCAAAATCAACTCAATCCGACCTCTGTAGCATCCCCTACAAAGGAAAGAAGATGGACGGCTCAGATTGTGACATGTGGCGCAACCCAGGTTGCCCATGCACATGCCACTAAATGCGTACAGCAGCGCGGGTGCACTCGCATGTGTGGAGGCATGCACGTGCAAGCGTAGCAGCGTGTATCTCGCAGAGTGCACGTCAATGCAACGGCGGGTAGGCGCATGGGTTGTCTTCAGTGACATTTATGGCGGATCTTCAGCGACCTTTATGACAGTCACTAAATGTCCGGTATATGAATTTGATTCTTTCCTCCACTATAAAAGGACCCCAACCCCTCCCATTTTTCTTCATCTCATCCATTCTTCCTCTCACCACCTCCAAGGCTCTAGAGAGAGCTTGTCCTAAGCCCGGGATGCTCCTCTAGAGTAGAAAATCAAATAGTTTTCCCTCCCCTCATCCCCATTCGTGGTGCATCCTGTGGCTGTCCTCCACCGCCCTTTGGGAAGAAGATCCTCGCCGCGATGCCGTCCTACCCCATCCTCCATCCTCCAGCTCTTTCCTCCTTCATCTCGCTCCTCACCACCTTCCTCCGGGCGACATCAGAGCGTGTTGTCCTTCGAGCAACCATTGAGGGGGATTTCTCTCACCTCTTTCTATTATTTTACGCTTTCGTAGTATAGATTTTCCACTTTCGAAGTGTAACAAACATTCGTCAATCCGAGGCTTCGATTCGACCGTACAGATCTGATCAAGATGACGATTGGAGTCCAACGCCTCTGAAATAGCCTCGATCGGAGTCCCGTAGCACCATATGCAATCCAAGGAAGATCAATGATCGAGGGTCTAGGTGATGCAATTCGGAGCATCAAATGACAAATCCAACTACGCGAATGGATTCGGGTCAACGATCGCAGCCCAACGATGCAAAAATCGACTATATCTGACCTCTGTAGCATCCCCTACAAAGGAAAGAAGATTGACGACCCAAATTGTGCCATGTGGCACAACCCAGGCCGCCCACGCGCACGCACATGCCATCGCACGTGCACAGCAGCGCGGGTACACGTGCATGCGCGGAGGCAATGGCACCAACGTAGCAGTGGGTGGGTGCGTGGGCTGTCTTCAACAACGTTTGTGGCGGATCTTCAGGGACGATTATGACCGTCACTAAATGCCCTATATACGAATTTGATTCTTTCCTCCACTATAAAAGGACCCCTACCCCTCCCATTTTTCTTCATCTCTTCCATTCTTCCTCTCACCACCTCCAAGGCTCTAGAGAGAGCTTGTCCTAAGCCCAGGATGCTCCCCTAGACTAGAAAATCAAATAGTTTTCCCTCCCCTCATCCCTATTAGTGGAGCATCCTGTGGTTGTCCTCTCACCACCCTTTGGGAAGAAGATCCTCGCCGCGACGCCGTCCTGCCCCATCCTTCATCCTCTAGCTCTATCCTCCTTCATCTCGCTCCTCACCACCTTCCTCCGGGCGACGTCAGAGCGAGTCATCCTTCGAGCAACCGTTGAGGGGGATTTCTCTCACCTATTTCTATCTTTTTATGCTTTCGTAGTTTAGATTTTCCACTTTCATAGTGTAACAAACATTCAACAATTCGAGGCTCTGATCTGACCATACGGATTTGATCAAGATGACGATCGGAGTCCAACACCTCTGAAATCGCCTTGATCGGAGTCTTGTAGCACCATATGCAATCTAAGGAAGATCAACGATCAAGGGACTAGGTGATGCAATCCAGAGCATCAAACGGCAAATCTAACTGCATAGGTGGATTCGAGTCGACGATCATAGCCCAATGGCATGAAAATCAACTCAATCTGACCTCTGTAGCATCCCCTACAAAGGAAAGAAGATGGATGGCCCAAATTGCGCCACGTAGTGCAACCCAGGCCACCCATGTGCACGCACGTGCCATCACATGTGCACAGCAGTGTGGGTACGCGTGCATGTGTAGAGGCAATGACGTGTATCATGCGTGCGTGCGCAATAGCGCAGCAGTGTTTGGGTGCGTGGGCTTTCTTCAGCGATGTTTGCGGCTAATCTTCAGCGACGTTTATGACTGTCACTAAATGTCCTGTATATGAATTTGATTCTTTCCTCCACTATAAAGGGACCCCTACCCCTCGCATTTTTCTTCATCTCTTTTTTTCTTCCACTCACCACCTCCAAGGATCTAGAGAGAGCTTGTCCCAAGCCTGGGATGCTCCTCTAGAGTAGAAAATCAAATAGTTTCCCAACCTCTCATCCCCATTCGTGGAGCATCATGTGATCATCCTCTCACCACCCTTCGGGAAGAAGATCCTCACCGCGACGCCATCCTGCCCCATCCTCTATCCTCTGGCTCCGTCCTCCTTTGTCCCATGCCTCACCACCTTCCTTCGAGCGACATCAGAGCGAGTCATCCTCCGAGCAACCATCGAGGGGGATTTCTTTAACCTCATTCTATCTTTTTACACTTCATAGTGTAGATTTTCGACTTTCGTAGCGTAACAAATAATTCTTCAAGAACAGATATTATTTCTCTCTCTCTTATTTTTGTAAGTAGATAAAGTTTTCATCGACCAAATCTTTTGCTTGTTAAAAATACCAAAAAAGTTAGAAAAGATAAAAATGACCAAAAAGAAGTAAAAGTGAAGCACGGATTTCATAAAACCATTCACCTCCCGTGTTCGACCCGGGATTCCCTTGGAGTTCGGTATAAATTTTATTTGACCACGCGTTTTGCAACTACGATGACAGGTTACTTGTAACCCCGATTTCAAACTCGTGAAACTCGTACAATCATTTTGGCGCTGTTGCTAGGGAGGCAACGAAATTTCAAAATGGTCTCACGGGTTTTGCGAGTTTGAAATTAGGGTTACTAGTAACCCGTCACCATAGTTGTGAAACTCGTGGTCAGATAAAATTTATACCGAAACTCCAAGGGAGTCCCGGGTCGAACATAGGGAGGCGATGTTTACTTTAAGTGAAAATTGCACTTCGATTGTTTCTTTTTGGTATTTTAGGATTTTGTTACGTTTTTTTGTATTTTTGTAAGAAGACAAGCAAATGAATCACAAAATAGTGATGGAACAAATATGGTATAGATATCACTTCAATGTCTATTACAATCAACTATGAAAGCATAAAAAGAGACGTGGGTGAGAGGAAATCTCCCAAATCAGCTGTTCGGCGAGATGACGGTGCCTGGCAGAAGCTTGGACGAAGGAGGTGAGGAGTGAGACGACGAAGGTGAGATGCAAGAGGACATCGGGTAGATGAAAGCATCAGCGTGGCTCCGGAATGGAGGTGAGAAGATCGAGATGATCTGCTACCGGATTGGAGGTGGGAGGACAGCTCCAAGGTGACCTATGAATGGGGATGGGAAGATGGATGAATATTTGGTGAGGCAGAGGTTTGCTACACTAATAGGAGCCTTGGAAGCTTGAGAACAAGCTCTAATGGAGGGTTGGTAGGCTTGTTAGAGCTTGGGAGTAGGTGGGTGTAGAGTAGGTAGAGATGAAGAGGAATGGGGGGTGTAGGGGTGTTTATATAGTGGTCTAGACGCGACCGTAGATCGCGTGCGTGTTGATTTGAATCACGCGCCTCGCGCGATTGAGGAGAACGGAGGGCTAGCGTTTCACGTAGGCGACTTAACTGCATGCCTCAGATGGCATGCATGTGATCTAGCATGCACCTTCATGTCAGCGGGTGGCATTGGATCACATATGGGGAACTTCAACCGCTCAATCATGATCGGGCGGTGCTATTGCGTTTAGCATTGTAGCGGGGCATGACGAATCGCGGCTCAATCTCGCGCCTGCTCTTTGAGAGTGCTTCTCCTGACCGCTGCGCCATGCCTGTGGGTGTGATGCGAAGAAGAGTCATGCCCGCACGGTGAGGGCGGCCAGTCAGCTGTTGGATTGAGATCCAACGGCTGGGATTTGATTTTGCGATAGGCTTGGAGGCTCCTTGGCTCAGGTGGGGTGACCTGGATGGCGCCACGTGGTGCCATACGGGCCGTTCATCTTCTTCTTCTTGCCGAGGGTGCTATAGAGCTCAGATCTAGGCGATTCTTGCATTGGCAGACTGCGATCGTTGCTCTGAATCCATCTGTATGGCTGGATTCTTCATCTGAGGCCCATAAAGATGTCACACTGCCTCCTGGCCATGTAAAATGATGGAATTAATGTACATATATACAACTATCCTAGATGCAATTCAATGGATGTTTATGCAATATTTATATCGTGATATGCAATGCTATGCCTAGGAACTATTATAAATAAGCATTTTATGATGAATTTATTTATGCTTATCATACCCCCATGATTAGTTTTTGCTAGTCCCTAGCAAAAATGAACCTAAATGCTATGTATAAAAGTAGAATCAGGATTCGAGTATTTAGGCAAAATTTGTTGATTGCTTTAGAAAATCTCAACCCCAAGACCTAATTACAAAAACTCAACAGTGCTCGGGTGCCTACCTGAATGCAGTTCGTCCAAGCCCTTGCCTTATTTGAAAAGGGAAAATACATTTTTTATTTTTCTTCTTTTCTAATTTTTTTTGTACTTTTGGAGTTTGAGAGTTCTGGGATAAGTTTTTACGGTTAGTCGACCCGCCAAAGACTCGAAAAGGACTCTAAGTGCTAAGTATCTTGTGAAAATAGTGAAAGACTCACTAGATGGCCGTTAAAACGAACTTCGGGTTTCTACGACCCTAGGTGACCTTGCCTAGAGGTTTATCTTTTCGATCGATAGCTTTCTCCCTACTTTTACTTATGGGGTCAACACAAGGGTGAATCTAGTGTATATCACCCTGGTTTATTCTACTTCCCCGCTTCTTTCCTAAGTGTTTTGGGAATTATTGTGCATTTTTTTGTGAGTTGGGTTCTGGACAACCGGCTGATGAGCTGTTACCACCAACAACTTGCCAGCCATACTCGTGCGATGAAGTGTGGTTTTGTTTATTTTTTAATTTTTTTCTCATTTTTTTTTAAGTAGGTGGCTTCCTTGATCTAAGATTTACCTAAAGGCAGTACAATGAAAATGGTCTTGTGACTAGGCTCTGGACAACCGACCAATGAGCTGTTACCACCGATAACTTGCCAGCCATACCACCCTAGATAGTTCATTGGCTACCCAATTTCTGAAGAAACCATCGAAAAGATAGTCAGTGCAAAAAAATGTGTGTAGACGCTTAGGCTTAAAGTCCCCCCAAATCAGAGGGCAGGTTGATAAGTCGCATACTTATCATCCCAATTTATTAGCCAAATTAAAAGTGAATTTGAATTGGCGAGGACTCAAAACTAAGTCCACATTCAAGTGGACACCCAGGCTAATTAAGCCTGAAGACCTGAAGAGTCTAAGTGTTCAGGTCTCAAAGTATCAATTCCTAAAGTTTGCAACTCCTAATGCCTAAGTTCTCGTCCACTAATTCTAAATTTTTTTTATTTTTATTTTTATAGAATAAGAGAAAGCAGGAAATTACTGTTACAGCTGACAAAACGATTATAAGATATTTCCACCCCCCCATGCTTATCTATTTCAATGTCCTCATTATTCAAAATGAAAGCATGTAGGAGAGTAGAAGTGGAAGAATAACACCTGGTTTCCATGACACACTGGTTAGCTTGGAATAGTCTTTACATGTGTTGAGTTTAGTGCCTTCAGCTGGGCGATGATGAGTCCATTTTAATGGACAAATTTTATGCCTAAGTAACTTTAATTGTATCTTTTAGGTTTATTAATAACTATATTAAGTTATAGAATGTTTGCAGGCATCATGATTTAGGTTTACATTTATTCTGTAACTTAATATGTGCTTTTTATGTGCAAAAAATAATTGGCAAAAGAATGAGGAGGAAAGGGTAAATTACCCTTTTCAAATAACCGGCGGCTGCTCTTTTCCCCATCCTCCAGGCACCCTCAACAGCCGGCCGCCAGAAATAGTTAAGGGATTTGAAAATCCCTTAACTCTCGCAGACGCAAATGAGGAAGAGTTAAAAAGCACGCGGATCCAGGGAGAGAAGATGATCGAGGAAGAGAAGAACTTGCACCTTCTTCTCCAGCGTGCACTGTGGATCCATCTTCCCCCTTGCAGGGAAAAACCCCATCTTCAGCACCAAGTGCACCCTCTCGCCCGCACGCCCTCACCATAGCAGGCGCACGCCAAGCATCCTCCACTTGCACCTGCAGGCGTGCACTCCAACCTCTCCAGCCAGCCCGTAGGCGCACACCTCCGCGTGCCCATCTCCCTTCCAGCGCACTCCAACATCTGCAGACCGCCTCACCCGCGCCCCCTCGTCCAAGACCGCAGCACCCGCGCCCATCTTGCAGACGCATTTGCAGACCGCCTCACGTGTGCCCCCTCCTTCCTGCAAAGCGCCCTCTCTCCCAGCAGGCGCGCAAGCCAAGCACCTCCAGTGCTCCCTGCAGGCATGCCTCAGAGCGACCACCTTCCACGCGCGCTCCAACATCTGCAGACCGCCTCAACCGCACCCCCTCGTGCAAGCCCGCAGCACCTGCGCCCATCCTGCAGGCGCATCTGCAGACCACCTCGCCTGCACGCCTGCCTTCGCGCCCATCCTGCAGGCACCACCACCTTCACCCCGCAAGCCTGCCAGCGCCTTCAACCCTGCAATGCGCCATCTGCAGCACGCGCGGCAGCACCCGTCTGCCTCTACCAGGCAGCACCCGCAGGGGCACACCTCTGCACGCCGCACCAAGCAGTAGCTTCACAGCAGCAGCAGCCTCTGCCGGCATCTTCTCCTCCACCGGCCAGCCACCTCCGACCACCTCCGTCGACGCCGCAGCCGCCATCGGATAGCCCTCATCCTCGCCGACCTCCCTCACCTCTCTAAACCCCACCGGTGCTCTCTCTCTCTTGCGAGGAGGAGATGGAGCAAATGCTCTGTTTTGAAGTCAATTAATATTTACATTCATTGCCATTGCCACAGAATTTGATTTTTATTTATTATTATTATATTATGGTGAAATTGCGCATGCACACTCATATTCTCTGATAATTGCACATTCATGATATTCACCTATTTCAAGATTGATTTTGGGCTTAACCTGAGCACTAATTTTCTCTAGTACATGTCACATGAAAATTACATAAAATCATCATGAATTTATTGAAGATTTCAATGAGGAAAAAACTGCACATATACCCTTATCCTTTTAAGTTATTGCGAATCTACTTTCCTTCGCATTTTATGTCAGATTTGAATAAGGATTTCGCACTTATCCGAAAGAATATAAAATAAATAAGAATTTATTACATAATTGCCTCCCTATGGACACGACCCGCTCTTCTATGAATGGTTATTTTTATTTTTGATTAGTCGATTTTTCCACCACTTAAATACTACAATGCAAAGCGGAAAGTTGGCTTGTCAAATTGGCGCCATTGCCAGGGAAGCAACGACGCAATAGATTTACTTCATTGTTTTTAAATATTCTGAGTTGCTAAATTATCTGATCAATTTCTTTTACTGTGCGAGGAATCTGAAGAGGCGACGAGGCGCAACAGAGCGGCGATAGCAACCACGAGTTAAGCAACACGAGGAAAAGATGAAGGAGACCAAGATCCTATTTTCGCAGAGGATTCTCCGTTGTCACAAATTTAATTCTGGCTTTTCACCCTTGTAGTAATTGGGGCTGAATTTTTGGGGGTTTGTGATTACACCGCAAAAATACACCTACAATAGTGCCATCTTGTGCTATTTCCTAACATTACCAATGCATATTAGGTCTCCATAGTTGCATTGTAAAAATACATGCATGCATGCATTTAATTAAGAGGAGAGGAGAATAAATAAGTGGCCTTGCAATTAACATTTTTCCTCAAGTGCATCTCTGCTAATTCACCATCTTTTTATCTTTTATTGATTTTTAATCTTTCCCGCGGCTGCATGCATCTTCTTCTCCTTGCGCCATGCTTCCCTGCAGCAACCCTCTCCCTACCAGCCGCAGCAGCCCACTCCCTGCCACTCCATGCGTGAGCCATGCACTGCCAGGGCATGGCTGTGCATGGCTTTCATCTTCTATATAAAGTGGGTGGCTTCTTCTTCAAAGGCAGCCTGGTCCAATAGAGAAAAACCCACCTGCAGCTTCTTCTTCTCCAGGCCACCGTCCTCTCCTCCCTATCCCTCCAAACGGCAGCCCTCCTCAGAGACACCCGGCGGGCAGGAGCCCTCACTGTGGTGCACACCACCATAGTGAGACCACCACCGCCCAGCTCACCATAGAGCCGGTGGGCGTGGTGGCACTTCCCTGATTTCTTCGTTTTCAGCCATTACAGCCATTGGAGTGGAAGCTTCAAGCTTGAAGCTCAAAGCTTTGCATGCCCTGTAGCAGCAGCAAGAAGGCAACAGCAGCACGCAGCAGCAACCTAGCCTCTTTCTGCGCAAGCCTGCAGGCAACCTTCGCCATCCACGCACGCCTGTAGGCCTCTCCGCCTCCCGCTTCTTCGCTCTGTCCCACACTTTCTTCCGCTCGCAGCCGGCCACCACGCGTCATTGCAGCAGCTGGCCAACCCTCACCACTCACCCCAGCAGCACCCGCGTCGCCCTCGCCCTCCACCGCGCACGCCAGCAGCCTTCTCCGCGCACTCTGTCGTAACCTTCCACCCGCAAGCCACCAGCCGAAGCCGCTCCGCCGTGCGCGTCGAGCTGTCAGCACTCACACAACCGCGCATACCCGATTGCATGACGTGGCCTTCCACTGTAGCCACTATTCATGTGAGTCTACACGACACTGTGGCTACAGTGGGGTGACCGGTGAGTTTCTCACTTTACCGGTCACCCGGCGAGCCGCTATCGCCGTTCACCCATGTGTGCGCTTGCCTGCACGTCTTCGCCTGCGTTGCCCGCACCCGCCCGTGTATGTCTACTTGCGCCAGCCCTCTCCCAATGCCTACCTTTGCCCGCTTCGTTCGCCAGCACCTGCCAGCGCCCGCTCCAGCCCTCGTGCAGCACGGTGCGCTGCATGTCTTCTCTCCATGCCCATCGCCCTCCAGCGTGCACTTGTCTGCATGCATGCACGCCTGCGCATGAGCTTGAAGCACCAGACGGTGCCCCGCTGCTACAAACGTCTTAACCGCGAGTCTTCACTCCAGTAGGAAGCGCGCGACTGCCTTCTCTCTCCCACTCTCTCTCTCTCTCACTCTCGCTCACAACACTCCACCGACGCTTGCACACACATACACTCACACTTCCACACACACACACACACAGACCTATACACTATTATATACGTATACATATATATATCGATATATATATACATATATTTATATACATATATATATATATACATAAATATATATATATACTTATATTTATACATATAGTAGTACCTATATACTTATGTATTAGTATACATACATACATATATATATATATCTATATACTTATATATATAGATATATACATATACTTATACATACATATATACATATATATCTATACAACTATATATACATATATACATATCTAGCTACATATACCTATATATATACATATATTATTATATATATATATACTTCTATATAGTATTATATACATACATACATATATATATATATTTCTATACATAGACATATAACATATATAGCTACATACCTATATACATATACATATACATATATATATATATATAACTACATATATACATACCTATATATTTATAACCATACATACATATATTTACATACATATACACATAGTTTCACATTATTTACCATACGTGGTATCGTGGGAATATCTGCACCAGTTGTTGATATTCCCCGATACATGCGTACAAAAGGTGTGTTCGCATTCATCTTCCACCATCCATCCTACACCTTACACGCGGCACTTCGTCCTGTTGGTTGCGTCTTTCTAGACGACGACCGACTCGACACCGTGCTACACTCCATCTCCGCCTCCACCCCCACCCCTTTATACATATATATATATATATACTATATTTCTGTTTCGCTTTCCTACTAGTAAAAAGATAAAAAATATATAAAAGAGAAAAGATAATCCTTGACTTGCAGGTACTCCGTCTTGCGAATAGCAAGACACATTTTGGAACCTTATTTTGGCTCAAAGCCAAGAACCCAATTTTGAGGGTGTGCCTCAAGGACAAAGATTACCAGAAAAAAATCTAAATAGAAAAACACCAAAAATGCAATAAACAAATGGAAGAGACTCGTTGTAGCAAAGGCGTAGAAACTTGACTTGTAACCTCACTTCCCTGAGTTCGACCCTAGGCCTAAAAGTGACGAAGATAAAATCAAGTAGGCCAGGTTAAAAATTTTGTAAAGAGATGGTTAGGTCCGGTTTAGGTTAACCACTATACACACTTCAACGATAAAATCATCATATTAACAACCTATTCGGGTCTGACACCATACCTTTTCTAGCGCCGTTGCTGGGGAAGTGCGCCTTCAAGTAAGTTTCTATTCCATTCCTTTCAATTTTTCTCTTCTCTTCACGGGTATCTCTGTTTTTGGTGTGCAAGTGAACCTGGTGTAAGGAGAAGGTAGGCAGACGAAGTCGAAGATGTAAGTAGATCCAAGGCGGGTACGAGAGCGTGAAGACGTTGACACCGCATTGGAGCTTCGCACACGTTGCCGAACAAGTAGGTCTTCTTTTCTTAGCAACTAGGGTTAACTTGTCACCTTAATAAAAAAAAAAAAGCTAAAAACTAAAAACTAGAAAAACTTCTTGGGATATCTTGGGGCAAGTGGACTAAAATTCACTTGTTTGATTGATTGTCTTCACTCCCACCGCCCTGCGTTTTCCCGCCTTACATCTCATAGAGAAAATCCAAG
Organism: Thalassia testudinum; assembly: GCA_037157565.1. Lineage (NCBI taxonomy): Eukaryota > Viridiplantae > Streptophyta > Magnoliopsida > Alismatales > Hydrocharitaceae > Thalassia > Thalassia testudinum. The sequence continues at coordinate 66,358,938 of JAZHRO010000025.1, read as the reverse complement.
AATCTTGATTCTTGAATTTCTCACCGTGTGAAGTATTCTTTGAGGCAAACACAAAAAGATTGATTGCACCCCTCTTTTGCCTCACTTATCTACAATTCGGGATCACCTTTTTGGTGGGGAAACTTGGAATTGAGTTGATTCCAACCCCACCACGACTCTTCAACTTGCCTAAAATTCAATCCCGAATATTTCAACACCAACAATTTTAGTTTCTTTATCTGTTGGTTGAGCCTTGTGTGTGGAAATCATTCTGGTGATTGGGAGCACTTGAATTGAAGTGCTTTGGCTCCCTTTCACATAAACTCTAAAACTGATTCGTGCATCCACACATAGAAATCTCCATTTAGGGTAGCCCATTGCATTTTAGCATGCATTAACCAATTGAAATTGAAGAAGGGTTTGTTGGGCTTAGAAGAAAACCTGTATTCTTGCAAAACCCGGAGATTGGTTGAATTGGTATTTCAGCAAAATCCTAAAATCCATACTACTTAAGACTGAACTCTAAAAACCATTCACCAATTAAGAACTTCAATTCGGGGAGATTTCCCTGTTGCATGCTTGTTTTGCACACTCTGAAAATCAATCACTTGGGCATTACCCATAAATAACGCCCTTCACATTCCAAAAGCACTTGACCCTAAGCCTCTAACTAAAATTGGTAGTAACTTGACCCTTCTTAAGGATTGGAGGTCTAACTACTTGCGTGTAGCGGCTACGTGGTGGTGAGAGTTCCCGCGTGCTATCGGGTGTCTAAGACTGGGGCAAACAGCCTTTCAATCTGGCCCGATGGTTCTGCGGTGCTCACATTCGGTTCCTAGTCCGTGATAGTAGGTAATATAGATCTTTAGGTCTAAGGGAACACTGTAGAGATTAAGAATTTGACTGAATTGATTTGTCATCAAGTGTACCTTTGCGGCGTCATTTCTCTCATCTCTTTTCCTTTCTCATCTCCCCAACTCTTCCTGCGGTAGTGCATGTTTGGGAGGAGGTCACAAAACCCTGAACTGTTTGAATTGCCTGAAAAATTTAGAAAAGGAGCCGAATCGTCCTCCTCCTCCATAAACATGGCAAACACCCCTACCTCACCACTTCGTCACAATCCAAATTCTTCCAACACCAGGCTTATCCCGAGAAACCCTGTAAGACCTTCCTTACCAAGTGTCGTGTCGAGCGACTCGGTAAGTCATGTGGAACTGGCTTCTGCGAGCCAGTATTTTGACACGGAGGACCAAGCCTCCATGTGCTCGGACACATATTTACATGCGGACACGTCTTATGGCATAGAAGACGCTTGTGCCCTGGGGAACAACCCGTTCTCTGCCACGTATAACCCAGGGTGGAGAAATCATCCAAATTTCACATGGTCCAACAACCTGCAGCGCCAAAACCCCGTGAGTGGACCAATGCGACCATCCGCACCCGTCATCCCAAGGGCCTAGTCTAATCCTATGGCGAATCCGCCATCAGGCCCTTGCGTACCGCAAACAAAACACGCACCAAGTCCTCTTGATAAATTGATGCGAATGATGACGGAAATGTCAAAGTGCCATAAAGAAAACATGACCTCTCTTCAGCACCAATTGGCGCAGCAGAATGCTGAGATCAGTCAACTATGCATGGTGACTCGATCTCAGGGCACTCTTCTCGCCAAACCTGTTCCAAACCCGCGAAACGTCGTATCCCGTGGTCCTCAACCACAGGTACGACCTTCTCACGGACAGGTTAATCAAATTCTTCAAGCTTCGAGCATTCCACCGGGATTTCAGGCTAATCCCGCTGCAGCACCACACTCTTATGTCCCTGTTGTGAACCCTCCTCCATCGTATGATCCCACTGGACCTGCATCGTCCAACGCTATCACTACGAGGAGCAGTAAGCAGACTGTTGATCCGCCTCGACCTGATCCTGTCCCGTCTTCTTCATCGCCCTCTCATTCGGGATGCGCATCGCATTCACGAGAAGATGATACACCTAAATTGGTGCCAGAATCAGTTCCATTCCCTGAGGCTTTACTGAGGGAGCCAAAAGGCAAAAAGAAAGATACGCAGGCCTTTGATAACCTGCGTAATTTGTTCAGGGATGTAGAAATCAAGGTACCCCTGCTCGAGGCTATCGATCACATACCTACTGTCGTCCGATTTTTCAAAGATTACACAACATCCAAGCAACAGTCAAAGAAATCTAAGAATCCGGTGGTTCTCTCGCCTCATGCGAGTTGTGCTATACTATCAAACCTACCACCGAAGTAGAAAGATCCGGGCACAGCTTATTTCTTGTAGCATCCAAGGCTGCAATTTTAACCATGCCCTGCTTGATCTAGGATCTTCCATAAATCTCATACCAACCATCATGCTCGAAAAATTTTCCTTGGGAAATCTTAAACCCACCCCTGTCATGTTACAGTTGGTAGATCGTTCTGTCAAAATCTCGAAGGGTGTGGTGGAAGACGTGGTGGTTAGGGTAATAGTCTTTATTTTCCTGTTGACTTTCTTGTTTTAGATATGGAAGTTCCTAGTTCACTTTCTGATTGTCCAATCATCCTCGGTCAACCCTTCTTGGCCACAGCACATGCCCTTATCGACTGCGAGTCGGGCTGTATTGAGATTTCCGTTGGATCTGAAAAGCTCAAGCTTAACATCTTTAAGGCAGCCAAGAACTTTGATTGCGATTGCATCGAGGATGACACGTCTGATGAGGACATGACCGTCAGCGCGTGTATCGGACTAATTGGGACCTATTTAGACTGTTGCGAATTACCTATAAACACTGATGACTGCTTGATCAACACATACTGTGACGTTTCCCCATCCCTCCCTTGTCCCGTACCATCTCATGGCTAGACTTCTGACGAGGTTTTCTCCACTTCCCATACCTCGTGGTCTGAGTCATATCCGGGCTGCTCACCGCTAGTCCACACTCTTGAAGATCGGATTACCCTTTCTCTCCCACCAAATTAGGCGGATTTGCAATTCTTCAGGGGACCTTGTGCCCACATCTTACTCATTGGGGCTATTCCTTTTTGGATCCATCTATCCAAGAAGGCCCTCTTCTTGGCCAGTCTGAGGGCCAACTTTTTCTTCCCGACTTGTTCTCCAATCTGCCTGGGACACTCTCGTCCCATGAAATGCCAGACCTTTCACCATCCACCATCACTTTTCGCGCCACTATCACGATCACTTCACTTTTCACTTCACCACCCACCATCCACCCACCCTACCACCCTGCTGTATACCCTGCACCTCAGCTCTCGTTACCCGATCTTTTGCCCTTTCTCTACCTTTCCCTGCATGCATATGAGGACATAGCATTGTTTGGCATGGGGGGGTGGATAGGCATCCATAGGATCTGGGTATTTTATGGCATCATACAGTTCCCACCTATTTATAAATATGCAAGAAAAAGAAAAAAAATATATATATAATATATAATAATAATAATAATAATATAATGGTGTTTAGTAATGATCTGAAAGCTGAAACAAAAATACAATAAGTGTTTATGGATATTTAACCTCTGTTTTGAAGACTTTCCAGGCCATAGAAGCTTGATTTGCTCAGGCTCGGCTTAATTCACTTGAGCATTGACAAGATAGATCAGAATCTCTCCTAACTAAGGACGTATTCTTGTACCTGAGACACCAGTACAGGATTCGTTGGTTTGCTTCTACTTGAGAGCTTAAGTAAACTTGGTTCACACTACACATATTAGGAAAGACCAGGTGAACGTAAGATCCAACCCTAGTGTTCATTAGGGAAGGTGGAGTCCTTACCTGTGCGTGCAGGTAGACTTTTTATCCAAGGTTTTAGTCTTGTGTTTAGGAGAAACTCTTTCTACCAAAAAGAAACTCTCCCACCAAAAAGAAAAGTGTGCTCCTCCAAATAAAGTTGTAAGAGATATACTGACACGTGTTTCAAAAAAAAAAAAAGATACAAATAAGTCAATATATCTCACAAATGTCTATAAACTGTTTTCCTATGAGCCATAAAAATCAAAAAATGGGAGTTGAGTTTTTCGTCATTCTTCTTAAGGGTCAATCCGAAAACACGAGCTGAAACTGGGACCAACCTGTACTTAAAGATTCGTAAAACCCTCGGCTTGAGTATTAATGTTCATTTAGTTAGTCTTGATCCTTCACTAAGCACAAGCCATAACCACTTGATCTCTCGAGTACGGCAAAAACCTCCTGGATCCTGGAAATCGTACTTAAGGTTTAAATATCAAGAGTCCTGGTTAGTCGAGAGATGATCTATGTCTTGTGAGACTTAAAATACTGGTAGTCTTCTCAACAATTGGTTCTCACAATATCCAACAATAAACACACCTATGTTGCCTCGGAAGAAAATCTCCAGCTTAAAGATCATTTCAAAATACTACAAAAAAGAAAAGTTTTGCTAGGGACTAGCAAAAGATAGGCATGGGGGTATGATTGCACCGCAAAAATACACCTACAATAGTGCCATCTTGTGCTATTTCCTAACATTACCAATGCATATTAGGTCTCCATAGTTGTACTGTAAAAATACATGCATGCATGCATTTAATTAAGATGAGAGGAGAATAAATAAGTGGCCTTGCAATTAACATTTTTCCTCAAGTGCATCTCTGCTAATTCACCACCTTTTTATTTTTTATTGATTTTTAATCTTTCCCGCTGCTACATGCATCTTCTTCTCCTTGCGCCATGCTTCCCTGCAGCAACCCTCTCCCTGCCAGCCGCAGCAGCCCACTCCCTACCACTCCATGCGTGAGCCATGCACAGCCAGGGCATGGATGTGCATGGCTTTCATCTTCTATATAAAGTGGGCGGCTTCTTCTTCAAAGGCAGCTTGGTCCAACAGAGAAAAACCCACCTGCAGCTTCTTCTTCTCCAGGCCACCGTCCTCTCCTCCCTCTCCCTCCATAAGCCAGCCCTCCTCGGAGACACCCGGCGGGCAGGAGCCCTCACGGTGCTGCACACCACAACAGTGAGACCACCACCGCCCAGCTCACCATAGAGCCGGTGGGCATGGTGGCTCTTCCCTGATTTCTTCGTTTTCAGCCATTCCAGCCATTGGAGTGGCAGCTTCAAGCTTGAAGCTCAAAGCTTCGCACGCCCTGCAGCAGTGGCAAGAAGGCAGCAGCAGCACGCAGCAGCCACCCAGCCTCTTTCCGCGCAAGCTTGCAGGCAGCCTTCGCCCTCTGCGCGCACCTGTAGGCCTCTCTGCCTCCCGCTTCTTTGCTCTGTCGCACTCCCTCTTCCACCCGCAGCCGGCCACCGCACGTCACTGCAGCGGCTGGCCAACCCTCACCATGCACCCCAGCAGCACCCGCGTCACCCTCGTCCTCCACTGCACATGCCAGTAGCCTTCTCCACGCGCTCTGTCGCAACCTTCCGCCTGCAAGCCACCAGCCGAAGCCACTCCATCGTGCGCGCTGAGCCGTCCGCACTCACACAACCGCCCGTACCCAGTCGCGCGGCTCGGCCTTCCACTGTAGCCACTTTTCATGCGAGTCTGCGTGACACTGTGGCTACAGTGGGGTGACCGGTGAGTTTCTCACTTTACCAGTCACCCGGCATGCCGCTACCACCATTCGCCCATGTGCATCCCCACCTGCGCGTCTCCGCCCGTGTCGCCCGCACCTGCCCACATACGTCTGCGTGCGCTAGCCCTCTCCTAATGCTTGCCTTCGCCTGCTCCCTTCGCCCGCGCCTGCCAGTGCCCGCTCCAGCCCTCGCACAGCACAGTGCACTGCGTGTCTTCTCTCCGTGCTCATCGCCCTCCAGCGCATGCTTGTCTGCGTGCATGCGCGCCTACGCGCGAGCTTGAAGCACCAGACGGTGCCCTGCTGCTGCAAATGTCTTAACCGCGCACCAGACGGTGCCCTTCTCTCTCCCACTCTCTCTCTCTCTCTCACTCTCTCTGACAACACTCTCTTCACCGACGCTTGCACACACATACACTCACACTTCCACACACATACACTCACAGTTCCACACACACACACACACACACCTATACACTATTATATATGTATACACATATATATTGATATATATATTCATATATTTATATACATATATATATACATATATATATATACTTATATTTATACATATAGTAGTACCTATATACTTATGTATTAGTATACTTACATACATATATATATATATATATCTATATACTTATATATATATATACATATACTTATATACATATACATATATATATATATATTTATACATATATCTATACATATTTTAGTACTTATATAAATATGTATTAGTCTATATACATACACACACACATATATATATATATACATCTATATACTTATATATATATATATACATATATATATACATATACTTATACATACATATATATACATATACTCATACATATATATATATATATACATACATATAAACATATATATCTATACAACTATATATACATATATATATATATACATATCAAGCTACATTACCTATATATATACATATATTATTATATATATATATACATCTATATAGTATTATATACATACATACATATATATATATCTATACATATACATATATACATATATAGCTACATACATATATACATATACTTATAAATATATACATATACATATATATATATATAACTACATATATATATACCTATATATTTATAACCATATATATATATATTTACATACATATACATATAGTTTCACATTATTTACCATACGTGGTATCGCGGGAATATCTGCACCAGTTGCTGATATTCCCTAATACACGCGTACAAAAGGCGTGTTCGCATTCATCTTCCACCATCCATCCTACACCTTACACGCAGCACTTCGTCCTGTTGGTTGCGTCTTTCTAGACGATGACCGACTCGACACCGTGCTACACTCCATCTCCACCTCCACCCCCACCCCTTTATACATATATAACATATACCTATATATATATACTATATTTCTATTTCGCTTTCCTGCTAGTAAAAAGATAAAAAATATATAAAAGAGAAAAGATAATCCTTGACTTGCAGGTACTCCGTATTGCGAATAGCATGACCCGTTTTGGAACCCTGTTTTGGCTTAAAGCCAAGAACCCAATTTTGAGGGTGTGCCTTAAGGACAAAGATTACCAGAAAAAAATCTAAATAGAAAAACACCAAAAAAACAATAAACGAACAGAAGAGACTCGTTGTAGCAAAGGCGTACAAACTTGACTTGTAACCCCACTTCCCTAAGTTCGACCCTAGGCCTAAAAGTGACCAAGATAAAATCAAGTAGGCCAGGTTAAAAATTTTGTAAAGAGATGGTTTGGTCCGATTTAGATTAACCATTATACACACTTCAATGATAAAATCATCATATTAACAACCTATTTGGGTCCGACACCAATTTGTCCCCGCATTTTTTAGCTACTAGGGCTTACAATATTTTTGGTGCATGCATGATTATATTTTCTGCTTGCCTATTTTTAAAAACCAATAAAGAAAATATCGAGCTGCCTATTTAGAATTTGCATACCCTTAGGTGCGTGCATTTAGGGGTGATTGAGCAGCACATTAGATCTTATTATTGCATTGCAAGCATATTAGCATGAAGATTGCTGGAGACAGGTATATCTTTCAAACTTTTGCATCCAGCTCCTGTTCATGCATTTGCATTCAAATTTAAATTCAACACCACCAAGTTGTTTGAATTTACTAATTCAGTGGTCACATAACTAAAAGTGGAACTAATAATCAGATTCAACCCTAAAAGCAATTCACATTTGATCTGATTCTAAGGGACTTGTCTGCGATTTCAAAAGAAATTACAAAGATTTGCGGTGTGTTGCACACTTCTTACACTGAGCACGCACATTAGGCACCGCACTAAGGCTCGATCCCTTAAGGCTATAGGCACCGATCTCTTTATCGGTGCAGACCCTCCTATTGTGCTTTGTGGTGGTGGTGATACTATCTTTTGACCAAGTGTTTTGATACTCCACGGAGGGGGACATCCCTTAAATGAACAAAAGGGTAGTTAAGGGGCACCGCATACGCATCGCCTCAAAGGAAGGGTTCTCCCTACTTGCATCCCTTTGTTCGTCCTTGGAGTAACTTCTCACTTGATCGCCTGGGAGTATCATCCAAGCAAAGTATAGGTCCTGGGGCACTCGAAGGTTGAATTAAGGCACGTAATTGCAGTGAAAAACTTGTCTGGCCATTTATATTAACTAATTCAACATCCACAAAAAAGAAGGTTAAGATTTCAAGTCTACACCCCTCGTATACCACTTACGTGGGAACGGAGCGATAAGTCTTGATCTTTTGACTTATCTTTGGAGTGGAGGTTTAACTTAATAAAAAGATATCTCTGAATTGTGTTTTGTATGCTTGGTAGACACTCTCTTGAGGGTAGTCTAGTGTTTGATCATGAGCCTGAGAGAATTCTTAGGAGAGCTCACCTAGGAGAGGAAAGAATGGCTGAGCAAGGTGCAAATCAACAAAGAACCCTAAGGGACTATTTTATTCCAACTAACCAACCTGCACAAGCACTAAGACGACTGGCAGGGGATAATCCGTATGAGATCAAGAGTAGTACCATATCTCTATTGCTCTCTTTTTATGGTACTACTTGGGAGGACCCCTACCGGCATTTGGAGGAATTCACCGAGGTCTGTTCCACGGTGAAGCTCCAGGGCATTACTGATGAAGCCCTGATGAGGACTCTATTTCCTTTCTCCCTAAAGGATAAGGCCAAGCACTGGTATCATGCCCTCGATGCAAGGGTAAATGATTGGGCCATCCTTAAGGGAGAATTTTTAAAAAAGTATTTTCCTATGAGTAAAACCAACCATTACAGAAGAGAGATTATGGGTTCTACTCAATAGGAAGGGGAGCAATTTCATGAGACTTGGGAGCGCTTTAATGACCTTCTTAGGTTATGCCCCCACCAGCAAGTGCCAAGATGGTAGTTGGTCGAAAGGTTTTATAACGGATTATCTGAAAGGCATAGGCAAACCATTGATGCAGCCTGTGCAGGAACCTTCATGACCAGAATTGAGGATGAAGCCTTGGCATTATTTGAAACTTTAAACGACAACTCCATACTTCTGTCCTCTGCTTATCAAGAAAGAAAACCATCAATCTTGCAGAGGAAGATAGAGGCCCATGAAGCTGGGGCTTCTCAGGATTTGGCTTATCAGAATCAACTATTGAATAAAAACTTTGATAGGCTTTTAGCAAACCCCAGCATGAACCCGCAAGCAACCTCTATTTTTTAGGCTTCAAGAGAATGCTCCATTTGCCAAAGCACAACGCACGCCACTACGGAGTGCCATTAGGCAAATCAATTCCCTGAGTTGATTCAGGTCTACTTGAATGCGACCCAAGGTTTCCGCCCCCCTCGCAATAACCCTTACTCCAACACTTATAATCCAGGGTGGCGGAACCATCCAAACTTCTCTTGGAAGCAAGCTGATGCTTCTAACTCAGGGAATACAAGACCCTTACCTCCCTAGCCCACATACCAACCTTCTTATGAAAACCCTCCTCCGAATAAGCCCTCTGAGATGGATGAACTGAAGCCCATGATGGAAGCAATGCAAGAGCATAATAATATGGTTATCTAATCTCAGAATAAGATGATTATTGATATGCAATCCCAAATTGGTCATCTTATTGAGGCAGTTAGGCAACGTGATTCGGGGAAGCTGCCTAGCTCTTATGAGGAGAACCCTAAGGGCAAGGGGGTTGTATTTAGGGAGCATGCCCAAGTAGTGACCGTGTTGCGGAGTGGAAAAAAGATTGACAAGCCTGATAACACTCCTACGGTTACATCTCAGAATTCCCCTTCCACACCTGACCTGACTTCCATCTCACCCGAGGAAGAGCCACACCACTCTCCCCCACAAAAAATCACCCACAATGATAATGTCGTCCTTCCACGACCCCTTTCCCGCCATGACAACCCCTCTACCCAGAAGCTGAGGGTGCCCTATCCAGAGCGCCTATCTGCTCCGGGAGAATCTTCTGTTGGCTCGTCTGGAGCCAAGGATAGGACGGAAGAGATTATGGATACCTTTAGGCAAGTCTAGATTAACTTGCCTCTGTTGGAAGAAATTAAATAGATTCTGTCCTATGCCAAGTTTCTGAAGGACCTATGCACCCAGAAGCGCCGATCTAGGAAATAGGTCCAAACTAAGGTCATCCTGCCTGACCATGTTAGCTCGGTTCTTCAGCATGGAACACGCCCCAAAATGAAAGACCCAGGGGCCCCGTATATTTCAGTGGTTATAGGTAACCAACACATTGACGAGGCTCTGCTCGATCTGGGTGAGGGGGTAAACATTCTACCGAGCTCTGTCTACGACCTTTTGGGAGGAGGAAAGCTGAAGCCTAGTCCAGTAATCCTCCAGGTTGCAGACAGATCACTTAAGACACCACGGGGATTGTTGGAAGATGTCCTTGTGAGAGTGGAGGATTTCTTCTTCCCCATTGACTTTCTGGTACTTGATACTGACCCATCTAATAAGCCCACAAAGTCATCCATTATTTTGGGATGCCCCTTCTTGGCCACAGCCAATGCGTCTATAAATTGTAGATCCGGGGCACTTAAAATGGGCTTTGGGAACAAGAAGATCTGGTTGAATGTTTTTGATACTTACAAGCAACATGGATTTGAAGATTGTTCTCAGATTGAGGTCGTCGATGAAATAATTGAAAAGACTACTCTAGCACTCTTATGTAGAGATCCCCTTCAGAAGGTCATATCTTAGGACCATCCCTCGATTATTAAAGAAACTGAAAGGAAAATGCCTGAACTAGAAGAGTTGCTGGGGGTACACACTGAGTCTCTGTCCCCACCTTGGACTGTGAAGGTAGATCCGCTGCCTGAGGTGGGGACATCTCAACTAAAACCCTGAATCCAGAAGGCTCCTGAATTGGAGTTGAAACCCCTCCCGAGTACATTGAAATATGCTTTCCTTGGCCCTAATAACACGCTCCCAGTTATTATCTCGTCTGCATTATCTGAATTGCAGGAGGGAGCTCTTCTTGAGTGTTTACAAAGGCACAAGGAAGTAATTGCCTAGACAATTGCTAATATTAAGGGTGTTGATCCCTCTCTTTGCATGCATCATACATACATGGACGAGTCCGTGAAGCCCTTCCGAGATATGCAAAGAAGGCTCAATCCAAATATGCGGGAGGTTGTTAAAAAGGAGATTCTGAAATGGCTAGATGCTGGGATTATCTATCCCATTTCAGATAGTAAATGGGTCAGCCCTATTCACGTAGTTCCGAAAAAGGCAGGAATCACTGTGGAGGAGAATGACCAAGGAGAACTGGTGACCACTATACCCTCAACTGATTGGAGGGTCTGCATTGATTACCGCCATTTAAACACGGCTACCCAGAAAGACCATTTCCCCTTACCGTTTATCGATCAAATTCTGGAACGATCGGCGGGGAACAAGTACTTTTTTTTTCTTAATAGGTACTCTGGGTAAAATCAGATAGCCGTTTTTCCTGATGATCAGGAGCGTACCACCTTCACGAGTCCGTATGGCACTTTTGCATTCCGCCGAATGCCATTCGGGTTATGTAACGCTCCTGCCACTTTCCAACATTATATGATGGCTATATTTTCTGATATGATCAACGAGTTCGTTGAAATTTTCATGGATGACTTCTCCATTTATGGCTCATCATTTGACCTATGCCTTTCGCACCTTGATAAAGTCTTAACCTATTGCGAAGAGGCAAAGCTGGTGCTTAGCTGGGAGAAAAGCCACTTTATTGTCCAGCAGGGTATTGTGTTAGGGCATATAGTTTTCGAGAGAGGATTAGAGGTGGACACCGCAAAAATTGAATCCATCTCTAAGATTCCATTGCCCGCCAATGTTTGTCAGGTTAGATCTTTCCTTGGCCATGCTGGATTTTATAGGCGCTTCATTAGAGATTTCAGTAAAATCTCTAAGCCACTCTGTGACCTATTAGCTAAGGATGTCTCCTTCGATTTTGATGATAGATGTGGCAAGGCTTTCCAAGCTTTGAAGAATGCCCTCATTACCACGCCAATTCTCCAAGCACCAGATTGGACCCTCCCGTTTGAGCTTATGTGCGATGCTTTTGATTTTGCAGTGGGAGTGGTCTTAGGTCAAAGGGTTGATGGCAAACCTCATGTGCTACATTATGCCAGCAATACCCTTACGGATCCTCAACAAAACTACACGGTCACTGAAAAGAAATTACTTGCTATAGTACTTGCTTTGGAAAAGTTTCGATCTTATCTTTTAGGATCCAAAGTTGTGGTGTTCACTGATCATTCAGCCCTTAAGCATCTTCAGGCTAAAAAGGACACCAAACCTCGCCTAATTCGTTGGATTCTACTACTCCAAGAATTTGACCTGGAAATTAAAGACAAGAAAGGTGTTGAGAATGTGGTAGCAGACCATTTGTCTAGGATCCCTATTGAGGCATCAAACCCTGCTGGCGGTATTCAAGAGACTTTCGCTGATGAGTCTCTAATGGCTGTGGAAGCTAAAGCTCCTTGTTTCATTGACATAGTGAACTATCTGGTCACGGGCATCACCCTCAGTACTTGGGACAAGCAGAAGTGAGACAGGTTTCTCGCTAATGCTAAATTTTATCACTGGGTGGAACCCGAGCTTTTTATAATAGGCTTTGACCAGCTATTTCGCCGTTGCGTCCCTGATGAAGAACAAAGAAGTGTTATGAGTTTCTGCCATGACCTCCACTGTGGGGGACATTTTAGTGGGAAGAAGACTGCCCATAAGGTTCTTCAGTCTGGTTTTTGGTGGCCCACATTATTCTGAGATGCACATACATATGTGGGCGCATGTCTACATTGCCAGCAGACGGGAACCATTAGAAAAAGGGATGAGATGTCCCAATAACCTATCATCCCTGTTGAAAACTTTGATATTTGGGGCATTGACTTCATGTGTCCCTTTCCTGTGTCCTTTGGATATGAATGCATCCTTGTGGCTGTTGACTATGTATCAAAGTGGATAGAAGCCATACCCACGCGAACCAATGACCATTCCATGGTCTTGGGCTTTGTTAAGGCTATATCATTTCTTGGTATGGGTGCCTAAGGACGATCATAAGTGCGGAGGACCTCACTTTAAGAATGTAAACCTCACAAGACTACTCCAAAATTTGGGAGTTAACCACATGATAGCCACACCTTAGCATCCCCAAATGAGTGGACAAGTTGAAGTGTATAATAGGGAGATTAAGCAAATTTTAAAAAAAACTGTCAGTCCTGATCGGAAGGATTGGTCTAAAAAACTAAATGATGCTCTTTAGGCCTACAGAACTGCGTATAAGACTCCCTTGGGCATGTCTGCTTTCCATCTTGTCTACGGAAAAGCATGCCACCTTCCTGTTGAAATCCAACATAAAGCTTATTAGGCTATTAAAAACGTTAACTTAAATCTGGATAAAGTGGGAAAAGCACGTATGTTAGAATTAAGTGAGCTTAAGGAGCTTCGTAATGAAGCTTATGAAACTTCTCAAGCTTACAAGTAATGTACAAAAGTCTTCCATGACAAGCACATCATTAGAAAGACTTTTGAGCCCAACCAGTGGGTCTGGCTTTTCAATTCTAGACTTAAATTATTTCCTGGAAAGCTCAAGTCCCGCTGGGATGGGCCATACATTGTTATCAATACTTTCCCTCATAGAGCTGTAGAGATTAGGAACCCTATTTCAGGTGCAGGCTATAAAGTAAATGGCCAGCGACTTAAACCATATATTACTCTTTCAGATGGCCAGGTTTTGGATGCACTTCGGCTTGAGGAGCCTTAGCTCCTCCCACTCTCCTCCTCAAGTGATATTCTTCTATGTCTCTATTCTTCCAATGAGGATATTGTCAGTCTTAGGCATGGGGGGGTATAACCTGAGAATGTTTATAGCATTTATGAATATTTGCATACATATTTATATATATATTAAAAAAAAAAATTTTTCTTTTTTCTTGAGCTGATTGGGTTAGTCCCTAGTAAAATACATTTGTCATTGGAGGTTTTTCTTTTTGAATTATTTCTTAAGTTTAGAATCCAGTTCACGTGCACATAGACTTGGTAATGGATCCTTGAGGAAAACCAATAAGCATTTGTAGTCCACTAAACCCTTGGACAGTTCATAGGGAGTCAGGCATACTATCTTCTAGTAGATCCACCTCATATTTGTGAGAAGAAGTAGAGAGATTACTGGTGCGCTAAGTCTAATGCAAGGACTCTTAAGTTTTGGATAATTAGATGATGATACTTCAGAGTTAGGCGTAGTTTTCACTCCCTGTTCCTGTGTGCGTACTTTGAGTGAATTCCTGAGAGTCACCAAATAAGGTAGATACATAGAGATTAAGTCTTAATAAAGCTATGACTATGATGGATGGTTACGACGGCCCTTAATAGAGTCCTCAGCTGAAAGAGGGTAATAGTGTCAATGGTTAGAAATATGCCTGTCCTATCCATTCCTTCCCAGTGCCAAGAATAGGCACTTCCACCAAATAAGCCACACAACTTCCTCTTGACCATCATCATCCCTAATAATGCCTCGTAAATAAAAGTCCATATCGTGCTGTGTTGATTGAGAAAGAAACAAAAACAAGAAGAAATAAATAAAAAAAAAGGGGAAGAAAGAAAAGAAGAAGAAAAAGAAGAAACAGAAACAACAAAAAGAAGAAATAGTTATATACAAAAAAAAAAGTCCAAGTTTATGATGTAACACTGTTTTTGAGGCAACAGAACACCTATCGTGTTCCACCAAATATGACCCATACCTACCTTCTAGTATTTCTGATCGCCCGAATACTGGTTGAGGACTCTAACTTAGTTGTAGAATTATTAGGACTTTAATTGAAGTGCGGATGCCATGTGAGGCCACCAAATAGTGAGTACAATTTCTAAATCTAGCAAGATTTGTGATCTCAGAAGGAAAAAGAGGGAGTGCCCAGGAACATCAAGAGAGCATAGTTGTATAGCCTCTCTCAGAGTTGACTTGTCTAATAGTCTAGCGATCTAGAGTCTGCAGTACTAGACTATATGTAGCACCAGATGAATGTGTGCCACCAAATATAAATCCATTCAATTCGATATCTCCTTCCTAAGCTAAACGTCGGGGTCAAATTACAGATTATCGTCTGCTTTATCCTTGAGGGAAGTAGTTGCCTATCCCGGAAGAAATATTTACCAAGGGTGAAGTACGAACTCCTAATACGAATTGGCTTTTTCACTTTGATCTGTTACCTAGGCTATCAGCACTTCACATTTGTCTGGATTTCTAAAGTTTTGAAGTAAGAAAAGAAGAAATCTTCTGATTACTTCTATTATTTTTCATTTTTGCTATGGACTAGCAAATCTTAGGCATGGGGGTATTTGATGAGTCCATTTTAATGGACTAATTTTACACCTAAGTAACTTTAATTGTATCTTTTAGGTTTGTTAATAACTATATTAAGTTATAGAATGTTTGTAGGCATCATGATTTAGGTTTACATTTATTCTATAACTTAATATGTGCTTTTTATGTGTAGAAAAATAATTGGCAAAGAATGAGGAGGAAAGGGTAAATTACCCTTTTCAAATAACCGGCGGCTGCTCTTTTCCCCATCCTCCGGGCACCCTCAACAGCCGGTCGGCCAGAAATAGTTAAGGGATTTGAAAATCCCTTAACTCTCGCAGATGCAAATGAGGAAGAGTTAAAAAGCACACGGATCCAGGGATAGAAGATGATCGAGGAAGAGAAGAACTTGCACCATCTTCTCCAGCGTGCATTGTGGATCCATCTTCCCCCTTGCAGGGAAAAACCCCATCTTCAGCACCAAGTGCACCCTCTCGCCCGCATGCCCTCACCATAGCAGGCGCACGCCAAGCATCCTCTAGCCGCGCCTGCAGGTGTGAGCTCCAACCTCTCCAGCCAGCCCGCAGGCGCACACCTCTGCGTGCCCATCTCCCTTCCAGCACGCTCCAACATCTGCAGACTGCCTCACCTGCACCTCCTCGTGCAAGACCGCAGCACCCGTGCCCATCCCGCAGGTGCATCTGCAGACCGCCTCACGCGTGCCCCCTCCTTCCTGTAGACCGCCTCACGTGCATCTCTCTCAGCAGGCACGCAAACCAAGCACCTTCAGCGCTCCCTGCAGGTGGGCCTCAGCGCGACCACCTTCCACGTGCGCTCCAACATCTGCACACCGCCTCAACCGTGCCCCCTCGTAAAAGCCTGCAGCACCCGCACCCATCCTGCAGGTGCATCTACAGACTGCCTCGCCTGCACGCCCACCTTCGCGCCCATCCTGCAGGTGATTAGCCTATATTTGTGAGCTATTTAAGTATTTAAGTGCCAAGACATTAGGTTAATTCTAACATTTATTTAGCATAAATTAGGATGTAAATAGATTAATTCATATTTCTAATTTAATTACATAATTCATGCATCTTATTCATATTTAAATGTATTTAGAATTAACTTAGAATTGCATTAGTTAACTAATTAGGTACATTGCATGTATTAATTTAGGTTAACATAAAAGTTGAGGGTTTGTATATAAATAACCATAATATTTTATCATTATTTTTTATTCTTCTTCTACGTGCAATGGCTGCATTTCTTCCTCCAGCTGCCGCAGTGAAGAACCTAATCAAGGAGGAGCGGATGTGTTGGATCTGGTCGGGCAGCTGATTTCAAAAGAGAGGAGGCAGCCGAGCTCAGTAGGCCTCCATCCCTGACCACCACTGTGCAGAGAGTTCGCCTGTCGTCCATTCCACACCGCCGGCCTCAACCGTGGCGACGAGTCTCCACCACCGAGGGCGTGTGGCGTGATAGGCCACACCGCCATCCAGAGCTCGTCCGCATTACCGTGAGCAGCTCAGCGTGCACCTCCCTCGACATCGTCACCAACAAACACCACCGCAGCCACTGCAATTTCACTGCTCAGTCAGTTAAAAGCTCCTATAGCACACCTTCATCTTCCTTCCCTGTCCTTAGTTCTTTTTCTAGCCACTAGTCACAGCTACACCGCACGACCCTTCCATCCTCCAACGCCATCCCCAGCCCACATGTGCCTTCCTGCCGCACATCTGCAGCAGCAACCTCCACTTCACGCCCACACCAACCGCGCGCGTACGCACCTCCTGCAGAAGTGCGCCCCTACGGCTGCAGCGCTCACCTGCACGCCTGCAGCAGGGCCGCACCTCTTGCAGCATTCCCCCGCACGCCCTCCAGCCGTGCGTAAGGCGGGCACGGCCAACAGCATCCAGCAGCAACTGCAGCCTTCCCGCACCCGCGCCTTTCTGCCACACCTCCTGCAGCAAGCCCGCGCCCTTTAGCATCCTGCAGCATCACCAAGCCCGCGTGTCCACTCCAGTCTGCCCGCACCTTCCTCCTGCAAAGCCTCTATGCCAACAGTGCGCGCCCGCCAGCAGCCCTACAGCACCTCTTCACGCACGCAGCAGGCACGCGTTCTTCTCCGTGCCTTTCAGCCTGCAGTGCATCGTCCGCCTGGGCCTACCGCCTGCAGCAGCATCCACCTCCACCAGAGCGCGCCCGCAAGCAACCTTCCGCGCGCTCTACTCCAGCGTGCCCACAACACCAATGCATGCGCGCGCACCACTTGCAGCAGCGCTCAGCCCACGCACGCACATCACCTCCAGCAGCTGCAGCCACCATTGACAGCCACCTTCGTTGGAGCTCCATTCGGCCGGCTCCAGCCACCGCGCAACTCGCCGCCACCACCGCTGCGAAGCCCTCGGTCTAAAGAACTTCCTCCGAGCTTCCTGCCTTCGGTCGTTCACTCCTCTTCACGCACGGCCAAGGGGAATAAATCCCCTATTTTGCTACAGTATTCATGCCATTAATAATTACATTTTCTGCCATTGTCATCTTTTAATGATATTTTATTGAATCTGCAATGCAAAAAATATCCTCTAGTTATTAAGAATTTCTATTTCAGCATGATTTCTTGATTCAACCTTAATCTGAAGGCAAATTTGGCTTGATTCTCGTCCAAACTAACTACGAACAAACATTTTTAACCGGTGCGAATTTAAATACGTCATTGCCTCCTTGTTGATACGACCCGCTCTTCTGCGAGTGGTTATTTCTTTTTTAAATATTGATTAGTCGATTTTTCCACCACATAAAACTACAAACGACTTTAAAGCGAACAATCGACTCGTCAAATGGCGCCGTTGCCAAGGAGGCAACAGACGCAATAATTTCACCTGATTTTATTTTGATTATTTCAATTGCAAAGTGATTTGACCATTTATTATTTTTCTGTGCGAGAAATTTGTGCAAGAATCAGCCATTGTGAGAGGCGACCCTTGACGTCGCCAGAGGAGAATTGGTCGAGCTACTTTGAAAAGGAGGAGAAGGACGAGGACGCAATGGTCATCATTGTACATTTAGTCACTAATCTGATTAGAGTAGAATTAAGACTTTAGATTTAATTTTTCATTGCATTTGGCTTGAAACCCTTGTTCTAGGGTATATTTTGAGGGGTTTGTTCCTCGATTTTGTTTTAGGCCCGTGTTGGCTAATTTTTGGGAGCCTGTTCCCTTTTCTTTAGATTTAGGTTTTTAGTTTATTGATTACTTTTATTTGCTTGTGCATAAGTAGTTTAAAAAAAAAAAAATGAGCTACCTGCTAGAAGCTGCCTGCCCTTAGGACGAACCATTTAGGTTTGTATGAGCAACCTCTAGATTTACTTCTCTGCATTGCGTGCATTCTTGCATCGTTGATTGCTGGAAGCAAGGTACGCATTCTCTTACTTTGCATCCTATTCTTGATCACGCATTGCATTAGGACTTAATGCGAAGATCACCTAATCTGTACTGAATAAATCTAACAAGTGGTCACATATTTTCTAGAAAAAGGACTAATTAAAGGATGGACATTTTGAAAACCAAGGATTTGATTTTCAAACTTGGCGTGTGATTCAAAATTCAAAATATTTTGCAGTGTATGCACACTTATTTCACTTGCACCACGGCACGCTTCTAGACACTCCTTAGGTTTGGAAATACTAGGACAAGAGCCCTCCTATCGTTGGATTCTGAAGTGTTCGAAACTTGAGATCAAGGGTTTTGTAAATCCAAAGAGGGGGATACCCTGTCACGGATTTTTGGGGGTAGTTGAGAAGCACTGCGAAAGCACAGCTTCAAAGGAAGGCTTAGGCCTACTTGAATCCCTCGATCTTCCATCTTTGGAGTTGCTCTACCATTTAAGATTTAGGGAAGAACACCTAATCTCCAACTAGGTTTTCTTAGGCGAGCCGTAGGTCGACAATAGGCGCGTAAATTGATTGAACAAATTGTATTGTCACCTGCAATCTAACTTAAAATCAAAAGCCTAAATTGGGAAAGACCTAAAAGGTCCTTTTTGAATTGTGTTTTGCTTGGGGAATTCTGATTGAGGTGTGAGTTAGAATGGACCACATTGATTTTCATCCTTTCACATCTTGCCCACACCCTCACCCCCACTCTGCATCCTTCGATCCAAGATGCCGAGATGGTCCATCCCTTGATGGACATAATGACAATCATTGGGATCCGTTTTACTCCTATTATAGGAGTATTGGACTGGTTAAGCCCCAAATCAGTGAGCAGAACCTAGGAGCGAGATTTGCTTTGCCCAATATCCTACACACTATAGAAATACCCAACCTACCCACCCTGAAAAATTATAATGGTTGGACAGACACTCCTGGGTACTATAAGCCTGAGCTTGACTTCTCTCATGATAGAAATGACCTCTCCTCTTTGAAGATTGAAATACAGAAAATGCAAAACGAAATGATTGAATTGTTAGGAGAATCTTCGAGAGCAGGCCAACAAGAAAGAGATGAAATTAGCCACCCAATCTACCCCATTGAGGATGACGTATACCCCTCTACAATAGATGCATCTCCCGTGGGAGAGCTACACTTTAAGTTGGAGGGAAATTCTGGGGAGAATAGCTACTTTTCGAGGATCGATTTTGAAACCTCCCCATTAGATGACACTTCCTTGAGAGATCCACACCTTAGGTGGGAGGAAGATACACATGAAAGTAGCTATGCATTGGATGAAGAAAGGTGGCAACCGAGGAAGATGATGATAAGGTTGAGTATCCACTTGAATTATATTGGAGTCAAAAGAAGGGAATGATGGTACCATTGGAAGACCTCGACCCAGATGATAGTATTTTCGTGACATTTTATGAGGTGGGTCAAAGTCAAATTGTTAATCCTACCCTCCCTTCTAATCACGAGATGGAACTCAAGCCCACCCTTAGGGAACCTAACCCTAAAGAAATTGACCTATCTGAGGAGTCTGATGTTACCAATGTAAACCATTTACCTCAAATAATGCACCCTAGGGGATCTGCTGAGATATTAGATGATTCTAGGCCTCGGGTATATGATGAATTGTGTGATGAGGAGAAAGACGAATTATATGAGGAACCTACAATCAAGATTTGGAGTGATACTAAGGGTGATTATGTCTTATTTGAAGAGTTAGCTCCTTAGGATGTCACAAATTTGACCAAATTAGGTTTCCTTAGCACAACCATTGATGATATTTCTCCTCATGATGAAATGATAGAAAATTTCGAAGCAACTTCTAAGATTTATGTGGATTCACATATAGACTCCGAGGAAGATTTGAGTAAAGAACAAAAACCCGGGGATGACATTGATAGGATAATCCCTAGATCTGTTGCTTCCAACCTACCTTCATTCATTTCGAAGTCACCCTCTGATTCGCTTATATCTGAAAGCGAAATTGTGACTCCTGATGAAGAGCAGGAAGATACATGTGATGGTGCAAGGAATGCTAAGGATGCAATTGAGGATTTAGAAAGAGTGTTAGGGTTGGACACCGAGCTGATTAAACCCAACTTAGATCTTATGGCCATCCCACAACCTTGTAACTTGGACACCCTAGATGATCCTTACCTTAGAGAATTGCTCACTTTTGTTATGACTGGGGGGCTTAACAAACCAATATTTCCTGTAATGGAGTATCGGGTATGGATTGATGATTTCTTTAGTCAGTCCATTACCTTGGGGGTTTATCTTTGCACCATTCCTTCCCCATACCTTTTGGAGGATCCTTGTCATCCTCCCCCTACCCCTTTGGAGGTTGTTATACCTGTTTATCCTTTAGAACCTCCTCTGGTAACCTGGGAAGATTTCATTCCCATCTTAGTTGGGCAAGCATTTGCTATCGGGATTCATCATCAGCTTGCTAACATCCTAGGTTACCTATTTTCTAGGCCAACATTGCTTTGCTCATTTTTAGGGCCTATTTCTGCAATTCTTGAACCTGATTTGCAAGTTCTTTGGCTATTCAGCCCAGCTCTGACCCAGGTAATATCCTTCTATGCAATGAGGACATTGCAGATTTTAGGCATGGGGGGTGTACTTGGGGATATACATGGCATAGTGCATTCATTGCATACATTTGCATAAAAAAAAAAAGAGTTTTGAGCTTAACTAGCTAGATCTTGCAGTCTTAAGCAAATCAGAACTCTAGGGTAGACTAAGTTAATTCTAGGGTCAAACTTTAGAAACTAAATGAGCTACTAGCTTTAGACCTTTAGGGTCCTTTGTGGACTTAAAAACTTAAGTAGGAGTTAAGTTGCGGACCATTCCTCAAGAGGTTGAGGAAGGGAAGCTAGGGTTTGAGTTAAAAGGTGGGGTAGTACCTGGAGTCTTGTTCTACCTTTTGGTTTACGGGTCCTTGTAACCCAAGCATCCAAATTTCACACACTTGGTCTAGTAATTAACTCAATTTCTTTCTTCGTGAAAAGAGATTTGGTTCTCTTATTTTTGACTTAGGAGAGGCTTGAAAACATATTTTGATTGGAAGAGTTCCCACCGTAGGAGAGGGGAGTATATACTCACCTTAAGGATGAGATGATAACATATTACCTCCTCGGCGCTTGTCTCTTAGGATATCCATCCTACTGGGGATATTGTACGGTTTAGGTACCATGGGCGGCCCTATCTCGAAGTGCCGATTGCCATAGGCCTGAATTCGCTTAAGAAATCCATGGGCGATACTATCTCGAAGTGTCGATTGCCAGGAGTTCTTGAGGTTGTTATGGGTGGTGCTATCTCGAAGCATCGAAAGCCAGGCACCCTTCGAGGTATGGTAATGGGGACAATGAATCCGACACAGACCGTGTTGATAGCTGATCTGAGGTTAGACTTAGAAGAATCAAACAAAAAAAAATATATATTATTCTAAAAAAAAAACTTTTTCCTTTAACTAAAATAACTCAGACCAATGCACAGGCACGAATGCTTTAATCTCAGGGATCAATAAACTTTAGGGTAGAGTCAGAAATCAGGGAAACTTGTGCCTACAACTCGTCTTTAGTCGACCTAGTCTGTAACTTAGCAACTACTTGGGAACCTTGGGTCTAGAGTCTGAACTAAATATGTTTCTGAAGGAAGACCAATTGGGTTGACTAGTCTACTTGGAGTGCTAGGTTTCGCTTAATTTTGCTAGGGACTAGCAAAAACTAGGCATGGGGGTATTTAATTAGCCCATATTTGTGAACTATTTAAGTATTTAAGTGCCTATACATTAGGTTAATTCTAACATTTATTTAGCATAAATTAGGATGTAAATAGATTAATTCATATTTCTAATTTAATTACATAATTCATGCATCTTATTCATATTTAAATGCCTTTAGAATTAACTTAGAATTGCATTAGTTAACTAATTAGGTACATTGCATGCATTAATTTAGGTTAACATAAAAGTTGAGGGTTTGTATATAAATAACCATAATATTTTATCATTAGTTTTTATTCTTCTTCTATGTGCAACGGTTGCATTTCTTCCTCTAGCTGCCGTAGTGAAGAACCCAATCAAGGAGGAGCGGATGTGTTGGATCTGGTCGGGCAGCTGATTTCAAAAGAGAGGAGGTAGCTGAGCTCAGTAGGCCTCCATCCCCGACCACCACTATGCAGAGAGTTCGTCTCTAGTCCATTCCACACCACCGGCCTCAATGGTGGTGACGAGTCTCCACCACCGAAGGCGTGTGGTGTGACAGGACACACCGCCATCCGGAGCTCGTCCGCATTACCGTGAGCAACTTAACGTGCACCTCCCTCGACATCGTCACCAACAACCACCGTCGCAGCCATTGCAATTTCACTCCTCAGTTAGTTAATACGTCCGGGAAGTTTCTCGGACGTCTGAAGCTCCTACAGCACACCTTCATTTTCCTTCCCTGTCCTTAGTTCTTTTTCCAGCCACTAGTCACAGCTACACCGCATGACCCTTCCATCCTCCAACTCCATCCCCAGCCCACATGCGCCTTCCTGCCGTACATCTGCAGTAGCAACCTCCACTTCATGCCCACACCAACCGCGTGCGTACGCACCTCCTGCAGAAGCACGCCCCTACAGCTGCAGCGCCCACCCGTACGCCTGCAGTAGGGCCGCACCTCCTGCAGTATTCCCCCGCACGCCCTCCAGCCGCGCGCAAGGCAGGCACGGCCAGTAGCATCCAGTAGCAGCTGCAGACTTCCCGCGTCTGCGCCTTCCTGCCCACCTCCTGCAGCTAGCCCACACCCGCCAGCAACCTGCAGCAACGCCAAGCCCACGCGTCTGCTCCAGTCTGCCCGCACCTTCCGCCTGCAAAGCCTCTCTGCCAACAATGCGCGCTCGGCAGTAGCCCTGAAGCGCCTCTTCACGCACGCAGCAGGTGCACGTTCTTCTCCACGCCTTTCAGCCTGCAGTGTACCCGCACCGTCCGCCTGCGCCTACCGCCTGATGCAGCATCCGCCTCCACCAGAGCGCGCTCGCCAGCAACCTTCCGCGCGCTCAACTCCAGCACGCCCACAGCACTAGTGCGTGCGCGTGCACGACCTACAGCAACGCTCAACCCACGCACACGCATCACCTCCAGTAGCTGCAGCCACCGTTGACAGCCACCTTCACCGGAGCTTCGTCCGGCCAGCTCCGGCCACCGCGCGACTCGCCGCCACCACCACTGCAAAGCCCTCGGTCCAAAGAACTTCCTCTGAGCTTCCTGCCTCTAGCCGTTCACTCCTCTTCACGCATGGCCAAGGGGAATAAATCCCCTATTTTGCTATAGTATTCATGCCATTAATAATTACATTTTCAGCCATTGTCATCTTTTAATGATATTTTATTGAATCTGCATTGCAAAAAATATCCTCTAGTTATTAAGAATTGCTATTTCAGCATGATTTCTTGATTCAACCTTAATCTGAAGGCAAATTTGGCTTGATTCTCGTCTAAACTAACTACGAACAAACATTGTTAACCAGTGCAAATTTAAATACGTCATTGCCTCCCTGTGGATACGACCCGCTCTTCTGCGAGTGGTTATTTCTTTTTAAATATTGATTAGTCGATTTTTCCACCACATAAAAATACAAACGACTTTAAAGCGAACAATCGACTCGTCAATAGGCACCGCCACCTTCACCCCACAAGCCTGCTAGCACCTTCAACCCCATAGCACACCATCTGCAACACGCGCGGCAGCGCCCGTCCGCCTCTGCTAGGCCGCACTCGCAGGCGCACACCTTCGCACGTCGCACCAAGCAGTAGCTTCACGGCAGCAACAGCCTCCGCCAGTGTCTTCTCCTCTGTCGGTCGGCCACCTCTGTCGTCGCCGCAGCCGCCTTTGGATAGCCCTCATCCTCGCCGACCTCCATCGCCTCTCCAATGCCCGCCGGTGTTCTCTCTCTCTCGCGAGGAGTGAGAGCAAATGCTCTATTTTGAAGTCAATTAATATTTACATTCACTGCCATTGCCACAGAATTTGATTTTTATTTATTATTATATTGTGGCAAAATTACGCATGCACACTCATATTCTCTGATAATTTTACATTCATGATATTCACCTATTTCAAGATTGATTTTGGGCTTAACCTGAGCACTAATTTTCTCTAGTACATGTCACATGAAAATTGCATAAAATCATCAAAAATTTATTGAAGATTTCAGTGGGAGAAAACTGCACATATACCCTTATCTTTTTAAGTTATTGCGAATCTACTTTCCTTCGCATTTTATGTCAGATTTGAATAGGGATTTCGTAGTTATCTGAAAGAATATAAAATAATTAAGAATTTATTGCATAATTGCCTCCCTGTGGACACGACCCACACTTCTATGAGTGGCTATTTTTATTTTTGATTAGTTGATTTTTCCACCACTTAAATACTACAATGGAAAGCGGAAAGTCGGCTTGTCAAGCGATGATCGGCCCACGGTGGTTACGGCAAGGAAAGAGCATCCTTGTCCGAGACGGGTTCAGGGAGCACATGGTCAACAAAAGGTTTGAGATGCTGTCCATTGACCTCGAAAATATTACCCGTCTTTGGGTAAGAGATTTCGACAGCCCCATTAGGGAAAATCCTCTCAATAACAAATGGGCCATCCCATTAAGACCTGAGTTTTCCTGGGAAAAGCTTCAATCGAGAATCGAAAAGCCAGACCTTCTGGTTCGGTTCAAAGCTCTTACATGAAATCATCTAGTCATGGAGAGCTTTGTTCCTTGCCTTATAGATTCTGGCATTTTCATAAGAATCATTTCGAAGCTCCTCCAACTCAAATAGTTGGAGTTTCTTGGTTTTTCCGGCCAACTCAAGGTCCACATTACATTTCCTAATGGCCCAAAATGCTCGGTGTTCAAGTTTTACGGGTAAGTGACAGAACTTACCAAACACCAGACGGAACAGCGACATACCGATAGGCGTTGTGTACGCCATACGGTAAGCCCAAAGAGCATCATCTAGCTTTTGGGTCCAATCCTCCCTATCAGGCCTAACGATTTTCTGCAAAATGTTCTTGATCTCCCGATTGGAGACCTCAGCCTGTCTGTTCGTCTAAGGGTGGTAAGGTGTGGAAATCCGATGATTCACCCCGTATTTTCCCAGTAAATTCTGAAACTGGGCATGACTGAAATGTGTGCCACCATCACTGATAATTGCTCTAGGAACCTCAAACCCACTGAAGATATTTCTCCTCACAAAATCGATGACCACCTTGTGGTCATTGGTCCGAGTGGGAATTGCCTCAATCCACTTGGACATGTAACCAACAGTGACCAGAATATACTGGTGTCCAAATGAAGAAGGGAAGGGTCCCATAAGGTCAATGCCCCAAATGTCGAAAATTTCGACGGAAAGAATTGGGTTCAGGGGCATCATATCTCTCTTAGCCATGTTCCTGAGTGTCTAGCATTGGGTGCATGACTTAGAGAATTCCGAGGCATCCTTAAATAATGACGGCTAATAGAATTCAGATTGCAAAATTTTTGCAACCGTCTTTTTCCCGAAAAAGTGTCCACCAGACGTAGATGTGTGGTAGAACTCAAGTATGCAATGGAACTCAACTTCCGGGACACATCGATGAATAATCTGGTCTACACTGATGTGGTATAGCTCGGGATTGTCCCAAAAATAATATTTGGCCTTAGACACAAGTCTATCCCATAGTTGTTTGGTCCAATCTTGGGGGATTTGACCAATAGCCAAATAATTGACAATATCTGCAAACCAGGGGATTCAGATACCCGAGACTGTGAGGATAGTCTCATCCGAAAAAGTATCAGAGATCAGGACATCCAGATGAGGAGAATCAATTAGGATTCTCGAGAGGTGATCCACCACTACATTTTGTGCCCTGGCTTTATCCCTGATTTCAAGATCGAACTCTTGAAGCAGCAAAATCCAGCGAATAAGCCAGGGTTTGGCATCCTTTTTGGCCAAGAGATGTTTCAAGGCTGAGTGGTCGGTATAGATGATGACACGAGAACCTAACAGATAAGCCCTAAATTTTTCTAAAGCGAAAACTACGGCTAGCAATTCTTTTTCAGTCACGGTGTAGTTCCTCTGGGCCTCATCCAAAGTCTTGCTAGTGTAGTAAATCGTAGAGGGCTTTTTCTCAATCTTTTGACCTATGACTGCCCCAACGACATAATCAGATGCGTCAACCATAATCTCAAATGGGGTTATCCAGACCAGTGGTTGCAACACCGGGGCATAGGTGACTGCCGTTTTCAATAAATCGAATGCCTTACAGCATGATTCATCAAACTCAAATGGCATGTCCTTGGCTAGAAGGTTACTCAAGGGCCAGGAAACCTTCGAGAAATACTTAATGAATCTTCTATAAAAACCCACATGCCCAAGGAAAGAGCAGATCTGTTTTACGGATGTGGGTGGAGGAAGTCTAGAGATAGCATCTACCTTAGCTCTATCAACTTTAATACCCTGACTAGAGACCACATGACCCAGGACAATGCCTTCCTGAGTCATAAAGTGGCTATTTTCCCATCTAAGGACTAGCCATGTTTTGATGCATCTCTGGAGGATCAATTCTAGGTTAGCCAGGAAAGACTAAAAAGAATCTCCGAAAATGGAGAAATCATCAATGAACACCTCAAGACAATCTCCCACCATGTCAGAAAAGATGGCCAGCATGCACCTTTGAAAAGTCGCCGGCGCATTGCAAAGCCCGAATGACATTCTACGGAATGCAAAGGTTCCATAGGGACATGTGAAAGTTGTCTTTTCCTAGTCTTCGGGATGGATAGGGACTTGGTTATATCTCGAATAGCTAACCTTTCAAGGATTTGATCGATGAATGGCAAGGGAAAGTGATCCTTTTTAGTGGCTGTGTTCAGCTTCCTATAGTCAATACAGACTCTCCAAGCAGAAGCTGAATGAGTGGTGAAGGTTTCCCCTTTCTCATTAGTTGTAATGGTTATTCCCACCTTCTTCGGTACAATCTGAACAAGGCTAGCCCACGGACTATCTGAGATTGGGTAAATAATCCTAGCATCGAGCCACTTGATTATCTCCTTCTTGACCACTTCTCGCATATTTGGGTTTAGTCTCCTTTGCATTTCACAAGAAGGGCGGGATCCATCTTCCATGACAATATGATGATTACAGTAAGATGACTCGATCCCCCTAAGGTAGTGGATGGTCCAACCAATTGCCTCCCTATTTTTCTTAAGGACCTTAAATAACCTCGATTCTTGCTCAGTCAAATCAGCACTAATAATCACAGGGAGCATGTTCGCAGGTCCTAAGAACTCATATTTCAAATTTTTGGGCAATGGTTTTAATTCCAACTGGGGTGGGTTTAGAATAGAAGGTAGGGAGGATGCTGATGAAGATTCATCAGGGCAATTTAGTGGAAGAGGCTGGGAATGAACAAAATCAACAGCCTCTTCAAAATGTGGCAGGTCTACCATGGAGGGTTGTGTGTTGGGTTTGCTAAAGCTAGTGGAGTCCTCGAGTGCATTGATTGTCATACAAGTCTCAAGATTCTAATCCTCGAGCTCCTCAATGAATCCACAATCCTCAAATCCTCTTATAGCCTTAAAAACATCCAGAGTTAATTTCTTATCCCCAAAGGCAATCTCCATACTGCTGCTTTCACAGTTTATGTTGGCCTTGGCAGTAGATAGGAATGGATGCCCCAGAATGATGGGTGTGTTCCTCAAATCATTAGGTACATCTATGTCAAGGACGAGGAAATCTACAGGAAAATAGAAATCCTTGTCCTTGACAATTACATCCTTAATAACGCCTCTCGTTGTGGTGACCGATCGGTCCGCAAATTGTAGCGTTACTGAGGTTGGCCTGAGTTTGCCTAACCCAAACCTCTCATAAAGAGAAGTCAGGATTAGTTTAATGGATGCACCTAGATCCAATAGTGTCCTTGAAAATTGTATTCCCCAATAATGCATGAGATCAAGGGGGCACCTGGATCTTTCTTCTTTTGAGGAAGGTGATGCAGGATCACAAAACTTGCCTGCTCAGAGAAAATCACCTTCCTCGAAGTGGGTTCTCTTGGTTTATGCTTTTAGGTACATAGTTCCTTCAAAAATTTAGCGTAAGTCAGGATGTGCTTAATAGCATCGAGGAGCGGAATATTGATCTCTATGCTCTTGAATAAATCCAAAAGCTCCTCGTTGCTATCTAGGGTTTTCTTCTTCTTGGTTTTGAATAAGGCCTCAGGGAATGGGATATGGGTGGAATTTTCAATTTTCGATCCCTGGGCCTTATTGTCTTTTTCAATCTCCTCTTCTCTCTCAAGCTCCCTAGAGTTTTGGCATCTAGAGGACAATTTAGGGTCTCAGGTTTGCTTTCCACTTCTCAAGGTGACAGAGTTTGCAGAGGCATACAGGTTTGGGTCTTAAGGTGGGCTAGTGAAGATTG
Organism: Thalassia testudinum; assembly: GCA_037157565.1. Classification (NCBI taxonomy): domain Eukaryota; kingdom Viridiplantae; phylum Streptophyta; class Magnoliopsida; order Alismatales; family Hydrocharitaceae; genus Thalassia; species Thalassia testudinum. The sequence goes on along the minus strand of JAZHRO010000025.1, from coordinate 66,329,723 downwards.
GAGGTCCTTGGCTAGTCATGTAACTAGAGGAAGAAGATGAGGGACCCTACTCAACCACCTGAGCATGTGCGTGTGAGTCCCTTTGATTCTCGTACCCTTGGGCACTATTGCCCTGATTTTCAACATTGCGCAGGTTGGGCATAGGTTGAGATGGTAGAGATTCGGGTTGTCAGGTGTTGCAATTAACTCAAATTGCAAGTTATCCAAGGATGTCTTCATTTGTTGCATAAGTTAAAGCATGGACCCTTGCATTTCCACCATCTTCCGATTTAAATCAGCCTGCCCTGATGATTGTTGGGCATTCCAAGATGGTTGAGTAACCGGTCTCGGGGGCAACTGGGTGTATACTTGACCCTGACCCATAGGTTTTTGAGATGCATAATTGCTGGGTCGAGATTGGGTCTGTTGCCCCTGATTTTTCTAAGAGAAGTTAGGGTGGTTCCCCCATCCCAAGTTGTAAGTGTTGGAATACGGGTTGGACCTAATATTCTCCTGCATTGCATATGTATCCTCATAAAATGAGGATGGAGAGAAGGAAGGATCATAGAAACTGGGATCAAAGGCCCCAGTTTGGAACCAATATGGTTTCGAGAAATCCTGGCTCACAGGTTGAGCCGAATCGAGTTGGTTCACGAATTCCCGCCCCATGGGAGCTCATGAGGAATGGAATCCCGAATTCTAGGATTGAGTGGGTATAGAAGTGTTTCTTGAATTCCCAGACATCCATTCTTCCATTGTCTTAGCAACCAAGTCCATTTTATCCAGTCTATTACAAATTAATTCCATGTCAAATGAATGAGAATCCTGATCTCATTAGCACTTGACCTAGGTTGTTGGGACTAGTTGAATGCATCCATGGAGGCATGATTAATTGAGTTCTCACTCACTTCCTCAAATAGGTCATATGTGCTATCTGCATCTCTGTTGAAGAATTTGCCTCCGCAAGAGGCATCCACGTGATTACGGAGTTGCCCAAGCAACTCGTGATAGAAAATCTGCACGAGTTGCCATTTCAACACCTCATGGTGTGGACACTTCCTCAAAAGTTCCTGGAATCGCTCCCAAGCACCATGAAACAGTTCCCCCAGCCATTAGGTGAAAGTGGTAATCGCCCGTCGCAAGGCATTGTCCTTCCGATAGGGAAGAATTTCTTCAAGAAAGTCGACTTCAGAGCAGCCCAAGTTTCAATCGGCCTTCCTATAGTTCGGTACCAATGTGTGGCCTTATCCCTGAGAGAGTGGGGGAAAAGCCTCATGATCATTTGCTCTTCGTTCACATTCCTTGCTCTGGTGATCTGAACCAAAGTGGTCAGATATTCCAGGTGCTGGAATGGGTCCTTCGAGCCAAGCCCGTGGAAATGCTTAATCAAACTTAAGACATGGGACTTGATTTCTATGTCTCCGGCGGGAATCATGATGCCGGGACATTCCCCATAGTTTGAAGGATCGTAGAAATCCTTTAAGGGCAGAGTGCCCTGACCTTGCATACGTTGGAACCATTGTTCCATCTGCTACAATTCTTCCAACTGCCTTTGATTCAGCTCCTACTGGTTTGGGGGCGAGGGAGGTGGTTGTTGATTAGCCATGGGATCTACTTGGCTATAGCTCAACCTCCGCCTCCTAGAATGGTCCAAAGGTCCTTCCAATCTAGGGTTCAATGACCTCCTCCCAAGCATACACTGGAAGGAAGTTGGAAGGATGGGGAAAAGAGGGAAACCTGCAACACAAGAATACATTAAGGTCTTGGGGTTGAGATTTTCTGAAGCAATCAACGAATTTTGCCTAAATAATCAAATCCTGATTCTACTTTTATACATAGCATTTAGGTTAATTTTGCTAGGGACTAGCAAAAAGTAAGCATCGGGGTATGATAAACACACATGGATTCATGATAAATTGCTTATTTATGATAGTTCCTAGGCTTAGCATTGCATATCATTATATAAATATTGCATAAACATCCATTGCATTACATCTAGGATAGTTGTATATTATGTACATTAATTCCATCATTTTACATGGCTAGAGGCAGTGCGACATCTTTACAGGCCTCGGATGAAGAATTCGATCGTACGGATGGATTCAGAGCAACGATCGCAGTCCGTCAACGTGGGAATTACCTAGATCTGAGCTCTATAGCACCCTCGGCAAGAAGAAGAAGATGGATGACCCAAATGGTGCCACGTGGTGCCATCCAGGCCACCCCACTTGAGCCAAGGAGCCTCCAAGCCCGTTGCAAGATCAGATCCCAGCCGTTGGATCTCAATCCAACGACTGAGCGGCTGCCCTCACCGCACGGGCACGACTCTTCTTTGCATCACACCTGCAGGCATGGTGCAGCGGTGAGGGGAAGTGCTCTCAAGGAGTGAATGCGAGATCGAGCCGTGATTCATCGTACCCCGCTACAGTATCAAACGTAATAGCCTCGCCCGATCATGATCGAGCGGTCGAGGTTCCCCATGCGTGATCCAACGCTGCTCGCCGACGTGAAGGTGCATGCCATATCACACACATGCCATTTGAGGTGTGCATTTAAGTCGTTCGTGTGAAGCGCCAGCCGTTCAATCTGCTCAATCACGCGGGGTGCGCAATTCAAATCAATGCACACGCGATCTGCGGGCATGTCTCGACCGTGCGATGCGGCATCCAACGGTGGCCAGCGCATGCGCCAGTGATTCAAAATTCAAACGTTGGTAGGCGCGCACTCTCCTCTTACAATCTCAAATGTCCACGCCTGATCCAACGGTTGAAGATTGCTGTGCCTTTAACAGCTACGAGCATGAGCATTGGGCACGGGCTTTACAATGACAGAAGGGCAGGCTTTTAGTGACGCTTATAGCTGTCACTAAATGGCCTGTGCAGTGCATGCGTCAGCCCAAGCAATGAAGAGGCGTGGATCTTCAGTGACAGCTCGAGCGGCCTTTAGTGATGCTTATTGCTGTCACTGAATGCCTGTGCGCAGGCCTCTCTCCTTCCCTCCACTATATAAAAACCCCTACACCCCCTATTCCTCTTCATCTCTACCTACTCTACTTCGACCTACTCCCAAGCTCTAGAAAGCCTACCAATGCTCCATTAGAGCTTGTTCTCAAGCTCCCAAGGCTCCTATTAGTGTAGCAAACCTCTGCCTCACCAAATATTCATCCATCTTTCCATCCCCATTCGTAGGTCACCTTGGAGCTATCCTCCCACCACCATTCCGGAAGTAGATCATCTCCGTCTTCTCACCTCCATTCCGGAGCCACACTGAAGCTTTCCTCAACCTGACGTCCTCCTACATCTCACCTCCGTCGTCCCGCTCCTCACCTCATTCATTCGAACTTCCACCAAGCACCATTGTCTCACCGAACAGCTGATTCAGGAGATTTCCTCTCACCCCCTCTCTTTTTATGCTTTCATAGTTGATTGAAATAGACATTGAAGTGATATCTATACCATATTTGTTCCATCTCTATTTTGTGATTCATTTGCTTGTCTTCTTCTTACAAAAATACAAAAAAATTAATAAAACCCTAAAATACCAAAAAGAAACAAATCGAAGCGCAATTTTCAATTAAAGTAAACGTCCCCTCCTTGTGTTCGACCTGGGACTCCCTTGGAGTTTCGGTACAAATTTTATTTGACCACTCATTTTGTAACTACGAGATGGGTTATTCGTAACCCCAATTTCAAACTCGTGAAACACATGCGATCAGGTACCCTTATATACAAAATCGTAGTTCCCTCAGAATTAACCTCCCAAATTTTTATTTCAACAATTCTATCCTTCAACATCAATAGCTCAGGCTCTAGGACCTCTAGCATATCATTCACCCCATATGATTCTCCCAAATCCAGAAATCATGGCTGAATCAAGATCGACTTGGGCACAATGATCTCAGAAGTCAGCTCTTCAGGGTGCGGATGAGGAATGGGGTCATTGATTGAATCTTCTTGTAAACGAGGATTCGAATACTCCAAGTTGGCCCCAACCTAATCCAAATCTTAAATAATTGGGCTATCAATTGGTTCGTCAGATTCCTCAAGCGCATTTGTGTCACTGAAATCCTCTTCCTTAAGTTCAAGTGAGACTTCACCAAAAGATTCTTCACCCTCAAAGTCAAAGAATTCATGATCCTCATTTATATATGTCTCAAAATCGATTGTCATTTCCTAGTTCAAAGAGACATATTTTTCCTTGCTCCCTAGCTTGGGGATTGATGTAAACACATTTATTGAGGGTAAAATGCCTATTCATGCATGTTCCTAGGCTTAGATTTGCATTTCATGTTAAATATTGCATGGCATGAATCATTCTGCATTTAGAGTAGTTGTATATAATTTAGGTTAATTGCGTCCTTTTTATGGTTAGGAGAGAAGGATATTTATTTCGGAGCCTCAGATTGATGATCCAACCATACAGATCTGATCAAGACGACGATCGGAGTCCAGTGCTTTTGAAATCGCCTCGATCGGAGTCCCGTAGCACCATATGCAGTCCGAGGAAGATCAATGGCCAAGGGACTAGGAGACATAATTCAGAGCTTCAAATGATAAATCCAACTACGTGGATGGATTCGGGTCGACGATTGCAGCCTAACGGCGCGAAAATCAACTTAATCCGACCTTTGTAACAGCCCCTGCAACAAAAAGAAGATGGACGGCCCAGACTACGCCACGTGGCGCAACCCAGGCCACCAGCACACGCACGCAACACCGCACGCGCACAGCAGTGCGGGTGCGTGCAGCACTAGCGTGTGGGCGCGTGCGCGTGCGGCAAGGCAGGAGCGGCGCCAGTGCAGCGTGAGGTGGACTACAGCGACACATGAGCTGGATTTATAGTGATGCTTACAGCCGTCGGTAATTCATTGCATGCCAGTAAAGCCAGCTGTGGGCACCAGCAGGCCTGAGCTGCCTACAGCAACGTTTCCAGCGATGGCCTGGATGTCACTAATGGTCCCATACCGATTTTTGCCTCTTCTCCACCACTATAAAGGGACCTACACCCCCTCCCTTCCAAGCCATCTCTACCTACTCTACTCCTACCTCTCCCAAGCTCTAGCAAGCCTACCAACGCTCCATTAGAGCTTGTTCTCAAGCTCCCAAGGTGCCTATTAGGGTAACGAACCTCTACCCCACCAAATACTCCTCCAACTTCCCATCTCCCTTCATAGGTCACCTTGGAGCCGTCCCCCCACCTCCATTCCCGTAGCAGGTCAACTCTGTCTTCTCACCTCCATTCCGAAGCTATGCCGAAGCTTTCCTCAACCCGACGTCCTCCAGCATCTCGCCTCGGTCGTCCCACTCCTCACCTCCTTCATTCGATCTTTTGCCAGGTGCCGTCATCTCACCGAACAGCCGATTCGGGAGATTTACTCTCATCTTCCTCTCTTTATATGCTTTCATAGTTTCTTGTAATTGACATTAGAAGTAATATATATCAGATTTTTTCCACATCTCTGTCTTGTGAATCATTTACTTGTCTTTTATTTCAAAAACACAAAAAAATAACAAAACCCTAAAATACCGAAAAGAAATGAATCGAAGTGCGATTTTCAACTAAAGTAAACGTCACCTCTCTGTGTTCGACCCGGGACTCCCTTGGAGTTTCGGTATAAATTTTATCTGATTGACATGTTTTGCAATTGCAAAGATGGGTTACTTGTAACCTCGATTTCTAACACGCGAAACATGCCCAACCATCTTGGTGCCGTTGCTGGGGAACGGAATTTACATTATTGTTTATTGTGTTTCTTTGCATTTACATAGCATTAACCCTACTTGTCTTTGATCTATTGTCTTGCAGGTACCCTAGCATGGAGATCCAAGTGTGGTAGACCGGAGTAAAGTGCAGGTAGAGTGTTTTGTAAGTGTCCCCCACACCACCCCCACCTTAGTTTTCATTCCATAACCGAATAAGTCAAACCTAAATCAACTTAGGTGCTTTTCATGAACCTTAGGATAGATTTGGTTGTTTGTTTGCTACCTCCACTCACCTCACCATCCACATAAATAAAAATAAAAAATAAAAAAAGTGTTATATGATTGTGGGATTTTCTGTAAGCTACACACTTAACACCCACAACTTCTCACCCTAAGGCGCACAATCACATCGATTCTACCACTTAACCGGCATCTGACCTGTGGTCTCGGTACACTTAATTCGACACACAAATAAGTGAGTAGAAATCTGAATAGGTCAAAAATTTTTGTGTGCCTTAAATAAGTGGTGCAATAGGCCAATTGATTGAACTGTTTGGGCCGCACCACTTAAGATAAAAGCGATTCATCAAGTAGCTTGCCACTTAGGGTTGATTCTTAGGGTTGAACCAGGCACTCCACATTATTTTCTTTGATTTCTAAAGGAATATATCATCACCAATGCTTGCAAAACTTGGAGTGTTTTCCTAAACTTGATTGAATATACCTAAGATTAAACCCTAAAATCTACTAAACATGGTTGAACTCTAAAAGACACATCATCAGATAAGCTTGTTTGCAAACCCTGGTTGTGCACACACACATTTTAACTGATCATTAAGGGCATAACCCATCTAAAGGGCCCATCACATTCCTAAAGCACAATTGTCCTAAGCCTAACTAAAATTGATTAGACGTTGGCCCTAAGGACTGGTTCGCTCGTCGGGATCCAGATTGAGATTGTTCATGATTAACCTACTTACACTAGTCAATTTGATGTCTAGCTAGGGAGTAGCATCAAACGACCGCAGCTGGGGGGTACGCTAGGAACTGAAGGTGCAAGCCAAAGGAAGAACCTTCTCCCCAGTCCCTCCTTCTAATTGGTTGGATTGCCTAGACATAAGTAGAGTAAATCGTCCATAATCTTAGGATGGATTCTAAGAGTCTGTAGACCTTTAGGCTACCCAAACTAAGGACAGGTTTGTATTTTTGTATTGCAGGGCTCCTTTCTCTTATGATTTCCCTCCTTACTTCACCATGTACCCCTCCACATCCTACACACATTTCACATCCTATCCTCCTACCACCACTTATCCCCAAGATGATTACTATCCTAACTTGACTTGTAATTACCCATCCACTAGCTGGGATGACTTTGATTGGGGATATGAATCCGGACCTCAGGGTCCAGGGCCTAACCCTGGACGATAAGACTATGATTATTATCCTTCCCAGAGCTATAATGATTATGGATCTCCATCCTTTGATGACCAAACCAACCCAATCTACAATCAAGAAGGATATCTTGATTATAACACCTACCCTCCCTAGTATTCCACTGAACATAGGTCACCACCATCCTTTGAACAACCTAGAATGACCTACTTTCAGGGAGGGACCTGAGAACCTCGACATCTTGACTCCCCTAGATTTAACCTGAACCCACCCAAACCTGAACCGAATAAGTCAGTTCAGGTGAACCAGATCCAGGATAGGGTGTTGGTTAATTTGAGGAACACTATACAATCTTTAGAAGCTCAGCCAACACCATGCACTGAAGCACTAGAGCCTATTATTAAAATGATTGATGAACTTGATAGTTCTTTATTGGATTTGCTCCAAAGTGTTAGGGATAGGGACTTGGGTGAGTTTCTTCTTAGGAAATTGTCGAGGTTGAGGATGAAATTTGTGGTTGCACTAGTCAAATCTTGGGATGATTCTCAAGATGAACCCCCTTCAGGAGAGCCAATGTCTGAAGCTACTCAGGCGCCTGTCGGGGGGGATACATTTTCTGAGACTGGGGATGACCAGGATGGGCTAGAGCAACCATTTGAGGATGAACCGATTGATTCACCCGAGATCCCCAAGCCAAGGAGCAAGGAAAAATATGTCTCAACAGACCATGAAATGACATATGATTTTGAGACATATATAAATGAGGATCATGGATTCTTTGACTCTGAGGGTGAAGAATCTTTTGGTGAAGTCTCACTTGAACTTAGGGAAGAGGATTTTAGTGAGACAAATGGGCATGAGGAATCTGACAAACCAGTTGATAGCCCAATTATTGAAGATTTGGATTTAGTTGGGGTTAACATGAAGGATCTGAATCTTGATGATTCAATCAATGACCCCAGTCCTCATCTACACCCCGAAGAACTGACTTCTGAGATCTTTGTGCCCAAGTCAATCTTGATTCAACCACGATTTCTGGACTTGGGAGAATCATATGGGGTGAATAATATGCTAGAGGTCTTGAAGCCTGAGCCCTTGATGTTGGAGGATAGAATTGTTGAAATAAAGATTTGGGAGGCTAATTCTGAGGGAAGTTTGATTTTGGATCTAAGGGTACCTATTGACCTAAAACCACGTACTTTCTACCAGGACCCTTATGATATCTTTCACATGCAACCCAAGCTCGAAATAACTAATTATTTTTCTGAGTTAGATGTTAAGTTGACAACCGCACCTATTGAACCATCTTTACCCGTTGTCCGACACTTTGGTCTTGGGTTGCACACCACTAAATCGTAGGCCCAGCCCTGCAAGCACAACAACCTTCGACTCTGGGTGATTTTCATCTAGAACCTAAGAACCACTCGACCATGGGGCATGGGTCCGCACCATAATCTCGTCCACATCTATGGACATCTTCTGCAGACGGGTTTCAGGATCAACCTTTTTATTTTGATTCTGACCCGCACTTATGAATTCTCAATTTCTTCTTTATATGTATGTTATGCCTAGCTGAAGGCATTAAACTTAGCACGTGTGTATACACTCTTCTCTCAGCGGAGCTGACTGGATTTTCACAACACTCAGGTGATGTTCTATTTACTCTGCCCTTTTCATGTCTTTATTTTTACAATGAGGACATTGCATCATTTAGGCATGGGGGGTGGATAATCAATTCCTGAAATCATTATGTTAACTCCGTAGAATTTCTTTTTGCTTCTTATAAAATTAAAAAAAAATTGAAAATTTAAAAAAAATTAAAAAAAAGAAAGAAATTATGAAAAGAGAACTTAGGCATTTGGAAGTTATTAACTTTAGGAAATGATACGAGAGGACCTAAATACTTAGACTCTTCAGGTCTTCGGGCTTAATTAGCCTGGGCGTCCACTCGAATGTGGACTTAGTCTCGAGTCCTCGTCAATTAAAATTTATTTTAATTTGGTAAATAATTTGGGATGATAAGTATGCGACTTATCAACCTGCCCTCTCATTTGGGGAGACTTTAAGCCTAACCATCTGCACACATTTTTTTGCACTGACTCACTTTCCGACAGTTTTTATGGAAATTGGGTAGCTAATGGACCGACTTGGGTGGTATGGCTGGCGAGTTGTCTGTGGTAACAGCTCATCGGCCGGTTGTCCAGAGCCCAGCCACAAGACCATTTTCGTTGTACTGCCTTTAGGTAAATCTTAGATCAGGGAAGCCACCTACATAGGAAAGAAAAAAGAAACACTCAAAAAAAAAGGAGAAAATAAAAAAATAAATAAAACCACACTTCACCACATGAGTATGGCTGACAAGTTGTCGGTGGTAATAGCTCATCGGTCGGTTGTCCAGAACCCAGCTCACAAAAAAATAAATGCACAATAATTCCCAAAACACTTAGGGAAGAAGTGGGGAAGTAGAATAAGCCGGGGAGATATACACTGGGTTCACCCTTGTGTTGACCCCATAAATAAAAGTAGGGAGAAAGCTACCGATCATAAAGATAAACCTTTAAGCAAGGTCACCTAGGGTCATAGAAACCCGAAGTTCATCTTAACGGACGTTTTGTGAGTCTACCACTTTTTCACAAAGATGCTTAGTACTTAGAGTCCTTTTCGAGTCTTGGGTGGGTCAGGTAGCCGTAAAAAGTTATCCCAAGACTCTTAAACTCCAAAAGTACAAAAAATTAGAAAAGAAGAAAAATATATATATATATTTCTTCCCTTCTCAAATAAAGTGAGAACTTGGATGGTCTACATTCTAGCAGACACCCAGGTACTGTTGAGTTTTCGTAGTTTAGGACCTTAGTTGAAATTTCCCATTGTTAATAAATGATAGGCTTAAGTGATCTAATCCTAATTTTGCTTTTATACATAGCAAATAGTTTAATTTTGCTAGGGACTAGCAAAAGATAGCCATGGGGGTATGATGTAAACACATTTATTGAGGGTAAAATGCCTATTCATGCATGTTCCTAGGCTTAGATTTGCATTTCATGTTATAAATATTGCATAGCATGCATCATTTTGCATTTAGAGTAGTTGTATATAATTTAGGTTAATTAAGTTCTTTTTATGGTTAGGAGAGAAGGATATTTATTTTAGAGCCTCGAATTGACGATCTGACCGTACGAATCTGATCAAGACGACGATCGGAGTCCAACACCTTTGAAATCGCTTCGATTGGAGTCCCGTAGCACCATATGTAGTTCGAGGAAGATCAACGGCCAAGGGAGTAGGAGACATAACTAGAAGCTTCAAATGATAAATCCGACCACACTGATGGATTCGGGTCGACGATCACAGCCTAATGGTGTGAAAATCGACTCGATCCAACATCTGTAGCAGCCCCTACAACATGAAGAAGATGGACGGCCCAGACTGCACCACGTGGAGTAGCCCAGGCCACTAGCACACACATGCAACACCGCACGCGTGTAGTAGTGTGGGTGCATGCACGGGCTTGCAGGTGCGCATGCATGCAGCGCCAACGTGTGGGCGCGCGTGCGGCAAGGCAGGAGCGGCGCTAGTGTAGTGTGAGGTGGACTACTGCAACACATGAGCTCGACTTACAATGACACTTACAGCTGTCGGTAATTCATTGCATGCCAGCAAAGCCAGCTGTGGGCACCAGCAGGCATGAGCTACCTACAGCGACGGCCTGGATGTCACTAATGGTCCCATACCGATTTTTGCCTCTTCTCCACCACTATAAAGGGACCTACACCCCCTCCCTTCCAAGCCATCTCTACCTACTCTACTCCTACCTACTCCCAAGCTCTAGCAGGCCTACCAACGCTCCATTAGAGCTTGTTCTCAAGCTCCCAAGGTGCCTATTAGGGTAACGAACCTCTACCCCACCAAATACTCCTCCAACTTCCCATCTCCCTTCATAGGTCACCTTGGAGCTGTCCTCCCACCTCCATTCCGGTAGCAGGTCAACTTCTTCTTCTCACCTCCATTCCAGAGCTATGCCGAAGCTTTCCTCAACCTGACGTCCTCCAGCATCTCAACTTCGTCGTCCCGCTCCTCACCTCCTTTGTCCGAACTTTCGCCAGGCACCGTCGTCTCGCCGAACAGCCGATTCGGGAGATTTCCTCTCACCTCCCTCTCTTTATATGCTTTCATAGTTTCTTGTAATTGACATTGGAAGTAATATATATCAGATTTGTTCCACATCTCTATCTTGTGAATCATTTGCTTGTCTTTTATTTCAAAAACACAAAAAAATAACAAAACCCTAAAATGCCAAAAAGAAACGAATCGAAGCACGATTTTCAACTAAAGTAAACATCGCCTCTCTGTGTTCGACCCAGGACTCCCTTGGGGTTTTGGTATAAATTTTATCTGATCAATGTGTTTTGCAACTACAATGACATGTTACTTGTAACCTCGATTTCTAACACGTGAAACACACCTGACCAGGGATCTCGGGTGAATCAATCAGTTCATCCTCAATGGTTGCTCTAGCCCAACCTAGTCATCTCCAATCTCAGGATATGTATCCCCCCTGACAAGCGCCTGAGCAAGTTCTGACGTTGGCTCTCCTAAAGAGGGTTCATCTTGAGAATCATCCCAAGATTTGACTAGGGCAACCACAAATTTCATTCTCAACCTTGATAATTTCCCAAGAAGAAACTCACCCAGGTCCCTATCCCTAAAATTTTGGAGCAAATCCAATAGAGAACTATTAAGTTCATCAATCATTTTTATCATAGCCTCCAATGCTTCAGTGCATGGTGTTGGCTAGGCTTCTAAAGATTGTATGGTGTTCCTCAAGTTAACCAACACCCTGTCTTGTATCTGGTTGACTTGAACCGACTGGTTCAATTCAGGTTTGGGTGGGTTTGGGTTAAATCTAGGGGAGTCAAGATGCTGAGGTTCTCGGGTCCCTCCTTGATAGTAAGTCATTTTAGGTTGTTTAAAAAATGGTGGTGTCCTATATTCAGTGGAGTACTAGGGAGGGTAGGTGTTATAATCATTATATCCTTCCTGATTGTAGATTGGGTTGGTTTGATGATCAAAGGATGAAGATCTATAATCATTGTAGCTCTGGGAAGGATAGTAATCATAATCTTGTTGTCTAGGGTTAGGCCCTGGACATTGAGGTCCGTATTCATATCCCCAATCAAAGTCATCCAGGCTAGTGGATGGGTAATTATAAATCAAGTCGGAATAGTAATCATCTTGGGGATAAGTGGTGGTAGGAGGATAGGATTGGAAGTGTGTAAAAGATGTGGAAGGATACATTATGGAGTGGGAGGGAAAATAGAAGAGAGAAAGGTGCCCTGCAGTACAATCAACCAAACCTATCCTTATGTGGGTAGGCTAAAGACCTACAGACTCCCAGGACCCGTCTTGAGATTATAAACAATTTAGTCTACTTTTATCTGGTCAATCCAACCAGTTAGAAGGAGGCACTGGAAAGAAGGTTCTTCCTTTGGCTTGTACCTCCGGTTCCTAGTGTACCTGCCAGCAGCGGTCATTTGATGCTACTCCCCTAGCTAGACATCAGATGGACCAGCAAAAGTAGATTAATCGAAAAAATCTCAGTCTAAGCCCTGAAGAGTGAATCAATCCTTAAGGCCAATGTCTACTTGGTTTTAATTAGGCTTGGGATGATTGTGCTCTTGGAAAGTGATGGGCCCTTTAGATGGGTTGTGCCCTTAATGATTGATTCAAATGTGTGTTTGTGCACAACCAGGGTTTGCAAACAAGGTTATTTGATGATGTGTCTTTTAGGGTTTAACCTTATTTAGTAGATTTTAGGGTTTAATTCTTAGGTTGGTTCAATCAAGGTTTAGTAGAATACTCCAAGTTTTAAAAACATGGGTGATGATATGTTCCTTTAAAAATAAAAAATAATGTGGAGTGCCTGGTTCAACCCTAAGAATCAACCCTAAGTGGCAAGCTACTTGATGGATCAATTTTAGATTTAGTGGTGTGGCCCAAATAGTTCAAGCAATTGGCCTATAGCACCACTTGATTAAAGCACACAAAAAGTCTTAACTTAATCAAATTTCTACTCACTTATTTGTGTGTTGAGTTAACTGTACCGAGTCCACAGGACCAATCCCGGTTAAGTGGTAGAATCGATGTAATTGTGCACCTTAGGGTGAGAAGTTGTGGGTTTTAAGTGTGTAGCTTTCAAAAAATCCTAGAAGAGAAGAGTATATTTTTTTTTCTTTTTTCTTTTATATATATGCGGGGATGAGATGAGTGAAGGTGGCAAACAAACAACCAAATCTATCCTAGTGTTTATAAAAAGCACCTAAGTTGATTTGGGTTTGAGTTATTAGTGTGGTGAAATGAACTAGTGGGTGGGGGTGGTGGGGATAAACTTACAAAACCTTCATCTGTACTTTTCTCCAATCTAACCACTTTGGCCCGCCTTGGAAGAGTACCGGCAATCGCAATAAGATCATAGAAAAAGTGAGATAAAAGTTAGGTAAGGTGAAAAAAATACGAGAAAACCAAAGAGTGTTGCCTCCCCAGCAATGTCACCAAAATGATCGAGCGCGCTTCGCGAATTAAAATCAGGGCTTGGAGAACTCGTTATCGTAGCTCGCAAAATGTGTCTATCAGATAAAATTTATAACTGAAACTCAAAAAGTGAGTCCTGGGTCGAATAAGGGGAGGCAAACGTTTGGTTTTATAAAAATCCACGTTCCTCTTTTATTTGTTTTTGGTCATTTTTTTTCTTTTCTAATTTTTTTGGAATTTATCGGGCAAGAGATTAGGTCGATGAAAACTTTATCTACTTGCAAAAATATAAGAGAGAGAGGGAGGGAGAGAGAGAGAGAAACAATCATCTATTTATCAAGAATTGTTTGTTACAACTATAAAAGCGAAAAATCAACACTACAAAATTGTAAAAAGATAGAAAGAGGTGAGAGAAATCCCCCTCGACGGTCGCTTGGAGGACGACTCGCTTTGACGTCTCCTGGAGGAAGGTGGTGAGGAGCAGGACGAAGGAGGACGGAGCCAAAGGACGGAGGACAGGGTAGGAAGGCGTCGCGGCAAGGATCTTCTTCCTGAAGGGTGGTGAGAGGATGGCCATGGGATGCTCCACGAATGGGGATGAGGGGAGGGAAAACTATTTGATTTTCTAATCTAGAGGTGCATCCTAGGTTTGGGACAAGCTCTCTCTAGAGCCTTGGAGGTGGTGAGAGGAAGAAAGGATGAGATGAAAAATGGGTGGGGTAAGGGTCCTTTTATAGTGGAGGAAAGAATCAAATTCGTATACAGGACATTAAGTGATGGTAATAAACATCGCTGAAGATCCACCGCAAACGTCGTTGAAGATAGCCCATGCACCCATGCTGTCACTGTGTTGGCGTGTGCTTGTCCCGCGCCTCCGCGTGCTATGCTCCTACGTGCGCTACCGTTGCGCGAGCGCACCTGCATTGCTGTGTACGTGCAGTGGCACATGCATGCACATGGGAGGCCTAGGTTGCACCACGTGGTGCAATCTGGGCCATGCATCTTCTTTTCATTGTTGGGGCTGCTACAGAGGTCGAATTGAGTCAATTTTCATGCCGTTGGGCTGCGATCATTGACCCGAATCCATCTACCTGGTCGAATTTGTCATTTGAAGCTCCGAATTATGTCACCTAGTCCCTTGGCCGTTGATCTTCCTCAGACTGCATATGGTGCTACGAGACTCTAATCAAGGTGATTTCGAAGGCGTTGGACTTCGATCGTGGTCTTTGATCAAATCCTTATGGCCGGATCATTAATCCGAGGCTCCAAAATAAATATCCTTCTCTCCTAACCACAAAAAGAATGCAATTAACCTAAATTATATACTACTCTAAATGTAGAATGATGCATGCTATGCAATATTTATAACATGAAATGCAAATGTAAGCCTAGGAACAGGCATGAATAGGCATTTTACTCTCAATAATTGTGTCTACATCAGAAAGCAAGTGCAAGTAAAGACATTACCTGAGGTAAAGAGTCTTTGGAGCTAAGAATCCTCTAGCCAGTAGGTGTCCAATACATGGACATCAGAAAGAGTAACATATGATTTCAAATGTTGGCCATTTATCTTGAAAGTCTCACGAGATGAGGGATTTTGTGTCTCAACTGTACCATGCGGGAACACTTGTGTGACAGTGTATGGCCTGTCCCAACAGGACTTATGTTTCCCAGGGAATAGCTTGAGTCTAGAGTTGAACAGCCAGACCCGTTAGTTGGGCTCAAAGGTTTTGCGGAGGATGTGTCTTTCGTGAAAGACCTTAGTTCGCTCTTTATAAGCTTAAGTAGTCTCATAAGCCTCATTCCTCAACTTTTCAAGCTCAGCCAGTTCTAATAAGCATGCTTTGCCCGCATTCTCGAGATCCATGCTGACATTCTTAATAGTCCAATAAGCTTTATGCTCAATCTCAATAGGAAAATGACAAGCTTTGCCATACACTATATGGAAGGGAGACATACCCAAGGGGGTCTTACAAGCAGTTCTTTAAGCCCATAGGGCATCATCAAGTTTCTTTGACCAATCTTTCCTGTTCGGTCTTACAGTTTTCTACAGAATTCATTTGATCTCCCTATTGGACACTTCAACGTATCCACCTATCTGCGGGTGATACGGGGTGGCCACCTTGTGGGTGACACCAAGACTTTTGAGTAGATGGGTAAAGTGTGCATTCCTGAAAGGAGGTCCCCCAACACTAATGATCATCCTCAAGCAACCAAATCGAGAAATGATCTTGCCCTTAACAAAATTCAGGACCACAGAGTGATCGTTGGTCCAAGTTGGAATGGCCTCTACTTTGACACATAGTCAACAACCACGAGGATATATTCATAGCCATGAGATGATGGGAAGGGACCCATGAAATCTATGGCCCATACATCGAATATCTCGACCAGAAGAATAGGCTGTTGGGGCATCTCATCTTGCTTTCCAATCATTCCAGTCAGTTGACAATGAAGACATGCCCCCACATAAGTATGTGACTCTGAAAAGTGAGGGCCACCAGAACCCAGACTGGAGAACTTTATACATAGTCTTCTTTTCACTAAAGTGTCCTCCACAGTGTAGTGTGTGACAGAAATTCAAAACACTCCATTGTTCCTCCCCTAGAATGCACCTACATAAGACCTGGTTACGGTTTATTCTAAAGAGCTCAGGGCCCTCCCAATGAAAATACTTAGTGTTAGCAAGAAATCTATCTCTCTTTTGCTTATTCCACGTATTGGGGGTTTCGCTAGTGACTAAGTAGTTGATGACATCAGCATACCAAAGTGTCGTTGGCTGTACCGCCATCATCATTTCATCAGGAAAGGTGTCATGAATGTCTCCTGACTGGGTTGGGGCCTCAACTGGGATCCTGGACAAATGATCAGCGACTACATTTTCGACCCCTTTCTTGTCATGGATATCAAGGTCGAACTCATGTAGTAACAAAATCCATCTAATCAGCCTAGGTTTGGTGTCCTTCTTAGCGAGTAAATGCTTCATGGCCTAATGATCAGTATACACCACAACCTTAGATCCCAGAAGATAAGACCTAAACTTCTCCAGAGTAAATACTACCGCAAGAACTTCCTTTTCTATCACAGTGTAGTTTTGTTGTGGATCGGTAAGGATCTTACTAGCATAGTACAACACATGAGGCTTTTTATCAACCTTCTGACCAAGGATAGCTCCCACGACAAAATTTGAGGCATCGCACATCAACTCAAATGGGAGGGTCCAATCAGGTGCTTGCTGGATAGGTGTAGTTATGAGGGCCTCCTTCAAGGCTTGGAAGGCCTCAGCACACTTTGGATAAAAAAAGGAAGGTAGTATCCTTCTCCAATAAGTCACAAAGTAGCCTGGAAATCTTGCTAAAGTCTTTAATGAAATGCCTATAAAAGCTAGCATTGCCCAGGAATGATCAAATCTACTTGACATTGGTGGGTAGTGGAAGCTTTGAAATGGACTCAACCTTGGCTTTATCTACTTCTAAACCTTGCTCGGACACTCTATGCCCAAGAATAATGTCATGCCGAACCAAAAAATGGCTTTCCTCCCAGCTGAGCACTAATCTTGTCTCTTCGCAAAACATTTTCTAAATGTGAGAGACAGTGGTCAAACGATGAGCCGTATATGGAACAGTCATCCATGAAAACCTCTAAGAAGTCGTCAATCATGTTTGAAAAGATGGGCATCATACACAGTTGAAATGTTCCCGGAGCATTACATAGTCCAAATGGAATCCGACAGAAAGCAAATGTGTCATAAGGACTCATGAAAGTAGCGTGCTCCTGGTCGTCTGGAAAGATGATAATCTGATTGTACTTAGAATATCCATTGAGAAAACAAAAGTATTTATTCCCCGCTAATCTCTCTAGTATCTGATCAATGAACGGTAGAGGGAAGTGGTCTTTCTGGATAGCAGTGTTAAGGCGGCAGTAGTCTATGGATATCCTCCATCCTGTTGTAGGTCAAGTGGTGACTTGCTCCCCTTTTTCATTGGTCTCTATTGTGAATCCCACCTTTTTGGGCACCACGTAAACAGGACAGACCCATTTACTATCAGAAATGGGGTAAATTATCCCTGCATGTTGGGGTTTAACTGTCTGTGCATATCTCGAAAGTGTTTCATAGAGTCATCCATGTAAATGTGATGCATGAAGAGAGTTGAGTCAACCCCTTTGATGTCTGCTGTAGTCCAAGCAATGGCTTCCTTATGTCGCCTTAAGCATTCAGTCAGTGCTACCTCTTGCATCTTAGATACAGCAGTCGAGATGATAACAGGGAGTGTATCATTGGGCCCAAGGAAAACATATTTGAGGGTCTCTAGATGTGGTTAAGCTCTAAGTCGGGAGCTTTCTGAATTGAGGGAATTATGTTTGATGTTTCCACCTCTGGTAGCGGACCTACCTTGATTGTCCATGATGGGGAGAGGGACTCAGCTTTGACACCCAACAACTCTTCTAATTTTTGCATATCTCCCTCTTCTTCTTCAAGATTTGGGGTGTGTGATGTGTATACATTTGAGTAGCTTAAAATTTCTATTTATGCATGTTCTTAGTATCATAGAAGCTCATGCATTATAAATATTGCATAACATGCATCATCATGCGTTGAAGTTAATTTGTATAAATTATATAGTAATTCACCTATTTTTGGTGGCCAGGGACAGACAATATTTATCGGGGCCTCGGATTGAAGATCCAATCGTATTGATCTGATCAGGGTGATGATTGGAGTTCAATGACTCCATGATGGCCTCGATCGGACCTTCACAGCATCAGATGTAGTCTGAGAAAGATCAAAGGCCAAGGGGTAAGGTGGTGTAAAACTCGTACCTCAGATGACAAATCCGACCATATGGATGGGTTCAGATCGACGATCGCAGCCGAACGACGTGAAAATCAGTTTAATCTGACTTCCATGGCACCATCTATAAGTTAGAGAAGATGGATGACCAGGATGGTGCCACATGCTGCCATCCCAGCCACCCAACACTAGCCAAGTCTCCCTCTCTAATCTGAAGGCACTATCAAGATGCGATCTCAGCCGTTGGATCAAGATCCAACATCTGAGGGTGTGTGTGCCTTAAAACGTAAGCATGACACAAACTCAAGCGTAGCACGTTGGCCACACCTTCATCTGCGAAGAGGGAGGCGTGGGTTCGAGCCCCGCCTTGCCTCAAATTGAAGTGGTGATTGTGCACGGGTGGAATTCATCCATTTGATCGCAATCAGGCGGTGGAGGAGGCTATGTAGCAGCACGGATGAAGGCACACACTTCATGCGTGATTTGGCACTAAGCTACATGCATGATCGTACGCACTGGCATTGTGCATGATGAGGAGGCAAAGCATGCTCGCGTCTTTTATGCTGTCTAATCTCTTGATCGGTTGGCTGAGATCTTGAGAACGTGGCGGGTGTGCTCAATGCTTGAAGGGGGAGAGACGGGCTATGTGGTGCATTGTGGAGCGTCCGATCAATGCTCCATGGTAGAGACAAGGCATGCATCTTCATCAACGCTTATCAACAGCAACGTGCACATGTGTCACTAAAGGCAGCAGAGTTAATTTTTCAAAGATAAAATGCCCTTTTTGGCCTTGTACCTCAACTATATAAAGACCCTACGCCCTCCACATTTCCTTCATCCCTTCCATCATCTCTCTCCCTCTTTAAAAGCTAAGAACTTAAGTTCCAATGCTCACTCCAGTGCTCTCAAGCTATGGGAAGCGCCACTAGAGTAAAAATACAAATTTGTCCACCTCTCATCCTCTTTGTGGAGCTCTCGCCAGCTATCTTCTCACCTCCATTCTGAAAGTGGATCCTATAATGCCAATGCCCTGCCTCACCCTCGGTTCTTCCCGATCCGTCCTCCATCCTTCATCTTCGCTCTGCTTCCAAGCAACGTCCATCCGGCTCGTTCTCCAAGCAACTGTCGAGGAGGATAACTTCTCACCCCCTTTTCTTTATCGCTTTCTAGATTAGATTTTCCACTTTCTAGTTGTAGTTGTAATGACATTATTTTTAGAATAAAAGTTGTTTTCTTCTCTCTCTATATCTCTTTCTCTCTCTCTCTTTCTCTAGTTTTAGTGTTTATATTGCAAGTAAATAGTAATCAATGTTAATGCCTCATTTAAAAACAAAAGTTACAAAAAAAACATAACTATGGATTTCAAATCAACGTAGCCTCCCCGTGTTTGACCCGGGACTAATTGTGAGTTTCGGTAAAAATTATCTGATTGACAGATTTTCTCGCGAATTGCACTACGATGACAGGGTTTTCTAAACTCAAATCTTCTCGCTATGAATTTCCGCTATATCATTTTGGCACCACTACTAGGGAGGCAATGGATCTTGATTTCTTTTCTGCATTCCTCACACTTATTTGCTTTCTAGCTCTCTTGTATTCCTTCTCTATTGTCTTGTAGGTATTTCAACCAGGAATCTTCAAGCGGTATAATGGAGTAAAGTGTAGCTGAAGACAATTGTAAGTGTTCTCCCATTCTTTCCCCCTCCATAGATTTCATTCTATCACCCTAATTTAAACCCGAATTAACCTAGGTGCTCTCAGAAATCCTAGGATTGTTTGGTTGTTTTGATTGCCACCTCCACTCACCTCACCCTCGCTTATAAAAAAAGAAAATCTAAAAAAAAACCACAGACGTACACAACCTCTTCTGATTCTTCATACTCAACCGCTAATCCAATCTTTAGAACCAATACACACAACCAAACGCATAATTGAGTAGAAATCAGATTAGGTAACCACTTGTGTGCCTAACTCAGTGGTGCATTAAGGCCAATTACTTGAGTTGTTTGGGCTGCACCACTTCATATAAAAATAACTCATAAAGTAGCTTGCTCATTAGGGTTAACAATTAAGGTCAATTCTAGGCACTCCATTTTATCTTGATTTCAAAGGGAAGCATCTTCACTCGTGTTTGCAAATCTTGGTGTGCCTCTGGAATTTGATTGAAATCACCCTAATTCAAACCCTAAAAGCTACTTAAGCAAGATTTGAACTCTAAAAGCCTCTCATCCAAATAATCTTTCTTGAAAACCTTGGTCGTGCACTCACTCACACTTATTCAATTAATCATTAAGGGCACAACCCATTTTAAGAGCCCACCACATTCCAAAAGCACTACTATCCCAGGCCTAATCTAAAATCAATAGACGTTGGCCCTAGGACTCATCAGCCTATTTTAGGATATTTCTCATACTGTGGTGTGAATTTGTGATGTCTGCTTTCTCCATAAGGTGCTATGTTGGGTGGCTTGATTGTCAAATGACTTAAGCAAGCAGGGGTTTGGCATAATTAGTGGCCTTCGGGACACGCTCCCCCTGTCTCGCCATCCCAATTTAACTGGCTTCTGGATTAAGGACAACACAAAATTCGTGTTGTGATTTAAGTCTATTTTGGAGCATAGCTTCTTAGGTTACCCAACTTAAAGAAAGGCTTGTATTATTGTACTGCAGGGTTCTTATCCCCAGCCCTTCTGACCCCTTCTTAGTTAATGCTTGGAAGGAGGTCATTGAATCCTCACTTGGAAGGACCATTAGATCATTCAAGGAGGCGTAGGTTGAATTTTATTCCAATTGATCCCATGGTTGATCAACCACTTCCATTGGCTCAGAATCCGTAAAAGATGCTGTAAAGGTAGCTGGAACAAATGCAGCAAGTGCAAGAATGGTTCCAGCGAATGCATAGTTAGGGCGCTTAGCCCTTGAAGGATTTTATGAATAATTATGGGGAATGTCCCGGTGTCCAGATTCTAGCCGTTGACGTAGAAACCAAGCCTAGGGTGTTAAGCCTAATCAAACATTTCCATGGGCTTGGCTCTGAAGACTCGTTTTAGCATTTGGAGGACTTGACCACTTTGGTCTAGACCACCAAAGCTTGAAATGTGGACGAGGAGCAGATGATCACGAGGCTCTTTCCCCACTCTCTTAGGGATAAGGCTGCACATTGGTACTGGACTATTGGAAGGCCGATAGCAACTTGGAATGATCTTAAATCAACTTTCCTAAAGAAATTCTTCCCAGTTGGGTGTACTAATGCTTTAAGATGGGCGATTACTACCTTTGTCCAGCAGTCGGGGGAACCACTTCATGGTTCCTAGGAGTGATTCCAAGATCTGTTGCGGAAATGTCCACACCACGAGGTGCCGAAATGGCAACTCGTGCAGATCTTTTATCACGGGTTGACTAAGCAACTCCGTAATCATGTGGATGCTTCTTGCGCAAGCAATTTCCTCAACAAGGATGCAGATAGTGCGCATGAATTGTTTGAGGAAATGAGTGAAAATTCCATCAATTATGCCTCCATGGATACTTTTAATCGGTCTAAACAACCCAGATCGAATGTTAATGAGGTCCATGACTTTTATTCATTCAATGTCAAACTGATTTGCAATAAACTTGATAAGGTGGACCTGGTTACCAAAAGAATGGAAGAGTGGATGGCTGGAAACTCTGCAACTACTTCTCGATCCACTCAATCCCAGAACTCAGGATTCCATTCTTCACGAGCAACTACTTGAGGGGAGTTTGTAAATCAACTAGAAGCGGCTCAACATGCAAGCCAGCATTACTTGAAACCAATGAGTTCCAAACTGGGGCCTTTGATCCCAGTTTCTCTGTTCCCTTTCCTTCTTTTCCACCATCCTCGCCCTATGAGAATGTGTATGCTATGTAGGAGAATGTTAGGTCCAACCCATATTTTAACTCTTATAATCTGGGTTGGAGGAACCACCCTAACTTCTCCTAGAAAAATCTGGGGCAGCAGACCAAAATTCGACCCAGGAACTATAAACTGCAAAGACCAATGGGTCAGGGTCACGTATACACTTAGCTACCCCCTAACCAGGTCAATCAGCCTACCTGGAATGCTCGTCAACTTGTAGGGCAGGCTGATTTGAACTGACAAATGGTAGAGATGCAAGGATCCATGCTCTAGCTCATGCAACAAATGAGAACCTTGCTGGACAACTTGCAACCCGAGCTCATTTCTAATTCTCGTCAACCTGGATCTCTGCCATCTCAACCCATACCCAACCCTCGCAACATACAAAATCAAGGCAATCAAGCCCAGGGGTACAAGAATCAGATGGACCCACATGCACATGCTCAGGTGGTTGAGCAGGGTCCTTCTTCTTCTTCATCCAATCCAGGTTATTTGGAGAATCAAGCCCCTCTTATTTTTCCTAACCCTCCCCAAGATCCAAACCCATATGCTTCTATAAACTCTGTTACCTTGAGGAGTGGAAGGCAAACCCAGGACCCAAAATTACCCTCTTCTAGTCAATCACACCCTGGTGAGCTTCAGGAAGGAAAGGAGAACACTGAAGAAGAAATCAAGGCTCAAGAACCTGATTCTAAAGATCTGACTCATGTTCCATTCCCTAAAGCCTTGCTTAAACCCAGGAAGAAGAAGCCTATTGATAGTGACGAGTAACTCTTGAATATATTCAACAATGTTGAAATCAATATCCCGCTCCTCAATGCTATTAAGCACATTCTGGATTATGCTAAATTCTTGAAAGATTTATGCACTCAAAAGCGTAAGCCAAGGGAATTTGCCTCAAGGAATGTAATACTCTCCGAGCAAGCTAGTTCTATTATCCTGCATCACCTTCCTTAGAAAAAAAGAGATCCATATCCCAAATGACAAATCCATAGCATCAAATGCAGTACAAGAAAGATTAGAGGCCAAAGTGCAAGGTGGAGTAAAATCCATACCCCAGATGACAAATCCAACCGCACGGATGGGTTCAAATCGACGATCATAGCCCAACAACGCAAATATGTCCAATCCGACATCCGTGGCACCATCTACAAGTCAGAGAAGATGGATCCCCAGGATGGTGCCACATGGTGCCATCCCAGCGACACAACATGGGCCAAGTCTCTTGCTCTAACTCTGAAGGTGCAATCAAGATGCGATCTCAGTTGTTATATCGAGATCAAACGACTAAGGGCGTATGTGCCATAAAACGTAAGCACGACACAAACTCAAGCATTGCACATTGTCTGTGCCTTCATCCGTGAAGAGGGAGGCGTGGGATCAAGCCTCGCCTCACCTCAAATTGAAGTGGTGATCGCACGCGGGTGGAATTCGTCCGTTAGATCGCGATCGGGCGGTGGAGGAGTCTACGTGGTGGCACGGATGAGGTGTGGGCTTCAAGCATGATCTGACGTCAAGCTGCACACATGATTGTACGCGTTGTCATTGTGCACATTTAGGAGGAAAAGCGTGCAAGCATCTTTTAGGTCGTTCGATCTCTTGATCGGATGGCTGAGATCTTGAGAACATGGCGGGTGCACTCAACACCTGAATAGGGAGAGACGGGTGACGTGGCACGTTGTGGAGCATCCGATCAGTGCTTCACGGCAGAGATGAGGCGCGCGTCTTCACAAAAGCTTATCTACAACGACGTGCGCATGGGTCACTAAATGTAGCAGAGTTAATGTTTGAAAGATAAAATGGCCTTTTTGCCCTTGTACCACAACTATATAATGCCCCTTCGCCCTCCACATTTTCTTCATCCCTTCCATCATCTCTCTCCTCTAAGAGCTAAGAACTCAAGTTCCAAAGCTCACTCTAGTGCTCCCAAGTTATGGGAAGCTTCGCTAGAGTGAAAATACAAATTTTTCCACCTCTCATCCCCTTCACGGAGCTCTCACCAGTCATCTTCTCACACCTGTTCTTGAAGTGGATCCTACGACACCGATGCCCTGCCTCACCCCCAGTTCTTTTTGATCTGTCCTCTGTCTTGGCTCTCCTTCCAGGCGATGTCTGACCGACTCGTCCTCCAAGCAGTCGTCAAGGAGGATAACTTCTCACCCCCTTCTCTTTATTGCTTTCTAGATTATATTTCTTGCTTTCTAGTTGTAGTTGTAATGACATTATTTTTAGTATAAAAGTTATTTTTCTCTCTCTATATCTCTTTCTCTCTCTCTCTTTCTCTAGTTTTAGTGTTTATATTGCAAGTAAATAGTGATAAGCGCTAGTTTATCAACATTCTTATGACCTAAAACAAACCAAGCACTTAGGATTTTAACTCCGCAAATGGGTTTTTGGGCTGCATTTAGGCATCAATTAGGTTAGGCATGTATTACATGTTTTGTTGTCTTTTTGACACGTTTATTTGAGTGTTAGGGATGAACAAAAAGTCAGATCCCTAAAACCCTAGCACTCAGGAAGGCAGAAGATGAAGAAGAAGCTCCTTTCAGCTGGATTCCAGCAAGATCTAGCTCATCCCAACTGGCTCCTAGCTCATTCTAGCTGGATCAACTCATCCCTAGCTCCATTTAGCTCATCACAACTGAATGGTAGCTCTAGCAAGTTCACTTTAGCTCCATTCAGCTCAACTTAGTTGGATGGCAGCTCAAACTAGCTCAAGTCAGTTGATCCTAGCTCCATTCCAGCTCCTCCAACTCAGAAGAGTTCACTGGAAGTTCAACCTGACGAGGTCTAGCTACTAGTTAGACCTAGTCAACTGAAGATGACCTTTTCCAGCTCAGGCCATCTCAAGTCCAGCTCTTGGAGGCTTAACTCTACTCAACTTAGTTGAGCTGAGCTACTTGACATAAACTAGCTACTCTAGCTAGCTTAGTAATCTCTGGGAGACTAGACCCAGCTCACCTTAGCTCACAATAGTAGAAGCCAGCTCATCTTTCCTTGGCTTAGCAACTAGCAAGAAACTAGCAAGCTAAGCCAGCTAAAGTACCTCCTTGCAGCTCTCTTCAGCAGGCACCAGCTCTAGTGCAGCTCAAGATAGCTTCCTCCACCTCATCAGTGCCAAAACCCCAACTCTCTACTAGCTAAGCTAGCTTAGCTTAGCTAGTTCATTTCCTTGGCACCAAAACCTAACCCCAAACTTCACCTAACTAGCTCCACCAACTAAGCCTACCTATAGTCCACCTAAGCTACTTCCACCTCCCTTCTCCTTTGGTGCCAACATTGGCATCTCTTGGCCCCTCAACCACCACAAAAAGGAACCACAAAAGTGGCACCAAAATGCCTATAACTAACCCCCACCTTAGCGCAACTTTTCCCTCCAAAATTTACCCCCACCTTAACCCTACACAAACCCCTTCAAAATGGATTTATGGTTTACCTACTCCTGGAGTGGCTGTTGTGCAGTTGATCTCATTCCTTGGCTAAGTTCCTGCACAATCACAATCAAAAGAGATAAACCAAGTTAGTATCAAGTCAAGAATCATAACTAAGAGATCAAATTGCACATTGCTCCCTGGCAACGGTAACAAAATATTTGCTGCTCTAAATTAGAGTTTAAAAATGATACGTTACAGTATAGTCAATAAAGTGTGAAAACAAATAAAATTTATACTCGAATGGAAATCCAAGGTCGAATGCAAGGAGCAACCAGCCAATCAATCTCAAGATCACAATTCTAAGGAAGAGGTATAAACAATTGTAATCAAAAGTTGATTTAGAACTATTCAAGAATGATATATCAATATTTCAAATATCAATGTGCAAAAAATGATGGGTTAAAATGGTGATTTGAATCACCAATTAACCCTTTTAATTAAGCTCAAGTATCTCAATAAATAACAGTGAATCCAACCAAATATTCCAGGTCAACCAAGTTGAATGATCCAATAGTAGAACCAGCACCAACAGAACACAGCTTCACAGAAGCAGCAAAGGCCTCTCTTCTCCTTCAAGCCTCAGTGGGAGGCTCAAGCACAACACAGAGGCACGAAAGCCTCTCAGAGACTAAGTATTTAGCGATCAGAGAGCAAGGCAAAAATCCCCCTCTCTCTCTTTCCTTCTTTTTCCTCTCAGAACAGGCAGACCAAACCAGACTAGACCTGGGTAACCGGGTAATTGGTCAAAGGCCCAGACCCGCATGTCGTGAGCACGGGCGAGGGCACGTGCATGGAGCGTGCGTGTAGGACCTCACCTTGATGCTCTCGGAGGCAACTAGGTTAAGGCACTGTGGGAGCGTTTGTGTTTCATGATGTAGAACTATCCCATAGAAGCTCACCGCACAACAGTAGTAGGACGTTGAGCTTCCAATTGAGGCAGATGATGTAGGTAGTGGCTTCGATTGACTACCTGGACAGCTGTAGATGAAGGCTCCACGTCGATTGCGAACTGGAACTGGATGAGTTAGGGCTAGAGATGAGTGGACAAGACTGGAGAAGACGAAGGTGGCGGCAGAGCTCCGGCATGTACCTGAAATAGAAAGCATGACCTCTCAACCTTATCAAATAAGCTCAGAAGGGTCGCCATGTGAAGGCAAGTGCATCAGTGGTGGTTGTTTGGTGAGTGCATGTGTGTGAAGGGCTGACGGAGTCAGAGAAGGTGCGTGACGGAGGTGGAGTTTGGAGTGCATTGGTGGATGAAAGCCAAAATTAGAAGAGGGCTTTTGACAAGTGTGATGTGGGGGGACTTGTGGAGGTGGCGTGGGGCTGTTTGGTGGACTATGGAGGTCGAGCGAACTCGTCGGAGTTCTGTCGGTCATGAAGAAGATGAACTGCGGAAGGGTGGTGCGGTGCTCGTGAGTGACTTGTACGTAACTAAAAAGAAAGTAAAGGGAGAGAAGAAGGAATAAAGAGACTTAGAGGGCTCTGGTTGTGGCTGACCAGAGCAGGACAAGTAGATAGAGACGACGAGGCAGTGATGATGAATGAGGAAGAGGAATGCCCTCCCTTTGATCGGAGAGGTGTGTGAGGAAGAGAGGAAGACGGTGGCACCTCCAATTTGATGGTTGGAGGTGTAGAGGAGTAGGACGGAGAGAGGTCATCGAAGCAGAGCTTCGATGGCTGGAGGAGGAGAAGTAGAGGTATTTGGCTCGCCAAAACTTGCTAAGGAGGTGAGGAACTTGATGTAGGATCATTTATAAGCCATAGAACGGAGTTCTAAGCTTGGAAAGCAAGCTTGCAAATTCTAAGCTTTTCGCTTAAGCTGGATACCCTTTCATTCAAAGAGTTCGCATGAGTTTTTGGGAAGAAGCTGGGATCCATGATCGGCCTTATTTAGAAGGAAATTTCACAAGCAATCTCTAGTTCAAATTTGGGATTATTTAGCTGAGAATCAAGAGAGAAAATCTCACTCGAATCTTGCCAGAGCTCAACGTTTTCACACCAATGGCAGTAGGGACATAAATGTGAAGATAATGAAAAAGTTAGGGACCTTTTTGTAAATAATTCAAAAAGTTAAGGGCCATTATGTGATAAAAAGAGTCTGTTTAGACTGGAATGCAAACTAGGTGAAGGTGATCTCTGATTGGGTCAAAATTTTGGTACAAACCTAATTTGGACCAAAGGAATCTGATGGTGAAGTTAGATTTAGGTTTTGACCAAGTTTGACTAGGTAAATTGCGTAGAAACCCAAATTAAGGCAATTATCTATCTTAGACTCTATTTTAGGTCAAAATGGGTTCAGATGGTCAAATCAAGGATGCCAGACCCTAGAGAATATTTTTCAATGATTTTTAGAGGGTTAGGAAAATTTTATCCTAATTAGAACCTTAGCAAATTAAGCGGGTCTATTTTTAAGGTTTCAGATGTAATTTAATTCTCGAAACACAAAATCTCATTTCTGTCTGCATGGTCCCCCTTTTTAGACATTAATGACCATATGACCTTTAATAAACCCCTGGTTTACCCCGTGGTTATTTTGTATTTGTGATAAAATGGTAAAATTGCATAAATAATCCTATTTTCATTTTTTCTTCTCAAAATAGAATATTAAGCACTTAGGACCCCCTGAGGGTTATGTAGGAGCTTTTATTGACTTTATTAGACCAAATTGAGCTAGTTACGATTCATGATGGTGTTCCCATCATACCCCCTTGCCTAGCTTTTGCTAGTCCCTTAGTAAAACTTTATGGACCAAACGAGTTATCTAGGTCGATATAACCATCAGGATTCCCTACTAAGTCGCATCTCTAGGAATCAGATCTAAATACCAATAATAGGCCTAGAGGTACTCAAGTACCAGCCTATATCCAGACCTAACTAGATTTCGCCTCAGTCTACTGCAAAGGTTTCTAAGTCCTGTAGGAACTAACCTAAGGTTTGTTGGACCCAGCGGTTAAAGCACCCGTGCTTGTAACATGGTTAGCCCAACTTTAGTTTGCTAGTGCATTTTTGTAAGACAGAGAGGGATAGAAGAAGATTTTTATTTGTGGAGGCTTTCTCTCTCTTCTTCTTTTCAATATATTTTTCCTTAGATCCAACCTCAGATTGGCCCTAAACACATTCTGTATCAAATTCCTGGTCCCCACCATCAATCCTCGTATGGTTCCTAGCAATTTGATGTTTCGAGATAACACCACCCATGGAAACCCCCAGAACCCTAGCTTTCGACACTTCGGGATAGTATCGCCCATGGCGTTCTATAGCTAAATCCAGACCTTGGTAATCGGCATTTTGTGATAATGCCACCCATGGCATTTGAACCAACTCAAGGTGCTTACGTGCCCCCGGTAGGATATTTATATATCCTAGGAGACATGCACTAAGGAGATGATATGTTATTGCGCATCTTCAAGGGTAATTTCCCACCTCTTCGCACCAGGAACTCATCCAAATCAACTTGTGCTTTCGAGCTGCTCCTAATCTAGATCTTAGGACCAATTTTAGAATAGCATAAATGTTTTGGTATGATTTCATATTTAAGCGCACTGAAGTGGACTGTGTGTGATTTTTGGGTGCTTAAGTTACCGAATCCAGCAAACCAGAGATTAGTTAATGGGGCCGAATACTACCTAAGCCTTAGACCTAATACACAAGCTTTGCATTTTCCTTAACCCCTTGAGTACTAATCCAGATCTTGACAAGTACATGAGTGTTTAAATCTCAGAACAGATCCAAGACACCTAAGGTCGGTATTCGCCACTAATTCCTTAAGTTTTAGCCTTCCAAGTCATAATTCATCATTCGATCCAACCTAGAAGTTAGGTAAGTTCCAAATCATTTTGAAGGGACTCCATTTTTTCTTTATCTTTTTGCACCTTTCTTTCCTTTTCAATTTTTCCTCCCTCTTTTTTCTCATTTTTCTCTCAAATGGGCCTTCTTCAACATCCTTTTTTTTTGTGAAATCCTTTTATGAGATTTGATTTTCACGATGTTTTGCACTTTAATAACCCCCATGCCTATGATTTGCAATGTCCTCATTGTAAATTAGGTGGGTTCAAGCTCATCTTAGATAGTACATTAGAATAGGTTCAAAGGGTGGGTGGATGGGTCGAGGTGACTGATGTAAACACATTTATCAAGGGTAAAATGCCTATTCATGCATGTTCCTAGGATTAGATTTGCATTTCATGTTATAAATATTACATGGCATGCATCATTCTGCATTTAGAGTAGTTGTATATAATTCAGATTAATTACATCCTTTTTGTGGTTAGGAGAGAAGGATATTTATTTCGGAGCCTCGGATTGATGATCCAACCGTACGAATCTGATCAAGACGATGATCGGAGTCCAACGCCTTTGAAATCACCTCGATTGGAGTCTCGTAGCATCATATGCAGTCCAAGGAAGATCAACGGCCAAGGGACTAGGAGACATAATTTGAAGCTTCAAATGACAAATCCGACCGCGTGGATGGATTTGGGTCGATGATCGCAGCCTAACAATGCAAAAATCAACTCAATTCGACCTCTGTAGCAGCCCCTACAACAGGAAGATGAATGGCCCAGACTGCACCACGTGGTGCAGCCCAGGGCACCCAGCGCATGCACGCGCCACCGCACACGTGCAGCTGTGCAGGTGCGTGCAGGCACGCATGCACACAGCGCAGCGCCAGTGCATGGGCATGCGTGCGCGGGGCAAAGGCGGAGGAGCGTAATGCCAGCTATGCATTGGCTAGACCTACAGCGACGCATGAGCTGGACTTACAGCCGTCGCTAATTCATCGCATGCCAGTAAAGCCAGCTGTGGGTACCAACGGGCATGAGCTAACTACAATGATGTTTCCAGCGACGACCTAGATGTCATTAATGGTCCCATACCTATTTTTGCCTCTTCTCCTCCACTATAAAAGGACCTACACCTCCTCCCTTCCAAGCCATCTCTACCTACTCTACTCCTACCTACTCCCAAGCTCTAGCAAGCCTACCAACGCTCCATTAGAGCTTGTTCTCAAGCTCCCAAGGCACCTATTAGTGTAGCGAACCTCTACCCCACCAAATACTCCTCCAACTTCCCATGCCCCTTCATAGGTCGCCTTGGAGCTATCCTCCCACCTCCATTCCGGTAGAAGGTCACCTCCGTCTTCTCACCTCCATTCCAGAGCCACGCTGAAGCTTTCCTCAACCCGACATCCTCCTGCATCTCACCTCCATCATCCCGCTCCTCACCTCCTTCGTCCGAGCTTCCGCCAGGTGCCATTGTCTCGTCGAATAGCAGATTCGGGAGATTTCCTCTCACCCCCCTCTATTTTTATGCTTTCATAGTTTATTGTAATTGACATTGGAAGTAATATATATCATATTTGTTCCACATCTCTATCTTGTGATTCGTTTGCTTGTTTTCTTCTTACAAAAATGCAAAAAAATAAAAAAACCCTAAAATACCAAAAAGAAACAAATCGAAGTGCGGTTTTCACTTAAAGTAAATGTCACCTCCCTGTGTTCGACCCGGGACTCCCTTGGAGTTTCGGTATAAATTTTATCTGATCGATGTGTTTTGCAGCTACAACGACGGGCTACTTGTAACCTTGATTTCTAACACAAGAAACTTGCTCGACCATTTTGGCACCATTGCTGGAGAGGCAACGGAATTTACTTTATTGTTTTCTACGCTTCTTTGTATTTACATAACACTAACCCTGCTTATCTCTGATCTATTGTCTTGCAGGTACCTTAGCATGGAGATCCAAGTGTGGTAGACTGGAGTAAAGTGCGGGTAGAGTGTTTTGTAAGTGTCCCCCACACCACCCTCACCTTTGTTTTCATTCCATAACTTAATAACTCAAACCCAAATCAACTTAGGTGCTTTCTATAAACCCTAGGATAGATTTAGTTGTTTGTTTGCCACCTCCACTCACCTCACCATCCACATAAATAATAAAAAAAAAAGTGTTATCTAATTGTGGGATTTTTTGAAAGCTACACACTTAGCACCCACAACTTTTTATCCTAAGGCGTACAATCACTTTGATTCTACCACTTAACCGGGATCTGACCTGTGGACTCGATATACTTCAACTAAATACACATAAGTGAGTATAAATTTGAATAGGTTAAGCATTCTTGTGTGCCTTACTAAGTGGTGCAATAAGCCAATTGATTGAGCTGTTTGGGCCACACCACTCAAGATAAAAGCAATTCATCAAGTAGCTTGCCACTTAGGGTTGATTTTTAGGACTGAACTAGGCACTCCACATTTTATTTCTGATTTTTAAAGGAACATATCATCACCCGTGCTTTCAAAACTTGGAGTGTTCTACTAAACCTTGATTGAACCAACCTAAGAATTGAACCCTAAAGGCTACTAAACAAGGTTAAATCCTAAAAGACACATCATCAAATAACCTTTTTTGAGAACCCTAGTTGTGCACGCACACACATTTTAACTGATCATCAAGGGCACAACCCATCTAAAGGGCCCATCAGATCCTCAAGCCTAACTAAAATTGATTAGACGTTGGCCCTAAGGACTGGTTCGCTCATCGGGATCCAGATTGAGATTGTTCACGATTAACCTACTTATACTAGTCAATCTGATGTCTAGCTAGGGGAGTAGCATCAAACGACCGTAGTTAGGGGGTACACTAGGAACCAGAGGCGTAAGCCAAAGGAAGAACCTTCTCCCCAGTCCCTCCTAACTAGTTGGATTGCCTGGACATAAGTAGAGTAAATCTTCCATAATCTTAGGACGGATTCTGAGAGTTCGTAGACCTTTAGGCTACCCAACCTAAGGACGAGCTTGTATTTTTGTATTGCAGGGCTCCTTTCTCTTCTGATTTCCCTCCTTACTTCACCATGTGCCCTTCCACATCCTACACACATTTCACATCTTATCCTCCTACCACCACTTACCCCCAAGATGATTACTATCCTGACTTAACTTGTAATTATTCATTCACTAACCAGGATGACTTTGATTGGGGATATGAATCCGGACCTCAGTGTCCAGGGACTAACCCTGGACAACAAGACTATGATTACTATCCTTCCCAGAGGTACAATGATTATAAATCTTGATCCTTTGATGATCAAACCAACCTGATCTACAATTAGGAAGGATATGATGATTATAACACTTACCCTCCCCAGTACTCCACTGAATATAGGTCACCACCATTTTTTGAACAACTCGAGACGACCTACTTTTAGGAAGGAACCCACGAATCTCGACATCTTGACTCCCCTAGATTTAACCCAAACCCACCCAAACCTGAATCGAACCAGTTGGTTCAGGTGAACCAGATCTAGGATAGGGTGTTGGCTAACTTGAGGAACAACATCCAATCTTTAGAAGCTCAGCCAACACCATGCACTGAAACACTGGAGCCTATGATCAAAATGATTGACAAGCTGAATAGCTCTTTATTGGATTTGCTCCAAAGTGTTAGGGATAAGGACCTGGGTGAGTTTCTTCTTGGAAAATTGTTGAGGTTGAGGATGAAATTTATGGTTGCCCTAGTCAAATCTTGGGATGATTCTCAACACGAACCTCCTTCAGGAGAGCCAATGTAAGAACCCGCTCAGGCGCCTGTTGGGGGGGATACATTTTTTGAAATCAGGGATGACCAGGTTGGACTAGAGCAACCCATTGACGATAAACCAATTGATTCACCCGAGATCCCTAAGCCAGGGAGCTAGGAAAAATATGTCTCCACGGACCATGAAATGACATATGATTTTGAGACATATATAAATGAGGATCATGGATTCTTTGACTCTGAGGGTGAGGAATCTCTTAGTGAAGTCTCACTTGAGCTTAAGGAAGATTGTTTTAGTGAGACAATGGGCTAGAGGAGCATGAAGAACCATTTGATAGCCTAGTCATTGAAGATTTTGATTCTGTTGGAGCTAAAATGGAGGATTCGAATCCTCATTTACTTGATGATTCAATCAGTGACCCCATTACTCATTTGCACCCCGAAGAGCTGACTTCTAAGATCTTTGTGCCCAAGTCAATCTTGATTCAGCCATGATTTCTGCACTTGGGAGAATCATATGGGGTGAATGATATGCTGGAGGACTCGAAGCTTGAGCCCTTGATGTTGGAAAATAGAATTGTTCAAATAAAAAGTTGGGAGGCTAATTCTGAGGGAACTTTGATTTTCGATCTAAGGGTACCGATGGACCTAAAACCACCAACTTTCTACCATGACCCTTATGATATCTTTCACGTGCAACCTAAGCTTGAAATAACTGATTATATTTCTGAGCTAAATGTTAAGTGGACATCTGAAACTAGTGAACCAGATCTACCTATTGTCCGCCATTTTGGTCTTGGATTGCACACCACAAAACCACAGGGTCGGCCCCACAAGCTTAACAACCTTCGGTTCTAGGTGATTTTCATCTAGAACTTGAGAACCACTTGACCCTGGGGCATGGGTCTGCACCATAATCTAGTCCACGTCTGTGGACATATTCTGTTGGCGGGTTTGAGGATCAATACTTTTATTTTGATTCTGAACTACATTTGTGAATTCTCAATCTCTTCTTTGGATGTATGTTATGCCTAGCTGAAGGCATTAAACTTAGAGAGTGTGTATACACTCTTCCTCTGTGGAGTTGACCGGATTTTCACGAGACTCAGGTGATATTCTGTTTACTCAACCCTTTTCATGTCTTTATTTTTACAATGACATTGCATCATTTAGGCATGGGGGTAGATAATCAATTCCTGAAATCTTTTTGTTAACTTCGTAGAATTTCTTTTAGTTTCTTATAAAATTAAAAAAAAATTGAAAATTTGAAAAAAGATATAAAAAGAAAAAAATTAGGAAAAGAGAACTTAGGCATTTGGAAGTTATTAACTTTAGGAAATGATACGAGAGGACCTAAACACTTAGACTATTCAAGTCTTCGGGCTTAATTAGCCTAGGTGTCCACTCGAATGTGGACTTAGTCATGAGCCCTCGCCAATTCAAATTCATTTTTAATTTGGCTAATAAATTGGGATGATAAGTATGTGACTTATCAACCCATCCTCTAATTTGGGGGGATTTTAAGGCTAAGCATCTACACGATATTTGCACTGACTCACTTCCCGATGATTTTTATGAAAATTGGGTAGCTAATGGACCGACTTGGGTGGTATGGCTGGCAAGATGTTGGTGGTAACAGCTCATCGGCCGATTGTCCAGAGCCCAGCCACAAGATCATTTTTGTTGTACTGCCTTTAGGTAAATCTTAGATTAGGGAAGCCACCTACTTAGAAAAAGAAAGAAAAAAAAATAATCAAAAAGAAAAGAAAAAAAGTAATAGAAAAAGGAGAGTAAAAATAAAAAATAAAACCACACTTCACCGCGTGAGTATGGCTGGCAAGTTATTGGTGGTAACAGCTCATCGGCCGGTTGTCCAGAACCCAGCTCACAAAAAAAAATGCACAATAATTCCCAAAAATACTTAAGGAAGAAGCGGGGAAGTAGAATAAATTGGAGAGATATACACTAGGTTCGCTCTTGTGTTGACCCCATAAATAAAAGAAATAAAGAGAAAGCTACCGATCGTAAAGATAAACCTTTAGGCAAGGTCACCTAGGGTCGTAGAAACCCGAAGTCCGTCTTAATGGCCGTTTTGTGAGTCTATCACTTTTTCACAAAGGTGCTTAGTACTTAGAGTCCTTTTCGAGCCTTAGACGGGTTGGGTAGCCGTAAAAGGTTATCCTGGAACTCTCAAACTACAAAAGTACAAAAAACTAGAAAAGAAGAAAAATAAAAAAATGTATCTTCCCTTCTCAAATAAGGCGAGAACTTTGGCGATCTGCGTTCTGGTAGACACTTGGGTACTATTGAGTCTTCGTAGTTTAGGACCTTAGTTAAAATTTTCTATTGTTAATAAACGACTTAGGCCTAAGCGATCTAATCCTAATTCTACTTTTATACATAGCATATAGTTTAATTTTTCTAGGGACTAGCAAAAGATAGGAATGGTGGTATGATGTAAACACATTTATTGAGGCTAAAATGCCTATTCATGCATGTTCCTAGGCCTAGATTTGCATTTCATGTTATAAATATTGCATAGCATGCGTCATTCTGCATTTAGAGTAGTTGTATATAATTTAGGTTAATTGCATCCTTTTTGTGGTTAGGAGAGAAGGGTATTTATTTTGGACCCTCGGATTGACGATCCGACCATACGGATCTGATCAAGATGATGATCGGAGTCCAACGCTTCTGAAATCACCTCGATCGGAGTCCCATAACACCATATGCAGTCCGAGGAAGATCAACGGCCAAGGGAGTAGGAGACATAATTCAGAGCTTCAAATGACAAATCTGACCTCGTGGATGGATTTGGGTCGACGATCGCAGCCTAACAGTGCGAAAATCGACTCAATCCGACCTCTGTAGCAGCCCCTACAATAAGAAGAAGGTGGATGGCCCAGTGCATGCACGTGCCACCGTACGCACGCAACAGTGCGGTTGCATGTGCGTGTGCAGCAAAGGTGTGGGAGGCAGCGCCAGCTATGCATGGGCTGGACCTACAGCGACACATGAGCTGGACTTATGGTGACGCTTACAACTGTCGCTAATTCATCGCATGCCAGCAAAGCCAGCTGTGGGTGCCAGCAGGCATAAGCTGCCTACAGCGACGTTTCCAACGATGGCCTGGATGTCACTAATGGTCCCATACCTATTTTTTCCTCTTCTCCTCCACTATAAAAGAACCTACACCCACTCCCTTCCAAGCCAACTCTACCTACTCTACTCCTACCTACTCCCAAGCTCTAGCAAGCCTACCAACGCTCCATTAGAGCTTATTCTCAAGCTCCTAAGGTGCCTATTAGTGTAGCAAACCTCTGCCCCACCAAATACTCTTCCAACTTCCTATCCCCCTTCATAGGTCACCTTGGAGCTATCGTCCCACCTCCATTCCGATAGCAGATCACCTCCGTCTTCTCACCTCCATTCCGGAGCCACGTCGAAGATTTCCTCAACCTGATGTCCTCCTGCATCTCACCTCCATCATCCCACTCCTCACCTCCTTCGTCTGAGCTTCTACCAGGCGCCATCGTCTCACCGAACAACCAATTTGGGAGATTTCCTCTCACCCCCCTTTCTTTTTATGCTTTCATAGTTTATTGTAATTGACATTGGAAGTAATATATATCATATTTGTTCCACAACTCTATCTTGTGATTCGTTTGCTTGTTTTCATCTTACAAAAATACAAAAAAAAAACAGAACCTTAAAATACCAAAAAGAAACAAATCGAAGCGCAATTTTCACTTAAAGTAAATGTCACCCCCCTGTGTTCGACCCGGAACTCCTTTGGAGTTTCAGTATAAATTTTATTTAATCGACATGTTTTGCAACTACGACGATGGGTTAATTGTAACCTCGATTTCTAACATGACAAACTTGCCCAACCAGTGACTGTTGCGGACAATTTCAAGCTCTGGTACATGTACTAGAGGTGGAGTCAGCTATTCTAACGGACGAACCCTAAAGGGCAATATGATTTCAGTGAAGAGATATGTCAAAAGGATTTCGGGATTTTTCAAAAGATGACAGGTTGCCTCCCGTTAAGCACTAAGTTTAACGCCATCAGCTGGGCACAATAAGCTCAGGGAGAATGGAGATCAAAAGATAACTCAGCCATGTTCAAGTCAGTGAGCTCGACGAACGGTTTGAGTCTCTGACCGTTCACGACAAAAGGTTCAAAATCATGGCTAAGTTCACTAATTTCAATGGCTCCATTTCCAAGGATTTTTCTTACCAAGAAAGGTTCAATCCACTTAGATCTGAGTTTTCCTGGGAAGAGTTTGACCTTGGCATCAAGGAGTAGACTTTTTGACCAGGGTGGAAAGATTTTCACATAATGTGCCTGTCATGGAAGGCTTTGACCTGCTCTTTGTAGATACGTGAGTTCTCGTACGCATCATTGCGTAGTTCCTCAATCTTGCTCATTTGCAACCGGCAATGTATTCCAGCCTTC
This sequence comes from Thalassia testudinum, assembly GCA_037157565.1. Taxonomy (NCBI): domain Eukaryota; kingdom Viridiplantae; phylum Streptophyta; class Magnoliopsida; order Alismatales; family Hydrocharitaceae; genus Thalassia; species Thalassia testudinum. The sequence continues at coordinate 66,292,024 of JAZHRO010000025.1, read as the reverse complement.
ATCAAATCTAGATTGCGTTTTCGTACTGCCCAATAGGCCTTATGCTCCATCTCTGCGGGAAGGTGACATGCCTTTTCGTACACTAATCTAAAGGGAGACATGCCTAATTGGGTCTTGTGGGCGGTCCTATAGGCCCACAAAGCTTTCGGAAGTCAAGTAGACCAGTCCTTCCTATCAGGCTGAACAGTGACCTGAAGGATCTTCTTGATCTCTCGGTTTGACAGTTCTGCCAATCCATTAGTCTGGGGGTGGTAAGGAGTCGAGATCCGATGCGACACCCCATACTTCCTCATCAGAGACTGGAAGTGCATATTGTTGAAATGAGACACACCATTGCTGATGATGGCCTTATGAACCCCAATCTAGAAAAGATGTTCCCCTAGATGAATCAGAGAACAACTTTATGATCACTAGTCCTCGTGGGAACAGCTTCGATCCATTTAGAGACGTAATCAACAGCGAGCAAGATGTATTCGAAGCTGTTAGATTCGAGAAAGGTTGCCATGAAATTGATTCCCCATATGTCAAAGATTTCGCACACAATTATCGGGTTCAAGGGCATCATATCCCGCGAGCCCATGTTGCCGAGGGTCTGACAACAACTGCATACCCTACAATACGTTTGTGCATCTTTGAACATCATGGGCCAGAAGAACCCACACTGGAGAATTTTCGCTGTGGTTTTATGCCCAGAGAAATGGCCACCGCAGGTCTGGTTGTGGCAGAATGAGATCACGTCATTGACCTCATCGTCAAGAATGCATCTCCGAATCATCCTGATCATGGCCAATGTGGAAGAGATACGGTTCCTCCCAAATATAATACTTGGCCTCGAAAATCAACTTGTCTTGCCTGGAAGTCACCCAATTTGGTGGGACTTTCCCCGTAACCACATAGTTTACTATATCAACAAACCAAGGGAGACCGATAATGGCTAGTAGATGCGCGTCCGAAAAATGCTCGGTGATCGGACCAGACGAGTCGATGACTGAAGAAGGAAGACAGGACAAATGGTTAGCTATCACATTCTATTTTCTCGCCTTGTCGCGAATCTCGAGATCAAATTCTTGCAACAATAAGATCCAATGGATTAATCTTCGCGAGTAAGTGCCTCACAACAGTGTGATCTGAGTAAATGATGGCACAGGAACCCATAAGATAAGATCTGAATTTTTCCAGTCCAAATACTAGTTCCAATAGCTCTTTCTCAGTAATCGTATAGCTACGCTAAGCCTCGTCCAATGTCTTGCTGGGGTAGTAGATGACCACAGGTTTCCCGACAAATTTCTACCCAAGCACTGCCCCTACTATGTAGTCAGACGCATCGCACATGATCTCAAAGGGTAGAGAGCAGTCAGGGGATTGTAGGATTGGTGCTTGAGTAACTTGATCACGTAGGCTCTCAAATGTGTGAGTGCACTCATCGGTGATCTTGAAAGGGACATCTTTTGAGAGAAGATTAGTCAAGGGGCACACGATTTTCAAGAAATCAGGAATGAAATGATAGTAAAAGTCGACGTGGTCCCAGAAAAGAGTGGATGTTCTTGATCAAGCTAGGAATGGGTAGTTTAGAAATCAAATTAACCTTGGCTCGATCAACCTGGATGCTGTTCTTAGAAACAAGGTGACCCCAGGATAATTCCCTCAGGAACCATGAAATGGCTCTTTTCTTAGGAAAGAACCAAATTCACATCGATGCAACGCCTAAGGATTTGGACCAAGTATAGGAGGTAATCATCAGAAGATTCTCCAAATATCGAGAAGTCATCCATGAAGACTTCCAGGTATTCACCTACCATATTTAAGAATATGGCAAGCATGCACCGCTGAAAGGTAGCGGGTGCATTGTAAATACCGAAAGGCATTTTGCGAAACATGTATGTCCCATAGGGGCAGGTGAAGGTGATCTTCTCTTGGTCCTCAAGATGGATTGCCACCTGATTGTAACCGGGAGTACCTGTCCAAAAAGTAGAAGAATCGATTTCCCGCTAGTTTCTTGAGTATCTAATCAATGAATGGTAGTGGGAAATGATCCTTCTTGGTGGAGGCATGCAATCTTCTGTAATCAATGCGGACTCTCCACAAGTTCGCTATACGGGTCGGTATGGTCTCAACGGTTTCAGTCGTGATCACGGTGAGTCCTGCTTTCTTAGGCACAACCTAGATTGGACTCACCCACCACTGTTGGAGATCAAGTAGATGATCCCTGCATTTAACCACTTGATGATCTCTATCTTCACGACCTCCTACAGATTAGGATTTAGACATCTCTGCATTTCACAAGATGGTCGTGTGCCCTCTTCGGTATAAATGTAGTGTGTGCAATACGAAGGGCTAATGCCAGTCAGATCATTGAGAGTCCAACCAATGGCTCTCCGATGCTGCTGGAGGATAGAAATTAGACGTGTTTCCTGATCAAAGGTGAGGCGGGAATTGAAAATCACAGGAAATGTCTGATCAGAACCCAAAAAGACGTACTTCAGATGATCGGGAAGAGGCTTTAGTTCCATAATGAGATTATCAGCAGCAGCAGGCGGGTTGGGATGCGCCTCAGAAGAAAAGGTAGGGAACAGTGGGTGGGTCTAGATCAGTGCTAGGCTCCTCTATATGTGGGGTATGATCTACTTGGGGTTGAGGATCAGGATAATCGAGTCGTCCTCATGAAATGTGTCCTCAACCACGAAATTGATGTCGCATACTTGTTCTACTGCTCCACAGTTAATTCCTTTCTTGGCCTTAAATATATCAATTTTTAGTGTTTTGTTCCTGAATTTTAATTCAATCTAGCCCTCTTCGCAGTTAATGTTCGCCCTAGCTGTCGCTAGGAATGGTTTGCCTAGTATAATCGGTGTATTCTTCAGATTCTTAGGAGTCTCCATATCTAACACAATGAAGTCCACGGGAAAGTAGAAATCGCAGATCCGAACTAGAACATCCTCAAGAACTCCTCTAGGTGACTTGATTAATCATTCTACTAGTTGTAAAGTCACCTCATTTGGTTTAAGCTCAGTCTCCTCAAAATGATCTATTAAGGATGCAGGGATCAAATTGATGGAAGCTCCTAAGTCTAAAAGGGCTCTATCGAACTCTAAATCACCGATATTGCATGAAATCAGAGGGCTACCAGGGTCTTTTGCCTTAGGCAGGAGTCTGCCCAAAATGATGGAGCTGGCTTGCTCCGACAATATGATTTGATTCTTGCTTTTGGTTCACGACTTACGCTTAGGTATACATAAGCCTTTCAGAAATCTCGCATAAGTCGGTACGTGGCGAATTGCATCCATCAACGGGATGTTTATTTGGACCTGCTCAAAGAGCTTGACCAAGTCCTCCTCGAGAGCCACGGTTTTGGGTTTCCTCTTTCCTTTGCTCAAGGCCTCCCGAAATGGAACCTCCGCAGGTTCCTTTAAAATTGGTCCAGGTTCTTGATCTGGGATAGGGGTATCTTGGATGACCAACCTAGGGTTTGGGTTTGAACTACCAAGCTGAGAGTGGCTCGGGTAAGGTACATCCTGAGTTGTTTTGCCACTACAGGTGGTAATAGAGTTCAGCCCTGCCTGGTTCTAGGTTGGGGTAGGCAAAAGAGGTGGTTGTTGCTGATAACTCGTGTATGATGTCGAAGCCTCCATCCTTTTGGGAGATGGAGAAGAAGGGTCCTGATAGACGTAGTGAGCATGGCCCTGAGTCAAGTTCATAACGCGCCTCTGGTTCGATACATTATTTGGATTAGGAAAAGGCTGTGAAGGGAGTGCAACTGGTTGGCGAGAATTTACCATCTAGCCGAGTTGATTGCAAACCTCTGTGATCTCATCTTTGTGCTATTTTTGCATAGCTGCATTCATTTTTTGAATGTCAGCTAGAGTGTGAAGGATAAGAGTCATTTGATCTTCCCAAGTTGTCCTGGTTTGGTAAGTCATGTTGGGCTGATGCTAGGGTGGCTGATATGGATGAGAAACTTATGGTCAGAGCTGATATTGAGGTCTCTAATTTTGATTGTTCCCTGACCACATGAAATTAGGATGATTACGCCATCTATGGTTGTAGGTGTTTAAGAAAGGATCATTCTGGATGGTGTTGAGATCCTCATAGGTCTGAGGGACCTCAAAGAAATCAGACAAGGGTTCAGAGTTCCCCCAACTAGAGTAAGCGGACCCGGAGTTTCCTCCAAACCCTAGATCAGACAAGGGTGATATGGATCCATCCTCTTAAAAGGTCGATGGTAGATGTTATGCACAACCTCCCTCCTAGAGGGTGGTTGTGTGACTGGGTTTTGCAGAGAGATGGCTCGTTGCAGATGTTGAGTTAGCTCATCCACCTTCTCAACGATCGAGACCTTGTCCATGCGACTTGCCATTAACTCCAAGTCGACGGAAGAGGACAAGCCCTGCGTCTCATGTGCTCCCCACGGATTCGTCAATGCACGGGCATTCGTCCAGTCGAACATGCCCATGGATTCATTATTGATGGAGTTCTCACACATGTTCTCGAGAATCTCCCACACAATGTCTTCATGTTGTCCCATGATATTTCCTCCATAGGTCACATTGACGAATAATCGAATATCCTCACGGAGTCCCTGGTAAAAAGATTGGACTTGTTCCTATTTAGGAACTTCGTGGTGGGGTCACTTTCGCATGAGATACAGAAAGCGATCCCATGCTTCATGAAGCGGTTCTCCTTCATGTTGCATTAAATGTGTGATTTGGTGTCGTAGAGCATTTGTCCGACCAACAGGGAAGAAACTTTTCAGAAACTCAAATTGCAATTCAACCCATGTGTTGATTGGATGAGTTAGGGTTTGGTACCAATGAGCAGCCTTGTCCATGAGAGAGAACGAGAACATTTTCATGAGCAAGATCCCAATTTTGAGCTTCTGACCCGAAGGTCAGGGCCAAATGCTTGAGTTGCTTGATATGCTAGAGGGGATCTTTGGAATTAAGCCCACAAAATTTAGGAATATAATGAATCATGTTGGGCTTGAGTTCATTATTAGGAGCTCTAGCCGGGATTTAGACTTCAGGTTCGATCGCCACCACAGCGGGATTGTAATGATCTCGCATAATAGGACGATGTGGTGGATTCTTAAAGGCCAGGAATAGATTATTGAGGCACTGAAGCTGATTCTGGAGATTGTTTTCTTCTTCTACTGGGTGTTCCATGATTATGGATGAAGGAGATCTAGGCTTAGATGAATCAGAAGAGATATCAATCTGGTTAGGTTGTTGCACAAACAGGGAAGTCGAGGCTTGGCCTTGATGAGAGTGAATAGCTAATGGAGGCCTCAAGGGTGGTCTTAGGGACCTCCTCCCAAACATGCACCAATGGAGAAGACGAGGAATAGAAGGTGTGATGGACCGAATCAAGACACCCAAATGTCTTTGGATGACTATAGAGGTTTGGGGCGGATGATACCCCTAGATCAGAAAGTCATCCACTTGAGAATTACTTGGGCAGCTAGGAAGGGAGAGTCCCACGAAGACCCCTACATGGTAGAGCGTCCCCACCAGTTACAAGGTTTCCCCCACTCAACCTTCCTTGTCACTAAGGGTCCAGGTAGACCAGAATGGATAACTTGACCTCTTAAGTCTGCCAATTTTAAGTTTAGAGTGTGGGTGCTTAGGATTTCACTTGAACTTTAAGATGTTTTTGTGAGTGGTGACCTAATTGGAAGATTTGTTGACCCTGCAAGATGGGTCAACTTCACCTGATTTGTCCTTGATTATTAGGTCCTGCTTTTAGGATTCAAGTGATATTTAGAGCTTGATTCTTAGGGTTTGCTTGTTTAGGTAAGTTCAACTAAGGCTTAGGACACACATAGTTTGGGAAGATTGATTCTTTTCTTTTAAGAAAGTGTATCTCTAGAACCCTAGAATGGAAACCTTAATTGGCCTAATTGGTCAATCAATTCATCCCAAATTTGCAACCTAGGGCTCAATCAAGAAGGTGGTAGCTCTAGGTGTCTTAAATCCATTAATAGGTGCAAGAATCAGGTTTGGGATATGTTCCAGAAATGAACCAAATCAGGCAACTTGTTATGATTGAATTTAAAAATAGAATGTAAGTTGGTCCTAATTGATTTTTTTCCTTTTTCTTTAGCCTTTCAGAATTAGGGGCATAATGTAGATGGATTTGTGTTTTACCTGCCCCTAGAGTGGCTATTGTGTGGTTGATCTCGTTCCTTGGCTAAGTTCCTGCACAATCATAATCAAAAGAGATAAATCAAGTTAATATCAAGTCAGGAATCGTAATCAAGCGATCAAATTGCACGTTGCTCCCTGGCGACAGTGCCAAAATGTTTACCGCTCTGAATCAGAGTTTAAAAATGATACATTGCAGTATAGCCGATAAAGTGCGAAAACAAATAAAATTTATACTCGAATGGAAATTTGAGGTCGAACGCAAGGAGAAACCAGCCAATCAATATCAAGATCACAATTCTAAGTAAGAGATATAAACAATTGCAATCAAAAGTTGATTTAGAACTATTCAAGAATAATATATCAATATTTCAAATATTAATGTGCAAAAAAAAAAGGCTAAAATGGTGATTTGAATCACCAATTAACCCTTTTAATTAATCTCAAGTATCTCAATAAATCAATAGTGAATCCAACCAAATATTCCACGTCAACCAAGTTAAATGATCCAATAGTAGGACCAACACCAACAGAACACAGCTTCACAGAAGAGGCAAAGGCCTCTCTTCTCCTTGAATCCTCAGTGGGAGGCTCAAGCACAACACAGAGGCACGAAAGCCTCTCAGAGACTAAGTATTGAGAGATCAGAGAGTGAGGCAAATACCCCCTTCTCTCTCTTTCCTTCTTTTCTCTATCAGAGCAGGAAGTCCAAACCAGACCGGGACTCAGGTAACTGGGTAATCGGACCAAGGCCCAGACCCACGTGGCATGAGTGCAAGTAAGGTCACGTGCGTGGAGCATGCGTGTGGGACCTCACCTCGGTGCTCTTGGAGGCAGCCAAGCTGAGGCACAAAAGTAATATATTTGTTGCGGGCGCGTCTGTGTTCCACGATGTGGGACTATCCCACAGAAGCTCGTTGCATAGCAACAGCAGGAGGTTGAGCTTCCAATTGAGGCAGATGATGTAGGTAGTGGCTTCGATTGACTGCCTAGATAGTTGCAGATGAAGGCACCGCATCGATTGCGAACTGTAGCTGAATGAGTTGGGGCTGGAGATGAGCGGATGGGACCGAAGAAGACGAAGGTGGCGGCGAAGCTCCGACATGTACCTGAAACAGAATGCAAGGTCTCTCAGCCTTGTCAAATAAGCTCAGAAGGGTCATCGTGTGATGGCAAGTGCGTCCGTGGTGGTTGTTTGGTGAGTGCGTGCGTGTGAAGGGCTGATGGAGTCAGTGAAGGTGCACGAAGAAGGTGGAGTTCGGTGGAGTGCAATGGTGGATGAAAGCCCAGATTTGAAGAGGGCTTTTGACTTGTGTTGTGCGACAGAACTTGTGGAGGTGCCGCGGGGCTATTTGGTGGACTATGGAGGTCGGGAGAACTCGCCGGAGTTCTTTCGGCCGTGAAGAAGATGAAGTGTGGGAGGGCGGTGCGGTGATTGTGAGTGACTTGTGCGTAAGTGAAAAGAAAGTAGAGGGAGATAAGGAGTAGAGAGAATTAGAGGGGAAGGAGATAGGCGGAGGGCTCCGATTGTGGCTGACCAGAGCCGGAGAAGGAGATAGAGACGGTGAGGCGACGACAGCGAATGAGGCTGAGGAATGCCCTCCCTTGACTAAGTTTGACTAAGTAAATTGTGTAGAAACCCAAATCAGGGCAACTGTCTATCGAAGACTTTGTTTTAGGTCAAAATGGGTTCAGATGGTCAAATCAAGGATGCCAAACCTTAGAGAATAATTTTCTTTTATTTTTAGAGCGTTTAGGTGAATTTTATCCTGACTTGAACCTTAGTGAACTAAGTAGGTCTATTTTTAGGATTTCAGATGTTATTTAATTCTTGAAACACGTGAAATCTCATTTCTGTCTACATGGACCCGCTTTTTAGACATTAATGACCATATGACCTTTAATAAACCCTTGGCATACCCAATGGTTATTTTGTATTTGTGATAAGATGGTAAAATTACTAAAATAACCCTATTTTCATCTTTTCTTCTCAAAATAGAATATTAAGCACTTAGGACCCCCTGAAGGTTATGTAGGAGCTTTTATTAACTTTATCAGACCAAATTAAACTAGTTATGCCTCATTATGGTGTTCCCATCAACTACCACCAAAAATATCATCTCTTCCATTAGTTAAGTTCCACCCATACCACCTTTATCCACACCAAGGAAGAAGAAGAAGAGAAGAAGATCAAGGAGGCAACCTACGTACCCCTTTGGTGCCTTCTTCCTCTTCTTCCTCTCCCTTGTGCCATGCCAAGGAGGAGATCTCCTTCACAAAGGGGAGACAACCGAGCATTGAGGAAGAGCAAGGTGGTTGACACCCACCTTAGAGGAGAAAGCTTAGACTACTTGAAGAAGCTAAGGAGAAGACTTTTTTAAGTGCGGGTGCAACCGCACTTGGAGCAAGGCTATCCAAAGCTCTGCTAGAGAATCCCTTCTCTTCTTTATCTTTATATGTTTCTTGTATTAGCTAGTGTGTTTTTATTTTCATGTAACAAGCATTTTGCTACATTTCGTCTAGTTGCTAGTAATACAAGTTGCAAATTGCCTTCCAAGTTCATGTCTTTATCTTAGTGTGTTTCTCATGTTATTCTAGTGTAGTGCACACCACACTCTCCTCTTCTAATTACCCTAGGCACACTTGCCTAGGGTGATCTTAGAAGAGAGGGTTTCATTATTGTCACCTAGGAGTAGTTTTAGCATAGTTAATCTTCACATCAAAAAACCCAATTATTTCTGAAAACCCTAAAAATAACAAATTGAAAAATACAAATGTACATGTGTTGATTTGAGAGGAGAGAGAGAGAGAATCATTTTTGTGATTAACAAATTGGCCTCCTTGGCTGACCCTAGATACTCCACTATCTAGGTATTATAAATGTAAAAGTTTGATTGCGGATTTACGCTTTGCAACGACACTAATTACATCATTTGACAAATCATGTATTTCCAACACCACTTTTTGAAGCCGTTGTCGAGGAGGCACGGCTTAGTCACATATTTAATCTCTCTCTTGCTTGCTTGATCTTCATAAAATTTTGTTTGTTTTGATTTCAGGTGTGAATCATGAGTGGAGGCAGGATTTCGAGCACTTAGAGCAGAAGCTTCAAATTTCTTTACTTCCCGCGTACTTCAGGTTAGTACCCCAGGCCTTTTCTTATCAAAAACAAAATCAAAATCTCTTTAAACAATCTTTAAATTATCAAAAAATCAAAAACTAGAAAAATTAAGGAAGGTGGAACCCTAAAACTCATTTTGTTGCTTGTTTGCTTCATGTTCCACCACCTTTGCCTTATTGGTGTTCAATTTTTGAAAATCCAGACTTCTATCTTAATTTTTAAAAATCAGGTCTAGGCAGCTAGGAGCTTCCTAAAATCATCAAATTTCATCCAAGGAAGCCCCTTTGAGTCAAAAACCATGAGTCCAACTTTCAAGTAGTTTTACTAAATAGAAAATATTAAAAAATTCATGGACTGAACAGGGGTTAGACCTTGCTTTCTTACTGTCCGAGAATTTTTAAAATTTTTATGCTCATCAAATTTAGGTAAAATTTATATTTATGGAAACCTTGAGATATTATATACATCAAATAAAATTTTCAAAAATTTCTAAGATCATTTGAGATTTTTGTAGAATCAATTCCCCGAATCTATCATTTCTACTATTGAAAATTTCCAAAAAAATAACAAAAAAAATCCTAAAATCACAAAAAAAAAATTTTGGATTCCTTGTTTGATTTTACATCAGGTGGTGGTGTTGTTTGTCTGGTTTGGACCACCACCTAAAAAGATTTTAAAAAGAGATTCATTTTTAGAAGTTGCACAACTAGGAATTCCAACTTTAGGGTTTTTAATTTTCTCTCTTAGTCCCATCAAATTTCAAAGGAATTGATCTCCACCAACAACAACTTGTTTCTCATTATTTTGTGGAACATTAAAACCTTGTTTGAACATTTAATAAGAGAGATCCTAAAAGACATTAAATTTTTATTAAAACCCCCAAAACACTTCAACAAAAATTCTTGTTTGCAAACCCACTTGATTTGGCATGGGCACCACTTCTCACCCAATTCGCACACACACCAAAAAGAAATAATCGGGCATTATCCCAACTAACGCCCATCACATCCCTTGTGCACTTTAAGCTCCTAGACCTAATTAAAATTTTTTTAGCAATTTGACCCCTAAGGTTTCATCAAACTTAGGCTTGCTACCTAGGTTTTATGTTTTCTTTAGTTGGTATCAATTCTTTCATCTATATCCAGTGTCAGGCCGAGGGACCATGTCAAACGACTAGGCGCGGGTTTTCACAAGCCCCCAGTGATTTTCCTGAGACATGCTTGAGCCTAACCCTCCCCTTATTACGCCTAACCAAATTTGTTGAGAGAACGGATATCCACTACTGATTTCTTATTTCCTGGATAGACCAAGTCTTAGGTTAATTTTTAGGGAGTCACTTTTAAGTTAGGTCTAGAATTTTGTTGCTTGACTACACACTTTCTCTCATCTCTTCCTCCTCTCCTCCCCATTTCTTCCAATTTTTGCACAGGCGACGGTCCCAAACTCCGCACTTAGAGGGACCACTTGATTTTTCCCCCTCCCCCCATGCCAAAGGCCTCTTTTCCAGCATTCTTCCTCTTCTTTGCATTTTAAAAAAAAATGGAAAAAACAAAATATGTCCTCTAACCCATGTGCTGATTTTTCTATCCCCTATCTATCCACCCTGGAGCTACCTAATCAAGCCCCCCCACCTCATTTCTACTCCATGATGGCTCAGCTACAAGCTCATCAACAACAGTTGACTAGGGATATAGCAAACCTAGCCAACTAAGGGAGACCTGCCAAGCTTACCCAAGTTTCATAAGTTCCACATATAATCCCATCTAGCACCTCAAAGAGAGAAAATTTGCATAATCTAAATACTGCCTGTGCTGAGTATAATCAATATTCCGAGGTTTTCTATGGTTCAACAGGAATTACACATATCCAAATCATCGCCCCAATCAAAATATCTCCACCCTCTAGGAGCAATTTAAAAATCCTCTAATTGGAGGAATTATCCGACTCACTCCTAGACCAATCGGGTTCCTCACCAACAACAAAACTCGTTTAGAGGGTATGGTTCAAATCAGACTTGTTATCAATCTAGGCTGTCTCAAGAAGACATTAATACCCAGATGATGAAAACCCTACAGGAAATGCAAAGGAAAATGATGGAAGTAACCTGTGTTATTAACAATCTCCATGATCAAGTTGTGGTTACTCTGACCCAAAGACCTGTAGGACATTTACCATCCCAGCCTACACCAAACCTTGTTAATCAAAGGAACCAACACTTGGGTGGCAACCAACATCAGAACCACACTATCTAGCTTCCTATTAACCCGATACCTCAGCACCAACCTGGTTCCTATCAACAACAGGCCCCCTCACCTCCTCCCAATCATAACCACATTGCCTATGCAGATACATTGTGTGGGAAAACCATCACTGATTTAGAGCCTTCAAATCAAATTGATGAAACCCACTCTCAACCTATGCAAATTGACTCTCTTAATCACAATCAGGAAGAAGAAAAAGAAACACCAAAACACAAGATTCAAATCCTATTTCCCACCCTCAAGCACTACAATCCAATCCTTCTAAAAAGAAATCAGAGCCTTCTCACCAAGATCTTTTGGACTTATTTAGGCAACTCGAGACTAGCATCCCCCTACTAGATGGCACCCCTACCTATGATAATTTTTTGAAAGATAGGTGTACTCCAAAGTGGCAAGACCAGAATCTAGGATTGCTGGTCCTTTCCAAGACAGTGAGCTCAGTTGTATAGAGCAAGCTGCCTCTCACGAAAAAGGACCCAGGTGCACCAATCATTTCAGTTGTCATAAATTACACCACCTTTCATCGCACCCCTCTTGACTTAGTTGCCTCTATTAATCTCACTCCCTCGATTTTATTCAAGAAATTTCGATTCGGTGATTTAAAACCTATTAAGGTTTAATTTCAATAGATAGACTGATCTACCATTCAACCACGAGGAGTTGTCGAGGATAGTATTGTCAAGGTCTGGAATTGTCTATTTTCGATTGATTTTTTGGTCCTTGACATAAAGGTATTTGAGGCTCTCAAAATTGCTCCAATCATCCTTGGAAGAATTTTTTTTGGCTACTGCAAAAGCTAATATCAATTGTCATTTCAGAAAAATGGATATAAGTTGCGGTAACCAGACTATCTCATTAGATCCTTTCCAAGCTTCCAAGAAATCCATTGGTCATGAATTTTTTAAGGACCCTGATAATGAAATGGAAGTAATAATTGAGAAATCCATCAATTCCTACTCTGCTTTAACCACCATTGATATTGATTCATATTCCAAATATGATTTTGTGGTCCAAGACATTTTAGATCAACTAGGGTTTGACTTTTACTCTTTTAAACTTCGCTATTTATCACCAAAAGCATCCACACTAACTTCACCAACCCTGCATCACATTAACTTCCCTCCCCCTCCCTTTCCATTTGACCTACCACCCAACCCGTCCAAGTTTGGCTTACATCATGAACTCAAACCATGGCCAGACTTGGGTCATTCTTCCAATTTTCCATTTCATTTTGATCTCAATATCTTTACCAATCATCTCTTAAGGGATCTGAGTAAGATACCTTCCTTGAGGACATTCGAGTGTCTAATTATTTACATGATTGTCCATCTTCCGTGCATTGAAATTCGTGCTTGGCTGAATGGTGTAAAAGATAGTACTGGATGAGAGGTAACCATCATTCTTTTTTCTGCTTTTCATTTTTCTATTTTTTTGTACTGATTTTTCCTATCCTGATGTTGATCACCTTCACCAAGGTAATCCCTTTTCCCTTCCAATTGCATGCGGACATGCCACATCTTAAGCATGGGGGATATTTTTAAAATTTTGACGATCAAATTAGGTTTTTCAAAACCCAAAAATTCAATTTTCTTATTTTATTTTATGCTTGCATACTCAAAAAAAAAATGTTGAAAACTTTTTGAAGTAATTTTGAAATCGGGACTAAGGTTGAACATTCACTTTTGGTAGAATGGGATTTAACCTTTAACAAACTAGGGATAAGGATACGGATTTGATTATTAGAATTTCAGGGTCTGCTTTTAGACTAGATCAAATATCCTTCTCTAAAATTCCACCTGAATTCATGATAGTTCAAGTGACTTGATCCCTATTTGTAACATGGAAAGTAATTGGCCTAGTTTCAGATTTGAAAACTTGCATCTCGTGCAAAATGTCTTGTATCAAAATTCACACACAAGCCAACACCTAAAACACAATTAGAAATTAGAAAAACCCTTTGTTTGGACTTAATAAAAGTCTGAAGCAGATCATTGGTTTGAGTTCCCATCTCCGAGAGGGAGGAAAATGCCTCCTTTGAGGACACGATGTTGACATGTTACCACCTCGACACTGCTCTATATCTATATTTCATATCTTTAGACAGAGCATTATGGTGCATTTTTGTAGCTCAAGTGTCTTGGACAATGCTCTACCCATAGTGTCGGAACAAGAGCTCGAGAAATCCTAACTACAAAAATTTTGAGTCATCTGAATTAACAAGGGGTTAATTTGTGAATTTTTGGAGGATATATTGATCCTGATTTGTGTAATTTTTTGGATCTGAAAATGAATCTTGATGGTTATCTATAACAAATCCCATACCTCTCGTGTTTTAACCAACGAAGGTCCCATGATCTCCTCCTTAAAAAAGTTGAAAAAATTAGTTTTCCCAAAAATTTCATTTTGTAAAAATTCATTTTGCTAAGTGACTAGTAAAAGATAAGCATGGGGGTATGATAAACTCTAGTTTATCATCATTCTTATGACCTAAAACAAGCTTAGCTCTTAGGATTTTAACTCCGCAAATGGATTTTTGGGATGCATTTAGACATCAATTAGGTTAGGCATGTATTGCATGTTTTTTATGTTTTTGACACGTTTATTTGAGTGTTAGGGATGAATAGATAGTCAGATCCCTAAAACCCTAGCACTCAGGAAGGTAGAAGATGAAGAAGCTCCTTTCAGCTAGATTCTAGCTAGATCTTGCTCATCCCAGCTGGTTCCCAGCTCATTCTAGCTGGATCAACTCATCCCTAGCTCCATTCAGCTCATCTCAGCTGAATGGTAGCTCTAGCTAGTTCACCTTAACTCCATTTAGCTCACCTTAGCTGGATGGTAGCTCAAACTAGCTCAAGTCAGTTGATCCTAGCTCCATTCTAGCTCCTCCAACTCATATGAGTTCACTGGAAGTTCAACTTGACAAGGTCTAACTACTAGCTAGACCTGGTCAGCTGAAGATGACCTTTACCAGCTCAGGCCAACTCAAGTCCAGCTCCTAGAGGCTCAACTCAGCTCAACTTAGTTGAGCTGAGCTACTTGACCTATGCTAGCTACTCTAGCTAGCTTAGTAATTCCCGAGAAGACCAGACCCAGCTCACCTTAGCTCACATCAACAGAAGCCAGCTCATCTTTGCTTGGCTTAGCAGCTAGCAAAGAACTAGCAAGCTAAGACAGCTAAGGTAGCTCCTTGTAGCTCTCTTCAACAACCACTAGCTCCAGTGCAGCTCAAGACAGCTTCTTCTAGCTCATCACCTCCAAAACCCTAGCACCCTCTACCTCTCTCCCCAACTCTCCAATAGCTAAGCTAGCTAAGCTAGCTTAGCTTAGCTAGTTCATCTCCTTGGCACCAAAACCTAACCCTAAACCTCACCTAACTAGCTTCACCAACTATGCCTACCTATAGTCCACCTAAGCTACCTAGACCTACCTTCCTTTTTGGCACCAACATTGGCATCTCTTGGCCCCTCAACCATCACCAAAAGGCACCACAAAAGTGGCACCAAAATGCCTACCCCCACCTTGGCGCCACTTTTCCCTCGAAAATTTACCCCCATCTTAACCCTACACATACCCCTTCAAGCCATCACCACCCTACACCTAAGCCCCCTTCTAGAACCTATCCCAATTGGTTCCAAAATAGGGTGAATAACCACCACCTTTGATGTCCACCAAGGGGTAGTTCCTCCCCTTAACTACCCCCCTCCCAACCCTTCACTTGGCACCAACACGCCTTCGCCCTTGGATCACCTAACTACCCTCATCATCCAATCCTAACCATCCATCCAAAGGTCACGCCAACCCCCCCTTCATTCCTATATAAATCCCTCCTAACTACCACAAAAAATATCATCTCTTCCATTAGTTAGGTTCCACCCATACCACCTTCATCCACACCAAGGAAGAAGAAGAAGAGAAGAAGATCAAGGGGGCAACCTACCTGCCCCTTTAGTGCCTTCTTCCTGTTCTTCCTCTCCCTTGTGCCATGCCAAGGAGGAGATCTTCTTCACAAAGGGGAGACGACCAGGCATTGAGTAGGAGCAAGGTGGTTGACACCCACTGATTGTGTAGTAATCATAGATCCTAATATACCTAAATTAAGTTAGATCCTAGCTTAACTTAGGCATTCTGCATACATACACATTATGCTTTGCATAATAGTTAATTTATTAGTTTTGTGAATAATAATGTCATATTATGTTCTAATTGAAAGGTATTAATAATCGTAGGAAATTCAGGGCTGCGGATGACCGATCCAACCATATGGATCTGCTCAAAATGATGACGAGAGTCCAATGCCACTAAGATCACATCGATCTGACTCCTATAGCATCCTATGGAGTCCGCAGAAGAGCAAGGGCCAAGAGGCAAATAGGTAAAAATATGGACATCGGATGTCAAATCCAACCACGCGGATGGATTCGGATCAACGATCGTAGTCCAACGATGTAAAAATCATTTCAATCGAAGACCTACAACTTCGTCTACAAAGAAAAGAAGATGGACAACCACGATGGCACCATGTGGTGCCATTGCAACTACCCAACATCGCCACCCAACCTCCAAAGAAGACCTCTATCATGCCTTGTGGGTCGTTGGATCATCATCCAATGGCCACAAAGGCGCCACGTCGACCACTCCCTCGTGCTCAGTTAAGGAGGATCATCCTCAGCCATTGGATCTCCATCCAACGGCTGAGGGCAACCATGCACGAAATGGAAACTGCAACAAAGCGTGGGCATATTGCGTTGGTACACGTGCTGGTGCAAGATTGAGAGATGTGTGATTGAGGCATGATCCACGTGAATTGGTGGCGGTAGCGAGTGCAAATAGAATTGGAGCGTCGGATCTCCATCAAGCAGCGATGAGATGAACACACGGCACGCTGTTGTGCGTTGGATGGCCATGCATGTGTGCGTGTTTGAAATTACAAAGGCAGTGTGGGCATAGTGCTTAAGCCATTCGATCCTGAGGAGTGATGAGCATGCTGTCGAGGATTGAGCGCAAATTATATGCTTGCGGTTGAGGCACGGGTGTGAAACGAGCGGCATCCGTGCGATGCAGATCAGATGGTGGGGGGGCGCGCCACATGGCATCTCCAGAGCATATTCACGTGTTTAAGGAGTTTTGGAAGGCCTTTTGAAGTGAGATCTTATCCATTGATCTCCCGATTGATGGATCTTATTGATCTGAGCTTGTTGCATGGTTTGGAGGGCCAAATATTGGCTTTGCCACTCATTTTGACTATAAAAAGGACCCTAGGGGGCCCCATATGAAGCATACCCTCCTCCAGATCTCTTTTCCAATGCTCTCTCCAGACCCTCTCTAGATCTTCTCCAGCTCTCTCCCTCTGAAGCACTCACCAAGACACCTTGGTGCACCTTTGCTGCTTTCCCCAACCTGTCCAGAAGGCCACCACGGACCACCTGTGGTGCCCTTATTCTATTAGATTAGATAGTGATTATATTCATGTTCTAGTTTATTTCTACAACTCTATTAGTCATAAAATTTTTGGCACTTCATGATCAACCGGCTTACTTGATTTGCTATATATATATTGACTAGTTTGAAAGTAGTAGCATACAATTCTAATTCAGTTTATGAAATCAGAAGCGTTTTTTGCCTCCCTGAGTTCGACTGAGACTCACCTCTTGTTAAATTTTATTTGTTTCGACGTGTTTCGCACTATACTATGACATAATCATTCTTGTAACACGATCTACGCTTTGAACAAATTGGCGTCGTTGCTAGGGAGGCACGGTGATTTTTTATTTCATATGTGATTTAGTGTATTTCTTCGATGTGTAGGAATGAAGTGAGGATCTGCACACTCATTGAATGCAAGTGAAGATTATCAGGTGCACACATTCATCTTGGTAGAATTTTAGATTTGATTAGGATAGGAGCTATTTGAAAAAAAAAATTCTCTGCTATTTTTAGAAATTCGGCTAGAAACTGAACATGATTTTAAAAATTTAATTTCCATGCTTTTAATCATCCAAAAATATTGAAATTTTGGTAGGAACTAGATATTCAAACTATCTTTCCAACGCCACCATTCCCAAAAGGAAATTCAATTTGAGGAATTTTTTAAAATTCATAGAGTGCATAGGGGTTAGATAGACTGAAAATTAAAATTTTATGGACTTTAAAAATTGATTTTGGCCAACTCACAAATCTGATTGACCCAAGAATGATGGAGTTTGAAATATAATCAAATTAGCTTTCATTCTCATATTTTTGTGAAAATTTTAGATGATATTTGATACTATTTCCAATGGAAAAACTAACACGGAGTCAAAATCTCAGATCTGACCCCCTGTTAGTTAAAAGTTCATAACTATTTATTGGAAATAGTAAAAATTGTAAAAGAATGCTCTTTGAAAACCTTTTTGAGAAAGGAATCTTCCTGCCAATTTTTGAATAATTTGAATTCCACCTTCACCTGAGAGTACATATTTAACTAGTGGTCTACTATCTGCAAAAACATAGAAGTGCATGAGCCCTTAGGACCACATTAGACTAGCCTGGACTCAATCGAGGCCAGTGATTAGTTGGTGAGTCAAGCCACCTTGTGGACCGCTCACCACCAATTGAATTGAAGAGAAAGGTTAAAAATCACAAGAAAATATCTAATAATATGCATTTGTCTTGAAACTACTAGGCGATTTCAACCTCTTTTGCCAAACCTGGTGACTAAGCCTGTAGGGTAGTGTCAAATGACCGCGGCTAAGTGGTACAAAGGAACCAGAGGTGAAAGCTGAAGGAAGAACCTTCCTCTTAGTCCCCTTGTAACCAGATTGATCGGGTTTTCTTAAGAGGTGGGGATTATCTTTAGTCGGTTTCTCGACGAATTTCTTCAATAATTTGAACCTGAACAAAAAATCTGGTCATCTGATCTTAAGGACCAATTTGATTAACAAGGCCTTTGCCTTGTTTGGCTTGACTATGCCAACTCTTTGTGTTGGTGTATGCAAGGAAGAAGGTTATTAAGACCTAAACTTGTGGGACCTTGGGAGCCAAACTTGAGGAGGCAATGGTGACTTTTGCCCGACCCTTCTTCCCAACACTCTTCTTCTCAATTAGTTGAGATGGCTAATCTCGGTCCTGGGGTTGGTCAGGGCCCTGAGAATTAAGACCTAATGGCTTATCTAGAAGCTAGGGTCGAGGAGTCTAAACAAAGATATGAGCGGAGCATTGATAGGATCCTCACAGTGCTAGACAGGATGCATCATCCACCACATGGAGAACAACAACGGGACTTCTACGATCCGGCGGTGATGATCATATTACCTCAAGTCTGGAGTCCCGTAGGCGGAGACGCATTTGAGTCAAAGCAAAACATCATAAGTCTAATTCAGACTTACTTCCATGGAAACTTGAATGAGAATCCCTTCCAGCACATCAAAGATCTGAATCGAATTGTAGAGTCAGATCGACGTAGAAATGTAGATGATGAGTCCATTTTAATGGACTATTGTTGTGCCTAAGTAATTCTATTTTAACATTGTATGTTTGTTAATAACTACATTAAGTTATAGAATGATTGCATGCATCATTATTTAAGTTTACATCTATTTTATCTCATTCTATAACATAGTATGTAATTATTTTATGTTTCATGCAGGTCCCGCAACAGTGCACTCGTTACATCTTCTCCACTTAATCTATCCATCAGGAATAATCAAGAAGAAGAGGGAGGAGAATCAATGGTGGAAAATAAAAAGGGGTGAAAAGATATTTTCCCCCACAAATTTCTCAACCTACGGTCGGCCTCAACAACCTCACCAACAGCGCCGGCCATGTTTAGTAAGGGATTTGGAAAACCCCTTGACTTGTGCCGGGGGAGGAGATAAAAAGGGAGGATCGTCGGTTCTTCTCGGGAGGCCTTCCCCCTAGCGTGGAACCATCATCTAGGAACCGTGCAACCACCATGTGCACTATGCACCAAGCTTCCCCCCTCCAGCGCTCACACCACCCCAGCCTGCCCTCGCGCACCTGCACAGTGCCTTCCACCAGTGCCCAACTTCAGGCGCACCGCCCCACCGCGCCCCCTGCCAGGCCCGTGCCACCTGCATTCGCAGGCGCTTCCCCCTGCACCTGCCAGACCTGCACTAGCACAGTGCAACCACCTTGCGTGCTCGCCATTGCCGCAGGCCTGTTCAGGCACATCACCTCCGCAAGCCCCTCTGCTTCCCCACTCTGCCCTCGCCACCCACGCCCGCAGGCGCGCGCCCCACTCAAGCTCCCGCAGGCGTATCCCCCTCAGGTGTGCCCCCTCCAGCGTTCTACCACGCCTAGTAGTCGCACGCAACCACCACCACCGGTCCCTCTTTGTGCAGCATTGCCACACCTCCACGCAGTAGCGGTGCTTCATATCTTCTCCACGCACGGTTCATCTCCTCACGAAGAAACCCAACACGCAGGCCTCTACTCCTCCACACAGCCATCATTACAGTTCGCGATTCTCCTCGCCAACCACGCCACTGACCTCCCCTTGACGCTACGAACACGACCAAGTCCCCAACCGTGCCAATCGTGGTCCACAATCACGTCACAACAGGCCGTCACTGGCGAGCTCCTCCTCCGTCGATCGGCCATCTCCGTCGACGCCGTGGCCTCCATCGGATCGGCCTCATCTTCGCCAACCTCCCTCGCGTGTTAACAGCCCTGCCGATGCTCCTTCCCGTATGCAAGCAAGAGAGAGAGCAAATGCTCTGTTTTGCATTCAATTAATAATTACGGAAAATGCCATTGCGGAAGTTCCTATTCATTTATTCTAGGCATTACATTATTGTGGTGAAATTGCATAGTCCTCTTACTTCATCTAAATTATTTGCATATGCATATATCACATGAATGATTCAATGCATAGATATTATGGTAAATAAGTTAGTCTAGAAATCAGTATTTACAGTATTTACCGGTATCAAGATCACTTGTTAACAAAATATTATATGGTGGTGATTTTGCATCTAAACAGCTACATTCTTGATTAATTAGTTAAAACGAGCAGTTATGTGAGAAAAAGAATCGCATGAATTAGCATGCACATCCACTGAGATTCCCTAATAAACAAGACACTATTTACTAGTTGAAATAGGCTAATTCCTTCCTGTGGAGACGACCTAAGTATTCGTGGTTAGATTCTGAAAATTAAAATGTTTTGAAAAGTGATTTTCCACCACGCGATTAAATAAACGATACATCATTTTATGTTAAAGTTTTCAACGAAATGAAGATTGCTCTTTCAGTAGACATTGGAATTATTCTCATGAAGCTTTTTCCTTTCTCTCTCAAGGATAAAGCTTCCTATTGGTTCAAGACTATCAGGAGGCCGGTTGGAACCTAGGAGGAATTACGTCGCAAATTCCTCCAAAAGTTCTTCTCAATTGGTCGAACAAATGCAATGAGGTGTGTAATCACGACTTTCTCCCAAGGCCTAGGAGAGAAACTGCATGACGCCTAGGATAGATTCCACGATCTTCTCAGGAAATGTTCGCACCATGGTGTACCTAGATGGCACCTTACAAAAGTCTTTTACCAATCGGCTGGATGACACACATCGGTACTTGGCCAATGCATTTAGCGGCGAGAGTTTCCTAGCAAAGGACGAGAATGACGCATTCAAACTGTTCGAATCCTTAGTAGAGAACTCGATGAATGCTACCTCTATGAACCTATTCCAGTGACCTGGATAGCAATGAGTTAGTGTCCATGAAGCTCATGCCAAATCTGCCCGAGATGATATGGACATTATCACCAAGAAGCTGGATAAGGTGGATCTGCTTGATAAGAAACTTGATGAATTAATGCAAGCAAGATCTGGGTTTCCTGGTAGTACAGTTGCATCACACTCCTCTCTTACATCCTGAGCCCCTCCTGCTCATGAACATCATTTCACTCGGGATGTTTCTTCTCCATCTTCGTAGGATCCTATATATCAAGAACCCGTGAATAATCTAGATATGGTGTCGTACAATCAAGGTTACGCACCACATGACAATTCGAGTGCATATTCTTTTGATGAATTTGCATCTGAGACATCTTCAACCTCGAAGATGTCAGTGCTATCTAAGGTTACGAGCATAATAACCTGTATTCCAAGACGTATAATCCTAGTTGGTGACAGCATCCTAGATTCTCCTTGTCTGGTAACTCACAAAGACCAAATCCACAGTACCAGACCAGAAAATATGAGAATGCATAGAACACGTACCTGAGGTAGCAACCATTCTCATCTCAGTAGCAAACACATTCTGTTTATTAGCCGTTGCACCAAGCTGCTAATTACCCTTCGAAGCAGGTCAACCCTTTGGAGTCACTGAAGGAGGAATTGTACGAGTCAATCTGGAAATCGACTCATGATAATTTTCAAATTATGAAAGCAATCTGATCAAATATAGAATATATAGAGTACGCAAAATCAGATGCTTCAGGAGCATAGATCATAGGGAGCCTTGCCCTCCTAACCTATCATGAACCCAAGATATGTGCAAAATTAGGGTGCCCCGCCTAGGTTCCAGGCACCACAAGGATAGGCACATCTATTTTGCAAGCACCTCCTGCACCACCTAGTTATAGGCAAGGTCAGTCACCTTTACTACAAAACCCCACGTATGTTGTTCCTTCTGTTCCTCCCCCACCTCATGGGCAGCACGTCGATGCAAAGGATGTCACTTTGAGGAGTGGAAAGGACTACACACGACTTGCTACCTAGGCAAGCGAGTCATGATTTCTCATGCTCTTTACCACAGGATGGCTCATAACCCTATTCCACTCAAGAGCCACCTTTGATAGACAAAGGAAAGAAGCTAGCTGACCCTGAGATTCCCGTTCCCTTTCCCAAATCTCTAACGTGAGATTCAGGTTGGAAAAAGGACACGCGGAATTTTGAGGACTTGAAATCCATGTTCAAAGAAGTTCACATTCAGGTCCCTCTCCTCGAGGCAATAGATAACATTCCTGATGTTGCTAGGTTCTTCAAGGACTACTGTACTCTAAAGTAACAGCAGAAAATCGAACGATAAGCGGTATTGTCAAAAGAACCTAGTGTTGTTATTTTAGCCGACTTATCGCCCAAAAAGGACCCGGACACACCACTTATTTCCTGCTTATTGCAGGATTCTCCATTTAATTAGGCCCTTCTTGATCTGGGGTCATCCATCAACCTAACTCCCACCATAGTATTTAATTGATTTAGATTTAGGGAGTTGAAACCCACCTCGGTTACCATACAGTTAGCTAACTAATTGGTGAAAACACTGAGGGAGGTGGCTGAAAATGTGATCGTAAAAGTCCAAGGATTCTGCTTCCCAACAGACTTTTTTGTTCTTGATATGGAGATTCCTCCTAATCTCCACGATGCACTGAACATTTTGGGTCACCCATTCTTGGAGACAGCCCGTGCAAACATCGACTGTGCATCTGGGTGTATGGAGAGCCCTAGGATGTGAAAAGCTTAAACTAGACATCTTCAGGGAATCAAGGAACTTTGACTGTGATCTAATCATGGATGATGGTGAAGATGAAGATTCAGCTTTCTGTGGGAAAATTAGGCACCTCTGCAATGACCCAATGGCACATTCATCTTTACAAGATCTGGATCCACACGGGACTGAGGTTAATGATGTGCACATTTCATCCTGCGGATCTGATTGTCTAGGGTGTTCATCTAATCACAACACCCCTGATCCTAAGTATCTTGTCCCGTTAAGCACTGATCTGCTCCCCTTAAGATAGGATTTTATGACCTTTGCAAGCGGATTTCCCGTTAGTCAGGATCATCAGATTTCCGCTATTGATTCCTCTCCTCCCACATACGACCTACTCACCACCCACCGATAATTGAGTTAAAGCCCTTACCTGATTCACTCAAATATGTGTTTTTGAGCGAAAGTGAGACATACCTAGTGATCATCAATACTCACTTGACCCTGGAGCAAGGACATCAATTGAACTCTGTACTACAAGCACATAGGGCTGCTATCGGGTGAAGCATTGCTGATCTCTATAGGATTTGCCCCTCATATTGCACTCATCATATCTACACAGATGTAGGGGTGAAACCAATGAGACAACCTCAGAGGCATCTGAACCCAGATATGCTCAAGGTTGTCAAGAAGGAGATCATCAAATGGATGGATGCGGACATTATTTATCCAATTTCCAATGGCTTGTGGGTGAGTCCTATTCAGATTGTGCCCAAAAAGGTAGGACTCACCGTAATCAAGAATGAAATAGGTGAATCCATCCTGACCCACACCACTACTTCATGGCGAGTTTGCATTGATTATAGGAAACTGAACACGACTACGAAAAGGGATCACTTTCCTTTACCTTATTGATAAGATTTTAGAAAGGTTAGCCAGGCGCAGTTTCTTCTGCTTTCTGGATGGATACTCCTGATATAACCAAGTCGCGATCAATTAGGAAGACCAAGACAAGACAACTTTTACGTGTCCCTTCGAAACATTCGCTTTTAAGCGGATGCCCTTCGACCTTTGTAATGCACCAGCAACATTTCAACATTGCTTGATAGCCATCTTCTCCGATATGATCAGGGATTAAGTAGAAGTATCTATGAATGGCTTCTCCATTTCGGAAATGACTTCTCGTCTTGTCTGGGTAACCTTACAATGATCCTAAGGAGGTGCATAGATGTTAACCTAGTACTTTCATGGGAGAAAAGCCACTTCATGGTGAGGGATGGCATTGTACTAGGTAACATGATCCCTTCTAATGGACTCGAGGTCGAACGAGCTATGTTCGAAATTATTTCTCGATTACCTCTGCCTAGCTCGGTAAAACAAATCAGATCATTATGAGGGCATGTTGGATTCTATCGAAGATTCATTTTGACTTCTCGAAAATTACCTGCCCATTGACAAATCTCTTGGTAGCTGACATCCACTTTGACTTTGATTCCTCATGTCTCAGCGCTTTCGAGACCTTATGAAATGATGTTTCGAATGCACCTATTCTCCAACCACCCGACTGGTCTCTCGACTTCAAGATGATGTGCGATGCCTCAGACTTTGCTATCGGAGCCGTTCTAGACCAATGTTGAGAGTGCCATCCATTCGTAATATACTACACTAGCAAGACATTGAACGAGGCTCAACGTAACTATATACTTACTGAGAAGGAACTACTAGCCATGGTATTTGGGTTGGAGAAGTTTAGATCATACCTACTCAGGTCAAAAGTGATTATTTTCACTGACAATTCCGATGCCAAACCCCGACTTATCAGATGGATCTTTCATTTGTAGGAGTTTGATGTCGAGATTCGTGACAAAGTCGGAGCTCATAATGTTGTGGTGGATCAGTTGTCACAGCTAGACCCAGAACACCTCCCATACTCCCTACCTATCTCTAAACAATTTTCGGATTAGTCTTTGTTGGCTATCAACTCTGTTGAGTTTCCTTGGTACACTGATATTGCAAATTATCTCGTTGCAGGCAAGCTACCTACAGGATTATCCAAGGATAAAAAACTTAGGTTTATTTTAGAGGGTAAGTTTTATTTCTGGGATGACCCACTGCTCTTTCACATTGGGGCCGATCAGATCATCAGAAGATGCATCCCAGACTTAGGATTCTCAAGTGTGTTATCCTTCTACCATAGCAATGCCTGTGGGGGTCATTTCTGTGGCCAAAAATCACTGCAAAGATTTTGCAGTCTGGATTCTTCTGGCCAACTATTTTCAAAGACACACATGAGTTTGCCAAATGCTGTAAGCAATGTCAGTTGGTCAGTTTTTATGACTCGGAGAGACATGATGCTTCTCCAACCTATTTTGGTTGTAGAAGTGTTCAACGTTTGGGGCATCAAATTTATGGGCCCTTTCCCAAATTTGCACGACTTCGACTACATACTCCTCACAGTTGACTATGTCTTCAAGTGGGTTGAAGCTATCTCGGCAAGGCGGGCTGATCATAAGATCGTTATATCCTTTGTCCGGGAATTTATTTTTGCAAGATTTGAAGTCCCCCGTAGTCTGATTAGCGACGGAGATATTCACTTCATCCATGCTCATTTTAGATCTCTACTGAAGAAATACGGGGTACATCACAGCATGCTACCCTGTATCATCCACAGACCAATGGACAAGCTGAAGTATCTAATCATCAAATCAAGCTTATTCTTTAAAAGACGATTAAACCTGATAAGAAGGATTGGTCTGATTGATTAATCGACGCACTTTGGGCATATCGAACTGCATACAAGGCCCCGCTCAGAATGTCCCCATAATGTATAGTGTATGGAAAGGTCTATCACCTTCCTATAGAATTGGAGCACCATGCCTTTTGGGCAGTGTAGAAGTGTAATTTTAACCTTGATGAAGGTGGTTATGAAAGAAAGCTCCAGCTCAGCGAGTTAGAAGAGATTCGATGGGAAGCCTATGAGAATGCAAAGATATACAAAGATTAGACTAAGGCTTTCCACGACTGACACATCCAAAGGAAAGAATTCACACCTAACTAATAGGTCTAGTTATTCGATTCCTGGCTCAAATTCTTTGCGGGAAAACTCAAGTCCAAGTGGATTGGGGCCATATCTGGTGATCCACTTGTATTCTAACAGGGCAGTCCAAATTATAGACCTGAAATCTGGGCAGGTTTTTACGGCAAATGGTCAGCGCCTGAAGCCATTTTTAGCCTAGGAAGCTCCTCCTCCTAATGAAATGATACGTCTTCTCGAGGACGTGCGATTGACATTTTGCCCAGCTAGAGGCATTAAACTTAGCACTTATACATATATGCATATCCTTTATACATAGCATACTTCATTCTGGAATATTATGCATATTGTGATTACCATTATAGTGTTGGCATGCGTTTAGAATGACAAATTAGGAGCAGCTCTAGGTGATTTCTACCTACTTATGCCCTATCTTATTTCATTTTCTCTTATTCATGCATGAGGCCATGCAAGAACTTAGGAATGGGGGTTAGTACATATAAACTGAAATTTTCTGCCAACAACTTAAGAAATAGATATTTTTATCAAGAGGTTTTATTAGAGATTTATTCTTTAGTTGATTCTTAAACTTAGAATCCAGTACACTTTCACACTTGCACATAGAATTTGCAATGGATTCACTGTGAAGATCGATAGACATCTCTAGTTTGTCGAGAAGAAGCATTACTTCTTCTCCTGAACCCTTTGGATACTAATCAGGGAGTCAGGTAAACCACCTTCTAATAGATCCACCAAATAATTGTGAGATGAAAGTAGAGAGTATACTAGTGCTCTAAGACTAGTATGTGGAATCTTAATTTCTGGATAATTGGATAATGATACTCGGAGTTAGGCACAGTTTTCGCTCTTAGTTCTTGTGTGCAAATTTTTTTGTGAGAATCCTTGTAAGAGCCACCAAATTAAGCAAATACACAGAGAGTAGGTTTTGATAAAACTAAGACTAAGGTGGATGGTCATGACTGTCATTTACTAAATCATCTGCTGGAGAAGGGTACTGATGTCAAGGTCGGAAATACGTTCTCCTATCCATTCCCTTCCCAGTGCCGAGAATAAGCACTTCCACCAAATAAGCCACCCGATATCCTCTTGAACATCCCAAATCCCAAATAATGTCTCGTGAATAAAAGTACGTATGCTATGTTGCGTTGTGTTAGTAGATATGGCATTATGTTAGTAGATATGGAAAAAAAAAGAGAAAAAAAAGAAAGAAAATAAAAAAAAATAAAAGAAAAGAGAAGAAAAAAAAAGTATATATATGAAAAAAAAAACTTGCCATGTTGAGAAGTGTGAGTTATGTTTTAGTTGAGTCAAGTACATTGAGGCAACAACACCTATCATCTTCACGATCCACCAAATACAGCCCTTGACCTACTTTTCCCTGTATTTCTGACCGCCTGAATACTGACTGAGAGATTCTAACTTAGTTTATAGGGTTATTAGAATCTAATTGAAGTTTAATGGCCATGAGAGACCACCAAACATATTTACAAATCTGGTGAGATGTGAGCTCAAGAAGAAAAAGAAAAGAGAAAGAAAAAGAAAAAGAAAAGAAAAAGAGAAAGAGAGGAAAAGGAGAAAAGAATGAGTACAAAGGACTTAAGAGAGCATAGTTTTCTAGCCTTTCTCTAAGTTGATTTATTTGATAATCTGGAAATCTAGATTCTAAAATACTAGTCTCTATGTAGCACCAGAGGAGAGCGAGCTACCAAATACAAATTCATTTAACTCAGACAACTTTTACCTAAGCCAAAAAGCCAGGGTTAAAAACTAGAGGTTATTCTATGTCCCCGAGAGAAAAGGTTGCTTATCCCAAATGAATTTTACTAAGGGTCAAGCACAAGCTTTAGATGTGTATCGAATTTTCGCTTGGATCCATTGCATAGGCCTACAATACTATACTTTCATGATTATTTGAATTTTAAATTTCTAGATGAAGACAAAAAGAAATAAATCTCTAGTCAAACTCTTGGCAGAATAGCATTTAGTCTTGCACTTGCTAGGGACTAGCAAGATTTAGGTATGGGGGTATGATTACGCAGCAATCATAGATCCTAATATACTTGAATTAAGTTAGATCCTATCTTAACTTAGGCATTCTGCATACATACGCATCATACTTTACATCATAGTTAATTTATTAGTTTTGTGAATAATAATGTCATATTATGTTCTAATTGAAAGGTATTAAAAATCACAGGAAATTTGGGGTTGCAGATGATCGATCCAACCATATGGATCTGCTTAGAATGATGACTGGAGTCTAACACCTCTGAGATAGCGTCGATCAGACTCCCGTAGCATCCTATGGAGTCCATAGAAGAGCAAGGGCCAAGAGGCAAATAGGTAGAAATTCGAATATCAGATGTCACATCTAACTGCACGGATGGATCAGGATCAACGATCGTGGTCCAATGGCGCAAAAATCATTTCGATCGGAGACCTACAACACTGTCTACAAAGAAAAGAAGATGGACGGTCACGATGGTGCCATGTGGTGCCATCGCAACTGCCCAAAATCACCACCCATCCTCTGAAGAAGACCTCCCTAGCTCCTTATGGGCTATTGGATTGTCATCCAACAGCCACAAAGGCACCATGTCGACCGCTCCCTTACGCTCAGTTAAGGAGGAACATCCTCAGCCGTGCACGAAATGTAAACTGCAACAAAGCGCGAGCATAGCACGTTGGTTCACGCACTGGTGCGAGATCGAGAGACATGCAATCGAGGGGTAATCCACATGAATTGGAGGCAGTAGCAAGTGCAAGAAGAATTGGAGCATCTGATCTCCATCAAGCAGCGATGAGACGAACACGCAATGCACTGCTGTGCGTTGGATGGCCATGCATGAGATCACGCGGAACCAAATGCACGCACCCACATTTGAAATTACAAAGGTGGTGCAGGCGAAGTGCTTAAGCAGTCCTATCTCGCGATCGAACGGCTAAGGAGTGATGAGCATGCTGCCAAGGATTGAGCGCAAATTATGCGCTTATGGTTGAGGCGTGGGGGCGAAGTGAGTAGCAGCAGTGTGTTGCAGATCAGACGGTAGGGGGGAGTGCCATGTGGCACCTCCAGAGAAAATCCATGCATTTAAGGAGTTTTGGAAGGCCTTTTAAGTGTGATCTAATCCATGGATCTCCTGATCAATGGATTTGATCGATCTGAGGTTGTTACACTATTTGGAGGGCTAAATACCAACTTTGCCCCTCATTTTGACTATAAAAAGGACACCAGGGGGCCTCATATGAAGCATACCCTCCTCCAGATCTCTTTTCCAACCTCTCACTAGACCCTTTCTAGATCTTCTCTAGCTCTCTCCCTCTAAAGCACCCACCAAGCCACCTTGGTGCACCATTGCTACTCTCCCCAACTTCTCCAGAAGGCCACCACAGACCACCCGTGGTGCCCTTATTCTGTTAGATTAGATAGTGATTATATTCATTTCCTAGTTTATTTCTACAACTCTATTAGTCATAAAACTTTTGTCACTTCATGATCAACCAGCTTACTTGATTTGCTATATATATATATTAATTAGTTTCCAAGTAGTAGCATGCAATTCTAATTCAGTTTATGAAATTAAAAGCATTTTCTGCCTCCCTGAGTTCGATCGAGACTCACCTCTCCTTAAATTTTATTTGTTTCGACGTATTTCGCACTATACTATGATGTAATCATTCTTTTAATGCGATCTATGCTTCAAACACCCTCCTTGGAGGAGAAAGATTGGAGGACTACTTGAAGAAGCCAAGGAGAAGCCTTTTTAAGTGCAAGAGCAACCACACTTGGAGCAAGGCTATCCAAATCTCTACCAGAGAATCCCTTCTCTTCTTTATCTTTATATGTTTATTGTATTAGCTAGTGTGTTATTATTTTCATGTAATAAGCATTCCGCTACATTCTGTCTAGTTGCTAGTAATACAAGTTGCAAATTGCCTTCCAAGTTCATGTCTTTATCTTAGTGTGTTTCTCATGTTATTCTCGTGTAGTGCACACCACACTCTCCTCTTCTAAGTACCCTAGGCACACTTGCCTAGGGTGAGCTTAGAAGAAAGGATTTCATTATTGTCACCTAGGAGTAGTTTTAGCATAGTTAATCTTCACATCAAAAACCCGATTATTTCTGAAAACCCTGAAAACAACAAATTGAAAAATACAAATGTACATGTGTTGATTTGAGAGGAGAGAGAGAGAGAATCATTTTTTTGATTGACAAATTGGCCTCCTTGGATGACCCTAGATACTCCACTATCTAGGTATTATAAATATAAAAGTTTGATTGCAGATTTATGCGTTGCAACGAGACTAATTACATCATTTAACAAACCTCATTTTTCCTGCACCAAATTGCTATCATTGTGAATGTCTCCTTTATAAACAAAAATTACAAAAAAAATATATAACTGTGGATTCCAAATCGAGGTAGCCTCCTCGTGTTCCACCCAGGGCTCATTTTGAGTTTTAGTAAAAATTATCTGGTTGATGGCTTTCCTTGCCAATTGTACTACGACGATAGGGTTTTCTAAATGCAAATCTTTTCACTATGAATTTTCGCTATATCAGTGCGGTCCTTAGAAATGATCATTTAGAGGGGATCATCACACAAAAGAGTTGGTTTCAACTCCTCTACAATTTTATTGATCACCTCGATTTGGGAACAATCTTCCAATCTGGGTTGCTTATAAGCACCAAACACATTCTGTCGGATTTTCCAGTTCCTGAAGCCCAACTTGAGCACCCTTGATTTGCAATTGATGGATGCATTGGCTGTAGCCAAAAAGGGATAACCTAAGATAATTGAAGGTCTGGTGGGCATGTTGGATGGGTCAGTATCCAATATCAAAAAGTCGTCAGGATAGAAGTCCTCTACTCTTACGAGATATTGCATCAAAAATCATCATAGTTAGGAAAATAATGCATCGCAGTATAGCGACGAAAATCAATAGAACATTTAAATTTATAATGCTCTAAAAATCATGAGTTTTGAGTCATTCGTAGGGAGCAAGTGTAACAAATCAATTCACAAATCACATTAATCATAGATATTAATGCAAGTGAATCAAAAAACTAAAATAATATTCAATTAAAGCAATAATGTGTCTCAAGAGTTGGGGACAAAAGAAATCTAAATCAGGGCCTAAAAATGGTAGTTGAAATCACCAATTATGCCCTACAATTAAGCACAATTCCCAAGGATCAATATCTCAACAGTAACTTTCAACCACTCAGCCATGTAAGCACAGAATATCCATGTCAGATCAATTGTCAATAAGTTCACAGTAACCTCAACCAAGGTCAGACGTTAGGCTTGCACATCAGATACCTTAACCACCAAGCACAGTAGCCCTCAGATCTTCTCAATTTCGTTAAGTGTTGGCATGCATTTCAAGGAGCAACAATGCAAAAACCTCCCCCCTCCATCCTCAGAATCCTTCTTCTCTCTCTCTTTCTAATTGAGTATAGGGTTAATCAAGTAATCAAGTCGAGAGCAAGAAACCAGACCCACAAGCATGTGATTGTGTGTAAGGTGTGAGGCAAGAGTGAGGAAAGCCTCATCCCTTTGTGTACAAGGTAGTAAGGCAGCGTAAAAATATCTTAAATACACATTTCAAAATATAATTCCCATGATGTGGGACTTTAATCCAAGCTCTCTCGTGCACAGCTGCCATGAGTTGGAGCTTTGAATTAAAGCTACTAATGATGCACTTTTGTCCAATTGAAGTCGCAGCTGAAATCGTGAAGTAGTTATGTAGCTCCAGGTGGTGGAACCAAGTCCTGAGGTCAACTGAGTGCGGCAGGCAGAGTTGAGGATGATGAAGGCGACGATGGTGCTCCGATGGAACCCTGAAACTCAATAGAATGGCATTTTGGCCTAGTTAAAAAGTTCTAAATAGTCGCCAGAGCTCGATGAGTACAATGATGGCAATTGTGAAGTGCTTGGAGGTGTTTAGAGGTGACGTGACGTTGGAGAGGGCATGTGGAAGGTGGGGTGCTCGACAAGGAGTTAAAACCCTAAATAAGTTTAGGGGTTTTGCTTAGTGAGGTGCGGAGATACTTTTGGAAGTGGTGGTAGTGAGTTGTGTGCAGTGTGGTGCCGACGTGAGCTCACCGAAGCTCGTGCTAGACATGGGGAAGACAGAGGGGGAGAGCGGATCACGGTGGCTAATCCTAAAGTCTAAGGACCTAGGGATGTCCTAGAGAGGGAGGGATAGGTTGGAGTAGCTTAGGAGGTGAGAAAGGGAAGGGGACATCCAGCGTTGACAGACAGGACACAAGGAAGACGAGAACAACAACGTGGAAGAATGGCAATGATGAAGGTAGAGAGAACCTCTACTTTGACTAGCAAGAAGTGGAATAGAGAGGAAGATGGAGGGTTGTTCAATTTGATGGTTGGATGACCAAAGGAGAAGGGTGGAGATGGTCGTCGGAGCCAAAGGTGCGATTGGATGAAGGAGAAGGAAGAAGGGTTTGTTTGGCTACTTCTTGCCTGGGGAAAATGCTGGGATGTAGGGAAGCTTTTATAAAGGCATTCCAGGCCATCAATTGCAAGGAATCGTCATGAATTTCATCCAATTGAAGGAAAGAACCTCTAATTTCGCAAGTTCACCAGGGTTCTATGGTCGTATTTGTGGTCTTGATGGTGCTCAGATGGTTGGGGATCTTCTAATCAACAATCCCTCCAATTTTGGAGGGATTTAGCCGACAAATCAAGGAGGAATCCTTGATTGAAGTCGGTGCTCCTCAGATTTGAAGCTCTATTCACATGACCATGGCAAAAGGGGCCTTTGATGATAACATTATCATGAGCTATAAATAGCTTTAATTAATCATAATCAAGTGACAAATGCTTCTACATAATCGCCTGAGAGTCGTAATTTCCTACACAACCATTCCTAGATGAATACATTAAAATAGGGTTAATTCTATAGTTTTAATAGCATATTATGAAATCAGAGTAACCACGGGATTTGCCAGGGGTTAATCTAAGGTCTAATGAGCATTAAAGTCTAATAAGAAGGTCCACACATATAAAAATATGGTTTCACGCATTTCAAGAACCAATACGACATCCAAAACCCTAATTTCATAATCGCTTAAATTACTAAGGTTTTGGTCAAGATGAAATTCATCTAAATCTCCTAAAATTTATAGAAAAATATTTCTTGAGGTTTGGTACCCTTGATTTGCCCTTTGGAACCTATTTTGACCTTAAATAGAGTCTCAGACGGAATTCTACCTTAATTTGGGCTTCTATACAAATTACCTAGTCAAACTTGGTCAAAACTGAAATTCAAATTCACCATCAGATTCCTTGGGTCCAAATTAGGTTTTTACCAAAATTTGGGCGCAATCAGAGTCCATCTTGACCTAGTTTGCATCTTAGTCCATTTAAACTATGTTCCTCACATTTAGGCCATTAACTTTCAAATTAATTACAAATAGCACCCTAGCTTTTGTCATCTTCTTCACCAACAGCCCCTGCCGCCTGATTCCCACACAAAATCCTAAACACAAAGACCATCAGCTTCAAAGAAGGAAAGCACTTGCATTTGGCAACCAAATCCCTCCAAATTTGGAGGGATTGGTCATTGAAGGATCCTCTGTCGATTGCACCTCAAGTTTGCCCTGATTGGAGCCTGAAAAGCTCCATCGAGCTCACATTTTAGCAAGAGGAAACTCCTCCATTTCCTAGAGATAATCTTGCTCAATTTAGGAATTAAGTGCATATTGGAGATCTATATAAGCTCCTGGAGCTTCAGGCCTTGTTCTTTAGTCGAGTTTAGGCCCAAAATACTCAAGTTCTTCCCTTCTCCGACCACCCTCCGGCTTAACTCCGGCAACCTTCTTTGATGGCCTCTTTAGGCCAACCAACAACCAAATTAGGTTAGCCCTGACCTTCCCCTCCTTCCACTGCCTCTCGTTGACCAAAGCAGAGGTCACCTACCTCTTCATCATCACCACTTCTAAACAGAGCAATTTTCGTCTCCGACGTCGGCCAATCATAGCCGACGCCAAATCTTCCCCACTTCGTCCTTTAGTTAGGTCCAACTTCCCCGTCTTGTTCTGCTAAACCTTCCTAACCTATTCCTTTCCTTTTCCAACCACCAACACAACCGCACGCCCACCGTCTTCCTCTACTCTGGCCGAACTCCAGTGCGGCCATCCACCCTCCATAAGCCACCAAACTCCACGCCACTGGTCTCACAACCTTCGCCTCACTTCTATGAACAAAACCCTCAAGAAATTGAGGTGATTGACCATCCAAATGTTCCACCGAACACCATCCTCACCACACACCATCTTCGACTTCACCACCTCACCACACACCTTTTCACCTCCAGATTCCACTGCCATCACCTTTGCCATCACTTGGCGACGCTCCTGGACCATTTAACTGGAGCTTTTGAGCCTGTATGCATGTTTTTAGGTGTTTGCCGTCGCCACCATTGTCTCCGTGCCCGTCCACCGTGCTCCGAGTAGCTCTGACCCTGCTACCACCTCCAGACACTATGGCCCAATCCCAAGAACCGTTCCAGGACTTCGATTGCAGCAGCAAGCCTCCAAAGTTGCACCAATTGATGAAGGCTTCATCAACTGCACTCGCACAAAGGAAGTGTGGGATGTTTAGTCCCACATCATATATCCACGAGTAGTTGCAGTACTATATCCTACTTTTGTGAAGTGAGCTTACTACCCAAGAACACCAGTGGTTAGGTCCCCGCTCACCCGCTCACGCACACCTTGCTCACCCTCAGGCTTAGTAAGCCTGGTCCCCTGCCCGGATCCGTTAACCCACGCACATGCCCAATTAACCTCGAATCTGAGGGAAGAGTAGAGGAGAAATTTGTGAGAAGAGGTGGGGGGTTTTGTTGTGCAACCCTTTGCCTTGCCCAGGTGTTGAAGAAAGAGACG
Organism: Thalassia testudinum; assembly: GCA_037157565.1. NCBI lineage: Eukaryota > Viridiplantae > Streptophyta > Magnoliopsida > Alismatales > Hydrocharitaceae > Thalassia > Thalassia testudinum. Next base: position 66,257,107 of record JAZHRO010000025.1, on the reverse strand, counting down.
CCTTAACACTTAGCCTTTGAAGAATGTTAGCCATGCCCTATGCTTGAGGAAGGAGAAGGTTGTGAAGAAGAGAAGGCCTTTCTGAAAGAGAGGCCTTGAGAAGGGTTGGCACCCTTGTGTGCCTTCTGTGAGGCTCTCCTATGTTGTGAAGGTTAAGTCGTCTGATTTACATAGCCTTCTATTCTTTTTATCTCATGATCCTTTGATTTACATTAGATTATCAATTTGAGAAATCCATTTATTGCATATTTGTTATTGTGATCAATTGATTGCACTTATCTATTTTAAATGAAGATTAATGTGTGAGTTCCATAATTGCTCCCTGCGAACGACCTCAGACTCCAATTAGAATCTGAGTTTTATAAATTTAAATGTTTTGTTGTGCAATTTAGGAGTGTACTACAATGAACACATATTTAAATCTCCTCTTTTGCCTAACAACAACGTTTTTGTGAGAATGACAAAAAGTTAGGGGCATGATGTGAGAAAAATTGAAAGTTAGGGGTCTGAGTATGAAAAATAGGGTTTTTAGGGCCTAAAATGCAAACTAGGTCAAGATAGACTCTGATTGGGTCCAAATTTTGATGCTAACCTAATTTGGACCTAAGGAATCCAATGGTGAACTTGGATTTGAGTTTTGATGATGTTGGATTGGGTAAATTGCACATAAGCCAAAATCAGGGTAAATTCTAGTATGAAACTTTATTCTAGGTCAAAATGGGTTCAGATGGTCAAAGTGAAGGTGTCAAACCTCTTAGACTATTTTCCAATGATTTTCAGGTGGTTTAGATTGATTTTATCCTGACTAGAACCTTTTCAATTTAAGTAGGGTTGATAATTAGGGTTTTTAATGTTATTTTCACCCTTAAAATGCGTGAAACCCTGATTCCATCAACGTGAACCAACTTTTTAGTATTTTTATGCTCATTTGACCTTTAATTAACCCTGGAGTAACCCTATGGTTAATCTGTATATGTGATGTGTTGTTAAAACAGTAGAATTAACCCTGATTTCTTCTCTTCTCAAATTAGATCAGTGTGGAATTGTGACACTCAGATGATCAAGTGGAGCATTTACCAATTGAATTTGACTAATTGTGGCTAGTTAGGACCTGTGATGGTGTTACCATCATACCCCCAAAGAAAAATCTTATGGACTAAACCAGATCTCTAAGTCAGATGTAACTGTCAAGATGCCTTACTAAGCTGCATCTCTAGAAATCAGATCAAATTACCAACAATAGGCCTAGGGGTACCCAAGTACTAGCCATGATCCATACATTACTAGCCTCAGCCTTGGGTCTATCACGAAGGTTTCTAAGGCTTGCAAAAACTGCCTAGAGTTTCGTTGACCCCAGCAGTTAAAGCACCCATGCGTGTACGTAGCAAGTCCAAGTTCAGTTTGCCAATGCATTTTTGATAAGAGAGATAGAGAGGGATATTTGTTCTAAGAGTTTTCCCTCTTTCCTTTTTATATTCCCTTAAATCTAACATCAGATTGGCCCTAAACACAGTCTGTATCGAGTCCCTGGCTTTCGATGCTCTGTGGTAGCACCACCCATGGCAACCCCAAGAACCCTACCTTTTGACACTTTGGGATAGTGTCACCTATGGCGTTTTGTAGCTAAATTCAGGCCCTGGCAATCAACATTTTAGGATAATCCCACCCATGGCACCTAAACCAGCATAAGGTGCTTACATACCCCTTGGTAGGATATTTAGATATCCTAGGAGACAAGCACTAAGGAGATGATATGTTATTACACATCTTTGAGGGGAGTATTTTTCATTCCACCTCTCCGCACCGGGAACTCATCTAATCAACTTGTGTCTTCAAGCTACTCCTAAGCTAGATCTTTGGAAAAACCTTTTCAGAACTGAACACTTTTGTCATTATTCTTCATTAAGCATACTAAACCAAATTGGTGTGTGATTTTTGGGTTCTTAGGTTTCCAAGTCCCCCAAACCAAAGGGCAGGCAACGGGGCTGAATAATACCTAAGCCTTAAACATAATACATTAGCTTCGCACTTTCCTCAAGCTCTTAAGGATTAATCCTGATCTTAACAAATGTGTGAGTGTTTAAGCCCTAGAATAGGCTCAAGAGGCCTAAGGTCGGTGTTGAGTGCGAGAATCATTGTTTTAGGAATAGCACTTCGTAGTATAGTCAACGAAAATTGCTACAACATTTAAAATTTATAAAGTGCTTGAAAATAAGAATTCAGTCTGAGGTTTTTCACAGGGCGCGAATGTGGAATTCACAACACTATTCACAATTAATAGATAATGAACACAATAATTAATAATGAAGGTATGCAATGAATAATAACCCACAATTCAATAATGAGCCAAATTGTTTTAAAAAACAAATGGAATAAAAATGAATAATTAGGACTTAAAAATGGTGATTTAAATCACTAATTATATCTCACAATTAGGCACATATCCTAAGGAAATCAACCAATTCAATTTATCAGTAGTGGTCCTTGAACCACTTATTCTCAAATTCCACGTCAACACAAGAGCCCAATATGTTCACAGTACCATCAGATCAGACGTTAGCCCAAGGGCATCAGACACCTTAAATGTCTCTAAATCTCAACACAAAGAACCAACAGTCTCAAGCACAGAATATGGCAAACTCAGAATCGCCTAAGTGTTGGCACACATCCTGAGGCACATGCACGCAACCCAATGCAAAACCACCCCTACCCTCATTCGAAATTCTTCCTCTAACCGGGATGAATATGGGGGACCAAACTCGTGCATGTGTGGGCACGGGTGAGGAGTGGGAGGTGAGAGAATGAGGGACCTCCCCCTGTGTGTTTAAGGCATTAAGGCAACCAACGTAAAGCATTAAATACGCTTTCAAATTTCAGAGCCCCCTGATGTGGAACTACTAGAAGCTCTCTTCTTTGCTTGTGGCAACAACTGAATCTTCTTCAAAATGCTGTTGTTGCTATCGTGCCTCCATCAAATTGAAGGCTTGGAAACCTTCATGGCTTCGGTCCGTAGCCGTTGGAGATGGAAGTGGTGCCTGGCACAGATGTATGGCTGCAGAGGTCGATGCTGAATTGGCAACGATGGCAATAACGACGATGAGAGCCTAAATATCAAAATATGAGCTAGGTGGCTGGACACAAGGAAAGACAAGAGCGACAACGAGGGAGAATGATGACAACGAAAGTGAAGAGAACCTTTGCTTTGACTGGTGAGAGGTGGAAGAGAGAGAGAAAGATGGAGCGCCGTCTAATTTGATGGTTGGACAGTCGTCGAAGTCGAAGGTGCGGTTGACCTGAGGAGAAGGAAGAGGGGTCTGTTCGGTTAGTTCTTAGTTGGGGAAGATGCTGGAATGTAGGGAAGCTTTTATAGAGGCATTCTAAGCCTTCAATTGCAAGGAATCCTCACAAATTTCATGTAATTGAAGGAAGGAAAGAACCTCTAATTTCACGAGTTCGTCGGTGGTGAGTCTAAATTTCATGATGGAAATCAAGGTTTTGGAGAACCTGTTGTCGTAGTCGCAAAAATCACTACCAAAAAAAATTTATACCGAAACTCGAGGTGAGTCTCGAATCGAACACAGGGAGGTGAACGTTTAGTTTTAAAATCCACGCTTTCAAATTTATTTGTTTTTGGTGTTTTTGTCGTTTATGATTTTTTTGTATTTTTATAAGGGAAGAGATCATATCGACAAAACTTTATGTAACTAATCTACTTGCAAAATAAGAGGGAGAGAGAGAGAGAGAAACAATCACATATATTCTCAATATAGAGTTTGCTACAGATAGAAAAGTGGAAAACTACATTAGAAAGCAAATAAAAGATAGAGAGATGAGAAGAGTCCCCCTCGACGGTTGCTTAGAGGATGACTCGCTTTGACGTTGCCTAGATGAAGGTGGTGGGAAGTTGGAGGAAGGAGAACGGCATCGGAGGAAGGAGGATGGGGTAGGATGGCATCGCGGTGAGGATCCTCTTCTTGAAGGTGGTGAGAGGATGGCTGCGGGATGCTCCACAAATGGGGTTGAGGAGGGAAAAACATTTGTTTTCTACTCTAGAAGAGCATCTGGGGCTTGGGACAAGCTCTCTCTAGAGCCTTGGAGCTGGTGAGGCAGTGAAAGGAAGAGATGAAGAAGAATGGTAGGGGTAGGGGTCCTTTTATAGTGGAGGAGAAAGGGCTTGGTCATTCAAGGGTCAATAGCAACATCAAAGACATTGCTATATGCCCACCTTAGCCAACGCCTGCGCACGCTCAAGCACGCTGGCGCTCACATGCCCACAGTTGTCACGCTTCATCGATATAGAGTCATTTGATAGAGATCGGGTGGTTGAGGATTAGCGGAGATCGCGCACTTATATCGCTCGTGAGATGAAGCGTCGATCCGCATGTGCACGTGCGGGCATACCCGTGCTCTTCCATTGCGTCGAGTGGCTGCATCTCGACCGCTTGATCACGATTAAGCGGTCGAATTTGGGCACGCCTCTCTACTGCGGTCGATTGGAGGCATTGGAGAAGTCAAACCCGTGCTGCGAGTTTGCGAGTGACCTTCACGACCAATGCGGCATGTGGCTAGATTGTTGAATGGAGGGTTGAGGTGGCCTAAGATCTCGACCATTGGATGGAGATCCAACGATCGAGAATCAAGGTTGATGGGCTACAGCGATGAAGTGGGCAACGTGGGGTCACAAGGGCCGTTGGATGGACATCCAACGACCTAGATTTCATGATGGAAGTGCCTTTGAGGAGGGCGACTGCTGAGGGCAGATTTTGGTGGCTGGGAGGGCACCGCATGGCACAATTCTGGCCATCCATCTTCTTTGCTTTGTAACTGATGCCACGGTTGCTGGATTGGATTGATTTTCATGTTGTTGGGTTGCGATCATTGATCCAAATCCATCCATGCGGTTGGATTTGTCATTTGAAGCTATGAATTACATCACCTAGTCCCTTAGTCATTGATCTTCCTCAGACTACACAATGTGTTACAGGACTCCAATCAAGACGATTTCGGAGGTGTTGGACTCCGATTGAAGTCTTGATTAGATTCGTACAGTCTAATTGTCAATCCAAGGCCTGAAAATAGATCTTCGTCTCTCCTGACAATAAAAGGACACGTATTAACCTATAGTTCATACAGACTACTCTAAAGTAGAATGATGCATGCTATGCAATATTTATAATATGGAATGCATCTCTAACCTTAGGAACATGCATAAATAGGCATTTTAACCGAGATGGATGTGTCTACATCAAGCAGGGTTGTGTGGTAGCATTTGAGGTCTTTGATGGTGCTTAGATGAATGGAGATCTTCCAATCAACAATCCCTCCAATTTTGAAGGGATTTGGCTAACAAATTAAGGAGGAATCCTTGACTGAAGTCAGTGCTCTTCGAGTTTGATGCTTTGTTCACACGACCATGGTGGCAGGGGCATTTTTGTGAGAACAATGAAAATATATGGGCATGGATGTAATAAAAATTGAAAGTTAAGGGTATGAGTGTGAAAAATAAAGTTTTTAGGGCCAAAAATGAAAACTAGGTCAAGACGGACTCCGATTGGGTCTATATTTTGGTGTTAACATGATTCAGACCCAAGGAATTTAATGGTGAACTTGGATTTGAGTTTTTACCATGTTTGATTGGGTAAATTGCATAAAAGCCTAAATTAGGGGAAATTCCCGTATAAAACTTTATTCTAGGCCAAAATGGGTTCAGATGGTAAAAGTGAAGGTACCAAACCTCTTAGAATATTTTTCAATGATTTTTAGGATGTTTAGATTAATTTTATCTTGAGCATAACCTTTTTAATTTAAGTAGGTTGATAACTAGGGTTTTTAGCACTATTTTCACCCTAGAAATGCATGAAACCCTAATTCTGTTAACGTGAACCCAATTCTTAGTCTTTCATGCTCATTTGACCTTTAATTAACCCCTGAGTAACCCTATCATTAATTTGCATTTATGCTATGCTGTTAAAATAGTAGAATTAGCCATGATTTCTTATCTTCTCAAATCAGATCAGCGTGGAATTGTGACCCTCAGATGATTAAGTAGTAGCATTTACCGATTAAATCTAACTAATTTAGGACCCATGATGGTGTTACCATCACTAGGACATCTTCTAAAAGCTTGTGTGGTGTCTTCTATGATCTATCAGCTACTTGGAGGATAACAGGACTAGGCTTCCATTCACCTCCTCCTAATAGCTCATAGATTGAGCTCGGCAATATATTAACCCCTGCACCTAGATTGAGGAGGGCCTCATTGATGCGTTGGTCTCCAATGACCACAGAAATATACGGGGCTCCTGGGTCTTTTTTGGCAGGTGTACCTTGTTGGAGGACCAAGCTAACTAGGTCAGGCAAGATGACCTTAGCCTAGACCTATTTCCTTGATTTTCTCTTTTGTGTGCACAGGTCATTCAGAAATTTAGAATAGGATGGGATTTGCTTGATAGCATCCTATAGAGGCAAGTTGATGTGAACTTGCTTGAATGTCTCCATTATTTCTTCCATCCTATGTTTAGCTCTAGATGAACCGGAAAATGGTGCCTTAGGGGTGGATAAGCTCTCAGAAAAGGGAACTCTTAGCCTCTAGGTGGAGGAGTTGTCATGGAAGAACAAGGGTGGAATGGGGACAACATCCTACGGATGGGTGATTTCAAGTGAGGAGGAGCTAAGTGGCTCTTCCTCGGTGGGTGTGTAAGTGATCATCGGGTTGGTAGGAGGGGTGACTGTAGGAGTGAGTTCAAGTTTGTAGAGTTGTTTGCCACTCCACAGAATGGTCACAGCCTTAGCATGCTCCCTTATGAAGGGCCCTTTACCCCTAGGATTCTCCTCAAATAAGCTGGGCAACTTCCCAAGATCATGTTGTCTAACTGCCTAAACAAGATGGCCAATTTGAGATTGCATTTCCTGGATTGCCTTATTCTGAGATTGAATGACCATCCTTTAGCTTTCTTGCATGGCCTTCATCATAGCTTTAAGGTCATCCATCTCAGAATTGTTGGGTTGAGGAGGAGGCTGGAATTGTTATGCTTGAAAGGGTTGGGTGGGTTGGGCTCTTGAATTCCTCGAGTTGGAAGCATCACCTTGCTTCCATGGGATATTGGGATGGTTGTTCCACTCAAGATTATTGGTGTTTCCAAAAGGGTTGTTCCTGGGTGGTGGACGAAACCCTTGGGCAGCATTTAGGTCTGCCTGCACTAATTCGAGGAATTGATTAGCCAAATGGCACTCGACAGTGGCGTGAAGGGTGCTTTGGCAAATGGAGCATTCAGAAAGAGCTTGGACTTGGGAAGCTGATTGCAAGAATGCGCCAGGGTTTCTCATGAGTCTTTCAAAGTTTTGGTTCAACAATTGGATTTGGAAGGCTAAATTCTAAGTAGCCTCGACTTCACTTGCTCCCGCTTTCTTTTGGAGGATGGAAGGTTTTCTATCTTGATAGCCTGAGGTCAAGTGGATAGAATTGTGACTCAGTGATTCAAATAATGTCCAGGCCTCATCCTCCATTTTCATAAGAAAGGTTCCAACACAAGAAGCATCCATTGTTTGCCGATGCCTATCAGAGAGTCCCATATAAAACCTCTCCAACAATTGCCATTTGGGTATTTAATGATGGGGACATAATCGCATCAGATCATTGAAGCACTCCAAAGTCTCGTGGAATTGTTCCCCATCTAATTGAGTAAAACCCATGATCTCCCTCCTGAAGTGGTTGGTTTTGCTCATTGGGAAGTATTTCTTCAAGAATTCTCCCTTAAGGGAGTTCCAATCATTCACCCTTGCATCCAAGGTGTGATACCAGTGTTTTATCTTATCCTTAAGGGAAAAGACAAAGTGGGTCCTCATCAGAGCTTCGTCAGTAAAGTTCTGAAGTTTCACAGTGGTGCAATCCTTGGTGAATTCCTTTAAATGCCGATAGGGGTCCTCCTTAGTAGTGCCATAAAAGAAGGGCAACAAGGATATGGTACTACTCTTGATCTCATATGGATTATCCCCTACCAGTCGTCTCAGTGCTTAAGCAGGTTGGTTGGTTGGAATGAAGTAGTCCCTCAGGGTCCTTTATTGATTTGCTCCTTGATCAACCTTCTCTTCGCTCTTTTCTCTTTGGTGGCCACTTCTAAGGATTCTCTCAGGCTCAAGATCAAACACTAGACTACCCTCAAGAGAGCATCTACCAAGCATAGAATATCTACCAATCACAATTCATTTTCTTGCCAATTGAGTAAGTGAACCCTCACTCAATAGATTGGTTAAAAAGAGTCAAGGAGATGTCCCTCCATTCCCACATAAGTGGTATAAGAGGAAAGTGGCTACTTGAGAACGTGACCAACTCTATTTTGAGGAGGTTGAGGTTAAATTGGTTGATATAGATGGCCAAACAAGTTATTCAATGCAGTTATGCGACCTAAGCCAACCTTCGAGTGCCCTAAGACCTATATCTTGCTTCAATGATACTCTCAAGTGATCTAGTGAGAAGTTACTCCAATGACAAAACTAAGGGATGCAAGTAGGGTAAACTCTTCCTTTGAGGCGATGCGAATGTGGTGCCTCTTAACTACCCTTTTGTCCCTTTAAGGGGTGTCCCCCTCCTTGAAGTATCAAAACACTTGGTCACAGGATAGTAGCACCACCACAAAGTGATAAAGAGATCAGTGGCTATAGCTTTAAGGGACCAAGACCTAGTGTGGTGCCTAGTGTGCATGCTCAATGCCAGAAGTGTGCATCACACCACAAATCAGTTTGATTTTGAGAAGAATTGCACACAAGTCCCTTTTGATTAGATCAAATGTGATTCTGATTTAAGGGTCGAATCTGATTAGCAATCCTAATTTCAATTAGGTGACCACTGAATTAGATAATTTCAATCAGTTTGGTGGTCTTGAGATTTAATCCCAATGTAATGTGTGACAGGAGCTAGATGTAAAGATAGAAAGCTGTACTTGACTCAAGCAATCTTCGTGTAGATAATGGATGCAATGTAAAATGAGATCTAACATGCTGCTCAATCACCCCTAAATGTGCGCACCTAAGTGAATGTAACTCCTAAACATACAACTCGATATTTTTCCTTTCATTTCCTTTAGGGTAGGTAAGCAGATAACCACAGATAAATTGCCCTAGTCGCTAAAGAAAGCGGGGACAGACCCCCGAAAATTAGCCTCGATGATACAAAGGTGAGAAGGCTAAAATGAAAGAAAATCTACGACAATGGAGAATCCCATGTGAAAGTTGGATCTAGGTCTCCTCTTCACGTCCTCTCTACGTGTTTGGGCGTCGCTCAAGGTCAATGTCGTCACTCAGCTGCGCCTGTTGTCTCGTCAGATTCTCCAGACAAAAAAATAGAAAATGGTCAGATACATGTGCACCTCAGAATGATCAGAAATAAAACCAAGTGAACCTATTGCATCTGTTGCCTCCCTAGCAATGACTCCATTTGACAGGCTGATTTTTTCTTTAAAATAATTTTCGTTCAAGAAAATAAGTCGTCAAAGTAGAAATTAAGCGGTGGAAAATCAATTGTCAACAATTAAAATAAACCACTCACAGGAGAGCGAGTCATATCCACAGGGAGGCACAATTGCAAGGAAATCATAGATATATATTATTCCTGATCATAGATGTGAAGTCCGTATCAAACTCTAATGTGACATAAGGAGATAAGAAAAAGTCAGGTGAATTCGTAGGAGTGCAAGGGTTCAGCCACAATTATCGCCATAATAAAAATAATAAAAGACATAAAAATCAAAATCGTGGCAATGGCAAGTAACTGTAATTTTTAATGCACCCAACCACTATTGAGAAACAAGAGAAGATGCTCTCCTCACTCGTGTGTGGGGAGGAGGTCATGACTGGAAGCGCGGAGCTCGGTGGAGCTCGTCGATGGTGAGCCCTATGAATGGGTGGTGGCGGCACGTCGAACGGTGGCCGGTGGTTGCCAGTCGGAGAAGAGGTAGGATGCTGATGGTGGGTGGCCATACATGTGCATGTGGGTCGCGAAAGTTGCGACAGAGGGCGTGGTCATGTTGGTGGTGTTGAGGCGAGCACGATGATGTCGACTGTCCAATGAATGGTGGGCGGATGAGGTTGCTACCAGGAGGGAGAACGGTTGGTTGATGGGTTCTCTTCAATGGTAGAGAAGAAGAAAAGGCCAGGGACGGCCTGCGATGGTCGCACGTGGCCGCACAAGGGGCTGACTGCTTACGGGAGCTCGTATGAGGGTGGCACACTCGATGGTCGTAGGTGTTGTTGGCGCGCGGAGGTGCTGTGCATGTAGGCGGGCACACTGGAGGGAAGTGTATGGTCGTGTAGGCTGTGGCTGTGCGAAGGTGGACAGCATCGTTGCTTGCGGTGCGCGGGCTGTGGTTGCATGGAGGTGGATAGCACCAGTGGGAGTGGCTATGTGTAGGTGGAGCTGATGCAGCATTGGTGGGTGCGGCAGAGGTGCTGTAGTGTCGGTGGGAGGCTCATAGTTACTGATGCACACGGTTGTGGAGGCCTGGTGGAGGAGGATGAATAGGAGTGGGGAGTGAAGTGTCGTTGAGGTCAGCTAACAGTGGTGCTACTGGGTGAAGGTCATGGTGATGGCTGCTGATGGTGGTTGATGCGAAGAGGAAATCGTTGAGGTCACGATCGCGAGGATGGTCAAGCATGATTGAGGAGTCGACGAGTCACGATGGCGGTTGTGGTGTCGTGGAGGGTGCACGGTGGTGGAAGGAGGATGAAGAAGTTATGGTGAGGGAGTTCCTCTCATGAGGAAGATGATGTCCCCAACCCCCTATCCTCTGCCTGTTTATATGGAGAAATAAAAACGCAATCAAAGAGAAGATGGAGAGAGATGATCGGGGAGAGAGAGAGAGAAAATAAGGAAGGAATTTAGAGAAATATCAAGGGAATGTGTATGCATGGAAATAAGAGAGAGTGATGGTGGGTATTTAAATAAGGAAGATCTCTAATGGAAAGAATTGATCATGGGAGATAATCCTAGGTTCCACAAATGAAGATTTGCAAATCTCTTTCCTCCTTTCTTTTTCTGATAAAAACCCAAGATGTCAAAATTGATATGCCCCATTTATTCTTACAAAAACATATATATGTAAATGTATTAGTACCAGAATATAATGGGCTCACCTCCATTCATTAAAAATGTAAGAATTATAATTCATGAGCTTAAATAATTTTACCAATGTAATGCATGATTCAGAGTCCATTTTCATTCCAACAATGAGGTACTTAGTCTCTAATTTAGTCCACTAAAGTAGACCTATCATTTAGAGTGGTCTTCCTGGATGACAGTTTCTAGACGTCTGGACTGTTATTGGACCTCTTAACTTGCCACATTAGATGTTGATAAACACTAGTTTATCATTATTTTATGCATTAAAATAAACCTAGCTCTTAGGATTTTGCTCTGCAAATGAGTTTTGAGTTGCATTTAGGCATCAATTAGGTTAGGCATGCATTGCATTTTTTATTGTGTTGTTAATATGTTTGTTTAAGTGATAGGGATAAACAAATTGACAGATCCCTAAAACCCTAGCACTCTTGAAGGCAACTGGTGAAGAGGAAGCTCAATCAAGTTAGGACTCAGCAAATTCCAACTCATCATGGCTGGATACCAGCTCCATTGGATTAGGGTTAGCTCCATTCAGCTCATCTTAGCTGAATGGCAGCTCAAGGCAGCTCATCTTAGCTCAACCCAACTCAAGCCAGCTCAGATCGAGCTCAACTTAGTTGAGTCTAGCTCATCTCAATTCCCATCAGTTCATTGGAAGCTTTAGCTAGCTCAACTGAGTTGACAGAAGTCCATCTAAGCTTAGGCCCAGTTCATCCCCATTCTACCCAGGTCATGGTAGTTGAACTCCATACTAGCTGAGCTACTACTTTTCAACTAGTAGCTTAGCTAGTTCTGGAGTTCTCATCAGAGGCATTCTAGCTCAACCTAGCTCCAGCTAGTTTCGAGACCAACTCAACTCAGCTCAACTACTGAAGCCTAGCTACTAGCATAAGAACTAGATAGCTTAGCTAAGTAGTTGAGCTCCTCATGAAGCTACCTCAACAAATTTAGCCCTAGTACAGCAGTCATCAGCTCCAAACATCCCTTCCCCAGTTCCTTCTTCTTGAAACCCAAGCTCCACCACCTCTACTCTACTAGCTAAGCTAGCTTAGTTAAGCTCCCAACAAGCTCCACCTATATGGTCGTCCACTCTTTCCCCTTAACCTCAACTAAACCCTAACCTAACCCACCTAAATTGGCACCAACCCACACCAACTACCACCTCCTCACATCCCTTCATGTTGGCAACAAAAACACCACATGCATCCCTTCATGTTGGCGCCAATGAAGGGAACACCATTATGAGCCATAACTAGCTCAATTTAATCATTATCAAGGAATAAATGCTCCTACATAACTACCAGAGAGCCCTAAGTCACTGTAAATCCATTATGAGGGAAAGATAAGAAAATAGGGTTAAAACTACAATTTTATCATCATATCATGAATGCAATACAACCACAGGTTTTCCCAGGGGTTAATTAAGGGTCAAATGGCCTTAAATGTCCAACAAGTGGGTTAATACTGGCATAAAGGGTTTTCATGTGTTTTGAGAATTAAATGACTTCTGAAATCTAAAAATAGACCTGCTTAAATAACTAAGGTTATGGTCAGGATAAAATTCACCTAAACCCTCTAAAATTAATAGAAAAATATTCTCTAAGGTGTGGTACCTTCAATTTGATCATCAGAACCTGTCTTGACCTAAAATAGAGTCCTAGATAGACATTTACCCTAATTTGGGATTTTTCATAAATTATCTAGTCAAACTAGGCCAAAACCTAAATCTAACATCACCATTGGATTCCTTGGGTTCAAATTAGGTTTGTACCAAAATTTGGACCCAGTTTGAGATCATCTTGACCAAGTTTGCAATTTGGTCCTAAGTCTATTCTCACACAGATGTCCCTAACTTTCAAAATCCTTTCAAAAATGTCCCTATATTTCATTATCTTCCTCACAAGCAGGTCCTTATGCCATTTTTGGAAGGTTAAACCTTCACCATCGAGTTTCAAGCGAGGATTTCTCACTCGATTCTCAATCAATCTCTCCCAAATTTGATACGGGGATTCCTTGGGAAGTTACCGTCCATTTAAGCCATTCCTTGGGCTCTACATCTCTCCCAAAAGGTCATGCGAACCTTTCAAAGGTTCAAGTATCCGACATGTGCATGACCTTCCAAGCTTGGAAGCTTCTTTCCAAGCTTGGAAGGGCTTCCTATGGCCTATAAAAGAACCCCTGTTGCATTTCACTTCTTTTCAGCAAGTCTTGGCACGTCAAAAGGCCCTAGAAACCTATCTTCGACCACCGTAGACCCCTGCTCCGGCGATCTCCTCGAGTCTCCTCCTCCGGCCGCCCAACCATCAAATTAGATGGTCAACTAGCTTCCTCTCTTCCTCACGACCCTCCCTAGTCAAAGGGAGGGCATTTCTCCATATGACTTGTCGTCGTCGCCTTGCCACCTCTACCTCCTTCTTCGACCTAGGTTGACCAACACTAGAGCCCTCCGCCTCTCTACCTCATCCCTAAGTCCCTCTATCTCTCCCTTTTTCTCTCTAGACTATTCTCCAACTCTTGCAACAGACGCACGCCCACTGATTCTCCCTCAACACCGTCACCTTCCTCCACTCTGGAGACACCATCGGCGAGGGCTTTCATCCGCTACACACATCCATCCCCCTCGCCAACTAGCCCACGACCTCTCCCTCGACCCAAGGGCCAAAATCCCTCTATCTATTTCACCAATTCATCTTTAAAACTCACCCCCGAACACCGCACTCACTGCACCTCCGCTCCAAGGTCGTACGACCTTCACACATCCTCACACATAAAATCACCGCCACCGTCACACTCACCGGTCCCCGGCAATCTTGTCAAATGCTTCTGATAGGGCCAGAAGCCTATTCTACTTGTTTCAAGTGTCGAGCTCTGGCTGCCATTAGAAAGTAAGCTTCAAGCTTGCCTGAAGCCTTCTTCCGCACTTGAAGCTCCAAGTAACCCTCCCAGGCATCACGAAACACCTCCATGAAGGGTCCTAGGGCACCAATTGAAGGCATTATCCTCAGCAGCTGCTCCAATTGGAGAGCTCATCACTGTAGTAGCACATGTGTAGAAGGGCACTGCCTTTAGTGCCACATCGGTAGCTAACAAAGCGACACGTGGAAATAAAAGGAATTTGTGCTTTATCCTCATTGCCTTAGTAAGCACGGGGTGAGGTCCCCTTGCACGCCCCACGCACTCCCTCTCTTGCGCTCATGCCTCGTGGGTCTGGGCTTGGTCCATTTACCCGAATACCCAGGTCTGGTCAGGTTTGTTGGTTCTGAGGGAGGAGGAAGAAGAGAAAGAAAGGAGATGGGGGGTTTTACTCTGCTGCCCTCCTCTCAACTCTTGTGAAATCTGAAGGAGGCCTTTGCCCTTGCTGGCGTGCTGAGTCCTGTGCTATGCCATCTCTGAAGCTAAGGGAGAAAGAGAAGAGAAGGAGAAGGAAGAGAAAGAGAGAAAGAGAAGAAGGAAGAAGAGACCCTTGAGTCTCTTGGAGGCACTCTAGCAACTGGCTATTTAAGACGTCTGATCTACGCATCCGCCATCTGACTTCACATATCGAAGCCTTTTAGGGTCTATTGCTTACTCATTTTGCATGAATTAATTGTAATTGATACTGTGCAAACATTTGAAATAATTGTGGTTAAATTATAGGGTTAATTTGGTGATTAAAATCACCATTTTAACCCCTTCTTTTTACCCTTCATTTCTATTAAGTCTTTTTTTTTGAAAGGAAAATTTCTATTAAGTCATGATTGCAATTTCTTATATCTTTAACTTAAATTGTGATCTTGAGTATTAAATTGCCACTTGCTCCCTGTGTTCTACCTCGAACTTCATTTCTTATATTCAAGTAATAAATATTGTTTGTTTTTCGTGCTAATTCAATGTATATTGCAATGCAACGACTTTAAAACCTGTTTCAGAGCAACTAACATTTTGGCGTCGTTGCCAGGGAGCAATGTGTAATTCACCATTATTCTCTGCATTATTTGATTATGTTTGAGCACTAACTTGCCCTATTTTCTTTATTATGATTTTGCGAGGTACTTCACGAGGAAATCTCGCATGCAAAATAGCCACACCAGGGCAAGTAACATCTCTATTCTTCCCTATTCAACCTCCTAATATTGGGAAGACAAAAAAAAAGAACAATGAATTAGGAATCACCTGCCAAATTTTCATAGTAATCATCATTTAAAAGGCAAGTTTCCAGATTTACGAAAATTCTTTTCAAATCTGAGCGAAGTTTGAAGTGATTCTGTTTAGAATTCCTTACCCCAAATTTCCTGTACCTATTAAGGACTTCGCTTAATTTCTAATCTTCTTGGACTATGCACTTCTTGCTTGAAGTCCAAGGAGAACATTTGAAGATCAAATTGGATGCAGAATAAAGCCAACTAGGGTTTCAATTTTAGGGTTTTGGAGTGCTAGTTCATACTTTCCTACATAAAAGGAAACAAACCCATCTGCATTTGTGTGCTACCCAAGCCCTTTGTTGAGAAGAACTAATCAACAAAAACCCTAAAATCAGGCTCTAAATTCACTTGAACCTTAAAAGCTTTAGACCTAATAACCTGGGAGTCAAATTAGGGTGATTTCTAGGTCTTGACCTAGATCTCATTCTGCCATCATTAGGGCTGGTTAGGTGAAGTTAGTCTACATTGTAGGCCAACCAACGTCCAAAATAGGTCACAAGTTGAATTAATTTCTAATCAAGTGAAACTCAAGGCACAAAATTATGACATAAAATTGGTAGACTTAAGAACTTAAGTTCATGCATTCTATTCTACCTAGACCCTCAGTGACAAGTAAGGTCGGGTTGGGGAAACCCTGTAACCCGTGAGGATGCTCTACCGTGTAGGGGTCTTTGTGGAGCTCTCCCTTCCTAGCTGCCCAGGTATTTCTCGGGTGTGCGAATTTCTGAGATATCATCTGATGGGAACACCATCATAAGCCATAACTAGCCTATTTTGATCCAATTAAGTCAGTAAATGCTCTTACATAACTGCAAGAGAGCCATAAGTCACTGCATAACTATACTAAGGGAAATACATGAAAATAAGGTTAAAACTATAGTTTTACCATCATATCATGAATGCAGTACAATCACAGGTTTCTCCTAGGGGGTAATTAAGGGTTAAATGGTCCTAAAAGTCTTACAAGTGGGTTAGAACAAACAGAATAGGGTTTGCACGTGTTTTGAGAATTAAATGACTTTTGAAATCCTAAAAATTGACCTGCTTAACTAATTGAGGTTTTGGTCTGGATAAAATTCACCTAAACCCACTAAAATTCATATAAAAATATTCTCTAGGGTTTGGAACCTTCAATTTGAACATCAGAACCCGTCTTTTCCCAAAATAGAGTCTTAGGAAGACATTTGCCCTAATTTGGGTTTTTGCATAAATTACCTAGTCAAATTTGGTCAAAACCTAAATCTAACTTCACCATTAGATTCTTTGGGACCAAATTAGGTTTGTACCAAAATTTGGGCCCACTATGAGATCACCTTGACCAAGTTTGCTTTTTGGTCCAGTTGGACTCTTTCTATCTCTTTCAGACCCCTACCTATCGAATTCCTTACAAAAAGGCCCCTATCTTTGTCGTCACTCTCTGCAAATAGGTCCCTCTTCCATTATCGCAGAGGAATCCTACTTCGACGACCTTCGACTAGGAAGTTCACCCTGATTGATTAGCGAATCCCTTCCAAAATTGGAAGGGAGATTCTTGAGAGATTTCCATACAATTTGAGCTGCATCTTGGGCTCCAATCCTTGCCCAAATCCTAATGCGAACTCGTGGAACAATTGCGTTTCCTACTTCGATGATGATTCCTAGCTTGGAAGCTTGGCTTCCAAGCTCAAAACTCCCTCCTGAGCCCTATAAAAAGTTCCCCAGGGCACGACTGTGCATTTTCAGTAAGTTTTGGCATAAGAACCCTCCTCTACTCCATCTCCGACCACCTTCAAACTTAGCTCCGATGACACCTCTCCGCTCTTCTCCTCCGACCGTCCAACCATCAAATTGGATGGCTGACTAGCTTCCCCTCTTCCTCACGAACCTCTCCTGCCAATGAGAGGTTGTGCCTCTACCTCAGTTGACATCACCACCTTGCCACAACAACCTCGTTCTCCGGCTCCGGTTGACCAACACCAGAGCCCTCTGCCTCCCTATTCTCTAGCTAAGCCCCTCTTTAGCTCCCTTTCTCTTTCTATTTCATTTTTATACCCTCATAGACACACAACCGTCAACCACCGCCATTCACCCTCACCTTCTCCATCTCCAGCCGCTCCTCCCGCGAGGTGTATCCGCCACTACACTCCTCCATCCTCCTCACCAACCACCTCATAACCTTTGCCGTTCCACCATGAACAAAAGCCCTCTCCTATTTCTCCTTTTCACTCACCCAAACACACCCCCGAACAACCCATCTTCTCACTGCCGTCTCTGTCACCGTCAGGCCTCCATCCTTACTCTCACCACACGCTGCACCTACCACCGCACTCACCACTCCATGGCTAACCTCCTAAGAGAGTTTAATTTGGTCGTGAGGCCATTTTGCATGTTTCTCAGGTTTCCCCGGTGCTCCGCTCCTCGCCACTGTGTTCTTCATGTTCATGGCCTCGCACACCCCAAGTTGCATCTCCAAGACGTGCGGTTTAGCTCAACGCACGCACTCAGGCTCTGGATTGGAGACACTAAGCACAAGAGCATGCCCAATTGAATGAGGTTTTCCCTGTAGAGAAGCAAGCGAAGAAGGTGTGGGACTTTAGTCCCACATCATTGGTTGAAGAGCGCACCACAGCGCATAAATTGAAAAAGTGTCTAGGCTTATCACCTCAGACACTTGGGGGGTGAGGTCCTCTGCTCACCCGCTCACCTACACTTCGCCCATGACCCATCCCTCGCGGGCATGGCGTAGTCCCGACCCGCCTAACCCAATTCTACTCCTCAGCTGCGATCATGCCCACAGCCCTAGACCCAGGTGCACTCTAGGTTTGAAACCCAATAACCCAGTACTGTTTGAGGCACTAGGAGAGCGTGACCTTAGGAGAGAAAGAGAGGATTGTGTGCGGGGGCAGGGGGTTTTGCTACAGAAAGTAACAGCTGCCACTTAGTCGTTTAAAGAACCATCCCCCTTTGTGAGAAGAAGAAGAGCTAAAGAAGGAGAGCTGCACAGAGAAGAAAGGCAGAAGAAGGAAGGCTAAGGCACGAAGAAGAGGAGAAGACCTGAGTTAGAAGAAAGAAAGGAGAAGGAAGAAGGCCTCAGAAGAAAGAAGAAAGCAAAGAAAGAAAGAAGGAAGAAGAGAAAGAGAGCAGTAGGGAAAAGAGACCCTTGAGTCTCTAGGAAGCAGCACTGTAGAACCTAGCTATTTAAGCCATCTGATGCAAGCCTAGATCATCTAATTGCATATATTTGGGGCTTTGTTGATTCTATTGATTTAGTTGCTATTTGTGAGGAGTGATTGGTGATTCAAATCACCATTTTACTCCATTCTTTTTGTACATTGATACCTGACATTATTATTATTGCAATCTCTTATATTCAAATTGTGATCTTGAGTTTTCAAATTGCCATATTGCTCCCTGTGTTCGACTTTGGACTTAAAATTCTAGTAATAAGTATTATTTATTGTCAAAGCGATTTCGGCTATACTACAACGCAATTTTTAAAACCTTGATTTTGCTTGCGAACATTTTGGTGCCATTGCCAGTGCGCAACGCACAATTCTGATCTCTTGATTGTAATATCCGAGTCAATACTAACTTGCTCTATCTCTTTTGACTTTGAACTATTTTAGGGGATTCATTGAGAATGATCAGCCACACATCAACCACTCTAGGGATAGGTAAACTCCATTCAAATCCTTCTAAGCCCTTGAATCTAAAAAAGCTAGAAAAGGAAAAATCAATTAGGGCTACTTGCATTCTATTCTTAGACAAATCATCAAGTTGCCTAATTTGATACATTCTAGAGAATATCCAAGCCCTAATTTGTGCACCTACTTAAGATCTTAAGGTATCTAGGGCTATCACCTTCTTGTTTAAAGCCCTAGGTACCTCATTTGGATGGAGTAAATTTGACCATATCAGAAACAATTAGTGATTCCAGTTTAGGGTTTTAGAGACACACTTGCTTAATCAAGAATTTGTATTTCCAAAACAACGTGTGCCTAGACCTTAATTGAATTGATCTATTCAAGCAAAACCCTAAAATCAGCCTCTTAAATTCATTTGAACACTAAAAGGGGGACCTAAATATCTCAAAAGGATAATACAAGTGAAGTTGACCCACCTTGTTGGGTTAACCAATCTTCACATTAGGTCACTTTTTCACAAAAACATTTTAAAACTTCAAGTGAAATCATAAGCATCTTTGCTCTTAATTAAAACTGGTAGACTTAAGAGGTCAAGTCCCCATTCTGGTCTACCTGGAACATCAGTGACAATAGAGGTCGGGTAGGGGAAACCCTGTAACCCGTGGGGACGCTCTATCATGTAGGGGTCTTTGCGGGACTCTCCCTCTCTGGCTGCCTAGGTAATTCTCAGGTGGACGGCTTTTTGACTAAGGGGTATCGTCCGCCCTGAACCTCTATAGTCATCCAAAATTTTTTGGGTGTCTTGATTGGGTTCATCACATTCTACCCCTCATCTACTCCATCAGTGCATGTTCGGGAGGAGGTCTCTAAGATCATCCTTAAGGCCTCCTTTAGCTACTCATTCCCGTTGAGGCCAAGCGTCGACCTCTTTGTTTGTGCAACAACCCAATCCAATCAATATCTCCTCTGATTCATCTGAACCTAATTCTCCTTCATCCATCATCATGGCACAACCAGCAGAAGAAAATAATCTTGAAAATCAGCTTCAGCGCCTCAATGATCTATTCCAAGCTTTTGTGAACCCACCGTAGCGTCCAATGATGCGAGATCACTACAATCCCACTGCAGTGGCAATCTAACCTCGAGTACAAATCGTCGTTGGAGGTCCTAACACTGAACTCAAGCCCAACATGATTCATGCCATTCCCAAATTCCATTGGTGTAATTCTGAAGATCCTTTCCAGCATATCAAGCAACTCAAGCATCTGGCCTAAACCTTCGGGTCAGAAGCTCAAAATCAGGATGTCCTACTCATGAAAATGTTCTCCTTCTCTCTCATGGATAAAGATGCTCACTGGTACCAAACCCAAATGCGTCCAATCAACACCTGGGCATAACTTCAATCCAAGTTTTTGAGAAAGTTCTTCCCTATTGGTCGAACAAATGCTTTATGGCACCAGATCACACATTTCACACAGCAAGTAGGAGAACTGCTTCATGAGGCATGGGATCGTTTTCTGGATCTCATGCGAAAGTGCCCCCACCACGGAGTTCCTAAATGGAAAAAGTCCAGTCTTTTTACTAGGGACTCTGTGAGGATATTCGATTATTCGTCAATGCAACTTGCGAAGGAAATATCATGGGTCAACACAAAGACACTGCGTGGGAGATTCTCGAGAATGTGTGAGAACTCTATCAATAATGAATCCATGGGCATGTTCTATCGGACGAATGCCCGTGCATTGACGAATCCAAAGGGAGCACATGACACACACGGCCTGTCCTCTTCCGTCGACATGGAACTGATGGCCAGTCCTCTGGACAAGGTCACTATTATTGAGAAGAAGGTGGATGAGCTAACTCAACACTTGCAACGAGCCACCTCTGTGTAAAACCCGTTTGTGCAACCACCCTCTGGTAGGGAGGTTGTACACAACAGCTATCACCAAT
Organism: Thalassia testudinum; assembly: GCA_037157565.1. Taxonomy (NCBI): domain Eukaryota; kingdom Viridiplantae; phylum Streptophyta; class Magnoliopsida; order Alismatales; family Hydrocharitaceae; genus Thalassia; species Thalassia testudinum. The sequence goes on along the minus strand of JAZHRO010000025.1, from coordinate 66,236,240 downwards.
CTTCTAAGGTGATGGACCCGTATCCACCCTCATCTGATTCTGGTTTCAGAGGAAACTTTGGACCCACCTACTCTAGTTGGGGGAACTATGAACCCTCGTATTCTGACTTTTCCGAGGTTCCTCAGACCTGTGAGGACCTCAACGCCATTCAAAATGATCCATTCTCAAACACCTACAACCCTGGGTGGCGTAATCATCCTAATTTCATGTGGTTAGGAAATAATCAAATCAGAGACCTCAATATCAACCCCAACCACAAGCTCCTTGTCCATATTAGCCTCTTTATCCTTGACCTAGCCCAACTTATCAATCTGGGCCGACTCATACAGATCAAATGACTCTTATCCTTTAGACTTTGGTTGACATTCAGAAGACAAATGCGGCTATGCAAAAATAGCACAGAGATGAGATCACAGAGGTTCACAATCAACTTGCCCAGATGGCAAATCCTCGCCAACCTGGTGCACTTCCTTCACAACCTCTGCCTAATCCGAATAACATGCCGAACCAGAGGTGCGTTATGAACCCAAAATAGGGCCAAGCTCACTTTGTTTATTAGGCCCCTTCTACTCCATCACTCGACGGGATGGAGGCTTCGACATCATATGCGGGTTACCAGTAGCAAGCACCTCTTTTACCCACACCAAACCAGAACCAGGCAGGATTGAATTATGTTACTACCCGCAGTGGTAAAACGACACAGGACCCACCTTATCCAGGACACTCCCAACCTGGTAATACAAACCCTAACCCTAGGATAGTCATCCAGGATACCTCTATCAGAAATCAATAACCTAGGCCCATTCCACAGGAACAATCTAAGGTTCCATTTCCCGAGGCCTTGACCAAGGGAAAAAGGACAACCAAAATAGTGGCACCTGAGGAGGACCTGGTTAAGCTTTTTGAGCAGGTCCATATAAACATCCCCTTGATGGAAGTGATACGCCACGTACCGTCTTATGCATGATTTCTGAAAGACGTGTGTACACCTAAGCGTAAGCCGGGAACCAAAGGAGGGAGCCCAATCGTACTATTGGAGCAAGCCAGCTCCGTCATTTTGAGCAAACTCCTACCTAAGGCAAAAGACTCAGGCACCCCTCTAATCTCCTGTGCAATCGGTGATATACAATTCGACTGAGCTTTATTAGACTTAGGAGCCTCCATAAATTTGATACCTGCATCCCTACTAGACTACTTCGAGGAATTCGAGCTTAAATCGACAGAAATGACTTTACAGCTAGCCGACCAATCTATTAAGTCACCAAAAGGAATTATCGAGGATGTCATAGTTAGGGTACATGATTTCTATTTTCCAGTGGATTTTATTATCTTACATATGGATGCTCCTGAGAATGTGAAGAATACACCGATCATACTAGGGAGACCTTTTCTGGCTATTGCTAAGGCCAATATCAATTGTGAGGAGGCCAAGTTGAATTAAAATTTGGGAGCAAGACACTAAAGATTGACATCTTTAAGGCCCAACAAGGAATTAATTGCGGAGTCATAGAATAGATTTGCGATATCGAAGCTGTTGTTGACGACTTTATCGAGGAAAACCTAACTATTTCTGATCAACCACAAGAGGATCAAAACCCACAATTAGAGGAGTTCTAACTCAACCTAGACACACCCATAGCTCCTTCCTTTGCTCCCAACACTCACCCTGAACCACCTGCTACTGCTGACAACCCAGTTATGGAATTAAAACCTCTTCCCGATCATATCAAATATGTCCTTTTGGGTTCTAATCAGATGTTTCCTATGATTATCAACTCCCGACTCACACCTGGTTAGGAAACACGCCTGATTTCTATTCTCCAACAGCATCGGAGAGCCATTGGATGGACTCTCGATGATCTGACTGGTATCAACCCTTCATATTGCACACATCACATCTACATTGAAGAGGGCTCACGACTATCCCATGAAATGCAGAGACGCCTAAATCCAAATCTACAGGATGTCGTGAAAAAGGAGATCATCAAGTGGTTAGATGCAGGGATCATCTACCCGATCTCTGATAGTCAGTGGGTGAGCCCAATCCAAGTTGTGACTAAGAAGGTAGGACTCATCGTCATCACGACTGAAATCAGAGAAACCATACCAACCTGTATAGCAAACTCTTAGAGAGTCTGCATTGATTATAGAAGACTCAATTCCTCCACGAAGAAGGACCATTTCTCACTACCGTTCATTGATCAGATTCTCGAGAAACTAGTAGGAAATCGATTCTTCTGCTTTTTGGACCGGTACTCTAGTTACAATCAGGTCGCAATCCATCCCAAGGACCAAGAGAAGACCACCTTCACCTGCCCCTTCGAAACGTACGCATTTCGAAGGATGTCATTCGGTCTCTGCAATGCACCTGCCACTTTCCAGCAATGCATGCTTGCCATATTCTCAAATATGGTAGGTGAATACCTTGAAGTCTTCATGGATGACTTCTCGGTATTTGGTGAATCATTGGATGATTCTCTTCTACACTTGGTCCAAATCCTCAGGCGGTGCATTGATGTGAACTTGATTCTTTCCTAGGAAAAGAGCCACTTCATGATACTTGAGGGAATTGTCCTGGGACATCTCATCTCCAAAAAAGGCATCCAGGTTGATCGAGCCAAGGTGAATCTGATTTCCAAACTCCCTGTGCCCAGCTCGGTCAAAGACATCCGATCCTTTCTAGGGCACATCAATTTTTACTGTTGATTCATTCCCAATTTTTCGAAAATCATGCACCCCCTAACTAATCTTCTATCTAAGGATGCCCCCTTTGAAATCTCCAAGGAGTGCGCTCAGGTGTTTGAGATCCTGCGTGATTGAGTTACCTAAGCACCTATCCTGCAGTCCCTTGATTGGTCTCAAACCTTTGAGATCTTGTGCGATGCATCTGATTATGCTATAGGGGTGGTACTTGGGTAGAAAATAGATGGCAAACCCGTGGTCATCTACTACGCTAGCAAGACACTTGACGAGGCTCAACATAACTATACAGTTACTGAGAAAGAGCTGCTAACTGTAGTATTTTCCCTGAAAAAATTCAGATCATATCGTTTGGGTTCCCATGTTATCATATACTCAGATCACACTACAGTGAGGCACCTCCTTGCAAAGAAGGACATGAAACCTTTACTAATCCACTGGATCTTGCTGTTGCAAGAATTCAATCTTGAGATTCACGGTAAAATTGGAAAATAGAATGTGGTAGCTGACCACTTGTCCTGTCTTCCTTCTTTCGTCATTGACCCGTCTGGTCCAATCACCAAGCATTATCCGGACGAGCACCAACTAGCCATTCACAATCTCCCTTGGTTTGCTAATATTGTAAACTACTTGGTTATGAGGAAAGTTCTGCTAGATTGGCTGACTTACAAGTGGGACAAATTGATTGCTGTGGCCAAGTACTATATTTGGGAGGAACCATATCTTTTCCACATCGGCAATGATCAGGTGATCCGGAGATGCATTCCTGACAACGAGGTCAATGACGTAATGTCATTCTATCATGACCAGGCCTGTGGTGGCCATTTCTCTGGGCGTAAAACCACAGTGAAAATTCTCCAGTGTGGGTTCTTTTGGCCCACTTTGTTCAAAGATGCACAGTTGTATTGTACGGCATGCGCTTGTTGTCAAACCCTCGGCAACATGGGCCTGTGGGATATGATGCCCTTGAACCAGATTATTGTGTGTGAAATCTCTGACATATGGGGAATTGATTTCATGGGACCCATTCCTAAATCTAACAGCTTCGAATACATTCTACTCGCTGTTGATTGTCTCTAAATGGGTCGAAGCTGTCCCCACGAGAACTAGTGATCATAAAGTTGTCCTCCGATTTATCCAGGAGAACATCTTTACCAGATTTGGGGTGCCTAAGGCCATCATCAGTGATGGCGGATCTCATTTTACCAATGTGCACTTCCAGTCCTTGATGAAAAAGTACAGGGTGTCGCATCGTATCTCGACTCCTTACCACCACAGACTAATGGACTAGCAGAACTGTCAAATAGAGAGATCAAGAAGATCCTCAGGTCATTGTTCAGCCTGATAGAAAGGACTGGTCTTCTCGCCTTCCGGAAGCCTTGTGGGCCAATAGGACCGCCAACAAGACCCAATTAGGCATGTTTCCCTTCATATTAGTGTACAGTAAGGCATGTCACCTTCCCATCAAAATGGAGCACAAGGCTTATTGGGCAGTACGAAAGTGCAATTTGGATCTAGTGATGGCTGGAATACACCACTAGTTACAATTGAGCGAGATCGAGGAACTACGCAATAATGCGTATGAGAACTCACTTATATACAAAGAGTGAGTTAAAGCTTTCCAAGATAGGAACATTGTATGAAAATCTTTCCACCCTGGTCAGAAAGTTCTACTCTTTGATGCCAAACTCAAACTTTTCCCAGGAAAACTCAGATCAAAATGGATTGGACCATTCTTGGTGAGACGAATCTTTGGAAATAGAGCTATTGAAATCAGCCAACCTAGCCTTGATTCAGAACCCTTTGTTGTGAACGGTCAGCGACTCAAGCCATTCATTGAACTCACCAATACAAATAGGGCTGAGGTATCTTTTGATCTCCATTCTCCCTGAGCTTATTGCGCCCGGTTGATGGCATTAAACTCAGCGCTTAATGGGAGGCAACCTGTCATCTTTTTGAAAAACCCGAAACCCTTCTTGACACATCTTATACTGAACTAATATTTCACTTTAGGGTTCATCCATTAGAATAGCCAACTCCACCTCTAATACACGTACCCGAGCTTGAAATCGTCTAGAACAGTCGTCCCTACCCATCCACCCATCCAAAACCTGTTCTAATGAATGATTTAAGCTGAATTCTAACCAACCTAACTTACAATGAGGACATTGCAAATCGTAGGCATGGGGGGTATTAAAGTGCAAAACGCTGTGAAAATCACTTCACAAGAAAGGGTTTCATCGAAAAGAAAATCACATATTCCAAAAACCAAAAAATAATAAAAAAATGAAAAAGAACAAAAATAGAAGGGAGGAAATTTTGAATTGATTGCATATCATTGTTGAAGAGAAAAGGGGAGGAGATAAAAATGTCAAAAAGGAGCATAATTTGAAAAGAAAAGAAAAAGATAGTCATTAGTAAAAGATTAAGGAATTGACTCAATTCTAGACCAAATCAAAAAGAAAGAAAATGAAAGACAAAAAATGCTAAGAGACAAAAGAGATTAGTAGGAACGTTGATCTTAGGCCTCTTGGGCTGCAATCTTAGGCTTAAAAATTCAAGTATCCGCTAAGATCTGGATAATGCTCAAGAGGTTGGGGAAAATGCGAAGCTTAAGTATTAGGTCAAAGGCTTAGGGATTATTCAGCCTTGTTAACTGACCTCTGGTTTGCAAGACTCGGTAACCTAAGCACCCCAATCCACACACAGTCTGGTTCAATGCACTTAAGTATAAAAATCACGCAAATGCGTTAAATCTGTTCCAAAAAAGTTACCTAGATTAGGGAGCGGCTGATCAACACAAGTTGATTTAAACGAGTTCCCGATGTAGAGAGGTGGGAAATTCCCCTCTAAGATGTGCAATAACATATCGTCTCCTAGGTGCTTATCTCCTAGGATATCTAAATATCCTACCGGGGGCATGTAAGCACCTTTTGCTGGTTCAGATGCCATGGGCAGCATTATCACGAAATGTCGATTGACAGGGTCTGGATTTAGCTACAGAATGCCATGGGCAGGATTATCTCAAAATCTTGAAAGCCAGGGCTCTGGGGGTGCCATGGGCGATGCTATCTCGAAGCATCAATTACTAGGGACCCTACGAGGATTGATGGAGGGAACTAGGAATTCGATACAGACTGTGTTGTAAAGCTAATTCGAGGATAGAAATAAAAATAAAATTGAGAGAAAACTCTACAAAAATAAAGAAAAATTCTTCTGTCTCTCTCTTACAAAAACGCACTGCAAACTAAACCTGGGCTAAAACATGTTACAAGCAAGGGTGCTTTAACCGCGAAGTTCAACGAACCTTAGGTTAGTTCCTGTGGGCCTTAGAAACGTTCGTGGCAGATTAAGGCTAGAGCTGGTCAAGTCCGGATCTTGTTTGGTACTTGAGTACCTCTAGGCCTACTATCGACATTTTGACCTAATCTACAAAAGAAAGCACACATCAGAGTTTTTGCGCATAGAAAGGCATATGGTCTAGAATTAAAGTTAATTCCATGGGATTTTGCTAAGGGACTAGCAAAAAACCTAGGCATAGGGGTATGATGGGAGCACCATCATAAGCCATAACTAGCTCAATTTGATCCAATTAAGTCAGTAAATGCTCCTACATAACTTCTAGAGAGCCATAAGTCATTGCAAAACCATTCTGAGGGAAGTATAAGAAAATAGGGTTAAAACTATGGTTTCACCATCATATCATGAATGCAGTACAACCACAAGTTTTTCTGAGGGAGTAATTAAGAGTCAAATGATCCTAAAAGTCTAACAAGTGGGTTAGAATAAACAAAAAAGGGTTTGCACGTGTTTTGAGAATTAAATGACTTTTGAAACCCTAAAAATAGACCCACTTAATTAGCTGAGGTTCTGGTCAGGATAAAATTCACCTAAACCTTCTAAAATTCATAGAAAAATATTCTCAAGAGTTTGGAACCTTCAATTTGACCATTAGAACCCGTCTTGACCCAAAATAGTCTCAGACAGATATTCACCTTAATTTAGGTTTTTGCATAAATTACCTAGTCAAAATTTGTCAAAACCTAAATCTAACTTCACCATTGGATTCCTTGGGTCTAAATTAGGTTTGTACCAAGATTTGGGCCCAATCTGAGATCACCTTGACCAAGTTTACATTTTGGTCCAATCAGACTTTTTCCATCTCATTCAGACCCCTAACTTTCAAATTCCTTACCAAAGGCCCTTATCCTTGTCATCACTCTTCACAAATAGGTCCCTCCACCATTATCGTGGAGGAATCCTACTTCGATGACCTTCGACTAGGAAGTTTTCCCTAATTGATTTGCGAATCCCTTCTAAAATTGGAAGGGAGATTCTTGAGAGATTTCCCTACAATTTGAGCTGCATCTTGGGTTCCAATCCTTGCCTAAATCCTAATGTGAACTGGTGGAACAATTGGGTTTCCTACTCCGACAATGATTCCTAACTTGGAAGCTTGGCCTCCAACCTCAAAACTCCCTCCTGAGCCCTATAAAAAGATCCCCAGGGCACGACCATGCATTTTTAGCAAGTTTTGTCCTAAGAACCCTCATCTACTCCATCTTCGGCCACCTTCAAACTTAGCTTTGGTGACTCCTCTCCGCTCTTCTCCTCTGGCTGTCCAACCATCAAATTCGACGATCGACTAGCTTCCCCTCATCCTCACGAACCTCTACTGCCAACGAGAGGTCGTGCCTCTACCTTAGTTGATGTCGACGCCTCGCCGCACCAACCTCCTTCTCCAGCTCCAGTTGACCAACGCCGGATCCCTTCGCCTCCCTATTCTCTCACTAAGCCCCTCCTTAGCTCCCTCTCTCTTTCTATTTCATTTTTCTACCCTCACAGACACAGAACCGTCAACCGCTGCCGTTCACCCTAACCTTCTTTGTCTTCGGCTGCTCCTCCAGCGAGGCGTATCTACCACTACACTCCTCCATCCGCCTCATAACCTTTGCAGTTCCACCACGAACAAAAGCCTTCTCCTATTTCTCCTTTTCTCTCACCCAAACACACCCCCGAACAACCCACCTTCTCATGGCCATCTCCGTCACCATTAGGCTTCCATCCTCACTCTCACCACACGCTGCACCCACCACGGCACTCGACACTCCACGGTGAACCTCCTGAGAGAGTTTAATTTGGCCGTGAGGCCATTTTGCGTGTTTCTTAGGTTTTGTCGGAGCTCCACCTGTAGCCACCGTGTTCTTCAAGTTAACAGCCTTGCATGCCCCAGCTTGCATCTCCAGGACGTGTGGTTTGGCTCAACGCACGCACTCAGGCTCTGGATTGGAGATGCCAAGCACAAGAGCATGCCCAATTGAACAAGGTTTTCCCTGTAGAGACACAAGTGAAGAACGTGTGGGACTTTAGTCCCACATTGTTAGTTGAAGAGCACACCGCAGCACATAAATTGAAAGTGTCTGAGGCTTATCAGCTCAGAAACTTGGAGGGTGAGGTCCCCCACTCACCTGCTCACCTATGCCTCCCCCGTGACCTGTTCCTCGTGGGCCTGGAGTAGACCCGACCCGCCTAACCTGACTCCACTCCTGGGCTGCAATCACGCCTATAGCCCTAAACCTAGGTGCGCTCTAGGTCTGAAGCCCGATAACCCGGTACTGTTTGAGGCTCTGGGAGAGCATGACCTTAGGAGAGAAAGAGAGAATCATGTGCAGGGGCAGGGGGGTTTTGCTATAGAGAGTAACTGCTGACACTTAGCCATTTGAAGAACCATCCCCCTCTTTGAGAAGAAGAAGAGTTAAAGAAGAAGGAGAGCTGCATAGAGAAGAAAGGCAAAAGAAGAAGGAAGGGTAAGGCAAGAAGAAGAGGAGAAGACCTAAGTCAGAAGAAAGAAAGGAGAAGGAAGAAGGCCTCAGAAGAAAGAAGAAAGCAATGAAAGAAAGAAGGAAGAAGAGAAAGAGAGCAGCAGAGAAAAGAGACCCTTGAGTCTTTAGGAAGCAGCACTATAGCACCCGGTTGTTTAAGCTATCTGATGCAAGCCTAGATCATCTGATTGCATATATTTGAGGCTTTGTTGATACTACTGATTTAGTTGCTATTTGTGAGGAGTAATTGGTGATTCAAATCACCATTTTACTCCATTCTTTTTGCACATTGATACCTGACATTACTATTATTGCAATCTTTTATATTCAAATTGTGATCTTGAGCTTTCAAATTGCCATATTACTCCCTATGTTCGACCTCGGACTTAAAATTCAAGTAATAAATACTATTTATTTTCAAAGTGATTTCGGCTATACTACAATGTAGTTTTTAAAACCTCGATTCCGCTTGCGAACATCATCCGCCTCGAAATTGCCTTAGTCATCCAAAAATCTTTGGGTGCCTTGATTGGGTCAATATCACATCCAGTCCCTCATCCCTTCTATTAGAGCACACACACAGATTTTCTTGGAAATCGCTTTCAGATCTGATCAATTTCAATCTAATCTTGAATTTTGATTCTACATCTTGATTCCACCATTTGATTCAAAGATGCAACCCAACATGTTAGTAGACCCGTTTGAGGATATACAGGTTAATGTGTCAAACACAACAACATTCATTTTAAAACAAGCACAGCTAATTTTGACACAACTCGAAAATGGGGCAACTTTGGATGTTCTCATGCCAAAATACTAGGAAATTGAGAGATGGCATAATGGTGAGTATATCTTGTGTAGATTTGAGCCATCACTATGGAAAGTACACCAAGATGACCTTGAAAAAAGAGACAAGGTAATGCAGATGTTGAGATGTGTTATCGATCAAAGGGATCAGTACACCCTTGTGACATCTTGGATTAACCAGCACAATCTCCCAAATACCAAATTTCATGATAAAGCTTGTTATGGACCCCCAACCCAAATTGAACCCGATTCAAATCATGAACAAAACATTCCTAATCTTAAGATGGGTTGGGAGGATTAAATTGCAGGAGAACACGATTTCGAGCCAGCCCTAAAGATACAAAACCCTGGTTCACCAAGCTTAGATTTCCCAAACTCCTGTGATAATGAGATTGAATCAGAACCTCTCGAGGGTGTAAATTCCACTCCTTATTCTAATAAGGTGACTCTTGAGAGAAATTCTAACATCCTTGTAAAGCCCAACCTAGATTCTAGTGATCCAACCCACACCCTTAACCTAGAATCAGGATTTAAGCCTTATTGGGATGATTATGAGGCCCCATGCGAAACAAATCAGATTTCGAATCCAGACACAATTCTAGGCCTGTATGTGATGAGTGCACCTCTCCAACCTCCTTAGAGATATAGATTGACTTTTCGGAAGTCATGCCAATCTATGATACAGAAATCGAGGAATTGGAAGAGTTGGGTTTTGATTGGGTCTACCCCACAAGCCAAGAACTCAAGCCTAAACCTAATAGGGACATCTTTGTGAGCTCAGAATCTGAAAATAGGTTAGATCCAAGTTAGGTTGCTGATTGTCCACATCTTGATTTATTCTATGGTGGAATCTCGAAACCCAAATCAGATTCAGAAAATAATTCTCACAAGTTCTCCGACAATTTCGAATCTTACTCTGATTTCGGAGAACTATTGTTTCCTGATGACTTCGAGTCAATTTACGACCTCAGCAACTACAATCCGTCTTTTGATTCTGACACTGAGGTCAATGATTTGAAAGAGAACACCACTTCTACACATACAGAACCTTCCGAAACCCATTCTCAACTCCAACCCGCAACTGGACTGAATTTTTACTCTGATTCTCCTCTTGATGACCCAGTTGCACATGATTCTCCTCCACATTCCAATCAGGTTTCAGACTCCGATCAGACTACAGATCACGCCCATCCTTCTCTGATCACTCTTGTAAGGTTCCTACATCCTCCACTGATACTTGTTCATTTGAGGATCCCAACTCTGACCAGGCTGATTCGACTCAGCTAGACCCTAGCTTTTCACTTCAACATCCTTTTGAGCTCCACAGCATCTGGTGGGTACCACATCTCTTGATCCACATTTATAAGCCTGCTAGATTGATTAGGTTGGGCTGCATTATTAGCTTGCTAATCTAAACAAGCACCTGGTTGGACCAACTAGGCTATTGATCAAGGTGCTTGTTCTACAAAACTCATCTGATTTGACCACTCCTCCATGGCCATTTTCTGCTTGGCTGAAGGCATTGAATTTAGCATTTAATGGGAGGCAACCCATCATTCAAGAAATTTGAGATCCTTCTAAGTATCCTTTTTGTACTTCACGTCTATTGCACTCTAAGCTCAATTTTAGAATAGCCGATCCCACTTCTGGTACATGTACCAGGGCTTGAAATCGTCCGCAACAGTCATCCTGACCCATTCACCCATCCGATAATCCTATTCTAAACCCTGAACCTAAATTGTTTCACACCCTCCATTTACAATGAGGACATTGCAAAACTTAGGCATGGAGGGTGGTAAAGTGCAAACGTACAAAAATTCATAGTTTGGAAGGGTTCTCACAAAAAAATACATATTCCAGAAAACCAAAAAAATAAAATTGAAAAAGAACAAAAAAATTAGAGAAGGGAGGAAATTTTGAAAGAATTAATTGCATGTCATTTTCGAGGAGGAAAAGGGGAGGTAACATAAATGTCAAAAAGAAGTATAGTTTGAAACAAAAAAAAGAGAAAGTTATTAGTAAAAGATTAAGGAATCTACTTGGTTCTAGACCAAATCAAAAGATGAAAATAAAAAAAATGAAAAAGTGCTAAGAGACAAAAAGAGATTAATATGAACGTTGATCTTAGTCCTTTTGGGCTTGTATTTAGGCTTAAAAATTCAAGTATCCATTAAGATCTGGATAGTCCTCAAGAGGTTGGAGAAAATGCGAAGCTTAAAGTATTAGGTCTAAAGCGTAGGGATTATTTGGCCTTGTTAACTGACCTCTGGTTTGTGGGACTAAATAACCTAAGCACCCCAACCCATACACAATCTAGTTCAGTGCGCTTAATTATCAAAATCATGCAAAAGCATTAAATCTATTCTGAAAAAAGCTACCTAGATTAGGAGCGGCTGATCAACACAAGTTGATTTAGAAGAGTTCCCGGCATGGAGAGGTGAGAAATTCCCCTCGAAGATGCGCAATAACATACCGTCTCCTCGGTGCTTGTCTCCTAGGATATCAAAATATCCTACTGGGGGCATGTAAGCACCTTGTGCTGGCTTAGATGACATGGGAGGCATTATCATGAAATGTTAATTGCCAGGGTCTAGATTTAGCTATAGAATGCCATGGGAGGGATTATCCCGAAATCTCGAAAGCTAGGGTTTTGGGGGTTGCCATGGGTGGTGCTATCTTGAAGCATTGATTACGAGGGACCCTGCGAGGAATGATGGTGGGAGCTAGGAATCTAATACAGAGTGTGTTGTAAAGCCAATTTGAAGCTAGAAATAAAAAGAAAAGAGAGAGAAAACTCTCCAAAAAATAAAAAATCTTATGTCTCTCTTACAAAAATGCACTGCAAACTGAACCGACACTAAAACATGTTACAAGCATAGGTGCTTTAACTGCGGAGTTCAATGAACCTTAGGTTAGTTCTTGTGGGCCTTAGAAACCTTTGTGGTAAATTGAGGCTAGAGCTGGATAGGTCTGGTTCTTGGTTGGTACTTGAGTACCTCTTAGCCTACTATTGGCATTCTGATCTAATCTACAAAAGAAAGCACACAGCAAAAATCTAAGCATAGAAAGGCATATGGTCTAGAATTTGAGTTAATTCCATGAGATTTTGCTAAGGGACTAGCAAAAGCTAGGTATGGGGGTATGATGGGAACACCATCATGAGCCATAACTATCTCAATTTAGTCATTATCAAGGAATAAATGCTCCTACATAACTACAGAGAGCCCTAAGTCACTGTAAATCCATTCTGAGGGAAAGACAAGAAAATAAGGTTAAAACTGTAATTTTACCATCATATCATGAATGCAGTACAACCATAGGTTTTCCTAGGGGTTAATTAAGGGTCAAATGGCCTTAAATGTCCAACAAGTTGGTTAATATAGATAGAAAAGGGTTTTCGCGTGTTTTGAGAATTAAACGACTTCCAAAACCCTAAAAACAAACCTACTTAAATAACTGAGGTTCTAGTTAGGATAAAATTCTCCTAAACCCTCTAAAATTCATATAAAAATATTCTTTAGGGTGTGGTACCTTCAATTTGACCATTAGAACCCATCTTGACCCAAAGCAGAGTCCTAAACAGACATTTTCCCTAATTTGGGTTTTTGCATAAATTACCTAGTCAAACTAGGTCAAAACCTAAATCTAACTTCACCATTGGATTCCTTGGGTCCTAATTAGGTTTGGCTTAAGATCATCTTGACCTAGTTTGCAATTTGGTCCTATCTAAGTCTATTCTCTCACACATATGCCCTAACTTTCAAAATCCTTTCAAAAAGGTCCCTATCTTTTGTCAACTTCTTCACAAATAGGTCCTCATGCCATTTTTGGAAGGTTGAACCTCCACTATCGAATTTCAAGTGAGGATTTCTCTCTTGATTCTCAATCAATCTCTCCCAAAATTGATGCGGGGATTCCTTGGGAAGTTACCTTCCATTTAAGCCATTCCTTGGGCTCTACGTCTTTCCCAAAAGGTCATGTGAACCTTTCAAAGGTTCGGGTATCCAACATGTGCGTGACCTTCCAAGCTTGGAAACTTCTTTCCAAGATTGGAAGGGCTTCCTATGGCCTATAAAAGAACCCCTATTGCATTTCGCTTCTTTTCAGCAACTCTTGGTGCGTCATAAGGCCCTACAAACCTATCACCGGACACCGTAGACCCTTGCTCCAGCGATCTCCTCGACTCTCCTCCTCCGACCATCCAACCATCAAATTGGATGGCCTACTAGCTTCCTCTCTTCCTCGTGATCCTCCCAGTCAAAGAGAGGGTGTTTCACCGTCTAACTTGTCGTCACTGCCTCGCTGCCTCTACCTCCTTCCCAGCTCCGGTCGACCAACACCAGAGCCCTCCACCTCTCTACCTCATCCCTAAGTCCCTCTATCTCTCCCTTTTCCTCTCTACACTATTCTCCCACTCTTGTAACACACGCACAACCACCGATTCTCCCTCAACGCCGTCACATTCCTCCGCTCTGGCGACACCACCGGCGAGGGCTTTCATTTGCTACGCACATCCATCCCCCTCGCCAACTAGCCCATAACCTCTACCTCGACCCAAGGGCGAAAAGCCCTCTATCTATTTCAATAATTCATCTTTAAAACTCACCCTTGAACAGCACACTCACCACACCTCCGTTCCAAGGTCGTACGACCTTCACACACCCTCACACATAAAATCATCACCACCGTTACACTCACCGATCCCCGACGATCCTGCCGAACACTTCTGATAGGGTCAAAAGCCCATTCTGCTTGTTTCAGGTGTCGAGCTCCGACCTCCAATAGCAGGTAAGCTTCATGCTTGCTTGAAGCCTTCTTCTGCACTTGAAGCTCTAGGTAACCCTCCTAGGCCTCGTAGAACACCCACAAGAAGGGTCCCAGGGTGTTAATTGAAGGTGTCATCCTCAGCAGCTGCTCCAATTGGAGAGCTCATCACTGCAGTAGCGCATGCATAGAAGGGCACTACCTTTAGTGCCACATCGGTAGTTGATGAAGCGGCACACGAAAATAAAAAGAATTTGTGCTTTATCCTTGTCACCTTAATAAGCACGGGGTGAGGTCTCCCTGCACGCCTCACGCATGCCCTCGCCTGTGCTCACACCTCACGGGTCTGGGCTTGGTCTATTTACCTAGATACCCGGGTCTGGTCTAGTTTGATGGTTTTGAGGGAGGAGGAAGAAGAGAAAGAAAGGAGAAGGGGGGTTGCTCTACCGCCCTCCTCTCAACACTTATGGAATCTGAAGGAGGCCTTTGCCTCTGCTGCCATGCTGAGTCCTATGCTGTGCTATCTCTGAAGCTAAGGGAGAACGAGAAGAGAAGGAGAAGGAAGAGGAAGAGAGAAAGAGAAGAAGGAAGAAGAGACCCTTGAGTCTCTTGGAGGCACTGTAGCAATTGGCTGTTTAAGACGTCATATCTACACATCCGTTGTCTGACTTCGCATATCCAAGCCTCTCAGGGTCTATTGCTTACTCATCTTGCGTGAATTAATTGTGGTTAAATTGTAGGGTTAATTTGGTGATTCAAATCATCATTTTAACCCCTTCTTTTTGTCCTTCATTTCTATTAAGTCTTGATTGCAATTTCTTATATCTTTGACTCAAATTATGATCTTGAGTATTAAATTGTCACTTGCTCCCTATGTTCGACCTTGGGCTTCATTTCTAATATTTGACTAATAAGTATTATTTATTTTTCACACTGATTCAATCTATACTGCAACGCGATGATTTTAAAACCCATTTCAAAGCGACTAACAGCCAACACACACCTAAATCCTAGCCCTACACATCACCACCTAAAGTCATCCCTACCGCCCACCTAACCCCTTCTAGAACGCCTACCCTTGGTGCCAACTTGAAGCATCCCTCCACCACCATAACCACCTCCTAACAAACCCTACTTGCTGCAAAAATACCCTACCTACACCCTTACAAATTGGCACCAACATCTACCCTAATCTCCACCTTACACCTACCCTCAAAAGACCATCACCACCATTGAATATTGGTGCCAACCTGATGGAAACACCATCATGAGCCATAATTAGCTCAATTTGATCTGACTAAGTCAATAAATGCTCCTATATAACTGCCAGAGAGCCCTAATTCATTGCATAATCATTCTGAGAGAAATACAGTAAAACAAGGTTAAAACTGTAATTTTACCATCATATCTTGAATGCAGAATAACCATGGGTTTTCTCAGGGGTTAGATAAAGGTTAAATGGTCTAAAACATCTAACAACTGGGTTAGAACAGACAAAAAAGGGTTTTCGTGTGTTTTGAGAATTAAATGACTTTCGAAACCCTAAAAATAGACCTGCTTAATTAAATAAGGTTTTGATGAGGATAAAATTCACCTAAACCCTCTAAAATTCATAGAAAAATATTCTCTAGGGTTTGGTACCTTCAATTTGACCATCAAAACCCGTCTTGACCCAAAATAGAGTTTCAGATAGACATTTACCCTAATTTGGGTAAATGCACAAATTACCCAGTCAAACTAGGTCAAAACCAAAATCCAACTTCACCATTAGATTCCTTAGGTTCAAATTAGGTTTATGCCAAAATTTGGGCCCAATTTAAGATTGTTTAAACCTAGTTTGCACTTTAGTCTAAGTCTAATTTCCTTTATTCCACATGGGTCCTTAGCTTTTGAATTTCTTACAAAAAGGACCCTATCTTTCTCATAGTTTTCTTTAAATAGGTCCCTACCACCATGAATCCTATTCTTACAAATTTCGACAACCTAAAAATGCCATGTTCTCCTTGATTTCTGGACGAATCCCTCTCAGATTTGAATGGGAAGTTTATCAAGGAATTACCTTCCTTTTGAGCCAAATCCTATGCTCTCAAACCTTCCTAATCTCTCATGCGAACGCATGAGAGATTAGGCTATCTTGGAATTCCTATCTCTGGCAAGCTTTCCAAACTTGGGAAGCTTGCTTCCCAAGCCCAAAACACCATCTAGAGGCCTATAAAAGGACCCCCAAATCAGACCGAAGATTCAACACTCAAATTCGATCGGATTCCCCCTTAATTTCTTCTCTCCTCATCCAGTCGAAGCTCCTCGATGTTCGGCGAGCTCCTTCAACTCCATCCTTCGTCTGCGCATAATACCAGTGGTGGATTTATCTCCCTCTCTCTCTTCCACGTCGTCCTATACCCACCGACGCCCCATCCTCCATCTTCCTCGCCGATTCCTACTCACCGGAGCACTTTCTTCCTCAACTCCGACCATACCGCAATTGGTGCCGCCTCGACTCCCTGTCATCTGCCAACTACCTAGATAAGTCCCCTAACTTTTCTACTTCACTTTCATCCCAACCACACTCAATTTCGACCACGCTACCACTTGTTCAGCATCATCCCTTCCACATCCGACCACTCCTCCGGCGAGGCACATCTCGCACCACACACCACCAATACCCTCGCCATTCATCCCTACACCTCCGCCTCAACCCCAGGGACAAAAGCCCTAACCTAGTTAGGTCGATTTCTCCTCCAAACCTTCCGTCGAATAAACCAACTTCCAGCCAACCTTATCGAGGTCATCAAACCTCCTCACAGGCACTCACAGCACACCACCACCACCGTTGTACTCCACGACGTCCGACGAAGGTTCTGAACTATTTTGACATGGCCATTAGGCCTTGTCCTTGTTTTCAGGCCACAGGTGAAGCCACCATTGCAGGAGCTTCTTCGAAGAAGCTCCAAAGCGTGTTCTTGGATCGCTAGCTCTAGGTATCCACTCCAGGTTGCATGGGACTCTTCCAGGATCATAACCAGCCAGTCAATTAGGAGTATTGATCTCTCCTCCACCTGCAATTGACCAATCCACCAGCAGCAGCTGCATGCAGAGGAAAGCAGAGATGTTTAGTCCCATATTGGAAACAGTAGAAGTGGCGAAGTGATATAAATTGAATTCTTATTTAAGGCTTATCGCCTTAAGTCACAGGGGGTGAGGTCCTTGTGCCCCTCATGTGCCTCGCCTGCGACACCTACATGCGGGTCTGGTGCATCCGATTACCCAGCTAACCGAGCACTCCTCGGCTACCACTCACGACTAGCAGCCCTGGTCCCGGGTGCTCTCTACCCGAATACCCGATAACCCGAGGCCCTGGGAGGGTGGATCCCAGAGAGAGGAGAGAAAGGGCACGGTGATCGCGTGCTTTTCACTCAACTCAGTAATTAAGTTAATTTCACTTAATTAAGAGTAGAAGAAGTCACTTAGGTTAACTCGAAATTGTGTCAGTTGCGTAGTATAGGGTCGAATTAATCTAACATTTTAGAAATTTTTACTGGTTGAGTCCAGGTCATTCACTGGGAGGTATAATAATTTTTCCAAATTCACCAATTTCCTTTTATTTCTCTATAAGTTTAGGAGGTATAACTAGGTTGATTTTAAAACATGAATTTTGCCAAAATATTTAAACTATAAAGAATATACAAAATTCCATATGAAAAACATATTTACTCAAATGATGTGCTTTATTAACAAGTAAACATGCTAGTTTTCCAATTTTATTTCAAAAGAAATTAAGGCAATTAAAAGTTGTTCTATTAAAACATGCCTTTTTACAATTAACAACAAAAAGTAATTAAAATGATGCAAGAAAGATAATATTCTTCATTTATTTTCTTCAACCTCTTATCTTCTCCTTTTCTTTCATTTTCTTCTCTTTTTATTCTCTATCTCGAGTTCTTTCTTACCTTTCTTCTTCTGTTCCTGCCTTCTCTTCCTATCTCTTATTCTCTTTCCCTTAGTAGTAGTGCCTATGCTCCTAGTTCCTTTCGTGCCTTCAGCTTCAACACTTAACTTCAGCTTTCAGCTCTCTCCTTAGTGCTTGTTCTCCTTTGTTTAGCTGCTGCCTTCTGCACTTAGCTTAACCTTAACATCCTTCAGCGGCTCCTCTTTCAATTCCCTTAGTCTTTCAGCTGAACCGAGTTTTTTTACTTTTTAACCAAAAATTATTTTATTTGCGACGAGGACCTTTCGAGGATACACATCATCCTGAGACCAGGGTGGGACCAGACCCTACTTAGTCCTCGCCTAATCTCAATTAGGTTCATTTTCGGTTCATTTCATATTCAATCCATAGTCTCGAGCCAATTCGGCTCAACCCAGCCTCCTAGGCCTCTTGCCCTCCCAAGGCACACACTCGCTCACACCCACAAGGGCGCACACCCGCAGGCACACAAGCCCGCACACACACACGTGCACATGCTCAGAATAGGTTCAGATCAGATTGGTAACCGGTGCGTCGAGCGCTGACAACTGAATAGTCCATGCAACAATTTTCTTTTGTTCCCAGGCACGCGCTCAGAAACTATCGATGTGGAACTATCTAACCCCTTCTAGACCCAACTTCAAATGATCATAACTTCCTACCCAAAGCTCCAAATCGAGTGATTTAAAGTTTGCTGGAAAGCTCTAAGGTTGATCTATACAATTACAGGGTCAATTTAAGGATTATAGGATGTTTTCCTCCTCAATTTGAAAAATAAAATCAGGGGTTCCTACTGGTTATTATTGCTTGGAAATAATAATTAGTTTCACAGAGTCCTCAGATGGACCTTTCTATCTTAATTAAAGGTCTGTACATGTTCTACAAATTATTCGACATCTGTTAAAGTAAGTTTTAAGCTCTCAAGACCTTCAAACAGTGTACAAAAGGTTGAAGCTTCTCTAAAAGCTTCAGAGATCGAATTTTCAAACTAAAATAGGTGCAACCGACACTTAAGAATGCTTCTAATTGATTTAAACTAATTCTAAGGGTTATAACAGACTTAACTAGGCAGGATTCAAATTCAAATTTCATTAAATCCTATTAGCTTGGGTTTGAAAGTAACCCAAGTTGACAAGATTAAAATTCTCACTAAATAACTCATCTGAGCTCACTTTATTCTCTCTCAGACCATTCAACAAATTCTCAGAAACAGTTTACACTCCTCAATACCTCAATTCGAGCTTAGAACTCCATGATCAGACTCAGTTTGACTGTGGTGGCACAAAAGTTTGACTTTCTATTAAAAGCTTCTCCATAGGAAATCAAAGCCTCAATTAGAGTCTTCTCAACATCAGAAACTTATTCAGATCTTCAGATAGGTGTTCTGACCCTGATTCCTAGGGTTACAGGCTCGCTGCCTGAGGTTCAAAATGTGTTTGTTCGACAGAGCCAATGGAAGGTTGTTACAGTATTCTGAGGGTTCAAACAGCTTCAGTGCATTGCACTGAAGCTTCTGAGTTCCTTAAATGCTTCTTAAATCTCTTTATCAGACTTCTCCAACTCTGCCAAAGTTGGAGAAGATTAACTTTAGTCTTTGGCTCCAGACATTAAATCTTCAAACAAATATCCTCAAGTTAATCAGTGATCCACATTTTATTATTCTGGAGCTTTTCAACAAATTTCACAGGCTGAAGCAAAGATTTGGTTCGCTGGAGCTCACCGGAGCTCTAGTGAGTCCATAAAATATGTAATCTATGTACAGATTGTGAAAACTTATGATTTTTTATTTAGAAAGGATCCTGAGGTTGCAAGGAACCTCAGTATCACATTTAATTCTTCGTTTGTCCATTAAAATTAAGATTTGACAGTGAATTCATTTTCTTAAAGGATCTGAGTGGTTAAAGCTCAGGACTTGTTTTACCACTCGATTGAGATGTTAAAACAAGTCAACAAGTGATAGTAGTCATAATTATATAGTTAATTAATAGTTTGAACTGCTCCTGAGCCGCCATTGATAGCGAGCTCAGGAACTAAATTAGATTGGACGTTTAATTAATATGTGATAATAATAGGTATTATAGTGTCGATTAGGGTTCTAAAGTGGTGAATAGATGACGAAAGACCCTATGAAGGTGGAATTAGGTCGATTACTATCACCATGGATAGTGATAGTAGTCGGTGAAGGTGGAATATGAATTAGGCGATTAGGTGATCAATTAAGCGATTAAGTGATTTAGAAATGATCATGGAAGATAAAGGAAGGTGGACAGCGATTTGAAAAGATGAAATTAAGTCTCTAGCGAGCTCAAGGAGCTCGCCAGAGTCGGAGAAGATGACACTGAAATTCTAAAATTACTCTAATCTAACTACCTAAACTAACTAACTAAGCTAGCCTACTCCTACTCCTACTCCTACTCCTAATCTACTGTTACCTGGACGAAGGGGTCAATAGGGTTCCGCCGAAGGTTCATAGCGGATGACGAAATCAAAGGGTGGAAGAAAGATCTCCGGCAGGAGGATTTGAGGTGGAGCAGAGGGTTCCTTTGGTCGACGCCTGTGTCAGAGACGCGGAAGACCACGACGGATCTCCTCGACTGATCAGAATGAATGGAGGCAGTTGGAAATTGAAATGGAAAGTCGCCGGAGTTTTGGACAAATAGCCTATCGAAGTCGGCTACAGTGTTAGAAGAGGGAAGGGAGCCAACTTGGGTAAAATCTGAGGGGTTAGGGGGTATTTTTAGCAGTTGGCAGCGAAGAGAATGGTAGGGTCTGGCTGAAGAAGGAACTTGAGGAGCTTAACCTCCGTTGTCGTCTCTGACGATGGTGAGGTTATCTCCCACTAGAAAATAGGATTTCCGGTTAATCCAGACTGGTGGATGAAGTGGAGGTGGTGAGCGCAAGCTGCAAGAGCTTAGACAAGGAAGGATGATGTCGGCAGGGCAGTAATCGCACGGTGGCGTGACTCTCTGCCGCCAGCCGTTCATTCGACTGAAGAAGAAGAGGGAAAAGGACTTAAATGTAATAAATCTTGAGGACCTATGTGAGAAATAAGGACGCGATTGTAATGAATATTAAGGACCAAAATGTATACTCAGGTTTTGAAGGTTTATTTTAACTTAGATATTTTTCAACTTTTTATATATATTAGTAAATAAGGTAAATATTATGTTTTCACCTTGAATTTACACTTTTGACCTTTTTAGGTTAATTTATTAGATTAAGTAAAATCACTTAAGTTATTATATACTTAGGTATACATTATGTTTAAGTTACTTAACTTATTAATTAAGGGAATGATTAATAGGATTTCGAGTCCACTTACTAGCTAAATTATTAATAATGTTAATTGAATGATAAAATGTCATTTTTAACTTATTTTAAGGTCCTTTACTAAATATCCCTTATTCTATAATTAACCCTTATATGTTCATAACCTTAGCTAATTAACTTGGAAGACTAGTTAATTAGTGGTAATTAGAGATCATGATGAGTATCTCATGACACGGGGGTAGGGGGTTTTGCTCTCAGGACCAACGACCGACACTTAGCCATTTAAGAAGCCTTCCCCTTGTGCGAAAAGAGAAAGAAGAAGAAGGCACAGACAGAGAAGAGGAAGAAGAGAGAAGCCTGAGAAGGAGAAGAGAAGAAGGCACAGAGAAGAGGAAGAAGAAAAAGAAAAATACCTTTGAGCAGGATAAGCCATTTGACTGGTTGAGCAGACGTCTGAGCTTCATTTGAAGTGCACTGTGCACTTATATTACGTGGAATTTAATTGCTTAGTACTATTAAGTTATTTGATATAATTGTGTGGGATAATTGGTGATTCAAATCATCCTTTTACCCCATTCTTTTTACATCGTCTGACATTAACTTTCATTCATATTTGCTTGGAATTCTATATTTGTGTTGAATTGCAATCTTGAGAATCATTTTTCCAATTTCACCCTGTGTTCGACCTTGGACTTCATTTCTGATATTCGAGTAATAAATTCTATTTATTTTTCGTGCTGATTCAAACTATATTACAACACGATGATTTTAAAACATGTTTCAGAGCAACTAACACAACCCCTTAAACCATAAAACCCATCCTAACTCTCCTTAAGTTGGTGCCAAAATCCACCTAACCAACATCTAAGTTGGCGCCAACTTACAACCACACATCCACCCTCCATCTAGTTCATAACTTCATCTTAGCCTTCCATTCTCCAACCCAACCACCAACACCTTAACCCTCCTATGGTTGGTGCCATTAATGGTGCCACTCCACCAACCTAACTTCCACCTACACAACCTCTCCCTTGGCACCAAATAACCCTAGCCCTAGGATCATCTAACCACCCTCATAAGCCCATCCTAACCATACACCTCACCTATACCTACACCCCCATCATCATTCCTATATAAACCCCCTACCACCATCATTAAGGAGTACCTTTGGCTACATATTTTCTACCTATACTTCCACCTACATAGACGGCCAAGAGAAGAAGAAGAAGATTAAGGGGACACTCTGTTCCCTTGGTGCCTTCCCCTCTTCTCTTCTCTCTTGAGCCCATGCCAGCCAAAGGAAGAAGCCAGGCAAAGGAAGGAGACCTAGGGTACTCACCTATTGAGGGTGGCACACAACCACCCTTGGAGGAGAATTTAAAGGTGGTCCACAACACCTTTGGAGGAGTTTTTGAAGGTGTAATTCCATCCACCTTGGAGGAGCCATTCAAGGAAGGAGAATAAGGAGGCCTTCCTTTCAAGCCAAGGAGCAGCTAGGCTTGGAGTAAGAAGACCTTCATCTTCTTCACCACCATCATCATCTAAAGGATTTGTTTTCATTTTGTTTTGTTTCAAATTCTAGTAGAAGCATTCCTCTACTTGTAAAAAAAACAATTCCCTTTAGTAAAAGAATTTTTGCCTTCTTTAAATTCTTGTAGCAATTCTAGTTTTATTACTTTATCTTTGTGCACTTACACTCCCTCCCTCTAATTACCCTAGGCCTCCACGTGCCTAGGGTGAGCTTAGAGAGAGGTCATTTTGTGTCACCTAGGCATTAGGTTCTTTAGTCTTTTCCGCCAACAATTTTGCGATTTCCCCTTTATTTCAAAACAAAAAAAAATTATATATTCAAAAATACCAAAAAGAAAGGTGATTTCTATTTCCAAGCAAGAGACTTGATTTTTCAAACAAATTACCTCCTTGGATGACCCTAGATACTTCAACCATCTAGGTTTAAAAATTTAAAAGTGATTGCGAATTTGCAAGTTACAATGATTTGAAAACCCTAATTACAAATCACGTGTATTTTCACAACAGACGTCTACACATTGGACGTTTGACACTTTGTCTAGATGTCCAATAAGGCATATGTGGTCCCATTTCACACAAAAACTTCTCACGAGGATTGAGAACTCGATCTAATTTGCCAAATCTAAGTTGAATACCGAAGAATGAAGGTATTAAGCTCCATTTGGAGTCTGGAACTCGAGTCTAAGGGTCTTGAATGGAACCCTAAATGAAACTGAAAATGGAAATGAATACGATGCGTAGGTCATAATAGGTGGGCTTGTAGGGCTAACACCTTGACCTCTTGAGACACAGGCTAAAGATGCAGGTGAAAGACCCAGGAAAATAGGGTAGTTAGAGGCTACCGATGATAAACCTTAGAACTTGAATAGCTCCCGGCTGCGGTGATGAACTATGAGCTATCATCGAATTGAGGTACTCAAACATACCTGGATCCCACTCAATGTGAGGTACTCGTAGTAACAAGCTCAGTAGTCGATCGTAAGAGCTGATGACGCAGGGTTACCTGGTACTTGTAGCAAGAGCTTAGTTGGCGCCTGCAAGTGCGAATGATGCAGGGGTACCTAGTACTTATAGCAAGAGCTCAGTAGGCGCTTGCAAGTGCAGATGACGCTGGGGTACCATGAGGGATGGTGGGGACCTCATCTAATGGCTGATTGATAGGGCACATCTAGAGTAGAAGCTCCTAGCGAGAGTGTTGATGTGACCTGGCACTGTCTGACCTAACCTTGTACTATGATTTGGAATGATCTGAAAGGATAGATGGCCTAACTTTGTAGGACTTGACTTGAGTTTGCTTAACTTGTCCGCGAAGCATTTGCCTTGGTTAGGTCCCTGATAAATGCCAGTTTATCATCATTCTTATGCCCTAAACCCAACCTAGCTCTTAAGGCTTTAACTCCGCAAATGGGTTTTTGGGTTGCATTTAGGCATTACTTAGGTTAGGCATGCATTGCATATTTTTTGTCTTTTTAACATGTTTACTTTAGTGTTAAAGATAAGTAGATTACCAAACCTCTAAAACCCTAGCACTCAAGAAGGCATAAGGTGAAGAAGAAGATCAATTTAGCTGAACCCTAGCTGAATCCAGCTCATCATAGCTGGATATCAGCTCAACTAGGTTGGGTTTAGCTTATCCTAGCTCCATTTAGCTCATCTCAGTTGGATGTAAGCTTAGGGTAGCATAGCTCATCTCAACTCAGCTCCGATCCAGCTCAACTTAGTTGAGTCTAACTCATCCTAGCTCCAATCAGTTCACTAGGATCTTAAGCTAGCTCAACTTAGATGACAAGAGTTCATTCCTGCTCCAGCTCAGCTCATCCCAGCTCATCATAGCTCTACTCAGCCCACAGGAGTTCCAATCAACTTGGCTTAGCTACTACTCTTCAGCTAGCTAAGCTAGGTCGACAAGGAAGTTCACAACCAGCTCCAGAATAGTTGAGACCAGCTCAACTCAGCTCAACCTATTCAACTTAGTAGCTAGGAAAGAACTAGCTAGCTAAAGTTGAGTAGTTGAGCTCCTAAGAAGACTTCTTCAGCAACTGTCCGCTCCCGCAAACTTCAGAGCAGCTCAAGGTTTCCTCTTCTTAGCTAAACCCTAGCTCCTCTACTACTACCCTACTAGCTTAGCTAAGCTCAACACCATCTCTACTCCATGGCTATCCACCCTCCTTACTTAACCCCACCTTAACCCTACCTAGACCTAACCCTAAACCACCTTAGTTGGCAGCAAAACACACCACTAGCACCTCTTCAAAGTGGTGCCAACCATGGCATCCTTTCCTCCCTGAACCACCACCCTAACCACCTTATAACCACTACCTAAGGTGGCGCCAAAAAGGACCACATACCTCCCCATTTTGGCACCAACCTAGAATCCTATCTCTACCCTACACCTATCCCCATAAGACCATCTCCACCATCCACCTCAACCATCGTCTAGAACCCATGTTTTGGTGCCAAATCTAAGGGACACAACCACCTTGGGTGTCCCTTGGGTTGGCGCCAATACACCCCAACCCTAGGATCCTTTAACCACCCTATAACTCCATCCTATCTGTCCCCATCAACATCCCCTTAACCACATCAAATATGGCACCAACCCTCCTCCAACCACACCTACCCACACTTCTCCACATGGCGCCAACACACCATGGCCCTTCATCCCACAACTACCACCTAAAGACCTAATCCTAACCCTACATCCACCTCTATGCCAACCCTCCTAAACCAAATAAGAGTTGGGGCCAACTCCAGTCAACTCCATCATAACCACCACTCAACACAACCCTACACTCCATGGTAACCCTAATCCACCCTTCATCCATTAACTACCTAATCCTAGTCATCCACAACAACATGCCACCCTTAGCACTAGTTAACACCAACCACCACCCATCCATTCTATAAAAAGGCCATCAACCACCCACTTCCATTCCACCCTTGGCTACACATATACAAGCATTCTTCCACCTACACTCCACCATATCCCAATGGCCAAGGAGAAGAGGAGAAGAAGAAGATTGAGGGAGTGCTCTTGCCCTCTTGGTGCCTTCAACTTTCTCCCTTCTTCTACCTTGTGCCCACACCAAGCCAAGGAGTCAAGCCAAGCAAGGAGGACATTTAGGAGGAGGAGTATATAGGGTGGTTCACGTCCCCCCTAAGGAGGAGATTTGAGGATGGAATTCTTCCACTCAAGGAGGAGCTAGCCATGCCCCACCTAGGGCCTCCCAAGAGGAGGAGATCCAGGAGCAAGCTTCCTTTGATTCTGGGGCAACCAAAATTGGAGCGGGAGTTTTGCAGCAGCATCATCTTATTCACTATAAGCTTTCCTCTATTTTTGTATTTTTTGCAATGTAGTGTAGCATTCACTTTTGTGTTGGAGATTACAAGTGAGAATCCTTCTCGCATGTGTGTTCTCCAACCTCATATGTAAAATAATTTTTTGTTTAGGAAGCATTTCGCTACTTTCCTTCCAGTTAGCTTGTGTTGATCTCTTGTGTGTTGTTCCTCCATTACTCCAAGCCTCTTGTGCTTTAAGTGAGTTAGAGAAACAAAAGCCATGAGTTACTATGCTAACGTATTTATTTTGAAAAACCTATCGTTGTAGTTTGAAAGCGAAGAACTCATGTTCAACAAATAAAATTTGTATTAGAATAGAAATCCCGAGTCGAACTCAGGGAGGCAGACATTTGATTAAAAGTATGCATTTGTTTTATTTGTCACAAAGTAGATTAATTGATTAGAAACTATCTATCTATTTACAATAAATAGAAGAAAGAGAGAGAATATTACAAACAAAAACCAAAAAGAGATGTAGAATGAACATGGAATTTATTATCAAAGAGATTGTTCATTACACTACTCATTACTACTAGAAAGCGGAAAATGATTACACTAGAAAGTAGTAAATCTACTCTAGAAAGCATTAAAAAGAATGGAGAGAGAATTATCCTCCTCGACGGTCACTTGGAGGACGAGCCGGACAGGACGACGCCTGGAAGATGGGGAACAGAGTAGGACGAAGGAGGACGAAGCGGGAAGAACAGGAATGGGGTAGCATGTCGTCGTCATTGTGGGATCCACTTCCGAAAGGGGGATGAAAATTTGACTTTATCTCTTGAGAAGCACCCTGGGTTTGGGACAAGCTTCTCTTGAGGTTTGGAGAGGGAGAGAAGAGAAAGAAGGGATGAAAATTTCATATGGAAGAGGTCTCCTTTTATAGTTGCAAGGAGTGAGGGCAGTTTGGTCTTTACAATTACAAAACATTAAATAAGGGGTCTTTAGTGATGGATAAAACCGTCGCTAAAGCCCCAGTCGTGGGCAATGTGTGCCACCCACTCATCTTCTACGCCGCCCATGTCCTTCAATTCTCGGCTGTTCAATCGTGAGATCGAACGGCTGAGATGCGCCCTTGCCGCGCCTCTTCAAGCCGCAACGCCCGTGTCTGATGGCGCGTCATGTGCGAGCATGCAATAGCGCGTGGGCGCTATTGAGTGCTCGTAGCTGCTCGATTACAATCAGACGGTCGCTATGCCCACTCGCTTGCTCACCCGCGCCTACCTCCTACGATTCGAACGCATTCCTGCGCTTCGCTTAAGTGCTCTCACCCACTGTGCTGTGTGAGTGGATGGGCGGGTGCTCAACTTAAGTGCAGGTGCATCCCAGCTGTTGGATCTTGATCCAACGATGGGGAAACATTGATGCAGAGGCCTTCAGCGGATGCGTGCGGATGGTTGGGTGGCCGAGATGGTGCCACGTGGCGCCATCTTGGCCATCCATCTTCTGGTTGATGTAGATGGTGCCACGGTTGTCGAATTGAGTCGATTTTCGCACTGTTAGGCTGTGAACGTCGATCCAAATCCATCCATGCGGTCGAATTTGTCATTTGAAGTGCAGATTCACACCATCTTGGCCCTTGATCTTCTAGGATTCCCCAATCTCTATCTAATGCTATAGATGTCAGATTAGGGCGATCTTGGAGTCCTTGAACTCCAATCGTCACCCTAATCAAATATGTACGGTTGGATCTTTGATCTAAGGCCCCGATAATAATTTGCCCTATCCCTGAACATAAAAGGAGACAATTAACTTCTATCTTATTCAAACTAATATAAATGCAAGATGATGCACGCTATGCAATATTTATAGTATGCAATGCAATTCTATACTTAAGAACATGCATAAATAGGCATCTTATGTAGTGTAAACATGTTTACATTTCAACCCCATGCCTATCTTTTGCTAGTCCCTAGCAAAAACTATATGCTATTTATAAAAGAATTATGTTGGATTATTTGGACATGAGTTATTTTCAATCATTAAGAAAATGTTTACTTAGGATCTGAACTTTCAAAGACACAACAGTGCCCAAGTATCTGCCAAAATGTAGACTGCCTCAAGCCCTTGCCTTATTCAAAGAAAATTTTCTTTTTCTCTTTTTCTTCTTTTCAAATTTTTTTGGATTTTTGAGTTTTAGGGTTTAAGAGTGGCTTTCTACGACCATTCAACTCACCCAAAATTTGATGAGAACCTTAAGTTCTAAGCATCTTATTGTGGATGTGATAAACTCATTGATGGGCAGTTAAAACGAACTTCAGATTTCTACGCCTCTAGGTGACCTTGAAAAGAGAATTCTGCCTAAAGGTGTATCTTTGCAACCGGTAGCTTTCTCCTTACTTTTATTTTTATGGGGTCAATACAAGGGTGAATCCAGTGTATATCTCCCCAATTTATTCTACATCTCCGCTTCTTCCTAAGTGTTTTGGGAATTTTCAGTGCACCAGTCAATGAGCTGTTACCACTGACAACTTGCCAGCCATACTCGTGCGGTGAAGTGTGACTTATTTCTTTTGTTTTCTTTTGTTTTCTCCTTTTCTTTTTCTTTCCTTTTTGACTTTCTTTCTCTCTCTTTTTTTTTTTAAGTAGGTGGCTTCTCTGGTCTAAGATTTACCTAATGGCAGCAAAAATAGGGTGGTCCAGTGACTGGGCTCTGGACAACCTACCTATGGGTTGTTTCCCATCATAACTTGCCAGCCATGTCACCCTAGAAGGTTCATTAGCTACCCAATTTCCGTTAGAACCATCAATTAACGAGTCAGTGACAAGATAGTGTGTAGATGCTTTAGGCTTAGAGTTCCCTCAAATCAGAGGGTGGGTTGATAAGTCGTGTACCTATCACCCAGACTTATTTACTCAAATTAAAATAGAATTCAGGTTGGTGAGGACTCAAAAAAAAAATCCACATTTTAGTGGATACACAAGTTGATTAAGTCTGAAGACCTGAAGGGTCTTTGTGTTCAGATCATAATGTAGTATTTCCTAAGATTGAAAATTTTCTTAAACCCAAGTTCTCTTTCCTAATGCCATAATTATATATATATATATATATATATATATATATATATGTATAAATAAAAGAAAATAAAATAAATATACAAAGCTGACAAATTAATTCAGAGATGAATATCCACCCCCCTATGCCTATTTAATGCAATGTCCTCATTGTATTAAAAAGACATAAAACAGAGTGGAATAGAGGAAAAAGCACCTAAATTGCGTGAATGATGGGTCCGCTCCGAGATAAAGAAAAATTGTATATGTGCTGAATTTAGTGCCTTTAACTAGGCACACTATACAAAGAAGAGAAATAAAAAATTCACAGGTGCAGATCAGAATCATAATAAAAAGAAGAAACCTCTGACCTGCCAGCAGATGTCCACAGATGTGGACCAGATTGTGGTGCAGACCCATATCCTATAATCGAGAATATCTAAGGTTCTGGATAAAATTACCCAAAACCTAAAGTCAGTATGCAAGCGGGGTCAGGCCTGCGATTTATGAGGATGCAACCTAAGACTAAAGAGTCGGGTTATAGAAAATTCGAAAGGATAATCAATGAATGTATGCTTGGGTTGAACAGCCTCAGAACAAATGTCATAAGGGTTTTAGTTTGATGGTTTCAAATGAATTGGAACCCTTAGACTCAATCTTCTATTTCCTCTGGAATTTGCTTCCCAAATCAAAATTTCCTAGCTCCTATCCTCCTCATTCAGAATGTCAAATTCTGGGACCTCCTACATATTAATCACCCTGTCTAAAATTTCCAAGTCTAAAGGATCTGGCCGAATCAGAATTGACTTGGGTCTAGTTATCTCAAAAATATAATCATCGATAAGCTCAATGGGGTGTAACTGATAATTAGGGCATTGGATTGAATTCTCCAGAAAATGCGATTCTGGATCCGTAAGGTGAGCCCTAATTAGATCAGTTTCCTTAGTTATTAGGCTATCAAATGATCTTTCAGATTCCTTAGGCCCAATTATCTCATAGAAAATGTGTTCTGTAAACTCAGGTGAGACTTTGCAACTTGAATCTTCACCATCAGAATCAAAGAAATCCAAATCCGTATTAATGTATGTCCCAAAATCATCTGTCATTTTCAGGTCCATGGAGACATACGTTTCCTCATGCCCGGTCTCAGGGATTTCAGGTGAAGAAATCAGATCATCCTTAATTAGTTGCTCTAATTCAATCTGGTCATCCTCATAACACGTGTCCCCCCCAACAGGTGCCTGATCAGGTTCTGACATTGGCTCTCCTGGAGGAAGTTCATCCTGGGAATCATCCTACGATTGAACTAAAGCAACCACAAAGCTCATCCTCAATTTCGCTAACTTCCCAAGTAGAAACTCACCCGGGTTCTTATCCTTAACATCCTGGAGCCAATCCAACAAATACTTGTTCAAATCATCAATCATTTCAATCAGGGGCTCCAATCTTTCAATGGAAGGTGTTGGATGAACTTCTAAAGATTGCATGATATTCCTCAAGTTATCCAGAACCTTATCTTGAACCTGGTTATCTTGAACCAAATGAGTTGGTTCAGGGTTGGGCGGATTTGGGATCAGTGTAGAGGAGGTAATGAATTGAGATTTGTTATACCCTTCATAATAATAGGTCATTTCAGATTGTTCAAAAGGTAGTGATGACCTAAAGGCAATGTAGTCAGAGGATGGGTAAGAATCAGTGTATCCTTCTTGATTGTAGATCGTAATAGGTTGTCCATGAAAGGGTGATGATCTATAATCGATGTGGCTCTGAGAAAGATAGAAATCACAATCATAGTGTTCAGGGTTAGACCCTAAACACGGAGGTCCGGAACTGTATCCCCAATCCGAGGTATCCTAACTAACTGATGGTTGATTACAGTACGAGTTGGGATAATCGCCATGTTGAGGATAACTCAAAACAGGAGGGAAAGAGTAGGAATGCATAAACAATGTGGAAGGATTCATGAGAGACGGGAGGAAGAAAGGCACCCAGCAATACAAGCAATCAAATAAGTCCTTAAGTGGGCTAGCCTAAAGACCTACAGACTCCCAAAACCTATCTTGAGATAAAGAAACGATTTGATCTACTTCTGTCTGTTCAATCTAACCAGTTAGAAGGAGGGACTTGGGAGAAGGTTCTTCCTTTGGCTTGCACCTCCAGTTCCTAGTGTACCCCCTAGCCGCGATCATTTGATTCTGCTCCCCTAGCTAGACATCAGATTGAACAGTAGAAATAGATTAATCGAAAATAATCTCCTTCTGGGTTCTAAAGAGCGAGTCGAATCCTTAAGGCCAACGTCTACTCTATTTTATTTAGGGATATGTTTGAATGTGCTTTGGAATGTGATGGGCCCTTTATCTGGGTTGTGCCCTTAATGATTGATTGATGTGTGTGTGCGTGCACAACCAGTGGTTTTCAAGCAAAATTATTTTTGATGCGGTGAATTTTAGGGTTCAAATCTTACTTAGTAGCTTTCAGGATTCAACTTTAGGTTTTTTCAAACAAGTTTTGTTGGCACACCAGGTTCTGAAAGCACAGGTGAAGATGTTTTCCTTTGAAACTTAATAGAATGTGGAGTGCCTGGTAAATCCCTAAAGGTTGAACCTATGTGGCAGCTACTTGTTGAGTTGATTTTAATTAAAGTGGTGCAGCCCAATCAACTCAAACAATTGGCCTGTTGCACCACTTAATTAGGCATACAGGCGCACACGGGAGTGCTGGTGGCACCGGCTGCAGGTGCTGCAGGGAGGCGCTGGAGCGTGGCCGTGGGGGTGCTGGAGTGTTCTGAGCAGGGGTGCTGAGGGCGAAGGAGTGTGGGCGCGTGGAGGCGCAGCTCTGCAGGCTACAAGGGGTGCGCGAGCGTGGGTGCTGGAGCACGGGCTGCTAGCGCGCAGACGTGAAGGCACGTGGAGGTTAAGGCACTGGGACTGCAGCAGGGTGATAGCGAATGGGCGTGGAGGTTCTGGTGAAGGCACGCGGGCTGCTGGCGCATGGGTGAGGTGGTGCAGGTGCTAGTGCGTGGGTTGGAGCTGCTGGTGAAGGAGAAGGCACGGGCGTGCGCTGGCTGAGTTGAGGGCACAGTGGGCTGGATGAAGGTGAAGGCGCGGTGGCAGATGGCGCATGCGCTGAAGATGGGTGCGGTGGAGGTGGGTGCACAGAGGCTAGCCTAAGTTACTGGCTGAGGTGAGGAGTTGCAGAGACTCTTTAGCGGTGTGGGCTGTCACCCCACATGCCCACGCTGGTGAGTCGTTCTGTCACGGTGAGGCCAGTGGTATGGAATGGAAGAGGAGCAAGGTCCTCTAAGCATAGTGAGGAACAAAGGGTGGTGGCCTCCTCCTAAACGGCAGCTCTTCCTTCTCCTTTTTTAGCCACGCCCACACTGATTTGAAATTCAAAATGCCGTAGAATGAATGTGATGCACAGTAGGAGGAGGCAGAGCTGGAGGAGTTACCTGTGCAAAGGAGAAAAAGAATAAAAGAATAAAATAATTAGGTTTATTTATACATAAATCCTTAACTTCTATGTTAATTAAAATAGTGCACCTAATTAATTAACTAATTAAATGTATGCAACCCTAGGTTAATTCTAAATGCGTGAATTATGTACTTAAGCTAAAAATATGAATTAATTTATTTACATCCTAATGCATGCTATCTAAATGTTAAAATTAATTTAATGTCTAGACATTTAGATACTTAAATAGCCCACGAATATGGGCTAATCAGCAGCCGCTCGATCGCAATCAGACGATCGCTATGCCCGCTCACCCGCGCCTACCTCCTGCAATTCGAACGCACTCCTGCACTTCGCTTAAGCGCTGTCACCCACTACACTATGCACGTGGATGGGCGGGCGCTCAACTTAAGCGTGGGTGCGTCCTAGCCATTGGATCTTGATCCAATGACGGGGAAACATTGATGTAGAGGCCTTTAGCGGATGCGTGTAGATGGTTGGGCAGCCGAGATGGTGTCACGTGGTGCCATCTTGGCCGTCCATCTTTTGGTTGATGTAGATGGTGCCACGGTTGTCGGATTATGTCAATTTTCGCACCATTAGGCTACGATTGTCGATCTAAATCCATCAGTGTGGTCGGATTTGCCGTTTGAAGTGCAAATTGATACCATCTTGGCCCTTGATCTTCTAGGATTCCCTGGTCTCTATTTGATACTATAGATGTCTGATTAAGGCAATCTTGGAGTCGTCGAACTCCAATTGTTGCCCTGATCAAACTGTACAGTTAGATCCTCGATCTGAGGCCCTAATAAAAATTTGCCCTGTCCCTGAACATAAAAGGAGACAATTAACCTCCATTTTATTCAAACTAATCTAAATGCAAGATGATGCATGCTACGCAATATTTATAGTATGCAATGCAATTCTATGCTTAAGAACATGCATAAATAGACATCTTATGTAGTGTAAACATGTTTACATTCACAAAACACTTGCTACTTCATTTTTAGTTCCTAAATCTCATCTGTATTCACTTTTGCCCTTTTTTGGAAACCCTAAAAAATATATATATTTCAAAATACAAAAAGAAAGTTGATTTTCATGTTGTGAGCAAGAGATTATCATTTGTATTTCTACATTCCTTGGGATGACCCAAATACTCTCCAGGTACTCGATAATTACAAATTTACACATACAAATTGGATTTGCGTGTTGCAATGACTTAAAAACTTGATTTTAACAAATCAATGATAAAAAAATGCTAATTTACAAATCCTACATTTTTACGATCATTCCCAAGAGGTCCAATTCCCTCAACAGAAGTCAGCTAAACATTCTCATGATGTGAGAATGGGTACACATGCTTAAGGATCACTAGTGCTGTTAGTCTCTCCCTTGATCAAGGTGGGACTACCAGGCTATGGTTCAAACGGAGGATACGCCAACAACTCCTCTAGTAAAGAGGAATGATTTCAAGAATTTGATCATTTGCAGTCAGTGAATGAATATTAATAACTAAAATGAACTTGTACGAAATAAATGTTTGGATGGCGTAGTTAGTGCAATTACCCTGGGGCATAATAGCTTGTACACTACCCATTGTTCCTTGTGGCATACACTGTTGTTTTCTCTATTGAGATGGTTAGCTCATCCCTACTTTGTGGTGCATTTTCAAGACCCAAAGTTGTAGGATCATACTATGGTTATAAGCAAGTTGGTGTAGGTCCACTTGGAGCTGGTGAGCTGTCATTCCTACGTGGTACTTGATATGGAAGAACATGATTTTACAAAAGTTAAAATTAGGTGTCGTTGAAATGCATAAATTTGATCAACTTTTAAATTTATAATCCTAGATAGTGGAGTATCTAGGGTCGTTTAACAAGGCAATGCTATAAAGAAACTCTCTCTCACTTTCTTAAATCTTCTTTTTTTAGGGCTTTTGTGGTTTTGTGATCTTTAGGGTTTTGAAATCGAGGCAACAAAATTGGTGATAATGCTAAGTGGAAAGGAAAATTTTGAAAATGTCAAAACACAATCTTCCTAATCTCACCACAAGCACGTGTGGCCTAGAGTAAATGGAAAGAATGTGTGTACAACTACAAACTAAGAAGCTTTGAAGTAAAAGAACACAAATTTGAAAGGAAAAACTTTGTATTACTTGAAGTGAAGAAATAAATGTAACAATTGGAGGGCTCACTTGTGTAGAGGATTTATGCACAAGTAACCTCCAGAAGTAGAAGAAAGCTTGTTACCACAAAATGAAATACAAAGAAAGTAAAGGGATAGAAATGGAATCCCTAAAGTGGTGCTTGAAGTGATTTTTGCTCTAAGTACAACTACTCCTGAACTTGAAGAAAATCCTCCTCTTGTTCCTTAGATGGTGATTTTCTGTAACTTGCTCTTAAGGGTGCTGGGTGTCCACCCTTCCTCCTCTACTTGGTCATCCTCCTAGTATAATGCTCCTTGGCTTGGTTCCATGGTGGAAGAAGAAGTGGTGTTGGAGACTAGAGGGGGGTGGTGATGATCCCTCTAATTCCCATGCCAAGTCTTCTTTTTTTGGTGGAATTCTAGGTAGAAGAATAGGTAGCCAAGGATGGTGACAAATGATGGTTATGAAGGTGTTTTATAGACATGAAGGAGGGTGGTGGTTATGGTATTTTTGGAGGGAAATGAAGGGGTGTGTGGATGTTTTTGGAGGGATATGAAGGGGTACATTAGGGAGGTGGTTGTGGTTGGTTTTGAAGGGAAAATGGAATTGAAATGAAGAGGTACCTATGGATGGTAGTTGGTGGTCTTTTTAAAAGGGAAAAAATGGGATCTAGGTGACACCATTTTAGGTAGGGGTAGGTGGAGTAGGGAGCAAGGTGGAAGACTTGCAGGAGGAGAGCTTAGTAGCTTAACTTAGCTAGCTAGCTAAGAGATAGTAGCTAAGTAAAGCTAGATGGAGTTGATTTGAGTTGAAGAAGAGCTATAGGTAGCTGGATGGAGCTAAGGTGTAGCTACCATGGACTTCACAACTTAGCTTAGCTAGCCAGCTGAGAGCTAGCAGCCATGAGGAGCTAAGTTGAAATGCCTTGAGCTGGTATGCAGCTGAGGAGTTGAGGTGGAGTTGAATGAAGACTCAACAACTTATCTTAGCTAGCTAGCTAGGAGCTAGTAGTTAAGTAGAAGTAAGTTGAGCTAGTAGGAGCTGAATAGGGCTAACTGAGCTAGAGAGGGAACTGAAGTGAGCTGAAATGTGGCAAAGGGAGCTTCTATCATCTTCTTCCTTTTAGAGTTTCCGCCTTTCCTTTTAGTTTGCCATGGTTTAGATAGTCTGTAAAGGTCTCGCATTCCCTAACAAGCAAGCAATACATATTAATAGCATAAAATAGTAGGAAAACCTAACAATGCATGCAATGTCCCTAAATATGTAGGTATGCCTAATGCAAACCTAATATTGTAGTTTGGGTGCAAAATACCTTGGAACTAGGTATGAAATGAGCTTAAGAATGATGATAAACAAGAGTTTATTAGTGCTTCTGGGCGTAAAGGACAGGATGGTGTAGTTACTCCACATAGTGCAGTTGTAGGCCCCTTATTGTAGTTTGGGTGCAAAATACCTTGGAACTAGGTGTGAAATGAGCTTAAGAATGATGATAAACAAGAGTTTATTAGTGCTTCTGGGCGTAAAGGACAGGATGGTGTAGTTACTCCACATAGTGCAGTTGTAGTCCCCTTCCACTAACGGGTGCCAAGAGTAGTTGGTGGAGTACACAACCATAGTTTAGTGGGTACTTTTACTATTTTAGTTGTTGTAGACCCTGCTTGTTGTAAATTGTGGTTGGGCCCTACTTTGTTATTACCACATTCTAATAATTAAACTGTTATGGCATGTACAGACTATAAACATATTTAGCTCCTATGTATATTCTATGTGGTGCCTATGATGTTTTATGTAACGTATGGTGGTCTATCATGTATCTGATACATTATGGTTACTTCTATGTTGCTGCTTCTGCTATGTATAATGTTTTTATATGCATGAATTTTTCTTCTTGCTACTCATTCAATTTAACGTGCCATGCGAAAATTGACATGTTTATTAAGAGGGTTAAACTTAAGAATTGATAAATCGACTACATGCAACGAAAACTAATTTGGTGGTGTTAACTGGGGTCGTTATAGAGCTGGTATCAGAGTTTTGCACTTCACTGGAAATGTGCCCACTGGGTCAGGTTCTTGGTTGCAATTGGGAATTGAGATGTAGAGTATCTGCATGGCATAATTTGTTGTCATAAACCCCTATGTTGCAAACTAATGGAGATTTTGCCTATTTCAGAATGCATAGTAAACAAGAGTCTAGGTCGAATCTCAAGTAGGCTTTTGGCTAGGTTACTTTTTAACTAGTCCTAAGTATGAGTGTTGACAAAATTGGGTGATTTTTGGAAGTGCAAAAAAGTCGTGATGAATTTCGAAGGGATCATGAAACAGTGCAAAAATGCAACTTTATGAAGTTGCAAAAACACAACACAATTTTTTTTGGAATACTTGAAATAATAAAGCAAATAAGCAACTACCTAATAAGAAAATATATTGTGCAAAACCAAGAATATATTATTACTAATCAAAAGTTCACAACTACAATTAAGTAGAATAAGAAGAAGAAGGAGAAGGAAGAAGAGGTGGACAAAAGAGAGAGTAGAGAGAAAAAAATAGTCGAAATGATGATGAATGTGAGGATGCTTGAGATCGTCAAAGGAGAGTTCTGCCACAAGCCCCTGGAAGTAGGGGAAAGCTTCAGAAGAAGGCCAGAGAAGAAGTCACGAAAGAAATTGAAGAAGTCGAAGAAAATCTCAAAGAACAAGAATATGAGGTAGAAGGAGAAGACTAGGGAAACTTAAGTAGGGAGAGGGAAATCCTAAACTAGACTTAAGTAGGTGCTAGAAGGTGGAAGAAAGGTGGAGGAAGGTGGAGGTTGGAGGAAGCTATGGAGGAAGAAGAGGCCAAGGAGGTAGAAGAAGACCTAAGGGGGGAGAAGGAGCAAGGAGGAGAGTTGTATGCAACTAATGGAGGCCATGTGGTGTTTTTACAAGAAGAAGGGGAGGGGGTGGATGTCCATAGGTATCTTGGTGTCCAAGGAATAGGTTTAGGTTTTGGAAATTAGGTTTAGGATTGGGTTTATCTATATAGGAAAGTAGGAATCCCAAATTGTCTTCAATTTTCAGCCTCTATATATTCTGAATTGATATTTCACATCAACGAAAAGTTGTATCCCTTGAAATTATCTATCAAATGCAACTTGAATCACTCAATTTGGATTTAAAATGAGAAAGTTATGGTAAAAATAAGAAAGGTGTGTTAGGCCATCACAAATTTCAGGATTAGGATTAGGATTTGGATCTTGATTGGCTAAAAACATGGGATGTGATTGAAACCTAACTAAATTGATTGCCACATTTTATCAATTAATTCCAAAGAATATTTTTGTCAGTTTGGTGTAGAAAAATTATGTGGCACATGCAAATAAGGTAGAGGCCTCTAGAAAATAGGATTAGAACTAGGATTGAGCTAATGTCACTAGAGTGTGAGCTAGGTTTTAGAACTAGGTTTAGGATGAAGGCTGCGGTTAAGGAAAGGACTTAGGGAGCTAAGTGGAGCTGGCTTATGATTAGGTATTGGGATTAGGGTTTTGGGTGAGGGAAAAAAAGGTACGTTCTAACTAGGTTAGGGTTAGGTTTTTTATGGCCTGAAAATGTTCACCCCCTCTCAATTTGAGCTTTGATGATCTGGATTCACGCTTCTTCTCATCAGCCTGAGTAGTGGATTCCTACACAGAGCAAGATGTGAAATTAGTATAAAATAGGCTTAAAGCGACAATTTTACCCCTAGCATGAAAATATGCAATTATGTACATAATGACCTAAATCTCCGTGGCTATGTTTCGCCAGTGCCAAGTAAAGGTACAAAGAAAACCAAAACTTGAGTTAGGATTTTTACAATGAAGGTGCTAGTCATCACCAACTACAGAAACATGTGGGAAAATTTGTACATAGAGAGTCAATAGCTCTAGACTATTGCCTTAAATACAAACTGCTAATTCCCATCAAGTTCCTGTATCTTGCGATCATCAGCTTCCAGAGTAGATTCTATAGATAAAAGGTCTACCCAAGGTTTATGAGAAATTGAAATTCCGAGTTCCCATGCTCATGAAACTAATTCAACAAGTGGTAATTGTATTTAGAAGTTTTGCTCATTACGTATTGAGTTCACCTATCATCTCGCTCACTTAACTTTAGATCAACCTTAGTACAAAAATGGAATCATTGCCCCATTTTATTTATTACTATATATAACTATAGGGAGGGCCCTACATTTCAACGCCTCAAGATGATACCATAAGAGGCACCCTCCTTATTTTGCAATGGCTATTTGAATATGCACTAATATGTATATTCTTTTCTTTCTTTATTCTTTAGTCTTTTTCTTTTTCTTGCACTTTTCTTTTTTTTTTCTTATCTTATTTTTTGCATAATATATATAATATATACTATATATGTGGGACTCATCCAAAATCTTGTTTAAGAACCTTACTTTAGTAGAGTTACATGGAATCTAGATGGAAAGCTAGGCTCTAAATATCTTGCATATGGGGAGCATACCCAATGCAACATAACAACCATAACCATGAATGTGTAAGTGCTAGGCTAGGATCTGAATACCCTACATCTGGGGAGCATACCAAAGTGCAATGTAATGACCAAGCCTATGAAATTAAGTTGTTAATATGTAGTTACTATAAGGGAAATTAGGGTGTAACTGTAAACGTGAGATACTCAAACTTCAAAACTTTCAAACTAGAGGGTGGACAAAAAGGCCATATACTACCATCTCTGTCAACTTCTAACCTAACTCAATAGGTCTTTTCAAGGACTCAAAAATAGATTTCCATTTAAGGGGGTACCCTAGCTGCTTAAGTTGATTACAACCTAAAGAGTCCAAGAGATGAACTCTTAATATGTATTCCAAAAGTTGGTGACTTGTAAATACCCAAAATTTATCCACAATCCTAACTCAATTCACAAATTTTTTTTGTCAAATTTTATAATTTTTCATTTTTTTAATATTTATAAAAAGCATTTGGAACTAGATAAAAGAAACTTAGCAAAATATTACCCACCCCCTCATGCCTATTTCATGCAATATCCTCATTGTATGATAAAAATTACATGAAAAGGTAAAGAAAAGGAGGATATCACCTGTAAAGGTTTGAGTTGCAATAATGTTTGACTAGCCAGACTTGAAAATAGAGAGCCTAAAATTATATACACAAGCTAATATTAACCCTAAGATATATAAGCAAAATTTTGTTGTGTTGCCTCCCAACAAGTGCCAAGTATTATGTCGTCAGCTGGACCAGTGCAAAGCAGGACAGACATAAGCCGTAAAATTGAGGATATTAAGACAGGCTTGGAGAAGAGGTAATTGAGAACATTGACGATTTGATGATGGAGTATTATACCAAATACTTTCCAAAAGCCATTGTTGTGAGGAACCTCATCGGCTACCTCAAGAGGTATAAGAAGATAAGGAACAACCCCTCTAAATTTAGAAGGAAGAGGAAAACAAGGATCCTTAAAATCACTAAGAGTTCTTAAAGAACTATGTAGTGTGAGTTAGAACCCTCAAATGTTATTTCACACATACCATCCAAACTTTATTTGTGTTTGATTCCAAATTTCCCATTGATAACTACATAGTTAATACACTTAATATGCCTAAATTAGGTTAATTCCTAAGTAAACACATCATATTTAGGTTGTAAATAGTGCATTATAATTATTCTAGGCATATTAGTCTCATAATTGAATTTATAAATATTTTTTATTTATTATAATAATTTTAATTTGTGTAGGAATAAAATGCGAGAGTGGATTTTAAGAATGGAATGTTGTGGAGGAGAATTAAGAGAAAACACATTTTTTAAGGGGCAAAATGCAATTTTGCCAAGTTATGAGGGCTTGGGTATAATTGTCTAACAATACTCTAAAGCCTTGCTCCTAAAGGAAATCCAAGACCCTTAGGATATCTCTATAAAATTCCAGCAAGAATGGACTTCAATCACTTAACTTCTAGCAGTTTGCACGCAACCACGTGCGAAGAACTCATCCCGCACACACTCCATGGGTGCTTTGCACCCAGAACACCAAAAGGTGCTCCCAGCCAGCTAGCGTTGGTGACCCGCATGCGAGAAATGTTAGCCTGCCAGCATTGTCACCCTCTCCATGCGTGACTCACATGGCTAGCTCTTTCTAGTAGTTGCCAACCACCCGTGAGCACCATCAACGTGAAAATCATGCCCGTGCGCACAGCCTACGCGTGCCATGCACATGAATTACTGCGTTTGGCTGACCATGACCCTTTTTCTTCAACTATATAATGATCACATCCCTCCCACCTTCAAACCATCTTCTCCTACACTTCTCTACCTACACTAGATCTAGGAAACCTATCTTAGCTCCATCCTACCCTCTCCTCAAGTACTTCGCGTCCATAGTAGAGTAGAAAATTCCTCTCTCTAACCTCCCTTCAACCTTCCTTTCACCACCTTCCCATGGTTACCATGACATGCCTCTCACCTCCATTCTAAGTAGAAGATACCTCCACCCTCTCAACTCCATTCCCTCTATATTATAAGCTTCTTCTCTCACTCTATACTCCACTAAAAGTCTAGCTGAAGCCTTCCTTTAGCTACTTGTCATCTTCCTAACCCTTACCTCTGTTGTCCAACCTCCATACCTCCGTCTTCGAGCCACCGCCAAGCACATCATCTTGCTGAGCACTTGTCTTGGGAGATTTTCTCACCCTACTCTCTTTTATTTTTATTTGACTATTTTTATTGTATTTTCTTTAGTTGTAATAAAATAATTCGAGATTATAATTCAAGTTTCCCCCTCTCTCTCTTATTTATGTTCTCTATATAACTTGTCCTCCTTCTCACCTCCATTATCTTGATATAAAAAATCATAAAAATTACAAAAGCTATAAAAATACCAAAAAGAAATAAAAGTGAGATTTTAAGCCAGTTTGCCTCCTTGTGTTCAACCCATACTGATCTTCGGTTATTTCGTTTGATTATGAAAATTTGTAAACCACAATGAGACAATTTTCAAACTTATTCTTAGCAAATTTTCACACATCATTTTGGCACCATTGCTGGGAAAGCAGTGGACTTTAGTTTCTCGCTTTCATATCAAGTTGCATTTATCATTTCTAAGCTCACTTTTTCATTATCTATCTTCTTAGGTACAAAAACACTAAGTAGGAGCTTGGAGGGAAGGGCCAAAGGTGGTAGACTAGACTAAAGTGTGGGTGAAGAAAAGTCGGTAAGTGCAACCCATTTCTTTAAAAAAAAAAATTCTCTTTAGTCATTTAATTTACACGCTTATCAACTTGGAACCATTCCATAGGGTTCTAAATCACAAAAATTTATCTAATTTGAACTTGATTGCTTGAGTGGTGCTCAGAAGCTAGCGGTTGCATTGTTTGGGCCACACCACTCAATAATTAAAATCAACACATATTAGAAGTCACCTACTGATGTAGACACATCTATCTAGCTTAACATGCCTATTTATGTGGGTTCTTAGGCTTACAATTGCATTTAACATTGTAAATATTGCATAACATGCATCATATCACATGTAGACTAGATTCTATAAATTATGTATTAATTAGCCTATTTTGGTGGCTAGAGGGTAGGGTGATATATTTCTAGGCTTCAGATTGAAGATCTAACTGTACGGATTTGATCAGGGCAACGATTGGAGACCAACACCTCAAAAATCATCTTGATTGGACCTCAGTAGCATCATATACAATGTACGGATTTGATCAGGGCAACGATTGGAGACCAACACCTCAAAAATCATCTTGATTGGATCGCAGTAGCATCATATACAATATGAAGAAGACCAAAGGACAAGGGGCAAGGTGACGCAATTCAAGACATCAAACGACAAATCCGACCGCATGGATGGGTTTGAGTCAATGATCACAATCCAATGATGTGAAGATCGATTCAATTGGATATCTGTGGCATCCCTATAGAGAAAAGAAGATGGACGGTTCAAATGGTGCGACGTGCACTATGAGAGCTACCTAAGGTCACCCACATAAGCTAAAAGGCACCACTCTCGTGCAACCTAGATGATTGATCGCAAGATCAATGGTTGAGATTGTGCCATGCCACCCCTACCACCCGCAATCCATCTCAAGAGGGGCTCATCTTAGAAAATATCAACCATTGGATCTTCATCAACGATCAAGATCTCGTGCCACCACAATCCTCAGCTTAACAATCTGACAGTATAGCACAATGGTCGTGTGCACCTCTTGCAACCAAGAGGTGAGTGTTTGAACCCCTGCGAGTGCCTTAAATTAGGGCACAGGCAGGGTGCTTTCAATTGAGTTGCACGATTGGCATCAAACAGCAGAGGTAGTGACATGTGACCACATGGATGAAGCACGTGCTGCATACACGTGATTACGTGAGATTTGACATGCCTCTAGCTTGCTACATGTGAACCAAATCATGATCCAGTGTGATCTGGGCTTTTCGTTGCTGATCCAACAGTGGGTGACAGCTTTTGTGATCTTAACACATGCTGAGCAATATCTCTCCACCGATGAGGTGCGATCCTCGTGCAATCCGTGCCACACAATCAAGATCTAATGGTCGACGATGCTTCCCACGGTTGCTAGTTGAGGAGAGGTGTGCACCTCCAGCACGAGCTTGGAACATGCATGCATGTCCTATACACACACATTAAAGGCATTTGGCCAAACCTTAACCCTTCCAAACCCTATAAAAGTCCCCCTACACCCCTATTCCTCTTCATCCCTTCCTTGCTTCTTTTCGCTTCCACCAAAGTTCTAGAAACCAATCTTGAGCTAGTCCCAAGCGCAGGTGATTGCGCAGCAATCATAGGACCTAATCCACCTAAATTAAGTTAGATTTTAGTATAACTTAGGAACAATGCATGCATAAGCATTATAATTTGCATCATAGATGATTAGTTAGCTTCATAGATACTGATGCTATTTTATTCTTTAAAAGAGAGACAATATTAATTTCAAATGATTCGATGCTGCAGATGATAGATTAGACCGTATGGATCTGATCAAGATGACAATGAGAGTCCAATGCTTCTGGAATCATCTCGGTCAAATGTTTGTAGCATCACATACAGCCCATAGAAGATCAGAGGCCAAGGATCAAGATAGCACACATCAAAGCCTTAGAAGTCAAATCCGACTACACGGATGGATCCGACTCAACAATTGCAATCCAATGATGCAAAAATTGGCTTAATCAGAGCCCTATAGCACCAACTACAAAGGTGGGAAGATGAACAAACAGGATGGTGCCATGTGGCACCATCCCAGTAGCCCATCACCATGCCCCAAGCACTGAAGAAAAAATTATGGGCTGTTGGGTTATTCATCCAACGGCCACGAAGAGGCCGTGTCGCTCTTCTCCACGCACCATCAGAGGAAGAACACATTTCAGCCATTGGATCTTCATCCAACGGTTGAGATTAGCTGTGTAAGAATACAAGATCATGACATAAATGCACCCATAGCACTTTGGACACTGCCTTCACATGAAAG
Organism: Thalassia testudinum; assembly: GCA_037157565.1. Taxonomy (NCBI): domain Eukaryota; kingdom Viridiplantae; phylum Streptophyta; class Magnoliopsida; order Alismatales; family Hydrocharitaceae; genus Thalassia; species Thalassia testudinum. The sequence goes on along the minus strand of JAZHRO010000025.1, from coordinate 66,191,948 downwards.
TGCATAGCGCAAGTTCGACTCACTCTCAGCACCAAATCAGAGAGGCGACAACGCTCGCGTGAAATTAAGTCATTGAATTAGAGCGAAGGGCATGGATGTAGCCACGTGGCGCGACTAGGATCATCGGATGCGACGGTGCGGATGGATGCCTGATCCGACACCCAAACTGACGCCTCACCAGACGTGGGTTCTAAGGTGGTGCTTTGATCCTTTTAAGTTGTCCAATCCTGAGATTGAACTGCTGAGATTGAAAGCACAAAGGCGCGAGGAAGTGTGCACGTGATGGGCGAGCGATGCGACGCGATCATGATAGAAGGGCTGAGCTTGCGCCATGTGTTAATAACCAGTGAAGTTCGCACGTTTAAGGTGCGATGAAGGTTGTTTTGAGGAGCGATCTGATTTATTGATCTCCTGATTGATGGATTTGATTGCACTTAAGGAGTTGCACGATTTTGGGGGCTTAATACCTATTTTGTCCCTCATTGAAGGTATAAAAAGAGCCCTAGGGCCCCTAGTTGAGAGTCAACCTCCACCAGACACATCTCCAGCCTCTCCCTCTCTTTGTAACTTCTCTCCAATCTTCTTTCTAGGGCTTTGGATCTGAAGTGCTACTGCACTTCACATAAGCATCCCACAAGCCACATTGTCCTTCATCTATTTTCTCTCTCTCTATTCTTTAGCATAGTTGTTTCTAAGGGTTTGCCAGTGGATCGTAACGTATATTAGAGGAGAAGAGTGAATAGTATTGCCTTTTTGAAATTGTAGAAAGAAAAATGAATTCACAATAGAATCAAGCACAAGTTACACCCGGATTTAGAGTGGAAACCCAAACCAGGTGAAAACCACTACCTCAGTCTCTTAGCTTAAGGCTAGTCAATCCACTATCATACCACTTGAATGAGGGCATGATAGAAATAATATTATTTATTTTGATGTGATTCACACTACATCGATAGAAATAATATTTTATGTGTTCTGTGGTGAACACTAGGATGCTCCTCTAGAATAAAAGTAATTTTTGTAAGTTTGTCTCTTCATCCGCTTTGTGGAGCTCCCGTGGCCATCCTCTCACCCCCATCCGAGAAGGGGATACAAGTTGCAATGCCTGAAAGATCTGTTCTCGTGCATTTGAAAGTCGTCGGAATCGTAGTATAGTCGCGCAAAAACGTTTGTCAAAAAATGATTTCTACAGATAACGAGACTTTGAGTCCTGATCGTTCATCTCTGGGAGGCATTTGTTTACTTCTGAAATCGATCTTCTATTGCTCTACTTTGTTTAGAATCTCATGCTGGTTCGTGATTATTACGTAGTTAAGTATGGCATGCTTAGTTGCAAGAATATTAGGAGTTAGAAACAGGCAACTTGAATCATGCAAATATAATATTAATCAATAAGCTCATGGTGATTTCAAACAGATAAAGATATATATATATATATAAATGCATTTTCATTCATTCATTGGGGAGTTGTTTGCATAAGAAATCTAGAGGAAAGCTTATACATAAATGCTTGAAACGGAAATCTAACTACTAGAAAATGACTGCATACAAGAATCAATGGGGGGATTTCACATGCATCATTGGGGGAGAAGTTAAGACTACGCTATTATGAAGTAATAAAGGCAGTAAAATTATGAAGAGCATGAATTAAAGCTAGAAGAATAAAGGGCATTTAGGGGTGGTCCCCGATGGCCTTGGAGTGGTCGGGAGAAGAATGAGGGGCGTCCAATGTAGCTTAGGCCGACCCTTGGAGAGAGGTAGGGTTGATCCAGCATCGCGGCATGATGTCCTCCATGGTGGTAGTGAGCTTGTGGAGGTGGAGTGACTATCTAAGTGGAGGTGGCGTGAATGGCACTAATGGAGTGCAATTGCCAAAGAAGTGGATGGGTGCAAATGGCCACCGCTTAGGTCTTTTTATAGACCTAAGGGAAGCTCTCTAGAGAATTATGGAATTCTCTAGAGAGGCCTGTGGTGGGAGCTCGTGAGAGAGTGAGAGAGAGAGGATGGATGGTGGTTTTTAGTTCCACCAAATGTGGATCTAAAAATTGAATGGCTCTTGGTTGCTAATTTTGGCATCCAAGGCAGCCAGACATGGTAGAGAGTTCTAAAGAACTCTAGGCTAGGTATTTTCGTGTGGATGGTGTGTGTGGGTGTGTGTGGGTCAAAACTTAGGTGGCTAGGTTGATTAGGTTAGGTTCTAGTGGGTTTAGGTCAAGGTATGTCTCAAATTAGGGTTATAAACCCTAATTCACTAAGGTAAAGTGTAATTAAACTTAACACAAGTTTAATTGGGTGTGTGGAAACTTAATTGAGAGTAAAACAACTCAATTAATTTAGGTCTAGGTCAATTGGACTCTCATTGAGTCCAATTGGATAGTGTGTGCTGAGATCAGGGCTCAATTGGACTTAATGAGTCCAATTGAATAGGCTAATGGAATTGACTAAGATCCAAGTCAATTAGGCTTAGTGAGGACCTAATTAGGTCCTTAGGGAGGTCTAGAGGTGATGTACTAGAGTTAGGGCACCTTAATTTAGTTTCCTATGGGGTTGGAATTGGGTTTAGGGACTTAGAGATACAAGATCAAGGCTTAAATCTCAAAACAGGAACTGGAGAGTAGTATCAGACATCTAATAATAGTGTCAGACGTCTTATACTCAAAAATCAAAAGTCCAGACTACTTGTCTGGATGTCCAATCAAAATCAGGAGGGATTTTGGGTTCTGTTTTGGGTATTCTGTAGAAATTGGACGTATGACAAAGTGTCTGGTCGTCCAATAACACTGCAGAAGTGGGTTTGAGGTGTGCGGGAGATGGCTAAGGGTCCTAGACATCCTATAACTTATCTGGACGTCCAGATAAGGGTTGGAACTAGGGTTTTAGGGCTTGCTAGGGTGTTGTGACCTAATATCTAAGGGTGGCTAAGGCTTGGGGAAGTCTCTAAGCTATCCTAGGGCTAGGATGGACCTAAGCTCTTCACATTTTATTGCTTTATTCCTACTTAATAGCATAGAAAACCTTTAACTCCCTTACATTATTATTCCTACATCTAATCTAAGCCTTCTACTCCTGCTCTGCTGCAACTCCCGTTATTCCTGATCCAGCTTCAGATCCAGCTCTTGATCAGCTTATTCCCTGCAATCGACATAATGCACTTAATCTGCACATTATAACATTATTTTATGCATAGCTAAAGGAAAGCAGTAAAGATGCAGATAATGCGTATGCATGCATGAATAACCCTAACTTATGCTAAGTCCTAGCTTAATCTTGGTCAATTAAGACCTATGATTACTGCACAATCAATGACGAGCTGCCCCATCTCCTTCTTCTAGCCTCATTCTTTTTCGTCCAACTTCTCACCACCTTCCTTCGAGGCATCGCTGGAGCGAGTCATCCCCCAAGTAGTCGTTGAGGGAGATTCTCTCACCTCTCTCTATTATTTACTGCTTTCATAGATAGTTTTATTTTCCCGCATTATTTTCTGTAACTAGACACTTGCTTAGTTAGAATTATTATATCTCTCTCTTTTCTTTTGCAAGTAGAGTAGATTTGATTAGATATTTTCTTGACTTGATCTTTGTCTTATCAAAAATACAAAACACAAAAACACCAAAAAACAATTAATAGAAATGCGATTTTCTCTCCAACTCAAACATTTCCTTCCTCATGTCTGACCCAGGACTCACCGGGTCTTGTGTTATTTTTATTTGATAAGCAGATTTTCGTGACTACGATGATGGGCTTTTCAAACTTGATTTTTCTCATGTAAAATCTCACTAATCATTTTGCCGCCATTGCCACGGAGGCAATGGATTTTGATTTTTTTGCATTTTCGACCTTACTTATGCATTGTTTCTAACCTCTCTTTTTTGTGATTTTTTGTCTTACAGGAACCCGATCAAGGAGGCCAAAGGCGGTAGATCAGAGTAAAGTGCGGGTTTGCAAAAATTTGTAGGTTTATTGCTACCCCCACACCCTAGATTTCCATTTGGCGACACTAATAACTCAAATCTGAATCAACTTAGGTGTTTGCATCAACCTTAGGTTAGATTATGTTTGATTATCACTCCACCCACCTCACCCACTTGCATATAAAAAAAATTTCTAATCTAGCTATGGGGTTTACCTGAAAAATACACACCTTATAAACATACACACTTAAGGTGCACCACTTTTTTCTGATTCAGTCACTTAACCAGGGATCCAATCTATGGAGCCAGTACACCTGCACTAACTACACAAATAATTGATTAGACATTAGAAAAGGGTAAAACTGTTTGTGTGCCTTAATAAGTGGTGCAATAGGCCAATTGATTGAATTGTTTGGGCCACACCACTCAAATTAAAAGTGCTTCACCCACTAGCTGCCTCGTAGGATTCAATTGTTAGGACTGAACCAGGCACTCCACATTATTTTCAATTTGTAAAGGAATATATCTTCACCTGTGCTTTCGAAACCTAGTGTACTTCAATAAACCTAATTGAACAAACCTAACAATCAAATCCTAAAAGCTACTAAACAAGGTTAAACCCTAAAAGACAAATCATCAAATAACCTTGCTTGAAAACCCTGGTTGTGCATGCACACACAAATTAGTCGATTTTTAAGGGCACAACCTATCTAAACGGCCCATCACATTCCAAACCACGTTCAAACCTAAGCCTAATTAAAACTGAGTAGACATTGGTCTTAAGGATTGACTTGCTCTTTGGGGCCTAGACAGAGATTATTTTCGATTAATCTACTTCTACCGATCCATTTGATGTCTAGCTAGGGGAGTATCATCAAATGATAGTAGTTGGGGGGTATGAAAGGAACTCGAGGCACAAGCCAAAGGAAGAACATTCTCCTCAATTCCTCCCTCTAATTGGTTAGATTGATTGAGTAGAAGAAGATAAAATCATTTATAATCTTAAGATGGGTTCTGGGAGTTTGTAGGTCTTTAGGCTACCCACCTAAGGACAAGTTTGAATTGCTTGTACTATCGGGTGCCTTTCTCCTTTCCCCCCTGCAACTCCATGTATCCTTCCACATCCTATGCATACTTCCAATCCTACCCTACAACTAACACTTATCCCCAAGATGAGTATTGCTCGGTCGTAAAATCGTAATTTTAAATAATCTATTGTAGTATAGCGTGAAAATATGTTGAAACAAATAAATATAATGAGATGTGAGTCCCGATCGAACTCAGGAAGGCAGAAAACAACTTGATTGTAGTACTGATTTAGAACAACTATAACTAAAAACTAATCACAATAGACGTAGAACAAATCAAGCAATTGTTTGAGCATTAGTTGCAAATAGAACTATAACTAGAACTAGAACATGCATTACTAGTACTAGAATTAAAATTAACTATCTAAACTACTAGAACAAGGGCACCAAGGGTGGTCCTTGGTGGCCTTTTGGAGAGGTTGGGGGGAGTAGTAGCAATGCACCAAGGTGGGCTTGGTGGATGCTTCAGAGGAAGAGGGCATCGGAGGAGCTTAGAGGTGTCTGGAAGAGATAAGCGAGGAGATGCTGGAGGAGATTGCTTCATACGGGGGCCCCTGGGGTCTTTTATAGTCAAAATGTGGGGCAAAGCCAGTATTTGACCCTCTAAACTGTGCAACAACCTCAAATTGATTAGATCCATTGATCGGGAGATCAACGGATTAAATCGTGCTTCAAAAAGACCTTCAACGTGCCTGATAGGCACAGTTCAATCTGGTACCGACAAGTGGTGTGCCCTGCACCCTCGAATTTTGATCGTGCGGCTGTGTGCATGCAGCTCAACACCTTCGCGCTTCTAACGCGAGTGCTCCACGCTTTTAATCTCAGTCATCTAATCGTGAGATTGATCGCCTTAAAGTGAGTGCAGCACTGCCATTGCAATTCATCTTGAGTGCACATTTAGTTGCACGTCATCACACATGTGTTGATCCATCGCTCCTTTGCGCACCACATGTCTGCACCATCGCCATTGTTTACATGCTAAATTGGGGTTTTAAAATCACTTCGTTGCAATATAGCCAAAATAGTGCATGAAGAAATACAATTTATAACTCAAAAGATTGTCAAGAAAATCCGAGGTTGAACATAGGGAGCAATTACAACAATTAACCTCAGAGATCACAATTGAATCACAAATATAAGCAATTTATAATGAGAATTTTGTTAAAAAATGATGTATCAGTAGAATCAAGTAACAATATGCAAAAAGAATGTCGTAAAATGTCACCAATTACCCCTCTAATTAAGATCACAATAATTTTCAAATACCTGAACAATAATGATCAACCAATTATTCCACTCAAATGTAAGTAAGCAATAAGTGCACAGTGCATTGATAAACACACATGAATTCATGATAAAAGGCTTATTTATGATAGTTCCTAGGCTTACCATTGCATATCATGTCATAAATACTATATAACATCCATTGCATGGCATTTAGGATAGTTGTGTATTATGTACATTAATTCTTCCATTCTATATGGCTAGGAGGTAGTGCGACATCTTTGCGGGCTTCAGATGAAGAATTCGACCGTACGGATGAATCCGGAGTGACGATCGCAGTCTATTAACGCAAAAATCACCCCGATTAGAGTCCCGTAGCACCCTCTACAAGAAGAAGATGGATGGCACAGATGGCGCCACGTGGTGCCATCCAGGCTGCCCCACCTGATCCATCACATCCCCAACCTCGCCACAAGAAGTGATCCCAGCAGTTGGATCTCAATCCAATGGTTGAGACACGTGCTCTCATGGTTGAATGGCGCTCTACATCACCCGGCCTCAAGCAGCTCAAGTATTCGCCTCGACCAATGGATCTTCATCCAATGTTCAAGGCGCGTGACCGCACCACTCTCAACTTGACAAAGTGGCCCTTTGGCCAAACAGTGAAGCATCTGCTCCTCAAACGAGAGGCATGGGTTCAACCCACAATCCATCGTGCCTGCTACAGCGCCAGATGAAATAGGACCGCTTGATATTGATTGAGCAGTTGAGATTCTACATGCGCAATCTATCATTGTCCAACGACACGAGGACGAACGCCAGATCGCACGCACGCCATCAAGAGCGTACAATTAGGATGATTGAGAGATGCATCCGCCGTCCAATCCTCGCAATCACACGAGGAACTCGATTCAAATGAATGAGGCATGATCTGCGGGTGATTCTCAATCATGCGATTGATGATCTGATGGCTGCCAACACACGCACCAATGGCGCGAAATTCAAATGCAGGCAAGCGCACGTTTCCTCCTCGCGATCCCAGCCATCCACGCCTGATGTAACGGCTAGGCCAGCTGCAGCCATGCTTCCAAGTGCCAGCCAAGGTGCGTGAATACTATAGCAACACCTCTGATGGGTCTCTAGCGACGTCTTAAATGTCGCTAAAGACCCAAGTGTGCAAACCACCACCATACCACCACTATATAAACACCCCTACACCCCCCATTCCTCATCATCTCTACTTACTCTACTCTCACCTACTCCTAAGCTCCAATAGCCTACCAAAGCTCCATTAGAGCTTACTCACAAGCTCCAAAGGTCTCCTGATAGCGAAATACACGTGATTTATAAAAGCGGGTTTTTAACGTCGTTGTAACACGTGAATTCACATACGCTTCTAAATTTATAAACCTAGATAGGGGAGTATCTAGGGTTGTCCAAGGAGGCCAAATGTTTGCAAAATTGATTCTCTTGCTTAGAATACAAATCTACACTTTCTTTTTGGTATTTTTCAATATATCAATTTTTTTTGTTTTTGAATTAAGACAACATTCGAAATGGTGGCGGGAAAGTAATTTACACTTCAAATTTAATAAACTACTTCTAAAGTGGCAAGTAGAACCTCTCCCTAAGCTCACACTAGGCAAGTGGAGGCCTAGAATAATTAGGGAGAGGGAGTGAAGAATGCTAAAAACAAAGCAATTAGAAATGCAAATACGAAATTGCAAAGACGGCAACTAGATTAATGAAAAAGTGTTTTACAAAAAGGCCTAGTAGAGGAATGCTTCTGCTACTAGAAAAATTAAAATAAAGAAAAGCAAACACAAATCCTCTAGATAGATGGTGAAGAAGAGGGCTTCTTGCTCCAAGCTTGGTAGCTCCCAAGCTTGAAAAGAGTCCTCCAACTCCTTCCTTGCTGTGCTCCGCCAAGGTGATGTCCTCCAAGGCAAGCCTTAAGGGGGCGTGCCCTAGGTTTCTCTCCAAGGGTGGACATCCACCCTAGGTCCTTCTCCTTTGCCTGGCCATCCTCCTTGAAGTGGAAGAGTCCTCCTTTTTGGCATGGCCCAAGTTGAAGAGAGTGGGGAGAAGAAGGCACCAAAAGGGCTGGTGATGTGCCCCTTTAATCTCCTTCTCTACTCCTTCTTCTTGGCCGTAGGTATAGGTGGTATAGGTATAAAAATATACTAATGGAGGATGCCCCCAAATGGTGGTAGGTGGTGGGTTTTTATAGAATAGGAAGGGGGCTAAGGTGACTCTTGGAATGGAGGGCTGAGATGAAGAGATGGAGGTGGTTGAGGATCCAATGGCCAAGGTCAATTGGCGCCACCTTAAGGGACACCCAGGGGGGTAGTTAAGGCTTTGGTGCCCTTTAGAATTGGCACCAAAATGGGCCTTCTAGAAGGCCATTAGGTGGCGCCACCTTAGGGTTCTAGAAAGGGGGGTATGTGGATGGCTAGGATGGGTTATGTGGGTACGTGTAGGGTGGATGAAGGGCTGAAAGTTGGTGCCAAAAGAGAGGTGGTTAAGGGTAGTTTTTGGCGCCAACTTTTGGTGTCTTTTGGTGGTGATAATGGGGTGAACGGGTGGCTAGGAGGTGGCCAACTTGAGTAGGGTAGCTAGCTTAGGTAGGCTTAAGTTGGTGGAGCTAGCTAGGGTTGAAATTGAAGGTGGTGGATGGCCAAGGAGCTGGTTGCTAGATAAGCTAAGCTAAGCTAAGCTAACTTAGCTAAAGGAGGAGTAGAGGAGAAGGTGTTGGAGCTAGGGTTTGGAGGGAGGAGCTGAGGAGGAGAAGTCTGGAGCCGAAATTGGAGCTAGCTGCTGCTGAAGAGGCTGGCATGGGGCTACTCTAGCTGGCTTAGCTTGCTAGTTCTTTGCTAGTTGCTAAGCCAAGCTAAAGTGAGCTAGCTTCTACCATGATGAACTGAGGTGAGCTAGGTCTGGTGCTCCCGGGGAGGATCAAGCTGGTTGAGACCTAAGCTGAGTCCCCAGGAGCTGGACTTGAGCTTCCTGAGCTGGGATGAGTTCTTCTTTAGCTGGCTGGAGTTGAGTGGAGCTGGATGTAGTTGGATCTGAGCTGGGGTGAACTCCTGTCAACTCAACTAAGCTAGCTAGAGCTCCCTGTGGACTAGTGGGAGCTGAGATGAACTAGACTCAGCTAAGTTGGGCTGGATCTGAGCTGACTTGAGCTGGGGTGAGCTAAGATGAACTCTCTTGAGCTGCCATTCAGTTGAGATTAGCTGAATGGAGCTGGGATGAGCTAACCCTAGTTCAAGTGAGCTAGGTTCCAGCTGTGGTGAGCTAGATCAAGCTGAGTTCCAGCTAGTCTGAGCTTCTCCTTCACCATTTGCCTTCTTGAGTGCTAGGGTTTTAGGGATTTGTATATCTGTTCATCCCTAACACTCACAAAAAACATATTAAAATGACAATAAAAAATGCAATGCATGCCTAACCTATTTTATGCCTAAATGCAGCCCAAAAACCCGTTTGCAGAGTAAAATCCTAAGAGCTAGGTTTGTTTTAATGCATAAGAATGATGATAAACTGGCGTTTATCACACCTCCATTCTTATCTTTTGCTAGTCTCTTAGCAAGACTTTAATTTTTTGAAAAATAAAATTTTTGGGAAATCTTATTTTTTTTTCAACTTTTGAGGAGAAAAAGAGATTAAGCGACCTTGGTAGATTAAAACACAGGAGGTACAGGATTTGTTAAAGATAAACATCAGGATTTGTTTTTGGATCCAACCATTAGACAGAACGGGATCAATATATCCTCCAGAAAATTCACAAATTAACCCCTTGTTAATTCAGATGACTTGAAATTTTTGTTTTTAGGAATTTTCTGGCTCATGAATCTAATTCGCAACTTGCAGAATCCTTTAAAAAGTTGTGTCTGTGCTCCTCAAAAGCCAACATTTATAAGGACGTGTTATTATTATTATTATTTTCTCACCCATGCTTATTTTTAGCTTAGTCTTACAACAGATGTGTCGGGATCATCATTCCCATTACCATTCCTCGAGGGGGCTCTGGAGCCAGTACTTCGGGATAGCACTGTCCATGACACCACCCAAGAGCTCACAACCCCAAAACACAATGCGGTGTAAAGAGGCACTCCAAGCAATCTCAAGCTCTTACTCCGACACTATAGGTAGAGCACCGTCCAAGACACTTGAGCTGCTAAAATGCTACTAATACTAATACTTAGTTATATAAATACTACTATATATATAGATATAAGTATATATATATATGTATATATATAAGTATATAGATATATATATATATGTATGTATGTATACTAATACATAAGTATATTGCTACTACTATATGTATAAATATAAGTATATATATATGTATATAATAGTGTATAGGTGTGTGTGTGTGTATGGAAGTGTGAGTGTATGTGTGTGTGAGCGTCGGTAAAGAGAATGTTGTGAGAGAGAGTAAGAGAGAGAGTGGGAGAGAAAGAGCGCTGCTGAGGGTTGGAGTTAAGTCTTCTGCAGCTTCCAAGCAACGTCTGGAGGCTCCACGCGCACACGCCCAGGCGCGTCTACGCGCAGAGAGGAGCGCGCTGGGGGATTGGGCGCAGAGAGGAAACGCAGCACACCGTGCTGCGCGAAGCGAAGGAGTGGGCGCTGGTAGGCACGCGTGGGCGAAGAGAGTGGGCGATGCAGGCAGGTGCGGGGGCTGGCAGACGCGCGCACGGGCGAACAGCGATAGCGGCATGCCGGGTGACCGGTAAAGTGAGAAACTCACCGGTCACCCCACTGTAGCCATAGTGTTCCGCAGAAATGCGTGAACAGTGGCTACAGTGCAAGGTCGTGCCACGCAATCGGAAGCGGGTGGTGCTGTGAGTGCGGACGGCTCGGCGCTCGCAGTGGAGTGGCTCCAGCTGGTGGCTTGCGGGTGGAAGGTCACGACAGAGAGCACGAAGAGGGCTGGGTTGTGAGCAAAGGGGTGCGACAGAGCATGCGGTGGCCTGCGGGTGTTGGCTAGGGTGAGAGGGAGGCTTGGCCAGCCGCTGCAGTGGCGCGCGGTGGCCGGCTGCCGGCGGGAAGGCAAATGCAATGCGAACGAGCGGGAGGTGAGCGTGCCTGTAGGCACGCGTTGGAGGCGAGGGCGGCCTGCAGCTACGTGCTGCTGCTGCCCTTGCTGCTATGTGCGGAGCTTTGAGCTTCAAAGCTTGAAGCTATCGCTCCAATGGCTGGAATGGTTGGAAATGAAGAAATCAGGGAAGAGCCACCATGCCCATCGGCTCTATGGTGAGTTGGGCGGTGGTGGACTCACGGTGGTGGTTGTTCACCACCGTGAGGTGCTCCTGTCCGTCGGGTGTCTCCTCAGAGGAGGAGGGCCAACGTGTGGAGGGAGAGGGAGGAGATGGTGACCTGGAAGGAGAAGTGCTGTGGGTTCTTTTGGCGTGGAGGACCAGGTTGCTTTTGCAAAGGAGGAGCCGTGGCTTTTTTTATAGAGGAAGAGGAGAGCATGCACAGCCATGCCCTAGCTGTGCATGGCTCACATGCGGCTGTAGGGAGAGGCTGGTATGGCTAGGCAGGGAGAGCATGAGTAGGGAATGGCGCGAGGAGAAAAGGGTGTTCCATGCAGCCGCGGGGAAGATTTCAAAATAAAGTGAAATAAAAATAAAAAGATGGTGAATTTTGCAAAGATGCACTTGAGCAAAAAATGTTAAATGCAAGGCCATTTATTTACTCTCCTCCCTTCTCAATTCAATGCATGCATGCATGTCTTTTTACAAATGCGATTATGGAACCCTAATATGCATTGGTAATGCTAGGAGATAGCACAAGAAGGCACTATTGCAGGTGTATTTTTGCGGTGCAATCATCGGCTTTCCTGAAGAAATTCTTCCCAATCGAATGGACCAATGCCTTGCGGTGGGAGATTACCACTTTCAACCAGCGGCTAGGGGAACTGTGTCATGGTTCCCGGAAGTGATTCCAGGAACTTTTGAGGATGTGTCCACACCACGAGTTGTCGAAATGGCAACTCGTGTAGATTTTCTATCACGGGTTGGTTGAACAACTCCATAATCATGTGGACACCTCCTGCAGAGGTAATTTCCTCAACAGGAATGCAGATAACACATACGACCTATTTGAGGAAATGAGCGAGAACTCAATTAATCACACTCCATGGATACATTCAACCGGTCCCAACAACCCAGGTCAAATGTTAATGAGATCCAGGATTCTCATTCATTTGACATGGAATTGATTTGTAAAAAGCTTGATAAGATGGACTTGGTTTCTAAAAGAATGGAAGAATAGATGTCTCAGAATTTGAGAAACACATCTACACCCACTCAATCCCAAAATTAGGGATTTCATTCTTCATGAGCTCCCACGGGGAAGGAGTTCGTGAACCAAACTGGGGCCTTTGATCCAAGTTTTGCTGATCCTTCTCTCCATCCTCGCCCTATGAAGATGAGATGCAGTGTAGGAGAATGCTAGGTCCAACTTGTATTCCAATACTTATAACTTGGGTTGGAGGAACCACCCTAACTTCTCCCGGAAAAGTCAAGTGCAACCGACCCAAACATGACCTAGCAACTATGAACTCAAAGACCTATGGGTTAGGGTCAAGTATACACCTAGTGGGCCCCGAGACAGGTTACTCAGCCACCTTGGAATGCCCAATAATCTGCAAGGCAAGCTGATTTAAATCAACAGATGGTATAGATGCAAGGGTCCATGCTTCAACTTATGTAGCAAATAAAGACATCATTAGACAGCTTGCAATCTGGGTTTATTGCTAACACTCGACAACCCAGATCTCTCCCATCCCAACCTGTACCCAACCCACGCAATGTGCAAAATCAGGGCAATAGAGCCCAAGGGTACGGAATCAAAGGGACCCATACACGCATGCTCAGGTGGTTGAGCAGGGTTCCTCCTCTTCTTCTGGTTACATGACGAACCAAGGCCCTCCAGTCTTCACTAACCCACCTCAAGACCAAAACCCTTATGCCTCTGTAAACTCCATCACCCTGAGAAGTGGAAAGTAGACCCAAGACCCTGAATTTCCTTCTAGAAGCCAAAACCCTAATGAGCTTGAGAGAGAGGAGGAGATTGAAGAAGACAATAAGGCCCAAGGATCAAAAATTGAAGATACTACCCACATCCCGTTCCCTGAAGCCCTATTTAAAACTAGGAAGAAGAAAACCTTAGATAGCAACAAGGAGCTCCTAAATTTATTCAAGAGCGTAGAGATCAATATTACTCTCCTCAATGCTATTAAGCACATCCCTAGTTATGCTAAATTTTTGAAAGAACTATGAACCCAAAAGCATAAGCCAAGAGAACCCATTTCGAGGAAGGTGATTCTCTTTGAGCAGGCAAGTTCTGTCATCCTGCATCACCTTCCTCAAATGAAGAAAGATCCAGGTGCCCCCTTGATTTCATGCATTATTGGGGAATACACATTTGATGGGGCACTGTTGGATACAGGTGCATCCATCAACCTAATCCTGAGTTCTCTTTATGAGAGGTTTGGGTTAGGTGAACTTAGGCCAACCTCAGTAACACTACAATTAGCAGAATGCTCAGTCACCACACCGAAGGGAGTTATTGAGGATGTAATCGTCAAGGTCAAGGATTTCTATTTTCTCGTAGATTTTCTGGTCCTTGACATGGATGTACCTAACGATTTGAGGAACACACCCATCATTCTGCGGCACCCGTTAATAGCTACCGCCAAGGCCAACATAAACTGTGACAGTGGTAGTATGGAGATTGCCTTTGGGGATAGGAAGCTAACTTTTGATATTTTTAAGGCGACAAGTGGATTTAAGGATTGTGAATTCATTGAGGAGCTCAAGGATCATGATTTTGAGACTTGTATGACAATTAGTGCACTGTTAGTCACTCTGAAACGGGTTTTGAAATCATCATGTCGTAGTACAGTTCGAATCAGTGTGAAAAACAAATAGAATTTATTACTCGAATGAAATTCCAAGGTCGTCCGCTGGGAGCAAGTGGCAATTCAATATCAAAATTACAATTCTAGATAAAAGATATGAGCAATTGCAATCAATATTGATTAAAAATGATATAGCAAAAATTTCCAATAGTAAGGTGCAAAAAGAAGAGATGGTAAAATGGTGATTTGAATCACCAAATTATCCTACAATGTTAGGCTTTGCAAGCTACTCAAAGTAATAGAATCATATAAGCCAAGCAAATCTTAATTTATCCAACAAAACCAAGGTATCAATAGATATCAGATGACAGAATAGGCGCTCAGACGCCTTAACCGATGCTCAGTAAGACAGAAGCAAAGGCCTCTTCCTCCTCAAGCCTGTAGGCTTCTCTCTTCTTCTTTTCTTCTACCTTCTTAAGCTCCAGAGAAGGCACAACACAGGGCTCAACATGCTAGCAGAGGCAAAGGCCTCTCTCAGATCTCACAAGTGTTGAGAGGAGGGTGGTAGAGTAAAACCCCCCTCTCTCCTCTCTTTTTCTCTTCTTCTTCTCTCAGAACCAGCAAACCAGACTAGACCTGAGTATCCAGGTAAACAGACCGAGCCTAAACCCATGAGGCGTGAGAGTGGGAGAGGGCGTGCGTATGCACATGCGTGCGGGGACCTAACCCTTTCTGCATGCTGAGGCGATAAGCCGATATCACTTTTTCCCTTTATGCACCTGTGCGCTCCCATATATTTTCGATGTGGGACTAAGTCCACAGGGCTTCTTCGCGTAGCTGCAAGTCGATGTCCTTCGCTTGAATTGGAGCAACAGCCGTGTATGATGAAGTCAATTGAAAGCCAGGAGACCTGGTGCATGTAGTTCCGCACCACCTGGGGTGATGCCTGGAGCGGAAGATGCAAGAACAACTTCATCAAGGTGTTTGTGGAGCTTCACTAATGGTGGTGGCACAGGAAACACCTAAAAATAGGAACAAGGCCTTTCAGCCACATCAGAAGACTTCAAAAGTATCGTCAGAGTACGACGAGTGCAGTGGTGGTGTTGGCATGGAGCGAGAGTGGATGTGTGACTGTGGCGATGGCGAAAATGATCGAAGAGTAGTGTGGTGCTCGGGGGGGTGAAAGGATGAGCAATTGGTCGAATAGGTTTAGGGATTTTGATGAGTGGAGTACGGTGAAGGTTTTGGACAGGTTGGCGCAGCAGATGGAGTAGTGGAGAGGCCGAGACACTTCGCCGGAGATGTGGCTGGAGGCGGAGAAGATGAAGTGTGGGGGAAGTGGTTGGCAATCGTGCATGTGTTGTAAGTGTGAGAAAGAGAAATAGAGTGAGAAAGAGAGAAAGAGAGGGACTTAGCTAGGTGAAAGAGAGGCGGAGGCAATCGAGTTTGGTCGATCGACGTCAGAGAAGGAAGATAGAATGGTGAGGCGGTGACGACAACGTGATGGAGATATGCCCTCCCTTTGGTTGGGGAGGGTCGCGAGGAAGAGAGGAGTCGGGTAAGCCGACTAATTTGGCTGTTGGATGGCCGGAAAAGGAGAATCAAAGAGGGTCATCGGAGCAGGGGTTTTGGTGGACTGAGATGGAGAATCTAAGGGGGTTGACTCACCAAAACTTGCTGGCTCAATGTGCAAGGCCACGGGGTCCCTTTATAGGGCTCAAGATGGAGTTCTAAGCTTGGAAAACAAGCTTAATATCTATGAGCTTCTCGCCGACGTAGGATACCCAATCAATCAAGCCATTCACATTACGATTCTAGAGGGATTTAGGATCCTTGGATGGGCTCATTTGGAAGGCAATTACTTGACGAGTTTCCCTTTCAATTTTGAGAGGGATTCGTTAAGAAATCACAAAGTTCTTGCCATCTAAAGGTTGCCAAAGTTTGTAGGATTAGGATTTCATGGTGGCAGGGACCATTTTGTGAAGATGATGAGAAAGTTATGGACTGAAATGCAAAGGATTCGAAAGTTAGGGGTAGATGTATGAGATAAAAGAGTCAGACAGGACCAAATTGCAAACTAGGTTAAGATGATCTCAGATTAGGCCCAAATTTTGGTAGAACCCTAATTCAAACCTAAGGGATTCAATGGTGAAGTTGGATTTTGGTTTTGACCTATTTTGATTGGGTAATTTATGCAAAAACCCAAATTAGATCAAAAGTCTGCCTGTAGCTCTATTTTTGGTCAAGATGGGTTCTGATGGTCAAATCAAGCATAAAAAACCATAGAGAATATTTTTCTATGAATTTTAGAGGGTTTAGGTGAATTTTATCCTAACCATAACCTTGGTAGATTAAGAGGGTCTATTTGTAGGGTTTTAGATGTCTATTAATTCCTGTAACGCATCAAAACCCTTTTCGATTTGTTATAACCCACTTATTAGACTCTTAAGACCTTTTGACCTTTGAGAAAACCCATGATTGTACTGCAATTAAGATATGATGGTAAAATTATAGTTTTATCCCTGCTTGCTTGTCTTTCTCTCAGAATGATTATGCAATGAATTAGGTCTCTCTGGCGGTTATGTAGGAGCATTTAATGACTTAATCAGATCAAATTAAGCTAGTTATGGCTCATGATGGTGTTCCCATCATACCCCATGCCTAGCTTTTGCTAGTCCTTTAGCAAAATCTTATGGAATTAACTTAAATTCTAGACCATGCCTTTTTATGCTCAAATTTCTGCTGTGCACTTTCTTTTGTGGATTAGGTCAGAATGCTAATAGTAGGTTTAGAGGTACTCAAGTACCAACCAAGATCTAGTCTTGACCAGCTCTAGCCTCAGTCCGCCGTGAGGGTTTCTAAGGCCCACAGGAACTAACCTAAGGTTCATTGAACTCTGTGGTTAAAGCACCTATGCTTAAAACATATTTAGTCCCGATTTAGTTTGCAGTGCATTTTTGTAAGAGAGAGATAGAAGAATTTTTTTTTTTGGAGAGTTTTTTCTCTCTTTTCTTTCTTTATTTCTAGCTTTTGATTGGCTTTACAACACGGTCTACATCAGATTCCTAGCTCCCACCATCCATCCTCGTAGTGTCTCTAGCAATCGATGCTTTGAGATAGCATTGCCCATGGCAACCCCTAGAACCCTGGCTTTTGAGATTTCGGGATAATCTTGCCCGTGGCATTTTGTAGCTAAATCCAGACCCTGGCAATCGACATTTTATGATAATGCCACCCATGGCATATGAACCAGCATAAGGTGCTTACATGCCCCTGGTAGGATATTTAGATATCCTAAGAGACAAGCACCGAGGAGATGAAATGTTATTGCACATATTTGAGGGAAATTTCATGCCTCTCCCTATTGGGAACTCTTCCAAATCAACTTGTGTTGATCAGCCACTCCTAATCTAGGTAGCCTTTTTAGAATAGAATTAATGCATTTGCATGATTTTGATAATTAAGTGCACTGAACCAGATTGTGTGTGGATTCGAGTGCTTAGGGTATCGAGTATCGCAAACCAGAGGTCAGTTAACGAGGTCGAATAATCCCTAAGTCTTAGACCTAACACTTAAGCTTTGTATTTTCCCCAACCTCTTGAGGACTATCCAGATCCTAATGGATACTTGAATTTTTAAGCCTAAAATCACAGCCCAAGAGGCCTAAGATCAGCATTCATACTAATCTCTTTTGTCCCTTAGCACTTTTTCCTTCTTATTTCTTTCTTTTGATTTGGTCTAGAACTAAGTAGATTCCTCAATCTTTTACTAATGACTATCTCTTTTTTGTTTCAAATTGTGCTCCTTTTTGACATTTGTATCACCTCCCCTTTTTCCTCCTCAACATGATATGCAAATTGATCTTTCAAAATTTACTCCCTTCTCCATTTTTTTTGTTCTTTTTCAATTTTTTATTTTTTTGGATTTTTGGAATGTGTAATTTTTTTGATGAAACCCTTTCTTGTGAAGTGATTCTCATAGTCTTTTGCACTTTAATACCCCCCATGCCTACGATTTGCAATGTCCTCATTGTAAATTAGGTGAGTTCGAATTCAACTTAGATCGTACATTGGAACAGGTTTTGGGTAGGTGGACGGGTCAGGGTGACTGTTGCGGACTATTTCAAGCTCGGGTACGGGTACCAGAGGTGGAGTCGGTTGTTCTAATGGACGAACCCTAAAGTGAAATATGAGTTCAGCATAAGATGTGGCAAGAAGGGTTTTGGGTTTTCCAAAAAGATGATGGGTTGCCTCATATTAAGCACTGAGTTTAACACCATTAGCTGGGCGTAATGAGCTCAGGAAGAATGGAGGGCAAAAGATACCTCTGCCAAGTTTGAGTCAGTGAGTTCCAAGAACGGTTTGAGTCTCTGACCATTCATGACAAAAGGTTTAGAATCAAGGCTGAGTTCACTAATTTCAATGGCTCCATTTCCAAAGATTCGTCTCACCAAGAATGGTCCAATCCATTTTGATCTAAGTTTTCCTAGGAACAGTTTTAGATTGGCATCAAATAGTAGAACTTTTTTGTCCATGGTGGAAAGATTTTCTTACAATGTGCCTATCAGGGAAGGCTTTAACCTGCTGTTTGTAGATACACGAGTTCTCATACGCAACATTGCATAGTTCCTTGATCTCACTCAATTGAAATCGGTAGTGTATTCCAACCTTCATCAGATCCAGATTGCACTTCCGTACTACCCAATAAGCCTTGTGCTCCATCTTGAAAGGAAGGTGACATGCCTTTCTGTACACTAATCTGAAGGGAGACATGCTTAATTAGGTCTTGTGGGTGGTCCTATAGGCCCACAATGCTTCCGGAAGGTGAGTAGACCAATCATTCCTATCAGGCCGAATAGTGACCTGAAGGATCTTCTTGATCTCTCGATTCGACAGTTCTGTCAGTCCATTAGTCTGCAGGTGGTAAGGAGTCAAGATACGATGCAACACCCTGTACTTTTTCATCAGGGACTGGAAGTGCACATTGTTGAAATGAGACCTGCCATGGCTGATGATGGCCTTAGGAACCCTAAATCTGGTAAAAATGTTCTCCTGGATAAATCAAAGGATAACTTTATGATCACTAGTTCTCATGGGGACGGCTTCGATCCATTTAGAGACATAATCAACAGTGAGAAGAATGTACTCAAAGCTGTTAGATCCGGTAAAGGGTCCCATGAAATCAATTCCCCATATGTCAAAGATTTTGCACATAATAATTAGGTTTAAGGGCATCATATCCTGTGGGCCCATGTTGCCGAGGTTCTGACAACAAGCGCATGCCCTATAATACGTCTATGCATCTTTAAGCAAAGTGTGCTAGAAGAACCCACATTGGAGAATTTTTGCTATGGTTTTACGCCTAGAGAAATGGCCACTGCAGGCCTAGTCGTGACAAAATGAGATACCATCATTGACCACATCGTCAGGAATGCATCTCCGGATCACCTGATCATTGCCAATGTGAAAAAGGTATGGTTCCTCCCAAATATATTACTTGGCCTTGGCAATCAATTTGTCCCGCCTGGAAGTCGCCCAATCTAGTGGAATTTTCCTCGTAACCAAGTAATTTACAATATCAGCAAACCATGGGAGACTGTGAATGGCTAGCAGGTGCTAGTCCGCAAAATGCTCGGTGATCGGACCAGACGGGTTGATGACTGACGAAGGAAGACGGGACAAATGGTCAGCTACCACATTCTGTTTTCCTACTTTATCGCGAATCTTCAGATCGAATTCTTACAATAGCAAGATCTAGTGGATTAGTCGAGGTTTCGCATCCTTCTTTGCGAGGAGGTGCCTCAATAATGTGTGATCTGAGTATATGATAACACGGGAACACAAAAGATAAGATCTGAATTTTTCCAGGCCAAATACGATGGCTAGCTGCTCTTTCTTAGTAACTATGTTGTTATGCTGAGCCTCGTCAAGTGTCTTGCTAGCATAGTAGATGACCACGGGTTTCCTGTCTATTTTCTGCCCAAGTACCGCACCTTCAGCATAATCAAATGCGTTGCACATGATCTCAAAGGGTTGAGACCAATCAGGGGACTACAGATAGGTGCTTGGGTAACTCGATCACGTAGGATCTCAAATGCCTGAGTGCACTCCTCGATAATTTTGAAGGGGACATCCTTGGAGAAAATGGCAGTCAGGGGACGTGTAATTTTTGAAACATTGGAAATGAATCGACGATAAAAATTGACGTGCCCCAGAAAGGATCAGATGTGTTTAATCGAGCTAGGCATAGGGAGTTTGGAAATTAGACTCACCTTGGCTCGATCAACCTGGATGCCTTTTTCAGGGACGAGATGTCCCAGGACAATTCCCTCAGGTACCATAAAGTGGCTCTTTTCCCAGGAAAGAGCCAAATTCACGTCAATGCACCGCTTGAGGATTTGGACTAAGTGCAGGAGACAATCATCAAAAGATTCTCTAAATACCGAGAAGTCATCCATGAAGACTTCAAGGTATTCACCTACCATATCTGAGAATATGGCAAGCATGCACCACTGAAAAGTAGCGGTTGCATTGCAGAGACCGAAGGGCATCCTCTGGAACGTGCTTGTTCTGAAGGGGCAGGTGAAGGTAGCCTTCTATTGGTCCTTAGGATAGATTGCAACCTAGTTATAACCGGAGTACCCATCCAAGAAGTAGAGGAAACTATTTCTCGCTAGTTTCTCGAGTATCTGATCAATGAACGATAGTGGGAAATGATCCTTCTTCGTGGTGGAATTGACTCCTCTGTAATCAATGCAGACTCTCCACGAGTTTGTTATACGGGTAGGTTTGGTTTCTTCAGCTTCAGTTGTGATTACGGTGAGCCCTGCCTTTTTAGGCACAACTTGGATTGGACTCACCAACTGACTATTGGAGATCGGGTAGATGATACCTGCATCTAACCACTTGATGATCTCCTTTTTCATGACATCCTACAGATTTGGATTTAGGCGTCTCTGTATTTCACGGGATGGTCATGAGCCCTCTTTAGTATAGATGTGATGTGTGTAGTATGAGGGGCTGATACCAGTCAGATCATCGAGAGTCCATCCAATGGCTCTCCGATGCTACTAGAGAAGAGAAATCAGGCATGTTTCCTAATCAGTTGAGTCGGGAGTTGATAATCACAGGAAATGTCTGGTTGGAACCCAAAAAGATGTATTTCAGATGATTGGGAAGAGGCTTTAATTCCATAACTAGGTTATCAGCAATAGCAGGTGGTTTAGGGTGGGTGTCAAGGGAAAAGGAAGGAGCTATGGGTGTGTCTAAGTTAGGTTCAGGCTCCTCTGATTACGGGTTTTGTTCTTCTTGTGGTTGATAAAAAATATTTGAGTTTTCCTTGATACATAGGTCATCAACCACAACCTCAATATCGCAAATTTGTTCTATAACTCTGCAATTAATTCCTTGTTGGGCCTTAAAGATGTCGATCTTCAGTGTCTTGCTCCCAAAATTTAATTTAATTTGGCTCTCCTCACAATTAATATTGGCCCTAGCTATGGATAGAAAAGGTCTTCCTAATATGATCGGTGTATTCTTTAAGTTCTCAAGAGCATCCATGTCTAAGATTATGAAATCCACTGGGAAGTAGAAATCATGTACCCTAACTATGACATCCTCAAGAATTCCATTTGGTGACTTAATAGATCGATCAGCTAACTGCAAAGTCATCTCTATCGGTTTAAGTTCAGATTCCTCAGGATGTGGGTATCAAATTTATGGAAGCTCCTAGGTCTAGAAGGCCTTTGTCAAATTCTAAATCATCGATCTTACATGAAATTAGAGGGGTACCAAGGTCCTTTGCCTTATGCAGGAGTTTGCTCAAGATGACGGAGCTGGCTTGCTCTGACAGTACGATTGGGTTCCCTCCTTTGGTTCACAACTTACGCTTGGGTGTACACACGTCTTTCAATAATCATGCATAAGCTAGTACGTGATGTATAGCATCCATAAAGGGGATGTTTATTTGGACTTGCTCAAAGTGTTTGACCAAGTCCTCCTCAAGTGCCATGAGTTGGGGTTTCCTTTTTCCTTTGGTCAAGGCCTCCGAAAATGGAACTTTTGCAGGTTCCTCTAGAATGGGTCTAGGTTCTTGATCTAGGATAAGGGTATCCTGGATGATTATCCTAGGGTTTGGGTTTGTATTACCAGGTTGAAAGTGGCTTGGATAAGGTGGGTTCTGTGTTGCTTTGCCACTATGGGTAGTAACAGAATTTAGTCTTGCCTTGTTTTGGGCTGGTGTGGGCAAAAGAGGTGATTGCTACTGATAACCCATGTATGATGTCGAAGCCTCCATCTTATCAGGTGATGGAGCAGAAGGGGCCTGATAAACAAAGTGAGCTTGGCCTTTATTTGGGTTCATAACGCACCTCTGGTTCGGCATGTTATTCGGGTTTGGAAGAGGCTGGGAAGGAAGTACACCAGGCTGGCGAGGATTTGCCATCTGGGCAAGTTGATTGCGAACCTTTGTGATCTCATCTTTGTGCTATTTTTGAATAGCCGCATTCATTTTCTGAATGTCAGCCAGAGTCTGAAGGATAAGAGTCATCTGATCTTCGTGAGTCGACCTGGATTGATAGGTTGGGTTGGGCCAAGGCTGAGGCAGCAGATATCGATGAGAAGCATATGGTTGGGGTTGATATTGAGGTCTTTGATTTTGGTTGTTCCCAGACCACGTAAAATTAGGATGATTACGCCATCCAGGGTTGTAGGTGTTTGAGAATGGATCATTATGGATGGCATTGAGGTCCTTGCAGGTTTGAGGAGCCTCAAGAAAGTCAGAATATGAGGGTTCAGAGTTCCCCCAACTAGAATAGGTGGGCCCAGAGTTTCCTTCAAACCCTAAATTAGACGGCGGTGGATACAGGTCCATCCCCTGAGAAGATCGATGGTAGATGTTATGCATAGCCTCCCTGCCAGAGGGCGGTTGTGCGAATGCGTTTTGCATAGAGGTGGCTCGCTATAGGTGTCAAGTTAGCTCATCCACCTTCTTCTCAATAATAGAGACCTTGTCCAGGCAACTGGCCATCAGTTCCAAGTCGACAGAAGAGGACAGGCCCTGCATCTCATGTGCTCCCCTTGGATTTGTCAGTGCACAGGCATTCGTCTGGTCGAACATGCCCATGGATTCATTATTGATGGAGTTCTCACATATGTTCTCGAGAATCTCCCACACAGTGTCTTCATGTTGACCCATGATGTTTCATCCACAGGTAGCATTGATGAATAATCGAATATCCTCATGGAGTCCCTGGTAAAAAGACTGGACTTGTTCCCATTTAGCAATTCTATGGTGGGGGCAGTTTCGAATGAGATCCAGAAAACAATCCCATGCCTCATGAAGTGGTTCTCCTGCTTACTGCGTGAAATGCATGATTTGGTGCCGTAGAGCATTTGTCCGACCAACAGGGAAGAACCTTTTCAGAAACTCGAATTGTAGTTTCGCCCATGTGTTGATTGGACTCGTTTGGGTTTGGTACCAGTGAGCAGCCTTGTCCATGAGAGAGAAGGAGAACATTTTCATGAGTAAGATATCCCGATTTTGAGCTTTTGACCCGAAGGTTTGGGCCAAATGCTTGAGTTGCTTGATATGCTGTAAAGGATCCATGGAATTATGCCCATGGAATTTGGGAATAGCATGAATCATGTTGGGATTGAGTTTAGTATCAGAACCTCCAGTGAGGATTTGGACTCGAGGTTCGATTGCCACTGCAGCGGGATTGTAATGGTATTGCATCATAGGACGTTGCGGTGGGTTCATAAAGGCTTAGAATAGATCATTGAGGTGCTGAAGCTGATTTTCAAGATTGTTTTCTTCTGCTGGTTGCTCGATAATGATGGATGAAGGGGAGCTAGGTTTAGATGAATCAGAAGAGATATCGATCTGGTTGGGTTGTTGCACACACAGGGAGGTCAAGGTTTGGTCTCAATGGGAATGAACAACTAATGGAGGCCTCAAGGATGGTCTTAGAGACCTCCTTCCAAGCATGCACCGATGGAGTAGATGAGAGGTAGAATGTGATGGACCCAATCAGGACACCCAAAAATTTTGAATGACTATAGAGGTTTGGGGCGGATGATACCCCTTAGTCAGAAAGCCGTCCGCCTAAGAATTTCCTGGGTAGCCAGAGTGGGAGAGTCTTGCCAAGACCCCTACACGGTAGAGTGCCCCCACGAGTTACAGGGTTTCCTCTCCTGACCTCTCTTGTCATTAAGGATCTAGGTAGACTAAAATGGGGACTTAACCTCTTAAGTCTACCAGTTTTAAGTTAAGAGCAATGGTGCTTATGATTTCACTTGAACTTTAAGATGTTTTTACTCAAAGTGACCTAATTTGAAGATTGGTTAACCCAACAAGGTGGGTCAACTTCACCTGTTTTGTCCTTTGAGAAATTTAGGTCCCTCTTTTAGTGTCCAAATGAGTTTAAGAGCCTAATTTTAGGGTTTGCTTGAATAGATAGATAAATTCAACCAAGGCTTAGGCACACACTGTTTGGAAGGTTAATTCTTAATTAAGCAGGTGTGTCTCTAAAACCCTAAACTGGAAACCCTAATTGGCTCTTGATTGGTCCAATTTAATTTGTCAAAAATACGGTACCTAGGGATCAAGCAAGAAGGTGATAGCCTGAGATACCTTAAGCCCTAAGTAGGTGCACAAATCAGGGTTTGGATGTTATCTAAGTAGACTGTATCAAATCAGGCAACTTGATGATTAATCTAAGAATAGAATGCAAGTAGCCCTAATTGATTTTATCCTTTTTTAGCTTTTTCAGAATTAGGGGCTTAGAAGAGATTGGATTTGTGTTTTACCTGCCTCTGGAGTGGCTAATGTGTAGCTGATCTTTCTTCAATGAATCCTTGAAATAGATCAAAGTCAAAAGAGATATTGCAAGTTAGTACCAAATCTGATATTGCAATCAAGAGAACTAAGTTGCGCATTGCTCCCCGGCAACGACGCCAAAATGATAGTTGCACTGAAATGAGTTTTGAAATCATTGTATTGTAGTACAATTCGAATCAGTGCGAAAAGCAAATAGCATTTATTACTTGAATGAAAGTCTGAGGTCGTTCATTGGGAGCAAGTGGTAATTCAATCTCAAAATCACAATTCTAGATAAAAGATATGAGCAATTGCAATCAATATTGATTAAAAATGATATAGCAAAAATTTCCAATAGTAATGCGCAAAAAGAAGAGAGGGTAAAATGGTGATTTGAATCACCAAATTACCCTACAATGTTAAGCTTTGCAAGCTACTCAAAGTAACAGAATCATATAAGCCAAGCAAATTTCAATTTAACTAACAAAACCAAGGTATCAATAGATATCAGATGACAGAATAAGCTCTCAGACGCCTTAACCGATGCTCAGTAAGACAGAAGAAAAGGCCTCTTCCTCTTCAAGCCTATAGGCTTCTCTCTTCTTCTTTTCTTCTACCTTCTTAAGCTGCAAAGAAAGCACAGCATAGGGCTCAGCACGCCAGCAGAGGCAAAGGCCTCTCTCAGATCTCACAAGTGTTGAGAGGAGGGCGGCAGAGTAAAACCCTCTCCTCCTTTTTCTCTTCTTCTTCTCTCAGAACAAACAAACCAGACCAAACCCGGGTATCCAGGTAAATAGACTGAGCCCAGACTCGCGAGGCATAAGAGCGGGAGAGGGCGTGCGTATGCACGTACATGCAGGGACCTCACCTACTGTACGTGCTGAGGCGATAAGCCGATATCACTTTTTCTCTTTATGCTCCTGTGCATGCCTGTTTGTTTCCAATGTGGGACTAAACCCACAGGGCTTCTTCGCACTGCCGCAAGTCGATGTCCTTTGCCTGAATTGGAGCAACAACCATGTATGATGAAGTCAACTGAAAGCTTGGAGACCTAGAGCGCATAGTTCCGCACCACCTGGAGTTGATGCCTGGAGCGGAAGATGCAAGAACACCTTCGTCAAGGTGTTCATGGAGCTTCACTAATGGCGGTGGCACAAGCGATGCCTGAAAACAGGAACAAGGCCTTTCAACCGCATCAGAAGACTTCAAAAGTATCGCTGGAGTACAACGAGTGCAGTGGTTGTCTTGGCGTAGAGAAAGAGTGGATGTGTGACTGAGGTGGTGGCAAAAATGATCGGAGAGCAATGTGGTGTTCTGTGGGGTGAAAGGATGAGCAATCGGTCCAATAAGTTTAGGGCTTTTGATGAGTGGAGTACAGCGAAGGTTTTGGACAGGTTGCCGAAGCGGATGGAGTTGTGGAGCGGTGGAGACGCTTCGTCGGAGATGTGGCTGGAGGCAGAGAAGAAGAACTGCAGGGGAAGTGGTTGGCGATCGTGCGTGTGTCGTAAGTGTGAGAGAGAGAAATAGAGTGAGAGGGAGAGAAAGATAGGGACTTAGCTAGGTGAAAGAGGTGGAGGCAGCCGATTTTGGTCAACCGGCACCGGAGAAGGAAGATAGAATGGTGAGGCGATGACGACGAGGTAGACGGAGATACGCCCTCCCTTTGGTTGGGAAGGGTCACGAGGAAGAGATAAGTCAACCAATTTGGTCATTGGACGGTCGGAGGAGGATCGAAGAGGGTCACCGAAGCAGGGGTTTTGGTGGCCTGAGAAGGAGAATCTGAGGGGGTTGACGCACCAAAACTTGCTGGCTTAATGTGCAAGGCCACGGGGGTCCTTTTATAGGGCTTTAGACGGAGTTCTAAGCTTGGAAAACAAGCCTAAAATCTCTGAGATTCTCATCTACGTAGGATACCCAATCAATCAAGCCATTCACATTACGATTCTAGAGGGATTTAGGATCCTTGGATGGGCTCATTTGGAAGGCAATTACTTGACGAGTTTCCCTTTCAATTTTGGGAGGGATTCATCAAGAAATCACAAAGTTCTTGCCATCTAAAGGTCGTTGAAGTTTGTAGGATTAGGACTTCATGGTGGTAGGGACCTTTTTGTGAAGATGATGAGAAAGTTAGGGACTGAAATGCAAAGGATTTGAAAGTTAGGGGCATATGTGTGAGATAAAAGAGTCAGACAGGACCAAATTGCAAACTAGGTTAAGATGACCTCAGATTAGGCCCAAATTTTGGTAGAACCCTAATTTGGACCGAAGAAATTCAATGGTGAAGTTGGATTTTGGTTTTGACCTAGTTTGTGTAGGTAATTTATGCTAAGACCCAAATTATGGCAAAAGTCTACTTGTGGCTCTGTTTTAGGTCAAGACGGGTTCTGATGGTCAAATCAAGCATACCAAACCCTAGAGAATATTTTTCTCTGAATTTTAGAGGGTTTAGATGAATTTTATCCTAACTAGAACCTTGATAGATTAAGCAGGTCTATTTTTAAGGTTTCAAATGTCCATTAATTCTTGTAACACATCAAAACCCTTTTCTGTCTGTTCTAACCCACTTATTAGACTTTTAAGACCATTTCACCTTTGTTCAACCCCTAAGAAAACCCACGATTGTACTGCAATTGAGATATGATGGTAAAATTACAGTTTTACCCCTATTTTCTTATCTTTCTCTCAAAATGATTATGCAATGAATTAGGTCTCTCTAGCGATTATGTAGGAGTACTTAATGGCTTAATTAGATCAAATTGAACTAGTTATGGCTCATGATGGTGTTCCCATCATGCACTCGAGTACTCCACCAGCTTTAGCGAACCTAACCTGTAACCCTTCATGGCTGACCTACCACATCCTGAAGTGGCTGTTGATTTTGTTCATTCCTAGCCTCTTCCACTGGATTGCCCTGATGAATCTTCATCAGTGTCCTCCCTACCTTCTATACTAAACCCACCTCAGCTTGAATTGAAACCACTGCTTAAAAATTTGAAATACAAATTCTTAGGACCTGAGAATACGCTTCCTGTGATTATTAGTGCTGGCTTGACTAAGGAGTAAGAATTGAGGTTGATTACAGTCCTTAAGAACCATAAGGAGGCAATTGGTTGGACCATCCACGACCTTAGGGGGATCGAGCCATCTTACTGTAATCACCGTATTTTTGTGGAAGGTGGATCCCACCCTTCTCGCGAAATGCAAAGGCGACTAAACTTGAATATGCGAGAAGTGGTCAAGAAGGAGATAATCAAGTGGCTCGATGCTAGAATTATATACCTAATCTCGGATAGTCCGTGGGTGAGGCCCGTTTAGATTATACCTAGGATGACAGGAATAACCGTTATGACTAACGAGAAGGGGGGAAACCTTCACCCCTCGTTCAACTTCTGCTTAGAGAGTGTATATTGACTATAGGAAGCTGAACACAACCACAAAAAAGGATCACTTTCCCTCGCCATTCATCAATCAAATCCTAGAAAGGTTAGATGGGCAAAAATACTTTTGCTTCCTGGACGATTATTCGGGATATAACCAAGTCCCTATCCATCCCGAAGACTAGGAAAAGACAACTTTCACCTGTCTCTACGGAACCTTTGCATTCAATAGAATGTCGTTTGGGCTTTGCAATGCACCTGCAACTATTCAAAGGTGCATCTAGCCATCTTTTCTAACAT
Source organism: Thalassia testudinum (assembly GCA_037157565.1). Taxonomy (NCBI): domain Eukaryota; kingdom Viridiplantae; phylum Streptophyta; class Magnoliopsida; order Alismatales; family Hydrocharitaceae; genus Thalassia; species Thalassia testudinum. The sequence goes on along the minus strand of JAZHRO010000025.1, from coordinate 66,163,354 downwards.
GGTGGAAGATTGTCTTGTGGTCTTCATGGATGATTTCTCTATTTTTAGAGATTCTTTTGAGTCTTGCCTAGCTAACCTGGAATTGATTCTTCAAAGATGCATCAAGACATGGCTGGTCCTTAGCCAGGCAAAGATCCACTTTATGACTCAGGAAGGCATTGTCTTGGGTCATGTGGTCTCTAATCAGGGTATTGAGGTTAATAAAGCTAAGGTGGATGCTATCTCTAGGCTTCCTCCACCCACATCCGTAAAACAGATTCGCTCTTTCCTTGAGCATGTGGGTTTTTATTGAAGATTCATCAAGGACTTCTCAAAGGTTGCTTGACCCTTGAGTAACCTTTTGGCCAAAGACACACCATTCAAGTTTGATGAATCATGCCATAAGGCATTTGATTTGTAAAAAACGGCAGTCACCTGTGCCCCAATGTTGCAACCACCTGTCTGGATAGCCCCATTTGAGATTATGGCTAACTCATCTGACTATGTCGTTGGGGCTATCTTGGGTGAGAAGATTGAGAAAAAGCCCTCTGTGATCTAATACGCTAGCAAGACTCTGGACAAGGCCCAGAGGAACTACACCGTTACTGAAAAAGAAATGCTACCTGTAGTTTTCACTTTAGAAAAATTCAAGGCTTATCTTTTAGGTTCTCGTGTCATCATTTATGCCAACCACTCAGCCTTAAAACATCTCTTGGCCAAAAAGGATGCCAAGCCCTGACTTATTTGTTAGATTCTGTTACTTCAAGAATTTGATCTTGAAATCAATGATAAAGCCAAGACACAAAATGTAGTGGTGGATCACCTCTCGAGAATCCTAATTGATTCTCCTCATCCGGATATCCCTATTTCCGACACTTTTCTGGATGAGACTATCCTTACAGTCTTAGGTATCTGAACCCCCTGGTTTGCAGATATCGTCAATTATTTTTCCACTGGTCAAATCCCCCAGGATTGGACCAAACAACAATGGGATAGACTGGTGTCTGAGGCTAAATATTATTTTTGGGATGATCCAAGCTGTACTGCATCGACACAAACTAGATTATTCATCGATGCATCCCAGAAATTGAGTTCCATAATATACTTGAGTTTTGCCATACATCTACGTGTGGTGGACACTTTTCCTAGAAAAAGATGGCAGCAAAAATCTTGCAATGTAGATTCTATTGGCCGTCATTATTTAAGGATGCCCAAGAATTCTCAAAGTCATGCGTCCGATGCCAGACACTCGAGAACATGGCTAAGAGAGATATGATGCCCCTAAACCCTTCCGTCAAAATTTTTGACATTTGGGGCATCGATTTCATGGGACCCTTCGCTCCTTCATTTAGGCACCAGTATATTCTGGTTGCTATTGATTACGTGTCCAAATGGATTGAGGCAATCCCCACTCGGACCAACGACCACAAGGTGGTCATCGATTTTGTGAAGAAGAATATCTTCAGTCGATTCATGATTCCTCAGGCGATTATTAGTGATGGTGGCACGCATTTCACTCATGCCCAGTTTAGGAATTTACTAGGGAAATACAGGGTGAATAATCGGATTTCCATACCCTACCACCCTCAGACGAACGAACAGGCTGAGGTCTCCAGTCGGGAGATCAACAACATTCTGCAAAATATCGTAAGGCTTGATAGGATGGATTGGACCCAAAAGCTAGATGATGCTCTTTGGAGCTACCGTATGGTGTACAAAATGCCTATCGGTATGTCTCTGTTTCTTCTGGTGTTTGGTAAGACATGTCACTTACCCGTAGAGCTAGAACACTAGACATTTTGGGCCATCAGGAAATGTAATTTTGACCTAGAGTTGGCCTGGAAGACTAGGAAACTCCAACTATCTGAGTTGGAGGAGCTTATAAATGATGCCTATGAAAATGCCAGAATCTATAAGGCAAGGACCAAAGCTCTCTATGACCAGATGATTTCACGTAAGAGCTTTGAGCCGAACCAGAAGGTCTGGCTTTTCGATTCTCGACTGAAGCTCTTCCCCAGCAAGCTTAGGTCTAAGTGGGACGATCCATTCATTATTGAGCGGATTTTCCTTAGTGGATTTGTCGAAATATCTAACACAAAGATGGGTAATTCCTTCAAGGTCAACAGATAGCGTCTTAAACCCTTTGTTGACCATGTGCTCCTAAACCCATCTTGGACAAGGTTGCTCTTACCTTACCTTAACCACTGTAGGCCGATCATCGCCGAGTTGAAGGCACTAAACTCAACACATGTAAAGACTATTCCGAGCTGACCAGAATATCACGGAAACTAGGTGCTATTCTTCCACTTCTACTCTCCTGCATGCTTTCATTTTTAACAATGAGGACATTGCATTAACTAAGCATGGGGGTGGATATATCTTATGAAATAATCTTTTTGTCAACCGTAACAGTAATTTCCTATTATTCTAAAAAAAAAATAGAATTAGGAGATGAGAACTTAGGCATTAGGAGTTGCAAACTTTAGGAATTGATACTTTGGGACCTAAATACTTAGACTCTTCAAGTCTTCGGGCTTAATTAGCCTGGGTGTCCACTCGAATGTGGATTTAGTCTCAATCCTCGTCAATTCAATTTCATCTTCAATCTAGTAAATAAATTGGGATGATAAGTACACGACTTACCAACTCACCCTTTGATTTGAGGGGATTTTAAATCTAAGCATCTACACACTATTCGCACTGACTCACTTTCCCGCGGTTTTTACAGAAATTGGGTAGCTAATGAACTGTCTAGGGTGGTATGGCTGGCAAGTTGTCGTGGGTAACAGCCCATTGGCTGTTGTCTAGAGTCCAGCCACAAGACCATTCTCTTCATACTACCTTTAGGTAAATTTTAGATCAGGGAAGCCACCTACTTAAAAAAAAGGAGAAAACAAAAAAATAAAAACCACACTTCACTGCACAAGTATGGCTAGTAAGTTGCCAAGGGTAATAGCCCATTGGCTGGTTGTTGATAGCGATTTCACGCGGTTTGTTAAATACGTCGTTGTAACGCGCAAATCGATCAACTCTTAAATTTATATTCCTAGGTAGGGGAGTATCTAGGGTTGTCCAAGGAGGCCAAATGTTTGCAAAATTGATTCTCTTGCTTGGAATAAAAATCTCAACTTTCTTTTTTGGTATTTTTCAATATATCATTTTTTTTGTTTTCGAATTAAGGCAACATGCGAAATGGTGGCGGGAAGGTGATTTACACTTCAAATTTAAAATGTGGCAAGTAGAACCTCTCCCTAAGCTCACTCTAGGAAAGTGGAGGGCTAGAATAATTAGGGAGAGGGAGTGAAGAATGCTAAAAACAAAGCAAGTAGAAATGCAAATAAGAAATTGCAAAGAAGGCAACTAGATTAATGAAAAGTGTTTTACAAAAAAGCCTAGTAGAGGAATGCTTCTACTACTAGAAAAATAAAAATAAAGAAAAGCAAACACAAATCCTCTAGATAGATGGTAAAGAAGAGGGCTTCTTGCTCCAAAGTTGGTGGCTCCCAATCTTGAAAAGAGTCCTCCAACTCCTTCCTTGCTATGCTCCGCCAAGGCGATGTCCTCCAAGGCAAGCCCTAAGGGGGCATGCCCTAAGCTTCTCTCCAAGGGTGGACGTCCACCCTAAGTCCTTCTCCTTTTCCTAGCCATCCTCCTTGAAGTGGAAGAGTCCTCCTCCTTGGTGTGGCCCAAGTTGAAGAGAGTGGGGAGAAGAAGGCACCAAAAGGGCTGGTGATGTGCCCCTTTAATCTCCTTCTCTACTCCTTCTTCTCGGCCGTAGGTATAGGTGGTATAGGTAGCAAATTACACTAATGGAGGATGGACCAAAATGGTGGTAGGTGGTGGGTTTTTATAGAATAGGAAGGGGGCTAAGGTGACCCTTGGAATGGAGGGCTAAGATGAAGAGATGGAGGTGGTTAAAGATCCCATGGCCAAGGTGAGTTGGCGCCACCTTAAGGGACACCTAAGGGGTGGTTATGGTGGTTGACACCCCTTGATGTTGGCACCAAAATGGCTTCTAGAAGAGGGTCTAAGTTGGCACCAAGAAGGATTCTAGAAGGAGGGTTAGGTGGATGGCTAGGATGGATTATGTGGGTAGGTGTAGGGTGGATGAAGGGCTGAAAGTTGGTGGCAAAATAGAGGTGGTTAGGGGTAGTTTTTGGCCCCAACTTGTAGTGTCTTTTGGTGGTGATAATGGGGTGAAGGGGTGGCTAGGAGGTGGCGCCAACTTGAGTAGGGTAGCTAGCTTAGGTAGGATTAAGTTGGTGGAGCTAGCTAGGGTTGAATTTGAAGGTGGTGGATGGCCAAGGAGCTGGTTGCTAGCTAAGCTAAGCTAAGCTAAGCTATCTTAGCTAAAGGTGGAGTAGAGGAGAAGGTGTTGGAGCTAGGGTTTGGAGGGAGGAGCTGAGGAGGAGAAGTCTGGAGCTGGAGTTGGAGCTGGTTGCTGTTGAAGAGGCTGGCATGGAGCTACTCTAGCTGGCTTAGCTTTCTAATTCTTTGCTAGCTGCTAAGCCAAGCTAAAGTAAGCTAGCTTCTACCATAATGAGCTGAGGTGAGCTAGGTGTGGTGCTCCCGGGGAGAATCAAGCTGGTTGAGGCAGCTAAGGTAGCTTAGCTCAACTGAGTTGAGCTAAGCTAAGTCCCTGGGAGCTGGACTTGAGCTTCCTGAGCTGGGATGAGTTCTTCTTCAGTTGGCTGGAGTTGAGTGGAGCTGGATGTAGCTGGATCTGAGCTGGAGTGAACTCCTGTCAACTCAGCTGAGCTAGCTAGAGCTCCTTGTGGACTAGTGGGAGCTGAGATGAGCTTGACTCAGCTAAGTTGAGTTGGATCTGAGTTGACTTCAGCTAGGGTGAGGTAAGATGAACTCTCTTGAGCTGCCATTCAGCTGAGATTAGCTGAATGGAGCTGGGATGAGCTATCCATAGTTCAAGTGAGCTAGGTTCCAGCTGTGGTGAGCTGGATCAAGCTGAGTTCCAGCTAGTCTGGGCTTCTCCTTCACCATTTGCCTTCTTGAGTGCTAGGGTTTTAGGGATCTATATATCTGTACATCCCTAACACTCACAAAAACATATTAAAAAGACAATAAAAAAGGCAATGCATGCCTAACCTAATTTACGCCTAAATGCAGCCCAAAAACCCATTTGCGGAGTAAAATCCTAAGAGCTAGGTTTGTTTTAATGCATAAGAATGATGATAAACTGGTGTTTATCACACCCCCATGCTTTTCTTTTGCTAGTCTCTTAGCAAAACTTTAATTTTTTTGGAAAATGGAATTTTTGGGAAATCTAGTTTTTTTGACTTTTGAGGAGAAAAAGAGATTAAGGGACCTTGGTAGATTAGAACACAAGAGGTACGGGATTTGTTAAAGATAAACATTGAGATTTATTTTTGGATTCAATCATTAGACAAAATGAGATCAATATATCCTCCAGAAAATTCACAAATTAACCCCTTGTTAATTCAGATGACTTGAAATGTTTGTTTTTAGGATTTTTCTGGCTCATGAATCTGATTCGTAACTTGCAAAATCCTTTAAATCCTTGTGTCTGTACTTGTGAAAAGCCAACATTTATAAGAGCGTGTTAATTTATTTATTACTTTTTTTTTCTCCCCCATGCTTATTTTTAGCTTAGTCTTACAACAGATGTGTCGGGATCATCATTCCCGTTACCATTCCTCGAGGGGGCTTTGGCACCAGTACTTCAAGATAGCACTGTCCATGACACCACCTAGGAGCTCACAACCTCAAAACACGATGCGGTGTAAAGAGGTGCTCCAAGCAAACTCAAGCTCTTGCTCCGACACTATAGGTAGAGCACCGTCCAAGACACTTGTGCTGCTAAAATGCGCTTTAATGCTCCATCTAAAGATATGAAATATAGATATGGAGCAGCGCCGAGGTAGTAACATGTTGACATCGCATCCTCAAAGGAGGTATTTTTCTCCTTCTCGGCAGTGGGAACTCAAACCAATGATCCGCTTCAGACTTTCACTAAGTCCAAACAAAGGAGTTTTTCAAATTTTTAATTATTTTTAGGTGTTGGCTTGTGTGTGAAAATTGACACAAGAAGTTTCTCAAGACACGTAAGTTTTTGAATCAGAAACTAAGTCAAATACTTTACGTATTACAAAATAGGATCAAGTCACTTGAACTATCATGAGTTCAGGTGAAATTTTAGAGAAGGATATCTGATCTAGTCTAAAATAGACCCTAAAATTCTAATGATCAGATCCGTGTCCTCATCCTTAGTTTGTTAAAGATTAAATCCCATTGTACCAGAAGTGAATTTTTCGACCATAGTCCTGATTTCAAAATTTTTCCTCAAAAAGTTTTCAACATTTTTATTTTTTGGGTATGCAAGCAAGAAATAAATTAAAGAAAATTACATGGTTTTAGGTTTTGAACATCCTAAATCGATCGTAAAAATTTAAAAACACCCCCCCATGCTTAAGATATGCCATGTCCTCATGCATTAGGAGGGAAAAGGGATCACCTTAATGAAGAATGGTCGAGTTTAGGAGGAACAAAACCTGGAAAAAGAAAAAAAAATGGAAAGCAAGAAAAAAATATGATGGGTTACCTCTCATCCAGTGCTATCTTTTATGCCATTCAGTCGGACGTGAAGGTATGCACGGAAGACGTAAAATCATGTAGATAATTGGACACTTGGATGCCCGCAAAAAAGGTGTCTTCTTCTAGATCCCTAGAAAATTGATTAGAAATAATACCGGGATCAAAGTTGGATGGAAAATGATAAGTGTAGCCCGAGTCTGGCCATGGTTTTAAATCAGGTTGGATGCCAAACTCGGGCGGGGTTGGTGGTAGGTCCGTAAGAAAGGAGTCGGGGAAGGAATGGTGAGGATTGGGGGAAGTTAGTGTGGAAGAATTAGGTGCGTGAATAGTGGGTAGGTTAGGGGGGTGTCAGGAATAAGTTTGGGGTCAAGACAAGTTTCCGGATCACAGATTTTGCCAACCACTAATTCTGAATCAGAGTCCTCAAAAAAATTGTGGTCGGTAAGGGTATCTATTAACATTGTCTCCTCCACCATATTGGAAATTTCAGTATCTGAGTCCTCAAAGAAGTTATCATCATGGAATCTCCTGGAGGATTTGAAAATATCTAAAGTGAGAGTTTGGCCTGCACAAGTGATATCCATTTTTCCTGTGTGGCAATTGATATTTGCCTTTGCAGTGGCCAAAAAAGGGTGTCCAAGGATTATTGGGGAGTCCAGTAATGATTTAGGTGCCTCAATGTCAAGAACCAGAAAGTCTGCGGGGAAGACAATTCTAGACCTTGACCAAAACATCCTCGATAATCCCACGAGGTTTGATTGTAGATCGGTCGGCTAATTGCAGGGTAACCTCGACGGGTTTTAATTCACCGATCTGAAATTCTTCAAATAAATTCGTGGGAATAATATTAACTGAGGCACCAAGATCAAGGAGGGCACGATTAAATGTAGTCTCATCAATAATTATAGAAATTAAAGGCACCCCCAGATCTTTCATCTTAGGAGGCAGCTTACTCTGTATGACAGAGATTACTGTCTTCGAAAGATGCACCTGTCTTAGATTTTTGGCCTGCCTTTTAGGAGTACAAATCTCCTTGAAAAATTTAGCATAGGCAGGTATATATTTGATGGCATCTAGGAGAGGAATATTGATATGAACTTTCCCAAAAAGATCCATGAGTTCTTCTATAGTGGGCTCAGATTTCTTTTTTCTGTTGGTGGTGGGGAGGAGGGCTTGTGGAAAAGGGATAGGAATCTTGTCTTGAGATTTGGGTATTTCTTTTTCTTCCTGATGGGGAGGTGGGGAGTCAATTTGCACAGGTATTTCACCGGGTTTGTGTGAGGGCCCAGGGTCAGTGGTGGTTTTCCCACTCCTCAAAGTAACTGCATGTGCAGTCAGATTATTATTTGGAGGAGGTGGGGGGCCTGTGATTGTAGAAACCTGGGTGGCTGCTGAGGTGGTGGATTAGGAGGAGGATGATTCGGATAGTGTGGAGTTCTGCCCGTATAATGGTTCCCTTGGTGACTAGGGTTGGCCATGGGTTGGAACGGAAGATGTCCTGCAGGTCTTTGCATGGGAGTAACCCTAATCTGATTGTTCAGATTTGTGATGGTGTGGGTTACTTCCGTCATTTTTGTTTGCATTTCCTGCAGGGTTCGCATCATCTGGGCATTGATGTCTTGTTGAGATGGCCCAGGATGGAAGTTTGGATTCGGACCATACCCATGATATGGTTGGGAGGAAACTTGATTATTCTAGTAGTTCGGGTAATTTTTCCAATTGGAAGAATTTTTAAAGGGCTCCTAGATGGCAGAAATATGTTGAGTGGGGTTAAGATCTGGATAGTCGTAATTCCCCAATGCATCATAGGCAACCTCAGAATAATCAACAGGAGTAGTGTTGAGATTGTGCAAATTTTCTCTTCGTGGAAAGTTAGGTTGGGTTAGATGTGGGTGTGGAGCTTGAGTTGATGTGGCCAGTCTTTCCTCAATTTTCTTTTGATTAATATGCATCTGGTCGAGTTTTTGAGCGATCAATTGAAGATCGTCTTGGGTGACAGGGATAGATTGAGTGCCTATCTCATGAACACCGAACTGCGAGTTTTGGGTTCTGCAAAATGTGTTCATGGAAGCTTGATTAAATGAGTTTTCACTCATTTCTTCAAATAGGTCATAGGCACTTTCTGCATCTTTATTTAAGAAGTTGCCGCCAGACGAGGCGTCGACAAAATGTCGGATTTGATCTTCTAATCCATGATAGAAGATTTGCACAAGCTACCATAAAGGAATCTCGTGGTGCGGACAACTTCTTAAAAGATCTTGAAATCTTTCCCAAGAATCATGGAAAGTCTCACCAGATTTTTGGTGAAAGGTCGTAATAGATCTTCACAAGGAATTGGTACGACCTATAGGAAAGAATTTCTTGAGGAAGGTGATCTTGAGCTGAGGCCAAGTTGTGATGGGTCGGCCAATGGTCCTGAACCAATAAGCGGCCTTATCTTTAAGATATAATGGAAAAAGCCGCGTCAACCATATGTCTTCTTGAACATTTCGGGAATGGGTTGTCTGTGCAAGAAGAGTTAGCTCTTCAAGGTGGCCGAAAGGGTCTTCCCTAGGAAGGCCACGAAAGTGTTTAAATAGGTTCAGGACTGCAGGCTTGATCTCAAAGTCCCCCTCCGGTATGACCACCCCTGGTCGTTCCTCATAATAAGACGAATCATAGAAATCTTTTAAAGGAACAACAGGCTGCTGACGGGGTGGTGGGTTTGGCTTTGGATTGGTTAGGTTTTGGATGTTCCTAGTCAATGTTTGTTGATTGGAATTTAATTTATTAATCTGATCGGCCATCAATTTTAAAAGATCAGGTAGGGGGTCTTGATGTTGTGTGTGGGGCAACTCAAGATTAGGGAGCTCCAAGTGTGGGAAGTTAATGGTGGGTGGGTTTTGGGTGGAAGGTTTAGAATTAGGGTTAGTGGTAGGGTTAGAGGTGGAAGTGGAAGGGTCAGTGGACCTATTTTGTTGTGTTTCCATTTTCTCAGGAGAAGAAGACAGAAAAAGTGGTCTTTTTGCGTGCGGGGCGAAATCAAATGGTCCTTCCAAGTGAGGGTTTTGAGACCATCGCCCGTGCATAAAATGGAAGAACGGGAGGGGAGGAGAAGAGAAAGAGATGAGAGAAAGTGTGCAATTCAAACAAACAAAACTAGACCTAACTTAAATGTGACTCCCTAATAATAACCTAAGACTTGGTCTATATAGGAAATAAGTAGTCAATAGTGAATACCCGTTCTATCAACAAATCTAGCCAAGTTGCTTAAGGGGAGGTTTGGGCCCAAACGTTTCCCAAGGAAAACCCCAGGTGCTTGTACAAACCCGCGCCTGGTCGTTTGACACGGCCCCTCAGCTTGAACACCAGATATAGATGACAGAATTGGTACTAACTAAAGAAAACTTAAGACCTAAATAGCAAGCCTAAGTTGATAAAGCCTTAGGGGTCAAGTTGCTACAAATTTTAATTAGGTCTAGGATGCTATAGTGCACACGGAATGTGGAGGGTGTTTATTGGGATGTTGACCTGTTATTTTAATTTTTTGTGGGTGTGCAGGAATTGGAGAGTGGCTCCAATGAAAATCAAGTTGTCACACAAATTTTTTTTTTGTATTTTTGTCTTTTAGGATTTGATTTAATTAAATGTGTTTGAGGGTTTTTCTATTTAAGTTTTCAAACAAGTTTGAAAGTTCACAATCAAAGGAAAGACAAGTTGTATGGGTGATTGTATATTTCCTTTAAATTGCGTCTCTAAAGAGAAAGAAAGAAACCCTAAGCCAATTTTCCCTAAGACAGAAATTTAACTACCAATGAGTTATTTTTAGGCTTTCTGAGTAGATAGTGATCCAATCAATGCAACCAACACCACTACCTTGATTGAAATCAAACAAGGATTCCAGAAACGATTTTTGTAAGATTTTAGAAATTTGTTTGATAGTTATTTTGAATTTTTAATTGTACTGGTGTTAAAGTCCAAAATTGATACCAGTGGGTATTTTAGACTTTTCAGTATTACCACTGACCTCATAAAATTTTTGTGATTTTATATAATGTGTATAATTTAACAAGGATTCCAGCAAGATAAATTGCACAAAAATTGTATGAGTATAAAAATTCTAAAAATTCACGGACAGTAGCAAAACAGGAAGATGAGAGGGTGTGACCCCTTTCCAGTCCACGAATTTTAAAAAATTAAATACAAATCCAATTGATCTGAAATTTGGAACGGATGTTCCTAACTTAATTAGGAATCACTGTATGAAAGTTTATGATTTTAGGAGGCCTATGGTGTTTGGAATCGATTTTTCAAGTTCGGACAGAAATCTGGACCCGAAAAATAGAACACCAATACTTGCAATGGAGTGGTGCTAAAGAAGCATTCAAGCAAACAATGGATTTTATATGGTCACCACTCCACCTAATTAAAGTGTTTAGGGTCCTGAAAGCCAATTTTAGTGTATTTTGGTAGTTTTTTAGCCTAAATGTGACAAGAAAGGGGAACCAACCTGAATTTCACGGGAAGAAAAGGATCTTTGAGCTCTTGCTTCCAGATTCCTACCTTCCCGTTGTAATTCCTGCACACACAAAAGAAAGAAAGAGAAGGGGATGAGATCCACTTCAAGCAAGAGAAGATTAATTAATGCAAAGCCATGCCTCCCCAGCAACGGCGCCAAAAAGTGATAGCGATTTCACGCAGTTTGTTAAATACGTCGTTGTAACGCTCAAAATCGATCAACTCTTAAATTTATATTCCTAGATAGGGAAGTATCTAGGGTCATCCAAGGAGGCCAAATATTTGCAAAATTGATTCCCTTGCTTGGAATAAAAATCTCAACTTTCTTTTTTGGTATTTTTCAATATATCATTTTTTTTGTTTTTGAATTAAGACAACATGCGAAATGGTGGTGGGAAGGTGGTTTACACTTCAAATTTAAAATACTACTTCTAAGTGGCAAGTAGAACCTCTCCCTAAGCTCACTATAGGCAAGTGGAGGCCTAGAATAATTAGGGAGAGGGAGTGAAGAATGCTAAAAACAAAGCAAGTAGAAATGCAAATAAGAAATTGCAAAGAAGGCAACTAGATTAATGAAAAGTGTTTTACAAAAAAGCCTAGTAGAGGAATGCTTCTACTACTAGAAAAATAAAAATAAAGAAAAGCAAACACAAATCCTCTAGATAGATGGTAAAGAAGAGGGCTTCTTGCTCCAAAGTTGGTGGCTCCCAATCTTGAAAAGAGTCCTCCAACTCCTTCCTTGCTATGCTCCGCCAAGGCGATGTCCTCCAAGGCAAGCCCTAAGGGGGCATGCCCTAAGCTTCTCTCCAAGGGTGGACGTCCACCCTAAGTCCTTCTCCTTTTCCTAGCCATCCTCCTTGAAGTGGAAGAGTCCTCCTCCTTGGGGTGGCCCAAGTTGAAGAGAGTGGGGAGAAGAAGGCACCAAAAGGGCTGGTGATGTGCCCCTTTAATCTCCTTCTCTACTCCTTCTCGGCCGTAGGTATAGGTGGTATAGGTAGAAAATTACACTAATGGAGGATGGACCAAAATGGTGGTAGGTGGTGGGTTTTTATAGAATAGGAAGGGGGCTAAGGTGACCCTTGGAATGGAGGGCTAAGATGAAGAGATGGAGGTGGTTAAAGATCCCATGGCCAAGGTGAGTTGGCGCCACCTTAAGGGACACCTAAGGGGTGGTTATGGTGGTTGACACCCCTTGATGTTGGCACCAAAATGGCTTCTAGAAGAGGGTCTAAGTTGGCACCAAGAAGGATTCTAGAAGGAGGGTTAGGTGGATGGCTAGGATGGATTATGTGGGTAGGTGTAGGGTGGATGAAGGGCTGAAAGTTAGTGGCAAAATAGAGGTGGTTAGGGGTAGTTTTTGGCCCCAACTTGTAGTGTCTTTTGGTGGTGATAATGGGGTGAAGGGGTGGCTAGGAGGTGGCGCCAACTTGAGTAGGGTAGCTAGCTTAGGTAGGATTAAGTTGGTGGAGCTAGCTAGGGTTGAATTTGAAGGTGGTGGATGGCCAAGGAGCTGGTTGCTAGCTAAGCTAAGCTAAGCTAGCTTAGCTAAAGGTGGAGTAGAGGAGAAGGTGTTGGAGCTAGGGTTTGGAGGGAGGAGCTGAGGAGGAGAAGTCTGGAGCTGGAGTTGGAGCTGGTTGCTGCTGAAGAGGCTGGCATGGAGCTACTCTAGCTGGCTTAGCTTTCTAATTCTTTGCTAGCTGCTAAGCCAAGCTAAAGGAAGCTAGCTTCTACCATAATGAGTTGAGGTGAGCTAGGTCTGGTGCTCCCGAGGAGAATCAAGAGCTAAGCTAAGTCCCTGGGAGCTGGACTTGAGCTTCTTGAGTTGGGATGAGTTCTTCTTCAGCTGGCTGGAGTTGAGTGGAGCTGGATGTAGTTGGATCTGAGCTAGGGTGAACTCCTGTGAACTCAGCTGAGCTAGATAGAGCTCCTTGTGGACTAGTGGGAGCTGAGATGAGCTAGACTCGGCTAAGTTGAGTTGGATCTGAGCTGACTTGAGCTAGGGTGAGCTAAGATGAACTCTCTTGAGCTGCCATTCAGCTGAGATTAGCTGAATGGAGCTGGGATGAGCTAACCCTAGTTCAAGTGAGCTAGGTTCCAGCTGTGGTGAGCTGGATCAAGCTGAGTTCCAGCTTGTCTGGGCTTCTTCTTCACCATTTGCCTTCTTGAATGCTAGGGTTTTAGGGATCTATATATCTGTACATCCCTAACACTCACAAAAACATATTAAAAAGATAATAAAAAATGCAATGCATGCCTAACCTAATTTACGCCTAAATGCAGCCTAAAAACCCATTTGCAGAGTAAATTACTAAGAGCTAGGTTTGTTTTAATGCATAAGAATGATGATAAACTGGCGTTTATCAGTTGTCCAGAGCCCAGCTCACAAAAATGCACAATAATTCCCAAAACACTTAGGAAAGACGTGGGGAATTAGAATAAACCGGGGAGATATACATAGGGATCACCCTTGTGTTGAACCCATAAATAAAAGAAATAGGGTGAAAGCTACCGTTCGAAAAGATAAACCTTTAGGCAAGGTCACCTTGGGTCGTAAAAATCCAAAGTCCATCTTAACGGCTGCCTAGTGAGTCTTTCACTCTTTTCACTAGATGCTTAGCACTTAGAGTCCTTTTCGAGTCTTGGGCAAGTCAGGTAGCTGTAAAAAGTTATCTCGAAATTCTCAAACTCCAAAAGTCCCAAAAAAAAAATTAGAAAAGAAGAAAAAGCATGAAAAAATGTATCTTCTCTTTTCAAATAAGATGAGGGCTTGGGAGGTCTGCATTCTAGCAAACACTTGGGCACTGTCAAGTTTTTGTAACCAGGTCTTGGGTTGAAGTTTTCTAAAGCAACCAACAAATTGTGCCTAAGTGATCAAATCCTAATTCTACTTTTATACAGAGCATTTAGTTAATTTTGCTAGGGACTAGCAAAAGTTAAGCATGGGGGTATGATAAACACACATGAATTCATGATAAAATGCTTATTTATGATAGTTCATAGGCTTAGCATTGCATATCATGTTATAAATACTACATTACATCCATTGCATGGCATTTAGGATAGTTGTGTATTATGTACATTAATTCTCCCATTTTATATGGCTAGGAGGTAGTGTGACATCTTTATGGGCTTCAGATGAAGAATATGACCGTATGGATGAATCTGGAGCGACGATCATTGTCTGTCAATGTAAAAGTCACCTCGATTAGAGCTCCATAGCACCCTCTACAAGAAGAAGACAGACGGCCCAGATGACGCCATGTGGCACCATCCAGGCCACACTAGCTCAGCCATCGTGTCCCCAGCCTTGCCACAAGAAGAGATCCTAGCCGTTGGATCTCAATCCAATAGTTGAGACACGCGCTTCCATGGTTGAAGGGCGCTCTACATCGCTTGGCCTCAAGCTGCTCAAGGAAGGATTCACCTTGACCGTTGGATCTTCATCCAATAGTCAAGGTACGTGACTGCACCGCTCTCCACTCGGCAAAGTGGTGCTTTAGCCAAAAGGTGAAGTGCTCACTCCTGAAATGAGAGGCGTGGGTTAGAGCCGCAATCCACTACGCCTGCTATAGCACCAGATGAAATAGGGCTGCTTGATATTGATTGAGCGGTTGAGATTCTGTACGTGCGATCTGACGCCTCCCACTAATGCGAGGACGCACAATAGATCTCACGCACGCCATCAGGAGCGTGCAGTTAAGACGATCGGGAGCCGCATCCACTGTCCAATCCTCGCAATCGCCCGAGGCACGATCTATGGGCGACTCTCAACCATGCAATTGATGATCCGATGGCTACCAACGAATGCACCAGTGGTGCGGAATTCAAACATGGGCGAGCACACGTTTCCTCCTCGCGATCCCAACCATCCACTCCCGATCCAACGGCTGATGATCGCCGTGCCCTACGCCAGCTGCAGCCATGCTTCCAAGCGCCAGCAAAGGTGCGTGAATGCTACAGCAACACCTCCGACGGGTCTTTAACGGCATCTTAAATGTTTTTGAAGACCCATGCATGCAAACCACCTCCATTCCACCACTATATAAACACCCCTACACCCCCCATTCCTTATCATCTCTACCTACTCTACTCCTACCTACTCCTAAGCTCTAGTAGCCTACCAAAGCTCCATTAGAGCTTACTCTCAAGCTCCAAAGGCCTTTTATTAGTGTAATATTCCTATTTCCCACCAAATATTCATCCCTCATCCCACCACCTTCGTAGGTTGCCTTGGAGCCATCCTCCTACCTCCATTCCGATAGAAGATCACCTTCGTCTCCTCACCTCCATTCCAGAGCCTTGATGAAGCATTCCTCTACCAGGCATCCTTTTGCATCTCACCTCCGTCATCCTACATCTCACCACCTTCATCCAAGCTTCTGCCAGGAACAATTGTCTCGTCGAACAGCCGATTCGAGAGATTTCTTCTCACCCCTATTCATTTATGCTTTCATAGATTATTGTAATAAACATTGGAGTGATATATCATATTTGTTCCATCTCATTTTGTGAACTTATCTTACTTGTCATTTTTCAAAAACACAAAAATAACAAAACCTCAAAATACCAAAAAGAAACAAAATGAAGCGTGGTTTTCAAACAAAGTAAACATCACCTCCCTGTGTTCCACCCGGGACTCCCTTGGAGTTTCGATTATAAATTGTATTTGATAGATGCGTTTTGCGAGCTACAACGATGTGTTCTCCAAACCCCAATTTTAATTTGTGAAACATGACGCATCATGCACTTTGTCAGAGATATTAGATGTCGGATGCTTAAGGGAAGACATCTTTAATGATGCTGGCTACAGTGCCTTCGCACTAATCTTTCTTCTTCTTCTCTTCCTTTTCTCTTTGGCTCTTCTCTTCTTTCTCTTCTTCACTCACAAGGGGCTTCCCAATCCTCACAGTAGCTAAGTGTTGGGTTTCCTCTCTGAAGAGAAAAACCCCCCACCCCTGCTTTCTCGTTCATTCTTACTCTTCTCTTTTTCTCAGGTAGCTAGGAAATCGGGTAATCGAATATGCGTACTCAAGTCCAATCTCACTGGCAATGGGTGATGAGTGAGGAGTGAAGATGTAGGTTGGGTCCTGAGTGAGGTGTAGTGGGCCCTTACCGCGTGGTTGGAGGCGATAAGCCCTAATCATAAAATCAATTTATACACCCTCACGCATTCTCCCACATCCGATGTGGGACTAACTAGTCCCTCCTTCCTTGCGTGGGCAGCCAAGTGAAACTCACATCCAATTGGAGATGAAGAAGCAATCAAAGCTCCTTATTGGAAGCTTGGATGTGAACCTGGAGGGATTCCGCATCACTTGGAGTAGCAGCTTGGACTGCTTGGAGCAAGAACACACTTCAAGCTCTCTTGAAGGAGCTCGTTAAAGGCAATGATGACCTGTGAACTTGAAATGGAAAATACGATGCTACGCCCCAATTAGAAAGCTCAGGAGCTTCGCTTGGACTTGGTGAAGGTGATGGCGGTGGTGGAGTGCAGTGCGTGTATGAGCAGGGCAAATTTGGAGAAGGTCGGATCTTGTGGAGGTGTTCGGTGTAGGGCTAGGGCAAGCAATCCCCTCAATTTCTTGAGGAGTTTTGCTCAGTGGAAGTGGCGAAGCTTTTGGGAGTGGTGGCGGCCGATTTGGTGGGGTGTAGAGGTCGTGTGAGCTCACCGAAGGTACACCGACAAGGTGGAAGACGAAGGACGTACGAGCGAGTCTATGGTCGAAGCAGAGTTGTAGCAGCACAATGATGATACATAGATGGAGTAGAGTTGATGAGGCTAGCTAATGGATGATAAGGGGTGGAGAAGGCGTCGGTCGTGATGAGCCAGCACCGGAGAAGGAAGTAGCTCCGGTAATGAAGAACAGCGACGATGGAGGGTTAGAGGACACCTCGCTAGTATTGCGAGGTGCGGATGAGAATGAAGAGTCGGAATCGACCACCTATAGTACGCAACGGCTAGCGATCAAGTCGAAGGAGGGAGGTCACCAGAGTGAGGTGGAGTGAGCTGGAGGTTGGAGGAAGAAGAGGGATTTTTGGCTTTATTTCTCGCTAAGGAGGTGAGGTTATCCATGAGGGTCTTTTATAGGCCATTGGGTGAGTCTCTAAGCTTGGAAACAATATTGGAGAGCTTGGATTTTTAGGGAAGGAAGGCTTGAGGTTCAAGGATTCGTACGAGCCATAAGGGAGGATTTGGAACCTAGAAGTAGGTTTAGATGATCAAGGATTTCCTCAAGGTCATCCCTTCCAATTTTTGAAGGAATTGGTCAAGTAATCAAGGAGGAATCCTTGATTGAAACCTCGGGATGTAGGTTCACACTTGCCATGGTGGTAGGGACTTGTGTAAAAAAAAGACAAAGTTGGGTGGCAGTTCACAAGGAGTTTTGAAAGTTTAGGGGCATTTTATAAGAAAAAGAGTCAGACTTGGACCAAAATGCAAACTAGGTCAAAATGAGCTCATATTGGGCCTAAATTTTGGTATAAACCTAATTGGATCCAAGGAATCTAATGGTGAAGTCGGATTTAGGTTTTGACCAAGTTTGACTAGGAAATTTATGTAGAAGCCCAAATTAGGGCAACTTTGTATCTGTGACTATTTTAGGCAAAACTAGGTTCTAATGGTCAAATCAAAGATACCAAGCCCAATAGAATATTTTTATATGAATTTTAGAGGGTTTAGGTGAATTTTATCCTAACTAGAACCTCAGTTAACTAAACAAGTCTACTTTTAGGTTTTCAGATGTCCCTTAATTCTTGAATTGCATGAAAACTCAATTCATTCTGCCTGGACCCAGTTATTAGACATTAATGACCATATGACCCTTAATAAACCCCTAAATACCCCATGGTTATTTTGTATTTGTAGAATGTTGTTAATATTATAGAAATAACCTTGGTTTCTTATCTTCGTCCTAAAACAGAACATTATGCTTATATGACCCTCTGAAGGTTATGTAGGAGCTTTTATCAACCTTATCAAACAAAATTGATCTAGTTATGGCTCATGATAATGTTCCCATCATACCCCCATGCCTAGCTTTTGTTAGCCCCTTAGCAAAACCTTATGGATCAAACCATTTATCAAGGTCGGATGTAACCGTCAGGTTGTCCTACTAAGCTACATCTCTAGGAATTAGACCTTAATACCAACAATAGTACTAGATGTACCCAAGTACCAGCCCAGATCTAGACCTGACTAGCTTTCACCTCAGTCTACTGTGAAGTTTTTTAAGGCCCGTAGGAACTGTCCTAAGGTTTGTTGGACCCAGCGGTTAAAGCACCCATGCTTATAACATGGTTAGCCCAAGTTCGATTTGCCAGTGCATTTTTTTTGTAAGAGAGAGAGGGATAGAAGAAGATTTTCATTTGTGGAGAGCTTTCTCTCTCTTTTTATTTTCATTATATTTTTCCTTAGATCCAACCTTGGATTGGCCCTAAACACATTCTGTATCGGATTCTTTGTCCCCACTATCAATCCTCGCAGGGTCCTTAGAAATCATTGCTTCGAGATAACACAACCCATGGCAACCCCCAGAACCTTGGCTTTCGAGATTTTGGGATAATCCCGCCCATGGCATTTTGTAGTTAAATTCAGGCCCTGGTGATTGACATTTCAGGATAATCCTGCCCATGGCTCCTGAACTATCATAAGGTGCTTACATGCCCCCAGTAGGATATTTAAATATCCTAAAAGACAAGCACCGAGGAGACAGTATGTTATTGTGCATCTTCAAGGGGAATTTCCTGCCTCTCGATGCCGGGAACTCATCCAAATCATCTTGTGTTGATAAGCTGCTCCTAATCTAGGTAGCTTTTTTAGAACAGAGTAAATGCTTGTGTGATTTTGATTATTAAGTGCACTGGACCAGATTGTGTGTGGATTAGGGTGCTTAGGTTACTGAGTCCCCCAAACCAGAGGTTAGTTAACGAGGCCGAATAATCCCTAAGCTTTAGACCTAATACATAAGCTTTGCATTTTCCTCAACCGCTTGAGGACTATCCAGATCTTAATGGATACTTGAATTTTTAAGCCCTAAAACAAGCCCAAGAGGCCCAAGATCAACACTCATACTAATCTCTATGTCTCTCTATTCTTCTAGGACTTAATTTTTTTTCTTTTTATTTGATCCAGAACTTAAGTAGGTTTCATAATCATTTACTAATGACTATCCCTTTTTTGTTTCAAATTATGCTCCATTTTGAAATTTAAATCACCTCCTCTTATCCTCCTCAAGAATGATATACAATTAATCTCACAAAATTTCCTCCCCTTTCACCATTTTTTTTCAATTTATTATTTCTTTTGGTTTTTTGAATGTGCATAATGTTTTTGTGAGAATCCTTCAGAAACTTAAATTTTTTATATGTTTGCACTTTAACACCCCCCATGCCTAAGTTTGCAATGTCCTCATTGTAAATCGGATGGTAAGGAATTAGCATGATTCATGGGTTAGAACAGGGTAAAAAGGGTGGGCGAACAAGTCGGAGTGACTGTTGCGGATGATTTCAAGCTTTGATACAAATACCAAAGGTGGAGTCAGCTGTTCTAAAATTGAACTCAAAGTGCACTTGATGTGAAGCTCAAAAGGATAATCAGAAGGATCTCGATCTTTTTGAAATGACGGGTTGCCTCAGGTTAAGCACTAAATTCAATGCCTTTAGCTAAGAAAAAAATGGTCATGGAGGAGTGGTCAAATCAGTAAAGTTTTGTAGAATAAGAACCTTAATCAAAAGCCTAGTTGGTCCAACTAGGTGCTTGTTCAAATCTACAGGTTGATGATATAGCCCAAACCCAATCAGTCTGGTGAGTTGATGGATGTGAATCAATAGATGTGGTGCCCACCAGATGCAGTGAGGCTCAAAAAGATGTGCAAATGAAGATCCAGGGTTTGGCTAAGTCCAATCAGCCTGGTCAAAGTGGGGATCCTCAAATGAAAAAGAGTCTATGGAGGATGTAGGAACCCTACGAAAGTGATCAGAGAAAGATGGGACATGATTATCGATCTAATCAGAGTTCGAAACCCGATTAAAATGAGGAGAAGAATCATATGCGACTGGATCATTGAGAGGAGAATCAAAATAGAAGTTGATTTCGATTTTGGGTCGGAGTTGGTATTGGATCTAAGAAGGTTCTATATGTGGTGTAAAAGAAGTGGTTCCTTTTAAATCATTGACCTCAGTATCAAAATCAAAGCACAAGTTATAGTCGCTGAGGTCGTAAATTGGTTTGAAGTCATTAGGAAACAATAGTTCTCCGAAATCTGAGTAAGATTTGAAATCATCAGAGAACTTGCGAAGATCATGTTCTGAACTTGATTCCAGATCAGTGGTTCCACCACAGAAAGGATCAAGATATGTAGAATCAACAATCTAACTTGGATCTAACCTAGTTTCAAATTCTGAGTTTAAAAAGGTGTCCTTATTAGGCATGGGCTTAGGTATGGCTCCTAGAATAGACCCAATTGAGTCCCAACTCTCCCAACTTGATTTCTGTAGTGTAAATTGGCGTGACTTCCAAAAAATCGATATGTCTTAGAGGAAGTTGGAGAGGTGTATTCATCAAATATAGGCCTAGAATCATAATTTAAATTCAAAATATGATTTTCACCATTTTGGGCCTCATGATTATCCCAAGTAGGCTCGAATCCAGATTCTAGGTTAAGGGTAAGGATTGGATCACTAGAATCTAGGTTGGGCTCTACAGGGATGTCAGAATCATTCTTGAGAATCACCTTAACAAAATAAGGCTCAGGATTTACATTCTCGGGAATGTTTGTTTTAAGGTCATTGTCATAGGTGTTGGGGAAATCTAAGCTTGGTCAACCAGGCTCTTGATTTTCTAGGGCTAGCTCAAAATCGGGAACACCTACAATTGGATCTTCCCCACCCTCATCAAGATCAGGAATGTCAATTGCTATGAAATTTGAATTTGAATTCATTTGGGTTGGGGGTCCACTATAACCTTGATTCTCGAACCTAGGATTTGGAAAATGTTGATCTTTAGTATTGCTCCAAGGTGTCTCATTATCCTTTGACACGTATTTTTGATTAATGCCTTTATATAATGCATCCTGTGCTATACCATGTGTCTTCATGAGATCTTGGTGTTTCTAAAAAAGTATGGGGTTTGACCAGCATTGTAAATACTCATTGTCATGTAATGTCCTCAATTCAAAATATTCTCGTAAGAGATTTGGGTTGAACCATGTATCATTTGGGAAAAAATCATCTAGGCATGGTTAAAAATGAATTTTAATGTGACATTAACCTGAATCTCCCTAAATGGACTTGAGGTTCTAGAATATTCTTCATGATGTTTGTAAGCATCCTCAATCATTTTGTCTTTGATGATCATTTGGGACATAGGTTTCCTAATCACTTTTCCTAACATGTCAGGTTGCATTTTTGAATTAGGTGGTGGAATCAAGATTAGAATCAAACTCAGGATTATATTGGAACTTGATTAGATCTAAAAGAAATTCCTAGGAAAATCTAATGAGGTCTCTTAGGTTAAAAACCTAATGACCTTTCTGTCTGTGCTCTAGTGAAAAGATGAGGGACTAGATGCTTATTTGGACCCAATCAAGGAACCCAAAGAATTTTGGATGACTAAGGCAATTTTGCGGCAGATGATACCTCTAAATCAGAAATCTACACACCTGAGAAATACCTGAGCAGCCAAGAAGGGAGAGCCCTGCAAAGACCCCTACATGGTAGAGCGTCCCCATGGGTTACAAGGTTTCCCCCACTCGACCTTCCTTGTCACTGCGGTTCCAAGTAGACCGAAATGTATGGACTTAAGACCTTAAGTCTACCAATTTTATTCCTAATTAGTGCCTTGAGCTTCACTTGATTAAAAGTTGATTTGACTTGTGACCTAGTTTGGAGGTTGGTTGGCCTACAATGTAGGTCAACTTCACCTGACCTACCCTAATAATGGCAGAATAAAATAGAGGTCAAGACCCAGAAATCACCCTAAATTGACTCTCAGGTTATTAAGTCCACAATTTTAGAGTTCAAGTGAATCTTAGTGCCTGATTTTTATGGTTTTTCTTGATTAAATCTTTTCAAATAGGGGCTTAGGTAGCACATAAATGCAAGAAGGTTAATTCTCTTTAATGCAGGAAAATGTGAACTAGCACTTCCAAACCAAGATGTTGAAATCCTAATTGAATCTATTTCCGAGTCCAATTAAATCTCAAAATGTTCACCTTGGGCTTTAAGCAAGAAGTGTGTTAGCCCAAGGTGATTTTAGAAATTCAGTGTAGTCCCTAATAGGTACACGCAATTTGGGTAGGGAATTCTTGAACAAAATCACCTCAAACTTCAATCAGATATGAAAATTTTTCATAAATCAGGAAACTTGCCATTTTAAATAACGATTTACTAATAAAATAAGGTAGATAGTTCCTAATTGGTTTGTTTCCTTTTCTCTCTTCCAAGGATTAGGAGATTAGGGAAGAAGAGAGAATACCTACCCTGGAGTGGTTGAATTGCGTGGAAGATCGCCTCGTGATGTATCTTGCAAAAACCACAAGAAATCAAACAAGGGCAAGTTAGTCTCAGATATAATTAGATAAAGTAGAGAATAGCGGTGAACTGCATGTTGGTCCCTGGCAACGGTGCCAAAATGTTTACGAGCTAAATCAGGATTTTAAAATCACTTCATTGCAATATAGCCGAAAGAGTACATTAACAAATGTAATTTATAACTTGAAAGATTGTCAAGAAAATCTGAGGTAGAACACAGGGAGCAATTATAGTAATTAATCTCAGAGATCATAATAGAATCACAAATATAAGTAATTTATAATGAGAATTTTATTCTAGTAAAGTCAAGTAAAAATATGAAAAAAGAATTGGGTAAAATGATGATTTAAATCACCAATTACCCCTCTAATTAAGCTCACAATAATTCTCAAATAACTGAACAACAATGATCAGCCAATTATTCCACGCAAGTGTAAGCAAAAAGTGCACAATGCACCCTATCAGTGATATTAGACGTCAAATGCTCAAGGGTAGACATCTTAAATGATGCCTGCTATAGTGCTTTCGCACTGATCTTTCTTCTTCTACTCTTCTTTTTCTATTCGGCTCTTCTTTTCTTTCTCTTCTTCATGCACAAGGGGCTTCCCAATCCTCACAGTGGCTAAGTGTTGGGTTTCCTCTCTGAAGAGCAAAAGCCCCCCTCCCCAGCTCCCCCGTTCCTTCTTTCTCTTCTCTTTCTCTCAGGCAGTCGGGTAATCGGATACGCATACCTAGGTCCAGACTCACCAATAGTGGGTGATGAGTGAGGAGTGAGGGTTTAGGTCGGGTCATGAGTGAGGGTGTAGTGGGACCTCACCCCATGGTTGGAGGGGATATGCCCCAATCACAAAATCAATTTATACACCCTCACGTGCTCTCCTACTTCTGATGTGGGACTAACTGGTCCCTCCTTCCTTACGTGAGCAACTGAGTAAAACTCACATCCAATTGGAGATGAAGAAGCACTCGAAGCTCCTAATTGGAAGCCTGGACGCGAACCTCGAGGGATTCTGTGTCACCTGGAGTAGTAGCTTGGACTGTGTGGAGCAAGAACACGCTTCAAGCTCTCTTCAAGGAGCTCGTTAATGGTGGAAATGACCTGTGAACCAGAAATGAAAAATACAGGCACTACGCTGCAATTAGAAAGGTCAAGGGCTTCGCCTGGACTTGGCGAAGGTGATGGTGGAAGTGGCATGCAGTGCAAGTGCGTGTGTGAGCAGGGCGAAGTTGGAGAAGGTCAGAGTTCGTAAAGGTGTTTGGCATAGGGCTAGGGCAAACAATCCCCTCAATTTCTTAAGGAGTTTTGCTCACGCAAATTTGGTGGAGCTTTTGGGAGAGGTAGCTGCCGATTTGGTGGAGTGAAGCGGCTGTGCGAGCTCGCTGGAGGTACCCCGGTAAGGTGGAAGATGGAGGATGTGCGAGCGAGTCTGTGGTCGAAGCGGAGTTGTAGTAGCACGATGATGATACGTAGATGGAGTAGAGTTGATGAGGCTAGCTAACGGACGACAAGGGGCGAAGGACGCATTGGCTGTGATGAACCGGCATCGGAGAAGGAAGTAGCTCCGATGATGAAGAACTGTGACGACGGAGGCTTAGAGGACACCTCACCAGTATTGTGAGGTGCAGAAGAGAACGGAGAGTAGGAACTGGTTGCCTATAGTATGTGGCAACTGGAGATGAAGCCAGAGGAGGGAGGTTACCGGAGCGAGGTGGAGCGAGTCGAAGGTTGGAGGAAGAAGAGGGATTTTTGGCTCTATTTCTCGCTAAGGAGGTGAGGTTGTCCATGAGGGTCTTTTATAGGCCATTGGGTGAGTCTCCAAGCTTGGAAATAAGCTTGGAGAGCTCAGATTTTCAGGGAAAGAAGGCTTGAGGTTCAAGGATTCATACGAGCCACAAGGGAGGATTTGGAACCCAGAAATAGGTTTAGATGATCAAGGATTTCCTCAAGATCATCCCTTCCAATTTTGGAAGCGATTGGTCAAGTCATCGAGGAATCCTTGATTGAAACCTCAGGTGTGTAGGTTCACACCTGCCATGGTGATAGGGACATGTCTGCAAAGATGAAGACAAAGTTGGGGGGTAGTTTGCAAGGAGTTTTGAATGTTGAGGGGCTTTTTGTAAGAAAAAGAGTCAGACTTGGACCAAAATGCAAACTAGGTCAAAATGATCTCAAATTGGGCCCAAAATTTGGTACAAACCTAATTGGA
Organism: Thalassia testudinum; assembly: GCA_037157565.1. NCBI lineage: Eukaryota > Viridiplantae > Streptophyta > Magnoliopsida > Alismatales > Hydrocharitaceae > Thalassia > Thalassia testudinum. Next base: position 66,138,572 of record JAZHRO010000025.1, on the reverse strand, counting down.
CCTAAGGAATCTAATGATGAAATTGAATTTAGGTTTTGACCAACTTTGACTGGGTAAATTTACACAGAAGTCCAAATTAGGGTAACTTTCTATCTGACTCTATTTCATGCAAAAATAGGTTCTGATGGCCAAATGAAAGATACCATACCCTATACAATGTTTCTCTATGATTTTTAGAGGGTTTAGGTGAATTTTATCTTGACCAGAACCTCAATTAACTAAGTAGATCTATTTTTAGGGTTTCAGATGTCCCTTAATTTTTGAAATGCGTGAAAACCCTTTTCGTTCTACATGAACCCACTTTTTAGACATTAATGACCATATGACCTTTAATAAACCCCTGAAATACCCTATTGCTTTTTTGTATCTGTATAATGCTGTTAATATTGCAGAAATAACCCTAGTTTCTTTTCTTCTCAAAATAGAACATTATGCTTATATGACCCATTGATGGTTATGTAGGAGCTTTTAACAACTTTATTAGACCAAATTGAGCTAGTTATGGCTCATGATGGTGTTCCCATCAGCCGTTGATTGGAGATCTAACACTCAAATTTCATCCGCGCACACCACCTCATTGAATTCCTACTGATCTTAAGTCGACTGCGCATCTTGCGCTTCTGTTCGAGCACATTAACCACCGCACTAAAAGTGGGGATTATCAGGCTTTCCATTTTCCTCTCACGTTCCCTCAGCCGTTGGATGGAGATCCAACAGCTGAGCTTGACTCTTCCTTGATAATGTGCGGATGTAGCGGCGATGTGGTGCTCTTGTGGCAGTTGGATGATGATCCAATGGCCCACAAGGCACAGGGAGAACTCCTTCAGAGGTTGGGGTGGTGCTCTTGGGCAGCTATGATGGTAGCACATGGCGCCATCATGGCCTTCCACCTTCTTTGCTCTGTAGATGGTGTTGTAGGTCTCCGATTGAGATGATTTTTGTGGTATTGGACTACGATCATTGATCCGGATCCATCTATGTTGTCAGACTTGGCATTTGAGGTCCAAAATTTTGCCTTCTTGCCTTTTGGCCTTTGCTCTTTCGCAAACTGCATAAGATGCTACGAGAGACCGATCAAGATGATCTCGGAAGCATTGGATTCCCATCATCATTCTGAGTAGATCTATATGGTTGGATTTATCATCCGCAGCCCTGAATTACCCGCAATTATTGTTACCTCTCAATTAGAACATAATATACCATTATTATTCAGAAAGCTAAGGAATCAACTATGATGCAAATTATGCTATTTGTGCATGCATTATTCCTAAGTTAAGCTAGGGTCTAACTTAATTCAGGTATATTACGACCTATGATTACTGCACAATCATACCCCCATGCCTAAATCTTCCTAGTTCCTAAAAAATGCAAGGCTAAATGCATTTATCAAGAGTTTGACTAGAGATCTATTTCTTTTGTTTTCATCCAAAAATTTAAAAATCCAAATACTCATGAAAGTCTAGTGTTGTAGCCTATGCAACGGATCCTAGTGAAAAGTCAATCCACATCTAAAGCTTGTACTTGACCCTTAGTAAAACTCTATTGGGATAGATAAACTTCTTCCCTCGGGGATTGACCCTGCGTTTGTCTGTATAGTTATTATAGTCGTTGTGGGATATAACAAAACAGTTACCAGTTTAATACAATTTTTTACTTGGAATGACAAGTTTCCCGAGGTCGAACTCAGGGAGCAACTATAATTCTAGAAGCCTATAAATTCTCAATATAAGGTTTTACAAAAATTAAGAGAGAGAGAAAGAATTGGCTTTTTCTTCTTCTCTTTCTATCTTCTTTGCTTTCTCTTCTTTCTTTTCTTCTTCCTGTATTCTTCTTTGCTTCTTCCTGGCTTCTTCTGTTTCTTTCTTCTTCTCTGCTTCTGTGGTTCCTCTTTCTCTTTCTCCTTTCTTCCTCTCTGATTTTCTTCTCTTCTTATTCCTTACGGCTGCAGAGGCTTCTGCCTTCTCTCTGATTTCCTTCAGCTGCTAAGTCTTCCTCCTTTCTTCATCTCTGGTTTTCTTCTTTATTCTTTTCTTCTGCTCTGGCCGTTCCTCTTCTTTCTTTATCTCATGTCTTCTTTTTTTCTTCTTCCTTGTGGCTGCAGAGGCTTTTGCCTCTAATTTCCTTTAGCTGCTAAGTCTTCCTCCTTTCTTCATCTCTGGTTTTCTTCTTTCTTATTTTTCAGCAGCTGCAGTTTTTCTTTGCTCTGGCTGCTGACCCTCCGACATCTGACTCGACGCTCAGATGGCTTAACTGTGCATTTGCTACAGTGCGGCTCCTCTTTTCTTCCTTCGACTCCTTTCCTTCCTTTCTTCTTCTTCTTTGCCTGCTTCTTCCTTCTATCCTGCGTGCACATATATATATTAGTGAAAAACCTACCCCTACGCCTTCCCCGCATCTCTCTCTTTGGATCTCTCTTTGGAAAGCTCTCCCAAAGCCGGGTAATCGGGTCAGGTTGCACACCCGGGTCTAGGCGCACCGGCGTGGGTGGTGCGCGAGGAGTGCACGGGCAGGATAATCGGGTCGGGTCACCAGGTCCGCGTGGGCAGTGCCGCGGACGAGGCACGTGAATATGTGAGGGACCTCACCCCTGTGTGACTGGAGGCAAACAGCTAATGTCACTTTTTCAATTTAAGTGTGGGCGCGAGGCCACACACTTACGAGGTGGGACTAAAGTCCCACCTCTACTCCGTGCGCCCGCAGGCAAGAAGCAGCCATTGATTTGGGCAGCAGCGAAGGTTTCGCGCTCCCAATCGAGATCCTGGGCATCTTCACTAGCTTGCCCCGCATCACCTGGAGCTCACACCCAGAGAGGAGGAGACCTGGAGCTGCCTGCGAAGGAGCTCTAGTTGCTCGTCAATGGCGATGAGGAGGTTGAACCCTGAAATCATGAAGACGACCTCCCGGTCATGTTAGACAACACAGGGAGCTTCGTCGGAGTGTAGCGGAGGTAGTGCGAGGGTCGGCGAGGTGCAAGAGCACCTGTGTCCGTGTGCCTAGGGCAGACTATGTGTGCGGAAGTGGGTGTGTTCGGGGGGTGGTCGGGAGGTGAAGGGGGATGAATGGAGTGGGGGAAACGCTTGAGCGGAGTGAGGGGGAGCTTCTGGGCTTGTCGGCGAGGGATGACCTCGCTGGAGATGGCGACCGGAGGTGAAGCAGATGGGGGTGGTAGTGGCAGTCGAGGGGTCTGAAATGCTAATTGAATAAGGGAAAAGTGAGAGGAGGGTAAGGGGAAGGTTCCTACCTACTTAGTCGACGAAGAGGGAGAGGAAGACCTGCAGCTCGTGTCTGTCGAAGCTGGGGATGAAGGTGCCCAGAGGAGGAGTAACGACGACGAGGAGGGGATCCGGAGATTCTAGCTGGTGCGGCCTGGCGTGGGAAGACGGGGCAGAGTGGGCTCTACTGCAGGTATGGCAGTAGAGCGACGAGGAGGAGGAGGAAAGATCGCCCGAAGCTTGGGCTATCTGATCGAAGAGCGGAGAGACGAAATAGAGGGTTTTTCTCGACCAAAACTAGATTGAAGGAGACGCTAAACCCTGCTGCTCCTTATAAAGGCGTCGGCGAGGGGAGAAGCACGAGGAAGCGACGTGGAGGACTCGTCGGAGTATGGCCAAAAATGGACACCCATGCCTTTCATGTGTTCGCACGAGAGTCATGGAAAGCCGTAGGTGGCAGGGGCAGGTCCCTGCGACAGACTACGATGCAGGGAACCCCCCGCTCGTTCCTAAGAACAGCTACCTTACCCTGCGCGGCGCCATCCTCCGCGCAAGGTCACCGGAGGTATGGCGCTGCACGGAAATGGCAGGGAGGACCGTTTTGCAAAGAACAATGAGAAAGATAGGGGTCTAATTGAAAGGGTTTCAAAGATAAGGGTCAAAAAGTAATTCAGGAGGACCAATTAGTAAAGTCGGTCAAGATGGTCTTCTCTAAGGCCCAAATTTTTGTACCAGCTTGATTTGAACCTAAAGAACCTAATGGTGAATTTTAAATTTAGGTTTGACCATGGTTGATCAATCAATTTGCCTAAAATTCAAATTAAGTGATAAATTGGGCATGGTTCTCAATTTAGGTCAAAACAGGTTGCAAAGGCCAAATTGAAGGTTCTAGACCCTAGGGAATATTTTTCTACGATTTTTAGAGGGTTTAGTTGATTTTTATCCTACCTCTAACCTCGTGAATTAAAGCGGGTTTATTTTAGGGATATAGGATGTCATTTAATTCCTAAAAGTTGCTATAACACTTTTCAGATCAGATCATCCCACTTTCTTTCCTATTAAGCTTATTTGACCTATTTTTTGACCCTTAGATACCCTGTTTGTGTAATGCATTGGTAAAATTGCAGTTTTACCCCTTATGATTTATTTATTCTTTAATTCAGAATTCTTTGAGTTAAGCTTCTCTTTAGGTTTTGTAGGAGCATTCTTCACACTTATTTAGATTAAATTGTGCTAGTTAGGGTTCATGACGAGGCTCTCATCATACCCCTATGTCTAGCTTTTGCTAGTCTCTTAGCAAAATTTTAAGGTTTAAGCCCTTGTTCTAGACCATGAAGTTCTTTCTGAGTTTTGATAAGTGCTTTTTCTTCTGTAACCTTGATTAGGTCAGAATGCCATCCATTGGCCAAAAAGGTACTCTAGTACCAACCAAGATCCAGATCTATCTAGCCTCAGCCTCAGTCCTTAGAAAATGTTTTTAAGGCCTACAGGAGTTAACCTAAGGCTTATTGGACTTTGTGGTTAAAGCACCCGTGCTTGGGATAATTTTAGCCCTGGTTCAGTTCGCAGTGCATTTTGTAAGAAAGAGAGGTAGGAGATTTATATTTTTGGAGAGTTTTCTCTCTCTTTTCTTTTTAATTCTAGCTTAGGATTGGCTTCTCAACACGGTCTGTATCAGATTCCTTGTCTCCATCATCAATCCTCAAGGGTTCCTAGCAGTCGATGCTTCCAGATAGCTTCGCCCATGGTAACCCCCATAACCCTGGCTTTCGAGATTTCAAGATAATCCCATCGATGGTGTTTCGTGGCCGAATTCAGACCCTGGCAATTGACACTTCGTGATAATGCCATCCATGGAATCTGAACCGGCAGAGTGCTTACATGCCCCCAATAGGATATGTAAATATCCTAAGAGACAAGCACCGAGGAGATGATATTTTCTTACGCATCTTCGAGGGGAATTTCCCACCTCTCCACGCTGGGAACTCATCTAAATCAACTTGTGTTGATCGGCCGCTCCTAATCAAGGTGACATTTGCAGAAATTTTTCAATGCTTCTGTGTGATTTTGATATTTATGCTTACTGAACCAGACTGTGTGTGTAAATTTGGGTGCTTAGGTTATTGAGTCCCGCAAACCAAAAGTTAGTTAATGAGGCCGAATACTCCCTAAGCCTTGGACCTAATACTTAAGCCTTTCATTCTCCTCAACTTCTTTGAGGAATATCTAGATCTTAATGGGTACTAAGAGTCTATCCAAGAATGGCTAAGGTTTGCATTCTTACTAATCTTACTGTGTACTATCCTTTTCTTTTCCTAAATGTGGTCTAGAACTTTGGTTAATTCCTTAAATTCTTACTAATGACTATCTCTTTTCTTTCATTTTGTGCTCCTTTTTGTCATTTAGTTCTTTTTCTCCTCCTTTGTAAAGTCAAAATTTCCTTTCCTCCTCTCATTTTTTTTATGGTATTTTTGGTATATGTGAATTTCTTTGTTTGAAACCTTTTCTTTGCACTTTCATACCCCCCCCCCCATGCCGAAGATTTGCAATGTCCTCATTGTAAATTAGGAGGGTTTTTATTTGGCTTAGTTAATGCATTAGGACAGGTATTTTGGTGAGTGGATGGGTTGGGGTGGCTATTGCGGATGATTTCTAATCTCAGATGCAAGCACCTAAGGTGGAGTCAACTGTCCTAAAGGATGAACCTTAAGTGCAAAGAGGTGTCAAAAAAAGTTTCATGTTTTTCAAAAGAGAATGACGGGCTGCCTCCCATTGAGAGCTAAATTTGTCGCCTTCGGCCAAGCGGGAAATGGGATGTAGAGTGAATGGTCAAATCAGCAGAGTTTAGTATAACAAGCACCTTGATCAAGAGCCTGGTTGGTCCAACCAGGTGCTTGTTCAGATCAACAGGCTGATGATGTAGCCCAAACCCGATCAATCTGATGGGTCGATAGACGTAGATCAAAAGGTGTGGAACCCACCATATACTATGAAGCTCAGATGGATGTCGAAATGTGAATGCGGGGTTTGCCTGAGTCGAGTCAGCCTGGTCAGAGTAGGGACCCGTAAAATAGTCAATGAATGACATGGAAACCCTACAGGGATGATCAGAGAATGATGGAGCATGGTCTTTTGTTTGATCAGTGTTCGCAACCCGATGTGGAATTGCAATCGGCTCGGTGAGAGGTGAATCTGAATAGAAATTGAGTCCGATTGCGGGTCGGGGTTGAGAAGAGGTTTTGATCAGTTCTGTGTGTGTGGAAGAGGTGGCTTCAATGAGAACTATGTATGAGGGCTCTTCTAGAAATGAATAACAGGTGGTCTCCTGTAGAGAGTCCTATGGGTAACTATCAAATGCCTGAAGAGTGTTTATAGGATGAAGGAAATCTAAATTGAGAAAAGATTTGAATTCTGGGTTGCAATCACTCTTGGCATTTTATGGTTTTGGTTTCTGAAGATCGGAAAGGAATGATTCTATGTTATCAGCGATCTCGAGAACCAGGACCTCAGAGTCGGACTCAGAGAATGAGTCATGTGAACTGAGGTCGTAGATGGGTTTGGTGTGTTCAGGAAGGAGAGTCTCTCCGCAATTATAGTCAGATCCGAAGTTGTCAGAGAGTTTGCGAAAATCCGGTTCAAAATGAGATTCACGATCTTGAATTCGACTGCAGCATAAATCACATGATGTGGCTTCAGCAGCCTGACTGGGGTCTAGCCTAAATGTCAATTCTGGGCTTAAAAAGGTGTTCTATCTAGGCTCAAGTTCCAAGCTGGTAGGATAGACCCAATTGAAACCCCACTCATCCAACTCCTCGATTTCTATATCGTAAATTGGCATGTCTTCTGGAAAATCGATCAGATTTCTTGAGGATGTTGGAGAGGGATATTCATCAAATAAAGGCCCGGAATCATATTCTTTATCATATGGGGCCTCATAATCTTCCCAATAAGTTTCGGATCGAGATTCTAGGTTTAGGATGTGGGTAGAATTACTAGAATCTAAGACCGAATAAACTTCAAGGGTCACCTTATCAAAATAAGGGGCGGAATTTATACCCTCAAGAGGTTCAGTTCTGATCTCATTATTGCAGGAGACTTGGAATTCTAAGCTTGGCAATTGATGGTCTAGGGTTGGCTCATCATTGTGTTCTCCTGCAACTTCCCAACCTAATTCAATGTTGTCTTCTATCTGGATTGGGAATCCACAACCACGCTATGCCTCAGTCCCAAGGTCTGGGAAACTGGATTGATCCTTGATAATGTTCCAAGATGGTTCATCCTCTGCTTCTGGTATATACGGGTATTTCTGGTTGATAGTTTGTTCCAGTGATCTCATCATTTCTACCCATTTTTCAAGAGCATCCTTGTGTTGTTCCCAAAGTACAGATTTGTCAAGCATTGAAGGTATTCAGAGTTGTGTAATTTTTCTATCTCAATGTATCCTGCTAGGAGCATTTCTCGGGTTGATCCTTTTATGGCTTCTGTCAACAGAATTTGGGCACAGTTTATGATGAAGGCTGTGGTTGTTGGGATATCAACCTGAATGTTTTCTATTGGTGTTGAGGGTTTATATTTGATCTCATAGAATTCAAGGGCATCCTCAATCATCCTATCTCTCATGGATCTTTGTGATTCAGGTTTCTTGAAGGGTGATGTAAGTAATTAGGCTGCATATTTGGATCAGGCGGTGAAATCAAGATGTAGAATCAGAATTCCGATGTAGACTCAAGTTGTGCCAAGATGGAATAAGGGGGACTTGGTTCAGAATCAGAGGAAAAGGGCTATGTGAAGGGTTGGTTGCACACGCAAGGGTATTGAGGCTCGGTCTCGAGGAGAGTGAATTTCTAAAGGAGGTTTCAAGGACCTCCTACCAAACATAAACTGATGGAGAGGATGAGTTTAGCAGGTACTGGACCCAATCAAGACACCCAGAATTTTGGGTGACTATAGAGGTTCGAGGCAGATGGACCCCTTGATAAAAAAGGTCGCCCACCTGAGAATTACCAGGGCAGCCAGAGAGGGTGAGTCCCGCGAAGACCCCTACACGGTAGAGCGCCCCCACGGGTTACAAGGTTTCCCCCACCGGACCTCTCTTGTCACTGAGATTCCAGGTAGACCAGAATGGGGACCTTGACCTCTTAAGTCTACCACTTTTAGTTAGGAACAAGGTGCTTTGGGTTTTCACTTGAACTTTAGCCTTTTGAGTGCAAAGAGTGACCTAAGTTCAAGGTTGGTTGACCCAAGGGGTCAACTTCACCTATTAGTTCCTTAGAGAGCCTATTAGGTCCTGTCTTTTTAGGATTCAAGTGTTTTTAAGAGCCAAATTGGTTAGGGTTTCTCTGAATAGGTGCTTTCAGACAATGGGTTGGGCACACCTCCTTTGGGATTTTCCTTTCTTGCTTAGAAAGTGTGTCTCTAAAATCCTAATTTTGAATCTTATATTGGCTCTAATTGGTCCAGTTAGTTGCCTTTAGATTGGGTAATAAGGCTCAAGCAAGAAGGTTTTAGCCCTAACTACCTTTAATGGATGTACAGATAGAGTATGTTGAAATTTGAAAAGTAGGCAACTCTTGTGCATTACTAAGGTTGGAAGACAGGTTATTCCTAGATAGCTTTTTCTTTCTTTTTCTTCCTGTTTAGAATTTAGGGGTTTAAATGAGAGGATAGAAAATTGCCTTTCCTTGGTGTGGTTGTTGTGCGGCTGCTTGTTCTCCTCTTGATTTCATGTGCCTGCACAACAAAAGAGAAGAGATTTGTCAATAGAAAGTCAAAAGTTTGTGAATTAATAGCTTCTGGAATAGCCATTGCTCCCCGGCAACGGCGCCAAAAATTGGCCCTACGTTTGTCTGTATAGTTATTATAGTCGTTGTGGTATATAACAAAATAGTTACCAGTTTAATACAATTTATTACTCGTAATGACAAGTTTCCCGAGGTAGAACTCAAGGAGCAACTATAATTCTAGAAGCCTATAATTCTCAATATAAGGTTTTACAAAAATTAAGAGAGAGAGAAAGAATTGGCTTTCTCTTCTTCCCTTTCTGTCTTCTTTGCTTTCTCTTCTTTCTTTTCTTCTTCCTGTATTCTTCTTTGCTTCTTCCTGTGTTCTTCTCTGCTTCTGTGGTTCCTCTTTCTCTTTCTCCTTTCTTCCTCTCTGATTTTCTCCTCTTCTTCTTCCTTGCGGCTGCAGAGGCTTCTGCCTTCTCTCTGATTTCCTTCAGCTGCTAAGTCTTCCACCTTTCTTCATCTCTGGTTTTCTTCTTTCTTCTTTTCTCCTTTTCTTCTGCTCTGGCCGTTCCTCTTCTTTCTTTCTTTCTCTCCTGTCTTCTTCTTTTCTTCTTCCTTGCGGTTGCAGACGCTTCTGTCTTCTCTCTGATTTCCTTCAGCTTCTAAGTCTTCCTCCTTTCTTCATCTCTGGTTTTCTTCTTTCTTCTTTTTCAGCAGCTGCAGTTTTTGTTTGCTCTGGCTGTTGACCCTCCGACGTCTGACTCGGCACTCAGATGGCTTAACTATGCGTTTGCTACAGTGCGGCTCCTCTTTCCTTCCTTCGGCTCCTTTCCTTCCTTTCTTCTTCTTCTTTGCCTGCTTCTTCCTTCTATCCTGCGCACACATACACAGATCAGTGCAAAACCTACCCCTACCCCTTCCCCGCGTCTCTCCCTCTGGATCTCTCTTTGGAAAGCTCTCCCAAAGTCGGGTAATCGGGTCAGGTTGCGCACCCGGGTCCAGGTGCACCGGCGTGGGTGGTGCGCGAGGAGTGCATAGGTAGGATAGTCGGGTCGGGTCACCAGGTCCGCATGGGTAGTGCCACGGACGAGGTGCGTGAATAGGTAAGGGACCTCACCCCTGTGTGACTAGAGGCAAACGGCTAATGTCACTTTTTCAATTTAAGTATCGGCGCAAGGCCACACACTTATGAGGTGGGACTAAAGTCCCACCTCTGCTTCACGTGCCTGCAGGTGAGAAGCAGCCGTTGATTTGGGTAGCAGTGAAGGTTTCGCGCTCCCAATCAAGATCCTGGGTGCCTTCACTAGCTTGCCCCGCGTCACCTGGAGCTCACATCTGGAGAGGAGGAGACCTGGAGCTACCTGCAAAGGAGCTCCAGCAGCTCATCAATGGCGGCGAGGAGGTTGAACCCCGAAATCACGAAGATGACCTCCCGGTCATGTTAGACAACACAGGGAGCTTCGTCGAACTGTGGCGAAGGCAATGCGAAGGTCGGCGAGGCAAAAGAGCGCCTGTGTCCGTGTGCCTAGGGCAGACTATGTGTGCGGAAGTGGGTGTGTTCGGGGGGTGGTCGGGAGGTGAAGGGCAGTGAATGGAGTGGGGGAAACGCTTGAGTGGAGTGAGGGGGAGCTTCTGGGCTTGTCGGCGAGGGGTGAAATGGCTGTGGAGGTGGAGCGACCTCGCCGGAGATGGCGACTGGAGGTGAAGCAGATGGGGGTGGTAGTGGCAGTCGAGGGGTCTGAAATGTTAATTGAATAAGGGAAAAGTGAGAGGAGGGTAAGGGGAAGGTTCCTACCTACTTAGTCGACGAAGAGGGAGAGGAAGACGTCTGGCTTGTGCCTGCCGGAGCTGGGGACGAAGGTGCCCAGAGGAGGAGTAATGGCGACGAGGGGATCCGGAGACGCCAGCTAGTGCGGCCTAGCGTGGGAAGACGAGGTAGAGTGGGCTATGCTGCAGGTATGGCAGTAGAGCGACGAGTTGGAGGAGGAAAGATCGCCAGAAGCTTGGGCTATCTGACCGGAGAGGGGAGAGACGAAATCGAGGGTTTTTCTCAGCCAAAACTAGCTTGAAGGAGACGGCAAACCCTGCCGCTCCTTATAAAGGCGTTGGCGAGGGGAGAAGCACGAGGAAGCGGCGTGGAGGACTCACCGGAGTATGGCCAGAAATGGACACCCATGCCTTTCGTGCATTCGTACGAGAGGCATGGGCAGCCGCAGGTGGCAGGGGCGGGTCCCTGCGACAGACTACGACGCAGGGAACCCCCCGCTTATTCCTGAGAACGGCTGCCATGCCCTGCGCGGCGCCATCCTCTGCGCAAGGTCGCCGAAGGTATGGCACTACACAGAAATGGCAGGGAGGACCGTTCTGGAAAGAACGACGAGAAAGATAGGGGTCTAATTGAAAGGATTTCAAAAGATAAGGGTCAAAAAGTAATTCTGGAGGAACAATTTGTAAAGTCGGTCAAGATGGTCCTCTCTAAGGCCCAAATTTTTGTACTAGCCTCATTTGAACCTAGGGAACTTAATGGTGAATTTTAATTTTAGGTTTGACCATGTTTGATCGATCAATTTGTGTAAAAACCTAAATTGAGTGATAAATTGGGCATGGTTCTCAATTTAGGTCAAAACTAGTTGCAAAGGCCAAATTGAAGGTTCTAGACCCTAGGGAATATTTTTCTATGATTTTTAGAGGGTTTAGTTGATTTTTATCCTACCTCGAACCTCATGAATTAAAGCAGATTTATTTTAGGGTTATAGGATGTCATTTAATTCCTAAAAGTTGCTATAACCCTTTTCAGATCAGATCATCCCACTTTCTTTCTTATTAAGCTTATTTGACCTGTGTTTAGACCCTTAGATACCCTGTTTGTGTAATGCATTGGTAAAATTGCAGTTTTACCCCTTATGATTTATCTTATTCTTTAATTCAGAATTCTTTGAGTTAAGCTTCTCTTTAGGTTTTGTAGGAGCATTCTTCACACTTATTTAGATTAAATTATGCTAGTTAGGGTTCATAATGAGGCTTTCATCATACCCCCATGCCTAGCTTTTGCTAGTTCCTTAGCAAAATTTTAAGGTTTCAACCCTTGTTCTAGACCATGAAGTTCTTTTTGAGTTTAGATAAGTGCTTTTTCTTCTGTAACCTTGACTAGGTCAGAATGCCATCCATAGGCCTAAAAGGTACTCTAGTACCAACCAAGATCCAGATCTGTCTAGCCTCAGCCTCAACCCTTAGCAAAGGTTTTTAAGGCCTACAGGAGCTAACCTAAGGCTTATTGGACTTTGTGGTTAAAGCACCCGTGCTTGGGATAATTTTTGCCCTGGTTCGGTTCGTAGTGCGTTTTGTAAGAAAGAGAGGTAGGAGATTTATATTTTTGAAGAGTTTTCTCTCTCTTTTCTTTTAATTCTAGCTTAGGATTGGCTTCTCAACACAGTCTGCATCAGATTCCTTGTCCCCATCATCAATCCTCAAGGGTTCCCAGCAGTCGATGCTTCTAGATAGCACCGCCCATGGTAACCCCGAGAACCCTGGCTTTCGAGATTTCGAGATAATCTCGTCCATGGTGTTCCGTGGCAGAATTCAGACCCTGGCAATTGACACTTCGTGATAATGCCATCCATGGAATCTGAACCAGCAAAGTGCTTACATGCCCCCAATAGGATATGTAAATATCCTAAGAGACAATCACCGAGGAGATGATATTTTGTTACGCATCTTCGAGGGGAATTTCCTACCTCTCCGCGCTGGGAACTCATCCAAATCAACTTGTGTTGATCGGCCGCTCCTACTCTAGGTGACATTTTAAGAAATCTTTCAACGCTTCTGCGTGATTTTAATATTTATGCTTACTGAACCAAACAGTGTGTGTAAATTTGGGTGCTCAGGTTACTGAGTCCCGCAAACCAAAAGTTAGTTAACGAGGTCGAATACTCCCTAAGCCTTAGACCTAATACTTAAGCCTTTCATTCTCCTCAACCTCTTTGAGGAATATCTAGATCTTAATGGATACTAAGAGTCTATCCAAGAATGCCTAAGGTTTGTGTTCCTACTAATCTTACTGTGCACTATCCTTTTCTTTTCTTAAATGTGGTCTAGAACATAGGTTAATTCCTTAAATTCTTACTATTGACTATCTCTTTTCCTTCATTTTTTGCTCCTTTTTGTCATTTAGTTCTTTTTCTCCTCCTCCTTTGTAAAGTCAAAATTTTGTTTCCTCCGCTCATTTTTTTTTATGGTATTTTTAAAATTTTTTGTGGTATTTTTGGTATATGTGAATTTCTTTGTTTGAAACCTTTTCTTTGCACTTTCATACCCCCCCATGCCTAAGATTTGCAATGTCCTCATTGTAAATTAGGAGGGTTTTTATTTGGCTTAGTTCATGCATTAGGATAGGTATTTTGGTGAGTGGATGGGTCAGGGTGGCTGTTGCAGATGATTTCTAATCTCAGATGCAAGCACCTGAGGTGGAGTCGGCTATCCTAAAGGATGAACCATAAGTGCAAAGAGGTGTCAGAAAAAGTTTCGGGTTTTTCAAAAGAGAATGACGGGCTGCCTCCCGTTGAGAGCTAAATTTGTCGCCTTCAGCCAATCGGGAAATGGGATGTAGAGAGAATGGTCAAATCAACAGAGTTTAGTATAACAAGCACCTTGATCAAGAGCCTGGTTGGTCCAACCAGGTGCTTGTTTAGATCAACAGGCTGATGATGCAGCCCAAACCCGATCAATCTGATGGGTCGATAGACGTAGATCAAAAGGTGTGGAACCCACCATATACTATGAAGCTCAGATGGATGTCGAAATGTGAATGCGGGGTTTGGCTGAGTCGAATCAGCCTGGTCAGAGTAGGGACCCATAAAATAATCAATGAATGACACGGAAACCCTACAGGGATGATCAGAGAATGATGGAGCATGGTATTTTGTCCGATCAGTGTTCGCAACCAGATGTGGAATTGCAATTGGCTCTGTGAGAGGTGATCTGAATAGAAATTGAGTCCAGTTGGGGATCGGGGTTGAGAAGAGGTTTTGATCAGTTTTGTGTGTGTGGAAGAGGTGGCTTCAATGAGAACTATGTATGAGGGCTCTTCTAGAAATGAATGACAGGTGGTCTCCTATAGAGTATCCTCTGGGTAACTAGCAAATGCCTGAAGAGTGTTTATAGGATGAAGGAAATCTAAATTGAGAAAAGATTTGAATTCTGGGTTGCAATCACTCTTGGCATTTTGTCGTTTTGGTTTCTGAAGATCGAAAAGGAATGATTCTATGTTATCAGCGATCTTGGGAACCAGGACCTCAGAGTCGGAGTCAGAGAATGAGTCATGTGAACTGAGGTCGTAGATGGGCTTGGTGTGTTCAGGAAGGAGAGTCTCTCCGCAATTATTGTCAGATCCGAAGTTGTCAAAGAGTTTGCGAAAATCCAGTTCAAAATGAGATTCACGATCTTGAATTCCACTGTAGCATAAATCACATGATGTGGATTCAACAGCCTGACTGGGGTCTAGCCTAAATGTCAACTCTGGGCTTAAAAAGGTGTTCTGTCTAGCTCAAGTTCCAAGCTGGTAGGATAGACCCAATTGAAACCCCACTCATCCAACTCCTCGATTTCTGTATCGTAAATTGGCATGTCTTCTGGAAAATCGATCAGATTTCCTGAGGATGTTGGAGAGGGATATTCATCAAATAAAGGCCCGGAATCATATTCTTTATCATATGGGGCCTCATAATCTTCCCAATAAGTTTTGGATCTAGATTCTAGGTTTAGGATGTGGGTAGAATTACTAAAATCTAAGTCCGAATAACCTTCGAGGGTCACTTTATCAAAATAAGGGGTGGAATTTATACCCTCAAGAGGTTCAGTTCTGATCTCATTATAACAGGAGTCGTGGAATTCTAAGCTTGGCAATTGATGGTCTAGGGCTGGCGCATCATTGTGTTCTCCTGCAACTTCCTAACCTAATTCAATGTTGTCTTCTATCTGGGTTGGGAATCCGAAACCACCCTGTGCCTCAGTCCCGAGGTCTGGGAAACTGGATTGATCCTTAATAATGTTCCAAGATGGTTCATCCTCTGTTTCTGGTATATACGGGTATTTCTGGTTGATAGTTTGTTCCAGTGATCTCATCATTTCTACCCATTTTTCAAGAGCATCCTGGTGTTGTTCCCAAAGTACAGGATTTGTCAAGCATTGAAGGTATTCAGATTTGTGTAATTTTTCTATCTCAATGTATCCTACTAGGAGCATTTCTCGGGTTGATCCTTTTATGGCTTCTGTCAACAGAATTTGGGCACAGTTTACGATGAAGGCCTTGGTTGTTGGGATATCAACCTGAATGTTTTCTATTGGTGTTGAGGGTTTATATTTGATTTCATAGAATTCAAGGGCATCCTCAGTCATCCTATCTCTCATGGATCTTTGTGATTCAGGTTTCTTGAAGGGTGATGCTAAGTAATTAGGCTGCATATTTGGATCAGGCAGTGAAATCAAGACGTAGAATTAGAATTTCGATGTAGACTCAAGTTGTGCCAAGATGGAAGAAGGGGGACTTGGTTCAGAATCAGAGGAAAAGGGCTATGTGAAGGGTTGGTTGCACACGCAAGGGTATCGAGGCTCGGTCTCGAGGAGAGTGAATTTCTAAAGGAGGTTTCAAGGACCTCCTACCAAACATACACTGATGGAGAGGATGAGTTTAGCAGGTACTGGACCCAATCAAGACACCCAGAATTTTGGGTGACTATAGAGGTTCGAGGCAGATGGACCCCTTGATAAAAAAGGTCGCCCACCTGAGAATTACCAGGGCAGCCAGAGAGGGTGAGTCCCGCGAAGACCCCTACACGGTAGAGCGCCCCCACGGGTTACATGGTTTCCCCCACCCGACCTCTCTTGTCACTGAGATTCCAGGTAGACCAGAATGGGGACCTTGACCTCTTAAGTCTACCACTTTTAGTTAGGATTAAGGTGCTTAGGGTTTTCACTTGAACTTTAGCCTTTTGAGTGCAAAGAGTGACCTAAGTTCATGGTTGGTTGACCCAAGGGGTCAACTTCACCTATTAGTTCCTTAGAGAGCTTATTAGGTCCTGTCTTTTTAGGGTTCAAGTGTTTTTAAGAGCCAAATTTGTTAGGGTTTCTCTGAATAGGTGCTTTCAGACAATGGCTTGGGCACACCTCCTTTGGGATTTTCCGTTCTTGCTTAGAAAGTGTGTCTTTAAAACCCTAATTTTGAATCTTATATTGGCTCTAATTGGTCCAGTTAGTTGCCTTTAGATTGGGTAATTAGGGCTCAAGCAAGAAGGTTTTAGCCCTAACTACCTTTAATTGATGTATAGATAGAGTATGTTGAAATTTGAAAAGCAGGCAACTCTTGTGCTTTACTAAGAATGGAAGATAGGTTATTCCTAGATAGCTTTTTCTTTCTTTTTCATCCTACTTAGAATTTAGGGGTTTAAATGAGAGGATAGGAAATTACCTGTCCGTGGTGTGGTTGTTGTGCAGCTGCTTGTTCTCTTCTTGATTTCCTATGCCTGCACAACGAAAGAGAAGAGATTAGTAAATAGAAAGTCAAAAATTTGTGAATTAATAGCTTCTGGAATAGCCTTTACTCTCCGGCAACGGTGCCAAAAACTGGCCCTACGTTTGTCTGTACAGTTATTATAGTCGTTGTGGTTTACAAGAAAATAGTTACCAGTTTAATACAATTTATTACTCGGAATGACAAGTTTCCCGAGGTCGAACTTAGGGAGCAACTATAATTCTAGAAGCCTATAAATTCTTAATGTAATGTTTTACAAAAATTAAGAGAGAGAGAAAGAATTGGCCTTTTCTTCTCTTTCTGTATTCTTCTTTGCTTTCTCTTCTTTCTTTTCTTCTTCCTGTATTCTTCTTTGCTTCTTCCTGTCTTCTTCTGTTTCTTTCTTCTTCTGTGGTTTTCTATTATTTCTTGTGTCGTTCCTCTTTCTCTTTCTCCTTTCTTCCTCTCTGATTTTCTTCTCTTCTTCTTCCTTGCGGCTGCAGAGGCTTCTGCCTTCTCTCTTATTTCCTTCAGCTGCTAAGTCTTCCACCTTTCTTCATCTCTGGTTTTCTTCTTTCTTCTTTTCTTCTTTTCTTCTGCTCTGGTCGTTCCTCTTCTTTCGTTCTTTCTCTCCTGTCTTCTTCTTTTCTTCTTCCTTGCGGCAGCAGAGGCTTCTGCCTTCTCCCTGATTTCCTTCTGCTGCTAAGTCTTCCACCTTTCTTCATCTCTGGTTTTCTTCTTTCTTCTTTTTCAGCAGCTGCAGTTTTTCCTTGCTCTGGCTGCTGACCCTCCGACGTCTGACTCGACGCTCAGATGGCTTAACTGTGCATTTGCTACAGTGCAGCTCCTCTTTTCTTCCTTCGGCTCCTTTCCTTCCTTTCTTCTTCTTCTTCGCCTGCTTCTTCCTTCTATCCTGCACACACATAAACAAATCAGTGCAAAACCTACCCCTACCCCTTCCCCGCATCTCTCTCTCTCTGGATCTCTCTTTGGAAAGCTCTCCCAGAGCCGGGTAATCGGGTCGGGTTGCGCGCTCGGGTATAGGCACACCGGCGTGGGCGGAGCGCGAGGAGTGCACAGGTAGGATAGTCGGGTCAGGTCACCAGGTACGCATGGGCAGTGCCGAGGACGAGGTGCGTGAATAGGTGAGGGACCTCACCCCTGTGTGACTGGAGGCAAACGGCTAATGTCACTTTTTCAATTTAAGTGTGGGTGCAAGGCCACACACTTACGAGGTGGGACTAAAGTCCCACCTCTGCTCCGCGCGCCCACAGGCGAGAACCAGTCGTTGATTTGGGTAGCAGCGAAGGTTTTGCGCTCCCAATCGAGATCCTGGGCGCCTTCACTGGCTTGCCCTGCATCACCTGGAGCTCACACCTGGAGAGGAGGAGACCTGGAGCTACCGGCGAAGGAGCTCCAGCAACTCGTCAATGGCGACGAGGAGGTTGAACCCTGAAATCACAAAGATGACCTCCTGGCCATGTTAGACAACACAGGGAGCTTTGCTGGAGTGTGGCGAAGGCAGTGTGAGGGTCGACGAGGCGTAAGAGCGCCTGTGTCTGTGTGCCTAGGGCAGACTGTGTGTGTGGAAGTGGGTGTGTTCAGGGGGTGGTCGGGAGGTCAAGAGCGGTGAATGGAGTGGGGGAAATGCTTGAGTGGAGTGAGGGGGAGCTTCTGGGCTTGTCAGTGAGGGGTGAAATGGCCTGTGGAGGTGGAGCGACCTCGCCGGAGATGGCTACCGGAGGTGAAGCAGATGGGGGTGGTAGTGGCAGTCGAGGGGTCTGAAATGATAATTAAATAAGGGAAAAGTGAGAGGAGGGTAAGGGGAAGGTTCCTACCTACTTAGTCGACAAAGAGGGAGAGGAAGATGTCCGGCTCGTGCCTGCCGAAGCTGGGGACAAAGGTGCCCAGAGGAGGAGTAACGGCGATGAGGAGGGGATCCAGAGATGCCAGCTGGTGCGGCCTAGCGTCGAGGAGGAGGAGGAAAGATCACCGAAAGCTTGGGCTGTCTGATCGGAGATGGGAGAGATGAAATCGAGGGTTTTTCTCGGCCAAAACTAGCTTGAAGGAGACGACAGACCTTGCCGCTCCTTATAAAGGCGTCGGCGAGGGGAGAAGCACGAGGAAGCAGCGTGGAGGACTCACTGGTGTATGGCCGAAAATGGACACCCATGCCTTTCATGCATTCGCATGAGAGGCATGGGCAACTGTAGGTGGTAAGGGCGGGTCCCTGCGACAGAGTACGACGCAAGGAACCCCCCACTCGTTCCTGAGAACGACTGCCATGCCCTGCGCGGTGCCATCCTCCACGCAAGGTCATTGGAGGTATGGCGTTGGACAGAAATGGTAGGGAGGACCGTTATGCAAAGAATGACGTGAAATATAGGGGTCTAATTGAAAGGGTTTCAAACGATAAGGGTCAAAATGTAATTCAGGAGGACCAATTTGTAAAGTCGGTCAAGATGGTCTTCTCTAAGGTCCAAACTTTTGTACCAGCCTGATTTGAACCTAAGGAACTTAATGGTGAATTTTAATTTTTGGTTTGACCATGTTTGACTGGTCAATTTGCGTAAAAACCCAAATTAAGTGATAAATTGGGCATGGTTCTCAATTTAGGTCAAAACAGGTTGCAAAGGCCAAATTGAAGGTTCTAGACCATAGGGAATATTTTTCTATGATTTTTAGAGGGTTTAGTTGATTTTTATTTTGCCTCAAACCTCATAAATTAAAGCAGGTTTGTTTTAGGGTTACAGGATGTCATTTAATTCCTAAAAGTTGCTATAACCCTTTTCAAATCAGATCGTCCCACTTTCTTTCTTATTAAGCTTATTTGACCTATGTTTAGACCCTTAGATACCCTGTTTGTGTACTACATTGGTAAAATTGTAGTTTTACCCCTTATTATTTGTCTTATTCTTTTATTCAGAATTCTCTGAGTTAAGCTTCTCTTTAGGTTTTGTAGGAGCATTCTTCACACTTATTTAGATTAAATTGTGCTAGTTAGGGTTCATGATGAGGCTCTCATCAGGGATAATCTCCAATTTGGCCAAGGCTTTTGGTTTAGGTAGAAGATGTCTGAGTCAAGTAGGTTTGTATTTGGTGGCTCACTCTCCACTGGTGCTACATAGAGACTAGTATTTCGGAATCTAGATTTTGAGATTATCAAATAAATCAACTTAAAGATAATTAGGAAAAACGGTGCTCTCTTAAGCCCTTTGTACTCATTCTTTTCTTCACTCTTTTTCTCTCTTTTTTTCTAATCTCTGTTTTTTTTCTTTTCCTTTTTAAGCTCACATCTCACCAGATTTGTAAATATGTTTGGTGGTCTTTCATGGTGTTACACTTCAATTAAGTTCTAATAACCTTATAACTAAGTCAGAAATCCTCAGTCAATATTCAGGCAACCAGAAATATAGGAAAAGTAGGTCAAGGTTATATTTGGTGAATCGTGAGATAGTGGGTGTTGTTGCCTCGATGTGCTTGATGTGAAATAAATGCAACTCAATGCATTGTAACATAACATACGTACTTTTATTCATGAGGCATTTTCGGGATTGGTTATGTTCAAGAAGATTTCAGGTGGCTTGTTTGGTGGAAGTGCCTATTCTCGACGCCAGGAAAGGAATGTATAGGAAATCATATTTCTGACATTGACATTAATACCCTCCTTCAGCCGAGGATTCCATAAAGAATAGTCGTGACCATCCACCTTAGTCCTAGTTTTATTAGAACCTGCTCTCTATGTATTTGACTTATTTGGTGGCTCTCACAAAGATTCACAAAAATAATTTGTACACAGGAACTGAGAGAGAAAACTAAGCCTAACTCTAGGCATCATTATCCAATTATCCAGAAATTAAGATTCCTTATACTAGACTTAGAGCACTAGTAGACTCTCTACTCTCACCTCACAATTGTTTGGTGGATTTACTAGAAGATGGTTTGCCTAACTCCCTAATTACTATCCTAAGGTTCAGGAAAAGAAGTAATGCTTCTTCTCAAGAAACTAAAGATGTCTATGGGTCTTCACAGTGGATCCATTGCAAATTCTATGTGTAAGTGTGAACCTATACTGGATTCTAAATTCAGGAATCAACTAAGGAATAAATCCCTAATAAAACCTCTTGATAAAAAGATCTATTCCTAAGGTGTTGGCAGAAAATTTTTCAGTTTATATGTACTACCCCCCCATGCCTAAGTTCTTGAATGTCCTTACGCATGAATAAGAGAAAAATAAAGTAAGACATTGCATAAGTGGATAGAAATCAATTGGAATTACTCCTGATTTGTCATTCAACTCATGCAAACACTACAATGATGATTACAATATGCAGAACAGTATGCGAAAATTAAATATGCTATGTATAGAGAAAATGCTATGTCTAAATGTTGAGTTTAATGCCTCCAGCTGGGTGAAACTCCATCAAATGGATGAATGATTGTAGGAGACAGAGTCAAGATGGTAAGCACTTGGAGTTCCATCGTCATCAATGGGCCAAAAATGTAGAGTAGTTGCCCGTGAATACTGGTGTCGAGTCAATCGTCGTCTAGAAAGATGCAACCAACAGGACGAGGTGCCGCATGGAGTGTAAGGTGGATGGCGGAAGATGTGTGTGACGATGCTTTTTGTACGCGTGTATCGGGGAATATCAGCAACTGGTGAAGATATTCTCGCGATACTACGTATGGTAAGTAATGTGAAAATATATATATATATGTACATATGTAAATATATCTATATGTATATATATATAAGGATATATATATGTGTATATGTATGTGTATATATATATATATATATAAGTATATGAATAGATACATATATGTATATATAACTATATAGATGTAAATATATATATATATATAGTAATATATGTATATAAATATATGTACATAAATATGTATATATATATATAGATGTATATATAGTTATATAGATAGATATGTATATATGTATGTATGTATATGTGTATATATATATATATATATATGTATGTATAAGTATATGTGTATATATATGTATATATATATATGTATGTTATAAACTAATACATAGTTATATAAGTACTAATATATGTATAGATATATGTATATATATAAGTATATATATATATATATATGTATGTATGCATGTATACTAATACTTAAGTATATAGGTACTACTATATCTATAAATATAAGTATATATATATGTATATAAATATATGTATATATATCAATATATATATGTATACGTATATATATATATGTATATAATAGTGTATAGGTGTGTGTGTGTGTGTATGAAAGTGTGATTGTAAGTGTGTAAGTGTCGGTAAAGAGAGAGGGAGAGTGTGCTGTGAGAGAGAGAGAGAGCGAGAGAGTGAGGGAGAGGGAAGCCGCATGCTTCCTGCTGGAATGAAGGAAGCTGCAGTTAAGTCGCCTGAGGCAGCCCGACGTCATCTGAAGATTCCACGCGTGCACGTGCAGGCGCGTATGAGCACAGAGAGAAGAGCGCGCTGGAGGGTGATAGGTGCGGAGAGAAGACCACGGCGCACACCGCTGTGTGGAGAGATGTACGCTGGCGAAGGGAGTGGGCAAAGGCAGGCACTGGGAGAGGCGGGCGCATGCATACATACGTGGGCGGGTGTGGGAGACACGGGCCGAGACGCGCACGCAGGCTGCATCCGTTGCGGCGCGCCGGGTGACCGGTTAAATGAGAAACTCACCGGTCACCCCACTGTAGCCACAGTGTTCCACAGAAACGCGTGAACTGTGGCTACAATGGCCGTGCGAGCCGCGCAACCGCCTACTGTAGGTGCTGTGAGTGCGGATGGCTCGGCGCGCACGGTGGAGTGGCTCCGGCTGGTGGCTTACGGGCGGGATGTCGCGATAGAGCAAGCGGAGAGGGCTGCTGGTGTGCGGTGAAGCTTGGCCGGTCACTGCAGTGGTGCGCGGTAGCCGATTGCGGAAGAGAGGGCGCGACAGGGCACTTGCGAAGAAGCTGGAGGCGAGGGCACCTGCAGGCGCACGTGGAAGCGAGGGCGACCTGCTGCTGCTGCTGTGGGGCTTGGCCGGCTGTTGAAGGGCGTGCGGTGGCCTGTTGAGCTTCACAGCTTGAAGCTTTGCTCCAATGGATGAAGGGCTTCAAACGAAAAAAAAAAAGGAAAGAGCCACCACGCCCACCGGCTCTTTGGTGAGCTAGGTGATGGTGGACTCACGGTGGTGGTTGTGCACCACCGTGCGTTGCTCCTGTCTGCCGGGTGTCCCCTCTGAGGAGGAGGTCCTGCGTATGGAGGGAGAGGGGAGTGGACGGTGGCCTGGAAGGAGAAGTGGAGCTGCTGTGTTTTTTTTGGCATTTGACCAGGCTATTTGCAAAGAAGGAGCCGTGGTCATTTTAAAGAAGAGGAAGCCATGCACGTCCATGCCTTGGCTGTGCATGGCTCATGCATGTCTTGGTAGGGAGTGGCGAGTAGGGAATGGTGTTGTAGAGCATGGCGCGAGGAGGAAGGTGTTGCTATGCATTGCAGCCATGGGAAGAAAGTCAAAAAATCAAAAAAAAAAAAATGCAAATGGAAATTTTGCGAAGCAACACTTGAGGAAAACATGAATTGCGAGGCCATTTTATTCACTCTCCTCTCCTCTCAATTAAATGCATGCATGCATGTATTTTTACAAATGTGACTATGGAACCCTAATATGCACTGGTAATGCTAGGAAATAGCACAAGACGACACAATTGCAGGTGTATTTTTGCAGTGCAATCATACCCCCATGCCTATCTTTTGCTAGTTCCTAGCAAAACATTTTTTTGTTGTATTTAGAAATGGTCTTTAAGCTGAAGATTTTCTCCTGAGGAAACATAGGTGTGTTTATTGTCGGATATTGTGAGAACCAATTGTAGAGAAGACTACCAGTACTTTAAGTCTCACATAACATAGATCATCTCTTGACTAACAAGGACTCTTGATATTTAAACCTTAAGTACGATTTCCAGGACCCAGGAGGTTTTTGCCGTACTCGAGAGCTCAAGAGGTTATGGCTTGTGCTTAGTGAAGAATCAAGACTGACCAGATGAACATTAAGACTCAAGCCCAGGGTTTCACGAATTTTTTAGTACAAGTTGGTCCCAGTTTCAGCTCATGTCTTCGGGTTGACCCTTAAAAAGATGATGGAAACTCAACTCCCATTTTTTGACATTTGTGGCTCAAAGAAAATAAGGTATTTGTAACCTACCCTGAAGAACTTCTTGTAGGGCGAAGATTTTACAGACATTTGTGAGATCTACTGACTTATTTGCATCTTTCTCTTCTTTTTTTTTTTTTTTTTTGAAACACGTGTCAGTATATCTCTTACAACATTATTTGGAGGAGCACACTTTTCTTTTTGGTGGGAGAGTTTCTTTTTGGTGGAAAGAGTTTCTCCTAAACACAAGACTAAAACCTGGGATAAAAAGTCTACCTGGGTGCATAGGTAAGGACTCCACCTTCCCTAATGAACACTAGGGTTGGATCTTATGTTCACCTGGTCTTTCCTGATATGTGTAGTGTGAACCAAGTTTACTTAAGCTCTCGAGTAGAAGCAAACCAACGGATCCTGTACTGGTGTCTTAGGTACAAGAATACGTCCTTAGTTAGGAGAGATTCTGATCTATCTTGTCAATGCTCAAGTGAATTAAGTCGAGCCTGAGCGAATCAAGCTTCTGTGGCCTGGAAAGTCTTCAAAACAGAGGTCGAATATCCATAAACACTTATTGTATTTTTGTTTCAGCCTTTAGATAATTACTAAACACCATTTTTTTTTTTATATATATATAGATAGAAACTGCACGATACCCTAAAATACCCCGATCCTAAGGATGCCTATCCACCCACCCATGCCAAATGATGCTATGTCCTCATATGCATGTAGGGAAAGGTAGAGAAAAGACGAAAGATCAGGTAACGAGAGCTGAGGTGCAGGGTATACAATAGGGTGGTAGGGTGGGTGGATGGTGGGTGGTGAAGTGAAAAGTGAAGTGATCATGACAATGAAGTGAAAAGTGATGGTGGATTGTGAGTGTTGTTGGGGTGCCTCCCAACGAGCGCTGAATTTAACATCCCCAGCTGGACTCAGAATGAGGCAAAGAATTAGTTACCCTCCAGCAGGGCAATAGTTTCTCCAACAGGGGCAGGTTCATGAGTCAGATAGGGTTTCAAACGCTTCCCGTTGACTGTAAATTTACGACCAGATTTGGGATCTTCGATCTTGACGGCCCCGTTGGGGAATGGTCTTGCAACCAGGAAAGGACCAGTCCATTTGGACTTCAATTTCCCAGGAAAGAATTTGAGTTGGGCATTATAGAGCCAAACTTGCTGAGATGGCTCAAATTCTTTCCGCCGAATATGGCTGTCGTGAAAAGCCTTAGTGCGTTGTTTGAAAGTTAAAGCAGAATCATAGGCTTCACGACAGAGCTCTTCCAGCTCCTGGAGTTGGAGTTTCTTTTCTTGACCACACAGGTCTAGGTCGAGGTTACATTGGCGAACCGCCCAATAAGCGCGGTGCTCCAATTCCATGGGCAAATGACAAGGCTTCCCGTAAACGATTCTGTACGGAGGCATACCAAGGGGAGCCTCAAAGGCGGTCCGATATGCCCAAAGTGCGTCAATCAGCTTGTCAGACCAATCCTTACGGTCAGGCCAAATCATTTTCTGGAGAATCTGCTTGATTTGCCAGTTTGACACCTCTTCCTGGTCGTTCCTCTGAGGATGATATGGGGATGCGATACGATGGTGGACTCCATATTTCCTCAGAAGTGCCCAAAAAGAAGCATGGGTAAAGTGGCTTCCTCCATCCGAGATAATGGCTCTAGGGATCCCAAAGTGCACAAAGATGTGGTCTTTGACAAATCGGGTGGATATAACATGGTCAGCACGGCATGCGGGAATAGCCTCGATCCATTTCGAAACATAGTCAATGGTGACGAGGATAAATTCGAAGTCGTTGGAAGGAGGAAAGGGACCCATGAAATCAATTCCCCAGATGTCGAAGATTTCTGTAGCTAGGATGGGTTGTAAGGGCATCATGTCACGACGTGACATTGACCCTAACGACTGGCACCTAGTGCAATGCTTGGCATAATTGTGTGCATCTTGGTGAAGGGACGGCCAAAAGAAACCGCATTGCAACACCTTGGCTGCAGTTTTCCTCCCAGAGAAATGGCCTCCGCAGGCCTGATCGTGGCAGAAGGATAGCACACTGGGGAACTCGCTGTCAAGAATATAGTGACAGATGATTTGATCAGCACCTATCTGAAAAAGAAGTGGATTATCCCAGAAATAATACTTTGCTTCTTCCATGAGACGCTCGCACTGGTTTTTAGGCCAGCCACGTGGAAGGGATCTAGAAGCAAGGTAATTGGCAATGTCGGCATACCATGGTCCACTTGCCACATTTATTGCCAATAGGTGCTCATCAGGAAAAATTTCATTGATCGGCAGAGTAAGTCCAATATGATCAGGGTCCAGTCTGGAAAGGTGATCAGCCACAACATTCTGGGCTCCAGCCTTATCGCAAATCTCAATGTCAAATTCCTGGAGCAAAAGGATCCAACGAATCAGTTTAGGCTTGGCATCCTTCTTGTGCATGAGATGGCGAATGGCCGCGTGATCAGTGAAAACAATAATGTGAGAGCCTAGAAGGTAAGAGCGGAATTTCTCCAACCCAAAGACGATCGCCAGTAGATCTTTTTCAGTGGTAGTATAATTATGCTGGGCCTCGTCCAACGTCTTACTGGCGTAGTACACCACAAAGGGGTGTCTATCGCGTCTTTGTCCCAGGATGGCTCCGACTGCAAGGTCGGAAGCGTCACACATGAGTTCAAAGTCGAGGGACCAATCAGGCGACTGGAAAATAGGGGCCTTGGTGACAGCATTACGTAGCTGTGTGAATGCTCGTATGCAGTCAGGGCCCATATCGAAGGGTACGTCAGTTGATAGGAGATGAGTTAAGGGTCGAGAAATTTTGGAGAAGTCTTTGATGAATCTCCTATAGAAACCGACGTGTCCCAGGAAGGAACGGATTTGTTTGACAGAGCTAGGCACAGGTAAATCAACAATTACGTCAAGCTTAGTCCTGTTAACCTCGATACCCCTATCGGAAATGATATGTCCGAGAACAATTCCCTCGTGCACCATAAAATGACTTTTTTCCTAGGAAAGCACGAGGTTCACATCAATACATCTCTTAAGGATACGAGTCAGGTTGGCAAGACATTCGTCAAAAGATGGTCCGAAGACCGAAAAGTCATCCATGAAGACCACGAGAAAGTCACACACCATGTCATGGAATATCGCCAGCATACATCTCTGGAAAGTTGCTGGCGCATTGCAAAGTCCGAACAGCATTCTTCTAAGTGCAAAGGTGCCGAAGGGGTAGGTAAAAGTGATTTTCTCTTGGTCCCGAGGGTCAATTGCCACCTGGTTATATCCTGAGAATCCATCCAGGAAACAGAAAAATTTATTTCCCGCTAACCGCTCTAGGATTTGGTCAATGAAAGGTTGCGGAAAGTGATCTTTCTTGGTTGCAGCATTGAGTTTCCTATAATCTACACACACTCTCCAAGATGTAGGAGTGCGTGTAGGGATGGATTCGCCCCTGTCATTGACACGGATGGTGAGTCCTGCCTTCTTGGGCACAACGTGAATCGGACTCACCCAGGGGCTATCGCTGATCGGGTAGATTATACCCACATCCAGCCACTTAATAATTTCTTTCTTAACGACCTCCTGCATGTTAGGGTTGAGACGTCGCTACATCTCGCGGGAAGGTCGAGCCTCCTCCTCCGTATATATACGGTGAGTGCAGTAGGAGGGGATAATGCCAGATAAGTCTGATAAAGACCATCCAATGGCTGCCTTGTGTTCAATGAGGACCTTCGTTACTTTGCACTCTTGCTCGTTGGTCAATTTTGAACTGATGATTACAAGGAGGATTTCATTTGGTCCTAGGAAAGCATACTTAAGTGTACAAGGCAGCTCTTTCAGCTCAGCAGTGGATGGTGAAAGATCTGGCATTTCTTGGGATGAGAGTGTTCCAAGCGGATCGGAGAACAGGTCAGGAGAAAGAAATTAGCCTTCAGATTGGCCAAGAAGAGGGGCTTCTTGGATAGATGGATCCAAAAAGGAATAGCCCCAGTGAGAAGTATATGGGCTCAAGGTCCCAATGTGGATTTGCAAATCCGCCTGATTTGGCAGGAAAGAAAGGGCAATCCGGTCTTCAAGAGTGTGGACCGGCAGTGAGTAGCCCGTATATGACTCAGAGCACGAGGTATGGGAAGTGGAGAAAACCTCGTCAGAAGTCTGGCCAAGAGAAGGTACGGGACAAGGGAGGGATGGGGGAACGTCACAATATGTGTTAGTCAGGCAGTCGTCAGTGTTTATAGGTAATCCACAGTAGTCTAAATAGGTCCCAATTAGTTCGATACACGCGCTGACGGCCATGTCCTCATTAGACGTGTCATCCTCGATGCAATCACAATCAAAGTTCTTGGCTTCCTTGAAGATGTTAAGCTTGAGCTTTTCAGATCCAATGGCAATCTCAATACAGCCCAACTTGCAGTCAATATGGGCGCAGGCTGTGGCCAAGAAAGGTCGACCAAGGATGATTGGAAAATTAGAAAGTGAGCTAGGAACTTCCATATCTAAAACAAGAAAGTCAACAGGAAAATAGACACTGTTGACCCTAACCACCACGTCTTCCACCACACCCTTCGAAATTTTGACAGAACGATCTGCCAACTGTAACGTGACAGGGGTGGGTTTCAGATTTCCGAAGGAAAATTTTTCGAGCATGATGGTCGGTATGAGATTTATGGAAGATCCTAGATCAAGCAGGGCACGGTTAAAATTGCAACCTTGGATGCTACAGGAAATAAGCGGTGTACCCGGATCTTTCTGCTTCAGTGGTAGGTTTGATAGTATAGCACAACTCGCATGAGGTGAGAGAACCACCGGATTCTTGGTTTTCTTTGATTGTCGCCTGGGTGTTGTGTAGTCTTTGAAAAATCGGGCGACAGTAGGTATGTGGTCGATAGCCTCGAGCAGGGGTACCTTGATTTCTACATCCCTGAACAAATTACGCAGGTTATCAAAGGCCTGCATATCTTTCTTTTTGCCTTTTGGCTCCCTTAGTAGAGCCTCAGGGAATGGAACTGATTCTGGCACCAATTTGGGTGTATCATCCTCTCGCGAATGCGGTGCGCATCCCAAATGAGAGGGCGATGAAGAAGACGGGCTAGGTTCAGGTCGAGGCGGATCGACGGTCTACTTACCGCTCCTCGTAGTGATAGCATTGGACGATGCGGGTCCAGTGGGATCATACCGTGGAGGAGGGTTTACAATAGGGACATAAGAGTGCAGTGCTGTAGTAGGATTAGCCTGAAATCCCGGTGGAATGCTCGGAGCTTGCAGAATTTGATTAACTTGCCCCTGAGAAGGTCGTACCTATGGTTTAGGACCACGGGGTACGAAGTTTCATGGGTTTGGAATAGGTTGGGCGGGAAGAGTGCCCTAAGATCGAGTCACCATGCGTAGTTGACTGATCTCAGCATTCTGCTGCGTCAATTGGTGCTGAAGAGAGGTCATGTTCTCTTCATGGCGCTTTGACATTTCCGTCATCATTCTCATAAATTTGTCAAGAGGACTTGATGCGTGTTCGGTTTGCGGTACGCAAGGGCCTAATGGCGGATTTGCCATAGGATTAGACTGGGCCCTTGGGATGACGGGTGCGGACGGTCGCATTGGTCCACCCGCGGGGTTTTGGCATTGCGGGTTGTTGGACCAAGCGAAGTTCGGATGATTACGCCACCTTGGGTTATAAGTGGCAGAGAACGGGCTGTTCCCCAGGGCTCAAGCGTCTTCTATGCCAGAAGACGCGTCCGCATGTAAATATGCGTCCGAGCACACGGAGGCTTGGTCCTCCATGTCGAAATACTGGCTCGCAGAAGCCATATCCACATGACTTACCGAGTCACTCGGTGCAACACTCGGTAAGGAAGGTCATACGGGGTTTCTCGGGATAAGCCTGGTGTTGGAAGAATTTGATTGTGACGAAGGGTGAGGTGGGGGTGTTTGCCATAGAACGGGTGGGTTTGGCTAGAAGCTTGTCCAGCTTCTTGTGCACGACGGAGACTTCATCCAGTTTTTGTGCAATAAGGCTGAGATCAATGGATGAATGGGAGGGTCCCGTGTCAACTTCGTGGACATTTTGGGGCTGGCTGGTACGATTAAAGGCGACAATGGAGGCATTGTTCATTGAGTTTTCGCTCATATTTTCAAACAATTCGAATGCTCCATTCTTGTCTTTATTCATAAAGTTCCCTCCACAGGAAGCATCTGCAATCTACTTCAAAGTCTCATTTAGCCCATAGTAGAAAATTTGGGCTATATGCCACTTAGGCAGACTGTGGTGTGGACACTTCCTGAGGAGGTCATTATACCTCTCCCATGCCTCATGAAATTGTTCGCCGTTTTGTTGTGTAAATGAAGTGATAGCACGGCAAAGGGCATTGGTTCGCCCGATTGGGAAGAACTTCTTGAGAAATGTTGTTCGCATCTCTTCCCAAGAGTGGATGGTTCTCCCAAGGGTGCGTAACCACTGCGACGCTTTATCCCACAATGAAAATGGGAACATTTTCATGAGGACTATAGGTAACTCGACATTTCTTGGTTTAACAGTTTCAGCCAATCGGGTTAAGTCTTCCAAGTGGAGAAAAGGATCTTCACTTGCAAGACCATGGAAGTGAAAATTTATTAGGCCAATTATGTTAGGTTTCAGTTCAAAGTCGTCCCCACCCATGGGGACCCGAATTTGTCCTATGGTCTCTGTAGCAGCGGGATTCTGATAGGAGCTAAGAGACCTAGGCTCCTCCCGTTCGGGAGGGTTCTGCATTTCCTCCAATGTTTCCCTAATGACCTCAATTTGTTCATTATACATTTCCATTTGGGCTTGGAGGTGGGTTATGGGATCTAAGGCTCCACCACCTGGTGGGTTCTGAGGGCGGTTTCCTCCCTCGGGATTTGGGGGTGGGTGTGTAGCCAAGTTTGTGGAGGAGGATGATTCGGCTTCTCTTCTAGATTTATCAGGTAATTCAAACAGTTTAGGGTTTTGTGTCCTCCTCCCAAACATGCACTACCGCAGAAAGAATTGGGGAGATGAGAAGGGAAAAGAGATGAGAGAAATGATGCTGCAAAGGTACACTTGATGACAAATCAATTCAATCAAATTCCTAACCTCTACAGTGTGCCCTTAGACCTAAAGATCTAAGTTACCTGCTATCACGAACTACGGAACCGAATGCGAGCACCGCAGAACCACTGGGCCAGATTGAAAGGCCGTTTGCCCCAGTCTTAGACACCCGATAGCACGCGGGAACCCTCACCAGCACGTAGACGCTACACGCAGGTAGTTAGACCTCCAATCCTTAAGAAGGGTCAAGTTACTACCAGTTTTAGTTAGAGGCTTAGGATCAAGTGCTTTTGGAATGTGAAGGGCGTTGTTTACAGGTAATTCCCAGGTGATTGATTTTTAAAGTGTGTAAAACAAGCATGCAATGGGGAAATCTCCCCGAATTGAAGTTCTTAATTGGTGAATGGTTTTTAGAGTTCAGTCTTAAGTAGTATGGATTTTAGGATTTCGCTGAAATACCAATTCAACCAATCTCCGGGTTCTGCAAGAATACAAGTTTTCTTCTAAGCCCAACAAACCCTTCTTCAATTTCAATTGGTTAATGCATGCTAAAATGCAATGGGCTACCATAAATGGAGATTTCTATGTGTGGATGCACGAATCAGTTTTAGCTTAGTGTGAAAGGGTGCCAAAGCACTTCAATTCAAGTGCTCCCAATCACCAGAAAGATTTCCACACAAGGCTCAACCAAAAGATAAAGAAAATCAATTTGTTGGGGTTGAAATATTCGGGATTGAATCTTAGCCAAGTTGAAAAGTCATGGTGGGGTTGGAATCAACTCAATTCCAAGTCTCCCCACCAAAAATGTGATCCCGAATTTGCAGATAAGTGAGGCAAAGTGGGGTGCAATCAATCTTTTTATGTTTTCCTCAAAGAATACTTCCCACGGTGAAAAATTCAAGAATCAAGATTCTTGGATTTTCGCTATGCGAAGTAAGGCGGGAAATCCTAGGGCAGTGGGAGTAAAGGCAATCAATCAAACAAGTGAACTTTAATCCACTTGCCCCAAAAGATCCCAAGAAGATTTTCTAGTTTCTTTTTTTTTGTTTTTAGTTTTTTTTATTAAGGTGACAAGTTAACCTAAGTTGCTAAGAAAAGGAAGACTTACTTGTGCAGCAACGTGTGTGGAGCTCCAGTGCGGTGTCAACATCTTCACACTCTCGTTCCTGCCCTGGATCTGCTCACGTCTTTGACTTCGTTTGCCTGTCTTCTCCTTGCAACAGGTTTACCTGCACACCAAAAATAGACACACCCATGAAGAGAGAAGAGAAAAATGGAAGGAATTGAATAGAAACTTACTTGAAGGTGCACTTCCCTGACAACGGCGCCAGAAAAAGGTATGGTGTCGAACCCGGTTAGGTTGTTAATATGGTGATTTTATCGTTGAAGTGTGCATAGTGGTTAACCTAAATCGGACCTAACCATCTCTTTACAAAATTTTTAACCTGGCCTACTTGATTTTATCTTGGTCACTTTTAGGCCCAGGGTCTAACTCAGGGAAGTGGGGTTACAAGTCAAGTTTCTACACCTTTCCTACAACGAGTCTCTTCCGTTCGTTTATTGTGTTTTTGGTGTTTTTCTATTTAGATTTTTTTCTAATAATCTTTTTCCTTGAGGCACAGCCTCAAAATTAAGTTCTTGGCTTCGAGCCAAAATAGGGTCCCACAATGGGTCTTGCTATTCACAAGACGGAGTACCTGCAGGTCAAAAATTATCTTTTCTCTTTTATATATTTTTTTTATCTTTTTATGGGCATGCAAGAGAAATAGAAATAAAGTAAATATAGTATAGATATATATGTATATACTATATATGTATAAAGGGGTGGGGGTGGAGGCGGAGGAGTGTAGCACGGTGTCGAGTCGGTCATCGTCTAGAAAGATGCAACCAACAAGATGAGGTGCCGCATGGAGTGTAAGGTGGATGGTGGAAGATGTGTGTGACCACGCTTTTTGTATGCGTGTATCGGGGAATATCAGCAACTGGTGCAGATATTCCCGCGATACTACGTATGGTAAGTAATGTGAAAATATATATATGTATATATGTAAATATATCTGTATGTATAGCTATATATATATGGATATAAATATATAGGTATATATATATGTAGTTATATATGTATATATATATATATGTATATGTATGTATATATATATAAGTATATGTATAGATAGATATATGTATAGATATATATATGTATATATGTATGTATATTTATATTTATATATATATATGTATGTATAAGTATATGTGTATATATATATATATATATATGTCTATATATAGACTAATACATAGTTATATAACTACTAATATATGTATAGATATATGTATATATATATATGTGTATATGTATATAAGTATATGTATATATATAAGTATATAGATATATATATGTATGTATACTAATACTTAAGTATATAGGTACTACTATATGTATAAATATAAGTATATATATATATATATATGTATATAAATATATCCATATATATCAATATATATATATATATATGTATATAATAGTGTATAGGTGTGTGTGTGTAGGTATGAAAGTGTGAGTGCAAGTGTGTAACTGTCAGTAAAGAGAGAGGGAGAATGTGCTGTGAGAGAGAGAGAGAGAGCGAGAGAGAGAGGGAGAGGGAAGCCGCATGCTTCCTGCTGGAGTGAAGGAAGCTGCAGTTAAGTCGTCTCAGGCAGCCTAGCGTCGTCTGAAGATTCCACGTGCCACGCACAGGCACGTATGCGCACGGAGAGAAGAGCATGCTGGAGGGCGATGGGAGCGGAGAGAAGACCACAACGCACAGCGCTGCGTGGAGAGATGTACGCGGGCAAAGGGAGCGGGCGAAGGCAGGCACTAGGAGAGGCGGGCGCACACAGACGTATGCGGCCGGGTGCGGGCAACGCGGGCCGAGACGCGTGCGCGGGCTGTAGCCGGTTAAGTGAGAAACTCACTGGTAACCCCACTGTAGCCACAGTGTCCTGCAGAAACACGTGAACAGTGCCCGGGCGAGTCGCGCAACCGCCTGCTGTAGGTGCTGTGAGTGCAGACGACTCGGCACGTGTGGTGGAGTGGCTCCGGCTGGTGGCTTGCGAGCGGGATGTCAAGACAGAGCGCGTGGAGAGGGCTGCTGGCGTGCGCGGTGGAGGGCGAGGGTGACCTGCTGCTTGCGCGGAGGCTTGTGGGGGCAGCTGGCGTGCGGTGAAGCTTTGCCGGCCGCTGCAATGGCGTGCGGTGGCCAGTTGCAGAAGAGAGAGCACGACAGGGCACTTGCGAAGAAGCTGGAGGTGAGGGCGCTTGCAGGCATGCGCGGAAGCTAGGCAGTCTGCTGCCGTCTTGCTGCTGCTGCTGTGGGGCTTGGCCGGCTGTTGCAGGGGGTGCGGTGGCCGATTGAGCTTCACAGCTTGAAGCTTTGCTCTAATGGCTGAAGGGCTTTAAATGTAAAAGAAACAAGGAAAGAGCCACCACGCCCACCGGCTCTTTGGTGAGCTGGGCGGTGGTGGACTCACGGTGGTGGTTGTGCACCACTGTGAGTTGCTCCTGTCTGCCGGGTGTCTCCTCTGAGGAGGAGGTCCTGCATATGGAGGGAGATGGGAGTGGACGGTGGCCTGGAAGGAGAAGTGGAGCTGCTGTGTTTTTTTTGGCGTTCGACCAGGCTGTTTGCAAAGGAGCCATGGTCATTTTAAAGAAGAGGAAGCCATGCACGGCCATGCCCTGGCTGTGCATGGCTCATGCATGGCTTGGCAGGGAGTGGCGAGCAGGGAATGGTGTTGCAGGGCATGGTGCGAGGAGGAAGGTGTTGCCATGCATTGCAGCCGCGGGAAGAAAGCAAAAAATAAAAAAAAATAAAAAATGGAGATGGAAATTTTGTGAAGTAGCACTTGAGGAAAACGTGAATTGCGAGGCCATTTTATTCACTCTCCTCCCCTCTCAATTAAATGCATGCATGCATATATTTTTACAAATGCGACTATGGAACCCTAATATGCTCTGGTAATGCTAGGAAATAGCACAAGAGGGTACAATTGCAAGTGTATTTTTGCGGTGCAATCAAATACCAAGCTGACAAAGTCGACAAAATAAAATATCAGGGCTTGGAATTAGTTGTAGCCATATGCTATAAGAGGAATGAATTGGGTTGCCAGGGTGATAAGTAGCAAGTGGCAGCCTTGAAGAGTGGTGTATGAGTAATGCAGATTGATGGGAACACCATCATGAGCCATAACTAGCTCATTTTGATCTGATTAAGCTAGTAAATGCTCCTACATAACTGCCAGAGAGCCATAATTCACTGCAAATCCATTTTGTAGGAAAGACAAGAAAATAGGGTTAAAATTACAATTTTGCCATCATAGCATTAATGGAGTACAATCACGAGTTGTCCTAGAGGGTAATTAAGGGTCAAATGATCCTAAAAGACTAACAAGTGGGTTAGAATAGATAGAAAAGGGTTTGCACGTGTTTTGAGAATTAAATGAATTTTGAAATCCTAAAAAGACACCCACATAAGTAATTGAGGTTCTGGTCAGAATAAATTCACCTAAGCCCTCTAAAATTCATAGAAAAATATTCTTTAGGGTTTGGACCCTTCAATTTGACCATCAGAACCCATCTTGACCCAAAATAGAGCCTTGGACTGACATTTGCTCTAATTTGGGTTTTTGCATAAATTACCTAGTCAAACTTGGTTAAACCCTAAATCTAACTTCACCATTGGATTCCTTTGGTCCAAATTAGGCTTGTACTATAATTTGGGTGCAATCTGAGATCATCTTGACCAAGTTTGCATTTTGGTCCAGTTAGACTCTTTCTATCTCATTCAAACCCTTATCTTTTGAATTCCTTAAAAAAGGCCCCTATATTTGTCGTCATTCTATGCAAATAGGTCCCTCCACCATTATCACGGAGGAATCCTTCTCTGGAAACCTTTGATTGAAGAGAACTCCTTCTCTGTTCAATCAATCCCTTCCAAAATTGGAAGGGAGATTCTTTAAGGAGTTCTCTTCCTTCTGAATCCATCCATGAGCTCCATAACCTTCCCAATCTCTCATGTGAATGCATGAGAGATTCGGGTTTCCTACTCTGGCGACAATTCCAAGCTTCCAAGCTCAAAACCCCCTCCTAAGTCCTATAAAAAGATCCCTAGGGCACGGCCGTGGAGGGCAGCTAGTTTTGAGGCCAAAAAGCTCTTCCTAACCCTATCTCCGGCCTCCTTCGACCTAGCTCCGGCGAGCATCTCCCTCCATTCTCCTACAGCTTCCCAACAGCCAAATTGGGAGCATCTCCTTCCTCCTCGACTTCCTCCACCTCTCGACGACCACATCAGAAGCGCCTCAGAGCCCTTCTTCGTCACCATCTCTCCCTTAGGAGTTTCATCTTCCACGATGACAGCCAATCAAAGCCGGCATCCTCCTTCCCCTTTCGTCCCTAATACTAGGTCCTGTAACTCCCCCTTCCCCTCTACTTCCTCTTCCTTTCTTCTATCATTCAATTCGACCTCCGCTACCATCGTTCACCCTCATCTCCTCCATCTCCGGAGACCACTCTGGCAAGGGTTTCTGTCCGCCACAGATGTCCAACCCCCTCGCCAACTAATCCAAAAGTTCCACCATACTCCCCTCATCAAAAGCCCTCTACCTATTCACCACTCCACTCACCCAAACACGCCGATGACCAAGCCTACCTTCACACGCTATTCCCAACTCTGTCCGACCACCACAAACCACCATCCTCCACGAAACCACCAGCACTACCTTCGTCGTGGTCCGGCGATGCTTATGAACTGCTCTAATGTGGCCATGAGGTCGTATTTTTGATTCTTAGGTTTCTCTTCTCCGCGCCATTACCGCAAAGCTTTGAAAGAAGCTTGAAGCTATCTTTAGCACTTGTAGCTCCAGGTGACATCTCCAGGAGATGCGGCTACACTCCAGGTTTCGTTCCAAGGCCTCTATTAGGTGCTATATCCTCAGCAGCCACTACAATTGCAGATGCCACCACCCGCTACTACATCTGAAGACGATGTGGGACTTTAGTACCACATTGTAAACTTGAGAGCTCATACATGCGCATAAATTGAAAAAGTGATTAGTGCTTATCGCCTCCAACCACGGGGTGAGGTCCCATAACACCCCTCACATGCCTCGTCTGCGACATTTCCCCTGCGGACCTGGTGCACCCGACCTGCCTAAGCCTTCACTCCTTGCTCACCACCCACTATCGGTGAGCTTGGACCCGGGTACGTGGATTCTCTGATTACTTGATAACCCGATGTGCATGGCTCTGGGAGAGCAGAACCTAAGAGAGGGAAAGGAAGAGAGTGCGTGGGGTAGGGGAGGGTTTTGTTCTTCTGTGCATTGGCAAACACTTAGCCAAAATTTGAGCCCTTTCCCCTATGCTTAAAGAAGAAGGAAGAAGATGGGCAGAAAAAGAATTCCTGAAGAGGAGAAGGAAGAGAAGAGCCGCATAAGAGAAAAGAAGAGGGCCTGAAAGAGAAGGCAGAAGAGGGAGAAATGAAGGAGGCTCGTGCGTGAAGAGAAAGCAAAGAAGAAGAAGGAAAGAAGAAGAAAGCAGAAGCAGAAGAGAAGAAGAAGACCTAAGTTTGATAGGTTAAGTCGTCTGGTCATTAGACCCGATGACTGATTTAGGGTTTGAGGCTTGATACTGTTGAAACATTGAATGCTTGATATATATATACATATGCTTAGAGAGATTTAAATCACCATTATTTTAGCTTCTCTACCTTTTTATTGCCTCACAATACATGAGAATTCATTGAATATCTAAAAGTGACAGATTAGTATTTAGTGAATATTATTTTGTGGTTTAAATTCTTGTGCTCATTTACAGTATTTGAGATTAGTGTGTGTATTCCTATTTGCTCCCTATGCCCGACCTCGAACTTTCATTCGAGTAATAAATTTATTTGTTTGAGTGCTATTTTGGCTATATTACAACGAAGCAATTTTAGAACACTGATTTATCGCTCGAACACAGATAGGTGGATAAAGAGTTGGGAGTGGGAAACAGGTCATACAGGTCCTGAAAGTGGTGGAAAATGAAAGGAGGGACCCGAGTGTAATCTGAAATGGTATAAAGAACCATTTCATGAGTGGATCTGGGTGTTGGTGGTTGCGGAGTGGGTGTGTTGAATAAGATCTAGTGTTCCATCCTAACAACTCCAGATTTGCCTAAATCATTCTCATCCCTGGGTCGATCAAAGATCTTGTATGAATTGCCCAAATTCTATTCATGGTGCAAATCCTCAAATATAATGGGCAGCAATTCAATATCCCCAAGGTGTGGAAAATCAGAATCTAGATGCAATAAAGCCTTAAATTCTTTCATTTTCTATTTTGTGGCTTCTGTGAAATCCTCGATATCCAAGAGCGAAGATGTGAAAGAAGATGTGTTAGATTCGTCTGATTCCAAATCCAAAAATGCCTCAACATTTTTCAAATTTTCCTTACAATCAGAAATGGGGTTTTTATTAGATTCTTCCTAAACTTCGATTAGATTCTTTGATAATTCGAAATCAACCCCATGGATGTATGGAATCTCATGTAAATCAATGTATTTATCATCTAAGCTTGTCATAAGGGTTTTAGGCAATTCCACTCTAGATCTCTCTAAATCATGTGTCTCATCAATTACCTTTGGCCAATCAGCATTCACCACAGTGTTAGAAGCATTATAAGTCTAATCAATGAGCTTGATAGAAGCTGTGTGTGGAGTTAATTCACCAAGAAGTTCTATGTTCCCACAGTGCTCAGGTTCATCATCATCTGAGTCCTCCTTGATAAAATTACAATGTGGGTCTTTGTTTTCCCTAAAAATATCCAATTTAAGTTTCTCATTCCCTAGGGTGATCTCCATACACCCGGATGCACAGTTAATGTTAGCTTGGGTGGTCTCTAGAAATGGGTGGCCTAAAATGATAGGTACATTACGGAGACTAGGAGGAATGTCCATATCTAAGATGAAAAGATCCGCTGGGAAGCAGAGCCCATGGATTTTTACAATGACATTCTCTACTACACCTCAGGTCCCTTTGACTGATCTGATAGCCAACTGGATAGTGACCAAAGTGGGTTTTAGCTCCCCAAATTGGAAGTGGTCAAAAATAGCAGTGGGGGTTAAATTAATGCCTAAACCCAAATCAAGAAAGACCCAGCCAAAAGGAGCATCTTGTAGCTGACAGGAAATGAGTGGGGTTCCCAGGTCTTTTTTTTTAGGTGGCAGGTCAAACAAAATGACTGCACTAGCTTCCTTGGACAATACCACCTTATTGGCCTTCCTCAGCTATCGCTTAGGTGTACAATATTCTTTAAAGAATTTAGCAATAGTAGGAATGTGACCAATGGCATCAAGAAGGGGAACCTTAATGTGAACATCCTTGAAGATTTCCTTTAAGTCCTCATTGCTTTTGATTCCCTTTATCTTTCCTTTAGGTTCATACGTTAAAGCTCTAAGGTAGTGTAAAGGGATGTTGGTGATCTCAGTAATCAATTTCTTTTCCTTAGGCTGCTACTTTGAAGGGATCGAATAGGAAGAGGAGCTAGCTTGAGAAGTATCATGACCCGCCTGCCTACATGGTGGGTCTTTTGTAGCTTTTCCACTCAGTGTGACAGCATTTGCATCGACATACTATCTGTGAGGTTGGGGAGGAGCAAAAGGGGAAGATTGGGGGGGATTCGATGATAAGACCAACTGACCTGAAACATAGTCGAAGGTATAGTAGATATTGCGTGCGGTTGTCCCTGTGGTGCCTGGAACCTAAGCGGGGTGCCCTGGTTCTATATATATCTTGGGTTAGGGACAGGTTGGAAGGCTAGTGCTCCCTGCATTCTATGTTCCTATAGCAGCTGGTTCTGCATATTTTGAATGTTTTGAATTTGATCTGCCATCGTTTTCATGAATTTCAAATTGTCATAATTTGATTGACGCATAGATTCCTTCAATTCTTCTCTCAACACCTCGAAAGGGTTAGCCCACCTTGGAGGGTGATTGGCAGCTTGATATAGAGGTTGATAAGTAGGATTGGATTGCTCCTAAGACAGGAATGGATGCTACCTCAGGTATGTGTTTTGTGCATTCCCATATTGTTTGGTATGATAGTGTGGATATTGATTTATTCTCTGTGAGTTACCTGACTAGGAAAAATTAGGATGCTGGCACCAACCAGGATTATAAGTCTCTGAATATGGGTTATTATGCCTGTAACCTTGGATAGCATTGACATCTTCAAAGGTAGAAGATGTCTGTGATTCATATTCATCAAAAGAAGACACACTAGAATCATCATGGGGTGCATAACCTTAATTGTATGGTGCCAGATCTAGATTGTTTACGGGTTCCTGATATGCAGGATCCCAAAAAGGTGGAGAAGATGCATCCCGAGTGAGCAGATGTACTCGAGCTGGAGGGGCTCGAGATGCAAAAGAAGAGTGGGATGCAACTAAATTGTAAGGAAATCCATGTTGAGTTCAAATCACTTCGTTGAGCTTCTTGTTAAGCAGATCCACCTTATCCAGCTTCTTAGTGATAATGTCCATATCAACTTGAGAAGATTCAATGTGAGCTTCATGGACACTAGCTCGTTGTTTTCCGGGTTGATGGAATTGGTTCATCAATGTAGCATTCATTTAGGGACTCGAACAGTTCGAATGCAGTGTTCTCGTCCTTTGCGAGGAAATTCCCGCCATTAGATGCATCGACTAGGTACTGATGTGTGTCATCCAGCCCATGGTGAAAGACTTGTGCAAGGTGCCATCTAGGTACACCATGGTGCAGGCATTTCCTGAGAAGATCGTGAAATCTATCCCAAGCATCATGCAATTTCTCCCCTGGTCCTTGGGAAAACTTGTAATTGCACACCTCATCACATTTGTTCGACTAATCGGGAAGAACTTTTTGAGAAATTTGCGACATAATTCCCCCCAGGTTCTAATTGGCCTCCCGATGGTCATGAACCAA
Organism: Thalassia testudinum; assembly: GCA_037157565.1. Classification (NCBI taxonomy): domain Eukaryota; kingdom Viridiplantae; phylum Streptophyta; class Magnoliopsida; order Alismatales; family Hydrocharitaceae; genus Thalassia; species Thalassia testudinum. The sequence continues at coordinate 66,097,952 of JAZHRO010000025.1, read as the reverse complement.
TAAGAAGCTTTATCCTCAAGAAAGAATCGAAAAAGCTTCATGAGAACAATCCTTATATCAATATTTCTGGGTCGAACTGATTCTGCAATTCGACTTAGATCCTCGATGTGCTGGAAGGGATCTTCATTCAAGTTTCCATGAAAATGAGTCTGAATCAGACTTATTATGTTTGACTTCAACTCGAAGCGTCTCCGCTTGCAGGAATTTGGATTTGAGGTGCCAAAATTATAGTCTCTAGATCATAGAAGTCCCGCAGTTGTTCTCTACATAGTGGATGTTGCATCGTTTCTAGAGTGGTGAGAATCCTGTCGATACTCTGCTCATATCTCTATTCGGATTCCTTGACCCTGGCTTACAGACGAGCCATTGGGTCTAGATTTTCGAGGCCCTAACCAGGTCCAGGACCAAGATTAGCTATCTCAGCTAATCGAGAGGAGGATGAGGGTTGGGAAGAAGGGTCAAGCGAAAGTCGTCTTCGCTGCCTCGGGTTTTGTTCCCAAGGTCCAACAAGTTTAGGTCTTAAAGACCTTCCTTGTGTACACCAACAATAAGGGTTGATGTAGCTAGGCCAGACAAGGCTAAGGCTTTGCTAATCAGATTGGTCCTTTAGAATCAGATGACCATATTTTTCTTTCAAGTTTAAATTATTGAAGAAAATTTGTTGAGAAATTGACTTAAAATGTCCCAGCCTCTGAAGCTAACCCAACCAGTCTGCTTATGAGGGGACTAAAAGGAAGGTTCTCCCTTCATCTTTTGCCTCTGGTTCCTTTGTACCCCTTGGACGTGGTCATTTGACACTACCCCGCAGGCTTAGTCACTAGGTTTGGCAAAAGAAGTTGAGACAACCCAGTAGTCAACGGACAAATGTGGATTATTAAGATATTCTTTATGTTTTTTAACCTTTTCTTCAATTTGGTATGTGGTGAGTTGTCCACAAGGTGACTCAATTCACTAACTAACCACTGGGCTCGATTGAGTCCAGGCTAGTCCAATGTGGTCCTTTCTAAGTTTTTCAAACCATAAATCAAAGAAAAAGTCCCAGATAAAATTGGAATCCAAATGATTTGAAAATTGGTAGAAAGATTCCTTTTTAATAAGCTTTTCAAAAAGTATTTTCTCAGAATTTTTACTGTCTCAAAAAAATATTTATGAATTTTTAACTACCAAGGGGTAAGATATGAGAATTTGACCCTGTGTTGCTTCCACTTTTTGAAACAGTATTAAATGTGGTCTACTAATTTAGGAAAAATATGGGAATGAAGGCTAACTTGATTGTCTTTCAAACCCCACCATTTTTAGGTCAATCAGATTCGTGTGTTGATCAGAATCAATTTTTGAACTTCAGAAAATTTTGATTTTCAGTCTATCTGACTCCTATGTACTCCACGAATTTTTAAAAATTCCACAAGTTGAATTTTTTCTTGAAAATGGTAGCATTGGGAAGATATCGCCTAAATTTCAAGATTTTTCAACCATTAGAAACATTTCAAATGAAATTTTAAATTTGTATTCAATTTCTGGTCAAGTTTTTAAAAATAGTAATAGTAATTTTTTTCAAATATATATATTTTTTTAAGGCAAAGCAACTCCTAACTATCTAATAAATAATTCCTAATTTTTTTTTCAAATAACTCCTATCCTAATCAAACTCTAATCTAAAATCCTACTAACTATAACTAAATACTAATCGCAATAGATATAGAACAAATCAAGCAATTGTTTGAGCATTAGTTGCAAATAGATCTAGAACTAGAACTAAAACATGCATTACTACAAGTGGAATTAAAATTAACTATCTAAACTACTAGAACAAGGGCACCAAAGGTGGTCATTGGTGGCCTTTAGGGGAGGTTGGGGAGAGTAGCAGCGGTGCACTAAGGTGTGCTTGGTGGATGCTTCAGAGGAAGAGGGTGCTGGAGGAGCTTAGAGGTGTCCGGAAGAGATGGAGGAGGAGATGCTAGAGGAGATTGCTTCATATGGGTGCCCCTGGGGTCCTTTTTATAGCAAAAATGTGGGGCAAAGCTGGTATTTGACCCTCCAAACCATTCAACAACCTCAGATTGATTAGATCTATCGATCTGGAGATCAACGAATCAGATCGTGCTTCAAAAAGATCTCTAGCATGCCTGATATGCATGGTTCAATTTGGTGCTGTCAAGTGGTGCACCCAGCACCCTCGGATTTTGATCACGCGACTGTGCGTGAACTGCTCAATGCCTTCACGTTTCTAACGTGAGTGCTTCACACTTTAAATTAAAGTGAGCGTAGCACCACCTTTGTAATTCATCACGCGCACGTGCACGTTCAGTTGTGCGTCATCACGCGCGTGTTGATCCATCTCGCCTCTGCACGCCACTCGTCCATGCGATTGTCGTTGATTGAAGATTCGACACTCGGATTTTGCCCGTGTGCATCGTCTCGTTGAATTTCTGTTGGTCACAAGTAGATTGCGTGTCTTGCACTTTTGTTCGAGCGTGTTAACCACCGCACTAGGAGTGTGGATTATTGCAGTTTCCATTTCCCTCTCGCGTGCCCTCAGCCATTGAATGGAGATCCAACGGCTGAGCATGACTCTTCCTTGATAAGGTGCAGACGTAGTGGCGACGTGGTGCTCTTGTAGTCATTGGATGATGATCCAACAGCCCACAAGGCATGGGGAGAACTCCTTCAAAGGATGGGGCAGTGCTCTTGGGCAGTTGTGATGGTGCCATGTGGCACCATCGTGGCCATCCACCTTCTTTGCTTTGTAGATGGTGCTTTAGGTCTCCAATCAAGATGTTTTTTGCACCGTTGGACTACAATCGTTGATTTAGATCCATTCGTGTGGTCAAATTTGTCATGTGAGGTCTGACTTTTTGCCTTCTTGCCTCTTGGCCTTTGCTCTTCCATAGACTCGATAGGATGCTACGGGAGTCTGATCAAGACGATCTTTGAAGCATTATACTCCCGTCGTCATCCTGAGTAGATTCGTACGATTGGATTTATCATCCGCAGCCCTGAATTACCTCTTAGTTAGAACATAATATAACGTTATTGTCCACAAAGCTAACAAATTAACGATGATGCAAATTATGTTGTTTATGCATGCATTATTCCTAAGTTAAGCTAGGCTCTAACTTAATTCAGGTATATGAGGACCTATGATTGCTGCGCAATCAAGTATTATCCGAACTCAACCTTTAACCATCCATCCACTAGTTGTGATAACTTTGATTGGGGATATTCCGGACCTCAATGTTCAGGGCCTAACCCTGGACACCAAGACATTGATTGCTATCCTTGTCATGCCTACACCGAATATAGATCTCCACCCTTTAATGAACAACTTGATATGATCTACACTCAAGAAGGATATGAGGATTACAACCCGTACCCTCCCCAGGACTACACTGCATATAGGTCACCACCCCTTAATAAACAACCTGAGACGGCCTATTATCAGGGAGGGTCCCAAGAACCTCAATTTCTTGACCCTTATATATGGATTGAACCCAAACCCACCCAACCCTAGACTGACCATTCAATTCTGGTAAACCAGGTCCAAGATAAGGTGCTAGCTAACGATCTTTAGAAGCTTAGCTAGCACCTTATATTGAAGCATTGGAGCCTTTGATCAAAATGATTGATGAGTTTAACAAGGCTTTATTGGATTGGCTCCAAGATGTTGAGGATAAGGACCCAGGTGAGTTATTACTTTGGAAATTGTCAAGATTGAAGATGAAATTTATACTTGCTCTAGTCCAATCTTAGGATGATTCCTAAGATGAACCCCTTTTAGGAGGGCCAATGTCAGAATCTACTCAGGCACCTGTAGGGGGGGAGACATTTTATGAGACCTAGGATGACGAGATTGATTTAGAGCAACCAATTGAGGATGTACCAATTTTCTCACCCAAGATTCTTGAGCCAGGGTACGAGGAAAAAATGTCTCTGTAGACTAGGGAAAAACATACGATCTAAAGACATATTAATTCGAATCCAAAATTTTTTGATTCTTAGGGAGAAGAATCTTTAGGTGAAGTTTCACTTAAGATTAAGGAGAATGAATTTAGGGAGATGAATGGGTTGGAGGAACCTGATGAATTATTTGAGAGCCTTATAATTGAGGATTATGATTCAAATGGGGATAACTTGGACGATTCAAATCTTGATTTAATGAAAGATTTAATTAGTGCTCTAGTCATCAACCACACCCCAAAGAGCTTGATGATGATTTTATTTTCACCACATCCAAGTCAATTCTGATTCAACCACAATTGTTAGATTTGGATAATTTAGATGGGGTGTGTTCCAATCTAGAGGTCTCAGAAACATTGATTTTTGGAGGATAGGAATCTAGAACTGAAATTATGGGAAGCTAATTCAGGGGGAAGCGGAATTGTGGATCTAAGGGTTCCTATTTACCTTAAGTCGTCAACCTTTTACCAGAAACCTTATGATACCTTTGATTTTTAGGATGTGCAACCCAAGTGTAGAGTAATTGATTATCTTTTTAATCTGAACTCTAAGAGGACAAACACTTTTATTGGTCCAGACTTCCCTATTGTTTGACATTTTGTGTTTGGGTTGCATACTCCTAAACAGCAAACTCAACCCCACAAGCTAAAAGGTCTTCAGTTCTAGATTTTATTATTCAGAGCCTTAGAACTACTTGACCTTGGGACATGGGTCTGCATTACACACTCATCCACATTTGTGGACATACTATCCTCGTGGGTCTGAAGGTTAATTTTTTTATTTTGATCCTGACCCGCACTTCTCATTTCTTAATTTCTTCTCTTCATTTGTATACTATGCCTAATTGAGGACACTAAATTCAGAACTTATTTATATTCTATTCGGAGCTAACCGAAATCATCAAGGAATTCAGGTGCTATCCCTTTTATTCCATCTCTATTTCATACTTTTTTAATACAATGAGGACATTGCATTAGCTAGGAATTGGGGGGTGGAAATATTTATCTCTGAATTATTTTATCAGCTCCGTATTTTGTAAAATTTATTTCTTTTTGTTTTCCCTTAAAATAAAAAATGTAAAAGTACAAAAATTAAGAATTAGGAAAAGAGAACTTAAGCATTTGGAGTTTTTTGACTTTAGGAATGATATGATAGGACCTAAACACTTAGGCTCTTCAGGTCTTCAAGCTTAACTAGCTCACGTTTCCACTAAAATGTAGACTTATTTCTCAAGTCCTTTCCAACTTAAAATTTATTTTAAGTGGTTAAATAAATTGGGGTAATATGTATGCGACTTATCAACCCACCCTCTGATTTGAGGGGACTTATAGTCTAAGCATCTGCACATTATTTGCACTGACTCACTTCTCAGGCGATTTAATGGAAATTAGGTAGCTAATGAACTTTCTAGGGTGGTATGATTGGTACATTGCTGTGAGTAACCCCTCATAGCCAAGTGTCTAGAGCCTAGCCACGATACCCATTCTCTTTAGCAGTCGCCTTCAAGTAAATCCTAGATCAGGGAGGCCACCTACTAAAAAAAGGAAAAAAAGAAGAAAAATACCCAAAAAAGGAAAGAAAAATAGAAAAAGGAGTAAAAGAATATATAATCTACAGTTCACCACATGGGTATGGCTGGTAAGTTGCCATAGGCAACCCCCCATTTCCGGTTGTTCAGAGCCCACCCCACAAAAACACAAAAATAATTCCTAAACACTTAGGAAGAAGTGGGAAGTAGAATAAGCTGGAGAGATATACACTAGGTTCGCCCTTGTTGACCCCATAAGAATAAAAGTAGGGAGAAAGCTGCAGGTCAAATAGATATACCTTTAGATAGAGTTTTTCATTGAGGGTCACCTAGGGTTGTAGAAACCTAAGGTCAATTCTGATTGTCATTTAGTGAGTCTATCAAATTTTCACAATTAGATGCTTAGAACTTAGATTCTTCTCGAGTCTTGGGTGGGTTAGGCAGTTGTAGAAAGCTACCCCGAAACCTTAAACGAAAATTCCAAAAAATTAGGAAAGAAGAAAAAGTAAAAAAAATGTGTTTACTATTGTACGGAATAAGGTGAGGACTTGAGTAGTCTGTATTTTGGCAGACACCCAGGTGTTGTTGAGTCTTAGTAGTTTAGGTTCTTAGTTGAAACTTCCTATTGTCGATAAACAACCATTGCCTAAGTATTCAACTCCTAAATCTATTTTATAAATAGCATGTAGTTTAATTTTGCTAGGGACTAGTTAAGTGGGTTCTTAGGCTCACAATTGTACATAACATTGTAAATATTGCATAACATGCATCATATCACATTTAGACTAAATTATGTAAATTATGTATTAATTAGCCTATTTTGGTGGTAGGGGATAGGGTGATATATTTCTAAGCTTCGGGTTGAAGATCCAACTGTACGAATATGATCAGTGTGGTCATGATTGGACCTCCATAGCATTATATGCCGTCCAAAGAAGACCAAAGGCCAAGGGCAAGGTGACGATCAAATGATGAGTCTAACCGCACAGATGGGTTCGGGTCGACGATTGCAATCCAATGACGTGAAGATCAACTCAATCGGATATTTGTGGCATCCCCTACAGAGAAAAAAAGATGGACAGCTCAGATGGTGAATGTGGCACCATCAGAGCCACCTAAGATCGCCTGCACAAGCTAAAAGGTGCCACTCATGTGCAATCTGGATCGTTGATCACAAGATTGTGCCATGCCACCCCTACTGTTCAAGAGGAAATTCGTTATTGTTTAGAGAATTACATCGTAGTATAGCGACAAAAATCGAATTGACATTTAAATTTATAATGCTCGAAAAATGTGAGATCCAAGATTGTTCATAGGGAGCAAACAATTGTAATTCAATCACTAATCAAAATATATATATATGAGCACAATAATCAATTCATAAATAATGATATGCAATGAATGATCAATCAAAAATTTATTCAATAATCAAATTATATCTCAAGTTCAATAAAGAAAAGGATAATGAAAGGCCTAAAAAGTGGTGGTTGAAACCACCAATTAATCGTTTCATACTCAGGCTTCAAGACTCAACTCAAATCAGACTTCTCTTCTTCATTTCTCTATTTCTCAATACTTAGCCACATAGCCAAATTAGATGTCTCAACAAAGCCACATACGAATTAAAGTGCTTAGCCCAAAGGCTTCACAAATTTGCCTAAGTCCCCAGGCATAGATCCCAAGAGCAAACCCACCCACCCTCTCACAAATCCTCTTCTGTTTCCCAAACAAGACCAAACCAAATTCAATTTCAAACCCAAGCCAGTTTAAAGCCAATTCATTTCAGCGCATAGTGGGGGGCCGATCTGGCTCACATGGCGTGGCGAGCAGATCAGCATGCATATGGGAGTGGGTTCAGTGGGACCTAACCCTGTGTTCGAAGGAAAATAGCCTTAGCATGTAAAACCTTATGTATCAAATCCAAAATCTAATCTTCACGATGTGGCGCTATTCTCTGTCCTTCCTTTTTGTCCTTCCTTTTTGCGCATGCAACTGAGAAGTTACTCTCAAATTGAAGCAGCTACTGTAGTTGTTTGCTTCAATTGAGAGCTTGGAGCCCTTCGCAGGGTTGTTGTGCAGCTACTAAGTGCTATGGCGATGGCGATAATGCTCTAACGATGGCGGACGAAGATGACGAATGACGGAGATTCGGCAAGACCTACGAATCAAAAGTACAGGACAAAAGCCCCAACTAAAAGGTTCATATGCCTCACCTAGTTCTAAGGAATGTGGTGGCGATGGTGTTGAGGTGTTTGGAGGTGTTCAGAGGTGTGGTGGAGTCGAGATTGCAGGAGATTAGGTGTGTTGTTCGGTGGCGGTGTAGGATGGTCAAAGCTCCCAATAAACTTTGGGCTTTTGGTCTACTAGTCATGGCGATGGTTATGGAGGTGGTGGCTTATTGTTATTTGGATGGTGGTGGTGTGATGACATTGTCGAAGGCATGGCCGAAGACGGAGAAGACAAGGGGGGAGAATGTGATAACGTGGCCTAACCTACAATCTAAAGGCTTAATCCTAATCTAGGAGCTAAGGGGAAGGGAAAGACCTACTCTATTAGAGGAAAGGGGTAGGATTCTATGCTAGCTTGCTTGGCTAGACACGGAGGGGATGAACTCTTCGGTGGGGGAGAACTACGAAGACGATGGGAGAGAAGGCCCTGGCTTTGGTACACTAGGTGCGGAAGAGAGAGAGGAAGATACTAGGCCACCCAATTTGGCCGTTGAGTGACCAAAGGAAGGAGGTCGAGGAGGTTTGCCAGAGCTGAGGTCGGAGGTAGCCGAAGGAAGAAGACAAGAGTAGATTTTGGTGTAAACCTGGCTAAGGAAGTTTATGAGTCGATTTTTGCTTTCGAAAATGATGATTAAGATGATTTGTCATTGTATTTCTAAGTGGTGGAAAATCTTAATCAAAACTATTAAAATAAACCACTTACACAGGAGCGGGTCGTGTCCACAGGGAGACAATGTCTATTACAAACTCGCACAGGTCAAAAATCGATGTTCATGATTAATTTTGCAAAGAAATCGAATCAAAATTGCCTTTCAATTACAAAAACAAGACATGAATAAGCTAATACTGTGTTTTCATGAAAGATGGAGGGTGTTCTCACAAAATCACTAGATTAAAATATTATTAAATAAAAAATTCCACTCTTCCAATGGCAATGAAATGCAAATATTAATGCCATAAGAAACAGAGCATCTTGTTCTCGAGCACGCATGCACAAGAAGCCGGTGCTGACTGCGAGAAGCTCACCGGAGGTGGGTGAGGCCAGTGCACATCCAGTGGTGGTTGCAACATGGCGAATGGTGACCAGAGGCGGCGGTGGGTTGGTTGCTACAGCTGTGATGTAGCCCGACGCGCAGGCTGGAGGCGAGGAGGCACAGGGGGACGCAAGCGCATTGGAGGTGTGGGAAGGCAGTGAGAGGGATGCACGAGCTACCTGCTGTGTGAGCTGGAGGCGTGCACAAGTGGCGAGAGCGGTGCTACGCACTAAGAATGGAGACAAGGGGGCGCGATGCTGTTGGAGGGCTACACGGGTGCTCGCAATGTGCACGGAGGTTGTGCGTGCAGATATGTGCACAGGTGAGGAGGTGCGGGCATCCTGAACGTACGGGCGCATTGCTGGCTGAGCATAGAAGGGGAGACACGGGTGTGTTGTAGGCTGTGGTGAGGCGAGGAGGTGTAGGCAGCCTGCAACATGCGTTGTGTACGAGATGAGGCCAGCTGTTGCTATCCGCTTTGGCGTGAAGGTGATCGCGGTGAGGCTAAGGAGAGGAGGGTGACACTAAGGACGGCGACGGTGAGGCATGGTGGTCTGCGGTGATGGGGGTGGTGGGTTTGTTGAGGTCTGCAAATAGAGTAACGAAGATGAAGATGAATAGTATCATGCAAAAGAAAAGAAAAGAGAGAATAGAGAGAAAGAAGAAAGAAGTTCTTTGCGTGGCTGATGAGGCACACGCTCATGTTAAGTGGACGAGCTCGCTGGCTTGTCACTCTGCCGGTCCATGGTGTGGCGAGGCTCAGCCATGGAGACCACAGTGATGGGCGGATGCACGGTGATGGGGTGGGAGGCATCTCACTATGCATGGTTGTCTCCTCCTCCCTTTGTAGCTACAGGTGATGAATTTGAAAACAAAGAGGCAAGATCAAATCTTCTCCACGGAAAATGAATGCTTGCAGCTGTGCGTGAATGGATGCACGAGGAGGAGAAGCCGTTACCTGTGGAAGAAGAGAATAAGAAAATAATAAAATACTATGGTTATTTATGCACAAACCCTTAACTTTTATGTTAAATTAAAACAATGCAAGTAATTCACCTAATTGATTAGCTAATCAAATGCATGCAATTCTAAGTTAATTCTAAATGCATGCAATGAATGAATTATGCAATTTAGCTAAAAATATGAAGTAATTTATTTACATTCTAATATATGCTAGTTAAATGTTAAAATTGGCTTAATGTCTAGGCACTTAAGTAATTAAATAGCCCACAAATATGGGTTAATCAAATACCCCCATGCTTAGTTTTTGCTAGTCCATAGCAAATTCAAGCATGACTTAACACTCCAAGTTATCTAAGCTAACTCAATTGACCTTTCCATAAAAATTAGGCTGAACCATCTACCCCTAAGTCATAAAGTACCAAAGTAGTTGTTGAGCTACAGACTAGGTCAGCTAAGGATTAGTTGTAGGCATAGGTTTCCTTGATTTCTAACTCTACCCTTGGGTTTATTGGTCCCAAAGATTAAAGCATTCGTGCATGTGCAATGGCCTGATTTATTTGTGGTTGGTATGGTTGCCAACCTAGAAAGAGAGTAAGACGATTATATATATATATTTGTTTGATTCCTCTAAGTCTAATGTTGGGTCAGCCATCAACATGGTCTGTATCGGATTCATTGTCCCCATCACAAAACCTCAAAGTGTGCTTGGCTTTCGATGCTTCGAGATAGCACCGCCCATAATGACCCCAAGAACTCCTAGTGATTGCGCAGCAATCATAGGTCTTAATTGACCTAAATTAGGCTAGGACTTAGCATAAGTTAGGGTTATTCATGCATGCATACGCATTATCTGCATCTTTACTGCTTTCCTTTAGCTATGCATAAAATAATGTTATAATGTGCTGATTAAGTGCATTCTGTCAATTGCAGGCAATAAGCTGATCAGGAGCTGGATCTGAAGCTGGATCAGGAATAATAGGAGTTGTAGCAGAGCTGGGGCAGAAGGCCTAGTTTAGATATAGGAATAATAATGTAAGGGGGTTAAAAGTTTGTTATTCTATTAAGTAGGAATAAAGCAGTAAAATGTGAAGAGCTTAGGTCCATCCTAGCCCTAGGATAGCCTAAAGACTTCCCCAAGCCTTAGCCACCCTTAGATTAGGTCACAACGCCCTAGGAAGCCCTAAAACCCTAGTTCCAACCCTTCTCAGGACGTCTAGATAAGTTTTAAGACGTCCATGACCCTTAGCCAAATCCCACACACTTCAAACCCACTTCTGCAGTGTTATTGGACGTCCATACACTTTGTCAGACGTCTAATTTCTGCAGAATACCCAAAACAGAACCCGAAATCCTTCCTAACTTTGATTGGACGTCCAGACAACAAGTCTAGACTTTTGATTTTTGAGTATAAGATGTTTGATTCTATTATTAGACATCTGCTCTCCAATTCCTATTTTGAGATTTAAGCCTTAATCTTGGATCTCTAGGTCCCTAAACCCAATTCCAACCCCATAGGAACCTAAATTAAGGTGCCCTAACCCTAGTACATCACCTCTAGACCTCCCTAAGGGCCTAATTAGGTCTTCACTAAACCTAATTGAGCTCTAATCTCAGCACACACTGTCCAATTGGACTCAGTGAGAGTCCAATTGACCTAGACCTGACTCTCAATTAAGTTGTTTTACTCTCAATTAAGTTTCCACACACCCAATTAAACTTGTATTAAGTTTAATTGCACTTTACCTTAGTGAATTAGGGTTTATAACCCTAATTTGAGACCTACCTTGACCTAAACCCACTAGAACCCAATCTAATCAACCTAGCCACCTAAGTTTCAACCCACACGCACCCACACACACCATCCACACGAAAATATCTAGCCTAGAGTTCTCTAGAATTCTCTACCATGTGTGGTTGCCTTGGTTGCCAAAAATAGCAACCAAGAGCCATTCAATTTTTAGATCCACATTTGGTGGATCTAAAAACCACCATCCACCCTCTCTCTCTCACTCTCCCATGAGCTCCCACCATAGGTCTCTCTAGAGAATTCCATAATTCTCTAGAGAGCTTCCCTTAGGTCTATAAAAAGACCCCTTGGGTGGCCATTTGCACCCATTCACTTCCTTGGCATCCATTCCACTTAGAATAGCCACTTCCATCTCCACTCCACCTCCACGAGTTGAGCACCACCATGGATGCCACCATCTCCACGCCAAGAAGCTGGATCAGCTCCCCAACCTCTCTCCAAGGGCTAGCCTGAGTTCCATTGGTCGCCCCTCCTTCTTCTCTCAACCATTCAAAGGCCATCGGAGACCACCCCTAAATGCCCTTCCATTCTGCTAGATTTAGATTATGCTCTTCGTATATTTACTGTGTTTATTTACTTCTTAGTAGTGTAGTCTTACTTCTCCCCAAATGATGCATGCAAAATCCCCCTATCGATTCTTGTATGCGATCATTTTCTGGTAGCTAGATTTAATTTTCAAGCATTTATGTACAAGCTTTCCTCTAGATTCCTTGTGCAACAACTCCCAAATGAATGAATGAAAACACATTTATAAATATATATATCTCTATCTGTTTGAAATCACCATGAGCTTAATGATTGCTATTATCTTTTGCGTGATTAATGTTGCCTGTTTATAACTCTTAATATTCTTGCAACTAAGCATGTCATATGTAAACACGTAATAATCAGGAACCGGCATGCGATTCTAAACAAAGTAGAGTGGCAAAAGGATCGATTTCAAAAGTAAAAGCAACGCCTCCCAGAGACGAACGACCGGGACTCAAGTCTCGTTATCTTTAGAAATCAAATTTTGACGAACGTTTTTGCGCGACTATACTACGATTTCCGATGACTTTCAAATGTGCAAAAATGGCATTTTGTCACCTGGCAATCGACACTTCAAGATAGTAACGCCTATGGATTTCTTAAGCGAATTCAAGCATGTGGCAATCAACACTTTGAGATAGGGCCTCCCATGGTACCTGAACCGGACAATGCGCTTACATGCCCTCAATAGGATGGACATCCTAAGAGAAAGCGCTGAGAAGGTGACATTTTATCATCGCATCCTCAAGGTGAGTATATACTCCACCTCTCCTGTGGCAGGAACTCGTCTAATCAAATTGTGTTTTCAAGCTTCTCCTAAGTCAAAACTAAGAGAACCAAATTTTCTTTAAGAAGTGAATTAGGGTGATCATTATTTACACAAGACCAAGTGTGTGTGAAATGTGGATGCTTAGGTTACGAGGACCCATAAATCAAAAGATAAAAAAAGACACCAGGTACTACCCAGCCTTTAACTCAATCCCTAGCTTTCCTTCCTCAACCTCTTGAGGAATGGTCTGCAACTTAACTCTTACTTAAGTTTTTAAGTCCACAAAGGACCCTAAGGGTCTAAAGCCAGTAGCTCAACTTAGCTTCTAAAGTCAGACACCTAGAGTCAACTTAGTCTAACCTAAAGTTCTGGTCTTATGCCTAAGAATGCAGGCCCTGCCAGTTAAGCTCAATACTAAAAAAAAAAAAATTTTCTCTTTTTTTTTTTTGAAAATTGCAAATGTATGCAGTGCAGAATGCGTTAACTAAATGCATGAATGCACTATATATAAATGCTATGTATATCCCCAAGTACACCCCCCTAATAGGTCTATATTAGTAGACTAATTATTTACCTAAATAATTGTTAGATGATTGTTGAGGTTAACAAAGAGCTTAAAAATAATGGAAAATTATTTTAAGCTTTCAAGAAGGGAATAAGTTATTTCTGTATTTACACACAACTTTCTTTTTATAGGCTCCAACAAATTGAAAATGAAGGAGGACCTAAGACAATGAAATAACATATTGGGGTATATTTGCAATTTATTCAAAACATCCTTATCGTCGATGGCAACAAGGGAGTCCACCGCCAACCTCTCTTCTAGATGTCCTTCAAGAGGCGGCGGTTACTAAAGGGTTCAAAATCCCTTAATTCACACCTGTGAAGAAGAACACAATGATTACTGCCAGAGAGGATTCGTTTAAAAAGAAAGAGAAACCACTGCGGAGGGGTGATTTATCAGCTTCCATCTTCTTCCTCCAACCTGCACCGTGCTCCGAACGTGCTCTGTGAACCCAACGCCACCAGCGGCCAGCAGCAGCCGCTAGCCGCATCACCCCCCTCACCACCGCCATCCCAACATCAAGAACCCATCACCTACTCCACTTCCTCTTCTTTTCCTTTGTTTTCTTCTTCTCCACCCAACCCCTTCCCCATTCACCTTCTTCAACCTCCAAAGAACCCAACACCACTGGTGCCACAGTAGGTGCACCTTGCACCCACGCCTCTCGCCGGCCTCCCACGCTCGCACACAATCTCCGTGTGCCTACGCCAACTCCACATCTTTATGTGGTTGCGTGCTACGTCCATGGGTGTTTTCCTTGTCGTGCACTGTTCGTCATCTTCCCTGAACATAACCCATCGCCGATGCCCCCTTCCTCTATGCAGCTGACTCCACGGACATTCAATCTTTGCTCCATCGACGCTGTTGAACTCGCATCGCCCTCACGAAGCCACCCACGTCCATAAAAGTCACCATCGACCACCCATACGACCACCAACCATAGCCACCACCACCGGTTCCCCCTCATCGCCAGTGAGAGCTTCGGTTGCCATTTGCCGAGCAACCACCGCCATCATATTCCTCTTTGCATCCTAAACCACTGTCGAACACAGCATGGTTGCCCGTGGATGCTCCCATGCCCACGAGCCGCCACGAGCAAATGCTCTGTTTCACGTCGAATTAAAAATTACATTTGAATGCCATTGTTGGGATTTTAATTTTAAGATATTAATATTTTATTCTATGTATTTTATGAGCATATCCCTTTAGTTTATGCTAATTAGTTGGCTTATCAATTGCATGACTTTCTTCCACCATCTATTAGCTTCACATTAATGGGTGATATTATGCTTTACATTAGATGACATTGAATATTTGGGTTGATTAATTTTATAGGAGTATTCTAGTGAAGGAGAATTTACACGGTTGGTCCATCTCTTTTCAGAAATTAGAGATTGGTTATTTGATTCATCTATTAGTGTTCTTTTTTGGCATTAGGATGAATGAATGAAAGTACTTTTAAGTAAACAAGAGGTAAACTTATTGTGAGTTTATTTGGCTCGATCCTCCCTATGGATACAACATTTTTACTGTGGTTTAAATTGATATCTGTTTAATCTTTGATTGAGAGATTTTCCACCACATGACTACAATGACATATCTTTCTATTGCTATCATTCATAATCAAGTGAATTTCTCTTTATCAAATGGCGTCGTTGCCGGGGAGGCAATCGATGCAATAAATTCACCTGACTTTATTTCTGATTACTCTGAATTGCACATTTATTTGATCACTCTTTATGTTTTCTGTGCGAGGAATCTGACAAAGCGACTGGCGTAGCGGAGAGACGATGTCAACCTTGAGCGACACACCTCAGAGATAATCACAGGAGCCTGTGGGCCTTAATCCTACATGCGTGGAGACGCACGGAGGACCATCTAGGAGGATTTTTCCTCTTAGACATTTGATTCAGCATTTTAGAGTAGACTCTTTAGGTTTAGTTTAGTTATTTGTTTTCTCGCCCTTGTACTCTGGGGCTAGTTTTTGGGGGAGTGTCCCCGATTCTTAGATTCTAGGATCATTCTGTGGTAGTTATATCATTTGATTGTGCATTAAGTTTTACAAAAAAAATAAAAGAAAAGAAAATAAATCTGAACTGCCTGCTAGAAGCTGCATATCTTTAGGACAACCATCTTGGATTGCTTAAGCAGCATTTAGATTTTCTTATTGCATTGCGTGCATCTCTGCATCGAAGAGTACTGGAGCAAGGTACGTACTTCCTATCTTTTGCATCAGTTATTTGCACACACATTGCATTTGGATATAATTAAAGAAGACCACTTAAGCTGACTTGAAAAGATTAATCAAGTGGTCATATTACTTCTCGAAAATAAAATAAAATATACAGCAAGTGTTTAAATAACTTGATTGAGGTTTTCAAAAATAAAATCACTTTTTGCGGTGTGATGCACACTTCCTGCATTGAGCACGCACTATAGGCACTACACTAGGACTTGGACCCTTAAGGCTATAGGCATCGATCGCTTTATTAGCGCAAACCCTCCTATCTCGCTTTGAAACAGTGGCATTAACATTTGCTCGAGTGATTTGATACTCTAAGGAGGGGGACACCCCTTAAAGGAATTCAAGGGTAGTTAAGAGGCACTGCTAACACATCACATCAAAGGAAGGGTTTTCCCTACTTACATCCCTTGGTTCCATCCTTGGAGTATCCTTTTACTTGAGCATTTGAGAATATCGTTGCAGCAAAGTGTACATCTTTAGGGCACTCGAAAGTCAATTTAGGGTGCATAATTGCTTGACAACTTGATTGATCACCAAAAAAAGACTAAAAGTAACCTCAACCTTCTTAACAGTCATTGACCAGAAATTTCAAGTGTCTCATTTCTCTTATACCACTTACGTGGGAACAAAGAAAAACTGCCTTGACTATATTTGGCCAAGTTGAAGAGTTGGAAGAGGACTTAAAGAACTTTAAATAAACAAAAGACCTCTTGCCTTGTGTTTGCTTGGTGTATGCTTGGTAGGTGCTCTCTTAGAAATAGTCTTCTCTTCAACCCTAAGCCTGAGAGAATTATAAGGAAAGCTAACCAAGAAAGAAAAATGGCAGAAGAAAAACATGAAGAAGAGATTAGGGTTGGTGAGAATCAAAGAACCTTGAGAGACTATTTCCTCCCTACAACCCACCAAGCCCTACCTATCCGAAGACCTGGAGTGGATAATCCATATGAAATCAAGAGCAGCACCATATCTTTGCTCCCATCTTTTTATGGTACTGCTAGGGAGGATCCCTACAGGCATCCTGAGGAATTCACCAAGGTCTGTTCCATGGTGAAGCTCCAAGGCATTACTGATGAAGCCCTGATGAGGACTCTATTTCCATTCACCCTAAAAGATAAGGCCAAGCACTGATATCATACCCTCGATGCAACGGTAAATGATTGGGCCACCCTTAAGGAAAAATTCTTGAAAAAGTATTTTCCTATGAGTAAGACCAACCATTACAGAAGAGAGATTATGGGTTTTACTCAACAAGAAGGGGAGCAATTTCATGAGACTTGCAAGCACTTCAATAACCTTCTTAGGTTATGCCCCCACCATCAGGTGCCAAGATGGCAGTTGGTCTAAAGGTTCTATAATAGATTATCTGAAAGGCACAGGCAAACCATCGATGCAATCTATGCAGGAACCTTCATGACCAAAAGTGAGGATAAAGATTGGGCATTATTTGAAACATTAAGTGACAATTCCATACATATGTCCTCTGCCTATCAAGAAAGAAACCCATCTATTTTGCAGAGGAAGATAGAGGCCCATGAAGCCGGGGCTACTCAACATTTGTCTTATCAGATTCAATTGTTGAACAAAAACTTTGATAGGCTTTTAGTAAACCCTGGCATGAATCCGCAAGTAGCCTCTATCTTTCAGGCTTCAAGTGAATGCTCCATTTGCCAAAGCACAACGCATGCCACTGCGGAGTGCCACCAGGAAAATAAATTCTCTGAGTTGATTCAGGTCGACCTGAACATGGCCCAAGGTTTCCACCCACCTCCTCGTAATAACCCGTACTCTAATACCTATAATCCAGCATGGCAGAACCATCCAAACTTCTCATGGAAGCAAGGTGATGCTTCTAACTTGGGGAATACATGACCCCTACCTCCTCAACCCATATACCAGCCATCCTATGAAAACCCTCCTCAGAATAAGCCCTCTAAGATGGATGAATTAAAGCCATGATGAAAACGATGCAAAAGCATCAGAATATGGTCATCCAATATCAGAATAAGATGATTACTGATATGCAATCCCAAATTGGTCATCTTACTGAGGTAGTTAGGCAACGTGATCAGGGGAAGTTGCCTAGCTCTTTTGAGGAGAACCCAAAGGGCAAGGGGGTCATATTCAGGGAGCACACCCAAGCTGTGACCATATTGAGGAGTGGATAGAAAATCAACAAGCTTGATAGCACTCCTACGATCACGTCTTAGCATTCTCCTCCTACACCCGACCCGACTTCCATCTCCACTGAGGAAGAACCACACTACTCTCCCTCGCTTGAAATCACCCACCCTGAGGATGTTGTTAGCCCGCCACCCCTCTCCTGAGATGATGACCCCTCTACCCAGAAGCCAAGGGTGCCCTATCCAAAGTGCCTATCTGCTCTTGGGGAATCTTTTGTTGGCTCACCTGGAACCAAGGATAGGATGGAGGAGATTATGGACACATTTAGGCAAGTCTAGATCAACTTGCCTCTGTTGGAAGTTATCAAACAGATCCCGCCCTATGCCAAGTTTCTAAAGGACCTGTGCACCCAGAAGTGCAGATCTAGGAGACAAGTCCAAGCTAAGGTCATCCTGCCTGACTATGTTAGCTCGGTTCTTCAACATGGAACACTCCCCAAAATGAAAGACCCAGGGGCCTTGTATATTTCAGTGGTTATAGGTAACCAACACATTGACGAGGCTCTGCTCGATCTAGGTGCGGGGGTGAACATTTTAGCAAGCTCTTTCTACGATCTTTTGGGAGGAGGTTAGTTAAAGCCTACTCCAATCATCCTCCAGGTTGTAGACAGATCACTGAAGACACCATGGGGATTACTGGAAGATGTCCTGGTGAGAGTGGAGGATTTCTTCCCTGTTGACTTGTGCTAGATACTGACCCATCAAATAATCCCACTAAGCTGTCTGGGATGCCCCTTCTTGGCCATAACCAACGCCTCTATCAATTGTAGATCAGGGGCACCTAAAATGGGCTTTGGGAATAAGAAGATCTGATTGAATGTTTTTGATACTTACAAGCAATCCAGATTTGAAGATTATTCTCATATTGAGGTTGTTGATAAAATAATTGAGGAGACTACTCCAACACGCCCATGTAGAGATTCCCTTCAAAAGGTCATACCAAAGGACCATTGATAGAGAGAATTTCACTTGATTAAGAAGATAATAGAATGATATGTCATTGTAATTTATGTGATGGAAATCTCTCAATCAAAGATTAAAATAGATATCAATTTAAACCACAAAAAGGATGTCATATCCATAGGGAGGAATAGATCCAATAAAATCACAACTATGTAGAAATTGAGTTCGCAGGAGTATTCGTCAAATCAAACAATGCATATGTTGTTATGAATGTAAACCCCAAATTTAAGGAGAATTCAAGGGCCATTGACGTAAATTTCACATAAGAAAATAGTTCATGTGTAGGGGTATATGTGTACTTTTTACTTGTATGCAGACTAAAGTGTAAATCAAAATTCAAATATGATGTAAATTGAGATGGATTGCGAGGGCTGAACAATTATGTGGAAGAATAAGCATAGGGCTGCAATTTCACCTCAATTTAATTAATTAAACAAATCAAAAAAATAAAGGTTTGACAATGGCAGTGTTCGTAAATTTTAATTCGAAGGGAAATAGAGGAATTCCCTTCTCTCTTCTTCGCATGCATGGAGGCGTGGCAGCTAGCCGACTGAAGCCCAGTGGTAATGCATGGAGAGACATGGTCGCGACGGCGATGACAGAGTGGCTGAAGGTGGCCGGACGGCAGAGGAGAACGTCGGCGACGGCAACGGTAGGTGGCACTTGTGAGCATAGTGGAGGGTAGCTGGTGAGTGCATGGCGGTCGTTGGCGTAAGGTGAAGACAATGGCGAGGTTGATAGTGAGTTTGGCGGCTGGGAAGCTCCCCTACAGACGATGGGTGTGTGGCGTGCTTTGGGTTCTTTTTGAAGGTTGCAGGCAGCTTGAAGGAAGCAAAGGAAGAAGAAGAAGAGGAGACCAGCTGTGGAAGTGGGCACGCGCGGGCGTGGCTACGCAGTGAGGGGGGCACTGAGCAGCACTGCTGAATGCGCTTGCTTGTTGGAGCGCAGGCAGGCATGGCTGCGTGGTGAGGGGGACGCAGCGCGTGCGAGTAGTGCATAGAAAGGAAGCTGAAGTGGATAGGTGCCTTGGTGCACACTGAAAGGGCCACAGTGCGCGCGACTTCCACAGTGCAGGCTCTGCTTCATGGTGGAAAGGAAGGGAAGAGAGCCCCCCTAGGGCCAGCTGTGCCTCTTTTTAACTCTTAGTTTGTTTCTTCTGCTAAGATCCTCTCCAATAGTCTTTGTGATGGGGCAGTTACGAGATTGTGGGACGCACTATCACCTTGGATGGGCACGAGTGCGTTGTTGGCCATTGGTGGGAGCGCGAAGAGGCACGCGGGCATTGTGCTGAGGCTAGAAGGAGTTGCACCTTCTGCAGGAAGGAAGAAAACAAAAGAAAAACAAATAGGGTTATTTATTAAAATCATCTAAACTAATACATGAAATGCATGTGTACCCCTATATGCAAACATTTATTTACATATCAAAGTATGCTTTGTATATGTAGATGCTATCATAATAATTAGGCATTTATGTATTAATTAGACCACAGATGTGGTCTCATCAAATGCTCCTAAGCCTAAATTTTGCTAGTCCCTAGCAAAAGTGAAAAACTATGGAAGTAACCAAGAGATTTCTTCTTCCCTTATTCCAAAAACTTAGAGATTCAGACAATTGTGAAGTGATAATAGCCTAAGTAACGGATTCAAGTGAAAATCCAACTTTCATTTGCACTTCGTACTTATCCCTTAGTAAATTTTATTGGGATATGCAACTTCTTCCCTCGGGGATAAAGTAGAAAATAATCTGTAGTTTGACCCCAGCTTTTTTTGGCTTAGGTAGGAGAGAAAGAGTCAAATGGATTTATACTTGGTGGCTCACACTCATCTGTAGACTCTAACTCTCCAAACTATCAAATGAGTCAACCCAAAGAGAAGCTAAACAACTATGCTCTCTTGATGTTCCGTTGTGCTCAATCTTTTCTTTGTTTTCTTTCCAAGATCACGAATCTCACCAGATTTGGTAAATGTACTCACTGTTTGGTGGCCTCACATGGTATTCACACTTTAATTAAAGTCTTAATAACTCTACAACTAAGTTAGAGTCCTCAGCCAGTATTCAGGCGATCAAAAATACTGAAAGGTAGGTATGGGTCATATTTGGTGGATCGCGATTGGTGTTTTTGTTGCCTCAGAAACAATGTCACGAAGATAAAATTATAACTTGGACTCTTTTCTTTTTCTTTTCTCTCTCTTTTCTTTTTTCTTTCTTTTTTTTAATATAATTGTTTGCTTTATTTTTTTTTTCTTTTCCTTTTTTTATAAATCAACATAACACGACACAGACTTTTATTTATGAGGCATTATTAGGGATGATGACGGTCAAGAAGATATTGTGTGGCTTACTTGGTGGAAGTGCCTACTCTCAGCATCGGGAAGGAATGGATAGGACAAGCGTATTTCTGACCTTTAACACTATTACCCTCCTTCAGCCGAGGACTCTATGAAGGACGGTTGTAACCATCCACCAGTCATAGCTTTATTAAGACTCAATCTCTGTGTATCTGCCTTATTTGGTGACTCTTAGGAATTCACACAATGCACACAGGAACAGAGAGCGAAAACTATGCCTAACTCTGAGGTATCATCATGTAATTGTCCAGAACTTAAGAGTCCTTGCACTAGACTTAGCGCACCAGTAATCTCTCTACTTTCTTCTAACAAATATGAGGTGGATTTACTAGAAGATAGTATGCCTGACTCCCTATTAACTATCCAAGGGTTTAGTAGACTAAAAATGCTTATTGGTTTTCTTCAAAGATCCATTACCCAGTCTATGTGTAAGTGAAGTAAATGTACTGGATTCTAAACTTAGGAAACAATTAAAGAAGAAAGATCTTTAATGACACCTCCATGTCAAAGATGTTTTGCTAGGGTCTAACCAATTCAGCTCAAGAAATTAAAAGATTTTTTTTTCTTTCTTTATAACTATCCTAAATGTATGCAAATATTTATAAATGCTATAAACATTCTCAGGTTATTTCCACACATGCCTAAGATTGACAATGTCCTCATTGGAAAAATGCAGACATAGAAGAATATCACCTGAGGAGGAGAGTGGGAGGAGCTAAGGCTCCTCAAGTCGAAGTGCATCCAAAACCTGGCCATCTAAAAGAGTAAAATAAGGTTTAAGTTGCTGGCCATTTACCTTAAAGCTCGCACCAAAAGTAAGGTTCCAAATTTCTACAGCTCAATGAGGGAAAGTATTGATAACAACGTATGGCCCATCCCAACGAGACTTGAGCTTTCCTAGAAATAATTTTAGTCTGGAATTGAAAAGCCAGACCCACTAGTTGGGCTCAAAAGTCTTTCTAATGATGCACTTATCATGAAAGACCTTTGTACGTTGCTTGTAAGCTTGAGAAGTTTCATAGGCTTCATTACGAAGCTCCTCAGGCTCACTTAACTCTAACATACGTGCCTTTCCTGCTTTATCCATATTTAAGTTAACGTTTTTAATAGCCCAATAGGCTTTATGTTGGATTTCAACGAGAAGATGGCACACCTTTCCATAGACAAGATGAAAAGGAGACATGCCCAAGGGAGTCTTATACGCGGTACTGTAGGCCCAAAGAGCATCATTTAGTTTTTTAGACCAATCCTTACGATCGGGTCTGACTGTTTTTTCTAAAATTCGCTTAATCTCCCTATTAGACACTTCAACTTGTCTACTTGTTTGGGGATGGTAAGGTGTGGCTATCATGTGGTTGACTCCCAAATTTTGGAGGAGTCTTGTGAGGTGTACGTTTTTGAAGTGAGGTCCTCCATCACTTATGATCATCCTTGGGCACTCATACCAAGAAATGATATTAGCCTTAAAAAAGCCCAAAACCACGGAATGGTCATTGGTTCGCGTGGGTATGGCTTCTATCCATTTCGATACATAGTCCACAACCACAAGGATGTACTCATATCCGAAGGACACAGGAAAGGGATCAACGAAGTCAATGCCCCAAATATCAAAGATCTCAACAGGTAGGATAGGTTGCTGGGGCATCTCATCCCTTTTTCCAATGGTTCCCATCTGCTGGCAACGTAGACATGCGCCCACATATGTATGTGCATCTCGGAATAATGTGGGCCACCAAAAGATATACTGAAGAACCTGATTGGCAGTCTTTTTCCCACTAAAATGTCCCCCACAGTGGAGGTCATGGCAGAAACTCAGAACACTTCTTTATTCTTCGTCAGGGACGCAATGGCGAGAAAGCTAGTCAGGGCCTACTCTAAAAAGCTCGAGTTCCTCCCAATGATAAAATTTAGCATTAGCAAGAAACCTGTCTTGCTTCTACTTGTCCCAAGTACTGGAGGTAGTGCCTGTGACCAGATAGTTCACTATGTCAGCGAACCAAGGAGTTTTGGCCTCCACGGCCATCAGAGGCTCATTAGGGAAAGTCCCTTGAATACCGCCAGTAGGATTTGATGCCTCAATAGGGATCCTAGACAGATGATCTACTACCACATTCTCAACTCCTTTCTTATCTTTAATTTCTAGGTCAAACTCTTGGAGTAGTAGAATCCAACAAATTAGGCGAGGTTTGGTGTCCTTTTTAGCAAGAAAATGCTTTAAGGTAGAATGATCAGTGAACACCACAACCTTGGATCCTAAAAGATAAGATAGAAACTTTTCCAAAGCAAACACTACAGCGAGAAGTTCCTTTTTAGTGACTATGTAGTTCTGCTGAGGATCCCTAAGGGTCTTGCTGGCATAATGTAGCACATGAGGTTTGCCATCAATCCTTTGACTTAAGACCGCTCCACTGCAAAATCAGAAGCATCGCTCATTAGCTCAAATGGGAGGGTCCAATCTTGTGCTTGGAGAATCGGCGCAACAATAAGGGCTTTCTTTAAGACTTGGAAAGCCTTGCAACATTTATCATCAAAATCAAAGGAGACATTCTTTGCTAACAAGTCGCAGAGTGGCTTAGAGATTTTACTAAAATCTCTAATGAAGCGCCTATAAAATCCAGCATGGCCAAGGAAAGATCTAACCTGACAAACATTGGAGGGTGATGGAAGCTTAGAGATGGAATCAATTGTTGCGGTGTCCACCTCTAATCCTCCCTCGAAAACTATATGCCCTAACAAAATGCCCTGCTGGACCATAAAGTGGCTTTTCTCACAGCTAAGCACTTGCTTTGCCTCTTTGCAACAGGTTAAGACTTTATCAAGGTGCGAAAGGCATATGTCAAATGACGAGCAGTAAATGGAGAAGTCATCCATGAAAATTTCAACAAACTCATCGATCATATCAAAAAAGATAGCCATCATACAATGTTGGAAAGTGGCAGGAGCATTACATAACCCGAATGGCATTCAGTAGAACGCAAATGTGCCATATGGACTCGTGAAGGTGGTACATTCCTGATCGTCAGGAAAAATGGCTATTTGATTATACCCTATGTACCCGTCAAGAAAACAGAAGTACTTTTTCCCCACCAG
The DNA here is from genome assembly GCA_037157565.1 of Thalassia testudinum. Lineage (NCBI taxonomy): Eukaryota > Viridiplantae > Streptophyta > Magnoliopsida > Alismatales > Hydrocharitaceae > Thalassia > Thalassia testudinum. Next base: position 66,073,744 of record JAZHRO010000025.1, on the reverse strand, counting down.
TCATTCCAAAATCTGATCGATAAATGGTAAAGGGAAATGGTCTTTCTGGGTAGCCGTGTTCAAATGGTGGTAATCAATGCAAACCCTCCAACCAGTTGAGGATCTAGTGGTCACCAGCTCTCCTTGGTCATTCTCTTCCACAGTGATTCCTGCCCTTTTGGGTACACATGAATAGGATTGACCCATTTACTATCTGAAATGGGATAGATAATCCCTACATCTAGCCATTTCAGAATCTCCTTTTTAACAACCTCCCGCATATTGGGGTTGAGCCTTCTCTACATGTCTCGTAAAAGTTTCACGGACTCGTCCATGTATATATGATGCATGCAAAGGGAGGGATCAACACCCTTAATATCAGCAATTGACCAGGAAATTGCTTCCTTGTGCCTTTGTAAACACTCAAGCAGAGCTCCCTCCTACGATTCAGATAATGCAGATGAGATAATAATGGGGAGTGTGTCATTAGGGCCAAGGAAAGCATATTTCAATGTGCTCGGGAGGGGTTTCAACTCCAACTCAGGAGCCTTTTGGATTGAGGGTTTAAGTTGAGATGTCCCTGCCTCATGTAGTGAATCTACCTTCACGGTCCAGGGTGGGGATAGAGACTCTGTGTGCATCCCCAACAACTCTTCTAATTTGGGTATTTCCCTTTCAGTTTCTTTAATAATTGGAGGATGGTCCTTGGATATGACCTTTTGAAGGGGATCTCTACATAGGAGTGCTGGAGTAGTCTCTTGAATTATTTCATCAACGACCTCAATCTGAGAACAATCTTCAAATCTGGATTGCTTGTAAGTATCAAAAACATTCAATCAGATCTTCTTGTTCCCAAAGCCCATTTTAAGTGCCCTTGATCTACAATTGATAGAGGCATTGGCAGTGGCCAAGAAGGGGCATCCCAGAATAATGGACGACTTTGTGGACTTATTAGATGGGTCAGTATCTAGCACCAGAAAGTCAACAGGGAAGAAGAAGTCCTCCACTCTCATAAGGACATCTTCCAGTAATCCCCGTGGTGTCTTAAGTGATCAATCTATGACCTGGAGGATGACTGGACTAGGTTTTAACTCACCTCCTCCCAAAAGGTCGTACACAAAGCTCGGTAAAATGTTCACCCCTACCCCCAGATCAAGCAGAGCCTCATCAATGTGTTGGTTACCTATAACCACTGAAATATACGGGGCCCCTGGGTCTTTCATTTTGGGGGTGTTCCATGTTGGAGAATCGAGCTAACATGGTCAGGTAGGATGACCTTAGTTTGGACTTGTTTCCTAGATCGGCGCTTTTGGGTGCACAGGTCCTTCAGAAAGTTGGCATAGGATGAGGTCTATTTGATAGCTTCCAATAGAGGCAAGTTGATCTGGACTTGCCTAAAAGTGTCCATAATCTCCTCCGTCCTATCCTTGGCTCCAGGCGAGCCAACAAAAGATTCCGTAGGAGTAGATAGGCACTCTGGATAGGGCACCCTCGGCTTCTGGGTTGAGGGGTCGTCATGGCAGGAGAGGGGTGGTGGAAGGACAACATCCTCATTGTGGGTGATTTCAAGTGAGGGAGAGCAATGTGGCTCTTCCTTGGTGGAGATGGAAGTCAGGTCGGGTGTAGAAGGGGAATTCTGAGGTGTAATCGTAGGAGTGTTATCAGGCTTGTCAATTTTCTTTCTACTCCTCAGCATGGTCACAGCTTGGGCATGCTCCCTGAATACGACCCCATTGCCATTAGGGTTCTCCTTAGAAGAGCTAGGCAGCTTCCTCGGATCACGTTGCCTAATTGCCTCAGTAGGATGGCCAATTTGGGATTGCATATCAGTAATCATCTTATTCTGAGATTGGATGAGAATATTTTGATGCTCTTGCATCGCTTTCATCTTGGCTTTAAGTTCATCCATCTCAGAGGGCTTATTCTGAGGAGGGTTTTCATAGGATGGTTGGTATATGGGTTGGGGAGGTAAGGGTCTTGTATTCCCTGAGTTAGAAGCATCACCTTGCTTCCAAGAGAAGCTTGGATGGTTGCGTCACCCCAGATTATAAGTATTGGAATAAGGGTTTTTGCAAGGAGGTGGGTGGAAACCTTGGGCCATGTTCAAGTCGACCTGAATCAACTCAGGGAATTGGTTTGCCTAGTGGCACTCCGCAGTGGCGTGCATTGTGCTTTGGCAAATGGAGCATTCACTTGAAGCCTCAAAGATAGAGGGTACTTACATGTTCGTGTCGGGGTTTTCTAAAAGCCTATCAAAGTTTCTAGTCAATAATTGAATCTAATAAGCCAAATCCTGAGAAGCCCTGGCTTCATGAGTCTCTATCTTCCTCTGCAAGATTGATGGTTTTCTTTCTTGATAGGAAGAGGACAAATGTATGAAGTTTTCACTTAATGTTTCAAATAATGCCTAGTCTTCACCCTCAGTTTTGGTCATGAAGGTTCTTGCACAGGCTGCATCGATCGTTTTCCTATGTCTTTCAGATAATCCATTATAGAACCTTTTGACTAACTGCCATCTTGGCACCTGATGGTGGGGGCATAACCTAAGAAGGTCATTAAAGTGCTCCCAAGTCTCATGAAATTGCTCCCTTTCCTGTTGAGTAAAACCCATAATCTCTCTTCTGTAATGGTTGGTCTTACTCATAGGAAAATGCTTTTTCAAAAATTCTCCCTTAAGGGTGGCCCAATCATTTACCCTTGCATCGAGGGTATGATACCAGTGCTTGGCCTTATCCTTTTGGGAGAATGGAAATAGAGTCCTCATCAGGGCTTCATCAGTAAAGCCAGGGAGCTTCACCGTGGAACAGACCTTAGTGAATTCTTCCAAATGGCAGTAGGGGTCCTCCCTAGTAGTACCATAAAAGCAGGGCAACAAAGATATGGTACTGCTCTTGATCTCATTTGGATTATCCCCTGTCGGTCATCTCAATGCTTGTGCGGGTTGGTTGGTTGGAATGAAATAATCCCTCAGGGTCCATTGTTGATTTGCTCCTTGATCAGGCATGCCTTCTCTTTTCTCTCCTTGGTGAGCTCCCTTAAGAATTCTCTCGGGCTCAAGATCAAACACTAGACTACCCTCAAGAGAGCATCTACCAAGCACACAATACCAATCACAATTCAAGTTCTTGTTGATTGAGTAAGTGAAACCTCCACTCCAAAGATAGGTCAAAAGGTCAAGGCTTATCCCTCCGTTCCCATGTAAGTGGTATAAGAGGGGTGATGACTTGAGATCTTAACCTTCTTTGTTGCAGAGGTAGAATTGGTTGATATAGATGGCCAAACAAGTTATTCACTGCAATTACGCAACCTAATCCAACCTTCGAGTGGCATAGGACCTATACTTTGCTTAGCTGATACTCCCAGGTGATCAAGTGAGAAGTTACTCCAAGGACGAACAAAAGGATGCAAGTAGGGAGAACCCTTCCTTTGAGGCAATGCGTATAAGGTGCCTCTTAACTACCCTTTTGTTCCTTTAAGGGTTGTCCCCCTCCGTGAAGTATCAAAACACTTGGTCAAAAGATAGTACCACCACCACAATGCGCGATAGGAGGGTCTACACCGCTAAAGAGTTCGATGCCTATAGCCTTAAGGGATCGAGCCTTAGTGTGATGCCTAATGTGCGTGCTCAGTGTCAGAAGTGTGCATTACACCACAAATGCTTTTTTATTTTGGAAATGCAGACAAGTCCCTTTGAATCAGATCAAGTGTGATTTGATTTTAAGGTCGAATCTGATTATCAATTTCACTTTCACTTAGGCGACCATTGAATTAGTAAATTCAATCAACTTGTTGGTCTTGAATTTTAATCTGCAGGAAAATGCGTGAACAGGAGCTGGATGCAAAAGTTAGAAAGGTGTACCTGTCTCCAGCAATCTTCGTGCCAATATGCTTGCAATGAAACAATGAGATCTAATGTGCTGCCCAATCACCCCTAAATGCACGTACCTAAGGGCATGCAACTCCTAAATAGGCAGCTCAATATTTTCTTTTGTTTGTTTTAGAGGCAAGCAAGCAGAAAAATGAATCATGCACGCAGAAGAATGTAAACCCTAGTAGCTAAAGAATGTGGAGACACACCCCTAAAAATTCAGGCCTAATTACTACAAGGGCGAGAAGACAGAAATAAAATTTGTGACGAAGGAGAATCTCCAGTGAAAGCGGGATCCAGGTCACCTGCGTCTTCTCCTCGTGTGGGCGTCGCTCAAGGTTGATGTTGGTACTCTGCTGCGCTAGTCGTCCTGTTAGATTCCTCACACAAAAGGATAAAGAATGATCAGATAATTGCGCAACTCAGAATACTCAAAAATAAGCAGGTGAATCTATTGCGTCTGTTGCCTCCCCGGCAACGGCTCCATTTGATAGAGAGAATTTGCTTGATTAAGAAGATAATAGAATGATATGTCGTTGTAATTTATGTGATGGAAATCTCTCAATCAAAGATTAAAATAGATATCAATTTAAACCACAAAAAGGATGTCGTATCCACAGGGAGGAATAGATCCAATAAAATCACAACTATGTAGAAATTGAGTTCGCAGGAGTATTCGTCAAATCAAACAATGCATATGTTGTTATGAATGTAAACCCCAAATTTAAGGAGAATTCAAGGGCCATTGACGTAAATTTCACAAAAGAAAATAGTTCATGTGTAGGGGTATATGTGTACTTTTTACTTGCATGCAGACTAAAGTGTAAATCAGAATTCAAATATGTTGTATATTGAGAGGCATTGCAAGGGTTGAAGAATTATGTGGAAGAATAAGCATAGGGCTGCAATTTCACCTCAACTTAATTAATTAAACAAATCAGAAAAATAAGGGCTTGACAATGGTAGTGTTCATAAATTTTAATTTGAAGGTAAACAGAGGAATTCCCTTCTCTCTTTTTCGCACGCATGGAGGTGTGGTAGCCGGCCGATTGAAGCCTGGTGGTGGTGCGTGGGAGAGAGACGATCGCGACGGTGGTGACGGGGCAACTGAAGGTGGCCGGACATGGCCAGACAACGGAGGAGAACGTTGGCGACGATGACGGCAGGTGGTGCTTGCAGGCGTCGTGGAGGGTAGCTGGTGAGCTCACGACGGTTGTGGGCATGAGGTGACGACAACGGTGAGGTTGACGGTGAGTTTGGCGGCTGGGAAGCTCCCCTACTGATGGTGGGTGTGCAGTGTGCTTTGGGTTCTTCTTGAAGGTTGCAGGCGGCTTGAAGGAAGCCGAGGAAGAAGAAGAAGAGGGGACCGGCTGTGGAAGTGGGTGCGTGTGGGCGTCGCTGCGCGGTGAGGGGGGTGCTGAGCGGTGCTGCTGAATGCGCATGCTTACTGGAGCACAGGTGGGTGTGGCTGCGCGGTGAGGGGGCACTGAGTGACACACAGGTGGGCATGGCTGCGCGGTGAGGGGGGTGCTGAGCGGTGCTACTGAATGCGCGTGCTTGCTGGAGTGCAGGCGGGCATCTCTACGCGATGAGGGGGGCGCTGAGTGGCACGCATGATGCGTGTCTTCTACTCAACTCAGAAATTAAGTTAATTTTACTTAATTAAGAGTAGAAAAAGTCACTTAGGTTAACTCGAAGTTATGTCAGTTGTGTAGTATAGGTCGAATTAACCTAACATTTTAGAAATTTTTACTGGTTGAGTCCAGGTCGTTCACTGGGAGGTATAATTTTTTCTAAATTCACCAATTTTCTTTTATTTTCCTTTCAAGTTTAGGATGTATAACTAAGTTGATTTTAAAACATGAATTTTGCCAAAATATTAAACTATAAAGAATATACAAAATTCCATATGAAAAACATATTTACTCAAAATGATCTACTTTATTAACAAGTAAACATGTTAGTTTCCAATTTTATTTCAAAAGAAATTAAGGCAATAAAAGTTGTTCTATTAAAACATGCCTTATTACAATTATTAAGAACAAAAAGTAATGCAAGTAAAACAAATTCCTTTTTAGTCTTCAGCCTCTCTCTTCTTTTCCTTTTATTCTCTATCTTGAGCTATCTTTCATACCTCTCTTCTATTCTGTTCCTGCCTTTTTCTTCTCTTCCTTTATTACCTGTTCTTCTTTAACACTCCTTAGCCTTCAGGCCAACACTTAGCATTTAACAACCATTGGCTCTTCTTTTCCTTAAGCTTTCTTTTGAACCATCAGTTGAATCGGATTTATTTCTTTTTAACCAAAAATTATTTTATTTGCGATGAGGTCCTTTCGAGGATACACAGCACCCTGAGATGAGGGTGGGACAAGACCCTACCCTATCCTCGCCTACTCTCAATTAGGTTTGATTTCGATTTATTTTCATTTGAGCCATAGTTTCCAGCCAATCGGGCTCAGCTCGGCCTCCCAGGCTTCGCCCTCCCACGGCACACTCGCTCACGCCCACTCGGGCGCACACCCGCAGGCAGACATGCCTACACACACACATACACATCCTCAGAATGCCAGATGACCAGATCAGTAACCGGTGCACCGAGTGCTGACGACTGGGAATCCCATGTAACAAATTGCTTTTTTTCCCATGTGCCTGCTCAGAAACTGACGATGTGGGACTATGTTCCCCCTTCTTGACCCAACTTCAACCGATCATATCTCCCAGCTCAGAACTCCAAATAATGTGATTTAATGTTTGTTGGAAAGCTCTAAGATAGATCTACACAATTGCAGGGTCAATTTAAGGATAAGAGGATGTTTTTCTCTTCAATTTGAAGAGTAAAATAAGGGGTTTCTACGGGTTATTTATTGTCTGGAAATAAAAATTAATGTCACAGAGTCCTCAGATGGACTTTTCTCTCTCATTTAAAGGTCTGAATGGTTAATACAAATAATTCTGCATCTGCTAGAATAGGTTCTAAGCTCTCAAGACCTTCAGGAACAACAGAGAAGTTCAAAGCTTCTCTAAAAGCTTCAGAGTTTGAATTTTCAGACTAAAATAGTTAAACAGGCATAGATAAACATTACTAATCGATTTAAACAAAGTCTAAGGGTTGTAATAGACTTATCTAGTTAGGATTTAAGTTCATATCCCAACAAAATGCTTTTGGTGTTAGTTTGGGTTCGAAAGTAACCCAAACTGACAGGAATTAAAATATTATCAAAATACATGTTTGATCTCAGTTAAATCTCTCTAAAACCATCCAACAGAATCTCAGAGTCTGTTTAAGCTTCTCAATTCATTTAATCATGCTCAGATTCAGAATATTAAACTCACGTTTGACTATAAGGCCTCAAGTTTTGACTTTCTGTTCAAAGCCTTCTCCCAAGAAATCAATGCCCCAAATAAGATCTTTTTAACCTCAAGAACTCATTCAAATTCTCAGGTAAGTGTTATGACCAAGATTTCTAGGGTTTCAGGCTCGCCGCCTAAGCTCGAAAAGGTGTGTGTTCGTCAGAGCAATCTAAGAGTTGTGATAGTGAAATGAGGTCATGAACAACTTCAATGCATTGCACTGAAGCTTCTAGGTACCTTAAATGCTTCTTAGATCTCTCTGTCAGACTTCTCCAACTCTGCTAGAGTTGGAGAAGATGAAGATCTATCTACAGCTCTAGTCATTTAATCCTCAAATAAACATCCTTAAAACAATCAGTGATCCACATTATATCATTCTGGAGCTTCTCAACGAATTCTAAAGGCTGAAGCACAGATTTGGCTCGTCGGAGCTTGCCGGAGCTTCGGTGAGTCCATAAAATGTGAAAATTGTGCACAGATTGTTTAAACCTACCATTTTTAATCTAAAATGGATCCTGAGGTTGCAAGGAACCTCAGAATCACATTTAATTCCTCATTTGTCTCTTTATTTGTAAGATTTGACAGTGAATTCATTTCTTTAAAAATCTGATTTGAATTAAGCTCAGGACTTGTTTAACCTACTCGATTGAGCGGTTAAAACAAGTTAACAGATAATAGCAATCACAATTATATAGTTAATTAATAGTTTGAATTGCTCCTGAGCCGCCATTGACAACGAGCTCAGGAGCTTAATTAAGATTTGGGCGTTTAATTTATATGTGGTAATTATATGCATTATAGTGTCGATTAGGGTCCATAAGTGATGGATAAATGATGGAAGACCCAGTCAAGGTGGAATTAGCTCAACTACTGTCACCATGGACAGTGATAGTAGTCGGTAGAGGTGGAATGTGAATTAGGCGATTAGGTGATCAATTAAATGATTAAGTGGATTAGGAATGATCGTGGGAGATAAAGGAAGGTGGATAGTAATGGTTAGATGTTATTATGAGGTGTTATGAATGTGCGGTAATTAGGTTTGTTGAGATTTGTTGTGATTTGAAACACCATTAGTGTCATTGTAGTGAGTTGTATGGGATACCAGTCATTATAGCCATTATTATTTACTTATCTAATTTTTACTGGTTTTATTCCAGGTCGTTCACTGAGAGGCAATTATTGAATTACATCGCTCTTTGATCTCAAAATTATCCTCTAATTCCAAAAAGAAGCTTTACATCTTAATAAAAAAATGAATGAATGTGGACATGGTTTGCCTACTTACTAAAAATTAATTGTAATGCTTGCAAAAACTAACTATAAACAAGTACCAAACAATTCATCACTATACTTTAAACTATGTCTTTACAAGTTATAATATTAATACTTACATGAAAGTACACTATCAACTAAGATTACATAGCAAATTAACTTAACTTACTAGTCTGATACCTACAGTAACACAAACAATAGTTATAGTGAGAGATAAAAGCGTCACTAGATCCCAGAAAACACTATATACAAATTTAAGGAGGGAAACTGGGGTCTATAGCGACGATTATGGTGACGTTTTGTTCTATTAGTAAATGTATGAGTTAATTTACATAAAAGTAATTGGCTATACTACGTATACATATATATATATATTTATATTTCTCTTGTATGTGTTTTTACTTACGTATGTACATCTTCTCTCTCTCTTCTCCTTCACACTAATCTTCATCAGATGTTCTTCTTCTGTGTTTTCATTTTGCATTAGTGAATTTAACACGCTGTGTCTGAGAGGCATTTAACTATCGTCATTAGCTCTCTTTAATTAATTAAAATGTGTTTAATTTGCGGGCACGCGTTTCGAGAGATACACAGCACCCAGAGGGTAGGACCAAACCTCTACTAAGCACACCCTAATTCTCATTAGGCCGCTTAATTACATGTTTGATAACTCAGCTCAGGGCCTTCTTAGCCCACGCACACACAGACATCTCTCTTCAGGGCCCCGGTCCCACAGATCATGCCCAGAATAGGCTCAGTATATGCTCAATATATGTATAATGGTGTGGTTGTTTCGGGGCGCCCAGCGCCCGTGACGACTGCACTGTCTAAACACGAATTCAATAAATATTATTGCGCGCGTTTGCAGCACACGATGTGGCACTATTCGAGCACCACATCTGCGCTGGAAAACGCGTGCAGCTGTGGGTTGAAGGAGATTTTGGCCCCAATTCGAGGGCCATAATTTATTTAAAAATAAGAATAAATTATGGAAAATAAAGTATTTACATAATACTATACAATTGCTCAATTAATTTGAAATTTTAATTAGATTTACTATATAAATAAATTCACTAAAGTAGACTATTTTTACACACTGATTTTGGTATTTTATTGGTTAATTGCTTATAAATTAGTTACTAAATGGTCTAATTGACCTCATATAGAGTTAGAGTACATATATAAGTATTTTATAGACATTTTTATTATATTTTTCCGAATTAATGTATGTGTTATTTACATTTAAATAGCAGTTTTGACTGTTTTGCTTATAAATTAAGTTAAACTAATATAATCAGGTATAAATATACGTAAATTAGCTTAAATTGCTTAAAGTATATTAGTCTTAGTATGTTACTTAAAGTATATTAGTCTTTATTATGTATAGAGGATTAAATTAAAGTAAAAGATTTTATTTACTTATAATCTACATATGCATAGATATATACAGTTTTATAGTTTAATTTTCTTAATTATACTATCTACTGATCTAGTTGATTTAATAATACATATAAATTAGTTCAATTTATAGATAGTTATATAATTATTGTATTTACTGTCTAAAATAAATCAAAAACCTAATTTACAGTATTCATTATATTTACATAGTTGGTTATATAGTATATATATATATACATACTACCAATTTACATATGTAGCCTAGTATATATCTTATGTCTATATGAATATACCTAATATACAAAGTAATATATATATATGCATATATATATTTATTTATTTTTGGTCCTTTTGGGTGTTTCATTTTAATTTTTTTACTGTTGTTACAGATCTGACAGAATTAGGAGAGAAGGGAAGAGTTGACTGAGGAGAGAAAGAGGCTTGTTTTACTGTCTTTTAAAGTTTTTAACACTTTTTATCATGTTTATGATTGCCTTCTTTCTATATAGCATGAAATTTAGGATTTGTTTACCCACCTTAATACAGTCCCAGTTAAGTTTCCAATTTTAAATCATGTTTTGATGGTTATTCTCAAATAAACTAGCTGACAACAATTGAGAAAGATAAGACATGCATATACAGAAATTAAAGTTCAGTTATTAAATAAGAAGGTTTGTATACACAGGGAATGAAATACAATCAGATGTCAGCTATGTTCAAAACATAATCTGCAGGGTTTTACAGTAGAATCTATCTACTGCAACTTAGAGCAATTAGACAGTAGCAGCAAATTGGACATTTCAGACCCTGCAGCAGCTTAGATCAAATTCCAAAAGGTCTAACTGCTGCTGCAGTTAATCCATTTGGGATGAAATGTGAGTTGGAGAGAAGAAAAATGTAGCTGCAAGATGCAGCACTTTGCTGTGTCCACTGGGATTAGAATAAAAAATCCAAACTGAAAAAGAAAATCTCTCTCAATCCCTAATTTGACAAGGGTTTCATTCCTCACTAAAATCACTAAATACCCTAATTCAAATGCAAAAACCCTTATCAAAAACTTCACTTCAGATTAAATCCACAAACATCACTGATTTAACTCTTCCTAATGCTATAGACAGCATGAAGAAAGAGTTAATTCAATCAATTAAAGTCCTTAGTTCAAATCCTAGTTTTTGAAACCTTAAAGAGTATTGAGAACTCCTTAGGTTAGGAAATCACCAAACAACCATTCAAAACACACTCATGAATGCAAGATCAGACTTCAAATTACTATAGTGATTATCCTTAGATTTGACTTGCATTCAATGCATTGAAAACATTATCAAATGAGATCTATGTATGGCTCTTCTAAGATGACTTCTGTCACCAGAAAACCTCTCAGATTCCTTGCCAACAATGAATTCAAATCAGACCTCATTCAATTTGTCAGATCAGATGGTAAAACCAAATTGAAGGAAAAATCCTTGAAATCCAAATTGAGGAGAAATATGACAAACTAAAAATTTCAATTCATCCAGGGGCTTTTGTGACCAAGAGTGAGGTGAATGGGAAGCCCCTAAGTGCTTTTTGATGCCAATTTCAGATCTGAGGTTGAAAACCAATCAGATCTGAAATTGGGTCAGAGTGTATGGGTGGAAAGAGAGAAACAAGTCATGGAAAATCAGAACTGGATATGAAAGTATGGAGAGGGAGATAATTTGAAAACATGGTTATATGAAATCTTCCCCTCTGATCTGGAATGATCAGAGGAGGTGAGCGGGGGAATTTAGGCCTAATTCTACTACTACAGCTACTTTATCCTACAACGAAATTGAACATTAACAATTACATTAATTCTACTCTAAACTACTTAACTACAGCTAAAACTAATCTACAGAATTATAAACCTAATGTAACAGGAAGAATGGGACCTATGGGTCCTTAGCTGGTGGCTAAGGAGGAAGAAGGGAGGAAGATGACTCCAGCGGAGGGGAGAGTCTGCTAGTGAGGCTCCAGGGTCGTCCTCAGGTGCTACGAAGTCCTTAGCGATGAGTAGATCGAGAGAAAGTGATGATTTCACAGCCAGTGGCTGTGAAATCATCACTTTCTCTTGATGTACTCGTCGCTAAGGCTGTGAAATCAGAGGCTGGATGGGGAGGAGGAACTGGAGTGGATGAATGATCGCTATGAGGTGTAGGAGGGAGCTATCCCTTGCACACGACACCACTGAGGTGCTTAAGTAGCATACTCAGTGGCTAAGATCACCGCGCAGGTGAGGATAATCAAGATGCAACCGGCGGAGAGGATGAGAGGAGCGGAGCACACGGTGAGTTGTACTCAAAATCTAACCGTCAGATGAGATCTGGGCAGAGGGGTGATCGCATGCGTCGAATCGTGCGAAGCTTCCATTCAAATCTAATCGCAGATTAGGATGATGAAGAGTGACGGACGGCTAAGATTGTTCATGTTCTTCGCACGCTACAGTGCGTGCGAAGAGCAGCAGGCCATTCTCTCAAATAACTGAAAATTGAAGATAGACCCTTGTACAAAGGGGTAGAAGAATTACGTGTAGGCTCGTAAGTGAAAAGAACTACATCAGGAAGGACCCTGCAGCCTTTAAAAAGGGTCCCTACGGCTTACAAGTAGGTCCAAAGAGGAGTTTTTAAGGGTGAGAGTGTAATGCATGAAGGACCTAAGTGTAAACTACCTATTTCATAACCTAAATGATGTCCAAATGCCTTCAAATTTTTATATGTGCTTAATTGAACATTTAAGACATTAATTATACTTCTAATTTGGCCTTTCAATCTTATTTATGTGTTCAATTGACGCATGGATCATCATTCGTACTTTGCTTTCAGAATATCTCATTTTGTGACCTAATTATGAAGTTTTAACACAGAGTAAAGGTTTTTGGTCTTTTTCTTTAATTCCCACAATTAACCTTTTTTATCTGTTAATTTGATGTTGTTTTACTTAGTGTCTAGCTTAACTTCAGCTTTTTAGCCATGATGAGTAGCCACTCATCATACCCCCATGCTTATGTTTTGCTAGTGCCTTAGCAAACAATTCGTTGAAGTGTAAGCCAATTTGAGTATCCGCAAGGTAAGTGTGAAGAGATATCTTTTTCTTTCAAAAGTTTTAAGTGTTTGATGATGATCTTCAGGCTGAAAGATTTTTTTCAATAAACCAACTGTGTTTTGGACATTGTGAGAACCTTATTACTGAGGATAACCTACCAGAACTCAAGACTTAAATGACATAGACCATCTCTCAACCAACAAGGACTCTTGATATTTAAACCTTAAGTCGAATTCCTGGACTCAGGGGGTTTTACAAAGACTCAGAATGCTATGAGGTTATGGCTGTTCTTTGTGATAAGTCAGGACTAACCAAGTGAATTCTAAAGTTCACTCTCGGGGTTTCACTTCTTTTTAAGTCCAAGTTGTTCCTAACTTCAGCTCATGTTTTCGGATGACTCTCAAGAATTGATGACTATTCAAACCCAACCCTTATTGTGTTTGTGGCTCAGAGAACTTTTTGGTGGACAAACAGGGTATTTGTTTTGAACCCTGAAAACAATTTTGGTGGAACAATAGTATTTCCAGAATTTGGAGAACATACTTGACTTTTTGCAAGAACTCTTTTTTTTTTTTAACAGGTCAGTATGTCTCCAGAACTTATTTGGTAGAGCGCACTGTATTTGGTGGGTGAATTTTTTTTTGTGGAAAGAGTTTCTCCTAGACACAAGACTAAAGATTAGGACAAAGAGTCTACCTACACGCACAGGTAACGACTCCACCTTCCCTAATGAACACAAGGGTTGAAGTTTAGGTTCAAGTGGTCTTTCCTGACATTGTGTAGTGTACGCCAAGGTTACTTAGACTCCTAAGTCAAAGCAAACCAATGAATCCTGTACTGGTGACTCAGGTACAAGAATATGTCCTAAAGTTAGGAGAGACTGTGGTCTATCTTGTCAAGGCTCGAAGTGTATTAGGCCCAAGCTTGTATCAAGCTATTATGGCTCGGCAAGTCAAACCAGTAATGGTTAAATGTCCATAGACGCTTATTCTAATTTTGTTTTCAGCTAGAAGATCATAGTTAAACACTTATCTTTTATCTTTTTCACCCTTTCTTCTTAAAATTAATGTCCTCCCTTGATAATAGAGTGCATGTCCCTTATTGTATTTTTGGAATTTTTTTTGTGATTTGTTATTTTTTCGTATTTTTAGCTTTGTAATTTTTTTTCAAAACATTTTTCAATTATATATATATATATTTGATAATACTATATGTATTATAGGTGTGTCTACAATTGCATTTCAGTTTAAATGGTTCACCATTTACACCCCCCATGCTTAAATGTTGCAATGTCCTCATTGAATGAATAGGGTGGATGCAAATGCATGCTCTGCTTTTCACTATCCTAGACTGGGTGATGGAAGGAAGTCGGAATGAGGAGATAAAATCTCTGTGCGGATGATTTTAAGTCTAATCTAGGATCAGAGTGAACAGTCAGGCTAGGAAGTGAAATGCATGACATGTGTGTCAATGAAAGTATGCTCAAAATGCAAGACTTGACACCTAATGCAAATGAAAGCTAAAGTAAGAAAGGTGAAAAATAGTTATATACAAGGATAGGTTTTGCTAAGTTTAACACCTTCAGCTAGGCGAAAACTTGGATGGTAATTCGAAATGTAGGAGCGAAATGGTGGAATTGACAAGTCTGAGATCATACGGCTCAATGAAAGGTTTTAGTCTTTGACCATTTACAGTAAAAGGTTCAGATTTGTCAATTTTAGTGATCTCAACGGCTCCATTATCAAATATTCTTAAGATTTTGAAAGTTCCAGTCCATTTTGATCTTAATTTCCCAGGAAAGAGTTTTAGTCTAGAGTCGAAGAGGACTTTTTGACCAGGGTGAAATGATTTCCTAAGAATGTGACGGTCATGGAAGGCCTTAAGTTTATCCTTATAAATCCTTAAGCTGTCATAAGATTCATTCCTTAATTCATCGAGCTCAGAAATTGGCAATTTCCTAAGATCACCGGCCTTCTTTAAGTCCAAGTTACACTTTCTGATGGCCCAATAGGCTTTGTGCCCTAGTTCTACGGGAAGATGACAGTGTTTCCCGTACACAAGTATAAAAGGAGACATGCCTAAAGGGGTTTTGTGAGCTGTCCTATATGCCCACAACGCATCAGAAAGGCAGGAAGACCAATCCTTTCTATCTGGTCGAATGGTAGTCTGTAAAATCTTCTTGATCTCCCGATTGGACAATTCAACAAGTCCATTGGTTTGAGGGTGATATGGTGTAGCTATCCTATGTGACACCCCATACTTTTGAAGTAGGGACTGAAAATGTGTGTTTCTAAAATGAGACCCTCCATCACTAATGATGGCTTTTGGTACCCCAAATCTAGAGAAGATGAAATCTTGAACGAATTGTGTCACAACTCTATGATCATTAGTCCTCGAGGGGATGGCTTCAATCCATTTTGAAACATACTCAACTGCCAACAATATGTACTCGAAGCCATAAGATTTAGGAAAAGGTCCCATGAAGTCAATGCCCCAAATGTCAAAGATTTCGCACACCATGATCGAATTCAAGGGCATCATGTCTCGGCGGCCAATACTGCCGAGAGACTGACAGCATGAACATGCCCTGCTATATTCGTGTGCATCTTTAAAGATTGTGGGCCAATAAAAATCGCTCTGCAAAATCTTTGCAGCAGTATTTTTGCTAGAGAAGTGGCCGCCGCACGCCTGGTCATGGCAAAATGATAAGATGCTTCTAATCTCCTTATCTGGAACACACTTCCTAAAGATCTGGTCTTTGCAGTGCTTGAAAAGCCAGGGTTCTTCCCAGTAATAGTGCTTGGCCTCGGATCTAAGTCTATCTTTTTGATGTCGAACCCAATCAGTGGGGAGGATTCCAGAAGCCAGGTAGTTGACAATGTTAGCATACCCGGGAAGATCAGAATGAATGACCAGCAATTGCTCGTCAGGGAAGTGGTTAGATATGGGTGAAAAAGGAGAAATCACTTTAGAAGGAAGGTGGGATAAGTGGTCAGCTACCACATTCTGCTTTCCAGCCTTATCACAAATCTCTAAATCAAATTCTTATAAAAGCAGGATCCATCTAATCAGACGAGATTTCGCGTCCTTCTTGGCGAGAAGATGTCGAACTGCCATGTGGTCAGTGTAGACTATAATGTGGGAACCTAAAAGATAAGGTCTGAATTTCTCCAGTGCAAATACTACAGCTAGCAATTCCTTTTCCGTGACGGTGTAATTCCTCAGGGCTTCATCTAAGGTCTTGCTAGCGTAATAGATGACTATGGATTTCCCATTCAATTTTTGACCAAGGACAGCTCCTACTGCATAATTAGAGGCATCACACATGATCTCAAAAGGGTGAGACCAATTCGGGGGTTGTAGTATGGGTGCCTTGGTAACCAGATCACGAAGTGTCGTATAGGCACGAACACACTCGCCAGAGATCTAGAAGTTACATCTTTAGAGAGGAGAGTAATGAGAGGTCGGGCTATTATCGAGAAATCCGCTATAAAGCGGCGATAAAAACCAACATGCCCGAGAAAAGATCTAATTTGCTTAACCGATGAAGGTAGTGGTAATTCAGAAATCAACTTTACCTTCACGCGGTCAACCTCAATTCCTCTCTTAGAGACAAGGTGACCTAATACTAGCCCTTCTGTTACCATGAAATGAGATTTCTCCTAGGAAAGTACCAGATTCACATTTATGCATCCTTGCAGGACCTTAGTCAGGTGGTCTAAACATGCATCAAATGTGCTCCCGAAGACCGAAAAGTCATCCATGAAGACTTCTAAGCAATCACCTACTAAGTCGGAAAAGATTGCAAACATACACCGCTGAAATGTAGCAGGTGCGTTGCACAATCCAAAAGGCATCCTACGGAATGCAAAGGTTCCGTAGGGGTAGGTGAATGTCATTTTTTCCTGATCGTTGGGGTGAATTGCCACCTGATTATATTCTAAATAGCCATCCAAAAAGCAGAAAAATCTATTCCCCACCAGTCTTTCCAGTATCTGATCAATGAAGGGCAAAGGGAAATGATCTTTCTTTGTGGCTTGGTTGAGTTTTCGGTAATCTATACATACTCGCCACGAACTAGCAATGCGTGTAGGGATGACTTCTCCAGAATTAGTGGTGATGATGGTAAGTCCGGCCTTCTTTGGCACAACCTGAACAAGACTTACCCATCTACTGTCAGAAATTGGGAAGATAATTCCATTGTCTAACCACTTAATCATTTCACTTTTTACCACTTCTTGTAATGTAGGCTTCAATCTACGCTGGGCCGGTCTAGTAGGTCTAGATCCTTCTTCAGTGAAAATCCTATGTGTGCAATAAGAAGGATTGATGCCAGTAAGGTCAGAAAGACTCCATCCTACAGCCTGTCTATGTGCTCTTAGGACAGATAAGAGTCGTGATTCTTGATCAGATGATAAGGAAGAGTTAACAATCATCGGATAGGTCTGATCAGGTCCTAAGAAAACATATTTGAGAGAGTCAGGAAGAGGTTTGAGTTCAACAGGCACAGGATCAGAAGGAGCAGGTGTGAAAGTTTCAAGAGATACTAGAGATACTAAAGGAATAGGAGGTATGTCCTCAGTCTCTAAATTCGGTATCTCAGTGGAAGTCAAGTTAGAGTCCAAAGAGTGTTGAGGTTCTAAATTTAATGAATTGATTAAGGTATCCTCAACCAACTGGTCCAAAGAATCCAGATAAAAGATTTCTTCAATTAAACTATAGGTCGATCCTCTTTGGGCCTGAAAAATATCAATTTTTATTTCTGATCTCCGAACTTCAATTCTATAAGGCCCTCCTCACAATTGATGTTTGCCTTGGCCGTAGCCAAGAAAGGTCTTCCTAAAATGATAGGTGTGTTCTGGATATCTTCAGGTACTTCCATGTCAAGGACTATAAAGTCTACAGGAAAGTAAAAATCCTTGACCCGCACTATGACATCTTCCAACACTCCCTGAAGTGTCTTAACTAATCTGTCTGCTAATTGCAGGGACACCTTAGTTGGCTTCAGATTGCCAACCTCAAAATGTGTCAGTAGAGAGGTTGGGATAAGATTGATGGAAGCACCTAGGTCAAGTAGTGCTCTATTAAATGTGGTGTTACCTATCATGCAGGATAAGAGAGGGGTGCCTGGGTCTTTCATCTTAGTTGGGAGGGTACTAGAGATGATGGAACTAGCTTGTTCCGAGAGGATGATTGGACTACTCCCTTTTTGAATTCTTGCTTTACGCTTAGGTGTGCATAGGTCTTTTAAAAATTTAGCGTAAAGAGGAATGTGGCAGATTGCATCCAACAAGGGGATGTTTATGTGGACTTGCTCAAAGAGCTTAAGCAAATCCTCCTCAGGTGCCACACAGGTCATTTTCTTTCCTTTCTCCTTTTTCTTTAAAGCTTCAAGAAAAGGTACTGGAGTGGTGATAAGAGGTTCAGTCCTAGGTAGAGGAGAAGTAGGAAGTGGAGGGGTAGAGCTAGAAGTGGTAGGTGTTGGAAGAGATGGATCTAGTGTGCTTTTACCACTCCTAGTGACTATGGCATTTAGTTCAGCCCTAGAGGTAGATGGTAAATCAATGTTAGGTAACAGAGGTGGTTGTGTTTGTGCAAGGGAAGAACTTGAGTCAGTGAAGAATTCAGTGTTGTGCAAGGGTTGTGAAATGACATGTGCTTAGTCTTGCATTGCAGGTCTAGGTTGGACATACCTTTGAGCAGGTATGTTCCTAGGGTTGGGTTGTGCTTGAGATGGGAGTGAATGTGGTTGACAGGACTCCGTCAAGTGTGATAGCTGGGCTCTCATCTCACCTAAGGCCGCGTCCTGTCTCTGCGGCATAGCAATATTCTGTTGTTGCATATCAGCAAGAGCATTCATGATAGACCCCAACTGGTCATCTCGTGTAGGCGCAGATTGAGAGTATTGGGTGGTCCTGGGTTGAGGTTGCTGGTAGATACGCGGTGGATATCCGTGTGATTGTGGAGGTGGTGCTCGGATCGGGTTGTGCAGTGGTGGTGCAGAAGGTTGTTGAAAAGGATGTCTCTGTGAATTTCCCGACCATGAGAAATTTGGATGATTGCGCCATCCAGGGTTGTAGGTTTGTGCGAAAGGGTCATTATGAATGGCATGGAGCTCCTTCGAAACTCCAGAAGGTGCAGGGAAGTCAGTGTAGGGAGGAACAAAGGTTCCTCCAACCGGTGAAGGATATGGAAATGGAATATCCGGTAATGCAGTTTGTGTCACAGAAAGGTTATTCACAGTTTCCCTCCCTGTGGGAAACTGAGAAGAAGTGTTTTGTGCTGGTGATTGAGAAGAAGATGAGGGTTTTGAGAGAAATTTCCATACTTCATCTACTTTCTTCTCGATTAAGCCCACTTTATCCAGTTGACTAGCCACTATCTCTAAGTCTTTACTACTGGATTGGGCTTCGTGTACCCCAGTGTGTGAGTGGGAATGTGAGGACTTTCTATTAAACATGCTCATTGAAGCATTATTAATAGAGTTTTCGGCCATGCCTTCAAAGAGCTCAAAGGCTGAGTCCTCGTCCCGACACAGGAAATTGCCTCCACAAGCGGCATCTACAAAATTCCGTGTGTCATCATGGAGCCCATGGTAGAAGATCTGGACCTGTTGCCAGCGTGGGACACCATGGTGGGGACATTTTCTCAGAAGCTCATGGAATCTCTCCCAAGCCTCGTGCATTGGTTCTCCTGAATTCTGAGTGAATGTAGTGATGGCACGCCTTAAGGCGTTAGTGCGGCCTACAGGAAAGTACTTCTTTAAGAACTCATGTTCTAAAGAAGCCCAGGAATCTATAGGTGTAGTCCGTGCAAGTGTTCGAAACCAAAAGGCTGCCTTATCTTTTAATGAAAAGGAGAACATTTTCATTAAAAGCATGTGCTGATCATGTCCTTGCGAACCCAAAGTTTGGGCAAGATTCTTCAGCTCCTCTAAATGCTGAAAAGGGTCCTCAGAAGCAAGTCCATGGAAGTGAGGAATGAGTGCTATAATGTTTGGCTTCAGTTCAGCAGTACGACCCCCATTGGGATAACATACCACAGGCATTGGTTGGGCAACTGCGGGATTATAATAATCCCGTAGTTGAGGTCTACGGGGTTGGGGTGGTGCCTGGGAATTTCTAGGTTGAAGTGGTTATGGTTGGGGGTTAGCTAAAATATTAACAGCTTAAGCTAGCTATTGTACCTGTTGGGTTAGGGTATTCATTTGTAGTTGTGTGTCGAAAAGGTGCTGAAGATGAGGCATAGGTCCTCTCTTCGGGGGAGAATTAGGAAAATTAGGATAAGGTGGAGGTTGGAACCTAGGGATAGGTGGTTGCTGTGGTGGAGGATGTGCAACTAAGTGTGGAGGAAGTTCTTCAAAATCCTCGAATTGTACTGACTCAAGATCATCCTCTTGGTGAGTGGGATTGTGGATAGGAGTCTGAGACTCAGGAGGTAAGGGATTAGAAGTGGAAGGCAAAGAGGTAGATGCAAAAACTTGGTTATCAGTACCCAAGGGGAGTACAATTTCTGAGTTCTGGGATCTCCTACCTTCCATTGAGTTGGTTTTTGAAAATATGTTTACTACATTTCATTCCAACTCAATGGGAAAATTTTAGCCAAGTTCACAGAAAGCAAAAAAATCCCAATTAAATCTCAATTCACTCAGAAGACCAATCAAGCGAGATGAATCAAAAAAAAATTTTCCTAGAGGCTGCTACGCAAAATTATGTTGTACGCAAACAATTGTTTCAAACAATTGTACGTGTCATTAAGGTAAACCTAGCGATGTGCAGACCTCTAAAATCCACTAGGAATCTGGATAAGACTTAGCGTGTGAATCCAGATCCTGTGGTTGTAGAAAGAGATGAGGTAGAAACCCGTGTGTTGTGACCTTAAGTGATCGTGTTGTGTGCACGATAGCAATCAGCACAAGGCGATGAAAATCTCAATCAAGGTTTCACCCAAAGTTAATATCTTCTTTTTGACTTAATTCAAGTAATTATGATATGATTTCTATGCTGCTTGTCTCGCTTTTTACTCAGTTCAATACAAGAGATGGTCTTCTTTAATTTTAAGTCAAATGCAATGATGACAGGAGTTAGAGTAAGGTAAAGAATGCGTACCTGACTCCAGTAATCTTCTATATGCAGATTTGACTTGAATTAAAATCTGGCAGAGAAGTATGCAACCTAAGATGGATGCCTAAGATTATGCTGCTGCTAGATAAGGATGAGATCTTTTTTGATTTTAGATTTTTTTATATGTATGCAACAAGCAAAAACAAGGAAAGAAATCGATTCGGAAAATCACAATGGAAAAACCATATCGATGAGGGAGAAGTAGAAAATAAAAGTCCAGATAGTCCACAGTTATTACAATGAATGTGTGAGAACAGGCTCTCACAACTTATGACTAACAACTCTTCTTAATTAATATACCTAAATCTATCTAAACTATACTACTATTATTACTAATCCTACAGCTACTCCGAGGGCAAACTCCGCCTGGATGTCGGGTCAGGAGCGCAGCGACTCCACCAGGAAGACGACCTCTACCTGGATGATGATACTGCTTCTCCTCCTCCTCAAGTGCTGTGGAAAAATAACAAATGATTAATAAAAGACTAAAAGAATGTATACACAATAACAAATAAATCAATGGAAGAAAGCAATTACAATCAATGAATTTGAATGAAATGAAGAATTTCTATACACAAAAAGAATTAAAGGGTAAGTTTGGCATAAAGAGCATTGCCTCCCCGGCAACGGCACCAAAAATAATGGTTAGATGTTATTATGAGGTGTTATGAATGTGCGGTAATTAGGTTTGTTGAGATTTGTTGTGATTTGAAACACCATTAGTGTCATTGTAGTGAGTTGTATGGGATACCAGTCATTATAACCATTATTATTTACTTATCTAATTTTTACTGGTTTTATTCCAGGTCGTTCACTGAGAGGCAATTATTGAATTACATCGCTCTTTGATCTCAAAATTATCGTCTAATTCCAAAAAGAAGCTTTACATCTTAATAAAAAAATGAATGAATGTGGACATGGTTTGCCTACTTGCTAAAAATTAATTGTAATGCTTGCAAAAACTAACTATAAACAAGTACCAAACAATTCATCACTATACTTTAAACTATGTCTTTACAAGTTATAATATTAATACTTACATGAAAGTACATTATCAACTAAGATTACATAGCATATTAAATTAACTTACTAGTCTGATACCTACAGTAACACATACAATAGTTATAGTGACAGATAAAAGCGTCGCTAGATCGCAGAAAACACTATATACAAACTTAAGGAGGGAAACTAGGGTCTATAGCGACGATTATGGTGACGTTTTGTTCTGTTAGTAAATGTATGAGTTAATTTACAAAAAAGTAATTGGCTATACTACATATACATATATATATATTTATATTTCTCTTGTATGTGTATTTACTTACGTATGTACATCTTCTCTCTCTCTTCTCCTTCACACTAATCTTCATCAGATGTTCTTCTTCTGTGTTTTCATTCTGCATTAGTGAATTTAACACGCTGTGTCTGAGAGGCATTTAACTATCGTCATTAGCTCTCTTTAATTAATTAAAATGTGTTTAATTTGCGGGCGCACGTTTCAAGGGATACACAGCACCCAGAGGGTAGGACCAAACCTCTACTAAGCACACCCTAATTCTCATTAGGCCGCTTAATTACATGTTTGATAACTCAGCTCAGGGCCTTCTCAGCCCACGCACACACAGACGTCTCTCTTCGGGCCCCCGGCCCCACAGATCATGCTCAGAATAGGCTCAGTATATGCTCAATATATGTATAATGGTGTGGTTGTTTCGGGCGCTCGGCGCCCATGACGACTGCACTGTCTAAACACGAATTCAATAAATATTACTGCGCGCGTTTGCAGCACACGATGTGGCACTATTCGAGCGCCACATCTGCGCTGGAAAACGTGTGCAGCTGTGGGTTGAAGGAGATTTTGTCCCCAATTAGAGGGCCATAATTTATTTAAAAATAAGAATAAATTATGGAAAATAAAGTATTTACATAATACTATACAATTGCTCTATTAATTTGAAATTTTAATTAGATTTACTATATAAATAAATTTACTAAAGTAGACTATTTTTACACACTGATTTTGGTATTTTATTGGTTAATTGCTTATAAATTAGTTACTAAATGGTCTAATTGACCTCATATAGAGTTAGAATACATATATAAGTATTTTATAGACATTTTTATTATATTTTTCCGAATTAATGTATGTGTTATTTACATTTAAATAGCAGTTTTGACTGTTTTTCTTATAAATTAAGTTAAACTAATATAATCAGGTATAAATATACGTAAATTAGCTTAAATTACTTAAAGTATATTAGTCTTAGTATATTACTTAAAGTATATTAGTCTTTATTATGTATAGAGGATTAAATTAAAGTAAAAGATTTTATTTACTTATAATCTACATATGCATAGATATATACAGTTTTATAGTTTAATTTTCTTAATTAAACTATCTACTGATCTAGTTGATTTAATAATACATATAAATTAGTTCAATTTATAGATAGTTATATAATTATTGTATTTACTGTCTAAAATAAATCAAAAACCTAATTTACAGTATTCATTATATTTACATAGTAGGTTATGTAGTATATATATATATTCATACTACCTATTTACATATGTAGCCTAGTATATATCTTATGTATATATGAATATACCTAATATACAAAGTAATATATATATATATATGTATATATATATATTTATTTATTTTTGGTCCTTTTGGGTGTTTCATTTTAATTTTTTTACTGTTGTTACAGATCTAACAGAATTAGGAGAGAAGAAGGGAAGAGTTGACTGAGGAGAGAAAGAGGCTTGTTTTACTGTCTTTTAAAGTTTTTAACCCTTTTTATCATATTTATGATTGCCTTCTTTCTATATAGCATGAAATTTAGGATGTGTTTACCCACCTTAATACAGTCCCCAGTTAAGTTTCCAATTTTAAATCATGTTTTGATGGTTATTCTCAAATAAACTAGCTGACAACAATTGAGAAAGATAAGACATGCTATACAGAAATTAAAGTTCAGTTATTAAATAAGAAGGTTTGTATACACAGGGAATGAAATACAATCAGATGTCAGCTGTGTTCAAAACATAATCTACAGGGTTTTACAGTAGAATCTATCTGCTGCAACTTAGAGCAATCAGACAGTAGCAGCAAATTGGACATTTCAGACCCTGCAGCAGCTCAGATCAAATTCCAAAAGGTCTAACTGCTGCTGCAATTAGTCCATTTGGGATGAAATGTGAGTTGGAGAGAAGAAAAATGTAGCCTCAAGATGTAGCACTTTGCTGTGTCCACTGGGATTAGAATAAAAAATCCAAACTGAAAAAGAAAATCTCTCTCAATCCCCAATTTGACAAGGGTTTCATTCCTCACTAAAATCACTAAATACCCCAATTCAAATGCAAAAACCCTTATCAAAAACTTCACTTCAGATTAAATCCACAAACATCACTGATTTAACTCTTCCTAATGCTATAGACAGCATGAAGAAAGAGTTAATTCAATCAATTAAAGTCCTTAGTTCAAATCCCAATTTGTGAAACCTTAAAGAGTATTGAGAACTCCTTAGGTTAGGAAATCACCAAACAACCATTCAAAACACACTCATGAATGCAAGATCAGACTTCAAATTACTACAGTGATTATCCTTAGATTTGACTTGCATTATCAAATCAGATCTATGTATGGCTCTTCTGAGATGACTTCTATCACCAGAAAACCTCTCAGATTCCTTGCCAACAATGAATTCAAATCAGACCTGATTCAATTTGTCAGATCAGACGGTAAAACCAAATTGAAGGAAAAATCCTTGAAATCCAAATTGAGGAGAAATATGACAAACTGAAAATTTCAATTCATCCAGGGGCTTTTATGACCAAGAGTGAGGTGAATGGGAAGCCCCTAAGTGCTTTTTGACACCAATTTCAGATCTGAGGTTGAAAACCAATCAGATCTGAAATTGGGTCAGAGTGTATGGGTGGAAAGCGAGAAACAAGTCGAGGAAAATCAGAACTGGATATGAAAGTATGGAGAGGGAGATAATTTGAAAACATGGTTATATGAAATCTTCCCCTCGGATCTGGAATGATCAGAGGAGGTGAGGGGGGAATTTAAGCATAATTCTACTACTACAGCTACTTTATCCTACAGCGAAATTAAACATTAACAATTGCATTAATTCTACTCTAAACTACTTAACTACAGCTAAAACTAATCTGCAGAATTATAAACCTAATCTAACAGGAAGAATGGGACCTATGGGTCTTTAGTCGGTGGCTAAGGAGGAAGAAGGGAGGAAGATGACTCCAGCAGAGGGAAGAGTCTGCTAGTGAGGCTCCAGGGTCGTCCTCAGGTGCTACGAAGTCCTTAGTGACGAGGAGGTCGAGAGAAAGTGATGATTTCACAGCCGGTGGCTGTGAAATCAGAGGCTGGATGGCGAGGAGGAACTGGAGTGGACGAATGATCGCTAAGAGGTGTAGGAGAAAGCGATCCCTTGCATGCGACACCACTGAGGTGCTTAAGTAGCATTCTCAGTGGTTGAGATCACCGCGCAGGTGAGGATAATCAAGATGCAACCAGCGGCGAGGATGAGAGGAGCGGAGCGCGTGGCGGGTTATACTCAAAATCTGACTGCCAGATGAGATCTGGGGAGAGGGGTGATCGCACGCGCCAAATCGCATGAAGCTTCCATTCAAATCTAACCGCCGATCAGGATCATGAAGAGCGACGAACGGCTGAGTTTGGCTGTGTTCTTTGCACGCTACAGTGCATGCGAAGAGCAGCTGGCCATTCTCTCAAATAATGGAAAATTGTAGACAGACCCTTGTACGAAGGGGTAGAAGAATTGCGTGCAGGCCCATAAGTGAAAAGAACTACAACAGGAAGGACCCTGCAATCTTTAAAAAGGGTCCCTGCGGCTTACAAGTAGGTCCAAAGAGGAGTTTTTAAGGGCGAGAGTGTAATACATGAAGGACCTAAGTGTAAACTACCTATTTCATAACCTAAATGATTTTTAAATGCCTTCAAATTTTTCTATGTGCTTAATTGAACATTTAAGACTTTAATTATACTTCTGATTTGGCCTTTCAAACTTATTTATGTGTTCAATTGACGCATGGATCATCATTTGTACTTTGCTTTCAGAATATCTCATTTTGTGACCTAATTATGAAGTTTTAACACAGAGTAAAGGTTTTTGGTCTTGTTCTTTAATTCCCACACTTAACATTTTTTATCTGTTAATTTGATGTTGTTTTACTTAGTGTCTAACTTAACTTCAGCTTTTTAGCCATGATGAGTAGCCACTCATCAGATAGCGATTTCAAAAGATGAAATTAAGGCTCTGGCGAGCTCAAGGAGTTCGCCGGAGTTGGAGAAGATGACACTGAAATTCTAAAATTACATCTAATCTAACTAACTAACTACCTAACTAAGCTAACCTACTTCTACTCCTACTCCTAATCTACTGTTGCCTGGACAAAGGGGTCAATAGGGTTCCGCCGAAGGTTCATAGCGGACGACAAAATCAGAGGGTGAAAGAAAGATCTCCGCAGGCGGATTTGAGGTGGAGCAGAGGATTCCTTTGGTCGGCACCTGTGTCAGAGACGCGGCAGACCATGGCAGATCTCCTCGGTTGATCAGAATGAATGGAGGAAGTCAGAAAATGAGATGGAAAGTCGCTAAAGTTTTGGACGAATAGGCTACTGAAGTCGGCTACAGTGTTAGAAGAGGGAAGGGAGCCAACTTGAGTAAAATCCGAGGGGTGAGGGGGTATTTATAGTAGTTGGCAGCGAAGAGAATGGCGGGGTTTGGCCGAAGAAGGAGCTTAACCTCCAGCATCGTCTCCGACGACAGTGAGGTTATCTCTCACTGAAAAATAGGATTTTCTGTTAATCAAGACCGATGGATGAAGAGGAGGTGGTGAGCGCAAGCTGCAAGAGCTTGGACAAAGAAGATTGATGTCGGCAGGGCGGTGATCATGCGGTGGCATGACTCTCCGTCGCCAGCCGTTCATTCGGCTGAAGGAGAAGGAAAGGGACTTAAATGTAATAAAAGTTAAGGACCTATGTGGGAAATAAGGACCCGATTGTAATGAATATTAAGGACCAAAATGTAAACCCAGGTTTTAAAGGTTTATTTTAACTTATATCTTTTTCAACTTTTTATATATGTTAGTAAATAAGGTAAATATTATGTTTTCACCTTGAATTTACATTTTTGACCGTTTTAGGTTAATTTATTAGATTAAGTAAAATTACTTAAGTTATTATATACTTAGGTTTTCATTAAGTTTAAGTTACTTATCTTATTAATTAAGGGAATGATTAATAGAATTTCGAGTTCAATTATTATCTAGATTATTAATAATGTTAATTGAATGATAAAATGTCATTTTAAACTTATTTTAAGGTCCTTTACTAAATATCCCTTATTCTATAATTAACCCTTATATATTCATAACCTTAGCTAATTAACTAGGAAGACTAGTTAATTAGGGGTAATTAGAGATCATGATGAGTGTCTCATCAACACATAGCTTGTGCGGGCAGCACGTGGAAAGCAAGCTAAAGGGGATGGGCGCCCTGGTGCACACTGAGAGGGCCACAGTGCATGTGGCTTCCATGGTGCAGGCTCTGCTTCACGATGGAAATTAAGGGAAGAGAGCCACCCTAGGGTCAGCTGTGCCTCTTTTTAACTCTTAGTTTGTTTCTTCCATCGAGATCCTCTCCAACAATGTTGGTGATGGGGCGGTTGTGAGATTGTGGGACGCACTATCTCCTTGGATGGGCACAAGTGCGCTGTTGGTCGTTGATGGGAGCGCGAAGTGGCACGCAGGCGTTGCACTGAGGCTGGAAGGAGTTGCACCTTCTGTGGGAAGGAAGAAAACAAACGAAAAACAAATAGGGTTATTTATAAAAACCATCTAAACTAATACATGAAATGCGTGTATGCCCCTATATGCAAACATTTATTTACACATCAAAGTATGCTTTGTATATGTGGATGCTATCGTAATAATTAGGCATTTATGTATTAATTAGAACACAAATGTGGTCTCATCAACCATCCTCCGATTATTAAAGAAACTGAAGGGGAAATACCTGAATTAGAAGAGTTGCTGGGGATACACACAGAGTCTCTGTCCCCACCTTGGACCATGAAGGTAGATTCACTACTTGAGGAGGGAACATCTCAACTTAAACCCTCAATCCAAAAGGCTCCTGAGTTGGAGCTGAAACCCCTCCCGAGGACATTGAAGTATGCTTTCCTTGACCCTAATGACCCGCTCCTTGTTATTATCTCATCTACATTATCTGAATCGCAAGAGGGAGCTCTGCTTGAATGTTTACAAAGGCACAAGGAAGCAATTGCCTGGTCAATTGCTGATATTAAGGGTGTTGATCCCTCCCTTTGCATGCATCATATATACACAGACAAGTCCGTGAAACCCTTCTGAGACATGCAGAGAAGGCTTAACCACAATATGCAGGAGGTTGTTTAAAAAGGAGATTCTGAAATGGTTGGATGCAAGAATTATCTATCCCATTTCAGATAGTAAATGGGTAAGTCCTATTCAGGTGGTGCCCAAAAAGGCACGAATCACTATGGAAGAGAACGAACAAGGAGAGTTGGTATCCACTAGACCCTCAATTGGTTGGAGGGTTTGCATTGACTACCGCCGTTTAAACACAACTACCAGAAAGACCATGTCCCTTTACCATTTATCGATCAGATTTTGGAACAACTGGTGAGGAACAAGTACTTCTGTTTCCTTGATGGGCACTTTGGGTATAATCAGATAGCTGTATTTCCTGACGATCAGGATCGTACCACCTTCACAAGTCGTACGGTACATTTGCATTTCGCCGAATGCCATTCGGGTTATGTAATGCTCCTACCACTTTCCAACGATGTATGATGGCTATCTTTTTTGATATGATCGACGAGTTTGTTGAGATTTTCATGGATGACTTCTCCATTTATGGCACATTGTTTGACCTATGCCTTTCGTACCTGGATAAAGTCTTAACTCATTGCGAAGAGGTAAAGCTGGTGCTTAGCTGGGAGAAAAGCCACTTTATGGTCCAGCAAGACATTGTGTTAGGGCATGTAGTTTATGAGAGAGGATTAGAGGTGGATATCACAAAAATTAATTCCATCTCTAAGCTTCCATCGCCCACCAATGTCGGTCAAGTTAGATCTTTCCTTGGCCATGTTGGGTTCTATAGGCACTTCATTAAAGATTTCAGTAAAATCTCTAAGCCACTCTGTGACCTATTAGCGAAGGATGTTACCTTCGATTTTGATGACAGATGTGGCGAGGCTTTCCAAGTCTTGAAGAAAGCCCTTATTACCTTGTCGATTCTCCAAGCACCAGATTGGACCCTCCTGTTTGAGCTAATGTGCGATGCTTTTGATTTCGCACTGGGAGTGGGAAACCTCATGTGTTGATTATGCTAGCAAGACCCTTACGGATCCTCAGTAAAACTACATAGTCACTGAAAAGGAGCTTCTTGTCGTAGTGTTTGCTTTGAAAAAGTTTCAGTCATATCTTTTGGGATCCAAGGTTGTGGCGTTCACTGATCATTCTTCTTTAAAGCAACTTCTTCTAAAAAAGACACCAAATCTCGCTTAATTCGTTGGATTCTGCTACTCCAGGTGTTTGACCTAGAAATTAAAGATAAGAAAGGAGTTGAGAATGTGGTAGTAGATCATCTGTCTAGGATCCCTATTGAGGCATCAACCCCTACTAGCGATATCAAGGAGACTTTTCCTAATGAGTCTCTGATGGCTGTGGAGGCCAAAACTCCTTGGTTCACTGACATAGTGAACTATCTGGTCACGGGCATTACCCCCAGTACTTGGGACAAGCAGAAGCTGATAGGTTTCTTGCTGATGCTAAATTTTATCACTAGGAGGAACCTAAGCTTTTTAGGATAGGCCCTAATTAGCTTTTGCACCGTTGTGTCCCTGACGAAGAATAAAGAAGTATTTTGAGTTTTTGCCATGACCTCCACTGTGGAGGACATTTTAGTGTAAAAAAGACTGCCCATAAGGTTCTTCAGTCTGGCTTTGGTGGCCCACATTATTTCGAGATGCACATACATATATGGGCACATGTCTACGTTGCCAGCAGATGGGAACCATCGGAAAAAGGGATGAGATGCCTCAGCAACCTATTCTCCCAGTTGAGATCTTTGATATTTGGGGCATCGCCTTCATGGGTCCCTTTCCTGTGTCCTTCAATATGAGTACATCCTTGTGGTTGTAGACTATGTATCAAAATGGATAGAAGCCATGCCCACGTTAACCAATGACCATTCCATGGTCTTGGGTTTTGTTAAGGCTAATATCATTTCTTAATACGGGTGCCCAAGGATGATCATAAGTGATGGAGGACCTCACTTCAAGAACGTGCACTTCACAAGACTACTCCAAAATTTGGGAGTCAACCACATGATAGCCACACCTTACCATCCCCAAACCAGTGGACAAGTTGAAGTGCTTAATAGGGAGATTAAATGAATTTTAGAAAAAACTGTTAGGCCCGACCGTAAGAATTGGTCTAAAAAGCTAAATGATGCTCTTTGGGCCTACAGAACAACGTATAAGACTCCCTTGGGCATGTCTCCTTTCCGTCTTGTCTACAGAAAGGCATGCCATCTTCCCATTGAAATCCAACACAAAGCCTATTAGGCTATTAAAAATGTTAACTTGAATCTGGATAAAGCACGAAAGGCATGTATACTGGAGTTAAGTGAGCTTGAGGAGCTTTGTAATGAAGCCTATGAAACTTCTCAAGCTTACAAGCAATGTACAAAGGTCTTCCATGATAAGCACATCATTAGAAAGAGCTTTGAGCCCAACCAGTGGGTGTGGCTTTTCAATTCCAGACTTAAATTATTTCCAGGAAAGCTCAAGTCTCGCTGGGATGGGCCATACGTTGTTATCAATGCCTTCCTTCATTGAGCTGTTGAGATTCGGAACCCTACTTCTAGCGTGAGCTTTAAGGTAAATAGCCAATGACTTAAACCTTATGTTACTCTTTCAGGTGGCCAAGTTTTGGATGCACTTCGGCTTGAGGAGCCTTAGCTCCTCCTCTCCTCCTCAGGTGATATTCTTCTATGTCTTTATTTTTCCAATGAGGGCATTGTCAGGCTTAGGCATGGGGGGGCATAACCTGAGGATGCTTATAGTATTTATACATATTTGCATGCATTTAGGATAGTGCATTAACCAAAAAAAAAATTCTCTTGAGCTCAATTGGTTAGTCTCTAGCAGAAAATTTTATCAAGGATGTTTCATTAAAGATTTTCTTCTTAAATTGTTTCTTAAATTTAGAATCCAGTACAGTTACTTCACTTGCACGTAGACTGGGTAATGGGTCTTTGAAGAAAATTCATAAGCATTTTTTGTCTACTGAACCCTTAAACAGTTAATAGGGAGGGAGTCAGGCATACTATCTTCTATTAGATCCACCTCATATTTGCGAGAAGAAAGTAGAGAGATTACTGGTGCGCTAAGTCTAGTGCAAGGACCCTTAAGTTCTTGACAATTAGATGATGATACCTCAGAGTTAGGCATAGTTTTCGCTCTTTGTTCCTATGTGTGTACATTGTGTGAATTCCTGAGAGTCACCAAATAGGGTAGATACACAGAGATTTAGTCTTAATAAAACTATGACTATGGTGGATGGTTACGACCGTGCTTCATAGAGTCCTCGGTCGAAGGAGGGTAATAGTGTCAAAGGTCAGAAATATGCTTGTCCTATCCATCTTTTCCCGGTGACGAAAGTAGGCACTTCCACCAAATAAGCCACACAATATCTTCTTGACCATCATCATCCCTAATAATGCCTCATGAATAAAAGTCTGCATCATGTTATGTTAATTTTTATAAAAAAAAAAAGAGAGAAGGAAAGAAAAAAAGGAGAAATATCTATATTTTGAAAAATAAAAAAAAGAAAAAGAAAAAAAGAGTCCAAGTTTGAAGTTTTATCTTCATGTCATTTTTTGTTAATGTTTCTGAGGCAACAACAAAAACACTCATTGTGATCGGCCAAAAACTGTCCATACCTACTTTTCAGTATTTCTGATCGCCCGAAGATTGACTAAGAACTTCTAACTTAGTTGTAGAGTTATTAGGACTTTTATTGTTGAGTGAATGCCATGTAAGGCCACCAAATAATTAGTACATTTACAAAAATCTGGTAAGATATGTGATCTCAGAAAAGAAAGAAGGAAGAAAGAGAAAAAGAAAAGAGTGAGTGAGTGAGCACAAGGGAATGCAAAGAAAGCAAAGTGTTTAGCCTTTCTCTAAGTTGACTTGTTTGATAATCAAGAGATCTAGAGTCTGTAGTACTAGATTACATATAGCACCAGATGAGTGTGTGCCACCAAATACCAATCCATTTAACTCAATATTTCCTACCTAAGCCAAAAAGTAGGGGTCAAATTACACATTATTTTCTACTTTATCCCTCAGGAAAGTAGTTGCCTATCCTAATAGAATTTTATCAAGGGATAAGTTTGAACTTTAAATGTCAGCTGGCTTTTCACTTGGATCCACTACCTAGGCTACTATTACTTCACATTTGTTTGGATCTCTGAATTATTAAAGAAATCTTTTCAATTACTTCCATTGTTTTTCACTTTTTGCTAGGGACTGGCAAAATTTAGGCGTGGGGATATTTGGTAGGTCTATATTAGTAGATTAATTGTTTACCTAAATAATTGTTAGATGATTGTCAAGGTTAACAAAGAGCTTGGAAATAATGGAAAATTATTTTAAGTTTTCAAGAAGGGAATAAGTTATTTCAGTATTTACACAACTTTCTTTTTATAGGCTCCAACAAATTGAAAATGGAGGACCTGAGACACAATGCAATAACATATTGGGGTATATTTGCAATTTATTCAAAATATCCTTATCGTCTATGATAACAAGGGAGTCCACCATCAACCTCTCTTCCAGATATCCTTCAGGAGTCGGTGGTTGCTAAGGGGTTTAAAATCCCTTAATTCACACTGGTGAAGAAGAACAGAATGATTACTACCAGAGAGCATTCATTTAACAAGAAAGAGAAACCACTATGGAGGGGGGATTTATCGGCTTCCATCTTCTTCCTTCCACTTGCACCGTGCTCCGAACGTGCACCGTGAACTCAACGCCACCAACAGCTACTAGCCACACTCAACCCCTTACCACTGCCATCCCAACATCAAGAACCCACCACCTACTCCACTTCCTCTTCTTTTCCTTCATTTTATTCTTCTCCATCCAACCCCTTCCCTATTCACCTTCCTCGACCTCCAAAGAACCCAACGCCACCGGTGTCACAGCAGGTGCACCTTGCGCCCACGCCTCTCACCAGCCTCACACGCTCGCACACAATCTCCATGTGCCTACGCCAACTCCACACCTTTACGCGGTTGTGTGCGACGTCTGTGGGCGTTTTCCCCGCTGCGCACTGTTCATCATCTTCCCCAAACATAACCCATCACCAACCCCCCCTTCCTCTACGCAGCTGGCTCCACGGACCTCCAATCTCCGCTCCATTGATGCCGTTGAACTCGCATCGCCCTCAAGAAGCCACCCACGTCCACAAAAGCCGCCGTCGACCACCCGCACGACCATCAGCTTTACCCATCGTCGTCGGTTCCCCCTCGTCGTCAGCGAGAGCTCCAGCCGTCATTTGCTGGGCAACCATCGCCATCATATTCCTCTCCGCATCCTCGACCACCTTCGAATACAGTAGGGCCGACCGTGGATACTCTCGTGCACACGAGCCACTGCGAGCAAATGCTCTGTTTCATGTTGAATTAAAAATTACATTTGAATGCCATTGCTGGGATTTTAATTTTAATATATTAATATTTTATTCCATGGATTTTATGATCATTTCCCTTTAGTTTGTGCTAATTAGTTGCCTTATCAATTGCATGACTATCTTTCCCCATCTATTAGCTTCACATTAAAGGGTGATATTATGCTTTACATTGGATGTCATTGAATATTTGGGTTGATTAATTTTATAGGAATATTCTAGTGAAGGAAAATTTACGTGATTGGTCCATCTCTTTTCAGAAATTAGAGATTGGTTATTTGATTCATCTATTAGCGTTCTTTCTTTGGCATTAGGATGAATGAATGAAAGTACTTTTAAGTAAACAAGAGGTAAACTTATTGTGAGTTTATTTGGCTCAACCCTCCCTATCGATACAATATTTTTACTATGGTTTAAATTAATATCTATTTAATCTTTGATTGAGAGATTTTCCACCACACGACTACAACGACATAACTTTTTATTGCTATCATTCATAATCAAGTGAATTTCTCTCTATCACCCCCCATGCCTAAAGTCTGCAATGTCCCCATTGCATAGAAGGATATTACCTGGTTCAGAGGTAGGCTACCATTCTTTTGTTAGCAGCCTAGTAGCCAAAGAACCTGCAAATCAGGTTCAAGGATCGCAGAAGTAGGCCCTAAAAATGAGCAAAGTAATGCTGGCCTAGAAAACAGGTAACCTAGGTTGTTGGCGAGCTGATGATAAATCCTGATAGCAAAATCTCGCCCAACCAGGATGGGAATAAAATCTTCCCAGGTCACCAGAGGAGGTTCTAAAGGATATACAAGAATAACAACCTCTAAAGGGGTAGGAGGAGGATGACAAGGATCCTCCAAAAGAGATAGGGAAGGAATGGTGTAGAGATAAACCCCTATGGTGAGGGATTGACCATAGAAAGCATCAATCCATACCTGGTACCCCATTACAAGAGATATTTTTCTGTTAAGCCCCTCGGACAAAACAATAGTGAGCATGTCTTTAAACCCAGGATTGTCTAGGGTGTCCAAGTTTCGAGGTTGCAGGATGGTCATAAGATCTAAGTTGGGTTTAGTTGGCTCTGTGTCCATCCTTAACATATTTCCTAATTCCTTAATCGCATCACTAGCATCCCTTGTACTATCACAAGTATCTTCCTATACTTCATCAGTGATCATTTCAAGGTATGGAGTCAGAATTTTGCCTTCAGACATAAGCAAATCAGAGGGTGACTCCAAAACAAATGAAGGTAGGTTGGAAGCAATAGATCTAGGGATTATCCTATCAATGTCATCTTCGAGTTCATGTTCTTTAAGCAAATCCTCCTGGGAGTCTTTATGTGAATCCACATTAATCTCAAAAGTTGCTTCCAAATTTTCCATTATTTCATCATGAGGAGAGATATCATCAATGGGTGTGCTAAGGAAACCTAATTTGGTCAACTTTGTGACATCCTCAGGGGCTAATTCTTCAAATAAGACATAGTCACCCTTAGTGTCACTCCAAATCTTGAATGTAGGTTCCTCATATAATTCATCCTTCTCCTCATCATACAATTCATCATGTACCCGAGGTCTAGAATCATCTAAAATCTTAGCAAATCCCCTAGGGCACTCTATCTGGGGTAAACAGTTCACATTGGTAACATCAAACTCCTCAGATAGGTCAATTACTTCAGGGTTAGGTTCCCTAAGGGTGTGCTTGAGTTCCATCTTGTGATCAGAAGGGAGGGTAGGATTAACAACTTGACTTCGACCCACTTCATCAAATGTCATGAAAATACTATCATCAAGGTCGGGGTCTTCCAATGGTACCATCATTCCCTTCTTTTAACTCCAATATAATTCAGGTAGATACTCAACATGATCATCATCTTCTTTAGGTTGCTACCTTTCTTCATCCAAATGGTAGCTACTTTCATACATATCCTCTTCCCACTTAAGGCGTGGACCTCTCAAGGAAGTTCCATTTAGAAGGGAAGGTTCAAAATCAATCCCATAGAAGTAGCTATTCCTCCTTTCAGAATCCCTAAAATTTCCCTCCAGGAGATGCATCTAACATAGAAGAGTGCACGTCATCCTCAATGGGGTAGGTTGGGTGGCTAATGTATTCCTTTTCTTGTTGGCTTGCTCTCGAAGATTCTCCTAATAATTTAATCATTTCATCTTGCATTTTCTGTATTTCCATCTTTAAAGAGGAGAGGTCATCATTACTATCAGGAGAGAAGTTAGGCTCAGGCTTATAGTTCCTAAGAGTTTCTGTCCAACTATTATAATCATTCAGGGAGGGTGGGTTGGGTATTTGTATGGTGTGTGGGATATTAGGCAAGGCAAATCCTGCTCTTAAGTTCTGCTCAATGATTTGAGGCTTAACCAGGCCAATACTCCTATAATAGGAGTAAAAAGGATCCCACTGGTTGTCATTTTGTCTATCAAAAGATGGACCATCACGGCGTATGGGATCAAAGATTGCAGAATGGGGGTAAGGGTGTGGGCAAGATGTGAAAGGATGAAAGTCAACATGGTCCATTCTAACTCACACCACAATCAGATTCCTCCCAATACAAACACAAGTCAAAGGACTTTTTAGGTTTTTAATCAGTTAGGGTTTTGAGATTTAAGTCCACTTGTAGGTGACAAATCAATTTATCTAAATAGTTACACGCCTACTTGTCGACCTACGATACGCCTAAGAAGGCCTAACTGGGACTTAGGTGATCCTCCCTAAAGCCCAAAAAGTTTAGTCACCACCAAACACGGCAAAGAGGGATGCAGGTAGGGTCAAACCCTTCCTTTGAAGCGTTGCTTTCACCGTGTTTCTTAACTACCCTCAATCCGCAAGGTTTGGAGGCAACTTCACCTCAGAATTAAAGTTTGGGTCACTTTAAACCCCAGTAATAGGAGGCTCTATTCCTCTAGGTTCCAAACATAAGGAGTGCCTAAAAGCGTGCTGTGGTATAAGAGATATAAGTGTGCATACACTGCAAAAGATTTTGAATTTTGAATCGCACGCCAAGTTTGAAGATCAAGTCCTTCATTTTTAAATGTCCCTCCTTTAATTAGTCATTTTTTAAAAAATTAAATATGACCAATTGTTAGATTTATTCAATACAGATTAGGTGGTCTTGAAATTAATCCAAATGCATTTGCATGACAGGTAGAAATGCAAAGTTAGAAGTGCATACCTGATTCCAGCATTCTTCATGCAATATGCAAGAAAGGAAATTAGATCTAGATGCTGCTCATTCAATCTTAGATGATTAGATCTATGGGCATGCAGCTCGTATTCTTTTTTATTTTTAATTTTTATATATATCTACTTATGCACAAACAAAGAAAATATAAACAACCCACAAAAGAAAACCTGGATCTAAAGAAAAGGGAACAGGCTCCGAAAAAATTACCCAACACGGGCTTAAAGGAAAGTTGGGGAACAAACCCCTAAAATGTACCCCAGAACAAGGGTCATCCCAATGAATGTATTGAAATAAAGAGAAGAAACAAAAAACAAAAATCTATCTACAGCTGAAAGAATGAAATGAGGATGTGGTCCGCCAGATATCTCCTCTAGTGGTGGAAACAAGGTCCACCAAGGCATTGCAGAGGCAGGTGTGATGCTCCTTCTCCCAGTGCTGCGACTCTGCTGGCCACGTCAAGGATCGCCTGATCTCTGAGGCTGGTGTGACAAGATGTCTCCAAGTACGCGTACCTTGCACCAAATAGATAATTGAATTGAAATATGCCTCAAATAAAATGTGAACAAATAATTAAATAAATGCGAGTCTAACAGGCTCGTTGCCTCCGCAGCAATGGCACCATTTGACGAGTCGATTTTTGCTTTCGAAAATGATGATTAAGATGATTTATCATTGTATTCTAAGTAGTGCAAAATTGACTAAACAAAACTATTAAAATAAACCACTCACAAAGGAGCGAGTCATGTCCACAGTGAGGCAATGTCTATTACAAACTCGCACAGATCAAAAATCGATGTTCATGATTAATTTCGCAATGAAATCAAATCAAAACCACCTTTCAATTAAGAAAACAAGACATGAATAAGCTAATACTGTGTCTTCGTGAAAGATGGAGGGTGTTCTCATAAAATCACTAGATTAAAATATTATTAAATTAAAAATTCCACTCTTCCAATGGCAAAGAAATGTAAATAATAATGCCACAAGAAACAGAGCATCTTCTGCTCGAGCACGCGCGAGCAAGGAGTAGCCGGTGCTAACCGCGAAAAGGTCACCGGAGGTGGGTGAGGCCAGTGCGCATCTGGTGGTGGTTGCAGCATGGTGGATGTGACCAGAGGCGGTGGAACGGAGTAGAGATGGGCGGCAACGGTGGGTGGGTTGCTATTTTTGTGAAGCTGTTTGAAGTGCGAGCTGGAAGCAAGGAGGCGCAAGGGGATGCACATGCGCTGGAGGTGTGAGGAGGTGGCAAGAGGGGTGCACGTGCTACCTGCTGCGTGAGCTGGAGGTGTGCACAGGTGGTGAGAGTGGTGCTGCATGCTGAGAATGGAGGCGAGGGGGTGTAGCGCTGCTGGAGGGCTACACGGGCGTGTGCGGTGCGTATGGAGGTTGTGCGTGTGGATATGCACGCAAGCAATGAGGTGTGGGCAGCCTACACGCACGGGCGCACTACTGGCCGAGTGTAGAAGGGGAGACACGGGTGCACTGCTAGCTGTGGCGAGGCGAGGAGGTGCAGGCATCCTGCAGCATGCATTGCGTGCGAGATGATGCCCGCTGTTGCTGTCTGCTTTGGTGTGAAGGTGATCACGATGAGGCTAAGGAGAGGAGGGTGATGCTAAGGACAGCGATGGTGAGGTGTGGTGGTCTGCGGTGATGGGGTAGTGGGTTTGTTGAGGTCTGCAAACAGAGTAACGAAGTGAAGATGAATAGTATCATGCAAAAGAAAAGAAAAGAGAGAATAGAGAGAAAGAAGATAGAAGTTCTTCACGTGGCCGACAAGGCACACGCTCACGGTAAGTTGCCGAGCTCGCCGGCTTGGCATGGCGGCCTGTCACTCCACCGGCCCATGGTGTGGCGAGGCTCAGCCTTGGAGACCACAGTGATGGGCGGATGCACGATGATGGGGCAGGTGGCATCTCACTGTGCATGGTCGTCTCCTCCTCCCTTTCTAGCTAAAGGTGATGAATTTGAAAACAATGAGGTAGGATCTGATCCTCTTCATGGTAAATGAATGCTTGCAGTTGTGCATGAATGGGTATGTGAGGAGAAGCAGCCATTACCTATGGAAGAAGAGAATAAGAAAATAATTAAATACTATGGTTATTTATGCACAAACCTTTAACTTCTATGTTAAATTAAAACAATGTAAGTAATTCACCTAATTGATTAACTAATCAAATGCATGCAATTCTAAGTTAATTCTAAATGCATGCAATGAATGAATTATGCAATTAAGCTAAAAATATGAAGTAATTTATCTACATCCTAATATATGCTAGATAAATGTTAAAATTAAGTTAATGTCTAGGCACTTAAATACTTAAATTGCCCACAAATATGGGCTAATCAGAAGTCCTGGGAAGATCCAAGGACTTATATAGAGCTCAAATTCCAATTCAATTTGGAGAATTCGGTGCAAAGAATTAGGATTTCAGGAAGCTCTTGATTTGGAAAACCTCCAGTTCACTGGAGTCGCTGGGTTGATCATAGCCCTTGGGATCTTGTTCAAATGGAAGGGGATCTCCTGGTGATTGATCCTTCCAATTTTGGAAGGATTTAATTTCCTGTAGGAGAAATCATTGATTGAATCTAGCTCGTGTTGGGTTTGGTCCCCTATTTAGGAAACTCGTCAAAATTAGGCAGCAGGGACCTCTTTGTGCAGAAGATGAGGAAGTTAGGGGTGCATCTGTAACAAAACTTGAAACCTAGGGGTCTAGATGTGAGAAACAAGGATTTTAAGGGAAAAAATGCAAACTAGGTTAAGATGGACTCAGATTGGGCTCAAATTTTGCTATTAACCTAATGTGGACATAATGAACTTGGATTTGAATTTTAACCACATTTGACTAGGTAAATTGCATATGAGCCCAAATCATTCTCATTTAAATCTCTATTTTTGGTCAAAATGGGTTCAGATGGTTAATGTAAAAATACCAAACCTCTTAAAATAATTGTCTATGATTTTTAGGAGGTTTAGATTGAATTTATATATACCATAACCCTTTCAATTTTAGTGTGGCTGATAATTAGGGTTTTAAGTGACATTTTAATCCTCAAAATGCATGAAATCCTGATTTAGTTATTCTGAGCCTACTTCTTGGTCTTTTAGGTACATTGACCGTGAATTACACCTGATCAACCCCTTGATTAATCTGCATTCGTGATTGAATGGTAAAACAATAGAATTAACCCTATTTTCCTCTCTTCTTAAACTATTTTAGTACGGAATTACAATCCTCAAACCATCATCTAGGAGCATTTAATAGTTGAATATGACTAATTTCAGTTAGTATGACGAATGATGGTGTTACCATCATACCTGCGTGCCTAATGTTTGCTAACCTTTGCAAAATCCTATGGAAAGAATGAGACCTCTAAACCATATTTTTGTGTTCGGATGCCTGTTTGTGCCACTTCTATAGAAATAATCTTAGAATACCAACAATAGGCCTAATGATGCTCAAGTATCAGCCAAGATTCAAACCTGACTAGCCTCAGCCTTGGGTCTACTATGAAGGTTTCTAAGGTCCGCAAAAACTCCCTAGAGGTTCATTGACCCCAGCGGTTAAAGCACTCGTGTGTATTCATAACAGGTCTAGGTTTAGTTTACCAGTGCATTTTTTATAAGAGAGATAGAAAGGGATGTTTATTTTGAGAGTTTTCTCTCTTTTATTTTTATATTACCTTAAATCCAACAATGGATTGGCCCTAAACATGACCTGTATCGGATTCCTTGTCCCCACCATCAATCCTCGCAGGGTTCCTAGCTTTGAATGCTTCGAGATAGCATCACCCATGGAAACCCATAGAACCCTAGCTTTCAACACTTCAGGACAGTGTCGCCCATGGCGTTTGTAGCTAAATTCAAGCCCTGCAATCGACATTTCGGGATAATCCTACCTATGGCATTGAACCAGCACAAGGTGCTTACGTGCCCCCGGTAGGATATCTGGATATCCTATGAGACAGGCACTAAGGAGATGATATGTTATAACTCATCTTCGAGGGGGGTATTTTTCATTCCTCGTGTCCACGTCAGGAACTCACCCAATCAACTTGTGTCTTCGATTTGCTCTTAAGTTGAATCTTCGAGAAAACAATTTCAGAACACTTTTTGGCATTATTCTTCATTAAGCACACTGAACCAAACCAGTGTGTGATTTTTAGGTGCTTAGGTTACCAAGTTCCGCAAACCAAAGGGCAGGCAACGGGGCTGAATAATCCTTAAGACTTAATACATCACCTTCTCACTCCCTCAACCACTTGAGGAATAGTCCAGATCTTAGCAAATACATCAGTGTTTAAGCCATAGAATAGACTTAAGAGGCCTAAGGTCGATACTCATTACTTATCTCCTTGTCTCTAGCACTTCAGGACTTAATCATTGTTTTTGATTTGGTCTTGAACTTAAGTAGGATCCATAATTAATTGCTCGGACAATCAATTTTCGCTAATTTTTGCTCCTTTGTCATTCTTTGTATTTCCTCCTCTTTTTCATCCTCAAGAAAGATTTTTCATTCAGCTTACAAAATTTTCCTCCCCTTTTCTCCATTATATATATATATATATATATATATATATATATATATATATATTGTGAGAACCCCTTAAGGAATTGAATTTCTCAATTGTTTTGCAGTTTAATACCCCCCATGCGTAAGTTTTACAATGTCATCATTGTAAACCAGATGGGTTTGAATTCAGCTTAGTTCATAGTTTAGAATAGGATCAAAGGGTGGGTGAACGGGTTGGGATAACTATTGCGAACGATTTCAAGCTTCGATACAGGTATCAATGGTGGGGATGGTTGTTCTAAAGTTTGAACCCTAAAGTGCAATATGAATACATCTCAAAAAGAATCAGATGGGTCTCAGGATTTTGAAATGATGGGTTGCCTCTCGTTAAGCACTAAAATTGATGCCTTTAGCCAAGCAGAAGGTAGTCAAGGAGAAGGGGTGGTTAGATTGGAAGAATTTTGTAAGACAAGCACCTTGATGATTAGCCTGGTTGGTCCAACTAGGTGCTTATATCGACCAAACCGAATCAATCTGGTGGGCTAAGGAATGTGAATCAATAGCTGTGGAGCCCACCAGATGCTTTTTTCTCAAATATGTGTGGAAATGCGAATTGAGGGTTTGGTTGTATTGGCACAACCAGATCAGAGTAGGGGTCCTCGAAAGATAATGGATCGATGAAGGATGTAGGAACCCTAACGGTGGGATTAAAGGGGGATAATATATGGTTGTCAATTTGATTAATGTCTCATTCACTATCAAATTATGATGGTGAATCATATGTAATCGAATCAGAAAGAGGTGACTCAGAGTAGAAATGGATTCCGGTGGCAAGTTGGGGTTGGGATTGGTTTTTGAAGGGCTCTAGCTCAAGAGTAGGTGGTAAGGCTACTTCGAGTTTTAAATCATTGGCCTCAAAATCTGAATCAAAGAATGGATTGAGATCATAAGTTGCCTCATACTCAGGAAACAAAGATTCTCCTAACTCAGAGTATGGTTCAAAATCATAGGAGAATTTGTGAAAATCATCTTCTGAACCTGACTCAAGATCGAGATTTCCACCACAGAATAAATCAAGATGCATGAAGTCATCAACCTGACTTTGGTCTATCCTAGTTTCAAATTCCAAGCTCATAGGGATATCCTTATTAGGCATTGGCTCCAGTTCAGAGCATCTAAGATAGATCCACTGAAATCCCAACTCTTCTAGCTCCTCTGATTTTGTATCGTAAATCGTTTTGACTTCCAGTAAATCAATTTGTTCTTTTGAGGAGTCTGAAGAGGTGTAATCATCAAATACAGGCTCAAGATCATAGTTCAAATCTAAAATCTTGTTCTCATCACATTGAGCCTCAAGATCATCTCAACTAAGCTCAGACTTAGATTCTAGGTTAGGTGTAGGAATTGGGCACTAGAATTTAGACTTGGTTCTATTGGGATGTCAGAACCATTCTCGAGGAATACCTTAACAGGATAAGGTTAGGGAGTTACATCCTCGAGAGGTTCTGAATCGAACTCATGACAGGTGTTTTAAGAATCTAGGCATGATGGACTAGATTCACAACTTCCTATGGTTGGCTCATAATCAGGAACACTTGTAACTGAATCTACCCAACTCATAACTTGATCAGATGTTTCATTCTATCCGAAATCAAAATTTAGTTCCATTTGGGTTGGCCATCCATAATAACCTCCATTTTTGTACCCGGGCTTTGGGAAATTGTATTGATCCTCAAGATGCATTATTTTTTTTTTGAAAGGATGAGGAATGCTATCGGGGACGATAGC
Organism: Thalassia testudinum; assembly: GCA_037157565.1. Taxonomy (NCBI): domain Eukaryota; kingdom Viridiplantae; phylum Streptophyta; class Magnoliopsida; order Alismatales; family Hydrocharitaceae; genus Thalassia; species Thalassia testudinum. Next base: position 66,030,410 of record JAZHRO010000025.1, on the reverse strand, counting down.
AGACTGGAAAACTCTTATTTATTGCAAAAAGGAGACCATTACAGACACTCATCCCACTCTTTCACATGTACCCAACAATCCCTCACAATAGCTTCCACATTACAAGACCCACCTCTAAAGAGGCACTCATTACGAGCACTCCAGACACACCACATGACGTCTGCCATCTTCGTCTGTAGACTCCCTGTCAACAACAATTTCCTCCATAGATTGTCCCAAGTAGGTAATGGTTCCCCGCATACCCCCCTCCAAATATGATCTGTCACCAAGCATGAGGTGAAAAGGTGTATCCTGCCGTCAGTGTCAAACCCGTAGCAAGGGCAGCTTTGTAACGAAGCACCCAGCCTCCTACTTCTTAAGTCTCCGGTTACAAGTCCATCTCGCCTGCACAGCCATAGAAAGATTTTGATCTTGAGCGGAGTCCTCAGCTTCCAAATTCTGCTATAGTCAAAATCTGCAGGTGTGAGATCAACAGATGTGCTCTCCATTAGCCTCTTGTACGCTTTGGCCGATGTGAACTGACCGTGTATCCACCGATAGCCATCCTCGCCTTCTGCCGGCTGGAATGCTGCCAGGTCAGCAAGCAGCCATGCCTATTCTGTTTGAGTTCTCCTGCCATCTCGCCCAGCAGGTGCATTCAGTGTCCATCTACCAGCCACCTCATCCCAACACTCCCTAACCAAGACCCTATTATCTATTGTAGCAGCAAAGCTCCTCGGATATTTCTCACTAATCTGTCCCATATCAAACCAGACATCTTCCCAGAAAGCAAAGTTTCTACCGTCCTCGAGCGACAGCACAAAATCTGACCAGTGATCATGAACTGCCCTCCTCACTGATTGCCAAAAAGATGAAGGTCTGTAAGGGGTTCTGCTCCACATCTGCACCTACGTAGGACCGTAGGATTCTTTAATCAGCTGGGACCACAACTTGCCATCTTCCTCAAATAATTTGATTGCCCACTTGAGAAGCAAAGCGTCATTGAATTCTTTCAGCGATCTGATGCCCAATCCTCCCTTTGATCTAAGCCTACAAACTTGCTGCCACCTCACTGGATGCATGAATCTGCCTTCCATCTTCACCCCTTTCCAGAAAAATCATTTTTACAGCATATCCAGCCTTTTCCAGACAGATTTCGGAGATCTGAAAATTGAGAAGAACACTAGAATTGCAGTGATGACAGAGTTCAGCATAATCAGCCGCCTACCCTTCGATAGGAATCTGCTGATCCAAGACTCCAACCTAGCATTTGCTTTCTCAAAGAGGGATGCCCAATCGCTCTTCTTTAGCCTCTTGTCGGACAAAGGCAAACCCAAATACCTCACCGGCAAGGCGGCTAAGGGGGTATGCAAGATGGCTGAGATCTCATCAGTCTCACTAGTAGACATGCCAAAGGAGATCAGAGTAGATTTTTCCCCATTCAATCGCAGACCCGAGATCTCTCCAAAGAAATTGATCATGGAAAAAAGAAATTCCGCCTCACAATGCCCACCGTCTACAAAAAACACGGTGTCATCCACGTATTATAGAATGGGTGCCAAAGCTCGAGAATTTGCATGCGAATAGCCCCTAACTGCACCCACATCTGCCAGCCCAAAACTGAATATCGCAATTGTGTCCACTGCCAGATTGAAAATAAGTGGGGCTAACGGGCATCCCTGCTGTACCCCACATTGTGGCTGAATCCAAATTCCACACGGCTTCCCGTTGACTAAAGGAGAGAAAGAAGATGTGACAATGCACCTCTTCATCCAATGAATCCACAAAGTGGGAAAGCCCCTCCTCTTAAAAATCTCCCATAGATAGTGCCATTCTATTGAGTCATAGGCTCTACTAAAGTCAACCTTCCACATGAAAGCTCTGGTCTTTCTCCTCTTCCATCCAGATATCATCTCTTGTGCCACAATGAAGGATTCCTGTAGGGATCTATTAGGGAGAAAGGACGCTTGCACTAGATTGATCAGGTCAAACAGCACCCCTCTCAGCCTGTTTGGTAGCACCCTGCTAATAATCAGGTAGATTGAGTTTGACAATGCAATAGGTCAAAACTCGGAGAGCATTTCTGCACCACTGCGTTTAGGTAGCAGGAACAGGTAGGATTTATTGAGCATCTCCATGCCTGAATTGCCCCTCTGACATTCTCCAATAACCTCCATCACATCCCTTCTTAACACTAGCCAAAATGCCCTGTAAAATAGGATCTGAAGCCCGTCAGGGCCTGGAGAGCCTTCTGCATTCAGACCAGCCATTGCGTCCACCACCTCCTGTTCTGAAAAATCTTCAGTCAGCTTAGCCCCTCAGAACTCCCCAGCCGAGCAAATTCAGATGCTGCCAATTTCCAGCCCCCTCTCCCTTTTGTTCTTGAAGCTTCCTTGAAATATCTAGCAGTCTCTCTTCTAATATCATCAGGTGAAGTAAATACCAAGTCTCCACATTTCAAAGAGGAGATAAAGTTCACTCTCTTTCTGGCACTCACTGCCATATGAAAGAACTTCGTGTTCGCATTGCCCTCTTTTAGCCAGAGCTGCTTAGATTTTTCCCTCCAATCCATTTCCCTAGATCTGTCCTCCTCAAGGATGACTCCCTGCCAGTGCCTCCTCTGTGATTCCTCATCCAAAGTCAATCTTTCTCTATTTTCCTTCTCATCCAACAGCTGCACCACAGACAAAGCTTCAGACCTCCTCTGATCTCTCAAAACCTCTATTTTTCGTCTATACTCCTTTAGCATCTGTTTCAGGTCCTTCAACTTCACCGCCAGTCGATAAGTGGTTGATCCTTCAACCTTTTTCTACTCCCACCAGCAACCAACCATCTCCCTTAAACCTCCCTCCTTCAGCCAAGACTTCCTGAACTTAAAATAGGTGCCCACCGAGGAATCCTCCCCACTGTCCCATAGAAGAGGGGTGTGATCAGAGAAGGGGTGAACCAGCCCCACAACTGAGGATAGCAGATAGCGTTTTAATTGCTCCACATTTCCAAAGAACCTGTCCAGCTTAGAGACCAACCCATTACCCCCTCGCCACGTAAATTTAGCCCCCGCCGAGGGATATTCGATCAGACCTACCTCTAATACCACCAACTGAAACCCAAGCGAAGAGCCATCCCCTCTTCCATTCCTTCGATCATTTGTTGATAGAACACTACTAAAATCCCCCCTACCAGCCATGGTAGCACATTTATATTGCTCTCCATCATCCACAGCTCCTGCCAGAGTATGTTCCTCATATTACTTGCACAAGGACCATACACACAAGAAAAAATCACCTCCCGTGCATCCCCAACAACCTGAAATCTACACGAGAGTACAAAATTACCCCTCCATACCTCTTTCAAATCCAAAGTAGATTTCTTCCACCACACAGCCAACCCTCTCGCTCTTCCAATCGCACTCACAGCCCTGAAATCAGCTTGCCCTCCTTGCAACAGCGACTGCCACACATAATCCCCTCCCTCTTCTAAGTGTGTTTCCTGTATCAGAGCGCAATCCACCTCCCATTCGCAAAGATATCGGGCCAACAATGCCTTATGCACACGATCGCACAGCCCACGCACATTCCAAGTAAGCACCTTCATCCCCCAATCTTCGGGGCCCCTTGTTGCCCCCCACCTGTTCGCTCAACCTTCAAAATGTCTGCAATCTTCCCTTCACAGTAGAACTGGCTCTCATCAGTGCACCTAGCCCTCAAATTATATGGCGATCTCCTAGATTTCTCCTTTGATGAAGAGCCAACCCCAACAAATACTTCCCTTGGTACCCGAGGGGATCTGCTATCTATCTGCAGTGGGTAAACCACACAATCCTTTTGTTGGCTTTGATCATCATGATGTATACCAATCAGTTCTTTTCCCCCAGCATTCTCCTGTTCCAAAACAGTCAGCGAAAGTGGATGGTCCAAAGCCATCACCTCCTGCATTTCAGTAGTCGGTTTCCCTGTCCATTGGAGCTCTTCCATCCCTTCAGATACGTGCCTATCAACATTTCCGGTACCTTCCCCCCATCCATCAATTTGAATATCCAAGTCCTCAATCAGTCCCATTGAAACCCCTTCTTGCACACTACCCTCGCAGATTAGGGTCATTTTTAGCCTAAGAAGCCAGGAACTACCCCTGCACCTCAAAACAACTTTGTCTAGCACATTGCCCCCCTATTCATCTTCACCTCAACCTTAATCAATCTCCCATCTCCCTCACATAGTCCAACCATGGCACCTTCTACCATAATCACAAAATTTGCAATCGCACCTGCCACCACCCCTGTCGTCCTAAGATGTAAAGGCAGGCCCCAGATCTCCAGGACCCCCCTTCTACTTTCAGCCCTTTGTGGCGGACGATCTCGGAGAGCACCGTTAAAAGGAGATACCAGCCTCCATACCACCGTCAGCTCATCAAATCCAATGGTGCAAAATCTTAACCCCTCCACATCCAACAAGTCCAAATCAAAAAGTACAAATCTCCTCCCCCCCAAATGAGCCAACTTCCACTCCTGAGAGGAGAGCGAGAGAGATCTTACCAGGCTCTAGACTTTCTCAAGAGAATACAAGCCAACCGTAATCTCACCGATGAGCACCCCCCTAATCGCCAACTCTGCTACCTTCGTCTCCTCAGAAATAGGTACTTCCACATCATACATCAGACCCAACCCATCCGGTGGTGGTGATGGATGCGGTATCAATGATTTAGCACCTCCTTGATCCATAGCCTATCCCTCAGCACGTCGGCCATCCTGTTCCCTCACTCGACAATCAATCTTCTTGTATCCCCATCCCCCACAGGCCAAGCATAAAGTCAACGACCTATAGACTACCACCATACGACCTCTTCTTCTACAGTGATAGCACAACACCTCTGCATTCCCTCCCCTCCTTCACCTCCACATCTCCCCAACCCTCTGGGTTATCCAAGAAGCGACCCGCGCCCCTTCCATCCTCTCCCTATGATGCTTCCTCCTAGATCTCCACAACCTTCAGCCATCGTCCTCCTCCTAAACCCTAGCTATGTTCTTCTTCTCCATCCAAAAAAGTCCTAGTCCATAGTTTGTGATCTGTCTGATCTGTTTGATGCATTATTAGTTTCTAGGTCGTGATCTGTCTGATCAATGGCTTCTTGCAACATATTTAGTGTATTCCCACATTTTTCAATGACATCCTGGTGTACTTCTTAAAGTGGTGGATTCGTCAAACATTGTAGACACTCAGTGATATGCAATCTCCACAATTTAGTGTACTTTGATAAGAGAGCATCCCAGGTTGAACCACATATCATTTGTGTTACATCATCTTGGTGCGGTCCATAATGAGGTATGTTGTTTCTAGTACATTAACCTGAATGCTACTAAAGGGATCTGAGGTTCTGTAATGTTCTTCACTGTGTTGAAGAGCAGCCTCGATCGTTTTCTCTTTTATGCTCTTATGGGATTCAGGTTTATTGAACATCTTTCCTATGTTGTCAGGTTGCATCTCCAAATCTGGTGGTGGATTAGTATGAAGAATCAAATTCAAGTCTAGATTGATTTAATCAGATCATATCAAATTTCACCCAAATGATCAACTCTAATGGAGGCCTTTACGTCAGACCTAGCGACCTCTTCCATGTATGTGCACTAAAGAATAGATGAGAGAGTGGATGTGCATTAGACCCAATCAAGGCACCAAAAAATTTTGGATGACTAAGGTTGTTCGAGGCAAAGATAAGAGAGATAGGGAGGTGAGTTATAGGACGAAATGTAGGTAGAGGGAGAGGTTTTCAATGCTAATATGGGGACCCTAGGGATTAGGAATAGGCTCTTGGGAGCTTTGCTAGGCTTTTAGAGCTCTAGAATAGGTGGGGAAGGTGTAGGTAGAGATCGTTTGTCAAAAGGGTGTGTAGGGCATTCATATAGTGGTGAGGGAGAGGCATCATTCAACCAAATCGTTCACAAGGAGCATGATTACTCAGCCAACTTGCTCGCAAACCACTCTCAACGTGCGGCACCCTTGTGCATGCTCAAGCATTGCTTGCAGTGCATGCACCATTGGCATTGCATGGGTGGTTGAGAGAATTTTGCTTCTCAAAATACTATTGTATCAAAAAAATCCATCGTCACAATATGTAATGTGGTGAGAAAACCCTCGATCAAAGTTACTAAAAATATCCTGAAATTATACCACACTTCAGGTTATATCATAGCGAGGCACAGATCAATAAATTCACGAGGTTATAGCCATTAAGTTTGCAGAGACATTCGTGAAATCAATTTAATAAATATGCTGCTCTGAGTGTAACGTGCAATTTCCTGAGAAGTTATGGACTATTTATGTAAATTGCACGTCATAAATCAAGCACCCAAAATATGTAGATGATGCATGTGTAGTGGCATGTCATGTGACTTTGAATGTATGTGTGCTTAAGTGCAATTTTGAAATCCAATTTGATGCAAGCAACGGTGATAATATGCATTGAATAATAACATAAGAATATGAAGGTGCTATCACAATGTTTACATAATAGAATAACCAAAAATCCAAAATTCAATTATTCTTCAATGGCATTCAATGTAATTTTCAATTGGGTCTTCCCTGTAGCAAAGCAGGGGATTACTTCCCCTTGTGCTCATGCGATGAGGAGGCGATGGCGGACCATGCGGAGCTCGGTGGAGGTTGCCTGTGATGAGGGCTACGCATGGGCGGTGATGGCATGTCGAATGGTGGCAGGTGGTCTCGCCGGCGACGAGGAGGATGGCTGGCGTTGGTGGTGGCTCATCGGCGTGTGCGGCCTACTGCTGACCATCAGAAGGTGTGGCCGAGATCGTGAGGGTGCGGTGAGTCCATTGGAGGCGCTGGTACGAAGCTTCGTGGCCTCAGACGTTGGCTGCATGTGGAGGGGCTGCATAGAGTTTTGGGTCCTTCCTGTCTGTGGAGGAGAAGACGAAGAAGAAGAGGAGGATGCCAACTACGTTGGCATGCTGGCCGTGCACGTGCACAAGAGAAGTATGCGTAGGGTTGAGCGTTGAGGAGTTGTTGATGTCAAGGAGTGATAAGTCAGTTTTCGCTTTCGAATAATATGATTAAGATGATTTGTCATTTTAGTATTAAAGTGGTGGAAAACTTCTTAGCAAAATAATTATAACTAAAATTGCACCACTCACAGGAGAGTGGGTCGTGTCCGCAGGGAGGTAATGACTTATTTAAACTAGAAATTAAGTAGAAATCATGTTTGCTGAAATATTCGCTAAATCAAACAATGCCTATGTAGCTCTGAATGTAAACCTTAAATTTATGAAGTCAAGGGTTTTTAACGTAATTTTTACGTAAGAAAACTATCCATGTGCAAGGGTATGCCATGTACTTTTCACTTGCATGCATACTAAAATGTAATTCAAAATTAAATGTAATGCACATAGAGATGAATAATAAGGCTTAACAATTCTCTAGAAGCATAAGCATAAAGGCATAAATTAACCACAATTTAATTAAACAAATAAATCAAGAAAATGAATGTTGCAATGTCAATTTATGTAAATAGAAATTCAAGTAAAAGTAGAGGATTATATCTCTCTCCTCCTCGCACATGGGAGAGAGGCTCATTCGAGGAGCTATTCCGACAAAAGGTCGACCGAAGTGAGGCCTTCGCGGCGGTGGCGGTAGTGCGTTGCGAGATGGCCTGAGCTGGCTAGAGGGAGGAGAGAAGCGGTGGCGGTGGTCGCTGCTGCTCTTGCATGCACGGCTGGAGGCGAGGAGCGGTGCTGCAAGGAGCACACGCTGGAGGACGCATGATGAACACACGTAAATTCATGATAAATTGCTTATTTATGATAGTTTCTAGGCTTAGCATTGCATATCATGTTTTAAATATTGCATAACATCCATTACATGGCATTTAGGATAGTTATATGTTTTGTATATTAATTCCTTAATTATATGGCTAGGGGGCAATGCGATATCCATACGGATGGAAAGTCCGACTGTATGGATGGATCCGGAGCGACGATCGCAGTTCGGCATTGCGAGAATCATATCGATCTGAGCACTGTGGCACTCTCTACAAGAAGAAGATGGATGACCCAGATGGCACCACGTGGCACCATCCACGCCGCCCAACATGGGCTAGCTACATCGCCCAGTTCCTTCCTCATCTGCCCCCTTGAATCCTCGCCGGTAGATCATGATCCAATGGCTTGGAAGCGGTTGCACCAAGCCGCTCCTCATGACAAAAGGGAAGGTCTGGCGCAACGGTTAGAGCGTCGGTTTGCAAAGGGGGGGTGCGGGTTCGAATCCCCGCAGCCTCTCCAATTCGCAATTTGGGCGGGCGCATGGTAGTAGCAGTGGCAATGCATGCAAAGCGCCAGTGCATGGCAGTGTGTGCGCACGTGCACGCCAACGCATAGCAAGCGCACACACAACAGGGAGTGTGTGGTTAGCGTGCGTGATAGGCAGAGTAGCGCAGTGTGGGTACAAGTGCGGTTGGCACCAGCTTTCAGCGACAGCTAGGTTGACCTACAGCAATGCTTACAGTCGTTGCTATTTCATTGCAAGCAGCAGAGCCAGCTAAGGGTGTAAGTAGAGGTGAGTTGTCTACAGCAACGTTTCCAGTGACAATCTGAAGGTCGCTAAAGGACCTTGATCCATTTTTAGCCTCTTCTCCACTATAAAAGGACCTACACCCCCTCCCTTCCAAGCCATCTCTACCTACTCTACTCCCACCTACTCCCAAGCTCTAGCAAGCCTACCAACGCTCCATTAGAGCTTTTTCTCAAGCTCCCAAGGTGCCTATTAGTGTAGCGAACCTCTACCCCACCAAATACTCCTCCTACTTCCCATCTCCCTTCATAGGTTGCCTTGGAGTTGTCCTCCCACCTCCATTCCGGTAGCAAATCACCTCCATCTTCTCACCTCCATTCCGGAACCACGTCGAAGCTTTCCGCAACACGACGTCCTCCTGCATCTCACCTCCATCGTCCTGCTCCTCACCTCCTTCATTCGAGCTTCTGCCAGGCGCCGTTGTCTCACCGAACAGCCGATTCGGGAGAGTTCCTCTCACCCCCCTCTCTTTTTATGCTTATATAGTTCATTGCAATCGACATTGGATTGATATATATATCATATTTGTTCCATTTCTATCTTGTGATTCATTCTACTTGTCTTTTATTTCAAAAATACAAGAAAAATAACAAAACCCCAAAATACCAAAAAGAAACGAATCGAAGTGAGATTTTTAATAAAGTAAACGTCGCCTCCCTGTGTTTAATTGGGACTCCCTTGGCGTTTCAGTATAAATTTTATCTGATCGACGTGTTTTGCAACTACGACGACGGGTTACTTGTAACCTTGATTTCTAACATGTGAAACACGCTCGACCATTTTGGCACCATTGCCGGGGGGCAATGGAATTTACTTTATTGTTTATTGCGTTTCTTTGCATTTACATAGCACTAACCCTACTTATCTTTGATCTACTATCTTGCAGGTACCCTAGTAGAGAGATCCAAGTGCAGTAGATCAGAGTAAAGTGCGGGTAGAGTACTCAGTAAGTGTCTCCCACATTCCCCCCTACTAGTTCATTTCGCCACAATCATAACCAAGACCTAATCTATTTGACTTTGTTTGTCTTATTTGCCACCTTCACCCATCTCACCCACATCTTATATAAAAAACAAAAAGATATTTTCTGTGGGATGAATCAATTTACAAACTCTATACACCCACATTTGAGGCACATAATTGGACTTGATTTTCATCTACTCAACTGGGCTTCCGACCTGTGGACCCGGTACACGAATTCAACACATAAAAGAGTAGAAATCATATTAGGTTAACCACCATTTTTGTGTGCCTTAATCGGTGGTGCATTTGAGCCAATTGAGTGAATTGTTTGGGCCACACCACCTAATCTAAAAGAGGTTCATTTTCTAGCTGCTCCATAGGATTCAATAATTAGGTCAAGCTAGGCATTCCATATTTTTCTTGATTTCTAAAGAAAAATACTTGAACACATGCTTTCAACAACAAACTTGGTTTGCCTCACAAAACTTTGTTGAAAACACCTAATATTTGAATCCTAAAAGCTATTAAGCAAGATTTGAATCCTAAAACTCACCTCATCATTAATAATCTTGCTTGAAAACCTCTTGGTTGTGCACATTCACACGTTCTCAAACAAATCATTAAGGGCACAACCGATTAAGGGCCCATCACATTCCAGAGCACCAATTTCCCAAGCCTAACTAAAATCAATTAGAAGTTGGCCCTATGGATTCATTTGCTCGTTGAGATCCAGATTGAGATTATTCACGATTAACCTACTTATACTAGTTAATCTGATGTCTAGCTAGGGGAGTAGTGTCAAATGACCGTGGTTGGGGGGTACACTAGGAACCAGAGGCGCAAGCCAAAGGAAGAACCTACTCCCCAGTCCCTCCTTCTAACTGGTTGGATTGCCTAGACATAAGTAGAGTAAATCATCCATAATCTTAGGACGAATTTTGAGAGTCAATAGACCTTAGGCTACCCCATCTATGGATAGGCTTGTATTCTTGTGCTGCAGGGTGCCCTCTTTTCCCTGTCCTTCCGACTTCCTTCCAGTGTATGCTTGGGAGGAGGTCATTGAACCCTAGATTGGAAGGACCTTTAGACGATTCTAGGAGGCATAGGTTGAGCTGTAGCCAAGCAGATCCCATGGCTGACCAAAAACTACCTCCCCTCTCTTCGAACCAGCAGGAGTTGATTCAGAGGTAGTTAGAAGAATTGCAGTAGATGAAGCAATGGTTGCAATGCATGCATGGTTAGGGCGCTTGGCCCTTTAAGGATTTTTACGATCCTTCAAACTATAGGGAATGTCCCAACGTCATGATTCCCGCTGAAGACAAAGAAATCAAGCCCCAAGTCTTAAGTTTGATTAAGCATTTCCATGGGCTTGGCTTGGAGGACCCATTCCAGCACCTAGAGGATTTGACCACTTTGGTTCAGACGACCAGAGCAAGGAATGTGAACAAATAGAAAATGATCATGAGGCTTTTCCACCACTCTCTCAGGGATAAGGCCACACAATGGTATCAGACTATAGGAAGGCTGATTGAAACTTGGGCTGCTCTTAAGTTAGATTTCTTGAAGAAATTCTTCCCTATCGGAAGGACCAATGCCTTGTGATGAGCGATTACCACTTTTGCCCAACAGCCAGGGGAACCATTTCATGGCGCCTAGGAGCGATTCCAGGAACTTTTGAGGAAGTGTCCACACCACAAAATGTCGAAATGGCAACTCATGCAGATTTTCTATCACAGGTTGGTTGAGCAACTCTGTAATCATGTGGATGCCTCCTGCGGAGGCAATTTCCTCAACAGGGATGCAGATAGCACATACAACCTATTTGAGGAAATGAGAAAGAATTTAATTAATCATGCCTCCATGGATGCATTCAACCTGTCCCAACAACCTAGGTCAAGTGCTAATGAGATCCAGGATTCTCATTCATTTGACATGGAATTAATTTGTAATAAACTGGATAAAATTGACTTGGTTGCTAAGAAAATGGAAGAATGGATGTCTGGGAATTCAGGAAACACTTCTTTACCCACTCAATCCCAGAATTCGGGATTCCATTCCTCACGAGCTCCCATAGGGCGGGAATTTGTGAACCAACTCGATTAGGCTCAACCTATGAGCCAGGATTTCTTGGCATATGGGTTCCAAACTAGGGACTTTGATCCCAGTTTCTTTGATCCTTCCTTCTCTTCATCTTCATTTTATGAGGATGCATATGCAATGCAGGAGAATGCTAGGTCCAACCCTTATTCCAACACTTTTAACTCAGGATGAAGGAACCGCCTTAACTTCTCCTAGAAAAATCAGGGGCAACAGACCCAATCTCGACCCAACAACTATGCATCTCAAAAAACTATGGGTCAGGGTCAAGTATACACCTAGTTGCCCTCAAGACCGGTTAATCAGCCATCTTGGAATACCCAACAGGCTGATTTGAACCGGCAGATGGTGGAAATGCAAGGGTCCATGCTTTAGCTTATGCAACAAATGAAGACATCCTTGGGTAACTTGCAATCTGGGTTAATTGCAAGCACCCGACAACCTGGATCCCTACCATCACAACCCATACCAAACCTGCGTAATGTGCAAAATCAGGGCCATAGAGCCCAAGGGTACGAGACTCAAAGGGTCTCACATGCGCATGCTCAGGTGGTTGAGCAGGGTCCCTCTTCTTCTTCTTCTGGTTACATGACCAACCAAGGCCCTCCAATCTTCATTAATCCACCTCAAGACCCAAACCCTTACGCCTCTACAAACTCTGTCACCTTGAGAAGTGGGAAGCAGACCCAGATCCTAGAATTACCTTCTAGAAGTCAAAATCCTGGGGAGCTTGAGAAAGAGAAGGAGGAGGCTAAAGAAATCAATAACGCCTAGGGACTGAAAATTGAAAATTCCACCCATATCCCATTCCCTGGGGCCCTATTGAAAACCAAGAAGAAGAAAACCCTAGACAGCAATGAGGAGCTTTTGAATTTATTCAAGAGCGTAGAGATCAATATTCTTCTCCTAGATGCTATTAAGCACATCCTGGCTTACGCTAAATTCTTGAAAGAATTGTTTACCCAAAAGCGTAAGCCGAGAGAACCCACTCCGAGGAAGGTGATTCTCTCTGAGCAGGCAAGTTCTGTGATCCTGCATCACCTTCCTCAAAAGAAGAAAGATCTAGGTGCCCCCTTGATCTCATCCATTATTGGGGAATACACTTTTGATAGGGCACTATTGGACCTAGGTGCATCCATCAACCTAATCCCAATTTCTATTTATGAGAGGTTTGGGTTAGGTGAACTAAGGCCAACTTCAGTAACGCTACAATTAGCGGACCAATCGGTCACCACACTGAGAGGCGTTATTGAGGATGTAATTGTCAAGGTCAAGGATTTCTATTTTCCTATAGATTTCCTCATCCTTGACATGGATGTACCTAATGATTTGAGGAACATGCCCATCCTTCTAGGGCATTCGTTCCTAGCTACCGCCAAGGCCAACATAAACTATGAAAGTGGTAGTATGGAGATCGCCGTTGGGGATAAGAAATTAACTCTAGATATTTTTAAGGCGATAAGAGGATTTGAGGAACTTGAGGATCAGGATCTTGAGACATGTATCACAATCAATGCACTCGAGGACTATATTAGCTTTAGCAAACCCAACCCACAACCCTCCTCCGTGGTAGACCTGCCATATCCCGAAAAGGCTATTGATTTTGTTCATTCCTAGCCTCTTCCACTGGATCATCCTGATGAATCTTCATCGGCATCCTCCCTTCCTTCTATTCTAAGCCCACCCCATCTAGAATTAAAACCATTGCCCAAAAATTTGAAATATGAGTTCTTAGGACCTGAAAACATGCTCCCTGTGATTATTAGTGCTGATTTGACTAAGGAGCAAGAATTCAGGTTGATTAAGGTCCTTAAGAACAACAAGGAGGCAATTGGTTGGACCATCCATGACCTTAGGGGGATCGAGCCATCTTATTGTAATCATCGTATTTTCATGGAAGATGGATCCGGCCCTTCTCGCGAAATGCAAAGGAGAATAAACTCGAATATGCGAGAAGTGGTCAAGAAGGAGATAATTAAGTGGCTCGATGCTAGGATTATTTACCCAATCTCAGATAGTCCGTGGGTTAGCCCCATTCAGATTGTACCCAAGAAGGCGAGAATAACTGTTATGACTAATGAGAAAGGGGAAACCTTCACCACTTGTTCAGCTTCTACTTGTAGAGTCTGTATTGACTATAGGAAGCTGAACACAGCCACTAAAAAGAATCACTTTCTCTTGCCATTCATCGATCAAATCCTCAAAAGGTTAGCTAGGCAAAAATATTTTTGCTTCCTAGATGGTTATTCGGGATATAACCAAGTCCCTATCCATCTTGAAGACCAGGAAAAGACAACTTTCACATGTCCCTACGGAACCTTTGCATTTCGTAGAATGCCGTTCGGGCTTTGCAATGCGCCTGTGACCTTTCAAAGGTGCATGCTAGCCATCTTTTCTGACATGGTGAGAGATTGCCTTGAGGTGTTCATGGATGATTTCTCCATTTTTGGAGATTCTTTTGAGTCTTGCCTGGCTAACTTGGAATTGATCCTTCAGAGATGCATCAAAACACGGTTGGTCCTTAGCTGGGAAAAGAGCCACTTTATGACTCAGGAGGGCATCATCCTGGGTCACATGGTCTCTAATCAGGGAATTAAAGTTGATAGAGCTAAGGTAGATGCTATCTCTAGACTTCCTCCACCCACATCTGTAAACCAGATTCGCTCTTTCCTTGGGCATGTGGGTTTTTATAGAAGATTCATTAAGGATTTCTCGAAGGTTGCTCGGCCCTTGAGTAACCTTTTGGCCAAAGGTGCGCCATTCGAGTTTGATGAATCATGTTGTAAGGCATTTGATTTATTGAAAATGATAGTCACTTGTGCCCCGGTATTGCAAACACCTGTCTGGACAGTCCCATTTGCGATTATGGCTGACACATCTGATTATGTCGTCGAGGCTATCTTGGGTAAAAAGATTGAGAGAAAGCCCTCTGTGATTTACTACACTAGCAAAACTCTGGACGAGGCCCAGAGGAACTACATCGTTACTAAAAAAGAATTGCTAGCTGTAGTTTTCACTTTAGAAAAATTCAGGGCTTATCTATTAGGTTCTCGTGTCATCATCTATACTGACCACTCGGCCTTGAAACATCTCTTGGCCAAAAAGGATGCCAAACCCCAGCTTATTCGCTGGATTCTGCTGCTTTAAGAGTTCGATCTTGAAATCAGGGAAAAAGCTAGGGCACAAAATGTAGTGGCGGATCACCTCTCGAGAATCCTAATTGATTCTCCTCATCTGAATGTTCCAATCTCTGATACTTTTCCAGATGAAACTATCCTCACAGTCTCGAGTATCTGAACCCCCTGGTTTGCAGCTATTGTTAATTATTTGGCCATTGGTCAAATCCCCCTGGATTGGACCAAACAACAATGAGATAGACTTGTATCTGAGGCCAAATATTATTTTTGGGACAATCCTGAGCTGTACCGCATTGGCGCAGACCAGATTATTCACCGATGCATCCCAGAAGTCGAGTTCCATAGCATACTTGAGTTCTGTCACACATCTGCGTGTGGTGGACACTTTTCCGGGAAAGAGATGGCTGCAAAAATTTTGCAATCCAGATTCTATTGGCTGTCATTATTTAAGGATGCCCAGGAATTCTCTAAGTCATGCACCTGATGCTAGACACTCGGGAAAATGGCTAAGAGAGATATGATGCCCCTGAACCCAATTCTTTCTGTCGAAATTTTTGACATTTGGGGCATCGACTTTATGGGACCCTTCCCTCCTTCATTTGGACACCAGTATATTCTATTCGCTATTGATTACGTGTCCAAGTGGATTGAGGCAATTCCCACCCGAACCAATGACCACAAGGTTGTCATCGATTTTGTAAAGAGAAATATCTTCAGTCGGTTCGGGGTTCCTAGGGAAATTATCAGTGATGGTGGCACACATTTCACTCATGCCCAATTTTGGAATTTACTGGGGAAATACGGGGTGAGCCATCGGATTTCCACACCTAACCATCCTCAGACGAACGGACAAGCCGAGGTCTCCAATCGGGAGATCAAGAACATTTTGCAGAAAATCGTTAGGTGTGATAGGAAGGATTGGACCCAAAAGCTAGATGATGCTCTTTGGGCTTACTGTACGGTGTACAAAATGCCTATCGGTATGTCTCCGTTCCGTCTAGTGTTTGGGAAGGCCTGTCACTTACCTGTAGAACTTGAGCACCGGGTATTTTGGGCCATCAAGAAATAGAGTTGGCCGGGAAAACTAGGAAACTCCAACTATCTGAGTTGGAGGAGCTTCGAAATGATGCTTATGAAAATTCCAGAATCTATAAGGCAAGGACCAAAGCTCTCCATGACCAGATGATTTCACGTAAGAGCTTTGAGCCAAACTAGACAGTCTGGCTTTTCGATTCTTGTTTGAAGCTTTTCCCTGGTAAATTTAGGTCTAAGTGGGGTGGCCCTTTCGTTATTGAGCGAATTTTCCCTAACGGGGCCGTCGAAATCTCTGACCCAATGACAGGTCAATGGATAGCGTCTCAAACCCTTTGTTGACCATGTGCTCCCTGAACCCATCTCAGATAAGGTTGCTCTTACCTTGCCATAACCACCGTGGGCTGATCATTGCCCAGCTGAAGGCACTAAACTCAACACATGTAAAGCCTGTTCCAAGCTGACCAGAGTCTCACAGAAACTAGGAGCTATTCTTCCACTTCTACTCTCCTACATGCTTTCATTTTTTTCATAATGAGGACATTGCAATAGCTAAGCATGGGGGGTGGACATATTTTATAACCATTTTGTCAGTTGTAACAGTGATTTCCTGTTATTTGATTGTTGCTAAAAAGAATAATAAATAAATAAATAAATAATGAAAATTTGAAAAAGATAAAAAAAAAATCAGAATTAGGAGATGAGAACTTAGGCATTAAGAGTTGTAAACTTTAGGAATTGATACTTTGAGACCTGAATACTTAGAATCTTCAGGTCTTTGAGTTTAATTAGCCCTGGTGTCCACTCGAATGTGGATTTAGTCTCGAGTCCTTGCCAATTAAAATTTATTTTAATTTGGTAAATAATTTGGGATGATAAGTATATGACTTATCAACCCACCTTCTGATTTGGGGGGACTTTAAGCCTAAGCATCTACACACATTTTTTGCATTGACTCACTTTCCGATGGTTTTTTTTCGGAAATTAGGTAGCTAATGGACTGACTTGGGTGATATAGCTGGCAAGTTATCAGTGGTAACAGTTCATCAGCCGGTTGTCCAGAGCCCAGCCACAAGACTGTTTTCATTGTACTGCCTTTAAGTAAATCTTAGTTCAGGAAAGCCACCTACTTAAAAAAAAAAAGAAAAAAAATAGAAAAGAAATGAGAAAATAAAAAAAAAAAACAAATAAAGCCACACTTCACCGCACGAGTATGGCTGGCAAGTTGTCGGTGGAAACAGCTCATCGGCCGATTGTCTAGAACCCAGCTCACAAAGAAAAAAGCCCATATAATTCCCAAAACACCTAGGGAAGAAGCGGGGAAGTGAATAAACTGGGGAGATATACACTAGGCTCGCCCTTGTGTTGACCCCATATAAAAGAAAGTAGGGAGAAAGCTATCGATCGTAAAGATAAACCTTTAGGCAAGGCCACCTAGGGTCGTAGAAATCCAAAGTCCATTTTAACGGCCGTCTAGTGAGTCTTTCACTATTTTTCACAAGATGCTTAGCACTTAGAGTCCTTTTTGAGTCTTGGGCGGGTCGAGTAGCCATAAAAAGTTATCTTGTAACACTCAAACTCCAAAACTACAAAAAAAAAAATTAGAAAAGAAGAAAAACAAGAAAAAAATTTTTATCTACTCTTAAATAAGGTGAGGGCTTGGATGGTCTGCATGCTGGCAGGCACCTGGGCACTGTTGAGTCTTTGCAATTAGGTCTTGGGGTTAAGATTTTCAAAAGCAATCAATGAATTTTGCCTAATTACTCGAACCCTGATTCTACTTTTATACATAGCATTTAGGTTAATTTTTGCTATGGACTAGCAAAAAGTAAACATGGGGGAATGATGAACACACATAAATTCATGATAAATTGCTTATTTATGGTAGTTCCTAGGCTTAGCATTGCATATCATGTTATAAATATTGCATAACATCCATTCCATGTCATTTAGGATAGTTGCATGTTTTGTATATTAATTCCTTCTTTTTATATGGCCAGGAGGGCAATGCGACATCAATACGGGTTTCGGATGGAAAATCCAACCGTATGGATGGATCCGGAGCAACGATCGTAGTTTGGCATCGTGGGAATCATCTCGATCTGAGCATCGTGGCACCCTCTACAAGAAGAAGATGGACGGCCCAGACACCACCACGTGGCACCATCCAGGCTACCCAACACCAGCCAACAGCACTGCCCAATTCCTTCTTCATCTGCGCCCTTGAATCCTAGCCATTTGGTTAAGATCCAACGGTTGGGAAGTGGTTGCACCAAGCCGCTCCTCACGACACAAGGGAAGGTCTGGCGCAATGGTTAGAGCGTCGGTTTGCAAAGGGGGGGCATGGGTTCGAATCCCCGCAACCCCTCCAATTCGCAATTTGGGCGGGCGAATGGTAGCAGCAGCAGTGCATGCAAAGTGCCAGCGTGCGTGCGCACGCGCACACCAGCACATAGCAAGTGCGCACACAGTAGGGCACGCGCGGTCAGCACGCGTGATAGGTTGGGTAACGCAGTGCGGGTGCAAGTGCGGTTGGCGCCAGCTTTCAGTGATAGCTTGGCTGACCTACAACGACGCTTATAGCCGTTGCTATTTCATTGCAAGCCAGTAGAGCCAGCTAAGGGTGTGAGCGGAGGTGAGCTGTCTACAACAATGTTTCCAGCAACGGTCTGGAGGTCGCTAAAATTCCTTTATCCATTTTTTGCCTCTTCTCCTCCACTATAAAAGGACCTACACCCCCTCCCAAGCCATCTCTACCTACTCTACTCCCACCTACTCCCAAGCTCTAGCAAGCCTACCAACGCTATATTAGAACTTGTTCTCAAGCTCCCAAGGTGCCTATTAGTGTAGCGAACCTCTACCTCACCAAATACTCCCACTTCCCATCTCCCTTCATAGGTCACCTTGGAGCTATCCTCCCACCACCATTCTGGTAGTAGATCACCTCCATCCACTCACCTCCATTCCGGAGCCACGCCGAAGCTTTCCTCAACATGACGTCCTCTTGCATCTCACCTCCATCATCCCGCTCCTTACCTCTTTCGTCCGAGCTTCCGCCAGGCACCATCGTCTCGTCGAACAGTCGATTCGAGAGATTTCCTCTCACCCCCTATCTTTTTATGCTTTTATAGTTCATTGTAATCGACATTGGATTGATATATATATATCATTTTTGTTCCATTTCTATCTTGTGATTCATTCTACTTGTCTTTTATTTCAAAAAAATAAAAAAAAACAAAACCCAAAAATACCAAAAAGAAACGAATCGAAGTGCGGTTTTCAATAAAGTAAATGTCACCTTCCTGTGTTCGATCTGGGACTCCCTTGGAGTTTCGATATAAATTTTATCTGATCAATGTGTTTTGCAAATGTGACGATGGGTTACTTGTAACCTCGATTTCCAACATGCAAAACACGCTCGACCAACGCACGCAGGGAGGCACGTGCTGGCGGAGGTACGGGAGGATGGCTGTTGCATGTGGTGCGCACTGGAGAAGTGAAGAGCGACGAGGGGAGGCGCAGCAGTGTCGCGTAAATGGCATTGGAGGTTGTTTCTACACGCTGGAGAGGGGTGTGTAGTGCTGCAAGCTGGTGATGGGTGTGCAGTGCTACACGCTGGTGTGTGCTGCAGGAGGTGCGGCGTGCGGTTGGGCGACGCTGCAGCTGGCCGCTGCACACAGGTGGGGGCTACACGTTGGCTGGAAGCGAGGGTGACACTGCTGGTGCGTGTGCGCACATATGTGCTATGCGGAGATGCGTGGTGCACGTGGGGTGGTCGTGGAGGGCTGCTGCGGGTGTTCTGGATTTGCAGCAAGGGGTGCGCACAGTCCTGCTACTGCGGGATTGGCGTGGCTTTTGGGTTTGTTTTTGTGTAGTGGAGGAAAAACAGAGGATGGGGAAGAAGATGAAGGTGGTGATGGTGCCTATGGATAGGGGTAACAAGTGCATCAGTAGATGCACAGGCTTCAAGGAACTCATGCACGGTGGTGGTCAATTCGATCCTCTTGGGGTGGCGGTCTGTCACCCCACCGGCCCACGGTATGACAGAGCTTTGCCATGGAGGCCCACGGTGGTGGAATGCTACACGGTGGTGGAATGGGTGGTGGCCTCCCTCTGAACAGCAGCCATTTCTCCTTCTTTGTAGCCACAGCTACCAAGATTTGAAATTTAAAAGGCCACCGTCGAGTCAATGCTGGATGAGTGAATGCGCAGGAGGAGGAGGTAGAGATGGAGTAGTTACCAGCAAAAAGAAGAAAAAGAATAATAAAATAATTAGGATTATTTATACATAACTCCTTAACTTCTATGTTAATTAAAACAATGTATGTAATGCACTAAATTAATTAACTAATCAAATGTATGCAATCCTAGGTTAATTCTAAATGCATTTAGATATGGATGCTGCACATGAATTATGAACTTAAGCTACAAATATGAATTAATTTAATTACATCCTAATGTAGGCTATCTAAATGTTAAAATTAACTTACTGTTACAACACTTAAATACTTAAATAGCCTACAAATATGGGCTAATCAAATACCCCCATGCCTAGTTTTTTCTAGTCCCTAGCAAATCCATGCAATAACCAAGCACTCCAAGTAGACTAGCCAACCCAATCGGTCTTCCTTTAGAAACATGTTAAGTTCAGACTTTAGACATAAGGTTCCCAAGTAGTTGCTAAGTTACGGACTAGTTTAGCTAAAGATGAGTTGCAGGCATAGGTTTCCCTGATTTGTAACTCTACTATAGGGTTTATTGATCCCCGAGATTAAAGCATCCGTTCATGTACATTGGTCTGAGTTATTTGAGGTTGGTATGATTACCAACCTAGAGAGGAAAAAGAATTTTTTTTAATATATATATATTTTTGTTTGACTCCTCTAAGTCTAACCTTGGATTAGCTATCAACACGGTCTGTGTTGGATTCATTGTCCCATCACTGTACCTTGAAGGGTGCCTGGCTTTCGATGCTTCGAGATAGCACTGCCCATAGCAACCCCAATAACTCCTGGCAATCGACACTTCAAGATAGTATCGCCCATGGATTTCTTAAGCAAATTCAGGCCTATGGTAATTAGCACTTTGAGATAGGGCAGCCCATGGTACCTGAACCGCACAATGTGCTTACATGCCCCCAGTAGGATGGACATCCTAAGAGACAAGCGCCGAGGAGGTGACATGTTATCATCACATCATCAAGGTGAGTATGCACTCCACCTCTCCTACAGTAGGAACTCTTCCAATCAAATTGTGCTTTCAAGCTTCTCCTAAGTCAAAACTAAGTGAACCAAATTTTCTTTAAGAAATGAATTAGGGTGATCACTATTTACACAAGACCAAGTGTGTGTGAAATGTGGATGCTTAGGTTATGAGGACCCGTAAACCAAAAGGTAAAACAAGACTCCAGGTACCACCCAGCCTTTAACTCAATCTCTAGCTGAATGGTCTACAACTTAACTCCTACTTAAGTTTTTAAGTCCACAAAAGACCCTAAGGGTCTAAAGCTAGTAGCTCAACTTAGCTTCTAAAGTTCGACACCTAGAATCAACTTAGTCTAACCTAAAGTTCTGATCTGCTTAAGAATGCAGGGCCTAGCCGGTTAAGCTCAATAATTACAAAATATTTTTCTCTTTGTTCTCTCTTTTTCTTTTAATGCAAACGTATGCAATGCAGAATGCTTTAACTAAATGCATGAATGCACTATGTATAAATGCTATGTATATCCCCAAGTACACCCCCCCATGCCTAAAATCTACAATGTCCCCATTGCAAAGAAGGATATTACCTGGGTCAGAGATGGGCTACCGTTCTTTTGTTAGCAGCCGAGTAGTCAAAGAACCTACAAATTAGGTTCAAGGATCGTAGAAATAGGCCCTAAAAATGAGCAAAGTAATGCTGGCCTAGAAAATAGGTAACCTAGGATGTTGGCGAGCTGATGATGAATCCCGATAGCAAATGCTCGCCCCACAAAGATGGGAATAAAATCTTCCCAGGTCACCAAAGGAGGTTCTAAAGGATAAATTGGACTAGCAACCTTTAAAGGAGTAGGGGGAGGATGACAAGGATCCTCCAATAGAGATGGGGAAGAAATGGTGCAGAGATAAACCCCCAGGGTAATGGATTGAGCATAGAAAGCATCAATCCATACCTGACACTCCATTACAAGAGATATCAGTTTGTTAAGCCCCCCGGTCAGAACAAAAGTGAGCATATCTCTAAGCCAAGGACTGTCGAGGGTGTCCAAGTTTCGAGGTTGCAGGATGGCCATAAGATCTAGGTTGGGTTTAATCAGCTCGGTGTCCATCCCTAACAATCTTTCCAATTCCTCAATTGCATCACTAGCATTCCTTGCACTATCACAAGTATCTTCCTACACTTCATCAGGAGTCAAAATTTCACCTTCAGACATAAGTGAATTAGAGGGTGACTTCGAATCAAATGAAGGTAGGTTGGAAGCAACAGATCTAGGGATTATCCTATCAATGTCATCCCCAGGTTCTTGTTCTTTACTAAAATCTTCCCCGGAGTCTATATGTGAATCCACATAAATCTCAGAAGTTGCTTCTAAATTTTCCATTATTTCATCATGAGGAGAAATATCATCGATGGGTGTACTAAGGAAACCTAATTTGGTCAAATTTGTGACATCCTTAGAGGTTAACTCTTCAAATAAGACATAATCACCCTTAGTGTCACTCCAAATCTTGAATGTAGGTTCCTCATATAATTTATCCTTCTCCTCATCATATGATTCATCATATACCTGAGGTCTAGAATCATCTAAAATCTCAGTAGATCCCCTAGGGTACTCTATCTGGGGTAAATTGTTTACACTGGTAACATCGGACTCCTCAGATTGGTGAATTTCTTTAGGGTTAGGTTCCCTAAGGGTGGGCTTGAGTTCCATCTCATGATTAGAAGGGAGGGTAGGATTAACAACTTGACTTCATCCCACTTCATCAAATGTCACGAAAATACTATCATCTGGGTCGAGGTCTTCCAATGGTACCATCATTCCCTTCTTTTGACTCCAATATAATTCAGGTGGATACTCAACCTTATCATCATCTTCCTCGGGTTGCCACCTTTCTAAATCCAATGCATTCATATCCTCCTCCCACTTAAGGTGTGGATCTCTTAAGGAAGTATCAACTAATGAGGAGGTTTTAAAATCGATCCTTGAAAAGTAGCTATTCTCCCTTACATAATCCCCAAAATTTCCCTCCAACTTAAAGTTTGGCTCTCCCATGGGAGATGCATCCAGCGTAGAGGGGTGCACGTCATCCTCAATGGGGTAGATAGGGTGGCTAATTTCATCTCTTTCTTGTTGGCCTACTCTCGAAGATTCTCCTAACAATTCAATCATTTCGTCTTGCATTTTATGTATTTCCATCTTCAAGGAGGAGAGGTCATTATTTCAATCAGGAGAGAAGTCAGGCTTAGGCTTATAGTACCCAGGAGTGTCTGTCCAACCATTATAATTATTTAGGGAGGGTGGGTTGGGTATTTCTATGTTGTGTGGGATATTGGGCAAAGCAAATCCTGCTCCTAGGTTCTGCTCACTGATTTGGGGCTTAACCAGGACAATACTCCTATAATAGGAGTAAAAAGGATCCCAATGATTATCATTATGTCCATCAAAGGACGGACCATCTCAGCATATGGGATCGAAGAGTGCAGAGTGGGGGTAAGGGTGTGGGAAAGATGTGAAGGGATGAAAATTAATGTGGTCCATTCTAACTCACACCTCAATCAGAGTTCCCCAAGCAAAACACAATTCAAAAAGGACTTTTTAGGTCTTTCCCAATTTAGGCTTTTGATTTTAAGTCAGATTGTAGGTGACAATACAATTTTTTCAATCAATTTACACACTTATTGTCGACCTACATATCACCTAAGAAGACCTAACTGGGACTTAGGTGATCCTCCCTAAAGCCAGAAGGTTTAGTCACCACCAAACACGGCAAAGAAGGATGCAAGTAGGGTTAAACCCTTCCTTTGAAGCGTTGCTTTCGCGGTGCTTCTTAGCTACCCTCAATCCACAAGGTTTGGAGGCAACTTCACCTTTGAACTAAAGTTTGGGCCACTTTAGACCTCAGTAATAGGAGGCTCTAGTCCTAGCGGTTCCAAACCTGAAGAGTGTCTAAAAATGTGCCTTGGTGCAAGAGATATAAGTGTGCATACACCGCAAAAGATTTTGAATTTTGAATCGCACACCAAGTTTAAAATCAAGTCCTTGATTTTTAAATGTCCCTCCTTTAATTAGTCCTTTTTCAAAATTTAAATGTGACCACTTTATTAGATCACTTCAAGACTGATTATGTGGTCTAAAAATTAATCCAAATGCATTTGCATGACAGGTAGAAATGCAAAGTTAGAAGTGATACCTGATTCTAGCATTCTTCATGCAATCTACAAGACAAGAATTAGATCTAGATGCTGCTCATTCAGTCCTAAATGATTCGACCTAAGGGCAGACAGCTTCTAGTAGGTAGCTCGTGTTTTTTTTTTTAGCTACTTATGCATAAACAAATTAAGGATAAACAACCACAAAATAAAATAAAAAATCAAGATCTAAAGAAAAGGGAATAGGCTTCTGAAAATTATCCACCCAACACAGGCCTAAAACAAAATCGGGGAACAAACCCCAAAAAATGTACCCCAGAACAAGGGTCTCAAACCAAATGTGCAATGAAAATTAAGTTCTAAAGTTTTAATCCTACTCTAATCAAATCAGCGACTAAATGTGTGGAGACGATCATCACATCCTCGTCCTTCCCCTCCTGGCAATCTGGTTCCTTGCAAGGTGGCTCGAACAATTTCTCCTTTGGCGACGTCAAGGGTCGCCTCTCACGATGGCTAGTGTGATTGCGAGTCATAGAATATGTGTTGCAGATCGTTGCACTTGCATCAGAAAAAGAATCTAGAGTTCAATATGATTCAAAATTTAAATCAATGTGAACAAATGAATGAATGAATGCGATTTAATTAAGCCTGTTGCCGAATTAAGCATGTTGCCTCCCCGGCAACAGTGCCATTTGATAAGTTGATTTTCGCTTTCGAATTATATAATTAAGATGATTTGTCATTTTATTATTAAAGTGTTGGAAAAATGCTTAGCAAAATAATTAGAATTAAAATTAAACCACTCATAGGAGAGCGAATCGTGTCCACAGGGAGGCAATGACCTACTTAAACTCGCAATTAAGTAGAAATCAAGTTCGATGAAATATTCGTCAAATCAAATAATGCCTATGTAGCTCTGAATGCAAGCCTTAAATTTATGGAGAAGTCAAGGGTTTTTAACATAATTTTTACATAAGAAAACTATCCATGTGCAAGGGTATGCCATGTACTTTTCACTTGCATGCATACTAAAATGTAATTCAAAATTAAATGTAATGCACGTAGAGATGAATAATAAAGCTTAACAATTCTTTAGAAGCATAAGCATAAAGGCATAAATTCACCATAATTTAATTAACCAAATAAGTCAAGAAAATGAATGTTGCAATGGTAATTTCTATAAATAGAAATTCAAGTAAAAATAAAGGATTATACCTCTCTCCTCCTCGCACACGGGAGAGAGGCTCATTCAAGGAGCTACTCCAACAAAAGATCGGCCGGAGCGAGGCCTTCGTGGCGGTGGCTCATTGTGAGATGGCCTGAGCCCGCTGGACGGAGGAGAGAAGCAATGGAGGCAGCAGCTGTCGCTGCTGCTCTTGCGTGCGTGGCTGGATGCAAGGAGCGGAGTTGCAAGGAGCACGTGCTTGAGGACTCACACAGGTAGGTGCGTGCTTGCAGAGGTGTGGGAGGGCAGCTGCTGCGCGTGGTGTGTGCTGCAGAAGGTGAAGCGCGACGAGGGGAGGCGTGCGTAGTGGCACGTAAACGTCACTGGAGGTCATTGCTGTGCGCAGGAGAGGGGCGTGCAGTGCTACGCGATGGTGAGGGGCGTGCAATGCTGCACGCTGGTGCGTGCTGCAGGAGGTGCGGCATGTGGTTGAGTGGCGCTGCAGCTGGCTGCTGCATGCAGGTGGGGGCTGCACGTTAGTTGGAAGAGAGGGCGACGCTGCTGGTGAGTGTGCGCGCGGATGTGCTTTGCAGAGATGCTTGGCGTGCGTGGGGTGGTCGTGGAGGGTTGCTGCGGGTGTTCTGGAGGCGCAGCAAGGGGCGCGCACAGTCTTGTTGCTGTGAGAATGGCTGGCTTTTGGCTTTGCTTTTATGGAGTGGAGGAAAAACAGAGGATGGGGAAGAAGATGAAGGTGGTGATGGTGCCTGTGGACAGGGGTAACAAGTCGTGCATCAGTAGATGCACTCATAGTAGGCGAGCTTCAAGGAACTCGTGCACGGTGGTGGTCAAGTCCATCCTCTTGGTGCGGCAGTCTGTCACCCCGCTGGCCCACTGTATGACGGAGCTTGGCTGTGGAGGCCCACGGTGGTGGAATTGGTGGTGGCCTCCCTCTGAATGGCGGCCACTCCTTTGTAGCCACAGCTACCAAGATTTGAAATTCAAAAGGCCACCGTGAGTCAATGCTGGACGAGTGAATGCACAGGAGGAGGCGGAGATGGAGCAGTTACCTGCAAAAAGGAGAAGAAAAAGAATAATAAAATAATTAGGATTATTTATACATAACTCCTTAACTTCTATGTTAATTAAAACAATGTATGTAATGCACTTAATTAATTAACTAATCAAATGTATGCAATCCTAAGTTAATTCTAAATGCATTTAGATATGGATGCCGCACATGAATTATGCACTTAAGCTACAAATATGAATTAATTTAATTACATCCTAATGTAGGCTATCTAAATGTTAAAATTAACTTACTGTCACAACACTTAAATACTTAAATAGCCTACAAATATGGGCTAATCAAGGAGGTGGCTGCACACGATGATGGTGGTTATGGGTTCCTCCTCTCCTCTATCGGTGGAGAAGAAGAGGAAGAAGAAATTGAAGAAGACGGAGAAGAGGGCGTGTGCAGGTGCTGGCGCATGAGTGCCTGTTGTGCTGGTGCACCACACCTGAGATGAGGGTGTGCTAGGTGGCTCAGGTAGGGGTAGGCACTGATGGTGGTGGTGGTGATGCTCTCTATCATAGAGCACCAACTGGGGTAGGCAGTGTCGATGGTGGAGATCGCTTTAGCCATAGTGCATGCTTTGGTTTCACGGTGCTGGCGAGAGGACCACGGTGGAGAGGGTGGAGGTGATGAAGAGCCAGCCAGGAAGATGGATCCTTTTTTAAGAAAAGCTCTCGTCTGTTTCCTTCCGGCAAAACTTCTCTAACCACTCGCGAAGATTGTGAGTGGTTAGAACGGCCGATAAGCATTGGTCAAACTTTATTAGATGCCTGACTTCATCATTAGACATCTTTGAAAAATGTAAAGTCAAAGCACTTGTCCTGGAAATTCCCAGACATCCATCCTTAGATCCAGACGTCTTATATTGGTAGAATGGCATTTAATTCTTATACCTAGACTGCATCCAACCATATAGAATATGTGAACTTAACATGCATTATTAAACATACGCACAAGATTATATGTAGACTAAGATGAATTACTGTATAACTCCTAACCAATTAAAAACTATGAATAGATATTTAAAGAGTACTTAGGCCCAATAATAATCCACTAAAGTGGACTTATCAAATGCCCCCATGCCTAAGTTTTGCTAGTCCCGAGCAAAAGTGAAAAACAATGAAAGTAATCAGAAGATTTCTTCTTTTCTTATTTCAAAAATTTAGAAATCCAGATAAATGTGAAGTGATAGTAGCCTAGGTAACGGATCCAAGTGAAAAATCAACTTATATTTAAAGTTCGTACTTAACCCTTGGCAAACATTTCTATAGGGATTGCAACTACTTCCCTCGTGGGTAAAGTAGAAAATAATCTATAGTTTGACCTCAGGTTTTTTGCTTAGGTAGGAGATACTGAGTTGAATGGATTAATATTTGGTGGCTCACACTCATCTTGTGCTACATGTAGTCTAGTACTACAGACTCTAGATCTCTAGATTATTAAACAAGTCAACCCAGAGATAGGCTAAACACTGTGCTCTCTTTATGTTCCCTTGTGCTCACTCACTCTCTCCTTTCTTTTTCTATTTCTTCCATCTTTCTTTTCTGAGATCACATATCTTACTAGATTTTTGTAAATGTACGCAATATTTGGTGGCCTCACATGGCATTCACACGTCAATGAAAATCCTAATAACTCTACAACTAAGTTAGAAGTCCTCAACTAGTATTCGGGTGATCAGAAATACTGAAAAGTAGGTATGGGTCATATTTGGTGGATTGCAATGAGTGTTTTTGTTGTTGCCTCAAAAACATTGACAAAAAATGACATGAAGATAAAACTCCAAACTTGGACTTTTTTTTTCTTTTTCTTTTTCTCCTTTTTTTCCTTTTAATAATTTTCTTCTTTCTTCTTTTTTTTTTCTTTTCTCTTTTTTTTTTTATAAAAATTAACATAACATGATGTAGACTTTTATTCATGAGGCATTATTGGGGATGATGATGGTCAAGAGGATATTGTGTGGCTTATTTGGTGGAAGTGCCTACTTTCAGCATTGGGAAATGATGGATAGGACAAGCGTATTTCTAACCTTTGATACTATTACCCTCCTTCAGCCAAGGACTCTATGAAGGACGGTCGTAACCATCCACCATAGTCATAGTTTTATCAAGACTCAATCTCTGTGTATCTGCCTTATTTGGTGACTCTCAGGAATTAACACAATGTACGCACACATGAACAAAGAGCGAAAACTATGCCTAAATCTAAGGTATCCTCATCTAATAGTCCAGAACTTAAGAGTCCTTGCACTAGACTTAGTGCACCAGTAATCTCTCTACTTTCTTCTCACAAATATGAGTTGGATCTAATAAAAGATAGTAAGCCTAAGTCCCTTTTAACTGTCCAAGGGTCTAGTAGACTAAAAATGCTTATTGATTTTCTTCAAAGATCCAATTCATCTCAAGAAAAAAAAAGTTTTTTTTTTTGGATAATACACTATCCTAAATGTATGCAATTGTTTATAAATGCTATAAACATCCTCAGGTTATAACCCCCCATGCCTAAGATTGACAATGTCCTCATTGAAAAATAAAGACACAAAAGAATATCACCTAAGGAGGAGAGTGGGAGGAGCTAAGGCTCCTCAAGACGAAGTGCATCCAAAATCTGGCCATCTGAAAGAGTAATATAAGGTTCAAGTTGTTGGCCATTTACCTTAAAGCTCACACCAGAAATAGGGTTCTGAATTTCTATAGCTACAAAAAGGAAGGTATTGATAACAACGTATGGCCCATCCCAGCTGGACTTGAGCTTTCCTAGAAATAATTTAAGTCTAGAATTGAAAAGCCAGACCCACTGGTTAGGCTCAAAGGTCTTTCTAATGATGTGCTTATCATGGAAGACCTTTGTACGTTGCTTGTCAGCTTGAGAAGTTTCATAGGCTTCATTACGAAGCTCCTCAAGCTCACTTAACTCCAGCATACGTGCCTTTCCTACTTTATCCAGATTCAAGTTAACGTTTTTAATAGCCCAATAGGCTTTGTGTTGGATTTGAACGGGAAGATGGCATGCCTTTCTGTAGACAAGTTGGAAAGGAGACATGCCCAAGGGAGTCTTATACGCTGTTCTATAGGCCCAAAGAGCATCATTTAGATTTTTAGATCAATCATTACGATCGAGCCTGACAGTTTTTTCTAAAATTTGTTTAATCTCCCTATTAGGCACTTCAACTTGTCCACTCGTTTGGGGATGGTAAGGTGTGGCTATCATGTGGTTGACTCCCAAATTTTGGAGTAGTCTTGTGAAGTGTACATTCTTGAAGTGAGGTCCTCCATCACTTATGATCATCCTTGGGCACCCATACCGAGAAATGATATTAGCCATAACAAAACCCAAGACCACGGAATGGTCATTGGTTCACGTGGGTATGGTTTCTATACATTTTGATACATACTCCGCAACCACAAGGATGTACTCATATCCAAAGGACACAGGAAAGAGACCCATGAAATCGATGCCCCAAATAACAAAGATCTCAACAGGGAGGATAGGTTGCTGGGGCATCTCATCCCTTTTTCCGATGGTTCTCGTTTGCTGGCAATGTAGACATGCGCCCACAAATGTATGTGCATTTCAGAATAATATGGGCCACTAAAAGCTAGACTGAAGAACCTTTTGGGCAGCCTTTTTTCCACTAAAATGTCCTCCACAATGGAGGTCATGATAGAAACTCAGAACACTCCTTTGTTCTTCGTTAGGGATGCAATAGTGGAAAAGTTGGTCAGGGCCTATTCTAAAAAGCCCGGGTTCGTCCTAGTGATAAAATTTAGTGCTAGTGAGAAACCTGTCTTGCTTCTGCTTGTCCCAAGTACAGGGGGTAATGCCTGTGACCAGATAGTTCACTATGTCAGTGAACTGAGTTTTAGCCTCCACTACCATTAGAGACTCATTAGGGAAAGTCTGTTGGATGCTGCCAGTAGGGTTTGATGCCTCAATAGGGATCCTAGATAGATGATCTGCTACCATATTCTCAACTCCTTTCTTATCTTTAATTTCCAGGTCAAACTCCTGGAGTAGCAGAATCCAACGAATTAGGCGAGGTTTGGTGTCCTTTTTAGCAAGAAGATGCTTTAAAGCTGAATGATCAGTGAACACCACAACCTTGGATCCCAAAAGATAAGATCGAAACTTTTCCAAACCAAACACTACAGCAAGAAGCTCCTTTTCAGTGACCATGTAGTTTTTGCTAAGGATCTGTAAGGGTCTTGCTGGCATAATGCCGCACATGAGGTTTGCCATCAACCCTTTGACCTATGACCGCTCCCACTGCAAAATCAGAAGCATCTCACATTAGCTCAAATGGGAGGGTCCAATTTGGTGCTTGGAGAATTGGTGCGGTAATAAGGGCTTTCTTCAAGACTTGGAAAGCCTTGCCACATTTATCATCAAAATCAAAGGAGACATCCTTCTCTAACAAGTCGTAGAGTGGCTTAGAGATTTTACTAAAATCTCTAATGAAGTTCCTATAAAATCCAGCATGGCCAAGAAAAGATCTAACTTGACGAATATTGGTGGGCGATGGAAGCTTAGAGATGGAATCAATTTTTGCGGTATCCACCTTTAATCCTCTCTCAGAAACTACATGCCCTAACATAATGCCCTGCTAACCATAAAGTGGCTTTTCTCCAACCTAAGCACCAGCTTTGCCTCTTCGCAACGGGTTAAACTTTATCAAGGTGCGAAAGGCATAGGTCAAATGACGAGCCATAAATGGAGAAGTCATCCATGAAAATCTCAACAAACTCGTTGATCATATCAGAAAATATAGCTGTCATACATCGTTGGAAAGTGGCAGGAGCATTACATAACCCGAATGGCATTCGGTAGAATGCAAATGTACCATATGGACTCGTGAAGGTAGTATGCTCTTGATCATCAAGAAAGGTGGCTATCTGATTATACCTAGAGTACCCGTCAAGGAAACAGAAGTATTTGTTCCCCGCTAGTCGTTTCAAAATCTGATCGATAAACGATAAGGGGAAATGGCCTTTCTAGGTAGCCATATTTAAATGCAGTAATCAATGCAGGCCCTCCAACCAGTTGAGGGTCTAGTGGTTACCAACTCTCCTTGGTCATTCTCTTCCTGATTCCTGCCTTTTTGGGCACCATATGTATAGGACTGACCCATTTACTATCTGAAATGGGATATATAATCCCTGCATCCAGTCATTTCAGAATCTCCTTTTTAACAACCTCCCACATATTGTGGTTGAGCCTTCTTTGCATGTCTCGAAAGGGTTTCATGAACTCGTTCATGTATATATGATGCATGCAAAGGGAGGGATCAACACCCTTATAATCGGTAATTGACCAATCAATTGCTTCCTTGTGCCTTTGTAAATACTCAAGCAGAGCTCCCTCCTATAATTTAGATAATGCAGATGAGATAATAACAGGGAGCGTGTCATTAGAGCCAAGGAAAGCATACTTCAATGTGCTTGGGAGGGCTTTCAGCTCCAACTCAGGAGCCTTTTGGATTGAGGGTTTAAGTTGAGATGTCCCTACCTCAAGTAGAGAATCTACCTTCATGGTTCAGGGTGGGGACAAAGACTCTATGTGTATCCCTAGCAACTCTTCTAATTTGGGTATTTCCCCTTCAATTTCTTTACTAATCGGAGGATGGTCCTTAGATATGACCTTTTGGAGGGGATCTCTTCATAGGAGTACTGGAGTAGTCTCCTCAATTATTTCATCAACAACCTCAATTTGTGCCTCATCCTTTAAAAAAAAAAACAACCTCAATCGGTGAATAATCTTCAAATCTACATTGCTTGTAAGTATCAAAAACATTCAACCGGATCTTCTTATTTCCAAAGCCCATTTTAAGTGCCCTTGATCTACAATTGATAGAGGCGTTGGCTGTGGCCAGGAAGGGGCATCCCAGAATAATGGACGGCTTAGTGGCCTTATTCGATGAGTCAGTATCTAGTATAAGAAAGTCAACAGGGAAGAAGAAGTCCTCCACTCTCACTAGGACATCTTCCAGTAATCCCCGTGGTGTCTGAAGCGATCTATCTGCATCCTAGAGGATGACTGGAATGGCTTTAACTCACCTCCTCCCAAAAGATCCTAGATAGAGCTCGGTAAAATATTCACCCCCACACCTAGATCGAGCAGAGCCTCATCAATGTGTTGGTTACCTATAACCACTAAAATATACGAGACCCGTGGTTCTTTCATTTTGGGAGGTGTTCCATGCTGGAGAACTGAGCTAACATGGTCAGGCAGGATGACCTTAGCTTGGACCTATCTCCTAGATCGGTGCTTCTGGGTGCACAGGTCCTTTAGAAACTTGGCATAGGACGGGATCTGTTTGATAGCTTCCAATAGAGGCAAATTGATCTGGACTTGCCTAAAAGTGTCCATAATCTCCTCTGTCCTATCCTTGGCTCTAGGTGAACCAATAGAAGATTCCTCAGGAGCAGATAGGCACTCTGGATAGGGCACCCTCGGTTTCTGGGTAGAGGGGTCGTCATGGTGGGAGAGGGGTGGCAGACTGACGACATCCTCAAGGTGGGTGGTTTCAAGCGAGGGAGTGCAATGTGGCTCTTCCTCGGTGGAGATGGAAGTTGGGTTGGGTGTTGGAGGGGAATCCTAAGACGTGATCGTAGGAGTGTTATTAGGCTTGTCGATTTTCTTTCCACTCCTCAGCACGGTCACAACTTAGGCATGCTCCCTGAAAATGACCCCCTTGCCCTTTGGGTTCTCCTCAAAAGAGCTAGGCAACTTCCCCGGGTCATGCTGCATAACTACCTTAGTAAGATGACCAATTTGGGATTGCATATCAGTAATCATCTTATTCTTAGAATGGATGACCATATTCTGATGCTCTTGCATCGCTTTCATCATGGCTTTAAGTTCATCCATCTCAGAGGACTTATTCTGAGGAGGGTTTTCATAGGATGGCTGGTATATGGGTTGGGGAGGTAGGGGTCTTGTATTCCCTGAGTTAGAAGCATCACCTTGCTTCCATGAGAAGTTTGGATGGTTCCGCCACCTTGGATTAAAGGTATTAGAATATGGGTTATTACGAGGAGGTGGGTGGAAACCTTGGGCTACGTTCAAGTCGGACAGCATTAACTTAGGGAATTGATTTGCCTGGTGGCACTCTGCAGTGGCGTGCGTTGTGCTTTGGCAAATGGAGCATTCACTTGAATCCTGAAAGATAGAGGCTGCTTGTGGGTTTATGCCGAGGTTTGCTAAAAGCCTATCAAAGTTTTTTTAACAATTGAATCTGATAAGCCAAATCCTGAGTAGCCCCGGCTTCATGGGCCTCTATCTTCCTCTGCAAAATTGATGGTTTTCTTTCTTGATAGGCGGAGGACATATGTAT
Source organism: Thalassia testudinum (assembly GCA_037157565.1). Taxonomy (NCBI): domain Eukaryota; kingdom Viridiplantae; phylum Streptophyta; class Magnoliopsida; order Alismatales; family Hydrocharitaceae; genus Thalassia; species Thalassia testudinum. Next base: position 65,996,707 of record JAZHRO010000025.1, on the reverse strand, counting down.
GGAATTGTCACTTAATGTTTCAAATAATGCCCAGGCTTCATCCTCAGTTTTGGTCATGAAGGTTTCTGCATAGGCTACATCGATGGTTTGCCTGTGCCTTTCAGATAATCCGTTATAGAACCTTTCGACCAACTTTCATCTTGGCACCTGATGGTGGGGGCATAACCTAAGAAGGTCATTAAAGTGCTCCCAAGTCTTGTGAAATTGCTTCCCTTCCTGTTGAGTAAAAACCATAATCTCTCTTCTGTAATGGTTGGTCTTACTCATAGGAAAATACTTTTTCAAGAATTCTCCCTTAATGGTGGCCCAATCATTTACCCTTGCATCGAGGGTATGTTACCAATGCTTGGCCTTATCCTTTAGGGAGAATGGAAATAGAGTCCTCATCAGGGCTTCATCAGTAAAGCCCTGGAGTTTCACCGTGGAACAGACCTCGGTGAATTTCTCAAGATGCCTGTAGGGATCCTCCCTAGCAGTACCATAAAAAGATGGGAGCAAAGATATGGTGCTGCTCTTGATTTCATATGGATTATCCACTCCAAGTCTTCAGATAGGTAGGGCTTGATGGGTTGTAGGGAGGAAATGGTCTCTCAAGGTTCTCTAATTTTCCCCAACCCTAATCTCTTCTTCAGGTCTTTCATCAGCCATTTTTCTTCTTTCTTGGTAAGCTTCCCTTATAATTCTCTCAGGCTCGGGGTTGAAGAGAAGACTATTTCTAAGAGAGCACCTACCAAGCATACACCAAGCAAACACAAGGCAAGAGGTCTTTTGTTGATTTAAAGTTCTTTAAGTCCTCTTCCGACTCTTCAGCTTGGCCAAATATAGTCAAGGCAATTTTTCTCCATTCCCACGTAAGTGGTATAAGAGAAATGAGGCACTTGAAATTTCTGGTAAATGACTGTTAAGAAGGTTGAGGTTACTTTTAGTCCTTTTTGGGTGATCAATCAAGTTTTCAAACAATTATGCACCCTAAAATGACCTTCGATTGCCCTAAAGACGTACACTTTGCTGCAATGATATTCTTAAATGTTCAAGTAAAAAGGTACTCCAAGGATGGAACCGAGGGATGCAAGTAGGGCGAACCCTTCCTTTGAGGTGATGCATTAGCGATGCCTCTTAACTACCCTTGAACTCCTTTAAGGGGTGTCCCCCTCCTTAGAGTATCAAATCACTCAGGAAAACGTTAATACCACTATTTCAAAGCGAGATAGGAGAGTTTGCACTGATAAAGAGATCGATGCCTATAGTCTTAAGGGTCCAAGTCCTAGTGCAGTGCCTATAGTGTGTGCTCAGTGTAGGAAGTGTGCATCACACTGTAAAAGGTGATTTTTCTTTTGAAAATTGCAGTCACGTTATTCAAACACTTCCTGTATATTTTCCATTATTTTCAAGAAGTAAAGTGACCACTTGATTAATCTTTTCAAATTAGTTTAAGTGGTCTTCTTTAACTATGTCTAGATGCAATGTGTGTGTAGATAACTGATGCAGTAAGATAAGAATGCGTACCTTGCTCCAGCACTCTTATGCAAAAATGCACGCAATGCAGTAAGAAAATCTAGATGCTACTCAAGCAATCCTAGATGGTCATCCTATGGATATGTAGCTTCTAGTAGGCAGTTCGGATTTATTTTCTTCTTTTTTTTTTGAAAAAAAAAAGCTCAATCAAAAGATCTAACTACCACAAAATGATCCTAGAATCTAAAGAATCGGGGACACTCCCGCAAAAACTGGCCCTAGAATATAAGGGTGAGAAAATAAATAACTAGGCTAATCCTAAAGAGTCTATTCTAAAATTCTAAATCAAAAGTCTAAGAGGAAGAATCCTCCTAGATGGTCCTCCGTGCATCTTTACGTGTGTGGGATCAAGGCCCACAGGCTCCTACGATTAGCTCTAAGGTGTGTCGCTCAAGCTCGATGTCGTCTCTCCGCTACGCCTGTCGCTTCATCAGATTCCTCACATAGAAAAGATAATCAATGATCAGATAAATGCTCAATTCAGAGTAATCAGAAATAACATAGGTGAATTTATTGAGTCGATTGCCTTCCCGGCAACAACACCATTTGGTCGAGAGAATTTCGCTTTTCAGAAAATTGTTGTATTAGAAAAATCCGTCGTCGCAATATGTAATGTGGTAGAAAAGCCCTCGATCAAAGTTACTAAAAATATACAAAAATTATACCACACTTCAGGTCATATCACAGGGAGGCACAGACCAATAAATTCACGGGTATGCAGCCCTCAAGTTTGCAGAGACATTCGTGAAATCAATTCAATAAATATGCTGCTCTGAGTGTAACGTGTAATTTCCCGAGAAGTTATGGACTATTTATGTAAATTTCACATCAGAAATCAAGCACCCAAAATATGTAGATGACGCATGTGTAGTGGCATGTCATGTGACTTTGAATGTATGTGTGTTTAAGTGTAATTTTGAAATCCAATTTGATGCAATCAAAGGTGATAATATGCGTTGAATAATAACATAAGAATATGAGGGTGCTATCACAATGTTTACATAATAAAATAACGGAAAATCTGAAATTTAATCCCTCTTCAATGGCATTCAATGTAATTGTTAATTAAGTGTTCCTTGTAGCAAAACAGGGGATTACTTCCCCTTGTGCTCGCCCGACGAGGAGGTGATGGCAGACCGTGCAGAGCTCGGTGGAGGTTGCCTGCGACGAGGGCTACGCGTGGGCGGTGATGGCGTGTCGAACAGTGGTTGGCAGTCTCACCGGCGACGAGGAGGATGGTCAGTGTCAGAGGTGGCTCGTAGGTGTGTGCAGCCTGCTGCTAACTGTCAGAAGGTATGGCTAAGCTCGTGAGGGTGCGGCGAATCCATTGGAGGCACTGGTACAAATCTTCATGCCTTCAAACATTGGCTGCGTGTGGAGGGGCCGTGTGGAGTTTTGGGTCCTTCTTGTCGGTGGAGAAGGAGAAGATGAAGAAGAAGAGGAGGAGGATGCCGGCTGCATTGGCTTGCTGCCGTGCACGTGCACACGAGAAGTATGCCTAGGGCAGAGCATCGAGGAGTTGTTTATGTCGAGGAGGAGGTGGCTGTGCATGATGATGGAGGCTATGGGTTTCTCCTCTCCTCTGTCAGTGGAGAAGCGGAAGAAGAAACCGAAGAAGATGGTGAAGAGGGCATGCGCAGGTGCTGGCGTGTGAGTGCCTGTTGTGCTGGTGCACCACACCTGGGATGAGGACGCATTAGGTGGCTCAGGCAGGGGTAGGCGCTGATGGTGGTGGTGGTGATGCTCTCTGTCATAGAGCACCACCTGGGGGTAGGCGGCGTCGATGGTGGAGATCGCCCTAGCAACAATGCGTGCTTTGGTTTCATGGTGCTAGCATGAGGACCATGGTGGAGGGGGTGGAGGTGATGAAGAGCCAGCAAGGAAGATGGAGCCTTTTTTAAAAAGAATTCTCATTTGTTTCCTTCTGGTGAATCTTCTCTAACCACTCACGAAGATTGCGAGTGGTTAGAACGGCAGATAAGCATTGGTCAAACTTTATCAGACGTCTAACTTCATCATCAGACATCTTAAAAAGTGTAAAGTCAAAGTACTTGTCCTGGAAATTCCCAGACGTCCATCCTTAGCTCAAGATGTCTTATATAGGTAGAATGGCATTTGATTCTTATACCTAGCTTGCATCCAACCATATAGAATATGTGAACATAACATGAGTTATGAGACATAAAATTGATGCACAAGATTATATGTAGACTAAGATGAATTATTGTATAACTCCTAACCAATTAGAAACTATGAATAGATACTTAAAGAGTACTTAGGCCCAATAATAATCCACTAAAGTGGACTTATCAATGGGCGCGGTGAGGAGTGAGCCACAGTCGTTGGATGAGAATCATGTGCTCTATATTGAATCTTCATCGCACTCTCACGATCATTCATAGCGCACAATTTGATTTGGCTTTAACACGTGGTGAGATCCTCGCCTTCGATTCCACATGCCTGATTGCGCCTCATTCACTGGCATCACGTTGCCTCATCATCTCCACTCGATCTCAATCAAATGGTGCTAATTGCACACCTCTCACGTTATGGATGTGGGCGCATTCATGTGGCACTGTGCAACCGATTTCGTGCCTATTCGGCATGATTAGGACATGCTGGGTGGGGCTCAATCCTACATCTCTTGTATAAGAGCACCATATCTCTCAGCTACATGATGTAGACACATTTATTTAGCTCAAATTTTCTATTTATGCATGTTCCTAAACCATTGAGATGCATTCGGCATTGTAAATATTACATAACATGAACTATGCATTTAGAATAGATTGTATAAATTATACATTAATTTTCGTATTTAAATGGCTAGGGGGAAGGTGATACATTTCTAGGCCTCGGATTTAAGATCCAACCATATGGATTTGATCAAGGCGATCACCGAAGTCCAACTCCTTTGAAATTGCCCTGATAGAATCTTCATAGCATCATATGCAGTCCAAGGAAGATTAAAGGCCAAAGGGCAAGGTGACATTATTCAGAGCTTTAAACAAAAAATCCAACCATACGGATGAGTTCGGGTTTATGATCACAACCCAACGATGCAAAAATCATCTCAATCCGACATCCGTAGTGTCAGCTACAGGTAAAAGAATTTGGACTGCCAAGATGGCACCACATGACACAATCTCAGCCATCCCAACCACCCCCAGCACTACCCACCTCTCCTCTAAGGCATCCCCATCATGTGATCATAGCCATGGGATTGCCATCGAATGGCTAGGATTGAGTCTCCACTCACCTTCACAAACTATAAAGGGAAGGTCATCATGCGATTTCAACTGTTGGATTTCCATCCAACGGTTGAAATGAAGCCACGTTGCATGCCCACATCACCTTTACTCCTCGAAGGGGTGCCCCTCGCGCGTGCTCAGCCATTAGATCCTTGATCCAACAGCCCACAAACATCCCCTCTCGTCACAGCTCAATGGCACTACATTTCCAAACTCGCAACGCAAGTTCGATCCCCGCGAAGTATACTCCTTTGAGCGTGTGAGAGATTTCAATTGCAGCTGCCCGATCGAGATCGAGTGGAGGATACTCACTTACATCATCGTGCATGAACACCTTACAATCTTAGCACGCTGTCCTTACACGATTGGGACCATCGGATCCTCATCAAGTGGCCATAGTACAACCGTGTGGCGAAACTAATTCAGCATGCATCATATGCGCAATCATACGCATGGTGGTGTTTACCATTTCCCTATTGTTTAAGAGAATTCATCATTTGTTAAGAAATGCGTCGTAGTATAGGACAAACACGCTCAAATCATTTAAATTTATAACTCAGATTCTAAAGAAGAGTCCAAGGTTTAACACAGGGGGCAAATAATAACAATTTAATCTCACCAATCACAAGAAATATAAGCAATCAAAACTTTATTTAAAACAACTAAAAATGATATATAGATGAAATAAAGTATGATATATAGATGAAATAAGGTATCTTAGTGTGAAAAGAATGGGTTAAAATGGTGATTTGAATCACCAATTAACCCTCTAAAGTTAAGCTCAAATATCTCAAATATATCAACAGTAATTCTCAATCAAATAATCCATGTCAACCAGATGAATATCTCAACATAACTAAGGCACCAGTAGGCATCTTAAGTTGCTCAAAGGATCAGCCCAGCTTCAACAAAACAGAGGCAGAGGCCTCTTTTTTTCTTCCTTCCTTCGTGCTTCAAGGGAAAGATGCAACCATGGCACCATAGAATAGAGGCGAAGGCCTCAGGAGCGACTAAGTATAGAGAGAACAGTGAAGGGCAAAACCCCCTCTCTCTTTCTTTCCTTTTCTTCTTTCTCCCAAAGACCCAACTCTAATTGGGTAATCGGCCGAGTGAATGGGTCTAGAATAGGGTCCAGGCCTATGGGCGTGCTTGCAGGTGAGGAGTGGGCGCGAGTAAGTGGGTGTGCAAGTTAAGGGGACCTAACCCCCATGTCTTGGGCAAGGGGCTGGTGCGACAAATCCCCTTTATCTTGCACAAACAGCTCCAATCTTTATGAGGTGGAATTATCTGGTCCCCCTTTGTCGCAATGTAGCAGCAGATGTTGGAAGCTACAATTGAGGTTGTAGGTGCGGTCAAGGGCTTCAATTGAGGACCTGAAGATGTGGCTAGAGGAAAATCGCAGCTTCTGGGGAAGTTGCCTAGAGGTCTCATGGCCGAAGTACTACGGACAAGGTCTGAGGAGTCGAGAAGCCAACGGAGGTCCGGTTAATGACCTGAAAGCAAGAACACGGCCTCTCGACCAAGTTAAAGGCACTCAGAAGCTTCGTCGTAAGGTGGCGAGTATGTTGGTGGTTGTTTTGTTGAGGTTGGAGGCCGGTGGACCACTGTCGAGGTTGGAGATGTAGTGCAATGAGGGGTATGTTCAGCAATAGGAACGAGAGACCAATAGGCCCAAATGTGCTAAGGCTTTTGACGAGGGTAGCTCAGCGAAGCTTGTGGAGGTGGCAACGAGTCGTCTGGTGAAGTGTGGTGAGCTGGAGGCTACGCCGGAGCATCGCCGAACTGGAAGACTAAGGTGCTATAGCGGGCGGTTCGGTGGTTGTGCGTGTGTTGTGAGTGTGGGGAAATGAAGTATAGAGAGAGGAAGAGATAGAGATGCCTAAGGGGGAAGGAGGCTGATAGAGAGCGTCGGTGTTGGCAAGCCGAAGACGAAGAAGATGAAGTCTAGTGAGGTGGTGCAGTGACGACAAGGAGGAAGAACACCCCTGCTGTGGCTACCGAGGAGCGAGGTTGATGGGGGAAGGTAGAGGGCCGTCCAATTTGATTGTTGGTTGGCCTGATGAGGACGACAGAGAGGGTCGCCAGAGCAAAGTGCAAGGTGACCAGAGAGGGAAGGAGGGTTTTCTCTAACCAAAACTTTGTAAGGAACACGGTTATGTGATGTAGAAGCTTTTATAGAGCTTCAAGCAAGCTTCCAAGCTTGGAAACAAGCTTGCGAACCTCTGATTTTGAGGAGAAATATCCTTGGAATCAGAGGATTCACGTGAGCTTTTTGAGGGGATTTGGGATATAGAATTAGGTTTAGATGATTGAGGACTTCCTCGGGATCTTCCATTCCAATTTGGAAGGGATTGACCAAGCAATCAGGGAGGAATCCGTGATTGAAGCTCAACTCCTTTAGGTTCACACTTGCCAAGGCAGCAGGGACCCATTTGAGGAAAATGAAGAGAAGTTAGGGGGCTTTTTATAAAGATTTCAAAAGCTAGGTGCATGAACGAGAGAGGGTCAAACTGGACCAAAATGCAAACTAGTCAAGATGGACTCTAATTGGGCCCAAATTTTGGCACAAACCTAATTTGGACCCAAGGAATCTAATGGTGAAGTCAAATTTTGGTTTTGACCAAGTCTGACTAGACAATTTATGTAGAAACCCAAATTATGGCAACTTTCTGTCTCAGACTCTGTTCAAGGTCAAAATGGGTTACAGTGGACAAATCAAGGATACCAAACCTTATGGAATAATTTTCTGTGTTTTAGAAGGCTTAGATAGAATTTATCCTAACCAGAACCTCTGTTATTTAAGCGGGTCTAAAATTAGGGTTTTGGGTTCTATTAATTCTCGAACTGTGCGGAAACCTATTTCTCTCTACGTGAACCCACTTATTTGACTTTAATGCTCTTTTGACCTTTAATTCACTCCTAGAAAATCCCCTATTTTTTCTATGTTCATGATATGTTGTTTAAAATTACAGAATTAACCCTTGTTTCTTATTTTCTTCTCAAAACATAATATGGTGGAGATATAACCCTCAAATGAATATGTAGGAGCTTTTATCTTTTATTCCAGACTAAAATGGGCTAGTTAGGGCTTATGATGGTGTTCCCATCATACCCCTATGCCTTGCTTTTGCTAGTCCCTTAGTAAAACAATTTCTGGATCAAACCAGGTCTCTAGTTCGGATGTAACCGTCAGGGTGCCTTACTAAGCTATATCTCTAGAAATCAGATTAGAACACCAACAATAGGCCTAGAGGTATGCATGTACCAGTCAAGATCCAGCCTTGACCAGCTTCAGCCTAAGTCAGTCGCGAAGATTTCTAAGGCCTGCAAAAACTGCCAGAGGTTCATTGAACCCAGCTGTTGAAGCACCTGTTCATAGATGTAACATGTCCAAGTTCAGTTTGCTAGTGCATTTTTGTAAGAAAGTGATAGAAGGATTTTCATTTAGAGAGTTTTCACTCTTTTCTTTTTACTTTTCCATAAATCCAGCCTCAAATTGGCCCTAAACATGATATGTATTGGATTCCTTGTCCCCACCATCAATCCTTGAAGGGCCCTTGGCTTTCAATGCTTTGGGATAGTGCTGACCATGGCATTCTGTAGCTAAATTCAGGCCTTGGCAATCGACATTTCGAGATATGCCCATGGCACCTGAACCAGCACATGGTGCTTACATGCCCCTGATAGGGTATTTAGATATCCTAGGAGATAAGCACCGAGGAGACGATATGTTATTGCACATCTTCGAAGGGAATTTATGACTTCTCCACATTGGGAACTCGTCTAATCAACTTGTGTTGTCGAGCCACTCCTAAGCTAGATCTTCAAGATGGCTTTTCAGAACATAACACTTTTGGCATGATTGTTCTTTATTAAGAGCACTAAACCAGATTAAGTGTCTAATTTTGGATGCTTAGGTTACCGAGTCCCGTAAACCAAAGGGTAGGCAACGGGGCCGAATACTCCTTAAGCCTTAGCCTAATACATTTGCCTCTGTTTAGAGCGCTGAATCGATATTTAAAAGTAATACGTTGTAATATAGCCGAAAAAGATAATTTTATTACTATAATTTGACGTTCGAGGTCGAACATAGGGAGTAAATTGGTATTTAAAAATCAAGATCACAATTCAAAGTAAAAGGGTTTGCAATAATAACAAGATCAAAGTGCAAAAAGGTGGGAGTAAAATGGTGATTTAGATCACTAAATACTTCGACAATATCAACTAAGGAACTCAATGTATATGATTATGAATTAAACTTAAATCGGACGTCTGATTTGTAAATCAGACGACTTAAATGTCTGATGCTACAGTGCTCTTCCATTCTGATTTCTTCTTTCTCTACTTCTCTTCTACGGCTCCTCTTCTTTCTTCCTTAGCTTCTCCTTCTACTTTTTCTGTCGTCTGCCTTCTCTCTTCCTTTGCCTTTCCTTTGCCTTGGCCCTTAGCTCCTTTTCATCCTCTTCAGGCCTTCACTTCCTCTTCTTCAGCTTCTGACTTAGCTTCTCTTTCTCTTCAACCTGCAGCAAAACCTACCCCTACCCGTGCGCAGCTCTCCTCGCTTTCTCTCTTAGGTTCCGCTCTCTCAGAGCCACACAGACATTCGAGTTATCGAGTCAGGTGCGTACCTGGGACCAGGCCCACCGACGTGCGGTGGTGGGCGAGGAGTACAGGTCGGGTCAGGTCAGCCAGGTCCGCGTGGGTAGTGTCGCAGATGAGACCAGGTCGGGTGATAGGGACCTCACCCCGTGGATCTGAGGCAAACAGATACAGGCACAAAACCAACTTATGTGAGTGTGCGGCCTCAGGACTTTCTGAGGTAGGACTACCGTGCACCCTTCTTCTCGCGCGCCTACAGAAGAGGTGGTCTTCCAATTGCAGCAACTGCTATAGCCTTCGACTGGAATTAAGAGCCAGGATTCGTGCGCAAGAGTCTTCCGTACAGCTTGGGACAGGAGCCTAGAACTGGTAAGGCCTGGAGCGACCTCAAGCGAGCTTCAAGCTCGCTCGCCAATGGTGGATGATGCTGAACCTGAAATCACAAGAACGGCCTCGCGGCCACGTCAAATTGCTCAAGGAGCATCACCGGAACACGGCGAATGTGCTGGGGTGGTTGGCGTGGCATGGGGACGTCTGTGTGAGCGTGCCTAGGGCACACTATGTGTGAAGGTGTGGGTGTGTTCGGGGGTGCGTTTGGGTGAGTGGCACGATGATATGAGTGAGGGGAAGTGTTTAGTGGAGTTAGGGGAAGCTTATGGGCTTGTTGTCGAGGGATGGGATGGCCTTTGTGTAATTCCCTGGTTGGAGGGGGTGAGGTGTGCGTGACGTAATAAATAGAAATTGCGGAATTAAAATAAACAATCTGACAAAATGAACAATCACACAATGGGCACAAGTATTTTGAGGTGGAAACCCAAATCGGGTGAAAACCACCACCTAACCCTCTCGAGTTAGGATTTCCCGATTGACCTAGTCGATCAAATCCACTAAACCCAGTCACTTAAATGAGGGTGACTGAACCTCAATTACATCCACACTACTTAGACCGAGGGTAGTGTTCCTCAACACCCCTTCTCTTCACAAGAAAGAATTTGTCTCGCGAAGGAGACGGGAATTCGCAAAGTGAATACCCAACCAAAGATAATATAAAGTACAACAATCCTATAGAGCCTCAAATATTTAATCCTGGCTTTTATAGGAGTTAGGAAACTTCCCTTTGGTGGAAGTGCATCGATGTGACGACGCGGGTGTACGAACCACGCGGTGACGCTTTGTCGCTCTTGTAATCTCAAAGGGAGAGCGGGTGCGCAAAGGAATGAAGCTCTCTAGATATGAAACAGATGCTTGGAGAGCTAGAGCTTCAACTACTCTTGGACACAAAAGATGTGGAAAGTGATTTTCTTAGTGTGTCTTGGTGTATCTTATAAGCCAAGGGGTCCTCCTCTATTTCTAAAGCCCCTAGGAAGGCTTTGGAAGGCCTTGGAAGGCTTCCATAGCTGTTGGGTGCAAAGTCAAAGAGAATCAGGCTGTAGTCAGAAATAATCATGATTCTGATAGGGTCATCAAATGTCTGGTCTTGGCATCAGATGTCTAGAAAACTAGTTTAAGACGTCTGGGAGCTAAGTCAGACGTTTGATTTTAGGTAGGTTTCCTTCCTGACTTGAATCAGACCGAAACAAGGTTCTAATGTATGTTCATCAGACGACACACGGGACATCTAGCACAAGGTCTAGATCTCTAGAAACCTATTTGTTCTCTGGAAATGGATTCCCAATGAGTCTAATGGCTATAAAATCTCTTAAGGAAGATTTTGGGTCAGTCGAAGCAAAACAGTCATGTATCAGACGTCTGGTACAAGGCTAACGGTCATTTCCTCAATATTTGCTAAGGAAGCCAATGGTCCACTAATTGGACATCTGGCAAAGGCATCAGACGTCTAGACTAAGGTCTGGACGTCTGATTTCATCAGATAGGACTAACTAAGTCCAGCCTAAATAATCGGATGTCTGAGTCAACAGTCAGACGTCTTAAACGATTTTATCAGATGTCTGAAATTCAAATTAGACGTCTGAAAAGGTTGTCTGATCCCTATTTTAGTTTTCTAAGTTCTCTATAGAAAACCTAAGTATCCTAGGGTAGTGCAGGTGTTCCTAGGACTACTTTAAGGATCCTTTGAGGCTCTTTAACAGATATTCTAAGAAATAAAAAGAGCAAGAATATAATGACAAAAGTACAAAGAAAAAGGTAAACAGAAATCTATCCCATTCTTCTTGTCCTTCCATCTTCAAGATTTCGCTCCTCGCCTCTGTCCAGCTCCTCCAATCCGCCATGGATGCGAGCTAGAACTCCGTCTAAACACCTATCTCCATTTGCAATTTGACCTGAAAACTAGGACTCAAAAGTAATTATTAAAAGATATGTGTTTTGTTATCATCAAAATAAACGATCGTGCTGCTCTAGCACCAACAATCTCCCCCTTTTTGATGATGACAAAATCAAAAATAATAATGCATAAAATCCTCCCCCTTTTTGACATTATCAAAAAGGTTTTTATCAATTTTAAATTTCCTATAACTCCCCCTTAAAGCATGCTCTCCTATAATTGGGTTGAATTTCTTTTAATGAGAGTAATGTCCTCCCTCTTTTTGTAACAGGATAGCTATAATTCTTTCTTCCCCTTTCTAAAGGAAATATAGCTAATTTAACAAGATCTCCCCCTTAATGATTGACAAATAGCTCATAGTTTTAACTCCCCCTATCTATATGCTAATAAAAAAGATAGGGTTAACGGATACCTCACCTACCATGGCCAATAGAATGGCCCAAATGGAGGTGGTGGATGCCACATCGGATGGGGCTCCCATCCGTAGCTTGGAGGCCTGGGCATCGGTGCTAGTCTCCAATCTGGCAGACGATGTGCGGCGGGTTGTTCGGTTGTTTGTCATCTCGTTGGTCTTCTCGTTCTCCTCCTTGGTCTACTCCTTGTTCCTCCCAACTCGAGTTGACCATTCTTGAGCTTGTAGGTCCAGTCCTTTACGTTGATATCCCCTTTGAAACCTACAAAACAAGATTCCAAATCTTTCTTCGGTATCCAAGCGAGCTTGGATCCAGATCTATTAGCAGGTCTCCTTGATGGAGATCCTTTCTCAATCTTAAGGCTATGCAAATTTTCTATTTTGTTGATTAATTTGTTGGAATTTTCCCTAAGACAAGCGATTTCTTTTTTTATAATATGCATCTTAGTCTTTAAATCATAAATTTCTAATTTTAGACTAGCATTTTCCACAATCAATTTAGTATTTTCATTATTTAAGTCTTTTTTTTCAAATAACAAGTTATTATCCTTAGGACTAGCTTCTAGATCCTTGAGTTTTACTTCTAATCTTTCATTTTCACTTTTAAGAAAACTAAGATTCCTTTTAATATTTTTATTTTCTACCTTAAGTGATTTACTAAGCTCAAATAATTCATCGAAAGCATCTTGTAATCATGACTTACCTCATTGTCACTGTTTTCGCTGTCGCTATCGCTTCCCATGGCCATGAAGCCCATGCAGGCGATTTCTTCCTCGGGGTTCTGCTCTTTTTCTTCATCTGAGCTCATGTCATCCCAAGTTGCTTGGAATGCCTTCTTCTTAGACTTCTCCTTTTCCTTCTTCTTCTCCTTCTTGAGAAGAGGGCACTCAGGTCGTAGATGTCCTTTCTCGTTGCAGTGGTAACAATGTCTCAGGCTCTCCTTTTCCTTCTTCTCCTTTTCTTTCCTTGATTCTCTATAATACTTGGAAAACTTTTTAAGTAAAAATTTAAAGTCCTCGTCGTCGGAACTTACCACGCTATCTAATGCTACTCTGAAGGCAAGGGTCTTCTTTGGTTTTGGCTCCAGTGTATCCTTCTTCTTCTGCTTCAGCTATGTCTCGTTGGCCATTAGATTGCCTAGGAAATCTTCCATGTTGAGCTCCTCCACCTCGTTCACCTCCTCCATGGCAGTGATCTTTTGCTCCCATTCTGGTCCAAGGGAATGGAGTAGTTTTCCTTGAAGCCCCCCCTTGATGAAGGTCTTATCTAAAGCTTTTAAATTATTTACAATGAGAGTGAACCTAGAGTTCATCTCACTTAGAGATTCCTTAGACTTCATTGAAAAAGACTCAAATTCTTCAGAAAGTAAATTTATTTTAGAAGGCTTTAACTTAGAGGTACCTTCGTGAGTTACCTCGAGTGTGTGCCAAATCTCGTATGCGGTGCTGCATTGCGAGATTCTGTTAAACTCCTCTGAGCTCAAAGAGCAATACAATGCATTCTTTGTTTTTGCATTTAGAGAGAGCTCCCAGATTTGTTGTTGCGAGTAGCCTCCCACGGGTTTTTTCGAGATGTCAAACGGCATTTCGCAGCTGGCCCAAATCGTGAAGTCATTGGCTTGCAGCCAAGCCTTCATCCGCATCTTCCAGTAGGGATAGTTTCTCCCGTCGAAGAACGGCGGATGGGTTGTAGACTGCCCCTCGGAAATCCTGCTTGCGGAGTTGCTTCCCTCCATGATCTTCTTGCTAGGTGTTACTCCAATCTTGCAAGAACCTGCTCTGATACCAAATGTAATTCCTTGGTTGGAGGGGGTGAGATGTGCTCGACGTAATAAACAGAAATTGCGAAGTTAAAATAGACAATCTCACAAAATGAACAATCACACAATGGGCACAAGTATTTTGAGGTGGAAACCCAAACTAGGTGAAAACCACCACTTAACCCTCTTGAGTTAGGATTTCCCGATCGACCTAGTCGATCAAATCAACTAAACCCAGTCACTTAAATAAGGGTGACTGAACCTCAATTACATCCACACTAGTTAGACCGAGGGTAGTGTTCCTCAACTTCAAGAAGGAATTTGTCTCGCGAAGGAGATGGGAATTCGCAAAGCGAATACCCAACCAAAGATAATATAAAGTACAACAATCCTATAGAGCCTCAAATATTTGATCCTAGCTTCTATAGGAGTTAGGAAACTTTCCTTTGGTGGAAGTGCGTTGATGTGACGATGCAGGCGCGTGAACCATGCGGCGGTGGTTTGTCGCTCTCGTAATCACAGAGGGAGAGTGGGTGCGCAAAGGGATGGAGCTCTCCAGATATGAAATAGATGGTTGGAGAGCTAGAGCTTCAACTACTTCTCTTGGACACAAAAGATGTGGAAAGTGGTTTTCTTAGTGTGTCTTGGTGTATCTTATAAGCCAAGGGGTCCTCCTCTATTTATAGAGCCACTAGGAAGGCTTTGGAAGGCCTTGGAAGGCTTCCATAGCCGTTGGGTGCAAAGTCAAAGAGAATCAGGTCGTAGTAAGAAATAATCATGATTCTAACAAGGTCATCAAATGTCTGGTCCTGGCATCAGACGTTTGGAAAACCCGTTTAAGATGTATGGGAGCTAAGTCAGACGTTTGATTTTAGACGGGTTTCCTTCCTGACTTGAATCTGACCAAAACAAGGTTCTAATGTATGTTCATTGGATGACACATGGGACGTCTGCCACAAGGTCTGGACGTCTGGAAACCTATTCGTTCTCTGGAAATGGATTCCCAACGAGTCTAATGGCCATAAAATCTCTGAAGGAAGATTTTGGGTCAGTCGAGGGAAAACGGTCATGTATCAAACATCTGAGGTCCTCTACGGACGTCTGATACGAGGCTAACGGTCATTTCCTCAATGTTTGCTAAGGAAGCCAACGGTCCACTAGTTGGACATCTAGCAAAGGCATTAGACATCTTCTAAGACGTCTGATTTTATCAGACAGAACTAACTAAGTCCAGCCTAAATAATCGGGCGTCTGAGTCAACAGTCAGACATCTTAAATGTTTTTATCTGACGTCTGAAATTCAAATTAGACGTCTAAAAATTTTTTCTAGATCCCTATTTTGGTTTTCTAAGTTCTCTATAGAAAGCCTAAGTATCCTAGGGTAGTGCAGGTGTTCCTAGGACTAATTTAAGGATCCTTTGAGGCTCTTTAACAGATATTCTAAGAAATAAAAAGAGCAAGAATATAATGACAAAAGTACATCAAAAAAGATAAATAGAAATCTATCCTATTCTTTTTGTCCTTCCATCTTCAAGCTTTCGCTCCTCGCAAAGCTCCTCCACCCCTGTCCAGCTCCTCCAATCCACAATGGATGCGAGCTAGAACTCCGTCTAAACACCTGTCTCCATTTGCAATTTGACCTGAAAGCTAGGACTCAAAAGCAAATGTTAAAAGATACATGTTTTGTTATCATCAAAATAAACAATCGTGGTGCTCTAGTACCAACACTTTGGAGGTGGAGCGGCCTCACCGGAGGCGGTGGCCGGAGATGAAGGAGATGAGGGTGATGGAGGTCGGCAGTGGTCGATTTTGGGAAATAGAGGGTGGAGAAGAAAGTAGATGGGGAAGGGAGCTTATCTGGGAGGTGAAGAGACGACGGGGTGAAGCGGAGGTGTCGGGTTTGGTATGGCTGATGCCGGAGAGGAAGAGTGGCTCTGGTGAGTGGAGATTGGCGATGACGAAGAGAGGGAGATGCCTACAGGTACGACAAGGTGCAGACGAAGTCAAGAAAGAGGAATCCGCTGAAGGTATGGTGGTTGATTAGCCCATAGTTGTGGGCTATTTAAGTATTTAAGTGCCTACACATTAGGTTAATTCTAACATTTATTTAGTATAAATTAGGATGTAAATAGATTAATTCATAGTTTTAATTTAATTACATAATCCATGCATTGCATTCATACTTTAAGTACATTTAGAATTAGTTTAGAATGGCATTTATCTAATTAGATAACCAATTAGGTATATTATTTTTATTAACATAAAAGTTGAGGGTCTGTATATAAATGGCCCTAATATTTTAACATTATTTTCTTTTCTTCTTGCAGGAACGGCTGGTTGCCGCTCCAACGACGAACGGCTGGTGCAGTGAAGAACCCAATCAAGTGGGAGCGGATGTGATGGATCTGGTCAGGTGGATGATTTCAAATGTGTGCAGGCCACTACAAAAGGAGGAGGGAGGCAGCCGAGCTCGGGAGGCCTCCGCCACCGACCCACCACTGTGCAGAGAGAAGCTCTCTCTTCCACTCCACATTGCCGGCCTCTAATGTGGCGACGAGTCTCCACCACCGTGGGCGTGTGGTGTGACAGGCCACACCGCCATCCGAAGCTCGCCGCATCACCGTGGGCACCTTAGCGTGCATCCCCCTCGCCGTCATCGCCGACCACCATCACCGAGCTACTGATTCAGCCACCCTCTCAGTAACTTAAGACGTCTGGGGAATTTCCCAGACGTCTGAAGTTACCCGCTCACTTCCACTGCACATGCCTGAAGTCGCCTGCAGACCCCTTCCCGCACCTGCAGAACCTTCAGCGCACCCACGTCCGTCAACCTTCAGCTCAAACACGCCTCAACTCTCCAACAGCCACGCCTCCACCCGCACCTGCAGACCACCGCAACCATCTTCCACGCACCTGCAGACCACCACAACGCTTCCACGCACCTGCAGACCAACGCTTCACCGCGCCTGCAGACTAGCGCCCACCGTCTCCAACTGCACCTGTAGCACCCTCCGCCCGCACTTGCAGAAGCGCCTGCAGCTTGCGCGCCCACGCCAACCGCGCCTGCAGACCACCGCCACGCCTCCGCCCACGCCTGCAGAGCCCATCTCCACGCGCCTGCAGCATCCTCCACCCGCGCTTGCAGAAGCGCCCGCAGCTTGCGTGCACACGCCAGCCGCCTGCAGCGCCCTCCGCCCACGCACAACAGCCTGCACGCCCTCATCAGCTGCAGCCGCACCCGCTCAACCGCCTGCAGCCGCCACCAGCAGCACCTCCGCCGGAGCTCTTCCGGCCACCTCCGGCCGCCGCGCGACTCGCTGCCACCACCGATTCGAAGCTCTTGGTCCAAGGGACCTCCTTCGAGCTTCCCGCGCCCGGCCATCGGCTCCTCGTCATACAAGACAACGGGGAAAAATTCCCCTGTTTTGCTACAGTAAATCGTCAATTAAAATTTACATTTTCTACCATTGCCACATTTTAATCATATTTTATTGATTCTGCATTGCGGAAAATATCCTATAGTTTCTCATAATTACCATTTCAGCATTGTTTCTTGCTTAAACCTTAATCTAAAGGCAATCTTGGCTTGGTTCTTGTCCAAATTGACTACGAACAAACATTTTTAAGTGGCACGAATTTTAATACGTTATTGCCTCCCTGTGGATACGACCCGCTCCTCTGCGAGTGGTTATTTGTTGTTAAAAATTGATTAGTCGATTTTTCCACCACATTAAACTACAAATGACTTAAAAGCGAAAGATCGACCAGTCAGTGGTCGGACAAGGATGAGGAGTAAGGGAGGTTGCTGGACGTCGAGGAACCTACGACCGTGAGGAGAAGAGAGGAATCATGGGTGTTCACGGCCGAATTTGAGCGTTGAGGAGTCGAGGCGATTTGGGCTTTTTTAAATAGAACCCTGAAGGTCAGTTAGGGCTTGGGAAGTAAGCTTCCCAAGCAAGGAAAGCTCGCTGGAGAAGGAATCTGTTAGGACACCCATGTCTCTCATGCGTTCACATGAGAGATCGGGAAAGAATCTAGGATCAAAGATGGGTTCAGATTGGAGGGATTTTCTCAGAGAATCTCCCTTCTAATTTTGGAAGGGATTCTCTGACCAATTAAGGAGAAACCTCCAAAGCTTGCTGGAGTAGGATTCCTCTACTATAATGGCGGAGGGACCTAATTGCGAAGATGATGAAGAAGCTAGCGGGCCGTTCGTAAGGGTTTTTGAAAGATAGGAGTACAAATGTAATCAGGCTGGACCTTTTTGCAAACTATGTCAAGGCAAACTCAACTTGGGTTCTAATTTCGGTAAAAACCTAATTTGGACCTAAGGAATCCAATGGTGATGTTGGATTTTGGGTTTTACCATGTTTGACTAGGAAATTTATGTAAAAACCTAATTTAGGGCAAATATCTATCTAAGACCTCATTTTAGGTCAAGATGGGTTCCAATGGCCAAATTAAAGGTTTTAAACCCTATAGAATATTTTTCTATGATTTTTAGAGGGTTTAGGTGAGTTTTATCCTGACCAGAACCTTGGTTAATCAAGTGGGTCTATTTTAGGATTTCAAGAAGTCATTTAATTCACGGGACACACACAAACCCTTTTCTGTCTGATCCAACACACTTATTATCTTATTAAGACATTTTGACCTTTGTTTAGCCCTTGAGAAAACATGTTGTTGTACTGTATTGGTAAAATTATAGTTTTACCCCTTGTTTCTTATTTTTCTCTCAGAAAGGTTATGCAGTGAATTAGAACCTTCAGTTGGTTATGTAGGAGCATTTATTCTCTTCACTGGGTCAAAATGAGCTAGTTAGGGTTCATGATAGTGTTCCCATCATACCCCCATGCCTAGCTTTTCCTAGTCCCTTAGCAAAATTTTAAGGTTTAATCCTTGATTCTAGACCATGTAATCTTTTTGATGCTTAAAATTGTGATGTGTGCTTTCTTCTGTGGATTAGGTTAGAATGTCAATAGTAGGCCTAGAGGTACTCAAGTACCAACCAAGATCTGGACGTGACCAGCTCTAGCGTCAGTCAGCCACGAAGGTTTTTATAGCCCATAGGAACTATCCTAAGGTTCGTTGAACTCCACGGTTAAAGCACCTACGCTTGTAACATATTTTAGCCTTGGTTTAATTTGCAGTGCATTTTTGTAAGAGAGAGACAGAGGAATTTTCTTTATTTAGAGAGTTTTCTCTCTCTTTTCTTTTTATTTCTAGCTTTGAATTGCCTTTACAGCATAGTCTGTATCGGATTCTTAGTCCCCATCATCAATCCTTGAAGGGTTCTTGGCAACCGATGCTTCGAGATGGCACCGCCCATGGCAACCCCCAGAACCATGGCTTTCGAGATTTCGAGATAATCTAGCCCATAGCGTTTTGTAGCTAAATCCAGACCTTGGCAATCAACATTTCGTGATAATACCTCTCATGGCATCTGAACCAGCATAGGGTGCTTACATGCCCCCGGTAGGATATGTAGATATCCTAGGAGACAAGCACCGAGGAGATGATATGTTATTGTGCATCTTGGAGAGGAATTTCCCTCCTCTCTACGTCAAGAACTCATCCAAATCAACTTGTGTTGATCAGCCGCTCCTAATCTAGGCGACTTTTTCAGAACAATTTAAATGCATTTGCTTGATTTTGATACTTATGCACACTGAACCAGACTGTGTGTCGATTGGGGTGCTTAGGTTACCGAGTCTCGCAAACCAATGGTTAGTTAATGAGGCTGAATACTCCCTAAGCCTTAGACCTATTACTTAAGCTTCGCATTTTCCCCAACCTCTTGAGGACTATCCAGATCTTAGCGGATACCTGAATTTTTAAGCCTAAGAGTATAGCCCAAGAGGCCTAAAATCAACATTCCTACTAATCTCTTCTGTATTTCATTAGCACTTTTTTCCTTTTATTTTTCTTGATATAGTCTAGAACTCAGTTAATTCCTTAATATCTTACTAATAACTATCTCTTTTCTTTTCAACTTGTGCTCTTTTTTGACATTTTTAACTTCTCCCCTTTTTCTCCTCAAGATTTGTATGGCCTCAAAATTTTCTCTCTCAGAATTTTTTTATTCTTTTACAAGAATTTTTCATTTTTTTGGTATTTTGGGAATATGTGATTTTTTTTGATGAAACCTTTTCTTGTGAGATGATTTTCATGGTGTTTTGCACTTTCATACCCCACAATGCCTACGATTTGCAATGTCCCCATTGTAAATTAGGTGGGTTCGAGTTTAGCTTAGATCATTCATTAGAACAGGTTCTGGGTAGGTGAACGGGTCGAGGTGACTATTGCAGACAATTTCAAGCTCGGGTACAGGTACCTGAGGTGGAGTTGGTTGTTCTAATGGATGAACCCTAAAGTGCAATATGAATTCAGCATAGGAATGTCAAGAAAGGTTTCGGGTTTTTCAAAAATGATGGGTTGTACTTCAAACTCGAGAAATCTTGGTTTAGGGAAGAGGACTTTGTTGAAATGTTATCTAGTTGGTGGCAGAACAAGGTTGTGCATAGATCTGCCACACAGTAGTTGGCTTCCAAGTTGGCAGGCATGCGATCTATGCTGAAAGAGTATGGGAAAACAGTAGCACTGATCAGGAAGCAGAGGAGGGTGGAGGCACTGGCAGTGGTCCAAAGTCTGGATTTGAAGGAATGCAAGCAGCCACTTAGTTCTCACGAATAGTAACAAAGGCAGCAGATGTAGCAGGTTGTTGGGGAGAAGGATTTGAAAAAAGAAATGGACTGGCATGAAAGATCTAGACAATTATGGCTCAAGGAAGATGATGCCAACACAAAGTTCTTTCATCTTGCGGCCAATGCTAGGAGGAGGTTCAATCTTATTTCATCAATTAAAATGGGTAAGAGAACTATCACATCTATCAATGAAATCAGATGTGAAGCTAGTAGGTATTTCAAAGAGCTTGCCAAGGCTGCACCAAGGGGTTCTTGGAGGATGGCATTGGCAGACTTCCCAAGTGTCAGTAATGATCAGGTGGCCATGCTAATTGCTCTTATTTCTGAACAAGAAACAATGAAAGGAATTAAAGACTTGAATAATGAGGGGGCTCCTGGACCGGATGGGGTTCAGGTATTTTTTTACAAAGAAATGTGGAATGCCATTAAAAAGGTTGTGATGAATGTTATCCATGAATATGAATTGGGCAACATTGGGTTTGAGAGACTGAATAAGTCCTACTTGTTCTTGCTACCGAAGAAGTCGAGTGTGGAGAACTTCTTAGACTATAGACCCATCACCTTGTCAAATTCCATTTACCTTATTATCAGCAAGATTTTAGCCAGCAGAATGCATGATGTACTACAAGATTTGATAATGCCTGTCCAATCTGCCTTTCTACCTGGGAGGTCTCTATAGGAATCCTTCATCATGGCGTAAGAGATGGTGATGGGGTGGCACAGGAGAAAGTCCAAGGCCTTTCTTTGGAAAGTTGATTTCACCAAAGCCTATGACTCAATCTCCTGGCCGTACCTTTGGGAAATCCTTAAAAGGAGAAAATCCCCCCCCCTTTTGATACAATGGGTGAAGAGATGTATCACGACTGCCTCATACTACCCTCTAATAAATGGGAAACCATGTCGGGCCTGGATTCAGCCCCAGTGTGGGGTAAGGAAGGGGTGCCCACTTGCCCCTCTGATCTTCAATCTTGCAGTGGATACGTTGGCATGATATGCATGCAAACTAGCAGTTGATGGGTTGATAAGGGGGTATTCTATGTCTAACAACAGGGCCTTCGCCCCCATTCTCCAATATGCGGATGACACTATTTTTTTTGTGGAAGGGGGGAAGAGGGAAGCGCAAGTTCTATATTATATGGTTAAAATTTTTGGAGAGATTTCTGGTTTAAAACTTAATGGAAGCAAGTTCTCCTTGGTTTGCTTTGGTATGAATGGAATGGTCTAGAATGACATATCCACCATCTTGGGCATTCCTGTGATTTCACTGCCAGTCAAATATCTGGGGTTACCTTTGAAGTACACAAAACTGAGGAAAGCAGATTGGTCCTTCGTATATGAAAAGGTGGCTACGAAATTAAAGGGCTGGAGTAGTCGTTACTTATCAAAAGGTGGGAGGTATATTTTACTAAACTCGGTCATTACATCCATTCCAGTTTTATTCTTCTCTGTTCTTAGTGCCCCAAAATCAATTTGGAAAAAACTTGATGTGATGCACAAGAGGTTCTTCTGGAAAGGGGCTTCTCATCATGGGGCTTTCCTCCAACCTGTAAAGTGGGAATCAATTTGTTTGCCAAAGAAGTTTGGTGTCATGGGAATTAGATCCCTCAAAGAATTTAATGATGCCCTACTTTTGAAGTGGGTTGTTCGACTGCTACAAGGGGAAAAAAAATGTGGATAGAGATCATTACGTATAGTTATGGGGTTGCCAATGACGAGAAGAACTGTCTAAATCCACACAAACCATCTCCTTTTTGGTCATTAGTGGTGCGTGCCTTGGCGGATAATTGGAGCCTATTCAAGTCTGTCTTAGGTGATGGGAAAAGCTTCAAATTCTGGTTGGACATGTGGCAGGTACCCTCTTGCATTTTCAGCCACTTCTGATAAAAATGCTGTGGTATGTGATTACTGGGACACAGCCTCTGAAAATTGGTCTCTAAACAATGTGATGCGTAATGGTCATCAAACAAGAACATGAGTAGAAAATGAGCATCTCATGCAGGAACTTGCTACTTTTAAACCCACACCTGAGGAATATGACACATACAAATGGGAGGGTAAGTTCTCCTCAGCAGCTGCCTATGACAAGCTTGTCAACTCATCCAGGATGGCAGAAGTGGATGAGGTTGGGAAAAAGCTATGGAAATTGAAGATATCACTGAAGATACAAATTTTTTTGTGGTTATGCAAAAGAGATGGCCTAATAACTGGAGACTTGAGGCATAGGAGAATGGGAAGCCCTACCCACTTCTGCCACTTGTGTGGGATGCATAATGATTCTAGTATTCATATATTTTCTACTTGTGTGATTACAGATTATGTGTGGAGGAAGGTGTGTAGGGAATCTATTCCCACGTGGAAGAACCTCTAGAGTTCTTTCTTGAGGGCGAATAAGCCATACTTGCCTATGGTGGTTGTTTTATGGTCTGTATGGAGAGCTAGAAATGAGAGCTTGTTTCAGGAGAGTCCAATGAATGTAGATAATATTGTCAATAGTTGGCAGAATCTCATACACCAATGGGGTTCAATCATGTAACCTTTTTCATTATATTTTTATCAATAAAAGCTCTCCTGGATTGCTATCGGTGATTTGACAGCATTTTTCATCTCAAAAAAAAATTGACGGGTTGCCTCCTATTAAGCGCTGAGTTTAACGCCATCGGCTGGGCGCAATGATCTCAAGGAGAATGGAGGGTAAAGGATGTCTCAGCCATATTTGTATCAGTAAGGTCAATGAACAGTTTGAGTCTCTGACCGTTCACAACGAAAGGTTCTAAATCGTGGCTGAGTGGACTGATCTCGATGGCTCCATTTCCAAATATTCATCGGATGAGGTAAGGTTCGATCCATTTTGATATGAGTTTTCCTCAGAATAGTTTAAGCTTAGCATCAAAGAGTAGGACTTTTTGACCAGGATGAAAGATCTTTCAGTATATGTGCTTGTCATGAAAGGCCTTAACTCGCTCTTTATAAATTCGCAAGTTCTCATACACGTCGTGGCGTAATTCAACGATCTCGCTCATTTGAAGCTTTTTGTGGGTTGTAGCCTTAGAAAGATCTAAATTGCAATTTCGCACTGCCCAATAAGCTTTGTGTTCCAATTCGACAGGGAGGTGACATAACTTCCCATACACCAATCTGAAGGGAGACATACCTAATTGGCTTTTGTGGGCGATCCTATAAGCCCACAAAGCTTCCAGAAGGCGAGATGACCAGTCTTTCCTATCAGGTTGAACAGTAACCTAGAGGATTTTCTTGATCTCCTGATTTGATAGCTCAGCTAGACCATTAGTTTGGGGGTGATAAGGAGTAGAGATTCGGTGTGATACCTCATATTTGGACATCAGTGACCTGAACTGAGCATTAATGAAATGGGTCCCACTAAAAGAGATTATAGCACGTGGAATCTCGAATCGCAGAAAGATGTTCTGATGAATGAATTTGATAACCACCTTATGATCATTGGTTTGGGTCGAAATGGCTTCAATCCATTTGGACACGTAGTCAACAGTGAGTAGAATGTACTCGAACCTGTCCGAAATAGGAAAGGGTCCCATAAAATCAATCCCCCAGACATCGAAGATTTCACATACGAGAATCGACTATAAGGGCATCATATCCCAGTGGCTCATGTTGCCTAAGGTCTGACAACTAGTGCATGCCCTACAGTGATTGTATGCATCTTTGAAAATCGTGGGCTAATAGAAGCCACACTGGAGGACTTTCACTGTGGTTTTATGACCTGAGAAGTCTCCACCGCATGCCTAGTCATGGCAGAAGGATAAGATGCCCTGAATTTCCGCTTTCGAGACACATCGTTGAATGATTTGATCGACACCAATGCGTAAGAGATACGGGTCTTCCCAGAAGTAATACTTGGCATCGGAAAGTATTTTTGTCCTTCTTGGCCTTCGGCCAATTAGACAAGATCTGATGTGATGCCAGGTAGTTTACTAGATCAGCAAATATAACTATGGAAGCCCTGTACTGATAGTAAGGAGGTGCTCATCGGGAAAATGTTCCGTAATGGGTTCGGAAGGGTCGATAATATCAAAAAGAAGGCAAGACAAGTAATCAGCTACCACGTTTTGTTTTCTCACTTTGTTGCGAATCTCGAGGTCAAACTCTTGCAATAGCAAGATCCAACGGATTAGTCGAGGTTTCGCATCCTTCTTTGCAAGGAGATGCCTCACAGCTACATGATCAGAGTAAATGATAAAATGGGAACCCAAAAGATACGATCTGAATTTTTCTAGGGCAAATACTATGCCTAGCAGCTCTTTCTCAATAATTGTGTAGTAACGCTGAGCCTCGTCAGGTGTCTTGCTAACGTAGTAGATGACCACGGGTTTCCTGTCAATTTTCTACCCAACTACCACTCCTACATCGAAATCAGATGCATCGTACATGATCTCAAAGGGTTGAGACCAATCAGGGGATTGTAGGATCGGAGCTTGGGTAACTCGATCACGTAGGGTTTCAAATGCTTGAGTGCATTCCTTGGAGATTTCGAAAGGAACATCCTTAGATAGTAGAGTGGTTAGGGGGCGCGCGATCTTTGTGAAATCAGGAATGAATCGACGGTAAAAATCGACATGCCCCAGAAAAGATTGGATGTCCTTGATCGAGCTAAGCATAGGGAGTTTGGAAATCAGATTCACCTTGGCTCGATCGACCTGGATGCCTTTTTCTGATATGAGATTTCCCAGGATAATTCCTTCAGGCACCATGAAATGACTCTTTTCCCAGGAAAGAACCAGATTCGTGTCAATGCACCGCCTGAGGATCTGGACCAAGTGCAGGAGGCAATCATCAATTGATTTGCCAAATACTGAAAAGTCATCCATGAAGACTTCCAGATAATCACCTACCATATCTGAGAATATGGCAAGCATGCACCACTGAAAAGTAGCGGGTGCATTGCAGAGATCGAACAACATCCTTCGGAATGCGTACATCCCGAAGGGGCAGGTGAAAGTAGTCTTTTCTTGGTCCTCAGGATGGATTGCAATTTGGTTATAACCGGAGTATCCGTCCAAAAAGCAGAAGAGCCTATTTCCCGCTAGTTTCTTGAGGATCTGATTAATAAACGGTAGTGGGAAATGATCCTTCTTTGTGGAGGTATTGAGTCTTCTGTAATCAATTCAGACTCTCCACGAATTCACCACACGGGTCGGTATGATTTCTCCGATTTCAGTCGTGATCACAGTGAGTCCTGCCTTCTTAGTCACAACTTGGATTGGACTCACCCACCAACTGTCGGAGATCAGGTAGATGATCCCAGCATCTAACCACTTGATGATCTCCTTTTTCACGACCTCCTGCAGATTAGGATTCAGACGTCTCTGCATTTCACGGGAAGGTCATGTGCCCTCTTCAGTATAGATGCGGTGTGTACAATAAGAGGGACTATTGCCAGTCAAATCATCGAGAGTCCATCCAATGGCTTTTCGATGTTGCTAGAGAACAGTAATCAGACAGGATTCCTGATCAGGTGTGAGTCTGGAGTTGATAATCACAAGAAACGTTTGATTGGAACCCAAAAAGACGTACTTAAGATGATCGGTAAGAGGCTTGAGTTCCAAAATAGGGTTATCAGCAACAATGGGTGGTTCAAGTTGTGTGTCAGGCACAAGGGAAGGAGTTATGGGTGTGTCTAGGTCAAGTTCAGACTCTTCTGATTGTGGGTTTTGATTCTCTTGTGGTTGATCAGAAGTAGTCAGGTTTTCCTCAATATATGGATCGTCAACCACGGCCTTGATGTCACATATTTGTTTCATAACTCTGCAATTAATCCCTTGTTGGGCCTTAAAGATGTCGATTTTTAGTGTTTGGTTTTCAAATTTCATTTCAATTTGGCCCTCCTCACAATTTATGTTGGCCCTAGCAGTGGCCAGAAAAGGTCTTCCTAGTATAATTGGTGTATTCCTTCAATTTTCTGAAGCATCCATATCCAAGATTACGAAGTCCACCGGGAAATAGAAATCCTAAACCATAACAATGACATTCTTAAGAACTCCTTTAGGTGACTTAATAGATCAATCTGCCAACTGTAATGTCACCTCTGTCGGTTTGAGCTCAGATTCTTCAAGATGGTCAAGTAGGGATGTAGGTATTAGGTTTATAGAGGCTCCTAGATCTAATAAAGCTCTATCAAATTGAATATCACCAATTGTACAAGAAATCAAGGGAATACTTGGGTCTTTTGCCTTGTGTGGGAGTTTGCTTAAAATTACAGAGCTGGCTTGCTCTGACAATACGATTGGGCTCCTACTTTTGGTTCACGGCTTACGCTTAGGTGTACACACGTCTTTCAGAAATCATGCGTAAGCTGGTACGTGGCGAATTGCATCCATCAAGGGGATGTTTATCTGGACCTGTTCAAAGAGCTTGACCAGGTCCTCCTTAGGTGCCACAGGTTTGGTTGTCCTCTTTCCCTTGGTCAAGACCTTGGGAAATGGAACCTTAGAAGGTTCTTCTAGAAAGGGTCCAGGTTCTTGATCAGGGACAGGGGTATCCTGGATAACTATCCTAGGGCTTGGGTTAACACTACCAAGCTGAAAGTGGCTTGGGTAAGGTGGGTCTTGTGTTGCTTTGCCACTACGAGTTGTAACTAAATTTAGTCCTGCCTGGTTCTGGTTTGGTGTCAGTAAAATAGGTGGCTGCTACTGAAATCCCGAATATGATGCCGAAGCTTCCATCCCATTAGGTGATGGAACAGAATGGGCCTGATAAATCATGTGGGCTTGGCTCGGATTTGGGTTCATAACGTGCCTCTGGTTTGGCATGTTGTTTGGATTCGGTAGAGGTTGCGAAGGGAGTGTGCCAGGTTGGCGGGAATTTGCCATCTGGGTGAGTTGATTGCGAACCATTGTGATCTCATCTTTGTGTTATTTTTGCATAGCCGCATTCATCTTTTGAATGTTAGCCAGCATCTAAAGGATTAGAGTCATCTGATCTATCTGAGTTGGCCTAGATTGATAGGTGGGGTTGGGCTGAGGCTGAGGCGGTTGAAATGGACAAGGAGCTTGTGGACGGGGTTGATGTGGTGGTCTTTGATTCTAATTATTTCCCATCCATAGGAAATTGGGATGATTCCGCTATCTAGGGTTATAGGTGTTAGAGAATGGGTCATTCTGGATGGCGTGGAGGTCCTTGTAGGTCTGAGGAGCCTCAGAAAAGTCAGACTACGAGGGTTTAGAGTTCCCCCAACTAGAGTAGGCAAGATTAGAGTTTCCTCCGACCCTAGAGTCAGACAGGGGTGGATACAAGTCAATCCCCTAAGAAGATCGGTGATAGATGTTATGCACAGCTTCCCTCCTAGAGGGGGGCTGTGCGAACGGGTTTTGCGCAAAGGTGGCTCACTGCAGATGTTGAGTTAGCTCATCCACCTTCTTCTCAATGATAGAGACCTTGTCCAAACGACTGGCCATTAATTCCAAGTCGACGGATGTGGATAGGCCTTGCGTCTCATGTGCTCCCCATGAATTCGTCGATGCGCGGGCATTCGTTCGGTCGAATAAGCCCATGGAGTCATTACTGATGGAGTTCTCGCACATATTCTTGAGAATCTCCCACACAATGCCTTCATGTTGACCCATGATATTTCCTCCGCAAGTTGCATTGACGAATAAACAGATATCTTCACAGAGTCCTTGGTAAAAACACAGGACTTGTTCCCATTTAAGAACTCTGTAATGGGGGCACTTTCGCATGAGATCCAGGAAACAGTCCCATGCTTCATGAAGTGGCTCTCCAGGCTGCTGTGTGAAGTGTGTGATCTAGTGTCATAAGGCATTCGTCCGACCAACTGGGAAGAACTTTCTTAGAAACTTGGATTGTAGTTCAACCCATGTGTTGATTGGACATGTTTGAGTCTGATACCAATGAGCTGTTTGTCCATGAGAGAGAAGGAGAACAACTTCATGAGAAGAATATTCCGATTTTGGACATCTGACCCGAAGGTCTGGGCCAGATGCTTGAGTTGTTTTATGTGCTAGAAAGGATCCTCAGAATTGAGCCCATGAAATTTTGGAATAGCATGAATCATGTCGGGCTTGAGTTTAGAATCAAGACCTCCAGCTGGGATTTGGACTCGAGGTTCGATGGCCACCGTAGCGGGATTGTAATGATCTCACATCATAGGATGCTGCGGTGGATTCACAAAGGCTTGGAATAAATCATTAAGGCGTTGAAGTTGGTTATCAAGGTTATTCTCTTCTTCTACGGGTTGTGCCATGATGATGGAAGGAGAATTGGGTTCAAATGAATCAAAGGAGATGTCTATGTGATGGGGTTGCTGTACAAACATGGAAGTCAAGGCCTGGCCTCGACGGGAGTGAATAACTAAAGGAGGCCTCAAGGATGGTCATAAGGACCTCCTACCGAACATGCACTGATGGTCTAGATGAGAGTAGAATGTGATGGACCCAATCAAGGCACCCAAAAGAATTTGGATGACTATAGAGGTTTGGGGCGGATGATACCCCTTAGTCAGAAAGTCGTCCACCTAAGAAATACCTGTGCAGCCAGAGAGGGAGATTCCCGCAAAGACCCCTACACAGTAGAGCACCCCCACGAGTTACAGGGTTTCCCCCACCCGACCTCTCTTGTCACTGATGTTCCAGGTAGACCATAATGGGGACTTGACCTCTTAAGTCTACCAGTTTTAATTAAGAGAAAGGATACTTAAGATTTCACTTGAACTTTAGGTGTATTGAGTGTGCAAAGTGACCTAATTTCAAGGTTGGTTGACCCAACAAGGTGGGTCAACTTCACCTATTTGTCCTTTGAGAAGTTTTAGGTCCCTTCTTTTTAGGATTCAGGTGAGATTTAAGAGCCTGAATTTTAGGGTTTGCTTGAATAAATCACTTCAACCAAGGCTTAGGCACACATCTTTTTGGAGAGTTGATTCTTTCTTATGAAAGTGTCTGTATAACCCTAAATTGAAATCCTTAATTTGGATCTAATCTTGGTCCAATTTAGTTTGCCAAATGTGGTATCTAGGGCTTAATCAAGAAAGTTATAGCCCTAGTTACCTTAAGTGGGTGCACAAATTAGATTTTGTTGTTAAAATCAAATCAGGCAACTTGATGAATTAGCTAAGAATGTAGAGCAAGTAGCCCTAATTTATTTTATCCTTTTTTTCTTTTTTTCAAATGAGGGGCTTAAGAGAGAGAGTAATCAGGAACTACCTACCCTTGGCGTGTTTGATGCGCGGTTGTCTTTCTTTGAATCTTCTCCCTAAAACAACCATAATAAAAAGAGATATAGCAAGTTAGTGTCAAATCAAAAATTGTAATCAAGAATTCTAAATTGCCTTTTGCTCCCCGGCAACGACACCAAAATGTTTAGAGCGCTGAATCAATATTTAAAAGTATTGCATTGTAATATAGCCGAAAAAGCGTTCAAAATAGATATAATTTTATTACTCGAATTTGAAGTCTAAGGTCGAACACAGGGAGCAAATTAGTATTTAGAAATCAAGATCACAATTCAAAGTAAAAAGATTTGCAATAATAACATGATCAAAGTGCAAAAAGGTGGGAGTAAAATGGTGATTTAGATCACCAAATACTCCGACAATATCATCTAAGGAACTCAATGTATATGAATATGAATCAAACTCAAATTGGATGCCTAATTTGTAAATCAGATGACTTAAACGTTTGATGCTACAGTGCTCTTCCCTTCTGATTTCTGCTTTCTCTGCTTCTCTTCTGCGGCTCCTCTTCTTTCTTCCTTAGCTTCTCCTTCTATTTCTTCCGTCTGCCTTCTCTCTTCCTTTGCCTTTCTTATACCTTGGCCCTTAGCTCCTTTTCGTCCTCTTCAGGCCTTCACTTCTTCTTCTTTAGCCTTTGACTTAGCTTCTATTTCTCTTCTACCTGCAGCAAAACCTACCCCTACCTGCATGCAGCTATCCTCTCTTTCTTTCTTAGGTTCTGCTTTCCTAGAGCCACACAGACAATCGGGTTATTGGGTCGGGTGCATACTCGGGACCAGGCCCACCTGCGTGCGGTGGTGGGTGAGGAGTGCAGGTTGGGTCCGGTCAGCCAGGTCCGCATGGGTAGTGCCGCGAACGAGATCGGGTCGGGTGAGAGGGACCTCACCCCATGGACCTGAGGCGAACAGATACAGGCACAAAATCAACTTATACGGGTGTGCGACCTCAGGACTTTCTAAGGTGGGACTATCCGTGCACCCTTCATCTCGTGCGCCCGCAGCATAGGTGGTCTTCCAATTGCAGCAATTGCTACGGCCTTCGACTGGAATTGAGAGCCTGGATTCGTGCACGAGAGTATTCCGTGAAGCTTGGGACAGAAGCTTGGAACTGGCAAGGCCTGGAGCGACCTTAAGCGAGCTTCATGCTCACTCGCCAATGGCGGATGAATCCTAAACCTGAAATCACAAGAACAGCCTCATGGCTATGTCAAATCGCTCAGGGAGCATCACCGGAACACGGCGAATGTGCCAGGGTGGTTGGCGTAGCGTGGGGACGTCTGTGCAAGCATGCCTAGGGCACACTGTGTGCGAAGGTGTGGGTGTCTTCAGGGCTGCGTTTGGGTGAGTGGCGCGGTGATATGAGTGAGGGGAAGTGTCCAGTGGAGTGAGGGGAAGCTTATGGGCTTGTCGACGAGGAATGGGATGTCCTATGGAGGTGGAGCGGAAGGAGATGAGGGTGATGGAAGTCGGCAGTGGTCAATTTTGGGAAGTAGAGAGTGGAGAAGAAAGTAGAGGGGGAAGGGAGCTTATCTGGGAGGTGAAGAGATGACGGGGGCTAGCGGAGGCATCGGGTCTGATACGGTCGACGCTGGAGACGAAGAGTGGCTCCGGTGAGTGGAGATCGGCGAGGACGAAGAGAGGGAGACGCCTGCAGGTATGTAAAGGTGTGGACGAAGTCAAGGAAGAGGAATCTGCCGCAGGTATGGTGGTCAGACGACGAGGAGGACTAAGGGAGGTCGCTGGACATCGAGGAACCAACGACCATGAGGAGAAGAGAGGAATCAGGGGTGTTCACAGCCGAATTTGAGAGTCGAGGAGTAAGGGCGATCTGGGATTCTTTAAATAGAACCCTGGAGGTCGGTTTGGGCTTGGGAAGCAAGCTTCCCAAGCAAGGAAAGCTCACCAGAGAAAAAATCCGTTAGGAAACCCATGTCTCTCATGCGTTCGCATGAGAGATTGGGAAAGAATCTGGGTTCAAAGATGGGTTTAGATTGGAGGGATTTTCTCAGAGAAACTCCCTTCTAATTTTGGAAGGGATTCTCTGATCAATCATGGAGAAACCTCCTTCCAAAGCTCATCGGAGTAGGATTCCGCTACAATAATGGTGGAGGGACCTAATTGCAAAGACGATGAAGAAGCTAGGGGCCCATTTGTAAGGTATTTTGAAAGATACGGGTACAAATGTAATCAGGCTAGACCTTTTTGCAAACTAGGTCAAGGCAAACTCAACTTGGGTTCAAATTTTGGTACAAACCTAATTTGTACCTAAGGAATCCAATGGTGAAGTTGGATTTTGGGTTTGACCACGTTTGACTAGGAAATTTATGTGAAAACCCAATTTAGGGTAAATATCTGTCTAAGACCCCATTTTAGATCAAGATGGGTTCCAATGGCCAAATTAAAGGTTCTAAACCCTATAGAATATTTTTCTATGATTTTTAGAGGGTTTAGGTGAATTTTATCCTAACCAAAACCTTGGTTAATCTAGTGGGTCTGTTTAGGTTTTCAAGAAGTTATTTAATTCACATGACACACACAAACCCTTTTCTGTCTGATCCAACCCACTTATTATCTTATTAAGGCCTTTTGACCTTTGTTTAGACCTTGGGAAAACCTGTTATTGTACTGCATTGATAAAATTATAGTTTTACCCCTTATTTCTTATTTTATTCTCAGAAAGGTTATGCAGTATATTAGGACCTTCAGTTGGTTATGTAGGAGCATTTATTCTCTTCATTGTGTCAAAATGAGCTTGTTAGGGCTCATGATGGTGTTCCCATCAGCCTCGCACTATCCGCATCCTCTTAAGGATTAATTCGAATCTTAACAAATACTTAACTGTTTAAATCCTAAAATAGATCTAAGAGGCCTAAGGTCGATATCCACCACTAATTCCTTAAGTTTTAACCTTCCAGGTCTTAATTAATCATTTGATCCAACCTAGAAGTTAGGTAGGTTCCATATTCAGTTTCAAGGAACTCTTTTTTTCTTTCATTTGATCCCTTTTCTTCTTTCTTTTCTTTTCCTTCCCTCTATTTTTTATTTAGCTCAAAATGACCTCTCCTTTCCTCTTTTCTCTCTTTTTTTTTTGATGAAACCCTTCCATGATTGATTTCATAGCATTTTGCATTTTAATACCCCCCCATGCCTACAATTTATAATGTCCTCATTATAAATTAGGTGGGTTCAATTTCAATTTAGATCATACATTAGAATAGGTGGGTGGTGAACAAGTCGGAATGACTGTTGCGAATGATTTCAAGCTTTGATACATGTACCAAAGGAAGAGTTGGCTATTCTAAAGGATGAACCCTAAATTGCAATATGAATTCAACAAAAGGATATGTCAGGAAGGTTTTGGGTTTTTCAAAAGATGACAGGTTGCCTCCCATTAAGCACTAAGTTTAACTCCATCAGCTGGGTACAATGAAGCTCAGGGAGAATGGAGATCAAAAGATACTGCAGCCAAATTTGTGTCAGTAAGTTCGACAAATGTTTTGAGTCTTTGAACATTCATGACAAAAGGTTTAGAATCAAGGTTGAGTTCACTGATTTCGACAACTCCATTTTCGAATTCTTGCCTCACCAAAAATGGTCCAATCCATTTAGACCTGAATTTGCCTGGGAAGAGCTTGAGTTTGGCATCAAAGAGTAGTACTTTCTAAATAGGATGGAAGGATTTTCTTGAAATGTGCCTGTCATGGAAAACTTTCACCCACTCTTTGTAGATTCACGAGTTCTCATACACGTCATTGCATAACTCCTCGATCTCACTCAATTTCAATCGACAGTGTAATTTAGCCTTCACAAGATCTAGATTACACTTCTATACTGCCTAGTAGGCTTTATGCTCCATTTCTACAGGGAGGTGGCATGCCTTTCTGTACACCAGTCTAAAGGGAGACATACCTAACTCGATCTTATGGGTGGTCCTATAGGCCCATAAGGATTCTGAAAGGTGGGTAGACCAATCCTTCTTGTTAGGCCAAACAGTGACCTAAAGAATCTTCTTGATCTCCCGATTTGACAGCTCTGGCAATCCATTAGTCTGAGGGTGATAAAGAGTCGAGATACGATGCGACACCCCATACTTTTTCATCAGAGACTAGAAGTGCATATTTGCGAAATAAGACTCGTCATCGCTGATGATGGCTTTTGGAATCCCAAATCTTGAAAAGATGTTCTCTTGAATGAATCGAAGAACAAATTTATGATCACTTGTTCTAATGGGGATGGCTTCGATCCATTTAGAGTCATAATCAACAGCGAGTAAGATATATTCGAAGCCATTTGATCCTGGAAAGGGTCCCATAGAATCAATTCCCCAGATGTCAAAGATCTTGCACACAATGATCGATTTCAAGGGCATCATATCACATGGGCCCATGTTGCCTAAGGTTTGACAATGAGTGCATCTTTGAACATTGTCGGCCAAAAGAACCCACACTGGAGGATCTTCACTATGGTTTTTTGGCTAGAGAAATGGCCACCGTAGGCCTAGTCATGACATAATGAGATGACGTTATTGACCTCATTGTTAGGAATGCATCTCCGGATTATCTGATCATTGCCAATATGGAAGAGATACGGTTCTTCCCAAATGTAGTACTTGGAATTGGAAATCAACTTGTCCTGCCTGGAAGTCATCCAATCTGGTGGGACTTTCCTCGTAACCAAGTAGTTTACCATGTTAGCAAACCAGGGAAGTCCATTAATGGCCAATAGATGTTCATCCAAAAAATGCTCGGTAATAGGTCTGGATGGGTCAATGACTGAAGAAGGAAGGCGAGACAAATGGTTAGCTACCACGTTGTACTTTCCCACCTTGTCACAAATTTTAAGGTTGAATTCTTGCAACAGTAAGATCCATCGGATTAATCTTAGTTTCACATCCTTCTTCCTGAGTAAGTGCCTCACTACAATGTGATCCAAATATATAATGACATGGGAACCCAAGAGGTATGATCTGAATTTTTCCAGGCCAAATATGACAGCCAGCAGCTCTTTCTCCGTAATTGTGTAGTTACATTGAGCCTCATCTAATGTCTTGCTGGCGTAATATATGACCACAGGTTTCTCGTCT
Organism: Thalassia testudinum; assembly: GCA_037157565.1. Taxonomy (NCBI): domain Eukaryota; kingdom Viridiplantae; phylum Streptophyta; class Magnoliopsida; order Alismatales; family Hydrocharitaceae; genus Thalassia; species Thalassia testudinum. The sequence continues at coordinate 65,961,881 of JAZHRO010000025.1, read as the reverse complement.
ATTTTCTACCCTCACACCGCTCCCACTGCATAGTCAGATGCATCACACATGATCTCAAAGGGTTGAGGCCAATCAGGAGATTGTAGGATTGGTGCTTGGGTGACTCGGTCACGCAAGATCTCAAATGCGTGAATGCACTCACTCTTCATCTTGAATGGCATCTTTTGAGAGGAGGTTAATCAAGGGGCGTGCAATCTTGGAAAAATCAAATATAAATCTATGATAAAAACCCACGTGTCCCAAGAATGATCTGATATCTTTGACCGAGCTAGTCATAGGTAGCTTGGAAATCAAATACACCTTGGCTCGGTCGACTTGAATACCTCTCTCAGAAACAAGATGTCCCAGGACAATGCGTTATGGAACCATAAAGTGGCTCTTTCCCCAGGAGAGCACTAACTTCACATCAATGCATCTTTTAAGGATTTGGACCAGATGCAGGAGGCACTTATCAAAAGATTCACCAATTACCGAGAAGTTTTTCATGAATACTTCAAGGTATTTACTTACAATGTCAAAGAATATGGCTAGCATGCACCGTTGAAAGGTAGCAGGTGCATTGCATACCCCAAAAGGCATCCTACGGAATGTGTACGTATTGCAGGGGCAGGTAAAGTTGGTCTTTTCCTAACCCTCTAGATGAATTGTCACCTAATTATACCCGATGTAACCATCCAAGAAGCAGAAGAATCGATTTCACACCAATTTCTCGAGAATCTGATCAATAAATTGTAGTGGGAAATAATCTTTCTTCGTGGAGGCATTTAGTCTTCAGTAATCAATGCAGACTCCACCAATTTGCAAAGCAGGTCAGGATGGTTTCTCCAGATTTAGTTTTGATAATGGTGATCCCTACCTTCTTAGGCATAACCTGGATCAGGCTCACCCAGCGGCTGTCAGAGATCGGGTAGATGATCCCAGCATCTAACCACTTGATGATCTCTTTCTTCATGACCGCTTGAAGATTTGGATTGAGTCTTCTCTGCATATCACCTGATGGTCATGATCCCTCCTCAGTGTAGATACGATGTGTGCAATATGAGGGACTGATACCAGTTAGATCATCGGGAGTCCATCCAATGGCTCTTCGATGATGCTGGAGAACAGAAATCAGCTTTGTTTCCTGACCAGATGTGAGTTGGGAATTGATAATCATAGGAAATATTTGATTAGAACCCAAAAAGACATACTTTAGATGATCGGGAAGAGGTTTCAACTCCACAACTGGGTTATCAGCAGTAGAAGGATGTTCGGGATAAGCCTTAGAAGATAAGGTAGGAGCTATGGGTAAATCTGGATCAGCTCTAGGCAGCTCTATTTGTGGGGCATGATCTTCTTGGGATTGAGGATCAAGGGTAATCAGGTTTTATTCTAGAAGTGGGTTCTCAATCATAGAACCGATGTAGTAAACTTGCTCAATTGCCCCACAATTAATTCCTTTCTGGGCCTTGAATATATCAATCTTCAATGTTTTGTTCCCAAATTTTAATTTGATCTGGGCCTCTTCACAATTTATATTTGCCCTAGCCATGTCTAGGAATGGTCTTCCTAAAATAATTGGTGTATTCGTCAGATTCTCAGGAGTATCCATATCTAATACAATAAAGTCCACTGGGAAATACAATTCATGAATCTGAACCAAAACATCCCAAGAATTCCTCTAGGTGACTTGATTGATCGGTCTGCTAACTGCAAAGTCACATTTATCAGTTTGAGCTTAGTTTCCTCTAAATGGTCTAGTAGGGATGTAAGTATCAAGTTTATGGAGGCTCCAAGATCCAATAATGCTCAATCAAATTCTAAATCACCAATTTTGTAGGAGATCAAAGGGGTCCCAGGATGTTTTGCTTTTTGCGAGAGCTTGCTCAAAATGATTGAGCTGACTTGCTTAGACAATACGATCGAGCTCCCATCTTTTGCTCGCAACTTACGCTTAGGTGTAAACAAATCCTTCAGAAATCTCACATATGCCAGTACATGGCAGATTGCATCTATCAAGGTGATGTTAATCTGGACTTGCTCAAAGAGCCTAACCAAATCTTCCTTAAGTGCCACGGGTTTGGGTTTCCTCTTTCCTTTGGACAAACCCTCAGGAAATGGAACCTCTGTAGGTTCCTCTAGAATTGGTTTAGGTTCTAGATCTGGGATAGGGGTGTCTTGGATAACCAACCTAGGGTTAGGCTCTGAACTACCAGGCCTAGAGTGGCTTGGATAAGGTGGATCCAGAGTTGTCTTGCCACTACAGGTGGTAACTAAATTTAGTCCTGCCTGGTTTAGAGTTGGTAGAAGTGGTGGTTGCTATTGATATCCCATGTATGATGTCGAAGCCTCCATCCCTTCAGGTGATGGAGTAGAAGGGGCCTGATAAACATAATGTGCTTGGACCTGATTCGAGTTCATAATGCACCTTTGATTCGGCACGTTATTTGGATTCGGTAGAGGTTGTGAAGGAAGTGCACCAAGCTGGAGAGAATTCACCATCTGTGCAAGTTGATTACGAACCTCTCTGATCTCATCCTCGTGCTGTTTCTGCGTAGCAACATTTGTCTTTTGAATGTCAACCAGGGTTTGAAGGATTAAAGACATTTGATCTTCCTGTGTCGACCCAGATTAGTAATTCGGATTGGGCCTAGGCTGAACAAGCTGATATGGGCATGGAGCTCGTGGTCGGGGTTGGAATTGAGATCTCGAATTTTGATTGTTCCCAGACCACACAAAATTGGGATAATTATGCCATCCAGGATTATAAGTGTTTGAGAATGGATCATTCTGGATGGAGTTGAGGTCCTTGCAGGTCTAAGGAACCCTAGAGAAATCGGAATACGAGGGTTCATAGTTCCCCCAACTAGAGCAGGAAGTTCCAGAGTGTCTTCTGAAACCAGGATCAGACGGGGGTGGGCAAGGGTCCATCCCATAAGAAGAGTGGTGATAAATGTTATGCACAACCTCCATACCAAAGGGCGATTCCGCAAATGGGTTTTGCTATGCAGAGGTGGCTCTCTACAAGTGTCGAGTCAATTCGTCCACATTCCTTTCATAATTGAGACCTTGTCTAGGCGACTGGCCACTTGTTCTAGATCGACGGGTGCGAACAGGCCTTGGGTTTCATGTGCCCCTCGGGTGTTCGTCAATGCATAGGTAGTCGTCCTGTCGAACATGCCCATGAATTCATTATTGATGGAGTTCTCACACATATTCTACAGGATCTCCCTCACGGTGTCCTCATGTTGACCCATGATGTTACCACCACAGGTTGCATTGATGAATAATCTGATATCTTCATGGAGTCCCTAGTAAAAAGACTGGACTTGTTCCCATTTAAGAACTCCGTGATGGGGGCACTTCCGCATGAGATCCAGAAAGCGATCCCATGCCTCATGATGTGGTTCTCCCGTATTCTGAGTAAAGTGCGTGATTTGGTGCCTCAAAGTATTTGTCAGACCAACGGGAAAAAACTTCAGAAATTTGGATTGAAGTTCAGTCCATGCGTTAATCGAAGGAGTTAGGGTTTGATACCTGTGGGCAACCTTGTCTATGAGGGAGAAGAACAACATCTTCATAAGCAGGATGTCTCGATCTTGAGTAGTTGTCCCAAAGATCTGGGCCAGATGCTTGCGTTGTTTGATATGCTACAAGGGAACCTCGGAGTTCAGCCCATGAAATTTATGGATAGCATGAATTATGTTGGGCTTGAGTTCAGTATCAAGTCCTCCAGCAGGGATTTGAACTCTAGGTTCGATTGCTACCGCAGCGAGATTGTATTGATCTCGCATCATAGGATGCTGCGGTGGATTCATGAATGCCTAGAATAGATCGTTGAGGCGCTGAAACTGATTCTGGAGATTGTTTTCTTCTTCTGCTTGATGTTCCATGGCTATGGATGAAGGAGATCTAGGCTTAGATGAATCAGAAGAGATATCGATCTGGTCGGGAGGTAGCATAAACAATTGAGTCAAGGCTTGGCCTCAATGGGAATGAACAGCTAATGGAGGCCTCAAGGATGGTCTTAAAGGCCTCCTCCCGAACATGCACTATGGAACCAGATGAGGGACAGAATATGTGATGGACCCAATCAAGGCATCCAAAAACTTTTGGATGACTAAAGAGGTTCGAGGCGGATGATACCTCTTGATCTGAAAGTCGTTCACTCGAGAAATACTTGGGCAGCCAGGAAGGGACAGTCCCATAAAGACCCATACACGGTAGAGTGTGCCCACGAGTTACAAGGTTTCCCCCACCTGACCTTCCCTGTCACCGCGTATCCAAGTAGACTGGAATGACTGACTTGACCTCTTAAGTCTACCAAATTTCAAACCTAAATTGTGGTCCTTTTGATTTCACTTGAACTTTAGAATTGATTTGTGCTTGGTGACCTAATTTGAAGGTTGATTGACCCAGAAGGTGGATAAACTTCACCTAACCTGCACTAAGGATTAGGATGAGTTGGGTAATGAGCCCAAAATCACCCTAAGTGATTTGCAAACAGGTTATTAAGTCCCAAGTTTTAGGATTCAAGTGGATAATTAGAGCCTTATTTTTAAGGTTCTCTTGATTAGGTCAATTCAAGAAGGGTTAAGGTGACACACAATGCGGGAAAATCAATTCTCTTTATTTTAGGCAAGTTTGTTTTCACAACCCTAAAATGGAAACCCTAATTTGGCTCTTTTGGTCCAATCAGTTCTTTCCAAATGTGGCACCTAGGGCTCAGTCAAGAAGGTGAATAGCCCTAGAAACCTTAGATCCTTAGTAGGTGTAGAAATCTGGAAGGGAATCTCTAGAATGAATCAAATCAGGCAACTCAAGTGATTAGGTCTGATAATGAATGCAAGTTGATCCTAATTGATTTTTCCTTTTTACTCTTTCCAGAAATAGGGGCTTAAGAAGATGGAAATGAGATTACCTGCCCCTAAAGTGGCTGTCATGCGGTTGATCTTCTCAAATGTAACTCGCACAACCACAACAAAATGAATAAAGCAAGTTAGTATTAGTGAAATCAAATTGCGCATTGCTCCCTAGCAATGTCACAAAAATGTCTAATTGAATTCATCGTTTGTTAAGAAATGCGTCGTAGTATAGGACAAACACGCTTAAATCATTTAAATTTATAACTCAAATTCTAAAGAAGTGTTCGAGGTCGAACACAGAGAGCAAATAATAGCAATTTAATCTTACTAATCACAAGAAATATAAGCAATCAAAATTTTATTTAGAACAACTAAAAATGATATATAAATGAAATCAAGTATCTCTGTATAAAAAGAATGGGTTAAAATGGTGACTTGAATCACCAATTAACCCTCTAAGGTTAAGCTCAAATATCTCAAATATATCAACAGCAATTCTCAATTAAATAACCCACGTCAGCCAAATAAATATCTCAATAGAACTAAGGCACCAGCAGACATCTTATGTTTCTCAAAGGATCAGCTTAGCTTCAACAGAATAGAGGCAAAGGCCTCTTCTTTTCTTCCTTCCTTCGTGCCTCATGAGAAAGAGGCAACCACAGCACCACAGAACAAAGGCAAAGGCCTCAGGAGTGGATAGGTATAGAGAGAGCAGTGAAGGGCAAAACCCCCCATCTCACTTTCTTTCCTTCTCTTCTTTCTCTCCAAGACGCAACTATAATTAGGTAATTGGCTGGGTAAATGGGTCTAGAATAGGATCCAGGCCAGCAGGCATGTGATAACGCTACATTTTATGGTGATAATTCTGCCAATCAGGATTTATCTTAAGAATAATATGCACAAAGAATACATCGTAAATAGGCATGGGATCATGACATGCATCTCACTTCAAGATTACTTGTAATTCAATGTTAATAGCCATTTGTACAAGTTAATGTCAAAACAGGCCTCAGATGAGCAATCGGATCACACGAATGGATTCAAAACGACGAACGGAGTCCAACGGACTCAAAATTGACCCAATCCGACATCTGGAGCTCCTGCAATTAACGGTCCACAGCGAGCCACGTGGTGCCTGATCGTCACGTCTAGGCCACCGCCCCACCTCTTCCATCATCACAGAGACAAATCTGAACCGTCCAATCTTCGATCGGATTGCTGAGAGCTGCGCACCCTCCACGACAATCTGTGCTCTCAGCGTAGCGGTCTGTGCCTCGACCTCGGGCTGAGAGGCGAGGGATCGAGCCGCATTGCGCAATAAATCCAGGCGAAGGCTCGTGCGGCTAGAATTCGACCGTTGATGCATGTGCGGACGGAACGGATGAAGGTACATGGCGCAATCATGAGTGCTCATTCTAGATGCGTGTGATGACGCATAGGGTGCACGCTGCACAAGCACGATCTATGAGTGCGCCCTTCGCGCAATCTCAATCGTCCGATCTTCGATCGGACGACCCTCAAGGCATGCACATGGATCACAAAGGAGAAGCACGGCACGTGTAGAGGACCAGCGGGCAAGGAGGCTACACCGACGGTTTTGTCATGGGTTTAGCGACGTCCCAGACGTCGCTAAAGGCCCTACTTCATTTAGAAAGCGCTTCCTCCTATATAAACCCCTTCCAACTTCCCATGTAAAGCATTCAATTCCCTTGCAAGTCTTCTACCCTACTCCTAGCCACACTTAGCACCCTTTTGTAAGCATTGGAGTCGACGAGCCACCGACGGAGCCCTCCTCCACCACCGTGGTCGCCTCGTCATCTCCTTTTTCTCTCTCTCTATCTTAGCATTACTTTACTTTAGCTTAAACATTTGTCTATGGTTGTATTTACAAAGACTTAAGTTGCATGTTAAATGAGGATGTTTCTTTTCTAGCTATTGTCGCTCTTTTTCTTTACTAAGTTTTTTTCCTTATCGTGAGTTGCATGAATGACATGATCAAAAGATTTCAACCCTACTCTCTCTCTCCCCCTCACTTATTTATCTTCTCCCATGTTTTCTCGCAAGCAGAACCCACCATTTCTGTGACAACGAAGTGACAGAAAACCCAATTTTCACGCCTCCCTATGTTCGACACTCGGACTCACGTCCGTTTCTTTATTCAAAATCGACGTGCAAACACGAGCTACAACAACATCTTAAACAAACGCGTTCGGACCACGTCAGTTTTTGGTGCCGTTGCTGGGGAGGCAACAGATTTATTTTGTTTCTTCCATTCTACATCCATACTCACATCGTCTGACTCATTTTCTCCCTCTACTTGATTGATCGTAGGAACTTTGTGTCGGGGCAACGAAGGAGCACGACTCGTGACGGCAGGGATGGAGTAAGTGTAGTAAGGACCGATTATGAGTGTTTCTTTTCCCATGGTTGTTTACTTGCGTAAAAAAAATTTTAAAATCAGAAAAAAGTTGGCGTGGTGAATGATTGCCCGATCCTCATCCTTAACTCATCACCTAATAAAAAAAGTACAGTCTAACATTCTTAAAGACTTAATCTTTTTGGAGTGTTCTCTTTCTTTCTGAGTGGTGTTTGCAAAGCCACCTGAATTGATAAGGGCTGCACCACTCACCCTTAAAATCGACTCATCTGGTAGAAACTACATGAACACTAGGATGAGCACATTAGGGTTTAGAGCCTCATCACTCTAAAGGAAATTCACTCTTACTTATTGTGTGCAAAACTTGGCGTGCCCACTTGAAACTTGCCCGAAAATAGTAAGACACGTTAACCCTAAAAGACACTAAATTAAGGACAAATGTTAAAAGACACCACATCATAAATCCTTTCTTGAAAACCATGTCTTGTTAGGAGCACACACATCTGAATTGGATAACTAAGAGGCAGCATCCCAATTAATGCCTCATCACATAACCTGAGCACAAGCACTGCCCTAGCCCCATTAAAATAGAGTAGACGTGCCCTAGGCAGGATTGGGTTAAGTCTCAAGAGGAGTGGTTTTGTTTACTGGGCACTTGGCCTTCATTCCCTTAGTAGAATCTGGTGACTAGGCTACGGGGAAGTGTCAAACGACCATGGTTGTGGGGTCTACGGAACCGACGACGCAAGCCAAAGGAAGAACCTTGACCACAATCCCCTCGTAATCAACCTGGCTAGATTAACTTTAGGAAGGATAGTCCCATGCCTACAGACTTGATCGTTCCTTTGGAGATTTCTAGGTCCCCTAAGGAATACACTATAAGGACTAGGCTTGTCTGCCTGGTTGTGCACGCACGCTTCTCGCATCTATCTCTCTTCGCATCCCTCCCCCGTTCTTCTCTAGTGTATGCACGGGAGATGACCACTTCATCCCAAGTTGTTTGTTTTGGGACAGGAAACCAGAAGACTTGATCTTCCTAGAGATATGGCTGAACCTAGAGTAGATGAGGTTGAGGACCAACCTCCACCAGATACGATGGCCATCATCTAGGCCCAGATCAATGCAAACCATTGGCTTCAGCAGCAATAGATCCACACTATCATGCAAGCCATACACCGGTTGCAAACCCCACAGGGGCAACCACCACCACCTTTGCGGGACCTGCAAGGGCAACCACCACTTGATCCACTAGAATTCCAGGGCCAGCCTAGGCCCCTTCGCGATGTCTACAATCCTTCTGCAATTCAGATTGAACCACACCTTAGGGTCCCCAAGGGGGGAGATGATTTTGAGCTGAAACCAAATGTCCTAAGCCTGATTCAGAGCCACTTTCATGGGAGCTCAAATGAGGACCCCTTCCAGCACCTAGAGGATCTTAACCGAATCGCCTGGACTGTAAAGCCCAGGAACATTAGCCTAGACATTGTTTTAATCAAGATGTTCCCCTTCTCGTTGAGAGACAAAGCATCTCACTAACTTAGAACTTTAGGAAGACTTATCTCCACCTGAGAAGAGCTGAGGAATGCATTCCCAAAGAAATTATTCCCCATAGGAAAGACCAATGCCCTCAAAAGAGCCATCACCACCTTTACACTCCAAGGCAGGGGAACAGTTCCATGAGGCGTGGAGAGATTCAATGAATTATTAAGGAAATGCCCACACCATGAGGTTCCGAGGTGACAATTGGCCCAGATCTTCTACTATGGTCTGGACAGCAACCTTCGAAACTTCGTCGATGCCTCTTGCGGGGGAAACTTCCTGAACAAAGATGAGGAAAGCGCATTTGAGCTCTTCGAGTCTATGAGCGAAAATTTGCTCAACAATGCCTCCATGACCCAGTCTAGTTGATCCAGTCAGCCCCGTGGTGGGACCTATGAGGTACAAGCAAATTCTGGAATGGTTGACATGGATATCATTGCTAGGAAATTGGATCTAGTAGAATTGGTAGATAAGAAAATAGATGAACTGTTGAACCAAACCAGGAACCCGCTACAGACTCTCTCCCTAGCAAAGGGAGCTCACAACGTAGACCTGGTCTAGCCACTAAGCCAGATGCACCTGGAACAACCCCTGACCATGTTCTAGGGAGGGACCTTTGCTCCCTCAACCCCTGATTATTCTCGTCCCTCCCCCTCGACACCTTCTATCTTTGAAGATGTCCAGCCTATCCAAGGTTATTCCAAACCTGACCCCTTCTCCAACACCTACAACGCTGGATGCGTAATCACCCAAACTTTGCTTGGACGAACCAAAAATTCCCTCAATTCCAGAACCAGCCCAGGTCAAACTATCAGCCAAACCCACCCTCCTATCAATAAGGTCCACTGGTTAGACCCCCCTATAACCCAAATAGGGCAGCCCCTCCCCCACAAAACCAAATGGACACCTTGATAAAAATGATGGCTGAAATGAACCAAAAAAACTAGGAGGAAATGGCTTTAGTGAAGGAACAGTTGAGCCAGATGTTAGATTGTAAACAACAGGGATCCCTTCCTTCTCAGCCACAACCGAACCTACAAAACATGATTAACAAAGGCCTCAATTCACAAGGGTTCCAAGGCAATCTCGGGCAGGCCCACATGATCCAGCAAGCCCCACAAACACCCCCTGGGTTCGGTGCTTCTTTTTCCTCTTCTTCTCAAGGATCAACCCATGGTCCCAATGCCTCTGCAAATGCGGTGACCTTGAGAAGCGGCACTAAAACCCAGGAGCCCAAATGGCCAACTCCTCTCGAGACTTCACCCCCTAAAATACCCGACTCTGAAGACAAGCAAGAAAAACCCAAGGACCTAGAGACGGACCCAATTCACATCCAGACACCATATCCCAAGGCCTTGGAGAAGATAAAGAAAAAGAAAGTTGTTGTGGAAATTGAGGAGCTTTTGGAAATCTTCAAGCAGGTTCAGATTAATATCCTACTCCTCGAGGCAGTCAAGCACATCCCGGCTTATGCTATGTTCATAAAGGATGCCTGTATGCCAAAGCGTAAGCCATGACCCCAAGCACTTAGGAAGGTTGTGCTCTCTGAGCAAGCCAGTTCTGTGATCTCTAGCAACCTTCCGTTTAAACAAACTAACCCAGGAGCACCCCTGATATCCTGCAATATCGAGGACATGACATTTGATAGAGCACTCCTGGACTTAGGTGCTTCAATCAATCTGATTCCGACAACCCTGTATCACCAATTTGGATTTGGAGAGTTGACGCCTACACCTGTGACCATCTAGTTGGCTGATAGATCCGTGAAGACCCCAAAGGGGGCTGTCGAGGATGTGATTGTTCAGTTCAAGGACTTCTATTTCCTAGTCAACTTCTTGGTGCTCGACATGGAAGTCCCTAAATAGCTACAGAACACACCCATCATCCTAGGCAGACCTTTCTTAGCTATGGCTAAGGCGAACATCGATTGTGACACTAGATGCATGGAAATTGCCTTTGGAGATAGAAAGATGTAGTTAAATATCTACAGGGCGACCAAGTCTTTCAATTGCGACTGGATTGAGGAGCACGACCTCATGGAACCTCTGGTTGAGGAATGCCTTACCCTTAGTTCCTTAGCTGACCATCAGACCCAACCCTTTGACGACTGTTCTGACCCATCCCCGACTATGCATACTGACCTCTATAGGGTAGATTACCATTAGCAGCTACCGTTCGAGGAGATTGACGTGGATCAATACCCACCTTTCCCTTACCCGTCGAGTATTGTTCCACCCACACCAAAGCTGAAGTCGCTACCAGAGAATCTCAAACACGTCTTCCTTGAACCTGACCAAACCTTCCTGGTGGTTATCAATGCCCACCTATCCAAGGATCAGGAACTCAGGTTGACCGCGACCCAATCAGAACATCGGGCCGCCATTGGATGGACTATCTCAAATTTGGGAGGAATTAGCCCCACCTATTGCACCCACAAGATTTACCTGGAAGATGGGGCTTGACCTTCCCATCAGATGCAGAGACGATTAAACACGAATATGCGGGAGGTTGTCAAGAATGAAATTATCAAGTGGATTGACGCTGACATCATTTACCAAATCTCCGATAGTCCCTGGGTGAGCCCTACTCAAGTGGTCCCCAAGAAAGTCAGGCTCACCGTTGTCACCAATGAGCGTGGCGAATCCATCCCCACCTGTACCACCACTGCATGGCAGGTGTGCATTGATTATAGAAAGCTCAATGAAGCAACCAAGAAAGATCATTTTCCCTTGCCATTCATTGATCAGATTCTTGAAAGATTGGTAGGGCAGAAATATTTTTGCTTCTTGGATGGATATTTAGGATACAACCAAGTAGTAATTGCTCCTGAAGATCAAGAGAAGACCACATTCACTTGCCCGTATGGCATGTTTGCATTCCGTCGTATGCCATTTGGGTTATGCAACGCACTCGCTACCTTTCAGCATTGCATGCTAGCCATCTTTTCAGAGATGGTTGGTGAATACATGGAGGTCTTTATGGATGATTTCTCAGTATTTGGGAACTCATTTGACCATTATCTGAGCAACTTGGAGAAAATCCTGAAATGATGTATCGATGTTAATTTGGTGTTAAGCTGGGAAAAGATCCATTTCATGGTTCAAGAAGGAATTGTCCTCGGCCACATTGTATCGCATAGGGGCATTGAGGTGGATCGAGCTAAAGTTGATTTGATTTCCAAACTTCCCCCACCTAACTCAGTCCAACAAATCTGCTCGTTCCTTGGACATGTTGGCTTCTATAGAAGATTCATCAAAGACTTCTCCAAACTCTTGAGACCCTTGACCGACCTTCTAGCCAACGACACCCTATTTCACATGACACTTGATTACACCTAGGCTTATCACACTTTCAGGGAATCAGTCTCCACCGCACCTGTGTTACAGCCCCCAGGCCAGTCCTAGGATTTTGAGATCATGTGCGATGCATCAGACTTTTCCATCAGCATAGTCCTAGGACAGAAACAAGACAAGAAACCTGTGGTGATCTACTACACTAGCAAGATGTTGGACGAGGCCCAACGGAATTATACGGTCATAGAGAAAGAACAGCTCACCGTAGTTTTTGGACTCAAAAAGTTTCGATCTTACCTTCTGGGATCCCATGTGACCATCTATGCGGACCACTCGGCCATCCGGCACTTGTTGGCTAAGAAAGGCACTAAACCCAGGCTCATCCGATGGATACTGCTCTTGCAATAATTTGATCTGGAAATTCATGACAAAGCTTAGTCCAAGAATGTTGTGGTCAATCACCTATCCAGACTCCACCCGGACCACATTGGGCCCTCCTTGCCCTTGACTGATACCTTTCCTGATGAACAAATTTTGGCTGTGCATGAAAGGAAACTACCATGGTATGTCAACTTCGTCAACTAGCTGGTAGTAGGACAGACCCCGCACAGCTGGTTCAGACAGCAACGGGATAAGTTCTTGGCTAAAGCCAAACATTATTTCTAGGATGATCCCATGCTATTTCGCCTCTGTGCCGACCAAATTATCAGGAGGTGTATTCCGGAGGAAGAAGTTCAAAGTGTGCTATCCTTTTGTCATGACCAAGCTTGTGGTGGCCACTTTTTAGGGAAGAAGACGGCTGCAAAGGTTTTACAGTCTGGATTTTAATAGCCTTCCTTATTCAAAGATGCACACAACTTTGCTAAGACTTGCTCCCACTGCCAAACTTTGGGGACCATGACCTGGAAAGACATGATGCCCCTCCAGCCCATTCTGATCCTCGAGATCTTTGACGTTTGGGGCATTGATTTCATGGGCCCCTTTCCACCATCCAATGGCTTTGAGTGCATCTTAGTCTCCATAGACTATGTCTCAAAAAGGATTGAAGCCCTCCCCACATGTCGGTGCGATCATAACGCTGTCATGGACTTTGTTAAGCAAAACATCTTTTCTCAGTTTGGAATACCGAAGGCCATGATTAGTGATGGTGGAAGTCACTTTATCCATGCCCAGTTTCGTGCCTTACTCAGAAAATACAAGGTCACTCATCGCATTGCCACCCCATATCATCCACAAACCAATGGACAGACCGAGGTCTCCAACAGACAGATCAAGAACATTCTACAGAAGACTGTGAGACCTAGCAGGAAGGATTGGTCCACATGACTAGATGATGCCCTATGGGCATATAGGACCACTTTCAAGACCCTGATAGGCAAGTCACCTTATCACCTGGTCTTTGGCAAAGCTTGCCACCTTCCTCCTGTCGAGTTGGAACACCAGGCTTACTGGGCCATTAAGCAATGTAACATGGATTCTCAGTTAGGCTTTACACAGAGGATGCTCCAACTCTCCAAGCTCGAGGAAATTCGTCAAGACACCTTTGAGAATAGTCTACTTTACAAGGAAAAGATGAAAGTCATCCACAACCGACTCATCCATTGAAGGACCTTCGAGCCCAACCAGTAAGTTTGGCTTTTTGACACCCGACTGAAACTCTTTCCTGGGAAGCTTAGATCCAAGTGGACAGGACCGTATAGGGTGGTCAAACCCTATTCCAATGGGAAAGTTGAAATTGCAGATCCGAACACTGGGCACACCTTCACGGTAAACGGTCAGAGATTGAAGCACTTCCTTGCCCAGGTTCCCCCAACAGAGGTTGTCACCCTCATTTAGGGTTGACATGAAGCATCACCCAGCTGGAGGCATTAAACTCAATGCTTCCTGGGAGGCAACCCAGAAGATTCAGACTGATCAAGTATACTGCATTACTCAGGTGATTTCTTTTTGAACCCCCGTTGCATCAATTTATTTGTCAATCAGGACATTGTCCAATTTAAGCATGGGGTGGTGGTAATTTGCATGTTCTGAGTTCATTTTATCAGTCTGAATAAAATAAAAAAAATGACGAATTTAGGAGGAAAAACTTAGGCGTTAGGAACTTGTCAATAGTGGGAAATAATACGAAAAGAACCTGAACACTTAAACTTTTCAGGTCTTCAGGCTTAATCAGCCTTGGTGTCCATTAAAATATGGATTTAGCTTTGAATCCTCGCAACCTTAATTTATTTTAATCCACCAATAAAAGAGGGTGATAAGTATATGACTTATCAATGCACCCTCTGACTTGAAGGGACTTTTAGTCTAAACATCTGCACACATTTTTTGCACTAACTCACTCCTCAGAGATTCTGACAGAAATTGGGTAGCTAATGAACCTTCTAGGTTGGTATGGCTGGCAAGTTGTCATGGGTAACAGCCCATTGGCCGATTATCTAGAGCCCAGCCACAGGACCACTTTCCTCTTATTGCCTCTAGGTAAATTTGAGATCAGGGAAGCCACCTACTAAATAATAAAAAAAAAGGGAAGAAAAAAAGAAAAAAATAAGCCACACTTCATCGCACGAGTATGGCTGGCAAGTGGTCGTGGGTAACAGCCCATTCGCTGGTTGTCCAGAGCCCAGCTCACTAAATGCACAAAAAGATCCAAAACACTTAAGGAAGAAGTGGGGAAGTTGAGCAATCCGAGGAGATATACATCGGAAACACCCTTGTGTTGACTCCAAAGAAAATAAAAGGAGAAAGCTACCGATCGGACAGATACAACTTCAGGCAAACACTTCTTTTTCCGGTCACCTAGGGGCGTAGAAACTCGAAGTCTGTCTGAATTACCATGAGTGAGTTTATCATGATCTTCACACTAAGATGCTTAGCACATAGTATTTTTTGAGTTTTGGGTGGATTGGGTAACCGTAAAAAGTGACCAACACACTCTCAACTCCAAAAATCCAAAAAATGATAAAAGATGAAAAAGAAAAAATATATATATGCCTTAAAGCAAGGATTTGGATGATTCACATTTTGGTAGACACCCGAGCACTGTTTAGTCTCTGTAGATCAAGATCTTAGTATATTTCCTCCTGTTGACAGGTAACAAAATGTCTAAGCAATCAATTCTTGAATTTTGACTGAGAAAAATGGCTAGGATGAACCTTGCTGGGGACTAGCAAGGAGTAAGAATGGGGGTATGATAACACTACATTTTATGGTGATAATTCTACCAATCAGGATTTATCTTAAGGATAATATGCACAAAGAATACATTGTAAATGGGCATGGGAGCATGACATGCATTGCACATTAAGATTGCTTGTAATTCAATGTTAATAGCCATTTGTACAAGTTCATGTCAAAACAGGCCTTCGGTGAGCAATCAGATCACACAGATGGATTCAAAATGATGAACGGAGTCCAACAGAATCAAAATTGACCCAATCCGACATCCGGACCTCCTACAATTGGCTCAAGAAGTTTTGGGCGTTGATTTGATGATCAACGGTTGACAGCACACCACGTGGCACCTAGTCAGTGCGTCTAGGCCACCGTCCCGCCGCTTCCATCATCGGAAAGATAAATCTAAGCCATCCGATCTTCGATCAGATGGCTGAGACCCACACACCCTCCACGACAGTCTGCACTCTCAGCGCAGCGGTTCGCTCCTCGACCTCGCACTGAGAGGCGAGGGATCGAGCTGCACCATGCATGAAATCCAGGTGAAGGTGCACGTGGCTAGAATTCGACCGTCAATGTGTGCGCAGATGGAGCAGATGAAGGCATGCGGCGCAATCGCAAACACTCATTCCAGACACACGTGATGACGCGCGGGGCACGTGCTGCACAAGCGCGATCCACAAGCATGCCTTCCGTGCAATCTCAATCATCCGATCTTATATTGGACAGCCCTCAAGGTGCGCACACTGATCGCGAAGGAGAAGTACGACACGTGCAAAGGACCAGCCGGTAAGGAGGCTACACCAACGATTTTGGCATGGGTTTAGCAACGTCCCAGACGTCTCTAAAGCCCTACTTCATTTAGAAAGCCCTTCCTCCTATATAAACCCCTTCCAACTACCCTTGTAAAGCATTCAATTCCCTTACAAGTATTCTACCCTACTCCTAGCCACCCTTACCACCCATTTGTGATCACTGGAGTCGACGAGCCACCGACGAAGCCCTCCTCCACTGCTGTGGTCGCCTCGCTGTCTCCTTTTTTTCTCTCTCTCTCTATCTTAGCATTACTTTACTTTAGATTAAACATTTTTCTATGGTTGTATTTACAAAAACTTTAGTTGCATGTTAAATGAAGATGTTTCTCTTCTAGCTATTGTCGCTCTTTTTCTTTACCAAGTTTTCTTCCTTATCGTGAGTTGCATGAATGACATGATCAAAAGATTCTAACCCTACTCTCTCTCTCCCCCTCACTCGTTTCTCTTCTCTCACATTTTCTCACAAGCAGAACTCGCCATTTCCGTGACAACGAAGTGATAGAAAACCTGATTTTCATGCCTCCATATGTTCGATACTCGAACTCACATCCATTTCTTATTCAAAATCGATGTGCAAACGTAAGCTACAACGACATTCTTAAACAAACGCATCCTGACCACATCAGCATAGTTGCAGGTGAGGAGTGGGCACAGGTAAGCGGGTGTGCAGGTGAAGGGGACCCGACCCCCGTGTCTTGGGGGAGGGTTTAGGGTGACAAATCCCCTTTATCTTGCACAATCAGCTCCAATCTTTACGATGTGGGACTATCTAGTCCCCCTTCATTGTGACATAGCAACAAATGTTGGAATCTACAATTGAGGCAACATGTGTGGTCGAGGGCTTCAATTGAGGACCTGAAGATGTGCCTGGAGGAAAATCGTAACTTCTGGGGAAGTTGCCTGGAGGTCTCATGGCCGGAGCACTATAGACGAGGTCAGAGGAGTTGAGGCCACGTCGGAGGTCTGGTTAGTCACCTGAAAGCAAGAACACGGCCTCTCGACCAAGTTAAAGGTGCTCAGAAGCTTCGCCATAGGGTGGTGAGTACGTTGGTGGTTGTTTTGTTGAGGTTGGAGACCGGTGGATCTCTGTCGAGGTCGAAGATGTAGTGCGGCGAGGTGTGTGTTCGGTAATGGGAACTAGAGACCAATATGCCCAAATGTGTTAGGGCTTTTGACGAGGGTGGCATGGCGAAGCTTGTGGAGGTGGCAGTGAGTCATTTGGTGAAGTGTGGTGGGCTGGAGGCTACATCGGAGCATCGCCGAACCGGAAGATGAATGCATTGTAGCAGGCATTTCAATGGTTGTGCGTGTGTTGTGAGTGTGGGGAAATGAAGTATGGAGAAAGAGGAAGAGATAGAGACGCCTAAGGGGGAAGGAGGCGGACAAAGAGCACCGGTGTCAGCAATCCAGAGCTAAAGAAGATGAAGTCTGGTGAGTTGATGCCGTGACGATGAGGAGGAAGAATGCCCCTGCTGTGGCTAGCAAGGAGCAGGGTCAACAGAGGAAGGTAGAGGGTTGTCCAATTTGATTGTTGGACAACCTTACGAGGAGGACGGAGAGGGTTGTTGGAGCAAGGTGCAAAGATGGCCAGAGAGGGAAGAAGGAGGGTTTTCTCCAACCAAAACTTGCTAAGGAGCACGCTTATGTGATGTAGAAGCTTTTATGGAGCTTAAAGCAAGCTTCCAAGCTTGGAAACAAGCTTACGAATCTATGATTTTGAGGAAAAAGATCCTCGAAATCAAAGGATTCGCATGAGCTTTTTCAGAGGATTTGGAATCTAGAATTAGGTTTAGATGATTTAGGACTTCCTCAAGATCTTTCCTTCCAATTTTTGAAGGGATTGACCAAGCAATCAAGGAGGAATCCTTGATTGAAGCTCAGCTCCTTTGGGTTCACACCTACCATGGTGGCAGGGACCCATTTGAAGAAAATTAGGGGCATGAATGAGAGAGAAGGAGTTAGACTGAACCAAAATCAAACTAGGTCAGGATGGACTCTGATTGGGTCCAAATTTTGGTAAAAATCTAATTTTGACCCAAAGAATATGATGGTGAAGTAGGATTTTAGTTTTGACCAAGTTTGACTGGGAAATTTGCGTAGAAATCGAAATTAGGCAACTTTCTGTCTGAGACTCTATTCTTGGTCAAAATGGGTTCCAATGGTTAAATCAAGGGTACCAAACCTTATGAAATGATTTTCTATGAGTTTTAGAAGGTTTGGATAGAATTTATCCTAACCAGAACCTCTATTTTTAAGCAGGTCTAAAATTAGGGTTTTGGGTTACTGTTAATTCTCGAACTACGTGGAAACCCGTTTCTATCTACTTGAACCCACTTATTTGACTTTAATGATCTTTTGAATCTTAATTCACTCCTAGAAAATCCCTTGGTTATTCTGTGTTCATGTTATACTGTTTAAAACTACATAATTAACCCTTGTTTCTTGTTTTCTTCTCAAAACATAATATGGTGGTGGTATAACCCTCAGATGAATATATGTAGGAGCTTTTATCTTTTATTCTAGACTAAAATGGGCTAGTTAGGGCTTATGATGGTGTTCCCATCATCGATCGACCTAGTCAATAAAATTCCCTATCCAAGTCACTTAGACGAGGGTGACTTAACCTCTTACAACCACGCTACTATGTATGAGGGTAGTGGACCTCAAACTGACACTACTATGTATGAGGATAGTGTAGCCTCAACCCCTCCTCTTCACAAGGAGTATTTTGTCTCGCAAGGGAGATGAGAATTTACAAAGTGAATGCCCAAACAAAGGCAATTACAATATATCCTATAGAGCCACAAAGTATGCAATAAACCTAAGAGTAAGATGGAAACTTCCATTTGATGGAAGTGCGTTGGCTAGCAATGCATCGTACGTGAAACATGAAAGGCCGTAAGATGCACTCATAAATGAAGACGAGAGAGTGGGTGTGTGGTGAAGATGTTGCTCTCTAGAGTATAGACAAGGGCTTGGAGAGTTAGATCACTTTCTATCTCTTCTTTTGGACACAATATAACTGGAAGTTGTTTTGTAAGGTGTGTTTTGCTTATGAAGGGTGCACCCTTATTTATAGAGGTCCTGAGAAGGCTTTGGACGGCCTTAAAAGCCTTTTATAGTCGTTGAGAACAAGGTCCAAGAGAGTGGCCCAAAATCCCACCGAAATCACAGTCATTTATGATTCTGACAGGGTTATCAGACATCTGGTTTTATGGTCAGACATCTGGGTCATTGTCTAATCTAAGGATCAGTCATCTGATGTTAGAAGGGTTGATCTTTTGCAAGGGGTTGGATCAAGATGGACATCTAAGATTCCTTTATAAGACGTCTGGGTATAAAATCGGACGTCTAACTCTAAGATAGGTTCCTTTCTCTTTACACAAGATCGAAATAAGGAGCTAGGGTTAAATTGCACAAACAATGGGTCAGACATCTGGCAAGGATTCTGGACATCTGGAAAAGCAATCCTCTTTTGGAATGGATTTCCCAAGAGGCTTAACAGCTAAAGCATCTGACAAAAAGAGATTTGGGTTAGATCTTAGCCTAACTTCTATTTATCAAATGTTTGGGATGTTCTACGAACATCTGAAGGTAGATGTAAATTTGATTAATACTTAATCCTTTAAGATGAAGGTCTGACAATCCAACGATCCTATTGTTGGACGTCTGGCAAGGTCCTCAGATGTCTTGTAAGACATCTAGACTATGGGCTGGTCAACTAAAATCAATGGACAGAAAGCACTAAGTCCAACCTAAGTGTTTGGATGTCCGGACAAAGGGTCAGACATCTTAAAGATCATGATCAGACATTTGAGGTCCGAATTGGACATCTGATTAGGCTGTTTGAAGCCTATATTGATTTTTTGAGTTATCTAAGTGTTTGTCTAAGTGTCCTAGTGAGGTATAAGGTTTCCTAGGACTAAGGTAAGGTACTTTGGGTTCTTTACAAGAATCTACAGAATAATGGAGCAAAGTACAAGAAAAATAAATATAAGAATACAAAATACAAGAAAGAATATTTCTATCCTATTCTTCATCTCCTCTGTTCTTCAAGCTCTCGCTCCATGTGAAGGTCCTACTCCTCCATCAAGCTTCTCCAACCCACCATGGATGCAAGCTTGAGCTCCTTCACACTTGTATCCATTTGCATTTATCCTCAAACTTGTAAACTCAAATGCAAATATTAAATCATAAGTGTTTTGTTATCATCAAAATAAACGATCATGGTACCCTTACACCAACAATCTTTCCCTTTTTTATGATGACAAAACCACAAATATTAATAAAAAATTCTCCTCCTTTTTGACATTATCAAAAGGTTTAATTGATTAATTATTTTATCCTATGCTTCCCCTTAAAACATGCTTTTCTAATTTTGGGTTAATTTCCCTTTTTGACAAGAATAACATTCTCCCCCTTTTTGTCATAACAAGATAGCTATATAATTAACTCTCCCTTTCTAATGGAAATATAGCTATAATCATTTTTAAAATCTCTCCCTATCTAAATGAAGGAAATCTTTCTCCCCCTTAATGATTGACATAAAGCTTATCAAATTTCTAACTCCCCCTATCTAAATGATATTGATAAAAAATAGGGTAAAGAATTTATCTCACTTACCAAGGCCAATAGAATGGCCTAAATGGAAGTTGATGACATAATGGATGGGGCTCCCATCCATAACTTGGAGGTCCAGGCATTGGAGCTAGTCTCCAATCGAGCATTTGACGCAAGACAGTTCGATCAGTTGTCTCATCAATCTTCTTGTCTTCCTCTTTGGTCTATTCCTTGGTCCTCCCAATTCGAGTTGACCATCTTTCATCTCATAGGTCCATTCCTTTACGTTCAAATCTTTGTAACCTACAAAATAAGATTCAAGTTCTCTCTTCGATATCCAAGTTAATTTGGATTCAGGCTTATTAGTTGGTCTCCTTGATGGAGATCCTTTCTTAACCTTATGACTAGTGCTAATTTTTTTATTAGAGAAAATTTCTAGTCTTCTTATTAAATTCTTGGAATTTTCCATAAGACATGCCAGTTCTTCTTCGATAACATGCATCTTGGTCTTTAAACTAGAAAGTTCAATTTTCAAGCCAATATTCTCCTCAATCAATTTGTTATTTTCTAGCAATAAATTATCCTTTTCAAAAGTGCTTGGACTAGAACTAATTTCTAAATCCCTAAATTTAATTTCTAGCCTTTCATTTTCAGACTTTAGAAAACTAAGTTTCTTTTTCATGCTTTTGTTTTCTACTTTTAATGACTTGCTAATTTCATATAATTCTCCTAAAACTTCTTGCAACTCTAAGTTGGTAAGAGAGTTTACCTCTTCGTGGTCGCTTTCGCTACCACTATTTGTGATTGCCATGAGACCAAGGCACATGGTCTCCTTATCGAATTCCTCTTCTTCCTCCGAGCATGATTCTTCATGAGTGCCTTTTAACTTCCTCCATATCTTGTGGGCGGTGGTGCACTCTTGGATTTACTCGAATTCCTCTGAACTCAATACACAATACAAGGCATTCATATCCTTTGCATTGAGGTTGAGATCCTGAACCTGATCTTCTGAGTAACCAAGAGTGGGTTTTTTGGGAATAACAAATGCAAACTCACATTTTTTATAAACCCGAAAGTCGTAGGCCTACAACCACAAGGACATATGGGTTTTCCAATGAAAGAAATCTAAACCTACAAAATAAGGTGGTCATGAGGTGTCGTGTCCTTCGGTGTGTATGCATGTCTTTCCCTCCATCGGATCCTCACCGGTGTGTAACATCGATGATGCGAGACCTACTCTGATACCATTGTAGATTCTAACGGAGGGGGGTGAGATATGTGTGCAACGAAATAAATCGAAAATATAAATAAACAAACTCATAAAATGCAATCACACAAAAACACAATTGATTTTTAGGAGGAAACGCAAGCGCGGGTAAAAACCACCACCTAAACCTCTCGATTTAGGATTTTCCAATCGACCTAGTTGATCAAATCCACTATCCAAGTCACTTAAACGAGGGTGACTTAACCTCTTACAACCATGCTACTATGTAGAGGGTAGCGTACCTCAAACCGACACTACTTTGTATGAGGGTAGTGTAGCCTCAACCCCTCCTCTTCACGAGGAGTATTTTGTCATGCAAGAGAGATGGGAATTCGTAAAGCGAATACCCAAACAAAGATAATTACAATATATCCTACAAAGCCACAAAGTATGTAATAAACCTAGCTACTATAGGCAAAGGAAACTTCCCTTTGATGGGAGTGTGTCGGCTAGCAATGAGTTGTGCTTAAACCATGCAAGGCACTAAGATGCTCTTATAAACGAAGACGAGAGAGAGGGTGTGCGGCTAAGATGTTGCTCTTTAGAGTATAGACAATGACTTGGAGAGCAAGATCACTTTCTATCTCTTCTTTTGGACACAATATAAGTGGAAGTAGTTTCTCAAGGTGTGTTTTTCTTAGAAAGGTGCTCCTCTATTTATAGAGGTTCTAAGAATGCTTTGGAAGGCCTTGAAAGTCTCTTGCAGCCATTGGGAACAAGGTTCAAGAGAGTGGTCCAAAATCCCACCAAAATCAAGGTCATTTATGATTCTGACAGGGTTATCAGACGTCTGATTTTATGGTCAGACATCTGGGTCATCATCTAATTTAAGGTTCGATCGTTTGATCATAGAAGGGTTGATCTTCTCCAGGGGTTGGATCAAGACGAACGTCTAAGATTCATTTTTAAGATGTCTGGGTATATAATTGGACGTCTAACTCTAAGATAGGTTCCTTTCTATTCTCACAAGATCGAAACAAGGATTTAGAGTTAAATTGCACAGACAATGAGTCAGAAGTCTAGAAAGGATTCTGGACATCTGGAAAAGCAATCCTCTATGGGAACGGATTTCCCGAGAGGCTTAATGGCTAAAATGTCTGACAAAAAGAGATTTGGGTCATATCTTAACCTAACATCTATTTATCAAACGTTTGGGTTGCTCTACGGACATCTGAAAGTAGATGTAAATTTGATTAATACTTAATCCTTTAAGATAAAGGTCTGACAATCCAATGGTCTTATTGTTGGCTGTCTAGCAAGGCCCTCAGATGTCTTGTAAGACATTTGGACTATGGGCTGGTCGACTGAAATCAACAGGCAGAAAGCACTAAGTACAGCCTAAGTGTTTGAACGTCTAGACAAACGGTCAGACGTGTTAAATATCATGATCAAACGTTTGAGGTCTAGATTGGACGTTTGATCAAGCTGTCTGAAGCCTATATTGATTTTCTGAGTTATCTAAGTGTTTGTCTAAGTGTCCTAGTGAGGTGTAAGGTTTCCTAGGACTAAGGTAAGGTACGTTGGGCTCTTTACAAGAATATAAAGAATAAAAGAGAAAAGTGCAAGACAAATAAATATAAGAATACAAAATACAAGAAAGAATATTTCTATCCTATTCTTCATCTCCTCCTTTCTTCAAGCCCTCGCTCCAAGTGAAGCTCCTTCTCTATCAAGCTCCTCCAACCCACCATGGATGTGAGCTTGAGCTCCTTCACACTTGTATCCATTTCTATTTATCCTGAAACTTATAAACTCAAATGTAAATGTTAAATCACAAATGTTTTGTTATCATCAAAATTAATGATCGTGGTACCCTTGCACCAACACTGTTTGGGTTGTATCACTTAATATAAAATTGATCCATTTAGTAGCTACCCCTTAGGACTCAATTGTTAGGGTTGAACTGGGCACACCACAAAATTTTTATTTGTAAAGGAGTATATCTTCATCTATGTTTTCAAAACCTGGTGTGCTTCACTGAACCTTGACTGAAGAAACCTAAGAATTGAACCCTAAAAGCTACTAAACAAGGTTAAACCCTAAAAGTCACATCTTCTAATAACCTTGTTTAAAAATCTTGGTTGTGCGCGCACACATTGTTTAATCGATTTTTGTGGGCACAACCCATCTAAAGGGCCCATCACATTCTAGAGCACACTCAAACATAACCTAAACAAAATCAAGTAGACGTTGGTCTTAAGGATTGACTTACTCTTTAGGGCTTAGACTAAGATTATTCTTGATTAATTTGGTTCTACTGGTCCATCTAATGTCTAGCTAGGAGAGTACCATTAAATGACAGTAGTTGGAGGGTATCAAAGGAACCCGAGGCATAAGCCAAAGGAAGAACCTTCTCCCTAATTCCTCCCTCTAATAGATTGGATTAATCAGATAGAAGAAGATCAAATCGTTTCCAATCTTAAGATGGATTCTGGGACTCTCTAGGTCTTTAGGCTACCCACTTAAGGATAGGTTTGATTGCTTGTACTGCGGGGCACCTTTCTCTTCTCTGTTTTCCTTCTTGTTTTTCCATAGATCGTACTAGGTTGTTCATAAGGGGGTGAAGATCCATATTCATTGTAGCTATGAGAAAGATAATAATCAAAGTCTTGATGTTCAAGGTTAAACCCTAGGCATTAAGGTCCTGAAGTATATCCCCATTCAAGATTATCCTAACTAGTGGATGGATGAGTATAGGTCAGATTGGGATAGTGATCATGTTAGGGATAAGGTGTGTTTGGAGACAAGTGGAAGTGTGTGTGTGATGCAAAAGAATACACAGAGATGCGGAAGGGAAAATAGGCAAGAGAAAGGTACCCTGCAATACAAACAAGCCAAACATGTCCTTAAGTGGGTAGCCTAAAGACCTAAAGACTCTTGGAACTTGATTGTATAGTAATCATACGACCTAATTTACCTAAATTAAGTTAGATTCTAGCATAATTTAGGAAGAATGCATGGATACGCATCATAATTTGCATAGTAGTTACTTTCGTAGCTTTATAGATAATACTGCCATTTTATTCTCTAAAAGAGAGATGATATTTATTGCAGATGATTCAGGGCTGCAAATGATAAATCAAACCGTACGAACCTGATCAAGGTGATGATGGGAGTCAAATGCTTCCAGAATCATCTTGATGAAACATCCGTAGCATCACAAATAGCCCATAGAAGAACAGAGGCTAAGGAGCAAGATAGCAGATATCCAAACCTCAGATACCAAATCTGTTGCACGGATGTATCTGGATCAATGATCGCAATCCAACGGCACAAAAATCATCTCGATCGGCGACCTATAGCCTGATTTACAAAGAAGAGAAGATGAACGACCACGATGGCACCATCACAACCACACAAGGGTGTCACCCTATTCCCTAAAGAAGTGTCCCCCATGCATTGTGGGTCGTTGGATCATCATCCAACAGCTACGATGCGGCCACGTCACTGCTAGCGATAAGAAAATGCAACAAACCGCATGCATAGCTCAATGGAGAGCATGCTCACTAGAGAGCAGTCGGCGTGCAATTGACCCATGCTCCACATGAAATCAAAGAGGTAGTAGCGTTTGAGCGTAATTGGGCCGTCAAATAAAGACGAACGATGTAGATGCGACTACGTCGTGTGCCCAGTTTCGCTCGATAAGGCAGTGTGGATCATGGGCTCTCTAATGCCCAAAGCTAATGTGCCATTGCACAGGCATTCACAAAGGCGGTGGTGCAACAACTTTAAGTCATCCGATCGAGAGATCGAACGACTGAAATCAAAGATGAGTGAGCACACGAGAGGCATGAGGTTTGAACTCAGAGGCACGCACTGTTTGAACTCAAAGGCGCGCGTGAGAGGCATGAGGAGAGCATGAGGAGCACGTGAATGGGATTCGACGACTCAATGTGCACCACGTGTCAGCATCTGGTGAAGCTCGAGCGTTGTGGGCACGTGGAAGGTGATTTTTAGGTGCAATTTGATTCATTGGTCTCCCGATCGACGGATCTGATAAAACCAAGGTTGTTGCACGAATTTGGGGGCTTAAATACCTATTTTTCCCCTCATTAAAGCTATAATAGTCCTAGGGCCCCCCAATTACGAGGCAACTCCCACCACACTCTCTCTCTACAACTTCTCTTCGATCTTCCTCCTGACGCTCTGGATCTAAACTGCTACCACACTTTACACAAGCATCCCGCAATCGACATCGTCCTTCATCTACTTTTCTTTCTTGTTATTCTTTAGTATAGTTATTTTAAATTCTAGTTTGAAAATTGTTTGAAAGTAGCAACAAAAATCTGATTCTATGAATATCCCATCTCTATTTCCATGCTTTGATTATGTTAGAATTAGTTACTACAAAAGGATTTGAGAATCATGTTTTTCCTTCCTACGAATGACTCGGTAATCACTGACATATTTATAAATTTATTTGTTTCGACGTGATTTGCACTGCAACGATGAAATAATCTTTTACGCATTTCGGTCGAACAGGTTAGCGCCATTGCTGGGGAGGCAACGAAAAGCTTTTTAAGCTTTTCTTTCTAGTGCTTATTCGAGGTTTCTAACTTGCTTTATGTTTGTTGATTTTGTGTGTGCAAGAAGCATGGAAATCTGAGAAGAAATGCAACAACAAGAAAATTGCAAGTTTCAAATCTCTGGAACGTACTCATATCTTAGATTAGGTTAGATTTCTTTTAGGAAAAAGAATATATATATATATATATATATTAGGTGCTTGCTTGATCCTTAGGTGAAAATCAACATAACCACCACCAATATTTTTGGGCTGAAACAAACTGTCTTATTAAAAATTCAATTTCTGAAAAGATACACATGAAAAAATTTTGAAATTTTTACTAGATGTGAGTTTTGAAGTTAGAAACAACATGTTTAAATTTCACAGCATTTTGAAGTACATAAAAAATTTTAAAAATTAGTAACCTAAACTGATATCAAATCTATCATTGCTCCTAATTTTTTGAACTTCAAAAAATCATAGGAATTTGTATGCAAATTAGATTGACATGAAATTTATATCATAGAATTTTTGTGAAAATCTAGAAATTTGGAAAAATCTAAAAAAAATATTTCCTGAACGTTTGGTTGTATGTACTATTCAATCACTAACTGAGGGTCAGAACAGACTACAAAACTTCCAGTACATTTTAAATCTGAAGAAAATAGAAAATGTGCACTAAAATTCTTGAAAAAGCTATTTTTTGAGTGCTTAGTTAGTGGTGCAATAAGACCAATTGATTACATTGTTTGGGTCGCACCACTTCCCTGATTTTGGACTTAAAAGGATCATCTAGCACTATCTGCTTTTAGGGATTCACATTAAGGTAGAGCACACTTGCATTTCCATACTAAAAGGAAATTCATCAAACAATTTGGACTTGCAAAACCTTTTGTGTGCCTCATCGGAACCATTGTTTGAAGATATTTACTCAAGTGAACCCTAAAACTCACTAATACAAGTAATTGAACCTTAAAATTTACTTCATCATAAAAATTGCTTGTGAACCCCTTGCCTGTGTACTTCACATTTTTGAAATCAATTTTAAGGGAAACAACCCTCGAACGCCCATCATATTCCGAAAGCACCTCAAGCCTAAGCCTAAAATTGAGTAGACGTGCCCTAGACAGGATTAATTTTCTTGGTGACTTGAAATTAGATTGGGCTAAGGTCAAGGCCTTGCCTACCTGGACCCACTAGGGATAAGAAAGGTCAGTGCGGTAACCACATTAACCCTTAGTGGTGTCCCGTCGTGCGGGGTGTCCTAGGGGGTCCGACCCTCCTAGCCAGCCAAGTAATTCAAGGGTTGATCTAACCTAGTTGTGTTTTGGAGAGCCAAGATTAGGTCTATTTAGGGTTTACACTCTAAGGACTAGCTTGATTGCTTGTACTAAAAGGGTGGGGTATCCTCGAATCTGTCTTCTCCCTTTCATCTACAGACATTCTTCTAGTGCATGCAAGGTAGAAGATCTCTACATCCTGATTTGCTACCACCTTTAGAAAGAAATCCTATGAGAAGACCTGCGTCCAAGATCTGACTCTAAACACTCTTAAATGGCTAGTCACCATGAGGAAGACAAGATCGAAAAGGAGGAACAAAATCTGGATCCAATGGCTCTCTTACAGTGGTAGATTACTAAGCAGGGTCGGCATCATGATAGACAGATGGTGGTCATAGTGCAGGCCATTGCTCGACTCCAAAATGGGAGAGCAAACCAACCTCTCAAAGACTTTTACAATCCTCCTGATGCTTAACCAGAACCTTTTGTTAGGGTACCTCAGGATGGGAATGATTTTGAACTCAAACCACAAATCATCAATCTGATTCCCCACTTCCATGGCAGTGACTCTGATGACCCCTTCCACCACCTTGAAGAACTTCTACACATAGGAAGGACCTTTGGCCCTAGGAACGTGAATGAAGGTACCTTAATGATGAAAATGTTCCCATTTTCCTTAAAAGATAAAGCTGCTCATTGGTTGACGACCATTGGTAGATCAATCGTAGCTTAAGAAGATTTGAGAAGCACATTTCTGAAAAAATTCTTTCCCGTAGGAAAAACCAATGTCCTTAGATGTGCCATTACAACTTTCAAGTAGAACCCTAGGGAACAATTGCATGAGTCTTGGGAGAGATTTAATGACTTAGCTAAAAAATACCCTCATCATGGGATTCCAAAGTGGCACATGGCCCATATTTTCTATTATGGGTTAAGTAACAATTTGAAGAATTTCGTTGATGCAGCATGTGGGGGTAATTTTCTAAGCAGAGATGCTAAGGTAGCCTTTCAATTATTCGAGAATATGAGTGAGAATTCCCTCAACAATGCCTCAATGTCCGCCTTCAATAGATCAAATCAACTAAGGAGCGAAGTCTATGAAGTTAAGGATAATTCAAACTCGATTGATTTAGAACTGATAGCACAACGATTGGATAAGGTGGAACTCATTGGGAAGAATGTAGAGAGTTCAGATAAGAAATTGGACAACCTTATGAAGGGTAGGAATTCCTTAGGTACACATTCCAAAATAAACCTTATGCCTACCTAAGGAATTTCTATGCTAACCTGCACCCAACTCCCCAATCCTCTAGGTTAGGAAGTAGTGCAAAATATTAATGACCTAACCATGGCTCCACACATGAGCCAACTTTACTTGGACCCATCTCTTCCTGGCCACCAAGGAGGGACCTTGATGCCCTCAAATTCTGAATTAAGCATCCCGATGCCTAATTATCCTGAGGATGTTAATGCACTCCAGGGATACACTAGAAATGACCTACATTCAAACACTTATAACCCTGGATGGCGTAACCATCCTAACTTTGCTTGGTCAAGTCAGAAACCCACCAAAGGTCTTAACTTGACTAATCCAAGATTTATGGGCAACCTAGTAGGTACACACAACCGCACACATATCAACCACAACCTACTCAGGAAACCCAGCCTTCTGATCTAAGTCTAGTCTTTAAAGAAATGAGGGAAATGAATCTAAGACATAAAGAAGAAATGGATCACTTGAGGATAGATTTGATGAGATGATTAGACCAATTAGTAGATGCTAGACAACACGGGATGCTGCCATCCCAACCCATCCCCAACCCAAGGAACTTCAATAGGGTTGAACAAAACAACACATGGGTACAACAAGCACATAATTCAACCTGCTCCCCAGCACCCACCTGGCTTTGTTTACCCCAACCCAACTCAGACTCAACTTCTTTTGCAAAATCCACCCACCCTTCCAACCCTAATGCTTATGCTTGTGCTATCACCTTGAGAAGTGGGAAACAATTCCAAGATCCATATCCTTCTACATCCAAATCTTACCAAGATCTTGAGGAGCTCAAATTTAACCTGGGAGACTAAGATAATCTAGGAAAGAAGACTCAGGATTTGAACACATGATTTCTCTCAAGCACCTTTTCCTGAAGCCTTGAACAAATCCAAGGAAAAGAAAACCAATCAATCTAAGGACTGGCTTGAGATTTTAAAGCAAGTCCAAGTGAATATACCACCCCTTGAAGCCATTGAGAACATTCTAGCTTGTGCAAAATTTCTTAAAGAATTGTGCGCACCAAAATGCCAAGCCAAATCATCAAAAAAGGCCATAGTTTCTGAACAAGCCATTGCCATCATCTTAAATAAGCTCCCTCCTAAAAGAAAGATCTCAGTAACCCCTTAATTTCCTGTGAGATAGATGGTTTTATCTTGGAATGAGCCTTACTAGGCCTTGGTGCCTCCATCAATCTAATCCCCATGGAATTATATGAAGAGTTGGATTTAGGTCTCTTGCAACACATTGATGTTACCCTTCAGCTTGCTGATAGGTCAACCAAGATTCCAAAGGGACTTTTACAAAATATGATTATAAAAGTGAGGGATTTTGAGTACCTTGTGGACTTTCTAGTTTTAGATATGGAGGCATCAGAAAACTTGAACGACACCCCGATAATCTTAGGAAGACCTTTCTTGGCTACAGCCAAGGCTCTAATCAACTGTGAGACGGGGAGTATGCAAATCACTTCTGGGAGGAAAACTTGTTAACTCAATATCTTTAAAGCTTCCCAAAAGAATAAAGTGAATTGTGGTTCCATCGAGGTCGCAGGAATAATTGAAGAGGTCTTGGCAATTCACACTAAGGATGATACAAATTCTACCAAATCTCGAGATCAACAAGAGAGGTAAGGAAGTGATGTACTTGAGGAAGTTTCTGATTTACCACCTCCCATAGATAATCAAATTGAAAAAGATGTTAGTGAGATTGGAAAACTATTCGGAGTATCTTATGATGAATTAGATGATGACATTAAGAATCCTCAGTACATCCACCCAGAAATTGAAGAATTATTGGATTTTGAGGGGGTCCGGGACATTGAACAACCAAATGACATTGTTATAACTCTTTGTCGGGCTTTTTAGATGAGTATAAGTCATTTGCATTGCAGTATAGGTGACCAAGATTTGATAACAAATAAGAATTTATTCCTCAAAAACCTAAGTATCCGAGGTCGAACATAGGGAGCAAATGGAATTTATTCACTAATCTCAATAATGTAATTGAACACTTAGAGTTACTCAAAACCTAGTTCATAATATAAATGCAAGAGTTTATGAATTAAAATTATAGCAAAAATAGAAGAATTGGATGTCCGATTCTATGATCAGACGTCTTAAATGATGGCCCTTCTTTCTGCCTTCTCTTCTTCTTCTTCTTTCTTTACCTCTTACTTTCCTCAGCTCTTCTATTCTTCTCTGACTTTGGCCGTCTGCAGCTCTTCTTCCGTGTCTCTTTCTTTCTTCTCTTACACAATGCCTTTCTCCTTCTTCTTCTTCTACGGTCTTCTTATTTCTTCCTCAGCCGCACCTCTACTACAGTGCTGCTCCTTCCCTTGGCTTCAGCCTTTCTTCTTCTTCATTTTCCTTCCTTGGCTTCTACCTTGATTTCCTTCAGCCTTCCTCTGACTTTCTCTTCTTCTCTTTGGCCTTCCTTCCTCTTCCTTTCTGTTGCTAAGTGTCTTAGCTTCACCTTGCCTTAGCTACACCTTATTCTTCCTTCTTCTCTACTTTTTCCCTATGCATGCACATAAAGAAGCAAAACCTATCCCCTACCCTCCCCCGCGTCTCTCTCTCTCTCCTCGATGCACTCTCCCAGAGCCAGGTAATCAGATCAGGTGCACACCTAGGTCCAGGTGCACCGACTTGGGTGTGGTGCGCGAGAAGTGCTAGGTTTAGGTAAACGGGTCAGGTGCCAGATCCGCGGGGGTAGGTCATGGACGAGGCATGAGCAAGTGAGGGCAAGGGACTTCACCCCTTGTTACTTGAGGCAACTAACTCAAAGCACAAAATCAATTTATCCTTCACTCTACACTCGTGCGTTCACGAGGTGGGACATTTGCTTCTGCGCTCGCGTCCACAAGGGTGTCGCACTCAATTGCTGATGCTGTAGAGTGCTGGGTGTTTGCACCTCAAAACACGCCTATAATAACGCCTTCTTATGCTATTTTCTAGCATTAACTATGTATATTATGATCCTATAGTCACATTTGTAAAAACGCTTGCATGCATGCATTTAATTGAGAGGAGAAGAGAATGGAATAAATGGCTTTCATATTTACATTTTTTCTCAAGTGTTTCTTTGCAAAAGTCCCTTCTCTATTTTTTACTTTCATCTTTTTCTTACTTTCATCTTTTTCTTCTTCCCGCGGCTGCAACTCCTCCCGCAGCTGCATGCAACGCCATGCGGCTTCTCCCTGCCAACGCCTCTCCCTGCTGTCCTTCCCGCACCTCTCCCTGCAGCTACCATTCTCCCCCATTCCCCGCATGCTCCACGCCATGCTCTCCTCCTCTATAAGAAGCTGCAGCTTCCTCCTCGCAAAAACAGACGTTGCTGCAAAACGCCACCCCGTAGTCCACCACCTTCCTCGCCCGTCCTCCCCTCCATACGCTGGCCCTCCGTCGAGGAGGCACCCGGCGAGCAGGAGAACCCACTGTGGTGCACACCACCACAGTGGAAGCACCACCGCCCAGCTCTTCAACGAGCCGGTGGGCATGGTGTTTTCTTTTCTCTTTGTTTTCGTCTCCACGCCATTGCTGCCGCTTCAAGCTCCGAAGCTTGAAGTAGCAGCAGCAGCAGCTAAACCGCAGCGACAGCAGCAGCAGCAGCACCCCCCGCCTCCTCCGCGACCTTCCCCGCAGGCGCGCAACCCTCTGCACGCGCCTGCAGGCCCGTTCCCCGCCTCCGTCTCCGTTCTGTCCACCCCGCATTGCACCCGCAGCCGGCCGCCGCGCGCACTGCAGCGGCCGGCTACGGCCTCGCGCCGACCCCTGCGACCCTCCGCGACCCTCCGCGACCACCGCAGAACCTCCTCCACACTCGCTCCTCCGCGCCATCGCCCGCTCGTCGACTTCGCGCAGGCCTGCAGAACCCTACGCGAAGGCGCGCCTGCACCCGCCGTCTTCAGACGTCCGCCTCCGCCTTCAGACGACGCAAAGTCAGACGTCTTAACTCGCGCGTCCGCGATCACTCCTTCGCCCGCTCTCTCTCTCTGCCGATCTCTCCCGCCCGCTCTCTCGCTGTCTGGCACTCTCTACTCTCTCTCACGTACTCTCTCTCTCTCTCCGTTCTCTCTCTCTCTCTCTCTCTCTCTACTCACAGCAACACACACACATTCACCGACGCACACACACATTCACCGACGCACACATACACACTCACACACTTATAGTAACCCATATATACTTATACATCTATATATAATATATACATACATATATCTATATATATATATATATATATACTTATATACATAGTAATATCTATAGTTATGTATACATACATATATATATAATATATATATAT
The DNA here is from genome assembly GCA_037157565.1 of Thalassia testudinum. Taxonomy (NCBI): domain Eukaryota; kingdom Viridiplantae; phylum Streptophyta; class Magnoliopsida; order Alismatales; family Hydrocharitaceae; genus Thalassia; species Thalassia testudinum. The sequence continues at coordinate 65,928,647 of JAZHRO010000025.1, read as the reverse complement.
ATATATATACATATCTACTTATATATATATATATCTATATATTTGTACATATACTTATATATATATACATATATACATAGCTATATACATATATACATACATATATATATATACATATACACCTATATATATATATACATATATATCTATATATATCTATACATATATACTTATACATTTATATACATACATATGTACATATATTTTCACGTTATTTACTATACGCTGTATCGCGGGAATATCTGCACCAGTTGCTGATATTCCCCGATACATGCGTACAGAAAGCGTGTTCGCATTCATCATCCATCATCCATCAACACTACACGCGGCACATAGTCCTGTTGGTTGCGTCTCTCTAGACGTCGACTGACTCGACATAGTGCTACACTCCATCGTCACCTCCACCCCCACCCCTTTATATATATACTACATATAAATATATATCTATAGCTACTATATTTACTTTCTGTCTGTTAGCTTCCTTCTTAGTAAAAAGATAAAAAAAAGGTATAAAAGTGAAAAGATAATCTTTGATTTGCAGGTACCCCGTCTTGCAAGTAGCAAGGCGTGTTTTGAAACTCTGTTTTGGCTAAAAGCCAAGGACACAATTTTGAGGGTGTGCCTCAAGAACAAGGATTACCAGAAAAAAATCTAAATAAGAAAAATACCAAAAACACAATCAACGAACGGAAGAGATACGTTTTAAGGAAAATGTAGAAACTCGACTTGAACCCCACTTCCCTGAGTTCGACCCTGGGCCTAAAAGCGACAAGATAAAATCAATTAGGCCAGGTTAAAAAATTTTGTAAAGAGATGGTTAGGTTTGAATTAGGTTAACCACTATACACATTTCAACGATAAAAATATCATATTAACAACCTATTCGGGCCGACCCATCATACTTTTCTGGCACCGTTGCCGGGGAGGTGCGCTTTCGAGTAAGTTTCTATCCAATTCCTTTAAATTTGTCTCTTCTCTCTTCACGGGTATTGTTGCTTTTTGGTGTGCAGGTGAACTTGGTGGAAGGAGAAGGAAAGCAGACGAAGTCGGGAACGAGGCAAATCTAAGGCGGGAACGAGAGCGTGAAGACGACGACACCGCATTGGAGCTTCGCACACGTTACCGAACAAGTAGGTTTTCTTTTCTCAACAAATTAGGATTAACTTGCCACCACAAAAAAAAAAAAAAAAAAATTTAAAACTAAAAACTAGAAAAACTTCTTGGGATTTCTTGAGGGCAAGTGGATTAGAATTCACTTGATTGATTGGTTGTCTTCACTCCCACTGCCCCGGGATTTCCCGCCTTACTTCGCATAGCGAAAATCCGAGAATCTTGATTCTTAGATTTTTTCGCCGTGGGAAGTATTCTTTGAGGCAAAGAAAAAGATTGCTTGTATCCCTCTTTTGCCTCACTTATCTTTAATTTAGGATCACATTTTTGGTGGGGAGACTTGGAATTGAGTTGATTCCAACCCCACCACGACTTTTCAAACTTGCCTGTGATTCGATCCTGAATACTTCAACCCCAACAATTTTATTTTCTTTATCTTTTGGTTGAAGCCTTGTGTGTGGAAATCATTTCTGGTGATTGGGAGCACTTGAATTGAAGTACTTTGGATCCCTGTCACATTGATATAAAACTGATTCGTGCATCCACACCTAGAAATCTCCATTTAGGGTAGCCATTGCATTTTAGCATGCATTAACTAACTGATAATTGAAGAAGGGTTTCTTGGGTTTTAGAAGGAAAAACTGTATTTTTGCAAAAACCCGGAGATTGGTTGAATTGGTAATTCAGCAAAACCCTAAAATTCATACTACTTAAGGCTGAACTCTAAAAATCATTCGCCAATAAAAACTTCAATTCGGGGAGATTTCCCCGTTGCATGCTTGTTCTTACACAATCTTAAAATCAATCACTTGGGCATTACCCGTAAACAATGCCCTTCACATTCCAAAAGCACTTGACCCTAAGCCTTTAATTAAAATTGGTAGTAACTTGACCCTTTTTAAGAATTGGAGGTCTAACTACCTACGTGTAGCGGCTACGTGCTGGTGAGAGTTCCCGCGTGCTATCGGGTGTCTAAGACTGGGGCAAACGGCCTTTCAATCTGGCCCAGTGGTTCCGCGGTGCTCGCATTCGGTTCCGTAGTTCGTGATAGTAGGTAACTTAGATCTTTAAGTCTAAGGGAACACTGTCGAGGTTAGGAACTTGATTGTATTGATTTGTAATCAAGTGTACCTTTGCGGCGTCATTTCTCTCATCTCTTTTCCCTACTCATCTCCTCAACTCTTCCTCCGGTAGTGCATGTTTGGGAGGAGGTCACAAAACCCTGAATTGCTTGTATTGACTGATAAATCTAGAAAAAGAGCCGAATCATCCTCCTCCTCCACAAACATGGCACACACCCATGCCTCACCACTTCGTCACAATTCTAATTCTTTCAACACCAGGCTTATCCCGAGAAACCCTGCAAGACCTTCCTTATCGAGTGTCGCGCCAAGCGACTCGGTAAGTCATGTGGAACTGGCTTTTGCGAGCCAGTATGTCAACACGGAGGACCAAGCCTCCGTGTACTCGGACACATATGCAGACACGTCTTCTGGCATAGAAGATGCCTGCACCCTGGGGAACAACCCGTTTTCTGCCACGTATAACCCAGGGTGGCACAATCATCCCAATTTTGCATGGTCCAACAACCCACAGCGTCGAAACCCCGCTGGTGGACCAATGCGATTGTCCGCACCCGTCATCCCAAGGGCCCAGTCTAATCCTATGGCAAATCTGCCATCAGGCCCTTGTGTGCAGAAAACCAAACACGCATCAAAACCTCTTGATAAATTGATGTGAATGATGACGGAAATGTCAAAGTGCCATAAAGAAAACATGACCTCTCTTCAGCATTTGGCGCAGCAGAATGCTGAGATCAGTCAACTAAGCATGGCGACTCGATCTCAGGGCACTTTTCCCGCCCAACCTGTTCCAAACCCGCAAAACTTTGTACCCTGTGGTCCGCAACCACAGGTACAACCTTCTCAGGAACAGGTTCATCAAATTCTGCAAGCTCCGAGTATTCCTCCGGGATTTCAGGTTAATCCCGCTGCAGCACCGCACTCTTATGATGATAGTGATCACATCAAGGATGACACGTCTGACGAGGACGTGACTGTCAGTACGTGTATCGAACTAATTGGAGCCGATTCAGACTGCTGCGAATTACCTGACGACTGCCTGACCAACACAAACTGTGACGTTCCCCAATCCCTCCCTATTCCTGTACCTTCTCCTGACCAGACTTCTGACGAGGTTTTCTCCGCTTCCCATACCTCGTGGTCTGAGTCATTGCCGGGCTGCTCACCGCCGGTCCACACTATGAAAGACCGGATTGCCCTTTCTTTCCCGCTAAATCAGGCGGATTTGCAAATCCACACTGGGACCTTGAGCCCACATCTTACTCACCGGGGCTATTCCCTTTTGGATCCATCTATCCAAAAAGCCCCCCTTCTTGGCCAATCTAAGGGCCAACTTCCTCTTCCTGATCTGTTTTCTGATCCGCCTGGGACACTCTCGTCCCAGAAAACGCCAAATCTCTCACCATCCACCATTACTTTTCACGCCTCTATCGCGATTACTTCGCTTTTCTCTTCACCACCCACCATCCACCCACCCTTCCACCCTCATCTATACCCTGAACCTCAGCTCCTGTTACCCGATCTGTCGTCCGTTCTCTGCCTTTCCCTGCATGCATATGAGGACATAGCATTGTTTGGCATGGGGGGGTGGATAGGCATCCATAGGATCCGGGTATTTTATGGTATCAGACAATTACCACCTATTTATAAATATGCAAGAAAAAGAAAAAAGAAGAAAAAAAAAAATATATATATATATAATAATAATAAATGGTGTTTAGTAATGATTTGAAAGCTGAAACAAAAAAGCAATAAGTGTTTATGGATATTCAACCTCTGTTTTGAAGACTTTCCAGGCCACAAAAGCTTGATTCGCTCAGGCTCGGCTTAATTCACTTAAAGCATTGACGAAATAGATCAAAATCTCTCCTAACTAAGAACGTTTCTTGTACCTGAGACACCAGTACAGGATTCGTTGGTTTGCTTTTTCTTGAGAGCTTAAGTAAACTTGGTTCACACTACACATATCAGGAAAGATCAGGTGAACATAAGATCCAACCCTAGTGTTCATTAGGAAAGGTGGAGTCCTTACCTGTGCGTGCAGGTAGACTTTTTATCCCAGGCTTTAGTCTTGTGTTTAGGAGTGACTCTTTCCACCAAAAAGAAACTCTCCCACCAAAAAAAAAAAAAAAAAAGTGTGCTCTTTCAAAATGTGTTGTAAGAGATATACTGACAAAAAAAAAAAAAAGATGTTGCAAAAGAGTCAATATATCAAATAAATGTCTGTATAATTTGTTTTTCGGTGAGCCAAAAAAAAAAAAAGGGGAGTTGAGTTTTCCGTCATCATCTTAAGGGTCAATTCGAAGACATGAGCTGAAACTGGGACCAACCTGTACTTAAAAATTCGTGAAACCCTGGGAGTGAGTCTTAAGGTTCATCTGGTCAGTCTTGATCCTTCACTATGCACAAACCATAACCTCTTGAGCTCTCGAGTACGGCAAAAACCTTCTGGGTCCTGGAAATCGTACTTAAGGTTTAAATATCAAGAGTCCTGGTTAGTTGAGAGATAATCTTTGTCATGTAAGACTTAATGTACTGGTAATCTTCTCCACAATTGGTTCTCACAATATCCGATAATAAACACACCGATATCATCTCAGAAGAAAATCTTCAGCTTAAGATCATTTCTAAATATGATTTTGCTAGGGACTAGCAAAAGATAGGCATGGGGGTATATGTTTGCACCTCAAAACACGCCTATAATAACGCCTTCTTATGCTATTTTCTAGCATTAACTATGTACATTATGATCCTATAGTCACATTTGTAAAAACGCTTGCATGCATGCATTTAATTGAGAGGAGAAGAGAATGGAATAAATGGCTTGCATATTTACATTTTTTCTCAAGTGTTTCTTTGCAAAAGTCCCTTCTCTATTTTTTACTTTCATCTTTTTCTTACTTTCATCTTTTTCTTCTTCCCGCGGCTGCAACTCCTCCCGCAGCTGCATGCAACGCCATGCGGCTTCTCCCTGCCAATGCCTCTCCCTGCTATCCTTCCCGCACCTCTCCCTGCAGCTGCCATTCTCCCCCATTCCCCGCATGCTCCACACCATGCTCTCCTCCTCTATAAGAAGATGCAGCTTCTTCCTCGCAAAAACGGACGTTGCTGCAAAACGCCACCCCGTAGTCCACCACCTTCCTTGCCCGTCCTCCCCTCCATACGCCGGCCCTCCGTCGAGGAGGCACCCGGCGAGCAGGAGAACCCACTGTGGTGCACACCACCACAGTGGGAGCACCACCGCCCAGCTCTTCAACGAGCCGGTGGGCGTGGTGTTTTCTTTTCTCTTCGTTTTCGTCTCCACGCCATTGCTGCCGCTTCAAGCTCCGAAGCTTGAAGTAGCAGCAGCAGCAGCTAAACCGCGGCGACAGCAGCAGCAGCAGCACCCCCCGCCTCCTCCGCGACCTTCCCCGCAGGCGCGCAACCCTCCGCACGCGCCTGCAGGCCCGTTCCCCACCTCCGTCTCCGTTCTGTGCACCCCGCATTGCACCCGCAGCCGGCCGCCGCGCGCACTGCAGCGGCCGGCTATGGCCTCGCGCCGACCCCCGCGACCCTCCGCGACCCTCCGCGACCACTGCAGAACCTCCTCCACGCTCGCTCCTCCGCGCCATCGCCCGCTCGTCGACTTCGCACAGGCCTGCAGAACCCTACGCGAAGGCGCACCCGCACCCGCCGTCTTCAGACGTCCGCCTCCGCCTTCAGACGACGCAAAGTCAGACGTCTGCCGCCTCCGGCAGACGTCTTAACTCGCGCGTCCGCGATCACTCCTTCGCCCGCTCTCTCTCTGCCAATCTCTCCCGCCCGCTCTCTCGCTGTCTGGCGCTCTCTACTCTCTCTCACGTACTCTCTCTCTCTCTCCGTTCTCTCTCTCTCTCCCTCTCTCTCTCTTTACTCACAGCAACACACACACACACATTCACCGACGCACACACACATTCACCGACGCACACATACACACTCACACACTTATAGTAACCCATATATACTTATACATCTATATATAATATATACATACATATATCTATATATATATATATATACTTATATACATAGTAATATCTATAGTTATGTATACATACATATATATATAATATATATATATATACATATCTACTTATATATATATATATCTATATATTTGTACATATACTTATATATATATACATATATACATAGCTATATACATATATACATACATAGATATATATATACATATACACCTATATATATATATACATATATATCTATATATATCTATACATATATACTTATACATTTATATACATACATATGTACATATATTTTCACGTTATTTACTATACGCTGTATCGCGGGAATATCTGCACCAGTTGCTGATATTCCCCGATACATGCGTACAGAAAGCGTGTTCGCATTCATCATCCATCATCCATCAACACTACACGCGGCACATAGTCCTGTTGGTTGCGTCTCTCTAGACGTCGACTGACTCGACGTAGTGCTACACTCCATCGTCACCTCCACCCCCACCCCTTTATATATATACTACATATAAATATATATCTATAGCTACTATATTTACTTTCTGTCTGTTAGCTTCCTTCTTAGTAGAAAGATAAAAAAATGGTATAAAAGTGAAAAGATAATCTTTGATTTGCAGGTACCCCGTCTTGCAAGTAGCAAGGCGTGTTTTGAAACTCTGTTTTGGCTAAAAGCCAAGGACACAATTTTGAGGGTGTGCCTCAAGAACAAGGATTACCAGAAAAAAATCTAAATAAGAAAAATACCAAAAACACAATAAACGAACGGAAGAGATACGTTTTAAGGAAAACGTAGAAACTCGACTTGAACCCCACTTCCCTGAGTTCGACCCTGGGCCTAAAAGCGACAAGATAAAATCAATTAGGCCAGGTTAAAAAATTTTGTAAAGAGATGGTTAGGTCTGAATTAGGTTAACCACTATACACATTTCAACGATAAAAATATCATATTAACAACCTATTCGGGCCGACCCATCACTGGGACTTCAATTGCTAGGCATGAGAGGTTCGCGAAGGGAGCCCACGCACCTTGGAATCTGACACCTGGAGCGTGCGGCATGGAGCGAAGCCTCGTGACCTTTGTGCTATGTGCTTCACTAGCAGTAGGTGCTCAGGTCTGACACACACAAACATGGCCTTGCGGCCCCATTAAAATACATGGGAAGCTTCGCCGTGTCGAGGTGAAGGTGGGACGGTAGGTGGCATGCGTGCCTAGGTCACCCTATGGCCGTGCTTATCGGTTTGGTCGGGGGACGTTTAGGGAGGTGATGGTGATCGATGGATGGGCGGAAGGTAATCAGTGGACTGTGGTGGAGGTAGTGAGGTATCTGGCGAGGCATGTGGAGGTGTGGAGCGGTGGAAGTGCCTTGCCGGTGGGCAGCCGAAGATGGAGAAGATGGTGGTGGACAGTGGCTGCGAGTGTTTGAAAGGGAAAATAGAGAGAGGGGAATTTAAGAGGGGATAGAGAGGAGTAATTCTAACCTAACTAAGTGGATGAAGGGGGAGAGGTGGCCACTAGATGTACGTACTATCGTCGAAGAAGACGGTGTCCAAGGGAGGGAGAGCGGCGATGACGAAGGGTCTAGAGGTGCGCATGCGGGTGTTGCGCAACGCGGAGGAAGGTGGTGAAGGCTGCTATGCCACTGGTATGGTGGCAGAGCAATGAGAGAGAGGAGGGGGGCTTGTCGAAGCTCGCTGGACTCCTGGCTGGAGGAGAAGAAGATGAAATTGGGGTGGATCTCTAGCCAAGTCAAGCTGAAGAGATGCGGCCAGGGTTGAGGATCCTTTTATAGATGCTGGCAGGGGCTCTTGTGCTTGGAAGACAAGCTTCCAAGTGCGAGAGTTCTCACCGGAGAAGGAATCCATTGGATACCCAAATCTCTCGATCCTTCGCAGGAGAGATTGGGTGCAAATCAGAGATTGAAATCATGCTCAAATGGAAGGGAATTCCTCAGAGAATCTCCCTTCCAAATCTGGGAGGAGATCTCTAAGGAATCAGGGAGTACTCCCCCTCCATTCCTCATCGGAGTAGGATTTCTCCCCATTAATGGCAGAGGGACCTGATTGTAACAGTGGCGAGGAAGTTAGGGGGGTCTACATAAGAGTTTTCAAATGTTAGGGGCCAGAATGTAATTATGTGGACTATTTTGCAAAGTAGGTCCAGGTGACCTCCCCTTAGGTCCAAATTTTGGTACAAACCTAATTTCAACTTAAGGAATGCAATGATGAAGTTGGATTTTAGGTTTGACCACGTTTGACTAGAAATTTTACATAAAACCCAAATTAGATCAAATAATGAGCTGAGACCCCAATCTAGGTCAAAAGAGGTTCCAAAGGCCGAATTGAAGGTTATAAACCATAGGAGATATTTTTCCATGAATTTTAGAGGGTTTAGCTGATTTTTATCCTGACCAAAACCTTGTTAAATTAAGCGGGTCTGTTTTAGGTTTACAGAATTTCATTTAATTCTTGGATTGCACAATAACCCATTTCTGACTGAACCAACCAACTTTTTATCTTATTCAAACCATTTGACCTATGTTTTGCCTCTGAGAAATCCCGTTTATGTACTGCAATGGTAAAATTGCAGTTTTAACCTTTGTTTCATGTTTTCTTCTCAAGCCATTAAATCCTTGAATTAGGTCCTTCTCCAAGTTATGTAGGAGCTCTTATTCTCTTTCATAGGTCAAACTGAGCTAGTTAGGGCTCATGATGAGGCTCTCATCATGCCCCCATGCCTAGCTTTTGCTAGTCCCTTAGCAAAATTTCAAGGTTTTAACTTCTATTCTAGACCCTGAGTGTTTGTTACCCGTTATGATAAGTGCTTTTCTTCTTTTGATTAGGTTAAGAATGCTAACAATAGGCCTAGAGGCACTCAAGTATTAACCAAAATCTGAACCTGACCCGCTTTAGCCTCAGTCCTCCGCAAAGGCTTTTAAGGCATGTAGAAACTATCCTACGGTTTGTTGGACTCCGCAGTTAAAGCACCTGTGCTTGAGACATTTTTAGCCTAGGTTCAGATTGCCATGCATTTTTGTAAGAGAGAGATAGAGGATTTATTTGTTTGGAGAGTTTTCTCTCTCTTTTCTTTTTATTTCTAGCTTCGGATTGGCTTCTCAACATGGTTTATATCGGATTCCTCGTCCCCATCATCAATCCTCAAAGGTCCCTGGCAATCGATGCTTCGTGATAGCACTGCCCATGGCAACCCCTAGAACCTTGGCTTTCAAGATTTTGAGATAATCTCACCCATGGCGTTCCGTGGCGGAATCCAGACCTAGCAATCGACATTTCATGATAATGCCGCCCATGGTATCTGAACCAGCAGAGTGATTTCATGCCCCAGGTAGGATTTTTAAATATCCTATGAGACAAGCAAAGAGGAGACGATATGTTGTTATGCATCTTCGAGGGAAATTTCCCACCTCTCCATGTCGGGAACTCGCCTAAATCAAATTGTGTTGATCGGCCGCTCCTAATCTAGGAAACTTTTTCAGAGCATTAAAACGCTTTTGCATGATTTTGATAGTTATGTGCACTGAACCAGACTGTGTGTGGATTGGGGTGCTTAGGTTACCGAATCCCACAAACCGAAGGTCAGTTAACGAGGTCGAATACTCCCTAAGCCTTAGACCTAATACTTACGCTTCGCATTTTCCCCAACCTCTTGAGGATTATCCAGATCTTAGCGGGTACGTGAATTTTTAAGCCTAAGGGTCTAGCCCAGAAGGCCTAAGATCAGCGTTCCTGCTAATCTCTTTTTGTGTCTCCTTAGCACTTTTCTTTCATTTTTCTATTTTCTTGATGTGGTCTAGAACTTCGGTTAATTCCTTAATCTCTAACTAATGACTATCTCTTTTTCTTTTTCATTTTGTGTTCCTTTTTTGTCATTTTGCTCTTTTCCTCCTCCTCATGATAATGTGACTCACAAAATTTCCTCCCTCCATTTTTTTTCTCTTTTTCATAATTTTTCAATTTTTTGTGTTTTTTACATATGTGAATTTTTTTGTGAGAATCCTTCTGACTTTTTCTTGGCTTTGTATGTATGCATTTTACCACCCCCCCATTCCTAAATTTTGCAATGTCCTCATTGTAAACGGAGGGTGTGAAACAGTGTTGAGGTCAAGGACTTAGAAGAGGATACATCGGGTGGGTGAATGGGCAGGGAAGTGACTGATGCGGATGATTTCAAGCTCTGGTATGTGTACCAGAGGTGGGATCAATTGTCTAAGGCTGAACTCAAGGTGCAATGGATGTGGAGTACAGACGGATAATCAGACAAGTCTATTTTTGGAATGATGGGTTGCCTCCCATTAAGCGCTAAATTCAACACCTTCAGCCGAGCGGAACATGGGGTGGACAGGGAGTGGTCAACTCAATGGATTTTTGTAAAACAAGAACTTTGATTAAGAGCCTGGTTGGTCCAACCAGGTGCTTATTAAGATCAACAGGCTGATGATGCAGCCCAAATCCAATCAGTCTGGTGGGTTGATAGATGTAGATCAAGAGATGAGGAACCCACCATATGCAATGTGGCTCGGATGGATATGGAAGTGAAAACTCGGGTTTAGGCTGAGTCAAATCAACTTGGTCAGGGTAGGGTTCCGAAAAATAATCAGTGCATGGTGTGGAAACCCTACAGGGGTGACCAGAGAATGATGGATCATGTTTTTTAGTCTAATCGATACCCGATGCCCGGTATAGATATGGAGTTGAATCATCTGCAAACAGCTTAGTGAGAGGTGAATCAGAATAGAAATTGAGTCTGATTGCGGGTCAAGGTAGAGAACGGGTTTTGATCAGTTATGTATGTGTGGAAGAGGTGGCTTCAATGAGAATTGTGTATGAGGGCTCTTCTAGAAAAGAATGACAAGCGGTCTTATGTAGGGAGTCCTCATAGTAATTTTCAAAATCAAAAGCGAATGCCTGGAGAGTGTCTATGGGATACTGGAAATCAGAGTCGAGAAAAGATTCGTATTTTGGGTCGCAATCACTCTCAGCATTTGCTGGTTTTGATTCCTGAGGATCGAAAAGAAATAATTCCATGTTACTGGAGCCTGAACTAAAATCAATGATCTTGGGAACCGGGACCTCAGAATCGGAGTTAGAGAATGAGTCATGTGAGGTGAGGTCGTAGATTGGCTTGTTATAATCAGGAAGCAGATTTTCTCCGATGTTATGGTCAGATTCGAAATCGTCGAAGAGTTTGTGAAAATCAAAATCTTAATGAGATTCAAGATCATGTGTTCTACCATAGAATAAATCATATGCTGTAGATTCAGCAGCCTGACTGGTGTCTAGCCTAGATGTCAATTCTGAGCTTAAAAAGGTGTCCTTATCTGGTAGAGGCTCAGGTTCCAAGCTGGTAGGACAAACCCAATTGAAACCCCACTCGTCCAACCCCTCAGTTTCTGTATCATAAATTGGCATGACTTTCGAAAAATCAATTGGTTTCTCTGAGGATGTTGGCGAGGGATATTCATCAAATAGAGGCTCAAAATCATATTCTTCATTGAAAAATTGATCTTCCTCATATGGGGCCTCGAAATCTTCCCAATAGGTTTCAGATCTAGATTCTAGGCTTAGGATGTGGGTTGAATCACTAGAATCTATGTCTGGATAACCTTCGAGGGTCACCTTATCAGAATAAGGGGTGGAATTTACACCCTCGAGAGGTTTAGTTCTACTTTCATTATTGCAGGAGTTTTGGGATTCTAAGCCTGGTGATTCATGGTCTAGAGTTGGCTCAACATTGTGTTCTCCTACAATTGGAACTTCTCAACCTTCTTCAATATCAGGCACATTGTACTCCATCTGCGTTGGGAATCCACAACCATTTTGTGCCTCAAACCCGAGATTAGATTGATCCTCGATGTTGTCCCAAGATGGTTCATCCTCTGTTTGTGGCATATACGGGTATTTCTGGTCAATAATTTGTTTTAATAATCCCATTATCTCTTCCCATTTTTCAAGATCATCTTGGTGTTGCTCCCAAAGTATAGGATTTGTCATGCATTGAAGGTATTCAAGATTGTGCAATTTTTCTATCTCAATGTATCCTGTGATGAGCATGTCTCAGGCTAATCCTTTTGTGGCTTCTGCCAATAGCACTTGGGCACAAGTTATGATGAAGGTTGTGGTTGTTGGGACATCAACCAGAATGTTTTCTACTAGTGTTGAGGTTTTGTCTTCTTTTTCATAGAATTTCAGGGCTTCCTCAATCATCCTATCTCTCATTGATCTCCGATATTCAAGTTTCTTGAATGGTAGCCCTAAGTGGTTTGGCTGCTGATTAGCCCATATTTGTGGGCTATTTAAGTATTTAAGTGCCTAGACATTAAGTTAATTCTAACATTTATTTAGCATAAATTAGGATGTAAATAAGTTAATTGATATTTCTAATTTAATTACATAATTCATGCATTGCATTCATATTTAAATGCATTTAGAATTAACTTAGAATTGCATTCATTTAATTAGTTAACCAATTAGGTGCATTGCATACATTAATTTAAGTTAACATAAAATTTGAGGGTATGTATATAAATAACAATAATATTTTAACATTATTTTTTTATTCTTCTTTCAGCAACGGCTGCATTTTCTTCGACTGCTGCTCCAACGCCACCAACTGCCGCACTGAAGCCTGCATTCAAGGATGAGCGGAGAATGTGGATCTGCTCCCGCCTCTCCATTCAAATCTATGCAGGTGACTACAAAACGAGGAGGGAGGCTGCCGAGCTGGGGAGGCCACCATCCCAACAATTCACCACTGTGCAAAGAGTTGAGCTCTCGACCGTTCCACCACCACCGGCCTCAACCACGGCGACGAGCCTCCACCACCGTGGGCGTGTGGTGTGACAGGCCACACAGCCATCTGGAGCTCGTCTGCATCACTGTGCCTCACCAGAATCAACATCACCACCCTCGCCGTCATCACCAACAACCTCCACAACCGCCACTGCAATTTCACTCCTCAGTCAGTTAAGACGTCCGGGAAGTTTCCCGGACGTCTGAAGCTTCGCCCCCACACACAACAGGACCGGCCGCTCACTTCACACCCGCGTCCCTCCGACTGCACACTTCCGCCCCACCTCCTGCAGCATCCACCGTGCATGCCCTTCACCTCCTTCACCTCAGTGCTCTGCCAGCACCTGCCGTGTGCCTTCCTTGCAACCTCGGCACGCCGCATCTCCTCCAGTGCCAACCACCAGCACCCCGCACCTTCCTTGCACACCCTGCACCAGCCCACACACGCCTCTTCATCATCTCTAGCCTGTAGCAGCAACCACCCTTGCTACACTTCACCTCTAGCACACCCACTCCAGCATGCCCGCCTTGCAGCCTCGGTGCGCCCGCCAGCGTGCAGCAAGCCTGCCAGCACCTACGGCCAACGCGCACATAGTAGCAGGCACGCGTTCTTCTTTGCGCGCGCATCACCTGCACAAGCCTGCCACTTGCAGCGCCTCCAGCATCCACTTTCGCTCCCTCGTTGACCTTCTTCAGCACTCCTCCAGAATCGCAGCATGCACACCCCTTCAATGCCTCCGTCACCAATGCACCACCAGCAGTGCATGCGGCCTCATTGCGTGCAACAATAGCCTCCGCGCGCACCACCTGCAGCAGCCTTCGAGCGTTCCCATCCATGCCTCCTCCAGCAGGTGCAGCCACCGTCGAAACCCACCTTCATCGAAGCTCCGTTCGATCGGCTCCGACCACCTCGCAACTCACCACCGTTGCGAAGCCCTCAGTCTAAAGAGCTTCGTCCGAGCTTCACGCCTCCGGCCATTCCTTCTTCATCATGTGCTAACGAGGGGAAGAAATCCCCTATTTTGCTACAGTACATGCCCTATTAATATTTACATTCTCTGCCATTGTCATCTTTTATTAATATTTTATTAAAGCTACATTGCAAAAAATATCCGTTTGTTGTTCAAAATTACCATTTCAGCTTATTCTCTTGATACTATCTTAAATCTGAAGGCAGATTTGGCTCGATTCTCATCGAAACTAACTACGAACATACGTTTTTAACCGGTGCAAATTTAAATACGTCATTGCCTCCCTGTAAACACGACCCGCTCATCTGCGAGTGGTTATTTTAATTATTGATTAGTCGATTTTTCCACCACATAGAACTACAAACAACGCGACATTTTATGTAACAAATGACTGTAAAAGTGAAGAATCTACTCGTCAAATGGCGTTGTTGCCAAGTAGGCAAGAGACGCAATAATTTCACTTGATTTTATTTTTGATTATTTCTCAATTGCACAGTGATCTGACCATTTATTATTTCTGTGCGAGAAATTTGTGCGAGGAACCAGCCATCGTGAGAGGCGACCCTTGACGTCGCCAGAGGAGAAATTGGTCGAGCTACCTTGCAAAGGAGGGGAAGGATGAGGATGCGACGATCATCTAGTTGCTGATTTAATTAGAATAGGATTAAGAGTTTAGACTTGATTTTTCATTGCACATTTGGTTTGAAACCCTTGTTCTGGGGTATATTTTGAGGGGTTTGTTCCCCGATTTTATTTTAGGCCCATGTTTGGTAATTTTTGGGAGCCTATTCCCTTTTCTTTAGATTTATATTTTTTTTAATTTATTTTGTGGATTGTTTACTTTTATTTGCTTGTGCATAAGTAGTTAAAAAGAAATAATAAAAAAAAATGAGCTGCCTGCTAGAAGCTACCTGCCCCTAGGACGAACCATTTAGGTCTGTATGAGCAGCCTCTAGATTTACTTCTTTGCATTGCATGCATTCTTGCATCGTTGATTGCTGGAAGCAAGGTACGCATTCTCTTACTTTGCATCCTATTCTTGATCACGCATTACATTCGGACTTAATGCGAAGACCACCTAATCTGTATTGAATAAATCTAACAAGTGGTCACATATTTTCTAGAAAAAGGACTAATTAAAGGCGGGACATCTAGAAACCAAGGACTTGATTTTCAAACGTGGTGTGCGATTCAAAATTCAAAATCTTTTTGCAGTGAATGCACACTTATATCTTTTGCAGCACGACATGCATTTAGACACTCCTAAGTCTTGAAACGACTAGGACAAGAGCCCTCCTACCGTTGGATCCTGAAGTGTTCGAAACTTGAGATCAAAGGTTTTGTAAATCCAAAGAGGGGGATACCTTGTCACGGATTTTTGGGGGTAGTTGAGAAGCACCGCAAAAGCACAGCTTCAAAGGAAGGCTTAGGCCTA
Source organism: Thalassia testudinum (assembly GCA_037157565.1). Taxonomy (NCBI): domain Eukaryota; kingdom Viridiplantae; phylum Streptophyta; class Magnoliopsida; order Alismatales; family Hydrocharitaceae; genus Thalassia; species Thalassia testudinum. The sequence goes on along the minus strand of JAZHRO010000025.1, from coordinate 65,913,220 downwards.
CTTGCATCCCTCGATCTTCCGTCTTTGGATTTACTTAACCATTTGAGATTTAGGGAAGAACAACTAAGCTCCAACTAGGTCTTTTTAGGAATTTCGAAGGTTGACAATAGGCGCATATTGCTTGTGCAACTTGCTTTGTCACCTACAATTTGAATAAAGTCAAAAGCCCAAATTTGTAAAGACCAAACAAGTCCTTCTGAATTGTGTTTGTAGTGCATGCTTGGTAGGCGTTCTCTTAGGAGACAACTTGTGTTTGATCCTGAACCTGAAAGAATCTTAAGAAGAAACCTTCCAAGGGTAGAAATGGATGATCAAAGCAGCCTTAAGGAATATTTCATTCCAACCAATCAAGCTGGCCCTGCACTACGTAGACCTGGAGGGGACAATCCTTATGAGATCAAAAGCAGTACCATATCCTTGCTGCCCTCCTTTTATGGTATTGCTAGGGAAGACCCTTACAAGCATATAGAGGAATTCACCGAGGTCTATTCCACGGTGAAGTTGCAGGGCGTTACTGATGACGCTCAAATGCGGACTCTCTTTCCCTTCTCCCTTAAGGACAAAGCCAAGTATTGGTATCACACCCTTGATAATATTAACACTTGGGATGCCCTGAAGAAGGAGTTTTTGAAGAAGTACTTCCCCATGAGCAAAACCAATCACTTTAGGAGGGAAATTATGAGTTTTGTTCAAAAGGATGGGGAAGCGTTCCATGATGCGTGGGAGCGCTTTAATGACTTGCTAAGACTTTGCCCACATCACAAGGTGCCTAAATGGCAGTTGGTTGAAGGTTCTACACCGGACTTAATGATTCGCATAGGCAAACTATGGATGGTGCCTATGCAGGAACCTTTCTTTCAAGACTGAGGATGAAGCTTGGAACCTTTTTGATACTTTGAGTGAGAATTCTATTCACTTGAATTCTGCCTACATGGATAGAAAGCCCACTCTAATGCAAAGAAAGTTGGAGGCGAATGAGGCAAGGGACACCTAGAATTTAGCCTATCAGATTCATTTATCGAATCAAAACATGGAAAGGCTTATGTCGAACCCGAGTTCATTCGTATCTAACACCTTCACATCCCAAGCTTACGAATGCTTAATTTGCCAAGGCAATACACACACCACTATGGATTTCCACTTGGCCTCCCAATTCATGAGCTTGTACAAGTGGATTTGAATGGCACTCAAGGGTTCTGTCCTAGACCTCATAATGACCCTTTCTCCAACACTTATAATGATGGATAGAGGAACCACCCAAACTTGTCATGGAGACAAGGAAATGTCTCAAATTCAGGGAATTACAAACCACAATCCTTTCAAAACCATCAAATGAGCCAACCTCAAACCTTTGCCCAACCTAAGACCTCTGAGATGGATGAATTGAAGGCGATGTTGAAAACTATGCAAGAAAGTCAAAGTGCCATCATCCAATCTCATGACAAGACTATACATGAGATGAAATCACAAATAGGACACCTTGTTGAGGCCGTTAGATAGAGGGAAATTGGGAAGCTCCCTAGTGCTACTGAGGAAAATCCTAAAGGAAAAGGGATTGTCTTTAGGGAGAATGCTCAGGCGGTGACTATTCTGAGGAGTGGGAAAGAAATTTCCAAACCCGATGCTCCTATAGTCTCACCCCCTAAAAAACCATCCACCTGGACTTTCACCTCCACCGGAGAAGACTTGCCCAAATCTTCTCCACTTGTAATCACCTCACCAGAAGAAGTTGCCCCCATTCCACCCCTTACTCGACATGATAACCCTTCCACCCAGAGATCGAGAGTGCCTTTTCCAGAGTGCTTATCCACCTCTAGGCAGACTTCTGCTGGCTCATCTGGAGCCAAAGATAAGATGGATGAGATTATGGAAACTTTCAAGCAAGTACTGATTAACCTGCCTTTTCTTGAAGCTATCAGGCAGATTCCATCTTATGCCTGCTTCTTAAAGGACCTGTGCACGAAAAAGCGACAATCTAGAAAATAGGTCCAATCAAAAGTTGTCCTGCCTGATTCTGTTAGCTCAATTGTTCAACATGGCACACCCCTAAAACTTAAGGACCCAGGAGCCCCATACATCTCAGTAGTTATTAGTACTTACAAATTGATGAGGCTCTACTTGATCTGGGTGCGGGGGTGAACATCCTTCCAAGCTACGTGTATGAACAACTTGGGGGAGGCAATCTGAAGCCTAGCCCTGTAATCCTTCAAGTTGCTGATCGATCACTTAAAACACCACAGGGAATTTTGGAAGATGTCTTCATAAGAGTAGAGGATTTCTTCTTTCCCGTCGACTTCTTAGTTTTGGACACTAACCCTTCCAACAAGCCAACCAAACCGTCCATCATTTTGGGTCGCCCCTTCCTTGCAACTTCGCATGCTTCAATCAATTGCAATACTGGGGCATTGAAAATGGGCTTTGGGAACAGGAAAATCCAGCTTAATGTGTTTGATGCTTACAAACAACCCAGACTTGAGGATTATTCTCAAGTTGAGGTGATAGATGACCTGATTGAAGAGGCAACCCCTGCAATGTTATGTGATGACCCCCTTCAGCATATCATGCTAAATGAGCATTCCCATCTCTTGGAGGAATGTGAAGGGGATATACTAGAACTTGAGGAATTGCTAGGTGTTTCTGCTGAGTCTCTTCCCCCATCATTTCCGCTGAAGGTAGATCTACTATCTGAGATGGAGACATCTATTATGAAACCCTCAACCATACAAGCCCCTGACCTTGAGTTGAAAACCCTCCCTGACACTCTCAAGTATGTTTTCCTAGGTGCCAATGATACGCTCCCCATTATCATTTCGGCTGTGTTATCTGAGGCACAGGAGGGAGCCCTGATTGAATGCTTGTCTAGGCATAAGGAAGCTATTGCTTGGAGCATTGCTGACATTAAGGGTATAGACTCTACACTCTACATGCACCACATTTAAACTGATGATTCCATCAAACCATTTAGGGACATGCAGAGACATCTGAACCCTAATATGAGGGAGGTGGTAAAAAAGGAAATCCTGAAGTGGTTGGACGCTTGGATCATATATCCCATTGCAGATAGTAAATGGGTAAGTTCTATTCATGTGGTGCCAAAGAAGGTAGGCTTTACTATGGAATTCAACGACCAAGGTGAATAAGTTGTCACTAGACCCTCAACTGGATGGAGGGTCTATATTGATTACCACAAGCTAAACACCGCTACCCAGAAGGATCACTTTCCTCTGCCTTTTATTGATCAAATTCTTCAGAAATTGGCAGGGAATAAGTACTATTGCTTTCTTGATTGATATTCTGGGTACAATCAGGTTGCAGTCTTTCTTGATGACCAGGAGAAGACGACATTCACGAGTCCTTACGGTACTTTTACATTCAGGCGTATGCCATTTGGATTATGTAATGCCCGTGCAACTTTCCAGCGGTGTATGATGTCTATCTTTTCGGACATGATTGATGAGTGTGTTGAAGTGTTTATGGATGACTTCTCCATTTATGGCTCGTATTTCGACCAGTGTCTCCTGCACCTGGAGAATGTGTTGAAGCGATGTAAGGAGATTGGTTTAGTCCTCAGCTGGGAGAAAAGTCACTTCATGGTATAGAAAGGAGTTGTACTTGGGCATGTTGTATCTGAGCAAGGTTTAGAAGTAGATAAAGCCAAGATTGATTCTATTTCCAAACTTCCATTGCCTACGAACGTTAAACAGATTAGATCCTTTCTGGGCCATGCTGGCTTTTATAGGCGCTTTATTAAAAATTTTAGTAAAATTTCTAGGCCACTTTGTGACTTGTTGGAGAATGAATCTTCCTTCAATTTTGATTCAAAGTGTGTCGAGGCCTTTCAAACTCTAAAGGAGGCCTTGATCTCTGTGCCTATTCTCCAAGCTCCTTATTGGACAATCCCATTTGAGCTGATGTGTGATGCTTCGGATTATGCAGTGGGAGGAGTCCTTGGACAAAGGGTTGAGGGAAGACCTCATGTGTTGCATTATGCAAGCAAGACTTTAACCAAACCTCAGCAAAACTATACCATCATTGAAAAAGAATTACTTACTGTAGATTTTGCTTTGGAGAAGTTTAGGTCTTATCTGCTTGGGTCTAAGGTGGTTATTTTTACTGATCATGCGACAGTGAAACATCTCATTGCTAAGAAAGATTCTAAGCCAAGTCTGATTAGCTGGATCCTACTCCTTCAAGAATTTGACTTGGAAATACGTGAAAAGAAAGGAGTAGAAAATGTTGTGGCTAACCACCTGTCTCGCCTTCCTCTTAATGACTCTCTTTTTGGAGACATTCACGAGACATTTCGCAATGAAACTTTGATGGTGGTAACACCAACTTTACCTTGGTATGCAGATACTGTAAATTACTTGGTCACTGAACAAACTCCTGGCTCTTGAGATGAGTAGAAAAGAAAGAGATTCATTTCCTAAGCAAGATATTTTCATTGGGAAGAGCCAGAATTATTTAGAATTGGACAAGACCAAGTATTGAGACGTTGTGTACCTAAAGAGGAACAACAGAGTGTGCTGAGTTTTTGCCATGAACTTCATTATGGAGGACACTTTGGTGCTAAGAAAACTACTTTTAAGGTTCTCCAGTCTGGTTTTTGGTGGCCTTCCTTATTTAAGGATTCTCATAATTTTGTTAAGGCCTGTATTAGATGTCAACGGACTGGAACGATTGGGAAGAGGAATGAAATGCCTCGACATCCTATTCAATCTGTTGAAATTTTTGATGTGTGGGGAATTGACTTTATGGGCCCCTTCCCGTCGTCCCATGGCTATGAATATATCTTGGTGGCAGTTGATTATGTCTCTAAATGGATAGAGGCCATTCCTACGAGCACAAATGACCACTCTGTGGCTTTGAAATTTGTGAAGGCTAATATCATATCTCGTTTTGGCTACATAAGACCATTACAAGTGATGAGGGACCTCATTTTCGAAACCACCACTTCAATCGGCTAATTAGGAGTCTGGGAGTGACTCACAAGGTCGCTACCCCTTACCATCCTCAGACAAGTGGCCAGGTTGAAGTGTCGAATAGGGAGATAAAAAATATTTTACAAAAGACCGTTAGACCTAATAGGAAAGACTGGTCCCAAACACTCGACGATGCTTTGTGGGAGTATCGAACGGCCTATAAGACCCCTTTGGGTACATCTCCCTTTCGGATTGTGTATGGCAAAGCATGCCATTTACCCGTTGAGTTGGAACATAGGGCACTTTAGGCTATTCGAAGTGTTAACATGGATTTAGAAAAGGCAGGTAAGGCACGACTTTTGGAATTAAGTGAGCTTGTGGAGCTGAGGAATGATGCTTATGACACCTCTCAAGCTTATAAAGAAAGAACTAAGGTCTTGCATGATAAGTTTATACTTCGAAAGACCTTTGAGCCAAACCAACAAGTCTAGCTTTTCAATTCCAAACTTAAGCTTTTTCCTGGGAAGTTAACATCTTGTTGGGATGGGCCTTACATAATCACCAAAGTATTTCCACATGGAGCTGTGGAGATTAAAAACCCTTCCTCTTCAGCAACTCCCTTTATTGTCAACGGTCAACGGTTAAAACCTTACATAACTTTAGATGGCCATCTGGTTGACGAAGTCACTCTTGAGGAGCCTTAGCTCCTACCATTCTCCGCCTCAGGTAATATCTTCCTTTTTGTTTTCAATGAGGACATTGTTTGGACCAGGCATGGGGGAGAGGACTTGAGGCATTTTGTTTATAGCATGCATACATTTGCATTAAAAAAAATATATAAATAAATAAATATTAAAAAAAATATTAAAAAAAAAAGTTTTGAGCTTAACGACTAGGTCTTGCATTCTTAAGCAAATCAGAACTCTAGGGTAGACTAAGTTAATTCTAGGTTCAAACTTTAGAAGATAAATAAGCTACTAGCTTTAGACCTTTAGGGTCCTTTGTGGACTTAAAAACTTAAGTAGGAGTTAGGTTGCGGACCATTCCTCAAGAGGTTGAGGAAGGAAAGCTAGGGTTTGAGTTAAAAGGTGGGGTAGTACCTGGAGTCTTGTTCTACCTTTTGGTTTATGGGTCCTTGTAACCCAAGCATTCAAATTTCACACACTTGGTCTGGTGTAAATAAGTAATCAACTTAATTCCTTTCTTAAAAGAGATTTGGTTCTCTTAGTTTTGACTTAGGAGAGGCTTGGAAACACAATTTGATTGGAAGAGTTCCCGCCGCAGGAGAGGTGGAGTATATACTCACCTTGAGGATGCAATGATAACATATTACCTCCTCTGTGCTTGTCTCTTAGGATATCCATCCTACTGGGGGCATGTAAGTGCATTGCGCGGTTCAGGTACCATGGGTGGCCCTATCTTGAAGTGCCAATTGCCATGGGCCTGAATTCACTTAAGAAATCCATGGGCAATACTATCTCGAAGTGTCGATTGCCAAGAGTTCTTGTGGTCATTATGGGCGGTGCTATCTCGAAGCATCGAAAGCCAGGCACCCTTCGAGGTATGGTAATGGGGACAATGAATCCGAGGTTTGACTTAGGAGAATCAGACAAAAATAAAAAAATATATAAAAAAAAATTCCTTTTTCCTTTAACTCAAATAACTCAGACCAACGCACATGCACGGATGCTTTAATCTCAGGGATCAATAAACCTTAGGGTAGAGTTAGAAATCAGGGAAACTTGTGCCTGCAACTCGTCTTTAGCTGACCTAGTCTGTAACTTAGCAACTACTTGGGAACCTTAGGTCTAGAGTCTAAACTTAATATGTTTCTAAAGGAAGACCGATTGGGTTGACAAGTCTACTTAGAGTGCTAGTAGTAGTGCTATCCGGCAGCGGTTGGGTTTATGTTATTATGCTTTACAATCATTGTAGTACAAAACAGCTACCAGATTACTATAAATTTTTACTCGGAAAAAGTTTTCCCGAGGTCGAACTCAGGGAGCAACTAGAATTCTAGAAATATAAAAATTCTCAATTAGGTTACAAAAATAAGAGAGAGAGAGAGAGAGAGGGAGCTAGAGTTTCTCTTGGCTTCTTCTTCTTCTCTCCTTTTCTTTTTGTCGTTTTTCTTTCAGCTGATCTCCTTCTCTTCTTTTTCCTACAAAGTCTTCCTTTCTTCTTCTTTCTTTTCTTTTCTTCTTCTGCGGCTCTGGTAATCTTCTTCTTCTTCTCTGACTTCTTCTTCTTCTTCAGCCTTCTTTCTGCTTCTTTTCTTCTTTTTCTTCTCTGCTTCCTTCTTTCTTCTCTTCCTTTACAGCTCCTCTTCTTTTCTCTTCTTTCTATTCTAGCCGCTGCCCTTCCGTCGTCTGATGCAGTGGTCAGACGACTTAACTGTAGGTTTGCTACAGTGCCTTCCTTCTCTTCTTCTTCTATTTCTCTCCTTCGTTTCTTCTTCTTCAGCTGCCCTGAGCGGTTGAGGCTTCGGCCGCTCCCCTTCTTCTTTTCCTTCCTTCTTCTCCTTCTGTTCCTGCACGCTCACACAAGGGTTAGAGCAAAACCTACCCCTACCCTTCCCCGTGTCTCTCTCTCTGTCAGATTTCTCTCTTAGGGCCGCTCTCCCAGAGCCGGGTAATCGGGTGCGGGTATCACGCTCGGGACCAGGCCCACCAACGTGCGATGGTGGGCGAGGAGTGCACGATTCGGGTAATCGGATCCTGCCCAGACCTGCTGGGCATGAGCGTGGGCCAGGGCGAGTGAGCGCGTGGCGCGTAGCGTGCGTGAGAGGGACCTGACCCCTGTGTTCGAAGGCAAATAGCCTTAGACACTTTTCCAATTTAAGTGCGAGCACTTGGCCACGCACTTACGAGGTGGGACTAAAGTCCCACCTCCCAAATTAGCACCTGCAGCTGAGGAAACCGCAGGCAATTGTAGCAGCTCGTGACGCCTTCGCCCCAACTGCAAGCCTGGGTGCCTTCGCAAAGGTAAACCGCGTGACTTGGGGTGTGCACCTGGGCTGAAAAGCGCCAGCAGCTGCAGGTGGAGGAGCTGCAGCAGCTCAGTAATGGCGATGAAGGGGCTCCGACCTGAAAGCAGAAATATGGCCTCTTGGCCTAGTCAGAATACGTAGGGAGCTTCACCGGAGTGCGGCGAATGCAGTGCGGGCGTTGGCGAGGCGCAAGGGCGCATGTGGAGGTAGCCCTAGGTCGGACTGTGTGTGAGACGATGGGTTTGTTCGGGAGGTGGTTGGCAGTGAATGGGGAGGGGGGATCGGTTGAGTGGAGTGAGGGGAATCTTCTAGGGTAGTTGGCGAGGGGTGAGGAGGTCTGTGGAGGTGGGATGGACTCGTCGGAGAAGGTGGTCGGAGACGGAGCAGGTGGAGGTGGAAGTCGTGTGAGGTGGAGTAAAAAGGTAGATTAAGAGAGGGAAAATGTAAGGGAAATGGAGAGGAAGCTATTTACCTAAGTATTAGAAGAAGGGGGAGGGCAGAGCAGCTGACTCGTATCTGTCGGAGCTAGAGAAGAAGGAGCCCTGGAGGAGGAGTGCGGCGACGAGGAAGCAGGCAGAGGGTGCCGGCAGGTATAGCCCGGCACGGACGATTAAGCAAGGCAAACCCTACTGCAGGTAGGGCAGCAGAGCGACGAGGAGGAAGAAGAGGAAGTCGCCGGAAGCTTTGGGCCTTCTAACGGAGGAGGAAGGGATGAAAGGGGGGTGGGTTCTCCATCAAAGAAGAGCTTGAAGGAGCCGGCAGGGGGTGCCGGTCCTTATAAAGGGGTTGGCGCAGAGGGAGGGGCGGGCTGGCGACGTGCCAGCCTCGTCGGAGTGAGGCCGGAGATGACACCCATACCTTCCGCGCGTTCGCACGGAAGGTATGGTGGTCGGCAGAGGGCATGGGCGGGTCCCTGCGACAGAGGACGTCGGAGGGAACCCCGCTTCTGCTTTGCAGGGCGGTAACCCTTCTCTGCGCGGCGCCATGCTCCGTGCAAGGTTGCCGGAGCATGGTGCTACGCAGAGTTTGCAGGGAGGACCGTTCTGCAAAGAATGATGAAAAGTTGGGGGCCTAAATGCAAGGGTTTCAAAAGATAAGGGTCAAAAAGTAAATGAAGAGGACCAAAGTGTAAAGTCAGTCAAGGAGGTCTCTTCTTAGGCTCAAGTTTTTATACAAGACCAATTTGAACCTAAGGATTTTAATGGTGAATTTTAATTCTAGGTTGGACCATGTTTGACTAGCCAATTTGCACAAAAACCAAAATTAAGTTATTAATTGGGCATGGTTTTCTTTTTAGGTCAAAATAGGTTTCTAAGGCCAAATTGAAGGTTCTAAACCCTAGAGAACATTTTCCTATGAATTTTAAAGGGTTTAGTTGAGTTTTATCCTGCCTCGAACCTTGTGAATTGAAGTGGGTTTGTTTTAGGGTTACGGAATGTCATTTAATTCCTGGAAGTTGCAATAACCCTTATTTAGGTCAGATCATCCCACTTTCATTCTTGTTAAGCTTGTTTGACCTGTATTTGGACCCTTAATTACCCTGTTTGCAAACTGCGTTGGTCAAATTGCAATTTTACCTCTTATGATTTGTTTTATTCTTAAACTCAGAATTCTCTGAGTTAAGCCTTTCTTTGGGTCATGTAAGAGCTTCTTCTCACATATCAAGGTTAGATTGTGCTAGTTAGTGTTTATGATGAGGTTCTCATCAGCTAGGTTTTGCTTGGATTTGCTAGGGACTAGCAAAAACAAGGCATGGGGGTATTTGATTAGCCCATATTTGTGGGCTATTTAAGTATTTAAGTGCCTATACATTAAGTTATTCTAACATTTATTTAGCATAAATTAGGATGTAAATAGGTTAATTGATATTTCTAATTTAATTACATAATTCATGCATTGCATTCATATTTAAATGCATTTAGAATTAACTTAGAATTGCATTCATTTAATTAGTTAACCAATTAGGTGCATTGCATACATTAATTTAAGTTAACATAAAAGTTGAAGGTTTGTATATAAATAACCATAATATTTTAACATTATTTTTTTATTCTTCTTTCAGCAACGGCTGCGTTTCCTTCGGCTGCCACTCCAACACCACCAGCTGCCGCACTGAAGCCGACATTCAAGGATGAGCGGAGAATGTGGATCTACTCCCGCCTCTCCATTCAAATCTATGCAGGTGGCTACAAAAGGAGAAGGGAGGCTGTCAAGCTGGGGAAGCCACCATCCCAATGATTCACCACTGTGCAGAGAGTTGAGCTCTCGACCATTCCACCACCACCGGCCTCAACCGCGGCGACGAGCCTCCACCACCGTGGGCGTGTGGCATGACAGGCCACACTGCCATCTGAAGCTCGTCTACATCACTGTGCCTCACCAGAATCAACATCACCACCCTCGCCGTCATCACCAACAACCTCCACAATCGCCATTGCAATTTCACTCCTCAGTCAGTTAAGACGTTGATTGGTGGCTACTCATCATAGCTAAAAGGCCGAAATTAAGCTAGACACTAAGCAAAACAATATCAAATTAACACATAAAAAGGGTTAAGTGTGGAAATTAAAGAAATGACCTAAAACTTTTAATGTGTGTTAAAACCTCCTAATTAGGTCACAAAAATGAGATATTCTGAAAACTAAAGAACAAATGATGATCCATGCATCAATTGAACACATAAACAAGTTTGAAAATATAAATCAGAAGTAAAGTCAATGTCTTAAATGTTCAATTAAGCACATGTAAAAATTTGAAAGCAATTGGACATCATTTAGGCTTAGAAATAAATAGATTACAATTAGGTCCTTCATGCATTACATTTCTACCCTTCAAAACTCCTTCTTGGACCTTTTTGCAAGCCGCAGGGACCCTTCTGTATGACTACAAGGCCCTTCCAGTTATAGTTCTTTTCAGTTTTGGACCTGCACGCTATTCTTCTACCCCTTCGTTCAAGGGTCTTCCTGCAAGTTTTCCCTCATTTCAGAGAGAAGCCTGTGTTCTTCACGCGCACTCTAGCACGCGAAGAACACAGCCATTCTCGACCGTCCATCGCACTTTTGATCTCGATCTGCGGCTGGAATCAAATGGAACCTTCGCGCGATTCGGTGCGTGCGTTCACCTCTCTTCCCAGATCTCATCTGACGGTCAGATCTCTCTCTTGACTCGCCGCGCGCTCTACCCATCTCATCCTCACCGCTGGCCTAATTTTGATTAACCTCACCCTTGCGGTGATCTCAATCACTGAGCTGCTACTTAAGCACCTCAGTGGTGTCGCGCGCAAAGGATCGCTCCCTCCTACATCTCTTAGCGATCAATTCTTCCACTCCAGTCTCTCCTCCTCATCTAGACCCTGATTTCACAGCCACCGGCTGTGGAATGATCGCCTGCTCTCGACCCTCCTCGTCGCTAAGGACCTCGTAGCACCTGAGGACGACCCTGGAGTCTCACTAGCAGACTCTTCCCTCCGCTGGAGTCACCCTCCTCCTTTCTTCCTCCTTAGCCGCCGGCTAAGGACCCATAGGTCCCATTCTTCCTTTTAGTTTAGGTTTTTAATTCTGCACAAGTAGTGTTAGATTTACTTTGCAGTAGTTTAGAATAGATTTAGTTTTAATTGTTAGTGTTTAATGTTAGCTGTAGTTAGATTAGTCTTAGGAGTAGAATTAGTATTAGATCCCCTCCCTCACCTCCTCTGATCAGTCCAGATCAGAGGGGAAGAATCATCTGTTCATTGTTCAATTTATCTCCCTCTTCATGTTTTGTTTTTCCATCATCCAAATTCTGATTCTTGTTTTTTCCTTTTTAACGACGAATTTTTCATCAATCACCCACACATCCTGACTCAATTTCAGATCTGATGGCGCACTGCCTCAGATCTGAAAGTGGCGTCACAAGCACCATTTGGGGCTTCTCACTCACTCCATTTGTTTCACAAAAGCCCCTCTGTTTTAAATGGATTGCCTCAGTTTGTCAGAGCACTTTTGATTTGGATTTTAAAGGATTTTTACTCTCTGAAATGTTTTGACAGATCTGACAAATTGAAGGGATTTTTGGTTTTCATTGTAGGCAAGGATTCTGAGAAGTTCTCTGGTGACAGAGAACCAATCAGAAGAGCCTTTCATGATTCTGTTTATACTTTGTTTTGAATGCATTCGCCAGCTTCCATTAAATTTCCATTAATGCATTCTTAGTCTCTTTTTGCTATTTCAGAACTGCCATGCACTATTTATGTTGATGATCATTTCTGTATGGTGATTCTCTAACCTAAGGAGTTTTCCATACTCCTTAAGGTTGCAAGAAACTGGGATTGTGTTTCTTTGGTTTTAATTGATCGAGCTAAGTCTTCCTTCATGTTGACTATGGCATTAGGAAGACTAACTCAATGCCATTTGAATGTTGATCTGAAAGGATGCTTCTGATAAGGTTTTTCCTAATGAGTATTTGAGCTGAATTTACATGAGATTTTCGTGAGATTTAAACCCCTTTCAGATTTGGATTTCATCTCTTCAATGTTTAGTTTGTTTTGAATTTAATCTTGTTCCCAGTTATACAGCAACATGCTGCAACTTGCAGCTACATTTCCCTCCATCTCCAAATTCTCTTCTCCTCCAAATTCCCCTTTCATCTGTGAATTTTTTTGTTCCCCTTTCTCCAAGTGGACTAACTGCAGCAGCAGTTAGCCATTTGACAGTGGCTTAAGCCACTGCTGCTGCTACAAAAACTCACCCTGAACAGCAACTAAAACCAACACTAAAACAGCACATTCTTCTCTTCTCCATCTCCTCTGACAGTAGCTGCGGCTGCTGTCTAAACTCAAATAAAAACTCAATCAACTCTAATTCCCTAACTTTATACAAAAGCCTAATGACATAGACTTATTTTAAAACTGTAAATATACCTATTCATAGTATTATAACTATAGCATATCAGTTAGATTCATAGTTATACTGTAAATATGTATAAAACCTGTACAGAAATTCATATACATATGTAATCTATGTAAAAATATGTATATATACTAATCTATTATGCATGTATTTACTGATTTATGTATATATATAGATACAGATTTATATTTACTTATTTAGTAGCTAAGTTAATAAGTTAGAGCAATAATCAAGTAAATAAATCTATAAACTTGGGAATATATATATATATATATATTAAGTAATTTAAGTTAGTCAAAGTATAATTATACCTAGTATAACTTACTGTAACTTAGTTTTAATTATAAACTACACAGAATTGCTATTTTAGCCTAAATAAAACATAAATAAATTCGTAAAAATACAATAAAAATATGTATTAAATACTTAAGTATGTAAGTTAAAACTGTTTAAGGTCAATTAGACCATTTACTAATTATTTTATAAGTAATTAACTATTTAATCACCTAAATCAACCTGTATAATCAGCCTAGTTTAGTGAATTTATTTGTATAGTAAAAATATTTAAAATTCAAAATTAATTAATCAATTATGTAGTATTACGTAAATATTTTATTTACCATATTTTATTTTATTTTTTTTAATAATTTATGGCCCCCAAATCGAGGGCCAAAAACGCGCACAGACGCAGCTGCGTCTGATTTCCAGCACACGATGTGGCGCTGGAATAGCGCCACATCGTGTGCTGCAAACCAAACGCAGCTATATAAATACAATTTATGCAATAGCTTAATCAGTCGTCATGGCGCCGGGCGCCCGAAACGCAATCCTTTATCTGATTACCCGATTTGTAGTGAACTCTGATATGTGATGTATGTGTGGGGCTGGAGGCCCGAGCGTGTGCGAACTTGTTGAAGGCGTTGGGCTGAGGCCCTACGCTGATACGAAAACGTAACCAAGGCACCTAATCTGAGATTAGGGCGTGCTTAGTAGAGGTCTGGTCCCACCCGTAGGGTGCTGTGTATCCCTCGAAAAGCGCGCCCGCTAATTAAGCACATTTTACACTAAGGACTCTCCACCGCAGCCTCTGAAATACCACAGAACAAAATGAAAGGACAGACGACTTAAAAAAAAAAAGAGAGAACACGAGATAACAACAGAAAAGACTCTATACATACAGCAGTAGAATAAGTAATACACATACGTATAAGTAAACCCACATAATTACTAACAGAATAAAACGACACTATAAATGTCGCTAAAGACCTCAGTTTGCTTCTTTAGGTTGTATATAGTGTTTTCTGAGATTTAGCGACGTTTATATCTGTCACTAAAACTGATATATATGTCACTATAAATAAATGACTAGTAAGTTAAGTTTTTACACTATGGTATCCTAATGTAGTATGAGCTAACATATTAGTGTTAATAGTATAACTTGTAAATACATAGTTTAGAGTATAATAATAGATTGTTTGATGCTTGTTCATAGTTAGCATTTTTGCAAGCACTTCTTAGCAACTAGGTAAATAAAACATTCATTCATTCTTTAAATGTAAAGTTTCTTTTTGAATAAGAAGACAATTTTGGAGATAATCAAAGAGTGACCGAATTAAATTCAATAAATTGCCTCCCAGAGAACGACCTGGAACAAAACCAGTAAAAATTAGATAAATAAGCAAATGATAATAATGGTTGTAATGACTGGTACTCACCCATACTCACCACTATACGACATCCTTAATGTTATATTATACACCCTATACTACAACGACATGATCAACAATTATTACCATCAAACAACCATTTACACCATCAGACGTCTAAGAAGTTTCCCGGACGTCTGAAGCTTCGCCCCCACACACAACAGGACCAGCCGCTCACTTCACACCCGCGTCCCTCCGGCTGCACACTCCTGCCCCACCTCCTGCAGCATCCACCACGCATGCCCTTCACCTCCTTCACATCAGCGCTCTGCCAACACTCGCTGCGTGTCTTCCTTGCAACCTCGACATGCCGCATCTCATCCAGCGCCAACCGCCAGCACCCTATGCCTTCCTTGCACACCTTGCACGAGCCCACAGACGCCTCTTCATCATCTCCAGCCTGCAGCAGCAACCGCCCTTGCTGGGCTTCACCTCCAGCGCACCCACTCCAGTACGCCCACCTTGCAGCCTCGGTGCGCCCGCCAGCGTGCAGCAAGCCCCCCAGCAACTGCGGTCAACACGCACACAGTAGCAGGCGCGCGTTCTTCTTTGGACGCGCATCACCTGCACAAGCCCGCCACCTACTACGCCTCCAGCGTCCACTTCCGCACCCTTGTTGACCTTCTTCAGCGCTCCGCCAGAACCGCAACGTGCACACCCCTTCAGCGCCTCCATCACCAATGCACCTCAAGCAGTGTGTGCGACCTCATTGCGTGCAACAGCAGCCTTCCACGTGCACCACTTGCAGTAGCCTCCACGCGTGCCCATCCACGCCTCCTCTAGCAGGTGCAGCCACCATCGAAACCCACCTTCACCGGAGCTTCGTCCGGTCGGCTCCGGCCACCTCACAACTCACCCCCGCCATCGCTGTGAAGCTCTTAGTCTAAAGAGCTTCCTCCAAGCTTCACGCCTCTGGCCGTTCCTTCATTGTGCGCGGACGAGGGGAAGAAATCCCCTATTTTGCTATAGTACATGCCCTATTAATATTTACATTCTCTGCCATTGTCATTTTTATTTATTAAAGCTACATTGCAAAAAATATCTGTTGTTCAAAATTACCATTTCAGCATGTTCTATTGATACTATCTTAAATCTGAAGGCAGATTTGGCTCGATTCTCGTCGAAACTAACTACGAACATACGTTTTTAACCGGTGAGAATTTAAATACATCATTGCCTCCCTATGGACACGACCCGCTCTTCTACAAGTGGTTATTTTAATTATTGATTAGTCGATTTTTCCACCACATAGAACTACAAACGATGCGACATTTTATGCAACAAACGACTGTAAAAGTGAAGAATCAACTAGTTAGCTGCATATTTCGATCAGGTGGTGGAATGAAGTTGTAGAATCCAGTTATGAAGCGATTAAATCTGAATAAAGAGTCCCACTAAAAATGTATGTGTGTGCTCTAAAGAGAAAAGATGAGGGACTGGAGATGTTTTTGACCCAATCAAGGCACCCAAAGACATTTGGATGACTATGGAGGTTCGGGCGGATGATACCCCTGGATCAGAAGGTCGTCCACCTGAGAATTACCTAAGCAGCCAGAGAGGGAGTCCCGTAAAGACTCCTACACGGTAGAGCGTCCCCACAGATTATAGGGTTTCCCCTACCCATCCTCTCTTGCCACTGAGATTCCATGTAGACCAGAATGGGGACCTTGACCTCTTAAGTCTACCACTTTTATTTTAAAGGTGATTTAGGGTTTTCACTTGAACTTTAGATGTTTTGATGTTGTGACCTAATTTGGAGGTTGGTTGACCCAAGGGGTCAACTTCACCTGACTTGTCCTAAAGATGACAGAATGATTCTAGGCTTGGGACCTAGAGACCACCCTGATTTGACTCCCCATTTACTAGGTCCAAGATTTTTTAAGACTCAAGTGTTGTTAGAGCTCAATTTTTAGGGTTTGTCTTATTTAGATCACTTCAATCAAGGGCTTGGGTAGCACACTGATGCGGGAGGGTTCATTTCTTTTATACAGGCATGTGTAACTAGCACTCCAAAATCCCTACTGTTGAAACCCTAATTTAGTTCTATTTCCAATCCTCTTTTTCACAAAAATTCTCTTTGGACTCAAAAACAAGAAGTGTGTTGTCCACAGCGATTAAGCGTGATTTCTATTAGGCACAGGAATTTTGTGGGATAGGATCTCTAAGAAATCGCTTCCACTTCAATAAGTTTTTAAAAATTTTTGCAAAATCAGGAAACCTTTGCCTTAAATATGGTAATTACTATAAAAGGAAGGCAATTGATTCCTAAGTTGGTTTCTTCCATTTGTCTTTCAAGGTTTAGTTGATGGATTTTAGAGAAGAAGAGAGGTTACCTGCCCTGGAGAGGTTGACTTGCATGAGAGATTTCTTCTCTTGAAACACCTAGCAAGATCACAATAAAATAAATAGGGCAAGTTAGTGTTAAATATAGTCAAAAAGAATGTAGAGATTAGTGATAAATTGCGCGTTGCTCCCCGGCAACGGCGCCAAAATGTTATAACACTTTGTCGGGCTTTTTAGATGAGTATAAGTCAGTCGCATTGTAGTATAGGTGACCAAGCATTGATAATAATAAGAATTTATTACTCGAAAACCTAAGTATCCGAGGTCGAACACAGGGAGCAAATGGAATTTATTCACTAATCTCAATAATGTAATTGAACACTTAGAGTTACTCAAAACCTAATTCAGAATATAAATGCAAGAGTTTATGAACTAAAATTATAGCAAAAATAGAAGAATTGGATGTCTGATTCTATGATCAGACGTCTTAAACAATGGCCCTTCCTTCTGCCTTCTCTTCTTATTCTTCTTTCTTTATCTCTAGCTTTCCTCAGCACTTCTATTCTTCTCTAACCTTGGTCATTTGCAGCTCTTCTTCCTTATCTCTTTCTTTCTTCTCTTACACAGTTCCTTTCTCCTTCTTCTTCTACGGTCTTCCTCTTTCTTTCTCAGCAGCACCTCTGCTACAGTGTTGCTCCTTCCCTTGGCTTCAGCCTTTCTTCTTCTTCCTTTTCCTTCCTTGGCTTCTACCTTGATTTCCTTCAGCCTTCCTCTGACTTTCTCTTCTTCTCTTTGGCCTTCCTTCCTCTTCCTTTCTACAGCTAAGTGTCTTAGCTTCACCTTGCCTTAGCTACGCCTTCCTCTTCCTTCTTCTCTGCTTCTTCCCTGTGCATGCACACATAGAAGAAAAAATTATCCCCTACCCTCCCACACATCTCTCTCTCACTATCCTCGGTGAGCTCTCCCAGAGCCGGGTAATTGGGTCGGGTGTGTGCCCGGGTCCAGATGCACCGACGTAGGTGTGGTGCGCGAAGAGTGCTAGGTTTAGGAAAACGGGTCAGGTGCCAGATTCGCGGGGGTAGGTCGCGGACGAGGCGAGAGCAAGTGAGGGCGAGGGACCTCACCCCTGTGTTACTTGAGGCAACTAATTCAAAGCACAAAATCAATTTATCCTTCGCTCTGTGCATGTACGTTCACGCAGTGGGACTAAATGTCCCACCCACTTCTGCGCTCGCGTCTGCAGGGGTGTTGCGCTCAATTGCTGATGCTGCAGAGTGCTGGGACTTTAATTGCTAGGCATGAGGGGTTCGTGAAGGGAGCCCACGCACTTGGGAATCTGATGCCTAGAGTGCGTGGCCTGGAGCGAAGCCTTGCGACCTTCGTGCTTTGTGCTTCAATGGCGGTAGGTGCTCAGGTCTGACACACATAAACACGGCCTTGCGGCCCCATTAAAATACAAGGGAAGCTTTGTCGTGTTGAGGCAAAGGTGGGGTGGTAGGTGGCAGTCCGCAAGGCGGCCTAGGCGTGCATGCCTAGGTCACCCTGTGGCTGTGCTTATGGGTTTGGTCAGGGGACATTTAGGGAGGTGATGGTGATCGATGGATGGGCGGAAGGTGATCAGTGGACTGTGGCAGAGGTAGTGAGGTATCTAGCGAGGCGTGTGGAGGTGAGGAGTGGTGGAAGAGCCTTGCCGGTGGGCGGCCAGAGATGGAGAAGATGGTGGTGGACAGTGGCTGCGAGTGTTCGAAAGGGAAAATAGAGAGAAGGGAATTTAAGAAGGGATAGAGAGGAGTAATTCTAACCTAACTAAGTGGATGAAGGGGGAGAGGTGGCTACTGGTTGTACCTGCTATCGCCGGAGAAGGCGATGTCCAGGGGAGGGAGAGCGGCGACAACGAAAGGTCTAGAGGTGTGCACGCGGGTGTTGCACAACGTGAAGAAAGGTGGTGAAGGTGACTCTGCCACTGGTATGGAGGCAGAGCGACGAGAAAGAGGAGGGGGCTCACCGAAGCTTGCTGGACTCCTAGCCCAAGGAGAAGAAGATGAAATTGGGGTGGATCTCTGGCCAAGTCAAGCTGAAGAGATGCGGCCGGGGTTGAGGATCCTTTTATTGATGCTGCCAGGGGCTCTTCTACTTGGAAGACAAGCTTCCAAGCGTGAGAGTCCTCACTGGAGAAGGAATCTGTTGGACACCCAAATCTCTCAAGCCTTCGCATGAGAGATTGGGTGCAAATCAGAGATTGAAATCACGTTCAAATGGAAGGGAGATCCTCAAAGAATCTCCCTTCAAAATCTGGGAGATCTCTGAGGAATCAGGGAGTACTCCCCCTCCATTCCTCGTCGGAGTAGGATTTCTCCTCATTAATGGTGGAGGGACCTAATTGTAAGAGTGGTGAGGAAGTTAGGGGGTCTGCATAAGAGTTTTCAAATGTTAGGGGCCATAATGTAATTGGGTGGACTATTTTGCAAAGTAGGTCCAGATGACCTCCCCTTAGGTCCAAATTTTAATAAAATCCTAATTTTGACCTAAGGAATCCAATGATGAAGTTGGATTTTAGGTTTGACCACGTTTGACTAGATATTTTACACAAAAAACCCAAATTAGGTCAAATAGTGAGTTGAGACCCTAATCTAGGTCAAAAGAGGTTCCAAAGGCCGAATTGAAGGTTCTAAACCCTAGGGGATATTTTTTCATGAATTTTAGAGGGTTTAGCTGATTTTTATCCTGACCAGAACCTTGTTTAATTAAGCGGGTCTATTTTAGGGTTAGAAAATGTCATTTAATTCTTGGATTGCACAATAACCCATTTCTGACTGAACCAACCCACTTTTTATCTTATTCTGACCATTTGACCTATGTTTTGCCTCTGAGAAATCCTATTTTTGTGCTGCAATGGTGAAACTGCAGTTTTAACCTTTGTTTCTTATTTTCTTCTCAGAACATTAATTCCTTGAATTAGGTCCTTCTTCAAGATATGTAGGAGCTCTTATTCTCTTTCATAGGTCAAACTGAGCTAGTTAGGACTCATGAGGCTCTCATCAGACATGAACTAGGAAAATGAAGAAACAACCTCAGAAAAAGAAGTTCAAGGCATTTTGGGCTAGGAAGAACTTATAATCCAACTGATTCAAATGGATGACTTGATTCTGAGGAGGAAATGGTTTTGATGAGGAAGTGGTAATTTCTAATGAGGATTTTGAGGAATTCAACACAACTCTTCCTTTATCCTCATATGACCCAGAGCTTAGAGAAATCATGAGTTTTTACGTCAATTACCATTATGAGGATCCTTATGATTCTAATTCAGAACCAAATCTAAATTTCAATCATGATTTCAATCCAGACCCTCCACCACCTCTTCTTGAATTATGAAATTGGATTAATTAACAAGCTCTGCTTCATGACCCTCATCTATTTAACACTATTCTATTTTTCAAATGAGAAAACTCTTTGTAGTAGGACTACATCATCAGTTGGTCCGCATTTGTGGATCACTAATTCTGGGACCACATGATCATATCTTTATACTGATCCTAAATCTCTCAGCAATAATTATTACTCCTTCTCTTGACCCACAATATTGAAATACATATTTCTTTTAGGTTTAGGTTTAGGAAATGATGTTAAGCTTAGCATTGGCTGGGATACAACCCAGTATTCTATACAGGAATTTTTCATTGATCAAGCTGACCTGGATTAACAAACTCAGTCAGGTGATATCCCCTCCTCTTGCTTATTACATTTTGATTTTTCTGCATACATTTCAATGAGGACATTGTAATGAATAGGCATGGGGTGGTGGGCATTGCATGTATTATTTTTATGTCAAAAAAAAAAAGTTAGCATTCATGCATAAAGAATGTTTATCAAGAAGGTTTTATTAGGGATTTATTATTAAGTTGATTCCTGAATTTAGAATCCAGTATAATTTCACACTTATACGTAGAATTTGCAATGGGTCCTCTGTGAAGACCAATAAACATCTTTAGTTTGTCGAGAAGAAGCAATGCTTCTCCTGAATCCTTGGACAGTAATTAGGGAGTCAAGTAATCAACCTTCTAGTTGATCCACTAAACAAGTGCGAGGTAAGAGTAAAGAGTCTACTGGTGCTCTAAGGCTAGTATAAGGAATCTTAGTTTCTGGGTAATTGAATAATGATACTCAAAGTTAGGCATAGTTTTCGCTCTCGGTTCCTATGTATAAATTCTTTGTGTGAATTTTTGGAGAGCCACCAAATAAGACAATATGTAGAGAGCGAGTTCTAATAAAACTAGGACTAAGGTGGATGTTTACGACCATCCTTTACAGAATCCTTAGTTGAAGGAGGGTATTAATATCAAGGTTAGAAATATGCTATCGCATCAATTCCTTTCCCGATGCTGAGAGTAGGCACTTCCACTAAATAAGCCACCCAATATCCTCTTGAACACCCCCAATCCCGAATAATGCCTCGTGAATAAAAATGTGCATGGTTGCTACAATACATTGTGTTGGTAGAAATAAATATAAGGAAAAAAAAGAAAAAAAAGAAAGAGAAAAGTAGAAAAAATATATATATAGAAAAAATAATAATATAGAAAAATGAAGAAACGAAGTGTGTTAATTGTGTTTTGTCAAGCACATTGAGGCAACAATACCCATTCCCTTTATAATCCACCAAATACAGCCTTGACCTACTTTTCTGTATTTCTGTCTGCCTGAATATGGGGTGAGGAATTCTAACTTAGTCATAGGGTTATCAGAACTTAATCAAAGTGTTAATGCATGAGACGTCACTAAATATATTGACAAATCTTATGAGATTGTTGTTGGAACCTTGTTCCACATCTTATTTTGGTGTTAACAAAATTATTATGGATTAATGTTTGCAATTAAGTGTTTTTTCATATTTAGGCAAAGAAGCAAGGCAAACAGGAAATGATGGAGGCTTGATGAAAAGGAGAAGATCATGATAAGAAGGAGGCAAGATGACAAGGAAGAGTCGAGGAGAAGATCATCTTCGACTTTAGTTTCTTTAGTTTAGATTTTATTTTTATAGATTGTATATGCCTCTTAACAAAGAATCATAACTTAGATCATAAAATCAATTAGAGATAAATTAGGATTTATATTGCAAACATTTTCAAAGGACATAATGAATTAAATGACTTAAAAAGGGTACTTGTTAACCTACAAGTACCGGTACTAAAGTTTAGTACCAGTACATGTGAGTTACAGGTTTGGGTTTTGTTAAGAAAAAAACCTGTATCCTGCAAGTACCGGTACTCATGATCAGTACCGATACTAGAGGTAACGAGTATCGGTGCAAATGATGAGTACCGGTACAAGTGGGTTACAGATTTGTGTTAAGAATTTGAAACCCAAATTTGGAAGCAACTAGTACCGGTACCAAGTAGCCATTGGCTCAAAATTGAATGGCTAGAAAATTAATTCCAACAATATGAACATTGGGAATTAATTCCCAACATCTAGTAGATGAGTATCCTAGGCCCTAAACTCTATAAAATGACCCTAGGACTCTTTGTTTGCGCACAAGAAACACAAGAAATAGAGAAGAAAAATTCTAGAGCTATATTACATTTTTCCACCACATATTCAAGAGAAGGAATAGTTTGCTGCTCTCAATCTCTCTACGCTTTTGCAAACACTTCAACGACATGTTTTTCTCACGCATCTACGAAGAGATTCACGCTCATTCTAGGCTCTCAAATTGGTATCATCTTTTAATTATTGTTGAGAGGCTTAGGTTCTAGTTGTAAGATTCTTTTTGTCTTACACTTGTACTTCTTTTGTATTTGAGCTTCTTGCTCGTTGGGTTGTAACAAACCCATTATTGTACTTGGGTTGAGGTAACCCGTTAATTACCTCGATTAAGTAAATTGATTCTCTCGGGGTTGAGAGAATCGAGTTAAAAACCCTAAGCTGGGAGGCTTAGGTAGTGGATTACCCAAGGGAGGGGAACCACTATACATATTGTGCCAATTTTTGTGATTGTAATTTGTGCAAATTATTTCTGTTATTACTAACATTTTGATTAAGTTTGTGTGCTTGTAGATAGCCATATATTACATATCCTCAGATCCTCTATCAATTGTGAGCTTGAAACAGAAAAAGAAAAAAAAAAGTGAGAAGAAAAGGAAAAAGGAAAGAAAAAAAGAAGAAAGAGAGAGAATGAGTGTAAAGGAACTAAAGAGAGCACAGCTTCTCCGTCTCTCTTTGAGTTGAATTATTTAATAAGTCTGGAGATCTAGGTTCCGTACTACTAGTCTATATGTAGCACTAGAGGAGTGTGAGCCACCAAATACAAATCTACTTGACTCAGACATCTTCTACCTAAGCCAAAAGTCAGGGCTGAAATTACAAATTATGTTGCAACCTCGAGGGAAGAAGTTTGCTTATCCTAATAGGATTTGACTAAGGGTCAAGTATGAGGTTTAGATGTGGATTGACTTTTCACTTGGATCCGATGCATAGGCTACAACACTATACTTGCACAACTATCTGGACTTCTAAAGTTTTAGATGAACCAAAAGAAAAAATCTATAGTCGAACTCTTCATAGAAATTAGTCATTTAGGACTACTTTGCATTTAGTCTTGCATTTGCTAGGGATTAGCAAGATTCAGGAATGGGGGTGTGATGAGAGCCTCATCATGAGCCATAACTAGCTCATTTTGACCCAATAAAGAAGATAAAAGCTCCTACATAACCTAGAAGAAGGCTTAACTGAAGGAATAAGTGCTCTAAGAAGAAAACATGAATTAAAGGTTAAAAATGCAATTTTACCATTGCAGTACATAAACGGGATTTCTCAGAGGCAAAACACAGGTCAAAAGGTCTAAATGAGATAAAAAGTGGGTTGAGTCAATCAGAAATGGGTTCATGTGCAATCGAGGAAGTAAATGATATGTGGTAACCCTAAAATAGACCCGCTTAATTCAACAAGGTTTCGATCACGATAAAAATCAATTAAACCCTCTAAAAATCATGGAAAAATATTCTATAGGGTTTAGAACACTTAATTTGGCCTTTGGAACCCAGTTTGACCTAGATTAGGGTCCTAGTTCATCAATTAACCTAATTTGGGTTTTTACGCAAAATGTCTAGTCAAACGAGGTCAAAACTAAAATCCAACTTCACCATTGGATTCCTTAGGTCCAAATTAGGTTTATACCAAAATTTGGACCTAAGGAGAGGTCATCTTGACCTACTTTGCAATTTAGTACACCCAAATCACAAATTAGTCCCTATCTTTTGAATACCTTTGCAGAGAGCCCCTAGTTTCTTCGCCTCCTTTGCAAACCGGTCCTGCCGCCATTGCTAGGGCAGAACCGAGCTCCGGCGAGGTTCGAAGAGGGATTGCTCTCTAATCCCTCAGAGATTCCCTCCCAGAAATGGAAGGAGGATTCTCTGAGGAATTTCCTTCCTTATAAAGTCAATTACAATCGCTGGTGTGAACCCAATCTCTCGTGCGAACGCACGAGAGATTTGGGTATCCACCTTCCTTCCAACTCTGATGAGCCGGCAGACCTAATTGTGCGCTCTCCACGCGCTGACAGGAGCGGCCAGCACCTATAAAACACCCCCCAGACCCTGCCGCAGGACGGGAGCTTGATTTGGCCGAGTTTCCCCCTTCAATTCCTCTCCTCGTGCCTGGCCAAAAGTCCCAGCAAGCTCCGGCGAGCCCCCTCCCCTCCCTCTTCGCTCTGCCACAAAACCAATGGCAGAGTTAGCTTCCTGACCTCCCTTCGCGTCGCGCAGTACCAGCGCACGCCGCCTCAGCCCCGTCGTCGCCGCCGTCCTCCCCCACTGGGTAGCTTCTTCTCCGGCGACAGCAGGTATTGCTGTCCGCCTTTCGTCCCCTTTCGTCCTTCCAATTTGGTTATAACTCCTCTCTATCCTCTCCTCTCTCTTTTCCCCCTGTTATCTCATCTGATTACCCCTCGACCGACACTGACCACCCTCATCTTCCACATCACCCACTGACCTCCGGTGAGCTGCTTCCACCATTCCAGCCCCCCACACGGCTTGCCAACCACCTCGAGAGCTTCGCCTCACCACCAGGAACTCGCTCCACCCCACAACTGCCACTCCAGACCTCCATAATCACCCCCCGAACAACCCACCATCTCCGGCCACAGGTTGACCTAGGCACGCACGCCTAGGCCGACCTGCGGCCTGCAGCATCGTCCACCGCCTTCGCCGTGCCACGGCGAAGGTCTCTAGCTGATCTGATTGGGCCGAGAGGCTTGTTTTGTGCATGACAGTGTTTGAGCTCCTTCTGCCATGGACGACCTCTGATGAAGCTCCAACGAAGCTCCAGGCATCAGGCTTCCTAGGTTGCAGATGCAGGAGACTCACGCGAGTGTCGCGAGGTGAGTGAGCCCAGCACAGAGCACCAGCAGATCCATCCGCTTGGGCAATTGCATACGAGAGTCTGCGGGTGCGCGTGAAATCAGGACGGAACGTTTAGTCCCACATCGTGGGATTGCAACACTCAGGTACGCTATAAATTGTATTTGTGCTTCATTCTCACTGCCTCCGTAAGCACAGGGGTGAGGTCCCTCACTGACCCCACACGCGCCTCGTCCGCGGCTTGACCACGCGGATCTGGCGGATCCGACCTGACCTAAGCCAACGCACTCCTCGCGCATCACACCACCTGCAGGCGCGCCTGGTCCCGGGTACGATCCGACCCGATTATGGCTGTGGCTCTGTGGTAGCGTCCATGAGTGAATTGCTTGAGAGAGAGAGACGTGCGGGTAGAGGGGGAAGGGTTAGGTTTTGCTCCTGTGCAGGCAGGCTGAACGCAGGAGAAGAAGGACTTGGCCGCTATAGAAGAAGAAGAAGGAAAGGCAAGCCAAAGACGAAAAGAAAGGAGCAAGACAGAGAAGAAGAACAAAGAAAGAAGCCTTCACAGGAGAAGAAGGAAAGCAGAAGTAGAAAGAGCAAGACACAGAGAAGAAGAGAGGCAAAGAAAGATTAGAAGATCAAAAGAAGAAGAAGAAGGCTTCGCAAGACAAGAAAGAAAGCAGAGAGAAGCAAAATGAAGAAGAAAATGAGAGACTGCAGAAGAAGAAGAAAAGGAGAAATACTTTTAAGACGTTCATATTTTTGTCCTAATTACTTTTAATTGCATATATTCACATTTGAATTGATATTCTGAGTAAATTAAAGTGTTCAATTACATTTTGACTAGTAGTAAATTCCATTTGCTCCCTGTGTTCGACCTCGGATACTCCGGTTTTCGAGTAATAAAAATTCTTTGTATTTGTTTGGACGTTTTGTTGGTTATACTACAACGTGATACGCTTCAAATCTGCACAAAACCGTCGACAACATTTTGGCGCCGTTGCCGAGGAGCAATGCACAATTTACCACTAGTCTCTACATTCCTTTTATCATATTGAACACTAACTTGCCCTACTTTGCTTTGATGTGATCTTGCAGGTACTTCATGAGAAAATCTCTCCCGCAAGTCAACCACTCCAGGGTAGGTAATTTCTTTTCTTCCTTAATCATCCCCTAATCTTTGAAAGACAAAAGGAAGAAAATCAATTTAGGAATCAATTGCCTTCTTTATATAGTAATCACCATCTCTAAGGCAAAACATTTCCTGATTTTGCAAAAATTTCTGCAAATATTCTTGAAGTTGGAGTGATTTTTTTTCCATCCCACAAATTCTTGTGCCTAATTGAAATAACGCTTAATATCGGCGAACCACACAATTCTTGTTTATAAGTCCAAAGAGAACTTTTGAAAAAGAAAAAGAGGATTGGAAATAGAACCAAATTAGGGTTTCCACATTAGGGTCTTGAAGCGCTAGTCACACATGCCTGTGTAAAAGGAAATAAACCCTCCCGCATCAGTGTGCTACCCAAGCCCTTGATTGAAGAAAGCTAAATAAGACAAACCCTAAAAAAAAAAAAAGAAAGCTCTAAAATCACTTGAATCTTAAAATTTCTAGACCTAATAACCTGGGAGTCAAATCAGGGTGATCTCTAGGCTTCAAACCTAGAATCATTCTACCATCTATAGGACAGGTCAGGTGAAGTTGACCCCTTGGGTCAACCAACCTCTAAATTAGGTCACAATACCAAAAACATCTAAAGTTCAAGTGAGAACCCTAAAAGCACCTTTGAAATAAAAAGTGATAGACTTAAGAGGTCAAGGTCCCCATTCTGGTCTACCTGGAATCTCAGTGACAAGAGAGGTCGGGTGGGGGAAACCCTGTAACCCGTAGGGACGCTCTACCGTGTAGGGGTCTTTGCGGGACTCTCCCTCTCTGGCTGCCCAGGTAATTCTCAGGTGGATGATTTTCTGATCCAGGGGTCCATCTGCCCCGAACCTCCATAGTCATCCAAACATCTTTGGGTGTCTTGATTGGGTCAAAAACATCTCCAGTCCCTCATCTTTTCTCTTTAGCACACACACATTTTCAGTGGGACTCGTTATTCAGATCTGATCGCTTCATAACACATCTTGATTCCAACTTGATTCTACATCTTGACTCCACCACCTGATCCAAACATGCAGCCAAACCACCTAGGACTACCAGTTAAGAAACCTGAATATCAGAGATCCATGAGAGATAAAATGATTGAGGATGCCATGAAATTCTATGAAAATGAAGAAACCTCAACAACAGTAGAAAACGTTCAGGTTGATGTCCCAACAACCACAACCTTTGTCATAACTTGTGCCCAAGTACTATTAGCAGAAGCCAACAAAGGATCAACCCGTGACTTGCTCATTACTGCATACATTGAGATAGAAAAATTGCATAATAGTGAATACCTTCAATGTATGACAAATCCTCGACTTTGGAAGCAACACCAAGATAGTCTTGAAAAATGGGAAGAGATAATGAGATTAGTAAAACAAGTTATTGATCAGAAATACCCGTATATAGCACAAACAGAGGATGAACTATCTTGGGACAACATTGAGGATAAATCTGATCTCGGGTTTGAGGCACAAAATGGTTGTGGATTCCCAACCCGGATAAAGTACAATGTGCCTGATATTGAAGAAGGTTGGGAAGTTTCAAATGCAGGAAAATACAATGTTGAGCCCATTTTAGAATCCCAAAACTCCTGCAAGTATGAGAGTAGAACTGAACCTCTCGAGGGTATAAATTCCATCCCTTATTCTGATAAGGTGACCCTCGAAGGTTATTCAGACCTAGATTCTAGTAATTCCACCCACATCCTAAGCCTAGAACCTAGATCTGAAACCTATATTGAAGATTTCAAGGCCCCATATGAAGAAGATCAACCTTTTAATGAAGAATATGATTTTGGGCCTCGATTTGATGAATATCCCTCGTCAACCTCCGCAGAGGAACGAATCGATTTTGCGGAAGTCATGCCAATCTACGACACAGAAATCGAGGAGTTGGACGAGCAGGGTTTCAATTGGGTCTGCCCTACTAGCTTAGAATCTGAGCCTCTACCAGATAAGGATACCCTTTTAAGCTCAGAATTAACATTTAGGCTAGATCCCAGTCAGGCTGTTGAATATACAACATATGATTTATTCTATGGTGGAACTCATGATCTGGAATCTCATTCAAACTTTGATTTTCGCAAACTCTCTGACGATCTCGAATCTGACCATAACATCGGAGAAAATCTGCCTCCTGATTATAACATGTCAATCTTCTTTGAAGCCACCTGCTCCACATATACAGAACCAATCAAAACCCGTTCCCCACCCCGACTCGCAACCGGACTCAATTTCTATTCCGATTCACCTCTCACTGAGTCGTTTGCAGATGATTCAACTCCATATCTAGACCAGGTATCGGGTACTGATCAGACCACAAATCAGGAGCCTCCATCCTTTGATCACCTCTGTAGGGATTCCACACCTTACATGGATAATTTTTCGGAACCCTACTTTGACCAGGCTGATTCGACTCAGCCTAAACTCGAGTTTTCACTTCCATATCCATCAGAACGTCACTGCATATGGTGGGTTCCGCATCTGCTGATCTACATATATCAACCTACCAGACTTATTGGGTTCGGGCTGCATCATCAGCCCGCTGATCTCAACAAGCACCTGGTTGGACCAACCAGGCTCTTAATCAAGGTACTTGTTTTCCAAAACTCCATTGATTTGACCACTCCCTCTCCACCCCAATTTCTGCTCTGCTGAAGGCATTAAATTTAGCGCTTAACGGGAGGCAACCCGTTATCCCAAACACAGAGACCCGTCTGATTATCCGTCTGTACTCCACGTCTACTGCACCTTGAGTTCAACCTTAGACAGTTGATCCCACCTCTGGTACACGTATCAGAGCTTGAAATCGTTCGCATCAGTCAGTTCCGACCCATTCACCCACCCGATGTATCTTGTTCTAAGTCCCTGACCTCAACACTATTTCACACCCTCCGTTTACAATGAGGACATTGCAAAACTTAGGCATGGGGGGGTGGTAAAGTGCATACATACAAAACCAAGAAAAAATCAGAAGGATTCTCACACAAAAAATTCACATAGGTCAAAAACACAAAAAAAAATTGAAAAATTATGAAAAAGAACAAAAAATAGGGGAGGGAGGAAATTTTGTGAGCCACATAACTATAAGGAGGAGAAAAAGAGTAAAATGACAAAAAGGAGCACAAAATGAAAAAGAAAAAGTAGTCATTAGTAAAAGATTAAGGGGTTAACTGAAGTTCTAGACCAGATCAAGAAAAGAAATAAAAGAAAAAGTGCTAAGGAGACACAACAAGAGATTAGCGGGAACGCTGGTCTTAGGCCTCTTGGGCTAGATTTGTTAGCTTAAAAATTCACGTATCTGCTAAAATCTGGATAATCCTCAAGAGGTTGAGGAAAATGCGAAGCTTGAGTATTAGGTCTAAGGCTTAGGAAGTATTCGGCCTCGTTAATTGACCTCCGGTTTGCAGGATTCGGTAACCTAAGCACCCAAATTCACACATAGTCTGGTTCATTACGCATAAACATCCAAATCACGTGAAAAGCGTTTAATGCTCTGAAAAAGTCACCTAGATTAGGAGCGGCCAATCAACACACATTGATTTGGACGAGTTCCCGGCGTGGAGAGGTGGGAAATTCCCCTCGAAGATGCGTAACAATATATCGTCTCCTCGGTGCTTGTCTCATAGGATATTTAAATATCTTACTGGGGGCACGTAAGCACTCTGCTGGTTCAGATACCATGGGCGGCATTATCACGAAATGTCGATCGCCAGGGTCTGAATTCGGCGATGGAATGCCATGGGCGGGATTATCTCGAAATCTCGAAAGCCAGGGTCCTGGGGGTTGCCATGGGCGGGATTATCTCGAAATCTCGAAAGCTAGGAACCCTTGAGGATTGATGATGGGGACGAGGAATCTGATACAGACCGTGCTGAGAAGCTAATCCGAAGCTAGAAATAAAAAGAAAAGAGAGAGAAAAGCTCTCCAAACAAATATATCATCTATCTCTCTCTCTTACAAAAAAGGCACTGCAAACTGAACTTAGGCTAAAAATGTCTCAAGCACGGGTGCTTTAACCGCGGAGTCCAACAAACCCTAGGTTAGTTTCTGTGGGCCGGAGAAACCTTTGCGGAGGACTGAGGCCAAAGCGGAACAGGTCCGGATTTTGGTTGGTACTTGAGTACCTCTAGGCCTATTATTGGCATTCTGACCTAATCACAAAAGAAGCACTTATCATAACTGAGGACACTCTCGGTCTAGAACGGAAGTTAAAACCTTGAAATTTTGCTAAGGGACTAGCAAAAGCTAGGCATGGGGGTATGATGAGAGCCTCATCATGAGCCATAACTAGCTCATTTTGACCCAATAAAGAAGATAAAAGCTCCTACATAACCTAGAAGAAGGCTTAACTGAAGGAATAAGTGCTCTGAGAAGAAAACATGAATTAAAGGTTAAAAGTGCAATTTTACCATTGCAGTACATAAACGGGATTTCTCAGAGGCAAAACACAGGTCAAAAGGTCTAAATGAGATAAAAAGTGGGTTGAGTCAATCAGAAATGGGTTCATGTGCAATCGAGGAAGTAAATGATATGTGGTAACCCTAAAATAGACCTGCTTAATTCAACAAGGTTCCGGTCAAGATAAAAATCAATTAAGCCCTCTAAAAATCATGGAAAAATATTCTATAGGGTTTAGAACACTTAATTTGGCCTTTGGAACCCAGTTTGACCTAGATTAGGGTCCTAGTTCATCAATTAACCTAATTTGGGTTTTTACACAAAATGTCCAGTCAAACGAAGTCAAAACTAAAATCCAACTTCACCATTGGATTCCTTAGGTCCAAATTAGGTTTATACCAAAATTTGGACCTAAGGAGAGGTCATCTTGACCTACTTTGCAATTTAGTACACCCAAATCACAAATTGGTCCCTATCTTTTGAATACCTTTGCAGAGAGCCCCCTAGGTTCTTCGCCTCCTTTGCAAACCGGTCCTGCCGCCATTGCTAGGGCAGAATCGAGCTCCGGCGAGGTTCGGAGAGGGATTGCTCTCTAATCCCTCAGAGATTCCCTCCCAGAAATGGAAAGAGGATTCTCTGAGGAATTTCCTTCCTTATAAAGTCAATTACAATCGCTGGTGTGAACCCAATCGCTCGTGCGAACTCACGAGAGATTTGGGTATCCACCTTCCTTCCAACTCCGGCGAGCCGGTAGACCTAATTGCGCGCTCTCCACGTGCTGACAGGAGCTGCCAGCACCTATAAAACACCCCCTAGACCCTGCCGCAGGACGAGAGCTTGATTTGGCTGAGTTTCCCCCTTCAATTCCTCTCCTCCTGCCGGGCCAAAAGTCCCAGCAAGCTCCGGTGAGCCCCCCTCCCCTCCCTCTTCGCTCTGCCACAAAACCAGTGGCAGAGTTAGCTTCCTGACCTCCCTCCGCGTCGCGCAGTACCAGCGCACGCCGCCTCAACCCCGTCGTCGCCGCCGTCCTCCCCCACTGGGTAGCTTCTTCTCCGGCGACAGCAGGTACTGTTGTCCGCCTTCCGTCCCCTTTCATCCTTCCAATTAGGTTAGAACTCCTCTCCATCCTCTCCTCTCTCTTTTCCCCCTGTTATCTCATCTGATTACCCCTCGACCGACGCTGACCACCCTCATCTTCCACATCACCGACCAACCTCCGGCGAGCCGCTTCCACCATTCCAGCCCCCCACACAGCTTGCCAACCACCTCGAGAGCTCCGCCTCACCACCAGGAACTTGCTCCACCCCACAACTGCCACTCCAGACCTCCATAATCACCCCCCGAACAACCCACCATCTCCGGCCACAGGTTGACCTAAGCACGCACGCCTAGGCCGACCTGCGGCCTGCAGCATCGTCCACTGCCTTCGCCGTGCCACGGCGAAGGTCTCTAGCTGATCTGATTGGGCCGAGAGGCTTGTTTTGTGCATGACAGTGTTTGAGCTCCTGCCGCCATGGACGACCTCTGATGAAGCTCCAACGAAGCTCCAGGCATCAGGCTTCCCAGGCTGCAGATGCAGAGACTCACGCGAGTGTCACGAGGTGAGTGAGCCCAGCACGGAGCACCAGTAGAGCCATCCGCTTGGGCAATTGCATACGAGAGTCTGCGGGCGCACGTGAAATCAGGACGGAACGTTTAGTCCCACATCGTGGGATTGCAACACTCAGGTACGCTATAAATTGTATTTGTGCTTCATTCTCACTGCCTCCGTAAGCACAGGGGTGAGGTCCCTCACTGACCCCACACGCGCCTCGTCCGCGGCTTGACCACGCGGATCTGGCGGATCCGACCCGACCTAAGCCAACGCACTCCTCGCGCATCACACCACCTGCAGGTGCGCCTGGTCCCGGGTACGATCCGACCCGATTATGGCTGTGGCTCTGTGGTAGCGTCCATGAGTGAATTGCTTGAGAGAGAGAGACGCGCGGGTAGAGGGGGAAGGGTTAGGTTTTGCTCCTGTGCAGGCAGGCTGAATGCAGGAGAAGAAGGACTTGGCCGCTACAGAAGAAGAAGAAGGAAAGGCAAGCCAAAGAAGAAAGGAAAGGAGCAAGATAGAGAAGAAGAAGAAAGAAAGAAGCCTTTGCAGGAGAAGAAGGAAAGCAGAAGAAGAAAGAGCAAGACACAGAGAAGAAGAGAGGCAAAGAAAGATTAGAAGATCAAAAGAAGAAGAAGGCTTCACAAGACAAGAAAGAAAGCAGAGAGAAGCAAAACGAAGAAGAAAAGGAGAAATACTTTTAAGACGTCTGATCTTGTGATCAGACGTCCAATTTCATATTTTTGTCCTAATTACTTTTAATTGCATATATTCAGATTTGAATTGATATTCTAAGTAAATTAAAGTGTTCAATTACATTTTGACTAGTAGTAAATTCCATTTGCTCCCTGTGTTCCACCTCGGATACTCCGGTTTTCGAGTAATAAAAATTCTTTGTATTTGTTTGGACGTTTTGTCGGTTATACTACAACGTGATACGCTTCAAATCCGCACAAAACCGTCGACAACAGGGTGTGATTGCACAACAATCATATGACTTAATTTACCTAAATTATGCTACATTCTAGTATAATTTAGGAACAATGCATGTATAAGCATCATAATTTGCGTAGTAGTTACTTTGGTAGCTTTATAGATAATATTATAATTTTATCCTCTAAAAGAGAGACAATAGTCATTGCAGATGATTCAAGGTCGTAAATGATAGATTAGACCATACGGATTTGATCAAGATGATGGCGAGAGTCCAACACTTTCGGAATCATCTTGATTAGACATCCGTAGCATCACATACAGCCTGTAGAAGAACAGAGAGAAAGGAGAAAGATACCAAAGATCCAAACCTTAAATGCCAAATCTGGACACACAGATGGATCCGGATCAATGATCGCAATCCAACGGTGCAAAAATCATCTTGATCGGAGACCTATAGCATGATCTACAAAGAAGAGAAGATGGACGGCCATGATGGCACCATGTGTAGCCATCAAAACCGCCCAAGGGTGCCGCCCCATTCTCCGAAGAAGTGTCCCCCGCGTGTTGTGGGTCGTTGGATCGTCATCCAATAGCCATGATGCAACCACGTTGTCACCACAGTTGCACCTCATCAAAGGAGGGTCACTCTCAGTTGTTAGATTCCATCCAATAGTTGAGAGTAGTAGAGCAATGATAAGGAATCGTGACAATCCACACATGTAGTGTAGTGGAGAGCACGCTTACTTGAGAGCAGCCGACGTGTGATCAACCCAATCTTCTCACGAAATCAAAGAGGTGGTAGCGTTTGAGTGCAATTGGGTCGTCAGATGAAGATGAACGGTGCGGATGCAACCACGTGGCACACCCAGGTGTGTTGGATGAGGCGATGTGGATCACACACTCTCTAATGCCTAAAGCTAACCCACCGTTGCTTGCTCATTCACAAAGACAGTGGTGCAACAACTTTTAGCCGTCCGATCGAGAGATCGGATCACTGAAATCGAAGATGAGCAAGCGCACACGGTTTGAACTTAGAGGCCCACATGAGAGGCGTGAGGTGAGCATGAGGAGCACGTGATCAGGATTCTACGACTAAGCGTATGGTAAGACGATTTTCGCTTTTGAATAATATGATTAAGATGATTTGTCATTTTAGTATCAAAGTGGTGGAAAACTGCTTAACAAAATAATTAAAATAAAAATTAAACCACTCACAGAAGAATGGGTCATATCCACAGGGAGGCAATGATGCAATAAATTCATCAATATTTTTTCCTTGTACTCGTTAAATCGAGTGCAAAATCCATGGTCAACTCTGACATGAAATGCAACAAAAAGACGACACACAATAACTCAGAAATGTAAGGTTATATGAGTAATTTTTCCTCAATGAAATATTCAATAAATATGTAATTAATCTATGTAATTTCCAATTGCAAATGTATTAGAGAGAAATTGTGTACATCTTAATCCAAAACCAATGTTAAAAGATGTGAATAACAAAGGCCAAGTAATTATGAGAAAGCCTGAGCATGAAGTTGCAATTTCACTCAATATATCAAATATTAAAATCAAAATGAGAGTTTGGCAATGGCACTCAAATGTAAATATTAATTAACCCAAAAATAGAGGAATTGCTTCATTTGTGCGTGCGTGAAGAGGAGACGATGGCGGGCCGCGGGAAGCTCGGAGGAGGATAAGTGCGATGAGAGCTTTCCGATGGTGGTGGTGGCGCTCCGAGCTGCTGTCGATGGTCGCCGGTCGAAGTGGGAGAAGTGGCAGCGGCGACGACTGTTACTATTGCTCTTGCGCGCCCTACTGCTGAAGGACGCACGGCGGGTGCTGCGGGCAACGGTGCAGTGAGGTGCGGATGCACATAGGAAGTCATGCGTGGGCTAGAAGTGGGGTGCAGCTAATGCAGGTCTGCGGTAGGGGCTGAGGGCGCATAGGATGGAGGTAGGAGGCTACTACGGGTGTGCGGCAGGGGCTGAGGTGTGGGGGGGTCGTGCGCTGAGCTGCTGGTGGGCACACGCCTACTGTGGTGGAGTTGCAACGTGCATGGGTGGGCTGCTGTGAGGGGCAGGCGCACGCGGATGGGCTGCTGCAGAAGGTGAAGCACGGGTCAAGGGTGCTAAAGGGAGGTGCTTGCACTTGCGATGGACGTGCGTAGGGATGGTGCTGGTGGGTGTGGTGGTGATGAAGAAGAAGCGCAGTGATGTAGGTGAAAGAGCGATCTTCGTTTTCGTTGAAAACTTTAACATAAAATGATGCGTCGTATTTAATCGCGTGGTAGAAAATTGCTTTCAAAACTTTTTAATTTTCAGAATCTAACCACGAATAGTTAGGTCGTCTCCATAGGGAGAAATTAGCCTATTTAAACTAGTGCGTTGTGCTTCATTTATTCGAGAATCTCAAAGTGTATGCATACTAACTGGTGCACGTGTTTTCAACATGATTTCTTGCTTCAAATAATTAATCAAGAATACAGGCGTGCATATGCAAAATCACCACTATATAATATCATGAAAAATAATGATCTTGATACTGGTAAACATCGTAAATACTAATTTCTATAATATAGCTTGTTCACCATAATATATATGACATGCATTAAATAATTCATGAGAGATATGCATATGCAAGCAATTTTGATTAAATAGAAGGATGGCTACACAAATTCACCTTAATAATTAATTCATTCAATAAGGGAATAGTGTTCCCCACAATGGCATGGATGGTAAATTTTAATTGGAGGAGAAGCAGAGGATTTCTCCTCTCTCCTCACATGAAGGAGCGGGGACGGCTGGCTGCAAGAGTCGTCGGAGGAGCTGGGTTGGAGGAAAGGAACACTCCGGTGGTGGTGCGGCGGCGAGCGGTCACCGGAGGTCGCTGGTGGATGAGGAAGATGGCATCGGTGATGGGTCCTAAGGAGGCCGTGTGTGGGCGTCGGCTAGTGGCGTGAAGCAGAGGGGAGCAACAGTGGAGAGAGGGAGTCTCAACAGTGGTGTCGGCAAAGAGAATGGAGACTGGAGGGGGCCGCATGGCATGAGGCAGGCCAGTGGCTGATGGGTTCTTTAGGTGGAGTTGCAGGTGACCTGTTGGGAGGAAGAAGACGAAGATGGCTGCTGGCGGCGCATGCATGCATGCACGCGTAAGGAGCGCAGGCATGCTGGCTGGAGCTCGGGCGAGTGGCACAGCGTGCGCAGCTAACTTGGGTTCTTCATGCCGATGGAGAAGAAGAAGATGTGCAAGCAGGCAGGGCGGTGGCACGCAAGCGTGCACACAACGTGCGTGGGGCTGGTTGTGCGTGCCTTACGCTACACACATACACGGTTGGAACGCAGCTGGAGAGCGGGGTCTGCTGTGTGCGCAAGCGGGTTGGAGATGGCGTAGTGCGTGGTGAGAGTAGTGAGAGGCTGGCGGTGCGTGGTGTGCTACGCGTGGTGAGGGGGTTCACGGTGGTGGCCGCATGCTGTCACCGTGCGACCGTCGAGAGGACGAAGCCGGGAGGCAGGTGCGCAGAGACCACGGTGCTCGCTGATGTCCACGCTGCACGCCTCCTTCACAGTGGTGGAAATGGAGGATAGTTCCCCAGCAGGGGAAAGGCGGATGATGAAGATCTTATCCTTGGTGGACGCAACTTCTTTTTAAACAAAAATCTCCTCCTTTTCCTTCGGCCACAAGTATCTCCAACTACTCGCGACGATCGCGAGTGGTTGAAACAATAGATAAGCACGGCGGTTTCTTCTTCAGATGTCTAACTAAAGCATCTGACGTCTTAAAAAAATGTAATGCCGTGAATTTGTGATAGCAGTTCCAGACATCCAATCCAAGTCCAAGACGTCTTATAGAAGTAAAAATGAGCGCCTGATTCATGTACCTAGCCTGCATTAATCAAATAAATTATATTATCATAACATATGTTATTAAATGTAAAATTGAAGCATAAAATTAAATGAAGGCCAAGGTGAATTGCCATATAACTCCTAATTAATTAACAACTAAGAACAAATAATTACATAGTACTTAGACTAAATAATAGTCCACGAAAGTGGACTTATCAAGTGCCCCCATGCCTAAGTTTTACTAGTCCTGAACAAAAATAAAAAATAATAGAAGTAATCAGAAGATTTCTTCTTCCCTTATTCCAAAAATTTAGAAATCTAGAGAAATGTGAAGTGATAGTAACCTAGGAATGGATCCAAGTGAAAATAACCAATTCGCATTTGCAGTTTGTACTTATCCCTTAGTAAATAATTTTATCAAGATAGGCAACTACTTCCCTCGAGGATAAAGCAAAAAATAATCTGTAAATTGACCCCGGCTTTAGGCATAGGTAGGAGATATGGAGTTGAATGGATTTGTATTTGGTGGCACACACTCATCTGGTGCTACATGTAATCTAGTACTATAGACTCTAGATCTCTAGACTAGTGACAAGTCAACTCGGAGAGAGGCTAAACAACTGTGCTCTCTTAATGTTCCTTGGCACTCACTCTTTTCTTTCTTTTCTTTCTGAGATCCCAAATCTCGCCAGATTTAGTAAGTGTACTCACTGTTTGGTGGCCTCACATGGCATTCACACTTCAATTAAAGTCTTAATAACTCTACAACTAATTTAGAGTCCTCAACCAGTATTCGGGCGATCAGAAATACTGAAAGGTAGGTATGGGTCATATTTGGTGGAATGCGATAAGTGTTTTTGTTGCCTCAGAAACAATGTTACAATGATAAAATATAACCTTGGACTCTTTTCTTTTTCTTTTCTCTCTTTCTTTTATTCTTCTTCTTCCTTTTTTTCTCTCTCTTTTCTTCTTCTTCTTTTTTATTTGTTTGTTTCTTCTTCACTTTTTCCTTTTTCTTTCTTTATCAATCTACATAACATGATATAGACTTTTATTTATGAGTCATTATTAAAGATGATAATGGTCAAGAGGATATTGTGTGGCTTATTTGTTGGAAGTGCCTATTCTCAACACCGGGAAGGAATGGATAGGATAGGCATATTTCCAACCTTTGACGCTATTACCCTCCTTCAGTCAAGAACTCTATGAAGGACGGTCGTAACCATCTACCATAGTCATAGCTTTATTAAGACTCCATCTCTGTATATCTACCTTATTTGGTGACTTTCAGGAATTCACACAAAGAACGCATACAGGAACAAAGAGCGAAAACTATGCCTAACTCTGAAGTATCATCATCTAATTGTCCAAAACTTAAGAGTCCTTGGACTAGACTTACCGCACCAGTAATCTCTCTACTTTCATCTCACAAATATGGGGTGGATCTACTAGAAGATAGTCTGCCTGACTCCCTATTAACTGTCTAAGGGTTCAGTAGACTACAAATGCTTATTGGTTTTCTACAAGGATCCATAACCTAGTCTACGTGCACGTGAAATAAATGTACTGGATTCTAAATTTAAGAAATAATTCAAGAAAAACCTCCAATGACAAAGATATTTTGCTAGGGACTAACCCATTCAGCTCAAGAAAAGAGATTTTTTTTTTTAAGATAACCTAAATGCATGAATACTTCCTAAAATGCAAAATGCACCCCCCCATGCCTAAATCCTATAATATCCTCATTGTAAAATTAAAACAGGGGGAGAAAGGAAAGAAATCACCTGACGATGGTGTTATTCAGAGTGTTGGGTTGCCTCCCAACAAGCGCTGCATTTTCTGTCAGCAGCCAGACTTATAAGGAACCTGTAAGTCTGGTTCTAGACAGAAAAAGTTAGGCCCTAAAAATATGTATAACAGCATGGACCTAGAAAACAGGTAGCCAGGGATGTTGGCGAGCTGATGATGCAACGTAATCCCAAATTCTCGCCAAAAAATATGAAAGCAGAAAACCTCATTGGCTACCTGGGGAGGTCTAGAAATAAGAAAGGGAATATGAAAAGAGGCCTCCCGAAATGGAATAAGTGGAGGATAACAAGGATCCTCCAAAACAGGATAGGTTTTAAAAGATATAAACATTAATATTTGAAACCCTTGAATGGCAAGACTAAAAGTACAAGCATCAATCCACACTCGCCATTGTACTCAAGGATGTACTAGCCTGATATGTTCTCCAGAAAGAATGTACATGAGAAGAGATCTGAACCAAGGATCGGTTAGGGAGTATAAGGGTTGTTTGTAGTGTTGGAAAGTAATGGTTAAGTCCAACGAGGGCTTAGTCGGTGTTAGGTCCAATTCCAACAATGATTCAGATTGTGTATACTCCCTAACAGTTGTAGACAATTTCACGTTACCCTACCTAGCATTAATGATCGGAGTCATATTTGAATCAAGGGTAGACTCCAAATTACAACTCTTTGATGGCAGGGTCAAAATAATAGAATCATTATCATTAAGGTCATCCCCGGATTCGTTTGGTTCACTCAAATTTTTGTCGGGGTGTATATGTGATTCATCAGTGAAGACAGGAGTTGGATCAGTATCCTTAATTATTCCTAAAGGAGGATCAGTCTTAATATTTTGGAGCAAGCCTATATCACTGAATTCGTTATTCTTCTCAGTGTATAAATCCTCAATTGATGTATATTGTCCCCGAGAGTCTCCCTTAGGCTTCTCGCTATTGTGTTTACCTTCATCCAATATCAACTCCTATTTTGATGGAGGAGGACTCTCAAAAGAAGGAAGGAATCTGGATTTCACCATATTATTTATATCCTCTGGAGGTAAACCCTCAAATAATAAATAATTCCCTTGTGATTCACTCCAGATTTTCAGTCCAGGTTCCTCTATTGGGGCATCCTCATCCTCTGAAATAGACTCGTCATATCCCTGAGACCAAAATTGATCTAATTCATCCTCCATTCTCTTAGGGTCACCTTCATTGGGTGCATTTAGAACCTCAGGATGCTGAATGGTAGGTGTTGATTCCCTAAGTAGAGGGTGAGGAGTAGGCTCACTAAGGGTAGAATTTGATTCCACCAGATAATTAATTAGGGAAGTGATAGAAACAATACAACCTTAACCCGGATTAGTAGGCGTAAGGAGAATACTGTCATTGGGGTCAAGGTCCTCAAGAGGTACCATCTTCCCTTGCTTTTGACTCCAATATAGCTCGGGTGGATAATCACTATGATCGTTCTCCTCTAGTGGTCGTGTCTCATTGGGAAAGTCTAAGTGATAGCTACATAAAACTGGATCCCTATTGTCATTGGTTTCCTCAGAATTATTTTCATGATCATGGTCGTATGGGTAAGGATCAGAATTACTGGGAAGCCCGTAGCTAAGCTATCTTATTTCTTCATTTAACAGTTGACTATTCCTCAGCATCTCTCCCATGGATTCCATCATTTCCTTTTGCTGTTTTTGCATTTCTATCATAAAAGAGGAGAGGCTACTATTATCAGGTTAGGGAGGATAATCAATTGCAGGCTCTGGTTGTCTAGGGGTATCGGTCCAACCTCGATACGGAAAATCATGAAGGGTGGGAGGGTTGGGTGTTTGCATAGAAGTAGGGATTCCAGGGTTGTAAAATCCCACTCCTAGGCCCTACTCAAAAGTGGGAGTTATCGGGCCAGTACTCCCAGGATAAGAATAAGAATGATCCCATGAATTGTCAATGTACCCATCAAAGGATGGATATGCTCGGGGCATGGGATCCTGGTTAAAAGATGGGAAGTATTGACTCTGATAATCTAAATGATTGGAATAAGGGTGATGCATTTCTTTAAGCCAACATTTTTAACTCTCTTAGGATTTAGAAGAATTCAGAACACAAGCAGAAACTTCCTAGAGAGTTCTAATGCTATCAAAGCAAACGCAAATTCAGTGGGATCTATTTTTAGTAGATTGTACATCTTGGAATTAAATGTTCAGTTGGTGGCCAAACAAGTTTTGCAAAAATTACACTTCCTAGGCCAACCTTCGTTGGTGCCTATAACCTACTCACAAGGGATGGAAGTCTCGAATCGAGCCTACACACGAGGAGCTGAAGTAACTTGGTGGATAGACTTGTTGATTTCTGACTAACTTCTCTTGTAGTGCAAAAGAGGAGAGGTAGAAATTTATCTAGTGACCTTATGTGTGAGGTGCACAGTGTCTTAGGTGTGCAAACATACGATCGTGTTTTGAGTTTTGAAATTTCGCAAACAAGATCCTTTTACACACAATTTTAAGTCACAGATTTTAAAGTCCAACCTCTTAGCAGTCCCAATTTTTAAAGTGACCACTGAATTAATTTGATTCAAGCACTTTAGTGGTCTTAGACTTAGGTTCAATGCAAAAGCATGACAGGTAATTGATGCTCAGGAGAAGATGTACCTTACTCCAGCTTTCTTCGTGTAATAATGTATGCAATACAGTAAAAATAAACTAGAATCTTCTCATTCAATCATAGATGGTCGTCCTATAGATATGCAGCTTCTAATAGGCAGTTCGAAATTTTTTCTTTTTTCAATAATAATAATAAGCAAACAGACCTAATCTAACTAACATGCAGTTCAAACAATTCGAATAGTCCTATAATCTAAATAAATGGGAACACACTCCCGAAAATACACTCCTGCATACAAGAGCGATAAGAAATAAAGAAACACTGGGAACACATTCCCAAAAATACCCGACAAGGGTCCAAAAGATAGAAATTAAATTCTAATGTCTATCTAAATCAATTCTAAACTAAACTCTAATGACTAAAACAGGAATAGGCTCCTCTGTAAGCCTACATGCGTGGGATCAAGGCCTACGTGCTCCTGTTGCTGGCCTCCAGGTGGCGTCAAGGTCCACCAAAAAGATCATCTCCGCCTTCCGCGCTCGTCGTGTTCGTCATTTGATTCGTGCACACAAAGAGAACTAATGTCAATAATTCAGAAAAGCTTTTAAAATAGCAACAAAATAATATAAAATTCCTGAAAAAAATTAATAGGCGCGCTTCCTCCCTGGCAACGGCACCATTTGAAAGAGAGATCTCTATTTTCATTGAAAACTTTAACATAAAATGATGTGCCATTGTATTTAATTGCGTAGTAGAAAATCACTTTTCAAAACATTTTAATTTTTAGAATCTAACCACAAATAGTTAGGTCGTCTCCACAGAGAGGAATTGGCCTATTTAAACTAGTGCGTTGTGCTTCATTTATTTGGAAATCTCAATGTGTATGCATACTAACAGGTGCACGGATTTTCAACATGATTTCTTGCTTCAAATAATTAATCAAGAATACAGGTGTGCATATGAAAAATCACCACTATATAATATCATGTAAAATAATGATCTTGATACTAGTAAACACCATAAATACTAATTTCTAGAATATAGCTTGTTCACCATAATATATATGACATGCATTAAATAATTCATGAGAGATATGCATATGCAAGCAATTTTGATTAAATAAAAGGATGGCTACGCAAATTCACCTCAATAATTTAATTCATTAAATAAGGGAATAGTGTTCCCTGCAATGGCATGGATGGTAAATTTTAATTGGAGGAGAAGTAGAGGATTTCTCCTCTCTCCTCCTCGCATGAAGGAGCAGGCACAGCTGGCTGCAAGAGTCGTCGGAGGAGCTAGTTGGATGAGAGGAACACTCTGGTGGTGGTGCGGCAGCGAGTGGTCACCGGAGGTTGTCGGTAAATGAGGAAGATGGCATTGGTGATGGGTCCTTTGGAGGTCGTGTGCTGGCGTCGGCTGGTGGCGTGAAGCGGAGGGGAGAAGCGGTGGAGCGAGGGTGTCTCAATAGTGGTGTCGGCGAAGAGAATGAAGACTGAAGGGGGCCACACGGCGTGGGGCAGGCCGGTGGCTAATGGGTTCTTTAGGTGGAGTTGCAGGTGGCTGTTGGGAGGAAGAAGACGAAGATGGCTGCTGGTGACATGCGTATGCATGCGCACGCAAGGAGCGTGGGCACGCTGGCTAGAGCACGGGCGAGCGGTGCAGCACGCGCAGCTGACTTGTTTTCTTCCTGCCGGTGGAGAAGAAGAAGATGCACAAGCAGGCTGGGTGGTGGCGCTCGGGCATGCACAAAGAGTGGTGAGAGGCTGGACGGTCGCAAGTAGGCTACGTACGCACGCAGTTGGAATGCGACTGGAGAGCGAGATCTGCTGTGTGCGAACATGGGTTGGAGATGGCATAGTGCACGGTGAGAGTGGTGAGAAGCTAGTGGTGCGTGGTGTGCTGCGCGTGGTGAGGGGGTTCACGGTGGTGGCCCCACGCTGTCACCGTGCGACCGTCGAGAGGACGAAGGTGGGAGGCAGGTGCGCGGAGACCACGGTGCTCGCTGAAGTCCACGATGCACGCCTCCTTCAAAGTGGTGGAGATGGAGGACAGTTCCCTGCCAAGGGAAAGGTGGATGATGAAGATCTTATCCTTGGTGGACGCGACTTCTTTTTAAACAAAAATCTCCTTTTCCTTTGGCCGCAAGTATCTCCAGCTACTCGCAATGATCGCGAGTGGTTGGAACAGCAGATAAGCACGGCGGTTTCTTCTTTAGACGTCTAACTAGATCATCAAATGTCTTAAAAAAATGTAATGCCGTGAATTTGTGATAGCAGTTCCAGACGTCCAATCCAAGTCCAAGACATCTTATAGAAGTAAAAATGAGCGCCTGATTCTTGTACCTAGCCTGCATTCATCAAATAAATTATATTATCATAACATATGTTATTAAATGTAAAATTGAAGCATAAAATTAAATGCAAGCGAAGGTGAATTGCCATGTAACTCCTAATTAATTAACAACTAGGAACAAATAATTACATAGTACTTAGGCTAAATAATAGTCCACAAAAGTGGACTTATCAGCAAGGACTCTGATTGGCGGTGTGGGCTATCACACCACACGCCCACGATGGTGGAGTCGCACTGTCGTAGTTGAGGCTGGTGGTGAGGATTGATTGCACAGCAATCATAGGCCCTAACTCGTCTGAATTAAGCTAGAACTTAGCTTAACATGAACATTCTTGATGCATAT
This sequence comes from Thalassia testudinum, assembly GCA_037157565.1. NCBI lineage: Eukaryota > Viridiplantae > Streptophyta > Magnoliopsida > Alismatales > Hydrocharitaceae > Thalassia > Thalassia testudinum. The sequence continues at coordinate 65,869,070 of JAZHRO010000025.1, read as the reverse complement.
GCATCATATTTTGCATCGTAGTTGATAGATGTGTTTTATGTATTAAACTATGTTATTTGAGAGGTATTAATGATTGCAAGTAATCCAGGGCTGCAGATGGCCAATCCATTCTTATGGATCTGTTCGAAATAACGACGGGAGTCCAACGCATCCAAGATCGCATCAATCAAACTCCAGTAGCACTCGAGGAAGCCCGCAAAAGAGCAAGAGCCAAGGGGCAAATTGAAGAAGATCCAAACCTCAGATGACAAATAGAACTATATGGATGGATCGGGATCAACGTTCGCAGTCCAACGGTGTAGAAATCAACTTAATCGGAGGCCTACGTCATCAGATATAAAGAGAAGAATGGACGGCTGCGATGGAGCCACGTGGCACCATCGCAGCCGCCCCTCGCCACTCCCCCAACCCCTGAAGGCACCTCGCCTCGCAGCATGGGCCGTTGGATCTTCATCCAATGGCCACGAACGTGCCACATCGCCACCTAGAATAGATTAATATAAATATAATTAAGTAAGCATATATGATAAAAGCTTTGCATAGTGTGTTGGCTCACACGTGCTCCTACATATGCGCGGGGCGTGGGTTCGAGCCCTACGTTGCGCAAAAATTAGTGCAGGTAATGGGCAGGCGCATGTAGGCAGGCATGCGCGATTGGAGGGCCCAGAGGCATCCACGTAGCACGATCGTGCGGGTGGTTGTGAGATTTGGAAGGTGCGAGAAGCGTGCATAGGATTTGAAATCGGACGGCTGAGATGATGAGGCGGGATTTGAAGAAAAAAATGCTAAGAAGCGGTGCGAGCATGCGGGAGACATGCGATCTTCATCCAAGTGCGCACAATGCACCATCTGGCAGCATCAGAAAGAACCAGGGAAGAACCCCTTTGGAATACAACTCTCTCTCAACTCTCTCATTCTCTTCTTCTTCATTCTTCTACCTCTCTCTCTTCTCCCTCTTCGCATTGTTTCTACATTTCCGTCAACCTCTTCAAAAGGGCACCACAGACCACCCGTGGTGCCCTTGTTCTGTTACAGTAGTAGTTTATTTACTTTATGTTTTATTCAAATACATGTATGATATGCAATTAATGTTCAAATTTTCTGCATGATATATTGCAATTCATTATCTCTACTACTTAGTAATTAAATTTAGAATAAGTGCATGAAATCAAAAGCATTTTTCTACCTCCCTGTGATTGACCGGGACTCCCAGTTTCATTAATTTTATTTGTCGAGACGTATTTCGCACTATACTATGATGTACTTATCTTTTACGTGATCTACGCCCCGAACAAGGAGCAAATGAGAAATGAGGTTCTCTACACAGTGAGGAAAGGGGTGGTGGCCTCCTTTGAACGGCAGCCATTCTTCCTCCTTTGTAGCCGTCTGCATGGATTTGAATGTAAAGGCGGGAGCAGATCCACATTCTCCGCTCGTCGTTGAATGCAGGTTTTAGTGCGGCAGTTGGTGGCGTTGGAGCGGTGAATTCTCATAGAGAAGAGAAAATGAATAATAAAAAGATTGGTTAATTATCTTCAAACCCTCAATAAAATGTTAATGCATATAATGTAACCTAAAGACTAATGCATGTTATTCTAATGCATGCTAAATAATTTATATATGTAATGCATACAAGCAAACATGTATAAACTAACTTATTTATATCTTAATACATGTTATGTAAACACTAATATCAATCTAATTCCTAGGCACTTAAGTAACTAAATAGCCCACAAATATGGGCTCATCAAATGCCCCCGTGCCTAGTTTTTGCTAGTCTCTAGCAAATCTAAGCAATAACCTAGCACTCCAAGTGGACTAGCCAACCCAATCGGTCTTCCTTTAGAAACATGTTAAGTTTAAACTTTAGACCTAAGGTTCCTAAGTAGTTTCTAAGTTACAAACAAGGTTGGCTAAAGACGAGTTGCAAGCACAAGTTTCTCTTATTTCTAACTCTACCCTAGGGTTTATTGATCCCTGAGATTAAAGCATCTGTGCATGTGCATTGGTTTGAGTTATTTGAGGTTAGTATGATTGCCAGCCTAGAGAGGAAAAAGGAATTTTTTTTTAGTATATATATATTTTGTTTAATTCCTCTAAGTCTAATCTTGGATCAGCTATCAACACAGTCTGTGTCAGATTCATTATCCCCATCACCATACCTCGAAGGGTGCCTGGCTTTCGATGCTTCAACATAGCACCGCCCATAGCGACCCCAAGAACTCCTGGCAATCGACACTTCGAGATAGTATCACCCATGGATTTCTTAAGTGAATTCAAGCCTGTGGCAATCGACACTTCGAGATAGGGCCGCCCATGGTACCTGAACTGCACAATTCGCTTACATGCCCCCAGTAGGATGGATATCCTAAGAGACAAGCGTCGAGGAGGTAACATGTTATCAATGCATCCTCAAGGTGAGTATATACTCCACCTCTCCTGTGGCAGGAACTCTTCCAATCAAATTGTGTTTTCAAGCTTCTCCTAAGTCAAAACTAAGAGAACCAAATTTTCTTTTAAGAAAGGAATTAAGGTGATCACTTACTTACACAAGACCAAGTGTGTGTGAAATTTGGATGCTTGGGTTACAAGGACCCATAAATCGAAAGGTAGAGCAAGACTCCAGGTACTACCCAGTCTTTAACTCAATCCCTAGCTTTCCTTCCTCAACCCCTTGAGAAATGGTCCGCAACTTAACTCCTACTTAAGTTTTAGAGTCCACAAATGACCCTAAAGGTCTAAAGCTAGTAGCTCACTTAGCTTCTAAAGTTCGACACCTAGAATCAACTTAGTCTAACCTAAAGTTTTGATTTTCTTAAGAATGCAGAGCCCAACCAGTTAAGCTCAGTAATACAATTTTTTTTTTAATCAATATGCATGAATGCAAAATGTCGACATGCTTTAAACACATGCCTTAGGTCCTCTCCCCCATGCCTGGTTCAAACAATGTCCTCATTGGAAACAAAATAGTTAAAGGAAGATATTACCTGAGGCGAAGAATAGTAGGAGCTAAGGCTCCTCAAGAGTGACCTCGTCAACCATATGGCCATCCAAAGTAATTTATGGTTTTAACCATTGATTGTTGACGATAAAGGGAGTTGCTGAAGAGGAAGGGCTTTTAATCTCCATAGCTCCATGTGGAAACACTTTAGTGGTTATGTAAGCCCATCCCAATGAGATTTTAATTTTCCTGGAAAAAGCTTAACTTTGGAATTGAAAAGCCAAACTTGTTGGTTGGGCTCAAAGGTCTTTCTAAAGATATACTTATCATGCAAGAGCTTAGTTCTCTCTTTATAAGCTTGAGAGGTGTCATAAGCATCATTCCTCAGCTCCTCAAGCTCACTTAATTCCAAAAGTCATGCCTTACCTGCCTTTTCTAAATCCATGTTAACACTTCGAATAGCCTAAAGTGCCCTATGTTCCAGCTCAATGGGTAAATGGCATGCTTTCCCATACACAATCCGAAAGGGAGATGTACCCAAAGGGGTCTTATAGGTCATTCGATACGCCCACAAAGCATCGTCGAGCGTTTGGGACCAATCTTTCCTATCAGGTCTAACGGTCTTTTCTAAAATATTTTTTATCTCCCTATTTGACACTTCAACCTGGCCACTCATCTGAGGATGGTAAGGGGTAGCGACCTTGTGAGTCACTCCTAGACTCCTGAGTAGCCGATTGAAGTGGTGGTTTTGAAAATGAGGTCCCCTATCAATTATAATGGTCTTGAGGTAGCCAAAATGAGATATGATATTGGCCTTCACAAATTTTAAAATAATAGAGTGGTCATTTGTGTGCGTAGGAATGGCCTCTATGCATTTAGAGACATAATCAACTGCCACCAAGATATATTCATAACCATAAGACGAAGGGAAGGGGCCCATAAAGTCAATTCCCCACACATCAAAAATTTCAATAGATTGAATAGGGTGTTGATGCATCTCATTCCTCTTCCCAATCGTTTCAGTCCGTTGGCATCTAATACAGGCATTAACAAAATTATGAGAATCTTTAAATAACGAAGGCCACCAAAAATTGGACTAGAGAACCTTAAAAGTAGTTTTCTTAGCGCCAAAGTGTCCTCCACAATGAAATTCATGGCAAAAACTCAACACACTTTGTTGTTCCTCTTCGAGTACACATCATCTCAATACTTAGTCTTGTCCAATTCTAAATATTTCATGTCTTGTCCAAGTCTAAATATTTCATGTCTTGTCCAATGAAAGTATCTAGCTTGGGAAATGAATCTCTTTCTTTTCTACTCATCCCAAGAGCCAGAAGTTTCTCCAGTGACCAAGTAATTTATGCTATTAGCATACCAAGGTGAAGTTGGTGTTACCGCCATAAGGGTTTCATCAGGAAATGTCTCGCAGATGTCTCTAGATAGAGTCATTAAGTGGAAGGCGAGACAGGTGGTCAGCCACAACATTTTCTACTCCTTTCTTTTCACGAATCTCCAAGTCAAATTCTTGAAGGAGTAGGATCCACCTAATCAGGCATGGCTTAGAATCTTTCTTAGCAATAAGATGTTTCACTGCTGTATGATCAGTGAAAATAACCACCTTAGACACAAGAAGATAAGACCTAAACTTCTCCAGAGAAAAACTACAGCAAGTAATTCCTTTTCAGTGATGGTATAGTTTTGCTATGGTTTGGTTAAAGTCTTGCTACATAATGCAGCACATGAGGTCTTCCCTCAACCCTTTGTCCAAGGACTGCTCCCACTGCATAATCCGAAGCATCACACATCAGCTCAAATGGGAGTGTCCAATCAGGAGCTCAGAGAATAGGTGCAGAGATCAAGGACTCCTTCAGCATTTGAAAGGCCTCGGCACACTTTGAATCAAAATTGAAGGAAGATTCCCTCACCAACAGGTCACAAAGTGGCCTACAAATTTTACTGAAATTTTTAATAAAGCACATATAAAAGCTGGCATGGCCCAGAAAGGATCTAATCTATTTGTCATTTGTGGGCAATGGGAGTTTGGAAATAGAATCAATATTTGCTTTATCTACTTCTAAGCCTCACTCAGACACAACATGCCCAAGTACAATTCCTTTCCATACCATGAAGTGGCTTTTCTCCTAGCTGAGGACTAAACCAGTCTCCTTACATCGCTTCAACACATTCTCCAAGTGCAGGAGACATTGGTCGAAAGACGAGCCATAAATGGAGAAGTCATCCATAAACACTTCAACACAGTCGTTAATCATGTCTGAAAAAATGGACATCATATACTGCTGGAAGGTTGCAGGGGCATTACATAATCCAAATGGCATATGCCTGAATGCAAAGGTACCGTAAGGACTCGTGAGCGTCGTCTTCTCCTGGTCATCAAGGAAGACTGTAACCTAGTTGTACCCAGAATATCCATCGAGAAGGCAATAGTACTTATTCCCCGCCAATTTCTCGAGAATATGATCAATAAAAGGCAAGGGAAAGTGATCCTTCTGGGTAGCGGTGTTCAACTTGCGGTAATCAATACAGACCCTCCATCCAGTTGAGGGTCTAGTCACAACTTGTTTACCTTGGTCATTAAATTCCACAATAAAGCTTGCCTTCTTTGGCACCACATGAATAGGACTTACCCATTTACTATCTACAATGGGATATATGATCCCAACATCCAACCACTTCAGGATTTCCTTTTTAACCACCTCCCTCATATTAGGGTTCAGATGTCTCTGCATGTCCCTAAATGGCTTGATGGAATCATCAGTATAAATGTGGTGCATGCAGAGTGTAGAGTCTATACCCTTATTGTCAGCAATGCTCCAAGCAATAGCTTCCTTGTGCCTAGACAAGCATTCAATCAGGGCTCCCTTCTGTGCCTTAGATAGCACAGCCAAAATGATAGCGGGAGCGTATCATTACACCTAGGAAGACATACTTGAGAGTGTCAGGGAGGGGTTTCAACTCAAGGTCAGGGGCTTGCATGGTTGAGGGTTTCATAATAGATGTCCCCATCTCAGGTAGCAGATCTACCTTGGGCAAAGATGATGGGAAAAGAGACTCAGCAGAAACACCCAGCAACTCCTCAAGTTCTAGTATATCTCCTTTACATTCCCCCAAGAGATGGGAATGCTCATTTAGCATGACATGCTGAAGGGGGTCATCAAATAACATTGCAGGGGTTGTCTCTTCAATCAGGTCATCTATCACCTCAACTTGAGAACAATCCTCAAGCACTGCTTGTTTGTAAGCATCAAACACATTAAGCAAGATTTTCTTGTTCCCAAAGCCCATTTTCAATGCCCAGTATTGCAATTGATTGAAGCATGCAAAGTTGCAAGGAAGGGGTGACCCAAAATGATGGAAGGCTTGGTTGGCTTGTTGTAGGGTTAGTGTCCAAAACTAAGAAATCAACGGGGAAGAAGAAATTCTCCACTCTCACGAGGACATCTTCCAAAATTCCCCGCAGTATCTTAAGTGATCAATCAGCAACTTGGAGGATTACCGGGCTAGGCTTCAGATTGCCTCCAACAAGTTGTTCATACACATAGCTCGGAAGGATGTTCACCCCTGCACCCAGATCAAGTAGAGCCTCATCAATCTATAAGTCCCTAATAACCACTGAGATGTACGGGGCTCCTGGGTCCTTAAGTTTCGGGGGTGTTCCATGTTGAACAATTGAGCTAACAGAATCAGGTAGGACAAATTTTGATTGGACCTATTTCCTAGATTGCCGCTTTTTCGTGCACAGGTCCTTTAAAAAGTGGGCATAAGATGGAATCTGCCTGATAGCTTCAAGCAAAGGCAAGTTAATCTTCACCTGCTTGAAAGTTTCCATGATCTCATCCGTCTTATCTTTGGCTCCAGATGAGCTAGCAGAAGTCTACCCAGAGGTGGATAAGCGCTCTAGAAAGGGCACTCTCAATCTCTGGGTGGAAGGGTTGTCATGTCGAGTAAAGGGTGGAATGAGGGCAACTTCTTCCAGTGAGGTGATTTCAATCAGAGGAGATTTGGGCAAGTCTTCTCTGGTGGGGGTGAAAGTCAGGGTGGATGGTTTCTCAGAGGGTGAAACTATAGGAGCATTGGGTTTGGAAATTTCTTTCCCACTCCTCAGAATAGTCATCGCCTGAGCATGCTCCCTAAAGACAATCCCTTTTCCTTTAGGATTCTCCTCAGTAGCACTGGGAAGCTTCCTAGTTTCCCTCTGTCTAACAGCCTCAACAAGGTATCCTATTTGCGATTTCATTTCATGTATAGCCTTGTCATGAGATTGGATGATGGCACTTTGACTTTCTTGCATAGTTCTCAACATTTCCTTCAATTCATCCATCTCAGAGGTCTTAAGTTGGGCAAAGGTTTGAGGTTGGTTCATTTGATGGTTTTGAAAGGATTGTGGTTTATAATTCCCTGAATTTGAGACATTTCCTTGTCTCCATGAAAAGTTTGGGTGGTTCCTTCATCCCTAATTATAAGTGTTGGAAAAAGGGTCATTACAAGGTCTAGGACAGAACCCTTGAGTGGCATTCAAATCTGCCTGTACAAGCTTAAGGAATTGGGAGGCCAAGTGGCAGTCCATAGTGGCATGTGTATTGCCTTGGCAAATGGAGCATTCAGAAGCTTGGGATGTGGAGGTGTTAGATACGAATTAGCCCAGGCTCAACATAAGCCTTTCCATGTTTTGATTTAACAGTTGAATCTGATAGGCTAAATTCTGGGTGTCCCTTGCCTCATTCACCTCCAACTTTCTTTGCATGAGAGTGGGTTTTCTATCCTTGTAGGTAGAATTCAAATGAATAGAATTCTCACTCACAGTATCAAAAAGGTTCCAAGCTTTATCCTCAGTCTTAAATAGAAAGGTTCCTGCACAAGCACCATCCACAGTCTGCCTGTGCGAATCATTAAGTCCGGTGTAGAACCTTTCAACCAGTTGCCACTTAGGCACCTGGTGATGTGGGCAAAGTCTCAATAGGTCATTAAAGCTCTCCCACGCACCATGGAAAGCTTCCCCATCCTTTTGAACAAAACTCATAATTTCCCTCCTAAAGTGATTTGTTTTGCTCATGGGGAAGTACTTCTTCAAAAACTCCTTCAGGTAATCCCAAGTGTTAATATCATCAAGGGTATGATACCAATACTTGTCTTTGTCCTTGAGGGAGAAAGGAAAGAGGGTCCACATTTGAGCGTCATCAGTATCTCCCTGCAACTTCACCGTGGAACAAACCTCGGTGAATTCCTCTATATGCATGTAAGGGTCTTCCCTAGCAATACCATAAAAGGAGGGCAGTAAGGATATGGTACTGCTTTTGATCTCATAAGGATTGTCCCCTCCAGGTCTACGTAGTGTAGGGCCAGATTGATAGGTTGGAATGAAATATTCCTTAAGGCTCCTTTGACCAGCCATTTCTTCCCTTGGGAGGTTCCTTCTTAAGATTCTTTCAGGTTCAGGATCAAACACAAGTTATCTCCTAAGAGATCTCCTACCAAGCATGCACTACAAACACAATTCAAAAGGACTTGTTCAGTCTTTACAAATTTAGGCTTTTGACTTTAGTTCAAATTGTTGGTGACAAAGCAAGTTGCCTAGTCAATTACGCGCCTATTGTCGACCTTCGAAATGCCTGAAAAGACCTAGTTGGAGCTTAGGTGTTCTTCCCTAAATCTCAAATGGTAGATCAACTCAAAAGATGGAAGATCGAGGGATGCAAGTAGGCTTAAGCCTTCCTTTGAAGCTGTCCTTTTGTGGTGCTTCTTAACTACACCCAAAAAACCATGATAGGGTATCCCCCTCTTTGTATTTACAAAACCTTTGATCTCAAGTTCTGAACACTTTAGAATCCAATGGTAGGAGGGCTCTTGTCCTAGTAGTTCCAAGACCTAGGAGTGTCTAAATGCATGCTGTGGTGCAAAGGATACAAGTGTGCAAACACCGTAAAAATTTTGAGTTTTGAATTTTTGAACCGCAGCATAATGTCTCAATTCAAGTTCTTGGTTTTTTAGTGTTTTTCCTTAACTTAAAGTCCTTTTTCAAGAAAATATGTGACCACTTGTTAGATCTTTTTGATTAAATTAGGTGGTCTTGCAATTAAATCCAAATGCACATGCGTGAACAATATAGAATGCAAAGAAACAGGACGTACCTTTCCTCCAGCAATCAGCAATGCAAGATGCATGCAAATGCAAACAAGAGGCTGCTCATTCACACCTAAATGGTCATCCTAAGGCAGGTAGCTTCTAGTAGGTAGCTCGTTTCCTTTTTTTCTTTTTGTTTAGATACTTATGCACAAGCAAAGAAAATGATAAACAACCACAAAATAAAATAAAAACCTTGATCTAAAGAAAAGGGAACAGGCTCCCAAAAATCAGCCCCAATTACAAGGATGAGAGAGCAGGAATAAAACTCATGACAAAGGAGAATCCCTTATGGAAGCGGGATCCAGGTCTCCTGCATCTTCCCTGCATGTGTGCATCGCTCAAGGTCGACGTCGTCTCCCAGATGTGCCTCTCACCTCCACAGATTCCTCGCACAGAAAAGATAAAAAATGGTCAGATCACTGTGCAATGAGAAATAATCAAAAATTAAAAAATTAGGTGAAATTATTGCATCTATTGCCTCCCCAACAACAACACCATTTGGTAAGATGGTTTTCGCTTTCGAATAATATGATTAAAATGATTTGTCATTTTAGTATCAAAGTGGTGGAAAATCGCTTAACAAAATAATTAAAATAAAAATTAAACCACTCACAGAAGAGCGGGTTATGTCCATTGGGAGGAAATGATGCAATAAATTCACGAATATTTTTCCTTGTATTCATTCAATCGAGTGCGAAATCCATGGTCAACTCTGACATGAAATGCGGTGAAAAGAAGACACACAATAACTCGAGAATGTAAGGTTATATGCATAATTTTTCCTCAATGAAATATTCAATAAATATGTGATCAATCTACGTAATTTCCAATTGCACATGTATTAGAGAGAAATTGTGTACATCTTAATCCATAACCAATGTCAAAAGATGTGAATAACAAAAGCCAAGTAATTATGAGAATGCATGAGCATGAAGTTGCAATTGCACTCAATATGACAAATATTAAAATCAAAATGAGAGTTTGGCAATGGCACTCAAATGTAAATATTAATTAACCCTAAAATTGAGGATTTTCTTCTTTTATGCATGCACAAAGAGGAGGCGATGGTGGGCCGTGGGTAGCTCGGAGGAGGATAAGTGCAATGAGAGCTTTCCAATGGTGGTGGTGGCGCTCCGAATGGCTGTCAATGGTCACCGATCTAAGTGGGAGAAGCGACAGCAGTGGCGACTGTCGCTGCTACTCTTGCGTACTCTGCTGCTGGAGGGCGCACGACGGGTGCTGCGGGCAGCGGTGCAGCGAGGTGCGGACACACGCAGGGAGGCACGCGTGGCTGGAAGTGGGGTGCGGCTGTTGCGAGTGTGCGACAGGGGCTAAGGGTGCACTGGCTGGAGGTGCGGTAGGCTGCTGCGGGTGTGTGGTAGGGGGCTGAGGGGTGGGGGGGTCGTGCGCTGAGCTGCTGGTAGGCACGCGCCTGCTGCGGTGGAGGTGCAGCACGCGCGGGTGGGCTGCTATGAGGGGTAGGCGCGCGTGGATGGGCTGTTACAGATGGTGAAGTGCGAGCCGAGGTTGTTGGAGGGAGGTGCATGTGCTTGTGATGGACGTGCGCAGGGATGGTGCTGGTAGGTGTGGTGGTGATGAAGAAGAAACACGGTGATGCAGGGACTCTGATTAGCGGTGTGGGCTGTCACACCACATGCCCACGGTGTGGAGTCACGCTGTCGCAATTAAGGCCGGTGGTGAGGAGAGAATGAGAAATGAGGTTCTCTGCACAATGAGAAAAGGGGCAGTGGCCTACTTTGAATGGCAACCATTCTTCCTCCTTTGTAGCCATTTACATGGATTTAAATGGAGAGGCGGGAGCAGATCCACATTCTCTGCTTGTCCTTGAATGCAGGTTTTAGTACGGCAGCTGGTGGTGTTGGAGCGGCGAATTCCTGCAGAGAAGAGAAAATGAATAATAAAAAGATTGGTTAATTATGTTCAAATCCTCAATAAAATGTTAATGCATATAATGTAACCTAAAGACTAATTCATGTTATTCTAATGCATGCTAAATAAGTTATATATGTAATGCATACAAGAAAATATATATAAACTAAGCTATGTATATCTTAATACATGTTATGTAAACACTAATATCAATCTAATTCCTAGGCATTTAAGTAACTAAATAGCCCACAAATATGGGCTCATCAACGTGCGCCACGTGTTAGCATCTGGTGAAGCCTGAGTGTTGAAGGTACATGGAAGGTGATTTTGAGGCGCGTTCTGATCCGTTGGTCTCCCGATCGACGAATCTGATGAAATCAAGATTGTTGCGCAGTTTTGGGGGCTTAAATACCTATTTTGCCCCTCATTAATGCTATTAAAAGATCCCTAGGGTCCCCTTGTGATGAGATCCTCATCATGAGCCATAACTAGCTCATTTTGACCCAATAAAGAAGATAAAAGCTCCTACATAACCTAGAAGAAGGCCTAAATGAAGGAATAAGTGCTTTGAGAAGAAAACATGAATTAAAGGTTAAAACTGCAATTTTACGATTGCAGTGCATAAACGGGATTTCTCAGAGCCAAAACATAGGTCAAATGGTCTAAATAAGATAAAAAGTGGGTTGAGTCAATCAGAAATGGGTTCATGTGCAATTTAGGAATTAAATGACATTTGGTAACCCTAAAACAGACCTGCTTAAATAAACAAGGTTCCGATCAGGATAAAAATCAAGTAAACCCTCTAAAAATCATGGAAAAATATCCTCTAGGGTTTAGAACACTTAATTTGGCCTTTGGAACCTAGTTTGACCTAGAATAGGGTCCTAACTCATTAATTGACCTAATTTGGGTTTTTATGCAAAATATCTAGTCAAACGAGGTCAAACCTAAAATCCAACTTCACCATTGGATTCCTTAGGTCCAAATTAGGTTTGTACCAAAATTTGGACCTAAGGGGAGGTCATCTTGACCTACTTTGCAATTTAGTACACCCAAATCATAATTTGGTCCCTATCTTTTGAAAATCATTGCAGAGAGCCCCCTAATTTCCTCGCCACCTTTGCAATCAAGTCGTACCGCCATTGTTGGGGCAGAATCGACCTCCGGCGAGGTTTAGAGAGGGAATACTCTCTGATTCCTCAGAGATCCCCTCCCAAAAATGGAAGGGAGATTCTTTGAGGAATTCCCTTCCATCTAAGGCCAATCACGATCTCTGGTGTGAACCCAATCTCTCATGCGAACGCACGAGGGATTTGGGTATCCACCCTCTTTCCTTCTCCGGTGAGCCGTCGGAGATAATTGCGTAGCTCTCCGCACACTAGAAAGTTCGGCCAGCATGTTGAACGTTTACGAACCTACGCTAACGTGTTCGGTTTTGGAAAACCTGTCGTTGTAGTTAGAAAGCGAAGAATTCGTGTTCAACAAATAAAATTTATACCGAAATTAAAATTCTGGGTCGAACACAGGGAGGCAGACGTTTGATTTAAAAACTACGCGTTTCTTTTTATTTATTATAGAATAATTCAATTTAGAACCATCTAATTATTTACAATAAATAGAAGAGAGAGAGAGTAAGAGAGAAAGAGAATATTACACAGAGAAATCAAAATGAGATGTAGAATAAACAAGGAATTTTTGTATTGAAGAGATTGTTCATTACAACTAGAAAGCATAAAACAATTACTCTAGAAAGCGATAAATTTACTCTAGAAAGCATTAAAAGAATGGAGAGAGAAATGTCCTCCTCGACGATTGCTTGGAGGACGAGTAGATTAATCTAGAAAGCAGTAAATCTATACTAGAAAGTGGTAAAAAGAATAGGGAGAGAGAAATCCTCCTCGACGGTTGCTTGGAGGACGAGCCGGACGGGACGATGCCTGGACGAAGGAGAATGAAGCGGGACGAAGCAGAAGAACGGGAACGAAGCAGCACGTCGTCGTCGTCGCGGGATCCACTTCCGAAGGGGAACGAAAATTGGACTTTATCTCGCGAGAAGCATCCCGAGTGTGGGACAAGCTTCTCTTGAGCTTTAGAGGGGTAGAGAGGAGAAAGAAGGGATGAGAATTTCGTATGGAGGGGGTCTCCTTTTATAGTTGCAAGGAGTGGGGGCAAAATGGACATTACATCTTCAAAATAATAAATAAAGGGTCTTTAGTGATGGATAAATCCGTCACTAAAGCCCCGACGTGGCCGTCGCCGCCGCGCCCACGCGCACCTGCTCGGCTGCCCGCGTGCGTAACGCCTACGCACGTCCACGAAGTCTCAGCCGTCCGATCGTGAGATCGGATGGCTTAAGATGCATCTTCGCCCGCTGCGCTGCGCGCCCGCCTGCGTGCGATCGCGCGTTACGCGCGGGCGTCCAATCGCGCGTCGTCCTGATTGAGCGCACGCGGCTGTTGGATCGCGATCATGCGGTCGATCGGAGGCGCGCCACCGCTCCAAATTCTGCGTGGCGAGGCTCGAACGCGCATCCCTGCTTCGTGTTAGAGCGCTCGACCAACGCGCTGGGGTCGCGTTTGTGTCGAGCGCCTGACTTCAGCGCGGGCGCGTCGCAACCGTTGGATCCAACGGTGGGGAAAGGCGGATGCGGAGACTGCTGAGGTTGCGTGCGGCCGTTTGGGCGGCCGAGATGGTGCCACGTGGCGGCATCTTGGCCGTCCATCTTCTGGAAGTTGTAGATGGTGCCACGAATGTCGGATTGACTCAATTTTTGTGTCGTTGGGCTGCAATCGTCGATCCGAATTCATCCTTGCGGTCGGATTTGTTATCTGAAGTGCGGATTTACACCATCCTGGCCCTTGATTTTCTAGGGTTCCCCGATCTCTATCTGATGCTACAGATGCCTGGTTAAGGCGATCTTGGAGTCGTTGAACTCCAATCGTCGCCCTGATCATATCCATATGGTTGGATCTTTGATCCGAGGCCCCGATAAAATGTTTGCCCTGTCCAAGCACATAAAAGGAGACAATTAACCTCCATTTTATTCAAACTACTCTAAATGCGAGATGATGCATGTTATGCAATATTTATATCATGAAATGCAATCCTATGCTTAAGAACATGCATAAATAGACATTTTAAGTAGTGTAAATGTGTTTACATTCTCTTGAGCTTTGGAGGGGTAGAGAGAAGAAAGAAGGGATGACAATTTCGTATGGAGGGGGCTCCTTTTATAGTTGCAAGGAGTGGGGGCAAAATGGACATTACATCTTCAAAATAATAAATAAGGGGTGTTTAGTGACGGATAAATCCGTCACTAAAGCCCCAACGTGGCCGTCGCCGCCGTGCCCACGCGCGCCCGCTCGACTGCCCGCATGCGTAACGCCTACACACGTCCGCGAAGTCTCAATCGTCCGATCGCGAGATTGGACGGCTTAAGATGCATCTTAACCCGCTGAGCTGTGTGCCCGCCCACGTGCGATCGTGCGTTATGCGCGGGTGTCCAATCGCGCGTCGTCCTGATTGAGCACGCGTGGCCGTTGGATCGTGATCGAGCGGTCGATCGGAGGCGCGCCACCACTCCAAATTCTGCGTGGCGAGGCTCGAACGCGCGTCCCTGCTTTGCGTTAGAGCGCTCGACCAACACGCTGGGGTCGCGTTTGTGTCGAGCGCCTGACTTCAGCGTGGGCGCGTCGCAACCGTTGGATCTTAATCCAACGATGGGGAAAGGCGGATGCGGAGATTGCTAAGGTTGCGTGTGGCCATTTGGGCGGCCGAGATGGTGCCACGTGGCGGCATCTTGGCCGTCCATCTTCTGGAAGTTGTAGATGGTGCCACGGATGTCGGATTGGCTCAATTTTTGTGTCGTTGGGCTGCAATCGTCGATCCGAATTCATCCGTGCGGTCGGATTTGTCATCTGAAGTGCGGATTTACACCATCCTGGCCCTTGATTTTCTAGGGTTCCCCGGTCTCTATCTGATGCTACGGATGCCTGATTAGGGCGATCTTGGAGTCGTTGAACTCCAATCGTCGCCCTGATCATATCCATATGGTTGGATCTTTGATCTGAGGCCCCGATAAAATGTTTGCCCTTTCCAAGTACATAAAAGGAGACAATTAACCTCCGTTTTATTCAAACTACTCTAAATGCGAGATGATGCATGTTATGCAATATTTATATCATGAAATGCAATCCTATGCTTAAGAACATGCATAAATAGAGATTTTAAGTAGTGTAAATGTGTTTACATCACAGCAGCTATAAAAGGATCCCCAAACCCGGCCGCTGATCTTCAGACTTATCTTGGCGGAGATTCCCCCAAATTTTCCTCTCTTCCATCTCCGGCCAAGGAACCTGCAAGCTCCGGTGACCTCCTCCCCTCCTTCTCGTCGCTCTACTGCCATACCAGCAGCAGAGTCCACTTTGCCTCTTCCTCCCGCGTCGCGCCGTACCAAGCACGCATTCCCTTGACCTCGTGTAACGACCCGGTTCCCGAGTCCCTACGAGACACGAGAACCGGACCGACTCGACTAATCCCAAGACCTAGTCGTCCAACGAGGAAGTAACCAAAAGACAGTAAAATAAACCACATTCAGCATGAATATAACTAACAGTAAGAAAGTACAGCAGTAAGGAAAGAAACTACTACAGTAGGTACCACCACAACAGTAAAACAGCATTTATCATATAACAAGAACTGCAGGTAAAGAAGGTATAGCGGAAACAAAAACTACTCACTAGAATAGAAACAAAAGGGGTACAAAAAGGCTGTGGTACTCTACTGGACCCTACTCGGCCCAGCGTCCTCTGCAGCCGCCGACCCTAGCTGCTCAACACCTGGTCCTAAAAAAGGTAACGAGTGTAACACGTCAGCAAAACGCTGAGTAGAGTGGCAAACTAACTAAAGGCAACAGTAGAGTGTACAGTAGCTGTTATGTTCTATTACTTCTTTTTTTTTTTTTCACATCTTTCAATTTTTCTCACTATTTCTTTTATTTCTCAGATCCTTTACTTGATCTCGAATGTCCTCGTGGGAACGATCTTGATTGCAATCTTTTCCAAAAGTAGAAGTAGCATGTGGTGCTCTCCTGGCCGGGAGAGTCCCCCGTGGTGATCCTACCCTCAGTCAACCACCCCAAGGTCACTGACAGACGTAACGGTGACTACGGCACGCGCGATAGACGCACAGGTAGCTAGCCCGCACTGGCACGCGGTCAGTCGTTTCCGTTAACGGGTGCGCCCAAAGCACAGCACGGAACCAGGGCAGAGCCCTCTCAGTAACAGGGGTCCAACCCCTCCACAGTAACCAAACCGGGGCCTTGCCCCTCCACAGTCCGCGCACCCTCACCTGACTACCCTGGTTTGCCCTAATGGGCCTAACAAGTCGGTGAAGGAGGCTAGCAGAACCGTGGGGCCCGTGGGGTAGCTAGTACTCTCCTAACACTAGTAGCTCTCCTCGGTACTACGTACACGAGGGCCAACAAGTCGGTACAGAGCGGCCAATCCTAACCCCGGGTCCCTGGGGCGGCTGGCCCCACTCTGCACTAAACAGGTACAGGTACTTCCCTTGGTACTGCGTACCCAAGAGACAGTACAAACTACATCTCAGTTCCATTCCTTTTTCTTTCCAGGAGTTCCACTCCTAATTCCCCGTAGGGTTCCAGCTCTTTATCTCAGAACATCATATGTTTCACTTTCCAGATTCACGTTCTCAAAATCCATGATCTCAAACATGTTTCTTTATTCATGACAGACAGCTGTTAATTAAATTTACAAGCAGCTTTATATATATTCCTTTCCATTTTCCCAAGACTGCAGTAATATACATTCCACTAGTTTTTCCACCCTAGGATTCATGCCATACCCTAGGATCTATCATAAAATCTAGTTTTCCGGCCCTAGGATTCATGCAACACCTAGGAGCTATCATTCCATATATTTCTCATTCCTAGGATTCATGCAATGCCCTAGGTTCTAGTTATGGTTCCATACTTTAACAGATTTTATTAATACTTAAAGCCACTCTACCAGGTACAACGGGAGTAGTGGGGGCGTGATCGGGAATCCCGCGTGCCTCCGCGACTCTCAAGATTGCAACCGAACGAGGTCCTATCACAAGGATCAAACACAAGGAGTGTCTCAGAACAGTGTATAGCTACTGTAGACGGGTAGAGGAATTAATTCTGAAAAGAACGCAACTCGAATCGCGGAAAACGGAGCCCAAACGGGCCCTAAACGGGTCGAAAAAGATGATACTGTGCAAAATCAGACGTCTGGAACTCCTTCCAGACGTCTTGAACGGTGGATCAGAGAATTACCTGTTCAGCTTGGTTCCCCGGACGTCCAGAAGCCTGCGGGGACGTCTGTCCTATACCCCAGACGTCCGATGGTACACACGGACGTCTGTAGATCACTCCCGCCGTCCGGTACAACTTCCAGACGTCTGATTCGCCAAGGATGGCGAATCAGCGACCTGCGCACGGCCAACCCCCCCTCCCTCAGTACGGTCAGTCGAGAAGAAGGAAGAAGAAAGAGGAAACTTACCTTTCAGACATCTGTATGATCTTACAGACGTCGACCTTGCCGTCTGGCTATCAACCCAGACGTCTGATTCTGGAAATCTTTCCAGAATCAGAACCCTGCTCGGCCTCAGCTCGCGACGCCGCCCGCGTCGCACCTCGCGCGTCTGCTGCTCAGCCCGCAGCAGGTCCCACTCCGCGTCGCTCCGCGCCCCCTGCGCCCTCCGCCGGCCGGCCAAGCCTCTCCGGCGAGCTCGCCCTCACGGCAGAGCCCCGCCCTCGCACGCCGCACCTCCTCCGTGGTCACTGCGGCTGCCGCTGCCGCCCTCGCGCTCGCTCGCCCTCGCGCTCAGGAAGGAGAAGAAGGAGGAGACGGGAGGGGAGGCGCGCCCTTTTAAGGCCGCGCGAGGAGGAGAGAGAAGGTGGTCGCAGCGCGCCTGCAGCCGCAGAGGGAGAGAGAGGAGGAATCGCAGGTCTGCGCGCACAGGCACGCAGACGAATCTCCCGTGCGAACATAACTGTTTTCCAGACGTCTGTAAACGATCCCGGACGTCTGGTCAGACGTCTGGATGTGATCCAAGACGTCTTGTCCGACGTCTGGGCCACCTCCCAGACGTCTTAAAAGGCGTCTGGGGCACGCGTTCGTTACAACATAACAAACTCAAAGGAAGTTTCGTCCCCGAAACTTGCGCCAACTAGGGTGCGGGAAAAAGATGTCCAAATAACCATAACAAACTCAAAGAGGACCGAAGCCGGTCCGAAAAGACGTACCCGCGAAAAGCTCCGGGTACCGCTCCCGCATTGCCGCCTCAGGCTCCCAGGTAGCCTCCTCGTACCGCTGGCTCCTCCACAAAACCTTTACCAGGGGTACTTGCTTTCGTCTCAACCTGCGGACGGCTCGGTCTAGGATCTGCACTGGCCGCTCGGGGTAGGTCAGGTCGTCGCTCACCTCGACGCTCTCGTGACTCAGTACGTGGCTGGGATCGGCTACGTACTTCCTGAGGTTGGACACGTGGAACACGTCGTGCACACCAGAAAGCTGCGGGGGAAGGGCAAGTCTGTAAGCAATGGGTCCAACCCGCTCCAGGACCTCAAAGGGCCCCACGAACCTCGGCGCGAGCTTCCCTCTCACCCCAAACCGCTGTAAGCCCTTCATGGGCGAAACACGAAGGAAGACGTGGTCCCCAACCTCGAACTGCACCTCTCTGCGTCTGCGATCTGCGTAGCTCTTCTGTCTGCTCCTGACAGTGCGGAGTCGTCTGTGGATCTGCTCGACTACCTCCTGACTCTGCCGGATCAACCTGGGGCCAACCTCCCACTTGGTCCCCACCTCAACCCAACTCAAGGGTGCCGTGCATTTCCGTCCGTACAGAGCCTCGTAGGGAGCCATGCCGATGCTCGAGTGATAACTGTTGTTGTATGCAAACTCCGCCAGGGGCAGGTGCTCCTCCCAAGAGCCCCTCCAGTCTAGTACACAGGCACGCAAAAGGTCCTCAAGTGTCTGTATCGTGCGTTCCGACTGTCCGTCCGTCTGGGGGTGGTAAGCCGTGCTAAACCTCAACCTCGTCCCCAAAGCCTGCTGAAACTCAGCCCAAAACTGGGACGTAAAGCGGGTATCCCGGTCGGATACGATCTCCCGCGGAACTCCGTGTAGTCGCACCACATCACGGATATACCTCTCTGCCAACTGTGCTGGTCCCAAAGTGACTCGGATCGGCAAGAATCGTGCCGTCTTCGTCAATCTATCCACTATTACCCAGACTGCGTCGTGTCCTCGCTGGGTAACAGGTAAGCCCACCACCAAGTCCATGGTGATGCTCTCCCACTTCCACTCTGGCACTGGAAGCGGCTGAAGCGGCCCTGCAGGCCTCTGATGCTCGGCTTTCACCTGCTGGCACACTAAGCACTGCTGCACGAACTCACCCACATCCCGCTTCATCCCTCTCCACCAGAACTCGCGTCTCAAGTCATGGTACATTTTCGTGTTTCCGGGATGTATGGTGAATCTGGAACCGTGTGCCTCAGTCAGGAGCTCTCTCAACAGCTCCTCGTCTCTGGGGACGCACAACCGTCCCCTCAAGCGTAACACCTGGTCTGTGAAAGAGAAGTCCCCTGGGTCCCCTGATAGTACTCTGTCACGCAAAGACTGCAAGTACGGATCGGCCATCTGTCCCGTGATGATGCGGTCTAACAACTCTGGCCTGGTCTGCCGTGTCACCGTCACTGCCCCACAGTACCCTCGTAACTCTAGAGGTCGCCAACTGCCCACCTCCTCCAAAAGGCTCCAACTCTGTAACTGTAGACTGGCCAAGCGTGCAGGCGCCTTACGGCTCAAGGCGTCAGCCACCACATTGGCCTTTCCCGGGTGGTAGGAGATGCTGCAGTCGTAGTCCTTCAGGAGCTCCAACCAACGTCTCTGTCTCATGTTGAGCTCCTTCTGATCAAAAAGATATCTGAGGCTCTTGTGATCTGTAAAAATCTCGAAGGTCTCACTGTACAAGTAGTGCCTCCATGTCTTCAGCGCGAAGACAACAGCTGCCAACTCTAGATCGTGGGTAGGGTAGGTATGCTCATGGGGCTTCAGCTGCCGCGAAGCGTAAGCGACCACGTGACCCCTCTGCATGAGCACACCTCCTAACCCCTGCAAGGAAGCGTCCGTGTACACAACGAACCCGCCACTACTGTCAGGGATGGTGAGCACGGGAGCCGAGGTCAACCTCTCCTTCAGCTCCAGAAAACACGCCTCACAGGCGTCTGTCCAAGCGAAAGGCACGTCCTTCCGGGTCAACTGTGTCATAGGACGCGCAATCTGTGAAAATCCTCTGATGAACCGTCTGTAGTAACCTGCCAGTCCCAGGAAACTGCGAATCTCAGTGACTGAATGCGGTCTCTCCCACCTGAGCACTGCCTCGACCTTGGCGGGGTCCACCGCCAGGCCGTCTCCAGAGATCACATGACCCAAAAAGGTCACCTCCCTCAACCAGAACTCGCACTTGCTATATTTGGCGTACAGCCTGCGTCGTCTCAGAGTGTCCAGAACCATCCGCAAGTGCTGTCCGTGCTGCGTCCGATCTCTAGAATAGATGAGTACATCATCTATGAAAACCACCACAAACTGGTCCAAGTACGGTCTAAACACCCGGTTCATCAGGTCCATGAAAGCAGCGGGGGCATTGGTCAGCCCAAACGGCATGACCAAAAACTCGTAGTGTCCGTACCGGGTGCGGAAAGCTGTCTTGGAGACGTCGGTCTCCTTGATCCTCAACTGGTGGTATCCAGACCTCAAGTCGATCTTGGAAAACACCGTGGCACCCCGCAACTGGTCAAACAAATTGTCGATCCTCGGCAGCGGATATCTGTTCTTGATGGTGACCCTATTCAGCTGTCGGTAGTCCACACAAAGGCGTAGGGTCCCATCCTTCTTCTTCACAAACAGTACCGGGGCTCCCCAGGGAGATGCACTGGGCCTCATGAAACCTTTCTCCAAAAGGTCCTGCAACTGGGACTTGAGCTATCGCAGCTCAAGCGGTGCCATTCTGTATGGCGCGGTGGAGATGGGGCTGGTCCCTGGTACTAGTGAGATCTCAAACTCGATCTCACGCTCGGGCGGTAGTCCTGGTAACTCGTCTGGAAACACGTCGGGGTACTCTCTGACCACCGGGATGCTCTGGAAGTCTACCACGGGGCTGTGCTCTGCCACCACACAAGCTAGGAAGCCCTCACACCCCTGGCTCAAAAGTCTCGCCGCCCGAAGTGCCGAAATGCACCTGAAACCTCCGTCCACTGGCTGCCCGTGAAACTCGAAAGAAGGCAACTCCGGAATGGAGAAGACAATCTTCCTCTCAAAACAGTCTACCAAGGCGTGGTAAGCGGACAGCCAATCCATCCCCAGAATCACTCCAAAGTCCTCCATCTGTATCATAATCAGGTCAGCTGGCAGGCTATGTCCCCCGATGCTGACCCCGCAACCCGTGTACACCTCCTCAGCTACAAACAGCTGACCACTCGGACCTCTGATTACGAACGGATTCTCTAACAGTGTATAATCCTGGTCCAAACTAACTGCGAAACTGGCTGCGACAAACGAGTGCGTAGCGCCGGAATCGAAAAGCGTGTAAACGAGTCTGCCAGAAACTGAAACCATACCTGCTACCATGGATCCCGATGCTCTGGCGTCCCTGTGTGTTAGGGCGTTGATACGCCCCTCAGCTCTAGGTGCGGACGAAGCAGCCACACTCTGCGTCGGACGGGTAGGTGCTGGCCGGTACCCTCCTCGCGACTGCTGTCCTCCTCCTCGTGCCTGGGAACCGCGGCCTCCTGCACGCCCTCCAGTGCTCTGCACGGGAAGTATCTGCTGACCTCCTGCCCTAGATGGGCAGTCCCTCCTGACGTGGCCCGGCTGGCCACACTGGTAGCAGAGGGGAACCCGACTCCCGCCCTCAGTGAGTCCCTGCTGTCGGCTAGGCGGGGGTCCGGTGCTGGCGACTGGCCCCTGTCGAGGGCCCCCAAAGGCCACTGATGGCCCTGCACAGCGTGACAGCTCTCCTGCGGATGTCACGTGTCTCCGTTCTCGCCGGCCCTGTGAGAAGTCTGGCTGAAAGGGCCTCTTCCGCCCGCCGTCGGTCTCTCGTGCGGACGGGTTGGTCTCCTCGTAAGTCATAGCTGCCTCTACCACCCTCGAAAACGTCGACAGCTTCAGGGGTTTGACATACCCCCGGATCGCAGGCCGGAGCCCCTCGGTGAACCTCCAAAGGCGCTCCTCCTCAGTGGCTACCGCTGTCGCTGCAAAGCGGGACAGCTCCAAGAAACGCGTGCGGTACGCGCTCACGGTCATCGTCCCTTGGCGGAGAGTGTGGAACTCCCGCCTCCTCTGGTCCTGCCACGTCTGGGGAAAGTACTGCTCGCAGAAGAGGGTGACGAACTGGTCCCACGTCGGCTCGTCCCTCTCCTGTCCCCGGACCGCCCTCCACCACCGGTGTGCCGCACTCTCCAGCTGGTACGTGGCAAAGGCCACGCGGCACTCCACCGGGGGGCGAAGGGTGTCGAAGATCTTCTCCAGCTGCTCAAGCCAGTCCTCTTCCTCGGTCAGGTCCTCATCCCCCTTGAAGGAGGGGGGCTTCAGCTTCCGGAACTGTCCGAAAAGCTCGAAGTGGCGTTGTAGGGGAGGTGCTGGTGCACCTCCAGGCGAAGGTGCCTCGTGTACAGAAGTGTCGGAGGAAGGTGGGGGCGGCAGGGGCCCATCCTCTCCCTCGTGTCCAGCGCCGCGTCTGTCGCGTGGTCCCACAGAGGACTCCCCCTCTGCAACCCCAGGAGGAGGTGCTCGGGGCGGTAGGTGGAGCTCCTCTCGTACAATATCCCGTATCAGTCTGGCGAGGTCCTGGGCTTGGGCGCCAGGGAGTGGTGGCTGGTCCACCGAGACGTCAACGACAGCACGTCCACCTCGCCGACCTCGCCCTCGGCCGCGCCCGCGGCCAGTCTCACCAGTCCCGCGACGAGGCATCCCCTGCCCGCGGCCAGTCTCGCCAGTCCCGCGACGAGGCATCCCCTGCAAGGAGACGCGAAACGAAACGGAAACGTCAAAACAGAAGGTACCTAACAAAACTTCTAAGAGCTCATGTCAAGAGATATGTTGTGGTGGCTACCCTAGCTATAAACATGTGAATTGGTTATTTTCCAGTCAGTTGATTCACTTCTCGGGACGACCTTGCTCTGATACCATCTTGTAACGACCCGGTTCCCGAGTCCCTACGAGACACGAGAACCGGACCGACTCGACTAATCCCAAGACCTAGTCGTCCAACGAGGAAGTAACCAAAAGACAGTAAAATAAACCACATTCAGCATGAATATAACTAACAGTAAGAAAGTACAGCAGTAAGGAAAGAAACTACTACAGTAGGTACCACCACAATAGTAAAACAGCATTTATCATATAACAAGAACTGCAGGTAAAGAAGGTATAGCGGAAACAAAAACTACTCACTAGAACAGAAACAAAAGGGGTACAAAAAGGCTGTGGTACTCTACTGGACCCTACTCGGCCCAGCGTCCTCTGCAGCCGCCGACCCTGGCTGCTCAACACCTGGTCCTGAAAAAGGTAATGAGTGTAACACGTCAGCAAAACACTTAGTAGAGTGGCAAACTAACTAAAGGCAACAGTAGAGTGTACAGTAGCTGTTATGTTCTATTACTTCTTTTTTTTTTTTTTTCACATCTTTCAATTTTTCTCACTATTTCTTTTATTTCTCAGATCCTTTACTTGATCTCGAATGTCCTCGTGGGAACGATCTTGATTGCAGTCTTTTCCAAAAGTAGAAGTAGCACATGGTGCTCTCCTGGCCGGGAGAGTCCCCCGTGGTGATCCTACCCTCAGTCAACCACCCCAAGGTCACTGACAGACGTAACGGTGACTACGGCACGCGCGATAGACGCACAGGTAGCTAGCCCGCACTGGCACGCGGTCAGTCGTTTCCGTTAACGGGTGCGCCCAAAGCACAGCACGGAACCAGGGCAGAGCCCTCTCAGTAACAGGGGTCCAACCCCTCCACAGTAACCAAACCGGGGCCTTGCCCCTCCACAGTCCGCGCACCCTCGCCTGACTACCCTGGTTTGCCCTAATGGGCCTAACAAGTCGGTGAAGGAGGCTAGCAGAACCCCGGGGCCCGTGGGGTAGCTAGTACTCTCCTAACACTAGTAGCTCTCCTCGGTACTACGTACACGAGGGCCAACAAGTCGGTGCAGAGCGGCCAATCCTAACCCTGGGTCCCTGGGGCGGCTGGCCCCACTCTGCATTAAACAGGTACAGGTACTTCCCTTGGTACTGCGTACCCAAGAGACAGTACAAACTACATCTCAGTTCCATTCCTTTTTCTTTCCAGGAGTTCCACTCCTAATTCCCCGTAGGGTTCCAGCTCTTTATCTCAGAACATCATATGTTTCACTTTCCAGATTCACGTTCTCAAAATCCATGATCTCAAACATGTTTCTTTATTCATGACAGACAGCTGTTAATTAAATTTACAAGCAGCTTTATATATATTCCTTTCCATTTTCCCAAGACTGCAGTAATATACATTCCACTAGTTTTTCCACCCTAGGATTCATGCCATACCCTAGGATCTATCATACAATCTAGTTTTCCGGCCCTAGGATTCATGCAACACCTTGGAGCTATCATTCCATATATTTCTCATTCCTAGGATTCATGCAATGCCCTAGGTTCTAGTTATGGTTCCATACTTTAACAGATTTTATTAATACTTAAAGCCACTCTACCAGGTACAACGGGAGTAGTGGGGGCGTGATCGGGAATCCCACGTGCCTCCGCGACTCTCAAGACTGCAACCGAACGAGGTCCTATCACAAGGATCAAACACAAGGAGTGTCTCAGAACAGTGTATAGCTACTGTAGACGGGTAGAGGAATTAATTCTGAAAAGAACGCAACTCGAATCGCGGAAAACGGAGCCCAAACGGGCCCTAAACGGGTCGAAAAAGATGATACTGTGCAAAATCAGACGTCTGGAACTCCTTCCAGACGTCTTAAACGGTGGATCAGAGAATTACCTGTTCAGCTTAGTTCCCCGGACGTCCAGAAGCCTGCGGGGACGTCTGTCCTATACCCCAGACGTCCGATGGTACACACGGACGTCTGTAGATTACTCCCGCCGTCCGGTACAACTTCCAGACGTCTGATTCGCAAAGGATGTCGAATCAGCGACCTGCGCACGGCCAACCCCCCCTCCCTCAGTACGGTCAGTCGAGAAGAAGGAAGAAGAAAGCGGAAACTTACCTTTCAGACGTCTGTATGATCTTACAGACGTCGACCTTGCCGTCTGGCTATCAACCCAGACGTCTGATTCTGGAAATCTTTCCAGAATCAGAACCCTGCTCGGCCTCCGCTCGCGACGCCGCCCGCGTCGCACCTCACGCGTCTGCTGCTCAGCCCGCAGCAGGTCCCACTCCGCGTCGCTCCGCGCCCCCTGCTCCCTCCGCCGGCCGGCCAAGCCGCTCCGGCGAGCTCGCCCTCACGGTAGAGCCCCGCCCTCACACGCCGCACCTCCTCCGCGCTCACTGCGGCTGCCGCTGCCGCCCTCGCGCTCGCTCGCC
The DNA here is from genome assembly GCA_037157565.1 of Thalassia testudinum. Taxonomy (NCBI): domain Eukaryota; kingdom Viridiplantae; phylum Streptophyta; class Magnoliopsida; order Alismatales; family Hydrocharitaceae; genus Thalassia; species Thalassia testudinum. Next base: position 65,843,470 of record JAZHRO010000025.1, on the reverse strand, counting down.
CTCACGCTCAGGAAGGAGAAGAAGGAGGAGACGGTGGAGACGGGAGGGGAGGCGCGCCCTTTTAAGGCCGTGCGAGGAGGAGAGAGAAGGTGGTCGCAGTGCGCCTGCAGCCGCAGAGGGAGAGAGAGGAGGAATCGCAGGTCTGCGCGCACAGGCGCGCAGACGAATCTCCCGTGCGAACATAACTATTTTCCAGACGTCTGTAAATGATCCCGGACGTCTGGTCAGACGTCTGGATGTGATCCAAGACGTCTTGTCCGACGTCTGGGCCACCTCCCAGACGTCTTAAAAGGCGTCTGGGGCACGCGTTCGTTACACCTCATCCTCGTCGTCGCTCCCTCCCTCAGGGTTCTTCTTCTCTGACGATAGCAGCTACGAGCCGTCCACTCCGCTGCCTCCCTCCCTTCCAGAACACTCCAGATACATTCTCCATCTTCCCCTCTCTCTTTTCCCCTTTACATTTCATTTAATTGCCCCTCAACACTGCCTGACCACCTCCATCTTCCATCCCTCCGGCCAACTTCCGGCGAGTCGCCCCCATCATTCCGCCCCTCCATACCCCTCGCCAATCATCTCATAAGCTCCGCCTCACCACAAGGAACAACCTCCGCCCATCCACCATCCCTCTACGCCTCCACCACAGCCCCCCGAACACCCCCACACTTCCGGTCACAGGACGACCTAGGCACACACGCCTAGGCCGTCCCATGACCTGCAGCACCGTGCACCACCTTCGCCGTGCCACGGCGAAGGTCCCCAACTGGTCTGATTAAGCCGAGAGGCTTGTTTTGTGTTTGGCAGTATTCCAGCCCCTGTCGCCATTGACGGTTGAAATAGCTTCGGAGCAGCTCCAGGGCTCAGGACCTCCAGCCTTCAGGTGCAGCGGACTTGGGCGAGCAGTGCAAAGGCATCTGGTCCAGCAAGGAGTGCAGCAAAGCCCGCAGCCTTGGCAGTTGCACGAAGAGTCTTCTGCGAGCGCGTGCGAGAGCGGGGCAGGACTAATAGTCCCACATCGGTGAAATACAAAGCACAGGTATGATATAAATTGGATTTGTGTTATCTTCTCTTCGCCTCCGAACGCACAGGGGTGAGGTCCCTCACCTTACGCACGCTCACCTCATCCGCGGTTTCATCTCGCGGATCTGGTGGGCTCCGACCTGACCCATTCTGAGCACACCTCGCGCATCACCCACACACCGGTGTGCCCGGTCTCGGGTGCGAAATCCGACCCGATTACCCATGGCACTGGGAGAGCGTCCTTGGGTGAATTTCAGAGAGAGAGAGAGAGACGTGCGGGTAGAGGGACAAGGTAGGTTTTGCTTCCTCGCTGTGCAGGCAGGCTGGGCATTGAAGAAAAGAGACTTAGTCGCAAGGAAGAAGAGAAGAAGCAGAAGAAGAGGCTGAGAGAAGAAGATAAGAGAAGGAAGAAAGAAGGACTGCAAACAAAAAGAAGAAGAAGACAGAAGAGAAAAGAAGCAAAGGCAGGAAGAAGACCAAGGAAGAAGAAGCCTTCACAGGAAAGAGAAAAGAAGAGAAAGAAGTTCAAGGAAGAAGAAGACTTGTAGATCAGAAGAAAAGAAGAAGAAGAGCCTACGAAGAAGAGGAAGAAGGCAGAAGAGAGAAGAGAAAGCAAAAATCAGAGAAGGCCAAGATAGAATCAAAACAGGAAGAAGAATAGTTGCATTTAAGACGTCTAATATAGAAATCAGACGTCCAATCCTGTTATCTTTTAGTAATTATTGTTATAACTCTCTCTCTTTGAATCAATTGTTTTTCATTTAAAAGTTGTATTCTTTAGTTTTAAAAGTACTCAGATTGCTCCTTGTGTTCGACCTCGGATACTTCGATTTTCGAGTAATAAAATTCTCTATTTGTTTGAACGCTTTTTCGGCTATATTACAACGTGTTATCTTTTAAAACTCGATCGAGCATGGTAAACACCTAGTTGAGAGGCAACTCCCACCAGATAGATCTCCAGCCTCTCTCTCTCTACAACTTCTCTCTGATCTTCCTCTCAGCACTCTAGATCTGAAGTGCTACCGCACTTCAAACAAGCATCCCACAAGCGATGCCGTCCTTCAACTACTTTTCTCTTAATTTATTCTTTAGTATAGTTATTTTAAATTCTACTTTGGAAAGTGTTTCCAAGTAGCAATAAAAATCTAATTCTATGAATATCCTGTCTCTATTTCCATGGTTTCATTATGTTAGAATTAGTTAGTACGAAAGGCTTTGAGAATCATGTTTTTCCTCCCTGTGAGTGACTCGATACTCACTGACATATTTATAAATTTATTTGTTTTGGTGTGATTCGCACTATAACGATGAAATAATCTTTTATGCATTTCGGTCAAATAGAACTTGGCTTAAGATTAAAAACGATTTGGTGTACTTCTATCCAATCAATCCAACTAGTTAAAGGGAGGAATTGGGGAGAAGGTTCTTCCTTTAGCTTATGCCTTCAATTCCTTTGATACCCCCCAACTACTGTCACTTGATGGTACTCCCCTATTTAGACATCAGATGGACTGGTAGAAGCAAATAATAAAAAATAATCTCAATTTAAGCTTCGAAGAGCAAATCCTTAAGGCCAACATCTAGTCAATTTTAATTAGGCTTGGGATTGAATGTGCTCTGGAATGTGATGGACCCTTTAGACGAGTTGTGCCCTTAGAAATCAGTAATACGTGTATGCATGCACAACCAGGATTTTCAAACAAGGTTATTTAAAGATGCGGTGTCTTTTAGGGTTCAACCTTGTTTAGTAGCTTTTAGGATTCAATTTAGGTGTATTCAATCAAAGTTTTGTGAAGTAGACCAGGTTTTGGAAACATAGGTATGAGTATATTTCGTTATAAATAAAAAATATTGTGGAGTGCCTAGTTCAACCCTAAAAATTGTGCCCTATGGAGCTACTAGATGAATCAATTCTAAATAAAGTGGTACAGCTTAAACAATTCAATCAATTAGCCTGTCTCACCACTAAGTTAAGGCACATAGAAGTGATTACCCTATTCTAATTTCTACTCAATTATGTATGTGTTTCAAGTGTATTGGTTCCATAAGTCGGAATCCAAGTTGAGTAATGAAATTAGAGAGGTCATGCACCTCAAGATTGTTTGTGTTTAGGGTGTGAATTTTAATCCTATCCCACAATCAAAGAAGAAATAAATTTTTTTGTTTTTTTTATATAGGTGGGTGAGTGATGCATTTCTTACTCAACTCAGTTAATTAAGTTAATTTTACTTAATTAAGAGAAGAGAAAAGTCACTTAGGTTAACTTGAAGTTGTGTCGATTGTGTAGTATAAGGTCGAATTAACCTAACATTTTAGAAATTTTTACTGGTTGAGTTCAGGTCATTTGCTGGGAGGTATAATTCATTCTAAATTCACTAGTTATCTTTTATTTTTCTTTATAAGTATAAGAGGTAAATTTAAGTTAATTTAAAAACATGGATTTTACCAAATGATTTAAACTTTAAAGAATATACAAAATCCCAAATGAAAACACATTTACTCAAATGATCTACTTTATTAACAAGTAAACATGTTAATTTCTATTTTATTTTAAAAGAATTAAGGCAAATAAGAGTTTTTCTAATTATAACATGCCTTGTTACAACAATTGAAAGTAAAAAGAAATTTTACATTTAGCAAGAAAAACGAATTCTTTTCCTTTTATTCTTCAGCCTCTCTCTCTTATTCTTCTTCTTTCTTTCTCTCTTTCTCTCTTTTCCTTTTATTTATCCTTTATCTTTTCTCTCTTTCTTTTATTACTCTTTTATTCTCTCGACCTCTCTTCTTTCTTTCTTTCTTTTCCTTTTATTGTTTTCTCGAACTCTTTTCTTTCTTCTCTTCTTTTGTTCCTGCCTTCTTCTTTTGCCTTAATCTTTTCTCCTTTGTATTCGTGCCTATTCCTTCTCTTTCTTTCCTTTAACCTTTTCTCCTTGGTTCCCTTAGCTTCCTCAGCTTTCTTTCTTTAACACCTAGTGATTTCATTACTTGGCCTTCAGCTTCTATGCTTCTCTGAACCATTAGTTGAATAGGGTTAATTTTTCATTTAACTAAAAATTATTTTTTTATTTGCAACGAGGTCCTTTCGAGGATACACAGCACCCTGAGATCAGGGTGGGACCAGATCCTACTTGGTCCTCATCTGATTTCATTAAGGTTCAATTTCGATTTATTTTCGATTCATAGATTCGAGCCAACCGACCCTCTCAAGCCGAACTGGCTCATGCCTCCCAGGCCTCGCCCTCCCAGGGCCACATTTGCACATGCCCACTCGAGCGCACACTTGCAGGTACACACATGCCCACACACACACACGCAGATGCTCGTAAAGGTCAGATGTTAAGATCGTGCAGAGCACTTGACGACTGAGAAGCCCATGCTACAAATTAGTTTTATTCTAAGGCGCCCGCTCGTATCTTACCGATGTGGGACTATGTTTCCCCCCTCCAGAGCAAACTTCAACAGAGGATCTCTCCTAACTCAGAGCTCCAAATCAAGCAATTCAAAGCTTGATGGAAAGTTCTAAGGTGGCTCTAGAAGATTGCAGGGTCAATTTTAAGATAAGAGGATGTTTTGCTCTTCTATTTGAAGAGTGAAATCAGGGGGTTCCTACAGGGTTTATTGCCTGGAAATGGAATAAGGCTTCACAGAGTCTTCAAATAGGATTTTCTCACTTAGCTAAAGGTCTGAATAGTTTCTATAGATTATTCCGTAGCTACAGGTATAGGTTCTGAGCTCTCAAGGCTTCGGGTAACATAGAGAGCTTCAAGCTTCTCTGAAAGCTTCAGAGAACAAAATTTACAACTCAAAAATGTGCAACAGACACTTAAGAACAAATCTAACTAATTTAAACAGATTCTAAGGGTTAAAACTGACTCAACTGGGTAGGATTTATGATTAAATCTCAACAAAATGCCACTGTCATTAGTTTGGGTTCAAAAATAACCCAAACTGGCAGGTTTAACTTCCAACCAAAATTACAAGTTTGAGCTTAGTAAAATCATTCTAAAATCATCCAACAGATTCTCAGAATCAATTCTAACTCCTCAATTCTTCAGTTTGAGCTCAGAATCAAATTCTTCTTCCCAGGTTTGATTGTGAAGCTCAAAAAATTCACTTTATGATTTTAACCTCTTCACAAGGAATTAAAGCCCAAATTAGAATCTTCTCAACCCTAGGAACTCATACAACCTTTTAAACAGGTGTGTAAACTTAGGATTCTAGGTTTTTAAGCTTGTCACCTGAGCTTCTAAAGGCATTTGTTCGTCAAAAGAATTTAAGGTTTGTTACACAAATTTGGAGGCATAATTGACTTCAGTGCATTGCACTGAAGCTTTTAAATCCATCAAATGCCTCTTTTAAACTACTGTCAGACTTCTCCAACTATGCCGGAGTTGGAGAAGATGAACTTCTATCTATAACTCCAGTCATCAAAAGTTCAATTAAATGACCTCAAAATAATCAGTAATTCATATTTCATTGATCTAGAGTTTCAAACTAAGTTCTGAAGGCTGAAGCTCAATTTTGACTCGCCGGAGCTTGTCGGAGCTCCGGTGAGTCCAGAAAAAGAGAATTTTGTGTATAGAAAGGGAAAGTGTGCCATTTTCAATTTGAAAAGGATCCTGAGGTTGCAAGGAACCTCATAATCACATTTAATTCCTCATTATCTGTTAATATGTAAAATTGGACAGTGAATTCATTTTGAATTAAAATTGAGTTGGTTGAGGCACGGGACTTAATTTTCCACTCAATTGAGTGGTTGAAACAAGTCAACAGATGTCTACGATACTAAATATATAATTAATTTAAGATTTTAACTACTCCTGAGTTGCCATTGACAATGGGCTCAGAAGCTTAAATAGAAATAGGCGTTTACATTATATGTGGTATTTACTCTAATTCTAGTGATGATTAGGATCCTTAGGTGATGGATAAGTGATGGAGGATCCAATGGAGGTGAAGATTAGGTCAACTACTGCTGCCATGGACAGTAGGAGTAGTTGGTGGAGGTGGAAGTGAATTAGGTGATTAAATGATCAATTAAGTAATTAATGACTATAGAAATGATCATGGAAAATGGAAGAAGGTGGACAGTGACTTAAAAAGTTGAAATTAGAGCTCTGATGAGCTCAAGGAACTCACCAGAGTCGAAGAAGATGATCTAAGAAATCAGACATTACAACTAACTATCTACCTAACTACCAAGCTAAATTAGTCCTACTCCTACTCCTACTCATAATCTACCATTACCTGGATGAAGGGGTCAATAGGGTTCCATCGAAGGTTCATAGTGGACGGTGAAATCAAAGGGTTTAAAGAAGAAGATCTCCGGCGGGCGAAGATGGGTGGAGCAGATGATCTCCTTGGTCGTTGCTTGTGTCCAGAGACGCGGCTGACCTCGGTGGATCTCTTCAGCTAATCAAAATGAACTGAGGAAGTCAGAAGTTGAGATGGGGGCTCACTGGAGTTGTGGAGAGAATAGCCTATCGAAGTTGGCTGCAGTGAAGAAGAGGGAAGGGAGCCAACTTGAGAGAAATCGGAGGGGAGAGGGGGTATTTATGGTGGATAGCGACGAAGAAGGTGGAGAGGTTTGGATGGAGAAGAAGCTTGAGGAGCTTAACCTCCAGCATCATCTCTGACGACGGTGAGGTTGACTCCCACCAAAAATTAAGATTTCCGAGTGATCCAGACCGGTGGATGAAGATGGAGTGGTGAGCCCAAGCTCCAAGAGCTTGGAGAAAGAAGGATGATGTCGGCAGGGCGGTGATCGCGCGGTGGAGTTACTCTCCATCGTCAGCCATCCAAATCGATGAAGAAGTAGAAGAAAGGAACAGGGACCAAAGTACAATGAAACTTAAGGACCTTTATGAAAAGGTAGGACCCAATTGCAATGAATTTTAAGGACCTAAATGTAAACCCAGGTTTTAAAGGTTTATTTTAACTTAGATCTTTTTCAACTTTTTATATATGTTAGTAAATAAGGTAATTATTATGTTTTCACCATGAATTTACATTTTTTACCTTTTTAGGTTAATTTATTAGATTAAGTAAAATTACTGAAGTTATTATATACTTAGGTATATATTATGTTTAAGTTACTTAACTTATTAATTAAGGAAATGATTAATAAAATTTCGAGTCCAATTATTAGTTAACTATTAATAATATTAATTGAATGATAAAATATCATTTTTAGCTTATTTTAAGGTCCTTTACCAAATATCCCTTATTTAATAATTAACCCTTATATATTCATAACCTTAGCTAATTAACTAGGAAGACTAGTTAATTAGGGGTAATTAGAGATCATGATGAGCCTCTCATCATGCCCCTAAGCCAAAGTTTTGATAGTCTCTGGTAAAATTAACTAACACTATGATGATTTAAAGCACTTGGGTTTAAATTATTACAAATAGTAACTATGTAGGGGAAAGCTTAGGTTAGAAAAAATTTTAAAGTTTAATATAAATGATTAATATATAGAGCACTTGTGAAAATTTTCTTACTTAGATTTATACTTATAACATTTTCAAAACACACTTAAAATAATTTGTTAACAAGAATTTTATTCAAAATTAGAATTCTTTAAAAATCTCTTAATCTTTGTAACTATTCTTAACTCAAATTAGAATACAAAGTGTTTAAAGGAAACAAAACTTAAGAATTTAGAATTAAATTTTAACTCAAAAATTCAATAGAATTAAGTTGATCCTTTGTTTATGATATTTAACTTTTATCAATATAAGTTTAAGCAAATTAACCAGATACTCATTATTAATCAAACTTAGAGTAGTAAAACTCTAATTTACTAGCCTACAATACTAAAGAACAACTTCTAGACCTCGGATCTTGTCAATTCTTCTCCTTTAGGTATCAACTTAAAATCTTCAAAACCCGATTTCTTAGGCTTCACTACCCAATAACAAGGTTCAGTAGCTATGATTTTAAAACATCTATGCTTAGTGAAGAGATTTATCCTAAAGGCATCCAAAGTTGCAAAAATCCAGATCTTAAGACATCAATTTCCAATCCCAATTATTCCAATTCAAGCCTTTGGCTTGGCCTTACTCAGGTTTGGTTGCTCTCTCCTCACCATTTTTCTATCCAGAGGTTAACACTTTCTGTGTATATCTCCCCAGTGGACCACTGGGTCACTTATTCCTAATATTTTTATCTCCATATTTTTTTTCACTTTTTCTATAGGTTAGAACACCTATTTGTAGCGAGGTGTTCTTTTTATTTGATGGAAGGAACGGTAGCATCTATTTGTAACGAGATGCTTTTATTTATTATGGAAAAACTGCATAAGCACCCATTTGTAACAAGGCATTTAACTGTAGGGTGTTTTATTTATTTTTTTTCTTTTTCTCTTCTTTTCCCCCTTCTCATTTTTCTTACTAACTTTATTCTCCAAATCCTTTTCTAGGTGAGTGGCACATCCTTCACCCTTTCAAGAACCGCCCCACGGAAATCCTTGCACTAAAGAGGATTCAGAACTGATCTCTTAACCTCTGTGTTTTCATGGTCTCAGATGCCAGCAAGACAATTCTATGTGTGTGAATTTAGATGTTTAGGTTACTTAGCTCTCAAACCAGAGCTTGGACAACAATGCCCTTCACTCTTAGGTTCTTCAAATTCTTAGTTTCCTCCTATAAGATCCTTCAAGACAAAATTTACCAAGTCTAGTTATTTATCTTTAGCCTGTAAGTCTTGTAAACTAAAATTCTACTAACTCTCTATCTAATTAACTCTTAGTATCTGACCTTTTTACTTAACTTTATGATAAAATCAAATTTTCAAGAAAGCAAAAGGATTACTTAATCTAATTGATTAGAAAGTTATAATTTAATTCCAAAATTTAAGTTTAAATCTTAATACACTTAGTTTCTTAATTCAAGGTAAGAATAGAAAAATAAAGTTCTAAAAGATTCAAAAGATTCCTAATTCAACTAAAATCTTATTTTTTAAAAAATAAAAGTGTGTTTTTACAAAATGTTTAAGTAAAAATCTAATCAAGAATTGAATGCTCTTAAATATTCTATATATATTCTATATATATTTTAATTTCTGACCTAAAAGAAAATTAAACTCTTAATTATAATATATATATATTTTTTTCTTCTTATTTTCTTCTTTATTAAAAATAAATATACCCCTCCTATTAAATTTATGAATTTTTTTTATTTTTGTATTTATATATTTTTGTTTTTTATCTATATAAGATTTTCCAATTTTTATAAATTTCTCAAAATTTTCCAAATTTTTATGAAATTTGTTATTTTTTTAAAATTTTTATCATTTTTTGAATTTATATTTTTTTTAAAATTTCATGAATATTTAATTTTTATGTATTTTTTATTTTTTAACCCACACTTAAAGTGAAAATTTCACTTCAACACCCCCCCAAGCCAAAATTTTACAATGTCCTCATTGTAAGAAGGGTGAAAAGATATTATACTTCATTTAGTATTGGATGATGGAAGGAGTTGAATAGAGGAGATTAAAAATCTTTGTGTGGATGATTTTAAGTTTGACCAAAGGTCAGAGTGATCAGTTGATTGCACTGCAAAAATACACCTGCAATTGTGTCGCTTTGTGCTATTTCCTAGCATTACCAGTGCATATTAGGGTTCCATAGTCGCATTTGTGAAAATACATGCATGCATGCATTTAATTGAGAGGGGAGGAGAGTAAATAAATGGCCTTGCATTTAACATTTTTTCCTCAAGTGCATCTTTGCAAAATTCACCATCTTTTTATTTTTATTTCTACTTAACTTTGAATTCTTCCAACGGCTGCATGGATGGATGGACCTTCCTCCTCGCACCATTCCCTGCTCAGGCCCTTCCCTACGGTAGCTTGCCCTGCACAACCATGCTGAGGGCTTCTTCTTCTTTAAAGATGGAGGCTTCTTCCTTTGCAGCCAGCCGGGTCCCCATGAAAAGAACCCACAGCAGCTTCTTCTTCTCCAGGTAACCATCTCCTCCCTCTCCCTCCATACGTAGGACCTCCTCCTCAGAGGAGACACCCGGCGGACAAGAGCACCTCACAGTGGTGCACAACCACCACCGTAAGTCCACCACCGCCCAGCTCACCATAGAGCTGGTGGGCGTGGTGGCTCTTTCCTTGTTTTTCCGTTTGAAGCACTTCAGCCATTACCACCAAGCTTTAGCTGTGAAGCTCAACTTGTCACCGCACGCCCTGCAGCAGCCGGCTGAGCCCCACAACAGCAGCAGCAAGGCGGCAGCAGTGCACGCAGGCCTTCCGCGTGCGCTTGCAGGCGCCCTTTCCTCCAGCTTCTTCGCGCAAGCGCCCTGTCGCACTCTCTCTTCCGCAATCGGCCACCGTGCGCCACTGCAGCGCCCGGCCAAGATTCACCGCACGCCAATAGCACCCGCAAGCCACCGCGCAAGCAGCAGGTCACCCTCACCCTCCACCGCGCACGCCAGCAGCCCTCTCCGTGGGCTTTGTCGCGATGTCTCGCCCGCAAGCCACCAACCGGCACACCTCTTCCACGCATGTGCCAAGCTAGCCGCAAGCCACCAGCACTCACAGCATCGTCCGCCCCCGGTTGCGTGGCTCACCCGGCCACTGTAGCCACTATTCACGCGTTTTTGCGGAACACTGTGGCTACAGTGGGGTGACCGGTGAGTTTCTCACTTAACTGGTCACCTGGCGCGCCGCAACCGACCAGCACCCGTGCACGCATTCCGCCCCGCGTCTCGCTCCAGCGCCCGCCCACGCATCTGCGTGCGGTCCTCTGCCAGCACCCGCTCCCGTCCGCGTCTTCGCCTACGTGCGCCTGCCAGCCCCCGCTCCAGCCCTTGGCCCAATTCAGTGCGCTGCGGCCTCTCCTCTCCTCGCACTCACTCCCTCCCAACATGCCCCTCTCTACACGCATACGCGCCTGCGCGTGCACGTGAAGCCATCAGACGATGCCTCTTCGCATGCAGACGACTTAAAAACCCTTTCCTTCCTCTGCAGGCGCTCTCTCTCTCTCTCTCACAGCACACTCTCCCTTTCTCTCTGCAAATACACACACACTCACACTCTCGCACACACACACTCTCACTTATATATTATTATATACTTATATATATATACATATACATATATATATTTATATACATATATATATACACACACACACATATATATATACTTATATTTATACATATAGTAGTACCTATATACTTAAGTATTAGTATACATACATACATATATATATATATCTATATACTCATATATACATATATATTTACATATATGCATATACTTATATACATATATATATATATATATACATATATACATATATCTTTAAATATATTAGTACTTATATAAATATGTATTAGTCTATATACATACATACATATATATATATCTACATCTATATAGTTATATATACATACTTATACATATATATATACATATATATATCTATGCATATATCTATCTATACATATACTTATATATATATACGTATACATATATATATACATATAACTACATATATACCTATATATTTATATATATATATATACTTATAGATATATTTACATATATACATATATATATATATATATTTTTTTTTTTTTTCACATTTATTATCATACGTGGTATCGCAGGAATATCTACACCAGTTGCTGATATTCCTTGATACACGCGTACAAAAAGCGTGTTTGCATACATCTTCCACCATCCATCTTATACTCCACATAGCACCTCGTCCTGTTGGTTGCGTCTTTCTAGATGACGATCGACTCGACACCGTGCTACACTCCATCTTCGCCTCCACCCCCACCCCTTTATACATATATATATATACACTATATCTACTTTATTTCTGCTTCTCTTTCCTGCCAATAAAAAGATAAAAAAAAATATAAAAGAGAAAAGATAATCCTTGACTTGCAGGTACTCCGTCTTGCGAATAGTATGACCCATTTTGGAACCCTGATTTGGCTCAAAGCCAAGAACTTAATTTTGAGGGTGTGCCTCAAGGACCAAGATTATCAGAAAAAAATCTAAATAGAAAAACACCAAAAATACAATAAACGAACAGAAGAGACTCGTTGTAGGAAGAGCGTAGAAACTCGACTTGTAACCCCACTTCCCTAAGTTTGACCTTGGGCCTAAAAGTGACCAAGATAAAATCAAGTAGGCTAGGTTAAAAATTTTGTAAAGAGATGGTTAGGTCCGATTTAGTTTAACCACTATACACATTTCAACGATAAAATCACCATATTAACAATCTAACCGGGTCTGGCACCATACCTTTTCTGGAGCCGTTGCCGGGGAAGTGCGCCTTCAAGTAAGTTTTTACTCCATTCCTGTAACTTTTTCTCTTCTCACACCCTTCTCTTCATAGGTGTCTCTGTTTTTGGTGTGCAGGTAAACTTGTTGCAAGGAGAAGACAAGCAGACAAAGTCGGAGACGTGGGTAGATCCAAGGCGGGAACAAGAGTGAAGACGCCGACACCGCACTGGAGCTCCGCACACGTTGCTGCACAAGTAAGTCTTTCTTTCTTAGCAACCTAGGTTAACTTGTAACCTTAATAAAAAAAAAACTAAAAACTAAAAAAAACTAGAAAAACTTCTTAGATCTCTTGGGGCATGAGGATTAAAATTCACTTGGTTTGATTGTTTACCCTTACTCCCACCACCCCAGGATTTCCCCCCTTACTTCGCATAGAGAAAATCCAAGAATCTTAATTCTTGAATTTTTCACCGTGTGAAGTATTCTTTGAGGCAAACATAAAAAGATTGATTGCACCCCTCTTTTGCCTCACTTATCTGCAAATTTGGGATCACATTTTTGGTGGGGAGACTTGGAATTGAGTTGATTCCAACCCCACCATGAATTTTCAACTTGCCTAAGATTCGATCCCAAATCCTTCAACCCCAACAATTTGATTTTCTTTATCTTTTGGTTGAAGCCTTGTGTGTGGAAATCATTTTTGGTGATTGGGAGCACTTGAAATGAAGTGCTTTGGCTCCCTTTCACACTAATCTAAAACTGATTCATGCATCCACACATAGAAATCTCTAGTTAGGGAAGCCCATTGCATTTTAGCATGCATTAACCAACTGATATTGAAGAAGGGTTTGTTGGGCTTAGAAGAAAACTTGTATTCTTGCAAAACCCGGAGATTGGTTGAATTGGTATTTCAGCGAAATCCTAAAATTCATACTACTTAAGGATGAAACTCTAAAAACCATTCACCAATTAAAACTTCAATTCGGGGAGATTTCCCCGTTGCATGCTTGTTTTACACACTCTAAAAATCAATCACTTGGGCATTACCCGTAAATAATGCCCTTCACATTCCAGAAGCACTTGATCCTAAGCCTCTAACTAAAACTGGTAGTAACTTGACCCTTATTAAGGATTGGAGGTCTAACTACCTACGTGTAGCTTCTACGTGCTGGTGAGGGTTCTCGCATGCTATCGGGTGTCCAAGACTGGGGCAAACGGCCTTTCAATCTGGCCCGGTGGTTCTGCGGTGCTCGCATTCGGTTCCGTAGTTCGTGATAGTAGGTAAATTAGATCTTTAGGTCTAAGGGCACACTGTAGAGGTTAGGAATTTGATTGAATTGATTTGTCATCAAGTGTACCTTTGCGGTGTCATTTCTCTCATCTCTTTTCCCTTCTCATCTCCCCAATTCTTCCTACGGTAGTGCATGTTTGGGAGGAGGTCACAAAACCCTAAACTATTTTAATTGCCTGATAATTTTAGAAAAGGAGCCGAATCATCCTCCTCCTCCACAAACATGGCTGCACGCCCACCCCCAAATCCCGAGGGAGGAAACCGCCCTCAGAACCCACCAGGTGGTGGAGCCTTAGATCCCATAACCCGCCTCCAATCCCAAATGGAAATGTATAATGAACAAATTGAAGCCATTTGGGAAACATTGGAGGAAATGCAGAACCCTCCCTAACGGGAGGAGCCTAGGTCTCTTGGCTCCTATCAGAATCTCACTGCTACAGAGACCATAGGACAAATTCAGGTCCCCATGGGTGGGGACGACTTTGAATTAAAACCCAACATAATTGGTCTGATAAATTTTCACTTCCATGGTCTTGCAAGTGAAGATCCTTTTCTCCACTTGGAAGACCTAACCCGATTGGCTGAAATGGTTAAACCAAGAAATGTCGAGTTACCTATAGTCCTCATGAAAATGTTCCCGTTTTCATTGCGGGGTAAAGCGTCGCAGTGGCTATGCACCCTTGGGAGAACCATCCACTCTTGGGAAGAGATGCGAACAGCGTTTCTCAAGAAGTTCTTCCTAATCGGGCAAACCAATGCGCTTTGCCGTGCTATCACTTCATTTACGCAACAAAATGGCGAACAATTTTATGAGGCATGGGAGAGGTATAACGACCTCCTCAGGAAGTGTCCGCACCACGGTCTGCCTAAGTGGCATATAGCCCAGATTTTCTACTATGGGTTAAATGAGACTCTGAAGTAGATTGCAGACGCTTCCTGCGGAGAGAACTTTATGAATAAAGATGAGAATGGAGCATTTGAATTGTTTGAAAATATGAGTGAAAACTCAATGAACAATGCCTCCATTGTCGCCTTTAATCGTACCAGCCAGCCCTGAAATGTCCACAAAGTTGACACGAGACCCTCCCATTCATCCACTGATCTCAGCCTTATCGCATAGAAATTGGATGAAGTCTCCGTTGTGCACAAGAAGCTGGACGAGCATCTGGCCAACCCCACCCATTCTATGGAAAACACCCCTACCTCACCACTTCGTCACAATTCCAATTCTTCCAACACCAGGCTTATCCTAAGAAACCCCGTAAGACATTCCTTACCGAGTGTCGTGCTGAGCGACTCGGTAAGTCATGTGGATCTGGCTTCTGCGAGCCAGTATTTCGACATGGAGGACCAAGTCTCTGTGTGCTCGGAAGCATATTTACATGCGGACACGTCTTCTGGCATAGAAGACGCTTGCACCCTGGGGAACAACCCGTTCTCTGCCACTTATAACCCAGGGTGGCGTAATCATCCGAACTTCGCATGGTCCAACAACCCGCAAGGCCAAAACCCCGCGGGTGGACCAATGCGACTGTACGCACCCATCATTTCAAGGGCCCAGTCTAATCCTATGGTGAATCCGCCATCAGGCCCTTGCATACCGCAAGCAGAACATGCATCAAGTCCTCCTGACAAATTGATGCGAATGATGATAGAAATGTCAAAGCGCCATGAAGAGAACATGACCTCTCTTCAGCACCAATTGGCGCAGCAGAATGCTGAGATCAGTCAACTACACATGGCGACTCGATCTCAAGGCACTCTTCCCGCCCAACCTGTTCCAAACTCGCAAAACTTCGTACCCCGTGGTCCTCAGCCACAGGTACGACATTCTCAGGGGCAGGTTAATCAGATTCTCCAAGCTCCGAGCATTCCACCGGGATTTCAGGCTAATCCCGCTGCAGCACCGCACTCTTATGTCCCTATTGTAAACCCTCCTCCGCCGTATGATCCCACTAGACCCACATCGTCCAATGCTATCACTATGAGGAGCGGTAAGCAGATCGTCGATCTGCCTCGACCTGATCCTAGCTCTTCTTCTTCATCGCCGTCTCATCCAGGATGCGCACCGCATTCACGAGAGGACGATACACCCAAATTGGTGCCAGAATCAGTCCCATTCCCTGAGGCTCTACTAAGGGAACCAAAAGGCAAAAAGAATGATACGTAGGCCTTTGATAACCTGCATAATTTGTTCAGGGATGTAGAAATCAAGGTACCCCTTCTCGAGGCTATCGACCACACACCTACTGTCGCCGGATTTTTCAAAGACTACACAACACCCAAGCGACAGTCAAAGAAAACCAAGAATCTGGTGGTTCTCTCGCTTCATGCGAGTTGTGCTATTCTGTCAAATCTACCACCGAAGCAGAAAGATCTGGGCACACCGCTTATTTCCTATAGCATCCAAGGTGCAATTTTAACCGTGCCCTGCTTGATCTAGGATCTTCCATAAATCTTATACCGACCATCATGCTCGAAAAATTTTCCTTGGGAAATCTGAAACCCACCCCTGTCACGTTACAATTGGTAGATCGTTCTATCAAAATCCCAAAGGGTGTGGTGGAAGACGTGGTGGTTAGGGTCAACAGTCTCTGTTTTTCTGTTGACTTTCTTGTTTTAGATATGGAAGTTCCTAGCTCACTTTCTGATTGTCCTATCATCCTTGGTCGACCTTTCTTGGCCACAGCCTGCACCCTTATCGACTGCGAGTCGGGTTGTATTGAGATTGCCGTTGGATCTGAAAAGATCAAGCTTAACATCTTCAAGGTAGCCAAGAACCTTGATTGCGATTGCATCGAGGATGACACATCTGACGAGGACATGACCGTCAGTGCATGTAACGAACTAATTGGGACCTATTCAGACTGCTGCGGATTACCTGTAAATACTGACAACTGCCTGATCAACACATACTGCGATGTTCCCCCATCCCTCCCTATTCCCGTACCTTCTCCTGACTAGATTTCTGATGAGGTTTTCTCCGCTTCCCATACCTTGTGGTCTGAGTCATATTCGGGCTACTCACCGTTGGTCCACACTCCTGAAGACTGGATTGCCCTTCTTTCCTTCCAAATCAGGCGGGTTTGCAACTCCACACTGGGACCTTGAGCCCATATCCTACTCACTGGGGCTATTCCTTTTTGGATCCATCTATCCAAGAAGCCCCTCTTCTTGGCCAATCTGAGGGCCAACTTCTTCCTCCTGACTTATTTTCTAATTCGCCTGGGACACTCTCGTCGCAAGAAATGCCAGATCTCTCACCATCCACCATCACTTTTCATGCCACTGTCACGATCACTTCACTTTTCACTTCACCACCCACCATCCACCCACCCTACCACCCTACTGTATACCCTGCACCTCAGCTCTCATTACTCGACCTTTCGTCCTTTCCCTACCTTTCCCTGCATGCATATGAGGACATAGCATCGTTTGGCATGTGGGGGTGGATAGGCATGCATAGAATCTGGGTATTTTATGGTATCATGCAATTTCCACCTATTTATAAATATGAAGGAAAAAGAAAAAGAAAACAAATATATATATAAATGGCGTTTAGTAATGATCTGAAAGCTGACACAAAAATACAATAAGTGTTTATGGATATTCAACCACTGTTTTGAAGACTTTGCAGGCCACAGAAGCTTGATTTGCTCAGGCTCGGCTTAATTCACTTGAGCATTGACAAGATAGATCGGAATCTCTCCTAACTAAGGATGTATTCTTGTACCTGAGACATCAGGGCAGGATCCGTTGGTTTGCTTCTACTCGAGAGCTTAACTAAATTTGCTTAACACTACACATATCAGGAAAGACCAGGTGAACATAAGATCCAACCCTAGTGTTCATTAGGGAAGGTGGAGTCCTTACCTGTGCACGCAGGTAGACTTTTTATCCCAGCCTTTAGTCTTGTGTTTAGGAGAGACTTTCCACCAAGAAGAAACCCTCCCACCAAAAAGAAAAGTGTGCTTCTCCAAATAATGTTGTAAGAGATATACTGGCACGTGTTTCAAAAAAAAAAAATGCAAATAAGTCAGTATAGCTCGCAAATGTCTGTAAAGTCTCTACCCTAAAAAAGTTCTTCAGGGCAAGTCACAAATACCCTATTTTCCTATGAGCCACAAATGTCAGAAAATGGGAGTTGAGTTTTCTGTCATCTTCTTAAGGGTCAATCTGAAAACACGAGCTGAACTGGGACCAACCTGTACTTAAAAATTCGTGAAACCCTGGGCTTGAGTCTTAATGTTCATTTGGTCAGTGTCAATCCTTCACTAAGCGCAAGCCATAACCTCTTGAGCTCTCGAGTATGACAAAAACCTCCTGGGTCCTAGAAATCATACTTAAGGTCTAAATATCAAGTGTCCTAGTTAGTCGAGAGATGATCTATGTCATGTGAGACTTAAAGTACTGGTAGTCTTCTCTACAATTGGTTCTCACAATATCCAACAATAAACACGCCTATGTTGCCTCAGGAGAAAATCTTCAGCTTAAAGATCATTTCTAAATACAAGAAAAAAAATGTTTTGCTAGGGACTAGCAAAAGATAGGCATGGGGGTATGATTACATCGCAAAAATACACCTGCAATTGTGCCGTATTATGCTATTTCCTAGCATTACCAGTGCATATTAGGGTTCCATAGTTGCATTTGTGAAAATACATTCATGCATGCATTTAATTGAGAGGGGAGGAGAGTAAATAAATGGCCTTGCATTAAACATTTTTTCCTCAAGTGCATCTCTGCAAAATTCACCATCTTTTTATTTTTATTTCAACTTAACTTTGAATTCTTCCCGCAGCTGCATGGATGGATGGACCTTCCTCCTCGCGCCATTCCCTGCTCAGGCCCTTCCCTGTAGTAGCTTGCCCTGCACAACCATGCTGAGGCATGCACAGCCAGGGCATGGCTGTGCATGCCTTCTTCTTCTTTAAAGAGGGCCGCTTCTTCCTTTCCAGCCACCCGGGTCCCCACGAAAAGAACCCACAGTAGCTTCTTCTTCTCCAGGCCACCATCTCCTCCCTCTCCCTCCATACGCAGACCTCCTCCTCAGAGGAGACACCCGGCGGACAGGAGCACCTCACGGTGGTGCACAACCACCACCGTGAGTCCACCACCGCCTAGCTCACCATAGAGCCGGTGGGCGTGGTGGCTCTTTCCTTGTTTTTCCGTTTGAAGCACTTCAGCCATTACCACCAAGCTTCAGCTGTGAAGCTCAACCGGCCACCGCATGCCCTGCAGCAGCCGGCCGAGCCCCGCAGCAGCAGCAGCAAGGCGAAGTAGCGCACGCAGGCCTTCCACGCGTGCTTGCAGGCGCCTTTGCCTCCAGCTTCTTTGCGCAAGCACCCTGTCGCACTCTCTCTTCCACAACCGCCACTACGCGCCACTGCAGCGGCTGGCCGAGCTTCACCGCATGCTAGCAGCACCTGCAAGCCTCTGCGTAAGTAGTAGGTTGCCCTCACCCTCCACCGCGCACGCCAGTAGCCCTCTCCGTGCACTCTGTCGCGACGTCCCACCCGCAAGCCACCAACCGGTGTACCTCTTCCGCGTACGCGTCGAGCCAGCCGCAAGCCACCAGCACTCACAGCACCGTCTGCTCCCGGTTGCACTGCTCGCCCAACCACTGTAGCCATTGCTGACGCCTTTCCGCGGAACACTGTGGCTACAGTGGGGTGACCGGTGAGTTTCTCACTTAACCGGTCACCCGGCACGCCGCAACTGGTCAGCGCCCGTGCACGCGTTCTGCCCCGCATCCCGCTCCAGCGCTTGCCCACACGTCTGTGTGCGGTCCTCTGCCAGCGCCCGCTCCCGTCCGCGTCTTCGCCTGCGTGCACCTGCCAGCCCTCGCTCCAGCCCTTCGCGCAGTGCAGTGCGCTGCGGCCTCTCCACTCCCCGCACTCACTCCCTCCCAACGCGCCCCTCTCTGCACGCATACGCACCTGCACGCGTGCGTGAAGCCATCAGACGATGCCTCTTCACGCGTAGATGGCTTAAACGCCCTTTCCTTCCTCTGCAGGCACTCTCTCTCTCTCTCCCTCTCACAGCATACTCTCCCTCTCTCTCTGCAAATGCACACACACTCACACTCTCGCACACACACACTCTCACTTATATATTATTATATACTTATATATATATACATATACATATATATATTTATATACATATATATATATACACATATGTATATACTTATATTTATACATATTGTGGTACCTATATACTTAAGTATTAGTATACATACATACATATATATATATATATCTATATACTCATATATACATATATACATATATCTATACATATATTAGTACTTATATAAATATGTACTAGTCTATATGCATACATATATATATATATATATATACATCTATATACTTATATATATATATATACATATATATACACATATACTTATACATACATATACATATAAATATACATACATATATACATATCCATCTATATAACTATATATACATATATATATACATATCTATCTACATATATCTATATACATATATTACTATATATATATATATATATATCTACATCTATATAGTTATATATAGATACTTATACATATATATATACGTATATATATATATATATATATATGTATACATATATCTATCTATACATTTACTTATATATATATACATATACATATATATATATATACATATAACTACATATATACCTATATATTTATATATATACTTATAGATATATTTACATATATACATACATATATATATATATATATTTTCACATTTCTTATCATACGTGGTATCGTGGGAATATCTGCACCAGTTGCTGATATTCCTCGATACACACGTACAAAAAGTGTGTTCGCATACATCTTCCACCATCCATCTTACACTCCATGCGGCACCTCATCCTGTTGGTTGCGTCTTTCTAGATGACGACCAACTCGACACCGTGCTACACTCCATCTCTACCTCCACCCCCACCCCTTTATACATATATATATATGTATATGTGCTATATCTACTTTATTTCTGCTTCTCTTTCCTGCCAATAAAAAGATAAAAAAAATATATATAAAAGAGAAAAGATAATCCTTGACTTGCAGGTACTCCGTCTTGCGAATAGCAGGACCCATTTTGGAACCCTGATTTGGCTCAAAGCCAAGAACTTAATTTTGAGGGTGTGCCTCAAGGACCAAGATTATAAGAAAAAACTCTAAATAGAAAAACACCAAAAACACAATAAATGAATGAAAGAGACTCATTGTAGGAAGAGCGTAGAAACTTGACTTGTAACCCCACTTCCCTGAGTTCGACCCTGGGCCTAAAAGTGACCAAGATAAAATCAAGTAGGCCAGGTTAAAAATTTTGTAAAGAGATGGTTAGGTCCTATTTAGGTTAACCACTATACACATTTCAATGATAAAATCACCATATTAACAACCTGACCGGGTCCGACACCATTAGTCAGAGTAAATGAAGGTAATCAGTGAAATATAAAGTGAAATTTCAGAGTAAGTGTAGAAGAAAATCAAAAGGGTAAAATAGGAAACAACTATGTCCAAGTGCTAAGTTTTCGCCTTTAGCTAGTCGTAAACCTTAGTAAAGAACTAAAAAGAATAGGTATATGGTAAAAACAGAGGAGTTATGAAAGAATTGGATCAAAAATAGAAAATAGATTAAACCACCCGGTTACAACTCATCTAGAAATTTCGTAGAATAGATCTCGCAGAACCCAAAATTAGATTCTTGTGAAAAATCTTAGGAAGATCAGAGTGAATCTCATGAAGATTAGATCTAATTTAAGTTGAGATGTAGAATGTTCAAGATTAAGGCAATTCAAGAAATGATTCCAACCAAGTTCAGAAGATCAATAGAGTCAGTTTTGATTCTCAATAATAGATGGGTCATTTTGACACAAAATAGGTTGCTGGTGCAGGTTTGGTGGATTATTTTCAGGTAATACAGAGGACGGGTTATGATTAGAATCAAAGGCCTAATTAAGAAAATGGACTTGGCCTTGATTTTGCCTAGGATTTGGCAGATTCCTAGGATTCGGAATTAGGTGAGATGGAAGGGTACCTGGCTGACGAGATTCAGCCAAAAGCGTGATCTGATTTCGTAAATCAGCCAACTCTACCTTACATTGCCTATGGACCTCAGTGAGAGCTTCAGCATTTTGTCACTGACTCTCTAACACAGCTCTTAAAATCTGGTCTACCAGTGTATCTCTAATAGGCCTGGAGTAATTCCGCAAACTCATAGGATTAGGCCTTAACTTTGATTGCTGAGGAGGCAATGGAGGTGGATTTAAATGGGTCTGATTTAGATAATTTGGTCTTTGATTTTGATTTTGATCAACCCAAGAGAAATTTGGGTGGCTTCTCCAGCCAGGATTATAGGAATTTGAATAAGGATTTGGTCTTGGAGTGTTTTCCTGGATGGCATGTAAACCTAAAAGATATGGCGTGTTTTCTGCAACAGGAAAGGGTGGGGAAAAGAGTGGGTAAGATTGTGGGACAAAGGTCCCTCCTTGGGTTAGTGAAGGAGTAGATAGAAAACCCAAGGAAGATGGATCTCTAGAATCCTGATTATTGACAAATTCCCTCCCCGTGGGAAATTGCGAAACAGGTAAATACGTGGGATTTGTAGCAAGTAGAGGCGTAAGAGTCTTCAATGTATTTCTGACCTCGTTGAGATGCTTTGCTACGATATCGACTTTGTTCAGTTTTTCTGCAATTATCTCTAAATCCATTAAACTGGACGGGTTACCGATCTCGTGAATACCCTTGTGCGGATTTTGATGATTCATGTTTGCGCCACGTGTAAATTGCGACATTGATGTGTTGTTGATCGAGTTTTCCGCCATCCCTTCAAATAATTCTGAGGCGGATTCTGCATCACGATTTAGAAAATTCCCTCCATGAGAGGCATCGACTAGATTGCGAATGCCCTCTTGTAAACCATAACAAAAGATATGCATGAGTTGCCAATGAGGGATGTCATGATGTGGGCATTTCCTTTGCAATTCATGAGAAATGTTCCCACACTTCATGAATTGGTTCTCCTTGGTTTTGATTGAAAGTAGTAATAGCTTGCCTTAAAGCATTAGTTCGACTAATAGGAAAGAATTTCTTTAAAAATGCGGATTCGAGTTCAGCCCAAGTTGAGATTGGTCTTGCGATAGTTCTATACCAATAAGCTACTTTATCTTTAAGGCTAAAAGAGAACATTTTCATAAGTAGGATTTTCCTATTTTGATTTCGATGTCCAAGAGTTAGGGATAGATTCTTTAAATCTTTTATGTGTTGAAATGGATCCTTAGATGCAAATCCGTGAAAGTGAGGGATTAGACCTATGATGTTTGGCTTTAATTCAGGATCATTTTCCCCAATAGGAATCCTAACATTAGGCTCTACTTGTGCATTAGATGGATTGTAGTAATCTCTAAGTAGAGGCCTTGGATGATGAATCGGTAAATCAGGGATGTCAAAACCCGCCTTAGGTCGAGGTGGAGGACAGGTCTGAAGAGTCTGCAAATTATTTAAGGCTACTGTTAATAGATTAATTTCTCTAGTTTGCTCAAGCATCCTAAGGTTCTGGTTCAAAAGCACCTCATGAACATCAAAAGGCGGCATCTCCCCCTGACCAGAAGCGGAAGGGATCTCAAGATTTAGATTCTGCACTTGATCCATAGAAGTAGATGGACCATACAAGAAAACCATTGGTTGCTTATCTGCAACTGGCCTGGGATCACCTGTCAACGATGGTCCAAGAGGCGGATGCAAGGATCGCCTCCCATCCATAAAATTGAAAATAATGTGCAAAGGCACACGCACACCACCGATAGAAAAATAATGGCAGAAAAACCCGCGTGTAGAGAAACCCAACACTATGAGTAATAAAGAGTTTTGGACCCGGGACCAGGGCTGCCGACTATGAGTGGCAGCCGAGGAGTGCTGGGTTAGGCAGGTAATCGGATGCACCAGACCCGCGTGTAGGTGTCATGGGTGAGGTGCATGAGGGGTGTAGGGACCTCACCCTCTTTGTTTACTTGAGGCAATAATCCGTATGTAGAAAAAACTTATATGCGCCTCTACACGTCCTTCTACGCCCGATGTGGGACTATTCCCACAACTATTTTCCTCGTGCAGTTGGCAACAGCAGCAGTTGCTTCGTTGCTCAATTGAAGGTGAATAGGATGTATCCTCCTCCAATTAACTGCATGGAAGTGAACCAGAAAGGGTTCTGCATTGTCTGGAGATTACGCCTGGAATAATCAAGTGCTGGAGTGAGCTTCAAGCAAGCTCAAAACATGCACGTTAATGGCAGCTAGAGGTGAAAACCTGAAACACAATAATACGGCCTTGCGACCACGTCGAAAAAGCTCAGGATGATCACTGGTCATCGACGAATGCAATGGTGGTGGTGGCGTGCTGTAAGAAGGTGTGTGTGCGTGTGGTGAATTCAGCGAAGGTATTACGAGGGTGGGTTGGTCGGTGGAGCAATAGAGAGGGTGAATGCCCTAATTGATAGAGGGCTTTTGTTGGGGACATCGTGGCGATGTTGATGGGGGCGATAGCGGCGAGGTTCGTGCGGTGGAGTGGTGGTTGGGCATCGTCAGAGCTTTGCCGGAGCGGAAGAAGATGGAAGGGTAGACGTGTGGTCGATGATCATTTTGAGAGATAGAAAAAGGGAAAAGGAGAGAAGTAGAGGAAGCTAAAGAACCTAATCTAACGGTCGAAGGAGGTAGAAAACCCACGTCAGTGCGATGGCCGGACGTGGGGAAGATGAATCCTCCGAGAGGGGGATGGCGGTGGAGAAAGGGATCTGGATTCCCTGGTTCGGCCCACCAGGCGCAGACGACGATGAGGAAGAAGGAAGACAGGCCAATTTGGTCACTGGCCCTCTGTAGGAAGATGGGGGAGGAGCTCGCCGGAGCTAAGTTGGAGGAGGGCTGGGGGGAGAGTTAGGAAGATGTTTTTGGCCCTAAAACTAGCTCAAGAGCATGACCATGCATTGGGCGTGCTTAAATAGGGCTTAGGAGGAGGTTCCAAGCTTGGAAACAAGCTTGGGAACCTTGGAGTTTACACAAAAATAGGATACCCATTCCTTCAAGGCATTTGCACGAGCTTTTGGAAAGGAGTTGGGATCCACGGTTGGTCCCATTTGAAAGACGATTTCCTAAAGAATCTCTGGTTTGATTTTAGGAAGGTTTCATCAATCAATCAAGAAGATCTCTCCAAATGAAGCTTGCCAGAGTAGGATTCTTGAGTAATAATGGCGGAGGGACCTTTTTGTGAAGAAGGTGACAAAACTTGGGGGCTATTTGTAAGGAATTCAAAAAGCTAAGGGTCTGAATGAGATATAAAGAGTCTGACAGGACCAAATTGCAAACTTGGTCAAGATGATCTCAAATTAGGTGCAAATTTTGGTACAAACCTAATTTGGACCCAAGGAATCCAATGGTGAAGTTATATTTATTTTTTGACCAAGTTTGACTAGGTAATTTATGCAAAAAATCCAAATTAAGGTAAATGTCTATCTAAGACTCTATTTTAGGTTAAAATGGGTTCTGATGGTTAAATTGAAGGTACCAAACCCTAGAGAATATTTTTCAATGAATTTTAGAAGGTTTAGGTGAATTTTATCCTGACTAAAACTCAGTTAATTAAGCATATCTATCTTTAGTGTTTCGAAAGTCATTTAATTCTCAAAGTACACGAAAACACTTTTTTGTCTGTATTAACCCACTTGTTGAAAATTTAAGGCCATTTGACCCTTAATTAAGCCCTTAGAAAACCTGCGGTTGTTCTTCATTCAAGATATGATGGCAAAATTGTAATTTTAACCCTATTTTCTTGTCTCTCTCAGAATGATTATGCAATGAATTAGGGCTCTTTGGCGGTTATGTAGGAGCTTTTATTCCTTGATAATGACTAAATTGAGCTAGTTATGGCTTATGATGGTGTTCCCATCATACCCCCATGCCTAGATTTTGCTAGTCCTTTTGCAAAATCTTATGGAATTAACTTAATTTCTAGACCATGCCTTTCCATGCTCAGATTTCTGTTGTGTGCTTTCTTTTTTGGATTAGGTCAAAATGCCAATAGTAGACCTAGAGGTGCTCAAGTACCAACCAAGATCCAGACCTGACTAGCTCTAGCCTTAGTCCGTCGCGAAGGTTTCTAAGGCCCACAGGAAACTAACCTAAGGTTTGTTGAACTTCACGGTTAAAACACTCGTGCTTAAAACATGTTTAGTCTCGATTCAATTTGCAGTGCATTTTTGTAAGAGGGAGCAAAAGAATATTTTATGTTTGGAGAGTTTTCTCTCTTTTCTTTCTCTATTTCTAGCTTCGGATTGGCTTTACAACACGATCTGTATCGGATTCCTATCTCCCACCATCAATCCTCATAGCATCCCTGGCAATCGATGCTTCGAGATAGCACACCACCCATGGCAACCCTCGGAACCCTGGCTTTCGACACTTCGAGATAGTGCCGCCCATGGCATTCTGTAGCTAAATTTAGGCCCTGGCAATCGACATTTCGTGATAATGCCACCCATGGCACCTGAACCAGCACAAGGTGCTTACATGCCCCCGATAGGATATTTAGATATCGTAGGAGACAAGCATCAAGGAGACGGTATGTTATTGTACATCTTCGAGGGAAATTTCCTGCCTCCTCAGGCTGGCAACTCTTCCAAATCAACTTGTGTCGATCTGCCGCTCCTAATCTAGGTAGCTTTTTCAAAACAGAATTAACACATTTACGTGATTTTGATAATTAAGAGCACTGAACCAAACTGTGTGTGGATTGGGGTGCTTAGGTTACCGAGTCCCACAAACCAGAGGTTAGTTAATGTGGCTGAATAATCCTTAAGCCTTAGACCTAATACTTAAGCTTCGCATTTTCCCCAACCTCTTGAGAACTATCCAGATCTTAATGAATACTTGAATTTTTAAGCCTAAACACAAGCCCAAGAGGCTTAAGATCAACGTTTATACTAATCTCTTTATGTCTCTTAGCACTTTTATCTTTTTATTTCTTTCCTCTTGATTCGATCTAGAACTAAGTAAATTCCTTAATCTTTTACTAATGACTATCCCTTTTTATTTCAAATTGTGCTCCTTTTTGACATTTATAACCTCTCCTTTCTTTCCACAAGAATGATATGCAATTAATTCATTCAAAATTTCCTCCCTTCATTTTTTTGTTCTTTTTCAATTTTCTATTTTTTTGATTTTTTAGAATATGTATTTTTGTGGGAACCCTTCCAAACTTTGATTTTTTTGTCTGTTTGCACTTTACCACCCCATTTGCCTAAGTTTTGTAATGTCCTCATTGTAAACAGAGGGTGTGAAATAGTTATAGTTCAGGGATTAGAATAGGATTATCAGGTGGAAAAAATGGGTCGGGATGACTGTTCCAGACGATTTCAAGCCTTGGTATGAGTACCAGAGGTGGGGTCAATTGTTTTAAAACTGAACTCAGAGTGCAATAGACATGAAGTACAAAAAGATAATCAGAAGGATCTCAAATTTTTGGAATGACGGGTTGCCTCCCATTAAGCACTAAATTCAATGCCTTCAGCCGAGCGAAAAATGGTATGGAGGAGTGGTAAAATCAAATGAGTTTTGTAGAACAAGCACCTTGATCAATAGCCTTGTTGGTCCAACCAGGTGCTTGTTCAGATCAGCAGGCTGATGATGCAGCCTAAACCCAATCAATATGGCAGATTGATAGATGTGGATCAAGAGATGCGGTGCCCACCAAATACTGTGGATCAAGAGATGATTTGTAGTCTGATCGAAGTTTGAAACCCGATTGAAATGTGGAGAGGAATTAAAGTAGAAATTGATTTGGTTGCGGGTTGAGGTTGAGAACGGGTTTGGGAAGGTTCTGCATATGTTGTGGAAAAGGTGGCTTAAAGAATAATTGTGTGTGAGGGCTCCTCTAGGAAGGTTTCAAAGGTGGGTTTATTTAGAGAGTCCTCATGGTAGCCATCAGAATCAAAGGTAGATGCCTGAATAGTGTTTATAGGATCAAGGAAATTTGAGTCAAGAAAAGATTCAAACTCTGGGTTGTAGACACTCTCGGCAATTTTTGTTTCTGATTCCTGAGTATCAAAAAGAAATGATTCCATCTCAATGGAACTTTATTTTGAATCAATGATCTCGGGATCAGGGACCTCAGAGTTAGAATCGAAGAATGGATCATGTATGATGAGGTCGTAGATTGGCTCATAGTCGTCAGGAAACAATGGTTCTCTGAAATCAAAGTAAGATTTGAAATTGTCGAAGAACTTGCGAGAAGCAAGTTCTGAATTTGATTCGGGATTAGAGGTTCCACCACAGAATAAATCAAAACATGTAGACACGGCAACCTGACTTGGGTCTAGCCTATTCTCAGATTCTGAGCTCAAAAAGGTGTCCCTATTAGGTCTAGGCTCGGGTTTTTGGCTTGTAGGGAAGACCCAATCAAAACCCAACTCTTTCAAGTCCTCGATTTCGGTATCATAGGTTGGCATGACTTTCGAAAAGTCAATCTATGTTTTCGAGGGTGTTGGAAAGGTGTATTCATCAAATAAAGGCCCAAAATCATAATCCAAATTCAAAATATGATTTCGTCATACGGGGCCTTATAATCATCCCAAGAAGGCTCAGATCCAGATTCTACATTACAGGTGTGGGTTGTATCACTAGAATCTAGGTTGGGCTCTACAGAGATGTTATAATTATCCTCGAAGACCGCCTTATAAAAATAAGGAGTGGAATTTATGCCCTCGAGAGGTTTTGATTTAATTTCATTATTACAGGTGTCTAGGAAATCTAAGCCTGGTGAACCAGTCTTTCAATTTTCTAGGGCTGGTTGAAAATCATGATCACCTACAATCAGATCCTCCCAACCCATTTCAAGATCAGGTGTATCAATCTGTATATAAGTTGGATCATATTTCATTTGGGTTGGAGGTCCAAAACAACCTTGATTCTCAAACCTGGGATTTGGAAAATCAGATTGAACCTCAACATTGTTTCAAGATGTTTCGCTAACTGCTTGGGGAATGTATGGGTATTTTTGATCGATAATTTCTTTTAATAATTTTATCATCTCTTCCCATTTTTCAAGATCATCTTGGTGTCTTTGCCAAAGTACAGGATTTGTCATGCATTGGAGATATCCAAAGTTATGCAATTTCTCTAACTCAATGTATCATGTCATGAGAATATCCCAGGTTGATCCATTTGTTACTTGTATTACAATTAATTCGGCACAGTTTATGATGAAGGTTGTTGTTAACAGCACATTAACCTGAATGTAGTCAATTGGTTTTGAGGTTTTGCAATCAATCTCATAAAATCTAAGGGCATCCTCAATCATTCTATCTTTCATGGATATTTGAGATTTAGGTTTCTTCAATGGTTTTCCTAAATTACCAGGCTGCATCTTAAAATCAGGTGGTGCAATCAGGATTTAAAGTTAGATTCAGAATGAAGTTATTCGATCTTAAAAGAGACTCCCAAGAAGATCTGGTGAGGCATCTTAGGTTAAAAACCTAATAGCCTTCCTGTGTATGTGTTCTAATAGAAGGGATGAGGGACTGGGTGTGAGATTTGACCCAATCAAGGTACTCAAAGATTTTTGGATGACTAAGGCAAGAGGCCGATGATACCTCTGAATCAAAAATTCGCACACCTGAGAATTACCTGGGCAACCAAGAAGGGAGAGCCCCACAAAGACCCCTACACGGTAGAGCGTCCCCACGGGTTATAGGGTTTCCCCCACCCGACCTTCCTTTTCACTGAGGGTTCAGGTAGACCAGAATGTACGAACTTAAGTCCTTAAGTCTACCAATTTTATGTCCTAATTTATGCCTTGAGTTTCACTTGATTAGAAGTTAATTCAACTTGTGACCTAATTTGGAGGTTGGTTGGCCTACAATGTAGACCAACTCCACCTAACCTGCCCTAGAGATGGTAGAATGAGATCTAGGTCAAGACCTAGAAATCACCCTGATTTGACTCCTAGGTTATTATGTCCAAGGATTTTAGGGTTCAAGTGAATTTAGAGCCTAATTTTAGGGTTTTTCTAATTAGATCTTTTCAATCAAGGGCTTGGGTAGCACACAAATGCAGGTGGGTTTGTTTCCTTTTATGCAGGCAAGTGTGCACTAGCACTCTAAAACCCTAAAAATTGAAACCCTAATCGATTCTACTTCCAAGTCCAATTGATCTTAACTTATTCACCTTGGGCTTCAAGTAAGAAATGTGTTAGCCCAAAGTGATTTAGAATTTAAGCGTTGTCCCTAATAGGCATAGGAAATTTGGCATAGGAATTCTAAACAGAATCACTTCAAACTTCACTCAGATTTGAAAAATACTTTTGCAAATTAGGAAACATGCTTTTTAGATGATGATTACTATGAAAAATAAGGCAGGTGATTCCTAATTGATTGTTTCCTTTCTTTGTCTTCCCAAGATTAGGAGGTTTATTAGGGAAGAATAGAGAAGTTACCTGCCCTGGAGTAGCTGTTTTGCACGGAAGATCTCCTCGTGAAGTACCTTCCAAAATCACAAGAAAGCAAATAGGGCAAGTCAGTGCTCAAATATAATCAAATAATGTAGAGAATAGCGGTGAATTGCGTGTTGCTCCTCGGAAATGGCACCAAAATGTTGATCGCTTTGAAACAGGTTTCAAAATTGTCGTGTTGTAGTATAGGTTGAATTAGTACGAAAAACAGATAATATTTATTACTCAAATGAAAGTCCGAGGTCAAACACAGGGAGCAAATAGGAATTCACACACTAATCTCAAATAATAAGTAAATGAGCACAAGAAATAACTCAGAAATGATAATCACTATAAAGCATGAGTTAACATATGGCAAAAACAATTGTGATTTAGATCACCAATTATTAAATTTAAACATATATGCATTGAGTTCAAATAATGCAACAGTGCCATCAACCATTCAACTTAGGTACTTGAATAACTAGATAAAGCCTCAAATTAGACGTCGGGTCATTTAATCAGACGGCTTAACCAATAGATGCTACAGTGCTTCCGTAGCACTGTTCTTCTTCTTTCTCTTCTCTTTTTGGCTTCTCTTTTCTTCTTCCTTCTCTTCTGCAAAGGATTTTCTTCCTTCTCTTTACTGTCAAGCCTTCTCCTTCTTCCTCTTGGCTTTCCTTCTTCATGCACAGAGAGAGGCTCTCTCAGATTTGGCTAAGTTTCGCATAGGGCAAAACCCCCTAACCCCGCTCTCTCTTTCTTTCTCTCTTCCTCTTAGGTTCTACCCTCCTAGGGCCCTTTCACAGTGTTAGGTTATCAGGTTATCAGGCACATGCGGACCCAGGACCAGGGCTGCAGGCCGTGAGTGGCAGCTGAGGAGTGCTGGGTTAGGCGGGCAATCGGATGCACTAGACCCATGTGTAGGTGTCGTAGGTGAGGCGTGGGGACCTCACCCCCTGTGCTTAGTTTAGGCAACAAGCCGTATGTACAAAAAACTTATATGAGCCTCTACACGTCCTTCTATGCCTGATGTGGGACTAATCCCACAACTATTTTCCTCGTGTAGCTGGTAGCAACAACAATTGCTTCGTTGCTCAATTTAAGATGAAGAGGATGTAGCCTCCTCCAATTAACTGCATAGAAGTGAACCTGAAAGGGTTCCGCATCGTCTAGAGATTATGCATGGAACCATCAAGCGCTGGAGGGAGCTTCAAGCAAGCTCAAAACTTGCACGTTAATGGCAGCTGGAGGTGAAAACCTAAAACACAATAATACAGCCTTGCTGCCACGTCAAAAGATCTCTGGATGATCATTGGTCGTCGACGAATGCAATGGTGGTGGTGCCGTGCTGTGAGAAGGTTTGTGTACGTGTGGCGAATTCAACAAAGGTGGTGCAAGGGTGGGTTGGTCGGTGGAGTGATGGAGAGGGTGAATGCCCTAATCGATAGAGGGCTTTTGTTGGGGACATCGTGGCGATGCTGATGGGGGTGATAGCGGTGAGGTTCGTGCAGTGGAGCGACGGTTGGGCGTCGTCGGAGCTTCGTTGGAGCGTTAGAAGACGGAGGGGGAGACATGTGGTCAGCGGTCGTTTTGAGAGATAGAAATAAGGAAAAAGGAGAGAAGTAGCAGAAACTAAAGAACCTAATCTAACGGTCGAAGGAGGTAGAAAACCCACGCCGGTGCGATGGTCGGACATGGGGAAGATGAATCCTCTGAGAGGGGGACAGTGGCGAAGAAAGGGATCTAGATGCCCTGGCTTTGGCCCACTAGGCGCAAACGAAGATGAAAAAGAAGGTGGACAGGACAATTTGGTTGTTGGCCATCTGTAGTAAGATGAAAAAGGAGGAGCTCGCTGGAGGTAAGTTGGAGTAGGGCCGGAGGGAGAGTTAGGAAGATGTTTTTGGCCCTCAAACTAGCTCAAGAGCATAGCCATGCATTGGGTGTGCTTAAATAGGGCTTAGGAGGAGGTTCCAAGCTTGCAAACATGCTTGGGTACCTTGGAGCTTAGGCAAAAATAGGATACCCATTCTTTAAAGCATTTAGACGAGCTTTTGGGAAAGAGTTGGGATCAACAGTTGGTCCCATTAGAAAGAGGATTTCCTAAAGAATCTCCAGTTTGATTTTAGGAAGTTTCATCAGTCAATCAAGGAGATCTCTCCAAATGAAGCTCGTCGGAGTAGGATTCTTGAGCGATAATGGTGAAGGGACCTTTTTATGAATAAGATGACAAAATTGGAGGGCTATTTGCAAGGAATTCAAAAAGCTAAGGTTCTGAATGAGATAGAAAGAGTCTGACTGGACTAAATTGCAAACTTGGTCAAGATGATCTCTGATTGGGACCAAATTTTGGTAAAAATTTAATTTGGACCCAAGGAATCCAATGGTGAAGTTATATTTAGGTTTTGACAAAGTTTGACTAGGTAATTTATGCAAAAAACCCAAATTAGGGAAATATCTATCTAGGACACTATTTTGGGTCAAGACGTGTTCTGATGGTCAAATTGAAAGTACCAAACCCTAGAGAATATTTTTCAATGAATTTTAGAAGGTTTAGGTTAATTTTATCCTGACCATAGCCTTAGTTAATTAAGCAAGTCTCTTTTT
This sequence comes from Thalassia testudinum, assembly GCA_037157565.1. Taxonomy (NCBI): domain Eukaryota; kingdom Viridiplantae; phylum Streptophyta; class Magnoliopsida; order Alismatales; family Hydrocharitaceae; genus Thalassia; species Thalassia testudinum. Next base: position 65,810,795 of record JAZHRO010000025.1, on the reverse strand, counting down.
GGGATTTCGAAAGTCATTTAGTTCTCAAAACACATGAAAACCCTTTTTAGTCTATATTAACCCACTTGTTGAAATTTAAGGTCATTTGATCCTTAATTAACCCATGAGAAAACTCGTGGTTGTTCTTCATTCAAGATATGATGGTAAAATTATAATTTTAGCCCTATTTTCTTGTCTTTCTCTTAGAATGATTATGCAATGACTTAGGGCTCTCTAGCAGTTATGTAGGAGCTTTTATTCCTTGATAATAACAAAATTGAGCTAGTTATGGCACATGATGGTGTTCCCATCACTGATTGGGTTTATTTTGGAGGCGTTAGACTCTGATTGTCACCCTAATCACTTCCATATGATTATATTCTCCGTTTGAAGCCCGAAATTGTGTTGCCCTGTTCCCTTAACCATTAAAATTGGTAGATTAATATAAAATTTATACAGATTATTCTACATGCATGATAATGGATGTTATGTGATATTTATAATGTTAAATGCAATTAACTCACTATGGAACCTGTATAATAGGCATTTTCACATAAAATATTGCATACTTATCACTTTTCACGAGGCTTGGGAGAGATTCCAATACTTGCTCTGGAAATGTCCACACCATGAGGTGCCTAAATGATAAATTGTGTAGATATTTTACCACAGGCTATTTGAACAACTAAGAAATCATGTGGATGCTTCTTGTGTTGGAAATTTCCTCAACAAAAATGTCAATAGCGCATATGACTTGTTTAAGGAAATGAGTGAAAATTCTATCAACCATGACTCCTAAGACACTTTCAATAGAACTGAATAACCTAGGTTAAATGTTAACAAAGTGCAAATGGATTCAACAAGGTTTAATATGGAGTTGATTTGCAACAAACTTGACAAGGTGGACTTAGTGGCCAAAAGATTGGACTATTAGATGACTTAGTAATCAATGAACACATCTAAGTCCACATTTCAACAAGGGACAGGGTACACTTCTTTCCAAACTCCACCTATGATAATTTCATATTTATGTATGTTAATTAATTCGTGACTAATGTTAGTTTGAGGGTAATTTGAGTTAGATTCATTCATATAGGTTAGATTAATCATTTTAGAGCATTGTGTAAATAATGCATAGTTTTGGGTTTTTGTGTAATTTTTCACTTAATTATGTCTGGTGCCTTGATGTGTCTGCCATATGTGTATAGGTACTAAATTTTAGGTTGATTGGACCATGGTTGAGGGGTCTTCTGAATTTAAGTTCACTTAGAAGACAACTAGACTGGGTTTGGTGAACCTATTTGGTAACCTAATTAACCCAATACCCAGCCTAATTAGGAGGCTAATTAACCTATACCCATACCCTACACTTAACCCAATTAGTTAACCTAAGTCACTAGCCTTGAACCTTAATTTAGACCTACTATGGCGAACCAAGCTAATAGCTAACCTAATTAGGAAAATCCCCAACAAAACCAAGGAAAACCTTGATTTTGTCTCTTCATAACAACTTATAGGTGGTGCCCCCATGGCCTAAACCCTAGAAACCTCCTTGCCACCACCTTATCTACCCAAAAACCCACCTATAATGGCCACCCACCTTAGGATAAACCAAACCCCAGAAACATTTGCCACCATCCCTACCTTTAATTCCTAATCTAATGGCTCTTATCTACCCACATCCTAGCCATCCCCTTAGGATAAATCCTAGCCCTACACCTTAGTAATCCTAAGCAACCTAAACCAACCAATAGAAAGCATCCATAGTCCCTATAAAAATACCAAGGCATGCCCCCCTTAGGCAATACTTTCCTACTTAGTGTTCTACCTCCAAATAGATCCACCAACTAGAACTAGTACTCTCCTTCTTCTCCTAAGAGATTATGGGTGCGCCTTTTCATCTACTTGTACGTCATCGCTCCAGACTTCTCCTTCAAAGCCCTTAGTTCTTAGTCTTTAGTTTCTAGTTCTAGTTGTATTAGATTTGATTTCAAGCATTCTTCTATCTGTAATCATCTTCTGACATTTGAGTTTGCAATAAAATTCTAGTCATTTGATTCAACTTACCTTCAAGTTATTTGTTTCCATCTAGTAGTTACTCTAGCACTAATTCTAGTTCTATTACTTTAGTTAGTAATTGCACGCCAGTATTTCTAGTAGATTTAGTTCTAGCTCTATTAGGTCTTTGCCTACGTGCAATTCTATTAGTGTACTTAATTAGGAAAGTGAAGTTATTTCGATTACCTCCCTACAAATGACTTGGAATTCATCATTGAAATTTAATTTCCTTATTTCTACAAGTTTGACTTGAAATAAATTTAGGAGTTTCTACGTGCATATACTACAATGAAAGTGTACTTTTCACTATCATCTCCGCACTTAGAACACTTTTTGGTGTCATTGCTAGGGAGGCACGATGATTATTTCATTTTTAGCAGTTGCATTTAGATTTGCATTAAGTTGATCTAACTTACCTTTTCCTGTCGATTATTTTGTGTGTAGGAAACACATGTTCTAACAGATTTGAATCATGAAGCAATCTCTGAATAAAGTGCAGGTGAAGATCATTAGGTTAGTGCCTTGCATCTTAGTATTAGGATTTGATTTTGACCCTTAGGAATATTTTCATTTAGTTTAGTTGCATTAAAAAAAAAATCCCTTAACCTATCATTTTGTGCTTCAAAAGATCATATCATCTTTAACAAAGTTTGGATTGGATTTGCAACTTGATTTAAAAATTTTATTTCAAAAGCTTTGTGAGAGTAAAAATTTTGAAATTTTTACTGCTTTATCCTCTTGAAATCATCAACCAACCCGCTAAGTTTCACATAAAAATTCATTTTGTACTATCCTAGAAAATTCATTTTCTATTGGTGGGTTTTTTTAAAATTTCTCTACCAAAGATCCAAATTCCCAGAATTCTCCTAAGTTTTATATAACTCCAAATTTAGTGAAATTTGTTGCATTAGTTTTCTTGTCAAATCTAGTTTCTTGAAAAAAATTGGAAAAATTTTATGAAGGTCGAACCATTACTATTTCTAAAAATTAGTCATTAGTGGTCTAATTAGGCTGATTTGTTATGTTGTCTTGAAAATTCTTGAAGAAATATTTTTGTGCCTCTAAAAATTTATAAAAAATTTTATTGTATGTGCCTGATTAAGTGGTGTTTAGGAAGCTATAGCTGCATTGTTTGGGCCACACCACTTGAATTAAAATTAACTCACTTAGAAGTTGCCTGCTAGGGTTAAAGGAAATTATTAAGGTCCCATGCTTGCAAAACACTATTTGTCCACTCAAGCTTGTTCTAAAAGACATTGAAAGAGGAACTATAATCTTAGTGAATTAATTATTTGAATATTAAAAGTTACATCACTAATTAAAAGTTATTTGAGGACCCTTGTTTAGCATGCACACACATTTAACTGATTTTAAGGGGCACCAACCCACTAATCAATGCCCCATCACATTCTAAGTGCATGCTTCAATCTTAAGCCTAATTAAAAGCAATTAGACGTTGGCCCTTAAGGAATCATTTGAGTCGAAGCTTTTGGAACCTAACTGGAAAAACTTGCAAATAGTCTAAATTTTCCTTATGAAACCTAGTGTTTAGGCTGTGGGGAAGTGACAAATGGTCAAGTCCAAGGGGTACAAAAGAGCCTAGTACTAAGTTCGGCTAAACCTTCCCCTTAGTCCCCTCTTACTCAACTTGGCAAAGTTAACTTGCGAAAGGTGGATTTTATTCACTTTGTCTTCCTAACTTAGACTCTCTAGAGACTTAGGTCAATTAGGGCTACACATTAAGGCTTAGAATATGCTTGCATGCATTGTGTACACACTTCTCTCTCTTATTCTCTCCGCATCTATAACATTCTTCCAAGTGTATGCATGGAACTACATCACAAAATCCGCACTTGGTGCCACCTCTGCAAAGAGAACTAAGGAGCAGACTAATTATTGGTGAATCCAGTTCTACATTTGACTCGGACCCTGACCTTGACTTGATGGCTGACCTAGCCAAACCAAATCAACCATCGAATTAGATGGACCCATAGGGCTAGATCCAAAACCTCCAACTCCAATTGAATCAATTTCTACAGAATCACAAGACTTAGATGCAAGAGCTGCTTGGTGATGTTTGCTGGACGCATTTGTGTAAAATCATTCGTTGTAGCACATTGTATGACATCAATTTTAATAAGAATAAGTGGATGTGAGTCTGAGCGTTGAACACAAGGAGGTGTAAAATCGGATCAAATACTCGCTTTGTGTCACAAAAATTCGTCATTTGTTTTGCTTGCAAACCAGATAGAACGAGAAAGAAAGGGAGAGAGAGAGAAAGAGAGAAGAGAGATAGGGTTAGAAAATCATTATGATATCTAACTACAGAAGAGACAAATATGATAATAGAATAGAGAATATATTACATAAATGATTCAATTCTACAACTACAATGGCAGATGAAAGCTTAAGCAACACAAATCATAAACCAAAAACTAGCTAATTGGAGATGCGAGGCAGCCACGGTGGTGGAGGGGCATCCATCGGTGACTCAACGTCTTCACAACCTTGCTTGGAGCACAAAGGAGTGGTGGAGTTGCTTAGGTAGAACATGGATGCAAATGGGAGGGATAGGTCCCTTTATATAGTTGAGGAGAGGGCACAAATTCATCCTCAGGTCAACAGCGACATTCAAAGACGTCGCTGAAGACCTACCTCAAGTGTCGCGTAGCCCCCACCCACGCACCCTATCGGCGAGCACCTCACGTGCCCATGTCATGCACACCATGCTGCGCTCATGCACTAGCGTTGGGCTAGTCTCCACATGCTCAGGCGCACTGCTGGCCCCCATACGTGCGTGCTTGCTTGCACTGCCACTACTCCTGTTGCCTTGCGCCTCAATTGCAAAATTGCAGTGAGGCGGGTGATTAAGTGGATTCGCACACGGAAAGGTTCGGAGTTTGGAAAACCCATTGTCGTAGTTCGATTCGCGAGAAAATTCATCGATCAGATAAAATTTATAATCAAAACTTGAAAAGTCAGTCCAGTGTTGGACACGAGGAGGCAAACGTTTGCTTTTAAAAAAAATCCACTTTTCGCTTTTATTTGTTTTTGTCATTTTTGTCTTTTCTATTTTTTTTGGTATTTTTAGCAAGCAAGAGATTAGGTCGATGAATTCTTATCTAACTAATCTACTTGGAAAATATAAGAGAGAGAGAGAAACAATCACATATATTTCTAAAGAAAATGTTTTCTATAACTAAGAAAGCAGGATAGATTACACCACAAAAGCAAAAGGAAAAATATAATTGAGAGAATCTCCCTCGATGGTTGCTCGGAGGATGACTCGCTCTGATGTCGCTTAGAGGAAGGTGGTGAGGAGCAGGATGAATGAGGATGGAGCTGAAGGACAGAGGGCAGGGCAAGACAACGTCGTGGCAAGGATCTTCATCCCGAAGAGAGGTGAGAAGACAGGCACAGGATGCTCCACAAAGGGGGATGAGAGGTGGAAAAAATATTTGATTTCTACTCTAGAGGAGCATCCCGGGCTTAGGACAAGCTCTCTTTAGGGCCTTAGAGGTGGCGAAAGGAGGAATGGAAGAGATGAAGAAGAATGGGAGGGGTAGGGGTCTTTTTATAGTGGAGGAAAGAATCAAATTCGTATATGGGACATTTAGTGATGGTCATAAACGTCGCTGAAGATCCACCGCAAATGTCGCTAAAGATCCTGTTGCGCCCACGCTACCGTTGCACTGGCGCGTGCTCCGTGAGCCCATGTTATGTGCCTCCATGCACTACGCGCTCGCATGCTCTGCCACTGCCTCCGCGCACACCCATGCGTGCCCACTACACTACTGTATGTGCGTGCCTCCATGAGCACGCACAAGCCTACGCTGCTGTGTGCGTGTGGTGGCACGTGCGTGCACATGGGCGGCCTGGGTTGCACCACGTGGCCCGATCTGGGCCGTCCATCTTCATTTCATTGTAGGGGTGCTACAGAGTTCGAATTGAGTTGATTTTCATGCTGTTAGGCTACGATTGTCAACCCGAATCTATCCGTGTGGTCGGATTTGTCGTTTGAAGCTTCAAATTACGTCACCTAGTCCCTTGGCCATTGATCTTCCTCGGACTACATATGCTGCTACGGGCTCTGATCAAGGCGATTTTGAAGGCACTAAACTTTGATGGTCATCCTGATCAGATCCGTACATTCCGATCGTCAATCCGAGGCTCCGAAATAAATCTCCTTCTCTCCTGACCACAAAAAGGATGCAATTAACCTAAAATATACACAACTACTCTAAATGCTTAATGATGCATGCTATGCAATATTTATAAATAGGAAATGTAAATCTAAGTCTAGGAACACGCCTAAATAGGCATTTAACTGAAATAGATGTGTCTACATCAGCGGGATTCGAACCTGCATCTGATGGTGGCGGGTTGGCATTATGACCAATGTGCCATCTGCATGGATGGTTGTGAAGATGTTCAGGTGCTGGAGCGATGGCAACTGTTGGATGATGATCTAACGATGGATATTGTGTGGAGAAGGAGCCATAGTTGCCTTAAGCGTGCAATGGAGGTGGCTTCTCAACCATTGGATCAAGATCCAACGACTGAGAATAAAGGGCATAGATGATGCGGTGATGAAGGGCCAGTGTTGGGCGACCTAGATGGCACCACATGGTCCATCTGGGTAGTCCATCATCTTTTCTATTATAGAGGATGCTACAGTGCTCGAATCTAGATGATTCCCACATTGTCGGACTGCGATCATCGCTCCGGATCCATCCATACGGTTGGATTTTTCATCCGAGGCCCGTAAGGATGTCACATTGCCCCCTAGTCATTGATCTTTCTCAAGCTTCTTATAGGAGCTACGGAGGTCAGATCGAAATGATTTCTAGTCCGTTGGACTCTGTTTGTCGATCTGGATCCATCTGCATGATTCGATCACTCATCTGAGACCTTTTCTCAAAATTGACTTGTGCACATGGTCATTAAACATTGATTCTAAGTGATTAAAATGTAAAGATCAAGCAATATGCATGCAATGCTCTCCAGCCAATTATAATATGTCATTATCGTACAAGTATCCCTGAAATTGACTCTAATTGATAATATTAACACTGAACATTGTAAAGTCATCACACCCCCATGCCCACCCCTTGCTAGTCCTTAGCAAGGTTTGACCTAAATGCTATTTACAACTAAAATTAGGAATTGATCGCTTAGGTAGAAGTTGCTTGTCAACAGGAGGAAATTTCTATTAAGAATCCTAACTCGCTAAGACTCAACAGTGCTCGGGTTGCCTGCCAAAATGCTGGCCGCCCGAGTCCTCGCCTTATTCTATATAGAAGCAAATACATACTTTTTTCTCTTTTTCAACTTTTCTAATTTTTTTGGATTTTTGGTGTTGAGGATTTCAGGGTAACTTTTTACGGCTACCTAATCCACCCAAGACTTGAAAAGGATTCTTACTACTAAGCATCTTATTGTGATAGTCATAGACTCACTCAACGACAATTAAAACGAACTTCGAGTTTCTATGCCCATAGGTCACCCGAAAGAAAAATAATGTTGCCTAAAGGTGTATCTATCTGACCGGTAGCTTTCTCCCTACTTTTATTTTTTGTGGGGTCAACATAAGGGCATACCCAGTCCATATCTCCCTGGATTATGCTACTTCCCCACTTCTTCCTTAAGTGTTTTGGAATACTTGTGCATTTTATGAGCTGGGATCTGGACAACCAGCCAATGGGTTGTTACCCACGACAACCTACCAGCCATACTCGTGCAGTGAAGTGTGGCTTATTTTTTACTTCTTTTCTCCCTTTCTATTTTCTTTCTTTCTTTTTTTTATTATTTTAATTTATTTTTCAAGTAGGTGGCTTTCCTGATCTAATATTTACCTAAAGGCAATAGTGAAAGAGAATGTTCATGTGGCTGGGCTCTGGACAACCTATCAATGGGTTGTTACCCATGGCAACTTGCCAGCCATACCACCCTAGAAGGTTCATTAGCTACCCAATTTCTGTTAGAACCATCGATGAGTGAGTCAGTGCAAAACGTGTGTAGATGCTTAGACTAAAAATCCCCCCGAATCAGAGGGTGAGTTAATAAGTCGTATACTTATCACCCTACTTTATTGACTGGATTAAAATAAATTATGGTGATGAGGACTCGAGACCAAGTCCGCATTTTAGTGGACACCCAGACTGATTAAGTCCAAAGACCTGAAGGGTCTAAGCGATTAGGTCCCTAACTTATCATTTCCTAAAGTCGACAAGCTTCTAATACCTAAGTTTTCATTTCCTAATTTTAATTTTTTTTAATAAAATGAAATAAAATTAGTTCAAGTGACAATGTTGTACTCAGATCCTATGAATTACCACCCCTCGATGCCTAAGTTGGATAATGTCCTCATTGGAAAAATAAATGTATGCAAGGGAGTAGGGAAAGAAATCACTTGAGTTGTAATCATGAATCCGGTCAGTTTGAAACCTCTGGGTTGCCTCGCAGGAAGCAATGAGTTTTGTGCCTCCGGCAGGGTGCAGTTCCAGTTTAACCCTCAATGAGGGTCACAACTTCCTTCGGGGGAATCTGGGCAAGAAAGTGTTTTAGTCATTGACCATTAACAGTGAAGGTTTGCCCAGTCTTGGGATTGGCAATTTCAACCGCCCCATTGGGATAAGGTCTGACCACTTGATATGGTCTCGTCCACTTAGATCTCAGTTTCCTGGGGAAGAATTTAAGTCTTGCATCAAATAGCTAGACTTGCTGATTTGGCTTGAAGGTTTTTCTAATAATGTTTTTGTCATGGGCAGCTTTCATCTTCTCCTTATAAAGTCTGTTGTTCTCATGAGCATCCTGACGGATTTCCTCGTGCTCGGAGAGTTGAAGGTTCCTTTGAGTTTCGGCCATCTGGGAATCCATATTGCACTACTTAATAGCCTAATATGCCCAGTGCTCCAACTCGATTGGAAGGTGGCAAGCTTTGCCAAAGACTAATCGGTAAGGTAACATGCCTATCGGGGTCTTAAAGGCGGTCCTGTATGCCCAAATGACATCGTCCAATCGTGTGGACCAATCTTTCCGGTCAAGTCTCACAGTCTTTTGTAGAATATTTTTAATCTGCCTATTTGAGAGTTTAGTTTGCCCATTCATTTGCAGGTGATACGAGATGGTAATGTGGTGAGTGACCCCGCATTTCTTAAGTAGGTGATGTAGACACAATTATTGAAGATAAAATGCCTATTCATGCATGTTCCTAAGCTTAGATTTGCATTTCATGTTATAAATATTGCATAGCATGCATCATTCTACATTTAGAGTAGTTGTATATATTTTAGGTTAATTAGGTGTTTTTTATGGCCAGGAGAGAAGGAGATTTATTTCAAGGCCTCGTGTTAAACCGATTTTTGCGAATGCTACGCTTACGTGTTTGGTTTCGGAAAACCTGTCGTTGTAGTTCGAAAGCGAAGAATTCGTGTTCAACAAATAAAATTTATACCGAAAAGAATTCCGGGTCGAACACAGGGAGGCTACGTTGATCTATATTCGTAATTATATTTTTTTTAGGATTTTTGTTAAGCAAGGCGATATAATTACAATGGAGCTATCAAACTAAGAGAGAGAGAGAGAGAACATGCATTCAATATTTCAATTATTTATAAAAGTTACACTAGAATGTGGAAAATCAATTACACTATAAAGTAGGAAAATTCTATACTAGAAAAGCTGTAAATAAGAATGGGAGAGAGAAGTTATCCTCCTCAACGATTGCTTGGAGGACGAGCCGGACGGGACAATGCCTGGATGAAGGAGAACGAAGCAGGATGAAGGAGGACGAAGCAAAAGAACGGGAATGGAGCAGCACGCCGTTGTCATCATGGGATCTACTTCCGAAGGGGAACAAAAATTGGACTTTATCTCGCAAGAAGCATCTCGGGTGTGGGACAGGCTTCTTTTGAGCTTTGGAGGGGTAGAGAGGAGGAAGAAGGGATGAGAATTTCGTATGGAGGGGGTCTCCTTTTATAGTTGCAAGGAGTGGGGGCAAAATGGACATTACAACTTCAAAATAATAAAAAAGGGGTCTTTAGTGACGAATAAATCCGTCACTAAAGCCCCGACGTGGGCGTCGTGGTTGGCTCGCGTGCGCCTCCTCACCTGCTCGCACGCTCAACAGCTTGCGCACGTCCGCCGCTTTTCAGCCGTCCGATCGCGAGATCGGACGGCTTAAGATGCATCCGCACCCACTGTGTTGCGCGCCCCCCGCGCGTCTGATTGCGCGTCTAATCGCGCGTCGACCCTATCGGGCGCGCACGGCTGTACGATCTCCATCTGATGCTCCACCCGCACCCAATCACCGTGCCTTCCAGCCCCCTCTACACGGCTCGAACCCGCTCCCCGCTCTCGCGATAGCGCGCTCGACCACTACGCTATGGGGCGCGGATGGTCGAGCGGGCGCTTTTAAATGCGAGCGCCCACAGCCGTTGGATTAAGATCCAACGGCGGGGAGTGATCGGGCGCGGGGGCCTTCACAAGATGAAGCGGTCGCTTGGGCGGCTGAGATGGCACCACGTGGCGCTATCTTGGCCATCCATCTTCTGGAAGTTGTAGATGGTGCCACAGATGTCGGATTGACTCGATTTTTGTGTCGTTGGGCTACGATCGTCGATCCGAATTCATCCGTGTGGTCGGATTTATCATCTGAAGTGTGGATTTACACCATCCTGGCCCTTGATCTTCTAGGGTTCCTGGGTCATTATCTGATGCTACGGATGCCTGATTAGGGCGATCTTGGAGTCGTTGAACTCCAATCGTCGCCCTGATCACATCCATATGGTTGGATCTTTGATCCGAAACCCCGATAAAATGTTTGCCCTATCCAAGCACATAAAAGGAGACAATTAACCTCAATTTTATTCAAACTACTCTAAATGCAAGATGATGCATGTAATGTAATATTTATATCATGAAATGCAATCCTATGCTTAAGAACATGCATAAATAGATATTTTAAGTAGTGTAAATGTGTTTACATCATACCCCCATGCCTATCTTTTGCTAGTCCCTAGCAAAAACTATATGCTATTTATAAAAGAATTAGGTTAGATTATTTGGACTTGAGTTATTTTTCAATCATTAAGAAATTATCTACTTAGGAACTGAACTTTCAATGACACAACAGTGCCCGGGTATCAGCCAAAATGCAGACCCTTCAAGCCCTCGCCTTATTAAAAGAAAAATTTCTTCTTTTTTTTTGTTCTTCTCTTTTCTAATTTTTTTGATTTTCAAATTTTTGGGTTTAAGAGTGGCTTTCTACGGCCATTCAACTCACCCAAAATTTGATGAGAACCCTAAGCTTTAAGCATCTTATTGTGATTGTGATAGACTCATTGACCAGCAATTAGAACGGACTTCGGATTTCTACGCCTCTAGGTGACCTAACCAGAATTCTACCTAAAAGTGTATCTTTACAACCGGTAGCTTTCTCCCTACTTTTATTTTTTTTACGGGGTCAACACAAGGGTGAATCCAGTGTATATCTCCCCAATTTATTCTACTTCTCCGCTTCTTCCTAAGTGTTTTGGGAATTTTTAGTGCATTTTCTGAGCTGGGTTCTGGACAACCGGTCGATGAGCTGTTACCACCAACAACTTGCCAGCCATACTCGTGCGGCGAAGTGTGGCTTATTTCTTTTTGTTTTCTCCTTTTTTTTTTTTTAAAGTAGGTGGCTTCCCTAGTCTAAGATTTACCTAAAGGCAGCAAACTAAGAAAGGTCCAGTGACTGGGCTCTGGACAACCTACCTACGGGCTGTTACCCACGATAACTTGCCAGCCATATCACCCTACAAGGTTCATTAGCTACCCAATTTCCGTTAAAATCGCCGAACAACGAGTCAGTGCAAAGAAAGTGTGTAGATGCTTAAGACCTAAAATTCCCTCAAATCAGAGGGTGGGTTGATAAGTCGTGTACTTACCACCCAAACTTATTTACTCCAATTATGAAAGAATTAAGATGGCGAGGACTCAAAAACAAATCCACATTTTAGTGGATACACAGGCTAATTAAGTCCAAAGACCTGAGGGGTCTTTGTGTTCAGATCCTAATGTAAAATTTCTTAGGATTGAAAAGTCCTAATGTCCAACTAATCCTTCCTAATTTTTTTTTTTTAAATAAGAAGAGAGACAATTTACATGGATTTCACAAGGCTGACCAAATAATTCAAGAATGAATCCACCCCCCCATGCCTAGCTGATGCAATGTCCTCATTGAAAAGAGACATGAAAGAAAGGGTAGAATATGAAAGATGTCACCTGGATATGAAGCTTGTATCAGCCTTGTGTCACATGTACAATTGCTGAGTTTAATGCCGTCAGCTAGGCGAAGTCCAGCCAAAGAAGTCACAGAATGGCTAGAGCAACAGAGTCTGAGATGGGTTCTGGAAGATTACAGTCAACAACAGGCTTCAAACGTTGACCGTTGACTTTAAAGGTGTTACCCGTCTTTGGGTCAAAAATATGAACGGCACCATTAGGAAAAATCTAATCAATTATGAATGGGCCATTCCATTTAGATCTAAGTTTACCAGGAAAGAGCTTAAGTTTAGAATCAAATAACCAGACCTTCTGGTTTGGCTCAAAGCTCTTGCGGGAAATCAATTGATCATGTAGAGCTTTGGTCCGAGCCTTGTAGATCTTGGCATTCTCATAAGCATCATTTCTAAGCTCCTCCAACTCAGATAGTTGGAGTTTCCTAGTCTTTCCAGCTAGATTCAGATCTAAATTGCATTGTTTGATTGCCCAGAATGCCCTGTGTTCAATCTCTACGGGTAGATGGCATGCCTTTCCATACACCAAACGGAATGGAGACATGCTGATGGGCATTTTATACGCTGTACGGTAGGCCCAAAGAGCGTCCTCAAGCCTTTGAGTCCAATCCTTACGATCAGGCCTAACCATTTTTTGCAGAATGTTCTTGATCTCTCGATTGGAGATCTCGGCTTGTCCATTCGTTTGGGGATGGTAAGGTGTGGAAATTCGATGATTAACCCCGCATTTGGCTAATAAATTCTGGAATTGGGCATTAGTAAAATGAGTGCCACCATCACTGATGATAGCCCTTGGAATCCCGAACCTACTGAAGATATTTTTCTTGACAAAATTGATGACCACCTTGTGGTCATTGGTTCGGGTGGGAATTGCCTCAATCCATTTGGACACATAATCAACAGCAACAAGAATGTACTGATGTCCAAATGAAGGGTTAAAGGGTCCCATGAAATCGATGCCCCAAACATCAAAAATTTCTATAGGAAGAATAGGGTTTAGGGGCATCATGTCTCTCTTAGTTATGTTCCCGAGTGACTGACATCGAGAACATGACCTTGAGAAGTCCTGGGCATCCTTGAATAAAGACGGCCAATAGAAGCCAGATTGCAAGATTTTTGCAGCCGTCTTTCTCCCGGAGAAATGTCCACCACACCCAGATGCATGGCAGAACTCGAGTATATTGTTGAATTCATTCTCCGGTATGCATCGACGAATAATCTGATCAGAGCTGATGCAATACAGTTTAGGGTCCTCCCAAAAGTAGTATTTGGCCTCAGATTTGAGTCTATCTCGTTGTTGCTTGGTCCAATCCTGGGGGATTTGACCAACGGCCAAATAGTTAACAATGTCAGCAAACCATGGGGAGTGGACACCTAAAACTGTAAAAATGGTTTCGTCCGGAAAATTGTCAGCAATCGGAATATCCGGACAAGAAGAATCACCTAGGAGTCTCGACAAATGATCCGCTACCACATTTTGCACCTCGGCTTTATCCTTGATTTCAAAATCAAATTCTTGAAGAAGAAGAATCCAACGAATAAGCCGAGGTTTAGCATCCTTTTTAGCCAAGAGATGTCTCAAGGCCGAGTGGTCGGTATAAAAAAAAAAAATGAGACCCCAAGAGATAAGCCCTGAATTTTTCCAACGTAAATACTACAGCTAGTAATTCCTTTTCAGTAACAGTGTAATTCCTCTAGGCTTCATCTAGAGTTTTACAAGCATAGTAAATGACAGAGGGCTTTCAGTCAATTTTCTGACCCAGGACAGCCCCGACCGCGTAATCAGAAGCATCAGTCATGATCTCAAATGGGGCTGTTGATAAACGCCAGTTTATCATCATTCTCATGCATTAAAACAAACCTAGCTCTTAGGATTTTACTCCGCAAACGGGTTTTTGGGCTGCATTTAGGCATAAAATAGGTTAGGCATGCATTGCATTTTTTATTGTCTTTTTAATATGTTTTTGTGAGTGTTAGGGATATACAGTTATATAGATCCCTAAAACCCTAGCACTCAAGAAGGCAAATGGTGAAGGAGAAGCCCAGACTAGCTGGAACTCAGCCTAATCTTGCTCACCTCAGCTTGATCCAGCTCACCTCAGCTTGATCCAGCTCACCGCAGCTGGAACCTAGCTTACTTGAACTATGGTTAGCTCATCCCAGCTCCATTCAGCTAATCTCAACTGGATGGCAGCTCAAGAGAGTTCACCTTAGCTCACCCTAGCTCAAGTCAGCTCAGATCCAACTCAACTTAGCTGAGTCTAGCTCATCTCAGCTCCCACTAGTCCACAGGGAGCTCTAGCTACCTCAGCTAAGTTGACAGGAGTTCACCCCAGCTCAGATCCAGCTACATCCAGCTCCACTCAGCTCCAGCCAGCTGAAGAAGAACTCATCCCAGCTCAGGAAGCTCAAGTTCAGCTCCCGGGGACTCAGCTTAGCTCAACTCAGTTGAGCTAAGCTACCTTAGCTGCCTCAACCAGCTTGATTCTCCCCGGGAGCACCAGACCCAGCTCACCTTAGCTCATTATGGTAGAAGCTAGCTTACCTTAGCTCGGCTTAGTAGCTAGCAAAGAACTAGCAAGCTAAGCCAGCTAGAATAGCTCCATGCCAGCCTCTTCAGCAGCAGCCAGCTCCAAATTTCAGTTCCAGACTTCTCCTCCTCAGCTCCTTCCTCTAAACCCTAGCTCCATTACCTTCTCGTCTACTCCTCCATTAGTTAAGCTATCTTAGCTTAGCTTAGCTTAGCTATGCTCCAACTTCCTTGGTTTATACCACCCCAAAAACCCACCTACCAACTCCACCCAACTAGCTCCACCTAAGCTCCACATAAGCTAACCTACTTGGCACCAACCTAACCTACCCAACACCTCCAAAAGACACCTAAAAGTGGCGCCAAAAACTACCCATAACCACCCCTTAATGCCGCCACTTTTCCCTCCAAAATCTCCCCTCATCTCCACCACACAATCCCCCTTGAACCCATCTCCACCATCCACCTAACCCCCCTTCTAGAAGACCCCATGTTGGCGCCAACATGGTGGTGTCTCTCCACCACCAAAAGACACCAACCACCATAACTACCCCCTTTAACACCTCTTGGGTTGGCGCCAACTCTCCTTAGCTATAGGATCACCAACCACCTCCATTCTTCCATCCTAGCCCTCCATTTCAAGGGGCACCTTAACCCCCCATCCTACCCTATAAAAAGACCACTACCCACCACCATTCAAGCCATCCTTGGCTAGCAATTTCACTCTCATATTCCACCAAGAAGCCCACGTCCAAGAGAGAAGAAGAATAAGAAGATTGAGGGGATATTCTGTCCCCTTGGTGCCTTCCCCTCTTCCCTTCTCTCTTGGGTCACGCCAACCAAAGGAGAAGCCAGGCAAGGAAGATCTTGGAGGAGATCTTGAAGGTGGTCCACGCCACCTTGGAGGAGTTCTTGAGGGTGGTGCACGCCCACCCCTTGGAGAGAGCATTGAAGGTGGAAGCTTCCACCTTGGAGGAGCTCTCAAGGAAGGAGGAGAAGGAAGCCCTCTTTTCAAGTCAAGGAGCAGCTAGGCTTGGAGCAAGAAGACAACCTTCTTCACCATTGTTACAAGAGGATTTGTGTTTCTTTTCTTGCTTTTAGATTGTTTAATTCTAGTAGAAGCATTCCTCTACTTGTCCTTGAAAGGGACACTCATTCTACTCAATCAAAATTGCCTTCTTTTAGCTTTTTATTGCAGTTGTTTGTTTTGGTTCTAGCACTTGTTTCACCTCTTCTTCCAAATTACCCTAGGCCTCCACTTGCCTAGAGTGAGCTTAGGAAGAAGATATTTCTATCTTTTAGATTTTAGTTAATCATTTGTAGGTGTTAATTCTTTTAGCTACAATCTGCAATTTGCCCTCGTCTTTTCAAAATACAAAAAAATTACATATTGAAAAATATCAAAAAGAAAGTTGAGATCTATCTGCAAGAAAGAGGATTAATTTTGCAATTTTTGCCTCCTTGGACGACCCTAGATACTCCCCTATCTAGAATATAAATTTAAAAGTGAAAGCGGATTCGCGTGTTACAACGACGTTAAAAACCCGCTTTTACAAATCACGCGTATTTCGCTACCAGCTGTCCATATTGGTGGTTGCAAAATTGGAGCACGGGTGACTGACGTTTTCAGAAAATCAAATGCCTTTCGGCATGATTCGTAAAAAACAAACGGCGTTTCTTTGGCAAGAGGATTGCTCAAAGGACGAGCAACCTTCGAGAAATCCTTGATGAATCTTCGATAAAATCCCACATGGCCAAGAAATGATCTGATTTGTTTAACAGATGTGGGAGGAGGAAGTTTAGCTATAGCATCAACCTTAGCTTTGTCTACTTCAATTCCCCATTCAGAGATTACATGACCCAAAATGATGCCTTCTTGGGTCATGAAATGACTCTTTTCCCAGCTAAGGACCAGTCGTGTCTTGATACATCGCTTAAGAATCATTTCCAAATTAGCCAAACAAGAGTCAAATGATTCTCTGAAAACAGAGAAATCATCCATGAAGACTTCCATAAACTCTCCCACCATGTCGGAAAATATGGCTAGCATACACCTTTGAAAAGTCGCAGGTGCATTGCATAACCCAAAAGGCATCCTACGAAAAGCAAAGGTTCCATAGGGACAGGTGAAAGTAGTTTTTCCCTGATCCTTGGGATGGATAGGAACTTGGTTGTATCCCGAGTAGCCATCAAGAAAATAGAAGTACTTCTGCCCGCCTAATTTTTCCAAGATTTGATCAATGAAGGGTAGGGGAAAATGATCCTTTTTAGTACCTGTGTTCAGCTTCCTGTAATCAATACAAACTCTCCAAGAGGAAGCTGAACGAGTTGTGACAGATTCTCCTCTCTCATTAGTCACAACAGTAATCCCGGCTTTCTTTGGAACAATCTGAACGGGACTTACCCAGGGACTGTCAAAGATTGGATAAATAATTCCTGCATCGAGCCACTTGATGATTTCCTTTTTGACCACTTCTTGCATATTTGGATTTAATCTCCTCTGCATCTGGCAAGATGGGCGGGATCCATCTTCTAAAAATATTCTATGATTACAGTAAGATGGCTCAATCCCCCTAAGGTTATGAATGGTCCAACCAATTGCCTCGTTATGTTCCTTTAGGACCTTAATCAATTTAATCTCTTGCTCCTTTGTCAATTTAGCATTAATAATCACAGGGAGCGTATTCTGCGGTCCTAAAAATTGATATTTTAAATTCTCGGGCAATGGTTTCAATTCAAGCTGGGGTGGGGTAATGATTGATGGTAAGGTAGGTGCTGAAGATTCAACAAGAGGAAGAGGTTTTCAGTGAACAAAATCAGTAACCTCTTCCGAAGATGTCAAGTTAGAGGGTTGCGGGTCAAATTCATCAACCAAAGAGGAACTTTCAATTGAAGAAACTGTCAAATAAGTTTCAATATTAACATAATCCTCATCAAGTTCCTCAATAAATCCACAATCCTCAAATTTGTTGATCGCCTTAAAAATATCCAATTTCATTCGTTGGTCCCCAAAGGTGATTTCCATGCTACCGCTTTCACAATTAATGTTGGCCTTTACGGTAGCCAGGAACGGACGCCCCAGAATGATGGGCGTGTTCCTCAGATTATCTGGTACATCCATGTCAAGGAAAAGGAAATCTACAGGAAAATAGAAATCCTTGACCTTAACAATAACATCTTCAATAACGCCTCGTGGGTTTGTGACCGAACGGTCCGCTAACTGTAGCGTTACTAAAGTTGACCGAAGTTCACCTAACCCAAACTTCTCGTAGAGAGAAGTCGGAATTAGGTTGATGGATGCACCGAGATCCAAAAGTGCTCTATCAAATGTGTAATCTCCGATAACGCAAGAAATCAAAGGAGCACCAGGATCTCTCTTTTTCTGAGGGAGGTAGTGCAGGATAACAAAGCTAGCCTGCTCGGAGAGTACCACCTTCCTTGGAACAGATTCTCTCGACTTACGCTTTTGTGTACATAATTCCTTTAAAAATTTTGCGTAAGTCGGTATGTGCTTGATAGCATCAAGGAGCGGAATATTGATCTTAACATTCTTAAATAAATTCAGAAGCTCCTCATTGCTATCAACAGACTTCTTCTTATTTGCTTTGGCTAAGGCTTCAGGAAAAGGAACATGAGTTAAATCTTTGGAATCAGGTTCCTGAGCCTTGATTTCTCCTCTAGAATTCTCCTCTCTCTCAGATTCTTCAGGATTCAAAAGATCAGAATAGTGTGGTTGTGGATCCTGAGTCTTCTTACCACTCCTCAAAGTGGCAGAATTTGCATAAGCATAATAATTTGGGTCTTGGGGAGGGTTAGGAAAGATTGGAGGGGCTTGATTGACCATGAATTGTTGATTAGCAGAAGAAGAGACGAGGAACCCTGCTCAACCACCTGAGCATGTGCGTGCGGGTCCCTCTGATTTCCGTACCCTATGTTTCGCGGGTTGGGTACGGGTTGGGATGGTAGAGATTCGGGTTGATGAGAGTTAGCAATGAGCCCGGATTGCAAGTTGTCCAGCGATTTTTTCATTTGCTGCATAAGTTGGAGCATAGATCCTTGCATCTTTACCATTTGACAGTTCAAATCAGCCTACCCTGCGGGTTGACGGGCATTCCAAGTTGGCTGATTGACCTGATTCAGAGGCAACTGAGTATATACTTGACCCTGACCCATTGGTCGTTGCGGAGCATAGTTGTTGGGTCGGAATTGGGTTTGTTGCCTCGGATTTTTCCAAGAGAAGTTAGGGTGGTTTTTTCAACCTGGATTATAGGCATTCGAGTAGGGATTGGATCTAACATTCTCTTGTACATCACAGACATCCTTGTAGGGTGAGGATGGAGAGAAAGAAAGGGAAGGATCAGAAAAACTGGGATCAAAGGCCCCAGTTGGGAACCCATGGGGTTCCGAGAAATGCTGACTCATAGGTTGAGTCGCATCGAGTTGATTCACGAACTCCCATCCAGAAGGAGCTCGTGAGGAATGGAATCCCGAATTTTGGGATTGAGTGGATTGAGAGTTGTTCATAGAATTTCCAACCATCCACTCTTCCATTCTTTTAGCAACCAAGTCCACCTTATCAAGTTTATTACAAATCAATTCCATATCAAATGAATGAGAGTCATAGACTTCATTGACATTTGATCTGGGTTGCTGGGACCGGTTAAAAGTATCCATGGAGGCATGATTAATTGAATTCTCACTCATTTCCTCCAATAAATCATGTGCACTATCTGCATCTTTATTGAGGAAATTGCCTCCACAAGAAGCATCCACATGATTTCTGAGTTGCTCATTCAACCCATGATATACGATCTGCACGAGTTGCCATTCCGGCACCTCGTGGTGTGGACACCTCCGCAATAAGTCCTGGAATCGCTCCCAGGCCACATGAAACTGCTCCCCCGGCCGCTGGGTAAAAGTAGTAATTGCCCGTCTCAAAGCATTGGTACGATCGACTGGGAAGAATTTCTTCAGAAAGGCCAATTTCAACTCATTCCAAGTTGTAATTGGTCTTCCTATTGTCCTATACCAATGCGCGGCTTTATCCCTAAGAGAGTGGGGGAAGAGCCTCATGATCATTTGCTCCTCGTTAACGTTTCAAGCCTTGGTGGTCTGAACCAAAGTGGTCAAATCTTCCAAGTGCTGAAACGGATCTTTGGAGCCAAGCCCATGATAATGTTTAATTAGGCTTAACACATGGGGCTTGATTTCTACATCACTGGCTGGAATCTAGACGCTGGGACATTACCCGTAATTCGAAGGATCGTAAAAATCCTTCAAGGGCTGAGTGCCCTGCATTCTCTGGAACCATTCCTGCATTCTCTGCATTTGTTCCAGCTGCCTTCTAAATTCTTCCTGTGGATTTTCAAGCAGAGGAGGCTGTTGATCGGCCATGGGATCAAATTGACCAAAATCTAACTTGCGCCTCCTAGAATGTTCTAACGATCCTTCCAATCGGGGATTCAATGACCGTCTTCCCAACATAAACTAGGAGAAGGTCGGAAGGACTGGGGATAGGGACCCTGCAGCACAACAAAATAAGGCTGTCCTTAAGTGGGGTAGCCTAAGGATCTACTGACTCCCAAAACCAGCCTTAAGACTGTAAGTGATTTACTCTACTTGCGTCTGTTTAATCCAACCAGTTAGGAGGGACTGGGGAGAAGGTTCTTCCTTTGGCTTTCGCCTCCGGTTCCTAGTGTACCTCCCAGCCGCGGTCGTTTGACGCTACTCCCCTAGCTAGACATCAGATTAATCAGTACAAGTAGGTTAATCAAAAACAATCTCAGACTAGGCCCTGAAGAGCAAATCAAACCTTAAGGCCAACGTCTACTCAATTTTATTAAGGCCTGGGATTGTGGTGCTTATGGAATGTGATGGGCCCTTACAATGGGTTGTGCCCTTAATGATTGATTGAGATTTGTGTAAGTGCGTGCACAACCAGGGTTTTCAAGCAAGATTATTGATAATGTGTGAATTTTAGTGTTCAAATCTTGCTTAAGTAGCTTTTAGGGTTTCAAATTAGGTGAATTGCAATCAAGTTTCTAGGCAAACCAAGTTGTAAAACACAGGTGAAAATTATTTTCCTTTAAAATCAGAAAGAAAGTGGATTGCCTGGAATATACCTAGATTGAAAACCCTAAGGAGAAGCTACTTGATGAGTTGGTTTTAAAATAAAGTGGTGCGGCCCAAACAACTCAAACAACTGGCCACAAATGCACCACTAAGTTAGGCACTCAAAGATGATTAACCTAGAATGATTTTTACTCTGTTATGTGTTGCTTTGTGTGTACCAATTCCACAAATCAGAACTCGGTTGAGTAGAAAACAAATCAAGTTGATCAAGTGCCTTGAATGTGGGTGTGTGTTGTGTGTTTGTTGAAAATTACCCCACAAGATTATCTTTTTGTTATTTTTTTTTTATGGATGAGGGTGGAATGAATGTGAGTGAAAATCCAAACAACCAAACTATTCCTAGGATTTATGCAAACACCTAGGTTAATTGGGATTTGGATTTAATGTGGCGAATGAAATCTATGGAGGGGGAAAGAATGGGGGAGCACTTACAGTTGTCTTCAACTGCACTTTACTCCAGTCTACCGCTTGTTGATTCCTTGATGGAGGTCTCTGCAAAACAATAGACACAAGAGAAAGCTAGTTAGAAAACAAATAAAGTGCAAGAAATGAGAAGAAAAGATCGGAAATCGTTGCCTCCCCGGCAACGGCGCCAAAATGTTGAACCGATTTTTGCGAATGCTACGCTTACGTGTTTGGTTTCGAAAAACCTGTCATTGTAGTTCGAAAGCGAAGAATTCATGTTCAACAAACAAAATTTATATCGAAAAGAATTCCGGGTAGAACACAGGGAGGCTACATTGATCTATATTCGCAATTATATTTTTTTTAGGATTTTTGTTAAGCAAGGTGATATAATTACAATGGAGCTATCAAACTAAGAGAGAGAGAGAGAGAGAACATACATTCAATATTTCAATTGTTTATAAAAGTTACACTAGAATGCGGAAAATCAATTACACTATAAAGTAGGAAAATTCTACACTAGAAAAGCTGTAAATAAGAATGGGAGAGAGAAGTTATCCTCCTCGAAGATTGCTTGGAGGACGAGTCGGATGGGACGACTCCTGGATGAAGGAGAACGAAGCAGGACGAAGGAGGATGAAGCAAAAGAACGGGAATGGAGTAGCACGCCGTCGTCGTCACGGGATCCACTTCCGAAGGGGAACGAAAATTGGACTTTATCTCGCAAGAAGCATCCCGGGTGTGGGACAAGCTTCTTTTGAGCTTTGGAGGGGTACAGAGGAGAAAGAAGGGATGAGAATTTCATATGGAGGGGGTCTCCTTTTATAGTTGCAAGGAGTGGGGGCAAAATGGACATTACAACTTCAAAATAATAAAAGAGGGGTCTTTAGTGACGGATAAATCCGTCACTAAAGCCCCGACGTAGGCGTTGTGGCTGGCTCGCGCGCTCAACGGCTTGCGCACGTCTGCCGCTTTTCAGCCGTCCGATCGCGAGATCGGACGGCTTAAGATGCGTCCGCACCCGTCGCACTGCGCGCCCCCCGCGCGTCTGATTGCGCGTCCGATTGCACGTCCAATCGCGCGTCGACGCTATCAGGCGCGCACGGCCGTCCGATCTCCATCTGATTCTCCACCCGCGCCCAATCGCCGCGCCTTCTAGCCCCCTCTCCACGGCTCTAACCCGCGCCCCACGCTCGCGATAGTGCGCTCGACCACTGCGCTATGGGGCGCGGATGGTCGAGCGGGCGCTTTTAAATGCGAGCGCCCACAGCCGTTGGATTAAGATCCAACGGCGAAGAGTGATCAGGTGCAGGGGCCTTCACAAGATGAAGCGGCTGCTTGGGCGGCTGAGATGGCGCCACGTGGCGCTATCTTGGCTGTCCATCTTCTGGAAGTTGTAGATGGTGCCACGGATGTCGGATTGACTCGATTTTTGTGTCGTTGGGCTGCGATCGTCGATCCGAATTCATTCGTGCGGTCGGATTTATCATCTGAAGTGCGGATTTATACCATCCTAGCCCTTGATCTTCTAGGGTTCCCAGGTCATTATCTGATGCTACGGATGCCTGATTAGGGCGATCTTGGAGTCGTTGAACTCCAATCGTCACCCTGATCACATCCATACAGTTGGATCTTTGATCCGAGGCCCCGATAAAATGTTTACCCTATCCAAGCACATAAAAGGAGACAATTAACCTCCATTTTATTCAAACTACTCTAAATGCAAGATGATGCATGTAATGCAATATTTATATCATGAAATGCAATCCTATGCTTAAGAACATGCATAAATAGACATTTTAAGTAGTGTAAATGTGTTTACATCACCTCGGATGGATGATCTGACTGTATGGATCTGATCAAGATGACGATCGGAGTCTAACACCTCCAAGATCATCTAGATCGGAGTCCTGTAGTACCTTATGCGGTCCGAGGAAGATCAACAGCCAAAAGGGCAATGCGACATTCTTATGGGCTTTAGATAAAAATTTGACCTTACGGATGGATCCAGAGCGATGATCGCAGTCTGGCAATGCAGGAATCATCTTAATCTAAGCACTGTGGCACCATTTGCAATAGAAAGAAGATGGATGGCCCAGATGGCACCATGTGGTGCCATTTAGGCTCCCAACACTACCCAGTAACAGTTGGCGACACCATTCATCTTTCACGCCTTCGAATCCTAGCCATTTGATCAAGATCCAATAGCTAGGATGCCTCCACATCAGCAGCACTCAATTCGTCTTTGAGACATAAAAGTGCCCGTAGCACATTGGTCGCGAGGGGCACTCTCAAGTTGCAGGCACATGGTCGAATCCCCGCAAGCGCACGCAATCAACAGGGTGAGCGTGAGCGCCAAATTGGGCCACACGATCTTCAACGAACGGTGCAAGAGTCTCCACGTGGACGCACGGATGATCGTGAATATGTCCACGTGATCTAGCATCCAACTCAATGTGCATTCTCACGGGCCATCCAATGCTAGTTGAGGACATGATCCTCATGCGATCATGACCGTCAATCAAGCATCTGATGGTGAGAAGGTGGGAGAACGAGCAAAGCTGTAAGCAAGCGTGAGCTGGAGGCTATAGCGACACTTGAGCTGGACCTACAGCAATGTTCTGGAGGTCGCTAATTACCCTATACCTATTTTAGCTTCTTCCCTCCACTATAAAGGGACCCCTACACCTCCCCTTCTTCTTCATCTCTTCCTTTCTTCCTCTCACCACCTCCAAGGCTCTAGAGAGAGCTTGTCCCAAGCCTAGGATGCTCCTCTAGAGTAGAAAACCAAATATTTTTCAATCCCCTCATCCCCATTCGTGGAGCATCCCATGGTTGCCTTCTCACCTACTTCGGGAAGTATATCCTCACCACAATGACGTCCCATCCCGTCCTCCTTCCTCCGCCACTGTTCTCCTTCATCCTGCTCCTCACCATCTTCATCTGGGCGCCATCAAAGTGAGTCATCCTCCAAGCAACCGTTGAGGGGGATTCTTCTCATCTCCATCTATCTTTACTGCTTTCTAGTGTAGTTTTTCCCACTTTTGTGGTTGTAAAAAAACATTTGATTAGAAATCCATGATTGTCTCTCTCTCTCTCTTATATTTTTGTAAGTAGATTAGCTAGATAAAATTCTTCTACCTAATCTCTTGCTTGATAAAAAATATCAAAAAAAATTAGAAAAGATAAAAACAAAAAGAAATAAAAGAGAAACACATATCTTTCAAAATCAAACGTTCGCCTCCCCGTTTTCGACCCGGAACTCACATTTTGAGTTTCGGTTATAAATTTTATTTTATCGATGCATTTTGCGAGCTACGACGATGGGTTCTCCAAACCCTAACTTTAATATGCGAAACACCCCACTAATCAGTAGGGCATGAAATTGGGCATTAATGAAGTGACTCCCACCATTGCTGATCATGGCTTTCGATATCCCAAATCAGGAAAAGATATTTTTCTTTACAAAGTCCATGATAGCCTTCTGGTCACATTTTCAAGTAGGTATGGCTTTGATCCATTTTGAGATGTAGTCCACTGAGACTCGAATATACTCGAAACTGTTTGATGGTGGGAAGGGACCCATAAAATTGATGCCCCAAACATCAAAAATTTCGATGATCAAGATGGGTTGTAGAGGCATCATATCTTTCCTGATCATAGTCCCTAAGGTCTGGCATCTAGTGTAAGTCTTTACAATGTTATGTGCATCATTGTAAAATGATGGCCAGTAAAAATCGTACTGCAAAACTTTTGCAACCATCTGCTTCCCAGAGAAGTGGGCACCACAGGCTTTGTCATGACAGAAGGATAGCACATTTTGAACTTCCTCTTTAGGAATACACGTCCTAATGATTTGGTCAGCACAAAGTTTAAACAGCATAGTATCATCCCAAAAATAATGCTTGGCCTCAACCAAGAACTTATCCTGTTACTGTTTAGACCAGCCGTCGGAGTCTGCCCTATCACTAAATAGTTGACTAAGTCTGCATACCAGGGTAGACTCCTTCCATGCATGGTAAGAGGTTGTTCATCGATTGCATAGCAATCATGGGTCCTAATCAACCTAAATAATGTCTGAACCTATCTTAAATTGTGGATATTGCACTCATATCTTTTATATCATGCATTGCATCAGTCTATTTAGAATAAGATGAGATATCCTGCTAGTTAATGGCTTTTATTGCTATTTACAGATAATAAAGTGATCCAGGATGGAGATAGTGGAGTAAAGCAATAAAGGAAGAAGATACCCTTAGAAACCCTAGGATAGCCTTATCCCTACCCTTAGAAACCCTAGGACAGCCTTCCCAAACCCAAGACAATCTCCATTAGGGCACCTTAGCCTCAAAACCCAAACATCGATAGCACTATCCATGTTCCTATCCCTCTCCCAAACACTTAGGAACCAAAACCAACCTTAGAAAACATAAAACCCACTCTCCAGCAGCTTTTAGGACGTCCAGACATCTGGCTGGACATCTGATTTCTGCAGAATAACAATCCAGGAAGCCAAAACTCATACTGACATAGAATTGGATGTCTAATTTAGTGTCCAGACGTCCAATTTTGTAGTATAATACGTCTGAACACTATCCTAGACGTCTGATACTGTTGTCTGGTTCCTGATTTTGGTGTTGGAAGCCTTAGCTTGCCTATTTTGACCTAGGAACCCCATCGGACACCCTAGGAACCTAAGTAGAGACCTCCTAAGCCTAGTCCACTATCCATAGCCCTACTTGTCCTATCCCTAACCCAATTGAACCATCCCATACCTAATTGGGTGCATCTACAGTTGATTGGGTGCCCGAGCCTAATTAGATCCACCCAGGATCTAATTAACTCATACCTATTAGGGTTACCCTAGCCTAATCACATGCACACATCTAATTAGACTTGACCTAGACCTAATTAGGTTCACTCCTACCCAATTAGACTTTCCTAAGCCTAATTAGGTCCACACCCACTTAATCTAGATTGACCCAACCTATTTAGCACCTAATCCCACCAAAACCCACAACCTAGCCCTACGAAAAACACACACCCACACACACACGCACACCTTCCCATTTTACTCCCACCAAACCCATGCACACTCTCTTGGAAACCCTAAAAACTTGTGTCAAACCTAGATCCAAAAATTGTGGCATTTGCTATTTTTGGAGCCACCAAAAGTGGCAACCAAATGGAGCCTTCCATAAGGGCAAAGAGAGAGCTACGAAATTGGACCATCTCTCCATACACTCTCCCATCCATACTCTCCACTCTAAACTTGTTTCCACCCTCCGAAACCTTAAGGCCGTCCTCCTCATCCTCCTCCAGGGCTCCATGGACGGCTAGCTAGAGAAGCTTCTCTCCAAAGCTTCAAGGACGGCCATTGGTAGAGAAAGGGAGCAACACCCTCCTCTCTCCACTTGGGTGAACTAGCCCTCATCTTCTTCTTCTTGGATAGCCATGAAGGCTCACCCATAGCCTCTTGTGGCTGGCCATCTCTTTTGGTAGGTGTGTAGACGGGTTTGCATACCCAAGGTCTAGCCTACACCCTCACACAAGGCCGATGGCCCTAGTGGCAACTTTCCAGCATGAGGGATTTTCTTCTATTTATATGCTTTCTAGTGTAGATGATGTGTGATAATTTTTTATGTATAAATAATTTTATGATGTTTCTGTGATTGATTGTCCTCATGTTTGCTTGCCTATATGACACTTTGGTTTGTTCACACCATGCACGGCCACCATGGCCTCATGTAGATGCACATAGTCACTTAGGTTTTTGCTAGTTTATCTAGATCTAGGTTTCAATTCGCTTTTCGAAATAAAAAAATCAAAAACACAAAAAGACAAAAATAGTAGCTTAGGTTAGATTTAGGTTATAAAAGTCGAACCAAATCTCGATTCGTTTTCACGCCTCCCAGAGACGAACGACCGAGACTCAAGTTCTAAAAGGAATAAAGATCTATGAGAGTTTCATTATCACAAATATCTTTGACGAGTAGTTTTTGCGACTATACTACGATTTCCAACGATTTCAAAATACACGATTTCCACGCTCGTCATTCATCAAGGAATGTGTCGATTAAGGGTAATGAGGGTCCAATGTGTTCCAGGTGAAGTCTAGATATGTGGTCGGATACAACGTTCTTGGACCTGGCTTTATTGCATATTTCCAGGTCAAATTCCTGCAAGAGCAGGATCCATCTGATTAGTCTAGGTTTAGAGTCCTTTTTGGCTAACAAATGCCGGATAGCCGAGTGGTCAGTGTAAATAATCATGTGGGATCCTAGAAGGTATGATCTAAAATTTTCTAATCCAAAAACTACATTGAGTAGTTCTTTTTCTGTGACAGTATAATTCCGTTGAGCCACATCCAATGTTTTGCTTTCATAGTAGATCACCACGAGTTTTTTCTATCTTCTTTGTCCTAGGACTACTCCAACAAGAAAATTTGATGCATCACACATTATCTCAAAGTCCTGGGACCAGTCTGGGGGTTGTAAAATAGGTCCAGTTGAGACTGTATCCCTAAGGGTGTTGTAGGCATTGATGCAACTAGGTGTCATGTCAAAGAGTACATCATTGGCTAGAAGGTCAGTCAAAGGCTTGGAAAGTTTGGAAAAATCCTTAATGAACCTTCTATAGAAACCAACATGTCCTAGGAAAGATTGGATTTGCTTAATTGAGCTAGGAGGTGGAAGTTTGGAAATTAAATCAACCTTAGCTCGATCAACTTCAATGCCCCTATGTGAGACGATGTGACCAAGGACAATCCCTTCTTGAACCATGAAATGGCTCTTTTCCTAGTTTAAAACCAGGTTGACCTCGATACATTGCTTCAGGATTTTTTCTAGGTTGCTAAGACAATGGTCCAATGAGTCTCTGAACACGGAGAAATCATCCATAAAGACCTCCAAATATTCACCTACAATCTCTAGAAAGATGGCTAGCTTACAGCGCTGAAAGGTAGAAAGTGCGTTGCATAACCCGAATGGCATACGGTGGAATGCAAACATGCCATACAGGCAAGTGAATGCTGTCTTCTCTTAGTCCTCTAATGCAATAGCAACTTGGTTATCTCCTGAATATCCATCCAGGAAATGAAAATATTTCCACCCTACCAGTCATTCGAGAATCTGGTCAATGAATGGCAGGGGAAAGTGGTTCTTTTTAGTGGCCTCATTAAGCTTCCTATATCAATGCACACCCGCCACGCGGTTGTGGTGTGCGTGGGGATGGATTCGCCCTGGTCATTCGTGACCACGGTGAACATAGCCTTCTTTGGTACTACTTGAGTAGGGCTCACCCAGGGGCTGTCGGAAATTGGGTAGATGATATCCGCATCAAGCCACTTTATTATTTCCTTTGTAATGACATCTCGCATATTTGGGTTCAATTGCCTTTGCATCTGGCTAGAAGGTTGAGCCCCATCTTCCAAATAGAACTTGTGAGTGCAATAAGTAGGGCTAATTCCCCTTAAGTCAGAAAATTTCCACCTAATAACTGCCCGATGTTCAGAAAGGGTAGTAGTCAACCTACATTCTTGGTCCCTAGTTAGGTGTGCATTAATAATCACAAGGAATGTTTGATCTAGTCCTAGGAGGACATACTTAAGGATCTTGGGCAAAGGTTTCAATTCAGGTGTAGGTGGGACAATGTTTGAGGGGTAAGGGAAGGGTGGGAGTTGATTAACATCAATCTCCTCAAATGGAGGTTGCCGGTGGTAATTAGCTATATAGATTTCAACCTCCAATGACTGGGATGGGTCAAGGTAGTCATCAACTAGTTGAATCATATGGTTTTCTAAAGAGCTATCCATGAGGCATTCTTAAAACAGGGTTTCCATGGGATCATATTCCTTGACCCAACCACAATCAAAAGACTTAGTCACCTTGAAGATATCCAATTGCATCTTCTTATCTCCGAAGGTGATTTCCATACATCCCGTGTCACAATCAATGTTCACCTTGGCCATAGCCAAGAAGGGTCTGCCAAGATGATGGGTGTGTTCTGTAGTTGTTCGAGACTTCCATGTCAAGGACTAAAAAGTCAAATGGGAAGTAGAAGTCCTTAACCCAAACTATTACATCCTCAACTACCCTTTTCGAGGTTTTCACAGATCGGTTGGCCAGTTGGATAGTCATAGGTGTAGGCTTTAATACCCTAAATCTAAACTAGTGATAAAGGGTAGCCGAGATTAAGTTAATTGAAGCACCTAAGTCCAAGAGTGCTCTATCAAATGTCATGTCACCAATATTGCAAGATATCAGAGGCACTCTAGGGTCAGTTCTTTTTAGAGGTAGGCTGCCCAATATCGCTAAACTAGCTTGTTTCGATAGCACTACCTTCCTAGGTGCTTGGGTTCTCAGCTTACGCTTAGGTGTACAGACATCCTTCAAAAATTTAGTGTAAGCTCGGATATGCTTGATTGCATCGAGGAGAGGTATATTAATCTGTACTTGTTTAAAAATCTCCAACAACTCCTCGTTCTTAACCACATTTCTCTCTTTCTTTATTTTCTCCAAGGCTTTAGGGTATGGTATTTGGGTTTGAATTGGTTCAGGCTCCTAATCCTTGGGTTCCTCCCACTCATCCTTAGAATCAAGCATCTCAGGTAGTGAAGTCACATGAGGCGTTGGCCGTTTGAGGTCTTGGGTTTGAGTGCCGCTTCTCAAAGTAATCGCATTGGCTGAGGCATTGGAGCCATGGTTAGATCCTTGAGAAGAAGAAGAAACATTAAACCCAGGAGGTGTCTGTGGGGCTTGTTGGATCATGTGGGTATGCCCCTGATTTGATTGGAACCCTTGAGGATTGTGGTCTTTGTTCATTACATTCCTCAGGTTCGGTTGTGGTTGAGAAGGAAGGGACCCTTGTTGTTTGTTATCCAACAGTAAGCTCAATTGTCCCTTCACTAATGCCAAATGCCATCTCCTCCTGATGTTTCTTATTCATATCAGCCATCATTTAATTAGAGTGTCCATTTGGTTCTGTGTAGGGGCCACCCTATTTTGGTTATAGGGGGTTTAGTTGGTGGACCTTGTTGATAGGAGGGAGGGTTTTGCCTAGGTTGGTTCTGGAATTGATTCGATTTTTTATAAGACTAGGCAAAGTTTGGGTGGTTACGCCATCCCGGGTTGTAAGTGTTGGAGAAATGGTCTGGTTTAGAAAATCCCTGGATGGCCTGGGCATCTTCAAAGGTAGATGATGTCGAAGGATAGGGGAAAGAGTAATCAGAGTTTGAGGGATCAAAGGTCCCTCCTTGGAACATGGTCAAGGGTTGTTCATGGTGCATTTAGTGAATATATTGAACTAAGTCCACATTGTGAGCTCCCTTCGCTAGGGAGAAGGTTTGTAACGGGGTTCAGGTTTGGTTCAACAGCTCGTCAATCTTTTTATCCACCAACTCAACCCGATCCAACTTCTTGGCTATAATGTCCATGTCAACCATTTCAGAATTGGTTTGCACCTCATAAATTTGATGGCAACACCATCATGAACCATAACTAACTCAATTTGCTCTGATAAATTCAATAAAAGCTCATGCATAACCTTCAGAGAGTCCTAAGTGCTTAACATTCTATTTTGAGAAGAAAAGATGAAAGCAGGGTTATTTATGTAATTTTACAATCTTATCACAAATATAGAATAACCACAGGGTATTTCAGGGGTTTATTAAAGGTCATATGGTCATTAATGTCTAAAAAGTGGGTCCATACAGAAAGAAACGGGTTTTCACATGTTTTGACAATTAAATGAAATCTAAAACCCTAAAAATTGACCTGCTTCATTCACTAAGGTTTTGGTCAGGATAAAATTCACCTAAACCCTCTAAAAATCATAGAAAAATATTCTCTAGGGTTTAGCATCCTTGATTTGACCATCTGAAGCTATTTTGACCTAAAATAGAGTCTCAAACAAATAGTTGCCCTAATTTGGGTTTATGCATAATTTAACCAATCAAACTTAGTCAAAACCTAAATCTGGCTTCACCATTAAATTCCTTGGGTCCAAATTAGGTTTGTATCGAAATTTGCACCCAATCGGAGATCATCTTGACCAAGTTTGCATTTTAGTCCAGTTTGACTCTTTCCTCTCACACACATGCCTCTAACTTTTGAATTCGTTGCAAATTACCCCCTAACTTCTTCATCTTCTTTTTAGAATGGTCCTTTCAACCATTTGAGGTCAACTGACCTCTAAGAGAGCTTTGACCAGACCAAATCCTACTCTAATGGCAATTAAATCCCACCAAACTTGGTGGGATTGATGTTCACACATAGACAAACCTATTAGGATAGATCCTAACTCCTAAAACCCATTGATTCGTGCGTGCAAATGCATTCAATCAATGGGTGTTTCTTAATTTCCTAAAGAGCACATCCGATCTCTTTTCTGATCTAGAGCCCTCTTTGGAGCTCTATTTAAACCCTGGAACCCCTGCCTTACCTCCTTAGCAAATTTTGGTGAGTCAAAACACCCTAATCTACCCTCTTTGGCCACCAAACACCTTTGCTCTGGTGACCTCTCTCCGAGTTGCTCCTCCACACCTCCAACCATCAAATTGGAGGTGCCAACATCTTCCTCTCTTCCTCACGCACCTCTTCGGTAAAAGGGAGGACGTTCCTCTGGCTCAATCGTCATCATCGCTTCACTGTCTCTACCGTCTTCTCCTGCTCTGGTCTCCTAATCTACAAGAGGTCATGAAAAAGGAGATCATCAAGTGGTTAGATGCAGGGATCATCTACCTGATCTCCGACAGTCGGTGGGTGAGTCTAATCTAGGTTGTGCCTAAGAAGGCAGGATTCACCGTGATCATGATTGAAACTAGAGAGACCATACCAACCTATATAGCGAACTCATGGAGAGTCTGCATTGATTACAGAAGACAGAATGCCTCCATGAAGAAGGATCATTTCCCACTTCTGTTCATTGATCGGATACTCGTGAAACTAGCGGGAAATAGATTCTTCTACTTTTTGGATGGGTACTCCGATTATAATCAGGTGGAAATCCATCTTGAGGACTAAGAGAAGACCACCTTCACCTGCCCCTACGGGACATACACATTCCGTAGGATGCCTTTCGGTCACTTCAATGCACCCGCTACCTTCCAGCAGTGCATGCTTGCCATATTCTCAAATATGGTAGGTGAATACCATGAAGTCTTCATGGATGACTTCTCGGTAATTGGGGAATCTTTTGATGATTTCCTCCTGCACTTAGTCCAAATCCTCAGGCATTCCATCAAAGTGAATTTGGTTCTTTGTTTGGAAAAGAGACATTTCATGGTTCCTGAGGGAATTGTCCTGGGTCACCTTGTTTTTGAGAACGGCATCCAGGTTGATCGAGCCAAGGTTAATTTCATTTCTAAACTACCCATGCCTAGCTCGGTCAAGGACATCCACTCTTTTCTGGGGCACGTTGATTTTTACCGTCGTTTCATTCCTGATTTCTCAAAAATTGCACGCCCCCTCACTAATCTTCTCTCGAAGGATGTCCCTTTTGAGATAATCGATGAGTGCACTCACGCATTTGAGAGCCTACGTGATTGAGTTATGCAAGCACCAATCCTACAATCCCCTGACTGGTCTCTACCCTTTGAGATCATGTGTGATGCATCTGACTACGTAGTAGGGGCGGTGCTTAGGCAGAAAGTTGACAGGAAACCTGTGGTCATCTACTACTCCAGCAAGATGCTAGACGAGGCTCAACGTAACTACACAGTTACTGAGAAAGAGCTGTTTGCAGTAGTATTTGGCCTGGAGAAATTTAGATATTATCTTCTGGGTTCCGGTGTCATCATTTACTCAGATCACACTACTATGAGGCACTTACTCGCGAAGAAGGATGCGAAACCTCGATTAATCTGTTGGATCTTGTTGTTGTAAGAATTTGATCTCGAGATTCATGACAAGGCGGGAAAATAGAGCGTGGTAGCTGACCATTTATCTCGTCTTCCTTCTTTAGTCATTGACCCGTCTGGTCCGATCACCGAGCATTTTTCTGGCGAACATTTACTAGCCATTCACGATCTCCCCTGGTTTGCTGATATAGTAAACTACTTGGTTACAAGGAAAGTCCCACCAGATTGGGCGACTTCCAGGCAGGACAAGCTGATTTTCTAGCCCAAGTACTATATTTGGGAGGAACCGTATCTTTTTCACATTGGCAATGATCAGTTAATTTGGAGATGCATTCCTGATGATGAGGTCAATGACGTGATCTCATTCTATCACGACCAGGCCTGCGGTGGCCATTTCTCTAAGTGTAAAACCACAGCGAAAATTCTCCAGTGTGGGTTCTTCTAGCCCACAATGTTCAAAGATGCACAAACGTGTTGTAGGGCATGCACTCATTGTCTAACCCTCGGCAACATGGGCCCATGGGATATGATGCCCTTGAACTCGATAATTGTGTGCGAAATCCTTTACATATGGGGAATCAATTTCATGGGACCCTTTCCTGGATCTAACGGCTTCAAATACATCCTGCTCGTTGTTGATTACATCTCTAAATGGATCGAAGCTATCCCCACGAGAACTAGAAATCATAAAGTTGTTCTTCGATTCATCCAGGAGAACTTTTCTAGATTTGGGGTTCCTAAGGCCATCATTAGCGATGGCGGGTCTCATTTCAACAATGTGCACTTCCAGTCCGTGATGAAAAAGTACGGGGTGTTGCATTGTATCTCAACTGCTTATCACCCCTAGACTAATGGATGAGCAGAACTGTTGAATCGAGAGATCAAGAAGATCATTCAAGTCACTGTTCAGCCTGACAGGAAAGACTGGTCTACTCGCCTTTCGGAAGCTTTGTGGGCCTATAAGACTGCCCACAAGACCCAATTACGCATGTCTCCCTTTAGATTAGTGTACGAAAAGGCATGTCACCTTCCTATAGAGATGGAGCATAAGGCCTATTGGGTAGTGCGAAAGTGCAATCTAGATCTGATGAAGGCTGGAATACATCGCTGGTTGCAAATGAGCGAGATCGAGGAACTATGCAATAATGTGTACGAGAGCTCGCATATCTACAAAGAGCGGGTCAAAGCCTTCCATTATAGGCACATTGTACGAAATTCTTTCCACCCTGGTCAGAAAGTCCTACTCTTTGATGCCAAGCTCAAACTCTTCCCAGGAAAACTCAGATCTAAGTGGATTGAACCTTTCTTTGTCAGAAAAATCTTTGGAAATGGAGCCATTGAAATTAGTGAACCTAGCCATGATTTTGAACCTTTTGTCGGGAACGGTTAGAGACTCAAACCATTCGTTGAGCTCACCGACCTGAACGTGGCTGAGTTATCTCTTAATCTCCATTCTCCCTGAGCTTATTGCACCCAGCTGATGGCATTAAACTTAGCGCTTAATGGAAGGCAACCGGTCACCTCTTTGAAAAACCCGAAATCCTTTTGACATATCTCTTTGCTGAAATCATATTGCACTTTAGGGTTCGTCCATTAGAACAACCAACTCCACCTCTGGTACACGTACCAAAGCTTGAAATCATCCGCAACAGTCACCTCGACCCGTCCACCCACCCTTTTGAACCTGTTCTAATGTATGATCCAAACTGAATTTGAACCCACCTAATTTACAATGAAGACATTGCAAATCATAGGCATGGGGGGTATTAAAGTGCAAAATGCCATGAAATCAACTCTCACAAAAGAAAAAAGGGGGATTAAGGAAAGGGAAGGTCCATTTGAGAGAAAAATGAGAAAAAGGAGGGAGGAAAAATTGGAAAGAAAAGAAAGGAGAAAAAAGATAAAGAAAAAAATGGAGTCCCTTCAAAATGATATGGAACTTACCTAACTTCTATGTTGGATCGAATGATGAATTAAGACTTGGAAGGCTAAAACTTAAGGGGTTAGTGGCGAATACCAACCTTAGGCATCTTAGATCTATTTTAAGATTTAAACACTCACATACTTGTCAAGATCCGGATTAGTCCTCAAGAGGTTGAGGAAAATGCAAAGCTTACGTATTAGGTGTAAGGCTTAGGTAGTATTCGACCACGTTAACTAACCTCTGGTTTGCGGGACCTGGTAACTTAAGCACCCAAAAATCACACAGTCTGGTTCAGTGCGCTTAATTATGAAATTATGCCAAAGCATTTATGCTATTCTGAAAATGGTCCTAAGATCTAGATTAGGAGCGGCTCGAAAACACAAGTTGATTTGGACAAGTTCCCAACGCAGAGAGGTGGGAAATTCCCCTCGAAGATGCACAATAACATACTGTCTCCTCGATGCTTGTCTCCTAAGATATATAAATAACCTACCGGGGCATGTAAGCACCTTGTGCTGGTTCAGATGCCATGGGTCGCATTATCACGAAATGTTGATTGCCAAGGTCTGGATTTAGCTACAGAACACCATGGGCATCACTATCCTAAATTGTCAAAAGCCAGGGTTCTGGGGGTTGCCATGGGCGGTACTATCTCGAAGCATCGATTGCTAGGGACCTTGCGAGGATTGATGGTAGGGACAAGGAATCTGATACAGAACATGTTTAGCGCCAATTCAAAGTTGGATCTAAGGAAAAATATAATGAAAAGAAAAAAAGAGAGAAAAAGCTCTCCACAAATAAAAAATCTTCATTTGTCCCTCTCTCTTTTACAAAAATGCACTAACAAACTGAACTTGGGCTAACCACGTTACAAGCACGGGTGCTTTAACCGCTGGGTCCAACGAACCTTAGGTTAGTTCCTGCGGGCCTTAGAAACCTTCACAACAGACTGAGGCAAAAGCTAGTCAAGTTTGGATCTAGGTTGGTACTTGAGTACCTCTAGGCCTATTGTTGCTATTAAGATATGATTCCTAGAGATGCAGCCTAGTAAGGCATCCTAACGGTTACATCTGACCTAGATAACTAGTTTGGTCCATAAAGTTTTGCTAAGGAACTAGCAAAAGCTAGGCATGGGGGTATGATGGGGACACCATCATGAGCCATAACTAGCACAATTTGGTCTAATAAAGTCAATAAAAGCTCCTACATAACCTTTAGAGGGTCCTAAGTGCTTAACATTCTATTTTGAGAAGAAAAGATGAAAATTGGGTTATTTCTATAATTTTACCACCTTATCACAAATACAGAATAACCATGGGATACTTCAAGGGTTTATTAAAGGTCATATGGTCATTAATGCCTAATAAGTGGTTCCATGCAGACAGAAATGGGTTTTCACGCGTTTTGAGAATTAAATGACATCTAAAACCCTAAAAATAGACCCACTTAATTCACAAAGGTTCTAGTCAGGATAAAATTCACCTAAACCCTCAAGAAATCATAGAAAAATATTCTCTATGTTTGACATCCTTGATTTGACCATCCAAACCCATTTTGACCTAAAATAGAGTCTCAGATAGATAGTTGCCCTAATTTGGGTCTCTGTGCAATTTACCTAGGCAAACTTGGTCGAAACTTAAATCCAACTTCATCATCGGATTCCTTGGATCCAAATTAGTTTAGTACCAAAATTTGGCCCCAATCAAAGATCATCTTGACCAAGCTTGCATTTTGGTCCAGTCTGACTCTTTTCTCTCACACACATGCCTCTAACTTTTGAATTCATTGCAAATTGGCCCCTAACTTTTTCAACTTCTTTGCAAAATGGTCTTGTCTGCCATTAGAGGTCAATCGACCTCCAGGCAAGCTTTGACCAGATCAAATCCTACTCTAATGGCAATCAAATCCCACCAAACTTGGTGGGATTGATGTTCACACCTAGACAAACCTATTGGGACATATCCTAACTCCTAAAACGCATTGATTCGTGCGTGCGAACGCATTGAATCAATGGGTGTTTCTTGATTTCCTAAAGAGCACATCCGAGGTCTTTCTTAATCTAGAGCCCTCTTTGGAGCTCTATTTAAACCCTGGAACCCCTGCCTTACCTCCTTAGTAAATTTTGGTGAGTCAAAACACACTAATCTACCCTCTCTAGCCACCAAACACCTTTGCTCTGGCAACCTCTCTTCGACTTGCTCCTCCACAGCTCCAGCCATCAAATTGGAGGTGCCACTATCTTCCCTTCTTCCTTGCACACCTCTTTGGTGAAAGGGAGGGCGTTCCTCTGCCTCAATCGCCATCGCCGCTTCACCGTCTCTACCGTATTCTCCAGCTCCGGTCAGCCACAACTGGAGCCCTCCGCCCATCTCCTTCCCCTCTAAGTCTCTCTATTCCTTCTTCTCTCCCTCTATGTTCTTTTTCACCTATGCGGAAGTCACTCGCGACCACTACACCGTCCTACCGCACTCCATCTTCATCTACTCCGGCAATGCTCCGACGAAGCCTCCCTGCCACACCACTGCACGAAACTCGCCGCTACCACCCTCATAATCTTCGCTGAGACTTCCTAAACAAAAGCCCTCTATAAATAAGGGCATCCACCCTCTCTACCGCACCACCGACCAACCCACCTCCGCAGCGTCTTCTCCGTCATTGACAGCCTCTCTAGCCACAATACGTCCTCCACCCACCACCGTTGAGTTCTCCTCACACGCTGAAGCTTTTGAATGCTCTAATTGGGGCTTAGCACCTGTGTTATTGACTTTAGGTACTTGTCCGAGCTATGACACCATTGCCATTTTCGCAGCCCTGTTCATTGCGTTCAAAGTCACGCACGTCCCTGGTGCTTCCCCCAGGTTGCGTGGAGTAGCTCCAGGCAGGTCTCCAAGCAATCAATTGAAGGAGTCCATCCCTGCTGCTGCCCAAATTAAGGAAGACTCCTCTACTGTAGATACGCGAAGAAGAGGGTGGGACTTAGTCTCACCTTGTGAAGAGAAGAGGCACCCATGGCACATAAGTTTATTTTGCACCTCTGCTTAGTTGCCTCAGCATGCACACGGGGTGAGGTCCTGCTCATGCACGCCCTTACCCACGGTTCATGCCACACAGGTCTGGGCCTTGGTCCATTTACTCGGTTACCTGGGTCTG
The DNA here is from genome assembly GCA_037157565.1 of Thalassia testudinum. Lineage (NCBI taxonomy): Eukaryota > Viridiplantae > Streptophyta > Magnoliopsida > Alismatales > Hydrocharitaceae > Thalassia > Thalassia testudinum. The sequence continues at coordinate 65,772,480 of JAZHRO010000025.1, read as the reverse complement.
GTCTAGTTCGCCCAATCCTGAGAGAGAAAGAAGAGAGAAAGAGAGAGAGGAGGGGGGGTTTTTGCCCTCAGTTGCTCTCTCTACACCTGGTGAATTTGAGAGGCCTTCGCCTCTAAAGCTGTTGTGTTGTGCTTATGCCTCTCCTCTGAGGCCTGAAGGAAAAAGAGAGGCCTTTGCCTCTACTACTGGTTTTGAGTCACTATTGCATTATTGAAATACTTAAGTTGACGAGGAATATTTGGTTGGATTCACTGTTCAATTATTTGAGAAACTTGAGCTTAATTAAAAGGGGTTAATTGGTGATTCAAATCACCATTTTAACCCATCATTTTTTGCACATTGATATTTGAATCTAGGTATATCATGCTTGAATAAATTCTGATTGCTATTGTTTATATCTCTTACTTAGAATTGTGATCTTGAGATTGATTACTGATTGCACTCTGCATTCGACCTTGGACTTTTCTGAGTTATGAATTTAAGTGTTTAATGCAATTTTGTCTTATACTATAATGCATTTCTTAAACATCAAGGATTTCGTGTTAACAAAATCCCACCACGGGGTTGACTGGACCAATTAAATTGGCTCATGGAGGTATTGTTAAGTGAATTCTCGCTCATTGATTCAAAGAGCTCAAATGCACTCTCTTCATCCGTATTCAAAAAGTTTCCTCCACATGAAGCATCCACAAAATTCCTAAAGTTGATGTCCAGACCATGGTAGAAAATCTGGGCCAATTGTCACCTTGAAACCTCATGGTGTGGGCATTTCCTCAATAATTCATTAAATCTCTCCCATGCCTCATTAAAGTGCTCTCCACTTTGCAGGGTAAAAGTAGTAATGGCTCTCCAAAGGGCATTAGTCTTTCCTATGGGGAAAAACTTCTTAAGAAAAGCATGCCTTAATTTTGCCCAAGTGGGGATGGGTCTCCCTAAAGTCCTAAGCCAATGAGATGCTTTGTCTCTTAGGGAGAACAGGAACATCTTTATTAAAATAACATCTAAACTGATGTTCCTAGGTTTTACAGTCCGAGCAATCCGCTCTAAGTCCTCTAGGTGTTGGAAAGGGTCATCATTCAAGCTCCCATGGAAATGGCTTTGAATCAAGCTAAGGACATTGGGTTTTAGCTTAAAATCATCTCCCCCTTTGAGGACCTTAAGGTATGGCTCTACCCAGATGGCAGACGGATCATAAAAATCACAGAGAGGACTTGGTTGGCACTTAAGGGGTGGTGGTGTGTTAGGTGGGTTCAGTGGGGATTGTCCTTGAGGGTTCTGCCCTTGATTTTGCCCCTGAGGGTTCTGTAGTCAGTGTATGGCCTACATGATGGTGTGAATCTGTTGTTGCTAAAGTTGGTGGTTGGCGGTAATCTGAGCATGAATCATGGCCATGGCATTGGGTTGAGGTTGATCCTCAGCTTCCTCAACTTATGGGTCAGCCATGTCCTCAATCCTAGTTTCTCCAAGTTTCGCTATCTAAAGCAACCAACTCGGGATGAAGTGATCGCCTTCTGTGCATGCATCAGAGAAGAACCAGGAGAGATGCGAAGGGAAATAGATGCGAGAAGTGTGTGTACAATTGGGTGCAAGGACCCAATGCCAAAACAAGTGTTCCTTCACAGGTAAGATTAAGATGTGTGATTTTTAGGATTTAAATCTTGCTTTAATGGCTTTTAAAGTTCTCACTTGTTTACACATTCAAACATGGCACAAATGTATAGGCACACGGTTGGTAAAAATTGATTTTCTTTAAGGCTTTTTGTGTGACTATATAAAATCAAAACTCCCAAGTGTAGAAGATCCTAGGGTGTGCAGCTTCTATTCAATGAATCCTTTTTAAGATTTTTTTCAAGAGGGGTCCAATCAAAGAAATCAACGACTCTATCTTGACCAAAATTGCATGAGATTTTCAAAAAAATTAACTTCAAAAATTTTTGAGGATGATAGAGTGCCCAAGTTTACGTTTTTCCAAGAGGGGGTCAATCTGTCCAGAACCTCTAGATCAGTGCGCAAGTTTAATGCGTTGATCAGAACAAGCACTAATCAATTTCAAATGCAAAAGTTTTCTTCTGATGAAGTGTATATAATTTCAAGATATTTCTATAAATATAAATTTCTCACAAATCTGAGCTACGTGGAGTTTGCAGCAGTAAGAACACTTTACATATCTTCAGAACTTAGGACAACCTTGCGCACTTCTAGTAGCGAATTTCTCATGGCCAAACCACATAGAATTTAGCTCTGAAAATTGAAGGAGAATTCACCGACTAGAAGGGGCACCTGTGATATTTTTTTCAAAATTTTTAGAGATGTAGAGGACCCTTTAATTGTGTCCTCAACCCAAGTCTAGAAAATGATTTTTTTCGAAGTTAACGGGTTGAAGACTTAGTGGTGGTATTTTTCTTCGACAAACAAAAGAGAGTTTTTTGTTTTATAACACCACCATTTCTTGGTCCAAGGTTGGAAAGTTACCTTTGGATCATGAGAAGACAAGATCAAGCCTTTGGGTCGATGGCAGTCTTCTTCTTGTGCTTCCTTTCGATCCAACTCGACTCGTTCTCCTCTCGTTGTCGATGGACAAGGTTCCTACAACCACAAGAACATAAAAAAGAGAAAGTTACATAACACAAGTAAAAATAATGACTAAGAGAATGAAAGAAAATAAGAAATCAGTTTCCTCCCCAGCAACAACACCAAAAATTGACGTTCGCTAGATGCATTTGTGTAAAATCATTTGTTGTAGTGCATTTTACGACATCAATTTTAAATAAGAATAAATGGACGTGAGTCCAAGTGTCGAACAAAGGGAGGCATGAAATTGGATCAAATACTCGCTTTGTGTCACAAAAATTCGTCGTTTGTTTCGCTTGCAAACCAGATAGAATGAGAAAGAAAGGGAGGGAGAGAGAGAGATGATGCAAGAATATCTAAATACGGAAGAGACAAATATGATAATAGAACATAGAATATATAGAGTAAATGATTCAATTCTACAACTACAATGGCAGATGAAAGCTTAAGCAACACAAATAATAAACCAAAAACTAGCTAAGTGGAGATGCTAGGCAGCCACAGCGATGGAGGGCTTCCATCGGTGGCTCAACATCTTCACAACCTTTCTTGGAGCTCTAAGGAGTGGTGGAGTTGCTTAGGTAGAACATGGATGCAAACGGAAGGGATAGGTCCCTTTCTATAGTTGAGGAGAGGGCTCAAATATATCCTTGGATCAACAATGACATTCAAAGACGTCACTGAAGACCTGCTGCAAGTGTCGCTATAGCCCCCACCTATGCACCTCGTTGGCACGTGCCTCAAGCATCCGTGTTGGCTGCAATGTATTACACACATGCGTTGGCACTGCACTGGTCTTCACACGCTCACGCGCACGCGTGCGCTTGCTTGCGTTGCCGCTGCTCCTACTACGCCACGCCTCAATTGCGAAATTGAGGTGCGGCGGGATTCGAACCTGTATCCGATGGTGGCGGGTTGGCGTCATGACCAATGCGCCATCTACGTGGATTGTTATGAAGATGTTGAGGTGCTGGAGTGGTGGCGACTGTTGGATGCTAATCCAACCATGGATCTTGCATGGAGGAGCCGTAGTGGCCTTAAGCGTGCGATGGAGGCAGCTTCTCAACGGTTGGATCAAGATCCAAGGGCTGAGAATAGAGGGTGCAGATGATGCAGTGATGAAGGGCTAGTGTTGGGCAGCCGTGATGGAACCACGTGGAGCCATCCATCATCTTTTTTGTTGTACAGGATGCCACGGTGCTCGGATTGAGATGATTCCCACGCTGTTGAACTATAATCGACGCTCCGGATTGATCCATATGGTTGAATTTTTCATCTGAGGCCTGTAAGGATGTTGCATTGCCCCTTGGCCATTGATCTTTCTCGAGCTTGTTGTGGGAGCTACGGAGGTCAGATCGATGTGATTTCAAGTCCATTAGACTCTGTTCATTGATCCGAATCCATCCGTATAGTCCAATCGCTGATCTAAGACCTGTTTCAAAATTGACTTGTAAACACGGTCATTAAACATTGATTCTAAGCGATTAAAATGTAAAGATCAAGCAATATACCTACAATGCTCCCCAGCCCATTATAATATGTCATTATCGCACAAGTATCCCCAAAATTGACTCTAATTGGTAATATTAACACTGAACATTGTAGAATCATCACTTAACATTCTCCATATCCAAAATTCATAGGCTAGACCCTTGAGGGAATTCTACAGTCCTACCCAGTATAGGCATCAACTTTATGTTAGGGTCCCACATGTAGAGGCTCATTTTGAGATCAAGCACTCCCTATACAACTCCTACCTCACTTTAAGGGCAATAATGATGAAGATCCCTTTCAATTTTTATAAGAGTTCATAAGCATTAGTGAGACAATTAAAATTCCTAACCTTGTGATGACGTGCTAAAGATGAAACTCTTCCCTTTTGCTCTAAAAGAAAAATCTAGCCATTGGTTTAGGACCATAGGAAGGCCCATCACCACATGGGGGGAACTAAGAAGTGTCTTCCTAAAGAAAATTTTCCCAATTGGGAAAACCAATGCACTTAGATGAGCTATCACCATCTTCTTCCAACACCTAAAGGAACCATTACATGTGGCATGGGAGAGATTCATGGATTTGATTAGAAAATGACCACATCATGAGGTTCCTAGATGGAAATTAGTGCAAATCTTTTATCACGAGCTTAATGATCATATGACGAGCCTTTTGGATGTAGCCTATGTAGGTAATTTTATGAGTAAGGATGAGAATAGTGCTTTCAATTTATTTAAGAATATGAGTCAAAATTCTCTGAATAATGACTCCATGGAAACTTACGGGAGATCCATGAAACCTAGAGGTGAAATTTATGAGGTCCAAGAGAGCTCTAGTAATGTGGACTTGAATCTGATTTGTGAGAAACTGGACAAAGTTGAGGTTGTATCTAAGAAACTGGATGAATTAATGAACCAAAATAGGAAGGAAGCAACCCTCCCATCACTTGCTATCCAAACTCCTTAGGGAGGGAGTTTATGAACAAACTGCACTTGGCTCAAGATGTGAACCAACTGACCCAGGGCCCTTCTCATGGGACCCAAGTACAGACCTTTGATCCTTGCTATTCTGACTCCACACACATATCTTCATTTGGATATGAGGATGTGTCAACTATCCAAGGGAAAAGTAGAAACAATGCTTTCTCCAACACCTATAATCCTGGTTCGAGAAACCACCTGAATTTCTCTTGGAAAAGCTAGGGGGCAAGGGAACCAATAGATTTCACAACCTAGACCCTATCAGAGGAACCCTAGCTTACCTAATACTTATAACTAGGGTCAGACCTATAACCCCTTACCCCTTAACCAACCTAGCCAAACTGAGTTGGCTTTCCTGAATCAAAACCAGCAACTGATGGACACAAAGACTTCCATGTTGCAAGCTATGAAATAATTGACTCAGTCCATCAGGGATCTGAAGAACCAGTTAGGGCCTAAGCCAAATGATAGACCTATTGGTGCCCTACCCTCACAACCCCTACCAAACCCTAGAAATGCACCAATTAAAAGAAATTTCCCTCAAGGGGTTAAGTAAAATCGAGAGCCACAAAATCAGGCTCATTGACTTAACAAGCTCCTATGACTCCACTAGGTTTCAATCTTCCTCCACATATTGGTAATCCTGAATCTATTTACAATTAGACTCCTCAATCGGATTTGTACTCTATGCCTAGTGATTGCAAAACAATCATAGGTCCTAATCTACCTAAGTTAAGTTAGAACTTAGCTTAACTTAGGCATTCTGCAAGCATTCACATCATACTTTGCATCATAGCTGATTCATTAGTTTTGTAAGTAATAATGTTATATTATGTGCCAATTAAGAGACACTAACAATCACAGGTAATTCGGGGCTGTAGATGACCAATCCAACCACATGGATCTATGCATAACAACGACGGGAGTCCAATGCTTCCAAGATTGCATTGATCAGACTCTCGTAGCATTCGATGGAGACCGTAGAAGAGAAAGAGCCAAGAAGCAAATAGGTGAAAATCCAAACCTTAGATGATAAATCCAACCGCACGGATGGATCCGGATCAACGATCACAGTCCAGCGGTGCAAGAATCATCCTGATCGGAGGCCTATAGCACCGTCTACAAAAGAGAGAAGATGGACGGCCATGATGGCTCCAAGGGGCACCATCACAGCTGTCCCTCGCCGCCACCCAACTTCTGAAGAGGCTCTCCCCATGCATTGTGGTCCAATGGCCAACGTGGCCATGTCGCTGCTCCTAGAATGCCTCAACAAGGAAAGAAGAAACCTTAGCCATTAGATCTCCATCCAACAGCTGAGGAAAAATAGATGAGAAGAGGCAACCGTAACAAAACGGCGGCATAGTGTGTTCACTCACGCACTCAACCAACAACACGTGATGTGGGTTCAACTCGTAATACACATTTCGATCAGAGGCAGCAATGTGGGGATGAAATCCATTCGTTGAAGGGCCATCATGTGCCGTAGAGGTGATCGCGCGATGCACTAGATGGCATTGGGCAACGATGTGTGTGATGACATGCACACATGCGTGGGTTTTGAAAATCAAAAGTGGTGTTGCAGCTCTTTTAAGCCATCTGATCATGATATCGGACTACTGACACTTGGCACGTGCATTAGGTGCGAGGAAAGCGCGAGGCAGTCATGCGCAGAAAAGGAAAGTGTGAGCGGTGAGCGTTCAATCGTGATTCGAGGGCAGCAGGCATGACACGTGGTGCCATCTGGTGTATCATGCACGTAGAAGGCATTTTGAAGGTTATTTTGAGGCCAAATTAGAGCCGTTGATTTTTCGATCAACGGATCTGATCACCAAAGGGTTGTTGCACAATTTTCAGGGCTCAAATGCCCATCTTGCCCCTCATAAAAGTTATAAAAGAAGGCCTAGGGCCCCCCAGTTAAAGCCAACTCTTCCATCTTCCACCAATTCCTCTAGACCCTCTCTAGTTCTTCAGATATTCTTCCCCATCTCTTGTTGTCTTCGACTATCCTCCTAAAGCTCCCACCAAGCCACCTTGGCAGACCATCGTTGCTCTCCCCAGCCCCTCCAGAAGGCCACCATGGATCACCTGTGGTGCCCTTATTTTGCTAGATAGTAATTTTTCATTTATGCTCTAGTTAGATAGCAAGAACTTGTTCTAGTCATAATTATATTTTTGAAATCCATGATTAGACTATTTGCATGATATACATATTGTGATATATATATATATATATACAGATTAGTTCACAATTAGTAGCATATTATCTAGCTAGTAATTAGATCTAGATCAGTTATGAAATCCAAAACATTTTCTGCCTCCCTAAGTTCGACCGGAACTCACCTGTTTCGTTAAAATTTATTTGTTGAGACATATTTTGCACTTTACTATGACTGATTTACTCTAAAATATGATTTACCCCATGAACAAATTGGTGCCGTTGCTGGGGAGGCATGATGATTTTTTGATTTCATAGATGATTTAGTTCCTTTTTTTGTGTAGGATGAACCAAAGATCTGTGCACACATCAAGAGTGGATTTTTAAAAAAAATCAGGTGCACATCTTCTCTACCTTAGTTTTAGGTTTCTTTCTGAATCTTAGGTTAGATTTGAATTTTAGTTAGATTTTGATTTTTGGAAAAAAAAAGGTAGTTAGATTAGGATTTCCTTTTGAATCCTAGCTTAGTAGTTCTTGAAAAAAAAAGAGAAAAATTTGGAAAAGTTGTTCCTTCCAAAAAATTTTTTGAAATGTTTGAAAAAAAAAAATTGAAAAAAAATCATTTTGGTGGGAAGGCTTGAAATTTGAATTTCAAAACCTTTCAAAAGCCTTTCCACCACATCCCTAATGTTTGGCCTGATTTCAAAGAGCAATTTAAAAATTCATTTACTGAAAATATATTAAGCAAAAAATTCAGAAATTCAATAAAAGCTTTATTTCCAAACCACCTTTCAAACGGCATGACTTATTTGAGAAAATTTGGATTGTGCAATTTTTAAAAATTCGTGAATTATAAGGGGTCAAACTGACTCGGATTTGAAAATTTTTGAATTTCAAACAAAAGTTTAGAACAATTCATGAATTTGATTTGACAAAAAATGATGAGGTTTGAAAGATGATCTAATTAGCTTTTATTTCCATATTTTTATTGAATTTTTAGAGTTTATTTGATACTGTTTCAAATTGAAAAATCGACCAGGGGTCAAAATTCTAGATCTGACCCCCTAACTTTTAAAAATTCTTATTTATTCATTTGAAATAGTAAAAATTATAAAAAAATATTGTATGAAAATATAATTGAAAAAGGAATCTGCCTGTCGAATTTAAAATTATTTGGATTCCATTTTCATATCAGAGAACTATTTTACTCATGTTTGTTTGCTGAAACCCTAGAACTGCATGAACCCTAGGTTGCACCTTTAGGGTCAAATTTTTAGAGACCAAACATTTGAGCTAACCTAGACAAAATCAAGTCTAGTGGCTTGTCGGTGAGCTTGTTCACCTTGTGGGCCACTCACCACAAACCCCAATTGAAGAAAAAGGGTTAAGCAAATTATTAAAATACATAAGTCAACCCGAATTCATTGTCGTACTATTGGGTGATTTCAACCTCTTCTGCCAAACTTGGTGACTAAGCCTACAGGTTAGTGTCAAACGACCATGGCTAAGGGATACAAAGGAATTAGAGGCAAAAGCCAAAGGAAGAACCTTCCTCTTAGTCCCCTCATAACTAGACTGGTTGGGTTAGCTTGAGAGGCAAGGATTACCTTCAGTTGGTTGAACAATGAATTTTTTCTTCAGGAATTTGAACTTAAAATGAAAAATTTGGTCATCTGATCTTAAGGACTAATCTAATTAACAAGGCCATAGCATTGTTCTACTTGACTACACCAACTTTTTGAGTTTGAGTTGGTGTATGCAACGAAGAAGGTCATTAAGAACTAAATTTGCTGGACCTTGGGACCCAAACTCAAGGTGGTAAAGGCGACTCTCGCCTGAACCTTCTTCCCAACCCTCTTCCTCTCGATTAGCTGAGATGGCTAATCCCAGTCTTAGTGCTGGTCGAGGCCCTAAGAATCAAGACCTAATGGCTCATCTGGAAGCTAGGGTTGAGGAGTTTGAGCAAAGATACAAGTAGAGCATTGACAAGATCCTCACAACATTAGATAGGATGCAGCATCTACCACGCAGAGAACAACTGCAGGACTTCGACAATCCGGTGGCGATGATTATAGCACGTCAGGTCTGGATTCCTACATCCGGAGATGCATTCGAGTTAAAGCCAAACATCATAAGTTTGATTCAGACTCACTTCCATGGAAATTCAAATGAGGATCCCTTCCAGCACATTGAAGATCTGAGTCGAATTGTAGAGTCGGTTTGACCCAGAAATGTAGACATTGGAATTGTTCTCATGAAGCTTTTTCCTTTCCCTCTCAAGGATAAAGCTTCCTATTGGTTAAAGACTATTGGGAGGTCAATTGGAACCTGGGAGGAATTATGTTGTGAATTCCTCCAAAAGTTCTTCTCGATTGGTCAAACAAATGCTATAAGGTGTGCAATCATGACCTTTTCCTAAGGCCCCCGAGAGAAACTGCATGATGCCTGGGATAGATTCCACGATCTTCCTAGGAAGTGACCGCACCATGGTACACCCAGATGGCATCTTGCACAAGTCTTTTACCATGGGCTGGATAACACACATCAATACTTGGTCGATGCATCTAGCGGCGAGAATTTCCTCGTAAAGGACGAGAATAGTGCATTCGAACTGTCGAATCCTTAGCAGTGAACTCTATGAATGCCACCTCTATGAACCTATTCCAGTGACTTGGATAGCAACGAGTTAATGTCCACGAAGCTCATGCTAAATCTGCCCGAGCTGATATGGACATTATCACCATGAAGCAAGATAAGGTGAATCTACTCGATAAAAAGCTCGATGAATTAATGTGAGCAAGATCTAGGTTTCCTGGCAATACAACTGCATCACACTCCTCTATTACATCCCGAGCCCCTCCTTCTCGTGAGCATCTTTTCACTCGGGATGTTTCTTCTCCATCTCTACGGGATCCTACATGTCAGGAAATCATGAATAATCTAGATATGGCATCATACAATCAGGGTTACGCACCACATGAAAATGCGCATGCATATTCTTTTGATGAATTTACGTTTGAGACATCCTTGGCCTACGAAGATGTCAATGCTATCCAAGGTTACAGGTGTAGTAACCCATATTCTGAGACATATAATCCTGGTTGGTGCCAGCATCCTAACTTCTCCTGGTCCAGTAACTCATAGAGACCAAATCCACACTACCAGACCAAACAATACGAGAATGCGTAGAACACATACCCAAGGCAGCAGCCATTCCCATCATATCAACAAACACGTTCTCTTTATCAGCCGCTGCACCAAGTTGTCAACTACCCTTTAAAGCAGGCCAACCCTTTGGAGTCACTGAAGGAGGAATTGCAGGAGTCAATCCAGAAATCAACTCATGACAACCTGGAAATTATGAAAGCTATGGCTGACCAAATATAGAACATACAAAATACACAAAATCAGATGATGCAGGAGGATAGATCATAGGGAACCTTGCCCTCCCAACCTATCCCAAACCTGAGGCATGTGCAGAATTAGGGCACCCTGCCTAGATTCCAAGTACCACAAGAACAGGCACATGCTATTCTGCAAGCACCTCCTGCACCACCTAGTTAAGGGTAAGGTCAGCCACCTTTATTGCAAAACCCCATGTATTATGTTCCTTCTACTCCTCCCCAACTTCATGGACAGCACGCCGATGCAAAGGCTATCACTTTGAGAAGCGGAAAGATTACATAGGACCCATTACTTAGGCAAGTAGGTCATGATTTTTCATGCCCTTCACCGTTGGATGGTTCGACTCCATCTTCATCTCAGGAGCCATCTACGGTTGATAAGGGCAAGAGGCCACTTGAATTTGAGATTCCCATCCCTTTTCCTGAGGCTTTAACACAAAATTTAGCACAGAAAAAGGATACTTCGAATTTTGACATGAAATCAATGTTTAAGTACATATTCAGGTTTGTCTCCTCGAGGCTATTGATCACATTCCCATTGTCGCTAGGTTCTTTAAGGACTATTGTACTCTGAAGTGACAACTGAAAAATGGACGACAGGTGGTACTATTAGAGCAGGCTAGCATTGTGATTCTAGCCGACTTACCACCTAAGAAGAAAGACCATGGTACCCCACTCATTTCCTACTTTTTGTAAGATTCTTTATTTGATCAAGCCCTTCTTGATCTGGGTTCATCCATCAACTTGACTCCCACTACTGTATATGATTGATTTTGATTTGGGGAGGTAAAACCCACCTCGGTTACGATTCAGCTGGTTGATAGATTAGTAGAAACACTGAGGGGGGTGGTTGAGAACGTGATCGCAAAAGTCTGCAGATTCTACTTTCCTATAGACTTTTTCATTCTCGATATGGAGGTTCCTCCTAATCTCCGAGATGCACCGATCATTTTGGGTCTCCCATTTCTGGCGACAGCCCAAGCAAACATTGACTGTGCATCCTGGTGTATGGAGATTGCCCTAGGTGATGAAAGACTTAGACTTGACATATTCAAGGCAACAAGGAACTTTGATTGTGATCGCATCTAGGAGTATGGTGAAGACGAAGAATCAACTTTTTGTGGTAACATTGGGCTCCTTTGTGATGACCCAGTGTCTCATTCGTCTACACTATCAAGGTTCTTAGACCTTAATCAACATGGGACTAAGGTTAATGATGTGCACATTTCTTCCTGTGGATCTGATTGTCTAGGGTGTTCATCTGATCATAACACCCCTAATACTGATTATCTTGTCCAACCAAGCAATGATCTACTTCCATCAAGTTAGGATTACATGAACTCTGCAAGTGGATTTTCCATCAGTCAGGATCATCAGATTTTCGCTATTGATTCTACTCCTATTCAGACTCCCACTCCCACCTCTGATTTTGATGCACCCGTGATTGAACTAAAGCCCTTACCTGACTCACTTAAATACGTGTTTTTGGGTGAAAGTGAGACATACCCGGTGATCATTAGTGCTCACTTAACCCAAGAACAGGAGTATCAATTGATCTCTATACTGCAAGCACATAGGGCTGCCATAGGGTGGAGTATTACTGATCTCCGTAGTATTCACCCCTCGTATTGCACTCATCATATCTACACGGATGAGGGGTTGAAACCTTTGAGACAGCCTCAGAGGTGCCTGAATCCTAATATGCTTGAGGTTGTCAAGAAGGAGATCATCAAATGGCTGGATGCAAACATTATCTATCCAATTTTCGACAGCCAATGGGTAAGTCCTATTCAGATTGTACCCAAAAAGGCAGGACTCACCGTAAGCAAGAATGAAACGGGCGAATCCATCCCGACCTGCACCACTACTTCATGGTGGGTTTGCATTGATTACAAGAAACTGAACATGGCTACCAAAAAGGATCATTTTCGTTTACCTTTTATTGATCAGATCTTAGAAAGGTTAGTCGATCATAGTTTCTTCTATTTTCTAGATGGATACTCTGGGTACAACCAAGTTGCAATTAACTTGGAAGATCATGACAAGACAACTTCTACTTGTCCCTTCAGAACATTCACTTTCAAGCAGATGCCCTTCGGCCTTTGTAACACACCAACAACATTTCAACATTGCATGATGGCCATCTTCTCTGACATGATCGAGGAGTACATAGAAGTGTTTATGGATGACTTCTCTATTTTCGGAGATGATTTCTCATCTTGTCTTGATAACCTCACGAAGATCTTGAGGAGGTGCATAGCTGTTAACCTAGTACTTTCATGGGAGAAAAGCATTTTATGGTGAGGGATGGCATTGTATTAGGTCATAAGATCTCTTTTAATGGACTCGAGGTCCACCGAGCTAAGTCTGAAATCATTTCTCGATTACCTCCGCCTAGCTTGATAAAATAAATCAGATCATTCTTAGGGTATGTCGGATTCTACTAGAGATTCATTCAAGAACTCTTGAAAATTTCCCGTCCATTGACAAATCTCTTGGTAGCCAACATTCCCTTTAACTTCGATTCCTCGTGTCTTAGCGCTTTTGAGACTTTATGAAGTGCTGTGTCAAACACACCTATTATCCAACCTCTCTACTGGTCCCTCGACTTCGAGATTATGTGTGACGCCTCCGACTTAGCTGTCGGAGCTGTTCTAGGCTAACATTGGGAGTGCCATCCATTCGTAATATACTACGCTAGCAAGACGTTGAATGAGGCTCAGCGTAACTATATAGTAATTGAGAAAGAGTTGTTAGTCATAGTATTCAGATTGGAGAAGTTTAGGTCATTCCTACTCAGGTCAAAAGTAATCATCTTCACTGACTGATGAGAACCTCATCATGAGCCATAACTAGCTCATTTTGACCTAATACAGAGAATAAAAGCTCCTACATAACCTTAGAAAGGCTTGGCTCAGAGAGATTCTGAGTTTGCAAAGAAAACATAAACTGAGGGGTAAAAATGCAATTTCACCAATTCGATTTGAAAATAAGGTAACTCAGGGTCCAAACATAGGTCAAAACAACCTAATAAGAAGAAAAGTGGGATGAGATGACTCAATAAGGGCTACACCAACTCCAAAGAATTAAATGACAGCCTGTAACCCTAAAAACAAACCCACTTCAATTCACGTGCTTCGAGGCAAGGTAAAAATCAACTAAACCCTCTAAAATTCATAGAAAAATAATCTCTAGGGTTTAGGACTTTCAATTTGGCCTTAGGAACCCATTTTGACCTACATTGAGAACCATGCCCAATTAACAACTTAATTTGGATTTTTGCGTAAATTGACCTGTCAAACAAGGTTTAATCTAGAAATAAAATTCACCATCAGAATCCTTAGGTCCTAATTAGTCATGTATAAAAACTTGGGCCTAAGAAGAAACCTTCTTGACCAACTTTACACTTTGGTCCTCATATATTTACTTTTTGGCCTCAACTTTTGAACCCTCACATTTTGGCCCCTAACTCTCCTTCGTTCTTTGTATTTAGGTCCCTCCTGCAAAAGCTGCGCAGCACCATGCTCCGGCGACCTTGCGCGGAGCATGGCGCCGCGCAGGGTGAGGGAGGGGCCCTGGCAAGTCAATGGGGGGTACCCTGCGTCGTCAGCCACCGCAGGGACACCCCCCTGAGTACTGCGACCGCCCATACCGCCCGTGCGAACGCACGGACGGTATGGGTCTCCTTCCTCTGGCATCCTCCGGCGAGGGAGACACGTCGTCTCCCTCCGCCCTCCTCTCTGATTCCGCCCCTATAAATACCCCCGTCGCTCCGCCGTTCTTCCGAGCCCGGATCTGACGGAGACACCCCCTCAATTCCTCCCTTCACACTCCGACAGATGCCCCCTTGCTCCGGCGGCCTCTCCTCCTCCTCCTCGTCGCCCTGCCGCACTACCAGCAGCAGGGTTACCTTCCCTCGATCTTTCCGCGTTACGCCGCACCCAGCTGGTGCCTCTCCGGTCCCTTCCTCACCGCTGCCCCCTCCCCTGGGCAGTTTCTTCTCCGGCGACAGTCGATACGACTGTCGCCTGCGCCAACCCCTCTTCATCCAGCTTAATAGGTAAAACTTCTCTTCTTCCTCCCCTCTTTCTTTTCCATACTGAAACCCTTATTGTCGGCCCCGATTTCCCACCGATCACCCTCACCTTCTCCACCTCCGGCCAAACTCCGGCGAACCGCTCCCATCGCTCCAGCACCCCACACGGCTCGTCGACCTGTGCATAACCTCTGCCTCGTCACCCTGATCCTCTTCCACCCCTCCACTTCCCACCAAACGCCCTCTGCAGATCCACCGAACACACCCACTTCTCCGCCCGCAGTTTGACCTAGGGCGGTCCTTTGGCTCCACCACGCCCACTGCAGACCATCCGACCACCTTCGCCGTGCCACGGCGAAGGTTCTCCCCATATCTGATCAGGCCGAGAGGCCGTTCTTCTGTGACCGGGTGACTCGCCCGCCGTCGCCATTACTGAGCAGGCAGAGCTCCTTCACCTGTAGGTGCAGGCACGCCTTCGCCCAGGTTCGACTCCCAGGTTACGCGAGGCGTCTCCGCGAAGCGTCCCAGGCTCGTAGTTGGGGCGAAGGCCTTGCGTGAAGCCACGATTACCCGCTGCTCCCTCCGCTGCGGGCGCTCAATTGGGGTGGGACATTTGTCCCACCTCGGAACTTTTCAGCGGTGCGCAGGCGCATAAAGGCAAAAAGTGCCTTATGTTGTTCGCCTCCTGACCATGGGGTGAGGTCCCTCTTACCCGAACCGGCCTCGTCCGTGATCACGCTCCGCGGACCTAGCCCGACCCGATTAACCCGACCTGCACTCCTCGCCCACCACCGCACGCCGATGGGCCTGGACCCGGGCACTACTCGTACCCAATTACCCGGTTGCTCTGGGAGAGCTGTCCTAAGAGCGAACTCTAAGAGAGAAAGAGACGCGCGGGGGAGGGGGGTAGAGTAGGTTTTGCCCTTTGACTCTGAACTCTTGAGCGTGCAGGCACAGGTGAAGAAGAAGGAAGCTAAGGGAGAAACTGTAGCAACAAGCGGTTTAAGTCATCTGATTTTCAAATCAGACGATGCCCTGAAGACAGGTGAAGGCAAAGAAGAAGAAGGAAGGCGAGGCAGAGGAAAGAGAGGAACACAGAGAAGCCAAGTGAAGACTCTGCAGAGATCAGAAGGCAAAGAAGAAGAAGGAAGGTGAGGCAGAGGAAAGAGAGGAACACAGAGAAGCCAAGTGAAGACTCTGCAGAGATCAGAAGACAAAGAAGAAGAAGAAATGAAGAGAGAAGGAGCATCCAAGTGAAGAAACAGAAAGCAGAAGAAGCAAGAAGCAAGAAGAAAAGAAGAAGAAGAGCACGGGAGGAAGATCTGAAGCAAGAAAAGAAGAAACAAAGAAAATAAAAAGAAGAAAAAGACAGGATCGTCCAACCAAGAAATAGAGGAAGAACACGAAGAACAAAAGCCAAAGAGGAGAGAAGACAGAGAGGAAGAAAGAAGAGAAGAAGAAGAAGCCAAACTTTCATCTCTCTCTCTCTCTCTTTATTTTTTGTAATAGAACATGTATATCTCTAGAATACGACTTGCTCCCTGAGTTCGACCTCGGGAGAACTGTATTTTCCGAGTAACAAATATTAGCAAATGATGGCAATAACTATCTGTACTACAACGACTTAAGAAAAGCTAGTTGCTACCACCGTTAGCTAGTTGGCGCCGTTGCCGGGGAGCGACGGCTATTCTGGAGGTAAACATTTCTGTTTCTTTTTAGTTCTAATAATCTCCTCTCTTTTGTGCAGCTACAGGAAATCAAGAAGATAAGCAACCGCACGACAACCACTCCGAGGACAGGTAATTTTTTCTCTCGCTATTAACCCCTAAACTCTAAAGAGGAAGAAAAGAAAAGAACAAGCAATATAGGGCTAACCTGTCTTCTATACTTAGTAAATCATAAGAAGTTGCATGTTTTCAACCCATTATTCCTGTACACTATTAAGGGTATTTAGGGGCTAACACATTCTTGCTTGAGCCCTAATTACCCACCAAAGAACTAACTGGACCAAGTAGAGCCAACATAAGATTCAACATTAGGGATTTAGAGACACACTTCTTAAACAAGAATTGTGAAACCTTAAAAGAAGTGTGCCCAAGCCATTATCTGAAAATACCTATCCAAAGAAACCCTAAAATAAGATTGGCTCTTTAAACACTTGAACCCTAAAAGACAAGACCTAATAAGCAAAACTAGAAAAGTTGACCATTTGGGTCAACTAACCTTCAAATTAGGTCACTCTTTGCACTTAAAAGACTAAAGTTCAAGTGGAACCTTAAGCACCTTGATCTTGAATTAAAATTGGTAGACTTAAGAGGTCAAGATCCCCATTCTGGTCTACCTGGAACCGCAGTGACAAGAGAGGTCGGGTGGGGGAAACCCTGTAACCCGTGGGGACGCTCTACCGTGTAGGGGTCTTCGCGGGACTCACCCTCTCTGGCTGCCTAGGTAATTCTCAGGTGGTCGATCTTTCTGATCAAGGGGTCCATCTGCCCCGCACCTCTATAGTCACCCAACACATTCTTGGGTGTCTTGATTGGGTCCAACACCTTCTAAACTCATCTCTTCCAACAGTGCATGTACGGTAGTAGGTCCTTAAGACCACCCTTAAGACCTTTAGAAATTCACTCTCGTCAAGGCCAAGCCTCGACGCCCGTGTTTGTGCAGCAACCCCCTCACATTATTCTCTCTTCTGATTCAGAACCAAGTTCTTCTTCTTCCCCCATCATGGCTCAGCCAGTTGAGGAAGAAAACAATCTGGAGCACCAGCTCCAGCGACTCAACGACCTCTTCCAAAACTTTGTGCACCCACCGCAGCGTCCCATGATGCGGGACCATTATAATCCTGCTGCGGTAGCCATCGAGCCTCGAGTCAGAATCCCGACTGGAGGACCTGATTCTGAATTAAAGCCCAATATGATTCATGCTATACCTAAATTCCATGGGCTTAATTCTGAAGATCCCTTCCAGCACATCAAACAGCTAAAGCATCTGGCCCAAACTTTCGGGTCAAATGCACAAAATCGGGATATTCTTCTCATGAAGATGTTCTCCTTTTCTCTTATGGACAAGGCCGCCCATTGGTATCAAACTCAGACCCGGCCGATCAACAATTGGGAAGAACTTCTGTCCAAGTTCCTGAAAAAGTTCTTCCCTGTTGGACGGACCAACGCCTTGTGCCATCAGATTACACATTTCACCCAACAAACAGGGGAACCTCTCCATGAGGAATGGGATTTTTTTCAGGATCTCATGAGAAAGTGCCCCCATCACGGAGTTCCTAAATGGCAACAGGTCCAATCTTTTTACCAGGGACTCCGTGAGGACATCCATCTTTTCGTCAATGCAACCTGCGGAGGAAATATCATGGGTCAACATGAAGACACCGTGTGGGAGATTCTCGAAAACATGTGCGAGAACTCCATCAACAATGACTCCATGGGATTATTCGACAGGACGAATACCTGCGTAGCGATGAATCTCAGGGGAGCACACGAGACGCAGGGCCTGTCCGCATCAGTCGACTTGGAGTTAATGGCCAGTCGATTGGACAAGGTCTCGATTATCGAAAAGAAGGTGGATGAGCTGACTCAGCATCTGCAGTGAGCCACCTCTGCGCATAACCCTTTCGCACAGCCTCCTTCCACAAGGGAAACTGTGCAAAACATTCTCCATCGATCTTCTCCTAGGATGGACCCATCATCCGAATCTTTGCCCGGAGGTCCTTCTGATTCCTTCTACACCTGCCAGGGGAATTCCATTCCCTCTTTCTCTAACCCTCTGGAGGTTCCTCAGACCTGCGAGGACCTCAACGCCATCCAGAACGACCCATTCTCCAACACCTATAATCCTGGATGGCGTAACCATCCTAACTTTCAGTGGGCGGGAAATTCCCAAACCCAAAGACCATCCTTCCAACCCCGCCCACAACCTCCTCGTCCTTACCAGCCGCCTCAGCCTCAGCCCAACCCTACTTATCCATCTGGGCCAAATCAAGATCAAATGTCCCTTATCCTTCAAACCCTGGCTGACATTCAAAGAACGAATGCGGCTATCCAGAAACAACACAAGGACGAACTTACAGAGGTCCGAAACCAATTGACCCAGTTGGCAAACTCTCGCCAGCCAGGTACTCTTCCTTCCCAACCTCTGCCTAATCCCAATAACGTGCCCACCCAGCGGCGCGTTATGAACCCAAACCCGGGCCATGCCCATATGATTTATCAGCCCCCCTCTGTTCCTTCACCTGACGGGATAGAGGCCTCCACTTCTTTTGCAGGTTACCAGCAGCAAGCTATCTTACCCAATCCCAACCAAAACCAGGCAGGACTTAATTCCGTAACGACCCGTAGTGGTAAGGAAGCCCAAGACCCACCTCATCCGAACCACTCCAAGCCTGGTAGTGATCCCAAGCCTAGGACAGTAATCCAGGACATCCCCACCCCTGTCCCAGATACACAACCTGGACCTATCCTAGAAGAACCACCCAAGATCCCGTTTCCCGAGGCCTTGACCAAGGGAAAGAAGACCACCAAGCCCGTGGCACCTGAGGAGGACCTGGTCAAGCTCTTTGAGCAGGTCCACATAAACATCCCCTTGATGGATGCAATCCGCCACGTACCAGCTTACGCACGATTTTTAAAGAATGTGTGTACACCCCAGCGTAAGCCGCGAACCAAGGGTGGGAGCCCAATTGTTCTGTCAGAGCAAGCCAGCTCTGTAATCCTCAGTAAACTCCCACCCAAGGCAAAAGATCCTGGTACTCCCCTGATCTCCTGCAAGATAGGTGATACCCAATTTGATAGAGCTCTGCTAGACTTGGGTGCATCCATAAACCTGATACCCACATCCTTACTTGACCATCTAGAAGAATCTGAGCTAAAACCAACTGAGGTGACATTACAATTAGCAGATCGGTCTATAAAGTCACCAAAAGGGATTCTCGAGGATGTTATTGTAAGAGTGCGGGATTTCTATTTCCTAGTGGACTTTATAGTCTTAGATATGGACGCGCCTAAAAACCCTAGGGATACACCAATCATTCTAGGGAGACCTTTCTTGGCTACTGCTAGAGCCAACATCAGCTGTGAGGAGGGCCAAATAGAGCTTAAATTTGGAGATCAAACCTTAAAAATTGATATATTTAAGGCCCAACAAGGAATTAATTACGGTGTCATCGAACAGATTTGTGACGTTAGGATTTTGGTTGATGAGTCACACCTCCAGAATGACTCAATTATGCCTCATCAACCACAGAAGGATCTTGACCCGCAAACAGAGGAGTCGAATCCAGACATACACAACCCAGTAGCTCCTACCCTTGAACCTCACATCTACACTGAACCACCTGCTGCTGCTGATAACCCTATCCTCGAGTTAAAGCCTCTTCCTGCTCACTTGAAATACATCTTTTTGGGTTCCAATCAGGCCCTTCCTGTGATTATAAATTCCACCCTCAATTCCGAACAGGAATCCCGTCTGATTACTGTTCTCCAGCAACATCGCAGAGCCATGGGTGGACTCTCGATGATTTGACGGGAATAAGTCCCTCTTATTGTACTCATCATATCTATTCAGAAGAGGGCGCACGACCTTCTCGTGAAATGCAAAGACGTTTAAACCCTAATCTGCAGGAGGTCGTGAAAAAGGAGATCATTAAGTGGTTAGATGCCGGGATCATCTACCCGATCTCCGATAGTCGTTGGGTGAGCCCAATTCAGGTTGTGCCTAAGAATGCAGGACTCACCACCAAAACGACTGAAACCGGAGAAATCATTCCTACCCGATTAGCCAATGCGTGGAGAGTCTGTATAGATTACCGCCGACTCAATTCCTCCACAAAGAAGGACCATTTCCCACTACCCTTCATTGATCAAATTCTTGAGAAACTAGCGGGAAATAGGTTCTTCTGCTTTCTTGACAGGTACTCCGGTTACAACTAGGTGGCAATCCATCCTGAGGACCAAGAAAAGACCACATTTACCTGCCCCTTCGGAACGTATGCTTTCCGAAGGATGCCTTTCGGTCTTTGCAATGCACCCGCTACTTTTCAGCGGTGCATGCTTGCCATATTCTCAGATATGGTAGGTGATTTCCTGGAAGTCTTCATGGATCACTTTTCAGTCTTTGGAGAATCTTTTGATGATTGCCTCCAACACTTGGTCCAGATACTCAGGCGATGCATTGAGGTGAACTTGGTTCTTTCCTGGGAAAAGAGCCATTTCATGGTGCCTGAGGGAATTGTCCTGGGACACTCAATTTTGGAAAAAGTCATCCAGGTGGATCGAGCTAAGGTTGATCAGATTTCTCGCCTTCCCGTACCTAGCTCGATCAGGGACATCCATTCCTTTTTAGGGCACGTCGGTTTTTACCTCTGTTTCATTCTAGATTTCTTGAAAATCGTGCGCCCCTTGACTTCTCTTCTCTCTAAGGATGTACCTTTTGAAATCTCCAAGGAATGCACGCTAGCCTTTGAAAACCTGCGTGACCGAGTCACCCAGGCACCTATCCTACAATCCCCTGACTGGTCTCAACCCTTTGAGATCATGTGCGATGCGTCTGACTTCGCTGTAGGAGCGGTCCTGGGACAGAAAGCTGACGGGAAACCCGTGGTCATCTACTACGCTAGCAAGACACTTGACGAGGCTCAGCGTAACTATACGGTTACGGAGAAAGAGCTGCTAGCCATAGTATTTGCCCTTGAAAAATTTCGATCATATCTTCTGGGTTCCCATGTCATCATTTACTCGGATCACACGGCTGTAAGGCATCTCCTTGCCAAGAAGGACGCGAAGCCCCGACTAATCCATTGGATCTTACTGTTGCAAGAATTCGATCTTGAGATTCGCGACAAGGCGGGAAGGCAGAATGTGGTAGCCGACCATCTGTCCCGTCTTCCTTCTGAGATCATCAACCCTTCCGGACCTATCACGGAACATTTTCCTGATGAGCACCTGCTTTCTGTTGGTACTAGACTTCCATGGTTTGCTGATATAGTAAACTACTTGGCATCTCATCAGACACCGTCTGATTGGCTGAAGGCCAAGAAAGACAAATTGCGTTCTGATTCCAAGTATTACATTTGGGAAGACCCGTACCTTTTCCGCATAGGTGCTGATCAAATTATTCGGAGATGCATCCCGGAAGAGGAAATCAGCAATATCCTATCTTTCTGCCATGACCAGGCATGCGGTGGCCATTTCTCAGGGCATAAAATCGCATCCAAAGTCCTCCAGTGTGGCTTCTACTAGCCTACACTTTTCAAAGACGCATACAGTCACTGCAAGGCATGCAGTCGTTGCCAGACTTTGGGCAACATGAACCATCGTGACATGATGCCTTTGCAGCCAATTCTCGTATGCGAAATCTTCGATGTATGGGGGATTGATTTTATGGGCCCCTTTCCTGTTTCGGATGGTTTCGAGTACATTCTGCTTGCGGTGGACTACGTGTCCAAATGATCGAAGCCATACCGACCCGAACCTGCAATCACAAGATTGTTCTTAAGTTCATACATCAAAACATTTTCTCAAGGTTCGGGATTCCCCGTGCTATTATCTCTAATGGGGGGACCCATTTTACAAATGCTCAGTTTAGATCACTGATGGCCAAATTTGGGGTGTCTCATCGAATCTCTACTCCTTACCACCCCCAAACAAATGGTCTAGCTGAGCTATCAAATCGGGAGATCAAAAAAATCCTGCAAGTCACTGTTCAGCCTGACAGGAAGGACTGGTCGTCCCGACTTCCAGAAGCATTGTGGGCCTATAGGACCGCCCACAAGACCCAATTGGGAATGTCTCCCTTTAGACTGGTGTACAGAAAGGCATGTCACCTTCCCGTAGAACTGGAGCATAAAGCCTATTGGGCAGTACGGAACTGTAATCTAGATCTTTCCAAGGCTGGAACCCACAGAAAACTCCAAATCAGCGAGATCGATGAATTACGCCTAGACGTGTACGAGAACTCGCGAATCTACAAGGAGCAGGTTAAAGCCTTCCACGACAAGCACATCTCGAGAAAGATCTTTCATCCTGGTCAAAAGGTCCTACTCTTTGATGCCTGACTCAAACTTTTCCCGGGGAAACTGAGGTCCAAGTGGGTCGGACCGTATTTAGTCCGACAGGTTTTTGGAAATGGAGCAATTGAAATCAGTCCACTCAGCCATGATTCCGAACCTTTCATCGTGAACGGTCAGAGACTCAAACCGTTCATTGATGTGACTTCTACTGATTCGGCTGAATCATCCCTCATCCTCCATTCCCCTTGAACTTACTGCGCCCGGCCGATGGCGTAAAACTCAGCGCTTAACGGGAGGCAGCCTGTCATTTCTTGAAAATCTAAAACCTTTTTTCTGACACCATTGTGCACTTAAGGTTTACCCTTTAAGACAGCTGACTCCACCTCAGATGCTTGCATCTAAGATTAGAAATCGTCCGCAGAATTCATCCCGACCCATTCACTCATAAAAATATCTGTCTTAAGGAATAAATTAAGTAAATAAAAACCCCTAAATCACAATGAGGACATTGCAAGTTTTAGGCATGGGGGGGTATAAGTGCAAAACTTGTAGAAAAAAAAGGTTTTAAACAAAAAATTCACATATGCCAAAAACACCATAAAAATTAAAAATTTTTTCAAAATAAAAAGAATAAGAGGAGAAAGGAAATTTTGAGAAGGAAAAGAAACAAAATGAAAAGGAGCACAAAAAGATGAAAGAAAAGAGTAATAGTCATTAGTAAGAAGCTAAGGAATTAACCTTAGTCTAGACAATTTTTTTTTCAAGAAAATAAATGAAAAGTGCTTGGTAAGATTAGTAAGAACGCAAACCTTAGGCATTCTTGATAGACTCTTAGTACCCATTAAGATCTAAACAATCCTCAAGAGGTTGAGAAAAATGAAAAGCTTAAGTACTAGGTCCAAGGCTTAGGGAGTATTTGACCTCGCTAACTAACTTCTGGTTTACGGGACTCAGTAACCTAAGCACCCTAACCTCACACACAGCCTGGTTCAGCAAGCGTAAAAATCAAAATCATGCAAAAGCATCGAAAAAATTCTGAAAAGTACACCTAGAGTCGGAGCGGCCGATCAACACAAGTTGATTTGGACGAGTTCCCAGCGCAGAGAGGCGGGAAATCCCCTCAAAGATGCGTAACAAAATATCATCTCCTCGGTGCTTATCTCTTAGGATATTCACATATCCTACTGGGGGCATGTAAGCACCCTGCTGGTTCAGATTCCATGGATGGCATTATCACGAAGTGTCAACTGCCAGGGTCTGAACGCGGCCACGAAACACCATGGATGGGATTATCTCAAAATCTCAATAGCCAGGGTTCTGGGGCTTGCCATGGGCGGTGCTATCTCGAAGCATCGATCGCCAGGAACCCTTGAGGATTGATGATGGGGGCAAGGAATCTGATACAGACCGTGTTGAAAAGCCAATCCTAAGCTAGAATTAAAAAGAAAAAGAGAGAGAAAACTCTCCAAAATAAAAAAATTTTCTACCTCTCTCTCTTACAAAACGCACTGCGAACTGAACCAGGGCTAAAATCATTTCAAGCACGGGTGCTTTAACTACAAAGTCCAATAAACCTTAGGTTAGTTCTTGTGGGTCTTAAAAACCCTTGCTAAGGACTGAGGCTGAGGCTGAGGCTAGACAGATTTGGATCTTGATTGGTACTAGAGTACCTTTTAAGCCTATGGTCAGCATTCTAACCTAATCTAGGTTTAAATGAAAAAGCACTTATCTCAAGCTATTAAGAACGTCATGGACTAGAACAAGGGTTGAAACCTTAAGTTTTTGCTAAGGGACTAGCAAAAGCTAGGCATGGGGGTATGATGAGTACCTCATCATGAGCCATAATTAGCTCATTTTGACCTAATACAGAGAATAAAAGCTCCTACATAACCTTAGAAAGGCTTGGCTCAGAGAGATTCTGAGTTTGCAAAGAAAACATAAATCGAGGGGTAAAAATGCAATTTCACCAATCCAATATGAAAATAGGGTAACTCAGGGTCCAAACATAGGTCAAAACAACCTAATAAGAATAAAAGTGGGATGAGATGACTCAATAAGGGCTACAGCAACTCCAAAGAATTAAATGACAGCCTGTAACCCTAAAAACAAACCCACTTCAATTCACGTGGTTTGAGGCAAGGTAAAAATCAACTAAATCCTCTAAAATTCATAAAAAAATAATCTCTAGGGTTTAGGACTTTCAATTTGGCCTTAGGAACCCATTTTGACCTACATTGAGAACCATGCCCAATTAACAACTTAATTTGGGTTTTTGCATAAATTGACTGGTCAAACAAGGTTTAATCTAGAAATAAAATTCACCATCAGAATCCTTAGGTCCTAATTAGTCATGTATAAAAGCTTGGGCCTAAGAAGAAACCTTCTTGACCAACTTTACACTTTGGTCCTCATATATTTACTTTTTGGCCCTCAACTTTTGAACCCTCACACTTTGGCCCCTAACTCTCCTTCATTCTTTGCATTTAGGTCCCTCCTGCAAAACCTGCGCAGCACCATGCTCCGGCGACCTTGCGCGGAGCATGGCACCGCGCAGGGTGAGGGACGGGCCCTGGCAAGTCAATGGGGGGTACCCTGCGTCGTCAGCCACCGCAGGGACACCCCCCTGAGTACTGCGACCGCCCATACCGCCCGTGCGAACGCACGGACGGTATGGGTCTCCTTCCTCCGGCGTCCTCCGGTGAGGGAGACACGTCGTCTCCCTCCGCCCTCCTCTCTGATTCCGCCCCTATAAATACCCCCGTCGCTCCGCCGTTCTTCCGAGCTCGGATCTGACGGAGACACCCCCTCAATTCCTCCCTTCACACTCCGACAGATGCCCCCTTGCTCCGGCGGCCTCTCCTCCTCCTCCTCGTCGCCCTGCCGCACTACCAGCAGCAGGGTTACCTTCCCTCGATCTTTTCGCGTCACGCCGCACCCAGTTGGCGCCTCTCCGGTCCCTTCCTCACCGCCGCCCCCTCCCCTGGGCAGTTTCTTCTCCGGCGACAGTCGATACAACTGTCGCCTGGGCCAATCCCTCTTCGTCCAGCTTAATAGGTAAAACTTCTCTTCTTCCTCCCCTCTTTCTTTTCCATACTGAAACCCTTACTGTCGGCCCCGATTTCCCATCGATCACCCTCACCTTCTCCACCTCCGGCCAAACTCCGGCGAACCGCTCCCATCGCTCCAGCACCACACACGGCTCGCCGACCTGTGCATAACCTCCGCCTCGTCACCCTGATCCTCTTCCACCCCTCCACTTCCCACCAAACGCCCTCTGCAGATCCACCGAACACACCCACTTCTCCGCCCGCAGTTTGACCTAGGGCGATCCTTTGGCTCCACCACGCCCACTGCAGACCATCCGACCACCTTCGCCGTGCCACGGCGAAGGTTCTCCACATATCTGATCAGGCCGAGAGGCCGTTCTTCTGTGACCAGGTGACTTGCCTGCCGTCGCCATTATTGAGCCGGCAGAGCTCCTTCACCTGCAGGTGCAGGCACGCCTTTGCCCAAGTTCGACTCCCAAGTTGCGCGGGGCGTCTCCGTGAAGCGTCCCAGGCTCGCAATTGGGGCGAAGGCCTTGCGTGAAGCCACGATTGCCCGCTGCTCCCTTCGCTGCGGGCGCTCAATTGGGGTGGGACATTTAGTCCCACCTCGGAACTTTTCAGAGGCGCGCTGGCGCATAACGGCAAAAAGTGCCTTATGCTGTTCGCCTCCTGACCACGGGGTGAGGTCCCTCTCACCCGAACCGGCCTCGTCCGTGATCACGCTCCTCGGACCTGGCCCGACCCGATTAACCCGATCTGCACTCCTCGCCCACCACCGCACGCCGGTGGGCCTAGACCGGGGCGCGACTCGTACCCGATTACCCGGTTGCTCTGGGAGAGCTGTCCTAAGAGCGAACTCTGAGAGAGAAAGAGACGTGCGGGGGAGGGGGGTAGAGTAGGTTTTGCCCTTTGACTCTGAACTCTTGAGCGTGCAGGCACAGGTGAAGAAGAAGGAAGTTAAGGGAGACACTGTAGCAACAAGCGGTTTAAGTCGTCTGATTTTCAAATCAGACGACGTCCTGAAGACAAGTGAAGGCAAAGAAGAAGAAGGAAGGCAAGGCAGAGGAAAGAGAGGAACACAGAGAAGCCAAGTGAAGACTCTGCAGAGATCAGAAGGCAAAGAAGAAGAAGGAAAGGGAGGCAGAGGAAAGAGAGGAACACAGAGAAGCCAAGTGAAGACTCTGCAGAGATCAGAAGACAAAGAAGAAGAAGAAATGAAGAGAGAAGGAGCATCCAAGTGAAGAAACAGAAAGCAGAAGAAGCAAGAAGCAAGAAGAAAAGAAGAAGAAGAGCACGGGAGGAAGATCTGAAGCAAGAAAAGAAGAAACAAAGAAAATAAAAAGAAGAAAAAGACAGGATCATCCAACCAAGAAATAGAGGAAGAACACGAAGAACAAAAGCCAAAGAGGAGAGAAGACAAAGAGGAAGAAAGAAGAGAAGAAGAAGAAGCCAAACTTTCATTTCTCTCTCTCTCTCTCTTTATTTTTTGTAATAGAACATGTATATATCTAGAATACGACTTGCTCCCTGAGTTCGACCTCGGGAGAACTGTATTTTCCGAGTAACAAATATTAGCAAATGATGGCAATAACTATCTGTACTACAACGACTTAAGAAAAGCTAGTTGCTGCCACCGTTAGCCATTGACCATTCCTCCCTCTGGCATTTGTTGGCAAAGAAGGATGCCAAACCTAGACTTATCAGATGGATCCTTCTTTCGTAGGAGTTTGATGTCGAGATCCACGACAAAGCTGGAGCTCATAATGTTGTGGCGGATCACTTGTCTTGGCTAGACCCAGAACACATCCCATACTCCCAACCTATCTCTGATCAATTTATGGATGAGTCTCTATTGGCAATTAACTCTATTGAGTTTCCTTGGTACGCCGATATTGCAAACTATCTTGTCGTGGGCAAGCTACTTGCAGGATTATCCAAAGATCAAAAGCTCAGATTTATTTCAGAGACTATGTTTTATTTCTGGGATGACCCACTGCTCTTTCACATTGGGGCTGATCAGATTTTCAGATGACGCATCCCCAACTCTGAAATCTCAAGTGTGTTATCCTTCTGCCACAACGATGCCTGTGGGAGTCATTTCTCAAGACGAAAAACTACTACCAAGATTTTGCAGTCTGGATTGTTCTAGCCAACCATTTTCAAAGACACACACGAGTTTGCCAAGTGCTATAAGTGATGTTAGTTGGTTAGTTCTATGACCTGGAGAGACATGATGCCTCTCCAACCTATTCTGGTCATAGAAGTGTTCGATGTCTGGGGCATCAACTTTATGGGCCCTTTCTGATAAATGCCAGATTATCATCATTCTAATGCATTAAAACAAACCTAGCTCTTAGGATTTTGATCCGCAAATGGGTTTTTGGGTTGCATTTAGGCATAAATTAGGTTAGCCATGCATTGCATTTGTTATTTTTGATGTGTTTCTTGGAGTGTTAAGGATAAGCAGAGAGTCAGATCCCCAGAACCCTAGCACTCGGGAAAGCAATTGATGAAGAGGAATCTCAATCAAGCTTGGACTCAACTGATTCCAGCTCATCATGGCTGGATACCAGCTCCCTTGGACTAGGGTTAGCTTCATTCAGCTCCATTCAACTCACCTTAGCTGAATGGTAGCTCAAGAGAGCTCATCTTAGCTCACCCTAGCTTAGGTCAGCTTAGATCTAGCTTAACTCAACTGAGTCTAGCTCATCTCAGCTCCCATTATTTCACAAGGAGCTCTAGCTAGCTCAGTTGAGTTGACTAGGGTTCACCACATCTCAAATCTAGCTCAACTTAGTTGAGTCTAGGTCATCTCATCTCCTACCAGTTCTCTGGGAGCTCTAGCTAGCTCAACTGAGTTGACTTGAGTCCACTTCAGCTCAAGCTTAGCTCACCTCAGCTCAAGCTCAGCTCACCTTAGCTCCAGCCAGCTCACAATAGCTAGACTCTAAGCTAGCTGAGCTACTACTTGTCAACTAGTTACTTAGCTAGCTCTGGAGTTCTCATCAGAGGCAGTTCCAGCTCAACCTAGTTCTAGCTAGGTTAGGGCCAGCTCAACTACCCAAGCTTGGGTACTTGCATAAGAACTAAGTAGCTAAGCTGAGTGGTTTTGCACCCCTTAAAGTTGCCTCAACAGTCCCAACTCTAGAGTACCTAATACCAACTTCAGAATACTCTTCTTCAGCTCTCCTCCATGAAACCCTAATTCCTCCACCTCCACTCTACTAGCTAAGCTAGCTTAGCTAGCTTAGCTAAACCCTTAGCTCCACCAAAAAAATGCCATGGCCGTCCACTTCTCCACCTCAACCCTAACCAACCCTAACCTAACCCAACCTTTTTTTGGTGCCAACCCACACCAACCACCACCACTCACACCCCGTCAAGTTGGCACCAAAAACACCACATGCACCCCTTCCTTTTGGCACCAACTTCCCCTTAAATCCTAACCCTACACATCACCACCTAAAGCCATCCCTACCACCCACCTAACCCCTTCTAGAAACCTACACTTGGTGCCAACCTTAACCCCCCCTTAACTACCCTAAACCATACCCTAGTTGGCACCAAAATACATCACCCACACCCCTTCATTTTTGCGCCACCTATATCCACCCTTAATCCCATAACCACCACCAAATAAAGCCATCCCAACCCTTCCTAAAACCCACGCCACCTAACCCACCTAAACCCCCATTTAGTTGGTGCCAAAACACCTAACCACACCTCCACACATCCCTATAATTGTCGCCAACTAAACATAGCCATCCATCTCCTAACTACAACCCTATGATCTAATCCTAGCCCTACAACACACCTAACTAAACCCTTAACCCTAGCAACCACCTAGAGTTGGCTCCAACCACCAAGTGCCCTTCCATTTTGACACCAACAACCCTAGCCCTAGGATCCTATAACCACCATCTAACCCCCATCATAGCCATCCATCTTATAACTAACCCTACCCCCCTCCTACTCCTATAAAAACCCCCTACCACCACCATTAAAATCCAACCTTGGCTACAAGTTCAAGAGAAGAAGAAGAAGAAGAAGATTAATGGGATACTCTGTCCCCTTGGTGCCTTCCCCTCTTCTCTTCTCTCTTATGCCCACGCCAACCAAGGGAGGAAGCCAGGCATTGGAGGACAACCTAGGGCACATGCCTACCCTTGGGAGAGGAGGATTTAAGGGTGGTGGACTACCAACCTTGGAGGAAGAATCAAAGGTGGTCCACGCCACCTTAAGGAAGAGTCCTTGGAGTGGGAGTCATCCACTCTAGGAAGGAGAAGGCATGCCCATCTAGGGTTTGCCTTTGGAGGACATCTAGGAAGGAGAAGGAGGAGCCCTTTTCAAGCCTAGGAGCTACTAAGCTTGGAGCAAGGAGCTTCCCCTCTACTAGGGTTTGTGTTTCTTTTGTTATTTGTTATATTTATTCTAGTAGTATAAGCATTCCTCTACTAAGGCTTTTGTAAAACACTCTTTCCCAATTAAAAGTTGCCTTCTTTTTAATATAGCATTTGTCGCAATTCCTCATTTTTGTCGCATTATTCCTAGTGCACAAATACTCTTTCTTTCTAATTACCCTAGGCCTCCATGTGCCTAGAGTGAGCTTAGAAAGAATCAAATTTTGTCATGTAGATATTAGTTATTAGGATTAGCCTTTTTCAACAAAACTCTAGTGTTCCTATTATTTCAAAAATCTAAAAAAATTCATATATATAAAACACCAAAAGAAAGGTGAGTCCCCTTTAAAGCAAGAGATTTGATTTAGCAAACAATTGTACCTCCTTGGACGACCCTAGATACCCCACTATCTAGGTTATAGAAATTTAAAAGTGAATCCATTTTTGTGCATTGCAACGACTTAAAACCCTAAATTAACAAACCACGCAAAAACACGATCACTTTCTTGAACTCACACGGCTTCGAGTACATACTTCTTGCAATTGATTGTCTCGAAGTGGGTTGAAGCTATCCTAGCAAGGTGGGCTGATCAAAAGACCATTATATCCTTCATCTTGGAATTTACTTTCATGAGATTCGGAGCACCCGCACTCTGATTAGTGATGGGGGCAGTCACTTCATCCATGCCCATTTCAGATCTCTTTTGAAGAAATATAGGGTACATCACCGTATTGTTACCCCATATCACCCACAAACTAGTGGGCAAGCTGAAGTGTCAACTGTCAAATCAAGCTCATTCTCTAAGAGGTGGTTAGACCTGATAGGAATGGTTTGCCCGATCGATTGATAGATGCACTTTGGGCATACTGGACCGTGTACAAGGCCTTGCTCGGAATGTCACCATACCACATGGTGTGTGGAAAGGCTTGTCACCTTCCTATAGAGCTGTAGCACCATGCCATTTGGGCGGTGCAGAAATTTAATTTTAACCTCGATACAAGAGGTTATGAAAGAAAGCTCTAGCTCAGCGAGTTAGAAGATATTCGGTAGGAAGACTATAAGAATGCAAAGATATACAAAGATAAGACTAAGGCTTTCCATGACCGACACATCCAAAGGAAGGAGTTCATGCCTATCCAGCAGGTCTAGTTATTTGATTCCAGGCTTAAATTCTTTATGGGAAAGCTCAACTCCAAGTGGATTGGGCCATATCTGGTGATCCACCCGTATCTTAACGGGGCAGTCCAAATTATGGACCCGAAAACTGGGCATGTTTTTACGGTAAATGGCCAGCTTTTGAACCCATTTTTATCCCAGGAACCTCCTCCTATTAACAAAGCGATACATCTTCTTTGGGACGTGTGATTGACGTTTCGCACAACTGGAGCCATTAAACTCAACACTTATACATATATACACATCTTTTATACATAGCATACTTCATTCTGGCATAGTATTCTGCATATTGTGATTACCATTATAGTGCTGACATGTGCTGAATGACAAGTCAGGAGTAGTTCCAGGTGATTTCTATCCACTTGCTCCTTGTCTTACTTCAATTTCTTTTATCATTGCATGAGGACATGCAAGAACTTAGCCATGGGGGGTAGTACATATAAACTAAAAATTTTTTGCCAACACCTGGGCAAAATAGATCATTTTATTAAGAGGTTTTATTAGGGATTTATTCTTTAGTAGGTTCCTGAACTTAGAATCCAGTACAATTTCACACTTGCTCATAGAATTTGCAATGAATTCAATGCGAAGACCAATAGACATCTCTAGTTTGTCGAGAAGAAGCATTGCTTCTTCTCCTAAACCCTTAGACAATAATCACGGAGTCAGGTGAACCATCTTCTAGTAGATCTACCAAAAACTTGTGTGAGGTGAGAGTAGAGAGTCTGATGGTGCTCTAAGACTAGTGTAAGGAATCTTAAATTCTGGATAATTGGATAATGATACTCGGAGTTAGGCATAATTTTCGCTCTCAGTTGCATAGAAATTCTTTGAAAGAATCCTTGCAAGAGCCACCAAAGAAGGAAAATACATAGAGAGTGGGTTCTGATAAAACTAAGACAGAGGTTGATAGTCATGACTGTCCTTCACGGAATCCTCAGCTGAAGGAGGGTACTAATATCAAGGTCAGAAATATGTTGTGCTATCCATTCCCTTCCCGATGCCGAGAATAGGCACTTCCACCAAATAAGCCACTCGATATCCTCTTGAACACCCCCAATTCCGAATAATGCTTCATGAATAAAAGTACATATGCTATGTTGCATTGTGTTAGTAGATATGGCATTATATTAGTATATAAAAAAAAGAAAAAAAAAGAAAAAAAAAGAAAAAAAAGAAGAAAAAAGAAGAAGAAGAAAAATATATATTTTGCCATATTGAGAAGTGAATTATATTAAGTCAAGTACATTTAGGCAACAGCACCTACCACCCTTACAAACAACCAAATGCAGCCTTGACCCAATTTTCCTGTATTTCTGACCGCCTGAATATGGGCTGAGGAATTCTAACTTAGTCATAGGGTTATCAGAACCTAATTGAAGTCTAAAGTCATGAGAGACCACCAAATATCCACAAAACTGGTGAAATGTGAGCTCAGGAAGAAAAAGAAAAGAAAAAGAAAATAAGATAGAAAAAAAAGAAGGAAAAAGCAAGAGAGAAGAAAACGTACAAAATACTTAAGAGAGCATAGTTTTCCAGCCTCTCTCTCTAAGTTGATTTATTTAATAATCTGGAAATCTAGATTCTGAAATACTAGTCTCTATGTAGCACCAGAGGAGAGTGAGCCACCAAATACAAATCCATTTAATTCAGACATTTTCTTCCTAAGCCAAAAAGCTGGGGCTAAAACTAGAGGATATTCTATGTCCCTGAGAGAAGAGGTTTGCCTATCCTAACAGTGTCTTACTAAGGGTCGAGTACGTGCTTTAGATGTATGTTGACTTTTCGCTTGATTCCATTGTAGAAGCTACACCACTACACGTTCATGATTATCTGGATTCTAAATTTCTGGATGAAACAAAAATCAATAAATCTCTAGTTAAACTCTTCATAGAATGCATTTAGTCTTGCAATTTCTAGAGACTAGCAAGATTTAGGCATGGGGGTAACATTGCGCAACAATCATAGGTCCTAATCTGCCTGAATTAAGTCAGAACCTAGCTTAAATTAGTCATTCTGCATGTAATCGCATCATACATTGTATCATAGTTGATTCATTAGTTTTGCAACCAATAATGTTATATTATGTGCTAATTAAGAGGCATTAACAATCATAGGTAATTCAGGGCTACGGATGACCAATCCAACCACATGGATCTATGCAAAATGACGACAGGAGTCCAACGCTTCCAAGATCACATCAATCTGACTCTTGTAGCATCGGATGGAGTCCGCAGAAAAGCATGATCCAAGAGACAAATAGGTGAAAATCCGAACCTTAGATGATAAATCCAACTGCACGGATGGATCTAGATCAACGATTGCAGTCCAACAGTGCAAGAATCATCCCGATAGGAGGCCTATAGCACCGTCTACAAAAGAGAGAAGATGGATGGCCACGATGGTGCCAAGTGGCACCATCGCAGTCACCCCTCACCACTACCGAACTTTTAAAGGGGCTCTTCCTATGCGCTGTGGGCCATTGCATCATCATCCAACAGCAGCAACGTGGCCATGTTGCTGCTCCAGAAATGCCTCAATAAAGGAAGAAGAAACCTCAGCCGTTGGATCTCCATCCAATGACTGAGGACAAATAGATGAGAAGAGGCAATCGCAACAACACGGCGATGTAGCATGTTGGCTCACGCACTCAACCAACAATGCGTGACGTGGGTTCAACTCGCAATACGTGTTTCGATCAGAGGTGGCAGCACGGGGATGAAATCCGTTCATTGGATAGCCATCATGTAGCATAGAGGTGACCGCATGGTGCACTGGATGGCATCGGGTGACGACGTGCGTGATGACACGCACGTGCGTGTTTTGAAAATCAAAAGTGGTGCTGTGACACTTTTAAGCATTCGATCGTGAGATCGGACGGCCAAAACTTGGCACGTATGTTAAGCTCAAGGAAAGTGCGAGGCAGGCACACGCAGAAGAGGAAAGCGCGAGCGGTGAGTGTCCGATCGTGATCCAAGGGCTGCGGGCACGACACGTGGCGCCATCTGGTGCATTCCACGCGTAGAAGGCATTTTGAAGGTTATTTGGAGACCAAATGAAAGTCGTTGATCTCCCGATCAATGAATCTGATCACTAGAGGGTTGTTACATGGTTTTGGGGGCTCAAATGCCCATCTTACCCCTCATAAAAGCTATAAAAGAAGGTCTAGGGCCCCCCAGTTGAAGCCAACTCTTCCATTTTCCACCAACTCCTCCAGACCCTCTACAGTTCTTTAGATCTTCTTCTCCATCTCTCTCCGTCTCCGACTATCCTCTTGAATTGCCCACCAAGCCACCTTGGCAAATCACTGTTGCTCTCCCCAGCCTCTCCAGAAGGCCACTACAGACCACTCATGGTGCCCTTATTCTGCTAGATAGTAGCTTTTCATTTATGCTCTAGTTAGATAGCAAGAGCTTGTTCTAGCCATAATTATATTTTTGAAATCCATGATCAGACTATGTGCATGATATACATATTGTGATATATATATAGATTAGTTCTCAATTAGTAGCATATTATGCAGTTAGTAATTAGATCTAGATCAGTTATGAAATCTGAAATGTTTTCTGCCTCCTTGAGTTTGACTGGGCCTCACATGTTTCATTAAAATTTATTTGTCGAGACGTATTTCACGCTATACTACAACTGATTTACTCTAAACTGCAATTTATGCCATGAGCACCTAGGTCTTCCTAAGATCCAAATTAGTATCCACCTGCTTCAGCCTGCTTGATCACTCTAAGAAGTGGAAGGATTACCAAGACCCTGTTGTTACTCCTACTCTACACCCTTGGGATCTTGGTGCACCTAACTTGGGAAGGAAGCCTATAGTGGAGGAGGAAATTCAGGTTCATGATTCTGAGAACCCAAAAATCCAAATCCCTTTCTTGAGGCTCTAAATAGACTTAAGAAGAAGCCTGAATCTACTAACAAGACTTGGTTGGATGTGTTCAAACAAGTATAGATTAGTATCTCACTTTTGGAAGCTATTGAACACATCCCAGCTTGCACTAAATTTCTAAAGGAGTTGACTACTACAAAGCATTGGTCAAAATCTAGCAATCCTAGGAAGGTTACCTTGACTTAATAAGCTAGCTTGATGATCCTGAATAACCTTCCTTCTAAGAAGAAGGATCCAGAAGCCCCATTGATTTCTTGTTCAATTGGGGATATTACTTTGGATAGGGCTCTATTGGATCTAGGCGCCTCCATTAACTTGATCTCGACTATATTATATGAGAAGTTTGGTATCGGTGACCTAAAGCCCAATAATGTGACACTTCAACTAGTTGACCTAACCATCACCAAGCAGCACAAGATTCTTTAGGATGTGATTATTCGTGTCAAGGACTTTTATTTCCCTATTGATTTCTTGGTCCTTGACATGGAGGTGCCTAAATGACTCTATAACACCTCGATCATCTTGGGCAGACCCTTCCTTACTATAGCTAATGCTTACATTGATTGTGAATCTGGAAAGATGGAAATTGTCTTTGGAGATAGAAAGATGCAATTAAATGTTTTAAAGACAATAAAAAAAGTTTGATGATTGTGGAGCTATTGAGGACTTAGAGGATGATGATACTGAGGAAGAAATGGCTATTATTCTTATTGAGGATCCTCTGCTAGCATGTTTGACTTAACCTAGAAAAGAGATTAATTTGGAACCTAAGTGTAAGGAGATCTGCAAGTATCTAAGTCCAGCTCCTAACTCTAGACTTAGCTGGAATCCATCTGTGGAGAGGTTTCCTATGCCATCTTCACCTTCTCAGCTAGCCTCATTGATGGTCCCACCTGAATTGGAATTAAAGCCCCACCTAAGTAGTCTGGAATATGTCTTCTTGGGACTTAATTATACCCTCACTGTGATTATCAACTCTCATCTAACAAGGGATCAAGAGCATAAGTTGACCAAGGTCCTGAGTGAAAATATGTAAGCTATTGGATGGACACCTATAAGATATATTTGGAAGAGAATGTATGACCTTCTCATGACTTGTAAAGGTGACTCAAGCCGAATATGCGAGAGGTCATCAAAAAGGAAATAATTAAGTGGTGTGATGCGGGCATTATTTACCCCATTCTAATAGTCCTTGGGTAAGCCCAATTCAAGTGGTACCTAAGAAAGCAGGACTAACTGTGGAGACCAATGACAAAGGTCAATCCATTCTGACTCGCTCCATGATTGCGTGGTGAGTCTGTATTGATTATAGAAAATTAAACTCTACTATAATGAAAGATCACTTCCCATTACCTTTCATTGATTAGATCTTGAAGAAATTAGCGGGAAGGTAATATTTCTGCTTCTTGGATGGATATTCTGATATAATCAGGTTGCAATTAGTCTTAAAGACCAAGAAAAGACAACTTTTACATGTCCCTAAGGAACCTTTGCCAAGTGTTGCTTACTATGATAAAATGTCAAGTTTGTGTTTGAAAAACATGTCGTAGTTCAATTTACACTTAACACTAAAACATTTAACTTTTATTATAGAACTCTAGTTAGAATAAGTCGAGTGAGTCGATCCTACAGGGAGCCTTAAATAAAGTTGGGCCTTAATTGAGTTCCTTTCTTCTATTTCTGCAAGTTTTTCTTTTTCCATTTTTTTCTTCTTATCTTTTCTTTGCGAAAGACGACACTATCGTATTGCTACTAGACTTACTTTTTTTTAATGACAAACTAGGGAAATTATCTAACTTCTTTTTTGAATCTTTTTCTCTTTATATTTTTTTTGTCATTTTGAAGTTGCAAAAGAGAACGGAAAATGTATTTATAAATGCCAACTAAAAAGTGAGAAGTATTTTTATGGTTTCCATTTTGCGATCTTTTTGTCTTTTGTATAAGATTAAACTCACCAAACAACAATAATTAAACTAAGCTTTTATTTCATTAAAGGAGAAACATACAACTTGGAAAGCAAAACTACCATACTTCATTACACTAAGGTGGATTGAACCACTTATACAAAGCTTGGAAAGCGTATTTACAGAAGCACACTCTTTCACTTACTCACAAAGTAAGTGGAGATGACAAGGGTGATTTGGTGATTAGATTGGCAGGGAGCTTCTTGTAGGAATGGGATCCATGTAGGTGATGGATGAAGGTTGTGGTGGTGGTGATAATGGGAGTGATTAGGATTAGGTAGAAGGCCATCTAGGATAGGATGAAGTGCTCAAAGTCCCTAATGTGGTTTAGGTTATTTAGTTCAGTGATATTGCTCCTAATATTGGTGGTGATGACTATAGCGAAGCTTAGGGAAATGAAGATGAATATCCTATATTTAGGGGT
This sequence comes from Thalassia testudinum, assembly GCA_037157565.1. Lineage (NCBI taxonomy): Eukaryota > Viridiplantae > Streptophyta > Magnoliopsida > Alismatales > Hydrocharitaceae > Thalassia > Thalassia testudinum. The sequence continues at coordinate 65,734,910 of JAZHRO010000025.1, read as the reverse complement.
GACTTGTGTTTGCTCTAGAGTTGTGTTTTCTATGGAATCTATTTGATAAGCTCTATAGTAGGGAGATGGGATTACCATGGACCTAGGGTTCTAATGGTGGTGTTGGTGGTGGTAGGGACTAAGTGAGGGCTCTAGTGTGGATATTTATCTAGTGGGTGTGTGTGGACTAGGGATAGTGAGTAGGTGAGTGTGTGCTCAAGTGAGTGAGAGTAAGCATGTGTGAGTGGAGAGAGTAAGGAAGGTGGTGCGAGTGAGTGATGAAAGTGAGTGGGTGGCGTAAGTGTGTGAGAGTGTGTGTGGAAAATCAAAAAGAAAGAAAATGAAAGAAAAAAGCAAGTATTCAAATGCTTGAAATAAAATCTATTCTACTAAGCAAGTAATGAGCAAGTTATTAAAATTCAAATAAAGGAAAGCAAGTAAAGGAAAGTAGCTAAACCACCAACAAAACTTAAAAGAGAATGTGGTAGAAGATAGGTGTCTCTCCAATGTAGGCACTGATGGTAACACCATCATTCATCATAAATAGCTTAAATTAGGTAGAATCGAAAGACAAATGCTCCTGAATGATCTCTTGAAGATCGTAATTCCACTCAAATCCATTTTGAGAGAATAGTAAAAAGGGTTAATTCTACAGTTTTAACATCACATAATGAATGTAGAGTAATCATGGGGTCACCCAAGGGTTAATTATAGGTCAAATGAGCATTGAAGTCCAAAAAGTAGGTCCATACTGATAGAAATAGGATTTCACGCATTTCGAGAACCAAATCAGAACATAAAATCCTAATTTCAGACTCACTTAAATTGAAGAGGTTCTGGTTGGGATAAAATTCATATAAATCTTCTAAAATTCATAGAAAAATATTCTAAAAGGTTTGGTACCCTTGGCTTGACCACTTGAACCCATTTTGACCTAGAATAGAGTTTTAGACAAGATTCTACCCTAATTTGGTCTTCTATGCAAATTTCCCAATCAAACATGGACAAAAGTGAAATCCAACATCACCATTATATTTCTTGAGTGAAAATTAGGTTAAGGCCAAAATTTGGGCCCAATCAAAGTCCATTTTGACCTAGTTTGTACTTCAGTCTCTAAAACCTCTATTCTTCACATCCAAGGCCCTAGCTTTTGAAATTTCTTACGTTCAAGTCCCTCGGTTTCTCATCTTCTTCACAAATGGGTGCGTGCTACCATTGTTATGTCAACCGACCTAAGCACCTTCTTTGACCAAACCAAAATCTCATCAAATCAACTCCAAATCCCACAAAATTTGGTGGGATTATTCACATTATAGGGAATCGATTTGGCAAAATCTTAGACCTTGATTCGCTGTAGAGGGCCCATCAAACCCACGAAAATTGCGGGGTCTCTTGTTTCCAAATCTCAACCCAATTGAGCTTCTTTCCTCAATTAGAGCTCACATTGGCACTCTATAAAAGCTCCTCGTGCTCCCAGCGTTAAAGTTAGTCCGGTTTAGACCACAAAGCATCTTCCTTCTCTCCCTTCGACCGCCTCCGCTGTGACTCCGACGAGCTCCTCAATCCTCCTTCATCGTCCTCTGCCATGTATGATAGGTAGAGGGAAGTTCTTCCTTAGCTTCCTCCACTCCTCGCTACCCACAGCATTAGTTGCTTACCCCTCTCCTCCTCGCAGCTCCTTCCATCGGAGAATTCATCCCCTCCGACGTCAGCCAATCACAGTCGGTGCCAAGTCCCTTCCTTTCATCTGTTAGCTAGGCCTATTCTCTCCCTCTCCCTCTCTAGCATCTCCCTAACTCTTTTTCCTCCTAATTCAACCAACATATCACCTCCTTCCCCTCTGTCTTCTCCATGGTCGACGATGCCTCCGACAAAGCCGCATGCTTGCTACACACCACCAAACATCTCGCCACCACCTCCAGAAGCTTTGCCGCATCACCCTCATCAAAAGCCCCAACCTAATTTGAGCTTTCATCCACTCCACAGCCCCACTGAACAACCCTCACAGTCGTCTTCTCCAACCTTGGCCATCCACCACACATTGCTGTTCATTAAATTAACTGCACCACCGCACTCGCCGCACACCGGTGAAGCTTGTGAACTAGCTTAACCAGGCCGCAAGGTCGTATTTTGACTTTCAGGAGATTGTCAGATCACCTTTGCTTCGTTGCCTCCACTAGCCGCTATCTGATCAAATTCACTACCGCTACCACCTTCAGGCAGAGCGAACTGAAGCCACGAACCTAGCTACAGCCTCAATTGGATGAAGATGAGCCAGTAGGGATTATGATTTGGAAGGAATGCCTACCTACATCGCGTTAGGAATAAGATGGAGACTTTAGTCCCACCTCGTAAGTGGAATGGCCATCAACACTACATAAAAGGAATTTGTGCCTTAGGCATATGGCCTCAACATGAAGGGGTGAGGTCCCTCACGCCTTACTCACATGCCCTTCACTCCTCACTCACCACCACGCCAGTGAGCTTGGACCTCTGACCCGTATACCCGATAACCTGATTACTGTGCAGCTATATACCCCATTCAAGAAGAAAGAGAAAGATATTTATGGAGGGTAGGGGTAGGTTTTGCCTCAGCATTCGTGCCTATGTGGTAAACACTTAGCATCTCTGAGAGGCTTCTGCTCTGTGCGTGGCACCTTTGTGCCTGTTGTGGCTTGATACTTAAGGCATCTGGGGATTGTGCCTAACATCTAATTTGGCTTGGAATTCTAATACTGTGGAGTTATTTGAGATGCTTGTCTGATGTGGATGTTTGCATAGTTGGTTCAAGACTACTGTTGGAAAATTTGGGAAATTGAATACTATGATATCTGTGCTTAATGTGGGCATTTAAGTGGTGATTTAAGTCATCATTTTTAGGGTTCTATTCTTTTGTTTATCCCACTGATTTCTTGAGATACTATTGTTATTTTGGAATATACTTTTGAGTAGATAATTCATTGAATATCTTCAATTGTGATTCATTATTATGATCATCTGTTTCTAATTGCAATTTGTGCGTGAATTCCACATATGCTCCCTGCGAATGACCTTAGACTCATTTTTAGTTTTCGAGTACTTAATAAATTTAAATGTTGTTGTAATTTTTGTCCCTATACTACGACGCTATACATTCTTAAAATAACGATTCTCACTAACAACAAGCACTTGGCCAATTGGGAGAGGAAGAGCACCTTGGCTTGAAGCCTACCTCTTTTTTACCTAGAAAATCCAAAAACCAAGTGGGCACTAGCTAGTCATTGGCCATGGATGGGAGCTAACATGGAGATCATAAGGAAAAAGTGTTGTGCATGGAGAGGAAAAAATGGGAGGGGGGTTAGCCACTATGGTTTAGGTTCTCTTGTATAGAGTGCCTACCATGGTGTGGTATTCTATGGGTGTAGGTTTAGAAGGGCTACTTTAGGGCACATCCTAAGGGTAGAATACTCTAGCCTAGGGTGCAACTTAGTGATGAGGGTGCAAGTCAAGGTTTAACAAGGAAATGGATAGGGATGAGTAGGTGTTAGATAGGCTTGGGTTAAGTTGAGGTTTAGGTGTGTTTAATGGTGGTGTGGGGTTAAGTAAGTCAGGTCTAGGTTGGAGGTGATTAGGTAGGTGTTTAGGCTTTAAGGTGATGTGGGCTTGTGTGTTCTAGAATGGGCCTAGAGAGAAAATCAATTAAATGGCACTATATAATAGCTACTACTAGGTCGACATAAATGTAAATAAAAATTGCGGAAAATATGTAGCTATGTACACAAATGCATGCATGTGTAAAATTGTATATAAAATTATGAATGCACATGAAATTACATTTAATGTGTTTGCACATGTGCGTATATATGTGTTTAGGTGTGTGCATGGTTTATGTGTGGTTTAGACATGAACACTGGTTTGCATGGTTCTGCATGGAATTGTCTTGAAGGGTTAGGGCTTGTCCTGGAATTGCATGCTCCTGTCTCCACCTTCCTTTCTTTAGCTTCTAGCTAGTTCTCCTTGTCTTTTGATTACAGAGGCACCTTTTCCGTATCATTTGATTTCCACTATTGCTCCTAGATTGTTGTCTTACATGGACAAATTAGCATTATTACTCAATAGACCATAAAATGATAGAATTACGGTTAAGGATATACACATGTAATGGTGCATGCAATGCATGTAATGGATGAAATATTTACAAAATGTATGCTAGGTATTTAGCTTAAGTCAGTCAAATTAGGTCCTTTTCTTGCTATGCAATCATACCCCCATGCCTAGATCTTGCTAGTCCCCAGCAATGGAATGTATGATTGTTTGAATCCTAATTTTTCTTTTTCTTTTTCCTTCCTTTCTGAATTTTTTTCTTTCTTTCTCTTTTGGACTTTATTTGAAACGTATTGTTTCAAGAGTTGGACTTCCAGATATTCCAATATCACCATACCTGGGAATTAATACCTAGGATTTCATCCTAAGAGACTTAACAGTACCTAGGTGTCTCCTGAAATACAGACCCTTAAATCCTTGCCTTATTTATAATTCTTCTCTCTTTCTCTCTTTTCTCTCATAATAATTTTTTCTTTGGTTTTTTGTTTAGGGTTTCGGGGTAACTTTCCTTCGGCTACCCAATTCATCCAAGATTCAAAAGACTCAAAAGTACTAAGCATTCGATTAGTGTAAGTGTGACTCATTGGAAGGTGGTTGTAATGGATTCTCAATAGCCCTAAACTCGAGGTGACCCAGTGGAAAGGTGCTGCATTTAGGCTTCTCATTTCGACCAAGTAGCTGCTCTCGATCGCTTTTGCATAGGTGTGCTTATTTCTACTTCCCCACTTCTCCTTATTTAGGGTAAGCGAGTGAGGGTTGGGCTCTAGACAAACAACCAATGGAGGGTCAACCAACGATAACTTGCCAGCCATGCCTGTGCACAAGTGTGGCTATGTTTACTTTTTTCTCCTTATTCATATATACTAATTCTTTTTCTATTGCTTTTTCTTTGTTTTCTCTTTTTTTTTACAATTGTCATTTTCTTTCTTTCTAATTTTTTTTCATACATATCATTTTTTTGGTGTTTCTAATTTTTCTTTTAGTAGGTGGCTTCCCTAGTCTAAGGTGTACCGAAAGGCAATGGTCAAAGAGATTAGATCTAGTAGTTGGGCTCTAGACATCCATCAATGGGGGGTTTCCCACTGTTACATGCCAGCCATACTACTCCTGTATGTTTATGGTTCTTTAGTTCTCATTATAAATTCCTAACAATGAGTCAGTGTAATTTGTGTGCTGATGCTTAGACTTTCAAGATCATTTAAATCAAAGGTGGGTTGATAAGCCGTGTACTTATCGTTCCAATTCATTAGTATTTTCAAGTTTATTTTAAGATGGCAATGACTCAAGAAAAAATCCACATTGTAGTGGACACTTAGACTAATTAAGTCGCTAGACCTGCAGAGTCTAAGCGACAAAACCCTAATTGTGTTATTTCCTAAGGTCAGTGACTTCTTAATACCCATTGGTCATATCTTGACTGAATTTATTTCTTTTTGTTGTTTTTGTGTATATGCATTTTGTTGTCTTTTTCAAAAGTAAACTTTTTATAATGCAACAATTTTTTTTTCATTTTTCATTATTTACAAAAATCTTTTCAAGGTAAACTCTATACAAAGCTTAAAAATAGGAAAATATTTCTTTTTTCATTTTGGCTTTTTTGAATTTTTAAAATTTTTCAAGTATTTTTGAAAGAAATGTAAATTCTAGATAGTGGCAAAATATTTGATCTTTTGTTCTACGCATCCAACCATGCCTAAATATGAGCATGTCCTCGTGCAAAATTTAAAATAGAGTCATAGAGGAATAGATATCACCTGAATTTGTTCTACTTGTGACTGCTTGCAATACCTAGAGAAGAAAATGAAAATGGAATATTTACACGTGTGTTTGTTACCTCCCAACAAGGGTTAAATTTAATGCCCCGAGCTCGATGAAAATTCAAAATATCAACCCTCAATAAGATCAATTGTTTCTTTAGGAAGTGAGGGTTCCTGGGCATTAACATGCTTCAATCTTTATCCATTAATAGTGAATAAATGCCCAGTCTTGGGATCTTGGATCTGGATAGCCCCATTACCATTTGGGGTCATAACATGATAGGGTCCAAGCTACTTCAATTTTAATTTCCCCAAGAATAGTTTGAATCTAGTGTCAAATAACCAAACTACCTAGTTTTGCTCAAACTACTTTCTTCGAATGTTCTTATCATGGAAGGCTTTTAATTTGTCCTTATAGATCCTTGAATTCTCGTAAGTCTCCCTCCTAATTTCTTCTAGTTCCAACAACTGTAATTTCTTGTGCTGACCACCTTCTTCCATATCCAAATTACATTGTTTAACTGCCCAAAAATATTAATGTTCTTTTTCCACTGGTAGATGACAAGGCTTCCCATAAGCTAATCGATATGGTGACATCCCCAAAGGAAATTAACCTCTTGGACCAATCTTTTCTGTTGGGCCTCACTATTTTCTGTAAAAATTCCTTGATGTGTTTGTTTAAGACCTCTGCTTGCCCATTTATTTACGGGTGGTATGGGGTAGAAATGCGGTGGTTTACCCCATACCTTTTCAAAAGGGATTTGAAAAGGGCATGCATAGAGTGATTACCCGCTAATCAATGTGTGGGGAGTACTAAATATACCAAAGATGTTTTCCTGAACAAAACTAATAACAGTTTTGTGATCAACATATCTTATCGAGCTGGCTTCAACTCATTTAGAAACATAGTCTACGACTAACAGAATATACTTGAAGCCATGAGACTTTGAGAAGGGGCCCATAAAATAGATTCCCCAGACATTGAAGGCTTCCGTGACCAAGATTGGCTAGAAGGGCTTATGTCCCTTGTAGTCATGGAACCTAATGTTTGGCATTGCTAGCAACATCGAGCAAAATTATTTTCCTTTAAATAACAATGGCCAAAAGAATCCTGACTGCAAAACCTTTATAACAGTTTTTCTTCCTGAAAAATGGCCTCCATAGGCTTCGCTGTGGCAACAAGATAGAATGCTTTTTGTTTCTGATTTAGGGATGCACCTTCTGATGACTTGGTTTGACCCTAGTCTAAATAACAATGGGTGAACCCAATAGTAATATTTGTCTTCAGTAGGAAATTTAAGCTTCTAGTCCTTTGTCATTCCAAGGAGCATTTTCCCAGAGACCAAATAGTTCATAATGTGTGAGAACCAGGGATGGTCACATGAGTCTATAGCCAATATACTTTCATCAGGGAACTTTTCATTAATTGATAGAGATGAAGGAATGAGAGTTGGGCCAAGTCTAGAAAAGTGGTCAGCAACCACATTTTGGGCTTCGACTTTATCCCTGATTTTAATGTCAAATTCTTGGAGTAGAAGAATCCATCTAAGGAGTGGTTTGGCATCCTTCTTAGCTAATAAATGTCATAGAGTAGAACGGTTAGTATAAATAATCACTTTTGACCCTAGGAGATATGATCTAAATTTCTCCAACCCAAAAACACTGACCAACAGCTACTTTTTAGTAATTGTATAATCATGCTGAGCTTTATTCAGCATCTTACTGGCATAATAAATGATGTGGGGTCTTTTGTCTCTTCTTTGTCCCAAAATTGTCCCTACAGCGTAGTTAGAGGCATCACACATTATCTCAAAATCAAGGGACCAGTTCGGGGGTTGGAGGATAGGAGAGTCAGTGACAGCATTTCTGAGGATAGTAAAGGATTCAAGAAATCCTTGCTGAATTCAAATGGGACATCATTTGAAAGGAGTCTGGACAAGGGTCGGGCTATCTTAGAGAAATCCTTTATGAAATGTCTATAAAACCCGACATGTCCCAAGAAAGATCTGATTTGTCAGATCGAAGTTGGTGGTGGTAACTTGGAAATCACATTTGATTTTGCTTGATTTATTTTTAATCCTTTCTCTGAAATTTTATGCCTGAGTACTATTCCATCTCGAACCATAAATGGCTCTTTTCCCATGAAAGTACTAGGTTCTATACAACTTCTCAAGCTGTTGGCTAGATTTGTCAAACAAGTCAAAAAATCATCTCCAAAAATGGAGAAATCATCCATAAAGGCCTCAATGTAATCCCTTATTATATTAGAAAATATAGCCATCACTCAACGTTGGAATGTTTTTGGAGTGTTGCATAAACCAGACGACATTCTTTTAAATGAAAAAGTACCACAAGGGCATGTGAATGTGGTTTTGTTTTGGTCCTTAAGGCTGATGGAAACTTGGTTGTATCCTGAGTACCCATCCAAGAAATAGAGAAGCTTTTGCCGAGCTGATGGTAACACCATCATTCATCATAACTAGATTAAATTAGTTGAAATCAAGAGATAAATGCTCCTAAATGATCTCCTGAGGACCATAATTCCACTCAGATCTATTTTGAGAAGATAAGAAAATAAGGTTAATTCTACTATTTTAACATCACATCACAAGTGCAGAGTAACCATGGGTTTACCCATGGGTTAAATAGAGGTCAATTGAGCATTAAAGACCAAGAAGTGGGTCAACTCCGACTGAAACAATGTTTCATGCATTTCAAGAACCAAAATAGGACACAAAACCCTAATTATCATCCTACTTAAATTGAAGAGGTTATGCTCAGGATAAAATCAATCTAAACCTCCTAAAATTCATAGAAAAATATTCTAAGAGGTTTAGTACCTTTGTTTTGACCATCTGAACCCATTTTGACCTAGGAAAGAGTTTCAGATGGGAATTTTCCTTGATTTGGGTTTCTATGCAAATTATCCAAACAAAAGTGGTCAAAACTAAAATCTAAGTTCACCATTATATTCCTTGGGTCCTAATTAGGTTAACACTAAAATTTGGCCCCAATCAGAGTCTATCTTGACCTAGTTTGCAATCTAGTCCCTAAAATCTCTATTTCTTATAATCAGACCTTAACTTTCAAAGTTTCTTACAAATAGGTCCCTAAGTTTATCGTTGTCTTTGAGGAAATACCCTTGCTGCCATTATCGTGTGGATGTACCTTAGGCTGAGATTTGAGAGGGGATTTCTCCCTCAAATGAAAACTAAATCCCTCCAAACTTGTAGGGATTGATCTTAAGAGGTTTCCCAATTCAATGGACCAAATCTTGGGTCCTAATTTGGACCCTAGAGCTCAAGAGAGATTAAGAAAACCAGGGAGTCTTTTTCCCAAAAACATTGCAAAAATCAAGCTCTTTCCTTACTTTAGAGCTCGCATTCGAGCTCCATAAATAGTCCTCTAGGTCAAGCGTTTGAGTTAGTCGATTCTATGCTGGAAATGTCCTCTGTCCCTCTTATTTGGCCGTGAGCTCCGTTGTCTCTGATGAGCTTCTCAATCCTCCTTCATCGCCCTCTACCACGTACGATAGGTAGAGGGCACATCTTCCCCAACCTTGTCCTCTCCTCATCGGCCAAAGGAGGAGTCTCCAACCCCTTCATCGTCGTCGCTTCTCTTAACTAAAGCATCCTTCATCCTTAGTGTCGGCCAATCAAAGTTGGCGTGAATCCTACCCCCTTTCATCCCTTAGATTAGGTCTACCTCTCCCTCTCCTTCTCTAGCTTAGCTTTAGGCCCTTCAAAACCCAATTCGACCATCGTTTCACAACCTCCCTCATTGTCTTCCCCACAGCTAGCACGATCTCCGATGGGCTCTCGCTGGCACTCTAGCGCATCAAACACCACACCAACTCCACCACTACCTCCGCAACAGTCCACTGACCAAAAGCCCCAACCTAATTGGGCTTATTGGTCTCTCACTCTCTCTGTCGAACAACCCACCACAGCACTTTCATCTCCAACACCGTCTGGTTGCCGTAGGCCTCCAAACACCATGCCAACACTACCTTCATCTTCCTCTCCTCACGACGAACCCTCTGAACTATCTGATTAGGGTGAAGAGTTTGTACTTTTCCTTTTTAAGGATCCACAAGACCTCTGCCTTCTCCACCTTCTTCTCCGACGTTGCTCGCCTCATTCCGACCATCATCTGACCAGCTACACCATGCAATCCAAGTGGCTCTAGGTCTTGGAGCCTCCTAGGTACTCAATCCAAGCAGCACGCATCAGCAGTTGCTCTAATTTGGTGAAGAGATCAGCTATAGCACACGAAAGTTCCACGCAGAGAAGAAGCCATCACTTAGTGCCACATTGTGCGCATCCAAATTGCAGCAATGCATAAAAGGAAATTGTGCCTTATGTTGGTTGCCTCGAACACACGGGGGGTGGGGCCCCTATGCATGCCCCCACACATGCCCTGCACTCACGCACACATGGGTCTAGGCTGGATCCGTTTACTCAGTTACTGTGCAATCCGATTACCTAATTTAGAAAGAAAGACTCTAAGAGGGTGGGGGGCATTTTTGCACTGTAGCCTCATGATGCATGCCCGTATGCTCAACACTTAGCAAGATTTCTAAGAGGTTGGTTGCCTTGTGCTGGTTCTCTGTGGCTTGTGCTGAGGCTCTGGGTATTTAAGGCGTCTGACCTCAGGGTCTAATGTCTGATTGAAAGGCACTGTGGACTTATTGAGAGATTATCTGATGTGGATATCTTGGTGCTGACATGGCAAGTGGTCGAAAACCACTTTGAGATATTGAATTGAAATTCACTACTTTGGGATATGTGCTTAATGGTGGATCTAAGTGGTGATTCAAATCACCATTTTTAGGGTTTTAATATTATTTTTATCCCATTGTTTTCTGTGGTACAATTTGCTATTATTAACTATCATCATGCGTATTGATTTTCATTGCATATCTTTATCATTGTTCTCATTGATTAATATTGCGATTAGTGTTGTGAATTCCACATTTGCTCCCTGCGAATGACCTTGGACATATTTCTATTTTCGAGCACTTATAAATTTTAAATGTTGTATCGATTGTCATCACTATACTACAGCACAATCATTTCTTAAACATGATGATTTTTGAGTCAACACTAACAAGCCTTTCCAAGATTTGTTCAATGAATGGTAGTGGGAAATGGTCTTTCTTGGTTGCTGAGTTATGTTTTTTGTAATCTATGCATACCCTCCAAGAGGAGGTGGTGCAGGTGGGGATGGATTCACCGTCTTCAGTTTTAATAACAGTCAATCCTACCTTCTTGGGTACTATTTGGATAGGGCTTACCCATTGACTGTCTGAGTTTGGGTAAATGATGTCAGCATCTAACCACTTAATGATCTCCTTGTTGCCAACCTCTAGCAAATTAGGATTTAGTCTTCTTTGGGGTTGTCTAGAGGATTTGCCCCTTCTTCAATATAAATATGGTGTGTGCAATATGAGGGGAGAATTCCCTTAAGGTCAGAAATGCTCCACCCGATGGTAGCCTTGTGTTCCTTTAAGACTGCTATAAGTTGTCTCTCTTATTCCTGGGTGAGTTGTGAGTTCACGATCACAGGAAGGGTTTCCTATTCACCCAAGAACACCTACTTTAGTGACTCTAGTAGAGACTTGAGTTCTAACACTGGTGAAGAAGGTTCAGTGATGCTCTGAGGGAATGGTTCTTGGTGTGAGGTTTGTAAGAGATTGCCTTGATATTCATCAAAATCAAGTGGGGTCACTAAGTTGATGGTTGCTAAAGATCTTACAAAGGTTTCCCTCATAAGATGACCTTGTTCATGACTTGATTCCATGTCGTCTACCTTTGTGACATAATATGGTGTAGTTGTGTTCTATTTCAAAGTTAATGCTGGTAATTCCATGTGAGAGGTTGAGTCCATGTCCACTACACTATCAGGGGTGATGTGTGGAGGGTAATCAGAATCGTAAATATCTCCCTCTGTTATGCCTAGAAATTCAACTGAAATCCCTTTTAATGTCACAAAATCAAGCATCCCAGGTGAATGGCCAATTGGATCAATGTAAAGCATCCTAATGTTAGCACAAAATTCCTAATCATCATCTTCAAATTCATCATCTATTATGTCATAATTGAAGTTCTTGGTTGCCCAAAAAATATCCATCCTTAATTTCTAATCTCCCAGGGCTATGTCCATGCATTCGATTGCACAATCAATGTTTGCCTTGGCGGTTGCCAAGAATGGATGACCTAGAATTATATATGCTTCCTTCAAAGCAGCCGAGACTTCCGTGTCTAGCACAAACAGTCTATAGGGAAACAAAATCCATTTACTTTTACAATTACATTTTCCATTGCTCCCCATGGTACCTTGACTACTCGATCAGCTAGTTTAATTGTAACAGAAGTCAGTTTTAATTCCCTAAATTGAAATCTATCATACACTGTAGTGGGAGTTAGGTCAATTAATGAACCTAGGTCTAAAAGGGCCCTATCAAATGGAGCATCATGCAATTTATAAGAAATCAATGGAGCTCCTAGGTACTTTTTTTTAGGTGGTAGATCACTTAGTATAATAGTACTTGCTCGTTGAGACAAGACCGCCTTGCCAGCCTTCTTACATTGGCACCTAGGGGTATAGCACTCCTTGAAAAATCTAGCTATGGTGGGAATATAATCAATGGCATCCAATAAAGGCACTTGTATGTGTACATCCCTAGACGCGGCCTTTAATTAATCAATGTTTTTAGTGCCTTTGATTCTTTTCTTAATTTCTTTAGTCAAAGATTGTTTGACGCGAAATTGCGAAAAGAGATTTTTTTGTTATCATTGTAGTTGCAAAATACGTATAGGTTAGAATTTGGTAAGTCCTAATTCATTCGAAGGAAGGCCAATTGGGATTCTTAAAACCTTTCGCACCAATTACTCAATTGTAATGAAAGCACATAAAGAGAGACAAGATATCCATTGAATAGTGAACTTTATTGCTAATCATGAAAAGTCTTACACATGAATTATAGAGGAAAGCCTACAAATAGCATAAAAATAGAGTAATGAAATAAAAAGAGAAAGAAAGAGAGAGAGAAAGATTGCGGAGCCGCTTGTGGGATCTTGTATGAAACTCGGTAGAGCTTCAAATCTATGGCATCGGGAAGAAGACCGGAGAGAGAACTTGGAGAGAGAGGGCGTGGGCTATGGTTGGCATTCTTCTATCTCTAGGTATCTAAGTTCTTTCCAAAGGGTAGAGGCTAGGTACTTTTATAGAAAAGTAGGTGGCTTCCTATTGGTTGATCTAAAGTGCTTAGGATCACTAATTTGGATGGTTTAGATTTAATAAAAAGTGGTGCCTAGGATTTGTTGAGTACCTACCTTAGGATCTAAGTTGTAGGGCTAGGATAGGATGAGGGTTTTCTAAAAATAGGCAACCTAGGTTTGTGGCTAACAAGGGATAAAATCTTGCCAAGAGATAAGATCTTTTCTCTTGGCCAGTCACTAAGGGATAAAATCTTCTTAAGTTTGCACCAACATAAGAGGATTAGCCTAGGATTTTCGTGGGTCTTATGTGGGTAGGGTTAGGGCTAGGTTTTGTAGACATAGGTTGTGAGAATAGGTTCCTAATTTGGCTAGATTGACCCTAAGTCTAGTGGGTTAGGTCCAAATAGGTAGGTCCTAGTCTAATTGTGTGTGCAAATGTGTAATTGGGTTAAGAGAAATCTAAATAGGTTAAGGTTTAGTTTAATTAGGTAATGATGAACCTAATTAAACTTGTGTGGGTTGGTTTTTTCTTAATTAGGTTCTGGGTGAACCTAGTTGAATTTAGGTGCATGTAATCAAGTGTGCACCTAATTGGGTAAGGGCTTGATCCAATAGGTTTAGTGCTTTAACTCGCTTCGATTGTATTATAAATTTGTCGCGTCGTAGTATAATGATCAAAATGAATCAAGCATTTAAATTTATAATACTCGAATTGAAGAAGAAAATTCGAGGTCATCTCTGGGAGCAATTATTTGAACAATTTATCACTGTCAAAAAGGTAATATATGCTGAGTCAATAAAGGGCTTCTTTATAGATAAAAAAAAATAGGGCAAAAGTGGTGGTTTAAACCACCAAGTTCAACACAACTACCAATTATCAACATTTAACTCAACTCAGCACTTTACCCTCAGATAATAGAGAACAGGCACAGGCACCTTAAGTCTTGAGGGCAAGGGTGTAGTGGTACTGTTCCATGCTGCAAAACCCTACCCTGGTCTGCACTCTCTCTCTTTCTCTTTCCTTTCTCTTCCTCAATGTCTGATCAGATGCTCAAGTAATCAGGTATCGGAGATTCGCATACCCCGGACCAGGGCTACCGACATGGGTAGTAGCCGAGCTATGGGCTTAGGCACGTTATCAGACCAAGCCCGTGTGTAGCAGTGTCACGGGCAAGGCGTGCGGGATGTGCAGGGATCTAACCCCCGATGTTACTTGAGGCACTAAGGCCTAATCACTTTTTCAATTTATTCGGCTCCCACACTTTAGTGATTTCCATGGTGGCACTAAAGTCCCACCCTCTTCTTCGTGTACTGCTGGCGGATGTAATCTCCTTCAATCGGAGTAGCTATTAAGTAGAACGCTTCCAATTGAAGCCTTGTCTTGCAACCTGGAGCCCTTACGCATGATCTGGGGCTGAAGCTTGGGATGAATGAGACCTGGAGAATGCAAGATGTGTCAGAGAATTCAAGGGCGATGGCAGAGCTCCGATCGGACCTGTAATAAAGGAATATGGTCTCTCGGCCACATTAAAATTGTTTAATAGCTTCGTCAGAGGATGTGGAGTGAGATGGTAGTGGTTTCTTGGCGTGTGGAGGTGTGTGGTGGCTGGATGGTGATGAGGATGGAAGTCTGTGATGGGTGTGTTCGAGGGGTGGTTTGGAAGGTCAAGAGGATGGAATAGGAGAAGGGTTTGGTTTGGGGAGTCGAGGTGGAGGTTATGGCCGTGTCAACGAGGAAGATGGAGGTGTGTAGTGCGCGAAAGTCCTCCCTGGAGAGGTCACCGGAGGTGGAGACGAAGGTAGCTCTGGCAAGTTCCTATGCACAGCAAAATGAACCTTTTGGTCCTAGATCAGTCCAGGTGCTTCAGGGAAGATCCCCGAAGCTTTTCCCTATTTCTATGTGTTGTGCAAAAGGGCTTGGTGATGTGGAAAAGACGCTCGTCGGAGCCCCTAAAGATGGTGGTTGGTGATGGCTGAAATAGGGTTGGAATTTAAAATTGGAGAGATGAGAAGGTAGAGGGAAGAAAGGGGAAGAAAAACCCTAACCTAATTTGGAGGAAGGAGAGGTGGAGATCGATGGCAGTGGCAGGATACCGGTGAAGAATCGGAGAAGGAATTGAGGTCGACGAAGGAGGTAGAGAACCGGCTGCTGGGCTGAGAAGCTCGGCGAGAGAGAGACGATGATGGCTGCACCCTCGTTTGATGGTGAGAGGCAATAGAGTGAAGGGGCGGAGAGGACCTCAAGGCCTGGCAACAGTGGTGCATGGAGGAAGAAGAGAGGGTAGCAGTTGCGCTCGGATTCCAAACAACTCGACTCAGAGGAGCATCGTGAGGCTTTATAGAGCTTCAGCCGTGTGTGAATTTGTTGCCGGAGGTAGCAAGAAGACCTTCCAACAACTCGTATCTCCGCATTTGTTTTTGACCAGAGATCGCGAGTTGTTGCAATGTCAGCAGCCGATGAGATGTATCTCGTTCGACGTGGAACGGAATGGCAAACAACTTTGCCTCAAAGGTCGAGCTCAGCCGATGCTCAAAGCAATCGTGAATGGCGCTGGAAAGTCGTCGGATAGTTTGGTCAATGATTCCACAGCTACTAAAGGAGGAAGATGACGTTGGCGACCAGTTCACAAGAAGAGAATGACCTAAGAGTAATGAAATTGGACCTACTTGCAAGGATTTAAGGAACTTAGGGGCCTAAATGCAAAGTAGATACGAACATTGTCAAATTAAGCCCAACTTTTTATGAAAGCTCAATTAGAATCTAGGGAATCTGGTGGTTATGTCAATTTTGAGTTTTGAAGTTATTTGGTTGGTAAATCCTCCATTTAAACTCATTTGATATTAATTATTCACCTAGGTTATTGTTTTAGGTTTAATTGGCTTCTTTGACATATCTGATCAAATTAAACCTTGTGGGATATTTATTTATAATTTTTAAAAGGCTTAATTTGCAATATTTTCATCAGAATCCTATCAAACTAGGTTAGCTCAAACATAGGGTTTAATTATTCTCTTTAATAGCATAATTTCAAGGGAAACCCTAAATTGGTTATTCTGACCTATTTTGCGGTCTCTTGGGATTATTTTGATGAATCTTCCTCCATACGATATTGTACCCTTTTTATGTATTATTTAGGTCAATTTACCATAGGACTTAGCTAAATTAGGTGAGTTATAGAGCATGATGGCACTGCCATCATTTAGGTTGGGTTTGATTAGACTCAAATGAGTAATCAATTGAGGGTTAGTCTAATACGGTCAGATGGACCAAATTCACTAGTGGCTGATGTAATTGACTCAGGCTGAGTCAATTAAGTGTGATATGGATCTAAATAGGTTTCTACGCTAGGGATACGGTATTGGTTAAGAGGACTAGGCTTAAGAATGTTGACGGGCTATCGAGTTGCTTTAAGCAGGAATCATTGTAGCAAAGCCTCAATCGCTTGCAAACAATTAAATTTATAACTTAGAATCAAAGAAGATTCTGAGGTCGATCACATGGAGCAAATATGGAACTCACACAATAATCTTCATTTAAAACAAATGAGCATAATCAATTGATCACAAAATAGATATTCAATGAATAAAATTGATCAAATTGATATTCAATGTAATCTAATATCTCATAAGATCATGGAATCAAAAAGAAAAAGAAAATCAAAACAATGGTGATTTGAATCACCACTTATTCTCTTTAATTAAGCATGCATTTAATTACTCAATTTATTCAAATCAGAATTCAACTATAGTACTTAAACTATTTAACATAACCAAATCATATCAGACATCAATAATGCTTCATCAGACGACTTAAGTGTGATAAACCACAATGCCTCACAGAAGGCACAAGGCTTTTCTCCTCTAAGCCTTCTTTTTTTCTTCTTCTTGAATGCCTTCCTTCTTAAGCCTTTACCTTCTTCACAAGCCTTCAAGCACAAAGCATACTTCAGAGGCTAAGTGTCGAGAGAGATCTCTTTCTCTTCAGCACAAGGCCAAGCCCCAAGAGTAAAATCCTCCCCTCTCCTCGCAAATCCTTCCTCTTCTCTTAATGACCCAGGTTTAGTCTGGTAACTGTTTGGGTTATTGGGCCTAGAGCATGGACCAGGCCTGCGAGCATGTATCATAGGCGAGGAGTGTGCCTAGGCAAGTAAATGGGTGAGCGGGTGGTGGTGAGGGACCCGACCCCTCGTGTGCTGGGCGATAAGGCTAAAGCATGAATTTGTATTATAGCACTCAAGTGGTTCCTCATCCACCGATGTGGGACTAAATGTCCCACATCTCCTTCTTGCATAGCAGCAGCTGATGCTTCATCCAATTATAGCCGTTGGTGGCTTCGGCTATTCAATTGGAGCTGTAGCTGGGTACGTGGGTGTAATCTACGTCACCTGGAAGTGTATTCATGCCTTGAGCTTGACGGAGGACTGCAATTAGGGGTGGAGAAGTTGACAGCAGTGGCGAAGGTCTGACATGTACCTGAACATGAGATAAGGCCTCATAGCTGTGTCAAAAGCATTTAGGAGGGTTGCCAAGTGATGGCGAAGGTGGTGGTAGTGTTTGCACAGCGTGGGAGTGGGTGTGGAGGTCGAACGAAGTCAAGGAAGGTGTGTGGCGGAGGTTGTGTCCGATGGGGGTGTTGAGTGCGCGAAAGCCCAAATGAAGTTGGGGATTTTGACGAGTGAAGCACGACAATGCTTATGGGAGTCGTGGCGAGCGGTGTGGTGTAGCGAGCTCACGACCTTGCCGGACTTGGCCAGAGCGAAAGAAGATAAAGGGGGAAAGGCATGGTTGTCGGTCGATTTAGTAAAAGAAAGTGAGAGAAAGTGAACCTAATTATGGATGATGGGGAAGAAGTTGGTGCTTGCTTTGATTGGTCAGCGCCAGAGAAGGAGAATACTCCTGTGGACGAACGGCAGCGAAGAAAGCGTTGAAGACACTGGGGCTTTGGTTGGCCACCGTTGGATGAAGATGAGGAAGATCTCTACACTTCCAATTTGGCTGTTGGAGGCGCGAATGAGGGAGATTGAGAGGGACGCTGGAGCATAGGTCGAAGTCGGTCGAGGGATAGAAGGAAGACTTATTCTGGCCTTAAACCTAGCTAAGGAAGTGTGGAATTGCATCGTTGTCTCTTTTATATGCTTTAGGGGATGTTTCTGAGCAAGGAAAGAAGCTTTCAAGCTTTGAGAGTTTTGCACACATAGGATGCCTGAATCTTCCATGCATTCGCTTGAGTGATTGGGAAGGAATCAGGGTCCAGGGCTAGGTTCATGTGGAAGGGAATTCCTCAAGTTATCTACCTTTCAATTTTAGAAGTGTTTGATTGAGAATCGAGCAAGAAATCCTCGCTCGAATCTCGATGGTAAAGCTTATGTTCACACTAATGGCAGAAGGGAACTAACTGCAAAGATGATGAGAAACCTAGGGACCTGATTGCATGGATTTCAAAAGCTAGGGGTGTGTATGATAGAGAAAGAGTCAAACTGGACCAAAATGCAAACTAGGTCAAGATCGACTTTGATTGGGCTAAAATTTTGGTACAAACCTAATTTGGACCTAAGGAATCTGATGATGAAGGTATATTTTAGTTTTGACCAAGTTTGACAGGGAAATTTGCATAGAAACCCAAATTAGGGTAAAATTGTGTCTATGACTCTATTTAAGGTCAAAATAGGTTCCAAAGGTTAACCCAAGGGTACCAAACCTCATGGAATATTTTTCTATGAATTTTATAAGGTTTAGATGAATTTTATCCTAAGCATAACCTTTGTTATTTAAGATGGTGTGAAATTAGGGTTTTGGGTCTTGTATTAGTTCTTGAAATGCATGAAACCCCATTTCTATCTGCATGGGCCCACTTATTAGATTTTAATGTTCATTTGACCTTTATTTCACCCCTAGCAAACCCTGTGATTATTCTACATTCATAATATGCTATTAAAACTGCAGAGTTAGCCTTGTTTTAGTGTATTCCCCTCAGAAAGGATTTGTAAGGAATTACGACTCTCAGGTGACTATGTAGGAGCATTTGTCACTTGATTCTGATTAATTAAAGTTGGTTATGGCTCATGATGATGTTATCATCGATGGATATTAGGGTAGGTATATGGATAGGGTGGATAGGTAGATGGATAATGTTATCCATGCTTTTGGATTCTGATCTCAAATATCTAGTTTTGAGCTGGTTTAGGGATATGTATTGGGATAAGGTTGTCCTAGAATTTTAGGAATAGGGCATGGTTATCCTAGTCCCTCTTTATCTTTCTCTATTCTTGTGTCTTCATTCCTTCTCTATTTAAGTTTTACTCTTCAACTAGCTTTTAGCTTTGCTATAGCTTCTTTTCCTATCTAGCTTTTATTCTTCAATGCTCCAGATTATTCTAAGTCATTTACCTACTTCATTCACAAAAGGCTAAAATTAGATAATTATTCATAAAATAAATACAAAGCCTAAATATGCATGTCACCTTTAAATGTAGTATTTATGAACCTAATGCATGATTTTACTAAGGAGTTAGCCCTAGATTAAGCCAATTAGGGTAATAAATTATGTTGTTATCACACCCCCATGCTTATCATTTGCTGGTCCCTTAGCAAAATCAACATGCCAAAAACCTACAGCAATCATGCAAGATTCACAATGTGTAGGTTTTCTTTATTTTCAAAAGTAAAACATGATTTTTTTTAATAAAGGTGTTGTAAAAGAATCGAGCCAGTTAAATCAAGAATTCCAATAAGAGTTTTTACTAATGAAAGGAAATTGTAGGCAAATCCTTAATGGCAAAGACTCAATAGTTCTAAAGTACCAACTTAAGTCCATACCTCCCAAATCAAATCAGAAATCTTATTACCCATTAGACTTGGGTTGCCAAAGTGACTTTCTCTAACTATGTCAACCCACCTAAGATTCTAGTTGAATGTGAGAAGCAAGCATCATGTGTGTGATTTTTATGTGACTGGTCAGATAGACAACCAATTGATTCCTAGTATTCAATAAGACTTAGAATGTTTCTATGCTCTCTTTGTGACAACCTATCTTTAGTTAGGCCATAGTAGGACTTGGCAGATTTCTCCTCACCACTTTTCTACCCTAAGGTCAACACACTAAGTATATATCTCCTCAGCTGGACCTCTAAGTTTCTTATTCCTAATTTTTTTCTCCATTTTTTTTATAGGATAAACACCCATTTGTAGCAAGGTGTTCATTTGCGAGCGGATTCATCGTTGTAAAAGCTGCATCGCAGTATAGGTCGAAATCGCTTGCAAAAAGATAAAATTTATAACTTGAATGTCAGAAATGAAGTCCAAGGTCGTTCACTGGGAGCACATGTGGAATTTGATCCCTAATCTCCATTCATAGGAAAATGAGCACAAAAATTAAATCAGATAATGCCAAGCAATGAGTGATATATTCTCAAAATGGATTATCAATGTATACCATGAGCATAATAAGAGGTTAATGTGGCAAAAAGAAAGTTAAGGCAAAAGAATGCTGATTTGAATCACTAATTATTAGCCTCAATTAAGCATTTAGCAACCAATCAAATGTTTGAATAGTACTGATCAATCAGAAATGCCACGTAGCCACAGTGCCAAATTAGATGTCAAGTATACACTCAGACATCTTAAATGTTGCTACAGTGCCTCAGGGAGGCCTTCTCTTCTCAGCCTCTTCTTCTCTACTCTTCTTCAAACATAGGGGAAGCACTCTCAAATTTGGCTAAGTGTTAGCCAATGCATAGAGCAAAACCACCTTTCCCCCATGCTCTCTTTTCTCTTCCCTCCTCTCCTTAGTATCTGGGTAATCAGGCATTAGTTAGATCATGAATAGTGACCAGGGCTACTAGGGGTGAATGGTAGTTGAGGAGTGCATATTAAGTCGGGTTAGCGAATCGTAAGGACTATGGGGACCCGACCCACTATGCTTGGGGGAAAGGCCTAAGGCACAAATTGCCTTTATGCGTGGCTGGGCACTTGTCTTTCACCGATGTGGGATTATTCCCACCAGCTCTTCATGCGTGCATCAACTAAGGAGGTCTCGCTTAATTCAGCCACCAGTGGTCTTCGTATCTTCAATTGGAGATGCAGCTAGACATGTAGATGCAATCTGTGATTCCTAGAAGTGGAGCTCACTTGGCTGGAGCTCGAAGAATAGGGATGTCATCAATGGTGGAGGCAGCGGAGCATGGTGTAACCCTAAAAATCACAATACAGGCTTGTAGCCCCAATTAAACCAGTTCGCGAGTTTCGTCGGACCATGGCGAATGTGTAGGAGATGGTCTATTGGTTAGTCGAGGTGTGTGGTGGTCTACAGAGGTCAGAGGAGGAATGCGACGGTGGGTGTGTTTGGTGGGTCACGGGAGTTAGTGGAGTAGGAAATAAAGGTGGGGCTTTGATGCAGGTGGATGTGGTGATGGTGTAGAAGGTTTCGGAGAGGCAGACGGAGGGGTGTAGTAGGGGGGATGCCTTGCTGGAGGGATTTCCAGAGAAGAGGAAGACGAAGGTGGTCACTTGTGTTTGGTGGTTGAATTGAGAGATAGAAAGAGGGAAACTAATCTATGATGCTAACAAGACCTAACTAATTACTCTAATGGACGAAAGGGGGGAGATCCACGTCGGTTTTGGTATACCGATGATGGAGAAGATGAACTCTCTGGTCAGGGAAGAATGATGATGAAGACGTGGAAGGGGACGGCCGCTGGTATTACAGCACGCGGAAGAATCTGAGGATGAAGAATCCGTTGCTAGTTTTGCAAGAACGGAGGAGGAAGGAGGTCAAAGATGTCGCTGGAGCTTGCATAGCTTTTCGGTCGGAGAGGAGGGAGGAACGTGGGATAATTCTAGCCAAAAATGAGTTTGAAGAGAACAGTTTGATCAGGGGATTCCTTTATAGGTCTCTAAAGGTCGATTTGAGCTTAGGAAACAAGCTTCCCATGTTAGGAAAGTCGCCGGACTAAGAAAATTGAAAGATACCGGAATCTCTCATGCGTTCGCATGAGAGATTGGGAAGGTTGTTGAGTTCAAGGATGGGCGCAATGGAGAGATAACTCCTCAAGGAATCTCCCTTCCAATTTTGGAAGGGATTGAGCGAGAAATCAGGGAGATATTCCCATTTGAAGGTCACCAGAGCTTTAGGATTATGAGTTGAGGGTGGCGGGGACCTATTTGTGAAGAATACGATAAGGTTGGGGGGCTATTTGGAAGAAATTCAAAAGTTAGGGCCATGGGTGTGAGATAAATGAGTCAGATAGGACCAAATTGCAAACTAGGTCAAGATGATCTCAGTTGGGTCTAAATTTTGGTGCAAATCTAATTTAGATGTGAGGAATCCAATGGTGAAGTTAGATTTTGGTTTTGACCTCATTTGACTAGGTAATTTATGCAAAAATCCAAATTAGGGCAAAAGTCTCTATGGCTCTATTTTGGGTCAAGACGAGTTGTGATGGTCAAATTGAGGGTACTAAATCCTAAAGAATATTTTTCTATGAATTTTAGAGGGTTTAGGTGAATTTTATCATGACCAAAACCTTATTTAATTAAGCAGGTCTATTTTTAGGATTTCCGAAGTCGTTTAATTCTCAAAACACGTGAAAACCCTTTTCTGTTTGTACTAACCCACTTGTTAAACTTTTAAGATCATTTGACCTTTAATTAACCCTTGAGAAAACCCGTGATTATTTTGCAATTGAGATATGTTGTTAAAGCTATAGTTTACCCCTATTTTACTGCATTTCCCTCAGAATGGATTTGCAGTGAATTACGTCTCTCTGGCGATTATGTGGGAGCAATTAATGATAGAATATGACTAATTAAAGCTAAATATGGCTGATGATGATGCTATCATTATACCCCCATGCCTAACTTTTGCTAGTCCCTTAACAAAATCTTACAGAATTAACTCAAATTCTAGACCATGTGTTTAGATCTTTGATGTGTTCTTTTTTTTGTGTAGATTAGGTTAGAATGCCAATAGTAGGCCTAGAGGTACGTAAGTACCAACCAAGATCTGGACCTAACCAGCTTTAGCCTCAGTCTGTAGCGAAGGTTTCTAAGGCCCACAGGAACGAACCTAAGATTCGTTGAACTCCACGATTAAAGCACCCATGCTTAAAACATGGTTAATCCAGGTTTAGTTTGTAGTGTGATTTAGTAAGAGAGAGATAGAAGAATTTTTCAAATTTTGGAGAGTTTTCTCTCTTTTTCTTCTTTATTTCTACCTTCATATTGGCTTTACAACACGATCTGTATCGGATTCCTAGCTCCCACCATCAATCCTCATAGGGTCCATGGCTTTTGATGCTTCGAGATAGCACCGCCCATGGCAACCCCAGAACCCTGGCTTTCGACACTTAGAGATAGTGCCACTCATGGCATTTTGTAGCTAAATTCAGGCCCTAGCAATCGACATTTCAGGATAATCCTGCCCATGTCACCTAAATCAGTACAAGGTGTTTACATGCCCCCAGTAGGATATTTAGATATCCTAGGAGACAAGTGTTGAAAGCGTATCGCGTGTATTGAGAGGAAAAGCATCGTAGTATAGTGCGCAATAAGATCAAACAAAAAATTATTTTCTAAAGATAATGAGACTTTGAGTCCCGGTCGTTCATCTCTGGGAGGCGTTTGTTTTACTTTTGAATTCGATCTTTTACCGCTCTACTTTGTTTAAAATCGCACGGCTGTTTCCAGTCTTCGGATTAAGATTTCACCACTTCTATTATAAACCCTGATTACGTGTGCATGTGTTAAATAGATCACAAAGGTTAAAGTGTGAGTTTCTATGCGCACAATTCTAGTAAGGTGGTGGATGTTTATAGAAAATGCGTCTATAGTTAGATTTTCTATATTTTTCATAAATGACATGCTTGTTGCGAAATATATGAATAAGTGAAAAACATGCAACTTGAATCATGCAGAAAAGATGGCAACCAATAAGCTCATGTGATTTCAAAACATAGAGATATATATAAAAATGTATCTTTTATTCATTCATTTGGAGGAGTGTTTGCAACATGAAACGTAAAGGAAACCTTGTACAGGAATGCTTAAAAATGTAAATCTAGCTACCAGAAAACGATCGCATACAAGAATCTACAGGGGGATTTTGCATGCATCATTGGGGGAGAATAAGGACTACACTACTAAGTAGTAAATAAACGCAGTAAATGTAAAGAGCTAACTAATAATCTATCAGAAAGTGAGGGCATTCGGAGGTGGGCTCCGATGGCCTTGTAGTGATTGAGAGGAGAATGAGGGGCGACCAATGGAGCTTAGGCTGGCCCTTGGAGAGAGGTTGGAGGAATGATCCAGCATCTTGGCGTGGTGTCCTTCATGGTGGTGCTCAGCTCATGGAGATGGAGTGGAGATGGTAGTGACTAGCCTAAGTGGAGGTCGATGGAGCCAAGCATGTATGGCCAAAAGTGGATGGGTGAAAATGGCCACCCCTTAGGTCTTTTTATAGACCTAAAGGAGTCTCTCTAGAGAAGTGTGGAACTCTCTAAAGAGGGCCCAAGAATATCCGGCCAAGAGAGAGGTTGGTGGTTTCTTAGATCCACAATTTGTGGATCTAAGAATTGAATGCCTCTTGGTTGCTAAATTTGGCAAGCAAGAGTTGGCGCCACTCCAAGAAAGTTATAGAAAACTCTAGAGGAGTGTGTGTGTGTGTGAATGGGTGTGTGTGTGTGTGTGTGTGTGGTCATGCCCTAGGTGTCTAAGAGGTCTAGGTTAGGTCCTAAGGGGTTTGGGTAGGTGTATGCCTTGAATTAGGGTTGCAAACCCTAATTACTAAGGGGAAATTGCAATTAAACTTAACCTAAGTTTAATTGAATGAGTATGAACCTAATTGAGAGTGAAATAACTCAATTAGGTTTGGTTTAGGTCAATTGGACTCTCACTAAGTCCAGTTGAACTTGTGTGGGTTGAGATTGGAGCTCAATTGGACACAATGAGTCCAATTGACTTAGGTGATGGTTATTGACTTTGATCTAAGTCAATTGGGTTTAGTGAGGACCTAATTAGGTCCTTAGGTAGGTCTAGAGGTGATATACTAGAGTTAGGACACCTTAATTAAGGTTCCTATGGGGTTGGGATTAGGTCTAGGGAGCTAGAGATCCAAGATCAAGGCTTGAATCTCAAAATAGGAACTGGAGGCCAGTTCCAGACGTCCAAAAACATGATCAGACGACTTATACTCAAAAATTAGAAGTCCAGACTTCAGTTCTGGATGTCCAATCTGAGTCAAGGGGAAATCTAGGTTCTGTTTTGGGTATTCTGCAGAAATTGGATGTCTGACAAAGTGTCTAAACGTCCAATAACACTGTAGATGTGGGTTTGAGGTGTGCGGGAGATGGCTAAGGGTCTTGTACATCCTATAACTTATCTAGATGTCCAGATAAGGGTTGGAACTGAAGGTTCTTCCCTACTTGGAGGGGTGACGTAATAATGCGGAAATCAAATATATAAAGCAGTATCACAAAAATAAGCAATCACAAATTGTACACAGGTATTTTTAGGTGGAAACCCAAACCGGGTGAAAACCACCACCTAACCCTCTCGAGTTAGGATTTTCCGATCAACCAAGTTGATCAAAATCCACTAAACGAATCACTTTAAACGAGGGTGATTCAACCTCAGTACAACCACGCTACAAGTACGAGGGTAGCGTTCCTCAACCCCTTCTCTCCACGAGAAGGATTTTGTCCCACGAAGGAGACGGGAATTCGCAAAGCGAATACCCAACCAAATAACAAAGATAAAATAAACAATAGTCCTATAGAGCCAACAAAATAATTAAACCTAGCTTCTATAGGAAATAGGAAACTCCCCTTTGCAAGGAGTGCGTCGACGATGACGCGGTGCGTGTGCCACGCGATGGCGCTACGTCGCTCTCGTGAACAACAGCGGGAGAGCGGGCGCGCAAACTGTTTGATGCTCTCAAGATATGGAGCTTGAGCTTGGAGAGCAAGAACTTCTTGGACACAAGAGTGTGAAAGTGTGTAGCTAAGTGTATCCAAAGTGTATTTCTAAGTGTCTCTTTTGTGTTTTTGTGTTGCAAAGGCTCCCCTCTATTTATAGAGGCCTTAGGAAGGCTTTGGAAGGCTTAGAAAGGGTTCTATAGCCGTTGGGAACAAAGTCCAAGAGAATCAGGCCGAAATCAAGACAATGATTACATTTGACAGGGTTATCAGACGTCTAACTCTGGCATCAGACATCTGGAAGGCCACTTTAAGACGTCTGATTTCAAGGTCAGACGTCTGATTCTATGCGGGTTTCTCCCTGACTTGAATCAGATCTAAACAGGGTTTTTGTGCAAGTCCATCAGACGACATACAGGACGTCTGGAACTAAGTATGGACGTCTGGAAACCTACTTTTACGGTGGGAATTGATTTCCAAACGTTGCAACGGCTAGAAAATCTCTGAGAAGAGATTTTGGGTCAGCCGAGGCAAAACGGTCATTTATCAGACGTCTGTAAAGTCCTATGGACGTCTGATAAGGCTCTAACGGTCATAATCTTGAGTGTTTTCTATGCCACCAATGGTCCACTAATTGGACGTCTGGCAAAGTCATCAGACGTCTCCTAAGACGTCTGGTCTAAGGTCTGGACGTCTGATTTCATCAGACAGAACTAACTATGTCCAGCCTAACAGTTATCAGACGTCTGAAACAACAGTCAGACGTCTTAAAATTCTTTATCAGACGTCTGATTTGGTAATTAGACGTCTGGAAGTGCTGTTTGAACCCTATATTGGTTTTCTAAGTATTCTGCAGAAAACCTAAGTATCCTAGGGTTGTGCCGGTGTTCCTAGGACTACTGTTAGGGTTCTTTGAGGCTCTTTAACATAATTTCTAAGGAAAATAAAGAGCAAGAAAAATAAAGATAAAAGTACATGAAAGGATTAAAAAGAATCTATCCTATTCTTCTTGTCTTCTATCTTCAATCTATCGCTCCACACGAACCTCCTCTGTTTTCCGTCAAGCTCCTCCAATCCGTCCTGGATGCGAGCTCGAACTCCGTCTAAACACGTCCACATTTGCAATTGACCTGAAATCTAGGACTCAAATTGCAAATGTTAAATAACACGTGTTTTGTTATCATTAAAACAAATGATCACGGTGCTCTAGCACCAACAGGAACTAGGGTTTTAGGGCTTCCTAGGGTGCTGTGACCTAATCTAAGGGTGGCTAAGGCTTGGGGAAGTCTCTAGGCTATCCTAGGGCTAGGATGGACCTAAGCTCTTCACATTTTACTACTTTATTCCTACTTAATAGAATAGCAAACCTTGACTCCATTACATCATTATTCCTACATCTAATCTAAGTCTTCTATTCCAGCTCTACTGCAACACCCATTATTCCTGATCCAGCTTCAGATCCAGCCCCAGATCTAGCTCCTAATCAGCTTATTGCCTGCAATCGACATAATGCACTTAATCAGTACATTATAACATTATTTTATGCATAGCTAAAGTAAAGCAGTAAAGATGCAGATAATGCTTATGCGTGCATGAATTTCCTTAACTTATGCTAAGTCCTAGCCTAGTCTAGGTCAATTAAGACCTATGATGGCTATGCAACCAACAAGCACAGAGGAGACAGTATGTTATTACGCATTTTTGAGGGGAATTTCCCACTTCTTCACATCGGGAACTCTTCCAAATGAACTTGTGTTGGTAAGCTGCTCCTAATCTAGGTAGCTTTTAAGAACAGAATTAACGCATTTGCATGATTTGGATATTAAGAGCACTAAACCAGACTGTGTGTGTGGATTAGGGTGCTTAGGTTACCAAGTCCCACAAAGCAGAGGTCAGTTAACGAGGGCGAATAATCCCTAAGCCTTAGACCTAATACTTAAGCTTTTCATTTTCCTCAACCTCTTGAGGATTATCCAGATCTTAATGAATACTTGAATTTTTAAGCCTAAAATAAGCCAAAGTGGCCTAAGATCTACACTCATACTAATATCTTTTGTCCCTTAGCACATTTTGTCTTTTATTTCTATCTTTTGATTAGGTCTAGAACATAGTAGATTCCTTAATCTTTTACTAATGACTAACACTTTTTTTATTTCAAATTATGCTCCTTTTTGACATTTCGAAATCACCTCCCTTTTCCTCCTCAAGAATGATATGCATTAAATTCTCAAAATTTCCTCCCTTCTCCATTTTTTGTTTTTTGTTTTTTTTTTTATTTTTTTGGTTTTTTGAAATATGTATTTTTTTGTGAGAACCCTTCCGAACTTTGAATTTTTATGTGTTTGCACTTTTAACACTCCCCCATGCCTAAGTTTTGCAATGTCCTCATTGTAAACGGAGGGTATGAAATAGTTACGGTTCAAGGATTAGAACAGGATAAACGAGTGGGCGAATGGGTCAGGAATGACTGTTGCGATGATTTCAAGCTCTGATACGAGTACCAGAGGTGGGATCAACTATTCTAAAATCAAACTCAGAGTGCAATATATGTGAAGTACAGAAAGGATAATCAGAAAGATCTTGATTTTTTGGATTGACGGGTTGCCTCCCATTAAGCACTAAATTTAATGCCTTTAGCTGAGAAGAAAATGGTATGGAGAAGGAGTGGTCAAATCAGACGAGTTTTGTAGAACAAGCACCTTGATCAAAAGCCTAGTTGGTCCAACCAAGTGCTTGTTTAGATCAGCAGGCTGATGATGTAGCCCAAACCCAATCAATCTGGTGGGTTGATGAATGTGGATCAAGAGATGAGATACCCACCAGATACTGTGGAGTTTAAGAAGATAAGGAAGTGTTAATCAAGGGTTTGGCTGAGTCGAATCAGCCTAACCAAAGTAGGGATCCTCAAATGAAAAAGAATTAGTGGAGGATGTAGGAAACCTACAAAAGTGATCAGAGAAGAATGGGTCATGATTTGTAGTATGATCGATATCAAAAACTTGATTGAAATGTGGAGGAGAATCATGTGCAGCTGGCTCATTGAGAGGAGAATCAGAGTAAAATTGAGTTCGATTGCGAGTCGAGGTTGAAAATAGGTTTGGGAAGGTTCTGTATGTGCTATAGAAGAGGTGTTTCTTTCAAATCATTGACCTCAGCGTTAGAATCCAAAGATGGGTCTGGATACTGAGGTTGTAGATTGTCTCGTAATCATCAGGAAATAACATTTCTCCAATATCAGAGTAAGATTCAAAATCATCAGAGAACTTGCAAGAATCATGTTCTGAATCTGATTTGGGATCAGAGGTTCCACCACAGAATAAATCAAGATGTGGAGAAGCAGCAACCTGACTTGGGTCTAGCCTATTCTTCAAATCTGAACTTAAAAAGGTGTCCCTATTAGGCATGGGATTGGGTCCTTGGCTCCTAAGGAAGACGCAATCAAATCCCAACTCTTCTAGCTCCTCAGTTTCTATATCGTAGATTGGCGTGACTTTCAAAAAATCAATCTGTATTTCTGAGGAGTCTACAGAGGTGCACTCAACAAATATTGTCCTTGAAGTATATTCTTGGTTTGAAATCGGATTCGTCTCGCACGGGGCATCACAATCATCCCAATAAGGCTCAGATCTAGATTCTAGGCTCAAAGTGTGGGTTAGATCACTAGAATCTAGGTTGAGCTCTACAGGGATGTCAGAATTGTCCTCGAGGACCACCTTATCAGAATAAGGAGTGGAATTTATGTCCTCGAGGAGTTCTGACTCAATCTCATCATCACAGGTGTCTGGGAAATCTAAGCTTGGCGAACCAGGGTTTTGCATCTCTAGGGCTGGCTCAAAATCGTGATCACCTACAATCGGATTCTCCCAACCATCTCAAGATTAGGTGTATCAATTTGTTCATAATTTGAGTTAGATTCCATTTGGGTTGGGGGTCCATAACAACCTTGATCATCACACCTGGGATTTAAGAAATTACATGGATTACTGGAATTACTCCAAGATGTCATCTTAACTTCTAACGGGTATTTTTGATCGATGGTTTTATATAACCCATTCAACAATTCTCCTTGTTCTTTCAAAAAATTTTGGAGTTCTTCCGGAACTGAAGGATTTGACCAATGTTGTAGACAATCATTATTGTGTAACTTCACCAATTCCATGTGTTCTACTAAGAGATTATCCCAAGTTGAACTGTGTTTTAGTTGTATCCATATCATCTTACGGTTCAAAATGTGGTTCATTGATTTTGCAAATTTTTCCTGAATGTCCCTTTTACAATATTCTTCATGGCATCTATAGGCATTCTCAAGTATGTTTTCTTTCATGCTCATTTGGGACTCAGGTTTTCTAAATAGTCTTCCTATATAGCTAGGGTGCATTTTGGAAACAGATGGTGGAATCATGATGTAGAATCAAAACTCAGGTTCAGATTGCAGTTGATTAGTTCAGAAAGAAATTCCTAAGAAGATCTAGTGAGGCTTCTTAGGTTAAAAACCTAATAGCCTTCCTGTGTATGTGCTTTAATAGAAGGGATGAGGGACTAGATGTGAGATTTGACCCAATCAAGGCACTCAAAGATTTTTGGATGACTAAGTCAATTTTGAGGCGGATGATACCTCTAAATTAGAAATTCGCACACCTAAGAAGTTCCAAGGCAGCTAGGAAGGGAGAGCCCTGCAAAGACCCCTACATGATAGAGTGTCCCCATGGGTTACAAGGTTTCCCCCACCCGACCTTCCTTGTCACTGAGGTTCCAGGTAGACTTGAATGTACGAACTTGAGACCTTAAGTCTACCAATTTTATGTCCTAATTTATGCCTTGAGTTTTACTTGATTAGATGTTAATTCAACTTGTGACCTAATTTGGAGGTTGGTTGGCCTACAATGTAGACCCACTTCACCTAACCTGCCCTAAAGATGGCAAAATGAAATCTAGATGAAGACCCAAAAACCACCCTGATTGACTCTCAGGTTATTAGGTCCACGGATTTTAGGGTTCAAGTGAATTTAGAGCCTGATTTTAGGGTTTTTCTTATTAGATCTTTTCAATCAAGGGCTTGGGTAGCACATAAATGCAGGAGGGCAACTTTCCTTTATTTCAGGCAAAAATGTGTACTAGCACTTCAAAACCCTAATGCAGAAACCCTAATTGGCTCTATTTCCCAGTCCAATAGATCTTGACATGTTCACCTTGGGCTTCAAGCAAGAAATGTGTTAGCCCAAAGTGATTTAGAATTTAAGTGTATTCCCTAATAGATATAGGAAATCAAGGATGGGATCTCTAAACAGAATCGCTTCAACTTCAATGAGATTTGAAAAAAATTTCGCAAATTAGGAAACTTGCCTTTTAAATGATGATTACTATGAAAAATAAGGCAGGTGATTCCTAATTGATTGTTTCCTTTTTTAGTCTTCCCAAGATTAGGAGGTTGATTAGGGAAGAATAGAGAAGTTACCTACCCTACAGTGGTTGATTTGCGCAGAAGATCTCCTTGTGTAGTAACTTGCAAAATCACAGTAAAGCAAACAGGGCAAGTCAGTGCTCAAATATGAGCACATAAAGTAGAGAATAGCGGTGAATTGTGTGTTGCTTCCCAGCAATGGCGCCTAAATGTTTGTGAGTGGATTCGTCGTTGTAAAAGCTGCATTGCAGTATAGGTCAAAATCGCTTGAAAACAAATAAAATTTATAACTCGAATGTCAGAAATGAAGTCTGAGGTCATTCGCTGGGAGCAAATGTGGAATTCGATCGCTAATCTCCTTTTATAGGAAAATGAGCACAAGAATTAAATCAGACAATGTCAAGCAATGAGTGATACATACTCAAAATGGATTATCAATGTATACCATGAGCATAATAAGAGATTAATGTGGCAAAAAGAATGTTAAGGCAAAAGAATGCTAATTTGAATCACCAATTATTAGCCTTAATTAAGCATTTATCAACTAATCAAATGTTTGAAGAGTACTGATCAATCAGAAATGCCACGTAGCCCCAGTGCCAAATTAGATGGTGGGTGTGGTTGGTGAGTCACGGGAGTGAGTGGAGTAGGAAATAAAGGTGGGGCTTTGATGCTAGTGGATGTGGTGATAGTGTAGAAGGTTTCAGTGAGGCGGATGGAGGGGGTAGCAGCAGGGATGCCTCACCGGAGGGATTGCTAGAGATGGGTAATACAGAGGTGGTCACGTGTGTTTGATGGTCAAATTGAGAGATAGAAAGAGGGAAACTAATCTATGATGCTCACAGGACCTAACTAACTACTCTAATGGATGAAAGGGGGGGAGATCCACGCCGATTTTGGTACGCCAGCGACGGAGAAGATGAACTCTCCGGTAGGGGAGGAACGATGATGAATACGTGGAAGGGGACGACCACTGGTATTGCGACACACGGAAGAATCTGAGGATGAAGAATCCACTGTTGGTTTTGCAAGAACAGATGAGGAAGGAGGTCGAAGATGTCGTCGGAGCTCATGGAGCTTTTCGGCCAGAGAGGAGGGAGGAACGTGGGGTAATTTCAGCTAAAAATGAGTCTACAGAGAATGGTTTGATCTGGGGATTCTTTTATAGGTCTCTAGAGGTCGATTTGAGCTTGGGAAACAAGCTTCCTAAGGTAGGAAGGTCGCCAGAGTAAGAAAATTGAAAGATACCCAAATCTCTCATGTGTTCGCATGAGAGATTGGGAAGGTTGTTGAGTTCAAGAATAGGTGCAGTGGAGAGATAACTCAAGGAATCTTCCTTCCAATTTTGGAAGGGATTGAGCGAGAAATCAGGGAGATCTTCCTATTAGAAGGTCACCAGAGCTTTAGGATTATGGGTTGAGGGTGGCGGGGACCTATTTGTGAAGAAGACGATAAGGTTGGGGGGCTATTTGCAAGAAATTTAAAAGTTAGGGGCATGAGTGTGAGATAAAAGAGTCAGATAGGATCAACTTGCAAACTAGGTCAAGATGATCTCAATTTGGTCCAAATTTTGGTACAAACCTAATTTAGATGTATGGAATCCAATGTTAGATTTTGGTTTTGACCTCGTTTGACTAGGTAATTTATGCAAAAACCCAAATTAGGGCAAAAGTCTATCTGCGGCTCTGTTTTGGGTCAAGACGAGTTGTGATGGTCAAATTGAGGGTACCAAACCCTAGAGAATATTTTTCTATGAATTTTAGAGGGTTTAGGTGAATTTTATCTTGACCAGAACCTTAGTTAATTAAGCGGGTCTATTTTTAGGATTTCGGAAGTTGTTTAATTCTCAAAACACGTGAAAACCCTTTTCTGTCTGTACTAACCCACTTGTTAGACTCTTAAGATCATTTGACCATTAATTAAACCCTGAGAAAACTTGTGATTGTTCTACAATTGTGATATGCTATTAAAACTATAGTTTTACCCTTGTTTTACTGTATTTCCCTCAGAATGGATTTGAAGTGAATTACGTCTCTCTGGCAATTATGTAGGAGCATTTAATGATGGAATATGACTAATTAAAGCTAGATATGGCTGATGATGACATTATCATCAGTGTTTTTATTTTGAAATGGAAAAGGGTAGCATCCATATGTAGGGAGATGCTTTTATTTTGGTGGATTTTTTTTTTTGTATATATATTTTTTTCCTTCTAATTTTTTCGGCTGAATATATATTTTTTGTCCAACTCATTTTTCGTTGTGAGAGGATCTCCTTCATTCATTCTAAATGCATTCCCCTACAAATACAAATAATCCTACAAGCTAGAAACACGGCAAGGTCATTTAGATCCTCAAGCCTAAGACTAAATCTTATTAACCACTAAGGACTCAACAAAATCATCCAAAAGATGAGTTAGTGTAATGTGCAGGTGAAGATGCTTGGAACTCAAAGTCTATCCAAACTCAAGGGTGGAACGATAAGTCATTCACTGATCACCCCTTTGCCTTAATACTTCTAGCTTTTTTAGACTCCTTTCAAAGTCTTGAGAAAATCAATCGAGATTTAGGTAAATACTCGAGATAATTAAACCGATGTGCAACCTGAAGAGTCTAGGCAGAATGACTTTGTTTGACATTTCCTAAAGTCATTAAATTCTCAAATTAAGAATTCATGACTCTACCTAGATTGAATCTTAAGAACTACACTAAAACACCTTTATTTATTAAAAAAATGCTATCTATATATATATAAGTTCTAACAGGATTAGCTGGCATAAAAAATAAAACATGCAATGTCCACCCTCCATGCCTATTCATTACAATGTCCTCATTGAAATGTATGCAGAATAAATGTAATAAAAGGCAATAAACAAGAAGAGGGGATATCACCTAATTGAGGTTGTTATTCCAAGTCAGCTTAAAAATAAAGATCTATGTAACTGTGTAGAACACTTGGTTGCCTCCCAGCTAGCTCTAAGTTTTACGTCATTAGCTGGATCGATTTAGCTTGAGATAATTCTAGGAGGCTAATTGAATTGTCAGAAATAGGATCATTAAATTGATCTATATAAGGTTTTAGCCTCTGATTGTTAACCTTAGTCACCTGGCTAGTCTTGGGATCCAGAATTAAAATAGCTCCGCGAGGGAAAATTTTTCTCACAACAAAAGGACCTGCCCACTTTGATCTGAATTTTCCCAAAAAGAGCTTCAAGCGTGCATCAAATAACTATACTTTCTGATCAAGGACAAAGCCATTTCAGGAAATATATTTATCATGTAAAGCTTTTGTCCTACTCTTATAAATTCTTGCGTTATCATAAGCGTCATTCCAAAATTCCTCCAATTCAATCAATTGGAGTTTCCTTTGTCATCCAAATTGATCAAGATTGAGATTAAAAGCCCTAATGGCCCAATAAGCTTATGCTTTAGCTCTACAGGTAGATGATAGGTTTTTCGTAGAGAAAACGAATGGAGACATTCCAATCAGGATCTTATACACAATTCGGTAGGCCCAGAGAGCGTCATCCAATTTTGCAGACCAATCCTTTCTATCTGGGCGGACCATCTTTTGAAGGATATTCATGATTTCCCAATTAGAGATTTTGGCTTGGCCGTTGGTCTATAGATGGTATGAGTAGAGATTTTATGAGTAACTCCATACTTAGTTAGTAAGGTCCTAAATTGATTGTGAGTAAAATGAGACCCTCCATCACTAATCAAAGCTTTAGGAACCCCGAGCCGACTAAAGATATTCTTCTTTACAAAATCCATGACCACATTATGGTCATTAGTTCAGGTAGGGATGGCTTCAATCCATTTGGATGCATATTCAACTGCGATCAGTATATACAAGTACCCAAAAGAATTGATAAAGGGTCCCATGAAATCCATACCCCAAACATTAAAGATCTTGACTTTAAGGATTAGATTTAGGGGCATCATATCCTTTCTGGTCATGTTTCCTAAAGTTTGGCATTTAGTACAAAACCTACAAAATTATAAGAGTCACGGAATAAACATGGCCAATATAATCCTCTTTGCAACACCTTAGCTATCATTTTTTTCCCAGAGAAGTGACCTCCACAAGTAGTAGTATGGCAAAATTCAAGCATGCTTGTGAACTCAATATCCAGAATATGATAGATGATTTGATCCACTCAAATTTGGAATAGCTCCATCTCCTCCCAAAAGTAGTAATTAGCATCAGAAATTAATTTATCTTACCTTTGCTTAGGCCAATACATGGGTCTTTTTCCAATTGCCAAGTAGTTGACAATATCTGCAAACTAAGATAGCTTACAAATGGTCAAAATAGTCTCATTAGGGAAGGAATCAGTAAATTTAGGAGTTGGATTTTTCTACAAGAATTTGGGAGAGATGATCTTCTACCACATTTTGGGGACTTGATTTGTCTTAAATCTCGAGATCAAATTCCTAAAGTAGAAGGATCCATCTGATTAAATGCGGTTTTGCATCCTTCTTAGGCATGAGGCACCTTAATGTAGCTTGGTCAGTAAAGATAATCACATGTGATCCAAGTGGATGAGTCCTAAACTTTTCAAGGGCAAAAACTAGTTCTAGTAACTCTTTTTTTGTAGTGGTATAATTCCTTTGAGCCTCATCAAGAGTTTTACTGACGTAGTAAGTAAAGGAGGGTTTCTTGTCAATCTTTTGACCCAAGACCATGCAAATAGCAAAATCAGAAGTCTCAGTCATGATTTCGATTGGATGATCCCAATTAGGAGGTTGTAGGATAGGTGATTGAGTAATGGCCTCCTTTAGCAGATTAAAGGCCCTTAAACAACTTGAATCAAAATCAAATGTTTGATCTTTCACTAGTAGATTACTTAAGGACCTTGCCACCTTAGAACAATCCTTTATAAATCGATGGTAAAACCCTACATGTCCAAGAAATGATCTCACTTGCTTAACCATCAAAGGTGGTGGGAGTTTTGTGATAGTGTCCACCTTGGCTTTATCCACCTCAATTCCTCATTCAGACATGACATGGCCAAGGACAATGCCTTCCCTAACCATTAAGTGACTCTTTTCCCAAGATAGGACAAGATTAACTCTTTGCACTTCTGTAAAGTTTTATCTAAATTTATTAGACAAGAGTCAAATGAGTCCCATAACACAGAAAAATCATCCATAAAGAATTCCAAAAAATCACCCGCCATGTCAGAGAAAATTGCAAGCATACACCTTTAAAAAGTCGTCAATGCTTTGCACAATCCAAAAGGCATCCTATGGAATGCAAAGGTTCCATAGGGACATGTGAAGGTGATTTTCTCTTGATCATCAAGATGGATGGCTACTTGGTTGTAGCTGGAATAGCCATCCAAGAAACATAAAAACTTTTAGTCGACTAGTCTTTTGAGTATTTGATCAATAAGGGAAGTGGAAAGTGGTCTTTTCTAGATGCAGTGTTCAGCTTCTTATAATCTATGCAAACTCCAAGCAGAAGATGTACAGGTTGGAATGGATGCACCTTTGTCATTAATAATCACAATCAAGCCAGCTTTCTTAGGAATTAGTTGTACAGGACTGATCCAAGGGTAGCCAGAAATTGAGTATATTATTCCTACATCTAACCGCTTTATAATTTCCTTCTTCACAACCTCTCGCATGTTAGGATTTAATCATCTCTACATCTCCCGAGAGGGTTTAGATCCATCCTCAGCATATATTATATGCGTGCAGTAAGTAGGAGCAATTCCCTTCAGATCATCCAATGTCCAACCAATTGCCCTATTATTTTTTCCCAATACTTGAATTAACTTATTCTCCTGAGTTTGGGTTAGATAAGAGCTAATGATCACTAGATAAGTTTGATCAGATCCCAAGAAAGCATACTTTAAATAATTAGGAAGAGGTTTTAATTTAGGTTTGGGTCCTTGGGGTGATGGGTCTAGAGATGGATCATAGTTATCCTCAAGAGGTCATGGAATAAGGTAGTGATTGGGTGACTGACCTCTTGATTGGTTTGGGGATTAAGCCCTTTAGGGTCGGATTGGGAAACTCTTAAGTTCATACAATATTCAACATTGTGGTCCACATCCTCAAAATCTTCTATCATTCCACAATCATCAAACTATTTGGTGGCCTTAAAAAAATTAATCTTCATGTTCTTGTCCCAAAATTTAATTTCCATACTGCCAGATTCATAATCAATGTTAGCTTTGGTAGTAGCTACGAATGGCTTTCCCAAAATTATTGGAGTGTTCTTCAAATTTTCTAGTACCTCCATTCAAGGATTAAGAAATCCATAGGAAAATAAAAATTGCAGACCTTGATAATTATATCCTCAATAATTGCCCTTGGTGTGGTCACAGATCAATCAGCCAATTTTAATGTGAACTCTATCAGTTTTAATTCTCCAAAAGAAAATTTCTTATATAACACTATTGGTCAAATTGATGGGGCACCTAAATCTAGAAGAGCCCTTTCAAAAATAGTATCTCCAATGATGCGTGATATTAGAGGGGCTCCAGGATATTTTTGTTTTGGGGTAGATTTGTAAGTATAATTACACTAGCTTGTTCAGATAACATTGTCCTTTTAGATGACTTGGCCTAGCATTTTGGTGTGCACATTTCCTTCATAAATTTTGCACAGGTCGGGATAGTCTCAATTGCTTCTAGGAGTGGTGATCGAGGGCGCGCTTCGCGAATTAAAATGAGGGTTTGGAGGACCCATCATCGTAGCTCTCAAAATGCGTCTATCAGATAAAATTTATAACCAAAACTCAAAAAGTGAGTTCCAGGTCTTACATGGGGATGCAAACGTTTGGTTTTATAAAAATCCAAGCTTTGCTTTTATTTATTTTTGGTCATTTTTATCTTTTCTATTTTTCTTTGTATTTTTATCAAGCAAGAGATTAGTTCGATGAAAACTTTGTCTACTTGCAAAAATATATGAGAGAGAGGGAGAAAGAGAGAGAGAAATAATCATCTATTCCTGAATAATTATTTGTTACAACTATGAAAGCAGAAAAACTACACTATGAAAGTGGAAAAGATAGAAAGAGGTGAGAGAATCCCCCTCCACGGTTGCTCGGAGGATGACTTGCTCTGACGTCTCCTGGAAGAAGGTGGTGAGGAGAGGGACGAAGGAGGACAGAGTTGGAGGATGGAGGATGGGGCAGGACGGCATCGCGGCGAGGATCTTCTTCCTGAAGGGTGGTGAGAGGACGACCACGGGATTCTCCACGAATGGGGATGAGGGGAGGGAAAGCTTTTTGATTTTCTACTCTAGAAGAGCATCCCTGGCTTAGGACAAGCTCTCTAGTGCCTTGGAGGTGGTGAGAGGAAGAAAGGAAGAGATGAAGAAAAATGGGAGGGGTAAGGGTCCTTTTATAGTGGAGGAAAGAATCAAATTCGTATGCAGGACATTTAGTGACGGTCATAAACGTTGCTAAAGATCCTACTCATGCACCCCTACTGCCAAACCGCTGCTACCGCTGCCTTCGCGTGCATGCTGTGCTACTGCGTGACCCGCTGTGCTTGTGCATGCGTGGCTCCGCGCGTGCGTGCACACCCGCGCTGCTGTGCATGCGCGGTGGCATGTGCGTGCGCACGGGCGGCCTAGCTTGCACCACGTGGCTCAATCTGGGTCGTCCATCTTCTTTCCTTTGTAGGGGATGCTATAGTGGTCGGATTGAGTCGATTTTCACACCGTTGGGCTACTATCGTCGACCCGAATCCATCCGTGTGGTCTGATTTTTCATTTGACGCTCTGGATTACATCACCTAGTCCCTCAGCTATTGATCTTCCTTGGATTGCATATGGTGCTACAGGACTCTGATCGAGGCGATTTCGGAGACATTGGACTCCGATAGTCGTCTTGATCAGATCCATATGGTCGGATCGTCAATTCGAGG
The DNA here is from genome assembly GCA_037157565.1 of Thalassia testudinum. Taxonomy (NCBI): domain Eukaryota; kingdom Viridiplantae; phylum Streptophyta; class Magnoliopsida; order Alismatales; family Hydrocharitaceae; genus Thalassia; species Thalassia testudinum. Next base: position 65,695,674 of record JAZHRO010000025.1, on the reverse strand, counting down.
CTCCGAAATAAATATCCTTCTCTCTTGACCTCAAGAAGGACGCAATTAACCTAAATTATATACAACTACTCTAAATACAGAATGATGCATACTATGTAATATTTATAACATGAAATGCAAATCTAAGCCTAGGAACATGCATGAATAGGCATTTTACCCTCAATAATTGTGTCTACATCATACCCCCATGCCTATCTTTTGCTAGTCCCTAGCAAAATTAAACTACATGCTATGTATAAAATCAAAATTAGGATTAAATCGCTTAGGCCTAAGTCGTTTATTAATAATAGAAAATTTCAACTAAGGTCCTGAACTACGAAGATGCAACAGTATCCGTGTGTCTGCCAGAATGCAGACTGCCCAAGTCCTCACCTTATTTGAAAAGGGAAGATACATTTTTTTTCTTTTCTTCTTTTCTTTTTCTTTTTTGACTTTTGGAGTTTGAGAGTGTTGAGATAACTTCATATAGCTACCCGACCCGCCCAAGACTCGAAAAGGACTTTAAGCGCTAAGAATCTAGTGAAAAGAGTGAAAGACTCACTAGGCAGCCGTTAAAATGGATTTCAGGTTTCTATGACCCTAGGTGACCTTGCCTAGAGGTTTATCTTTTTGAATAGTAGCTTTCTCCATACTTCTTTTATTTATGGGGTCAAAACAAGGGCGAACCCAGTGTATATCTCTACGGTTTATTCTACTTTCCTACATTTTCCTTAAAAGTTTTGGAAATTATTGTGCATTTTTGTGAGCTAGGCTCTGGACAACCGGCCAATGGGTTGTTACCCACGTCAACTTGCCAGCCATACTCATGTAGTGAAGTGTGGTTTTATCTTTTTTTTATTTTCTCCGTTTTCTATTTTTTTCTATATTTTTTCTCTTTCTTCTTTTTTTTTTAAGTAGGTGGCTTCCCTGATCTAAGATTTACCTAAAGGTAGTACAAAGAAAATTGTCTTTTGGCTGGGCTCTGGACAATCGATCGATGAGCTGTTACCACAGATAACTTGCCAGCCATATCACCCTAGGTAGTTCATTAGCTACCCAATTTCCAAAGAAACTACCAAAAAGTGAGTCAGTACAAAATGTGTGCAGATGCTTAGGCTTAAAGTCCCCCCAAATCAGAGAACGGGTTGATAAGTCGTATACTTATCACCCCAATTTATTAGCCAAATTAAAATAAGATTGACATAGCGAGGACTCGAGACTAAGTCCACATTCGAGTGGACACCTGGGCTAATTAAGCTCGAAGACCTAAAGAGTTAGGTCCTATTGTATCATTTCCTAAACTTAATAAATTCCAAGTGCCTAAGGTCTCTTCTTCTAATTTTTTTTTTTTTTGTCTTTGGGAATTTTCAAATTTTTTTTAAAAGAACTAAAAAGAAATTCTACGACGTTAACAAAATGATTTCAGGAATTAATTATCCACTCCCCCATGTCAAAATGATGCAATGTCCTCATTGTAAAAATAAAGACATGAAAAGGGCAGAGTAAATAGAATATCACCTGAGTATAGTGAAAATCTAGTTAACTCCGCAAAGAAAAGAGAGTATACACATGCGCTAAATTTATTGCCTTTAGCTAGGCATACCATACATATAAGGAAGAAATTAAGAATTCACAAGTGCAGGTCAAAATCAAAATAAAAATATTGATCCTCGGACCCGCCAACAGAATATGTCCATAGATGTGGGCCAAGTTATGGTGCAGAGCCATGCCCCAGGGTCAAGTGGTTCTAAGGTTCTAGATGAAAATCACCCAGAACCGAAGATTGTTGTATTTACGGGGTCGGGCCTGCGGTTTGGTGGTGTGCAACCCAAGACCAAAGTGTCGGACAACGGGTAAAGATGGTTCAATAGGCTCAGATGTCCACTTAATGTTCAGCCAAGAAAGATAGTCAATTAATTCGAGCTTGGGTTGCACATGAAGGATATCGTAAGGGTCTTGGCAAAAAGTAGGTGGTTTCAGGTCATTAGGTACCCTTAGATTCAAAATCAAAGTTCCCTTATAGTTAGCCTCCCAAATTTTTATTTCAACAATTCTATCCTCCAACATCAAGAGCTCAGGCTCCAAGACCTCTAGCATACCGCTTACCCCATAAGATTTACCCAAGTCCAGAAATCATGGCTGAATCAAGATTGACTTGGGCACAATGATCTCAAAAGTCAACTGTTTGGGGTGTAGATGAGGAATGGGGTCACTGAATGAATCATTAAGATTCGGATCCTCCAACTTAACCCCAACCGAATCAGAATCTTCAATAGTTCGATTATCAAATGATTTATCAAATTCCTCAAGCCCGTTTGTCTCACTAAAATCATTTTCCTTAAGCTCAAGTGAGACTTCACTAAGAGATTCCTCACCCTCAGAATCAAAGAATCCATGATCCTCATTTATATATGTCTCAAAATCATATATCAATTCATGATCCAAGGAGGCATATTTTTCTTCGTTTCCTGGCTTGGGGATTTCAGGTGAATCAATCGGTTCATCCTAAAAGGGTTGCTCTAGACTAATCTAGTCATCTCCAATCTCCGAATATGTATCCCCCCTAATAGGTGCCTGAGCAGGTTCATACATTGGCTCTCCTGAAGAGGGTTCATCTTGAGAATCATCCCAAGATTTGACTAGTGCAACCACAAATTTCATCCTCAACCTCAACAGCTTCCCAAGTAGAAACTCACCTAGGTCCCTATCCCTAACACGTTGGAGCAAATCCAATAGAGATCTATTAAGTTCATAAATCATTTTGATCATAGGCTCCAGTGCTTCCGTGCATGGTGTTGGCTGAGCTTCTAAAGATTATATAATGTTCCCCAAATTAGCCAACACCCTATCCTAGATCTGGTTCACCTGAACCGACTAGTTCGATTCAGGTTTGGGTTAAATCTAGGGGAGTCAAGATATTGAGGTTCTCGGGTCCCTCCCTGATAGTAGGTCATTTTAGGTTGTTTCAAGGATGGTGCCAACCTATATTCAGTGGAATATTGGGGAGGGTAGGTGTTATAATCATTATATCCTTCCTGATTGTTGATCGGGTTTGTTTGGTGATCAAAGGATGAAGATCTATAATCACTGTAGCTCTGCGAAGGATAGTAATCATAGTCTTCTTGTCCAGGGTTAGGCCCTGGACACTGAGGTTCGTATTCATATCCCCAATCAAAGTCATCCCGGCTAGTGCATGGGTAATTACAAGTCAAGTTGGAATAGTAATCATCTTGGGGATAAGTGGTGGTAGGAGGATAGGATGTGAAATGAGTGTAGGATGTGGAAGGATACAAGGTAGAATAAAAGGGAAATCAAAAGATAGAAAGGAGCCCTGCAATACAAGCAATCAACCCTGTCCTTATGTGGGTAGCCTAAAGACCTACAGACTCCCAGGACCCATGTTGAGATTGTAAATGATTTGGTCAACTTTTATCCGGTCAATCCAACCAGTTAGAAGGAGGGACTGGGGAGAAGGTTCTTCCTTTGGTTTACACCTCCGGTTCCGAGTGTACCCCCCAGCCGTGGTTGTTTGACGCTACTCCCCTAGTTAGACATCAGATGGACCAGCAGAAGCAAATTAATCGAAAAAAATCTCAATCTGAGCCCCAAAGAGCGAATCAATCCTAAGGCCAACGTCTACTCAGTTTTAATTAGGCTTGGGATAATTGTGCTCTTGGAATGTAATGGGCCCTTTAGATGGGTTGTGCCCTTAATGTGTGTGCATGAATTCAAATGTGTGTGCATGCATAACCAGGGTTTACAAACAAGGTTATTTTATGATGTGTCTTTTAGGGTTCAACATTGTTTAGTAGCTTTTAGGGTTTAATCTTTAGGTATATTCAATCAAGGTTCAGTAGAACACTCCAAGTTTTGAAAGCACTCGTGATGATATATTCCTTTAGAATTCAGAAAAAATGTGGAGTGCCTAGTTCAGTCCTAAAAATCAATCCTAAGAGGCAAGCTACTTGATGGATCAGTTTTAAATTGAGTGGTGCAGTCCAAACAATTCAATCAATCAGCCTGTTGTATCACTTAGTTAAGGCACAAAAGAATGTTTAACATATTCAAATTTCTACTCACCTATTTGTGTGTTGAGTTAAGGTGTACTAGATCCACAGGTCAGATTCTGGTTAAGTGGTAGAATCGATATGCTTGTGTGCCTACGGATGAGAAGTTGTGGATATTTAGTGTGTAGCTTTCAGTTAAATCCCACAAGAGAAGAATATTATTTTTATTTATTTTATTTTTTATATATGCGGGTGGGTGAAGTGAGTGGAGTGAGAATCAAATAGCCAAAATCTACCCTAGGTTTATGCAAGCAGTAAAGTTGATTTGGGTTTGAGTTATTAGGTTATGGAATGAAAACTAGGGTGGGGGTGGTGGGGATAAACTTACAAAACTCTTTAATTGCACTTTACTCCGATCTATTTGCTTTGGCTCGCCTTGGAAGGGTACCTATAATCACATAAAGAAAGGAGCAAAGTGAGCTAAAAAGTTAAGTAAGGTGGAAAAACGAGAGAAAAACCAAAGAGCCTTGCTTCCTCAGCAACGGTGCCAAAATGATCGACGGCGCGCTTCGCGAATTAAAATGAGGGTTTGGAGGACCCGTCGTCGTAGCTCGCAAAATGCATCTATCAGATAAAATTTATTGCCGAAACTCAAAAAGTGAGTCCCATGTCAAACACAGGGAGGAGAACGTTTGGTTTTATAAAAATCTGCACTTCGCTTTTATTAGTTTTTGGCCATTTTTATCTTTTTTAATTTTTCTTTGTATTTTTATCAAGCAAAAGATTAGGTCAATGAAAACTTTATGTACTTGCAAATATATATGAGAGAGGGAGAAAGAGAGAAAAATAATCATCTATTCATGAAGAATTGTTTTTTATAACTACGAAAGCAGGAAAACTACACTATGAAAGCGAAAAAGATAGAAAGAGGTGAGAGAATCCCCCTTGATGGTTGCTAAGAGGATGACTCCTCTGACGTCGCCTGGAGGAAGGTGGTGAGGAGAGGGACAAAAGAGGATGGAGCTGAAGGATGGAGGATGGGGTAGGATGGCGTCGTGGCAAGGATCCTCTTCCAGAAGGGCGGTGAGAGGATGACCATGGGATGCTCCATGAATGGGGATGAGGGGATGGAAAACTATTTGGTTTTCTACTCTAGAAGAGCATCTCGGGCTTGGGACAAGCTCTCTCTAGAGCCTTGGAGGTGGTGAGAGCAAGAAAGGAAGAGATAAAGAAAAATGGGAGGGATAGGGGTCCTTTTATAGTGGAGGAAAGAATCAAACTCGTATACAGAACATTTAGTGAGGTTCATAAACATCTCTGAAGATTCGTCGCAAACGTCGCTGAAGATCCTGCTCATGCGCCCCTACTACCGCATCACTGGCGCTCGCTGTATGCACCTTTATCACGCTCACACGCGTGATACATGCTGCTGCTGCCACTGCCTCCGCGCGCACGCTGCGCGCTTTGTTGAGCTTGCACATGCATGCCTCTGTGCACATGTATGCCAGCAGTGCTATGCACGTGCGATGGTGTGGGCGTGCACATAGGCGGCCTGGGTTGCGCCACGTGGTGCAATCTAGGCCATCCATCTTCTTTCCTCTGTACGGGATGCTACAGAGGTCGAATTGAGTCAATTTTCTCATTGTTGGGCTGCGATTGTCGACCCAAATCCATCCGCGGTTGGATTTTTCATTTGATGCTTTGGATTGCATCACCTAGTCCCTCGATTGTTGATCTTCCTTAGATTGCATATGGTGCTATAGGACTCCGATCAAGGTGATTTCAGAGGTGATCAGATCCGTACGGTCGGATCATCAATCCGAGGCATGGAAATAAATATCCTTCTCTCCTGTTATACACAACTACTCTTAATGTAGAATGATGCATGCTATGAATATTTATAACATGAAATGCAAATTTAAGCATAGGAGCATGCATGAATAGGCATTTTACCCTCAATAATTGTGTCAACATCAAGTAGTATATTCACGAAGACTTGTTTAAAAATATCAAGGCACTCAGACTGATTGGTTTTCTTTTTCCTGGATTTGTTCAAGGCTTCAGGAAAGGGTGCTTGAGAGAAATCATGAGTTCTCGGGTCCTGAGCCTTGTCTTCTAAGTAGCTTGGTCTCCCATATTAGATTCGGACTCCTCAAGATCTTGGTTAGATTTAGATTTAGAGTAAGGATCTTGGATTTGTTTCCCACTTCTCAAAGTTGCGGCACTAGCAAAAACATTTGTCTTAGAAGGTTGAGGTGGGTTTTGTAAGATAGGTTGAACTTGATTAGGGTTAACAAAGCCGAGTAGGTGCTGGGGAGCAAGTTGAACTATATGTACCTATTGCTCTCGTGTGTGATTTTGATTAACCCTATTAAATTTCCTAGGGCTAACTATAGGTTGGGATGGCAGCAACCTGTGTTGTCTAGTATCTACTAATTGGTCCAATCGTCTCGTCAAATCGGTCCTCAATTGATTCATTTTTTCCTTATGTCTCAATTGCATTTCTCACATTTCCTTGAAGACCAAACTCAGATCAAAGGGTTGGGTTTCCTTAGTAGGTTGTAGCTGATAAGTGAGAGGTTGTCTATAACTACTTGGTTGCCAAAAATTATTTTTCCTTGTTAGGTTAAGACCCTGGGTGGGTTTTTGACTTGACTAAGCAAAATTAGGATGGTTACGCCATCCAGGGTTGTAGGTGCTTGGGCATGTGTCATTTCTAGTGTATCCTTGGAGTGCATTAACATCCTCAGAATAATTAGGCATCGAGATGCCTAATTCAGAATTTGAGGGCATTAAGGTCCCTTTTTAGTACCGAAAAAGAGATGGGTCCAAGTAAAGTTCGCTCAAGGGTGGAGCCATGGTTAGGTCATTAATATTGTGCACTAATTCTTGACCTAGAGGGTTGGGGAGTTGGGTGTGGGGTAAAATAGTTCTTTCTTCGGCAAGCATAGGGTTTACCTTGGAATTCCCACTTCTCAATAAAGTATTCAATTTCTTATCTAGATTTTCAACTTTTTTTTCAACAAGTTCCACCTTTTCTAGTCATTGTGCAATTAGTTCTAAATCAACCAAATTAGAATTATCCTTAATTTCACAAACTCTGCTCTTTGGTTGATTTGATCTACTAAAGGCAGACATCGAGGAATTGTTGAGAGAATTCTTGCTCATATTTTCGAACAATTCAAATGCTCCCTCAACATCTTTGCTTAGGAAATTGTCCCCACATGCCACACCAACAAAATTCTTTAAGTTGTCACTTAACCCATAATAAAAAATATGGGCCAAGTGCCACTTCAGAATCCCATGATGAGGGCATTTCCTCGCTAAGTCATTAAATCTCTCCCAAGCCTCATGCAATTGTTCCCTTGGGTTCTGCTTGAAGGTCGTAATGCATATCTAAGGGCATTTGTTTTTCCTATGGGAAAGAATTTCTTCAAAAATGTGCTTCTTAAATCTTCCCAGGTTAGGATAGGTCTTCCAATTGTTCTCAACCACTGAGCAGCTTTATCTTTTAAAGGAAATGGGAACATTTTCATCATCAGGGTATCCTTGTTCATGTTATTAGGGCCAAAAATCCTTCCTATGTGTAAAAGATCGACAAGATGGTGGAAGGGGTCATCAAAATTGTGGCCATGGAAGTGGGGAATCAGATTGATGATTTATGGTTTGAGCTCAAAATCATCCCCATCTTAAGGCACCTAATAAAAGGTTTAGGTTGGGCATTAGGAGGATTATAAAAATCTCTGAGAGGGTGGTCTGCTCTCCTAATTTGGAGTTGTGCAATGGCCTGCACTATAACCTGCATCTGTCAGTCATGATGTTGGCCTTGACTAGCAAATTGCCTCCGTAAAAGAGCCATTAGATCCAGATTTTGTTATTCCTCCCCAAGATTGCCTTCTTCATGGTGACTAGCCATTAAAGAAGATTCAGATTTAGATTTTGGAAAATCAATTCTTCTCTTAGGGTTTCTTTCTAAAGGTGGTAGCAAATCAGCTTTTAGAGATCATCTCCCTTATATATGCAAGAAGAAACTCCATTGATGAGAGAGAAAAAAAAAGAAAGAATCCTCAATCAAGCAAACACACTAAGCCTTAAAGTGTAGCCCTAAATGACCAATGCCTCTAAGGTATAACTTCACCCCAAGACAAATTATTGTTGTCTATAAACTAGAAGCTATATATGTAGGACAACGAATCAGTAGGAGTATGTCCTAACGGCCACTAATTATACCAAACCCCTACTTGGCTTAAGTCATTTGAAAATCAGACCTCCTATAGGGATACTTCCAAAAAATACGCTTCACCAATTAGCCCTACGATGTGAGTATATACCTTGGGACTAACTCAATGATTCCTTAGGAGCCAACGTCTATCCAATCAATTAGACTTAGGATGTGCATGCTTGGGAATGTGATGGGGTGTTGATTAGTTGGGTAGTGCCCCTTAAAGATAGATTGAAAAGTGTGAAGTGCACAAGCAAAAGGGGTTTATAACCATTTTTTTATGGCGAAATGAATTTTAAGGTTCAATTGCTTGTTTAAGTGTATTTTAGGGTTTCACGATTAGATAAATTCAAGCAATGTTCTAATGGAGCACTGATAACTCTGCATTTAATGATGATAATTCCATCAACTAGAGTTTATTTTAGGGGTATATGTGCACTAATAACATACCATGATGGGCATGGGAGCACTGCATGCATTGTGAATTAAGATTGCTTATAAATCAATATTTAATGCCCATATGTACAAGTGCATGTTGAAACAGGCCTCAGATGAGAAATCAAACTACACGGATGGATTCAGATCGACAAATAGAGTCCAATGGACTTGAAATCGCCTAAATCCGACATCTGGAGCTTCCCCAACAAGCCCAAGAAGTTCTGGTCATTGATCTGATGATCAATGGCCCACAACTGGCCATGTGGTGCCTGCACCAGCCTCCATCGTGTGCCAACACAACTGCAACTCCTCCAGCTTGACATCATGACCATTGGATTTCCATCCAACGGCCGATCGTGCCAACACCTGACTTCACCTCCACGACAAATCGCAAAGTATCACAACGGGTAGTGCCTCGGCCTTGCAAGCAAGTGGCGAGAGTTCGAAGCCCCGTGCACTACCAATTCGCACTCGACCGAGAGCGTGGTCGATTACAGCCATCGATGCGAGCATGAACGGTGTAGATGGAATCCACATGGCCCCTCCAGATGAAGGTATGCCCGACGCATGCGATCATGCATGCTCACCGAACACGAGGCGCAATCCAGCGCACCCGATCGCACGCTATCCCAGACGTTGATGCGTGATATGACGGCCTCTATTGCGAGAACACGGATCGTAGGGTGAAGTAGCATCCGCGGGTGCAGTGGGGGGGCTACATGGTGCGTCCACAGTGGTCTGATGGCGATCCACGCCTCAGATTCGACGGCTGAACATGCGTAGGAGTGGCTTGAGAAGAAGCACAGGTGCACGGACGGTGGGTGTGGGACTTCAGTGATGCTTCTGGAAAGGATATAGCGATGTACCGGACATCGCTAAAGGCCTGTACCACTTTTGGAAGCCCTCTTCTACTATATAAACCCCCTTAACCACCCCATTCAAAAGCATTCAATTCACACACACTCTCCATGAAATACTAGCCCTCTCCTAGCTTCACTAAACAGTCGATATCCACCCCGGAGTTGTCAAGCTGCCGATGGAACCCCCTTCCATCGCCATGGCCGCCTCGCCTCCTCCTCGCACTCTCCCTTACTCTAGTTTTATGTTGCACTATTTTAAGCATTCATTTATTGTTGTATTTGTAAACAAACTCAAATTGAATGCTATATGTTAATGTTGCTTCTTATATCGTAATTCATATCTCCTTAAAATGATTGTCATGTTTTAAACACAAGCTCTAACCCTAGTCTCTCTCTTTCTCTCTCTTTCGCTCTCGTTTTCGCAAGAAAACCACACTACCATCTTGTGACACCCAAAGTGGCTAAAACTAATCTAATTTCATGCCTCCTTGAGATCGACACTTGGACTCACAAATCCATATCTTAATTTAAAACTGATGACGCGAGCGCATGCTACAATGACATAATTAAACCAACGCACTACGCGTGCATCAGTTTTTGGCGCCGTTGCCGGGGAGGCAATGAATTTCTTTTGTCGCTTTCGTCCCGCATTAGTATTCACATCTTCTGACTCATTTTTGCTCTCTCTACTTGATTTGTTGCAGGAACTCGATGCCTTGACAACGGACGAGCATGATCTGAGATGGTAGATATGGAGCAAAGTGCTGTGAAGACTTTTTGTGAGTATCATTCCACCCATTGAGTGTTTGCATGCTTAAAAAAATACAAAAAAGTATAAATTCAAAATTTACGTGGTGAATGGCTACTTAACCAACATTCCAAACTCATAACCCAACAAAAAAGATATACACTCTAATGTTCTTGAAGAGATAATCTTTTTGGAATGTTCTTCTTTCTTTTGAGTGGTTTTTTTTTGAAATAGAAAGGAAAGCTATCGTGCAACAATAGCAATCTAGGAGAGCATTTTACTAATCAATATAAACATGATTACAGCGTAGACCCCCACATATGTGTCAGAGACCAACGAACATTTACAATTTGCTCCACACATATTAGTCTCTCCTGAAACAAAAAATCATTTCTTGCTGTCCACACACACCACATGACTGCCGCCATGTGATCAGGTAGCATTTCAAGCAACAAAAAGTTTTTTCATAAGTCATCCCAAATGGGGAGAGGTTCCCTGCAAACTTTTCTCCATATCGCATCAATAATTATGCAAGAAGAAAAAATATGGGTGGAGCTATCAGTCGGCAAACCGCAAAGCAGGCAAGACTGCAATACAGCACCCATTCTTTTGTGTCTGAGATCACTTGTCACCAGTCCATCCCTCCTGCATAGCCATAGAAAAATCTATATTTTAATTGGTGTTTGTGAAGCCACCATGGTTTGATGGACGAACGTTGGGACCTAATCTAAGGACGAAAGGGGGAGATATTTCCATGCCGGTGTGATGGCCGGACATAGGGAAGATGAACCTTCGAAGGGATTGACGACGGTGAAGAAGGGGTCTGGATGCCTTCACTTTGGTTAGCGAGAGGCGGAGGAAGGAGGAGAGGATAGCTATGCCTCCAATTTGATGGTTGGGGTCGCGAATGAAGGAGATGAAGAGGACCACTGGAGCTTAGGTCGGAGCTGGCCATAGGAGAGGAAGAAGAGGGTTTTGTGGCCCTAAACCTAGCTAAAAAGCACGGCCGTGCCTTGGGGTTCCTTTTATAGGGCTCAGGAGGGGGTTTTAAGATTGGAAGCTAGGCTTCCAAGCTAGGAATTGTAGCCAGAGTAGGAAACCCAAATCTCTCATGCATTCGCATGAGAGATTGGGAAGGTTATGGAACTCATGGACGGATTCAGAGGGAAGAGGACTCCTCGAAGAATCTCCCTTCCAATATTGGAAGGGATTGATTAAGCAGAGGAGTTTTCTTTAATCAAAGGTCATCAGAGAAGGATTCCTCTGCAATAATGGTGGAGGGACCTATTTTCAATGAGTGAAGACAAAGATAGGGCCCTTTTTGTAAGAAATTCAAAAGTTAGGGGTCTGAATGAGATAGAAAGAGTCTAACTGGATAAAAATGCAAACTTAGTCAAGATGATCTCAGATTGGGTCCAAAATTTGGTACAAACCTCATTTGGACCCAAGGAATCCAATGATGAAGTTAGATTTGTGTTTTGACCTCATTTGACTAGGTAATTTATGCAAAAACCCAAATTAGGGCAAATGTTAGTTTGAGACTCTATTTTGGGTCAAGATGGGCTCTGATGGTCAAATTGAAGGTACCAACCCTAGAGAATATTTTTCTATGAGTTTTAGAGGGTTTTGGTGAATTTTATCCTGACTAGAACCTTAGCTAGTTAAGTGAGTCTACTTTTAGGGTTTCAGATGTCATTTAATTCTCAAAACAAGTGAAAACCCTTTTCTGTCTGTTCTAACCGTCATGTTGGATATTTATGACCATTTGAACTGTAATTACCCCTTGGGAAAAATCATGATTGTACTGCATTCAAGATATGATGGTAAGATTGCAGTGTTAACCCTATTTTCTTATCTTTCCCTCAGAATGGATTTGCAGTGACTTAGGGCTCTCTAGCGATTATGTAGGAGCATTTATTCCTTGATAATAACTAAATTGGGCTAGTTATGACTCATGATAGTGTTCCCATCATACCCCCATGCCTAGCTTTTGCTAATCCCTTAGCAAAATCTCATTGAATTAACTTTAATTCTAGATCATATGGCTTTTTATGCTCAGTACTCTGATGTGTGTTATCTTTTGTAGATTAGGTTAGAATGCTGATAGTAGGCCTAATGGTACTTAAGTACCAATCAAGATCCGGACTTGACCAGCTTTAGCCTCAGTCAACCGTAAAGGTTTCTAAGGCCCACAGGAACTAACCTAAGGTTTGTTGAACTCCGTAGTTAAAGCACCCACGCTTGTAACATGTTTTAGCCCAGGTTTAGTTTGCGGTGCGTTTTTGTATGAGAGAGATAGAAGAATTTTTTCTTTATTTTTGTAGAGTTTTCTCTCTCTTTTCTTTTTATTTCTAGCTTTGGATTGGCTTTACACACGGTCTATATCAGATTCCTAATTCCCACCATCAATCCTCGCAGGGTCCCTAGCAATCGATGCTTTGAGATAGCACCACCCATGGCAACCCCTAGAACCCTAGCTTTCAAGATTTAGAGATAATCTCGCCCATGGCGTTCTGCAACTAAATCCATGCCCTAGCAATTGACATTCCGTGATAACGCCACCCATGGCATCTGAACCAGCCCAAGGCACTTACATGGCCCCAGTAGGATATTTGGATATCTTAGGATACAAGCACCGAGGAGACGATATGTTATTACACATCTTTGAGGGGAATTTCCTGCCTCTCCACAATGGGAACTCGCCCGAATCAACTTGTGTTGATCAGCTGCTCCTAATCTAGGTAACTTTTTCAGAACAGATTTAACGCCTTTGCGTGATTTTGATAATTAAGTGCACTGAACCAAACTTTGTGTGGATTAGGGTGTGTAGGTTACTGAGTCTTGCAAACCAGAGGTTAGTTAATAAGATTGAATAATCCCTAAGCCTTAGACCTAATACTTAAGCTTCGCATTTTCCTCAACCTCTTGAGGACTATCCAAATCTAATGGATACTTGAATTTTTAAGCTTAAATATGAGCCCAAGAGGCCTAAGATTAGTGTCCATACTAATTTCTTTTTGTCTCTTAGCACTTTTTGTGTTTCATTTTCTTTCTTTTTGTTTTGGTCTAGAACTAACTAGATTCCTTAATCTTTTACTAATGACTATCTCTTTTTTGTTTCAAATTGTGCTCCTTTTTGACATTTATAGCACCTCCCTTTTTCCTCCTAAAAAATGATATGCACTTAATTCACTCAAAATTTCCTCCCTTCTCCATTTTTTATTCTTTTTCAATTTTCTATTTTTTTGGTTTTTTGGAATATGTATTTTTTTGTGAGAACCCTTTCGAACTTTGATTTTTGTATGCTTGCACTTTACTACACCCCCATGGCTAAGTTTTACAATGTCCTCATTGTAAACAGATGGTGTGAAATAGTTTTGGATTCAGGAATTAGAATAGGATTATCGGGTAGGCGAACGGGTCGGGAATGACTGTTGTGGACGATTTCAAACCCTGGTACGAGTACCAAAGGTGGGATCGACTGTTTTGAATGTAGGGTGCAATAGATGTGAAGCACAGAAGGATCTCAGGTTTTTGGATTGGTGGGTTGCCTCCCATTAAGTGCTAAATTCAGCACCTTCAGCCGAGCGAAAAATGGTATGGAGGAGTGGTCAAATCAAACGAGTTTTGTAGAATAAGCACCTTGATTAATAGCCTGGTTGGTCCAACCAGGTGCTTGTTCAGATCAACAAGCTGATGATGAAGCCTAAACCCAATCAATCTGGCAGATTGATAGATGTGAATAAAGATATGCGGTGCCCACCAGATACTGTGGAGCTCAAGAAGATGTGAAAGTGCATAGCTAGGGTTTGGTTGAGTCGAATCAGCCTAATCAGAGTAGGGATCCTCAAATGAAGATGAATCAGTGGAGGATGTAGGAACCCTACGAAAATGATCAGAGAAGGATGGGGTGTGATTTGTAGCTTGATCAATGTCCGAAACCTAATTGGAATGTGGAGGAGAATCATCTACAATCGGCTCATTGAGAGGGGAATCAGAGTAGAAATTGAGTCCGGTAGTGGGTCGGGGTTGAAAATGGGTTTCGGAAGGTTCTGGATGTGTAGAAGAGGTGGCAAAAATAAGAATTGTGTATGAGGACTCTTCTAGTAAGGATTCATAGGTGGGTTCATTTAGAGAGTCCTCATAGTAGCCATCAAACTCAAAGGTAAATGCCTGAAGATTGTTTATAGGATGAAGGAAATTTGAGTCAAGAAAAGATTCGAACTCTGGGTTGTAGACACTCTCGGCAATTTCTGTTTTTGATTCCTAAGTATCAAAAAGAAATGTTCCCACTTCAATGGAACCTGATTTTGAATAAATGATCTCAGGATTAGGGACCTTGGAGTCAGAGTCAAAGAATGGATCATGTATGCTGAGGTCGTAGATTGGCTCATAGTCGTCAGGAAATAATGGTTCTCCGAAATCATAGTAAGATTCGAAATCGTCGGAGAACTTGTGAGAATTAAGTTCTAAATTTGATTCAAGATCAAAGGTTCCACCACAGCAAAAATCAAAAGATGTAGACTCAGCAACCTGACTTGGGTCTAGCCTATTCTCAGATTCCAAACTCAAAAAGGTGTCCCTATTAGGTCTGGGCTCGGGTTCTTGGCTTGTAGGGTAGACCCAATTAGAACCCAACTCTTCCAACTCCCCGATTTCTGTGTCGTAGATTGGTGTGATTTCCAAAAAATCAATCTGTGTTTCTGAGGATGTTGAAGAGGTGCATTTATCAAATACAGGCCCAGAATCATAATCCCGATTCAAAATTTGATTTTCATTACATGGGGCCTTATAATCCTCCCAAGAAGGCTCAAATCCAAATTCTAGGCTAAGGGTGTGGGTTGAATCACTAGAATCTAGGTTGAGCTCTACAGGGATGTTAGAATTGCCCTCGAGGGTCAACTTATTAGAGTAAGGGGCATAATTTACCCTCTCGAGAGGTTCTGGTTCAATCTCATTATCACAGGAGTCTAGAAAATCTATTCTTGGCGAACCAAGGTTTTGTGTCTCTAGGGCTGGGTTGAAATCGTATTCTCCTACAATTGGATCCTCCCAACCCGTCTCAAGGTCAGGCGTATTAATTTGTATATTAGGTTGATCATATTCCATTTGGGTTGGAGGTCCACAAAAACCTTGATTCTTGAACCTGGGATTTGGAAAATCAGATAGATGCTCAATATTGTTCCAAGATGTTTCACTAAATGTCTGGGGAATGTACGGGTATTTTTGATCGATAATCTGCTTTAATAATTTTATCAACTCTTCCCATTTTTCAAGATCATCTTGGTGTCTTTCCCAAAGTACATGATTTATCATGCATTGGAGATATTCAAAGTTATGTAATTTCTCTTACTCAATGTATCCTGTCATGAGAACATCACTGGTAGATCCATTTGTTACTCGTGTTATAATTACTTAGGCACACTTTATGATGAAGGTTGCTGTTATCGATACATTAACCTGAATGTCTTCAATTGATTTTGAGGCTTTGTCATCAATCTCATAAAATCTAAGGGCATCCTCAACCATTCTATCTTTCATGGATATTTGAGATTCAGGTTTGTTTAATGGTATTCTTAAATATCCTGGCTGCATTTTTGAATTAGATGGTGGAATCAAGATGTAGAATCAAAATTCAAGATTAGATTGAAATTGATCAGATCTGAAAAGAGAATCCCAAGAAAATCTGTGTATGTGCTCTAAATATAAGGGATGAGGGACTATATGTGAGATTGACCCAATCAAGGCACCCAAAGATTTTTGGATGACTAAGGTAATTTCGAGGTGGATGATACCTCTAAATCAAAAATTCACACACTCGAGAAGTATCTGGGCATCCAGGAAGGGAGAGCCCCGCAAAGACCCCTACATGGTAGAGCATCCCCACGGGTTACAGGGTTTCCCCCACCCGACCTTCCTTGTCACTGAGGATCCAAGTAGATCGGAATGTATGAACTTAAGTCCTTAAGTCTACCACTTTTTTGTCCTAATTTGTGCTTTGAGTTTCGCTTTGATTAGAAATTAATTCAACTTGTAACCTAATTTGGAGGTTGGTTGGCCTACAGTGTAGACCAACTTCACCTGACCTACCCTAAAGATGGTAGAATGAGATCTAGGTCAAGACCTAGAATCACCTTGATTTGACTTCCAAGTTATTAGGACCTAGTATTTTAGGGTTCAAGTCAATTTAGAGCCTGATTTTTAGGATTTTTGTTGATTAGATCTTTTCAACCAAGGGCTTGGGTAGCACACCAATGCAAGTGGGCTTGTTTCCTTTATGCAGGCAAGTGTAAACTAGCACTCCAAAACCCTAAAAATTGAAACCCTAATTAGCTTTATTTCCAAGTCCAATTGATCTTGAAATATTCTCCTTGGACTTCAAACAAGAAGTGTGTAGTCCAAGAAGATTAGAAATTAAGTATGATCCCTAATAGGCACAGGAAATTTGGGGAAGGGAATTCTAGACTGAATCACTTTAAACTTCACTCAGATTTGAAAAGAATTTTCACAAATTAGGAAACTTGCCCTTTAAATGACAATTATTATGGAAAATAAGGCAGGTGATTCCTAATTGATTGTTTCCATTTTTTTTTTGTCTTCCAAAGATTAGGAGGTTTATTAGGGAAGAATAGAGAAGTTACCTACCCTAGAGTGGTTGATTTGCATAGAAGATTTCCTCGTGAAGTACCTCGCAAAATCTAAAGAAATCAAATAGAGCAAGTCAATGCTCAAATATAATCAAATAATGTAGAGAATAGCGGTGAATTGCACGTTGCTCCTTGGCAACAGCGCCAAAATGTTGCTCACTCTAAAATGTGTTTTAAAATCATTGCATTGCAGTATAGATCGAATCAGCATGAAAAATAAATAAAATTTATTACTCGAATATCAGAAATGAAAGTCCAAGGTCGAGCATAGGGAGCAAATAGGAATTCACACACTAATCTCAAATAATGCAAATGAGTACAAGAATTTAAACCAGAAAATGATATTCAGTAAATACTAATCTATCACATTGGATATTCAATGAATTCTCATGTATTTTGAGGAAATAAAAAGGTGAGAAGCTAAAATAATGGTGATTTAAATCACCAATTATTCTCTAAGCATATATATTAAGTATTCAATATCTCATCAGTATCAAGCCTCAAATCAGTCACAGGGTCTGATGACCAGATGACTTAACCATCAAACTTAGGTCTTCTTCTTCTCTTCTTTTGTTTCTGCTTTCTTCTTCTTTAGCTTTCCTTCTTCTTCTTCTTTTTCCTTCTCCGCTTTCTCTTCACGCAAGAGCCTCCTTCCTTTCTTCCTCTTCTGCCTTATTTTTCAGGCCCTCTTCTTTCCTCTTCTACAACTCTTCTCTTCTTTCTTTCTTCACACACATAGGGTAGCCATCTCAGATTTTGGCTAAGTGTCTCACAGGGCAAAACCCTCTCCTGCCCCGTGCTCTTTCTTTCTCTCTCCTCTTAGGTTTCACCCTCCCAGGGCCAGTCAGGGTAGTCGGGTTATCAAGTAAGCACGCACCCAAGTCTAGACTGACGAGCAGTGGATGGTGAGCGAGAAGTGAAGGCTTAGGCAGGTTGGGCGCACCAGGTCTGCAGGGGAAATGTCACGAACGAGGCAAGTGAGGGCGTAGGGGACCTTACCCCCTATGACTTGAGGCACTAAGGCCTATGCACTTTTTCAATTTATTCCATGGCTTTTGCTCATCAACTAACGATGTGGGACTAAAGTCCCAGACCTTCTTCGCTTGCATCTCTAAGCAGCACCTGTAGGGGAAACCACATCCAATTGGGTGTGTTCTATGCTTAGTGTCTCCAATCCAAAGCCTGGGTGCGTGCGTTGAGCCAAACCGCATGACCTGGAGATGCAACCTGGGGTGTGCATGGCCGTGAACTTGAAGAACACAGTGGAGAGGAAGAAGTGGGTTTTGTGGCCTAAAACGTAGCTAAAAAGCACGGCCATGCCCTAGGGATCTTTTTATAGGGCTCAGGAGGGTGTTTTGAGCTTCGAAGCCAAGCTTCCAAGCTAGGAATTGTCGTCGAAGTAGGAAACCCAAATATCTCATGCATTCGCATGAGTGATTTTGAAGGTTATGGTGCTCATGGACGGATTTAGAGGGAAGAGGACCCCTCAAAGAATCTCCCTTCCAATTTTGGAAGGGATTGATTGAACAGAGGAGTTTTCTTCAATCAAAGGTTGCTAGAGAAGTATTCCTCCTCGATAATGGTGGAGGGACCTATTTGCAAAGAGTTACGACAATGATAGGGCCCTTTTTTTAAGGAATTCAAAAGTTAGGGGTCTGAATGAGATAGAAAGAGTCTAACTGGACCAAAATGCAAACTTGGTCAAGATGATCTTATATTAGGTCCAAATTTTGGTATAAACCTCATTTGGACCCAAGGAATCCAATGGTGAATTTAGATTTAGGTTGTGACCTAGTTTGACTAGGTAATTTATGCAAAAACCCAAATTAGGGCAAATACCAATCTGAGACTATTTTCGGTCAAGACGGGTTCTGATGGTCAAATTGAAGGTTCCAAACCCTAGAGAATATTTTTCTATGAGTTTTAGAGGGCTTAGGTGAATTTTATCCTGACCAGAACCTCAGTTAATTAAGCGGGTCTATTTTTAGTGTTTCAGATGTCATTTAATTCTCAAAACACGTGAAAATCCTTTTCTATCTGTTATAACCCTCTTATTGGATATTTAAGACCATTTGACCCGTAATTACCCCCTGGGAAAAATCGTGATTGTACTGCATTCAAGATATGATGGTAAAATTATAATTTTCACCCTATTTTCTTATCTTTCCCTCAGAATGGATTTACAGTGACTTAGGACTCTCTGGCGATTATGTAGGAGCATTTATTCCTTGATAATAACTAAATTGAGCTAGTTATGACTCATGATGGTGTTCCCATCATATGCATGCAAAATGCCCATATTAAGCTTGGTTCTACCTTAATTTAGGTGAATTAGGGCCTATGATTGTTGTGCAATCACCCATCTCAGTCTGTGGAGGTTGACCTTTGTAGAGCTGATTACCCTCAGCAACCTCCATTTGAGGAGATTGATGTTGATCAACTCCTGCCTTTCCCTTACTCATCAAATGTTGTCCCATCTACACCCAAACTAAAGCCTTTGCCCAATAATCTCAAGTATATCTTCTTAGGACCTGACCAGACCTTCCCTGTGATTATCAATGCCCATTTAACTAGGGATCAAGAACTTAGGTTGACAGCAACCCTCTCTAAACATCGGCCAACCATTGGGTGGATAATTTCTGACTTAAGGGTTATTAGACCTACCTATTGCACTTACAAGATCTATTTTGGAAGATGGGGCTCGAACTTCTCGCCAGATGCAGAGGTGATTGAACCTGAATATGTGAGAGGTCGTTAAAAAAGAAATAATCAAGTGGCTTGATGCAGACATCATTTACCCAATTTTTGATAGCCCTTGGGTGAGCCCTACTCAAGTGGTACCCAAGAAAGCTGGGCTCACCATGGTCACCATTGACCAAGGCGAATCCATCCCCACTCGCACCACTACCGCATGGCAGGTGTGCATCGACTATAGGAAGCTTAATGAGGCTACCAAGAAAGATCATTTCCCTCTACCATTCATTAACCAAATTCTTGAGCGATTGGCAAGTAGAAATATTTTTGCTTCCTGGATGGATACTCAAGATACAACCAAGTTGCTATTGCACCAAAGGATCAAGAGAAGACCACATTCACTTGCCTGTATGGCATGGTCGCATTCTGTCGTATGCCATTCGGGTTATGCAACGCACCTGCTACCTTCCAGCTTTGCATGCTAGCCATCTTTTCAGAGATGGTGGGTGAATACTTGGAGGTCTTTATGGATGATTTCTCTATGTTCAGGAACTCATTTGACCATTGTCTTAGCAACTTGTGAAAGATCCAGAAGCGATGTATCGAGATCAACCTAGTTTCAAGTTGGGAAAAGAGCCATTTCATGGGGCAGGAAGGGAATGTCCTCGGTCACATCGTCTCTCATATGGGCATCAAAGTTGATCGAGCTAAGGTTGATTTAATTTCCAAACTTCCACCTCCTAGCTCGGTCGAGCAAATCTGATCTTTCCTAGGACATGTTGGCTTCTATAGAAGGTTCATTAAGGATTTTCCAAACTTTCTAAGCCCTTGACTAACCTTCTAGCCAACGATGGCCTTTTTCACATGACACCTGATTGCATGAATGGCTACAACACCCTTAGGGAAACAATCTCCACTACACCTGTTTTACAACCCCCAGACTGGTCCCAGAACTTTGAGATAATGTGCGATGCATAAGATTTTACAGTCGACGCAGTCCTAGGACAAAGAAGAGAGAAGAAACCCGTGGTGATCTACTACATGAGCAAAACATTGGATGAGCTCAACAGAATTACACTATCATAGAAAAAGAACTGCTTGCCGTAGTCTTTAGGTTAGAAAAGTTCATATCATACCTTCTAGGATCCCACGTGACGATTTACATCGACCACTCAACTATCCGGCATTTGTTGGCCAAAAAGGACACTAAACCCAGGCTCATCAGATGGATCCTGCTATTGCAGGAATTTAACCTAGAAATACGCAACAAGTCCGGGCCCAAAAATGTTGTAGTCAACCACTTGTCCAGACTTTACCCAGACCACATTGGACCCTCATTACCCTTAACCGACACCTTCCCTAATGAACAACTTCTAGTCATGCAAGGAAGGAGGCTACCCTGGTATGCAGACTTAGTCAACTATCTGGCGATAGGTCAGACTCCGCACGGCTGGTCCAGACAGCAACAGCATAAGTTCTTGGCTAAAGTCAAGCACTATTTTTGGGATGATCCTATGCAGTTTAGACTTTGTGCTGACCAGATCATTAGGAGGTGTATTCCTGAGGAAGAAGTCCAAAGTGTGCAATCCTTCTGTCACAACCAAGCCTGTGGTGGCCACTTCTCTGGGAAGCAGACCACTGCAGAAGTTTTGCAGTCTAGATTCTTCTGGCCATCCTTATTCAAGGATGCACACAGCTTTGCGAAGACTTGCTCTCAGTGCCAGCCATTAGGGACTATGACTAGAAAGGATATGATGCCCCTACAGCCCATTCTTATTGTCAAAACTTTTGATGTCTGGGGCATCAATTTTATGGGTCCCTTCCCACCATCCAATGGCTTCGAGTACATATTAGTCTCAGTGGACTATGTCTTGAAATGGATCGACACTGTAGCCACCCGGTGATGTGACCATAAGGCTGTCATGGACTTTATTAAGCAAAACATCTTCTCTTTGTTTGGGGTACCGAAAGCCATGAGTAGTGATGGTGGGAGTCACTTTATTCAAGCCCAATTCTGTGCCTTACTTAGAAAATACGGGGTTACTCACCGCATTGCCACCCTCTATCACCCACAAATAAATGGGAAAACTAAGGTCTCTAATAGGCAGATCAAGAATATTCTGCAAAAGATTGTGAGACCTGATCGGAAGGATTGGTCCACATGATTGGATGATGTCCTTTGGGCATACAGGATTGCTTTTAAGACCCCGATAGGCTTGTTGCCTTATCGATTGAACTTTGCAAGGCTTGCCACTTTCCAGTTGAGTTGGAACACCGAGCATACTGGGTAGTTAAGCAGTGCAATATGGATTCCCAGTTGGCCGGAGCACAAAGGACACTCCAACTCTTTGAGCTTGAGGAAATTCATCAGGATGCTTATGAGAATAGTCGACCTTAGAAAGAGATGATGAAAGCCATCCACGACAGACACATTCATAGGAAAACCTTCGAGCCCAATCAGCAAGTCTGGCTTTTTGATGCAAGACTTAAACTTTTCCCTAGGAAGCTGAGATCAAAGTGGATAGGACCATATCAGATGGTCAAACCTTATCCCAACAGGGTAGTTGAAATTGCAGATCCTAACATTGGGCAAACCTTCATAGTAAACGGATAGAGATTAAAGCATTTTCTTGCCCAGGTTCCCCCAAAGGAAATAGTCACCCTCATTTAGGGTTGACACAGAGCTTTACCCAGCTAGAGGCAATAAACTCAGTGCTTCCTGGGAGGCAACCCAAAAGATTCAGGCTGACCAGGTACACGACGGTACTCAGGTGATTTCTTTCTGTACCCCCTTGCATGCATTTATTTGCCAATGAGGACATTGTCCAACTTAAGCATGAGGGGCGGTAATTCTCATTTTTTGAGTTTGTATTATCAAGCTGAATTATAAAAAAAAAATGAAAATTAGGAAGGAAAACTTAGGCATTAGAAGCTTGTTAACTGTAGGAAATAATACGAGAAGAACTTAAACACTTAGAATTTTCAGGCCTTCGAGCTTAATCTGCCCAGGTGTCCACTAAAATGTGGATTTAGCCCCGAATCCTCGCAACCTTAATTTACATTAATCTAATTAATAAAGAAGGGTGATAAGTATATGACTTATCAACCTGCCCTCCTACTCGGAGGGACTTTTAGTCTAAGCATCTGCACACATTTTTGTACTGACTCACTCCTCGGAGATTCTAACAGAAATTGAGTAGCTAATGAACCTTGTAGGGTGGTATGGCTAGCAAGTTGTCATTAGTAACAACCCATTGGTCGGTTGTTTAGAGCCCAGCCACAGGACCATTCTCTTTTATTATTGCCTCTAAGTAAATCTTAGATCAGGGAAGCCACCTACTAAAATAACAAAAGAAAAAGAAAAGAAAAAGGGAGAAATTAAAAAAAAAAATCCACACTTCATTGCACGAGTTTGGTTGGCAAGTGGTTGTTGGTAATAGCCCATTGGCCAGTTGTCCAGAACCCAGCTCACTAAATGCACAAAAAACCCTAAAACACTTAAGGAAGAACTAGGGAAGTAGAGCAATCCAGGGAGATATACACTAGAAGCACCCTTGTGTTGACCCCACACAAAATAAAAGTAGCGAGAAAGCTACCGATTGGATAGATACACCTTTAGGCAAGCATTTTCTTTTCCGGTCACCTAGGGGCGTAGAAACCCGAAGTCTGTTTTAATTATCATTGAGTCTATCACAATCTTCACACAAAGATGCTTAGCACTTAGAGTCTTTTTCGAGTTATGGGTGGGTTGGGCTGCCGTAAAAAGTTACCTACACACTCAACTCCAAAAATCCAAAAAAAAAAAATTACAAAAATGAAAAATATATATATATTTGTATATATGCTTTAAAGTGATGACATGGGTGGTTTGCATTTTGGCAAACACCCAGGCGTTGTTTAGTCACTGTGAATTAGGCTCTTAGAATATATTCTCCCGTTGACAAGCAACATATGTCTAAGTAATCAATTCCTAATTTCGACTAAAAATAACGGCTAGGATAAACCTTGCTAGGGACTACCAAGGGATGAGCATGGGGGTATGATAACTCTACATTTAATGATGATAATTCCATTAACCAGAGTTTATTTTAGGGGTATATGTACACTAATAACATACCATGATTGGCATGGGAGCACTGCATGCATTACAAATTAAGATTGATTATAAATCAATGTTTAATAGCCATATGTACAAGTTCATGTTGAAATAGGCCTTAGATGAGCAATCGGACGATACGTTTGGATTCAGATTGATGAATGGAGTCCAACAGACTCAAAATAGCTTAAATCCGACATCCGAAGCTTCTCCAAGAAGCCCAAGAAGTTCTGGCCATTGATCTGATGATCAATGAACCACAATCGACCACGTGGCACTCGCACCAACCTCCATCGCATGCCAACACAACCATTGCTCCTCCAGTGTGAAATCCTGATCATTGGATTTCCATCCAACGGTCGACCATGCCCACACCTGACTTCACCTCGGTGACTAATCGTAAAGGCAGCACAGCGGGTGGCACCTCAGCCTCGCAAGCAAGCGGCGAGCATTTGACGCCTCGTGCTCTGCCAAATCGCACTCGATCGAGAGTGTGGTCAATTACAGCCATTGATGTGGGTGCGAACGGTGCACATGGAATCCACTCCACGCCTCCAGATGAAGGCCTACCTGATGCGCACGATCACACGTGCTCACTGCATGAGAGGCGCGATCCAACGCACCCAGTCGCACGTGATCCCAACTGTTGGTGCACGATCAGATGACCTCTGTTATGAGCACACAGATCACGGGGCAAAGCAGCATCCGTGGGCGTAGTGGGGAGGTGACATGGTGTGTCTTCAACGGTCTGATGGTGATCCGCGCCTTAGATCCGTCGACTGAGGATGTGTAGGTGCGGCTTGAGAAGAAACACAGGAGCACGGATGGTGGGCGTGGGACTTCAGGGATGCTTTTGGAAAGGATATAGCGACGTACCAGACATTGCTAAAGTCTCGTACCTCTTTTGGAAGCCCTCTTCTACTATATAAACCCCCTCAACCACCCCATTCAAAAGCATTCAATTCACACACACTCTCCATACAATACTAGCCCTCTCCTAGCTCCACCAAACACTCGAAATCTGCCTCGGAGTTGTCGAGCTGCTGACGGAATCCCTCTCCACTGCTGTGGCCGCCTCACCTCCTACTTGCACTCTCTTTTACTCTAGTTTTATGTTGCACTATTTTAAGCTTTCATTTATTGTTGTATTTGTAAACAAACTCTAATTGCATGCTATATGTTAATGTTGCTTCTTATATCATAGTTCACATCTCCTTAAAATGATTGTCATGCTTTAAATGCAAGCTCTAACCCTACTCTCTCTCCCTTCCGCTCTCATTTTCGCAAGCAACCACACTACCATCTTGTGACACCCAAAGCGAATCAAATAATCTGATTTCACGCCACTCTGAGATCAACACTTGGACTCACAAATCCGTATCTTAATTTTAAATCGACGACATGAGCACATGCTACAATGACATAATTAAACCAACGCATTTCGCGCGCGTCAAGCACACAAAAGGTTTTCAAATTCCAATTTGTGAAATCAATTTCCTTTAAAGATATGGGATGCAAATGTGCTCTATCCTTTGGTTGAAACCCTAAAATCAGATAGTGCTATATGATGCAATTAAGTCCAACAGCAAGTAAGATGGTGTGACCCAATCAGTGCAACCAATTGGTCCTACTGCACCACCACCTAGGCACTTAGTAATTTTCCTTTCAAGAATTTCGATCCACATTTTTTATTTTTTTTATTTAAACTATTTTAGGGGTTCTGCAATCTATTTTGACTCTCACTTGGTGATTGATTGTTCAGTGTAACCGACGTGTAAGATTTTTTTTTCAGATTTTTCGTAAATTCTTGATTATCACAAAAATTTCATACCACAAATTTCAGACAAATCGGAGTTATATGAAATTCCAATGATTTTTGAAATTCTAAAAAGTCAGGAAAAATAATAGATCTGGCAGCACTGCAGTCCATGAATTTTTAAAAATTCTATGCCAATTAGATTTGCGTGAAATTTGGATATATTATTTTTGACTTAAATGCCTACGTTCACAAGTAATTTTAGAATTTTTGGACGTATAAAAATTTGGAAAATGATTTTTGAATCTCGCAAGTAGTTGTAGCACGAATTCTAGGAAGGTGGTTTTTCTATTTCTCAAGAGATAATGCCCACCAGCAAGAATTTGTTTTTTCTTTAATGAGGAAAGAGAGTAAATACAAGCAAATACTTCTAATCTTAATGTTCAAGCAAAGAACCTAATCCTTTTGGATTTTTTTTATATCGAAAGGAAATATAATCCTAATCTAAGATACGAGTACTTACTTGAAGATGAAAAACCCGCAATCCTTCCGTCATTGTGTTTCTTCTCAAATTTTCGTACTTCCTGCACACACACAATCAAACAGAAATAAAAATAATTAAAAATCCCAAGTAAGCTTGAAGAAGAAAAGCTTTAAGAATAACTCCGTTGCCTTCCCGACAACGATGCTAATTTATTTGATGTGAAATTACAAAAAGGGATCTTTTTGTTATCGTTGTAGTTGTAAAATATGTCAAATCAAATAAATTTATAAATCAGAATTTGGTAAGTCCTGAGTCATTTCCAAGGAGGGAAATCGGGATTCTTAAAACCTTTCGCACCAATTATTCTATTCTAATGAAAGCACGTAAATATAGACAAGATATCCATTGAATAGTAAACTTTATTGCTAATCATGAAATGTCTTACACATGAACTCTAGAGGAAATCTTACAAATAGCACAAGAAAAGAGTAATGAAATAAAAGAGAAAGAGAGAAATAGAGAAAGATTGTGGAGCTGCTTGAGGGATGCTTGAATGAAACTCAACAGAACTTCAGATCTAGGGCACCAAGAAAAAGATCAAAGAGAGAGCTTGGAGAGAGAGGGCTTGGGCTATGGTGGCTATTCTTCTATCTCTAGGTCTCTAAGTTCTCTCCAAAGGGTAGAGGCTAGGTCCTTTTATAAAAAAATAGGTGGCTTCCTATTGGTTGTTCTAAAGTGCCTAGGATCACTAATTTGGATGGTTTAAATTTAATCAAAAGTGATGCCTAGGATTTGTTGAATAGGTACCTTAGGATCTAAGTTGTGGGACTAGGATAGGATGAGGGTTTTCAAAAAATAGGCAACCTAGATGGGTGGCTACCAAGGGATAGAATCTTGCAAAGATATAAGATCTTATCTCTTGGCCAGCTACTAAAGGATAAAATCTTCTTAAGTTAGCACCAACTTATGTTTCCAAAAAAAAAGTTAGCACCAACTTAAGAGGATTAGCCTAGGATTTTTGTGGGTCTTATGTGGGTAGGGTTTGGGCTAGGTTTTATAGACATAGGTTGTGAGAATAGGTTCCTAATTAGGCTAGGTTGACCCTAAGTCTAGTGGGTTGGGTCCAAATAGGTAGGTCCTAGTCGAATTGTGTGTACAAATGTGTAATTAGGTTAAGAGAAATCTACATAGGTTAAGGTTTAGCCTAATGAGGTAATAATGAATCTAATTAAACTTGTGTGGGTTGGTATTTGCTCAATTAGGTTCTAGGTGAACCTAATTGAATTCAGGTGCACTCAATCAGGTAAGTGTGAACCCAATTGGGTAAGGCTTGGTCCAATAAGTTTAGGTTGGGTTTGATTAGACTCAAATGAGTCTAATCAACTGAGGGTTAGTCTAATCAGGTCCCATGGACGTAATTGACTAGTGGCTAACCCAATTGACTCAAACTGAGTCAATTAAGTGTGGTATGGACCTAAATAGGTTTCTACGCTAGGGATAGGGTATTGGATAAGAGGACTAGGGCTATGGATAGTAGGATAGGTCTATGGATAAGGTGGATAGGTATATGGATAATGTAGTCCATGTTTTGGACTTTTGATCTCAAATATCTAGTTTTGAGCTAGTTTAGGGATAGGTATTGGGATAAGGTTATCCTAGGGTTTTAAGGATAGGTAATGGTTACCCTAATGCCTCTCTATTCTTCTCTATTCTCTTGTCTTCATTCCTTCTTTATTTAGGTTTTACTCTTCGACCTGCTCATAGCTCTGCTATAGCTTCCTTTCCTATCCAGCTTTTATTCTTCAATGCTCTAGATTATTCTAAGTCCTTTACCTACATCATTCACAAAAGACTAAAATTAGATAATTATTCATAAAATAAATACAAAGCCTAAATATGCATGCCTGCTCGAAATACAATATTTATAAACCTAATGCATTATTTTACTAATGGGTTAGCCCTAGATTAAGATAATTAGGGTAATAAATTAGGCTGTTATCAAAGCCTCAGGAGAGGGCATGGGAATCGGAACTTCTGGGTCGGCCATTACTTTCTTCTCTTTTCCTTACTTGTTCTTTTCATCCTCTAAGCATTCAGATTCCTTTAATGGTGGGTTTGATGGGTGTGGGTCTTTCCTTGGTAAGTGCTCCTTTGTAGCTTTCCCACTCAGCAAAGTCACCACACTGGCATTAGCCTATAGGTCATACGGTGGAGGAGGTGCAGAAGGGTTAGATGCAGGTGGTCCATGATGTGCTGGAAATCTAGGTGGATAGGGAGGTGCCTGCAATACAGCATGAACCTCTCCTTGGGGACCATAGGTCTAGGTAGGGCACAAGGAATGTTCTAGGGTTTGGCACTGGTTGAGATGGTAGTGTTCCTTGAGCTTGATTCACTTGACATAACTAATTGAGTTGTGCTGCTAAAGTCTCTATGATAGCCCTATACTTGTCCATTTTTAGCAAGGTCTTTTGTAGGTTTTCCACAAGGTCAAATTTTTGTGGTAGGTGTTGAGTGTTCCCCCTATAGTTCTACACAAGGGGGTGGTTTGGTCTACTGCTGGAAGGGTTGTTGATATGGTTGTCTAGGATAAGCAGGAGACTACTATCCATAAAGCTTGGGTTGTTGGTGAGGTTGAGTGACATCGGCATGTTTGGTGTTGTTCCCACCCCATGATGTTCGGGTGCGAAGACCATCCAGGGTTATATGTCTCAAAGTATTGGTTGTTGCGCCCATATCCCTACATAGCATTCACATCTTCATAGGCTGAAGATGCAATCGATGCAGTGTCATCAATATAATAAACATCATAATCAGAGTTGTGTGCATGCCCTATTGAATTGGAACTAATTCCAGGTTATTTACTGGCTCCTAAAAGATGTAGCCCTTGATGAGGCAGATGAGGAAGGCCTAGAGGAATCTCGAGTGAAAATCATCGGTCTAGGTGATGAGGTTCAAGGAAGTGATGTAGGTAGAGGTGTGACTCCTTTATATGGGTTAGGATGGGTCTGAATCAATTCATCCAACTTCTTGTCAAGCAGGTCCACCTTGTCTAATTTTGAGGTGATGAGGTTCATGTCAGCCTTAACAGATGAGAGATGAACCTCATAAGTGGTGGCTTTCAGGTTGCTAGACTTGTTAAATTGACTCCTTGATGTAGTATTCATTGAATTCTCTGTGAAAGATTCAAAGAGCTTGAATGCACTCACTTCGTCCTTGGCCAAATTCTTGTCACTTGAGGCATCTACAAGATACCTTTGGGTGTCACCTAACCCATGGTAGAAAATTTGAGCCAAGTGCCATCAGGGGACATCATGATGTGGGCATGTCCTTAATAAATCCTGAAATGTTTCCCATGCATGATGTAGTCTCTCTCTAGGTGTCTGGGCAAAGGTTGTGATGGCATGCCTCATCGCATTAGTTTGTCCTATGGGGAATAATTTTTGCAAGAATTTAGTTCGGAGCTCTTCCCATGTGTTGATTGGCCGTCCAATGGATTTGAACCAATAGGAAGCCTTATCCCTTAAAGAAAAGGGAAAGAGCTTCATCATTACCATGCTAGGGCCCACATCCCAGGGATGAACTATTTCTGCAATATGTCCAGATCTTCTAAGTGTTGGAATGGGTCTTCATGGGAGTTACCATGAAAATAAGTTTGCATTAGACTTATAAAATTAGGCTTAAGCTCAAAAACATCTCCTTTAGTAGGCATCCTAGCTAATGGTCTTAGCTGGAGTATAGTTGGGTTGTAGAAGTCTCTCAACCATCTTGGTTGCTCACCTTGAGGCGAGTTCTACATATCCTCTAGGGTTTTTAAGATTTTGTTCATTTGTTCCTTATGATGCTTCTTAGATGCGACGAGTTGTGCTCTAATGAGGGCAAGGGGATCGTTCTCGATCTGGGGGTTTTCTTCCTCCATGATCGGTGACGAGGATGAAAAAGAAGAGATAGAAATGATTGGGGGAGCAGAAGTGGGCCTCCTACAATGTTGTTATAGGGGATCAGATAACTGAGGCCTTAATGACCTCCTACCTTGCATACAAGGGCAAGGTATCAGAAAGTGTTGAGTGAATCACTAGTTAACCATGGGGTTAGTGGTTTATGATTAGGGTTCCAACTAATCATCCACAATACTTAAAATCTTAACTTACCTTTTCAAAACTAATCAGCCTAGATTGATTAAGGAGGGGTAAGAGAGAAGGTTCTTCCCCACACTAGCAAGGTTCCTTTGCACTCTCTTATCACAGCCATTTGGTAGTACCCCCCAATCTTAGACACCTGATTTGATTTAAGAAATTTACGTCAAGAGATCAAATTTAAAGGATGATAACAAAAGACCAATCTTACAGTTTTAGGGATTTTTCCAAGGTTAGTATGCTTTTGTTGGGTTGCACTTGTTAGCTTCTTTGAGAGGAGCTTGAACGATTGCAAACACAAATGTGTGTATTTTGCCTCTTAGTTAGCACACTACAACTATTCTATGTGGCCCTAAAAGGTTGTTGCTAGTAGGTAATGATGTGAATGAATTTTAGTTAGATAGGCAGGGCAGCCCAAGCAATGCAAGGGTGGCTTCTCAAACCCGTATCTATTACAAGAAGTTCAATCACAAGGGCTCACACAATCAATGTAGGGTCTTTAAAAGAATTGAAAATGTAGGTTGGAGCACCCTAGTGTTTTGCTGCTTCTAATAAATTGAATGAGTGTTCTTGTTTAGGATGAGGTGAAATCAGTATTAGATGATGTCCAAATGGTGGGTACTGAATCTTTCATCAATCAGGATCCTAAAAATAATTTTTTTTGAACTTTAGAGGTGTTTTAAGTTTTTAAAATGATTTTTCAATTCTGATGGGTCTAGAACTGACAAACTGACCTCTACAGACAATTTTAGACAAACAATAAGTCTATACTCGCTCTAGAGATGGTGGATTGCAAGAGCTTTCCAAAGCCACTAATTTCAAAGGATTTAGATAAGTGTGCTGACTGTAGCAAATTCACAAAGGAAGACCAAGTCTATCTCTGTTTTAGTGTCGAGAGACCCTAACTGTAGGAGTTTTAAAAATTTTACAGTAAGATTTCTTAAGAAAAAACAATGGGAATTGAAAGACGATTACTATATCTATCTCCTTACGCAATTTCAAAATCTTTTGGAGTTAGATCAGACTTGGGACGACTTTTGAAGTTAGGGTTTAAAGTCTTTCTGAACTCAAAACAAGTAAGAATGGGCTAGAAGTGTTGATGAAATCCAAATGAGATAGAGTAGCCCATGTTTGGTCAACTTTTTTTAAAAAAAATTATATTTTTGAATATTTTATTTTTTTTTAAATTTCTTTAGATAGAGGTGAAAGGGCACTTACCTTTTTGTCTTGGCCACGTATCGATGTGTGCATGGGTTTCCCTTCGCATTCACCCCTTCACACAACAAAACAAAAAAGGCAAGGATGATTAGATACTAGTATTTACAAAGTGGCTAGGGCTAAACCAAATCTCATTGCCTCCCTAGAAACAGTGCCAAAAATGCCAAGTGTTGCATAGTGTGATAAAATGTCGGGTTTGTGTTTGAAAAACACGTTTGTAGTTCATTTTGCACTTAACACTAGAACATTTAACTTTTATTATGGAACTTTGGTTAGATTAAGTCAAGTGAGTACCAGTTGATCCTATGGGAAGGCTTGCCAAACACCAGTTTATCATCATCATTATTATCCATTCACATCTAGTTCTTAGGGTTTTGATAAATGCATTACATTATCTCATTGCATTTAGCATGCATTTGCATTTAGGGTTTAGAGCATGCATTAGCATTTCTTTTACATTATCTTATGTAGTTACCATTTGATTGTTAGGGATGAATACTTTGGAGATAACATAAACCCTGGAAATGTGGAAAGCATAGGCACAAAGTGAGAAGATAGAAGCTCTAATAGCTTGACCCAGCTCACCTCAGCTGGATCTAGCTTAATTCCAGCTCATCCTAGCTCATGGCAGCTCATTCCTACTTGGCAAAGCTACTAGTCATGAATTAGCTAAGCTAAGCAAACTGAAGAGTCTTCACTCAACTCTAGCTAGCTCCTCTCAACTCCAGAAAGGATATGGCTAGCTCAAGATTGCTCTACTCAATTCTACTTAGTAGCTTAGATTGCTAAGCTAGTTGCAGAGTTCACAAATAACTCTTCATTAATTTCACTAAGCTCCGGGGGCAACTCAGGTCAGCTTGAGAAAGATCCTTCCTTAACTTAGCTATTAGCTAGCTTAGCTAGCTTAACTAGCTCCACTACTCAAGC
Source organism: Thalassia testudinum (assembly GCA_037157565.1). NCBI lineage: Eukaryota > Viridiplantae > Streptophyta > Magnoliopsida > Alismatales > Hydrocharitaceae > Thalassia > Thalassia testudinum. The sequence goes on along the minus strand of JAZHRO010000025.1, from coordinate 65,663,465 downwards.
TCCTACCTTCACTCCCTCTCCACCTAAAATGGCCGGCTACCACTAGCCTAAAACACCACCAAACCCTCCTTGTGTTAGTGCCTAAACTACCTCCATAAGTGTCCCTTCAAATGGCACCAAGAATACTCCCCTACACATCCCTTCACTTGGCACCTAAATGGCCCCCTTGGCATCTCTTCATCATCGTGCCAACACACCATATAACCACCACCTTCAATGGCCATCCACACCACCCTTTAATCACCATCTTAATGGTTGTCGAACATCACCACAACCAACCTGTCCTTGGTGCCAAAAATTACATCCCTTGGCACCTCTTCACTTAGTGCCAAGGAGACTCCATAGGAATCCTTTCATGGCCGTCTATTAAGGCCTTCTAGAAGCCCCCATTTAGGTGCCAATAATCACCCTCATCTCCACCATTCAACCACCAATAAACCTCCATCCTAACCATCCATCTTGTCACCAATTACCCAACTGTCTAGAAGCCCAATTTTGGTGCCAAGACAAGGTGCCTTTCTACCCCTCAATCGACGACCAAAAGGACCATTCTACCCTCTGTTAGAACATGGGTAGGGTTATTTAATATGGTGATATTAGCATCGAAAGGTATATAGTGAGAGTGATTACCTATAGGCGAATCTATATAGTTTATCTAAATTTATTAACCTGGACTAAATCAAATTTTAAGTTGTCAGTTTTAAGCTCATGGTCGAACACAGGGAGGCGATTTTGGAGCTAGTCGATTTCTATGTGATTCTTAATGATGGGTGATTTCCGTTCGCTTATTGTATTTTTGGGTTTTTCTTGATCTTAGGTTTTTTCTTTTTGGATAATCTTGTCCTTGTGGTACACCCTCAAAATTGGTCCTTGGCTACACGCCAAAAATTTGTTCTTAGCGATTTGCCAAAAATCAAGTTCATAACTGATCTCGCTACATGCGAGATCGTGTACCTACAAAGATAGGAGTTATCTTTTCTAGTTTAGATAATTTGGTCTTCTCTTTATCAACAAAATAAAAGACAAGGAATAGAAATGCCAACAAAAATACAAAATGGAAATGAATGGAAATACTTAGCTTAATTATAGATATGTATATATAGAAGATATAGATATATAATATAGGTATATGTATATAACTATTTAATAAATAATAAGGTGGGGGATTGAATCAAAGATTCAATTAATGGAATGTAGCACCACGCTAGGTTAACCGTCGTCTAGAGAGACGTGATTACCTTGGCTATGTGCAGCGTGCGGGTGTGGAGAGGATGTGTGGGAGTGTGTGTGGAATGCTTTGATGTACGTGAATATCAGAGATATATGTGCAACTGGTGCGAATATACCTACGAAGTAATGTGTAGAAATGAGATGAGTGCGCGGTATCATGAGTGGGGAGATGTGTGTGTATGTATAGGAGGAATATATATGTACGTAGGTCTCTAACTGTATATATCTATATATGTATATATCTATATATATATATCTATGCACAACTATATATATATATAGATATATATCTATGTATGTATATCTATGTGTGAATATGTATGTGTGTGTGGCATGTAGGTATGTATAGGTGTGTGTGTCTCTAGGAGTGTAGTGCGTAGAATGAGTGAGGAGAGGTGTGAGTGTGTGTGTGTATGTGTATGTCTGTCTGTGAGTGCGTGAGGGGTTGGGAGATGAGGGGAACCGACTGTGGCAAGTGCCGCGAAGAGAGAAAGGGACGTGGGTGACTGCCTAACTGAGGAATGGTCGGTCACCCTTCCACACGGCAGGAGAGCGCAGGGATCATAGGGTTAGGGTGACCCCTTGGAACGATTCTTCATTGGCTAAGTTTTTCACTTAGCCGGTGAAGAGGGGGAGAGAGAGAGGGAGCGGTGAAGGCGGGAACCAGCTGAAGGCGTGTGGAGGTGGCATGGAAACCAGTTGGTGCATGGATAGGGGTGAAGCCACCAGATAACTAAGAAGCCCTCTAGTTGCTCGCGAGGAAAAAGAAGTCTAATAGAAGAGCTACAGTAGCTATAGTATAAAACAGAGAAGGAGTTTGCACTTGCTCTAATGTCAATCGAAAGAGATGAAAACTATCAGAATAAAAAGAAAAAGAGGAGAAGAAACACCACGCCCACCTGCTCATGAAGGAGATGGATAGTGGTGGAGTTCACTGCAGTGGATGCAACCACGGTGAACTAACCCCTGCTTGCTGCATACTACCTCAACTAGTGAGAGAGAGAGCAGCCTATGGGGAGTAAGAGAGGGAGAAAGGAGCTGAGGAAGAGGTATGGCTGGCTGCTAGAATGTATGTAAGTGTGAGGGGGTGTGCGTGAGTTGTTGAGGGTGGTATGATGGTGGAGGTAGGTGTTGACGCCCTGTGTGGAGTGAGGTGGGGAAGGTTATATAGATGAAGGGGGAAAGAAGATGACAAGGGAATGTCGTAGGAGAATGGGACATTTTAGGATTTTTATGGGTAGGCACTTAAGGTGTTAGGTAATTAATGTAGCTGGGAATGGGTGGAGTTATGTTAGGTGATATTAGGTGGTGAAAATGAAATGGGAATGAGGTGGAAAAGGAGGCTCAATCTCTCTCTCTATCTTCCTCTCCATAAAATACACAAATGCAAATATTTACAAAATGCATGTAAACCTATCTAATCTAAATGCATTACGTTAGGAAATAGCATAAGAGGGCATATTTATAGGTGTGAATTGCTGCGCAAGCACACCCCGATGCCTATCTTTTGCTAGTCCCTAGCAAAACACTTATTTAATAGTAAGGTAGTAGTGTTTAGAAGTGATCTTAACCTGATGATTTTCTGGAGCAATATTAATGTGTTTATCAGTTGGACATTGTGGGAACCAATTGCAAAGAAAGAAGACTACCAGAACTCAAGTTTTACATAACATAGACCATCTCTCAACTAATAAGGATTCTTGATATCTAAACCTTAGGTGGAATTTCTAGGATTATGAGGGTTTTGTAAAACTCAAAAGTTAAGAGGTTATGGCTATGCTTAGTGATTTTTCAAGACTAACTAGATAAACATTAAGACTTGAGCCTGGGGTTTCATGTCTTTTTAAGTCTAGGTTGGTCCCAACTTCAGCTCGTATCTTTGGATCGACTCTCAAAAAATGAGTAAATACTCAACCTAACTATTATTGCATTGTGGCTTAAAGAATATTTGTGGAAACAGGGTATTTGTAATGCACCCTGAAATAGTTTTTGGTGGAAAAATTTACAGGAATTTGGAGAACATACCGACTTATTCAAAGAATATCCCTTTCTTTTTCTTGATTTTTTTCTTCTTCTAGGAGCAAATGTCAATATGTCTCCTACAACTTTATTTGGAGGAGCATACTTATTTGGTTGGTGAGTACTTTGGTGGAAAGTGCTTCTCCTAAACACAATACTAAATACTGGGATAAAACGTCTACCTACATGCATAGGTAAGGACTCCACCTTCCCTAATGAACACTAGGGTTGCATCTTACGGTCATTTGGTCTTTCCTGACTCTGTGTAGTGTAAACCAATGTTACTTAGACTCCCAAGTAGAAGCAAACCAACGAATCCTATACTGGTGACTCAGGTGCAAGAATACGTCCTAAGTTAGGAGAGATCCTAGTCTATCTTATCAATGCTCGAGTGTATTAAGCCAAAGCCTGAGTGAATCAAGCTTTTGTGGGCTAGAAAGTTTTCAAAGCAAAGGTTGAATGTCCATAAACACTTATTTTATTTTTGCTTCAGCTTTCAGATCATAGTTAAACACTTTTGAAAAAATATATATATATATTGAGTTTTTGCATTTTCAATTTTTATATACTTCTTATGTTTTGTAAATTTTTTTTTGGAAATTTTCAAGATTTTTTCAATTTTTATGTTTTTTCAATAAAGCTATCTATATATACTATAGATGGATATGTATATTGTACAAGAATTTGCATAATACCCATATAATACCCAAATCCTATAGATGCCTATTCATCCCTCCATGCCAAATCATGCTATGCCCTCATATGCATGCAAAAAGGGTTAGATAGGGTCAAAGGGTCTTGCTGCACGAGTAAAGTGCAGGGTGTAAAGCAGGGTGGATGGGTAGTCAGATGGTGGGTGGTGAAGTGCGAAGTGAAATGAAGCGGAATGAAATGAAGTGAAATAAAATGTGGAGTGAAAGTGAAAGGGGTGTTGGGGTGTGACATCAGACAATGCATTTAAATAATTCGTTTGTTGTAGCAAGTGTTCACGACATCAATTTTAATAAGAAGACTAAACGGTGAGTCTGAATGTCAATCTCACGGAGGCAAGAAATCGGATCAGATTATCGCTTTAATGTCACAAGATATTGATTTTGTTTGCTTGCGAAAATAGAGAGAGTGAGAGAGAGTGGTAGGGTTAAAGATTCATAGGAGAGTTGCGATAGTTAATTATGCATGAAAAGTAGACATGATGAATCATCATTAAATCTAGCTAGGAATGAGCATGAGACAATAGCTATGATATCGAAATCTACTTTATTGAATATCAAACATGGTCAGGAAGTTGTGATCAACAAAACTTAGATGGTTGCTTAAAGGAAAATAAACTACAAGCTATCAAAGACTAGAAACTAAATGTAAGGAGGTGGATGGCGTCGAGGTAGCCACGGTGGTGGAGGGGCTTCCGTCAGTGGCTCGGCTTCTTTAGGAACACGTTGAAGCTCTATGAAGGTGGGGACGTGCTTGGTAGAAGCTAAAGATCGATCCCCTTTGCAATGGAGGTCTATAGGTCTAATTATAGTGGAAGAAAGAGAGCTAAAATAGGCATCGAATCAATAGAGACAGCAAGGACATCATTGTAAGTGTTACTGTAGGCAACTCACATGCATGCTATCACCAAGCATGCACAGCTGGTGCCTGCAAGAATCGTGGGCCGTTGGATCAACATCGCGGATCGCCATCGGACGGTCGAGGATAAGTCCAGACGGCTTATCATCTCACCCATCGCGCTCATCGCGTGGGAAGAAATCATGGCTGTCGGATTGCACGCGGAGGGCTAAGATTGAACGTGAAATCGTGCTTCGGATCATGCTGTGGCGCACGTACGATCGAGCATCAGAGCGGGCATCAGATAGCACATGGATGAATCGTGCGAATTTGGAGGTGCCACGTAGCCGCTATCCTCATTGTTCGCTTCTGCATTGATGGCTGAATTTCACCCTCACGCACGAGAGAAAATCAAATTCGTGTGTAGGGCTTCGACCTTGCATCTAGTGTGGGTGAGTTGGAGCGCTAATTGCTGTGCCATCCACGTGGATTGTCATGTGGATGACTTTGGGCCCTCACAACGTCAACTTTTGGATGGAGATCCAACAGTCAGGATCTCACGTGGGCCTCTATTCAGATCCTAAGGCCCGCGGTGAGGGGCTATGTGGCCGCTTTCCAGCCATTGGATGGACATCCAATAGCCGCGATCGACGTTAGGCGTGATGGAAGCATGGGCGGCTGCCATGTGTCACCTTTTGGGTCATTGATCAGTAAATCAATGGTCAGAACTTCTCAGACTTTTTGTGGGAGCTACGGAGGTCGGATGGAGGTGATTGAGTCGTTGGACTCCGTTCATCGATTCAGATCCATCTGTATGGTTTGATTGCTCATCTGAGACCTGTTCAATAGGAACATGTACAGTAGGCCATTAAACATTAATTCTAAGAAATCTTAACCTAGCTGATGAGAGCCTCATCTTGAGCCATAACAAGCTCTTTTTGACCTAATAAAGAGAATAAAAGCTCCTGCACAACTTAGAAGAGGGCTTAATTGGAGGAATAAGTGTTCTGAGAAGAAATCATGAAATAAAGGTTAAAACTATAATTTTACCATTGCAGTACATAAACGGAATTTCTTAGAGACAAAACATAGGTCAAATGTTCTGAATAAGATAAAAAGTGGGTTGGTTCAATCAGAAATGGGTTTATGTGCAAACCAGGAATTAAATGACATCTAGTAACCCTAAAATAGACCCGCTTAATTCAACAAGGTTTCGATTAGGATAAAAATAAATTAAACCTTGTAAAAATCATGGAAAAATATCCCATAGGGTTTATAACATTCAATTTGGCCTTTGGAACCTAATTTGACCAAGATTAGGGTCCTAGCTCATCAATTGACCTAATTTGGGTTTTTATGCAAAATGTCCAACAAACATGGTCAAACCTAAAATCCAACTTCACCATTGGATTCCTTAGGTTCAAATTAGGTTTGTACCAAAATTTGGACCTAAGGGGATGTCATGTTGACCTACTTTGCAAATTAGAACACCTAATTACATTTTGACCCTTATCTTTTGAAAACCATTACATAAACCCCCCTAGCCTCCTCGCCACTCTTACAAGCAGGTCCCTCCGCCATTATTGGCGAGAGATCCTACTCCGACGAGGATTAGAGAGGGAATACTCTCTGATTCCTCAGAGATCTCCTCCCAGACTTGGAAGGGAGATTCTCTGAGGAATGCTCTTCCATCTGAACTCAATCATGATCCTTGATTTGCACCCAATCTCTCGTGCGAATGCACGAGAGATTTGGGTACTTAATTGTTTCCATCTCAAGCGAGGATTTCCGTGCTTGGAAGCTTGGCTTCTAAGCACAGGAGTCGCTGCCTGTGCCTATAAATTAACCCTCATCTCCGGCCGCACCTCCTCAGCACGACTTGGCTGGAATTCTACCTCAATTTCCTCTTCTTCTCCTCCGGCCAAGGGGTCCAGCGAGCTCCGACGAGGGCCCCTACTCTTCCTCGTCACTCTGCCACAAAACCAGTGGCAGAGCCGTCCTCCTCCACGTCGTGCAACACCCACGCTAGCTGCCCTAGTCCCGTTGTCACTGCCGTCTTCTTCCACTGGATGCTTTCTTCTCCAGCAACAGCAGGTACTGCCAGCCGCCTTCTCACCCCATTTGTCCCTTTAGTTAGGTTAGAACTGCGCTTATCTATCCCCTCTTTCATTTCCCTCATCTTATTTCACCAAACGCCCCTCGACTGTCGCTGTCCACCACCATCTTCTTCATCTTCAGCCACCCTCCGGTGAGATGCTCCTATCACTCCGCAGCCCCACACGTCTCTCCGACCACTGCATAACCTCCGCCTGACCTCATTGAACATCCTCCACTCGTTCACAGACCCTCTACACCACCACAACTATCCCCCGACCAAACCCATCCATCCGGCCATAGGGCGACCTAGGCACACATGCCTAGGCCACCCCACGGCCTACCACCTGCCACCTCACCTTCGCCGTGACACGATGAAGGTGCTCCTGTGGTCTGATTAAGCTGCAAGGATCTTTTTGTGTCAGGCAGGTTTCACGCTCCAGCTGCCATTAGCGGTGACTCGAGGAAGCTGCATGCCTGCTCCAGGTTGCAAGTCTTCAGGATTCCAGGTGCAGCAAACTTTGGGAGGTCTTCCGCACACAGTTGTCCCAGCAAGTGGTGCCGCGAGACCAGTAGTTGTGGCAATTGGAGGCATGGTCTCGTGCGGGCGTGTGCGAAAGAGAGGTGGAACAATAGTCCCACCTCGATAAGCTGTAAGGCACGTGAGTAGTTTATATTGATTTTGTGATATTGGCCAACCGCCTCCAATAACACATGGGGTGAGGTCCCTCACCTAAACACCGCCTCATCCGTGAGCTCATCACACGGATCTGGCGTGACCTGACCCGACACCCTCCTGAGCACTCCTCGTGCACCACACCCATGCCGGTGCGCCTAGACCCGAGCGCACGACCCGACCCGTTTACCCGGCTCTGGGAGAGCATGCTGAAGAGTGATATACAGAGAGAGAGAGAGACGTGGGTGTGGGTAGAGGGATAGGTTTTCTCCTCTTTGGTTTGTGGAGGGAAGGTAGAAGGGAGAAGCGAAGCTGTCACTTAGCCGCTACTAGTGAAGGAAAAGAAGAAGAAGGAAGGAAGCCTTCGCAGAGGAAAAAGAGAAGGGCAAGGCAGAAGGAAGAGGTGAAGGAAAAAGAGAAGAGGAACTGAAGAAGAAAGAAGAAATAAAGAAAGGTAAAGACAATCAGAAGGAGAGAAGCTGAAGGCAAGGGAAGCAGAGCCAAGGAAGAAGAAGAAGGCCTGCAGAGGAAAATAAGAAGAAAGAAGCAAGGCAACTGCAGAGAAGAAAGAAGCATAAAGAAGTAAGGAAGAAAATAAGAAGAAGAAGAAGAACAAGATAGAAGGAAACATCTTTTTAAGACGTCTGATACCATGATCAGGCATCCACATTCCTTCCTTTTGCCACAATTGACATTTAAACTCATGCATTTATATTTGAATTAAGTTTTGAGTAATTAAGTGTTCAATTACATTCTTGAGATTAGTAATAAATTCCAATTGCTCCCTGTGTTCGACCTCGGATACTTAGGTTTTCGAGTAATAAATTTTTATTTGTTGACAACACTTGATTACCTATACTACGATGTAACTGGCTGTTAAAACATGATCAAGACGCACCAACATTTTGGCACTGTTGCCAGGGAGCAACACGCAATTTATCACTAGTCTCTACATTCTTTTTATCATATTGAACACTAACTTGCCCTACTTTGCTTTGTTATGATCTTGCAAGGTATTTCACGAGAAGATCCCTCCTACAGGTCAACTACTCCAGGGCAGGTAATCTCTTTTCTTCCTTAAACCATCCCCTAAAGCTTTGAAAGACAAAAGGAAGAAATTAATTTAGGAATCAATTGCCTTCTTTTTATAGTACTCACCATCTTTAAGGAAAATATTTCCTGACTTTGTGAAAATTTTTTAAATCCTCTTGAAGTTGGAGCAATTTTTTTAGATTCTATCCCACAAATTCATGTGCCTACTAGAAATCACGTTTAATCTCTGCGGACAATACACTTCTTGTTTTTAAGTCCAAAGAGAACCTTTCCAAAAAGAAAAAGAGGATTAGAAATAGAACCAAATTACGGTTTCTACAGTAGGGCCTTGAAGTGCTAGTCACACGTGCCTGTATGAAAGGAAATGAACCCTCCGGCATCAGTGTGCTACCCAAGCCCTTGATTGAAGAGATCTAAACAAGACAAACCCTAAGAAAAATTGAGCTCTAAAATCACTTGAATCTTAAAATCTTGGACCTAATAAACTGGGAGTCAAATCAGGGTGATCACTAAGTCCCAAGCCTAGAATCATTCTGCCATCTATAGGACAGGCTAGGTGAAGTTGACCCCTTGGGTCAACCAACCTCTAAATTAGGTCACAACATCAAAACACCTAAAGTTCAAGTGAGAACCCTAAAGCACCTTTGAAATAAAAGTGGTAGACTTAAGAGGTCAAGGTCCCCATTCTGGTTTACCTGAAATCTCAGTGACAAGAGAGGTCGGGTGGGGGAAACCCTGTAACCCGTGGGGACGCTCTACCGTGTAGGGGTCTTTCCGGGACTCTCCCTCTCTGGCTCCCAGGTAATTCTTAGGTGGACGATCTTCTGATCCAGGGGTATCATCCGCCCCGAACCTCCATAGTCATCCAAACGTCTTTGGGTGTCTTGATTGGGTCAAAAACATCTCCAGTCCCTCATCTTTTCTCTTTAGAGCACACACATACATTTTCAGTGGGACTCTTCACTCAGATCTAATCACTTCATAACTTGATTCTACACCTTGATTCAAACTCTGATTCTACATCTTGAGCCCACCACCTGATTCAAATATGCAGCCAAACCACTTAGGACTACCATTCAAAAAGCCTGAATATCGGAGATCCATGAGAGATAGGATGATTGAGGATGTTGTTTATGCGCTTTTGTGGGGTTTTAAAGAATGTCACGTTGTAATATAGCCAACAAAGCGTTCAAACAAATAAAGAGTTTTTATTACTTGAAAATCAGAGTATCCGAGGTCGAACACAGGGAGCAATCGGAATTTACTACTAATCTCAAAAGTAATTGAACACTCTAATTTACTCAAAACTTGAATTCAAATATGAATGTATGCAATTTAAAAAGTAATTAAGACAAAAGAGTAAAATTGGACGTCTGATCTTGTGATCAGACATCTTAAAAGTGTTTTCCCTTTTTCTTTTGTTTTCTTCTTCTTTCTCTGCAGTCTCTCTTCCTTTCTTCTTCTTTCTCTCTTCTTCGAAGACTTCTTCTTCCTTGCCTTTGCTTCTTCTCTCTTCTGTCTTCTTCTTCTTTCTCTTCTCTTTCTGCGAAGGCTTCTTTTCTCTTCTATCTTCTTCTTTCTCATCTCTTTCTGCGAAGGCTTCTTTTCTCTTCTGTCTTCTTCTTCTCAGCAGTCTCTACTTCTTCATTCAGATCTACAGGTCTTCTTCCTGCCTTGATCTTCTTCCTGCCTTTGCTCCTTTTCTTGCAGTCCTTTCTCTCTACAATTTCTCTTTCTTCCTTCTCTTCTCTTCTTCGCTCAGCTCCTTCTTCTGCTTTTTCTCTTTACGGCTAAGTCTCTCTTCTTCAACCAGCCTGCCTGCACAGAGAGCAAAACCTACCCCTTTCCCTCTACCCGCACGTCTCTCTCTCTCTCTCTCTCTGCAATTCTCTCAAGGATGCTCTCCCAGAGCCACGGGTAATCGGGTCGGATTTCGCACCCGGGACCAGGCGCACCAGCAGGTGGGTGATGCGCGAGGTGTGCTCAGAATGTGTCGGGTCAGAGCCCGCCAGATCCACGAGGTGAAACCGTGGATGAGGCGAGCGTGGGATAAGGTGAGGGACCTCACCCTTGTGCGTTCGGAGGCAACGAGGTAATATCACAAAAATAATTTAAAGTATACCTGCACTTCACGTTTCGCCGATGTGGGACTATTGGCTCTGCCCCACTCCCGCGCGCGCCTGCAGAAGATGCTTCTTCGATTGCCAAGGCTGCGGACGTCGTTGCGCTCTTCGCTGGACCAGATGTCTTCGCACTGCCTGCCCGAGTCCACTGCACCTGAGGCCTAGAGCTTCTGACGCCTGGAGCTGCTTTGAAGCTTCTTCAACCATCGTCAATGGCGGCAGGGGCTTCGATACTGTCACACACAAAATAAGCCTCTCGGCTTAATCAGACCAGCTGGGCACCTTCGCCGTGGCACGGCGAAGGTGGTGAGCCATGCGGCTAGCCGTGGGATGGCCTAGGCGTGCGTGCCTAGGTCAACCTGTGGCCAGGAGTGTGGGTGTGTTCGGGGGACTGTGGCGGAGGTGTAGAGGGATGATGGATGGGCGGAGAGTGTTCCTTGTGGTGAGGCGGAGCTTATGAGACGGTTGGCGAGCCGTGTGGAGGTGCGGAATGGTGGGGGTGGCTTGCCGGAGGTCGGTCGGAGGCGAGGAAGATGGAAGTGGTCAGCGATGGTCGAGGGGCAATTAAATGAACTAACAGGGGGAAAAGAGAGAGGGGAAGATGGAGAATGTATTAAGCCTAACTACAGTGATGAAGGGGGACGGAGAGGCGGATAGCTGTACCTGCTGTCGCCGGAGAAGAAGCTGCCCAGTGGGGGAGGACGGCGGCGACGACGGGGCTGAGGCGGCGTGCGCGGGTATTGCGTGATGCGAAGGAGAATTAGGAAGATGTCTCTGCCACTGGTTTTGTGGCAGAGAGAAGAGGAAAGGAAAGGGAGCTCGCCGGAGCTTGCTGGACCCTTGGCCGGAGAAGAAAGAGAAGAATTTGAGGTGGAAGTTCAGCCAAGTCAAGCTAAAAATGAGCGGTCGGGTTGGAGGTTCTTTTATAGGCCCTGGGCCGTGCTTTCAGAGCGTGTAGGGCACGCCATTGTCTCCGATGGCTCGTCGGAGAAGAAAAGTGGGTAGATACCCAAATCCCTCGTGCGTTCGCACGAGAGATTGGGTTCACACCAGGGATCGTGATTGGCCTTAGATGGAAGGGAATTCCTCAGAGAATCTCCCTTCCATTTCTGGGAGGGGATCTCTGAGGAATCAGAGAGTATTCCATCTCTAATCCTCGCCGGAGTGGGATTCTGCCCCAACAATGGCGGCAGGACATGATTGCAAAGGTTGGCGAGGAAGTTAGGGGGCTCTCTGCAATGATTTTCAAAAGATAGGGACCAAATTGTGATTTGGGTGTACTGAATTGCAAAGTAGGTCAAGATGACCTCCCCTTAGGTCCAAATTTTGGTAAAAACCTAATTTGGACCTAAGGAATCCAAAGGTGAAGTTGGATTTTAGGTTTGACCACGTTTGACTGGACATTTTGCGTAAAAACCCAAATTAGGTTAATTGATGAGCTAGGACCCTAATCTAGGTCAAACTAGGTTTCAAAGGCCAAATTAAGTGTTCTAAACCCTAGAGGATATTTTTCCATGATTTTTAGAGGGTTTACTTGATTTTTATCCTGACCGAAACCTTGTTGATTTAAGCAGGTCTGTTTTAGGGTTACCAAATGTCATTTACTTCCTAAATTGCACATGAACCCATTTCTGATTGACTCAACCCACTTTTTACCTCATTTAGATCATTTGACCTATGTTTTGCCTCTGAGGAATCCCGTTTATGTACTGCAATGGTAAAATTACAGTTTTAACCTTTATTTCATGTTTTCTTTTCAGAGCACTTATTCCTTCATTTAGGCCTTCTTCTAGGTTATGTAGGAGCTTTTATCTTCTTTCTTGGGTCAAAATGAGCTAGTTATGGCTCATGATGAGGCACTCATTAGATGCCCTGAAATTCTATGAAAAAGAAGACAAAACCTTAACACCAGTGGAAAACATTCAGGTTGATGTCCCAACAACCACAACCTTTATCATAACTTGTGCCCAAGTACTATTGGCAGAAGCCACAAAAGGATCAACCCGTGACTTGCTCATCACTGGGTACATTGAGATAGAAAAATTGCACAATCTTGAATACCTTCAATGTATGACAAATCCTCGACTTTGGAAGCAACACCAAGATAGTCTTGAAAAATGGGAAGAGATAATGAGATTAGTAAAACAAATTATTGACCAGAAGTACCCATATATACCGCAAACAGAGGATGAACCATCTTGGGACAACATCGAGGATGAATCTAATCTTGGGTTTGAGGCACAAAATGGTTGTGGATTCCCAACCCAGATGGAGTACAATGTGCTTGATATTGAAGAAGGTTGGGAATCTCCAAATGCAGGAAAACACCATGTTGAGCCCACTCTAGACCATGATTCACCAGGCTTAGAATCACAAAAATCCTGCAATAATGAGAGTAGAACTGAACCTCTCGAGGGTGTAAATTCCATCCCTTATTCTGATAAGGTGACCCTCGAAGATTAGTTGGACCTAGATTCTAGTAATTCAACCCACATCCTAAGCTCAGAATATAGATCTGAAACCTATTGGGAAGATTTCAAGGCCCCATATGAGGAAGATCAATCTTGTAATGAAGAATATGATTTTGGGCCCCTATTTGATGAATATCCCTCACTAACATCCTCAGAGGAACTAATCGATTTTTCGGAAGTCATGCTAATTTACGATACAGAAACTGAGTTGGACGAGTGGGGTTTCAATTGGGTCTGCCCTACCAACTTAGAACCTGAGCTTCTACCAGATAAGGACACCTTTTTGAGCTCAGAATTAACATCTAGGCTAGACCCCAGTCAGGATGCTGAATCTACAACATATGATTTATTCTATGGTGGAACTCATGATCTTGAATCTTATTCAGATTTTGATTTTGCAAACTCTCCGACGATTTCGAATCTGACCATAACATCGGAGAAAATCAGCTTCCTAATTATAACAAGCCTATTCTCTTTGAAGCCACCTGCTCCACATATACAAAACCAATCAAAACCCGTTCTCTACCCTGACTAGCAATCGGACTCAATTTCTATTCCGATTCACCTCTCACTGAGCCGTTTGCAGATGATTCAACTCCATATCTATACCAGGTATCGGGTATTGATCATACCAAAAAACAGGAGCCATCATTCTTTGATCACCCCTGTAGGGTTTCCACACCATGCACTAATTATTTTTCGGAACCCTACTTTGACCAGGCTGATTCGACTCAGCCTAAACCTGAGTTTTCACTTCCATATCCATCTGAGCCACATTACATATGGTGGGTTCCGCATCTGTTGATCTACATCTATCAATCCACCAGACTTATTGGGTTTGGACTGCATCATCAGCCTACTAATCTTAACAAGCACCTGGTTAGACCAACCAGGCTCTTAATCAAGGTGCTTGTTTTACAAAATTTCGTTGATTTGACCACTCCCTCGCCACCCCATTTTCCACTCGGTTGAAGGCATTGAATTTAGTGCTTAACGGGAGGCAACCCATCATCCCAAAAATAGATACCTGTTTGATTATCCGTCCGTACTCCATGCCCATTGCATCTTGAGTTTAGCCTTAGACAGTTGATCCCACATCTGGTACACGTACCAGAGCTTGAAATCATTCGCATCAGTCATTTCCGACCCGTTCACCCACCCGATGTATCCTGTTCTAAGTCCCTGACCTCAACACTATTTCACACCCTCTGTTTACAATGAGGACATTGCAAAGCTTAGGCATGGGGGGGTGATAAAGTGCATACATACAGAACCAAGAAAAAGTTAGAAGGATTCTCACACAAAAAAAAAATTCATATATGTCAAAAACACAAAAAAAATTTGAAAAATTATGAAAAATAACAAAAAAAAAATGGGGGAGAGAGGAAATTTTGTGAGCCACATAATTATAAGGAGGAAAAGAGAGAAATTGACAAAAAGGATCACAAAATGAAAAAGAAAAAGAAATAGTCATTAGCAAGAGATTAAGGAATTAACTGAAGTTCTAGACCACATTAATAAAAGAGAAAAAGAAAAGTGCTAAGGAGACATAACAAGAGATTAGCGGGAACGCTGGTCTTAGGCCTCTTGGGCTAGATTCTTTAGCTTAAAATTTCACGTATTCGATAAAATCGAGATAATCCTCGAGAGGTTGGGGAAAATGCGAAGCTGAAGTATTAGGTCTAAGGCTTAGGAAGTATTCGGCCTCGTTAACTGACCTTCGGTTTGCGGGATTCGGTAACCTAAGCACCCCAATTCACACACAGTCTGGTTCAGTACGCATAAATATCCAAATCACGTAAAAAGAGTTCCAATGTTCTGAAAAAGTCACCTAGATTAGGAGCGGCCGATCAACACAAGTTGATTTGGACGAGTTCCCAGCGCGGAGAGGCGGGAAATTCCCCTCGAAGATGCGTAACAACATATCATCTCCTCGGTGATTGTCTCTTAGGATATTTAGATATCCTACTGAGGGCATGTAGGCACTCCGCTAGTTCAGATACCATGGGTGGCATTATCACGAAATGTCGATCGCCAGGGTCTTAATTCGGCCACGGAACGCCATGAGCAGGATTATCTCGAAATCTCGAAAGCTAGGGTTCTGGGGGTTGCCATGGGCTGTGCTATCTCGAAGCATCGATAGCCAGGGACCCTTGAGGATTGATGATGGGGATGAGGAATTCGATATAGACCATGTTGAGAAGCCAATTCGAAGCTAGAAATAAAAAGAAAAGAGAGAGAAAATTTTCCAAACAAATAAATCTTCTCTCTCTCTTACAAAAAATGCACTGCAAACTGAACCTAGGCTAAAAATGTCTCAAGCACGGGTGCTTTAACCGCGGAGTCCAACAAACCCTAGGTTAGTTTCTGCAGGCCTTAAAAACCTTTGCGGAGGACTGAGGCTAAAGCGGGTCAAGTCCAGATTTTGCCTGGTACTTGAGTACCTCTAGGCCTATTGTCAGCATTCTGACCTAATCACAAAAGAAAAGGAAAAGCACTTATCATAACTGATGACAGACACTCAGGGTCTAGAACAGGAGTTAAAACCTTAAAATTTTGCTATGGGACTAGCAAAAGCTAGGCATGGGGGTATGATGAGAGACTCATCATGAACCATAACTAGCTCTTTCTGACCAAATAAAGAGAATAAAAGCTCCTGCATAACTTGGAAGAGGGCTTAATTGGAGGAATAAGTGTTCTGAGAAGAAATCATGAAATAAAGGTTAAAATAGCAATTTTACCATTGCAGTACATAAACAAAATTTCTCAGAGACAAAACATAGGTCAAATGGTCTGAATAAGATAAAAGGTGGGTTGGTTCAATCAAAAATGGGTTTATGTGCAAACCAGGAATTAAATGACATCTGGTAACCCTAAAATAGACCCGCTTAATTCAACAAGGATCTGGTCAGGATAAAAATCAACTAAACCCTCTGAAAATCATGGAAAAATATCCCCTAGGGTTTGGCCTTTGGAACCTAGTTTGACCAAGATTAGGGTCCTAGCTCATCAATTGACCTAATTTAGGTTTTTACACAAAATGTCCAGCCAAACGTGATCAAACCTAAAATCCAACTTCACCATTGGATTCCTTAGGTTCAAATTAGGTTTGTACAAAAATTTGGACCTAAGGGGAGGTCATCTTGACCTACTTTGCAAATTAGTACACCCAATTACATTTTGACCCTTATCTTTTGAAAACCATTACATAAACCCCCTAGCTTCCTCGCCACTCTTACAAGCAGGTTCCTCCACCATTATTGGGGAGAGATCCTACTCCGGCGAGGATTAGAGAGGGAATACTCTCTGATTCCTCAGAGATCTCCCAGATTTGGAAGGGAGATTCTCTAAGGAATGCCCTTCCATCTGAACTCAATCATGATCCATGATTTGCACCCAATCTCTCGTGCGAACGCACAAGAGATTTGGGTACTTAACTGTTTCCATCTCCGATGAGGATTCCCGTGCTTGGAAGCTTGGCTTCCAAGCACAGGAGTCCCTGCCTGTGCCTATAAATTAACCCTCATCTCCAGCTGCACCTCCTCAGCTTGACTTGGCTGGAATTCTACCTCAATTTCCTCTTCTTCTCCTCCGGCCAAGGGGTCCAGTGAGCTCCGGCGAGTCCCCCTACTCTTCCTCATCGCTCTGCCACAAAACCAGTGGCAAAGCCATCCTCCTCATCCTCCTCCACGTCGCGCAACACCCGCACGAGTTGGCCTAGCCCCGTCGTTGCCGCCGTCTTCCTCCACTGGATGCTTTCTTCTACGGCCAGAGCAGGTACTGCCGGCCGCCTTCTCGCCCCCATTGTCCCTTTAGTTAGGTTGGAACTGCTCTTCTCTATCCCCTCTTTCATTTCCCTCATCTTATTTCACCAAACACCCCTCAACCGCCGCTGTCCACCACCATCTTCTTCATCTCCGGCTACCCTTCGGCAAGACGCTCCCGTCACTCTGCCGCCCCACACGTCTCGCCGACCACTGCATAACCTCTGCCTCACCTCACTGAACATCCTCCACTCGTTCACAAACCCTCTACACCACCACAACTGTCCCTTAACCAAACCCATCCGTCCAGCCACAG
Organism: Thalassia testudinum; assembly: GCA_037157565.1. Lineage (NCBI taxonomy): Eukaryota > Viridiplantae > Streptophyta > Magnoliopsida > Alismatales > Hydrocharitaceae > Thalassia > Thalassia testudinum. The sequence goes on along the minus strand of JAZHRO010000025.1, from coordinate 65,646,171 downwards.
GGCAACCTAGGCACGCATGCCTAGGTCACCCCGCGGCCTGCCACCTAGCACCTCACCTTCGCTGTGACACGGCGAAGGTGCTCCTGTGGTCTAATTAAGCCGCAAGGCTCTTTTTGTGTCAGGCAGGTTTCACGCTCCAGCCGCCATTAGCGGTGACTCGAGGAAGCTGTAAGCTTGCTCCAGGTTGCAAGTCTTCAGGATTCCAGGTGCAACAAACTTGGGGAGGTCTTCTGCACCCAGTTGTCCCAGCAAGTGACACCGCGAGACCAGCAGTTGTGGCAATTGGAGGCACGGTCTCTTGCGGGCACGTGCGAAAGATAGGTGGAACAATAGTCCCACCTCGGTAAGCTGTAAGGCGCGTGAGTAGTTTATATTGATTTTGTGATATTAGCCAATATCCTTCGATAACACATAGGGTGAGGTCCCTCACCTAAACACCGCCTCGTCCGTGAGCTCATCACACGGATCTGGCGCGACCTGACCCGACACCCTCCTGAGCACTCCTCGCGCACCACACCCACGCTAGTGCGCCTAGACCCAGGCGCGCGACCCGACCCATTTACCCGGCTCTGGGAGAGCATGCTGAAGGGTGATATATAGAGAGAGAGAGATGTGAGTGTGGGTAGAGGGATAGGTTTTGCTCCTCTTTGGTTTGTGGAGGGAAGGCAGAAGGGAGAAGAGAAGATGACACTAAGCCGCTGCTAGCGAAGGAAAAGAAGGAAGGAAGCCTTCGTAGAGGAAAAAGAGAAAGGCAAGGCAGAAGGAAGAGGCGAAGGAAAAAGAGAAGAGAAACTGAAGAATAAAGAAGAAATAAAGAAAGGTAAAGACAATCAGAAGGAGAGTAGCTGAAGGCAAGGGAAGCAAAGCCAAGGAAGAAGAAGAAGACCCACAGAGGAAAATATGAAGAAAGAAGCAAGGCAACTGCAGAGAAGAAAGAAGAAGAACAAAGAAGAAAGGAAGAAAATAAGAAGAAGAAGAAGAAGAACAAGATAGAAGGAAACATCTTTTTAAGACGTCCGATCCCATGGTCAGACGCCCACATTCCTTCTTTTTGCCACAATTGACTTTTAAACTCATGCATTTATATTTGAATTAAGTTTTGAGTAATTAGGTGTTTAATTACATTCTTGAGATTAGTAATAAATTCGTATTACTCCCTGTGTTCGACCTCGGATACTTAGGTTTTCGAGTAATAAATTTTTATTTGTTGACAATGCTTGATCACCTATACTACGACATAACTAACTGTTAAAACACGATCAAGACGCGTCAACACTAGCGTAATGCAGATTGCATGCAATGCTCCCAATCCCACTGCAATGTGATATAAATGCGCATGTGCCCTTGAGATTGACTCTACTTGAGGTAATTAATGTTATTATTTGTAGAGTCATTATACCCCCATGCCCACACCTTGCTAGTCCCTAGCAAGGTTAACCTAAATGCTACTAACAACTAGAAATAGGAATCGATCGCTGAAACATAAGACTCAATAATGCTCGTGTACCTACCAAAATGCAGACCACCTAAGTCTCCGCCTTATTTTACATAGAAGTTTTCTTTTTTTTCATCTTTTCTAATTTTTTTTGGATTTTTGGAGTTGAGAGTTTCGGGGTAACTTTTTATAGCTACCGAACCCACCCAAGACTCGAAAAAGACTCTAAGTGCTAAGCATCTTGTCATGAAAATTGTGATAGACTCACTCAGTGGCAATTAAAATGGACTTCAGGTTCTACGCCCCTAGGTGACCCAAAAAAAAAATGTTGCCTAAAGGTGTATCTATCTAATCGGTAGCTTTCTCCCTACTTTTATTTTTGTGAGGTCAACATAAGGGCGAACCTAGTGTATATCTCCCTAGATTATGCTACTTCCCCACTTCTTCCTTAAGTGTTTTGGAATTCTTGTGCATTTTATGAGTTGCGATCTAGACAACCGGCAAATGGGTTGTTACCCACGACAACTTGCCAGCCATACTCGTGCAATGAAGTGTGGCTTTTTTTTTCTTTTTCTTCTTTTTCTATTTTTCTATTTCTTATTTTTTAAAGTAGGTGGCTTCCCTGATCTAAGATTTACCTAAAGGAAATAATAAAAGGGAATGGTCCTGTGGCTGGGCTCTGGAAAACTGGCAATGGGCTATCACCCATGACAACTTGCTAGCTATACCACCGTAAGTGGTTCATTAGTTACCTAATTTCCATTAGAATCGCTGAGTGAGTCAGTACAAAATGTGTGCAAATGCTTAGACTAAGTGCCCCCCTAAATCAAAGGGTGGGTTGATAAGTCATATACTTATCACCCTACTTTATTGACCAGATTAATATAAATTAAGCTGGCGAGGACTCGAGAATAAGTCCACATTTTAGTGGACACCTGGACTGATTAAGCTTGAAGACTTGAAGAATCTAAGCGATCAGGTCCTTACATATCATTTCCTAAAGTTGACAAGCTCCTAATGCTTAAGTTTTCTTTTCCTAATTCTCTTTTTTTTTTAATTCAAGTTGACAGTATATACTCAGAACATACGAATTACCAACCCCATGCCTAACTTGGACAATGTCCTCATTGGAAGATAAATATTTGCAAGAGAGTAAGGAAAGAAATCACCTGAGTTTCAGCTGTACATCTAGTCAACCTGAATCAACTAGGTTGCCTCCTATGAAGCATTAAGTTTTGTTGCCTCTAGCTGGGCAAAGCTCTAGATTAACCCTCAATGAGGGCTACAACTTCCTTCGGGGGAACCTGGGCAAGAAAGTGTTTTAATCTTTGACCATTAACTATAAAGGTTTGCCCAATCTTGGGATCAATAATTTCTACCACCCATTTGAAAATGGTTTGATCACTCGGTAAGGTCCCGTCCACTTGGATCTCAACTTCCTGGGAAAGAGTTTAAGTCTCGCATCAAAAAGCTAGACTTGTTGATTTGGCTCGAAGGTCATTCTATGGGAATGTCGGTCATGGGTGACTTTCATTTTCTCCTTATAAAGTCTGCTATTCTCATAAGCGTCCTGACAATTTTCTTCGAGCTGGGAGAGTTGGAGCTTCCTTTTAGTTCCTGCCAAATGGGAATCCATATTACATTGCTTGACGACCCAATATGCTCGATGCTCCAACTCGATCGAAAGGTGGCAAGCTTTGCCAAAGACCAATCGATATGGTGACATGCTTATCGGGGTCTTATAAGCGGTCCTATATGCCCACAGTGCATCATCCAATCTTGTGGACCAATCCTTCTGGTTAGGTCTCACGGTCTTTTGCAGAATATTCTTAATCTACATATTTGAGACCTCAGTTTGCTCATTCATTTGCGGCTGATACGGGGTGGTAATGTGGTGAGTAACCCCGTATTTCTTGAGTAAAGCATGAAATTGGGCATTCATGAAGTGACTCCAACCATTGTTGATCATGGCCTTGGGTATCCCAAATTAGGAAAATATGTTCTTCACAAAGTCCATGACGACCTTATGATCACATTTTTGGGTAGGCACGGCTTCGATCCATTTCGAGACGTAGTCTACTGAGACAAGTATATATTCAAAACTGTTTGATGGTGGGAAGGGACCCATGAAATCGATGCCCCAAGCATCGAATATTTCGATGATCAGAATGGGTTGTAGAGGCATCATATCTTTCTTGGTCATGGTCCCCAGGGTATGGCATCTAGTGCAGGTTTTAGTAAAAGTATGTGCGTCCTTGAATAGTGATGGCTGGTAAAAATCAGACTGCAAAACTTTCGCAGTCATCTGCTTCCCAAAGAAGTGGCCACCACATGGTTGATCATGACAAAAGGACAACACACTTTGAACTTCCTCTTCAGGGATACACCTCCTAATGATTTGATCAGCACAAAGGCTAAATAGCATAAGATCATCCCAGAAATAATGTTTGGCCTCAGCCATGAACTTGTCCTGCTGCTGTTTAGACCAGCCATGCGAAATCTGCCCTACCACTAAATAATTAACTAAGTTTCCATACCATGGGAGACTCTTTCCATGCACAGCTAGAATTTGTTCATCAAGAAATGTGTCAGTGAAGGGTAGTGAAGGTCCAATATGTTCTGGGTGAAGTCTGGATAGGTGGTTGGCTACAACATTCTTGGATTCGACTTTGTCGTGCATTTCCAAGTCAATTTTATGCAGGACCAGGATCCATCTGATCAGCCTAGGTTTAGCATCCTTTTTGGAAAGCAAATGCCATATAGTCGGGTGGTTAGTGTAAATGATCATGTGGGATCCTAGAAGGTATGATCTAAACTTTTCTAATCAGAAAACTACAGTGAGTAGCTCCTTTTCTGTGACAGTGTAATTCCATTGAGTCTCATGGGGTTGTAAAATAGGTGTAGTCAAGAAAATGTCCCTTAGAATGGTGTAGACTTTGATGCACTCAAATGTCATGTCAAAATGCATATCATTGGCTAGAAGGTTGGTCAAGGGCTTGGATATCATAGAGAAGTCTTTTATGAACCTTCCATAGAAGCCAACACATCCTAGGAAAGACCTAATTTGTTTGACCGAGCTAGGAGGTGGAAGTTTGGAGACTAAGTCAACTTTAGCTCAATCAACTTCTATGCCTCTATGCGAGATGATGTGACCTAGGAAAATCCCTTCTTAAACCATAAAATGGCTCTTTTCCCAGCTTAAAACAAGGTTGATCTCGATACATCGTTTCAGGATTTTCTCCAGGTTTCTTAGGCAATGATCGAATGAGTCTCCAAAAATGAAGAAATCATCCATAAAGGCCTCTAAGAATTCACCTACCATCTTCGAGAAGATGGCTAACATGCAACACTGAAAGGTAGCGGGTGTGTTGCATAACCCGAATGGCATACGATGGAATGCAAACGTGCCATACGAGCAAATGAATGTGGTCTTCTCTTGGTCCTCAACTGCAATAGAAACCTGGTTATATCCTGAATATCCATCCAGGAAGCAAAAATATTTCCGCCCTACCAATCATTCAAGAATCTGGTCAATGAATGGTAGGTGAAAATGATCCTTCTTAGTAGCTTCATTAAGCTTCCTATAGTCAATACACACCTAATAAACGATAGTTTATCATCATTCTTATGCATAAAAACAAACCTAGCTCTTAGAGTTTTGCTTTGCAAACGGGTTTTTTGGCTGCATTTAGGCAATAACTTGGATGGGCATGCATTGCATTTTCTTTTGTTGTTTTAATGTGTTTTTGTGAGTGTTAGGGATGAACAGATATACAATCCCTAAAAACCCTAGCACTCAAGAAGGCCAATGGTGAAGGAGGAGCTCAGAATAACTGGAACTTAGCTTGATCCAGCACACCACAGTTGGAATATAGCTCACTTGGACTAGGGTTAGCTCATCTCAGCTCCATTCAGCTAATCTCAATTGAATGGCAGCTCAAGAGAGCTCATCTTAGCTTACCCTAGCTTAGGTTAGCTTAGATCCAGCTCAACTTAGCTGAGTCTAGCCCATCTCAGCTCCCACTAGTCCACAGGGAGCTCTAGCTAGCTCAGCTGAGTTGACTGGAGTTCACCCCAGCTCAGATCTAGCTACATCCAACTTCACTCAACTCCAGCCAGCTAAAGAAGAATTCATCCCAGCTCAGGAAGCTCAAGTCCAGCTCCCAGGGACTCAGCTTAGCTCAACTTGGTTGAGCTAAGCTACCTCAGCTGTCTCAACTAGCTCAATCCTCCCCGGAAGCACCAGACCCATCTTACCTTAGCTCCATTCAACAGAAGCCAACTCACTTTAGCTTGGCTTAGTAGCTAGCAAAGAACTAGCAAACTAAGCCAGCTGGAGTAGCCCAATGTTGACCTCTTCAGCAGCTGCCATCTCCACTTCAGCTCCGGACTCTTCAGAACCAGATCCTCCCTCCAAAAACCTAGCTCCAACACCTCCTCCTCTACTCCACCATTAGCTAAGCTAGCTTAGCTTAGCTTATCTTAGATTAGCTATGCTCCAGCTTCCTTGGCTTGTAACACCAAAAAACCCTACCTAACAACTCCACCTACTAGCTCCACCTAAGCTCCACCTACTTGGTGCCAACTTAGCCAACCCACCATCTCCAAAAGACACCTAAAAGCGATGCCAAAACCACCCTTACTACCTCCTTGTTGGCGCCACTTTTCCCTCCAAAAATCCCCTTCATCTCCACCACACATCTCCCCTTAAACCCATCTCCACCCTCCACATAATCCCACCTTCTAGAAACCTCAAAGTTGGCGCCAACCCATGGCACCTCTCCATGGTTGGTGCCACTTTTAGGTGCCTCTTGACCAACCCTAACTACCCCCCTTACACCCCTTAGGTGGCGCCAACAACCCTAAACCCTAGGATCATCTAACCACCTCCATCCTTCCATCCTAGCCCTCCATTTCAAGAGGCACCTTAACCCCTCATCCTACCCTATAAAAGGACCACTACCCACCACCATTCAAATCGTCCTTGGCTAGCAAATTCACTCTCATATTCCACTTAGAGCCCACGCCCAAGAGAGAAGAAGAAGAAGAAGATTAAAGGGATATTCTGTCCCTTTGGTGCCTTCCCCTCTTCCCTTCTCTCTTAAGCCACGCCAGCCAAACGAGAAGCCAGGCAAGGAAGATCTTTGGAGAAGATCTTGAAGGTGGTCCACGCCACCTTGGAGGAGCTTTTGAGGGTGGTGCACGCCCACCCCTTGGAGGAGAGCATTGAAGGTGGTAGCATCCACCATGGAGGAGCTCTCAAGGAAGGAGAAGAAGGAGGCCCTCTTTTCAAGCCAAGGAGCAGCTAGGCTTGGAGCAAGAAGACTCCCTTCTTCACCAATTTTTGTAAGAGGATTTGTGTTTCTTTTATAGCTTTTAGATTTTTTCATTTCTATTAGAAGCATTCCTCTACTTATCTTGGAATAAGAACGCAAATTCTAGTTAATCAAATTGCCTTCTTTTTACTTTCTATTGCAATTGTTGTTTTGGTTCTAGCACTTGTTTCACCTCTTCTTCCTAATTACTCTAGGCCTCCACTTTCCTAGAGTGAGCTTAGGAAGAGGATATATCTATCTCTTAAGTTTTAGTTAAGTAATTATAGGTGCTAGTAATTTCTGCTACAATTCACATTTTGCCCTTGTCTTTTCAAAACAAAAAAAAATTACATATTTAAATTACCAAAAGGAAGTTGACATCTATTTTGTAAGCAAGAGAATTAATTTTGCAAACATTTGGCCTCCTTGGACGACCCTAGATACTCCCACTATCTAGGTTTTTAAATTTAAGAGTTGATCGGTTTTGCACATTACAATGACGTATTTTACAAATCGCGTATAATCCATATCACTTTTTGGCGCCGTTGCCGGGGAGGCACGGCTTTGCTTATTATTTCTTCTCTTGCAAGAAGTGGATCTCATCCCCTTCTCTTTCTTCTCTCTTGTGTGTGTAGGAACTACAACGGGAAAGCGGGAATTTGAAAGCGAAAGCTCAAAGTTCCTTGTCGTCCCGCGAACATTCAGGTTGGTTCTTCTTACTTGTCACACCTAACCTAAAAAACTACCAAATACACTAAACATGGCTTTTAGGACCCTAAACAACTTAATTAAGTGAAGTGGTGCATTTTAAAACTTATTGATTGCTTGTTTACCCCATTAACACCACTACATTTCAAGTATTGGTGTTCTATTTTTCGGGTCTAGATTTATGTCCGTATTTGAAAAATCGATTGCTAACACCACAGGCCTCCTAAAATCATAAAATTTCATACAGTGATTCCAAATTGAGCTAGAAACATCTTTTCCAAATTTCAGATCAATTGGCTTTCTATTTAATTTTAAAAAATTCATGGACTATAGAGGGGTCACACCCTCTAATCTTCTAACTTTGGTACTATTTGTAAATTTTTAGAATTTTTATACTCATCCAATTTTTGTGGAATTTAGTTTTCTGGAATCCTTGTGAAATTTTACATATCATATAAAGTCACCAAAATTTTCTAAGGTCGGTGATAATACTGAAAAGTCCAAAATACCCACAGGTATCATTTCTAGACTTTGACACTAGTACAATTAAAAATTGAAAACAATTATCAAAAAAATTCATAAAATCTTCCAAAAATCTTTTCTGGAATCCTTGTTTGATTTCACTTAAGGTAGTTGTGTTGGTTGCATTGTTTGGACCACTATCTATTCAGAAAGCCTAGAAACAACTCATTGGTAGTTAAATTTCTGTCCTAGGACCAATTGGATTAGGGTTTCTTTTTTCATTTTTAGAAACAAACAACAAAAGGAAGCATATCTTCACCCATACAACTTGATTTCCTCTTGTTTGTGGAATCTCAAACTTGTTTGAAAACTTAAAAAGAAAACCTTAAAAATACACTAAGTTAAATCCAATCCTAAAAGATAGAAATACAATAATTGTGTTACAACTTGCTTTTCATTGGAGCCACTCTCCAATTCCTGCACACACAAAAAAAAAAAATCAAATAGCAGGGCAACAACCCAATTAACGCCCTCCACATTCCGTGTGCACTGTAGTATTCTAGACCTAACTAAAATTTATTGCAACTTGACCCCTAAGGCTTCATCAACTTAGGCTTGCTATCTAGGTCTTAAGTTTTCTTTAGTTAGTACCAATTCTGTCATCTATATCTGGTGTTCAGGCTGAGGGGCCGTGTCAAACGACTAGGCGCAGGTTTGTACAAGCACCTGGGGTTTTCCCTGGGAAACGTTTGGGCCCAAACCTCCCCTTAAGCAACTTGGCTAGATTTGTTGACAGAACAGGTATTCACTATTGATTACTTATTTCCTACATAGACCAAGTCTTAGGTTTCTTATTAGGGAATCGCATTTAAGTTAAGTCTAGCTTTGTTTGTTTGAATTGCACACTTTCTCTCATCTCTTTCTCTTCTCCTCCCCTCCAATTCTTCCCAAATAGTGCATGCACGGGCGACGGACCCAAAAACCACACCTTGAGGGACCATCTGATTTCGCCCCCCACAACAGAAAATCATTATTTTCTTCCCCCTCCTCTTCTAAAAAAATGGAAAACCAAGGAAGCCGTCAAAAAAATTGTGCTTCCACTTCTAACCCGTCAGTTGAACTACAAGCTGACTTCACCCTCCCTCACCTCCCTAACTTGGAGCAGCTAGAAATACCAGCAGGGTCAGGTGGCCCTCCAACTATAACCCAAAATCCAAATCCCTTTGTATTAATGGTCGACCATTTGGTTCGACTACAACAAAATCAAGAAGATTTAGCTAGGACTGTCACAAACCTAACTAATCAAGGACAAAATCCACCACCCTGCCAACAGCCTGTCATTCCTCTTAAGGATTTCTATGATCCTTCCAATTATGAAGAAAGACCAGGGGTGGTCATACCTCAAGGGGATTTCGAGATCAAACCAGCCATTCTAAACCTTATTAAACATTTTCATGGTCTTCCAAGAGAGGACCCTTTTTGTCATCTCAAGGAATTAATTGTCCTCGCTCAAACCACTCATTCGCGCAATGTGCAAGAAGATGTGTGGTTAATGAGACTTTTTCCTCTCTCTCTTAAAGACAAAGCATCTCATTGGTTTAGAATGATTGGGTGCCCTATTACCGCCTGGCCCCAATTAAAAAGTGCTTTTCTAAAAAGACTTTTTTCCGATCGGTCGAACGAATGCATTAAGAAGATCCATAATGACCTTTCAACAAAAAATTGGTGAACCTCTCCACGAAGCCTGGGAAAGATTTCAGGAACTTCTAAGAAGTTGTCCCCACCATGAAATTCCACAATGGCAGCTAGTGTAGAACTTCTATCATGGATTAGAAGATCAATTGAAACGATTTGTGGATGCCTCATGTAGGGGCAATTTTCTTAACAAAGATGCCGAAAGTGCCCATCTCCTCTTTGAAGAAATGAGTGAAAACTGATTTAACATGACTTCAATGGACACTTTTGGCAGATCACAAAACCCCAGACACGGAGTCATGAAATTGACTCCAAATCCACCTCTGTTCCAGTCACTCAAGATGATATATATATGTTAGCTCAATGACTGGATCAGATGCAAATTCACCAAAAGAAAATGGAAGAAAAGCTCATAAATAAACAAGCTCCACATGCTCACTCTCCACACACTAACCCCCCACACATTCTCCGAAGAGAAAATCTACACAACGTTGATGCCACATCTGCTGGCCAGCAATTTCCAACTGATTTCCCGCAAGATTTGACCGGGAATTTTGATCAAAATATTTTTGATCCCACCTTGGAAAATATTTATGCTCTCCAGGAGCAATTTAGAAACCCTCCAACACTTCCAATCAAAACTGGAGGACTAACATGAATCACTCCTGGAAAAACCCAAACCCGATTCCTTTTCCCAAACAAAACTATTTTGGGAATTATGGGCAACCAATGTCTCAACCTGGACCATCCCAGGATGACATTAATAATCAGGTCATGAAAACTTTGCAAGGTATGCAGACTCAAATGACAGAAGTAACCTGCATGATTACCAACTTACAATACAAGATAAGGCTACTCCTGATCATCGACCTATTGGGAATTTACCTTCCCAACCTATGCCCAACCCAAATAATCAAAGGAATCAGTTCCAAGGTGGATATCCCAGTCAACCCATTCAACCAGCACCTCAGCATCCGTCGGGTTTCAATAACGGTTAGGCTTCGCATCCTCATCATAGAAACAACCAGAATGCAAATGCAGTGACTTTGAGGAATGGGAAAACCACTCACAATCCCCTGACTGTTAAAGAAACCCGCTTTAATGAAACACAGATTAACTCTTCCCCCTCTCCCCCTCCTATTGTTCAGGAACCAATTAATGCAAAACAGGGAAACCCTGCTCCATTTCCACAAGCCCTCCACTCTTCAAATAAGAAAAAGAAGAAATCCAAGTCCACTGAGAAGGAATTAATGGATTTATTTGGGTAAGTAGAAATTAATATCCCTCTCCTAGATGCCATTAAATACACCCCTGCCTATGCTAAATTCCTAAAAGATTTATGTACTCCAAAAAGGGAGCCCAGAAATTTAGGAAAGGTGATCCTTCTAGAGACAGTTAGCTCAGTTGTGCAGAGCCGACTGCCTCTTAAGAGAAAAGATCCTGGCACCCCCCCAATTCAAGTTATCATTAATGATACCACATTTGATCACACTTTGTTGGATCTTGGTGCCTCAATTAATCTTATCCCCACAGTTGTTTTTGAGGAATTTAAGATCGATGAATTAAAGCCTATTGAGGTTACTCTCCAATTAGTCGACCGATATACAATTAAACCAAGGGGAATTGTTGAGGATGTTCTTGTCCGGGTCAAAAATTGTCTATTCGCAGTAGACTTTTAGTCCTAGACATAGAGGTACCAGAAGCACTAAAGTTTGCCCCCATTATTCTTGGAAGACCATTCTTAGCCACCGCCTGGGCAAATATTGATTGTGATTCTGGAAAGATGAAGATCATGTGTGGTGCTGAATCTGTAACCCTAGACATTTTTCAAGCTTCTAGGCGATTCCAAGAACCAGATTTCTTTGATGATTCGAATTCAGAAATAGAAAACATTGTGGAGGAAACTTTGCAGATTTCCTATTTAGGTTCCTGTTTTGCTATCAATACGGTTCCTGAACAATCCACTTTTTCTCACCCTTCCAACCCAACCACACGTCCAGCTAACCTTCCAGCTGACTATTTCACTCTTACCTCACCACTAACCCACAAAGCAAAAACTCTTTTGGAGTTGGGCCCACAATTGGAATTAAAACCTTTGCTCGACTCCCTTAAGTATGTCTTCCTGGGTCCTAATCAGACCCTGCCCTTGATTATAAATTCTGGACTTACCGAGGCACAAGAGTACAAACTCCTATAGGTTTTGAGTAAATATCGAAAAGCTATTGGCCAGACCCTTTCTGATCTTAAGGGTATTCATCCGTCCTATTGTACGCATCGTATATATTTAGAGGACGATTCTCGCCCCTCCTGCCAACCACAAAGGCGCTTGAACCCTATTATGCAGGAGGTGGTAAAAAAGGAGATTATTAAGTGTCTGGATGCTAATATCATCTACCCTATTTCTGATAGCTCCTGGGTTAGTCCAACACAAGTTGTGCCCAAAAAGGCTAGACTAACAGTTGTCACTAATGATAATGGGGAGAATGTAGCCACTCGAACCACTTCTTCTTGGCACGTGTGTATTGATTACCGAAAATTAAACACCGCCACCAAGAAGGACCATTTCCTGCTCCCCTTTATTGATCAAATCATGGAGCGGTTAGCCAGACGGGATTTTTACTATTTTCTGGACGGTTATTCTAGCTATAATCAGGTAGCAGTTCATCCTGAGGACCAGGATAAAACAACTTTCACCTGCCCCTTCGGAACCTTTGCTTTTCGAAGGATGCCCTTCGGTCTTTGCAACGCACCTGCGACTTTTCAAAGGTGCATGCTTGCAATTTTTTTAGACCTTGTAGGTGAATGTTTAGAAGTCTTTATGGATGACTTTTCTATTTTTGGAGATTCTTTTGACCATTGTCTCAAAAACCTTGAAAGAACTCTCCAAAAATGCATAGAAGTTAATCTGGTCCTCAGTTGGGAAAAAAGTAATTTCATGGTCCAAGAAGGTATTGTCTTGGACCATGTTATTTCAAAAAAAGGAATCGCGGTAGATAAAGCAAAAATAGATGCTATATCTAAGCTCCCACCGCCCACTACTATCAAACAGATCAGATCCTTTTTGGGTCATGTGGGTTTCTACCGTCGATTTATACAAAATTTTTCCCAAATCTCCAAGACCTTAATTCAGCTTCTCACTAAAGACCAGCCATTTGATTTTAATGATAAGTGCCTGGAGAGTTTTTGAGGTTGAAGAAAGAGGTTACTGAGGCACCAATATTGCAGGGACCTGATTGGAATAATCCCTTTGAATTAATGATAGATGCCTCAGATTTTGTTGTAGGGGACATTCTAGGGCAAAGAATTGGCAAGAAGCTTGTTGTGATCTATTATGCTAGCAAAACCCTTGATGATGCACAACTAAATTACACGATTATTGAAAAGGAACTTCTTGCCATTGTATTTGCCTTAGAAAAATTTAGATCTTATCTATTAGGGTCACATGTCACTGTATATACCGACCACTCAGCAATTAAATATTTTCTGACAAAGAAAGATGAAAACCCCCACCTTATCGGTTGGATTCTGCTGCTCCAGGAATTTGACTTGGAAATCAAGGATAAGGTGGGATTGCACAATGTAGTGGCCGACCATCTCTCTCGTCTTATGATGAATGACATAATGACCCCACTAGATCAGTTCCCTGATGAAAGCATTTTAGCTACTACTACCCTCCCTTGGTTTGCACCCATCGCAAACTACTTAGCAACAGAACGAATCCCCGCTAATTGGCCAAAAACAAAATAGGATAAGTTCTTTGCTGATATTAAATATTATTTTTGGGAGGAGCCCAACCTTTTCCGCATTTGTGCCGATCAGCTCATTCAACGATGTGTTCCCGATTCTGAAATCCATGATATTTTGACACATTGTCACTCAATGGCCTGTGGCAGACATTTTTCGGGCAAGAAAACTGTAGCTAAAATCCTTAATGCAGGATTTTATTGGCCCAGCTTGCACAAAGATGCTCATAACTTTGTTCGGTCCTGTGTGTGTTGCCAGAGCATCGGCAACATGACTCGAAAGGATATGATGCCCCTTAATCCTATTTTAGAGGTTGAAATTTTTGATGTTTGGGGCATTGACTTCATGGGACCGTTCATCAACTCTAGTGGGTATTTATATATATTAGTCGCAGTCGACTATGTTTCAAAATGGATAGAAGAAATACCCACCCGCACTAGTGATCACCGTGTGGTTGTCGAATTTCTTAAGAAGAATATTTTCTCAAGATTCGGCATACCAAAAGCCATTATCTGTGACGGAGGCTCAAATTTCACCCACTCACAATTTCGTCACCTTCTTTCCAAATATGGGGTGGATCATAAAATTTCCACACCTTATCACCCCCAAACGAATGGCCAGGCTAAAGTCTCCAACTAGGAAATTAAAAATATTTTACAAAAGACGGTTAGGCCCGACCGTAAAGATTGGTCCACCAAATTGGATGACGCTTTATGAGCCTACCGTACTGCTTTTAAAACCACGCTCGGCATGTCTCCCTTCCGTCTGATTTTTGGGAAGGCATGCCATCTCCTGGTAGAGCTAGAACATAGGGCTTTTTGGGCAATAAAATAACTCAACATGGATTTATCTGACACCAGTATCCATAGAAAATTACAATTAACTAAATTGGAAGAATTACATGATTTTTCTTATGAAAAAGCGAGGATTTATAAAGACCGAACAAAAAAATTTCACGATAAATATATTGTTCGGAAACACTTTGATGTTAATCAATGCGTTTGGCTTTTTGATGCAAGATTGCATCCTTTTCCTGGCAAATTAAAATCAAAATGGACCGGCCCCTTTATTGTCCATAAAGCATATCCATACGGCGCCGTTGATCTTTTTTATCCAAAAACTAATTCGACCTTTCAAGTCAACGTCCAACGTTTAAATCCCTATTTTGATCATACACCTAAAATTTCGTTTGAATCTTTTAATTTTACTGAGCCAGCCACCCTCGATCACTAATGCACACTACGTCCGGTTGAATGGTGTAAAAGATAGCATTGGATGGGAGGTAACCCATCATTTTTTCTTGCTTTCCTTTTTTTCTTCTTTTTCAACGTTTTGATCATCCTAAACCCAACTGTTCTTCACTAAGGTGATCCCTTTTCCCTCCTAATGCATGAGGACATTGGATATCTTAAGCATGGGGGGGTGTTTTTAAAATGTGACGATCGATTTAGGATTTTCAAAGCCTAAAAACATGCATTTTTTTCTTTAGTTTATTTCCTACTTGCATACCTAAAAAAATAAAAATGTTGAAAACTTTTTGAGGAAAATTTTTTTCAGGACTAAGGTTGAAAAAATTCACTTTTGGGTATGATGGGATTTAATCTTTAACAAACTAGGGATGAGGATGTGAATCCGATCATTAGAATTTCAGGGTCTATTTTTAGACTAGATCAGATATCCTTCTCTAAAATTCCACCTAAACTCATGATAGTTCAGGTGACTTGATCCTATTTTGTAATGTGGAAAGTATTTGACTTAGTCTCTGATTCAAAAACTTGTATTTCTTAGGGAACTTCTTGTGTCAATTTTCACACATGAGCCAACACTTAAAAACAACTAAAAATTTAAAAAACCACCTTATTTGGACTTAGTAAAAGTCTGAAGCAGATCATTGGTTTGAGTTCCCATCGCCGAGAATGAGGAAAATGCCTCCTTTGAGGACACGATGTCAACATGTTACCGCCTCAACGCTACTCCATATCTATATTTCATATCTTTAGACGGAGCATTAAAGCACATTTTAGCAGCTCAAGTGTCTTGGACGGTGCTCTACCTATAGTGTCGGAGCAAGACCTTGAGTTTTCTTGGAGCACCCCTTTACACCGCATTGTGTTTTGGGGTTGTGAGCTCCTGGGTGGTGTCATGGATAGTGCTATCTCGAAGTACTGGCACCAGAACCCCCTTTAGGATTGGTAATGGAAATGATGATCCCGACACATCTGTTGTAAGACTAATCTAAAAATAAGCAAGGGGGGAGAAAAAATAAATAAATTAATTAACACGCCCTTATAAATGTTGGCTTTTCCAAAAGCACAGACACAAGGTTTTAAAGGATTTTGTAAGTTGCGAATCAGATTCATGAGCCAGAGAAATCCTAAAAGCAAAAATTTCAAGTCATCTGAATTAACAAGGGGTTAATTTATGAATTTTCTAGAGGATATATTGATCCCATTTTGTCTAATGGTTGGATCCAAAAATAAATCTCGTGCCTCCTATGTTTAGATCAACCAAGGTCCCTTAATCTTTTTCTCCTCAAAAGTCGAAAAAAGTTAGATTTCCCGAAAATTCCATTTTCCAAAAAAATTAAAGTTTTGCTAAGAGACTAGCAAAAGATAAGCATGGGGGAGTGAAAAATGACAGTTTATCATCATTCTTATGCATAAAAACAAACCTAGCTCTTAGAGTTTTGCTTCGCAAACAGATTTTTGGGCTGCATTTAGGCATTAACTAGGATAAGCAAGCAATGCATTTTCTTTTGTTGTTTAATGTGTTTTTGTGAGTGTTAGGGATGAACAAATATACAATCCCTAAAATCCCTAGCACTCAAGAAGGAAAATGGTGAAGGAGGAGCTCAGAATAACTAGAACTCAGCTTGATCCAACTCACCAAAGCTGGAATATATCTCGCTTGGACTAGGGTTAGCTCATCTCAACTCCATTCAGCTAATCTCATCTGAATGGAAGCTCAAGAGAGCTCATCTTAGCTCACCCTAGCTCAGGTTAGCTCAGATCCAGCTCAACTTAGTTGAGTCTAGCTCATCTCAGCTCCCACTAGTCCACAGGGAGCTCTAGCTAGCTCAGCTAAGTTGACTAGAGTTCACCCCAGCTCAGATCCAGCTACATCCAGCTTCACTCAACTCCAGCCAGCAGAAGAAGAATTCATCCTAGCTCAGGAAGCTCAAGTCCAACTCCCGGGGACTCAGCTTTGCTCAACTTGGTTGAGTTAAGCTACCTCAACTGCCTCAACTAGCACAATCCTCCCCGGGAGCACCAGACCTAGCTCACCTCAGCTCCATTCAACAGAAGCCAGCTCACTTTAGCTTGGCTTAGTAGCTAGCAAAGAACTAGCAAACTAAGCCAGTTGTAGTAGCCCCATGTTGACCTCTTCAGCAGCTGCCAGCTCCACTTCAGCTTCGGACTCTTCAGAACCAGCTCCGCCCTCCAAAATCCTTGCTCCAACACCTCCTCCTCTACTCCACCATTAGCTACGCTAGCTTAGCTTAGCTTAGCTATGCTCCATCTTCCTTGGCTTGTACCACCCAAAAACCCTACCTAACAACTCCACCTACTAGCTCCACCTAAGCTCCACCTACTTGGTGCCAACTTAGCCTACCCACCATCTCCAAAAGACACCTAAAAGTGGTGCCAAAACCACCCTAACTACCCCCTAGTTGGCACCACTTTTCCCTCCAAAAATCCCCTTCATCTCCACCACACATCTCCCCTTAAACCCATCTCCACAATCCAAATAATCCCACCTTCTAGAAACCTCAAAGTTGGTGCCAACCCATGGCACCTCTCCATGGTTGGTGCCAGTTTTAGGTGCCTCTTGACCAACCCTAACTACCCCCCTTACACCCCTTAGGTGGCGCCAACAACCCTATACCCTAGGATCATCTAACCACCTCCATCCTTCCATCTTAGCCCTCCATTTCAAGAGGCACCTTAACCCCTCATCCTACCCTATAAAAAGACCACTACCCACCACCATTCAAATCATCCTTTGCTAGCAAATTCACTCTCATATTCCACTTAGAGCCCACGCCAAAGAGAGAAGAAGAAGAAGAAGATTAAAGGGATATTCTGTCCCTTTGGTGCCTTCCCCTCTTCCCTTCTCTCTTCAGCCACGCCAGCCAAAGGAGAAGCCAGGAAAGGAAGAGCTTTGGAGGAGATCTTGAAGGTGGTCCACACCACCTTGGAGGAGCTTTTGAGGGTGGTGCATGCCCACCCCTTGGAGGAGAGCATTGAAGGTGGTAGCATCCACCTTGGAGGAGCTCTTAAGGAAGGAGAAGAAGGAGGCCCTCTTTTCAAGCTAAGGAGTAGCTAGGCTTGGAGCAAGAAGACTCCCTTCTTCACCAATTTTTGCAAGAGGATTTGTGTTTCTTTTATTGCTTTTATATTTTTTCATTTCTAGTAGAAGCATTCCTCTACTTGTCTTGGAATAAGAATACAAATTCTAGTTAGTCAAATTGCCTTCTTTTTACTTTCTATTGCAATTGTTGTTTTGGTTCTAGCACTTGTTTCACCTCTTCTTCCTAATTACTCTAGACCTCCACTTGCCTAGAGTGAGCTTAGGAGAGGATATATCAATCACTTAAGTTTTAGTTAAGCAATTATAGGTGTTAGTACTTTCTGCTACAATTCACATTTTGCCCTCGTCTTTTCAAAACAAAAAAAATTACCTATTTAAAATACCAAAAAGAAAGTTGAGATCTATTTTGTATACAAGAGAATTAATTTTGCAAACATTTGGCCAAAAAGTGATACGGATTTTGCGCAGTTTGTAAAATACGTCGTTGTAATGCGCAAAATGGATCAACTCTTAAATTTATAAACCTGGATAATGGGAGTATCTAGGGTTGCCCATGGATTCCAAATGTTTGCAAAATTAATTCTCTTGCTTACAAAGTAGATCTCAACTTTCTTTTTGGTATTTTAAATATGCAATTTTTTTTGTTTTGAAAATACGAGGGCGAAATGCAAATTGTAGCGGAAAGTACTAACACCTATAATTACTTAACTAAAACTTAAGAGATAGACATATCCTCTTCCTAAGCTCACTCTAGGCAAGTGGAGGCCTAGAGTAATTAGGAAGAAGAGGTGAAACAAGTGCTAGAGCCAAAACAACAATTGCAATAGAAAATAAAAAGAAGGCAATTTGATTAATTAGAATTTGTGTTCTTATTCCAAGACAACTAGAGGAATGCTTCTACTAGAAATGAAAAAATCTAAAAGCAATAAAAGAAACACAAATCCTCTTGAAAAAATTGGTGAAGAAGGGAGTCTTCTTGCTCCAAGCCTAGCTGCTCCTTGGCTTGAAAAGAGGGCCTCCTTCTTCTCCTTCCTTGAGAGCTCCTCCAAGGTGGATGCTACCACCTTCAGTGCTCTCCTCCAAGGGGCGGGCGTGCACCACCCTCAAAAGCTCCTCCAAGGTGGCATGGACCACCTTCAAGATCTCCTCCAAAGATCTTCCTTGCCTGGCTTCTCTAACCCTAGTCTAAGTGAGCTATATTCTAGCTGTGGTAAGCTGGATCAAGCTGAGTTCCAGTTATTCTGAGCTCCTCCTTCACCATTTTCCTTCTTGAGTGCTAGGGTTGTTAGGAATTGTATATCTGTTCATCCCTAACACTCACAAAAACACATTAAAACAACAAAAGAAAATGCAATGCATGCCTATCCTAGTTAATGCCTAAATGCAGCCTAAAAATGCGTTTGCGGAGCAAAACACTAAGAGTTAGGTTTGTTTTTATGCATAAGAATGATGATAAATTGTCGTTTATCATACCCCCATGCTTATCTTTTGCTAGTCTCGTAGCAAAACTTTAATTTTTTTCGAAAATAGAATTTTCGGGAAATCTAATTTTTTTCAACTTTTGAGGAAAAAAAGATTAAGGGACCTTGGTTGATCTAAGCATAGGAGGCACGGGATTTGTTAAAGATAAACATCGGGATTTGTTTTTGGATCCAACCATTAGACAAAATGGGATCAATATATCCTCCAGAAAATTCACAAATTAACCCTTTATTAATTCAGATGACTTGAAATTTTTGTTTTTAGGATTTCTCTGGCTCATGAATTTGATTCGCAACTTGCAAAATCCTTTAAAACCTTGTGTCCGTGCTTGTGAAAAAGCCAACATTTATAGGGGAGTGTTAATTAATTTATTTATTTTCTCCCCCCATGCTTATTTTTAGATTAGTCTTACAACAGATGTGTCGGGATCATCATTCCCATTACCAATCTTCGAGGGGGCTCTGACACTAGTACTTCGGGATAGCACTGTCCATAACACCACCCAGGAGCTCACAACCCCAAAACACAATGCGGTGTAAAGGGGCACTCCAAGCAAACTCAAGCTCTTGCTCCGACACTATAAGTAGAGCACCATCCAAGACACTTGAGCTGCTAAAATGCGCTTTAATGCTTTGTCTAAAGATATGAAATATAGATATGGAGCAGTGCTGAGGTGGTAACATGTTGACATCGTGTCCTCAAAGGAGGCATTTTCCTCCTTCTCGGTGGTGGGAACTCAAATCAATGATCTGCTTTAGACTTTTACTAAGTCCAAACAAGGGGGTTTTTTAAATTCTTAGTTGTTTTTAAGTGTTGGCTTGTGTGTGAAAATTGACACAAGAAGTTCCTCAAGAAATGTAAGTTTTTGAATCAGAGACTAAGTTAAATACTTTCCACATTACAAAATAGGATCAAGTCACCTGAACTATCATGAGTTCAGGTGGAATTTTAGAGAAGGATATCTGATCTAGTCTAAAAATAGACCTTGAAATTCTAATGATCGGATTTGCATCCTCATCCCTAGTTTGTTGAAGATTAAATTCCATTGTACCCAAAAGTGAATTTTTTCAACCTTAGTCCGGAAAAAATTTTTCCTCAAAAAGTTTTCAACATTTTTATTTTCTTCGGTATGTAAGCAGGAAATAAACTAAAGAAAAAAAATGCATGTTTTTAGGCTTTGAAAATCCTAAATCAATCGTCACATTTTAAAAACAACACCTTCCATGCAGTGGTGGTGCCGATGGGGATGGATTCTCCTTGGTCATTTGTGACCATGGTGAGCCCAACCATCTTTGGTACTACTTGATTAGGGGTCACCTAGGGGCTATCAAAAATCGGATAGATAATTTCCACATCAAGCCATTTAATTATTTCTTTTTTAATGACCTCTTGCATGTTCAGGTTCAGATGCCTTTGCATCTGGCAAGAAGGTCGAGCCCCATCTTTCAAATATATCTTATGAGTACAATAGGTAGGGCTAATTCCCCTTAAATCAGAAATTGTCCACCAAATTGTTGCCCGATGTTCAGAAAGAGTTGTAGCCAACCTAAGTTCTTGGCCCTGGTCAGGTGTGCATTGATAATCATAGGGAAAGTATGATCAGGTCCTAGGAAGACATACTTGAGGTTATTAGGCAGAGGTTTCAATTCAAGTGTAGGTGGTACAATGTTTGATGGGTAAGGGAAGGGAGGGAGTTGAGTGACATCAATCTCCTCAAATGAAGGTTGCCGATGGTAATCAATTCTGCAAAGTTTTGCAACCTCCAGAGATTGGGATGGGTCAGGGTAGTCTATAGCTGGTTGAATCAGATGGTCCTCTAAAGAGCTTATTATCAAGAATTCTTCAACTAGGGTTTCCACGAGATCGCATTCCCCGACCCAACCGCAATCGAAAGACTTAGTTGCCTTAAGATATCCAATTGCATCTTCTTATCTACAAAGGCAATTTCCATACATCTTGTGTCACAGTCAATGTTAGCCTTGGTTGTAGACAAAAAGGGTTTGCCTAGGATGATGGACGTGTTTTGTAATTGTTTGGGGACTTCCACGTCAAGGACTAAGAAGTCAGCTGGGAAGTAGAATTCCTTAACCAAAACAATTACATCCTCAACTACCCCTTTCGAGGTTTTCACAGATCGGTCAGCCAATTGGATGGTCACAGATGTAGGCTTTAATTTTCCAAATCCAAATTGGTGATAAAGGATAGTCGAGATCAAGTTAATTGAAGCACCTAAGTCCAGGAGTGCTCTATCAAAATTTAAGTCACCAATATTACATGAGATCAACGGCACTCCAAGTTCAGTCCTTTTAGGAGGTGGGCTACTCAATATCACCGAACTAGCCTAGTCAGATAGCACTACCTTCTTTGGTGCTTGGGTTCTTGGCTTACGCTTGGGTGTGCAAACATCCTTCAAAAACTTTGCGTAAGCCAGGATATGATTGCTTGCTTCCAGGAGGGGTATACTGATTTGTACTTGTTTGAAAATTTCTAACAACTCATTCTTAGCCACATTTCTCTTCTTGACTTTATCCAAGGCTTGAAGGTATGGGATTTGGGTTTGAACTGAGTCAGGTTCTTGATCCTTGGGTTCCTCCCACTCATCCTTTGAATCAATTATCTCAGGCAATGAGGTCATAGCAGAGGTCGGCCATTTAGGGTCCTAGGTTTGAGTGTCGCTTCTCAGGGTAGCCTCATTGGCTGAGGCGTTGGAACCAGGGTTAGGTCCTTGAGAAGAAGTAGCAAACCCAGGGGGTGTCTGTGGGGCTTGTTAAATCATATAGGCTTGCCCCTGATTTTGTTGTAACCCTTGAGGATTGTGACCTCTATTCATTACATTCTTTGAGTTCAGTTGTGGCTGAGATGGAAGGGACACTTGTTGTTTGTTATCCAATAACTGGCTCAATTGTCCCTTCACTAAAGCCATCTCCTCCTGATGTTTCTGATTCATATCAGCCATTATCTTCATCAGGTTGTCCATTTGGCTTTGTTGTGTAGGAGTCGCCCTATTTTTGGTTATAGGGTGGTCTAGTAGGTGAACCTTGCTAATAGGAGGGAGGGTTTGGCCTGGGTTGGTTCTAGAATTGGTTTGGTTTTGGGTTATACCAAACAAAAGTAGGGTGGTTGCACCATCCAGGGTTGTAAGTGTTGGAGAAAGGGTCAGGCTTAGAGTATCCCTGAATGGCATGGGAATCTTCAAAGGTAGAAGGTGCCGAAGGGGAGGGAAAGAATAATCAGGGTTTGAGGGAGTAAAGGTCCCTCCTTGGAACATGGTCAGGGGTTGTTCCAAGTGCAATTGGTTCATAGACTGAACCAGGTCAACATTGTGAGCTCCCTTAGCAAGGGAGAAGGTTTGCAATGCAGTTCGAGATTGGTTCAAGAGCTCATCAATTTTCTTGTCCACCAATTCAACTTGATCCAATTTCTTTGCTATAATGTCCATGTCAACCATCACTAAATTAGTTTACACCTCATAAATCCCACCATAGGGTTAAATGGACCGATTAAATTGGGTCACAGAGGCATTATTAAGCGAGTTCTCACTCATTGACTTAAAGAGCTTGAACGTGCTTTCTTCATCTTTATTCATAAAATTGCCTCCACATGAGGCATCAATGAAATTCCTAGGGTTACTGTTCAGACTATGGTAGAAAATCTAGGCCAATTGCGACCTTGGAACCTCGTGGTGTGGTCATTTCCTCAATAACTCGTTAAATTATTCCCACACCTCATGGAATTGCTCTCCCCTTTGTAACATAAATGTAGTGATGACTCTTATAAGGGCATTAGTCTTTCCTATGGGAAAAAAATTCTTAAGGGATCATGGCTCAATTCTTCCCAAGTGGAGATAGGTCTCCCTAAGGTTCTAAGCCAATGAGAAGCTTTGTCCCTTAGGGAGAATAGGAACATATTAATCAAAACATTATCTAAGCTGATGTTCCTTGATTTCACAGTCCAGGCAATCCGATCTAGGTCCTCAAGTGTTGGAAAGGGTCCTCATTTGAGCTCCCATGAAAGTGGCTTTGAATTAAACTAAGAACATTGGGTTTTAGCTCAAAATCATCTCCCCCTTCGAGGATTTTAGGATGTGGCTTGATCCGGATAGTAGACGGATCGTAGAAATTATGGAGAGGTCTTAGTTAGCCTTCATGGGGTTGTGGTGGATTAGGTGGAGGTTGCCCTTGAGGGTTCTGCAGTCGATGTATGGCCTGCATGATGGCTTGGGTCTATTGTTGTTGGAGTTGGTGGTTGGTGGTGATTTAAGCTTGGATAATGGCCATAGCATCAGGTTGTGGTTGGTCCTCAATCTCCTCAACTCTTGAGTCAGGCATTTCCTCAGTCCTATCCCTTGAAGAATCAATTCTCCTCCTAATCTCTCGATCTAAGGTGACCAACTTAGGATGAAGTGACTATCTTCTATGCATACACTAGAGAAGAGCAAGGAGAGATGTGAAGGGAGTCCGATGTGAGAATAGTGTGTGCACAACCAAGCAAACAAATCTAAGCCCTATTGCGTAGCCCTAACTAACCTATGCTTCAGAAATACACTCCGACCACATGATGAATTCAATGTTGTCCTTACTCTCGAAGGTGGTAAAGTTGGGCAGGTGATGAGAACCTCATCATGAGCCATAACTAGCTCATTTTGACCTAATACAAAGGATAAAAGCTCCTACATATCTCAAGAAAAGGCTTAACTCAGAGAACCCTGAGTTTGAGAAGAAAATAAGTCATAAGGGGTAAAAATGCAATTTTACCAGTATAATCTGCATACAGGGTAATTCAGGGCCCAAACATAGGTCAAAGCAGCTTAATAAGAATAAGAGTGGGATGAAATGATCTAGCAAGGGCTACAGCAATTCCAAGAAACTAAATGATAATCTGTCAACCCTAAAACAACCCACTTCAATTCACAAGGTTCGAGGCAAAGTAAAAATAGAATAAACCCTCTAAAATTCATAGAAAAATAATCTTCAGGGTTTAGAACCTTCAATTTGGCCTTCAGAACCCTTTTTGACCTACATTGAGAACCATGCCCAATTAATAACTTAATTTGGGTTTTTGCGCAAATTGACCGGTCAAACAAGGTTTAATATGGAAATGAAATTCACCATCAGATTCCCTAGGTCCTAATTAGTCATGTATAAAAACTTGAGCCTAAGAAGAAACCTCCTTGACCGACTTTACACTTTGGTCCTCATATATTTACTCTTTGGCCCTCAACTTTTGAACCCTCGCATTTTGGCCCCTAACTCTCCTTCGTTCTTTGCAATCAGGTCCCTCCTGCAAAACCTGCCAGCACCATGCTCCGGCGACCTTGCGCGGAGCATGGCGCCGCGCAGGGTGAGGTGGGGGACCTGGCAAGTAAACCGGGGGTGCCCTACGTCGTCAGCCGTCGCAGGGACACCCCCCTGGTCGTTGTTACCCACCATACCGGCCGTGCGAACGCACGGACGGTATGGGTTCTTGTTTCCGACCATCCTCCGGCGAGGGAGACACGTCGTCTCCCTCCGCCTTCCTCCCTGTTTGATCCCTATAAATACCCCCCGTTGCTCCACCGACCGGGGCAGCCTGGATCTGACGGAGAAAATCCCCAACTTTCTTCTCTTCTTCCTCCGGCAGACGCTCACCAGCTCCGGCGGTTTCCTCCCCCTCCACCTCTTCGCTCTGCCGCAATACCAGCAGCAGAGACTTCCTCCCCTGCTCTTCCCGCGCCACGCCGCACCCAGCTGGCGCCTCTCCGGCTCTCTGCTCGCCGCCGCCCCTTTCCCTGAGCATCGTCTTCTCCGGCGACAGTCGATACGACTGTCGCCCTGTTCCTCCCCCTTCGTCCCTGCAAGTAAGCTAGAGCTACTCCCCTTCTCCTCCTCTTTCTTTCCCCGCTTTCAATTTATTCAATTAAGCCCTCTACCGACCCTGACCACCTTCACCCCTTTCGCCTCCGACCACCCTCCGGCGAGCCGCTCCCATCACCTCAGCGACCCACACGGCTCGCCGACCCTCACCAAACCTCCGCCTCATCACACTGAGTACCCCCCACCCCTCCACTACCACTCCACACCTCCGTAACACTCCCCCGAACAAACCCATTCCTCCGGTTGCAGTCCGACCCAGGGCTGCCGCCAGACACCACCTTGCGGCCTGCCGCGCAGCTCCTCACCTTCGCCGTGCCACGGCGAAGGTTCCCCAGTGGTTTGATCAGGCCGAGAGGCCATATTCGTGTCCGACAGGTTTTGAGGTTCGACCGCCATTAACGCACATTGAAGCAGCTTCTCCCGCGCTCCAGGCTTGAGGACTCCAGGTCTCCAGCTGCTGCGGAGTACGGGGAGTCTTGCGAAGGCAGCCAGCCAGCAACCTATGCAAATCGAAGCCGCAGCTGCAGAAGCCAGGCCGCGGTCTCCCAGCAGGCGCACGCGAGGAAAGGTCTGCGTTTAGTCCCACATCGGTAAGCCTCACACCCGTTCCACTGTTTAAATTGATTTTGCGCAGTAGCCTTACTGCCTCAGTACACGGGGTGAGGTCCCCTTACACCCGCCCGGTTACCCGGTCTCGTCCGCGCTCACGCCCCGCGGACCTGACCCGACCCGACTTAGACTGACCTGCACTCCTCGCCCACCACGCACGCCGGTGGGCCTGGACCCGGGCTTGACCCGAACCCGATTACCCGGCAGCTCTGGGAGAGCTTTCCCAAGAGTGGTTTCAGAGAGAGAGAGAGACGCGGGGGGAGGGGGGTGCCTCTGACGAAAAACTCTGAAGTGTGCAGGCACAGGCGAAAAAGAAGACCCGCGGAAGAAGAAGGAAGCTGACTGTAGCAACAGGTAGTTAAGTCGTCTGATTTGGAAATCAGACGACGGCCTGAAGGGAAAAGAAGAAAGGAGGGGTGACGTCCCTGGCTGAAAAAGAAAAGAAGAAGCTGACACTTAGCCGCAAGGAGGAGAAACAAGAAGAAACCTTCACAGAAGAGACTGCAGAAAAAGAAGAGAGGCCAAAGCAGGAACAGCAGGAAGAAGAAGAAGAGCATCACCATTGCAGAAGAAGAACATCACCTCTGCAGAACAAAGAAGAAGAAGGAGATCTAAAGAAAGAAAGAAAGAAGAGCATCACCTCAGAACAAAGAGAAAAGAAGACAACAAATTCTTTCCCTCTCTCTTTCTTTTTGTAAAAGAAACATGTATATCTCTAGAATACAACTTGCTCCCTGAGTTCGACCTCGGGAACTCTTTTATTTTCCGAGTAAAAAATTTATATATTTGAAATGTTGGTAGTAACCGGCTATACTACAATGTTATAACAAACTAAAACCCGGTTATCCCGAAGCCAACCGACTTCATTTTGGCGCCGCTGCCGGGGAGCAACGGCTATTCTAGAGGTAAACATTCCTGTTTCTTTTAATTTCTGATAATCTCCTCTCTTTTGTGCAGCTACAGGAACTCAAGAAGACAAGCAACCTCACGACAACCACTCCGAAGACAGGTAAATTTTTCCTCTCACTATTAACCCCTAAAACTCTAAAGAGGAAGAAAAGAAAAGAACAAGCAATATAGGGCTAACCTGTCTTCCATACTTAGTTGCATGTTTTCAACTCATCACTCCTGCACACTATTAAGGGTATTTAAGGGCTAACACATTCTTGCTTGAGCCCTAATTGCCCAACAAAGAGTTAAATGGACCAAGTAGAGCCAACATAAGGTCAAACATTAGGATTTCAGTAGAGACACACCCCTTAATCAAGAATTGAGGAAATCCAAAAGAGGTGTGCCCAAGCCATTGATTGAAAATAATTAACAAGAAAAATCCTAAACAATTGGCTCTCTCTAAACACTTGAACCCTAAAAGACAGGACCTAAAAGCTCTTAAAGAAAACAAGAGGTAAAGTTGACCCCTGGGGTCAACCAACCTTCAAACTAGGCCACTTTGTTCACAAAAACACCTAAAGTTCAAGTGAAACCTTAAGCACCTTGATCTTAAAATTAGTAGACTTAAGAGGTCAAGATCCCCATTCTGGTCTACCTGGAACCGCAGTGACAAGAGAGGTCGGGTGGGGGAAACCCTGTAACCCGTGGGGATGCTCTACCGTGTAGGGGTCTTCGCGGGACTCTCCCTCTCTGGCTGCCCAGGTAATTCTCAGGTGGACGATCTTTTTGATCAAGGGGTCCATCTGCCCCGCACCTCTATAGTCACCCAACATTTTGGGTGCCTTGATTGGGTCCAGCACCTTTTAATCTCATCACATCCTTCAGTATATGCTTGGAAGGAGGTCCTTGAAACCTCCTTTAGGAATTCACTTGCCCTGAGGTTAGGCCTCAGTTCCCTTGTTTATGCAGCACCACCACATTAATCTTTCCTCTGATACTCCCTTCTTCCATCTTGGCACAACATGAGTCTACATCGAAGCCTTTGATTCCACATCTTGATTCCACCACCTAATCCAAATATGCAGCCAAACCACCTAAGACTACCATTCAAGAAACCTGAATATCGGAGATCTATGAAAGATAAAATGATCGAGGATGCCATAAAATTCTATGAAAAAGAAGAAAAAACCTCAACACCAATAGGAGATATTCAGGTTGATGTCCTAACAACCACAGCCTTCATCATAAACTGTGCCCAAACTCTATTGACAGGAGCCATAAAAGGATCAACCCGAGAAGTTCTCCTAACGGGATACATTGAGATAGACAAATTACACAAATCTGAATACCTTCAATGCTTGACAAATCCTGTACTTTGGGAACAAAACCAAGATGCTCTTGAAAAACGGGTAGAGATGATGAGACTTTTAGAAAAAACTATCAACCAAAAATACCCGTATACACCAGAAACAGAGGATGAGTCATCTTGGAACAGTACTAAGAATCAATCCAGTTTCCCAGACCTCGGGATTGAGGCACAAGGTGGTTGTCGACTCCCAACCCAAATAGAAGATAGCATTAAAATAGGTTGGGAAGTTGCAGGAGAAAACAATGCTGAGCCAACCCTAGGCCATAAATCACCAAGCTTAGAACTCCAAGACTCCTGCAATAACAAGATTAGAATTGAACCTCTGGAGGGTATAAATTCCGCCCCTTGTTTTGATAAGGTGACCCTCGAAGGTTATTCGGACTTAGGTTCTAATAATTCTACCCACATCCTAAGCCTAGAACCTAGATCTGAAACTTATTGGGAAGATTATGAGGCCCTTTATGAGAAAGATAAAATTTTTACAGAATATGATTCCGGGCCTCTATTTAATGAATATCCCTCTCCAACATCCTCAGGAAATCTGATCGATTTTTCAGAAAACATGCCAATTTATGATACAGAAACTGAGGAGTTGGATGAGCAAGGTTTTAATGGGGTCTATCCTACCAGCTTAGAGCTTGAACAGAACATCTTTTTGAGCCCAGAAGTGACATATAGGCTAGAACCCAGTCAGGCTGCTGATTCCACATCTGATGATTTTTGCTGTGGTGGAATTCATGATCATTTTCGCCAACTCTCCGACAATTTCAGATTTGACTATAATTGCGGAGAGATTCCCCTTCCTGAACACGCCAGGCCTATCTACGACCTCAGTTCACATGACTCTGATTCTGACTCTGAGGTCCTGATTCCCGAGATCACTAATAACACAGAATCACTCCTTTTCGATCCTCAGGAACCAAAAATAGAAAATGCCAAGAGTGATTACAACCAAGAATCCAAATTTTTTCTCAAATCCGATTCCTTTCATCCTACAGACACTCTTCCGGCATTTGATAGTTACCCAGAGGACTCTCTACAGAAAACCACCTATCATCTGTTTCTAGAAGAGCCCTCATACACAATGGCCACCTCGGCCGCACACACAGAACGGATCAAAACCTCTCCCAAACCCCGACCCGCAACCGGACTCAAGTTCTATTCAGATTCACCTCTCACCGAGCCGATTGCATTTCCACATCGGGTTTCGAACATTGATCAGACTACATACCATGCTCTATCATTCTCTGATCACCCCTGTAGGGTTTCCGCGTCATTCATTGATTATTCTACGGGTCCCTACTCTGACCAGGCTGATTCGACTCAGCCAAACCCTGCGTTTACACTTCCACATCCATCTGAGCTTCATAGTTTATGGTGGGTTCCACACCTTTTTATCCACATCTATCAACCCACCAGATTGATTGGGTTTGGGCTGCATCATCAGCCTGTTGATCTGAACAAGCACCTGGTTGGACCAACCAGGCTCTTAATCAAGGTGCTTGTCTTACAAAATTCTGCTGATTTGACCATCCCCTCTCCATCGCATTTCCCGTTTGGCTGAAGGCATCAAATTTAGCGCTCAACGGGAGGCAGCCCGTCATTCTCTTTGAAAACCTGAAACTTGTTCTGACAGCTTTTTGCACTTGAAGTTCACACTTTAGGGCAGCCAACTCCACCTCAGGTGCTTGCATCTGAGATTCATCAAAACAGCTATCCTAATGTATGAACTTAGTTGAATAAAAACCCCTAGGTTGCAATGAGGACATTGCAAATCTTAGGCATGGGGGGTAGGAAAGTACAAAAACTTGTAAGAAAAGGTTTCAAACAAAAAAATTCACATATACCAAAAACACCATAAAAATTAAAAAATTTTCGAAAAAGAATAAGAGGAAAAGAGGAGAAGAAAATTTTGTGAAGGAGAAGAAAAACAAAATGAAAAAGGAGCACAAAATTATGAGAAAAGGTGATAGTCATTAGTAAGGAACTAAGGAATTAACCTAAGTTCTAGACCTCATTCAAGAAAATAACTGAAAAGTGCATAATGAGATTAGTAAGAACGCAAACCTTAGGCATTCTTGAATAGACTCTTAGTACCCATTAAGATCTGGACACGCCTCAAGAGGTTGAGGAAAATGAAAAGCTGAAGTATTAGGTCTAAGGCTTAGGGAGTATTCGGCCTCGTTAACTAATTTTTGGTTTACGGGACTCAGTAACCTAAGCACCCTAACCTCACACACAGCCTGGTTCAGTAAGCGTAAAAATCAGAATCACGCAGAAGCGTCGCAAAAATCTGAAAAGATCACCTAGAATAGGAGCGGCCGATCAACACAAGATTGATTTGGACGAGTTCCCAGCGCGGAGAGGCGGGAAATCCCCTCGAAGATGCGTAACAAAATATCATCTCCTCGGTGCTTGTCTCTTAGGATATTTACATATCCTACTGGGGGCATGTAAGCACTCTGCTGGTTCAGATTCCATGGATGGCATTATCTCGAAGTGTCAATTGCCAGGGTCTGGATTCGGCCACGGAATACCATGGATGGGATTATCTCGAAATCTCAATAGCCAGGGTTCCGGGGGTTGCCATGGGCGGTGCTGTCTCGAAGCATCGATCGCCAGGAACCCTTGAGGATTGATGATGGGAGCAAGGAATCTGATACAGACCGTGTTGAAAAGCCAATCCTAGGCTAGAACTAAAAAGAAAAAGAGAGAGAAAACTCTCCAAACAGAAAAACTTTCTATCTCTCTCTTACAAAACGCACTGCGAACTGAGCCAGGACTAAAATCATTTCAAGCACGGGTACTTTAACCACGAAGTCCAATAAACCTTAGGTTAGTTCTTGTGGGCCTTAAAAACCTTTGCTAAAAGACTGAGGCTAAGGCTAGACAGATTTGGATCTTGATTAGTACTAGAGTACCTTTTAGGCCTATGGTCAGCATTCTAACCTAATCTATGCTCAAATAAAAAAAAGGCACTTATCTAAAACTATTAAAAACTTCATGGTCTAGAACAAGGGTTGAAACCTTAAGTTTTTGCTAAGGGACTAGCAAAAGCTAGGCATGGGGGTATGATGAGAACCTCATCATGAGCCATAACTAGCTCATTTTGACCTAATACAAAGGATAAAAGCTCCTACATATCTCAAGAAAAGGCTTAACTCAGAGAACCCTGAGTTTGAGAAGAAAACAAGTCATAAGGGGTAAAAATGCAATTTTACCAGTATAATCTGCATACAGGGTAATTCAGGGCCCAAACATAGGTCAAAGCAGCTTAATAAGAATAAGAGTGGGATGAAATGATCTAGCAAGGGCTACAGCAATTCCAAGAAACTAAATGATAATCTGTCAACCCTAAAACAACCCACTTCAATTCACAAGGTTCGAGGCAAAGTAAAAATAGAATAAACCCTCTAAAATTCATAGAAAAATAATCTCCAGGGTTTAGAACCTTCAATTTGGCCTTCAGAACCCTTTTTGACCTACATTGAGAACCATGCCCAATTAATAACTTAATTTGGGTTTTTGCGCAAATTGACCGATCAAACAAGGCTTAATATGGAAATGAAATTCACCATCAGATTCCTTAGGTCCTAATTAGTCATGTATAAAAACTTGAGCCTAAGAAGAAACCTCCTTGACCGACTTTACACTTTGGTCCTCATATATTTACTCTTTGGCCCTCAACTTTTGAACCCTCGCATTTTGGCCCCTAACTCTCCTTCGTTCTTTGCAATCAGGTCCCTCCTGCAAAACCTGCCAGCACCATGCTCCGGCGACCTTGCGCGGAGCATGGCGCCGCACAGGGTGAGGTGGGGGACCTGGCAAGTAAACCGGGGGTGCCCTGCGTCGTCAGCCGTCGCAGGGACACCCCCCTGGTCGTTGTTACCCACCATACCGGCCGTGCGAATGCACGGACGGTATGGGTTCTTGTTTCCGACCATCCTCCGGCGAGGGAGACACGTCGTCTCCCTCCGCCTTCCTCCCTGTTTGATCCCTATAAATACCCCCCGTTGCTCCACCGACCGGGGCAGCCTGGATCTGACGGAGAAAATCCCCAACTTTCTTCTCTTCTTCCTCCGGCAGACGCTCACTAGCTCCGGCGGTTTCCTCCCCCTCCACCTCTTCGCTCTGCCGCAATACCAGCAGCAGAGACTTCCTCCCCTGCTCTTCCCGCGCCACGCCGCACCCAGCTGGCGCCTCTCCGGCTCTCTGCTCGCCGCCGCCCCTTTCCCTGAGCATCGTCTTCTCCGGCGACAGTCGATACGACTGTCGCCCTGTTCCTCCCCCTTCGTCCCTGCAAGTAAGCTAGAGCTACTCCCCTTCTCCTCCTCTTTCTTTCCCCGCTTTCAATTTATTCAATTAAGCCCTCTACCGACCCTGACCACCTTCACCCCCTTCGCCTCCGACCACCCTCCGGCGAGCCGCTCCCATCACCTCAGCGACCCACACGGCTCGCCGACCCTCACCGAACCTCCGCCTCATCACACTGAGTACCCCCCACCCCTCCACTGCCACTCCACACCTCCGTAACACTCCCCCGAACAAACCCATTCCTCCGGTTGCAGTCCGACCCAGGGCTGCCGCCAGACACCACCTTGCGGCCTGCCGCGCAGCTCCTCACCTTCGCCGTGCCACGGCGAAGGTTCCCCAGTGGTTTGATCAGGCCGAGAGGCCATATTCGTGTCCGACAGGTTTTGAGGTTCGACCGCCATTAACGCACATTGAAGCAGCTTCTCCCGCGCTCCAGGCTTGAGGACTCCAGGTCTCTAGCTGCTGCGGAGTACGAGGAGTCTTGCGAAGGCAGCCAGCCAGCAACCTATGCAAATCGAAGCCGCAGCTGCAGAAGCCAGGCCGCGGTCTCCCAGCAGGCGCACGCGAGGAAAGGTCTGCGTTTAGTCCCACATCGGTAAGCCTCACACCCGTTCCACTGTTTAAATTGATTTTGTGCAGTAGCCTTACTGCCTCAGTACACGGGGTGAGGTCCCCTTACACCCGCCCGGTTACCCGGTCTCGTCCGCGCTCACGCCCCGCGGACCTGACCCGACCCGACTTAGACTGACCTGCACTCCTCGCCCACCACGCACGCCGGTGGGCCTGGACCCGGGCCTGACCCGAACCCGATTACCCGGCAGCTCTGGGAGAGCTTTCCCAAGAGTGGTTTCAGAGAGAGAGAGAGACGCGGGGGGAGGGGGGTAGAGTAGGTTTTGCCTCTGACGAAAAACTCTGAAGTGTGCAGGCACAGGCGAAAAAGAAGACCCGCGGAAGAAGAAGGAAGCTGACTGTAGCAACAGGTAGTTAAGTCGTCTGATTTGGAAATCAGACGACTGCCTGAAGGGAAAAGAAGAAAGGAGGGGTGACGTCCCTGGCTGAAAAAGAAAAGAAGAAGCTGACACTTAGCCGCAAGGAGGAGAAACAAGAAGAAACCTTCACAGAAGAGACTGCAGAAAAAGAAGAGAGGCCAAAGCAGGAACAGCAG
This sequence comes from Thalassia testudinum, assembly GCA_037157565.1. Lineage (NCBI taxonomy): Eukaryota > Viridiplantae > Streptophyta > Magnoliopsida > Alismatales > Hydrocharitaceae > Thalassia > Thalassia testudinum. The sequence continues at coordinate 65,612,819 of JAZHRO010000025.1, read as the reverse complement.
GAAGAAGAAGAAGAGCATCACCATTGCAGAAGAAGAACATCACCTCTGCAGAACAAAGAAGAAGAAGGAGATCTAAAGAAAGAAAGAAAGAAGAGCATCACCTCAGAACAAAGAGAAAAGAAGACAACAAATTCTTTCCCTCTCTCTTTCTTTTTGTAAAAGAAACATGTATATCTCTAGAATACAACTTGCTCCCTGAGTTCGACCTCGGGAACTCTTTTATTTTCCGAGTAAAAAATTTATATATTTGAAATGTTGGTAGTAACCGGCTATACTACAATGTTATAACAAACTAAAACCCGGTTATCCCGAAGCCAACCGATTTCAGCAGGCGAAGCAGGGGTAGCATGTCCTGAGGACTGCTAATTATGCCAAACCCTACTTGCTTAAGTCATTTGACAATCAAACCTCCCAACATAGCACCTTTCGAAGCAAGCAGACGTCACTAATTCGTAATGTGTTCAGGAGAGTACCCTGAAATGGACTCAATGAATCTTAGGGCCAATGTCTACTAAATTTTATTGAGTGCTAGGTAGTGCTTGTGCTCAAGGTATATGATGAGGCGTTGTTGGGGGTTGTGGCTCTTGACTAATTCAATTGAGCGTGTGTGCATTCAACAAAACATGATTTTCAAGGAAGGGTTTTTTTAGATGTGGTGGCTTTTAATGATTTGTCCCTGCTTTAGTGCGTTTTTATGGTTGAAATTTCTTAATGCTTTCAAACAATGTTTAAGTGAGTACACAAGGTTTTGCATAAAACAGGTGTTGATCAATTTCCTTAAAGACCAATGTGGCACTAGAAATAAGCAACCCTAATGTATTCACCCCTAAAGTTCATGCAATTCTAGAATTAATTTAAATTGGAGTGGTCTGACCAAATACAAAGCACAGGTGGCTTCACAAACACCACTCAAAAGAAAAAGAACACTCCAAAAAGATTTTTTGTCTTTAAGAATATTAGAGTGTTTTTTTGTTTAGGTGATGGATTTGAGATGTGGGACAAGTAGTCATTCACCATACCAATTTTTTAATTTTTTTTTAGATTTTTTTTTTAATTTTTTTAAGTAAGTAAACAATCAAACTATCCTAAGGTTCATGAACGATCCTAAATGCGATTTTCTTCAAAATCAAAAATGAAGATACGCTAAGGTGGATACTCACAAGAGTCTTCACAACACTTTTCTCCCAATGTACCATCTTGGATCGCGCTCCTCCCAACGCCTAGGCACCGAGATCTTGGAACCAATGAATAAAGAGAAAAAAAGGTGAGTCAGAAAATGTGAGTACCGATGCAAGGATAAAAGTGACTAAAAGATCCATTGCCTCCTTGGCAATGGCGCCAAAAACTAACGTCGGAAAACACATTTAAATAATTCATTCGTTGTAGCAAGCATTCACGACCTCAATTTTAATAAGAAAATTGAACGGTGAGTCTGAATGTCAATCTCAGGGAGGCAAGTAATCAAATCAGATTGTCACTTTAATGTCAGAAGATATTCATTTTGTTTGCTCACGAAGAGAGAGAGAGAGAGGGAGTGAGAGGGAGAGTGTGGTAGGGTTAGAGATTCATAGGAGAGCAGCGATAGCTAATTATTCACGAAAAGTAGACACGATGAATCATCATAAAATCTAGCTAGGAATGAGCATGAGACAATAATTATGATATCAAAATCTACTTTATTGAATATCAAACATAGTCTCGAAGTTGTGATCAACAAAAATTAGATGAATGCTTAAAGGAAAATAAACTACAAGCTATCGAAGACTAGAAACTAAATGCAAGGAGGTGGATGGTGTTGAGCCAACCACAACAATGGAGGGGCTTCCGTCAGTGGCTTGGCATCTTCGGGAACACTTGTTGAGGCTCTATGAAGGTGGGGACGTACTTGGTAGAAGCTAGAGATCAATCCCCTGTGCAATGGAGGTCTACAAGTCACTTTATAGTGGAAGAAGGAGAGCTAAAATAGTCATCGCATCAATAGCAACAGCAAGGACGTCCCTGCAAGCGTTGCTATAGCTAGCTCATACGCATGTTATCACCACACATGCATAGCTGGTGTCATGCCTGTGAGGAGAATAGCGAGCCATTGGATCAACAATGCGGATTGCCATCGAATGGTCGAGGATGAGTCTAGAAGGCTTATTATCACATCCATCATGCTCATCGCGCTGTAAGAGATCATGGCCATCGGATTGCATGCGGAGGGCTAAGATTGCGCATGACATCATCCTTCGGATCACTCCTTGGGCATACGTATGATCAGGCGTTGAAGTGGGCATCGAACCACCCGTGGATGAATCATCCACTTCTGGAGGTGCCACGTAGCCGTTATCCTCGCTGTTCACTTTCACATCAATAGCTAAATTTCACCCACCCACATGAGAGTGGATCAAATCCATGTGCAGGGCTTCGACCTTGCATCTGGTGTGCGTGAGTTGGAGCGCTAACCGCTGCGCCATCCACGTGGATTGTCGTGTGGATGACTTTGGGCTCCCATGGCATCGACCGTTGGATGGAGATCCAATGGTCAGGATCTCACGTGAGCCTCTCTTCAGATCCTAAGGCACATGGTGAGGGGGCTACATGGCTACTTTCCAGCTGTTGGGTGGACATCAAATGGTCGCGATCGTCGTTGGGTGCGATGGAGGCTTGGATGACTGCCATGTGTCACCATTTGGGCCGTTGATCAGTAGATCAAAGGTCAGACTTCCCAGACTTGTTGTGGGAGCTATGGGGGTCAGATGGAGGTGATTTTGAATCCATTGGACTTCATAAGTAGATTCAGATCAATCTGTAAGGTCTGATTGCTCATCTGAGACTTGTTTCAATAGGAACTTGTATAGTAGGCCATTAAACATTAATTCTAAGGAATCCTAAACTAACGTAGTGCAGCATGCATGCAATTCTCCCAATCCCACCATAGTGTGATAGAAATGCGTAGGTGACTCCCAACGAGCGCTGAATTTAAGGTCCCCAACTAGACTCAGAGTGAGGCGAAAGTTTGTTACCCTCTAGCAAGACAACTGTCTCACCAACGGGGGAAGGCTTATGCGTGAGATACGGTTTGAATCATTGCCCATTAACCATAAATTTATTCCCAGATTTGGGATCTGCAATTTCGACGGCACTGTTGGGAAAACGTCTTGAGACTAGGAAAGTGCCAGTCCATTTGGACTTTAGTTTTCTAGGAAAGAATTTGAGCCAAGCATTATAAAGCCAAACCTACTGTGATGGCTCAAACTCCTTCTTCCTAATGCGACTATTGTGAAAGGCCTTGGCTCATTGTTTAAAGGTCAAGGCAGAGTCATAGGCTTCACGATGTAGCTCTTCTAATTCCTGAAGTTGGAGTTTCCTTTCTCAACCGCACAGGTCTGGGTCGATGTTACATCGGCGAACCACCCAATAAGCATGGTTCTCTAGCTCCATAGGAAAATGACAAGGCTTTCTAAAAATAATCCGATATGGTGACATACCAAGGGGAGCCTTGAAGGCAATCCGATATGCCCATAAGGCGTTAATCAGCTTGTCAGACCAATCCTTAAGGTCAAGTCAAATTATTTTCTGAAGGATCTGCTTAATCTATCGGTTTGACACTTCATCCTAGCCATTCGTTTGAGGATGATATGGAGAAGCGATATGATGGTGGACTCCATATTTCCTCAAAAGTACCGAAATGATGGGCGAGTGAAATGCCTTCCTCCATCCAAAATGATGGCCTGAGGGATCCCAAACCGTGTAAAGATAAAGTCCTTAACAAATTTGGTGGTGATGACATGGTCAGCATGGCACGTAGGACTACCCTTAATCCATTTTGTGACATAATCGATGGCAACGAGGATGTACTTGAAACTGTTTGAAGAAGGAAATGGGCCCATAAAGTCAATTCCCTGGATATCAAAGATTTCTGCAGCTAGGATGGGTTGCAAGAGCATCATGTCGCAACGTGACATTGACCCTAGCGATTGGCTCTTAGTGCAACGCTTAGCGTATTGTGTGCATCCTAATGAAGGGAGTACCAAAGGAATCCGCACTGCAACACCTTAGTTGCAGTTTTCTCCTAGAAAAATGGCATCAACAGGCCTAATCTTGGCAAAAGGATAGCACATTGCGGAACTCACTTTCAGGAACACAGCAACAAATAATCTGATTAGCACCTACTCTAAAAAGAAGTGGATTATCCTAGAAATAATACTTTGCTTTTGCAATGAGATGCTCTTGCTGGTTTTTAGGTCAGCCACATGGAAGAGATCTAGAAGCAAGGTAATTAGCGATATCGACATACCATGGTCCACTTGCCACATCCATCACTAGAAGATGCTCATCTGGAAAAGATTCATTTAATGGAAAGGTAAGTCCAATATGGTTTAGGTTGAGTCTAGAGAGGTGGTCTGCGATCACATTCTGGGCTCCAGCCTTATCTCGTATCTCAAAATAAAACTCTTGAAGGAGAAGGATCCAACAAATCAATCAAGGCTTTGCATCCTTATTCATGAGATGACTAATGGCCGCGTAATCTATGAAGATGGTAACATGAGAGCCCAGAAAATACGAACAAAATCTCTCCATCCCAAAGATTACTGCCAGCAGCTCCTTTTTAGTGGTTGTGTAATTACGTTGGGCCTCATCCAGCGTCTTACTGGCATAACACACCACGAAGGGGTGTTTATCATGTCTTTGTCCCAAGATAACTCCGACAACTAGGTCATAAGCATCACATATCAGCTCAAAGTCGAGGGACCAATCAAGCAGTTAGAGAACATGGGCCTTGGTGATAGCATCACGTAATTGTGTAAATGCTTGAATATAGTCAAGGCCCATATCGAAGGGCACATCAGTAGATAGGAGATGCATCAAAGGTCTGGAATTCTTGGAGAAATCCTTGATAAATCTCCTATAGAACCCGATGTGACCCAAAAAGGAGCGAATTTGCCAGATAGATCTAGATACAGGTCAATTAGCCATCACATCAAGTTTAGCTCTGTCCACCTCGATACCCCTCTTTGAGATGATATGTCCCAAAACAATACCTTCATGCACCATAAAATGACTTTTCTCTCAAGAGAGCACGAGGTTAACATCAATACATCTTTGAAGGAAGCAAGTCAAGTTGGCTAGGCAGTCATCAAAAGTGGGTCCAAAGACTGAAAAGTCATCCATAAAGACCTCAAGAAAATCACCCACCATATCATGGAATATCGCCAACATGCATCTTTGGAAGGTAGCTGGCACGTTGCAAAGTTTGAATGGCATCCTTTTGAAAGCGAAGGTGCCAAAGGGGTAGGTAAAGGTAGTTTTCTCTTGGTCTTGGGGGTCAATAGCCACCTAGTTATAGCCTAAGAATCCATCCAGGAAATAAAAGAATTGATTTCCCGCTAACTGCTCTAGGATTTGATCGATAAAAGGTAGTGGAAAATGGTCTTTCTTAGTAGGAGTATTGAGTTTCCTATAGTCTACACACACTCTCCAAGATGAAGGAGTACGTGTAGGGATGGATTCTCCCCTGTCATTGACACAAATGGTGAGACCCTCCTTTTTTGGAACAACATGAATTGGGCTCACCCAAGGGCTGTCGCTGATCTAGTAAATGATGCCTACATCAAGTCACTTGATAATTTCATTCTCAATGACCTCCCGCATATTAGGTTTGAGACGTAACTGTATCTCATGGGAAGGTTGAGCCTCCTCCTCCGTATATATATGATGAGTGCAGTTGGAGGGGCTAATACCAGTCAAATCAGAAAGAGACCATCCAATAGCTGCCTTATGTTCAATTAGGACCTTCATTAGCTTGCACTCTTGCTCCCTAGACAATTTTGAACTGATGATTATAGGAAGCATTTCATTTGGTCCTAGGAAATCATACTTTACCATCTCAGGCAGTGCCTTACTCAGGAGTGGATGGGGAAAGATTAGGCAAATCTTGGGATGAGAGTGTCCCAAAAGAATCTGAGGAAAGAATAAGGGGTGAAGGAAAATGGCCCTTAGGTTGGCCAAGGATAGAGGCATCTTGGATTGATGGATCCAAGAAGGGAGAGGCCTAGTGATCAGCATTTGGGAACAAGGTCCTAGTGTGGAATGTCAATTCCACCTAATTTGGTGAGAAAGAATGGGCACTCCGGTCTTCAAGGGGTGGACCAGAGGTGAGCAGCCCAAATATGACTCTAACCATGAGGCATAAGAAGCAGAGTGGACCTCGTCAGGGGTCTGGTTAAGAAGAGATAAGGGTAAGGGGAGGGGTGGGGAAATGTTATAGTAACAGTCACTTAGGTGATTGTGACTCTCCAGGGGTATGCCACAGTAGTTCGAACAGGTCCCTACCAACCCGATACACGCACTGATGGCCATGTCATCGTTAGACGTGTCATTCTCAATAAGATCGCAATCAAAGTTCTTGGCGCCCTTGAAAATGTTAAGTTTAAGCTTTTTAGAGCCCACGGCAATCTCAATGTTGCCTGATTCACAATCGATTGGGCACGGGTAGTGGCCAAGAAAGGTCTGCTGAGGATTATCGGATAATTAGAACAAGAATTAGGAACTTTCATATCTAATACAAGAAAGTCAATAGGAAAATAGAGACTGTTGACCTTAACCACCACGTTTTCCACCACACCCCACGGGATTTTTACAGAGCGATCGGTCAATTCCAATGCAATAGGGGTGGGTTTCAGATTTCCCAATGCAAATTTTCGGAACATGATGGTCGATATGAGATTACTGGAGGATCCTAAATCTAGCAAGGCACAATCAAAATTGCAGCCTTTGATGCTGCATGAAATGAGAGGTGTGCCTGGGTCTTTCTACTTCGGTGGTAATTTTGACAGTACAACACAACTCGCATGAGGTGAGAGAACCACTGGGTTCTTGGTTTTCTTTTGCTGTCTCCTGGGTGTGTTGTAGTCCTTAAAGAAACGGCCGACAGTGACAGATTTTATGCGGTTTGTAAAATACGTCGTTGTAACGTGCAAAATCGATCAACCCTTAAATTTATAAACCTAGATAGTGGGGTATCTAGGGTCGTCCAAGGAGGCAAGTTTGCAAAAATTAAATCTCTTGCTTTGAAAGAAAATCTCAACTTTCTTTTTGGCCTTTTCAACTATATCATTCTTTTCTGGGTTTTGAAATAACGAGAGAAAACACAAGTTGTTGGTGAAAAAGTAAATAACAACTACGATTACTAAGCTAACACCTAAGTGACAAGTAATTCTTCTTCCTAAGCTCACTCTAGGCACATGGAGGCCTAGAGTAACTAGGGAGAGGGAGTGAAGAGTGCTAGAATCACAGCTATTAAAATGCAACTAAAAGAAATTGGAAAGAAGGCAACTAGATTAATGAGAAAGTGTTTTGTAGAAAAACCTAGTAGATGAAAGCTTCTACTACTAGAGAATTGCAATAAATAAAATAAAACACAAATCCTCTAGATAGATGGTGAAGAAGAGGTCTTCTTGCTCCAAGCTTGGTAGCTCCCGAGCTTGAAAAGAGTCCTCCAACTTCTTCCTTGCTATGCTTCGCCAAGGTGGCGTCCTCCAAAGCAAGCCCTAAGGGGACGTGCCCTAAGCCTTTCTCTAAGAATGGACGTCCACCCTAGATTCTTCTCCTTTGCCTGGCCATCCTCCTTGAAGTAGAAAAGTCCTCCTCCTTGGCGTGGCCCAAGTTGAAGAGAGTGGGGAGAAGAAGGCACCAAAGGGGCCGGTGATGTGCCCCATTAATCTTCCTCTCTACTCCTTCTCCTTGGCCGTAGGTATAGGTGGATGTAGGTGGAATAATACACTAATGGAGGATGCTCTAAAATGGTGGTAGGTGGTGGGTTTATATAGAGTAGGAAGGGGGCTAAGGTGACTCTTGAAATGAAGGGCTAAGATGGGAAGATGGAGGTGGTTGGGGATCCTATGGCTAAGGGCAATTGGTGCCAACCCAAGGGACACTTAGGGGGTGGTTATGGGTGGTAGCACCCCTTGAAGTTGGCACCAAACTGGCTTCTAGAAGGGGGGCTTAGGTGGAGCCAAGTAAGGTTCTAGAAGGAAGGGTAGGTGGATGGCTACGATGGGTTGTAGGGTTAAGTGTATGGTGGATATGGGGGTGGATGTTGGTGCCAAAAAGGGGGGTAGTTAGGGTTAGGTTTTGGCACCAAAATTGGTGCCTTTTGGTGGTGATGATGGGGTGAAGAGGTGGCTAGGAGGTGGCACCAACTTGGAGTAGGATAGATAGCTTAGGTAGGGCTTAAGTTGGTGGAGCTAGCTAGGGTTGAGTTGAAGGTCGTGGATGGCCAAGGAGCTGGTTGCTAGCTTAGCTATCTATGGAGTAGAGGAGGAGGTATTGGAGCTAGGGTTTGAAGAGAGGAGTTGAGGAGGAGAAGTCTAGAGCTGGAACTGGAGCTGGCAGCTGCTAAAGAGGCTGGCATGGAGCTACTCTAGCTGGCTTAGCTTGCTAGTTCTTTTCTAGCTGCTAAGCTAAGCTAAAGTGAGTTGGCTTCTACCATAATGAGCTGAGGTGAGCTGGGTTTGGTGCTCCTAGGGAGGATCAAGTTGGTTGAGGCAGTATGGTAGCTTAGCTCAACTGAGTTGGGCTAAGCTGAGTCCCCGGGAGCTGGACTTGAGCTTCCTGAGCTGGAATGAAGTTATCTTCAGCTGGATGGAGTTGAGTGGATGTAGCTGGATCTGAGCTGAGGTGAACTCCAATCAACTCAGCTGAGCTAGCTAGAGCTCCCTGTGGACTAGTGGGAGCTAAAATGAGCTAGACTCAACTAGGTTTAGCTGGATATGAGCTGACTTGAGCTAGGTTGAGCTTAGATGAACTCTCTTGAGCTGCCATTCAACTGAGATTAGGTGAATGGAGTTGGGATGAGCTAACCCTAGTTCAAGTGGGCTAGATTCCAGCTGTGGTGAGCTGGATCAAGTTGAGTTCCAGTTATTCTGAGCTCCTCGTTCACCATTTGCCTTCTTGAGTGCTAGGGTTTTAGGGATTGTATATCTGTTCATCCCTAACACTCACAAAAACACATTAAAACAACAAAAGAAAATGCAATGCATGCCTATCCTTGTTAATGCCTAAATGCAGCTCGAAGACCTATTTGCGGAGCAAAACTCTAAGAGCTAGGTTTGTTTTTATGCATAAGAATGATGATAAACTGTAATTTATCACACCCCCATGCTTATGTTTTGCTAGTCTCCTAGCGAAGCTTTAATTTTTTTGGAAAATGCAATTTCTGGGAAATCTAATTTTTTTCGACTTTTGAGGAGAAAAAGATTAAGGGACCTTGGTTGATCTAAACACAGGTGGCATGGGATTTTTTAAAGATAAACATCGGGATTTATTTTTGGATCCAACCATTAGACAAAACGAGATCAATATATCCTCCAGAAAATTCATAAATTAACCCCTTGTTAATTCAGATGACTTGAAATTTTAGTTTTTAGGATTTCTCTACTCATGAATCTGATTTGCAACTTACAAAATCCTTTAAAACCTTGTGTCCGTGCTTGTGAAAAAGCCAACATTTATAGGGGCGTGTTAAATTATTTATTTATTTATTCATTTAATTTTTTTTTTGGGTATGCAAGCAGGAAAATAAAATAACTAAAGAAAAATGCATGTTTTTAGGTTTTGAAAATCCTAAATCGATCGTCAAATTTTAAAAAACCCCCCTTGCTTAAGATATGCAATGTCCTCATGCATTAGGTGGGAAAAGGGATCACCTTAGTGAAGAACGGTTGGGTTTAGGATGATCAAAACCTGGAAAAAGAAGAAAAAAGGAAAGCAGGAAAAAAATGATGGGATACCTCCCATCCAGTGCTATCTTTTGCGTCATTCAACCAGGCGTGAAGGTATGCATGGAAGACAGAAAACCATGTGAAAAGTTGGACACTTGAATGTCTTTAATAAAAGTGTCTTCCTCAAGATCCCTAAAAAGATGAGTGGTAAAGATAAAGGGATCAAAATAAAATAGAGAAATGGAAAAATGATCCGGATCTGACCATGGTTTAAGTGCTTGTAAAATGCCAGACTCTGGTGGGTCGGGTGATAGGTCTAATGGAAAGGGATGGGGAATGGAGTCAATGAGATGTAGGGTGGGTGAAGTTAGTGTGGATGTTTTTGGTGAAAAATCAGGTAGATGAAAAGGGGGAAAGTCAAACCCTAGTTGATCTGGAAAGTCTTGGACCACATAATTATCCTTAGAATAAGAATCAGTAAAATCTAAATCAATAGTGGTCAAAGATGAATGAGATTAGATCAACATAGACGTCTCAAATACTGTTTCCATTTTATTATTAATGTCCTAAAAAATTTTGTGATCAATGGACCTCTTGGAAGTTTGAAATAAATCTAATGAGAAGGTCTAGCTAGTGCAACTTATATTCATTTTCCCAGAATAAGAATTGATATTAGTTGCTACCATAATCAGAAAAGGTCTTCCAAGGATGGCATTAATGAGAGCCTTGGGTGCCTCTATGTCAAGGACCAGAAAATTTACCGGAAATAGACAATTCCGGACCTTGATAATACCATCCTCAACAACTCCCCGTGGTTGAATGGTAGATTGATCTTCCAATTGAAATTGAACCTTAGTAGGTTTTAGATCACTGAATCAAAATTCCTCAAATAAGACAGGAGGGATGAGATTACTAGAGGTACCTAAGTCGAGAGGGGCACGAAAAAAAATGGTGTCAGTTATGACAACTGAGATGAGTGATGTGCCCTGGTCCTTTTTTGTGAAAGGCAGCTTGCTTTGAAAAACTGAGCTGGCTGTCTTTGGGAGGACCAACCTTTCTAGATTCTGATCATGCCCTTTTGAAGTAAATTTTTTAGAGGCATGGGGAGAATCTAGGATGGGAATATTCCTCTCGACTTGCTCAAATAAGTCCAAAGGATTATAGTCAGAGGGCTCTAATTTTGGATTGTTGGATTGCAGTTATTGAGAGTGGGAAATAGGGTTTGAATGAGGTGTTTTTGGGATTTCTTTTTCTTCCTTATTGAGGTTAGGGGAGTCAATCTGCATTGGTTGAGAATCAGTTTCACCATTTGAATGTGAAGGCCTTAAATCCGTGGTGGGTTCCTCACTCCTCAAAGTCTCTGCATATGCAGTTTGGTGATCACTGGGAGGAGGTGGGGGGGCCTGATGTTGATAGAAACTGGGTTGGTGTTGCGATATTGGGTTAATAGGAGGTTGAACCGTATGGTTCTGATGTTTGTATCCACCCGGGTGTTGGTTCCTGTGATTAATAAAGTTTGGTGTGGGTTAGGATGGTGAGTGTCCTACAAGTCTTTGAGTCAAAATATCCCTAATTTGATCATTGAGATTATTAATAAGACGGGTTATTTCCTTTGTTTTACTTTATAACTCCTGCAGGGTTTTCATCATTTGGGCATTAATGTCTTCTTGAGATTGCCCAGATTGATAAGTCTGATTTGAACCATACCCTCCAAATGGGTTCTGTTGTTGGTGTGGAACCAGATTGGTCCAGGAGTGAGCCGGTTAATTCCCCCCATTAGAGGAATTTTTCAATTTCTCCTAGAAAGTAGGGACATTTTGGGTGGGGTGATGATTGGGATAAACATAATTCCATGTTGGACCATGGAAAGCCTCAGAATAATAATTATACTCAGCACGGGGTTTATGCAGATTTTCTCTCTTGCGGGTGTTAAAAGGGGTAAGATGTGGAATGTGTGGAGCTTGGGTAGGTGTGGCAGGGCTCCCTTGGTTGGCTAGGTTTGTTAAATCCTTCTGCAACTGTTGCTGCTTAACTTGTAGATGAGCCATGATAGAGTAGAGATTAGGTGGAGGGGCCTGATTAAGTAGCTCCTGGGTGGAAAAATAGGGGAAAGAAAAATTAACATGCGAGTTAGAGGACCAATTTTGATTTTCCATTTAAAGAAGAGGAAGAATGTCGGAAAAGTCCTTTTTAGGGGAGGCAAAATCAAGTGGTCCCTCCAAGTGTGGAGTTTTGGACCACCGCCCATGCAAAATGGAAGAAATGGTAGGGGAGGAGAAGAGATGGGGATGAGAGAAGTGTGTACACAAGCAATCAAATTCTAGACCTAACTTAATTATGACTCCCTAGAATTTAACCTAAGACTTGGTCTACCTAGGAAATAAGTAATCAACAGTGAATACCCATTCTGTCAATAAATCTAGCCAAGTTGCTTAAGGGGAGGTTTGGGCCCAAGCGTTTCCTAGGAAAATCCCCAGGTGCTTGTACAAACCCGCACCTAGTCATTTGACATGGCCCCTCAGCGTGAACACCAAATATAGATGACAGAATTGGTATTAACTAGAGAAAACTTAAGTCCTATATAGCAAGCCTAAATTGATGAAATCTTAGGGGTCAAATTGCTACAGATTTTAGTTAGGTCTAGGATACTATAGTGCAAACGAAATGTGGAGGGCATTTATTAGGTTTTTGCCCTGTTATTTCAATTTTTTTGTGTGTACAAGAATTGGAAAATGGTTCCAATGAAAAGCAAGTTGTCACACAATTTTTTTGTATTTATGTTTTTTAGGATTCAATTTAATTGAATGTGTTTTAGGGTTATTCTTTTTTAAATGTTCAAACAAGTTTGAAACTCCACAATCAAAGGAAAAATAAGTTGTATGGGTGATGATATATTTCCTTTATATTGTGGGACTAAAAAGCAAAAGAAGAAATCGTAATTGGATTTGAACCCTAATACAGAAAATTACTACCAATGAATTCTTTTTAGGCTTTCCGAATTAGTAGTGGTCCAAACAATGCAACCAACACTACAACCTTATGTAAAATCAAACAAGGATTCCAGAAAAGATTTTTATAAGATTTTAGGAATTTTTTTAATAATTGTTTTAAATTTTTATGTGTACTGGTATCAAAGTCCAGAAATGAGATCCATGGGTATTTTGGACTTTTTAGTACTACTAATGACTCATAAAATTTTGGTGATTCTATATGATGTGTAAAATTTCACAAGGATTCCAGAAAGCTAAATTTCACAAAAATTGGATAAGTATAAAAATTCTAAAAATTCACGGACAGTAGCAAAAGAGGAAGATTAGAGGGTGTGACCCCTCTACAGTCCACGAATTTTTGAAAATCAAATACAAAACCAAATGATCTGAAATTTGGAACAGATGTTCCTGACTCAATTTGGAATAATTGTCTGAAATTTTATGATTTTAGGAGGCCTATGGTGTTGGGGATTGATTTTTCAAGTATGGATAGGAATCTGGACCCGAAAAATAGAACACCAATACTTGGATTGGAGTGGTGTTTAGTGAAGCATACAAGCAAACAATGGATTTTTATGGGCACCACTCAAGTTAATTAAAGTGTTTAGGGTCCTGAAAGCCAAGTTTAATATTTTTTTGGTAGTCTTTTAGACTAAATGTGACAAGTAATGGGGAACCAGCCTGAAATCATGGGAAGAAAAGGAACTTTGAGCTTTTACTTCTCAATTCTCGCTTTCCCGCTGTAGTTCCTACACACACTAGAGAAAAGAAAGAGAAGAGGACGAGATCCACTTCAAGCAAGAGAAAACAAAATTAAGCAAAGCCATGCCACCTCGGCAACGGCGCCAAAAAGTGACACAGATTTTACGCAATTTGTAAAATACGTCGTTGTAATGCGCAAAATCGATCAACTCTTAAATTTATAAACCTAGATAGTGGGGTATCTAGGGTCGTCTAAGGAGGCAAGTTTGCAAAAATTAAATCTCCTGCTTTGAAAAAAAATCTCAACTTTCTTTTTGGCCTTTTCAACTATATCATTCTTTTCTGAATTTTGAAATAATGAGAGAAAACATGAGTTGTTGGCGAAAAAGTAAGTAACTATGATTACTAAGCTAACACCTAAGTGACAAGTAATTCTTCTTCCTAAGCTCACTCTAGGCACATGGAGGCCTAGAGTAACTAGGGAGAGGGAGTGAAGAGTGCTAGAATCACAGCTATTAAAATGCAACTAAAAGAAATTGCAAAGAAGGCAACTAGATTAATGAGAAAGTGTTTTATAGAAAAACCTAGTAGATGAAAGCTTCTACTACTAGAGAATTGCAATAAATAAAATAAAACACAAATCCTCTAGATAGATGGTGAAGAAGAGGTCTTCTTGCTCCAAGCTTGGTAGCTCCCAAGCTTGAAAAGAGTCCTCCAACTTCTTCCTTGCTATGCTTCGCCAAGGTGGCGTCCTCCAAAGCAAGCCCTAAGGGGACATGCCCTAAGCCTTTCTCTAAGAATGGACGTCCACCCTAGATTCTTCTCCTTTGCCTGGCCATCCTCCTTGAAGTAGAAAAGTCCTCCTCCTTGGCGTGGCCCAAGTTGAAGAGAGTGGGGAGAAGAAGGCACCAAAGGGGCCGGTGATGTGCCCCATTAATCTTCCTCTCTACTCCTTCTCCTTGGTCGTAGGTATAGGTGGATGTAGGTGGAATAATACACTAATGGAGGATGCTCTAAAATGGTGATAGGTGGTGGGTTTATATAGAGTAGGAAGGGGGCTAAGGTGACTCTTGGAATGAAGGGCTAAGATGGGAAGATGGAGATGGTTGGGGATCCTTTGGCTAAGGGCAATTGGCGCCAACCCAAGGGACACTTAGGGGGTTGTTATGGGTGGTGGCACCCCTTGAAGTTGGCACCAAAATGGCTTCTAGAAGGGGGGCTTAGGTGGCGCCAAGTAGGGTTCTGGAAGGAGGGGTAGGCGGATGGCTAGGATGGGTTGTAGGGTTAAGTGTATGGTGGATATGGGGGTGGATGTTCTTGCCAAAAAGGGGGGTAGTTAGGGTTAGGTTTTGGTGCCAAAATTGGTGCCTTTTGGTGGTGATGATGGGGTGAAGAGTTGGCTAGGAGGTGGTGCCAACTTGGAGTAGGCTAGCTAGCTTAGGTAGGGCTTAAGTTGGTGGAGCTAGCTAGGGTTGAGTTGAAGGTGGTGGATGGCCAAGGAGCTGGTTGCTAGCTGAGATAAGCTAAGCTATGCTAGCTTAGCTAGCTATGGAGTAGAGGAGGAGGTATTGGAGCTAGGGTTTGAAGAGAGGAGCTGAGGAGAAGTCTAGAGCTTGAACTGGAGCTGACAGCTGCTGAAGAGGCTGGCATGGAGCTACTCTAGTTGGCTTAGCTTGCTAGTTATTTTCTAGCTGCTAAGCCAAGCTAAAGTGAGTTGGCTTCTACCATAATGAGCTGAGGTGAGCTGGGTTTGGTGCTCCCGAGGAGGATCAAGTTGGTTGAGGCTGCTAAGGTAGCTTAGCTCAACTGAGTTGGGCTAAGCTGAGTCCCCGGGAGCTGGACTTGAGCTTCCTAAGCTGGAATGAAGTTATATTCAGCTGGATGGAGTTGAGTGGAGCTGGATGTACCTGAATCTGAGCTGGGGTGAACTCCAGTCAACTCAACTGAGCTAGCTGGAGCTCCCTGTGGACTAGTGGGAGCTAAAATGAGCTAGACTCAACTAGGTTGAGCTAGATATGAGCTGACTTGAGCTAGGGTGAGCTTAGATGAACTCTCTTAAGCTGCCATTTAGCTGAGATTAGCTGAATGGAGCTGGGATGAGCTAACCCTAGTTCAAGTGAGCTAGATTCCAGCTATGGTGAGCTGGATTAAGCTGAGTTCCAGTTATTCTGAGCTCCTCCTTCGCCATTTGCCTTCTTGAGTGCTAGGGTTTTAGGGGTTGTATATCTATTCATCCCTAACACTCAGAAAAACACATTAAAACAACAAAATAAAATGCAATGCTTGCCTATCCTTGTTAATGCCTAAATGCAGCCCAAAAACCCATTTACGGAGCAAAAATCTAAGAGCTAGATTTGTTTTTATGCATAAAAATGATGATAAACTGTCATTTGTCAGACAATCCGGATGTGATCGATTGCCTCTAGCAAGGGAACCTTGATCTCAACATCCTTGAATAAATCAGGCAGATTATCAAAGGTCTACATGTTTTTTTTTTCTTGCCTTTTGGCTCCCTTACTAGAGCCTCAGGGAATGAGACCTATTTTAGCACTAGTTTGAGTGCGTCATCCTCATGAGAATGTGGTGCACAATCCAAATGAGAGGACGTTGAATAAGATAGGCCAGGATAAAGTCAAGGCAGATCGATGGTCTATTTACCACTCCTTGTAGTAGTCTCATTGGATGTCGCAGATCCAATGGGATCATAAGGCTGAGGTGGGTTCACAACAGGGACATAGGGTTGATGTGCTGCAGCGGGATTAGCCTAAAATCTTGGTGGAGTACTTAGAGCGTGCAGAATTTGGTGAACCTGCCCCTAAGAAGGTCGCATATGTGGTTACAGACCACAGGGTACAAAATTTTGCTGGTTTGGGATAGGTTAGGCAGGAAGAGTGCCCTGAGATCGAGTCATCATGCATAGTTGACTGATCTCAGCATTCTATTGTTCCAATTGGTGTTGAAGAGAAGTCATATTTTCTTCATAGTGCTTCGACATTTTCATCAACATTCGCATCAATTTATCAAGAGGGCTTGATGCGCGATCTGTTTAAGGTGTGCAAGGGCCCAACAACGGACTTGCTGGAGACAATATTGGGCCCTTGGGATGATGGGAGTGAACGGTTGCACTGGTCCACCAGTGGGGTTTTGGCATTGAGGGTTGTTGGACCATGCGAAGTTTGGATGATTGCGCCACCCTGGGTTTTAAGTAGTAGAATATGGCTTGTTCCCTAGGACGCATACATCTTCAAATTTAGAAGATGAGTCCACATATGATAATGCATCTGAGTACATGGAGGCTTGCTCCTCCATGTCGTAATACTGGCAAGCAGAAGCCAGGTCCACATTACTTACCTAGTCGCTCAGTGAGATACTCGACAAGGATGGTGCAAGTCATGCAGGATTCTTGGTAATCAGCCTGACTTGGGAAGGATTGGGCTTGTGACATGGTGGAGGAGTCGAAGTGTGAGCCATAGAAGTGGGGTTGGCCAAAAGTTTGTTCAACTTCTTGTGTATGATGGAGACTTCATCCAATTTTTGTGCGATCAAGTTTAAGTTAGTGGATGAATGGGAGGGTCCCATGTCAACCTCGCGTGCTTTGCTATGAGGTGTGGTGATCCGATTAAAGGTGACAATGGAAGCATTGTTCATAGAATTCTGACTCATGTTTTCAAATAGTTCAAACACTCCATCCTTGTCTTTATTCATGAAATTACCCCTACAGGAAGCATTCGCAATTTGCCTCAAAGTTTCATTTAGCCTATAATAGAAGATCTGGGATACATGCCACTTAGGTAGACTGTGGTGTGGACATTTCCTGAGGAGGTCATTATACCTCTCCTAGGATTCATGAAACTGCTCACCGTTTTGTTGTGTAAAAGAAGTTATAGCACGGTGAAGTGCATTGGTGTGCCCGATTGGAAAGAATTTCTTAAGAAATGCTGTGCTCATCTCTTCCCAAGAATGGATGGATTTCCCAATAGTGCGCAACCATTGCACAGCTTTGTCCCACAATGAATATGGGAACATTTTCATGAGGACAATATGTTACCCGATGTTTCTTGGTTTAATCATTTCAGTTAAATGGGTTAAGTCCTCCAAGTGAAGAAAAGGGTCTTCACAGGCAAGTCCATGATAATGGAAGTTGATTAGGCCAATTACATTTGGCTTTAATTCAAAATCTTCCCCACTAGTGGAGATGAGAATCTGCCTAAAGTTCTCTGTAGCAGCTTGATTCTGATATGAGCTAAGAGACCTGAGCTCCTCCTATTCGAGAGGGTTTTGCATTTCCTCCAATGTTTTTGTAATGGATTCAATTTGCTCGGTATACAATGCCATTTGGGCTTGGAGGTAGGTTAATGGGTCGACAGCTCCACCACCACCTGGTGGATTGGGAGGGGGACATTTCCCCCCTCGGGATTTAGGGGTGGGCAAGCAGCCATGTTTACAGAGGAGGATGATTCACCAGATTCTACCCTCCAAGGTTTATCAGACAATTCAAACAGTTCGGGGCTTTGTGACCTCCTCCCAAACATGCACTATCGAAAGAAGAATTGGGGTGATGAGAAGAGAGAAGTGGATGAGAGAGAAGACGCTAAATCGGTGCACTTAATAACAAATCAATCAATCAAGGTCCTAACCTCTAAGTGTGACTTAAGATCTAAAGATCTAAGTTACCTACTATTGTAGCCTACAGACCAAATACGAGCACCACGGAACCACCAAGTCGGATTGAAAGGCTGCTTGCCCCAGTCTTAGACACCCGATAGCACGTGGGAACCCGCACCAGCATGTATGTGCTACACACAAGTAGTTAGACCTACAAACCTTAATGGGGTCAAGTTACTACCAATTTTAGATTAAGAGGCTTAGGATACAAGTGCTTTAGAATGTGAAGGGTGTTGTATACGGGTAATGCCTAAGTGCGTTGATTTATATGCGTGTAAAACAAGCATGCAACGGGGAACTCTCCCTGAATTGAAGTTTTAGTTGGTGAATGGATTTTAGAATTCCACTCTTTAGGTAGTATTGCTTTTAAGATTCAAATGAATTACCAATTCAACCAATCTCCAAGTTTTCAAGAATACAAGTTCTTTTGACCAAAATACCCTCCTTCAATTTGATTTGGTTAATGCATGCTACAATGCAATGGGCCCCTAAATGGATGTTTCAAAGTGTGGATGCACGAATCAATTTTAATTCAATGTGAAAGGGAACCAAACACTTCAACTGAAGTGCTCCCAATCACCAAAATAATAATCCACACAAAGGCTAAACCACCAAGATAATGAAAAATGAAGATGAATATGTTGGGGTTGAAATTCGGGATCAAATGTAAGGTCATGGTGGGGTTGGAGTCAACTCGATTTCAAGACTCCAAAACCAAAATGTGGATCCCAAATGCAAATAATTGAAGTGAAGAGGTTGGAGTCTATGTATGTATGTATGTATATGTGTTAATATGTATGTGTGTGTGTGAAATATATATAAATATATGTATGTATATATGTATGTGTGTGTTGTGTGTACGTATGTATAGGTGTGTGTGTGCATGAGTGTAGTGCACAAGATGAGTGAGGAGAGGTGTGAGTGTGCGCGTGTATGTGTATGTGTCTGTGAGTGTGTGAGGGGGACTTGCTGTGGCAAGTGGCACAGAGAGAGAGAGGGACGTGGGTGACTGGCTAACTGAGGATCGGCCAGTCACCCTTCCGCGCACAAGGAGTGTGTGAGAGAGTGCGGTGATTGCATTGCAATCATAGGTCTTAACTAACCTAAATTAGGATAGAACTTAGCATAAGCTAGTGTAATTCATGCATGCATAAGCATTATTTGCATCCTTAATGCTTTTCCTTAGGTATGCATGGAATAATGATATAATGTACTAATTAAGTGCATTATATAAATTGCAGGAAATAAGAAGCTTAGAAGTTGGATCTAAAGTTGGATCTAAAGCTGGACCTAAAGCTAGAGTTGCAGTAGAGCTAGAGCAGATGACCTAGAGTAGATGTAGTTGACAATAATGTAAGGGAGTTGAGGTATGCTATTTTGTTAAGTAGGAATAAAGCAGTAAATTGTGAGGTACTTAGGTCCACACTAGCCTTAAGACAGCCTAGAAGCTTCCCCAAGCCTTAGCCACCCTTAGATTAGGTCACTGTACCCTAGGAAGCCCTAAAACCCTAATTCAGGCCTATTCCTGGACGTCTAGATGAGTTATAGGACATCTAGAACCCTTAGCCACAACCTGCACACCTCAAACCCACATCTGTAGAATTATTGGATGCCCAGACACTTGGTCAGACATCCAATTTCTACAGAATACCCAAGACAAAACCCAGAATCCCTCCAGAATCTGATTGAACATCCAGACAATAAGTCTCGACTTCTGATTTTTCATTATAGGACATCTGATAACTTTATTGGATGTCCAGGACTATTCTCCAGTTCCTATTTTGGAATTCAAGCCTTGATCTTGAGTTCTTAGGTCCCTAAATCCAATTCTAACCCCCTAGGAACCTAAATTAAGGTTCCCTAACCCTAGTACATCACCTCTAGACCTCCCTAAGGACCTAATTAGGTCCTCACTAAACCTAATTGACTTGGATCATAGTCAATTTCATCAGCCTACTCAACTGGACTTAGTGAGTCCAATTGAGCCCTGATCTCAACACACACAGCCCAATTGGACTTAGTGAGAGTCCAATTGACCTAAACCTAA
The DNA here is from genome assembly GCA_037157565.1 of Thalassia testudinum. Taxonomy (NCBI): domain Eukaryota; kingdom Viridiplantae; phylum Streptophyta; class Magnoliopsida; order Alismatales; family Hydrocharitaceae; genus Thalassia; species Thalassia testudinum. The sequence goes on along the minus strand of JAZHRO010000025.1, from coordinate 65,592,708 downwards.
CTTAATTGAGTTGTTTTACTCTCAATTAGGTTTTCACACACCCAATTAAACTTGTATAAATTTTAATTTCATTTTACCTTAGTGAATTAGGGTTTGCAACCCTAATTTGATACCTACATTGACCTAAACCCACTAGAACCTAACCTAATCAACCTAGCCACCTAGGTTGCAACCCACACACACCCACACACACCACCTACACGAAATTAGCCTAGCTAGAGTTCTCTAGAACTCTCTGCCATGTGTTGTTGCCTTGGTTGCTAAAAATAGCAACCAAGATGCATTCAATTTTTAGATCCACCAAATGTGGATCTAAAAATCACCCATCCACCCTCTCTCTCTATCTCACACGAGCTCCCACCATAGGCCTCTTTATAGAATTTCATAATTCTCTAGAGAGCATCCCTTAGGCCTATAAAAAGACCTAAGGGGTGGCCATTTGGTCAATATTTGCTCTTTGGCTCCATTCCACTCATTCCACCTACACCTCCACCTCCATCTCCATGAGTACACCATGGCCATCACCACCTCCATGCTAAGAGCCTAGATCACCTTCTCGAACCTCTCTCCAAGGGCTGGCCTAAGCACCATTGGCCGCCCCTCTTTCTCCTCTCACCCATTCAAAGTCCATCGGAGCCCACCTCCGAATGCCCTTCATTCTATTAGCTAGATAAGTAGCATAGTTCTTCATAGATTTATTACTTTATTTACTGCTTAGTAGTGTAGCTATCTCTCCCTCCTGCATGGTGCATGAGCTGTCTCTTGCAAATCTGCACGTGCACACATTTTATGTTAGCTAGATTTAAATTTCCCTGTATAAGCATTCCACTACCTATGCTATAACCACCATCATGCCTCAATGAAAATATTTATATATATATGTTGAAGATCACCATGTGCCAGATTATCATCTTTTGGTGTGATTAAAGTTGCATGCTTTCAATTTCTGATATTCTGGCAATAGTATGTCATATATAAATATGTATTTAGTATAAATCGACATGCAATCTTGAACAAGTAGAGTGAGCCAGATCGAATTTGAATTTGCATTTCCAAAATGCCTCCCAGAGATGAACGACCGGGACTCCAAGTCTCATTATTATAAAAATTATTTTTGACGAATGGATTTCGCGACTATACTACGACGATGTTTTCCTTAAACTCGCAATTTCCACGCCGTGTCACACAAGGATCATAGGGCCAGCATGACTGCTTGGTATGATTCTTCACCATTTAAGTTTCTCACTTTGCCGATGAAGACGGGGAGGGAGAGAGGGTGCGGTGAAGGCGGGAACCGGCTAAAGGCGTGTGGAGGTGGCATGGTAATCGGCTAGTGCGTGGATGGGGGTGAAACCACTGGATAACTAAGAAGCCCTCTGGTTGCTCACGAGGAAAATGAAGTCCAATAGAAGTGCTACAATAGCTATAGTATAAAATAGAGCAGGAGTTTACACTTGCTCTAATGGTGATGGAAAGTGATGAAAACTATCAAAATAAAAGGAAAAAAAGGAAAAGAAACACCACACCCACCTGCTCACGAAGGAGCTGGGCAGTGGTGTAGTTCATCGCAGTGGATGCGACCACGGTGAACTAACCCCTTCTTGCTACGTATTCCCTCAACTGGTGAGAGAGAGCAGCCTATGGGGTGGAAGAGTGGGAGAGAGAAGAGCTAAGGAAGAGGTGTGGCTGGCTGCTAGATTGTGTGTAAGTGTGAGGGGGCATGCGTGAGTTGCTGAGGGTGGTAGTGAGGGTAGAGGTGGGTATCGACGCCCTGTGTGGAGTGAGGTGGGGGAGGTTATATAGATGAGGGTCGAAAGAAGACAACAAGGGAATGTCGTAGGGGAATGGGACATTTTGGGATTTTTGTGGGTAGGCACTTAAGGTGTTAGGTAATTAATGTAGGTGGTGAATAGGTGGTGAAAATGAAATGGGAGTGAGGTGGAAAAGGAGGCTCTATCTCTCTCTCTATATTCCTCTCTATAAAATACACAAATGCAAATATTTACAAAATGCTTGTAAACCTATCCAATCTAATTGCATTACATTAGGAAATAGCATAAGAGGGCATATTTACAGGCGTGAATTGCTGCACAATCACCCTTCAACCACCATAAAAAGACCCCCCATCCTACTATTCTAACTCATCCTTGGCAAGCACCTATTCTTCCTATAATTCTACCCATAGTGGTTGTCCAAGGAGGAGGAGAAGAGAGGTGATCAAAGGGAATACCTACCTTGTCTCTTTGGTGTTCACCTTCTCCTATCCTCTTCCTTGGTCCAATGAAAAGGAGCACATCATCCAAGGAGGATAGCCAGGTAGGGAGGAACTAAGGTGGAGGACATCCACCTTGGGAGGAGAAGCACTCAAGGAGCAAGGAGCATCCTCTTCAGGCCCAGGAGCGAGGAAACCTTCTGCAATTTGGTGGAAGCTTCTTACTTTATTTCTTTTTTTGTCATCTTCACTGTAATAGTTTAAGCATTCCTCTACTTGGGGATTAATTGTGTGGTGCCATTCACACAATTGAGCTCCTCAAGTACCGTGTAATTGCAGGTACTTCATTTTAAATTCAAGTGCTTTTCCATATCTAGCTTCCATTTTTTTTGTGCTTTGAATTCTAGCTTTTGGTCAGTAGCTTTAATGCACCACATCTCCTTTCTAATTACCCTCAGTGCACTTGCCTAGGGTGAGCTTAGAAAGGTAGATTTCATTTCATTCACGTAGGCATAGTCAAATCAGCTTTCCATGCCTCGATTATTTAAAACTCTAAAAATTCATAAAACCCAAACTATAAAAAGAAGTGTTGATTTGAGTAGGTGAGAGAGAGAACCATCTAATTGACTAACAAATTAGCCTCCTTGGATGACCCTAAATACTCAACATATCTAGGTTTAAAAATTTAAAATTCGATTGGATTTACGCGTTGCAACGACTTAATTCACATCTTTACAAAATCACGTAAATTTTGCATCAAGGGATAAACAAAGTTGGGGCCTTAATTGAGTTCCTTTATTCTATTTTTGCAATTTTTGCTTTTTCCATTTTTTTCTTCCTCTTTTCTTCGTGAATGACAACACTAACTTAATGCTACTACACTTACTTTTTTCTTGTTTAATGACAAATTAAGGAAATTATCTAACTACTTTTTTTAATCTTATTCTCTTTTATATTATTTTTTGCTTTTTGAAGTTGTGAAAGAGAATGGAAAACATATTTACAAACAGCAACAAAAAAGCGAGAAGTGTTTTTATTGTTTCCATTTTGGGATTTTTTTGACTTTTGTATAAGACTAAACTCACAAAACAACAATAATTAAACTAAGCTTTTATTGCAACAAAGGAGAAACATGCAACTTGGAAAGCAAGACTACCATACTTCATTACACTAAGGTGGATTGAACCACTTATACAAAGCTTGGAAAGTGCATTTACAAAATCACACTCTTTCACTTACAAAGTAAGTGGAGATGATAAGGGTGATTTGGTGATTAGCTTAGCGGGGAGCTTCTTGTAGGAATGGGATCCATGTAAGTGATGGGATGAAGGTTGTGGTGGTGGTGATAATGGGAGTGATTAGGATTAGGTAGAGTGCTATTTAGGATAGGATGAAGTGCTTAAAGCCCTCAATGTGGTTTAGGTTTAGTGGTTTGATGATGTCAGTTATGATGTGCTCATTGGTCATGATATTGGTGATGATGACTATAACGAAGGTTAGGGAAATGGACATGAATATCTTATATTTAGGGGTGACTAGCATTTGCTGTAGAGTTATGTTTTCTATGGAATAGATTTGATGACCTCTATGGTAGGGAGATGGGATAGCCACGGACCTAAGGTTCTAATGGTGGTGTTGGTGGTGGTAGGGACTAAGTGAGTGTTCTAGTGTGGATATTTATCTAATGGATGTGTGTGAGCTAGGGATAGTGAGTTGGTGAGTGTGTGCTCAAGTGAGTGAGAGTGGGCGTGTGTGAGTGGAGAGTGTAAGGAGGTGGTGCTTGTTAGTGATGAGAGTCAGTGAATGGCGTGTGTTAGTAAGCATGTGAGAGTGTGTATGGTGATTGCACAACAATCATATGGCCTAATTTACCTGAATTAAGTTAGATTATAGCATAATTTAGGAACAATGCATGCATAAACATCATAATTTGCATAGTAGTTAGTTTGGTAGTTTTTCAGATAATACTACTATTTTATGCTCTAAAAGAGAGATGATATTGATTGCAGATGATTTGAGGTCACAGATGACATATTAGACCATACAGATCTGATCAGGATGATAGCGAGAGCCCAGCACTTCTGAAATCATCTTAATTAGACATCTGTAGCATCACATACGACCCATAGAAGAATGGAGGCCAAAGAGAAAGATGGCATAAATCCAAACCTCAGATGCCAAATCCGACCACACGGATGGATCCGGATCAATGATCGCAATCCAACGGTGCAAAAATCATCTCGATCAGAGACCTATAGCATGATCTGTAGAGAAGAGAAGATGGACAACCACGATGGCACCTCGTGGTGCCATCACAGTCGCCTAAGGTTGCCACCCCATTCTCTGAAGAAGTTTCCCCGGACATTGTAGGCTGTTGGATCATCATCCAACGGACATGATGCGGCCACATCACCACCACAGCTATGCCTCATCAAAGGATGGTCATGCTCAACCGTTGGATCTCCATCCAATGGCTGAGAGCAGCAGAGTAGTGATAAGGAAATGCAACAATCTGCACACGTAGCACAGCGGAGATCTTGCTTACTCAAGAGCAGCCGGTGCATGATCGAGCTACGTGGAGCACTAAATCATACGAGGCGATGCGCTTGGATTCAATTGGATCATTAGATGAGGGTTGAATGGTGTACGATGGATAGCATGGTACGATGGCGATTGCTGGATGAGGTGATTTACGAACGCACGATCTAACGCTCGAGCTAAATGCCCTGTTGAATGCGGACCACAAGAGGCAATGCTACAATAAGTATAAGTCGTCCAAACGAGAGATCAGACAGTTGAGATGAATGAGCAATTTGAAATCGAAGGCATACGCAAGAAAAGTGCGAGGAGCGTGAGGGACATGCGAGGAGCGCACGATCCCAATTTGAAGGCTGAGCATGTGCCACGTGTCAGCATCTGGTGAAGCTCGAGAATTGAAAGTGCATTTGAGGTTATTTTAAGGCGAGATCAAAGCCGTTGATCTCTTGATAGATGGATCTGATCAAACCAAGGTTGTTGCACGATTTTGGGGGCTAAAATGCCTACTTTGCCCCTCATTAAAGCTAAAAAAGGATCCCTAAAGTCCCCCAGTTGAGAGGCAACTCCCACTAGACAAATCTCCAGCCTCTCTCTCTGCGACTTCTCTACAGTCTTCCACCTGGTGCTCTGGATATGAAGTGTTGCTGCACGTCGCACAAGCATCCCACAAGTGGCATCATCCTTCATCTGCTCTCTCTCTCTCTACTTTTTAGCATAGTTATCTTTAGTTTGAAAACTATTTACAAGTAGTAATAAAATTCCGATTCTCTGGATATTTGATTTCTATTCGCATTAGTAATTAGTACAAAAAGCTTTTGAGAATCATGTTTCGCCTCCCTGCAAATGACTCAATACTCACTGAAACTCTATAAACGTTATTTGTTTCATCATGATTCGCACTACAACAATACAAAATCTTTTAAAGCGTTTCGCGGTCGAATAAGTTAGCGCCGTTGCCAGGGAGGCAACAGAAAATTTTTTAAGCTTTTCTTCTTAGTGCTTATTTGAGGATTCCAACTTGCTTTATTTTTTGTTGATTTCTTGTATACAGGAAGTGCGGAAATCCGAGAAGAAATGCAATAACGGGAAAATTGCAGATTTCAAATCTCAGGTAAGTACTCATATCTTACATTAGGTTAGATTTCTTTTTGAAAAGAAGAAAAAAATATATATATATATTAGGTGCTTGCTTGATCCTTAGGTTAGAATTTGCTTGATCTAAAAGAAAACAAAGAAAGAAAAATGTCTTGTTGGTGGGAATCAACATTACTACTTCCTATATTTTTGGGCAAAAATAAACTCTTTTATTAAAAATTCAATTCCAGAAAAGCTACATGTCCAAAAATTCTAAAATTTTTACTGAACATGAGTTCTAAAGTCAAGAACAGCATATTCAAATTTTGTGTCATTCCGAGTTTTACAAGAATTTTAAAAATTTACGAACTGTACTAATATCAAATCTGTTATTGCTCCTAATTTTTCAGAATTCAAAAAATTACAGGAAATTTTATGCAACTTCGATTGACTTAAAATTTATGGCACTAAATTCCTATGGAAATAAAAAATTTAGGAAAAATCTAAAAGAAAATATTTTCTTCATGTTTGATTGCTCGTACTATTCAATCACCAACTGAGGGTTAAAACATACTACAAAACTTCCAGTACACTTTAAATCTGAAAGAAATAGAAAACATGCAATAAAAGTCAGGAAAAAACATTTTCTGAGTGCCTAGTTAGTGGTGTAATAAGACCAATTGATTGCATTGTTTGGGTTGCACCACTTCCTTGATTTTGGATTTAAAAGGATCTAGTACTATCTGCCCTTAGGTTTTCACATTAAGGTAGAGTACACTTGTATTTCCATACTTAAAGGAAATATATCAAATAATTGAGATTCGAAAAACCTCTTGTGTGCCTCATCAGAACCATTGCTTGAAGATATTTACTTAAGTGAACCCTAAAATTCACTAGTACAAGCAATTGAACCTTAAAATTCACTTCATCATAACAAATTGCTTGTGAACCCCTTGCTTGTGCAGTTCACACTTCTTAAATAAATTCTAAGGGAAACACACTCTAATGCCTATCATATTCCAAAAAGCACCTCAAGCTTAAGCCTAAAACTAAGTAGATGTGCCCTAGGCAAGACTAATCTTCTTGGTGACTTGAAATTAGATTGGGCTAAGGTCAAGGCCTTGTCTACTTGGACTGACTGGTGACAAGAAAGGTCTGTGTGGTAACCACATTAACCCTTAGTGGCGCCTCACTGTGCGGGGTGTCGTAGGGTGTCAAACCCTTCCGGCCAGCCAAGTAATTCAAGGGTTGATCTAACCAAGTCGTGTTTTGGGGAGCCAAGATTAGGTCTATTTAGGGTTTACACTCTAAGGACTAGCTTGATTGCTTGTATTGAAAGGGTGGGGTATTCTCGCATCTGTCTTCTCCCTCTCATCTACAGACATTGTTGTGGTGCATGCCATGTAGAATATCTGTACATCCTGATTTGCTACCACTTTTAGAAAGAAATCCTAGGAGAAGACCTGATTGTCCAAGATCTGACTCTAAACCCTCTTTAATGGCTTGTCACCATGAGGAAAATCAGATCGAAGTGGAGGAACAAAATCTTGATCCAATGGCTCTCTTACAAAGGCAGATTACTAAGTAGGGCCGACATCATGACAAACAGATGGAGGTCATAGTGCAGGCCATTGCTTGACTCCAAAATAGGAGAGTTGACTGGCCTCTTAGAGACTTTTACAATCCTCATGATGCCCAACCAGAACCTTTTGTTAGGCTACCTCAGGATGGGGATGATTTTGAACTCAAACCATAAATCATCAATCTGATTCCCTACTTCCATGGGCACGATTCTGATGACCCCTTCCGCCACCTCAAAGAACTTCTACACATAAGAAGGACCTTTGTCCCTAGGAACATGAATGAAGGTACCTTAATGATGAAAATGTTCCCATTTTCTTTAAAAGATAAAGCTACTCATTGGTTGAGGACTGTTGGTAGACCAACCCTAACTTGGGAAAATTTGAGAAGCACATTTCTAAAGAAATTATTTCCTGTAGGAAAAACCAATGCCCTTAGATGTGCCATTATAACCTTCAAGCAGAACCCTAGGGAAGAACTACATGAGGCTTGGAAGAGATTTAATTGGCATTAGACCAAATGGTAGATGCTAGACAACACAGGATGCTGCCATCCCAACCCATCCCCAACCCAAGGAACTTCAATAGGGTTAACTAAAACAACACATGGGAGCAGCAAGCACACATAATTCAACCTGCTCCCCAACACCATGATTAACATTTTTCGGTGAACGAAAAGTTGGGGTTAGGATAAACCCATCGCTGTATGATGTTGACACATCTATTTAGGTTAAAATGCCTATTCATGCATGTTCCTAGGCTTAGATTTGCATTTCATGTTATAAATATTGTATAGCATGCATCATCCTGCATTTAGAGTAGTGTATATTTTAGGTTAATTACATCCTTTTTATGGCTAGGAGGGAAGAAGATTTATTTCAGGGCCTTAGATGGACAATCTGACCGTACAGATTTGATCAGGACAACAATCGGTGTCTAACGCCTCCGAAATCATCTAGATTGGAATCCCGTAGCATCATATTAAGTTCGAGGAAGATCAACGACTAGGGGGCAATGCGACATCCTTACGGGCTTTGGATGAAAAATTCGACCGTATGAATGGATCCAGAGTGACGATTGCAGTTCGACAGCGTGGAAATCAACTCGATCCAAGCACCATGGCACCCTCTGTAACAGAAAGATGGACGGCCCAGATGGCGCCACGTGGGGCCATCTAAGCTGCCCAACACCGGCCAGCAACAACTGCCCAAGCCTCTCCCATCCACACCATTAGATCTAGGCCATTTGATCTTTATCCAACGGCCATAGGCGTGCCATGTCTCTTAAACAGTTATGAGGTCTTCTTGACACAAAGACCTCCATAGCTCATTGGTCTCAAGTGTTGCACCCAAAGAAGGGGTGTAGGTTCGAATCCCCGTAGCCCCCCTAATTCTCAATAAGATCTGCGTGCACATGCCAGTGCAGTAGCAAAGGTAGTGGTCGTGCAGTGCGAGCGCATTCGCACGCTAATCACACACCAACATAGCATAGCCAATGTGACCTTGCGATGCCAGCAAGGGTGTGCGCGATTTTTTTAGCGACATTTAGGGAAGGTCTTTAGTGACACTTGCAGTTGCCACTAATGGTCCGTGTGTGCTAGCAAAGGAATTGAAGGGTGGATCTTCAGCGACACATATGCGGTTCTTTAGTGACGCTTGCAGCTATCACTAGTGGTCTGCGCACGCCAGCAAGAGGAATTGAAAGGGCGAATCTTCAGTGATAGCTGCAGGGAGCTTTAGCAACGTTTACGAACGTCAATAATGACCCAAATGCAAATTTGTTCTTCCTCTACTATAAAAGGACCTACCCACCACCATTTCAAATAATCTCTTCCTTTCTTCCTCTCACCACCTCCAAGTCTCTAGAGAGAGCTTGTCCCAAGCCTGGGATGCTCCTCTAGAGTAGAAAATCGAATAGTTTTCCCTCCCCTCATCCCCATTCGTGGAACATCCCGTGGCCGTCCTCTTACCTCTCTTCGAGAAGAAATTCCTTGCCATGACTCCATCCTGCCTCACCCTCCATCCTCCAGCTCTGTCCTCATTCATCTCTCTCCTCACCACCTTCCTCTAGGAGATGTCAGAGAGAGTCGTCCTCCAGTCAACCGTCGAGGGGGAATCTCTCACCTCTTTCTATCTTTTTCGCTTTCGTAGTGTAATCTTTCTAGCTTTCGTAGTTGTAAAAAAACATTTGATTAGAAATCCATGATTATTTATCTCTCTCTTATATTTTTACAAGTAGATTAGCTAGATAAGCAATTGTTGATCTGACCTCTTTCTTTCAAAAATATTCGAAAAAAATTTATAAAAGATAAAAACGGCAAAAACAAATAAAAGCGAAATGCGAATTTTTCAAAACTAAACGTTCGCCTCCCCATGTTCAACCTGGGACTCACTTTTTGAGTTTCGATTATAAATTTTATCTGATAGATGCATTTTGTGAGCTACGACAATGGGTCCTCTAAACCCTAATTTTAATTCACGAAACACACCCTAATCATTTTGGCGCCATTGCCGGGGAAGCAAAGCTCTTTGGTTTTTTCCTGTGTTTGTTCACCTTACCTAACTTTTATGTCACTTTTTCCCTGATCTTACTATGATTGCAGGTACTCATCCGAGGTAGGCCAGAGCAGTTAGATCGAAGAAAAGTGCGGATGAAGGTTTTGTAAGTGTATCCCCACCAACCCCACCCTAGTTTTCATTCCATAACCTAATAACTCAAACCCAAATCAACTTAGGTGCTTGCCAAAATCCTAGGGTAGATTTTGGTTGTTTGATTGTCACTCCACTCACCTCACCCACCTACATATATAAAAAAAATAAAAATATATTCTTCTCTTATGGGATTTAACTGAAAGCTACACACTTAACACCCACAACTTCTTATCCTCAGGCACACAATCACTTTGATTCTACCACTTAACCAGGATCTGACTTGTGGACCTGGTACACTTCAACTCAATACACATAAGTGAGTAGAAATATAAATAGGTTAAACATTCTTGTGTGCCTTAGCTAAGCGGTGAAATAGGCCAATTGATTGAGCTATTTGGGCCACACCACTTAAGATTAAAATTGATTCATCAAGTAGCTTGCCACTTAGGGTTGATTTTTAGAACTGAACTAGGCACTCCACATTTTTTTTCTGATTTTTAAAGGAATATATTTAAAAAACATTTGATTAGAAATCTTTCCTGCTTTCATAGTTGTAAAAAAACATTTGATTAGAAATCCATGATTGTTTCTCTCTCTTATATTTTTGCAAGCTCTTGCTTTCTAAAAAATTCCAAAAAAATTTATAAAAGATAAAATCGACAAAAACAAATAAAAGTGAAATGCAGATTTTTCAAAACCAAACATTTGCCTCTCGTGTTCGACCCGGGACTCACTTTTCGAGTTTCGGTTATAAATTTTATCTGATAAACGTGTTTTGCAAGCTACAACGATGGGTGCTCTAAACCCTAATCTTAATTTGCGAAACATGGCCTAATCACTGTAGTCACAAAACACATTATCATATAAGATTTTTTACTGAAACTCCAAGGGAGTCTTGGGTCAAACACAGGGAGGCAACATTTACTTTTGTTAAAATCCGCGCTTCGTGTTGTTTCTTTTTTGGTGTTTTTGTAATAAAAAGACAAGAAAGATAACTTCACAAAGTGGAGAAAATAAATATGATATATCACAATGTCATTCAAACGTTTATTACAATATGCTAAAATATAAAAGAGATAGGGGTGAGAAGAAATCTCCCAAATCAGCTGTTTGGCGAGACGATGGCACTTGGCGGCAGCTTGGACGGAGGAGGTAAGAGGCTGGAGAGATGTTGGAGGATGACTGGTAGAGGAATGCTTCACCAAGGCACAGAATGGAGATGAGGCAGTGGAGGTGATCTTCTACCGAAATGGAGATGGGAGGACAACTCCAAGGCTACCTATGAAGGTGGTGACAGGGATGACGTAAACAAATTTATATCACATAAATAATCTATTTTTACACATTTTTAGACATAGAATTGCATCATATATTATAAATGTTGCATAACATGCATCATCTTGCATTTAGGTTAGGTTGTATAAAGTTTAGGTTAATTTTCCCTTTTTGTGGTAAGGTAGCAGGGCAACTTTTAATTGGGGCCACGGATTGAAGATCCAACCGTATGAATCAGATCAGGGTGACAATCGGAGTTCAATGACTCCAAGATCACCCTGATCGGACTTCCGTAGCATCAGATATAACTTGAGGAAAATTAAAGATCAAGCACCAAGATGGTGTCAATCTACACTTCAGATGACAAATCTGATAGCTCTGGTGGGTTTGGATCGACGATCGCATCCCAACAGCACAAAAATCATTCCAATCCGACACCCGTGGCACCATCTACAACTCACAGATGATGGACAGCCATGATGGCGCCACGTGGCTCCATCACAGCTACCCAAACTGGCCACAACACCTCTTCTCAACCTCTGAAGGTGCGGGCGAGGAAAGATCTCAGTCGTTGGATCTTGATCCAATGGCCATGGATGCCTGGCCCTTAAAATGTAAATGCAACCATCCACCGACGTAGCACAACGGACGCAAGCACTTCATGCGAAGAAGAGTCATGAGGTCAAGCCCCCGCGAGCCTCAAATTTGAGTGTGGGGCGTGGGCGGATTCAATTCAGCCGTAAGATGGTGATCATGTGGGTGAGGAGCAGAGACGTGGTGCACGGAGGTGCTTTGGATCAAGTACTCACGTGATGATGCACTTCTGTATGCGCCATCACACTCACAAGTGAACGATGAAGCGCAGGCACAGTGCGTTTAAGCTGTCTGATCTCGCGATCGAATGGCTGAGATCGTGAGATCATGGCTTGTCCATTGAAGCGTGAGAAGATGAGGCACATGGTGTGCGCACGCTCGTCGCCCACCATCTGGGCTTTAGTGATGGTTTTATCTGACAATAAAGACCCCTGATTTAATGTTTTAAAGTGTTATGACCTATTTGCCTCCTCCAATCTACACCTACAGATAGCCCTACAACCCCCACACTTTCTTCATCCCTTCCTTTCTTCTCTCACCCCCTCCAAAGCTCTAAGAGCTTGTCCCAAACCTGGGATGCTCCATTAGAGTTAAAACATAATTTTTTCACCTTCTCATCCCCTTCGTGGAGCATTCCACGGTGGTCCTCTCACAGCCATACCAAAAGCGGATCCCTCTACGACATCGTCCTGCCCCATTCTCCGTCGTCCTTCATAATTCTCCTTCGTCCTGCATCTCACTACCTTCATCTGGATGCTCCACATTGCAGCTCATCCTCCAAGCAGCCGTCGGGGATGATAACTTCTCACCACGTTCTTTTACCACTTTCTAATGTAGATTTCCTGCTTTCTAGTGTAGCGAGTAGTTGTAGCAAGTAGTTGAAATGAACATTGCCCTATGATAATGAAATCCATGTTTATTCTATCTCCATTTTCTCTTTTTTTGTAATATTCTCTCTTTTTCTTCTATTATTTATCCTTTAAGTAGATAGCTAGTTTAGATTCAATTCGACCAGCTAATATGCTTCGTGACAAAGAAAATAAATGCGATTTTTAATCAAACGTTCACCTCCCTGTGTTCAACATGGAATTCTTTTCGAGTTTCGATTAAAATTTATCTGTTGACAGTTGTTCTTGCAAATCAAACTACAACGACAGATTTTCCAAAACTCAACTCCATTTGTGACGATGATTTCCGATTCAACATTTTGGCGCCGTTGCAGGGGAGACGACACTCTTTGATTTTTCGCATTTTCCCACCTTACTTATCCTTTACCTTACTTCTCTCTTTTCTTATTGTGATTGCAGGTACTCTCTCGAGATGGGCAAAAGCGGTAGATTGGAGTAAAGTGCTGTTGAAGGGTTTGTAAGTTTACCCCCACCTCCTACCCACCAGTTTTCATTCCACCACGTAATAACATAAACATAAATCAACCTAGGTGTTCTTATAAGCTCTAAGGTTAGTTTTTGATTGTTTGTTTGCTACCTCCACCCACCTCACCTTCCACATATAAAAGAAAAATTAAAAGAAAATCTCACAGAGGTACACAACCTCTTCTGATTCTTCATGCTCAACCGGTAACTCAATATTTGGGATCAGTACACTCACCAACACATAATTGAGTAGAAATCAGATTAGGTAATAACGTGTGTGCCTAATTAAGTGGTGCATCAGGCCAATTGTTTGAGTTGTTTGGGCCACACCACTTCAACTAAAAATAACTCATCAAGTAGCTGCCACATAGGTTCAACTTTTAGGGATTTACTAGGCACTCCACATTCTTTTAAGCTTTAAAGGAAAACAACTTCACCTGTGCTTTCAAAACTTGGTGTGCCAACTGAACTTGATTGAATACACCTAAAGTTGAATCTTAAAAGCTACTAAGCAAGATTTAAACCCTAAAATTCACCACATCCAAAAAAATAATCTTGCTTGAAAATCATCGGTTGTGCACATACACATATATCAATCAATCATTAAGGGCACAACCTAGATAAAGGGTCCATCACATTCCAAAGCACATTCAATCCTAGCCCTAATTAAAATAGAGTAGACATTGACCTTAAGGATTGGACTCGCTCTTCGGAGCCCAAATCGAGATTATTTTCGATTAGTCAGTTTCTACCATTCAATCTGATGTCTAGCCAGGGGAGCAGAATCAAATGATCGTGGTTGGGAGGTACACTAGGAATCGAAGGCGCTAGCCAAAGGAAGAACCTTCTCCCCAGTCCCTCCCTCTAACTGGTTGGATTGACTGGAAAGAAGTAGATCAAATCGTTTCTTTATCTCAAGATGGGTTCTATGAGTTTGTAGGTCTTTAGGCTAGCCCACTTAATGACAGGTTTGTTTGTTTGTATTACAGAGCACCTTTCTTCCTCCCATTCTCTCATGGATCCTTCCACATCCTATTCGCACTTCCACTCCTACCCTCCTACCACTACTTATTCCCAAATGATTATTATTCCAACCAGACTTATTCTCATCCATCTTTTAGTTGGGATAATCCTGATTGGGAATACAATTTTGAACCTCTGTGTTCAGGGTATAACCCTGGATACCATGATCTTGATTCTTATCCTTCTCCAAGATACATCAATTATAGATTACCGCCCTCATTTAGACAAACTAATATGATCTACAATCAAGAAGGATATGTTGATCCTTACCCTTCCCTAAATTATACTGCATATAGGTCATCACCCCTATTTGAACAACCTAAAATGACCTATTATCAAGGAGGGTATTAAGAACCTCAATTCGTTAACTCCCCTGCAGAGAACCCAAACCTGCCCAACCCTGAACCAAACCATTTGGTTCAGGTGAACTAGGTCCAAGATAAGGTGTTGGCTAACTTAAGGAATACCATACAATCTTTAGAAGCTCAGCCAACAACTTTCCCTGAAGAATTGGAGCCCCTAATTGAAATGATTGACGATCTTAACAAGTATCTATTGGATTGGCTCCAGGATATTAAGGATAAGGGCCCAGGTGAGTTTTTACTTGGTAAGTTATCTAAATTTAGGATGAGATTTGTGATTTCTTTAGTCTAATCTTGGGAGGATTCCCAAGATGAACCCCTAACAAGAGAGCCAATGTCAGAATTCGCTCAGGCACCTGTAGGGGGACGTTTTACGAGACCAGGGTCACCAGGTTGTTCTGGAGCAATCAAATAAGGATGACTTGATTTTTTCACCTGAAATCCCTGAGCGGGGAATGAGGAAATGTATGCCTCCATGAATCAGAAAGTGATTGATTTTGAGACATACATTAATGTGGATTTAGAATTCTTTGATTCTAAAGGTGAAGAATCATTATGCGAAGTCTCACATGAGTTTACAAAACATGATTTTAGTGAGACAACTGGGCCTGAGGAATTCGATAAATCATTTGATCTCCCTAAAATTGAGGAACTTGATCCTGTTGGGGCTCGCATGGTGGATTCAGATCCTGATTTCATGAAGGATTCAATTCAAAGCCCCATTCCTCAATTACACCCCTTTGAGTATATTGATGATTTTGTTTTTGAGATCACTAGAACCAAGTCAATTCTGATTCAGTAACAAATCTTGGACTTTGACATTTTAGATGGGGTGATTAATATGCAGGAGGTCCCAAAATTCAAAATTCTGATTGAGGATGATAGGAATTGGGAAATGATGATTTCAGAAGTTAATTCTTGAGGAAGTAAAAGACCAAGTCTAAGGGTGCCTATTTGTCTGAAAACACCAACCTTCTAGCAGGACCCTTATGACATCTTTGACTTAAAGGATGTCCAACCCAAGAACAAATTCATTGATTATCCTTTTGAGCTTGATCTGCCTGTAACTCGACTTTTTGGTCATGGGTTCCATCCTCACAAATGGCAGGCCCGACCCTGCTTGCATACTGGTTTCTGGTTTTGGATAATTTTTATCTAGAACCTTAGATATACTCAACCATGGGACATGGGTCTGCATCACAATCTGGTCCACATCAGTGGACATCTGCTGGCAGGCCCTAAGGTGAATCTTTTTATTCTGATTCTGACCTACACCTGTGAATTCTTTATTTCTTCTTTGTATAGTGTGCCTAGCTGAAGGCACTAAATTCAGCATGTATACAATTTCTTTTCATCTCGAAGCAGACCTATTATTCATGTAATTCAAGTGCTTTCTACTCTACTCCACTCTATTTTATATCTTTTTAATACAATGAGAACATTGCATTAGATAGCATGGGGGGGTGGATATTCATCACTGAATTATTTTGTCAGCTCCATAGATTTTGTTTATTTTCTTTTTATTTACAAAAACAAAAAGTTGAATTAGGAAAGAGAACTTGAGCTTTAGAAAAATTTCAATCTTAGAGAATAAAACTATATGATTTGAACACTAAGACCCTTTAGGTCTTCGGGCTTAATCAGCTTGGGTGTCCACTAAAATGTGGACTTGTTTCTTGAGTCCTCACCATTCTAAATTCATATTTTAATTGGTTAAATAAGTTGGGGTGATAAGTACACAACTTATTAACCTGCCCTCTAATTTGAGGGGATTTTAAGTCTAAGCATCTACACACTATTTGCACTGACTTGCTTTTCAATGAATTTTATGGAAATTAGGTAGCTAATGAACCTTCTAGGGTGGTATCATGGGTAATAGCCCATTGGTAGGTTGTCCAAAGCTCAGTCACATGACCATTCTTTTCCTGCTGCCTTTAGGTAAATCTTAGATTAGGGAAAACACCTACTTAAAGAAAGAAAAGAAAAAGAAATTCAAAAAGAAATAAAAAAGAAAAGGAGAAAATAAAAGAAAAAGAAATAAGCCACACTTCACCGCACGAGTATGGTTGGCAAGTTATTGTGGGTAACAGCCCATTGGTAGGTTGTCCAGAACCTAACTCAAGAAATGCATGTACAATTCCAAAACACTTAGGAAGAAGTGGAGAAGTAGAATAAGCAAGAGAGATATACACAGGGTTTGCCCTTGTGTTGACCACAAAAAAATAAAAGTAGGGAGAAAGCTACTGGTCGAATAGATACACCTTTAGGTAGAATTTCTTTTCAAGGTCACCTAAGGGCATAGAAATCCGAAGTCTGTTCTAATCGTCGATTAGTGAGTCTATCACATTTCACACAAAGATGCTTAGAACTTAGGGTTCTCTTTGAGTCTTGTGTGGGTTGAGTGGCCATAGAAAGCTGCTCTGAAACCCTAAACTCAAAAATCCAAAAAAATTAGAAAAGAAGAGAAGAAAAAGATCCTTCTTTGAATAAGGCAAGGGCTTGAGGCGATCTGCATTTTGGTAGACACTCAGGAGCTGGTGTATCTCTGTAGTTTAGGTTGTAGTTGAAATTCATAAGTGTTGAAAAATAACTATTGCCCAAGAAATTCGACCTAATTCTTTTATAAATAGCATGTAGTTTTGCTAGGGAATAGCAAAAGATAGGCATGGGGGTGTGATGTAAACACATTTATATCATATAGACCATCTATTTTTGCACGTTCTTGACATAGAATTGCATCATATATTATAAATATTGCATAACATGCATCATCTTGCATTTAGGTTACATTGTATAAAGTTTTGGTTAATTTTCCCTTTTTGTGGTCAAGTAACAGGGCAACTTTTAATCAGGGCCTCGGACTGAAGATCAAATCGTATGGATTGGATTAGGGCAACGATCAGAGTTCAACAACTCCAAGATCACCCTGATCGAACTTTCGTAGCATCAGATATAACCCGAGCAAAATCAGAGATCAAGGGCCAAGATGTTGTCAATCCACACTTCATGTGACAAATCCAACCACACGGATGGGTTCGAATCGACGATCGCAGCCTAGCGATGCGAAAATCGATCCAATCTGACATCTGTGGCACCATCTACAACTTATAGAAGATGGATAGCCATAATGGCACCACGTGGCGCCATCACAGTTGCCCAAACCAGCCGCAGCACCTCTTCTCAACCTTTGAAGATGCGGGTGAGACAAGATCTCAACTGTCGGATCTTGATCCAACGACCATGGATGCTTGGCCATTAAAACGTGACCATCCACTGACATAGCGTAGTGGATGCAAGCACTTCACGCGAAGAATAGGTGTGGGGTCGAGCCCCCACGAGCCTTAAATTCAAGCGTGGGGCATGGGAGAATTCAATTCAGCCATCAGATGGCGATTGTGCAAGCGAGGAGCAGAGACGTGGTGCACGGAGGTGCTTTGGATTATGTATGCACATGATGACGCACTTCTACACACGCCATCGCATGCATAGGTGCATGATGAACTGCGTGCGTGGTGCATTTAAGCCATTTAATCTTGCGATCGGACTGTTGAGATTGTGAGATCATGGCTTATGTGTTGATGCTCAAGAAGAAGAAGAGGCGTGCAACGTGCACGTGCATGTCACCCACGATCTAGGCTTTAGTGACGATTTTATCCGTCACTAAAGACCCCTAATTTAATGTTGTAAAGTGTTATGACCTATTTCCCCCTCCAATCTACACTTATATATAGCCCTATGACCCCCACACTTTCTTCATCACTTCCTCTCTTCTCTCACCCCCTCCAAAGCTCTAAGAGCTTGTCCCAAACCTGGGATGATCCATTAGAGTTAAAAACACAAATTTTCCACCTTCTCATCCCCTTCGTGGAGCATTTTGCGGTGGTCCTCTCACAGCCATTCAGGAAGTGGATCCCACTACGACGTCGTCCTGCCCCATTCTCCTTTGCCTTTTGTCATTCTCCTTCATCCCGCATCTCACCACCTTCGTTCGGGTGCTTTGTCGTTGCGGCTCGTCCTCCAAGCATCGTCTAGGAGGATAACTTATCTCCACCTTCTTTTACAGATTTCTAATGTAGACTTCTTGCCTTCTAGTGTAGATTTCCTGCTTTTAAGTGCAGTGAGTAGTTGTAGCAAGTAGTTGTAATGAACATTGCTCTATGGTAACGAAATCCATGTTTATTCTATCTCTGTTTTCTCTTTATTTGTAATATTCTCTCTCTTTCTTCTATTATTTATTCTTTAAGTAGATAGCTAGTTTAGATTCAATTCGACTGGCTAATCTGCTTTGTGACAAATGAAACAAACGCAATTTTTCATCAAACGTCCGCCTCCCTATGTTCGACCCAAATTCTTTTTGAGTTTTGGATAAAATTTATCTGTTGACAGTTTTTCTCACAAATCAAACTACAATGATAGGTTTTCCAAAACTCAACTTTGTTTGCGCAGATTTCCCACTACAATAAGGGACGATGAATATTTGGTGGGGTAAGGGATTGCTACACTAGTAGGGAACCTTTGGAGCTTGGGAATGATCTCTTAGGAGCTTTGATGGGCTTCTAGAGCTCTAGACTAGGTGGGAGTAGCAAAGGTAGAGATGGTTTGGAAGGGAAGAGGTCATGGGGTTTATATAGTGGTGGAAGGGAGGTGTTTTGTGTGCACGAGTCTTCAGCGACAATTAAAATGTTGTTGAAGACCCTCCGGGGGTGTTGCTATATCATTCACGTGCCTCTACTGGCGTGAGGTGGAGCCACTGTAGCTGGCACAGTGTGGGGAGAGCTTCAACCGTTGGATCAGGTGCAGATGGTTGAGATCGCAAGGAGGAAGAGCGTGCTGCTGGCATTTGAATCCCGCACTCGCTGGCATCTATGATGGTAGCCATCGGATGCTTCATCGCACGGCTGGGAGGGGCCTACAGATCGCGCCTTCGTTGATTTGAATTGCACTCAACACATGATCACGACGATCGGTCACCAGATAACGTGCCCGGTCGAATTAAATGAGTGCTCTAGATGCCGCGCGTCCACCTTGGTGTGCGGTTGTGCATTGTCGTCCACTGTCTAATCACACGTGCGTCATCTTGACCACTTGATCAAGATCAAGCGATCCAATTTAGCCGATGCTAGATCGGGCACAGAGGATCGAGGCTCGAACCTGTGCCTCCCATTTGCGAAGCAAGTGCGTTACCGTTTGGCCAAGGAGCTGTTTGTTCGCATGGAGATGAGGTGAGACTGTGCTCCTTGACCATTGGATGAAGATCCAATGGTCATGATCAACTCTTCCTTGAGATGCTTGAGGTTGGGCAATGAAGAGCGCTTCTCAGCCATTGGATTGAGATCCAACGGTTGGGATCACTCCTTGTGTGAAGTTAGGGAGGCTGCGGCTCATGTAGGGTGATCTGGATGGTGTCATGTGGCGCCATCTAGGCCGTCCATCTTCTTCTTGTAGACGGTGCTACGAAGCTCTGATAGGGGTGTTTTTTGCGCTGACGGACTGCGATCGTTGCTCCGAATCCATCCATTTGGTCGGATTCCTCATCCGAAGCCTGTAAAGATGTCACACTGTGATTCTATCGAATTCGCACACAAAAAGGATTGGATTTTAGAAAACCTATTGTCGTAGTTCAATTCGCGAGAAAATCCGTCGATTAGATAGAATTTATAATCAAAACTCGAAAAGTGAGTCCTGGGTCGAACACGGGGAGGCGAACGTTCGGTTTTATGAAATTCGCATTTCATTTTTATTTGTTTATTTCGTTTTGTCTTTTCTAATTTTTTTGGTATTTTTAATAGGGCAAGAGATCAGGTTGATGAAATATAGCAAATCTACTTGCAAAATAAAAAGAGAGAGAAGAACAATCATCTATTTATGAGTAAATGTTTGTTACAACTACAAAAGTAGAAAAACTACACTATGAAAGCAAAAAAGATGGAAAGAGGTGAGAGAATCCACCTCGACAGTTTCTCAAAGGACAACTCACTTTGACATCGCCTGGAGGAAGGTGGTGAGGAGCAGGACGAAGGAAGATGTAGCCAAAGGATGGAGGATGGGGTAGGGCGGCGTTGTGGCGAGGATCTTCTTCTCGAAGGGCGGTGAGAGGATGGCCATGGGATGCTCCATGAAGGGGGATGAGAGGAGGGAAAATATTTGGTTTTCTACTCTAGAGGAGAATCCCAGGCTTGGGACAAGCTCTCTCTAGAGCCTTGGAGGTGGTAAGAGGAAGAAAGGAAGAGATGGTTATGAGTGGAGGGGTGTAGGCCTTTCTATAATGGAGGAGAGGGGCTAAAACAAGTAAGGGATAATTAGCGATAGCATAGGTGTCACTAAAGTTCCACCTCAAGCATCGTTGTAGCCTCCAGCTCACACTCGCGCACTTTCCTGGTTACAGCT
Organism: Thalassia testudinum; assembly: GCA_037157565.1. Lineage (NCBI taxonomy): Eukaryota > Viridiplantae > Streptophyta > Magnoliopsida > Alismatales > Hydrocharitaceae > Thalassia > Thalassia testudinum. Next base: position 65,571,639 of record JAZHRO010000025.1, on the reverse strand, counting down.
GTACGTGTGTTGTCAAAGGAGGAACGCTCGATTGGAGATGGACGGTCCTGATTGTGCGGAGATCACGCCGCTTGGGTGCACATTGGATTGCTCGTGGGGATGTGTGTCGACTCTTGCATGAGCACCTCCACTGGATCGGTGGTCATCTGTGTGTCCACGTATCCGCATCTCGGCCGCTTGTGCATGATCGGGCGGTCGAAATCAAGCGTGCCTCACCACCAGCTGGAATGGAAGAGAGAGAGAGCTCAAACAGATGCCAAAGGGTTGAGAATGCCTCTTGAGACCACTGCACCATGTGTCAAAAGGTGTCACGATTTTGAATTATCCTAGGCCAGTGGTCAAGCGATCCTAACCGTTGGATTTTCATCCAACCGTTAAGATCGCACAATGGAGGCTCTCTTGAAGATGGGTGGGCGATGTGGATTCATAAGAACCATTGGATGGGCATCCAAAGACCTAGATCTCACGAGGGGGAATGCCTTTGAGGAGGAGCAGCCACTGCTGGCTGATGCTGGCAGTCTAGATGTCACCACATGGTGCCATCTGGGCCATCCATCTTCTGTTTGTTGAGGAGGGTGCCACGGTGCTCAGATCGAGATGATTCTCATGTTGCCGAACTACGATTGTCACTCCGGATCCATCTGTACGGTCAAATTTTTCATCCAAAGCCTGTAAGGATGTCGCATTGCCCTCCTGGCCATTGATCTTCCTCGGACCGCATAAGGTACTATGGGACTCCGATCTAGACAATCTCAAAGGTGTTAGACTCCGATCGTCGTCCTGATTAGATCTATACGGTCAAATCATCCATCCGTGGCCCTGGAATAAATCTCCTTCCCTCTTTGCCATAAAAAGAACCCAATTAACCTAAAATATATACAACTACTTGATGAACACACATAAATTCATGATAAATTGCTTATTTATGATAATTCATTTGCTTAGCATTGCATATCATGTTATAAATATTGCATAACATCCATTGCATGGCATTTAGGATAGTTGTATGTTTTGTATAATAATTCCTTCATTTTATATGGCCATGGGGACAATGCGACATCCATACAGGTTTCGAATGGAAGATTCGACCGTACGGCTGGATCCAGAGCGACGATCACAGTTCGGCATCGCGGGAATCATCTCGATCTAAGCACCATGTCACCCTCTACAAGAAGAAGATGGATGGCCCAGATGGCACCAGGTGGTGCCTTCCAAGCAGCCCAACACTGGCCAGCAGCATTGCCCAATTCCTTCTTCATCCGTGCCCTTGAACCCTAGCCATTGGATCAAGATCCAACGGCTGGGAACCGTTTGCACCAAGCTGCTCCTCGCGACACAAGGGAAGGTTTAGCGCAATGGTTAGAATGTCGGTTTGCAAGGGAGGGGCACGGGTTCGAATCCCCACAGCCCCCCCAATTCGCAATTTGACCGGGCGCATGGCAACAGCAGTGGCAACGTGTCCGAAGTGCCAGCACATGGCAGCACACACACAGCAGGGCGCGCATGATCAGTGCGCATGATAAGCGGGGTAGTGTAGCATGGGTGCAAGTGTGGTTGGGGCCAGCTTACAGCGACAACTGGGCTGACCTACAGTGACGCTTATAGCCGTCGCTACTTCATTGCAAGCCAGCAGAGCCAGCTAAGGGCGTGAGCGGATGTGAGCTATCTACAGCAACGTTTCCAACGACGGTTTAGAGGTTGCTAAAGGTCCTTTAATCCATTTTTAGCCTCTTCTCCACTATAAAAGGACCTACACCCCCACCCTTCCAAGCCATCTCTACCTACTCTACTCCCACCTACTCCCAAGCTCAAGCAAGCCTACCAATACTCCATTAGTGCTTATTCTCAAGCTCCCAAGGTGCCTATTAGTGTAGCAAACCTCTGCTCCACCAAATACTCCTCCAACTTCACATCCCCCCTCATAGGTTGCCTTGGAGCCATCCTCCCACCTCCATTCTGGTAGCAGATCACCTCCATCTTCTCATCTCCATTCTGGAGCCATGCCAAGGCTTTCCTCAACTCGACGTCCTCCTGCATCTCACCTCTATCATCCTGCTCCTCACCTCCTTCGTCCAAGCTTTCGCCAGGCGCCGTCGTCTCGCCAAACAGCCGATTCAGAAGATTTCCTCTCACCCCCTCTCTTTTTATGCTTTCATAGTTTATTGTAATTGACATTGGAAGTAATATATATCAGATTTGTTCCACATCTCTATCTTGTGATTCATTTGCTTGTCTTTTATTTCAAGAACACAAAAAATAACAAAACCCTAAAATACCAAAAAGAAATGAATCGAAATGTGATTTTCATGTAAAGTAAATGTCGCTTCCCTATGCTTGACCCAGGACTCACTTTTCGAGTTTCGGTATAAATTTTATTTGATCGACTTGTTTTGCAACTACGATGATGGGTTACTTGTAACCCCAATTTCTAACATGCGAAACACACCCGACCAAATGGACATGAGAAGACGGAGGTGATCTGCTATCGGAATGGAGGTGGGAGGACGGCTCCAAGGCAACATATGAAGGGGGATGGGAAGTTGGAGGAGTATTTGGCGGGGTAGAGGTTTTCTACACTAATAGACTCTCTAATGGAGCGTTGGTAAGCTTGCTAGAGCATGGGAGTAGGTGGGAGTAGAGTAGGTAGAGATGGCTTGCAAGGGAGGGGGTGTAGGTCCTTTTATAATGGAGGAGAAGAGGCTAAAAATGGATTAAAGGACCTTTAGCAACCTACAGACTGTCGTTGGAAACGTTGCTGCAGACAGTTCACATCCGCTCACGCCCTTAGCTGGCTCTGCTGACTTGCAATGAAGTAGCGATGGCTGTAAGCATCGTTGTAGGTCAGCCCAGCTATCGCTGTAAGCTAGCCCCAACCGCTCTTGCACCTGCGCTGCACTGCCCCGCCTATCACACACTGATTGCGTGCACCCTGCTGTGTGCGCGCTACCATGTGCTAGCGTATGTGTGCACGTGCGCGCTGCCATGCACTGGTGCTTTGCACGCGCTGCCATTGCTGCTACCATACGCCCAGCCAAATTGCGAATTGGAGGGGCTACGTGGATTCAAACCCACACCCCTCCCTTACAAATTGCCGCTCTAACCGTTGCGCTAAACCCTCCCTTGTGTCGCGAGGAGCAACTTGGTGCAAATGCTTCCCAGCCTTTTGATCATCATCCAACCGCTAGGATTCAAGGGTGTGGATGAAGAAGGAATTGGGCGGTGCTGTTGGCCAGTGTTGGGCACCTAGATGGCACCACGTGGAGCCATCTGTGTTGTCCATCTTCTTCTTCTTGTAGAGGGTGCCACAGTGCTCAGATCGAGATGATTCCCACGATGTTGAACTGTGATCGTCGCTCCGGATCCATCCGTACGGTCGGATTTTCCATCCGAAACCTATATGGATGTCACATTGCCCCTTGGCAATATAAAATGATGGAATTAATATACAAAACATACAACTATCCTAAATGCCATGCAATGGATGTTATGTAATATTTATGACATGATATGCAATACTAAGCCTAGGAATTATCATAAATAAGCAATTTATCATGAATTTATGTGTGTTCATCATACCCCCATGCTTACTTTTTCCTAGTCCCTAGCAAAATTAACCTAAATGCTATGTATAAAAGTAGAATCAGGGTTTAAGTAGTTAGGCAAAATTCATTGATTGCTTTAGAAAATCTCAACCCCAAGACCTAATTACAAAAAACTCAACAGTGCCTGGGTGCCTGTCGGAATGCAGACCGTCCAAGCCCTCGCCTTATTTGAGATGAGAAGACAAAAATTTTTCTCTTGTTTTTCTTCTTTTCTAATTTTTTTTGTGTACTTTTGGAGTTTGAGAGTTACCACTCTAAATGCAGAATGATGCATGCTATGCAATATTTATAACATGAAATACAAATCTAAGCCTAGGAACATTCATGATTAGGCATTTTAACCTAAATATATGTGTCTATATCACACTGCCTCTTGGCCATATAAATTGTTGGAATTATTGTACAGAATACACAAACTATCCTAAATATAATGCAATGAATGCTATGCAATATTTGTACTATGAAATACAATGCTAGGCCTAGGAACTATCATAAATAAACATTTTATCATGAATTCATGCATGTTTATCAACCCACCTGGCCTGTTAACCCCAACCCAACTTAGGCTCAATATATTTTGCAAAACCCACCTCACCCTTCCAACCCTAATGCTTATGCCATTGTTGTCACCTTGATAACTGGGAAAGAAATCCAAGATCCATATCCTTCTACTTCCAAATCTGACCTAGGAGACCAAGCCAATCTAGAAAACAAGACTCAAGATTTGAACACTCACGATTTCTCTCAAGCACCTTTTCTTGAAGCCTTGAACAAATCCAAGGAAAAGAAAACCAATCAATCTAAGGAGTGGCTTGAGATTTTACAGTAAGTCTAGATGAATATACCACTCCTTGAAGCCATTGAGAACATCTCAGCCTATGCAAAATTTCTTAAAGAATTGTGCACACCAAAAATGCCAGAGCAAATCATCAAAAATGGTCTTAGTTTCTGAACAAGCCAGTGCCATCATCTTAAATAAGCTCCCTCCTAAAAGGAAAGATCCTGAGACCCCCTTAAATTGATGTGAGATAGATGGTTTAATCTTGGAATGAGCCTTATTGGACCTTGGTGCCTCCATCAATCTAATCCCCACGGAATTATATGAAGACTTGGATTTAGGTCCCTTCCAACACACTGATATTACCCTTCAGCTTGTTGATGGGTCAACCAAGATTCCAAGGGAACTCTTTCAAAATGCGATTATAAAAGTGAGGGATTTTGAGTACCTTGTGGATTTTCTAGTTTTAGATATGGAGGCATCAGAAAACTTGAACCACACCCTGATAATCTTAGGAAGACCTTTCTTGGCCACAGCCAAGGCTCTAATCAACTGTGAGACAGGAAGTATGCAAATCACTTCTGGGTGGAAAACTTGTCAACTCAATATCTTTAAAGCTTCCCAAAAGAATAAAGTGAATTGTGGTTCCATCGAGGTCGCATGAACAATTGAAAAGGCCTTGGCAATTCACACTTCTACCAAATCTCTCGATCAACAAGAGAGGCAAGGAAGTGATGTACTTGAGGAAGTTTCTGATTTACCACCTCCCATAGATAATCAAATTGAAAAATACATTAGTGAGATTGGGAAACTATTGAGAGTATCTTATGATGAATTAGATGATGACATCAAGAATCCTCAGTACATCTGCCCTAAAATTCAAGAATTATTGGATTTTGAGGGGGTTTAGGACATTGGACAACCAAAGGACATGAACTAGGAAAATGAAGCAACAACCTTAGAAAAAGAAGTTCAAGGCATTATTGACTAGGGAAGAACTTATAATCCAACTGATTCAAATGGATGGCTTGATTTTGAGGAGGAAATGGTTTCTGATGAGGAAGTGGTAATTTCTGATGAGGATTTTGAGGAATGCAACACAACTCTACCTTTATCCTCATATGACTCGGAGCCTGGAGAACTCATGATTTTTGACATTAATTACCATTATGAGGATCCTTATGATTCTAATTCAGAACTAGATCTAAATTTCAGTCATGATTTCAATCCAGACCCTCCACCACCTCTTCTTGAATTATGGAATTGGATTAATGAACAAGCTCTGCATCATGAACCTCATCTATTGGACCCTATTCTATTTTTCAAATTAGAAAAACTCCTTGAAGTAGGACTGCATCATCAGTTGGTCTGCATTTGTGGATCACTGATTCTAGGATCACATGATCATATCTTAATACTAATCCTGAATCTCTCAACAATAATTATTACACCTTCTCTTGATCCACAATATTGAAATACATTTTTCTTTTGGGTTTAGGTCCATCAAATGATGTTAAGCTTAGCACTGCCTGGGAGGCAACCCAGTATTCTATATAGGTATTTTTGCATTTTCGACTGATCAAGTTGACGTGGATTAACAAAGCTCAGTCATGTGATATCTCCTGCTCTTGCTTATTACATTTGGGTTCTTCTATATACATTTTAATGGCATATAACGAATAGGCATAGGGGGGTGGACATTGCATGTCTTATTTTCATGTCAAAAAAAAAAAATTGTATTCATGCATAAAGAATTTTTATCAAGAAGGTTTTATTAAAGATTTATTCTTAAGTTGATTCCTAAAATTGGAATCCAGTACAATTTCACACTTACACGTAAAATTTGTAATGGGTCCTCTATGAAGACCGATAGACGTCTTTAGTTTGTCAAGAAGAAGCAATGCTTCTTCTCCTGAACCCTTGGATAGTTATTAGGGAATCAGGCAAACAATTTTCTAGTAGATCCACAAAACAAGTGTGAGGTGATAGTAGAGAGTCTACTGGTGCTCTAAGGCTGGTATAAGGAATCTTAGTTTCTAGGAAAGTGGATAATGGTACTTGGAGTTAGGCACAGTTTTTGCTCTCGGTTCCTGTGTATAAATTCTATGTGTGAACTTTTGGAGAGCCACCAAATAAGGCAAATAGGCAGAGAATGGATTTTGATAAAACTAGGACTAAGGTGGATAGTCACAACCATCCTTTACAGAATCCTTGGCTAAAGGAAGGTATTAATGTCAAGGTTAGAAATACGTTGTCCCATCCATTCCTTTCCCGATGCCAAGAGTAGGCAGTTCCACCAAATAAGCCACCCAATATCCTCTTGAACACCCTCAATTCCAAATAATGCCTCATGAATAAAAATGTGCATGAGTGTTGCATTTCGTTGAGTTGGTAGATACAATTATATATAAATAAAGAGAGAAGGAGAGAGAAAGAAAATAGAATAGAAAAGGAGAATATATATATAAATTAAAAAAAGAGTAGAAAAAAATGTTAATTGTGTTGTGTCTATTTCATGTCAAGCACATTGAGGCAACAACACTCATTCCCTTCATAGTCCACCAAATAGAGCCTTGACCTACTTTTCTGTATTTCTAACCACCTGAATATGGGCTGAGGAATCTGACTTAGTTATAAGGTTATTAGAACTTAAAGTGTTAATGCCATGAGAGGCCACCAAATATATTGATGAATCTGGTGAGATTGTGAGCTCAAAAAGAGAAAGAAAGGAAAAGAATAGGAAAAGAAAAAGAAAGAAAAAAGGAAAGAGAGAGAATGGGTACGCAGGAACTAAAGCAAGCACAGTCTCTCTGCCTCTCTTTCAGTTGATTTATTTAATAGTCTGGAAATTTAGGTTCTATAGTACTAGTCTATGTGTAGTACCAGATGAGTGTGAGCCACCAAATACAAATCCACGTCACTCAAAATATCTTCTAACTAAGCCAAAAAAAATTGGGTTGAAATTGCATATTACTTTATAAACCGCGATGGAAGAAGATTGTCTATCCCAATAGAATTTTACTAAAGGTTAAGTACAAGCTTTAGATGTGGATTAACTTTTTACTTGGATCCATTGCATAGGCTACAACACTACACCTTCACAACTGTCTGGATTTCTAAAATTTTGGATGAAAATAGAAGAAATAAACCTCTAATCAAGCTTTTGATAGAAATCGGTCATTTAGGACCACTTCGCATTTATCCTTGTATTTGCTAGGGACTAGAAAGATTCGAGCATGGGGGTGTGATTGCACTGTAATCATACAACCTAATTTACCTGAATTAAGTTAGATTCTAACATAATTTAGAAATAATGTATGCATAAGCATCATAATTTGCACACTAGTTAGCTTAGTAGCTTTTTAGATAATACTGCTATTTAATGCTCTAAAACAGAGATGATATTAATTACAGATGATTTGAGAACACATACGACAAATCAGATGACATAGATTAGATCAGGACGACGACGGGAGCTCGGCACTTCTGAAATCATCTTGATCAGACAACCGTAGCATCACATACAACCCATAGAAGAATGGAGGTCGAGGAGCAAGATGGTAGAAATCCAAACCTTAGATGCCAAATTCGACTGCAAGGATGGATCCAGATCAATGATTGTAGTCCAACGATGCAAAAATCAACTCGATCAGAGACCCACAGAATGATCTGTAGAGAAGAGAAGATGGACGACCACATGGCGCCATGTGGCACCATCACAGCTGCCCAAGGTCGCCACCCCATTCTCTGAAGAATTTTCATGCATGTTGTGGGATGTGAGATCGTCATCCAAAGGCCACGATGTGGCCACGTCGCCGCCACAGCCTTGCCTCATCAATGGAGGGTTATGCTCAGTTGCTGGATCTCCATCTAACAGCTGAGAGCAGCCGTGCAGCGATAAGGAAACTTGACAATCTACTTGCGTAGTGCAGTGAAGAGGGCACTCACTCGAGAGCAACCGGTGCGTGATCGACTCGCGTGGAGTGCTAAACTAGACAAGGTGGTGCGCTTGGATTCAATTGGACCGTCAGAAGAAGGTTGAATAGTGCATGATGGACCGCGTGGCGTGATGGTGATCACTGGATGAGGTGGTTCGCGAATGCGTGATCTAACACTCGAGCTAAACGCCCCGTTGAACGCATACCTCAAGAGGTGGTGCTACGATGAGTATAAGCCATTCGATCGAGGATCGGATGGCTGATCGAATGGGTGAGATTGAATGCATGATTTGAAATTGAAGGAGCGTGCAAGGAAAGCTCGAGGCACACGAGGGATGCACGAGGAGCTCATGATCTTGATCCGAAGGTCGAGCGTGCACCACATGTCATCATCTGGTGAAGCTCGAGTGTTGAGGGCAGATTTAAGGTTATCTTGAGGCGTGATCAAAGCCGTTGATCTCCTAATCGATGAATCTAATCAAACCAAGGTTGTTGGATGATGTTGGGGGCTAAAACGCCTACCTTACCCCTCATTAAAGCTATAAGAAGGGCACTAAGTCCCCCCAATTGAGGCAACTCCCACCAGATAGATCTCCAGCCTTTCTCTCTCCGCAACTTCTCTCGGGTCTTACTCCCAGTGCTCTGGATCTGAAGTGCTACTTCACTTTGCATAAGCATCCTATAAGCGGCATCGTCTGCCATCTGCTCTCTCTCTTTCTACTCCTTAGCATGGTTACTTTTAGTTTGAAAACTATTTACCAGTAGTAATAAAATTTTGATTCTCTAGATATCTGATTTCTCTTTTGTTAGTGGGCTATCAATGAGTTTTAAGTCATTTCGTTGTAGCAAAGCCTTAATTTCTTGAAAACAAATAAATTTATAACTCAGATTTAGGAAAGAGTCCGAGGTCGAACACAGGAATCAAGTAATAGCAATTTAATCTCACTAATCACAAGAAATATAAGCAGTTATGATCAAAACTTTTTTAAGAATAATTCAAAATGATATATAGATGAAATCAAGTATCTTAGTGCAAAAAGAATGGGTTAAAATGGTGATTTGAATGACCAATTAACCCTTTGAAATTAAGCTCAAATATCTCAAATATTTCAACAATAATTATCAACCAATATTCCACATCAACCAAATGAATATCTCAATAAACTAAGGCACCAGCAAATATCAGATGAAGGCACAAGGCATCAGATGCCTTAAGTGCTTCAAGGCTCAGCTCAACAGAATAGAGGCAAAGGCCTCTTCTTTTCTTCTTTCTTCTTTCATGGCTCAAGGGAGAGAGGCAAACACAACACCACAGCAGAGGCAAATGCCTCTCAAATTCGCTAGGTGTAGAGAGCAGTGAATGATAAACCCCCTTTCTCTCTTTCCTCCTCTTTCTCTTCTCAGAAACCCACATTTAGCTGGGCAATCAGGCAGGTAACCGGACGTGAACAATGGACCAGGCTTGTGGGCGTGGTCGCAGGTGAGGTGTGCTTGGCCAGGTAAGTAGGTCGAGAGGGTGAAGGGGACTAGGCCCCCGTGTTCTTGGGTGAAGAACGGGGGTGAGGAAATCAATTTATTCTGCACGAATTGCTGCTACGTCCTTGATGTAGGACTATCTAGTCCCCCTTCATCTCAACGTAGCAGCAGAAGTTGAGGGCCTTGATTTGGGCAGTAGGTGTGGATGCAAGCTCCAATTGAGAGCCTAGAGCGAAGCCTAGAGGTAGTCTGCGAGACCTAAGGGCAATTCCTGGAGGTGTTTTTGCCAAAGGACTGCAGACAAGGTCAGAGGAGTCGAGGCGGCAAGGGAGGTCTAGTGAATGCCTGCAAGCAAGAACACGGCCTCATGGCCACATCAAAGGCATTCAAGAGGATCGTCGTGGAACGACGAGTGTGATAGAGGTTGTAGCATGGCGTGCTTGCGCATGAGGAGGTCTGACGACCTTGAGATGACAGTGGGGAAGGTTGTGAGTTAGGTGGAGTTGATGAGCGACCAATCCCCTAAAATACTTGAGGGGTTTTGGTCAGTGAAGTGCGACGGACGTTTTTGGACCAGTAGGGAGTGTTTTTGTGGAGTGTAGTGGATTTTCGAGGTCGTCAGAGGTATGCCGGAGATGGGGGAGATGACGATGGTGCAAGTGAGGGAGCATTCTGAAGCGGGTAGCGAGGGTGTGAAATAAACTAGTGGGAGTTGCAGAGTTGAGTGAGGATAGTTGCAGATGACGAAGATGCAGAGATGGCACCGGCTATGATTGGCTGGTGTTGGAGATGAAGGTGCTCCTGGAGGTAGAACGGCGATGCTCTGAAGGGGTAGAGAGCCCCTCGCAGGTATGGCGAGGTGTGGAGGAACTTGAGGAGGATGAACCTACTGCATATAGTATGTGGTAACAGGCGAGGATACTGAAGGAAGGGAGTTGCCAGAGCAGAGTTTGGTGCTAGCCAGAGGTAGGGAAGAAGAGGGTTTTGTGGGCCAAAAACTCGCTAAGGAGTTCGATCTGGCGAGGGGGGCCTTTTTATAGAGCTTAGGTGAGCTTCCAAGCTTGGAAACAAGCTTGAGAAGCTTGGATTTTCATGAGAAGGATTCTTGAATTCCAAGGATTCACACGAGTAATATGGGGATATTTGGAGTTGGATTTTAGGTTTAATCGATCAGGGATCTCCTCAGGATCATCCCTTCCAAATTTGGAAGGGAATGGCCAAGCAATCATGGAGGAATCTTTAATTGAGAGCTCGAGTGCGTGGGTTCACACCTACCATTGCAGTAGGGACCCAAATGCAAAGAATATGACAATGTTGGGGGGTAGTTTGCAAGGATTTTTGAAAGTTAGAGCTGTATGTGAGAAGAAAGAGTCTAAACGAACCAAAGTGCAAACTAGGTCAAAATGATCTCTGATTGAGCCCAACTTTTGGTACAAACCTAATTTTGATCCAAGGAATCTAGTGGTGAAGTTGGATTTCAATTTTGGCTAAGTTTGACTAGGAAATTTGTGTAGAAACCCAAATTAGGGCAACTGTTTGTCTAAGACTCTATTTAAGGTCAAAATGGGTTCCAATGGTCAAATCAAGGGTATAAAACCTTATGGAATATTTTTATATGAATTTTAAAAGGTTTAGATGGAATTTATCCTGACCAGAACCTTGTTATTTAATTAGGTCTGAATTTAGGATTTTGGGTTACTGTTAATTCTCGAAATGTGTGAAAACCCGTTTCTATCTACATGGACCCACTTAATAGACTTTAATGCTCACTTGACTTATAATTTACCCCTAGAAAACCCCTTGGTTATTCTGTGTTCATGATATGCTGTTAAAATTATAGAATTAACCCTAGTTCTATATTTTCTTCTCAAAACAGCCTGAAGTGGTGTTATGACCCATAGATGGATATGTAGGAGCTTTTATCTTTTATTCCAGATTAAAAGTGGCCAGTTAGGGTTTATGTTGGTGTTCATATCATACCCCCATGCCTATCTTTTTCTAGTCCATTAGTAAACATCCTATGGATTAAACCAGGTCTCTAGGTCGGATGCAATTGTCAGGGTTCCTTACTAAGCTGCATCTCTAGAAATTAGATCACAATATCAACAATAGGCCTAGAGAGACTCAAGTACCAGCCATGATCCAGGCTTGACCAGCTTCATTTCTGAGTTTGCCATGAAGGTTTCTAAGGCCCGCAAAAGCTGGCAGAGGTTTGTTGACCCTAGCAGTTAAAGCACCCATGCATGGACATAACATGTCCAGGTTTAGTTTGCTAGTGCAGTTCTTATAAGAAAGAGATAGAAGGATTTTCATTTGGAGAGTTTTCACTCTTTTGTTTTTACTTTTCCCTAAATCCAGCCTCGAATTGGCCCTAAACACAGTCTGTATCGAATTCCTTATCCCCACCATCAATCCTCGAAGGGTCCGTGGTAATCGATGCTTCGAGATAGCACTGCCTAAGGCAACCCCCAGAACCCTATCTTTCGACACTTCAGGATAGTGCTGCCCATAGCGTTCTGGAGCTAAATTCAGGCCCTCGCAATCGACATTTCCGGATAATCCCATCCATGGCACCTAAACCAGCACAAGGTGCTTACATGCCCTCGATAGGATATTTAGATTTCCTAGGAGACAAGCACCGAGGAGACGATATGTTATTATGCATCTTCAAGGGGAATTTCCCACCTCTCCATGCTGGGAACTCGTCCAATCAACTTGTGTTGTCGAGCCTCTCCTAAGGTAGATCTTCGAGATAACTTTTTAGAATAGAACACTTTTGGCAGATTTTTCTTTGTTAAGCACACTGAACTAGACTAAGTGTGTATGTTTTGGGTGCTTAGGTTACTAAGTCCTACAAACCAAAGAGTAGGCAACGGGGCCGAATAATCCCTAAGCCTTAGACCTACTACATCAGCCTTGCACTTTCCTCAATCTCTTGAGGATTAATCCAAATCTTAACAAATACTTGAGTGTTTAGACCTTAAAATAGATCCAAGAGGCCTAAGGTCGGTATCCACCACTAATTCCCTAAGTTTCAACCTTCTAGGTCTTAATTCATCATCTGATCCAACCTAGAAGTTAGGTAGGTTCCATATTCAACTTCAAGGGACTAATTTATTTTCCTTTTCTTCATGTTTGCTCCTTTTTCTTTTTTTCTTTTCTTTTCTTCCCTTCTTTTCATTTAGTTCAAATTGACCTCTCCTTTCCTTTTTTCTCCTCTCTTTTTTTTTGTGATGAAACCCTTCCATGCATTGATTTCATAGCATTTTGCACTTTAATACCCCCCATGCTTATGATTTACAATGTCCTCATTGTAAATTAGGTGGGTTCGAGTTCAATCCAGATTGTACATTAGAACAAGTGGGTGGTGAACGGGTCGGAATGACTATTGCGAACAATTTCAAGCTTTGATACATATACCAAAGGTGGAGTCAACTATTCTAATGGATGAACCCTAAAGTCCAATATGAATTCAAAAAGGATATGTTAGGAAGGTTTCGTGTTTTTCAAAAGATGACGGGTTTTCCCCCAATAAGCGTTAAATTTAATGCCATCAGCTGGTGCAATGAAGCTCAAGGAGAATGGAGATCAAAGGATATTGCAGCCAAATTTGAGTCAGTGAGTTCGACAAACGGTTTGAGTATCTACCCATTCACAACAAAAGGTTCAGAATCAAGGTTGAGTTCACTGATTTCGACAGCTCCATTTTCGAATACTTGTCTTACCAGAAATGGTCCAATCCATTTAGATCTGAGTTTGCCTAGGAAGAGCTTGAGTTTGGTATCAAAGAGTAGCACTCTCTAACTAGGATGGAAGGATTTTTGTGATATGTGCTTGTCATGGAAGGCTTTCACCAACTCTTTATAGATTCGCAAGTTCTCGTATGTGTCATTGTGTAGTTCCTTGATCTTGCTTAATTGCAACCGGTGGTGGATTCCAACCTTCAAAAGATCTAGATTGCACTTTTGTATTGCTCAGTAGGCTTTATGCTCCATTTCTACGGGGAGGTGACATGCCTTCCAGTACATGACTCCAAAGGGTGACATACCTAACTGGGTCTTACGGGCGGTCCTATAGGCCCACAAGGATTCGGGAAGACAGGTAGACCAGTCCTTCCTGTCAAGCCGAATAGTGACCTGAAGGATCTTCTTGATCTCTCAATTTGACAATAATGCCAATCCATTAGTCTGGGGGTGATAAGGAGTCGAGATATGATGCAACACCTCGTACTTTTTCATTAGGGACTGATGGGTCGGCCCGAATAGGTTGTTAATATGATATTTTTATCGTTGAAATGTGTATAGTGGTTAACCTAATTCAGACCTAACCATCTCTTTACAAAATTTTTTAACCTGGCCTAATTGATTTTATCTTGTCGCTTTTAGGCCCAGGGTCGAACTCAGGGAAGTGGGGTTCAAGTCGAGTTTCTACGTTTTCCTTAAAACGCGTCTCTTCCGTTCGTTTATTCTGTTTTTGGTATTTTTCTTATTTAGGTTTTTTTTCTGGTAATCCTTGTTCTTGAGGCACACCCTCAAAATTGTGTCCTTGGCTTTTAGCCAAAACAGAGTTTCAAAACACGTCTTGCTACTTGCAAGACGGGGGTACCTGCAAATCAAAGATTATCTTTTCACTTTTATACCTTTTTTTATCTTTTTACTAAGAAGGAAGCTAACAGATAGAAAGTAAATATAGTAGCTATAGATATATATTTATATGTAGTATATATATAAAGCGGTGGGGGTGGAGGTGACGATGGAGTGTAGCACTATGTCGAGTCAGTCGACGTCTAGAGAGACGCAACCAACACGACTATGTGCCGCGTGTAGTGTTGATGGATGATGGATGATGAATGCGAACACGCTTTCTGTACGCGTGTATCGGGGAATATCAGCAACTGGTGTAGATATTCCCGCGATACAGCGTATAGTAAATAACGTGAAAATATATGTACATATGTATGTATATAAATGTATAAGTATATATGTATAGATATATATAGATATATATGTATATATATATATAGGTGTATATGTATATATATATATGTATGTATATATGTATATAGCTATGTATATATGTATATATATATAAGTATATGTATAAATATATAGATATATATATATAAGTAGATATATATATATATATATATATTATATATATATGTATGTATACATAACTATAGATATTACTATGTATATAAGTATATATATATATATAGATATATGTATGTATATATTATATATAGATGTATAAGTATATATGGGTTACTATAAGTGTGTGAGTGTGTATGTGTGTGTCGGTGAATGTGTGTGTGTGTGTTGCTGTGAGTAAAGAGAGAGAGAGAACGGAGAGAGAGAGAGAGTACGTGAGAGAGAGTAGAGAGCGCCAGACAGCGAGAGAGCGGGCGGGAGAGATCGGCAAAGAGAGAGAGCGGGCGAAGGAGTGATCGCGGACGCGCGAGTTAGGACGTCTGCTGGAGGCGGCAGACGTCTGACTTTGCGTCGTCTGAAGGCGGAGGCGGACGTCTGAAGACGGCGGGTGCGGGCACGCCTTCGCGTAGGGTTCTACAGGCCTGCGCGAAGTCGACGAGCGGGCGATGGCGCGGAGGAGCGAGCGTGGAGGAGGTTCTGCGATGGTCGCGGAGGGTCGCGGAGGGTCGCGGGGGTCGGCGCGAGGCCGTAGCCGGCCGCTGCAGTGCGCGCGGCGGCCGGCTGCGGGTGCAATGCGGGGTGGACAGAACGGAGACTGAGGCGGGGAACGGGCCTGCAGGCGCGCGCGGAGCGTTGCGCGCCTGCGGGGAAGGTCGCGGAGGAGGCGGGGGGTGCTGCTGCTGCTGCTGTTGCCGCGGTTTAGCTGCTGCTGCTGCTGCTGCTGCTTCAAGCTTCGGAGCTTGAAGCGGCAGCAATGGCGTTAAAGAGAAAAACGCAACGAGGGAAGGCACCACGCCCACCGGCTCGTCGAAGAGCTGGGCGGTGGTGCTCCCACTGTGGTGGTGTGCACCACAGTGGGTACTCCTGCTCGTCGGGTGCCTCCTCGACGGAGGGCCGACGCATGGGAGGGGAGAGCGGGTGCGAAGGTGGCTGCGGGTTTGAGTTGCTGCCGCAGCTGCCTCCTCCCCTTCGTCGCGAGGAAGAGCTGCGGCTTTATAGAGGAGGAGAGCGTGGCGGGGAGGCATGGCAGCAGCAGGGAGAGGCGTTGGAGAGTGGCAACCGCAGGGAGAGGTGTTGGCAGGGTATGGCATCGCATGCAGCATGGCGTGGAAGAAATTCAGTCGCGGGAAGAAGTAGAACCACGGGAAGAGAAGAAAGAAAGATGAAAATAAAAATAGAGAAGGGACTTTTGCAAAGAAACACTTGAGAAAAAAAATAATTATGCAAGCCATTTATTCATTTCTCCT
Organism: Thalassia testudinum; assembly: GCA_037157565.1. NCBI lineage: Eukaryota > Viridiplantae > Streptophyta > Magnoliopsida > Alismatales > Hydrocharitaceae > Thalassia > Thalassia testudinum. The sequence goes on along the minus strand of JAZHRO010000025.1, from coordinate 65,555,448 downwards.
CCTCTCATGATTAAATGCATGCATGCAACCGTTTTTAGAAATGCGACTATAGGATTATAATATACATAGTTAATGCTAGAAAATATCATAAGAAGGCGTTATTATAGGCGTGTTTTGAGGTGCAAACAGGGACTGGAAGTGCACATTTGCAAAGTGGGTCCCTCCATCAGAGATGATGGCCGACGGAATACCTAACCAAGAGATGATGTGTTGATAAATGAATTTAGTCACAACCTTATGATCATTGGTTCAGCTAAGATCCATTTGGGCACGTAGTCCACAGCTAAGAGAATGTATTCAAAACCATCAGATTTTGGGAAAGGGCCCATAAAGTCAATCCCGCAGATGTTGAAGATTTCGCACACAAGAATCGAATGTAGAGGCATCATGTCATGTCAGCTCATGTTGCCTAAGGTCTGACAATGAGTGCATGCCTTACAGTAGCCGTGTCCATCTTTAAAAATCGTAGGACAATAGAATCCACACTAGGTGACTTTTGTTGCGGTCTTGTGTCCTGAAAACTGACCACCACAGACCTGGTCGTGACAAAAGGATAGAATTCCATGGAACTTAGATTTTGAAACACATCTTCTGATGATTTAATCAACACTGATGCAGAATAGCATATGGATCTTCTCGGACAAAGTATTTGGCATTTGAAAGTAATTTGTTTTTCTTGGCTTTTGGCCAATTAGATGGAATCTGATGCGATGCCAAATAATTAACCATATCAACATACCATGGAAGTTCTGTTTCGATTGTCAGGAGGTGCTCATCAGGAAAGTGCTTTGTGATAGGTCCAGAAGGGTCAATGAGTGAAGAAGGAAGATGGGATAAGTGGTCAACTACCACGTTCTACGTTCCTACCTTATCACAAATTTCAAGATCGAATTCTTGCAATAGCAAGATCTAGTGGATTAATCTAGGCTTCACGTCCTTCTTCATGAGTACGTGCCTCAATGAGGTGTGATCCGAGTAAATGATGACATGGGATCCCAAGAGGTAAGACCTGAATTTCTCCAGGCCAAATACTACATCTAGTAGCTCTTTCTCCATAACAGTGTAATTATGCTGAATCTCGTCTAATGTCTTGCTAGCATAATATATGACCATTCATTTCCCATCGATTTTCTGACCAAGCATCACTCCCACTACGTAGTGAGATGCATCACACATGATCTCAAAAGGTTGAGACTAGTTAGGGGATTGTAGGATTGGTGCTTAGGTGACTCAGTCACGTAGGTTCTCAAATGCTTGAATGCACTCACTCGACACCTAAAAAGTTGTGTCCTTTGAGAGGAGGTTTGTCAAGGGGTGTGCAATCTTAAAGAAATCATGTATGAATCGACGATAAAATCCAATGTGCCCTAAGAATGATCGGATATCTTTGATCGAGTTAGGAACAGGCAGTTTGGAAGTCAAATTCACCTTAGCTTGATCGACCTGGATACCTCTCTTAGACACGAGATGTCCCAGAATGATGCCTTCAAGAACCATGAACTGGCTCTTTTCCCAGCAGAGAACCATGTTCACTTCAATGCATCTTTTGAGGATTTAGACCAAATGTAGGAGGCATTCATCAAAAGATTCACCAAATACCAAGTTGTCCATAAATACTTCAAGGTACTTACCCACCATGTTAGAGAAAATGGCTATCATGAACCGCTAAAAGGTGATGGGTGCATTGCATAACCCAAAAGGCATCCTATGGAACACGTACATACCGTAGGGTAGGTAAAGGTTGTCTTTTCTTGATCCTCTGGATGAATTGCCACTTGATTATATCTAGAGTAACCATCTAAAAAATAGAAGAATCGATTTCCCACCAATTTCTCAAGAATTTGATCAATAAATGGCAATGGGAAATGATCTTTCTTCATGGAGGCAATTAGTCTTCGGTAATCAATGCAAAATCTCCATGAATTTGCAATGTGGGTCGGGATGGTCTCTCCAGACTCAGTCGTGATAATAGAGAGCCCTGCCTTCTTAGGCACAACTTGGATCGGGCTCACCAGTGACTGTCAAAGATCAGTTAGATAATACCAGCGTCTATCGACTTGATGATCTCTTTCTTCACAACCTCCTGAAGATTCGGATTAAGTCATCTCTACATTTCTCGGGATGGTTGTGAGCCCTCTTCTGTGTAGATACGGTGCATGCAATATGAGGAACTGATACCAATCAAATCATCGAGAGTCCATCCAATGGCTTTTCGATGCTGCTGGAGGACAGAAATCAGCTTTATTTCCTGATCAGGTGTGAGTCAGGAATTGGTAATCTTAGGAAACGTTTGATTAGAACCCAATAATACATACTTTAGATGAACTGGGAGGGCTTTCAACTCCATAACTGGGTTTTCAGCAGCAGTTGGGGGTTTGGGATGGGCCTCAGAAGAAACGGCAGGAGCTAAAGGTGACTCTAGCTCAGTTCTGGGCTCCTCTAATTGTGGGTCAAGATTTTCTTGTGGTTGAGGATCAGGAATAATCGGGCCTTCCTCTGCTAGTGGGTCCTCAACCATAGAACTAATGTCACATACTTCCTCAATTACCCTACAGTTTATTCCTTTCTGGTCCTTAAAGATATCAATCTTTAATGTCTGGTTCCTAAATTTTAACTCGATCTGGCCCTCTTCACAATTAATATTAGCCCTAGCTGTGGCTTGGAATGGTCTCCCTAAGATGATTGGTGTGTTCCTTATATTTTCAAGAGTCTCCATTTCTAATACAATAAAGTCCACCGGGAAGTAGAAATCACGAATTCAAACAAGAACATCCTCAAGAATTCCTCTAGGTGACTTGGTTGATCGGTTTGCTAACTCCAAAGTCACCTTTGTCAGTTTGATCTTAGTTCCTCAAAATGGTCTAGTAGGGATGTAGGTATCAAGTTTATGGAGGCTCCTAAATCCAATAATGCTCTATCAAACTCTAGAACACCAATTTTCTAGGAGATCAAAGGGGTGCCAGGATCTTTTGTTTTTTGTGGGAGCTTGGTTAAAATGATAGAGCTAACTTGCTCAGACAAAATGATTGAACTCCCACCTTTGGTTCACGTCTTATGCTTAGGTGTACATAAATTCTTCAGAAATCTTACGTATATCGGTACGTGGCAGATCGCATCCATCAAAGGGATGTTTATCTGGACTTGCTCAAAGAGCTTGACTAGATCTTCCTCAAGTGCCACGGGTTTGGATTTCTTCTTTCCTTTGGTCAAGGCCTTAGGAAATGGAACCTCTGTAGGTTCCTCTAGGATAGGTTCAGGTTCTGGATTTGGGATACGAGTGTCTTGGATAACCATCCTAGGTTCAGGCTTTGAACTACCAAGCTAGGAGTGGCTTGGATAAGGTGGATCCTGTGTTGTCTTGACTCTATGGGTGGTAATAGAATTGAGTCCAACCTGGCTCTAGTTAGATTTGGTAAAAGTGGTAATTGCTATTGATATCCTGAGTATGATGTTGAAGCTTCCATCCCGTCAGGTGATGGAGCAGAAGAGGCCTGATAGACAGTGAGCTTGGCCCCAATTTGGGTTCATAATGTGCCTCTGGTTCAGCACGTTATTCGGATTTGGTAGAGGTTGAGACGGAAGTGCACCAGGCTAGCTAGAATACACCATGTGTGCGAGTTGATTTTGGACCTCTGTGATCTTGTCCTTGTGTTGTTTCTACATAGCCACATTGGATTTCTAAATGTCAAGTAGGGTTTGTTGGATGAGAGTCATTTGATCATCCCATGATGGCCTGGATTGATAGTATGGATTGGGCCTAGGTTGAGCAAGCTGGTAAGGGCATGGAGCTTGTGGTCGGGGCTGGAATTTAGATCTTGGATTTTGATTATTCCCCAACCACGTAAAGTTAGGATGATTTCACCACCTAGGGTTATAAGTGTTAGAGAATGGATTATTCTAGATGGCGTTGTGGTCCTCGCAGGTCTGAGGAACCCTAAAGAAGTCAGAATATGAGGGTTTAGAGTTCACCCAACTAGAGTAGGTTGGTCTGGAGTTTCCTCCGAAGCCAGGATCAGACGGGGGTGGATAGGAGGCCATCCCCTTATGAGAGTGGTGATAAATGTTATGCACAACCTCCCTTCCAGCGGGTGGTTGCACATACTGTTGCCGAGGCGAGATCGTGTTTTTAAAAGATGTTCATTACAGCATAAACAAAATCACTGCGAAAACAAATAAGAATTTATAACTCGAAAACCAAGGTATCTGAGGTCGAACACAGGGAGTAATTGGGTATTTAAAAACTTAAGAGCACAACTCTCAATTTAATAAAAAGCAATAACCAATCCGATCAAAATTGAGAAAGAATGTCAATGTAGAAATAAGCTCAAAAATTGGACATCTGATGTAAAATCAGATGTCTTAAAAGTTTCTGCTATAGTGCACGACTTGTCCTTCTCTTTCTAATTTTTTGCCTTCTCTTTCTCTTTTCTTTCTCTTTCTCTGCGGCTACATTTCTTCTGCCTTCAGTCTTTCTTCTTTTCTTCTTTGTCTTCTTCTATCTCTGCTTGGCCACTCCTTTCTTTCTTCAGCCCTTTCCTTCTTTGGCTTCTTCTTCTTCTTTCTTCTTCCTCTTCTTTCTTCTTTTACAGCTAAGTCCATCCTTAGCTTTGGCTTCCTTTGCCTTCAAGTCCTGCCTTCAGTAGCTACCTCCTTCCTCTTCTCTTCCTCTTCTACACTTGGTCTTCTTCTTCAGCTGCTCCTCTCCTTCCTTCTTAGCTTTCTCTTCTTCTGCCTTCAGATTCTTCTTCCCTTCCTGCACAGCACAACGGAGCAAAACTTACCCCTACCCCTCTCGCATCTCTCTCTCTATTTCGCTTTTAGGTATGCTCTCCTAGAGCTGGGTAATCAGGTCGGGTTTCACGTGCCCGGGTTCAAGCGCATCGGCGTGGTGTAGTGCACGAGGAGTGCTAGGTCTTGGTAATTGGGTCGAGTGCCAGGTCCACGGGGGTAGGGGTTGTGGATGAGGCGTGAGCGAGTGAGGGAAAGGGACCTCACCCAGTGTTACTTGAGGCAACCAACAGAAAACACAAAATCAATATAAGTCACGCCGCTTACCCTTGAGTTTACGAGGTGGGACTAAATGTCCCACCCGCTTCTGCTGGCTCCCGCAGGAGGGAACTCCACTCAATTGGAAAAGCTGGGAGCCTCACGACATCTACTCTCAGGCTGGTTACATTCGCACACTCAACGCACGTCGCTTGGAGCCCTTATGCCTGGAGAGCGCGGCCTAGAGCTCTTAGCAAGCAAGCTTGCTTCAGTGTTAATGGCGAAAGGAGGCTAAGACCTGTGCGACACAAAGACAGCCTTGCAGCCCTATCAAACAACAGGGAAAGCTTCACTGTGTCACGGCGAAGGTGAGGCGGGGGTTGGCATGGCACAGAATGGCCTAGGCGTGCGTGCCTAGGTTGGACTGTGACCGTGCATGTGTGTTTGTTCGGTGGAAGTGTGGGGCGTGTGTGGCGGTCAGTAGATAGGCGGAAAGTGATCAGTGGTTGATGGCGAAGGTGATGAGGTTGGTGGCGAGGCATGTGGAGGTGCAGAGGGGTGGATGCACCTCACCGGTGGTAGACAGAGATGAGGAAGATGAAGGTGGACAGTGGTAGTCAAGGGGCAGTTTATGAAATTAAATGAGGGAAAATGAAGATTGGGAGGAGAGGAACTTATCTATAGGTATTAGGATGAAGGGGAGGCATAGGAGACGAGCAGCGCATATGTGCTATCGTCGGGGAAGAAAGCCCTGAGGTGAGGATGACGGCGACGAGGAGAAGGTCGGAGAGGCATGCGCTAGTGTGGTGCAACGCGGAGAAACGAGACGAAGCTAACTCTGCCATTGGTATGGTGGCAGAGCGGCGAGAGGAGGGAGGGGAGATCATCGAAGCTTGCGGGCGTTTGACCGGAGATGAGGAAGGAAGAAATTAAGAGGGTTTCTGCGGCCAAATCAAGCTTGCTAGATGCATAAAGGATCGGGGGTCCTTTTATAGCCGCTGGCCAAGCCCTTTGTGCTTGGAAGGCAAGCCTTCCAGCGCAAAGGCCTTGCCAGAGAAGGAAGGTGCGTAAGAGACCCAAATCTCTTGAGCGTTCGCATGAGAGATTGGGTGTAAATCTGATCTGGAGATCTCGTTCAGACAATGGAGAAATCCTCAGAGAATCTCCCTTCCAAATCTGGGAGATCTCTGAGGATTCAAGGAGATATCCTCCTCAAATCCTCATCGGAGTGGGATTCCTCCGCTGTAATGGCGGACGGACCTGAATGTAACAGTGGCGAGGAAGTTAGGGGGCTCTGCACAAGGGTTTTCAAAAGTTATGAGCCATAATATAATTGGGTGGATCATTTTACAAAGTAGGTGAAGATGACCTTCCCTTAGGCCCAAATTTTGGTACAAACCTAATTTGGGCCTAAGGAATCCAATGGTGAAGTTGGATTTTAGGTTTGATCACGTTTGACTAGATATTTTGCATAAAAACCCAATTTAGGTTAAATACTGAGCTAGGACCCCAACCAACGTCAAAATAGGTTCCAAAGGACAAATTGAAGGTTCTAAACCCTAGGGGATATTTTTCCATGAATTTTAGAGGGTTTACTTGGTTTTCATCCAGACCAGAACCTTGTTGAATTAAGTAGGTTTGTTTTAGGGTTACAGAATGTCATTTAATTTTTAAATCTCACAATAACCCTTTTCTGACTAAACCATCCTACTTTTCCTCTTATTAAGTCCAATTGACCTATGTTTAACCCTCGAGAAATCCCGTTGATGTACTGCAATAATAAAATTACAGTTTTACCCTTTGCTTCATGTTTCCTTCCCAGAATAGTAAACCTTTAACTTAGGCCTTCCTTTAGGTTATGTAGGAGCCTTTGTTTACTTTCTCAAGTCAAAATAAGTTAGTTAGGGCTCATGATGAGGTTCTCATCATACCTCCATGCCTAGCTTTTGCTAGTCCCTTAGCAAAATTTCAATGTTTTAACATCTGTTCTAGACCATGAGTTTCTTCTACCAGTTGTGATAAGTGCTTTTTCTTTTTCTTTTGTGATTAGGTCAGACTACTGATAATAGGCCTAAAGGTACTCATGTACCAACCAAAATCCAGACCTGACCCGCTTTAGCCTCAATCCTCCGCAAATGTTTTTAAGGCCTGCAGAAACTATCCTAGGATTCATTGGACTCCGTGGTTAGAGGACCCATGCTTGAGACATTTTTAGCCTGGGTTTAGTTTGCAGTGCATTTTTGTAAGAGAGAGACAGAGGATTTATTTGTTTGGAGAGCTTTCTCTCTCTTTTCTTTTTATCTCTATCCTTAGATTGTCTTCTCAACACGGTCTGTATCAGATTCCTCATCCCCATCATCAATCCTCAAAGGTCCCTGGCAATCGATGCTACGTGATAGCACCGCCTAACCCCAAGAACCCTGGCTTTCGAAATTTCGAGATAATCCCGCCCATGGCGTTCCATGGCTGAATCCAGACCCTGGCAATCGACATTTCATGATAATGCTGCCCATGGTATCTGAACCAATAGAGTGCTTACTGACGAGTCGATTGTTCTCTTTAAAGTCGTTTGCAGTTTTATGTGGTGGAAAAATCGACTAATCAATATTTAAAAAGAAATAACCACTCGCAGAAGAGCGGGTCGTATCCATAGGGAGGCAATGACGTATTTAAATTCACACTGGTTAAAAACGTTTGTTCGTAGTTAGTTTAGACAAGAATCAAGCCAAAATTACCTTCAGATTAAGGTTGAATCAAGAAATCATGCTGAAATAGCAATTCTTAATAACTAGAGGATATTTGTTGCAACGCAGAATCAATAAAATATCATTAAAAATTGACAATGGTAGAAAATGTAATTATTAATGGCAATGTTACTATAGTAAAACAGGGGATTTATTCCCCTTGGTCGGGCGCGAAGAAGCGTGGATGGCCGGACATGGGAAGCTCGGAGGAAGTTCTTTGGACCGAGGGATTCGAAGTGGTGGTGGCGGCATGTCGCGCGGTGACCAGAGCCATCCAGACGAGCTCTGGTGGAGGTGGCTTCAAACGGTGCTACAGCTGCTGTTGGTGGGTGGTGCACGCGGCCTATTGGCGGAAGGCACTGCAGGTGGGTGCGCGCGCTGGAGGAGGGTGGCTCTACTGTTGCGTGCACAGGCGGGAGGCCCGGGTGCGCTAGAGGAGGGCGACTCTGTTGCTGCGTGCAGCTGAGTGCTGCAGCCAGTGCTGCACGTTGGCGTGGGTGCCCGTGGCTTGGTGCGGCACTGCAGGTAGCGGCGGGGAGGCTGTAGGCGGATGCGTGCACTGTTGCCGGTGGGCGTGGGTGCGCACGAAGGCTGGAGGGTGCGGGAGGAATGCTGGCCATGCCTGCCTTGCGTGTGGCTAGAAGGCATGCGGGCAGGCGTGGAGTGAGCGAGTGAGGGCTGGCGGTTCAGATGAGTGGGCGAGTGTGGTTGTTGCAGGAGTGGGAGGTCGAAGCTTTAGACACCCGGGAAACTTCCCGGATGTCTTAACTGGCTGAGGGGTGATTGCAGTAGCCGCGACGGTGGTTGTTGATGACAATGGTGAGGGAGATGCACGGCGAGGTGCTCACGATAATGCGGACGACCTCCAGATGGCGGTGTGGCCTATCACACCACATGCCCACGGTGGTGGAGGGTCGTCGCCGCGGTTGAGGCCGGAGGTGTGGAATGGAAGAGATGGACTCTGCACAGTGTCGGTTAGGGGTGGAGGCCTACCCAGCTCGACAGCCTCTCTCCTCCTTTTGTAGCTGCCTGCACGAATTTGAATGGAGAGACGGGAGCAGATCCACCTTCTCCGCTGATCGATGAATGTGGCTTTAGTGCGACAGGAGGCGTTGCAGTGGCAGCCGAGCCGTTGCTGAGAAGAAGAAGAATAAAGGATATTATTAAAATATTATGGTTATTTATATACAAACCCTCAACTTTTATGTTAACTAAAACAATGTACCTAATTGGTTAACTAATTAAATGAATGCCATTCTAAGCTAATTCTAAATGCATTTAAAATATGAATGCAATGCATGGATTATGTAATTAAATTAAAAATATGAATTAATCTATTTACATCCTAATTTATGCTAAATAAATGTTAGAATTAACCTAATGTCTAAGCACTTAAATAATTAAATAGCCCACAACTACGGACTAATCAAATACCCCCATGCCTAGTTTTTGCTAGTCCCTAGCAAAATTAAGAGAAACTTAGCACTCCAAGTAGACTAGTTAACTCACTTGGTCTTCCTTCTGAAGCATATTAAGTTTAAACTCTAGACCCAAGGTTCCTAAGTAGTTGCTAAGTTACAGACTAGGTCGGCTAAAGACGAGTTGCAGGCACAAGTTTCCCTAATTTCTGACTCTACCCTAAAGTTTATTAATCCCTGAGATTAAAGCATCCGTGCCTGTGCATTGGTCTGAGTTATTTGAGTTAAAGGAAAAAGTTATATATATATATATATATATATATATATTTTTTTTTTTTTTTTTTATTCTTCTAAGTCTAACCTCAGATCAGCTATCAACACGATCTGCGTCGGATTCATTGTCCCCATTACCATACCTCGAAGGGTGCCTGGCTTTCGATGCTTCGAGATATCACCGCCCATAACGACTCCAAGAACTCCTAGCAATCGACACTTCGAGATAGTATCGCCCATGGATTTCTTAAGCGAATTCAGACCTATGGCAATCGACACTTCGAGATAGGGTCGCCCATGGTACCTGAACTGGAAAATGCGCTTACATGCCCCCAGTAGGATGGATATCCTAAGAGACAAGCACCGAGGAGGTAATATGTTATCATCGCATCCTCAAGGTGAGTATATACTCCCCTCTCCTGCGGCGGGAACTCTTCCAATCAAAATGTGTTTTCAAGCCTCTCCTAAGTCAAAACTAAGAGAACCAAATCTCTTTTTAGAAAGAAAGAAATTAAGTTAATTACCAGACCAAGTGTGTGAAATTTGGATGCTTGGGTTACAAGGACCCGTAAACCAAAAGGTAGAACAAGACTCCAGGTACTACCCCACCTTTTAACTCAAACCCTAGCTTCCCTTCCTCAACCTCTTGAGGAATGGTCCGCAACTTAACTCCTACTTAAGTTTTTAAGTCCACAAAGGACCCTAAAGGTCTAAAGCTAGCAGCTCATTTAGCTCCTAAAGTTTGACCCTAGAATTAATTTAGTCTACCCTAGAGTTTTAATTTGCTTAAGAATGCAGGACTTAGCCAGTTAAGCTCAAAACTTTTTTTTTTTTGTCATTTTCATTTTTCTATATGCATGCTATAAACAAAATGCCTCAGGTCCTCTCCCCCATGCCTGGTTCAAACAATGTCCTCATTGAAAAAAAAAATAGCTAAAGGAAGATATTACCTGAGGCGGAGAATGGTAGGAGCTAAGGCTCCTCAAGAGTGACTTCGTCAACTAGATGGCCATCTAAAGTTATATACGGTTTTAACCATTGACCGTTGACGATAAAGGGAGTTGCTGAAGAGGAAGGATTTTTGATCTCCACAACTCCATGTGGAAATACTTTGGTGATTATGTAAGGCCCATCCCAACGAGATTTTAACTTCTCATGAAAAAGCTTAAGTCTGGAATTGAAAAGCCAGACTTGTTGGTTGGGCTCAAAGGTCTTTCGAAGAATAAACTTATCATGCAAGACCTTAGTTCTTTCTTTGTAAGCTTGAGAGGTGTCATAAGCATCATTCCTCAGCTCCTCAAGCTCACTTAATTCTAGAAGTCGTGCCTTACCTACCTCCTCTAAATCCATGTTAACACTTCGAATAGCCCAAAGTGCTTTATGTTCCAACTCAACAGGTAAATGGTATGCTTTTCCATACACAATCCGAAAGGGAGAAGTACCCAAAGGGGTCTTATAGGCCGTTCGATAAGCCCACAAAGCATCATCGAGCTTTTGGGACCAGTCTTTCCTATCAGGTCTAACGGTCTTTTCCAAAATATTTTTTATCTCCCTATTTGACACTTCAACCTGGCCACTTGTCTGAGGATGGTAAGGGGTAGCAACCTTGTGAGTCACTCCCAAACTCTTGATTAACCGATTGAAGTGGTGGTTTCAGAAATGAGGTCCCCCATCACTTATAATAGTCTTGGGGCAGTCGAAACGGGATATGATATTGGCCTTCACAAATTTCAAAACCACAGAGTGGTCATTTGTGCCGTAGGAATGGCCTCTATCCATTTAGAGACATAATCAACTACCACCAAGATATATTCAAAACCATGGGACGACGGGAATGGGCCCATAAAGTCAATTCCCCACACATCAAAAATTTCAACAGATTGAATAGGATGTTGAAGCATTTCATTCTTCTTCCCAATCGTTCCAGTCTGTTGACATCTAATACAGGCCTTAACAAAATTATGAGAATCCTTAAATAAAGAAGGCCACCAAAAATCGGACTGGAGAACCTTAAAAGCAGTTTTCTTAGCACCAAAGTGTCCTCCACAATGAAGTTCATGGCAAAAACTCAGCAGACTTTGTTATTCCTCTTCAGGCACACGTCTCAATACTTGGTCTTGTCCAATTCTAAATAATTCTGGCTCTTCCCAATGAAAATATCTTGCTTGAGAAATGAATCTCTTTCTTTTCTGCTCATCCCAAGAGCCAGGAGTTTGTCCAGTGACCAAGTAATTTACAGTGTCTGCATACCAAGGTAAAGTTGGTGTTACCGCCATCAGAGTTTCATCGGGAAATGTCTCGCGAATGTCTCCAGAAAGAGAGTCATTTAGAGGAACGCGAGACAGGCGGTCAGCCACAACATTTTCTACTCCTTTCGTTTCACGTATTTCCAAGTCAAATTCTTGAAGGAGTAGGATCCACCTAATCAGATGTGGCTTAGAATCTTTCTTAGCAATGAGATGTTTCACTGCTGCATGATCAGTAAAAATAACCACCTTAGACCCAAGTAGATAAGACCTAAACTTCTCCAGAGCAAAAACTACAGCAAGTAATTCTTTTTCAGTGACGGTGTAGTTTTACTGAGGTTCGGTTAAAGTCTTGCTTGCATAATGCAACACATGAGGCCTTCCCTCAACCCTTTGTCCAAGGACTGCTCCCACTGCATAATCCGAAGCATCACACATAAGCTCAAATGGGAGTGTCCAATCAGGAGCTTGGAGAATAGGCGCAAAGATCAAGGCCTCCTTTAGGGTTTAAAAGGCCTCGGCACAATTTGAATCAAAACTGAAGGAAGATTCCTTCGCCAACAAGTCACAAAGTTGACTAGAAATCTTACTAAAATTTTTAATAAAGCGCCTATAAAAGCCAGCATGGCCCAAAAAGGATCTAATCCGTTTGACAATCGTAGGCAATGGAAGTTTGGAAATAGAATCAATCTTAGCTTTATCTACTTCCAAACCTTGCTCGGATACAACATGCCCAAGTACAATTCCTTTCTGTACCATGAAGTGACTTTTCTCCCAGCTGAGGACTAAACTAGTCTCCTTACATCATTTCAACACATTCTCTAGGTGCAGGAGACACTGGTAGAAAGACGAGCCATAAATAGAGAAGTCATCCATAAACACTTGAACACACTCGTCAATCATGTCCGAAAAGATAGACATCATACACCGCTGGAAAGTTGCAGGGGCATTACATAATCCAAATGGCATACGCCTGAATGCAAATGTACCGTAAGGACCCGTGAATGTCGTCTTTCCTGGTCATCAGGAAAGATTGCCACCTGATTGTACCCAGAATATCCATCGAGAAAGCAATAATAGTTATTCCGTGCCAATTTTTCGAGAATTTGATCAATAAAAGGCAAAGGAAAGTGATCCTTCTGGGTAGCGGTGTTCAGCTTGCGGTAATCAATACAAACCCTCCATCCAGTTGAGGGTCTAGTGACAACTTGTTCACCTTGGTCATTGAGTTCCACAGTAAAGCCTGCCTTCTTTGGCACCAAATGAATGGGACTGATCCATTTACTGTCAGCAATGGGATATATGATCCCGGCGTCCAACCACTTCAGGACTTCCTTTTTTACAACCTCTCTCATATTAGGGTTCAGACGTCTCTGCATGTCCCTAAAAGGCTTGATGGAATCATCAGTATAAATGTGGTGCATGCAGAGTGTAGAGTCTATACCCTTAATGTCAGCAATGCTCCAAGCAATAGCTTCCTTGTGCCTAGACAGGCATTCAATCAAGGCTCCCTCCTGTGCCTCAGATAGCATAGCCGAAATGATAACGGGGAGCGTATCATTGGCACCTAGGAAAACATACTTGAGAGTGTCAGGGAGGGGTTTCAACTCAAGGTCGGGGGCTTGTATGGTTGAGGGTTTCATAATAGATGTCCCCATCTCAGGTAGCAAATCTACCTTCTATGGAAATGATGGGGGAAGAGACTCAACAGAAACTCCTAGCAATTCCTCTAGTTCTAGTATATCCCCTTCACATTCCTCCAAGAGATGGGAATGCTCATTTAGCATGACATGCTGAAGGGGGTCATCACATAACATTGCAGGAGTTGCCACTTCAATCAGGTCATCTATCACCTCAACTTGAGAACAATCCTCAAGTCCGGCTTGTTTGTAAGCATCAAACACATTAAGCTGGATTTTCCTGTTCCCAAAGCCCATTTTCAATGCCCCAGTATTGCAATTAATTGAAGCATGAGAAGTTGCAAGGAAGGGGTGGCCCAAAATGATGGAGGGTTTGGTTTACTTGTTGGTAGGGTTAGTGTCCAAAACTAAGAAGTCAACGGGAAAGAAGAAATCCTCCACTCTTATGATGACATCTTCCAAAATTCCTCATGGTGTCTTAAGTGATCGATCAGCAACTTGAAGGATTACGGGGCTAGGCTTCAGATTTCCTCCCCCACATTGTTCATACACGTAGCTCGGAAGGATGTTCACCCCCGCACCCAGATCAAGTAGAGCCTCATCAATTTGTAGGTCACCAATAACTACAGAGATGTATGGGGCTCTTGGGTCCTTAAGTTTCAGGGGTGTGCCATGTTGAACAATTGAACTAACAGAATCAGGCAGGACAACTTTTGATTGGACCTGTTTTCTAGATTATCGCTTTTTTGTGCACAGGTCCTTTAAGAAGCGGGCATAAGACGGAATCTGCCTGATAGATTCAAGCAAAGGCAGGTTAATCTGCACTTGCTTGAAAGTTTCCATAATCTCATCTGTCTTATCTTTGGCTCCAAATGAGCTAGCAGAAGTCTGCCCAGAGGTGGATAAGTGCTCTGGAAAAGGCACTCTCGATCTCTGGGTGGAAGGGTTGTTGTTTGCTCAGTTTTGTGGGGTTTAAAAAGATAACACGTTGTAATATAGCCGACAAAACGTTCAAACAAATATAGAGAATTTTATTACTCGAAAAACTAGAGTCTCCGAGGTCGAACACAGGGAGCAATCTCAGTACTTTCAAAACCAACGAATGCAACTTTTAAATGAACATAATTGATTCAAAAGAGAGTTATAAAAAGTATTGCTAAAAGAGAACAAAATTGGACGTCTGATTTCCTTATCAGACATCATAAAAGTAGTCCTCTCTCTTCTGCCTTCTTCCTCTTTGTTGGCTCTTCCTCTTCTGATCCACAGGTCTTTGAACTTCTTTCTCTTCTCTTCCCTTTCCTGCGAAGACTTCTTCTTCCTGCCTTTGTTTCCCTTCTGTCTTCTTCTTTCTTTTTGTCTTTTCTACAGTCCTTCCTTCACTCAGATCTCTGCCTTGCTCAGCTTCCTTTCTTCAGAGTTCTTCTTTTGCTTTCCTTCGCCTCTTCCTTCTCTTCATTTCCCTTGCTACAGCGGCTAAGTGTTCGCTCCTTCCTCTCTCAGATCTCTTTCCTGCGCACACCACAGCCAATGCAAAACCTACCCCCTTCCCTCTACCCAAACATCTCTCTCTTTCTCTACAATTCGCTCAAGGACGCTCTCCCAGAGCCACACGGGTAATCAGGTCGGATTTCGCACCCGGGACCAGGTGCACGGCAGGTGGGTGATGCGCGAGGAGTGCTTAGGATAGGGTCGGGTCGAATCCCGCCAGATCCGCGAGGTGAAATCGCGGACGAGGCAGGATGGGTCAGGTGAGGGACCTCACCCCTGTGCTTTCGGAGGCAGTAAGCAGAGAACACAAATTCAACTTAAAGCGTACCTGTGCGTTGTGTTTAGCCGATGTGGGACTATCTGGCCCGCCCCAATTTTGCATGCACCCACAGAGGATTCCTCGTGCAATTGCCAAGGCTGGGAGCTTCGCAACGTCAATGCTGGCCCTGATCGCTTCCAACACCCGCGCGAGTCTGCTGCGCCTGGAGCCTGGAGCTGCTGCGCCTGGAGTTGCTTCGATCGTCAATGGCGGCAGGAGCGTCGATACCTGTCAAACACAAGCACGGCCTATTGGCCTAATCAGACCAGTTGGGCACCTTCGCCGTGGCACAGCGAAGGTGGTGAACGGTGCTGCAGGCCGCAGGCTGGCCTAGGCATGCGTGCCTAGATCAACCTGTGGCCAGAAGTGTGGGGTTGTTCGGGGGACTGTGGTGGAGGTGTAGAAGGATGATGGATGGGCGGAAGTTGTTCCTGGTGGTGAGGCGGAGCCTCCTAGTTGGCCGGCGAACCGTGTGGAGGGGCGGAGTGGTGGATGCAGCTCGCCGAAGGTCGGTCGAAGGCGAGGAAGATGGAGGTGGTCAGGCACTGTCGGGGGGCGATTAACTAAAATAACAGGGGGAAAAGAGAGAGGGGAAGATGGAGAAGGTATCTGGAGTGGTCTGGAAGGAAGGGAGGCAGCGAAGTGGACGGCGCGTAACTGCCGTCGTCGGGGAAGAAGCACCCTGAGGGAGGAAGCGGCGACGAGGACGAGGTCAGGAGAACGTGCGCCTGGTACGGCGCGACGCGGCAGAAAGAGGCGGAGTTGGCTCTGTTGCTGGTATGGTAGCAGAGCGACGAGGAGGGGAGGAGGTCGCCGGAGCTTGCGGGTCTCTTGGCCGGAGATGGGAGAGAGGAAAACTTGGGGGAATCTCTGTCAAAACAAGGCTCAGCATCTGCGGCCGGGTCTGGGGATCCTTTTATAAGTGTTGGCCGAACCTTCTAGCGGGTGGAGATCGCGCAATCACCTCCGCCGGCTCGCCGGAGATGGAAAGAGGGTGGACACCCAAATCTCTCGTGCGTTCGCACGAGAGATTGGGTTCACACCAGAGATTGTGATTGGCTTTAGAAGGAAGGGAATTCCTCAGAGAATCTCCCTTCCATTTCTGGGAGAGAATATCTGAGGGATCAGAGAGGAATCCCTCTCTAAACCTCGCCGGAGATTGGTTCTGCCCTAACAATGGTGGAAGGACCCAATTGCAAAGGTGGCGAGGAACTTAGGGGGCTCTCTGCAAAGATATTCAAAAGATAGGGACCAAATTATGATTTGGGTGTACTAATTTGCAAAGTAGGTCAAGATGACC
This sequence comes from Thalassia testudinum, assembly GCA_037157565.1. Taxonomy (NCBI): domain Eukaryota; kingdom Viridiplantae; phylum Streptophyta; class Magnoliopsida; order Alismatales; family Hydrocharitaceae; genus Thalassia; species Thalassia testudinum. Next base: position 65,539,034 of record JAZHRO010000025.1, on the reverse strand, counting down.
TCCCCTTAGGTCCAAAGTTTGGTGTAAACCTAATTTGGACCTAAGGAATCCAATGGTGAAGTTGGATTTTAGGTTTGACCTCGTTTGACTGGACATTTTGCGTAAAAACCAAAATTAGGTCAATTAATGTGCTTAGACCCTAATCTAGGTCAAACTAGGTTCCAAAGGCCAAATTGAGTGTTCTAAACCCTAGAGGATATTTTTCCATGATTTTTAGAGGGTTTAATTGATTTTTATCCTGACCGGAACCTTGTTAATTTAAGTGGGTCTATTTTAGGGTTACCAAATGTCATTTAATTCCTAGATTGCACATAAACCCATTTCTGATTGACTCAACCAACTTTTTACCTCATTTAGACCATTTGACCTATGTTTTGCTTCTGAGAAATTCCGTTTATGTACTGCAATGGTAAAAATTACAGTTTTACCCTTTAATTCATGTTTTCTTCTCAGAGCACTTATTCTTTTATTTAGGCCTTCTTCTAGGTTATGTAGGAGCTTTTATCTTCTTTATTGGGTCAAAATGAGCTAGTTATGGCTCATGATGAGGCTTTCATCATACCCCCATGCCTAGCTTTTGCTAGTCCCTTAGCAAAATTTCAAGGTTTTACTTCCGTTCTAGACCCAGAGTGTCTGTCAACAATCATGATAAGTGCTTCTCCTTTTCTTTTGTGATTAGGTAGGAATGCCGACAATAGGCCTAGAGGTACTCAAGTACCAACCAAAATCCGGACCTGTCTCGCTTTAGCCTCAGTCCTCCGCAAAGGTTTCTACGACCGACAAAAACTAACCTAGGGTTTGTTGGACTCCGTGGTTAAAGCACCCGTGCTTGAGACATATTTAGCCTAAGTTCAGTTTGCAGTGCGTTTTTTTTTTGTAAGAGAGATAGAAGATTTATTAGTTTGGAGAGCTTTTTCTCTCTCTTTTCTTTTTATTTTTAGCTTCGGATTAGCTTCTCAACACGGTCTGCATCGGATTCCTCGTCCACATCATCAATCCTCAAGGGTCCCTGGCTTTCGAGATTTCAAGATAATCCCGCCCATGGCAACCCCCAGAACCCTGGCTTTCGAGATTTCGAGATAATCCCGCCCACGGTGTTCCGTGGCCGAATTCAGACCCTGGCGATCGACATTTCGGGATAATGCCGCCCATGGTATCTGAACCAGCAGAGTGCTTACATGCCCCAGTAGGATATTTAAATATCCTAAGAGACAAGCACCGAGGAGACGATATGTTGTTACGCATCTTCGAGGGGAATTTCCCACCTCTCCACGCTGGGAACTCGTCCAAATCAACTTGTGTTGATTGGCCGCTCCTAATCTAGGTGACTTTTTCAGAACATTAAATGCTTTTTGCATGATTTGGTTGTTTATGCGCACTGAACCAGACTGTGTGTGAATTTGGGGTGCTTAAGTTACCGAATCCCGCAAACCAGAAGTCAGTTAACGAGGCCGAATACTTCCTAAGCCTTAGACCTAATACTCAAGCTTCGCATTTTCCTCAACCTGTTGAGGATTATCCAGATTTTAACGGATATGTGAATTTTTAAGCTAAAGATTCTAGCCCAAGAGGCCTAAGACCCGCGTTCCCGCTAATCTCTTGTTATGTCTCCTTAGCACTTTTTCTTTTTCTTGATTTGGTCTAGAACTTCAGTTAACCCCTTAATCTTTTACTAATGACTATTTCTTTTCATTTTCATTTTGTGCTTCTTTTTGTCATTTTACTCTTTTCCTTCTCTCATTTGTATGACCCTGAATTGTTCCTCCCCTCTATCAAGTCTCTCTCTTTTCTTTTTTTTTTAAGTGAAACCCTTTCTTGATATGAATTTTCCTAACATTTTGCACTTTCATACCCCCCCCATGCCTAAGATTTGCAATGTCCCCATTGTAAATTAGGTGGGTTCGATTTCAGCTTAGTTCATGCATTAGGACAGGTGTGTGGTGAGTGAATGGGTCAAAGTGACTTGTTGCGAATGATTTCTAGTCTCGGGTAGGGATACCTGAGGTGAAGTCGGTTGTTCTAATGGATGAACCCTAAAGTGCAATATGAATTCCGCATAGAGATGTCAGAAAAGGTTTCGGGCTTTTCAAAGAATGGCGGGTTGCCTCCCGTTAAGCGCTGAGTTTTACACCATCGGCTGGGCGCAATGAGCTCAAGAGGAATGGAGGGTAAAGGATGACTCAGCCAAATCTATATTGGTCATGTCAATGAACGGCTTGAGTCTCTGACCATTCACGACAAAGGGTTCAGAATCGTGGCTGAGTGGGCTGATTTCAATGGCTCCATTTCCAAAGATTTGTCGGACTAGGTAGGGTCCGACCCACTTGGATCTTAGCTTCCCTGGGAATAATTTTAGTCAGGCATCAAAGAGTAAAACTTTTTGACCAGGATGAAAGATCTTTCTAGAAATGTGTTTATCGTGAAAAGCTTTAACCTGTTCTTTGTAAATTCGCGAGTTCTCATACGCATCGTGGCGTAATTCATCGATCTCGCTCATTTGAAGTCTTCTGTGGGTTCCAGCCTTAGAAAGATCCAGATTACAGGTCCGTACTGCCCAATAGGCTTTATGCTCCAACTCGACGGGGAGGTGACATGCCTTCCCATACACTAGTCTGAAGGGAGACATTCCTAATTGGGTCATGTGGGCGGTCCTATAGGCCCACAATGCTTCCGAAAGCCGAGAATACCAATCTTTTCTATCAGGTCGAACAGTAACCTGAAGGATCTTCTTGATCTCTCGGTTAGATAGCTCAGCTAGACCATTTGTTTGGGGGTGGTGAGTAGAGATTCGGTGTGACACCCCGTATTTGGTCGTCAGTGACTTGAACTGAGCATTTGTAAAATGGGTCCCTCTGTTGGAAATTATAGCACGTGGAATACCAAACCTTGAGAAAATGTTTTGATGAAGGAATTTTATAACAACTTTATGATTGTTGGTTCGGGTCGGAATGGCTTCTATCCACTTGGAAACATAGTCAACTGTGAGTAAGATGTATTTGAAGCCATCCGAGATCTGGAAGGGTCCCATGAAATTAATCCCCCAAATATCAAAAATTTCGCATACCAAGATCAGCTGTAGAGGCATCATGTCTCGATGGCTCATGTTGCCTAGAGTCTGGCAACGGGAACATGCCTTACAGTGATCGTATGCATCCTTGAAAATTATGGGCCAGTAAAAGCCACACTGGAGGACTTTTGATGCGGTTTTATGTCCTAAAAAATGTCCACCGCATGCCTAGTCATGGCAGAATGAGAGTATGTCTTTGATTTCCACTTCCGCGACGCATCGTCGAATTATCTGATCAGCACTAATGCGGAATAGATACGGGTCTTCCCATAGGTAATACTTGGCATCGGAACGCAATTTGTCCTTTTTGGCCTTCGGCCAATCGGGCGGAATCTGATGTGATGCCAAGTAATTAACTATATCAGCAAAACATGGAAGACTTGTACTGATAGTCAGGAGGTGCTCATCAGGGAAATGTTCTGTAATAGGTCCGGAAGGGTCGATTTTTTCAGAAGGAAGGCGGGACAAGTGATCAGCTACCACATTCTGCTTTCCCGCCTTGTTGCGAATCTTGAGGTCAAATTCTTGCAACAGCAAGATCCATTGGATTAATCGAGGTTTCACGTCCTTCTTTGCAAGGAGATGCCTCACCACTGTGTGATCCGAGTATATGATAACACGGGAACCTAAAAGGTATGATCTAAACTTTTTCAGGGCAAATACTACAGCCAGCAGCTCTTTCTCAGTAACCATATAGTTACGCTGAGCCTCATCAAGTGTTTTGCTGGCGTAGTAAATGACCACAGGTTTCCCATCAATTTTCTGCCCCAGAATCGCTCCTACATCGAAGTTAGATGCATCGCACATGATCTCAAAGGGTTGAGACCAATCAACGGACTGTAGGATCGGGGCTTGGGTGACTCGGTCACGTAGGATCTCAAATGCTTGAGTGCATTCCTTGGAAATTTCGAAAGGCACATCCTTGTAGAGAAGATTGGTCAGGGGGCGCACAATTTTGGAGAAATCAGGGATAAATCGACGGTAAAAATCGATGTGCCCCAAAAAAGATCGGATGTCCTTAATCGAGCTAAGCATAGGGAGCTTGGAAATCAGGTTAACCTTAGCTCATTCCACTTGGATGCCTTTCTCCGAGATTAAATGTCCCAGGACAATTCCCTCAGGCACCATGAAATGGCTCTTTTCCCAGGAAAGAACTAAATTCACCTCAATGCACCGCCTGAGTATTTGGACCAAGTGTTGGAGACAATCATCAAATGATTCTCCAAAAACTAAAAAGTCATCATTGAAGACTTCCAGATAATCACCTACCATATCTCAGAATATGGCAAGCATGCACCGCTGAAAAGTTGCAGGTACATTGTAGAGACCGAATGGCATCCTTCAAAACGCGTACGTCCCGAAGGGGCAGGTGAATGTGGTCTTTTCTTGGTCCTCTGGATGGATTTCCACCTGATTGTAACCGGAGTACCCATCAAGAAAGCAGAAGAACCTATTTCCCGTTAGTTTTTCGAGGATCTGAGCAATAAACGGTAGTGGGAAATGATCCTTCTTTGTGGAGGAATTGAGTCTTCTGTAATCAATGCAGACTCTCCACGAGTTAGCTATTTGGGTTGGAATGACTTCTCCGGTTTTAGTCGTGATAATGGTAAGTCCTGCCTTTTTAGGCACCACTTGTATTGGACTCACCCAACGACTGTCGGAGATCGGGTAGATGATCCCTGCATCTAACCACTTTATGATCTCCTTTTTCACGACCTCTTGTAGATTAGGGTTTAGGCATCTTTTCATTTCTCTTGAAGGTCGTGCGCCTTCTTCTATGTAAATTCGATGTGTGCAGTATGAAGGGCTTATACCAGTCAAATCATCGAGAGTCCATCCAATGGCTCTTCGATGTTGCTGGAGAATAGAAATCAAACAGATTTCTCGGTGAGGTGTGAGTCGAGAGTTGATAATCACAGGAAACGTCTGATTTGAATCCAAAAAGACGTACTTCAGATGCTCGGGAAGGGGCTTGAGTTCCATGACAGGATTTTCAGCAGCAGCGGGCTGTTCGGGGTTTGCATCAGGAGCAATGGTAGGAGTCATAGGTGTGTCTAGATCACGTTCGCATTCCTCTGTTAGCGGGTTTTGATTCTCAAGTAGTTGATCAGGGATAATCAGGTTGTCTTCAATATGCAATTCATCAACCACGGCTCTGACATCACATATTTCCTTTATAACCCCACAATTAATCCCTTGTTGGGCCTTCAAAATGTCAATCTTCAGGTTTTGGTTCCTAAATTTTAATTCTATCTGGCCCTCTTCGCAGTTTATGTTGGCCCTAGCAGTGGCCAAAAAGGGTCTCCCTAATATTATTGGTGTGTCCCTTGGGTTCTTAGGTGCATCCATGTCTAGTACTATAAAGTCCACCAGGAAATAGAAATCTCGTACCCTAACAATGACATCCTCGAGTATTCCTCTAGGTGACTTGATGGATCGATCGGCTAACTGCAATGTCACCTCAGTGGGTTTAAGTTCAGATTCTTCATGGTGGTCAAGGAGGGATGTAGGTATTAAATTTATAGAGGCACCTAGGTCTAGTAAGGCTCTATCAAATTGGGTTTCACCAATTTTACATGAAATCAAGGGAGTTCCTGGGTCTTTAGCCTTGGGTGCGAGTTTGCTCAAGATGACAGAGCTGGCTTACTCTGACAGTACGATTGGATTCCCATCCTTGGTTCGCGGCTTACGTTTAGGGTACATATGTCTTTCAAGAATCTTGCATAAGCCGGTATGTGGCGAATTGCATCCATCAATGGGATGTTTATCTGCACCTGTTCAAAGAGCTTGATCAGATCCTCCTCGGGAGCTACGGGTTTAGTTATCCTTTTTCCTTTGGTCAAGGCCTCAGGAAATGGGATCCTAGTTGGTTCCTCTAGGATAGGTCCAAGTTCTTGATCTGGGATAGTGGTATCTTGGATAACTATCCTAGGGTCTTGGCTATTATCAGGCTTGGAGTGGTTCGGATAATGTGGGTCTTGGGTTGTTTTACCACTACGTGTTGTTACAGAGTTTAATCCGGCCTGATTTTGGTTTGGGTTTGGTAGGAGGGGTGGCTGCTGCTGAAATCCCGCATAAGATGTTGAAGCTTCCATCCCGTCTAGCAATGGAGCAGTAGGGGCCTGATAAATCACATGTGTTTGGCCTGAATTTGGATTCATAACGCGCTTCTGGGTTAGCAGGTTATTTGGGTTGGGCAAAGGTTGCGAAGGAAGGGTGCCAGGTTGGCGGGAATTTGCCATCTGGGCCAGTTGGTTGCGAACCTCTGTGATCTCGTCCTTGTGCTGTTTTTGCATTGCTGCATTTGTCTTTTGAATGTCAGCCAGTGCTTGAAGGATAAGAGTCATTTGATCCTGGTTTTGCCCGGATTGGTAGGTGGGATTGGGCCAAGGCTGAGGCGGCTGATATGGATGAGAGGCTTGTGGACGGGGTTGATATGGTGGTCTTTGAGAATTTCCCGCCCACTGAAAGTTAGGATGATTTCGCCATCCAGGGTTGTAGGTATTGGAGAATGGATCATTCTGGATGGCGTTGAGGTCCTCGCAGTTCTGAGGAACCTCAGGAAAGTCAGAATACGAGGGTTCAAAGTTCCCCCAACTTGAGTAGAATGGATCGGAGGTTACTCCGGTTCGAGAGGTAGACGTGGGTGGATATGGGTCCATCCCCGTGGCAGATTGGTAATAGATGTTTTGCACAGTTTCCCTTGCCAGAGGAGGTCGTGCAAACGAGTTTTGCGCAAAGGTGGCTTGCTGCAAATGTCGAGTTAGCTCGTCCACCTTCTTTTCTATGATAGAAACCTTGTCCAACCGACTAGCCATCAGTTCCAAGTCGACAGAATTGGACAGGTCCTGCATCTCATGTGTCCCTCTCAGATTCGTCGATGCGCGGGCATTCGTCCTGTCGAATAAGCCCATGGAGTCATTATTTATGGAGTTCTCGCACATGTTTTCGAGAATCTCCCACACCGTGTCCTCGTGTTGACCCATGATGTTTCCTCCGCACGTTGCATTGACGAATAAACGAATATCTTCACGGAGTCCCTGGTAAAAAGACTGGACTTGGTCCCACTTAGGAACTCCGTGATGGGGACACTTTCGCATGAGATCTAAGAATCGATCCCATTCTTCGTGAAGAGGTTCTCCTAGTTGTTGAGTGAAATGAGTGATCTGGTGGCGCAAGGCATTCGTCCGGCCAACGGGGAAGAATTTTTTCAAAAATTCGGACTGCAGTTCCTCCCATGTGTTGATCGGACGGGTCTGAGTTTGATACCAATGTGCGGCCTTGTCCATCAGGGAGAATGAAAACATTTTCATGAGTAGGATATCCCAGTTTTGTACATCTGACCCGAAGGTCTGGGCCAGATGCTTGAGTTGTTTAATGTGTTGGAATGGATCCTCAGAGTGAAGCCCATGAAACTTTGGTATGGCATGAATCATATTAGGCTTCAGTTCAGAATCAGGTCCTCCAATCGGGATTCATACTCGAGGTTCGATTGCCACCACAGCGGGATTATAGTGATCACGCATCATAGGTCACTACGGTGGGTTTATAAAGTTCTGAAAGAGATCGTTAAGGCGTTGAAGTTGGTGTTCAAGGTTATTCTCCTCTTCAATGGGTTGTGCCATGATTGGAGAAGAAGGAGAATCAAGATCTGAATCAGATGAAAGATTTATGTAGTGGGGTTGCTGCACAAACAAGGGCGTCGAGGCTTGGCCTCGACGAGAATGAATTTCTAAAGGAGGTCTTAAGGGTGGCCTTAAGGACCTCCTACCGAACATGCACCGAAGGATGTGATGAGATTTAGAAGATGCTGGACCCAATCAAGACACCCAAAAAAATTGTTGGGTGATTATAGAGGTTAGGGGCGGATGGACCCCTTAGTCAGAAAGGTCGTCCACTTGAGAAATACTTGGGCAGCCAGAGAGGGAGAGTCCCGCAAAGACCCCTACACGGTAGAGTGTCCCGACGAGTTACAGGGTTTCCCCCACCTGACCTCTCTTGTCACTGCAATTCCAGGTAGACCAGAATGGGGACCTTGACCTCTTAAGTCTACCTTTTTTACTTTAAGATCAAGGTGCTTAATGTTCCACTTGAACTTTTAGGTATTTTCAGTGAAAAAGTGACCTAATTTTAAGGTTGGTTGACCCAAGGGATTAACTTCACCTCTTGTTCCTTTGAGAGTTTTTAGGTCCTTTTCTTTTATGGTTCAAATGGATTAAAAACCTGATTTGCTTAGGGTTCTTCTTGTGTAGATCTTTTCAATCAAGGTTTAGGCACACCTCTTTTTGGAAAAAAATTTTTCTTTGTTTAAGAGAAGATGTGTCTCTAAAAACCCTAGCTTTATAATCCTTAAATTGGCTCTAGTGGGTCCAATTTAGTTGCCTCAGAAATTAGCACCTAGGGCTCAATCAAGAAAGTTTTAGCCCTAATTGCCTTAGTTCGATGAACAGACAAAAATGTGTTGAAATGAAAATCAGGTAACTTGATGAGTTACTAAATATGAAACAGGTAGCCCTAAGTTGATTTTTTCTTTTTTTTTTTCCTTTTTAGATTTTGAGAGGGTTAAGAGACAGGGCTTATGGAAATTACCTATTCCTTGGAGTGTCTGTTGTGCAGCAGCTCTTCTTTCCTTTTTGCTTTCTTTGTTTTGAACACAAAGAAGAAGACAGAAGGGAAACAAAGGCAGGAAGAAGAAGTCTACGTAGGAAAGGGAAGAGAAGAGAAAGAAGTTCAATGACCTGTGGATCAGAAGAAGAAGAGCCAACAAAGAAGAAGAAGGCGGAAGAGAGAGGACTACTTTTAAGATGTCTGATAAAGAAATCAGATTTCCAATTTTGTTCTCTTTTAGCAATACTTTTTATAACTCTCTTTTGAATCAATTATGTTCATTTAAAAGTTGTATTCGTTGGTTTTGAAAGTACTGAGATTGCTCCCTGTGTTCAACCTCGGAGACTCTAGTTTTTCGAGTAATAAAATTCTCTATATTTGTTTGCTCAATTTTGTGGGGTTTTAAAAGATAACACGTTGTAATATAGCCGACAAAACGTTCAAACAAATATAGAGAATTTTATTACTCGAAAAGCTAGAGTCTCTGAGGTCGAACATAGGGAGCAATCTCAGTACTTTCAAAACCAACGAATACAACTTTTAAATGAACATAATTGATTCAAAAGAGAGTTATAAAAAGTATTGCTAAAAGAGAACAAAATTGGATGTCTGATTTCTTTATCAGACGTCTTAAAAGTAGTCCTCTCTCTTTTGCCTTCTTCTTCGTTGTTGGCTCTTCTTCTTCTGATCCACAGGTCTTTGAACTTCTTTCTCTTCTCTTCCCTTTCCTGCAAAGACTTCTTCTTCCTGCCTTTGTTTCCCTTCTGTCTTCTTTCTTTTTGTCTTTTCTACAGTCCTTCCTTCACTCAGATCTCTGCCTTGCTCAGCTTCCTTTCTTCAGAGTTCTTCTTTTTGCTTTCCTTCGCCTCTTCCATCTCTTCTTTTCCCTTGCTGCAGCGGCTAAGTGTTCGCTCCTTCCTCTCTCAGATCTCTTTCCTGCGCACACCACAGCCAATGCAAAACCTACCCCCTTCCCTCTACCCAAACGTCTCTCTCTTTCTCTACAATTCGCTCAAGGACACTCTCCCAGAGCCACACGGGTAATCAAGTTGGATTTCGCACCCGGGACCAGGTGCACCGACAGGTGGGTGATGCGCGAGGAGTGCTTAAGATAGGGTCTGGTCGGATCCCGCCAGATCCGCGAGGTGAAACCGCAAACGAGGCAGGCATGGGTCAGGTGAGGGACCTCACCCCTGTGCTTTCGGAGGCAGTAAGCAGAGAACACAAATTCAACTTAAAGCATACCTGTGCATTGTGTTTAGCCGATGTGGGACTATCTGGCCCGCCCCAATTTTGCATGCACCCGCAGAGGATTCCTCGTGCAATCGCCAAGGCTGGGAGCTTCGCAGCGTCAATGCTGGCCCTGATCGCTTCCAACACCCGCGCAAGTCTGCTGCGCCTGGAGCCAGGAGCTGTTGCACCTGGAGTTGCTTCGACCGTCAATGGCGGCAAGAGCGTTGATACCTGTCAAACACAAGCACGTCCTATTGGCCTAACTAGACCAGCTGGGCACCTTCGCCGTGGCACAGCGAAGGTGGCGAACGGTGCTGCAGGCTGCAGGACGACCTAGGCGTGCGTGCCTAGGTCAACCAGTGGCCAGAAGTGTGCGGTTGTTCGGGGGACTGTGGTGGAGGTGTAGAAGGATGATGGATGGGCGGAAGTTGTTCCTGGTGGTGAGGCGGAGCCTCTGAGTTGGTCGGCAAGCCGTGTGGAGGGGTGGAGTGGTGGATGCAGCTCGCCGGAGGTCGGTCGGAGGCGAGGAAGATGGAGGTGGTCAGGCACTGTCGGGGGGCGATTAACTAAAATAACAGGGGGAAAAGAGAGAGGGGAAGATGGAGAAGGTATCTGGAGTGGTCTGGAAGGAAGGGAGGCAGCGTAGTGGACGACGCGTAACTGCCGTCGTCGGGGAAGAAGCACCCTGAGGGAGGAAGCGGCAACGAGGACGAGGTCAGGAGAACGCGCGCCTGGTACTGTGCGATGCGGGAGAAAGAGGCGGAGTTGACTCTGCTGCTGGTATGGCAGCAGAGCGACGAGAAGGAGGGGAGGAGGTCGCCGGAGCTTGCGGGTCTCTTGGCCGGAGATGGGAGAGAGGAAAACTTGGGGGAATCTCCGTCAAAACAAGGCTCAGCATCTGCGGCCGGGTCTGGGGATCCTTTTATAAGTATTTGCCGCACCTTCTAGCATGTGGATATCGCGCAATCACCTCCGCCGGCTCGCTGGAGATGGAAAGAGGGTGGATACCCAAATCTCTCGTGCGTTCGCACGAGAGATTGGGTTCACACCAGAGATTGTGATTGGCTTTAGAAGGAAGGGAATTCCTCAGAGAATCTCCCTTCCATTTCTGGGAGAGAATCTCTGAGGGATCAGAGAGGAATCCCTCTCTAAACCTCGCTGGAGATCGGTTCTGCCCTAACAATGGCGGCAGGACCTGATTGCAAAGGTGGCGAGGAACTTAGGGGGCTCTCTACAAAGATATTCAAAAGATAGGGACCAAATTATGATTTGGGTGTACTAAATTGCAAAGTAGGGCAAGATGACCTCCCCTTAGGTCCAAATTTTGGTGTAAACCTAATTTGGACCTAAGGAATCCAATGGTGAAGTTGGATTTTAGGTTTGACCTCGTTTGACTAGATACTTTGCGTAAAAACCTAAATTAGGTCAATTAATGTGCTAGGACCCTAATCTAGGTCAAACTGGGTTCCAAAGGGCAAATTGAGTGTTCTAAACCCTAGAGGGTATTTTTCCATGATTTTTAGAGGGTTTACTTGATTTTTATCCTGACCGGAAACTTGTTAATTTAAGTGGGTCTGTTTTAGGGTTATCAAATGTCATTTAATTCCTAGATTGCACATAAACCCATGTCTGATTGACTCAACCCACTTTTTACCTCATTTAGACCATTTGACCTATGTTTTGCTTCTGAGAAATCCCGTTTATGTACTGGAATGGTAAAAATTGCTGTTTTACCCTTTAATTCATGTTTTCTTCTCAGAGCACTTATTCTTTTATTTAGGCCTTCTTCTAGGTTATGTAGGAGCTTTTATCTTCTTTATTGGGTCAAAATGTGCTAGTTATGGCTCATGATGAGGCTCTCATCAGTTGTCATGTCGAGTAAGGGGTGGAACGGGGGCAACTTCTTCTGGTGAGGTGATTTCAAGCGGAGAAGATTTGGGAAAGTCTTCTCCTATGAGGGTGAAAGTCGGGGTGGATGGTTTTTTAGGGGGTGAGACTATAGGAGCATCGGGTTTGGAAATTTCTTTCCCACTCCTCAGAATAGTCACTGCCTGAGCATTCTCCCTAAAGACAATCCCTTTTCCTTTAGGATTTTCCTCAACAGCACTGGGGAACTTCCCAGTCTCCCTCTGTCTAACGGCCTCAACAAGGTGTCCAATTTGTGATTTCATCTCATGTATAGCCTTGTCATGATATTGGATGATGGTGCTTTGACTTTCTTGCATAGTTTTCAACATCGCCTTCAATTCATCCATCTCAGAGGTTTTAGGTTGGGCAAAGGTCTGAGGTTGGTTCATTTGATGGTTTTGAAAGGATTGTGGTTTGTAATTCCCTGAATTTGAGACATTTCCTTATCTCCATGAAAAGTTTGTGTGGTTCCTCCATCCCTCATTATAAGTGTTGGAGAAAGGGTCATTACGAGGTCTTGGACGGAATTGTTGAGCGGCATTCAAATCCGCTTGTACAAGCTCAGGGAATTGGGAAGCCAAGTGGCAATCCACAGTGGCGTGTGTATTGCCTTGACAAATTAAGCATTCGGAAGCTTGGGATGTGGAGGTGTTAGGTAGGAATGAACTCGGGTTCGACATAAGCCTTTCCATGTTTTGATTCAATAATTGAATCTGATAGGTTAAATTCAAGGTGTCCCTTGCCTCATTCGCCTCCAACTTTCTTTGCATGAGAGTGGGCTTTCTATCCATGTAGGCAGAATTCAAGTGAATAGAATTCTCACTCAAAGTATCAAATAAGTTCCAAGCTTCATCCTCAGTCTTAGATAGAAAGGTTCCTGCATAGGCACCATCCATAGTTTGCCTATGCGAATCATTAAGTCCGGTGTAGAACCTTTCAACCAGTTGCCATTTAGTCACCTAGTGATGTGGGCAAAGTCTCAACAAGTCATTAAAGCACTCCCACGCATCATGGAATGCTTCCCCATCCTTTTGAACAAAACTCATATTTCCCTCCTAAAGTGATTTTTTTTGCTCATGGGGAAGTACTTCTTCAAAAACTCCTTCTTCAGGGCATCCCAAGTATTTATATTATCAAGGGTGTGATACCAATACTTGGCTTTGTCCTTTAGGGAGAAGGGAAAGAGGGTCCGCATTTGAGCGTCATCAGTAACGCTCTGCAGCTTCACCGTGGAACAGACCTCGGTGAATTCCTCAATATGCCTGTAAGGGTCTTCCCTAGTAGTACCATAAAAGGAGGGAAGCAAGGATATGGTACTACTTTTGATCTCATACGGATTGTCCCCTCCACGTCTACGTAGTGCAGGGCCAGCTTGATTGGTTGGGATGAAATATTCCTTAAGGCTCCTTTGACCAGCCATTTCTACACTTGGAAGGTCTCTTCTTAGGATTCTTTCAGGTTCAGGATCAAACACAAGTTGTCTCCTACAAGAATGCCTACCAAGCATGCACTACAAACACAATTCAAAAGGACTTGTTCGGTCTTTACAAATTTAGGCTTTTGACTTTAGTTCAAATTGTAGGTGACAAAACAAGTTGCCCAATCAATGACGCGCCTATTGTCAACCTTCGAAATGCCTAAAAAGACCTAGTTGGAGCTTAGGTATTCTTCCCTAAATCTCAAATGGTCAAGTAAATCCAAAGACGGAAGATCGAGGGATGCAAGTAGGCCTAAGCCTTCCTTTGAAGCTGTGCTTTCGCGGTGCTTCTCAACTACCCCCAAAAATCTGTGACAAGGTATCCCCCTCTTTGGATTTACAAAGCCTTTGATCTCAAGTTCTGAACACTTCAGAATCCAACAGTACGAGGGCTCTTGTCCTAGTCGTTTCAAGACTTAGGAGTGTCTAAATGAGTGCTGTGGTGCAACAAATATAAGTGTGCTTCACCGCAAAAGGATTTTGAATTTTGAATCGTACACCACTTTTTACAATCAAGTCCTTGATTTTTAGATATCCCTCCTTTAATTAGTCCTTTTTCTCGAATATATGTGACCACTTGTTAGATCGCTTCAAGACAAATTTTGTGGTCTTTGAATTAAATCCAAATGCAATGCGTGATCAAGAATATGATGCAAAGTAAGAGAATGCGTACCTTGCTTCTAGCAATCAACGATGCAAGAATGCATGCAATGCAGAGAAGTAAATGTAGAGGCTGCTCATACAGACCTAAATGGTTCGTCTTAGGGCAGGCAGCTTATAGCAGGTAGCTCATTTTTTTTTATTTTTTTTTAAACTACTTATGCACAAGAAAATAAAAGTAATCAATAAACTAAAAACCTAAATCTAAAGAAAAGGGAACAGGCTCCCAAAAATTACCCAACACGGGCCCAAAACAAAATTGGGGAACAAACCCCTCAAGATATACCCCAGAAGAAGGGTTTCAAACAAAATGCAATGAAAAATTAAATCTAAAGTCTTAATTCTATTCTAATCAAATTAGCGACTAAATATACAATGATGTCTGTCATGTCCTCATCCTTCTCCTCCTTTCCAAAATAGCTTGTCCAATTCTCCTTTGGCGACGTCAAAGGTCACCTCTCACAATGGCTGATTCTTGCATAAATTTTCTCACACAAAAAAGAAAATAATAAATGGTCAAATCACTGTGCAATTGATAAATAATCAAAATAAAATCAGGTGAAATTATTGCGTTTGTCGCCTCCTCGGCAACGGCACCATTTGACGAGTCGATTGTTCGCTTTAAAGTCGTTTGCAGTTTTATGTGGTGGAAAAATCGACTAATCAATATTTAAAAAGAAATAACCACTCGCAGAAGAGCGGATCATATCCACAGGGAGGCAATGACGTATTTAAATTTGCACCAGTTAAAAATGTTTGTTCATAGTTAGTTTAGACAAGAATCAAACCAAAACTGCCTTCAGATTAAGGTTGAATCAAGAAATCATGCTGAAATAGCAATTCTTAATAACCAGAGGATATTTGTTGCAATGCAGAATCAATAAAATATCATTAAAAATTGACAATGGCAGAAAATGTAATTATTAATGGCAATGTTACTGTAGCAAAATAGGGGATTTATTCCCCTTGGCCATGCGTGAAGAAGAGTGGATGGCCAGATGCGGGAAGCTCGGAGGAAGTTCTTTGGATCGAGGGCTTTGAAGCGGTGGTGGCGGCATGTCGCGCGGTGGCTGGAGCTGGCCGGACGAGCTCCGGCGGAGGTGGCTTCAAACGGTGTTGCAGCTACTGTTGGCGAGCGGTGCGCGCGGCCTGTTGGCGGAAGGCGCTGCAGGCGGGTGCGTGCGCTGGAGGAGGGCGGCTCTGCTGTTGCATGCACAGGCGGGAGGCGCTGCAGGCGCGGGTGCGCTGGAGGAAAGCGACTCTGCTGCTGCGTGCGGGTGAGCGCTGCAGCCGGTGCTGCACGCTGACGTGGGTGCGCGTGGCCTGGTGCAGCACTGCAGGTAGCAGCGGGGAGGCTGCAGGCAGATGCGGGCAGTTGGCGGTGGGCGCGGGTGCGCACGAAGGCTGGAGGGCGTGGGAGGACTACTGGCCATGCCCACCTTGCGCGCGGCTGGAAAGCGTGCGGGCAGGCGTGCAGTGAGCGGGTGAGGACTGGTGGTTCAGGTGAGCGGGCAAGTGTGGTTGTTGCAGGAGTGGGAGGTCGAAGCTTCAGACGTCCAGGAAGCTTCCTGATTGTCTTAACTGGCTGAGGGGTGATTGCAGTAGCTGTGACGGTGGTTGTTGATGACGATGCTGAGGGAGATGCACGGCGAGGTGCTCACGATAATGCAGACGACCTCCGGATGGTGGTGTGGCCTGTGACACCACACGCCCACGGTGGTGGAGGGTCGTCGCCGCAGTTGAGGCTGGCGATGTGGAATGGAAGAGATGGACTCTGCATAGTGTGGGTTGGGGGTGGAGACCTACCTCGCTCGATAGCCTCTCTCCTCCTTTTGTAGCTGCCTGCATAAATTTGAATGGAGAGGCGAGAGTAGATCCACCTTCTCCGCTGATCCATTAATGTGGCTTTAGTGCGGTAGGAGGCTTTGCAGCGGTAGCCGAGTCGTTGCTGAGAAGAAGAAGAATAAAGGATATTATTAAAATATTATGGTTATTCATATACAAACCCTCAACTTTTATGTTAACTAAAGCAATGTACCCAATTGGTTAACTAATTAAATGAATGCCATTCTAAGCTAATTCTAAATGCATTTAAAATATGAATGCAATGCATGGATTATGTAATTAAATTAAAAATATGAATTAATCTATTTACATCCAAATTTATGCTAAATAAATGTTAGAATTAACCTAATATCTAGGCATTTAAATACTTAAATAGACCACAACTATGGGCTAATCACTTACATACCCCTGGTAGGATATTTAAATATCCTAAGAGACAAGCATCGAGGAGACGATATGTTGTTACGCATCTTCGAGGGGAATTTCCTGCCTCTTCGTGCTTGGAACTTATCCAAATCAACTTGTGTTGATCGGTCGCTCCTAATCTAGGCAACTTTTTCAGAACATTAAAACGCTTTTGTGTGATTTTGATAGTTATGCACACTGAACCAGACTGCGTTTGGGTTGGGGTGCTTAGGTTACCGAATCCTGCAAACCGAAGGTCAATTAACGAGGTCAAATACTCCCTAAGCCTTAGACCTAATACTCAAGCTTTGCATTTTCCCCAACCTCTTGAGGAATATCTAGATTTTAGCGGGTACTTGAATTTTTAAGCCTAAGAGTCTAGCCCAAAATGCCTAAAGTCAGCGTTCCTATTAATCTCTTTCTATGTCTCCTTAGCACTTTTTTTCTCATTTTTCTCTTTTTTCTTGATGTGGTCTAGAACTTCAGTTAATCCCTTAATCTTTTACTAATGACTATTCTTTTTTCTTTTCTAGTTTGTACTCCTTTTTAGCATTTTTGCTCTTTTCCTCCTCATATTTTGTATAGCCCAAAAATTTCTCTCTCCCCCCTCAATTTTTTGTTCCTTTTCCAAATTTTTCTATTTTTTTGTGTTTTTTTGTGATATGTGAATTTTTTTGTTGAAACCTTTTCTTGATATGAGTTTTCATGACATTTTGCACTTTCATACCCCCCATGCCTATGATTTGCAATGTCCCCATTGTAAATTAGGTGGGCTCAAATTCAGCTTAGTTCATTCATTAGGACAGGTGTTGGGTGAGCGAACAGGTCGAGGTGACTGTTATGAATGATTTCTAGACTCGGTTGTGCTAATGGATGAGCCCTAAAGTGTAATATGAATTCAGCATAGAAATGTTAGGAAAGGTTTCAGGTTTTTCAAAGAATGACAGGTTGCCTCCCATTAAGCACTGAGTTTTACGCCATCGGCTGGGTGCAATGAGCTCAGGGAGAATGGAGGATAAAGGATGACTCTGCCAAATCTGTATTGGTCATGTCAATGAACGGTTTGAGTCTCTGACCATTCATGACAAAGTGTTCGGAATCGTGGCTGAGTGGACTAATCTCAACGGCTCCATTTCCAAAGATTCATCAGACTAGGTAGGGTCCGATCCACTTAGATCATAGCTTTCCTGGGAATAATTTGAGTCAGGCATCAAAGAGTAAAACCTTTTGACCAGGATGAAAGATCTTTCTAGAAAAGTGTTTGTCGTGAAAGGCTTTAACCTGCTCTTTTTAAATTCGTGAGTTCTCATACACGTCGTGGCGTAATTCATCGATCTCGCTCATTTGAAGCCTTCTATGTGTTCCAGCCTTAGAAAGATCTAAGTTGCAATTCCGTACTGCCCAATAGGCTTTATGCTCCAATTCGATGGGGAGGTGACATCCCTTCCCGTACACTAGTCTGAAGGGAGACATACCTAATTGGGTCTTGTGGGAGGTCCTATAAGCCCACAATGCTTCCAGAAACCGAGATGACCAATCCTTCCTGTCAGGTCGAACAGTAACATGGAGGATTTTCTTGATCTCCCAGTTTGATAACTCAGCTAGACCATTAGTTTGGGGGTGGTAAGGAGTAGAGATTCGATGGGACACCCCATATTTGGTCATCAGTGACCTGAACTGCACGTTTGTGAAATGGGTCCCTCTATCGAAAATTATTGCCCATGGAATCCCGAACCTTGAGAAGATGTTTTGATGAATGAATCTGATAACAACCTTGTGATCATTGGTTTGGGTTGGAATGGCTTCGATCCACTTGGACACATAGTCAACGGCAAGTAAGATGTATTCGAAGCCATCTGAGATAGGGAAGGTGATTGCGCAGCAATCATAGGTCTTAATTGACCTAAATTAGGCTAGGACTTAGCATAAGCTTGGGTTATTCATGCATGCATAAGAATTATCTGCATCTTTGCTGCTTTACTTTAGCTATGCATAAAATAATGTTATAATGTGCTGATTAAGTGCATTATGTCGATTGCAGGCAATAAGCTGATCAGAAGTTGGATCTGGAGCAGGATCTGAAGCTGGATCAGGAATAATGGGTGTTGCGGTAGAGCTGGAGTAGAAGGCTTAGATTAGATGTAGGAATAATGATGTAAGGGAGTCAAGGTTTTCTATTCTACTAAGTAGGAATAAAGTAGTAAAATATGAAGAGCTTAGGTCCATCCTAGCCCTAGGATAGCCTAGAGACTTCCCCCAAGCCTTATCCACCCTTATGTTAGGTCACAGCACCCTAGGAAGCCCTAAAGCCCTAGTTCCAACCCTTATCTGGATATCCAGATAAGTTATAGGACGTCCATAACCCTTAGCCATCTCCTGCACACCGCAAACCCACTTCTACAGTGTTATTGGACGTCCAGACACTTTATCAGACGTCCAATTTCTGCAGAATACCCAAAACAAAACCTAGAATTCCCCCTGACTCAGATTGAACATCCAGAACTGAAGTCTGGACTTCTGATTTTTGAGTATAAGTCATCTGATCATGTTTTTGGATGTCTGAAACTGGTCTCCAGTTCCTGTTTTGAGATTCAAGCCTTGATCTTGGAGTTATAGCTCCCTAGACCTAATCCCAACCCCATAGGAACCTAAATTAAGGTGTCCTAAGCATAGTACATCACCTCTAGACCTACCTAAGGACCTAATTAGGTGCTCACCAAACCTAATTGACTTAGATCAAAGTCAATTACCATCACCTAAGTTAATTGGACTCATTCAGTCCAATTAAGCTCAAATCTCAACCCACACAGGTTCAATTGTACTTAGTGAGAGTCCAATTGACCTAAACCCAACCTAATTGAGTTATTTCACTCTCAATTAGGTTCACACTCATTCATTTAAACTTAGGTTAAGTTTAATTGCAATTGCCCCTTAGCAATTAGGGTTTGCAACCCTAATTCAAGGTATACACCTACCCAAACCCCTTAGGGCCTAACCTAGACCTCTTACACACCTAGGGCATGACCACACACACACACACCCATTCACACACACACACACACTTCTCTAGAGTTATCTAGAACTCTTTTGAAGTGGCACCAACTCTTGGTTGCCAAATTTAGCAACCAAGAGGCATTCAATTCTTATATCCACAAATGGTGGATCTAAGAAACCACATCTATCTCTCTTGGCCAGCCACTCTTGGACTCTCTCTAGAGAGTTCCACACTTCTCTAGAAAGACTCCCTTAGGTCTATAAAAAGACCTAAGGGGCGTCCATTTTCACCCATCCACTTTTGGCCATACATGCTTGGCTCCATCCACCTCCACTTAGGCTAGCCACTACCATCTCCACTCCATCTCCACGAGCTGAGCACCACCATGAAGGACACCATGCCAGGATGCTGGATCACTCCTCCAAACTCTCTTCAAGGGCCAGCCTAAGTTCCATTGGCCGCCCCTCATTCTCCGCTCAACCACTCCAAGGCCATCGGAGCCCACCTCCGAATGCCCTCACTTTCTGATAGATTAGTAGCTAGCTCTTTACATTTACTACTTATATTTACTGCTTAGTAGTGTAGTCTTTATTCTCCCCCAATGATGCATGCAAAATCCCGCCGTAGATTCTTGTATGAGATCATTTTCTAGTAGCTAGATTTACATTTTTAAGCATTCATGTACAAGCTTTCCTCTATGTTTCACGTTGCAAACACTTCTCCAAATGAATGAATGAAAGATACATTTTTATCTATATCTCTATGTTTTGAAATCACCATGAGCTTATTGGTTGGCATCCTTTCTGCATGATTCAAGTTGCCTGTTTTTCACTTACTTATATTTCACAACAAGCATGTCATTTTCAAAAAATATAGATAATCTAACTATAGATGCATTTTCTGTAAACAACCACCACCTCACTAGAATTGTGCACACATAAACTCACACTTTCACCTTTGTGATCTATTTAACACATGTGCACGTAATCAGGGTTCATAATAGAAGTGGTGAAATCTTAATCCAAAGATTGGAAACTGGCGTGCGATTTTAAACAAAGTAGAGCGGTAAAAGATTGAATTCAAAAGTAAAACAAACACCTCCCAGAGACGAACAACTGGGACTCAAAGTCTCGTCATATTTAGAAAATAATTTTTTTTTTGATCGTATTGTGTACTATAATACGACGCTTTTCCTATCAAAATGCGCTCTATGAGAAACAACAGAAGGGTCCCATAAAATCAATCTCCCAAATGTCAAAAATCTCGCATACCAGGATCGGCTGTAAAGCCATGATGAGAACCTCATCATGAGCCATAACTAGCTCATTTTGACCCAATACAAAGGATAAAAGCTCCTACATATCTCAAGGAAAGGCTTAACTCAGAGAATTCTGAGTTTGAGAAGAAAACCAGTCATAAGGGGTAAAAGTGCAATTTTATCAGTATAATCTGCATACAGGGTAATTCAGGGCCCAAACACAGGTCAAAACAGCTTAATAAGAATAAAAGTGGGATGAGATGATCTAGCAAGGGCTACAGCACTTCCAAGGAACCAAATGATAATCTGTAACCCTAAAACAACCCACTTCAATTCACAAGGTTCGAGGCAAAGTAAAAATAGAATAAACCCTCTAAAATTCATAGAAAAATAATCTCTAGGGTTTAGAACCTTCAATTTGGCCTTTAGAACCCATTTTGACCTACATTGAGAACCATGCCCAATTAATAACTTAATTTGGGTTTTTGCGCAAATTGACCGGTCAAACAAGGTTTAATATGAAAATAAAATTCACCATCAGATTCCTTAGGTCCTAATTAGTCATGTATAAAAACTTGAGCCTAAGAAGAAACCTCCTTGACCGACTTCACACTTTGGTCCTCATATATTTACTCTTTGGCCCTCAACTTTTGAACCCTCGCATTTTGGCCCCTAACTCTCCTTCGTTCTTTGCAAACAGGTCCCTCCTGCAAAACCCTGCCAGCACCATGCTCCGGCGACCTTGCGCGGAGCATGGCGCCGCGCAGGGTGAGGTGGAGGACCTTGCAAGTGTACCGGGGGTGCCCTGCGTCGTCAGCCGTCGCAGGAGCACCCCCATGGTCATTGTAGCCCCCCATACCGGCCGTGCGAACGCACGGACGGTATGGGTTCGTATTCCGACCATTCTCCGGCGAGGGAGACACGTCGTCTCCCTCCGCCTTCCTCCCTGCTTCAACCCTATAAATACCCCCCGCCGCTCCACCGACGAAGGCAGCCTGGATCTGACGGAGAAAACCCCCAATTTTCCTCTCTTCTCACTCCGGCAGACGCCCACCAGCTCCGGCGGTTCTTCCTCCTCCTCCTCTTCGCTCTGCCGCAATACCAGCAGCAGAGACTTCTTCCCCTGCTCTTTCCGCGTCGCGCAATACCGGCGCGCGCTGCCTCTGCCCCGTCGTCACCGCCGTCCTCCCCCCACTGGGCATCGTCTTCTCCGGCGACAGTCGATACGACTGTCGCCCTGTTCCTCCCCCTTCGTCCCTGCAGTTAAGTTAGAGTTACTCCCCTTCTCCTCCTCTTTCTTTCCCCGCTTTCAATTTAGTCAATTAAACCCTCGACCGACCCTGTTCACCCTCACCCTCTCCGCCTCCGACCACCCTCCGGCGAGCCGCTCCCATCACCTCAGCGGCCCACACGGCTCGCCGACCACCGCAGAACCTCCGCCTCCTCACCCTGATCCTCTTCCGCCCCTCCACTTCCCACCAAACACCCTCTGCAGATCCACCGAACACACCCACTCCCTCGCTCACAGTTTGACCTAGGATGACCTGATAGCTCCATCTCGCCCCCTGCAGACCCCCTGACCACCTTCGCCGTGCCACGGCGAAGGTCCCCCGCCTGTCTGATTTGGCCGAGAGGCTGTTCTTCTGTGACCAGGTGACTCGCCCGCCGTCGCCATTACTGCGCAGGCAGAGCTGCTTCACCTGCAGGTGCAGGCACGCCTTCGCCCAGGGTTGACTCCCAGGTTGCGCAGGGACTCTCCGCGAAACGTCCCTGGTTCACAGACGGGGCGAAGGCCGCGCGGGAAGCCACGATCGCCCACTGCTCCATCCGCGACGCGCGCTCAATTGGGGTGGGACATTTAGTCCCACCTCGGAACCTCTCGAAGGCGCGCGGACGCATAAAGGCAAAAACTGCCTTATGCTGTTTGCCTCAGTTACCACGGGGTGAGGTCCCTCTCACCCGACCCGACCCGACTCGGCCTCGTCCGTGACCACGCTCCGCGGACCTGGCCCGACCCGATTAGACTGACCTGCACTCCTCGCCCACCACGCACGCCGGTGGGCCTGGACCCGGGCCTGACCCGAACCCGATTACCCGGTAGCGCTCTGGGAGAGCTTCCGAAGAGTGATTTCAGAGAGAGAGATACGCGGGGGAGGGGGGTAGAGTAGGTTTTTGCCTCTTGACGAATAAACTCTGAAGTGTGCAGGCCAAAGAAGAAGAAGCAGACCCGCTGAAGAAGAAGGAGCTGCTGCACTGTAGCGAAGGCATTGTTAAGTCGTCTCAGCACCGGGGCAGACGACGGAAGGTCAGCAGCCAAAGAAGAGGAAGACCCGCTGAAGAAGAAGGAAGAGCAACGGCCATCGCGAAAGAAGAAAAAGAGAGGTCAAGGCAGGTGAAGACAAAGAAGAAGAAGGAATGAAAAGAAGCAAGAAGCAAGAAAAGAAGAAGACGATCTGACGAAAAAGAAAGAAAGGAAACAAGGAAGAACAGAAGAAGAAGAGCACGAGGGGAAGATCTGAAGAAAGCAGCAGAAGAAGAAGAAGAAGAAGAAGAAGAAGAACAGGAAGAACCAAAGACAAAGAGGAAGAAAGAAGAAAAGAAGAAGAAGCCAAATTTTCATCTCTCTCTCTCTCTCTCTCTCTTTATTTTTGTAATAGAACTTGTATATCTCTAGAATACAACTTGCTCCCTGAGTTCGACCTCGGGAACTCTTTTATTTTTCCGAGTAAAAAAAATTTTATATGAAACGTTGGTAACAACCGGCTTTACTACAACGATATAACTGAAACCGCCGACGTTACCATTTCATTTTGGCACCGTTGCCGGGGAGCAACGGCTATTCTAGAGGTAAACATTCCTGTATCTTTTAATTTCTGATAATCTCCTCTCTTTTGTGCAGCTACAGGAACTCAAGAAGACAAGCAACCACACAACGACTCCGAAGACAGGTAAAATCTTTTCTCTCACTATTAACCCCTACACTCTAAAGAGGAAGAAAAGAAAAGAACAAGCAATATAGGGCTAACCTGTCTTCCATACTTAGTAACCATAAAAAGTTGCATGTTTTCAACTCATCATTCCTGCACACTAGTAAGGGTATTTAAGGGCTAACACATTCTTGCTTGAGCCCTAATTACCCAACAAAGAATTAACTGGACCAAGTAGAGCCAACCTAGGATCCAACACTAGGGATTTAGAGACACACTCCTTAAGCAAGAATTGAGAAAACCAAATGAAGTGTGCCCAAGCCCTTGTCTGAAAATACCTATTCAAAGAAAAACCTAAAACAATTGGCTCTCTAAACACTTGAACCCTAAAAGACAGGACCTAAAAGCTCTCAAAGAAAACAAGAGGTAAAGTTGACCCCTTTTGGGTTAACCAACCTTAAATTAGGTCACTCTTTGCACTTAAAAAGACTAAAGTTCAAGTGAAACCTTAAGCACCCTGATCTTAAAATTGGTAGACTTAAGAGGTCAAGATCCCCATTCTGGTCTACCTGGAACCGCAGTGACAAGAGAGGTCGGGTGGGGGAAACCCTGTAACCCATGGGGACGCTCTACCGTGTAGGGGTCTTCGCGGGACTCTCCCTCTCTGGCTGCCCAGGTAATTCTCAGGTGGACGATCTTTCTGATCAAGGGGTCCATCTGCCCCGAACCTCTACAGTCACCCAACAATTTTTTGGGTGTCTTGATTGGGTCCAGCACCTGCTTATCTCATCCAGCCCTTCAGTACTTTTCAGGAGGTCCTTGAAACCTCCTATAGAAATTCACTCTTCCCGAGGCTAAGCCTCGGCTCCTTTGTTTTTGCAGAAATCATTCACATAGCCCCTCTTTCCTCTGATTCTGAACAAAATCCCCTTCTTCCATCTTGATTCAAACTTTGATTCTATTCCACCACCAGATCCAATTATGCAGCCTAATTACCTAGCAAGACTACCATTCAAGAAACCTGAATATCGGAGATCTATGAAAGATAAAATGATCGAGGATGCCATAAGATTCTATGAAAAAGAAGAAAAAACCTCAACACCAATAGGAGATATTCAGGTTGATGTCCCAACAACCACATCCTTCATCATAAACTGTGCCCAAATTCTATTAACCGGAATTTCAAAAGGATCAACCCGAGATATGCTCATGACAGGATACATTGAGATGGAAAAATTACACCAATCTGAATACCTTCAATGCTTGACAAATCCTGTACTTTGGGAACAACACCAAGATGCCCTTATAAAACGGGTAGAAATGATGAAATCAGTAGAACAAATTATCAACCAGAAATACCCGTATATACCAGAAACAAAGGATGAGTCATCTTGGAACAGTACTAAGAATCAATCCAGTTTCCCAGATCCCGGGATTGAGGCACAAAGTGGTTGTAAAATCCCAACCCAGATAGAAGACAATGTTGAATTAGGTTGGGATATTGCAGGAGAACACAATGCTGAGCCAACCCTAGGCCATGAATCACCAAGCTTAGAACTCCAAGACTCCTGCAATGACAAGATTAGAATTGAACCTCTGGAGGGTATAAATTCCGCCCCTTGTTTTGATAAGGTAACCCTCGAAGGTTATTCGGACTTAGGTTCTAATAATTCTACCCACATCCTAAGCCTAGAACCTAGATCTGAAACTTATTGGGAAGATTATGAGGCCCCTTATGAGAAAGATCAAATTTTTACAGAATATGATTCCGGGCCTTTATTTGATGAATGTCCTTTTCCAACATCCTCAGGAAATCTGATTGATTTTTCAGAAAACATGCCAATTTATGATACAGAAACTGAGGAGTTGGATGAGCAAGGTTTTAATAGGGTCTATCCTACCAGCTTAGAGCTTGAACAGAACATCTTTTTGAGCCCAGAATTGACATATAGGCTAGAACCCAGTCAGGCTGCTGATTCCACATCTGATGATTTCTGCTGTGGTGGAATTCATGATCATTTTCGCCAACTCTCCGACAATTTCAGATCTGACTATAATTGCGGAGAGATTCCCCTTCCTGAACACGCCAGGCCTATCTACGACCTCAGTTCACATGACTCTGACTCTGACTCTGAGGTCCTGATTCCCGAGATCACTGATAACACAGAATCATTCCTTTTCGATCCTCAGGAACCAAAAACAGAAAATGCCAAGAGTGATTGCAACCAAGAATCCAAATTTTTTCTCGAATCCGATTTCTTTCATCCTACAAACACTCTTCCGGCATTTGATAGTTACCCAGAGGACTCTCTACAGAAAATCACCTATCATCTGTTTCTAGAAGAGCCCTCATACACAATGGCCACCTCATCCGCACACACGGAACGGATCAAAACCTCTCCCAAACCCCGACCCGCAACCGGACTCAATTTCTATGCTGATTCACCTCTCACCGAGCCGATTGCATTTCCACATCGGGTTTCGAACATTGATCAGACTACATACCATGCTCTATCATTCTCTGATCACCCCTGTAGGGTTCCTGCATCAACCACTGATTATCCTACGGGTCCCTACTCTGACCAGGCTGATTCGGCACAGCCAAACCCTGCGTTTACATTTCCACATCCATCTGAGCTTCATAGTTTATGGTGGGCTCCACACCTTTTTATCCACATCTATCAACCCACCAGATTGATTGGGTTTGGGCTGCATCATCAGCCTGTTGATCTGAACAAGCACCTGGTTGGACCAACCAGGCTCTTAATCAAGGTGCTTGTCTTACAAAACTCTGCTGAGTTGACCATCCCCTCTCCATCGCATTTCCCGCTTGGCTGAAGGCATCAAATTTAGCGCTCAACGGGAGGCAGCCCGTCATTCTCTTTGAAAACCTGAAACTTGTTCTGACAGCTTTTTGCACTTGAAGTTCACACTTTAGGACAGCCGACTCCACCTCAGGTGCTTGCATCTGAGATTAGAAATCGTCCGCAACAGTCACCCCGACCCATTCACTCATCAAAATAGCTATCCTAATGTATGAACTTTGTTGAATAAAAACCCCTAGGTTACAATGAGGACATTGCAAATCTTAGGCATGGGGGGGTATGAAAGTGCAAAAACTCGTAAGAAAAGGTTTCAAACAAAAAATTCACATATGCCAAAAATACCATAAAAATTAAAAAAATTTTTTTCGAAAAAGAATAAGAGGAAAAGAGGAGAAGGAAAATTTTGTGAAGGAGAAAAGAAACAAAATGAAAAAGGAGCACAAAATTATAAGAAAAGTTGATAGTCATTAGTAAGGAACTAAGGAATTAACCTAAGTTCTAGACCTCATTCGAGAAAATAACTGAAAAGTGCACAATGAGATTAGTAAGAATGCAAACCTTAGGCATTCTTGAATAGACTCTTAGTACCCATTAAGATCTGGACACTCCTCAAGAGGTTGAGGAAAATGAAAAGCTGAAGTATTAGGTCTAAGGCTTAGGGAGTATTCGGCCTCGTTAATTAATTTTTGGTTTACGGGACTCAGTAACCTAAGCACCCTAATCTCACACACAGCCTGGTTCAGTAAGCGTAAAAATCAGAATCACGCAGAAGCGTCGCAAAAATCTGAAAAGAACACCTAGAATAGGAATGGCCGATCAACACAAGTTGATTTGGACGAGTTCCCAGCGCGGAGAGGCGGGAAATCCCCTCGAAGATGCGTAACAAAATATCATCTCCTCGGTGCTTGTCTCTTAGGATATTTACATATCCTACGGGGGGCATGTAAGCACTCTGCTGGTTCAGATTCCATGGATGGCATTATCTCGAAGTGTCAATTGCCAGGGTCTGGATTCGGCCACGGAATACCATGGATGGGATTATCTCGAAATCTCAATAGCCAGGGTTCCGGGGGTTGCCATGGGCGGTGCTATCTCGAAGCATCGATCGCCAGGAACCCTTGAGGATTGATGATGGGAGCAAGGAATCTGATACAGACCGTGTTGAAAAGCCAATCCTAGGCTAGAACTAAAAAGAAAAAGAGAGAGAAAACTCTCCAAACAGAAAAAAACTTTCTATCTCTCTCTTACAAAACGCACTGCGAACTGGGCCAGGGCTAAAATCATTTCAAGCACGGGTGCTTTAACCACGAAGTCCAATAAACTTTAGGTTAGTTCTTGCGGGCCTTAAAAACCTTTGCTAAAAGACTGAGGCTAAGGCTAGACAGATTTGGATCTTGATTGGTACTAGAGTATCTTTTAGGCCTATGGTCAGCATTCTAACCTAATCTATGCTCAAATAAAAAGGCACTTATCTAAAACCATTGAAAACTTCATGGTCTAGAACAAGGGTTGAAACCTTAAGTTTTTTGCTAAGGGACTAGCAAAAGCTAGGCATGGGGGTATGATGAGAACCTCATCATGAGCCATAACTAGCTCATTTTGACCCAATACAAAGGATAAAAGCTCCTACATATCTCAAGGAAAGGCTTAACTCAGAGAATTCTGAGTTTGAGAAGAAAACCAGTCATAAGGGGTAAAAGTGCAATTTTATCAGTATAATCTGCATACAGGGTAATTCAGGGCCCAAACACAGGTCAAAACAGCTTAATAAGAATAAAAGTGGGATGAGATGATCTAGCAAGGGCTACAGCACTTCCAAGGAACCAAATGATAATCTGTAACCCTAAAACAACCCACTTCAATTCACAAGGTTCGAGGCAAAGTAAAAATAGAATAAACCCTCTAAAATTCATAGAAAAATAATCTCTAGGGTTTAGAACCTTCAATTTGGCCTTTAGAACCCATTTTGACCTACATTGAGAACCATGCCCAATTAATAACTTAATTTGGGTTTTTGCGCAAATTGACCGGTCAAACAAGGTTTAATATGAAAATAAAATTCACCATCAGATTCCTTAGGTCCTAATTAGTCATGTATAAAAACTTGAGCCTAAGAAGAAACCTCCTTGACCGACTTCACACTTTGGTCCTCATATATTTACTCTTTGGCCCTCAACTTTTGAACCCTCGCATTTTGGCCCCTAACTCTCCTTCGTTCTTTGCAAACAGGTCCCTCCTGCAAAACCCTGCCAGCACCATGCTCCGGCGACCTTGCGCGGAGCATGGCGCCGCGCAGGGTGAGGTGGAGGACCTGGCAAGTGTACCGGGGGTGCCCTGCGTCGTCAGCCGTCGCAGGAGCACCCCCATGGTCATTGTAGCCCCCCATACCGGCCGTGCGAACGCACGGACGGTATGGGTTCGTATTCCGACCATTCTCCGGCGAGGGAGACACGTCGTCTCCCTCCGCCTTCCTCCCTGCTTCAACCCTATAAATACCCCCCGCCGCTCCACCGACGAAGGCAGCCTGGATCTGACGGAGAAAACCCCCAATTTTCCTCTCTTCTCACTCCGGCAGACGCCCACCAGCTCCGGCGGTTCTTCCTCCTCCTCCTCTTCGCTCTGCCGCAATACCAGCAGCAGAGACTTCTTCCCCTGCTCTTTCCGCGTCGCGCAATACCGGCGCGCGCTGCCTCTGCCCCGTCGTCACCGCCGTCCTCCCCCCACTGGGCATCGTCTTCTCCGGCGACAGTCGATACGACTGTCGCCCTGTTCCTCCCCCTTCGTCCCTGCAGTTAAGTTAGAGTTACTCCCCTTCTCCTCCTCTTTCTTTCCCCGCTTTCAATTTAGTCAATTAAACCCTCGACCGACCCTGTTCACCCTCACCCTCTCCGCCTCCGACCACCCTCCGGCGAGCCGCTCCCATCACCTCAGCGGCCCACACGGCTCGCCGACCACCGCAGAACCTCCGCCTCCTCACCCTGATCCTCTTCCGCCCCTCCACTTCCCACCAAACACCCTCTGCAGATCCACCGAACACACCCACTCCCTCGCTCACAGTTTGACCTAGGATGACCTGATAGCTCCATCTCGCCCCCTGCAGACCCCCTGACCACCTTCGCCGTGCCACGGCGAAGGTCCCCCGCCTGTCTGATTTGGCCGAGAGGCTGTTCTTCTGTGACCAGGTGACTCGCCCGCCGTCGCCATTACTGCGCAGGCAGAGCTGCTTCACCTGCAGGTGCAGGCACGCCTTCGCCCAGGGTTGACTCCCAGGTTGCGCAGGGACTCTCCGCGAAACGTCCCTGGTTCACAGACGGGGCGAAGGCCGCGCGGGAAGCCACGATCGCCCACTGCTCCATCCGCGACGCGCGCTCAATTGGGGTGGGACATTTAGTCCCACCTCGGAACCTCTCGAAGGCGCGCGGACGCATAAAGGCAAAAACTGCCTTATGCTGTTTGCCTCAGTTACCACGGGGTGAGGTCCCTCTCACCCGACCCGACCCGACTCGGCCTCGTCCGTGACCACGCTCCGCGGACCTGGCCCGACCCGATTAGACTGACCTGCACTCCTCGCCCACCACGCACGCCGGTGGGCCTGGACCCGGGCCTGACCCGAACCCGATTACCCGGTAGCGCTCTGGGAGAGCTTCCGAAGAGTGATTTCAGAGAGAGAGATACGCGGGGGAGGGGGGTAGAGTAGGTTTTTGCCTCTTGACGAATAAACTCTGAAGTGTGCAGGCCAAAGAAGAAGAAGCAGACCCGCTGAAGAAGAAGGAGCTGCTGCACTGTAGCGAAGGCATTGTTAAGTCGTCTCAGCACCGGGGCAGACGACGGAAGGTCAGCAGCCAAAGAAGAAGAAGACCCGCTGAAGAAGAAGGAAGAGCAACGGCCATCGCGAAAGAAGAAAAAGAGAGGTCAAGGCAGGTGAAGACAAAGAAGAAGAAGGAATGAAAAGAAGCAAGAAGCAAGAAAAGAAGAAGACGATCTGACGAAAAAGAAAGAAAGGAAACAAGGAAGAACAGAAGAAGAAGAGCACGAGGGGAAGATCTGAAGAAAGCAGCAGAAGAAGAAGAAGAAGAAGAAGAAGAAGAAGAACAGGAAGAACCAAAGACAAAGAGGAAGAAAGAAGAAAAGAAGAAGAAGCCAAATTTTCATCTCTCTCTCTCTCTCTCTCTCTTTATTTTTGTAATAGAACTTGTATATCTCTAGAATACAACTTGCTCCCTGAGTTCGACCTCGGGAACTCTTTTATTTTTCCGAGTAAAAAAAATTTTATATGAAACGTTGGTAACAACCGGCTTTACTACAACGATATAACTGAAACCGCCGACGTTACCATTTCAAGCCATCATGTCTCGATGGCTCATGTTGCCCAAGGTCTGGCAATGAGTACATGCCTTACAGTGATCGTATGCATCCTTGAAAATTGTGGGCCAGTAAAAGCCACACTGGAGGACTTTTGATGTGGTTTTGTGTTCTGAAAGATGTCCACCGCATGCCTGGTCATGGTAGGAGAGTATGTCTTTGATTTCTATTTCCGTGACACATCGTCGAATTATTTGATCAGCACCAATGAGGAATAGATACGGGTCTTCCCAAAGGTAATACTTGGCATCGGAATGCAATTTGTCCTTCTTGGCCTTCGGCCAATCGGACAAGATCTGATGTGATGCCAAGTAGTTCACTATATCTGCGAACCATGGAAGCCCTGTATTGATAGTCAGGAGGTGCTCATCAAGAAAGTGTTCTGTGATGGGTCCGGAAGGGTTAATGATCTCAGAAGGAAGGTGGACAAGTGGCCAGCTACTACATTCTATTTTCCCACTTTGTCACGAATCTCGAGGTCAAATTCTTGCAACAGCAAGATCCATCAGATTAATCGAGGTTTCACATCCTTCTTTGCAAGGAGATGCCTCACAGCCGTGTGATCCGACTAGATGATTACACAGGAACCCAGGAGGTATGATCTGAATTTTTCTAGGGAAAATACTACAGCCAGCAGCTCTTTCTCAATAACCGTGTAGTTGTGCTGTGCCTCATCTAGTGTTTTTCTAGCATAGTAAATTACCACGGCTTTCCCATCAATTTTTTGCCCCAAAACCGCTCCTACAGCGAAGTTAGATGCATTACACATGATCTCAAAGGGTTGAGACCAATCAGGGGACTATAGGATCGAGGCTTGGGTAACTCGATCACGAAGGATCTCAAATGCTTGAGTGCATTCCTTGGAGAGAAGAGTAGTTAGGGGGTACGCGATTTTTGAAAAATCAGGGATAAATCGATGGTAAAAATCAACGTGCCCCAGAAAAGATCGGATGTCTTTGATCGAGCTAGGCATAGGGAGTCTGGAAATCAAGTTAACCTTGGCTCGATTGACTTGGATGCCTTTCTTCGAAATCAGATGTCCTAGGACGATTCCCTCAGGCACCATGAAATGGCTCTTTTCCCAGGAAAGAACCAAATTCACATCGATGCAGTACCTGAGTATTTAGACCAAGTGCTAGAGGCAATCCTCAAATGATGCTCCAAAAACTGAAAAGTCATCCATGAAGACTTCTAGATAATCACCTACCATATCTGAGAATATGGCAAGCATGCACCACTGAGAGGTTGCGGGTGTGTTGCAGAGACCGAATGGCATCCTTCGAAGCACGTACGTCTCAAAGGGGTAGGTGAACGTGGTCTTTTCTTGGTCCTCTGGATGGATTGCCACTTGGTTATAACCGAAGTACCCATTAAGAAAGCAAAACCTATTTCCTGCTAGTTTCTTGAGGATCTGATCAATAAATGATAGTGGGAAATGGTCCTTCTTCGTGGAGGAATTGAGTCTTCTGTAATAAATGCAAACTCTCCACGAGTTAGCTATTCGGGTCGGTATGACCTCTCCGATTTCAGTAGTAATGATGGTGAGTCTGGCCTTCTTAGGCACAACCTGGATTGGACTCACCTAGCAACTATCGGAGATCGGGTAGATGATCCCTGCATCTAACCACTTGATGATCTCCTTTTTCACAACCTCCTATAGGTCAGGGTTTAAATGTCTCTGCATCTCTCGCAAAGGTCGTGCACCCTCTTCTATGTAGATTCGATGTGTGCAATACGAGGGGCTTATGCCAGTCAAATCATCGAGAGTCCATACAATGGCTCTACGATGTTGTTGGAGAATAGTAATCAGATGGGATTCTTGGTTAGGTGTCAGTCGGGAGTTGATAATCACAAGAAACGTCTGATTGGAACCCAAAAAGACATACTTCAGATGATTGGGAAGGGGCTTGAGTTCCAAGATGAGATTATCAATAGCAGCAGGTGGTTCAAAGTCTGTATCAGGGACAAGGGTCAGAGTTATGGGTGTGTTGAGATTAGATTCAAACTCCTCTATTTGCGGGTGTTGATCTTCTGGTGGTTGATCAGCGATAATTAGGTTGTCCTCAACATGCGATTCATCAACCACAGCTTTGATATCACATATTTGCTCTATAACCCCGCAATTAATCCCTTGTTGGGCCTTAAAGATGTCAATCTTCAGAGTATGATTCCCAAATTTTAATTCTATTTGGCCCTCCTCACAGTTTATGTTGGCCCTAGCAGTGGCCAAAAAAGGTCTCCCTAATATAATTGCTGTATCCCTTAGGTTCTCAGGTGCATCCATATCCAGAACTATGAAATCCACCGAGAAGTAGAAATCCCGTACCCTAACAATGACATCCTTGAGTATTCCTTTAGGTGACTTGATGGATCGATCGACTAACTACAATGTCACCTCGATTGGTTTAAGTTCGGACTCTTCAAGGTGGTCATGGAGGGATGTAGGTATTAGGTTTATGGAGGCACCTAGGTCTAGCAAGGCTCTATCAAATTGGGTTTCACTAATTTTACATGAAATCAGGGGAGTTCCTGGGTCTTTAGCCTTGGGTGGGAGTTTACTCAAGATTATAGAGCTGGCTTGCTCTGACAGTATGATCGGATTCCCACTTTTGGTTCAT
The DNA here is from genome assembly GCA_037157565.1 of Thalassia testudinum. Lineage (NCBI taxonomy): Eukaryota > Viridiplantae > Streptophyta > Magnoliopsida > Alismatales > Hydrocharitaceae > Thalassia > Thalassia testudinum. The sequence goes on along the minus strand of JAZHRO010000025.1, from coordinate 65,505,847 downwards.
GGCTTACGCTTGGGTGTACACACATCTTTCAAGAATCATGCGTAAGCCGGTATGTGGCAGATTGCATCCATCAAGGGGATGTTTATCTGGACCTGTTCAAAGAGCTTGACCAAATCCTCCTCAGGAGCCACAGGTTTGGTTATCCTTTTTCCCTTGGTCAAGGCCTCGAGAAATGGAACCCTAGTTAGTTCCTCTAGAATAGGTCCAGGTTCTTGATCTGGGATAGGGGTATCTCGGATAACTATCCTAGGGCTTGGGTTACTACCAGGCTTAGAGTGGTTTGGATAATGTGGGTCTTGGGTTGCTTTACCACTACGAGATGTTATGGAGTTTATTCCTGCCTGGTTTCGGTTTGGGTTTGGTAGAATGGGTGGCTGCTGATGAAATCCCGCATAAGATGTCGAAGCTTCCATCCCATCTGGTGATGGAACAGAAGGGGCCTGATAAAGCATATGTGCGTGGCCTAGATTTGGGTTCATAACGCACCTCTGGGTCAGCACGTTATTTGGGTTTGGCAGAGGTTGCGAAGGGAGGGTGCTAGGTTGGCGGGAATTTGCCATCTAGGCTAATTGATTGCGAACCTCTGTGATCTCGTCCTTGTGCTGTTTTTGCATCGCTGCATTCGTCTTCTGAATGTCAGCCAGTGCTTGAAGGATAAGAGTCATTTGATCCTGGTTTGGCCTAGATTGATAGGTGGATTGGGTCGAGGCTAAGGCGGCTGATATGGACAAGGCGCTTGTGGATGGGGTTGATAAGGTGGTCTTTGAGTTTGAGAGTTTCCCATCCACTAGAAGTTGGGATGATTTCGCCATCTAGGGTTGTAGGTATTGGAGAATGGGTCATTCTGGATGGCATTGAGGTCCTCGCAGGTCTGAGGAGCCCTAGGAAAGTCATAATACGAGGGTTCAGAGTTCCCCCAACTAGAATAGAGTGGATTAGAGGTCTCTCCTGTCCAAGAGTCAAACGGGGGTGGATACGGGTCCATCCCCTGAGAAGATTGGTGATAGATATTCTGCACAGTTTCCCTCGCAAGAGGTGGCCGTGCAAAAGAGTTCTGTGTAGAGGTGGCTCGCTGCAGATGCTGAGTCAGCTCGTCCACCTTCTCTATGATAGAGACCTTGTCCAACCGACTGGCCATCAGTTCCAAGTTGACGGATGTGGACAGGTCCTGCATCTCATGTGCTCCCCTAAGATTCATTGATGCGCAGACATTCATCTGGTCGAATAAGCCCATGGAGTCATTATTGATGGAGTTCTCGCACATATTTTCGAGAATCTCCCACACCATGTCCTCATGTTGACCCATGATGTTTCCTCCACAGGTTGCATTGACGAATAATCGAATGTCTTCACGGAGTCCCTAGTAAAAAGATTGGACTTGTTCACATTTAGGAACTCCGTGATGGGGGCACTTTCACATGAGATCTAAGAGTTGATCCCATGCCTCATGAAGAGGTTCTCCTGTTTATTGGGTGAAATGAGTGATCTGGTGGCTCAAGGCATTTTTTCAACCAACGGGAAAGAACTTCTTCAAAAATTCGGACTGAAGTTTATCCCATGTGTTGATCGGATGAGTCTGAGTTTGATACCAATGAGCAGCCTTGTCCATGAGGGAGAAAGAAAACATCTTCATGAGCAGAATATCCTGATTTTGTGCATCTGACCCGAAGGTCTGGGCCATATGCTTGAGCTGTTTAATGTGCTGGAATGGATCCTCAGAGTTAAGTCCATGGAATTTTGGTATGGCAAGAATCATATTGGGATTGAGTTTAGAATCAAGACCTCCAGCCAAGATTCAGACTCGAGGCTTGATTGCCATCGAAATGGGATTATAGTGATATCACATCATAGGATGTTGTGGTGGGTTTACAAAGTTTTCGAAGAGATTATTTAGGCGCTGAAGCTGGTGCTCAAGGTTGTTCTCTTCTTCAATGGGTTGTGCAATGATGGGAGAAGAAGGAGAACTTGGTTATGAATCAGAGAAAAGATCTATGTGGTGGGATTGCTGTACAAACAAGGGCATTGAGGCTTAGCCTCGGCGAGAGTGAATTTCTAAAGGAGGTCTTAAGGATGGTCTTAAGGACCTCCTACCAAACATGCACCGAAGGATTTGATGAGATCAGAAGGTGCTAGACCCAATCGAGACACCCAAAAATTGTTGGGTGATTATAGAGGTTCGGGGTGGATGATACCCCTTAGTCAAAAATGTCGTCCACTTGAGAAGTACCTGGGTAGCCAAGGAGGGAGAGTCCTGCAAAGACCCCTACACGGTAGAGCGTCCCCACGAGTTACAGGGTTTTCCCCACCCAACCTCTCTTGTCACTAAGATTCCAGGTAGACTAGAATGGGGACCTTGACCTCTTAAGTCTACCTTTTTTAGTTAAGATCAAGGTGCTTAGGGCTCCACTTGAACTTTAGGTCTTTTGAGTGCAAACAGTGACCTAATTTTAAGGTTGGTTGACCCAAAGGATCAACTTCACCTCTTTGTTCCTTTGAAAGCTTTTAGGTCCTTGCTTTTATGGTTCAAATGGATTAAGAGCATGATTTGCTTAGGGTTTCTCTTGGATAGATCTTTTCAAACAAGGCCTAGGCACAGCTCTTTTTGAAATTTTTTCTTCTTTGCTTAAGAGAAGATGTGTCTTTAAAAACCCTAGCTTTGCAATCCTTAGGTTGGCTCTAGTTGGTACAATTTAGTTGCCTCAAAAATTGGTATCTAGGGCTCAATCAAGAAGGTTTTAGCCCTAGATAACTTAATTGGATGTGTAATTCAAAATGTGTTGAAATGAAAATCAGGCAACTTTGGTGAATTACTAAATATGGAAGCAGGTAGCCCTAGATTGATTTTTCTTTGTTTTTTTCCTTTTTAGATTTTGAGGGGATTAAGAGAGAGGGTTAATGAAAGTTTACCTCTTCCTTGGTTGTTGTGCGGCTGCATTTCTTTCCTTTTCTTTCCCTGAGACAAACACAGCAAAAGATAGAAATTAAGTCAATATTGAATCAGGGGTTGTGATCAAAGTTTATAAAATGCCCATTGCTCCCCGGCAACAGCGCCAAAATGCTGACGAGGCGAGATTGTGTTTTTAAAAGATGTTCATTGCAGTATAAACGAAATCGCCGCGAAAACAAATAAGAATTTATAACTCAAAAACCAAGGTATCCGAGGTCGAACACAGTGAGCAATTGGGTATTTAAAAACTTAAGAGCACAACTCTCAATATAATAAAAAGCAATAACCAATCCAATCAAAATTGAGAAATAATGTCAATGTAGAAATAAGCTCAAAAATTGGACGTCTGATGTAAAATCAGACGTCTTAAAAGTTTCTGCTATAGTGCATGACTTGTCCTCTTTCTGATTTTTGCCTTCTCTTTCTCCCTTCTTTCTCTTTCTCTGCGGCTATGCTTCTTCTGCCTTCAGTCTTCTTTCTTCTTTGTCTTCTTCTTCTTCTGTCAATGCTTGGCTGCTCCTTCTTCTTTCTTTCTTCAGCCCTTGCCTTCTTCGGCTTCTTCTTTCTTCTTCCTCTTCTTTCTTCTTCTGCAGCTAAGTCCCTCCTTAGCTTTGGCTTCCTTTGCCTTCAAGTCCTGCCTTCAGCAACTGCCTCTTTCTTCTTTTCTTCCTCTTCTGCACTTGGTCTTCTTCTTCAGCCGCTCCTCTCCTTCCTTCTTAGCTTTCTCTTCTTTTGCCTTTAGATTCTTCTTCCCTTCCTGCACAACACAAAGGAGCAAAACCTACCCCTAACCCTCCCCGCGTCTCTCTCTCTCTATTTCACTCTTAGGTATGCTCTCCCAGAATCAGGTAATCAGGTCAGGTTTCGCGTGCCTGGGTCTAGGCACATCAGCGTGGTGTAATGCTCAAGGAGTGCTAGGTCTAGGTAATCGAGTCGGGTGCCAGGTCCACGGGGGTAGGGGTCACGGACGAGGCATGAGCGAGTGAGGGCGAGGGACCTCACCCCTTGTTACTTGAGGCAACCAACAGAAAACACAAAATCAATATATGTCACGTCGCTTACCCTTGAGTTTATGAGGTGGGACTAAATTTCCCACCCGCTTCTACTGGCGCCCGCAGGAGGGAACTCCACTTAATTGGAGCAGCTGGGAGCCTTACGATGTCTACTCTCTGGTTGGTTACGTTCGCACACTCAATGAACGTCGCCTAGAGCCCTTATGCCTAGAGCGCGCGACCTGGAGCTCTTAGCAAGCAAGCTTGCTTCAGTGATAATGGCGGAAGGAGGCTCAAACCTACATGACACAAAGACAGCCTTGCACTCCTGTCAAACAACAAGGAAAGCTTCGTCGTGTCATAGGTAAGGTGAGGCGGGGGCTGGCGTGGCATAGAACGGCCTAGGCATGCGTGCCTAGGTCAGACTGTGACCGTGCTTGTGTGCTTATTTAGTGGAAGTGTGGGGCATGTGTGGCAGTCAATGGATAGGTGGAAAGTGATCAGTGGTTGATGGAGAAGGTGATGAGGTTGGTAGCGAGGCGTGTGGAGGTGCGGAGGGGTGGATGCACCTCGCCGGTGGTCGGCTGGAGATGAGGAAGACGAAGGTGGACAGTGGCAGTCGAGTGGCGGTTTATGAAATTAAATGAGGAAAAATGAAGATTAGGAGGAGAGGAACTTATCTGCGAGTATTGGGATGAAGGGGAGGCATAGGAGATGAGCGGCTCGTATGTGCTGTCGTCGGGGAAGAAAGCCCTGAGGTGAGGATGATGGCGACAACGAGAATGTCGGAGAGGTGTGCACTGGCGCAGTGCAATGCGGAGAAATGAGATGAAGTTGACTCTGTTACTGGTATGGTGGCAGAGGGATGAGCGGAGGGAGGGGAAATCGTCGGAGCTTGTGGGTGTTTGACCAGAGATGAGGAAGGAAGAAATTAAGAGGGTTTCTATGACCAAATTAATATTACTAGATGCGTAAAGGATCGAGGGTCCTTTTATAGCTGCTGGCCAAGCCCTTTGTGCTTGGAAGGCAAGCCTTCCAGCGCAAAGGCCTTGCCAAAGAAGGAAGGTGCGTAAGACACCCAAATCTCTCGAGTGTTTGCATAAGAGATTGGGTGTAAATCTAATCTGGAGATCTCGTTCAGACCATGGAGAAATCCTTAAAGAATCTCCCTTCCAAATTTGGGAGGAGATCTCTGAGGATTCAAGGAGATATCCTCCTAAAATCCTTGCCGGAGTGGGATTCCTCCGTTGTAATGGTGGAGGGACCTTAATGTAAGGGTGGCAAGGAAGTTAGGGGGCTCTACACAAGGGTTTTCAAAAGTTAGGGTCTAGAATGTAATTGGGTGGACCATTTTGCAAAGTAGGTAAAGATGACCTTCTCTTAGGCCCAAATTTTGGTACAAACCTAATTTGGGAATAAAGAATCCAATGGTAAAGCTGGATTTTAGGTTTGACTATGTTTGACTAGACATTTTGCACAAAAACCCAATTTAGGTTAAATACTGAGTTGGGACCCCAATCTAGGTCAAAATAGGTTCCAAAGGCCAAATTGAAGGTTCTAAACCCTAGGGGATATTTTTCCATGAATTGTAGAGGGTTTATTTGATTTTTATCTAGACTAAAACCTTGTTGAATTAAGCAGATTTGTTTTAGGGTTACAGAATGTCATTTAACTCTTAAATCTTATAATAACCCTTTTCTGACTGAACCATCCCACTTTTCCTCTTATTAAGTCCAATTAACTTATGCTTAACCCCTCAGAATCTCGTTGATGTACTGTAATGATAAAATTATAGTTTTACCCTTTAGTTCATGTTTCCTTCCCAGCACAATAATCCCTTGACTTAGGCCTTCCTTTAGGTTATGTAGGAGCTTTTGTTTACTTTCTCAGGACAAAATGAGCTAGTTAGGGTTCATGATGAGGTTCTCATCACATACGTGCTCTATTGTGCTAAGGTGGTTCTTTGTAGATGTCGAGCCAATTCATGCACCTTCTTCTCAACAATAGAGACCTTGTCCAGGCGACTAGCTATCAGTTCTAGAACAATGGATGTGGACAAGCCCTGAGTCTCGTGTTCCCCCCACATGTTTGTCAATGCTCGGGTAGTCGTCCGGTTGATCATACCCATAGATTCATTGTTTATGGAGTTCTCGCACATATTCTTGAGAATCTCCCAAATTGTATCTTCATGCTAACCCATGATGCTTCTACCACAGGTTGCATTGACAAATAGCTTGATTTCATCATGAAGCCCATGGTAAAAATACTGGACTTGTTCCCACTTAGGAACTCTATGATGGGGGCATCTCCGCATGAGATCCAAAAAGAGATCCCATGCCTCATGGAGTGGTTCTCCTAGATTCTGTGTGAAGTGTGTGATCTAGTGCCTTAAAGCATTCGTTCAACCAACAGGGAAAAATTTATGTAAGAATTCATTTTGGAGTGCCCCCAAGTGTTGATTGGATGATTCAAAGTCTGGAACCAATCGGCAGCTTTACCCATGAGTGAGAAAGAGATCATGCTCATGAGCAGGATGTCTCGATTTTGTATGGCAGGCCTGAAGGTCTGGGTCAGATGTTTTAGCTGCTTGATGTACTGGAAGGGATCTTCGGAGTTTTAGCCATAGAATTTAGGAATATCATGGATCATGTTTGGCTTGAGTTCAACATCAGGCCCTCCAATAGGGATTTGTACTCTAGGTTCGATCTCCACCGCAGCGAGATTGTAGTGATCTCGCATCTGAGGACGCAACGGTGGATTGAAATGTGCATGGAATAGATCATTAAGGTGTTGTATCCGGTCTTGGACATTGGGTTCTTCTTCTGCTTGGTGTTCCATGGCTATGGATGAAGGAGATCTGGGCTTAGATGAATCAGAAGAAATATTGATATGGTCGGAAGGTGATTCCATAGCAATCGTAGGTCCTAATCAACCTAAATAATATTCGAATCTAGCTTAATTTGCGAATATTGCACTCATATCATGCATATCATGCATTGCATCATTTTATATAGAATAAGATGAGATATCCTGCTATTTAATGTTTTTGTTGCTATTTGCAGGTAATAAAATGATCCAGGATGCGAGATGGAGTGGAATAAAGCAATAAAGAAAGAAGACTATTCCAGACAAGAGGAGTGAGGAGGATATCTTTATCCCTATCTTAGAAACCCTAGGACAGCCTTCCCTAACCCAAAACCACTTCCATTAGGACATCTTAGGCTTAGAACCAAAAACATGGATAGCATTATCCATGTCTTATCCACCTTAAACCCCACCAAACACCTTAGGAAACCTAATTAGAGACCTCATAAGCCTATCCCACTATCCATACCCTTACTTATCCTATCCCTAGCCCAACCTATTAGGATTACCTTAGCCTAATTACACACACACATCCTATTAGACTTGACCTAGACCTAATTAGGTTCACTCCAATCCAATTAGACCTTCCTAAGCCTAATTAGGTCCACACCCACCTAATCTAGGTTGACCTAACATAGATTTACCGAAACCCACAAAACCTAGCTCTACGAAATTCAAAACACACACACACGCTTCTTCTACCTAGACTATTCTAGAACACCTATTCTTAGACATCCTAATTTTAGTAAATCCAACCTAAGAACCTACTACTAAGTCCCCATGGACGGCCAACACTCCAACCATTCTCTCCTCCCCCTCTCAACTTGCAACCACACCTTCCCCTCCAACCTCAAGGATCATCCACCCTCCTCCTCTCAAGGATGCCCATGGTGCTCCTCCTCCAAAGCTCCTCCATGGACGGCTAGCAAGGGAATGTCTACAAGGGTGCACGGCCACCCTATTCTCTCTACTCCTCTCCTAGTGGACAGCCAAGAAGGCTTCTCCATAGCTCTTGGTTGATCCCTTTCTTAGCTTTCTTTCTTTTCATGTATCTGGATTTATAGTGGCTTAATATTTGATGCATGATATTTTTTTGGCTTTATTTGCACCTCTTATGATTTGGATGCACACCTCATAGTCTCCATAGGAATGACCTCTTTAGGGATAGTCACACCATGCATGGCCACCATGGCCTCATTTAGATGGACGCAGTCACTTAGGTTTTCACTAGCATATTTATATCTAGGTTTCATGTTGTTTTTCAAAAATCAAAAGCACAAAAGAAAATTGCAAAATACAAAAAGACCAAAAAGATTAGGTTAGGTTAGATCTAGGTTGATAATAAGAAAATTGCAAGGGGTTAGGGGTAGCGCAGTTGGTGCACCCACTCCCAATAAGGCGCTCCCTGTGTGGGGTGCGCGGGTTTGATCCCCCGTGACTTGCTCAATCGTGCATAGTGTCCTCATGGGGGGATGCATCGCTGATGTTGTCCTCGCCTCGACTCGATGTCGGAGAGTGGCCATGGCTAAGATCACGGAGGTGCTCGGTGGCAAGCGAGAAATTCAGGAGCCCTCGGGGGGGTGGGGTCTCCCCCCTCCCTCCCCCTTTATGTACTGATTCAAAAAAAAAAAAAAAAATTGCAAATCTAAACTCATTTTCGCACCACCCAGAGACGAATGACCGAGACTCAAAAGAATAAAAATCAAGCGAGTTTCATAAACAACTAAATAATTTTGATTAAGGGTTTAGCACAACTATACTATAAATTCCGACATATTTCAAAACACGCGTGAAAATGCCTTGTCAGAAGGTAACACAAACAAGTGAGTCGAGGCTTGGCCTCGACCAGACTGAACAACTAAAGGAGGTCTCAAGGGTGGTCTTAAAGACCTCCTCCCAAACATGCACTAGGAAACCAGATGAGGGACAAAATATGTGATGGATCCAATCGAGTCACCCAGAAACTTTTGGATGACTAAGGAGGTTCGAGGCGGATGATACCTCTTGATAAAAAAGTCATCCACTCGAGAAATACTTGACCAATCAGGAAAGGAGAGTCCCACAAAGACCCTTGCATGGTTAAGCGTCCCCATGAGTTACAGGGTTTCCCCCACCCGACCTTCCTTGTCACCGCAGATCCAAGTAGACCAAAGTGAATAACTTGACCTCTTAAGTCTAGCAAATTTTAATCTGGAATTTAAGGTGCTTAGAATTTCACTTAAACTTTAGAGTTGATTATGATTTGTGACCTAATTTGAAGGTTAGTTGACCCACAAGGTGGATCAACTTCATCTAACCTGCCCTAAGGTTTAGGATGAGTTTGGTAATGAACCCAAAATCACCCTGAGTGGTTTGCAAGCAGGTTATCAAGTCCAAATTTTAAGGATTCAAGTGAATGATAGAGCCTTCTTCTAAGGTTTTCTTGATTAAGTCAATTCAAGCAAGGGATTAAGAGGCACATGATTAGCCCATATTTGTGGGCTATTCAAGTATTTAAGTGCCTAGACATTAAGTTAATTCTAACATTTATTTAGCATGCATTAGGATGTAAATAAATTAATTCATATTTTTGATTTAATTACATAATTCATGCATTGCATTCATAACTAAAGGCATTTGAAATTGACTTAGAATGGCATTAGGTGCATTACATGCATTGCATTAATTAACATGAAACTTAAGGATTTGTGTATAAATAATCCAAATATTTCATTTTATTAATTATTCTTCTTCTTCCCGCAGGCAACCATTCCACTTCCTCGTCTGCATTCAATCTTCGCTAGCTGCCTGCACTCAAGACCACATTCATGGAGGAGCGGGGGTGTTGGATCTGGTCAGGGCAGCTGACTACAAGGTAAAGGAGGAGGCAGCTGAGCTCGGGGAGGCCATCATCCCATTTCACCACCGTGCAGCATTCACCACCGTGGGCCTCCATGGCCAAACTCCGTCTACCATGGGTCGATAGGGTGACAGACCACCGTGCCAAGAGGATGGAGTTCGTCACCACCATGTATGGGCTACTTGAAGCTCGCTTACCGTGAGTGCATCTACTGATGCACGACTTGCCACCGTTCCATCACCGTGCTTCTTCTTCATCAAGTCCCCTCACCTCCTGTGGTCCTCACCACGCACAGGTACCACACCTCCTGCAGCGCAGCATCACCTTCACTATAGCACATAGAGCTGCAACCTCTCCTCCCTTCGCCTACCACCACATGTCTTCACTTCAGCCAGCAGTCCACCTACGCACTAGCAGCCTCCGTGCCTACACATCCTGCCTCACGCCATCAAACCCTGCTCGCACCTTCATCTCCAGTCCACCCGTGTGCACCTTTGCGCCTGCAGAGCATTGCTCCACCATGTGCCCATGCCCCACGTGCGCCTGCAGCCCCCAACACCCATGCGCGCAGCCACTGTGCACAGCAGCTTCCCTCGAGCCCATGCAATCTGCAACGCACAGGTTGCAGCATGCGACCAGCAGCAGCTGCTGTGTCCTTCAGCACCTCCCCGCGTGTGGCCTGCAGCGTACAATAGCAACAGTGGTGACCGAGCTCAGCAGTGCCCGCGTGCGCCTGCACGGCCTGCACGTCCACCACCTCCATCCGCGTGAAGCCCTTCAGCGGACACGCCTCCCCTTTGTCTCCAGCAGTAGCAGAGAGCTGCTGCAACCACCGTCGACAGCTGCCGCTCCTCTCCTCGCCGCCACCGCCTCCGACCATCGTTGGCCAAGAGACCACCCCCATCGAATAGCCCTCGGCTCACTCAACCTCCAGTGAGCTTCTCGCCTTCAATCGTGGCCTCTTCCTCATGCACAGACAAGGGGAAGAATTTTCCTATTTTGCTACAGTAAAGCTTCTATTAATATTTACATTCAGTGCCATTGTGAACTTTTATTATTATTTTATTAAGCTGCATTGAAAAAAATATATCCTTTAGTTGTGCAAAATTGTTATTTCAGCATTAGCACTTATTGTTTACCTAATCTGAAAGTGATTTTGATTCGATTTCTTGACTAAATTAATAGTGAACATCGATTTTTGACCCTTGCGAGTTTAGATAGGCCATTGCCTCCCTGTGGACATGACCCGCTCCTAATTGAGTGGTTATATTAATTATTGATTAGTCGATTTTTCCACCACATAGAACTACAAACGACGCGTCATTTTATGTGACAAATGACTTTAAAATGAAGAATCGACTAGTCAAATGGCACCGTTGCCAAGGAGGCAGCAGGCTTAATTAATTCGCAATTATTCATTTGTTCAAATTGATTTTTAATTGAGGCATATTTAACCTGTTTTATCTGATTTGGTGCGAGGTACACATATTACCCATGAATTTTCGCATCGGCTTCAGAAACGACGTGGTGGACCTTGTTTTGACCACTTTGGAGGAGGAATCGAGTTTTACATGTACAAGGAAGAGCTTGAACATTGGAGAACTTTGTTGTCACCAACTAGGAGGACATCTGAAGTGATCATCTTCATCTCCGTCGATTTGTCAAGTAGATAGAATTTAGGTTTTAGAACTTTACTTTTCTTTATTTTATTGCACTTACAATTGTTTTGAGACCCTTCTTCTGGGGTATATTTTTAGGGGTTTGTTCCCCGATTTTGTTTTAGGCCCTTGTTGGGTAATTTTTGGGAGCCTGTTCCCTTTTATTTAAATTTAGGTTTTTAATTTATTTTGTGGATTGTTTACCTTTAATTTTCTTGTGCATAAGTAGTTAAAAAAAAAAAAAATATGAGCTACCTGCTAGAAGCTGCTTGCCCTTAAGTCGAATCATTTAGGATTGAATGAGCAGCATCTAGATCTAATTTTTTTCTTGCATATTGCATGAAGATTGCTGGAATCAAGTATGCATTTCTAACTTCACATTTCTACTATCATGCAAATGCATTTGGATTAATTTCAAGACCACCTAATCTGTATTAAATAGATCTAACAAGTGGTCACATATTTTCTGAAAAAGGACTAATTAAAGGAGGGACATTTTAAAACCAAGGATTTGATTTTCAAACTTGGCGTGCGATTCAGAATTCAAAATCTTTTGCTGTGTATGCACACTTATATCTCTTGCACCATGGCACGCTTTTAGACATTCCTTAGGTTTGGAAATATTAGGACAAGAGCCCTCCTATCGTTGGATTCTGAAGTGTTTAGAACTTGAGATCAAAGGTTTTGTAACTCCAAAGAGGGGGATACCCTGTCACGGATTTTTGGAGGTAGTTGAGAAGCACCGCGAAAGCACAGCTTCAAAGGAAGGCTTAGGCCTACTTGCATCCCTCGATCTTCCATCTTTGGAGTTTCTCTACCATTTGAGATTTAGGGAAGAACACCTAAACTCCAACTAGGTCATTTTAGGCGATCCGTAGGTTGACAATAAGCGTGTAAATTAATTGAACAAATTGTATTGTCACCTGCAATCTGACTTAAATCAAAAGCCTAAATTGGGAAAGACCTAAAAAGTCCTTTTTAAATTATGCTTTACTTGGGGAATTCTGATTGAGGTGTGAGTTAGAATGGACCACATGGATTTTCATCGTTTCACATCTTGCCCACACCCTCACCCCCACTCTGCACTCTTCGATCCCATACGTCGAGATGGTCCATCCTTTGATGGACATAATGACAATCATTGGGATCCGTTTTACTCCCATTATAGGAGTATTGGCCTGGTTAAGCCCCAAATCAGTGAGCAGAACCTAGGAGTGGGATTTTCTTTACCCAATATCCCATACACCACAGAAATACCCAACCCACCCTCCCTGAATAATGATAATGGTTGGACAGACACTCCTGGGTACTATAAGCCTGAGCCTGATTTCTCTCATGATAGAAATGATCTCTCCTCCTTGAAGATGGAAATACAGAAAATGCAAGACGAAATGATTGAATTGTTAGGAGAATCTTCGAGAGTAGGCCAACAAGAAAGAGATGAAATTAGCCACCCAATCTACCCCATTGAGATGACATACACCCATCTACAATTGATGCATCTCCCGTGGGAGAGCTACACATTAAGTTGGAGGGAAATTTTGGGGATTATGTATGGGAGAATAGCTACTTTTCGTGGATCAATTTTGAAACCTCCTCATTAGATGACACTTCCTTGAGAGATCCATGCCTTAAGTGGGAGGAAGATACATATGAAAGTAGCTATGCATTGGATGAAGAAAGGTGGCAACCCGAGGAAGATGATGATAAGGTTGAGTATCCACCTGAATTATATTGGAGTCAAAAGAAGGGAATGATGGTACCATTGGAAGACCTCGACCTAGATGATAGTATTTTCATGACATTTGATGAAGTGGGTCGAAGTCAAGTTATTAATCCTACCCTCCCTTCTAATCATGAGATGGAACTCAAGCCCACCCTTAGGGAACCTAACCCTCAAGAAACTGACCTATCTGAGGAGTCTGATGCTACCAGTGTAAACCATTTACCTCAGATAGAGTACCCTAGGGGATCTGCTGAGATATTAAATGATTCTAGACCTTGGGTATATGATGAATCATATGATGAGGAGAAAGACGAATTATATGAGGAACCAACATTGAAGATTTGGAGTGACACTAAAGGTGATTATGTCTTATTTGAAGAGTTAGCCCCTGAGGATGTCACAAATTTGACCAAATTAGGTTTCCTTAGCACACCCATCGATGATATTTCTCCTCATAATGAAATGATGGAAAATTTGGAAGCAACTTTTAAGATTTATGTGGATTCACATCTAGACTTCGGGGAAGATTTGAGTAAAGAACAAGAACCCAGGGATGACATTGATAAGATAATCCCCAGATCTATTGCTTCCAACCTGCCTTCATTTGATTCAAAGTCACCCTCTGATTCACTTATGTCTGAAGGCAAAATTGTGACTCCTGATGAAGTGCAAGAAGATACATGTGATAGTGCAAGGAATGCTAGGGATGCAATTGAAGATTTGGAAAGAGTGTTAGGGATGGACATTGAGCTGATTAAACCCAACCTAGATCTTATGGCCATCCCGCAACCTCGAAACTTGGACACCCTAGACAATCCTTGCCTTAGAGATTTTCTCACTTTTGTTCTGACCAGGGGGCTTAACAAACCAATATTTCCTGTAATGGAGTATCGGGTATGGATTAATGATTTCTTTAGTCAGTCCATTGTCCTGGGGATTTATCTCTACACCATTCCTTCCCCACTCCTTTTGGACGATCCTTGTCATCCTCCCCCTACCCCTTTGGAGGTTGTTATGCTAGTTTATCCTTTAGAACCTCTTCTGGTGACTTGGGAAGATTTCATTCCCATCTTAGTTGGGGGAGCATTTACTATCGGGATTCATCATCAGCTCGCCAACATCCTAGGTTACCTATTTTCTAGGCCAGCATTACTTTGCTCATTTTTAGGGCCTATTTCTGTGATCCTTGACTTGATTTGCAGGTTCTTTGGCTACTCGGCTGCTAACAAAAGAACGGCAGCCCATCTCTGACCCAGGTAATATCCTTCTATGCAATGAGGACATTGCAAATTTTAGTCATGGGGGGGTGTACTTGGGGATATACATAGCATAGTGCATTCATTCATTTAATTAAAGCATTCTACATTGCATACATTTGCATTGAAAAAAAAAATCTGTAATTATTGAGCTTAACTGGCTGGCTCTGCATTCTTAAGCAAATCAGAACTCTAGGATAGACTAAGTCGATTCTAGGGTCGAACTTTAGAAGCTAAGTGAGCTACTAGTTTTAGACCTTTAGGGTCCTTTGTGGACTTAAAAACTTAAGTAGGAGTTAAGTTGCGGACCATCCCTCAAGAGGTTGAGGAAGGAAAGCTAGGGTTTGAGTTAAAAGGTGGGGTAGTACCTGGAGTCTTGTTCTACCTTTTGGTTTATGCGTCATTGTAACCTAAGCATCCAAATTTCACACACTTGGTCTGGTGTAAGTAAGTAATTAACTTAATCCCTTTCTTAAAAGAGATTTGGTTCTCTTAGTTTTGACTTAAGAGAGGCTTGAAAACACAATTTGATTGGAAGAGTTCCTGTCGCAGGAGAGGTGGAGTATATACTCACCTTAAGGATGCGATGATAATATATTACCTCCTCGGTGGTTGTCTCTTAGGATATCCATCCTACTGGAGGCATGTAAGCGCATTGTGCAGTTCAGGTACCATGGGCGGCCCTATCTTGAAGTGCCGATTGCCACAGGCCTGAATTCACTTAAGAAATCCATGGGTGATACTATCTCGAAGTGTCGATTGCCAAGAGTTCTTGGGGTCGCTATGGGCAGTGTTATCTTGAAGCATCGAAAGCTAGGCACCCATCGAGGTACGATGATGGGGACAATGAATCCGACACAGACCGTGTTGATAGCTGATCTGAGGTTAGACTTAGAGGAATAAAATATATATATATTTATTATTATTTAAAAAAAATCCTTTTTTTTTCCTTTAACTCAAATAATTCAGACCAATGCACATGCACGGATGCTTTAATCTCAGGGATTAATAAACCTTAGGGTAGAGTCAGAAATCAGAGAAACTTGTGCCTGCAACATATCTTTAGCCAACCTAGTTTGTAACTTAGCAATTACTTGGGAACCTTAGGTCTAAAGTTTGAACTTAATATGTTTCTAAAGGAAGACTGTTTGGGTTGGCTAGTTTACTTGGAGTGCTAGGTTTTGCTTGGATGTGCTAGGGACTAGCAAAAACTAGGCATGGGGGTATTTGATTAGCCCATATTTGTGGACTATTTAAGTATTTAAGTGCCTAGGCATTAAGTTAATTCTAACATTTATTTAGCATGCATTAGGATGTAAATAGATTAATTCATATTTCTGATTTAATTACATAATTCATGCATTGCATTCATAACAAAAGGCATTTGAAATTGACTTAGAATGGCATTAGGTGCATTACATGCATTGTTTTATTAACATAAAACTTAAGGATTTGTGTATAAATAATCCAAATATTTCATTTTGTTAGTAATTCTTCTTCCTCCCGTAGGCAACCGTTCCACTTCCTCCACCTGCATTCAATCTTCGCCAGCTGCCTGCACTCAAGACCCCATTCATGGAGGAGCGGGTGTGTTGGATCTAGTCAGAGTAGCTGACTACAAGGGAGAGGAGGAGGCAGCCGAGCTCGGGGAGGTGATCATCCCATTTCACCACCGTGCAACATTTCACCACCATGGGCCTCCACCGCCAAACTCCATCTACCATGGGCCGGTGGGGTGATAGACCACCGTGCCAAGAGGGTGGAGTTGGTCACCACCGTGTACGAGTGCCTTGAAGCTCGCTTACCGTGAGTGCATCTACTGATGCACGACTTGCCACCATTCCATCACCATGCTTCTTCTTCATCAGGTCCCTGCACCTCCTGCGGTCCTTACCACGCACAGGTACCATACCCCCGGCAGCGCAGCATCACCGTCACTGTAGCACGCAGAGCTACAACCTCTCCTCCCTGCACCTACCGCCGCGCGTCTTCACATCAGCCAGCAGTCCACTCGCGCACCAGTAGCCTCTGCACCTACACATCCTGCCTTACACCATCAGACCCTGCCCGCACCTTCATCTCCAGTCCACCCGCATGCACCTTTGCACCTGCAGAGTGCTGCTCCTCCACGTGCCCATGCCCCGCGCACACCTGCAGCCCCTAGCCCCCATGCGCGTAGCCACTGTGCACAACAGCTTCCCCATGAGCCCACGTAATCTACAGTACGTGGGTTGCAGCGTGCGGCCAGTAGCAGCATCTACGTCCTTCAGCGCCTCCCCACGTGTGGTCTGCAGTGCGTAATAGTAGTAGTGGCAACTGAGCTCAGTAGTGCCCGCATGTGCCCGCACGGCCTGTGCATCCACCGCCTCCATCCGCGTGAAGCCCTTCAGCGCACACACCTCCTCTCCATCTCCAGCAGTAGTAGAGAGCTGCTGCAACCACCGCCGACCGCTGCTGATCCTCTCCTCACCGTTGCTGCCTCCGACCATCGTTGGCCATGAGACCACCACCATCGAATAGCCCTCAGCTCACTCAACCTCCGGTGAGCTTCTCGCCTTCAATCGCGGCCTCTTCCTCATGCACGGACAAGGGGAAGAATTTCCCCTATTTTGCTACAGTAAAGCTACTGTTAATATTTACATTAAGTGCCATTGTGAACTTTTATTATTATTTTATTAAGCTACATTGCAAAATATATCCTTTAGTTGTGCAAAATTGTTATTTCAACATTAGCACTTATTGTTTACCTAATCTGAAAGTGATTTTGATCCGGTTTCTTGACTAAATTAATAGTGAACATTGGTTTTTAACCCTTGCAAGTTTAGATAGGCCATTGCCTCCCTATGGACACAACCAACTCCTAATTAAGTGGTTATATTAATTGTTGATTAGTCGATTTTTCCACTACATAGAACTACAAACAATGTGTCATTTTATGTGACAAATGACTTTAAAAATGAAGAATCGACTCGTCAGCACACGATACAAGACAATCAATTCTCTTTATTTTAGGCAAGTGTGTTTTCTCAACCCTAAGATGGACAACCCTAATTTGGCTCTTTCGATCCAATTAGTTCTTTTCCAAATGTGGCACCTAGGGCTCAATCAAGAAGGTGAATAGCCCTAGGTACCTTAAGTCCCTACTTAGGTGTAGAAATCTGGAAGGGGATCTCTAGAATGAATCAAATCAGGCAACTCAAATGATTAAGTCTAATAATAAATGCGAGTTGATCCCAATTGATTTCTCTTTTTAATTCTTTTCCAGAAATAGGGGCTTAAGAGGAAGGAAATGAGATTACCTGCCCCTGGAGTGGATATTGTGCAGCTGATCTTCTTTGTGTACCTCACACAAACACAAAAAAATAGATAAGGCAAGTTAGTAGTAGATCAGAAATTGTAACCAGTGAAATCAAATTGCACGTTGCTCCCCGGCAATGACGCCAAAATTTTAGTGGGCTGTCGAGGAATTTCCGTCGTTTCATTGTAGCAAAGCCTCAATCGCTCGAAAATAAATAAATTTATAACTCAGATTCAAAAACCGGTCTGAGGTCGAACACAATGAGCAAGTAATAGTAATTTAATCTTACCAATCACAAGAAATATAAGCAATTATGATCAAAACTTTATTCAGAATAATTCAAAATGATGTATAGATGAAATCAAGTATCTCAGTGCAAAAAGAATGGGTTAAAATGGTGATTTGAATCACAAATTAACCCTTTGAAATTAAGCTCAAATATCTCAAATATTTCAACAGTAATTATCAACCAATATTCCATGTCAACCAGATGAATATCTCAATAGACTAAGGCACCAGTAGATATCAGATGAAGGCATAAGGCTTCAGATGCCTTAAGTGCTTCAAGGCTCAGCTCAACAGAGCAGAGGCAAAGGCCTCTTCTTTTCTTCTTTCTTCCTTTGTGCCTCAAGGGAGAGAGGCAAGCATAGCACCACAGCAGGGGCAAAGGCCTCTTAAATTCGCTAAGTGCAGAGAGCAGTGAAGGGTAAAACCCCTCGTCTCTCTCTTTCCTTGTCTTTTTTTTCTCAGAAACCTGGGTTTAGCTGGGTAATCGGGCAGGTAGCCGGGCGTGAACAATGGACCAGGCCTGTGGGCATGGTCGCAGGTGAGGTGTGCTTGGCCAGGTAAGCAGGTCGTGAGGGTGAAGGGGACCTGACCCCTATGTTCTTGGGCGAAGAACGGGGGTGAGGAAATCAATTTATTCCACACGAATTGCTACTACATCCCTAATGTGGGATTATCTAGTCCCTCATTGTCTCAATGCAGCAGCAAATGTTGAAGGCCTTGATTGGGGCAATAGGTGTGGATGCAAACTCCAATTAAGTGCCTCGAGCAAAGTTTGGAGGTAGTCCGTGAGACCTAAGGGCGATTCCTGGAAGTGTTATGGCTGAAAGACTGTAGACAAGGTCGGATGAGTCGAGGCAATGGCGGAGGTTCGGTGAAGTACCTACAAGCAAGAACACGACCTCACAGCCATGTCAAAGCTATTTAGGAGGATCGTCGTGGAATGATGAGTGTGCTAGAGGTTGTAGCATGGCCTGCATGTGTGTGAGGAAGTCTTACAACCTCGAGATCACAGTACAAAAGGTCATGAGTCAGGTGGAGTCGATGAGCAACCAATCCCCTCAGATACTTGAGTGGTTTTGGTTAGTGAAGTGCAGCAGATATTTTTGGACCAATGGGGAGTGTTTTGGTGGGGTGTAGTGGATTTTCGAGGTTGCTGGAGGTATGTCGGAGATGGGGGAGATGACGATGGCACGGGCGTGGGAGCATTTTGAAGTGGGTAGCAAGGGTGTGAAATAAATTAGTGGGAATCACAGAGTTGAGTGAGGACGATTACAGATGACGGAGATGCAGAGATGGCATCGGCTATGATTAGGCAGTGCCGGAGACGAAGGTGCTCCTGCAGGTAGAGTAGCAATGCTCTGAAGGGGTAAAGCACCTCACAGGTATGGCGAGTGATGAGGGCGCACTTCGCAAATTCAAATCAGGGTTTGGAGGACCCATCGTCGTAGCTCGAAAATGCATCTATTAAATAAAATTTATAATCGAAACTCGAAAAGTGAGTCCCAAGTCGAACACGGGGAAGCGAACGTTTGGTTTTATAAAAATCTGCATTTCGCTTTATTTCTTTTTGTCATTTTTATCTTTTCTAATTATTTTGGTATTTTTATCGGGCAAGAGATCAAGTCGATGACTTCTAGCTAATCCACTTGCAATAATATAAGAGAGAGAGGAACAAGCATCTATTTATAAATGAATGTTTGTTACATTACAAAAGCGGAAAATATACACTATGAAAGTGAAAAAGATAGAAAGAGGTAAGAGAAATCTCCCTCGACAGTTGCTCGGAGGATGACTCGCTTTGACGTCGCCTAAAGGAAGGTGATGAGGAGTAGGACGAATGGGGATGGAGCCAAAAGATGGAGGTTAGGGCAGGATGGCATCACGGCGAGGGTCTTCTTCCTGAAGGGTAGTGAGAGGACGGCCATGGGATGCTCCACGAATGGGGATGAGAGGTGGGAAAACTATTTTCTTTTCTATTCTAGAGGAGCATCCCAAGCTTGGGACAAGCTCTCTCTAGAGCCTTGAAGGTTGTGAGAGGAAGAAAGGAAGAGATTGTTTGGAATGGTGGTGGGTAGGTCCTTTTATAGTGGAGGAGGAAGAACAAATTCGCATCTAGGTTATTACTCACGTTCGTAAACGTCACTACAGATCCCTACAACTATCGATGAAGGTCCACCCTTCACTTCCTCTTGTTGGCGCGTGCAGACCATTAGTGACAGCTGCAAGTGTCACTAAAGGCCCTCGTCGCTGAAGATCCACGCCTATCCTCCACTAGCGAGCGCATCGCGCACTCCTTGTCGTGTGCGCACGCTCGCATGCTGGTGTTGTGCTGTGCACACGGGCGTTGCGCTATGCGCTGCTGCTGCATGTGCGTGCATGTGTTGGCTGCGTTGGGCACTAGCTGAATTGAGAATTGGGGGGGCCGCAGGGATTCGAACTCACGCCCCTCTTTTTGGAGTGCCTCTCTCCAACCAATGCGCCAAGATGTCCAGATCATCGCGCGAACATCTTAATGCATGCAGTGGAGATGAATCCTCAGCCGTTGGATCTTGATCCAATGGCTGTGGTGAGAGATCAGCAATGATGAAGAGGAGGTGTTGGGACTGCTAGTCAGTGTTGGGTAGCCTGGATGGCGCCACGTAGTGCCATCTAGGCTGTCCATTCTTCTTTCTTTTGCAGAGGTTGCCACGGTGGTTGGATCGAGTTGAATTCCGTGTTTCCGGACTGCGATCATCGCTCCGAATCCATCCACATGGTTGGATTTTTCATTCGAAGCCTGTAGGTATGCCGCATTGCCCTTTAGATAGTTCATTAGCTACCCAATTTCCAAAGAAATCATCGAAAAGTGAGTCAGTGCAAAAAGTGTGTAGATGCTTAAGCTTAAAGTCCCCTCAAATCAAAGGGCAGGTTGATAAGTCGTATACTTATCACCCCAATTTATTTACCGAATTAAAATAAGATTGACTTGGCGAGGACTCGAGACTAAGTCCACATTCAAGTGGACACCCGAGCTAATTAAGTGTGAAGACCTGAAGAGTCTAAGTGTTTAGGTCCTCTCGTATCATTTCCTAAAGTTAATAATGCCGAAAAGCCTAAGTTCTCTTCCCCTAATTCTATTTTCTTCCTTTTCATCTTTTTGAATTTTCATTCTTTTTTTTTTAAGAAAGGAAACTAAAAGAAATTCTACAAAGTTAACAAAACGATTTCAGGATAAAGTATTCGCCCCCCCATGCCTAAATGATGCAGTATCCTCATTGTGAAAATAAAGACATGAAAAGGGCAGAGTAAACAGAATATTACCTGAATTTTGTGATAACCTGGTCAGCTTCGCAGAGACAAGAGAGTATACACACTCGCTAAGTTTAATGCATTCAACTAGGCATAATATTCATACAAAGAAGAAATTGAGATTCACAAGTGCGGGTCAGAATCAAAATAAAAAGATTGATCCTTAAACCCATCAGTAGAAGATGTCCATAGTTGTGGACCAGATTATGGTGTAGACCCATGCCCCACGGTCGAGTGGTTCTAAGGTTCTGGATGAAAATCACTCAGAACCTAAGGTTGTTAAGCTTATAGGGCGGAGCCTGCAGTTTTGTGGTGTGCAACCCAAGACCAAAGTGTCGAACAACGGGTTGATCTGATTCATTAAAATCAGGTGTGCACTTATAGTTCAGCTTAGGAAGATAGTCAATTATTCCAGGCTTGGGTTACATGTGAAAAGATATCATAAGGGTCTTGATTGAAGGTAGGTGGTTTTAGATCAACAGGAACCCTCAAATCCAAAATCAATGTTCCCACAGAAGTAGCTTCCCAGATTTTTAATTCCAACTTCCTATCCTCCGAAATCAATGTATCTGGGACCTACAAATCATTGTACACCCCATCTAAAGTACCCAAGTCCAACAATTATGGCTGAATCAGGATTGACTTGGGCACAATGATCTCAAAAGTAAGATCATTCAACTCTTTGGGGTGGGTTTCAAGAAGGAGGCTATTGATTGAATCATCAAGATTTGAATCGTTCAAGTTAGCCCCAACACGAACGTAATCTTCAATGATCAAGCTATAAAATAGTTTATCATGCTCCTTGAGCCCGATTGTCTCACTAAAATCCTCTTCCTTATGTTCGAGTGAGACTTCACCAAAAGATTCTTCGCCCTCAGAGCCAAAGTATTCATGATCCTCATTTATTTATGTCTCAAAATCGATTGTCATTTCCTTATTCAAAGATACATATTTTTCCTCACTTCCTGGCTTGGGGATATTGGGTGAATCAATCGGTTCATCCTCAATGTGTTGTTCTAGCCAAGCCTAGTCATCCCCAATCTCAAAAAATGTATTCCTCCTGACAAGCACCTGAGCATATTCAAAAATTGGCTCTCCTGAAGGGGGTTCATCTTGAGAATCATCCCAAGATTTGACTAGGGCAACCACAAATTTCATCCTCAACCTCGACAATTTTCCAAGAAGAAACTCACCCAGATCCCTGTCCCTAACACTTTGGAAAAAATCCAACAAAGAGCTATTCAGCTCATCAGTCATTTTTATTATAGGCCCCAATGCTTCAGTGCATGGTGTTGGCTGTGCTTCTAAAGATTGTATGGTGTTCCTCAAGTTAGCCAACACCCTATCTTGGATCTGGCTCACCTGGACCGACTGGTTCGGTTCAGGGTTGGGTGGGTTCGGGTTAAATCTAGGGGAGTCAAGATGTCAAGGTTCTAGATTCCCTCCCTGATAGTAGGTCATTTCAAGTTGTATAAAGAATGGTAGTGACCTATATTCAGCATAATTCTGGGGAGGGTAAGTGTTATAATCAGCATATCATTCAAGGTTGTAGATCTGGTTAGGTTGAGCATCAAAGGATGGAGATCTATAATCATTGTAGCTCTAAGAACGATAGTAATCATAGTCTTGTTGTCCAGGGTTAGGCCCTGGGCACTGAGGTCTAGATTCATATCCCCAATCAAAGTTATCCCAACTAGTGGATGGGTAATCATATGTCGAATTGGGATAGTAATCATCTTGAGGATATGTGTTGGTACGAGGGTAGGATTGGAAATGTGTGAAAGATGTGGAAGGATACATTGTGGAGTAGGAGGGAAAATAGAATAGAGAAAGGTGCCCTACAATACAATCAACAAAACCTGTCCTTATGTGGGTAGCCTAAAGACCTACAGACTCCCAGGACCCGTCTTTAGATTATAAACAATTTAGTCTACTTTTGTCTAGTCAATTCAACCAGTTAGGAGGGACTAGGGAGAAGGTTCTTCCTTTGGCTTGCGCGTCCGATTTCTAGTGTACCCTCCAGCTGCGGTCTTTTGATGCTACTCCCCTAGCTAGACATCAGATGGACCAGCAGAAGCTGATTAATTGAAAAAATCACAGTTTGAGCCTCGAAGAGCAAATCAATCCTTAAGGCCAATGTCTACTCAGTTTTAGTTAGGCTTGGGATGATTTGCTCTTGGAATGTGATGGGCCCTTTAGATGGGTCGTGCCCTTAATGATCAGTTAAAACGTGTGTGCGTGTACAACCAGGGTTTGTAAACAAGGTTATTTGATGATGTGTCTTTTAGGGTTTATCCTTGTTTAGTAGCTTTTAGGGTTTACTCTTAGGTATATTCAACCAAGTTTAGGAGAACACTCCATGTTTTGAAAGCACAGGTGTAGATATGTTCCTTTAAAAATAAAAAATAATGTGGAGTGCCTGGTTCAATCCTAAGAATCAACCCTAAGTGGCAAGCTACTTGATGGATCGCTTTTATCTTAAGTGGTGTGACCCAAACAGTTCAATCAATAGGCCTATTGCACCACTTAGTTAAGGCACACAGAAATGTTTAACCTATTCAGATTTCTACCCACTTCTTTCTGTGTTGAGTTAAGTGTACCAGGTCAATAGGTTAGATCCCGGTTAAGTGGTAGAATCGATGTGATTATGCACCTTAGGGTAAGAAGATGTGGGCGTTAAGTGTGTAGCTTTCAGAAAATCCCACAAGAGAAGAGTATTTTCTTTATTTTTTTATATATGCAGGGGTGAGATGAGTGGAGGTGGCAAACAAACAACCAAATCTATCCTAAGGTTTATAAAAAGCACCTAAGTTGATTCGGGTTTGAGTTATTAGTGTGGTGAAATGAACTAGTGGGTGGGGGTGGTAGGGATGAACTTACAAAACCTTCATCTGCACTTTTCTTTATTCTAACTGCTTTGGCCCACCTTGGAAGAGTACCTGCAATCGAAGTAAGATCAGAGAAAAAGTGAGATAAAAGTTATGTATGGCGAAAAAAATGCAAGAAAAACCAAGGAGCGTTGCCTCCTCGACAACTGCACCAAAATGATGACGGCACGCTTTGCGAATTCAAATCGGGGTTTGGTGGACCTATCGTCGTAGCTCGCAAAATGCGTCTATCAAATAAAATTTATAATTGAAACTCGAAAAGTGAGTCCTGGGTCAAACATAGGGACGCAAACGTTTGGTTTTATAAAAATCCACATTTCACTTTATTTCTTTTTGTCGCTTTTATCTTTTCTAATTTTTTTAGTATTTTTATTGGGTAAGAGATCAGGTCAATGAATTCTAGCTAATCTACTTACAACAATATAAGAGATAGGGAGAGAAACAATTATCTATTTATAAATGAATGTTTGCTACACTACGAAAGTAGAAAATCTGCACTACAAAAGCAAAAAAGATAGAAAGAGGTGAGAGAAATCCCCCTCAACAGTTGCTTGAAGGACGACTCGCTTTGACGTCGCCTGGACGAAGGCGGTAAGGAGCAGGATGAACGGGGATGGAGTCAGAAGATGGAGGGCAGGGTAGGACGGCGTCACAGCAAGGATCTTCTTCCCGAAGGGCAGTGAGAGGACAGCCCCAGGATGCTCCATGAATGGGGATGAGAGGTGGGAAAACTATTTTCTTTTCTACTCTAGAGGAGCATCCCAGGCTTGGGACAAGCTCTCTCTAGAGCCTTGTAGGTTGAGAGAAGAAGAAAGGAAGAGATGGTTTGGAATGGTGGAGGGTAGGTCCTTTTATAATGGCAGAGGAAGAACAAATTCGCATCTAGGTCATTACTAACGTCCCTAAACGTCCTTACAGATCCCTGCTACTGTCGCTGAAGATCTACCCTTCAATTCATCTTGCTAGCATGCGTAGGCCATTAGTGACAGTTACAAGCGTCACTAAAGGCCCACGTCGCTGAGGATCCACACCTATCCTCCACTGGCACCCGCTCCACTGGCGTGCGCAATACGTGCTCCTTGTCGCGCACGCACGCTCGCATGCTGGCGCTGTGCTGTGCGCGCTGGCGTTGCGCTGTGTGCTACTGCTGCATGCACGTGCATGCGCTGGCTACATTGGGCACTGGCTGAATTGAGAATTGGGGGTGCTGCAGGGATTCGAACCTGCGCCCCTCCTTTGGGAGTGCCTCTCTCCAACCAAAGCGCCAAGACGTCTAGATCGTTGCGTAGATGTCTTAACGCACGTGGTGGAGAAGAATCCTTAGCAGTTGGATCTTAATCCAACGGCTGTGGTGCGAGATCAGCGATGATGAGGAGGCCATGCTGGGACTACTGGCTGGTGTTGGGCGGCCTAGATGGTGCCATGTGGCACCATCTAGGCTATCCATTCTTCTTTCTATTATAGAGGGTGCCACGGTACTTGGATCGAGTTGATTTCCACATTTCTGAACTACGATCGTCGCTCCGGATCCATCCGTACAGTCAGATTTTTTATCCGAAGCCCATAAGTATGTTGCATTGCCCTCTTGACCGTTGATCTTCCTTGGACTTCATATGATGCTACGGGACTCCGATCTAAACGATTTCGAAGGTGTGAGCCTTCGATCGTCGTCCTGATTAGATCTGTATGGTCCAATCATCCAACCGAGGCCCTGAAATAAATCCTCTTCTCCACTGACCATAAAAAGGACATAATTAACCTAAATTATATACAACTACTCTAAATGCAGAATGATGCATGCCATACAATATCTATTACATGAAATGCAAATCTAAGTCTAGGAACATGCATGAATAAGCATTTACCCTCAATAATTGTGTCTACATCATACCCCCATACCTATCTTTTCCTAGTCCCTAGCAAAACTAAACTACTTGCTATGTATAAGATCAAAATTAGGATTAGATCACTTAGGCCTAAGTTGTTTATTAATAATAGAAAATTTCAACTAAGGTCCTAAATAACGAAAACTCAACAGTGCCCAGGTGTCTGCCAGAATGCAAATCGCCCAAGTCCTTACCTTATTTGAAAAGAGAAGATATATTTTTTTTTATTTTTCTTCTTTTCTAATTTTTTTGTACTTTTGGAGTTTGAGACTTCCGGGATAACTTTTTACGGCTACCCAACCCGCCTAAGACTCGAAAAGGACTCTAAGTACTAAGCATCTAGTGAAAAGAGTGAAAGACTCACTAGGCGCAGTTAAAACTGACTTCAGGATTCTACGACCCTATGTTACCTTGCCTAGAGGTTTATCTTTTCGAACGGTAGCTTTTTCCCTACTTTTATTTATCGGGTCAACACAAGTGCAAACCCAGTGTATATCTCCCCGGTTTATTCTACTTCCCTGCTTCTTCCCTAAGTGTTTCAGGAATTCTGTGCATTTCTATGAGCTTAGCTCTGGATAACTGGCCAATGGGCTATTATCTACGGTAACTTTCTAGCCATACTCGTGCAGTGAAGTGTGGTTGTATTTGTTTTTTTTTCTCCTTTTCTATATATTTTTTCTCTTTCTTCTTTTTTTTTCTTCTTTTTTTTCTTTTTTTAAGTAGGTGGCTTCCCTGATCTATGATTTACCTAAAGGTAGTATGACAAAAATGGTCTTGTGGCTGGGCTCTAGACAACCGGCTGATGAGCTGTTACTACCGACAACTTGCCAGCCATACCACCCTAGATAGTTCATTAGCAACCCAATTTTCGAAGAAACTATCAAAAAGTGAGTCTGTGAAAAAAGTGTGTAGATGCTTAGGCTTAAAGTCCCCTCAAATTAGAGGGCAGGTTGATAAGTCGTATACTTACCACCCCAATTTATTTACCGAATTAAAGTAAGATTGACTTGGCGAGTTCTCGAAACTAAGTCCACATTCGAGTGGACACCTGAGCTAATTAAGCGTGAAGACCTGAAGAGTCTAAGTGTTTAGGTCCTCTCATATCCTTTCCTAAAGTTAATAACGTCGAAAAGCCTAAGTTCTCTTCCCCTAATTCTATTTTCTTTTTTTAATCTTTTTGAATTTTCATTCATTTAAAAAAAATAAATAAACTAAAAGAAATTCTACTGAGTTAACAAAATGATTTCAGGATAAAGTATCCACCCCCCATGCCTAAATGATGCAATGTCCTCATTGTAAAAATAAAGACATGAAAAGGGCAAAGTAAACAGAATATCACCTAAATTTCGTGACAACCCGATCAGCTCCACAGAGAGAAGAGAGCATACACATGTGTTAAGTTTAATGCCTTCAGATAGGCATAATATACATACAAAGAAGAAATTAAGAATTCACAAGTGCAGGTTAGAATCAAAATAAAGAGATTAATCCTAAAACCCGTCAACAGAAGATGTCCATAGATGTGGACCAGATTATGGTTTAGACCAATGCTCTAGGGTTGAGTGGTTTTAAGGTTCTGGATGAAAATCACCCAGAACCTAAGGTTGTTAAGCTTACAGGGCTGAGCCTACGATTTTGTTGTGTGCAACCCAAGACCAAAGTGTTGACAACGGGTTGATCTGATTTGTTAAAATCGAGTGTCCACTTATAGTTCAGCTCAGGAAGATAGTCAATTATTCCAGGCTTGGGTCGCTCATGAAAGATATCATAAGGGTCCTGATAGAAGGTAGGTGGTTTCAGGTCAACAGGAACCCTCAAATCCAAAATCAAAGTTCCCTCGGAATTAGCTTCCCAGATTTTTAATTCCAACTTCCTATCCTCCGAAAATAATGTTTCCGAGACCTCCAAATCATTCATTGTACACCCCATCTAAAGCACCCATGTCCAACAATTGTGGCTGAATCAGGATTGACTTGGGCATAATGATCTCAAAAGTATGATCATTCAACTCTTTGGGGTGGGGTTCACGAAGGGGGCTACTGATTGAATCATTAGGATTCGAATTGTCCAAGTTAGCACCAACATTATCATAATCTTCAATGATCGGGCTATCAAATAGTTCATCATGCTCCTCGAGCCCGATTGTCTCACTAAAATCCTCTTCCATAAGTTCAAGTGGGACTTCACCAAAAGATTCTTTACCCTCAGAGTCAAAGAAATAATGATCCTCATTTATATATGTCTCAAAATCGACTGTCATTTCCTTGTTCAAAGAGACATTTTTCCTCACTTCCTGGATTGGGGATCTCAGGTGAATCAATCGGTTCATCCTTAATGGGTTGCTCTAGCCAAACCTGGTCATCCACGATCTCAAGAAATGTATCCCCCCCGACATGCGCCTAAGCAGGTTCAAACATTGGCTCTCCTGAAGGGGGTTCATCTTGAGAACCATCCCAAGATTTGACTAGGGCAACCACAAATTTCATCCTCAACCTCGACAATTTCCCAAGATGAAACTCACCCAGGTCCCTATTCCTAACACTTTGGAGCAAATCCAATAAAGAGCTATTAAGCTCATTAATCATTTTTATCATAGGCTCCAATGCTTCAGTACATGGTGTTGGCTGGGCTTCTAAAGATTATATGGTGTTCCCCAAGTTAGTCAACACCCTATCTTGGATCTGGTTCACCTGAACCGACTGGTTCGATTTAGGGTTAGGTGGGTTCGGGTTAAATCTAGGGGAGTCAAGATGTCTAGGTTCTCGGGTCCCTCCCTGATAGTAGGTCATTTCAGGTTGTTTAAAGAATGGTGGAGACCTATATTCAGCAAAATTCTGGGGAGGGTAAGTAGTATAATCAGCATATCCTTCAAGGTTGTAGATTTGGTTAGGTTGATCATTAAAGGATGGAGATCTATAATCATTGTAGCTCTGGGAAGGATAGTAATCATAGTCTTGTTGTCCAGGGTTAGGCCTTGGACACTGAGGTCCGGATTCATATCCCCAATCAAAGTTGTCCCAGCTACTGGATGGGTAATCATAAGTCGAGTTGGGATAGTAATCATCTTGAGGATACATGTTGGTAGGAGGGTAGGATTGGAAATGTGTGAAAGATGTGGAAGGATACATTGTGGAGTAGGAGGGAAAATAGAATAGAGAAAGGTGCCCTGCAGTACAATCAACCAAACCTATCCTTACGTGGGTAGCATAAAGACATCCAGACTCTCAGGACCCGTCTTCAGATTATAAATGATTTAGTCTACTTTTATCTAGTCAATCCAACCAGTTAGAAGGAGGGACTAGGGAGAAGGTTTTATCTTTGGCTTGCGCCTCCGGTTCCTAGTGTACCCGCCAGCTGCGATCGTTTGATGCTACTCCCTTAACTAGACATCAGATGGACCAGCAGAAGTAGATTAATCGAAAAAAGTCTCAGTCTGAGCCTCAAAGAGCGAATCAATCCTTAAGGCCAACATCTACTCAGTTTTAATTAGGCTTGGGATGATTGTGCTCCTAGAATGTGATGGGCCCTTTTGATGGGTTGTGCCTTTAATGATCAGTTAAAATGTGTGTGCATGCACAACCATGGTTTGCACACAAGGTTATTTGATGATGTCTTTTAGGGTTTAACCTTGTTTAGTAACTTTTAGGGTTTACTATTAGGTACATTCAATCAAGTTTAGGAGAACACTCCAAGTTTTGAAAGCACAGGTGTAGATATGTTCCTTTAAAAATAAAAAATAATGTGGAGTGCCTGGTTCAATCCTAAGAATCAACCCTAAGTGGAAAGCTACTTGATGGATCGCTTTTATCTTAAGTGGTGAGGCCCAAATAGTTCAATCAATTGGCCTATTGCACTACTTAGTTAAGGCACACAGAAATGCTTAACCTATTCAGATTTCTACTCACTTATTTGTGTGTTGAGTTAAGTGTACTGGGTCCACAGGTTAGATCCCGGTTTAGTGGTAGAATCGATGTAATTGTGCACCTTAGGGTGAGAAGTTATGGGTGCTAAGTGTATAGCTTTCAGAAAAACCCACAAGAGAAGAGTATTTTTTTTGTTTTTTTATATATGCGGGGGTGAGATGAGTGGAGGTGGCAAACAAACAACCAAATCTATCCTAGGATTTATAAAAAGCACCTAAGTTGATTTGGGTTTGAGTTATTAGTGTGGTGAAATGAACTAGTGGGTGCGGGTGGTAGGGATAAACTTACAAAACCTTCATCCGCACCTTTCTTCGATCTAACCGCTTTGGCCAGCCTTGGAAGAGTAGCTACAATTGTAGTAAGATCGGAGAAAAAGTGAGATAAAAGTTATGTAAGGCAAAGAAAACGTGAGAAAAATCAAGGAGCATTGCCTCCCCGGCAATGGTGCCAAAATGATTACGAAGCACTTCGCGAATTAAAATTGGGGTTTCGAGGACCCATCATAGTAGGTCGGAAAATGCATCTATCAGATAAAATTTATAATCGAAACTCGAAAAGTGAGTCCCGGGTCGAACACGGGGAGGCAAACATTTGGTTTTATAAAAATCTGCGTTTCGCTTTATTTCCTTTTGTTGTTTTTATCTTTTCTAATTCTTTTGGTATTTTTATCGGGTAAGAGATCAAGGTGATGACTTCTAGCTAATTACTTGCAATAATATAACAGAGAGAGAGAGAAACAATCATATATTTATAAACAAATGTTTGTTACACTACGAAAGTGGAAAATGTACACTACGAAAGCGAAAAAGATAGAAAGAGGTGAGAGAAATCCCCTTCGACAGTTGCTTGGAGGAAGTTGGTGAGGAGCGGGATGAATAGGGACGGAGTTGGAACACGGAGGATGGGGTAGGACAACGTCACAGTGAGGATCTTCTTCTTGAGGTGCCATGAGAGGACGGCCACGGGATGCTCCATGAATGGGGATGAGAGGTGGTAAAACTATTTTCTTTTCTACTCTAGAGGAGCACCCCGGGCTTGGGACAAGCTCTCTCTAGAGCCTTAGAGGTGGTGAGAGGAAGAAAGGAAGAGATGGTTTGGAATGATGGTGGGTAAGTCCTTTTATAGTGGAGGAGGAAGAACAAATTCGCATTTGGGTCATTAGTGACGTCCGTAAACATCGCTACAAATCCTGCAGCTGTCGCTGAAGATCCACCCTTCAATTCCTCTTGTTGGCGTGCGCAAAGCATTAGTGATAGCTGCAAGTGTCACTAAAGGCCCGCGTTGCTGAAGATTCGCACCTGTCCTCCACTGGCACGTGCATCATGCGCTCCTTGTCCCGCATGCATGCTCACATGCTGGCACTGTGCTATGTAGGCAGGTGTTCCACTGTGCATTGCTACTGCATGTGTGTGCATGCACTGGCTACGTTGGGTGCTAGTTAAATTGAGAATTGGGGGTGCTGTAGGGATTCGAACCCGTGCCACTCCTTTGGGAGTGCCTCTCTGCAACCAATGCGCCAAGACATCCTGATCATCGCGTAGACATCTTAACGCACACGATGGTGATGAATCCTCAGTCGTTGGATCTTGATCCAAGGTTTGTGGTGCGAGATTAGTGATGATGAGGAGGCGGTACTGGGACTACTAGCTGGTGTTGGGTGGCCTAGATGGTGCCACGTGGCGTCATCTGGGCTTTTTATTCTTCTTTCTGTTGCAGAGGGTGCCACAGTGCTTAGATCGAGTTGATTGTCGCATTTCCGGACTGTGATCGTCGCTTAGGATCCATTTGTATGGTCAGATTTTCCAGCCGAAGCCCATAAGGATGTCACATTGCCCTCCTGGCCGTTGATCTTCCTTGGACCTCATATGATGTTATAGGACTCCGATCTAGATGATTTCGGAGAAGTTAGCCTTCGATCGTCGTCCTAATTAGATCCGTACGGTCCGATCATCCAACTGAGGCCCAGAAATAAATCATGTTCTCTCCTAAACATAAAAAGGATGTAATTAACCTAAATTATATACAACTACTCTAAATGCAGAATGATGCATGCTATGCATTATTTATAACATGAAATGCAAATCTAAGCCTAGGAACATTCATGAATAGGCATTTTACCCTCAATAATTGTGTCCACATCAGCAAGGTGCGAAAGAACTTGGGAATGATGAACCTGTTGTCTATAGTATGTGGCAACAGGCAAGGAGACCGTAGGAATGGAGTCACTGGAGCAGTGTTTGGAGCTAGCCGGAGGTAGGGAAGAAGAGGGTTTTTTGGGCCAAAAACTCGCTAAGGTGTTCGGTCTGGCGAGGGGGACCTTTTTATAAAGCTTAGGTGAGCTTCCAAGCTTGGAAACAAGCTTGAGAAGCTCGAATTTTCATGAGAAGGATTCTTGATTTCCAAGGATTCTTACGAGTAATATGGGGATATTTAGAGTTGGATTTTAGGTTTAATCAATCAGGGATCTCCTCAGGATCATCCCTTCCAAATTTTGAAGCAATTGGCCAAGCAATTAGGGAGGAATCTCTGATTGAGAGCTCAGGTGCATGGGTTCATTTCTGCCATGGTAGGAGGGACCCAAATGTGAAGATGATGACAAAGTTGGGGGGCTTTTCGTAAGAATTTTTGAAAGTTAGGGGTGTATGTGAGAGAGAAAGAGTTTGAATGGACCAAAATGCAAACTAGGTCAAAATGATCTTTGATTGGACCCAAGTTTTGGTACAAACCTAATTTTAACACAAGGAATCTAGTAGTAAAGTTGGATTTCAGTTTTTGCCAAGTATGACTGGGAAATTTGTACAAAAATCCAAATTAGGGTAACTTTGTGTTTGAGACTCAGTTTAAGGTCAAAATGGATTCCAATGATCAAATCAAGGGTACCAAACCTTATGGAATATTTTTCTATAAATTTCATAAGGTTTAGATAGAATTTATCCTAACCAGAACCTCTGTTATTTAAGCAAGTCTGAATTTAGGATTTTGGGTTACTATTAATTCTCGAAATGCACGAAAACCCGTTTCTATCTGCATAGATCCACTTAGTTGACTTTAATGCTCACTTGACCTTTAATTTACCTCTAGCAAAACACTTTTTTATTCTTTGTTCATGATAGGCTATTAAAATTATGGAATTAACCTTAGTTCTTTGTTTTCTTCTCAAAACAGCCTGAAGTGGTATTATGACCCTCAGATGGATATGTAGGAGCTTTTATCTTTTATTCCAGACTAAAAGTGGCCATTTAGGCCTATGATGGTGTTCCCATCGTATTTCGCATTATTAATTAGTATGAAAAGCTTTTAAGAATCATGTTTTGCTTCCCTGCGAACGACTCGGTACTCATCGAAACCCTATAAATGTTATTAATTTCTTCATGATTCACACTACAACGATACAAAATCTTTCAACATGTTTCGCAGTCAAACATCTGGCAAATCAAAAAGCAAGCAAATGAAAGCAAAAGGCAAGTACTAAATGCTTGAAATAAAATCTATTCTACTAAGTAAAGAGTAAGTTATTGAAATGCAAATAAAGGAAAGCAAGTAAAGGAATGTAGCTAAACTATCAACAAAACTAAAAAGAGAATGTGGTAGAAGATATGCCTTTCCATTGTAGGCACTAGGCCAATTGTGAGAGGAAGAGGATCCATGGCTTAAAGCCTACCTACTTTTCACATAGAAAATCCAAGAACCAAGTGGGAGCTAGCTAGCCATTGGCCATGGATGGGAGATAACATGGAGCTCATGGAGGAAGTGGTGTGCATGGAGAGGAAAAAATGGGAGGCAGGTTGGCCATTATGGTTTGGGTGCTCTTTTATAGAGTGCCTACCATGGTGTGGTGTTCTATGGGTGTAGGTTTAGGCAGACTACTTTAGGGCACATCCTAAGGGTAGAATACTCTAGTCTAGGGTGCAACTTAGTGGTAAGGGTGCAAGTCAAGCTTGGACAAGGGAATGGATAGGGATGAGTGGACATTGGATAGGCTTGGGTTAAGTGGAGGTTTAGGTGGGTTTAATGGTGGCGTGGGGTTAAGTTGGGTTTTGGTTGAGGTGATTAGGTAGGTGTGTGGGCTTTAAGGTGATGTGGGCTCGTGTGTGCTAGAATGGGCCTAGAGAGAAAATCAATTAATACCACTATATAATAGCTACTACTAGGCCCACATAGACGTAAATAAAAATAAGGGAAAATATGTAGCTATGTACACAAATTCATGCATGTGTAAAATTGTATATAAAATTATGAATGCACATACAATTACATTTAATGTGTATGCACATGTGTGTATTTATGTGTGTGGGTGTGTGCATGGTTTCTGTGTGGTTTGGACATGAACATTGGTTTGCATGGGTCTGCATGGGACTACCTTGAAGGGTTAGGTCTTATCTTGGAATTGCATGCTCCTATCTCTACCTTCCTTTCTTTAGCTTCTAGTTGTTTCTTATTATCTTGGGATTGCAGAGGCACCTTCTCCGTATCATTTGATTTCCATTGTTGCTCCTAGATTATGGTCCTACATCAATAAATTGCCACTATTACTAAATAGGCCGTAAAATGATAGAATTATGGTTAAGGATACATACATGCACTGATGCATGCAATGCATGTAATGGATGCAATATTTACAGAATGTATGCTAGAATTTTAGCTTAATTTGGTCAAATTAGGCCCTATGATTGCTATGCAATCAACCTTCAGTTTCCATAGAATGTCATCCGAATTGTGTAATTCACCTATGACGTTTCAAAGGTGCATGATGGCGATCTTTTCGGACATGATTGGTGATTACTTGGAAGTCTTTATGGATGATTTTTCGATTGTTGGGGATTCATTTGATGAATGTTTAAGCAACCTAGAGAAAATTTTGAGGAGATGTATAGAAGTGAACCTGGTCTTGAGTTAGGAAAAGAGTCATTTTTTGGTCCATGGAGGGATTATGTATGGACATATAATTTCTAAAAGAGGCTTGGAGGTCGACCGAGCTAAAGTTGATTTGATCTCTAATCTACTACCTCCTAGGTCGGTTCGATAAGTCAGATCTTTTGTGAGGCATGCTAGTTTTTATAGAAGATTTATAAAGGATTTCTCAGGGATTTCAAGGCCCCTGACTAATCTTTTGTCCAAGGACAATACTTTTGATTTTAATCTTGATTGCATCCAATCTTATCAAACTCCGAAGGAATCTGTGACCAAGCTTCGATCTTACAACCACCTGACTGGTCCCATCTTTTTGAAATTATGTGTGATGCATCAGATTTTGCTGTCGGTGTCATCCTTGGACAAAAAAATTGATAAAAAAACCCATGGTAATCTATTATGCTAACAAAACTTTAGATGATGCTTAAAGGAATTATACTACTACTGAGAAGGAATTGCTACCTGTGGTATTTGGATTGAAAATGTTTAGATCTTATATCATTGGATTCCATGTGATTGTTTATATAGATCATACAACTCTACAACACTTGTTGATGAAAAAGGATGCTAAAACTATTTTGATTAGATGGATTTTACTATTACAAGAATTCGACCTAGAAATCAGAGAGAAGGCTGGTGCTTAGAATGTTGTGGCTAATCATCTATTACAATTCAATTTGGATAATCTTATCCTTGCACCTCCAATCCGAGATCAATTTCCAAATGAATAGATCTTGACCACAGGCCACAAAGGACTCCCTTGGTATACTAATTTGGCTAATTACTCAACTACAAGGAAAATACCCAATGAATGAACTAAACAACAAAAACTTAGATTTATCTTTGATGCTAAATATTATTTTTAGGAGGATCCTTTGTTATTCAGGTTTTGTGCTGATCAGATTAGTAGAAGAAGTTTTCCTGAATCTAAATTCTAAAGCATCTTGACCTTTTGTAATAGTTTGGCCTATGGAGGACATTACTCTGGAAAGAAAATTGCTGCAAAAGTATTGCAATGTGGATTTTCTTGGCTAACCTTATTCAGAGATGCACATGATTCCTATAGAGCTTGCACTCGATGCCAATCTTTAGGAAGCATAACAAGAAGATACATGATGCCCCTTCAACCGATTTTAATTATTGAGATTTTCGAGGAATGGGTCATAGTATCACATGGATTTCAATATAAACTACTTGTTGTGGATTATGTTTCTAAATTGATTAAGACAATCCCTACCAGATTAAATGATCATAAGATTGTAGTTGATTTTGTGAAGAAAAATATTTTGTCGAGATTTGGGATGCCTTGAGCTATAATTAGTGATGGAGGGACTCATTTTACTTTACTAATACCCAATTTCAAGGCTTATTAAGTAAATATGGGGTGCAACACAAGATTGCTACACCTTACCACCCCTAGACTAATGGGTAAGCTGAAGTCTCAAATCAGGAGATTAAGAACATACTCCAAAAAACTGTCAGACCTAACAGAAAGGATTGGTCCTTGAATTTAGATGATGTTTTATGGGCTTATAAGACCACCTACAAGAACCCGATTGGCATGTCTCATTATAGACTGGTCTATGGTAAATCTTGTCATCTTCTTGTTGAGTTGGAACATAAGGCCTACTTGGCTATAAGAAAGTGTAATCTTGATTTGGATAATGGGAGACAACAAAGAAAACTCCAACTCAACAAGCTAGATGGATTCAGAAAAGAGGACTATGAGAGTGCTAAAATCTATAAAGAGAAGACCAAGGCCTCTCATGATAAGCGCATTAGTAGGAAATCCTTTGAACCTAATCAGAAAGTGTAGCTCTTTGATGCTAGACTTAGACTCTTTTCTAGCAATCTCAAATCTAAATGGATTGGATCGTACATTGTAGTTCAACAATATTCTAATGGAGCTATTGAAATCTGTGATCTTAAGATTGGGCAACAATTTGTGGTCAATGGACAAAGATTGAAACTCTGCTATGAGAATGTTGATCAGGAGCCTCTGATTGAAAGCACAACTCTTCTAGAATCTTTTTAAAGTTGCATTTGACTATGTCTAGTTGTAGACGTAAAATTCAGCTCTTGTTCGAAGGTAATCCAATGGATGTAGATTGATCGTCGAGAAAATTCGTGCGAAGAAGAATAGTTAAGGTTTTCAGAAAGAGAAACTCGTGCTGTATTTTTGTAGAAAAATCCAACTTATCAAATAAATTTAATCAAGACTGGATGAGTTCCAGGTCAAACACAGGGAGACGTCGTTTGATTTTTTTTTGAAATCCATGCTTTGTTTTATTTGTTTTTGGAGAATTTTGGGTTTTCTATTTTTTTGTGTTTTTATCTAGAAAGAGATTAGATCATAATAATGTTATTCTACTTTACTTATTTGCAAAATAAGAGAGAGAGAGAGTGGGCACAAACTAATTCTATATATCAAACCTAAAATAATGTTTTTATAGAAATAATTGAGGGAAATTGAAATCTAAACTAGAAAGTAGGAAGGAGAGAAGGGGAGATAGTTATCCTCCTCGACGGCTGCTTAGAGGACAAGTTGCATAGTTGGTGCTCGAACAAAGATGGTGAGAAGCTGGAGGAAGGAGAACGGCGTTGGAAGACAAAGACATAAGGCAGGGCGACGTTGCGACATAATCTACTTCCTAGAATGGGGATAAGGGGACAGCTACCAAGAGCTCCACGATTGGGGGATGAGAAGGTGAAAAAAATTATTTTTAGAACTCTAGTGGAGAATCCAAGGCTTGGGACTCACTTAAGAGTGATCTTGAGCTCTAGAGAGGGGGAGAGGAGAGTAGGAAGGAATGAAGAGGAAGGAGGGGGTCCTAGGGGTATTTATAAGGCTGTGGGAAATCATTTAGCACTTAAGGCCATGCAACACATGTGTTGCACGCACAACTCACATGCACAGCCACACCCTCGCTCAAACATCATAGGCATAACGTGCGTGCCCGTGCATGCACAACCATAGAAGACACGCAGTCGTTGGATCAACATCGCATGCTCCAGAATGCGTAGAGATCACGCTTTAGAAATTGTGCAGGCGAGGTGAGGGTGCCTGAGGTTCGTCTGATGCTTGATCTACGACTGTGATCGCATTCCAGATCACACGTGTGATCGCGCATGAGGCATGCCCGAGCATCTGTTGTGACATGTGGAAGCGCTGGCTCTGCATGTCTTGATCACATAGCATGAATCGTGCACCATGCGTGCTCTTTAGATCAGCTGGGTGACATGGCATGACATTAGCCCTCCATCGCCGATCAAACGGTCGAATTTCACCAAGGTACGAATGAGGAGCACCGCACATCAGGACTCAAACGTACGATCTCCTCTCTGAGAACCACGCACATAACCACTACGCTGTGGGCGCTCTTGCACCATTAGATGATGATCTAAAGGCTATGAGCGCTCAAGATCTCAACCAGTGGATGCGAGTCCAATGGTCAAGATTGCTTGAGCCAAGCCCCTTTAGAAAACATAAGCTGTAGATTAAGCTCCTATTAGTCGTTGGATGAAGATCCAATGGCTGAGAATCAATGGCGTGGATGAGGAGGGAGGTAGTGGTGGCCCTTGGGCAACTTTAGGTGGCCTGGATGGTGCCACATGGTGCCATCTAGGTCGTCCATCTTTTTCCCTTCATAGCTAGCGTTACAGATGTCAGATCAAGTCAATTTTCACATCGTTGGGCTGCGATTGACAACTCAAATTTATCAGTATGGTTGGATTCTTCACTTGAGGTCTACATTTGTGTCACCTTGCCTCGAAGCCATTGATCTTCTTTGGATTGCATTTGATGCTACGAAGGTCTGATTAGAGTAATTTCCGAGGCATTGGACTTTGATCGTTGCCCAAATCAGATCCATGCGGTTGGATCTTCAATCTAAGGCTCAGAAATGTATCGCCTTCTCCCCACTCCATAAAAATAAGAAAATTAATGTACAAATTATACAATCTATTATAAATGCATGATTATGCATGTTATGCAATATCTATAATGTTGGATGCTTCTATGAGCCTAGGAACATGCATAAATAGGAATTTTAAGCTAGATAAATGTGTCTACATCACACCCCCATGCCTATCTTTTGATAGTCCTTGGCAAAATTAAACTAAATGCTATTTATGAAGAGAATTAAGATTTGATTACTTAGGCCACTATTATTTATCAATAATATGAAACTTCAACTGAGGAACTAAACTACGAAGACTCAATAGCACCCAGGTGCCTGTCAAAATGAAGACCACCCAAGTCCTTGCCTTATTTCGAATAAGAGAGAGAAATTTTTTTCTTTTCTAATTTTTTTTGAAAATTTTTTAATTTAGAGTTTCATGGCAGCTTTCTATGGTTACCCAACTCACCCAAGACTCAAAAGACCTTTAAGTACCAAACATCTTTATGTGAAAAAAGTGATTGACCCACTAAATGGTGAAACAGAATAGACTTTAGGTATCTACAAACCCTAAAGTTTCTACCTAAAGGTATATCTATCCGACCAGTAGCTTTCTCCCTGCTTTTATTTTTGTGGGGTTAGCACAAGGGAAAACCTAGTGTATATCTCCTTGATTTAGTCCACTTCCCCGCTTCTCGCTAAGTGTTAGGAATTATTTGTATATTTTGTGAGCTGGGCTCTAGAGGGGTTGCCTGCGGCAACTTGCCAGCCATAGTCGTGCGGTGAAGTGTGGCTTATTTATTTTTTCTCCTTTTTTCAACTTTTCATTTTTTCTTTTCTTTTTGGATGTTTCTATAATTCTTTTTCTTTTTATTAGTAGGTGGCTTCCTTTATCTAAGATTTACCTGAAGGCAATGGCGAAAGAGATTAAGTCGCATGGCTGGACTCTATACATCGACTATGAGCTGTTACTCACGGCAACGTGCCGGCCACACCACCCTAGTATGTTTATTAGCTACCTAATTTCTGTTAAAATCGCATGTAAGGTGAGTCAATGCAAAAAGTATGTAGATGCTTAGACTATAAGTCCCCTCGAATCAGAAGACAGGTGATTGCACAGCAATCATAGGTCCTAATCAACCTAAATAATGTCTGAACCTATCTTAAATTGTGGATATTACACTCATATCTTGCATATCATGCATTGCATCAGTCTATTTAGAATGAGATGAGATATCCTGCTAGTTAATGTTTTTTTATTGCTATTTACAGATAATAAAGTGATCCAGGATAGAGATAGTGGAATAAAGCAATAAAGGAAGAAGAAGATTGATCCAGATAAGAGGAGTGAGGAGGATAGCCTTATCCCTACCCTTAGAAACCCTAGGACAGCCTTCCCAAACCCAAAACAACCTCCATTAGAGCACCTTAGCCTCAAAACCTAAACATGGATACCACTATCCATGTTCCTATCCCTCTCCCAAACAATTAGGAACCAAAACCAACCTTAGAAAGCACAAAACCCACTCTCCAGCACCTTTTAAGACGTCCAGACATCTGGCTGGACGTTTGATTTCTGCAGAATAACAATCCAGGAAGCCAAAACTCATACTGACACAGAATTGGACGTCTAATTTAGTGTCCAGATGTCCAATTTTGTAGTATAAGATGTCTGACCACTATCCTAGATGTCTGATACTGCTGTCTGGTTCCTGATTTTGGGTGTTGGAAGCCCTAGCTTGCCTATTTTGACCTAGGAACCCCACCGGACACCCTAGGAAACCTAAGTAGAGACCTCCTAAGCCTAGTCCACTATCCATAGCCCTACTTGTCCTATCCCTAACCCAATTGAACCATCCCATACCTAATTGGGTGCATCTACAGTTGATTGGGTGCACCCGAGCCCAATTAGATTCACCCAGGATCTAATTAACTCATACCTATTAGGGTTACCCTAGCCTAATCACATGCACACATCTAATTAGACTTGACCTAGACCTAATTAGGTTCACTCCTACCCAATTAGACTTTCCTAATCCTAATTAGGTCCACACCCACTTAATTTAGATTGACCCAACCTATTTAGCACCTAATCCTACCAAAACCCACAACCTAGCCCTACGAAAAACACACACCCACACACACACGCACACCTTCCCATTTTACTCCCACCAAACCCATGCACACTCTCTTGGAAACCCTAACAACATGTGTCAAACCTAGATCCAAAATTTTTGGCATTTGCTATTTTGGAGCCACCAAAAGTGGCAACCAAATGGAGCCTTCCATGAGGGCAAAGAGAGGGCTACGAAATTAGACAATCTCCATACACTCTCCCATCCATACTCTCCACTCAAAACTTGCTTCCGCCCTCCAAAACCTGAAGGCCGTCCTCCTCATCCTCCTCCAAGGCTCCATGGACGGCTAGCTAGAGAAGCTTCTCTCCAAAGCTTTAAGGACAGCCATTGGTAGAGAAAGGGAGCAACACCCTCCTCTCTCCACTTGGGTGCACCAGCCCCCATCTTCTTCTTCTTCTTAGACAGCCATGAAGGCTCACCCATAGCCTCTTATGGCCAGCCATCTCTTTTGGTAGGCGTGTAGACGGGTTTGCATAACCCAAGGTCTAGCCTACACCTTCACACAAGGTCGATGGCCCTAGTGGCAACTTTCCAGCGTGAGGGATTTTCTTCTATTTATATGCTTTCTCATGTAGATGATGTGTGATAAATTTCTATGCATAGATAATATTTTTGTGATTGATTATCCTCATGTTTGCTTGCTTATATGACACTTTGGTTTGTTCACACCATGCACGACCACCATGGCCTCA
The DNA here is from genome assembly GCA_037157565.1 of Thalassia testudinum. Taxonomy (NCBI): domain Eukaryota; kingdom Viridiplantae; phylum Streptophyta; class Magnoliopsida; order Alismatales; family Hydrocharitaceae; genus Thalassia; species Thalassia testudinum. The sequence continues at coordinate 65,464,353 of JAZHRO010000025.1, read as the reverse complement.
TTTAGATGCACATAGTCACTTAGGTTTTTGCTAGTCTATCTAGATCTAGGTTTCAATTTGCTTTTCGAAACAAAAAAAAATCAAAAACACAAAAAGACAAAAATAGTAGCTTAGGTTAGATTTAGGTTATAAAAGCCGATCCAAATCTCGATTCGTTTTCACGCCTCCCAGAGACGAACGACAAGGACTCAAGTTCTAAAAAGAATAAAGATCTACAAGAGTTTCGTTATCACAAATATCTTTGACGAGTGGTTTTTGCAACTATGCTACGATTTCCAACGATTTCAAAATACGCGAATGCCACTCCCATCAACAGGTTGATAAGTCGTATACTTATTACCCCAACTTATTTAACCAAATTAAAATAAATTTAAAGTGACAAGTCCAAATTTTAGTGAACACCTGAGCTAATCAAGGTTGAAGACCTGAAGAGTCTAAGTGTTCAGGTCCTATCGTATTGTTTCCTAAAGTCAAAAAACTGCTAATGCCTAAGTTCTCTTTTCCTAATTCTTATTTTAAAAAAATAAAATAAATAAAAGTAATCTATGGAACTGACAAAATATGAATATCCACCTCCCCATGATTACCTGATGTAATGTCCTCATTATAGAAATAAAGGCATGAAAAGGAGCAGAGTAGATAAGAAACCACCTGAATTCTATGATGATTTGGTCAATTCTGAGATATAAATAGACTATACAAGTGTTGAGTTTAGTGCCTTCAGCTAGGCACAACCCTCAGATAATAATTATAGACATTGAGGCTGCAAGAGTAGAGTTTCTGAGCCCTAAGAAATGGGTCCCGGAGGGTGAGAGTGGACTTGCCAAAGAGATGATCAATGAAAGTGACAAGTTGGTGATGTAGGGAAAGCCCGAATGGTCTCTAATAGGAGTTTTATTGGATGAGCATAAAGGAGGTTTGGGTGGGTGCAGTTATTGTGTAATGGTTGGGCAAGAGAGGTGATAAATACACATTTATTCATAATAAAATGCCCATTTATGTCAGTTCCTAAGCTTAACATTGTATTTAGCATTGTGAATAATGCATAGCATTCATCATATTGCATTTAGGTTGACTTGTATAAATTGTATACTTATCCACATATTTCTATGGCTAGGGAATAGGGCGACATATTTCAAAGCTCCAGATGAAGAAACCTACCGTAAGGATGGGTTCGGATCGATGATCACAACCCAACAGTGCGAAAATTGGTCCAATCTGATATCCATAGCACTTTCAAGGAGCATTTGAAGATGGGCGAGCAAGATGATGCCACGTGGCATCATCCTAACCGCCTAAGGACAACCCTAGGCGACCCCATCATCTAATCCTCGCACCTTAGCCGTTGGATCAAGATCCGATGGCTGGGATGCCTTCGCGCCCTCAGCAGCAAATTCCTTCTCGTGACATAATAGCACCCATAGTGCAATAGTGGGACGAGGTACTCACAAATCGATAACTAGTGTTAGAAATCCCTCGCATCTTTAACGCGCATGTCGATTTCAATTGAAGCCACTCGATCAGCATCTAGCGGCATACAACGCTTCGTGTGGCACGATCAGACCCATTCAGATGTCACGCACGATGGCATGCAAAATCCCACACGATCAAGCACGCGGGCGAGTGCAATCTTAAGCATGTGATGCGCACGAGATCTGGAGCATCCATCAGTGATCCCATGGTTTGGATGCCTCCTCACCTGATCCAGCTTGCACGTGTAGATGCCAATGGTGGAGTGTGATGGCTTCAGCAATGTCCGAGGCGGGTCTTCAGCGATGTCCAAGGTGGGTCTTCAACGACATTTTAAATGTCAGTATTGGTTTGTACCCGAAATACACCCTCTTCCCACCACTATATAAAGCCCTACGATATAGACACACCCATTTAGGTTAAAATGCCTATTCATGCATGTTCCTAGGCTTAGATTTGCATTTCATGTTATAAATATTGCGTAGCATGCATCATTTTGCATTTAGAGTAGTTGTATATATTTTAGGCTAATTAAGTCCTTTTTATGGTCATGAGAGAAGAAGACTTATTTCAGGGCCTCAGATGGATGATCAAACCGTACAGATCTGATTAGTACGACGATCGGAGTCTAACGCCTCTAAAATCGTCTAGATCGGAGAACCATAGCACCATACGAAGTTCGAGGAAGATTAATGGCCAGGGGGCAATGTGACATCCATACGAGTTTCGGATGGAAAATCCGACTGTATGGATGGATCTGAAGCGACGATTGCAGTTTAGCAGCACGAGAATCATCTCGATCTAAGCACCGTAGCACCCTCTACAAAAGAACGAAGAATGGACGACCCAGATGGCACCACATGGAGCCATCCGGGCCACCTAATGCCGGCCAGCAGCAGCGCACACACATTGTCACAGTCGTGCGCAGCGAACCATGCACAACGCAGCCACACACAGAAGTAGCCCAGCACATGCCAGCGTGCGTGCATGCGCATAGTGTGGGAGCATGGGTGCATGAAGTGCGTAGCGTGTGATGCAGGTGCCAGCATGGCTGCCAAGGATCTTCAGCGACAGTGCCTTTAGTGACGCTTGCATTTGTCACTAATGTTCTGCACGTGTCAGCAAGAGGATTTCGAGGGTGGATCTTCAGCGACAGCTACAGCAACGTTTATGGACGTCAGTAATGACCCAGATGCGAATTTGTTCTTCCTCCTCCACTATGAAAGGACCTACCCACCACCATTCCAAACCATCTCTTCCTTTCTTCACCTCACCACCTCCAAGGCTCTAGAGAGAGCTTGTCCCAAGCCTGGGATACTCCTCTAGAGTAGAAAACCAAATAGTTTTCCCTCCCCTTACCCCCATTCGTGGAGCATCCTGTGGCCGTCCTCTCACCACCCTTCGGGAAGAAGATCCTCACTGCGACGCCATCCTACCCCATCCTTCGTCCTACGACTTCATCCTCCTTCATTTCGCTTCTCACCACCTTCCTCCAAGTGACGTCAGAGCAAGCCATCCTCCGAGCAACCGTCGAGGGGGTTTTCTCTCACCTCATCTTATCTTTTTACACTTTCGTAGTGTAGATTTTCCACTTTTATAGTGTAACAAATAATTCTTCATGAATAGATGATTGTTTCTCTCTCTCTCTCCCTCCCTATCTCTCTTATAGTTTTGCAAGTAGATAAATTTTCATTGACCTAATCTCTTGTTTGTTAAAAATACCAAAAACATTAGAAAAGTTAAAAATGACCAAAAACAAATAAAAGTGAAGCGTTGATTTCCAAAACCAAATGTTAGCCTCCCCGTGTTCAACCTGGGACTCACCTTTCGAATTTTGGTTATAAATTTTATCTGATCATGAGTTTTGCAACTACGAAGATGGGTTACTTGTAACCCTGATTTCAAACTCGCGAAATGCCTGCGATCATTGTGGCACCATTACTGGGGAGGCAACAGAATTTACTTTAGTATTTTCTACGCTTCTTTGCATTTACAAAACACTAACCCTGCTTATCTCTGATCTATTGCCTTGCAGGTACCCTAGCATGGAGATCCAAGTGTGGTAGACCAAAGTAAATTGTGGGTAGAGTGTTTTGTAAGTGTCCCCCACACCACCCCCACCATAGTTTTCATTCCATAACCTAATAACTCAAACCCAAATCAACTTAGGTGCTTTGCATAAACACTAAGGTAGATTTTGGTTGTTTGATTGTCACTCCACTCACCTCACCAACCAACATATATAAAAAGAATAAAAAAAAAATTCTTCTCTTGTGGGATTTAACTGAAAGCTACACACTTAACACCCACAACTTTTTATCATAAGGTGCACAATCACTTTAATTCTATCACTTAACTGAGATCTGACCTATGGACCCGATACACTTTGAATCAATACACATAAGTGAGTAGAAATCTGAATAGGTTAAACATTTTTGTGTGCCTTAACTAAGTGGTGCAACAGGCCAATTGATTGAGCTGTTTGGGCTGCACCACTCAATCTAAAACTGATCCATCAAGTAGCTTGCCACTTAGGGTTGATTCTTAGGGCTGAACCAGGCTCTCCACATTATTTTTTATTTTTAAAGGAACATATCATCACCTGTGCTTTCAAAACTTGGAGTGTTCTACTAAACCTTGATTGAACCAACCTAAGAATTAAACCCTAAAAGCTACTAAACAAGGTTAAATCCTAAAAGACACATCATCAAATAACCTTGTTTGAGAACCCTGGTTGTGCATGCACACACATTTTAACTTATCATTAAGGGCACAACCCATATAAAGGGCCCATTACATTCCAAGAGCACGATCATCCCAAGCCTAACTAAAATTGAGTAGACGTTAGCCTTAAGGATTGATTCGCTCTTCGAGGCTCAGACTGAGATTTTTTTTTCATTAATCTACTTTTGCTAGTCCATCTGATGTCTAGCTAAGGGAGTAGCATCAAACGACCACGGCTGGGGTGTACACTAGGAACCGAAGGCGTAAGCCAAAGGAAGAACCTTCTCCCCAGTCACTCCTTCTAATTGGTTGGATTGACCAGATAAAGTAGACCAAATCATTTATAATCTCAAGACGGGTCCTGGGAGTCTATAGGTCTTTAGGCTACCTACATAAGGATAGGTTTGGTTGATTGTATTGTAGGGCACCTTTTCTCTTCTCCATTTTCCCTCCTTTTCTACCATGTACCCTTCCACATCCTACACACATTTCACATCCTATCCTCCTACCACCACTTATCCCCAAGATGATTACTACCCTGACTTGACCTGCAATTACCCATCCACTAGCCAGGATGACTTTGATTGGGGATATGAATACGGACCTCAGTGTCCTTGGCCTAACCCTGGACAATAAGACTATGATTACTATCCTTCCCAAACCTACAATGATTATGGATCTCCATCCTTTGAGGACCAAACCAACCCGATCTACAATCAGGAAGGATATAATGGTTATAACACCTACCCTCCCCAGTATTCCACTAAATATAGGTCGCCACCATTCTTTGAACAACCTACAATGACCTACTTTCAGGGAGGGACCCGAAAACCTCGACATCTTGACTCCCCTAGAATTAACCCAAACCCACCCAAACCTGAATCGATCCAGTCGGTTCAGGTGAACCAGATCCAGGATAGGGTGTTGGATAATTTGAGGAACACTATACAATCTTTAGAAGCTCAGCCAACACCATGCACTGAAGCATTGGAGCCTATGATAAAAATGATTGATCAACTGAATTGCTCTTTATTGGATTTGCTCTAAAATGTTAAGGATAGGGACCTGGGTGAGTTTCTACTTGGGAAATTATTGAGGTTGAGGATGAAATTTGTGGTTTCCCTATTCAAATCTTGGGATGATTCTCAAGATGAACCCCCTTCAAGAAAGCCAATGTCAGAACTCGCTCAGGTGCCTGTCAGGGGGGATACATTTTCTAAAACTGGGGATGACCAGGTTGGGCTAGAGCAACCCATTGAGGATGAACCAATTGATTCACCCGAGGTCCCCGAGCCAAGGAGCGAGGAAAAATGTCTCTTTGAACCAGGAAATGATAATCAATTTTGAGGCATATATAAATAAGGATCATGAATTCTTTGACTCCAAGGGTGAAGAATCTCTTAGTGAAGTCTCACTTGAGCATAAAGAAAATGATTTTAGTGAGACAAACGGGCATGTGGAATCTGATGAACCATTTGACTGCTCGATAATAGAGGAATTTGATTTGGTTGGGGTTAACTTGGAGGACCCAAATCTTGATGATTCAATCAGTGACCCCATTCCTCATCCGTACCCCAAAGAGTTGACTTCTGAGATCATTGTGCCCAAGTCAATCTTAATTCAACCACGATTTCTGGACTTAGTGAATCATATGGGGTGAATGATATGCTAGAGGTCTCGAAGCCTGAGTTCTTAATGTTGGAGGATAGAATTGTTGATATAAAAATTTGGGAGGCTAATTCTGAGGTAACTTTGATTTTGGATCTAAGGGTACCTATTGACCTGAAACCACTTAGCTTCTACTAGGACCCTTACGATATCTTTCACGTGCAATCCAAGCTCGAAAAACTGATTATTTTTCTAAGCTAGATGTTAAGTGGACAATCGCACCTATTGAACCATCTTTATCTGTTATCCAGTACTTTGGTATTAGGTTGCACACCACTAAACCGCAGGCCCAGCCTCGCAAACACAACAACCTTCGGTTCTGGGTGATTTTCATCCAGAACTTGAGAACCACTCAACCCTGGGGCATGGTTCTACATCATAATCTAGTCCACGTTTGTGGACATCTTCTGTTGGTGGGTCTGAGAATCAATATTTTTATTTTGATTCTGACCTGCACTTGTGAATTCTCAATTTCTTCCTTGTATGTATTTTATGCCTAGCTGAAGGCATTAAATTTAACATGTGTTTATATTTCACATTCTCTGCGAAGCTGACCGAATTTTCACGACACTCAGGTGATATTATGTTTACTCCGCACTTTCACGTCTTTATTTTTACAATGAGGACATTGCATCATTTAGGCATGGGGGGGTGGATACTTAATCCTGAAATCATTTTGTTAACTCCGTAGAATTTCTTCTAGTTTCTTAAAAAAAAAAATTGAACATTCAAAAAGATAAAAAAAAAGAAGAATTAGGAGAAGAGAACCTAGGCATTTGGAAGTTATTAACTTTAGGAAATGATATGATAGAACCTGAATACTTTGACTCTTCAGGTCTTCAGGCTTAATTAGCCTGGGTGTTCACTCGAATGTGGACTTAGTCTTGAGTCCTTGCCAATTCAAATTCATTTTTAATTTGGCTAATAAATTAGGGTGATAAGTATATGACTTATCAACCTACCCTCTGATTTGAGGGGACTTTAAGCCTAAGCATGTACACACATTTTTTGCACTAACTCACTTTTCAGCAATTTCTTTGAAAATTGGGTAGCTAATGAACTATCTAGGGTGGTATGGCTAGCAAGTTGTCAGTGGTAACAACTCATTGGCCGGTTGTCTAGAGCCCAGTCACAAGACAATTTTTATTATACTGCCTTTAGATAAATCTTAGATTAGGAATGCCACCTTTTCAAAAAATTAGAAAAGAAAAAAAATAAAAAAATGTATCTTCCCTTTTCAAAAAAGGCGAGGACTTGGGCGGTTTGCATTCTGGTAGGCACCTGGGTACTGTTGAGTTTTCGTTGTTTCAGGACCTTAGTTGAAATTTTCTATTGTTAATAAACGACTTAGGCCTAAGCGATTTGATCCTAATTTTGATTTTATACATAGCATGTAGTTTAATTTTGCTAGGGACTAGCAAAAGATAGGCATGGGTGTATGATATAGACACACCTATTTAGGTTAAAATGCCTATTCATGCACATTCCTCAGCTTAGATTTGCATTTCGTGTTATAAATATTGCATAGCATGCATCATTTTGCATTTAGAGTAGTTGTATATATTTTAGGTTAATTAGGTCCTTTTTATGGTCAGGAGAGAAGAAGACTTATTTCAGGGCCTCGGATGGATGATCGGACCATACGGATTTGATTAGGATGACGATCGGAGTCTAACGCCTCTGAAATCGTCTAGATCGGAGAACCGTAGCATCATTCGAAGTCTGAGGAAGATTAACGGCTATGGGACAATGCAACATCCATATGGGTTTCGGATGGTTAATCTGACCGTACAGATGGATCCGGAGCGACAATCGCAGTCCAGCAACGTGGGAATCATCTCGATCTGAGCACCGTAGCACCCTCTACAAAAGAAAGAACAATGGATGACCTAGATGGCGCCACGTGGCACCATCCAAGCCACCCAACGCTGGCCAACAGCAGCGCACGCGCACAACCACAGTCGTGCATAGCGCATTGAACACAGCCACAGTGCACACGCACAGGCACAGTCGCGCTCAACAACAGCCCAGTGCCTGCCAGCGTGTACTCGCGCGCATGGCACGGGGAGCATGGGTGCCTGAAGTGCGCAATGCGTGATGCGCGCGACAGCGGGGTGGGCGATAGCAGGGCGGGCGCGAATCTTCAGCAATGCGCGCCTTAGTGACGCTTGCATCTGTCACTAATTGTCTGTGCGCGCCAACAAGGGGATTTAGAGGGTGGATCTTCGGGGACAGCTACAGCGATGTTTATGGACGTCAGTAATGACTTAGTTGCAAATTTGTTCTTCCTCCTCCAATATAAAAGGACCTACCCACCACCATTCCAAACCATCTCTTCCTTTCTTCACCTCACCACCTCCAAGGCTCTAGAGAGAGCCTATCCCAAGCCCTGGATGCTCCTCTAGAGTAGAAAGCCAAACAGTTTTCCCTCCCCTCACCCCCATTCGTGGAGCATCCCGTGGCCATGCTCTCACTACCCTTGGGGAAGAAGATCCTCGCCACGACGCCGTCCTGCCCCATCCTCCATCCTCCGGCTCCGTCCTACTTCATTCCGCTTCTCACCACCTTCCTCTAGGCGACGTCAGAGCGAGTCATCCTCCGAGCAACCATCGAAGGGGATTTCTCTCACCTCATTCTATCTTTTTACGCTTTCGTAGTGTAGATTTTTCGCTTTCATAGTGTAACAAACAATTCTTCATGAATAAATGATTGTTTCTCTCTCTCTCTCCCTCCCTCTCTTGTATTTTTGCAAGTAGATAAAGTTTTCATCAACCTAATCTCTTGCTTGTTAAAAATACCAAAAAAATTAGAAAAGATAAAAATGACCAAAAATAAATAAAAGTGAAGTGCAGATTTCCCAAACCAAACTTTCGCCTCCCTGTGTTCGACCCAGGGCCTACTTTCCGAGTTTTGGTTATAAATTTTATCTGATCACGAGTTTTGCAACTACGATGATGGGTTACTTGTTACCCTGATTTCAAACACGTGAAACACGTGCGATCACCCTACACCCTTCTTATTTCTCTTCATCCTTTCCTATGCTCTCCTCACCTACTTTAGAGCTTAAAACACACCTTGAGCTTGTGTCCTAAGCCCTTGGGATGCTCCACTAGAAAAAAGAAAATAATTTTCCACAATCTCACCACCATTCGTGGAGCTCTCATCGGCAATCTTCTCAACCTCGTTCTGGTAAGAGAATCACATCACGATGCCGCCCTTCCTCATCTTGCATTCCATCGCCGTTCCCCTTCATCCAGCTCTTCATCCTCTTTGCCCCGAGCCTCGTCAATGAAACCTTGTACTCTAAGCAACCAGCATGGAGGATTTCTCCCATCTTTATCTTTTTTAGCTTTCTTAGTGTAGATTTTATTGTAATAAACATTTTATCTTTAAGCATACATCTAGAAGTATTTTTCTCTCTCTCTCTCTGTATAATTTGCTAATAGCATAGCTTTTCCTACTTTCTAGAATAGCATAGTGTAGATAATATTCTCATTTTCCCTCTTGCTATCACAAAATAAAAAAAATTAGAAAATACAGAATACCAAAAAGAGACGAAGAAAAGCATGGTTTTCAAAGAATCAAAAATCGCCTCCCTGTGTTCAACCCGGGGCTCACCTTGAGCTTCGGTAAATTTTTTTTGTAGCTATATTTTGTGACAACGATGACAGGTTTTCCAAAACTCTAATCTTTCTCGCTAAATTTATGCTTACCATTTTGGCGCCATTGCTGGGGAGGCAATGGAATTTGATTTCTTCTTCCGTGTTTTTCTACATTTACTTATTGTCTAACCACTCTTGTCTCTGATTTGTTGTCTTGCAGGTTTCCTAGCAGGGAAATCCAAGTTTGGTAGACTAAAGTGCGAGTAAAGTAGTTTGTAAGTGCCCCCACTTCCCCACCCACTAGTTCATTTCACCACCTTAATAATAAGACTTGAATCTACTTAGGTGTTCTCATAAACTCTATGAGAGATTTGCTTGTCTTGTTTTTCACCTTCACCTACCTCACCCCTACATAAAAAGAAAATTAAAAAAATATATATCTGATCTGATTGTGGGACGAAAGTAACACACACACTGCACACACCCACACTTGAGGTACATAACCTTCTTTTATTTTTTTTACTCAGCCAGGATTCTGACCTATGGAATCAGTACAGGCATAATTCATCATATACAAGAGTAGAAATCAAATTAGGTTAATCACCTTTTGCGTGCCTTAATTGGTGGTGCATAAGGGCCTATTGTTTAAGTTACTTGGGCCGCACCACCTAACTTTAAAACTGATTTGTCTTGTAGCTTGCTCTGTAGGGTTTGATTTTTAGGAATTAACCAGTCACTCCACGTTGTTTTCAATTTCTAAAGGAATATATCTACATCTATGCTTTCAAAACATGGTTTGTCTCATTAAACCTGATTGAACATACCTAAATTCAAACCCAAAAACCTACTAAGCAAGATTCGAACACTAAAATTCACTTCATCGTTAATAATCTTGCTTGAAAACTTTTGGTTGTGCACATACACACATTCTCAACAAATTATTAAGGGCATAACCAATTAACAGGGACTATCACATTCCAAAGCACTATTATCCTAGGCCTTAATTAAAATTGAGTAGACGTTGGCTCTAGGGTTCATAGAGTCCATTTCAGGGTACTCAAATACATTTTGAATTAGTAACGTCTGCTTGCTTCAAAAGGTGCTAAGTTGGGGGGCCCAATTGTCAAATGACTTAAGTAAGCAGGAGTTTGGAATAATTAGCGACCCTCTGATTGCGCAGCAATCATAGGCCTTAATTGACCTAAATTAGGCTAGAACATAGCATAAGTTAGGGTAATTCATGCATGCATAAGCATTATTTGCATCCTTATTGCTTTACTTTAGCTATGCACAAAATAATGTTATAATGTGCTAATTAAGTGCATTATGTCAATTGCAGGCAATAAGCAGATCAGAAGCTAGCTCTGGAGCTGGATCAGGAATAATGGGTGTTACAGCAGATCTGGAGCAGAAGACTTAGATTAGATGTAGGAATAATGATGTAAGGGAGTTAAGGTATGCTATTCTATTAAGTAGAAATAAAGCAGTAAAATATGAAGAGCTTAGGTCCATCCTAGCCTTAGGATAGCCTAAAGACTTCCCTAAGCCTTAAAGGCCATTAGATTAGGTCACAACACCATAGGAAACCCTAAAACCCTAGTTCCAACCTTTATCTGGACGTCCAGATGAATTATAGGACATCCAGAACCCTTAGCCAACTCCCGCACACCTCAAACCCACTTCTGCAGTGTTATTGGATGTCCAGACACTTTGTCAGACGTCCAATTTCTGCAGAATACCCAAAACAGAACCTAGAATTTCCACTAACACGGATTGGACGTCCAGAACTAAAGTCTGGACTTCTGATTTTTGAGTATAAGTCGTCTGATCCTATTTTTGGACGTCTGGAACTATTCTCCAGTTCCTATTTTGAGATTCAAGACTTGATCTTGGATCTCTAGCTCCCTAGACCCAATTCCAACACCAAAGGAACCTAAATTAAGGTGCCCTAACCCTAGTACATCACCCTTAGACCTCCCTAATGACCTAATTAGGTCCTCACCAAACCCAATTGACTTAGATCAAAGTCAATCACCATCACCTAATCCAATTGGACTCATAGGGTCCAATTGAGCTCAGAACTCAACCCACACAAGTCCAATTGGACTTAGTAAGAGTCTAATTGACCTAAGCCCAACCTAATTGAGTTATTCCACTCTCAACTAGGCTCACACTCATTCAATTAAACTTAGGTTAAGTTTAATTGCAATTTCCCCTTAGCAATTAGGGTTTGCAACCCTAATTCAAGGCATACACCTACCCAAACCCTTTAGGACCTAACCTAGACCTCTTAGCCACCTAGGGCACGACCACATACACACACACACACTCCTATAGAGTTCTCTAGAACTCTCTTCAAAGTGGCACCAACTCTTGGTTGCCAAATTTAGCAAGGAAGAGCCATTCAATTCTTAGATCCAAAAATGGTGGATCTAAGAACCACCTCTCTCTCACTTGGTCGGCCACTCATTGGAGCTCTCTCTAGAGAGTTCCACACTTCTCTAGAGAGACTCCCTTAGGTATATGAAAGGACCTAAGGGGTGGCCATTTGCACCCATCCACTCTTGGCCATCCATTTTCTTAGCATTCACTTCCACTTAAGGTAGCTACCTCCACATTCATTCCATCTCCACGAGTTGGGCACCATGGCTACCACCATCTCCACACCAAGATACTTGATCATCTCCCCAACCTCTCTCAAAGGGTCGACCTAAGCAGCATTGACCGCCCCTCCTTCTCTCAGCCACTCAAAGGCCATTGGAGACCGCCTCTGAATGCCCTTCCCTTCTGCTAGATTAGTAACTTAGCTCTTCATAGTTTTACAGCTTTCATTTACTGCTTAGTAGTGTAGCTCTTATTCTCCCTCAATGATGCATTCAAAATCCCCCCGTAGATTCCTGTATGCGATCATTTTCTAGTAGCTAGATTTACATTTTCATGCATTCTTGTACAAGCTTTCCTCTACATTCCATGTTGCAAACACTTCTCTAAATGAATGAATAAAAGATACATTTTTATATATATCTCCATGTTTGAAATCACCATGAGCTTATTGGTTGCCATCTTTTCTGTGTGATTCAAGTTACCTATTTTTCACTTAAATATATATTTTGCAACAAGCATGTCAATTCCAGAAAATATAGAAGATCTAACTATAGATGCCTTTTCTGTAAATAGCCACCATGTAACTAGAATTGTGCGCACCGAAACTCATACTTTTACCTTTGTTATCTATTTAACGCACGCACATGTAATCAAAACTCATAATAGAAGTGGCGAAATCTTAATCTGAAGGTTGGAAACCATTGTATGATTTTAAGTAAAGTAGTGAGATAAAAGATCGATTTCAGAATCAAACAAACGTCTCCTAGAGACGAACAACCGAGACTTAAATTCTCATTATTTTTACAAAATCAATTTTTAATGAACATTTTTGCATGACTATACTATGATATCCGATGACTTTCAAATATGCAGAAAATGCCCTTCCGTCAAATGGTGCCGTTGCTAGGGAGGCAACATCATATTTTTTTATTTTGATCTTTTAAAGTACCACTGACAAATCCGCCTCTACTTTATTTTTGGATGTGCAGAACAACACAGAAAAGAAATGGGATCTGTGCTTACTAGTGCAGAAAAGAATTCCAGGTGCGCATCTCTTCTTAGGCTAGGTTTTTCTTTTGAACCCTAGGATTAGATTTGCTTGCAGCAATTTCTTTTCAAAAAAAAAATCTTATTCATTGTCGTGAAAAAGAAAAAAAAATAAAAATAAAAATTTCAAAAAATATCTAGATTAGGTTTCTTTTGAATTCTAAGTTAGTTTGAAAAAGCAAAATATATATATATATATAAATTTGAAAATCCTTTGAAAAAAAAAATCTTTTTTAAAAAAAAAAAGTGCAAAAGTTTTTGAGAAAAAAAAACTTTTGGTGGAAAATTTGGATTTCAAACTCGAACCTTCTTTAAAAGTTTCTTCACCATTTTGTGATTTTCGGCAAGATTTCAAAATCTAATTTTAAAATTCGATTACGAAATATTATTGAACAAAAAAATTATGAAATTTGTACTAGCCCTTCAATTTCAAACCATCTTTCAAACGGCACCATTCTTTTGAAAAAATTCCAAGCATAAAATTTTTAAAAATTCGCGAAGTGAAAGGGGGTCAGATTGACCAAGATTCAAGATTTTCAAATTTCAAAAAGTAATTCCAAGCAATCCATGAATCTGTTTTGACTAAAAATGATGGGGTTTGAAATTTAATCTCATTGGCTTTATTTTCCATATTTTTTCCAAATTTTTGAAAGTCATGTGATAATGTTTCAAAGAGAAAAATCGACCAGGGGTCAAAATTCCAAACCTGACCCTATAACATTAAAAATCTCTAGAAATTTGGTTGAAACATTAAAAATTCCAAAAAAATATTCTCTAAAAAGAAAATTAAAAAAGGAATCTACTCACCAAATTTTAAGTTAATTGGATTCCAAATTTTACCAGAGAACTGATTGAAATTTTTGTGGTCTGCTAAAAACAAAAGAACAAAACCCTAGAATTGCATGAACCCTAGGTTACACCTTTAGTGTTACAACTTAGAGACCACATTTGGGCTAACCTAGACTTAGTCAAGTCTAGTACTTATCCGGTGAGTTGGTCACCTTGTGGGTGATCGCGTGGCTTCACTCAACTCAGTAATTAAGTTAATTTTACTTAATTTAGAGTAGAAAAAGTCACTTAGGTTAACTCGAAATTGTGTCGGCTTTGTAGTATAGGGTCGAATTAACCTAACAATTTAAAAATTTTTACTGGTTGAGTTCAGGTCATTCGCTAGGAGGTATAATTTTTTCTAAATTAATCAATTATCTTTTATTTTCTTTATAAGTTTAGGAGGTATAACTAAGGTGATTTTAAGAACATGAATTTTGCCAAAATATTAATTAAAATGAAGTAATATGCAAAATCCCATAAGAGAACATATTTAGTCAAAATGATCTATTTTATTAATAAGTAAACATGTTAGTTTTCTATTTATTTCAAAAGAAATTAAGGCAATAAGAGTTCTTTTATTAAAACATGCCTTATTACAATTAAGAACAAAAAGTAACTAAAATGATGTAAGAAAAATAATATCCTTTCTTTACTTCTTCAGCCTCTCTCTCCTTCTCTCTCTTTCTTTCTTTCTCTTCTTTTCCTTTATTTTTATTCTCTCTCGAGCTCTTTACTTCTCTTCTGCTCTGTTCTGTTCCTGCCTTCCTGCCTTCTTCTTCTCTTCCCTTAGTCTTCTTCTTTTGCCTGTTCTTCTTTAACACTCCTTAGCGCCTGTTCTCCTTTCTTTCTTTTAACCTTCTTAGCCTTCAAACTTAACCTTAACCTTCAGCACCTAGACATCAGCTCCTCTTTCCTTTGGACCATCAGTTGAATCGATGGGTTTTTTCCTTTTTAACCAAAAATTATTTTATTTGCGGCGAGGTCCTTTCGAGGATACATAGCACCCTGAGACCAAGGTGGGACCAGACCCTACTCGGTCCTCGCCTGATTTCAATTAGGTTCAATTTTGGTTTATTTCTTTTGATTCATTATTTTGAGCCAATCTTGCTCAACCCAGCCTCCCAAGCCTTGCCCTCCTAGGGCACACTCGCTCACGCCCACTCAGGTGCACACCCGTAGGCACACAAGCCCGCACACACACACATATGCTCATATGGTCAGAATGCTCCGTTCGTGCCCAGCACTTGACAACTGGGAAGCCTACAGCACAAATTGCTTTTATTCCAAGGTGCCTGCTCAAAAACTACCAATGTGGGACTATCTTATCCCTTTGCAGACCCAATTTCAATCCACGATTTCTCCTAGCTCAGAGCTCCGTTTCAAGTGATTTAAAGTTTGTTGGAAAGCTCTAAGATAAATCTACACAATTGCAGGGTCAATTTTAAGATAAGATGATGCTTTCCTCCTCAATTTGAAGAGTAAAATCAAGGGGTTCCTACGGGTAAAATTGCTTGGAAAGTGGTTTTTATGTCAACAGAGTCCTCAGATGGACTTTTCTCCCTCATTTAAAGGTCTGAACAATTACTAAAATTAATTCCGCATTTGCAGAAGTGAGATTTGAAGCTTTTAAAGCTTCAGAAAGTGCACAAAAGGTTAAAGCTTCTCTGAAAACTTCAGAGAACAGATTTTACAACCTAAAATAGGTGAACAGACAGCTAATAACATCTTTGATCAATTTTAATAAGTTCTAAGGGTTATAACAGACTTATCTGAGTAGGATTCATGATTGAATCTTAACAAAATGCTACTACTGTCAGTTTGGATTTGAAAATAACCCAAATTAATAGGGTTTGAATTCTCACACAATAACTCATTTGAGCTCATCTTGATCACTCTAATATCATTCATCAAGATCCTAGAAACAATTTAATCTCATCAATTCCTCAGATTGAGCTCAGAACTCCATAATCAAACTCAATTTGACTGTGAAGGCACAAAAATTTGACTTTCTATTCAAAGCCTCTCCATAGGCAATTAAAACCTAAAATAGAATCTCCTCAACACCAGGAACTCATTCAGCCTCTTGAATAGGTGTTCTAACCCAGATTTCTAGGGTTACAAGCTTACCACCTGAGCTTCAAAATATGTTTGTTCATCAGAGGAATCTAAGAGTTGTGATAGTAATTGGTTCACAGAAATGAACCCAGGGATCAACAATGATGCTTCCAGACTTCTTAAATAGGACTAGAACCTATCTGTCACTCATCTTCAACTCTACCGGAGTTGGAGAAGATGAAGACCTAACAACAACTCCAGACACTAAAATCTCAATTAAAATACCTCAGCACAATCAGTGATCCTCAAATCAATGATCTGGAGCTTCTCAATAAATTCTAATGGCTGAAGCTCAAGAATGGCTCATCGGAGCTCACCGAAGCTCCGGTGAGTCCATAAAAATGCAAAATTTTGTACAGAAAGGTGAATTGTACCATTTTCAATCTGAAAGGGATCTTGAGGTTGCAAGGAACCTCAGAATCACATTTAATTCCTCATTATCTCTTTATATGTAATATTTGGCAGTGAATTCATTTTGAATGAAAATTGAGTTGGTTGAGGCACGAGACTTGATCTCCCACTCAATTGAGTGGTTGAGACAAGTCAACAGATGTCCGTGATACTAAATATATATTTAATTAATGATTTGAACTACTCCAAAGCCACCACTGACAGTGAACTTAAAAGCTTAAATAGATTTGGGCGTTTAGGTTAGATGTGATATTTATATGTATTATAGTGTTGATTAGGGTCCATAAGTGATGGATAGATGATGATAGACCCAGTGGAGGTGAAATTAGGCCCACTACTGTCACCATGGACAGTAACAAGAGTAGGTGGAGGTGAAAGATGAATTAGGTGATTAGGTGATCAATTAAGTGTTTAAATGTCCTAGAAGTGATTGTGAGAGATAAAGAAAGGTGGATAGTGATTTCAAAAGATGAAATTAAGGCTTTGGCGAGCTCAAGGAGCTTGCCAGAGTCGGAGAAGATGAACAATGAAATTCTAAAATTACTCTAATCTCACTAACTATCTAACTAACTAAGCTAACCTACTCCTACTCCTACTCCTAATCTACTGTTACATCGATGAAGGGGTCAATAGGGTTCCGCCAAAGGTTCATAGCGGACGACGAAATCAGAGGGTGAAAGAAAGATCTCCGGCAGGCGGATGTGAGGTGAAGCAGAGGATTCCTTGGGTTGGTGCCTGTGTCAGAGACGTGGCAGACCACGGTAGATCTCCTCGACTGATTATAATGGATGGAGGAAGTCGGAAAGTGAGATGGAAAGTTGCCGGAGTTGCAGAAGAATAGCCTATTAGTTCGGGTCAGTGTTAGAAGAGGGAAGGGAGCCAACTTGAGTGAAATCAGACAGGTAAGGGGGTAATTATAGTAGTTGGTGGCGAAGAAATTAGCGGGGTTTGACCGAAGAAGGAGCTTGAGGAGCTTAACCTCTGGCGTCGTCTCCAATGACGGTGAGGTTATCTCCCATTGGAAATTAGGATTTTCGGTTAATTTAGACCGGTGGATGAAGAGGGGGTGGTGAGCGCAAGCTGCAAGAGCTTGGACAAAGAAGAGTGATGTTGGCAGAGCGGTGATCGCACGGTGGCGTGACTCTCCGTCGCCAGCCATTCATTTGGCTGAAGAACAAGAAGAAGAGGAAGAAAAGGGACTTAAATGTAATGAAACTTAAGGACTTGTATGAGAAAAAGGACCCGATTGCAATAAAAAGTAAGGACCAAAATGTAAACTCAGGTTTTAAGGGTTTATTTTAACTTAGATCTTTTCCAACTTTTTATATATATTAGTAAATAAGGTAAATATTATGTTTTCACCTTGAATTTACATTTTTGACCTTTTTAGATTAATTTATTAGATTAAGTAAAATTACTTAAGTTATTATATACTTAGGTTTACATTAAGTTTAAGTTACTTAACTTATTAATTAAGGAAATGATTAATAGAATTTCGAGTCCAATTATTAACTAAATTATTAATAATGTTAATTGAATGATAAAATGTCATTTTCAACTTATTTTAAGGTCCTTTACTATATATCCCTTATTTCATAATTAACCCTTATATGTTCATAACCTTAGCTAATTAACTAGGAAGACTAGTTAATTAAGGGTAATTAGAGATCATGATGAGTCTCTCATCAGTGGGCCACTCACCAAAAGAAAACCCCAACTAAAGAAAATGGGCTAAAAATCAAGCCCAAAACATGAATTAAACCCGAATTCATTGTCGTACTACTGGGTGCTTTCAACCTCTTGGCTGGGTTAGCCGAGAGGTGGAATCGCTTTCAGTCATTTGTACGATGAATTTTCTTTAGGAATTAAAACTTAAAATGAAAAGTCCGATCATCTGATTCATAAGGACCACCTGATTAACAGGGCCTTAGCCTTGTCCGGCTTGGCTACACCAACCTAGGGGTTGGGTGGTGTATGCGAGGAAGGAGGTCACTTAGACCTCACTTGGTTGGACCTTGGGAGCCACTCCCAAGGAGGTGATTCACCTCGCCAGGACCTACTTCTCCCCCCACTTCTTCGACTCCCATAGCCACAATGGCTAATCCTAGACCTGGACCCAGACCGGGTCAAAATATTAAGAATCTGGACCCGATGGCTCATCTAGAGGCCCAGGTGGTCGAATCTGAGGAGCGACATTGGCAGAGCATGGACCGCATTTTGACGACGCTTGATAGGATACAACACCCGCCATGAGGAGAACAACTGCGAGATTTCTACGATCCAACCGCACAAATCATCGCACCATTAGTCAGAATTCCCGCAGGCGGAGACACATTTGAGCTCAAGCCCAATGTAATTGGGTTGATCAGCACTCACTTCTATGGAAACTTAAGCAAGGATCCGTTCCAGCAACTAGAGGACCTGAGTTGACTCACAGAAATGATTCGACCTAGGAATATCAATCTTGGGATTGTTCTAATGAAGCTTTTCCCATTTTCTCTGAGGGACAAAGCTTCATACTGGTTCAAAACCATTGGGAAGCCAATTGGAACCTGGCCGAAATTATGATGTGAATTCTTGCAAAAGTTCTTCCCAATCGGTCGAACAAACGTGATTCGGCTTGCAATCACGACTTTCTCCCAAGGAGCTGGGGAGAAGTTGCATGAAGCTTGGGACCGATTTCACGACCTTCTCTGGAAATGCTCGCACCATGGTATACCCAGATGGCACCTAGCTCAAATATTTTACCATTGGCTGGATGACACACATTGGTATCTGGCCAATGCATCTAGTGGCGGGAATTTCCTTGTGAAAGATGAGAACAACGCATTTGTGTTGTTCAAATCTTGGTGGAGAACTCGATGAATGCCGCATCCATGAACCAGTTCCAGCGGCCTGGTCAGCAGCGGGTTGGTGTCCACAAGGCTCACACCGAGTCTATTCGAGCCAACATGGATATCATCGTCAAGTAGCTAGATAGAATAAACCTAATTAAGAAAAAGATTGACCAGATTAGTCAGGGTCAATCTGACATGAACTCTGCCACTTCAAGGCCCGCCTATGCACCCCGAGCCCCTCCTGCTCGAGTTAATCTACTCACTTAGGATGCATCCTCCCCTTGCTTATGAGATCCCGCATATCAAGATCCTATAAACAATCCAGATCTGGAACCTTACGACTAGGGTTACGCACCACCCGCAGATTATAATGCATATCCCCTTGATGGATATACGTCTCAGACATCTTCGACCTACGAGGATGTTAGTGCCATCCAAGGATACGGGCGTAATAACCCATATTTAAGGACGTATAACCCTGGTTGGCGCCAACATCCAAACTTCTCTTGGTCTGGTAATTCACAGAGACCACATCAAGATCCACACTACCAAACCAGGCAATACAGGAATGCGCAAAACACGTACCCTAGGCAGTAGCCATTCCCGCATCAGCAGCAACCCCGTTCTTTATACAAGCCGCTGCACCAAGCTACCAGTCACCCTCCAAAGCGAGCTGACCCTTTGGAGGCACTGAAAAGGAGCTGCAAGAATCGATGAGGAAATCTACATAGGATAGCTTGCAAATAATGAAGGCAATGGCTGACCGGATACAGACTATACAGAACATGCAAAACCAGCTGTTATAGGAGCATAGGACTCAGGGAGCCTTGCCCTCCCAACCCGTCCCAAACCCTCGATATGTGCAGAACCAATGTGCCCCACCTAGGTTTCAAGCATCGCAGGGATAGGCACAAGCCATATTATAGGCACCTCTTGCACCACCTAATTACGCGCAAGGCTAGCCGCCTTTGCAGAACCTCGCATACTCTGCCCCTTCTGCTCCCCTACCACCGCATGGACAGCAAGCTGATGCACATGCTGTCTCTTTGAGGAGCGGAAGGAAGACATTCGACCCACCACATAGGCAGGTGGGTCCTGATTTTTTCCACCCTTCGCCACAGGCGGGTTCAACTCCTTCATCTCAGGAGCCACCTACAGTAGACAAGGGTAAGAGGCCACTTGACTTTGAGATTCCTGTCCCTTTTCCTGAGGCTCTGACATGGAATGTAGTATGGAAAAAGGACACACGGAATTTTGAGGACCTGAAATCAATGTTCAAAGAAGTACATATTCAGGTCCCCCTCCTTGAAGCAATTGATCACATCCCTGTTGTCGCTAGGTTCTTCAAGGACTGCTGCACTCCGAAGCAATAGCCGAGAATTGGATGACAGGCGATACTGTCAAAAGAGGCTACCACCATGATTCTAGCCGACTTACCGCTGAAAAGGAAAGACCCTGGTACCCCACTCATATCCTGCTTCTTGCAGGATTCTCCATTTGATCAGGCCCTTCTAGATATGGGTTCGTCCATCAACCTAACTCCCACTGCCATATTTGATCGATTTCGATTTGGGGAGTTGAAGCCCACCTCGATCACAATTCAGTTGGCTGATAGATCAGTCAAAACACCGAGGGGGGTGGTTGAAAACATGATCGTAAAAGTCTGCGGGTTTTGCTTTCTTGCAAACTTTTTCATTCTCGATATGGAAGTTCCTCCTAATCTCCGAGATGCACCAATTATTTTGGGTCACCCATTTCTAGTGACAACCCAAGCGAACATTGATTGTGCATCCGAGTGTATGGAGATAGCCCTAGTTAATGAGTGACTTCGACTTGACATATTAAGGGCAGCAAAGAATTTCGACTGTGATCGAATAAAGGAGGATGGTGAAGAAGAAGAGTCGGCATACTATGGTAACATTGGGCTCCTTTTTAACAACCCAATGTCTCATTTGTCTACACTATCAAGGTTCTTAGACCTCGATCCACATGGGACTGAGACCACTGCACTACACATATCTCCCCGAGGATCTGTCTGTTTATGGTGTGCTTCTGACCATAGCACCCTTGAATCTAGCTATCCTGATCCACACACTACTAAATCGCCCCTGTTGTTGCAGGAAGACGTGACCACAACTAACGGGTTTCCTGTTAATGCAGTCACAACCGCTTATTTCACGGGAAGCTAATCAGCAGGAATTCACGCGCATACGGATCAACAGATCCCCACCCTTGAGTTTGCTCCTCCCACTCCCATTTCTGACTCTAACCCACCCGTGATCAAATTGAAGCCCTTACCTGACTCACTTAAGTATGTGTTCTTGGGGGAAAGTGAGACATACCCAGTCATTATTAATGCCCACTTAACCCAAGAGCAGGAGCATCAATTGATTTCTACGCTACAAGACCATAGGGCTGCTATAGTGTGGAGTATTACTGATCTCCATGGTATTCGCTCCTCGTATTGCACTCATCACATTTACACGAATGAGGGGGTGAAACCTTCGAGACAACCTCAAAGATGGCTAAACTCGAATATGCTAGAGGTTGTTAAGAAGGAGATCATCAAATGGCTGGATGCAGGTATTGTATACCCAATCTCAGACAGCCAATGGGTGAGTCCGATCCAGATAGTGCCCAAGAAAGTAGGACTCACCGTAGTAAAAAATGATAAGGGTGAATCCATCCCAACCCGCATTGCGACATCTTGGCGGGTCTGCATCAACTATAGGAAACTGAACATGGCCACCTAGAAGGATCACTTTTCATAGCCTTTCACTTATCAGATCTTGGAATGGTTAGCCAGACCCAGTTTCTTTTGCTTTCTTGATGGATACTCCAGGTATAATCAAGTAGCGGTTAGCCCAAAAGATCAAGGCAAGACCACATTCACATGCCCCTTTGGAACATTCACTTTCAAGCGGATGCCCTTTGGCCTCTGCAACGCACTAGCAACATGTCAGCGTTGCATGATGGCCATCTTCTTTGACACGATTGGGGACTATGTGGAGGTATTCATGGATGACTTCTCCATTTTTAGAGATGATTTCGCATCTTGTCTTGATAACCTCACCAAGATCTTGAAATAGTGTATTGAGGTAAACCTAGTACTATCCTGGGAGAAAAGCCATTTCATGGTGAGGGATGGCATAGTACTAGGGCACAAGATCTCCAAAAATGGACTCGAGGTCGATCGAGCTAAATCAGAGATTATTTCCTACTTACTGCCACCTAGCTCAGTCAAGAAGATCAGATCATTCTTGGGTCATGTCGGCTTCTATCAGAGAAATATACGCGATTTCTCAAAAATTGGACAGCCTTTGACGAATCTACTGGTTGCCGATGTCCCATTTGAATTTGACACCTCGTGTCTCAGCACCTTCGAGACTTTATGAAGCACTATCTCTAATTCCCTGATTCTCCAACCACTCGACCGGTCGCTTGATTTTGAGATGATGTGCGACTCTTCTGATTTTGCCGTTGGTGCTGTTTTAGGCTAGCGTCGGCAGAAACAACCCTTCGTCATATACTATGCTAGCAAGATGCTGAATGAGGCATAGTGCAATTACACTATCACTGAAAAAGAACTGCTAGCAGTATTATTCGAGTTGGAGAAATATAGATCTTACCTATTAGGGTCCAAAGTCATCATCTTCATTAACCACTCCACCCTTCGGCATTTGTTGGCAAAGAAGGATGCCAAACCACGGCTCATCAAATGGATCCTTCTATTGCAAGAATTTGATATTGAAATCCACGACAAAGCCGGAAAGCAGAATGTTGTGGCGGATCACCTATCCAGATTGGACCCAGACCACATTCCTTATTCCCTGCCTATCCACGAGCAATTTTTGGATGAATCTCTTTTGGCAGTTCATTCTGTTGAGTTCCCCTGGTACATGGATATCGCGAACTACCTTATCACTGGCAAGATTCTCGCAAACCTATCCAAGGACCAAAAACTCAAATTCACTGCGGAGGCTAAATTCTACCTCTAGGATGACCCATTGCTTTTCCATATTGGAGCAGATCAGATTATTTGAAGATGCATCCCAGATTCTGAGATCCCCAGTGTGTTATCTTTTTGCCACAATGATGCTTGTGGTGGTCATTTCTCGGGATGGAAAACTGCTACAAAAATTTTACCGTCAGGATTTTTCTGGCAAACCATTTTCAGAGATACACACGAATATGCCCAACACTGCAAACGATGCCAGTCGGTCGGTTCTATGACCAGGAGAGACATGATGCCACTCCAGCCCATCATGGTCGTAGAAGTGTTCAATGTCTGGATCAACGATTTTATGGGCCCTTTTCCGAACTCACATGGCTTCGAGTACATATTACTAGCCATCGACTATGTCTCGAAGTGGGTCGAGGCCATCCCAGCGAGACGGGCTGATCATAAGACCATCATTTCTTTCGTATGGCAGTACATCTTCGTGAGATTCGGAATACCCCACGCTCTGATTAGCGACGAGGGAAGCCACTTCATCCACTCCCACTTCAGGTCATTATTAAAGAAATACGGGGTACATCACCATATAGCCACCCTGTATCACTCACAGACTAATGGGTAGGCTAAAGTGTCTAACCATCAGATCAAGCTGATTCTTCAGAAGATGGTTAGACCAGACAGGAAGGACTGGTCCAATAAATTAGTTGATGCACTCTGGGCATATCAGACCACATACAAGGCCCCACTCGGAATGTCATCATATCGCATGGTATATGGCAAGGCTTGTCACCTTCCTGTAGAGCTGGAACACCGCGCCTTTTGGGCGGTGTGAAAATGTAACCTTGACCTCGATGCAGGAGGTCAAGAACGGAAACTCCAGCTTAGCGAATTAGAAGAAATCTAGTGGGAGGCCTATGAGAACGCATTGATATACAAGGACAAGACTAAGGCCTTTCATGACCGCCACATCCGAAGGAAAGCATTCACACCCAACCAGCAAGTCTCGTTGTTTGATTCATGATTAAAACTTTTCGCAGGGAAGCTAAAGTCCAAGTGGATTGGCTCGTATGTTGTGATTCAGCCATATCCTAATGGGGCAGTCCAGATCAGGGACCCAAAATCTGGGCATATATCTACGGTAAATGGCCAGTGTCTCAAGCCATTTTTGGCCCAAGAACCTCCTCCACCTGACAAGATTGTTCAACTTATTGAGGACGTGTGATTGAATTCTCGCCCAGCTGGAGGCGTTAAACTCAGCACGTATGGATAGCATCTATTCCACATTCCACCATCATCTATACATAACCATTTTTTTATATATAGCATATTTTCTTTCTGCATATTGCGTACTGACAGGTTGGTCGGTGCTGAATATATAATTTCAGGAGCAATTACAGGTGGTTTCTACCCATTTTTTTCCCACTGTATTTATTTTCTTTTATATTCATGCATGAGGACATGCATGAACTTAGGCATGGGGGGGTAGATACAACAAAACTGAAAAAATTTTTATGCCAACATTTAGGAAAACCTCAGAGCTGCATGTAAAACGTACTTTAGGACCCTAGATAAAAGAACAACTTACTCCACATCCAATGCTCGCATTGGAGCTAGAAATTGTCCGCAACAGCCATTTCCGACTCACCTACTCACCTCTTGTTCTAAATTTAGGGTCAAGCTAAATGTAACCCGAAAGGGAAATTTTATGAAGTACAAATTATATGAGGTTACTTGTTTATAGCTTATATACATATTGCATTCATGAATAAAATTATTTTATTAAGAGAATGCATTAGGGATTTTATCCTCTAGCTGATTCCTGTAATCTGGAATCTAGTACAACTTTTCACACACACGTAGAATTTGCAATGGATTCACGGTGAAGGCTGATAAACGTCTTTAGTCTGTCGAGAAGAAACAGTGCTTCTTCTCCTGAACCCCTGGACAATGTTTTGGGAGTCAGGTAGATTTTCCACCAAAAAATCCACCAAATAGTGTGAGGTGAGAGTAGAGTGAACTGGTGCTCTAAGATTAATACAAGGAATCCAGAGTCCTAGATAATTAGGTGATGATGCTCTGAGATTAGACAAAGTTTTCGCTCTCGGTTCCTACGTATACATTTTGTGTGAAAATTTGAGAGCCACCAAATACGGTAAATACACGAAGAATGAGTTTTCATAAAACTAGGGCTAAGGTGGATGGTTATGACCATTCTTTACAGAATCCTTAGCTGAAGGAGGGTATTGACGTCAAAGTCAGAAATACACCGTCCTATTCGTCTCTCCTGGTGCTGTGAGTAGGCACTTCCACCAAATAAGCCACCCAATGTCTCTTGAGTACCACCAATCCCTAATAATGCCTCCTCAATAAAGTTCATGGATGTGTGCTAGTTGTGTTATGTAGAAAAAGAAAAAAAAAAGAAAGAGAAAAAAAAAATGAAATGAAAAAAAATGATGAAAAGAAAGAAAAATTGAAAAAAATTAGAAAAAGAAAAAAAAGCAAAGAAAAAAGAGTGAATATTTAGTTCAGTTGCATTGAAGTAATACCACCAAATAAATTTGAGAACCACCAAATATGGCCTTAACCCACCTTTCTTGTGTTTTTGACCGCCCGAATACTGGCTGATGAATTCCAGGTTATGGAAACCCAATTAAAGTGTTAATGCCAAGTGAGACCACCAAATACAGGTCATATGTGTAAATCTAGTGAGGTTGTGAGCTCTAAGAAAAGAAAAGAAAAAGAGAGAGAAAGAGAGAATGAATACAAAGGAATCAAGAGAGAGCATAGTTTTTTTCGTTTCTTTCTCTGAGTTGAGTTACTTAGTAGTCTGGGAATCTAGATTTTGCAGTACTAATTTCTATGTAGCACCAAGTTAGAGTGAGCCGCCAAATAAACACCCGTACCCCTCAAAGATTCTCTACCTAAGCCTAAAGCTGGGGTGAAATTCATAGAATATTTTGAATACCCCGAGGGAAGAAGTCCACCCATCCTACTAGAATTTTTACTAGGGGTCAAGTACAGGCCTTAGCGGTGAATTAGTTTTTCACTCGAATCCACTGCAAAAGCTACATAGCTGCACTTTCACGATTGTCTGGATTTCCAGAATATAGGATGAAAACAAAAAGGAGAAAAATCTCTAGGCATACACTTGATAAAATAATCAGTCCCTTAGGGACTCTTTCTGTAAATAATTTAGTCTTGCATTTGCTAGGGACTAGCAAGATTTAGGCACGGGGGTATGATTGCGCAATAATCATAGGTCTTAATTGACCTAAATTAGGCTATAACTTAGCATAAGTTAGGGTAATTCATGCATACATAAGCATTATTTTCATCTTTACTACTTTACTTAAGCTATGCATAAAATAATGTTATAATGTGCTGATTAAGTGCATTATGTCAATTGCAGGCAATAAGCTGATCAGAAGCTGGATCAGGAATAATGGTGTTGCAATAGAGCTAGAGCAGAAGACTTAGATTAGATGTAGGAATAATGATGTAAGGGAGTTAAGGTATGCTATTCTATTAAGTAGAAATAATGCAGTAAAATATGAAGAGCTTAGGTCCATCCTAGCCTTAGGATAGCCTAAAGACTTCCCAAGCCTTAACCACCCTTAGATTAGGTCACAACACCCTAGGAAACCCTAAAACCCTAGTTCTAACCTTTATCTGGACATCCAGATGAATTATAGGATGTCCAAAACCCTTAGCCAACTCTCGCACACCTCAAACCCACTTCTACAATGTTATTGGACGTCCAGACACTCTGTCAGATGTCCAATTTCTGTAGAACACCCAAAACAGAACCTAGAGTTCCCGCTAACTTACATTGGACGTCTAGAACTGAAGTCTGGACTTTTGATTTTTTAGTATAAGTCGTCTGAGCCAATTTTTGGATGTTTGGAACTGTTCTCCAATTCCTGTTTTGAGATTCAAGCCTTGATCTTGGATCTCTAGCTCCCTAGACCCAATTCCAACCCCATAGGAACATAAATTAAGGTGCCCTAACCCTAGTACATCACCCCTAGACCTCCATAAGGACCTAATTAGGTCCTCACCAAACCCAATTGACTTAGATCAAAGTCAATCACCATCACCTAATCCAATTGGACTCTGAGCTCAGATCTCAACCCACATAAGTCCAATTGGACTTAGTGACAGAATAATTAACCTAAGCCCAACCTAATTGAGTTATTTCACTCTCAATTAGGTTCACACTCATTCAATTAGACTTAGGTAAAGTTTAATTGCAATTTCCCCTTAGCAATTAGGGTTCGCAACCCTAATTCAAGGCATACACCTACCCAAACCCTTTAGGACCTAACCTAGACCTCTTAGCCACCTAGGGCACGACCACACACACACACACACACACACACACACCCATTCATGCACACACACTCCTCTAGAGTTCTCTATAACTCTCTTCAAAGTGGTGCCTACTCTTAGTTGCCAAATTTAGCAACCAAGAGCCATTCAATTCTTAGATCCACAAATGGTGGATCTAAGAACCACCTCTCTCTCACTTGGCTAGCCACTCATTGGAGTTCTCTCTAGAGAGTTCCACACTTCTCTTTAGAGACTCCCTTAGGTCTATAAAAAGACCTAAGCGGTGTCCATTTGCACCCATCCACTCTTGGCCATCCATTTTCTTGGCATTCACTTCCACTTAAGGTAGCTACCTCCACATTCATTCCACCTCCATGAGTTGGGCACCATGGCTACCACCATCTCCATGCTAGGATGCTGGATCATCTCCCCAACCTCTCTCCAAGGGTCGGCCTAAGCACCACTGGCCACCCCTCCTCTCAGCCACTCCAAGGCCATTGGAGACCACCTCTGAATGCCCTTCCCTTCTGCTAGATTAGTAACTTAGCTCTTCATAGTTTTACTTCTTCCATTTACTGCTTAGTAGTGTAGCTCTTATTCTCCCCCAATGATGCATGCAAAATTCCCCCGTAGATTCTTGTATGTGATCATTTTCTGGTAGCTAGATTTACATTTTCAAGCATTCCTATACAAGCTTTCCTCTTCATTCCATGTTGCAAACACTTCTCTGAATGAATGAATAAAAGATACATTTTCATATATATCTCCATGTTTGAAATCACCATGAGCTTATTGGTTGCCATCTTTTCTGTGTGATTCAAGTTGCCTGTTTTTCGCTTATATATATATATTTTGCAACAAGCATGTCAGTTCCGAAAAATATAGAAGATCTAACTATAGATGCCTTTTCTATAAACAGCCACCATGTAACTAGAATTGTGCACACCAAAACTCATACTTTTACCTTTGTTATCTATTTAACGTACATGCATGTAATCAGAACTCATAATAGAAGTGGCGAAATCTTAATCCGAAGGTTGGAAATCAGCGTGCGATTTTAAATAAAGTAGTGAGATAAAAGATCGATTTCAGAATTAAATAAATGCCTCCCAGAGATGAACAACCAGGACTCAAAGTCTTGTTATTTTTACAAAATCATTTTTTAACATTTTTGTGCTACTATACTACGATATCCGACAACTTTTAAACGTGCGGAAAATGCCCTTCCGTCACCCTCGGATCCGCACCCCCTACTTCGTCGGCCCAATTTTGCCACCTTCGAGAGTAAGGATAGCATCAAATTCATTGCGGTTAGAGTTTATTTTTGAAGCATAGGTCCTTAAGCTACCCAATTTAAGGATAGCCTTGCATTTTTGTGTTGCAGGGATCCATTTTTCCTATCCTTCTGACTTCCTTCCAGTGCATACTTGGAAGGTCACTAAATCCTAGATTGGAAGGACCTTTAGACCATTCTCGGAGGCAGAGGTTGAGTTTTAGCCAATTGGATCCCATGGCTGATCAAGAACCACTTCCCCTGCCCCTAAATCAGCAGGAGCTAATTCAAAGGCAGTTAGACCAGCTACAGCAGATGCAGGAATGGTTCCAACGGATGAATGGTTAAGGCGCTCGATCTTTGAAGGATTTTTATGATCTTTCAAATTATGGGGATTGTCTTGGCGTTGTGATCCCTGCTGGCGACGTTGAGATCAAGCCCCAAGTTTTAAGTTTGATTAAGAACTTTCACGGGCTTAGCTAAGAGGACCCAATCAAACATTTGGAGGATCTGACCAGTCTGATTCATACCACCAAATCACGGAATGTGGATGAAGAACAAATGCCTATGTGGCTTTTTCCCCATTCACTTAGGGATAAGACTACGCATTGGCACCGTACCATTGGAAGACCAACAATTACCTGGACAACTTTGAAATCGGCCTTCCTAATGAATTCTTCCCAATTGGATGAACCAATGCCTTGCGATAGGAAATTACCACTTTCGCCTAGCGACTGGCAGAACCATTTCATGGGGCCTGGGAACCATTCCAGGATCTGTTGCAGAAGTGTCCAAACCACGAGGTGCCTAAATGGCAACTTGTGTAAATTTTCTATCACAGGTTGAATGATCAACTCCATAATCATTTGGATGCTTCTTGCGGAAGTAATTTCCTAAACAAAGACGTAGATAGCATGTATGATTTGTTCGAGGAAATGAGCAAAAACTCTATAAACCACGCCTCCATGGAAACCTTCAACCGACCCCAACAAACTAGATCAAATGCCAATGAGGCCAAAGATTCTCATACATTTGATATGTACTTGATCTGCAACAAATTAGATAAGGTGGATTTGGTTGCTAAACGAATGGAAGAGTGGATGTTCGGAAACTCTAATATTTCTAGATCCACTCAATCCCAGAGCTCGAGATTCCATTCTTCGCAATCTCCTACGGGACGGGAGTTTGTGAACCAACTAGAGTTGGCTCGACCTTTGAGTCAGCACTTCTCAAAACCCTATGGGTTCCAAACTGACGCCTTTGATCCCAGTTTTTCTGATCCTTCTTACCTTTCATCTCATCTTATGAGGATGTTTATGCTATACAAGAGAACACTAAGTCCAACCCTTACTCGAACTCCTATAATCCTGGTTGGAAAAATCATCCTAACTTCTCTTGGAAAGATCAGGGGCAGCAGACCCAATATCGACCCAACAACAATGTACCACAAAAACCAATGGGTCAGGGTCATGTATATAATCAGCTTCCCCGAATCAGGTTAATCAGCCCATGTGCAATGCCCAACAACTCACTAGGTAGGTTGATTTAAACCTGTAGATTGTCAAAATGCAAGGGTCAATGCACCAACTCAAGCAACAAATGAAAACTTCTCTAGATACCTTGCAATATGCACTTAGTGAAAATAACCAACTGCCCAGATCTCTACCATTACAACATGTATTAAACCCAAGGAATGTGCAGAATCGAGGTATTGGGCCTCAAGGATTTGGTAATGGCAGGGAGTTGCATGCTTAAGCTCATGCTATCTATCAAACTACCCCAGTCCCTTCTAGAGTCAACCAAACACCCACTATAACCAACTAGGAGGCTCCTGTTTGCCCAACCCTCCCCAAGGCACAAACCAAGAACACTTTGCCACTACAAACACAATTACCTTAAGGAGTGGTAGTAGACACAAGGGTCCCATTCATTCTCAAGTAAATTCCATTAGGACCCATAATAATAATTTTAAACTTCCAACTAAGAATGTGATCAACAGAAAATCAGAATCTGATTCGAGATTATGTTGTTGTAAGGGCAAATGCAACAAGCCGAAGGAAAATTTGGAGGAAAGAATATCTTTGTTGTAGGCTTTTTAATTGACAATCAATTTTCTCCTCGTAGCTATTGGATCAATTCTCGCCTACGCTAGAGTTTTACTGAATTCATACAAAGAGAAGAGTAGAGCACAAGCTAAAAACACTAGGAGGGTAGTTTGTCTGATACACAAGTACACTAATCTTAAACAAGCAACCTCCTATGAAGAAGGACCTGAGAGCCTTGCTGATTTCTTGCACAAGAGGAAACATTACTTTTGACTGGGCCCTCCTCGACTTGGGTGCTTCTATTAATGTGATCCCTACCTCACATCATAGGAAATTAGGTCTAAGCCACCTGAAACACACTAACATAACCTTGTAGTTGGCTAATAGACCAATTACAAAACCAAGGGGTCATTTGGAAGATGTTTTAGTCATGGTTAATGATCTGCATTATCTTGTTGATTTCATGGTCCTTCACATGGAAGCACCAAAACAACTCAACCACACCCCGATTATTTTGGGAAGACCTTTCTTGGCCACTGCCAAGGCAAGGATTGATTGTGAATCTGGAAATATAGAGATTGCCTTAGGGAATAAAATGAATCAATTTAATATTTTTGAGGCCTCAATGAAGAATAAAATTAAGTGTGGTTTGATTGAGGAGCTTGGTAGAATAGGGGAGGTAATGGCCATACACACATTCGACAACCCCCTAATGGCCAACCCAACCTAAACTCAGGAAGATAATCACGAGGTTGCAGGGATAATTGAGGATAATAACGACATGCAACAAACTGTGGCAGACCAGGATGAGGAAAATATTCTTGAAGTTGGAGACTTGTTGGAAGATTCACTTGATCAATTCAAAACTTAAGAAGACCATTATCCTAAATTTTTAGAGTTTGAGGTTCAAATAGTGGGTGGAAAACACAAAGATAAAAATGGTTGGAACAAGCACCCAGATATTGAGGATGAAATTGAACTATAGGGAGAAACTATTAGGAAGCTTGGCGTACAAAACCCCAACACCTCACAAAGACCTCATAATCCTTTTTCTCCTAACCATCACACAAATCCTACACCCAACCAAACCTCCTCTATAATAAGCAAAACTCCTATTGGAGACCATTCAGGCTCTCCCTGCATCACTAGCTTGCTACTTTCATAGATCATCTCTTTGGCAAGCCCACTCTTACCCTCCAAGACCCATATCATGGGGCCCAGAAACTTTTCTCTTGTAGTATCAATGTCTATAATTTTTATCTATGGATTTGCCTAGCTGAAGGTAATAAACATAGCATCTATATAGTTTGTTTTGGAACTGACCAGATTTTCATGGAATGCAGGTGATAGTTTTTCTATTCTGCCCTATTTTATGCCTTTATTTTACAATGAGGACATTGCATTAGCTACGCATGGGGGGGTGGATACCTTATGATTATTTTGTCAGTTCTATAACTGTAGCTTCTTATTATTTCTCTTACAAAAAAAATTAGAATTAGCAGAAGAGAACTTATGCATTAGGAGTTGTTAACATTAGGAAATGATACTTTAGGACCTAAACACTTACCCTCTTCAAGTCTTCTGGCCTAATCAGCCCGAGTGTCCACTAAAATGTGGACCTGTGTCTCAAGTCCTCAACACGTTAATTTTACTTTAGCTAATATATTAGGGTGATAAGTACATGACTTATCAACCCTCCCTCTAAATTGCGGGGACTTATAGTCAAAGCATCTGCACATGTTTTGAACTGACTCACTCCTCAATGGTTCTAACAAAAATTGGGTAGCTAATGAACCTTCTAGGGTGGTATGGCTGGCAAGTTGTCATGGGTAACAACCCATTGGCTGGTTGTCCAGAGCTCAGCCATAGGACCATTCTCTTTTACTATTGCCTTTAGGTAAATCTTAGATCAGGGAAGCCACCTACATAAAAAAAATGATGATGAAAAAAAAAAAAGAAAAATAGAAAAAGGAGAAAAAAAAAAGAAAAGCCAGACTTCATCACACGAGTATGGCAACCAAGTTGTCGTGGGTAATAACCCATTGGCCGTTTATCTAGATCACAACTCATAAAATGCATAAAAATTTCAAAATAATTAAGGAAGAAGCGAGGAAGTAGAATAATCCAAGGAGATATATACTAGGTTTGCCCTTATGTTGACCCCACAGACACAAAAGTAGAGAGAGCCACCGATCAAACAGATACATCTTTAGGCAACATTTTCCCTTTCCGATCACCTAGGGGTGTAAAAACCTGAAGTCTGTCTTAATTGTCATTGAGTAAGTTTATCACAATTTTCACGACAAGATGCTTAGCACTTAGAGTCCTTTTCAAGTCTCAGGTAGGTTGGGTAGCCGTAAAAATTTACCCCGAAACTCTCAACTCCAAAATCCATAAAAATTAGAAAAAAAGAAAAAGCAAAAAAAATGTATCTTCCCTTTTCAAATAAGGCGAGGACTTGGACAGTTTGCATTTTAGTAGGCACAAAAATGCAGACTGCCCGGGCACTATTGAGTCTTCATAGTTTAGGACCTTAGTTGAAATTTCTTCTTATTAATAAACAACTTATGTTTAAGCGATCGAGTCCTACTTCTATTTTTATACATAGCATATAGTTTAATTTTGCTAGGGACTAGCAAAAGATAAGTATAGGGGTATAATAAATATGCACTTATTCATGATAAAATGACTATTTATGTTAGTTCCTAAGCTTAACATTGAATTTAGCATTGTGAATAATGCAAAACATTATCATATTGCTTTCAGGTTGACTTGTATAAATTGTATATTAATTCACATATTTCTATGGCTAGGGAACAGGCAACATATTTCAAAGCTCTAGATGAAGAATCCAACTGTATGGATGGGTCCGGATCGATGATCGCAACCCAACATCGTGAAAATCGATCCAATCCAATATCCGTAGCACTTTCAAGGAGCATTTGAAGTTGGATGGCCCAGATGATGCCACGTGGCATCATTCGAACTGCCCAAGGACTACCCTAGGTGCCCCCATCATCTCACCCTTGCACCTCAGCCGTTGGATCAAGATCCAATGGCTGGGATGCTTCCTCACCCTTAGTCGCAAATTCCTCCTCGCGACATAATAGTGCCCACAGTGCAATAGTGGGACAAGGTACTCGCAAATCGGCGACTAGCGTTCGAAACCCCCCGCATCCTCAACGCATGCGTGGATTTCAATTGAAGCCATTTGATCAACATCTAGTGGCATACAGCACACCGCATGGCGTGATCACACCTATTCAGCCATCACGTGTGGTGGCATGCGAAATCCCACTCGATCAAGCATGGCAGCAGGTGCGATCTCAAGCATGCAATGCATGCAAGATTTGAAGTGTCCATCAGTAATCTAATGGCTGATGTCTCCTCGCCTGATCCAGCTTGCAAGCGCGGATGCTAGTGGTAGAGAGTGATGGCTTTAGCAACGTCCAAGGCGGGTCTTCAGCAATGTTTTAAATGTCGCTATTGACTTGTACCCAAAATACACACTCTTCCCACACTATATAAAGCCATACACCCCTCCCATTTCTATTCATCCCTTCCTATGCTCTCCTTACCTACTCTAAAGCTCGAAACACATCTTGAGCTTGTGTCCCAAGCCCTTGGGATGCTCCACTAGAGAAAAGAAAATAATTTTCCACCATCTCACCACCATTCATGGGGCTCTCATCGGCCATCTTCTCAACCTCATTCTGGGAAGCAGATCATGCCACAACATCGCCCTTCCTCCTCTCATCTTCTGATGCTGTTCCCCTTCCTCCAGCTCTTCATCCTCTTCATTCTGAGCCTCGTCAACACAACTTCATCCTCCAAGCAGCCGACAAGGAGGATTTCTCCCATCATTATCCTTTTTAGCTTTCTTAGTGTAGATTTTATTGTAATAGACATTCTATCCTTTAGCATACATCTAAAAGTATTTTTCTTTCTCTTTATAATTTGCTAGTAGAATAGCTTTTCCTACTTTCTAGAATAGCTTAGTGTAGATAATATTCTTGTTTTCCCTTTCACTATCATAAAATATAGAAAAATTAGCAAATACAAAATACCAGAAAGAAACAAAGAAAAGCATGATTTTCAAAGAATCAAACATCGCCTCCCTATGTTTGACCCAAGGCTCACCTCAAGCTTTGGTAAATTTATTTGGTAGCTATACTTTGCGACAATGACAACGGGTTTTCCAAAACTGTAATCCTTCTTGTGAAATTTATGCTTACCAAGAGGGATATGAAGCTTTTGTAAGGTGTTGGGGGTTCTTATAGGTGTAAATTCTAGGATACTTAAGCTAATTTTATAAATTAGGCTAGGCTTCCTAAGAGTTTCTCCCCAAATCAGACATTTCTTTTTGATTCCCTCCTCAAAATCAAGGTTATGGATCCAACCATTTTGATCTTCATGTTTTTCACCCAATACTTGAACCTCAAACTCAAAAATTTAGGATGAGGGTCATGTTGGATTTTTAATTGGTTAAGTGAATCTTCCAACAAGCTTTCGGTTTCAAGAATATTTTCCTTGTAAGTAAAATCCTCATCCTGGTATGCCATAGTGGGTTGCACATCATTATTATCCTCAATTATTCTTGTAGCTAGGTGATTTTCCTCCCAAGTTTGCAATAAGTTGGCCATTAAGGGGTTCTCTATTGTGTGTATGGCCATCACCTCCTCTATTCTGCTAAGCTCATCAATCAAACCACACTTAATTTTATTCTTCATTGATGCCTCAAAAATATAAATCAATTTGATTTATTCCCAGAGGCAATCGGTATATCTCCCAATTCGTAATCAATACTTGCCTTGGCGATGGCCAAGAAAGGTCTTCCCAAAATGATTAGGGCGTGGTTGAATTGTTTTGATGCTGCCATGTCAAGGACCATGAAATCAACAAGATAATGCACATTCATTATCCTTGACTAAAACATCCTCCAAAAGACCCCTTGATTTTGTAATTGATCTATCAACCAACTATTAGGTTATGTCAGTGCATTTTAGGTGCCTGGAGCCAATTTCCTATGAAGTGTGGTAGGGAACACATTAATGCAACACCCAAGTTGAGGAGGGCCTAATCAGAACTAATGTTTCCTATTGTGCAGGAAATTAGTGGGCTCCCAAGTCTTGCTTCTTGGGGGTAGCTTGTTTAGGATTAGTGTACTTGTGTTATCAGTCAAGACTACCCTCCTAGTGTTTTCAAATTCCACCTTACGCTTTTCCTTATAACAACTCAGTAAAGATCTAGTGTTGACAAGAATTGATCCAATAGCCGTGAGGAGTAAAATGATTGTTAACAACTTGTAACAACGATATTCTTTCCCTTAATTTCTCCTCCGACATTTTCTGTTTGCCCATACAACAACAACATACTCCTGAATCAGGCTCTAATTTTTCATTGATCACATTCTTAGTCAAGAGTTTAGATTTCTTATTATGGGTCCTAATGATATTGACTTGGGTTTGGGTGGGACGCTTGTGTCTACTACCACTCCTCAAGGTGATGGTATTTGTAGCGATAAAGTGTTGTTGGTTTGTGCCTTGGGGAGGGATGGGCAAAACAAGGGACTCCCAATTGATTATGGTTGGAAGTTGGTTAGCTATAGGAGCGATTAGGGTAGCCTGATATATGGCATGAGCTCGAGCTTGAGGCTCCCTGCCATTACCAAATCCTTGAGGCCCAACTCCTCGGTTCTACACATTTTTACAGTTCGACAGTGGTTTACATCGAAGAGATCTGGGCTACTAATCGTGTGCACCGAGTCCAAATTGCAAGGTGTCCAGCGATGTTTTCATTTGCTACATGAGCTAGAGCATTAACCCTTGCATTTCTACCTTCTTTTGGTTCAAATCAGGCTACCCTGTAGGTTGTTGGGCATTCTACATGGGCTGATTGACTTGATTCAAGGGCAGCTGAGTATATACATGACCCTAACCCATGGGTTTTTGCAGTGCATAGTTGTTGGGTCTAGATTGGTTCTGCTGTTCCAGATCTTTCTAGGAAAAGTTAGGGTGATTTCTACAACCAGAATTATAGGAATTCAAATATGAGTTGGACCTAACATTCTCTTGTATAGCATAAACATCCTCGTAAGGTAAGGATGAAGAGTAAGAACGATCAGAGTCCTTAGTTTGGAACCCATAAGGTTCCGAGAAGTTATGGCTCATAGGTTGAGCTGACTCAAGTTTGTTTAGAAACTCCCATCCTGTAGAAGTTTACGAAGAATGGAATCTTGAATTGTGGGATTGAGTGGATGTAGATGTGTTTCTAGAATTGCTAGACATCCACTCCATTCTTTTGACAAACAAATCCACTTTGTCTAGTTAATTGCATATCAATTCCATATCAAATGTATGACAGTCTTGAACCTCATTGGCATTTGATCTGGGATGTTGGGATCGATTGAAGGTTTCCATGGAACCATGGCTTATAGAGTTTTCGCTCACTTCCTCGAACAAGTTGTATGCATTATCTACATCCTTGTTGAGGAAATTACCTCTGCACGAAGCATCCACAAGATTATGGGATTGATTGTTCAACCCGTGATAAAAAATCTACATGAGCTGCCATTTAGGCACCTCGTTGTGTGGAAAATTCTGTAATAGATCTTGGAATCGCTCCTAAGGCACATGAAATGGTTACCTTGGATACTGGGCAAAAGTGGTAATCGCCCATCGTAGACCATTGGTCCATCCAATTGGGAAGAATTTCTTTAGGAAGATCGATTTCAATTCTATCCAGGTAGCAATTAATCTTCCAATGGTGCGATACCAATGTGTAGCCTTATCCCTAAGTGAGTAGGGGAAAAGCCTCATGAGCCTCTATTCCACATATGCATTTTGCGATTTTGTGGTCTGAACCAAAGTGGGGTCAGATCCTCCAAATGTTGGAATGGATCTTCTTAGCCAAGCTCATGAAAGTGTTTAATCAAACTCAAAACTTAGGGCTTGATCTCAACATTGTTGGTGGGGATCACAACATTGGGACGATCCCCGTAGTTTGAAGGGTCATAAAAATCCTTCAAAGGCCGAGCACCTTGACCATTCATTTGTTGGTACCATTCTTGCATTTGTCACAATTGGTCTAACTACCTTTGAATTAGCTCCTGCTGGCTTGGAGGAAGGCGAGGTGGTTGTGGATCATCCATGGGATTAACTTAGCTAAAACTCAACCTACACCTCCACGAATGGTTGAAAGGTCCTTCGATTCGATGATTCAGTGACCTCCTTCCAAGCATGCACTGGAAGGAAGTTGGAAGGATGGAAAAAGAATCCTTGGAGCACAAGCAAACAACCTTGTCCTTAGGTAGGGTAGCCTAATGACCTACAAACTCTCAAAACCCATCTTAAGATTAAAAGTGATTTAGTCTACTCTTGTCCAGCCAATCCAACTAGTTAGAGGAAGGAATTGGGGAGATGGTTCTTCCCTTGGCTTTCACCTCAGGTTCCTTTGATATTGATATGGCGTGGAAATCGCAAGTTTAAGGAAAACAACGTCATAGTATAGTCGTGAAATCCACTCATCAAAAATAATTTTTATAATAATGAGACTTGGAGTCTTGATCAATCATCTCTAGGAGGCATTTTGGAAATGCAAATTCAAATTCGATCTTGCTCGCTCTACTTGTTCAAAAATCGCATGTTAATTTATACTAAATACATATTGATATATGACATGTTGTTGCCAGAATACCAGAAATTAAAAGCATGCATCTTTAATCACACAAAAAGATGATAATCAAGCACATGGTGATTTTCAACATAAATATATATATATATAAATATTTTGCTTGAGGCATGATGGTCGTAACAACACAAGTAGTGGAATGCTTATACAGGGAAATTTAAATCTAGCTAATAGAAAATGTGTGCACGTGCGAATCTACAAGAGACTGCTTGTGCACCATGCAAGAGGGAGAGATAGCTACACTACTAAGTAGTAAATAGCATAATAAATCTACAAAGAACTATGCTACTTATCTAGCTAACAGAACGAAGGGCATTCGAAGGTGGGCTCTGATGGCCTTTGAGTGGGTGAGAGGAGAAAGAGGGAAGGCCAATGGTGCTTAGGCCGACCCTTGGAGAGAGGTTGGAGAAGGTGATCTAGGCACTTGCAATGGAGGTGGTGATGGCCATGGTGTACTCGTGGAGATGGAGGTGGAGGTGTAGGTGGAATGAGTGGAATGAAGCCAAAGAGCCAAGATTGACCAAATGGCAACCTCTTCGGTCTTTTTGTAGGCTTAAGGGATGCTCTTTAGAGAATTATGGAATTCTCTAGAGAGGCCTATGGTGGGAGCTCATGGGAGAGGGAGAGAGAGGGCGGATGGGTGATTTTTAAATCAACATTTGGTTGATCTAAAAATTGAATGCATCTTGGTTGCTACTTTTAGCAACCAAGGCAACAACACATGGTAGAGAGTTCTAGAGAACTCTAGCTAGGCTAATTTCATGTAGGTGGTGTGTGTGGGTGTGTGTAGGTCGAAATATAGGTGGCTAGGTTCATTAGGTTAGGTTCTAGTGGGTTTAGGTCAATGTAGGTCTCAAATTAGGGTTGCAAACCCTAATTCACTAAGGTAAAATGCAATTAAACTTTATACAAGTTTAATTGGGTGTGTGAAAACCTAATTAAGAGTAAACTAACTCAATTAAATCAGGTTTAGGTCAATTGGACTCTTACTAAGTCCAATTGGGCTGGGTGTGTTGAGATCAGCGCTCAATTGGACTCACTGAGTCCAATTGAGTGGGTTGATGAAATTGACTATGATCCAAGTCAATTAGGTTTACTGAGGACCTAATTAGGTCCTTAGGGAGGTCTAGAGGTGATGTACTTGGTTAGGGCACCTTAATTTAGGTTCCTAGGGGGTTAGAATTGGGTTTAGGGACCTAAGAACTCAAGATCAAGGCTTGAATTACAAAATAGGAATTGGAGAACAGTTTTGGACATGCAATAAAGTTATTAGACATCTTATAATGAAAAATTTGAAGTCTAGACTTATTGTCTGGACATCCAATCAGAGTCAAGAGGGATTCTGGGTGCTGTCATGGGTATTCTGCAGAAATTGGACATATGACCAAGTGTCTAGATGTCCAATAATGCTGCAAATGTGGGTTTGAGGTATGCGAGTTGTGGCTAAGGGTTCTGGACATCCTATAACTCATCTGGACATCTAGGAATAAGCTGGAATTAGGGTTTTATGGCTTCCTAGGGTGCAGTGACCTAATCTAAGGGTGGCTAAGGCTTGGGGAAGCTTCTAGGTTGTCTTAGGGCTAGAGTGGACCTAAGTTCTTCACAATTTACTGCTTTATTCCTACTTAATAGAATAGCATACCTCAACTCCCTTACAATATTGTCTACTACATCTACTCTAGGTCTTCTACTCCAGCTCTGCTGCAACTCTAGCTTCATGTCCAACTTCAGATCCAGTCTCAGATCTAGCTCCTGAGCTTCTTATTACCTGCAAATTATATAATGCATATAATCAGTACATTATATCATTATTTCATGCATAGCTAAAGGAAAGCAGTAAAGATCCAAATAAAGC
This sequence comes from Thalassia testudinum, assembly GCA_037157565.1. Classification (NCBI taxonomy): domain Eukaryota; kingdom Viridiplantae; phylum Streptophyta; class Magnoliopsida; order Alismatales; family Hydrocharitaceae; genus Thalassia; species Thalassia testudinum. The sequence goes on along the minus strand of JAZHRO010000025.1, from coordinate 65,423,895 downwards.
TTATGCATGCATGAACTACACTAGCTTATGCTAAGTTCTAGCCTAATTTAGGTCAATTAAGACCTATGATTACTGTGCAATTAAATACCCCCCAACTACTGTCGTTTGATGCTAATCCCCTTGTTAGACATCAAATGAATCGGTAGGAGTAGATTAATTGTAAATAATCTCAATCTGAGCCCCAAAGAGTGAGTCCAATCCTTAAGGCCAACATCTACTTGATTTTAATTAGGCGTAGGATTGAATGTGCTCTAGAATGTGATGGGCCTTTTTAATGGGTTGTGCCTTTAAAATTTGATTAAAAAGTGTATGTGTGCACAACCAGGGTTTTCAAACAAGTTATTTGGGGATATGTCTTTCAAGGTTTAACCTTGTTTAGTAGCTTTTAAGATTCAATTATTAGGTTTGTTTATCAAGGTTTTGTGAGGCACACCAGGTTTTGAAAGCATAGGTAAAGATATATTTCTTTACAAATCAAAGATATTGTGGAGTGCCTGGTTCAACCCTAATAATTGAATCCTATGGGGCAGCTACTGGATGAATAAATTTTATTTGAAGTGGTGCAGCCCAGACATCTCAAATAGTTGGCCTATTTGCACCACTGAGTTAAGGCACACAAAAATGTTTAACCTATTCAGATTTCCACTCACTTTTGTATGTGTTAAGTTAATGTGTACCAAATCCACATGTTAGATTTTGGTTAAGTGGTAGAATCAAGGTGATAGTGCACCATAGGTTTGTGGGATTAAATGTGTCACTTTTAAATCGAATCCCATAATCAGAGAAGAATATTTTTTTTAAGTTTATGTGGGTGGGTAAGGTAGGTGAAGGTGACAAACAAACACCACAACCTATCCTAGGGTTTATAAAATTCCTAAGTTGATTAGGGTTTGAGTTATTTACATGGCAAAATAAATTCTAGGGGACTGGGGGAGTGGGGCGGTACACTTACGTAACATTCACCAGCACTTTATTGCAATCTAACTACTTTTGCTCGCCTCTAGAAAGCACTTGCAATCACAATAAGAATGGAGACAAAGTGAGATAAAAGTTAGGTTAGTGTGGGCGAACGTGGAAAATCAAAGACCGGTGCCTACCCAACAATGATGCCAAAATGATCGTTGAGGAAATTTGTGTGAAGAATAGTTAGAGTTTTCAGAAAGAGAAACCCGTGTTGTCGTATTTTCATAGAAAAATCTGGCTTATCAAATAAATTTAACCGAGATTGGATGAGTCTCAAGTCGAACACGTGGAAAAGGTATTTGATTTTCTTTTGAAATCTGCACTTTGTTTTATTTGTTTTTGGAGAATTTTGGGTTTTCTATTTTTTTGTGTTTTTATCTAGCAAGATTTTACATCATAATAATGTTATGCTACTCTACTATATTTGTAAAATAAAAGAGAGAGAGATATACAGAGAGAGCACAAACTATTTCTTTATATCAAGGCTTCAATAATGTTTTTACAGAAATAATTGCGGGAAATTGAAATCTAAACTAGAAAGTAGGAAGGACAGAAGGGGAGAGAGGTTATCCTCCTCGACAGCTGCTTGGAGGATGAGTTGCGTAGATTGTGCCTGGACGAAGATGTGAGAAGTTGGAGTAAGGAGAATGGCATCCGAAGACAAAGAGGTGAGGCAAGGCGGCATCACGGCGTGATCCACTTCTTGGAACGAGGATGAGGGGATGGCTGGCAAGTGCTACATGAATAGGGGATGAGAAGGTGGCAAAAATTATTTGTAGAACTCTAGTGGAGCATCTCAAGCTTGGGACTCACTCAAGAGTGCTCTTGAGCTCTAGAGAGGAGTTGAGGAGAGTAAGAAGGGATGAAGAGGAAGGAGGGCGATCATAGGGGTATTTATAGGCTGATGGAAGGCTTTGGCAAATCATTTGGCACTTAAGGCCACGCAACACACGTCACGTAGCTGCCTGGACATCGCATGCATAGCGCGTGTGCTCGCACATGCATAGCTATGGAAGAAGTGCAGCTGTTGGATCAGCATTGCATGCTCCAGAATGCACAGAGATCCTGCTTTAGGGATTGTGTAGGCAAGGTGAGGGTGTGCGAGGTATGTCCGATGCTTGATCTACAATTGTGATCGCATTCCAAATCGCACGTTAGGCGCACCCGAGCACTCGTTGCGCCACATGGAAGCACCAGCTCCGCATGATCATGATCTCATGGCATCAAATGTGTGCCTCGCACGCTCTTTAAATTATCTGGGCAATGTGGCACAACGTTAGCCCTCCATCACCGATCAAACAACCAAACCTCATTGAGGCACAGACAAGCACCGCACATCAGGACTCGACTGCGCTATCTCCTCTCTGAGAACCGCATGCATAACCACCTTGCTGTAGGCACTCTTACTTCACTGGATGATTATTTAAAGGTTACGAGCTCTCAAGATCTCAACCGTTGGACATGAATCCAATGGTCAAGACTGCTTGATCCAAGACCCTTTAGAAAACATAAGGCATAGATTGAGCTCCTCTCAGCCATTGGATGAAGATCAACGGCTAAGAATCAATTGTGTTGATGAGGAGGGAGGTAGCGGTGCCCTTGGGTAGCTTTGGGTAGCCTAGATGGCGCCACAGGGCACCATCTAGGTCGTCCATCTTCTTTCCTTCATAGGTGGCACGACGGATGTCGGATCGAGTCAATTTTCACGTCATTGGGTTGCGATCGATCACGCAAATCCATTCCTACAGTTGGATTCTTTATTCAAAATCCAGGTTTGCATCACCTTGCCTTTTGGCTGTTGATGTTCTTCGGATTGCATATGATGCTACAGAGGTTCAATCAAGGCAATTTCGAAGGCATTGGACTCCAATCATTGCCCTAATCAGGTTCGTATGATTGGATCTTCAATCTAAGGCCCAAAAATGTATCTACTTCACCCCTAGCCATAAAAATAAGAAAATTAATGTACAAATTATACAATCTATTCTAAATTCATGATGTTGCATGTTATACAATATTTATAATGCTAGAAGCTTCTATGAGCCTAGGAACATGCATAAGCTGGCATTTTAAGCCAAATAAATGTGTTTGAAGTATAGATAACTTGGTTATTTGCTTTGAAATTTCATTCAGGTTTGGAAATGATCGAGTATTCATTTCTTTCGAACTCTCGTGTTTCAGGTACTATCTATTTTTCGCTTATGTTTATTGCATGCATTAAGAACATCGTGTGAAATGGGCATGGGTGGGGGTAGATAACAATTTCAAAATCATTCTTATTTATCTCCAGAATTATATGTATTAGTGGTTTTTCTTGAATTAAGCGTGTTCTCGAAAAGTAGTCATTTGATTAAAAAAAACCCTAGCTTTTATAGTTTCAGCTACGGAAAAAATAGAAAATTCGATTTTGAGGTTTTACTGATCTTAGGAAAAGTACGAACAAAGTCTTTTCGGCATGACACTTTAGGCTGGCTTAATTATCTCAAGTATTTACTAAAATATGGACTCATTTCTCGAATCATTGACAAGTGATTAGTAGGCTTTCGGGAAGAAAAGTTAGGGTTTTGGAAAAACCCGTCATCGTAGTCACAAAACTCGCTATCAAATAAATTTTTACAGAAACTCGAAAAGGGAGTCTCGGGTCGAACACGAGGAGGCGACGTTTGCTTCTTTGAAATTTGCATTTCGCTTTGTTTCATTTTGGTATTTTGTATTTGCTTTTTCTTTTCTGGCATTTTATGATAGTGTGGGAACAAGAAGGAATATTATCTATACTAAGCTATTCTAGAAAGTAGGAAAGAACTATTCTACTTGCTAAGTATGAAGGAAGAGAGAGAATAAAAACCTACTTCTAGATAAATGCTTGACAAATGTTTATTACAAATGCTTCCACACTATGAAAGCAGTAAAAGGGAAAGGGGGTGAGGGAAACCCTCTTTGTCGACTGCTCGAAGGATGAAGCTACTTTGACGTGGCCCGGGCGAAGATGTTGAGGAGTTGGAGGAAGGAGAACAGCATGAGAAGGTGAGGGGAGGATGGGCGGCGTCGCAACGTGATTTGCTTCCCAGAATGGGGTTGAGAAGATAGCCGATGAGAGCTCCACGAATAGTGATGAGAGGGTGGAAAATACTTTTTCTTTTCTCTAGTGGACCATCCCAAAGGTTTGGGACACAAGCTCAAAGTGTGTTTGAGCTCTAGAGTAGGTGATGAGAGCATAGGAAGGAATGAAGAGAAATGGGAGAGGTGTAGGTCTTTATATAGTAGTGGAGAGGGGTGTACTTGCATGCATGGGTCAACAACGACATTCAAAACATCGCTGAAGACCCACCTTGGATGTTGTTGAAGCCTGTGCACACCACCGCTGGTGCTCGCTTACTAAGGCGTAGTTGACGAACAGTCGTTGGATCATAATCTCACGGCTAAGGATTGCATCGAGATCGCACCTCTCACTTGCGTCAGATGCCGCGTGAGATCATGCATCCAATCGCACATAATCCCACATCACACCATCCATGCAGCCACGTAGTGCTATAGGTGCCGCTTGATCATTACCAAACGGCGCTGGTTGCACGTGCCGCTTGCCTTGCCACTATGAAGCAGCCGGTGGAAAGCAATGTGGCTCAATCAGGCTCATCAACCTGAGATCGCACAACCTAATTTATTCCACTCTTTAGTTGAGCGAGTGTGGATTGGGTTTCAAACGTGGGTCACCACTTTGGGAGCTCCTCTGCACACCATTGCACTAAAGAGGCCTGAATGTTGCCTTTTTTATTTCCCAGCAGCCAAGGGTAATGTGATCTTAGCCATTGGATTTTCATCCAATGGCTAGGATCTCACGTGGAAGGCATCCTTGGGGAAGAAGGGCGGCTACGTTGGGCGATCTAGATGACAGTCTAGATGGTGACACATGGCACCATCTAAATCGTCCACCTTTCTTTGCTGGCAGAGTATGCCACAATTCTCGGATCAAGATGATTTTCGCATCGCTAGACTACGATCGCCACTCCGAATCCATCCGTACGGTTGGATTTTTCATTTGAAGCTTCAAAAATGTCACGCCCTGCTTCCTGGCCACAATAATGCATGAATTACTGTACAATTTATACAGATCACACTAAAGGCAATATGATGAATGTTATGTAGTATTTATATTTTGGAATGCAATGTTAAGCTTAGGAACTATCATAAGTAGGCATTTTATCATGAATTCATGCGTGTTTATCATATCCCCATGCTTATCTTTTGCTAGTCTCTAGCAAAATTAACCTAAATGCTATGTAAATGATAGAATCAAGATTTGATCACTTAGGCAAAATTTGTTGATCACAATAGAAAATTTCAACTGACCTAATTACAAAAATTCAATAGTGCTCGGGTAGCTGCCAAAATGTAGACCAACCAAGTCCTTGCCTTATTTGAAAAGGGAAGATACATTTTTTTCTATTTTTCTTCTTTTCAAATTTTCCTTTTTTTTTGGAATTTTGAGTTGAGAGTTTCGGGATAACTTTTTACAGCTACCCGACTCGCCCAAGACTCGAAAAGGACTCTAAGTGCTAAGCATCTTGTGAAAAAGTGATAGACTTATTGAGCAGCAGTTAAAACGGACTTCAGGTTTCTGCAACCCTAGCTGACCTTAAGAGTTTCTTCCTAAAGGTTTATCTTTTCGATCGATAGCTTTCTCCCTACTTTTTTATTTTTTTACGAGGTCAACATAAGGGCGAAACCAGTGTATATCTCTCCAATTTATTCAACTTCCCTGCTTCTTCCCTAAGAATTTTGGGAATTATTTGAGCATTTTTGTGAACTAGGCTTTGGACAATTAGCTAATGAGCTGTTACCCAAAGCAACTTGCCAGCCATACTTGTGCAATGATGTGTGGTTTATTTTTCTATTTTTACTTTTCTCCTTTTTCTATTTTTCTATATTATTTTTTTCTTTTTAGTTTTTAGTATCATTTTTTTCTTTTTCTAAGTAGGTGGCTTCCTTGATCTAAGATTTACCAAAAAATAGTAGAAAGAGTATGGTCATGTAGTTGGGCTCTAGACAATAGGCCAATGGGCTATTACCCACGATAATTTACCAGCCATACTACCCTAGAAAGTTCATTAGCTACCTAATTTCCATAAAACCACTGAAAAGTGAGTTAGTGCAAATAGTGTGTAGATGCTTAGGCTTAAAGCCCTCTCAAATTAGAGGGCAAGTTGATAAGTCGTGTACTTATCACCCTAATTTATTGACCAAATTAGAATAGCATTACTTGGCGAGGACTCGAGACCAAGTCCACATTTTAGTAGACACCCAGGCTGATTAAGTCCTAAGATCTGAAGAGTCTAAGTGTTCAGGTCCTAAAGTATCATTTCCTACAGTTAACAACTCCTAATGCCTAAGTTCTCTTTTCCTAATTCTATTTTTTTTATTAAATAACAAGAAATTACTATTACGAGCTGACAAAATAATCAAATCATAAAGTATCCACCCCCATGCCTAGCTAATGCAATGTCCTCATTGTAAAATAAAAGCATAAAGGACGGCAGAATTTGAAGAATATCACCTGTATTCCGTGAAACTCCGGTTAGCTCCAAAATAGTCTATACACGTGTTGAGTTTAGTGCCTTCAGCTAGGCATAGTCCTCAAACCAAAAATCATAAACATTGAGGCTACAAGAACAAAGTTTTCGGACCCCAAGATAAGGGTCCCGGAGAGTGAAAGTGGGCTTGCCAAAGAGATGATCAATGAAAGTGGCAAGCTGGTGATGCAAGGAGAGCCCAAATGGTCTACAATAGGAGTTTTATTGACTCAATATAGAGGAGGTTTGGGTGGGTGTAGGATTTGTACAATGGTTGGGTGAAAAAGGATGATGAGGGTTTTGTGATGTGTTGGGGGTTTGTAATGTGTGTGTGTACTCTAGAATACTAAGCTTTTCAAGAGTTTCTCCCCAAAATTCAATTAATCCACAAAATCTGGGTGCTTGATCCAACCATTTTGATCTTCATGATTTCCACCCATTATTTGAACCTCAAACTCTAAATTTCAAGATGAGGATGTTGGTGGGTTTTAACTTGATCATGTGAATCTTCCAACAGATTCCCATTTTCATAAATATTTTCCTCATCCCAATTTGCCACAGTTGGTTGCATTGTCCTCAATTATTCTGACAACCTTGTGATTTTCTTCCTGAGTTTGGGTTGGGTTAACCATTAAGGGGTTGTCTAATGTGTGTATGGTCATTACCTCCTCTATTCTGCCAAGTTCCTCCATCAAACCATAATTAATTTTATCCTTCTTTGAGACCTCTAAAATATTAAATTGATTTGTTTTATTCCCTGAGGTGATTTCTATATCTCCCGCTTCATAATCAATCCTTGCCTTGGAGGTGGCCAAGAAAGGACTTCCCAAAATAATCGGGGTGTGGTTAAGCTATTTTGGTGCTTCCATGTCAACGACCATAAAATCAACAAGATAATGCAAATCATTAACCTTGCCTAAAACATCTTCCAAGGGACCCCTTGGTTTTGTAATAGATCTATCGGCCAACTACAGGATTATGTCAATGTGTTTCAGGTGGCCTAGACCTAGTTTCCTATGTAGTGAGGTAGGGATCACACTAATGGAAGCACCCAAGTCGAGGAGGGCCCAGTCAGAAGTAATGTTTCCTATTGTGCAAGAAATCAGCAAGGCTCCCAAGTCCTACTTCTTAGGGTGTGCTTGTTTAAGATTAGTGTGCTTGTGTTGTCAGACAATACTACTCTCCTAGTGCTTTCAGATTCTGCTATACTCTTCTCATTATATGAATTCAGTAAAGCTTTGGCATAGGCGGGGATTGATCCAATAGCTATGAGGAGTAAAATGATTATCAATTTCAAAGCCTGAAGTAAGGACATCCTCTCCTCCAATTTCTCCTCTGGCTTTTTCTGTTCGCCCATACAACATACTCCCGAATCAAACTCTGATGTTTTGTTGATTACATTCTTACTTGGGAGTCTAGAGTTCTTATTAAGGGTCTTAATGGTATTGACCTGGGTTTGTGTGGGACCCTTGTATCTACTACCACTCCTCAAGGTGATGGTATTAGCAGTGGAAAAGTGCTATTGGTTAGTGCCTTGGGGAGGGTTGGGCAAAATAGGAGACTCCCGATTGATTATGGTAAGAACTTGGTTAACTCTAGGAGGGACTTAGGTAGCCTGATAGATAGCATGAGCTTGAGCATGTGGCTTCCCACTATTAGCAAAACCTTGAGGCCTAGCGCCTCGGTTCTGCACATTCCTTGGGTTTGGTACAGGCTGTGATGGTAGAGATACAAGCTATCGATTATTTGCACTAAGTCCAGATTGCAAGGTGTCTAGTGAAGTTTTTATTTGTTGCATGAGCTGGAGCATTGACCCTTACATTTCTACCATCTTTAGGTTTAAATCAGTCTACCCGACAGGTTGTTGGGCATTCGACATGGGTTGATTAACCTGATTTGGGGGTAGCTGAGTATATACATGACCCTGACCCATTGGTTGTTGTGGTACATAGTTGTTGGGTCGATATTGGGTCTGCTACCCCTGATCTCTCTAAGAGAAGTTAAGGTGATTTTTCCAACAAGGATTATATGAGTTCGAGTAAGGGTTGGACCTAGTGTTCTCTTGTATAGCATAAACATCCTCATAAGATGAGGATGAAGGGTAAGAAGGAACAAAAAAACTAGGATCAAAGGCCCCAGTTTAGAACCCATAAGGTTCCAAGAAGTGCTGTCTTGAAGGTTAAGCCGACTCAAGTTGGTTCACAAACTCCCGTCCCATAGGAGCTTGTGAAGAATGGAATCTCAAGCTCTGGGATTGAGTGGATCTAGAATTATTAGAGTTTCCGGACATCCACTCTTCCATTCATTTAACAACCAGATCCACCATATCTAATTTATTGTAGATCAATTCCATATAAAATGTATGAGAATCTTAGACCTCATTGGCATTTGATCTAGTTTGTTGGGATCGGTTGAAGGTTTCCATGCAAGCATGGTTTATAGAGTTTTCGCTCATTTCCTCGAACAAATCATGCGCTGCGTCTTTTTTGAGGAAATTGCATCCGCAAGAAGCATCCACATGATGATAGAGTTGATCATTCAACCATGGTAGAAAATCTACACAAGTTGCCATTTAGGCACATTGTAGTGTGGACACTTCCGCAATAGATCCTGGAATCGCTCCCAAGCCCCGTGAAACGGTTCCCCCAGCCGTTGGGTGAAAGTGGTAATTGCCCGTCTAATGCATTGGTTCGTCCAATTGGGAGGAATTTCTTTAGGAAGGTTGATTTCAAAGCTATCCAGGTAGCAATTGGTCTTCCAATGGTACGATACCAATGTGCGGCCTTATCCCTGGGTGAATGGGGGAAAAGTCTCATGAGCATCTATTCGTCATCCACATTCTGCGATTTGGTGGTCTGAACCAGGGTGATTAGATCCTCTAAATGTTGGAATGGGTCTTCAAAGCCAATACCATGAAAGTGTTTAATCAAACTCAAAACCTGGGGCTTGATCTCAACATCACCAGCGGGGATAACAATGCCGGGATGATCCTTGTAATTTGAAGGATCATAAAAATCATTCAAGGGCTAAGTGCTCTGACCATTTATTCATTATAACCATTGCTGCATCTGTTGTAATTCTTCCAACTGCCTCTAAATCAGCACTTGTTGGTTTGGGGGCGGGGGAGGTGGTTGTTGATCAACCATGGGATCTTCTTGGCTATAACTCAACCTCCGCCTCCGACAATGGTCTAAAGGTCCTTCCAAGAGAGGATTCAATGACCTCCTTCCAAGTTGTAAATCTCTACTTAGAGGGGGTGAGATCAATGTGACGTAAAAAATGCGGAATTAAAATATAAAATAATCTCACAAAATAACAATCTCACAATGTACACAATGACTTTTAGGTGGAAACCCAACCCGAGTGAAAACCACCACCTAACCCTCTTGAGTTAGGATTTTCTGATCAACCAAGTTGATCAAATCCACTAACGTACTACTTAAACGAGGGTAGTACAACCTCAATTACAACCACACTACAAGTGCGAGGGTAGCGTTCCTCAACCCCTTCTCTTCACGAGAAGGATTTTGCCCCTCGATGGAGATGGGAATTCGCAACGCGAATACCCAACTAAATAACAAAGAAAAGTACAATAATAATCCTATAGAGCCAACAAAGTAATTCTTAAACTAAGCTTCTATAGGAGTCAGGATGCTTCCCTTTGCTGGAAGTGCATCGACGACGCGGATGCATGAACTACGCGACGACGCAACGGTGCTCTCGTGAACTATGGCGGGAGAGCGGGTGCACAATGGATTGATGCTATCTAGATGTAGAACTTAAGCTTGGAGAGCTAGAGCTTTCTTCTAATTGATCTACTTCTTCTTGACACAAAAGAGTGGAAAGTATGTTTGCTTGGTGTGTCTAGGTGTGTCTTTGAGTGGCAAAGGTTCTCCTTTATTTATAGAGGCCCTAGGAAGGCTTTGGAAGGCTTTGGAAGGCTTCCATAGCCATTGGGTGCAAGCTCTAAGAGAATCTGGCCGAAATTAGGATTAATCATTACACTGACAGGGTTACCAGACGTCTGGTCCTGGCATCAGATGTCTGGAAAACCAGTTTAAGACATCTGGGAACAAAGTTCGACGTTTGATTATAGGTGGGTTTCCTTCCTGACTTGAATCAGATCTAAACAAGGTTCTAGTGAATTGTCATTAGATGACATACAGGACATCTGGAATGATGTCTAGACGTTTGGAAACCTACTTTTCTACAGGAATGGATTTCCAAGAGAGTGCAACAGCTATAAAATCTCTGAGAAGAGATTTTGGGTCAGCCGAGGCAAAATGGTCATGTATCAAACATCTGGTGTCCTCTACGGACGTCTATTACGAGGAAACGGTCATTTTCTTCAGTGTTAACTAAGGCAGCCAACGGTCCACTAATTGGACATCTTGCAAAGTCATCAGACGTCCTCTACAACGTCTGGACTAAGGTCTAGATGTTTGATTTCATCAGACAGAACTAAGTGTAGCCTAAACATAATCGGACGTCTTAGTCAACAGTCTGACATCTTAAAAGTATTTATCTGACGTCTGATTTTTAGATTAGACGTCTGAAAAGGCTGTGTGAACCCTAGTTTGGTTTTCTAAGTTTTTTACATAAAACCTAAGTATCCTAGGTTTGTGCAGGTGTTCCTAGGACTACTGTAAGTGTTCTTTGAGGCTCTTTAACATGAATCTAAATAACAAAATAAAGAGCAACAAAAGAAACAAAAAAATACAAGGAGTACAAGGAAAGGAAATCTATCATATTCTTCATCTCCTTCCTTCTTCAAGCCATCGCTCCTCGCAAAGCTCCTCTGTTTTCCGTCAAGCTCCTCCAATCCACCATGGATGTGAGCTCGAACTCCATCTAACCACGTCTCGATTTGCAATTAACCTGAAATCTAAGACTTTAAGTGTAAATGTTAAATGACATGTGTTTTGTTATCATCAAAATAAATGATCGCAGTGCTCTAGCACCAACAATCTCTCCCTTTTTGATGATGATAAAACCATAAATAATAGTGCAAAAAAGAAAAAAAGCCTCCCCCTTTTTGACATTATCACAAAGGTTTAATTGATTTTAAATTACCTATAACTCCCCCTTAAAACATGCTCTTCTATGAATTTCTTTTAACAAGAGTAATGTCCTCCCTCTTTTTGTAACAACATGATAGCTATTATTTTTCTCCCCCTTACTAAAGGAACTATAGCTAACTTACATCTCCCCATTAATAATTGACAATGAGCTCATAATTTAAACTCCCCCTATCTATATGCTTAATGATAAAAAGATAGGGTAAAGGGTTTTACCTCACCTACCATGGCCAATAAAATGGCCCAAATGGAGGTGGTGGATGCCATATCGGATGGGGCTCCCACCCATAGCTTGGAGGCCCAGGCAATGGCGCCAGTCTCCAGTCTGGCAGTCGACGTGCGACGGGTCCATTGTTTGTTCTCTATCCCGTCGGTCTTCTTGTCCTTCTCCTTGGTCTACTCTTTGGTCTTCCCAACTCGAGTTGAACAGCCATGAGCTTGTAGGTCTAGTCCTTTGTGTTGTAGTCACCCTTGTAACCTACAAAACAAGATTCCAAATCTTTCTTCAGTATTCAAGTGAGCTTGGATCCGGATTTGTTAGCAGGTCTCCTTGATGGAGATCCTTTTCCAAACTTAGGGCTATATAAGTTATCTACCGTATTTATCAAATTACTTGATTTTTCCCTAAGACATGCGATTTCTTTTCCTATAATATTCATCGTAGTCTTTAAATCAGAAATTTCTAACTTTAGACTAGCATTTTCTTCAATCAATTTAGTATTTTCATTGATTAAATTCTTATTTTCTAATAGCAAGTTATTATCCTTAGGACTAGTTTCTAGATCCTTGAGTTGTTTTTCTAACCTCTCATTTTCATTTTTAAGAAAACTAAAGTTCTTTTTAACATTTTTATTTTCTAGCTTAAGTGATTTACTAAGTTCAAATAGCTCATCAAAAGTATCTTGTAAATCGGAATGTACCTCATTGTCGGAGTTGTTGCTATCGCTATCACTTCCTCTGGCCATGAAACCAAAGCAAGCAGTATCATCCTTCACAGACTTTTCTTTTTCCTCTTCCTCTAAGCTTGAGCTGTCCCAAGTTGCTTGGAATGCCTTCTTCTTAGACTTCTCCTTTTCCTTCTTTTCCTTCTTGAGAAGTGGGCATTCTGGTCGTAAATGCCCTTTCTCGTTGCAGTGGTAGCAACGTCTCAGGCTTTCCTTCTTCTCCTTCTTCTCTTTCTTTGATTCCCTACAAAACTTGGAAAACTTTTAAAGTAAAAATTTAAAGTCTTCGTCATCGGAATTTACCTCGCTATCCAACACAACTCTAAATGCAAGGGTCTTCTTCGACTTTGGCTTCGGTGTATCCTTCTTCTTCTGATTCAGCTTTGTCTCATAAGCCATTAGATTGCCTAGGAGATCTTCCATGTTAAGCTCCTCCACCTCATTTGCTTCCTCAATCGCGGTGACCTTCTGCTCCCATTCTGGTCCAAGGGAACGGAGTACCTTTCCTTGAAGCTCCCCCTTGATGAAGGTCTTCCCTAAAGCTTTCAAATTATTTACAATGAGAGTGAACCTAGTGTTCAACTCACTTAAAGATTCTCTAGAATTCATAGATAAAGATTCAAATTCTTGAGAAAGTAAATTTAGTTTAGAAGTTTTTACCTTAGAGGTACCTTCGTGAGTAACCTCAAGTGTGTGCCAAATCTCATATGGTATAGTGCATTGCGAGATTCTGTTGAACTCCTCCGGGCTGAGCGCGCAGTAGAGGGTGTTCATGGCCTTCGCATTCAAAGAGAGTTCACGAAATTTTTGTTGCGAGTAGCGTCCCGCAGGTTTCTCTGGGATGTCAAATGGTGTCTCGCACCTAACCCAAATAGTGAAGTCATTGGCTTGAAGCCAAGTCTTCATCCGCAGCTTCCAGTAAGGGTAGTTGCTCTTGTCGAAGAATGGCGGACGGGTCGTGGACTACCCCTTGGATATCCGGATTGTGGAACTGCTCCCCTCCATGACCTTCTTGCTGGGCGTTACTCCGATTTTGCAAGAACCTGCTCTGATACCAATTGTAAATCCCTACTCGGAGGGGGTGAGATCAGTGTGACGTAAAAAATGCAGAATTAAAATATAAAACAATCTCACAAAATAACAATCACACAATGCACACAATGATTTTTAGGTGGAAATCCAACCAGGGTGAAAACCACCACCTAACCCTCTCAAGTTAAGATTTTCCGATCAACCAAGTTGATCAAATCCACTAACATACTACTTAAACAAGGGTAGTACAACCTCAATTACAACCACGCTACAAGTGCGAGGGTAGCGTTCCTCAACCCCTTCTCTTCATGAGAAGGATTTTGTCCCTCGATGGAGACGAGAATTTGCATACGCGAATACCCAACTAAATAACAAAGAAAAGTACAATAATAATCCTATAGAGCCAACAAAGTAATTCTTAAACTAAGCTTCTATAGGAGTTAGGATGCTTCCCTTTGCTGGAAGTGTGTCGACGACGCAGATGCGTGAACTATGCGACAGCGCAACGGTGCTCTCGTGAACTATGGCAGGAGAGCGGGTGCATAACGGATTAATGCTCTCTAGATGTAGAACTTAAGCTTGGAGAGCTATAGCTTTCTTCTAATTGATCTACTTCTTCTTGACACAAAAGAGTGGAAAGTATGTTTGCTTGGTGTGTTTAGGTGTCTTTGAGTGGCAAAGGTTCTCCTCTATTTATAAAGGCCCCTAGGAAGGGTTTGGAAGGCCTTGGAAGGATTCCATAGCCGCTGGGTGCAAGCTCCAAGAGAATCAGGCCGAAATCAAGATTAATCATTACACTGACAGGGTTACCAGACATCTGGTCCTGGCATTAGACATCTGGAAAACAAATTTAAGATGTCTGGGAATAAAGTCAGACGTCTGATTATAAGCTGGTTTCCTTGCTGACTTGAATCAGATCTAAGTAGGGTTCTAGTGAATTGTCATTAGACGACATACAAGACGTCTGGAATGATGTCTGGATGTCTAGAAACCTACTTTTCTAAGGGAATGGATTTCCAAGTGAGTGCAACAGCTATAAAATCTCTGAGAAGAGATTTTGGGTTTGCCGAGGCAAAACGGTCATGTATCAGACGTCTGGTGTCCTCTATGGATGTCTGATACGAGGCAATAGTCATTTTCTTCAATGTTAACTAAGGTAGCCAACGATCCACTAATTGGACGTCTGGCAAAGCCATCAGACATCTTCTAAGACGTCTGGACTAAGGTCTGGACGTCTGATTTCATCAGATAGAAGTAAAGCCAGCCTAAACATAATCGGACGTCTGAGTCAACAGTCAAACGTCTTAAAAGTATTTATCAGATGTTTGATTTTCATATTAGACATCTGAAAAGGTTGTTTGAACCCTAGTTTGTTTTTCTAAGTTCTTTACATAAAACCTAAGTATCCTAGGTTTCTGCAGGTGTTCCTAGGACTACTGTAATGGTTCTTTGAGGCTCTTTAACATGAATCTAAGTAACAAAATAAAGAGCAACAAAAGAAATAAAAAAATACATAGAGTACAAGGAAAGGAAATCTATCCTATTCTTCATCTCCTTCCTTCTTCAAGCCATCACTCCTCGCGAAGCTCCTATGGTTTCCGTCAAGCTCCTCCAATCCGCCATGGATGCGAGCTCGAACTCCGTCTAACCACGTCTCCATTTGCAATTAACCTAAAATCTAAGACTTCAAGTGCAAATGTTAAATCACACGTGCTTTGTTATCATCAAAATAAACGATTGCAGTGCTCTGGGAAGGGGAATGATAGTCCCACATCAAGAATTCACGAGCAGGCGCCTTAGTATAAAATGTATTTGTTAAGTGGGCATATCAGTCATCAACACTCAGTGCACAGTTACCAGATGATCTGAGTATGCATGTGTGTGTGTGGGCGCATATGTGCCTTCGAGTGTGCGCCTGTGTGGTGTGCAGATGTGTGGCCCTGGGAGGGAGTGTGCGAGGCTCGGGAGGTGTGAGCTGGTTTGGCTCGAAACTCTAAACCGAAAATAAACCGAACTATAAATGAATCAGGCTTGGATCAAGTAGGGTCTGGTCCCACCTTGCAAAGGGTGCTGCATATTTCCAAAAAGTCTAAGCCGCAAATAAATAACTAATTTTTGGTTGAAGAGAAAAACCCAGTTCAATTTAGAAGGAAGAAGCTAAGGCTAAATGTTGAAGGAAATATGCTAAGGCTTGAAAAGAAATAAAGAAGGCTAAGGAAGAAAGGTTAAGAAGAAAGGGCAAAGGAAGAGAAGGAAGATAGAAGAAATCGCAAAGAGGCAAAGAAGGAAGAGGCTGAACAGGCACTGAGAGAAGAAAAGTAGAAGAGAGAAGAAAGAAAGAGGAAGAAGAAAGAGAGCTTGAGAAATAAAGAGAGAAAGCTAAAATAAAAAGAAATATAAGAGAGAAAATAAGAGAGAGAAATAGAAAGAGAAAGGTAAAAGAAGAAAAGAGAGAGAGAGAAGCTGAAGAAATAAAGAAAAGAAATGATTTTTCTTGCATTATTTTAAATTTCTTTTTGTTCTTTTAATGTTGTAACAAGGCAAGTTTTAAATAGAAGAATTCTTTATTGCCTTAATTCCTTTGAAATAAGTAGAAAATTAACATGTTTACTTGCTATTAAAGTAGATCATTTGAGTAAATATGCTTGCATATGTAATTTTGCATATTTCTTAAATTTAAATCATTAGGAAAAATTCATGTTATTAAAATTAACTTAATTATACCTCCTATGAGTTGTTTTGAATAGCTTGGTGAATTCTAAATAATATATACCTCCCAGCAAACCACCTAGACTCAACCAGTTAAAAGTAATAAAATCTGAAATGTTAGGTTAACTTAACCCTATACTACTCAACTGACACAAATTCGAGTTAACCTAAGTTACTTTCTTCTACACTTAATTAAGAAAAATTAACTTAATTAACTGTGTTGAGGAGTAGAACATTACATTCTAATGGCACCGTTGCTGGGGAGGTAATATTTTGCTTCATTCTATTCACCAAAACATTACCTGGTTTAATTTTGTATAATCATTTTGGTGACATAGGAGGTAACTGCAATTTTTTATGTTTTTAGTGTTTTGTTTTAATTAGTTTTATTTTTATTTTATTTTCTTTCTTCTTTTCAGGTTTATCTTTGCGGGTAATCTCAGGAAGAGGGTAGGTTTTCGTAGTTCTATTTTCCCTTATAAATACCATTGTAAGTATTTCTTTTCTTAGTCTTTAGTTAGTTTGAATTGTTGCGTTTAGTTAGATAAAAATTAAAAAAATACAAAAATACATCTTTTCTGACTAGCAGCAGCATATTATAGGCATACATTCTTAGGAGTGCATTCTATCTGCTAGTATATTTTTCTATCTAACTCGGGAAATTTCTACTATTTTTCTCGCATCAGCGAGAAAACACGCAAAAGAAAACCGCGTAGATCCATGTACTGGAAATAATAGCAAGACCACATATATTTCTTTGAAAATACTTAAAAGGCAGTCACTTTAATTCTTTCGATATATTGTTGAAATGATTAAGTAAAAAAAGAGGAAAATAAAAATTGTGACTTAATCTGTTTGCAGAATGCATGCGGGTTTTATCGCTATCATCTATTACATGTTATCGCGCACACAACATGATCACTAGAGTCACACGAGTCTGAATTTTCTATCTCTCCTCTTTGCACCTCTTAGGGCGTTGGTTGAAGATCAACAAGTCTATCTCACTACTAGAGCCTCGAGGAGCCAGTAGTGAGCAGTCTCGATCCTAGACCTTAGACCTTTAAGCCTTAAGGATATGCACTTGCATAGACACGAGATTAGGACACGTTTTTTGATACTATTACTATACTTGTTTACGCCCAAAGTATTTTTGCGTATTCTAGGAATCTCTTCTTTCCTTTGAAAGAAGAGCAAAACCCACGTTTTTCACGCTATTTTGCAGTTTTTTTATGCCACTGATTTCTATGGTGTGAGTGTGCCTTTGCACATTCTTTTCATTTTATGGACGGGAGGTGATCCTTGCATCTGCCTCTTGTAACTTCTTTGACAGGTGATCCTAGACCGATTGCAGATAAGCAACCACTTATTTTCCCTTCTGATTCATCTATTTCTATGGAACAAATGCAAAATCAGAATCCCGAGATCCCTTTTTCTTTTGGTCAGGGGGAGATGCCGCCTTTTGATGTTCATGAGGCACTCCTGAACCAGAATCTTAGGATGCTTGAGCAAAATAGATAAATTAATCTTTTAACAGCAGCCTTGAACAATCTACAGAATCTTCAAACCCATCCTCCACCTCAACCTGAGGTGGGTTTTGACCTTCCTGATTTACCAATCCATTATCCAAGGCCTCTACTCAGAGACTATTATAATCCATCTAATGCACAAGTAGAGCCTAATGTTAGGATTCCTATTGGGGAGAATGATCCTGAATTAAAGCCAAATATTATAGGTCTAATCCCTCATTTTCACGGATTTGCATCTGAGGATCCATTTCAACATATTGAAGATCTTAAGAATCTATCTCAAACTCTTGAACCTTGAAATGAAAATAGGGAAATCCTACTTATGAAAATGTTCTCTTGTAGCGTTAAAGATAAAGCTGCTTATTGGTATAGAACTATAGTAAGACCAATCTCAACTTGGGCTGAACTCGAATATGCATTTTTGAATAAATTCTTTCCTATTGGTCAAACGAATGCTTTAAGGTGAGCAATCACTACTTTTAATCAAAATCATGGAGAACCAATTCATGAGGCATGGGAATGCTTTCATGAATTACAAAGGAAATGCCCACATCATGACATCCCTTGTTGGCAGTTAATGCATATCTTCTACTATGGTCTGCAAGAGGGCATTCGCAATCTAGTTGATGCCTCTTGTGGAGGGAATTTTCTAAATCACGATGCAGAATCCGCTTCAGAATTATTTGAAGGGATGGCGGAAAACTCGATCAATAATGCATCTATGTCGTAATTCACGTGGGGCATGAATACGACTCATCAAAATCCGCACAAGGGCATTCATGAGATCGGTAATCTGTCCAGTTCAAAGGATTTGGAAATTATTGTAGAAAAACTGGACAAAGTCGATATTGTAGCAAAGCATCTCGATGAGGTTTGAAATACAATGAAAACTTTTACACCTCTACTTGCTACACAAAATCCTACGTATTCACCTGTTTCGCAAATTCCTACGGGGAGGGAATTTGTGAATAATCTGGATTCTAGAGATCCATCTTCCTTGGGTTTTCTATCTACTCCTGCACCAACCCAAGGAGGGACCTTTGTCCTACAATCTTACCCACCCTTTTCCCCACCCTTGCCTTTTGTGGAAAACACATCATCTTTTAGGTTTACACGCCATCCAGGAAAATATTCCAAGATCAAACCCATATTCAAATACCTATAATCCTGGATGGAGAAGATACCCAAATTTTTCTCAGCGACAAAATGCCAAAGCTCTCGCTGAGATCCAAAGGCAATGTAAGGTAGAGTTGGCTGATTTACGAAATCAGATCACGCTTTTGGCTGAGTCTCGACAACCAGGTACTCTTCCATCTCAGCCAATTCCGAATCCAAGGAATTTCTAAAACCCTAGGAAAAATCAAGGCCAAGTCCATTTCCTTAATCAAGCCTTTGATTCTAATCACAACCCATCCTCTATACTCCTTGAAAATAATCCACCAAACCCGAATCAGTAGCCTATATTGTATCAAAATGGCCCACCTATTATTGAGAATCAAAAGTGACTCTGCTGATCTTCTAAATCTGGTTGGAATCATTTCTTTAAATTGCCTCAATCTTTAATATTCTACATCTCAACCTAAATCAGATCTGATTTTCACGATTATCTTTCTGAGATTTTTATACTAATCTGATTTTGGTTCTGCGAGATCTATTTTAGGCAATTTCAGGATGAGTTTTTACCGGGTGGTTTTTATCTATTTTTTATTTTTAAATCAATTCTTTCATAATTCCTTTGCTTTTACCATATACATATTCTTTTTAGGAGTTCTTCACTAAGGTTTACGCCTAGCTGAAGGCGTAAAACTTAGCAATTTTGTACATAGCTATTTCCTGCTTTCTAAACTTTTATTTTTCACTTCATCTTATATTGATTACCTTCATTTAGTCCGATTGACCACTCTGACCTTTGGTCAAACTTGAAATCGTTCGCACAGAGATCTGTGATCTCCTCTATCCGACTCCTTCCATTACCCTATACTGAATGAAGTGTAATATCTTTTCACCCTTCTTACAATGAGGACATTGTAAAATCTTGGCTTGGGGGGTGTGAAGTAAAATTTTCACTTTAAGTGTATGTGTAAATAAAAGATATAAAAACAACACATAAAATTAACTATCCACAAAATTTTTTAAAAAATAGAAATTCCAAAAATTATAAAAATTCCAAAATAAAAAATTTCATAAAAATTTGAAAAATTTTAAAAATTCATAAAAATTGGAAAATTTTATAAACATAAAAATAAAAATATATAAATACAAAATTTTGAAAATTAAAAATTTATAAAAATAATAAAAGGGGTATATCCATCTAGAATAAAGAAGAAAAGAAGAAAAAAGAATATAAATTATCTATGTTTAAGAGTTTAATTTTTCTTTTACGTCAGAAACTAAAAAATATATATAAAATACATATAGAGTATATATATTTAGATCATTAAATTCTTATTTAGACTCTTACTTATAACATTTTGTAAAAACACACTTTTGTTTTCAAAAAAAAAAATTTTAACAAGATTTTATTAGAATTAGAATCTTTAAACTCTTTAAGCTTTATTTTTCTATTCTTACCCTAAAATTAAGAAACTAAGGTGTATTAAGTTTTAAACTTAAGTTTTGGAATTAAATTGTAACTTTTTAATCAATTAGATTCAGTAATCCTTTTGCTTTTTGAAAATTTGATTTTATCATAAAGTTAAGTAAAAGGCCAAATATTCAGAGTTAATTAAATAGAGAGTTAGTAGAATTTTAGTTTACAAGTCTATCAGGCTAAAGGACATATAGCTAGACTTAGTAATTTTTGTCTTGACAGATCCTATAGGAGGAAACTAAGAATTTAAAGAACCTGAGAGTGAAGGGCTTTATTGTCTAAGCTCTGGTTTGAGAGCTAAGTAACCTAAACATCTAAATTCACACACATAGAATTGTCTTTTTGGCATCTGAGATCGCGAAAACACAGAGGTTAAGAGATCAATTCTGAATCCTCTTTAGTCCAAGGATTTCTACAGGGCAGTTCTTGAAAGGGTGAAGGATGTGTCACTCACCTAGAAAAAGGATTTGGAGAATAAAGTTAATAAGAAAAATGAGAAGGGGGAAAAAAAGAAAAAAATAAAATAAAACACCCTATAGTTAAGTGCCTTGTTACAAATGGTTACTTATGCAGTTTTCACATAAAAATAAAGCATCTCAGTACAAATGGATGCTACCCTTCCTTCCATTAAATAAAAGAACACATCGCTACATATGGGTGTTCTAACCTATAGAAAAAGTTGAAAAAAAATATGGAGATAAAAAAATTAGGAATAAGAGACCCAGTGGTCCACCAGGGAGATATACACAAAAAGTGTTGACCTCGGGATAGAAAACTTGTGAGGAGAAAGCAACTAAACCTGAGTAAGGCCAAGCCAAAGGCTTGAATTGGAATAATCTGGATTGGAAATTGATGTCTTAAGATCTGGATTTTTGCAACTTTGGATGCCTTTAGGACAACTCTCTTCACAAAGCACAGATGTTTTAAAATCATAGCTACTGACCCTTGGTATTGGGCAATGAAGCCTACGAAATCGAGTTTTGAGGATTTGCAGTTGAGACCTAAAGGAGAAGAATTAACAAAATCCTAGGTTTAGAAGATGTTCTTAGTGCTATGGGCTAGTAGATTAGAGTTTTACTACTCTAAGTTTGATTAATAATGAGTATCTGGTCAATTTGCTTAAACTTATATTGATAAAAGTTAAATATCATAAACAAAGGATTAACTTAAGTCTATTGAGTTTCTAAGTTAAAATTTAATTCCAAACTCTTAGGTTTTGTTTTCTTAAAACACTTAGTGTTCTAAATTTTAAGGGCTAAGAATGGTTACAAAGGATAAGAGATTTTTGAGAATTCTAATTTCTAATAAAATTCTTGTTAACGACATTACTTTTAAGCGTGTTTTGAAAATGTTTTGAGTATAACTCTAAGTAAGAAAATTTTCACAAAATGCTCTGTATATTAATTATTTATATTAAATCTAAAAAAATTCTATGACTTAAGCTTTCCTCTACATGGTTCTTATTTATATTAATTTAAACCCAAGTGCTTTTAATCATCATATTCTTAGTTAATTTTGCTAGGGACTAGCAAAACTTTGGTTTGGGGGTATGATGAGAAGCTCATCATGGTCTCTAATTACCCCTAAGTAACTAGTCTTCCTAGTTAATTAGCTAAGAATATGTGAATATATGGGTTAATTATTAAATAAGGGATAAATAGTAAAGGACCTTAAAATAAGTTAAAAATGCTATATTATCATCCAATTAACATTATTAATAATCTAATTAATAATTAGACTTGAAATATTACTAATCATTCATCTAATTAATATATTAACTAACTTAAGCATAATATATATACCTAAGTATGTAATAACTTAAGTAACATCATTTAATTAAATAAATTAATATAAAAAGGTCAAAAATGTAAATTCAAGGTCTAAATATAATAATTGTCTTATTTAGAATCATATATAAAATGTTGAAAAAGATCTAAATTAAAATAAACCTTGAAAACCTGAGTTTACATTTTGGTCCATACATTTTATTCCAATCAGGTCCTTACTTTCCATTTAGGTCCTTAAGTTTCATCGCGAACAAGTCCCTGGACTTCTTCTTCTTCTTCTCTTCACTCGACTGGACGGCTGACGACTAAAGGTGCAGCCACTACTTGATCATTGCCAATCCGACGTCATCTCTTCTTCTCCAAACTCCTAGAGCTTGCGCTCACCATCCCATTTTCATCCACCGGTCTAGATGACACTGATATCATAATTTAGGGTTGGAGATAACCTCACCGGCGTCGGAGAAGATGCCAGTGGTTATCCTCCTCCTAGCCACAATCGCGTCCAGATTCCACCTCCTTCTCAGTCGCCATCAACTATAAATACCCCTTGACCCCCTTGATTTCCACCAAGTTGTCTCCCTTCCCTCTTCTTCACTGCAGCCAACCCAATAGGCTATTCACTCCGCAACTTCAACAATCTTCCACCACTTCATTCGACTTCCACCAACCACTTTTATTAGCTTTGGAACTCCACCGAAGTCAGTCGCATTTCTTGGCACAAGCGTTGACTAAGGAGCTCTCCTTTGCTTCACCTCACAACCGCTGCCGGAGATCTTTCGACTACCCTCTGATTTCACTCCTCCGTCATGAGCCATCGACAGAGATCCTCTGACCCCTTTGTCCAGGTAACAGTAGATTGGGACTAGGAGTAGGAGTAGGATAGTTTAGTTAGTTAGTTAGGTAGGTTAGTTAGCTGTAATGTTGGATTTTAATTTCATCTTCCTCGAGTCCGATGAGCTCCTTGAGCTTGTCAGAGCATTAATTTCATCTTTTTAAACCATTGTTCATCTTCCTCTATCTTCCATGATCACTTCTATCACATTTAATTACTTATCTAATCACTAATTCACCTAAACCAATTCCACCTCTACCGACTACTTCTGCTGTCTATGGCAACAGTAGTTGACCTAATTCCACCTTCATTGCGTCCTCCATCATCTTTTCATCACTAAAGGATCCTAATCATCGCTATAATTTGATTAAATACCCCATATAGCATAAATGCCTAAATTTAATTAAGCTCCTGAGCTCGCTGTCAATGGCGGCTCAGGAGTAGTTAAAATCTTTAATTAACTATATATTTATAATCTCAAATACCTGTTACTTGTTTTGACCACTCAATTGAGTGGTAAAATAGGTCCTGAGCTTCAACCTACTCAAACTTCATGTAAATTGAATCACTGTCAAAACTTTCTTTTAATGATCAAATGAAGAAATTAATTTGATCTTGAGGTTCCTTATGACCTCACGAACCATTTTAAGGCATTAATGGCATAATTTTTCATTCTGTGCACAAATTTACTTTTTCTGGACTCACCGGAGCTCCGACGAGCTCCGGTGAATCAAAACTATTCTTCAGCCTGTATAATTTGATGAGAAGCTCCAAAATGCTGAATTGAGGTTTGCTGATCATGTTGAGTTCATTTATTTGAGACATTGATGACTGGAGTTGTACATAAGAGTTCATCTTCTCCAACTCCAGTAGAGTTTGAGAAGTTTGATAGAGAGCCTTGAGTCACTATTAAGTGATCTAGAAGCTTCAGTGCAGTGCACTGAAGTCATTCCTACCCTTAAATCACTGTAACAACCTCTTGGTTGTTCTGACGAACAAACCATTTCAGACTCTCAGGCGACGAGCCTGAAACCCTAGAATCTTTAGTTCAAACACTTATCTAAGGGCCTGAGAAGGTTTCTGAGGTTGAAAAGAAGACATTTGAGGCTTTAATTCCATTTGAAAAGGTTCAAATCAAAAAGTCAAAATTTGAAGCTTTCTAGTCAAACTTGAGTTTAATTCTTCAAATCTGGATTCAATCTGACGAATTGATGAGTTTAAATTGATTCTAAGATGTCTATGAATGATTTTAAAGTGAATTGGATGAGCTCAGATACTTAATTTGATTGGATTTCAATTACTACCAGTTTGGGTTGTTTTTGAACCCAAACTGTTGGCAGTAGATTCTGGACGAGATTCAATTGCAATTTCTACCCAGATGAGTTGATAACAACCTCTAAAATCTATTTTGATCTATTAAACATGATCTTAGATGTCTGTTAGGTCATTCTTATGTCTATTTTTACTTCATGAAGCTTTCAGAGAAGCTTTGAGCTTCTGTGCGCTTCCTGAAGCTCCTGAGAGCTTGTAATCCACACCTGAAGCTATGGAATTCCCTGTAGAAATTATTTAGAACCTTAATTGGGAGCTAAAGTCCAGTCTATGGACTTTATACTGATAAATCCATTTCTAGGCCATGTTATTACCATAGAAAACCTATGAATTAGCCCTTCAAATCGAAGAAGAGAACTTCCCCATCACATTAAATTGACTATACAATCCTGTAGAGCACCTCAAGATATTTCCAACAAGCTTTTGTTTGCTTGAAATGGAGCTCTGAGCTAGGAGAAATCACCATTTAAAGTTTGTTCTGGGAAGGGGAATGACAGTCCCACATCAAGAATTCACGAGCGGGCACCTTAGTATAAAACATATTTGTTAAGTGGGCATATCAGTCGTCAGCGCTTGGCGCACGGTTACCAGATGATCTGAGCATGCATGTGTGTTTGTGGGTGCATATGTGCCTATGAGTGTGTGCCTGTGTGGCTTGCAGATGTGTGGCCCTGGGAGGGTGTGTGCGAGGCCTGGGAGGCATGAGTTGGTTTGGCTCGAAACTCTGAACTGAAAATAAATCGAACTATAAATGAATTAGGCTTGGATCTAGTAGGGTCTGATCCCACCTTGCAAAGGGTGCTGCGTATCCCCGAAAAGTCTAAGCCGCAAATAAATAACTAATTTTTGGTTGAAGAGAAAAACCCGATTCGATTCAGAAGGAAGAAGCTAAGGCTAAATGTTGAAGGAAATATGCTAAGGCTTGAAAAGAAATCAAGAAGGCTAAGGAAGAATGGTTAAGAAGAAAGAGCAAAGGAAGAGAAGGAAGATAGAAGAAATCACAAAGAGGTAAAGAAGGAAGAGGCTGAACAGGCATTGAGAGAAGAAAAGCAGAAGAGAGAAGAAAGAAAGTGGAAGAAGAAAGAGAGCTCAAGAAATAAAGAGAGAAAGGTAAAATAAAGAGAAATATGAGAGAAAATAAGAGAGAGAAATAGAAAGAGAAAGGTAAAAGAAGAAAAGAGAGAAAGAGAAGCAAAAGAAATAAAGAAAAGAAATGGTTTTTCTTGCATTATTTTAAATTTCTTTTTATTTTTTTAATGTTGTAATAATGCAAGTTTTAAATAGAAGAATTCTCTATTGCCTTAATTCCTTTGAAATAAGTAGAAAATTAACATGTTTGCTTGCTATTAAAGTAGATCATTTGAGTAAATATGTTTTCATATGGAATTTTGCATATTTCTTAAATTTAAATCATTAGGCAAAATTCATGTTATTAAAATTAACTTAATTATACCTCGTATGAGTTGTTTTGAATAGCTTGGTGAATTCTAAATAATATATACCTCCCAGCAAATGACCTAGACTCAACCAGTTAAAAGTAATAAAATCTAAAATGTTAGGTTAACTTGACCCTATACTACTCAACTGACACAAATTCGAATTAACCTAAGTTACTTTCTTCTACACTTAATAAAGCAAAATTAACTGTGTTGAGGAGTAGAACGTTACAAAGCTCTGAATTGCATCACCTAGTCCCTTGGCCATTGATTTTCCTCGGACTACATATGGTGCTATGGGGCTCTGATCAATACGATTTTGAAGGCGTTGGACTCAAATCGTCGTCCTGATCATATCTGTATAATCGGATCTTCAATCTGAGGCTCTGAATTAAATCTCCTATCCTGACCATAAAAGGATGCAATTAACCTAAAATATACACAAACTACTCTAAATGCAGAATGATGCATGCTATGCAATATTTATAGTATGGAATGCATATCTAAGCCTAAAGACATGCGTAAATAGGCATTTTAACCTAAGTGGATGTGTATACATCAGTGGGGAAGTGGGGGAAAACCTACAAATATCTCTACCCGCACTTTAATCCAGTCTACCACCCTTAGCTCTTCAATCGGGTTCCTATAGGATAGTGAATCAAAGAAGAAAGATAGGTTAGAAAAATATGTAAGTATCGCAAAGAAGCATGGAAAATCAAATCAAAGTACGTTGCCTCCCCGGCAATGAAGCCAAAACGATTAGCGAGTTTTCGCGAAGAAAAGTTAGGGTTTTGGAAAAACCCATCGTCGTAGTCGTAAAACTCGCTATCAAATCAAATTTTACCAAAACTCAAAAAGGGAGTCTCGAGTCAAACATGGGGAGGCAACGTTTGTTTCTTGAAATCCACATTTCTCTTCATTTCTTTTTCATATTTTGTATTTGTTATTTTTTTGGCATTTTATGATAGTGTAGGAACAAGCAAGAATATTATCCATACTAAGATATTGTAGAAAGTAGGAAGGAACTATTCTACTTGCTAAGTGATGGGAACACCATCATGAGCCATAACTAGCTCATTTTGATCCAATTAAGTCAGTAAATGCTCCTATATATCTGCCAAAGAGCCATATTTCATTACAAAGTCATTCTGAAGGAAAGACAAGAAAATAGGGTTAAAACTACAGTTTTACCATCATATCATGAATGCAGTACAATCACGGGTTTTCCCAAGGGGTAATTAAGGGTCAAATGATCCTAAAAAGTCTAACAACTGGGTTAGAACAAACAGAAAAGGGTTTGCACATGTTTTGAGAATTAAATGACTTTTGAAACCCTAAAAATAAACTCGCTTAATTAACTAAGGTTCTAGTCAGAATAAAATTCACCTAAACCCTCTAAAATTCATAGAAAATATTCTCTAGGGTTTGGAACATTCAATTTGACCATCAAAACCTGTCTTGACCCAAAATAGAGTCTCAGACAGACATTTACCCTAATTTTGGTTTTTTCATAAATTACCCAGTCAAACTTGGTCAAAACCTAAATCTAACTTCATCATTAGATTCCTTGGATCAAAATTAGGTTTTTACCAAAATTTGGGCACAATCAGAGATTATCTTGACCAAGTTTGCAGTTTGGTCCAGTCAGACTCTTTCTATCTCATTCAGGCCCTTAACTTTTGAATTTTCTTACAAATAGCCTCCCAACTTCTTTGTCTTCTTCACAAGTAGGTCCCCACGCCATTTTTGGAAGGTGAAACCTTCACCGTCGTGTTTCAAGCAAAGATTTCTCACTCGATTCTCAATCAATCCCTCCCAAAATTGATACAGGGATACCTTGGGAAATTTCCTTCCATGTGAGCCATTTCTTAGGCTCTAAGTCCTTCCCAAAAGGCCATGTGAACCTTTCAAAGGTTCAGGTATCCTATGTCACAACTACCTTCCAAGCTTGAAAGGTTCTTTCCAAGCTTCGAAGGGCTTCCTATGACCTATAAAGGAGACACCATTGCACGACCGTGCATTTCAGCAAGTTTTGGCCTAAGAAACCCTACTCTACTCCATCTCCGGCCACCTTCAAACTTAGCTCTAGTAACTCTTCTCCACTCTCCTCCTCATGCTGTCCAACTATCAAATTGGATAGTTGACTAGCTTCCCCTCATCATCCCGAACCTCTCCTGCCAACGAGAGGTCGTGCCTCAACCTCAGTCGATGTCGCCACCTTGCTACACCAACCTCCTTCTCCAGCTCCGGTCGACCAACATTGGAGCTCTCCGCCTCCCTATTCTCTCGCTAATCCCTTCTTTAGCTCCCTCTCTCTTTCTATTTCATTTTCTAACCCTCACAGACACACACAATCATCAACCGCCGCCATTCACCCTCACCTTCTACATCTCCAACCGCTCCTTCGACGAGGTGTATCCACCACTACACTCCATCCGCCTCGCGAACCACCGCATAACCTTCGCCGTTCCACCACGAACAAAAGCCCCTCCGATTTCTCCTCTTTGCTCGCTTAAACACACCCCCGAACAACCCACCTTCTCATGGCCATTGATGTAAACATGTTTACATTACATAAAATGTCTATTTATGCATGTTCTTAAGCATAAAATTGCATTGCATACTATAAATATTGCATAGCATGCATCATCTTGCATTTAGATTAGTTTGAATAAAAAGGAGGTTAATTGTCTCCTTTATGTTCAAGGATAGGGCAAAATTTTTATCGAGGCCTCGGATCAAAGGTCCAACCATACAGATACGATCAGGGTGACGATTGGAGTTCAACGACTCCAAGATCACCCTAATCAGACATCTATAGCATCAGATAGAGACTGGGGAACCCTAGAAGATCAAGGGCCAAGATGGTGTGAATCCGCACTTCAAACGACAAATCTGACCGCACGGATGGATTTGGATCAACGATCGCAGCCTAACGGCTCAAAAATTGACTCAATCCAACACCCATGGCACCATTTACATCATACAAAAGATGGATGGCCAAGATGGCACCACGTGGCACCATCTCAGCCGCTCAACCAGCCACTACACCTGTCGTACCCTCTCTTTTTCGACGATTCTCAGCCGTTGGATGCACATCCAATGGCTGTGGATGCTCGTGCATGAATTGTAAGCATGACACAAACGTGCTTGTAGCGCGTTGGTCGAATGCGCTTACGTGACATAATGGCGCGCATTCGAGCCTGCGCGAGCAGCAGCTGAGGTGCGGTGAGGGAGCTTAATTGACTACTCGATCGCAATCGAGCGGTAGCGCCCGCGATAGCGCTCACGCCACATCAGACGGCCGTGCGTAACGCGGGATCAGACGTGGGCGAGCGCGCAGTTGAGGCGCAGCGAGGACGCATCTCAGCCGTTTGATCTTGTGATCGAACAACCGAGAATTCAAGAACATGAACATGCATTTCACGTGTGGGAGGCGAGTGGGCGTGCGAGCACTGCCCACGAAGGCCATGTTTGGACCTTTAGCTATGGTTTTATCCGTCACTAGAGGTCCTGAATTAATGTTTTTCAAATTAAAAAAGACCAAATTGCCCTCACTCCTTGCAACTATAAAAGACCTCCTCCATACGAAATCTTCATCCCTTCTTTCTTTTCTCTCCCTCTCCAAAGCTCAAGAGAAGCTTGTCCCACACCTAGGATTCTTCTTAAGAGATAAAGTTCAATTTTCGTCCCCCTTTTGGAAGTGGATCCCGCGACGACGACAATGTGCTACCCTACTCTTGTTCTTCCTGCTTCGTCCTCCTTTGTCTTGCTCTGTTCCCCGTCTTCCAGACGTCGTCCTGTCCAGCTCGTCCTCTAAGCGACCGTCGAGGAGGATAATTCTCTCTCCATTCTTTTTAATGCTTTCTAAAGTAGATTCACAGATTTCTAGTGCAATCATTTTCTGCTTTCTAGTCGTAATGTTTAGTGTAATGAACAATCTTTTTGATAATGAATTCCATGTTTATTCAACATCTCTTTTTGGTGTTTGTTTGTAATATTCTCTCTCTCTTCTATTTAGTGTAAACAGATAGATAGTTTCTAATCAATTAATTTACTTCGTGACAAATAAATTAAACACGTATTTTTAAATCAAACATCCGCCTCCTTGAGTTCGACCCAGGATTTCTATTCTGCCATAAATTTTATTTGTTGAACACGAGTTTTTCGCTTTCACACTGCGACGACATATTTTTCAAAACCAAACACGTTAGCGTAGTAACTCGTAGCTTCAACATTTTGGCACCGTTGCCAGGGAGGCGACGTTATTTGATTTTTTTTCGTGTTTTACAACTTACGAATCATTTACCTCACTTCTCTCCTTTCTTATTGTGATTGCAGGTACTCTTTTGAGATGAGAAAAAGCGGTAGATTGGAGTAAAGTGCTGTTGAAGGTTCTGTAAATTATCCCCCACCTCTCACCCATTAGTTTTCATTTCACCACATAATAACACAAACATCAATCAACCTTGGTGTTCTTATAAACTCTAAGGTTAGTTTTGTTTGTTTGTTTCACACCCACACCCACCTCAACCATCAATTTAAAAGGAAAAATTTTAAAAAAAAAATCTCACAGAGGTACACAACCTTATCTGATTTTCAAACTCAATCGGTAAACCAATCTTTGGAGCCAGTACACACATCCAAACACATAATTGAGTAGAAATCAAATTAGGTAATTACTTGTGTGCCTAATTAAGTGGTGCAACAGGCCAATTGATTGAGTTGATTGGGCCACACCACTTCAATTAAAATCAACTCATCAAGTAGTTGCCGCTTAGGTTCAACTCTTACGGATTTACTAGGCACTTCACATTCTTTTAAGTTTCAAAGGAAAACATCTTCACCTATGTTTTCAAAACTTGGTGTGCCAACAAAACTTGTTTGAAAAAAACCTAAAGTTGAATCCTAAAAGCTACTAAGCAAGATTTGAATCCTAAAATTCACCGCATCAAAAATAATCTTGCTTAAAAACCATTGGTTGTGCACGCACACACAAATCAATCAATCATTAAGGGCACAATCCAGATAAAGGGCCCATCACATTCCAAAGCACATTCAAACCTAGCCCTAAATAAAATAGAGTAGACGTTGGCCTTAAGGGTTCGACTCGCTCTTCAGAGCCCAGAACGAGATTATTTTCGATTAGTCTGTTTCTACTATTCAATCTGATGTCTAACTAGGGGAGCAGAATCAAACGATCGTGGCTAGGGGGTACACTAGGAACCGGAGGTGCAAGCCGAAGGAAGAACCTTCTCCCTAGTCCCTCCTTCTAACTAGCTGGATTGAATAGACAGAAGTAGATAAAATCATTTCTTTATCTCAAGATGGGTTCTGGGAGTCTGTAGGTCTTTAGGCTAGCCCACTTAAGGATAGGTTTGATTACTTGTATTGCAGGACGCCTTTCTTCCTCCCATTTATCATGAATCCTTCCACATATTATACGCATTCCTGCTCTTTCCCTTCTATTTTGAATTATCCTCAACATGATGATTATCCCGACTCGTACTGTAATCAACCATCAGTTAGTTGGGATAACTTGGATTAGGGATACAGTTCTGGACCTCCGTGTTTAGGGTTTAACCCTGAACACCATAATTGTGATTTCTATCCTTCTAAAAGCCACATCGATTATAGATCGTCAACCTTTCATGGACAACCTAATACTATCTACAATCAAGAAGAATACACTGATTCTTACCCATCCTCTGATTACACTGCCTTGAGGTCATCACCACCTTTTGAATAATCCGAAATGACCTATTATCAGGAAGGATATAACGAATCTCAATTCGTTAATCCTAAACCCACCCAACCCTGAACCAACTCATTTGGTTTAGGGTAACCAGGTTCAAGATAAGGTTCTGGCTAACTTAAGGAATATCATACAATCTTTAGACGTTCAGCCAATACTTTCCATTGAAAGATTGGAGCCCCAGATTAAAATGATTGATGATTTGAACAAGTATTTGTTGGATTGGTTTCGAGGTGTTAAGGATAAGAACCCGGGTGAGTTTCTACTTGGGAAGTTAGCGAAATTGAGAATGAAATTTGTGGTTGCTTTAGTTCAATCTTGGGATGACTCCCCGGATGAACCCCCTTCAGGCGAGCCAATGTCAGAACCCTCTCAAGCACCTGTTGGGGGGACACGCGTTACAAGGCTAACTAGATTGAATTAGAGCAATCAATTAAGGATGATCTGATTTCTTCACCTGAGATCCCTGAGCCAGGGTACGAGGAAATGTATGTCTCCATGGATCAGAAAGTGACAGATGATTTTGGGACATACATTAATACAGATCTTGATTTCTTTGATTCTGATGGTGAAGATTCAATTTGTGAAGTCTCACATGAGTTTACAGAATATGATTTCTGTGAGATGATTGGGCCTGAGGAATCTAATAGATCATTTGATAGCCCAATAACTGAGGAAACTGATCTTATTGGGGCTCACATTACGGATCCAGAATCGCATTTTCTGGAGAATTCAATCAAATGCCCTGATTGTCAGTTACACCCCATTGAGCTTATCGATGATCCTATTTTTGAGATAACTAGACCCAAGTGAATTTTGATTTAGCCACATCTTTTAGACTTGGAGATTTCAGATGGGGTGATTAATATGCATGAGGTCCTGAACCTTGACATTCTGAATGAGGAGAATAGAAGCTGGGAAGTTCTGATTTGGGAAGCAAACTTTGGAGGAAATAGAGGACTAAGTCTAAGGGTTCCAATTCATCTGAAATCATCAAACCAGGACCCTTACGACATCTGTTCTGAGGATGTCCAACCCAAGCACACATTCATTGATTATCCTTTGGAGCTTCAAGTCTCTGTAACTCAACTTTTTGGTCTTGGTTTGCATCCTCATAAATTGCAGGCCCGACCCCACTTGTATACTAATTTTAGGTTCCAGGTAATTTTTATCCAAAACCTTAGATATTCTCGATTATGGGGTATGGGTCTGCACCACAATCTGGTCCACATCTGTGGACATCTGCTTGTAGGTCAGAGGTTTCATCTTTTAATTCTGATTCTGACCTGCACCTGTCAATTCTTTATTTCTCTTCTTTGTATAGTGTGCCTAGCTGAAGGCACTAAATTCAGCACTTATACAGTTCTTTTTAGTTTTTATCTCGGAGCGGACCAGACATTCACGTAGTTCAGGAGCTTTCTACTCCAGTCCACTCTGTTTTATGTCTTTTTAATACAATGGGGACATTGCATTAGATAGGCATGGGAGGGTGGATATTCATCTCTGAATTTATTCATCAGCTCTGTAGATTTATTTTATTTCCTTTTATTTATATTAAAAAAAAAATTGTGGAATTAGGAAAGAGAACTTGGGTTTAAGAAAATTTTCAATCTTAGGAAATAGTACATTATGATTTGAACACAAAGACCCTTCAGGTCTTCAGACTTAATCAGCCTGTGTATCCATTAAAATGTGGATTTGTTTTTCGAGTCCTCGCCAATCTTAATTATATTGTAATTGAAGTAAAGAAGTTTGGGTGATAAGTACACAACTTATCAACCCACCCTCTGTTTTGAGGGAACTTTGAGTTTTAAGCATTTACACACTTTCTTTGCACTGACTCGTTGTTTGGCGATTTTAACAGAAATTGGGTAGCTAATGAACCTTCTAGGGTGATATAGCTGGCAAGTTATTGTGGGTAACAGCCCATAGGTAGGTTGTCTAGAGCCTAGTCACTGGACCATTCTCTTTTTGCTGCCTTTAGGTAAATCTTAGACCAGGGAAGCCACCTACTTAAAAAAAAAAGAAAAAAAGAAAAGAAAAAAGAAAAGGAGAAAAGAAAAGAAAAAAAGAAATAACCCACACTTCGCTGCAGGAGTATGGCTGGGAAGTTGTCAGTGGTAACAGCTCATCGACCGGTTATCCAGAACCCAACTCAATAAATGCACTGAAATTTCCCAAAACACTTAGGAAGAAGCAGAGAAGTAGAATAAACTAGGGAGATATACATTGGATTCACCCTTGTGTTGACCCCATAAAAATAAAAGTAGGGAGAAAGCTACCGGTTGTAAAGATACACCTTTAGGCAGAATTCTCTTTTTAAGGTCACCTAGAGGCATAGAAATCCAAAGTCCATTTTTACTTCCAGTCAACGAGTCTATCACATTCACAATAAGATGCTTAGAACTTAGGGTTCCCATCAAATCTTGGGTGAGTTGAATGGTTGTAGAAAGCCACTCTTAAACCTTAAAACTTGAAAATCCAAAAAAATCAGAAAAGAAGAAAAAGCGAAAAAAGAAAATTTTCTTTGAATAAGGCGAGGGCTTGAGGCAGTCTGCATTTTAGCAAATACCCGGGCACTGTTGTGTCTTTGAAAGTTCAGATCCTAAGTAAATATTTTCTTAATGATTGAAAATAACTCATATCCAAATAATCCAACCTGATTCTTTTATAAATAGCATATAGTTTTTGCTAAGGACTAGCAAAAGATAGGCATGGGGGTGTGATGTAAACATGTTTACATTGCATAAGATGTCTATTTATGCATGTTCTTAAGCATAAAATTGCATTGCATACTATAAATATTGCATAGCATGCATCATCTTTCATTTAGATTAGTTTGAATAAAATGGAGGTTAATTGTCTCCTTTTATGTTCACAGACAGGGCAAAATTTTTATCGGGGCCTCAGATCGAAGATCCAATCGTACATATTTGATTAGGGTAATGATTGGAGTTCAACGACTCTAAGATCACCCTAATCAGACATCTGTAGCATCAGATAGAGATCGGGGAACCCTAGAACATCAAGGGCCAAGATGGTGTGAATCCACACTTTAAATGATAAATCTGACCGCACGGATGGATTCAGATCGACGATCGCAGCCTAACGACATAAAAATTGACTCAATTCGACACCCGTGGTACCATCTACATCATCCAGATGATGGACAGCAAAGATGGCACCACGTGGCACCATCTTGGCCACCCAACCGGCTGCTACACCCGCCTCACCCTCTCTTCTTCGATGATTCTCTACCGTTGGATGTGCATCCAACGGCTATGGATGCACATGCATGAATCGTAAGCACGACAAACAGGCTTGTAGCGCGTTGGTTGAATGCACTTACGTGACACAGCGGCGCACGTTCGAGCCTGCGCGAGGGGCAACTAAGGCACGGCGAGGGAGCTCAATTGACCGCTCGATTGTGATCGAGCGGTCGCACATGCATGATAGTGCTCACGTTGCATCAGATGCCTGCATGTAACACGGGATCAGATGCGGGCGAGCATGCGATTGAGGCGCGACGAGGACGCATCTCAGCAGTTCAATCTCATGATCGAACAACCGAGAATTCAAGAATGTGAATGTGCATTTCACGTGCGAGAGGCGAACCGGCGTGCGAGTGCCACCCACGAAGGCCACGTTCGGACCTTTAGCGACAGTTTTATCTGTCACTAATGGTCTTGAATTAATGTTTTCAAATTAAAAAGACCAAATTGCCCTCACTCCTTGCAACTATAAAAGAAGACCTCCTCCATACAAAATCTTCATCCCTTCTTTCTCTTCTCTCCCTCTCCAAAGCTCAAGAGAAGCTTGTCCCACACCTAGGATGCTTCTCAAGAGATAAAGTCCAATTTTCGTCCCCCTTTTGGAAGTGGATCCCGCGACGACGACGACGTGTTGCCCCGTTCCCATTCTTCCCACTTTGTCCTCCTTCGTCCTGCTCCGTTCCCCATCTTCCAGGCGTTGTCCCGTCCGGCTCGTCCTCCAAGCGACCATCGAGGAGGATAATTCTCTCTCCATTCCTTTTAATGCTTTCTAGAGTAGATTTACTGCTTTCTAGTGTAATCATTTTCTGCTTTCTAGTCGTAATATTTAGTGTAACGAACAATCATTTTGATAATGAATTCCATGTTCATTCTACATCTCTTTTTGGTTTTTGTTTGTAATATTCTCTCTCTTTGTCATTCTCTCTCTCTGTTATATTTAGTGTAAATAGATAGATAGTTTCTAATCAATTAATTTACTTCATGACAAATAAATTAAATACGCATTTTTAAATTAAACGTCTGCCTCCCTTAGTTTGACCTGGGATTTCTATTCCAGTATAAATTTTATTTGTTGAACACGAGTTCTTCGCTTTCACACTACGATGACAAGTTCTTCAGAACCAAACACTTTAGCGTAGTAACTCGTAGCTTCAACATCCATCTTCGTCACCGTCTAGCCACCTCTCGCACTCTCACACCATGCTGCACCCACCACCACATTCACTGTGCTACGACGATCCTGTTGAACCATTTGACGTGGTTGTAAGGCCTTTTTCTTGAAGTTTCAGGTACCAGGTGTTTGCACCTCAAAACACGCCTATAATAACGCCTTCTTGTGCTATTTTCTAGCATTAACTATGTATATTATAATCCTGTAGCCGCATTTGTAAAAACGCTTGCATGCATGCATTTAATCATGAGAGGAGGAGAAATGAATAAATGGCTTCGTAATTCACATTTTATCTCAAGTGCCTCCCTGCAAATTCCACCTTTTTATTTTTCCTCTTGATTTCTTCTTTTCTCTCCTTCCCGCGGCTACACCCTTCCCGCGGCTGCACTCTTCCCGCAGCTGCATGCAGCAGCCACGCAGCACTTCTTCCCGTCACTTCTCCCTGCCAACGCCGCTCCCTATAGCTGCAACTCGCACACCCTCTCCCTGCTGCAGCCGGCACGCCACTCTCCCCTCCTCTATAAGTAGCTGCAGCTTCATCCTCGCAAGGAGACGCAGCTGCTGCAAAGACCCCGCAGCCACCACCTTCCTCTCCACCGTTCTCCCCTCCCATACGCCGGCCCTCCGTCGAGGAGGCACCCGGCGAGCAGGAGAACCCACTGTGGTGCACACCACCACAGTGGGAGCACCACCGCCCAGCTCTTCAACGAGCCGGTGGGCGTGGTGTTTTCTTTTCTCTTCGTTTTCGTCTCCACGCCATTGCTGCCACTTCAAGCTCCGAAGCTTGAAGCAACAGCAGCAGCAGCTAAACCGCGGCGACAGCAGCAGCACCCCCCGCCTCCTCCGTGACCTTCCCCGCAGGCGCGCAACCCTCCGCGCGCGCCTGCAGGCCCGTTCCCCGCCTCCGTCTCCGTTCTGTCCACCCCGCATTGCACCCGCAGCCGGCCACCGCGCGCACTGCAGCGGCCGGTTACGGCCTCGCGCCGACCTCCGCGACCCTCCGCGACCACCTGCAGACCTCCTCCACTCTCGCTCCTCCACGCCTTCGCCCGCCCGTCGCCTTCGTGCACGTCTGCAGGAACCCTACGCGAAGGCACGCCCGCACCCGTCGTCTTCAGACGTCCGCCTCCGCCTTCAGACGACGCAGAGTCAGACGTCTGCCGCCTCCGGCAGACGTCTTAACTCGCGCGTCCGCGATCACTCCTTCGCCCGCTCTCTCTCTCTGCCGATCTCTCCCGCCCGCTCTCTCTCTGTCTGGCGCTCTCTGCTCTCTCTCACGTACTCTCTCTCTCTCTCTCCGTTCTCTCTCTCTCTCTCTCTCTCTGTACTCACAGCAACACACACACACATTCACCGACGCACACACACACACTTATAGTAACACATATATACTTATATACATCTATATATAATATATACATACATATATCTATATATATATATACTTATATACATAGTAATATCTATAGTTATGTATACATACATATATAATATATATAATATATATATATATACGTATATATATCTATATACTCATACTCATATACATATATATATATACATCTATATAGTATTATATATATAAACTTATATACATATATACATAGCTATATACATATATACATATACACCTATATATATACATATATATCTATATATATCTATACATATATACTTATACATTTATATACATACATATGTATATATATTTTCACGTTATTTACTATACGCTGTATCTCGGGAATATCTGCATCAGTTGCTGATATTCCCCGATACACGTGTACAGAAAGCGTGTTCGCATTCATCATCCATCATCCATCCACACTACACGCGGCACATAGTCGTGTTGGTTGCGTCTCTCTAGACGTCGACTGACTCGACATAGCGCTACACTCCATCGCCACCTCCACCCCCACCCCTTTATATATATACTACATATAAATATATATCTATAGATACTATATTTACTTTTTATCTGTTATCTTCCTTCTTAGTAAAAAGATAAAAAAAGGTATAAAAGTGAAAAGATAATCTTTGATTTGCAGGTACCCCGTCTTGCGAGTAGCAAGGCGTGTTTTGGAACTCTGTTTTGGCTAAAAGCCAAGGACACAATTTTGAGGGTGTGCCTCAAGAACAAGGATTACCAGAAAAAAACCTAAATAAGAAAAATACCAAAAACACAATAAACGAACAGAAGAGACGCGTTTTAAGGACAACGTAGGAACTCGACTTGAACCCCACTTCCCTGAGTTCGACCCTGGGCCTAAAAGTGACAAGATAAAATCAATTAGGCCAGGTTAAAAATTTCTGTAAAGAGATGGTTAGGTTCAAATTAGGTTAACCACTATATATATTTCAACGATAAAATCATCATATTAACAACCTATCTGTGCCGACCCATCACCAGGTCAAGCCTGCCATTAGCGATGAACTTCAAGCTTGCCTAAAGCTTTGTTCATCACCTACAGCTCCAGGTGCTACCTCCTAGTGATGTGGATTGGCTTCAGGTCTCATTCCAAGGCCTCAATTGGAAGCCATACCCTCAATAGCTGCCTTGATTGGAAGGCAATCCAGCCGCAGACGCACACGAAGAAGAGGCACTATCTTTAGTGCCACCTCAGAAACCAGTGGTGCTATAACCCCGCATAAGAGGAAAAAGGAACTGGGGCTTATCACCTCAGACACTTGGGGGGTGAGCTCCCCCACTCACCCACTCACCTATGCCTCACCCGTGACCCATCCCTCGCGGGCTTGGCGTAGACCTGACCTGCCTAACCTGACTCCACTCCTCGACTACGATCATGCTCGCAGCCCTGGACCCGGGTGCACTCTAGGTCCAAAACTTGATAACCTATTACTGTTGGAGGCACTCGGAGAGCGTGACCTAAAAAGGGAAAGAGGGGATCGTGTGCGAGGGTAGGGGGTTTTGCTACAGAGAATAACCGTTAACACTTAACCATTTGAAGAAGGATCCCCCTCTACGTAAAGAAGAAGAGTTAAAGAAGAAGGGGAGCCACATAGGAAGAGAAAAAGAAGGAGAAGAGTAGAAGAACAAAAGGGCCAACGAAGAAGAACAAAAGGAAGAAGAGAAGATAATGTAGGAGAAGCAAAGCATAGAAAGAAAGAAAGCAAAAGAGAGACCCTTGAGTCTTTTGGAAGCACTGTGGCCACTGGCTGTTTAAGCCGTCTGATACAGGCCTAGATCATCTGATTGCAAATATTTGAGGCTTTGTTGATACTGTTGATTTAGTTGCTATTTGTGAGGAGTAATTGGTGATTCAAATCATCATTTTACTCCATTCTTTTTGCACATTGATACTTGACATTATTATTATTGCAATCTCTTATATTTTTTATTCAAATTGTCATCTTTAGTTTTAAATTGGCATGTTGCTCCCTGTGTTCGACCTCAGACTTCAAATTCAAGTAATAAATATTATTTATTTTCAAAGTGATTTCGGCAATACTGCACGCAGTTTTAAAACCTCGATTACTCTTGCGAACATTTTGGAGTCATTGCCAAGGAGCAACACGTAATTCAGATCTCTTGATTGTAATATCCGAGTCAATACTAACTTGCTCTCTCTCTTTTGACTTTGATCTATTTTAGGGGATCCATTGAGGAAGATCAGCCGCACATCAACCACTCCAGGGACAGGTAAACTCCATTCAAATCCTTCTAAGCCCCTAAATATGAAAAAGCTAAAAAAGGAAAAATCAATTAGGGCTACTTGCATTCTATTCTTAGACAAATCATCAAGTTGACTAATTTGATACATTCTAGAGAACATCCAAGCCCTAATTTGTATACCTACTTAAGATCTTAAGGTATCTAGGGTTATTACCTTCTTGTTTAAATCCCTAGGTACCACATTTGGATGGAGTAAATTGGACCAAATCAGAGCCAATTAGGGATTTTAGTTTAGGATTTTAGAGACACACTTGCTTAATCAAGAATTTATCTTTCCAAAATAATGTGTGCCTAAACCTTGATTGAATTGATCTATTCAAGCAAAACCCAAAAATCAGGTTCTTAAATTCATTTGAACACTAAAAGAGGGACCTAAATATCTCAAAAGGACAATATAGGTGAAGTTGACCCACCTTGTTGGGTTAACCAATCTTCAAATTAGGTCACTTTTTCACAAAAACATCTTAAAAGTTCAAGTGAAATCATAAGCACCCTTGCTCTTATTTAAAACTGGTAGACTTAAGAGGTCAAGTCCCCATTCTGGTCTATCAGTGACAAGAGAGGTCGGGTGGGGGAAACCTTGTAACCCGTGGGGGCACTCTACTGTGCAGGGGTCTTTGCGAAACTCACCCTCTCTGGCAGCCCCAGTAATTCTTAGGTGGATGGCTTTCTGATTAAAAGGTATCATTGGTAGGATGATTTTCACTTTCAAATAATATGATTAAGATGATTTGTCATTTTAGTATCAAAGTGGTGGAAAATTACTTAACAAAATAATTAAAATAACCCACTCGAAAGAGTGGGTCGTATCCATAGGGAGGCAATGGCCTATTTAAACTCGCACAGGTTATAAACAAATGTTCACTATTTATTTCCCCCAAAAATCAAGTTAAAATCCCCTTTAGATTAGGTTAATCTATGACATGATATGCTAAAATAATAATAATGTAAAAGAGGAGGGCCTTCTTTATAAAATGACTACCATTATAATAACAATAACCTAAAATTCATTGAATCCACAATGGCATTGCAATGTAAAAACAAATACGAGGCAAAAAAGGGGAAAACGTTTCCTTGCCGTGAGCACACACGAGGGGTGATGGTCGAAGAGGAGGAGCTCGTCGGAGGGAGAAGGAGCCACGCCGCTTCTAATGGTGGTGGTCTCATGAAAAATGGTGGTCGGAGTCGACGTCGGGGCGGCGAGGACTGGTCGGCGGTGGTTGTTGTTGCTACTGGTGTAGCAGTTCAACGCACGGCTGGAGGTAAGGAGTGCAGGGGAATGCACGCGAGCGGTGCAGTGCACTCTGTCCGCGGGCAGAGTGGCTGGAGGGCACGCGGGCTGAGTTGCTAGAGGAGGTGACTACACATGGTGCGTGCAGCAGGAGGTGAGGTGCGCCGAGGGGAGGCACGCGTGGGCTAGAAGTGAAGGGTGGCTGCTGCGGGTGCCGCAGGGGTGAGCACGGTCCTGCTGCTGCAAGCAGAGGTGCTACAAGGGAGCTACAGGCGGAGGTGCGGCAGGCTCTGTGCCCGAGCGGGGCGACTGGAGGGCATGCAGGCTGTGCTGCAGGAGGTGACTATGCGCGGTGGAGCTGAAGGGTGGTGCTGCACGTGGTG
Organism: Thalassia testudinum; assembly: GCA_037157565.1. Taxonomy (NCBI): domain Eukaryota; kingdom Viridiplantae; phylum Streptophyta; class Magnoliopsida; order Alismatales; family Hydrocharitaceae; genus Thalassia; species Thalassia testudinum. The sequence goes on along the minus strand of JAZHRO010000025.1, from coordinate 65,382,596 downwards.
TGTGCGGCAGGAGATGAAGCGTGGGGATGGTGCGAGTGGTTGAGGAGAGGTCGGCGGTTGTTGGCCACTTTGGCATGAGGGTGGTCTATGGTGATGGAGGTGGTGGGTTCGTTGAGGCTTTGCGTGGTCGATGAGGCACATGCTCACGGTAAGTGGCCGAGCTCGCCAGCTTGGTGCGACGGCCTATCACTTCGCCAACCCACGGTGTGGTGAGGCTTAGCCATGGAGACCACAATGATGGGCGGATGCACGTTGATGGGGCAGGCAACGTCTCCAGGAGCATGGCAGCCTCCATCTTTTCCTTATCCCATTCGAGGAGACCAGATCCACTTCTGGCACTCCTCCTTGACTGGGATCTTCAATGTGGCAGCTGGAGGAAGAAATGCAGCCATTACTCATAGAAGAAGAAGAATAAAACAATAATAAAATTTTATGGTTATTTATACACAAACCCTTAACTTTTATGTTAACTTAAAATAATGCATGCAATGCACCTAATTGTTAACTAATTAAGTGAATGCAATTCTAAGTTAATTCTAATTGCATTTAGATATGGATGCCACACATGAATTATGCACTTAAGCTAAAAATATGAATTAATTTAATTACATCCTAATGTATGCTATCTAAATGTTACAATTAACTTAGTGTCGAGGCACTTAAATACTTAAATAGCTCACAAATATGGGCTAATCAAATACCCCCATGCCTAGTTTTTTGCTAGTCCCTGGCAAATCTAAGCAATAACCTAGCACTCCAAGTGGACTAGCCAACCCAATCGGTCTTCCTTGAGAAACATGTTAAGTTCAAACTTTTGACCTAAGGTTCCCAAGTAGTTGCTATGTTACAGACTAGGTCGGCTAGAGATGAGTTGCAGGCACAGGTTTCCCTGATTTCTAACTCTACCCTAGGGTTTATTGATCCCCAAGATTAATGCATCCGTGCATGTGCATTGGTCTAAGTTATTTGAGGTTGCTATGATTGCCAACCGAGAGGAAAAAGGATTTTTTTTTAATATATATATATTTTTGTTTGATTCTCTAAGTCTAACCTTGGATTAGCTATCAACACGATCTATGTCAGATTCATTGTCCCCATCATTGTACCTCGAAGGGTGCCTGGCTTTCGATGCTTCGAGATAGCACCGCCCATAGCGACCCCAAGAATTTCTAGCAATCGACACTTCGAGATAGTATCGCCCATGGATTTCTTAAGTGAATTCAAGCCTGTGGCAATCGGCACTTCGAGATAAGGCCACCCATGGTACCTGAATCGCACAATGCGCTTACATGCCCCCAGTAGGATGGATATCCTAAGAGACAAGCGTCGAGGAGGTAACATGTTATCATTGCATCCTCAAGATGAGTATATACTCCACCTCTCCTGCGGCAGGAACTCTTCCAATCAAATTGTGTTTTCAAGCTTCTCCTAAGCTAAAACTAAGAGAACCAAATTTTATTTTAATAAAGGAATTAAGTTAAACATTATTTACATAAGACCAAGTGTGTGTGAAATGTGGATGCTTAGGTTGCGAGGACCTGCAAACCAAAAAGGTAGAAAAAGACATCAGGTACTACCCAACCTTTAACTCAAATCCTAGCTTTCCCTCCTCATCCTTTTGAGGAATGGTCCACAACTTAACTCCTAGTTAAGTTTTTAAGTCCACAAAGGACCCTAAAGTTCTAAAGCTAGTATCTCAACTTCGCTTCTAAATTCAGACACCTAGAGTCAACTTAGTCTAACCTAAAGCACTGGTCTGCCTAAGAATGCAGGGCCCAGCCAGTTAAGCTCAATGCAAAATGTCTTTTTTGTGTGTTTGTGTGTGTGTGTGTGTGTTTTCTTTCTTTTTCAATGCAAATGTATGCAATGCAGAATGCTTTAACTAAATACATGAATGAACTATGTATAAATGCTATGTATATCCCCAAGTACACCCCCCCATGCCTAAAACCTGCAATGTCCCTATTGCATAGAAGGATAACCTGGGTCAAAGTTGGGCTGCTATTGTTTTGTTAGCAGCCGAGTAGCCAAAGAACCTACAAATCAGGTTCAAGGATTGCAGAAATAGGCCCTAAAAATGAGCAAAGTAATGCTGGCCTATAAAATAGGTAATCTAGGATATTGGCGAGCTGATGATGAATCCCAATAGCAAACGCTGGCTCAACCAAGATGGGAATGAAATCTTCTCAGGTCACCAGAGGCGGTTCTAAAGGATATACTGGAATAGTGGCCTCTAAAGGGGTAGGAGGAGGATGACAAGGATCCTCCAAAAGAAATGGGGAAGGAATAGTGTAAAGATATACCCCTAGGGTGATGGATTGACCATAGAAAGCATCAATCCATACCCGGTACCCCATTATAGGAAATATTTGTCTGTTAAGAACCCTAGTTAGAACAAAAGTGAGCATAACTTTAAGCCAGGGATTGTCTAGGGTGTCAAAGTTTCGAGGTTGTGGAATGGCCATAAGATCTAAGTTGGGTTTAATCAGCTCGGTGTCCATCCCTAACACTCTTTTTAATTCCTCAATCGCATCCCTAGCATCCCTAGTACTATCACGAGTATCTTCCTGCACTTCATCAAGAGTCAAAATTTCACCTTCAGACATAGGCGAATCAGAGGGTGACTTCGAATCAAATGAAGGCAAGTTGGAAGCAACAGATTTAGGGATTATCCTATCATTGACATCCCCGAATTCTTGTTCTTTACTCAAATCCTCCCCGGAGTCTATATGTGAATCCACATAAATCTTAGAAGTTGCTTCCACATTTTTCATTATTTCATCATGAGGAGGGATATCATCAATTAGTGTGCTAAGGAAACCTAATTTGGTCAAATTTGTGACATCCTCAGGGGCTAATTCTTCAAATAAGACATAAACACCCTTAGTGACACTATAAATCTTGAATGTAGGTTCCTCATATAATTCATCCTTCTCCTCATCATACGATTCATCATATACCCGAGGTCTAGAATCATCTAAAATCTCTGCAGATCCCCTAGGGCATGCTATCTGGGGTAAATGGTTTACACTGGTTACATCAGACTCCTCAGATAGGTGAATTTCTTCAGGGTTAGGTTCACTTAGGGTGGGTTTGAGTTCCATCTCGTGATCAGAAGGGAGAGCAGGATTAACAACTTGACTTTGAAACACTTCATCAAATGCGACGAAAATACTATCATCTAGGTTGAGGTCTTCCAATGGTACCATCATTTCCTTCTTTTGACTCCAATATAATTTAGGTGGATACTCAACCTGATCATCATCTTCCTTGAGCTGTCACCTTTTTTCGTCCAATGTATAGCTACTTTCATACATATCCTACTCCCACTTAAAGCATGCACCTCTCAAGGAAGTGTCATCTAGCGGGGAGGGTTCAAAATCAATCCTCGAAAAGTAGCTATTCTCCCTTACATAATCCCCAAAATTCCTCAACTTTGGGTGTGGCTCTCCCACAGGAGATGCATCTAGCGTAGAGGGGTGAACTTCATCCTCAATGGGGTAGATTAGGTGGCTAATTTCATCTTTTTCTTGTTGGCTTGCTCTCGAAGATTCTCCTATTAATTCAATCATGTTGTCTTGCATTTTTTGTATTTGCATCTTCAAGGAGGAGTGGTCGTCATTTCTATCAGAATAGAAGTCAGGCTCAGGGTTATAGTACCTAGGAGTATCTGTCCAAACATTATAATCATTCAAGGAGGGTGGGTTGGGTATTTGCATGGTGTGCAGGATATTAGGCAAGACAAATCCTGTTCCTAGGTTCTGTTCACTAATTTCGGGCTTAACCAGGCCAATACTCCTATAATAGGAGTAAAAAGGATCCCAATGATTATCATTATGTCCATCAAAGGATGGACCATCTCGGTGTATGGGATTGAAGATTGCAGAATGGGGGTAAGGGTGTGGGAAAGATGTGAAATGATGAAAGTCAATGTGGTCCATTGTAACTCACACCTCAATCAAAATTCCCCAAGCAAAGCACAATTCAAAAAGGACTTTTTAGTTCTTTCCAAACTTAGGCTTTTGATTTTAAGCCAGATTGTAGGTGACAATACAATTTGTTCAATCAATTTAAGCACTTATTGTCGACCTATGGATCGCCTAAGAAAACCTAATTGGGACTTAGGTGATCCTCCCTAAAGCCCAAAAAGTTTAGTCACCACCAAACACAGCAAAGAAGGATGCAAGGAGGTTTAAACCCTTCCATTGAAGTGCTGCTTTCGCGGTGCTTCTTAACTACCCTCAATCTGCAAGGTTTGGAGGCAACTTCACCTCTGAACTCAGGTTTGGGTCACTTTGGACCTCAGTAATAGGAGGCTCTAGTCCTAGCGGTTCCAAACCTGAGGAGTGTCTAAAAGCATGCCTTGGTGCAAGAGATAGAAATGTGCATACACCGCAAAAGATTTTGAATTTTGAATCGCACGCCAAGTTTGAAAATCAAGTCCTTGATTTTTAAATGTCCCTCCTTTAATTAGTCTTTTTCAAAAATTAAATGTGACCACTTTATTAGATTGCTTCAAGACAAATTATGTGGTCTAAAAATTAATCCAAATGCATTTGCATGACAAGTAGAAATGCAAAGTTAGAAGTGCATACCTGATTCCAACATTCATCATGCAATATGCAAGATAGGAAGTTAGATCTAGATGCTACTCATTCAATCCTAAATGATTCGACCTAAGGGCAAGTAGCTTCTAGCAGGTAGCTCGTGTTTTTTTTTTTTTAGCTATTTATGCACAAACAAATTAACGATAAATAACCCATAAAATAAAATAATGACCTAGATCTAAAGAAAAGGGAACAGGCTCCCAAAAATTATTACCCAACACGAGCCTAAAACAAAATCGGGGAACAAAACCCTAAAAATGTACCCAAGAACAAGGGTCTCAAACCAAATGTGCAATGAAAATTAAGTTCTAAAGTCTTAATCCTACTCTAATCAAATCAGTGACTAAATGTGCGGAGACGATCGCCACATCCTCATCCTTCCCCTCCTAGTAATCTGGTTCCTTACAAGGTGGCTCGAACAATTTCTCCTCTGGTGACGTCAAGGGTTGCCTCTCACGATGGCTGGTGTGATTCCGAGTCGTAGAATGTGTGTCGCAAATCGTTGCACTCGCACCAGAATAAAAAAAAATCCAGAGTTAAATATGATTCAAAATTTAAATCAATATGAACGAATGAATGAATGCGATTTAATTAAGCATGTTGCCTCCTCGGCAACGGTGCCATTTGGTAAGATAGTTTTTGCTTTCAAATAATATGATTAAGATGAATTCTCATTTTAGTATCAAAGTGGTGAAAAATCGCTTACCAAAACAACTAAAATGAGTGCAAAAGTTCAAAAGTTCAAAAGTGGGGGGAACCATGAGAGAGAGAGGAAGAGAGAGCGATCGGCGTCCTGCAGCGAGCGATGGTGTTGCGGAGGCATCCAGGGTTTGAGAAGGAGGCGAGTGGAAGACGTGGAGGTCGAGGAACTGGAGGAGAAGGGAGCGGGTCTGGCAGGAGAGGGCTGGTAGGATGTCTGAAAACTTTCCAAGAAGGCCCTGGAGGAGAATGAACGACGACGTCCTTTGTTTCAGATGTTGACAAAGGGGGCATTTGGCGGCAATATGCAGAAACCCCTTGATTTGCTTGGCGTGCAGGGGCAAAGGGCACAAATGCGATTCTTACCCTAAGAGGAAGCCACTGCAGACAAAGATGGCATTCTCTCACCCTGTCTAGGTGGTGAAGAAAGAGGCCCGACTGCCACCGCCGCCAGCATTTGGCAGGCATTCAATTGAAGTGGAGATCTTGATTTCTGAGGAGATCTCTTCTGCAGAGATCATGCTGAGGGGCGCTCTGATTGGCGAGATTATGGCAGGAAAACCATCGATAGAAAGGCTTCAAGATCTGGTATGTTCCCTAAATCTTTTGTCGGTGGTCTGGAAGGTGACTACGCTATCCCAATCTCGATTTCCGGTATATGGTTTGGGCATGATGGATGTTGAGCGACTGAGATTTCGTTCGAGCTCGTTTGAAGAGTTTATTGTGATCTGGAGAATGGTGTCCCCCTTTGATGGGGCTCTCCCTAATTGGCCTCCTCAAAGAGTGGGTTCTAGGAGGATTCTCCTTGAGATTAATGGATTGTCGCTACATTTGATATCTAAGGGGGTTGTTACTAAGATGTTAGCAGGCTTTGCATTCATCAGTGAAGGGTCTGAAATCCTGATTGGAGAGGGGGACATCAGATCTCTTAGAATTGAGGCTAATGTCTTCAATGCTAGCTCGATTCCTGACATGGTTACGATCAGATGTGGGGGTTCCTCATGGCTTATTCGTCTAACTGTGATTGGACAGGTGCCTAGGCAGTTTGAACAAGGGCAGGTTAAGACATCTGGAGCCAACACTAAAGTGAGGAAATAGGATGAAAGGGTCGGCAACACTTCACCTGACGAAGCTCCTGAGTCCAAAAAGAGGAAGGATTGCCACCAGGACTATGCAGAGGAGGACCTGATGGAAGAGGTAGATGCAGTAGGAGGTTGCAGCAAAGCCTTGGTAGCCAAAGAGGATGGTTATATGGAGGTTGCTGATAATTCTATGATAGAATCAGAGGCTCTTAGCAGCAAAGAGGAGGGCAGGACAGGAATGGAGCTGGTCCTCAGAAATGGCAGCAGAGCTGTCAAAGAGGTAAACCAAGTGCAATTCTTAGTTCCTACTGATCTGAAATACGGTAGTGGATCCAATAAGAAAAGAGGTGTGGGTAGATCTCCTTATATGCTTAGAAGGAGAAGGAAGGAGAACTTGCCCCCTATTGTGGAGCAAACTATTGCAAACTCAATTATGGTTGAGTTTGTGGGGACCAATTTGGCAAGGAATGAGAGTGATGACTTGGAATGTGCGTGGGTTGCGCAATAAGATGAGAAGGACTTCCTTTTGTAGATATCTCTCTGAGTGGGAGATTGATTGTGCTCTCATTCAAGAGACACATTTGGAGATGGAGAATGGTCAGGAATGGGATTGCTTTAAGCAATCTGGATGCAATGATGTTGTGGTAAAGGGTCCATCTAGAAGGTCTGGTGGAATGGCCTTTTGGTGGAGAAAGTCTTGCCTTTTGGTAATTGAGGTCATTCATAGTAGGCACATGCTTACTTGCAGATGCCAATCTCCCCAAGGAGATATGGAATGGTTTGTGTCATGCATTTATGGCCCTTGTGTGGCTGCAGACAGGTCTGGTCTTTGGGAGGAACTCTCTGCAATGCATCAAAGAGTGTAGGAGGTCCCTTGGCTTTTAGGGGGTGACTTTAATTGTCATCTCTCAAGTGATGACAATCCTGGTGGGAGGTTGGACAGTTCAATGGTAGGCTTTCAAATGGTTGTGCAGAATATGGGATTGACAGAATACCCTATTAGTGGAGTGGAGTTTACTTGGAGAAATGGTAATGGACAGACTTCTAAATTGGACAGGTTTTTTGGCAGTCCTAGCTTGTTGGAGAGGCATCAATTATCAGCAGTTATGAGCCTTGATAGGCCTTTCTCTGATCACACTCCGCTTGTATGGGACAGTGGGAAGAATTCTGACATTGGATCCTATTTCAAACTCAAGAGATCTTGGTTTAGGGAGGAAGATTTTGTGCAAATGGTGTCTCAGTGGTGGCTGAACAAAGCAGTGCAAGGGTCTGCTACACAGCAGCTGGCTGCAAAGCTATCAGGTCTGCGTGACATGCTAAATGAATATGGACAAGCAGTGGCTTTGATCAGAGAACAGAAGAGGAGGGAGGCTCTGGCAGTGATCAGAGAATTGGATCTGAAGGAATGCAGGTAGTCTTTGAACCTCTAGGAGCAGCAGCAAGGATAGTAGATGCAGTCTGTAGTGGGGGAGGAGGACCTGAAAAGAGAAATGGACTGGCGTGAAAGATCTAGACAACTATGGCTCAAAGAGGGTGATGCGAACATGAAGTTTTTTCATCTCGCGGTGAGTGCTAGGAGGAGATTCAATCTTATCTCATTAGTTAAAGTAGAAGAGAGAACTGTTACTTCTGTTAGTGAAATCAGAACTGAAGCAAGTAAATACTTTAAAGAACTGACTAAGGCTGCACCAAGAGGCTCTTGGAGGATGGCATCGATGGACTTCCCTAGTGTCAGTTGTGATCAGAGAGACATGTTAGTTACTCCTATATCTGAACAAGAAGTACTAAAAGCAATTAAGGAATTAAACAATGAAGGGGCCCCTGGTCCGGATGGGATTCAGGTTTTCTTTTACAGAGAACTGTGGAGTGTTGTCAAGGTGGATGTATTGAAGGTTATTCATGAATTTGAACTGGGCAACTCTGGTTTTGATAGGTTGAATAAATCCTATCTGTTCCTGCTTCCTAAAAAATTAGGTGCGAAGAAGTTTTCTGACTACAGACCCATTGCACTGTCTAATTCTATTTACCTTATTATTAGTAAGATTATAGCCAACAGATTGCGAGAGGTTTTGAAGGACTTGATAATGCTGGTCCAGTCTGCCTTTCTTCCTGGGAGATCACTACAGGAGTCTTTCATTATGGCGTAGGAGATGGTAATGGGTTGGCACAGGAGAAAGACCAAGGCCTTTTTATGGAAAGTAGATTTCTCCAAGGCTTATGATTCAGTCTCCTGGTCGTATCTGTGGGAAATCCTTAAAAGAAGGAAATTTCCACCTTAGTTGATATAGTGGGTGAAGAGATGCATCACGACAGCCTCTTTCCCCATTGATAAATGGGAAACCATGCCGAACTTGGATTCATCCCCAGTGTGGAGTTAGGCAAGGATGCCCACTTGCCCCTCTGATTTTTAATCTTCCAGTGGATACATTGGCAAGATATGCATGCAAACTAGCAGTGGATGGACTCATAAGGTGGTACTCAATGTCTAATAATAGGGCTTTAGCTCCCATACTCCAATATGCAGACGACATTGTTTTTTTTGTGGAAGGGGGGAAGAGGGAAGCGCAAGCGCTTTTTCATATGATAAAGATTTTTGGTGAAATTTCTTATCTTAGACTTAATGGAAACAAATCCTCCCTGGTCTATTTTGGGATGAATGGAATGATACAGAATGACATCTCTACCACTCTGGGTACACCTGTGGTCTCACTGCCTATCAAATATCTGGGTTGCCTCTGAAATGTACTAAAATGAGGAAAGTAGATTGGTCTTTCCTATATGAAAAGGTGGCTATGAAATTGGAGGGTTGGAGCAGTAGATACCTATCAAAGGGGGGAGGTATATATTACAGAATTCTGTCATCACATCGATTCCAGTTTTCTTTTTCTCTATTCTCAAAGCCCTAAAGTCAATTTGGAAAAAACTTGATGTGATGCGCAAAAGATTCTTCTGGAAAGGGGCCTCTCACCAAGGGGCTTTTCTTCAACCTTTGAAGTGGGATTCAATCTGCAAGCCAAAAAGGATTGGTGGCATGGGTGTTAGATCCCTCAAGGAATTTAATGATGCTTTGCTGTTGAAGTGGGCCATTCGATTGCTGCAGGGGGAAAAAAAATGTGGACAGAAATAGTTCAAGATAGTTATGGGACTGCCAATGATGAGCAGAATTGCCTAAACCCCCATAAACCATCTCCCTTTTGGTCTTCAGTGGTGCATGCCCTGAGGGACAATTGGAATTTGGTCAAATCCATATTAGGTGATGGGAAAAGCTTCAAATTCTGGTTGGACAATTGGGTACCTGCGGGGGTGTTTAAAGACAGGTTCCCCCTTTCTTATGCAACAGCTTCGGATAAAAATGCTATGGTGTCTGATTATTGGGATGTGGAGTCTGAGCAGTGGTCTTTTAATAATGCTATGTGGAATACTCATGAAACAAGAACACAAGCAGAGAATGAACGTCTCATGCAAGAACTTGCTGCCTTCAAACCCATGCCTCATGAATATGACACATACAAATGGGAGGGTAAGTTTTCTGCTGCGACTGCTTATGACAAGTTGATTAATTCTTCCAGGATGGCGGAACCTGATGAGGTGGGGAAAAAGTTATGGAATTTAAAAATACCATTGTAGGTACAAATTTTTTTTTGGCTCTGCAGAAGGGATGGTCTGATTACTGGAGATCTAAGACACAGGAGAATGGGTACTCCCACTTAGTTTTGCCACCTATGTGGGATGCATAATGATTCTAGCATTCATATTTTTTCTTCGTGTGTGATCACTGACTATTTCTGGAGGAGAGTCTTTCATGATTCCCTTCCCACATGTGAGAATCTGTGGTGTTATCTTGTGGATGGGAATAAGCCACGTTTACATATGGTGGCTATGCTATGGTCTATATGGAGGGCTAGGAATGAGTGTGTTTTTCAGGAGACCCCAGTGAATTTGGATAAGATTGTAAATTGTTGCTGGAGTCTCATACAGCAATGGGGTTCGAATATGTAATTGTTTCATTTTTATTAATAAAAGCTCTCCTGGTTTGCTATTGGTGAATCGATAGCATTCCTTTCTTTCTCAAAAACAAAAAAAAAATTAAAATAAACCACTCGAGAGAGCAGGTCGTATCCACAGGGAGGCAATGGCCTATTTAAACTCGTGCAGGTTATAAACAAATGTTCACTATTTATTTCCCCCAAAAATCAAGTTAAAATCTCTTGTAGATTAAGTTAATCTATGACATGATATGCTGAAATAAGAATAATGCAAAAGAGGAGGGCCTTCTTTATAAAATGACTACCATTATAATAACAATAACCTAAAATTCATTGAATCCACAATGGCATTGCAATGTAAAAGCAAATACGAGGCAAAACAGGGGAAAACGTTTCCTTGCCGTGAGCGCACACGAGGGGTGATGGCCGAAGAGGAGGAGCTCGTCGGAGGGAGAAGGAGCCACGCTGCTTCCAATGGTGGTGGTCTCATGGAAAATAGTGGTCGAAGCCGATGGTGGGGCGACGAGGAGTGGTCGACGGTGGTTGTTGCTGCTACTGGTGGTTGTTCCTTTACAACCCTTGCCTAATCCAAATAACGTGCCAAGCTAGAGGTGCGTTATAAACCCAAATCAAGGCCAAGCTCACTTTATTTATCAGGCCCCTTCTACTTCATCACCCTACAGGATGGAGGCTTCGACATCATATGCGGGTTACCAGCAGCAAGCACCTCTTTTGCCCACACCAAACCAAAACCAGGTGGGATTGAATTCTATTACTACACTTAATGGCAAAACAACATAGGACCTACCTTATCAAAGTCACTCCCAACCTAGTAATACAAACCCTAACCCTAGGATAGTCATCCAGGATACCTCTATCCCAGATCAAGAACCTAGACCCATTCTAGAGGAACCATCTAAGGTTCCATTTCCCGAGGCCTTGACCAAGGGAAAAAGGACAACCAAAACCATGGCACCTGAGGAGGAGCTGGTTAAGCTCTTTGAGTAGGTCCATATAAACATCCCCTTGATGGATGCGCTATGCCACGTACAAACTTACACATGATTTCTGAAAGACATGTGTACACCTAAGCGTAAGCAGTGAACCAAGGGTGGGAACATGATTGTACCATCGGAGCAAGCCAGCTCTGTCATTTTGAGCAAACTCCCGTCTAAAGCAAAAGACCCAAGCACCCCTCTGATCTCCGGTGTAATCAGTGATATACAATTTGATCGAGCTTTATTAGACTTAGGAGCCTCCATAAATTTGATACCTACATCCCTACTGGACTACTTCGAGGAATCTGAGCCTAAACTAACATAAATGACTTTACAGCTAGCCAACCGATCTATTAAGTCACCAAAAGGAATTCTTGAGGATGTCATAGTTAGGGTACATGACTTCTATTTTCCAGTGGATTTCATTGTCTTAGACATGGATGCTCTTAAGAATGTGAAAAATACACCGATCATACCAGGGAGCCCTTTCTGGCCACTACTAAGGCCAATATCAATTGTGAGGAGGGCCAAATTGAATTAAAATTTGGGAGCAAGACACTAAAGATCAACATCTTTAAGGCCCAACAAGGAATTAATTGCAGAGTCATAGAACAGATTTGCGATATCGAAGCTGTGGTTGACAACTTTATCGAGGAAAACCCTCAATTAGAGGAGTCCAAACTCAACCTAGACACACCCATAGCTCCTTCCTTTGCTCCTGACACTCACCCTGAAGCACCCACTGCTGCTAACAACCCAGTTATGGAATTAAAGCCTCTTCCCGATCATCTCAAATACATCTTTTTGGGTTCCAATCAGATGTTTCTTGTGATTATCAACTCCTAACTCACACCTGATCAGGAAACACGCCTGATTTCTGTTCTCCAGCAGCATCAGAGAGCCATTAGATGGACTCTCAATGATCTGACTGGTATCAGCCTTTCATATTGCACACATCACATCTACATTGAAGAGGGCTCACGACCATCCCGTGAAATGCAGAGACGCCTAAATCCAAATCTTCAGAATGTCATGAAAAAAGAGATCATCAAGTGGTTAGATGCATGGATCATCTACCCGATCTTCGAAAGTCGATGGGTGAGCCCAATCCAAGTCATGCCTAAGAAGGCAAGGCTCACCGTCATCACGACTAAAATCGGAGAAACCATACTGACGTGTATAGCAAACTCGTGGAGAGCCTGCATTAATTACAGAAGACTCAATTCCTCCATGAAGAAGGATCATTTCCCACTACCGTTCATTAATCAGATTCTCGAGAAACTAGAGGGAAATCAATTCTTCTGCTTTTTGGATGGGTACTCCAGTTACAATCAGGTTGCAATCCATCCTGAGGACCAAGAGAAGACCACCTTCACCTGCCCCTTCAGAACATATGCATTCCGAAGGATGCCGTTTGGTCTCTGCAATGCACCCACCACTTTCCAGCGGTGCATGCTTGCCATATTCTCAGATATGGTAGGTGAATACCTTGATGTCTTCATGGATGACTTCTTGGTATTTGGTGAATCATTTGATGATTGCCGCCTACATTTGGTCCAAATTCTCAGGCAGTGCATCGACGTAACCTTGGTTCTTTCCTGGGAAAAGATCCACTTCATGGTACCTGAGGGAATTATCCTGTGACATCTCATCTCTGAAAAAGGCATCTAGGTTGATCGAGCCAAGGTGAATCTAATTTCCAAACTCTCTATGCCTAGATCGGTTAAAGACATCCTATCCTTTTTGGGGCACGTTGATTTTTACCGTCGATTCATTCCCAATTTCTCAAAAATCGCATGCCCCCTGACTAATCTTCTATCTAAGAATGTCCCCTTTGAAATCTCCAAGGAGTGCACTCAGGCATTTGAGATCCTACATGATCGAGTTACCCAAGCACCTATCTTACAATCCCCTGATTAGTCTCAACCCTTTGAGATCATGTGCGATGCATCTGATTATGCTGTAGGGGCGGTACTTGGGTAGAAAATAGATAGGAAACCTGTGGTCATCTACTATGCTATCAAGACACTTGATGAGGCTCAGCGTAACTATACAGTTACTGAGAAAGAGTTGCTAACTGTAGTATTTGCCCTGGAAAAATTCAGATCATATCTTTTGGGTTCCCGTGTTATCATATACTTAGATCAAACTGCAGTGAGGCACCTCCTTGCAAAGAAGGACGTGAAACCTCAACTAATCTGTTGGATCTTGCCATTGCAAGAATTTGATATCGAGATTTGCTATAAAGAGGGAAAATAGAACATGGTAGCTGACCACTTGTCCTGTCTTCCTTCTTCTGTCATTGACCCATCTGGTCCAATCACCGAGTATTTTCTAGACGAGCACCTGCTAGCCATTCACAATCTCCCGTGGTTTGCTAATATTGTAAACTACTTGGTTATGGGGAAAGTTCCACTAGATTGACTGACTTCCAAGCAGGACAAATTGATTGCCGAGGTCAAGTACTATATTTGGGAGGAACCATACCTTTTCCACATCGGTAATGATTAGGTGATCCTGAGATGCATTCCTGACAACGAGGTCAATGACGTAATGTCATTCTGTCATGACCAGGCCCGCGGTGGCCATTTCTCTGGGCATAAAACCACAGCAAAAATTCTCCAATGTAGGTTCTTTTGGTCCACTTTGTTCAAAGATGCATAGATGTATTGTAGGGCATGCGCTCGTTGTCAGATCCTCGATAACATGGGCTTGCGAGATATGATGCCCTTGAACCCAATTATTATGTACGAACTCTTTGACATATGGGGAATTGATTTCATGGGACCCTTTCCCAGATCTAACGGCTTCAAATACATTCTACTCGCTGTTGATTATGTCTCTAAATGGGTCGAAGCCGTCCCCACGAGAACTAGTGATCATAAAGTTATCCTCTAATTTATCCAGGAGATCTTTACCAGATTTGGTGTGCCTAAGGCCATCATTAGCAATGGCGAGTCTCATTTTACCAATGTGCACTTCTAGTCCCTGATGAAAATGTATGGGGTGTCGCATCATATCTCGACTCCTTACCACCCGTAGACTAATGGACTGGCAAAACTGTCGAATCGAGAGATCAAGAAGATCCTTCAGGTCACTATTTGGCCTGATAGAAAAAATTGGTCTTCTCACCTTCCAGAAGCCTTGTGGGCCTATAGGACCACCCACAAGACCCAATTAGGCATGTATCCCTTCAGATTAGTGTACGGTAAGGCATGTCACCTTCCCATCGAGATGGAGCACAAGGCTTATTGGGCAGTACGAAAGTGCAATCTGGATCTAGTAAAGGCTGGAATACACCGTCGGTTCCAATTGAGCGAGATTGAGGAACTACGCAATGATGCGTATGAGAACTCATGTATCTACAAAGAGCGGGTTAAAGCCTTCCATGACAGGCACATTGTATGAAAATCTTTCCACTGTGGTCAAAATTTTCTACTCTTTGATGACAAACTCAAACTTTTTCTAGGAAAACTCAGATCAAAATGGATTGAACCATTCTTAGGGAGACGAATCTTTGGAAATGGAGCTATTGAAATCAGCCAACCTAGCTTTGATTCAGAAGCCTTTATTGTGAACGGTCAGCGACTCAATCCATTCATTGAACTCACCGATACGAACAGGGCTGAGGTATCTTTTGATCTCCATTCTCCGTGAGCTTATTACGCCTGCTGATGGCGTTAAACTCAGCACTTAACGAGAGGCAACTTGTCATCTTTTTGAAAAACCCGAAACCCTTCTTGACACATCTGATGCTGAACTCATATTTCACTTAAGGGTGCATCCATTAGAACAACCAACTCCACCTCTGGTACTCATACCCGAGCTTGAAATCGTCCGCAACAGTCATCCCAACCCATCCACCCATCCAAAACCTGTTCTAATGAATGATCTAGGCTGAATTCAAACTCACCTAATTTACATTGAGGACATTGCAAATCATAGGCATGGGAGGTGTTACAGTGTAAAACATTGTGAAAATCACTTCACAAGAAGGGTTTCATAAAAAAAAATCACATATTCCAAAAACCAAAAAAAATTGAAAAAGAACAAAAATAGGAGAAGGGAGGAAATTTTGAATTGATTGCATATCGTTTTTGAAGAGAAAAGGGGAGGAGATAAAAATGTCAAAAAGGAGCACAATTTGAAAAGAAAAGAAAATGATAGTCATTAGTAAGAGATTAAGGAATTGACTCAATTCTAGACCAAATCAAAAAGAAAGAAAATGAAAGACAAAAAGTGCTAAGAGATAAAAGAGATTAGTATGAACGCTGATCTTAGGCCTCTTGGGCTGTGATCCTAGGATTAAAAATTCAAGTATCCGCTAAGATCTGGATAGTCCTCAAGAGATTGGGGAAAATGAGAAGCTTAAGTATTAGATCAAAGTCTTACGGATTATTCAACCTCGTTAACTAACCTCTAGTTTGTGGGACTCGGTAACCTAAGCACCCTAATCCACACACAGTCAGTTTCAGTGCACTTAAGTATCAAAATCACGCAAATGCGTTAAATTTGTTATGAAAAAGTTACGTAGATTAGGAGCAGCTAATCAACACAAGTTGATTTGGACGAGTTCCCAGCATGGAGAGGCAGGACATTCCCCTTGAAGATGTGCAATAACATATCATCTCCTCGGTGCTTGTCTCCTAGGATAACTAAATATCCTATCGGGGGAAAGTAAGCACCTTGTGTTGGTTCAGATGCCATGGGTGGCATTATCACGAAATGTCGATTTCCAAGGTTTGGATTTAGCTACAGAACGCCATGGGTGGGATTATCTCAAAATCTCAGAAGTCAGGGTTCTGGGGGTTGCCATGGGCGGTGCTATCTCAAAGCATCGATTGCCAGGGACCTTGCAAGGATTGATGGTGGGAACTAGGAATCTGATACAAACTGTGTTGTAAAGCTAATCTAAGGCTAGAAATAAAAAGAAAAGAAAGAGAAAACTCTCCAAAAATAAATAAAAATTCTTCTGTCTCTCTGTTACAAAAACGCATTGCAAACTGAACCTGGGCTAAAACATGTTACAAGCATGTGTGCTTTAACTGCGGAGTTCAAGGAACCTTAGGTTAGTTCCTGTGGACCTTAGAAGCCTTCAAGGCAGACTAAGGCTAGAGCTAGTTAGGTTCGGATCTTGGTTGGTACTTGAGTACCTCTAGGCCTACTATCGACATTCTAACCTAATCTACAAAAGAAAGCACACATCAAAGTTTTTGAGCATAGAAAGGCATATGGTCTGGAATTAAAGTTAATTCCATGATATTGTGCTAAGGGACTAGCAAAAGCTAAGCATGGGGGTATGATGGGAACACCATCATGAACCATAACTAGCTCATTTTGATCCAATTAAGTCAGTAAATGCTCCTACACATCTGCCGGAGAGCTGTATTTCATTGCAAAGTCATTCGGAGGGAATGACAAGAAAATAGGGTTAAAGCTACAGTTTTACCATCATATCATGAATGAAATACAATCACGGGTTTTCCTAAGGGGTAATTAAGGATTAAATGGTCCTAAAATGTCTAAGTTAGTTAGAACAAACAGAAAAGGGTTTGCACATGTTTTGTGAATTAAATGACTTTTGAAACCCTAAAAATAAACTCGCTTAACTAACTGAGGTTATAGTCAAGATAAAATTCACATAAACCCTCTAAAATTCATAGAAAAATATTTTGTAGGGTTTAGAACCTTCAATTTGACCATCAGAACTCGTCTTGACCTAAAATAGAGCCTTAGACAGACATTTGCCCTAATTTGGGTTTCTACATAAATTACTCAGTCAAACTTGGTCAAAACCTAAATCTAACTTCACCATTGGATTCCTTGGATCAAAATTAGGTTTGTACTAAAATTTAGGCTCAATCTGAGATCATCTTGACCAAGTTTTTAGTTTGGTCCAGTCAAACTCTTTCTATCTCATTCAGACCCTTACCTTTTGAATTTTCTTACAAATATCCCCCCAACTTCTTTGTCTTCTTCATAAATAGGTCCCCGTGCCATTTTTGGAAGGTGAAACCTTCACCTTCGAGTTTCGAGCAAGGATTTCTTGCTCGATTCACAATCAATCCCTCCCAAAATTGATATGGGGATTCCTTTGGAAGTTTCCTTCCATTTGAGCCATTCCGTAGGCTCTAAGTCCTTCCCAAAAGGCTATGCAAACCTTTAAAAGGTTCAGATATCCTATGTCGGAACTACCTTCCAAGCTTGAAAGCTTCTTTCCAAGCTAGGAAGGGCTTCCTATGGCCTATAGAGGATATACCATCGCACGACCGTGCATTTTAGCAAGTTTTGGCCTAAGAAACCCTCTACTCCATCTCCGGCCACCTTCAAACTTAGCTCCAGTGACTCCTCTCTGCTCTCCTCCTTAGGCCATCCAACCATCAAATTGGATGGCCGACTAGCTTCCCCTCATCCTCACGAACCTCTCCTACAAACGAGAGGTCGTGCCTCGACTTCAGTTGATGTCGCTGCCTCACCACACCAACCTCCTTCTTTGGCTCCGATCGACCAACACTGGAGCTCTCTGCCTCCCTACTCTCTCGCTAAGCCCTTTTTTAGCTCCCTCTCTCTTTCCATTTTGTTTTCCTACCCTCACAGACTCACACAACTATCAATCGCCACTATTCACCTTCACCTTCTCGTATCCGCCACAACACTCCTCCATTCGCCTCGCCAACCACCTCATAACCTTCGCTGTTCCACCACGAACAAAAGCCCTCTGCTATTTCTCCTTTTCGCTCACCCAAACACACCCCTGAACAACCCACCTTCTCATGGCCATCTCCGTCACCGTCCATCCACCTCTCGCACTCTCACACCACACTGCACCCACCACCATGTTCGCCATGCTACGACGATCCTGCTAAACCATTTAATGTGGCTGTAAGGCCTTTTTCTTGAAGTTTCAGGAACCAGGTCAAGCCCGCCATTAGCGACAAACTTCAACCTTGCCCGAAGCTTTGTTCGGCATCTGCAGCTCCAGGCACCACCTCCAGGTGATGTGGATTGGCTTCAGGTCTCATTCCAAGGCCTCAATTGGAAGCCATACCTTCAGTAGCTGCCTTGATTGGAAGGCAATCCAGCCATAGATGCACACGAAGAAGAGGCACTATCTTTAGTGCCACCTCGGAAACCAGTGGCGTTATAACTCCACATAAGAGGAAAAAAGTCTCTAGGGCTTATTGCCTTAGAAACTTGGGGGGTGAGGTCCCCCACTCACCTGCGCTTCGCCTGTGACCCGTCCCCCACTGGCCTAGCACTGACCCGATCTGCCTAACCCGACTCCACTCCTCGGCCGCGATCACGCCCGCAACCCTGGACTCAGGTGTGCTCTAGGTCTAAAACTCGATAACCCGGTACTGTTGGAGGCTCTGGGAGAGCGTGACCTGAGGAGAGAAAGAGAGGATCGTGTGCAGGGGTAGGGGGTTTTGCTACAGAGAATAACGGTTGACACTTAGCCGTTTGAAGAAGGATCCCCCTCTACGTAAAGAAGAAGAGTTAAAGAAGAAGGGGAGCCACATAGGAAGAGGAAAAGAAGGAGAAGAGTAGAAGATTAGAAGGGCCAACGAAGAAGAAGAACAAAAGGAAGAAGAGAAGACAAGGTAGGAGAAGCAGAGCACAGAAAGAAAGGAGAAGAGAGACCTTTGAGTCTCTTGGAAGCACTGTAGCCACTGACTATTTAAGCCATTTGATACAAGCCTAGATCATCTGATTGCATATATTTGAGACTTTGTTGATACTGTTGATTTAGTTGCTATTTGTGAGGAGTAATTGGTGATTCAAATCACCATTTTACTCCATTCTTTTTGCACATTGATACTTGACATTATTTATTGTTGCAATCTCTTATATTTTTTATTCAAATTGTGATCTTGAGTTTTAAATTGCCATATTGCTCCCTATGTTAGACCTCGGACTTCAAATTTGAGTAATAAATACTATTTGTTTTCAAAGCGACTTCGACTATACTACAACGTAGTTTTTAAAATCTCGATTTCGCTTGCAAACACTAAGTATGAAGGAAAAGAAAATAAAAAAGTACTTCTAGATAAATGCTTGACAAATGTTTATTACAAATGCTTCTCCACTATGAAAGCAGTAAAAGGGAAAGGGGGTGAGAGAAATCCTCTTTGACGACTGCTCAAAGGACGAAGCTGCATTGACGTGGCCCAAACGAAGATGTTGAGGAGTTGGAGGAAGGAGAACAGCGTTAGAAGATGAGGGGAGGACGGGCGGCATCATAGTGTGATTTGCATCCAGAAATGGGGTTGAGAAGACAGCCGATGAGAGCTCCACGAATGGTGATGAGAGGGTGGAAAATACTTTTTCTTTTCGCTAGTGGAGCATCCCAAAGGCTTGGGATTCAAGCTCAAAGTGTGTTTTGAGCTCTAGAGTAGGTGAGGAGAGCATAGGAAGGGATGAAGAGAAATGGGAGAGGTGTAGGGCTTTATGTAGTGGTGGAGAGGGGTGTATTTGCGTGCATGGGTCAACAACGACATTCAAAACATCGCTGAAGACCTACCTTACTAAGGCACTGAAGCCCGCATACACCACAGCTGGTGCTCACTTACTAAGGCGTGGTTGGCGATCAGCCATTGCATTGTAATCTCACGGCTGAGGATCATGTGGAGAT
Organism: Thalassia testudinum; assembly: GCA_037157565.1. NCBI lineage: Eukaryota > Viridiplantae > Streptophyta > Magnoliopsida > Alismatales > Hydrocharitaceae > Thalassia > Thalassia testudinum. The sequence goes on along the minus strand of JAZHRO010000025.1, from coordinate 65,362,592 downwards.
TGCACCTCTTGCTTGCGTTAGATGTCGCGTGAGATCGCACGTCCAATCGTGCGCAATCCCACATTGTGCCATCCGTGCAGCCACGTTGCACCATAGGCACTGCTTGATGATCATCGAACGACGCTGCTTGCATGCATCACTTGCCTTGCCGCTGTGAAGCAGCCGGTGGAGGGCGACGTCACTCGATCAGGCACGTCGACCTAAGATCGCACGGCCCAATTTATTCCATAGTTTAGTTGAGCGAGCACGGATTGGGTTTCAAATGCAGGTCACTACTTTGGGAGCGCCTCTGCACACCGTTACGCTAAAGAGGTTTGAATGTTGCCTTTTTGATTTCCCAGCAGCTGGGGGTCATGTGATCTTTGCCATTGGATTTTCATCCAACGGCTAGGATCTCGTGTGGGAGGCATCGTTGGGGAAGAAGGATGACTACATTAGGCAATCTGGATGGTGCCACGTGGCACCATCTGGACCATCCACCTTTCTTTGCTTGTAGAGGATGCCACGATTTTTGGATCGAGATGATTTTCACATTGTCGGACTACAATTGTCTCTTTGGATCCATCCGTATGGTTGGATTTTGCATTTGAAGCTTCAAAATGTCGCACTCTGCTTCCTGGCCACAATAATGCATGAATTACTGTACAATTTATACATATCACACTAAATGCAATATGATGAATGTATGCAGTATTTATATTATGGAATGCAATGTTAAACTTTGGAACTATCATAAGTTGGCATTTTATCATGAATTTATGCGTGTTTATCAACAAGATTTGGAAAGGCCAAAGTATTAAGTCGATGGGGTGATAAGTGACTTATCTTCCCACCCTCTGGTTTGAAAAGTTTGAGACTATTAAGTTCTCTACACTTGCACGTACACACTGACCTGCCTTTTGGTTGACCTTTGATTGAAATTTAAGTAGTCAATAGGACCTAGATTAAGGCATGGCTAGCATGTTGTAGTGGGAGGGCCTCCCCATTGTCGGATGTCCAGAGCCCAGCCTTGTGTTTTTAGCCTTTCATGCCTTTGTTTAGGAGATGCTCGTGAACGAGACTAAGGAAGCCACCTACTTAGAAAAATGAGTGTGACAAAGGAGAGAAACCTAAAAAAATGAATAGTTCAAGGAAGTTTACAAAAAAAAAGAAAAAATATCCCTTTTATCCCATATATACATGAGTGCATCCCACCAATCCCAAAAATAGTAAGTTAGCCAATAAGAAACCTTTTTAGGTTCAGCCAGGGAGATATACCTTAGAGGCTAACCTTGGGATAGAAAAGGGTAGGGAGAAAGCTACCAATTCTTAGCAAGGCAAATCCTAAGACCTAGGCCAATAGGGTGAAGAGATTGTCTTAGTCTAGTTGAAAACTTGGAGTTCAATAAGGTTCACCGCCTAATGAGTCAATTATTTAATTGTACACACATACTGAGGCTTAAAATTCGAGTTCAATTCGAACCTTAGCTGGGTAGACAGAGCCACAAAACATTATTCCTAGGATCCAAGTCCTAGGCTAATAGTCTCTGATTTGGGTTAGGAGATTTGCATTTGAGTCGATACTTTAGAATTGTTGAGTTTTCAATGTTAAGATTTTGTGTACAATTCCTCTATTTTGGTAGAGAATCGATATTTATGATTTTGATTTGACTTAGCTCAAAACTTGCAAGTTAGTTTTTGCTCTACACGTGGAGTTGATTGCAAAAAATATGCTTTCGTTGTAGCATAAGCGCATAGAAACTCTAAAATTTATATTCGGATCAAACTCGTAAGAAAATAAATTGAAGTTCAAAATACGGAGTTTGAGTCATTCGCAGAGAGGCAATCGTAATAGTTTTGCTTTCCTAGTGAACTATGTAAATAAAATTGCAAGTAGGAAGAGTACTACTAGAACTAGAACGAAAGTAGAAATCTGCTAAACGACTAGCATGCAATTACTAACTAGAGAATTAGAAATATAGTTAGTATTAGAATAACTACTAGAAGGAAGCAAATAACTTGAAGTTAAGTTGAATCAAATGTCTAGAGTTTTATTGAAAAATCAAATGATAGAAGCTAATTACAAATAGAAGAATGCTTGAAATCAAATCTAAATTATATTTATAACTAGAAAATAAAGACTAGAAACTAAGGGCCTCCAAGGCGAAATCCAGAGCGGCTATGCAAGGTCGAATGCAAAGGCGCACCCAAGATCTCCAAGGGGAGGAAGAAGTAGAGGACTAGTTCTAGTTGGTGTTGCTATTTAGAAGTAAGAAGATTAAGTAGGAGAAAGATAATTGAATGCCTAAGCGGGGGCAGATGATAACATTATCATGAGCCATAACTAGCTTTAATTAATCAGAATCAAGTGACAAATGCTTCTACATAATCACCTGCGAACCATAACTCACTGAATATCCATTCTGAGAGGAATACATTAAAACAAGGTTAATTCTGTAGTTTTACCATCAAATCATGAAAGTAGAATAATCACGGGGCTTCCCTGGTGTTAAATGAAGGTCAAATGTTCATTAATGACTAATAAAAGGGTCCGTGCAGATAAAGATAGGGTTTCATACACTTTGAGAACTAATTCAGCTCCCAAAACCCTAATTTCAGACCTACTTGAATTATTGAGGTTCTAGTCAAGATAAAATCTATCTAAACTTTATAAAATTCATAGAAAAATATTCCATGAGGTTTGGTATCCTTGATTTGACCTTTGGAACCTATTTTGACCTTAAACAGAGTCACAAACACAATTTTGCCCTAATTTGGGTTTCTGCGACTTGGTCAAAACTGAAATCCAACTTCACCATCAGATTCCTTGGGTCCAAATTAGGTTTGTACCAAAATTTGGGCCCAATCAGAGATCATCTTGACCTAATTTGCATTTTGGTCTAGTCTAACTCTTTCTCTCTCATACACACCCCTAGCTTTTGAAATCCTTGCAAATAACCCCCTAAGTTCTTCATCTTCTTTCTAGATTTGTTCCTACTGCCATTGGAGATCAACTGACCTCCAGGAGACCTCTAACCACTCCTAAATCTACTCGAATCTTCATCAAATCCCACCAAATTTGGTGGGTTTGATGTTCACACCGAGGAGAATCATTTGGGATCAATTTTGAGTCCCAAATCCTTGTTGATTTCTAGTATGAACGCACGAGAATCATGGGTCTTATTCCTTAAATCCCAAGCCATGAAGACCTTCCTTCCTAATATAGAGCTCACCTTGGAGCTCTATAAAGCTCGCTCGTGCACAACAACTCTTCCTTAGCTTGGTTTGGTTGCACTTCCTCACCAAAAACTCTCCCTCTGGCCTCCTTCGACCAGCTCCAGTAAGCTCTCTCCTCCATCCTCCTACGGCCTCCCAACCATCAAATTGGGAGTGCGAAATTCTTCCTCTCCTTCATCCACTCTTCGCAATACCAGTGAAGGAGCCCTCTGACTCTTTCTTTCCTCGCCACCCTCTCACCGAAGAATTCCTCTTCCATGGCACTGGCCAATCAAAGTTGGCACCCTCCTACCCCTTTCAACCAGTAAATTAGGTCTTTCTCTCTCCCTTTCCTCCTCTAGTTTAGAATTAGCCCCTTAAACACTTGTTTCAACTACTGTTCACACCTCTCCCCTCCATCTTCCTCCACTTCGGCGAAGCTCCGGCAATGCCTCCTCGACGCTACACCGCACCGCTCGCCTCACCACAACTCCCATAAGCATCGCCGTGCTCCATTGACTGAAACCCCTCAAGTAATTGAAGGGATTGGCCTCTCAAATGACCCACTAGACACAACCACCTCCACACCACCTTCTTGACTTCGCCCGACCTCCACTCCCACTCCCACGCCATCCAAACACCACGACCACCTTTGCCTTCACTTGGCGAACATCCTGAGATGTTTTAATGTGGCTGTAAGGCCTTATTCTTATTTCAAGCCTTCGCTGGTTGTCCATCACCGCCACCATCTTCCCTGACGTCATCCACCGCACTCCATCCACATCGAGCTTTGATACAACCACCAGCAGTTGTGGCTTCGTCCAAGGAACATAGCTGTAGTTCCAATTAGCCAAAGCCACAACTACAATAGCTGCAATCAACAAGAACAACCTCAGCTGCAACACGCGAGGGCAGGACCTATGTTAGTCCCACATCGATGGATGAGGGACCCTCAGCAATGCATAAATTGCTTTTGTGAAGTGAGCTGTTCAACCAAGACATTGAGGGTCGAGTCCCTCACCACCACCTGCACATCCGATAACCCACCTATGCGCACTCCTCGCTTGTGACTCATGCCCGCAAGCCTGGACAATGTTCTAGACCCGATTACTCGAATTTGCTTACCTGTACATGATCTGATTACATGCTGGGTTTGAGAGAGAGGATTTGTGAGAGAGCAGGGGAGGGTTTTGCTACATGCTCCTCTGCCTTGTGCTAAAAGGAAATAGACCCGTGTGCAACCCTTAGCTACTGAGGAGAGGCTGTGCTCTGTGCCTGTGCTTGAGAAGGGAAAACTCTGAAGAAGAAGAGAAGGCTTGTGAAGAAGGAAGGAGAGGCTTGTGAAGAAGAAGGAAGGAAGCTGAAGAAGAAAGAAGAGAAAGGCTTCTGATGAGCCTTGTGCTTGTGCTCACATAAGTCATCTGATCTGATTTGGCACTGTTGAATGATTTAAGTAATAAGTTATCATTGATTGCTGATTGAATGTTCTGTTGTATAATTTCAATATGAGATGCATGCTTAATTAGAGGATCTAATTGGTGATCTAAATCACCACTTTTTAGATTCTCTCTATTCTTTTTATCTCAACATTATTTGAATTACAATCTGACAAATTCTATTCATTGAATATCTATTTTTATGCTCAATTGATTGTGCTTATTAATTATGAATGAAGATTAATGTATGAATTTCATATTTGCTCCCTGTGATCGACCTTGGACTCTTCTTTGATTCTGAGTTATAAATTTAAATGATTTAAGCAATTTTGTCCTATACTACGATGCATCTCTTAAACAACGACAATTTCGCCCAAACAAGGGCATGCTTAGAGTTATATATAGGGATTAGGAAGGCTTCCTATTGGTTGGTTTCTAGAACCAAGGATAGGATTAATCTAAGGGGGACAGCTACCTAGGTTGTTAAGAGAGGATTTATTCTAAGGTTTTCTAAGGATAAGGGTTAGGTTCCTTTAGGAAAAGATAAGATCTAGTTTGGTCGACCAAATAGGTTCGGAATTGAGGTCTATGGTCAGCCCCAAGGTGTGGGAAATTGGGTCTATAGGTTAGGTCCTAGGTTGGGAAATTTAGGTTCCTAATTAGGCTAGGGTTAGGTTTAATTGGGTTTCCAAATAGGTCCACCAACTTAATTTAGCCTACTTCTAAGTGAGCTCAAATCCAGAAGTCCCTTTAGCCATGCTCCAATCAACTTGAAATTTGGTACCTATAGACATATGAATAGACACATTAAGGTACCATATATAGCTAAGGAAAAATTGCATAAAAAACCAAAATTATGCATTATTTTAAAAATGTCCTAAAATGACTAATCTGACCTATATGGATGCAATATAACCCAAATTACCCTTAGACTAACATTTGGTAGGCATTAATTAACATAAATAAATATGAAATTATCACACCTCCATACCTATCTTTTGCTAGTTCTCAAGCAAGGCACTAAGTGGAAAACTGACGAGAAAATAGTATTTATACAGAAAATAGAACTGTGAGTTTTGAGCTAAGTCAAATCAAAATCCTCAATCTTGATTTTTCACCAAAGCAAAGGAATCATACACAAACTTTTAACATCAAAGACTCAGCAATTCTAGAGTACTAACTCAAATATTGACCACCTAAGTCAAATCAGAACTCCATTAGCCCAGGACTTAGGTCTCAAGAGCAATGTTTTATGGCTCTATCAACTAACCCAAGGTTTGAATTAAACTCGAATTTTAAGCCTCTGTGTGTTTAAATAGATAATTGACTCGTCAAATGGTAAACCTTATTGAACTCTGAGTTTTCAACTAGACTAAGATAGCCTCTTCACCCTATTGTCTTAAGTCTTCGGATTTGCCTTACCAAAAATCAGTAGCTTTCTCCCTACCCTTTTCTATCTCGAGGTCAACCTTTAAGTTATATCTCCCCTGCTAAACCTAAAATGGTTTCTTATTGGCTACCTCACAGTTTTGGGATTTTTGACACACTTTTTTGTGCTTTTTTTAGCTTCTTTTTTCACACAAACTTCTTCCTACTATATGTTTCTGGGCTTTTCTTCATTTTCACACTCATTTTTCTAGGTAGGTGGCTTCCCTAGTCTCGTTCACTAGCATCTCCTAAACAAAGGTACGAAATGCTAAAATCATAAGGCTGTGATCTATGCATCCAACAATGGGGAGGCTCTCCCAATACAACATAGCAGCCATGCCTCAATTTAGGTCCTACTGACTACTTAGATTTCAATGGTAGGTTGACAAAATGATCAGTCAGTGCATACATGCAAGTGTAGAGGACTTAATCTTCACAGACTTCTTAAACTAAAGAGTGGGAAGATAAGTCTCATACTTATCACCCCATTGACTTAATACTTTGACTTTTTCAAACCTCGTCAATGACTCGAGAAACAAGTCCATATTTTAGTAAATACTCAAGATTATTAAGTCAACATATGACCTAAAGAGCCTAAGCAAAAAGATTTTATTTGTACTTTTCCTAAGATCGGTAAATCCTAAAAGTCAAATTATTTTAACTTTTTCATAGCTCAAACTCTAAAACACCATGTTTTCCTTTGTTTTCTTTTGTTTTTTAAAGAAAAGCTACTATTCTAGAAAACAACTAAAACCTAAGAATCTGGAGATAAATAAAAATGACTATGAAAAATATTATCTACCCCCTCATTCCTATTTCATGTACTGTCGTGAATGCATGCAATAAACATAAGTGAAAATATATATTACCTGGAACTCAAGAGTTTTGGAAAATCAAGAGTTAATCATCTGCAAACCTAAATAAAACTTTTCAATGCAAATAACAACATAACCTAAATCCATTGGGTTGCCTCCCAACAAACATTGACTATTATGCCTTCAGTTGGGTTTAGACCCTAGAAAGATGAATGAATCAATAAGGAGGAGAGGGTTAAGAGTAGAATAACAGATAGATTAAGGAGGTCCAAAATCAAATGATCGCAAATGCAGACGAGCTGGTGATGCAAACCCATACCCAAGGGTTGAATACTCGATGGATGTAAATCAGAAATGACCGCATCCATTTATTTTCTAGCAGCTAGTAATGGGGTACAGTCTTCATTTTGGTCCCATGTTACCAGAGTCCAAAGATTTAGACACATAAGAGATAATTAGAATAAGAAGCTTGTGTCTCTTAGTAATGAAAGTTGAAAAGATGATTCATGGAATAACTGCACTAAAATACACAAGCCTTGGGTGAATCAGGAACATCATAAGGGTCCTCATAGAAGGTCAAGAGTTTGAAATAATAAGGAACCATAATAATAGACCCTTAAAATTTAATATAATTCTCTCTCTACATTCTCTTCCAAAATGATGATTTCTTTATTCATATCCTCCAAATCATTCAAATCTTTACCTAGAATACTTCTATTTGCTTTCTCAACGCCTTCATATTCTATGTTATCAAAATCATAATGAGCATGGAATGTCTCAAATTCAGGGTCTTCAAAGGTAGAAGCAAAGGTGAAGCTAGTCATTAGATTATCATCAAATTCTGATTCATTTAATTTACCTTCACCTATCTCAAAAAGGGGTTATCCTCGATTTCAAAGATGAAATATTCATAGTCAGCCTCTACCTGGATTTGGTTCACAAAATAAAATGTCTCATATTCCAATTCTGGTTCAATCAAAAGTTCTTCTTTGAATGCAAATTATGCTACAAGAATCTTCCCTATTGTTTATAAGATCATGGACCTCTTCTGAATCCTCTAGATCATGATCATTATTAATGGTCTCGCCATTAAGACTATGAAGTACAATTGAATCTTTCATTATTGGTTTAGTGAAAGAGTCATGAGTCGAATATATAGCAAGGCAGTCTTCATCAAGCTCCCTAGCTTTTGTTTTTGGTGGTTCATCAGTTAGCCAATTAATAAGGTCGGGAATCTATAGCACTTCCTTTGTAAGATGGAATCTAATGTTTTTCATCTTTTGAAATAATATCCTAGCTTGCCTCTATTGAGCCTAATTAACCAATTGTTCTATTTATTGTGAAAATTTATCACTCATGTCATCTAACTCACATAATCATTCCATTAATTGCTTAAATTGATTACTTGGAATTGTGGATTGAGAAGCTATAGGTTGTTCTTGAGCTTGATCTTGATTGAACCCAAAATTAGATGTATATGAGTAAATTTAGCATAGGTTAATCAATTGAGGATCAGAATATAGGGGATCTAAATATCGTCCCAGGCTGTGGGTCATATTAAGATAATCATTTGGATCTGATGACCTAAATTGGGAGATCTCTGTGCAGATAGGAGGTTGGATTTTGATATCAAGGATTAGAATCATATCCATAGTTAGAAAGGGGTCTATGCCAATTTAAAGTAGAAATAATAGTCGAATTGGGATAAGGATTGAGATCATCCTAGGGATTAGAATTACATCTTGGATATTGATATCCTAGGTTAGATCCTTAATTAGAAGATGGATAATGTTGAATCAAATTAGGATAAAAATTAGATTGGGGATACAAGGAATATGAAGAATAAGAATTGAAGTCCATGGATACAAATTCAAGAAATCCAAGTTAAGAATAGGAGAGAAACATGAGTGTGCACAATCAAGCAATCAAATCTGACCCTAGAAATGTTGCATGTATTAGACCTAGTCTAAACTTCACTAGCACTAACCAACTTATCTGACCCTTGTATTACTTGGCTAGCCAGAAGAGTGGGACCCCCTAGGACACCTCCCATGGTGGGACACCAGTAGAGGTTAACATGGTTACCACACTCACCATTCTTGTCACCAGTTGATCCAAGTAGATAAGGCCTCATATTCAATCAACTAGGTCTAGCTTAAGTTTTGACATAAAATCCAACCTAGTTGGCATGTCTATCAGATTAATTAGGGCTTGGGATTTACTATGCACAAGATTAAATGATGGGTGTGAAGGGGGTGGCTGCCTAATTAGATTAGTTAAAATGTGTGTGCGTGACAAACAAGGGTCCATAAATAATATTTAATTGGTGATGTGGCTTTTAATATTCAAGTAATTATATCAGTAATTTAGGGTATCTTAAAAATTTTTCAAGTGGACAGATAGTGGTTTTGCAAGCATGGGACCTTGATTTTTTTCTTCAGAAACTGATTGTGAATCTAGCAACCCTGATGTGGCACCCTAAGCATGCAGCTTCTAGATAAATTAGTTTTAATTCAAGTGGTACAGCCCAAACAATGTAACTATGGCTTCAACACCACTTGATCAAGCACACACAAACTTTTTTCAAAATTTTTAGGGGCTCAAAATATATTTTTTCAAGAATTTTCAAGTCAAAATAACAAATCAGCTTAATCAAACCCCTAATGCATATTTTTAAAAAATAGCAAGGGTACAACCTTCAGAAAATTATAGCAATTTTTCTCCAGAAACTATATTTGAGCATAAAACTAATGCAAGAAATTTCATTGAATTTGGAGTAGTATAAAATTTAGGAAAAATTTGGGAACATAGATCTAAATTATTTAAATTTCAGAAAACCCCACCAATAGAAAATTATTTTTCTAGGATAGAAAAAAATGAATTTTTGTTTGAAAAATGGCAGGTTTGTTGCTCATTTCAACGAGATCACGTAGTAAAAATTTCTGAATTTGTGATTGCACCAATTTTTTGGAATAAAATTTTTATTTTAGCATGACAATCTAATCCGAATTTTGTTACAAGAGGATGTGATCTTTGAAGCACAAAACATGATAGACTTTTTTTATGCAACTAAACTAAATAAAAATATTCCAAAGATTCAAACTCAATTCCTAATAGTAAGTTGCAAGGTTCTAACCTAATGATCTTAACCTACACTTTATTTTGAGATTGCATTGTGATATGAATGCGTGTGAACACGCATTTCTTACACACAAAACAATCAACAATGAAAGGCAATTTAGATCAAATGCAATAGAAAAGAAAGAAATGAAAGTAAAAATAGTCATCGTGCCTCCCCCGCAACTACACCAAAGAGTGTTCTACACATGGAGATGATTGCGAAAAATATGCTTTCGTTGTAGTATAAGTGCATAGAAACTCTTAAATTTATATTCGGATCGAACTCATAACAAAAGAAATTGAAGTTCAAAATACAAAGTCTGACTCGTTCGTAGGGTGGCAATCGAAATAGTTTTGCTTTCTTACTGAGCTATGTAAATATAATTGCAAGTAGGAAGAGTATTACTAGAACTAGAATGAAAGTAGAAATCTACTAGACTACTAGCATGCAATTACTAACTAGAGAATTAGAACTCGAATTAGTATTAGAATTACTACTAGAAGGAAGCAAATAACTTGAAGGAAAGTGGAATCAAATGACAAAATATGATTACAACTAGAAGAATGCTTGAATCAAATCTAAATTACAACTACAACTAGGAAATAAAAACTAGGAATTAAGGGCTTCGAAGGCGAAGTCCAAAGCAGCAGCACAGTGTCGAACCTGAGATCTCCAAGGGGAGGAAGAAGTAGAGGGCTAGTTCTAGTTGGTGCTGCTATTTGGATGTAAGAAGACTAAGTAGGAGAAAGTTAATTGAATGCCTAAGCAGGGGGCATGCCTGATGACTCTATAATTAATATAATTAATTATATCATTTAGAGTGAAGTTTAAGGGCCTTTGTACTTAAATATGACAATCTAGTGCATTTGGGAGCAATGCATTCATTTAGTATAATATATATATTAATATTGCTCGAAATTAATGTCTAATGGCTAGGTTATGAAGGTGCACATTGAAACAGGTTTCAGACAAGCAATCGAGTTGCACGGATGGATTCAGGATGAAAATTGAAGTCCAACAGCTCTAAAATTGCCCCAATTCAACCTTCGTAGCTCCCATAATGAGCCAAAGAAGTTTTGGCTGTGATCTAATGATTAACGGCCCACATCATGCCATGTGTCACCATCCCAGTGCCCGCCCAATGGCCACTCATTGTTTTCAGTGTGCGGGTACACATCATCAGTGCCATCCAATTGACATCGAATGACACACGTCGTGCCATTCCATCACTTCACCTCGATCGCATGAACGAGCACCAATGGCAGAGATCTTCCTATTCTTAACCATAGCACAATGGTTAAGCGATAGATATTGATTGCGAGGGATGAAGGATCGAGTTGTGATCCCACCCCCTGCTCGTGGAAGCACATGAAATTCGATAATCGGATGAGGTGTGAGTGGCTGCAATGAGCCCACATCACCCACGCATGATCGTTTGATCTCGAGAGTTCATCTATGCATGCATCTCAGCCGACCGCGCATGATTCGCGAGCATAGAGTGCACCATGTAGCTAGCTAGGACTCGAACGAATGTGAGAGTGTGATTGTGTGCATGAAATAAGGTGCGATTGGGAAGCGACTGTAGCCGTTGGATGCAGAGATCAACGACCGAGAGTTGGCCACATTATCCCGCATGCCAGAGGGCATGATAAAGCTCGTGCTAGTGCGCATGTATGCGTGTGGGCACCTATTCATCCTGTCAAATCGATCCAGCAGTGATTCAGGAGGGTTTTGGGGGATTTGAAGGCTAGTTCTTGGTCTCTTTACACCTATAAAATGGTCCTATGACCCTCCGTTACAAAGCATCTCTTCCACAAGAAGCCTACAACCTTCCTAGAGTCCAAAGCTAGTCCTAGAAGTTGCCGAGCCATAAGCGAAGCCCTCTCCACTACTGTGGCTGTCTCATCAAGCCTCGACTTAGCAATAACACTTCTCATAGACTATTTTTTTTTTCTAAGCTTTCCTCTAGCTTTTATGCTCACATTTGTAAGACATTTCCTTCATAATTCAGAGAAGTGATCTTGGTAATATTTTTGTTACTTTTATACATTGACAGTTAGGTTTCTACGTCACTTATCTAATGCTATTATATCAGTTTACTTATGTTTGTCTTTTCTAATACGTAGCTACAGACTTTGATCTACCTTGGATTTCTAGCCCTACTCTCTCTCCCTCTCTCTGTCTTCTCTACTTTTCACGCAAGCAAATGAAATAAATCATCATTTGTCAATAAACTAAGCGAGTGGAAGATTCAATTTCTTACCTCCCTGTATTCAACACTCAGACCCATTGTCTTATTCTCTATTAAAATTGATGTTGTAATCGCCTGCTACAATGAACAAATTAACATAAGTGCATTTTTCATCGTTAGTGCCTAGGGTTATATATAGGGATTAGGAAGGCTTCCTATCGGTTGGTTTCGAGAGCCTAGGATTGGTAAGGTGTAGGGTTAGTATTTCTTCTAAGGGGGATGACTACCTAGGTTGTTAGGAGAGGATTTGTTCAAAGGTTTTCTAAACATAAGGGACAGGTTCCTTTAGGAAAATATAGGATCCAGTTTGGTCAAACAAATAGCTTAGGAATTGAGGTCTTTGGTCGGCCCTAAGCTGTGGAAAATTGGGTCCATAGGTTAGGTCCTAGGTCAGGAAATTTAGGTTCCTAATTATGCTAGGGTTAGGTTTAATTGGGTTTCCAAATAGGTCTATCAACTAGATTTAGACTTCTCCTAAATGAGCTCAAATCTAGAAGTCCCTTCATCCATGCTTCAAGCAACTTGAAATTTGGTACCTACACACATATGAACAAACACATCAAGGTACTAGATATAGATAAGGGAAAAATTGCATAAAATCCAAAAATTATGCATTATTTATATAATGCTCCAAAATGACTAATCTAATCTATATGGATGCAATCTAACCTCCTCTATTATCCATTGATTAGTTGTGAACCGGGAAACATAAAGATTGCCTCAGGGAATCAAACATATCAATTTAATATTTTTGAGGCATCAAAGAAAAATTGAATCAGGTGTGGTTCGATCGAGCGCTAGGCATAATAAAGGAGGTTATGGACATATACATCGTAGAAAATCAGATAATGGCCAATTCAACCCAAACTTAGGAAGGAAATCATGAGGTTGAGATGATAATTGAGGATAGAAACGATTCACAACCTACTTTAAAAAATCAGGATGAGGATTTTCCTTATGAAAAGGACATTCATGAACTCGAAATTTTGTTGGAGAATTTACCTGACAAATTAAAAACCCAACAAAACCCTTATCCTGAATTATTGGAGTTTGAGGTTCAATTAATCGGTGAAAAATAAGAAAATGTTGAAGTTCAAAATCAAGATGGTTGGATTTAGAAAACTATTGAGACACGAGAGGATGAAATTGGGAAGGAATATCTAATTTGGGGAGAAACCCATAGGAAGCTTGGTTTAATTGTTGAAATTAACTTAAGCATCCTAGGGTCTTGATTGCGTAGCAATCATAGGCCCTAATTCGCCTGAATTATGATAGAACCTGGCTTAACATGGGCATTTTGCATGCATACACATCGTACTTTGCATCCTAGATGATTTATATGTTTTATACATAATAATGTGCTATTTGAGAGGTATTAAAAATTGTAGGTAATCCAGGGCTGCAGATGACTGATCCAACCTTATGGATCTATTCGGAATGATGATAGGAGTCCAACGCTTCCAAGAGTGCATCAATCAGACTCCCGTAGCACCCTAGGGAGTCCGCAAAAAAAATAGGAGCCAAGGGGCAAATTGAAGAATATCCGAACCTTAGATGACAAATCAAATCGCACAGATGGATCCGGATCAATGTTTGTAGTCCAATGGCATAGAAATCAACTCAATCGGAGGACTACATCATCATTTACAAGGAGAAGAAGATGGATAGCCACGATAGTGCCATATGGCGCCACCGCAACCGCCCCTCATCGTGCCCCAATCTGCGAAGGAGAGCCATGGGCCATTAGATCGTCATCCAATGGCTGCGATGCATCCACGTCGCCCACCTCCAGCCACTTCATCAAGCGAGGGTGAGCTCTCGACCGTTGGATTCACATCCAATGACTGAGGGCGATTGCATAGTATTTGGAAACTGTGACAATCCACCCGCATAGTGCAGTGGAAAGCACGCTTAATAGACAATGCGCAACGCAGGTTCGAAGCACGATGTGGGAATCAACCGTGCACGAATGAAATTCCACCACAAGATCTTCATCGGGCGTATCAGCGATGAACGCGTGGCAGGCACAGGAGCGTTGGATGAAGATGCGTGCAATAACATGCGCCTTAGGAATTAGCAGGCGCTATGCATGATTTTTAAGTCGTCCGATCTCGGACGGCTAAGAAGACTTAAGAGTTGAGGCAATGATTGAGGGCGAGCGATCGGCGTGCAGGCAAAGTGGCAAGCAGCGGGCGAGCAGAGGCTGTCAGATGAGGATCCAAGGGTGCACAGCATGCCACGTGTCAGCACTAGATCAAACTATGGATGGAAGAAGGATCTGGAAGGGTTAATCAGGACCATTGATCTCTCGATCAATAGATCTGATTAATATGAAGCCTTTGCATAGAATTAAGGGATCAAATACCCTAAATGCCCTTCACAAAAGCTATAAAAAGATGCCTAAGGGTCCCTTTTGAGGGCATTCCTTAGTTTTTCTTCTTCTTCCTCCTTCTATAGCCCCTCTCCCTTCTTCTTCTTCCCGTCTTCTCTACCTCCGTCTCTGCATCTTCGCCTAAAGCGTTCATTGGGCCACCCTGACAGATCGTTGTTGCTCTTCCCAACCTCTCCAAAAGACCACCACGAACCACCCATGGTGCCCTTGTTCTATTACATAAGTAGTTTATGTTTATGTTAGAATTTGTTTAGTTAGATGTATGCAATTCATGTTCAAACTCTTTGATTCATATATATACTATGATTTTGTGTCTATACTATTTAGTAATTATATTGGGAACAAACGCATGAAATCAAAAGTGCTTCCTGCCTCCTTGTGATCGACCAGGACTCACCAGTTTCGTTAATTTATTTGCTCGAGATGTATTTCGTGATATACTACAACGTGCTCATCTTTTATGCAATCTACTCCCTGAACAAATTGGTGCCGTTGTTGGGGATGTGTAATTCGCGTGGTCTAAGCCTACGGGGTAGCATCAAATGACCGCAGCTATGGAGTAATGAAACTGGAGATGAAAGCCGAAGGAAGAACCTTCCTCGTAGTCTCCTCATAACCATACTGGTTGGGTTAGCCTGCGAGGCAGGAATTCCTTGTAGTTGATCTCTCGTCTAATTTTTTTCAATAACACAAACATAAACAAAAAATCCAGTCATCTAATCTAAAGGACCACTCTGATTAACAAGGCCTTAGCCTTGTTCTGCTTGACTGCACCAACCCTTTGAGTTGGTGTTTGCAAGGAAGAAGGTCGTTAGGACCTAATCTTATGGGACCTTGGGTGTCGAACCCAAGGCAGAAAAGGCGATTCTCGCCTGACCTCTCTTCTTAACCTTCTTCCACTCAATTAGCTAAGATGGTTAATCCAGGTCCTCGAGTTGGTCAAGACCCTCATAATCATGACCCAATGGCTCATCTGGAAGCCAGGGTCGAGGAAATGGAACAACAATACGAGCAGAGCATTGACAGGATTCTCACAACACTCGACAAGATGCAGCATCCACCACGCAAAGAACAACTACGGGACTTCTACGATTTAGTGGCAACAATTATAGCACCTCAGGTCTGGATTCCCGCAGGAGGAGATGCATTTGTGTTGATGCCGGATATCATAAGTCTGATTCAAACTCATTTCCATGGAAACTCGAATTAGGATCCTTTCCAACACATCGAAGATCTGAGTCAGATTGCAGAGTCAGTTCAACCCAGAAATGTAGATATCATAATTGTTTCCAGGAAGGTTTTTCCTTTTTCTCTCAAGGATAAAGCTGCTTATTGGTTCAAGACTATCGGGAGGCCAATTGGAGCCTGGGAGGAATTACGTTACGAATTCCTCCAAAAGTTCTTCCCGATCGGTCAAACAAATGCTATGAGGCATGCGATCACGACCTTTGCCCAAGGCTCTGGAGAGAAGCTGCATGATGCCTGGAACAGGTTCCACGATCTTCTCATGAAGTGCCCACACCATGGTGTACCCAAATGGCACCTCGCTCAAGTCTTTTACCATGGGCTAGATGACACACATCGGTACCTAGTCAATGCATCTAGCGGTGGGAATTTCTTCGCGAAGGACGAGAACAGCGCATTTGAACTATTCGAATCCTTAGCAGAGAACTTAATGATGCCACCTCAATGAACCAGTTCCAGCGACCTGGACAACGAGTCAGCGTCCACAAAGCTCAAGCCGAGTTTTCCCGAGTTGACATGGACATTATCACCAAAAAGCTGGACAAGGTGGATCTGCTCAATAAGAAGCTCGATGAATTAATGCGAACAAGATCTGGATCTTTTGGTAGCACTGCTCCATCTTACTCCCCTCAAGCATCCTGAGCCCCCTCTACTCGTACTTATCCATTCACTCAGGATGTTTTCTCTCCATCTCCACGAGATCCTGCGTACCAGGAACCTGTGAACAATGTGGATCTGGCATTGTACAATCAAGGTTACGCACCACATGAGGATGCAAGTATGTATTCTTTTGATGAATTTACATCTAAGACATCTTCGTCCTGCGAAGATGTCAATGCTATTCAGGGTTACGGGCGTAACAACCTATATTCTGAGACGTATAACCCCAATTGGCACTTGCATCCCAATTTCTCCTGGTCAAGTAACCCACGGAGACCGAGTCAAGCTCCACACTACCAGACCAGACAATACGGGTCTGCACAGAACAAGTATCCTAAGTAGCAGCCATTCCCATCTTAGCAGCAACAGGCATGCTCTATCTATCAGCCGCTGCACCAAGTTGCCAACTACCCTCCAAAGTAGGCAGACCCTTTGGAATCTCTGAAGGAGGAATTGCAGGCATCAATTCAAAAATCTACTCATGACAACCTGCAAATAATGAAGGCAATGGCTGACCAAATACAGAGCATACAAAATACACAAAACTAGATAATGCAGGAGCATAGGTCATAGGGAGCTTTATTCTCCCAACTTGTCCCAAACCTGAGATATGTGCAAAATTAGGGTGCCCTGCCTAGATTCCAAGCACCACAAGGGCAGGCACATGCTGTTCTGCAAGCACCTCCCGCACCACCTGGTTATGGGCTCAGTTAGCCACCTCTGTTGCTAAACCCTGTGTATTCAAACCAACCCGCTCCTCTGCCCCTTCATGGACAGCATGCCAATGCAAAAGCTGTCACATTAAGAAGCGAAAAGAGTACACAAGACCCACTACCTAGGCAAGCGGGTAATGATCTTTCCTGCACTCTACCACAGGATGGCTTACAACCCTCTTCCTATCACAAGCCATCGTCATTAGATAAAGGAAAGAAGCCCCTAGACCCTAAAATTCCCATCCTTTTTCCTGCGGCCCTAACATGAGATTCAACACTAAAAAAGGACATGCAAAATTTCGAGGACCTGAAATCTATGTTCAAGCAAGTTCACATTCAGGTCCCTCTGCTCAAAGCAATAGATCACATCCCTACTGTTGCTAGGTTCTTTAAGGACAACTGTACTTCGAAGTGGCAGCAAAGAATCGGACAACAGGCTGTATTATCTGAGGAATCCAGCATGGTTATCTTAGCCGACTTACCACCCAAAAAGAAGGACCCAGGCACACCACTAATTTCCTGCTTTTTGTAGGATTCCCCTTTTGATAGAGCCCTTCTTGACTTGGGGTCGTCCATCAACCTAACTCCCACCACAGTATTTGATCGATTCGATTCGGGGAGTTAAAGCCCACCTCAGTTACCATATAGTTGGCTGACCAATCGGTGAAAATGACGAGGGGGTGGTTGAAAATGTGATCGCAAAGTCCAAGGATTTTGCTTTCCAGCGGACTTTTTTGTTCTTGATATGGTGGTTCCTCCTAATCTCTGTGATGCACCGATTATTCTAGGTTGCCCGCTTTTGGCAACCACCCAAGCAAACATCAACTTTGCATCAGGATTCATGGAGATTGCCCTAGGGAAAGAAAAGCTTAGACTGGACATTTTCAGGGCATCAAAGAACTTCGATTGTGATTTAATCGAGGACGATGGTGAAGATGAAGATTCAGCTTTCTGTGGGAACATTGGGCTCCTCTGCAGTGACCCAATGGCACATTCATCTTCACTATCAGGGGTCTTAGATCATGATCCACACGGGACTAAGACAAATGACATACATATTTCATCCCATGGATCTAGTTGTCATAGGTGTTCATCCGCTCCTAACCCCCCTAATCCTAACTATCCTGTCCTATCTAGCACTGATATTTTGAGACAGGATTACATGACCACTGCAGACGGATTCTCCATTAGTCAGGGTTAGCAGATTTCTGCTGCTGTTTCCTCTCCTCCCCTGCATAAACCCTCTCCCCACCCTCCTCTACTAGAATTACAGCCCTTACCTAATTCACTCAAGTACGTGTTTCTGGGAAAAAGTGAGGCGTATCCTATGATTATCAATGCTTACTTGACTCCAGACTAGGAACACCAATTGATCTCCATTCTACAAGCACATAGGGCAGCTATTGGGTGGGGCATTGCTGATCTCCATTAGATTCGCCCCACATATTGCACTCACCATATCTACACTGATGAAGGGGTGAGACCATCGAGACAACCTCAGAGATGCCTAAATCCAAATATGTTGGAGGTTGTCAAGAAGGAGATCATTAAATGGCTGGACGCGAGCATTATCTATCCAATTTCCGATAGCCAGTGGGTGAGTCCCATTCAGATTGTGCCTAAAAAGGCGGGACTCACCGTAATCAAAAATGAATTGGGCGAATCCATCCCGACCCACACCACGACTTCTTGGAGGGTCTGCATTGATTATAGGAAGCTAAACTCGACTATCAAAAAGGATCATTTTCCTTTACCCTTTATTGATCAGATTCTAAAATGGCTAGTCAGGCGTAGCTTCTTCTGCTTACTGGATGGATACTCCGGGTACAATCAAGTAGCGATCAACCTGAAAGATCAAGACAAGACTTTTACGTGTCCCTTCGGAACATTCACTTTTAAGCGGATGCCTTGCAGCCTCTGCAACGCACCAGCTACTTTTCAAAAATGCATGATGGCCATCTTTTCAGACATGATCGGGGACTGCGTAGAAGTGTTCATGGACGACTTCTACGTGCTTGGAAATGATTTTTTGTCATGTCTTGATAACCTCACAAAGATCCTAAGGAGATGTATAGAAGTTAACCTAGTACTTTCATGGGAAAAAAGCCATTTTATGGTGAGGGATGGCATCATACTAGGTCACAGGATCTCCTTTAATGGACTCGATGTCGACCGAGCTAAGTTCGAAATCATTTCACGATTACCTTCGCCAAGCTTGGTCAGGCAAATCAAATCATTCTTAGGGCATGTCAGATTTTATCGAAGATTCATTCGAGATTTCTCGAAACTTGCTCGTCCATTAATGAATCTTCTGGTAACTGACACACCCTTTGTTTCGGCTCCTCATGTCTCAGCGCTTTCGAGACCTTGCGAAGTGCTGTTTCAAGTACACTTACTCTCCAACCTCCTGACTGGTCTCTCAACTTCAAGATGATGTGTGATGCCTCCGACTTTGTTGTTGGAATCGTTCTTGGCCAACATCAGGATCGCCAACCATTTGTAATATAGTATGCTAACGAAACACTAAACAAGGCTTAGTGTAATTATACAATCACCAAGAAAGAATTGCTACTTGTGGTATTCAGGTTGGAGAAATTCAGGTCATACTTACTCAGGTCCAAAGTTATCATCTACACTGACCATTCCTACCTCCAACATTTGTTGGCAAAGAAGGACGCCAAACCCCGCCTTATCAGATGGATCCTTCTTTTGTAGGAGTTTGATGTCGAGATCCGTGACAAAGCCAGAGCACATAATGTTGTGGCGGATAACTTGTCTCGGCTAGACCCAGACTATATTCCGTACTCCCTGCTGATATCAGATCGATTTCTGGATGAGTCTCTATTATCCATCAACTCTATTGAGTTTCCTTGGTATGCTGATATAGCAAACCATCTCATCATAGGCAGGCTACCTGCGGGGTTATTTAAGGATCAAAAACTCAAATTTATATTAGAGGCTAAATTCTATTTTTGGGACAACCCACTGCTCTTTTGCATTGGGGCTGATCAAATCATCCGTAGATTCATCCATGATTCAAAAATCTCTAGTGTGCTATCCTTTTGCCACAACGATGCTTGTGGGGGTCATTTCTCGAGCTGAAAGACCGTTGCAAAGATTATGTAGTCGGGATTTTTCTGGCCAACAATTTTTAGAGATACACACGAGTTTGCCAAGTGTTGTAAGCGATGCCAGGTGGTTGGTTCTATGACCAGAAGAGACATGATGCCCCTCTAATCTATTCTCATCGTAGAAATGTTCAACGTTTGGGGCATCGACTTTATGGGCCCCTTCCCAAACTTGCATGGCTTTGAGTACATACTCCTCATAAGACTGTTATATCCTTCGTTTGGGAATTCATTTTTGCGAGATTCAGAGTTCCCCATGCCCTAATAAGCGATGGGGGTAGTCACTTCATCCATGCCCATTTCAGGTCATTATTGAAGAAATACAGGGTGTAGCTCCGCATTGCTACCCCATATCACCCACAAACCAATGGGTAGGCTGATGTATCAAACCGTCAAATCAAGCTTATCCTTCAAAAGACAGTTGACCTAATAGGAAGGATTGGTCCGATCGGTTGATTGATGCACTATGGGCATATCAGACCGCATACAAGGCCCTTCACGAAATGTCGCCATTCGCATGGTGTATGGAAAGGCCTGTCACCTTCCTATGGAGTTGGAGCATTGTGCCTTTTGGGCAGTGCAGAAGTGTAATTTTAACCTCAAGGTCAAAGGTTATGAAAGGAAGCTCTAGCTCAGTGAGTTAGAGGAGATTAGATGGGAAGCTTACGAGAATGCAAAAGTATATAAAGACAAGACAAAGGCTTTCCATGACTGACACGTCCGGAGGAAGGAGTTCGCACCTAACCAACAGGCTTGGTTATTTGACTCCCGACTTAAATTCTTTGCGGGAAAGCTCAAGTCCAAGTAGATTGGGTCATTTCTGGTGTTCCACCCATATCCTAACAGGCCAATCCAAATTAGAGACCCAAAATATTGGCTTGTTTTACGGTTAATGGCCAGCACCTCAAACCATTCTTTGCCCAGGAACCTCCACCTGTTGACGAAACGATACATCTTCTCGAGGACGTGTGACTAATGAGTTGCCTAGCTGGAGGCATTAAACTTAGCACATATACATATATACATATCATACATACATAGCATATTTCATTTCCACATATTATTTCGCATATTGTTTCGAATATTGTGTATGGCATTGCAGTGATGGCATTAGCTGAACGACAACTTAGAAGCAATTTCAGGTGATTTCTATCCACATACACTCTGCCTTATTTCTTTTATTCATGCATGAGGACATGCAAACACTTAGGCATGGGGGGGTAGTCCATAAAAACTGAAAATTTTCTGCCAACAAGTGGGGGATTAGTTCATTTTATCAAGAGGTTTATTAAAGATTTATTATTTACTAGATTCCTAAGCTTAGAATCCAGTATAACATCACATTTGCATGTAGAATTTGCAATGGATCCACTGCGAAAACTGATAGACATCTCTAGTTTGTTGAGAAGAAGCATTGCTTCTCCTGAACCCTTGGACAACAATCAAGGAGTCAGGTGAACCATCTTGTAGTAGATCCACCAAAACATACGTGAGATAAGAGTAAAGAGTCTACTGGTGCTCTAAGGCTAGTATAAGGAATCTGTAATTTTGAATAATTGAATAATGACACTTGGAGTTGGGCATAGTTTTCACTCTCAGTTCTTGTGTACTAATTCTGTGAAAAATTCTGTACGAGAGCTACTAAATAAGGCAAAAACACAAACAACGGGTTCTGATAAAGTTAGAACTGAAGTGAATGGTCATGACTATCCTCTACGGAATCCTCGACTGAAGGAGGGTACTGATGTCAAGGTCAGGAATACATCATCCTATCCGTTCCCTACTTGGTGCCAAGAGTAGGCACTTCCACCAAATAAGCCACCCGAGATCCTCTTGGTCATACCTAAAAATCCCAAATAATGCCTCATGAATAAAAGTATGTATGTCATGTGCATTTTTGCATTATGTCATGTTGGTAGTGACATTGTGCCAGTAGATAAAAAAAAAGCATATAAAAGAGGTATTTGCTTGAAAAAAGAAACAAAAAAAGAAAAAAGAAAAAAAAGTGTTATGTTAAGAATTTGAGTTATGTAAATTAAAGTGTTTTGAGGAAAAAACACTTACCATCCCCACAAACCACCAAATACAGCCTTAACCTATTTTTTCTACATTTCTGATCGCCTGAATACAGGCTGAGGGATCTGACTTAGTCGTAAGGTTATTAGAATCTAATTAAAGTGTGATGCCATGCAAGACCACCAAATACAGTTGCAAATCTTGTGAGATATGTGCTCAGGAAGAAAAAGAAAAAGGAAAGAAAAAAGAAAGAGAAAGAGAGAAAAGAAAAAGTACAAAAGATTAAAGAGAGCACAGTTTTCTAGCCTTTCTCTAAGTTAATTTATTCAATAATCTAGAAATCTAGATTCTGAAATACTATTATCTATGTAGCACCAGAGGAGAGTGAGCCACCAAATGCAAATCTAGTTAACCCAAACGTCTTCTTCCTAAGCCAAAGTCTAGGCTAAAATCATAGAATAGTTTATATCCCCCAGAGAAAAAGTTTGCCTATCCCAATAGAATTTTACTAAGGGTCAAGTACAGTCTTTAAATGTATATCAACTCTTCGCTTGAATCCATTGCAGAAGCAACAACATTATATATTCATGGTTATCGAGATTCTGATTTTTTGGATGAAATAAAAAGAAATAAACCTTTAGTTAAACTCTTGATAAAATGCATTTAGTCTTTCACTTGCTACGGACTAGCTAAATTTAGTCACGGGGGTATGATTGCACAGCCATCATAAGCCCTAATTTGCATGAATTAAGATAGAACCTAGCTTAACATGGGCATTCTACATGCATACACATCGTACTTTGCATCCTAGATGATTTATATGTTTTATACCTAATAATGTGCTATTTGAGAGGTATTAATAATTGTAGGTAATCCAGGCCTGTAGATGACTAATCCAACCTTATGGATCTATTTGTAATGACGATGGGAGTCCAACACTTCCAAGAGTGCATCAATCAGACTCCTGTAGCACCCTAGGGAGTTCACAGAAGATGCAGGAGCCAAGGGGAAAATTGAAGAATATCCAGACCTCAGATGACAAATCCAACTGCCCGGATGGATCTGGATCGATGTTTGTAGTCCAGCGACGTAGAAATCAACTCAATCGGAGGCCTACATCATTAGATACAAGGAGAAGAAGATGGATGCCCACGATGGTGCCACATGGCCGATGGGAACACTATCATGAGCCATAACTAGCTCAATTTGATCTGATTGAGTCATTAAATGCTCCTACATAACCATCAGGTCATAATTCATTGCAAATCCTTTTAAAGAAGAAAATAAGAAAATAGGGTTATTTATGGAAATTTACCATTCTATCACAAAAATGGAATAACCATGGGTTTTCTCAGGGGTTGAACATAGGTCAAAGGTGCTTTAGAGTCTATTAAGAGGTTCATATAGGACAAAATGGGTTTTCACGCATTACAGGAATTAATGGACATCTGAAATCCTAAAAACAGACCTGCTTAATCTACCAAGGTTTTGGTCAGGATAAAATTCACCGAAACCCTCTAAAATTCATAGAAAAATATTCTCTAGGGTTTGGTATGCTTGATTTGACCATCAGAACCCGTCTTGACCTAAACTAGAGCCACAGACAGACTTTTGCCCTAATTTGGGTAATAGTGCACTTTCTCTAATCAAACGTGATCAAAACCTAAATCTAACTTCACCACTGGATTCCTTAGGTCCACATTAGGTTTATACCAAAATTTGGGCCCAATCTGAGGTCATATTGACCAAGTTTGTATTTTGGTCCTGTCTGGCTATTTTGTCTTGCACCTGTGCCCCTAACTTTCGAAAAATCCACATGTGGGTCCCTAACTTTTGTTATCTTCTTTACAAGCTGGTCCCTGTCGCCATTGGTGTGAACACACCAAGCTCCAGTGAGATTCGAGCAGAGATTTCTTGCTCGATTCTCAATCAAACCTTCCCAAAATTTAACTGGAGATTCTTTGTGGAATTCCTTTCCACATGAGACCTATCTTGAGCTCCAATTCATTCCCAAAAGGTCATGCGCACCTTTCAAAGGTCTGGGTATCCTATTTTGCGAGGACCTTCCGAGCTTGGAAGCTTCTTGCCAAGCTTGGAAAGGCATCCTATGGCCTATATAAGCACGCTCAATGCCTCACCATGCTTCTGAGCAAGTCTTGGCGAGTCAACAACCCCTAAATCACCTCACCCAGCCACCAACAACTGCTGCTCTGATGACCTCCTTCGATCCCCTTCCTCCATCCATCCAATGACCAAATTGGTCATCCCTCTCGATTCTCCTTTTCGTGGCAATCCTCCCTGACCAAAGGGAGGATGTGCCTCTACCTACATCTCCGTAGCCGCTCCACCACTCTCTCCATCTTCTCTAGCACTGGTCGACCAAAACCGGCTACCTCCGCCTCTCTCCCACCTAGCTAAGTCCTTTTATGGCTTTCTCTTCCTCTATTTCTTTTTCCCACACTTACAACACATGCACGACCACCAATCACTCTCCCCGCACTTTATCTTCTTCACGGCCGGCGGAACTCCGGTGAACCCGTTCCATCGCCACACCACATCAAACTTCACACCACCACCTTCAAAACCTCCGTCGCGACTCTAGAAGCAAAAACCCTAACATAATTAGGACTATTTCCCATGCATTCGTCTCCTCGAGCACACCCACCTCCACACACCTTCGACCTCGCCACGCACATTCACACACACACATGCCAAACCGACGCCACCATCGCACTCGCCGGTCCTCGGCAAACCTCCTGAGCACTTTAACTAGGGCTTATAGCCCGTATTTCTATCTCAGGTATCTTCATCGGAGCTCTGTCACCATATAGTCTTCTCTGCCTTCTGTTGTTTCCCTTCAGCTGAGTTCTTCCTCGCTTCCATGCCTAGAGGACGTGGAAGACTGCCAGGTTCATCTCCAGGCAGCCAATTGGAGCCATCAGCCATCCCTTCGACACCAATTGCAAGCCCCAACTGCTAAAGAGTGCATGATTGCGCAGCAATCATAGGTCTTAATTGACCTGAATTAGGCTATGACTTAGCATAAGTTAGGGTTATTCATGCATGCATACGCATTATCTGCATCTTTACTGCTTTCCTTTAGCTATGCATAAAATAATGTTATAATGTGCTGATTAAGTGCATTATGTCGATTGCAGGGAATAAGCTGATTATGAGCTAGATTTGAAGCTGGATCAGGAATAACGAGAGTTGCAGCAGAGCTGGAGCAGAAGGCCTAGTTTAGATGTAGGAATAATAATGTAAGGGGGTTAAAGGTTTTCTATTCTATTAAGTAGAAATAAAGCAGTAAAATGTGAAGAGCATAGGTCCATCCTAGCCCTAGGATAGCCTAGAGACTTCCCCAAGCCTTAGCCACCCTTAGATTAGGTCACAACACCTTAGGAAGCCCTAAAACCATAGTTCCAACCCTTCTCTGAACGTCCAGATAAGTTTTAAGACGTCCAGGACCCTTAGCCAACTCCCGCACACTTCAAACCAACTTTTGTAGTGTCATTGGACGTCCAGACACTTTATCAGACGTCCAATTTCTGCAGAATACCCAAAATAGAACCCGAAATCCTTCCTGACTCTGATTGGACGTCCAGACAACAAGTCTGGACTTCTAATTTTTTAGTATAAGACGTCATATTCTATAATTAGACGTCTGATACTACTCTCCAATCCCTGTTTTGAGATTTAAGCCTTGATCTTGGATCTCTAGGTCCCTAAACCCAATTCCAACCCCATAGGAACCTAAATTAAGGTGCCCTAACCCTAGTACATCACCTCTAGACCTCCCTAAGGACCTAATGAGGTCATCACTAAACCTAATTGACTTGGATCTTAGTCAAATCCATCAGCCTATTCAATTGGACTCATTAAGTCCAATTGAGCCCTGATCTCAGCACACACTGTCCAATTGGGCTCAATGAGAGTCCAATTGACCTAGACCTTACTTAATTGAGTTGTTTTACTCTCAATTAAGTTTCCACACACCCAATTAAACTTGTATTAGTTTAATTGCACTTTACCTTAGTGAATTAGGGTTTATAACCTTAATTTGAGACCTACCTTGACCTAAACCCACTAGAACCCAACCTAATCAACCTAGCCACCTAAGTTTCGACCCACACACACCCACACACACCATCCACACGAAAATATCTAGCCTAGAGTTATCTAGAACTCTCTACCATGTGTGGTTGCCTTGGTTGCCAAAAATAGCAACCAAGAGCCATTCAATTTTTAGATCCACATTTGGTGGATCTAAAAACCACCATCCACCCTCTCTCTCTCTCTCACTCTCCCACGAGCTCCCACCATAGGCCTCTCTAGAGAATTCCATAATTCTCTAGAGAGCTTCCATTGGGTCTATAAAACCCCATGGGTGGCCATTTGCACCCATTCACTTCTTTGGCAATTGCACTACATTGATGCCATTCACGCCACCTCCATAGTCACTCCACCTCCACGAGCTCACTACCACCACCACGGAGGACACCATGCCGGGATGCTGGATCAACCCTACCTCTCTCCAAGGGTCGGCCTAAGTTCCATTGGCCGTCCCTCATTCTCCTCTCGACCACTCCAAGGCCATCGAGGACCACCCCTGAATGCCCTATATTCTTCTAGCTCTAGATCATGCTCTTCATAATTTTTATTACTTTCATTTACTGCTTAGTAGAGTAGTCTTACTTCTCCCCCAATGATGCATGCAAAATCCCCCCGTTGATTCTTGCATGCAATCGTTTTCTGGTAGTTAGATTTAATTTTAAGCATATAAGCTTTCCTCTAGATTTCCTTGTGGAACAACTCTCCCACGATGAATGAAATTTCATTTATATATATATATATATATATATCTTTATGTGTTCGAAATCACCATGAGCTGAATGATTATTTTATTTGCATGATTTAAGTGCCTGTTCTTTAACCGCCTATATATTGCGCACCAGAATATTAAGTAGAGCGACTTTAAGATTGATTTCAAAAATAGAAACACGCCTCCCAGAGATGAACGACCGGGACTCAAGTCTCGTTATCTTTAAAAATCAAATCTTTGACGAATGTTTTTGCGCGACTATACTATGATTTTCGACGACTTTCAAATGGGCGAAAATGGCTTTTCTCTCAGTGCACATGGAGGAGGCAGGCATCTTTAGTCCCACATCAGCAATTCCTGAAGTCCGCGCAGCGTATAAATTGAAAAGGTGCCTCTGCCTCGTTGCCTCAGCATGCATAGGGGGTGAGGTCCCCGCACACACGTGCATACGCACGCCCTCACCGGTGCTCATGCCTCGCGTGTCTGGGCTCGATCCGTTTACCCAGATACCCAGGTCTGGTCTGGTTTGCTGGTTTTGAGAGAAGAAGAGAAAAAGAGAGGAGAGGGGGGTTTTGCTCTGCTGCCTCCTCTCAACACTTATGAGATCTGAGAGAGGCCTTTGCCTCTGCTGGCGTGCTGAGCCCTATGTTGTGCCTTCTTTGGAGCTTAAGAAGGTAGAAGAAGAGAGAAGCCTCCATGCTTGAAGTGGAAGAGGCCTTTGCCTCTATCTTACTGAGCATCAGTTAAGGTGTCTGAGCACCTATTATGTCGGTTGATATCTACTGATACCTTGGTTCTGTTGGTTAAATTGAGATTTGCTTGGCTTACATGATTCTATTACTTTGAGTAGCTTGCAAAGCTTAACATTGTAGGGTAATTTGGTGATTCAAATCACCATGTTACCCTCTCTTCTTTTTGCACATTACTATTGGAAATTTTTGCTATATCATTTTCAATCAATATTGATTGCAATCACTCATATCTTTTACCTAGAATTGTGATTTTAAGATTGAATTGCCACTTACTCCAAGCGAACGACCTCGGATTTCTTTAGAGTATAAATATTATCTATTTTTCACACTGATTCAATCTATATTGCAACACGACAATTTTAAAACCCATTTCAGAGCAACTAATAGTGGCGCCATCGTAGCCGCCCCTCACCGCGCCCCAACCTAGGAAGGAAAGCCATGGGCCATTGGATCATCATTCAATGGCTAGGATGCATCCACGTCGCCCACCTCCAGCCGCTTCATCAAGCAAGGGCGAGATCTCGACTGTTGGATACCCATCCAACGATCAAGGGAGGCTGCACAGGATTTGGAAACCACGACAATCTGCACACGTAGCGCAGTGCAGAGCGTGCTTAACAGACAACGCGCGATGCGGGTTCGAAGCGTGATGTGGGAATCGATAGTGTGCAGATGAAATTAAACCACAGGATCTTCATTGGGCAATCAGCAGTGAACGTGTGGCTGGCGTGGGAGCATCGGATGAAGATGCACGTGATAACGTGTGCCTTAGAAATCAGCCGGTGCTGCGCATGATTTTTAAGCCGTTCGATCGAGAGATCGGACGGCTGAGAAGCCTTAGAACTTGAGGCGCTAATTGAAAGCGAGCGGCAGGCGTGCAAGAAAAGCGATGAGTGGCAGGCAAGCGAAGGCCATCGAATGCAGATCCAAGGGTGCATATCACACCATGTGTCAGCACCATATCAAACCGTGGATGGATGAAGGATTTGGATGGCTTAATCAGGACCGTTGATCTCCCGATCAATGAATCAAATTAATCTGAAGCCTTTGCATGGAATTAAGGGCTTAAATACCCTAAATGCCCTTCACAAAAGCTATAAAAGGAGGCCTAAGGGTCCCCTTTGAAGGCATTCCTTAGTTTTTCTTCTTCTTCCTCCTTCTACAACCCCTCTCCCTTCTTCTTCTTCCCGTCTTCTCTGCCTCCATCTCTACATCTCCATCTGAAGCATCCGTTGAGCCACCTCAATGAATCGTTGCTGCTCTTCCCAACCTCTCCAGAAGGCCACCATGAACCACCCGTGGTGCCCTTGTTCTGCTACATAAGTACTTTATGTTTTTGTTAGAATTTGTTTAGTTAGATGTATGCAATTCATGTTCAAACTCTTTGATTGATATATGTACTACGATATTGTGTCTATACTATTTAGTAATTATATTGGGAACAAACACATGAAATCAAAAGTGCTTCCTGCCTCCCTGTGATTGTTGAAATCGTAGAGTGCATTTTGATAGGAAAAGTGTCATAGTATAGTGCGCAATACGATCAAACAAAAATTATTTTCTAAAGATAATGAGACTTTGAGTCCCGGTCGTTCGTCTCTGGGAAGCGTTTGTTTTACTTTTGAATTCGATCTTTTGCTGCTCTACTTTGTTTAAAATTGCATGTCGGTTTCCAGTCTTTGGATTAAGATTTCACCACTTCTATTATGAACCCTAATTACATGTGCATGTGTTAAATAGATCACAAAGGTGAAAGTGTGAGTTTCTGTGCGCACAATTCTAATGAGGTGGTGGCTGTTTACAGAGAATGCATCTATAGTTAGATTTTCTATATTTTTTGAAAATAACATGCTTGTTGTGAAAGATAAGTGAAAAACAGGCAACTTGAATCACGCAGAAAAGATGGCAATGCTCAAAAATGTAAATCTAGCTAACAGAAAATGATTGCATACAGAAATCTACGGGGGGATTTTGCATGTGTCATTGGGGGAGAATAAGGACTACACTACTAAGCAGTAAATAGAAGCAGTAAATGTAAAGAGCTAGCTACTAATCTATCAGAAGTGAGGGCATTCAAAGGTGGGCTTCGATGGCCTTGGAGTGGTTGAGAGGAGAATGAGGGGCAGCCAATGGAGCTTAGGCTGGCCCTTGGAGAGAGGTTGGAGGAGTGATCCAACATCCTGGCGTGGTGTCCTTTATGGTGGTGCTTAGTTCGTGGAGATGGAGTGGACATGGTAGTGGCTAGCCTAAGTGGTGGTGGATGGAGCCAAGCATGTATGGCCAAAAGTGGATGGGTGAAAATGGCCACCCCTTAGGTCTTTTTATAGACCTAAGGGAGTCTCTCTAGAGAAGTGTGGAACTCTCTAGAGAGAGTCCAAGAGTGGCTGGCCAAGAGAGATAGAGGTGGTTTCTTAGATCCACCATTTGTGGATCTAAGAATTGAATGCCTCTTGGTTGCTAAATTTGGCAACCAAGAGTTGGCGCCACTTCAAGAGAGTTCTAGAGAACTCTAGAGAAGTGTGTGTGCATGAATGGGTGTGTGTGTGTGTGTGTGTGTGTGGTCATGCCCTAGGTGTCTAAGTGGTCTAGGTTAGGTCCTAAGGGGTTTGGGTAGGTGTATACCTTGAATTAGGGTTGCAAACCCTAATTGCTAAGGGGAAATTGCAATTAAACTTAACTTAAGTTTAATTGATTGAGTGTGAACCTAATTGTGAGTGAAATAACTCAATTAATTTGGGTTTAGGTCAATTGGACTCTCACTAAGTCCAATTGAACTTGTGTGGGTTGAGATATGAGCTCAATTGCACTCAATGAGTCCAATTGACTTAGGTGATGGTAATTAACTTCGATCTAAGTCAATTGGGTTTGGTGAGGACCTAATTAGGTCCTTAGGTAGGTCTAAAGGTGATGTACTAGGGTTAGGACACCTTAATTTAGGTTCCTATGGGGTTAGGATTAGGTCTAGGGAGCTAGAGATCCAAGATCAAGGCTTGAATCTCAAAACAGGGATTGGAAACCAGTTCCAGACGTCCAAAAACATGATCAGATGACTTATACTCAAAAATCAGAAGTCCAGACTTCAGTTCTAGATGTCCAATCTGAGTCAGGGGGAATTCTAGGTTCTGTTTTGGGTATTCTGCAGAAATTGGAATCTGACAAAGTATCTGGATGTCCAATAATACTGCAGAAGTGGGCTTGAGGTGTGCGGGAGATGGCTAAGGGTTCTGGACGTCCTATAACTTATCTGGATGTCCAGATAAGGGTTGGAACTAGGGTTTTAGGGCTTCCTGGGGTGCTGTGACCTAATCTAAGGGTGGCTAAGGCTTGGGGGAAGTCTCTAGGCTATCTTAGGGCTAGGATGGACCTAAGCTCTTCACATTTTACTGCTTTATTCCTACTTAATAGAGTAGCAAACCTTAACTCCCATACATCATTATTCCCTATGTTTAATTTAAGCCTTCTGCTCCAGTCATGCTGCAACACTCATTATTCCTGATCCAGCTTCAGATCCAGCTCCATATTAGCTTATTGCCTGCAATTGACATAATGCATTTAATCAGCACATTATAACATTAGTTTATGCATAGCTAAAGTAAAGTAGTAAAGATGCAGATAATGCTTATGCATGCACGAATAACCCAAACTTATGTTAAGTCCTAGCCTAATTTAGGTCAATTAAGAACTATGATTGCTGCACAATCAGTGATCGATCGGGACTTACTAGTTCCGTTAATTTATTTTCTCAAGACATATTTCGTGCTATACTACAACATACTCATCTTTTACGCAATCTATGCCCTGAATTGGTCTACACCTATAACACCATTAAGAACCCCCGATATCTTCTAAAAGCTTGACAATCCTCTCCCTCCCAGCTATAACATACCTTTTGCAACCACCCAAGCCTCCTATATGAACACCCATGAAAAAACCTATTGGCGACCATTTAAGCTCACCCTGCACCATCAACTTGCCTGCTTTCTTGATTATCTTTTTGGCAGGGCCAACTTGATTCGCCAGGACCCATATGTTGGGGCCCAGAAATTTGACTATAGTAGGTAAAATTGGTGGAATAATTAGGTGTTGGGCTATGCTCGGCTAAAGGTGATAAACTAAGTGCTTCTTGGGAGGCAACCTAGTGATACAATGAGGACATTACATTATATAGGCATAGGGGGGTGGACACATATATTCCTAAATTAATTTGTCAGCTCAATGAAATTTTCTACTTATTATATATATATATATATATATATCACATTGTAAACAACATAACTCTAACTAGGATTAATGAATCTAGATATCTAGAAGCCAATAATTCTAGGGAGTCGTAAGGGAACTTATCCCATAAGGCCTGTTAGGCTATGGTCATCTTAATCAACCAGAGGAGCCCTCTAGAACTCTTGTTGAGATTGAATTCTTAAAGAATTCTTTTAATCAAAGTCAAAAGTAAATAAGGAAGAAAGTATAGGGCTTGTTTTTCCACCCTCCAGTTCGGGAGGTTGAGTAACCTAAGAGTCCAAATTTCACACACTTGACTTAACATGTGACCAACCACCACCTTGAAAACAAGGAGTTTTAGTAGGGTCAAGATTTGGGAGCCTTCTCATTAATCAGACTTAACTTATATTCAGAACTAATAAAGGCCCCTATGGTCATGGCTGTCATGTTGCATTAGGAGAGCCTCCTCAGTGTTAGGTGCTCAAAGCCTACCCTAGCATCTTGAAGTCTCTTGAGTATTGCCTAGGCAATGTTCATGAACTGAGGAAGGAGAGCTACTCACCTAGAAAAATGAGAGAAAAAAGGAGAACACAAAAGAAAAGAAAAAAATACAATAAAGAAGTAGAAGGAAGAGAAGAAAAGGAAAAGAAAAAAATTCAAATAATGAAAAGTTGTGTGCGTAATAAAAACCTAAATGCATAAAATAAGAGTGAGGTATTAATAAGAGGCCAAAAGGCTCATCCGAGGAGATATACCTTCAAGGTTGACCCTTGGATAGAAAAGGGTGAGGAGAAATCTACCAAGTCCTAGTAAGGCAAAACCAATTATGAGACATAAGAGAATTAAGGATAATTCTAGCCTAGGAAACTTGGGCTTTCCTAACGTTGGATGCTTGCAAGTCGAGTCTATTACAGTAAGCATGGATGTTTTAAACTCCCAATTTAACAAACCCTAGGTGGATCCCTTAAGCCTAAGAAATGTACCTTTATATCTAAAGACTAAAGTTGAGAGGAAACTGAAAGGTATAGCAAGAAAAACCTGCTTCAAGGTGTTTGTCTCTAGTTCTGATGGGCCCTTATGGAACAACTCTTACATCTTCTTGAACATAGATTGGTTACAAGCATTTTTTAAAATACGAAATCAAAGAGTTTACGTGTCATTGTAGCATGATTTTCTCACTTAAACACTTAAATCATTTACTTATTACGAAACTCAACTTGATTATGGTTAAGGGAGTCCCGGTCAATCCAATAGGGAGGCCAATTATGAAGTGGGCCTAAAAGGAGTTCCTTATTCTTTTTTCGATTTTTCTCCTTTTCCTTTTTTTCTTTTCTTTTTTTTTTTACTTACAAAAGACTAAGCTAGCGAAATGCAACTAAACTCCTAATATTTCTTTTATTTTTGTTTAGTGACACAAGCAAGAAAGCTATCTATATATTTTTTTTTCTTTTCTCTTTTATGGTTTTTTTTGTGACTTTATATGAGAAAGTGACAAATGTACTTACAAGTCCTGACTAATCAAAGCGAGAAGTGTTTTTTGCAATTTTTTTGGCTTTTGAATATGAAGGACAACTCAAGAAGTAAAGAAAACGTATTCAAACTTTGCATTAAAAAGGGAGAAGAAATACTACAACTTGAAAGTATATATCAAGACAACATCCATTACAACTCTACTTGTTGCTTGGCTACTTATACAAAGACTTAAGGAAATATTTACAACATTCACTACTCACTCACTATTAGCATTAGTAGAAATGATTAGCACTACACAATGTTGTGTTTGTCCAGAAGCATCATGGAGGAATGGAAACCAAGTGGGAGAGGGGACAAAGGTAGTGGTTGTGGTGATTATGGGGGCAATTAGGATTAGGTAGTAAGCCATATAAGTCAAGATGAAGTGTTGGAGGTCAATAATGTGGTTAATGGTAAGTAACTCGGTGATGTGTGTGATAATGTGCTCATTTGTCCTAATGTTGGTGGTAATGACTATGGCGGAAGTGAGCGAAATGGAGATTGAAAACCTATATTTTGGTGTGACTAAGGTTTGCTTAAGGGTAGTGTTTTGTAGGGAATCGACTTGGTGTGCTTGGTGATATGGGGATGGGATGGCCATAACCTAGGTTCCAAGGGTAGTGGTGATGGTAATAGGAACTAAGTTGGGATTCTAATGGGTGGTTCTACCCAGTGTGTGTGTGTGTGCTAATAGGAATGTGCTAATGTGATGAGTGAAGAGTGTGAAGTGAGGTGTGGTGGTAGTGTGCGTGTGATGTAGGAAAGGGTGGTGGGTGAGGTGAGTGTGTGCACAAGTGATGGTAAGAGTGTCATGTAGGTGAGTGAAGTGGTGATTGTGAATAAGTGAAGAAGGTGTTGTTGGTGATGAAAGTGAAGTGACGTGTGGGTGTGTTTGTGAGTGAGTGAATGTGTGAGATTGCAAACTAGAGATCAATTAAACAAAATAAAGAATAAGGAAATGCTCAAATGGAAGGTTACTCTACTAAGTAAATAAATAAGCAAGTACTAAGCAAAGAAAGAAACTAATCTACCAACAAAATAAAAAATGAGAATAGGGAAGAAGATTGGTGGCCTCTCCAATGTGGGCACTAGGCCTGTTGGGAGGGATGAAGGGGCCTTGGCAAGTAGCCTTACTTCTTTTCACCTAGAAACACCAAGACTAAGTAGGCACAAGTGGCCTTTGGCCAAGGGTTATAGAGCACTCTAGATGAAGCTCTTGGAGATATGAAGGTGGAGGAGATGAATGGAATGGATAGGGTGGGGGTTGTGCCTCTTTTATAGAGGTGCCTTCTAAATGTGGTAGTCCTAAGGTGTAGGTTAAAGGCTTGCTTTAGGGGTAAATCCTAAGGGTAGAAGGTTCTAGCCTAGTGTATAGCTTAAGGTGGGGGAACAAGTCAAGGTTGGGTCAAGGCATTGGATAAGGGCTAGTGTGTGTTTGATATGGGTGTGTTAATGGAGGGTTTAGGTGGGTTTAAGGGTTGGCATGGAGGGTTAATTGGGTTTAGGTTAGGTGGAGGTGTTTAGGGTGGTGTTGGGCTTATGCCATGTAGAGTGTTGGAGGGCCTAGATGACCTATGAGAAAAATGAAAAATATTAAAATATGAAATAATATCCTAGGGCCCACATTCTAGTGTAGTTAAGTAAATAAAATATGTAATGATGTGCATGCGTCACATACGTGCCCAATTGCATGTGAATTGTGATATGTGCACATGAGTGTGTGTTATAAATGCATGGGTGTGCATGCGTATCTGGGGTAGGTGTTGACTGGACGTGTAGGTTAGCTTGCATGTGATTGTCACCTTCTCTTCTTTAATTACTGGCTTCTTCTTCCGTCTTCAAAAATGTAGAAATGATTTCTCTGACTCACTTTATTCCAAATGTTGCTCTTAGACTATGGTCCTACATATAACATATCACTATTACCAATAAGACCATAAAATGATAGAATTTATGTCAAGAATGTAAAAATGCAATGATGCATGCAATGCATGAGATAGATGCTTTATTTACATAATGCAGGCTTGGTTATTAGCTTAATTTAGTAGTTAATTTAGGTCTTATGATTGCTGTGCAATCATACCCCTATGCCTAAATCTTGCTAGTCCCTAGCAACTTAATGCATGATTGTCTGATTCCTTTTTTTCTCTTTTCTTTTTCTAATTTTTTTTATTTTCCTTTTTCTCTTGACTTTATTGGAAATATCTTGAATCAATGATCAGACCTCCAGATATCAGTTGTCACCATCCCTAGGAACTAGTACTTAAGATTTCATCTCCACAGACTCAACATCAGTTAAGTGTCTGCTAAAATACAGACCGCCCAAGTCCAACGCTTATTTTGTAATTTCTCTCTTTTAATTTTTGTTTTGGATTTCGAGGTAACTTTCCTTTGGCTACCCAATCCACCCAAGGTTCAAAAGACT
Organism: Thalassia testudinum; assembly: GCA_037157565.1. NCBI lineage: Eukaryota > Viridiplantae > Streptophyta > Magnoliopsida > Alismatales > Hydrocharitaceae > Thalassia > Thalassia testudinum. The sequence goes on along the minus strand of JAZHRO010000025.1, from coordinate 65,326,460 downwards.
CGAAAATGCTCAGCATCTGATTGTATAAGTGTGACTAATTGCATGGTGATTGTAATGGACTCTAGGTAACCTAAACTCCAGGTGACCCGGAAAGAGAAGTGCTGCCTTGGGGTTTATCTTTTCAATCAAGTAACTTCTCCCTATGGCTTTTTTTTAGGTGTGCATATTTCTACTTTCCCGCTATGCCTTATTAAGCTTGGGAATGTGAGGGCTAGGCTTTGGACAAACGGTGATGGGTGGTTACCCATGACAACTTGCCAATCATGCGTATGCGTGGGGGTGGCTATACACACTTATTTTCTCCTTATATTTTTTTTGCATGTAGAATTTTTTCCCACTCTAATTTTTTTTCACTCTATTTTTTCATATATATCATTTTATTGTGTTTCTATTTATTCTCTTTGCAGGTGGCTTCCCTACTCTGAGATGTGCCTAAACGTAATAATAAAAAAGATTAGATCTAGTAGATGGGGTCTGGACATCCATCAATAGGGGCTACCTACTGCTACAAGCTAGCCATATCACTCTTGTATGTTTATTGGTTCTGTAGTTTCCATTATAATTCATAAATAATGAGTCAATGCAATTAGTGTGCAGATGCTTAGACTTTCAAGATGTTTTAAACCAGAGGGTGGGTTGATAAGCTATGTACTTATCATCCCAACTTATTAGTAAATCCAGGTTTATTTTAAGATGGCAAGGACTTCAGTGACACATCCACATCATAATAAACAACTAGGTTAATTAAGTATTATTTCCCATGGTCAGTGACTTCTAACTCAATTTATTTCTTTTTGTTATTTTTGTATATATGAATTTCTTTTTGCCTTTTTTCAAAGATAAGCTTTGTACAATGCTCAAAGAGAAATTTTTTTTCATTTTTAGCATTTTCCATTTTTTTCAAGCCTTTTAAAGGGAAATAACATATTCTAGCTACCGGCAAGATATTTTTGTACTACCCACCTCCCTATGCCCAGATGAGTGAATATCCTCATGTAGAAATTTAAACAAGGAAGCAAAGTAGATATCACTTAATAGTACTTGTAAATTTTCTGTGATTGCTTCTAGTGCCTAAAGAAGAAAATGAAAATGCAATATTTACAAAAGGTTGTTGGTTACCTCCTAACAAGGGCAAAATTTAATGTCCCCAGTTAGGAGAAAATTCAAAATTTTTACCCTCAATGAAATGGATTGTTTCTTCAGGAAGTCAGGGTTCTTGGGCAATCACAGGTTTCAATCGCCATCCATTAATGGTAAATACATGCCTAGTGTTGCATGCATTTTGCATCGAGGTAAGAAATATATACGTCTTAGTATAATCAACAAAAACGCAACAGCATTTAAATTTATAAAACTCGAAATCGATGTGAGTGCGAGGTCGTTCACAGGGAGCAAATTGGAATTCACATCACTAATAAATGATATAAACAATGAGCATAATATAATGAATCAATAAAAATATATTCAATATCAACCAGATTGTATCTTAAGATATCATGGGATAAAAAGAATAAAACCTCAAAATAATGGTGATTTGAATCACCAATTATTCCCTTCAATCAAAGCACATATCCCAAATATCAAATTACTTAAATAATCCAATAGTGGTCTCAACCACTGATGCCTCAATTCCAAGCCACCAAATATGTCCATAGTACTTAGGATCAGACGTTGCAATTAAAGCACAGATGACTTAAAGTTGCCAATCCTCAGCAAGGCCTTAGAGATCTCAAGAGTTAAGCCTCAACGCAAGCACAGGGCCACTGCAAGGCACCAACCGTAGAGGCATGAGGCCTCAGAGAGATGCTATGTATAGAGCAAACATGCACGCATCTCGAGGTAGCAGGACACAGATCCTGAAGCAAAGCCCTCCCCCTTCCTCCTTAGCTTTTCCTTTCTCTTTCTTTCAGAATTAGGTTTAAGGGTAATTGGATATACGGGTCAGAGGTCCAAGCCTGTGTGCATCTGTGCACGGGCAAGGAGTGTAGGGGTGTGTAAGGTGGGGACCTCACCTTTGCTTGTAAGAGGCAATAAGTGGATTTCACAATTTCCTTCTATGTGGCATCTTTCTTCTCTGTTTCCACAATGTGGCATAAAAGAGTACGTGTTTGCTTTGCAATGTAGCAGGTCGTGTTCTTCATCGATTTCAGCTAATGGCACTACTATTGTGGGTGCTACTTCGCACAAATTAGGCCCCAAGTGGACTCTTGTCTTCAGTCCGCGCTGCCTGGATGTGGATACGAGGATGAATGTGAGAGGATTTCGGTAGACATTGTCGGGGAAAAGAGTGGCGATGGTGAAGCTCCAACGATCACCTACAAGTCAAAATACAGGCTTTAGGCCCCAATCAACACGTTCAATAGTTTCACCGAGTTGCGTGGAGTGTTGTAGTGGTGATGGCAGAATGTTTCATGGTTGCATGTGGTCGAATGGAGTCGGAGATGGCCATGGGATGGTGGGTTGTTCGTGGAGGTGTTGTAGTGGATGAAGCATCAAATTTTGTTAGGGATTTTGATTGGTGGAGGGTGAGGAAGCTTTTGATGGCAGTGGTTTGGTGCTTAGTGCGATGTAGAGGCGTAGTGGCCTCACCAGAGGTGTGGTCAGTTGTGGGAAAGATGGTGCAGAAGAGAGGCAAGCGTTAGTTGAAATGAAGTGTGGAAGGAGTGATTCTAACATAAAGAAAGTGAGAGAGTTTGGCCTAATCTATTGGATGAAAGGGGTAGGAATCCATGGCGGCTTGCTTCGTCGGAGTGGAGGATGATTAAGTCTCCAGGGATGGGAACGGGCGACGTCGATGGGGGAAGGATCTCCTGCTGGGTACGGCAAGGAGCGGAAGAATATGAGGATCATGGGAGGATGCCCAATTTGTCCATTGGAGGTCCTGAAGAAGGGGATTGAGAAGGTCGCTGATGGATTCACTTTAGTGAATCACGAATTAGCCTAAGTGCTTCCTAATTGTGGTATCATGATCTCTAATTACCTAGATATAAGTGAAATTCATTTTATCTAGCATATATTATTTTTATATATCCATTATACATTTAAATACATATTATATATTTTTAAATGCAGAGAAATCGCGATGACTTCAAGGCTATGCCTAATTTGGGAAGGGAATTCAAAATTCCCTAACCGACACTGCAGATGAAGGGGCGAGGGGTCGTTGAGCATAAAGAGGAGGAAGGAGAACCCATCTGATCTGATCTTCTCCCCCTAGCGAGGATCTCCTCCCTTTCCACCACCATAGAACAAGTGCACCCTGTGAACCAAGCGTGCACCGTGGCCCCAACTTGCTCCAACATCGCCACTCATCTTCGATGAAGTGGTGCATAGTGACAGCACACACCACACCCTTTCCCGCTCTTCTCTGATAAATGCACCACCACCATTAGCCGCTCCCTCCACCGTCACCACCTTCATCTTCTCCACCAAACAAAAACCTCCCCCACCGTAGAGCACCTCCCGTGCGCCTCCACACCCACCGCTTGCCACAAGCCCCTCGCGCACCCTTACACACATGCCATCGGGCCACCATCCTTGCGCACACACAACATCACCACAACCACCATCACCACCACGCAACCCCTCTCCTCCATCTTCTTCCTCTTCATTTCCTTCTTCTTCCTCACTACTGCACCACCACAAAGGAACCCAACACACAGGCCTCCACTCCTCCACACAGCCATCATCACAGGCCTCACTTCTCCTTGCCAACCATGCCACTGGCCTCCCCTCGAAACTTTAAACACGGCCAAGTCCTCAACCATGCCAACTGCAGTCCACGATGCACGCGAGCTCCTCCTACCGTCACCAACAACCGCTACCCTCCACTGCCAACTGGCCACCGAAGGCTACCTCTGATCTCGCCGCTACCACCGTTGTGAGCCTCTCCTCCAATACGTCTCCTCCGTCCAGACTCGCGACCAGCAAGTCCTCCTTGCACGTGCACAAGCCAGCCAAAGCAATCCCCTATTTCTCCTTGAATTAAAAATTACATGTGAATGCCATTGCAACTTCCTATTCATTTATTTATCTTATTATTATATTCGATTAGATTTGCATGAATATCCCTCCAGTTTATCCGAATTACAGATGATTACATTTGTTCATGATTGGGATATTGATTACAATGAATAAGGTATCTTTTATTCAAGATTAATCTTTACATTGATTTCCATTGCCAATATTACTAGTTAACAGAATATTAGGTTGTGATAATTTTGCTTTTAAACACCTGCATTTTTTATCAATTGCTTAGAATGATGAATTATGTTGAAAAAGAATTGCACGAATTAGCACCCACTGAGTTTCCCAAATAAACAAGGCATCACTCATGAGTTTAATAGACTAATTCCTCCCTGTGGAGACAACCTAATCGCTGTGGTTAGAAATATTTAATGTTTTGATAGTTGATTTTCCACCACAAAAGCTTTACAACGACACGTCATTTTATGTTTAAAATTTTAACGAAAGTGAAGATCGACTCGTCAAATGGCACCATTGCTGGGGAGGAAATATGCCTATTAATTTTTTTGTTAAATTTATATTATTTTAATGTTATTTTTGAAGTTTTTCTGAATTGCTGACTTCGTTTCTATTTGCATGGAAAAATGAACGAATGCAACAAAAGCACACAACGAGATAATATTTTTGGTGGACCTTGACAAAACCTAAAGGCCAACAATGGATGCTTGTGGACCTTGATCCCACGCATGTGAAGGTGTATGGATGAGCCTTTCCTGATTGAGTCATTAGATCTTAATTTAGATTTAGGCTAGATAGACATTAGACATTTAATTTCTATCTTTTGGTCCTGTGTTGGGCATTCTTGGGAACTTGTTCCCAGTGCTTTTATTACTTATCGCTCTTGTATGTGGGAGCGAGTTTTTGGGAGTTTGTTCCCAATTTATTTAGATTATAGGTTTATTTGAATTATTTGAACTACACATTAGTTAGTTAGTTAAATTGGATTAGGCTTGTTTGCTTTTTAATTATCATAAAAAAAAATTCAAACTACCTGCTAGAAGCTGCATATCTATAGGGCGACCATCTAGGATTGAATGAATAGCATATAGTTTATACTTCTGCATTGCATACATCCCTACATTGAAGAGAGTTGGAGTAATGCACGTCTTCTCTTTAGCATCAATTACCTGTCATGCACTACATTGGACTTAAATCCAAGACCACTAAAGTATTTGAATTTAATTAAGTCAGTGGTCACTTTAAGAAATTAGGATTCCTAAGAGGTTGGACCTTAAAATCAATGACTTTAATTGTGTGAGAAAGGACCTGTTTGCGAGATTTCAAAATTCAAAACACATATGTGTGTTGCACACCTGAGACACTATGCACATCACACATAAAGTCACTAGATAAATTTCCACCTCTCCTCTTTGCACCACAAGGGAAGTTAGTCGGAAATCAACAAGCCTATCCACCAAGTTACTTCAGTTCCTCATGAGTGGGCTCAATTTGATACTTCCATCCCTTGCGAGTAGGTTGTAGGCACCAACAAAGGTCATCTTAGGAAGCGTAATTCTTGCAAGACTTATTTAGCCACCAACTGAACACTTAACGGTAAGACCTAGAATCTACTAAAAATAGATCCCACTATATTTGCATTTGTTCTGACAGTGGTAGAACTCTCTAGGAAGTTTCTGCTTTCATTCTGATTTCTTCTAAGTATTAAGAGAGTTAAATCTATTTGGCTTAAAGAAATGGATCACCCTTACTCCTATCATTTAGATTATTAGAGTTAATACTTCCCATCTTTTAATCAGGATCCCATGTCCCGAGCATATCCATCCTTTGATGGGTACAATGACAATTCATGGGATCAATCTTATTCCTATCCTTGGAGTACTGGCACGGTAACTCCCACTTTTGAGCAGAACCTAGGAGTGGAATTTTCCAATTTGCAAACACCCAACCCTCCCACCCTTCATGATTTTCCTTATCGAGGTTGGACTGATACCCTAGGCAACCAGAGCCTAAGATTGACTATCCTCCCCAATCTGATATTAGTAGTCTCTCCACTTTTATGATAGAAATGAAAAACCAACAAAAAGAAATGGAGTCTATGGGAGAGGTGTTGAGGAATAGTCAACAATTGAACAAGGAAATTAGACAGCTTAGCTACTCTCTTACTATTGATTCTGATCTCTACTCGTAAAATCGTGATCATGAAAATAATTCTGAGGAAACCAATGACAATAAGGATTCCATTTTGAGTAGCTATCACTTAGACTCTCCCTAAGAGATATAGCCACTAGAGGAGAACGATCCTAGCAATTATCCACCTGAGCTATATTGGAGTCAAAAGAAAGGGAAGATGTTACCTCTTGAGGACCTTGAACCCGATGACAGAATTTTTCTTACCCCTGATAACCTGGGTCAAGGTCATATTGTTTATGCCACTTCCCCTATTAATCATGTGGTGGAACCCCATTCTACCCTTAGTGAGCCTAATCCCGACCCTCCACTTAGGGAATCAACAACTACCATTCAGCATTCTAAAGATTTGCATGTGCCCAATGAAGGTGACCCTAAGGAAATGGAGGATGAACTGGATCAATTTTTGTCTCAACGATACAAAGACTATTTTAGAGGAGGATGATGACCCAATGGAGGAACCCGAGCTTAGAATTTGGAGTGAATCTCAGGGGAATTATGTGTTATTCGAGGACTTACACCCTGAGGATATAAATGATCTAGTGAAATCCAAACCCCTCCCTTCTTTTAATTTTGAAAGTCATCATCCCCAAAATTGGGAAGATAAGGAATTAGGGTTGGAGGAGGATGAACACAATAGTGAGAAGCCTAGGGGAGACTCTCGAGGACAATACACATCAAATGAGGATTTATGCTCCAAGGAGAACAAAGAATTAAGTGACATAGGCTTACTCCAAAACATTAAGACTGATCCTCCTTCAGAAATAATTGAGGATACTGAAGCAACTCCTCTCTTTACTAGTGAATCACATATACACCATATAAAAATTTAAGTGAACCAAAAGAATCCGAGGATGAAATTAATGGTAATGATTCTGTTGCTTCGACCCTACCATCAAAGGAATTTGCATTGGAGTTCACCATTGATTCATTGGAAGGTGAAAATATGACTCCGATTCTTGAGGAAATCATTAATGATAGGTAGGGTGACATGAATTTTTCTACAACTGTTAGGGAGAATAATACAGAATCTGAATTGTTGGACTTGACACAAAGTAAGCCCTCCTTGGACTTAACCATTACCGCCCAAAACCACAAACAACCCTTACACTCCCTAACCAATCCTTGGCTCAGGTCTCTACTCATATACATTCTTTCTGGGGAGAATATTAGGCTAGTACATCCTCGAGTAGAATGGCAAGTGTGGATTGATGCTTGTACTTTTATTCTCTCCATTCAAGGGTTTGAAATAATTATGTTTATATCTTTTAAAACCCTTCCTGCTTTAGAGGACCCTTGTTATCCTCCACTTATTTCGTCTGGGGAGGTCCCTTTTCATGTTCCTTTTGTTATTCCTAGACCTCCCTAGGTAGCCTACAAGGTTCTCTATTTTCATATCTTCTGGCGAGCATTTCGAATCACGCTGCATCATCAGCTCGCCAACATCCGTGACTACCTATTTTCTAGGCCCACCCGCGCTGTTACGCATATTTTAGGGCCTAGCTCTTTCTATTTGGAAACAGACTTACAGGTTCCCTATAAGTCTAGCTGCTGACAGAAAATGCAGCGCTTGTTGGGAGGCAACCCAACGTCCAGAATAACGCCTTCTTCAGGTGATTTCCTTCCTTTCACCCCCTATTTTATTTTTACAATGAGGACATTGTAGGATTTAGGCATGGGGGGTGCATTTTGCATTTTTAGGTAGTATTCATGCATTTAGGTTAGGTGCATTAGTAAAAAAAAATTCTCTTTTGAGCTGAATTGGTTAGCCCTAACAAAACATCTTTTACCAAGGAGGTGTCATTGAAGACTTTCTTCTTAAATTGTTTCTTAAGTTTAGAATCCAGTACATTTACTTTACTTGCACGTAAACTAGGTAATGGATCTTTGAAGAAAACCAATAAGCACTTTTAGTCTATTGAACCCTTGTACAGTCAGTAGGGAGTCAGGCAAACTATCTTCTATTAAGATCCACCTAATATTTATGAGAAGAAAGTAGAGAGACTACTGGTGCACTAAGTCCAATGTAACGACTCTTAAGTTCTAGATAATTAGATGATGATAACTCAGAGTTAGGCATAGTTTTCACTCTCTATTCCTGTGTGCAAATAGTGTGTGAATTCTCGAGAGTCACCAAATAAGGTGGATACACAAAGAGTGAATCCTAATAAAACTATGACTATGGTGGATGGTTACAAGCATCCTTCATAGAGTCCTCGGCTGAAGGAGGATAATAGTGTCAAAGGTTAGAAATACATTTGTCTTATCCATTCCTTCCTGTTGCTGAGAGTAGGCAGTCCCACCAAATAGGCCACACAATATTCTCTTGACCATCATCATCCCTAATAATGCCTCATGAATAAAAGTCTGCATCGTATTGTGTGGAGTTATAAATAAAAAAAAAAGAAGAAAAGAAAAGAAAAGAAGAGAGAGAGAAAAGAAGAAGAAGAAAAATATATATATAAAATATAAAAAAAAGTTCAAGTTATAGCTATCGTAAGTGTCTATATTATCAGGTGTCCATAATAGCGACAATGTTGCATACATTTTGCATTGAGTTAAGAAATATATGTGTCATAGTATAGTCAACGAACACACAACAGCATTTAAATTTACAAAACTTGAAATCGATATGAGTCAGAGGTCATTCATAGGGAGCAAATTGGAATTCACAGGACTAATCAATGATATAAATAATGAGCACAATATAATGAATCAATAAAAATATATTGAATATCAACCAAATTGTATCTCAAGATATCATGGGATAAAAAGAATAAAAACTCAAAATAATGGTGATTTGAATCACCAATTATTCCCTTCAATCAAAGCACATATCCCAAATATCAAATTACTCAAATAATCCAATAGAGGTCTCAACCACTAATGCCTCAATTCCATGCCACCAAATATGTCCATGGTACATGGGATCAAACGTCGCAAGCAAGGCACAGATGACTTAAAGTCGCCAATCCTCAGCAAAGCCTTAAAGACCAAAAAAATTAAGCCTCGACACAAGCACAAAGCCATTGCAAGGCACCAACCACAGAGGCACAAGACCTTAGAGAGATACTAAGTATAGAGCAAGCATGCATGCATCTCGAGGCAACAAGACACAAATCCTGAAGCAAAACCCTCCCCTTTACTTCTTAGCTTTTCCTTTCTCTTTCTTCTAGAACTGAGTTTAGGGGTAATCGGATATACGGGTCAGAGGTCCAGGTCTATGTGCATGTGTGCACGGGTGAGGAGTGTAGGGGTATGTGAGGCGGGGACCTCACCCACGCTTGTTAGAGGCGATAAGCCGATTTCACAATTTCCTTTTATGTGGTGTCTTTCTTCTCTGTTTCCACGATGTGGAACAAAAGAGTGCTTGTTTGCTTCGCATTGCAGCAGGTCATGTTCTTCATCGATTTCAGCAACTGACACTACTGCTGTGGGTGTTCCTTCGCTCAATTGAGGCCCCAGGTGGACTCTTGTCTTCAGTCCACGCTGCCTGGATGTGGATGGGAGGATGAATGTGAGCGAAGTACGGCGGACATCGTCGGAGAAGGGAGCAGTGATACCAAAGCTCCGACGATCACCTACAAGTCAAAATAAGGGTCTTAGGCCCTAATCAGCACATTCAATAGTTTAACCAAGTTGCGTGGAGTGTTGCAATGGTGATGGCAGAGTGTTTTGTTGTTGCATGTGGTCAGATGGAGTCGGGGATGGCTATGGGATGGTGGGTTGTTCGTTGAGGTGTTGTAGTGGATGAAGCTTCAAATTTTGTTAGGGAGTTTCATTGGTGGAGGGTAAGGAAGCTTCTGATGGCAGTGGTCTGGTGTTTGGTGTGGTGTAAAGGCATAGCGGCTTCACAGGAAGTGTGGACAGTCATGGGGTAGATGACGAGGAAGAAAGGCAAACATCGGTTAAAACGAAGTAGGGAAGGAGTGATTCTAACCTAAAGAGAGAGAGAGAGAGAGTTTGGCCTAATCTAATGGACGAAAGGGGTAGGAATCCTCGGGGGCTTGCTTCACCAGTATCGAGGATGGTGAAGTCTCTAGGGATGTGAACCGACAACATTGATGGGGGAAGGATCTCCTGCTAGGTACAGCGAGGAACAGAAGAATATGAAGATCAGGGGAGGATGCCTAATTTGTTCATAGGAGGTCCTAAAGAAGGGGATTGAGAAGGTCGCCGGAACCAGTGGAGTCCATAGCCAGAGAGGAGGGAAGAAAGGAAATTCCGGCGTAGACCTAGCTAAGGAAGATGACCTGAAGAGCTAAAGTTTATATAAAGTTCATAACCGAGCTCTAATTGAGGAAAGGAGATCTATTTGCTTGGAAAATATGGCATAGAACACCCACGGATTTCATGGGTTCACTAGGATATTGTGAATTAGAAGCCGAGATCTAGCTCAAATGATTCTTTGTAGTGTGAATATCAATCCCACCAAACTTGGTGGGATTTGATGTTGGTTTGATGAGGTTTCGAGGTGGTCAAAGTTGGTGCTTTAGATTGGTTGACCTCCAATGGCGGCGAGGACCAAAGTATGAAGAAAATGAGAAAGATAGGGCCCTATTTGTAAGAGCTTTCGAAAGCTAGGGGCTTAGGTGTAAAGAATAGAGTTTTAAGGGACTAGATTGCAAGCTAGGTCAAGATGAACTCTAATTGGACCCAAATTTTAGCATTTGCCTAATTTCGACCCAAGGAATCTGTGGGTGAACTTGGATTTCAATTTTGACCATGTTTAATTGGGAAATTTGCATAAAAACCCAAATCATGGTAAAATCCCGTCTGATGCTCTATCCAACGTCAAAATGGGTTCAAGGTACCTGATGTAAACACATTTATTGAGGGTAAAATGCCTATTCATGCATGTTCCTAGGCTTAGATTTGCATTTCATGTTATAAATATTGCATAGCATGCATCATTCTGCATTTTGAGTAATTGTATAAAATTTAGGTTAATTGCATCCTTTTTGTGGTTTGGAGAGAAGGATATTTATTTCGGAGCCTCGGATTGACGATCCAACCATACGGATCTGATCAAGATGACGATCAGAGTCCAATGCCTCTGAAATCGTCTCGATCGGAGTCCCATAGCACCATATGCAGTCCGAGGAAGATCAATGGTAAGGGACTATGAGACATAATTCGGAGCTTCAAATGACAAATCCGACCATGCAGATGGATTCGGGTTGTCGATCATAGCCTAACGGTGTGAAAATCAACTCAATCTGACCTCTATAGCAGCCCTTACAACAAAAAAGATGGACGGCCTAGATTGTGCCACGTGGCACAACCCAGGCCGCCCAACGCAGTGCCACTGCGTGGGTGCGCACACGTACGACAAGGGTGGGGAGCACAGCACCAGCGACACATGAGCTGGCCTATAGTGACGCATGAGCTGGACCTTCAGCGACGCTTACAACCGTCGCTAATTCTTAACGTGCCAGCAAAGCCAGTTGTGGGCGTGAGCGAGAATGAGCGGGCATGAGCTGCCTACAGCAATGCTTCCAGTGACGGCCTAGATGTCATTAATGGTCCCATACTTATTTTTGCCTCTTCTCCTCCACTATAAAAGGACCTACACCCCCTCCCTTCCAAGCCATCTCTACCTACTCTACTCCTACCTACTCCCAAGCTCCAGCAAGCCTACCAACGCTCCATTAGAGCTTGTTCTCAAGCTTTCAAGGCTCCTATTAGTGTAGCAAACCTTTGTCCCACCAAATATTCATCCATCTTCCCATCCCTATTCATAGGTCACCTTGGAGCCGTCCTCCCACCTCAATTCCGGTAACAGATCATCTCCGTCTTCTCACCTCCATTCCAGAGCCACGCCGAAGCTTTCCTCAACCCGACGTCCTCCTGCATCTCACCTCCATCATCCCGCTCCTCACCTCCTTCATCTGAGCTTTTGCTAGGCATCGTCATCTCGCCGAACAGCCGATTCGAGAGATTTCCTCTCACCCCCCTCTCTTTTTATGCTTTCATAGTTTACTGTAATTGACGTTGGAAGTAATATATATCAAATTTGGTCCACATCTCTATCTTGTGATTCGTTTGCTTGTTTTCTTCTTACAAAAATAGAAAAAAATAACAAAACCTTAAAATATCAAAAAGAAACGAATCACAGCACAGTTTTCGCTTAAAGTAAACGTCACCTCCCTGTGTTCGACCCGGGACTCCTTTGGAGTTTCAGTATAAATTTTATCTGATTGACGTGTTTTGCAACTACAACGACGGGTTACTCATAACCCCGATTTCTAACTTGCGAAACACGCTCAACCATTTTGGCACCATTACTGAGGAGGCAACGGAATTTACTTTATTGTTTTCTACGCTTCTTTGCATTTACATAGCACTAACCTCGCTTTTCTCTGATATGTTGTCATGTAGGTACCCTATCATGGAGATCCAAGTGCGGTAAATCGGAGTAAAGTGCAAGTAGAGTGTTTTGTAAGTGTCCCCCACACCACCCCCACCTTAGTTTACATTCCATAACCTAATAACTCAAACCCAAATCAACTTAGGTGCTTTCTATAAACCCTAGGATAGATTTTGTTGTCTTGTTTGCCACCTTCACCCACCTCACCCCCGCATTTAAAAAAAAAAAGAGATACTTTCTTATTAATAATGTTATTTGAATGATAAAATGCCATTTTAAACTTATTTTAAGGTCCTTTACTAAATGTCCCTTATTCTATAATTAACCCTTATATGTTCATAACCTTAGCTAATTAACTAGGAAGACTAGTTAATTAGGGGTAATTAGAGATCATGATGAGTGTCTCATCATACCCCCAAGCCAAAGTTTTGCTAGTCCCTAGCAAAACTAACTGAGACTATGATGATTTAAAGCACTTGGGTTTAAATTATTATAGATGGTAACTATGTAGAGGAAAGCTTAGGTCAAAAATTTTTTAAGTTTAATATAAATGATTAATGTATAGAGCATGTGTGAAAATTTTCTTACTTAGACTTATACTTATAACATTTTCAAAACACACTTAAAATAATTTGTTAACAAGAATTTTATTCAAAATTAGAATTCTTCAAAAATCTCTTTAATCTTTGTAACTATTCTTAACTCAAATTAGAATACAAAGTGTTTTAAGAAAACAAAACTTAAGAATTGAGAATTAAATTTTAACTCAAAAACTCAAATAGATTTAAGTCAATCCTTTGTTTATGGTATTTCACTTTTATCAATATAAGTTTAAGCAAATTAACCAAATACTCATTATTAATCAAACTTAGAGTAGTAAAACTCTAATTTACTAGCCTACAACACTAAAGAATAACTTCTAGACCTAGGATTCTGTCAATTCTTCTCCTTTAGGTCTCAACTTAAAATCTTCAAAACCCAATTTCTTAGACTTCATTGCCCAATACCAAGGTTCAGTTGCTATGATTTTAAAACATCTGTGCTTAGTGAAGACAATTGTCCTAAAGACATCCAAAGTTGCAAAAATCTAGATCTTAAGACATCAATTTCCAATCCCAATTATTCCAATTCAAGCCTTTGGCTTGGCCTTACTCAGGTTTGGTTGCTTTCTCCTCACCAGTTTTCTATCCCGAGGTTAACACTTTTTGTGTATATCTCCCCAGTGGACCACTGGGTCCCTTATCCGTAATTTATTTTCTTTCTCCATATTTTTTCTTCACTTTTCTATAGGTTAGAACACCCATTTGTAGCAAGGTGTTCTTTTTATTTGATGGAAGGAAGGGTAGCATCCATTTGTAACGAGATGCTTTTATTTATTATGTTGAAAAACTGCATAAGCACCCCCTTTTTTTAACAAGGCACTTAACTACAAGGTGTTTTATTTACTTTTTTTTTTCTTTTCCCCCATTCTCATTTTTCTTACTAACTTTATTCTCCAAATCCTTTTTCTAGGTGAGTGGCACATCCTTCACCATTTCAAGAACCGCCCCGCGGAAATCCTTGGACTAAAGAGGATTTAGAACTGATATCTTAACCTTTGTGTTTTTGCGGTCTTAGATGCCAATAAGACAATTCTATGTGTGTGAGTTTAGATGTTTAGGTTACTTAGCTCTCAAACCAAAGCTTGGACAACAAAGCCCTTTACTCTCAGGTTCTTCAAATTTTTAGTTTCCTCCTATAGGATCCATCAAGACAAAATTTACCAAGTCTAGTTATTTATCTCTAGCCTGTAAGTTTTGTAAACTAAAATTCTACTAACTCTCTATTTAATTAACTCTGAATATCTGTCCTTTTTACTTAACTTTATGATAAAATCAAATTTTCAAAAAGCAAAAGGATTACTTAATTTACTTGATTAAAAAGTTATAATTTAATTCCAAAACTTAAGTTTAAAATCTTAACACACCTAGTTTCTTAATTCAAGTAAGAATAGAAAAACAAATCTTTAAAAGATTTAAAAGATTCCTAATTCAAATAAAATCTTGTTAAAAAAAATTTTAAACACAAAGGTGTGTTTTTTTACAAAATGTTTAAGTAAAAATCTAATTAAGAATTGAATGCCCTTAAATATTCTATATATATTCTATATACATTTTAAATTTCAGACCTAAAAGAAAATTAAGATCTTAATTATATTATATATATATATTCTTCTTTTCTTCTTTATTAAAAATGAATAAACCCCTCTTATTATTTTTATGAATTTTCTTTTCCAAATTTTTGTATTTATATATTTTTAATTTTATGTATATAAGATTTTCCAATTTTTATGATTTTTTTCAAAAAAATTTTCCATTTTTTATGAAATTTTTGATTTTTTAAAATTTTTTATCATTTTTGAAATTTCTATTTTTTAAAATTTCATTGATATTTAATTTTTATGTGTTTTTATCTTTTAACCTACTTAAAGTGAAAATTTCACTTCAACACCCCCCCAAGTCAAAACTTTACAATGTCCTCATTGTAAGAAGGGTGAAAAGTATTACACTTCATTTAGTATAAGGTGATGGAAGGAGTTGAATAGAGGAGATTAAAAATCTCTGTGCGGACGATTTTAAGTCTGACCAAAGGTCAGAGTAGTCAGTCGGACTAAATGAAGGTAATCAATATGATATGGAGTGAAATTTTAAAATAAGTGTAGAAGAAAATATAAAAGGTAAAACTAGGAAACAGTTATGTACAAGTGCTAAGTTTTACGCCTTCAGCTAGGCGTAAACCTTAGTAAAGAACTCCTAAAAAGAATAGGTATATGGTAAAAAAAGAGGAGTTATGAAAGAATTAGATCAAAAACAAAAAAATAGATTAAAAACACCTGATCAAAACTCGTCCAGAAATTGCCTAGAATAGATCTCGCAGATCCTAGAATCAGATTCTCGTGAAAATCTCAGAAAGATCAGAGTGAATCTCATGAAAAATAGATCTGATTTAGGTTGAGATGCAGAATGTTAAAGATTAAGGCAATTCAAAAAATGATTCCACCAAGTTCATAAGATCAGCAAAGTTAGTTTTGATTCTCAATAATAGGTGGTTCATTTTGACACAAAGTAGGTTGCTGATGTAGGTTTGATGGGTTATTTTCAAGTAATATAGAGGACGAGTTATGATTAGAATCAAAGGCCTGATTAAGGAAATGGACTTGGCCTTGGTTTTGCCTAGGATTTGGCAGATTCCTAGGATTCGGAATTGGTTGAGATGGAAGAGTACCTAGTTGACGAGACTCAACCAAAAGCATGATTTGATTTCGTAAAGCAGCCAACTCTACCTTACATTGCCTATGGATCTCAGCGAGATCTTCAGCATTTTATCGCTGACTCTCTGACACAGCTCTTAAAATTTGGTCTAGTTGTGTATCTCTAATAGGCCTAGAGTAATTCTGCATACTAATCTGGTTAGGCCTTAAATTTGATTGTTGAGGAGGCAATGGAGGTGGATTAAAATGGGTCTGATTCGGATAATTTGATCTTTGATTTTGATTTTGATTAGCCCAAGAAAAATTTGGGTGGCTTCTCCATCCAGGATTATAGGAATTTGAATAAGGATTTGGTCTTGGAGTGTTTTCCTGAATGGCATGTAAACCTAAAAGATACAGCGCGTTTTCTACAATAGAAAAGGGTGGGGAAAAGGGTGGGTAAGATTGTGGGACAAAGGTCCCTCCTTGGGTTAGTGAAGGAGTAGATAGAAAACCCAAGGAAGATGGACCTCTAGAATCCAGATTATTCACAAATTCCCTCCCCGCGGGAATTTGCGAAACAGGTGAATACGTGGGATTCGTAGCAAGTAAAGGCATAAGAGTTTTCATTGTATTTCTAACCTTGTCGAGATGCTTTGCTACGATATCGACTTTGTCCAGTTTTTCTGCAATAATCTCTAAATCCTTTGAACTAGATGGATTACCGATCTCGTGAATGCCCTTATGCGGATTTTGGTTATTCGTATTCACTCCTCGCGTGAATTGCAACATAGATGCATTGTTAATCGAGTTTTCCTCCATCCCTTCAAATAATTCTGAAGTAGATTTTGCGTCGTGATTTAGAAAATTCCCTCCATAAGAGGCATCGACTAGATTGCGAATGCCCTCTTGTAAACCATAATAAAAGATGTGCATGAGTTGCCAACGAGGGATATCATGATGTGGGCATTTCCTTTGCAATTCATGAAAACATTCCCACGCTTCATGAATTGGTTCCCCTTGATTTTGATTGAAAGTAGTAATAGCTCACCTTAAAGCATTAGTTCGACCAATTGGAAAGAATTTCTTCAAAAATGCAGATTTGAGTTTAACCCAAGTTGAGATTGGTCTTGATATAGTTCTATACCAATATGCTGCTTTATCTTTAAGGCTAAAAGAGAACATCTTCATTAGTAGGATTTCCCTATTTTGATTTCGAGGACCAAGAGTTTGGGATAAATTTTTAAGATCTTCTATATATTGAAATGGATCCTCAGATGCAAATCCGTGAAAGTGGGGGATTAAACCTATAATGTTTGGCTTTAATTCAGGATCCTTTTCCTCAATAGGAATCCTAACATTAGGCTCTACTTATGCATTAGATGGGTTATAATAATCTCTAAGTAGAGGCCTTGGATGATGGATCGGTAAATCAGGGTTTTCAAAACCTGCCTCAAATCGAGGTGAAGGATGGGTTTAAAGAGTCTGTAAATTATTTAAGGCTGCTGTTAATAAATTGATTTGTCTAATTTGCTCTAGCATCCTAAGATTCTGGTTCAGGAGTGCCTCATGAACATCAAAAGGCTGCATCTTCCCCTGACCAGAAGAAGAAGGGATCTTGGGATTAAGATTTTGCATTGGATCCATAGAAGTAGATGGATCAGATGGGAAAACCATTAGTTGCTTATCTGCAACCGGCCTAGGATCACCTGTCAACAGCGGTGCAAGAGGCGGATGCAAGGATCGCCTCCCATCCATAAATGGAAAATAATGTGCAAGTGCACACACACACCAGCGATAAGAAAATAGTGGCACAAAAAACCTGCAAAACAGCTCAAAAGACATGGGTTTTGCTCTTCTTTCAAAGGAAAGAAGAAATTCCTAAGATACGCAAGTAATTTGACGCAAACAAATAGAGTAACAGTATCAAAATACGCGTCCTAATCTGTGTCTACGCAGGTGCGTACCTTAAAGCTCAAAGGTCTAAGGTCTAGGATCGAGATCACTCACTACTGGCTCCCCAGGGCTCTAGTAGTGAGACAGACTTGTTGATCTTCGACCAAAGCCCTAAGAGGTGCAAAGAGGAGAGATAGAAAAATAGACTCGTGTGACTCTAGTGATCGTGCTGTGATCACGATAGCATGCAATAGACGATAGTGATTGGAAAACCCACATGCATTTCTACAATCAGATTTAAGTCACAAATTTTTACTTCCTCTTTTTAGTTAGTCTTTTTCAAAAATATATCAATCTAAACTACAATGGCCACTTTTTAAATCTTTTCAAACAAAAATATGTGGTCTTTTTAATATTTCAGAGGACAGGGATCTACGTGAGCTTTCTCATGTTTTCCCGCTAATGCGAGAAAAATAGTTAAAAATTCCCGAGTCAGATCGTACTAATACTAGCAGAAAAATGTACTCCTAAGAGTGTATGCCAATGTATATGCTGCTGCTAGTCAAAAAAATATGTATTTTTGTATTCTTTTACTTTCTAAATGCAACAAAACAAAAGAATAAGAAATACTCACAAAAACAAAAATAGCAAAACTGATTCCCGCCTTCTCCTGAGATCACCCGTGAAGGTAAACTTGAAAAGAAGACAGAAAATAAAAATAAAAATAAAACAAAAACAAAACAAAATACAACAAATTAGAACAAAATTTATTAAAAACAAAAATATATTTACAAGATACCTCCTAATTAGACAATTAAACCTTTTAAATTTTAGTGAATCAAAATATTACCTCCCCAGCAACAGCGCCATTAAAATGATCATAACAGAGCCTGGGTATCGGTACTCATCATAGGTACCGATACTCAGTGCTTACTGTTGAGTACCAACTAAGTCATCAGGTACCGATACTCATGATAAGTATCGATACTTGTGACTCATAGGTTTGTGTCAAGTTAAAAACTGTAACCTACAAGTACCAATACCGGTGATTAGTACTAGTACTTGAAAGGTCTAGGCACTACCCCTGTCTACAAATTGTGAGCACCTGGTATCGATACTCATGATTAGTACCGATACTTGTTGTTCATAGTTTGGTACTAGGACATAAACCTGTGCCTTTCGTGTACCGTTACTTATGAACAGTTCCGGTACTTGGAACAACTACCTTGAATAAATTCTATTAAACAATCTTGGTGCTATTTAAACGCAATTACGCGATTAATATATCAAGGAAACAATTTTGATTTTTCAAATGAATGGTTGAACATGAGTTTGATACCTAATTATGTCTATTTTTATTTTAACTCCTAAATCAATTTTTCTTGTTAGGTGACATACAAAAATCTAAATTACACCACAAAAAAATAATCTTCATTATTCATGTCATCTACACTTCTTCCTTATTATCACCCATACTTCCTAAATCCTGTGATATCCTGTAAATAACACTTCATAAACTCATTAGATTTGAAGTAGTTTTGTTAACACCAAAACATAAAAGAGAAGTGGAACTAAGTTCCAACAACGAGCCTCTAAGCAAGCTGAAGGCATGTGTTCGAGATACCAAATGCCTCAAATCGAGCGCGCACGCGAGCGCAGGTGAAATTTGCCAATGCGATGGCGATCGGGTGGTTGAGGGAAAGCAACGTAGCATGCTGGGTGAAGGTGCATGCTTCACATGCGATCTGATGCGCGAACATATGCCCAATCTGACGTGGATGTGTGTTGCACTGAAGATCAAGAGGCGTGGCGCATTTAAGTCTTCCAATCTCTCGATCGAATGGTTGAGGATCGTGCGTGGGGGAAGCGCTTAGTGGCTGAAGGCAAAGAGGCTAGGCAACTGCGCGTGTTTGGTGATGTGGGACTTTAGTGATGTTTATATCCGTCACTAAAGACCCCAACAATTAATGTGTTAAGCTTATAAAAGGACCTTTTTGCCTCTATGACTACAACTATAAAAGGGGACCCCTACCACTCATTTTTTTCATCTCTTCCTCTCTTCTCTCACCCCCTCCAAAGCTCTACGAGCTTGTCTGAAACCCAGGATGCTCCATTAGATTTAAAAGTACAATTTTTCCACCTTCTCACCCCCTTCATGGAGCATCCCGCGGTTGTCCTCTTATCGCCATTCGAGAAGCAGATCCCGCTGCGACGTCGCCCTGTTACATCCTCCATCCTCTATCTTCATTCTTCCTCATTCAGAGTCTCACCACCTTCGTCTGGGTGCTCCATCAATGCGGCTCATCCTCCAAGCAGCCGTCAAGGAGGATAATTTCTCTCCCTCTTCTCTTTATCACTTTTTAGATTAAATTTCCCACTTTCTAGTGTAGAGAGTAATTGTAATGAACATGAATATGTGGCTATGAAATATTTGTTCATTCTCTCCCTATATTCTCTTTATTTGTATTATTCTCTCTCTATCTTTTATTAATTATTCTTTATGTAGATAGCTAGCATAGATTTGATTCAACCAGCTAATCTACTTCGTGATAATAAGTAAACGTAATTTTTTATCAAACATTCACCTCCCCGTGTTCGACCCGGGACTCACCAGAGTTTCAGTTAAATTATCTATTTGATAGATTTTTACGTGGTTGTAATGATAGGGTTTTCAAAACTCAAATTTTTAGCGTGTAAATCGCGTTTGAAATTTTGGCACCGTTGCCGGGGAGGAAATGCCCTTTGATTTCTGGCCTTTTCTTGCCTTTTCTTTTACCTCACTTTTCTCCTTTCTTATTGTGATTGCAGGTACTATCTCGAGGCAAGCAAAAGTGGTAGATTGGTGTAAAATGCAATTGAAGGGTCTGTAAGTTGACCCCACACCTCCCACCCACTAGTTTCATTCCATCACCTAATAACACAAACCCTAATTAACCTAGGAGCTCTCATAAACCAGAGGCTTAGTTTCTTTGTTTGGTTGTCACCTCCACCAACCTCACCACCGCTTAAAAAAAATAAATCTAAAAAATTTCACAGAGGTACACAACCTCTTTTGATTCTTCATACTCAACCGGTAATTCGATCTTTGGAACCGATACACCCATCAACACATAATTAGTAGAAATCAGATTAGGTAATCACTTGTGTGCCTAATTCAGTGTTGCATTAGGCCAATTGTTTGAGTTGTTTAGGCTGCACCACTTCATCTAAAAACAACTCATTAAGTAACTACCTCTTAGGGTTCAACTTTTAGGAATTAACCAGGAACTCCACATTCTTTTAAGTTTTAAAGGAAGACATCTTCACCTGTGCTTTCAAAACCTGGTGTGCCAACTGAACTTGATTGAATACACCTAAAGTTGAATCCTAAAAGCTACTAAGCAAGATTTAAACCCTAAAATTCACCTCATCCAAAAATAATCTTACTTGAAAAACATTGGTTGTGCTCACACACACATTGAAACTAATCTTTAAGGGCACAACCCAGATAAAGGGCCCATTACATTCCCAAGCACATTCAAATTTAAGCCTAATTAAAATAGAGTAGACGTTGGCCTTAAGAATTGAACTCACTCTTCGGGGCCCAGATTGAGATTATTTTCGATTAATCTAATTCTACAATTCAATATGATGTTTAGTTAGGGGAGCAGAGTCAAATGACCACGGTTGGGGGGTGTCAAAGGAACTTGAGGCGAAAGCCAAGGGAAGAACCTTCTCCCCAGCCCCTCCCTCTAATTGGTTGGATTGACCAGAAAGAATTAGATCAAATCGTTCTTTTCATCTCAAGACAGGTTCTGGGAGTCTGTAGATCTTTAGGCTACCCTACCTAAGGACATGTTTGATTGTTTGTACTGCAAGGAACCTTTCTTCCTCCCGCTTTGCCATGGATGCTTCCACATCCTACTCGCATTTCAACTTTTATCCTCCTACCACTACTTATTCCCAAGATGATTATTATACCAACCAGACTTATTCTCACCCATCTACTAGTTGGGATAATCCTGATTGGGAATACAGTTTTGGACCTCCGTGTTTAGGGTCTAACCCTAGACACCATGATCATGATTTTTATCATTCTCTAAGCTACATCGATTATAGATCACTGCCTTCCTATGAACAACCTAATATTATCTACAATCAAGAAGGATATGCTGATCCTTACCCTCCCTCAGATTACACTACATATGGGTCACCACCCCTCTATAAACAACCCGAAATGACCTATTATCAGGGAGGGTACCAAGAACCTCAATTTGTTGACTCCCCTTGATTAAACCCAAACCCACCCAACCCTGAACCAAACCATTTGGTTCTAGTGAACCAGGTCCAATATTGGGTGTTGGCTAACTTAAGGAGAATTATTCAATCTTTAAAAGCTCAGCCAACACCCTGCACTAAAGAATTGGAGCCTCTGATTCAAATGATTGACGATCTTAACAAGTATTTGTTGGATTGGCTCCAAGATATTAAGGATAAGGACCCGAGTGAGTTTTTACTTGGGAAGTTATCGAAATTGAGGATGAAATTTGTGGTTGCTTTAGTTTAATCTTGGGATGATTCCCAAGATGAATCCCTTTCAGAATCCGCTCAGGCACCTATAAGGTGGGACACATTTTACAAAATCGGGGATGACCAAGTTGTTCTAGAACAACCATTTGTGGATGAATTGATTACTTCACCCAAGATCTATGATCCAGGGAACGAAGAAAAGTATGTCTCCATTCACCAGGAAATGATCAATGATTTTGAGACATATATAAATGCGGATTCAAAATTCTTTGACTCTGAAGGTGAAGAATCATTTTGTGAAGTCTCACCTAAATTTGAGGAAGATAATTTTAGTGAGACAAACGGGCCCGCAGAGTATGATAAATCATTTAATGGCCTAATAACTGAGGAAATTGATCTTGTTGGGGCTAGAATGGTAGATTCAGATCCTGATTTCATGAAGGATTCAATTCATAGCCCTATTCCTCAATTATACCCCTTCTAGCATAATCATGATTTTGATTTTGAGATTATTAGACCCAAGTAAATTCTAATTTAGCCACAAATCTTGGACTTGAAAATTTTAGATGGGGTGATTAACATGCAGGAGGTCCCAAAATTTGAAATCTTGATTGTGGAGGATAGGAATTTGGAAATGAAGATATGGGAAGCTAATTCCGGGGGAAGTAAAAATTTGAGTCTAAGGGTTGCTATAGACTTGAAACCACCAGCCGTCTACCAGGACCCTTATGACATTTTTTTTTCTGAGGATGTGCAACCCAAGCACAAATTCACTGATTATCTTTTTGATCATGATTGTCTTATTGTCCAACTTTTCAGACTTGGGTTGCATCCTCACAAACGACAGGCCCGACCTCGCTTGCATACTGATCTTAGGTTCTGGGTAATTTTTATCCAGAACCTTAGATACTCTCGACCATTGGGCATGGGTCTACACCACAACCTCATTGACATCTGTGGACATCTTCTCCTGGCAGGTCCAAAAATAGATTTTCTAATCTTGATCCTGACCTGCATCTGTGAATTCTTTATCTCCTCTTTGTTTGTACAGTGTGCCTAGCTTAAGGAACTAAATTCAGCACATATATAGTCTCTTTTCATCTAGGAGCTAGCCAGGTAATTGTGAAATTCAGGGGCTTTCTACTCTACTCCACTCTGTTTCATGTCTTTTTAATACAATGAGGGCATTACATTAAATAGGCATAGGGGGTGGATATTATTCTCTGAATCATCCTGTTAGCTTTGTAGATTCTTTTTATTTTTGAAAAAAAAAAATTGAATTAGAAAAAGAGAACTTGGGCTTTAGAAATTTATCAACCATAGGAATGATACGGTATGACCTGAACACTTAGATTCTTCAGGTCTTTGGGCTTGATCAGCTCAAGTGTCCACTAAAATGTGGATTTGTTTCTTGAGTCCTCGTTATTTGAAAATTTATTTCAAATTGGTTAAATAAGTTGGGGTGATAAGTACATGACTTATCAACCCACCCTCTAATTTGAGGGGACTTTAAACCTAAGCATCTACACACTCTTTGCACTGACTCACTTTTTGGCAATTTTAACGAAAATTGGGTAATAATGAACCTTCTAGGGTGGTATGGCTGGCAAGTTATCGATGGTAACAGCTCATCGACCGGTTGTCCAAAGCCTAGCCGCACGACCATTCGCTTCCTGCTGCCTTTAGGTAAATCTTAGATCAGGGAAGCCACCTATTTAGAAAAAAAAATAGAAAACTATCTAAGAAGAACAGAAAAAGAAATAGAAAAGAAGAAAAGAAGAAAAGAAGAAAAAGAAATAAACCACACTTCACCACACGAGTATGGCTGGCAAGCTGTCGATGGTAACAGCTCATCGGCTGGTTGTCCAGATCCTAGCTTGAACATGCACGTTTAACTCCCGACACTTAGGAAGAAGCAGAGAAGTAGAATAAGCCGGGGAGATATACATTGGGTTCGCCCTTGTGTTGACTCCAAAAAAATAAAAAGTAGGGAGAAAGCTACCGGTCATATACATACACCTTTAGGCAGAATTCCTTCCAAGGTCACTTAGGGGCATAGAAATCCGAAGTCCGTTCTGACTACCGATTAGTAAGTCTATCACATTTACACAAAAAGATGCTTAGTACTTAGAGTTCTCTTCAAGTCTTGGGTGGGTTGGGTAGCCATAGAAAGCTACCTCAAAACCTTAAACTCAAAAATCCAAAAAAATTAGAAAAAGAAGAAAAAGAAAAAGATGCTTTTGCTTTTGAATAAGGCGAGGACTTGGGTGGTCTACATTTTGGTAGACACCCAGGCTCTGTTGTGCCTCTATAGTTCAGGTTCTTACTAAAAATTTTCTAGGTTAAAAAAATAACTATTGCCCAAGAAATCTGATCCTAATTCTTTTTATAAATAGCATGTAGTTTTGCTAAGGACTAGCAAAAGATAAGCATGGGGGTGTGATGTACACACATCTAATTAACCCAAAATTTAAGATTAATTTTCTCTTTTTGTGGTCAAGGAATAGGGCAACATTTATCGAGGCCTTGGATTGAAGATCCAATCGTATGGATCTGATCAGGGCGACAATCGGAGTTCAATGACTCCAAGATCACCCCGATTGGACCTCCATAGCATCAGATGGAGTTCAAGAAAGATAAGAGATCAAGAGGCAGGGTGGTGTAAAATCTAGACTTCAGATGACAAATCCAACCGCATGGACGGGTTCGGATCAATGATTGTAGCCCAACGACGCAAAAATCTATCCAATCAGACAACCGTGCGACCACCTATGAGCAATAGAAGATGGATGGCTCAGATGATGCCATGTGGTGCCATCCAAGCCACCCACAGTCCCCACAGCTCTTCTTCATCAGATGATCAATGCATCTCAATCATTGGATTATCGATCCAATAGCCGAGATTCAACCACAGTTGCGTAGCACCTTCTGAAGGCGAGGGCTCAGGTGATCTCGACTGTTGGATCGCCATCCAACAGTTGCGAGTGCTCGGCCCTTAAAGCATAAAAGTGACACAAGTAGAGGCATAGAGCATTGGTTGCATGCCTCTACGCGAGCTGAAGGCGCTCGTTCAAGAGGCCGAGCACCTCAAATCAAGCGCGCACGTGGGTGCGAGCGAAATTCGCCTGTGCGATGGCAATCGCCTATGCAATGGCAATCGAGCAGTCAAGGGAGCATGATGTGGCATGTTGGATGAAGGCATGCGCTTTATGTGCGATCTAACATGGGCACATGTTGCATTGAAGATCAAGAGGCATGCATGCATTTAAGCCATTCAATCAAGAGGATGCGTGAGCGGGTGAAGTGCCTAGTGGCTGAAGGTAGAGAGGTGGGGGTGCGTGCGCGTGTTTAGCGACATGGGTCTTTAGTGACATTTATATCTGTCACTAAAGGCCCCAACAATTAATGTGTTAAGCTTATGAAAGGACCCTTTTGCCCTTATGACTACAACTATAAAAGGGTACCCCTACCCTCATTTTCTTCATCACTTCCTCTCTTCACTCGCCCCCTCCAAAGCTCTACGAGCTTATCGCAAACCCGAGATGCTCCATTAAAGTTAAAAATACAATTTTTCCACCTTCTCACCCCGTTCGTGGAGCATCATGCAGTTGTCCTCTCACCACCGTTCAGGAAGCAGATCCCACTGCGATGTCACCCTGTTATGTCCTCCATCCTCTATCTTTGTTCTCCCTCGTCAAGCATCTCACCACCTTCGTCCTGGCACTCCATTAAGGCAGCTCGTCCTCCAAGCAACCATCAAGGAGGATAACTTCTCTCCCTCTTCTCTTTATCGCTTTCTATATTAGAATTCCCACTTTCTAGTGTAGCGACTAGTTGTAATGAACATGAATCTATGTCTATGAAATATTTGTTCATTCTCTCCCTATTTTCTCTTTATTTGTATTATTCTCTCTCTGTCTTCTATTAATTATTCGTTAAGTAGATAGCTAGCATAGATTTAATTCAACCAGGTAATCTACTTCGTGATAATAAATAAATGCAGTTTTTGATCAAATGTTCGCCTCCCCATGTTAAACCCAGGACTCACCAGAGTTTCGGTAAAATTATCTGTTTGATGAATTTCTACGCAATTGTAATGACAAGTTTTCAAAACTCAAATTTTTAGCATACAAATCGCATTCGACACTTATACTTTGAAATAGGTTGTAATAGACTCTAGTTATATATTGATTTTCTGTTTCTTTCTCTTTTTCTCTCTTTCTTATTTTGGTAGAGTAAATTAGATAACAATTATTTCACTTGATATTTTGCCTTATAAAAATACCAAAAAATTCACAAAAGATTAAACACCAAAAACAAATAAAAGCAAAAGTGGATTTACAAAACCAAATGTTCACCTCCCTATGTTCAACCTGGGGCTCGCCTTAATCTTCGATTATAAATTTTATCTGGTAGCAGATTTTTACACACTACGACGATGGGGTTTCCAACTTAATCTCTCCGCGAACAAAATCTTGCTCACACTGACCATTTGATCAGAGGGGCTAGGGGGTATTTATAGTTGCAGCGATGCTCAGTGGGAAGAACCTGGATGGGAGAAGGTCTAGATAGATCGAAATTAACTATCGTTGTCTTCAACAATGACGAAGACTTCTATGTTGGCATAGGTAGTTAGAGACAAATCTAGACCATTAGATGGGAAGGGTTTGTTATCAAGAAGCTTAACGGCCAAGGAAAAAGGAATCTATCGTCATGTCATCGGTCATCGAAAACTAAAGTCATCGGTCTTCACTGGTTGTTGAAGATGATGAAGAGAAGAGAATAGAAGAGAAAGCTCGGAGGACCTATATGCAATGCATAAAGGACCAGAACATAAATAATAAAGGACCTATATGAAATAAAAGGACTTTTCAGAGATGATTTCCAGGGACTAGAATGTAAACTTATTATTTAAATAGTAAATTAACATATTTCTTTTCCAACTTTTTATTATAGTTATATATATTAAATAATAATATTTATGGCTTTAAATTACATTTTTTCCCATTTGCATTATTTAATTTAATGATTAATGTTATTACTCATATTATTAACTTATGTTGTATGATACATATATGCCTAATTATAAATATCTATATGCTTAGGTTTAAGTCCTTGTTATTAATTAAATATATAGGAATGCTTATTTTACAATAATTAAGATATTTTCTCATATAATTAAGGTCCTTGTGTATTATTGACTGAATATATAATTAACCCTATTTTAATAACATTACTAATTAATTAGCTAAGTAAATTAGCTTATTTTGATGAATTAGGAGTCACAATGAGTCCATCACCTAGCAATCCCTAAAAATGAGCGACCTAAAATGATAGGTGCTTCTTTCAAATCAACTGAGACTTCCATATCTAATACAAAGAAATCTATTGGAAAATAGAAACCATTGACCTTCATAATTACATTTCCACTACTCCACGAGGTACTTTTACTATTCGATTAGCTAATTGGATTGTAACAAAAATTGGTTTCAGTTCCCCAAATCAAAATCTATCATAAACTACTATGGGGGTCAAATTGATTGATGATCCTAGTCTAAAAGGGCCCTGTCAAATGGAGCACCATGTAATTTGCAAGAGATTAATGGGGATCCTGGGTCCTTTTGTTTAGGTGATAAATTACTCAATATAATCACACTTGCCTGTTGTGACAAGACTACCTTGCCAGTCTTCTTAGATTAGTGCCTAGAGGTATAGTACTCCTAGAAAAATCTAGCAATAGTCAGAATGTAATCAATTGCATCTAACAAAGGAACTTGTATATTAATATCTTTAATTCATTAATATTCTTAGTGCCCTTATTTTTTCTCTTGATTTCTCTAATCAAAGCCTCAGGAAAGGGCATGGAATTTGGTCTCCTGAATTGACAATGAATTCTTTGTCTTTTGTCCTTTTAATTTGTTCATCATCCAAGTATTCAGATTCCTTCTGTGGTGGGTTTGATGAACCAAGGTATTTCCTTGGAATGGGCTCCTTGGTGGTCTTTCAACTCCTCAATGTTATTGCACTGGCATTAGCTTGTTGCTCATAGGGTAGGGGAGGTGCAAAAGGGTTAGGTAAGGGTGGCCCTTGTGGAGCTAAGAATCTAGGTGGATAGGGAGGTGTCGTTACACTTCTATCGTGTTTTAGGAAAGTATAGCGTCGTAGTATAGCTGATAAAAGTGATACAACACTTAAATTTTTAAATGCTCGAAAAATCATGAGTTCCAAGGTTGTTCGCAGGGAGCAAATATGAAATTTAAACACTAATCACAACAATAAACAATGAGCACAATAATTAATCACAAGGAAGATATGCAATGAATAATTCTCAAAAATATATTCAATCAGTAGGCAATTGTATCTCACAAATCAATAGGACAAAAAGAGTCTATATGAAGATGAAAAAAATGGTGATTTGAATCACCAATTTAATCCTAATCAAGCATGAATCCCAATGTCAACTCCCAATCTCAATTCACAGCCAAATATTTTAACAGTGGTCTTGAACCAGTTAACCACGTCAACATAGCACTCAATAAGTCCATAGTACCCTCAACAAAGCCACAGCAGACGTTAGACACCAATGTCAAACGGCTTAAGTGTTCAAAGCACAGCAGCCCTCAAACGTCAGAATTTTGCTAAGTGTTATCATGCACCCCAAGAATCCACAATGCAAAACCTCCCCCTCCCCCTCTGCATCTCTTCTTTTCTCTCTCTTAGAATCGGGTCGAGTATAGGGGACCAGACCCGCGGGCAGTGGTCGTGGGTGAGGTGTGCGAGAGAGCGTGAGGTGGGACCTCACCTCTGGTGTGAGAGGCAAGCAACTGGTGTAGCAAATGCAATTTATATCTTTTCCAATTTATTCCCCCATGATGTGGGACTATAATGACATGTTCTTCTAGCACTTGCTACAGAGGAATGAAGCTTCGAATTGAAGTGAATAGAATGCTTCAAACTTCGATTGTTGGTGTGTAAATCTTCGAGGTGTTATGTCACATCCATTGGAGGTGGTCATGGTGGCGATGATGTCCAGAGGATGAGAGATGGTGGCGGAGGAAGTGAGGTCACTGAAGCCACCTAAACACTGAAATATAGGCTATAAGCCCAAATTAGAAGGCTCCTTAGCATCACCGTGAGGTGAGGAAGGTGATGGCGGTGTTATTTGAGTGCATGGATGTGTGTAGTGGCCAGACAACATTGGAGACGAATGGCGGTAATGGGTTTGTCCGGCCGGCATTTTGGGTGAGTGAAGCACCCAATAGACATGGGGCTTTCATTCTATGGATTGAGTGGAAGGTATTGGTGGTGGTGGTTGCAAGTTTGATGGAGTGTAGCTGTTGCACAGCCTCACCGAAGGTGTGGCTGGCGTTGGGGAAGATGGAGGGGGAGAGTAATGAACGGCAATAGAATTGGGGCTTTAAGGGTCCTAATCCTAACTTGAGAAGGAGAGGGAAATGAAGAACCAACAAGTTGGTCAAAGGAAAGGGAAACTCGCATCAGCGTGTCTTGCCAGTGCCGAGGGAGAAGAAGTTCTCTAGTGATGTGGACGGCGAGGAGGAAAGGGGAAGGGAGATTCTACTTTGGCAGGCAAGAAGCGGAGGAGCTTGAAGGGGAAGATGACACTCCCAATTTAGTCGTTGGGTGGCCATAGGAGGACAAAGGAGGATGTCACTAGATTTGAGGTCGAAGACAGCCAGAGGGGAGGAGGAAGAGGTATTCTGGCTTAAAACCTAGCTAAAGAGCATGTTGGCATGTTGAGGAACTTAAATAGAGATCTAACATGCCTCAATTAGGAAAAATTAGTGAAGTAGGAATCATGAATTTGGAAAATAGGGATTGCGAGATTTCTGAGCTTGCTGGAGCTTTGAGCATCGAATCAAGCATCAAGATCACATTCAAATGATAGGGAATCCTCTTGTGATTGCTCCTTCCAATTTTAGGAGTGTTTAGTTGTAGATTGAGAGAGAAATCTCATATTGAAGGTGTTCAGTTCATGGGTTTGATTCAGTTCAAACATTAATGGTGGCAGGGACCAAATTGTGAAGATGAAGAAGCTAGGGGCTTATTTGTAATAAATGTAAAACCTAGGGATTTAGATGTGAGAAATAGTCTTTAGGGATTAAAATGCAAACTAGGTCAAGATGGACTTTGATTGAGGCCAAATTGTAGTGTTAACCTAATTTGGTCCTAGGGAATCTAATGGTGAACTTGGATTTGATTTTTGACCACGTTTGACTAGGTAAATTTCACAAGAACCCAAATAATGCAAAATCCAGTCTGAAACTCTATTCTAGGTCAAAATGGGTTCAGATGGTCAAACCAAAGGTACCAAACCTCTTAAAGTACTTTTCTATGAATTTTAAAAGGTTTAGATTGATTTTGACCTAACTAGAACCTTTCCAATTAAAGTAGGGCTGATAATTGGGGTTTTAAGTCCTGTTTTGGTTCTCGTAATGCATGAAACCTTATTTCTATCGGTGTAAGCCCACTTCTTGGACTTTAATGCTCAATTAACCTCTAATTAACCCCTAAGTAACCTTGTAGTTAATTTGCATTTCTGATGTGCTATTAAAACTGTAGAATTAACCCTATTTTCTTATCTTTCTCTCAAATCAGATCAGAGTGGAATTATGGTCCTCCGACGATCATTTAGGATCATTTATCTCTTGATTCTGACTAATTCAATTTAGTTATGAAGAATGATGGTGCTACCATCAAGAGGTACTTGCAACACAGCATGAGCCTGACCTTAAGGAACATTAAGTCTAGGTTGGGCATAAGGAATGTTTCTAGGTTCAGTATAGATTGAGATGGCAATGTGCCTTGTGCTTGATTTTCCTAGCATAGTGACAGAAAGCATTTTCACGCATTTTAAAGTCGTCAGAAATCATAGTATAGTTGCACAAAAGCATTCATCAAAAAACTGATTTTGTAAAAATAACGAGACTTTGAGTCCCGATCGTTCATCTCTGGGAGGCATTTGTTCAAATCTGAAATCGATCATTTATCGCTCTACTTTATTTAAAATCACACACCAGTTTCCAATCTTCGTATTAAAGTTTTGCCACTTCTATTGTGAATTCTGATTACGTGCGTGTGTGTTAAATAGATAACAATGGTAAACGTATGAGTTTCAGTGCGCACAATTCTAGTGATGTGGTGGCTATTTATAGAAAATGCATTTATAGATAGATCTTCTATATTTTCCGGAACCGACATGCTTGTTGCAAAATATATATATAAATGAAAAATAGGCAACTTGAGTCACACAGAAAAGATGGCAGCCAATAAGCTCATGGTGATTTCAAACATAGAGATATGTATAAAAATATATCTTTTATTCATTCATTTAGAGAAGTGTTTGCAACATGGAATGTAGAGGAAAGCTTGTACAGGAATGCTTGAAAATGTAAATCTAGCCACCAGAAAATGATCGCATACAGAAATCTATGGGGGGATTTTGCATGCATCATTGGGGAAGAATAAAGAGCTACACTACTAAGCAGTAAATAGAAGCAATAAAACTACAAAGAGCTAAGTTACTAATCTAGCAGAAAGGAAGGGCATTCGGAGGTGGTCTCCGATGGCCTTTGAATGGTTGAGAGGAGAAGGAGGGGCGGCCAATGGTGCTTAGGCTGGCCCTTGGAGAGAGGTTGGAGAGGTGATCTAGCATCTTGGCGTGGAGACGGTGGTATCCATGTTGAGCAACTCGTGCAGGTGGAGTGGAAGTGAATGTAGCTAACATAAATGGAAGTGAATAATGCCAAGAGATGGATGGGTGCAAATGGCCACCCCTTAGGTCTTTTTATAGACCTAAGGGAGTCTCTCTAGAGAAGTGTGGAACTCTCTAGAAAGAGTCCCATGAGTGGCTGGCCAAGTGAGAGAGAGAGTAGTTCTTAGATCCATAAAAAGTGGATCTAAGAATAGAATGACTCTTGGTTGCTAAATTTGGCAACCAAGAGTGGCGCCACTTCAAGAGAGTTTTAGAGAACTCTAGATGAGTGTGTGTGCATGAATGGGAGTGTGTGTGTAAATGTGTGGTTGTGCCCTAGGTGGCTAAGTGGTCTAGGTTAAGTCCTAAGGGGTTTAGGCAAGTGTAGGCCTTAAATTAGGGTTGCAAACCCTAATTGATAAGGGGAAATTGCAATTAAACTTAACCCAAGTTTAATTGAATGAGTGTAAACCTAATTGAGAGTGAAATAACTCAATTAGGTTGGGCTTAGGTCAATTGGACTCTCACTAAGTCCAATTGGACTTGTGTGGGTTGAGATCTGAGCTTAATTGGACTCAATAAGTCCAATTGGCTTAGGTAATGGTAATTGACTATGATCTAAGTCAATTGGGTTTGGTGAGGACCTAAGTAGGTCCTTAGGGAGGTCTAAAGGTGATGTACTATGGTTAGGGTACCTTAATTTATGTTCCTATGGGGTTGGAATTGGGTCTAGGGAGCTAGAGATCCAAGATTAAGGCTTGAATCTCAAAACAGGAACTGAAGAGTAGTTCCAGACGTCCAAAAATGGAATCTGACATCTTATACTCAAAAATCAGAAGTCCAGACTTGTCTGGATGTCCAATCAGAGTAAGGAAGAATTCAAGGTTCTATCTTGGGTATTCTGCAGAAATTGGACATCTGAGAAAGTGTCTGGACATCCATTAACACTATAGAAGTGGGTTTAAGGTGTGCGGGGGTTGGCTAAGGGTTCTGGATGTCCTATAACTTATCTGGACGTCCAGATAAGGGTTGGAACTAAGGTTTTAAGGTTTCCTAAGGTGCAGTGACCTAATCTAAGGGTGGCTAAGGCTTGGGGAAGTCTCTAGGCTATCCTAGGGCTAGGATGGACTTAAGCTCTTCACATTTTACTGCTTTATTCCTACTTAATAGAATAGCATACCTTAACTCCCTTACATAATTATTCACTATATCTAATCTAAGTCTTCTGCTCGAGCCCAGCTGCAACACCCATTATTCCAGATCCAACTTCAGATCCAGCTTCAGATCCAGCTTTAGATCCAGCTCCAGATCCAGCTTCTTACCTGTAATTGACATAATGCACTTAGTCAGCACATTATAACATTATTTTATACATAGCTAAAGGAAAGCAGTAAAGATGCAGATAATGCTTATGCATGCATGAATTACCCTAACTTATGCTAAGTCTTAGCCTAATTTAGGTCAATTAAGACCAATGATTGCTACGCAATCATACCCCAATGCCTAAATCTTGCTAGTCCCTAGTAAATGCAGGACTAAATTATTTACAGCAAGGGTCCCTAAGGGATTGATTATTTTATCAAGTGTATGCATAGGGATTTTTCTCCTTTTTGTTTTCATCCTATGCTCTAGAAATCCAAACAATCATGAAAGTGCAGTTATGTAGCTTTTGCAACGGATTCGAGTGAAAAACTGATACACCTCTAAAGCTTGTACTTAACCCCTAGTAAAAATTCTTACAGGATAGGCGGACTTCTTCCCTCGGGGTATTCAAGATATTCTATGGATTTCACCCCAACTTTAGGCTTAGGTAGAGAATCTCTGAGGGGAAAGATTATATATTTGGTGGCTCACTCTCGACTAGTGCTACATAGAGATTAGTGCTACAAAATCTAGATTCCTAGATTACTAACTCAACTAAGAGAAAGGTGAGAAAAACTATGCTCTCTTTTGATTCCTTTGTATTCATTTTCTGTTACTCTTTTTCTTTTTCTTTTCTTTTCTTTCTTTTTCTTGGAACTCACAATCTCACCAGATTCACACATATGACCTGTATTTGGTGGTCTCACTTGGCATTAACACTTTAGTTGAGTTCCCATAACCCTAGCACTAAGTCGGAATTCCTTAACCAGTATTCGGGTGATCAGAAACATAAGAAAGGTGGGATAAGGACATATTTGGTGGATCTCAAATTTTTTCGGTGGTATTGCCTCAATGCAATTGAAATAAACAATAAATATTTACACATTCTTTATTTACTTTTTCTTCTTTTTTTCAATTTTTCTTTCTTTTAATCATTTTTTTTATTTTTTTTCCATGTAGAAAATTTTATTTTCTCTTTTTTTTTTTCAACACAACACAACTAGCACACGTCCATGAACTTTATTGAGGAGGCATTATTAGGGATTGGTGGTACTCAAGAGACATTGGGTGGCTTATTTGGTGGAAGTGCCTACTCACAGCACTGGGAGAGATGGATAGGATGGTGTATTTTTGACCTTGACATCAATACCCTCCTTCAGCCAAGGATTTCGTAAAGAATGGTCATAACCATTCACCTTAGTCCTAGTTTTGTGAAAACTTGCTCTCCGCGTATTTGCCTTATTTGGTGGCTCTCAAAATTCACACAAAATGTATACGCAGGAACCGAGAGCGAAAACTATATCTAATCTCAGAATATCACCACCTAATTATCTAGGACTTTGGATTCCTTGTACTAATCTTAGAGCACCAGTACACTCTACTCTCATCTCACACTATTTGGTGGATTTCTGGAGGAAAATCTACTTGACTCCCAAAACACTATCCAGGGGTTCAGGAAAAGAAGCACTGCTTCTTCTCGACAGACTAAAGGCATTTATCAGCCTTCACCATGAACCCATTGCAAATTCTATGTGTGTGAAATATTGTACTGGATTCCAGATTACAGGAATCAACTAGAGGATAAAATACCTAATACATTCTCTTAATAAAATAATCTTATTCATGGATTCACTATGTATATATGCTATAAACAAGTAACCTTGTATAATTTGTACTTTGCAAAATTCCCATATCGGGTTACATTCAGCTTGATCCAAAATTTCAGAACAGGAAGGGTGAGTGGGTGAGTCAGAAATGGTTGTTGCGAACGATTTCTAGCTCCAATGCAAGCATTGGAGGTGGAGTCGGTTGTTCTTTTTTCTAGGGTACTAAAGTACGTTTTACATGCAGCTCCGAGGTTTTCCTAAATGTTGGAATAAAAATTTTCAGTTTTGTTGTATCTACGCCCCCATGCCTAAGTTCTTGCATGTCCTCATGCATGAATATAAAAGAAAATGAATACAGCAGGGAGTAGATGGGTAGAAATCACCTGTAACTGCTTCTGAAAATATACATTCAGCACCGGCCAACCTGATAGTATGTAATATGCAGAAAGAAAATATGCTAAAAGAAAAATATGCTATATATAAAAATGGTTATGTATAGATGATGGTGGAATGTGGGATAGATGCTATTTATACGTGCTAAGTTTAACGCCTCTAGCTGGGTGAGAATTCAATCACACGTCCTCAATAAGATGAACAATCTCATCAGGTGGAGAAGGTTCCTAGGCCAAAAATGGCTTGAGGCACTAGCCATTTACCATAGATATATGCCCAGATTTTGGGTCCCTGATCTGGACTGCCCCATTAGGATATAGGTGAATCATAACGTATAGGCCAGTCCACTTGGACTTGAGCTTCCCTGCGAAATGTTTTAATCGTGAATCGAACAACTAGACTTGCTGGTTGGGCGTGAATGCTTCTCTCCAGATGTGGCGGTCATGAAAGGCCTTGGTCTTGTCCTTGTATATCAATGAGTTCTCATAGGCCTCCCACCGGATCTCTTCTAATTCGCTGAGCTGGAGTTTCCATTCTTGACCTCCTACATCGTGGTCAAGGTTACATTTTCACATTGCACAAAAGGTGCGGTGTTCCAGCTCTACAGGAAGGTGACAGGCCTTGCCATATACCATATGATATGGTGACATTACAAGTGGGGCCTTGTACGTGGTCCGATATGCCCAGAGTGCATCAACTAATTTATTGGACCAATTCTTCCTGTCTGGTCTAACCATCTTCTGGAGAATCAGCTTGATCTAACGGTTAGACACTTCAGCCTGCCCATTGGTCTACAGGTGATACGGGGTGGCTATACGGTGATGTACCCCGTATTTCTTTAATAATGACCTGAAGTGGGCGTGGATGAAGTGGCTTCCCCCGTCACTAATCAGAGTGCGGGGCATTCTGAATCTCGTGAAGATGTACTGTCGTACGAAAGAAATGACGGCCTTATGATCATTCCGTCTCGCCGGGATGGCTGCGACCCACTTCGAGACATAGTCGATGACTAGCAAATATGTACTTGAAGCCATGCGAGTTCGGAAAAGGGCCCATAAAATTGATGCCCCAGACATCGAACACTTCTACAACCATGATGGGCTGGAGTGGCATCATGTCTCTCCTGGTCATAGAACCAACCGACCGGCATCGTTTGCAGTGTTGGGCATATTCGTGTGTATCTATGAAAATAGTTGGCCAAAAAAATCCTGACCGGAAAATTTTTGCAGTAGTTTTCCATCCCGAGAAATGACCACCACAAGCATCATTGTGGCAAAAAGATAACACACTGGGGATCTCAGAATCTGGGATGCATCTTCGAATAATCTGATTCGCACCAATGCGGAAGAGCAATGGGTCATCCCAGAGGTAGAATTTAGCCTCTACAGTAAATTTGAGTTTCTGGTCCTTGGATAGGTTCGCGGGAATCTTGCCTGTGGCAAGATAGTTCACGATATCCGCATACCAGGGGAACTCAACAGAGTGAACTGCTAAAAGGGATTCATCTGGAAATTAGTCGTGGATAGGCAGGGAACCAGGAATGTGGGCTAGGTCCAATCTGGATAGGTGATCCACCACAACATTCTGCTTTCTGACTTTGTCACGGATTTCAATATCAAATTCTTGCAATAGAAGGATCCATCTAATGAGCCATGGTTTGGCATCCTTCTTTGCCAACAAATGCCAGAGGGCAGAGTGGTCAGTGAAAATGATGACTTCGGACCCTAATAAATACGATCTGAATCTCTCCAACCTGAATACTACTGCTAGCTGTTCTTTTTCGGTGACAGTGTAATTGCGGTGAGCCTCATTCAGCATCTTGCAAGCATAGTATATGACAAAAGGTTGTTTTTCCCAACGCTGGCCTAAAACAGCACCGACGGCAAAATGAGAAGTGTCACACATCATCTCGAAATCGAGTGACCAGTCGGGTGGTTGGAGAATCAGGGAATCAGAGATAGCGCTTCATAAAGTCTCGAAGGCGTTGAGACACGACGTGTTGAATTCAAATGGGGCATCGGCAACAAGGAGATTCATCAAAGGCTGTGCAATTTTTGAGAAATCGCATATAAATCTCCGATAGAAGTCGACGTGGCCCAAGAATGATCTGATCTGCTTGATCGAGCTAGGTGGTGGTAAGTGGGAAATGATCTCTGATTTAGCTCGATCGACTTTGAGTCCATTTTTAGAGATCTTGTACCCTAGTACTATGCCATCCCTCACCATGAAATGGCTTTTCTCCCAGGATAGTACTAAATTTACCTCAATACACCATTTCAGGATCTTGGTGAGGTTATCAAGACAAGATGCGAAATCATCTCTGAAAATGGAGAAGTCATCCATGAATACCTCCACATAGTCCCCAATCATGTCAAAGAAGATGGCCATCATACAACGCTAAAATGTCGCTGGTGCGTTAAAAAGGCCAAAGGGCATCCGCTTGAAAGCGAATGTTCCAAAGGGGCATGTGAATGTGGTCTTGTCTTGATCTTCCGGGCTAATCGCTACTTGATTATACCCGGAGTATCCATCAAGAAAGCAAAAGAAACTGCGTCCAGCTAACCGTTCCAAGATCTGATCAATGAAAGGCAAAGGAAAGTGATCCTTCTGGGTAGCCGTGTTCAGTTTCCTATAGTCGATGCAGACCTACCAAGATGTCACAGTGCAGGTCAGGATGGATTCACCCATATCATTTTTCACAATGGTAGGTCCTGCTTTCTTGGGCACTATCTAGATCGAACTCACCCATTGGCTATCTGAGATTGGGTATATAATACCTACGTCTAGCCATTTGATGATCTCCTTCTTAACAACCTCTAGCATATTCAGGTTCAGTCATCTTTGAGGTTGTCTCGAAGGTTTCACCCCCTCATCCGTGTAAATGTGATGAGTGCAATACGAGGGGCGAATACTGCGAAGATCAGCAATACTACACCTTATAGCAGCCCTGTGGTCTTGTAGAGTAGAAATCAATTGATGCTCCTGTTCTTGGGTTAAGTGGGCATTAATAATGACCAGGTATGTCTCAATTTCACCCAAGAACACATACTTAAGTGAGTCAGGTAAGGGCTTCAATTCAATCACAAGTGGGTCAGAGTCAGAAATGGGAGTGGGAGGAGCAAACTCAAGGGTGGGAATTTGCTGATCCGTGTGCACGTGAATTCCCACTGATTCGCTTCATGTGAAATAATTGATTGTGACTACGTTAATGGGAAACCCGTTAGCTGTGGTCACATCTTCCATCAACAACAGGGACAGTTCAGCAATGTGTGGATCAAGATAGCTGGATTCAGGGGTGCTGTGGTCAGAAGCACACCCTAAACAGTCAGATCCTCGGGGAGATATGTGTAATGTAGTGGTCTCAGTCCCGTGTGGATCAAGGTCTAAGAACCCTGATAGTGTAGACGAATGAGACATTGGGTCATCACAAAGGAGCCCAATGTTACTACAGTATGCCGAATCTTTGTCTTCACCATCCTCCTCTATGCGATCACAGTCAAAATTCTTTGCTACCCTGAATATGTCAAGTCGAAGTCGCTCATTACCTAGGGCTATCTCCATGCACCCAGATGCACAATCAATGTTCTCTCGAGCTGTCGCCAGAAATGGGTGACCCAAAATAATTAGCGCATCTCGGAGATTAGGAGGAACTTCCATATCGAGAACGAAAAAATCTACGGGAAAACAGAACCTGCTTACTTTTACGATGACATTATCAACCACCCCCTCGATGTTTTTACTGATCTATCAGCCAGCTGAATCATGACTGAGGTGGGCTTCAACTCCCCAAATCGAAATCGATCAAATACGGCAGTGGAAGTTAGGTTGATGGACGAACCCAGATCTAGAAGGGCCCGATCAAATGGAGAGTCCTGCAAGAAGTAGGATATAAGTGGGGTACTAGGGTCTTTCTTTTTCGGTGAAAAATCGGCTAGAATCACGGTGCTAGCCTCTTTTGACAGTACCTCCTATCGTCCAATTCTGGGCTATTGCTTCGAGGGACAATAGTCCTTGAAGAACCTAGCGACAACAGGAATGTGATCGATTGCCTCGAGGAGGGGGACCTGAATATGTACTTCCTTAAACATTGATTTCAGATCCTCAAAATTCCACATGTCCTTTTTCCATACTACATTTCATGTTAGAGACTCAGGAAAAGGGACGAGAATCTCAGGGTTGAGTGGCCTCTTACCCTTATCTACCACAGGTGGCTCTTGAGATGAAGGAGTCGAACCCGCCTGTGGTGAAGGGTGAGAAAAATCAGGACCCGCCTGCCTATGTGGTAGGTCGAATGTCTTCCTTCCGCTCCTCAAAGAGACAGCATTTGCATCGGCTTGCTGTCCATAAGGTGGTGGGGGAGCAGAAGGGGCAGAAGTATGCAGGGTTATGCAAAGGCGGCTAGCCTTGAGCATAACCAGGTGGTGCAGGAGGCGCCTGTAATATGGCGTGTGCCTATCCCTGCGATGCCTGAAACCTAGGCAGGGTGCCTTGGTTTTGCACATATCGAGGGTTTGGGATGGGTTGGGAGGGCAAGGCTCCCTGAGTCCTATGCTCCTACAATAGCTAGTTTTGCATGTTCTATATAGTCTGTATGTGATCAGCCATCGCCTTCATAATATGTAAGCTATCCTATGTAGATTTCCTCATCGACTCTTGCGACTCCTCTTTCAGTGCCTCCAAAGGGTCAGCCCACTTTGGAGGGTGACTAGTAGCTTGGTGCAGCGGCTGGTATAAAGAATGGGGTTGTTGCTGATGCGAGAATGGCTGCTTCCTAGGGTACATGTTTTGCACATTCTCGTATTGCCTGGTCTGGTAGTGTGGATCTTGATGTGGTCTCTGTGAATTACCAGACCAAGAGAAGTTCGGATGTTGGTGCCAACCAGGGTTATACGTCTCCGAATATGGATTATTACGCCTGTATCCTTAGATAGCACTAACATCCTCGTAGGCCGAAGATGTTTGAGACATATATCCATCAAGGGGATACATGTTATAATCCACGGGTGGTGCGTAACCCTAGTCATAAGGTGCCAGAGCTAGATTGTTTACGGGATCCTGATATGCGAGATCTCGTAAATAAGGAGAAGATGCATCCCGAGTGAGTAGATTAACTCGAGCAGGAGGGGCTCGAGGTGCATAGGAGGGTCTTGAGGTGGTAGAGTTCATGTCAAATTGACCCTGACTAATCTGGTCAATCTTTTTCTCAATTAGGTTTATTCTATCCAACTGCATGATGATGATATCCATGTCGGCTCAAATAGGCTCTGTGTGAGCCTCATGGACACCAACCCGTTGCTGACCAGGACACTAGAACTGGTTCATAGACATGGCATTCATCGAGTTCTCCGCCAAAGATTCGAACAACTCAAATGTGTTGTTCTCGTCTTTCTCAAGGAAATTCCTGCCACTAGATGCATCAGCCAAATACCGATGTGTGTCATCCAGCCCATGGTAAAAGATCTGAGCTAGGTGCCATCTGGGTATACCATGGTGCAGGCATTTCCAGAGAAGGTCGTAAAATCGGTCCCAGGCTTCATGCAACTTCTCCCCAACTCCTTGGGAGAAAGTCGTGATTGCACACCTCATCGTGTTCGTTCGACCAATTAGGAAGAACTTTTGTAGGAATTCACGTAGTAATTCCGGCCAAGTTCTAATTGGCTTCCCAATGGTCTTGAACCAGTATGAAGCTTTGTCCCTCAGAGAAAATGGGAAAAGCTTTATTAGAACAATCCCAAGATCAATGTTCCTAGGTCGAATCATTTCTGCGAGTCAACTCAGGTCCTCTAGGTGCTGGAACAGATCTTCGCTTGAGTTTCCATAGAAGTGAGTGCTGATCAACCCGATCATGTTGGGCTTGAGCTCAAACACATCTCCACCTGTGGGAATTTTGACTAAAGGTGCGATGATTGTTGTGGCTGGATCATAGAAATTTCGCAGTTGTTCTCCTCATGGTAGATGCTGCATCCTGTCAAGTGTTGTCAAAATGCGATCCATGCTCTACTGATGCCGCTCCTTAGATTCCACTACCCGGGCTTCCAAACGAGCCATCAGGTCTAGATTATCAATGTCCTTACCCGGTCTAGGTCCAGGTCCAGGATTAGCCATTATGGCTATGGAAATAGAGGAAGTGGGGGTAGAAGTAGGTCCTGGTGAGGTGACTCGCCTCCTTGGAAGTGGCTCCCAAGGTCCAACCAATTGAGGTCTAAGTGACCTCCTTCCTTGCATACACCACCCAACCCCTGGGTTGGTGTAGCCAAGCCAGACAAGGCTAAAGCCCTGTCAATCAAATGGTCCTTATAAATCAAATGACCAGATTTTTCATTTTAAGTTCTAATTCCTGAAGAAAATTCATCGTACAACCTACTGAAAGTGATTCCTGCCTCTCAAGCTAACCTAGCTAGTCTGGTTACGAGGAGACTAAGGGGAAGGTTCTTCCTTCGGCTCACGCCTCCGGTTCCGTTACCCCTTAGCTGTGGTCGTTTGACACTACCCTGCAGACTTAGTCACTAGGTTTGGCAAGAGAGATTGAAGCCACCCAATAGTACGACAACGAATTCGGGTTGCTTACGTGTTTTAAAATTAATTTTACCCCATTTTTCTTCAGTTGGGGTTTATGGTGAGTGGCCCACAAGGTGACTAAGCTCACTAGTTAAACACTATACTTGACTAAGTCTAGGTTAGCCCAAATGTTGTCTCTAGATTGTAACCCTAAATATGAAACCAAAGGTTCACGCAATTCTAGGGGTTTTTTTTTTGTTTCTTCTTCAGCAGATGACGAAATTAAGACCAATTCTCTGATACAAGTTGGAATAAGAATAAGTTGAAATTTGACAAGTAGATTCCTTTTTCAATTATCTTTTCAGAGAATTTTTTTATAATTTTTACTGTTTCAACCAAATTTATAGAGATTTTTAAATGTCAAGGGGTCAGATCTGAAATTTTTACCCCTGGCCGATTTTTCAAATTGAAATAGTATCAAATGATCTTCAAAAATTAGGGACAAATATGGAAATTAAATCCAATGAGATCAGCTTTCAAACCCCACCATTTTTTGTCAAAACAAATTCGCAGATTGCTCAGAATTGCTTTTTTAATTTTGAAAAATGTCAAATCTGGGTCAGTCTGATCCTTTTACACTTCGCAAATTTTTAAAAATTTTGTACTTAAAATTTTTTCAAATGAACAATGCCATTTGAAATGTGGTTTAAAAATGAATGTCTAGCCTGAATTGAAGAATTTTTTGCTCATTAATTTTTCAGCAATTGAATTTTTAAATTGGAATTTGAAGCCTAGTTGAAAATCAGAGGGTGGTGGAGAAGCTTTTAAAAGGTATTTAAGTTTAAAATTCAAACTTTCCATAAACCTT
The DNA here is from genome assembly GCA_037157565.1 of Thalassia testudinum. Classification (NCBI taxonomy): domain Eukaryota; kingdom Viridiplantae; phylum Streptophyta; class Magnoliopsida; order Alismatales; family Hydrocharitaceae; genus Thalassia; species Thalassia testudinum. Next base: position 65,283,842 of record JAZHRO010000025.1, on the reverse strand, counting down.
TTTTTTTCAAAAAAAGGATATTTTTTTCAAAGGATTTTCAATTTTTCTTTTTTTGCTTTTCAAAACTAACCTAGGATTCAAAAATAAACCTAATCTAACTACCTAGATTTCTTTCTTTGATTTTTTTTCCCTTTTCATGAAAATAAATAGGCTTTTTTTTCTTTCTTTTTTCAAATAAATCTAACCTAGGGTTCGGAAAGGGAAATCCTAATCTAAGATGAGATTGCACCTGATTTTTGTTTTAATCTACGCTTGTTGCGTGTGCAGATTCCCATTTTTCCTATTTTCCAACATATCAAAAGACAAGCAGAGGAAGGTTTGTCAGTGATAGCTCAAAAGATCAAAATAAAAAATGACGTTGCCTCCCTAGCAATGGAGCCATTTGACAGAAAGTGTTTTTACGCATTTTAAAGTCGTCGGAAATCGTAGTATAGTTGCGCAAAAACGTTCATCAAAAAAATGATTTTTTAAAAATAACAAGACTTTAAGTCTCAATCGTTCGTCTCTGGGAGGCATTTGCTCAAATCTGAAATCGATCATTTATCGCTCTACTTTATTTAAAATCGTATGCCGGTTTCCACGCTTCGTATTAAAGTTTTGCCACTTTTATTGTGAATTCTGATTATGTGCGTGTGTGTTAAATAGATAAGAAAGGTGAACGTACGAGTTTCAGTGTGCACAATTCTAGTGATGTGGTGGCTATTAACAGAAAATGCATTTATTGATAGATCTTCTATATTTTCCGGAATCGACATGCTTGTTGCGAAATATATATATAAGTGAAAAGCAGGCAACTTGAATCACACAAAAAAGATGACAACCAATAAGCTCATGGGGATTTCAAACATAGAGATATGTATAAAAATATATCTTTTATTCATTCATTCAGAGAAGTGTTTGCAACATGGAATGTAGAGGAAAGCTTGTACAGGAATGCTTGAAAATGTAAATCTAGCTACCAGAAAATGATCGCATACAGGAATCTATGGGGGGATTTTGCATGCATCATTGGGGAAGAATAAAGAGCTACACTACTAAGTAGTAAATAGAAGCAGTAAAACTACAAAGAGCTAAGTTACTAATCTAGCAGAAAGGAAGGGCATTCGGAGGTGGTCTCCGATGGCCTTTGAATGGTTGAGAGGAGGAGGGGTGGCCAATGGTGCTTAGGCCAGCCCTTGGAGAGAGGTTGGAGAGGTGATCAAGCATCCTGGCATGGAGATGGTGGTAGCCATGCTGAGCAACTCGTGGAGGTGGAGTGGAAGTGAATGTAGCTAACCTAAATGGAAGTGAATAATGCCAAGAGATCGATGGGTGCAAATGGCCACCCCTTAGGTCGGAGTCTCTCTAGAGAAGTGTGGAGCTCTCTAGAGAGAGTCCCATGAGTGGCCGGCCAAGTGAGAGAGAGAATAGTTCTTAGATCCATAAAAAGTGGATCTAAGAATTGAATGACTATTGGTTGCTAAATTTGGCAACCAAGAGTGGCGCCACTTCAAGAGAGTTCTAGAAAACTCTAGATGAGTGTGTGTGCATGAATGGGTGTGTGTGTGTGTGAGTGTGTGGTCGTGCCCTAGGTGGCTAAGTGGTCTAAGTTAGGTCTTAAGGGGTTTAGGTAGGTGTAGGCCTTAAATTAGGGTTGCAAACCCTAATTGCTAAGGGGGAATTGCAATTAAACTTAACCCAAGTTTAATTGAATGAGTGTGAACCTAATTGAGAGTAAAATAACTCAATTAGGTTGGGCTTAGGTCAATTGGACTCTCACTAAGTCCAATTAGGCTTGTGTGGGTTGAGATCTGAGCTCAATTGGACTCAATGAGTCCAATTGGCTTAGGTAATGGTAATTGACTATGATCTAAGTCAATTGGGTTTGATGAGGACCTAATTAGGTACTTAAGGAGGTCTAGAGGTGATGTACTAGGGTTAGGGTACCTTAATTTAGGTTCATATGGGGTGGGAATTGGGTCTAGGGAGCTAGAGATCCAAGATCAAGGCTTGAATATCAAAATAGGAACTGGAGAGCAATTCCAGACATCCAAAAATGGAATCAAACATCTTACACTCAAAAATCAGAAGTCCAGACTTGTTGTCTGGATGTCCAATTAGAGTAAGGAAGAATTCAAGGTTCTATCTTGGGTATTCTGCAGAAATTGGACGTCTGACAAAGTGTCTGGACATCCAATAACACTGCAGAAGTGGGTTTAAGGTGTGCAGGAGTTGGCTAAGGGTTCTGGAAGTCCTATAACTTATCTGGACGTCTAGATAAGGGTTGAAACTAGGGTTTAAAGGTTTCCTAATGTGCGGTGACCTAATCTAAGGGTGGCTAAGGCTTGGGGAAGTCTCTAGGCTATCCTAGGGCTAGGATGGACCTAAGCTCTTCACATTTTACTGCTTTATTCCTACTTAATAGAATAGCTTACCTTAACTCCCTTACATCATTATTCACTATATCTAATCTAAGTCTTCTACTCCAGCCCAGCTACAACACCCATTATTCATGATCCAGCTTCAGATTCAGCTTTAGATCCAGCTCCAGATCCAACTTATTACCTGTAATTGACATAATTCACTTAATCAACACATTATAACATTATTTTATGCATAGCTAAGGGAAAGCAGTAAAGATGCAGATAATGCTTATGCATGCATGAATTACCCTAACTTATGCTATGTTCTAGCCTAATTTAGGTCAATTATGACCTATGATTGCTGCGCAATCACATAGTTGATTGAGCAACGGTGCCACGGTCTTTGTGATTGCTTTATGTCTATTATCCATTTGAAGTAAGGCCTTGTGCAAATTTTCCAAAAGGTCAGGTCTCTGTGAAGGGTTTTGTGGGTTCTCCCCATAGTTTCAAAAATGTGGTGGTCTCATCTATTACTGGAAAGATTGTTGATATGGTTGTCTGGGGAAAATAGGACCTTATGATCCATGGAACTTGGGCTGTTGCTGGGGTTGAGTGACATAAGCTGGTTTGGTGTTCTTCCCTGCCCAAGAGATGTCAGGGTCTTGGGCCCATCTAAGGTTATATGTCTCGAAATACGAGTTCTTGCACTAGTATCCTTACACAGCATTTACATCTTCAAAGGCTGAAGATGCAATCGTTGTAGTCTCATCAATTGAATAGACATCAAAATCAGTGTTGTGTGCATAACACAGTTTGATTGGGACTAATTATAGATTATTTACCATCTCCTGAAAAGATGTAGCTCTTGTGGAGGTGGATGAATATGGTCCAGAAGAATCTCGAGTAAAGACCATAGGCCTAGGTGGTGGAGCTCAAGAGATAGATGAGGGTGAAGGTGTGACTCCTGAGCATTTAAGGAGTTCCCTACCAAGGACTCGAAGAGTTTGAATGCACTCTCCTCGTCTTTGGCACAGAAATTCCCACCACTTGAGGTGTGTACAAGATACCTATGGGTGTCATCCAACCCATGGTAGAAGATTTGAGCTAAGTGCCATCTGGGCACATCATGATGTGGGCATTTCCTTGAAAGATCTTGAAATCGCTCCCAAGCATCATGCAGTCTCACTCCAGGTGTCTGGGCAAAGGTTGTGATGTTACGCCTCATGGCGTTAATCCATCCAATTGGGAAGAATTTTTGTAGGAACTCAGATCAGAGCTCCTCCCAAGTGTTAATTGGTCGTCCTATGGATTTAAACCAATAAGAAGCCTTATCCCTTAAGGAAAAGGGAAAGAGCTTCATCATTACTACACTGAGATCAACATTCAGGGATGAACCATCTCAGCAATATGTCCCAAGTCTTCTAGGTGTTGGAATGGGTCCTCATGAGAGTTCCCATGGAAATAAGTCTGTATCAGACTTATAACATTGGGTTTGAGCTCAAAGATATCACCTTCTACAGGCATTCTTACCAATGCCCACAGCTATAGTGCAGCCGAGTTATAAACGACTCTCAACTTCCTCGGTTGTTCACCCTGTGGCAGGTTCTGCATATCCTCTAGGATTTTCATGATTCTATCCATTTGTTCCTTGTGGTGTCACTCAGATGCAGCATGTTGCGCTCTATGTAGAGCAATGGGATCATTCTCGATCCATGGGTTTTCTTCCTCAATGATTGGCAAGGAAGAAGATGAAGAAGAAGAGATAGAAATAGTTGGAGGGGCAGAAGTGGGTCTCCTACGATGATGCTATAGGGGACCAGATAGTTAAGGTCATACTGATCTCCTACATTGCATACATGGGGAAAGGTAATTAGAGAGTGTTGATGTGCAACACTAGTTAACCTTGGGTTTAATGATTCAGGATTAGGATTTCAACTTATCACTCACAAGACTCAAGGACTTAACTTATCTTTCCCAAATTAATATGGCTAGATTTATTAACGAGGGATAAGGAAGAAGGCTCTTCCCTACATCGACAGGGTTCCTTCGTACTCTCTTAGCATGGCCGTTTGGCACTATCCCTCAGTCTTAGACACTCGATTTCGTTTAGGAAATTTAAGCCAAGAAATTAAGTCTAAAGAATGATAGTTAGAATCTAATCCTAGGATTTTAAGAATTTAACCAAAGTTAACATGTTTCCTTTGAGTTGCAATTGTCAATCTCTTAAAAAGGAGCTTGATGAATACAAACACGGGTGTGTTTTGTTTCTCCTTTTGACTAACACTCTCCTAATTGTCTAGTTGCCCTAGGGATGTTACTAGTAGGTACACTTGCGAGTTGATTTTAATTTAGATAGATAGGGCATTCCAAGCAACCTCAAGGGTGGCTTCTTAAACCCGTGCCTATTACAATTAGCTCAACCAAAGGGCACACTAAAGCAAGGTATGTGAAGAGGGTGTCTAAAAATTCAAATCCCCAAGTTGAAACACCCTGTTGTGATGCTACAACTAGACAAAATGAGTAAGTTTTCTTGTTTGTTTGAGAAGGAAACAGTATCATATAAAACCCCAATAATGGGTATTAATTCCTCTCTCAATTAGGATCTCAAAATAAGTTTTCCTGATTTTTGAAAGGGTTTTAATATTTTTTATGGAATTTTCAATTCTGATGGGTATACGACAAGTAAACCGACCCCTAATGACAAATTGAGCAGAACAGTCTAGCTACACTCTCTGAACATTTCTTCAATAATTACTGGAGATAGTAAACTTGAAGAGCTTTTCAATGCCACTGAATTTGTAAGATTTGGATAAGTACGCTACATACAAAAAATTCACAAATGTAGAACAAGTATGTCTGTTTCAGTGCTGATAGAACCCCATTGTAGGAATTTTTGAAAATTATACAGTATGATTTTTCAGCAAAAAGTGGTGGGAAATGAAAACTAACTAGCATATCTATCTTCTCATGAGATTTCAAAATTTTTTGGAGCCCGAACAGACTTCAAGTAATTTTTAAAGTTGGAAGTTTGGGTGTGTCCAAACTAAGAGCAAAGAAAATGGGCTACAATTGCTGTTAAGAGTCAAGATAAAATAAACTAAGGCCATTTCAAGTCAAATTTTTTTAAAATTTTAGTATTTTTCAAATTTTTTTCGATTTTTAATAAATTTATATTTTTTAAAGAATGATAAGAACTTACCTGGCTTCTTCACCTCAACTTGTTGTGTGCACGATTCCCAGCTTGGTGGCCCTACACACAAGTAACCAACAAAGGGGAAGTAATTAGGAGCTAAGTAAGCACCTAAAAGAAACTAAACAAAGGATCGTTGCCTCTCTGGCAACAGTGCCAAAAATGACAAGCATTTTTTGAAATGCAAAATTGAAGAGTTTACGTGTCGTTGTAGCACGATTTCGCACTCAAACACTTAAATCATTTACTTATTATGAAACTCAATTTGATTATGGTTAAGGGTCTCCCAGTCGATCCAATGGGGAGGATAATTAGGAAGTGGGCCTAAATGGAGTTCTTTATTCTATTTTTGGTTTTTCCCTTTTTCCATTTTTTTCTTTTCTTTTCTTTTTTTGCATACAAAAGACTAAGCTAGCGAAATGCAACTAAACTCCTAATAAATTGTTTTTTATTTTTGTTTAGCGACAAAAGAGAGAAATTTATCTATATTTTTTTCTTTTCTCTTTTATAGTTTTTTTGGCTTTTGACTTTATGGGAGAAAGCATGAAATGCATTACAAGTCTTAACTAATCAAAGCGAGAAGTGTTTTTGTGATTTTCATTTTGCGATTTTTTTTTTGGCTTTTGAATAAGAAGAGAGACAACTCAAGAAGTAAAGAAAACTAATTCAAACTTTGCACTAATAAGGGAGAAGGAACACTAGAACTTGAAAGTCGAGATTTAGACAACATCCATTACAACTCTACCTATAGCTTGGCTACTTATACAAAGACTTAAGGAAATATTTACAATACTCACTACTCTCTCACTAATAGCATAAGTAGAAATGATTAGTACTACACAATATTGTGTTTGGAGAGGAGCATCATGGAGGAATGGAATCCAAGTGGGAGAGTGTTGAATCAGAAAATCATCGCAAACGGAAGTTAAGTTTTGAAAACCCGTCGTTGTAGTGTGATTTGTGAAGAAATCTGTCAACAAATAAATTTTACCAAAACTCAAAAAGAATTTCGAGTCGAACACAGGGAGGCTACGTCGATTTGAAATCAGTGATTATATTTTTTTATTATTTTTATTTAGAAAGCGAGATAATCATAATGAATTCAATATTAACAATAAGAGAGAGAGAGAGAACAAACACGTAATAACATGGATAATGTTTTTACAACTAGAAAGTGGGAAATATTACAGCTAGAAACGTTAAATCAGGAAAATCGTCGCAAATAGATTTGAGTTTTGAAAATGTGTCATTGTAGTGTGATTTGCGAGAAAAACTATCACCAAATAAATTTTACCAAAACTCAAAAGGAATTCCAGGTAGAACACAGGGAGGCAGATGACAAATCGATTTTTGCTTTCGAAGATGATAAATAAGATGATTTGTTGTATTTCTAAGTAGTGGAAAATCGACTAATCAAAATATTGAATTAAAATTAAACCACCCACAGAAGAGCGGGTCATGTCCACAGGGAGCACTGGCTATTAAAACTCGCAAGGGTCAAAAATCGATGTTCACTATTAATTTCGTCAAGAAATCAAGTCAAAATCACTTCTCAATTGGGATAATAAGACATGACCATGCTGATTTTGCATTTACATTGATTTGAATGTGTTCTCTTAAATGTGCCATAATATTTAATTAATAAAAAAAATCAAAACTTGTAATGGCATATAAATGTAATAACTAATGTAAGTTTTATTATGCAAAAATAGGGGAGGATCTTCAATTGGCTTGCACGCATGGAGGAGAGGATGGCCGGAGGGGAGGAGCTTGTCGGACAACAAGTAGAGTGAGGTCCTCGCGGCAGTGGTGGCGGCAGCGACAAGTCACGAGGTGGCCGGGGCCAGTCAAACGGGGATGCGACACTGGCGACGTGGAGTTCTGCCTGTGGCTGCACGAGCGATACCAGCGATTGTGGATGTTGGGGAAGATGCAGTGGAATGCGACGAGGAGTATGGTGATGTTAGCGGTGAGTTTAGCGGCCTGTTCGGTGACTTGAGGTGGTGTTAGGTGGTGGCGAAGATGGGTTCTTCTGAGGAAGAAGATGAACAGTGATGTGGTGGTGAACGGCTCCTACTGTGGTGTGCACTTATGTTCAATCGTGTGTGGTTGGAGGTGATGCACGCACGTGCAACTGGTCGTGTGCAACAACCACGCATGGCGTGGAGAGAACGTGTAGCTACGTGCACGGACTGCAGCTGCTGCAGGTGTGGCGTGCTCTGTAGCGCACGAGCGGAGGTGCATCGAGGGATTGATGAGGGGCTTCAGACGTCCGGGAAACTTCTCGGACATCTTAACTGGTGGGGTAGATGGCTGTTGTGGTGGTGATGTTGGTGGTTGCACGATGATGTAGTTGTTGCGCGAGCATGTGAACGCATGAAGTGGATGGGTGCGAGGTGCACTGGTAAAGGAGGTGGTGATGGGAGTGACCAGAGGTGTCTGGAAGGCACAGTAAGGCAGCGGATGCGTTGGGTTCCTTTGAAGGAAAAGAAGATGATGGTTGCGTGGCCGGTGTGTCCACGCTAACGGTGAAGTGGAGCCGTGAAAGCTCACGCACAGTGTTTAGCACGAATCCACCGTCTTGGGGCGGCGAGCTGTCACCTCACCGGCCCACGATGTGGTTGACTTTGGCCATGGAGACCACGGTGGTGGAGTGGAGTGGCGTCTCCAAGTGCCCAGCTGCCTCCTCCACTCCCTTGTAGTCTCAGCTGCCCCGACCAGATCCACCTCCCCGCTCGTCCGTGAATGCGGGCCTTCTGTCCGGGTAGCTGGTGGTGGAGCAGCGCATATTTACTGTAGAGAAGAGAGAATAAAAATAAATAATAAAAATATTGGTTCATTTATGTTCAAACCCTCAATGAAATGTTAATTCCAATATATGCATATATAGTGTAACCTAAAGACTAATGCATGTTATTCTAATGCATGCTAAATAATTTATATATGGAATGCATACAAGCAAATATATATAAACTAAATTATTTATATCTTAATGCATGCTATGTATATGCTAATATTAATCTAATGCCTAGGCACTTAAGTAACTAATTGGCCCACAAATATGGGCTCGTCAAATGCCCCCATACCTAGTTTTTGCTAGTCCCTAGCAAACTCAAGCAATAACCCAAACTCTTCAAGCGGGCTAGTTAAGTTCAGACTTTAGACCTAAGGTTCCCCAGTAGTTGCTAAGTTACAAACTAGGTCGGCTAAGGACGAGTGGCAAGCACAGGTTTCTTTGATTTCTAGCTCTACCCTAGAGTTTATTGGTCCCAGAGATTAAAGCATCTGTGCGTGAGCATTGGTTTGAATTATTTGAGGTTGGTTTGATTGCCAACCTAGAAAGAGAGAAAGAGTTTTTTTTTTGGTAATATATATATATATTTTTGTTTGATTCCTCTAAGTTCAACCTTGGATCAGCTATAAACACGGTCTGTGTCGGTTTGTCCTCATCACCGAAACTCGAAGGGTGCCTAGCTTTCGATGCTTCGAGATAGCACCGCCCATAGCGACCCCAAGAACTCCTGGTAATCGACACTTCAAGATAGTATCGTCCATGGATTTCTTAAGTGATATTAGGCCTGTGGTAATCGACACTTCGAGATAGGGCCACCCGTGTTACCTGAACCGCACAATGCGCTTACATGCCCCCAATAGGATGGACATCCTAAGAGACAAGCGTCGAGGAGGTGACATGTTATCATCGCATCCTCAAGTTGAGTATATACTCCACCTCTCCTGCAGCAAGAACTCTTCCAATCAAATTGTGTTTTTCAAGCTTCTCCTAAGTCAAAACTAAGAGAACCAAATTTTCTTTAAGAAATGAATTAGGGTGATCACTATTTACACAAGACCAAGTGTGTGTGAAATGTGGATGCTTAGGTGGTCGAGCATGTTTTGCGAGTTAGAAATCGAGGTTACAAGTAACCCGTTGTCGTAGTTGCAAAACACGTCGATCAGATAAAATTTATACCAAAACTCCAAGGGAGTCTCAGGTCGAACATAGGGAGGCGACGTTTACTTTAAGTGAAAACCACACTTTGATTTGTTTCTTTTTGGTAATTTAGGGTTTTGTTATTTTTTTTTGTTTTTGAAATAAAAGACAAGCAATCACAAGATAGAGATGAAATCAAAAGTAATGTATTGCATTAATGTCTATTACAATAATCTACGAAAGCATAAAAAGAGAGGGAGGTGAGAGGAAATCTCTCGAATCAGTTGTTCGGTGAGACGACGGTGCCTGGCAGAAGCTCGGACAAAGGAGGTGAGGAGCGAGATGATAGAGGTGAGATGCAGGAGGATGTCTAGTTGAAGAAAGCTTCGGCGTGGCTCTAGAATGGAGGTGAGAAGATGGAGATGATCTACTACCGGAATGGAGGTGGGAGGACGGCTCCAAGGTGACCTATGAAGGGGGATGGGAAGTTGGAGGAGTATTTGGTGGGGCAGAGGTTCGCTACACTAATAGGCACCTTAGGATCTTGAGAACAAGCTCTAAAGGAGCATTGGTAAGCTTGCTAGAGCTTGGGAGTAGGTGGGAGTAGAGTAGGTAGAGATGGCTTGGAAGGGAGGAGGTGCAAGTCCTTTTATAGTGGAGGAGAAGAGGCAAAAAAATAGGTATGAGATCAATAGTGACATCCAGACCGTCGCTGGAAATGTCGCTGTAGCCAGCTCATGCAATGAATTAGCAACAGCTGTAAGCGTCGCTATAAATCTACCAGTCTGTCACTGAAGATCCACTTCATGCTCCGCTGGTGCTGCGCTAGGCTCTCTCTGGGCGCGCATACAGGCTATGCGCCTACACCAGCTGCACTCGTGCCCACTGCCGCTATTGCGCATATATGCTCACTGCGCACTACACTGCTGCGAACGTCGCGGTGCTAGGGTGCGCCCGTGCCTCCACACGCGCATGTGCGCCCACGTTGCCGAGCATGCGCAGCGATGCGTGTGTGTGCGAGGGCGACCTGGGTTGCGCCACGTGGCGTGACCTAGGCAGTCCATCTTCATTCCTTTGTAGAGGGTGCCACCGTGCTCGAGTCGAATTGATTTCCACGTTGCCGGACTACGATCGTTGCTATGGATCCATCCGTACAATCGGATTTTTCATCCGAAACCAATAAGGATGTCGCATTGCCCCTGACCGTTGATCTTCCTCGGGCTTCATATGATGCTACGGGACTCCGATCTGGACGATTTCAGAGGCGTTAGACTCTGATCATCGTCCTAATCAGATCCATACGATCTGATTGTCCATCCAAGGACCTGAAATAAATCTCCTTCCTTCCTGTTGATGTAAGCACATTTATTGAGGGTAAAATGCCTATTCATGCATGTTCCTAGGCTTAGATTTGCATTTCATGTTATAAATATTGCATAGCATGCATCATTTTGAATTTAGAGTAGTATAAAATTTAGGTTAATTACGTCTTTTTTTCGGTCAGGAGAGAAGAGAATTTATTTCAGAGCCTTGAATTAATGATCCAACCGTACAGATATGATCAAGACAACGATTGGAGTCCAGCGCCTCCGAAATCGCCTCGATCGGAGTATCGTAGCATCATATGCAGTACGAGGAAGATCAACGGCCAAGAGACTAGGTGACATAATTCAGAGCTTCAAATGATAAATCCAACCACGTGGATGGATTCAGGCCGACAATCGAAGCCTAACGGCATGAAAATTGAATCAATCCGACCGCTGTAGCAGCCCCGACAATGAAAAGAAGATGGATGGTCCAGATTGCGCCATGTGGCATAGCCCAGGCCGCCCAGCACACGCACGCGCGCAGCAGTGCATGCACACAGTGCAGTGCCAGCGTGTGAAGTGTGCGCACACACGGAGAGCGCCCAGCGCAGCACCAGTGGAGCATGCAGCGGATCTTTACCGACAGACTGTCAGACTTACAGCAACGCTTACAGCTGTCGCTAATTCATCGCTTGCTAGGAAAGCCAGCTATGGGTGCCAACGGGCACGAACTGCCTACAACGACGTTTCCAGTGACAGTTTAGATGTCACTAATGGTCTCATACCTATTTTTTACCTCTTCTCCTCCACTATAAAAGGACCTACACCCCTCCCTTCCAAGCCATCTCAACCTACTCTACTCCCACCTACTCCCAAGCTCTAGCAAGCCTACCAATGCTCCATTAGAGCTTGTTCTCAAGCTCCCAAGGCGCCTATTAGTATAGCGAACCTCTACCCCACCAAATACTCCTCCAACTTCCCATCCCCCTTCATAGGTCGCCTTGGAGCCGTCCTCCCACCTCCATTCCGATAGCAAATCATCTCCTTCTTCTCACCTCCATTCCAGAGCCACGTTGAAGCTTTCCTCAACCCGACGTCCTCCTGCATCTCACCTCCATCGTCCTGCTCCTCACCTCCTTCGTCTGATCTTCCACCAGGCGTCGTCGTCTCGTCGAACAGCTGATTCGAGAGATTTCCTCTCACCCCCCTCTCTTTTTATGCTTTCCTAGTTGATTGTAATAGACATTGAAGTGATATCTATACCATTTTTATTCCATCTCTATCTTGTGATTCATTTGCTTGTTTCTTCTTACAAAAATACAAAAAATATAACGAAACCCTAAAACTCCAAAAAGAAACGAATCAAAGCACGGTTTTCAGTTAAAGTAAATGTCGCCTCCCTGTGTTCGACTTGGGACTCCCTTGGAGTTTCGGTATAAATTTTATTTGACCACGCATTTTGCAACTACAACGACGGATTACTTGTAACCCTGATTTCAAACTTGCAAAACACGCCCGACCATTTTGGCGACATTACCGAGGAGGCAACGGAATCTACTTTATTGTTTTCTGCACTTCTTTGCATTTACATAACACTAACCCCGCTTATCTCTGACCTATTGTCTTGTAGGGACCCAAGCATGGAGATCCAAGTGCAGTAGACCAGAGTAAAGTGTGGGTAGAGTGTTTTGTAAGTGTCCCCCACACCACCCCCATCTTAGTTTTCATTCCATAACCTAATAACTCAAACCCAAATCAACTTAGGTGCTTTTTATAAACCCTAGGATAGATTTGGTTGTTTGTTTGCCACCTCCACTCACCTTGCCATCCACATAAATAAAAAAAATAAAAAAAGTGTTATCTGATTGTGGGATTTTCTAAAAGCTACACACTTAACACCCACTACTTCTTATCTGAAGGTGCACAATCACTTTGATTCTACCACTTAACCAGGATCTGACCTATGCACCCGGTACACTTCAACTAAATACACATATGTGAGTAGAAATCTGAATAGGTTAAGCATTCTTATGTGCCTTAACTAAGTGGTGCAATAGGCTAATTGATTGAGCTATTTGGGCCGCACCACTCAATCTAGAACTGATCCATCAAGTAGCTTGCCACTTAGGGTTGATTCTTAGGGCTAAAATAGGCACTCTACATTATTTTTTATTTTTAAAGGAACATATCATCACCCGTGCTTTCAAAACTTGGAGTGTTCTACTAAACCTTGAACCAACCTAAGAATTAAACCCTAAAAGCTACTAAACAAGGTTAAATCCAAAAAGACACATCATCAAATACCTTGTTTGAGAACCCTGGTTGTGCACGCACACACATTTTAACTAAGGACACAACCCATCTAAAGGGCCCATCACATTCCAAGAGCACGATCATCCCAAGCTTAACTAAAACTGAGTAGACGTTGGCCTTAAGGATTGATTCGCTCTTCGGGGCTTAGACTAAGATTTTTTTCGATTAATCTACTTTTGGTGGTCCATCTGATGTTTAGCTAGGGGAGTAGTGTCAAACGACCACGGCTGGGGGGTACACTAGGAACCGAAGGCGCAAGCCAAAGGAAGAACCTTCTCCCCAGTCCCTCCTTCTAACTGGTTGGATTGACCGGATAAAAGTAGACCAAATCGTTTATAATCTCAAGACTGGTCCAGGGAGTCTATAGGTCTTTAGGCTACCCACATAAGGACAGGTTTGATTGATTGTATTGTAGGGAACCTCTTCTCTTCTCCATTTTCCCTCATTATCTACCATGTACCCTTCCACATCCTACACGCATTTCACATCCTATCCTCCTACCACCACTTATCCCCAACATGATTACTATCTGGACTTGACTTGTAATTAGCCATCCACTAGTCAGGATGACTTTGATTGGGGATATGAATCCGGACCTCAATGTCCAGGGCCTAACCCTGGACAACAAGACTATGATTGCTATCCTTCCCAAACCTATAATGATTATGGATCTCCATCCTTTGATGACCAAACCAACCCGATCTACAATTAGGAAGGATATAATGATTATAACACCTACCCTCCCCAGTATTCCACTGAATATAGGTTGCCACCATCCTTTGAACAACCTAGAACGACCTACTTTCAGGGAGGGACCCGAGAACCTTGACATCTTGACTCCCCTAGATTTAACCCAAACCCACCCAAACTTGAATCGAACTAGTCAGTTTAGGTGAGCCAGATCTAGGATAGGGTGTTGGCTAATTTGAGGAACACTATACAATCTTTAGAAGCTCAGCCAACACCATGCACTAAAGCACTAGAGCCTATGATCAAAATGATTGATGAACTTAATAGTTCTTTATTGGATTTGCTCCAAAGTGTTAGGGATAGGGACCTGGGTGAGTTTCTTCTTGGGAAATTGTCAAGGTTGAGGATCAAATTTGTGGTTGCACTAGTCAAATCTGGGATGATTCTCAAGATGAACCCTCTTTAGGAGAGCCAATGTCTGAACCCGCTCAGGTGCCTGTCAGGGGGGATACATGTTTGGAGATTGGAGATTATCAGATTGGTCTAGAGCAACCCTTTGAGGATGAACCGATTGATTCACCTGAGATCCCCACGTTAGGAAACGGAGAAAATTATGTCTCCTTGGATTATGAAATGATTTATGATTTTGAGACATATATAAATGAGGATCATCAATTCTTTGACTCTGAGGGTGAAGAATCTTTAGGTGAAGTCTCACTTAAGCATAAGGAAAATGATTTTAGTGAGACAAACGGGCATGAGGAATCTGATGAACCATTTGACAGCCCGTTCATTGAAGATTTGGATTCGGTTGGGGTTAACTTGGAGGATCCGAATCTTGATGATTCAATCAGTGACCCCAGTCCTCATCTGCACCCCGAAGAGCTGACTTCTGAGATCATTACGCCCAAGTCAATCCTGATTCAGCCGCAATTATTGAACTTGGGCACTTTAGATGGGGTACACAACGATTTGGAGGTCCTGGAGCTTAAGCACTTGATTTTAGAGGATAAGAATTTGGCAATAAAAATTTGGGAGGCTAATTCTGAGGGAACTTTGATTTTTGATCTAAGGGTACCTATTGACTTGAAACCACCTACTTTCTATCAGTACCCTTACGATATCTTTCACGTGCAACCCAAGCTCGAAATAAGTGATTATTTTTCTGAGCTAGATGTTAAGTGGACAACCGCACCTATTGAACCATCTTTACCCATTGTCCAACACTTTGGTCTTGGGTTGCACACCATCAAACCACAGGCCCAGCCCTGCAAACACAACAACCTTCAATTCTGGGTGATTTTCATCCAGAACTTGAGAACCACTAGACCCTGAGGCATGGGTCTGCATCATAACTTGGTTCATATCTGAGGACATCTTCTGCTGGTGGGTTTCAGGATCAATATTTTTATTTTGATTCTGACCCGCACTTGTGAATTCTCAATTTCTTCTTTGTATGTATGTTATGCCTAGCTGAAGGCATTAAACTTAGTGCGTGTGTATACACTCTTCTCTCTGCGAAGCTGATCGGATTTTCACGACACTCAGGTGATATTCTGTTTACTCTGCCCTTTTCATGTCTTTATTTTTACAATGAGGATATTGCATCATTTAGAAATGGGGGGCTGGATACCTAATCCTAAAATCATTTTGTTAACTCCGTAGAATTTCTTTTAATTTCTTTAAAAAAAAGAAAAAAAAATTCAAAATTCAAAAAGATAAAAAAGAAGAAGAATTCGGAGAAGAGAACTTAGGCATTTGGAAGTTATTAACTTTAGGAAATGATACAAGAGGACCTAAACACTTAGACTCTTCAGGTCTTCGGGCTTAATTATCCTAGGTGTCCACTCGAATGTGGACTTAGTCTCGAGTCCTCACCAATTCAAATTCATTTTTAATTTGGCTAATAAATGAGGATGATAAGTATGTGACTTATCAACCCACCTTCTGATATGGGAGGACCTTAAGCCTAAGCATCTACACACATTTTTTGCACTGACTCACTTTTCGGTGGTTTCTTCGAAAATTGGGTAGTTAATGAACTATCTAGGGTGGTATGGCTGGCAAGTTGTCGGTGGTAACAGCTCATCGGCCGATTGTCCAGAGCCCAGTCACAAGACCATTTTCATTGTACTGCCTTTAGGTAAATCTTAGATCAGGAAAGCCACCTACTTAAAAAAAAAATAGAAAAAGGAGAAATAAAAAATAAAATAAAATCACACTTCACTGCATGAGTATGGCTGGTAAGTTTTCAGTGGTAACAGCTCATCGACCAGTTGTCTAGAGCCCAGCACACAAAAAAATGCACAATAATTCCTAAAACACTTAGGGAAGAAGCGGGGGAGTAGAATAAACCGGGGAGATACACACTGGGTTCACCCTTGTGTTGACCCCATAAATAAAAGTAGGGAGAAAGCTACCATTCGAAAAGATAAACCTCTAGGCAAGGTCACCTAGGGTCGTAGAAACCCGAAGTCCGTTTTAACGGTCGCTTAGTGAGTCTTTCACTATTTTCACAAGATGCTTAGCACTTAGAGTCCTTTTCGAGTCTTGGGCGGGTCGGGTAGCCATAAAAAGTTATCCCGGAACTCTCAAACTCCAAAAGTACAAAAAAATTAGAAAAGAAGAAAAACAATAAAAAATGTATCTTCCATTTTCAGATAAGGCAAGGACTTGGGCAATCCGCATTCTGGTAGACACCCAGGTACTATTGAGTTTTCATAGTTTAGGACCTTAGTTGAAATTTTCCATTGTTAATAAACAACTTTGGCTTAAGTGATCTAATCCTAGTTCTACTTTTATACATATCATATAATTTAATTTTGCTAGGGACTAGCAAAAGATAGGCATGGGGGCATGATGTAAACACATTTATTGAGGGTAAAATGCCTATTCATGCATGCTCCTAGGCTTAGATTTGCATTTCATGTTATAAATATTGCATAGCATGTATCATTCTGCATTTAGAGTAGTTGTACAAAATTTTGGTTAATTACATCCTTTTTCTGGTCAGGAGAGAAGGATATTTATTTTGGAGCCTCAGATTAACGATCCGATCATACGGATCTAATCAAGACGACGATCGGAATCCAACGCCTCCGAAATCGCCTCGATCGGAATCCCGTAGGATCATATGCAGCCACGGAAAATCAATGGCCAAGAGACTAGGTGACATAATTTGGAGCTTCAAATGACAAATCCGATCGCGCGGATGGATTCGGGTCGACGATCGCAGCCTAATGGCATGAAAATCGACTCAATCCGACCTCTGTTGATCCCCTACGATAAAAAGATGGACGGCCCAGATTACGCCGCGTGGCGCATCCCAGGCCGCCCAGTGCACGCACGCGCCACCACAAGCATGCAGTAGTGCCGGTGCGTGCATGCGCATAGTGCAACGCCAGTGCATGAAGCGTGTGCGCATGCTGAGAGCGCCCAGCGTAGCGCCAGCGGAGCATGCAGCGGATCTTCAGCGACAGACTAGAAGACTTACAGTGATGCTTACAGCTATCACTAATTCATCGCTTGCCAGCAAAGCCAGCTGTGGGCACCAATGGGCATGAGCTACCTACAGCGACGTTTCCAGCGACGGCTTGGATGTCACTAATGGTCTCATACCTATTTTTTACCTCTTCTCCACTATAAAAGAACCTACACCCCCTCCCTTCCAAGACATCTCTACCTACACTACTCCCACCTACTCCCAAGCTCTAGCAAGCCTACCAACGCTCCATTAGAGCTTGTTCTCAAGATCCCAAGGCGCCTATTAGTATAGTGAACCGCTGCCCCACCAAATACTCCCCCAACTTCCCATCCCCCTTCATAGGTCGCCTTGGAGTCGTCCTCCAACCTCCATTCTAGTAGTAGATCATCTCTGTCTTCTCACCTCCATTACGGAACCACGTCGAAGCTTTCCTCAACCCGACATCCTCCTGCATCTCACCTCCGTCGTCCCGCTCCTCACTTTCTTCGTCTGAGCTTCCGTCAGGCACCGTCATCTTGCCGAACAGCCGATTCGGGAGATTTCCTCTCACCCCTCTCTCTTTTTTTGCTTTCATAGTTGACTGTAATAGACATTGAAGTGATATCTATACCATTTTTGTTCCATCTCTATCTTCGGATTCATTTGCTTATTTTCTTCTTATAAAAATACAAAAAATATAACAAAACCCTAAAACTCCAAAAAGAAATGAATCAAAGCATGGTTTTCAGTTAAAGTAAACGTCGCCTCCCTGTGTTCGACTCAGGACTCCCTTGGAGTTTCGGTATAAATTTTATTTGACCACGCATTTTGCAACTACGACGACGGGTTACCTGTAACCCTGATTTCAAACTCGCGAAACACACCCGACCACCTATCCATAAAAAGGACCTAATTAACCTAAAATATATACAACTATTCTAAATGTAGAATGATGCATGCTATGCAATATTTATAACATGAAATGCAAATCTAAGCCTAAGAATATGCATGAATAGGCATTTTAACCTAAATAGATGTGTCTTTATCATACCCCCATGCCTATCTTTTGCTAGTCCCTAGCAAAATTAAACTACATGCTATGTATAAAAATAGAATTAGGACTTGATCACTTAGGCCTATGTTGTTTATTAACAATAGAAAAATTCAACTATGGTCCTAAGTCACTGAAACTCAACAGTACCCGGGTGTCTGCCAGAATGCTAACTGCCCAAGTCCTCTCCTTATTTGAAAAGGGAAGATATATATATCTTTTCTTTCTTCTTTTCTATTTTTTTTTGTACTTTTGGAGTTTGAGAGTTTTGGGATAACTTTTTATGGCTACCTGACCCACCCAAGACTCGAAAAGGACTCTAAGTACTAAGCATCTTTGTGTAAAAGTCATAGATTCACAAAACGGCCGTTAAGATGGACTTCAAGTTTATACGACCCTAGGTGACCTTGCTTAAAGGTTTATCTTTACGATCGGTAGCTTTCTCGCTACTTTTATTTATGGGGTCAACACAAGAGCGAACCCAGTGTATATTTCACTGATTTATTCTACTTCACCACTTCTTCCTTACGTGTTTTGGGAATTATTATGCATTTTTATGAGCTGGGCTCTGGAAAATCGGCCAATGGGCTGTTACCCACGACCACTTGCCAGCCATACTCGTGCAGTGAAGTGTGGCTTTATTATTTTCTCTCTTTTTTTTCCTTTTTCTATTTTTTTTTCTTTTCTTTTTGGGTGTTTCTTTTTTTTCTCTTTTTTTTTTAAAGTAGGTGGCTTCCCTAATCTAAGATTTCCTGAAAGGCAGTACAATGAAAATGATCTTGTGACTGGGCTCTAGACAACCGACCAATGAGCTGTTACCACCAACAACTTGCCAGCCATACCACCCAAGTCGGCCCATTAGCTACCCAATTTCCACAAAAATCACCAGAAAGTGAGTCAGTGCGAATAGTGTGTAGATGCTTAGGCTTAAAATCCCCCCAAATCATAAGGTGAGTTGATAAGTCGTATACTTATCATCCCAATTTATTGGCCAAATTAAAAATGAATTTGAATTGGCAAGGACTCAATACTAAGTCTACATTCGAGTGGACACCCGGGCTAATTAAGCATAAAGACCTGAAGAGTCTAAGTGTTTAGGTCCTCTCGTATCATTTCCTAAAGTTAAAAACTTTCAAATGCCTAAGTTCTCTTTTCTTAATTTCTTTAAATTTTTTTATATTTTTCAAATTTTTTAATTTTTCTTTTTAATTTTATAAGAAACTAAAAGAAATTCTACGGAGTTAACATAATGATTTCAGGAATTGATTATCCACCCCCCATGCCTAAATGATGCAATGTCCTCATTGTAAAAATAAAGACATGAAAAGGGCAAAGTAAACAGAATATCACCTAAGTGTCGTGAAAATTAGGTCAGCTCCATAGAGAATGTGAAATACAAACACGTGCTAAATTTAATGCCTTCAGCTAGGCATAAAATACATACAAGGAAGAAATTGAGAATTCACAAGTGCGGGTCAAAATCAAAATAAAAATATTGATTCTCAGACTTGCCAACAGAGGATGTCCACAGACATGGACCAGATTATGGTGCAGACCCATGCCCTAGGGTCGAGTGCTTCTCAATTTCTGGATGAAAATCACCCAGAGTTTGCGGGGCAGAGCCTGCGATTTTGTGGTGTGCAACCCAAGACCAAAGTGGCAGATAATAGGTAGATCTAGTTCACTAGTTTCAAAAGTCCACTTAACATTCAGCTGAGAAAAATAATCAGTTATTCTAGGCTTGGGTCGCACGTGAAAGATATCGTAAGGGTCCCGGTAGAAAGTAGGTGGTTTCAGGGCAATAGTTACCCTTAGATCCAAAATTGTAGTTCCCTCAGAAGTAGCTTCAAAGATCTTTATTTCAACATTTCTATCCTCCAACATCAAGTGCTCAGGCTCCGGGACCTTTAGCATATCATTCACCCCAAATGATTTACCCAAGTCCAGAAATCGTGGTTAACTCATAATTGACTTGGGTACAATGATTTCCAAATCAAAATCAATCCCTTCGGGGTGTGGTTGAGGAATGGGGCTACTGATTGAATCTTCTAGTAAATGAGGATTCAAATCCTCCAAGTTAGCCCCAACCAAATCCAAATCTTCAATAATTTGGCTATCAAGCGGTTCGTCAGATTCCTCGAGCCCGTTTGTCTCACTAAAATCATCTTCCTTACGCTCAAGTGAGACATCACAAAGAGATTCCTCACCCTCAGAATCAAAGAATCCATGACCCTTATTTATATATGTCTCAAACTCATATGTCATTTCATGGTCCGTGGAGACATATTCACTCCCTGGCTCTAGGATCTCAGGTGAGAAACTCGATTCATCCTCAAAGGGTTGCTCTAGACCAACCTGGTCATCTCCAATCTCTGAATATGTATCCCCCCCAACAGGCACCTGAGTGGGTTCAGACATTGGCTCTCTTGATGGGGGTTCATCTTGAGAATCATCCCAAGATTTGACTAGGGCAACCACAAATTTCATCCTCAACCTCGACAATTTCCCAAGCAGAAACTCACCCAGGTCCCTATCCCTAACACTTTGGAGAAAATCCAATAGAGAACTATTAAGTTCATCAATCATTTTGATCATAGGCTCCAATTCTTCAGTGCATGGTGTTGGTGACCTTCTAAAGATTGTATTCCTGGATCTGGTTCACTTGAACTGGCTAGTTCGATTCAAGTTTGGGTGGGTTTGGGTTAAATCTAGGGGAGTCAAGATGTCAAGGTTCTCGAGTCCCTCCCTGAAAGTAGGTCGTTCTAGGTTGTTCAAAGGATGGTGGCAACCTATATTCAGTGGAATACTGGGGAGGGTAGGTGTTATAATCATTATATCCTTCCTAATTGTAGGTCGGGTTGATTTGGTCATCAAAGGATGGAGATCCATAATCATCATAGGTTTGGGAAGGATAGCAATCATAGTCTTGTTGTCCAGGGTTAGGCCCTGGACATTGAGGTCCAGATTCGTATCCCCAATCAAAGTCATCCCGACTAGTGGATGGGTAATTACAAGTCAAGTCGGGATAGTAATCATGTTGGGGATAAGTGGTGGTAGGAGGATAGGATGTGAAATGTGTGTAAGAAGTGGAAGGATACATGGTGAAGTAAGGAGGGAAATTAGAAGAGAAAGGAGCCCTACAATACAAAAATACAAGCCTGTCCTTAGGTTGGGTAGCCTAAAGGTCTACAGACTCTCAAAATCCACCCTAAGATTATGGGCGATTTACTCTACTTATGTCTAGGCAATCCAACCAGTTAGAAGGAGGGACTGGGAAGAAGGTTCTTCCTTTGGCTTGTGCCTCTGGTTCCTAGTGTACCCCCAGCCACGGTCGTTTGACACTACTCCCCTAGCTAGATATCAGATTGACTAGTACAAGCAGGTTAATCGTGAACAATCTCAATCTGGATCCCGATGAGCGAACCAGTCCTTAGGGCCAACGTCTAATCAATTTTAGTTAGGCTTGGGACAATGGTGCTTCAAGAATGTGATGGGCCCTTTAGATGGGTTATGCCCTTAATGATCAGTCAAAATGTGTGTGCGTACACAACCAGGGTTTTCAAACATGGTTATTTGATGATGTGTCTTTTAGGGTTTAACCTTGTTTAGTAGCTTTTAGGGTCTAATTCTTAGGTTGGTTCAATCAAGGTTTAGTAGAGCACTCCAAGTTTAGAAAACACGGGTGATGATATGTTCCTTTAAAAATAAAAAATAATGTGGAGTGCCTGGTTTAACCCTAAAAATCAACCCTAAGTGGCAAGCTACTAATGAATCGCTTTTAATTTGAGTGGTGCGGCGCAAACAAATCAATCAATTGGCCTGTTGCACCACTTAGTTAAGGCACACAAGAATGTTTAACCTATTCTGATTTCTACTCACTTATGTGTATTGAGTTGAAGTGTACTAGGTCCACAAGTCAGATCCTGGTTAAGTGGTAGAATCAAAGTGATTGTACGCCTTATGATAAAACATTGTGGGTGTTAAGTGTGTAGCTTTTAGTTATATCCCACAAGAGAAGAATATTTTTTATATTTTTTTATATATACGGGTGGGTGAGGTGAGTGGAGTGACAATCAAACAGCCAAAATCTACCCTAGGGTTTATGTAAAGCACCTAAGTTCATTTGTGTTTGAGTTATTAGGTTATGGGAATGAAAACTAAGGTGGGGGCAGTGTGGGGGACACTTACAAAACACTCTCCTCGCACTTTACTCCGGTCTACCGCACTTAGATCTCCATGCTAGGGTACTTGCAAGACAATAGATCAAAGATAAGAGGGTTAGTGTTATGTAAATGCAAAGAAGCGTAGAAAACAATAAAGTAAATATCGTTGCCTCCCCGACAACGGTGCCAAAATGGTCGGGCGTGTTTCGCAAGTTAGAAATTGGGGTTACAAAACACGCGATCAGATAAAATTTATACCAAAACTCCAAGGGAGTCTCGGGTCGAACACAGAGAGGCAGCATTTACTTTAAGTGAAAACCGCGCTTCGATTTATTTCTTTTTAGTATTTAAGGGTTTTGTTATTTTTTTGTGTTTTTGAAATAAAAGACAAGCAATCACAAGATAGAGATGGAATCAAATGTGATATATTGCATTAATGTCTATTACAATAATCTACGAAAGCATAAAAAGAGAGGGAGGTGAGAGGAAATCTCTCAAATCGGCTGTTCGGCAAGACAACGGCCCCTAGCAGAAGCTTAGACGAAGGAGGTGAGGAGCGGGACGACGGAGGTGAGATGCAGGAGGATGTCAGGTTGAGGAAAGCTTTGGCATGGCTCCGAAATGGAGGTGAGAAGATGGAGATGATCTGCTATCAGAATGGAGGTGGGAGGACAGCTCCAAGGTGACCTATGAAGGGGGATGGGAAGTCAGAGGAGTATTTGGTGTGGCAGAGGTTCGCTACACTAATAAGCACCTTGGGAGCTTGAGAACAATCTCTAATGGAGCATTGGTAAGCTTGCTGGAGCTTGGGAGTAGGTGGGAGTAGAGTAGGTAGAGATGGATTGGAACGGAGGGGGTGTAGGTCCTTTTATAGTGGAGAAGAGGAAAAAAATAGGTATGAGACCATTAGTGACATCCATGCTGTCGCTGGAAACATCAATGTTGGCAGCTCATGCCTGCTAGTGCCTACAGTTGGCTTTGCTGGCATGCGATGAATTAGCGACGGTTGTAAGCGTCCCTGTAAGTCTATCAGTCTGTCGCTGAAGATCTGCTGCATGCTCTACTGGTGCTATGCTGGGTGCTCTCCACGCGCGCGTGCGCACTATGCGCCTATGCCAGCTGCGCTCGCACCTACTGCCACGCCTGCTGCCGCTGCCGCCATTGCACACACATACGTGCTGCACACTACGGTACTTCGCGCGTCGCAGCGCTTGGGTGCGCATGTGCCTCTGCGTGCGCGTGCCCCCACACTGCTATGCGTGCACGGCGGTGCGTGTGTGCGCATGGGCAGCCTGGGTTGCGCCACGTGGCATGACCTGGGCTATCCATCTTCATTCCTTTGCTGAGGGTGCCACCGTGCTCGGATTGAATTGATTTCCGCATTGGCAAACTGCGATCGTTGCTCCGGATCCATCCGTTTGGTCAGATTTTTCATCCAAAACCCGTAAGGATGTCGCATTGCCCCCTGGCCATTGATCTTCCTCGAGATTCATATGATGCTACGGGACTCTGATCTAGACGATTTCAGAGGCGTTAGACTCTGATCGTCATTCTGATCAGATCTGTATGGTCTGATCATCCATCCAAGGCCCTGAAATAAATCTCCTTCCTTCCTATCCATAAAAAGGACCTAATTAACCTAAAATATATACAACTAGTCTAAATGCAGAATGATGCATGCTATGCAATATTTATAACATGAAATGCAAATCTAAGCCTAGGAACATGCATGAATAGGCATTTTAACCTAGATAGATGTGTCTATATCATTAGGTTACAAGGACCCTTAAACCAAAAGGTAGAAAAAGACATCAAGTACTACCCAGCCTTTAACTCAATTTCTAGCTTTCCTTCCTCTTGAGGAATGGTCTGCAACTTAACTCCTTAAGTTTTTAAGTCCACAAAGGAACCTAAGGGTCTAAAGCTAGTAGCTCAACTTAGCTTCTAAAGTCAAACACCTAGAGTCAACTTAGCTTAACCTAAAGTTCTGGTCTTATGCCTAAGAATGCAGGGCCTAGCCAGTTAAGCTCAAAAAAATATATTTTTTTTTACTCTCTTTTATTTTTCAAACAATGCAAATGTATGCAATGCAGAATGCTGAATGCTAAATGCATGAATGCACTATGTATAAATGCTATGTGTATCCCCAAGTACACCCTCCCATGCCTAAAATTTGCAATGTCCTCATTGCATAAACGAGTATTACCTGGGTTAGAGTTGGGCTACCGTTATTTTGTTGGCAGCTGAGTAGCTAAAGAACCTGCAAGTCAGGTTCCAAAACCAAGGAAATAGGCCCTAACAAAGAGAAAAGTAATGCTGGCCTAGAAAACAGGTAACCTAGGATGTTGGCGAGCTGATGATGAATCCCGATAGCAAATGCTTGCCCAACCAGGATGGGAATGAAATTGTCACAGGTCACCAGAGGAGTTTCTAAAGGATAGGCTGGAATAACAACCTCCATATGGGTAGGGGAAAGATGACAAGGGTCCTCCAAAAGAAATGGGGAATGGTGCAAAGATAAACCCCCAGGGTAATGGACTAACTATAGAAATCATCAAGCCATACCCGATACCCCATTACAAGAGATATTGGTCTGTTAAGCCCCCCAGCCAAAATAGAAATGAGCAGATCTCTAATCCAGGGATTGTCTAGGGTGTCCAAATTTTGAGGTTGTGGGATGGCCATAAGATTTAGGTTGGGTCTAATCGGCTTGGTGTCCATTCCTAACAACCTTCTTAATTCCTCAATTGCATCCCTAGCATCCCCTGTACTATCACAAGTATCTTTTTGCACTTCATCAAGAGTCAAAATTTTGCCTTCAGACATAGGCAAATCAGAGGATGACTCCGAATCAAATGCAGGCAGGTTGGAAGCAATAGATCTACAGATTATCCTATCAATGTCATCCCCGGGTTCTTGTTCTTTACTCAAATCCTCCTTGGAGTCTATATGTGAATCCACATTAATCTTAGAAGTTGCTTCCAAATTTTCCATTATTTCATCATGAGGAGGGATATCATAAATAGATGTGCTAAGGAAACCTAATTTGGTCAAATTTGTGACATCCTCGAGGGCTAATTCTTCAAATAAGACATAATCACCCTTAGTGTCACTCCAAATCTTGAATGTAGGTTCCTCATATAATTCATCCCTCTCCTCATCATGCAATTCATTATTCATCCGAGGTCTAGAATCATCTAAAATCTCAATAGATCCCCTAAAGCACTCTATCCGAGGTACATGGTTTACACTGGTAACATCAGACTCGTCAGATAGGTGAATTTCTTCAAGGTTAGGTTCCCTAATGGTGGGCTTGAGTTCCATCTCATGATCAAAAGGGAGGACAGGATTAACAACTTGACTTCAGTCCACTTCATCAAATGTGACGGAAATACTATCATCTAGGTCAAGGTCTTCCAATGGTATCATCATTCCCTTCTTTTGACTCCAATATAATTCAGGTGGATACTCAACCTGATCATCATCTTCCTCGGGTTGCCACCTTTCTTCATCCAATGTATAGCTACTTTCATACATATCCTCCTCCCACTTAAGGCGTGGACCTCTCAAGGAAGTGTCATCTAGCGAGGAGGGTTCAAAATCAATCCTCGAAAAGTAGCTATTCTCCCTTACCTCATCTCCAAAATTCCCCAACTTTGGTTATGGCTCTCCCACGGGAGATGCATCTAGCGTAGAGGGGTGCATGTCATCCTCAATGGGATAGGTTGGGTGGCTAATGTCTTCTTTTTCTTGTTAGCCTACTCTCGAAGATTCTCCTAATAATTCAATCATTTTGTCTTGCATTTTCTGTATTTCCATCTTCAAGGAGGAGAGGTCATCATTTCTATCAGGAGAGAAGTCAGGCTCAGGCTTATAGTACCTACGAGTTTCTGTCCAACCATTATAATCAATCAGGGAGGGTGGGTTGGGTGTTCCTATGGTGTGTGGGATATTGGGCAAGGCAAATCCTGCTCCTAGGTCCTACTCACTGATTTGGGGCTTAACCAGGACAATACTCCTATAGTAGGAGTAAAATGGATCCCAATGACTATAATTATGTCCATCAAAGGATGGACCATCTCGACGTATGGGATTGAAGATCATAGAGTGGGGGTAAGGGTGTAGGCAAGATGTGAAAGGATGAAAGTCAATGTGGTCCATTCCAACTCACATCACAAACAGATTCCTTTGAAGAGGGATGCAAGTAGGGTCAAGCCCTTCCTTTAAAGCATTGTTTTCATGGTGCTTCTTAACTACCCTCAATTCGCAAGGTTTAGAGGCAACTTTTCCTCTGAACTAAAGTTCGGGTCACTTTAGACCCCAGCAATAAGAGGCTCTAGTCCTAGTGGTTCCAAACCTAAGAAGTGTCTAAATGCATGCTGTGGTGTAAGAGATATAAGTGTGCATACACCATAAAAATTTTGAGTTTGAATTTTGAACCGCAGCATAATGTCTCAATTCAAGTCCTTGGTTTTTTTTAATGTTTCTCCTTTAGTTAAAGTCCTTTTTTAGAAAATGTGACCACTTGTTATTGTTGGTGCTAGAGCACCACGATCGTTTGTTTTGATAATAACAAAACACGTGTCATTTAACATTTACACTTGGAGTCTTAGATTTCAGGTCAAATTGCAAATGAAGACGTGATTAGAGTTCGCATCCAAGATGGATTGGAGGAGCTTGATGGAGAACAGAGGAGATTCGCGAGGAGCGATAGATTGAAGATGGAAGGACAAGAAGAATAGGATAGAATTCTATTTATTTCTTTCATGTACTTTTGTCTTTATTTCCTTGCTCTTGTTGTTCCTTAGAACATCATGTTAAAGAGCCTCAAAGTACCCTAACAGTAGTCCTAGGAACACCTGCACAACCCTAGGATACTTAGGTTTTCTGTAGAAAACTTAGAAAACCAATATATGGTTCAAACAGCCTTTTCAGACGTCTAATTCCAAAAATAGACGTCTGATAATGGGTTTTAAGACGACTGACTGTTGATTCAGATGTCTGATAATATTTCAGCTGGACTTAGTTAGTGCTGTCTAATGAAATCAGACGTCCAGTCCTTAGTCCAGACGTCTTAGAAGACATCTGATGTTTTTGCCAAACGTCCAATTAGTGGACCATTGGCTGGCTTAACAAACACTGAAGAATAAGATCGTTAGAGCCTTATCAGACATCCTTAAGCCTTTCCAGACGTCTGATAAGTAACCGTTTTGCCTCGACTGACCCAAAAATCTCTTCTCAGAGATTTTCTAGCCGTTGCACTCTCTTGGAAATCCATTCCCACAGAAAAGTAGGTTTCCAGACATCCAAACATAGTGCCAGACGTCCTATATGTCGTCTGATGACTTGCACTAGAACCCTGTTTAGATCTGATTCAAGTCAGGAAGAAACCTACCTAAAATCAGACATCTGACCTTGATCCCAGACGTCTTAAACTAGTTTTCCAGACGTCTGATGCTAGGATCAGACGTCTGATAACCCTGTCAGTGCAATGATTGTTCCTGATTTCAGCCTGATTCTCTTGGGCTTTGCACCCAACGGCTATGGAAGCTTTCCTAAGCCTTCCAAAGACTTCATAAGGCCTCTATAAATAGAGAGGAACCTCTTGCACACCAACACACACCTAGACACACTAAGAACAAGCATTTCCACTCTTTTGTGTCCAAGAGAAGCCCTTGCTCTCCAAGCTCAAGTTCTTCATCTAAAGAGCATCAAGCCTTTGCACACCCTCTCTCCCATCGTAGTTCACGAGAGCGACGTTGCGCCATCACGTGGCTCACGCACCTGCGTCATCGATTCAACGCATTTCCATCAAAGGGGAGTTTCCTAATTCCTATAGAAGCTAGGTTTAAATCTTTGTTGGCTCTATAGGATTGTTGTTATTTATCTTTGTTACTTTGGTTGGGTATTTGGTTTGCGAATTCCCGTCTCCTTCGTGGGACAAAATCCTTCTTGTGAAGAGAAGGGGTTTGAGGTATGCTACCCTCGTATAAAGTAGCATGGTTGTAATTGAGGTTGAATCACCCTCGCTTAAGTGATTCATTTAGTGGATTTGATCAACTTGGTTGATCGGAAAATCCTAACTCGAGAGGGTTAGGTGGTGGTTTTCACCTGGTTTGGGTTTCCACCTAAAAATAATTGTGTACCTTGTGTGATTGTTTATTTTGTGAGATTGGTATATTTTCAATTCTGCATTTTTTCGTCACGCTGATCTCACCCCCTCCAAGTAGGGAATTACAGTTAATTCTTTCAAAATAATTTAGGTGGTCTTATCTTTACATCTAGACGCAAGTGCATGAACAATATATGGATGCAAAGTAAAAGAGAACGTACCTTGCCTCCCTCAATCTTCAATGAGATGCACGCAAATGCAAGCAAAATAAATCTAAAGGCTACTCATTCAATCCTAAATGATTCGACCTAGGGGTAGGCAGCTTCTAGCAGGCAGCTCATGTTTCTTTTTCTTTTTTTTTAATACTTATGCACAATCAAGAAAAATAAAATCAATCCATAAAAGAAAGTAAAACCTAAGTTTAAATAAATGGGAACTGACTCCCGCAAAAATTACCCACGCAGGGACCTAAAAGAAGGTCGGGGAACAAACCCCTCAACTATACCCCAAAACAAGGGTCTTAAACTAAAATGTGCAAGGAATATTAAGTCTAAAGTCTAAATCCTACTCTAATCAAATCAAAGACTAAATGTGCGGAGATGATCATCACGTCTCATCCTTCCTCTCCTAGTAATCTGGTTCCCTACAAGGTGTCTTGAATAATTTCTCCTTTGGTGACATCAAGGGTCACCTCTCACGATGGCTGGTGTGATGGCGAGTAGTAGAATGTGTGTTGCAGAACAACAGAACTCACACCAGAACACAAAGATCCAGAGTTAAATATGCTTCCAAAATATAAATCAATGTGAACAAACGAATGAATGTGATTTAATTAAGCCTATTGCCTCCCCCGACAACGGTGCCATTTGACGAATCGATTTTCTCTTTCGAAGATGATAATTAAGATGATTTTTCGTTGTATTTCTAAGTTGTGGAAAATTAACTAATCAAAATATTGAATTTAAATTAAACCACTCGTAGAAGAGCTAGTCATGTCCACAGGGAGGCACTGGCTATTAAAACTCGCAAGGGTTAAAAATCAATGTTCACTATTAATTTCATCAAGAAATTGAGCCAAAATCGCTTCTCAATTGGGATAAGAATACATGATCATGCTAATTTTGCATTTACCTTGAAATTTGAGGGTGTTCTCTTAAATGTGCCATAATATTTAATTAATAAAAGAAAAAAATCAAAACTTGCAATGGCATATAAATGTAATAACTAATGCAAGTTTTACTATGCAAAAACAGGGGAGGATCTTCAATTGGCTTGCACACATGGAGGAGAAGATGGCCAGAGTGGAGGAGTTCACTGGAGATCAAGTGGAGTAAGGGCTTCGCGGAGGTGGCTAATCACGAGGTGGCTAGGGCCAGCCAGACGGAGATGTGATGCCGATGACATGGAGTTCTGCCGATGGCCGTGTGGGTGATACTGGCGGTCGTGGATGTGGGGGAAGATGCAGTGGAATGCGGTGAAGAGTATGGCGATGTTAGCGGTGAATTTGGCAGCCTGTTTAGCGACTTGAGGTGGCTGTTAGGTGGTAGCGAAGATGGATTCTTCTGAGGAAGAAGATGAACAGTGACGTGGTGGTGAATGGCTCCTTCTGCGGTGTGCACGCGTGTTCAGCCGTGCGTGGCTGCTAAAGGTGATGCGCACGTGCAGCCTGTCATGTACAGCAGCCGCGCATGGCTTGGAGAGAATGTGCAGCTGCGCGCGCGAACTGCTGCTGCTGCAGGTGTGGTGTGCTCTGTAGCGCGGGGGCAGAGGTGCGTCAAGGGATTGATGAGGGGCTTCAGACATCTGGGAAACTTCCCGGACGTCTTAACTTGTGGGGGAGATGGCTGCTGTGGTGGTGATGTTGGTGGTTGCACGAGCGCGTGAGCACATGGAGTGGATGGGTGCAAGGTGCGCTAGTGAAGGAGGTGGTGATGGGCGTGACCAAAGGTGTCTAGAAGGCACGATAAGGCAGCAGATGCATTGGGTTCCTTTGAAGGAAAAAAAGACGATGGTCGCACGGCCGGTGTGGCCATGCTCACGATGAAGTGGAGCCGTGAAGGCTCACACACGGTGTTTGGCACGAATCCACCGGCTTGGCGGGGCGAGCTGTCACCTCGCCGGCCCACGGTGTGGTGGAGTTCAGCAGTGGAGACCACGATGGTGGAGTGGAGCGCACGGTGGTGGAGTGGGGCAGTGTCTCCAAATGCTCGATTGCCTCCTCTCCCTTGTAGTCTCAGCTGCCCCGACCAGATCCACCACTCCTGCTCGTCCTTGAATGCAGGCCTTCAGTGCGGGCAGCTGGTGGTGGAGAGGTGCATATTTACTGCAAAGAAGAGAGAATAAAAATAAATAATAAAAAGATTGGTTCATTTTTGTACAAACCCTCAATAAAATGTTAATTCCAATATATGCATATAATGTAACCTAATGACTAATGCATGTTATTCTAATGCATGCTAAATAATTTATATATGGAATGCATACAAGCAAATATATATAAACTAAATTATTTATATCTTAATGCATGCTATGTATATGCTAATATTAATCTAATTCCTAGGCACTTAAGTAACTAATTAGCCCACAAATATGGGCTCATCAACAGACATTTGATTAAAAACCACGTTTGTTTTATTGCCATGAAGCAGATTAACTGGTCGAATTGAATCTAAACTAGCTATCTACTTAAAGAATAATAAATAGAAGAGAGAGAGAATATTACAAATAAAGACAAAATAGAGATAGAATAAACATGGATTTCATAATCACAGAATGATGTCTATTACAACTAACCACTACAGTAGAAAGTGGGAAATCTTACAACTAGAAAGTGGTAAATCTACTCTAGAAAGTAGTAAAAAGAAGGTGGAGAGAAGTTATCCTCCTCGACAGTTGCTTGGAGGATGAGCCGTGTTGACGGAGCGCCCAAACGAAGGTGGTGAGATGTGGGACGAAGGAGAACGACGACGGACGACGGAGGACCGGGCAGGGCGACATCGCAACGGGATTCTCTTCCTGAATGGCAGTGAGAGGACCACCACAGAATGCTCTACGAACGAGATGAGAAGGTGGAAAAATTATACTTTTAACTCTAGAGGAGCTTCCCGGGTTTGGGACAAGATCTTAGAGCTTTGGAGGGGGTGAGAGAAGAGAGAAAGGGATGAAGAAAGTGTGGGGGTCGTAGGGCCTTTTATAGGTGAAGATTGGAGGGGGCACAAAGGTCATTTCATCTTAAAAAATTAAATGAGGGGGTCTTTAGTGATGGATATAAACGTCACTAAAGACCCCATGTCGTTGAACGTGCATGTGCACTCGCACCTCCTCTTCTTTTGTTGAACGCCCTTCCCACATACGGGCATCCTCAGCCGTCCGATCGAGAGGTCGAACGGCTTAAAACGCACGCACACCGCTCCTTCATGCATACCACGTGCCCGCATCTCCTCAACCATTCAATCACTGATCGAGGGATGAAAGCATGTGCTGATCGAGCGGAGAGCACGCATGTGATCCTCGTGCGTCTGATCACGCGTCCGCGCTATGTGCGATGTGGCTTGCCTCTCCATCATTCGCTCGAGATCAAATGGCTCAATCGAGCCCTTGCATGTGAGGAGGAAGCACGGTGGGGGGGCTTGATCGCGCGACCTGCATGCGTACAAAGTTCTTAACCGCTATGTTACCAGCTGTTCTTTGTCACGCTTTTGATTTAACACTCAAGCGCTCGCGATCGTTAGATAAACATACAACGATCGAGATCACTCGAGTGTCTAATCTCTTTATCTCTATGAAATGAGGCTGAGATTGAACCTCAGCCTTTGGATCTTTAATCGACGGTTGGGATTTGCTTGAGCAAGTGTAGAGGAAGCCTTGCAGGTGACCTTGGGCAACTTGGGCAAATGAGATGGCACCATGTGGCACCATCTTGGCCGTCCATCTTCTTTGACTGCTGGATGGTGCCACGGATGTCGGATTAGACCGATTTTCACACCGTTGGGTTGCGATGGTCGATTTGAACCCATCTATGCGGTCGGATTTGTCGTTTGAAGAATGGATTTACACCACCTAGCCCCTTGACCTCTAAGCTTTCTCAGACTGCATCTGATACTATAGAAATCCAATCGGGGTGATCTTGGAGTCATTGAACTCTGATCGTCACCTTGATCAGATCCGTATGGTTGGATCTTCAATCCAAGGACCCGATTAAATGTCACCCTAGCACCTGAGCATAAAAAGGAGAAACTAACCTAAAATTTATACAACCTAATCTAAATGCATGATGATGCATATTATGCAATATTTATAATGTATGATACAACTTAATGTCTAAGAACATGCAAAAATAGATGGTTTATATGATATAAATGTGTTTGCATCACACCCCCATGCCTATCTTTCGCTAGTCCCTAGCAAAACTACATGCTATATATAAGAGAATTAGGTTAGATTTCTTGGGCAATAGTTATTTTTCAACACTTAGAGATTTCAACTAAGACTTAAACTACAAAGACACAACAGTACCCGGGTGTCTGCCAAAATACAGGCCACCTCAAGCCCTTACCTTATTCAAAGAAGGATCTTTTTCTTCTTTTCTAATTTTTTTTTTGGATTTTTGAGTTTAGTGTTTTGGAGCAACTTTCTTCGGCCACTCAACCCATCCAAGACTCGAAGGGAACCCTAAGTTCTAAGCATCTTTGTGTGTGAAGTGTGATAGACTCACTAATCGGAGATTAGAATAGACTTCGGAATTCTACGCCCCTAGATGACCTAAAAAAGAAATTATGCCTAAAGGAGCATCTATTCGATCGGTAACTTTCTCCCTACTTGTCCTTTCATGGGGTCAACACAAGGACGAAGCTAGTGTATATCTCCCCAGCTTATTCTATTTCTCCGCTTCTTCCTAAGTGTTTAGGAATTATACGTGCATTTCTTGAGCTAGGATCTAGACAACCTACAAATGGGTTGTTACCCATGATAACTGCCAGCCATACTTGTGCGGTGAAGTGTGGATTATTTATTTTTTCTTTTCTTTTCTCCTTTTCTATTTTTTTCTTTTCTTTTTGGATATTTTTCTTTTCTCTTTTCTTTCTTTAAGTAGGTGGCTTCCCTGATCTAAGATTTACCTAAAGGTAGAAAGAAAAGAATGGTCGTGTGACTAGGCTCTGGATAACCTACCAATGGGTTGTTACCCATGATAACTTGCCATCCATACCACCCTAGAAGGTTCATTAGCTACCCAATTAAGGTTGAAATCGTCGGAAAGCGAGTCAGTGCAAATAGTGTGTAGATGCTTAGACTTAAAATCCCCTCAAATCAAAGGGCAGGTTGATAAGTCGTGTACTTATTACCCCAAGTTATTTAACCAATTAAAATTTGAATTTAGAATGGCGAGGACTCGATAAATAGGTCCACATTTTAGTGGACACCTGGGCTGATTAAGCCCGAAGACCATAAGGGTCGAAGTGTTCAAGTCATACAGTTTTATTCTCTAAGATTGAAAATTTGCTAAAGCCCAAGTTCTCTTTCCTAATTCCATAATTTTTTTTGTATATTTTTTTAATAAATAAAAAGAAAACAAGAAGAATCTACGGAGTTGACAAAATAATTCAGAGATGAATATCCACCCCCCCATGCTTATCTAATGTAATGTTCTCATTGTATTAAAAAGACATGAAACTGAGTGAAGTAGAGTAGAAAGCACCTGAATTGTGTGAATAACAGGTCAGCTCTGAGATGAAAAGAAACAGTATACGTGCTGAATTTAGTGCCTTCAGCTAGGCACGCTATACAAAGAAGAAGAAATAAAGAGTTCACAGGTGCAAGTCAGAATCAGAATAAGAAAATTTAGCTTTGGACCTGCCAGGAGAATATGTCCATAGATGTGGACTAGAATATAGTGCAGTCCCATACCCCATGGTCAAGTATATCTAAGGTTCTGGATAAAAATTATCCAAAACCTAAGATCAACATGCAAGCGGGGTCGGGCCTGCAATTTGTGAGGATGCAACCCAAAACCAAAAAGTTGGGTTACAGAGAAATCAAGCTCAAAAGGATAATCAATGAATGTATGCTTGGGTTGGACATCCTTAGAACAAATGTCTTAAGGGTCCTGGTAGAAGGTTGGTAGTTTCAGACAAATAGGCACCGTTAGACTCGATCTTCTAATTCCTTCGAAATTAGCTTCCCAAATCTTCATTTCCCAACTCCTATCTTCCATAATCAGAATTTTGAATTCCAGGACCTCCTACATATTAATCACCCCATCTAAAATGTCCAAGTTCAAGATTTGTTACGGAATCAAAATTGACTTGGGTCTAGTGATCTCAAAATTAAACTCGTCAATAAACTCAATGGGGTGTGATTAAGGATCGGGTCTTTGAATTGAATTCTCCATGCAATGAGGATCTGAATCCACCTTGTGAGCCCCAACAGGATTAAATTCCTCAATTTTAGGGCCATCAAATGATTTATCAAATTCCTCAGGCCCATTCGTCTCACTAAAATCATGTTCTATAAACTCATGTGAGACTTCGCATAATGATTCTTCACCTTCAAAATCAAAAAATTCTAAATTCGCATTAATGTATGCCTCAAAATCATCAATCACTTTCTGTTCCATGGAGACATACATTTCCTCATACCTTGGCTCAGGGATCTCAGGTGAAGTAATCAATCCATCCTTATTTGATTGCTCTAGAACAACCTAGTCAACCTTGGCCTCGTAAAACGTCTCCCCCGTACAGGTGCCTGAGTGGATTTTTACATTGGCTCTCCTGTCAGAGGTTCATCCTGGGAATCCTCCCAAGATTGGACTAGAGTAATCACAAATCTCATCCTCAATTTTGATAACTTCCCAAGTAAAAACTCACCTAGGTCCCTATCCTTAACATCCTGGAGCCAATCCAATAAATACTTATTAAGATTGTCAATCATTTTAATCAGGGGATCCAATTCTTTAGTCCAAGGTGTTGCTTGAGCTTCTAAACATTGTATGGTATTCCTTAAGTTAGCCAAAACCTTTCTTGGACCTAGTTAACCTGAACCAAATGGTTTGGTTCAAGGTTGGGCAGGTTTGGGTTCAATACAGGGGAGTTAATGAATTGAGGTTCTTGATACCCTCCCTGATAATAGGTCATTTCAGGTTGTCCATAAAGAGGTGATGACCTATAAGTAGTGTAATCTGAAGAAGGGTAAGGATCAGCATATCCTTCTTGATTGTAGATCAAATTAAGGTTATCCAAATGAGGGCGATGATCTATAATCGATGTAGCTCGGAGAAGGATAAGAATCAAGATTATGGTGTCCAGGGTTAGACCCTGAACACAGAGGTCCGGAACTGTATCCCCAATCAGGATTATCCCAACTAGAAGATGGATGAGAATAATTCTAGTTGGAATAATAATCATTTTGGAAATAAGTAGTGGTAGGAAGGTAGGAGTGGAAGTGTGAATAAGATGTGGAAGGATCCATGACAGACGGGACGAAGAAAGGCTCCCTATAATACAAACAAAAAAACCTATCCTTAAGTGGACTAGCTTAAAGACCTACAGACTCCCAGAACCCATCTTGAGATAAAGAAGTGATTTGATCTACTTCTTTCCGGTCAATCCAACCAGTTAGTGGGAAGGGTTGGGGAGAAGGTTCTTCCTTTGGATTGCACCTTCAGTTCTTAGTGTAACCCCCAACTGCGATCATTTGATTATGCTCCCCTAGCTAGACATTAGATTGAATGGTAGAAACAGACTAATCAAAAATAATATTGATCTGGGCTTGGAAGAGCAAGTCCAATCCTTAAGGCCAGCGTCTACTCTATTTTAATTAGGGTTATGTTTGAATGTGCTTTGGAATGTGATGGGCCCTTTATCTGGGTTGTGCCCTGACAGGAGCGATTCTCGCTCATGTTTTGAAAATAGAGATCTCGTCATAGTATAATGCGCGAAAATGCTCATCGAAAATAATTTATAAAGATAATGAGACTTTGAGTCCCAGTCGTTCATCTTTGGGAGGCATTTTGGAAATGCAAATTAGAAATCGATCTCGCTTGCACTACTTATTCAAAATCGCATGTCGATTTATGCTAAGTTCATATTGATGCACGACATGCTGTTGCCAGAATATCAAAAATTGAAAACATGCAACTTTAATCACACCAAAAGATGATAATCAGGCACATGGTGATTTTCAACATATATATATAAAGATGATGATAACAGAGTTGTAGAGCACCAGTAGAACTACATACATGAATCTATGAGGGATTATGCATTCATCATTGGAGTAGAACTAAGGAGATACACTACTAAGCAGTAATAAAACATTAACCTATGAAGAACTATGCTACTTATCTAGCTAACAAAAATAAGGGCATTCGGAGGTGGTCTCTGATGGCCTTTGAATGGGTGAGAAGAGAAAGAGGGGCAGCCAATGGTGGGTAGGCCGGCCCTTGGAGAGAGGT
Organism: Thalassia testudinum; assembly: GCA_037157565.1. Taxonomy (NCBI): domain Eukaryota; kingdom Viridiplantae; phylum Streptophyta; class Magnoliopsida; order Alismatales; family Hydrocharitaceae; genus Thalassia; species Thalassia testudinum. The sequence continues at coordinate 65,246,831 of JAZHRO010000025.1, read as the reverse complement.
TGGAGGTGATCTAGGCCTGGCGTTGAGGTGATGGACATGCCATGTTGTGCTCGTGGAGATGGAGGTGGAGTAATGGAGGTGGAATGAAGCCAAGAGACCAAGATGGACCAAATGGCCACCCCTTAGGTATTTTTATAGACCTAAGGGAAGCTCTCTAGAGAGTTATGGAATTCTCTAGAGAGGCCTATGGTGGGAGCTCGTGGGAGAGGGAGAGAGTGGATGGATGGGTAGTTTTTAGATCCACATTTGGTGGATCTAAAAATTGAATGCATCTTGGTTGCTATTTTTAGCAACCAAGGCAACAACACATGATAGAGAGTTCTAGAGAACTCTAGGCTCGGTATTTTCGCATAGGAGGTGTGTGTGGATCAAAACCTAGGTGGCTAGGTTGATTAGGTTAGGTTCTAGTAGGTTTAGGTCAAGTTAGGTCTCAAATTAGGGTTGCAAACCCTAATTCATTGAGGTAAAATGAAATTAAACTTGATACAAGTTTAATTGGATGTGTGAAACCCTAATTGAGAGTAAAACAACTGAATTAAGTTAGGTCTAGGTCAATTGGACTCTCACTGAGTCCAATTGGATAGTTGTGCTGAGATCAGGGCTCAATTGGACTCAATGAGTCCAATTGAATAGGCTGATGAAATTGACTATGATCCAAGTCAATTAGGTTTAGTGAGGACCTAATTAGGTCATTAGGGAGGTCTAGAGGTGATGTACTAGGGTTAGGGCACCTTAATTTAGGTTCCTACGGGGTTGGAATTGGGTTTAGGGACCTAGGAATTCAAGATCCAAGCTTGAATTCAAAAATAGGAACTAGAGAGCAGTTCCAAACGTCTAACAAGTGTCCGACGTCTTAAAATGAAAAGTTAGATATCCAGACTTGTTGTCTAGACATCCAAATAGAGGCAGGGAATAATTAAGGTTCTGTCTGTAGAAATTGGACGTCCAGCCCAAGTGTCTGGACATCTTAAAATGCTACAGAAGTGGGTTTTAGGTGCGCGGGGTGTGGCTAAGGGTTCTGGACATCCTGTAACTCATCTAGACATCCAGATAAAGGTTGGAAATAGGGTTTTAGGGCTTCCTAGGGTACAATGACCTAATCTAAGGGTGACTAAGGCTTGGGGAAGCTTCTAAGCTATCCTAGGGCTAGGATGGACCTAAGTTCTTCGTAGTTTACTACTTTATTCCTACTTAATAGAATAGCATACCTCAACCCCTTACATTATTGTCTACTGATGAGAGCCTCATCATGAGCCATAACTAACTCATTTTGACCCAATAAAGAAGATAAAAGCTCCTACAAAACCTAGTAGAAGGCCTAAATGAAGGAATAAGTGTTCTGAGAAGAAAACATGAAATAAAGGTTAAAACTGTAATTTTACCATTGCAGTACATAGACGGGATTTCTCAAAGACAAAACATAGGTCAAATGGTCTAAATGAGATAAAAAGTAAGTTGAGTCAATCAGAAATGGGTTCATGTGCAATCTAGGAATTAAATGACATTTGATAACCCTAAAACAGATCCGCTTAAATTAACAAGGTTTCGGTCAGGATAAAAATCAAGTAAACCCTCCAAAAATCATGGAAAAATATCCTCTAGGGTTTAGAACACTTAATTTGGCCTTTGGAACCCAGTTTGACCTAGATTAGGGTTCTATCTCTTCAATTAACCTAATTTAGGTTTTTACGCAAAATGTCTAGTCAAACGAGGTCAAACCTAAAATCCAACTTCACCATTGGATTCCTTAGGTCCAAATTAGGTTTGTACCAAAATTTGGACCTAAGGGGAGGTCATCTTGACCTACTTTGCAATTTAGTACACCCAAATCACATTTTGGTCCCTAACTTTTGAAAATCATCGCAGAGAGCCCCCTAACTTCCTCGCCACCTTTGCAATCAGGTCCTCCCACCATTATTGGGGCAGAATCCTTCTCCGGCGAGGATTAGAGAGGGAATACTCTCTGATTCCTCAGAGATCCCCTCCCAGAAATGGAAAGGAGATTCTCTGAGGAATTCCCTTCCATCTAAGGCCAATCACGATCTCTGGTGTGAACCCAATCTCTCGTGCGAACGCACGAGGGATTTGGGTATCCACCCTCTTTCCTTCTTCGGCGAGCCGTCGGAGATGGATACGTGCCCTCCAAGCTCTGAACACACGGCCTAATGCCTATAAAAGAACCCCCAAACCCAGCCGCTCATTTTTAGCTCAACCTGGTCAAGGTTTCACCTCAGATTCATCTCTTCCTTCCCGGCCAGGGAACCCAGCGAGCTTCGGCGAGCCCCCCTCCCCTCCCTCTTCGCTTTGCCACAAAACCAGTGGTATAGTCATCTTCCTGATTCTCCTCCGCGTCACGCAATACCCGCGTACGTTGCCTCAGACCCGTCGTCGCCGCCGTCTTCCTCCACAGGGCATCTTCTTCTCCGGCGACAACAAGTACAGCTGTCCGCCTCTCCGTCCCCCTTCGTCCCTGTAGTTAGGTTTAAACTATTCTCCTCTATCCCCTCTTTCATTCCCCCCACCTTATTTCATCAATCGCCCCTCGACCGTCGCTAACCACCGCCATCTTCCTCGCCTCCGACCAACCTCCGGCGAGTCGCTCCCATAGCTCCACACTTCCGCACGACTCACCGACCAACTCAGAGGCTCCACCTCACCTCACCGAGCAACCTCCGCCCATCCACCATCCCTCTACGCCTCCACCACAGCCCCCCGAACACACCCACACCTCCGGTCACAGGGCGACCTAGGCACGCACGCCTAGGCCACCCCGCAACCTGCTGCATGTCGCATCACCTTCGCCGTGCCACGGCGAAGGTTTGCAGGTGGTTTGATTAGGCCAATAGGCCGTATTCATGCACGACAGGATCGGAGCTGCAGCTGCCATTGACGACAGTTGAAGAAGCTCCAAGCTTGCTCCAGGCTTCAGGACGTCCAGGCTTCAGGTGTAGCGGACTCGAGCAAGCAGTGCGAAGTCATCTGATCCAGCAAGGAACGCAGCGAAGCCCGCAGCCTTGGCAATCAAAGAAGGTCTTCTGTGGGTGCGCGCGAGAGCAAGGCAGGACTAATAGTCCCACATCGTGAAGTTACAAGCGGCTGAAGAGGTATAAAGTGATTTTGTGTTATTAGCTCTTCGCCTCCGAACGCACAGGGGTGACGTCCCTCACCCAACACACGCTCGCCTCGTCCGCAGCTTCATCACGTGGATCTGGCGTCCTGAGAGCGATTTGCAGAGAGAGAGAGAGACGTGTGGGTAGAGGGAAAGGGGTAGGTTTTGCTCCTTGTGCAGGCAGGCTGAGAGTTGAAGAGAAGAGACTTAGCCGCAGGAAGGAGAAGAGAAGAAGAAGGAGAAGAGAAGGAGCAGAAGAAGAAGAAAGGATGAAGAGAAGAGAAGAAGAAGACAGAAGAGAAAAGAAGCAAAAGGCTGCAGAGAAGAGACAGAAGACCAAGGAAGAAGAAGCCTTCGCAGAAGAGAGAAGACAAGGAAGAAGAGAGACTACAGAGAAAGAAGAAGAAGGCCAACACAAGAAGAAGAAAGAAGCAAAGTGAAGGCTGCAGAAGAAAGAAAGCAAAAGAAGAGGGGGAAACACTTTTAAGACGTCTGATCACAAGATCAGACGTCCAATTTCATTCTTTTGTCATAATTACTTTTTAACCACATACATTCATATTTAATTAAAGTTTTGAGTAAATTAGAGTGTTCAATTACATTTGAGATTAGTAGTAAATTCCGATTGCTCCCTGTGTTCGACCTCGGATACTCCGGTTTTCGAGTAATAAAATCTTTTATTTGTTGACGATGCTTGATCACCTATACTACGACGCAATAACTGTTAAAACACGATCGAGCCAGTCGCTTCAACATCTACTACATCTTATTCTAGGTCTTCTGCTTCAGCTCTGTTGCAACTCTGGCTTCAAGTCCAGCTTCAGATCCAGTCTTAGATCCAGCCCCTGAGCTTCTTATTTCCTTCAATTTATATAAAGCATCTAATTAGTATATTATAGCATTATTCTATGCATAGCTATAGGAGGAATATTAAAGATGCAAATAATGCTTATGCATGAATGAACTACCCTAACTTATGCTATGTCCTAGCCTAATTTAGGTCAAGTAAGGCCTATGATTGTTATGCAATCATGCCCTTAATGATTGATTGATATGTGTGTGTGTGCACAACCAATGGTTTTCAAGCAAGATTATTTTTTGATATAGTGAATTTTAGGGTTTAAGTGTTGCTTAGTAGCTTTTAGGATTCAACTTTAGGTGTATTCAATCAAGTTCAGTTGGCACACCAGGTTTTAAAAGCATAGGTGAAGATGTTTTCTTTTAAAGCTTAAAAGAATGTGGAGTGCGTAGTAAATCCCTAAAAGTTAAACCTATGTGGCAGCTACTTGATGAATTATTTTTAGTTGAAGTGGTGCAGCCCAAGCAACTCAAGCAATTGGCCTGATGCACCACTTAATTAGGCGCACAAGTGATTACCTAATCTGATTTATACTCAATTATGTGTTGGTGAGTGTATTGGTCCCAAAGATCAGGTTACCAGTTGATTATGAAGAATCAGAAGAGGTTGTGTACCTCTGCTAGATTTTTTTTAAATTTTTTTCTTTATATAAGCAAAGGGTGAGGCGAGTGAAGGTGACAAATAAACAATCAAAACTACCCTTAGAGTTTATGCAAGCTCCTAGGTTAATTAAGGTTTGTGTTATTAAGTGATGGAATGAAATCTAGTGGGTGGGGAGGTGGGGTAAACTTACAGACCCATCAACAGCACTTTACTCCAATCTACTGCTTTTGCCCGTCTCAAGAGAGTACCTGCAATCACAATAAGAAAGGAGAGAAGTGAGCTAAAAGATAAGTAAAGTGGGAAAACATGAAAAACCAAACAGCGTCGCCTCCCCGACAATGATGCCAAAATGTTGAATCGGGAAAATCGTCGCAAACAGATTTGTGTTTTGAAAACTCGTCATTGCAGTGTGATTTGTGAGAAAAATCGTCAACAGATAAATTTTATCGAAACTCAAAAGGAATTTTGGGTCAAACATAGGGAGGCAGACATTTGATTAAAAATCACGTTTGTTTTATTGTCACTAAGTAAATTAAATGGTCGAATTGAATCTAAACTAGCTATCTGCTTAAAGAATATTGAATAGAAGAGAAAGAGAGAGAATATTACAAATAAAGACAAAATAGAGATAGAATAAACATGGATTTCATAATCATAGAATAATATCTACTACAACTAACCACTACAGTAGAATGTGGGAAATCTTACAACTAGAAAGCAGTAAATCTACTCTAGAAAGCAGTAAAAAGAAGGTGGAGAGAAGTTATCCTCCTTGACGATTGCTTGGAGGACCAGCTATGTTGACGGAGCACCCAGACAAAGGTGGGAGATGTGGGATGAAAGAGAACGATGGAGGACAGGGCAGGGTGACATCACAGCGGGATCCGCTTCCCAAATGGCAGTGAGAGGACCACTACGAAATGCTCCACGAATGGGATGAGAAGTTGGAAAAATTATATTTTTAACTCTAGAGGAGCATCCCAGGATCGGGACAAGCTCCTAGAGCTTTGGAGGGGGTGAGAGAAGAGAGAAAGGGATGAAGAAAGTGTGGGGGTTGTAGGGCCTTTTATAGGTGAAGATTGGAGGGGGCACAAAAGTCATTTCGTCTTAAAACATTAAATAAGGGGGTCTTTAGTGATGGATATAAACGTCACTAATGACCTACATCTCTAAACGTGCACGCGCGCCCGTGCCTCCTCTTTCTTTGCTGAACGCTCTTCCCATGTACACACATCCTCAGCCGTCCGATCGAGAGATCGGACAGCTTAAAATGCACGCACACTGCTTCTTCTTCATTCATACCACACACCTGCGTCTCCTCAGCCATTCGATCGCTGATGGAGAGTCGAGATCATGCACTGATCGAGTGGAGAGTGCACGGGAATAGTAAGTGACTCGATGATGTGTGTGATAATGTGCTCATTTGTCCTAATGTTGGCAGTAATACTACGGCGGAAGTGAGCGAAATGGAGATGAAAATCCTATATTTGGGTGTAACTAAGATTTGCTCAAGGGAATCGACTTAGTGTGCTTGGTGATATGGGGATGGGATGGCCATAACCTAGGTTCTAAGGGTAGTCGTGATGGTGATAGGAACTAAGTTGGGGTTCTAATGGGTGGTTCTACCTAGTTTATGTGTGTGCTAATAGGAATGTGCTAATGTGATGAGTGATGAGTGAAGAGTGTGAAGTGTGGTGTGGTGGTGTGCATGTGATGTAGGAGAGGGTGGTGGGTGAGGTGAGTGTGTGCAAAAGTGATGGTAATGGTGGCATGTTGGTGAGTGAATTGATGATTGTGAACAAGTGAAGATGGTGGTGTTAGTGTTGAAAGTGAACTGACATGTGGGTGTGTTTGTGAGTGTGTGAGTGAATGTGTGAGATTGCAAACTAGAGAGCAATTAAGTAAAATAAAGAACAAGTAAGGAAATGCTCAAATGAAAGGTTACCCTACTAAGCAAATAAATAAGCAAGTGCTAAGCAAAGAAAGAAACTAATCCACCAACAAAATAAAAAATGAGAATGGGGAAGAAGATAGGTGGCCTCTCCAATCTGGGCACTAGTCCTATTGGGAGGGAAGAAGAATCCTTGGCATATAGCCTACCGTCTTTTCACCTAGAAACACAAGACCAAGTGGGCAAAAGTAGCCATCGGCCAAGGGTTAGAGAGCACCTAAGAAGAAGCTCTTCGAGGTATGAAGGTGGAGAAGATGGAGGGAATGGAGGAGGGCCACCTATGTGTAGGTGCATAAGCAATTAAGCACCACATTAGCCTTTAATAATGGTTTTGATGATTATAAATATTGGGATTAAAATTGGATCGTATGTCTAAATGTTGCAAGAATATTTTTCATGTTGAAGCTGTCTTGATGAAATCCAAAGCCAAGAAGAAAGAGGAAACCATTCTCATCAAGTTTAGGTCATTTTGTAACATAGGAAAATTGTTGTAATCTTATATTTTTGGATTGAAAGGAGAGCCCCAATTAAATTTCATATTAGCAAAATCATAAGGGTCTCATATGCAATTTCCATAAGAACACCACACCTAGCCTATATAAGTCAAAATATGTCTAACTAAGTCTATAGTGCATGGCCCTAACACTTAGTGAAAACCCAAGATATTAGTTTGGATAGTTAGAGAAGCTTTTATAGGCCATCTGACGTTAGGTATATGATACCTAATGTAAGATAATAGGTTGGGTGTCAACTAGGCCATCAGGAGATAATGAACCTTGTGTTGATCTATGTACCTAAAGTTAGACAGTTCACTTAACATTAGACAAACACTTCCTAAAGTTAGACAATTCACCTAACGTTAGGCAAACATTACTTAACGTTACATAGACTCTCCTCTACCAGCCAAAATGCGATCAAGAGATAGCAAACTTTGTACCTAACTAGGTACCTAACGTTAGATAGTTCACCTTGTTGATACCTATGGGAGGGGGTGAGATTTGCAAAAAGTAATATAAAGTGCGGAATTATGTAAACAATCTCACAAAAATGACAATCACATAATTTGCACAAAAGATTTTTGGTGGAAACCCAAATCGGGTGAAAACCATCACCTAACCCTCTCAAATTAGGATTTCCCGATCGACCGAGTCGATTAAATCCACTAACGAACTACTTTAACAAGGGTAGTTCAACCTCTTACAACCGACGCTACTTTGAACTCGAGGGTAGCGTGCCTCAAACCCCTTCTCTTCACGAGAAGATTTTTTGTCTCACGAAGGAGACAGGAATTCGCAAAGCGAATACCCAACCAAAGATAATAAAATAACAACAATCCTATAGAGCCACAAAGATAAAAACCTAGCTACTATGGGAAAAGGATCTTCCCTTTGGTGGAAGTGCGTCAGCTTGACGATGCAGGTGCATAAACCACGCAACGGCATTACGGCACTCTCGTAACGACTGCGGAAGAGCAGGTGCACGGTGAGAAGAAAGCTCTCAAGATGTAGAACTGAAGCTTGTGAGAGCAAGATCTCATCTAAGGATCAAATTGACACAAATTGATGTGGAAATGTGTTACTTGGTGTGTCTATACAAGGCAAGGGGCCTTTCTTACTTATAGATGGCTTAGGAAGGCCTAAGAAGGCTGTGGAAGCCTTAGGTAGCCATTGGGGATCATCCCAAGGCAAAGCAAGCCACAATCAGAATCATTAATGATTCTAACAAGGTCATCAAATGTCTAGGAAAAATATCAGATGTCTGGAAGACACACTTAAGACGTCTGGAAACTAAATCAAATGTCTAATCCTAGACAAGTTTCCTTACTAACTTTAGTCAAACCTAACAGGGTTCTTATTTAATTTAGTCATATGACATATCAGACGTCTAGCACTAGGTATGGAAGTCTGGAAACCTAATTTACTGCAGGAATGGATTTCCCAAGGCACAAATGACTATAAGTCTCAAGAGAAGTGATTTTGGCTCAATCAAAGGCTAATGGTCACTTATCAGACGTCTAAGGTCCTCTACAGACGTCTGATAGAAGAATAAAGGTCATTTCTCAATGATCATATTGTGAAAGCCAACGTTCCACTAATTGGACGTCTGGCCAAGGCATTGGACGTCTTCTAAGACGTCTGAACTAAGGGTCGGTCTTCTGAAATCAACAAACAAAGCGCTCTAAGACCAACCCTAAATGTTTAGACATCTGATTCAACATTCAAACATCTTAAAGTTCATTATCAGACGTCTGATTATCAGATTAGACGTATAATAAGGTTGTCTGAAGCCGATTTAGGTTTTCTAAGTTCTCTACAGAAAACCTAAGTGTCCTAAGGTTGTGCAAGTGTTCCTAGGACTACAGTGTAGATACTTTGAGGCTCTTTAACATGCATCTAAGAAAATGAAAGAGGAAAGAATGAAAATAACAATTACAGAGTACAAGACAAAAGAACATCTATCCTATTCTTCTGTCTTCAGGCTCTCGCTCCTCGCAATGCTCCTTCTTCTCCGTCAAGCTCCTCCAATCCGCCATGGATGCGAGCTTGATCTCTGTCTTTACACTTGTAACATTTGCAATCTACCTGAAACCTAGGACTCAAAAGCAAATGTAAAATACCAAGTGTTTTGTTATCATCAAAATAAATGATCGTGGTGCCCTTGCACCAACATAGCTAACGTTAGATCAATTTTACCTAACGTTAGATAAAACACTTTCTGACAAAATCAATTAGCCGTTGGCAAATCAAATTTAGAAAATTTTTAGCCATTGAATAGGGGTCTTATGCACACCTAAATTAGTTCAAACAACCCTCTATATATATGAGATGATTTGCCCCTCTTTGGTGGTTAGAAGAATACCCAAAACACATTCAAAAGCGCATTCATGCACACATTCTGCAAAGGCTCTCATTTGCTATTCTTGGAAGTGATTGAAGCTTTGATTCTCCAACTCCAGTTGCTTGAAGTTTCATCACTTCAACTCCCAGCTACATCATATTCTCGCAATCACTAAGGGAGTTCATTCTAGTCTCCTAGATAACTATTTCATATAAATTGTTGCATATCTTTTTGGGGGTATCCATAGGAGATGAAAAATCTATTTTTACTTCAATTTCTCTTCTCCACCTTCTACTTGTAATCTGAGGCCCTAGAATGTGGGCTCCTTTCGTTTCAAGTGAGAGGGGTTTGCTCTTTATTGGAATATCAAGAGGGTTTGTATAAGGGATTTGATACCCCATAAGTACTGGTTAGTATTCTGAGAGTGACTTGGGGCAAAATCTACGATTAGGAGATCTAGGTAGTTGTTCTTATCGATCTTAGGTTTCCACTATACATCTTGTGTATTGTATGTATATTTGTGGCTTGATTATCATCTATATCTACATTAATTTTTAATTAGCATTATTTTACCACCTTAAGCACTATTCACCCCCCCTCTAGTGCTTTCATTTGGTAGTATAGCATAGGTTGGTGAATTTTGGAGTAAATTCCATGCACCAACGACAATGGTGGAATCGAGCAACTTGAGGACAGAGGGAAGCTCGACCCACTAACCTTCTTACTTTGACGAGAATGGCTACACACATTGGAAGAAAAAGATGGTGATTTACCTCAAATCAGCCATTGGAGACCTCTCACTATGGAAGATGGTTGAGAAGGAATTCAAGATGCTGGAGGTAGACACTGATGACTCTACAAATAATAGAGATAATTACAACAAATAGAGTCAGCTTCTAGGGCTCATGTGCGTAAATATCATAATGGTGTGGGTTCGAGAGCATTGCATGCATGTAGTATAGCCTTTACATTCAGATTGCTTATAATTAATGTTTAATGGCCAAGTTGTACAAGTGCATGTTGAAATAAGTCTTAAATGAGTAATCTGACCATACAGATGGAATCAAAGTGACGATCGCAGTCTAATGATGCAAGAATCATCTTGATCAGAGCCTTGTAGCATTTGGTACAAAGAGAAGATGGATGTCCTAGATGGCACCATGTGGCACGATCCAGACGACCCACTGCTCCACATCCCACTTCTAAGAAACCTAGCCTCTGATCTAGACAATTGGATCATCATCCAATGGCCACAAAATAGCCACGTCACCCCTCCAAGCCACTCTTCACATGTGAAGAAGAGGACCACGAGAGATCTCGACCGTTGGATAGAGATCCAACGATCGAAATTGCGTGACCCCTCACCATCCATGCAACAATTCGCATGGATAGTGTAGTGGGAGAATGCCTTCTCCGCAGCACCAGACGTGGGTTCGAATGCAATATGCGGCCTTCCTCATTGCATTTGTGGTGTAATTCAACCGTGCGATGGAGGATGAAGGGCAAGGATGAAGCCACATCACCTGTGCATGATGAGTGCGATCCAGCCATTTGCTGGCGAGTAAATCTCCACCACTGGAGCACAATCCTCGAGCCCTCATTGCACCATGTAGCATCCTAGATGGGGAGGATTTAGCAAAGCACGATTGCACGTGCACTTAGTGCGATCTGGTGAGGGCAAGCCTCATGCAATCTAAGCCCTTCATCGTCGATCCAACGGTTGGTGTGCCTCCTCGTGGCCCAGCTGTGCTGAGTGCCTCCAGTAGTGCATGTGCGCCCGTGGGCACCGGTCCAGCGTGTCCAACCGACCCAACGCGGTTCAAGGCATGATCTAGGGCAGTTCAGGTCAGTTCAAGGCCCTTTCTTCACCTATAAAAGGCCCTATGGACACCCATTGTCTTCCATCTTCTCCACCAAGCATCCCTCCACCTTCTATAGCTCAAAGCAAGGTTCCTGGAGTCGCCGAGCCACCGACAGAAGCATCTCCACCACCGTGGCTACTTCAACGCTTGCCTTTCTGCAACTATTTTCCAATTTTCCTTAGTTTAATATTTATGTTTCTTTAAGCATTCTTCTAGAGCTGTGGCTCGTAGTTGTAAGACACTTTTGCTTATGCAATATAGTAGTTTTCCTTATCATAATCATTATCTTTTTTGATTCTATTAATGCCATTCCACATTTTTATTGCGACATTATTCTATCTTCTTTTTTGGCATAGTTAGTAACCACATTCTTCTATGAAATTTCTAACCGTACTCTCTCTCTTTTTCATGCAAGCAAAACCATCATGTGGCAATAAAAATAAGCGAGTAATTGATTCAATTTTCTGCCTCCCTAAGATTGACACTTGTACTCATCCTCATATCTATCTTTCAAATTGACATCGTATTAGCACGCTACAATGAACAACTTATCACATTGCATTTCTCAACTCCAATTTTTGATGAATCTTTTAGCTGCTTTTATCCTTGCATTAGTACTCACATTTTCTGACTTACTTTTATCTCTTTCTATTGATTGGTTGCAGGAATTTAGCACGGAAGCGACAAGAGGAGCACGCTTAAAGATGGTAGATCAGGAGCAAAGTGCAGAGAAGACTATAGTGAGTATAACTCTACCTAGCATAGTCTCATCTCTCCTTTATCTAAAAAAAAAAATTGCAATTAGGCTCGTGCATAAACCTTAGGCTAGTTTGATTGCTTGCTTGCTAAAAAAATTCAAAAAAAAATAAAAATCCAAAAAATTGGTGTAGTTGAACAATCCAAAGAATAGGATAGTTTGATTTGATTGCTTGCATTTATTGCTTGACCCACATTTGAACCCACCACCCAAACAAAAATATATATATATCTTCTTCTCCTTTCCATTGTTTCTCTTCCTGGAGTGGTGTTTGCGAAGCCAAACATGTTTTGTATTGGGCTACACCACTCAAATTAAAATCAATTCACCTACTAGAATCACATAAACTTTAAGGTGAATACATTCGAGTTGTTTCTCTAAGGCCACATTATTTGCACTAAAGGAAATTGACAATCACCCATTGTGTGAAAAACTTTGTATGCCAACTACAAACATTGCATCAATCTATTAAGAAATTCTAACCCTAAAAAGCACTAAAGCAATGATGAACATTAAAAGACACCACATTCAAAAAAACCTTGCTTGAAAATCATGTTTTATTGATTGCACACAGCTTAAATTGGATTAATTAAGAGGCACAACCCCCAACAATACCTCACCATATACATTGAGAACAAGCACTAACCCATTGAGTAGTTGTGCCTTAAGTAGGACTAATCTAAGTCCTGGAAGTGTGATTGGGTTTGTTAAGTACTTGGCCTTAATTCCCATCATGGAATCCAGTGTCTGGGCTACAGGGAAGTGTCTAACAACTGTGGTTGGGGGGTATCAACGAACCGTTTGCGTGAGCCAAAGGTAGAACCTTCCCCTCAATCCCCTTCTAATTAACTTGGCCGGATTAACTTTGGGAAGGGGGGTTAAAGTGCTTGTTCGCACACTAAATTAGTGTTTTAAGATTGTCATGTTGTAGTATAGCCAAAATCGCGCTCAAACAAATAAATTTTATTACTCGGAAAGGTTCCAAGGTCGAACACAAGGAGTAGTATGGAATTTAAAGCTCAAGATCACAATTTAATAAAAATAATATTAGGATCAATATGCAAAAGGAATGGAGTAAAATGGTGATTTAAATCACCAATTACTCCTCACAAATAACACTTAAATCAAGTCTCAAATATATGCAATTAAAGTATCAAATGTCTTAAGTAGCCCTGTGCTACAGTGCTAAGGTTTTCTTCTTCTTCTTCTTCTTCTTCTTCTTCTTCTTCTTCTTCTTCTCTGTTTCTTCTTGTGCTCCTCTTCTTCTTGTGTGGGTTCTCTTCTTCTTCTTTGTTTCTTCTTCCTCTTTCTTTATTCCTCTATTGCTCAAGCCTTCTTCTTCTTTCTCTGTTCAACTACTTTGCACAGAGGGGGAAACTTCTTGAATTGGCTAAGTGTCAGCCAAGTCTCTCTACGGCAAAACCCTCCCCCTACACCGCGCGATCTCTCCCTCTCTTTCTCTCTTAGGCTCCTCCCTCCCAGGGCCTCTCAGTAGGTAACCGAGTAATCGGGTAGGTGCAAACCTGGGTGTAGGGCTGCAGGCGTGGTCACAGCCGAGGAGTGAAGGGCTTAGGCAGGTCGGGTGCACCAGGTCCATAGGGTCAGGTGTCACGAACGAGGCACATGTGAGGGGAGCGTGCGGGGGACCTCACCCCTTGTGTGTCGAGGTGATAAGGTCGTATCACTTTTTCAATTTATGCGCCTTCAACTGCTCTATCACTTCCGATGTGGGACTAAACCACGCCCCTTTCTTTGCGTGCGTCCGCAGCAAGGAGGTTGCTCTGATTGGCATTGCTACTAAGGGAAGGGGCTTCAATTGACCACCTGGAAGTGGTGCTGAGGCTATTCCACACAGCTTGGAGATGAGATCCTGGAGCTGCAGGCCTGATTAAAGCTTCAAGCAAGCTCACAGCTGTTGTGTCAATGGCGGAGAAGGCTGGAACCTGAAATCCAAGAATAAGGGTCTCGTGGCCACATCAGAAGGTTCAGCAGATTCGCTGTGGATTGGCGAGTGTAACAGTGGTGGTTGTGCACTGTGATAGTGTGTGAGGAGGTTTAAACGACCTCAAGAAGGGTGGCCGAAGGTGCGTGAGTTGGGTGCAAGTTTTGAAGGAGTAATTGACCTAACTAAGTTAGGGCTTTTTCTCCTGAGGTTGAGGTGATGGTGAGGAGTGTGGAAGCAGCACGGTTGGGCGAGCGTGGAAGCCACTAAGGCTCACAGGAGGTCTGCCAGCAAGGTGGAAGACGAAGGGTGATCGAGCAAGTTGACAGTCGAAACAAAGTGGAGAATGTCTGGAAATGAGGACTGGAAGATGAGGAGTCATTTAGGAGAGGTAGGAGACGATGGGGAGTGGAGTTGGCACCTATTAAGGTATGGCCGGTGCCGGAAACGAAGCTGCTCTGATAAGGGGTGGACGGTGAGGATGAAGGAGATAGGGGCGCCGGCTGGTGCTGCTTGACGCAGAAGAAAGCAAAGAAGGAGAATCTGTCATTGGTATTGTAGTCAGACGACGAGGGGAGGCAAGGAGGGTCGCCGGAGCTTGAAGAGCAATTGAATCGAAGGAGGAGAGAAGAATTTAAGGGTTACTCTGGTCGAATTCAAGCTTGAGGGGTTCGACCTGGCCTGGGCTTTCTTTTATAGGTCATTAAAAGGCGATTAGAGCTTGGGAAGCAAGCTTCCCAAGCTTGGAAAGCTAGCTGGAGTTTGGGAATTCTTTGATACCCACATCTCTCATGCGTTCGCATGAGAAATTGGGTAGGTTTTGGGGCTTAGGATCGGGTTCAAAAGGAAGGGAATTTCTTGACGAACTTCCCTTTCAAATTTGAAAGGGATTCATCAAGAAATCAGGGAGTTCTTTCCAATTTAAGGTCACCGGAGCAAGTAGGAATAAGTAAATGGCGATAGAGACCTTTTTGTGAGAACGACGACAAAGTCGGGGATCTATTTGAAGAGATTTTGAAAGTTAAGGGTAGAAATGTAATTTGCAAACTAGGTCAAGACAAACTCATCTTGGGTCCAAATTTTGGTACAAACCTAATTTAGATCTAACAAATCCAATGGTGAAGTTTGATTTTGGTTTTGATCACGTTTGACTGGATATTTTATGCAAAAACCCAAATTAGGGTAAATGTCTATCTCTGACTTTGTTTTGGGTCAAAACGAGTTCTGATAGTCAAATTGAAGGTTCCAAACCCTAGAGAATATTTTTCTATGAATTTTAGAGGTTTTAGGTGAATTTTATCCTTCTCAGAGCTACAGTTAATTAAGCAGGTCTATTTTTAGGATTTCAAAAAGTTATTTAATTATGAGAACACGTGCAAACCATTTTCTGATTGTTCTAACCCACTTGTTATCTTTTTAAGGCCATTTGACCTTCATTCAACCCCTAAGAAAACCCGTGGTTGTACTGCATTCATGATAATCTTGTAAAATTGTAGTTTTAACCCTAGTTTTTTATTTTTCCCTCAGAATGATTATGCAGTGAGTTGTGACTCTCTGACAATTATGTAGGAGCATTTATTAACTTAATTAGGTCAAAATGAGCTAGTTATGGCTCACAATGGTGTCCCCATCATACCCCCATGCCTAGCTTTTGCTAGTCCCTTAGCAAAATTTCAAGATATTAACTTTGATTCTAGACCAGAAAACTTTTGATGCTTAAAACTTTGATGTGTGCTTTCTTTTTATAGATTAGGTTAGAATGCCATTAGTAGGCTTAGAGATACTCAAGTACCAACTAAGATCCTGACCTAACCAGCTTTAGTCTAAATCCATCGCGAAGGTTTCTAAGGCCCACAAGAACTAACCTAAGGTTCATTGAACTCCACGGTTAAAGCATTCATGGTTGTAACATGTTTTAGCCCAGGTTCAATTTGCAGTGCATTTTTGTCAGAGAGAGATAGAGGAATTTTTCTTTATTTTTGGAGAGTTTTCTCTCTCTGTTCCTTTTATTTCTAACTTCGGATTAGCTTTACAACATGGTCTGTATCAGATTCTGATTGCACTGCAAAAATATGCCTGCAATTGTACCATCTTGTGCTATTTCCTACCATTACCAATGCATATTAGGTCTCCATGTTACATTGTAAAAATACATGCATACATGCATTTAATTGAGAAGGGAGGAGAATGAAATAAGTGGCCTTGCATTTTCCTTTTTTCCTCAAGTGCATCTTTGCAAAATTCCCTTCTCTATTTTTATTTCCATTTGATTTTGAAATCTTTCTTCCCGTAATTGCTATGCATGGCCTCACCTTCTCTCACCATGCTCTGCAGCAGGCCTCTCCCTGCAGCCGCATGCAGCCATTCCCTGCCATGCCATGCATTAGCCTTGCCTTCTTCCTTTATAAAAGACCATGGTTCCTTCTTTGCAAACAGCCTGGTCCTTCCACGAAAAAAGACCCAACACAGCAGTTCTCCAGGCCACCGTCCTCTCCTCCCTCTCCCTCCACACGCCGACCCTCTTCGGAGACACCCAGTGGGCAGGAGCCCTCATTGTGGTGCACACCACCACAGTGAGGCCACCACCGCCCAGCTCTCCAAAGAGCCGGTGGGCGTGGTGGCTCTTTTCTTAGTTCACTGCTTGAAGACCTTCAGCCATTGCCGCAAGCTTCAAGGTCTGAAGCTCGAAGCTCGGCGGCAGCAGCAGCAAGGGCAGCAGCAGCCGCCCCACTCCTTTCCGCGCAAGCCTGCAGGCCACCTACACCTTTCCTCGCGCACTTGCAGGCACCTCCGCCTTCGCTTCTTCGCTCTGTCGCGTTCTCTCTTCTGCCCGCAGCCGGCCTCCACGCGTCACTGCAACGGTCGGCCAAGCACCCCAGCAGTGCCCGCGTCGCCCTCGCCTTCCCCCGCGCACGCTAACTCCCTCTCCGCATGCTCTGTCGCGAGCTTCTCCGCGCCTGCAACAGACCGGCGTAGACCGTCTTCCTCGCGCGCCAGCTGTGAGTCGGCAGCACTCACACCACCTGCAGCTCCTGGTTGCGCGGCGCGACCGACCACTGTAGCCACTGTTCACGCAAGTCTGCGCGACACTGTGGCTACAGTGGGGTGACTGGTGAGTTTCTCACTTTACCGGTCACTCGGCACGCTGCTACCGCCAATCGTTCGCGCTCGCATCTCGCCCCGAGTTGCCCGCACACGCCCGCGCGTCTGCATCACCCGCACCCGTCTGCGTCGCCCGCTCCCTTCACCCGCGCCTGCGAACACCCATTCCAGCCACTCCGCACAGCGCTGGGCACTGCGGTCCTCTCCGCATCAACTCTCCTACGTGCGCGCTCCTCTCTGCGCATACATGCCTGCGCAAGCGCACGTGGATCAAACGACGGCCCTGACGCTCAAACGCCCTAACCGCTCCAGCCCTTACCTCCAGCAGCGCTCTCTTTCTCTCCCTCTCTCTCACAACACTCTCTCACTCTCTTCACTGACACTTACACACACATACACTCACACTTCCACACACACACACACCTATACACTATTATCTACATATATATATATATATATATACGTATACATATATATATTGATATATATATATACATATATTTATATACATATATATATATACTTATATTTATACATATAGTAGTACCTATATACTTATGTATTAGTATACATACATACATATATATATATATATATACATATATACCTATACTACTATACATATACATATATATATATACTTATATCTATATATATAGTAGTATTAGTATACTTATATACATATATACATATATCTATATACTTATATATATATATACATACATATATACATATATCTATATACTTATATATATATATACACATACATATATACTTACATATATCTATACATATATTAGTCTATACACACACACACACACACACACACATATATATATATATACACACATCTATATACATACATATATATATATATATACATATATATACACGTATACTTATACATACATATATACATATATATATATATATATACATATATACATATATATACATATCTAGCTACATATACCTATATATACATATATTATTATATACATATATACATATATATCTATATACATCTATATAGTATTATATACATACATACATATATATATATATTCATCTATACATATATCTCTCTATACCTATATATTTATAACCATATATATATATAGGTATATTTACATACATATATACATATATTTTCACATTACTTACCATACGTGGTATCGTGGGAATATCTGCACCAGTTGCTAATATTCCCCGATACATGCGTACAAAAAGCATGTTCGCATTCATCTTCCGCCATCCACCATACACTCCATGTGGGACCTCGTCCTGTTGGTTGCATCTTTCTAGACGACGACCGACTCGACACTATGCTACACTCTATCTCCGTCTCCACCCCCACCCCTTTATATACATAATATATACCTATATATATACTGCATTTACTTTATTTCTATTTCGCTTTCCTGTTAGTAAAAAGATAAAAAATATATATAAAAGAGAAAAGACAATCTTTGACTTGCAGGTACTCCATCTTGCGAATAGGAAGGCCCGTTTTGGAACCCTATTTTGGCTCAAAGCCAAGAACCCAATTTTGACGGTATGCCTCAAGGACAAAGATTACCAAAGAAAAAATCTAAATAGAAAAACACCAAAAATACAATAAACGAAAGGAAGAAACTCGTTGTAGGAAAGGCGTAGAAACTCGACTTGTAACCCCACTTCCCTGAGTTCGACCTTGGGCCTAAAAGTGACAAGATAAAATCAAGTAGGCCAGGTTAAAAAATTTTGTAAAGAGATGGTTAGGTCCAATTTAGGTTAACCACTATACACACTTCAACGATAAAATCATCATATTAACAACCTATTCGGGTCCGACACCACACCTTTTCTGGTGCCGTTACGGGGAAAGTGCGCCTTCAAGTAAGTTTCTATTCAATTCCTTTCAATTTTTCTCCTCTCTTCATGGGTATCTCTGTTTTTGGTGTGCAGGTGAACCTAGTGCAAGGAGAAGGCAGGAAAACGAAGTTAAAGACATGAGCAGATCCAAGGCGGGAACGAGAGCGTGAAGATGCCGACACCGCATTGGAGCTTCGCACACATTGCTGAACAAGTAGGTCTTCTTTTCTTAGCAACTAGGGTTAACTTGTCACCTTAATAAAAAAAAAACTACAAAACTAAAAACTAGAAAAACTTCTTGGGATCGCTTGGGGCAAGTGGATTAAAATTCACTTGTTTGATTGATTGTCTCCACTCCCACTACCCCTGGATTTCCTGCCTTACTTCGCATAGCGAAAATCCAAGAATCTTGATTCTTGAATTTTTCGCCGTGTGAAGTATTCCTTGAGGCAAATAAAAAGATTGATTGCACCCCTCTTTGCCTCATTTACCTACAAATTCAAGATCACATTTTTGGTGGGGAGACTTGGAATTGAGTTGATTCCAACCCCACCACGACTTTTCAACTTGCCTAAGATTCGATCCCAAACATTTCAACCCCAACAATTTAATTTTCTTCATCTTTTGGTTGAGCCATGTGCGGAAATCTTTCTAGTGATTGGGAGCACTTGAATTGAAGTGCTTTGGCTCCCTTTCACATAAACTCTAAAACTGATTCGTGCATCCACACATAGAAATCTCCATTTTGGGTAGCCCATTGCATTTTAGCATGCATTAACCAACTGAAATTGAAGAAGGGTTTGTTGGGCTTAGAAGAAAACCTATATTCTTGCAAAACCCGGAGATTGCTTGAATTGGTATTTCAGCAAAATCCTAAAATCCATACTACTTAAGGCTGAACTCTAAAAACCATTCACCAATAAAAACTTCAATTCGAGAAGATTTTCCCATTGCATGCTTGGATTACACACTTTGAAAAATCAATCACTTGGGCATTACCCGTAAACAACACCCTTCACATTCCAAAAGCACTTAACCCTAAGCCTCTAACTAAAAATGGTAGTAACTTGACCCTTACTAAGGATTGGAGGTCTAACTACCTGTGTGTAGCGCCTACGTGCTGGTGAGGGTTCCTGCGTGCTATCGGGTGTCTAAGACTAGGGCAAACGGCCTTTCAATCTGGCTCGGTGGTTCCGCGGTGCTCACATTCGGTTCCGTAGTTTGTGATAGTAGGTAACTTAGATCTTTAGATCTAAAGGCACACTGTAGAGGTTAGGAATTTGATTGTACTGATTTGTCATCAAGTGTACCTTTGAGGTGTCATTTCTCTCGCCTCTTTTCCCTTCTCATCTCCCCAATCCTTCCTGCGGTAGTGCATGTTTGGGAGGAGGTCACAAAACCCTGAACTGATTGAATTGCCTGATAAATCTAGAAAAGATGCCGAATCATCCTCCTCCTCCACAAACATGGCTGCATGCCCACCCCCAAATCCCGAGGGAGGAAACCGCCCTCAGATCCCACCAGGTGGTGGAGCCTTAGATCCCATAACCCGCCTCCAAGCCCAAATGGAAATGTATAATGAGCAAATGGAAGCCATTCAGGAAACATTGGAGGAAATGCAGAACCCTCTCGAACGGGAGGAGCCTAGGTCTCTTAGCTCTTATCAGAATCCCGCTGCTACAGAGACCATAGGACAAATTTGGGTCCCCATGGGCGGGGACGACTTTGAACTAAAACCAAACATAATTGGCCTGATAAATTTTCACTTCCATGGTCTTGCAAGTAAAGATCCTTTTCTCGACTTGGAAGACTTAACCCGATTGGCTGAAACTGTTAAACCTAGAAATATGGGGTTACCTATAGTCCTCATGAAAATGTTCCCATTTTCATTGCAGGATAAAGCGTCGCAGTGGCTACGCACCCTTGGGAGAACCATCCACTCTTGGGAAGAGATGCGAACAGCGTTTCTCAAGAAGTTCTTCCCAATCGGGCGAACCAATCGCTTCGCTGTGCTATCACCTCTTTTACGCAACAAAACGGTGAACAATTTCATGAGGCATGGGAGAGGTATAACGACCTCCTCAGGAAGTGTCCGCACCACGGTCTGCCTAAGTGGCATATAGCCAAGATTTTCTACTATGGGCTAAATGAGACTTTGAAGCAGATTGCAGATGCTTCCTGCGGAAGGAACTTTATGAATAAAGACGAGAATGGAGCATTTGAATTGTTTGAAAATATAAGTGAAAACTCGATGAACAATGCTTCCATTATCGCCTTTAATCATACCATCCAGCCCTGAAATGTCCACGAAGTTGACACGGGACCCTCCCATTCATCCACTGATCTAACCCTTATTGCAAAAAAATTGGATGAAGTCTCCATCATGCACAAGAAGCTAGATGAGCTTCTGGCCAACCCCGCCCGTTCTATGGCAAACACCACCTCTTCACCACTTCGTCACAATTCCACTTCTTCCAACACCAGGCTTATCCCGAGAAACCCCGTTAGACCTTCCTTACCGAGTGTCGCACTGAACGACTCAGTAAGTCATGTGGAACTGGCTTCTGCGAGCCAGTATTTCGACACGGAGGACCAAGCCTTCGTGTGCTCGGACGCATATTTACATGCGGACACGTCTTCTGGCATAGAAGACGCTTGCGCCCTGGGGAACAACCCATTCTCTGCCACTTATAACCCAGGGTGGCGCAATCATCTGAACTTCGCATGGTCCAACAACCCACAGCGCCAAAACCCCGCGAGTGGACCAATGTGACCGTCCGCACCCGTCATCCCAAGGGCCTAGTCTAATCCTATGGCGAATCCGCCATCAGACCCTTACATACCGCAAACCAAACACGCATCAAGTCCTCTTAACAAATTGATGCGAATGATGACGGATATGTCAAAGTGCCATGAAGAGAACATGACCTCTCTTCAGCACCAATTGGCACAGCAGAATGCTAAGATCAGTTAACTACGCATGGCGACTCGATCTCAGGGCACTCTTCTCACCCAACCTGTTCCAAACCTGCGAAACTTCATACCCCTTGGTCCTCAACCACAGGTACTACCTTCTCACGGGTAGGTTAATCAAATTCTGCAAGCTCCGAGCATTCCACTAGGATTTCAGGCTAATCCTGCTGCAGCACCGCACTCTTATGTCCCCATTGCGAACCCTCCTCTGCCATATGATCCCATTGACCCACATTGTCCAATGCTATCACTACGAGGAGCGGTAAGCAGACCGTCAATCCACCTTGACCTGATCCTGGCCCATCTTCTTCATCGTCCTCTCATTCGGGATGCGCACCGCATTCGCGAGAGAACGATACACCCAAATTGTTGCCAGAATCAGTTCCATTCCCTAAGGCTCTACTGAGGGAGCCAAAAGGCAAAAAGAAAGATACGTAGGCCTTTGATAGCCTGCGTAATTTGTTCAGGGATGTAGAAATCAAAGTACCCCTGCTCAAGGCTATCGACCACATACTAACTGTCGCCCGATTTTTCAAAGACTACACAACACCCAGGCGACAGTCAAAGAAAACTAAGAATCCGGTGGTTCTCTCGCCTCATGCGAGTTGTGCTATACTGTCAAACCTACCACTGAAGCAGAAAGATCCGGGCACACCACTTATTTCCTGTAGCATCCAAGGCTGCAATTTTAACCGTGCCCTGCTTGATCTAGGATCTTCCATAAATCTCATACCGACCATCATGCTAGAAAAATTTTCCTTGGGAAATCTGAAACCCACCCCTGTCACATTACAGTTGGCAAATCGTTCTGTCAAAATCCCAAAGGATGTGGTGGAAGACGTGGTGGTTAGGGTCAACAGTCTCTGTTTTCTTGTTGACTTTCTTATTTTAGATATGGAAGTTCCTAGTTCACTTTCTGATTATCTGATCATCCTCGGTCGACCTTTCTTGGCCACAGCCCGCGCCCATATCGACTGCGAGTCGGGCTGTATTGAGATTGCCGTTGGATCTGAGAAGCTCAAGTTTAACATCTTCAAGGCAGCCAAGAACTTTGATTGCGATTGCATCGAGGATGACACGTCTGACGAGGACATGGCTGTCAATGCATGTATCAGACTAATTGGGACCTATTCGGACTACTGCGGATTACCTATAAACATTGATGACTGCCTGACCAACACATATTGTGATGTTCCCCCATCCCACCCCTATCCCGTACCTTCTCCTGACTAGACTTCTGATGAGGTTTTCTCCACTTCCCATACCTCGTGGTCTGAGTCATATCCGGGCTACTCACCGTCGGTCCACACTCTCAAAGACCGGATTGCCCTTTCTTCCCCACCAAATCAGGCGGATTTGCAAATCCACACTGGGACCTTGAGCCCATATACTTATCACTGGGGCTATTCCTTTTTGGATCCATCTATTCAAGAAGCCCCTCTTCTTGGCCAATCTAAATGCCAATTCCTTCCTCCTGACTTGTTCTCCAACCTGCCTGGGACACTCACGTCCCAAGAAATGCCAGACCTTTCACCATCCACTCCCGAGCTGAAAGAGTTGCCTAACACACTTAAGTATGTTTTCCTGGGACCAAATGAAACGCTCCCAATAATCATCAGTTCAAAATTGACCAGGGAGCAAGAGTGCAAACTAACTAAGGTCCTCATAGAATACAAGGCAACTATTGGATGGTCCTTATCAGACTTATCTGGCATTAGCCCCTCCTACTGCACTCACCGTATATATACGGAGGGGGAGGCTCAACCTTCACGCGAGATGCAGCGACGTCTCAACCCTAACATGCGAGAGGTTGTTAAGAAAGAAATCATTAACTGGCTAGATGCAGGTATAATCTACCCGATCAGCGATGGCCCCTGGGTGAGTCCAATTCACGTTGTGCCCAAGAAGGCAGGACTCACCATCCGTGTCAATGACAGGGGCGAATCCATCCCTACATGCACTCCTACATCTTGGAGAGTGTGTGTGGATTATAGGAAATTGAATGCTGCAACCAAGAAAGATCACTTTCTGCTACCATTCATTGACCAAATCCTGGAGCGGTTAGCGGGAAATAAATTTTTCTGTTTCCTGGATGGATTCTCAGGATATAACCAGGTGGCAATTGACCCCCGAGATCAAGAGAAAACCACTTTTACCTGCCCTTTCGACACCTTCGCATTTAGAGGGATGCTGTTCGGACTTTGCAATGTGCCAGCAACTTTCCAAAGATGCATGCTGGCGATATTTCATGACATGGTGGGTGACTTTTTCGAGGTCTTCATGGATGACTTTTCAGCCTTTGGACCATCTTTCGACGAATGTCTTGCCAACCTGACTCGTATCCTTAGGAGATGTATTAATGTAAACCTCGTGCTTTCCTGGGAAAAAAGTCATTTTATGGTGCATGAGGGAATTGTTCTCGGACATATCATCTCCGATAAGGGTATCGAGCTTGACAGAGCTAAGCTCAATGTCATTGCTGATTTACCTGTGCCTGGCTCTGTCAAACAAATCCGCTCCTTCTTGGGACACGTCGGTTTCTATAGGAGATTCATCAAAGACTTCTCCAAAATTTCTCGACCCTTAACTCATCTCCTATCAACCGACGTACCCTTCGATATGGGCCCCGACTGTATACAAGCATTCACGCAGCTGCGTAATGCTGTCACCAAGGCCCCTGTTCTCCAGCCGCCTGATTGGTCCCTCGACTTTGAACTCATGTGTGACGCTTCCGACCTTGTAGTTGGAGCCATCCTGGGACAAAGACACGATAGACACCCCTTCGTAGTGTACTACGCCAATAAGACGTTGGACAAGGCCCAGCGTAATTATACTACCACTGAAAAAGAACTACTGGCAATTATCTTTGGGCTGGAGAAATTCAACTCTTACCTTCTGGGCTCTCACGTTATTATTTTCACTAACCATGTGGCCATTCGCCATCTCATGCACAAGAAGGATGCCAAGCCTAGACTGATTCGTTGGATCCTTAAGCTCCAGGAATTTGACATTGAGATCCGCGATAAGGCCAGAGCCCAGAATGTTGTGGCTGATCACCTTTCCAGACTGGACCCTGACCATATTGGACTTACTCTGTCGATCAATGAAATTTTTCCTGATGAGCACCTATTGGCAATAAATGTGGCAAGTGGACCGTGGTATGCCGACACTGCCAATTACCTTGCTTCTGGATCCCTTCCACGTGGCTGGCCTAGAAACCAGCTCAAGCGTCTCATGGCAGAAGCAAAGTATTACTTTTGGGATAATCCACTTCTTTTTCAGATAGGTGTTGATCAAATCATCCGTCGCTGTATTCCTGATAGCGAGTTCCCCAGTGTGTTATCCTTTTGCCACAATCAGGCCTGTGGAGGCCACTTCTCTGGGAGGAAAACTGCAGCCAAGGTGTTGCAGTGCGGTTTCTTTTGGCCCTCCCTTCACCAGGATGCACACAATTATGCCAAGCATTGCACTAGGTGCCAGTCGTTAGGGTCAATGTCACGTCGTGACATGATGCCCTTACAACCCATCCTAGCTATAGAAATCTTCGACATCTGGGGAATTGACTTCATGGGTCCCTTTCCTCCATCCAACGGTTTCAAATTCATTCGTGTGGCCGTTGACTATGTTTCGAAATGGATTGAGGCTATTCCCGCGCGCCGTGCTGACCATGTTATATCCACCCGATTTGTCAAAGACCACATCTTTGCGCGCTTTGGGATCCCTCGAGCCATTATCTCGGATGAAGGAAGCCACTTTTCCCATGCTTCTTTTCGGGCACTTCTGAGGAAATACGGAGTACACCATCGTATCGCATCCCCGTATCATCCTCAAACGAACGGCCAGGCAGAAGTG
This sequence comes from Thalassia testudinum, assembly GCA_037157565.1. Lineage (NCBI taxonomy): Eukaryota > Viridiplantae > Streptophyta > Magnoliopsida > Alismatales > Hydrocharitaceae > Thalassia > Thalassia testudinum. The sequence goes on along the minus strand of JAZHRO010000025.1, from coordinate 65,221,129 downwards.
TCAAACCGGTAAATCAAGCAGATTCTCCAGAAAACAGTTCGACCTGACCATAAGGATTGGTCCGACAAGCTGATTGACGCACTTTGGGTGTATCGGACCACCTTCAAGGCTCCCCTTGGTATGTCTCCATATAGAATCATTTACGGAAAGCCTTGTCATTTGCCCGTGGAGTTGGAGCACCGCACTTATTGGGCGGTTCGCCAATGTAACCTCGACCCAGACCTGTGTGGTCGAGAAAGGAAACTCCAACTCCAAGAGCTGGAAGAGCTCCATCGTGAAGCCTATGATTCTGCTTTAACTTTCAAACAACACACTAAGGCTTTTCACGACAGCCGTATTCAACAGAAAGAATTTGAGCCATCTCAGTAGGTGTGGCTCTATAATGCCCGACTCAAATTCTTTCCTGGGAAATTGAAGACCAAATGGACTGGTCCTTTCCTGGTCTCAAGACCATTCCCCAACGGGGCTGTTGAGATAGAAGATCCCAAATCTGGGTGTAAATTTACGATCAACGGGCAGCGTTTGAAACACTATCTGACTCATGAACCTACCCCCGTTGGAGAAACCTTTGCCCTGCTGGAGGGTAACTAATTCTTTGCCTCATTCTGAGTCTAGTTGGGGACGTTAAATTCAGCGCTCGTTGGGAGGCACCCCAACAACACTCACCATCCTCCATCACTTTTCACTTCACCGTCACGATCACTTCACTTTTCACTTCACCACCCACCATCCACCCACCCTACCACCCTGCTGTTTACCCTGCACTTTAGCTCTCGTTACCCGATCTTTCGTCCTTTCTCTACCCTTCCCTGCATGCATATGAGGACAAAGCATTGTTTGGCATGGGGGGGTGGATAGGCATCCTTAGGATCTGGGTATTTTAGGCTATCATGCAGTTTCTATAAAAAAATAAAAGAAAGAAAGAAAAAATAAAATGGTGTTTAGTAATGATCTAAAGGCTAAAACAAAAATAAAATAAGTGTTTATGGATATTCAACCTCTGTTTTGAAGACTTCCAGGCCACAGAAGCTTGATTCGCTCAGGCTCGGACTTAATTCACTTGAGCATTGACAAAATAGATCAGAATCTCTCCTAACTAAGGACATATTCTTGTACCTGAGACACCAGTACAAGATCCGTTGGTTTGCTTTTACTTGAGAGCTTAAGTAAACTTGGTTCACACTACACATATCAGGAAAGACCAGGTGAACATAAGATCCAACCCTAGTGTTCATTAGGGAAGGTGGAGTCCTTACCTGTGCACGCAGGTAGACTTTTTATCCCAGGCTTTAGTCTTGTGTTTAGGAGAGACTCTTTCCACCAAAAAAAGAATCTCTCCCACCAAAAAGAAAAGTGTGCTCCTCCAAATAATGTTGTAAGAGATATACTGACATATGTTTAAAAAAAAAAAAAAAGATGCAAATAAGTCAGTATATCTCGCAAATGTCTGTAAAGTCTCTACCTGAAAAAGTTCTTCAGGGTATGTCGCAAATACCCTGTTTTCCTGTGAGCCACAAATGTCAAAAAAATGGGAGTTGAGTTTTCCGTCATCTTCTTAAGGGTCAATCCGAAAACACAAGCTGAAACTGGGACCAACATGTACTTAAAGATTCGTGAAACCCTGGGCTTGAATCTTAATGTTCATCTCGTCAGTCTTGATCCTTCACTATGCACAAGCCATAATCTCTTGAGCTCTCAAGTACGGCAAAAACCTCCTGGGTCCTGGAAATCGTACTTAAGGTTTAAATATCAAGAGTCCTGGTTAGTCGAGGGATGATCTTTGTCATGTGAGACCTAAAGTACTGGTAGTCTTCTCTACAATTGGTTCTCACAATATCCAACAATAACACACCTATGTCACCTCAGAAGAAAATCTTCAGCTTAAAGATCATTTCAAAATACTACAAAAAAATGTTTTGCTAGGGACTAGCAAAAGATAGGCAAGGGGGTATGATTGCACCGCAAAAATATGCCTGCAATTGTGCCATCTTGTGCTATTTCCTAGCATTACCAATGCATATTAGGTCTCCATAGTTGCATTGTAAAAATACATGCATGCATGCATTTAATTGAGAAGGGAGGAGAATGAAATAAGTGGCCTTGCATTTTACTTTTTTCCTCAAGTGCATCTTTGCAAAATTCCCTTCTCTATTTTTATTTCCATTTGATTTTGAAATCTTTCTTCCCGCGGCTGCTATGCATGGCCTCACCTTCTCCTACCATGCTCTGCAGCAAGCCTCTCCCTGTAGCCGCATGTAGCCATTCCGTGCCATGCCATGCATTAGCCTTGCCTTCTTCCTTTATAAAAGACCACGGCTCCTTTGCAAACAGCCTGGTCCTTCCACGAAAAAAGACCCAACACAGTAGCTCTCCAGGCCATCGTCCTCTCCTTCCTCTCCCTCCACATGCCGGCCCTCCTCGGAGACACCCGGCGGGCAAGAGCCCTCACTGTGGTGCACACCAGCACAGTGAGACCACCACCACCTAGCTCTCCAAAGAGCCGGTGGGCGTGGTGGCTCTTTCTTGGTTCACCGCTTGAAGACCTTCAGCCATTGCCGCAAGCTTCAAGGTCTGAAGCTCGAAGCTCGGTGGCAGCAGCAGCAAGGTCAGCAGCAGCACGCAGCAACAGCCGCGCCACTCCTTTCCGTGTAAGCCTGTAGACCGCCTTCGCCATTCCTCTCGTGCCCGCAGGTGCCTCCGCCATCGCTTCTTCGCTCTGTTGCGCTCTCTCTTCCGCCCGTAGCCAGCCACCACGCGTCACAGCAGTGGCCAGCCAAGCACCCCAGAGCACCCCAGCAGCGCCCGCGTCACCCTCACCTTCCCCTGCACACGCCAACTCCCTCTTCGAGAGCTCTGTCGTGAGTTTCTCCACGCCTGCAACCGGCTGGCGCAGACCGTCTTCCTCGCGCGCCAGCCCGTTCCAGCCACTCCACACAGCGCTGGGCGCTGCGGTCCTCTCCGCATCAACTCTCCTGCGTGCGCGCTCCTCTCTGCGCATACGCTCCTGCGCAAGCGCACATGGATCAGACGACGGCCCTGACGCTCAGACACCCTAACCGCTCCAACCCTCACCTCCAGCAGTGCTCTCTTTCTCTCCCTCTCTCTCACAACACTCTCTCACTCTCTTCACCGACACTTACACACACATACACTCACACTTCCACACACACACACACACCTATACACTATTATCTACATATATATATATACGTATACATATATATATTGATATATATATACATATATTTATATACATATATATATACTTATATTTATACATATAGTAATACCTATATACTTATGTATTAGTATACAAACATACATACATACATACATACATATATATATATATATATATACATATATACCTATGCCACTATACATATACATATATATATATACTTATATCTATATATATAGTAGTATTAGTATACTTATATACATATATACATATATCTATATACTTATATATATATATATACACGCATATATTTACATATATACATATACTTATATATATATATATACACACATATATACTTACATATATCTATACATATATTAGTACTTATATAAATATGTATTAGTCTATATACACATATACACACACACACACATATATATATATATACACATATATATACACATATACTTATACATACATATATACATATAAACTTATACATACATACATACATATATATATATATATATATATACACACATATATACATATATAGCTATATAACTATATATACATATATGCATATATACATATATATACAATTCTAGCTACATATACCTATATATACATATATTATTATATATATATATATACATCTATATAGTATTATATACATACATACATACATATATATACATACAAATATGCATATACTTATATATATATATACATATATATACACCTATAAATATATACTTATATATACACCTATAGATATATACATATATATGCCTATATATTTATAACCATATATATATATAGATATATTTACATACATATATACATATATTTTCACATTACTTACCATACGTGGTATCACGGGAATATCTGCACCAGTTGCTGATATTCCCCGATACACACGTACAAAAAGCGTGTTCGCATTCATCTTCCGCCATCCACCTTACACTCCATGTGGGACCTCGTCCTGTCGGTTGCATCTTTCTAGACGACGACCGACTCGACACTATGCTACACTCTATCTCCGTCTCCACCCCCACCCCTTTATATACATAATATATACCTATATATATACTGCATTTACTTTATTTCTATTTCGCTTTCCTGTTAGTAAAAAGATAAAAAATATATATAAAAGAGAAAAGATAATCTTTGATTTACAGGTACTCTGTCTTGAGAATAGCAAGACCCATTTTGGAACCCTATTTTGGCTTAAATCCAAGAACCCAATTTTGAGGGTATGCCACAAGGACAAAGATTACCAAAAAAAAAATCTAAATAGAAAAATACCAAAAATACAATAAACGAAAGGAAGAGACTCATTGTAGGAAAGGCGTAGAAACTCGACTTGTAACCCCACTTCCCTGAGTTTGACCCTGGGTCTAAAAGTGACAAGATAAAATCAAGTAGGCCAGGTTAAAAAATTTTGTAAAGAGATGGTTAGGTCCAATTTAGGTTAACCACTATACACACTTCAACGATAAAATCATCATATTAACAACCTATTCAGGTCCAACACCAGATTCCTAGTCCCCACCATCAATCCTCGCAGGGTCCTTGGCAATTGATGCTTCGAGATAGCACCGCCCATGGCAACCCCTAGAACGCTGGCTTTCGAGATTTCAAGATAATCCTGCCCATATCGTTCTGTAGCTAAATCCATACCCTAGCAATCAACATTTCGAGATAATGCTGCCCATGGCATCTGAACCAGCACAAGGTGCTTACATGCCCCCAATAGGATATTTAGATATCCTAGAAGACAATCACCTAGGAGACGATATGTTATTGTGCATCTTCGAGGGAATTTCTTGCCTCTCCACACTGGGAACTCGTCCAAATCAACTTGTGTTGATCAGCCGCTCCTAATCTAGGTAACCTTTTTCAGAAAATATTTAACGCATTTTGCATGATTTTGATACTTAAGCGCACTAAACCAGACTGTGTGTGGATTGGGGTGCTTAGGTTACCGAGTCCCACAAACCAGAGGTCAATTAATGAGGCTGAATAATCCCTAAGCCTTAAACGTAATACTTAAGCTTCGCATTTACCCCAACCTCTTGAGGACTATCTAGATCTTAGTGGGTACTTGAATTTTTAAGCCTAGGATTGCAGCCCAAGAGGCCTAAAATCAGCGTTCTTACTAATCTCTTCTTTACTTTTTTAACACTTTTTGCCTTTCATTTACTTTCTTTTGATTTGGTCTAGAACTAAGTCAATTCCTTAATCTTTTACTAATGACTATCTCTTTTTCTTTTCTTTTCAAATTGTGCTCCTTTTGACATTTTTATCTCCTCCCTTTTTGTCCTCAAAATCTGATATGACATCAAAATTTCCTCCCCTCTCATATTTTTGTTCTTTTTCAAAAAATTTTTACTTTTTGGTATTTTTGGAATATGTGATTTTTTTTTATGAAACCCTTTCATGTGAAGTGATTTTCATAGTGTTTTGCACCTTAATATCCCCCCATGCCTACGATTTGCAATGCCTTCATTGTAAATTAGGTGGGTTCGAGTTCAGCTTAGATCATTCATTAGAACAGGTGTTGGCTAGGTGAATGAGTTGCGGTGACTGTTACGGATGATTTCAAGCTCAAGTATGGGTACCAGAGGTGGAGTCAGCTGTTCTGATGGATGAACCCTAAAGTGCAATATGAGTTCAGCATAAGATGTGTCAGGAAGGGTTTCGAGTTTTTCAAAATGACGGGTTGCCTCCTGTTAAGCGCTGAGTTTAACGCCATCAGTCGGGCACAATGAGCTCGGGGAGAATGGAGGGTAAAAGATACCTCAGCCAAATTTGTATCAGTGAGTTCAATGAACGATTGGAGTCTCTAACCGTTCACGACAAAGGATTCAGAATTGTGGCTTAGTTGACTAATTTTGACAGCTCCATTTCCAAAGATTCATCGGATAAGGTATGGTCCAATCCATTTTGATCTGAGTTTTCCTAGGAACAATTTGAGTTTGGCATCAAAAAGTAGGACTTTTTGATCAGGGAAAAAGATCTTTCTGGATATGTGCTTGTCGTGAAAGGCCTTCACCTGCTTTTTGTAAATTCGCAAGTTCTCATACGCGTCATGGCGTAGTTCATCGATCTCTCTCTCATTTGTAGCTTTCTATGGGTTCTTGCCTTAGAAAAATCGAGATTGCAGTTTCGTACTGCCCAATAGGCTTTGTGCTCCAATTTGACGAAGAGGTGACACACCTTCCCGAACACCAATCTGAAGGGAGGCATGCCTAATTGGGTTTTGTGGGCGATCCTATAAGCCCACAAAGCTTCTGGAAGTCAGGATGACCAATCTTTCCTGTCAGGTTGAACAGTGACTTGGAGGATTTTCTTGATCTCCCAATTCGATAACTCAGCTAGACCGTTAGTTTAGGGGTGATAGGGAGTCGAGATCCTATGTGACACCCCATACTTGGTCATCAGTGATCTAAACTGAGTATCCATGAAATGGGTCCCTCCATCGGAGATTATGGCACGTGGTATCCCGAACCAAGAAAAGATGTTCTAATGAATGAATCTGATAACCACCTTATGATCGTTGCTTCAGGTTGGAATGGCTTCGATCCATCTGGACATGCAGTCAACAATGAGAAGAATGTATTCAAAGCCGTCCAAATTAGGGAAGGGTCCCATAAAATCAATCCCCCAGATATCGAAGATTTCACATACAAGAATCGGCTGTAAGGGCATCATATCACGGTGGCTCATGTTGCCTAAGGTCTGGCAACGAGTGCATGCCTTACAGTGATTGTATGTGTCTTTGAAAATTGTGGGCCAATAGAAGCCGCACTGGAGGACTTTTGCTGTGATTTTATGACCAGAGAAGTGTCCACCACAGGCCTAGTCATGGCAGAAGGATAAAATGTCCTGAATTTCCGCTTCCGGAACACATCGTCGGATGATTTGATCAGCACCAATGCGGAAAAGATACGGGTCTTCCCAAAAGTAGTACTTGGCATCATAAAGTAATTTTTCATTCTTGGCTTTTGGCCAATCGGATGGTATTTGATGTGATGCCAAGTAGTTTACTAGATCAGCAAACCATGGAAGTCCTTTACTGATAGTCAGGAGGTGCTCATCGGGGAAATGTTCAGTAATGGGTCCGAAAGGGTTGATAATATAAGAAGGAAGGTAGGATAAGTGATCAGCTACCACATTCTATTTCCTCGCCTTGTTGCGAATCTTGAGGTAAAATTACTACAACAGCAAAATCCAGCAGATTAGTCAAGGTTTCGCATCCTTCTTCGCAAGGAGATGCCTCACAGTAGTGTGATCTGAGTAAATGATAACACAGGAACCCAAAAGATATGATCTAAATTTTTCCAAGGCAAATACTATGGCTAGCAGCTCTTTCTCAGTAACTGTATTATTACGCTGAGCCTCGTCAAGTGTCTTGCTAGCGTAGTAAATGACCACAGGTTTCCTGTCTATTTTCTGCCTAAGTACCGCCCCCACAACGTAATCAGATGCATCGCACATGATCTCAAAGGGTTGAGACTAATCAGGGGACTGCAAGATAGGTGCTTGGGTAACTCAATCACGCAGGATCTCAAATGCTTGAGTACACTCCTTGGTGATTTCAAAAGGGACATCCTTAGATAGAAGATTAGTCAGGGGGCACACGATTTTTGAGAAATCGGGAATGAATCGACGGTAAAAATCGGTGTGCCCCAGGAAGGATCGGATGTCTTTGACTGAGCTAGGCATGGGGAGTTTGGAAATAAAATTCACCTTGGCTCAATCAACCTGGATGCCCTTTTCAGAGATAAGATGTCCCAGGACAATTCCCTCAGGTACCATGAAGTGGCTCTTTTCCCAGGAAAGAACCAAGTTCACATCGATGAACCCCCTGAGTATCTGGACCAAGTGCAAGAGGCAACTGTCAAATGATTCACCAAATACTGAGAAGTCATCCATGAAGACTTCAAGGTATTCACCTACCATATCTGAGAATATGGCAAGCATGCATCGCTAAAAAGTAGCGGGTGGATTACAGAGACCAAACGGCATCCTTCGGAATGCGTAAGTTCAGAAGGGGAAAGTGAAGGTGGTCTTTTCTTGGTCCTCGGGATGGATTGCAACCTGGTTGTAATCGAAGTACCTGTCCACAAAGCAGAAGAATCGATTTCCCGCTAGTTTCTCAAGAATCTGATCAATGAACGATAATGGGAAATGATCCTTCTTTGTGGAGGAATTGAATCTTCTCTAATCAATGTAGACTCTCCATGAGTTTGCTATATGGGTCGGTATGGCTTCTCCAGTTTCAGTCGTAATGACGGTGAGCCCTGCCTTTTTAGGCACAACATGGATTGGACTCACCCACTGACTGTCAGAGATTGGGTAGATGATCCCTACATCTAACCACTTGTTGATCTCCTTTTTCACGACATCCTACAGATTGGGATTCAGGCGTCTCTGCATTTCATGGGATGGTCGTAAGCCCTCTTCAGTGTAGATGTGATGTGTGCAATATGAGAGGCTGATACCAGTGAGATCATCGAGAGTCCATCCAATGGCTCTTCGATGTTGCTGGAGTATAGAAATCAGGCATGTTTCCTAATCAGGTGTGAGTCAGGAGTTGATAATCACAAGAAACGTCCGATTGGAACCCAAAAAGACATACTTGAGATGATCGAGAAGAGGCTTTAATTCCACAACTGGGTTTTCAGCAGCAGCGGGTAGTTCAAGATGGGTGTCGGGAGCAAAGGAAGGAGCTATGGGTGTGTCTAGGTTGAGTTCGGGCTCCTTTAATTGTGGGTTTTGATCCTCTTATGGTTGATTACAAAGAGTTGGTTTTTCTTCGATAAAGTCATCAACCACAGCTTTAATATCGTAAATTTGTTCTATAACTCCGTAATTGATTCCATGTTGGGCCTTAAAGATGTCGATCTTTAGTGTCTTGCTTCCAAATTTTAATTCAATTTGGCCCTCCTCACAAGTGATATTGGCCCTAGTAGTGGCCAGAAAGGGTCTCCCTAGTATCATCGGTGTATTCTTCACATTCTCAGGAGCATCCATGTCTAAGACAATAAAGTCCACTGGAAAATAGAAATCATGCACCATAACTATGACATCCTCGAGAATTGCTTTTGGTGACTTAATTGATCAGTTGACTAGTTGTAAAGTCATTTCAGTCGGTTTAAGTTCAGATTCCTCGAAATAGTCTAGTAGGGATGTGGGTATCAAATTTATGGAGGCTCCTAAGTCTAATAAGGCTCGATCAAATCGTATATTGCCAATTTCACAAGAGATCAAAGGGGCACCTGGGTCTTTTGCCTTAGGCAGGAGTTTGCTCAAGATGACAGAGCTAACTTGCTCTAACAGTATGATCGGATTCCCATCTTTGGTTCGCGACTTACGCCTAGGTGTACATACGTCTTTCAGAAATTGTGCGTAAGCCGGTACGTGGCGTATCACATCCATTAAAGGGATGTTTATATGGACCTACTTAAAGAGCTTAACCAAGTCCTCCTCCGGTGCCACGGTTTTGGTTATCCTTTCTCCCTTGGTCAAGGCCTCAAGAAATGGAACCTTAGATGGTTCCTCTATAATGGGTCCAGGTTCTTGATCTGGGATAGAGGTGTCCTGGATAACTATCCTATCATTAGGGTTTGTATTACCAGGCTGGGAGTGGCTTGGATAAGGTGAGTCCTGTGTTGTTTTGCCAGTGAGGATAGTAACAGAATTCAATCCTACCTGGTTCTGGTTTGGAGTGGGTAGAAGAGGTGCTTGCTGCTGGTAACCTGTATATGATGTTGAAGCCCCCATCCCATCAGGTGATTTAGTAGAAGGGGCCTGATAAACAAAGTGAGCTTGGCCCGGATTTGGGTTCTTAACGTGCCTCTGGTTCAGCATGTTATTTGGATTAGGTAGAGGTTGTGAAGGAAGTGCACCAGGTTGGCGAGGATTTGCCATCTGGGCAAGTTGATTATGAACCTCTGTGATCTCGTCTTTGTGTTGTTTTTGCATAGTTGCATTCTTCTTCTGAATGTCAGCCAGAGTCTGAAGGATAAGAGTCATTTGATCTGTCTGAGTCGGCCCAGATTGATAAGTTGGGTTAAGCTGAGGCTAAGGCGACTGATATGGATGAGGAGCTTGTGGTCGAGGCGGATATTGAGGTCTCTAATTTTGATTATTTCCTGACCATGTGAAATTGGGCTAATTACGCCATCCAGGGTTGTAGATGTTTGAGAATGGATCATTCTAAATGGCGTTGAGGCGCTCGTAGGTTTGAGGAACCTCGAGAAAATCAAAATATGAGGGTTCAGAGTTCCCCCAACTAGAGTAGGTGGATCCAGAGTTTCCTCCGCAACCAGAATCAGACAGGGGTGGATATGGGTCCATCCCCTGAGAAGGTCGATGATAGATGTTGTGCATGGCCTCCCTGTTAGAGGGTGGTTGTGTGAACGAGTTTTGCATAGAGGTGGCTCACTGCAAATGTCGAGTTAGCTCATCCACCTTCTTCTCAATAATAGAGACCTTGTATAGATGATTGGCCATCAGTTCCAAGTCGACGGAAGAGGATAGGCCTTGTGTCTCATGTGCTCCCTTTGGATTCGTCAATGCACGGGTATTCGTCCGATCGAACATGCCCATGGATTCATTATTGATGGAGTTCTCACACTTATTCTCAAGAATCTCCCACACGGTGTCTCAATGTTGACCCATGATGTTTCCTCCGCAAGTCACATTGACGAATAATCGAATATCCTCACGAAGTCCCTGGTAAAAAGACTGGACTTGTTCCCATTTAGGAACTCTGTGATGGGGGCACTTTCGCATGAGATCCAGAAAACAATCCATGCTTCGTGAAGTGGTTCTTCTGTTTGTTGTGTGAAATGTGTGATCTGGTGTCGTAAAGCATTTGTCCGACCAACAGGGAAGAACTTTCTCAAAAACTCGGATTGAAGTTCCACCTAGGTGTTGATTGGACGCATTTGGGTTTGGTACCATTTAGCAGCTTTATCCATGAGAGAGAACATTTTCATGAGTAGAACATCCAAATTTTGAGCTTCTGACCTGAAGGTTTGGGCCAGATGCTTGAGTTGTTTGATATGCTGGAAAGGATCTTTGGAATTATGCCCATGGAATTTTGGAATGGCATGAATCATGTTGGGCTTGAGTTTAGTGTCAGGACCTCCAGTAGGGATTTGTACTCAAGGTTTGATTGCCACCGCAGCGGGATTGTAGTGATCTCACATCATTGGATGCTGCGGTGGGTTGACAAAGGCTTGGAATAGATCATTAAGGCGCTGAAGTTGATTTTCAATATTATTTTCTTCTATGGGTTGTGCCATGATGATGGATGAAGGAGAATCAGGTTCAGATGAATCAGAAGAGATATCAATAGGATTGGGTTGTTGCACAAACAAGAAGGTCGAGGCTTGAACTCGACATGAAGGAGTGGCTAGAGGAGGCCTCAAGGATGGTCTTAGAGACCTCCTCCAGAACATGCATCGATGGAGTAGATGAGAGGTAGAATGTGATGGACCCAATCAAGACACCCAAAAATTTTGGATGACTATAGAGGTTCAGGGTGGATGATACCCCTTAGTCAGAAAGCCGTCCACCTAAGAATTACCTGGGCAACCAAAGAGGGAGAGTCCCACAAAATCCCCTACATGGTAGAGTGCCCCCACAGGTTACAGGGTTTCCCCCACCCGACCTCTCTTGTCACTGATGTTCCAGGTAGACCAGAATGGGGACTTGACCTCTTAAGTCTACCAGTTTTAATTAAGAGAAAGGGTGCTTTGAGAAAGGGTGCTTTAGAATTTCACTTGAACTTTAAGATGTGTTGAGTGCAAAAGTGACCTAATTTGAAGATTGGTTGACCTAAACAAGGTGGGTCACTTCACCTGTATTGTCCTCTTGAGAATCTTAGGTCCCTCTTTTAGTGTTCAAGTGACTTTAAGAGCCTGATTTTAGGGTTTTGCTTGAATAGATCAGTTCAATCAAGGCTTAGGCACATATTGTTTGAAAGATCAATTCTTGATTAAGCAAGTGTGTCTCTAAAAACCCTAAACTAGAATCCTTAATTGGCCCTAATTTGGTCCAATTTAATTTGTCAAAATGTGGTACCTAGGGCTCAAACAAGAATGTGATAGTCCTAGATACCTTAAGCTTTAAGTGGGTGCACAAATCAGGATTTGTTGTCCAAATAAAATGTATCAAATCAGGCAACTCGATGAATTATCTAAGGATAGAATGCAAGTAGCCCTAATTGATTTTTTTTTCCTTTTAACTTTTTCAAAATTAGGGGCTTAAGAGAGAGAGTAGTTAAAACTTACCTGCCTCTGGTGTGTTTACTATGTGGCAGATCTTCCCTGAAACAACCACAACAAAAGAGATATAGAAAGTTAGAATCTAAATCAGAATTGTAATCAAGAGTTCTAAATTGCCCGTTGCTCCTTGGCAACGATGCCAAAATGTTCGTGCACTAAATCGGTGTTTTAAGATTGTCGTGTTATAGTATAGCCAAAATAGCACTCAAACAAATAAATTTTATTACTCGAAAAGGTTCCGAGGTCGAACACAGGGAGCAATATGGAATTTAAAGCTCAAGACATAATTTAAATCAAGAATAAAGATTGCAATAAAAATAATGTCATGATCAATATGCAAAAAGAATGGAGTAAAATGATGATTTAAATCACCAATTACTCCTCACAAATAATACTTAAATCAAGTCTCAAATATATGCAATTAAAGTATCAGATGTCATAAGTAGCCCTGTGCTACAGTGCTAAGGTTTTTCTTCTTCTTCTCTGTTTCCTCTTGTGCCCCTCTTCTTCTTGTGCGGGTTCTTCTCTTCTTCTTCTTCTTTGTATTTTCTTCCTCTTTCTTTCTTTCTCTACTGCTCAAGCCTTCTTCTTCTTTCTCTGTTCAGCTACTTTGCACAGAGGGGGGAAACCTCTTGAATTGGCTAACTGTCAGCCAATTCTCTCTGCAGTAAAACCCTCCCCCTACCCTATGCGATCTCTCCTTCTCTTTCTCTCTTAGGCTTCGCCCTCCTAGGGCCTCTCAGTGGCTAACTGGGTAATCGGGTAGGCGTAAACCCGGGTCCAGGGCTGCAGGCATGGTTGTAGCCAAGGAGTGAAGGGCTTAGGCAGGTCTGGCGCACCAAGTCCGCGAGGTCAGGTGTCACAGACGAGGCGCATGTGAGGGGAGCGTGCAGGGGACCTCACCCCTTGTGTGTCGAGGTGATAAGGCAATATCACTTTTTCAATTTATGCACCTTCAACTACTCAGCCACTTCCGATGTGGGACTAAACCACGCCCCTTTCTTCGCGTACGTCTGTAGCAAGGTGGTTCCTCTGATTGGCATACCTGCTAAGGGAAGGGGCTTCAATTGACCACCTGGAAGTGGTGCTGAGGCTATTCCGCACAGCCTGGAGATGAGATCCCGAAGCTGTAGGCTTGATTAAAGCTTCAAGCAAGTTCATGGCTACTGCATCAATGGCAGAGGAGGCTGGAACATGAAATCCAAGAATAAGGATCTTGCGACCATGTCAGAAGGTTCAGCAGATTCGCCGTGGATTGGCAAGTGTAACGGTGGTGGTTGTGCTTTGTGATAGTGTGTGAGGAGGTCTAACGACCTCGAGAAGGGTGGCCGGAGGTGCGTGAGTTGGGTGCAGATTCTGAAAGAGCAATTGGCCTAACTAAGTTAGGGCTTTTGCTCCTAAGGTTGAGGTAATGGTGAGGAGCATGGAAGCAGCACAGTTGGGGGAGTACGGAAGCCACTAGGGATCGCCGGAGGTCTGCCAGCGAGATGGAAGACAAAGGGTGATCAGGCAAGTCAGCGATCGAAACAAAGTGGAGAATGTCTAGAAACGAGAAGTGGAAGATGAGGAGTCATTTAGGAGAGGTAGCAGACGACTGGGAGCGAAGTTGGCACCGGTTGAGGTATGGCCAGTGCCGGAGACAAAGCTGCTTTGATAAGGGGTGGACGGTGAGGATGGAGATAGGGATGTCAGCTGGTGCTGCTTGACGAGGAAGAAGGCAAGGAAGGAGAATCTGCCACTGGTATTGCAGTTAGACAACGAGGGGGGCAAGGAAGGTCGCCGGGGTTTGAAGAGCAATTCGGTCGGAGGAGGAGAGAACTTGAGTGTTACTCTGGTCGAATTCAAGCTTGAGGGGTTCGGCCTAGCCTAGGCTTTCTTTTATAGGTCATCAGAGGGCGATTAGAGCTTGGGAAGCAAGCTTCCCAAGCTTGGAAAGCTCGTCGAGGTTTGGGAATTCTTTGATACCCAAATCTCTCATGCATTCTCATAAGAGATTGGGTAGGTTTTAGGGATTAGGATCAAGTTCAAAAGGAAGGGAATTTCTTGACGAACTTCCCTCTCAAATTTGAAAGGGATTCGTCAAGAAATCAGGGAGTTCTTTCCAATTTAAGGTTACTAGAGCAAGTAGGAATAGGTTTAATGGTGGCGACTTTTTTGTGAGAACGATGACAAAGTTAGGGGTTTATTTGAAAAGATTTTGAAAGTTAAGGGTAGAAATGTAATTTACAAACTAGGTCAAGACAAACTCATCTTGGGTCCAAATTTTGGTACAAACCTAATTTGGACCTAAAAAATCTAATGGTGAAGTTGGATTTTGGTTTTGACCATGTTTGACTAGGTAATTTATGTAAAAACCCAAATTAGGGTAAATGTCTGTCTGTGACTTTGTTTTGGGTCAAAACAGGTTCTGATAGTCAAATTGATGGTTCCAAGCCCTAGAGAATATTTTTCTATGAATTTTAGAGGGTTTAGGTGAATTTTATCCTGATCAGAATTTCAGTTAATTAAGCGGGTCTATTTTTAAGGTTTCAAAAGGTCATTTAATTCTCAGAACACATGCAAACCCTTTTCTGATTGTTCTAACCCACTTGTTATATTTTTAAGACCATTTGACCTTCATTAAACCCTTGAGAAAATCCATGGTTGTATGGTATTCATGATAAGCTGGTAAAATTACAGTTTTAACCCTAGTTTCTTATTTTTCCCTCAGAATGATTATGCAGTGACTGTGACTCTCTGGCAGTTATGTAGGAGCATTTACTGACTTAATTGGGTCAAAATGAGATAGTTATGGCTCATGATGGTGTCCCCATGAGTGCTTGCAAATTTGATCATTCTTTCTAGGGCTTTTAGGTCACCTAAGTCTACACTGTAGGGCCTAGCTTGTTTGCTTGGTTGTGCACACACTGTTCACTTATCTGTCTCCTTTGCATCCCTCCCTATTCTTCTCTAGTACATGCACAAAAGATGTTCACTTCACCCTGAGCTGGTTGCATTACAGAGAAACCCCAAGAGGAGAGTAAGTTACTTGAGAGTTAGAACTGTGGAATGGCCGACTCGAGAGTTGAGGATCTTGAGGATCAACCTCAAACCTAATGCCATGGCCATTATCTAGGCTTAAATCACAACCAACCACCAACTCCAACAACAACAGATCCAAACCATCGTGCAAGCCATACACCGACTGTAGAACCCTCAAGGGCAACCCCCACCAAACCCGCCACAACCCCCTGAGCGCCAACCAAGGCCTCTTCGTGATTTCTATGTCCATTTGCCATCCGAGTTGAACCACATCTTAGGGTCCCCAAAGAGGGAGATAATTTTTAGTTGAAACCTAATGTCCTTAGCTTGATCCAAAGCCACTTTCATGGGAGCTCAAATGAAGACCATTTCCAACACCAAGAGACCTAGACCAGATTGGCTGGATCATGAAATGAAGGAACATCAACCTTGATATTATTTTAATGAAGATGTTCCCCTTCTTCCTGAAAGGCAAAGCTTCTCATTGGCATAGAACTTTAGGGAGACCCATCTCCACTTGGGAGGAACTGAGGCACACATTCTTGAAGAAGTTTTTTCCTATAGGAAAGACCAATGCCCTTAGAAGAACCATTACCTCATTCACCTTACAAAGTGGAGAGCAATTTCATGAGCTGTGGGAACAATTTAATGAACTATTGAGGAAATGCCCACACCATGAAATTCCAAGGTGGCAATTTGCCCAGATATTCTACCATGGCCTGGATATCACCCTTAGGATCTTCGTCGATGGTTCATGTGGAGGCAATTTTCTGAATAAGGATGAGGAAAGCGCGTTGGAACTCTTTGAGTCCATGAGTGAGAACTCGCTTGATAATGCCTCCATGGCCACATTCAATAGGTCCAGTCAACCCCGTGGTGAGATTTATACAGTACAACTAATTCAGGGATGGTTGACATGGACACCATAGTGAAGAACCTAGATCGGGTTGGGTTGGTGGACAAAAAGATTGATGAGCTTCTGAACCAATCTCGAGCCCCACTGCAAACCTTCTCACTAGCAAAGGGAGCTCACAATGTCAACCTGGTTCAATCTATGAACCAAATGCACCTAGAATAACCTCCAACTATGTTCCAGGGAGGGACCTTTTCTCCCTCATACGCTGATTATTCTTTCCCCTCCTCTTCAGGACCTTCTGCCTTTGAAGATGCTAATGCCATCCAGGGCTACTCTAAGCCTGACCCTTTCTCCAACACCTACAACCCTGGATGGTGCAATCACCCAAATTTTACCTGGTCGAACCAAAAATCGAACTAATTCCAAAACCAACCCAGGCTAAACCCATCCTCCTATCAACAAGGTCCTCCTAATAGATCACCCTATAATCAGAATAGGGTAGCTCCTACACAGCAAAGCCAAATGGACACCCTGATTAAAACAATGGCTGACATGAATCAGAAACATCAGGAGGAAATGGCTTTAGTGAAGGGACAATTGAGCCAGCTGTTGGATACCAAACAATAGGGATTCCTTCCATCTCAGCCATAGCTAAACCCAAGGAATGTAATGAACAGAGGCCACAATCCTCAAGGGTTCTAACAAAATCAGTGGAAAGCCCATGTGATTTTATAAGCCTTGCAAACACCCCCTAGGTTTGTTGCTTCTTCTTCTTCTCAAGGACCCAACCATGGTTCCAATGGCTCAGCCAATACGATTACCTTGAGAAGCGGCACCCAAACCCAGGACCCCCAATGGTCGATCCCTCCTGTAACTGCAACTCCCAAGATAATTGATGACACTGAGGATGAGCGAGAGGAGCCCAAGGATCAGGAACCTGACCCTATTCAAACCCAAGTCCCATACTCTGAAGCCTTGGATAAGATCAAAAAGAAAAGAAACCTGCCTGAAAATGAGGAGTTATTGGAGATATTCAAATAAGTGCAGATCAATATACCCCTCCTCGAGGCAATAAAACATATCCTGGCTTACACGAAGTTTTTAAAGGATGTTTGCATGCCTAAGAGTAAGCCAAAAACCCAAGTACCTAGGAAGGTAGTGCTATCTGAGTAGGCCAGTCTGGTGATTTTGAATAGCCTACCTCCTAAAAGTAGAAACCATGGAGCACCTTTGATCTCTTCTAATATTGTTGATTTGACTTTTGCTAGAGCGCTCCTGGATTTAGGTGCTTCAATAAACTTGATCTCGACTACCCTTTAACACTGGTTTGGATTTGGAGAACTAAAACCTACACCTATGACTATCCAACTAGCTGATCGATCTATGAAAACCCCGAAGGGGGTAGTCGAGGATGTAATTGTTCGAGTCAAGGACTTCTACTTCTCGATTGACTTCTTAGTCCTTGACATGGAAGTCATCAAACAATTACTAAACATGCCCATCATCTTAGGCAAACCCTTTTTCGCTACAACTAAGGCTAACATTGACTATGACACGAGATGTATGGAAATTGCCATTGGAGACAAGAAGATGCAATTGGATATCTTCAAGGCAACTAAGTCTTTTGATTTTGCTTGGGTCGAGGAATGCAATCCCGTGGATACCCTAGTAGAAGAGTGCTTAATAGTTAGTTCCTTAGAGAGATACCAAACTCAACTAGCTTTAGACTACCCCGACCCATCCGAATCCCTGGAGGTTGCAAATAGAGCTGATTATCACTAGCAATCTCCACCTAAAGGGATTGATGTCACTCAACTCCCTCCCTTCCCTTACCTATCCAACATTGTACCACCCATACCTGAACTGAAACCTCTACCCGACAACCTTAAGTATGTCTTCCTAGGACCTGATCATACTTTCCCTGTGATTATCAATGCACATCTAACCAGGGACCAAGAGCTTAGGTTGACTACAACACTTTCTGAACATCGGGCGGCAATTGGGTGGACAATTTCCGACTTCAGGGGAATTAACCATAGCTATTGTACTCACAAGATCTTTTTGGAAGATGGGGCTTGACCTTCTCTCCAGATGCAAAGGCAGCTGAACTCGAACATGCAAGAGGTCATTAAACAAGAGATTATTACAAATGATCAACCGCACCACCACCACGTGGCAGGTATGTACTGACTATAGGAAGTTGAATGAAGGTACCAAGAAGGATCATTTCCCCCTGTAATTCATTGATCAGATTCTCGAACGATTGGTAGGGCGAAAATATTTCTACTTCCTGGATGGATATTCAGGATATAACCATGTTGCTATTGCACCTGAGGATCAAGAGAAGACCACATTCACCTACCCATGTAGCACATTTGCATTCCGCCATATGCCATTCAGGTTATGAAACACACCCACTACCTTTCAATGTTGCATGCTGGCCATCTTCTCTGAGATGGTGGGTGCATACCTAGAGGTCTTTATGGATGATTTCTCCATCTTTGGAGATTCATTTGACCACTGCCACAGCAACCTGGAGAAAATTAGGAAGCTGGGAAAAGAGCCATTTCATCGTTCAAGAAGGGATTATCCTCGGTCACATTGTTTTGCATAGGAGCATAGAAGTTGACCAGGCTAAAGTTGACCTAATTTCCAAATTACCACCCCCTAGCTCGGTCAAACAAATCAGATCTTCTAGGACACATTGGCTTTTACAGAAAGTTCATAAAAGACTTCTCCAAGATATCCAAACCCTTAACTAACCTTCTAGCCAAAGATGTGCAAATTGACATGACATCTGATTGCATCAAAGCCTACACCACTTTAAGGGATACAGTCTCAACCACTCATATTTTATAACCCCCAAAATGGTCCCAAGACTTTGAGATAATGTGCAATGTATCAGATTTTGCTATCAGAGCTGTCCTAGGACAAAGAGAGGAGAAGAAACCCATGGTGATCTTATTGGTGCTACAGCACCACGATCATTTATTTTGATGATAACAAAACACGTGTTATTTACATTTGCATTTGAAGTCTTAGATTTCAGGACATTTGCAAATGGAGATGTGTTTAGACAGAGTTCGAGCTCGCATCCATGGTGGATTGGAAGAGCTTGACAGAGGAGAAGGAGCTTCGCAAGGAGCGAAAGCTTGAAGAAGGAAGGAGATGAAGAATAGGATAGATTTCCTTCATTGTATTTTGTACTTTGCTTTTGCTCTTTATTTCTTAGATTTTATGTTAAAGAGCCTCAAAGAACCCTTAAAGGAGTCCTAGAAACACTTGCACAACCCTAGGATACTTAGGTTTTCTATAGAGAACTTAGAAAACCAAAATAGGGTTCTCACAGCCTCATCAGATGTCCAATCTGGAAATCAGACATCTGATAGTGACTTTTAAGACATTTGACTATTGACTCAGACGTCCAATAACTTAAGCTGGACTTAAAAGGTTCTGTCTGATGAAATCAGAAGACCAAACCTTAGTCCAAACGTCTTAGAAGATGACTGATGGTTGTGCTAGACGTCCAATTAGTGGAACGTTGGCTAACATAGTAAACGTTGACAAAATAGCCATTAGGCTTATATCAGACGTCCGTAGAGGACCCCAAACGTCTAATATGTGACCATTGAGCCTCGGTTGACCCAAAATCACCTTTGTCAGATTTTCTAGCCATTAACCTATCTTGGGAATCCATTCCCACTGTACAATAGGTTTCCATACATCCAGAACTAGTGCCAGACATCCTGTACGTCGTCTGATGACCTTACACTAGAACCCTATTTAGGTTTGAACCAAGTCAGGAAGGAAACCCACCTAGAATTAGACGTCTGACTTAATTCCCAAACGTCTTAAACTAGTTTTCCAAATGTCTAATCCTGGAACAGACGTCTGATGACCCTGTCAGAATCATAATTGATTCTGATTACAACCTATTTTGCCTTGGGTTCAACCCCAACGGCTATGGAAGCCTTCTAAGGTCTTCCAAAGCCTTCCTAGGCCCTCTATAAATAGAGGATCCTTGCCTTGCAAACATGCACCAAGCAACACACTTTCCACATCTTTTGTGTCCAAAACACTTTAAGAAAAGATCTTGCTCTCCATTTCATCGTTCCACATCTTGAGAGCTTTCTTCTCACTACACTCCCACTCTCCCTCCGCAATTATGAGAGCATCGTTGTGCCAAAGCGTGGTTCACACATCCGCACCTTTAGTCAATGCACTTCCAACAAAGGGAAGTTTCTTTACCTATAGTAGCTAGGTTAATCTTTGTTGGCTCTATAGGTTGTTTTGTAATTTTTCTTTGTAATTGTGTTGGGTATTCGCATTGCGAATTCCCATCTCCTTCGCCAGACAAAATCCTCCTCGTGAAAAGGAGGGGTTGAAGAACACTACCCTCGTACTAGTAGCGTGGTTGTAATTGAGGTTATACTACCCTCATTAAAGTAGTACATTAGTGGATTTGATCAACTTTGTCGATCGAGAAATCCTAAGTCGAAAGACTTAGGTGGTGGTTTTCACCCGGTTTGGTTTTCCACCTAAAAATTCTTGTGCCTATTTTGTGATTGTGCTATTTGTGAGATTGTTTACATAACTCCGCATTTTATATTATGTCACACATATCTTACCCCCTCCCATAGGGAAATTATAGATCTACTATAAGAGAAAAACCTTAGATTAGGCTCAATGGAATTATACTATAACAGAAAATGAGTTTCTCGTCGTAGTTTTTGGATTAGAAAAGTTCTAATCATACCTTCTAGGATCCCACATGATAATTTATATAGACCACTCGTCAATCTGGCACTTGTTAGCCAAAAAGGACACAAAACCCAAGCTGATCAGATGGATCCTGCTCCTGCAAGAATTCAACCTAGAAATACGTGACAAGGCTAGATCCAAGAATGTTGTAGCCGAACACTTATCCAGACTTCACTCGAAGCACATTGGACCTGCATTACCCATAACTAATACATTTCCTGATGAGTTAATTCTGGCCGTGAATGGAAAGTCTTCCCTGGTATGCAGACTTGGTTAATTAATTAGTGGTGGGGCAAATTCCACATGGTTGGTCTAGACAACAGTGGGATAAGTTCTTGGCTAAAGCCAAACACTATTTCTGGGATAATCCTATGTTGTTTAGACTTTGTGCTAACTAGATCATTAGAAGTTGCATCCCCGAGGATGGGGTTCAAAGTGTGCTATCCTTCTATCATGACCAAGCTTGTGGTGGCCACTTCTTTGGAAAATAAACGGCTGCAAAAGTTTTGCAGTCCAATTTTTATTGGCCATCACTATTCAAGGATGCACATAACTTTGCTAAAACCTGTACTAGATGCCAGACTCTAGGGACCATGACCAAGGAAGACATGATGCCTCTACAACCCAATCTTATCATCGAAATATTCAATGTCTGGGGCATTGATTTCATGGGTCCCTTCCCACCATCCAACGGCCTCAAGTATATATTAGTCTTAGTAGACTGCGTCCCAAAATGGATCGAAGCCGTGCCTACCCGAAAGTGTGATCATAAGGCCATCATGGACTTTGTTAAGAAGAACATCTTTTCCCAGTTCAAGATACCTAAGGCCATGATTAGCGATGGTGGGAGCCACTTTATTAATGCCCAGTTCCATTCGTTACTTAGAAAATATGGGGTTACTCACCGCATTGCCACCCCCATGTCACCCACAAACGAACAGGCAAACTGAGGTCTCAAATAGGAAAATTAAGAATATCTTGCAAATGACTATAAGACATAACCGGAAGGATTGGTCCACTAGGTTGGATGACACCCTCTGGGCATACAAGACCGCTTATAAGAACCCAATCGGCATGTCACAATACCGCTTGGTCTTTGGCAAAGCTTGGCACCTTCCAGTTGAGCTGGAGCACTGGGCATATTAGACCATCAAACAATGCAATATGGCTTCCCATATGGCCGATACTCAAAGGAAGCTTCAGTTCACCGAGCTCAAATAGATTCATTGGGATGCTTATGAGAACAACAGACTGCACAAGGAAAAGATGAAAGCTGTCCACAACCGACACATTAAGAGAAAAACCTTCGAGCCAAACTAACAAGTCTGTCTTTTTGATGCAAGGCTTAAGTTGTTTCCCGGGAAGTTGCAGTCCAAGTGGATGGGACCTTACTGGGTGGTCCGATCATTTTCCAATGGAGTGGTAGAAATTGCTGATCCTAAAACTGGGCAAACCTTTACACTTAATGGACAAAGATTGAAACATTTTCTTGCCAAGGTTCTACCGAAGGAAGTTGTAACCCTCATTGAGGGTTAAACTGAAGCTTCACCAAGCTGGAGACAATAAACTCAGTGCTTCCTGGGAGGCAACCCAAAGGATTCAAGCTAACTAGATACACTGTTAAAACTCAAGTGATTTCTTTCCATACTCCCCTACATACATTTATTTTCCAATGAGGACATTGTGCAAGATAGGCATGGGGGGTAAGGTAATTCTTATTTTCTAAGTACAAAACTATCAACTTGAACTAGTTTTTGTTTCTTTTATTCATATATAAAAAAAATTAGGAAAAGAAAACTTAGGCATTAGGAGCTTGTTAACTTTAGGAAATAATACGTTAAGGACCTAAACACTTAGACTCTTCAAGTCTTTGAGCTTAATTAGCTTGGGTGTCCACTAAAGTGTGGACTTGTTTCTCGAGTCCTCGCCACTCTTAGTCATGTTAATTTGGTTAATATAGTGGAGTGATAAGTATGCGACTTATCAACCCGCCCTCTGATTTGGGGGGACTTATAGTCTAAGCATCTGCACACTTCTCTCACTGACTTACTCCTCAGCGGTTCTAATGGAAATTAGGTAGCTAATGAACCTCCTGGATGGTATGGCTAGCAAGTTGTCGCGGGTTAGATGCCCCATTAGCAGGTTGTCCAAAGCCCAGCCATACGACCCATTCTCTTTGACAGATGCCTTTAACTAAATCTTAAACTAGGGAAGCCACCTGCTTAAAAATAAAAGAAAAGAAAAAAAAGAGAGAAGAAAGAAAGGAGAGAAAAAAAAAGTCACACTTCACCACACGAGTATGGCTGGCAAGTTGTTGTGGGTTAGATGCCCCATTGCCATTTGTCCAGAGCCCAGCTCATAAAATGAACAAAAATTTTGAAACACTTAAGGAAGGAGCGGGGAAGTAGAATAGGCCAGAGAGATATACATTGGGTTCGCCCTTGTGTTGGCCCCATAAGAATAAAAGTAGAGGGAAAGATAATGGTCAAATAGATACACATTTAGGTAGAATTTTCCTTTCTAGGTGACCTAAGGGCGTAGAAACCTGAAGTTCCTTCTAATTATCGTCGAGTGAGTCTTTAACAATTGCCACAATAAGATGCTTAGCACTCAGAGTCCTTTTTGAGTCTTGGATGGGTTGGGTTAACGTAAAAGGTTACCTTGAACTCTCAACTCCAAAATCCAAAAAAAATGAAAAGAAGAAAAAGAAAGAAAAAAATTAATTTGCTTTTATACAAAATAAGGCAAGGACATGGGCGGTCTGCATTTTGGTGGATATCTGAGCATTGCTGAGACTCTGTGTTTTATACCCTTGGGAGAAATTTCCTCCTATTGACAAGTAACTTATGCTAGAGCAATTAATTCTCAATTCTAATTGTAGATAGCATTTAGTTTGACCGTGCTAGGGACTAGCAAGGGTGGGCATGAGGGTATGATGACTCTACAAATAATAGTGAAATTACATCACTTAGAGTCAGTTTCGAGGGCTCATGTGCGTAAATATCATAATGTAGTGGGTTTGGGAGCATTGCGTACATGTAGTATAGCCTTTACATTCAGATTTCTTATAATTACCAATTAATGACCAAGTTGTACAAGTGCATGTTGAAATAAGTCTCAAATAAGCAATCCGAGTGTACAAATGGAATCAGAGCAATGATCGTAGTCCAACGATGCAAGAATCTTCTCAATCAGAGCCCTGTACATCTGGACAAAGAGAAGAAGATGGACGGTCTGGATGGCACCATGTGGCACCGTCCAAATCGCCCACTACTCAACTTCCTACTTCTAAGCAATGCAACCTCTGATCTGGGCCATTGGATCATCATCCAATGGCCACGAAGCAGCCATGTTGCCCCTCCATGCCGTGCCTCACATGTGAAGAAGAGTGCCACAAGAGATCTTGACTATTGGATTGAGATCCAACAGTCAAAATCATGTGAGCCCCTCACCATCCATGTAGCAATCCACATGGATAGCGCAGTGGGAGAACACCTTCTTCGCAGCGTCGGATGCAGGTTCAAAACGCAATGTGCGGCCCTCCTCAGCGCATTTGCGGTGCAATTCAACCATGCGATGGAGGATGAAGGGTGGGGATGAAGCCACGTCACCCACACATGAAGAGTGCAATCCAACTATTCGCTAGCGAGTTAATCTACACTACTGAAGCACGATTCTTGTGCCCTCATTACGCCACATGGTATCATGGTTGGGGAGGATCTGGCGACATGCGATTGCACGCACACTTAGCGTGATCTGGTAAGGACAAGACTCATGCGATCTTAGTTGTTCGTCGTCGATCCAACGACCGACATGCCTCCTCGCAACCCAATTGTGCACAAGCGCATCCAGTAGTGCATGAGCGTATGTGGGCACCGATCCAGTGCCCCTGATCAGCCCAGTGCAGTCCAGCATAGTTCAAGGTGCAATTTAGGGCGATTAAAGTCAGTTTAAGGCCCTTTCATCACCTATAATAGGCCCTATGGACCCCCATTGTCTTCCATCTTCTCCACCAAGCATCCCTCCACCCTCTAGAGCTCAAAGCAAGGTTCCTGGAGTTGCTGAGCCGCCAACGGAAGCATCTCCACCATTGTGGCTACCTCAACGCTCCTCTTTCTGTAACTATTTTCCAATTTTCCTTAGTTTAATGTTTATGTTTCTTTAAGCATTCTTCTAGAGCTATGGTTTGTAGTTGTAAGACACTTTTGCTTATGCAATATAGTAGTTTTCATTATCATAATCATGGTCTTTTTAAATTCTATTCATGCCATTCCAGGTTTTTATTGCGACATTATTCTATCTTCTTTTCACACATAGTTAGTAACCACATTCTTCTGTGAAATTTCTAACCATACTCTCTCTCTCTTTCATGCAAGCAAAACCATCATGTGGCAATAAAAGTAAGAGACTAATTGATTCAATTTTTTGCCTCCCTGAAATCGACACTCATACTCATCTTCATATCCTTCTTTAAAATTGTCGTTTATTAGCATGCTACAATGAATGACTTATTACATTGCATTTCTCAATGTCAGACGGCACCACCGAAGACTACAAGCCAAAAGACGAGAAGAAAATCATGATAAATTATAAGGCTATGAGCATACTTTATTGTGCTCTCTCTAATGAAGAATTTAATAGAATTTCTCAGTTTGACTGTAACGACCCGGTTCCCGAGTCCCTACGAGACACGAGAACCGGACCGACTCGACTAATCCCAAGACCTAGTCGTCCAACGAGGAAGTAACCAAAAGAGCAGTAAAATAAACTACATTCAGCATGAATATAACTAACAGTAAGAAAGTACAGCAGTAAGGAAAGAAACTACTACAGTATAAACCACCACAACAGTAGAACAACATTTATCATATAACATGAACTGCAGGTAAAGAAAAGTACAGCGGAAACAAGAACTACTCACTATAACGGAAACAAAGAGGTACAAAAGACAGTGGTAACTCTACTGGACCCTACTCGGCCCAGCGTCCTCTACAGCCGCTGACCCTGGCTGCTCAACATCTGGTCCTGAAAAAGGTAACGAGTGTAACACGTCAGCAAAACACTGAGTAGAGTGGCAACTAAAACTAAAGACAACAGTAGAGTGTACAGTAGCTGTTATGTTCTATTACTTTCTTTATTCACATCTTTCAATTGTCTCACTATTTCATTTATTCCTCAGATCTCTTACTTGATCTCGAATGTTCCTCGTGGGAACGATCTTGATTGCAGTCTTTTCCAAAAAGTAGAAGTAGCACGTGGTGCTCTCCTGGCCGGGAGAGTCCCCCGTGGTGATCCTACCCTCAGTCAACCACCCCAAGGTCACTGACAGACGTAACGGTGACTACGGCACGTGTGATAAACGCACAGGTAGCTAACCCGTACTGGCACGCGATCAGTCGTTTCCGTTAACAGGTGCGCCCAAAGCACAGCACGGAACCAGTCCAGGGCAGAGCCCTCTCAGTAACAGGGGTCCAACCCCTCCACAGTAACCAAACCGGGGCCTTTCCCCTCCACAGTCCGCGCACCCTCGCCTGACTACCCTAGTTTGCCCCAGCGGGCCTAACAAGTCGGTGTGGGAGGCTAGCAGAACCCCGGGGCCCGTGGGGTTCCTAGTACCTCCCTACACTAGTAGCTCTCCTCGGTACTACGTACGCGAGGGCCAACAAGTCGGTACAGAGTGGCCAGTCCTAACCCCGGGTCCCTGGGGCGGCTAGCTCCGCTCTGCACTAAACAGGGGGACAGTCGCTCTCCTTGGTACTCCGTACTCAAGGGCCAGCTCACTTCCCCAATACTATGCCATTCACTTTCCAGGAGTTCTGCTCCTACTTCCCCGTAGGGTTCCATCCTTTTTACTCAAACATCCAGGTTTCACTTTCCAGTTTCACATTCTTACAATCCCTGTTCTCAACCACGTTATTTATTCACAACAGGCAGCTGTTAATTCAATTTACAGGCAGCTTTATATCTCTTTCCATTTTCGAAGACTGCAGTATTATACATTCCACTAGTTTTCCCATCCTAGGATTCATTCCATATCCTAGGATCTATCATACAATCTAGTTTTCCAGCCCTAGGATTCATGCAACACCTAGGAGCTATCATTTCATCTATTTCTCATTCCTAGGATTCATGCAATGTCCTAGGTTCTATTTATGGTTCCATAATTTAAAAGATTTTATTAATAACTTAAAGCCACTCTACCAGGTACAACGAGAGTAATGGGGGCGTGATCGGGAATCCCGCGTGCCTCCACGACTCCCAAGACTGCAACTGAAGGAGGTCCTATCACAAGGATCAAACACAAGGAGTGTCTCAAAACAATGTATAGCTACTGTAGACGGGTAGGAGAATTAATTCTGAAAAGAACGCAACTCGAATCGCGGAAAACGAAACCCGAACGGGCCCTAAACGGGTCAAAAATGACGATACTGTGCAAAATCAGACGTCTGGAACTTCTTCCAGACGTCTTAAAAAGTGGATCAGAGAATTACCTGTTCAGCGTGGTTTCCCAGACGTCCAGAAGTCTGCGGGGACGTCTGGCCTAGCTCCCAGACGTCCGATGGTCACCCCGGACGTCTGGAGGTCGCTCCCGCAGTCTGGTACAATAGCCAGACGTCTGATTCACGTTAGATGGTGAATCACCGAGCCTGCTCACACCCATCTCCCTCCCTCAGTACGGTCAGTCGACAGGAAGGAAGAAGAAGACGGAAAAACTCACCTTTCAGACGTCTGGAAGGTCTTCCCGACGTCTCCCTCGCCGTCTGGCTATCAACCCAGACGTCTGATTCTGGAAATTCTTCCAGAATCAGGGCGCCACTCGGCCTTCGCTCGCGACGCCGCCCGCGTCGCACCTCGCGCGCCTGCTGCTCAGACCGCAGCAGTCCCTCCTGCGCCGTTCCGCGCCCCCTGCGCCCTCCGCCGGCCGGCCCTAGCAGCCCCGGCAAGCTCGCCCTCACGGCAGAGCTCCGCTCTCGCACGCAGCACCCCCTCCGCGCCCACTACGGCCATCGCCGCTGCAGCAACCTCGCGTTCACTCTCGCTCTCTGGCTGAAGGAGAAGAGGAAGGAGACGGTGGTGACGGAGTGAGGGGAGGCGTGCCCTTTTAAGGCCGCGTGGAGAGGAGAGAGAAGGATTCGCGGCAGGGGAATTTGCAGCCGCAGGAGGAAGGAAAGGCGAATATGCGGTCTGCGTGCTCAGGCGCGCAGACGACTCACGCGTGTCAAAAATAACTGATTTCCAGACGTCTAGAAACTATCCCAGACGTCTGGTCAGACGTCTGGACCACCTCCCAGACGTCTTAAAAGACGTCTGGGGCACGCGTTCGTTACATTGACACAGCACATAGGATTTGGAAGTGTCATGAGTGACACATGAAGGGACCTCAAAGGTGAAGGAAACTAAAATTGGTCTTCTTACTCAAGAATATGAGATGTTCAAGATTAAGTCGGGTGAAAGCATAAAAGAATTGAGCATAAGGTTCACCAATATCATCAACCCTCTCAAGGTGCTTGGGAAGAGTGATCCCTCAAATGAGATGGTGTTCAAATTGTTGAGGGCTCTAACCAAGGAATGTGAGCCAAAGGTTACCACAATTGAGGAAGCTAAGGACTTAAAGAATATTAGCATGGATGAAATACTTGGAAGTTTAATGGCTCATGAAGTGAAGCTTGAGCAATCCAAGAAGGAGGAAAACAAAGCCTCTAGCTCCAAGAAGAAGAGTTTGTCATTGAAAGCCAAAATTGAAAGTGATTCCGATCTTGATGAAAAGGATAGAGATGAAGATGATGAAGAGATGGCTATGTTCTCTAGAAGGTTTGAGATGTATGTAAGAATGTGGAAGCAATTCAAAAAGAGGAAAGATGACAAGAGTTCTACATGCTATGGATGTAAAAAGAAGGGTCACATACAAAAAGATTGCCCTTTACTCAATGAGGATAAGAAAGATAAGAAGGAGAAGGAAAGAAAGGAAAAGGAGCGAAAGTTCGATGACAAATCAACGAAGAAATTCTTTAAGAAGAAAAATAAGGCTTTTGCGGCAACATGGTATGACTCGAAGGAGAGTGCAAGTGGCGACGCTGACTCTGACTCTGACTCTGACTCCGACTTAAGCAAGGAGGAGGTTGCATACATGTGTCCCATGGCAAATGAGATGGAGGTACAAGACTCTACTTCTCTTGATGAGCTACTTGATGGATATGATAAGCTTTTTCATGAATGCAAAAAATTAAACATGAAAATAAAGCCTTGAAAAAGCTTAGAGTAGAAGGAAATGATTTGTTAGACAATTATAAGCTTATTGTAAATGAAAAATTGGCCTTAGAAAAGGGAAACATAAATCTGAATGTTTGAACTTGACTTGATTGAATGAAAATCTTATAGCTTCTAACACTAGTTTGCTTGTTGAAAAAGACATATTGATGGAAGAGAGTAGTGAACTTAAAAGCAAAATTACTTGCTTGGAAATGGATGTGCATGAACTTAGGATAAACACAAACAGATTGATTGATGACTTGGCTAAATTACTAATGGTAGAAAGAACTTACAAAAGCTTCTTGCAAGTCAATTGCCATCTACCTCTACGTATGTTCCTGGGTATCGTGAATCTTCCTCTACAACCAAAAAACCAACAAATTTTGTGAAGCCCAAGGGTAAAAACACCTTTGTGACACCCAAGGCTCAAAAACCAACTTATCATGAATTCTTGTATGTCCATAAGTCTCAAAAACAACCTCGTCGTGCATATGCTTTTAGCCAAAAGGCCAAGAACAAATGGATTCCTAAAAGAAACTATTTTTAGGGAAGGTATTCTAACACTTAAGGACCCAAGAAGGCATGGGTACCAAAAAATGTTCTCAACTCTTGCTTTATAGGCCTCAAAGAAGATGAACAAGTGGATTATGGATAGTGGTTGTTCAAGGTCTATGACAGGAGACTCCACACAATTCCTAAAGCTCAAGAAAATCGACAAAGGACACATGGTTGTGGGCAACAACCAAAAATACCATATTATTGGTAAGGGTATGGTACGTAATTCTTTCAAGCAAGTTAGAAATGTTACCTTAGTAGATGGTTTAAAACATAATCTTCTTAGTGTTAGTCAAATCTATGATAGAGGATGTAAAGTAGTATTTAATAAAGATAGTTTTGAAATTATAGATAAAGAAACTTTAGAAGTTCTTTTGAAAGGAAGAAGAGAAAAGGATACCTATGTTCTTGAATTTGATAAGGAAGAAATGGTTGATTGCCTCTTGCCTCTAATGAAGAAAACAACTTATGGCATTGGAGATTAGGCCATGTCAATATGAGATTAATTGATAAAATAGTTAGAAAATAACTTGATTTTAGTACCTAGTACTCTAGCTTCAGCATTTAATGTACTTGTAAGAGCTTTGGCTACACAAACTTTTCTAGTTTATTTCCTTGGAATGCATGAACTAGTATCTATATTTCCTTGTTGCACCTTGCACTTCTTTAAAGATTATGGTTTTGATGTTTATGTTGAACCATATATGTGAGCTCTATGTTGAATTACGTGTTGAGCTTATGAAGTTTATGTTGAATATGATGTCTATGATGAGTTGATGAATTGTGTTGAATGGTGCATGAATTTTACTCTCATATGCCCATGTGTTGCGTTATGCCACTCCCATTCTTTTTAATGATGTCAAAAGGGGGAGGATAATATATGAGAGGCTGATAATATATCTTGTTATTGGTTGATAATACATCTTGTTATTGTTATGGCTCTATGTGCTATGTGCTTCTCTTCAAAAAAAAAATCATCTCTTGCATCAAATCATCTCTTAGATTTTTTTGACAAGAGCACTGATAAACGCTAGTTTATCATCATTCTTATGCATTAAAACAAACCTAGCCCTTAGGATTTTACTCCGCAAACGGGTTTTTGGGCTGCATTTAGGCATAAAATAGGTTAGGCATGCATTGCGTTTTTTTATTGTTTTTTTAATATGTTTTTGTGAGTGTTACTGTCTTTTTAATATGTTTTTGTGAGTGTTAGGGATGAACAGATATACAGATCCCTAAAACCCTAGCACTCAGGAAGGAAAAGGGTGAAGGAGAAGCTCAGACTAGCTGGAACTCAGCTTGATCCAGCTCACCACAGCTGGAACCTAGCTCACTTGAACTAGGGTTAGCTCATCCCAGCTCCATTCAACTAATCTCAGCTGAATGGCAGCTCAAGAGAGTTCATCTTAGCTCACCCTAGCTCAAGTCAGCTCAGATCCAGCTCACCCTAGCTCAAGTCAGCTCAGATCCAGCTCAACCTAGCTGAGTCTAGCTCATCTCAGCTCCCACTAGTCCACAGGGAGCTCTAGCTAGCTCAGCTGAGTTGACAGGAGTTCACCCCAGCTCAGATCCAGCTACATCCATCTCCACTCAACTCCAGCCAGCTGAAGAAGAACTCATCCCAGCTCAGGAAGCTCAAGTCCAACTCCCGGGGACTTAGCTTAGCTCAACTCAATTGAGCTAAGCTACCTTAGCTGCCTCAACCAGCTTGATTCTCCCCGGGAGCACCAGACCTAGCTCACCTCATCTCATTATGGTAGAAGCTAGCTTACTTTAGCTTGGCTTAGCAACTAGAAAAGAACTAGCAAGCTAAGCCAGCTAGAGTAGCCCAATGCCAGCCTCTTCAGCAGCAGCCAGCTCCAGCTCCAACTCTAGACTTCTCCTCCTCAGCTCCTCCCTCCAAACCCTAGCTCCAACACCTTCTCCTCTACTCCCCCTTTAGATAAGCTAGCTTATCTTAGCTTATCTTAGCTAGCAACCAGCCCCTTGGCCATCCACCACCTTCAAATTCAACCCTAGCTAGCTCCACCAACTTAAGCCTACCTAAGCTAGCTACCCTACTCAAGTTGGCACCAACTTCTAGCCATCCCTTCACCCCATTGTCACCACCAAAAGACACCAAAAGTTGGCACCAAAAACTACCCCTAACCACCTCTAAATTGGCACCAACTTTCAGCCCTTAATCCACCCTACACCTACCCACATAATCCATCCTAGCCATCCACCTACCCCTCCTTCTAGAACCCTTCTTGGTGCCAATTTAGACCCCCTTCTAGAATCCATTTTGGCGCCAATATCAAGGGATGTCAACACCCATAACCACCCCCTAGGTGTCCCTTAAGCTGGCACCAATTCACCTTGGCCATTGGATCCTTAACCACCTCCATCTCTTCATCTTAGCCCTCCATTCCAAGAGTCACCTTAGCCCCCTTATTCTTCTATAAAAACCCACCACCTACCACCATTTTGGGGCATCCTCCATTAGTGTATTTCGCTACCTATACCACCTATACCTACGGCCAAGAAGAAGGAGTAGAGAAGGAGATTAAAGGGGCACATCACCAGCCCTTTTGGTGCCTTCTTCTCCCCACTCTCTTCAACTTGGGCCACGCCAAGGAGGAGGACTCTTCCATTTCAAGGAGGATGGCCAGGCAAGGGAGAAGGACCTAGGGTGGACTTCCACCCTTGGAGAGAAGCTTAGGGCACACCCCCTTAGGGCTTGCCTTGGAGGACATCACCTTGGCAGAGCACAGCAAGGAAGGAATTGGAGGACTCTTTTCAAGATTGGGAGCCACCAACCTTGGAGCAAGATGCCCTCTTCTTCACCATCTATCTAGAGGATTTGTGTTTGCTTTTCTTTATTTTTATTATTTTAGTAGTAGATGCATTCCTCTACTAGGCTTTTTTTGTAAAACACTTTTCATTAATCTAGTTGCCTTCTTTGCCATTTCTTATTTGCATTTCTACTTGCTTTGTTTGTAGCATTCTTCACTCCCTCTCCCTAATTACTCTAGGCCTCCACTTGCCTAGAGTGAGCTTAGGGAGAGGTTCTACTTGCCACTTTAGAAGTAGTTTATTAAATTTGAAGTGTAAATCACCTTCCCGCCACCATTTCACATGTCTTAATTCAAAAAACAAAAAAAATGATATATTGAAAAATACCAAAATGAAAGTTGAGATTTGTATTCCAAGCAAGAGAATCAATTTTGCAAACATTTGGCCTCCTTGGACGACCCTAAATACTCCCCTATCTTGGAATATAAATTTAAGAGTTGATCAGTTTTGCATGTTACAACGACGTATTTAACAAACCGCGTGAAATCGCCATCAAGCACTTAGTTAGGGGGAGGTGTTCAACCTCTCTATTGAATGCTTGTCATCATCAGAAAGGGGGAGAATGTAGATGCATAAACAATTAAGGACCACATTAGTCTTTAATAATGGTTTTGATGATTACAAACATTAGGAATAAAATTGGATGTTAATTATGTCTAAATGTTGCAAGAATATTTTTCAAGTCGAAGCCTTCTTGATGAAATCCAAAGCCAAGAAGGAGGAGACCATGCTAATCAAGTTTAGGTCTTTTTGTAACATAGGAAAATGATTGTAATCTTATATTTTTAGATTGTAATGAGAGCCCCAATTAGATTTCATATTAGCAAAATCATAAGGGTTTCATATGCAATTTCCACAACACCACACGTAACCTAAATAGGTCAAATAATGTCTAACTAAGTCTATAGGTGTTAGTGCATGGCCCTAACACTTAGTGAGAACCCAAGACATTAGTTTGGACAATTAGAGGTCCTTTTACTAGCCATCTAACGTTAGGTATATGATACCTAACATTACATAGTAGGTTGGGTGTCAACCAGGCCATTAGGAGATAACGAACTTTGTGTTGAACTTTGTACCTAAGTTTAGACAATTCACCTAACGTTAAAGAAACATTACCTAAAGTTAGACAGTTCACCCAGCGTTAGACATACATTACCTAAAGTTAGACAATTCACCTAATGTTAAACAAACATTACCTAACATTAGATAAACTCCCCTCTACCAGCCAAGATGCGATTAGGAGATAGCAAACATCATACCTAACTAAATACCTAACATTAGATAGTTTACCTAACGTTACATCACTTTTACTTAACATTAGATAAAACACTTTTTGACCAAATCAGTTAGCCGCTGGCAAATAAAATTGGGAAACATTTTAACCGTTGAAGGGGGTCATATGCACACCTAAATTAGTCCAAACACCCCTCTATATATATGAGATGATTTCCTACTCTTTGGTGGTTAGAAGAGCACCCAAAGCACATTCAATCACACATGTAGCAAAGGCTCTCATTTGGTGTTCTTGGAAGTGATTGAAGCTTTAATTCTCCAACTCCCACTTGCTTGAAGCTTCATCAGTTCAACTCCCAACTGCATCATATTATCACAATCACTAAGGGAGTTCATTCTAGTCTCCTAGATAGCTACTTCATATGAATTATTGCATATCTTTTTGGGGCTATCCATAGGAGCTGAAAAATATATTTTTACTTCAATTTTTATTCTCCATCTTCTACTTGTAATCTAAAGGCCTGGATTGTGGTCTCCTTTCCTTTCAAGTGAGAGGGGTTTGCTCTTGATTGGA
The DNA here is from genome assembly GCA_037157565.1 of Thalassia testudinum. Taxonomy (NCBI): domain Eukaryota; kingdom Viridiplantae; phylum Streptophyta; class Magnoliopsida; order Alismatales; family Hydrocharitaceae; genus Thalassia; species Thalassia testudinum. Next base: position 65,186,552 of record JAZHRO010000025.1, on the reverse strand, counting down.
ATATCAAGAGGGCTTATATAAAGGGTTTGGTACCCCATAAGTACCAGTTAGTATTCCGAGAGTGACTTGGGGCAAATCTTAGATTAAGAGACCTAGATAGTAGTTTTTACCAGTCTTAGGTTTCCACTATACATCTTGTGTGTTGTGTGTATATTTATGGCCTGATTTTCTTCTATATCTGCATTAATTTTCAATTAGCATTATTTTACTTCCTTAAGCAGTAATCACCCCCCTTCTAGTGCTTTCACTATGGTGTGTGTCACTTTTATAAAGGTGCCTCCTAGGTGTGGTAGTCCTACGGTGTAGGTTATGGGCTTGCTTTATGGGTACATCATAAGGGTAGAAGGTTCTAGCCTAGTGTATAGCTTAAGGTGAGGGTACAAGTCAAGGTTGGCTCAAGGCAATGGATAAGGGCTAGCATGCGTTGGATATGGGTGTGTTTAGTGGAGGGTTTAGGTGGGTTTAAGGGTTGACGTGGTGAGTTAATTGGGTTTAGGTTAGGTGGAGGTGTTTAGGGTGGTGTTGGGCTTATGTTGTGCAGAGTGTTGGTGGGCCTAGGTGACCTATGAGTAAAAATAGAAAATATTAAAACATGAAATAATATCCTAGGGCCCACATTTTAGTGTAGCTAAGTAAATAAAATATGTAATGATGTGCATGTGTCTCATATGTGCCCAATTGCATGTGAATTGTGATATGTGCACATGAAATTGTGTCCATTTAGTGTGTGCACATGAGTGTGTGTTATAAATGCATGGGTGTGCATGTGTATCTGGGGTAGGTGTTAGGTGGACATGTAGGTTAGCTTGCATGGGCTTGTGTCTTTCTTCTCTTCTTCAATTGTTGGCTTCTTCTTATATCTTCAAAAATGCATAATTGATTTCTTTGGCTCACTTTAAGCTAAATGTTGCTCTCAGACTATGGTCCTGCATATAGAATATTAGTATTACCAATAAGACCATAAAATGATAGAATTTAGGTCAAGAATGTACAAATGCAATGATGCATGTAGTGCATGAGATAGATGCTTAATTTACATAATCCAGGCTAGGTTATTACCTAAATTTAGTCAATTTAGGTCATATGATTGATGTGCAATTAATTGGCTGATAGGCATCAAGTCATTTTACTACAAAAAATAGCTTTTAGTGACATTTAACATTTGCCACTATAAGCCTTCTATTTTCCGCTATTTGTAATTAGTGATATTTAAAATAATTACCGCTTAATTGCCGCCTTCGTTGGCATCATTAAAAGTTAGTGGCAATTGTATAATGTTCGCTAAATCAATGGTATTAGCAACACTTTAATTGCCACAAATAATGTCGCTAATGATCTTCTTTAATGGCAATTTATTTGCCACTATTTCACCACTATTGATTTATATTAGTAGTAATTTAATTGACTCTATTAGTGTTGCTATATACTTCATTTAATGACTTTTTTTTGTCACTAAATTGCCACTATTACTTTACTTTAGTGACATTTTATTTTTCCATTTAATTGCCTCTATTATTTTTATTTGGCAGTAATTATTTATGTCTCTAAATCGATACTATTGATTTACTTTAATGGGGCTTAATTATGCCACTAAATCTTCACTAATTATTTACTTTAATTGCACTTTCGTTTGCCAATTAATTGCCACTATCGATTCATTTTAATGATGCCTGTTATATGAGTTAATTATATTCTTTACTAAGAAATAATTATTTTCAACTTGCACAAAACATAAAGACCAAGCGCAAAGTCCTTTTCATTGACTTCCCAGATTAGCAAAGTACATAGTCCCCTCTTAAGGGTAATTCAAGAGAAAAGAAAAGAAAATTTCAGAAAAAATAAAAATACAATCAAGATCAATTTCAGCAAATCTAATTGAAATATGAAACACTTCATCAACCCAACTGAATCATCTGTAGCTTCAACCTTCTTCAAAATATAAGTAGCATAGCACCAAAATCCACTGTCTCTGACAACTTGGCGAAAGAACTTGGATTATCTGCAAACTGACAACTTGGATTACCATAAAGAGTAGTGTGCTTGGAATAAAGTTCAAGCTCTATGTCTGATATAGCAATAAAATGCCTAATAGTTTCCAGAGATTGTTCATATTTTGACGTTTCAAGAGCTTGGAAAGACAACCAAATATCACACAATTAAATGGGACATAAAATCACAAAGTCAAAATTACTATAAAAGCACTTTAGCCATAGTCTAACTAAATACACACAAAGGATAACAAGAAATGAATTAGAAGATAGAAAAATGTAAAACAAAAAGGTGCTAGAAAATGTAACTAAATGACCTTTTTCTTTGACAATAAATAGGACTACAACCATTATATGATGATGAATGGCATGAAATATATAATTGTAATTTCTACTCTGATTTATAGAGACTAACCTTTAAAGGCTTGTAGACTGTGACTTTGAGATCTAATGATCGAATAGACGCCAACAACTGATTGAATTCTAGTAACTCAGTGAAAGGAACTCTAGCAACTCAGTAGTGATCTGAGTTGAAGACCAACTCAAGAAGCCAGTCCTATTATATCTACTTCCATGAAATCAATAGGGATTTAAGAGTTGGGAGCTACTTTCTTTCCAGGAAATACATAACATTATGACCTTTTCCAAAAGGGGGAACTAATAGCCAGAGTATCTGAGCTAGGCATATCTATGAACTCCAAAGTTGACATATTAATATGGCGAACTAATATGGTGATAAACCCCAAAGCTTATTGCAAAAGCATGCCTAAATAGAATGAAATTGATATATCCATCATATACAACACAAGCAATTATGATACAGTGCATCAGACCAAGGATAATGAATGATGAATATTCATAAAATTAACCTATGGAAGCAGAGGAAGATGGACAATCCAACGAGGGGGCACCTCCTGCAGAGGCAATTCTACTGCTCGTAGCAAGATCCAAGACCAACTGGGGGACACTTGTCATGGAAATTGGCAACTAGAGCAGTTGTAATACCACAACAGTTCAGCAAGCACCTGAAATACTCAATCCTAGGCAACATTGTTGAGTTTATGTTTCCATAAAAGCTAGATGCATCCATTGTGGTCCATAAGCACTCTACACCAGATAATAAATTAAACAAAGTTCAAAAGCATTAATCTCAAAAAAGCACATGATTAGAAATGATGGTAAAAAATCAAGTTGCCAATTTGTGATAGCGAGAAAGCGTGATTTGTTAAAAATAGGTTCTAGGTCATTATAACATGCAAATCCGATCACTTTTGAAATTTATAAAAACTGAGTACTTGGAAAGTATTCGACTCATCCCAAGGGAGGCAGATATACAAATTGATATTCTCTTGCTCACGACAATCAACTTTCTTTTTGGGTTTTTGAATATGTACTTTTTTAGGCTTTTTGATATGGGCAAAAATTGTTAACTGAATGCAGAGAAAAAAAGTGGGAAGCGAGAATGCAAATTTAAAGGCAACAAGTTCCTTGCTTCTCCAACTCACTCCAAGCACGAGAGGCTTGGAATAATGGAGGAGCAAGAACACAATAATCAATCACAAATCTAAATAAAATATTGTAGAGGAATGCTTCTATATAGAAAATTATTTTACAATGCGGAGAGCTCACAAGTGGGAAGAATTCCTCACCTGTTACCTCCAAAACAAAGCACTAACTACAACAAAATAAAAATGCAACAAGAAAGAGAAAGCTTAGTGATGATGAAGATGATGTTGTCGTGGAATTCCTACTCCAGTTCCGATTGCCTCAGAACTAAAAGGAAATCCTCTTGCCTAGACATCCTCCTTAAAAGCCCAAATGGCCTACCTCCTAGCTCCTCCTAGGGTGGATGTGAACCACCCTTAAATCTCCTACCTAGCCATCCTCCTTGATAGCTTGACCCCTTGGCTTGGCATGGACACAAGGTAGAATAGAAAAAGAGATGAAGGCACCAAGGGGGCAATTGTTTGCCCTCTTTCTTCTTCCATTCTTCTTCTCCTAGGCCAAATATAGGTGGCCTATAGGTAGGTATATGAAGTAGATTAATGTAGCCAAGGGTGAGATGGGATTGGGTAGTTAGTGGTGTTTTTATAGTAGAAAGGGAGGGTTGGTGTGGATGGTAGATGGATGGTTAGGATTAATTTTTGGTGGTGGTTAGATGATACAATGGATAGGGTTAGTTGGCGCCAACCCAAGGGTTTTGAGGGGGGGTAGATAAGGGTTCGAAGCACCCTTTTGGCGGCACTCCATGGTAGTTGTGAAACACATGTTGGTGCCAACTTTGGTGCTTCTAGAAGGGACTCTGTTGGTGCCATATGTGAAGGGTTTAGATGGAAGTTGTGGTGGCATGAGGGTTGAGATTTAAGGGATGTTTGGTGCCAATTGGAAGGGTGTGGAGAGGTTTGGTTAAAGGTTGGTTTGGCATGGAGTTAGGTGCAATTAAGGGTTGAAGGGTGGTGCCAATTTTGGATGGTGATGATGGACTTATGGGGTTAGGTGTAGGGTTGTGATGTGGGCTTAAGTTGGCGCCACTTTTGGAGAGGTGTATGGGGGGGGGGGGGTTTGGCACCATCTTAAGGGGAGTTAGGGGTGGTTATTTTGGTGAAAGGGGGGCTTATTTTTGGCACCATATTGAAGGGCTATGTGTGGTGGTGGTAGTTAAAGAGGGTTGGTGCCAAAAAGGGAAGGAAGTGGGGGTGGTTGTGTTGGTGGAGCTACTAGGGTGGATAGCCAATCAAGTAGGAGGTAGTGGTGAGCATCGCAAAGCTAGCTAAGTGATCGCACGGGTTTCATGTGTTTGAAATCGGGGTTACAAGTAACCCGTCGTCATAGTCGCAAAACTCGTAATCAAATATAATTTTATCGAAACTCCAAGAGAGTCCCAGGTCAAACACAGGGAGGTGACGTTTACTTTAATTGAAAATCGCACTTCGTTTTGTTTCTTTTTGGTGTTTTAGGGTTTTATTTTTTTTTATTTTTGAAATAAAATGACAAGCAATCACAAGAGAGAGATGGAATCAAATATGATGTATTGCATGAATGTCAATTACAATAAACTATGAAAGCATAAAAGAGAAAGGGGTAAGAAGAAATCTCCCGAAGTAGCTATTCGGTGAGACAACGGTGCCTGGCAGAAGCTCGAACGAAGGAGTTAGGAAGCAAAATGACAGAGGTGAGATGCGTGAGGACGTCGGGTAGAAGAAAGCTTCAGTGTGGCTCCGAAATGGAGGTGAGAAGGCGAAGATGATCTGCTACTAGAATGGAGGTGGGAGGATGGCTCCAAGGTGACCTATGAATGGGGATGGGAAGATGGAGGAATATTTGGTGGGGCAAAGTTTCATTACACTAATAGGAGCCTTGGGAGCTTGAGAGTAAGCTCTAACAGAGAGTTGGTAGGCTTGCTAGAGCTTAGGAGTAGGTGGGAGTAGAGTAGGTAGAGATGGCTTGGAAGGGAGGGGTGTAGGTCCTTATATAGTGGATGAGAGGAGGCTAGAATAGGCATAAAACCAATAGCGACCTCCAGAACATCGCTGTAAGTGTCGCTGTAGCCAGCTCACGCCTGCTCACGCACACAACTGGCCTTGCGCCTACGAGCAATTAGTGACGGTTGTAAGCGTCACGAAATGTCTGACAGGCTGTCGCTAAATGTTGGCACCAACCAAGCACACGCCTACACGCAAGTGGGCTCACTTGTTCTCGAGGTACATCGTCACCCATGTGAACTCATCAAGTCATCTGCTACACCATGTGGAAGCACATGGACCATCGATCACCGATCGTGCGGTTGAATTTGGCGCTTGCGCTCGCGCTGTTGATTACGTGCACTCGCTGGGACTTGACCACGCGCCTGGGCTTGATAACGGCAGTTGCGACTGCTGCACCATCGCTTTGGATTGTCGAATGGAGGGAGCAGTATAGTCATGCATCTCAACCATTGGATGAAGATCCAACGGCCAAGATGAGGCCATCCTTGAGCTGGGTGAGGAGTTCAGCCGTAGTGCACACATCTCAATTGTTGGAATGAGATCCAACGGTTGGGATCTCATCCTGCGGCGATCTTGGGATGCCTTGGCTCAGGTGGTGATGGGAACACCATCATGAGCTATAACTAGCTCATTTTGATCCAATTAAGTTAGTAAATGCTCCTACATAACTGCCAGAGAGCCATAAGTCACTACATAACTATACTGAGGAAAATACAAGAAAATAAGGTTAAAACTGTAGTTTTACCATCATACCATGAATGCAGTACAATCACAGGTTTTCCCAGGGGGTAATTAAGGGACAAATGATCCTAAAAGTCTAACAAGTAGGTCAGAACAAACAGAAAAGGGTTTGCACGTGCTTTGAGAATTAAATGACTTTTGAAACTCTAAAAATAGACCTGCTTAATTAACTGAGGTTTTGGTCAGGATAAAATTCACCTAAACCCTCTAAAATTCATAGAAAAATATTCTCTAGTGTTTGGAACCTTCAATTTGACCATTAAAACTCGTTTTGACCCAAAACAGAGTCTCAAACAGACATTTGCCCTAATTGGGTTTTTGCATAAATTATCCAATCAAACTTAGTCAAAACCTAAATCTAACTTTATCATTGGATTCCTTGGGTCCAAATTAGGTTTTTACCAAAATTTGGACCCAATCTGAGATCACCTTGACCAAGTTTACATTTTGGTCCAGTCAAACTCTTTCTATCTCATTCAGACCATTAACTTTCGAATTTCTTACAAAAAGGCCCCTATCTTTGTCGTCACACTTTTCAAATAGGTCCCTCCCCATTATCGTGAAGGAATCCTACTACAGCGACCTTCGACTAGGAAGTTCTCCCTGATTGATTAGCGAATCCCTTCCAAAATTGGAAGGGAGATTCTTGAGAGATTTCCCTACAATTGAGCCGCATCTTGGGCTCCAATCCTCACCCAAATCCTAATGCGAACTCGTGGAACAATTGGGTTTCCTACTCCAATGATGATTCCTAGCTTGGAAGCTTGGCTTCCAAGTTCAAAACCCCCTCCTGAGCCTTATAAAAAGATCCCCAGGGCACGACCGTACATTTCAGCAAGTTCTAGACTAAGAACCCTCCTCTACTCCATCTCTGGACACCTTCAAACTTAGCTCCGACGAATCCTCTCCACTCTCCTCCTCAAGTCATCCAACCATCAAATTGGATGGCTGACTAGCTTCCCCTCATCCTCGCAAACCTCTCCTGCCAACGAGAGGTCGTGCCTCTACCCCAGTTGACTTCGCCGCCTTGCCGCACCAACCTCCTTCTCCGGCTTTGGTTGACCAACACCGGAGCCCTCCACCTCCCTACTCTCTTGCTAAGCATCTCTTTAGCTCCCTCTCTCTTTCTATTTTGTTTTCCTACCCTCACAAACACACACAACTGTCAGTCGTCGCCATTCACCCTCACCTTCTCCTTCTTCGACCGCTCCTCCAACGAGCCCATCTCACCACCACAGACCACCAATCAACTCGCCGACCACCGTACAACCTTCACCTCTCCACCCTCTTCAAAACCCCTCTCCCTATTCATCCTCTCGCCCACTTGAATGCACCCCCGAACAACCCACTATTCTCTGACCTTCACCGCTTTCGACACATCACTCCACGCCTTACCTCACCACGAAACCACCGCCACTACATTCTCCAACGTCCGGTGAACCTCCTGAGCGAGTTTAATTTGGCCATGAGTCCATTTTGTGTGTTTCTCAGGTTTCGTCAGAGCTCCACCCATCGCCACCATGTTCTTCAAGTTCACGACCTCGCACGCCCCAGGTTGCATCTTTAGGCAGTGCGGTTTGGCTCAACACACACACTCAAGCTCTAGATTGGAGACACCATGCACAAGAGCATGCCCAATTGAACGAGGTTTTCCCTGCGCAGATGCAAGCGAAGAAGGTGTGGGACTTTAGTCTCACATTGTTAGTTGAAGAGTGCACCACAGCACATAAATTGAAAAAGTGTCTAGGGCTTATCACCTCAGACACTTAAGGGTTGAGGTCCCCTGCTCACCCGCTCACCTACGCCTTGCCCGTGACCCATCCCCCGCGGGCCTAGCGCAGACCCGACCCGCCTAACTCGACTCAACTCCTCTACTACGATCACACCTGCAGCCCTGGACCCAGGTGCATTCTAGGTCTGAAACCCGATAACCCGGTATTGTTGGAGGCTCTGGGAGAGAGTGACCTAAGGAGAGAAAGAGAGGATCGTGTGTCGGGGTAGGGGTTTTTTCTATAGAGAGTAACAGCTAACACTTAACCTTTTGAAGAACCTTCCCCCTCTACGTGAAGGAGAGCTGAGAAGAAAGGCAAAAAGGCAAGAAGAAGAGGAGAAGACCTGAGCCAGAAGAAGGAAAGGAGAAGGAAGGAGAGCCACACAGGAAGAGAAAAAGAAGGAGAAGAGTAGAAGAACAAAAGGAAGAAGAGAAGACAAGGCAGGAGAAGCAGAGCACAGAAAGAAAGAAAGAAGGAGAAGAGAGACCCTTGAGTCTCTAGGAAGCAGCACTGTAGCAACTGGTTGTTTAAACCATCTGATACAAGCCTAGATCATCTGATTGCATATATTTGAGGCTTTGTTGATTTTGTTGATTTAGTTGCTATTTGTGAGGAGTAATTGGTGATTCAAATCACCATTTTACTCCATTCTTTTTGCACATTAATACCTGACATTATTATTGTTGCAATCTCATATCTTTTATTCAAATTGTGATCTTGAGTTTGAATTCCATATTGCTCCCTATGTTCGATCTCAGACTTAAAATTCGAGTAATAAATATTATTTATTTTCAAAGAGATTTCGGCTATACTACAATGTAGTTTTTAAAACCTCAATTTCGCTTGCAAACAGGTGGGGCGACCTGGATGGTGAAACATGGCACCATCTGGGCCATCCTCTTCTTCCTCTTGCGGAGGGTGCTACAGAGCTCTGATTGGGGTGATTCTCGCATTGACGGACTACGATCGTCGCTCTGAAGAGGACGGCCGCTCTGAATCCATCCGTATGGTTGAATTCTTCATCTGAAGCCTCTAAAGATGTCACACTACCTCCTGGTCATGTAAAATGACGGAATTAATGTACATAATAAATAACTATCCTAAATGCAATGCAATGGATGTTTGTGCAATATTTATATTATAATATGCAATGCTAAGCCTAGGAACTTTTGTAAATAAGCATTTTACGATGAATTTATGCGTGTTTATCATACCCCCATGCTTACTTTTTGCTAGTCCCTAGCAAAATTAACCTAAATGCTATGTATAAAAGTAGAGTGAGGATTTGATTATTTAGGCAAAATTTGTTGATTGCTTTAGAAAATCTCAACCCCAAGACCTAATTACAAAAACTTAACAGTGCCTAAGTGTCTACCAGAATGCAGACCATCCAAGCCCTTGCCTTATTTGAAAGAGAAGATACACAATTTTTTTCATTTTTCTTCTTTGTTTTTTTTGTACTTTTGGAGTTTTATAGTTTCGAGATAACTTTTTACAGCTACCCGACCTACCCAAGAATCAAAAAGGACTCTAAGTGCTAAGCATCTAGTGAAAAGAGTGAAAGACTCACTAGGCAGCCGTTAAAATGGACTTCGGATTTCGACGACCCTAGGTGACCTTGCCTAGAGGTTTATCTTTTCGAACGGTAGCTTTCTCCCTACTTTTATTTATGGGGTCAACACAAGGGCTAACCCAATGTATATCTCCCCAGTTTATTCTACTTCCCCGCATCTTCCTTAAGTGTTTTGAGAATTATTGTGCATTTTTGTGAGTTGGGCTCTAGACAACCGGCTAATGGGTTGTTACCCACGACAACTTGCCAGCCATACTCGTGCGGTGAAGTGTGATTTTAATTTTTTTTCTCCTTTTTCTATTTTTTTTTTATTTTCTTCTTTCTTCATTTTTTTTTTAAGTAGGTGGCTTCCCTAATCTAAGATTTACATAAAGGTAGTACGATGAAAATGGTCTTGTGGCTGGGCTCTGGACAACCGGCTGATGAGCTGTTACAACAAATTGCATAGCAATCATGGGTCCTAATCAACCTAAGTAATGTTTGAACCTAGCTTAATTTGTGGATATTGCACTCATATCTTACATATCCTGCATTGCATCAGTCTATTTAGAATAAGATGAGATATCCTGCTATTTAATGATTTTTTTTTTTTGAAACAAAAAGGAGAGCTATCGTCTTACGATAGCAGTTCGGAGCAATATATTATGTGCAACGTAAGAAAAATTACAAAAATGATCCCCAAGAGTGTATGAGGGACCAGCACTCTCTTACAATACTCTCACAACATATCGGCCTCTCATGAAAAAGTCTCTCATTCCTTGCCTTCCATACACACCAAATAGTAGCGGCCATGTGGACATGTGGCTTCCCTCTCACCGCAAACCCGTGCCAGATAGAATCCCACTCTGGTAATGGCTCCTGACAAATTTTTCTCCAGATGACATCAGTGACAAGGCAAGAAGAAAGGAGGTGATTTACATTGTCAGTACTCATCTCACACAAAAAACAAACATGGTGATCAGTACCCAACCTTCTGTGGCATAGATCACTTGTGATTAAACCATCTCTCCTGCATAGCCAGAGGAAAATTTGTACCTTGAGAGGAATTTTTAACAACCAGATCTTCTTGTCAATGGAATCATATCTCCAACCCTCTTCAATGCTCAACATTCTGTTATAGCCAGATTGGACACTATAAATCCCCTCCCACAGATATCTGTCCTCCATTCCAGGCCTAGGTCTAAAGCTCTCAAGGTCTGATATAAGCCTTCTCTTTTCTTTCCACAGCCGGGTAACTCTTCTGCTGGACTCCTCACCATCCAGATTCCAGCTACTGCTGCTGCAGGACCAGACCTTGCTGACAGTGGCATCCTTGTCAGCTGCTACAGCAAAAGCTCTTGGATAGAGCTCCTTCAAGACACCCAGTTCAAACCATCCCTCCTTCCAGAAACTGAAGGACCTTCCATCTCCAAGTGATGGTTGCAACAGATGGAAGTGATCAGTCAATGCCTTAGTCACAGATTTCCAGAAGGGAGAAGGATAGTTGGGCTGAAGTCTGGACAACATGCTGTTGGATGCTCCATATCTATCTTTAATCAAAACAAACCATGGCTTCAGGTCATCTTGCAGCAGTTTAACAGCCCATTTAAGTAGCAGGGCTTCATTAAAATGCTGCAGGGACTTAATCCCAAGACCACCCTTCTCTTTAGGATAGCAGATCTGATCCCATTTGAGAGGCTGCAAGAATCTGCCCTTATGTCTAGCTCCCTTCCAAAAGAACCTCTTCCTCATCACATCCAACCTTTTCCAAATGGATTTTGGTGCTTTGAAAATGGAAAAGTAGAAAACAGGGATGGAGGTGACTACCAAGTTGAGCAAGACAAGTCTCCACCTCTGGATAGGAACCTGCTATGCCAACCATCTAATTTCATAGAAATCTTGTCAAAAAGGCAATTCCAATCACTTTCCTTCATCTTGGAACACCTCAAAAGCAGCCCTAGATATCTGATAGGAAGACTGATGCGGGGAGTCATCAAAATGGCTGCTAAGGCATCTTGCTCCTCCTCAAGTAAACCAAAGCTGACCAAACCATACTTATCTCTATTCAACCTCAATCCAGAAAGCTAACCAAAAATATTAACCATATGATGCAGAGCCATTGCTCCATCCATGGACCCTTCAACAAAAAAAATAATATCATCTGCATACTGAAGAATGGGAGCCAGATTATTCCTGCAAGATAGTGAATATCCTCTGACAAGACCAGCTTCAGCAAGCTTACAAGCAAACCAAGCCAAACTGTCAACTGCCAAATTGAAGATCAGGGGAGACAGGGGACATCCTTGCCTGATGCCACATTGGGGCTGAATCCACGCACCACAGGGTTTTCCATTTATTAGAGGGGTGAAGGAGGCAGTGGTAATACATCTTTTAACCCAACATATCCAAGTAGAAGGAAATCCCCTTCTTTTAAGCACATCCCAGAGATAAGGCCAACTGATGGAGTCATAAGCTTTACGAAAGTCAACCTTCCAAAGGAAAGCCTTGCATTTTCTCTTATGCCAGCCACAAATCATCTCTTAGGCTAAGATAAATGATTCTTGTAGAGATCTACCAGGGAGGAATGCTGATTGAGCAGGATGGATCAGATCTTGTAATACAGGCCTTAATCTATTGTCCAGGTCCTTGCCAATCACCAAGTACAAGGAGTTAGAGAGGGCAATGGATCTAAACTCCTGGAAGGATTCAGCACCCGGGGTTTTTGGCAGAAGAAACAGATAAGATCTATTTATCCTTTCAAAGCCAAAATTGCCACTTTCAAACTCTCTAATCACTTCCATAACCTCGGTGCCCACAATGTCCCACAGTTCTTTGTAGAAGAAAACTTGGATTCCAACAGGACCAGGCGACCCTTCACAGTTGAGATCCTTAATGGTATTCAGGACTTCAGCTTCAAATATAGGTTCAATCAGGCTGGACCCCTGAGACTCATTAATTTTGGGTAGATCACTAGCTGTCATCCTCCAATTACCCCTAGCTGCAGCTCTTGAAGATTCCTTGAAATACTTGACAGCCTCAGCTCTGATATCAGATAAGGAGGTAATTCTCTGCCCCTCTATAACAATTGAAGAGATCAGATTAGTTCTTCTAGAACTAGCAACCAGGTGAAAGAATTTGGTGTTTGCATCCCCCTCACTTAGCCATAGCTGCCTAGAACGCTCCCTCCAATCCATCTCCAGTTTCAAGTCTTCTTCAATCACCAACCCCTGCCATCTCTTTCTATCTGCAAGGTCCAGCTCAGACAGATGAGCCACAGCTTCCTTGGTATCCAGTTCTTGAATCTTCAGCAAGGCCTCACGACGCTTCTGATGTCTGAGAACAGAGATAATATCTCCATACTCCTTCAGCATACCTTTCAAAGCCACAATCTTGGAAGTCAATCTGAAGGTAGCCGTGCCTTCACCCTACTGTGACCTCCACCAGCTAGCAAACATGTCTCTGATCCCATCAGAACTCTGAAGCTATTTAATGGCTTTTATTACTATTTGTAGGTAATAAAGTGATCCAGTATGGAGATAGTGGAATAAAGCAATAAAGGAAGAAGAAGACTAATCCAGATAAGAGGAGTGAGGAGGATAGACTTATCCCTAACCTTAGAAACCCTAGGACGGCCTTCCCAAACCCAAAACAACCTCCATTAGGACACCTTAGCCTCAAAACCCAAACATGGATAGCACTATCCATGTTCTTATCCACCCTATCCCTCTCCCAAACACTTAGGAACCAAAACCCACCTAAGAAAACCTAAAACCCACTCTCCAGCACATTTTAAGACGTCTAGACATCTGGCTAGACGTCTGATTTCTGCAGAATAACAATCCAAGAAGGTAGAACTCATACTGACACAGAATTGGACGTCTAATTTAATGTCTAGACGTCCAATTTTGTAGTATAAGATGTCTGACCGCTATCTTGGACGTCTGATACTGCTTTCTGATTCCTGATTTTGGTGCTAGAAGCCTGATCTTGCCCATTTTGACCTAGGAACCCCACCGAACACCCTAGGAAACCCAATTAGAGACCTCCTAAGCCTAGTCCACTATCCATAGCCCTACTTATCCTATCCCTAACCCAATTGAACCATCCCATAACTAATTGGGTGCATCTACAGTTGATTGGGTGCACCTGAGCCCAATTAGAAACACCCAGGATCTAATTTACTCATACCTATTAGGGTTACAATAGCCTAATCACATGCACACATCCAATTAGACTTGACCTAGATCTAATTAGGTTCACTCCTATTCGATTAAACTTTCCTAAGCCTAATTAGGTCCACACCCACTTAATGTAGGTTAACCCAACCTAGATTCACCAAACCCACTACCTTACTCCACGAAAATTACACCTACACATACATACACTTTCCTAAACCCCACTTGCCCATTCTAGCCCTCATTAGTTGGTCACCAACCTAGATCCTACATTGGTGGCACTTGCTATTTTGGGAGCCACCAAAAGTGGTGACCCATTTGAAATGGAGAGGCCTTCCCATAAAAACCAAGGAGAGAAGAGAGCCACGAAATTCATTCACTCTCCCATCCATTCTCCTCCCACTTGCGACACCCTTCCACCCTCCAAAACCTTAGGGCCGTCCTCCTCCTCCAAGGCCCCCTCCATGGACGGCTAAAGAAGAAGCTCCTCCAACGCATCTTCATGTGGGCAGCAAGAAGGAGAGCACTAGGGTGCAACACCCTCTTCTCCTCTCTTCACTTGGGTGTGTCCTTTCTTCTCCATAGAGAGGATGCACCCTCTTTTTCTTCTTCTTCTTGGATGGCCATGAAGGCTCACCCATAGCCTCTTTTGGCTGGCCATCTTTTTTGGTAGGTGTGTAGACGGGTTTGCATACCCAAGGTCTAGCATACACCCTCACACAAGGCCGATGGCCCTAGTGTCACCTTCCCGGTGTGAGGGATTTCCTCTATTTATATGCTTTCTAGTATAGATATTAATTGACATTTGTTTCTATGCATAAATAATATTGCGTGATTATTGTTCTGTGATTGCTTGTCTTCATGTTACTTAGGTTCGTTCACACCATGCACGGCCACCATGGCCTCACTTAGATGCACGTAGTCAGTTAGGTTTTAACTAGCACGTCTAGATGGAGGTTTCATTTCGTGTTTCAAAATAAAGATCAAAAACACGAAAAGACAAAAATATTAGGTTAGATTAGATTTAGGTTTGGTTAAGCCGATCCAAATCTTGACTTGTTTTCATGCCTCCCAAAGACGAACGACTGGGACTCAAGTTTTCAAAAGAATAAAATCCTTTGAGTTTCGATATTTTAAATGTTTTTGTCAAGGGGATTTCATGACTATACTAAGACGTTGTTTTTCGAAAACTCACGATTTCCATGCTTGCCAAATGGCGCCGTTGCCTGGGAGGCAACGCATGAGTTTAGATTTGGGTTTGCTTAACTTCTGTTTCATTTGATTGGAGGGTGTCAAGACTAGGATCAGCGCACGCATCGACCCGTGGTGAAGACCACAGGTATTTTCTTCAACCTCTAGTTTGTTGCCTTCTTAGGTTAGAAAAAAAAAACAAATATATATATATTCAAATTCAAATTTTTGGATTTGAATTTTAAAAAAAATCTTTCTTTGGTGTGTGTTTTAACTTGGAAATTATTTAAACACACCAAAGTCAGATTTGAAAATTCGGCCAGAAATTGTTAATGATTTAAAAAATTTATTGCCATCAAATTAGGCATCCAAAAATCTTAGGATTCAGTCAGATATTAGGTCCTCAAACCAGCTTTCCAGCGCCACCTTTTATTTGGAAAAATTCGCATAGTGGAAGGGGGTCATAACAGTCTGCACTCTGATTTTATATAACTTTAAATGTTAGTTTTGACCTCTACATAAATCAGATCTCTTTGAAATTTGTGGGATTGGAAAACCACTGAAACCTAGTCTTTTCTATAAATTTTCAAGAATTTTTGGATTTCCTTTGATACTGTTTCAAACTACACTTCTCATAGGGGGTCCATCTGGTCTGTTTAACCCCCTGGAACATAAAAATTCGTCAAAAATTTCATGAAAGAGTAAAAATCTTAAAAAAAATATTCTATGAAAAACTTATTGAAAAATAAAGATATCTACCAAATTTCATCTTATTTTGATTTATTTACTGATTTAGGGAGTGATTTCAAGTCAGACTAAGGTCTAACTGCAAATTGTTAGAAGAAGCATAAACCCTAGGTGTTTCACATTAGGGTTTAAATTTAGAGACCCAAAACAATCTCGTCTGAGCCTGATTTGTGTGTGATTGCATGAGAGAGGATCTGCTGTGATTGGTTGTCCACCCCCTCACCCACTTGAACTAAAATTAATTTACATTTCAACCTAGGCAACCAATTAGGTCTATTTCATTTAGTAGGGGTGCATTAGGACCATTGTTTTCCTTGATTGGGTCACACCACTTCTACGTTGTTGGACTTAAAAGCATCATATAGACCTATTTGATATTAAGGTTTCCACACTAGGGTAGAGCAAATTTGCATTCCATACTTAAAGGAAATTCATATAACAAATTGGGACTTGCAAAACTTGTTGTGTTCTCCACTACAACCTTGTTTGAATTGACCTAAACAAGGAAACCCTAAAAGAAAAAAAATAATACAAGCACTTGAACCATAAAATCCACTACACCAATTAAAGCTTGTGTTGAAAATCCTTTGTTTGTGCACTTCACACTCACAAATCTAATTTTAAGGGCAACACCCCCAAACACCCAATCACATTCCAAGAGCACTCTAAGCCCAAGCCTAAAACTAATTAGACCTTCCCTAGGAAAGACTAAATTACTTGGTAACTGATATTTAATTGGGTAAAAATCAAGGCCTTGTCTATTTGGACCAACTGGTGATAATAAAGGTCGGTGCGGTAACCGCATTAACCTCTAGTGGTGTCCCGCCATGCGGGGTGTCCTAGGGGGTCCCACCATTCTGGCCAGCCAAGTAATTCAAGGGTTGGTTTAACCCAGTTCCATTTCAGGATACCAGGTTTAGGTCCAATTAAGGTATACAATTTAAGGCTAGTTTGTTTGCTTGATTTGGGGCTCTCTCATCTTTCTTCCTAGGCCTTTGCCTTAATTCCACCAGCCCCTTGTAGCTAGTTATGTCTTCCTAAGGAAGACTATCTCTTTTCTCTATCTGTGTCTTTTCTCAAATATCCATGAACCCATATCATTCTTTTGACCCTCAGGGTCCTCCATCTCCCAACCCAACCATGATTTCGACTCCTCCTGATTGGGAGACTCATCATAACCAACTGGGATATGATCATCCTTATCCCCCAACTTATTTTGAACCTGAACCTCATGGATCCGATCCTTATCTAGATCAGAACCAATTGAAAGCCATAGTTGCTGAATTTCGGGAATATAACAAGGACTATACAGATCAATGTGCCAAGCTTCTAGAGCAAATTAGATGATCTCAAGCACAATCTCAATCTTATCACTCCTCCCAGGAACAAGAGACTTGGAACAACCAGCCTAGTAGGTCTAGTGACCCATATTTTGGATCCACTAGCAACTCTACTGATTCTTGCTACCACGGGGAGGTACCTTGGACTTAGCCAACCCAAAAGGCACCTTTGGACCTAATTCGTGATTTGGGTAGATCATTTGAGGAATGCACGATTTCTGATACACCTGTACCTGATGATATAACACTAAGGAATTGGAATAATGGATCACAAATACAGGACCACATAACAGGTTCTCAATCAACTCCCTCTATAGTCAGCCCCACTCAGGGTGATACTGCTATTGATTCATATCCAGATTCGTATAACCCTGAGTGGAGAAATAATCTTGATCTTTCATGGCCACCACAGAGACCCACTCAGACTGAACATCAATCTAGGCTAGCCCAATACTCCACTCAATCCACTTTAGGGCAACCATCTAGTCCAGCCCAACCCACAACCACCCTTGAAGATATCATGAACATTTTGTTGGACTTTGACAAGAAAAATGAAGAAAAGCTGACTAAATTGGGAAATCAAGTGAAATCTCAAGGGGATCAAATCAAGAGACTTCAAGAATCACTTTATCCCTGGATGCAAGTGCCTTTTCACTCCTATTCTCCACCTATTCTTCAAACCCCTCCTCCAATCTATCATACATGCCATTGTGCGGGGCCCAAATCTGTGGCCTCTAAAAGGAAGAGAAAAGCTAAGAGCCCACCCAAATGATCTAATTCAAGCTCAACCAAAAATCATAAGACCAAACCCACATCCAGCTCTGACTCAGACTCTAGGGACAAAAAGAAGAAAAAGGCTTCTAAAGTTGATTTGACCTATTTACCCTTTCCTGAGGCCTTAAAGAAAGAGTCACAAAAGAAGAAAAAGACTTGCACACCTAAAGAGGTGGTTTTGCCAGCTAACATAAGCGCATTTGTTTCTAGTACTCTACCACCCAAAAAGATCAACCCTAGAAAACCTTTCATATCTTGTGCCATCAAGGGATTCACCTTTAATAAAGCCCTTGTAGATCTAGGGTCTTCCATTAGCTTGATTCCTACCACCCTTTTTGACTACACCAGACTTGAAGATCTGCACCACACACCGTCACCATTAGAATGGCAGATGGCTCCATCAAAACACCTAAGGGGGTAGTTCAGGATGTGATTACCAAAGTGCAAGGTCTTAGTTTTCCAGTTGATTTTCTTGTTTTGGACATGGATATACCGAAAAAGCTAAGTAATTCACCCATCATTCTGGGTCGACCTTTCTTGGCTACAGCCAATGCACGGATTGATTATTACTCAGGATGTATGGAGAGAGTAGCGGACATGAGAAGATTCACTTTGATATTTATGCAACCGCTAAGAAAACAAAGTTAGGGTATTTTCTGGATGACATGGAAAGTGATTTGGAGGGTAATTCGGAAGAAACCATGGCAATTGACACCTGGGTAGGACCACACGACCCAAATCAGCAATCTACTAAATCACATAAGTCACCATCAATACAGGATTAAATCTTTGATAGCATGGTTGACTATCTTGATCGACCTAGCCCAATTCAAACCCCTGCCCCTTGCAATGAATCCCAGATTACTCAATTGATCAAAATGATTCATGAAATAAAAGAAGCTAGTGCAAGAGAATATGATGATATAAGAAAAGAGCTTCATAGAATCTGGGACAAGCAACAAAAATCAGAAATGTTTGAATTTGGGTCAGGTGTGCGACAACAGATTTGTGATTCGATGGTGGTCATGCAAGATTCTATTGATCAAACACCCGAGGTGGATGATATTGATAATCCTATTGAAGTTGAGAATGGAGATTTATTCAAGAATCTTGATCTTAATTTAAAGCCTGAATACCAATCATTTCGAGGAACCAAGCATTAAGGGACCTAAATACGATTTTGTTGTATTTGAGAATACCCATGGAGACATTGATGAATTAATTCAAATGATCTCATACACGGAGCAACAAAATCAAAAAGACTGTAACGACTCCTCAATCAATGATTCAGCCCATTCCACTTTCATGGAGGGACTCACTACTAAATCTAATGCCCAATTTCATCTAAGTGAGAACACGAAAATATACCCCTATGAAAGAGATATTCAAGAAATTGAAAGATTCTTGGGGATAACATATGATGAGTTATCAGAGGAAGCTAAAAATTTTGGGGAATCATTTGATAATTGGGAATTGGCATTGGAAAATTTGGAGGAGATAAAAGAAGATGATACCCAAACATCTCTAATAAAGACAGAGACTAATCAGTGGACCTTGATTTCCAGATCTAACCACATCACTTGGGTCATGCCTTTCATTCATCACCATTATCAGGACCCATATGATTTCACCCCACACGACTCCACCCATACCCCTACCACCCACATTCTCCATCACCTCTTCGAGATGCCTTCATATTCATTTCTTCCAGGCACCCGTATTTATCTGTCCTTCTTCTGTAGCATCTGGCTGCAGATAATCCCAAGCCCCATCTGCATATTTTTCCAATTATTTGGGCTTGGAATTCATGGATAGCTGGTCCGCATTTGCGGTTCGCTGTTGGCAAATGAGACTAAAATTCTCATCATCTTACTCGCCATTCTCAATACTGTATTGATATATCCTTTTTTAGTGTACGCCCTGCTGGAGGCATTAATCTCAGCACTTATATATAGCATATTTTATTTGTCATATTTTCCCTACATATTCAATTTTTGGTGTTGGAATAAGCAGAATGTCAAAATTCAGGAGCTATTCCAGGTGATTTCTACCCATTTACCCCTGTCTTAAGTAATTTTTCATTACTTACATGCATGAGGACATGCAAGAAAGTAGGCATGGGGAGGTACTAATTGTAAACTGAAAATTTTTCTGCCAACACCTAGGAAAAACCTTTCGTACACATGCTAATTGCACTAGGGTCCTTAAATTAAGAACAACAGACTCCACCTCCAATGTTTGCATTTGAGCTAAAAATCATCTGCAACAGCCACTTTCGACTCATCCACTCACCCTTTTTGTTCTAAATTTAGGGTCAAGCTATATATATCCTGAATTAGGGAAATCTTTGAAGCGTAACTTTTGAAAGGTTACAAATAGCATTTATATATATTGCATTCATGAATAAGATTTTTATCAAAAGAATGTATTAGGGATTTTATCCTCTAGTTGATTCCTGTAATCTGGAATCCAGTACATTTTTCACTCACATGTAGAATTTGCAATGGATTCATGGTGAAGGCTGATAAACGTCATTAGTCTGTCAAGAAGAAGTAGTGCTTCTTTTCCTGAACCCCTAGACAGTGTTTTGGGAGTCAGGCAGATTTTCTTCCAAAAATCCACCAAATAGTGTGAAATGAGAGTAGAGTGTACTAGTGCCCTAAGATTAGTGCAAGGAATCTGGAATCCTAGATAATTAGGTAATGATACTTAGAGATTAGGCATAGTTTTCTCTCTTGGATCCGACGTATACATTTTTGCGTGAAATTTTGAGAGCCACAAAATAAGGCAAATATGTAGAGAGCGAGTTTTCATAAAACTAGGGCTAAGGTGAATGGTTACGACCATTCTTTACGGAATCCTCGGCTAAAGGAGGGTATTGATGTCAAGGTCAGAAATACACCGTCCTATCCGTCTCTCCCGATGCTGTGAGTAGGCACTTCCACCAAATAAGCCACCCAATGTCTCTTGAGTGCCACCAATCCCTAATAATGCCTCCTCACTAAAGTTCATGAAGGTGTGCTAGTTGTGTTGTGTTGAAAAAAGAATTACATAGAAAAAAAAAGAAAAAAAGAAAATTGAAAAAAAAAATTAGAAAAAGAAGAAAAAGCAAGAAAAAAAATGTGAATATTTAGTGTTTATTTCAGTTGCATTGAGGCAATACCACCAAATAAATTTGAGATCCACTAAATAAGGCCTTAACCTATCTTTCTATGTTTCTGAACGCCCGAATACTGGTTGAGGAATTCCGACTTAGTGTTAAGGTTATGAGAACTCAATTAAAGTGTTAATGCCAACTAAGACCATCAAATATGGATCATACGTGAGAATCCGGTGAGATTACAAGCTCTGAGAAAAAGAAAAAAAAATAAAGAGAGTAAGAGAGAATGAATACAAAGGAACCAAAAGAGAGCATAGTTTTTCTCATCTTTCTCTGAGATAAGTTACTTGATAATCTGGGAATCTAGATTCTGAAGTACTAGTTTCTATGTAGCACCAAGTGAGAGTGAGCCACCAAATAAACACCTATATCCCTCAGACATTCTCTACCCAAGCTTAAAGCCGAGGTGGAATTCATAGAATATCTTGAATACCCCGAAGGAAGAAGTCTGCCTATCCTACTAGAATTTTACTAGGGGGAAAGTATAGGCTCTAGAGGTGAATCAGGTCTTCCACTCGAATCCGTTGCAAAAGCTACGTAGTTGCACTTTCACATTTGTCTGGATTTCTAGAACATAGGATGAAAACAAAAAGGAAAAAAAATCTCTAGGAATACACTTGATAAAATAATCAATCCCTTAGGTACCCTTATGTGAATAATTTAGTCTTGCATTTGCTAAGGACTAGCAAAGTTTAGGCATGGGATTTGATTGCATAGCAATCATGGGTCCTAATCAACCTAAATAATGTTTGAACCTAGCTTAATTTGTGGATATTGCACTCATATCTTTCATATCATGCATTGCATCAGTCTATTTAGAATAAGATGAGATATCCTGCTGAGGTGGTTAGCAGGGATGGGGGCTCACATCACAACAATCTGTCTTATGCAGAGGTGCTACAAGCTGAGGCAGGAACACTGCAGCCTGGTCGTGGAACACCTGATGAGGTGCCTGACCCTAAAAAGCGCAAGGATCTTCACTGTAATGAGGACATGGGGGAAGTGACGGATGTGGCACTAGTAGAAGATGATATGGCAGAGAAAATGGAGGATGGGATGGATGTTGCTGTGATAAAAGGCGGTATGGCAGAGGAAGAGAAGGGATGGATGTGGCATTGGTCAATGATGATTTGGCAGATAATATGAAGGCGGGGGAATCAAGAGCCAATACTCCCAATTATTGTGTGCTACAAGAGATCTCTGTAAACACCTTGAGTTTGCAAAACAGCCTACCTGCAGCTGAGGGCTTGAAGTTTGTCTCAGGGGCTGTCTCCAAGACCTGTATGGGGAGACCCCCCTATAAACTCAGACAGAGAAAGCAAAACTCTGCGCAAAATATTGATGAGTGTGCCATTACAGCTGTGATGAAGGTCAACAGAATCTCTGCTGCAAAGAAGGGGGTACCCAAGATGTTAAATGAGGATTCTTTCATGGAATGTGTGTGGGTTGCGTGATCGAAGTCGGAGGGCTTCTCTTCTGAGGTACATGAGAGAATGGGAAATTGATTGTGCCATTATCCAAGAAACACATATAGAAAATGAAGATGATAGGGCTTGGGTTGATATGAAAGCTGGGGATGCGAATGATGGTGTGATGCTTAATTCAATTGGCAGGTCTGGGGGTGTAGCTATATGGTGGAAGAAAAATGTGCTACAACTGGCTGAGGTCTCTATGGCTAGACACTTACTGACCTGCAAGTTTGAACGAACCCATGGGGGTGTGAACTCTATATTACAGGCGTCTATGGCCCCTATGACCCATGCAGAAGGCATGCATTGTGGGAGGACTGGAATGTGGCTGCTAACCTTGTGAATGGGGCTACTTGGGTTGTAGGAGGCAACTTCAACTATGTACTAATGGGGAGTGACAGACCAAATGGTGTGGTTGATAGTGTGACCACTGGATTCCAATTGATGGTTCAAACCTTAGGCTTGAGTGAGTACCCATCTTCTGGCACTGAATTTACATGGAGGAATGGTAGTGGCCTAATGTCCAAAATTGACAGATTCTTTGGTAATGCAAGGCTATTGGATTTGTTCCAATTATCCTCTGTGTATGGATTGGAACGCCCCTTCTCTGATCACACTCCCTTGGTTTGGGATAGTGGAGAGAAAGTACTTGCTGGTTCTTACTTCAAATTTAAAAAATCTTGGTTGAGAGAATCGGGGTTCAAAGAGATGCTTGAAGGATGGTGGAGGGCCAAACATGTAGATGGCATTGCCACTATCAAGTTAGCTTCCAAGCTGACAACTATGCGAAAAATGCTAAAGGAATATGGAGCTGTTGTATCTGTCGTGAGACACCAGAGGCGTAAAGAGGCCTTAATGGAAATCCAAAGCCTTGAGTCAAAAGAGGCCATTGGCCTGCTAACAGAACAGGAACTCAAGAACAAAAGATGGTGACAGCGTGTGGTGGCTGAAGAAGATCTGAAGTTGGAGATGGACTGGAGGGAATGCTCTAGACAGCTATGGCTTAAAGAGGGGGATGCTAATACCAAATTTTTCCACTTGGCTGCCAGCTCTCGCAGAAGATTCAACTTAATCTCCTCAATACTCAAGGATGGGCAGAGAATTTCATCATTGTCAGATATAAGAGCCAAGGCCATCAAGTAATTTAGAGACTCTTCAAGGGCTGTAGGGAGGGGCCAATGGAAAATGGCAGCGAGTGACTTACCTAAACTGTCTGGGGAACAAATGTCTAGCCTGATTGCAGCCATTACAGAGCATGAAACAATGTCTGCCATCAAAGACCTAAACAACAAAGGCTCTCCTGGTCCTAATGGCATCCAAGTCCTCTTTCACAAAGAAATGTGGGGTGTAGTGGGCAAGGAGGTAATGGATGTGATTGAGGAGTTTGAGGAGGGTAATTTTGGCTTTGAAAAATCAACAGGTACTTCCTCTTCTTGTTGCCAAAGACACAAGGCGCAGAGACATTTCAGGACTTCAGACCCATAGCCCTCTCAAATTCTATCTACCTGGTGATTAGCAAGGTTTTAGCAAATAGGCTACAGCCAATCTTGCAGGAGGTGATCCACCCAGCTCAATCTGCGTTCCTCCCCAACAGGTCCTTACAAAAGTCTTTCATCATGGCCCAGGAGATGGTGTGTGGGTGGCAAAAGAGGAAGTGTAGAGCTTTTATGTGGAA
Organism: Thalassia testudinum; assembly: GCA_037157565.1. NCBI lineage: Eukaryota > Viridiplantae > Streptophyta > Magnoliopsida > Alismatales > Hydrocharitaceae > Thalassia > Thalassia testudinum. Next base: position 65,162,483 of record JAZHRO010000025.1, on the reverse strand, counting down.
AGTTGACTTCTGTAAAGCTTATGACTCTATTTCTTGGCCCTACTTATGGGAAGTTTTTAAAAGGAGAGGATTTCCTCCTCTTTGGATTAAATGGATGAAAAGGTGCATTACAACAACCTCTTTCACCCCCTTGATTAATGGGAAGCCCTGTGGAGCCTGGATCCAACCTCAATGTGGGGTGAGGCAAGGTTGCCCTTTGGCACCCTTGATTTTTAACCTTGCCGTTGATAATTTAGCATGGTATGCTTGCAAACTTGCTGAGGTAGGAATTATCAGAGGATACACCCTCTCTAATAGGAGTGCAATAGCTCCTATACTTCAATATGTGGATGATACGATTTTTTTTGTGGAAGGATCTATAGATGAAGCCTGTGCACTTGGCCATATGGTTAACATATTTGGGGACATCTCAGATCTAAGTCTGAATAGAGAGAAGTCCAATCTGGTGTGTTTTGGATTAACTGAGGCAGAGCAAGAGGATATCTCTGCTTCTTTGGGGACCCCTCGCATTAGCCTCCCCATCAGATATCTGGTGCTGCCCCTGAGATGTTCAAGAATGAAGAAAAGAGACTGGAACAGCCTGTTTGATAAGATCTCAATGAAGCTAGCTAGATGGAATAGCAGATTTCTTTCCAAGGGTGGCAAACTCATTCTCCTTAACTCAGTGATTACTTCCATCCCTATCTTCAATTTCTCTATGTTCAAGGCTCCAAAACCTGTGTGGAAGCGCATGGATGTTTTGAGGAAGCGGTTCTTTTGGAGAGGCCCCAAGCATGAAGGCAGATTTCTGCAGCCCCTGAAATGGGAACAACTCTGTCAGCCTAAGGAATGTGGGGGTTTGGGAATCAATTCCTTAAAAGAATTCAATAAGGATTTGCTACTCAAATGGGCCATCAAATTTCTGCAAGGGGAGGTGAAACCTTGGACTGAACTGATTAAGGACAGATATGGTCAATCCAATAGTGCGCTAAAGAGATTGCACCCTACCAAACCTTCACCGTTTTGGAATTCTATGGTCAAAGCTCTGAAAGACAACTGGCACTTACTGCAGTCGATTTTAGGAGATGGCAGAACCTTCAACTTCCGGAGTGAAGGTTGGTCCCTGCTGGGTGCTCTGAAGGAGGCTTACCCAAGGGCCTTTGCTACAGTCAGAGACAAAGATGGCACTGTCAACTATTACTGGTCTGATAGTAGGAACTGCTGGCAATTGAGTGAAGATGAATCCGCCAAAATGGGCACCCGGTTATGGGAAGAAAGAAGGAACCTGATTTCTGACTTGGAAAGTTTTAAACCCAGGCCTGGAGTGGATGATAACTATGTATGGGATGGAATATATGCAGTGCAATGTGGATATAGAAAGATTATGGAGGGAGACAGAGGTGGGAGCTATGACTACATTGACAAAAAAATATGGCTCTTGTAGATTCCCCTCAAAGTGCAAATTTTTCTTTGGCTGTGTAGGAGGGAGGGCCTGATAACAGGTGATCTATGACACAAAAGAATGGGAGCCGCTCTTCATGAATGTCACCTGTGTGGGATGCACACTGATAACCTTAGCCACATTTTCTCGTCTTGCCTGATTACTGATGCAATTTGGAGGACCTGCCAAGAACCACTCCCCTCGTGGGATTCCATTTGGCATAATTTTATTATGATGGAGAGGCCGCATCTAAGCATGGTTGCAACTCTCTAGTGTGTGTGGAGGGCAAGAAACGAGAGGCATTTTCAAGAGAAATCGATTTGCTGTGAGCAAAATGTAAATGAGTGTTGGTCCCTCATACATACGTGGGGATATGAATTATAAATCTTCTTAACCTTTTATTAATAAATTGTCCTCTCGGATTGCTATCGTAAGACGATAACTTTCCATTTAGCTTCAAAAAAAGATGAGATATCCTACTATTTAATGGTTTTTATTACTATTTGCAGGTAATAAAGTGATCCAGGATGGAGATAGTGGAATAAAGCAATAAAGGAAGAAGAAGACTGATTCAGATAAGAGGGTGAGGAGGATAGCCTTATCCTTACCCTTAGAAACCCTATGACAGCCTTCCCAAACCCAAAACGACCTCCATTAGGACACCTTAGCCTCAAAACCTAAACATGGATAGCACTATCCATGTTCTTATCCACCCTATCCCTCTCCCAAACACTTAGGAACCAAAACCCACCTTACAAAACCTAAAACCCACTCTCCAGCACCTTTTAAGACGTCCAGACATCTGGCTAGATGTCTGATTTCTGCAGAATAACAATCCAGGAAGGCAGAACTCATACTGACACAGAATTGGACATCTAATTTAATGTACAGATGTCCAATTTTGTAGTATAAGATGTCTCACCACTACCCTGGGCGTCTAATACTGCTTTCTGGTTCCTGATTTTGGTGCTAGAAGCTTGATCTTGCTCATTTTGACCTAGGAACCCCACCGGACACCCTAGGAAACCTAATTAGAGACCTCCTAAGCCTAATCCACTATCCATAGCCCTATTTATCCTATCCCTAACCCAATTGAACCATCCCATACCTAATTGGGCACATCTACAATTGATTGGGTGTACCTGAGCCCAATTAGATCCACCCAAGATCTAATTGACTCATACCTATTAGGGTTACACTAGCCTAATCACATGCACACATCCAATTAGACTTGACCTAGACCTAATTAGGTTCACTCCTATCCGATTAAACTTTCCTAAGCCTAATTAGGTCCACACCCACTTAATGTAGGTTAACCCAACCTAGATTCACCAAACCCACTACCCTACTCCACGAAAATTACACCTACACATACATACACTTTCCTAAATCCCACTTGCCCATTCTAGCCCTCATTAGTTGGTCACCAACCTAGATCCTACATTGGTGGAACTTACTATTTTGGGAGCCACTAAAAGTGGTGACCCATTTGAAATGGAGAGGCCTTCCCATAAAAACCAAGGAGAGAAGAGAGCCACGAAATTCATTCACTCTCCCATCCATTCTCCTCCCACTTGCGACACCCTTCCACCCTCCAAAACCTTAGGGCCATCCTCCTCCTCCAAGGCCCCCTCCATGAATGGCTAAAGAAGAAGCTCCTCCAACGCATCTTCATGTGGGTGGCAAGAAGAAGGAGAGCATTAGGGTGCAACACCCTCTTCTCCTCTCTTCACTTGGGTGTGTCCTTTCTTCTCCATAGAGAGGACACACCCTCTTTTTCTTCTTCTTTTTGGACGGCCATGAAGGCTCACCCATAGCATCTTATGGTTGGCCATCTTTTTTTGTAGGCATGTAGACGAGTTTGCATACCCAAGGTCTAGCATACACCCTCACCCAAGTACGATGGCCCTAGTGTCACCTTCCTGACGTGAGGGATTTCCTCTATTTATATGCTTTCTAGTATAGATGTTAATTGACATTTGTTTCTATGCATAAATAATATTGCATGATTATTGCTTCTGTGATTGCTTGTCTTCATGTTACTTAGGTTCGTTCACACCAGGCATGACCACCATGGCCTCACTTAGATGCACGTAGTCACTTAGGTTTTAGCTAGCACGTCTAGATCGAGGTTTCATTTCGTGTTTCAAAATAAAGATCAAAAACACGAAAAGACAAAAAATATTAGGTTAGATTAGATTTAGGTTTGGTTAAGCCGATCCAAATCTTGACTTGTTTTCATGCCTCCCAAAGACGAACGACTGGGACTCAAGTTTTCAAAAGAATAAAATCCTTCGAGTTTCTATATTATAAATGTTTTTTTCAAGGGGGTTTCGCAACTATACTACGATGTTGTTTTTCGAAAACTCACGATTTCTACGCTTGTCAACCACCGACAACTTGCAGCCATACCACCCTAGATGGTTCATTAGCTACCCAATTTTCAAAGAAACTGCCGAAAAGTGAGTCAATGCAAACAATGTGTTGATGCTTAGGCTTAAAGTCCCCTCAAATCAGAGGGTGGGTTAATAAGTCGTATACTTATCACCCTAATTTATTGACCAATTTAAAATAGAATTACTTGGCGAGGACTCGGGACTAAGTCCACATTCGAGTGGACACCTGGGCTAAATAAGCCTGAAGACCTGAAGAGTCTAAATGTTTAGGTTCTCTCGTATCATTTCCTAAAGTTAATAATGCCTAATGCCTAAGTTCTCTTCTCCTAATTCTTTTTTTTTTCTTTTTGAGTTTTCATTTTTCTTTTAAGAAACTAAACGAAATTCTACGAAGTTAACAAAATGATTTCAGGAATTAATTATCCACCCCCCCATGCCTAAATGACGCAATGTCCTCATTGTAAAAATAAAGACATGAAAAGGGCGAAGTAAATAGAATATCACCAGAATTTCGTGACAACCTGGTCAGCTCCGTAGAGAGAAGAGAATATAAACATGTGCTAAGTCTAATGCCTTCAGCTAGGCATAATATGCATCCAAGGAAGAAATTGGGAATTCACAAGTGCAGGTCAGAATCAAAATCAAAAGATTAATCCTCAAACCTGCTAGTAGAATATGTCCACAGATGTGGACCAGATTATGATGGAGACCCATGCCCCAGGGTCGAGTAGTTCTCAGGTTCTAGATGAAAATCACCCAAAATCGAAGGTTGTTAAGCTTGCTAGGCTGGGCCTAAAGTTTTGTGGTGTGCAACCCAAGACCAAAGTGTCGGAAAACGGGTAAAGATGGTTCAAAAGGTGTGGATGTCCACTTAACATTCAACTCAAAAAAATAACCAATTATTTCAAGCTTAAGTTGCACGTGAAAGATATTGTAAGGGTCCTGGTAGAAAGTAGGTGGTTTTAAGTCAATAGGAACCCTTAAATCCAAACTTGTTTTTCCCTCAAAATTAACCTCCCAAATTTTCATTTCAACATTTCTATCCTCCAACATCAAGTGCTCAGGCTCCAAGACCTTTAGCATACCATTCACCCCATCAGATTTACCCAAGTCCAGAAATCATGGCTAAATCAAGATTGGCTTGGGCACAATGATCTCAAAAGTCAGCTCTTCGGGGTGCAGTTGAGGAATGGGGCTACTAATTGAATCATCAAGATTCGGATCATCCAAGTTAACCCCAACCGAATAAATATCTTCAATAGTCAGGCTATCAAATGGTTTATCAGATTCCTCAAGCCCATTTGTCTCACTAAAATCATTCTTCTTATGCTCAAATGAGACTCTACTAAGAGATTCCTCACCCTCAAAATCAAGGAATTCATGATCCTCATTTATATACGCCTCAAAATCATATGTTATTTCATGGTCCATGGGGACATATTTTTTGTCATTCCTTGGCTTTGGGATCTCGGGTGAGAAACTCGGTTCATCCTCAATGGGTTGCTCTAGACAGACCTGGTCATCTCCAATCTCAGAATATGTATCCCCCTCGACAAGTGCCTGAGCGGGTTCTAACATTGGCTCTCCTGAAGGGGGCTCATCTTGAGAATCATCCCAAGATTTGACTAGGGAAACCACAAATTTCATCCTCAACCTCGATAATTTCCCAAGAAGAAACTCACCCAGGCCCCTATCCCTAACATTTTGGAGCAAATCCAATAAAGAGATATTTAGCTCATCAATCATTTTTATCATAGGCTCCAATGCTTCAGTGCATGGTGTTGGTTGGGCTTCTAAAGATTGTATGTTCCTCAAGTTAGCCAACACCCTGTCTTGGATCTGGTTCACCTGAACTAAATGGTTCAGTTTAGGTTTGGGTGGGTTTGAGTTAAATCTAGGGGAGTGAAGATATCGAGGTTCTCGGGTCCCTCCCTGATAGTAGGTCATTTCAGGTTGTTTAAAGGATGGTGGCAACCTATATTCAGTGGAATACTAGGGAGGATATGTGTCATAATCATTATATCCTTCCTGATTGTAGATCGGATTGGTTTGGTGATCAAAGGATGAAGATCTATAATCATTGTATCTCTGGGAAGGATAGTAATCATAGTCTTGTTGTCCAGGGTTAGGCCTTGGACACTGAAGTCTGTATTCATATCCCCAATCAAAGTTATCTTGGCTAGTGGATGGGTAATTACAAGTCAAGTTGGAATAGTAATCATCTTAGGGATAAGTGCTAGTAGGAGGATTGGATGGAAAATGAGTGTAGGATGTGGAAGGATACATGGTAGAATAAGAGGGAAATCAGAAGAGAGAAAGGAGCCCTGCAATACAAGCAATCAACCATGTCCTTAAGTGGGTTAGCCTAAAGTCCTATAGACTCCTTGGACCCGTCTTAAGATTATAAACGATTTGGTCTACTTTTATCCGGTCAACCCAACCAGTTAGAATGAGGGCCTGCGGAGAAGGTTCTTCCTTTGGCTTACACCTCCGGTTCCTAGTGTACCCCCCAGCCACGGTCGTTTGACGCTGCTCCCCTAGCTAGACATCAGATGGACCAACAAAAGTAGATTAATCAAAAAAAATCTCAGTCTGAGCCCCGAAGAGCAAATCAATCCTTAAGGCCAATGTCTACTCAGTTTTAATTAGGCTTAGGATGATTGTGCTCTTGGAATGTGATGGGCCCTTTAGATAGGTTGTGCCCTTAATGATAAATTCAAATGTGTGTGCGTAGACAACCAGGGTTTGCAAACAAGGTTACTTGATGATGTGTCTTCTATGGTTTAACCTTGTTTAGTAGCATTTAGGGTTTAATCCTTAGTTGGTTCAATCAGGGTTCAGTATAACACTCCAGGTTTTACAACCACAGGTGATGATGTATTCCTTTAGAAATTGGAAAAAATGTGGAGTGCCTAGTTCAGCCCTAAAAATCAACCCTAAGTGGCAAGCTACTGATGAATCACTTTTATCTTAAGTGATGCGGCCGAAATAGTTCAATCAATTGGCCTATTGCACCACTTGATTAAGGCACACAAGATGTTTAACCTATTCAAATTTTCTACTCACTTATTTATGTGTTGAGTTAAGGTGTACCGGATCCACAGGTCAGATTCTGGTTAAGTGGTATAATAGATGTGATTGTGTACCTTAGGATGAGAAGTTGTAGGTGTTTAGTGTGTAACTTTCAGTTAAATCCCACAACAGAAGAGTTTTTTTTTTTTTTTAATATATGCGGGTGGGTGAGGTGAGGCGAAGTGACAATCAAACAATCAAATCTATCCTAGGATTTATAAAAAGCACCTAAGTTGATTTGGGTTTGAGTTATTAGTGTGGTGAAATGAAATCTAGGGTGGGGGTGATGGGGATAAACTTACAAAACTCTTTAACCACACTTTACTTCGATCTATCTGCTTTGGCTCGTCTTGGAAAGGTACCTGTAATCATAGAAAGAAAGAAGCAAAGTGAGCTAAAAAGTTAAGTAAAGTGGAAAAATGTGAGAAAAACTAAAGAGCATTGCTTCCTCGGCAACAGCACCAAAATGGTCAAGGCAGATCTAGTCATGAAAAGGTTCAAATTTGGAAAACCCGTCATCGTAGTTCGATTCTTGAGAAAATCAGTCGATCAGATAAAATTTATAACCGAAACTCGAAAAGTGAGTCTCGGGTCAAACACAGTGAGGTGAACGTTTGGCTTTGAAAATCCTCATTTCTCTTTTATTTGTTTTTTTTGTCATTTTTATCTTTTCTAATTTTTTTGTATTTTTATCAAGTAAGAGATTAGGTTGATGAAAACTTTATCTACTTGAAAAAATAAGAGAGAGAGAGAGAAACAATCATCTATTTATCTCATGAATGTTTTCTACAATTATCAAAGTAGGAAAACTACACTACGAAAGCAAAAAAAAGATAGAAAGAGGTGAGAGAAATCCCCCTCGACGGTTGCTCAGAGGACGACTCACTCTGACGTCGCCTGGAGGAAGGTGGTGAGGAGCAGGAGGAATAGGGACGGAGCTGGAGGACGAAGGATGGGGCAAGACAGCATCGCGGCGAGGATCTTCTTCCCGAAGGGTGGTGAGAGGACGGCCACGGGATGCTCCACGAATGGGGATGAGGGGAGGGAAAACTATTTGGTTTTCTACTCTAGAGGAGCATCCCGGGCTTGGGACAAGCTCTCTCTAGAGCCTTGGAGGTTGTGAGAGGAAGAAAGGAAGAGATGAAAAATGGGAGGGGTAGGGGTCCTTTTATAGTGGAGGAAAGAATCAACTTCGTATACAGGACATTTAGTGGCAGTCATAAACGTCGTTGAAGATCCGCTGCAAACGTCGCTGAAGATAGCCCACTTGCCCACCCACCGCTGCGCTGGCATGCACTCCACTCATCCATGTCACGCGCCTCCGCACACACGCCCGCATGCGCTGCTACTACGCATGCATGCCTCCACGTAAGCGCGTGCACCCGCACTGCTGTGCACATGTAGTGGCGCGTGCGTGCTCATGGGCGGCCTGGGTTGCGCCACATGGCACGATCTGGGCCATCCATCTTCTTGCTGTTGTAGGGGCTGCTACAGAGGTCGGATTGGGTCGATTTTCACGTTGACGGACTACAATCGTCGCTCTGAATCCATCTGTATGGTCAGATTCTTCATCCAAAGCCTGTAAAGATGTCTCATTGCCTCCTGGTCATGTAAAATGATGGAATTAATGTACATAATAAACAACTATCCTAAATGCAATGTAATGGATGTTTGTGCAATATTTATATCATGATATGCAATGCTAGGCCTAAGAACTATCGTAAATAAGCATTTTACGATAAATTTATGTGTGTTTATCACTAAGCTAGCTTAACTACTAGGGTAGTAGTGGGGCCAGGAGCTAACTAGAGCTAAATTAACCTTCCCAGAGCTGATAGTGGCTGAAGAGGTCTTCTTAGGAGCTTAGCTACTCAACTTAGCTAGCTAATTCTTCTACTAGCAAATAAGCTTGAGTAGTGGAGCTAAGTTGAGCTGGTCTCAACTATTTTGGAGTAGGAACTACTTCTCTTGAAGACTCCTAAGCTAGCTTAGCTACTAAGTTGTAAACTAGTAGCTTAGTTAAAAGGAGTTCAACTGCCGTGAGCTGAGTAGAGCTAAGGGGAGCTGGACTGGAGCTGGTGTGAACTGATGTCAACTAAGTTGAGCTAGCTTGAGCTCCCAGTGAACTGATTGGAGCTGAGATGAGCTAGACTCAACTAAGTTGAGCTAGAACTGAGCTAGTGGAGCTGGATTAAGCTACCCTATGTTGCCATTCCTGCTGAGATGAGCTTCTTCTTCCTCTTCTTCCTTCTCAGGGTTTTGAGGGATCTAACTTTCTTCTTATCCCTAATACTTAAATAAGCATATTAAAAGACAAAAAAGGCAATGCATGCCTAGCCTAAGGTGAATGCCTAAATGCAACCTAGAAACCCACTTGCAGAGTTAAAACCCTAAGAGCTAGGTTGGTTTTAAGGCATAAGAATGATGATAAACTAATGTTTATCAATTTGTTAGCCATTCTTTCCTTGGAACAATTTTCAATGGAAATAGATTATCTGTGTGTATACAACATGAGACAATTCAAATTGATTAATAGCAGGTTTTTAGAATTTTATGTTGAACTCATATTTTCTTTAACCAAATGTTGTGAGATGAACTAGTTGTTGCTATAAGCATTTCAATATTATTTTTCTTTTTTAACATGTTCAAGGCACCTTTCGCGAAATAGCTTCAAGGAAGCGGCATCAAGAACAAGTCAATTATCAGGTGTGGATACCCCAAATGCCTTATTGACAAATAGCCAAAATGTGGAAATAATTTAAGACAAACCTGCAGTAGCAACAACAGTAGCAGCAGGAGTCCATATGGTTTGCTGAAGATTAGAAGCATCTGTAGTCTCACCCCACATGCAAACTTCACCTATTATCCAGGCAATAAATTAGGACTAGGTGAATCACTTTCATCTTCTTTCTTTCTTTCTCCATTTGGTTTTGAACTGACATTGAAGTAGATAATCATGTATACCAAAGCCATATAGGATAACTTCTAAATGGTGGGAAAACTTGCTATATTTACCCTCCATAAATAGTAACATTGTCAAGATCACACAGGTTCTAGGCCATATACACAAAATAGCCCATTCTCCAAGTCATGAGAGGATTTAAAGTACACAGAAGTGGCTTACTGATTGCACAACAATCATAATACTTAAATGACCTGAATTAAGTTAGAACTTAGCATAATTGTAGTATAATTTATGTGTTAGTAGCATACATTGCATCTCTTCTTCTTTACTTAGATATTCATGAAATAATGCTATAACATACCAATTAGTGTACTATTTGGATTGTAGGCAATAAGAAGCTTAGGAGATGGCTTGAAGCTGGATTCGGAGTAGGGAAGAAGCTAAAGCTACAGTAGAGCTGGAGCAGAAGCCTTGGGAATAAAGCTGCTCAAGATGAAGACATAATGTAGGGAGGTATATTACATTACTTGTAGGATTTTAATGTTCAAGTTAAATTATGAAGAACATAGGAACTTCCCTGACCATAGGATAGCCTTACATACCCTACCAAACCTTAGCCACCCTTAGATTAGGTAACCTTAGCCTAGAATAACTCAAAACCCATATTTCAACCCATCTCTGGATGTCCAGGTACGATGCTAGACATCCAGGACCCTTAGACACCACCTGCAGAACCTAGAACCCAATCTACTAGAATATTGGAAGTCCAGACAAGGTGTCGAACATCCCATTTCTACAGAAAACTAAGGTAGAACCTAAACTTCACCCTGATTCAACTTTGGATGTCCAAACCAGAGAGTTAGACTTCTGATTTTGACGTATAAGTCTGATTAATAAATCAGACATCTGTGACCCCTCTCCAGTTGTTATTTTTGAAATCAAGCTTAGATCTTGATTTCCAAAGCCCCTAAACCCAATCCTACACCCTAAGTGTTGAATGGAGCGAGAGTCATCGTTTAAAGTATGTATCGTGTTGTAGTATAGTCAACAAAAATCGCTTTACGACATTTAAAATTTGTAAAGTGTTTGTTTTAAAAAAAATTTGTAAAGTGCTCGAAAATAGAGAAATTGAGTCTGAGGTCATTCGCAGGGAGCAAATATGAAATTCACACACTAATCGCAATTTAAATCAATGAGCACAATCAATTAAACACAAGATTGATATTTAATGAATAATAATCTACTCAAATTGATATTCAACCTACTCAAAATGATACCCAATTATATCACAAGTTATTGGGATAAAAAGAAATCAGGAATCTAAAAAGAATGGTGATTTGAATCACCAATTAATCCCTCAAATTAAGCACTAATCAAAGCATTCAATTTAACTCAAACCAATATGTCAACAGTGGTCTTGAACCACAATGCTTTTCGAGATGCTAAGTGTTGAAAGGGCATGCATGCATCTCGAGGCAAAACCCTACCCTTACCATTCTCAGATTTTTCGCTTTCTTTCATCTATTTAAAATTAGGCATAGGATAGTCAGGTATACAGGTAATCGGGTCACGGGTCCAGGCTCACCAGGCGTGGTTGTCAACAAGGAGTGAGAAAGTCAGATAAGTAAGAACCTCACCCCCAGTGTTTGAGGCGATAAGCCTTTGGCACTTTTGCCTTTTATGCGTTGCACGCACTTTGTCCAACACGATGTGGGAGTAAAGATGCTACCTTCCTTCATGTGCGCCAGCAGCTGAAGTTGCTTCGAATTGCTACTGGTGTTGGTGGCTTTCGCTCAATTGCTGCTGCAGGTGGCTGCGTAGTGTGAGTCCACAGCTCTGAGAAGTGATAGCAGATCCTGAGGTGACCGGAGGCAGGCAGATGTGACTGGAGAAGACAATGGCAGTGACGGAGGCCAGCGAAGGCTTGAAACATGTACCATGATGTCTAGGCCCCAACTAGAGAGCTCAGAAGCTCCGCTGTGGAGTGGCGAAGGTGATGGTGGTGTTCTTGTGGTGGTTGGGAGTGTGTGGAGGGTGACGGTGCCGAAGGGGATGTGCGAAGGTGGGTCTATTCGGAGGGGCGAAGGAGTGAATGAAGCTTCAAATTGAGAGAGGGGCTTTGGTTTGTGGAGGATGGGGAAGCTTCTGGTGGCGGTAGTTGGGGGTATGGTGGTCAGCGGTGGCGTGGCAGCTTCACCGGAGGTGCTGCCGAAGGTGGAGAAGACGGAGGGGAAGAGAGGCAAATAGTGGTTGAATTGAGGTCTAGATGGTCTAAACCCAAGCTAGAGAAAGAGAGGAAGAAGAATGGCTTATCTACAGACAAAGGGAAAGGAGCTCCGCGCTGGCTGTGATGGGCCGGTGTTGGAGAAGACGAACGCTTCGGTGATAAGGACGGCGAGGAGGAAAGGTTGAGGTGGCTCCTGCTTGGTACGGCGAGGAGTGGAAGACTTCAGGGAAGATGTTCCCTTTGCCTATTGTACGTGATAGAGGGCGACGAAGGGAGATCGAGGAGCTCACCAGAGCTTGGTCAAAGTAGGATGGAGGAAGGAGAGGAAGTGGAGTTTTGGCCTAAAACCTTGCTAAGGAGGACACTGGGAGTTTCATGATCTTTTATAGAGCTCAAATGTGAGCTCTCAATGAAGAAAGGGGCTCAATTAGCTATGGTCTCAAAGGGAAAAATCTCTCAAATTCCTCGAGCTTGCCTGAGCTCTAGGATCAATTCCAATCCCTCATATGGGGTTGGTTGGATTCACTATTGTCTGATCAGCAATCCCTCTAATTTTGAAGGGATTTAGAGTTGATTCGAGAGAGATCTCCTCTCTTGAAGGTCGGATGCAGATCCGTTCACATGCTAATGGTGGAAGGGATGTCTTTTAGAAGAAGATGAGAAACTCGGGGCCTTTTTGCAAGGAATTTGGAAAGGTAGGGTTCTGATTGAGAGAAATAGAAATTTAAGGGACTAAAATGCAAACCAGGTCAAGATGGATTCTGATTGGACCCAAATTTTGGCTTAACCTAATTTGGACCCAAGAAAACTAATGGTGAACTTGGATTTCATTTTTTACCACATTTGATTGAAAAATTTGCACAGAAGTCCAAATTAGGGCAAAATCCCATTTGAAACTGTATTTAAGGTCAAAATAGGTTTAGATGGTCAAACCAAGGGTACCAAACCTCTTACAATATTTTTCTATGAATTTTAAGAGGTTTATATGAATTTTATCCTAACCAAAACCTCTTCAATTTAAGCAGGTCTAAAATTAGACTTTGGTGTGCTGTTTTGGTTTTCGAAATACGTGAAACCCTATTTCTATCTGTGCAGAACCACTTCTTGGTCTTTAATGCTCAATTGAACTTCAGTTAACCCTTGGGTGACCCCGTGGCTACTCTGCATTCAAGATGTGAAGTTAAAATTGTAGAATTAGCCATTTTTTAATGTTTTCTTCTCAGAATGGATTAGAGTGAAATTACTATCCTCAGGCAATTATTTAGGAGCGTTTGTCACTTGATTCTGACTAATTTAAGCTAATTATGATAAATGATGATGTTACCATCACTAGGGAACCTAAATTAAGGTACCTTAATTTTTGGCCGAAATCATCGTTGTTTAAGGAATGCGTCATAGTATAGGACAAAATTGCTCAAAACATTTAAATTTATAAACTTAAATTCAGAAAAGAGTCCGAGATCATTCGCAGGGAGAAAGTATTCTATTCAATCACCATTGACAAGAAATATATATATGCAATTGAAATCAATAATACTCAAAATGATATTTCAATAAAATTGGAAGAATAGTGTAAAAAGATCAGGTTAAAATAGTGATTTGAATCACCAAATTAACCCTTTTAGTTTAAGCTCTCAACCAGTTAAATGTTTCAACAATAAACCACAATTAATAATCCACGTCAATCAAGTATGCAGATATTCCAATAGTAACCAACAGAAGGCCTCAGACGACAGACCAAAGGCTTTAGATGCCCTAACAAAAGAGGCTCAAAGGCCTCTCAATAGATGCACAAGGCTCCTCTCCTTCAAATCTTAGAAGAGCACAGCAGTGGCACCAATAAAGGCTCAAGGGCCTCTTCAAAAATCTCACTAAGTGTCTAGAGAGGGGAAGGCTCAAATCCTGAGGCAGCAAAACCCACCCCCTCTCTCTCAGATTCTCTTTCTTCCCCTTCCAAGGTCAAAACAGATTAGACCTGGGTAGCGGGTAATTGATCCACCACCCAAACCCACGAGGCATGAGCGCGGACGAGGGCATGGAGGAGCGCACGTGGCACGCAATGTGCGGGGCATGGGGCAGGGACCTGACCCCATCGTTCGAAGGGAAACAGGCAATGTCACTTTTGGCTTATATGTGTAGCTGAAGGTGCTTCAGTCCACGATGTGGGGCTATCCCACGGAGCTTTCTTGCGCAGCAGCATCAAGAGGAGGTGACACATCCAATTGAAGGTGAAGGAGAAGCTGACAGTTGCAATTGGATGCCTGGGAGGCTTCTTGGAACTGGGCCACACGAGCTGGGAGTGGAAGCCATGAAGAATATGGCTAGAGATCTACAGCGGAGCTCAGAGAACACGGTTGCAGCAGTGTGCTCTGGTGGGTTACTTGAAACCACAAATACAGCCTTACGACCATGTCAAAGGGTCTCAGAAGGATCGTTGGTGGACGATGAGTGTGTTGGTGGTGGTTTCATGGAGTGAGGGTCCGTGTGGTGTCCTGGCGAGGTTGAGGTGGTGGTGCGGTGAGGGTGTTGTTTGGTGGAGGTGTTGAGTGGCCAATCCCCTCAATTTCTTGAGGGGTTTTGGTGGGCGTGGGACGATGAACATTTTCAGACCAGTGGTAGGTGATTTGGTGTTGTGTGGTGTGCGGAGGGCTTCGCTAGAGTGGAGGAAGATGAAGTGTGTGCGTATGGAACGGCAGTCGAAAGTGTAGTTTAAGTTGGTGGAAATGAAGTGAAGGGAGGTGTTTAGAAAACTTAGGAAGAGAGAGAACGGTCGAGGCCGTCTAGCTATGATGGCCAGAGCCAAAGAAGGTGAAGGTGATGATGACACGGCAGCAAGGAAGGAGAGCAGGGCAGCCGTTCTTTGAGCGGTGACGATCGCGAGGAACAGGGGAGGATGTTGAGCCAGTCAATTTTACCATTGGCCAGCATTGTGGACTAGAATAGGCTTATTTAATATGGTGATATTGTCATAAAAATTAGTATAGTGAGTTAACCTAAATCGAGTCTACATCAATTTCACAAAACATTTTAACCTGGTCTACTTGATTTTATCTTAGTCACCTTTTGGCCCAGGGTTAATCTCAGGGAGGCGGGAATTAGGAGATTAAGAAGTTTCTATGCCTTTCCTAGAACGTGTCTCTTCCTTCCATTTATTATGTTTTTGGTTTTTTTCTACTTTTAAGATTTTTGTGATAATGTTGTCCTTGAGGAACACCCTCAAAAATGAAGTCCTTGACCTTTAGCCAAATGATCCTTGGCTTGAAGCCAATTTAGGGTTCCAAAATTGATCTTGTCACTCACAAGATCGGGTACCTGCAAGACAAGAATTATCTTTTCTCTTTCATACTTTTTTTTGGACTTTTTAATAGCAAGAATAAACGACAAATGAAAGCAAAATAAAATGCAAGGAAAGAAATGAAAAGAGATACTTAGCTTAGTATATGTGTGTATATATATATATAGTAGATATGTAAGTGGATATAGAATAGATATAGATAAGTAGATACTATATATATATATAGGGGTGGAGATGGAAATGGGGATGGGATGTAGCATGGTATCAAGTTGGTTCATGTGTAGCAAGATGCAACCAACAAGACTAAGTGTCGCGTGGAGTGTGGAGCAAATGTGTGTGAGTGTGGGTGGAAGCGTTTGCTTTGCGCAGGTATTGGGAAATATTCTCAACTGGTGTGAATATTCCTAAGATATGATGCGCGGTGAAGGGGTAGGAGCACAAGTGTGTGGGTAAGAGATGTGAGGTGTATGTGTGAATGAGAGAATGTGGTTATGTGTGTATCTATGAGTATATATATATAAGTATATATATAACTATATAAGTATATGTATGTAAATAAATATATATATGTATATATATATATGTATGTATGTAGATATATATATATATATCTATATATAAGGGGGGTGGGTGTGAGTATGTGAGTATACATATATATGTATACATGTGCGTGTGTAAGAGTGAGTGTCTGTGTGTGTGATAGGGTAAGAGAGTTAAGGCGTCTGGAGAAGTGGTGCATCATCTGGAGTTGAGGGGTGTGTGAGGCTCGTGTGCAAGGTGAAGAGCGGGCGCTGGGTGAAGTTGTGAGTGTAGGGGATGACCAGGTGGAGGCAGTAGTGCTAAGGAGAGAGAGCACGGTGCCACCGGCTAAGTGAGAAGCTTGCCAGCGGCTAGAGTGTCATGCAAAGACAAGTGAATAGTGCACTACAGTGCGCGTGCTGGAACATGACCGGTTGAGGCGGTGCAGCGTGCGGGAGGCATGGAGAAGCTGGAAAGCGCGTTCACGCGTGTGGAAGGGGAGCCTGAGGCTCACAGAGACGCGCAGGAAAGGTGGCTGGAGCACACGGTAGCTCCGACCGAGCTTCAAGGCTTGAAGCCCTGCAGTAGTGGCAAAGGCAACAAAACAAAAAGAAACAAAAAGAAATAGAAAACCAAACAAATCAATGCAAATAGAAGTCAAAATAGGGAATCCACCACGCCCAGCTACTCGAGAAGGAGCTGGGCGGTGGTGGAGCTCACTATGGGGTCTGAGACCACGGCGAGCATCTCCTGCAAACAGTATGCCTCTTCTCAACTGGTGAGAAGAGGAGCTATGTATGAGAGAGGAAGTGAGGGAGAGCACAGGCTGGCTGGAGAGAGTGAGAGGTAGTATTGTGTCTGATGGTGTGGAAGGGATGGCTGGAGGTGGAAGTGAGGGTGATCACTGACTCCCTCTGCAGGGGAGGGGTGCATGCTCTTTTATAGAGAGAGAGTGTGCCTCTCCCCATGCAAATGGTACAAGGGAGTGTGCGCCTCTCCCTGCAAATACATCTGGTTGGTGGAAGAATGAAATAAAATAAGGGTGGTGAATTTACAATGCAAACACATAATGAAGATGTTAATTATTATGTGTGTTTGAGATGGGATGGATTGTTATGAAATTGAAGTGGATTGAATGGTCATTTTCTCTCACTATCTTCCCCTCTTTAAAAATGCATGCAAATAAATATTTACAAATGCAAGTATGGCTACCTAAAATGCATGGGTAATGCTAGGAAATAACATAAGATGACATACTTATAGGCATAGCTTGCTGTACAATCATACCCCCATGCCTACCTTTTGCTAGTCCCTAGGAAAACATTTATTTGTAATGTGTTTAGAAATGATCTTAAGCTGAAGATTTTTCTGAAGCCATTAATGTGTTTATTTGTTGCACATTGTGAGAACCAATTGCAGAGAAGACTACCAGTATTCAAGTCTTACATGATATAGGCCATCTCTCAACTTCCCTGGACTCTTGATATTTAAACCTTCAGTGCGACTTCCAGGACTCAGAGGGTTTCACCATACTCGAGAACTAAGAGGTTATGGTTTGTGCATAGTGATGGATCAAGACCGAATAGATGAACATTAAGGCTCAAGCCTAGGTTTTCACAAATTTTTAAGTACAGGTTAGTCCCAACTTCAACTCATGTCTTTGGATTAACCCTCAAAAAATGATGGAAAAACTCAACCCCACTTTATTGTTTTTGTGGCTCAAAGAATATATGGTAGAAATAGGGTATTTGTAATGCACCCTGAAAGACTTTTGGGGAGAAGAATTTACAGACTTTTGGAAGATATACTGACTAATTCACAAGATTTTTTTTTTTGAAACAAGTGTCAGTATATCTCCTACAACTTTATTTGGAAGAGCACACTTATTTGGTGGGTGAGTACTTTTTGGTGGAAAGAGTTTTTCCTAAACACAAGACTAATGACTGGGATAAAAAGTCTACCTACATGCATAGGTAAGGACTCCACCTTCCCTAATGAACATTAGGCTTGGATTTTACGTTCACCTGGTCTTTCTCGATACGTGTAGTGTGAACCAAGATTACTTAGGCTCTCAAGTAGAAGCAAACCAACGAATCCTGTACTGGTGACTCAGGTACAAGAATACGTCTTAAGTTAAGAGAGATTTTGATCTATCTTATCAATGCTCAAGTGAATTAAGCCAAAGCCTGAGCGTATCAAGCTCCTGTGGCCTAGAAAGTCTTCAAAGCAGAGGTTGAATATCCATAAACACTTATTATATTTTGGTTTCAGCTTTCGGATCATAGCTAAATGATTTAGAAATTTTATGGCTTTTTGGGTTTTGCTTTTTTGTTTTTATTTAAAAAAAAAAAACACGTAAGCTATGTACGTATTTATAGATGGATATGTATAATGGATGCAGAAGCTACATGATACCCATATAATACCAAAATCCTATGGATGCCTATCCACCCCCCCATGCCAAATGATGCTATGTCCTCATATGCATGCAAGGTTAACAAGGTCCAAGGATCTTGGTACGAGAGTTGAGGTGCAAGTACAATAGGGTGGTAGGGAGGGAGGATGGTGGGTGGTGAAGAAGTACGAAGTGAAGTGTTGTTGGGGTGAGTCCCAACGAGCGCTGAATTTAACGTCCTCAGCTAGACTCAGAGTGAGGCACGAAGTCAGTTACCCTCTAGCAGGGCAACAGTTTCACCAACGGGGGCAAGTTCATGAGTAAGATAGGGTTTTAACCGTTTCCCATTGACCGTAAATTTATGACCAGATCTGGGATCTTCAATTTTGATGGCCCCATTGGGAAATGGTCTCGAGACCAAGTAGGGACCAGTCCATTTGGACTTCAATTTCACTAGAAAGAATTTGAGTCGGGCATTGTAAAACCAAACTTACTGTGATGGCTCAAATTCCTTCTGCCGAATGAGATTGTCATGAAAGGCCTTAGTGTGTTGTTTGAAAGTTGAGGTAGAATCATAGGCCTCACAATGGAGCTCTTCCAGCTCTTGGAGTTGGAGTTTGCTTTCTCGACCACATAGGTCTGGGTCGAGGTTACATTGGCGAATCGCCCAATAAGCGTGGTGCTCCAGCTCCACAGGCAAATGACAAGGCTCCTCGTAAACAAATTCTATAAGGAGACATACCAAGGGGAGCCTTGAAGGTGGTCTGATACGCCCAAAGTGCGTCAATCAACTTGTCAAACCAATCCTTACGGTCAGGCCGAACCATTTTCTGGAGAATTTGCTTGATTTGCCGATTCGATACCTCAGCATGGTCATTCATCTGAGGATGATGCGGAGATGTGATACAATGGTGTACTTTGTATTTCCTTAGAAGTGCCCGAAAAGATGCATGGGTAAAATGACTTCCTCCATCAAAGATAATGGCTCAAAGGATCCCAAAGCGGGCAAAAATGTGGTCTTTAACAAATGAGTAGGTATAACATGGTCAGCATGGCACATGGGAATAGCCTCGATCCATTTTGAAACATAAGCAACAGCAATGAGGATGTACTCGAAGCCATTGGAAGGAGGAAAGGAACCCATGAAATCGATTCCCCAAATATCAAAGATTTCAACTGCAAGGATGGGTTGCAAGGGCATCATGTCACGACGTGACATTGACCCTAGCGACTGTCACCTAGTGCGTCGTTTAGCATAATTGTGTGCATCCTGGTGAAGGGAGGGCCAAAAGGAACCACACTACAACACCTTGGCTGCAGTTTTCCTCCCAGAGAAATGGCCTCCGTAGGCCTGATCATGATAGAAGGATAGCACACTGGGGACCTCGCTGTCAGGAATACAACGACGGATGATCTGATCAGCACCTATTCGAAAAAGTAGTGGATTATCCCAGAAGTAATACTTTGCTTCTGCGATGAGACGCTCACGCTGGTTTTTAGGATAGCCACGTGGAAGGGAGCCAGAAGCAAGGTAATTGGCAGTGTCGGCATACCAAGGTTCACTTGCCACATTAATCGCCAGTGGGTGCTCATTGGGAAAAACCTCATTAATCGATAGGGTAAGTCCAATGTGGTCATGGTCCAGTCTCGAGAGATGATCAACAACAACATTCTGAGCTTCGACCTTATCATGTATCTTGAGGTCAAATTCTTAGAGCAGAAGCATCCAACGAATCAGCCTAGGCATGACATCCTTCTTGTGCATGAGATGACGAATGGCCATGTGGTCAGTGAATACAGTAACTTGCGAGCCCAGAAGGTAAGAGCGGAATTTTGCCAGCCCGAAGATGACAGCTAGTAGTTCTTTCTCAAAAGTCGTATAATTACGCTGGGCCTCGTCCAGCATCTTACTGGTGTAGTACACCACGAAGGGGTATCTATCGCGTCTTTGTCCCAGGATGGCTCCAACTGCAAGGTCAGAAGCATCACACATGAGTTCAAAGTCGAGGGACCAATCAGGTGGCTGGAGAATAGGGGCCTTGGTGACGGCCTCACGTAGCTGCGTGAATGCTCATATATAGTCGAGGCCCATATCAAAGGGTACAGCGGTTGAACGGAGATGAGTTAAAGGTCTAGAAATCTTAGAGAAGTCATTGATGAATCTCCTATAGAAACTGATGTGTCCTAAAAAGGAGCAGATTTGTCAGACAGAGCTAGGCACAGGTAAATCTACAATCAACTCTAGCTTAGTTCAGTCCACCTCAATACCTCATTTGGAGATGATGTGATCGAGAACAATCTCCTCGTGTACCATAAAATGAATTTTCTCCCAAGAATGCACGAGGTTCACATCAATACATCTTCTAAGGATACGAGTTAGGTTGGCTAAACAATCATCAAATGAGGGTCTGAAGATCGAAAAGTCGTCCATGAAGTCCTCAAGAAAATCACCCACCATATCGTGAAATATCGCCAACATACATCTCTGGAATGTTGCTGGCACGTTACAGAGTCCAAATGGCATCCTTCTAAATGAGAAGGTGCCAAAGGGCCAGGTGAAGGTGGTTTTCCGTTGATCCTGGGGGTCAATAGCCACCTGGTTATACCCAGTGTATCCATCCAATAAACAGAAAAATTTATTTCCCACTAACTGCTCAAGGATTTGGTCAATAAAAGGTAGTAGAAAATGGTCTTTCTTTGTTGCAGCATTTAGGTTCCTATAATCTACACACACTCTCCAAGATGTAGGAGTGCATGTAGGGATGGCTTCGCCCCTGTCATTGACACGGATGGTGAGTCCTGCTTTTTTGGGCACGACATGAATCGGGCTCACCCAGGGGTTATCGCTGATCGAGTAGATTATACTCTCATCTAGCCACTTAATGATTTCCTTTTTAACGACTTCCCACATGTTAGGGTTGAGACGTCGCTGCATCTCATGGGAGGGTTGAGACATCGCTGCATTTCATGGGACCTTCATTAGGTCAGATGTACGGTGAGTCAAGTAGGAGGGGCTAATGCCAGTCAAGTCAGATAAAGACCATCCAATGGCTGTCTTATGTTCCATGAGGACCTTCATTAGCTTGCACTCCTGCTCCCTGGTCAATTTTGAACCAATAATTACGGGGAGCGTTTGATTTGGTCCCAAAAAAACATATTTAAGCATGTCAAGTAGTGATTCAGCTCAGGAGTGGATGGTAAAAGATCTGGCATTTCTTGGGATGAGAGTGTCCCAAAAGGATTAGAAGAAAGAAGGGTAGGAGAAAGAAGTTGGTCCTCAGATTGGCCAAGAAGAGGGGCATCTTGGATTGATGGATCCAAGAAAGGAGAGCCCCAGTGATTAGCATTTGTGCTCAAGTCCCAGTGTGGAGAAGCATTTCCGCTTGATTTGGTGGGAAAGAAAGGGCAATCTGGTCTTCAAGAGGGTGGACCGACGGTGAGTAGCCCGGATAAGATTCAAACCATGAGGTGTGGGAAGCAGAGAAAACCTCGTCCGAAGTCTGGTCAGGAGAAGATACGGGTAAGGGGAAGAGTGGGGAAACGTCACAATATAAGTCTGTCAGGTGATGGTCTGTGTCCAGGGGCAATCCACAATAGTCAGAATAGGTCCCTATTAGTCCAATACATGCGTTGACAGCCATGTCCTTGTCAGACGTGTCATCCTCGATGCAATCGCAATCAAAGTTCTTGGCAGCCTTGAAAATGTTTAGCTTGAGCTTCTCAGAGCCTACGGCAATCTCAATGCATTCTGACTCATAGTAAATATGGGTGTGGGCTATGGCCAAGAAAGGTCGACCAAGGATGATCGTACAATCAGAAAGTGAGCTAGGAACTTCCATATCCAAAATAAGAAAGTCAACAGGAAAATAAAGACTGTTGATCCTAACCACCACGTCTTCTACCACACCCTTCGGGATTTTGACAGAATGATCTGCCAATTGTAATGTGACAGGGGTGGGTTTCAAATTTCCTAAGGCAAATTTCTCAAGCATGATGGTTGGTATAAGATTGATGGAAGATCCTAGATCAAGCAGAGCACGGTTAAAATTGTAGCCTTGGATGCTGCATGAAATAAGCGGTGTGCCTAGATCTTTCTACTTTGGTGGTAGATTTGACAGTAGCATAACTCGCATGATGCGAGAGGACCATCAGATTCTTTATTTTCTTTAATTATCGCCTGGGTGTAGTGTAGTCTTTGAAGAATCGAGCGACAGTTGGTATATGATCGATAGCCTCCAACAGGGATACTTTGCTCTCAACATCCCTGAATAAATTACGCAGGTTACAAAGGCCTACGTGTTCTTTTTCTTTCCTTTTGGCTCCCTTAGTAGAGCCTCAGGGAATAGGACTGATTCTGGCACGAGTCGAGGCATATCTCCTCACATGGTTGTGGAGCGTAACCTGAATGAGAGGGCGATGAAGAAGATGGGCCAGGATCAGGTCAAGGAGGATCAACGGTTTGTTTGCCACTCACAGTAATCGCATTGGACGTCATGACGAGCGTGGAAATCGCGTATTTTGAAATCGTTGGAAATCGTAGTATAGTCGCAAAAACCACTCGTCAAAGATATTTGTGATAACGAAACTCTCATAGATCTTTATTCTTTTTAGAACTTGAGTCCCGGTCATTCGTCTCTGGGAGGCGCGAAAACGAATCGAGATTTGGATTAACTTTTATAACCTAAATCTAACCTAAGCTACTATTTTTGTCTTTTTGTGTTTTTGATTTTTTATTTCAAAAAGTGAATTGAAACCTAGATCTAGATAAACTAGAAAAAACCTAAGTGACTATGTGCATCTAAATGAGGCCATGGTGGCCGTGCATGGTGTGAACAAACCAAAGTGTCATATAAGCAAGCAAACATGAGGATAATCAATCACAGAAACATCATGAAATTATTTATGCATAAAAAATTATCACACATCATTTACACTGGAAAGCATATAATAAAAGAAAATCCCTCATGCCGGAAAGTTGCCACTAGGGCCATCGACCTTGTGTGAGGGTGTCGGCTAGACCTTAGGTATGCAAACCCGTCTACACGCCTACCAAAAGAGATGGCCGGCCACAAGAGGCTATGGGTGAGCCTTCATGGCCGTCCAAGAAGA
Organism: Thalassia testudinum; assembly: GCA_037157565.1. Classification (NCBI taxonomy): domain Eukaryota; kingdom Viridiplantae; phylum Streptophyta; class Magnoliopsida; order Alismatales; family Hydrocharitaceae; genus Thalassia; species Thalassia testudinum. Next base: position 65,139,145 of record JAZHRO010000025.1, on the reverse strand, counting down.
AGAAGAAGATGGGGGCTAGTGCACCCAAGTGGAGATAGGAGGGTGTTGCTCCCTTTCTCTACCAATGGTCGTCCTTGAAGCTTTGGAGAGAAGCTTCTCTAGCTAGTCATCCATGGAGCCTTGGAGGAGGATGAGGAGGACGGGCTTAAGGTTTTGGAGGGTGGAAGCAAGTTTAGAGTAGAGAGTATGGATGGGAGAGTGTATGGAGAGATGGTCCAATTTCGTAGCTCTCTCTTTGCCCTTTATGGAAGGCTCCATTTGGTTGCCACTTTTGGTGGCTCCAAAAATAGCCAATGCCACAATTTTTGGATCTAGGTTTGACACAAGTTGTTAGGGTTTCCAAGAGAGTGTGCATGGGTTTGGTGGGAGTAAAATGGGAAGGTGTGCGTGTGTGTGTGTGGGTGTGTGTTTTTCGTAGGGCTAGGTTGTGGGTTTTGGTAGGATTAGGTGCTAAATAGGTTGGGTCAATCTAGATTAAGTGGGTGTGGACCTAATTAGGCTTAGGAAAGTATAATTGGGTAGGAGTGAACCTAATTTGGTCTAGGTCAAGTCTAATTAGATGTGTGAATGTGATTAGGCTAGGGTAACCCTAATAGGTATGAGTTAATTAGATCCTGGGTGGATCTAATTGGGCTCAAGTGCACCCAATCAACTGTAGATGCACGCAATTAGGTATGGGATGGTTCAATTGGGTTAGGGATAGGACAAGTAGGGCTATGGATAGTGGACTAGGCTTAGGAGGTCTCTACTTAGGTTTCCTAGGGTGTCCGATGGGGTTCCTAGGTCAAAATAGGTAAGCTAGGGCTTCCAACACCAAAATCAGGAACCAAACAGCAATATCAGACGTCCAAGATAGTGGTCAGACATCTTATACTACAAAATTGAACGTCTGGACACTAAATTAGACGTCCAATTCTGTGTCAGTATGAGTTTTGGCTTCCTGGATTGTTATTCTGCAGAAATCAGACGTCCAGCCAGATGTCTGGAAGTCCTAAAAGGTGCTGGAGAGTGGGTTTTATGTTTTCTAAGGTTGGCTTTGGTTCCTAAGTGTTTGGGAGAGGGATAGGAACATGGATAGTGCTATCGATGTTTGCGTTTTGAGGCTAAGGTGCCCTAATGGAGGTTGTTTTGGGTTTGGGAAGGCTGTCCTAGGGTTTCTAAGGGTAGGGATAAGGCTATCCTCCTCACTCTTATCTGGATCAGTCTTCTTCTTCCTTTATTGCTTTATTCGACTATCTCCATCCTGGATCACTTTATTATCTGTAAATAGTAATAAAAACCATTAACTAGCAGGATATCTCATCTTATTCTAAATAGACTGATGCAATGCATGATATGCAAGATATGAGTGCAATATCCACAATTTAAGATAGGTTCAGACATTATTTAGGTTGATTAGGACCCATGATTGCTGTGCAATCACGTCACAAGTCCAATGGGATCATAAGGGGGACGAGGGTTCACAATAGGGACATACGGGTGATGTGCTGCTGCGGGATTAGCCTGAAATCCCGGTGGGGTACTCGTAGCTTGCAGAACTTTATTAGTCTGTCCCTGAACAGGTCGTACCTGTGGCTGAGGGCCACGAGATACAAAATTTCATGGGTTTGGGACAGGTTGAGCAGGAAGAGTGCCCTAGGATCGAGTCGCCATTTGGAGTTGACTGATCTCAGCATTCTACTGCGCCAATTGATGCTAAAGGGAAGTCATGTTCTCTTCATGGCGCTTCGACATTTCCATCATCATACGCATCAATTTATCAATAGAGCTTGATGCGTGATCATTCTAGGGTGTGCAAGGGCCTGGCGGTGAATTTGCCATAGGGTTATACTGGGCCCTTGGGATGATGAGTGCGGACGGTCGCATTGGTCCACCTGCAGGGTTTTAGCGCTGCATGTTACTGGACCATGTGAAGTTAGGATGATTTCGCCACCCTGGGTTATAGGTGGTAGAGAATGAGTTGTTCCCTAAGGCACAAGCATCTTCTAAGCCAGAAGATGAGTCCACATGTGTATATGCATCCAAGTACACAGAGGCTTGCTCCTCCATGTCATAATACTGGCTAGCAGAAACCAGATCCACATTACTTACTAAGTCGCTTGGCACGATACTCGGTAACGATGGTGTAGGTCTTGCGGGATTCCTAGATATCATCTTGACTTGGGAAGGATTGGGTTTGTGACATGGTGATGGAGTTGATGTGTAAGCCACAGGACGGGTATGGTTGGCCAAGAATTCGTCCAGCTTCTTGTGCACGACGGAGACTTCATCCAATTTTTAAGCGATTACATTGAAGTCGGTGGATTAGTGGAAAGGTCCTACCTCAACCTTGTGTGCTTCGCTACGAGGTGTACTGGTCCGATTAAAGGCAACGATGGAAGCATTATTCATAGAATTCTCACTCATATTTTCAAACAATTCAAATGCTCCATCCTCGTCTTTATTCATGAAATTCCCTTCGCATGAAGCATCCACAATTTGTTTCAAAGTTTCATTTAGCCCATAATAGAAGATCTGAGCTACATGCCACTTAGGCAGACGGTAGTGTGGACATTTCCTAAGGAGGTCATTATACCTTTCCCACGTCTCATGAAACTACTCACCATTTTGTTGCGTGAAAGAAGTAATAGCACGGTGAAGCACATTGGTGCGTCCGATTGGGAAAATTTTCTTGAGAAACGATGTACGCATCCCTTCCCAAGTTCGAAGAGGTTTTCCAATGGTGCGCAACCATTGCGCTGCTTTGTCCCACAACGAAAATGGAAACATTTTCATGAGGATAATACGTAGCCCGATGTTTCTTGGTTTAATCATTTCGCCTAAACTAGTTAAGTCCTCCAGGTGAAGAAAAGGGTCTTCATTGGCCAATCCATGGTAATGGAAGTTAATTAGGCTTATTACATTCGATTTTAGTTTGAAATCCTCCCCGCCCATGGGGACATGAATATGCCCACGGGTTTCTGTAGCAGTGGAATTCTAATAAGAGCTAAGAGACCTGGGCTCCTCCCGTTCGGGAGGGTTCTGCATTTCCTCCAAGGTTTCCCTAATGGCTTCAATCTACTCATTATACAATTCCATTTAGGCCTAGAGGTAGGTTAATGGGTCAACGGCTCCTCCATCACCTGGTGGATTTGGAGGGGGGCAATTTCCTCCCTCAAGATTTGGGGGTGGGCGAGCAGCCATGTTTATAGAGGAGGAGGAGGATTCACCAGCTTCTACCCTTCTAGAGTTTTCAGACAATTCAAATAGTTCAAGGTTTTGTGACCTCCTCCCAAATATGCATTGCCGAAAGACGAATTAGGATGGTGAGAAGAGAGAAGGGGATAAGAGAAAAGACGTCGAATAGGTGCACTTGATAACAGATCAAACAATCAAGGTCCTAACCTCTAAATGTGTCCCTTGGACCTAAAGATCTAAGATACCTGCTATCGCAACCTATAGAATCGAATACGAGCGTTGCAAAACCACCGAGCCAGATTGAAAGGTCGTTTGTCCCAATCTTAGACACCCAATAGCACGTGGGAACCCACATCAGCATGTAAGCACTACACACAGGTAGTTAGACCTCCAAACCCTAATAGGGGTCAAGTTACTACCAGTTTTAATTAAGAGGCTTAGGATTCAAGTGCTTTGGAATGTGAAGGGCGTTGTTTATGGGTAATGCCCAAGTGCTTCAATTTTCAATTGTGTAAAACAAGCATGCAACAAGGAAATCTCCCCAAATTAAAGTTTTAGATGGTGAATGGCTTTTAGAGTTCAGCTCTTAGGTAGTATGGATTTTATGATTCCACTAAATTACCAATTCAACCAATCTCTGGGTTTTCAGGAAATACAAGTTCTTTTTGTACCCAAACAACCCTTCTTCAATTTGGTTTAGTTAATGCATGCTATAATGCAATTGGGCCCCTAATTGGAAATTTCTATGTGTGGATATGCAAGTCAATTTTAGCTTAATGTGAGAGGGAGCCAAAGCACTTCAATTCAAGTGCTCTCAATCACCGAAATGATAATCCACACAAGGCTCAACCACCAAAGTATGTAAAAGATGAAAATGAATATGTTGGGGTTGATATTCGAGATCAAATCAAGGCAATTTAAGGGTCATGGTGGGGTTGGAGTCAAATCTATTCCAAGACTCCCCAACCAATGTTTGGATCCCGAATGTAAAATAAGGCAAATAAGGTGTGGAAAATAATTGATTTAGTTCACCTCAAGGATAACTTCGCATCATGAAATAAACAAGAATCAAAACTCTCGGATTTCGTGTGCGAAAAGGTGGAAAATCAAGGGCGGTGGTGGTGACTAGAAGAATCAAATAGTGGATCTTACTCCACTCACCCAAGAAATCCCAAGGAGAATTTTTTAAGGTTTTTTTTTTATATATATATTTTTAGGGTGATGGTGTCAGACCCGGTTAGGTTGTTAATATGGTGATTTTATCGTTGAAGTGTGTATAGTGGTTAACCTAAATCGAACCTATCCATCTCTTTACAAAATTTTTAACCTGGCCTATTTGATTTTATCTTGGTCAATTTTAGGCCCAGGGTCGAACTCAGGGAAGTGGGGTTGTAAGTCAAGTTTCTATGCCCTTCCTACAACGAATCTCTTCCGTTCGTTTATTGTGTTTTTGGTGTTTTTCTATTTAGATTTTTTTCTGGTAATTTTTGTCCTTGAGGCACACCCTCAAAATTGGATTCTTGGCTTTGAGCCAAATCAGGGTTCCAAAATGGGTCTTGCAAGACGGAGTACCTGCAAGTCAAGGATTATCTTTTCTCTTTTATATATTTTTTTTTATTTTTTTATTGGCATGCAAGCGAAATATAAATAAAGTAAATATAGTATAGATATATACGTATATACTATATATGTATAAAGGGGTGGGGGTGGAGGCGGAGATGGAGTGTAGCACGGTGTTGAGTCAGTCGTCGTCTAGAAAGATGCAACCAACAGGACGACGTGCCACGTGGAGTGTAGGATGGATGGTGGAAGATGTCTGTGACCACTCCTTTTTTGTACACGTGTATCGGGGAATATCAGCAACTAGTGCAGATATTCCCGCGATACCGTGTATGATAAGTAACGTGAAAATATATATATGTGTATATATGTAAATATATCTATATATATATGGTTATAAATATATAGGTATATATGTAGTTATATATGTATATATGTATATATATATATATATATATATATATATATATATATATATATATATATATATATATGTATATGTATATATATAAGTATATGTATAAATAGATATATGTATAGATATATATATATGTATATATATATGTATAAGTATGTATATATGACTATATAGATGTAAATATATATATATTTATATATGGTAATATATGTATATAGATATATGTAGATAGATATGTATATATAGTTACATATATATATATATATATATATATATATATATATATATATATCTATGTATGTATGTATGTATGTATGTATGTATGTATATTTATATATATATATATATGTATGCATAAGTATGTGTATATAGATGTATATATATATAAGTATATAGATGTACATATATATATATATATATATGTGTATGTATATAGACTAATACATATTTATATAAGTACTAATATATGTATAGATATATGTATAAATATATATATATATGTATATATGTAAATATATATGTATATATATCTACGTATATAGATATATGTATATATATATGTATACTAATACTTAGTTACATAAATACTATATATATAGATATAAGTATATATATATAGGTATGTATATAAATATATGTATATATATCAAAATATATATGTATACGTATATATACATATATGTATATAATACTGTATTGGTGTGTGTGTGTGTGTATGAAAGTGTGAGTGTATGTGTGTGCAAGCGTCAGTAAAGAGAGTGAGTGTTGTGAGAGAGAGTGAGAGAGAAAGAGAGAGCGGGAGAGAGAGGGTGCTGCTGAGGGTTAAGGCGTCTAAAGCTGTGGAGCATCATCTGGTCCACGCGCGCACGTGCAGGCGCATAGGCGCGCTGAGAGGCGCGCACACGCAAGGGAGTGGGTACGGAGGAGAGAAGAGGCTGCAGCGCACTGCGCTGCGCGAAGGGCTGGAGCAGGCGTTGGCAGGCGAATGCAGGCGGAGAGAGCGGACGAAGGCAGGCGCTAGGAGAGGTGGCCGCACGCAAACGTACGCGGGCGGGTGAGGGCGACGCGAGGCGAGATGCGTGCGTGGGCGCTGGCCGGTTGCGGTGCATCGGGTGACCGGTTAAGTGAGAAACTCACCGGTCACCCCACTGTAGCCACAGTGTTCCGTAAAAATGCGTGAACAGTGGCTACAGTGGCTGGGCGAGCCGTGCAACCACCTGTTGTAGGTGCTGTAAGTGCGGAAGGCTCGGCGCGTGCAATGGAGTGGCTCCGGCTGGTGGCTTGCGGGCAGGATGTCACGACAGAGCATGCGGAGAGGGCTGCTAACGTGCGCGGTGGAGGGCGAGGGTGACCTGCTGCTTGAGCAGAGGCTTGCAGGTGCTGCTAGGGTGCGCGGTGAGGCTTGGCCGGCCACTGCAGTGGCACGCGATGGCCGACTACAGGAGGGAAGGTGAATGCAGTGTGAACGAGTGGGAGGCGAGGGCGCCTGCAGGTGCACGCGGAAAGGAGAGGGCGGCCTGCAGGCTTGTGCGGAAAGGGCTGGGCGGCTGCTGCTACGTGCTACTGCTGCCGCCTTGCTGCTGCTGCTGCGTGCGGAGCTTTGAGCTTCTAAGCTTGAAGCTACACTGCAATGGCTGGAATGGCTGGAAAGTGAAACAGGGAAGAAGGCCACCACGCCCACCGGTTCTTGATGAGCTGGGCGGTGGTGGTTTCACGGTGGTGGGTGTGCACCATAGTGAAGACTCCTGCCTGCAGAGTGTCTCCTCAAAGGAGGAGGTCCTGCGTATGGAGGGAGAGGGAGGAGATGGTGGCCTAGAAGTGAGCTGCGTTGGGTTTTATTGGCTGGGGACCAGGCTGCCTGCAAGAAGCTGTGCCCTCTTTTTAAAGAAGAGGAGAGCATGCACAGCCATGCCCTGGCTGTGCATGGCTCATGCATGGCTTGGCAGGGAGAGGTGTGCATGCGGCTGGTAGGGAGAGGTGATGGAGAACCTGGCGTGAGGAGGAAGAAGTCAATCCATGCAGCCGTGGGAAGCATTTCAAAATCAAGTAGAAATAAAAATAAAAATAAAGAGATGGTGAATTATGCAAAGATGCACTTGAGGAAAAATGTTAATTGCAAGGCCACTTATTTTATTCTCCTCCCCTCTCAATTAAATGCATGCATGCGTGTATTTTTACAATGCGACTATGGAGACCTAATATGCATTGGTAATGCTAGGAAATAGCACAAGACTGCAGAATTGCAGGTGTATTTTTGCGGTGCAATTAGGTGACAAGATGACCTAAGTTACTAAGAGGAAGACACCTACCTCCTCAGCAATGTGGGCGAGGCTCCAATGCGACGTCGGCGACTTCACGCTCTCGCACTCTCCTCAGATTTGCCCTCGTCTCCGACCTCCTCTTCATGTCTCCTCCTTGCAACTGGTACACCTGTACAAAAAAAAACAAAACACCCGTGAAGAGAAGGGTGGGAAAAGAGAAAACCAAAGCAAGGAGATAGAAACTTACTCCAAATAGTACCTCCTCGGCAACGGCGCCAGAAAAACATGTTGTGGACTCAAATAGGCTTATTTAATATGGTGATATTATCGTCGAAATTAGTATAGTGAGTTAACCTAAATCGAGTCTACATCAATTGAACAAAAAATTCTAACCTGGCCTACTTCATTTTATCTTGGTCACTTTTAGGCCCACGGTCGATCTCAGGGAGGCAAGAATTAGGAGATTAAGAAGTTTCTACGCCTTTCCTAGAATGTATCTCTTCCTTGCATTTATTATGTTTTTTATTTTTTTCTACTTTTAAGATTTTTGTGATAATGTTGTCCTTGAGGCACACTCAAAAATGAAGTCCTTGGCCTTGAGCCAAATGGTCCTTAGCTTGAAGCCAATTTAGGGTTCCAAAATTGATCTTGTCACTCACAAGATCGGGTACCTGCAAGACAGGAATTATCTTTTCTCTTTTATACTTTTTTTTGGTCTTTTTAATAGCAAGAATAAAAGACAAATGAAAGCAAAATAAAATGAAACAGAAAGAGATACGCCGTGAAACAGAAAGAGATACAAGGAAAGAAATGAAAAGAGATACTTAGCTTAGTATATGTATATATATAGTAGATATGTAAGTGGATATAGAATAGATATAGATATGTAGATACTATATATATATATAGGGGTGGAGATGGAAATAGGGATGGGATGTAGAACGGTGTCAAGTTGGTCCATATCTAGCAAGACACAACCAACAAGACTAAGTGCCGCGTGAAGTGTCGAGTGGATGTGTGTAAGAGTGGGTGGAAGCGCTTGCTTTGCACGTGTATCAAGAAATATTCGCAACTGGTGCGAATATTCCTGCGATACGATCCGCGTGAAGGGGTAGGTGCACGGGTGTGTCGGTAAGAGATGTGAGGTGTATGTGTGTATGAGTGAACGTGGTTATGTGTGTATCTCTGAGTATATATATATAAGTATATATATAACTATATAGGTATATGTATGTAAATAAATATATATATGTATATATATATGTATGTATGTAGATATATATATATCTATATATAAGGGGAGTGGGTGTGAGTATGTGAGTATATATACATATATGTATACGTGTGCATGTGTACGAGTGAGTGTCTGTGTGTGTGAGAGGGTAGAGTTAAGGCGTCTGGAGAAGTGGTGCATTGTTTGGTGCTGAGGGGTGTGTGAGGCTCGTGCGTAGGGTGAAGAGTGGGCGTTGGGTGAAATCGCGGGAGTAGGGGATGACCAGGTGGAGGCGATAGCACTGAGGAGAGACAGTGTGGTGCCACCAGCTAAGTGAGAAGCTTGCCGATGGCTACAGTGTCGTGCGGAGATAAGTGAATAGTGTGCTACAGTGTGCGTGCTCGAACGTGACCGTTTGAGGTGGTGCAGCATGCAAGAGGTGCGAAGAAGCTGGAAAGCGCGCACACGCGTGCAAAAGGGGAGCTTGAGGCTAGCAAAAATGTGCGGGAAAGGTGGCTAGAGCGCACGGCCGCTCCTACCGAGCCTCAGAGCTTGAAGCCCTGCAAAAATGGCGAAGGCGACGAAACAGAAAGAAAAAAGAAAGAAATAGAAAACCAAACAAAGCAACGCAAATAAAAGTCAAAATAGGGAATCCACCACGCCCACCTGCTCGAGAAGGAGCTGGGCGGTGGTGGAGCTCACCATGGTATCTGAGACCACGGCAAGCTTCTCCTGCACATAGTGTGCCTCTTCTCAACTATTGAGAAGAGGAGCTTTGTATGAGAGAGGAAGAGAGGGAGAGCATAGGCCAGCTGGAGAGAGTGAGAGGTAGTACTGTGTCTTATGGTGTGGAAGGGATGGCTGGAGGTGGAAGCGAGGGTGATCGCCGACTCCCTCTGCAGGGGAGGGGTGCATGCTTGTTGAACGTATGAATGGCTACGCTAACGTGTTCGATTTTGGAAAACCTGTCGTTGTAGTTCAAAAGCGAAGAATTCGTGTTCAACAAATAAAATTTATACCAAAATTAAAATTCCGGGTCGAACACAGGGAGGCGGACGTTTGATTTAAAAACTACGCGTTTCTTTTTATTTGTCACAGAATAATTCAATTTAAAACTATCTAATTATTTACAATAAATAGAAGAGAGAGAGAGAGTAAGAGAGAAAGAGAATATTACACAGAGAAATCAAAATGAGATGTAGAATAAACAAGGAATTTTTCATTGAGGAGATTGTTTATTACAACTAGAAAGCATAAAACAATTACTCTAGAAAGCGATAAATTTACTCTAGAAAGCATTAAAAGAATGGAGGGAGAAATGTCCTCGACGATTGCTTGGAGGACGAACAAAACTACACTAGAAAGCAGTAAATCTATACTAGAAAGCAGTAAAAAGAATAGGGAGAGAGAAATCCTCCTCGACGGTTGCTTGGAGGACGAGCCGGATGGGACGACGCCTGGCCGAAGGAGAACGAAGCAGGACGAAGGAGGACGAAGCAGAAGAACGGGAACGAAGCAGCACGCCGTCGCCGTCGCGGGATCCACTTCCGAAGGGGAACGAAAATTGGACTTTATCTCGCGAGAAGCATCCCAGGTGTGGGACAAGCTTCTCTTTAGCTTTGGAGGGGTAGAGAGGACAAGGAAGGGATGAAAATTTCGTATGGAGGGGGTCTCCTTTTATAGTTGCAAGGAGTGGGGGCAAAATGGACATTACAACTTCAAAATAATAAATAAGGGGTCTTTAGTGACAGATAAAACCGTTGCTAAAGCCCCCAACGTGGGCGTAGCTTCCGCGCCCACGTGCGCCCGCTCAGCTGCCCGCGCGCACAACGCTTGCGCTCGACCACTGGTTCTTAGCCGTCCGATCGCGAGATCGAACGGCTTAAGATGCGTCTCCGCCCGCTCGTTGTGCGTCCGCCTGGCGCGTGCGATCGCGCGTGATGCGGCGTGTTCAATCGTGCGTGAATGCTATTGGGCGAGCACGGTCGTCCGATCGCGATCCAACGCCCACCCACACCCAATCGCCCGCTCCTCCAGCCCTCTGCTGCGGCTCTAACCCGCGCCCGCCGGTCGCGTAAGCACGCTAGACCGCTGCGCTACGGGGCGCGGATGGTCGAGCGGATGCTTTTAAGCGCAGCAGACCACAGGATCCAACGGCGGAGAGCGAGCGGGTGCGGGGCCTTCGTAGAATGCGTGCGGCCATTTGGGGGGCCGAGATGGCACCACGTGGCGCCATCTTGGCCGTCCATCTTCTGGAAGTTGTAGATGGTGCCACGGATGTCGGATTGACTTGATTTTTGTGTCGTTGGCCTGCGATCGTCGATCCGAATTCATCCGTAAGGTCGGATTTGTCATCTGAAGTGTGGATTTTCACCATCCTGGCCCTTGATCTTCTAGGGTTCCCCGATCACTATCTGATGCTACGGATGCCTGATTAAGGCGATCTTGGAGTCGTTGAACTCCAATCGTCGCCCTGATCACATCCATACAGTTGGATCTTTGATCCGAGGCCCCGATAAAATGTTTACCCTGTCCAAGCACATAAAAGGAGACAATTAACCTTCATTTTATTCAAACTACTCTAAATGCAAGATGATGCATGTTATGCAATATTTATATCATGAAATGAAATCCTATGCTTAAGAACATGCATAAATAGACATTTTAAGTAGTGTAAATGTGTTTACATCATACCCCCATGCCTATCTTTTGCTAGTCCCTAGCAAAAAATATATGTTATTTATAAAAGAATTACGTTGGATTATTTGGACCTGAGTTATTTTCAATCATTAAGAAATTGTCTACTTAGGAACTGAACTTTCAAAGACACAACAGCGCCCGGGTATCAGCCAAAATGCAGACCGCCTCAAGCCCTCACCTTATTCAAAGAAAATTTTCTTTTTCTTTTTACTCTTTTTTAATTTTTTTGGATTTTCAAATTTTAGGGTTTAAGAGTGGCTTTCTACGGCCATTCAACTCACCCATGATTTGATGAGAACCCTAAGTTTTAAGCATCTTATTGTGATTGTGATAGACTCGTTGACCGGTAATTAAAACGGATTTCGGATTTCTACGCCTCTAGGTGACCTCAAAAAGAATTCTGCCTAAAGGTGTATCTTTACAACCGGTAGCTTTCTCCCTACTTTTATTTTTTTACGGGGTCAACACAAGGGTGAATCCAGTGTATATCTCCCCAGTTTATTCTACTTCTCCGCTTCTTCCTAAGTGTTTTGGGAATTTTTAGTGCATTTACTGAGCTGGGTTCTGGACAACCGGTCGATGAGCTGTTACCACCAACAACTTGCCAGCCATACTCGTGCGGGGAAATGTGGCTTATTTCTTTTTGTTCTTTTCTCCTTTTTTTTCTTTTCTTTTTTTTTTTTTTTTTTAAGTAGGTGGCTTCCCTGGTCTAAGATTTACCTAAAGGCAACAAAAAGAGAAAGGTCCAGTGATTGGGCTCTGGACAACCTACCTATGGGTTGTTACCCATGATAACTTGCCACCCATATCACCCTAGAAGGTTCATTAGCTACCCAAATTCCATTAGAATCGTCGAACAACGAGTCAGTGCAAAGAAAGTGTGTAGATGCTTAAAACTCAAAACTCCCTCAAATCAGAGGGCGGGTTGATAAGTCATGTACTTATCACCCAAACTTCTTTATTCCAATCATAATAGAATTAAGATGGCGAGGACTCAAAGACAAATCCACATTTTAGTGGATACATAGGCTAATTAAGTCCAAAGACCTGAAGGGTCTTTGTGTTCAGATCTTAATGTAGTATTTCCTAAGATTGAAAATTTTCTTAAACCCAAATTCTCTTTCCTAATTCCACAATTTTTTTTTTTTTAATGAAACAAATCTACGGAGCTGACGAATGAATTCAGAGATGAATATCCACCCCCCCATGCCTATCTAATGCAATGTCCTCATTGTATTAAAAAGACATAAAACAGAGTGGAAAAGCGAAGAAAGCACCTGAATTGCGTGAATGTCAGGTCCGCTCCGAGATGAAAATTAAGAAAAACTGTATATATGCTGAATTTAGTGCCTTCAGCTAGGCACACTATATAAAGAAAAGAAATGAAGAATTCACAAGTGCAGGTCAGAATTAAAATAAACAGAAGAATCCTCCGACCTGTCAACAGAGGTCCACAGATGTGGACCAGATTGTGGTGCAGACCCACACCCCATAATCGAGAATATCTTAGGTTCTGGATAAAAATTACCCAAAACCTAAAATCAGAATGCAAGCGGGGTCGGGCCTACGATTTATGAGGATGCAACCCAAGACCAAAAAGTCAGGTTACAGAGAATTGAAGCTCAAAAGGATAATCATTTAATGTGTGCTTGAGTTTGACATCCTCGAAACAAATGTCGTAAGAGTTCTGATTTGATGGTTTCAGCTTAAAAGGAACCCTTCGACTCAATCTTCTATTTCCTCCAAAATTAACTTCCCAAATCAGAACTTCCCAGCTCCTATCCTCCTCATTCAGCATATCAAATTCCAGGACCTCTTGTATATTCATCACCCCGTCTGAAATCTCCAAGTCTAAATGATGTGGCAGAATCAAAATTGACTTGGGTCTAATTATCTCAGAATTAGAATCATTAATAAGCTCAACAGGGTGTAACTGATAATCAGGGTATTGAATTGATTCCTCCAGAAAATGTGATTCTGGATCCGTAATGTGCCCTAAAAAGATCAGTTTCCTCAGTTATTGGGCTATCAAATGATCTATCAGATTCCTCAGGCCCAATCGTCTCACAGAAATCGTGCTCAAAAAACTCGCGTGAGACTTCGCAACTTGAATCTTCACCATCAGGATCCGTATCAATGTATGTCCCAAAATCAGTTGTCACTTTGTGTTCCCCAGAGACATACGTTTCCTCGTAACTCGGCTCAAGGATCTCATGTGAAGAAATCAGATCATCCTTAATTGATTGCTTTAATTTAATCTGGTCAACCTCATAACACGTGTCCCCCCAACAAGTGCCTGAGCGGGTTCTGTCATTGGCTTTCCTGAAGAGGGTTCATCCTGGGAATTATTCCAAGATTGAATCAAAGCAACCACGAATCTCATCCTCAATTTCGCTAATTTCCCAAGTAGAAACTCACCCGGGTTCTTATCCTTAACATCCTGGAGCCAATCCAACAATGACTTGGTTAAATCATCAATCATTTCAATCAGGGGCTCCAATCTCTCAATGCAAGGTATTGGCTGAACTTCTAAAGATTGAATGATATTCCTCAAGTTAGCCAGAACCTTATCTTGAACCTGGTTAACCTGAACCAAATGAGTTGGTTCAGGGTTGGGCGGGTTTGGGCTCAATGCAGGGGAATTAACTAATTGAGATTAGTTATACCCTTCCTGATAATAGGTCATTTCAGATTGTTGAAAAGATGGTGATGACCTAAAGGCAGTGAAATTAGAGGATGGGTAAGGATCGGTGTATCCTTCTTGATTGTAGATCGTATTAGGCTGTTCATGAAAGGAAGATGATCTATAATCGATGTAGCTCTGAGAAGGATAGAAATCAGAATGAAAGTGTTCAGGGTTAGACCCTAAACACAGAGGTCTGGAATTGTATCCCCAATCTGAATTATCCCAACTAACTGATTGTTGATTACAATATGAGTTGGGATAATCGTCATGTTGAGGATAATTCACAACAAGAAGGAAAGAGCGGGAATGCATGAAATATGTGGAAGGATTCACGAGACACGGGAGGAAGAAAGGTACCCTGTGATGGGTCGGCACAGATAGGTTGTTAATATGATGATTTTATCGTTGAAATATATATAGTGGTTAACCTAATTTGAACCTAACCATCTCTTTACAGAAATTTTTAACCTGGCCTACTTGATTTTATCTTGTCGCTTTTAGGCCCAGGGTCGAACTCAGGGAAGTGGGGTTCAAGTCGAGTTTCTACGTTTTCCTTAAAACGCGTCTCTTCCGTTCGTTTATTGTGTTTTTGGTATTTTTCTTATTTAGGTTTTTTTCTGGTAATCCTTGTTCTTGAGGCACACCCTCAAAATTGTGTCCTTGGCTTTTAGCCAAAACAGAGTTCCAAAACACGCCTTGCTACTCGCAAGACGAAGTACCTGCCAGTCAAAGATTATCTTTTCTCTTTTATGTATTTTTTTTTTACCTTTTTACTAAGAGAGAAGGCAAACAAACAGAAAGTAAATATAGTATCTATAGATATATATATATATATATGTATTATATCTATAAAGGGGTGGGGGTGGAGGTGACGATGGAGTGTAGCACTATGTCGAGTCAGTCGACGTCTAGAGAGACGCAACCAACACGACTATGTGCCGCGTGTAGTGTGGATGGATGATGGATGATGAATGCGAACACGCTTTCTGTACACGTGTATCGGGGAATATCAGCAACTGATGCAGATATTCCCGCGATACAGCGTATAGTAAATAACGTGAAAATATATGTACATATGTATGTATATAAATGTATAAGTATATATGTATAGATATATATAGATATATATGTATATATATATAGGTGTATATGTATATATGTATATAGCTATGTATATATGTATATAAGTTTATATATATAATACTATATAGATGTATATATATATATGTATATGAGTATGAGTATATAGATATATATACGTATATATATATATATATATATATATATATATATATATATTATATATATATGTATGTATACATAACTATAGATATTACTATGTATATAAGTATATATATATATATAGATATATGTATGTATATATTATATATAGATGTATATAAGTATATATGTGTTACTATAAGTGTGTGAGTGTGTGTGTGTGCGTCGGTGAATGTGTGTGTGTGTCGGTGAATGTGTGTGTGTGTTGCTGTGAGTACAGAGAGAGAGAGAGAGAGAGAGAACGGAGAGAGAGAGAGAGTACGTGAGAGAGAGCAGAGAGCGCCAGACAGAGAGAGAGCGGGCGGGAGAGATCGGCAGAGAGAGAGAGCGGGCGAAGGAGTGATCGCGGACGCGCGAGTTAAGACGTCTGCCGGAGGCGGCAGACGTCTGACTCTGCGTCGTTTGAAGGCGGAGGCGGACGTCTGAAGACGGCGGGTGCGGGCGCGCCTTCGCGTAGGGTTCCTGCAGGCGTGCGCGAAGGCGACGAGCGGGCGAAGGCGTGGAGGAGCGAGCGTGGAGGAGGTCTGCAGGTGGTCGCGGAGGGTCGCGGAGGGTCGCGGAGGTCGGCGCAAGGCCGTAACCGGGTGCAATGCGGGGTGGACAGAACGGAGACGGAGGCGAGGAACGGGCCTGCAGGCGCGCGCGGAGGGTTGTGCGCCTGCGGGGAAGGTCGTGGAGGAGGCGGGGGGTGCTGCTGCTGCTGCTGTCGCCGCGGTTTAGCTGCTACTGCTGCTGCTTCAAGCTTCGGAGCTTGAAGCGGCAGCAATGGCGTGGAGACGAAAACGAAGAGAAAAGAAAACACCACGCCCACCGGCTCGTTGAAGAGCTGGGCGGTGGTGCTCCCACTGTGGTGGTGTGCACCACAGTGGGTTCTCCTGCTCGCCGGGTGCCTCCTCGACGGAGGGCCGGCGTATAGGAGGGGAGAACGGTGGAGAGGAAGGTGGTGGCTGTTGGATCTTTCTAGCAGCTCCCTTGCGAGGATGAAGCTGCAGCTACTTATAGAGGAGGGGAGAGTGGCGTGCCGGCTGCAGCAGGGAGAGGGTGTGCGAGTTGCAGCTATAGGGAGCGGCGTTGGCAGGGAGAAGTGACGGGAAGAAGTGCTGCGTGGCTGCTGCATGCAGCTGCGGGAAGAGTGCAGCCGCGGGAAGGGTGCAGCCGCGGGAAGGAGAGAAAAGAAGAAATCAAGAGGAAAAATAAAAAGAGGGTGATTTTGCAAGGAGGCACTTGAAGAAAAATGTAACTATGCAGGCGATTGTTTCACTCCTCTTCCTCTCTTGATTAAATGCATGCATGCAAGTGTTTTTACAAATGCGATTACAGGATCCTATTATGCAATGTTAATGCTAGAAAATAGCACAAGAAGGCGTCATTACAGGCGTGTTTTGAGGTGCAAACACCCTGCAATACAAACAATCAAACCTGTCCTTAAATGGGTTAGCCTACAGACCTACAGACTCCCAAAACCCGTCTTGAGATAAAGGAACGATTTGATCTACTTCTGTCTGTTCAATCCAACCAGTTAAAAGGAGGGACTGGGGAGAAGGTTCTTCCTTCGGCTTGCGCCTCCGATTCCTAGTGTACCCCCCAGCCGTGATCGTTTGACTCTGCTCCCCTAACTAGACATCGGATTGAACAGTAGAAACAGACTAATCGGAAATAATCTCGTTCTGAGTTTTGAAGAACGAGTTCAATCCTTAAGGCCAACGTCTACTCTGTTTTATTTAGGGCTAGGTTTGAATGTGCTTTGAAATGTGATGGGCCCTTTAAATGGGTTGTGCCCTTAATGATTGATTGATTTGTGTGTGCGTGCACAACTAGTGGTTTTCAAGCAAGATTGTTTTTGATGTGGTAAATTTTAAGGTTCAAATCTTGCTTAGTAGCTTTTAGGATTCAACTTTAGGTATTTTCAAACAAGTTTCATTGGCACACCATGTTTTACAAGCATGGGTGAAAATGTTTTCCTTTGAAGCTTAAAAAGAATGTCGAGTGCCTAGTAAATCCCTAAGAGTTGAACCTAATTGGCAACTACTTGATGAGTTGATTTTAATTGAAGTGGTGCGACCCAAACAACTCAAACAACTGGCCACATATGCATCACTAAGTTAGGCACACAAAGATGGTAAACGTAGAATGATTTCTACTCTTTTATGTGTTGCTTTATGTGTACCGGTTCCACAGATCAGAACCCAGTTGAGTAGAAACAAATTAATTTGGTTAAGTGCCTTTGAATGTGGGTGTACGTTGTGTGTTTGTTGAAAATTGCCCCACAGAATTATCTTTTTGTTTTTTTTTTATATAAATGAAGGTGGAATGAATGTGAGTGAGAGTCCAAATAACCAAACTATTCCTAGGATTTATGCAAACACCTAGGTTAATTGAAATTTTGATTCAATGTGGCGAATGAAATCTATGGAGGGGGAAAGAATGGGGGATAACTTACAAAACCTTCCACAGCACTCTACTCCAATCTACCGCTTTTGCTCATCTCAAAAGAGTACCTACAATTACAATAAGAAAGGAGAAAAGTGAGGTAAATGATTTGTAAGTTACAAAACGCGAAGAGAAATCAAAGAGCGTCGCTCCCCGGCAACGGCGCCAAAATGTTGAACGTACGAATGGCTACGCTAACGTGTTCGATTTTGGAAAACCTGTCGTTGTAGTTCAAAAGCGAAGAATTCGTGTTCAACAAATAAAATTTATACCGAAATTAAAATTCCGGGTCGAACACAGGGAGGCAAATGTTTGATTTAAAAACTACACGTTTCTTTTTATTTGTCACAGAATAATTCAATTTAAAACTATCTAATTATTTACAATAAATAGAAAAGAGAGAGAGAGTAAGAGAGAAAGAGAATATTACACAGAGAAATCAAAATCAGATGTAGAATAAACAAGGAATTTTTCATTGAGGAGATTGTTTATTACAACTAGAAAGCATAAAACAATTACTCTAGAAAGCGATAAATTTACTCTAGAAAGCATTAAAAGAATGGAGGGAGAAATGTCCTCCTCGACGATTGCTTGGAGGACGAACAAAACTACACTAGAAAGCAGTAAATCTATACTAGAAAGCAGTAAAAAGAATAGGGAGAGAGAAATCCTCCTCGACGGTTGCTTGGAGGACGAGCCGGATGGGACGACGCCTGGACGAAGGAGAACGAAGCAGGACGAAGGAGGACGAAGCAGAAGAACGGGAACGAAGCAGCACGCCGTCGTCGTCGTGGGATCCACTTCCGAAGGGGAACGAAAATTGGACTTTATCTCACGAGAAGCATCCCAGGTGTGGGACAAGCTTCTCTTGAGCTTTGGAGGGGTAGAGAGGAGGAAGGGATGAAAATTTCGTATTGAGGGGGTCTCCTTTTATAGTTGCAAGGAGTGGGGGCAAAATGGACATTACAACTTCAAAACAATAAATGAGGGGTCTTTAGTGACGGATAAAACCGTCGCTAAAGCCCCCAACGTGGGCGTAGTTTCCGCTCCCACACGCGCCCGCTCAGCTGCCCGCGCGTGCAATGCTTGCACACGACCGCTGGTTCTTAGCCGTCCGATCGTCCGATCTTAAGATGCGTCTCCGCCTGCTCGTTGTGCGCCCGCCTGGCGCGTGCGATCGTGCGTGACGTCCGCGTTCAATCGCGCGTGAACGCTATTGGGCGAGCGCGGCCGTCCGATCGCGATCCAACGCCAACCCGCGCCCAATCGCCCGCGCCTCCAGCCCTCTGCTGCGGCTCGAACCCGCCCCCGCCGGTCGCGTAAGCGCGCTCGACCGCTGCGCTACGGGGTGGTCGAGCGGACTCTTTTAAGCACGGCCGACCACAGCCGTTGGATCAAGATCCAACGGTGGAGAGCGAGCGGGTGCGAGGCCTTCGTAGAATGCGTGCGGCCGTTGGGGCAGCCGAGATGGTGCCACGTGGCACCATCTTGGCCGTCCATCTTTTGGAAGTTGTAGATGGTGCCACGGATGTCGAATTGACTTGATTTTTGTCGTTAGCCTGCAATCGTCGATCCGAATTCATCCGTGCGGTCGGATTTGTCATCTGAAGTGTGGATTTTCACCATCCTGGCCCTTGATCTTCTAGGGTTCCCCGGTCACTATCTGATGCTACGGATGCCTGATTAGGGCGATCTTGGAGTCGTTGAACTCCAATTGTCGCCTTGATCACATCCATACGGTTGGATCTTTGATCCGAGGCTCCGATAAAATGTTTGCCCTATCCAAGCACATAAAAGGAGACAATTAACCTCCATTTTATTCAAACTACTCTAAATGCAAGATGATGCATGTTATGCAATATTTATATCATGAAATGCAATCCTATGCTTAAGAACATGCATAAATAGACATTTTAAGTAGTGTAAATGTGTTTACATCAATGCTCTTTTATAGAGAGAGAGTGCGCCTCTCCCCATGCAAATGGTACGAGGGAGCGTGCACCTCTCCTTACAAATACAGCCAATTGGTGGAAGAATGAAATAAAATAATGGTGGTGAATTTGCAATGCAAGCACATAATGAAGATGTTAATTACTATGTGTATTTGAGATGGGTTGGATTGTTATGAAATTGAAGTGGATTGAATGGTCATTTGCTCTCACTATCTTCCCCTCTTTAAAAAAGCATGCAAATGAATATTTACAAATGCAAGTATGGCTACCGAAAATGCATGGGTAATGCTAGGAAATAACATATGATGACATACTTATAGGCGTAGCTTGCTCTGCAATCTGCCAGCTCGACGAAGAGGACGGAGAGTCTCATTGGAGACAAAAGTGGAGACGGCCGGAGTTGATGAAGAGAGGGTTTTTTCAGCTTAAAACTTCGCTAAGGATCAAGGCATTGAGTTCTAGAGCTTTATATAGAGCTTCTGACCAAGCTCTAGACAAGGAAAGGGCTTCTACAAGGCTTGAGATTGAAGGAAAATCACCCAAAAATCTTGTGCATTCGTACGAGGTTTTCCTTGTGATTTGGAAGCCAAGATCGGTCCCAATCAATTTCCCATAGTGTAAACATCGATCCCACCAAATTTTGTGGGATTTAATGATGATTTGAGTAGGTTTAGGTGCAGTCAAAGGCTTCTTGGAGGTTGATTGACCTCTAATGGTAGTAGGGACTTGCTTACAAAGAAGATAACAAAGTTGGGGGGCTAAATGTAAGGAATTCTAAAGCTAGGGACTTGATTGAGTTTTTTTTCTAGAAAGGGGCTTGATTGAGAGAAATAGAGTTTTTTTTCTAGAAAGAAGAAAAAAACTCTATTTCTCTCAATCAAGCCCCTAACTTTAGAGTTTAAATGGACTAAAATGCACACTAAGTCAAGATGTACTCTGATTAGGCCCAAATTTTGATACAAGCCTAACTTGGACCCAAGGAATTTGATGGTGATGTTGGATTTCAGTTTTAACCAAATTTGATTGGGTAATTTGCACAGAAACCCAAATTAGGGTAGAACTCTGTCTGTGACTCTATTTAAGGTTAAAATAGGTTCCAAAGGTCAAATCAAGGATACCAAACCACAAGGAATATTTTCTATAAATTTGAGGACACTTAGATAATTTTATCCTGACCAGAACCTCTATAATTTAAGTGGATCTGAAATTAGGATTTTGGGTGCTGTATTTATTCTCGAAATGCATGAAACCCCACTTCTATCTACATGGTCCCACTTATTAGTCTTTAATGGTCATTTGGCTTTCATTTTACCCCTAACAAATCCCATGGTTATTCTGCATTCATGATATGCTGTTAAAATTACATAATTAACCCTAGTTTCCTGTTCTCTTCTCAAAATAAAATGAGGTGGAGTTATAACCCTCAGATGGTTATGCATGAGCATTTATCTTTCAAACATGACTAAAAGTGGCCAGTTAGGGCCTATGATGGTGTTCTCAGCATACCCCCATGTCTAGCTTTTGCTAGTCCCTTAGCAAACATCCTATGGATCAAACCAGGTCTTTAGGTCGGATGCAACCATCAGGATACCTTACTAAGCTGCATCTCTGGAAATCATATCAGAATACCGACAATAGGCCTAGAGGTACTCAAGTACTAGCCAAGATCCAGACCTGACCAACTTTAGCCTGAGTCAGCTACGAAGGTTTGTTGACCCTAGTAGTTAAAGCACTCGTGAATAGATGCAACATGTTCAGGTTCAATTTGCTAGTGCATTTTGATAAGAGAGATAGAAAAGGATTTTTCATTTGGACAGTTTTCTCTCTTTTCTTTGTATTTTTCCCTAAATCTAGCCTCGAATTGGACCTAAACACGATCTATATCAGATTCCTTGTCCCCACCATCAATCCTCGAAGAGTCCCTGGCTTTCGATACTTTGGGATAGCACCGCCCATGGTAACCCCCAGAACCCTGGCTTTCTACACTTTGGGATAGTGTCTCCCATGGCATTCTGTAGCTAAATTCAGGCCTTGGCAAACAACATTTTGGGATAATCCCACCCATGGCACCTGAACCAGCACATGGTGCTTACATGCCCTGGTAGGATATTAGATATCCTAGGAGACAAGCACCAAGGAGACGATATGTTATTACTCATCTTCGAGGGAAATTTCCCACCTCTCTACGTCGGGAACTCGTCCAATCAACTTGTGTTGTCAAGCAGCACCTAAGCTAGATCTTCAAGATGTCTTTTCATAGCAGAACACTTTTAGCATGATTTTCTATATTAAGCACACTAAACTAGACTTAGAGTGTGATCTTTGGGTGCTTAGGTTACCAAGTCCCGCAAACCAAAGGGCAGGCAACGGGGTCGAATAATCCCTAAGCCTTAGACCTACTACATCAGCCTCGTACTTTCCTCAGCCTCTTGAGGACTAATCCGAATCTTAACAAATACGTAAGTGTTTAAACCCTGAAACAGGTCCAAGAGGCCTACGGTCGGTACTCGTTACTAACCTCCTAAGTTTTAGCCTTCCAAGTCTTAATTCATCATCCGATCCAACCTAGAAGTTAGGTAAGTTCCATACTCAAATTTTAAGGGACTAACTCATTTTCTTCTCTTTTTGTTTACTCCTTTTTCTCTTTCTTTTCTTTGCTTTTCTTTTCCTCTTCTCCTCTTTCCATTCAGCTCAATTCAAATTGGCATATCGTTTCCTCTTTTCTCCTCTCTTTTCTTCTTTTTTTTCTATTTTTTTTTTAATGAAACCCTTCCATGCATTGATTTTCACAGCATTTTGCACTTTAATACCCCCATGCCTAATATTTGCAATGTCCTCATTGTAAATTAGGTGGGATTGAATTCAATTCAGATCGTACATTAGAATGGTGGGTGGTGAATGGGTCAGGTTGATTATTGAGAATGATTTCTAGCTCTGATACAAGTATCAAAGGTAGAGTCAGCTGTTCTAATGGACGAAGCCTAAAGTGCAATATGATTTCAGCAAAGAGGTATGTCAAAAGAATTTTGGGTTTTTCAAGGATGACGGGTTGCCTCCCATTAAGTGCTCAGTTTAACGCAATCAGCTGGGCACAATGAAGCTCAAGGAGAATGGAGATCAAAAGATACTACAGCCAAATTTGAGTTAGTGAGTTCAAAGAACAGTTGGAGTCTCTGACTGTTCACGACAAAAGGTTCTGATTCGTGCCAAGTTCATTGATTTTGACCACTCCATTTCCAAATACTCATCTCACAAGGAATGGTCCAATCCATTTTGATCTGAGTTTCCTTGGGAAGAGCTTGAGTTTGGCATCGAAGAGTAATACTTTTTGACCAGGGTGGAAGGATTTTTGTGAAATGTGCCTGGCAGAGCCGCCTTCATCACTTTCCTCCGTGTCATGCAATACCCGCACACGTGCTCCAGCCCCTTCATCATCACCGCTCTCCCTCCACTAGACATCTTCTCCAGTGACGGTAGGTACGGCCAGCCACCTCCTCTCTCCCTTCGTCCACTTAGGTAGGTTAGAATTATTCCTCTCTCTCCCCTCTTTATTTCCCCTCTCTTAATTTCTACTATCACGCACCGACAACCATAGACCACCTCCATCGTCTCCACCTCCGGTCGACCACCGGCGAGGCGTTTCCACTGCTCCGCACCTCCACATGCCTCGTCAGACACCTCATAACCTCCACCATCACCCACTGATCGTCATCCACCCATCCGCTGACCACCATCACCTCCCTAAACGTCCACCGAACACACCCATAAACTCGGCCACAAAGCGACCTAGGCACGCACACCTAGGCTGCCCCGCGGCTAGCCACCCACCACCTCACCTTTGCCTTGACACGGCAAAGCTCCCTATCTGGTTTAATGAGGCTGCAAGGCCACATTCGTGAACTTCAGGTCAACCCCCCTTTCCACCATTGAAGCACAAAGCAAGGAGGTCTCAAGTAGCACTCCAAGCCGCATCCACCCAGGTGCTGCGCTCCAGGTGATGCGCGTTGAGCGCGCGAATGCACCCAACCTGTGAGTAGGCTTCGCGAAGCACCCAGCTACCCCAATTGAGTGAAGGCCTCCTACAGGTGTGCGCAAAGAAGCTGGTGGGACTTTTAGTCCCACCTCATGAACTCAAGAGCACAGTGAGTGGTATTTATTGTTTTTATGTTTTTAGCTTATCACCTCAGACGACATGGGGTGAGGTCCCTCGCCCACACCCCTGCCTCGTTCGCGACCCACACCTACGCGAATCTAGCATGATCGACCCGATTAACCCTCGCACTCCTCGTGCACCACACCCACGCTGGTGCACCTGGACCCGGGCACGCGAAACCCGACCCAATTACCTGGCTCTGGGAGAGCGTACGCAAGAGAGAAATAGAGAGAGTGTGATGCATGGAGGGTAGGGGATAGGTTTTTGCTCTCGTGTGCATGCGCAGGGAAGAAGGAAGAGGAGGCTGAAGGTGCAGTCGTAGGGAAGCTAAGGAAGCCAAGGAGGAAAAGCAAAGGCCAAAGCTTAAGGGATGAAGGAAGAAGAGGTGCGGCTGAAGAAGAAAGCCAAGGGCAGAGGCTGAAGAAAAGAAGAGAAGGTAGCAAGGAAGGAAAAGGAAGAAGAAGGAAGGCAGAAGCCAAGGGAAGGAGAAGCACTATAGCAAAGGCGTGGCTGAAGAAGAAAAAAGAGAGGAAGAAATCAAAGTCAGAGAAAGAAAGTCAAGGAAGAAGAGAAGTAAAAGAAGGAAGAAAGCCAAAGTGTAGAAGAAGAAAGAAAGAAGAAGAAGGCCAAAGAACAAGGCAGAAGAAGAAGACAAGGAAGAAGAAGCAGACAACCAAAGACAGAAGGCAAAGAGAAGAAAGAGCCAAAGAAAGCAAGAAAGGGAAGAGAAGGCTAAAGAAGAAGAAAGGAAAGAAGAAGCTAAAGAGAGAGCCAAGCCAAGAATCACCCTGTTTATCCAAATTCTTCTCAATCTCTTCTATTTTGCTACATTTTAATTTTCATAAACTCTTGCATTTGTACTCTGAATTAGGTTTTGAGTAACTTTAAGTGTTCAATTGCATTGATTGAGATTAGTGAATAAATTCCATTTGCTCCCCGTGTTCGACCTCGGATACTTAGGTTTTCAAGTAATAAAATTTTTATTAGTTTTTGAGGCGATTTCATCTATACTACAACGAACATCTTTTAAAACCACAATCTTGCCTCGTCAACATTTTGGCGCCGTTGCCAGGAAGCAACACGCAATTTATCACTAATCTCTACATTCTTTGTGATTATATTTGAGCACTAACTTGCCCTATTTTTGTTTTGTTGTGATCTTGCGAGGTATTCCACGAGAAGATCTCCCACGCAAGTCAACCACTCTAGGGCAGGTAATCACTTTTCTTCCCTAATCCATCTCCTAATCCTTGAAAGACAAAAGGAAGCAATCAAAATAGGAATTACTTGCCTTCTCTTTTATAGTAATTACCATCTTTAAGGCAAAGGTTTCCTAATTTTGCAAAAATTTTTTTAAAAACTTATTGAAGTAGAAGTGATTTTTAGAGCCAACCCCACCAATTCTTGTGCCTAATAGAAATCACAATTAATCTTCGTGGACAACACACTTCTTGTTTTGAGTCCAAAGAGAACTTTTTGAAAAGAAAAGAGGATTGGAAATAGAACCAAATTAGGGTTTCTACAATAGGGTTTTTGGAGTGCTAGTCACACATGCTTGTTTAAAAGGAAATAAACCCTCCCACATTAGTGTGCTACCCAAGCCCTTGATTGAAGAGATCTAAGTAAGGTAAACCCTAAAACTGAGCTCTAAAATCACTAGAATCTTAATAACATTGGACCTAATAACCTGGGAGTCAAATCAGGGTGATCTCTAGGTCTTGACCTGGAATCATTCTGCCATCTTTAGGGCAGGTCAGGTGAAGTTGACACCTTGGGTCAACCAACCTCCAAATTAGGTCACAAAACCAAAACATCTAAAATTCAAGTGAAAACCCTAAAGCACCTTTGATCTTAAAAAAGGTAGACTTAAGAGGTCAAGGTCTCCATTCTGGTCTACTTGGAATCTTAGTGACAAGAGAGGTCGGGTGGGGGAAACCCTGTAACCTGTGGGGACGCTCTACCGTGTAGGGGTCTTTACGGGACTCTCCCTCTCTGGCTACCCAAGTAACTCTCAGGTGGACGACCTTCTGATCCAGTGGTATCATCTGCCCCAAACCTCCATAGTCATCCAAACATCTTTGGGTACCTTGATTAGGTTAAAAACATCTCCAGTTCATCATCTTTTCTCTTTAGAGCACACACATACATTTCCAATGGGACTCTTTATTCAGATCAAATCACTTCACAACTTGATCTTGAGCCAAAACTCTGATTCTACATCTTGATTCCACCAATTGATCCAAATATGCAGCCAAACCACTTAAGACTACCATTCAAGAAGCCTGAATCCCAAAGATCCATGAGAGATAGGATGATTGAGGATGCCCTGACATTCTATGAAGAAGAAGACAAAACCACAACACCAGTAGAAAACTGATGTAAACACGTTTACACTACTTAAGATGTCTATTTATGCATGTTCTTAAGCATAAGATTGCATTGCATGCTATAAATATTGCATAACATGCATCATCTTGCATTTAGAGTAGTTTGAATAAAATGGAGGTTAATTGTCTCCTTTTATGTGCTTGGACAGGGAAAACTTTTTATCGGGGCCTCAGATCGAAGATCCAACCGTACAGATGTGATCAGGGCGACGATTGGAGTTTAACGACTCCAAGATCACCCTAATCAAGCACTCTGGATAGGGCACCCTGGATAGGGCACCCTAGGCTTCTGGGTAGAGGGGCCGTCATGGAGGGAAAGGGGTGGTGGAAGGATGACATCCTCATTGTGGGTGATTTTGTGCGAGGGAGAGCAGTGTGGCTCTTCCTCGGTGGAGATAGAAGTCGGGTCAAGTGTGGAAGGGGAATTTTGAGATGTAACCATAAGAGTGTTATCAAGCTTGTCAATCTTTTTTCCACTCCTCAACACAGTCACTGCTTGGGCGTGCTCCCTGAATACAACCCCCTTGCCCTTAGGGTTCTCCTCAGAAGAGCTAAGCAGCTTCCCTGGATAACGTTGCCTAACTGCCTCAGTAAGATGACCAATTTGGGATTGCTTATCAGCAATCATCTTATTCTGAGATTGGATAACCATATTCTGATGCTCTTGCATTGCTTTCATCATAGCCTTCAGTTCATCCATCTCAGAGGGTTTATTCTGAGGAGGGTTTTCATAAGATGGTTGGTATATGGGCTGGGGAGGTAAGGGTCTTGTATTCCCTGAGTTAGAAGCATCACCTTGCTTCCAAGAGAAGTTTGGATGGTTCCGCCACCCTGGATTATAGGTATTTGAATAAGGGTTATTGCGAGGGGGGCAAAAACCTTAGGCTACGTTCAAGTCAGCCTGAATCAACTCAGGGAATTGATTTTCCTGATGGCACTCTACAGTGGTGTGCATTGTGCTTTGGC
Organism: Thalassia testudinum; assembly: GCA_037157565.1. Taxonomy (NCBI): domain Eukaryota; kingdom Viridiplantae; phylum Streptophyta; class Magnoliopsida; order Alismatales; family Hydrocharitaceae; genus Thalassia; species Thalassia testudinum. The sequence goes on along the minus strand of JAZHRO010000025.1, from coordinate 65,111,961 downwards.
AAATGGAGCATTCTCTTGAAGCCTGACAAATAGAGGCTGCTTGCGGGTTCATGCCGGGGTTTGCTAAAAGCCTATTAAAGTTTTTATTCAATAGTTGAATCTGATAAGCCAAATCCTGAGAAGCCCCGGCTTCATGGGCCTCTATCTTCCTCTGCAAGATTGATGGTTTTCTTTCTTGATAGGCAGAGGACAGATGTATGGAGTTTTTGCTTAATGTTTCAAATAATGCCCAGGCTTCATCCTCAATTCTGGTCATGAAGGTTCCTGCACAAGCTGCATCGATGGTTTGCCTATGCCTTTCAGATAATCCGTTATAGAACCTTTCGACCAACTGCCATCTTGGCACTTGATGGTGGTGGCATAACCTAAGAAGGTCATTAAAGCACTCCCAAGTCTCATGAAATTGCTCCCCTTCCTGTTGAGTAAAACCCATAATCTCTCTTCTGTAATGGTTGGTGTTACTCATAAGAAAATACTTTTTCAAAAATTCTCCCTTAAGGGTGGCCCAATCATTTACCCTTGCATCGAGGGTATGATACCAGTGCTTGGCCTTATCCTTTAGGGAGAAAGGAAATAGAGTCCTCATCAGGGCCTCATCAGTAAAGCCCTAGAGCTTCACCGTGGAACAGACCTCGGTGAATTCCTCCAATGCCGGTAGGGGTCCTCCCTAATAGTACCATAAAAAGAGGGCAATAAAGATATTGTACTGCTCTTGATCTCATACGGATTATCCCCTGCCGGTCATCTTAGTGCTTGTGCGGGTTGGTTAGTTGGAATAAAATAGTCCCTTAGGGTCCTTTGTTGATTTGCTCCTTGATCAGCCATTCCTTCTCTTTTCTCTCCTAGGTGAGCTCTTCTAAGAATTCTCTCGGGCTCAGGATCAAACAATAGACTACCCTCAAGAGAGCATCTACCAAGCATACAAAACACAACTCAGGTTCTTATTTAGTAAGTGAAGCCTCCACTCCAAAGATAAGTCAAAAGATCAAGACTTATCCCTCTGTTCCCACGTAAGTGGTGTATGAGGGGTGTGGACTTGAAATCTTAACCTTCTTTATTGCGGAGGTTGAATTAGTTAATATAAATGGCCAAACAAGTTTTTCACTGCAATTACGTGCCTTAATTCAACCTTCGAGTGTCCTAGGACCTATACTTTGCTTGGATGATACTCCCAGATGATCAAGTGAGAAGTTACTCCAAGGACGAACAAAGGGATGCAAGTAGGGCGAACCCTTCCTCTGAGGCAATGCGTATGCGGTGCCCCTTAACTACCTTTTTGTTCCTTTAAGGGGTGTCCCCCTCCGTGGAGTATCAAAACACTTGGTCAAAAGATAGTATCACCACCACCACAAAGCACAATAGGAGGGTTTGCACCGATAAAGAGATCGGTGCCTATAGCCTTAAGGGATCGAACCTTAGTGCGGTGCCTAATGTGCGTGCTCGGTGTTAGAAGTGTGCAACACACCGCAAATCTTTGTAATTTCTTTTGAAATCACAGACAAGTCCCTTAGAATCAGATCAAATGTGAATTGATTTTAGGGTTGAATCTGATTATCAGTCCCACTTTTAGTTATGCAACCACTGAATTAGTAAATTCAAACAACTTGGTGGTCTTGAATTTTAATTTGAATGCAAATGCGTGAACAGGAGTTGGATGTAAAGGTTAGAAAGGTGTACCTGTCTCTAGCAATCTTCGTGCTAATATGCTTGCAATGCAATAATAAGATCTAATGTGCTGATCAATCACCCCTAAATGCATGCACCTAAGGGCATGCAGCTTCTAAACAAGCAGCTCGATATTTTCTTTTGTTGGTTTTAAAGGCAAGCAAGCAGAAAATAGAATCACGCATGCAAAATGTAAACCCTAGTAGCTAAAGAATGTGGGGACAAATCCCCAAAAATTCAGCCCCAATTACTACAAGGGCAAAAAGACAGAAATAAATTTTGTGACGACGGAGAATCCTTTGTGAAAGCGGGATCGTGGTCTCCTACGCCTTTTCCTCATGTGGCTTAGTTCGAGGTTGCTGTCGTCGCTCTGTTGTGCCTCATCGCCTCGTCAGATTCCTCGCACAATAAAAAAAAATTGATCAGATAATTGTCAGAATATTCAAAAATAATGAGTGAATCTATTGTGTCTGTTACCTCCCCGGCAACGGCGCTAATTTGACAGAGAGAGTTTCGCTTATTTGTGATAGCAATAGCAGATATGTCATAGTAATTAATGTGGTGGAAATCTCTTAATCAAATGATTAATATAGATATGAATTTAAATCACAATAGAGGATGTCGTATCCACAGGGAGGAATAGAGTAACAAGTTCACAAACTTTTTCTTTTTTCTTTTGTACTTATTCAATCACGTGCGCAATCCGTGTTCAAATCTGATGTGAAACAAGGCGAAAAGAAGGAACGCGTAATTATTTAGAAATGCAGGGATATGGCTATAATTTTCCTTTCATGAAATAACTTGTAATGGTATGTAAAATAGTTATATTTCAAAACATTGGGCTTTCTCTTTTAGGTCATGTGAGTTTATGGATTAGGTCTTATGCATTTATCATATCACCATCTAAAAGTTAAGTGCATGAAATAAATACTATAACATGTAAGGTCATGCATGCAATTTCACTCAAATATATTAATCCACTAAATAATGCAATAGTGTTTGGCAATGGCACAAATCGTAAATTTTAATTTCACCCAAAATAGAGGAAAATTCCTTTCTCCTCCTTGCGTGCGTGAAGAGGCTCAGCTAGCTGCGAGGTCCTTGGGGAAGGTTCGTCAGAGTGGTGGCTTCACGTCAATGTTCTCGATGTGGGTCAAGGTGGTCGGAGGCAGAGGTTGGCCGGCGGCGGAGCTTGCTGCAGCCCGTTGTCGCTGCTACTAGACAAGCGCTGGAGATGCTGTGGGTCTGCAAGATGCGGTGCGGGCAACTGCTCTACTGAGGGTTGGTGCGCTGCTGGAGAGAGCGCAGGTGCAGGAAGGTCTAGAGGGGCGCAGCACCTATAGCGGTGCGCAAGGGCAAGCTGAGGATGATCGCGTGGCGCAGTGCGCGGGTGGGGTGAGTAGCCGAGTGCACGATGATGGAGGTGCAGGAGCGGAGATGACATTGGAGGGGGCGCGCCTGTAGCGGTGGATGCAGGGTGCGGCACCTGCTGTGCACTGAAGAGAGTGCGGGTGCAGTGTGGTGGGTGCTGCGTTGGGCGATGGCGTAGGTGCGCGCAGGTGCGCGCCTGCAGAGGAGGACGATGAGTGGGCAGCTCCTGCGGTGAAGGGTGCTGGAGGGGGCTGTGCTTGCGGGCACCTGGAGGTGCAAGCGTTGGCGGTGTGCGCCTGCAGGCGGTGATGGTGCTGGAGCGGGTGTGCGCCTGCAAAGGAGGACGATTGCGCAACGGGCAGTAGGGTGTTGGAAGGTTTTGGCTGTTGCCTGCACCTGAAAAGGCACGGGTGTGCGGTGGAGGCTGGAAGGGCATTTGCAGTGGGAGGCTTGGTGCACAGTGCACGCGGTGGATGATGGATGATGGATCGGCCGGCCCCCTCCAATCCCCTCTGCCTCTTCTCTATATCTCTTCTCTTCCTCCTCCCAAGGGATTTTCAAAATCCTTTTTCTAATTTTGGTCGGCGACGATTTGCATTTGTTGAGGGATGTGTTGAGCCTGGCTGGAGGATGAGGAAGAGATTAAGCCGGATGTTGTTGGGGAAATTTACCCCCCCTCCTTGTTCTTTTCCAATATCATTCCTGCAACAAAATATAAAATAATTACATACTATAAAATGCAATAAAATAGATAAAAACTCAATTAATGATGCATGCACTTATTTAATGACTTAATTTGATTATTAACAAACATAGTATGTTAGAATTGAAGTACTTAGGCATAATAATAGTCCATTAAAATGGACTCATCAAGTATGATGTCAAAGCTTCCATTTCGTTGGGCGATGGAGCAAAAGAGGCCTGATAAACATAGTGAGCTTGGCCCTGATTGGGGTTCATAATGCATATCTGGTTCAGACTGTTATTCAGATTTGGCAGAGGCTGAGACGGAAGTACACTAGGCTGGCGAGAATTTGCCATCTGTGCGAGCTAATTTCGAACCTCTGTGATCTGTGATCTCGTCTTTTTGTTGTTTCTGCATATCCGCATTGGATTTTTAAATGTCAACCAGGGTTTGTTGGATCAGAGTCATTTGATCATCCCTTGATGGCCTGGATTGATAATTTGGATTGAGCCTAGGCTGAGCGGGCTGATATGGGCATGGAGCTTGTGGTCGGGGCAAGAATTGAGATCTTGGATTTTGATTATTCCCTGACCAAGTGAAGTTGGGATGATTACACAATCCAAGGTTATAGGTATTTGAGAATGGATCATTCTAGATGGCATGGAGATCCTCACAGGTCTAAGGAACTCTAGAGAAGTCAGAATACAATGGTTCAGAGTTCCCCCAACTAGAGCAGGTAGTTTTGGAGTGTCCTTCGAAACCAAGATCGGACGAGGGTGGATATGGGTCCATCCCCTGATGAGAGTGGTGATAAATGTTATGCATAGCCTCCCTACCGAAGGGCGGTTGCACATATGTGCTCTGTTGTGCTGAGGTGGCTCTCTGCAGATGTCAAGTCAATTCGTCCACCTTTTTCTCGATAATAGAGACCTTGTTCAGGCAACTAGTCATTAGTTCTAGATTGACAGATGCGGATAGGCCTTGAGTCTCATGTGCCTCCAGCGTGTTTGTCAATGCACAAGTAGTCGTCCGGTCGAACATACCCATAAATTCATTGTTATGGAGTTCTCGCACATATTCTCAAGAATCTCCCAAACGGCACCTTCATGTTGACCCATGAGCTTCCACCACAGGTTGCATTGACAAAGTGCTTGATGTCGTCATGGAGCCCACGGTAAAAATACTGGACTTGTTCCCCCTTTGGAACTCTATGATGGGGGCATCTCTGCATGAGATCCAAAAAATGGTCCCATGCCTCATGAAGTGGTTCTCCTGCATTTTGCGAGAAGTGCCTGATTTGGTGCCGCAAAGCATTTGTCCAACCAATGGGGAAGAATTTCTGTAAGAATTCATTTTGGAGTTCCCCCCATGTGTTTATTGGATGGGTCAAAATCTAAAACCAATCGACAGCTTTACCCATGAGCAAGAAGGAGGTCATCTTCATGAGTAGAATGTCTCGATTTTGTTCGGCAAGCCCAAAGGTTTGGGCCAAATGTTTCAGCTGCTTGATGTGCTAGAAGGGATCTTCGGAGTTTGAGCTATGGAATTTAGGAATAGAATGGATCATGTTTGGCTTGAGTTCAACATCAGGCCCTCCAACTAAGATTTGTACCCTGGGTTCGATCTCCACCGCAACGGGATTGTATTGATCTCGCATCTGAGGACGCAGCGGTGGATTGATGTGTGCACCGAATAGATCATTGAGGCGCTACAACTAATTCTGGAAATTGGGTTCTTGTTTCTCCGTAGATATGGATGAAGGAGATCTAGGCTCAGAAGCAGAAGAGTTGGAAGAGATATCAATCTGGTTAGAAGGTAGCACAAACAAGTTAGTCGAGGCTTGGCCTCAACGAGAATGAACTGCAAAAGGAGGTCTCAAGGGTGGTCTCAAGGACCTCCTCCAGAACATGCACTAGTGAGCCAGATGAGGAACACAATGTGTAATGGACCCAATCGAGGCACCCGAAAATCTTTGGATGACTAAGGAGGTTCAAGGCAGATGATACCTCATGATCAAAAAATCACTCGCACGAGAAATACTTGGGCAACCAGGAAGAGAGAGCCCCGTAGAGACCCTTACATGGTAGATCGTCCCTACGAGTTACAGGGTTTCCCCACCTGACCTTTCTTGTCACTAAGAATCCAAGTAGACCAGAATGAGCAACTTGACCCCTTAAGTCTACCAATTTTAATCCTAAATTATGATGCTTTGAATTTCACTTGAACTTTAGAATTGATTGTGATTTGTGACCTAATTTGAAGGTTAGTTAACCCACAAGGTGGGTCAACTTCACCTAACCTGCCCTAAAGTTTAGGATGAGTTGGGTAATGAACCCAAAATCACCCTGAGGGGTTTGCAAGCAGGTTATTAAGTCCTAAGTTTTAAGGATTCAAGTGAATGTTAGAGCCTTCTTTTAGGGTCTTCTTGCTTATATCAATTCAATCAAGGCTTGGGTAACACACAATGCGGGAAATTAATTCTCTTTTAATTCAAGCAAGTGTGTTTTCCTCAAAACCCTAAAGTAGAAACCCTGATTTGGCTCTTTTCCAGGTCTAATTCTTTCCAAGTTGGGCACTTAGGGCTATTGGCGACCCCAAAAGTCACAGGGGTATTGTGGGGCAGTGACAGTGACGCAGCAGACGCGACCAGAGCTGATAGACCGCATCATCGCAGGACAGATGACAGACCCATACTTACAGGCACTACGGGACAGAGTGTTGTCAAGAGACCCAGGAGACTTTTCCTTTACAGACGAGGTGCTACGCATGGGGGGACGCTTATGCATTCCCAGGGATGAGTTGTTGAAAGAGCTCCTGGCTGAGGTGCACGAGTTCAGGTTCACCATACATCCTAGGAACACAAAGATGTATCATGATCTGAGGTGCGACTTTTGGTGGAGAGGGATGAAGTGGGATGTTGGTGAGTTTGTGCAGTAGTGTTTAGTGTGCCAACAAGTGAAGGCTGAGCACCAGAGGCCTGCTGGGCCATTGCAGCCACTTCCTATGCCAGAGTGAAAGTGGGAGAGCATCACCATGGACTTGGTGGTGGGTCTACCAGTTACCCAGCGAGGACACGACGCAGTCTGGGTAATAGTAGACAGGTTGACGAAGACAGTGCGTCTCCTGCCGATCCGAGTTACCTTGGGACCAGCACAGTTGGCAAAGGGGTACATTCCCGATGTGGTACGCCTGCACGGAGTTCCACGTGAGATTGTATTCGACAGGGATACCCACTTTACTTCCCAGTTCTGGGCTGAGTTTCAGCAGGCTTTGGGGACACAGTTGAGGTTCAGCACCACGTACCACCCCCAGACGAATGGACAGTCAGAACGCACCATACAGACACTTGAGGACCTTTTACGCGCCTGTGTACTAGACTAGAGAGGCTCTTGGGAGGTGCATTTACCCCTGGCAGAGTTTGCATACAATAACAGTTACCACTCGAGCATCGGCATGGCACCTTACGAGGCTCTGTACGGACAAAGGTGTACTACACCCTTGAGTTGGGTCGAGGTGGGGACCAAGTGGGAGGTTGGCCCCGGGCTGATCCAGCAAAGTCAGGAGGTGATAGAGCATATTCACAGACGACTCCGCACTGTCACGAGCAGGCAAAAGAGTTATGCTGATCGGAAACGCAGAGAGGTGCAATTCGAGGTTGGGGACCACGTCTTTCTCCGCGTTTCTCTCATGAAGGACCTGCAGCAGTTTGGGGTGAAATGGAAGCTTGCGCCGAGGTTTGTAGGGCCCTTTGAGGTCCTGGAGCGGGTGGGACCCGTTGCTTACCAACTTACCCTTCCTCCCCAGCTTTCTGGAGTGCACAACGTGTTACATGTGTCCAACCTCAGGAAGTACATTGCCGATCCCAGTCAAGTTCTGAGCTATGAGAGTGTCGAGGTGGGTGACAACCTGACCTACCCCAAGAGACCCATGCAGGTACTAGATAGAGTCATCCGGAGTCTGAGACAGAAGCAGGTACCACTAGTGAAGGTCTTATGGAGGAGCCAGCAGTACGAGGAGGCTACCTGGGAGCCTAAGGCGGCGATGCGAGAGTGGTACCAGAAGCATTTTGAGGGTACATCTTTTCAGACCTACTTCGGTCCTCTTTAAGTTTGTTATGCGCTTTATGTTCCTTTTTCCGCACCCTAGCTAGTTCAAGTTTCGGGGATGAATCTTCCTTTAAGTTTATTATGATGTAAAGACCCATCCCACTTTTAGCCTTTTAAGACATCTGGAGTCTCAGTCAGACGTCTGTCCAGATGTCTGGACCCTTTTCCGGATGTCTAAAAACGAAAATTCCATACGCATACTGCTCCCTGCATGTGCACAGCGCGCAGGACCTTCTTCCTCTCTCCTTTTTCCTCCTTTTCCCTGAACTTTGAGCCCCCACTCCACCTATAACAAAACCCCTCCTCTCCTCTCCACTCCACACGCCACCACCCCACCTTCAGAGCGCGAGAGGAGGTGAGAGAGGGAGAGCGAGAGGGTGAGAAGGAGGAGACTGCAGGAAGAGGAGGAGGAGGCCGAGGTCGAGAGCTTCGGTGGAAGCTCGGTGGAGCTCGCACGGCCACCGCGGACGCGTACGGGAGGAGGAGAGAGTCAGGAGAGGCAGCCTCGGCCATCTGTAGCGGCTGGAGCTGTGGCGGAGCGAGGAGGAGCACAGCGGAGAGCGCTGGGAGCAGGTTCTAGTACTGGAAATTTTCCAGTATCAGACGTCTAGAGCGGAGTCCAGATGGCCGATGGAGCATCTGGACGTCTGGAGTTGAGACCAGACATCTGAAAGCTCTTTTATCGCGAAGGTACGTTCTTTTCGCAGTTACGGCCATGCAGGCCTCACCACAGAATTATTTGTTGGGCCTGATTTTGTGGCTGCAACTGTCGTACGCAGGAGCAGCCTTGGGAAGGAGCGCGGAACGCTCTCCCACGCACTTTCGGACGTCTGATCAGCTCACCAAATGACCGGAGGTGCTTTCAGATGACCGGAGGAGTGGTCCGACGTCTAAAACTGCCTTCAGATGGCTGTAGAGGAGGCCTGGACGTCTGAGGACACTGCCAGGACTTGAGATAAGGTTCTTGGATCTTTTAAGATGTCTGGACTTATTCCTAGACATTTGATTTTGGTCAGTAGACATGTTTTTGACCCGTTTGGGGTCCGATCGCAATCCGATTTACACAAATGAAGTATCTGTAGTTTCCTTGCGAGTTTCTCTACGTACTAGAAACCTTTATACACTATTTTGAACCTTCCGTTTGTGATATATTTCTTGGTATAGGATTTCAGCCTGCTGCGTGTTTGGGGCTCGCAGAGACGCCTGGCTCTGAGGTTCGAGCCCCCAGTACTACCGAGTTGTCTGGTAGAGTGGTTTAATGCCTTTAATAATATTCAAATAAGCATGTGTTGTAGAATTAACTGACTGGAACCCTAAGATGTGGCATGAACCCTAGGATAGAGAAATGAATGCACCGTTTGTATGGTATAAGGTACTTGTATACAAAAATTAAGATAAACTGCTAGCAATTGCCTGTAAAATAATTGTGAATTGCCTGTTAGAATACGAGCTACATGTATAACCAATTGCCTGTGAAATCACCAGTGGCATGTATTGAATTATGGAACACGAGCTGCCTGTATATATATAAATAAGAATTGAATTGTGAATGATGGAATCTGGATCGGAATAAATGAGGTGAACATGAGCATGAACCCTACGGGGAATTAGGAGTAGAGCTCCTGTGGTTGGTTGGAAACTTGGAATGTAAACGAGAAGTGTGCTAGCCCTTGAGTACGTGGTACCAAGGAAAGCAACTGTCCCCTTTTCGTGTAGAGCGGAGCTAGCCGCCCTTGGGTTGAGACCCGGGGTTAGGATTGGCCACTCTACACCGACTCCTGTTAGCCCTCGTGTACGCGATACTGAGGCAAGCTACTAGTGTAGGGAGGGAGCTAGCCACCCCACAGGACCCGGGGTTCAACTAGCCACCCTACATCGACTTGTTAGGCCCTCTGGGCAAACCGGGATAGTGAGACAAGGGTGCGCGGATTGTGGAGGGGTGTTTGTTATGCGTAAAGTGCATTTTTGATAGGAAAATGTCGTAGTATAGTGCGCAATACGGTCAAACAAAGATTTTTAATAAAAGATAACGAGACTTGAGTCCCGGTCGTTCGTCTCTAGGAGGCGTTTGTTTTACTTTTGAATTCAATCTTTTACAGGTCTACTTTGTTCAAAATCGCACGCCAGTTTCCAGTCTTCTGATTAAAATTTCACCACTTCTATTATGAACCCTAATTATGTGTGCGTGTGTTAAATAGATCACAAAGGTGAAAGTGTGGGTTTCTATGTGCACAATTCTAGTGAGGTGGTGACTATTTACCGAAAATGCATCTATAGTAAGATTTTCTATATTCTCAGGAAACGACATTCTTGTTGCAAAATAGATAAATAAGTAAAAATAGGCAACTTGAATCACGCAGAAAAGATGGCAATCATTAAGCTCATGGTGATTTCAAATATATAAAGATATATATAAAAATGTATCTTTCATTCATTCATTTGGAAACATAGAAGAAAGCTTGTACAGAAATGCTAAAAAATGTAAATCTAACTATCAAAAAACGATCACATGCAGAAATCTACGGGGGGATTTTGCATGCATCATTAGGGGAGAATAAGGACTACACTAATAGGCAGTAAATAAAAGCAATAAAACTATGAAGAGCATAAACTACTAATCTAGATCTAGCATAACAGAAGGACATTCGGAGGTGGTCTCCGATGGCCTTGGAGTGATCAGGAGGAGAATGAGGGGCGGCCGATGGGGCATAGGCCAACCCTTGGAGAGAGAGAGGAGTGATCTAGCATCCCGGCATGGTGTCCTTCATGGTGGTGCTCAGCTCATGGAGATGGTGGTAGCTAGCCTAAGTGGAGGTGGATGGAGCCAAGCAAGTATGGCCAAAAAGTGGATGGGTGCAAATGGCCACCCCTTAGGTCTTTCTATAGATCTAAGGGAAGCTCTCTAGAGAATTATGGAATTCTCTAGAGAGGCCTATGATGGGAGCTCGTGGGAGAGTGAGAGAGAGAGGATGGATGGTGGTTTGTAGATTAACCAAATGTGGATCTAATTTTAGCAACCAAGGCAACCACACATGGTAGAGAGTTCTAGAGAACTTTAGGCTAGGTATTTTCGTGTGGATGGTGTGTGTGGGTGTGTGTGGGTCGAAACTTAGGTGGCTAGGTTGATTAGGTTAGGTTCTAGTGGGTTTATGTCAAGGTATGTCTCAAATTAGGGCTATAAACCCTAATTCACTAAGGTAAAGTGCAACTAAACTTAATACAAGTTTAATTGGGTGTGTAGAAACTTAATTGAGAGTAAAACAACTCAATTAATTTAGGTCTAGGTCAATTGGACTCTCACTGAGTCCAATTGAATAGTGTGTGCTGAGATCAAGACTCAATTAGACTCAATGAGTCCAATTGAATAAGCTGATGGAATTGACTAAGATCCAAGTCAATTAGGTTTAGTGAGGACCTAATTAGGTCCTTAGGAAGGTCTAGAGGTGATGTACTAGGGTTAGGGCACCTTAATTTAGGTTCCTATGGGGTTGGAATTGGGTTTAGGGTCCTAGAGATCCAAGGTCAAGGCTTGAATCTCAAAACAAGAATTGGAGAGCAGTATCAGACGTCTAATAATAGTGTCAAACGTCTTATACTCAAAAATCAGAAGTCTAGACTTGTTGTCTGGACGTCCAATCAGAGTCAGGAAGGATTCAAGGTTCTATTTTGGGTATTCTGTAGAAATTGGACGTCTGACAAAGTGTCTAGACATCCAATAACACTGCAGAAGTGGGTTTAAGGTGTGCAGGAGTTGGCTAAGGGTTTTGGACGTCCTATAATTGATCTGGACATCCAGATAAGGGTTGGAACTAGGGTTTTGGGCCTTCTTAGGGTGCTATGACCTAATCTAAGGGTGGCTAAAGCTTGGGGAAGTCTCTAGGCTATCCTAGGGCTAGGATGGACCTAAGCTCTTCAAATTTTACTGCTTTATTCCTACTTAATAGAATAGCAAACCTTAACTCCCTTACATCATTATTCCTACATCTAATCTAGGTCTTCTACTCCAACTCTGTTGTAACACCCATTATTCCTAATCCAACTTCAGATCCTGCTCCAGATCCAGCTCCAGATCTAGCTCCTGATCAGCTTATTGCCTGCAATCGACATAATGCACTTAATTAGCACATTATAGCATTATTTTATGCATAGCTAAAAGAAAGCAGTAAAGGTGCTAGTAATGCTTATGCATGCATGAATTACCCTAACTTATGCTAAGTCCTAACCTAATTTAGGTCAATTAAGACCTATGATTGCTGCGCAATCAAGGGGCGAGACTCCTGTTGGGTTCTGAGGGGTGAGACCCCTGTTCTGAGAGGGCAAGGCCCTGTACTATTCCGTGCTGTACTTTGGGCATACCCGCTAGCGGAAACGACTGACCGCGTGCCAGTGCGGGGTAGCTACCCGCGCGCTTATCATGCGTGCCGTAGTCACCGCTACGTCTTGACAGTGACCTCGGGGTGGTTGACTGGGTGTAGGACTACCACGGGGGACTCTCTCGGCCAGGAGAGCACCACGTGTACCTTCTACTCTTCGAAAAAGACTGCAATCAAGATCGTTCCCACGAGGAACATGCTAGATCAAGAATATTTGGATATTGAGAAAAATGGGTGAAAAGGAGATACACATAAAACAAAATAAATGAAAAGAGAATTAAACATGTTGCTTTCACTGTTTTAGATAGTGTAGATACCACTCTACTCAGCGTTCGTTGACTTTGTCTTTTCATAACACTGTTCAGGACCAGGAGTTGAACAACTCGAGCTTCCAGCTGCGGAGGTTGTTGGGCCCAATCGAGCCCAACCGTAGTTTTCTGCACTTTCTTGTTGTACCCGTACTGTTGTAGTAAGTATTCAGACTTCTTCTTAACTACTGTTGTCTCTACTGTTACTTTCATTTCCGTTATTTTGTTGTTGTGATGGTATGTAATGAAACAGCAGTTGTACTTTCCTTTACTGCATTGTTCATTTTTACTGCTTAGTTATATTGCATGTGTGAATGTGGTTTACTTTCCTACTTTTTGGCTATTTCTTGTTGGATGACTGGGTCTTAGGATTAGTCGAAGCGAGCCGATTTCGGGTCTTGTAGGGATCCAGGAACCGGGTCGTAACACTTTGGCCGGTGACGATCGCGAGGAAGAGGGGAGGATGTTGAGCCAGTCAATTTGACCGTTGGCCAGCTCAACAAAGAGGACGTAGAGGCTCGCCAGAGATGAAGGTGTGGACAGCCGAAGTTGAGGAAGAGAGGGTTTTTCTGGCTCAAAACTTCACTAAGGATCAAGGCTTTGAGTTCTAGAGCTTTATATAGAGCTTTTAAGAAAGCTCTAGACAAGGAAAGGGCTTCTACAAGGCTTGAGATTGAAGGAAAATAACCCAAAAATCTCATGCATTCACACGAGGTTTTCCTTGTGATTTGAAAGCCAAGATCGATCCTAATCAATTCCCCATAGTGTGAACATCAATCCCACCAAATTTGGTAGGATTTGATGATGATTTGAGTAGGTTTAAGTGCGGTCAAAGGCTTCTTGGAGGTCGGTTAACCTCCAATGGCGGCAAGGACTTGCTTGCAAAGAAGATAACAAAACTGGGGGGCTAAATGCAAGGAATTCAAAAGCTAGGGGCTTGATTGAGAGAAACAAAGTTTAAATGGAATAAAATGCAAACTAGGTCAAAATGAACTCTGATTCGACCCAAATTTTGATACAAACCTAATTTGGATCCAAAGAATCTGATGATGAAGTCAGATTTTAGTTTTGACCAAGTTTGTCTAGGTAATTTACGTAGAAACCTAAATTAGGGTAGAAATATATTTGTAACTCTATTTAAGGTCAAAATAAGTTCCAAAGGTCAAATCAAGGATACCGAACCTCAAGGAACATTTTTCTATGAGTTTTAGGAGATTTAGATGAATTTTATCCTGACCAAAACCTCTGTAATATAAGTAGGTCTGAATTTATGATTTTAGGTGTTGTATTTGTTCTCGAAATGCGTAAAACCTCATTTTTATATGCATGGTCCCACTAATTAGTCTTTAAAGCTCTTTTGACTTTCATTTTACCCCTAACAAACCTCTTGGTTATTTTGTGTTCACAATATGTTGTTAAAATTATATAATTAACCCTAGTTTCTTGTTCTCTTCTCAAAATAAAATGAAGTACAGTTATAGCCCTCAGATAGTTATGTAGGAGCATTTCTCTTTCAAAGCTAACTAAAAGTAGCTAGTTAGGGCATATGATGGTGTTCCCACCACCTAAGCCCAGTACACTACCCTAAGACCCTCCTAAGAACCTAATTAGGTTCCCACTAAACCTAATTGACTTCGATCTAAGTCAATTACACTTCACCTAGTCAATTAGACTCATAGAGTCTAATTAAGCTCAAAGCTCAACTAACACAAGTCTAATTAGACTCAGTAAGAGTCCAATTGACTCAAACCCAACCTAATTGTGAACTTTCCCTCCCAATTACACACACCCCCACTCAATTAGACTTGTGGTGAGTTTAATTGCACTTATCACATTAGTATTAGGGTTTATAAACTTATTTTTAGAGACCTACCTAAACCCAATTGCCTAGACCTATAGGACTCAACCTGGACCACTTAACCACCACCCATACTCATGCACACACACACACACCACCACCACTTCGCCGTCCACTCTAGAATTCTCTAGAATGTTCTCCAAGTGGCGCCACCTTAAAAGACTAAAAATAGTCTTTCAAGGAGTCCACAACTCCTTCCAATGAAAAGTGGATCTAGAAGACCCACTCCCCATGGGTTGGATAGCCACCTTGGGAGCACTTCTAGAGAATTCCATACTTCTCTAGATGAGCCATCCCGTGATCTATTTAAAGACCCTCTTAGATGACCATGGACCCAATCTAGAATCTTAAAACTCCATTCATCACTCCATCCACGAGCTCCATCACCTCCACAATCATCATCTCCATATCCAAAAGCTAGAGCACCTCCACCACCTTCTCAAGAGGCAAACCTATACACGTTGGCCATCCCTCTTTCCCCTTCCACTACCTCCAGCCACACAACCATTGGAGGCCACCTCCAATGTTCTCATTTCTATTAGCTAGCTTAATGGTCTTCATAATTTTAATTCTTACATTAATATCTTGCTAGTAATATTAGTAATCCTCTATCTTTAAAAATGCATGCATAATCTACCTTAGATCCATGCATGCATGACTTTTTTGTTAACTAGAAATGGTGCTCTCAAGTTTCATGTACAAGCTTTCCTCTAAAATCATTGTAACGACAATATTTGTGAAAGAATAGAAATCATCATATTCTTATTTCATTGATATATAGTGCAATATATAGTGCAATAAATGATTTAGCAATAGATTTATTTTCTACCATTCACCATCACATAATAGAGGTCGTGCGAATGCAAACACACACGTTCACTTTGTGATCTAACACATGCACATGTTTTAACATGACCGACGCATCTCCTGCTCACACAATTGAAGCTGGAGTTCAACTTTAAGGAAGTAAAAGAACAAATAATCAAAATCAATCTCGTTCTTATACGCCTCCTAAAATCGATTAGGACTCACCATCACAAGATTATATTTTTTGTTGGAATCACAATTCACGTTATACTATGACATGTTTTTAATCAAAGATGTATTTTACGATTTTCAAACACACTAAATCCGTGTAAAAACCAAGATCATTAAAATAAACTTTTCAGTGAACTAGCAAGCAATTCCTTACTTAGAAACTTGCAACTTGAGAGGAGGCCCCATTTGGAAAATTATTGACTATTTAGCACCAAGGCCTAGAAAAGCAATTTGCATAGTACAGGAAATAGCTTTGCATACATACATTCCATTAGTAGTGGTGCTAAAATTCTCTTGGCATATCTTGCATGAGACCTCCCTGATTGAATTCATGTCACTATAGAGAATTTCGACATAAGAAAGCCAAGATTTTTAGGACTTTAAACGCAAAATATCCAACAAAGAAAAGTTTCCAAGCATATAAAATGGCAAAATGCACTAAAAGGAGGATTGGCAATGAAGCATCCATGCAGGACTCGACACTGCTCCCATGGTTATAGAAGGTGCAGGAAAAAATAATCTCAAGCTTATTCATCCACTTCTTAGGTGGAGGCTTTGCCCTGGACTTTCTTTCAGCCGTCTTTCACGCAACTGTTTCACCCTTTACCTGTCATCATATAAGGGAAATAATGAGTATAGCAACAACCGAAATCAACAAATTGGCAGTCACAATTTCCACGCAAGAACATGGCCAGAATTGTTAAGGGTGGCATAGTTTGAAGATGAAAAATTCAAAAATTAGAAGTTAATTTGATTAAAAAATACCACAATATCACGCATAACTTGATAAACTAAATATGAAACTCCTAGACACGCTTAAATATATTACAACACCCTTCACCCAAAGGTCTCAAGCCAAGAAAATTCCATTTCTTTTGCTGGCTAAAAGGAAGTTCCAATTTGAACTCTGCTACTTGAAGCATTGAAGTTCGTTAAAAAAATTAACTTATGATCATGCTATTGTCAACTTACAAGTTTACTGTTGATACAAAGACAACACTCAGAATTAAAATTCAAAACTTAAAGGAAATTAATTCTGATAAAAATAAATAAATCCAAAAACTAAGATCTAATAAGAATAGCAAAAATCTGGATGCCATTACTATTTGGGGAAAAAATCTTGAACAAAAATGGAATCACGACACCAATAAGAATTGGAAAAGTCAATACAAGGCTCTACATATTGAATGGATGACAATTTTCACTGATCTCTATAGAACAATCAAAGACCTGGCAAAAGCTTGGATTCTAATAGGATATACACATGTCCACAGCAGATCAAGTTTACCCTTTTACAAGACTATTGCTCTTAAGCCTCCAAACCAATTTCAATAGCACAAAATGGGGGAATTGATATTCCATCCTCAATAGCGGTGGTTAAACAGGAATTATTTGCAATAAATATCAACACCTTGCAAGCTTCTTGTTAGTGGGGACACTAATCTTAAGGCCTTAGCTCATTTGGCAGACTGTTATAGTGAAGGTATCCATAAGGTACAGATGGGTCAGTCGGGGATTTGCCACCACTCATCTACGTGTCACTCTATCCATTCATGCAAATTGAGTTATGAGACAGTCAAAGAAATAACAGAGGGAAACAAGGCAACAACATTTGCTTTGTCTTAGCTTAAGTAGTAAACAAGAGAAGTAGGTAATCTTGTGCCAGGCCTGGAATATAATAGAATTTTGTAAAATAATTAAAGAATGCTCTCCATAAAAGCATCAAATAGCTTCAAATATTATACATGTGAGGTGCAACGAAACACATAACCACACACAGACTATATGCACCTTGGAGTTCTACCCAACTAACTCAATGCAAAGCATCTCTCCACAGGAAAAAGCACCTCATGTTCAAACTTCTAACCAACAAAAATATCCACTTGTATCACTTAGAATCAACAGTAGGAAAATGCTACCTAGGCCATGTAGAAACTCAGGTTGTCTAGCTGGCTAAAGTATAAGAGGATGATCAACTGAACAGTTGAATAGAAGCCATCACGAAACAAAACTTTACACACAATGCAAATCACATCATTAGCAAGCTCGCATGCATGTAGAGAAGTTCAGTGACATGGAGAAAAAATAACTTAGTTGAACAAGCTTAATGCTTTCAATAAAAGAGAAAAAAAATTTTGTTTACTATCATTTCCGATTTTGAACAAAAAAACCAACAATTTTAGTAAAGTTAACTTGGCTTGTGACATGTACCTTGGGGCATGTACCTGATTAGGAACTAGGATAAGACAAACCTAACCCTAAATCATCATCTCCATGATTTAGGTTAAGTGGTTTCCCTCATATGGCTAGACTAACCCATGTCTCTTTTCTTTTTACCTTTTCTTTTGGGTGTGTGTGTGTGTGTGTTTTGAGATAGATAGACAGATTGACCCTTATCTTGGACTTGGCTTTTTATAATCAATTCATATAAGTGATCGCCCTCTTTTAATTCTTAAAAGAGGTATGTAAATGAGATTGGATTTTTACAATTCATCATATAAATACTTTGACGAGATGTGTACAAATACTTTGATGAAATGTGTTCTTTCATTTTAGAACAGACATTTATTTCTCCAGATAGAGGCTTCCTAAACAAAAGAACTTGAAGACACCTAAAACCAAATTTAAGGTCACTAGCTTTGACAGCCAATACAAATAAGTCATAATTTTTAGTTTAGATAAACTCACTCCATCCACTCCCAATAGAACTATCAAAGATCAAGGTAAATTCTTGGCTTGATTACTTTTCACAGGTCAGTAACAATGCAATTCAAACATGATTCAGCACATGACTTCAGGACTTGAATCCACAAAACAACTTAATCATTTTGAAAAGGGGATGTAAGTACTCCGAAAGTTCGAAGTGAATCATGACTATAGCAGAATATTATAAAAGATTTAAGGAAAATTGGAAAAGAAGATAATGACGTGATGTCAAATTTACATAGGATGAAAAGTCTACCAATACATAATACACATGATAATCAGCATGTATTGGCTAATCTTTGAGCTGCTCTTGAACAATTGAGCATTTCTTATGGTTTTCTTGGATATATTTGCATGAAGCTTGGGTTCTACATAGAGTCAAACCCAAAAGGAAAGAAATTTCGAATAAGTCTAAGTAGAGAGTGTCAACCTCTAGTTCAATGCAAAAGAAAGTTTCCTCTCGTGGAAAATATTCCAAGATTCTACTCTTTGAAAGAAAATGGTTGCTAAATGCACAGTTGGTAGCTTTTGATGGAAGAACTTCAGCTTTGTGTAAAAGCTAGGATAGCAATTGAGAGAAATTTTTGCAATAAACAACGAATCTTTAAAACGAATTACAGTATGCGATGAGCAAACTAACGCTGAGGAAGTCATCTCCCAATAATGCAAATTGAAATCCTAACATGTATGTACTTTCGGCTCAAAAGAGACAGGGAAAGACTGGCATCACAAGCTGCCACTTTTATATAGACTATAACCAATTGGCATTTGTATACGAGAACCTCCACCATCCAATAACTTAGAAACCAAAAAGGGATTCTTACAATACCTGGTGAGTTACTGAAGGTCCACATGCTACAGTTGGTAATTCCTGGAACTTACGTCGCTGTGGCTATCGCTCCACTTCAATTGCCAGAATGATTTTGACTGCTCATATTGGTAGGAGATGCAGTGCTAGTTGCCAATGCTGTGATAGTAGACATAGGAGTTGAGGAAGGTGCATTTCTAGGTGCCTGAGCAACTTCTTGTAATGGGGTTGCTTATGGAATACCACCAAATCCTGAATAGGTTGATGTGCTTCTGCAACATTGATGGACACTAAAAAAGATAAGTGAGAAGATGAGGATTTCTATTAAATACATCACATATTTAAAGGGTTGGTGCCTACCAACAACAGTAGAACAATTTAAATAGAGGCAAAGAATCAATTTCACAATTTGAGATGAACTTTTAATAAGATCCATGTAAATACATGAAATTTCCCACTCCCCCCCTCCTACGCCATGAGCCATGCCGTCAAACCAAACAATGGAGAGTGAGATGAACACTTCTTTCTAGGAAAACCATTTTACCTAAAATGATTTCAGGTGCTCTGAGTGCCCTATGGAAATGACAAAGCTATGGTCTTGATTGTTAAAGATAGTATTGCCCAAATCAATTAGCTTTCTGCCACTCGACTTTGGCAAGAACTTAAATTGCATTTCCTCTTTGGATTACTTTGTATCATTCCAAGAATTCATTCAATGGGACAGTTAAGTTTAAGTACCTGATGCGAGAGGCATAAAATCTAGAATAACATAGAATATAAAATACCTTGCAAATTGAAACCTTTACAGTCACAAGACACAAGAAGTATGCTTCATGGCTTTAGATCAGTGTGAACTAGGCATAAATCATGCATACTTATTTTAACAGAACAAAAGAAAATCGGTGAACCCCTTCACAAAAAAAGACCAGTAGCAAATTATAAATCTATTTGTCACTAAAATATGCAAATTCATAATTCTAAGGAAGTCAACACACACATGCTACAGATTCCAAAATCTATTGTGCAAACCCAAATAAGATCCATAGGAAAAAAGTACTTATTTCTCCTTAGAAAATCAAACCACTTGGGTCCAAGCTATTCACACACCTAGAAATAACATTATAATTCATTCAAAGGAATTGTTTAATAGAAAGCTTTTCCACTCCAACCAAACTTGATAATAAGGGCATAAGAACAAATACTCATGGCCAGCATAGACAATCTAATGAGTCAAAAAATCAAAACCAAAAAAGAATCCATCCGCGTAGACATTTACAAAAAATGTTACATTAGAAATTGAATCCATATATAGGTATACACATACTTCCAATGATCATAAGAAATGCAAACCAAGCATATCAATTAAATAATTAGATGTAAACAAGACAAAGGCCACTTTCACTAGATGAAAACTAATAATCTTTAGGAGATAAAAGACTCAACTTATGTTTCAAGTCATTTTAAGTTGCATAGAACTAAGTATAGCCAAAGATTAGTCACCATGCTGATGTGGTTATGATAGTCAGACCAATTCCTGATTGTAAACAACTACATGAAAATCACACATAATACATATTAAATAAAAAAGTAACTAAACCTTTAATTAAAGCACAGGTTTGAGTTGCAACTTACCGCAATCTACCTATTTCATTTTCTGCATGCTCCTTCAATACATCTATTTCAATCATTGCCACATAATGATATTTTCTAATGCTACTCACAACCTTAATTGGAACAAGTTATCATTTCTCAAGATCCCAACACTGCAAAACATGACCAAATGTGCCTACAATACTAGTAGCTTTGCTCAAGCATGTGTAATCAAAATCATGACTGCCAAAGAAACACGGCACCAGAATATAACACCTTCTCCCATTTAGCTACGTATTTTATCTGCGTAGTGTCATAGGGCAATGTCAACATTTAAGAACACATTTATGTAATGATAATTGAAAACAAGAGTTGTTATAAAATGGAAATTCAAAGAACCATTCTCTCATAACTTTGTACCAAGCAATCAAAAATGCATAGAATATTCATCGAAAGAAAAATCTCCAAATGCATAAATGCAAAAAGATGAGGTTAATATTCGATCTACCAATAGAGTTTTCACTAAAATATTTAGGTTCATAGGCCAGACAAGATTGAAAATCCTCCCGTCCTCGTTGGCTTACACTATCAAAAAAGTTGTCATATTTTGCCTACAAAACAATATGTCATCAAAGAGAGAGACCTTGGAGAACATTTAAAATTTATCAAAAGATGATTTAGATAATGGCTACTCTCATGGACCACCTTTTGAAAAGTAATATTCTTCTCCAAATTCACATCACCGCAACTACATGGGTGTTGATGTACAAGCAAGGGGTTTAAACAAAACAAACTATAGAAAATCAACCTTGTTCAAGAAGGGGGTTTAAACAGATTGAATTGTACAAAGGACCATGCAAAACAATCACAAGTAGACCACAAACAACCAAAATCAAGATTCAAAGTTTAGCCTTTAGCACAAATCAAGAGAAGGGGAGCAAAGAGCCTTACATCAAGGGCAAGATCGAATACATAATGCCCTTCCTTGTCATCCTCCTTCAAAGGGGGGCAAATGATGATGCTCTGTGCCTGATGCCCTTTCGTGCCACAGGCCCTATAGAGAAAAACCTCATCAGACTCTTCCACGTCCACCATCGAAGAAAGACCCTAACCCTAACCCCCAGTTCGACCTAAAGCCCCGACAAGTCACCTACAGCCACTCAACAAGCACCAAGTCCCATGTAAGTCAAGTTCTCTTCCACATGGAAGAGCCCTCCATGGACATCAGAGCAGAGAAGGATCAACGAACCCCCAAAATGCCATCATTTATCAAGTAACAATCACAGCCCAATCCCACCGCCCTTGGAATCCATTTGTGGATATGACTTTATAGCAAACTATAACAAAATAACAAATTTCTGTACAATTTTAGTATATAAGCTATAATATTTTTTATGTTGGTCCAATAAACAATATTATGTGTAATAGCATCCCAAATGC
This sequence comes from Thalassia testudinum, assembly GCA_037157565.1. Classification (NCBI taxonomy): domain Eukaryota; kingdom Viridiplantae; phylum Streptophyta; class Magnoliopsida; order Alismatales; family Hydrocharitaceae; genus Thalassia; species Thalassia testudinum. Next base: position 65,090,013 of record JAZHRO010000025.1, on the reverse strand, counting down.
ACACTTTATCAATGATGGAGCCACTGTTGTTGTCCATGATAAGATTAAATTCTACACACGTCACTTCAAACAAGAAATGGACAAAATTAGCAATGCTATAAGGTAATCCAATGCCAAACTTTCAAACATCATAGATGAAACTAACAAAATTGAAAAAAGACTACTTACCATAGATTAAGTGTACAATTTCATGTTTGGCATCATTTTAGCAGCCACAACTCACAAGCAACAGAAGCCAACCTAATGAAAAAAGCTGCTTAATACAAGACAACAAAAACAATAGGACTGCCAATAGAAATGCATAGCCAATGTGCTTTGTAGCCTCTTAAAAGTGAATCACAAGAAAACAACAAAAGCAAGGACTTATTGCAACCATGAAGAGAGATTTCGCGATGATGCAGGGAATGCAGCGAAGATGTAATACAAATATCCCATCCACCTAATTCATCCCTCTCCCTAAGAAAACCTTAATACAAAAAATATATATATACACCCAAAATAGAAATAATCGACAAAATGATTGCTAAAGCGTAATACTAATAGATCCAAGTAGATAAGCATAACCTTGCTTCAACAACCACATTGATGGGCTCAGGCACCTTCCTACCAAGAAGAGTGGATTGCATGGCAATGCCAGAATTTTGATCCTATGCTTTAAACATTAAAAAACAACAATCATGAGAACTAACTAATCTCTTTTGATCACATTATGATCTCAATCCTATGCTTTAAACCTAAAAAATCCCAAACAAACTCTTGAACCACCTTCATCCTTGATTGCAGATGCATTACCACACGTTCTTTTTGAAATCAACTTCTTTATTAGAGGGAACCAAAAAACTCACGACACAAATCACTTGGATGCTTTATATATGTAAAATCATCACATGATCAACAAACACTCAAGCCCCCAAAAGTTTTTTCCTTTGTATGAACTTCCGAAAACCCACAAAAAAAAAAAGAAAGAAAAAGAAAAAGAAAGCACAACTCCAATTATCTATTCGTCAAACAACCATTTAGTACTTATCATTTTGATATGCAATCAGCATCCTCTAATTCCCATTTTTATCCATAAAAAAGCTTACAGCAACATTAAGTCAAGAATAAAAACTTAAGGCCAATAACCCTATGTAGAGATATATACGTAACAGATTCCACACAACAACCCATATTGATCCAAAACAAATCAAATACATGGCAAACTTCTTAGATCAGCATGTGAAAAATAGTACAGCAAGGAAAATTTCATGATTAAGGGCATATGTCTCCAAACATGCATTCGAATAGCAAATAAAAAAACAAAATAATGCCCAAAATTAAATAAGCCTACAGAACCTAGAAATGCCTAAAAAATTGCTTCCAATGCTTCGGGAGAGAGAGGGTTTATGATTGTGGTAGTGGTGGTTGTTTGGGGTCCTAGGGCAAGGACGGAGAGGATTGGATGGTGGAGGTGAGGAGGAGGTAGTGGTGGACAGTGGTTGTAGTGGAGGGGGAGGAGGATCATGTAGCTAGGCGGAAGAGCAGAGGAGAGGGCCAAGGATAGGAGAAGGTGATGGAGGAGGAGGTAGTGGTGGACGGTGGTTGTGGTGGAAGAGGATCGTGTGGGTAGCGGTGGGGGTGGTGACAGAAGGATAGAGGAGAGGGTCAAGGATGGGAGAAGGTGGAGGAGGAGGACGCAGTGGTGGACGGTGGTTGTGGTGGAGGGGGAGGGATGGGGGTGGTGGCGGAAGGGCAGAGGAGAGGATCGAGGATGGGAGAAGGTGGAGGAGGAGGAGGTAGTGATGGATAGTGGTCGTGATGGAGGGGGAGGAGGGGTGGGGGTGGTGCCGGAAGGGTAGAGGAGAGGACTGAGGATGGGAGAAGGTGGAGGAGGAGATAGTGGTGGACGGTGGTTGTGGTGGAGGGGGAGGAGGATCATGTAGGTACGGGTGGGGCTGGTGGCGAAGGGCAGAGGAGAGGACCGAGGATGGGAGAAGGTGGAGGAGTAGGATAAGGAGCAGAGGAGTTACCGGTGGCAAAAGAGGGGGGGAGCGGTGGTCACCGGAGGCAGGAGTTGGCGGCGGACGGAGGTCGGAGGAGGCAAGACGACAATGTTGAAGAGATCGACGAAGGGAGCCACCGGAGGTGATCGAACGCTCTGGCTACGAAAGAGGGAAAGAATGGGGCATTTTCGCTGTCATTAAAAAGAACAAAAGAATTGTCTCCGAACATGGTAAAGGCGCGCGTGGAATTGGCTTGGCAGGAAAGAAAGTTATTTGAAGAATTGATCATCAAATTTCAGAGATATTTATCTATTTTGAAAAATAAAAAAAAAAAGAAAAATATTTTTCCTCCACCTCCTTCTGATCTCCATAAATAAATCTATCTTAATAATATGATTTCAAAAAATATATTTTGTTGTAATATCTATTTAAAGGGATAAATTTAAATATAACTTTTTCCTTTTTCTTATTACTAAAAAAACATTAAAAATAAAATAGTGATTTCCTTTCACTTTCACCAAAAATTCCCAACCAATGCTTGACAACAAATCTTTAGTGGCATAAAATTATTTTGTTGCTAAATTATCCTTTAAAAATTACTAATATCAATTTATTTTACAAATATTTTCTGCAACTACATTTGCTATTAATACTAATCATCGTTCGACAAAAATATTATATTAGTATAAGTAATAATTGCTGCAAAATCAAAAGCTATAGTGGCAATTATATTTACCACTAATGCTAATTGTCATTTGACAAAAATATTATAGTGGAATAAGTAACAATTGCCACTGACTCAAAGGTAATAGTGGAAATATATTTGTTATTTATACTAATTATCATTTAAAAAAATCTTATAGCGACATATACAAAAAATTTACCGCTAAATCAAATAAATTAGTGGCAAATGCATTATATGCCACTATCTAATTTGCCACTAAAGACTATTTTTTGTAGTAAATTTCACGCATCCTAGTGTAGAGCTTTGCATTCATCCATGTTTTGCTAAGGGACTAGCAAAAGGAAGGGATGGGGGTGTGATAACTACATAGTTCATATAGTTAATATGCCTAAATTAGGCTAATTACTAAGTAAACACATCATATTTTGGTTGTAAATAGTGCATCAAAATTATTCTTTCCATATTAAGCTCATAATTGCATTTATATGTAATTTGTATATATTATAATAATTTTAATTTTAGCAAGAATAAAATATGAGAGTGGAAATGTAAGTTTTCCAAGTTATGAGGGTTTAGGCATAATTTTCCCAACAATACTCCAAGTCCTTGCTCCTAAAGAAAATCCAAGCCACTCCCTACATCTCTACAAAATTTTAGCAAAAATGGACTTCAATCACTCCAATTCCAATAGTTCGCACGCGGCCGACGCAAGAAAAACTCATCCCGCACGCACTCACTGCATGCTCTATGCCCAGAACACTAATGGCACTCCAATGTCTCAGGTCCTAGGCATTGTCCAATGTCAAACTCATTGAGTCCCTTTGTCAAGAGTCCCTTTGTCAAGTAAAGAAAAAATTTAGCATATGCAAAATTAGGCTCGGAGTCGATTACCCTATAATGTAGATAGCCTAGGCTACCAATAATTCACTTGCTAACGAAGTGGTTCGTTAGGCATCCCAACCCGTATATTATCCAAGTACTTGAGTTAGCACTAGATCAGACAAGTAAGCCATTTAATCTTTCTTGAGGAGACAGCTAGATAGTCCAAGGTAGTGTTTTGACAGAAGAATAAGGTTTGAGGAATTAAAGAAGGAATGAAACTAAAATTACTAAATATTAAAAAACTTTTGTTATTTGTAGATAGTCAATGCTCACATCAAGAAATTATTGAGGTTGCATGACCTTTAGGAGCTAATCTAGTGATGTAATTGATACATTAATTAGATTTGTCTTCTCTATTCATTTGAATTGTTGGTGCAAATGCACCTTGATCCTAGATTTTGATGATAACAAAATATTTATATTTAGTAATTGCATTTGAGTGATGAGATTTTAGGTTAAATGCAATTAAGTTAAAGTAGTTGAGGAACTCAAGCTGAAGATCCATGGAGATGGAGGAGCTTGATGGCTAGAGCAAAAGCATCAAGGAGCACGTGGAGTAGTGAGATTGAAGGAGAAGCACTGAAGCCAAAGCTTGAAGATCAAGAGAGAACGAAGAATGATAGGTCTGTTCGTGCTAAAGCACCACAATGGTTTATTTTGATGATAACAAAACATGTGTCTTTTAACATTTGCTTTTGAATCCTAGTTTTCAGGTAAAATTGCAAATGGAGACAGGTGTTTAGACGGAGTTCGAGCTCGCATCCATGGCGGATTAGAGGAACTTGCAGAGGTGGAGGAGCTTCGCGAGGAGCGAAAGCTTGAAGAAGGAAGGAGATCAAAAATAGGATAGATTTCCTTTCTATTGTACTTTATATTTTGTTTCTTTTGTTGCTCTTTATTTTATTTCTCATATTCTTGTTAAAGAGCCTCAATATACTCTAACAGTAGTCCTAGGAACACTTGCAAAACCCTAGGATACTTAGGTTTTCTGGAGAGAACTTAGAAAACCAAAATAGGGTTCAGACAGCCTTATCAGACGTCCAATCTGGAAATCAGACGTCTGATAGTGACTTTTAAGATATTTTACTATTTGATCAAACGTCCATAACATCTAGGCTGGACTTAATAGGTTTTGTCTGTTAGAATTAGACGTCCAAACCTTAGTCCAGACGTCTTAGGAGACATCTGATGCCTTTTCCAGACAGCCAATAAGACGACCGTTGGCCTTTGTAAAGACCCATTCTGTCCTGAGCCTTTTAAGACGTCTGGACACCTTCCCAGACGTCTGGAAACCAAAATTTTTGGGTACGAGCTCGCACCTGCGCGTGGGCTGTGCACAGACAGTACCTTATCTGTTTCCTTCCCTTCTCTCTCTCCCCGCCTCCAGCGAACCCTAACCCACCGACCTTATAAACCCCCTTCCTACTCTCTTGTTCTCCCCACTCCAGCCACCTTCCTCTCTTCCTCTCCACCCCAGCAAGAGAGCCAACGCAAGCGAGTGAGCGCGAGGGCGGTGACGAGGAGGAGCGGCGTGAGGAGAAGAGGAGGAGTTGAGCTCGCGAGCTCGTGTGAGAGCTCACCGGAGGGCGCACCGCCGGAGCGGCGCGTGCGGGAGGAGGAGGAGTGCATTGGGGGAATCATCCCCGACACTACTACAGTCGGAACTGCAGGCGAGGAGGAGAGCCGCGGCCGCGCGCGACGAGAGCGAGAGGGAGTAGGTTCTGGTTCTAGGTTTTTCCCAAAATCAGACATCTGGAGTGATGTCTAGACGACGGTGCGAACGTTTGGAGGAGGTTCTAGACGTCTGAAGAGAGGTCTTCACAAAGGTTCGTTCCCTTTGCGGATATAGCCACGCAAGCCGCTCCACAGCTACGCTTCATGTGGCCATTTTGAGAAGATTTTACTGGTGGCGTACAGGATTTGCTTCGGGAAGGCATGGGGCACGCCCTCCCATGCATTTCAGACGTTTAGGCGGCTTACCAGACGGCTGGAAGCACTTCCAGATGTCTGGAGAGGAGGTCGAACGTCTGGAGATGGGTCCAAACGGTCCAGAAGAGTCCCTGGAAGTCTGAGGTCGACGCAGAGTTTGAGGTGCGTTTCTGGACACTTTTAAGACATCTGGAAGTTGTTCCAGACGTCTGATTTGAGTCAGTAGCCCTGTTTTTGACCCGTTTAGGGTCCGTTTGAGGTTCGTTTTACGTAAATAAGATACCGATGTTTTCCTTGTGAGTTCCTCTACTTGTTAGAAGGCTTTCTATACTGTTCTGAATGTTCCTTTGTGATGGTTCCTTGTTATAGGACTTCGTTCTATTGCAGATTCTGAGCTTGCTGAGGTACGTGAGTCTGCCGTTCGAACCCCTAATACTCCTGGGTTGACTGGTAGAGTGGCTTCCCCTAATTTAAATACAAACCTGAATGCATGTGTGGAATGAATGATTAGAAACTAGGATATGGCATGAATCCTAGGACGAGAAACTCTTGAAATGTCTATATGCGTGATTGAATTGTAGTCTTGAATGAGTAGATAGAAAACAACTGCCTGTTAATGAACCAGAGCTGCCTGTGAAATATGAATTAACTGTACTAGTGAAACTGTTGCATGTAACCTTACCTGTTGTATACGTTAAATGATAGAAACACGAGCTGCATATGTACAACCTGAGATTAGAAATGTGCATGATAGAAATACGAGCTGCATGTGAATAACCTGAACACAGAAATGGGAATGATGAAACCTGGTATTGGAATGGTATGAGAAATATGAGCATGAACCCTATGGGGAGTTAGGAGTAGAGCTCCTGAAAATACATGGAATGGATCTGGAAATGTGGCAGGAAGCGTGCTAGACCTTGAGTACGTGGTACTAAGGGAAGCACATGTTCCCTCTTAGTGTAGAGGGGAGCTTGCCGCCATCGGGTTGAGACCCGGGGTGGGTTTGGCCACTTTGCACCAACTTCGTAGCCCTTGCGTACACTGTACCGGGGAGAGCTACTAGTGTAGGAAGAGAGCTAGCCACCCCACGGGGCCCGGGGTTCAGCTAGCCACCCTACACCGACTTGTTAGGCCCACTGGGCAAACCAGGGTAGTCAGGCGAGGGTGCGCGGACTGTGGAGGGGAGAGACCCCTGTTTGGTTCTTAGGGGCTAGACCCCTGTTACTGAGAGGGCTAGGCCCTATACTGTTCCGTGCTGTACTTGGGTGCACCCGTTAACAGAAACGACTGACCACGTACTAGTGCGGGGTAGCTACCTGTGCGCTTATCGCACGTGCAGTAGTCACCGTTACATCTGTTCGTGACCTTGGGGTGGTTGACTGGGTGTAGGACCACCATGGGGGACTCTCCCGGCCAGGAGAGCACCACGTGCGACTTCTACTCTTCGGAAAAGACTGCAATCAAGATCGTTCCCACAAGGAACATTCAAGATCAAGAAAGAGATCTGATAAATAAACCAAAGGGGTGAAAAGGAATAATTTGTGAAATAAAGTAAATGGAATAAATAGCTACCTGTTCACTTTTACTGCTTTAGTTAGTTGGTTGCCACCCTACTCAGCGTTCGTTGACTTTGTGTACTCATAACCCTTTTCAGGTCCAAGTGTTGAGCAGCCCAAGTCTACGGCTGCAGAGGGTGCTAGGCCCAGTAGAGCCCAGTAGCTGCAGTTCTTTGTTGTTATACCTTTGGTAGTAGTGAGTTCAGGCTCTTGTACTTTTATGTTCTGTACCTTTACTTTTTTGTACCTTTATGTTCCTGTACCTTGCTACTGTTCTACTGTTGTGGTGGTGACATGTACTGTAGTAGCTTTTACTTTCTTTACTGATGTACTCTTTTACTATTAGTTGCTTAGCATAGTGAATGTGGTTTACATTCCTGCTTTGTGGTTATTTCTCGTTGGACGACTAGGTCTTGGGATCAGTCGAGTTGGGCCAGTCTCGTGTCCTGTAGGGATTCGGGAAACGAGTCGTAACAGCCTTAGCAACCTATTATTAGAGAGTTAACGTTAGTCTGACATTTTATTAGTTTCCAGACGTCCGTAGTGTTGGAACCTTGTTCCACATCTTGTTTTGGTGTTAACAAAATTATTATGGATTAATGTTTGCCATTAAGTATTTTTCAGATTTAGGTGAAGGAGTGTTCTCATGTTTTTGTGCGGGTTTAAAATGTATCACATTGTAGTATAACCGACAAAACATTTAAACAAATATAAAGAACTTTATTACTCGAAAAACTAGAGTATCCGAGGTCGAACACGGGGAGCAATCTCAGTACTTTTTAAAACCAAAGAATACAACTGTTAAGTGAAAATGAGTGATTCAAAGAGAGAATTTAAAAAAAAAGATTTGTAAAAGGAAATAGAATTGGACGTCTGATTTCTGTATCAGACGTCTTAAATGTAATCCCCTTTCTCTCTTCTTCTCCTTTCTGCTTCTTTCTCTTTCTGTCTTTGCTTCTTGTCTCTTATTTCTTCTCCTTCCTTGCCTTCCTTCTCTTTTTTTCTTCTCCTGCGAAGGCTTCTTTCTTTCTTCTTCTTCTTCTGATCTTTGCAGAGTCTTCACTTGGCCTCTCTTCGTTCTTTTCTTTTGCCTTGCCTTCCTTCTTTCTGCTCTTTGGTTCTCTACGAAAGCTTCTCCTTTTTCTGCTACATAGCCTCTTTTTCTTTCTTCTCTTCCTTTTCTGTAGCTGTTAAGTGTTCGCTTCTTCCTTTGCTTCTTCTTTCCTGCACACACCACGGCCAAAGCAAAACCTACCCCCGTCCCTCTACCCAAACGTCTCTCTCTTTCTCTGCAATTCGCTCAAGGACGCTCTCCAAGAGCTACACGGGTAGTCGGGTCGGCTTCGCACCCGGGACCAGGCGCACCGGCAGGTGGTGATGCGCGAGGAGTGCTCAAGGTTAGGGTCGGGTCGGATCCCGCGAGATCCGCGAGGCCAAGCCGCGGACGAGGCGGGTGTGAGGGCAGGTGAGGGACCTCACCCCTATGCTTATGGAGGCAGTAAGCTTAAAACACAAAAATAATTTATATTATACCTGTGTTTCGCGAGTCCACGATGTAGGACTATCTGATCAGCCCCGATTTCACGCACGCCCGCAGAGCTTCCGTAGTGCAATTGCCCCAGCTGCTGGCCTCGCAGTGCGACTTGCTGGCCTCACTCGCTTCGCGACATTTGCGTGAGTCTGCTGCACCTGCAACCTGGGATCCCTGGTGCCTGAAGCTGCTACGAGCTCCTCGCTGCTTCGGCCATCAATGGCGGCAAGAGCTGCAACCTGTCATACACAAGAACGGCCTATTGGCCTAATCAGATTAGCTAGAAACCTTCACCGTAGCACGACGAAGATGATGCGCAGTGCTGCAGGCTGCAGGTTGGCCTAGGTGTGCATGCCTAGGTCAACCTGTGGTCGGAGATGTGGGATTGATCGGGGGGTGATTGGGGAGGTCTGGAGTGGCAGTGGAGGGGTGGACTGAGTTCCTGGTGGTGAGGCGGAGCTCACGAGAGGGTTGGCAGGCCGTGTGGTGGGGCGGAGTGGTGTGGGTGGCTCACCGGAGGGCGGTCGGAGGCAAGGACGATGGAGGTGGTTAGGCACTGTCGGGGGTAATTGGATAAAATAGCAGTGGGAAAAGAGAGAGGAGAGGATGGAGAGGGTATCTGGGGTGATCTGGAAGGAATGGAGGCAGCGGAGTGGATGGCGCATAACTGCCGTCGTCGGGGAAGAAGGACCCTGAGGGAGGAAGCGGCGACGAGGATGAGGGCAGGGGCACGTGCGCTTGGTACGGCGCGACGTGGGAGGAAGCGGCGGAGTTGACTCTGCTGCTGGTATTGCAGTAGAGCGACGAGAAGGAGGGGAGGAGGTCGCCGGAGCTTGCGGGTCTTTTGGCCGGAGATGGGAGAGAGGAAATTTGAGGGGATCTCCGTCAAATTCAAGCTTAGGATCTGCGGCAGGGTATGGGGAGTCTTTTATAGGTGCTGGCCGCACCTTCTAGCGCGTGGAGACCTCGCAATTAACTCTGTCGGCTCGCCGGAGATGGAAGGAGGGTGGATACCCAAATCTCTCGTGCGTTTGCACGAGAGATTGGGTTCACACCAGGGATCATGTTCTGCTTTAGAGGGAAGGGAATTCCTCAGAGAATCCCCCTTCCATTTCTGGGAGGGAATCTCTGAGGGATTAGAGAGTAATCCCTCTCTAAACCTCACCGGAGCTGGATTCTGCCCTAACAATGGCGGCAGGACCGGATTGCAAAGGGGGAGAAGAACTTAGGGGGCTCTCTGCAAAGATATTTAAAAGATAGGGACCAATTTATGATTTGGGTGTACTAAATTGCAAAGTAAGTCAAGATGACCTCCCCTTAGGTCCAAATTTTGGTATAAACCTAATTTGGACCTAGGGAATCCAATGGTGAAGTTGGATTTTAGGTTTGACCACGTTTGACTAGATATTTTGCGTAAAAACCCAAATTAGGTTAATTGAAGAGCTAGGACCCTAATTTAGGTCAAACTGGGTTCCAAAGGCCAAATTAAGTGTTCTAAACCCTAGAGGATGTTTTTACATGATTTTTAGAGGGTTTACTTGATTTTTATTCTGACCGAAACCTTATTAATTTAAGCGGGTCTGTTTTAGGGTTACCAAGTGTCATTTAATTCTTAGATTGCACATAAACCCATTTCTGATTGACTCAACCCACTTTTTATCCCATTTAGACCATTTGACCTATGTTTTTCCTCTGAGAAATCTTGTTTATGTACTGCAATGGTAAATTTGCAGTTTTAACCTTTATTTCATGTTTTCTTCTCAGAGCACTTGTTCCTTCAGTTAAGCCTTCTTCTAGGTTATGTAGGAGCTTTTATCTTCTTTATTGGGTCAAAATGAGCTAGTTATGGCTCATGATGAGGCTCTCATCATACCCCCATGCCTAGCTTTTGCTAGTCCCTTAGCAAAATTTCAAGGTTTTAACTTCTGTTCTAGACCCTGAGTGTAAGTGCTTTTCTTTGTGATTAGGTAGGAATGCCGACAATAGGCCTAGAGGTACTTGTTTGCACCTCAAAACACGCCTATAAGAATGCCTTCTTATGCTATTTTCTAGCATTAACTATGTATATTATAATCCTATAGTCGCATCTGTAAAAATACTTGCATTCATGCATTTAATTAAGAGGAGGGAAGATTGAAATAAAGGGCTTCATAATTTACATTTTCCTCAAGTGCCTCTTTACAAAAATCCATCTCTTCTATTTTTTTATTTCCTCTTGATTTCTATTTTTTTCTCCCGCTGCTGCAACTTCTTCTCCGCTGCCTCTCCCTGGCGTCCTTCCCGCTGCTGCACCTTCCCGCACCTCTCCCTGCAGCTGCCATTCCCCCCATTCCCCGCATGCCCCGCCATGCTCTCCTCCTCTATAAAGCCGCAGCTCTTCCTCGCGACCAGTGGGGACGGGGCTGCAATACGCAGCTGGGGCTGGCTGCAGCAAGAAAGAATCACCACCAGCAGGCCGCCACCTTCCTCTCCTCCCTCTCCCCTCCATACGTCGGTCCTCCTCCGAGGAGAAACCCGACGGGCAGGAGCTCACTGTGGTGCACACTACCACAGTGAGACCATCACCGCCCAGCTCTTCAAAGAGCCAGTGGGCGTGGTGGCTCTCTGTTTTCATTTGTTTTCCGTTCCTGCCCTTCCCACCATTGCTGCTTCTTCAAAGTCTGAAGCTTGAAGCAGCAGCAGCAGCTAAGCGGAGCAGCAGCAGCAGCAGCTAAGCGGAAGCAGCAGCAGCAGCAGCGGCAGCGGCCCCCGCAGCTTCCGCGAGCGTCTGCAAGCGCCCCAGCCACTCCGCGCGTGCCTGCAGACCTTCCCCGCCTCCGTTCGTCTGCTCTGTCGCCCGCCTCTGCGCCCGCAACCGGTCGCTGCGCTCCTCAGCAGCGGCCGGCCAGGCCCCTTCCTGCCTCCCTACCAGTCTCTGCAAGCGCCCGCGCGTGCCTGCAGACTCCCCGCCTCCTTCTCCGAGCGCGCTGTCGCGAGCCTCCGCGCTCGCAGCAGGTCGACGCAGACTCCTCATCTCCTCTGCGCGAATACGCGCCCGCGACCTTCAGATGACGGCCTTCGACTGCAGACGACTTAAAACGTGCTCCCTCGCCTCCTGCAGTGCGGCTGCCTCCGTTCTCTCCTCTCCTGCCAGCTCTCTCCTGCTCTCTCTCTCCCATTCTCTCTCTCTCTCTCTCTCTCACTCTCTCTCACAACACTTTCTCACACACTACACCGACACACACAGACATCTACACTCACACTTTCACACACACTCACACACTAATAGTAACTTATATACATACATATATATATATATATATATATATATATATATATATATATATATATATATATACATATACATATATCTATATATATATACTTATATATACATAGTATATCTATATAGTTATGTACACATACATATAATATAATATATATATACATATACATATATAATATATATATATATATATATATATATATACACATACTCATATATATATATATATATATACATATCTACATACTTATACATATACACATATATATATATACATATATATCTAGATACATATATACCTATATACATATATATATATATATCTATATAGTATTATATATATATACTTATATACATATATACATAGCTATATACATATGTACATATATATATATATATATATATATACACCTATATATATATATATATCTATCTATATATATCTATACATATATACTTATACATTTATATACATACATATGTACATATATTTTCACGTTATTTACTATACGCTGTATCGCGGGAATATTTGCACCAGTTGCTGATATTCTGCGATACAGCGTGTACAAAAAGCGTGGTCCCATACATCATCCATCCTCCATCCACACTCCACGCGGCACCTAGTCGTGTTGGTTGCGTCTCTCTAGACGTCGGCTGACTCGACATAGTGCTACACTCCATCGTCACCTCCACCCCCACCCCTTTATATATATACTACATATAAATATATATCTATAGCTACTATATTTACTTTCTATCTGATAGCTTCCTTAGTAAAAAGATAAAAAAAAAAAGGTATAAAAGTGAAAAGATAATCTTTGATTTGCAGGTACCCCATCTTGCAAGTAGCAAGACGTGTTTTGAAACTCTGTTTTGGCTAAAAGCCAAGGACACAATTTTGAGGGTGTGCCTCAAGAACAAGGATTACCAGAAAAAAAACCTAAATAAGAAAAATACCAAAAACAGAATAAACGAACGGAAGAGACGCGTTTTAAGGAAAACGTAGAAACTCGACTTGAACCCCACTTCCCTGAGTTCGACCCTGGGCTTAAAAGTGACAAGATAAAATCAATTAGGCCAGGTTAAAAATTTTGTAAAGAGATGGTTAGGTCTGAATTAGGTTAACCACTATACACATTTCAACGATAAAAATATCATATTAACAACCTATCCAGGCCGACCATCATAGCTTTTCTGGCGCCGCTGCCGGGGAGGTGCGCTTTCGAGTAAGTTTCTATCCAATTCCTTTAAATTTGTCTCTTCTCTCTTCACGGGTATTATTGTTTTTGGTGTGCAGGTGAACCTGGTGGAAGGAGAAGAAGGCTGACAAAGTCGAGGACGTGAGCAGATCCAAGGCGGGAACGAGAGCGTGAAGACGCCGACATCGCATTGGAACTTCGCACACGTTGCCGAACAAGTAGGTTTTCTTTTCTCATCAAATTAGGGTTAACTTGCCACCACACAAAAAAAAAAAAAAAAAAATTTAAAACTAAAAATTAGAAAAACTTCTTGGGATTTCTTGAGGGCAAGTGGATTAAAATTCACTTGATTGATTGGTTGTCTTCACTCCCACTGCCCCGGGATTTCCTGCCTTACTTCGCATAGCGAAAATCCGAGAATCTTCATTCTTAGATTTTTCGCCGTGGGAAGTATTCTTTGAGGCAAAGAAAAAGATTGCTTGTATCCCTCTTTTGCCTCACTTATCTTTAATTCAGGATCACATTTTTTTGGTGGGGAGACTTGGAATTGAGTTGATTCCAACCCCACCACGACTTTTCAAATTTGCCTGTGATTCGATCCTGAATACTTCAACCCCAAAAATTTTATTTTCTTTATCTGTTGGTTGAAGCCTTGTGTGTGGATATCTTTCTGGTGATTGGGAGCACTTGAATTGAAGTGCTTTGGCTCCCTGTCACATTGATATAAAACTGATTCGTGCATCCACACTTAGAAATCTCCATTTAGGGTAGCCCATTGCATTTTAGCATGCATTAACTAACTGATAATTGAAGAAGGGTTTCTTGGGTTTTAGAAGGAAAACCTGTATTTTTGCAAAAAACCCGGAGATTGGTTGAATTGGTAATTCAGCAAAACCCTAAAATTCATACTACTTAAGGCTGAACTCTAAAAAACCATTCGCCAATAAAAACTTCAATTCGGGGAGATTTCCCCGTTGCATGCTTGTTCTTACACACTCTTAAAATCAATCACTTGGGCATTACCCGTAAACAACGCCCTTCACATTCCAAAAGCACTTGACCCTAAGCCTCTAATTAAAACTGGTAGTAACTTGACCCTTACTAAGGATTGGAGGTCTAACTACCTGTGTGTAGCGACTACGTGCTGGTGAGAGTTCCCGCGTGCTATCGGGTGTCTAAGACTGGGGCAAACGGCCTTTCAATCTGGCCCGGTGGTTCCGCGGTGCTCGCATTCGGTTCCGTAGTTCGTGATAGTAGGTAACTTAGATCTTTAGGTCTAAGGGCACACTGTAGAGGTTAGGAACTTGACTGTATTGATTTGTAATGAAGTGTACCTTTGCGGCGTCATTTCTCTCATCCCTTTTCCCTTCTCATCTCCCCAATTCTTCCTGCGGTAGTGCATGTTTGGGAGGAGGTCACAAAACCCTGAATTGCTTGTATTGACTGATAAATCTAGAAAAAGAGCCGAATCATCCTCCTCCTCCACAAACATGGCACACACCTCCGCCTCACCACTTCGTCACAATTTCAATTCTTTCAACACCAGGCTTATCCCTGGAAACCCTGTAAGACCTTCCTTATCGAGTGTCGCGCCAAGCGACTCGGTAAGTCATGTGGAACTGGCTTCTGCGAGCCAGTATTTCAACATGGAGGACCAAGCCTCCGTGTACTCGGACACATATGCGGACACGTCTTCTGGCATAGAAGATGCCTGCACCCTGGGGAATAACCCGTTTTCTGCCACGTATAACCCAGGGTGGCACAATCATCCCAATTTTGCATGGTCCAACAACCCGCAGCGTCGAAACCCCGCTGGTGGACCAATGCGATCGTCCGCACCCGTCATCCCAAGGGCCCAGTCTAATCCTATGGCAACTCTGCCATCAGGCCCTTGTGTACAGAAAACCAAACACGCATCAAAACCTCTTGATAAATTGATGCGAATGATGACGGAAATGTCAAAGCGCCATAAAGAAAACATGACCTCTCTTCAGCATTTGGCGCAGCAGAATGCTGAGATCAATCAACTAAGC
The DNA here is from genome assembly GCA_037157565.1 of Thalassia testudinum. NCBI lineage: Eukaryota > Viridiplantae > Streptophyta > Magnoliopsida > Alismatales > Hydrocharitaceae > Thalassia > Thalassia testudinum. The sequence continues at coordinate 65,074,948 of JAZHRO010000025.1, read as the reverse complement.
ATGGCGACTCGATCTCAGGGCACTTTTCCCGCCCAACCTGTTCCAAACCCGCAAAACTTTGTACCCTGTGGTCCGCAACCACAGGTACAACCTTCTCAGGAACAGGTTCATCAAATTCTGCAAGCTCCGAGTATTCCTTCGGGATTTCAGGTTAATCCCGCTGCAGCACCGCACTCTTATGATGATAGTGATCACATCAAGGATGACACGTCTGACGAGGACGTGACTGTCAGTACGTGTATCGAACTAATTGGAGCCGATTCAGACTGCTGCAAATTACCTGACGACTGCCTGACCAACACAAACTGTGACGTTCCCCAATCCCTCCCTATTCCTGTACCTTCTCCTGACCAGACTTCTGACGAGGTTTTCTCCGCTTCCCATACCTCGTGGTCTGAGTCATTGCCGGGCTGCTCACCGCCGGTCCACACTATGGAAGACCGGATTGCCCTTTCTTTCCCGCTAAATCAGGCGGATTTGCAAATCCACACTGGGACCTTGAGCCCACAGCTTACTCACCGGGGCTATTCCCTTTTGGATCCATCTATCCAAAAAGCCCCCCTTCTTGGCCAATCTAAGGGCCAACTTCCTCTTCCTGATCTGTTTTCTGATCCGCCTGGGACATTCTCGTCCCAGAAAATGCCAAATCTCTCACCATCCACCATTACTTTTCACGCCTCTATCGCGATTACTTCGCTTTTCTCTTCACCACCCACCATCCACCCACCCTTCCACCCTGATTTATACCCTAAACCTCAGCTCCTGTTACCCGATCTGTCGTCCGTTCTCTGCCTTTCCTTGCATGCATATGAGGACATAGCATTGTTTGGCATGGGGGGGTGGATAGGCATCCATAGGATCCGGGTATTTTATGGTATCAGACAATTACCACCTATTTATAAATATGCAAGAAAAAGAAAAAAGAAAAAAAAAAAATATATATATATATATATATATATTAGTAATAAATGGTGTTTAGTAATGATCTAAAAGCTGAAACAAAAAATACAATAAGTGTTTATGGATATTCAACCTCTGTTTTGAAGAATTTCCAGGCCACAGAAGCTTGATTCGCTCAGGCTCGGCTTAATTCACTTAAAGCATTGACGAAATAGATCAAAATCTCTCCTAACTAAGAACGTTTCTTGTACCTGAGACACCAGTACAAGATTCGTTGGTTTGCTTTTTCTTGAGAGCTTAGGTAAACTTGGTTCACACTACACATATCAGGAAAGAACAGGTGAACATAAGATCCAACCCTAGTGTTCATTAGGGAAGGTGGAGTCCTTACCTGTGCGTGCAGGTAGACTTTTTATCCCAAGCTTTAGTCTTGTGTTTAGGAGTGGCTCTTTCCAACAAAAAGAAACTCTCCCACCAAAAAAAAAAAAAAAAAAAAAAAAAAAAGAAAAAAAAAATCAGAAAAGAGATGTTTTAAAAGAGTCAGTATATCTCATAAATGTCTGTATACTTTGTTTTTCGGTGAGTCAAAAAAAAAAAAAAAAAAAAAAAAAAAATCAGAAAATGGGAGTTGAGTTTTCCGTCATCATCTTAAGGGTCAATTCGAAGACATGAGCTGAAACTGGGACCAACCTGTACTTAAAAATTCGTGAAACCCTGGGATTGAGTCTTAATGTTCATCTGGTTAGTCTTGATCCATCACTATGCACAAACCATAACCTCTTGAGCTCTCGAGTACGGCAAAACCTCCTGGGTCCTGGAAATCGTACTTAAGGTTTAAATATCAAGAGTCCTGGTTAGTTGAGAGATGATCTTTGTCATGTAAGACTTAAAGTACTGGTAATCTTCTCTACAATTGGTTCTCACAATATCCGATAATAAACACACCGATATCATCTCAGAAGAAAATCTTCAGCTTAAGATCATTTCTAAATACGGTTTTGCTAGGGACTAGCAAAAGATAGGCATGGGGGTATATGTTTGCACCTCAAAACACGCCTATAAGAACGCCTTCTTATGCTATTTTCTAGCATTAACTATGTATATTATAATCCTATAGTCGCATCTGCAAAATTACTTGCATTCATGCATTTAATTAAGAGGAGGGAAGATTGAAATAAAGGGCTTCATAATTTACATTTTCCTCAAGTGCCTCTTTACAAAAATCCATCTCTTCTATTTTTTTATTTCCTCTTGATTTCTATTTTTTTCTCCCGCTGCTGCAACTTCTTCTCCGCTGCCTCTCCCTGGCGTCCTTCCCGCTGCTGCACCTTCCCGCACCTCTCCCTGCAGCTGCCATTCCCCCCATTCCCCGCATGCCCCGCCATGCTCTCCTCCTCTATAAAGCCGCAGCTCTTCCTCGCGACCAGTGGGGACGGGGCTGCAATACGCAGCTGGGGCTGGCTGCAGCAAGAAAGAATCACCACCAGCAGGCCGCCACCTTCCTCTCCTCCCTCTCCCCTCCATACGTCAGTCCTCCTCCGAGGAGAAACCCGACGGGCAGGAGCTCACTGTGGTGCACACTACCACAGTGAGACCATCACCGCCCAGCTCTTCAAAGAGCCGGTGGGCGTGGTGGCTCTCTGTTTTCATTTGTTTTCCGTTCCTGCCCTTCCCGCCATTGCTGCTTCTTCAAAGTCTGAAGCTTGAAGCAGCAGCAGCAGCTAAGCGGAGTAGCAGCAGCAGCAGCTAAGCGGAAGCAGCAGCAGCAGCAGCGGCAGTGATGAGAACCTCATCATGAGCCATAACTAGCTCATTTTGACCCAATACAAAGGATAAAAGCTCCTACATATCTCAAGGAAAAGCTTAACTCAGAGAATTCTGAGTTTGAGAAGAAAACAAGTCATAAGGGGTAAAAGTGCAATTTTACCAGTATAATCTGCATATAGGGTAATTCAGGGCCCAAACATAGGTCAAAACAGCTTAATAAGAATAAAAGTGGGATGAGATGATCTAGCAAGGGCTACAGCACTTCCAAGGAACCAAATGATAATCTGTAACCCTAAAACAACCCACTTCAATTCACAAGGTTCGAGGCAAAGTAAAAATAGAATAAACCCTCTAAAATTCATAGAAAAATAATCTCTGGGGTTTAGAACCATCAATTTGGCCTTTAGAACCCATTTTGACCTACATTGAGAACCATGCCCAATTAATAACTTAATTTGGGTTTTTGCGCAAATTGACCGGTCAAACAAGGTTTAATATGAAAATAAAATTCACCATCAGATTCCTTAGGTCCTAATTAGTCATGTATAAAAACTTGAGCCTAAGAAGAAACCTCCTTGACCGACTTCACACTTTGGTCCTCATATATTTACTCTTTGGCCCTCAACTTTTGAACCCTCGCATTTTGGCCCCTAACTCTCCTTCGGTCTTTGCAAACAGGTCCCTCCTGCAAAACCCTGCCAGCACCATGCTCCGGCGACCTTGCGCGGAGCATGGCGCCGCGCAGGGTGAGGTGGAGGACCTGGCAAGTGTACCGGGGGTGCCCTGCGTCGTCAGCCGTCGCAGGAGCACCCCCATGGTCATTGTAGCCCCCCATACCGGCCGTGCGAACGCACGGACGGTATGGGTTCGTATTCCGACCATTCTCCGGCGAGGGAGACACGTCGTCTCCCTCCGCCTTCCTCCCTGCTTCAACCCTATAAATACCCCCCGCCGCTCCACCGACGAAGGCAGCCTGGATCTGACGGAGAAAACCCCCAGCTTTCTTCTCTTCTTTCTCCGGCAGACGCTCACCAGCTCCGGCGACTTCCTCCCCCTCCACCTCTTCGCTCTGCCGCACTACCAGCAGCAGAGACTTCCTCCCCTGCTCTTCCCGCGCCACGCCGCACCCAGCTGGCGCCTCTCCAGCCCTCTGCTCGCCGCCGCCCCTCTCTCTGAGCATCATCTTCTCCGGCGACAGTCGATACGACTGTCGCCCTGTTCCTCCCCCTTCGTCCCTGCAGTTAAGTTAGACTTACTCCCCTTCTCCTCCTCTTTCTTTCCCCGCTTTCGATTTAGTCAATTAAGCCCTCTACCGACCCTGTTCACCCTCATCCTCTCCACCTCCGACCACCCTCCGGCGAGCCGCTCCCATCACCTCAGCGACCCACACGGCTCGCCGACCACCGCAGAACCTCCGCCTCCTCACCCTGATCCTCTTCCGCCCCTCCACTTCCCACCAAACACCCTCTGCAGATCCACCGAACACACCCACTCCCTCGCTCACAGTTTGACCTAGGACGACCAGTTAGCTCCATCTCGCCCCCTGCAGACCCCCTGACCACCTTCGCCGTGCCACGGCGAAGGTCCCCCGCATGTCTGATTTGGCCGAGAGGCTGTTCTTCTGTGACCAGGTGACTCGCCCGCCGTCGCCATTACTGCGCAGGCAGAGCTGCTTCACCTGCAGGTGCAGGCACGCCTTCGCCCAGGGTTGACTCCCAGGTTGCGCAGGGACTCTCCGCGAAACGTCCCTGGTTCACAGACGGGGCGAAGGCCGCGCGGGAAGCCACGATCGCCCACTGCTCCATCCGCGACGCGCGCTCAATTGGGGTGGGACATTTAGTCCCACCTCGGAACCTCTCGAAGGCGCGCGGACGCATAAAGGCAAAAACTGCCTTATGCTGTTTGCCTCAGTTACCACGGGGTGAGGTCCCTCTCACCCGACCCGACCCGACTCGGCCTCGTCCGTGACCACGCTCCGCGGACCTGGCCCGACCCGAGTAGACTGACCTGCACTCCTCGCCCACCACGCACGCCGGTGGGCCTGGACCCGGGCCTGACCCGAACCCGATTACCCGGTAGCGCTCTGGGAGAGCTTCCGAAGAGTGATTTCAGAGAGAGAGATACGCGGGGGAGGGGGGTAGAGTAGGTTTTTGCCTCTTGACGAATAAACTCTGAAGTGTGCAGGCCAAAGAAGAAGAAGCAGACCCGCTGAAAAAGAAGGAGCTGCTGCACTGTAGCGAAGGCATTGTTAAGTCGTCTCAGCACCGGGGCAGACGACGGAAGGTCAGCAGCCAAAGAAAAAGAAGACCCGCTAAAGAAGAAGGAAGAGCAACGGCCATCGCGAAAGAAGAAAAAGAGAGGTCAAGGCAGGTGAAGACAAAGAAGAAGAAGGAATGAAGAGAAGCAAGAAGCAAGAAAAGAAGAAGACGATCTGACGAAAAAGAAAGAAAGGAAACAAGAAAGAACAGAAGAAGAAGAGCACGAGGGGAAAATCTGAAGAAAGCAGAAGAAAAAGAAGAAGAAGAAGAAGAAGAAGAACAGGAAGAACCAAAGACAAAGAGGAAGAAAGAAGAAAAGAAGAAGAAGCCAAATTTTCATCTCTCTCTCTCTCTCTTTATTTTTGTAATAGAACTTGTATATCTCTAGAATACAACTTGCTCCCTGAGTTCGACCTCGGGAACTCTTTTATTTTTCCGAGTAAAAAATTTTATATGAAACGTTGGTAACAACCGGCTTTACTACAACGACATAACTCAACCCGGTCAAACCCACGCTATCATTTTGGCGCCGCTGCCGGGGAGCAACGGCTATTCTAGAGGTAAACATTCCTGTATCTTTTAATTTCTGATAATCTCCCCTCTTTTGTGCAGCTACAGGAACTCAAGAAGACAAGCAACCACACGACAACCACTCCGAAGACAGGTAAATCTTTTCTCTCACTATTAACCCCTACACTCTAAAGAGAAAGAAAAGAAAAGAACAAAGCAATATAGGGCTAACCTGTCTTCCATACTTAGTAACCATAAAAAGTTGCATGTTTTCAACTCATCACTCCTGCACACTATTAAGGGTATTTAAGGGCTAACACATTCTTGCTTGAGCCCTAATTGCCCAACAAAGAGTTAAATGGACCAAGTAGAGCCAACATAAGGTCAAACATTAGGATTTCAGTAGAGACACACCCCTTAATCAAGAATTGAGGAAATCCTAAAGAGGTGTGCCCAAGCCATTGATTGAAAATAATTAACAAGAAAAATCCTAAACAATTGGCTCTCTCTAAACACTTGAACCCTAAAAGACAGGACCTAAAAGCTCTTAAAGAAAACAATAGGTAAAGTTGACCCCTTGGGTTAACCAACCTTAAATTAGGTCACTCTTTGCACTTAAAAGGACTAAAGTTCAAGTGAAACCTTAAGCACCCTGATCTTAAAATTGGTAGACTTAAGAGGTCAAGATCCCCATTCTGGTCTACCTGGAACCGCAGTGACAAGAGAGGTCGGGTGGGGGAAACCCTGTAACCCGTGGGGACGCTCTACCGTGTAGGGGTCTTCGCGGGACTCTCCCTCTCTGGCTGCCCAGGTAATTCTCAGGTGGACGATCTTTCTGATCAAGGGGTCCATCTGCCCCGCACCTCTATAGTCACCCAACACATTTTTGGGTGTCTTGATTGGGTCCATCACCTTCTAAACTTACCTCTCCCAACTGTGCATGTACGGAAGGAGGTCTCTAAGACCACCCTTAAGACCTCCTTTAGAAATTCACTCTCGTCAAGGCCAAGCCTCGACGCCCGTGTTTGTGCAGCAACACCCTCACATTATTCTCTCTTCTGATTCAGAACCAAGTTCTTCTTCTTCCCCCATCATGGCTCAGCCAGTTGAGGAAGAAAATAATCTGGAACACCAGCTCCAGCGACTCAATGACCTCTTCCAAAACTTCGTGCACCCACCACAGCGTCCTATGATGCGGGACCACTACAATCCTGCTGCGGTGGCAATTGAGCCTCGAGTTAGAATCCCGATTGGAGGACCTGATTCCGAACTAAAGCCCAACATGATTCACGCTATACCTAAATTCCATGGGCTTAATTCTGAAGATCCCTTCCAGCACATCAAACAGCTTAAGCATCTGGCCCACACTTTTGGATCAGATGCGCAAAATCGGGATATTCTTCTCATGAAGATGTTCTCCTTTTCTCTTATGGACAAGGCCGCCCATTGGTATCAAACTCAGACCCGGCCGATCAACACTTGGGAAGAACTTCAATCCGAGTTTTTGAAAAAGTTCTTTCCCGTTGGTCGGACCAACGCCTTGCGCCATCAGATTACACACTTCACTCAACAATCAGGAGAACCTCTCCATGAGGCTTGGGATCGTTTTCAGGATCTCATGAGGAAGTGCCCCCATCACGGAGTTCCTAAATGGGAACAAGTCCAATCTTTTTACCAGGGACTCCGTGAGGACATCCGCCTTTTCGTCAATGCAACCTGCGGAGGAAACATCATGGGTCAACATGAAGACACCGTATGGGAGATTCTCGAAAATATTTGCGAGAACTCCATCAACAATGACTCCATGGGATTATTCGACAGGACGAATACCCGCGCAGCGACGAATCTTAAGGGAGCACATGAGACGCAGGGCCTGTCCGCATCAGTCGACCTGGAATTAATGGCCAGTCGATTGGACAAGGTCTCAATTATTGAAAAGAAGGTGGATGAGCTGACTCAGCACTTGCAGCGAGCCACCTCTGCGCGTAACTCCTTTGCACAACCTCCTTCCACACAGGAGACTGTGCAAAACATCCTACACCGATCCTCCCCTGGGATGGATCCATATCCATCCCCATCTGATTCTTGGACTGGAAGATCATCCGATCCTTTCTTCACCAGCCGGGGGAACTCCATTCCCCCTTTCCCTGATTCTCAGGAGGTTCCTCAGACCTGCGAGGACCTCAACGCCATCCAGAACGACCCATTCTCCAACACTTACAACCCTGGATGGCGAAACCATCCAAATTTTCAGTGGGCGGGAAATTCTCAAACCCAAAGACCACCTTTTCATTCCCGCCCACAGCCCTCTCATCACTACCAGCCGCCTCAGCCTCGGCCCAACCCTACTTATCCATCAGGGCCAAATCAAGATCAAATGTCCTTAATCCTTCAGACTCTGGCTGACATTCAAAAATCGAATGCGGCCATTCAAAAACAGCACAAGGACGAGCTTACTGAAGTTAAAACTCAGCTGGCCCAGTTGGCAAATTCTCGCCAGCCAGGCACACTCCCTTCCCAACCCCTTCCTAACCCAAATAACGTGCCAACCCAGAAGCGCGTTATGAATCCAAATTTAGGCCAAGCTCAATGGATTTATCAGGCCCCCACTGCTCCATCTCCAGACGAGATGGAAGCCTCTACTTCTCGTACGGGATTTCAGCAGCAGCCACCCCTCCTACCAAATCCAAACCAAAATCAGGCCGGATTAAATTCTGTAACAACACGTAGTGGTAAGACAACTCAGGACCCGCGTTATCCAAACCACTCCCAGCCTGATAATCATGACCCTAGGATAGTTATCCAAGGTACCGCTGTTCCAGACCCACAACCAGGACCTATCCTAGAGGAACCAACCAAGATCCCGTTTCCCGAAGCCCTGACCAAGGGAAAGAAGACCACCAAACCCGTGGCCCCTGAGGAGGACCTGGTCAAGCTCTTTGAGCAGGTCCACATAAACATCCCCTTGATGGATGCAATCCGCCACGTACCAGCTTACGCACGATTTCTAAAGAATATATGTACACCCCAGCGTAAGCCGCGAACCAAGGGAGGGAGCCCAATTGTTCTGTCAGAGCAAGCCAGCTCTGTAATCCTTAGTAGACTCCCACCCAAGGCAAAAGATCCTGGAACTCCCCTGATCTCCTGTAAGATAGGTGGTACCCAATTTGACAGAGCATTGTTAGACTTAGGTGCATCTATAAATCTGATACCCACATCCTTACTTGACCATCTGGAAGAATCTGAGCTGAAACCAACCGAGGTGACATTACAATTAGCAGATCGATCTATAAAGTCACCAAAAGGGATTCTCGAGGATGTTATCGTGAGAGTGCGGGATTTCTATTTTCCAGTGGACTTTATAGTCTTAGACATGGATGCACCTGAGAACCCTAGGGATACACCAATCATTCTAGGGAGACCTTTCTTGGCTACTGCTAGAGCCAACATCAGCTGTGAGGAGGGCCAAATAGAGCTTAAGTTTGGAGATCAAACACTGAAAATTGATATATTTAAGGCCCAACAAGGAATTAATTGCGGCGTCATCGAGCAAATTTGTGACATCAAGACTTTGGTTGATGAATCACACCTCCAGAATGACTTGAGTATTCCTCATCAACCACAGAAGGATCTTGACCCGCAAATAGAGGAGTCCAATCCGGATGTGAACAACCCAGTAACTCCCACCCTTGAACCTCACATCTATACTGAACCACCCGCTGCTGCTGAAAACCCCATCCTTGAACTGAAACCCCTTCCTGCTCATTTGAAATACATCTTTTTGGGTTCTAATCAGACCCTTCCTGTGATCATCAATTCCAACCTCAATCCTGAACAGGAATACCGTCTGATTGTTGTCCTCCAGCAACATCGCAGAGCCATCGGATGGACCCTCGATGATTTGACTGGAATAAGTCCCTCTTATTGTACTCATCATATCTATTCAGAAGAGGGCACACGACCTTCTCGTGAAATGCAGAGACGCTTAAACCCCAATCTGCAGGAGGTCGTGAAAAAGGAGATCATCAAGTGGTTAGATGCCGGGATCATCTACCCGATCTCCGATAGTCGTTGGGTGAGCCCGATTCAGGTCGTGCCTAAAAAGGCAGGACTCACCACTATAACGACTGAGACCGGAGAAATCATTCCTACCCGATTAGCCAACTCGTGGAGAGTCTGTATAGATTACCGTCGACTCAATTCCTCCACGAAGAAGGATCATTTCCCACTACCCTTCATTGATCAAATTCTCGAAAAACTAGCGGGAAATAGGTTCTTCTGCTTTCTTGACGGGTACTCCGGTTATAACCAGGTGGCAATCCATCCTGAGGACCAAGAAAAGACCACATTCACCTGCCCCTTCGGAACATACGCTTTCCGAAGGATGCCTTTTGGTCTTTGCAATGCACCCGCTACTTTTCAGCGATGCATGCTTGCCATATTCTCAGATATGGTAGGTGATTATCTGGAAGTCTTCATGGATGACTTTTCAGTTTTCGGAGCATCATTCGACGATTGCCTCCAGCACTTGGTCCAGATACTCAGGCGGTGCATCGACGTGAATTTGGTTCTTTCCTGGGAAAAGAGCCATTTCATGGTGCCTGAGGGAATTGTCCTGGGACACTCAATTTCGGAGAAAGGTATCCAAGTGGATCGAGCTAAGGTTAATCTGATTTCTCGCCTTCCTATGCCTAGCTCGATCAGGGACATCCGATCCTTTTTAGGGCATGTCGGTTTTTATCGACGATTTATCCCTGATTTTTCAAAAATCGCACGCCCCCTGACCACTCTTCTCTCCAAGGATGTTCCCTTCGAAATCTCCAAGGAATGCACTCAAGCATTTGAAATCCTGCGTGACCGAGTCACCCAAGCCCCGATCCTACAGTCCCCTGATTGGTCTCAACCCTTTGAGATCATGTGTGATGCATCCGACTTCGCTGTAGGAGCGGTTTTGGGGCAGAAAAATGACAAGAAACCTGTGGTCATTTACTACGCCAGCAAAACACTCGATGAGGCTCAGCGTAACTATACAGTTACTGAGAAAGAGCTGCTAGCTGTAGTATTTGCCCTAGAGAAATTCAGATCATACCTTCTGGGTTCCCATGTCATCATATACTCGGATCACACGGCTGTGAGGCATCTCCTTGCAAAGAAGGACGCGAAACCTCGATTGATCCGATGGATCTTGCTGTTGCAAGAATTTGACCTCGAGATTCGCGATAAAGCGGGAAAACAAAACGTGGTAGCTGATCACTTGTCCCGTCTTCCTTCTGAAATGATAGACCCTTCCGGACCCATCACTGAGCATTTTCCCGATGAGCACCTGCTGACTATTGGTACTAGCCTTCCATGGTTTGCTAATATTGTAAATTACTTGGCATCTCATCAGACCCCGTCCGATTGGCCGAAGGCCAAGAAAGACAAATTACGCTCCGATGCCAAGTATTACATTTGGGAAGACCCGTACCTCTTCCGCATAGGTGCCGATCAGATCATCCGGAGATGTATCCCGGAAGGGGAAGTCAACAATATCCTCTCTTTCTGCCATGACCAGGCATGCGGTGGCCATTTTGCCGGGCATAAAACCGCATCAAAAGTCCTCCAGTGCGGCTTTTACTGGCCCACACTGTTCAAAGACGCATACAGTCATTGCAAGGCATGCAGTCGTTGCCAGACTTTGGGCAACATGAGCCATCGCGACATGATGCCTATGCAACCGATTCTAGTATGCGAAATCTTTGATGTTTGGGGGATTGATTTTATGGGCCCCTTTCCTGTTTCGGATGGTTTCGAATACATTCTGTTGGCTGTGGACTACGTGTCCAAATGGATCGAAGCCATACCGACCCGAACCTGTGATCACAAAATCGTTCTCAAATTCATTCATCAACACATTTTCTCAAGGTTCGGGATTCCTCGTGCAATAATCTCTGATGGGGGGACCCATTTCACAAATGCTCAGTTTAGGTCACTGATGACCAAATACGGGGTGTCTCACCGAATCTCTACTCCTTACCACCCCCAAACTAATGGTCTAGCTGAGCTGTCGAATCGGGAGATCAAGAAAATCCTACAGGTCACTGTTCGACCTGACAGGAAGGACTGGTCGTCCCGACTTCCGGAAGCATTGTGGGCCTATAGGACCGCCCACAAGACCCAATTGGGCATGTCTCCCTTTAGATTGGTGTACGGAAAGGCATGCCACCTTCCCGTCGAACTGGAGCATAAAGCCTATTGGGCAGTACGGAACTGTAATCTAGATCTTTCCAAGGCTGGGACCCACAGAAAACTCCAAATCAGCGAGATCGATGAATTACGCACAGACGCGTACGAGAACTCGCAAATCTACAAGGAGCGGGTTAAAGCCTTCCACGACAAACACATCTCGAGAAAGATCTTTCATCCTGGTCAAAAGGTCCTACTCTTTGATGCCCGACTCAAACTCTTCCCAGGAAAACTGAGATCTAAGTGGGTCGGACCATATTTGGTCCGACAGGTTTTTGGAAATGGAGCAATCGAAATCAGTCCACTCAGCCACGATTCTGAACCTTTCATCGTGAATGGTCAAAGACTCAAGCCGTTCATTGATGTAACTTCTACTGATTTGGCTGAGGCATCTCATATCCTCCTTTCCCCTTGAGCTTATTGCGCCCAGCCGATGGCGTAAAACTCAGCGCTTAACGGGAGGCAGCCCGTCATTCTCTTTGAAAACCTGAAACTTGTTCTGACACCTTTCAGCACTCGAAGTTCACCCTGAACTAAGACCCCCTAGGTTACAATGAGGACATTGCAAATCTTAGGCATGGGGGGGTAGGAAAGTGCAAAAACTTGTAAGAAAAGGTTTCAAACAAAAAAATTCACATATGCCAAAAATACCATAAAAATTAAAAAATTTTTCGAAAAAGAATAAGAGGAAAAGAGGAGAAGGAAAATTTTGTGAAGGAGAGAAGAAACAAAATGAAAAAGGAGCACAAAATTATAAGAAAAGTTGATAGTCATTAGTAAGGAACTAAGGAATTAACCTAAGTTCTAGACCCCATTCAAGAAAATAACTGAAAAGTGCATAATGAGATTAGTAAGAATGCAAACCTTAGGCATTCTTGAATAGACTCTTAGTACTCATTAAGATCTGGACACTCCTCAAGAGGTTGAGGAAAATGAAAAGCTGAAGTATTAGGTCTAAGGCTTAGGAAGTATTCGGCCTCGTTAACTAATTTTTGGTTTACGGGACTCAGTAACCTAAGCACCCTAATCTCACACACAGCCTGGTTCAGTAAGCGTAAAAATCAGAATCACGCAGAAGCGTCGCAAAAATCTGAAAAGAACACCTAGAATAGGAATGGCCGATCAACACAAGTTGATTTGGACGAGTTCCCAGCGCGGAGAGGCGGGAAATCCCCTCGAAGATGCGTAACAAAATATCATCTCCTCGGTGCTTGTCTCTTAGGATATTTACATATCCTACGGGGGGCATGTAAGCACTCTGCTGGTTCAGATTCCATGGATGGCATTATCTCGAAGTGTCAATTGCCAGGGTCTGGATTCGGCCACGGAACACCATGGATGGGATTATCTCGAAATCTCAATAGCCAGGGTTCCGGGGGTTGCCATGGGCGGTGCTATCTCGAAGCATCGATCGCCAGGAACCCTTGAGGATTGATGATGGGAGCAAGGAATCTGATACAGACCGTGTTGAAAAGCTAATCCTAGGCTAGAACTAAAAAGAAAAAGAGAGAGAAAACTCTCCAAACAGAAAAAACTTTCTATCTCTCTCTTACAAAACGCACTGCGAACTGAGCCAGGGCTAAAATCATTTCAAGCACGGGTGCTTTAACCACGAAGTCCAATAAACCTTAGGTTAGTTCTTGTGGGCCTTAAAAACCTTTGCTAAAAGACTGAGACTAAGGCTAGACAGATTTGGATCTTGATTGGTACTAGAGTATCTTTTAGGCCTATGGTCAGCATTCTAACCTAATCTATGCTCAAATAAAAAGGCACTTATCTAAAACCATTGAAAACTTCATGGTCTAGAACAAGGGTTGAAACCTTAAGTTTTTTTTGCTAAGGGACTAGCAAAAGCTAGGCATGGGGGTATGATGAGAACCTCATCATGAGCCATAACTAGCTCATTTTGACCCAATACAAAGGATAAAAGCTCCTACATATCTCAAGGAAAAGCTTAACTCAGAGAATTCTGAGTTTGAGAAGAAAACAAGTCATAAGGGGTAAAAGTGCAATTTTACCAGTATAATCTGCATACAGGGTAATTCAGGGCCCAAACATAGGTCAAAACAGCTTAATAAGAATAAAAGTGGGATGAGATGATCTAGCAAGGGCTACAGCACTTCCAAGGAACCAAATGATAATCTGTAACCCTAAAACAACCCACTTCAATTCACAAGGTTCGAGGCAAAGTAAAAATAGAATAAACCCTCTAAAATTCATAGAAAAATAATCTCTGGGGTTTAGAACCATCAATTTGGCCTTTAGAACCCATTTTGACCTACATTGAGAACCATGCCCAATTAATAACTTAATTTGGGTTTTTACGCAAATTGACCGGTCAAACAAGGTTTAATATGAAAATAAAATTCACCATCAGATTCCTTAGGTCCTAATTAGTCATGTATAAAAACTTGAGCCTAAGAAGAAACCTCCTTGACCGACTTCACACTTTGGTCCTCATATATTTACTCTTTGGCCCTCAACTTTTGAACCCTCGCATTTTGGCCCCTAACTCTCCTTCGGTCTTTGCAAACAGGTCCCTCCTGCAAAACCCTGCCAGCACCATGCTCCGGCGACCTTGCGCGGAGCATGGCGCCGCGCAGGGTGAGGTGGAGGACCTGGCAAGTGTACCGGGGGTGCCCTGCGTCGTCAGCCGTCGCAGGAGCACCCCCATGGTCATTGTAGCCCCCCATACCGGCCGTGCGAACGCACGGACGGTATGGGTTCGTATTCCGACCATTCTCCGGCGAGGGAGACACGTCGTCTCCCTCCGCCTTCCTCCCTGCTTCAACCCTATAAATACCCCCCGCCGCTCCACCGACGAAGGCAGCCTGGATCTGACGGAGAAAACCCCCAGCTTTCTTCTCTTCTTTCTCCGGCAGACGCTCACCAGCTCCGGCGACTTCCTCCCCCTCCACCTCTTCGCTCTGCCGCACTACCAGCAGCAGAGACTTCCTCCCCTGCTCTTCCCGCGCCACGCCGCACCCAGCTGGCGCCTCTCCAGCCCTCTGCTCGCCGCCGCCCCTCTCTCTGAGCATCATCTTCTCCGGCGACAGTCGATACGACTGTCGCCCTGTTCCTCCCCCTTCGTCCCTGCAGTTAAGTTAGACTTACTCCCCTTCTCCTCCTCTTTCTTTCCCCGCTTTCGATTTAGTCAATTAAGCCCTCTACCGACCCTGTTCACCCTCATCCTCTCCGCCTCCGACCACCCTCCGGCGAGCCGCTCCCATCACCTCAGCGACCCACACGGCTCGCCGACCACCGCAGAACCTCCGCCTCCTCACCCTGATCCTCTTCCGCCCCTCCACTTCCCACCAAACACCCTCTGCAGATCCACCGAACACACCCACTCCCTCGCTCACAGTTTGACCTAGGACGACCAGTTAGCTCCATCTCGCCCCCTGCAGACCCCCTGACCACCTTCGCCGTGCCACGGCGAAGGTCCCCCGCATGTCTGATTTGGCCGAGAGGCTGTTCTTCTGTGACCAGGTGACTCGCCCGCCGTCGCCATTACTGCGCAGGCAGAGCTGCTTCACCTGCAGGTGCAGGCACGCCTTCGCCCAGGGTTGACTCCCAGGTTGCGCAGGGACTCTCCGCGAAACGTCCCTGGTTCACAGACGGGGCGAAGGCCGCGCGGGAAGCCACGATCGCCCACTGCTCCATCCGCGACGCGCGCTCAATTGGGGTGGGACATTTAGTCCCACCTCGGAACCTCTCGAAGGCACGCGGACGCATAAAGGCAAAAACTGCCTTATGCTGTTTGCCTCAGTTACCACGGGGTGAGGTCCCTCTCACCCGACCCGACCCGACTCGGCCTCGTCCGTGACCACGCTCCGCGGACCTGGCCCGACCCGAGTAGACTGACCTGCACTCCTCGCCCACCACGCACGCCGGTGGGCCTGGACCCGGGCCTGACCCGAACCCGATTACCCGGTAGCGCTCTGGGAGAGCTTCCGAAGAGTGATTTCAGAGAGAGAGATACGCGGGGGAGGGGGGTAGAGTAGGTTTTTGCCTCTTGACGAATAAACTCTGAAGTGTGCAGGCCAAAGAAGAAGAAGCAGACCCGCTGAAAAAGAAGGAGCTGCTGCACTGTAGCGAAGGCATTGTTAAGTCGTCTCAGCACCGGGGCAGACGACGGAAGGTCAGCAGCCAAAGAAAAAGAAGACCCGCTGAAGAAGAAGGAAGAGCAACGGCCATCGCGAAAGAAGAAAAAGAGAGGTCAAGGCAGGTGAAGACAAAGAAGAAGAAGGAATGAAGAGAAGCAAGAAGCAAGAAAAGAAGAAGACGATCTGACGAAAAAGAAAGAAAGGAAACAAGAAAGAACAGAAGAAGAAGAGCACGAGGGGAAAATCTGAAGAAAGCAGAAGAAAAAGAAGAAGAAGAAGAAGAAGAAGAACAGGAAGAACCAAAGACAAAGAGGAAGAAAGAAGAAAAGAAGAAGAAGCCAAATTTTCATCTCTCTCTCTCTCTCTTTATTTTTGTAATAGAACTTGTATATCTCTAGAATACAACTTGCTCCCTGAGTTCGACCTCGGGAACTCTTTTATTTTTCCGAGTAAAAAATTTTATATGAAACGTTGGTAACAACCGGCTTTACTACAACGACATAACTCAACCCGGTCAAACCCACGCTATCAGGCAGCGGCCCCCGCAGCTTCCGCGAGCGTCTGCAAGCGCCCCAGCCACTCCGCGCGTGCCTGCAGACCTTCCCCGCCTCCGTTCGTCTGCTCTGTCGCCCGCCTCTGCGCCCGCAACCGGTCGCTGCGCTCCTCAGCAGCGGCCGGCCAGGCCCCTTCCTGCCTCCCTACCAGTCTCTGCAAGCGCCCGCGCGTGCCTGCAGACTCCCCGCCTCCTTCTCCGAGCGCGCTGTCGCGAGCCTCCGCGCTCGCAGCAGGTCGACGCAGACTCCTCATCTCCTCTGCGCGAATACGCGCCCGCGACCTTCAGACGACGGCCTTCGACTGCAGACGACTTAAAACGTGCTCCCTCGCCTCCTGCAGTGCGGCTGCCTCCGTTCTCTCCTCTCCTGCCAGCTCTCTCCTGCTCTCTCTCTCCCATTCTCTCTCTCTCTCTCTCTCACTCTCTCTCACAACACTTTCTCACACACTACACCGACACACACAGACATCTACACTCACACTTTCACACACACTCACACACTAATAGTAACTTATATACATACATATATATATATATATATATATATATATATATACATATACATATATCTATATATATATACTTATATATACATAGTATATCTATATAGTTATGTACACATACATATAATATAATATATATATACATATACATATATAATATATATATATATATATATATACACATACTCATATATATATATATATATATACATATCTACATACTTATACATATACACATATATATATATATACATATATATCTAGATACATATATACCTATATACATATATATATATATATCTATATAGTATTATATATATATACTTATATACATATATACATAGCTATATACATATGTACATATATATATATATATATATACACCTATATATATATATATCTATCTATATATATCTATACATATATACTTATACATTTATATACATACATATGTACATATATTTTCACGTTATTTACTATACGCTGTATCGCGGGAATATTTGCACCAGTTGCTGATATTCTGCGATACAGCGTGTACAAAAAGCGTGGTCCCATACATCATCCATCCTCCATCCACACTCCACGCGGCACCTAGTCGTGTTGGTTGCGTCTCTCTAGACGTCGGCTGACTCGACATAGTGCTACACTCCATCGTCACCTCCACCCCCACCCCTTTATATATATACTACATATAAATATATATCTATAGCTACTATATTTACTTTCTATCTGATAGCTTCCTTAGTAAAAAGATAAAAAAAAAAAGGTATAAAAGTGAAAAGATAATCTTTGATTTGCAGGTACCCCATCTTGCAAGTAGCAAGACGTGTTTTGAAACTCTGTTTTGGCTAAAAGCCAAGGACACAATTTTGAGGGTGTGCCTCAAGAACAAGGATTACCAGAAAAAAAACCTAAATAAGAAAAATACCAAAAATAGAATAAACGAACGGAAGAGACGCGTTTTAAGGAAAACGTAGAAACTCGACTTGAACCCCACTTCCCTGAGTTCGACCCTGGGCTTAAAAGTGACAAGATAAAATCAATTAGGCCAGGTTAAAAATTTTGTAAAGAGATGGTTAGGTCTGAATTAGGTTAACCACTATACACATTTCAACGATAAAAATATCATATTAACAACCTATCCAGGCCGACCATCAGTACTCAAGTACCAACCAAAATCCGGACCTGTTTCGCTTTAGCCTCGGTCTTCCGCAAAGGTTTCTACGGCCCACAGAAACTAGCCTAGGGTTTGTTGGACTCCGCGGTTAAAACACCCATGCTTGAAACATTTTTAGCCTAAGTTCAGTTTGCAGTGCGTTTTTTCTGTAAGAGAGAGATAGAGGATTTATTTGTTTGGAGAGCTTTTCTCTCTCTTTTCTTTTTATTTCTAGCTTCGGATTAGCTTCGTAACACGGTCTGTATCGGATTCCTCGTCCCCATCATCAATCCTCAAGGGTCCCTGGCTTTTGAGATTTCGAGATAATCCCGCCCATGGCAACCCCCAGAACCCTGGCTTTCGAGATTTCGAGATAATCCCGCCCATGGCATTCCATGGCCGAATTCAGACCCTGGCGATCGACATTTCGTGATAATGCCGCCCATGGTATCTGAACTAGCAGAGTGCTTACATGCCCCCAATAGGATATTTAATATCCTAAGAGACAAGCACCGAGGAGACGATATGTTGTTACGCATCTTCGAGGGGGATTTCACGCCTCTCCGCGCTGGGAACTCGTCCAAATCAACTTGTGCTGATTGGCCTCTCCTAATCTAGGTGACTTTTGTAGAACATTAAACGCTTTTGCATGATTTGGATGTTTATGCGCACTGAACCAGACTGTGTGTGAATTTGGGGTGCTTAGGTTACCAAATCCCGCAAATCGGAGGTCAGTTAGCGAGGCCGAATACTTCCTAAGCCTTAGACCTAATACTCAAGCTTCGCATTTTCCTCAACCTCTTGAGGACTATCCAGATTTTAATGGATACGTGAATTTTTAAGCTAAAGATACTAGCCCAAGAGGCCTAAGACCAGCGTTCCTGCTAACCTCTTGTTATATCTCCATAGCACTTTTCTTTTCTTTTTCTTGATTCGGTCTAGAACTTCAGTTAACCCCTTAATCTTTTACTAATGACTATTTCTTTTTATTTTCCTTTTGTGCTCCTTTTTGTCATTTTGCTCTCTTTTCTTCCTCTCATTTGTATGACCCTGAATTGTTCCTCCCCTCTATCAAGTCTCTGTTTTTTTTTTTTTTTTTATGAAACCCTTTCTTTATATGAATTTCCTAACATTTTGCACTTTCATACCCCCCCATGCCTAAGACTTGCAATGTCCCCATTGTAATTTAGGTGGGTTCGAATTTAGCTTAGTTCATGCATTAGGACAGGTGTGTGGTGAGTGAATGGGTCGAAGTGACTTGTTGCGAACGATTTCTAATCTCGGGTAGGTATACTTGAGGTGAAGTTGGCTGTGCTAATGGATGAACCCTAAAGTGTAATATGAGTTCCGCATAGAGATGTCAGAAAAGGTTTCAGGTTTTTCAAAGAATGACGGGTTGCCTCCCGTTAAGCGCTGAGTTTTACGCCATCGGCTGGGCGCAATGAGCTCAAGAGGAATGGAGGGTAAAGGATGACTCAGCCAAATCTATATTGGTCATGTCAATGAACGGCTTGAGTCTCTGTCCGTTCACGACAAAGGGTTCAGAATCGTGGCTGAGTGGGCTGATTTCAATGGCTCCATTTCCGAAGATTTGTCGGACTAGGTAGGGTCCGACCCACTTGGATCTTAGCTTTCCTGGGAATAATCTGAGTCGGGCATCAAAGAGTAAAACTTTTTGACCAGGATGAAAGACCTTTCTAGAAATGTGTTTGTCGTGAAAAGCTTTAACCTGTTCTTTGTAAATTCGCGAGTTCTCATACGCGTCGTGGCGTAATTCATCGATCTCGCTCATTTGAAGTCTTCTGTGGGTTCCAGCCTTAGAAAGGTCAAGATTACAGGTCCGTACTGCCCAATAGGCTTTATGCTCCAACTCGACGGGGAGGTGACATGCCTTCCTGTACACTAGTCTGAAGGGAGACATTCCTAATTGGGTCTTGTGGGCGGTCCTATAGGCCCACAATGCTTCCGGAAGCCGAGAAGACCAATCTTTTCTATCAGGTCGAACAGTAACCTGAAGGATTTTCTTGATCTCTCAGTTAGATAGCTTAGCTAGACCATTAGTTTGGGGGTGGTAGGGAGTAGAGATTCGGTGTGACACCCCGTACTTGGTCATCAGTGACCTGAACTGAGCGTTTGTAAAATGGGTCCCTCCGTCGAAAATTATAGCACGCGGAATCCCGAACCTGGAGAAAATGTTTTGATGGAGGAATTTTATAACGACTTTATGATTGTTGGTTCGGGTCAGAATGGCTTCTATCCACTTGGAAATGTAGTCAACTGCGAGTAAGATATATTCGAAGCCATCTGAGATCGGGAAGGGTCCCATGAAATCAATCCCCCAAATATCAAAAATTTCGCATACCAAGATCGGCTGTAGAGGCATCATGTCTTGATGGCTCATGTTTCCCAGAGTCTGGCAACAGGAACATGCCTTACAGTGATCGTATGCATCCTTGAAATTGTGGGCCAGTAAAAGCCACACTGGAGGACTTTTGATGCGATTTTATGTACTGAAAAATGTCCACCGCATGCCTGGTCATGGCAGAATGAGAGTATGTCTTTGATTTCCACTTCCGCGACGCACCGGCAGATTATCTGATCAGCACCAATGCGGAATAGATACGGGTCTTCCCATAGGTAATACTTGGCATCGGAGCGTAATTTGTCCTTTTTGGCCTTCGGCCAATCGGACGGAATCTGATGTGATGCCAGGTAATTAACTATATCAGCGAACCATGGAAGACTTGTACTGATAGTCAGGAGGTGCTCATCAGGAAAGTGTTCTGTAATAGGTCCGGAAGGATCAATAATTTCAGAAGGAAGGCGGGACAAGTGATCGGCTACCACATTTTGCTTTCCCGCCTTGTCGCGAATCTCGAGGTCAAATTCTTGCAACAGCAAGATCCATCGAATTAATCGAGGTTTCGCGTCCTTCTTAGCAAGGAGATGCCTCACAGCTGTGTGATCCGAGTATATGATAACACGGGAACCCAGAAGGTATGATCTGAATTTTTCTAGGGCAAATACTACGGCCAGCAGCTCTTTCTCAGTAACCGTATAGTTACGCTGAGCCTCATCTAGTGTTTTGCTGGCGTAGTAAATGACCACAGGTTTCCCGTCAATTTTCTGCCCCAAAATCGCTCCTACAGCGAAGTCAGATGCATCACACATGATCTCAAAGGATTGAGACCAATCAGGGGACTGTAGGATCGGGGCTTGGGTGACTCGGTCACGTAGGCTCCCAAATGCTTGAGTGCATTCCTTGGAAATTTCGAAAGGCACATCCTTGGAAAGAAGATTGGTCAAGGGGTGCGCGATTTTGGAGAAATCAGGGATGAATCGACGGTAGAAACCGATGTGCCCCAAAAAAGATCGGATGTCCTTAATTGAGCTAGGCATAGGAAGCTTGGAAATTAGGTTAACCTTAGCTTGATCCACTTGGATGCCTTTCTCCGAGATTAGATGTCCCAGGACAATTCCCTCAGGCACCATGAAATGGCTCTTTTCCCAGGAAAGAACCAAATTCACCTCGATGCACCGCCTGAGTATTTGGACCAAGTGTTGGAGGCAATCGTCAAATGATTCTCCAAAAACTGAAAAGTCATCCATGAAGACTTCCAGATAATCACCTACCATATCTGAGAATATGGCAAGCATGCACCGCTGAAAAGTTGCGGGTGCATTGCAGAGACCGAACGGCATCCTTCGAAACACGTACGTCCCGAAGGGGCAGGTGAATGTGGTTTTTTCTTGGTCCTCTGGATGGATTGCCACCTGGTTGTAACCGGAATACCCGTCAAGAAAGCAGAAGAACCTATTTCCCACTAGTTTTTTGAGGATTTGATCAATAAACGGTAGTGGGAAATGATCCTTCTTCGTGGAGGAATTGAGTCTTCTGTAATCAATGCAGACTCTCCACGAGTTAGCTATTCGGGTAGGAATGACTTCTCCGATTTCAGTCGTGATGATGGTAAGTCCTGCCTTCTTAGGCACCACTTGTATTGGACTCACCCAACGACTGTCGGAGATCGGGTAGATGATCCCTGCATCTAACCACTTTATGATCTCCTTTTTCATGACCTCCTGCAAGTTAGGGTTTAGGCGTCATTGCATTTCTCTTGAAGGTCGTGCGCCTTCTTCTGTGTAGATTCGATGTGTGCAGTATGAAGGGCTTATACCAGTCAAATCATCGAGAGTCCATCCAATGGCTCTATGATGTTGCTGGAGAACAGAAATCAAACGGAGTTCCTGGTCAGGTGTGAGTCAAGAATTGATAATCACAGGAAACGTCTGATTTGAATCCAAAAAGACGTACTTCAGATGTTCGGGAAGGGGTTTGAGTTCCATGATAGGGTTGTCAGTAGCAGCGGGTGGTTCGGGGTTTGTATCAGGAGCAATGGTAGGAGTCATAGGTGTGTCTAGATCATGTTCGCACTCCTCTGTTAGCGGTTTTTGATTCTCTAGTGGTTGATCAGGAATAATCAGGTTGTCCTCTATATGCAATTCATCAACCACGGCTTTGACATCACATATTTCCTCTATAACCCCGCAATTAATCCCTTGTTGGGCCTTGAAAATGTCAATCTTCATGTTTTGATTCCCAAATTTTAATTCTATCTGGCCCTCTTCGCAGTTAATGTTGGCCCTAGCAGTGGCTAAAAAGGGTCTCCCTAATATGATTGGTGTGTCCCTTGGGTTCTTAGGTGCATCCATGTCTAGTACTATGAAGTCCACTGGGAAATAAAAATCTCGTACCCTAACAATGACATCCTCGAGTATTCCTTTGGGTGACTTAATGGATCGATCAGCTAACTGTAATGTCACCTCAGTGGGTTTAAGTTCAGATTCTTCAAGGTGGTCAAGGAGGGATGTAGGTATTAAATTTATGGAGGCACCTAGATCTAGTAGGGCTCTATCAAATTGGGTTTCACCAAATTTACAAGAAATCAAGGGAGTTCCTGGGTCTTTAGCCTTGGGTGGGAGTTTGCTCAAGATGACAGAGCTGGCTTGCTCTGACAGTATGATTGGATTCCCATCCTTGGTTCACGGCTTACGTTTAGGTGTGCATATGTCTTTCAAGAATCTTGCGTAAGCCGGTATGTGGCGGATTGCATCCATCAACGGGATGTTTATCTGGACCTGTTCAAAGAGCTTGACCAGATCCTCCTCAGGAGCCACAGGTTTGGTTGTCCTTTTTCCTTTGGTCAAGGCCTCAGGAAATGGGATCCTAGCTAGTTCCTCTAGGATAGGTCCAGGTTCTTGATCTGAGACAGTAGTATCTTGGATATCTATCCTAGGGTCTTGGCTATCATCAGGCTTGGAGTGGTTCGGATAATGTGGGTCTTGGGTTGTTCTACCACTACGTGTTGTTACAGAGTTCAACCCGGCCTGATTTGGGTTAGGTAGGAGGGGTGGCTGCTGCTGAAATCCCGCATAAGATGTTGAAGCCTCCATCCCGTCTGGTGATGGAGTAGCAGGGGCCTGATAAATCACATGTGTTTGGCCTGAATTTGGATTCATAACGCGCTTCTGGGTTAGCACGTTATTTGGGTTGGGCAGAGGTTGCGAGGGAAGGGTACCAAGTTGGCAGGAATTTGCCATCTGGGCTAGTTGGTTGCGAACCTCTGTGATCTCGTCCTTGTGCTGTTTTTGCATTGCCGCATTCGTCTTTTGAATGTCAGCCAGTGCTTGAAGGATAAGAGTCATTTGATCCTGGTTTTGCCAGGATTGGTAGGTGGGATTGGGCCGAGGCTGAGGCGGCTGAAATGGACGAGAGGCTTGTGGACGGGGTTGATATGGTGGTCTTTGAGAATTTCCCGCCCACTGAAAGTTAGGATGATTTCGCCATCCAGGGTTGTAGGTATTGGAGAATGGGTCATTCTGGATGGCGTTGAGGTCCTCGCAGTTCTGAGGAACCTTGGGAAAGTCAGAATACGAGGGTTCAGAGTTCCCCCAACTATAGTAGAATGGATCGGAGGTTACTCCGGTCTGAGAGGCAGACGGGGGTGGATATGGGTCCATCCCCTTGGCAGGTTGGTGATAGATGTTTTGCACAGTTTCCCTTGCCAGAGGAGGTCGTGCAAAAGAGTTTTGCACAGAGGTGGCTTGCTGCAAATGTCGAGTTAGCTCGTCCACCTTCTTTTCTATGATAGAAACCTTGTCCAACCGACTGGCCATCAGTTCCAAGTCGATGGAAGTGGACAGGCCCTGCATCTCATGTGTCCCTCTTAGATTCGTCGATGCGTAGGCATTCGTCCTGTCGAATAAGCCCATGGAGTCATTATTTATGGAGTTCTCTCACATGTTTTCGAGAATCTCCCACACCGTGTTCTCGTGTTGACCCATGATGTTTCCTCCGCACGTTGCATTGACGAATAAACGAATATCTTCACGGAGTCCCTGGTAAAAAGACTGGACTTGTTCCCACTTAGGAACTCCGTGATGGGGGCACTTTCGCATGAGATCTAAGAATCGATCCCAAGCTTCGTGAAGAGGTTCTCCCGGTTGTTGGGTGAAATGAGTGATCTGGTGGCGCAAGGCATTCGTCCGGCCAAAGGGGAAGAATTTTTTTAAAAATTCGGACTGCAGTTCCTCCCATGTGTTGATCGGACGGGTCTGAGTCTGATACCAATGTGCGGCCTTATCCATGAGGGAGAACGAAAACATTTTCATGAGTAGGATATCCCGATTTTGTACATCTGACCTGAAGGTCTGGGCTAGATGCTTAAGTTGTTTGATGTGTTGGAATGGATCCTCAGAGTTAAGCCCATGGAACTTCGGTATAGCATGAATCATATTGGGCTTCAGTTCAAAATTAGGTCCTCCAATTGGGATTCGTACTCGGGGTTCGATTGCCACCGCAGCGGGATTATAGTGATCTCGCATCATAGGTCGCTG
This sequence comes from Thalassia testudinum, assembly GCA_037157565.1. Taxonomy (NCBI): domain Eukaryota; kingdom Viridiplantae; phylum Streptophyta; class Magnoliopsida; order Alismatales; family Hydrocharitaceae; genus Thalassia; species Thalassia testudinum. The sequence goes on along the minus strand of JAZHRO010000025.1, from coordinate 65,050,073 downwards.
TGGTGGGTTTACAAAGTTCTGAAAGAGATCATTAAGGCGTTGAAGTTGGTGTTCAAGGTTGTTCTCCTCTTCAATGGGTGTGCCATGGTGGAAGAAGAAGGAGAACCAGGGTCTGAATCAGATGAGAGATTTATATAATGGGGTTGCTGCACAAACAAGGGCTTCGAGGCTTGGCCTCGACGAGAATGAATTTCTAAAGGAGGTCTTAAGGGTGGCCTTAAGGACCTCCTACCGAACATGCACCGAAAGATGTGATGAGATTTAGAAGGTGCTGGACCCAATCAAGACACCCAAAAAAAAATGTTGGGTGACTATAGAGATTCGGGGCGGATGGACCCCTTAATCAGAAGATCGTCCTCCTGAGAAATACCTGGGCAGCCAGAGAAGGAGAGTCCCGCAAAGACCCCTACACGGTAGAGCGTCCCCACGAGTTACAGGGTTTCCCCCACCCGACCTCTCTTGTCACTACGGTTCCAGGTAGACCAGAATGAAGACCTTGACCTCTTAAGTCTACCTTTTTTATTTTAAGATCAAGGTGCTTAATGTTCCACTTGAACTTTTAAGTATTTTGAGTGCAAAAGTGACCTAATTTTAAGGTTGGTTGACCCAAGGGATCAACTTCACCTCTTGTTCCTTTGAGAGCTTTTAGGTCCTTTCTTTTATGGTTCAAATGGATTAACAGCCTGATTTGCTTAGGGTTCCTTTTGTATAAATCTTTTCAAACACGGTTTAGGCACACCTCTTTTTGGACAATTTGTTTCTTTGTTTTAAGAGAAGATGTGTCTCTAAAAACCCTAGCTTTGCAATCCCTAACTTGGCTCTAGTCGGTCCAATTTGGTTGCCTCAGAAATTAGCACCTAGGGCTCAATCAAGAAAGTTTAGCCCTAGTTGCCTTAGTTGGATGAACAGATAAAAATGTGTTGAAATGAAAATCAGGCAACTTGATGAGTTACTAATTATGAAACAGGTAACCCTAAGTTGATTTTTCTTTTTTTTTTTTCCTTTTTAGATTTTGAGAGGGTTAAGAGAGAGGGCTTATGGAAATTACCTGTTCCATGGAGAATTTGTTGTGCAGTTATTGTTCTTTCCTTTTTGTTTTGCTTTCCCTGTTTGAACACAACAAAAGAGAGAAGTTAAGTCAGATATTAGATAGAACAGTTGTAATCAAAAGCTTTAAAAGTGCCCGTTGCTCCCTGGCAACGGCGCCAAAATGTTCTCACGTTTTTGTGCGGGTTTAAAATGTATCACGTTGTAGTATAACCGACAAAACGTTTAAACAAATATAAATAATTTTATTACTCGAAAAACTAGAGTATCCGAGGTCGAACACGGGGAGCAATCTCAGTACTTTTTAAAACCAAAGAATACAACTGTTAAGTGAAAATGAGTGATTCAAAGAGAGAATTTAAAAAAAAGGATTTGTAAAAGGAAATAGAATTGGACGTCTGATTTCTGTATCAAACGTCTTAAATGTAATCCCCTTTCTCTCTTCTTCTCCTTTCTGCTTCTTTCTCTTTCTGTCTTTGCTTCTTGTCTCTTATTTCTTCTCCTTCCTTGCCTTCCTTCTCTTTTTTTCTTCTCCTGCGAAGGCTTCTTTCTTTCTTCTTCTTCTTCTGATCTTTGCAGAGTCTTCACTTGGCCTCTCTTCGTTCTTTTCTTTTGCCTTGCCTTCCTTCTTTCTGCTCTTTGGTTCTCTACGAAAGATTCTCCTTTTTCTGCTACACAGCCTCTTCTTCTTTCTTCTCTTCCTTTTCTGCAGCTGCTAAGTGTTCGCTTCTTCCTTTGCTTCTTCTTTCCTACGCACACCACGGCCAAAGCAAAGCCTACCCCCGTCCCTCTACCCAAACGTCTCTCTCTTTCTCTGCAATTCGCTCAAGGACTCTCTCCAAGAGCTACACGGGTAGTCGGGTCGGCTTTGCACCCGGGACCAGGCGCACCGGCAGGTGGTGATGCGCGAGGAGTGCTCAAGGTTAGGGTCGGGTCGGATCCCGCAAGATCTGCGAGGCCAAGCCGCGGATGAGGCAGGTGTGAGGGCAGGTGAGGGACCTCACCCTTGTGCTTACGGAGGCAGTAAGCTTAAAACACAAAAACAATTTATATTATACCTGTGTTTCGCGAGTCCACGATGTGGGACTATCTGATCAGCCCCGATTTCACGCACGCCCGCAGAGCTTCCGTCGTGCAATTGCCCCAGCTGCTGGCCTCGCAGTGCGACTTGCTGGCCTCACTCGCTTCGCGACACTCGCGTGAGTCTGCTGCACCTGCAGCCTGGGATCCCTGGTGCCTGAAGCTGCTACGAGCTCCTCGCTGCTTCGGCCGTCAATGGCGGCAAGAGCTGCAACCTGTCATACACAAGAACGGCCTATTGGCCTAATCAGATTAGCTAGAAACCTTCGCCGTAGCATGGCGAAGATGATGCGCAGTGCTGCAGGCCGCAGGTTAGCCTAGGCATGCGTGCCTAGGTCAACCTGTGGTCGGAGGTGTGGGGTTGATCGAGGGGTGATTGGGGAGGTCTGGAGTGGCAGTGGAGGGGTGGACTGAGTTCCTGGTGGTGAGGCGGAGCTCACGAGAGGGTTGGCGGGCCGTGTGGAGGGGCGGAGTGGTGTGGGCGGCTCGCCGGAGGGCAGTCGGAGGCGAGGACGATGGAGGTGGTTAGGCACTGTCGGGGGGTAATTGGATAAAATAGCAGTGGGAAAAGAGAGAGGAGAGGATGGAGAGGGTATCTGGGGTGATCTGGAAGGAATGGAGGCAGCGGAGTGGACGACGCGTAACTGTCGTCGTCGGGGAAGGACCCTGAGGGAGGAAGCGGCGACGAGGATGAGGGTAGGGGCACGTGCGCTTGGTACGGTGCGACGTGGGAGGAAGTGGCAGAGTTGACTCTGCTGTTGGTATGGCAGCAGAGCGACGAGAAGGAGGGGAGGAGGTCGCCGGAGCTTGCGGGTCTTTTGGCCGGAGATGGGAGAGAGGAAATTTGAGGGGATCTCCGTCAAATTCAAGCTTAGGATCTGCGGCAGGGTCTGGGGAGTCTTTTATAGGTGCTGGCCGCACCTTCTAGCACGTGGAGACCGCGCAATTAACCTGCCGGCTCGCCGGAGATGGAAGGAGGGTGGATACCCAAATCTCTCGTGCGTTCGCACGAGAGATTGGGTTCACACCAGGGATCGTGTTCTGCTTTAGATGGAAGGGAATTCCTCAGAGAATCCCCCTTCCATTTCTGGGAGGGAATCTCTGAGGGATTAGAGAGTAATCCCTCTCTAAACCTCGCTGGAGCTGGATTCTGCCCTAACAATGGCGGCAGGATCGGATTGCAAAGGGGGCGAAGAACTTAGGGGGCTCTCTGCAAAGATATTCAAAAGATAGGGACCAATTTGTGATTTGGGTGTACTAAAATGCAAAGTAGGTCAAGATGACCTCCCCTTAGGTCCAAATTTTGGTATAAACCTAATTTGGACCTAGGGAATCCAATGGTGAAGTTGGATTTTAGGTTTGACCACATTTGAATGGACATTTTGAGTAAAAACCTAAATTAGGTTAATTGAAGAGCTAGGACCCTAATTTAGGTCAAACTGGGTTTCAAAGGCCAAATTAAGTGTTCTAAACCCTAGAGGATGTTTTTCCATGATTTTTATAGGGTTTACTTGATTTTTATTCTGACTGGAACCTTGTTAATTTAAGCGGGTCTGTTTTAGGGTTACCAAGTGTCATTTAATTCTTAGATTGCACATAAACCCATTTCTGATTGACTCAACCCACTTTTTATCCCATTTAGACCATTTGACCTATGTTTTTCCTCTGAGAAATCCTGTTTATATACTGCAATGGTAAATTTGTAGTTTTAACCTTTATTTCATGTTTTCTTCTCAGAGCACTTGTTCCTTCAGTTAAGCCTTCTTCTAGGTTATGTAGGAGCTTTTATCTTCTTTATTGGGTCAAAATGAGCTAGTTATGGCTCATGATGAGGCTCTCATCATAGCAAGGCAAACAAGAAATGATGGAGGCATGATGGTGAGAAGAAAAAGATCATGTCATGGAGGATGACAAGGATGTGTCGAGGCGAAGAAGATCATCTTCGACCTTTAGTTTCTCTAGTTTAGATTTTATATTTATAGATTGTATATGCCTCTTAACAAAGGAATATAACTTAGATCGTAAAAATAATTAGAGATAAATTAGGATTTATATTGCGATCATTTTCAAAGAACGTAATTGATTAAAATGCTTAAAACAGGTACTTGTAAGCAAGTACCCGTATTGTTCATCAGTACTGGTATTTGCAAGGCATAGGTTTGAGAATTCGTCTCAAACTGTGAACAACAAGTACCGGTACCAACCATGAGTACCGGTACATGTTGGCCACAGGTTGAAGCTTTTATTCTGGCCTGAACCTTACAAGTACCAGTACCCATGATGAGTACCGGTACAGGTAGGTTACTGTGCCCAAGGAATTCTAAACCTGGGAGTCACAAGTACCGGTACCCATGATGAGTACCAGTAGCAAGACTCATGTACTGGTGGCAGTGAGCTGCTAGTACCGGTACAGGTACTTTAGCACCGGTACCAGGTAGCCGTTGGCTCAAAATAGAACGGCAGAAATATTAATTCCAACAATGTGAACATTGAGATTTAAACCCCAACGTCTAGTAGACGAGTATCCTAGGTCCTAAACTCTATAAAATGACCCTAGGACTCTTTGTTTGCATACTAGAGACAAGAGAAAAGAGAAGAAAATTCCTAGAGCTATAATTCATATTTTCCACCACAAATTCAAGAGAAGAAATCGTGTTTGCTGCTTTCCAATCGTGCTACAGGTTTGCAAACACATTGATATGTTTTGTTCACGTAATTCAACACGATTCGTGTCCTTTCTAGGCTCTCAAATCGGTAACATGATATTTACATTTGTTGAGAGGCTTAGGTTTTAGTTGTAAGATCTTTCTTTCTTACACCTGTATTTCACTTGTTCTTGAGCATTTGCTCGTTGGGTTGTAACAAACCCGTTTTTGTACTTGGGTTGAGGTAACCCATTAATTGCCTCGGTTTAGTAAATTGATTCTCTTAGGGTTGAGAGAATCGAGTTAAAAAGCTTAGAGGCTTAGGTAGTGGTGTACCCAAGGGAGGGGAACCACTATACATATTGTGCCTATTTTTGTGATTTGATTGATTGTGCAAATTGTCTTGTTATTACTAATATTGTGTTTAAGTTTTTGTGCGCATAGCCATATTCCATATCTTAAGATCCTATCAAGTGGTATCAAAGCTCCTATCACGTAGTGATTCCTAGAAGTCTGATAAATAGACGTTGAGCCTTGTTAGTCGCCAAATCACCTGTGTCAGATCTCATAGCCATTGTACTCTCTTGGAAATCTATACTCGTTGTTAACTTAGTTTCCAGACATCCAGATCCTGTGCCAGACGACCGATCTGTCGTCTGATCATTTAGACCTAGAACCCTGTTTAGGTCTGGACAAAAACAGGAAGGATACCCATCTAGAATTAGACGTCTGACCTTATGTCCAGACATCTTAAAAGACTTATTTTGATGTCCGATCTAATTCAACATCGTCCAAGAAGATCAACCTACCTAGATCAGACAACTGACTCTAAAATCAGATGACAACCCAGACGTCTAACCTTAAGTTAAGACGTCTGATAATCCTGTCAGAGTCATGATTGATCATGATTTTGACTTGATTTGCCTTGGATTTGCACCCAATGGCTATGGAAGCCTTCTAAGGCCTTCCAAAGCCTTCCTAGGCCCTCTATAAATAGAGAACCCTTGCCTTGTAAAGACACACCAAGCAACACACTTTCATATCAATTTGTGTCTTTTGATCTTGAGAAGAAAGCTCTAGCTCTCCAAGCCAAGCTCTACATCCTGAGAGCTTCATCTGAGTTGTGCACCTGCTCTCCCTCCGCATTTACGAGAGCGTCGTTGTGCCAAAGCATGGTTCACGCACTTGTGTCGTCACGCTGACGCATTTCCAAGCAAAGGGAAGCATCTTTGCCTATAGTAGCTAGATTCATCTCTGTTGGCTCTATAGGTTGTTTTGTAATATATCTTTGTTATTTGTGTTGGGTATTCGCATTGCGAATTCTCGCCTCCTTCGCAAGACAAAATCTTTCTTGTGAAGAGAAGGGGTTTTGAGGTACACTACCCTCGATCTAAGTAGTGTTGTTGTAATTGAGGTTCAGTCACCCTCGTTCAAGTGACTGGGTTTAATGGATTTGTTTGACTTTGTCAATCGGGAAATCCTAACTCGAGAGGATTAGGTGGTGGCTTTCACACGATTTGGGTTTCCACATAAACATTACTTGTGTCTTATGTGATTGCTTATTTTGTGAGATTGTTATCTTTTTATTCCACATTTTTTTACGTCACGCACATCTCACCCCCTCCAAGTAGAGAATTACAATTGGTATCAGAGCAGGTTCTTGCTTATTTGGCGTAACAACCGGCAAGAGATCTATGGAGGGGAGCAGTTCCGCGATCAGGATTTTCGAGGGGCAGTCCATGACCCATCCACCGTTCTTCAAAGGGAGCAACTACCCCTACTAGAAGCTGCGGATGAAGTCGTGGCTTCAAGCCAACAACTTCAAGATTTGGGCTATATGCGAGACGCCGTTTGACATCCCTGAGAAACCCGTGTGAGGCTACTTGCAATAACAAATCCGTGAACTCTCGCTCAACGCGAAGACGATGAATGTGTTGTATTGCGTGCTAAGCCTGGAGGAGTTCAATAGAATCTTGCAATGCGCCACCGCATACGAGATTTGGCACACACTTGAGGTAACTCACGAGGGTACCTCTAAGGTAAAGACTTCTAAAATCAATTTACTTTCTCAAGAATTTGAGTCTTTTTCAATGAAGTCTAACGAATCTCTAAGTGAGATGAACACTAGGTTCACTCTCATTGTAAATAGTTTAAAAGCTTTAGGTAAGACCTTCATCAAGGGGGAGCTTCAAGGAAAACTACTCTGTTCCCTTGGACCGGAATGAGAGCAGAAGGTCACCGCGATTGAGGAGGTAAAGGAAGTGGAGGAGCTCAATATGGAGGATCTCCTAGGCAACTTAATGGCCTATGAGACAAAATTAAAGTAGAAGAAGAAGGACACACCAGAACCGAAGAAGACTCCCGCCTTCAAAGCCACGTTGGATAGCGAGGTAAGTTCCGATGACGAAGACTTTAAAATTTTACTTAAGAAATTTTCAAAGCTTTGTATGGACTCAAAGAAAGAAAAGGAGAAAAAAGATAGCCTGAGATGTTGCTACCACTGCAACGAAAGAGGTCATTTACGACCAGAGTGCCTTCTTCTCAAGAAGGAGAAGAAGAAGGAAAAGGAGAAGTCTAAGAAGAAGGCGTTCCAAGCAACTTGGGACGACACGAGCTCAGAGGAAGAAGAAGAGGGGAATCCTGAGGAAGTAATCGCCTACATGGGCTTCATGGCGACAACAGGTGATAGCAAAAGCGACTCTGACGATGAGGTAAACTCAGATTTATAAGAAGCTTTTAATGAATTATTTGATGTTAGTCAATCATTAAAAGTAGAAAACAAAAGCATGAAAAAGAAACTTAGTATGTTAAAAATATGAAAATGAAAGGTTAAACAAGCTACTTAAGGACCTAGAAACTAGTCCTAAAAATGATGACTTATTGTTAGAAAATCATAACCTAATCATTGAAAATAATAAGTTGATTGAGGAAAATACAAGTTTAAAAGTAGAAATTTTTGATTTAAAAACTAAGATGCATGTTATAGAAGAGGACATTGCATGTCTTAGGGAAAATTCTAACAACTTAATCAACAAGGTAGATAACTTGTATAGCTCTAAGATTGAGAAAGGATCTCTGTCAAGGAGACCTGCTAACAGATCAGAATCCAAGCTCACTTGGATACTGAAGAAAGAATTGGAATCCTATTTTTTAGGTTTCAAAGAAGATATCAACATAAAGGACTAGACCTACAAGCTCAAGAATGGTCAACTCAAGTTCGAAGGACCAAGGAGTAGACCGAGGAAAATGAGAAGATCGACGAGACGGTAAACAAATGATGAACCCACCACACGTCGACCGCCAGATTGGAGACCAGTGCCGATGCCCGGACCTCCAAGCTACGGAAGGGAACCCCATCTGATTTGGCATCCACCTCCATTTGGGCCATTTTATTGGCCATGGTAGGTGAGGTAAAACCCTTAACCCTATCTTTTTATCATTAGCATATAGATAGGGGGAGTTAAAATTATGAGCTTATTGTCAATCATTTAGGGGGAGGTGTTAAGTTAGCTATATTTCCTTTAGAAAGGGGGAGAAAAATATATAGCTATTTTGTTATTACAAAAAGGGGAGAACATCATTCTTGATTAAAAGAAATTTAACCCAAAAACTAGAAGAGCATGATTTAAGGGGGAGTTTAGGAGAATTAAAATTGATAAAAACCTTTTTGATAATGTCAAAAAGGGGGAGAATTTTATGTATTATTTATGGTTTTGTCATCATCAAAAAGGGGAAAATTGTTGGTGCTAGAGCACTACGATCGTTTATTTTGATGATAACAAAATAAATGTCTTTTAACATTTGCTTTTGAGTCCTAATTTTCACGTCAAATTGCAAATGGAGACAGGTGCTTAGATGGAGTTCGAGCTCGCATCCATGGCGAATTGGTGGAACTTGATAGAGGTGGAGGAGCTTTGCGAGGAGCGAAAGCTTGAAGAAGGAAGGAGATGAAGAATATGATAGATTTCCTTTCTATTGTACTTTATATTTTATTTCTTTTGTTGCCCTTTATTTTATTTCTTAGATTCTTGTTAAAGAGCCTCAAAGTACCCTAATAGTAGTCTTAGGAACACTTGCACAAACCCTAGGATACTTAGGTTTTCTGTAGAGAACTTAGAAAATCAAAATAGGGTTCAGACAGCCTTATCAGACGTCCAATATGGAAATCAGGTGTCTAATAGTGACTTTTAAGATGTCTGATTGTTTGATTAGATGTCCATAACATCTAGGCTGGACTTAATAGGTTCTGTCTGTTACAATCGGACGTCCAGACCTTAGTCTAGATGTTTTAGAAGACATCTGATACCTTTTCCAGATGGCCAATAAGATGACCATTGGCCTTAGCAACGTATTATTAGAGAGTTAACGTTAGCCTGACATTTTATTAGTTTCCAGACGTCCGTAGTGATTCCCAGATGTTTGATAAATAGACGTTGAGCCTCGTTAGTCACCAAATCACCTGTGTCAGATCTCATAGCCGTTGTACTCTCTTGGAAATCTATACTCGCTGTTAACTTAGTTTCCAGACATCCAGATCCTGTGCCAGACGATCGATCTGTCGTCTGATCATTTAGACCTAGAACCCTGTTTAGGTCTGGATAAAAACAGGAAGGATACTCGTCTAGAATTAGATGTCTGACCTTATGTCCAGACGTCTTAAAAGACTTATTTTGATGTTCGGTCTAATTCAACATCGTCCAAGAAGATCAACCTACCTAGATCAGACGACTGACTCTAAAATCAGATGACAACCCAGACGTCTAACCTTAAGTTAAGACGTCTGATAATCCTGTCAGAGTTATGATTGATCATGATTTCGACTTGATTTGCCTTGGATTTGCACCCAACGGCTATGGAAGCCTTCTAAGGCCTTCCAAAGCCTTCCTAGGCCCTCTATAAATAGAGGAGAACCCTTGCCTTGTAAAGACACACCAAGCAACACACTTTCATATCAATTTGTGTCTTTTGATCTTGAGAAGAAAGCTCTAGATCTCCAAGCCTAGTTCTACATCCAGAGAGCTTCATTTGAGTTGTGCACACGCTCTCCCTCCACATTTACGAGAGCGTCATTGTGCTAAAGCATGGTTCACGCACCTGCGTTGTCACGCTGATGCACTTCCAAGCAAAGGGAAGCATCTTTACCTATAGTAGCTAGGTTCATCTTTGTTGGCTCTATAGGTTGTTTTGTAATATATCTTTGTTATTTGTGTTGGGTATTCGCATTGCGAATTCTCGTCTACTTTGCGAGACAAAATCCTTCTTGTGAAGAGAAGGGGTTTTGAGGTACACTACCCTCGGTCTAAGTAGTGTTGTTGTAATTGAGGTTCAGTCACCCTCATTCAAGTGATTGGATTTAGTGGATTTGATCGACTTTGTCGATCAGGAAATCCTAACTCGAGAGGGTTAGGTGGTGGTTTTCATCCGATTTGGGTTTCCACATAAAAATTACTTGTGTCTTGTGTGATTGCTTATTTTGTGAGATTGTTATCTTTTTATTCCACATTTTTTTACATTACGCACATCCCACCCCCTTCAAGTAGGGAATTACAAGGTCCACTTTAGTGGACTAAATTAGAACCTAAGTACAATATTATTGAAATGTGAAGTTGATTTAAAGCATTCATTACATTGATAAACCATTTAAACGTTAAAAATTATCATTATATTAATTTTTACATGCCTTAAATAAGTGATTTGATTAGTTACTTATTCGGATGTAAGGTCTTTTTTGGAAGGAGAATGTTAATGACTTTACATTAAATGTACTTGATTTTCACCAAGAGAAAGGAAGGAAGGAGATCCTTTTCTTTTGAAAAGCCAACAGTTGACTGAAATGGAAAGAGCACCACCCGGGTCCTACTTGGGGAGATTCCAGACAATAAAAGAGGCTCTTTTCTCTTCGTTGGGGTTATCATCTTCCTCCCTACGGAGGGAGAGACTACTCTCCTCCAACATCTCCATCCCCATGCACCCGACAGAAATCCACAACCGCGAGCCTCCGGCCTCAACTGCGACTTTCCTCTACCACGAACCTTTTGTTACTGCCCTTGACAATCCATAACAGCGGTCGACGATGACAGCGCCGACGCCATCACTGTGATCTGCCTCGACGTTCATCACTGCGCTTCATCTCCTTACTACGACTGTGAGACCATCACTGCGAGCCACCGTTCAATAGCACCACCGCAACCTCCACCGCACCTTCCCCTCTCGCTGACAAAGATCGCCACCATGCTTCGACCATGATGTGCCACCAACTACGATTCTCCTCTGCACACACCCACGCATAGGCAAGAAGGAGCACCACCTCCTTCCTCAAGCGCACCCTCTCCTCTGCATGAACACAGCCGTCCTTCATCGTGCACTTCGCCCAGCGTGCAGTAGGCCCCGCACGCTGTAGCCTTTGCATGTGCCCTTGTGCGCCGCCAACCATGCGAATGCCCAGCTTCATCATCTTCTTTATCTTCATCGACAGAGAAGGAGAAGAACCCAAATTCCATGCCAGCTCCTCCACACGCAGCCGGCCCCTCCATCCTCCATTCTAAGCACTATTGATGCCATCCATCTCGCCTCGAGGCCCTGACCACCCTCGGCCTCACGCAGCGGCACCTCCGGCCGCCACTCACTACGTGGATAGCCCCACTGCCGGTGGCTCCCTTCCCACCCTTTAGCCACCGCCGGCCATCATTCTCCTCGGCATGTCCTCTAACGCGAAGCTCTCGACAACACCGACCTCCTCCGAGCTTCCCGTGGCTCTCCATCTCCTCTCCTCCACGCACGCATGACAGAAAGTAATCCTCTGTTCTGGGTTGAAATAAAAATTACATTTCATGCCATTGAAGGAGAGGTTTATTTTGGATTTAATATTTTATATTATGTAGAATTTGCTTGTCTGCCCTCCTAAATCTCTCTATTTCGCATTAATGATAATTCAAGACACTCTTCATCTCATTTGATGCTACATATTAGCCTTGTACAAAGTGTCCAAATAATGCACTAAAAATATTGGTGGATTTATTGCAATTGTTCCTCCACGTGGATACAACCAAACTTTCATAGTTAGTACTGATAAATATTTTTGTTCAGGATCTTTTCACCATGATTTACAATTCTACGATGACATAATTTTTCTGCAAGTGAAATCTCCCATTCAAAGAATATGATAGCTTTAGAATTGATGCTATCAATGTATTTTGTTTGTTGTTTTATTTCTTAGAATAATGTTAAAGAGCCCAAAACAGACTTAAGAACATTAGGGAACATTAGAACACATAGAGAACCAAACCCAACACTTAAAACACTTAGGCAAACCTTAGAAATACAAGCTAAACATAAAGCATTACTAGACATCTTATATACTTGTCAAACAACTAAGAATATCGCCTAAATTAGGCTACAAACTGCCAAAATAATTAAACCCCCTAAATGAGCTACCTAACCCACATTAGACATCAGATAGCTTTTCTAGATGTCTATGGTCCTAATTTTTGTTCTCTTGAGCCTCCCAAATCACACCTTACACAAAAGTCATTATCAAACGTTTGATAGAAAATCGTTTGAATTTGATATTTTCTAAATCTTTTGTGTCAGACAAAATCCCACCATCGTGCTCAACCAATAGATTTGGTTGTCAGCACATACTTTTGTATATGACATATAACAAAAACTCTAAACACCTTATCTCTTAAGTAGGACCACGTGCGGAGTTTTGCAAAGAACCCATTTTCTAGAATTACATGTTTGATATAGTGTCTAGACATCTCAAGCCAAGGTTTAGAACTTGTCAGGATGCTCCACCCTTGTATTCTAGACGTCTAGTTTTCCATCAGACATCTAATACACCCTTATTAGATGTCTAATCAAATTACAAGATGTCTAATATTGTGCTCTCAAACATTGATTAATTTGCACACACATTAGATTTTGACCAAATCTCCTTAGATTTGTTCACAATGGCTAGAAGTCCTCTCCCAAGCATTCTAGAGCCTTCCTGGCACATCTATAAATAGACTAGAGGCTCTCCTTTGTAAGAGATATATATAGAAACAATTCCTTCCACCATTATACACTTTAAGAGAAGATCAAAGAGAGATTTTTCCTAGTTGCTCTCTAAGCCTTTCAAGCCACATTCGAAAGCACCAATTACACCATGCAATCACGCCCATCTACTTCCACATCAGGAAAGTTCCTCTACACCTATAGGAAATAGGTCAATACTTTATTTTTGGTTTCTAAGTTATTTTATTTTGCATTTTTATTGGGTATTTGCATTGTGAATTGTCGTCTCCTCGTAGGACAAAATACTCTTTGTGAAGAAGAAAGGTTTGAGGTACACTACCCTTGAACCAAAGTAGTGTTATTGTTGTAATTGAGGTTGTGCCACCCTCGATTTATGTAGTACAATTAGTGGGTTTAATCAACTAGGTCAATCGAAAAATCCTAAGTCGAGATAACCAAGGTGGTGATCTTTACCTGTTGGGTTTCCACCTAAAAATTTATTGTCCAATTATGGTGAATTCTTTATTTGTGCAATTGATTTATATTAATCAACATATTTTATTTTCCCAAACTATTAACTCCGTAGCACTATTCTCACACATATGAAGTCACACCTTGCGAGGATCTGAAAATAGAGGGGAAGATTTTTGCTACCAGAAAGAGCGAGGGACAATCCACTATCCAATCTCCATACTTCGAAGGTAAAAATTATGTTTATTGGAGGTTATGAATGAAAATATGGTTGTTGGAACATGACAACTTAGTTTAGGAAAGGTACAAGACAACATTCAACAACCTGGAGAAACCTGCCACTGGTTATACCAAAATTCAAGTGAAGGAGGTGCAACTAAATGCCAATGCCATAATGCCTTGCACTCACACTCAACCTAGAGGAGTTCAGTCGGCTTTCGCAATGCAAAATCACACACGAAGTGTGGTACACACTTGCGGTATCCCATGAAGGAACTTCTAAAGTTACATCTTCAAAAATTAACATGTTATAGTAGGTGTTTGAATTTTTTTTTTGAAAAAAGTTTGAATCATTTTTTATGAAAGAAATGAAAAGTTGAGTGAGAGGTACACCCAATTCACACTAATTGTGAATAACTTGAAGGCTTTGGGTAAAACCATCGTAAGAGGTGAACTCCAATCCAAGTTGTTGCGTCCCCTTGGATTGGAATGAGAACAAAAATGACTGCGATAGAGGTAGCCCATCAAATAGAAGAGCTCAACATGGAGGACCTTCTAGGAAACCTCATGGCCTACGGAAATATGGAGTAAAAGACAAAGAAGGAAACATTAGAGCCAAAGAAGAAGAGCCTTGCATTCAAAGCTCACTCCAAAAGGGAGGTAAGGTCCGATTACAAGGAACTTGAACTTTTAACTAACAAAATTTTCAACTTTCGTAAGAACAGGGAATCGAAAAGAAAAAGAATGAAGAAGATGAAATGATTCATTGCTATAATTACAACAAAAATGGGCACCTTTAATTGAAATGCCCTCTCTTGAAGAAAGAAAAAAGGAAGGAGATGAAGCATAAGAAGAAGGCATTTCAAGAAAATTGGGATGCCTTAAGTTCAAAGGAGGAAGAGGAAGAACTCGAGATGATGAAGAATGAAACTACATGCCTTGATTTCATGGCAATCGTACATGAAAGTGACAAAGCACAAGAGGAGGATGACAACAACAACAAGGTAAACACTTTCACTTTAGAAGAGTTACAAGATGCTTTTGAAGAGCTTTATGATCATAGCAAGTCTCTTAGATTAGAAAATAAAAATTTGAAAAATAATTTCAATTCTATTAAATCTAAAAGGAATAATCTTATTTTCGAAAATCATGACTTAGTTTTAGGGAACACCAAACTAATTGAAGAAAATAGCTCACTAAAATCCAAAATTTCATATTTAAAAAGTAAGATGAGTGTTATTTAAAAAGATCTTTCATACCTTTAGGAGAAGTTTGAAAAAATTATTGAGTGAATTGGCTAGAATCATTAAAGACAAGAATAAGATTTCTGAAAATAAACTTAGAAATGGACACACAAAAAGGAATTGTTATGCACAAAGGGCAAAGCCACTACAAAAAAAATGGCCCTTGGTGGCAAATTAAGTAGTGGCATATAATGCATTTGACACTAATTCCATAGGTTTAGTGGTAAATTTTTTGTATTTGCCACTATAACATTTTATTAAGCGATAATTAGTAATAGTGGCAAATATATTTACTGCTATTGACTTTGATTTAGTGGCAATTATTATTTATTCCACTATAATATTTTTGTCAAATGACAATTTACATTAGTGGCAAATATATTCGCCACTATAGTCTTTGATTTACTGGTGGTAATTGTTGCTTATGTCACTATAATATTTTTATAAAATGACAATTAGCATTAGTGACAAATATATTTGCCACTATAGTCTTTGATTTAGTGGCAATTGTTACTTATGCCACTATAATATCTTTTTCGGATGACAAATTGGTGTAAATGAAATGAAGCCACTATTTCATCTTCAACATTTTTTTAATAACATAGGATAAAGCTAAATTGAAACTTATCCCTTCAAATAGAAAAAAACTTTTGATTTCATTTATTTAAGATACATGTAGGCGGGAATTAGAGTAATCACTACAACAAAATATGCCTTTAGTGACCATATTTTAAAGACGAACTTATTTTCAGTGACCAAAAAGAGGTGGGAGATAGAAAAATTAGTCTCCAAAAATTGGTTACTTCTTCTGCGGCAGATTAGATATCTCCAAAATTTGGTCACCATTTTTTTCAAGGAACTTTCCCTTTGTTTTTGTTGGAAATTGTGAAATTGATCGGAAAACATCATAGTATAGTCATGGAATCTAATTAAAACAACAATTATATAGCGAGACGGTGAGTCTAAGTCAATCACAAGGAGGTGTTTAAAAACGAAATTGATTTGATTTTTCTTTCTTTACTTGCTCAAAATTGTCCGCCGGTTTGAAGCCTACACTACAAGAAATCAGCCTTTTCGCGGAGGTTCAAAACCGTCAGCAAAAGGTATAAGATTGTCGCTAAGAACTAATAGCAAATCCCCCATCAGCAAAGATCTTTGCCATGAGTTTTGATAAGAACCGCCAGCGTATATTGAAAGCCTCCGCGAAGATGAACGGCTGACAAATGTTTACCTTTGCCAACATTTTTGTTACCTGCTGGTTACTGTAACCTTTTACCAAGGGTTTGACAATTGCCGATAAATGTAAACTTTTACCATGGGTTATATAACTGTCGGTATAACTTATGGTGATAGTTTTAAATCCATTGGTAAAATGTTTAGCAACAATGATAAAAACTGCTAGTAAAGATGTTGAACGTCAAATTTCTTTTCACGACAGTTGCATAACCATCGGCGTAGATCTTATAACATAACCTATAAACAATCATATAATATAACATTCATTTAATAACCTGTATACCAATCATGTACATGCAAATCTATAGCATTCACATAATAACATGAAACAACATTCACATAATAACCTATATACCAAGCATGTATTACATCACATAGCATTCACATAATAACTTGTATACCAAGCATATATTCCATCACATAGCATTCACATAATAACATACAAACAATATAATCCAACAAAATAAAATTTAGAATACATAAAAGTCGAACATATAAAAGTATAGCATATATAAAAGTTTTAGAACATAAGTTTCTCAACATAGTTTCCAAATAGTCTAACATAGTTTCCAACATAATTTCCAACATAGATAAACCAATCTAAGGATCTATCGAACCATGTCAAGGGGACACATCATTATCGTCACGACAACAAAAAAATTGTGATGGTGAATGCTCAACAAATGTACTAACAAGATCAAATAGGCGGTCAATCTTCTGATTTTGTTTTTCGATTAATTCTTTATGCTCCTTCCTATCTTCACGAAGTTCCTCCACCTGAGTTGTAGGATTTTCCACCTGAGTAGTGAGATTGTTAAGCTGGTCTTGTGACACTCCTCCATCTTTTCTACCATACCAGCTACTAATTATGGCACCTGCTCCACCACATAGGACACAACCTGGATGCTCTTTTGGATGTATTGTCCTAAATGCATCCTCTGCAGTCATCAGTGTTGATGAGCATTCACCACCACTCTCTACCGGAGTCATGAGTTGTGTCATTTGTTCCTAATTAAAAAAATTCTAGTCTATATATTATTTAATATAACTTTGGAGCAAAATTATATTATCAGAAACAAGACATTATAACTCCTGCATGTGAACTTGGTTTTTGTAGCACAAACAACAAAATTTAGAGGCAAGAAATAAGATAAACACTGCTACCTATATAAATTTAGAGGCAACAAAATTTTGGTCATCCATCACATGTTGTGATGTGTAGAGGATGATTTCAAATAATATAACATTTTCCCAACTGGAGGATGATTTCAAATAATGTGTAGAGGATGATTTCAAATAATAATTTAGAACCAATAATAATTGATGGTCTACATGCAATTGTCTTCTTATTAGTTCTAAATGGAAGACATACATATGTGAGAAAACAAATCTTGAAGTTTGTATTTTAGTAGGTTGAAACATCCTTCCACTTGGAGTGGATCTTAATGATAGAAATGTGTGTGGCTCACCTTCCTAAAGAGATCGGAAGAGAAAATCTGTCTCACAAAGCCCTTGCAGTTGTACTCTGCCTATGTGTATGGAATTATATACGGGGACTATGATTAAGTAGCAGTTGGTTTCTATTTGCCACAATTAGGATGATTATAAGACAAGGAAGAGAAGCAAAATTTCCAGGTTAGGTCTCATTATTTTAGTCATCACCTACATCTGTTAGGTGCTTTTCCTTTTTCTACAATTTGAGTCTTTGACCATCATAGTTCTATTTCAAAATTTGGAAAAATAGCCACCTTTGATTGTGGCACCAACAGAGGCTGATGATGCAGTTTTCAAAGGGTGCACTGCTTTTGTTGAAAGTGATAGGTCTGATTGCTTTCAACAGTGATAACCGGACCCATTTATGGGTTCAAGCATGGTGAGTCACTTTCCATATTCACTAATGGGCCATGGGAGTCTTTTTCAGAATGTGTGGGCTATTGAGTCTAGTTTCCTTGCTGTGCAGGACTAAGCCCCAAATTTCCAGCAAGATGATGCAGCTTCAAGAGGGAACGCTACTTTTGTGGAAAACAATGGGTTTGATCTCATTTAACATGTGGTAGCACTTTTCATATTTGCTAATGGGCCAAAGTAAAACGGCGATCCACATGCGAGCTCTAGACCCTCAATCATTCCAGTTCGGTGCTGAGGACTCTGGCTATGTTCTGCCAATAATCTTAAAGGGCACCTAAATGTAGCCACTACAAAGACAAGTGCTTGGAAGCCTCTTGTAGCTTCCTAGAGTTAGTTTAGATTCCACCTAGAGGTGCTCTAGCATGAGTGGCACCTAGAGCATGAGCCTAACCTGGAACAGTAGCTTTGCAGAGAGCTACTTGAGTATTGGAGGCCTAAAGAATTTACAGAGCTACCTGAGCATGACTACATTGGGGGGGTGGGGGGCGGCGGGTGGGAATCTTTCATTGGTTTGTCTGAAGGTGGTTGAATAATGAATCAAGAAGAGTGGGGGTATATTTGGTGAGATTTGGAGGCTTATGAGGGGATGTTTTTTGATAACGAGGGTGGTGGAGAGAATTGACTGTGTCTTTGTGATTGGTAATTAATTAGAAAGGAGAGGAGCATTAAAGGTGAAATGGCACATGGGCACCACATCCATTGGGGCAAAAGGAAAAATAGTATGTTTAGGGAGGAAATCCAGTCCTTCACATCCCTTGTCAAAAACTAGATCTGCTTATCCCATGCATTAGCCAGATAGGGGGTGGGGGCTACATGACAAAAGCTTGCATTCATGTGATGTGAGGAGAGATGGATATGGACACATAGATGGGCATACTATATTATGTGTATTTCTACACATACAACACTGATGAGTTTCGGAGGTCGTTGATGGCCATAAAGAAAGGGAAAAGAGGCTA
This sequence comes from Thalassia testudinum, assembly GCA_037157565.1. NCBI lineage: Eukaryota > Viridiplantae > Streptophyta > Magnoliopsida > Alismatales > Hydrocharitaceae > Thalassia > Thalassia testudinum. Next base: position 65,031,266 of record JAZHRO010000025.1, on the reverse strand, counting down.
CTTTGCGCTAAGTAGAGAGAGCTCAAAACATCTATTATTAAATGAAAAATCAATTAGGACTTGTAGATTGAATGTTAATACTTACGTGATTTTGTTGATATGTCGAATGACACTAAGATCGAGAGCCATCTGAAGCAACTTTAGTTCTTGAATTTTCATATGTCCTAACCTGATCAAGTGTATCACCATTGTGACTTTTAGACTGAAAAAAAGAAGATAACTTTGTTATTATAATCCTTAATCAAATGAAAATGTTTAGTTAATAAACTCACTTAATCACGTTTCATTTGATCTATACTCTTTCTTCCCAAAATATGTGTAGGACCAGGAGCTTTGGCCCTATTTGCCATATTCTTTTCCGATTACTCCTGAACAATACCACAATATAATTTAATTATTTGTAAGGATAGAATATATGTCTATATAATGGTTATAAAATTTACCATCACTTGCGGTGTCATCCAATGTTCACATGTTGTCCTCCATTGATCTTTCTCGATGCCTTTAGGTACATCAACCACCGCCTCCTCCCATGTTTCATGTGCATCATAATGCTATTTTTCAAATGTAAAACTACTTAGTAATTATTTTCAAAGTTATATACTTGAAGATTCAAATGTATCTTTACCTTTTCTTTCATTTCTATCCTCCAATTATTATGCATCTTCCCTGCTCTTTTGAGTATGGCTGCTTTCACAATTGGGCAATTTCCCCAATCAAAAATCCCCTACATAATAAACATTATGTTAGTAATATACAAACTAAACATAAATTTAAATGAGAAATTAATTAATTACTGCCAGCTCTCGTAAAAGATTGTCCTTATAACGTTGCTCCACCTTCCTCCAATCAAACTAATTAAATGGAATGTGTGCATGAACAAGGTACCCAAGCCTACTAATGAAGCCGGGTTTATTCATTGCCTGACTGCCATTACAAATGTCAACTTGAATCCTTTCTCTCGGATTCGCATTATGAAAATCCTTGCATTGAGTGCGCCCTCTAACACGTCTTGCCGTAACATATTAAAATATGACATGTTATTTTAAATGGAGAACAACTTTGTAAGAAATATACTATGAGATTATACAACTATGTCATTTTATTAACTAAGTCCACTAAATGAATTTTTGTTTTTTGGAACAAAAAAAACCATCAGATAGAATATAAGGCATTTGGTTGCCAGGGAATGTTAACGATGCTCCTATTCTTGCACAGTAGGTCCTTCTAGGTTCCAAATCCACTAAGATACAAGGGTTAGGCCTTTTAGGCAACTTGGTTGGACTTTTATGTTTGGACAGTCATGGGTGGTTAATTCATTTACTAAAAATAATTACAAATGCAAGCACTATTTTGTTGATAATTTATATAAAACCTGTGTCTAATTCTTTTCATGGTGTTTCAATTGATGGACATGTCAATAGGAGTTGGGATGACACCCTTGTCGATGACAAGAGGAAAATTATCAAGGCCATGAGCACACAAAGACAGCAAAATGGCCACCACACCTGCTTGTTCATTAGGATTATCGAAGTCTAGAAACTCTACTATGTTTTGTATGCTCCACTAAGCTCAAGCAACTTCCTTTCACCCTCTTCAGTGTTGCAAAGATCAGCATGAATCCTCAAAGAACTTTCCACATTTTGCTCATTTTTCAAGGCTTTCAGGCAATGAGGATGAAAACAATGACCTATCAGCAACTGAAGATACCTTTTTCTTGATATCTGCCATTAACCCCTTGCAAATTCTATATGGGTTGAGGGATGTTGGAGAATTGATGTGGAGAGCTCTTTCCTCATTTGACTTTTTTACAAATCTATAAAATGGTGAGTGCCATGGGATGCGGCAGTTGTGGGGTCCTTTACAATTCATGATTTGGAGTGTATCTGAGATGGATATTTCTATTTACAATTCATGATTTCAACAAATAAAAAAATCATGCATATGTTTTCTGATCAAAATCATGACACATATTCAGGCGTTATTTGGATTTGTGCAGTGTATTATAGATTTCCTATATGTTCCCCCAATAAACTTTGGAGTTCTTACTTGGAGGTGGAATCCGATAGTTTTGAGGTTCACCAAGCTGCCTCTACCCTCCATAGGAAAGTTGCAGCAGATGAAGAGCCTGTTTATATCCTCCCACAACCTTCCACAAAATCTATATTGTTGTTAATCTACCACATGCCATTTTGAAGTAAATGATGAATTTGTTTATCTAAAGTTCTATGAGAATCTATCCCATCATAAAGATGAGAAACTTTGAAATTTAAATTGTCCTACCTTACTAAAGTAGTCAGATCCCTAACATCTCCCCACCATGAGAGGGACTACCCCTTCTATCCTACCGTATGTGGAAGCCCCAGCACTCAAATCTCTTAAGGCATGTTCTAGCATCCTGCTCCCATTGTCTAAAGAATCTAAAAAATGATGCTCATCTAGGATAGATTATAACTCAACATAAATATTTATTTAACATTAAGCATATTTCTTCTACCTCAGCCTAAGTCAAGCTGATATTAATCAACCACCTCACCTAGTGGGAAAGTAATCTTATCTATTGCTTTCATAGAGTAACATTCATGGGGAACCTAGAGTGGCATTTTGTTTTCTTTCTTTTTGAAAGGAATCCAAATTAGAATATAGCTATCCAACACCCATGTTCTATCAGCTAAAGAATGGGGGTTGCTGGACTCCTCCAAGCTTTGGATAGCATTTCTAACAGTCCTCTGCTCTTAATAGGCCTTTCTGATAGGACTTTAAAGACACTTCTTCCAAGCTTCATCTTCAACATAATCATATTTGGTGATCCTAATTGGAGCATTATTAGTCTCATCATCCCAAGCACTCAAACTTTGCATGATTCTAATGAGTTTCTCCTCTTGTTCCATTATATTCCCACCTTTGAAGCAGATGTGAGATTCAGCCTGCGGTGGCAATAATGGATGAAGTAGAAAAAAAGGTAACTGAAGTTTGACAGGTGGGCCGGGGGTGGGGGTAAATGCAATAGTAAGTGGATTATGGTAGAAAGTGCGTAGCCAGTTGTTGAGTATTCAAGAACATGGGAGTGACATATAATCAACATGAATCCAACACATAGAGACAAAAATGCAAACATGAATATTGTTGTTACTATTTTAGACTGTTTAATTCTGGCATTTGCTTAAAAGCTCTTTTTTCATTATTTAGGATGATTTTCTTAATGAAAGCACTTCTACTTGGTGCCCCTATCCTTTTTTAAATCTTAATTATCTTGGAGGATAGGATTTTGTAATATATGGAAAATAAAATATGGTTTAATAATAGTATACCATTACATGTCTTAGCCTGCATAGGATTTTCAAATATTTGAGGATCCAAATCCTCTATCTCCTGACCCTTATGTCCTAAAGGAGTCGGGTGAGTAGTCCCAAGGTCAGCAACATCCACTGTAGGCTCTAGCTCTGGTAACCTTTTCTTAAATCGCGTCCTTGGCATCTGCAATGTTATAACAAAATGTTAATAGCATTTATATAAAAAAGAAACTGTAAATGAAAAAACAATAACATTTATAAATATTTACAATGTACAAAAATGTTAAGTAGAAGTAATTACCCTTCAATGTAACAGTGTGTCTTTATATATCCATATCTATTACACTGGGACCCACTATACCTTCATTGAAAACCTCTTGACATGCATCCGAATCCATTATAGGCTCATCATCATTTTGAGCATCGTAGTAATCTCTTGGCATTGCTTTAATAGGTATGAACCATCCACTTCTTGCATTGTCATCAACATAAAAGACTTGCTCCACTTAAATGGCAAGTGCGAATGGTTTGCTTGTCTGTAAAATCTATCTATTTTTATTCAAACTATTGAAATAATGACGTGGATCCAATCGAAAACCTGTATTTTCTTTGAACACATCAAACCAATCACATTTAAAAAGGGCAACTCGACGATCATGAGTGAGGCTGATCTCAACAATGTCAGTAATTGTCCATAATAACCATTGCAACCAGGTTGTAAATTGCATTTAACTATAACACCAGAAAGTTGTGTCGATTTCGAATCATCAATAACTTTCTTTCAAAATCTAAACCCATTAATTATATATCTTGAATGATAATGAACATGTCTCAATGGGCTCTACACTAATATGTCGAAATCTTCTATCCATCGAGGGTCATTGGTTTTCTTTAATTGTTGCACATGTAACGTAAGCTATCTTGGTGCTAGAGCACCACGATCATTTATTTTGATGATAACAAAACACGTATTATTTAACATTTGCATTTGAAGTCTTAGATTTTAGGTTAATTGCAAATGGAGACGTGTTTAGACAAAGTTCGAGTGGCATCCATGGCGGATTGGAAGAGCTTGATAGAGGAGAAGGAGCTTTGTGAGGAGCGAAAACTTGAAGAAGGAAGGAGATGAAGAATAGGATAGTTTTCCTTTCTTGATTCATTATACTATGTTTTTGCTCTTTATTTCTTTCTTAGATCTTATGTTAAAGAGCCTCAAAGTACCCTTAAAGTAATCCTAGGAACACTTGCACAACCCTAGGGTACTTAGGTTTTCTATAGAGAACTTAGAAAACCAAATAGGGTTCTGCCAGCCTAATATGACGTCTAATCTGGAAATCAGATGTCTGATAGTGACTTTTAAGATGTCTGACTGTTGACTCAGACGTCCAATAACTTAGGCTAGACTTAGTAGGTTCTGTCTGATGAAATCAGACGTCCAGACCTTAGTCCAGACGTCTTAGAAGACTTTTGATGGTTGTGCCAGATGTCCAATTAGTGGAACGTTGGCTAACTAAGTAAATGCTCAGGAATATAACCATTAGGCTTCTATCAGACATCCATAGATGACCCCAGACGTCTGATATGTGACCGTTGAGCCTCGTTGTGAGCCAAAATCACCTTTGTCAGATTATCTAGCCATTAACCTATCTTAGGAATCCATTCCCGTAGTACAATAGGTTTCCAGACATCCAGACCTTATGCCAGACGTCCTGTACGTCGTCTGATGGCCTTACACTAGAACCCAATTTAGGACTGATTAAAGTCAGGAAGGAAACCTGCCTAGAATTAGACATCTAACTTAGTTCCCAGACGTCTTAAGCAAGTTTTCCAGATGTCTGATACCTGGAGCAGACGTCTGATGACCCTGTCAGAATCATAAATGATTCTGATTGCAGCCTATTTTGCCTTGGGTTCAGCCCCAACGGCTATGGAAGCCTTCCTAGGTCCTCTATAAATAGAGGAGGACCCTTGCCTTATGAAAACACACCAAGCAACACACTTTCTACATCTTTTATGTCCAAGAGAAGTAGAAGCTCTAGCTCTTCAAGCATTTGTTTCACATCTAGAGAGCTTTAATGCAGTTGCACACCCGCTCTCCCTGCCTGATTACGAGAGCGACGAAGTGCCACCGCGTGATTCACGTGCCCGCATCGTCACGACGACGCACTCCCAACAAAGGAAAGTTCCCTTACCTATAGTAGCTAGACTTAACCATATACTTTGTGGCTCTATAGGTTGTATTGTATTTTATCTTTGCTTGTGTTGGGTATTCACTTTGTGAATTCACGTATCCATTGAGGGACAAAATACTCCTCGTGAAGAGGGGTGATTTTGAGGTACGCTACCCTCGATTATAAGGTAGCATAGTTGTACTGAGGTTGAACTACCCTTGTTTTAAGTAGTTCGTTTAGTGGATTTGATCAACTTTATCGATCGGGAAATCCTAACTCGAAAGGGTTAGGTGGTGGTTTTTACCTGGTTTGGGTTTCCACCTAAAAATCTCTTGTGCCTTTGTGTGATTGCTTATTTTTATGGGATTGTTTATTTTAATTCTGCATTTTCTACATCACGCATATCTCACCCCCTCCGATAGGGAATTACAAACCATTCAATGAATTCTGTGCCACAACGAGTCGAATTAGAACTCTACCTAAACTCATCATAAAAAGGATCAACTTCAGGGATTTGCTTCAGTATGTATAAGTGTGCAAGGCAAAGTTCATTTTCAGTCATTAATTCAAACGTTGTCTTTAAGATTGCCCTTCCTTGAATCTCAAAGATAGAAAGGTGTTCATCAATGTACTCATTGTACTGACCTTGATTGTTTCTTTCAATACGGTTAAAATGATTATCTGGTCCATCCATGTACATCGAACAAAAATTAATGCATTCCTTAATGAGATATCCTTCGACAATTGACCCTTTAGGTTTCGCCTTATTCAGCACATAATCCTTAAGTTTCTTTAAGTAATGTTCAACTGGATACATCTATCAGAATTGTATAGGTCCAGCTATCCTTGCTTCGTGAGCTAAATGAAGCATGAGATGTACCATGATATAAAAAAATGCAGGCAGAAAAATTTGTTCCATTTTGCACAACGTGATTACAATTTGTTTATCCCAATAATCTAACATTTTGCAATCTAAGTTCCTTGAACACACAACTTTAAAGAAGTTAGTCATCTCCGTTATCATGTCGAGTATTGGTTGAGGTAGCACTCCTCGAATTGCTAAAGGCAACAATACTTGCATGTAGACATGACATCCATGACTTTTGAGACCGCTAATCTTCTTCTGTGCTTCAATTAGACACCTGGAAAGGTTTGAAGAATATCCATCTGGAACCCTAATTTCCTTTAAGAACATAAATATTTTCTTTCTTTGCTCTTGATTTAGTGTATATAATGCATCAAGGAAGTCAACTCTACCACCATCATTCTACTTAACATGTAACTCAGGGCCAATGCCCATTTGCATTAAATCATTTTGTGTCTTCAAAGTATCTTTTGGATTATCTGTTAGATTCAACATATCCAAAATATTATCCATCACGTTCTTCTCTATAAGCATGACATCAAGATTGTGACAAATTTTCAGATCTTGCCAATAGGGTAACTCCATGAAGAAAATGCTCTTCTTTCTAAACCCACACAAGCTATCGACATCACGCTTAAATGTACGTCCCAAACGAACATTATCGAGTTCATGTAACTTATCCATTATCTTGTCCCCTTGCAACCTAATTGTATCTGTCGTCAATAAGTTTTTCAGATTTCTTGTTGCATAACGACATGATTTACCATCAAATTGATCCTTGAAATCACTACTCCATTTGTGTTCAACTGGAAGAAACCTACGATGCCCCAGGTAAGAAAATTTGTTACTGTCCCACAATCGTAGATGGTGTGTATCTTCCATACAAACAGAACAAGCATATTTCCCTTTTGTGCTCCAACCATACAAGTTAGCATACACAGGAAAGTCATTTATCATCCACAATAATGCAACTCACATCTAAAAGAATTATTTTTTGTGTGCATCATAAATTTCGACACTAATGTTCCACAAGATTTTCAACTCATCTACAAGTAGCTGCAAATAAACATCAATAGCATTTCCAAGGGCCTTTGGATCGGGTATGAGTAAGCTCAACATCATAAAAGCTGATTTCATACACATCCACGGAGGCATGTCATACGTAACTATCACAACAGGCCATATAGAGTATGGAGGATACATGTTTTTAAATGGATTAAATCCATCACTTGCAAGGCCTAAATATATATTTCATGCCTTTAATGCAAAATCTGGATACCTGTTATTAAATGCAATCCACTCATTAGCATCTGTAGGATGACGCATCATTCCATTGCATGACTTATTTTCATGGTGACATGTCATCCACTTTGCAGTCTTACTAGACATGAATAGGCATTATAGCCTTGGAATCAGTGGAAAGTAACGTAATACCTTCTGAGGTTGTCATTTCCCTTTTCTTTTCTCACCTTTATATCTTGACTTGCCACATTCTGGACAACTTTCCAAGGTGTTGTTATCATGTCTATATAGGATGCAATCGTTAGGGCATGCATCTATTTTCTTACTTTTCAACCCTAAGACACGAAACTGTTTCTTAGCATCATACCATGACTATGGAAAATCTTTTGGAGTATTTATCAATTCTCCAATAAATTTAAGAACATCTGATATTAACTTAGAAGTCGTACTATTCATCACCTTAGTTTGAAACATCTTAAGAAGGAACGACAATCTATACATTGAATTAATCCCTGGAGTAATAGGTTCTTCTGTTGCTTTTAATGAATCCCAAAACTTACTATAATCATAGAACATACTTTCATCGTCCATTAGATTTTCCTGACCATCTGCCATCTCTTCCAACATTGTCATAATAGTGTCACACCTATATAATTAGAATATTCAAGAGTGGTGCGTCGTTCCGAACTCTCTGCAGGCTCCTCCCCATGAGTGGTCCATACTGTGTAATGAAGCCACCATCCGTCACATATGAGATTCTCAAATACAATATCTCGTTCAAATGAAAATCCATTCATACAATTCTTGCATAGGCATAAGATCTTATTGTACAATCTTCCTTTCCTAAGTAGTTTCCCATCATCATGAAATGCCCAATCCAAAAATCGTATCACTCCACTCTTTTAACGAATGTAGTTGATGATTCTCAAAGTTATCCAAGACTTGTCCATATCAACCTATATATGAAAATGACAACCACAATTTGAAGCAAGTTATACAAAGGAGTGCATAACTGCTTTGATCATAACTTAGGTGTTATTTGTCACATGTAACACATGTTTGAAGAAATTTCAGCAGCATCTCCCTACACTTCTCCTGCATACCCCCGAGATTGACATTAACTTGCTTCCTAAAACACCCAATGAAGGGTGCTTAAGGAAGTTAGCTAAAATCAGTTGGTATACCAGAGATGGGTAAGAAGATACCATCGAACTTTCGACAGACATAGGTGACATGCAACAAATAAGACCTAAGTTGTGATCAAATATTCAAGAACCCTCCTTAATTCGGACCACTTTTGAATTGAGGATGATCAAGATATGTATTTCTCAAAAATACATGTTTAGCAGCATGATTGTAGAAATATACTTATTCTATAATTTAAATGTGGGCACACCTAACTGCATCACATGCACAAAATTAGTTATAAGTAAGTGGGCACACCCTACTACAACACTCACATATTTACCTACCTATTAACCCTAAGGTTCATGATTAACCTAAAACTTATAATAATAAGATCAAGTGTTACCTTCAAATGCGAGTAGAGACTAATGTAAAACCTTGGATACGTAAAAAGTGTTGAGGATCAAGCCTTAAATAGAGATAGAATATTAGAACCTGACAAGGTATCAATAAAAAAATATTAGAATTAAAAATCTTTAATAAAAGAGTTCATTATACAAAAGGCATAAGATACTAGCTATTAGTTTGGTTCATAGCTATGGTACACAAATGCAACAATAAGAGTTTTAGTGGTGCTTACAATAAATAATGCCTTAAAATTAGCAATCAAAAGTATTGCACATCAGATTAAATAAAATAATTGAATGTGTTGCTCCAATTCATAATTTATTCATTAACATTTCTTTTGCCAAAGTATTGCACATCTCATTAATACATATTTATTCATTTATTTCATCTTGAAGAAGAAATTGAGAATTATTTGGATTAGCGTCTACCAACTTGGGATATATATAATCGTTTATGGGTTGTCTTCGGTTAATAATTAGCTTGATTCCAAATCTGATCCTTCTTGATTCTGCAGGGGGTGAAGGCAGAAGGGGAGCACCTAATCTCTTGTTTCCACTTGATGCACCTGAGTGGAAAGAGAGGGCTCCTCTGTTTCGTGGATGCCATTCTTAATTTATATCTTATTACCTAAGCTCAAGTTGTCAACTAGTAATCCACAATCCTTTATATCTTATTACTCATTTTCATGAGTTTTCTATTTGAGAATGTCTTTAGAGGTGTTGCAAAGAGTTTGGGGGGGGGGGGAGGGGGGTTTGTCATAGTGGTAGCTATTAAGTTTAGTCTAGAGACTAGAAGTATTGTTGTAGGACTTCCTTAGTGATTTGGTTTGAAGTGCTTAGTTATGTTGGTTTGAACCAAAAATTTATTCTGCTGGAAATCAAAGAAAAAAAAATCATTCATGCTTTTGTATGATATAGCTTAGAGATTATGCTTGCGCTATTTGGTCTGGATGATTGTATTAATTATCCCCTTCCCTGCAGTTCTTTTCTGAAGAAATTAGAAGCAAAACTAGAGATTGAGAGAAATTAATGGATGCCCATAAATGCCTAATTGCACAGCAATCATGCAACCTAAATCACCTGAATTAAGCTAGATTTTAGCATAACTTAGGAATGATGCATTCATAGGCATCGTAATTTGCACAATAGCTAGTTTATTAATCATATAAATAATATCATCATTTTATGACCTAAAAGAGAGATGATTTTAATCATAGATGATTCAAAGTTACGGATGTTAGATCAGATTGAATAGATCTGATTAGAACAACGACGGGAGTCCAATGGTTCCGAAATCATCCCGATCAGACAACTAGAGCATCATGTGCAGTCCATAGAAGAACGAAGATCATGGAGCCAAGGGACAAAGATTCAAGCCTCAGATGAAGAATCCAACCACATGGATGGATCCAGATCGACGATCGCAGTCCAATGGCACAAAAATCAACTCGATTGAAGGTCTACAGCACTAGATAAAAAGAAAAGAAGATGGACGGCCATGATGGCATCACGTGGCGCCATCACAGCCGCTCCCTCACCACCGCCCCATCTAGGAAGGCCGCATCGCACGCTGTGGGCTGTTGGATCTCCATCCAATGGTCACGAGAGTGCTACGTCGCCTGCTCAGACTGGATAAGCATAAATACAAATAAATAAGTACATATAAGAAAAAGTTCGCATAGCACATTGGCTCGCGTGCGTGCACGAAAGCGCGTGACGCGGGTTCGAGCCTTGCGCTGCACGAAATTGAAGCTAGCGTAATTGCGCGATCGTAAGGTGTAGGCGCACCCACATGGCACGATTAGAGCATGTAGCAGGTACGCGTGATCTCACGCGCTTGCTTCGATGCTAAGGCAGCAGCGCTCGTTACTATCGGACGGCTGATGTTGAGGCGGGTTTTGAAGGCAAGTGGTGGGCGAAGAAGATATGCACGCGTGTGAGGAGGAATCAGAGCTGCGCGATCGAAGATCGACAACGCAACAGCTGCCACATGTCGCCACCAAGTTGAATCCGAGCGTTTTAGGCGCAAATGAAGGTATTTTGAGGCCAAATCAGAGCCATTGATCTCCCGATCAACGGATCTGATCAATTAAGAGCTAAGGCCAAAATACCCTTTTTGCCTTCCATCAAAACTATAAAAGAAGACGCAGGGATCCCCAATTGAAGTATCTCTCTCTCTCCCATCAACTTTAGATCTCTTCTACCGTCTTCTCTGCAATTCTCCATCTCCTCTGCAACTCCGTCCCGGTGCTCTGGATCTGAGGTGCTGCCGCATCTCGCACAAGCATCCCACAAGCGACGTTGTTTCTCTACCACTTTCTTCTCTCTCTCTCTCTTTCTCTCTTTCTCTCTATCTATCTCTACCTTTTGCATAGCAATTTCTATCGTGAAAAACTCTTTATCAATGCAATTAAAATTGATGTTATGGATATCTGATGCGTCTTTATACATATATACATATATAAATACCATTAAAACTAGTTTATTAAAAAGCTTCTGTTAAAAATCGAGATTGCCTCCTTGCGAACGACCCGGTACTCACTAGAGTTTTATAAATTTATTTGTCGACGTGTTTTCGCAGTATACTACAACTAAATAACTCTTAAAACACAAATTACGCGTCGAACAATGCCCTGCATCAAAATTGGGCAAGGGTTGTGTGTGAAGCATCACAGTATCAAAAATATCAAGCAATCTCTCAAGAAGTACCTGGGTGATAGAGGATTGAGATGTGCAGAATAAATGTAGTAATGCTGTGGACATGTATCAAAGAATGGAACTATCAGCTTGGAGACTTCTGAGAATTGTTGAGGAAGCTCAGCACAATTCGCCCAACTACTCTCTTATCTCGTTGATTCATCTACAGGATGGAGGTATTCTCTTTACCTCATACTATCATTGATTCCTATATTACATGTATGGTCTTTGGGGTATGTTCATGTGAAGGGTTAGGGTTTAAGCTAACCTTTCACTAAACATCAACAGGGGATATTCCTTCTTCACCGCTATCCCTCGCCGCACTTGCTCAGCATATCTTGTCGGTCCACATAGCTGTGGACGATGGAAGATGCGACGAGGTGAGAAAGGGAAGGTCATGAGAAAAGAAACTCATCCCCAATCAAGATGATTTTGAACGGATTTTATGAGAAAGGGAACGCATGATCGATGCCAGAAGACAAGATTGTCGGAGGTTTGGTTTGGCAGAGAGGAGGAAGAGGGTTACCGTCGTGAAGCGATGATGGATGATTGATCGACGATGATAATGAACAATGGTGGACGATCGACAATGGTCATGGATGTTCAACATTGGTGACTGATGGGGGACGGTGGTTGCAGACAGTGAGGACGATGGAGGACTCTAAAGGTTGAATGATTGTGACAATGAGGAGGAAGCGTCGAGGTGGAAGGGTCAATTGTGATGGCTGAGGGTTTTAGGTGAGTGGTGAGGAACCGTCAGATTGGATGTGGTGAGGGTTTAGGGTAAGTCAGTGGCGCATTATTAAGGTTTAGAGCATGGGAATGACACTTCATCTATGCCGGAGGTTTAAAACTGATGGCAATAGATATAGTTTAGATATCCCAGTGGTTCTAATATAATCGTTGCTAAATATTTAAATTCCCATCAGTTATTTATAATTGTCCGTAAATATTTATCGCTAAAAGCCTGATTTCTTGTAGTGCTACAAATGTAAGTTACGCCAGTCATGTTGTTAATCCTTACTACGTGCACGTACGTCAAATAAATTATAAAAGTGAAGGTGTGGGTACTTGTGCATATGATTCTTACTTCACGATGGCTGTTAACTGAAAATGCGTCAATCGCAAGGTCATTTATGTTTTTAGGAACTGACATCTTGTTGCAATATAGATAAACAATTTAGATATCAGGCAACTGGAGATTTTATTTCCTCATAGATATTGTCATTACAATCAAGTGTAGGGAATGCTTGTACAGGAAAGCTTAAAACAACAATTCTAGCTAACAGAATATTATGCATGCATGGATCTAGGGTAGATTATGCTTACATTCATCGAGGTAGAAGGTTACTACTACTAGAAAATAATAATGCACAAATTAATCTACGAATAACATTAATCTAGCTAACAGAAAATGAGCATTGGTGGTGGTCTCCAATGATTGTATGTCTTGAGGTGGTGGAAGGGGAAAGCGGGACAGCCAAGGTGGTTGGCCAACCTCTTGAGAGGGTGGTGGAGGTGCTCTAGCCCTTGGATGTGAAGGTGGTCATGATGGAGGTGATGGTGCTCGTGGAGAGTGTGTGCACATGAATGGAGTCTAAGAACTAAATGGGGGTTCATGGCCATCCATGATGGTCATTAAATAGAATAAGGGATTGGCCCCTTAGAGAAGTGTGGAATTCTTTAGAAGAGCCTTTGAAGTGGCTGGCCAACCCATTTGAAATGGGTCTTCTAGATCCATATTTCATGGGAATGGTTGTGGACTCCTTGAAAGACTATTTTTAGTCTTTCAAGGTGGTGCCACTTGGAGACCATTCTAGAGAACTCTAGAGTGGGCAGCCAAGTGGTGGTGTGTGTGTGTGTGTGCGTGAGTATGTGGGTATGGCTAAGTTGCTTAGGTCGAGTCCTATAGGTCTAGGTGATTAGGTTTAGGTAGGTTTCTAGAAATAGGGTTGTAAACCCTAATACTAAAGTGATAAGTGCAATTAAACTTATCCTAAGTTTAATTGAGTGGATGCGTGTGTAATTAGGAGAGGAAGTTCCCAATTAGGTTAGGCTTGAGTCAATTGGACTCTCATTGAGTCCAATTAGACTTGTGTTGGTTGAGGTTTGAGCTCAATTGGACTCTATGAGTCCAATTAACTAGGTGAAGTGTAATTGACTTAGATCCAAGTCAATTGGGTTTAGTGAGAACCTAATTAGGTTCTTAGGAGGGTCTTAGGGTAGTGTACTAGGCTTAAGGCACCTTAATTTAGGTTCCTTAAGGTGTAGAATTGGGTTTAGGGACTTAGGAAATCAAGATCTAGGCTTGATTTCAAAAACAGTAACTAGAGAGGGGTTCCAAACGTCTGATTTAGTAGTCAGATGACTTATACTTCAAAATCAGAAGTCCAAGTCTCTGGTCTGGATGTCCAATGTTGAGTCAAGGTGAATTTGAGGTTCTGTCTTGGAATTCTGCAGAAATTGGACATCTGACATCTTGTCTGGACGTCCAATATTGCAACAGAATTGGGTTCTGGCTCTATGAGTGGTGTCTAAGGGTCCTGGACATCCAGCAACCTACCTAGACGTTCAAATATGCGTTGGAATAAGGGTTTTGAGGTATTCTAGGCTAAGGTGACCTAATTTAAGGGTGTCTAGGGTTTAGGAAGGTCTTTAGGGCTATCCTAAGGCTAGGAAAGGTCCTATGTTCTTCATAATTTAACTCCTGCATTAAAATTCTACTAGTAAGGTAGTATACCTCATTTCTACATTATGTCTTCGTCTTTATTCCAAGGCTTCTGCTCCAGCTCTAGCTTCCTCCCTTCCTCAGATTTAGCTCCAGGCCATCTTCTGAGCTTCTTATTGCCTACAATCCAAATAATGCACTAATCAGTACATTATTTCAGGAATATCTAAGTAAAGTAGAAAAGATGCAATGTATGCTATTTATGCATAAATTATACTACAAGTATGCTAAGTTCTAACTTAATTTAGGTCATTTAAGTCTTATGATTACTGTTCAATCATACCCCCATGCCTAAATCTTGCTAATCTCTAGCAAATGTGAAACTAAGTTATCTAAAAGTGGGTCCCTAGAGGATTGATTATTTTTATCAAGCGTACACTAGAGATTCTGTTCTGTTTCGTTTTCATCCTAAAATCTAGAAATCCAGATAATTGTGAAAGTGCAGCTATGTAGCGACCGTCGAGGGGGTTTCTTCTCACCTCTCTCTATCTTTTATTTGCTTTCTAGTGTAGTTTTTCACTTTTCGATCTATAGAAAACTCTTATTGAACATATATGTTGATTGATTCCCTCTCTTTCTCTCTTATTTTGCTAGAGTAGATTAGAATAGATAACAATCATTTCTCTTGATATTCTATTTTATAAAAATACCAAAAAAATTGCAAAAGATAAAAACAACAAAAACAAATAAAATCAAAAGTATAGATTTCAAAATCAAACATTTGCCTCCTCATGTTCGACTCGAGGCACACCTCGAGCTTCGGTTATAAATTTTATATGGTTAACAAATTTCTACTCACTGCGACAATGAGTTTTCCAACTCAAATCTTTTCACATATGAAATCTCGCTCACCACAACCCCATGCCTAGCTTTTGGTAGTCCCTAACAAAATTAAACTAAATTTTATTTATAAAACAAGAATTAAGATTTGATTACTCAGGCGTAAGTTATTTATCAACACTAAGAAATTTCAACTAAGGACCTAAACTACGAAGACTTGATAGCACCTAGGTGCCTTTCAAAATGCATATTGCCCAAGTCCTCACCTTATTCCGTACAAAAGAGAAGATATATTTTTTTCTTTTTGTTCTTTTCTAGTTTTTTTGGACTTTTAAGTTTAAAGTTTTGGGGCAGCTTTCTACGACTATCGAACCCACTCAAGACTTGAAAGAACTCTATGTGTTAAACATCTTATTGTGAAAATGTGATAGACTCACTAACAATAATCAGAATGGACCTTAAGTTTCTATAAACCCTAGGTGGCCCTTAACGAGAAATTTTGCCTAAAGGTGTATCAATTTGATCGGTAGCTTTTTCCCTATTTTTATTGTTATGAGGTCAACACAAGGGTGAACCCAGTGTATACCTCCCTAGATTATTCTACTTCCCGCTTCTCCCTAAGTGTTTAGGAATTATTTGTGCATTTTGTGAACTGAGTTCTGGACAAATGACAATGGAGGGATACGCACAGCAACTTGCCAAACCATACTTGTACGATGAAGTATGGCTTATTTATTTATTTTTGTTCTTTTTCTATTTTTTTTCATTTTTTTTCTTTTCTTTTTGGGTATTTTTCTATTCATTTTCTTTTTCTTTTTCTTAGCAGGTGGCTTCCCTGATCTAGGATTTACCAAAAGGCGATTGCTAATGAGATTGATGTTGGTGCAAGGGCACCACGATCATTGATTTTGATGATAACAAACACTTGTTATTTAACATTTGCATTTGAGTTTAAGATCTCAAGATTATTGCAATTGAAAGCAAGTGTGAGGACCTGAAGCTCAAGATCATGGAGGAATGGAGGAGCTTGATAGTTTGACAAAAGCATCAAGGAGCATGAAGATGATGGAGCTTCGCATGGAGTGAAAGCTTGAAAACATGAAGAATAGGATAGATGATTTCTTTCATGTATTTGTATTTATAATTCTGCTCTTTATTTTTCCTTAAAAATGTTGTAAAGTGCCCAAAAAGTACATTACCTTAGTCCTAAGAATACCTTTCCATCACTAGGAACTTAGGTAAACTTAGAAAACCAAAATGGGCATAAGACAGCCTGATCAGACGTCCAATATGGACATTAGATGTCTGATCTTAGACTTTAAGTTGTCTGACCCTTATGGCTAGATGTCTAAACATTTAGGCTGGAAATAATATTTGTGACCATTGTAGACATCCTACTTATAGTCCATACATCTTAGAAGACGTCTGAGGTTCTTCCTAGACATTAAAAAATAGGACCGTTGGACCGTCAGAGAAAAATCTTCGAGGATCACCTTACAATTATTTTAATATTGCTTTCAAACATCCGTAGCTCCATCCAAATGTCTAATAAAGAGACGTTAAAAAAAATCTAACCCAAATCTTGATTTGTCAGACCCATATGGCTGTTGGCTTCTTGGGAAATCAATTCTTGTAAAGCACCTTTAGCTCATACGTCCAGACCCTTGATTAGACTTCCAATCAGCCATCCGACTGATTGCGCAACAATTCATGCCATTAAATATGCCCGCTTATGCTATCTCCTAGCTTTACGCATTTAGATTAGGTATATATTCATTCATTTTGTAAATATATACATGCATGAATTTTATGGAGAAGAAGATAGAGAAAGAGATTGAGCCCCTAATTCCACCTTATTCCCATTTCATTTTCACCACCTAACATCATCCTACACCACCTACAATAATTACCAAATGTTCAATAGGATTTTTGCATTTTCGAATATGAAAATCGTCGTTATGTCATAGTATAATGCGAAATCCGATCAAAACAAAAATACTTGTAAATTACGAGATGGTGAGTCCCGGTCGAACTCAGGGACGCATTTTGGAAATGTGAAATCTGGTTCCGATCTCTCTCTCTGTACTTGCTTAAAAATGCATGCCAGTTTATAATAATTTTTAGGTGTTTATGCATGACATATCGTTGCTAAAGATGCAGAAATTATAATAGGAAACTTTAATCACAAGAAAATATGGCAAGGAAGCTCATGGTGATTTTGCAACTCACACACATATATATAAAAGGATGATTTTCATTGAGTCCAGAATGGTTGCTACAAAGCGAAGCTTGAGGAAAGCTTGTACAGGAAAGCTTAAAGCATAAAACTATCTAGCAGAAAATGAGTGCATGTGTGGATCTACAAGAAGATTACACATGCATCATTAAGGGGGGAAAGAGAGCTAAACTACTAAGCAGAAAATGAAGCAGAGAAAAGTTATGAAGAACTACTACTTATCTAGTAGAAAGAAGGGCATCGGAGGTGGTCTCCAATGGCCTTTAAGGTTGAGGTGGTAGGGAGAAGGAGGGGCGGCCAATGGTGCTTAGGCTGGCCCTTAGAGAGGGTAAGAGAGGGTGATCTTGAGTTGGCGTGGAGGTGGAGTGGCCATCGTGATGGGGCTGTGGAGGTGAAGCTATACTAAATGGAGGCAAGAATCAAGATGGGTGCAAATGGCCACCTATGGGGTCTTTTTATTGACCCTTGGCAATCTCTCTAGAGAGGTGTGGAACTCTCTAGAGAGAGTTCTATGTGGCCAGACAAGAGAGGTTGGAGGTGGTTTTTAGATCCACAAATTGTGGATCTAAAAATTTGAATTACTCTTGGTTGCAATTTGTAGCAACCAAGGTAACACACTTGGATAAGAGTTCTAGAGAACTCTTGGTATATTATCGGCTAGGTGAGGGTGTGTGTGTGTGTGTGTGTGTGTGAACATGTGTGTGTGTGGCTAAGTGGTCTAGTGGTCTAGGTTAGGTCATAGAATTAGGGTTGGAAACCCTAATTACTAAGGTAGATGCACAATTAAACTTGACACAAGTTTAATTGAATGAGTGCTGTTGACGAGGCGAGATCGTGGTTTTAAAAGATGTGTGTTGTAGTATAGATGAAATCGCCTCGAAAATAAATAAGAATTTATTACTCGAAAACCTAAGTATTCGAGGTCGAACATAGGGAGAAAATGGAATTCATTCACTAATCTCAATTAATGTAATTGAACACTTAAATCTACTTAAAATCTAATTCAGAATATCATGCATGAGTCTATGAAGTGAAATGTAGCAAAAATAGAATTGGACGTCTGATTCTATAATCAGACGTCCTAAAAAGATATGTTTCTTTTAGCTCTTATTTCCTTCTCCTTTCTACTTTCTCTTCTTTCTCTTCTTCTTCTCTCTTTCTTTCTCTGACAATCCTCTTTCCTTAGCTCTTTTTCTTCTATTCTTATTTGACTTTGGCTGTCTGCTTCTTCTTCCTTGTCTCCTCTTTGCAGCTCCTTTCTTTGCTTCAGCCTTGCCTTTCTTCTTTCTCTTTCTTATCTTGCATAGTGCCTTTCTCCTTCTTCCTCTGCAGTCTTCTTCCATCTTTTACTTCTCTTCTTCCTTGATTCTTCTCTCTGTCTTCTTCCTTCTTTGGCTTTTTTTCTTAACTCTTCTTTCTGTCTTCTTCTCTCTTTGGCTTGCCTCTCCTCTTCTTCAGCTGCACCTCTGCTACAGTGCTTCTTCTTTCCCTTCTTGGCTTCTGCTGCGCCTTCCCCTTCCTTTCTCCTTTTCCTTAGCCTCTTTGCCTTGACTTGCTTCTACCTCGGCTTCCTTTCCTCCTTCCTTTGCTTCTTTGCGGCCACAGCTTCTGCCTTAGCTTCTTCCTTCCTCTCTTCCCTGCACACACTGAAGAGCAAAGCCTATCCCCTACCCTCCCCACGTCGCTCTCTCTATTTCTCCCTTCGGTATGCTCTCCCAGAGCCAGGTAATCGGGTCGGGTTTCGCGCACTCAGGTCCAGGCGTACCGGCGTGGTGTAGTGCGCGAGGAGTGCGAGGGATAATTGGGTCAGTTAGCCAGGTCCACGGCGGCAGGGGTCGCGGATGAGGCATGCGTGTGGGCGAGGGACCTCACCCCGTGTACTGGAGGCGAAGAGCTAGAAACACAAATCCAATTTATCCTATGCACTGTGCTCTTGCGTTCACGAGGTGGGACTAAAAGTCCCACCCGCTTCTTTACGTACACCTGCAGGAGGCCTTCTTCAATTGCTACTGCTGCGATCTCTCTCAAGGCCAATTGCCTGGCTGGGTGTATACGCGAGTCCAACCCGCACCTCCTGGAGCGCAGCACCTGGGTGGATGTGGCCCGGAGCGTTGCTTGCGACCTTCTTGCTGCGTGCTTCTGACGACAAGTGCTCAGATCTGTGATACACAAATACGGCCTTGCGGCCCCATTAAAACACATGAGGAGCTTCGCCGTGTCAAGGCAAAGGTGAGACGGTGGGTGGCTGGCCACGGGGTGGCCTAGGCGTGCATGCCTATGTCGCTCGGTGGCCGTGAATGTGGGTTAGGTTGGGGGGTGTTTAGGGAGGTGTTGGCAGTAGATGGAAGGGCAGATGTTGCTGAGTGGGTGATGGCGGAGGTGATGAGGTGTCTGGCGAGGTGTGTGGAGGTGAGGAGCGGTGGATGCACCTCACCGGTGGTCAGCCGGAGGTGGAGAAGATGGAGGTGGTCTACGGTGTCGAGGGGTCGAAAGTGGAAATAGAAATAGGGGAAATGAAGAGGGGAGAGAGAGGAGTAGTTCCAACCTAGCTGCGTGGACGAAGGGAGAGAGGAGGAGGTTGGCCGTTCTTGCCGCCGTCGGAGAAGAAGACGTCCAGTAGAGGGATAACAGCGACGACGAAGGGGCTGGAGGCACGCGTGCGGGTGTTGCGCGACGCGGAGGATGGTGGTGAAGGTGGCTCTACCACTGGTATTGTGGCAGAGCGATGAGAAAGAGCAGGGGGGCTCGTTGGAGCTCGCTGGACACTTGGTCGGAGGAGAGGAGATGAAATTGGGGGTATTTCTCCAGCCAAGTCAAGCTAATTTGGAGCGATCGGAGGTGGTGGACCTTTTATAGGCACTGGTTGGGGCTCTTATGCTTGGAAGACAAGCTTCCAAGCACAAGAGACCTTGCCGGAGATGGAAACCGTTGGAGACCCAAATTTCACGTGCGTTCGCACGAGAGATTGGGTGCGAATCAGAGATTGGGACCATGCTCAGCTAGAAGGGAATCTCTCAGAGAATCTCCCTTCCAAATCTGGGAGATCTCTGGGGAATCAGGGAGTCATCCCCCTCCATTCCTCACCAGAGTAGGATTCCTCCACTTTAATGGTGGAAGGACCTGATTGTAAGAGTGGCGAGGAAGTTAGGGGGGTCTGTGCAATGGTTTTCAAAAGTTAGGGGTCAGAATGTAATTGGGTGGACTATTTTGTAAAGTAGGTCAAGATGACCTTCCCTTAGGTCTAAATTTTGGTACAAATCTAATTTAGACCTAAGGAATCCAATGGTGAAGTTGGAGTTTAGGTTTGACTACGTTTGATTGGACATTTTACATAAAAACCCAAATTAGGTTAAATAATGAGCTAGGGCCCCAATTTAGGACAAAATAGGTTCTAAAGGCCAAATTGAAGGTTATAAATCCTAGGGGATATTTTTCCATGAATTTTAGAGGGTTTAGTTGATTTTTATCCTGACTAGAACCTTGTTGAATTAAGTGGGTCTGTTTTAGTGTTACAAGATGTCATTTAATTCCTAGTCTCACATGAACCCATTTCTGACTAAACCAACCCACTTTTCGTCTTATTAAGACCATTTGACCTATGTTTTACCTCTGAGAAATCCCATTTATGTATTGCAATGTTAAAATTACAGTTTTACCCTTTGTTTCATGTTTTCTTCTCAGAACACTTATTCCTTGAATTAGGCCCTTCTTTAAGTTACGTAGGAGCTTTTATTCTCTTTCTTATGTCAAAATGAGCTAGTTAGGGCTCATGATGAGGCTCTCATCATACCCCCATGCCTAGCTTTTGTTAGTCCCTTAGAAAAATTTCAAGGTTTTAACTTCTGTTCTAGACCCTGAATTTCTGTCACCAGTTATGGTAAGTGCTTTCCTTTTTCTTTTGATTAGGTTGGAATGTTGACAGTAGGCCTAGAGGTACTCAAGTACCAACCAAAATCTGGACCTGACCAGCTTTAGCCTCTGTCCTCCACGGAGGTTTTTAAGGCCTATAGAAACTATCCTAGGGTTTGTTGGACTCCACGGTTAAAGCACCCATGCTTGAGACATATTTAGCCTTGGTTCAGTTTACACTGCATTTTTGTAAGAGAGAGATAGAAGATTTATTTGTTTGGAGAGTTTTCTCTCTCCTTTCTTTTTATTTCTAGCTTTGGATTGGCTTCTCAACACGGTCTATATCGAATTCCTCGTCCCCATCATCAATCCTCAAAGGTCCCTAGCAATCGATGCTTCATGATAGCACCACCCATGGCAACCCCCAGAACCCTGGATTTCGAGTTTTCGAGATAATCTCGCCCATGGTATCTGAACCAGCAGAGTGCTTACATGCCCTCGGTAGGATATTTAAATATCCTAAGAGACAAGCACCGAGGAAACAATATGTTGTTACGCATCTTCGAGGGGAATTTCCCGCCTCTCCATGCTGGGAACTCGTCCAAATCAACTTGTGTTGATTGGTCGCTCCTAATCTAGGCAACCTTTTCAAAACATTTAAATGCTTCTGTGTGATTTTGATAGTTATGCGCACTAAACCAGACTGTGTGTGGATTGGGGTGCTTAGGTTACCGAATCTCGCAAATTGAAGGTCTGTTAACAAGGCCAAATACTCCCTAAGCCTTAGACCTAATACTTAAGCTTCTCATTTTCCCCAACCTCTTGAGGATTATCCAGATCTTAGCAGATACTTGAATTTTTAAGCCTAAGAGTAGCCCACAAGGCCTAAGATCAGCGTTCCTGCTAATCTCTTTTTGTGTCTCATTAGCACTTTTCTTCTTTTATTCTTTTTTTCCTTGATGTGGTCTAGAACTTCGGTTAATTCCTTAATCTCTTACTAATGACTATCTCTTTTTCTTTTTCATTTTGTGCTCCTTTTTGTCATTTTGCTCTTTTTTCTCCTCATGATTATGTGGCTCACAAAATTTCCTCCCTCCATTTTTTTGTTCTTTTTCATAATTTTTCAATTTTTTTTGTGTTTTTGACATATGTGAATTTTTTTGTGAGAATCCTTCTGACTTTTTCTTGGTTCTGTATGTATGCACTTTACAACCCCCCCATGCCTAAGTTTTGCAATGCCCTCATTGTAAACGGAGGGTGTGAAATAGTGTTGAGGTCAGGAACTTATAACAGGATACATCGGGTGGGTGAATGGGTCGGGAAGTGATTGATGCAGACGATTTCAAGCTCTGGTACATGTACCAGAGGCGGGATCAACTGTCTAAGGCTGAACTCAAGACGTGGAGTACAGATGGATAATTAGATGGATCTCTATTTTTGGAATGACGAGTTGCCTCCCGTTAAGCGCTAAATTCAACGCCTTAAGCCGAGCGGGACATGGGATGGAGAGGGGGTGGTTAAATCAGCGGATTTTTGTAAAACAAGCACCTTGATTAAGAGCCTGGTTGGTCCAACTAGGTGCTTGTTAAGATCAACAGGCTGATGATGCAGCCCAAACCCTATTAGTTTGGTGGGTTGATAGATGAGGATCAGAAGATGTGGAACCCACCAGTTGCTATGTCACTCTGATGGATGTGGAAATGAAAATTTGGGTTTAGGCTGAGTCGAATCAGTCTGGTCAGAGTAGGGCTCCGAAAAATGATCAGTGAATAAGGCGGAAACCCTATAGGGGTGATCAGAGAATGATGGATCATGATTTTTAGTCTGATCGATGCCCGATGCCCGATATAGATGTGGAGTTGAATCATCTACAAAGCACTCAGTGAGAGGTGAATCAGAATAGTAATTGAGTCCGGTTGCGGGTCGGGGTTGAAAACGGGTTTTGATCGATTCTGTATGAGTGGAAGAGGTGGCTTCAATGAGAATTGTGTATGAGGGCTCTTCTAGAAAGGAATGACAGGTGGTCTCATGTAGAGAGTTCTTATAGTAACTTTCAAAATCAAAAGTGAATGCCTGAAGAGTGTTGATAGGATACTGGAAATCGAAGTTGAGAAAAGATTTGTATTCTAGGTCGCAATCACTCTCGGCATTTTCTGGTTCTGATTCCTGAGGATCGAAAAGAAATGATTCCATGTCACTGGAACCTGAACTTAAATCAGTGATCTCGGGAACCAAGACCTCAGAGTTGGAGTCGTAGACTGAGTCATGTGAGCTGAGGTTGTAGATTAGCTTGTTGTAATCAGGGAGCAAATTTTCTCCGATGTTATGGTTAGATTCGAAATCGTCGGAGAGTTTGCAAAAATCAAAATCTGAATGTGATTCAAGATCATGAGTTCCACCATAGAATAAATCATATTATGTGGATTCAACAGCCTGATTGGGGTCTAGCCTATATGTCAATTCTATGCTCAAATTAGTGTTCTTACTAGGCTCCAGTTCCAAGTTGGTAGGATT
This sequence comes from Thalassia testudinum, assembly GCA_037157565.1. Taxonomy (NCBI): domain Eukaryota; kingdom Viridiplantae; phylum Streptophyta; class Magnoliopsida; order Alismatales; family Hydrocharitaceae; genus Thalassia; species Thalassia testudinum. Next base: position 65,007,359 of record JAZHRO010000025.1, on the reverse strand, counting down.
GACCCAATCGAAACCCCACTCGTCCAACTCCTCAATTTCTGTATCGTAGATTGGCATGACTTCTGAAAAATCGATTTGATTTTCTGAGGATGTTGGAGAGGGATATTCATCAAATAGAGGCCCATAATCGTATTCTTCATTGAAACTTTGATCTGCTTCATATGAGACCTCGTAATCTTCCCAATAGGTTTCAGATCCAGATTCTAGGCTTAGGATGTGGGTTAAATCACTAGGATCTAGGTCTGAATTACCTTCGAGGGTCACCTTATCAGAACAAGGGGCGGAATTTACACCCTTGAGAGGTTCAGTTCTACTCTCATTGTTGAAGGAGTCTTGGAATTCTAAGCTTGGTGATTCACGGTCTAAGGTTGGCTCAACATTATGTTCTCCTGCAATTTTCCAACCTAATTCAATATCAGGCATGTTGTCTTCTATCTGGGTTGGGAATTTACAACCACTTTGTGCCTCAAGCCCGAGATCTGGGCAATCGGATTAATCCTCGATATTGTCCCAAGATGGTTCATCCTTTGTTTGTGGCATATACGGGTATTGTTGATCGATAATTCATTTCAATAATCTCATCATTTCTTCCCATATTTCAAGATTATCTTGGTGTTGTTCCCAAAGTACAGGATTTGTTATGCATTGAAGGTATTCAAGATTGTGCAATTTTTCTATCTCAATGTATCCTGTGATGAGCATGTCTCGGGCTGATCCTTTTGTGGCTTCTGCCAATAGCATTTGGGCACAGGTTATGATGAAGGGTTGTGGTTGTTGGGATATCAACCTGGATGTTTTCTAATGGTGTTGAGGTTTTGTCTTCATTTTCATAGAATTTCAGGGCATCCTCAATCATCTTATCTCATGGATCTTCGGGATTCAGGTTTCTTGAATGGTAGTCCTAAGTGGTTCGGCTGCATATTTGGATCAAGTGGTGGAATCAAGATGTAGAATCAAAGTTTGAATCAAGATGTAGAATCAAGTTATGAAGCGAATAGATCTGAATAAAGAGTCCCAATGTATGTGTGTGCTCTAAAGAGAAAAGATGAGGGACTGGAGGTGTTTTTGACCCAATCAAGGCACCCAAAGATGTTGTATGACTATGGCGGTTCGGGGTGGATGATGCCCCTGGATCAGAAGGTCGTCCATCTGAGAATTACCTGGGCAGCCAGAGAAGGAGAGTCCCGCAAAGACCCCTACATGGTAGAGTGTCCCCACGGGTTACAGGGTTTCCCCCACCCGACCTCTCTTGTCACTGAGATTCTAGGTAGACCAGAATGGGGACCTTGACCTCCTAAGTCTACCACTTTTAAAATCAAAGGTGCTTTAGGGTTTTCACTTGAACTTTAGATGTTTTAGTTTTGTGACCTAATTTGGAGGTTGGTTGACCCAAAGGGTCAACTTCACCTGACCTGCCCTAAAGATGGCAAAATGATTCTAGGTTAAGACCTAGAGATCACCCTGATTTGACTCTCAGTTTATTAGGTCCAAGATTTTAAGATTCAAGTGATTTTAGAGCTTAATTTTTTTAGGGTTTGTCTTGTTTAGATCTCTTCAATCAAGGGCTTGGGTAGCACACTGATGCGGAAGCATTTATTTCCTTTTAAACAGGCATGTGTGACTAGCACTCCAAAAACCTTAGTGTTGAAACCCTAATTTGGTTCTATTTCCAATCCTCTTTTCTTTTCAGAAAAAGTTCTCTTTGGACTTCAAAACAAGAAATGTGTTGTCCGCAGAGATTAAGCGTGATTTCTATTAGGCACAGGAATTTGTGGGGTTGGCTTCTAAAAATCGCTTCCTCTTCAATAAGTTTTGAAAACTTTTTGCAAAATCAGGAAACTTTTGCCTTAAAGATGGTAATTACTATAAAGAGAAGGCAATTGATTCCTATTTTGATTGCTTTCTTTTTGTCTTCCTAGGATTAGGAGGTGGATTAAGGAAGAAAAGAGATTACCTATCCTGGAGTGGTTGACTTGTGTGGGAGATCTTCTCGTGAAATACCTTGCAAGATCACAACAAAACAATAGGTTAAGTTGGTGCTCAAATAGAATAAAAAATAATGCAGAGACTAGTGATAAATTGCACGTTGCTCCCTGGTAACGGCACCAAAATGTTGACGAGGTGAGATCGTGGTTTTAAAAGATGTACGTTGTAGTATAGATGAAATCGCCTCGAAAACAAATAAGAATTTATTACTCGAAAACCTAAGTATCCGAGGTCAAACACAGGGAGCAAATGGAATTTATTCACTAATCTCAATCAATGTAATTGAATAATTAAATCTACTTAAAATCTAATTTAGAATATCATGCATGAGTCTATGAATTGAAATGTAGCAAAAATAGAATTGGACGTCTGATTCTATAAACAGACGTCTTAAAAAGATATGTTTCTTTTAGCTCTTATTTCCTTCTTTCTGCTTTCTCTTCTTTCTTTCCTTCTTCTTCTCTTTCTTTCTTTGACTTTCCTCTTTCCTTAGCTCTTTTTCTTCTATTCTTCTTTGACTTTGGTCATCTGCTTCTTCTTCCTTGTCTCCTCTTTGCAGCTCCTTTCTTTGCTTTAGCCTTGCCTTTCTTCTTTCTCTTTCTTCTCTTGCACAGTGCCTGTCTCCTTCTCCTTCCTCTACGGTCTTCTTCCTTCTTTTACTTCTCTTCTTCCTTGATTCTTCTCTCTATCTTCTTCCTTCTTTGGCTTCTTTTCTTAACTCTTCTTTCTATCTTCTTCTCTCTTTGGCTTGCCTCTCCTTCTCTTCTTCAGCCGCACCTCTGCTACAGTGCTTCTTCTTTCCCTTCTTGGCTTCTACTGCTCCTTCCCCTTCCTTTCGCCTTTTCCTTAGCCTCTTTGCCTTGACTTGCTTCTACCTCAGCTTCCTTTCCTCCTTCCTTTGCTTCTCTGTGGCCACAGCTTCTGCCTTAGCTTCTTCCTTCCTCTCTTCCCTGCACACACTGAAGAGCAAAGCCTATCCCCTACCCTCCCCGCATCGCTCTCTCTCTATTTCTCCCTTCGGCACGCTCTCCCAGAGCCGGGTAATCGGGTCGGGTTTCGCGCGCCCGAGTCCAGGCGCATCGGCGTGGTGTAGTGCGCGAGGAGTGCGAGGGATAATCAGGTCAATTAGCCAGGTTTGCGGGGGTAGGGGTCACGGATGAGGCGTGCGTGTGGGCGAGGGACCTTACCTCGTGTACTGGAGGCGAAGAGATAGAAACACAAATCCAATTTATCCTACGCACCACGCTCTTGCATTCACGATGCTTCTTTGCTCACATCTGCAGGAGGCCTTCTTCAATTGCTACTACTGCGATCTCTCTCAAGGCCAATTGCCTGGCTGGGTGTATACACGAGTCCAACCCGCACCTCTTAGAGCGCAGCACTTGGGTGGATATGGCCTGGAGCATTTCTTGCGACCTTCTTGTTGCGTGCTTCTGGTGGAAGGTGCTCAGATCTGAGATACACAAATACGGCCTTGCGGCCCCATTAAAACACATGAGGAGCTTCGCCGTGGCAAGGTGAAGGTGAGACGATGGGTGGCTGGCCACGGGGCGGCCTAGGCGTGCGTGCCTAGGTCGCTCGGTGGCGTGAATGTGAATTAGGTCGGGGGGCGTTAAGGGAGGTGTTGGTGGTCGATGGAAGGGAGGATGATGCTTAGTGGGTGATGGCGGAGGTGATGAGGTGGCTGGCGAGGTGTGTGGAGGTGCGGAGCGATGGATGTGCCTCTCCGGTGGTCAGCCGGAGGTGGAGAAGATGGAGGTGGTCTGCAGTGTCGAGGGGTCGAAAGTGAAAATAGAAAGAGGGGAAATGAAGAGGGGGGGAGAGAGGAGTAGTTCTAACCTAGTTGCGTGGACGAAGGGAGAGAGGAGGCGGCTGACCGTTCCTGTCGCTGTCGGAGAAGAAGACGTCCAGTGGAGGGAGAGCGGCGACGACGAAGGGGCTGGAGGCGCGCGCGCAGGTGTTGCGCGACGAGGAGGAAGGTGGTGAAGGTGGCTCTGCCATTGGTATTGTGGTAGAGCGAAGAGAAAGAGGAGGAGGGCTCGTAGGAGCTTGCTGGACACTTGGTCGGAGGAGAGGAGACGAAATTGGGGGTATTTCTCCAGCCAAGTCAAGCTAATTCGGAGCTGCCGGAGGTGGTGGACCTTTTATAGGCACTGGTAGGGGATCTTATGCTTGGAAGACAAGCTTCCAAGCACAAGAGACCTCGCTGGAGATGGAAACCGTTGGAGACCCAAATCTCTCATGTGTTCGCATGAGAGATTGGGTGCGAATCAAAGATTGGGACCATGCTCAGATGGAAGGGAATTCCTCAGAGAATCTCTCTTCCAAATCTGGGAGATCTTTGAGGAATCAGGGAGTAATCCCCCTCCATTCCTCACCAGAGTAGGATTCCTACACTTTAATGGAAAAGGGACCTGATTGTAAGAGTGGCGAGGAAGTTAGGGGGGTCTATGCAATTATTTTCAAAAGTTAGGGGTCAGAATGTAATTGGGTGGACTATTTTGCAAAGTAGGTCAAGATGACCTTCCCTTAGGTCTAAATTTTGGTAAAAATCTAATTTAGACCTAAGGAATCCAATGGTGAAGTTGGAGTTTAGGTTTGACTACGTTTGACTGGACATTTTACACAAAAATCCAAATTAGGTCAAATAATGAGATAGGGCCCTAATCTAGGTCAAAATAGGTTCCAAAGGCCAAATTGAAGGTTCTAAACCCTAGGGGATATTTTTCCATGAATTTTAGAGGGTTTAGTTGATTTTTATCCTGACCAGAACTTTGCTGAATTAAGTGGGTCTGTTTTAGTGTTACAAGATGTCATTTAATTCCTAGTCTCACATGAACCCATTTCTGACTAAACCAACCTACTTTTCATCTTATTAAGACCATTTGACCTATGTTTTACCTCTGAGAAATCCCATTTATGTATTGCAATGGTAAAATTACAGTTTTACCCTTTGTTTCATGTTTTCTTCTCAGAACACTTATTCCTTGAATTAGGCCCTTCTTTAAGTTACGTAGGAGCTTTTATTCTCTTTCTTATGTCAAAATGAGCTAGTTAGGACTCATGATGAGGCTCTCATCAAGTGAAAATCTAATTGAGAGTGAGATTACTCAATTAGGTTAGGCTTAGGTCAATTGGACTCTCACTGAGTCCAATCAGACTTGTATGGGTTGAGATCAGAGCTCAATTGGACTCTACGAGTCCAATTGTCTATGATCCAAGTCAGTTGGTCTTAGTGAGAACCTAATTTGGTTCTTAGGAGGATCTAAGGGTAGCTAATTGGACTAAGTAGATCCAATTGGACTTTCTTGGGTTGATTTGAATCAATCAGATTTAGGTCCAACCCTAATTAGGTTCTACTGAGCCCAATTAGACTTGAATAGGTAGGGAAGGATCCATTGGATCCTGGGTAGACCCAATTGGATTTAGGTGCACTTAATCAAGTAGGAATGCACCCAATTGGATGTAGGTTAGGTAATTGGGTTTGGGTTGAGTCTAATTAGACTAGGCTGAGCCTAATTAGATTGGGGTTAGCCTAATCAGGTTCATTTGGACCTAATTAGAACAAGGCTGACCCAATTACCTCCAATTGAGCTACTTGGGATATCAAGGGATCTAAATGGTTTTCTAAATTGGGTTAGGGATAAGAGGATTGAGTATAGGGATAGTGGATAGTGGGAATCTGGATAGTGTTATCTAGGTTTTGGCTGAAGTGGGGAAATTAAGGTTTAGGGATAAGGGTATCCCGGAAGGGGGATAAGAGTTGGGATAATGTGGATAAGGGCATTGATAGCACTGTCCATGTTTTTGTTTTTCAGTTAAATTAGCCTAATAGGGAGGTGGCTTAGGGATAAGGATAGGGTTGTCCTAATGTTAGGGATAAGTGCAAGGATGTCCTAATGTTCTTCATAATTTAATCTAAGCATTAATTTCTACTTAGTAGAGTAGCATATCTTAACCCTACATTATTTCTTCTACTATTTATTCCTAAGTCTTGCTCTAGCTTTGCTACAGCTCCAGCTTCTCTTTATTCTTCAGATCCTTCTTCAGATCTTCTTGTTACCTACAATCCACACAATCCATTTAATCAGCACATTATAACATTATTTGATGCATAGCTAAAAGAAAGCAAGAAAGGTGCAAAGTATGCTCATGTATGCATGGATTACACTAAGTTATGCTAAGTTCTAACTTAATTTAGGTCATTTAAGACTTATGACTGCTGCACAATCATACCCGCATGCTTAAATTTTTCTAGTCTCTAGCAAATGCAAAACTAAGTTATTTACAAATGGGTCCTTAAAGGATTGATTATTATCAAGTGTATGACTAGAGATTCTTTTCTTTTCGTTTTCAACCTACTTTCTAGAAATCCAAACAATTGTGAAAGTGCAGCTATGTAGCTTTCACAATAGATTTGAGTGAAAAACTTGATTTACCTCTAAAGCCTGTACTTGACCCATAGTAAAATTCTAGCAGGATAGGCAAACTTCTTCCCTCGGGGTATTCAAGGTATTCTATGAATTCCACCCTGGCTTTAAGCTTGGGTAGAGAATGTTTGAGAATAATAGGTGCTTATTTGGTAGCTCACTCTCATTTGGTGCTACATAAAGATTAGTACTATAGAATCTAGATTTCCAAATTATTAAGTAAATCAACTCAGATAAGGACAAAAAAAAACTATGCTATCTTTTGGTTCCTCTGTATTCATTCTCTCTTTCTCTCCTTTTTTTTATTTAGAGCTCACAAACTCACCAGATTCACACATATGATCCATATTTGGTGGACTCACATGACATTAACACTTTAATTGAGTTCCCATAACCCTAACACTAAGTCAGAATTCCTCAGCCAGTATTCAGGCGGTCAGAAACACAGAAAAGGTAGGTTAAGGCCATATTTGGCGGATATCAAATGTATTTCATGGTATTGCCTCAATTCAATTGAAATAAGCACTAAAATATTTATAGACTTTTTTTTTCTTTTTTCTTTTTCATTTTCTTTACTATATTTCTTTTTTCTTTTTTTTCTTTCTTTTTTTCTTCTAATTTTTTCTATAACTGTTTTTTTCTTTTTTTGATATATTTATATATCAACACGACGCAATACAACATACGACATACACGACTTTTATTCAAGAGGCATTATTAGTGATTAGTGGTACTCAAGAGATATCGGGTGACTTATTTGGTGGAAGTGCCTATTCTCGACAACGGGAAAGATATGGATAGGACGGTGCATTTCTAACCTTAACATCAATACCCTCCTTCAACCGAGGATTTCGTAAAGGATGGTCATAACCATCCACCTTAGCCCTGGTTTTATGAAAACTCGATCTCCTCACATTTGCCTTATTTGGTGGCTCTCATAATTCACACAAAAATGTATACGCAGGTACCGAGAGTGGAACTATGCTTAATCTCTGAGTATCATTACCTAATTATCTAGAATTCCAGATTCCTTGCACTAATCTTAGAGCACCAGTACTCTCTACTCTCATCTCACACTATTTGGTGGATTTTTAGAAGATGATTTGCCTGACTCCCAAAACACTATCCAGGGGTTCAAGAAAAGAAGCACTACTTCTTCACGACAGACTAATGACGCCTATCAGTCTTCACAGTGATTCCATTGTAAAATCTACATGTGAGTGTGAAAATTGTACTGGATTCCAGATTATAGGAATCAACTAGAGGATAAAATCCTAATGCATTCTCTAAAGAAAATATTACTCATGAATGCACTACGTATATATGTTATATACAAGTAACCTCTTATAATTTGTACTTTAATGAAATTCCCTTATTGGGTTACATTCAGCTTGGTCCTAAATTTAGAGCAGGAAGGGTGAGTGGATGAGTCGGAAGTGGTTGTTGTGAATGATTTCTAGCTCCAATGTGAGAATTAGAGGTGGAGTCTGTTGTTCTTAAGTTAGGACCCTAAAGTACATATAACATTGATTGCACAACAATCATGCAACCTAAATCACCTGAATTAAGTTAGATTCTAGTATAACTTAGGGACAATGGATGCATAAGCATCGTAATTTGTATAATGGTTAGTTTGATTAACTGCATAGATAATATCGTCATTTTATGTACTAATTGATGTAAACATGTTTACACTACTTAAGATGTCTATTTATGTATGTTCTTAAGCATAGGATTGCATTGCATACTATAAATATTGCATAACATGCATAATCTTGCATTTAGAGTAGTTTGAATAAAATGGAGGTTAATTGTCTCCTTTTATGTTCATGGACAGGGCAAACTTTTTATCGGGGCCTCGGATTGAAGATCCAACCGTACAGATGTGATCAGGGCGACGATTGGAGTTCAACGACTCTAAGATCGCCCTAATCAGACATCTGTAGCATCAGATAGTGACCGGGGAACCCTAGAAGATCAAGGGCCAAGATGGTGTGAATCCACACTTCAAACAAAAAATCCAACCGCACGGATGGATTCGGATCGACGATCGCAGCCTAACAGCACGAAAATCGGCTCAATCTGACACTCGTGGCACCATCTACATCATCCAGAAGATGAATGGCCAAGATGGCGCCACGTGGTGCCATGTCAGCCATCCAACCGGCCCTCAGGACCGCCGCTGCCTCTCTAAAGAAAATCCAACGCACGATTTGGGTCGTTGGATCTTGATCCAACGGTCCTGATCATGTGTTCAAAAGTTTGGCCGCCCGCCCATCCACGTGGGCAGCGTAGTGGATAAGGCGCTTGGTCGCCTTCAGACACGGGTTCGAATCTGCATGCTCGGGCGAGTGGGCGTGAGGAGCTTCAAATCATCATCGAATGGCTACGCGCACTCGATAGCGCTCACGCGCCATAGACGCGCGGTGAAGATGCGGCATCACACGCGATGAGGCGCGTGGCTGAGGCGGGCGATGGATGCATCTCAGCCGTTCGATCTCGCGATCGAACGGTCGAGATTTAAAGTACGTGAACGCGCGTTGAGGAGTAGAAGGCGAGCGGGCGCGCACGTGCACTGCCCACGAAGGCCACGTTCAGACCTTTAGCGATGGTTTTATCCGTCACTAAAGGTCCTGAATTAATGTTTTTAGAGTTGTAATGACCAAATTGCCCCCACTCCTTGCAACTATAAAAGGAGACCCCCTCCATATGAAATTCTCATCCCTTCCTTCTCTTCTCTCCCTCTCCAAAGCTCAAGAGAAGCTTATCCCACACCCGGTATGCTTCTTGCGAGATAAAGTCAATTTTTCGTCCCCTTTCGGAAGTGGATCCTGCGATGACGATGATGTGCTGCCCCATTCCCGTTTGTCTTGCTTCGTCCTCCTTCGTCTTGCTCCATCCTCCTTTGTCCAGGTGTCGTCCCTTCCGGCTCGTCCTCCAAGCGACCGTCGAGGAGGATATCTCTCTCCCCATTTTTTTTTCTGCTTTCTAGAATAGATTTACTACTTTCTAGAGTAGATTTACTGCTTTCTAGTGTAATGAACAATCTTTCTAATGATGAAATTCCATTCTACATCTCTTTTTGATTTTTGTTTGTAATATTCTCTCTCTCTCTCTTCTATTTATTGTAAATAGTTAGATTGTTCTAATCAATTAATTTTCTTCGTGACAAATAAAACAAACGTGTGTTTTTAAATCAAACGTCCGCCTCCTTGTGTTCGACCTGGGATTTCTATTCCGGTATAAATTTTATTTGTTGAACACAAGTTCTTTGCTTTCATACTACGATGACAGGTTTTTCAAAATCAAACACGTTAGCATAGCAACTCGCTCGTTTAATATTTTGGCGCCGTTGCCGGGGAGGCGACGATCTTTGATTTTTTCTTCGCGTTTTCTAACTTACAAATCATTTACCTCACTTCTCTCCTTTCTTATTGTGATTGCAGGTACTCTTTTGAGATGAGCAAAAGCGGTAGATTGGAGTAAAGTGCTGTGGAAGGTTTTGTAAGTTATCCCCCACCTCTCACCCATTAGATTTCATTCCACAACATAATAACACAAACATCAATCAACCTAGGTGTACTTATAAACTCTAAGGTTAGATTGTTTGTTGTTTGACACCCATACTCACCTCAACCTCCATATTTAAAAAGAAAATTAGAAAAAAAAAATCTCACAGAGTTACACAACCTCATCTGATTTTCAAACTCAACCGGTAAATCGATCCTTGGAGCCGGTACACACATCCAAACACATAATTGAGTAGAAATCAGATTAGGTAATCATTTGTGTGCCTAATTAAGTGGTGCAACAGGCCAATTGTTTGAGTTGATTGGGCTGCACCACTTTCATTAAAATCAACTCATCAAGTAGCTGCCACTTAGGTTCAACTATTAGGGAATTACCAGGCACTCCACATTCTTTTAAGTTTTAAAAGAAAACATCTTCACCTGTGCTTTCAAAACCTGGTGTGCCAACAAAACTTGTTTGAAAACACCTAAAGTTGAATCCTAAAAGCTACTAAGCAAGATTTGAACCCTAAAATTCACTGCATCAAAAATAATCTTGCTTGAAAATCACTGGTTGTGCATGCACACACAAATCAATCAATTATTAAGGGCACAACCCAGATAAAGGGCCCATCACATTCCAAAGCACATTCAAGCCTAGCCCTAAATAAAATAGAGTAGACGTTGGCCTTAAGGATTCGACTCGCTCTTCAGAGCCCAGAACGAGATTATTTTCGATTAGTTTGTTTCTATTGTTCAATCTGATGTCTAGCTAGGGGAGCAGAATCAAACGATCGCGGCTGGGGGGTATACTAGAAATCGGAGGCGCAAGTCGAAGGAAGAACCTTCTCCCCAGTCCCTCCTTCTAACTGGTTGGATTGAATAGACAGAAGTAGATCAAATCGTTTCTCTATCTCAAGACGGGTTTTGGGAGTCTGTAGGTCTTTAGGCTTGCCCACTTAAGGACATGTTTGATTGCTTGTATTGCAGGGTGCCTTTCTTCCTCCCGTCTCTCATGAATCCTTCCACATATTACACGCATTCCCGCTCTTTCCCTCCTGTTTTGAATTATCCTCAACATGACGATTATCCCAACTCGTATTATAATCAACCATCAGTTAATTGGGATAACTCGGATTGGGGATACAGTTTTGGACCTCTGTGTTTAGGGTGTAACCCTGTGATTGTGATTTCTATCCTTCTCAGAGCCACATCGATTATAGATCGTCAACCTTTCATGAACAACCTAATACGATCTACAATCAAGAAGGATACACTGATCCTTACCCATCCTCTGATTACATTGCCTTTAGGACATCACCACCTTTTGAACAATTTAAAATGACCTATTATTAGGAAGGGTATAACGAATCTCAATTCGTTAATTCCCCTACATTGACCCCAAACCCGCCCAACCCTGAACCAACTCATTTGGTTCAGGGTAACCAGGTTCAAGATAAGGTTTTGGCTAACTTGAGGAATATCATACAATCTTTAGAAGTTCAGCCAATACCTTGCATTGAGAGATTGGAGCCCCTGATTCAGATGATTGATGATTTGAATATGTATTTGTTGGATTGGCTCTAGGATGTTAAGGATAAGAACCCGGGTGAGTTTCTACTTGGGAAGTTAGCGAAATTGAGGATGAGATTTGTGGTTGCTTTAGTTCAGTCGTGGGATGATTCCCAGGATGAACTCCCTTCAGGAAAGTTAATTTCAGAATTCATTCAGCCACCTGTTGGGGGACACGTGTTACGAGGCTGACCAGATTGAATTAGAACAACCAATTAAGGAAGATCTGATTTCTTCACCTGAGATCCCTGAGCCGGGGTATGAGGAAACGTATGTCTCCATGGACCAGAAAGTGACAGATGATTTTGGGACATACATTAATATGGATCTTGATTTATTTGATTGTGATGGTGAAGATTTAAGTTGCAAAGTCTCACGCGAGTTTACAGAACACGATTTCTGTGAGATGATTGGGCCTGAGGAATATGATAGATCATTTGATAGCCCAATAATTGAGGAAACTGATCTTATTGGGGCTCACATTACGGATCCAGAATCACATTTTTTGGAGGATTCAATTCAATGCCCTGATTGTCAGTTACACCCCATTGAGCTTATCGATGATTCTATTTCTGAGATAATTAGACCCAAGTTAATTCTGATTTAGCCACATCATTTAGACTTGGAGATTTTAAATGGGGTGATTAATATGCAAGAGGTCTTGGAATTTAACATTCTGATTGAGGAGGACAGGAGTTGGGAAGTTCTGATTTGGGAAGCTAACTTTAGAGGAAATAGAAGATTAAGTCTAAGGGATCCAATTCATCTGAAACCATCAAATCAAGACCCTTATGACATCTGTTCTGAGGATGTCCAACCTAAGCATGCATTCAATGATTGTCCTTTTGAGCTTGAATTCTCTGTAACTCGACTTTTTGGTCTTGGGTTGCATCCTCATAAATCGCAGGCTCGACCCGCTTGCATATTGATTTTAGGTTTTAGGTAATTTTTATCCAGAGCTGAGATATTCTCGATTATGGGGTATGGGTCTGCACCACAATCTGGTCCACATCTATTGACCTCTGCTGATAGGTCAGAGGTTTCTTATGTTTATTTTGATTCTGACCTGTACCTGTGAATTCTTTATTTCTCTTCTTTGTATAGTGTGCCTAGCTGAGGGCACTAAATTCAGCACGTATACAGTTCTTTTTAGTTTTTATCTCGGAGCGGACCTGACATTCACGCAATTCAGGTGCTTTCTACTCTATTTTATGTCTTTTTAATACAATAAGGACATTGCATTAGATAGGCATGGGGGGGTAGATATTCATCTCTGAATTTATTCGTCAGCTCCGTAGATTTATTTTATTTTATTTAAAAAAAAATTGGAATTAGGAAAGAGAACTTGGGTTTAAGAAAATTTTCAATCTTAGGAAATACTACATTATGATTTGAACACAAAGACCTTTCAGGTCTTTGGACTTAATCAGCCCGTGTATCCACTAAAATGTGGATTTATTTTTTGAGTCCTTGCTAACCTAAATTCTATTTTAATTAGAGTAAATAAGTTTAGGTGACAAGTACACGACTTATCAACCCACCCTCTAATTTGAGGGAATTTTGAGTTTTAAGCATCTACACACTATCTTGTCACTGACTCGTTGTTCGGCGATTTTAACGGAAATTGGGTAGCTAATGAACCTTCTAGGGTGATATGGCTGGCAAGTTATCGTGGGTAATAGCCCACAGGTAGGTTGTCCAGAGCCCAATCATTGGACCTTTCTGTAGCATTAGATAGTGATCGGGGAACCCTAGAAGATCAAGGGCCAAGATGGTGTGAATCCACACTTCAAATGACAAATCCAACTGCACGGATGAATTCGGATCGACGATCGCAGCCTAACGACGCAAAAATCGACTCAATCCAACACCCGTGGCACCATCTACATCATCCAGAAGATGGACGGCCAAGATGGTGCCACGTGGCACCATGTCAGCCATCCAATCGGCCCTCAGGACCGCCACTGCCTCTCCAAAGAAAATTCAATGCAACATCTGGGCCGTTGGATCTTGATCCAATGGTCCTGATCGCGTGTTCAAAAGTTCGGCTGCCTGCCCATCCACGCACATAGCGCAGTGGATAAGGCGCTTGGTCGCCTTCAGACGCGAGTTCGAATCTGCTTGCGTAGGCGAGCGGGCGCGAGGAGTGTCGGATCATCATCGAACGGCTGTGTGTGCTCGATAGTGCTCACGTGCCATTAGACGCGTGGCGAAGACGTGGCATCACACGCGATGAAGCGCGCGGCTAAGGTGGGCGATGGACGCATCTCAATCGTTCGATCTCGCGATCGAACGACCGAGATTTAAAGTACATGAACGCGCGTTGAAGAGCGGGAGGCGAGCGGGCATGCGCATGCCGGCCACGAAGGCCACATTCGGACCTTTAGTGACGGTTTTATCCATCACTAAAGGTCCTAAATTAACGTTTTGAGTTGTAATGACCAAATTGCCCTCACTCCTTGCAACTATAAAAGGAGACCCCCTCCATACGAAATTCTCATCCCTTCCTTCTCTTTTCTCCCTCTCCAAAGCTCAAGAGAAGCTTGTCCCACATCCGGGATGCTTCTCGCGAGATAAAGTCAATTTTTCGTCCCCTTTCGGAAGCAGATCCCGCTACGATGGTGACGTGCTGCCCCGTTCTCGTTTGTCTTGCTTCGTCCTCCTTCGTCTTGCTCCGTCCTCCTTCGTCCAGGCGTCGTCCCATCCGGCTCGTCCTCCAAGTGACCGTCGAGGAGGATATCTCTCTCCCCATTTTTTTTACTGCTTTCTAGAGTAGATTTACTACTTTCTAGTGTAATCATTTTCCCGCTTTCTAGTGTAATGAATAATCTTTCTGATGATGAAATTTCATTCTACATCTCTTTTTTATTTTTGTTTGTAATATTCTCTCTCTCTTCTATTTATTGTAAATAGTTAGATTATTCTAATCAATTAATTTTCTTCATGACAAATAAAACAAACGTGTGTTTTTAAATCAAACGTCCGCCTCCCTGTGTTCGACTCGGGATTTCTATTCCGGTATAAATTTTATTTGTTGAACACGAGTTCTTCGCTTTCATACTATGACGACAGGTTTTTCAAAACCAAACACGTTAGCGTAGCAACTCGCTCGTTCAACACTAATGAGAGATGGAATTAATTGCAGATGATTCAAAGCTGTAGATGACAGATCAGACCATACAGATCTGATCAGAACGACGATGGGAGTCCAACGCTTCTGAAATCGTCTCGATCAAACAATCAGAGCATTGTGTGTAGTCCATAAAAGAATGGAGATCATGGAGCCAAAGGACAAAGATCTGAGTGTCAGATGAAAAATCCAACTGCATAGATGGATTTGGGTCAATGATCACAGTCCAACGACGCAAAAATCAACTCGATCAGAGGTCACATCACTAGATACAAAGAAAAGAAGATGGATGGCCATGATGGTGCCACGTGGCGCCATCATAGCCTGCCCTCACCACTAGTTCATCTCTGAAGACCATCCTCGCCCACTCTCAACCGTTGGATGGCCATCCAACGGTCCACGATGCATCCACGCCATCCATCCAACGGCTAAGGATAACTAAACACAAAGAGGAAACCATAACAGAATGCACGCGTAGTGCATTGGCTCACACGCTTGCGCTGAATCCAAGCGGCGCCGGTTCGATCCACGCAACACCTCGAATTAGAAAAGAAGGCGAGAGGGTGCTATTGCTTGTTGGATTTGCATCGACGTACGCAGACGGGATCGCGTGGCGCGATTAGGATGCTTCGCAACTGCGTGTGCAAACAAACCATGTGTTTTGCGAAATGAAGGCGAGGTGGGCACGCACGTAACGATCGGACGGCTGGCGTTGAGGCACATTTCGAAGGCGAGTGGCGAGCGGGGAAACACAAAGCGTGCGCGAGGAGCGAGCGCGGCCATCCGATCAGGATCCAATGCATGAGAGTGTGCCACATGTCAACCAAAGATTAAATTCGAGTGTAGAGAAGGATTTTGAAGGTGTTTTGAGGCCTAATCAGGTCTGCTGATCTCTCGGTCGATGGATTTGATTAATCCTAAGGTTGTTGTACGAGATAGAGGGCCAAAGTACCCTTTTTGCCCTCCATAAAAGCTATAAAAGAAGGCCAAAGCCCCCCAGTTGAAGGCATCTCTTCATACAACTCTTGCTATTAACTTTAGACATCTCTTCCACCTTCTTCTCTACGATTTTCCATTCCTCCACAACTCTGCTTCGACCTTCGTCTTGATGCTTTGGATTTGAGGTGTTGCCGCATCTCATACAAGCATCCTACAAGCGACGTCATCTCTCTGCCTCTCTCTCTCTCTCTCCCTCTCTCTTTCTATCTATCTGCTATCTACCTGTTTCTATTAGCATTTTTTATTATGAAAAACTCTATCTAATTGAAATAAAATTCTGATTCTTTGGATATCTGCTTTATAGATATATACATATATATATCTCTAGCTAGAATTAGTTTTATTGAAAAGCTTTTACAAAAATTGAGATTGCCTCCCACAAACGACCTGATACTCACCGATTTTATAAATATTATTTGTTGACATGTTTTTGCGCTATACTACAACTGAATAATCTTTTTAAATGTGATTTACGTGCTGAACAAGTTGGTGCCATTGCTGGGGGGCAACGAAAATTTTTGAAACTTTTTTTGGTGTGAATTTAAGATTTCTAACTTGCTATTTTCGTTGATTTCATGTGTGTAGGAAAGCAAGGAAATCGAAACGAAATACGACAATGGGAATTGCATGTTCAAACCTCAGGTAAGTACCCGTAGTTTAGATTAGTTAGATTTAGGATTTGCTTGAATCGTAGGATTAGTTAGAATTTGTTTGCTTATTGAAAAAAAAAATTTTCTCTCTTGATTTTCGAGTTGAATAAAGTTTTATCGTAAAATTCAATTCTCGATGATTCATATGTCAAAAAAATCTCAAATTTTTATTGGACATGGGTATCAAAGTTGGGAACAATATATCCAAATTTTATATAAATCAGAGTTACAAAAAAATTTTGAAAATTCTCATACTGATCTATTATCAATTCAGTTACTATTCTTGATTTTTCGAAGTTTAAAATATCATAGAAATTTTTATGCAACTCTGATTGACTTGAAATTTATGGCACTGAATATCTGAGATAATCAAGAATTTAGGAAAAATATGAAAAAAATATTTTTTTGCATGTTTGATTACAAGAATTATTAAATCACAAATTGGGGGTTAAAATAGACTGCAAAACCCCCAATACACTTTAAATCAGAAAAAATAGAAAACATGCATTAAAAATTCTTGAAAAATATTTTCTGAGTGCCTAGTTAGTGGTGCAATAAGATCAATTGATTGCATTGCTTGGGTCGCACCAGTAATCTGATTTTTGATCTTAAAAGAACATTTAGAAATATCTGTGCATAGGGTTTCACGCTAAGGATAGAGCACACTTACATTCCATACTTAAAGGAAATCTATCAAACAAATTGAGATTTGTAAAACATTGGTGTGCCTCATCAAAACCTTGATTGAAGATATTAAATCAAGTGAACCCTAAAAGGCATTAACACAAGCAATTGAATCTTAAAATTCACTTCATCATAAAAAAAATTGCTTGTGAACCCTTTTCCTGTGTACTTTACATCTCTGAAATCAATTTTAAGGGCAATCACACCCCCTAATGCCCATCATATTCTAAAAGCACATCAAACCCAAGCTTAAAACTGAGTAGACATGCCCTAGGAAGGACTAATAGACTTGGGGACTTGAAACTAGATTGGGCTAATGTCAAGGGCTTGTCTACTTGGACCCACTGGTGACAAGAAAGGTCAGTACGATAACCGCATTAACCCTTAGTGGTGTCCCACTGTGTGGAGTGTCCTAAGGGGTCCCACCCTTCTGGCTAGCTAAGTAATTCAAGGGTTAATCTAACATAGTCTTATTCTGGGGAACCAGGATCAGGTCTATTTAGGGTTGACACTCTAAGGACCGGTTTGATTGCTTGTATTGAACGGGTGGGGTTTCTCTCATTTGTTTTCTCCTCATCTATAGACATTCTTCTGGTGTATGCAAGGTAAAAGATCTCAAAATCCTGATTTGCTACCACCATTAGAAAGAATTCCTAGGAGAAGGCTGAACCATCCAGAATCTGAATTTGAACCCTCTACAATGGCTAGTCACCACGAGGAAGAAGAGATCGATGAACAAAATCTGGATCTTATGACTCTTTTACAAAGGCATATCACTAAGCAGGGCTAGCATCATGATCGACAGATGGAAGTCATAGTGCAGGACATCACTCGACTCCAAAACACAAGGGTAGACCAGCCCCTCCGTGACTTTTATGACCCTCCTAATGCCCAACTTGAACCCTTTGTTAGGGTATCTTAGGATGGGGAAGATCTTGAACTCAAACCTCAGATCATTAACTTGATTCCCCACTTCCATGATCATGAGTCAGATGACCCCTTCCATTACCTTGAAGAGCTCCTACACATAGGAAGAACTTTTGACCCTAGGAACATGAATGAAGGTACCCTGATGATGAAGATGTTCCCATTCTCCTTGAAAGATATAGCTGCACATTAGTTAAGAACAATTGGTAGACCAATCCTAACTTAGGAAGACCTGAGAAGCACATTCCTAAAGAAATTCTTGTCTGTAGGAAAAACTAATGCCCTTAGATGTGCCATAACAACCTTTAAGTAGAACCTCGGGGAACAACTACATGAGGCTTGGAAGAGGTTCAATGATTTAGCTAGGAAGTGCCCTCATCATGCGATTCCGAAGTGGCACTTGGCCCATATTTTCTATTATGGGTTGAGTGATAATCTAAAGAATTTTGTTGATACAGCATGTGGGGGCAATTTCCTAAGCACAGACGCTGAGGGAGCCTTTCAATTATTTGAAAATATGAGTGAATATTCCCTCAACACTGCCTCAATGTTTGCCTTTAACGGAGCTAATCAACCAAGAAGCGGAGTTTATGAAGGTAATAACAATTCAAACTTGGTTGATTTAGAGCTAATTGCACAACGATTAGACAAGGTAAAACTCGTGGGAAAGAATGTGGAGAATTTGGATAAGAAGCTGGAGAACCTTTTAAAGGGCGAGAATTCCTTAGGTACACAACCTAGATTAAATCCTTTGCCTACCCAAAGAGTGCCTATGGTAACCCACAACCAATTCCCCAACCCTCTAGGTCAGGAATTAGTGCACAACATCATTGACCTAACCATGGCTCCAGCTATGAGCCAACTGTACTTGGACCCATCTCTTTCTGGGTACCAAGGAGGGACCTTGATGCCCTTGAATTCTGAGCTAGGTAGCCCGATGCCTAGTTATCCTGAGGATGTGAATGCACTCTAGGGTTACACTAGAAATGAGCTTTATTCAAATACTTACAACCTTGGATGGTGCAACCATCCTAATTTTGCTTGGTCAAGTCAGAAAATCACTTAGGGTCCTAACTTGACTAAGCCAAACACTTATGGGCAACCTAGTAGGGACACCCAACCACGCACATACCAGCCACAACCTAAAAACCAGCCCACTAATATGAGCCTGATCCTCAAAGAAATGAGAGAGATGAATCTGACACATAAAGAAGAAATGAATTAATTGAGGACAGATTTGACGGGATGATTAGACCAGCTAGTTGATGCTAGACAACACATGATGTTACCATCCCAACTTGTCCCAAACCCAAGGAACTTCAATAGGGTTAATCAGCACAACACACAAGAACAATAAGTGCACCTAATTTAGCTTGTTCCCCAGCACCCACCAGGCTTTGTTAACCCTAACCCAACCCATGCTCAACCCATTTTGCAGAACCCACCTTACCCTTCCAACCCTAATGCACATGCTTGTGCTATCACTTTGAGAAGTGGGAAACAAATCCAAGATCCTTCTACATCAAAATCTTACCAAGATCTTGAGGAGCCTGAATTTGACTTCGGAGACCAAGCTAATAAAAAAAACAAGACTCAGGATTTGAACACTCATGATTTTTCCCAAGCTCCTTTTCTTGAAGCCTTGATCAAATCCAGGGAAAAGAAAATCAACCAATCTAAGGAGTGGCTTCAGATTCTAAAGCAAGTCCAGGTAAATATACCACTCCTTGAGGTTATTGAGAACATCCTGGCCTGTGCGAAATTTCTGAAGGAATTACGCACACCAAACGGCAGGCCAAATCATCAAAAAGGGTCGTGATTTCTGAACAAGCCAGTGGCATCATCCTAAATAAGCTCCCTCCTAAAAAGAAAGATCCAGGGACCCCCTTAATCTCATGTGAAATAGATGGTTTCATCTTGGATCGAGCCTTATTGGACCTTGGTGCCTCCATCAACTTAATCCCCACAGAATTATATGAAGAGCTAGATTTAGGTCCCTTGCAACACACTGATGTGACCCTTTAGCTTGCTGATAGGTTAACCAAAATTTCGAAGGGCCTTCTGCAAAATGTGATTATAACAGTGAGGGATTTTGAATATCTTGTGGACTTCCTTATTTTAGATATGGAGGCATTAGAAAACTTGAACCACACCCCGATAATATTAGGGAGACCTTTCTTGGCCACTGCTAAGGCTCTAATCAACTGTGAGATGGGGATTATGCACATCACCTTTGGAAGGAAAAATTGTCAACTCAATATCTTTAAAGCTTCCCAAAAGAATAAGGTGAATTGTGGTTCCATTGAGGTTGTAGGAACAATTGAACAAGTTTTGGCAATTCACACTAATGATGATCCAAATCCTACCAAAGCTCAAGATCAGCACCAAAGGCAAGAAGGGGATGTACTTGAGGGTGATTCTGATTTACTACCTTCCATAGAAACTCAAATTGAAAAGGACATTAAGGAGATTGAGAAACTCTTGGGAGTAACTTATGATGAGTTAGATGATAACGTGAAGAATCCTCATTACACTCACCTTGAGATCCAGGAACTATTAAAGATTGAGGGAGTTCAAGAGAGTGGACAATCTAAGGACATGAACTAGGAAATAACCTTAGAAGAAGAAGTTCAACACATAATGAATTGAGGAAGAATTTATAAACCAACCAGTTCAAATGGATGGCTTGGATCTGAGGGAGAAATGATTTTGGATGAGGAAGAGGTAATATCTGATGAAGATTTTGACGAATTCAGCACAACTCTACCTTTTCCCTCATATGACCTAGAGCTTGGAGAAATCATGATTTTTGATATCAACTACCGATATAAGGATCCTTATGATTCTGATTTGGAACCAGATCTAAATCTCAATCGTGATCTCGATCCAGACCCTCTACCACCTCTTCTTGATCTATGGAACTGAATTAATGAACAGGCTCTGCATCTTCAACCTTATCCACTTGACCCTAGTCCATATTCCAAATCAGAAACTCTCTGGAGTAGGACTACATCATCAGCTGGTCTACATCTGTGGATCATTGATTCTTGGACCAAATGATCTTATCTTTATACTGATCTTGAATCTCTCTGCAATAGTTATTACTTTTTCTCTTAACCCATAGTATTGAACTACATATTTTTGGGTTTAAGTCCAGCAAATGATGTTAAACTTAGTGCTGGCTGGGAGGTAACCAGCACTCTGTACAGGTAGCTCTGCATCCTCTATATTCATGCTGACCTGGATTAACAAGCGTAGTCAGGTGATATCCCCTCCTCTTGCTTATTATATTTTGATTTTCATGCATACATTTCAATGAGGACATTGTAATGAATAGGCATGGGGGGGTGGACATTGCATGTCTAATTTTTATGTCAAAAAAAAAATGCATTTAGGTGTAAAGAGTTTTTATTAAGGTTTTATTAGGGATTTATTCTTAAGTTGATTCCTAAGTTTAGAATCCAGTACAGTTTCACACTTACACGTAGAATTTGCAATGGATCCTCTGTAAAGACTGATAAACATCTTTAGTTTGTCGAGAAGAAGCAATGCTTCTTCTCCTAAGCCCTTGGATAGTAATCAGGGAGTCAGGCAAACTATCTTCTAACAGATCCACCAAACAAGTGTGAGGTGAGAGTAGAAAGCCTACTGGTGCTCTAAGGCTAGTATGAGGAATCTTAAACTCTAGATAATGAGATAATGATACTCGGAGTTAGGCATAAGTGTTCTCTCTTGGTTTCTGCGTACAAGTTCTTAGTGTGAATATCTTGAGAGCCACTAAATAAGGAAAAATATGCAGAGAGCGAGTTCTGATAAAACTAGGACTGAGGTGGATGGTCACGACCGTCCTTTATGAAATCCTTGGCTGAAGGAGGGTATTAATATTAAGGTCAAAAATATGCTATCCTATCCATTCCTTTCTCAATGCCGAGAATAGGCACTTCCACCAAATAAGCCACCCGATATCTTCTTGAACATCCCCCAATCCCGAATAATGCCTTGTGAATAAAAGTCGCAAGTGATATTGTGCTGCATTAGTAGATGTCTGGATGTAAAAGAAAAAGCAAAAAAATAGAAAAAAATAGATATATATATGTCTATGCGTATAAAATATATATATATATATATATATAAAAGAAAAGAGAGTAGAAAGAAAGAAAAAGCATAAAAGAAAAGAGTTTATAAGTGTTTAGATTTTACTTCAAAGTGCATTGAGGCAACAACACCTACCACCCTCATGATCCACCAAATACAACCTTGACCTATTTTTCTGTATTTCTGGCTGCTTGAATATGGGCTGAGAAATTCTAACTTAGTCGTAGAGTTATCAGAACCTAATCAAAGTATTAATGCCAGGAGAGACCACCAAATATACTAACAAATTTGGTGAGATTGTGAGCTCATAAAAGAAAAGAAAAGAAAGAAAAGAGAGGAAAAGAAGAAAAGAAAAAAAAGAGATAGAAAGAAAAAAAAAGGAGAGAGAATGCATACAAAGGAACTAAAGAGAGCACAATATCTGGCTTCTCTTTGAGTTGAATTATTTAATAATGTGGAAATCTAGGTTCTAAAGTACTAGTCTATATGTAGCATCAGATAAGTGTGAGCAACCAAAAACAAATCCACTTGACTCAAAATCATCTTCTACCTAAGCCGAAAGCTAGGGCAGAATATGCAGATTACTTTATAACCCCGAGGGAAGAAGTTGCCTATCCAAATAAAATTTTACTAAGGGTCAAGTACGAGTTTTAGATGAGGATTATCTTTTCACTTAAATTCATTGCATAAGCTACAACAAAACACATTCACGATTATTTGGATTACTAAAGTCTTGGATGAAAACAAAAGCAAAAGAAATAAATCTCTAGTCAAACTCCTAATAAAAATTAGTCATATAGGACCACTTTATGTTTAGTCTTGCATTTGCTAGGTACTAGGAAGATTTAGGCATGGGGGTGTGATTGCACACAATCATGCAACCTAAATCACCTGAATTAAGTTAAATTTTAGCATAACTTAGGGACAATGCATGCATAGGCATCGTAATTTGCATAATGGTTAGTTTGATTATCTGCATAGATAATATCATCATTTTATGTACTGATGAGAGATGAAATTAATCATAGATGATTCGAAGTCTCGGATGACATATCACACCGTACAGATCTGATCAAAACGACGATGGGAGTCCAACGCTTCTTAAATCATCTCGATGAGACAACCCGAGCATCGTGTGTAGTCCATAAAAGAATGGAGATCATGGAGCCAAAGGACAAATATCTGAGCCTCAGATGAAAAATACAACCCCATGGATGGATCCGGATCAACAATCGCAGTCCAATGGCACAAAAATCAACCTTATCGGAGGTCTACATCACCAGATATAAAGAAAAGAAGATGGACGGCCATGATGGCACCATGTGGTGCCATCACAGCCACCCCTCACCGCTAGCCCATCTCTGAAGGCCATCCTTGCCTGCTCTCAACCGTTGGATGGCCATCCAACGGTTGAGAGCAGGCAAGGAACGGTCCATGATGCATCCACGCCATCCATCCAACGACTAAGGTTAATTAGACACAAAGAGGAAACCATAACACAATGCACGTGTAGCACGTTGGCTCACATGCTTGCGCTGAATCCAAGAAGTGCCTATTCAATCCATGCAACACCTCAAATCAGGAAAGAAGGCGATCGGGCGCTATTGCCCTTTGGATTTGCATCAGTGCACATAGACATGACTGCGTGGCGTGATCAGGATGCTCTGCGGTTGTGCGCGCAAACAAACCACTCATTTTGTGAAACGAAGGTGAGGCACGCGCACGCGTAAGCTGTCTGATCATAAGATCACACGGTTGACGTTGAGGCCCATTTCAAGGGCGAGCGGCAAGTGGGAAAACACAAAGCATGCGCGAGGAGTGAGCGCGACCATCCGATTCGGATCCAACGCACGAGAGCGTGCCACGTGTCAGCTAGAGATTAAATCTGAGTGTAGAGAAGGATTTTGAAGGTGTTTTGAGGCCTAATTAGATTTGTTGATCTTCCGATCAACAGATCTGATTAATCCTAAGGTTGTTGCAAGAGATAGAGGGCCAAAATACCCTTTTTGCCCTCCATAAAAGCTATAAAAGAAGGCCAAAGCCCCCCAGTTGAAGGCATCTCCTCATACAACTCCTGCTATCAACTCCAGACATCTCTTCCACCTTCTTCCCTGTGATTCTCCATCCCTTTGCAACTCCACTCTGACCCTCATCCTGGTGCTCTGGATCTGAGGTGCTGCCACATCTTACACAAGCATCCTACAAGTGGCGTCATCTCTCTACCTCCTTTTATCTCTCTCTCTCTTTCCTTCTCTCTATCTATCTGCTATCTATTTGTTTCTATTAGCATTTTCTATTGTGAAAACTCTATCTAATTGAAATAAAATTCTAATTCTCTGGATAACTACTTTATACATATACATATATATATCTAACTAGAATTAGTTTTATTGAAATGCTTCTGCAAAAATCGAGATTGCCTCCCTATGAATGGCCCGGTACTCACTGGTTTTACAAATATTATTTGTGGACATGTTTTCACACTATACTACAACTGAATAATCTTTTTAAACGTGATTTATGCACCGAACAAACATGCTGCTCCGAGGTTTTCCTAAGTGTTGGCATAAAAATTTTTTAGTTTTGATGTATCTACCCCCCATGCCTAAGTTCTTGCATGTCCTCATGCATGAATCTAGTGAAAATAAATTGACTAGGAGTGCATGGGTAGAGATCACCTGGAATTTCTCCTGAAATTTTACATTCTGCACCGGCCAATCTGATGATATGTAATAGAAAGGAAATATGTTAAAAGAAAAATATGCTATGTATAAAAAGAATCTGTATAGATGGTATTTATAAATGCTAAGTATGCTATGTTTAAGTGTTGAGTTTAACGCCTCCAGCTGGGTGAAAACTCAATCAGATGGATTCGTGATTGTGTAAGTGTTGGTTAAGATCAAGAGAAAGACATGTTTGTGTGCTCCCAGAATCAGCGGTCCACAAATGCGAACTAGCTGATTATATACCCCTATTCCAAAAAGTCTAGCTGTAGCAAAATGTGGAGTGAGGGCACAAAACAGAGGATAATCAGAGTGAGGATCTTGCTGATGATTCTGCTGAACTATCATGTTCCAGAATTCAACAGGAAATTCCTAAGGGAGTAGATTGATATCATCTTAGAGTATGTCAGAACCAGAGTCTGAATCATAGGGGTCTTCATAATGGTAATTAACATCAAAGATCATGTCCTCTCCAGGCTCTGGGTCATATGAGGGTATGCGTGAAAGTAGAAGTTCTGTGGGGAGGTCACTGAAATCCTCGTCCAAAATCACTTCATCCTCATCAGTATTCATCTCTGATTTCTCGGAAGCTAACTTAGTCTTCCAGTTGAGCCATCCCTTAGATTGACTAGGCTTATAAGTGAGTTCCCAGTTCATTCTACTCAGTGTTTCACCCTCATGTAGTGGGTTCCTCATTAATTCCTACCTCAGATAGCACATCCATTTCTTCAGGCAAAGCATCCATAGCTATTTCTGATCTTTGGATATCATAATCAGGGATAGAGAGCACCATCTTAGAGTCTCCAATATTAGAATCAGGGATGTAGATGAAAGAAGGATGCAAGTCAGATGGTGTTGGATCAGAAACAGATTCACCTTCCATGGGAAGTGGCCTAGATTGATTAGTAGTGTCACATGGAATGCTTGCCTCAAGATCCATATCCTCGAGTAGATCTCCTTCCTTCATCTCATCCAGGTTGTCCAACCCATGGGGTATCTCCCAAGATTCAAGGTATCCAGATTATGAATCGGTCTTGAAGATACTAATCCTTTCCTCATCATTTTCATGAATGAAGTTCTCAAATGAACCCATTTGGAATACTTCCTGCTCATGTCCCATATCCAAACTAGATCCTGAATCTATTTCAAGTATCTGCTCCTGAGAATCTCTTGTGTCACCTTTAGGCGTGGTCATTTCAGGTTCTTTGAGGTCTTCAAGGCTATTTTCCACTTGATATCGCAAAAGTAGTATTTCTTGAAGTTCCCGATTTTGTCCAATTAGCCATGTCATCGCTGCTGTTTTCTGAAGGGCCTCCATCAAAAGTTCTTGAAATGGAATCCAAGTTCGTCTTTGTTCTGGATCAGTAGTAGCCTGGATTTCGTGCAGATAGAATGCGACTTGGTCTTTAGTCTTAGCTATAGCTAGTTGTATTTTGTAATGTGGTCGCATATATAGTGGTAGTTCTTCATGTGTTCCAGGGGGTGAATCAGGTCTACCCATATTCCATGGGTAAGATGGAGTACTATGGAGATCGTATCCAGGGTCATAAGATTGGGTCCTTTACGGAGTTGATTGGTATGGCTCATAGTATCCAGGGTCAAGATATGGGTTAACCATTTCGGCAACCTGAGAAGAAGGATCATGTGAAGCAAAAAGTTGTCTTTGCCCCCTTGGGTTTAGATCCCAAAGTTGTGTTGATTCAATGACCCAGGCTCCCAGATGAGACCTTGGGTCCATATTGTTTGGATCCTCATCAGGTCCAAGGTTAGCCATCTCGATTAAGAGGATAAAGGAAGAGGGGTGAGAAGATGGTCCGAGTGAGGTGACTCACCTCCTTGAGAATGGCTCCTAAGGTCCAACCAGTAGAGGTCTAAGTGATCTCCTCCCTCGCATACACCAAACAACCCTTGGGTTAGTGCATTTAAGCCAGACATGGCTAAGGCCCTGTCAACCAGATGACCAGATTTTCCGTTAGAATTCTAATTCCTGAAGAACAAATTCGTCGTTCAACCGACTGAAAGCAGTCTTAACCACCAAAGCTAACCCAACCAATCTGAATGAGGGGACTAAGGGGAAGGTTCTTCCTTCGGCTTACACCTCCAATTCCTTTGTACCCCTGAGTCGTGATCATTTGATTTTGCCCTATAGATTTGGCTAAGGTTTGACTAAGGCAGTTGTGACGACCCAGTAGTACGACAACGAATTTAGGTTCATTTATGTATTTTAACAATTTTCTTAACCCTTTTTCTTCAGCTGGGGTCTGTGGTGTGATGTAGACACATTTAATTAGGTTAAAATGCCTATTCATACATGTTCCTAGGATTAGATTTGCATTTCATGTTATAAATATTGCATAGCATGCATCATCCTGCATTTAGAATAGTTGTGTATATTTTAGGTTAATTACATCCTTTTTATGGCCAAGAGGGAAGGAGATTTATTTCGAGGTCTCGGATTGATGATCTGAATGTATGGATCTGATCAGGATGACGATCGGAGTCCAACGCCTCTGAGATCGTCCTAATCGAAATCCCGTATCACCTTATGCGATCTGAGGAAGATCAACAGCCAGGGGGTAATGTGACATCCTTACAAGCTTCGGATGAAAAATCCAACCGCACAGATGGATTCGGAGCAACAATCGCAATCCGGCAGCGTAAAAATCACCTCGATCCAAGCACCGTGGCACCCTTTGCAACAGAAAGAAGATGGTCGGCCTAGATGGCACCACATGGAGTCGTCTAGGCTGCCCAACATTGGCCATCAACGGCTACTGGCTCCCCCTCATCATCAGAGATCTTGCTCCACAACTGTTGGATCAAGATCCAATGGCTGAGGTTCCTCCACACTTTCAACTCCCATGCTATCTTCGTGACTCAAACGCTCCCTTGCCTCAACAGTAGCATGCTCAGCTTGTAAACAAGAGGCGCGGGGTCGAATCTCACTGAGCCTCCAATCCAGCCCAGTGGCAAGGTGCGCTATCGCAAACGAGTGATCGAGATGTAGCTACGTGGGTGCACGAATGACTGTCGATCTAGTGGAGGTGATCACGTAGGTGTCGACGCACATCTCCACGCGCGATCTAACGCATGCGCGAGCGAGTGCGTGAGTTGGCGTGACCTTTAGCGACAGCCTAGCAGACCTTTAGTGACTCTTATAGCCGTCACTAATTGCTTGTAGGCGCAAGGCTAGCCACAGATGTGAGAGGTGGGGGCACGATCTTCAAGGACAACTGCAGGGGTCATTAGTGATGCTTGCAGCTGTCACTACAACCCTCTACAACAATTTCTTCTTCTTCCCTCCACTATATAAATACCCCTACACCCCCATTCCTCTTCATCTCTACCTACTCTACTCCTACCTACTCCTAAGCTCTAGTAGCATACCAAAGCTCCATTAGAGCTTACTCTCAAGCTCCAAAGGCCTCCTATTAGTGTAGCATTCCTTTATCCCACCAAATATTCATTCATCATCCCATCACCTTCATCGGTCGCCTTGGAGCCATCCTCCCACCTCCATTTCGGTAGCAGATCACCTCTGCCTCCTCACCTCCATTCCAGAACCTCAGTGAAGCATTCCTCTACTCGGGATCCTCCTGCATCTCACCTCTGTCGTCCTGCTCCTCAAGTCCTTCATCCAAGCTTCTGCCAGGCGCCGTTGTCTCGCCAAACAGCCGATTTGGGAGATTCCTTCTCACCTCTCTCTTTCTATGCTTTCGTAGATTATTGTAATAGAAAATTGTGCAATATATCATATTTGTTCCATCTCTCTTGTGAATTTATTCTGCTTGTCTTTTTATTTCAAAAACAAAAAAAAATAAAACCTCAAAATACCAAAAAGAAACAAAACGAAGCATGATTTTCAAGCAAGGTAAACGTTGCCTCCCTGTGTTCGACCTAAGACTCCCTTGGAGTTTCAATAAAATTGTATTTGATAATAAGTTTTGTGACTACGACGACGAGTTCCTCCAAACCCCGATTTCTACCACGTGAAACACGTTCATCATGGTGAGTGGCCCACAAGGTGACCAAGCTCACCGGCTATCCACTAGACTTGATTTGGTCTAGGTTAACCCAAATGTGTGGTCTCTACAATTTTGACCCTAAAGGTGTAACCTAGGGTTCATGCAGTTCTAGGGTTTAAGCAGACCAACAAGAGTAAAATAGTTCTCTAAGGTACAAATGGAATCCAAATAATTTGCAATTTGACATACAGATTCCTTTTTTAATTATCCTTTCAGATAATATTTTTTGAAATTTTTACTACTTCAATCAAATAAATAAGAATTTTTAAATGTCAGGTGGTTAGATCAAGAATATTGACCCTTAGTCGATTTTCCAATTTGAAATAGTATAAAAAAAACTCTAAAAATTTGGGAAAAATATGTAAATGAAAGCTAGTTAGATTACCTTTCAAACTCCATAGTTTTTGGTCAGATCAGACTTGCAAATTGTTTGAAATTACTGTTTGAAATTAAAAAATTATCAAATATGGGTCAGTTTGATCCCCTTGTAATTCGTAAATTTTTTAAAATTTTATACTTTTAATTTTTTCAGATGAACTATGATGTTTGAAAGATATTTTGAAAATAAAGCTCTTGCCTGAATTTCATAATTTTTTGCCTAATATATTTTCGATAATTAAATTTTGAATTTGCTATTTGAAATTAGGCTGAATTTCAGAATGTGGTGAAAAGGCTTCTAAAAGTGGTTTGAAATTTAAATTCAAACCTTCCACCAAAACATTTTTTTTTCAAAATATTTTGTTTTCCGAATTTTTTTTAAACTTTTTGATTTTTTTTGAAGGAAAAAAAGCATTTTCAAAATTTTCTCTCTTTTTCAAACTAACCTAAGATTCAAAAGAAACCTAATCTAAAACCTAAAAAAAGGTCTTTTTTTTTATTTTTTTCGAAAATATGCAATTTTTTTTAGAAAGAAAATTCTAACTAAAATCTAACTAGGGTTTATGAAAGGAAACCTTACACTAAGAGTGGAGATGTGCACCTGATTTTAATTCGCGCTCGATGTGTGCACAGATCCCATTTTTCCCATTTTCCTGCACATCAAAAGCAAGTAGAGAGATATTTGTCACTTAGAACTTCTAGAGATCAAAAATCAAGAATTGTGTTGCCTTCCTGGCAACGGTGGCATTTGTCTGATAGGATTTTCGCATTTTCGAATATGAAAATCGTTGTTATGTCGTAGTATAGTGAGAAACCCGATCAAAACAAAAATATTTGTAAATTACAAGGTGAGTCCCGGTCGAACTTAGGGAGGCATTTTGGAAATGCGAAATCTGATTCCAATCTCTCTCTCTCTCTACTTGCTTAAAAATGCATGCTAGTTTATAATAATTTTTAGGTGTTTATGCATGACATGTCATTGCTAAAGATGCAAAAATTAAAATAGGCAACTTTAATCACAAGAAAATATGGCCAGGAAGCACATGGTGATTTTTCAACACACACACACACACACACACACACATATAAAAGGATGATTTTCATTGAGTCCAGAATGGTTGCTATAAAGCAAAGCTTGAGGAAAGCTTGTATAGGAAAGCTTAAAGCATAAAAATATCTAGCAGAAAACAAGTGCTTGTGTGGATCTACAGGAAGATTACACATGCATCATTGAGGGGGGAAAGAGAGCTAAACCACCAAGCAGAAAATAAAATAGAGAAAAGTTATGAAGAACTACTACATATCTAGCAGAAAGAAGGGCATCGAAGGTGGTCTCCAATGGCCTTTGAGGTTGAGGTGGTAGGGAGAAGGAGGGGCAGCCAATGGTTCTTAGGCCAGCTCTTGGAGAGAGTAAGTGATGGGAACACCATCATGATCCATAACTAGCTCATTTTGACCCAATGAAGTCAATAAATGCTCCTACATAACCGCCAGAGAGACAAGTGATTGCATATTCATTATGAAAGAAAAATAGGAAACTAGGCTTAAAACTATAATTTTACCATCTCATCATGAATGCAGTACAACCAAGGGTTTTCTCAGGGGTTGAATGAAGGTCAATTGGTCTTAAAAAGATAACAAGTGGGATAAAACAGATAGAAAAGGGTTTGCATGTGTTCCGAGAATTAAATGACTTTTGAAATCCTAAAAACTAACCCACTTAATTAACTGAGGTTTTGATCAGGATAAATTCACCTAAACCCTCTAAAATTCATAGAAAAATATTCTCCAGGGTTTAGAACTTTCAATTTGACCATTAGAACTCGTTTTGACCCAAAATAAAACCATAGACAGACATTTGCCCTAATTTAGATTTTTACATAAATTACCCAGTCAAACATGGTAAAAATCAAAATCAAACTTCACCATTGGATTCCTTATGTCCAAATTAGGTTTTTACCAAAATTTGGACCCAAGGTGAGTTTGTCTTGACCTAGTTTGCAAATTGGTCCTATTTAATTACATTTCTACCCTTAACTTTCAAAATCTTTGCGAACAGACCCCTAAATTTGTCATCATTCTTACAAAAAGTCCGTACCACCATTAATCCTATTCTTACTTGCTCCGACGACCTTAAAATGGAAAGAACTTCCTGATTTCTTGACGAATCCCTTTCAAATTTGAAAGGGAAGTTCGTCAAGAAATTCCCTTCCTTTTGGACCCAATCCTAAGCCAAAGAACTTACCCAATCTCTCATGCGAACGCATAAGATATTTGGGTCTCAAGAAATTTTCCAATCCGGCAACCTTTCCAAGCTTTGGAAGCTTGCTTCCCAAGCTCTAACCGTCCTCCTAAGGTCTATAAAAGCACCTCCTGCTCATACCGACTCCTTCAAGCTTGAATTCCGGTTGTGAAATCCCCTTTTAGTCCTTCCTCTTTCAGTTGCGAAGCTCCACAAGTTCCGGTGACTCCTCCTGCCCTCTCTCGTCGTATGACCACAAAACTAGTGGCTGGATTCTCTTTCCCTCTCTTGTCTGCTCTTGGCCATACCAGCAGGAGCTCTTCTACCACCGTCGTCGTCGCCGTCTCCCTCATCGGAGAACCTTTTGTCCACAGCACCGGCCAACCACAGCCGACGCCGCCCTACCCCTTTCATCCTTAGATTAGGTCCCCACCTTCCCTGTCCTTCCCTCCTTTTTCCCTACTTCTATCCCTCAAAAGCAATCGCTGACCACACATCTCCCCCTCCATCTTCTTTTGCTCCGGCGAAGCTCTGGCAATGCCCAACCACTGCTCCACCACACGAATCACACCGCTATCACCTCCATAAGCTCTTCCGTGATCCACTCTTCAAAACCCCTCTCCTATTTCATCCTATTGACCTCTCATAACTGCAACTGAACAAACCCATCACCGACCTTTGTCTCGACTTTGTCTGACCACCACGCACCTCCATCCTCCACGAAACCACCACCATTACATTCGCCAATGTCTGATGAACCTTCTGAGGTGTTTTGACGAGGCTGAAAGGCCTTACTCTCTATTTCAGGTTCAGGCTGGAGCTCTACCACCATGTTGTCTTCTTCGACAGTGTTTGTGGTGTTCTAACCGCAAAGTCCCCAAGTGACACCATTAGGAAGTGTGAACTACCTCCAGGAATGTCCCTAGGTGGTCAATTGGGAGCATTGACCACTTCAACAATGACATTTGAAGGCCACCTGCTACTACTGTTCGCGCGAAGGAGAGGGAAGTGAATAGTGCCACATCATGAACAGATGACCCTACAGCCACGCATAAATTATATTTGTCAAGTAGGCTATTCGCCTCCAAACAAGGGGTGAGGTCCCTCCCACCCACACACGCCTTGTTCATGATATCTGCCCGTGGACCTGGCCTGACCTGTTTACTCGCCTAGCCAATCACACCTTGACTGCTATCCTACTGCAGGCAGCCCTAGACTCGGGTGCACGTGTACCCGATAACCCGATATCCTGAGAAAAGGCCTTGGGAGGGTGGAGCCTAAGAGAGAGAAGGAAGGAGAGATTGTGCAGGGGTAGGGGAGGGTTTTGCTGCAGAAGACATTGGCTGACACTTAGCCAATTTGAGAAGTTCCCCTCCTCTGTGTGAAGAAGGAGAAGGAAGCAGAAGAAGAGAAGATGACTTGACGAAGAAGAGGCTGGAAAGAAGAAGAAGAAAGAGAATAATCGCAGTAGAGAAAGAAAGGAGTAGCAGCAGAGAAAGAAGGCTGTGCACTGTAGCATTAGACATTTAAGCCGTCTGATCCCACTTTTAGACGTCTAATTTGAGTTTCTAAAGCTATAATTAACTCTGATATTGTGCTTCTAGTTGCTATTATTGTATAAGGGTAATTGGAGACTTAAATCACCATTTTACCCTCTTCATTTTGCACATTGATAATTGATTTTTATATTATTCTGCATTAAGCTTTTACTTATATATTGTGCTCATTTACATTATAAATTGTGATCTTGAGTTTTAAATTCCATATTGCTTCTTGTGTTCGACCTCGGAATCTTTTTCGAGTAATAAAATTTATTTGTTTAAATGTTATTTTGGCTATACTGCAATGCGACAATCTTAAAACACTGATCTAGCGTTCGAACAGTAAGAGAGGGTGTTCTTGAGTTGGCGTGGAAGTGGAGTGGCCATGGTGATGGGGTTGTGGAGGTGGAGGTGAATGGAGGTGGAGCTATACTAAATGGATCCAAGAATCAAGATGGGTGCAAAGGCCCCCTATGGGGTCTTTTTATCGACCCTTGGCAATCTCTCTAGAGAGGTGTAGAACTCTCTAGAGAGAGCTCTATGTGGCTGGCCACGAGTGGTTGGAGGTGGTTTTTAGATCCACAAAATGTGGATCTAAAAATTTGAATTACTCTTGGTTGCTATTTTTAGCAACCAAGGTAACACACTTGGATAAGAGTTCTAGAGAACTCTTAGTATATTTTCGGCTAGGTGAGTGTGTGTGTGTGTGCGCGTGAACATGTGTGTGTATGGCTAAGTGGTCTAGGTTAGGTCATAGAATTAGTGTTGGAAACACTAATTACTAAGGTAGATGCACAATTAAACTTGACACAAGTTTAATTGAATGAGTGCAAACCTAATTTAAAGTGAGATTATTCAATTAGGTTAGGCTTAGGTCAATTGGACTCTCGCTGAGTCCAATCAGACTTGTGTGGGTTGAGATCAGAGCTTAATTGGACTCTGTGAGTCCAATTGACTAAGCAATTGTAATTGACTATGATCCAAGTCAATTGGTCTTAGTGAGAACCTAGTTAGGTTCTTAGGAGGGTCTAGAGGTAGCCAATTGGACTAAGTAGATCCAATTGCACTTGTTTGGGTTGATTTGAATCAATCAGATTTAGGTACAACCCTAATTAGGTTCTACTGAGCCTAATTAGACTTGAATAGGTAGGGATGGATCCATTGGATCCTAGGAAGACCCAATTGGATTTAGGTGCACCTAATCAAGTAGGAATGCACCCAATTGGATGTAGGTTAGGTAATTGGGTTTGGCTAAGTCTAATTAGACTAGTCTGAGACTAATTAGATTGGGGTTAGCCTAATCAGGTTCATCTAGACCTAATTAGAACAAGGCTGACCCAATTACCTTTAATTGAGCTAATTGGGATATCAAGGGATCTAAATGTTCAATTGAGCTAATTGGGATATCAAGGGATCTAAATGGTTTTCTAAATTGGGTTAGGGATAAGAGGATTGAGTATAGGGATAGTGGATAGTGGGAATCTAGATAGTGTTATCCAGGTTTTGGATGAAGTGGGGAAATTGAGGTTTAGGGATAAGGGTATCCCGGAAGGGGATAAGAGTTGGGATAATGTGGATAAGGGCATGGATAGCACTACCCATGTTTTGGTTTTTCAGCTAAATTAGCCTAATAGGGAGGTGGCTTAGGGATAGGGACATGGATAGGGTTATCTTAGGACTAAGGATAGGGATAGGGTTGTCCTAATGCTAGGGATAAGTGCAGGGATGTTCGAATGTTGTTCATAATTTAATCTAAGCATTAATTTATACTTAGTAGAGTAGCATATCTCAACCCTACATTATTTCTTTTACTATTTATTCCTAAATCTTCTGCTCCAACTTTGCTGCAGCTCCAGCTTCTCTTTATTCTTCAGATCCATCTTTAGATCTTCTTATTACCTACAATCCACACAATGCACTTAATCAGCACATTATAACATTCTTTGATGCATTGCTAACATAAAGGAAGATAGATGCAAAGTATTCTCATGTATGCATGGATTACACTAAGTTATGCTAAGTTCTAACTTAATTTAGGTGATTTAAGACCTATGATTGCTACGTAATCACCTAACACTTTAAGTGCCTACCTGCAAAAACCCCAAAAATAATCCCATATGCTAATTATCTGCCTTATCGCCACTCCATACCCCCTCACCTATATAACACCCTGTACTCCCACCATGTGTGGGCGTCGGCTAGCACTCCACTTTCACTAGCAACAACTCCATTTCCCCTCCCCTCCATAGTCGTGCACACATACAGCCACCCAGCTGATTGCGTAGCAATCATAGGTCTTAATTGACCTAAATTAGGCTAGGAATTAGCATAAGTTAGGGTAGTTCATGCATGCATAAGCATTATTTGCATCTTTATTGTTCTTCCTATAGCTATGCATAGAAAAATGCTATAATATACTAATTTGATGCATTATATAAATTGCAGGAAATAGGAAGCTCAGGAGCTGGACCTGAGATTAGATCTGAAGCTGGACCTGAAGCTAGAGTTGCAGTAGAGCTGGAGCAGAAGACCTAGAATAAGATGTAGTAGACAATAATGTAAGGGGTTGAGGTATGCTATTCTGTTAAGCAGGAATAAAGCAGTAAATTACGAAGAAATTAGGTCCATCCTAACCTTAGGAAAGCCTAGAAGCTTTCCTAAGCCTTAGCCACCCTTAGATTAGGTCACTATACCCTAGGAAGCCCTAAAACCCTATTTCCAGCCTCTATCTGGATGTCCAGATGAGTTACAGGACGTCCTGAACCCTTAGCTACAACCTGGACACCTAAAACCCACTTCTGCAGACACTTGGTCTGGACGTCCAATTTCTGCAGACAGAAGCTTAATTCTTCCCTGCCCCTGTTTGGATGTCCAGACAACAAGTCTGGATGTCTGACTTTTCATTTTAAGACATCTGACACTATTGTCAGATGTCTGGAATTGCTCTTTAGTTCCTATTTTTGAATTCAAGCTTGGATCTTGAATTCCTAGGTCGCTAAACCCAATTCTAACCCCATAAGAACCTAAATTAAGGTGCCCTAACCCTTGTACATCACCTCTATACCTCCCTAAGGACCTCACTAAACCTAATTGACTTGGATCTTAGTCAATTCCATCAGCCTATTCAATTGGACTCATTGAGTCCAATTGAGCCCTGATCTCAGCATACACAGTCCAATTGGACTTAGTGTGAGTCCAATTGACCTATAACTAACTTAATTGAGTTGTTTTACTCTCAATTAGGGTTTCACACATCCAATTAAACTTGTATCAAGTTTAATTGCATTTTACCTTAATGAATTAGGGTTTACAACCTTAATTTGAGACCTACCTTGACCTAAACCCACTAGAACCTAACCTAATCAACCTATCCACATAGGTTTCAACCCACACACACCATCCACACGAAAATATCTAGCCTAGAGTTCTCTAGAACTCTCTACCATGTGTTGTTGCCATGGTTGCTAAAAATAGCAACCAAGATGGATTCAATTTTTAGATCCACCAAATGTGGATCTAAAAACCACCCATCCATCCTCTCTCTCATCTCCCACGAGCTCCCACCATAGGCCTCTCTAGAGAGTTCCACACTTCTCTAGAGAGGCTCCTTTGTGTCTACTTAAAGGACCTTTGGGTGACCATTTGCACCCATCTAGCCTTCCATCTAGTTTTAGCCTCATTCCACCTCCATTAG
The DNA here is from genome assembly GCA_037157565.1 of Thalassia testudinum. Classification (NCBI taxonomy): domain Eukaryota; kingdom Viridiplantae; phylum Streptophyta; class Magnoliopsida; order Alismatales; family Hydrocharitaceae; genus Thalassia; species Thalassia testudinum. Next base: position 64,970,774 of record JAZHRO010000025.1, on the reverse strand, counting down.
TCCACCTCCATCTCCACGAGCACACCATGGCATCTCCATCACCTCCATGCCAAGCCTAGATCACTTCCAACCTCTCTCCAAGGGCCGACCTAATCACCACTGGCCGCCCCTCCTCCTCTCAACCAAGTTAAAGGCCATAGGAGCCACCTTTGAATGCCCTTATTTCTATTAGCTAAGCAGAATAGTTCTTCATAGATTTACTGCTTTACTAATGCTTAGTAGTGTAGTTCCATATTCTCCCTCAATGATGCATGCATAATCCCCCCCATAGATTCATGTATGCAGTCGTTTTCTGTTAGCTAAGTTATTGCTTCAAGCTTTCCTGTACAAGTTTTCCGCGAGCTTCACTCTGTAGCCACCATGATGCAATCAATGAAATCATCTTTTACATATCTCTATGTCTATGTGTGAAAATCACCATGAGCTGATTGCCATATTTCCTTGTGATTAAAGTTGCATGTGCGAAATTTGTATTCTTTTGTAACTAAGCATGCCGTGCATCAATACAAATTATTGTAAATTGGCATGCATTTCTGAATAAGTAGAGAGAGCTAGATTGGATTCAAATCTACACTTTCTAAACGCCTCCTAGAGACGAATGACCTGGACTCAAGTCTCGTTATTTTATAAATTATTTTTGACGAACGTTTTCATGCACTATACTATGATGGGATCTCTATTTTCAAAACATGCGCGAGAATCGCTATTTGTCACCAGTCGGCTACACTTCCCCTCTCCTACCGCCCTCTCTTCATTTCCATACATAGCCTCTCTTCTCACCAGTTGAGAAGAGGCACGTTGTGTGCAAGAGCAAGCTCTCCATGGTCACATACATCGCGTTGACGTCCATCACTGCCCAGCTCTTTAGCAAGCAGGTGGGCGTGGTGGTTGTCTTCTTTTTCATTTTTTTTTTACTTTTGTTTTATCAAGTTTTTTCTGCCACAAATGTAGCTATAGAATCTCTATTTCGTATTCCCTATTTCGCACTATAGCCACTATTCATTCGCTATCATGACTCATTTTTGAGCTAGAGTCACTGACTGCTTCTCACTTAGTCGGTGATAAGAGCTCGCACACACTCCTACCAACCAATTTTCTCTCTTTGCAAGCCACCCCACGTGCCACTCAGCCGGTTCCACCGCCCGCATGGGCCCTTTCTCTCTCCTGACCACCGGCTAACTGAGAAACACAGCCGGTGGTTTCACGAGTTAGCCGGTTCACTTTGCCCTTGGGCACTATTCACGTGCTTCCCCTCACTCTCTCACTTCGTGCGTCCTGCAACTGGCTATTCCTCACTTAGCCGGTTGTAGCACCCCTCTCTCTCTCCTCATGGAATCCCCTCCAGCCGATTGCAGTGCAACACCAACCCACTCCCTCACACACTCAATCACACACACCACATATGCACGTACAGACACATACACATATACATATAGATATCCACTCACTCACAGATGCACACATATACATACATGCACACTCACACATACACATACATATATATATATATACACTCCACACACGCACACACATTCACATATATATATATATATACACACACACACATACCTACTTATATATATACATACTTATGTATAGATATAGTTACATACATATATATATCTACATATTTATATACACTTATACATACATACATACATATATATATATATATATATGTAGGTATTCCCTCACACCTACACTTATACATATCCCATTCACAATACCATGCATATTTCCATTTCCATGCATTTCATCGTGAGTGGGTACGCACCAGTTGCATACGCACTTGCAATTTACGTGCACAGTAAGCCATTCTACACACACACCCACACGTTCGCTCCACACCCGTATGTGGCACATAGCTACGTTATTGCGTCTCTCTAGACGACAGTTAACCTAGCGTGGTGCAACATTTCTATTGAACCCTTGATTCAATATTTCCCCCTCTTATTATATATTATATTGCTATATATATATACACTTTATATTTACATCTTATCTATATACATATCTATAAATAAGCTATGTATTTCCATTCATTTCCTTTTCGCATTTCAATTCCACATTTTCTTTCCTTTATTTTATTATTCTTTTTTCTTTTGTTGATTAAGAAAAGACAAAAAAAGTATAAAATAGAAAATATAACTCTTGACCTATAGGTTCACGGTCTCGCATGTGGCAAGACCGTTTCTGACTTGATTTTTGGCTTGTAGCCAAGGACTATTTTTGAGGGTGTACCTTAAGGACAAGACTATCCAAAAAAAATCTTAAATTAAGAAAACCAAAAAATATAATAAGCATAAGGAATTGATGCATTTTTAGGAATTGCGTAGAAATCAACTAATCCAAAATCGCTTCCCTGTGTTTGACCCTAGGCCCTAAAATTGACAATCTTAAAGTTTGATTTAGTCCAAGTTAATAAATTTTGATAAACTGATGTAGAATTGCCTGAAGGTAATCACTCCCACTATATACTCTTCGACGCTAATATCACCTAATTAAATAACCCTACTCACATTCCAACACAAGATTTTTGGCACCATTGCTGGGGAGGCATCATCTGGAGTCGATTTCTACTCTTTTCCTTTGATTATCTCTTCTCCCACCCATCTCTTCATAGGTGTTTTTGTTTATTTTTGTGCAGGTTAACCTGTTGTGAGGAGGAGACATGCAGAGGGGGTCGGAGACGTGGGCGAGTCCAAGGCGAGAGTGAGACTGTGAAGTCGCCGGGGTCGCTTGGACCGTCGTATGCGTAACTGAGGAGGTAGGTGTCCATGCCTCTTGGTAACTTAGGTTCTCTTGTCACCTTAAAGATAAAAAGATAAAAAAAATCAAAAAATCAAAAACCCAAAAAAAAAGAGTTTCTTCTTAGGATTTCTCAGGGCGAGTGGATTAAAGTCTACTATTTGATTCCTTTCATCACCTCCACTGCCCTCGATTTCCCACTCATTTGCACGTGCAAAAATCCAAGAATCTTGATTCTTTGATTTTTCACAACACGCAATTCTATTTAAGGTGAATTAAAATTGATTATTTGTTACAACTATTCATCTCATTTATCATATTCGGGATCCACAGTTTGGTTGGGGAGTCTTAGAATCGATTTGACTCCAACCCCACCACAACCTTAAATTTGCCCTTGATTTGATCCTAAATTTCAACCCAACATATTCATTTTCATTTTTTTTCATATCTTGGTGGTTGAACCTTTATGTGGATTTCCATTTTGGTGATTGGGAGCACTTGGATTGAAGTGTTTGGCTTCCTTTCACATTGAATTAAAAGTGATTCATGCATCCACACCTAGAAACATCCATTTAGGGGACCATTACATTGTAGCATGCATTAACCAAATCAAGTTGAAGGAGGGTTATTTGGGCACAAAGAACTTGTTTTCTTGAAAACCTGGAGATTGGTTGAATTGGTAATTCAGTGGATTCATAAAATTCATACTACTTAAAGAGTGGAATTCTAAAAGCCATTCACCATATAAAACTTCAACTCGGGGAGATTTCCCAATTACATGCTTGTTTTACATGCATATCAATCAACACACTAAGGCATTACCTGTATGCAATGCCCTTCACATTCCAAAGCACTTGTTTCCTAAGCATCTTAAACTAAAATTGGTAGTAACTTGACCCCATTAAGGTTTGGAGGTCTAACTACCTATGTGTATTGCCCACGTCCTGGTGTGGGTTCCCGCATGCTATCGGGTGTGTAAGACTGGGGCAAACGGCCTTTCAATCTGGCCCAGTGGCTTTGCGGTGCTCGTAATTGGTTCTGTTGGTTGCGATGTAGGTAAATTAGAGCTTTAGGTCTTAGGTCATGTTTAGAGGTTAGGAATTTGATTGATTGATTTGTCATCAAGTGCACCTATTCGACATCTTTTCTCTCATCCCCTTCTCTTCTCATCACTCCAATTCTTCTTTCGACAATGCATGTTCAGGAGGAGGTCACAAAACCCTGAACTTGTTGAATTGTTCAATAACTCTAGAAGGGTAGAAGCTGATGAATCCTCCTCCTCCATAAACATGGTTTCTTGCTCAGCACTAAATCTCGAGGGAGGGAATCGTCCCCCTCCCAATCCACCAGGTGGTGGTGGCACCATTGACCCATTAACCTGCCTCCAAGCCTAAATGGCATTATACACCGAACAGATTGAAGCCATTAGGGAAACCTTGGAGGAAATGCAAAACCCTCCTAATGAGAGGAGCCCAAGTTTCTTAGTTCATATCAGAATCTCGCTGCTATAAAGACCCAAGGGCAGATTCGTGTCCCTGTGGGTGGAGAAGATTTTGAATTAAAACCAAACGTAATTGGCCTAATCAACTTCCACTATCATGGACTTGCCAATGAAGACCCTTTTCTTCAATTAAAGGACTTAACCCGTTTAGCTGAAATGATTAAACCAAGAAATATCGGGTTACACATTGTCCTCATGAAAATGTTCCCATTTTTGTTGCAGGACAAAGCTGCGCAATGGTTGCGCACCATTGGGAAACCCATTTGCTCTTGGGAAGAAATGAGTACAATGTTTCTTAAAAAATTTTTCCCAATCAGGCACACTAATGCACTTCGTCGTGCTATAACTTCTTTCACGCAACAAAACGGCGAACAATTTCATGAGGCCTTGATGGTAACACCATCATTAGCCATAACTAGCTTGAATTAGTCAGAATCAAGTGATAAATACTCTTGAATAATTTCCTGAGGATAGTAATTCTACTCAAATCTATTATGAGAAGAAAACATTAAACCAGGGTTAATTATGTAGTTTTAGCATCACATCATAAATGTAGAGTAACCATGAGGTCACCAAGGGGTTAATTAAAGATCAAATGAGCATTAAAGTCCAAGAAGTAGGTCAACACAGACATAAACAGGGTTTCACGCATTTCAAGAACTAAACAATATAGGAAAATGGCGGAGGCAAGAGGGAGAGCAAGGTTGGGTGGAGGAGCGACTGGGTTTGAGGATGGCTAGATGATATGGAGATCTAGAAGGTGGCATCGCGAGCACTTAGATTGGGAAACCTTCTATGCTGCTAGACCTTGAATTGGAGGAGGCCTTCAATGGAAGGAGAAGAAAGGTGGTAATGGGGACATCATTTGCTATAGATGTAGATAGCGAGGGCACATGGCAGCGAGCTGCAGGTCGTCAACTTTATGTCTTTCTTGTGGGGGATTAGGTCACAAAAGGGACTCATGAAGGAGGTTGGGGTCGCGGAGGAGGAAAGAACCTTATTTCCAGTCTTTGAGATCTGAATGAGGTTTTCGGCTACCACGACTTCAGATGGGTTTTGGGAAGGTAATGGATATCGAAATTCCTCTCACAAAAGTTATTCTAGCTGCCAAGATGGTTCTTCGAGGTGCCCTGATAGGAGACGTGGTAGGAGGTGTGGCATCCCTTGAGTAATTTCATAGGCTAATCCAATCTTTATCTCTTTCTTCATTAGGTTGGAAGGTAGCTACTCTGTCTAAGTCAAGGTTTCTGCTATTTGGTTTAGGAATGCTGGACGTTGAAAATTTGCGCTTTCAATCAATCATGCTTGAAGCCTTGTCTGTTGTCTGGAGATTGGTTTCGCCATTTGATGGGGCTCTATAGGAGTGTCCTCCTCAAAGGGTGGAAATGAGGAAAGGGCAGCTGGAGATCTGGGGACTACCTTTGTACCTGCACACAGCTGTAGTGGTGGCAAAATTAGTGGAAAACTTTGCAGTCCTATCAGATGAATCTTCCGTGGGACAGCAGGAAGGTGACGGAAGATCAATTATTGTTAATGTGAGGATGACGAGAGGTGGACCAATCTTGGAGAAGATGATTTTTTGATGTGGTGGCAGCTCATGGCTTCTCAAGTTGGGCATCCTATTTCAACAAGGGGAGAACATGAAACCAGATTCAGGGAGAACATATGCTGAAGTGGTTAAGGCCAAAGGTCTTCAGTGTGAGGAACGCAATGCACAAGAAGATGTACTAGAACACAAAAAATGCAAAGATTGTCATGCTACAAATTTATAGGATCAAGAAATGGGAGTAGAGGGGACCTTAGTTGCGGAGCAGGTTGAAAGTAAGGTGGATCAAGCTATGCCTATGGATGGGGAATCAAATGACACACTTAGGAAAACTAACAAACAAATGATGGGCAGTGAAGGCAAGGAGACTGATGTTTTGTCAGAAGGGTTCTCCTTTGAAGCCCAGTAAGGTTTGCATTTCAGGGTGGATGATAAATACCAGTTTATCATCATTCTTATGCTCTAAAACAAACCTAGCTCTTAAGATTTTAACTCTGCAAATGGGTTTTTTGTGCTGCATTTAAGCATCACTTAGGTTAGGCATGCATTGCATAATTTTATTATTTTCAACACATTTATTTGAGAGTTTGAGATGAACATATAGTTAGACTCTTAAAACCCTAGCATTCAAGAAGGCAACAGGTGAAGAGGAAGCTCAATTCAGCTAAACCTCAACTAAATCCAGCTCATCATAGCTGGATACTAGCTCACTTAGGTTAGGGTTAGCTCTCTTAATCTCCATTCAGCTCATCTTAGTTGGATGGCAGCTCAGGGTGGCTCAACTTAGCTCAACCTAGCTCAAGTCAGCTCAGATCTAGCTCAACTTAGTTGAGTCTAACTTCTCTTAGCTCCAATCAGTTCACTGGGAGCTTTAGCTAACTTAATTAAGTTGACAGGAGTCCACCTCAACTCAGGTCCAGCTACTTCCAGTTCCACTCTACTTAAGTTAGCTGAAGATGACCTCAACTAGCTCAACCCAACTCAAGTCCAGCTCCCAGAGACTCCACTCAGCTCAACCTAGAGAGCTAAGCTATTTAACCTAAGCTAGCTACTCCAGCTAGATAGGTTATCTCCAGGAAGATCAGACCCAGCTCACCTCAGCTCAATGCAGTAGAAGCCAGCTTACTTTAGCTTAGATTAGTGATGATAACATCATCATTAGCCATATCTACCTTTATTTAGTCATATTCCATCATTAAATGCTCCTACATAACCACTAGAGGACCATAATTCACAGCATAATCATTATGAGAGAGACAAGAAAATAGGGGTAAAACTGCAGTTTTAACAACATATCCCAATTGTAGAATAATAACGGGATTTCTCAAAGGTTAATCAAAGGTCAAATGGTCTTAATTGTCTAACAAGTAGGTCCGTGTATACATAAATGAGTTTTCACGCATTTTAGGAAATAAATGACATCTGAAATCCTAAAAATAGACCCACTTAATCTATTTAGGTTCTGGTCAGGTTAAAATTCACCTAAGTCCTTTAAAATTCATAGAAAAATATTCTTTAGGATTTGGTACCTTCAATTTGACCATCAGAACCCGTCTTGACCCAAAACAGAGCCACAGATAGACTTTTGCCCTAATTTAGGTTTTTGCATAAATTACCTAGTCAAACTAGGTCAAAACCAAAATCTAACTTCACCATAGATTCCTTAGGTCTAAATTAGGTTTGTACCAAAATTTGAGCCCAATCTGAGATCATTTCGACCTATTTGCATTTTAGTCCAAGTCTGATTCTTAATCTCCTAAATAACCCCTTAGCTTTTGAATTTATTACAAAAAGCCCCGTATCTTTGTCATCTTCTTCAAATAGGTCCCTACTGCCCTAGAATCTTAATCCTACAACTCTGGTGGGCTTCATTTAGCAAGATCTCTCTAATTTCTTGACGAATCCTTCTTAGATTTGAAAGGGGAATTCGTCATGAAATTAGCTTCCTTTTTAGCCATATTCGAAGTCCTAGAAATCTCCCAAATCCTCATGCGAATCCTTCAAAGAAGTGTGTTTCCAACTTCAGCGAGCCTTCCAAGCTTGGGAAGCTCACTTCTCAAGCTCTAACCGCTCCCGGAGGCCTATAAAAGAAACCTTAGGGCCTGCCCGTTCTCCTCAGCTAGGTTCAAGGCCAAAAATCTCTTCTTTTCTCTATCACCGACCACCTCCAATCTAAGCTCTGGCAGACCTCCTCGATCTCTCTCCTCCATGCCTCGAATGGCCAAATTGGAAGTGCAGCAACCTTCCCCATCTTCCTCCGCATCTCACTGGTCATAGTAGGCGCCATCTTCCCCTCTCCTCGCTATCGTCCCCCTCATGGAGGATTCATCTTCCCCGACAATGGCTGATCAAAGCTGATGGCGTTCTCCCCCCTTTGTCCATTAGATTAGGGTTAGTTTAGCTTCTTTAGATCCTTAGGTTAGTTTTATGCCCCAAAAACCCAAAAATAAACCCCCCACACCATCGTTCACCTTCATCCCCTCTATCTCTGGTGACCACTCCAGCGAGGGTTCCCATTTGCCACACACATCCATCCCCCTCGCTAACTAGTCCACAAGCTTCGCCGTATTCACCTCATCAAAATCTCTCTACCTATTCGCCACTCCACTCACCCAAACATGCCTCCAAACAACCCACCTTCTCACGACCGTCTCTGTCACTATTCGGCCACCTCATGCACTCTCACGCCACGCTGTACCCATCACCATGTTCGCAGTCCCATGTCGATCCTGCTGAACTATCTGATGCAGCCATAAGGTCTTTTTTTTGATTTTCAGGTGTTGAGTTCCTCCATGCCATTAGCAACAAGCTCGAGTGAAGCTTGAAGCTTTCTTCAACCGTTGAAGCCCCAGGAGACACCCAGGTGAAGTTGAATCCACCCAGGCAAAGGAGCAGGTGATCAATTGGGCGCTTTGACTGCGTCCCAGACCTCAAGCATAAGCCACCTACTGCTGCTGCCAGCCGCGCGAAGAAGGCGATGGGATTTAGTCCCACATCATTAACCACAAAGCAGCTGAAGGCGCATAAGAGTAATTTGTGTCTACGACTTATCGCCTCGACACACAGGGGGTGAGGTCCCCTGCATGCACTCCTCACACGCCTCACCCATGACACTGTGCACGCGAGCCTGGCTCCAACTTGACTCGCCTATGCCCGCACAAACCTCGGCTGCTACCCCACCTGGCAGCCCTGGTCCCGGGTGTGCTTTAGATTGATTACCCAATAAGTAGGTACTGTGCAAGGCCCTGGGAGGGCGTGAAAGAGGAGAACCCTGAGAGAGGAAGCGGAGAAGGAAGAGAGAAAGAGTGCATGGGGTTAGGGGGTTTTACTCTCGCTAGCACTTGTGCAACACTTCGTCGATTTCAGAGGAGAGTTTCCTCCCTGTGCATAAGAGACAGAGCTAAGGAAAGAAGAGGCAAGGCAGAGAAGCTAAGGAAGAAAGAAAGGAGAAGGAAGAAGGCCTCAGAAGAAAGAAGTAGAGTCCAGTGTCCTCTTGGCTCTGTAGCAAGGCTGACTTAAGCGTCTAATGGAGTGCATTGTGCACTAAAGTTTGCATGGTTGATACTGTTCATTTATTTAGATGATTAAGTAATTATTATATATGTATCTAAGCTAATAATTGGTGATTCAAATCACCATTATTTTTCCTTAGATGTCTTTTTACCTCATTAGATCCTTCACATACTCATGTTATACATTGAATATTAGTTTTGAGTAATTAATTATGCTCATTTACACTATATATTGAGATTAGCGCTTGAATTCCACATTTGTTCCCAGCGAACGACCTCAGACTTTCATTCGAGTATAAATTTTATCTATTTTGAGCGATTTGTCCTATACTATGACACATCTCTTAAAAAACGACGAATTCACCCTCTGAAACACTTAGCAGCTAGCAAAGAACTAGCAAGCTAAGCTAGCTAAGGTAGCTCCTTGCTGTTCTCATTAGCAGCCACCAGCTACAGTGCAGCTCCAAACAGTTCTTCCTTAGCTCCTCTTCCCAAAACCCTAGCTTCCTCCACCTCATCCTCTACTTACCTACTAGCTAAGCTACCTTAGCTAGCTTAACTAAAATACCTACTACATGGCCATCCACCACCAACCTAAAACCCTACCTAAATAGCACCACCAAGTACACCTAACCTTAAGTCCACCTAAGCTACCTAGTCCACTCCCTTTTTGGCACCAACATAGGCAACCCTTAGCCCCTCAACAACCACCAAAAGCCACCTTGTTTTGGTGCCACAATACCGTTATAGAAACCCTCTCTTTGGTGCCAAAAACACCCCAACATCCTAGCCTTACACCTACCCCTACAACCCATCTCAACCCTCTACCTACACCCCTTCTAGAACCATCCTTAGTTGGCACCAAAATGATGGCACCTTTCCATGGTTGGTGCCAACTTAGGTGTCCCTTAGACACCCATAACTACCCCCATGACACCCCTTTAGGTGGCACCAAACACCCTCCACCTTAAAAACACCTAACCACCTCCATCATGCCATCCTAGCCATCCAACCAAAGGCCACAAAACCCCCTTCATATCCCTTGGTTTTGCACCACCCATCCATGGCCATTAAATCATCTAACCACCACCAAAAACCTATCCTAGCCATCTATGCAATGCATGCCTACCTACCCCCACAACCCCTCTATAAAAAGGCCCTTAACCACCACAATGAGAGATACCTTTGGTTTCATTATTCCACCATTATTCCACCTACTATAGTTGGCGAAGAGAAGAAGATTAAGGGGACACTCTGTCCCCTTGGTGCCTTCCTCTCTTCCCTTCTCTCTTGTGCCCACACCAGCCAGAGTTCCAGCCAGGCAAGGGGGACGTCCAAGAGAAGATCTTTAGGGTGGTGCACACCCACCCTAGGAGGAGGTCTTCTGGGTGGAATTCTTCCACCCTTGGAGGAGCAAGGGCACACCCATTTAAGGCATTCTAAGGAGGACACACCTTGGAGGAGCACCTCAAAGGGATTAGGAGAAATCCTTTTTAGGCCCAGGAGCTGCTGAGCTTGGAGCAAGGACCTTCTCCTCTTCACCAACATCACCAGAAGGATTTGTGTTTTCATCTTTTTTATTTTTATTTCTATAGTAGAAGCATTCATCTACTAGTCATTTTGTAAAACATTTTCCTTCATTAATCAAGCTTCCTTTCCATATCATTTTTTTTTATTTTATTGCTTTTACTATAGTGCACTCATACTCTCTCTAATTACCCTAGGTCTTCACGCACCTAGGGTGAGCTTAGGGAGAGGATTTTCTTGTCACTTAAGTTTTAGCTTTAACAATTTAGGTGTAGCCTTTTCCCGTTTACTATTTCATTGTTGCCCTTTATTTCAAAACTCTAAAAAAAACTTTATATTCAAAATCTCAAAAAAGAAAGTTGAGTTTCCAATATCAAAAGAGAGTGTTTAAATTGCATTTCTGTCTCCCTTGGGACTACCTGAATACTTTCCCAATTACTCTATTTTTATAAATTTAAAAGCGATCAGAATTGCGCATTACAACGATAAAAACCCTAATTTCAAATCGCACTTTTCTCGCATCACTTTTTGGCGCCGTTGCCGGGGAGGCATGGCTTAGTCACATATTTTATCTCTCTCTTGCTTTATTAGGTCTACATGAATTTTGTTTTGTGTTTTGTTTAGGTACGAACCAGGAGCAGGAGTGGGATTTAGATTCGCTAGGAGCGGTAAACTTCAAGTGAACTTGTCTTCTCGCGTACTTCAGGTTAGTACCCCTGTCCATCTACTGTGTCGTCATCAAAATCTCAAAAAAATCTTTAAATTTTCAAAAAAAATAAAAAACAAGAAATATTAAGGGTGGTGGAACCCTAAAACTCATTGTGTTGCTTGTTTGCTTCATTTTTCCACCACCTTTACCTTATTGGTGTCTGATTTTTGAAAATCTAGACTTCTGTTTGGACTTTCTGTCTAGACTTTCAAAATTTAGTTTCAGGCACTTAGGAGCTTCCTAAAATCACCAAATGTCACCTAGGGAAGTCTCTTCAAGTTAGGAACTTTGAATTCAATTTTCAAGAAATTTTGTTGAAAAGAAAAAATTAAAAAATTCACGAACTCAAACCTTACTTTCTTACTATTTTCTTACTTTTTGGAAATTTAATAAAATTTTCTACTCATCAGATTTGGGAAAACTATATTTCTAGAAGCCTTGAGAAATTATCTACAATATAAAATTCTTAAAAATATTTGAGGCCATTTAAGTTTTCTGCAAAATCAATTTCCTGAATCTATCAATTCTGACTCTTGACACCGGTAAGAAGAAAAATTCCAAAAGAATATCAAACAATTTCATAAAGTCTCAAAAAAATCATTTTTGGATTTCTTGTTTGATTTTATATTAGGTGATGATGTTGTTTGTCTTGTTTGGATGACCACTTAAAAAGATTTTAAAAAGAGATTCATTTTTAGGAGTTGCATAACTAGGAATTCCAACTTTAGGGTTTTTGATTTTCTCTCTTAGTTACATCAATTTTAAAGGAATTGACTTCCACCACCAACAACTTGTTTGTTATTATTTTGTGGAACATCAAAACCTTATTTGAGTCATTAATAAGAAAGAATCTTAAAAGACATTGAATCTTAATCAAAACTCTAAAACACTTCCACCAAAAAAATTCCTTGTTTACGAACCCTATTGCCTTGGCTTAGGCACTACTTCTTGCCCAATTCACACACACAAAAAAAGGAAATAATCGGACATTACCCTAAACAACGCCCATCACATTCCTTGTGCACCTTAAGCTCCTAGACCTAATTGAAAATTTGTAGAAATTTGACCCCTAAGGTTTCATCAAACCTAGGCTTGCTACCTAGGTCTTAAGTTCTCTTTAGTTGGTATCAATTCCTTCATCTATATTTGGTGTCAGGCCGAGGGGCCATGTCAAATGACTAGGCGCGGGTTTTCTACAAGCCCTTGGTGATTTTCCTAGGACATGTTTAGGCCCAACCCTCTCCTTATTCAACCTAGCCAGATTTGCTGATGGAATGGGTATTCACTATTGATTTCTTATTTCCTAGGTAGATCAAGTCTTAAGTTAATTTTTAGGGAGTCACATTTAAGTTAGGTCTAGAATTTTGTTGCTTGATTGCACACTTCTCTCATCTCCACCCTCCATTTTCTCCCTCCAAAATCAACACCTTTTAGAAGGTATTTTTGGAGGGAAAACCAAGGCACATTTTCATTTCCATCCCATTTCTCCCTCCCAAAATATCCAAGCACCCCTCCATTTCCCTCCAAAAAAATATAATAACCACCCCCTTCCCATCCTATAAATACCCTACCCTACCACCACATAATTCTCATCTCTTCCATTAGTTAGGTCCACCATTACTCCACCATATCCCATGCCAAGGATGAAGAAGAAGAGAAGAAGATCAAGGGGGCAACCTACCCGCCCCCTTGGTGCCTTCTTCCTCTCTTTCTTCTCCCTTGTGCACACCAAGGAGGAGGTCATCTACATAGAGGGGATAACCAAGCAGAGGAGGAATCTTAAGGTGGTTGATGCCCACCTTGAGGAGAGAGCTTGGAGGAGGACTGCATCAAGAAGAAGCAAAGGAGCACCTTTTTTAAGTGTGGGGCAACCACACTTGGAGCAAGGGCTATCTAGGCTTCTACATAGGATCTCCCATTCTTCTTCTTTATCTTGTTTTTGTATTAGCTAGTAGTTTACTATTTTTCTTGTAGAAGCATTCCTCTACCTGTAATCAACTTGCTAGTAACACAAAGTTTTCAATTGCCATCCAATTTCTTATTTTCTAGCTTAGTGTGTTTTTCTTTCTTCTAATAGTTGTAGAGCACATTCTTCTCTTCTAATTACCCTAGGCGCACTTGCCTAGGGTGAGTTTAGAAGAGAGGATTTATTCTTGTCACTTAGGAATAGTTGATAGGCATAACTTTAGTTAATCTTCACTTTCAAGTACCTAATTATTTTGAAAAATCATAAAAACAACAAAACCAAAATCATAAAAATACATGTGTTGATTTGAGAGGTGAGAGAGAGAACCATTTTTGTGACTAATAATTTGGCCTCCTTGGATGACCCTAGATACCCATCCTACATAGGAATATAAATTGTAAAATTTGATTGCAAATTTACACGTTGCAACGACATCTAAAACCCACAATTTTCAAACTGCACATTTCCCACATCACTTTTTGGCACCATTGCTGGGGAGGCATGGCTTTGCATTCATTCATATCTCTTGCTTGATACATGGATCTCATCCCCTTCTCTTCTCTTTCATCTCATGTGTGCAGGCACTATAGGAAGAAGGGGGGATTTTGGAAGCAAAAGCTTGAAGTTCCTTTTCTTCCCACGGATTCAAGGTTAGTGCCATCGTTCTTGTCACATAATTCTCTTAAAAACTATTAAAAGAAATTTAATTAGGCTTTTAGGATCAAAAATAGTAAAATTAGGTAGAGTGATGACCTTTAAAAGCAATTGTTTGGCTGTTTGATTAATTAACACCACTCTACCTTAAGTGTTAGTGTTCTGATTTTCAGGTCCGGACTAAGTCTAGAATTCTAAAATCAATTCTCAACACCACATGCTTCCTAAAATTTCAAATGTCACTCAAAGATTTCAAATCAAGTTTGGAACATCTGTTCCAAATTTCAAACCATTTGGAGTTGTAGAGAAGTTTTAAAAATTCGTGGACCACAGGGGAGTCATCTCCTCTGATTTCATTGTTTTGTGACTATCCACGAATTTTAGAAAATTTTCTACTTATGTAATTTTAGTGAAATTTAGCTTTATGGAATTCTTGTGAAATTCTACATAACATATAAAATCACAAAAATTTTTGCTAGCCGGTGGTGGTACTGAAAGTCCAAAATTCCCATAAGTATCAATTTTGGACTTTGACATCAGCACAAATAAAAATCTCAAAAAAATATCAAACGAGTTCCTAAAATCATAAAAGAATATTTTTTGGAATCCTTGTTTGATTTTTCTTCCAGTAGTGGTGTTGTTTGCTTTGTTTGAACTACTACTTAATAAGAAAAGCCTAAAAAGATTTACTGATAGTTAAAATTCTGCTTAGGGTTCAAAGTAATTAGGGTTTCTCTTCATTTTTTCTAGTCCCACATTCTAAAGGAAATCTACATTCACCAATACAACTTGATTTCTCTTTGATTGTGGAACTCAAACTTGTTTGAATTCATCAAAAAAAAACCCTAAAAGGACATTAATCTAAATCAAATACTAAAAGTAGAAAAACAACAAAAATTGTGTGACAGTTTGATTCCGCATTGGACTTACTCCGTCCAATTTGCACACACCAAAAAAATTGAAATAACAGGGCATTATCCCAATTAACGCCCTCTACATTCCCGTGCACATTTAGATACCTAAGCCTAAGTTAAAACAAGTAGTCATTTGACCACTTAAGGACTTTATCAAAAATTAGGCTTGATATCCGATATTTAAGAATTACTAAGCATTCCTAATTCCTTTTGAGAACGTGGCGATAGACTTAAAGGGAAGTCAAACGATGGGTGCGGGTTTACATAAGCCCCTAGTGATTTTCCCAGGACATGCTTGGGCCCAATCCACCTCTTTTAGTCTAGCCAGGTAATCTTAATGAAGTAGGTTCACTTATTAACTTCTTTATCGGGTTCCCAAGTCTTAGGTTTCATTAAGGAGTCAACTTTAAGATAGATTAGGCTTGGTTGTATGATTTGCACACTTTCTCTCATCTCTCTCTCTTCTACTTCCCTTCTTGTCTTCCAAGTGCATGCACAGGCGAAGCCCCAGAACCCACATCTTAAGGGACCATTTGATTTTGCCCTACGCACCAAAAGATCCTTATTTTCTTCTTCCTTTTATTCAAACATGGAAAATAGGTCAAAAAATTCTGCTTCCATATCCCAACCTGAACCTAACCCGGCAGCTAACCCACAAGCTGACTTTACCATCCCTAACCTCCTACATTTGGAGCTACCACAAAACCCTAAATGGCTAGGTGACCCTCTAAATCAAAATACAAACCCCTTTTCTCTTATGGTCTACCAATTGGTTCAACTTCAACAAAACTAGCAGTAGTTGGCAGGACAGCCACAAACTTAGCCAACCAAAGACTGGGTCAGCCACTTGGGGAACCTCTCGTACCTCTTAAGGATTTCTATGATCCTTCTAATTATGAAAAAAGACCTGGAGTGGTTATACCCCAAGGGGATTTTGAAATAAAACCCACTATTATGAACTTAAACATTTTCATGGTCTTCCAAGAGAAGACCCCTTTTGCCACCTCGAGGAGTTGACTGTCCTCGTTCAAACCACCCGTTCCTGCAATGTGCAGGAAGAAGTATGGCTTATGAGACTATTTCCTCTTTCATTTAAAGATAAGGCTTCTCATTGGTTCAGAATAGTTAGGCATCCTATCACCACTTGGCCCAAATTAAAAGTGCTTTTCTAAAAAAATTCTTTTCGATAGGTCGTACAAATGCTTTACATCGATCAATAGCGACCTTTCAAAAAAAATCTGGTGAACCTCTCCATGAGTCTTAGGAGAGATTTCAAGAATTACTTAAGTTTCCCCCACCATGAAATTCCATGATGGCAATTAGTGCAGGTTTTCTATCATGGATTAGAAGATCAATTAAAATGATTCATGGATGCTTCATGTGGGGGTAATTTCCTTAATAAAGATGTCGAAGTGCCTATCTCCTTTTTGAAGAAATTAGTGAAAACTCATTTAATATTGCTTCAATGGACACTTTTGGTAAAACCAACAACCCAAGACTCGAAGTCAATGAAATTGACTCCAAATCCACATTTGTTCCAGTCACATAGGATGATCTACACATGATAGCTCAACGACTGTATCATAAGCAAATAAGCTAGAAGAAATGGAAGAAAAGCTCACCCAAAAACAAGCTCCTTACCCTAAGTCCCCTCACCATCTCAGAAGAGAAAATCTACACAATATTAATGCTACCCTTGCTGGGCAGCAATTTTCAGCTGAACTCTCATAAGATCTGACTGGGACTTTTGATTTTATGAATCAAAATCTTTTTGACCCTACCACTGAGAACATTTCAGCTCTCCAGGAGAAATTCAGAAATCCCTCCAGTTCTTACAATAAAAATTGGAGGACCAACTCGAATCCCTCCTAGAAAGTCCCAAATCAGATTCCATTTCCTAAACAAAATCAATTTGGGAATTATGGGCAAAACACATATCAACCTGGACCATCCCAGGAAGATATCAACACCCAGGTCATGAAGACTCTATAGGGAATGCAGACTCAAATGACTAAAGTAACCCGCATGATCACTAATTTACAATATCAACTAAAGGTTACTCCTGATCATAGACCTGCTTGCAACCCACCATCCCAACCCATGTCCAACCTTAACAATCAATGAAATCAATATCAAGGTGTATATCCCAGTCAACCTATCTACCCAGCACCCTAGCATCCACCAGGTTTTAATCAAAATTAGGCCTCCCGTCCTCCTCCTAGAAACAATCATACTATAATTGCAGTGACTCTGAGGAACGAGAAAACTACTCATGACCCTTTGCTTGCTCAAGAAACCCACTACAAAGAAAAGTAGATCAACACTTCCCCCTCCTCCTCTAACCCTGTTCAAGAACCTGAAAGTACAAAATAGGAAAATCCCATACCTTTTCCACGAGCCCTTCACTCTTCACACACTAAGAGAAAGAAATCTGAGTCCACCGATAAGGAATTCATGGATTCTTTTGGGCAAGTAGAAATAAATATCCCTCTCCTAGATGCCATTAAATATATCCCTGTCTATGCCAAATTCTTAAAAGATTTGTGTACCCCTAAAAGCTAGCTAAGAAACCTAGGAAAGGTGATTCTCCTAGAGATAGTAAGCTTAGTTGTGTAGAGCAAACTACCTTTGAAAAGAAAAGAGACAGGCGCCCCCTGATTCAAGTGATCATTAATGACACTTCTTTTGATCGTGCCTTACTGGATCTCGGTACCTCAATTAATCTCATCCCTACTGTTGTTTTTGAGGAATTTAAGATCGGTGAATTAAAGCTTGTCGAGGTAACACTTTAATTAGCAGACTGATCTACAATCAAACCAAAGGGGATTGTTGAGGATGTCATTGTCCAGGTCAAAAACTATCTATTTGCTATAGACTTTTTGGTCCTAGATATAGAGGTATCGAAAGCTTTAAAGAATGCCCCCATAATTCTTGGAAGACCATTATTAGCCACCAACAAAGCCAATATTGATTGAGATTTTGGAAAGATGAAAATCATGTGCGGTGGTGAGTCTATTACCCTAGATATTTTTCAAGCTTCTAGTCATTTCCAATAACCAAAATTCTTTGATGACTTGGATTTTGAGATTGAAAATTTAGTCGAGGAAACAATGCAAATTTCACACATGGGTTCCTGCTTTGCAGTTTACACAGTTTTGAACAATTTGATTTAACCCACCCTTCCACCCTAACCACACCTTCTCCATCTGACTCTTCATCTAACTCCTTCCCCCTCATTTCACCCGTGGATCACAAAGGAGAAATCATCTCTGAGTTGGGCCCCCAACTTGAGTTAAAACCCTTGCTCGACAACCTTAAATATATTTTCCTTGGACCAAACTAGACCATGACCCTGATTATCAATTTTGGACTTACTGAAGCACAAGGGGAAAAACTTCTCCAGGTTTTGAGTCAAAACAAAAGCTATTGGATGGACCCTTTTGCGACCTTAAGGGTATCTATTTGTCCTATTGCATTCATAGAATATATCTTGAGGATGATTCTCGCCCCTTTTGCCAACCACAAAGGCGCCCGAACCCTAATATGCAGGAGGTGGTAAAAAAGGAGATTATAAAGTGTCTTGATGCTGATATCATCTACCCCAATTATGATAGCTCATGGGTTAGTCCCACGCAAGTTGTTCCTAAAAAAGCTAAACTAATAGTTGCCACTAATGTACATGGGGAAAATATAGCCACTAGGACCGCTTCTTCTTGGCGTGCGTGCATATATTACCGAAAATTGAACACCACCACCAAGAAGGACCATTTTCTGCTCCCTTTTATTGATAAGATATTGGAGCGATTAGCCGGACGTGATTATTACTGTTTTCTAGATGGTTACTCCGACCATAATCAAGTTGCGGTCCATCCTGAGGATCAAGACAAAACTACATTCACTTGCCCCTTTGGAACCTTCGCTTTCTGAAGGATGCCTTTCGGTCTTTGTAACGCACCTGTGACTTTTGAAAGGTGTATGATTGCAATTTTTTCAGACCTGATAGGTGAATGTCTTGAAGTCTCTATGGATGACTTCTCTATATTTGGAGACTCCTTTGATCTTTGTCTTAGAAATCTTGAAAGAACTCTCTAGAAATGCATAGAAGTTAACTTGGTCCTCAGTTGGGGAAAAAGTCATTTCATGGTCCAGGAAGGCATTGTCTTGGGCCATGTCATCTCCAAAAAGGGAATTATGGTAGATCGAGCTAAAATTGATACTATCTTTGAACTCCCACCTGTAGGATCTAAAAAGCACAAGCACACTAGAAGGGGGGATGAATAGTGTGGTAGATAAAAATATGCAAGCAAATCAAACCACAAAAAAATAACACCAGATATATAGTGGTTCCCCTCAGTTGGGTACTCCACTACCTAAGTCTCCTGACTTAGGATATTTAACCCGATTCCCTCAACCCAGAGGGAATCAATTCACTATAAACAGAGGTAATTAACGGGTTACCTCAACCCAATTACAAGATACAATAAGAGCAAAAAGATACAGGTGTAAGCAAGCAACAATAAAGCTTACAACTAAATTCCTAAGTCTCCAACAAGAATTTGCTTAATAAAATGATTATATACTAATCTAATAAAAGTACACTAAAGAGAAAAATTATACGATGAAGAACGAGATCGCATGAAAGAGGTTTGTTGCAGAGAGTATTGCCTTGAAGAAGAATGCAACAACAATCCTTGCAGCTTGAAATGTGAAATTTTGGAATTAGAAGCAAGGAGATAATTTTTGAGTGTGTTGTGTGCAAATGACACACACAAGGTGTTTATATAAGACACAAAACACCTTCTCTATGATTACTAGCTGTTAGGAGCAATTTGGGAAGATTAGAGATAGGATTAATTGCAAAATAGCCATTCTGATTGGTTACAACAGCTAGTTGGTACTGGTACTAAAGTTGTGGCATCGGTACTGACTGCTTACAAATAACCAACAGTCAGCCCAACAAAGCTTGGGTATCGGTACTCATCATGGGTACCGGTACTCAGTGCTTACAGTTGAGTACCAATTAAGTCACTAGGTACCGGTACTCATGATGAGTACCGGTACTTGTGGCTTACAGATTTGGGTCTTATGACGTACATGTACCGGTACTCATGATGAGTACCGGTACTTGTAAGGTCCAGGTACTTCTCCAGTCTTCAAACTGTGAGCACCTTATACTGGTACTCATGAGGAGTATCGGTACTTGTTGTTCACAGTTTGGGACTAAAACCCAAACCTGTTTCAAGTACCAAGAATGAGCCTTGATCACAATCTAAGTGAAATATGAGCGTAAATACACGATCAATACAACAACGAACTGATGTATTTTCAAATGAATAGCTGAATGGAAGAATGATTCCTAATTATCTCTATTTTGATTTTAATTCCTAAGTCATTTATCTTGTTAGGAGACATATACAATCTAGATTGAAAAAAATATGAACAAAAAGAAATAGTCTTCAATCTTCATGCCATCATTACTTCTTTCATCCATCCTTGGATCCTGTTATTTCCTGAAAATAACACTTCATAAACTCATTAGATTTAAAATGGTTTTGTTAACACAAAAACATAAAAGAGAAGTGGAACTAGGTTCCAACACCACTACCCACTACTGTGAAATCTATCGATCTTTCTTGGGGCATGTGGGCTTCTACCTCCATTTCATTAAAAATTTTTCGCAAATCTCCAAGCCCTTAAGTCAATTACTTACTAAAGACCAGCCTTTCAACTTTAGTGACCAATGCCTGGAGAGTTTCAATAGATTGAAGAAGGATGTCACAGAGGCACCAATTTTAGAAGGACTTGACTACAATTATCCCTTTGAGTTAATAACTGATGCCTCTGATTTTACTGTAGGGGTCATTCTAGGGAAAAGAATTGACAAGAAACCCGTTGTGATCTACTATGGTAGTTCACAATGGAATTACATAGTAACTGAAAAAGAACTTCTTGCTCATTAAAAATTTTTCGTAAATCTCCAAGCCCTTAAGTCAATTACTTACTAAAGACCAGCCTTTCAACTTTAATGACCAATGCCTGGAGAGTTTCAATAGATTGAAGAAGGATGTCACAGAGTCACCAATTTTAGGACCTGACTACAATTGTCCCTTTGAGTTAATAATTGATGCCTCTGATTTTGCTATAGGGGTCATTCTAGGGAAAAGAATTGACAAGAAGCCCGTTGTGATCTACTATGGTAGTTCACAATGGAATTACATAGTAACTGAAAAATAACTTGCCATTGTCTTTGCCTTAGAAAAATTCTGCTCATATTTATTGGGGTCACATGTCACTGTATACTCCGACCGCTTAGTACTTAAATGTTTGCTGAACAAAAAAGATGTGAATCCCCACCTTATTCGTCAGATCCTGCTGCTCCAGGAATTTGACTTGGAAATCAAGGATAAGGCAGGCTCACAAAATGCAGTGGTCGATCATCTCTCTCATCTTATGATGAATGACATGTTGACCCCTCCTGATGTGTTCCCTGATGATTCCATCTTAGCTGTCAATACCCTCCCCTGGTTTACACCTATTGCAAACTATTTAGCAGCTGAACGAATCTTCTCTGATTGGACAAAAACCAAAAGGGATAAGTTCTTTGTGGGCATTAAATATTATTTTTTGGGAGGAGCCCGACCTTTTTTGCATTTGTGCTGATCAGGTCATTCGACAGTGTGTCCCCAACTCAGAAATTCATGACATTCTGACACACTATCACTCAATGGCCTGTGGCGGTCATTTCTCGAGCAAGAAAACTGTAGCTAAGGTCCACACTTCTAGATTCTTTTGGCCCAGCTTTCACAAAGATGCTCATTCTTTTGTTCAGTTTTGTGTGTGTTGCCAGAGCATCGATAACATGACTTGGAAGGATATGATGCCCCTAAATCTGATATTAGAAGTTGAAATTTTTGATCTATGGGACATCAATTTCATAGGACTGTTCATCAACTCTTGTGGGTATTTATATATACTAGTCGTAGTCGACTATGTATCTAAATGGATTGAAGCAATACCCACACACACCAATGATCACAAGGTTGTTGTTGAATTCATCAAGAAAAAATATTTTTTTGAGATTCAGCATTCCCAAGGCCATCATCAGTGACAGAGGATCACATTTCACTCACTCTCCATTCCATCACCTTCTTTCCAAATATGGAGTTAATCATAAAATTTCCACTCCTTACCACCCCCAAATGAATGGCCAAGTAGAAGTTTCTAATTGGGAGATTAAAAATATTTTATAAAAGATGGTTAGGCCCAATCGCAATGACTGGTCCAT
Source organism: Thalassia testudinum (assembly GCA_037157565.1). NCBI lineage: Eukaryota > Viridiplantae > Streptophyta > Magnoliopsida > Alismatales > Hydrocharitaceae > Thalassia > Thalassia testudinum. Next base: position 64,948,412 of record JAZHRO010000025.1, on the reverse strand, counting down.
TAAATTGGATGATGCTTTATGGGCCTACTGTATAGCTTTTAAAACTCCTCTCAGCATGTCTCCTTTCCATCTGATTTTTGGAAAGGCATGCCATCTCCTGGTAGAACTCGACATAGGGCTTTTTGGGCAATCAACAATTAAACATGGATTTATCTGAAGCCAGTACCCATAGGAAGTTACAATTAACTGAATTGGAAGAATTACGTAATTTCTCTTACAAAAATGCACGGATTTATAATGATCGAACAAAGAAACTCCATGATAAATATATTGTTTGAAAAAATTTTGATGTCAATCAACGCGTTTGGCTTTCCGACTCCAGATTACGAATTTTTCTATGAAAACTAAAATCCAAGTGGACTGGCCCATTTATTGTCCTTAAAACTCATCCATACGGCACTGTTGATCTTTTAGATCCTAAAACAAATACTACTTTTCAAGTCAACAACCAGCGTTTAAATCCCTATCTAAATAATACTCTAAATCTCCCATCCAACACTCTTGATTTAACCAACTTACCCTCTAATGATCATTGATGCACTTCACGCTCGACTGAATGGCATAAAAGATAACACTGGATGGGAGGTAACCCATTATTTTCCTACTATACATTTTATTTCTTTCAAAGGTTTTGCCTATCCTGATTCGGATCGCCATCACTAAGGTGATCTCTTTTCCCTTCCTATTGCATGCGGATGATAAACACCAGTTTATCATCATTCTTATGCATTAAAACAAACCTAGCTCTTAGGATTTTACTCTACAAACGGGTTTTTGGGCTGCATTTAGGCATTAACTAGGTTAGGCATGCATTGCATTTTATTTTGTTGTTTTAATGTCGTTTTGTGAGTGTTAGGGACGAACAGATATACAGATCCCTAAAACCCTTGCACTCAAGAAGGCAAATGGTGAAGGAGGAGCTCAGACTAGCTGGAACTCAGCTTGATCCAGCTCACCACAGTTGGAACCTAGCTCACTTGAACTAGGGTTAGCTCATCCCAGCTCCATTCAGCTAATCTCAGCTGAATGGCAGCTCAAGAGAGTTTATCTTAGCTCACCCTAGCTCAAGTCAGCTCAGATCCAGCTCAACCTAGTTGAGTCTAGCTCATTTTAGCTCCCACTAGTCCATAGGGAGCTCTAGCTAGCTCAGCTGAGTTGACTGGAGTTCACCCCAGCTCAGATCCAGCTACATCCAGCTCCACTCAACTCCAGCCAGCTGAAGAACTCATCCCAGCTCAGGAAGCTCAAGTCCAGCTCTCGGGGACCCAGCTTAGCTCAAGCTAATTAAGGTAAGCTACCTTAGTTGTCTTAACCAGCTCAATCCTCCTTGGGAGCACCAGACCTAGCTCACCTCAGCTCCATTCAACAGATGCCAGCTCACTTTAGCTTGGCTTAGTAGCTATCAAAGAACTAGCAAGATAAGCCAGCTGGAGTAGCCCCATGTTGACCTCTTCAGCAGCTGCCAGCTCCACTTCAGCTCAGGACTCTTCAGAACCAGCTCCTCCCTCCAAACCCTAGCTCCAACACCTCCTCCTCTACTCCACCATTAGCTAAGCTAGCTTAGCTTAGCTTAGCTATGCTCCAGCTTCCTTGGCTTGTACCACCCAAAAACCCTACCTAACAACTCCACCAACTAGCTCCACCTAAGCTCCACATAAGCTAACGCTACTTGGCACCAACCTAGCCTACCCACCACCTGCAAAGGACACCTAAAAGTGGCGCCAAAACCACCCTAACTACCCCCTTGTTGGCACCACTTTTCCCTCCAAAAATCCCCTTCATCTCCACCACACATCTCCCCTTAAACCCATCTCCACCCTCTACATAATCCCACCTTCTAGAAGCCTCAAAGTCGGTGCCAACCCATGGCACCTCTCCATGGTTGGCGCCACTTTTAGGTGCCTCTTGACCAACCCTAACTACCCCCCTTACACCCCTTAGGTGGCGCCAACCATCCTTAACCCTAGGATCATCTAACCACCTCCATCCTCCCATCTTAGCCCTCCATTTCAAGAGGCACCTTAACCCCTCATCCTACCCTATAAAAAGACCACTACCCACCACCATTCAAACCATCCTTGGCTAGCAAATTCACTCTCATATTCTACCTAGAGCCCACGCCCAAGAGAGAAGAAGAAGAAGAAGATTAAGGGGATATTCTGTCCCTTTGGTGCCTTCCCCTCTTCCCTTCTCTCTTGAGCCACGCCAGCCAAAGGAGAAGCCAGGCAAGGAAGATCTTTGGAGGAGATCTTGAAGGTGGTCCATGCCACCTTGGAGGAGCTTTTGAGGGTGGTGCACGCCCACCCCTTGGAGGAGAGCATTGAAGGTGGTAGCATCCACCTTGGAGGAGCTCTCAAGGAAGGAGAAGAAGGAGGCCCTCTTTTCAAGCCAAGGAGCAGCTAGGCTTGGAGCAAGAAGACTCCCTTCTTCACCAAATTTTGCAAGAGGATTTGTGTTTCTTTTATTTCTTTTAGATTTTTCATGTCTAGTAGAAGCATTCCTCTACTTGTCTTGGAAAAGAACACAAATTCTAGTTAATCAAATTGCCTTCTTTTTACTTTCTATTGCAATTGTTGTTTTTGTTCTAGCACTTGTTTCACTTCTTCTTCCTAATTACTCTAGGCCTCCACTTGCCTAGAGTGAGCTTAGGAAGTGGATATACCTATCTCTTAAGTTTTAGTTAAGTAATTATAGGTGTTAGTACTTTCTGCCATAATTCGCATTTTGCCCTCGTCTTTTCAAAACAAAAAAATTACATATTTAAAATACTAAAAAGAAAGTTGAGATCTATTTTGTAAGCAAGAGAATTAATTTTGCAAACATTTGGCCTCCTTGGACGACCTTAGATACTCCCCTATCTAGGATATAAATTTTAAAGCATATGCGAATTCGCATGTTACAACGACATTAAAAACCCGCTTTTATAAATCACGCTACTTTTTGCACCAGCGGACATGCCATATCTTAAGCATGGGAGGGGTGTTTTTAAATTTTGATGGTCAAATCATTATTTTCAAAACCTAAAAACATTCAATTTTGTTGTCTCATTTTCCTCATGCATACCCAAAAAAATAAAAATTTTGAAAACTTTTTGAGGAAATTTTGAAATTGAGACCAAGGTGGATGATTCACTTTAAGGCACAATGGGATTTAATCTTTAACAAATTAGGGATAATGATGCAGATCTAATTATTAGAATTTTTGGGTCTATCTTTAGACTAAATCAAGTATCCTTCTTTAAATTCCACCTGAACTCATGATGGTTCAGGTGACTTGATCTTCTTTTGTGACCTAGAAATTACCTAGCTTAATTTCCGATCCAAAAACTTGCATTTCTTGCAAAATTCTTGTGTCAAATTTCACACACAAACCAACACCTAAAAGAAAAACATTTAGAAATTAGAAAAACCCCTTGTTTGGACTTAGTGAAATCCAAAGCAGATCATTGGTTTTAGTTCCCACCGCCGAGGAGGAAAATGCCTCCTTTGAGGACGTGATGTCAACATGTTACTACCTCAGCATTGCTCTATATCTATATCTCATATCTTTAGACGAAGCATTAAGGCGCAATTTTGCAGCTCAAGTGTCTTGGACGGTGCTCTACCCATAGTGTCGGAGCAAGAGCTTGAGTTTGCTTGGAGTGCCCCTTTACATCACACTGTGTTTTGGGGTTGTGAGCTCCTGGGTGGTGTCTTAGACAGTACTATCTTGAAGTGCTAGTGCCAGAGCCCCTTAAGGATTGGTAATGGGAATGATGATCCTGACACATTTGTTATAGGATCAAGCTAAGAAAAAGCATGGTGGAGATTAAAAAAAAAAAGTTTTAAACGAGTACATGACCTTATAAATGTTGGCATTCATAAGCACTGACACAAGATTTTAAAGGATTATGCAAGTTGGGAATCGGATTCAAGAGCCGGAGAAATCCTAACTACAAAATAATTTTGGGTCATTTGAATTAACAAAGAGTTAACTTGTGAATATTTTGAGGATACATTCATCCCAATTCATCTAATCTTTGGATCTAAAGATGAATCTCGATGTTTATCTATAACAAATTTCGTGCCTCTCGTGTTTTAACTAGCCAAGGTCCCGTAATCTCCTTCTCCTCAAAAGTAAAAAAATTAGTTTTCCCCAAGAATCCATTTTGTGAAAATTAGTTTTGCTAAGAGACTAGCAAAAGATAAGCATGGGGGTGTGATAAATGCCAGTTTATCATCATTCTTGTGCCTTAAAACAAACCTAGCTCTTGGGATTTTAACTCCACAAACGAGTTTTTTGGGCTGCATTAGGCATCACTTAGGTTAGGCATGCATTGCATAATTTTGTTATTTTTGACATGTTTATTTGAGTGTTTGGGATGAACAGATAGTCAGATCCCTAAAATCCTAGCATTCAAGAAGGCAACAGGTGAAGAGGAAGCTCAATTCAGTTGAACCTTCGCTAAATCCAGCTCATCATAGTTGGATACCAGCTCACTTGGGTTAGGGTTAGCATTCTTAAGCTCCATTAGTTCATTGGGAGCTCTAGCTAGCTCAACTAAGTTGATAGGAGTCCACCTCAGCTTAGGTCCAACTACTTCCAACTCCACTCAACTTAAGTCAACTGAAGATGACCTCAACTAGCTGAGGCCATCTCAAGTCCAGCTCTGGGAGATTGCACTTAGCTCAACCTAGTTGAGCTAAGCTATTTTACCTAAGCTAGCTACTCTAGTTAGCTAGGTTATCTCCGGGAAGATCAGACCCAGCTCACCTTAGCTCAATTCAGCAGAAGCCAGCTTACTTTAGCTTGGCTTAGTAGTTAGCAAAGAACTAGCAAGCTAAGACAGCTAGGGTAGCTCCTTGTTTTCTTCAGCAACCACTGGCTCTAGTGTAGCTCCAGACAGTTCTTCCTTAGCTCCTCTTGCCAAAAACCTTAACTTCATCCTACCTCCTCCTCTACTCACCTATTAGTTAAGCTAGCTTAGCTAGCTTAGCTAAAATATCCACTACATGGCCATCCACCACCTACCTAAAACCCTACCAAAATAGCTCCACCAAATACACCTAACCCTAAGTCCACCTAAGCTACCTAGTCCACTCCCTTTTTGGCACCAACATAGGCAACCCTTAGCCCCTCAACCACCACAAAAAGCCACCTTGTTTTGGCACCAAAATACCCTTCTAGAAACCCTCTCTTTGGTGCCAAAACAACCCCCACATCCTAGCCTTACACCTACCCCTACAAGCCATCTCAACCCTCCACCTACACCCCTTCTAGAACCATCCTTAGTTGGCGCCAAAACCATGACACCTTTCCATGGTTGGCGCCAACTTAGGTGTCCCTTAGCCACCCATAACTACCCCCATGACACCCCTTTAGGTGGTGCCAAACACCCTTCACCGTAGGATCACCTAACCACCTCCATTATGCCATCCTAGCCATCCAACCAAAGGCTACCAAAGCCCCTTCATATCCCTTGGTTTGGCACCACCATCCATGGCCCTTAGATCATCTAACCAACACCAAAAACCTATCCTAACCATCCATGCCATGCACGCCTACCTACCCCCTTAACCCCTCTATAAAAAGGCCCATAACCACCACAATGAGAGACACCTTTGGTTTCATTATTCCACCATTATTCCACCTACTATAGCTGGCCAAGAGAGGAAGGAGAAGATTAAGGGGACACTCAATCCCCTTGGTGCCTTTCCCTCTTCCCTTCTCTCTTGGGCTCACGCCAGCTAGATGTCCAGCCAGGCAAGGAGGATGTCCAGGAGGATATCTTTTGGGTGGTGCATGCCCACCCTAGGATGAGGTCTTTTGGGTGGAATTCTTCCACCCTTGGAGGAGCAAGGGCACGCCCATTTAGGGCTTGCTAAGGAGGATACACCTTGGAGGAGCACCTCAAAGGGATTAGGAGAAATCCTTTTCAGGCCTAGGAGCAGCTGAGCTTGGAGCAAGGACCTTCTCTTCACCAACATCACCAGGAGGATTTGTGTTTTCATCTTTTGTATTTTTATTTCTATAGTAAAAGCATTCCTCTATTAGTCATTTTGTAAAACATTTTCCTAAATTAATCAAGTTGCCTTTCCATATCTCTTTTTTCATTTTACTACTTTTACCATAGTGCACACTCACACCCTCTCTCTAATTACCCTAGGTCTTCATGCACCTAGGGTGAGCTTAGGGAGAGGATTTTCTTGTCACTTAGGTTTTAGCTTTAGCAACCTAGGTGTAGCCTTTTCCCGCTTACTATTTCGTTGTTGCCCTTTATTTCAAAACTCAAAAAAATCTTATAGTCAAAATCACAAAAAGGAATGTTGATTTCCAATATCAAGTGGGAGTGTTTAAATTGCATTTCTACCTCCCTTGGGATGACCCAAATACTTTCCCAAGTGCTCGATTTTTATAAATTTTAAATCGATCGGAATTGCAGATTACAACGATAAAAACCCTAATTTCAAATCGTGCTTTTCTTGCATCAGTGGGCTCTTCCTCAAAGAAACAAGCTTCTCATCCCCCTTATAATATGAGGGGACAAGATGCTAGCAGACTGAAGAAACTGAACGAACAACACCTTGTAGCAGTGCTAAATGTGGCATGGGCAATGGTGGTTAAGAAGGGGAGCAATTAGGTGCAGGGATGAAATTCCTCACCTAGAATGTGCGTGGGTTGCGTGACAGTTTTAGACAGGCAGCTCTTGCCCGTTATCTTTGGGAATTGGAAATTGATTGTGCTATGATTCAGGAGATGCATTTAGAGGAGTGTAATTAAAGCAAGTAGGGGCATTTATGGCATTCTCGTCAGACAGATTAGAGAAATCCTAGTGCAAGGGCGAGTAGGTGGGATGGCCATTTGGTGGAAAACAACGTGCCTAACCTTGCAGGATATTTGGACTGCTAGATTTCAGATTACATGTAAATTTTCGAGGGCATCTAGCGAGTTTCAGATTTGCATTACTTGTGTTTATGGGCCTTGCAGTGCTAATTTGAGGATAGATTTCTGGGATGAGCTTAGGCAGGTTGGCACCCAAACAAGGTATATGCCTTGGATTGTTAGGGGTGATTTTAATTGTAGCTTATATGAATTTGATAGGAATAGTGGGAGGACAGATCAGGCTTCAGTTGGATTCCATCTTCTGTTGAATGAGTTGGGATTGAATGAGTCTTTGTCTTTAGCAGCCGAATTCACTTGGAGAAATGGGAATGTGCAGATGTCAAAATTGGATCGATTCTTCGAAAATGTAAAATTGCTAGAGAAATTTCAGTTGTCGTCAGTGGCAAGATTGTCTTGCCCATTTTCTGATCATACCCCCTTACTATGGGATATTGGGGAGGAAACAAACATGGGTACATATTTTAAGTTTAGACGATCATGGCTAAAAGAAGGATGTAAAGAGATGATATGTAACTGGTGGGTGACAAAACAAGTCAAAGGGATGCGACAGCTAGATTAGCTGCTAAACTCAGGGATTTAACAATGGTGCTTAAGGAGTACAGAGCTAGCTCAAATGCTGTTAGAGAACAGAGGAGGTTGGAAGCTTTGGAAGGTATCAAAAATCTGGATATCAAGGAGAATGCTGGGCAGATTATAGAAGAAGAAAGAGGTCAGCGGTCTGTGTGACAAGGAATAGTGGCTGAGGATGGCCTGAAAAAAGAAATTGATTGGAGGGAAAAATCAAGGCAGCTTTGGCTTAAGGAGGGGGATGCGAATACAAGATATTTCCACATGGCTGCCAGCTCTAGAAGAAGATTGAATCTTATTTCCTCGATAAGAAATGGAGAGCAGATTTTCACTAAGAAAAATGATATCAAAGTTGAGGTGGTTCGCTACTTAAAGGAAACCACTAGAGCAACTGGAAGACGATAGTGGAGACTTACATCTTCAGATTTTTCTACTAGTTGGGGAGGAAGAAAAGCAAAATCTGGTGGCTCCCATTTTTGAACTTGAGGGCTGGAATGCAATTAACGATTTGAATGCAGAAGGTTCTCCTGGACCAATTGGGTTCCAGGTTTTCTTCTACAAAGAGTTTTGGCCTGTGATTAAGACTGATGTCTTGGAAGTGGTTAAGGAATTTCAGCAAGGAAATTTTGGTTTTGAAAGATTAAATAGATAGTAGCTATTTTTATTACCGAAGAGACCAGGTGCTGAAATAATTAGTGAGTTCAGGCCTATAGCTCTTTCGAATTCAATTTATCTCATTGTTAGCAATGTTTTGGCCAACAGATTGAGTGTTATTCTAGAAAATTTAATCAGCCCAACGCAGTCAACATTCTTGCCAAATAGATCTCTGCAAGAATCATTTATTGTTGCGCAGGAATAGTGGCTGGGTGGCGTAGATGAAAATGTAAAGCCTTTTTATGGAAAGCTGACTTTAGTTGAGCATACGACTCGGTGGCTTGGCCCTACTTATGGGAAATTTTCAAGAGAAGAGGTTTTCCTGCCATATGGATTCAATGGATGAAGTGATGCATTACAACATCATCTTTTTCCCCATTAATTAATGGCCAACTGTGCGGAACTTGGATTCAACCGCAATGTGGGGTGAGGCTAGGATGCCCTTTAGCCCCTCTAAATTTTAATATAGCAGTTGATATGTTGGCAAGATTCGTATTTAAATTATCGGTAGCAAGAATAATACAGGGTTATTCCATTACCAACACAAATGCAATTGCACCTATGCTACAATACGTAGATGATACGATGTTTCTAGTTGAAGGAAGCAAGAGGGAGGCTGAGATTTTATACTTGACAGTTAACTTGTTTGGAGAAATTTCTGGAGTTAAACTGAATGGCAGCAAATCTTCATTGGTTTGCTTTGGGATGAAAAATGAAGAGAAAGTAAGCATTTCAGCGGTGCTACATACGCCCATTGTCAACCTATTGATCATATATTTGGGTTTGCCATTGAGAGACACAAAGCTAAACAAGTTTGACTGGAAGATCCTGTTTGAAAAAATGGCAATGAAATTGGAGAGCTAGAGTAGTAAATACCTGTCAAAAGGCGGAAGATTAATACTTTTAAACTCCGTAATCATCGCCATCCCAATATTTTTTTTCTCTATTTTCAGGTCGCCAGAATTAGTTAAAAAAGGACTTGATATTTTGCGCAAATGATTTTTTTGGAAAGGGGCTACTGCTACAGGCAAATTTCTTCAACAGGTGAAATGGCAGAAGATTTACTTGCCAAAGAAACAAGGTGGTATGTCATTCATTCACTGTAGGAATTTAACAATGCCTTGTTGATGAAATGGGTGGTCAGGTTGTTTGTAGACAGTGGGAAACAGTGGAGTACTCTGATCCAGACGTCTTATGGGATGTCACACACTCTGAATTTCACATTGCAGCCCAGCTCTATGTCACCTTTCTGGAATTTAGTGTGGAGAGTTGTGTAGGAGAATAGAAATAGATTCAAGCTGATAATTGGAGATGCCAATAAGCTCAAGTTTTGGACTGATGAGTGGTCCACATTGGGCATACTGGAGAAGAGATTTCCTAGAGTTTTTAATGCAACAACGAATAAAATAGCTTTAGTAAGGGACTGCTGGAATTCAGATGTATAGTGCTGGAATTTATGTGATACTAATATCAGATAGGGTGGACAGCTGGCTGAGGAGAGATGTTAACTTCAGCAGGATTTATGTGATTTCCAATAGCAGGGAGGAGAGGACAGACTAGAGTGGAGATCTGGAGATTTCACGGTGGTTGCTGTATACGCTGAAATCATTAGACAGAGATTAGGCAATCAAGATTCGATTGATTAGGTGTGTGCTCAACTGTGGAATCTGAAGATTCCATTAAAAATTAAATTTTCCATTGGCTTTCCATGTGTGATGGACCGGTTACTATAGACTTACAACACAGAAATTTTGGAGCTCAGTTACAGCAGTGTCCTCTTTGTAATTTCCTAACTGAAAATGTCTAGCACTTATTATCTGCTTGCATATTGACTAATACAATATGGCACAAAGTCTGTGGTGGTTCTGTGCTGGGATGACTTATTGAATAGTTTTACGATGAGGAATTCAACTCATGTGAAGATGGCAGCTACTCTTTGGTGTATTTGGTGTGCCTGTAACGACAAAGTCTTTTGAGGAGTGTCTATTGATGTAAATAATATAGTGAGGGATATTTTTTTCTTTTGCGAGAAAGTGGAGAGTATACATGTAAACCCAATACATCTGAGTAGTTAATAAAATTCTTTTCCTAGTTTGCTATCGTTCTCGATAGCATTCCTTTCATTAAAAAAAAAAAGAACTAAACAATACACAAAACCCTAATTTCAGATCCGCTTGAATTGAAGAGGTTATGGTTAGAATAAAATTCATCCAAACCTCCTAAAATTCATATAAAAATATTTTAAAAGGTTTGGTACCCTTGATTTGATCATCTGAACATATTTTGACCTAGAATAGAGCTTTAGACGGAATTTTGCCTTAATTTGGACTTCTATGCAAATTGCCCAATCAAATGTGGTCAAAATTCATATCCAAGTGCATTATTAGATTCCTTGGGTTCAAATTGGGTTAGCACCAAAATTTGGGCCCAATCAGAGTTCATATTGACCTAGTTTGCATTGTAGTCTCTAAAATCTCTATTCTTCACATCCAAGCCTCTAACTTTCAATTCATTGCAAATAGGTCCCTGTTTCTCATCTCCTTTATGATTTAGTCCCTTCTACCATTGATGAGTCAACAGGCTTAGCATTGACTTTGACCAAGTTAAAACCTAATCAAATCACCTCCAAATCCCACCAAATTTGGTGTGATTGGAGTTCAGACGATGAAGATTCATGTGGACGCAATCTTAGACTTTGATTCAAGGTCGAAAGCTCATGCAAACCCACAGAATTTGTGGGATTCTTTGCTTCCAAACCAAGGTCCACTCAAGCCTCCTTCCTTAATTAGGGCTTGATTTTGAGCTCTATAAAAACTCCTAAAGGTTCCACCATTCATTCTCCTTAGTTCGGTCTAGGCCAAAATTCTTCTTCGTTCTCTCCCTCCGGCTGCCTCCGTCGCAACTCCAATGAGCTCCTCAAATCTGTGTCATCGCCCTTTGCCACGTACAATAGGCAGAGGGAATTTTTTCCCTGACCTCATCCACTTCTCATCGGTCATAGTAGAAGCTTTCCTACCCCTTCCTCCTTGTCGTCTCTCCCACTAGAGACTTCACCTTCCCTGATGTTGGTCAATCAAAGCCGGTGTGATCCTTCCCCCTTTCATCCTTTACTTAGGTCTTCTATCTTCTCCTCACCTCCTAGTTTAGGTTTAGATCTTTAGAAACCCAATTCGACCGCTTATTCACTGTCTCCCCCTCCGTCTTCTCCGCCTTCGGTAAGGGCTCCGGCGAAGTCGTGTGCCCGCCCCACTCCACCAAATCACCCTCTTCCACCACCAAATGCTCTACCTCGACTCATAGACCAAAACCTCTCTCCCTATTGTTATTTCTAACCACTCCACAACACCACCAGACAACCCATCAAATCTTCACCCTCGCCGTCACCGTCTGGCCACCACGAAGCTCCAAACACCACATCGACATCACCATCATCTTCCTCACCTCACGGCGATCATCCTGAGCATTCTAATTAAGGCAGTAAGCCCATATTCATGCTTTTTCAGGTTCGCTGGACGTTCACTGCCGCCTCTGACCATTAGAGTCGTTGCCTCCACACCCAAGCACTACGGCTTCACCTCACGAATGCAACCACGTCATCAATTGAGAAGGAAGCAGTGAAGAAGCAGCTCAGTTTGACGAAGAAATCCGCAGTTGTGCAAGCGAAGAAAGATGCTCTTTTAGTCCAACCTCATGCGTGGGGAAGTAGCCAATGCAGCATAAGTTGATTTCGTGCCAAAGGCTGCCTGCCTCTCACAATAAGGGCGAGGTCCCTGCCTCACGTGACTTGCGCACTTCTCGCTTACCACTCACACTTGGTGAGTTGGACACTATACAAGACCTGATTACCCGTATACTCGACTACTCTATGCTTGGTTTTGGATAGAGGAAATAGAGAGAAATTTGAGGAGGATAGGGGTAGGTTTTGCCTTGGTATGTGTGCCTATGTGCTAAACACTTGACATCTTTGAGAGGCTACTGCATTGTGCTTGGCACCTTTGTGCCTGTTGTGACTTGATACTGAAGTTGTCTGGCTCTGTAGCCGACGTCTGATTTGATACTGTGGAGTTATTTGAGGATCTTATCTAACATGGCTTAAGGTTCAAGACCACTGTTGAGATATTGATTGGCTGATTTCCTTGGGAGATGTGCTCAATTGGTGCATATAATTGGTGATCTAAATCACCATTTTTTGGATTTGTAATATTCTTTTTATCACCATAGGTTTTGAGATACAATTTCTATAATTGAATATCAATTTGAGTTAATTTTTATCATTCCTTGAGTATCTTATTGTGCTCATTGGTTTAAATTGTGATTAGTGTGTGAATTCCACATTTGCTCCCTGCGAATGACCTCAGACTCAATTCTATTTTCGAGCACCTTACAAATTTTAAATGCTGTGGTTTTTTTGTTGACTATACTACAACACGCATCTCTTAAATCTCGATGAAAGTGGCACAACATTTTGGCATCGTTGCCGAGGAGCAACGCGCAATTCACTACTAGTCTTATATTTCTTAATTGATTTGATTTCTAACTTGCCCTATCTGCTTTGTTTTGATTTTGGAAGGTACATCACGAGAAGATATTCTACGCAATCAACCACTCCATAGCCAGGTAAAATCTCTTCTTTCGTAATCACCTCCTAATCTTAGGAAAGAGAAAAAAAGGAAACAAAATAAATTAGGATCCACTTCTATATTTTCTTAATAAGATCATTTAAGTGTAAAGTTTCGTAATTTGCGAAATTGATTTAAATTTGATTGAAGTTGAGACAATTTTGATTAGAGATCCCCATCTTGATTTCTTGTACCTATTAAGGATTTACGCTTAAATTCTTGACATCTTGGACTACTCACATTCTTGTTTGAGTCCAAGGTGCCATATTTGAGATCAAATTGGACTTGAAAATAGAGGCAATTAAGGTTTCCACATTAGGGTTCTAAAGTATTAATACATACTTGCTTGCAATAAAGGAATTAACCCTCCTACATTTGTGTGCTACCCAAGCCTTTATTTGAACTGATCTATCCAAGAAAACCCTAAAATCAAGGCTCTAAATTCACTTGAGCTCTAAACTTTGGACCTAATAACCTGAGAGTCAATTTCAAGGTGATTTAGGTCTTGACCCAAATTTCATCCTCAACTTTAGGGCAGGTTAAGTGAAGTTGATTCACTTTGTGGATCAACCAACCTCCAAATTAAGTCACAAATTAAAGTAATTCTAATCAAGTGAAATTCAAGGCACAAATTAGGGCTAACATTGGTAGACTTAAGGTCTCAATTCATACATTTTGGTCTACTTGGATCCGTAGTGACAAGGAAGGTCGGGTGAGGGAAACCCTATAACCCGTGGGGATGCTCTACCATGTAGGGGTCTTTGCGGGACTCTCCCTTCTTGGCTACCCAAGTAATTCTTGGGTGTGTGGATTTCTAATTCAGAGGTATCATCCACCTCAAAACAGCCTTAATCATCCAAAAATTTTTGGTTGCCTTAATTGGGTCCAATTCACATCTAGTCCCTCATCTATTCTATAGTGCACATACACAGTAAAGGTCCCTAGGTTTGACCTAGAGGCCTCCACTGGAGTTGATCTTTTGGAGAAATATGATATGATCTAATCAATTCGATCTGGGCTTGAATTTGATTCTACAACTTGATCCACCACTTGATTTGAAAATGCAACCTGACAACATAGAAAAGATTTTCAATAAACCTAAATCCTAAATGAGTATGAAAGAGAAAATGATCGAGGTTGCCCTTAAACATAGGGAAGAATTTTATAGGACCTCAGATCCATTTAGCAAAGTTCAGGTTAATGTGTCAGAAACAACAAATCTCATTGTGAACTATGCCCATCTAATGTTGACGCAACTGATAAATGGTTCAACTCGGGATGCCCTTACATCATAATTTAGCAAATTGTGGCAATTGCAAAGCACAAAGTGCATGCAATGTATTACAAATCCACCACTCTGGGAGATACACCAAGATGACATTGAGAAACGAGCAAATATGTTAAATCTGTTACAATAAGCCATTGATAAAAAATACCCATATATCCACTCAGAAACTGATGATGAATCTTGGAGCAATGCTGAGGATCAATATGATTTCCTAGAGCTCGGGTTTGAAAATCGAGGTTGTTGTGGACCCCCAACCCAAATGGAAACAGATTCGAACTTTGTGCAGAATACTTGATCAAAATGTGGGTTGGGTGGATCCAGTTGCAGGTGTTCCCGATTATGAACTAGCCATAGAAAGCCATGAAGTTGGTCCATCATGCCTTGATTTACCAAACACCTGTGATGAGCTTGAGTTAGAACCTCTCGAGGTTGTAATTTCCATACCTTATCAAGTTAAGGTAATCCTTGAGAGTGATTCTAACATCCCAGTAGAACCATGTCCAGATTCTAGTGACCCAATTCCTACCCTTAACCTAGAATTTAGATCTGAATCTATTTGGGATGATCATGAGGCCCAATGTGAAGAGAATTAGATTTTAGATCTAAACTATGATTCTAAGCCTATATTTGATGATTATACCTCTCCAGACTCCTTAGAGGAACAAATTGATTTTTCAGAAGTCACACCGATTTATGATACAAAATCAGAGTTGGAAGAGTTGTGATTTGATTGGATCTACCCTAGGAGCCAAGAACCAGAGCCTATGCCTAATAAGGACACCTCTTTCAGCTCAGAATTTGAGACTAGGTTAGATCAAAGTCAGGTTGTTGATTCCATGCATCATGATTTGTCCTATGGTGGAAATCTCTATCATGAATCAGGTTTAGAAATTGATTGTCACAAATTCTTCGATGATTTTGAATCATACACTGATCTCGGAGAACCTTTGTTTCTTGAAAATTACGAGTCAGTTTATGACCTTAGTATCCATGATCTGTTCTTTGATTTTGATTCTGAGGCTGATGATTTGAACCTCAAAGCAGCCACATCTATTATAGAGCCTTTCAAAACCCAATCCCATCCCTGACCTACCACTGGAATCAATTTCTATTCTGACTCACCTCTTTTTGATCTGGTCGATTCACCTCCATCTTTTGATTGGGAATCAGACATTGATTAGACCAATAATCAAGTCTTATCCTTCTCTGATCTCACCAATAGGGTTCCTACATTTTCAACAGATCCATTATCCTTTGAGGACCCCTACTCTGATCAAGCTAAGCCGATTCAGCCAAACCCTAGATTTGCATTTCCAAATCTTTTTGAGCCACAAAGTATTTGGTGGGCTCCACACCTATTGATTCACATCCATCAACCCACCAGATTGATTGGGTTTGGTTTACATCATCAGCCTATTGATCTGAACAAGCACTGATATGGAAAATACGCAGTTTGTTAAAAGATGTAATTAGTGTCGTTGCAATGCATAAATCCACAATCAAACTTTTACATTTATCATACCTACTAGGGTTGTCCAATGAGGCCAATTTGTTAGTCACAAAGAATGGGTTCTCTCACTCGCCTCTGAAATCAGCACAACTTTTTGTATTTTTGATTTTGTTATTTTCAGGATTTTTAGAAACAATCGGGTTTTGTGCGAAGATGAATTACACTACAACTAACCCTAAGTGACCATAATGAAGTCTTCTCTTCTAAGCTCACCCTAGGCAAGTGCGTCTAGGGTAATTAGAAGAGCAGAGTGTGATGTGCACTACACTAATAAGAGAAAAAAATACACTAATTTCAAACATGAACTTGGAAGGCAATGAAAATTTGTATTACTAGTAGAGTAAAATACAGGTAGAGGAATGCTTCTACAAGAACATTAAACTACTAGCTAACACAAAAGGTAGAGTAAAAGATAAAGAAGAAGGGGTGATTCTCGTAGAAGATCCAGGTGGCCCTTGCTCCAAGTGTGGTTGCCCCACACTTGAAAAGTGTTCTCCTTCTCTTCCTTCTTCGATTGGTCTTCCTTCAAGCTCTTCCTACAAGGCGGGTGTCGACCACCTTGATTAAGATCCTCCTTGCCTGGCTATCCCCTCTAGGTTGAAGATGACCTCCTCCTTGGCGTGGCTAAGAGAGGAAGAAGGCACCAAGTGGGCGAGTAGTTTGTCCCCTTGATCTTCTTCTCTCCTTCTTCTTCCTTGGTGTGGATGTAAGAACCTAACTAATGGTAGGGGTGGAACCTATCTAATGGAGAGGAGATGATCCTCAGGTAGTGGGTAGATGTGTTTTTATAGGAAGGGAAGGTGGTGGTTGGTGTGGAGATAGGTGTAGGGCTAGGATTCATTTTTAAGGTGGTTATGTAGATCTTAGGGTTAAGACTAGTTGGCGCAAAATGTAGGGCTGCCTAGGTGGGTGGTTAAGGGTTGGAGGCCACCCTTGGTGGACGTCCATGGGTGTAGGGATGCCTTGAATTTGGTGCCAAGTGGGGGCTTCTAGAAGGGTTCCTATGTGGTGCCAAGATGGGTGGTTGAGATGGGTTTAAGTGTTGGATGGAGGGTTGGGATGGAAGGGTGTTTGGTGCCAAAAACTAAGGTGGTTATAGGATGGTTTTAGTGCTAAAATGGTGGAGACTTTTGGCAGTGGACTGGGGTGGAAGGGTGCCTATAGTTGGTGCCAAAATTGGGTAGGGCCAGGTAGCTTAGGTGGACTAAGTGTTGAGCTATTTGATGGAGCTTAGCTAGGTAGGTTTTAAGGTTAGGTTGGGTTGCCAAGGAGGTGCATAGCTAGCTTATCTAGTAGGGAGTAGGGTTGGAGGCATAGGGAGCTAGGGTTTTGAGGGAGAAGAGCTGGAGGTAGTTATCTTGAGCTGCATTAAAGCTGGTGGCAGCTGAAGAGAAATGTAAGGAGCTACCTTAGCTGGCTTGGCTTGCTAGTTCTTTGCTAGCTGCTAATCCAAGCTATGATGAGCTAGCTTCTGCTGATGTGAGCTTAGGTAAGTTAGGTCTGATCTTCCTGGAGATTACTGAGCTAGTTGGAGTAGCTAGCTTAGGTCAAGTAGCTTAGCTCAACTAAGTTGAGCTGAGTTGAGCCTCCAGGAGTTGGACTTAAGCTGGCCTGAGCTAGTAAAGGTGAACTTCAGTTGACCAAGTCTAGCTAGTAGCTAGACCTAGTTAGGTTGAACTTCCATTCAACACTTTTGAGTTGGAGGAGTTGGAATGGAGTTGGGATCAACTGACTTGAGCTAGTTTGAGCTACCATCCAACTAAGGTGAGCTGAATGAAGCAAAGGTGAACTAACTAGGGCTACCATTCCGCTGACACGAGCTGAATGGAGCTAGGGATTAGTTGATCCAGCTAGAATGAGCTGAGAGCCAGCAGGGATGAGCTGGATCTAGCTAGAATCCAGCTGAAAGGAGCTTCTTCTTCATCTTTTGCCTTTCTGAGTGCTAGGGTTTTAGGGATCTGATTGTCTGTTCATCCCTAACACTCAAATAAATGTGTCAAAAACACAACAAAACATGCAATGCATGCCTAACTTAATTGATGCCTAAATGCATCCCAAAAGCCCATTTGTGGAGTTAAAATCCTACAAGCTAGGTTTGTTTTAGGTCATAAGAATGATGATAAACTGGCGTTTATCACACCCCCATGCTTATCTTAAACTTACCTCTTAGCAAAACAAAGTTTTGCAAAATGGAATTTTTGGGAAAACTAATTTTTTCAACTTTTTTATGGAGGAGATCATGGGACCTTGGTTGGTTAAACCATGGGAGGTACGGGATTTGTTATAGATAAACATCAGGATTCATTTTTGGATCCAAAAAATTAGACAAATCAGGATCAATATATCCTCCAAAAATTTACAAATTAACCCCTTGTTAATTCAGATGACTCGAAATTTTTGTAGTTAGGATTTCTCTGGCTCTTGAATCCAATTCTCATCTTGCAATATCTTTTAAAACTTTGTCTATGCTTGTGAAAAGCCAACATTTATAAGGTCGTGTTTTTGGTTTAAAACTTTTTTTTCTCCCCCATGCTTATTCTTTGCTTTGTCTTTTAACAGATGTGTCGGGATTATCATTCCCGTTAGCAATCTTTGAGGGGGCTCTAGCACTAGTACTGTGAGATAGTATTGTCCATTACACCACCCAGGAGCTCATAACCCCAAAACACAATGCAGTATAAAGGGGCTCTCCAAGCAAACTCAAGCTCTTGCTCCGACACTATGGGTAGGGCACCGTCCAAGACACTTGAGTTGCAAAAAATGCACCATAATGCTCCATCTAGAGATACGAAATATAGATATAGAGCAACGCCGAGGCGGTAACATGTTGACATCACGTTCTCAAAGGAGGCATTTTCCTCCTTCTCGACGGTGGGAACTCAAATCGATGATCTGTTTTGGACTTTTACTAAGGCCAAGGATTTTTCTAATTATTTTTTAGGTGTTGGTTTGTGTGTGAATTTTGACACAAGAAATTTTGCACGAGATGCAAGTTTTGAATCAGAAACTAAGCCAGATACTTTCCATGTTACAAAAGGGGGATCCAGTCACCTGAACTATCTGAGTTCAAGTGAAATTTTTAGAGAAGGATATTTGATCTACTATAAAGGTAGACCATGAAATTCTAATAATAAGATCTGTATCCTTATCTGATTGAGGTGCGTTTCACGAATTAAAATTAGGGGTTTGGAGGACCCGTCATTGTAGCTCACAAAATGTGTCTATTAGATAAAATTTATAACCGAAACTCGAAAAGTGAGTCCTGAGTTGAACATTGGGAGGTGAACGTTTGGTTTTATAAAAATCTATGCTTCGCTTTTATTTATTTTTGGTCATTTTTGTCTTTTCTAATTTTTTTTGTATTTTTAATAGGGTAAGAGATCAGGTTGATGAAATCTAGCTAATCTACTTACAAAATAAAAAAGAGAGAGAGAGAGAGTGAGAGGAACAATCACATATATTTCTGAATCCAATGCTTTCTATAACTAAGAAAGCAGGAAAAACTACACTAGAAAGCAGCAAAGATAGATGGAGATGAGAAAATCCCCTTGGATGGTTGCTTGGAGGATGACTCACTCTATCATCGCCTAGAGGAAGGTGGTGAGGAGGGGGAGGAAGGAGGACGGAGCCGAAGGACGGAGAGAGAGGCAGGGCGACGTTGCGGTGAGGATCTTCTTCCTGAAGGGAGGTGAGAGGACGGCCACGGGATGCTCCATGAATGGGGATGAGAGGTGGGAAAAATATTTGGTTTTCTACTCTAGAGGAGCATCCCGGGCTTGGGACAAGCTCCCTTAAGAGCCTTGGAGGTGGTGAGAGGAAGAAAGGAAGAGATGAAGAAAAATGGGAGGGGTAGCGGTCCTTTTACAGTGGAGGAAAGAATCAAATTCGTATACAGGACATTTAGTGACAGTCATAAACATCGTTGAAGATCCACCGCAAACGCCACTGAAGATCCTACTCACGCGCCCCTTCTAACCCACGCTGTACGTGCCCCTGTCGCCCGTGCACATGCGATACGCGTCGCTGCTGTCGCTGCCTCTGTGCGTGCACTGCGCTGCTGCATGCACGCTACGGTTGTGCATGCGTGCCCCCACGTGCGCGAGCTTGCCTGCGTTGCTATGCACGTGTAGTGGCGCGTGCTTGCACATGGGCGGCCTGGGTTGCTCCACGTGGTGCAATCTGGGCCGTCCATCTTCTTTCCTTTGTAGGCGATGCAATAGAGGTTGGATTAAGTCGATTTTCATGCCTTTGGGCTACGATTGTCGACCTGAATCCATCTGTGTGATCAGATTTGTCGTTTAACGATCCAGATTGCATCACCTACTCCTTCAACCGTTGATCTTCCTTGGATTGCATATGGTGCTATGGGACTCCGATTGAGGAGATTTCGGAGGCGTTGGACTCCGATCGTCATATTGATTAGATCCGTACTGTCAGATTGTCAATCCGAGGCTCCAAATATCCTTCTCTCCTGACCACAAAAAGGATGAAATTAACCTAAATTATATACAACTACTCTAAATGCAGAATGATGCATGCTATGCAATATTTATAACATGAAATGCAAATCTAAGCCTAAGAACATGCATGAATAGTCATTTTACCCTCAATAATTGTGTCTACATCATAGCCCCATGCCTATCTTTTGCTAGTCCCTAGTAAAATTAAACTACATGCTATGTATAAAAATAGAATTAGGACTCGATCGCTTAGGCCTAAGTTATTTATTAACAATAGAAAATTTCAATTAAGGTCCTAAACTACGAAGACTCAACAGTACCCGGGTGTCTACCAGAATGTAGACTGCCCAAGTCCTCGCCTTATTTGAAAAGAGAAGATACAATTTTTTTGTTTTTCTTCTTTTTAATTTTTTTTTTGTACTTTTGGAGTTTGAGAGTTTCGAGACAACCTTTTATGGCTACTTGACCTGCCGATGACTCGAAAAGGACTCTAAGTGCTAAGCATCTAGTGAAAAGAGTGAAAGACTCACTAGGTGGCCGTTAAAGTAGACTTCGGGTTTCTACGACTGATATAGACATATTTATTTAGGTTAAAATACCTATTCATGCATGTTCCTAGCCTTAGATTTGCATTTCATGTTATAAATATTGAATAACATGCATCATTTTGCATTTAGAGTAGTATATATTTTAGGTTAATTAGGTCCTTTTTATGGTCAGGAGAGAAGAAGACTTATTTCAGGGCCTCAATGGATGATCAGACCGTACAGATCTGATTAAGATGATAATCAGAGTCTAACGCCTCTGAAATCGTCTAGATCAGAGAACCGTAGCATCGTACGAAGATCGAGGAAGATCAACGGCCAGTGGGCAATGTGACACCCATACGAGTTTTGGATGGAAAATCCTACCATATGGATGGATCCGGAGCGACGATCGCAGTCTAGTAGCGTGGGAATCATCTCGATCTGAGCACTGTGGCACCCTCTACAAAAGAAAGAAGAATGGACGACCCAGGTGGCACCACAAGGCGCCATCCAGGCCTCCCAATGTCGGCCAGCAGCAGCAGCGAACGCGCACAGCCACAACTGCATATGCGCACAGCCGCGCATAGCGCACCATGCACAGCCGCAACCACGCGCAACGCATGCCAGTGCATGCATGCGCGCAATGTGCAGGGAGCATGGGCTCATGATGCGTGCGCCAGCGGAGCGGAACTTCAGTGACGCACGCCTTTAGTGATGCTTATAGCTGTCACTAATGGTTTGTAAGTGCTAGCAAGAGGATTTGAAGGACGGATCTTTAGCGACAGCTACAGTGACGTTTATGGACATCAGTAATGACGCAGATGTGAATTTGTTCTTCCTCCTCCACTATAAAAGGACCTACCCACCACCATTCCAAAGCATCTCTTCCTTTCTTCCTCTCACCACCTCCAAGGCTCTAGAGAGAGCTTATCCCAAGCCCGGGATGCTCCTCTAGAGTAGAAAATGAAATAGTTTTCCCTCCCCTCATTCCCATTCGTGGAGCATCCCTAGCCGTCCTCTCACCACCCTTGGGAAGAAGATCCTCGCCGCGACGCCGTCCTGCCCCATCCTTCGTCCTCCATCTCCATCCTCCTTCATCCTGCTCCTGACCACCTTCCTCTGGGCGGCATCAAAGCGAGTTGTCCTCTGAGCAATCGTCGAGGGGGATTTCTCTCATCCCATTCTATCTTTTTATGCTTTCGTAGTGTAGATTTTTCCTGCTTTTGTAGTGTAACAAACATTCATTGATGAATAGATGATTGTTTCTCTCTCTCTCTTTTATATTTGCAAGTAGATTAGCTAGATAAGCATTTGTCAATCTGATCTCTTGCTTCCTAAAAATACAAAAAAAATTAGAAAAGATAAAATGACCAAAAATAAATAAAATCAAAGCACGATTTTCAATTAAAGTAAACGTCGCCTCCCTGTGTTCGACCCGGGACTCCCTTGGAGTTTCGGTATAAATTTTATCTGATCAACGTGTTTTGCAACTACGACGATGGGTTACTTGTAACCCCGATTTCTAACTCGCGAAACACACCCGACCAGCGACCCTAGGTGACCTTGCTTAAGGTTTATCTTTTCGAACAGTAGCTTTCTCCCTACTTTTATTTATGGGGTCAACACAAGGGTGAAGCCAGTGTATATCTCCTCGATTTATTCTACTTCCTTGCTTCTTCCCTAAGTGTTTTGGGAATTATTTTGCATTTTTGTGAGCTGGGCTTTGGACAACTGGCCAGTGGGCTGTTACCCACAACAACTTGCCAGCCATACTCATGTAGTGAAGTGTGGTTTTATTTGTTTATATTTTTTTCTCCTTTTTCTATATATTTTTTTCTTTTTTCTTTTATTTTTTCAAGTAGGTGGCTTCTTTGATCTAAGATTTACCTAAAGGAAGTACAACGAAAATGGTATTGTGGCTGGGCTTTGGACAACCGACCGATGAGCTATTACCACCGACAACTTGCCAGCCATACCACCCTAGACAGTTCATTAGCTACCCAATTTTGGAAGAAACCATCGAAAAGTGAGTCAGTATAAAAAGTGTGTAGATGCTTAGGCTTAAGTCCCCTCAAATCAGAGGGCGGGTTGATAAGTCGTATACTTATCACCCCAATTTATTGACTCATTTAAGATAAAATTATTTGGCGAGGACTCGAGACTAAGTCCACATTCGAGTGGACACCCAGGCTAATTAAGCCTGAAGACTTGAAGATTCTAAGTGTTTAGGTCCCCTCGTATCATTTCCTAAAGTTAATAACACCTAAAAGCTTAATTCTCTTCTCCTAATTCTATTTTCTCTCTTTTTTTCTTTTGTTATTTTTTAAAGCAACTAAAAGAAATTCTACGGAGTTAACAAAATGATTTCAGGATAAAGTATCCACCCCCCATGCCTAAATGATGTAATGTCCTCATTGTAAAAACAAAGACATGAAAAAGGGCGGAGTAAATAGAATATCACTTGAACATTGTGACAACTCGGTCAGCTCTGCAGAGAACATGGAATATAAACACGTGATAAATTTAATGCCTTTAGCTAGGCATAAAATACAAACAAAGAAGAGGTTAAGAATTCACAAATACGGGTTAGAATCAAAATTAAAAGATTGATCCTTAAACCCATCAGTAGGAGATATCCATAGATGTGGACCAAGTTGTGGTGCAGACCTATGCCCCAGGGTCGAGTGGTTCTAAGGTTCTAGATGAAAATCACCCAGAACCTAAGATTATTGTGTTTGCAGGGCTGGGCTTGCGGTTTTGTGGTGTGCAACCCAAGACCAAAGTGTCGGACAATGGGTTGATCTGATTCGTTAAAATCGGGTGTCCATTATAGTTTAGCTCAGGAAGATAGTCAATTATTCTGGGCTTGGGTCGCACGTAAAAGATATCATAAGGGTCCTGATAGAAGGTAGGTAGTTTCAGGTCAACAGGAATCCTTAGATCCAAAATCAAAGTTCCCTCAGAATTAACTTCACAGATTTTTAATTCCAACTTTCTATCCTTCGAAATCAATGTTTCCGGGACCTCCAAATTGCTGTACACCCCATCTAAAGTACCCAAGTCCAATAATTGTGGCTGAATTAGGATTGACTTGGGCATATTGATTTCTAAATCACAATCAATCCCTTCGGGGTGTGGTTGAGGGATGGGGCTACTGATTGAATCTTCTAGTAAATGAGGATTCGAATCCTCCAAGTTAGCCCCAACCAAATCAAAATCTTCAATGAATGGGCTATCAAATGGTTCATCATGCTCCTCGAGCCCATTTGTCTCATAAAATCATCTTCCTTAAGCTCAAGTGAGACTTCACTAAGAGATTCCTCACCCTCAGAATCAATGAATCCATGATCCTCATTTGTATATGTCTCAAAATCATATGTCATTCCATGGTTCGTGGAGACATATTTTTTGTCATTCCCTGGCTCTGGGATCTCGGGTGAGAAACTCAATTCATCCTCAAAGGGTTGCTCTAGACCAACCTGGTCATCTCCAATCTCAGAATATGTATCCCCTCGACAGGTGCCTGAGCGGGTTCAGACATTGTCTCTCCTGAAGGGGGTTCATCTTGAGAATCATCCCAAGATTTGACTAGGGCAACCACAAATTTCATCCTCAACCTCGACAATTTCCCGAGAAGAAACTCACTTAGGTCCCTATCCATAACACTTTGGAGCAAATCCAATAGAGAACTATTAAGTTCATCAATCATTTTGATCATAGGCTCCAATGCTTTAGTGCATGGTGTTGGTTGAGCTTCTAAAGATTGTATAGTGTTCCTTAAATTAGCCAACACCCTATCCTAGATCTGGTTCACCTGAACTGATTGGTTCGATTTAGGTATGGGTAGGTTTGGGTTAAATCTAGGGGAGTCAAGATGTTGAGGTTCTCGGGTCCCTCCCTGCTAGTAAGTTATTTCAGGTTGTTCAAAGAATGGTGATGACCTATTTTCAATGGAATACTGGGGAGGGTAGGTGTTATAATCAGCATATCCTTCCTGATTGTAGATCGGGTTGGTTTGTCATCAAAGGATGGAGATCCATAATCATTGTAGGTTTGGGAAGGATAGTAATCATAGTCTTGTTGTCCAGGGTTAGGCCCTGGACACTGAGGTTCGGATTCATATCCCCAATCAAATTTATCCCAGCTAGTGCATGGGTAATTACAAGTCAAGTTGGGATAATAATCATCTTGGGGATAAGTGGTGGTAGGAGGATAGGATTAGAAATGTGTGTAAGATGTGGAAGGGTACATGGTGAAGTAAGGAGGGAAATCAGAAGAGAAAGAAGGAGCCCTGCAGTACAAAAATACAAGCCTGTCCTTAGGTTGGGTAGCCTAAAGGTTTACAGACTCTCAGAATCTGTCCTAAGATTATGGACGATTTACTCTACTTATGTCCAGGCAATCCAACCAGTTAGGAGGGACTGGGGAGAAGGTTCTTCCTTTGTCTTGCGCCTCCGGTTCCTAGTGTAACCCCCAGCTGCAATTGTTTGATGCTACTCCTCTAGCTAGACATTAGATTGACTAGTATAAGTAGGTTAATCGTGAACAATCTCAATCTGGATCCCTACGAGCAAACCAGTCCTTAGGGCCAATATCTAATCAATTTTAGTTAGGCTTGGGACAATGGTGCTTTAGGAATGTGATGGGCCCTTAATGGGTTGTGCCCTTAATGATTTGTTTGAGAATGTGTGAATGTGCACAACCAAGAAGTTTTCAAGCAAGATTATTAATGATGAGGTGAGTTTTAGGGTTTGAATCTTGCTTAGTAGCTTTTAGGATTCAAACATTAAGTGTATTCAGCAAAGTTTTATGAGGCAAAGCAAGTTTTGAAAGCATGAGTTCAAGTATTTTTCCTTTATAAATCAAAACAATATGGAGTGCCTAGCTTGACCTAAATATTGAATCCTATGGGGCAGCTACAAAATGAATTTCTTTTAAATTAGGTGGTGCAGCCCAAACAATTCAATCAATTGACCCAGATGCACCACCAATTAGGCACGCAAAAAGGTGATTAACCTAATATGATTTCTACTCCTTTATGTGTTGAATTGGTGTACCAGTTCCAAAGGCCAGAATCTTGATTGAGTGGATGAAAATCAAGTTAGGTTATGTGCCTCAAATGTGGGTGTATAAAGTGTGTATATTGATTCGTCCCATAGAAAGTATCTTTTTGTTTTTTTTTGTTTTTAAATGCGGGGGTGAAGTGGATGAAAGTGGCAAACAAGACACACAAAGTCTATCCTTGGGTTTACACAAACACCTAAGTAGATTAAGTCTTGGTTATGGGTGTGGCAAAATGAAGCTAGTGGGGGGGAAATGTGTGGGACACTTACAAAGTACTCTACCTGCACTTTACTTTGGTCTACTGCACTTGGATCTCCATGCTAGGGTACCTACAAGACAATAGATCAGAGATAAGCAGGGTTAGTGCTATATAAATACAAAGAAGCGCAGAAAATAATAAAGTAAATTCCGTTGCCTCCTCGGCAACAGCGCCAAAATTATCGAGGCATGTTTTGCAAATTAAAATTAAGGGTTTGGAGGACCCATCATCATAGCTCGCAAAACGTGTCTATCAGATAAAATTTATAACTGAAACTCGAAAAGTGAGTCTCGGGTCGAACACAGGGAGGCGAACGTTTGGTTTTATAAAAATCCGCGCTTCACTTTTATTTATTTTTGGTCATTTTTGTCTTTTCTAATTTTTTTGGTATTTTAAATAGAGCAAGAGAACAGGTCGATGAAATCTAGCTAATCTACTTGCAAAATAAAAGGAAAAGAGAGAGAGAGGAATAATCACATATATTTCTGAATGCAATGTTTTCTACAACTAAGAAAGTGAGAAAAACTACACTAGAAAGTAGTAAAGATAGATGGAGATGAGAAAATCCCCCTCGACGGTTGCTCTGAGGATGACTCACTCTGACGTCACTTGGGGGAAGGTGGTGAGGAGCGGGACGAAGGAGGATGGAGCCGGAGGATGGAGGGTAGGGCAAGACGACGTCGCGGTGAGGATCTTCCTCCCGAAGGGAGGTGAGAGGACAGCCATGGGATGCTCCATGATTGGGGATGAGAGGTGGGAAAAATATTTGGTTTTCTACTCTAGAGGAGCATCCTGGGCTTGGGACAAGCGCTTTCTAGAGCCTTGGAGGTGGTGAGAGGAAGAAAGGAAGAGATGAAGAAAAATGGGAGGGGTGGCAGTCCTTTTATAGCGGAGGAAAGAATCAAACTCGTATATAGGACATTTAGTGATGGTCATAAACATCGCTGAAGATCCGCCGCAAATGTCGCTAAAGATCCCACTCATGCGCCCCTATTAGCGGACCGCTGGCGTGCGCTGTATGCACCCTTGTCGTGCGTGCATGCACGATACGCATCGTTGTTGTAGCTGCCTACGCATTCGCGTCGCTACGCTTGCGCGTGTGTGCCCCTGCTCACGCGTAGGCCCGTGCTGCTGTGCGTGTGCAGTTGCGCATGTGTGCGCATGGGTGGCCTAGGTTGCACCACGTGGCGCAATCTAGGCCGTCCATCTTCTTTCCTTTGTAGGGGATGCTATGGCGGTCGGATTGAGTCGATTTTCATGCCGTTGGGCTGTGATCATCGACCCGAATCCATCTGTGTGATTGGATTTGTCATTTAACTCTCCAGATTGCATCACCTATTCCCTCAACCGTTGATCTTCCTTAGATTGCATAAGGTGCTATGGGACTCCGATCGAGGCGATTTCGGAGGTGTTGGACTCCGATCGTCATCTTGATTAGATCCATATAGTCGGATCATCAATTCGAGGCTCCAAAATAAATATCCTTCTTTCCTAACTACAAAAAGGATGCAATTAACCTAAATTATATACAACTACTCTAAATGCAGAATGATGCATGCTATGCAATCTTTATAACATGAAATGCAAATCTAAGCCTAGGAACATTCATGAATAGGCATTTTACCCTCAATAATTGTGTCTACATCATTTTCCCTAGTTTGTTAAAGATTAAATCCATTGTACCAAAAGTGAAAGTTCAACCTTAGTCTCGATTTCAAAATTTCCTCAAGAAGTTTTCAACATTTTTATTTTTTTTGGTATGCAAGTAGAAAATAAAATAAGAAAATTGCATGTTTTTGGGTTTTGAAAATCCTGATTTGATTGTAAAAAGATTTAAAAACACCCCCCATGCTTAAGATGTGGCATGTCTGCATGCAATTGGAAGGGAAAAGGTATTACCTTGGTGAAGGCAGTCAAAATCAGGATAAGCAAAACCGTTGAAAAAAAAATAGAACATTGAAAAGTGGGAAAAATGATGGGTTACTTCCCATCCAGTGCTATCTTTTACATCATTCAGCCGGGAGTGAATTGCAATGCACGGAAGTCGTATAATCATGTAAATAATTGGACACTTGAATGTCCTCAAGAAAGGTGTCTTCCTTAGGATCCCTTGAAAGATGATTGGTAAAGATATAGGGATCAAAATGAAATGGAAAATTGGAAGAATGACCCATGTCGGCCATGGTTTGAATTTATGATGAAAGCCAAACTTGGATGGGTTAGGTGGTAGTCCAATGGAAAGGGAGGGGGAGAGAAGTCAATGTGATGTAGGGTAGGTGAAGTTAGTGTGGATGTTTTTGGTGATAAATCAGGAAGTTTAAAAGAGTAAAAGTCAAACCCTAATTGATCTGAAATGTCTTGGACCACAAAATCATATTTGGAATATGAATCAATATCAATGGTGGTCAAAGCAGAGTAGGAATTGATAGATTTCTCAATTACTGCTTCCATTTTATTATCAGGGTCCTCAAAAAATTCATGATCAATGGACTTCTTGGAAGCTTGGAAAAGATCTAATGAGATAGCCTGGTTACCGCAACTTATATCCAATTTTCTGAGATGACAATTAATATTAGCTTTTGCGGTAGCCAAAAAAATTCTTCCAAGGATGATAGGGGTAGTTTTGAGAGCCTCAGATACCTCTATGTCAAGGACCAGAAAATCAACTGGAAATAAACAATTTTGGACCTTGACAATACTACCCTTGACAACTCCTTGTGGTTGAATGGTTGATTGGTCTATCAATTGAAATTGAACCTTAATAGGTTTTAAATCACTGAATCGAAATTTCTTGAATAAAATCGGGGAAGTGAGATTAATAGAGGCACCTAAGTTGAGAGGGGTGCGATGAAAGGTGGTGTCATTTATGACAATCGAAATGAGTGGTGCGCCCGGGTCCTTTTCCGTGAGTGGCAGCTTGCTCTGTACAACTGAGCTCATGTGTCGGAAAGGACCACTCGTCCTAGATTCTGAGCCAGCCACTTTGGAGTACACCTTTCTTTTAAAAATTTAGCATAGGCAGGGGTGGCATCTAGGAGGGGGATGCTAGTCTTGACTTGCCCAAATAAGTCCAAAAGATCTTGGTAAGAAGGCTTTGATTTCTTTTTAGAAGGATTGGATTGCAGTGCTTTAGGGTGGGAAATAGGATTTGAATCTTGTGTTTTTGGTGTATCTTTTTCTTCTTCTTGATTGTGGTTAGAAGAGTCAATTTGCATAGGTTGAGAGTGGGTTTCATGAATTTGATTTGAAGGCCCTAAATTAGTGGTGGTGTTCCCACTCCTCAATGTATCTGCATATGCAGTTTGGTTATCATTGGGAGGAGGTGGGGGGGCTATTGTTGATAGAAACCTGATTGGTGCTGAGGTATTGGGTTAATGGGAGGCTGATTAGTGTGGTTCTGATTTTGATTTCCACCCAAGTGTTGGTTCCTTTGATTGATAGGGAATGGTGTGGGCTGGGATGATGAATGTCCTGTAGGTCTTTCGGTCGGAGTAACCACGACTTGATCATGGAGATTGTTAATAACACAGGTTATTTCCGTCGTTTTACTTTGCATTTCCTGCAGGGTTTTCATCATATGGGCATTGATGTCTTCTTGAGATGGCCCAGATTGATAACAAGTCTGATTTGAACCATACCCTCCAAATGAGTTTTGTTGTTGGTGAGGAACCAGATTGGTCCAGGAGTGAGTCAGATAATTCCTCCAATTAGAGGAATTTTTAAGTTGCTCTTGGAGAGTGGAGATATTTTGAGTGGGGCGATGATTTGGATGTGTAATTCCCCATTGAACCATAAAAGACCTTGGAATATTGATTATACTCAACACAGGCAGTATTTAGATTATGCAAAATTTCTCTCTTTGGGGTGTTAGATGGGGTTAGCTGTGGAGCCCATGGAGCTTGGGTAAGTTTGGTAGGTCTCCCTTGGTTGGCTAGGTTTATTATATCCCTAATCAACTGTTGTTGATTAGCTTGTAGCTGAGCCATCATGGAGTAGAAATGAGGTGGGGGGCTTGATTAGGTAGCTCCAGGTAGATAGATGGGGGATAGAAAAATCAGCATGTGGGTTAGAGGACCTATTTTGTTTTCCATTTTTTTAAAATGCAAAAAAGAGGAAGAATGCGGGAAAAGAGGTCTTTGGTGCCGGAGGCAAAATCATGTGGTCCCTCCAAGTGTGGAGTTTGGGACCGTTGCACGTGCAAAAAATGAAAGAAACGGGGAGGAGAGGAGGGAGAGATGAAAGAAAGTGTGCAATCAAGCAATAAAATTCTAGACCTAACTTAAATGTGACTTCCTAAAAATTAACCTAAGACTTGGTCTATCTAGGAAATAAGAAATCAGTAGTAGATATCCGTTCTCTCAACAAATCTGGTTAAGCTGAATACGGGGAAGGTTGGGCCTAAGCATGTCACAGGAAAATCATTGGGGGCTTGTGTAAACCCGCGCCTGGTCGTTTGACATGGCCCCTCGACCTAGCACTAGATATAGATGAAAGAATTGATACCAACTAAAGAAAACCTAAAACCTAGGTAGCAAGCCTAAGTTTGATGAAACCTTAGGGGTCAAATTGCTACAAAATTTTAATTAGGTCTAAGAGGCTAAAGTGCACAAGGAATGTGATGGGTGTTAGTTGGGGTAATGCCCGATTATTTCTTTTTTTTTATGTGTGTGCGAATTGGGCGGGGAGGTGGTGCCCAAGCCAAATCAAAAGGATTTGCAAACAAGGATTTTTTTGTTGAAGTGTTTTAGGGTTTTAATAAAGATTTAATGTCTTTTAGGATTCTCTCTTATTAAATGTTCAAACAAGGTTTTGATGTTCCACAAAATAATGGCAAATAAGTTGTTGGTGGAGATCAATTCTTTTGAAATTTGATGTGACTAAGAGAAAAAATTAAAACCCTAAAGTTGGAATTCCTAGTTATGCAACTCCTAAAAATGAATCTCTTTTTGAAATATTTTTAGGTGGTGGTCCAAACAAGACAAAAAAACACCACCACCTGATGTAAAATCAAATAAAGAATCTGAAAAATTATTATTTTGTGATTTTAGGAAATTATTTGATATTTTTTTGGAACTTTCTTCTTACTGGTATCAAGAGTTAGAATTGATAGATTCAGGGAATTGATTCTGCAGAAACCTCAGATAGCCTCAAAATTTTTTGAGAATTTTATATGATGTAGATAATTTCTTAAGGTTTCTAGCAATATAAAGTTTGCCCAAATCCAATGAGTGGAAATATTTATAAAATTCACGGATTTTAAGAAAATAGTAAGAAAATAAGGTCTGGCCCCTGTTAAATCAGTGAATTTTTTAATTTTTTATTTTCAGCAAAATTCTTTGAAATTGGACTGAAGGTTCTTGACTCAAATTGTCTTCCTTGGATGAAATTTCGTGATTTTAGGAAGCTTCTAAGTGCCCAAACCTAATTTTTGAGAATCAAGATAGAAGTTAAGGTTTTCAAAAATCAGACACCAATAATGTAAAGGTGGTGGAAAAATGAAGCAAACAAGCAATACAATGAGTTTTAGGGTTCCACCACCCTTAATTTTTTTTGCTTTTGATTTTTTTGAAAATTTAGAGATTTTTTAAGAGATTTTGATGATGATATAGTAGATGGCTGGGGGTACTAACCAGAAGTATGTAGGAAGACAAGTTCACTTGAAGTTTCCCGCTTTAAGTGAATTCGAATTCAGCTCCCGCTCCTAGTTCGCACCTAAAAAAAACACAAAATAAAATTTGTGAAGACCTAATAAAGAAAGAGAGAGTTAAAATATGTGACTAAGCCGTGCCTCCCTAGCAACGGTGCCAGAAAGTGATACGAAAAATACGCGGTTTGTTAAAAGATGTAATTAGTGTCGTTGCAACACGTAAATTCACAATCAAACTTTTACATTTATAATACCTAGATAGTGGAGTATCTGGGGTCATCCAAGGAGGCTAATTTGTTAGTCACAAAGAATGGGTTCTCTTTCTCGCCTCTTAAATCAACAGTTAACTTTTTGTATTTTTGATTTTGTTGTTTTTAGGATTTTCAAAAACAATCGGGTTTTGTGCGAAGAGGAATTACATTGCAACTAAACCTAAGTGACAATAATGAAGTCTTCTCCTCTAAGTTCACCCTAGGCAAGTGTGCTTAGGGTAATTAGAAGAGAAGAGTGTGATATGCACTACACTAATAAGAGAAGAAAAACACACTAATTTCAAACATGAACTTGGAAGGCAATGAAAATTTGTATTACTAGCAAAGTAAAATATAGGTAGAGGAATGCTTCTACAAGAACATTAAACTACTAGCTAACACAAAAGGTAGAGTAAAAGATAAAGAAGAAGGGGTGATTCTGGTAGAAGATCCAGGTGGCCCTTTCTCCAAGTGTGGTTGCCCCACACTTGAAAATAGCTCTCCTTCTCTTCCTTCTTCGATTGGTCTTGCTTCAAGCTCTCTTCCTCCAATGTGGGTGTTGACCACCTTGGTGAAGTTCCTCCTTGCTTGGTTGACCGCTTTAGGTTGAATATGACCTCCTCCTTAGTGTGCCTAAGGGAGAAGAGAGAGAGGAAGAAGGCACCAAGGGGGCGGGTAGGTTGTCCCCTTGATCTTCTTCTCTCCTTCTTCTTCCTTGGCATGGATGTAAGAACCTAACTAATGGTAGGGGTGGAACCTATCTAATGGAGAGGAGATGATCTTAAGGTGGTGGTTAGATGTGTTTTTATAGGAAGGGAAGGTGGTGGTTGGAGTGGGGATAGGTGTTGGGCTAGGATTCATCTTTAAGGTGGTTATGGGTGGTTATGTAGATCCTAGGGTTAAGACTAGTTGGCGCCAAATGTACTGTTGCCTAGGTGGGTGGTTAAGGGTTGGAGGGCACCCTTGGTGGATGTCCATGGGTGTAGGGATGCCTTGAATTTGGCACCAAGTGGGGGCTTCTAGAAGGGTTCCTATGTGGCTCCAAGATGGGTGGTTGAGATGGGTTTAGGTGTTGGATGGAGGGTTGGGATGGAAGGGTGTTTGGTGCCAAAAAACAAGATGGTTATAGGATGGTTTTGGTGCCAAAATGGTGGAGACTTTTGGTGGAGTGGGGTGGAAGGGTGCCTATAGTTGGTGCCAAAATTGTGTAGGACTAGGTAGCTTAGGTGGACTAGGTGTAGAGCTATTTGGTGGAGGTTAGCTAGATAAGTTTTAGGGTTAGGTTGGGTTGCCAAGGAGATGCCTAGCTAAGCTAAGCTAGCTTAGCTAGCTTAGCAAGTAGGGAGTAGGGTTGGAGGCATAGGGAGCTAGGGTTTTGAGGGAAAAGAGCTGGAGGTAGTTATCTTAAGTTGCACTGGAGTTGGTGGCTATTGAATAGAGCTGCAAGGAGCTACCTTAGCTGGCTTAGCTTGCTAGTTCTTTGTTAACTGCTAAGCTAAGCTAAAATGAGATGACTTCTGCTGATGTTAGCTGAGGTAAGCTAGGTCTGATCTTCCCGGAGATTTCTGAGCTAGCTAGAGTAGCTAGCTTAGGTCAGGTAGCTTAGCTCAACTAACTTGAGCTGAGTTGAGCCTCTGGGAGCTGGATTTGAGTTGGCCTGAACTGGTAAAGGTCAACTTCAGCTAACTAGGTCTAGCTAGTGGCTAGACCTAGTCAGGATGAACTTCTAGCGAACTCTTCTGAGTTGGAGGAGTTGGAATGGAGCTGGGATCAACTGACTTGAGCTAGTTTGAGCTGCCATCCAGCTAAGGTGAGCTGAATGGAGCTAAGGTGAACTAGCTAGAGCTACCATCTAGCTGAGATGAGTTGAATGGAGATAGGGATGAGTTGATCTAGCTAGAATGTGTTGGGAGCCAGCTGGGATGAGTTGGATCTAGCTAGAATTCGGCTGAAAGGAGCTTCTTCTTCATCTTCTGCCTTCCTGAGTGCTAGGGTTTTAGGGATCTGGCTATCTGTTCATTCCTAACACTCAAATAAACATGTCAAAAACACAACAAAACATGCAATGCATGCCTAATCTAATTGATTGCTAAATGCATCCTAAAAACCCGTTTGTGGAGTTAAAATCCTAAAAGCTAGGTTTGTTTTAGGTCATAAGAATGATGATAAACTAGTGTTTATCAAGCACCTGGTTGGAGCAACCTAGTTACTCATCAAGGTGCTTGTTCTACAAAATTCCTTCATTCTGACCACCCCTTCTCCTTGACCACCTTCTGCTCGACTGAAGGCATTGAATTTAGCACTTAACAGGAGGCAAGCCGTCATTCCAAAAAGCTGAGACCTTTCTGATCATCTTTTTGAGCTACACTCCTATTGCA
The DNA here is from genome assembly GCA_037157565.1 of Thalassia testudinum. NCBI lineage: Eukaryota > Viridiplantae > Streptophyta > Magnoliopsida > Alismatales > Hydrocharitaceae > Thalassia > Thalassia testudinum. The sequence goes on along the minus strand of JAZHRO010000025.1, from coordinate 64,914,306 downwards.
CTTTAGGGTTTAACTTTAGAACATCTGACTCCATCTTTGATACATGTATCAAAGCTTGAAATCATCTGCAATAGTCATTTCGTCCCATTCACCCACCCTTTGACCTTGTCCTAATCTTGTACCAAGTTGAATTCGTACCCACCTAGTTTACAATGAAGACATTGCAAAACTTAGGCATGGGGGGGTGTTAAAGTGCAAAACAAAAATGGAATTTCAATTTTCTAAGGGGTTCTCACAAAAAAATGCATATTGAAAAGAAAGGGAGAAAGGAGAGGAAAATTTTGTGAAATGATTGAAAATCTTTCTTGAGGAGGAAAAGAGGAGGAAATGCAGAATGTCAAAAGGAGCAAAAATCAAGAAAAAATTGATAGTCATAGCAATTGATTGTGGGATCTACTTAAGTTCTAAACTAAATGAAAACAAGGATTAAGTTCTGAAGTGCTAGAGACATAGAGATTAGTAAAGAGTGCTGATCTTAGGCCTCTTGGGCTTGTTTTAGGACTTAAACATTCACATATTTGTTAAGATCTGGATTAGTCCTCAAGAGGTTGAGGAAAGTGCAAAGCTGATGTAGTAGGTCAAAGGTTAAGGGATTATTCAGCCCCATTGCCTGCCTTTGGTTCAAGGGAGTTGGTAACCTTAACACCCAAAATCCACACACCAATCTGGTTCAGTGCTCTTAACGAAGAAATAATGCTAAAAGTGTTCTGTTATGAAAAGTTGTCTCGAAGATTTAGGTTAAGAGGGGCTCAAAAACACAAATTGATTGGAGGAGTTCCTGGCATAGAGAAGTGAAATATTCCCCTCGAAGATGTGTATTAACATATCGTCTCCTTGGATATCTAAATATCTTACTAGGGTCATGTAAGCACCTTGTGCTGGTTCAGGTTCCATGGGTAGGATTATCCTAAAATGTCGATTGCCAGGGCATGAATTTAGCTACAAGATGCCATGGGCGGCACTATCTCGAAGTGTCGAAAGCTAGGAGTTCTGCGGGTTGCCATGGGTGGTGCTATCCTGAAGCATCGAAAGCTAGGGACCCTTAGAGGATTGATGGTGGGGACAAGGAATCCGATATAGATCATGTTTAGGGCCAATTTGAGGCTAGATTTAGGGAAATATAAAAAGAAAAAGAGAGAAAACTCTCCAAATGAAAAATCCTTCTCTATCTCTCTCTCTTATAAAAAATGCACTGGTAAACTAAACCTGGACTTGATACGTCTAACGCATGGGTGCTTTAACTGATGGGGTCAACAAACCTCTGGGTAGTTTTTGCGTGCCTTAGAAAGCTTCGTGGTAGACCCAGGATGAAGCTGGTCAGGTCTGGGTCTTGGCTGGTACTTAAGTACCCTTAGGCCTATTGTTGGCATTCTATTCTAATCTTTAGAGATTGGCACAAATCAGGCATCTGAACAGTAAAACATGGTCTAGAGATCTACTTCTTTCCATAGGATTTTGCTAGGGACTAGCAAAAATTAGGCATGGGGGTATGATGGTAACACCATCATTAGCCATAACTAGCTTGAATTAGTCAGAATCAAGTGATAAATGCTCGTGAATAATTGCCTGAGGATAGTAATTTCACTCAAATCCATTATGAGAAGAAAATATTAAAGTAGGGTTAATTTTGCAGTTTTAACATCACATCATAAATGCAGAGTAACCATGGGGTCACCCAGAGGTTAATTAAAGGTCAAATGAGCATTAAAGTCCAAGAATTGGATCAACATAGACGAAAATAGGGTTTATGCATTTCATGAACAAAACAATACACAAAACCCTAATTTCAAATCCTCTTGAATTGAAGAGGTTATTGTTTTACGCGAGTCGAGATCAATGTTAAAATCAATGCGTCGTAGTATAGTTGAAATCGCTCGAAAACAAATAAATTTTGTTACTCGAAATTGTAAATCCGAGGTCGAACACAGGGAGCAAATTGGGGTTTAAAAATCAAGAACATAACTTTCAAATTGGATATAATATGCAATGAAAAATCAGAGTTATAATGCAAGAAATGTAAGCACAAGAGAATCAAGAAATCAATATATGAAGGCAAGCACAAAAGAAAAAGGACATCTGATTTGTGAATCAGACGTCTTAAACGTATAGATGCTACAGTGCTATTTCTCTTCTTTTTCTCTCTTCTCTGATCTGTCTCTCTGGCTGCTTCCTTCTTCTTCTTTTCTTTTCTTTCTTCTGTTCTCGTGCCTTTGCCTGTCTGCCTTTAGCTTTTTCTCCTTCTCTTTCTTCCTTTGGCTTCTTCTTTTCCTTCTTTCTTTCCTTTTGTCTCTGCGGCTTCCCTTTCTTCTGACTTCAGCTCCTTCTTCCTTTAGCTCTTCCTCTCCAGCCTTTCCTTCTCCTTCCTTAGCTGCTTCTTCTTCTCCTTCTTTCTGCGAGAGAGCAAAACCTACCCTCACCCACCCCCGCGATCTCTCTTCTTCTTTCTCTCTTAGGCTCACTCTCCCTGAGCCTTCTCGGGTAATCGGGTCGGGGATGCGCGCTCGGGGCCAGGCCCACTGGTGTGCATGGTGGGCGAGGAGTGCAGGTCAAGTATACAGGTCAAAGCCAGGTCTGTGGGCAGTTGGTCACGGACGAGGCAGTAAGGACGAGTGGGACCTCACCTCGTGGTCAGGAGGCAATAAGCCTCTGTCACTTTTGCAATTTATCTCGCAGCGCCCGCTCACTCACTTATGAGGTGGGACTATGTTGTCCCACCTTCTTCGCGAGATAGGGCAGCAGCTACATAGGCTATGCTGAGGCTAAGTTTTCAACATTCTTTCCTAATTGCAGCAGCTACATAGGGCATCAGTGCCAATTGCTTGGCTGAGGCTTTATGCGAAGAGATTCCGCGTGACCTGGGGCCTGTTGCCTGGAGCGAGGAGTCTTGGAGGGGCTCCCAAGCAAGTTCCTTGCTGCGTCAATGGCGGTGGAGACCTTCAACACCTGTCAACAGGAAAACAGTCTTGTGGCCTCGTTAATGTTCAAACAGCTTCACCTAGACACGACGAAGGTAGTGAGATGGTTTGCGTGGCGTGGGGTGGCCTGAGCGTGCGTGCCTAGGTCACACTATGTGTGCGAAAGTGGGTGTGTTCGGGGGGAGTTCTAGGGGCTTGGCATGGTGAGTGGAGTGAAGGTTTAGGGTTAGTGAGGTGTGGTGGTGCTTGTGGGGTAGTTGGCGAGTCAGATGGAGGTGCGGAGCGGCGGGGATGCCTCGCTAGAGTGTGGTCGAAGATGGAGAAGGTGGTGGTGACTTGTGGCATCGAGGGATAGTTTTAAGAAATAAAGAGGGGGAACAGGAAGAGGAGGGAGAGAGAAATTGAACTAACCTAACCTAAGGACGAAGGAGGCACAGATGGCGGACGAAGGAGATGAAGCTCTTTGTAGGTGAGGCGGCTGCAATGACAGGGGTAGAGGCGACGTCAGGCTGGTATGGCTGATGCGGAAGAATGAGAGGAAGGCAACCCAACCATTGGTATTGTGGTTGGGGGACGAGATAGAGAGGATGGAGCCACCGGAGCTTGCGGAGAAGTTGTGGCCGGCGAGGAGAGAAGAAGGTGGGGTGGACTAGCCTAAATCCAAGTTGAGGAGGTGCGGAATGATTTAGGGTTTCTTATATAGGCCCTGGAGGTTGAGTTTGTGCTTGGAAGCCAAGCTTCCAAGCACGGCAATGTCACTGGAGTTGGAAGGTCGAAGGTGACCCAAATCTCTCATGCATTCGGATGAGTGATTGGGTGCCAAATCAAGCCTCTAATTGTGTTCAAACTGGAGGAGATTTCTTAGAGAATCTCCCTTTCAAATTTGAAGGGGATTCTCTGAGGAATCAGAGAGATCTTGCCTTCGATTCATCGTCAGAGTAGATTCCCTCTGCTATAATGGTGAAGGGACCTAATTGCAAAGAACGACGAGGAAGTTAGGGGATTTCTGCAGAGGTTTTCAAAAGTTAGGGGTAGAAATGTAATTGGGTAGGACCTGTTTGCAAAGTAGGTCAAGATGAATTCCCCTTAGGTCCAAATTTTGGTACAAACCTAATTGGACCTAAGGAATCCAATGGTGAAGTTGGATTTTTGGTTTGACCATGTTTGATTGGGCAATTTACACAAAAACCTAATTTAGGGAAAATATTTGACTAAGACCCAAATTTAGGTCAAAATAGGTTCTAAGGGCTAAATTGAAGGTTCTAAACCCTAGAGGATATTTTTCCATGATTTTTAGAGGGTTTAGGTGAATTTTATCTTGACCAGAACCTTGCTAAATTAAGTAGGTCTGTTTTAGGGTTACATGAAGTCATTTAATTCCCAGAATTCATATGAACACTTTTCTGTCTGAACCAACCCACTTTTTATCTTGTTAAGACCATTTGACCTGTGTTTAGCTGATGAGAAAACCCATTGTTGTACTGCAATGGTAAAATCACAGTTTTACCCCTTGTTTCTTACTTTTCTCTCAGAATGGCTATTCATTGAGTTAGGACCTCCAGTTGGTTAGGTAGGAGCTTTTGTTCTCTTTTCTAGGTCAAAATGAGCTAGTTAAGGCTCATGATGGTGTTCCCATCAATTATGGTCAGGATAAAATTCATCTAAACCTCCTACAATTCATATAAAAATATTCTAAGAGGTTTGGTACCCTTTATTTGATCATCTGAACCTATTTTGACTTATAACAGAGCTTCAGATGGAATTTTGCCTTAATTTGGACTTATGTGCAAATTCCCTAGTCAAACATGGCAAAAACTCAAATCCAAGTGCACCATTAGATTCCTTGGGTTCAAATTAGGTTAGCACCAAAATTTGGGCTCAATCAGAGTTCATATTGACCTAGTTTGCACTATAGTCCCTAAAATCTCTATTCTTTACATCTAAGCCCCTAATATTCGATTTCATTGCAAATAGGTCCCTATGTTTCTCATCTCCTTGACAATTTAGTCCCTTCCACCATTGATGAGTCAACAGGCTAAGCATCGACTTTGACCAAGTTAAGACCTAATCAAATCACCTTCAAATCCTACCAAATTTGGTGTGATTGGAGTTCAGATGATGAAGATTCATGTGAACACAATCTTCAACTTTGATTCGAGGTCGAAATCTCAGGGGAACTCATGGAATTCATGGGATTATTTGCTTGCAAACCAAGGTCCAATCAAGCCTCCTTCTTCAATTAGAACTTGGATTTGAGCTCTATAAAAGCTCTTGAGGGTTCCACCATTCTCCTTAGTCGGGTCTAGGCCAAAATTATTCATCCTTCTCTCCCTCCGACAGCCTCTGCCACGACTTTGGCGAGCTCCTCCAATCTCCATTGTCACCCTCTGCCACGTATACTAGGCAGAGGGAACTTCTTCCCTGACCTCGTCCACTTCTTGCTGGTCACAACAGAAGCTCTCCTACCCCTTCCTCCTCGCCGTCTCTCCCACCAGAGACTTCACTTTCCTGAAACTGGCCTATCAAAGCTGACTCAATCCTTCCCCCTTTCATCCCATACTTAGGTCTTCTATCTTCCCCTCACCACCTAGTTTAGGTTTAGATATTTAGAAACCAATTCGACTGCATATTCACCGTCTCTTTCATCTTCTCCGCCTCCGTAAAGGGCTCCGGCGAAGCTGTGAGCCTACCACACTCCACCAAATCACCCTCTTCCACCGCCAAAAGCTCCACCTCGACTCACAGACCAAAACCTCTCTTCCTATTGGCATTTTCAACCACTCCACAATGCCACCGGAAAACCCATCAAATCTTAACCCTTGCCATCACTGTCCGGCCACCACGAATCTCCAAACACCACATCGACATCGCCATTGTCTTCCTCACCTCACGATGATCATCCTGAGCATTCTACTTAGGGCAATAAGCCCATAGTCTTGCTTTTTTAGGTTTTCCGGACATCCATCGCTACCCCCGTCCTAGACAGCGACCATCGCTCTCTGGCCATTAGAGTCGCTACCTCCATGCCCAGGCACTGTGGCTTCACCTTGCGAATGCAACCACATATTCGATCGAGAAGGAAGCAACAAAGAAGCAGCTCAATTTGACAAAGAAATCCGTAGCTGCACAAGCAAAGGAAGATGCTCTTTTAGTCCCACCTCATGTGTGAGGAAGCAGCCAATGCATCATAAGTTGATTTCGTGCCAAAGATTGCTTGCCTCTCACTACGGGGGTGAGGTCCTCGCCTTAGATGACCTGCGCACTCCTCACTCACCACTCACACCCGGTGAGCCTGGACACTGTACATGACCCGATTACCCGTATACCCAGCTACCCTAAGCCTAATTTTGAATAAAGGAAATAGAGAGAAATCTGAGGAGGGTAGGGGTAGGTTTTGCCTCAGTATGTGTAACGACCCGATTCCCGAGTCCCTACGAGACACGAGAACCGGACCGACTCGACTAATCCCAAGACCCAGTCGTCCAACGAGGAAGTAACCAAAAGACAGTAAAATAAACCACATTCAGCATGAATATAACTAACAGTAAGAAAGTACAGCAGTAAGGAAAGAAACTACTACAGTAGGCACCACCACAACAGTAAAACAACATTTATCATATAACAAAAACTGCAGGTAAAGAAGGTACAGCGGAAACAAAAACTACTCACTAGAACAGAAACAAAAAGGGGTACAAAGCTGTGGTAACTCTACTGGACCCTACTCGGCCCAGCGTCCTCTGCAGCCGCCGACCCTGGCTGCTCAACACCTGGTCCTGAAAAAGGTAACGAGTGTAACACGTCAGCAAAACGCTGAGTAGAGTGGCAAACTAACTAAAGGCAACAGTAGAGTGTACAGTAGCTGTTATGTTCTATTACTTCCTTTATTTACATCTTTCAATTTTTCTCACTATTTCATTTACTTCTCAGATCCTTTACTTGATCTCGGATGTCCTCGTGGGACGATCTTGATTGCAGTCTTTTCCAAAAGTAGAAGTAGCACGTGGTGCTCTCCTGGCCGGGAGAGTCCCCCGTGGTGATCCTACCCTCAGTCAACCACCCCAAGGTCACTGACAGACGTAACGGTGACTACGGCACGCGCGATAAACGCACAGGTAGCTAGCCCGCACTGGCACGCGGTCAGTCGTTTCCGTTAACGGGTGCGCCCAAAGCACAACACGGAACCAGGGCAGAGCCCTCTCAGTAACAGGGGTCCAACCCCTCCACAGTAACCAAACCGGGGCCTTGCCCCTCCACAGTCCGCGCACCCTCGCCTGACTACCCTGGTTTGCCCTAGTGGGCCTAACAAGTCGGTGAAGGAGGCTAGCAGAACCCCGGGGCCCGTGGGGTAGCTAGTACTCTCCTAACACTACTAGCTCTCCTCGGTACTACGTACACGAGGGCCAACAAGTCGGTACAGAGCGGCCAATCCTAACCCCGGGTCCCTGGGGCGGCTGGCCCCACTCTGCACTAAACAGGTACAGGTACTTCCCTTGGTACTACGTACCTAAGAGACAGTACAAACTACATCTCAGTTCCATTCCTTTTTCTTTCCAGGAGTTCCACTCCTAATTTCCCGTAGGGTTCCAGCTCTTTATTTCAGAACATCATATGTTTCACTTTCCAGATTCACGTTCTCAAATTCCATGATCTCAAACATGTTTCTTTGTTCATAACAGGCAGCTGTTAATTAAATTTACAGGCAGCTTAATATATTCCTTTCCATTTTTCCAAGACTGCAGTGATATACATTCCACTAGTTTTTCCATCCTAGGATTCATGCCATATCCTAGGATCTATCATACAATCTAGTTTCCGGCCCTAGGATTCATGCAACACCTAGGAGCTATCATTCCATATATTTCTCATTCCTAGGATTCATGCAATGCCCTAGGTTCTAGTTATGGTTCCATACTTTAACAGATTTTATTAATACTTAAAGCCACTCTACCAGGTACAACGGGAGTAATGGGGGCGTGATCGGGAATCCCGCGCGCCTCCGCGACTCTCAAGACTGCAACCGAACGAGGTCCTATCACAAGGATCAAACACAAGGAGAGTCTCAAAACAGTGTATAGCTACTGTAGGCGGGTAGAGGAATTAATTCTGAAACGAACGCAACTCGAATCGCGGAAAAACGGAGCCCAAACGGGCCCCAAACGGGTCGAGAAAGACGATACTGTGCAAAATCAGACGTCTGGAACTCCTTCCAGACGTCTTAAACGGTGGATCAGAGAATTACCTGTTCGGCTTGGTTCCCCGGATGTCCAGAAGTCTGCGGGGATGTCTGCCTAGATCCAAGACGTCCGATGGTCCCTCCGGACGTCTGGAGGTCACTCCCGCCGTCTGGTACAACTTCCAGACGTCTGATTCGCAAAGGATGATGAATCAACGAACCTGCGCGCAGCCAACCCCCTCCCTCATTACGGTCAGTCGACAAGAATGAGGAAGAAAGCGGAAACTCACCTTTCAGACGTCTGTACGATCTCACAGACGTCGACCTTGCCGTCTGGATATCAATCCAGACGTCTGATTCTGGAAATTTTTCCAGAATCAGAACCTTGCTCGGCCTCCGCTCGCGACGCCGCCCGCGTCGCACCTCGCGCGTCCGCTGCTCCGCCCGCAGCAGGTCCCTCTCCGCGACGCTCTGCGCCCCCTGCGCCCTCCGCCGGCCGGCCAAGCCGCTCCTGGCGAGCTCACCCTCACGGCAGAGCCCCGCCCTCGCACGCCGCAGCTCCTCCGCGCTTACTGCGGCTGTCGCTGCCGCTGCGCCCTAGCGTCCGCTCGCTCTCGCGCACAGGCAGGAGAAGAAGGAGGAAGATGGTGGAGACGGGAGGGGAGGCGTGCCCCCCTTTTAACGCCGCGCGGAGAGGAGAGAGAAGGCGGTCACAGCCGCCTGCAGCCGTAGAGAAAGAGGGCAGAATCGCAGGTCTGCGCGCACAAGCGCGCAGACGAATATCCCGTGCGAGCATAACTGTTCGCCAGACGTCTGTAAACTATCCCGGACGTCTGGTCAGACGTCTGGATGTGATCCCAGACGTCTTGACAGACGTCTGGGCCACCTCCCAGACGTCTTAAGAGGCGTCTGGGGCACGCGCTCGTTACCGTATGTGTGCCTAGGTGCTAAACACTTAGCATCTTTGAGAGGCTTCTGCTCTGTGCTTGGCACCTTTGTGCCTATTGTGGCTTGATACTTAAGTTGTCTGGCTCTGTGGCTGACGTCTGATTTGGTACTGTGGAGTTATTTGAGGCTCTTATCTGATGTGGCTTAGTGGTTCAAGACCACTATTGAGATATTGATTGGCTGATTTCCTTAGGTTATGTGCTCGATTGGTGGATATAATTGGTGATCTAAATCACCAATTTTTGGATTTGTAATATTCTTTTTATCCCTATAGGTTTTGAGATACAATTGCTATAATTGAATATCATTTTGAGTTAATTTCTATCATTCCTTGGATATCTTATTGTGATCATTGGTTTAAATTGCGATTAGTGTGGGATTTTCACATTTACTCCCTGCAAACGACCTTGGACTCAATTTTGTTTTCGAGCACTTTACAAATTTTAAATGCTGTGATGTTTTTGTTGACCATACCACAATGTGCATCTCTTAAAACTTGACAAAAGCGACACAACAGGCCTGGGAGAGGTATAATGACCTCCTCAAGAAATGTCTACATTACGGTCTTCCTATGTGGCATGTGATTGCACAGCAATCATGGGTCCTAATCAACCTAAATAATGTTTGAACCTAGTTTAATTTGTGGATATTCCACTTATATCTTGCATATCATGCATTGCATTAGTCTATTTAGAATAAGATGAGATATCCTACTATTTAATGGTTTTTATTACTATTTGCAGGTAATAAAGTACTTCAGGATGGAGATAGTGGAATAAAGCAGTAAAGGAAGAAGAAGACTTATCCAGATAAGAGGAGTAAGGAGGATAGCCTTATCCCTACCCTTAGAAATCCTAGGACATCCTTCCCAAACCCAAAACCACCTCCATTAGGACACCTTAGCCTCAAAACCCAAACATGGATAGCACTATCCATGTTCGTATCCACCCTATCCCTCTCCCAAACACTTAGGAACCAAAACCCACCTTAGAAAACCTAAAACCCACTCTCCAGCACCTTTTAGGGGATTTCTGCAGAATAACAATCCAGGAAGCCAAAACTCATACTAACACTGAATTGGATTTATTGTCTAGATGTCCAATTTTGTAGTATAAGACGTCTGACCACTATTTTGGACGTCTGATACTGCTATCTGGTTCCTGATTTTAGTGTTGGAAGCCCTAGCTTGCCTATTTCGACTTAGGAACCCCATTGGACACCCTAGGAAACCTAATTAGAGACCTCCTAAGCCTACTCCACTATCCGTAGCCCTACTTATCCTATCCCTAACCCAATTAAACCATCCCATACCTAATTGGGTGCACCTGAGCCCAATTAGATCCACCCAGGATCTAATTGACTCATACCTATTAGGGTTACCCTAGCCCAATCACATGCACACATCCAATTAGACATGACCTAATTAGGTTCACTCCTATCCAATTAGACTTTCCTAAGCCTAATTAGGTCCACACCCACTTAATCTAGATCGACCCAACCTATTTAGCACCTAATCCTACCAAAACCTACAACCTTGTCCTACAAAAAACACACCCACACACACACGCACACCTTCCCATTCTACCCCTACCAAACCCATGCACGGTCTCTTGGAAACCCTAAAAACTTGTGTCAAACCTAGATCCTAAAAATGTGGCATTAGTTAATTTTGCAGCCACTAAAAGTGGCAACCAAATGGAGCCTTCCATAAGGGCAAAGAAAGAGCCACGAAATTGCACCATCTCCCATCCATACTCTCCACTCCAAACTTGTGACTACACCTCCTCCTCTCCCTCTCAAGGCCGTCCTCCTCCTCCAAGGCTCCCTCCATGGACGGCTAGGAAGAAGCTCTCCTCCAAGCTTCTTCAAGGGTGGCAAGAAGAAGAGCATGAGGATGCAACACCATGTGGGTGTGCCTTCTTCCTCCACCATAGAGGGTCCATGCCCCATTTGTTTTCCTCTTAGACGGCCATAGAGAAGACCCCCCTCAAAATCTTCTCAAGGACGACCATTGGTAGAGAAAGGGTGCAACACCCTCCTCTCTCCACTTGGGTGCACACACCCATCCTCCTCTCTTTAGTGGATGGCCAAGAAGGCTTCTCCTTAGCCTCTCTTGGTTGATCCCTTTCATTAGTTTAGCTTTATTTCCATGTATCCGTATTTTATAGTGACTTAATTTTTGATGCATGATACTCTTGTCTAATGGTTTTATATGCATGCTATTATCTTCATGGCTTACAACTTTGATGCATGCTTTCATTTCGTGTTTCAAAATAAAGATCAAAAACACAAAAAGGCAAAAATATTAGGTTAGATTAGATTTAGGTTAGATTAAGCCGATCCAAATCTCGACTTGTTTTCATGCCTCCCAGAGATGAATGACCGGGACTCAAGTTTTCAAAAGAATAAAATCCATCGAGTTTCGATATTATAAATGTTTTTGTCAAGGGGATTTCACGACTATACCACGACATTTTTGAAAATTCGCGATTTCCACACTTGTCAGCATGTAGCCCAAATTTTCTATTATGGGCTAAATGAAACTTTGAGGTAGATTATGGATGCTTCCTGCAGAGGTAATTTCATGAATAAAGATGAGGATGCAGCATTTAAACTGTTTGAAAACATGTGTGAGAATTCTATGAACAACACTTCCATTGTCGCCTTTAATTGGACTAGCACACCTCGTAGCAGGGCACACGAGGTTGATATGAGACCCTCCCATTCATCCACAGACTTAAATTTAATTGCACAAAAATTGGATGAAGTCTCCTTCGTTCACAAGAAGATGGACAAACTCTTGGCCAACCCCGTCCATTTTGTGGCTCACACTTCAACTCCATCACGTCAAAAACCCAATCCTTCATAAGTCAGGCTGATTTCTAAAAATCCTGCACAACCTGCATCATCCTTACCAAGTATCGCACTAAGTGACTCGGTAAGTGATGCAGGAAACATGTGTTTTGTTAAAGTGAGAAATAGTGTTGTTGCAAAGTGTAAATTCCAAATCAACTTTTACAATTTATAAAACCTAGATAGTGGAGTACCTAGGATCGTCCAAGGAGGCCAAATTGTTAATCACATGAAATGATTCTCTCTCTCACGTCTGAAATCAACACATGTATTTTTTTGATTTTGGTTTTTTTGCTTTTTTAGGGTTTTCAAAATAATCAGGTAGTGGAATGCGAGTATGATAATTATGCTAATGACTATGCTTATCACTAACCGAGGTGACAAGAAGAAAACCCTTTTCTTCTCAGCTCACCTTAGGCAAGTGCGCCTAGGGTAATTAGAAGAAGGTGCGGTGCACTAAGCTACTAAAAGCATGAAAAATACATTAACATAAAAACAGAAATTGGAAGGCAAAGTGATCTTGTACTGCTAGAATTTGGAGTACATGTATAGGAATGCTTCTTAAAATAATAATAAGTTACTAACTAATACAAAAGATAAAGTAGAAGATAAAGAAGAGAGGGACCCTCTAGTAGAAGTTCTGGATGGATTTTGCTCCAAGTGTGGTTGCCCCACACTTGAAAAGAGTTCTCCTTAGCTTCTTCCTCCTCCACGTTGTCTCCTTAAGGTGGGCGTCAACCACCTTGTTCCTCCTCTTGCCTGGCTGTCCTCTCTAGTAGAAGTTCTCCTCCTTGGGCATGGCATAAGTGATAGGAAGATGGAGAAAGAAGGCACCAAGGGGGCCGGTGGTTGCCCCCTTGATCTTCTTCTCCTCTTCTTCTTCTTGGCCGTAGGTGTAGGTAGTGTAGGGTGAACTAAACTAATGGAAGAGATGGGAATTATGTGGTGGTAGGGTAGGGTAATTATAGGATGGGAAAGGGGGTGGTTATGGTATTTTTTGGAGGGAAATGAAAGGGTGCTTGGATATTTTTGGAGGGAAACATGGGAGGGAAATGAAGAAGCACCATGGTTTTCCCTCCAAAAATACCTTCTAGAAGGTGTTGATTTTGGAGGGAAAAAATGGAGGGTGGAGATGGGTTGAAGGGGTAAGTGTAGGGTTGGATTTCAAGGGTTTTGGAGGGAAAAAGTTGGCACCATTTTTAGGTGGTTTTGGAGGGAATTTGGTGGTGTCTTTTGGTGGTAGAGAGGGGTGAAGGGATGTACAGGGTTGGCGCCAAGATTGAGGTGGAGTGGTGGTAGCTTAGGTGGACTTAGGTAAGGTTAGTTGGTGGAGCTAGTTAGGTGGGTTTTAGGGTTAGGTTTTGCTTGGCAAGGAGGTGACTAGTTAAGCTAAGCTAGCTTAACTAGTAGGGAGTAGGGTAGAGAGGTAGAGGGAGCTAGGGTTTTGGAGGTGATGAGCTGGAAGTAGCTGGAAGGAGATGTACTGGAGCTGGTGGCTGCTGAAGAGAACTACAAGGAGCTACCTTAGCTGGCTTAGCTTGCTAGTTCTTTGCTAGCTGCTAAGCCAAGCTAAGATGAGCTCGCTTTTGCTGATATGAGCTGAGGTGAGCTGGTCTGGTCTTCCCAGAGAATACCTAACTAGTAGGAGTAGCTAGCCTAGGTCAAGTAGCTCAGCTCAACCAAGTTGAGTTGAGTAAGGTCTCTAGAAGCTGGACTTCAGTTGGCCTGAGCTGGTTGAGGTCATCTTTGGTTGAGGTGAGCTACTATCCAGCTGAGATCAGCTGAATGGAGCTAGGGATGAGTTGATCCAACTAGAATGAGCTAGGATCCAGTTGGGATGAGTTGGATCTAGCTGGGATCCAGCTCATAGGAGCTTTTACCTTCCTGAGTGCTAAGGTATGTGGGATCTGACTTTATATCTTCCCTGACACTCAAATAGATGCATTAAAAATACAATCAAATGCAATGCATGTCTAACCTAGGTGAATGCCTAAATGCAACCCGAAAACCTATTTGCGGAGTTAAAACCATAAGAGCTAGATTTGTTTTAGGGCATAAGACTGATGACAAACTAGCATTTATTAGTAAGAAATGTGGATTTGGCTTCTGCTAGCCAGTATTTTGACATGGAGGAGCAAGTCTCCATGTACTCGGATGCAGCATCATATGCAGACTCTTCTTCTAAATTCAAAGGCGTGTACACCCTGGGAAACAACCGATATCCTGCTACTTATAACCCAGGGTGGCGTAACCATCCAAATTTCGCATGGTCCAACAATCCTCAGTGCCAAAACCCCACTGGTGGACCAGTGCGACCGTCCTCTCCCGTCATCCCAAGGGCCCAATATTGTTCGCCGACAAATCCACCACCGGGCCCTTGCGCACCTCAAATGGATTACGCATCAAACACACTAGATAAATTGATGCGAATGATGATGGAAATGTCTAAGCGCCATGAAGAAAATATGACTTCTCTTCAACACCAATGGCCATAGCAGAATGCTGAGATAAGTCAACTACGCATGACGACTCGATCTTAGGGCACTCTTCCTACCCAAATTGTCCCAAACTTGCGAAATTTTGTACCTCATGGTCTGCAACCATAGGTGTGACCTTCTTAAGGGTAGGTTCACCAGATTCTGCATGCTCCGAGTACTCCATCGGGATTTCAGGCTAATCTTGCAGCAACACATCAACCCTATGTCCCTGTTGTAAACCCTCCTCCACCTTATGATCCCACTGGACCTACGATGTCCAATGCGATTACTACGAGCAGCGGTAAACAGACCGTCGATCTGCCTCAGCCTGATCTTGGCCCATCTTCTTCATTGTCCTCTCATTCTGGTTGTGCACCACATTCTCTTGAGGTTGACACACCCAAACTGGTGCCAAAATCGGTCTCATTCCCTGAGGCTCTACTAAAGGAGACAAAAGGCAAGAAGACGAACATGTAGACCTTTGATAATCTATGTGATTTATTTAAGGACGTTGAGATCAAGTTTCCCTTAGTAAAGGAGATCGATCACATCCTGACTATCGCCTGTTGCTTTAAGGACTACACCACACCTAGGTGATAGCAAAAGAAAACCAAGAACCCGGTGGTTTTCTTGCCACATGCTAGTTCTGCTATACTGTCAAAATTACCACTGAAGCAGAAAGATCCAGGCACACCTCTCATTTCATGCAGCATCAAAGGTTGTAATTTTGATTGTGCCTTGCTAGATTTAGGATCTTCCATTAACCTCGTACCAACCATCATGTTCTAGAAATTTGCATTAGGAAATCTGAAATCCACCCCTATTACATTACAGCTAGCAGATCGCTCTATCAAAATCCCACGGGGTGTAGTGGAAGACGTGGTGGTCTCAACAGTCTCTAGTTTACTATTAACTTGTATTAGATATGGAAGTTCCTGATTCACTTTCTGATTACCCGATCATCCTCAGTAAACCTTTCTTGGCCATAGTTCGCATCCATATCGATTGTGAATCGGGCCACATTGAGATTGTCATGGGCTCTAAAAAGTTCAAACTTAACACTTTTAAGGTTGCCAAGAATTTGGATTGCAATCTTATCGAGGATGACACATCTGACGATGACATGGCCGTCAGTGCTTCTATCGGGTTGGTAGGGACCTAGTCGAACTACTATGGCATACCCCTGGAGAATTACCATGACCTGACTGACCTTTACTGTGACATTTCCCCACCCCTCCCTTTACCCTTACCCTTATCTCTTCCTGACCAGATCCCTGACGAGGTCCACTCCACTTCTTATGCCTTGTGGTTTGAGTCATTTCTGGGCTGCTCACCTCCAGTCTACCCCCACGAAGATTGAAGTGCCCTTTCTTTCCCACCAAATCAGGCGAAAGCAACATTCCACACTGGGACCTTATTCGCAAATGCTAACCACTGGGGTCTCCTTTCTTGGATCCATCAATCCAAAATGTCCCTCTTCTTGGCCAACCTGAGGGCCAGTTTGCTTCTCCTGTTATTCTTCCTTTTGGGACACTCTTGTCCCAAGATTTGCCAGATCTTTCTCCATCCACTCCTAAGCTTAAAGTGCTACCTGACACACTAAAATATGCTTTCTTAGGACCAAATGAAATGCTTCTTGTAATCATCAGTTCAAAATTGTCTAGGGAGCAAGAGTGCAAGCTAATGAAGGTCCTAATTGAACATATGGCAGCCATTGGATGGTCTCTTTTTGATTTGATTGGCATTATCTCTTCCTATTACACTCACCGTATATATACAGAGGCGGAGGCTTGACCTTCTCGTGAAATGCAGCAACGTCTCAATCCTAATATGTAGAAGGTCCTTAAGAATAAGATTATTAAGTGGCTTGATGCAGGCATCATTTACCCAATCAGCGATAGCCCTTGGGTGAGCATGATTCATGTTATTCCCAAAAAGGCAGGTCTCACCATCCATGTCAATGAGAGGGTTGAATCCATCCCTACACGGACTCCTACATCTTGGAGAGTGTGTGTAGATTACAAGAAACTCAATATTCCTACCAAGAAAGACCATTTTCCGCCACCTTTTATCGGCCAAATCCTGGAGCCGTTAGCGGGAAATCAGTTCTTTTATTTCCTGGATGGATTCTGTGGATATAACTAGGTGGCTATTGACCCTCGTGACCAAGAGAAGACCACCTTCACCTGCCCCTTTAGCACCTTCACCTTCTAAAAGATGCCATTTGGACTTTGTAATGCACCAACTACCTTCCAACGATGCATGCTGGCAATATTTCACAGTATGGTGGGTGATTTTCTTGAATCTTTATGGATGACTTTTTGATTTTCAGACCAACATTTGATGACTGTCTAGCCAACCTGACTCACATCCATCGAAGGTGTATTGATGTTAACCTCGTGCTTTCCTGGGAGAAAAGTCATTTTATGGTGCACGAAGGTATAATTTTGGGTCATATCATCTCCGGAAGGGGTACTGAGGTGTACGGAGCTAAACTTGATGTGATATCTGATTTATTGATACCTAACTCTATCCAACAAATCTGCTCCTTTCTGGGTTATGTCGATTTCTATAGGAGATTTATCAAGGATTTCTCCAAGATTTCCAGACCTTTGATGTATCTCCTATCAACTGATGTCCCTACGATATGGGCCCGACTGTATACAAGCATTTATGCAGCTATGTGATGCTGTCACTAAGGCCCCTGTTTGCCAACCGCCTGATTGGTCCCTCAACTTTAAGCTGATGTGTGATGCTTCTGACCTAGCTATCGAATCCATCTTGGGACAAAGATGCGATAAACGCCCCTTTGTGGTGTATTATGCTAGTAAGACACTGGATGAGGCCTAGTGTAATTACATGACCACTGAAAAGGAGCCACTGGAATTCATCTTTGGACTGAAGAAATTTTGATCGTATCTTCTAGGCTCCAGTGTTACTATCTTCATAGACCACACGACCATTCATCGTCTCATGCATAAGAAGGATGCAAAGCCTCGATTGATTCATTAGATCGTTCTCCTTCAAGAGTTTGATCTTGAGATACGAGATAAGGCCGGAGAACAGAACGTGGTCGCAGACCACCTCTCGACACTCGAAACGAAGCATATTAGACTTACCTTGCCATTAAATGAATCTTTTCCTGATGAGCACCTTCTAGCGATAGATGTGGCAAGTGGATCATATGTCGATATCACTAATTTCCTTACTTTTGGATCTCTTCCACGAGGCTAGCCTAAAAACCAGCACGAGCGTCACATTGTAGAAGCAAAGTATTATTTCTAGGATAATCCACTTCTTTTAGGAGTAGGTGTTAATCAGATTATTCGTTGCTGTGTTCCTGGCAATAAGTTCCCCAATATGCTATCCTTTTACCATGATCAGGCTTGCGAAGGCCATTTTTCTAGGAGGAAAACTGTAGCCAAGGTGCTACAATGCAAATTCTTTTAGCCCTCCCTTCATCAGGATGCACACAATTACACTAAGCATTGCACTAGGTGCTAGTTGCTAGGGTCAATGTCATGTCGCAACATGATGGCCTTGCAACCCATCCTAGTTGCAAAAATTTTTGACATCTGGGGAATTGATTTTGTTGGTCCCTTTCCTCCTTCTAATGGGTTCGAGTACATCCTTGTTGCCATTGATTATGTCTCGAAATGGATTGAGGCTATTCCCGCGTGACGTGCTGAACATGTTATTACCACCAAATTCGTCAAGGACTTCGTCTTTGTGCACTTTGGGATCCCTCGAGCCATCATTTTGGATGGAGAAAGCCATTTCACTCACTCATCGTTCCAAGCACTTTTGAGGAAATACGGAGTTCACCACCGTATCGCTTCTCTGTATCATCCTCAAACGAACGGCCAGGCAGAGGTGTCAAACTGGCAGATCAAGTAAATCCTCTAGAAAATGGTTCAACCTGACCATAAGGATTGGTCCGACAAGCTGATTGACGCTTTATGGGGGTATCAAACAACCTTCAAGGCTCCCTTGGATATGTCTTCGTACTGGATTGTTTTCAGGAAGCCTTGTCACTTACCCATGGAGTTGGAGCACCGTGCTAATTGGGCGGTTCACCAGTGTAACCTCAACCTAAACCTATGTGGTCGAGAAAGGAAACTCTAGCTCCAGGAATTAGAAGAGCTGTGTCGTGAGACCTATGACTTTGCTTTGACCTTCAAACAACAAACCAAGGCCTTTCACGACAGTAGCATTTGGTGGAAGGAGTTTGAGCCATCACAGCAAGTTTTGCTTTATAATGCCCGACTCAAATTCTTTCCTGGAAAACTAAAGTCCAAATGTACTGGTATATTCTTGGTCTCGAGACATTTCCTAATGGTGCCATCAAAATTGAAAATCCCAAATCTGGGCATAAATTTACAATTAATAGCCAGCGATTGAAACCGTATCTCGCTCATGAGCCCGCCCCTGTTGGTGAAACAATTGCCCTGCTGGAGGGTAACTAACTCTTGCCTCTTCCTGAGTCCAGCTGGGGACGTTAAATTCAACGCTCGTTGGGAGGCACCCCAAAACCTTTTTACTTTCACTCCATATTTCATTTCATTTCACTTCACTTAACTTCACTTCGTAGTTCACCACCCACCATCCACCCACCCATCCACCCTGCTTTATATCCTGTACTCACCTTTGTACCAAGCCCTTTAACCCTGTCTAACCCTTTTTGCATGCATATGAGGACATAGCATGATTTGCCATGGGGGGGTGGATACGCATCCATAGGATCTGGGTATTATATGGGTATTATGCAAATTCTTATCCATTATATATATATATTCATCTGTAATATATTTAGATAGCCTTATTGAAAAATCCGTAAAAATTGAAAAATCTTGAATAGTTCCAAAAAAAATTACAAAACACCAAAAAGTCCATAAAAATTCAAAATTCAAAAACTAAAAATGTTTTCAAAAGTGTTTAGCTATGATATGAAAACTGAAGCAAAAATGAAATAAGTGTTTATGGACATTCAAACTTTGCTTGGAAGACTTTCCAGGTCACTGAAGCTTGATTCCCTCAGGCTTTGGCTTAATACACGAGAGCATTGACAAGATAGACCAGGATCTCTCCTAACTTAGGACATATTATTGTACCTGAGTCACTAGTACAGGATTCATTGGTTTGCTTCTTCTTGGAAGTCAAAGTAACCTTGTTTTACACTACACAAAATCAGGAAAGACCAAATGAATGTAAGATTCAACTCTAATGTTCATTAAGGAAGGTGGAGTCCTTACTTGTGTGTGCAGGTAGACTTTTTATCCTAGCCTTTAGCCTTGTATTTAGGAGAAACTCTTTTCACTAAAGTACTCACCCACCAAATAAGTGTGCTCTACTAAATAAAGTTGTAGGAGACATACTGACATTTGCTTTTAGAAAAAGAAAAAAAAAAGATACAAAAAGAGAAAAAAAGTCAAAAAGAATATAAAGAAAAGACATTCTTTTGAATAAGTCGTTATGTTCTCCATATTCCTGTAAATTCTTCCACCAAAAAGATTTTCCAGGGGGCATTACAAATACCCTATTTCTACCAAATATTCTTTGAGCCACAATGCAATAAGAGTTAGGTTGAGTCTTCACTCATTTTTTGAGAGTCGATCTGAAGATATGAGCTAAAGCTAGGACCAACTTGGACTTAAAAAAGACATGAAACCCTAGGCTTGAGTCTTAATGTTCATCTGGTTAGTCTTGATCATTCACTAAGCACAACCATAATCTCTTAGCTTCTGAGCTTGACAAAACCCTCTGAGTCTTGGAAATCATACTTAAGGTTTAAATATCAAGAGTCCGTATTAGCCGAGAGATGGTCAATGTTATATAAGACTTGAGTTATGGTAGTCTTCTTTGCAATTAGTTCTCATAATGTCCAACTGATAAACACATTAATATTTCTTCAGAAAAATCTCCAGCTTAAGATCGTTTCTAAACACTACTACCTTACTATTAAATAAGTGTTTTGCTAGAAACTAGAAAAATATAAGTATGGGGGTGTCATTGCACAACAATTCACACCATTAAATACGCCTACTTATGCTATTTCCTAGCTTTACCATTTAGATTAGGTAGATATTCATGCATCTTGTAAATATATGCATGCATGCATTTTATGGAGAGGAAGATATAGGCAGAGATTGAGCCCCTAATTCCACCTCATTCCCATTTCATTTTCACCACCTAACATCATCCTACACCACCTACAATAATTACCTAACACTTCAAGTGCCTACCCACAAAAACTCCAAAAAAAATCCCATACCCTAATAGTATGCTGTTAAAGTAGGCAAGAGAGGAGATTTAAGAGATGTATGATCGTTGTAGCAAAGCCTCGATCGCTCGAAAACTGATAAAATTTATAAACTCAGAATCTACAATGGAGTTCAAGGTCGAACACAGGGAGCAAATGTAGAATTCACAACATTAATCGCATTCATAATCAATGAGCACAAGTAATTGAGCATTCAAATAGATATTCAATGAATAATAATCTATTCAAATTAATATTCAATCATAAGCATGAGTATTTCAATAGTTCACAATGATAAAAAGAAGTCAAGACAAAATAATGGTGATTTGAATCACCAATTATTAGCTCTAATCAAACATGCATATCAGATCTAAATTATATCAAATAATTGAATAGTAACTTGAATGCTACAGTGCCTCAAACGATCGTTTCCCAAATTAGACGGCTTAAAGTGTAAGCCATAGCACAAGCACAAGGCTCTTAAAAGCCTTTCTCTTCTTCTTTTCAATCCTTCTCTTTCACAGCACATGGGAGCCAAGGCCCTCAGCGACTAAGTGTTGCACAGAGCACAAGAGAGCAAAATCCTCCCCCACTCTCTCACAAATCCTCTTCTTTCTTCTCTCTCAGACCCCAGACTCAGCGTAATCGGATCCAGATACTCGGGTATTTGAGTCTTAAACAGTATCCAGGGTCACTGGCGTGGGTGGTGACCAAGGAGTGGAGATAGGTGAGTTAGAGGGTGAAGGGGTAGTGAGGGACCCAACCCCTCAGTGTCTTGGATGGTAAGCTCAAGTCACAAAATCAATTTATGCGCGCTCACGTGCCCTTCACTCCACAAGGTGGGACTATCTTAGTCCCCCTCCTTCCTTGCGTGCAACTGCTGTGGAGTCTTCTCCAATTGGTGTTTCTGCTGAGGAGGTGGTTTTCGATTGAGGACCTGGGAAGGGTCCTGGAGGAGTTCCGCGAGGCCTTGGATTGTTGCCTAGAGCTCTTATGGTCGGAGGTAGGCGGATAATGTCAGACGTGACGGTGGTGATGGAGGAGCATGGCGAAGACCTGAAACAATGAATGAGGCCTCACAGCCACATTAGAATACCTCAGGAGCTTCGCCTAGGCTTGGCGAAGGTGGTGGTGGTGGTTTCACGACGTTTGGTGGAGTGTGAGGGTTTGCGGAGGTCAGAGGAGGAGTCCGGAGATGAGTGAGTTCGGTAGGTCACGTGAGTGAAAGGCATAATAAGGACGGGGGTTTGGTTCTCAGATGTGAGGTGGAGGTTATGGAGGTGTTGGTGAGGCATTTAGTGGCTTGTGGAGTTGGGGAAGCCTCACCAGAGGTGCGGCTGGATGTGGAGACGATGGTGTCGTGGAGGGCCTATCGGCAGTTGAATTGAGTGATAAAGGTGAGGGAAAGGAAGTAGAGGGAGAGGGGAACCTAATGTTCGGCATGTAGATCGTGTTTTAAAAGATGATTTCGTCATAGTATGGTGCGAAACATGTCGACAAATAAAATATAACAAAACTTGATAAGTTCCGGTCGAACTCAGGGAGACGGAAAATACAAAATTGAAATCGATAAGCTAACTTGACTCCTAAACGCGTAATCTAATTTCCAACTCGCGAATATTAATCTCACCTGTTCTCTTATTTTCGCGAATAATTAATGCACTCTTTAAGGAGATATAAAATGTAAATATGTGCATTTCAGTTTCCACGATTTCCGATATGTTAGTACTGTTGAGTGAGTTCAAAAAAATGTGTGAGTCATTAACGTGGATCGATATGGCCATACGAATATGTTTTTTTTTTTCAATTTTTGTTTTGCAAATTTTTTGAATTTTTTTATTTTTGGAAATAAAGATCTACTCTAACTAGATACTAGAAAGAAATAGCAGGAGAGATTTGAAGTATACCAACTTTCTAGATATCATATAATAGTTCCATATCTAGTTGAATACTTGTCAATAATAAAAAAAAAACTAGAACTACTAGAACTAAATATACTAAAACTAATGAGAAAAATTATATCTATAGAAAGCGGGCACCAAGGAGTAATCCTTGGTAGCCTTTGAAATACGTGGTAGAGTAGCAATGATCCAGCGAGGGTGGCCTTGGTGGATAGTGGAGGAGGGAGATGATGGAGAGTCGGAGAGAGGAGAGGAGGTGGAGTGGGGGGCCGAATGTCTGATGGGGGAGGGGGGAAATCTCCGGTTAGAAAAAACTTGAAAATTCAGTGGGGAGATCATTTTATCCTCGGCGGAGGGGGATCTCTACGTAGAGTGAGGGGATATGGACTGGGTTGATGGGAAAATGATGGAAGGACGGCTGGAGTTGTCGTTGGAACTCTTGGGATCCTGGGGTTTTTTAAAAAGTAGAAAATAGGATTTCGGTTGGGATGTCGGGTGAGGATGTTTTTAAAAATAGGAAATAGTATTTAAGGAATTTTCGGTGGTGTTTTTTCTTTAATTGGAGAGATGAAGTCGGTGGAGGGGAGGCTGTTGTGGGATTTGGTGGATATTGTTGGAGTAAAGGGGTTTTTACGTGGGATTGGCGACGATAATAGGATTTAAAAATGGGTTTTCTAGAAAAAGTCTTGCTTATGTGTGTACGTGATTGTGTGTTGTGTGGGATTTTTGGTGAATATGTGTGGGTATGTGTTTGTATTAATGTGCTTGGGTATGTGTATGCATGCATGTGGATGTGTCGGTGTGTATATGGGTTTGGGGTATCTCTAAATAGGTTTCCGAGGGTGTCTAAGGTTAGGAATAGGTGGGTCAATAATAGGAAATTAGGATTAGGAATGAGAAATTGGCTTTGGGCTTAATTAGGTGGGTTTAGGAATAGGTTTATTGGGTGGTGGGTGGGTTCATAGGTTTATTCCTCTTCCTCTTTTCTCCTTTTATTTTTTCTTCTATTCTTTGGCTTTTTGAATCTTTTCTTCTCATTTCCTCCATCTTGTTTCTTTGTCTTTTTTTTTTCTTGATTTATTATTCCCGTATAGACATGCAGTCATAAGATAAGACATTATATCATAATTAGGTCCATAAAATGCATTATTTACTAATAAGCAACTAAATATGATGCAAATGCAAACTATGCATGAAATGAATGCAATATTTATAACTATGCTAGAAATCTATCATAATCTAGACATTTTAGAACATATGATGGCTGCATAATCACCTAACTAACCTAACCTAACCGGACGAAAGAGGAGGAAGGCACCGGTTATGGTATGGTCGACGTAGGAGAAGGTGAAGTCTCTTGGGAGAAGTGGCGACAACGAAGGGGTATGGGTGGTGCTCGCTGGTATTGCGATGCACGGAGGAACTTGAGGAAGATGATCCCACCGACTATTATCTGTAGCAGCTGGCGAAGAGGGTGGACGAAGAAGCTCACCGGAGCTTGCAGAGATTTCAGCCAGAGAGAGGAGAAGAAGGTGGAATCCGGTCCAAAACTAAGCTAAGGATGAGAGGCAGTCCCTGAGGGTCTTTTATAGGGCATTAAATGAGCTTCCAAGCTTGGAAATAAACTTGAAAGCTCAAGAAATCAGAGATTGGGATTTGGAACTTCCAAGAGTTCGCATGAGCTTTAGAGTGTGAATTGGAAGGTGTAATCAGGTTTAGATTGACAGGGATTTCTTCAGGAGTTCCCCTTCCAATTTGGAAGGGTTTCGACGTGAAATCAAGGAGAAATCCCTGATTGAAGGTTGGTGCATGGTGGGTTTTAGGATTCTGCATACGCGAAGGCGACGAGGACCTTTTGGTGAAGAAGATGACAATGTTGGGGCCTGTTTGCAAGGATTTTCGAAAGTTGAGGGGCTGATTGAAAGAAAAAGAGTCAGATTGGACTAAAATACAAACTAAGTCAAGATGATCTCTAATTGGGCCCAAATTTTGGTACAAACCTAATTTAGACCCAAGGAATCTGATAGTGAAGTCAGATTTTGGTTATAACCAAGTTTGACTAGATAATTTATGCAGAAACTCAAATTAGGGCAACTTCCTATCTTAGACTCTATTTTAGGTCAAAATGGGTTCCAATGATTAATTCAAGAATACCAAACCTTATAAAATATTTTATATGAATTTTAGAAGGTTTAGGTGAAATTTATTCTGACCAGAACCTCTGTTAATTAAGCAGGTTTGAAATTAGGGTTTTGGGTGCTATTTTGTCTCTCGAAGTGCACGAAAATCCGTTTATGTTTATATGGACCCACTTATTTGAATTTAATGCTCATTTGACATTTAATTCACCCCTAGGAAACCCCATGATTATTCTGCACTCAAAATATGCTGTTAAAACTGTAGATTTAACCCTATTTTAATGCACTCTTCTCAAAATGGATGTTTAGTGAATTATGACTCTTCAGCGATTATGTAGGAGCATTTATCTCTTGATTGTGACTAATTAAAGCTAGTTATGGTGCATGATGATGTTATCATCATACCCTCATGCCTAACTTTTGCTAGTCCATTAGCAAAATCTTATGAAAAGAACTAGGGTTCTAGACCATGCATTGAAGTTCAGATTCTTGATTCTTAAACTCCTTTTTGACATTTAAACTCTCTCCTTTCTTTCCTCCTCAAGATAGATTTGCATTTGAGTTCACAAGATTTCCTCCCCTTCCTCCAATTCTTTTTTTCTCTTTCAATTTTTTATTTTTTATCAATTTTTTGAATATGTATTTTTTTGTGAGAATCCCTCAGAGAATTGGTTCTTTGTCTGTTTGTAGTTTAACACCCCCACATGCCTAAGTTTTGCAATCTCCTCATTGTAAATCAGAGGGTATGAAATCAGCTTGGTTCAAGGCTTAGAACAGGATTAAAGAGTGGGTGAATGGGTCGGGATGATTGTTATGGACGATTTCAAGCTGTGATACAAGTACCAAAGGTGGAGTCGGCTGTTCTAAGGTTGAACTCAGCAGTGTAGTAGGAGTGTAGCTCAAAAGATGATCAGAAGGGTCTCGGGTTTTTGGAATGATGGGTTGCCTCCTATTAAGCACTAAATTCAATGCCTTCAGCCGAGCAGAAAGTGGTCAAGGAGAAGAAGTGGTCAAATCAGAAGAATTTTGTAGAATAAGCACCTTGATCAATATCCTGATTAGTCCAACCAGATGCTTGTTTAGCTCTGCAGGCTGATGATGCAGCCTAAACCCAATTAATCTGGTGGGTTGATAGATGTGAATCAGAAGATGTGGAGCCCACCAGATGCTTTGAAGCTCAAATAGATATGGAAATGAGAATCTGGGGTTTGATTGAGTCGATTCAGCCTTGTTAGAGTAGGGATCCTCAAAAGAAAATGGATCCGAAAAGGATATAGGGACTCTATTGATAGGATTAGAAAAGGATAAGTAGTGATTATCAGTCTGATCATTGTCTGAAACCCGATCAAAGGATGGAGGAGAATCATATGCAACCGGATCAGAGAGAGGTGAATCAGAGTAGAAGTTGATTCCAGTGGCGAGTTGGGGTTAGGAACGGGTTTTGGAAGGCTCTGTATGCGGATCAGAAGATGTGGCTTTTATGAGATCTGTGTGTGTTAAGGGCTCCTCTAGAAAAGATTCAAAGGTAAGTTCATCTATAGGGTCCTCATGATGCTGTCAAAATCAAAGGTAAATGCCTGGAGAGTGCTTATAGGATCATGGAAATCTGAGTCAATAAAAGATTCGAATTCTGGATTGCAGACACTCTCGGCACTTACTATTTCTAATTCCTGTAGCTTATAAAGGAATGATTCCATCTCAATGGAACCTAATTTTGAATCAATGATCTTGGGATTAGGGACCTCAGAGTCAGAGTCGAAGAACGGGTCATGGATGCTGAGGTCGTAAATTGGTTCATAGTAGTCGGGAAACAAAGGTTCTCCGAAATCAGAGTAAGATGTGAAATCATCGAAGAATTTGTGAAGATCATTGTCTGAACCTGATTCCAAATCGGGGTTTCCACCATAGAATGAATCAAGATGTGCAAAATCAACAACCTAACTTGGATCTAACCTAATTTTAAATTCTGAGCTCAAAGAGGTGTCCTTATTAGGCATGGGCTTAGGTTCTTGGTTCCTAGGATAGATCCAATTGAGTCCCAGCTCTTCTAATCCCTTGGTTTCTGTATCATAAATTGGTTTGACTTCTGAGAAATCAATCTGTATCTCTAAGGTAGTTGGAGAGGTGTAATCATCAAATTTAGGCCCACAATCATAATCTAGATTCAAAATCTTATTCTCATCACATTGGGCCTCCTTATCATCCTAAATAGGCTTGAATCTAGATTCTACGTCAAATGTAGGTGTTGGGTAACTAGAATCTTGACTAGGTTCTATTGGGATGTCAGAATCATTCTTGAGAACTACCTTTACAGGATAAGGCTCGAAATTTACATTCTCGAGAGGTTCTGACTCAAGCTTATTATTACAGGTGTCTGGGGAATTTAGGCTTGATGAACCAGCATCAAGGCTTTCTATGGCTGGTTCAGAATTCAGAGCACCTACAATCAGATCCTCCCAACCCATCTCAAGTTCAGGTGTGTCATTATGTATATAGTTTGTATCTAATTCCATTTGGGTTGGGGGTCCACAATAATTCTGAGTGTCTAACCCAGGCTCTGGAAAGACTCTAGAATCATTCCAAGATGTCTCATTAATGGCTTATAGCAATAGATTTAGAATATCTGCACGTTGCTCAATGATATCTTGGTGTATCTCCCAGAGTGATGGATTTGTAAAGCAATGTAAACTGTCTGTGCTATGCAATTCCCAAACTTCATTGAATTCTGGTATGAGGGTCTGCTAGGTTGAACCATTTTTTAATTGAGTAAGTAGTAGACAAGCATGGTTCAAAATAAATTTTGTTGTTTCTGGGACATTAACCTGAATCTTGCTGGCTGGATAATCTTCAAAATATTTAAGGGTAGCCTCAATCACTTTGTCTTTTATGATCACTTGGGGTTCAGGTTCCCTAATTGGTCTTCCTAAGTTGCCAGGTTACATTTTCAAATTAGGTGGTGGATCAGGATGTAGAATCAAACTTAGGTTCATATTGAAGTAATCAGATCATATTAGGAATCCTTGTAGAAGATCTAATGAGCTCTCTTAGGTTAAAAACCTACTGACCTTTCTTGTGCATGTGCTCTATAGAAAGGATGAGGGACTAGGTGTGATTTGGACCCAATCAAGGAACCCAAAGATTTTTGGATGACGAAGGTTGTTTTGAGGTGGATGATACCTCTGAATCAGAAATCCGCACACCTGAGAATTACCTGAGCAGTCGGGAAGGGAGAATGATGGGAACACCACCATGAGCCATAACTAGCTCAATTTAGTAATTATCAAGGAATAAATGCTCCTACATAATCGCTAGAGGACTGTAATTCATTGCAAATCCATCCTGAGGGAAAGACAAGGAAATAGGGTTAAAACTGTAATTTTACCATCATATCTTGAATGCAGAACAACCATGAGTTTTTCCAGGGGTAATTAAGGGTCAAATGGTCAAATTAGAACTCATCTTAACCCAAAATAGAGTCTTAGACTGACATTTTCCCTAATTTGGGTTTTTGCATAAATTACCTAGTCAAATGAAGTCAAAACCTAAATATAACTTTACCATTGGATTCCTTGGGACCAAATTAGGTTTGCACCAAAATTTGGGCCCAATCTGAGATCATCTTAACCAAGTTTGCATTTTGGTTTAGTCAGACTCTTTCTATCTCATTCAGACCCTTAGCTTTTTGAATTCCTTGCAAATAGCCCCCAATTTTGTCGTCATCTTCACAAAAAGGTCCCTCTACCATTGTCTCTCAAGAATGCTACTCCGACGAGCTTCATTTGGAGAGATCTCCTTGATTGATTGATGAAACCTTCCCGAAATCAAATTGGAGATTCTTTAGGAAATCCCCTTTCTAAGGGGACCAACCTTAGATCCCAACTCCTTCCCAAAAGCTCGTGCGAATGCTTTGAAGGAATGGGTATCCTATTTGTGCATAAGCTCTAAGGTTCCCAAGCTTGTTTCCAACTTTGGAACCCCCTCCTGAGCTCTATAAAAGGATCCCCAGGGCACGGCCATGCTTTTCAGCTAGTTTTAGGGCCAAAAACATCTTCCTAACTCTCCCTCCACCTTCCTCCAATTTAGCTCCGGAGAGCTCCTCCCCCGTCTTCCTATAGATGGCCAATGGCCAAATTGGCTTGTCCTCCTTCCCCATCTTCGTCTGCACCTGGTGGGCCAAAGCCAGGGCATCCAGGTCCCCTTCTTCGCCACCGTCCCCCTCCAGGAGGATTCATCTTCCCCATGTTCGGCCATCACATCGACGTGGGTTTTCTATCTCCTTCGACTGTTAGATTAGGTTCTCTAAGTTTCTTCTCCTTCCCTACATTTGTCTATTCTTTTTCCCAAATTTGACCACCGACACTGTGAATCGCCCTCATCTTCTCCATCTTCGGCAATACCACCGGCGAGGGCTTTCGTTCGCTACACACAACCATCCCCCTCGCAACTATCCCTACACCTCCGCCTCGACCCAAGGGCCAAAAGCCCTCTATCTATTTCACTGATTCAACACCCAAACTTGTCCTTGAACAACCCATCACCGCACCTCCGGTCCCAACTCCGTCTGACCACCACAGCCACTCCCACTCCACGCTGAACCCCTCACCACATTCACCATCCCAAAGTGATCCTGCTGAACCATTTGACATGGTCTTAAGGCCTTGTTCTTGTTTTTCAGGCCACAGGTGAAGCAGCCATTGGCGAAGCTTCTTCAAGGAGTTCCAGATGGTGTTCTTGCACCTTTGCTTAGAGGCATCTGCTCCACGTGATGCGGCATAACTCTAGGGAGGTCTCTAGGTCCTCAATTGGAGACCCCAAACATAGCAGCTGCTCCTATTCGGTGAAGGAAGTTCATTGCAGCAGCTGCAGCTCCACGCAGAAAAAAGGCGGTGGGATTTAGTCCCACATCGTGGATTGAGGAGCAGTAGAAGCCGCATAAATTGTTTTTGTCACAAGCTTATTGCCTCAAGTGACACACAGGGGGTGAGGTCCCTGTACACGTCCTTCATGCACCTCGCCCACGACACCTTACATGCGGGTCTAGCTGATCCGATAACTCACCTAACCTAAGCACTCCTCGCTCACCACCCATGCCGGTGAGCTTGGTCCCGAGTGCATGCCTACCCGATAACCCGACTACCCTGACTATGGCCCTGGGAGGGCAGAACCTAAGAGAAAGAGAGAAAGAAAGAGAGTGCGAGGCAGGGGAGGGTTTTGCCCTGTGTGACACTTAGCCAAATCTAAGATGGATGCCCTCTGTGTGTGAGAAGAAAGGAGAAGGCACAGAAGGATAAGGAAAGAAGAACAGAAGAAGATGGCTCGTGCGTAAAGAGAAGAAAGGAAAAAGGTAGAGAAGGAAAGAAGAGAAGAGGAAGAAGAAGAAGAATAGTGCTAGGGAAGTACTGTAGCATCTGATGGTTAAGTCATCTGGTCATCAGACCCGACGACTGATTTGAGGCTTGATACCTTAAAATTACTGTTGAGAAATTTAGATTGGTTGAATGCTTGATATATATGTTTAGAGAATAATTGGTGATTTAAATCACCATTATTTTAACTTCTCTACCTTTTTATTGCCTCAAAATACATGAGAATTCATTGAATATCTAAAGTGACAGATTAATATTTATTGAGTATCATTTTGTGGTTTCAATTCTTGTACTCATTTGCATTATTGAGATTAGTGTATGAATTTCTATTTGCTCCATGTGTTCAACCTTGCACTTTCATTCAAGAATAAATATTATTTATTTTCAAAGTGATTTCGACCTGTACTACAATGTAGCATTTAAAACATCAATTTTGCTCTATTAACATTTTGGCGCTGTTGTCGGGGAGCAACGTGCAATTCACTGCTATTTTCTTCATTATTTGATTATATTTGAGCACTGACTTGGCCTGTTTGCTTTCTTGTGATTTTGCGAGGTACTTCACGAGGAGATCTTCTGGCAAATCAACCACTCCAGGGTAGGTAACTTCTCTATTCTTCCCTAATCAACCTCCTAATCTTTGGAAGACAAAAAAAAAGGGGAAACAATCAATTAGGAATCACCTGCCTTATTTTTCATAGTAATCATTATTTAAAAGGCAAGTTTCTTGATTTGCAAAAATTTTTCAAATCTGAGTGAAGTTTGAAGTGATTCTGTTTAGAATTCCCTACCCCAAATTTCCTGTGCTTATTAGGGACTACGCTTAACTTCAAATCACTTTGGGCTAACACATTTCTTGCTTGAAGCCCAAGGTGAACATTTTTAAAGATCAAATTGGATGCAAAATAGAGCTGATTAGGGCTTCAATTTTTAGGGTATTGGAGTGCTAATTACTTGCCTACATAAAAGAAAACAAATCCACCTGCATTTGTGTGCTACCTAAGCCCTTGGTTGAAAAGAATTAATCAACAAAACCCTAAAAATCAGGCTCTAAATTCACTTGAACCCTAAAATCCTTGGACCAAATAAACTGAAAGTCAAATCAGGGTGATTTCTGAGTCCTGACCTAGATCTCATTCTGCCATCTTTAGGGCAGGTCAGGTAAAGTTAGCCTACATTGTAGGCCAACCAACCTCAAAATTAGGTCACAAGTTGAATTAACTTTTAATTAAGTGAAATCAAGGCACAAATTAGGACATAAAATTGGTAGACTTAAGGACTTAAGTTCATACATTCTGGTCTACCTAGACCCTCAGTGACAAGGAAGGTCGGGTGGGGGAAACCCTATAACTTGTGGGGATGCTCTACCGTGTAGGGGTCTTTTCGGGGCTCTCCCTTCTTGGCTACCCAGGTACTTCTCGGGTGTGCAAATTTTTGATTCAGGGGTATCATCTGCCTCGAAATTACCTTAGTCATCCAAAAATCTTTGGGTGCCTTGATTGGGTTAAATCTCACATCCAGTCCATTATCCCTTTTATTAGAGCACGTACACAGATCATCTTAGGGATTTCCTTTCAGATCTGATAAACTTCAATCTAACCTGAGTTTTGATTCTACATCTTTCTTTCACCACCTGACTTGAAGATGCAGCCTGGCAATTTAGGAAAACCATTGAAGAAACCTGAATCTCAAATATCCATGAAAGATAGAATGATTGAGGATGCCCTTAGATTTTATAAGATTGATAATAAAACCTCAAAACCAATTGGCAAAATTCAGGCTAATGTGCCGATAACAACAACCTTCATCATAAATTGTGCCCAAGTAATTATAACACAAGTAACAAATGGGTCAACCCAAGATGTTCCCATGACAGGATACATTGACTTAGAGAAATTACATAACTTTGAATATCTCCAATGCATGACAAATCCTGTACTTTCTGAAAGACACTAAGATGATCTTGAAAAATGGGAAGAGATGATAAAATTGTTAAAATAGATTATCAATAAAAAATACCCGTACATTCCCTAGGCATTTAGCAAAACATCTTGGAACAATACTGAGGATCAATATGATTTTCCATATCTTGAGTTCGAGAATCAAGGTTGTTGTGGATCCCTAACCCAAATGAAATATGATCCAACTTATATACAGATTGATATGCCTGATGTTGAGAAGGGTTGGGAGGATTCGATTATAGGTGTTCACAATTTTGAGCCAACCCTAGAAAATCAAAACCATGGTTCGGTAAGCTTAGATTTTCCAGACACTTGTGATAATGGGATTGAATCAGAACCTCTCGAGGGTGTAAATTCCTCTCCTTATGCTAATAAGGTGACTCTCGAGAGCAATTCTGACATCCCTGTAGAACCCAACCTAGATTCTAGTGATCCAACCCACACCCTTAAGCTAGAATCAGGATTTGAGCCTTATTGGGATGATTATGAGGCCCCGTACGAAACAAATCAGATTTTAAATCCGGACTACCATTTTGGGCCTATATGTGATGAGTACACCTCTCCAACCTCCTCAAAGATGCATATTGATTTTTTGAAAGTCACACCAATTTATGTTATAGAAATTGAGGAGTTGGAACAGTTGGGTTTTGATTGGGCCTTCCCTATAAGCCAAGCACCCAAGCCTAAACATAATATGGACATCTTTGAGAGTTCGGAATCTGAAACTAGGTTAGACCCTGGTCTGGTTGCTGATTATCCACATCTTGATCTATTCTGTGGTGGAGTCTCGAATCCCGAATTAGATTCAGAACATGATTCTCGCAAGTTCTTTGATGATTTCGAATCTTACTTTGATTTCAGAGAACTGTTGTTTCTTGACAATTCTGAGCCAATTTACAACCTCAGCAACTATGACCCATCTTTTGATTCTGACACTGAGGCCAATGATTTGAAAGAAAATACCTCTTCTACACATGTAGAACCTTCCCAAACCCGTTCTCAACCTCGACCTGCAACCAGACTCAATTTCTACTATGATTCTCCTCTTGATGATCCAATTGCACATGATTTTCCTCATCTTTATCAGGTTTTGGACATCGATTAGACTACAAATCACGCCCCATCCTTCTCTCATCACTCTCGTAGGGTTCCTACATCCTCCACTGATTCTTTTTCATTTGAGGACCCCTACTGTGATCAAGCTGATCCGATTCATCCAAACCCTAGCTTTTCTCTTCCACATCCTTTTGAGTCACCAAGCATATGGTGGGTTCCACATCTATTGATCCACATCTATCAACCCACCAGATTGGTTAGGTTTGGGCTGCATCATCAGCCTGCTAATCTGAACAAGCACCTGGTTGGACCAACCAGGCTCTTGATCAAGGTGCATGTGCCACAAAACTCATCTGATTTAACCACTCCTCCATACCATTTTTCGCTCGGCTGAAGGCGTTGAATTTAGTGCTTAATGAAAGGCAACCCATCATCCCAAAAACCTGAGATCCTTCTGATTATCCTATTGTACTTCACATCTATTGCACTCTGAGTTTAGTTTTAGAACAATTGATCCCACCTGTGGTACTCGTGTCAAGGCTTGAAATCATCCGCAACAGTCATCCCGACCCATTCACCCACCCGATAATCCTGTTCTAATCCCTGAACCCAAACTGTTTCATGCCCTCTGCTTACAATGAGAACATTGCAAAACTTAGGCATGGGGGGGTGTTAAAGTGCAAACATACAAAAGTTCACAGTTTGGAAGGGTTCTCACAAAAAAATACATAGTCAAAAAAACCAAAAAAATAAAAACATTGAAAAAGAACAAACAAATGGAGAAGGGAGGAAATTTTGAATGAATTAATTGCATATCATTCTTGAGAAGGAAAAAAAGGGGAGGTGATATAAATGTAAAAAACGAGCACAATTTGAAACAAAAAGTGATAG
Organism: Thalassia testudinum; assembly: GCA_037157565.1. Taxonomy (NCBI): domain Eukaryota; kingdom Viridiplantae; phylum Streptophyta; class Magnoliopsida; order Alismatales; family Hydrocharitaceae; genus Thalassia; species Thalassia testudinum. The sequence continues at coordinate 64,880,368 of JAZHRO010000025.1, read as the reverse complement.
TCATTAGTAAAAGATTAAGGAATCTGCTTAGTTCTAGACCAAATCAAAAAGAAAGAAAATGAAAGACAAAAAGTGCTAAGAGGCAAAAAGAGATTAGTATGAACGCTGATCTTAGGCCTCTTGGGCTTGTGTTTAAGCTAAAAAATTCAAGTATTCATTAAGATCTAGATAGTCCTCAAGAGGTTGGGGAAAATGCTAAGCTTAAGTATTAGGTCTAAGGCTTAGGGATTATTCGGCCTCGTTAACTGACCTCTGGTTTGCGAGACTCGGTAACTGGCAAACGATGGCGACAACTAGCTTTTGTTAAGTCGTTGTAGTACAGATAGTTATTGCCATCATTTACTAATATTTGTTACTCGGAAAATAAAGTTCTCCCGAGGTCGAACTCAGGGAGCAAGTCGTATTCTAGGGGTACAAATTCTTATTACAAAAATAAAGAGAGAGAGAGAGATGAAAGTTTGGCTTCTTCTTCTCTTCTTTCTTCCTCTTTGTCTTCTCTCCTCTTTGGCTTTTGTTCTTCCTGTTCTTCCTCTTTTTCTTTCTTCCTCTATTTCTTGGTTGGACGATCCTGTCTTTTTCTTCTTTTTATTTTCTTTGTTTCTTCTTTTCTTGCTTCAGATCTTCCTCCCGTGCTCTTCTTCTTCTTTTCTTCTTGCTTCTTGCTTCTCTTCTTCTTCTTCTTCTGCTTTCTGTTTCTTCACTTGGCTGCTCCTTCTCTCTTCTTTTCTTCTTCTTCTTTGTCTTCACATGTCTTCAGGATGTCGTCTGATTTTCCAATCAGACGACTTAACTGCTGATGCTACAGTGTCTTCCTCAGCTTCCTTCTTCTGCTTTGTGTTCTCTTCTTCTTCTTCTTTTTCTTGCACAGTCCTTCTTCTTCTTCACCTGTGCCTGCACACTTCACGGTTCACACGTCAGAGGGAAAAACCTATCCTACCCCCTCCCCCGCGTCTCTCTCTCTCAGAATTCGCTCTTTGGAGGGCTCTCCCAGAGCAACCGGGTACTCGGGTACGCGGGTCGCGCCCGGGTCCAGGCACGCAGGCGTGCAGTGGTGGGTGAGGAGTGCAGGTCGGACTAATCGGGTCAAGCCAGGTCTGCGGGGCGTGAGCGCAGACGAGGCCGGGTAGTCGGGCGGGTGCGAGGGACCTCACCCCGTGACCAGGAGGCGAACGGTTTAAGGCGTTTTTTGCCTTTAAGCGCCTGCGTGCCTCTCAAGGTTTCCGAGGTGGGACTAAATGTCCCACCCCAATTTGGTTGCCTGCGCGGAGGAAGCAGCGGCAGTTGGGGCTCGCGCGAGGGCTTCGCGCGAGGACTTCGCCTCAACTGCAGCCTGGCACTTCGCGAAGACACCCCACGCAGCCTGGGAGTCGGACCTGGGCGAAGCGCACCTGGAGCTGCAGGTTGAAGGTGCTTCTTCAGCGCAGCAATGGCGACGGCGGTCGAGATACCTGTCCACAGAGGAATGGCCTCTCGGCCTAATCAGATACGCAGAGAACCTTCGCCGTGGCACGGCGAAGGTGGTGGGGGATCTAGCAGGCGGCGGGGCGGAGCATGAGGGTCGCCCTAGGTCAAACTGCGGGCGGAGAAGTGGGTGTGTTCGGTGGATCTGCAGAGGTCGGGTGGCGGGAATTGGAAGGGCGGAAATGGATCAGGGTGAGGAGGCGGAGGTTATATGCAGGTCGGCGAGCCGTGTGGGGTGCTGGAGTGATGGGAGTGGTTCGCCGGAGTTTGGCCGGAGGTGGAGAAGGTGAGGGTGATTGGTGGGAAATCGGGGCTGACAGTAAGGGTTTTCAGTATGGAAAAGAAAGAGGGGAGGAAGAGGAGAAGTTTTACCTACTAAGATGGACGAAGAGGGGTTGGCGCAGGCGACAGTCGTATCGACTGTCGCCGGAGAAGAAATTACCCATAGGAAGGGGCGGCGGCGAGGACAGGGCCGGAGAGGCGCCCGCTGGGTGCGGCGCGGCGCAGGAAGATCGAGGGAAGGTAACCCTGCTGCTGGTAGTGCGGCAGGGCGACGAGGAGGAGGAGGAGGAGCCGCCGGAGCAAGGGGGCGTCTGTCGGAGTGGGAAGGGAGGAATTGAGGGGGTGTCTCCGTCAGATCCGAGCTGGGAAGAACGGCGGAGCGAAGGGGGTATTTATAGGGGCAGAACCGGAGAGGAGGGCGGAGGGAGACGACGTGTCTCCCTCGCCGGAGGACGCCGGAGGAAGGATACCCATACCGTCCGTGCGTTCGCACGACCGGTATGGGTGGGTGCAGCGCTCAGGGGGGTGTCCCTGCGGTGGCTGACGATGCAGGGTACCCCCCATTGACTTGCCAGGGCCCCTCCCTCACCCTGCACGGCTCCATGCTCCGCGCAAGGTCGCCGGAGCATGGCGCTGCTCAGGTTTTGCAGGAGGGACCTAAACGCAAAGAACGAAGGAGAGTTAATGGCCAAAATGTGAGGGTTCAAAAGTTGAGGGCCAGAAAGTAAATATATGAGGACCAAAGTGTAAAGTTGGTCAAGAAGGTTTCTTCTTAGGCCCAAGTTTTTATACATGACTAATTAGGACCTAAGGATTCTGATGGTGAATTTTATTTCTAGATTAAACCTTGTTTGGCCGATCAATTTACGCAAAAACCCAAATTAAGTTGTTAATTGGGCATGGTTCTCAATGTAGGTCAAAATGGGTTCCTAAGGCCAAATTGAAAGTCCTAAACCCTAGAGATTATTTTTCTATGAATTTTAGAGGGTTTAGTTGATTTTTACCTTGCCTCAAACCACGTGAATTGAAGTGGATTTGTTTTTAGGGTTACAGGATGTCATTTAATTCCTTGGAGTTGCTGTAGCCCTTATTGAGTCATCTCATCCCACTTTTCTTCTTATTAGGTTATTTTGACCTATGTTTGGATCCTGAGTTACCCTATTTTCAGATCGGATTGGTGAAATTGCATTTTTACCCCTTAGTTTCTATTTTCTTTGCAAACTCAGAATCTCTCTGAGCCAAGCCTTTCTAGAGTTATGTAGGAGCTTTTTCTTGCATATCAGGGTTAAATGGTGCTAGTTTAGGGTTTGTGACGAGGTTCTCATCAGTAACCTAAGTAGCCCAATCTACACACAGTCTGGTTCAGTGCGCTTAGTTATCAAAATCATGCAAATGCGTTAAATCTATTATGAAAAAGCAACCTAGATTTGGAGCAGCTGATCAACACAAGTTGATTTAGAAGAGTTCCCAGCATGGAAAGGTGGGAAATTCCCTTTGAAGATGCATAATAACATATCGTCTCCTCAGTGCTTGTCTCCTATGATATCTAAATATCCTACCAGGGGTATGTAAGCACCTTGTGCTGGTTCAGATGCCATGGGTGGCATTATCACGAAATGTCAATTACCAGGGTCTTGATTTAGCTACAGAATGCCATGGTGGGATTATCCTGAAATCTCAAAAGCTACGGTTCTGGGGTTTGCCATGGGCTGTGCTATCCCGAAGCATCGATTGCCAGGGACCCTACGACGATTGATGGTGGGAGCTAGGAATCCGATACAGATAGTGTTGTAAAGCTAATTTGAAGCTAGAAATAAAGAACAGAGAGAGAAAACTCTCCAAAAACAAAGAAAAAAATTTCTCTATCTCTCTTTTACAAAAACGCACTGTAAACTAAACCAGGGCTAAACATGTTTTAAGCACAGGTGCTTTAACCGCAGAGTTCAACAAACCTTATGTTAGTTCCTATGGGCCTTACTGAGGCTAGAGTTGGTTAGGTTCGAATCTTGGTTGGTACTTGAGTACCTCTAGGCCTATTATAGGCATTCTGAACTAATCTACAAAAGAAAGCACCCGACAGAAATCTGAGCATAAAAAGGCATGGTCTAGAATTTTAGTTAATTCCTTGAGATTTTGCTAAGGGACTAGCAAAAACTAGGCATGGGGGTATGATGGGAACACCATCATGAGCCATAACTAGCTCAATTTAGTCATTATCAAGGAATAAATGCTTCTACATAATCGCTAGAGGACTGTAATTCATTGCAAATCCATCCTGAGGGAAAGACAAGGAAATAGGGTTAAAACTATAATTTTACCATCATATCTTGAATGCAGAACAACCATGGGTTTTTTCAGGGGTAATTAAGGGTCAAATGGTCTTAAATATCCAATAAGTGGGTTAATACAGACAGAAAAGGATTTTCTCATGTTTTGAGAATTAAATGACTTCTGAAACCCTAAAAATAGACCTTCTTAATTAACTAAGGTTCTGGTCACGATAAAATTCACCTAAACCCTCTAAAATTCATATAAAAATATTCTTTAGGGTTTGGTACCTTCAATTTGATTATTAGAACACATCTTAACCCAAAGTAGAGTCTCAGACTGACATTTGCCCTAATTTGGGTTTTTGCATAAATTATCTAATCAAACAAGGTCAAAACTTAAATATAACTTCACCATTGGATTCCTTGGATCCAAATTATGTTTGTACCAAAATTTGGGCCCAATCTGAGATCATCTTGACCAAGTTTGAATTTTAGTCCAGTCAGACTCTTTTTATCTCATTCAGACCCATAGCTTTTTGAATTCCTTGTAAATAGCCCTAATTTTGTCGTCGTCTTCAGAAAAAGGTCCCTCCTCCATTATCGCTCAAGAATCCTACTTCAACGAGCTTCATTTGGAGAGATCTTCTTGATTGATTGATGAAACCTTCCCAAAATCAAATTGGAGATTCTTTAGGAAATCCTCTTTCCAAGGGGACCAACCTTGGATCCCAACTCCTTCCCAAAAGCTCGTTCGAACGCTTTGAAGGAATGGGTATCCTATTTGTGTGTAAGCTCCAAGGTTCCCAAGCTTGTTTCCAAGCTTGGAACCCCCTCATGAGCCCTATAAAAGGATCCCCAGGGCACGTCCATGCTCTTCAGCTAGTTTTAGGGCCAAAAACATCTTCCTAACTCTCCCTCCGACCCTCCTACAACTTAGCTCCGGTGAGCTTCTTCGTCATCTTCCTATGGATGGCCAATGGCTAAATTGGCCTATCCTCCTTCTTCCTCATCTTCGTCTGCACCTGGTGGGCCAAAGCTAGGGTATCCAGATCGCCTTCTTCGTCGACGTCCCCCTCCTAGAGGATTCATCTTCCCCACGTCCGGCCATCACACTGGCGTGGGTTTTCTACCTCCTTCGATCGTTAGATTAGGTTCTCTAAGTTTCCTCTCCTTCCCTACATTTGTCTATTCTTCTTTTTCCAAAATTTGACCACCGACGTTGTGAATCACCCTCATCTTCTCCACCTCCGGCGACACCACCGGCGAGGGCTTTCATCCACTACACACAACCACCCCCTCGCCAACTATCCCTACACCTCCGCCTTGACCCAAGGGCCAAAAGCACTCTATCTATTTCACCGATTCATCACCCAAACTCGCCCCCAAACAACCCATCACTACACCTCCGGTCCCAACTTCGTCCGACCACCACAGCCACTTCCACTCCACGTTGAACCCCTTACCACATTCGTCGTCCCAAGGTGATCCTGCTAAACCGTTTGACGTGGCCATAAGGACTTGTTCTTGCTTTTCAGGTCACAGGTGAAGCAGCCATTAGGGGAGCTTCTTCAAGGAGTTCCAGATGGTGTTCTTGCACCTTTGCTTTGGGGCATCTGCTCTAGGTGATGTGGCATAACTCTAGGGAGGTCTCCAGGTCCTTAACTGGAGACCCCGAACGTAGCAGCTACCCCTATTCGGCGAAGGAAGTTCATTGCAGCAGTTGTAGCTCCGCGTAGAAAAAGGCGGTGGGATTTAGTCCCACATCGTGGACTGAGGAGTAGTAGAAGCTGCATAAATTATTTTTGTCAGATAAGCTTATCACCTCAAGTGACACATTGGGGGTGAGGTCCACGCACGTGCCTCCTTACACGTGGGTCTAGCTGATCCGATAACCCACCTAACTTAACCACTCCTCGCTTACCACCCACACCGGTGAGCCTGGTCCCAGGTGTGTGCCTACCCGATAATCTGACTACCCTGACTGTGGCCCTGGGAGGGCAGAACCTAAGAGGAAGAGAGAAAGAAAGAGAGAGTGAGGCAGGGGAGGGTTTTGCCCTATGCGACATAATTAGCCCATATTTGTGGGTTATTTAAGTATCTAAATGTCTAGACATTAAGTTAATTTTAACATTTACATAGCATACATTAGGATGTAAATAAATTAATTCATATTTTTAGCTTAAGTGCATAATTCATGCATTTAGAATTAACCTAGGGTTGCATACATTTAATTAGTTAATTAATTAGGTGCACTATTTTAATTAACATAGAAGTTAAGGAGTTATGTATAAATAACCCTAATTATTTTATTATTTTATTCTTCTTCTCCTTTGCAGGTAACTCCTCCGACTCCACCTCCTCCTCCTACACATCACATTGATTCCACGGTGTTTTGAATTTCAAATCTTGGTAGCCATGGCTACAAAAGAGAAGGAAGAGCTACCGTTGAGGAAGAGGCCACCACCCATTCCACCACCGTGCAGCATTCCACCACCGTGGGCCTCCACGGCCAAGCTTCGTCATACTATGGGTCAGCGGGGTGACAGACTGCCGCGCCAAGAGGATGGACTTGACCACCATGCACGAGCTCCTTGAAGCTCGCCTACTGTAAGTGCATCTACTGATGCATGACTTGTTACCACCGTCATCAACCATCACCAGCATCCACCTCCATCTTCTTCCCCATTCTCTATTTTTCCTCCACTCCACCAAAAAGAACCCAAAAGCCTCGCCACACCCGCTGTAGCATAAAGAGCTGCAACTCCTCCTACCCGCACCTCAACCCTGCCAAGCATGCCTACCCTCCGCGCGCCCTCACCTCAGCCAGCAGCCCATGCCAGCGCCATCTGCCATCGCGTGTCCTCACCTCAGCCAGCAACCCACGCCAGCCTCTGTGTGCTCCACCTCCAGTGAATCCACCTCCAGCGCACACGCCAACACCGCGCGCCATCTACCCACCATGCTCCTTCACCAATAGCACCAGCGCACCCACCAGCACTTGCACGCCACCGTGTGCCATCTGCCCACTGTGCCTTCACCTTCACCACGCCCACGTGCCTTCTTGTAGCACGCACCCGCATGCACTGCACCCTTCACTACAGTGCACCTTCTTTCCCCCTGCACTTCCACCACCTTCGCTGATGCACAACGCACATTCCTCAGTGCCTTCCGCCCGTGCCAGCCTGCATGCGCGTGCCTTCACCAGACTAGCACCCCTGCACACCCTTCGCCTGTAGAGCGTCCTTTAGCAATGCCTTCCCTCCACATGCCCACGTCCCTTCGCCTCCACCACGCCTCAGCACCCCCTCTTCAGAACACTCCAGCGCCTCCTTGCCAACCTCCAACCGGTGCCACCAGCATGCTCGCACGCACCTGTGCGCCCTCCAGAGCCCACGCCTCCATGAGCCCACGCTCCACGCGCGTTTACAACGCCTACAGTGCTCGCGTGCTGCCCTCCTTGCACCTGCAGCAAGCGTGGCCAACAACAGCCTCCTCCACTGCCACCACTTCTTTCCTCCGACAGGCCAGTTCCAGCCGTCTTGCAACTTGCCGTCGCCACCGTTGTAGAGCCCTCACTCCAGCTAATCTATGTCCAGAAGAGTTCTTCGAACAATCCTCTCTCCCATGTGCAAGGAGAGAGGTAGAATCCTCTGTTTCAACCTCAATTAATAATTACATTTCATGCCATTGCCACAAAAAATGAAATTTGATTTATGATTATTTTATTATGGTGAAATTGCGACTTCATACTCATGCTTTCTTATAATTGCGTGGCTTTTGTTATTCACATCTTTTAACATTAGTTTTGGATTAAGATGTGCACAAATTTTCTCTAATGCATGTCAATTGGAAATTACATAGATTCATCACATATTTATTGAATATTTTAGTGAGGAGAAATTGCACATATACCCTTACATTTTTGAGTTATTATGTATCTTCTTTTTGTCGCATTTCATGTCAGATTTGACTATGGATTTCGCACTTGATTGAACAAATATGAGAAAAAAATATTCATGATTTTTTTGCATCATTGCCTCCCTGTGGACATGACCCACTCTTCTGTGAGTGGTTTAATTTTTATTTTAATTATTTTGTTAAGCGATTTTCCACCATTTTTATCCTACAACGAAAAATCATCTTAATACATTATTCCAAAGTGAAAATCGACTTATCACGACACTTAGCCAAATCTGAGATGGCCACCCTCTATGCGTGAGAAGAAAGGAGAAGGCACAGAAGGAGAAGAAGGAGAGAAGAATAGAAGAAGGCTCGTGCGTAAAGAGAAGAAGAAAGGAAAAAAGTAGAGAAGGAAAGAAGAGAAGAGGAAGAAGAACAAGAATAGTGCTAAGGAAGCACTGTAGCATATGATGGTTAAGTTGTCTGGTCATCAGACTCGATGACTGATTTGAGGCTTGTTACTTTAAAATTACTGTTGAGAAATTTACGTTGGTTGAATGCTTGATATATATGCTTAGAGAATAATTGGTGATTTAAATCACCATTATTTTAGCTTCTTTACATTTTTATTGCCTCAAAATACATGAGAATTCATTGAATATCTAAAGTGACAGATTAGTATTTATTGAATATCATTTTGCGGTTTAAATTCTTATGCTCATTTGCGTTATTGAGATTAGTGTGTGAATTCCTATTTGCTCCCTATGTTCAACCTCGGACTTTCATTTAAGAATAAATATTATTTGTTTTCAAAGCGATTTTGACCTGTACTACAATGCAGCATTTAAAACATCGATTTCTCTCTGTAAATAGGGAGCCCTGCGAAGACCCCTACACGGTAGAGCGTCCCCAGGAGTTACAGGGTTTCCCCCTCCCGACTTTCCTTGTCACTGTTGTTCCAAGTAGGCTGGTATGTGCAAATTGAGACCTTAAGTCTACCAATTTTATTCCTAGTCTGTGCCTTGGATTTCATTTGATTAGAAATTGATTCAATTTGTGACCTAATTTGGAGGTTGATTAGCCTACAAAGTAGACCAACTTTACCTGACCTGTCCTAAAAGATGCAGAATGAAATCTGAGTCAAGACCCAAAGATCACCCTGAATTGACTCTCAGTTTATTAGGTCCATAATTTTATGGTTCAAGTTAGATTTAGAGCCTGGTTTTAAGGTTCTTTTGATTAGATCTTTTCAAGCAAGGGTTTGGGTAGCACACAAATGCAGAAGGGTAAATTTCCTTTGATTCAAGCAAGTGTGTACTAATACTTCAAAACCCTAGAGTAGAAACCCTAATTGGCTCTATTTCAAGTCCAATTTGATCTTTAGGTGTATACCTTGGACTTCAAACAAGAAGGTGAGTAGTCCAAGGTGATTAGAAATTAAGCGTAAATCCCTAGAAGGTATAGCAAATCAGGGTAGGGATCTCTAAGCAGAATTGTCTCAACTTCAATCAGATATTATTTTGAAATCGCAAATAAGAAAACTTGCCTTTTAAGTGATATTTACTAGGCAAGTAAGGCAGATGAATCCTAATTAGTTTTGTTTCCTTTTCTCTCTTCAAAAGATTAGGAGATTGATTAGGGAAGAAGAGAGGTTACTTGCCCCTTGAGTGGTTGACTTGCGCAGAAGATTTCTTCATGATGTACCTTGCAAAGTCACAATCAAACAAACATGGCAAGTTAGTGCTTAGATAACAATAAAGAATGATAAGACGATTGTATGAATTGCGCGTTGCTCCACGATTTGGAGTCAAAATGTTAAAGCGAGTGCGAGAGGAGATTTAAGAGATGTATGATCATGGTAGCAAAGCCTCAATCGCTAAAAAATAGATAAAATTTATAAACTTAGAATCTACAATGAGTCCGAGGTCGAACACAAGGAGAAAATGTGGAATTCACAACATTAATTGCATTCAGAAACAATGAGCATAAGTAATTGAGCATTCAAATAGATATTCAATGAATAATAATCTACTCAAATTGATATTCAATCATAAGCATGAGTATTTCAATAGTTCACAATGAGAAAAAGAAGTCAAGATAAAATAATGGCGATTTGAATCACCAATTATTAGCTCTAATCAAACATGCATATTAGATCTCAATTATATCAAATAAATGAACAGTAGCTTGAATGCTACAGTACCTCAGACGACCATTTCCCAAATCAGACGGCTTAAAGAGTAATCCACAACACAAGCACAAGGCTCTTAAAAGCCTTTCTCTTCTTCTTCTTATCGATCCTTCTCTTTCACAGCATAGGGTAGCCAAGGCCCTCAGCGACAAAGTGTTGCACAGAGCATAAGAGAGCAAAACCCTCCCTCGCTCTCTCATAAATCCTCTACTTTCTTCTCTCTTAGACCCCAGACTTAACGTAACTGGATCCAAATACTCGGGTATTCGGGTCTTAAATAGTGTCTAGGGTCACCAGCATGGGTGGTGACCGAGTGGAGATAGGAAGGTTAGTGGGTGAAGGGGTAGTGAGGGACCCGACCCCTCAATGTCTTGGGTGGTAAGCTCAAGTCACAAAATCAATTTATGCATGCTCACGTACCCTTCACTCCACGAGGTAGGATTATCTTAGTCCTCCTCCTTCACGTGCAACTATTGCGGAGTTTTCTCCAACTGATGTTTCTGCTGAGGAGGTGGTCTTCAAATGAGGACCTGGGAAGGGTCCTAGAGGAGTTCCGTGAGGCTTGGGATTTTTGCCTGGAGGTCTTGTGGCTAGAGGCGGGCGAATAATGTTGGACGTGATGGTGGCGACGGAGGAGCACAGAGAAGACCTGAACAATGAATAAGGCCTCACAGCCACATCAAAATACCTTAGGAGCTTCACCTAGGCTTGGAGAAGGTGATGGTGGCAATTTTCGTGGCATTTAGTGGAGTGTGAGGGTTTGCGAAGGTCGGAGGAGGAGCATGGAGATGAGTGAGTTTGGTGGGTTGTGTGAGTGAGTGAAAGGCATAATAAGGATGGGGGTTTGGTTCACGGAGGTGAGGCGAAGGTTATGGAGGTGTTAGTGAGGCATTTGGTAGCTTATGGTATTGGGGAAGCCTCGCCGGAGGTGCGGTCGAACATGGAGATGACGGTGGCATGGAGGGCATATCGGCGGTCAAATTGAGTGATAAAGGAGAGGGAGAGGGGAACCTAACTAACCTAACCTAACCAAATGAAAGGGGAGGAAGGTGCCAGTTATGGTATGACCGATGCCGGAGAAGGTGAAACCTCTGGTGGGAGAAGCAGTGACGATGAAGGGGTATGGGTAGCTCTTGCTGGTATTGCGACGCGTGAAGGAACTTGAGGAAGTTGATCCTATCGACTATTGTTTGTGGTTGCAGGCAAAGAGGGTGGACAGTGAAACTCGCCGAAGCTTGTGGATAGTTCGGCCGGTGAGAGGAGAAGAAGGTGGAATCTAGTCCAAAGCCAAGCTAAGGATGTGAGGTAGTCCCTAAGGGTTTTTTATAGGACATTAGATGAGCTTCCAAGCTTGGAAACAATCTTGAATGCTTGAGAATTCAAGGATTGGGATTTGGAACTTCCAAGAGTTTGCATGAGCTTTAGAGCACAAATTGGAAGGTGAGATCAGGTTCAGATTGATAGGGATTTCTTCAGGAGTTTCCCTTCCAATTTTGGAAGGGTTTCGCCGTGAAATCAGTGAGAAATCCCTGATTGAAGGTCGGTGCATGGTGGGTTTTAGGACTCTGCATACGCGAAGGTGGAAGGGACCAGTTAGTGAAGAAGATGACAAAGTTGGGGGCCTATTTGCAAGGATTTTCAGAAGTTGAGGGGTTGATTGAATGGAAAAGAGTTAGACTGGACTAAAATGCAAACTAGGCCAAGATGATCTCTGATTGTGCGTAAATTTTGGTACAAACCTAATTTGCACTCAAAGAATCTGATAGTGAAGTTGGATTTTGGTTTTGACCAAGTTTGATTGGGCAATTTATACAGAAACTCAAATTAGGGCAACTTCCTATCTTAGACTCTGTTTTAGGTCAAAATGGGTTCCAATGGTCAATTCTAGGATACCAAACCTTATAGAATATTTTTATATGAATTTTATAAGGTTTAGGTGTTATTTATTTTGACCAAAACCTCTATTAATTAAGCAGGTCTGAAATTAGGATTTCGGGTGTGATTTAATCTCTCGAAGTGCGTAAAAACCTGTTTCTATCTGTATGGACCTACTTATTAGACTTTAATGCTCATTTAACCTTTAATTCACCCCTAGGAAACTCGGTGATTATTTTGCATTCATAGTATGCTTTTAAAACTGCAAATTTAACCATGTTTTAATGCACTCTTCTCAGAATGGATGTTCAATGAATTATGACTCTCCGACGATTATATAGGAGCATTTATCTCTTGATTGTGACTAACTAAAGCTAGTTATGGCACATGATGATATTATCATCATCTACCTTGTCGCCACTACATACCCTCCTCACCTATATAACATCCCGTGCCCTCCATGCATAGGCATCAGGCACTACACCTTCACCAGCGGCAACTCCATTTCCCTTCCCCTCCACAGTCGCACATACACACAACCACCCAACCGACAACCCTTCCCCTCTCCTCCCTCCCTCCCTCTCCATACACATCTCCTCTTCTCACCAGTTGAGAAGGGGCATGCTGTGTGCAGGAGTAAGCTCTTCATGGTCACATACACCTCGTTGAGCTCCACCACCGCCCAGCTCCTTCGTGAGCAGGTGGTTGTGGTGGTTGCCTTGTTTTCCCTTTTAATTTTACTTTTGTTTTATAGAGTGTTTTCTGCCACTAACGTAGCTATAGAACCTCTGTTTCGTATTCCCTTGTTTCACACTGTAGCGACTGTTCATCTGCTATCGCAACTCATTTTTGAGCTCAATTCACCGACCGCTTCTCACTTAGCCGGTGACAAAAGCTCACACATGCTCCTAAAAACCAGTTTTGTCTCTTTGCAAGCCACACCGCATGCCCATCCACGTGCCACTCAGCTGGTTCCACCACCCATGCGCGTACTTTTCTCTCTAGACCACCAGTTAACTGAGAAATACAGTCGGTGGTTTCATGAGTTAGCAAGTTCACTTTGCCCCTAGGCTTTGTTCATGCGCTCCCCCATGCTCTCTGACTTTGCACACGTTGCAACCGGCCATTCCTCACTTAGCCGGTTGTAGTGCCCCTCTCTCCTCATGGAATCCGCTCCAACTAGTTGCAGCGCAGCACTAGCCTACTCCCTCACGCACTCAATCACATACTCCACATACACACATATAGACACATACACATATACATATACATATCCTCTCACACAAGACACACATATACGTACAGGCACACTCGCACATACAGATACATATATATATACTCCGCACATGCACATACATTCGCATATATATATACATATATATACATACATATAGTTACATACATATATATATCTATATATTTATATACACTTATACATATATATAGGTATTCCCACACACATTCCCTCACACCTACACTTATACATATCCCATTCACAATACCACTCACATTTCCATTTCTGTGCATTTCATCGTGAGTGGGTACGCACTAGTTGCGTACACACTTACAACTTACATGCACATTAAGTCATTCTACACACACCCACACGTCCGCTACACACTTGCACATGGCACATAGCTAAGTTAATCGTGCCTCTTTAGACGATGGTTAACCTAGCATGGTGCTACATTTCCATTGATCCTTTGAATCAATATTTCCCCCCTTATTATATATTATATAGCTATATATATATACTATATATCTATGTCTTAGATATATACATATCTATAAATAAGCTAAGTATTTCCATTCATTTCCTTTTTGCATTTAAATTCCATATTTTCTTTCCTTTATTTTATTACTTTGTTTCTTTTGTTGATTAAGACAAAAAAGTATAAAATAGAAAAGATAACTCTTGACCTGTAGGTAATGGTCTTGCATGTGGCGAGACCATTTCTAACTTGATTTTTGGCATGTAGCCAAGGATTATTTTTAAGGGTGTACCTTAAGGACAAGACTATCCAAAAAAATCTTAAATTAAGAAAAACCAAAAAATATAATACATGAAAGGAATTGATGCATTTTTACGAATTGCATAGAAATCAATTAATCCAAAACCGCCTTCCTGTGTTCAACCCTGGGCCCTAAATTTGACAATCTTAAAATTTGATTTAGTCTAGGTTAATAAATTTTGATAAACTGATGTAGCATTGCCTGTAGGTAATCACTCCTACTATACACTTTTCGACGCTAATATCACTTACTTGAATAACCCTACTCATGTTCCAACACTGACACATATACACTAGATCCTTGTCATGATCCGCCTCATTCCAAGAACCAAGTCCTACATAATTAGATGTCCAAAAATAATCCTAGATGTCTTAAACATCTCCCTTAGATGTCTAACTAGATCCCTGTTTAGATCTGATTAATTCCAAGAACACACCCTACAGAATTAGTCGATCAGACTTTACATTAGACGTCTGACCCGATGTCTGACTCTAATATTAGATGTCTGATTTTGCTGTTAGAGTCATTATGACCTTGATTTCAGCTTGATTTGCCTTGGTTTTGTTTCCAATGGTTAGGAGCCTTATCCCAAGCTTTCTTGAAGGTTCCTAAAGCCATTATAAATAGAGGAGGACCCTTCCTTGCTTAGATACACCTTGAGAAAATTCTTTCCACCATTTAGGCTTATCTTATGAAGAAATCAAAAGAGGAAAACTCTACCATTGCTCTCCAAGCCTTATTCAACACATTTGAGAGCATCGAAACTCTGTAGCAATCCACGCCTACTCTCTTCCATTTAAGGGAAGTTTGTTAGCCTATAGTAGCATAGTTGAATCTATAGTTTGTGGCTCTATAGGTTATTTGTATTTTTCCTTTCATTTTGTGGTTGGGAATTCGGGTAGTGAATTACCACCTCCTTTGTGAGATAAAATACTCTTCGTGGAGAGATGGGTTTTAAGGTATGTTACCCTCATTGTAAAGTAGCGTGGTTCTACTGGAGGTTGTGTCACTCTTGTTCGAGTGACACATAGTTGATTTGGTCCACTTGTTCTACTGGGAAATCCTAAATCAAGAGGTTTAGGTGGTGGTTTTTACTCAGGTTGGATTTCCACCTAAAAATCTTGTCTCATTTGGGGTGAATGCTATTTTTGTGATTGGATTGATTTTTATTTCCACATAATTTTTTATATCGTACTATTCACCCCCCTTTAGTTTGGAATTTCAATTAAGTTGCATGGCTTGGCTCGACCACTTGACTATGAAGGGTCACTGATAGCAACGTGTCAGCTATACCACCCTAGAAAGTTTATTAGCTACCTAATTTCTATTAAAACGACCTGAGAAGTGAGTTAATGGAAAATGTGTGTAGATGCTTAGACTATAACTCCCCTCATATCAGAGGGTGGGTTGATAAGTTGTGTACTTATCACCCCAATTTATTAATCAAATTAAAATAAAGTTAAAGTTGGCGAGGACTCGAGAAACAAGTCCACATTTTAGTAGAAACCTAGGCTAATTAAGCACAAAGACTTAAATAGTCTAAGTGTTCAAGTCCTATTGTATTGTTTCCTAAAGTTGAAAAACTCCTACTACCTAAGTTCTCTTTTCCTAATTCTCATTTTTTTTTGCATTTTTTAATATTTTATAAAGAAATAAATCCTATAGAATACGGAGCTGACAAAAAAATTTAGGGATGAATATATCCACCCCCATGCCTAGCTAATGCAATGTTCTCATTGTATTAAAAAGGCATGAAATAGAGGTGGAATAAAGGGATAGTAGCTAAATTCTATGATGATTCCAATCAGCTCTGAATAGAATATAAACAGGTAATAAATTTAGTGCCTTTAGCTAGGCATAGTATACAAACAAAGAGAAGAAATTAAGAAATGAGAAGTGTAGGTTAAGATCAAAATAAAAAGATTGATCTTTAGACCTGCTAGTAGAAGATGTCCATAGACGTGGACGAGATTGTGATGCAAACCCATGCCTTAGGGTTGAGTAGTTCTAAGGTTCTGAATAATAAAAATCCAAAATTGAAGACTTCTTAGCTTGTGGGGTCAAGCTTGCGATTTATGAGAATGCAACCCAAATCCAAAATGTCGGGCAATGGGATCGATAGAAGTGTTTGTCCTCATAGAGTTCGAATCAAAAAGATATTCAATTACTCTACACTTGGGTTGCACATCCTCAAAATCAAAGATATCATAAGGGTCCTAGTAAAAGGTTGGTGATTTTAGGCAAATAGGTACCCTTAGATTAACAATTTTGTTTCCCCCAAAATTAACTTCCCAAATTTTCACTTCCATATTCCTATCCTCCAAAATCAGGGTTCCTGAGACCTCCAGATTGTTATGCACCCCATTTAAAATATCCAAGTCCAAAAATTGTGGCTGAATAAGAATTGACTTGGGTACAATGATTTCAACAACAAAATCGTCATTAATCCCTTCGGGGTGTGGTTGAGGAATGGGGCTACTAATTAGATCATACATTAAATCAAGATTTTAATCCTCCAAGTAAGTCCCAACTAAATCACAATCCTCAATTATAGGGCCCTCAAATGATTCATCATATTCCTCTGGCCTGTTCATCTCACTAAATTCATTCTCCTTAACCTCAAGTGAGACTTCACCTAAAGATTCTTCTCCCTTAGAACCAAATAATTCTGGTTCTTTCTTAATATATGTCTCGTAATCATTTGTTATTCCTCGATTAGTAGAGACATATTTTTCACTTCTTGATTCAGGGATCTTGGGTGAAGAAACTAGTTCATCCTTAATTTGTTGCTCTAAATCAACCTCGTCAACCTAGGTCTCATAAATTGTGTCCCCCCTACAGGTGCCTGAGCGAATTCTGACATTGGCTCTCCTGAAAGGGGTTCATCCTAGGAATCATCCCAAGATTGGACTAAAGCAACTATGAATGTCATCCCCAATCTTCACAATTTCCTAAGTAATAACTCACCCAGGTCCTTATCCTCAACCTCTTGGAGCCAATCAAATAAAGACTTGTTAAGCTCATCAATCATTTTGATCAGAGGCTCCAATGCTTTAGTACATGTTGGCTGAGCTTCTAAAGATCGAATAGTGTTCCTTAAGTTAGCCAGCACCTTGTCTTGGACCTGGTCTACCTATGCCAAATAGTTTGGTTCAGGGTTGGGTGGGTTTAGGTTTAGCTTATAAGGGTCAAGAAATTGAGGTTCATGGAGCCTTCCCTGCTAATAGGTCATCTCAGATTGTTCATTAAGGGGTGGTAACCTATATGCAGTGTAATCCTGGGGAGGGCAGGTGTTATAATCATCATATCTTTCTTGATTGTAGATTAGATCAGGTTGTTCATAGGAAGATAGAGATCTATAATCCATGTAGTTGTGAGAAGGATAATAATCATAGTCTTGGTGTCCTAGGTTTGTTCCTGAACACTGAGTCCTGGAATCATATCCCTAATTAGAGTTATCCCAACTAGTGGATGGATGGTCATAGGTAGAGTCGAGATAATAATCATCTTGGGCATAAGTGTTGGTAGGAGGGTAGGGGTGGAAGTGTGTATAAGAGGTGGAAGAATACATGTCAAAGTGGGAGGGAAAATAGGAAAGAGGAAGGTGCCCTGCAATACAAGTAATTCAAATCTATCCTTAGGTAGGTAGCCTAAAGACCTACAAACTCCTAGAACCCATCTTAAGATTATAAACGATTTAATCTTCTTCTACCTAGTCAATCCAACTAGTTAGAGGGAGGAATTGGGGAGAAGGTTCTTCCTTTGGCATACACCTTGGGTTCCTTTGATACCACCCAACTACTGTTGTTTGACGGTACTCCCCTAGCTAGCATCAGATATACTGATAGAAGAAGATTAATAAAAAATAATCTCAATGTGAGCCTTGAAGAGTGAGCCAATCCTTAAGGCCAACGTCTACTCAATTTTAATTAGGCTTAGGTTTGAATGTGCTCGAGAATGTGATGGACCCTTTATCTAGGTTGTACCCTTAAAGATCAATTAATTCGTGTGTGTCTTGATGTCAAAAAACACATTTAGATAATTCATTCATTATAGCAAGCATTTACAACATCAATTTTAATAAGAAAACTGAACGGTGCGTCCAAGTGTCGAATACAAGGAGGCGTGGAATTGGATCAATTAATCACTTAATATCACAAGATATTTTATTCCATTTGCTTGCGAAAAGAAGAGAGAGAGAGTAAGAAATTCGAGGTAAAATAGAGGTTGCTAACTACACATGACAATAATGCAACATAATGTAATAAGAACATTGATTAGAATGGATAGAGCTGAATATCAAGACAATAATTATGATAATGAGACCTACTATATTGCATAAGCAGAATGTCTTGAAACTATAAGCGAGTACACTAGAGGATTGCTTAAAGAAATGCAACACTAAGCTAAAGAAAAAATAGGAAAATGAATGCGAGAAGTAGAAGGGTGTCGAGGTAGCCACGGTGGTGGAGGAAGCTTCCGTCAGTGGCTCAACGACTCCACGAACCTGCTCTGTGCTCTAGAAGGTGGTGGGATTGTGGTTGCTAGTTGATGAGAATAGATTATGATGAATGGAGGGGTGTATGGCATTTTATAGTGGAGGAGAGAGTTAAAATAGGTATGGACCAATTGGCAACAGTAACGATGTCGCTATAGCTCCACTGTAAGCATCGCTGTAGCCTAGCTCATGTGCCCACTGGTGCCCGTGGGTGCACTGTTGTTGTCGTACGCCCGTCATTGGATGCGTGCTGCAGATCGCCATCGAAGGGTTAAGATTATGTGCTCGCCATCACTCAAATTGTGCCGTATCTATGTGGGATCTCGTGTGAAATCACACGTCGCACGATTCGCCCATCCAGGTTGGCCACGTGGCACGGTATGCACGCGAGGATCGTGCATGGGCGGCTAGATTTCACTTGAAGGTGGATAGCTGGATTGTGCTCATCCTATATATAGATGTGGTCGCTTCTTAACTGTTCGATCTTGATCGAACAATCGATTTTCAATTGGAGCATATGAGGGGAGGCGCCTCTTGTGTTTCGAACTCGTGCCCGCTGGAGTGGATATGGCATCTAACCACTGTGCTATTGATGTAGACACATCTATTTAGGTTAAAATGCCTATTCATGCATGTTCCTAGGCTTACATTTGCATTTCATATTATAAATATTGCATAGCATACATCATTCTGCATTTAGAGTAGTTGTGTATATTTTAGGTTAATTGCGTCCTCTTTATGGCCAGGAAGGAAAAGATTTATTTCGGGGCCTCGGATTGACAATCTAAATGTATGAATCTGATCAGGATGATGATTGGAGTTTGACAGATTATGGTCGGGCCCGGATATGTTGTGTTAATATGGTGATTTTATCGTTGAAATGTGTATAGCAGTTAACCTAAATTGAGCCTAACCATCTCTTTACAAAATTTTTAACCTGGCCTACTTGATTTTATCTTGGTCACTTTTAGGCCCAAGGTCGAACTCAGGGAAGTGGGATTAGAAGTGAAGTTTCTATGCCTTTCCTACAATGAATCTCTTCCGTTCGTTTATTATGTTTTTGATGTTTTTCTATTTAGATTTTTTTCTGATAATTCTTGTCCTTGAGGCACACCCTCAAAATTAGGTTCTTGGCTTTGAGCCAAATTAGGGTTCCAAAATTGGTCTTGCTATTCGCAAGACTAAGTACCTGCAAGTCAAGGATTATCTTTTCTCTTTTATATATATTTTTTTATCTTTTTACTGGCATGAAAGAGAAACAGAAATAAAGTAAATATAGTATAGATATATATGTATATACTATATATGTATAAAGGGGTGGGGGTGGAGATGGCGTGTAGCATGGTGTTGAGTCGGTCATCATCTAGAAAGACGCAACCAACAGGACGAGGTGCTGCATGGAATGTAAGGTGGATGGGTGGAAGATGAGTGTGAACACGCTTTCTGTACGCATGTATCAGGGAATATTATCAACTGGTGCAGATATTCCTGCGATACCACGTTTGGTAAGTGATATGAAAATATATATGTATATATATAAATATATATATCTATATGTATATATATATGTGGTTATAACTATATAGGTATATGTGTAGTTATATGTATATATATATAGATATGTAAATATATGTATAGATAGATAGATGTATAGATATATATATATATATATGTATATGTATGTATTTATAACTATATTGATATATATATATATGTATATATATATAGTAATATATGTATATAGATATATGTAGATAGATATGTATATATATATATATATGTATATATAGTTATAGATATATATGTATATATGTATGTATATTTATATATATATATGTATAAGTATATGTGTATATATATATATATATATATATATAAGTATATAGATGTATATATATATATGTATGTATATAGACTAATATATAGTTATATAAGTACTAGTATATGTATAGATATATG
Source organism: Thalassia testudinum (assembly GCA_037157565.1). Classification (NCBI taxonomy): domain Eukaryota; kingdom Viridiplantae; phylum Streptophyta; class Magnoliopsida; order Alismatales; family Hydrocharitaceae; genus Thalassia; species Thalassia testudinum. The sequence goes on along the minus strand of JAZHRO010000025.1, from coordinate 64,859,919 downwards.
TATATATATATATGTATATATATGTATATAAATATATGTATATATATCAATATATATATGTATATGTATATATATATATATATAAGTATATAATAATGTATAAGTGAGAGTGTGTGTGTGCGAGAGTGTGAGTGTGTGTGTATGTGTATCTGCAGAGAGAGAGGGAGAGAGTGCTGTGAGAGAGAGAGAGAGAGAGAGAGGGTGCTCGGTTCTGCTGGAGTAAGGATGGCTGCAGTTAAGTCATCCGCGCGCAGCAGGGCATCATCTGATGGCACACACGCACGTGCAAGCGCGTAGGCGTGCGAAGAGGCACGCGCTAGCAGGAGGGAGTGGTGTGGAGGAAGGAACCGCAGTGCACAGCACTGCACGGAGAGGCGAGTACGAGTAGACGTAGGCACTGGGAGCGGGTGAACACGCGGACGGGTGTGGGCGCTGGCAGAGGCGGGCGCACGTAGATGTGCAGGAGGGCGCTATAGCAGGCTCAGGGAGGGACGTGGGCACGGGCTAGCGGCGGTTGTGGTGCGTCGGGTGACCAGTTAAGTGAGAAACTTACCGGTCACTACACTGTAGCCACAATGTTTCGCTGAAATGTGGCTACAGTGCTGGGGCGAGCCGCGTGATCGGGCGAATTTGGTGCCGTGAGTGCAGGAGGCATGGACGGATCGGCGCGTGTGCAGAAGAGGCTGCGCCAGCTGGGCTGCGGGCGAGACCTCGCGACAAAGAGGGCGGAAGCGGGAGGCGAGGGCGAAGGAGCACGACAGGGCACGCAGAGAGGGGTGCGGGTGTCCTGCTGGCGTGCTGGTTTCAGACCCGAATAGTTTGTTAATATGGTGATCTTATCGTTGATGTGTGTATAGTGGTTAACCTAAATCGGACCTAACCATCTCTTTACAAAAAAAATTTAACCTGGCCTACTTGATTTTATCTTGGTCACTTTTAGGCCCAAGGTTGAACTCAGGTAAGTGGGGTTACAAGTCAAGTTTCTACGCCTTTCCTACAACGAGTCTCTTCCATTCGTTTATTGTGTTTTTGGTGTTTTTCTATTTAGATTTTTTTCTAGTAATCTTTGTCCTTGAGGCACACCCTCAAAATTAGGTTCTTGGCTTTGAGCCAAATCAGGGTTCCAAAATGGGTCTTGCTATTCGCAAGACGGAGTACCTGCAAGTCGAAGATTATCTTTTCTTTTTTTATATATTTTTTTATCTTTTTATGGGCATGCAAGAGAAATAGAAATAAAGTAAATATAGTATAGATTTATATGAATATACTATATATGTATAAAGGGGTGGGGGTGGAGGCGGAGATGGAGTGTAGTACGGTGTCGAGTCAGTTGTCATCTAGAAAGACGCAACCAACAGGACGAGGTGCCGTGTGTAAGGTGTAGGATGGATGGTGGAAGATGAATGCGAACACGCTTTTTGTACGCGTGTATCGGGGAATATCAGCAACTGGTGCAGATATTCCCGCGGTACCACGTTTGGTAAATAATGTGAAAATATATGTATATATGTATATATATAAATATATCTAGATGTATATATGGTTATATATAGGTATATATATGTATATATATGTATATATGTATATACAGTTATATAGATATATATGTATATATGTATGTATGTATATATATATATATGTATAAGTATATGTATATATATATATATAAGTATATAGATGTATATATATATATATGTGTATGTATGTAGACTAATACATATTTATATAAGTACTAATGTATGCATAGATATATGTATATATATATATGTATATGTTTATAAGTATATGTATATGTATATATATATATGTGTATATATATAGGTATAGATATATATATATATATATATATATATATATGTATGTATACTAATACATAAGTATATAGGTACTACTATATGTATAAATATAAGTATATATATATATGTATATAAATATATGTATATATATATCAATATATATATGCATCCATATATATATATGTATATAATAGTGTATAGGTGTGTGTGTGTGTGTGTGTGGAAGTGTGAGTGTATGTGTGTGTGAGCGTCGGTAAAGAGAGTGTTGTGAGAGAGAGTGAGAGAGAGAGAGAGAGCGGGGGAGAGAGAGCGCTGCTGGAGGGTTAAGTCGTCTGCAAGCCCAATTCATCATCTGATGATTCAAGCTCGCACGCAGGCGTGCATGCGCGCAGAGAAGCGCCCGTTGGAGGGCGATGGGTGCGGAGAAAAGACCATAGCGCATAGCGCTGCGTGAAGAGCTGGAGCGGGCGCTAGCAGGCACACGTGGGCAAAGAGAGCGGGCTACGCAGGCGGGTGAGGGGGCTGGCAGACGTGCGGGCGAGCGCTGGCAGAATGCTAGGCGAGACGTGCACGGGCGAATGGAGGTAGCGGCATGTCGGGTGACCGGTAAAGTGAGAAACTCACTGATCACCCCACTGTAGCCACAGTGTTCCGCAGAAACGCGTGAACAGTGGCTACAGTGGCCGGGCAAGCTGCGCGACCGGGAGCTGCTGGTGCTGTGAGTGCGGCCGGCTCGCGGCTGGCACGCGTGGGCTGGCGTGCGAGGAAGAAGGTCTGCGCTGGCCAGTTGCGAGTGTGGAGAAGTTTGTGACAGAGTGTACGGAGAGGGAGTTGGCGTGCGCGGTGGAGGGCGAGGGCGACCTGCTGCTTGCGCGGAGGCTTGCGGGTGCTGTAGGGGTGCGTTGGGGTGCTTGGCCGGCCGCTGCAGAGGCGCACTGTGGTTGGTTGCGGGCGGAAGAGAGAGTGCGACAGAGTGAAGAAGCGGAAGGCGGTGGTGCCTGCAGGCGCGCACTGGAGGCGAGGGCGCCTGCAGGTGCACGCGGAAAGGTGAGGGCGGCCTACTGTCGCCTTGCTGCTGCTGCTGTGGGGCTTGGCCGGTTGCTACAGGGTGTGCGGTGGCTGGTTGAGCTTCACAGCTTGAGCGGTAATGGTTGAAATGGCGTGGAAGGTGAAAACAGGGAGGAAGGCCACCACGCCCATCGGCTCTTTGATGAGCTGGGCGGTGATGGTCTCACGGTGGTGGTTGTGCACCACCGTGTGGTGCTCCTATTCATTGTGTGTCTCCGTGGAGGGCCGACGCATGGAGGGAGAGGGAGGAGAGGACGGTGGCCTGGAAGGAGAAGTGCTGCATTTTTTGGCGTTGGACCAGGCTCCTCCAAGAAGAAGAAACCGTGGTCTTTTTAAAGAAGAGGAAGAGCATGCACATCCATGCCCTGGCTGTGCATGGTTCACATGCGGCTGTAGGGAGAGGCTGGTATGCCTTGGCAGGGAGAGCATGAGCAGGGAATGGCACGAGGAGAAGTTGTTCCCTGCAGCCGCGAGGAAGATTTAAAAATCAAGTGAAATAAAAAATAAAAAGATGGTGAATTAGCAAAGATGCACTTGAGGAAAAATGTTAAATGCAAGGCCACTTATTTACTCTCCTCTCCTCTTAATTAAATGCATGCATGCATGTATTTTTACAAATGCGATTATGGAACCCTAATATGCATTGTAATGCTAGGAAATAGCACAAGAAGGCACTATTGCAGGTGTATTTTTGCGGTGCAATCATACCCCCATGCCAATCTTTTGCTAGTCCCTAGCAAAACATTTTTTTTTGTAGTATTTAGACATGATCTTTAAGCTGAAGATTTTCTTCTGAGGTGACATAGGTTTGTTTTGTTGGATATTGTGAGAACCAATTGTAGAGAAGACTACCAGTACTTTAAGTCTCACATGACATTGATCATCTCTTGACTAACCAGGACTCTTGATATTTAAACCTTAAGTACAATTTCCAGGACCCAGGAGGTTTTTGCCGTACTCGAGAGCTCAAGAGGTTATGGTTTGTGCTTAGTGAAGGATCAAGACTGACCAGACGAACATTAAAACTCAAGCCCAGGGTTTCATGAATTTTTAAGTAAAGGTTGGTCTCAGTTTTAGCTTGTGTCTTTCGATTTACTCTTAAAAAGATGATGGAAAATCAACTCCCATTTTCTGACATTTGTGGCTCAAAGAAGACAAGATATTTGTAACCTGCCCTGAAGAACTTTTTGAAGGGCGAAGACTTTACAGATATTTGTGAGATATACTGACTTATTTGCATTTTTTTTTGAAACACGTGTCAGTATATCTCTTATAACATTATTTGGAGGAGCACACTTTTTTTTCTTTTTGGTGGGAGAGTTCCTTTTTGGTGGAAAGAGTCGCTCCTAAACACAAGACTAAAGCCTGGGATAAAAAGTCTACCTGTGCGCACAGGTAAGGACTCCACCTTCCCTAATGAACACTAGGGTTGGATCTTATGTTCACCTAGTCTTTCCTGATATGTGTAGTGTGAACCAAGTTTACTTAAGCTCTCAAGTAAAAGCAAACCAACGAATCCTGTACTGGTGTCTCAGGTACAAGAATACGTCCTTAGGAGAGATTCTGATCTATTTTGTTAATGCTCAAGTGAATTATGCCTGAGCGAATCAAGCTTCTGTGGCCTGGAAAGTCTTCAAAACAGGGGTTGAATATCCATAAACACTTACTGTATTTTTTTGTTTTAGCCTTTAGATCATTACTAAACACCATTTTCATTTTTCTTTTCTTTATATATATATATATAGAAACTGTATGATACCCTAAAAATACCCAGATCCTAAGGATGCCTATCCACCCCCCCATGACAAACGATGCTATGTCCTCATATGCATGCAGGGAAGGGTAGAGAAAGGATGAAAGATCGAGTAACGAGAGCTGAAGTGCAGGGTATACAGCAGGGTGGTAGGGTGGGTGGATGGTGGGTGGTGAAGTGAGAAGTGAAGTGATCATGATAGTGAAGTGAAAAGTGATGGTGGATGGTGAGTGTTGTTGGGGTGCCTCCCAACGAGTGCTGAATTTAACGTCCCTAGCTAGACTCAGAATGAGGCAAAGAATTAGTTGCCCTCCAGCAGGGCAACGGTTTCTCCAACGGGGGCAGGTTCATGAGTCAGATAGGGTTTCAAACGCTGCCCGTTGACCGTAAATTTACACCCAGATTTGGGATCTTCGATCTCGATGGCCTCGTTGGGGAATGGTCTTGAGACTAGGAAAGGACCAATTCATTTGAACTTCAATTTCCTAGGAAAGAATTTGAGTCGGGCATTATAGAACCAAACTCGCTGAGATGGCTCAAATTCTTTCTGTTGAATACAGCTGTCGTGAAAAGCCTTAGTGCGTTGTTTGAAAGTTAAAGCAGAATCATAGGCTTCACGATGGAGCTCTTCCAGCTCCTGGAGTTGGAGTTTCCTTATCTCGACCACACAGGTCTGGGTCAAGGTTACATTGGCGAACTGCCCCATAAGCGCGGTGCTCCAACTCCATGGGCAAATGTCAAGGCTTCCCGTAAACGATTCTATATGGAGACATACCAAGGAAAGCCTTGAAGGCAATCTGATACGCCTAAAGTGTGTCAATCAACTTGTCGAACTAATCCTTACGGTCAGGCCGAACCATTTTCTGGAGAATCTGCTTGATTTGCCGGTTCGACACTTCTACCTGGCCGTTCGTCTGAGGATGATACGGGGATGCAATACGATGGTGGACTCTGTGTTTCCTCAGAAGTGCCCGAAAAGAAACCTGGGTAAAGTGGCTTCCGCCATCCGAGATAATGGCTCGAGGGATCCCAAAGCGTGCAAAGATGTGGTCTTTGACAAAGCGAGTGGATATAACATGGTCAGCACGGCGCGCGGGAATAGCCTCGATCCATTTCGAAACATAGTCAACGGCCACGAGGATGAATTCGAAGCTGTTGGATAGAGGAAAGGGACCCATGAAGTCAATTCCCCAGATGTCGAAGATTTCTGCAGCTAGGATGGGTTGCAAGGGCATCATGTCACGACGTGACATTGACCCTAACTAATGGCACCTAGTACAATGCTTGGCATAATTGTGTGCATCCTGGTGAAGGGAGGGCCAAAAGAAACCGCACTGCAACACCTTGGCTACAATTTTCCTCCCAGAGAAATGGCCTCCGCAGGCCTGATCGTGGCAGAAGGATAGCACACTGGGGAACTCGCTGTCAGGAATACAGCGACGGATGATTTGATCAGCGCCTATCCGAAAAAGAAGTGGATTATCCCAGAAATAATACATTGCTTCTGCCATGAGATGCTCACGCTAGTTTTTAGGCTAGCCACGTGGAAGGGATCCAGAAGCAAGGTAATTGGCAATGTCGGCATACCATGGTCCACTTGCCACATTTATTGCCAAAAGGTGCTCATCAGGAAAAATTTCATTGATCGGCAAAGTAAGTCTAATATGGTCAGGGTCCAGTCTGGAAAGGTGGTCAGCCACAACATTCTAGGCTTCGGCCATATCGCGAATCTCAATGTCAAATTCATGGAGTAGAAGGATCCAACGAATCAGTCTAGGCTTGGCATCCTTCTTGTGCATGAGATGGCGAATGGCCACGAGATTAGTGAAAATAATAACGTGAGAGCCCAGAAGGTAAGAGCGGAATTTCTCCAGCCCAAAGACGACTGCCAGTAGCTCTTTTTCAGTGGTAGTATAATTACGCTGGGCCTCGTCCAACGTCTTACTGGCGTAGTACACCACGAAGGGGTGTCTATCACGTCTTTGTCCCAGGATGGCTCCGACTACAAGGTCGGAAGCGTCACACATGAGTTCAAAGTCGAGGGACCAATCAGGCGGCTGGAGAACAGGAGCCTTGGTGACAGCATTACACAGCTGCGTGAATGCTTGTATACAGTCGGGGCCCATATCGAATGGTACGTCGGTTGATAGGAGATGAGTTAAGGGTCGAGAAATTTTGGAGAAGTCTTTGATGAATCTCCTATAGAAACCGACGTGTCCTAGGAAGGAGCAGATTTGTTTGACAGAGCCAGGCACAGGTAAATCAGCAATGACATCGAGCTTAGCTCTGTCATCCTCGATACCCCTATCGGAGATGATATGTCCGAGAATAATTCCCTCGTGCACCATAAAATGACTTTTTTTCCAGGAAAGCACGAGGTTTACATCAATACATCTCCTAAGGATATGAGTTAGGTTGGAAAGACATTCGTCGAAAGATGGTCCAAAGACAGAAAAATCATCCATGAATACCTCGAGAAAGTCACCCACCATGTCATGGAATATCGCCAGCATACATCTCTGGAAAGTTGCTGGCATTCTTCTAAATGCAAAGGTGCCGAAGGGGCAGGTAAAAGTGGTTTTCTCTTGGTCTCGGGGGTCAGTTGCCACTTGGTTATATACTGAGAATCCATCCAGGAAATAGAAAAATTTATTTCCCGCTAACCACTCCAGGATTTGGTCAATGAATGGTAGCAGAAAGTGATCTTTCTTGGTTGCAGCATTGAGTTTCCTATAATCCACACACACTCTCCAAGATGTAGGAGTGCGTGTAGGGATGGATTCGCCCCTATCATTGACACGAATGGTGAGTCTTGCCTTTTTGGGCACAACGTGAATCGGACTCACCCAGGGGCTATCGCTGATCGGGTAGATTATACCCGCATCCAGCCACTTAATGATTTCTTTCTTAACAACCTCCCGCATGTTAGGGTTGAGACGTCGCTGCATCTCGCGGGAAGGTTGAGCCTCCTCCTCCGTATAAATATGGTGAGTGCAGTAGGAGGGGCTAATGCCAGATAAGTCTGATAAGGACCATCCAATAGCTGCCTTGTGTTTTATGAGGACCTTAGTTAGTTTGCACTCTTGCTCCCTAGTCAATTTTGAACTGATGATTACAGGGAGCATTTCAATTGGTCCCAGGAAAACATACTTAAGTGTGTTAGGAAGCTCTTTCAGCTCAGGAGTGGTTGGTGAAAGGTCTGACATTTCTTGGGACGAGAGTGTCCCAGGTGGGTTGGAGAATAGGTCAGGAGGAAGAAATTGGCCTTCAGATTGGCCAAGAAGAGGGGCTTCTTGGATAGATGGATCCAAAAATGAATAGCCCCAGTGAGAAGTATATGGGCTCAAGGTCCTAGTGTGGATTTGCAAATCTGGCTGATTTGGCGGGGAAGAAAGGGCAATCTGGTCTTCAAGAGTGTGGACCGGCGGTGAGTAGCCCGGATATGACTCAGACCACGGGGTAAGGGAAGCAGAAGAAACCTCATCAGAAGCCTGGTCAGGAGAAGGTACGGTACAAGGGAGGGATGGGGGAACGTCACAATATGTGTTGGTCAGGCAATCATCAGTGTTTATATGTAATCTGTAGTAGTCCGAATAGGTGCCAATTAGTCCGATACATGCGCTGATGGCCATGTCCTCGTCAGACGTGTCATCCTCGATGCAATCACAATCAAAGTTCTTGGCTACCTTGAAGATGTTAAGCTTGAGCTTTTCAGATCCAACGACAATCTCAATATAGCCCGACTCGTAGTCGATATGGGCGCGGGCTATGGCTAGGAAAGGTCGACCAAGGATGATCGGACAATCAGAAAGTGAGCTAGGAACTTCCATATCTAAAACAAGAAAGTCAATAGGAAAACATAGAGTATTGACCCTAACCACCATGTCTTCCACCACACCCTTCGGGATTTTGACAGAACGATCTGCCAACTGTAACGTGACAGGGGTGGGTTTCAGATTTCCCAAGGAAAATTTTTCGAGCATGATGGTCGGTATAAGATTTATGGAAGATCCTAGATCAAGTAGGGCATGGTTAAAATTGCAGCCTTGGATGCTACAGGAAATAAGCGGTGTGCCCGGATCTTTCAACTTCGGTGGTAGGTTTGACAGTATAGCACAACTCGCATGAGGCGAGAGAACCACTGGATTCTTGGTTTTCTTTGACTGTCGCCTGGGTGTTGTGTAGTCTTTGAAAAATCGGGCGACAGTAGGTATGTGGTCGATGGCCTCGAGCAGGGGTACCTTGATTTCTACATTCCTGAACAAATTACGCAGGTTATCAAAGACCTGCGTATCTTTCTTTTTGCTTTTGGCTCCCTCAGTAGAGCCTCAAGGAATGGAACTAATTCTAGCACCAATTTGGGTGTATCGTCCTCTCGTGAATGCGGTGCGCATCCCGAATGAGAGGGCGATGAAGAAGACGGGCCAGGATCAGGTCGAGGCGGATCGATGGTTTGCTTATCGCTCCTCATAGTGATAGCATTGGACGATGTGGGTTTAGTGGGATCATACGGTAGAGGAGGGTTTGTAATAGGGACATAAGAGTGCGGTGCTGCAGTGAGATTAGCCTGAAATCCTGGTGGAATGCTCAGAGCTTGCAGAATTTGATTAACCTGCCCCTGAGAAGGTCGTACCTGTGGTTGAGGACCACGGGGTATGAAGTTTCACGGGTTTGGAACAGGTTGGGCGGGAAGAGTGACCTGAGATCGAGTCGCCATGTGTAGTTGACTGATCTCAGCATTCTGCTGCTCCAATTGGTGCTGAAGAGAGGTCATCTTCTCTTCATGGTGCTTTGACATTTTCGTCATCATTAGCATCAATTTGTCAAGAGGACTTGATGTGTGTTCGGTTTGCGATACGCAAGGGCCTGATGGCGGATTTGCCATAGTATTAGACTGGGCCCTTGGGATGATGGGGTGGACGGTCGCATTGGTCCACCCGCGGGGTTTTGGCGCTGCGGGTTGTTGGACCATGCGAAATTTGGATGATTTCGCCACCCTGGGTTATAAGTGGCCAAGAATGGGTCGTTCCCCAGGGCGCAAGCATCTTCTATGCCAGAAGACGCGTCCACATGTAAATATGCGTCTGAGCACACGGGGGCTTGGTCCTTCGTGTCGAAATACTGGCTCGCAGAAGCCAATTCCACATGACTTACGGAGTCGCTCGGCACGACACTAGGTAAGGAAGGTCTTACGGGGTTTCTCGGGATAAGCCTGGTGTTGGAAGAGTTGGGATTGTGATGAAGCGGTGAAGTGGGAGTGTTTGCCAAAGAACGGGCGGGGTTGGCCATAAGCTAGTCTAGCTTATTATGCACGACGGAGACTTCATCCAGTTTTTGTGCAATAAGGCTTAGATCAGTGGATGAATAGGATGGTCCCGTGTGAACTTTGTGGACATTTCGGGTCTGGCTGGTACGATTAAAGGCGACAATGGAAGTATTGTTCATCGAGTTTTCACTCATATTTTCAAACAATTCAAATGCTTTATTCTCGTCTTTATTCATAAAGTTCCCTCCGCAGGAAGGGTCTGCAATCTGCTTCAAAGTCTCATTTAGCCCATAGTAGAAAATCTGGGCTATATGCCACTTAGGCAGACCGTGGTGCGGACACTTCCTGAGGAGGTCATTATACCTCTCCCATGCCTCATGAAATTGTTCACCATTTTGTTGCGTAAAAGAGGTGATAGCACGACGAAGCGCATTGGTTCGCCCGATTAGGAAGAACTTCTTGAGAAACACTGTTCGCATCTCTTCCCAAGAGTGGATGGTTCTCCCAAGGGCGTGTAACCACTGTGACGCTTTATCCCGCAATGAAAACGGAAATATTTTCATGAGGACTATAGGTAACTTGACATTTCTTGGTTTAACAGTTTCAGCCAATCGGGTTAAGTCTTCCAAGTGGAGAAAAGGATCTTCACTTGCAAGACCATGGAAGTGAAAATTTATTAGGACAATTATGTTTGGTTTCAATTCAAAGTCGTCCCCGCCCATAGGGACCCGAATTTGTCCTATGGTCTCTGTAGCAGCGGGATTCTGATAGGAGCTAAAAGACCTAGGCTCCTCCCATTCGGGAGGGTTCTGCATTTCCTCCAATGTTTCCAGAATGGCTTCAATTTGTTCATTATACATTTCCATTTGGGCATGGAGGCGAGTTATGGGATCTAAGGCTCCACCACTTGGTGGGTTCTGAGGGCGATTTCCTCCCTCGGGATTTGGGGGTGGGCATGTAGCCATGTTTGTGGAGGAGGAGGACGATTCGGCTTCTTTTCTAGATTTATCAGGCAATTCAATCAGTTCAGGGTTTTGTGATCTCCTCCCAAACATGCACTACCGCAAGAAGAATTAGGCGGATAAGAAGGGAAAAGAGATGAGAGAAATGACGCCGCAAAGGTACACTTGATGACAAATCAATTCAATCAAATTCCTAACCTCTACAGTGTGCTCTTAGACCTAAAGATCTAAGTTACCTACTATCACGAACTACGGAACCGAATGCGAGCACCGCAGAACCACCGGGCCAAATTGAAAGGCCGTTTGCCCCAGTCTTAGACACCCGATAGCAGGCGGGAACCCTCACCAGACGTAATCGTTACACACAGGTAGTTAGACCTCCAATCCTTAGTAAAGGTCAAGTTACTACCAATTTTAGTTAGAGGCTTAGGGTCAAGTGCTTTTGGAATGTGAAGGGCGTTGTTTACGGGTAATGCCCAAGTGATTGATTTTCAGGTGTGTAAAACAAGCATGCAATGGGGAAATCTCCCCGAATTGAAGTTTTTAATTGGTGAATGGTTTTTAGAGTTCAGCCTTAAATAGTATGATTTTTAGGATTTCACTGAGATACCAATTCAACCAATCTTCGGGTTTTGCAAGAATACAAGTTTTCTTCTAAACCCAACAAACCCTTCTTCAATATCAGTTGGTTAATGCATGCTAAAATGCAATGGGCTACCCTACATGGAGATTTCTATGTGTGGATGCACGAATCAATTTTAGATTTATGTGAAAGGGAGCCAAAGCACTTCAATTCAAGTGCTCTCAATCACCAAGAAAAATGTCCACACACAAGGCTCAACCAAAAGATAAAGAAAATTAAATTGTTGGGGTTGAAATGTTCGGGATCGAATCTTATGCAAGTTGAAAAGTCATGGTGGGGTTGGAATCAACTCAATTCGAAGTCTCCCCACCAAAAATATGATTCCGAATTTGCAGGTAAATGAGGCAAAGAGGAGTGCAATCAATCTTTTTATTTGCCTCAAAGAATACTTCACACAGCAAAAAATTCAAGAATCAAGATTCTCGGATTTTCGCTATGCAAAGTAGGGCGGGAAATCCCGGGGCGATGGGAGTAAAGGCAATCAATCAAACAAGTGAATTTTAGTCCACTTGCCCTAAGAGATCCCAAGAAGTTTTTCTAGTTATTTAGTTTTAATGATTTTCTTTTTCAGTTTTATTAATGTGACAAGTTAACCTAAGTGTAACGAGCGCGTGCCCCAGACGCCTTTTAAGACGTCTGGGAGGTGGCCCAGACGTCTGGGATCACATCCAGACGTCTGACCAGACGTCTGGGATAGTTTACAGACGTCTGGCGAACAGTTATGCTCGCACGGGATATTCGTCTACGCGCCTGTGCCCGCAGACCTGCGTTCTGCCCTCTTTCTCTGCGGCTGCAGGCGGCTGCGACCGCCTTCTCTCTCCTCTCCGCGCGACGTTAAAAGGGGGGGGCGCGCCTCCCCTCCCGTCTCCACCATCTTCCTCCTTCTTCTCCTGCCTGTGCGCGAGAGCGAGCGGACGCGAGGGCGCAGCGGCAGCGGCAGCCGCAGTGAGCACGGAGGAGCTGCGGCGTGCGAGGGCGGGGCTCTGCCGTGAGGGTGAGCTCGCCAGGATCGGCTTGGCCGGCCGGCGGAGGGTGCAGGGGGGCGCAAAGCATCGCGGAGAGGGACCTGCTGCGGGCGGAGCAGCGTACGCGCGAGGTGCGACGCGGGCGGCGTTGCGAGCGGAGGCCGAGCAGGGCTCTGATTCTGGAAAAATTTCCAGAATCAGACGTCTGGATTGATATCCAGACGGCAAGGTCGACGTCTGTGAGATCATACAGACGTCTGAAAGGTGAGTTTCCGCTTTCTTCTTCCTTTTTGTCGACTGACCGTACTGAGGGAGGGGGGTTGGCTGTGCGCAGGTTTTTCTGATTCGTCATCCTTTGCGAATTAGACGTCTGGAAGTTGTACCAGACGGCGGGAGTGACCTCCAGACGTCCGAAGTGAGCATCGGACGTCTGGGATCTAGGAAAGGCGTCCCTGCAGACTTCTGGACGTCTGGGAAACCACGCTGAGCAGGTAATTCTCTGATCCACCGTTTAAGACATCTGGAAGGAGTTCCAGACGTCTGATTTTGCACAGTATTGTCTTTCTCGACCCGTTTAGGGCCCGTTTGGGCTCCGTTTTCCGCGATTCGAGTTGCGTTCGTTTCAGAATTAATTCCTCTACCCGCCTACAGTAGCTATACCCTGTTTTGAGACTCTCCTTGTGTTTGATCCTTGTGATAGGACCTCGTTCGGTTGCAGTCTTGAGAGTCGCGGAGGCGCGCGGGATTCCCGATCACGCCCCCATTACTCCCGTTGTACCTGGTAGAGTGGTTTTAAGTATTAATAAAATCTGTTAAAGTATGGAACCATAACTAGAACCTAGGGCTTGCATGATTCCTAGGAATGAGAAATATATGGAATGATAGCTCCTAGGTGTTGCATGAATCCCTAGGGCCAGAAAACTAGATTGTATGATAGATCCTAGGATATGGCATGAATCCTAGGATGGAAAAACTAGTGGAATGTATATTACTGCAGTCTTGGAAAAATGGAAAGGAATATATAAAGCTGCCTGTAAATTTAATTAACAGCTGCCTGTTATGAATAAAGAAACATGTTTGAGATCATGGAATTTGAGAACGTGAATCTGGAAAGTGAAACATATGATGTTCTGAAATAAAGAGCTGGAACCCTACGGGGAGTTAGGAGTGGAACTCCTGGAAAGAAAAAGGAATGGAACTGAGATGCAGTTTGTACTGTCTCTTGGGTACGTAGTACCAAGGGAAGTACCTGTACCTGTTTAGTGCAGAGTGGGGCCAGCCGCCCCAGGGACCCGGGGTTAGGATTGGCCGCTCTGTACCGACTTGTTGGCCCTCGTGTACGTAGTACCGAGGAGAGCTAGTAGTGTTAGGAGAGTACTAGCTACCCCACGGGCCCCGGGGTTCTGCTAGCCTCCTTCACCGACTTGTTAGGCCCACTAGGGCAAAACCAGGGTAGTCAGGCGAGGGTGCGCGGACTGTGGGAGGGGCAAGGCCCCGGTTTGGTTACTGTGGAGGGGTTGGACCCCTGTTACTGAGAGGGCTCTGCCCTGGTTCCGTGCTGTGCTTTGGGCGCACCCGTTATCGGAAACGACTGACCGCGTGCCAGTACGGGCTAGCTACCTGTGCGTTTATCGCGCGTGCCGTAGTCACCGTTACGTCTGTCAGTGACCTTGGGGTGGTTGACTGAGGTAGGATCACCACGGGGGACTCTCCCCGGCCAGGAGAGCACCACGTGCTACTTCTACTTTTGGAAAAGACTGCAATCAAGATCGTCCCATGAGGACATTCGAGATCAAGTAAAGGATCTGAGAAATAAATGAAATAGTAAGAAAAATTGAAAGATGTAAATAAATGAAGTAATAGAACATAACAGCTCCTGCACACTCTACTGTTGCCTTTAGTTAGTTTGCCACTCTACTCAGCGTTTTGCTGACGTGTTACACTCGTTACCTTTTTCAGGACCAGGTGTTGAGCAGCCAGGTTCGGCGGCTGCAGAGGACGCTGGGCCGAGTAGGGTCCAGTAGAGTTACCCCAGCTTTGTACCCCTTTTTGTTTCGGTTCTAGTGAGTAGTTTTTGTTTCCGCTGTACCTTCTTTACCTGCAGTTTTTGTTATATGATAAATGTTGTTTTACTGTTGTGGTGGTGCCTACTGTAGTAGTTTCTTTCCTTGCTGCTGTACTTTCTTACTGTTAGTTATATTCATGCTGAATGTGGTTTATTTTACTGTCTTTTGGTTACTTCCTCGTTGGACGACTGGGTCTTGGGATTAGTCGAGTCGGTCCGGTTCTCGTGTCTCGTAGGGACTCGGGAATCGGGTCGTTACAAGATGGTATCAGAGCAAGGTCGTCCCGAGAAGTGAATCAACTGACTGGAAAAATAACCAATTCACATGTTTATAGCTAGAGTAGCCACCACAACATATCTCTTGATATGAGCTCTTAGAAGTGTTGTTAGGTACCGTCTGTTTTGACGTTTTCGTTTTGTTTCGTGTCTCCTTGCAGGAGATGCCTCGTCGTGGGACTGGCGAGACTGGCCGCGGGCGCGGCCGAGGGCGAGGTCGGCGAGGTGGACGTGCTGTCGTTGACGTCTCGGTGGATCAGCCACCACTCCCTGGCATCCAGGCCCAGGACCTCGCCAGACTGATACGGGATATTGTACGAGAGGAGCTCCACCCACCGCCCCGAGCACCTCCTCCTGGGGTTGCAGAGGGGGAGTCCTCTGTGGGACCACGCGACGGACGCGGCGCTGGACACGAGGGAGGGGATGGGCCCCTGCCGCCCCCACCTTCCTCCGACACTTCTGTACACGAGGCACCTTCGCCTGGAGGTGCACCAGCACCTCCCCTACAGCACCACTTCGAGCTTTTCGGACAGTTCTGGAAGCTGAAGCCCCCCTCCTTCAAGGGGGATGAGGACCCGACCGAGGCAGAGGACTGGCTTGAGCAGTTGGAGAAGATCTTCGACACCCTTCGCCCCCCGGTGGAGTGCCGCGTGGCCTTTTCCACGTACCAGCTGGAGAGTGCGGCACACCGGTGGTGGAGGGCGGTCCGGGGACAGGAGAGGGACGAGCTGACGTGGGACCAGTTCGTCACCCTCTTCTGCGAGCAGTACTTTCCCCAGACGTGGCAGGACCAGAGGAGGCGGGAGTTCCACACTCTCCGCAAGGGACGATGACCGTGAGCGCGTACCGCACGCGTTTCTTGGAGCTGTCCCGCTTTGCAGCGACAGCGGTAGCCACTGAGGAGGAGCGCCTTTGGAGGTTCACCGAGGGGCTCCGCCCTGCGATCCGGGGGTATGTCAAACCCCTGAAGCTGCCGACGTTTTCGAGGGTGGTAGAGGCAGCTATGACTTACGAGGAGACCAACCCGTCCGCGCGAGAGACCGACGGCGGGCGGAAGAGGCCCTTTCAGCCAGACTTCTCACAGGGCCGGCGAGAACGGAGACACGTGGCGTCCGCAGGAGAGCCGTCACGTTGTGCAGGGCCATCAGTGGCCTTTGGGGGCCCTCGACAGGGGCCAGTCGCCAGCACCGGACCCCCGCCGAGCCGACAGCAGGGACTCACTGAGGGCGGGGGTCGGGTTCCCCTCTGCTACCAGTGTGGCCAGCCGGGCCACGTCAGGAGGGACTGCCCATCTAGGCCAGGAGGTCAGCAGATACTTCCCGCGCAGAGCACTGGAGGGCGCGCAGGAGGCCGCGGTTTCCAGGCGCGAGGAGGAGGACCGCAGTCGCGAAGAGGGTACCGGCCAGCACCTACCCGTCCGACGCAGAGTGTGGCTGCTTCGTCCGCACCTAGAGCTGAGGGGCGTATCAACGCCCTAACACACAGGGACGCCAGAGCTTCGGGATCCGTGGTAGCAGGTATGGTTTCAGTTTCTGGCAGACTCGTTTACACGCTTTTCGATTCCGGCGCTACGCACTCGTTTGTCGCAGACAGTTTCGCAGTTAGTTTGGACCAGGATTATACATTGTTAGAGAACCCGTTCGTAATCAGAGGTCCGAGTGGTCAGCTGTTTGTAGCTGAGGAGGTGTACACGGGTTGCGGGGTCAGCATCGGGGGACACAGCCTGCCAGCTGACCTGATTATGATACAGATGGAGGACTTTGGGGTGATCCTGGGGATGGATTGGCTGTCCGCTTACCACGCCTTGGTAGACTGCTTCGAGAGGAAGATTGTCTTCTCCATTCCGGAGTTGCCTTCCTTCGAGTTTCACGGGCAGCCAGTGGACGGAGGCTTCAGGTGCATTTCGGCACTTCGGGCGGCGAGACTTTTGAGCCAGGGGTGTGAGGGCTTCTTAGCTTGTGTGGTGGCAGAGCACAGCCCCGTGGCAGACTTCCAGAGCATCCCGGTGGTCAGAGAGTACCCCGACGTGTTTCCAGACGAGTTACCAGGACTACCGCCCGAGCGTGAGATCGAGTTTGAGATCTCACTAGTACCAGGGACCAGCCCCATCTCCACCGCGCCATACAGGATGGCACCGCTTGAGCTGCGAGAGCTCAAGTCTCAGTTGCAGGACCTTTTGGAGAAAGGTTTCGTGAGGCCCAGTGTGTCTCCCTGGGGAGCCCCGGTACTGTTTGTGAAGAAGAAGGATGGGACCCTACGCCTTTGTGTGGACTACCGACAGCTGAATAGGGTCACCATCAAGAACAGATATCCGCTGCCGAGGATTGACGATTTGTTTGACCAGTTGCGGGGCGCCACGGTGTTTTCCAAGATCGACTTGAGGTCTGGATACCACCAGTTGAGGATCAGGGAGACCGACGTCTCCAAGACAGCTTTCCGCACCCGCTACGGACACTACGAGTTTTTGGTCATGCCGTTTGGGCTGACCAATGCCCCCGCTGCTTTCATGGACCTGATGAACCGGGTGTTCAGACCGTACTTGGACCAGTTTGTGGTGGTTTTCATAGATGATGTACTCATCTATTCTAGAGATCGGACGCAGCATGGACAGCACTTGCGGATGGTTCTGGACACTCTGAGACGACGCAGGCTGTACGCCAAATATAGCAAGTGCGAGTTCTGGTTGAGGGAGGTGACCTTTTTGGGTCATGTGATCTCTGGAGACGGCCTGGCGGTGGATCCCGCCAAGGTCGAGGCAGTGCTCAGGTGGGAGAGACCACGTTCAGTCACTGAGATTCGCAGTTTCCTGGGACTGGCAGGTTACTACAGACGGTTCATCAGAGGGTTTTCGCAGATTGCACGTCCTATGACACAGTTGACTCAGAAGGATGTGCCTTTCGCTTGGACAGACGCCTGTGAGGCATGTTTTCTGGAGCTGAAGGAGAGGTTGACCTCGGCTCCCGTGCTCACCATCCCTGACAGTAGTGGCGGGTTCGTTGTGTACACGGACGCTTCCTTGCAGGGGTTAGGAGGTGTGCTCATGCAGAGGGGTCACGTGGTCGCTTACGCTTCGCGGCAACTGAAGCCCCATGAGCATACCTACCCTACCCACGATCTAGAGTTGGCAGCTGTTGTCTTCGCGCTGAAGACATGGAGGCACTACTTGTACGGTGAGACCTTCGAGATTTTTACAGATCACAAGAGCCTCAGATATCTTTTTGACCAGAAGGAGCTCAACATGAGACAGAGACGTTGGTTGGAGCTCCTGAAGGACTACGACTGCAGCATCTCCTACCACCCGGGAAAGGCCAATGTGGTGGCTGACGCCTTGAGCCGTAAGGCGCCCGCACGCTTGGCCAGTCTACAGTTACAGAGTTGGAGCCTTTTGGAGGAGGTGGGCAGTTGGCGACCTCTAGAGTTACGAGGGTACTGTGGGGCAGTGACGGTGACACGGCAGACCAGACCAGAGTTGATAGACCGCATCATCACGGGACAGATGGCCGATCCGTACTTGCAGTCTTTGCGCGACAGAGTACTATCAGGGGACCCAGGGGGCTTCTCTTTCACAGACCAGGTGTTACGCTTGGGGGGACGGTTGTGCGTCCCCAGAGACGAGGAGCTGTTGAGAGAACTCCTGACTGAGGCACACGGTTCCAGATTCACCATACATCCCGGAAACACGAAAATGTACCATGACTTGAGACGCGAGTTCTGGTGGAGAGGGATGAAGCGGGATGTGGGTGAGTTTGTGCAGCAGTGCTTAGTGTGCCAGCAGGTGAAAGCCGAGCATCAGAGGCCTGCAGGGCCGCTTCAGCCGCTTCCAGTGCCAGAGTGGAAGTGGGAGAGCATCACCATGGACTTGGTGGTGGGCTTACCTGTTACCCCGCGAGGACACGACGCAGTCTGGGTAATAGTGGATAGATTGACGAAGACGGCACGATTCTTGCCGATTCGAGTCACTTTGGGACCAGCACAGTTGGCAGAGAGGTATATCCGTGACGTGGTGTGACTACACGGAGTTCCGCGGGAGATCGTATCCGACTGGGATACCCGCTTTACGTCCCAGTTTTGGGCTGAGTTTCAGCAGGCTTTGGGGACGAGGTTGAGGTTTAGCACAGCTTACCACCCCCAGACGGACGGACAGTCGGAACGCAAGATACAGACACTTGAGGACCTTTTGCGTGCCTGTGTACTAGACTGGAGGGGCTCTTGGGAGGAGCACCTGCCCCTGGCAGAGTTTGCATACAACAACAGTTATCACTCGAGCATCGGCATGGCTCCCTACGAGGCTCTGTACGGACGGAAATGCACGACACCCTTGAGTTGGGTTGAGGTGGGGACCAAGTGGGAGGTTGGCCCTAGGTTGATCCGGCAGAGTCAGGAGGTAGTTGAGCAGATCCACAGACGACTCCGCACTGTCAGGAGCAGACAGAAGAGCTACGCAGATCGCAGACGCAGAGAGGTGCAGTTCGAGGTTGGGGACCACGTCTTTCTTCGTGTTTCGCCCATGAAGGGCTTACAGCGGTTTGGGGTGAGAGGGAAGCTCGCGCTGAGGTTCGTGGGGCCCTTTGAGGTCCTGGAGCGGGTTGGACCCGTTGCTTACAGACTTGCCCTTCCCCCGCAGCTTTCTGGTATGCACGACGTGTTCCACATGTCCAACCTCAGGAAGTACGTAGCCGATCCCAGCCACGTACTGAGTCACGAGAGCGTCGAGGTGAGCGACGACCTGACCTAC
The DNA here is from genome assembly GCA_037157565.1 of Thalassia testudinum. Taxonomy (NCBI): domain Eukaryota; kingdom Viridiplantae; phylum Streptophyta; class Magnoliopsida; order Alismatales; family Hydrocharitaceae; genus Thalassia; species Thalassia testudinum. The sequence goes on along the minus strand of JAZHRO010000025.1, from coordinate 64,840,390 downwards.
CCCGAGCGGCCAGTACAGATCCTAGACCGAGCAGTCCGCAGGTTGAGACGAAAGCAAGTACCCCTGGTAAAGGTTTTGTGGAGGAGCCAGCGGTACGAGGAGGCTACCTGGGAGCCTGAGGCGGCAATGCGGGAGCGGTACCCAGAGCTTTTCGCGGGTACGTCTTTTCGGACCGGCTTCGGTCCTCTTTGAGTTTGTTATGGTTATTTGGACATCCTTTTTCCGCACCCTAGTTGGCGCAAGTTTCGGGGACGAAACTTCCTTTGAGTTTGTTATATTGTAACGAGCGCGTGCCCCAGACGCCTTTTAAGACGTCTGGGAGGTGGCCCAGACGTCTGTCAAGACGTCTTGGATCACATCCAGACGTCTGACCAGACGTCCGGGATAGTTTACAGACGTCTGGCGAACAGTTATGCTCGCACGGGATATTCGTCTGCGCGCCTGTGCGCGCAGACCTGCGTTCTGCCCTCTTTCTCTGCGGCTGCAGGCGGCTGCGACCGCCTTCTCTCTCCTCTCCGCGCGGCGTTAAAAGGGGGGGCGTGCCTCCCCTCCCGTCTCCACCATCTTCCTCCTTCTTCTCCTGCCTGTGCGCGAGAGCGAGCGGACGCGAGGGCGCAGCGGCAGCGGCAGCCGCAGTGAGCGCGGAGGAGCTGCGGCGTGCGAGGGCGGGGCTCTGCCGTGAGGGCGAGCTCGCCAGGAGAGGCTTGGCCAGCCGGCGGAGGGCGCAAAGCGTCGCGGAGAGGGACCTGCTGCGGGCGGAGCAGCGTACGCGCGAGGTGCGACGCGGGCGGCGTCGCGAGCGGAGGCCGACCAGGGCTCTGATTCTGGAAAAATTTCCAGAAGCAGACGTCTGGATTGATATCCAGACGGCAAGGTCGACGTCTGTGAGATCATACAGACGTCTGAAAGGTGAGTTTCCGCTTTCTTCTTCCTTTTTGTCGACTGACCGTACTGAGGGAGGGGGGTTGGCTGTGCGCAGGTTTTTCTGATTCGTCATCCTTTGCGAATCAGACGTCTGGAAGTTGTACCAGACGGCGGGAGTGACCTCCAGACGTCCGAAGTGAGCATCGGACGTCTGGGATCTAGGAAAGGCGTCCCTGCAGACTTCTGGACATCTGGGAAACCACGCTGAGCAGGTAATTCTCTGATCCACCGTTTAAGACGTCTGGAAGGAGTTCCAGACGTCTGATTTTGCACAGTATTGTCTTTCTCGACCCGTTTAGGGCCCGTTTGGGCTCCGTTTTCCACGATTCGAGTTGCGTTCGTTTCAGAATTAATTCCTCTACCCGCCTACAGTAGCTATACCCTGTTTTGAGACTCTCCTTGTGTTTGATCCTTGTGATAGGACCTCGTTCGGTTGCAGTCTTGAGAGTCGTGGAGGTGCGCGGGATTCCCGATCACGCCCCCATTACTCCCGTTGTACCTGGTAGAGTGGTTTTAAGTATTAATAAAATCTGTTAAAGTATGGAACCATAACTAGAACCTAGGGCTTGCATGAATCCTAGGAATGAGAAATATATGGAATGATAGCTCCTAGGTGTTGCATGAATCCTAGGGCCAGAAAACTAGATTGTATGATAGATCCTAGGATATGGCATGAATCCTAGGATGGAAAAACTAGTGGAATGTATATTACTGCAGTCTTGGAAAAATGGAAAGGAATATATAAAGCTGCCTGTAAATTTAATTAACAGCTGCCTGTTATGAATAAAGAAACATGTTTGAGATCATGGAATTTGAGAACGTGAATCTGGAAAGTGAAACATATGATGTTCTGAAATAAAGAGCTGGAACCCTACGGGGAGTTAGGAGTGGAACTCCTGGAAAGAAAAAGGAATGGAACTGAGATGCAGTTTGTACTGTCTCTTGGGTACGTAGTACCAAGGGAAGTACCTGTACCTGTTTAGTGCAGAGTGGGGCCAGCCGCCCCAGGGACCCGGGGTTAGGATTGGCCGCTCTGTACCGACTTGTTGGCCCTCGTGTACGTAGTACCGAGGAGAGCTAGTAGTGTTAGGAGAGTACTAGCTACCCCACGGGCCCCGGGGTTCTGCTAGCCTCCTTCACCGACTTGTTAGGCCCACTAGGGCAAACCAGGGTAGTCAGGCGAGGGTGCGCGGACTGTGGAGGGGCAAGGCCCCGGTTTGGTTACTGTGGAGGGGTTGGACCCCTGTTACTGAGAGGGCTCTGCCCTGGTTCCGTGCTGTGCTTTGGGCGCACCCGTTAACGGAAACGACTGACCGCGTGCCAGTACGGGCTAGCTACCTGTGCGTTTATCGCGCGTGCCGTAGTCACCGTTACGTCTGTCAGTGACCTTGGGGTGGTTGACTGAGGTAGGATCACCACGGGGGACTCTCCCGGCCAGGAGAGCACCACGTGCTACTTCTACTTTTGGAAAAGACTGCAATCAAGATCGTCCCATGAGGACATTCGAGATCAAGTAAAGGATCTGAGAAATAAATGAAATAGTAAGAAAAATTGAAAGATGTAAATAAATGAAGTAATAGAACATAACAGCTCCTGCACACTCTACTGTTGCCTTTAGTTAGTTTGCCACTCTACTCAGCGTTTTGCTGACGTGTTACACTCGTTACCTTTTTCAGGACCAGGTGTTGAGCAGCCAGGTTCGGCGGCTGCAGAGGACGCTGGGCCGAGTAGGGTCCAGTAGAGTTACCCCAGCTTTGTACCCCTTTTTGTTTCGGTTCTAGTGAGTAGTTTTTGTTTCCGCTGTACCTTCTTTACCTGCAGTTTTTGTTATATGATAAATGTTGTTTTACTGTTGTGGTGGTGCCTACTGTAGTAGTTTCTTTCCTTGCTGCTGTACTTTCTTACTGTTAGTTATATTCATGCTGAATGTGGTTTATTTTACTGTCTTTTGGTTACTTCCTCGTTGGACGACTGGGTCTTGGGATTAGTCGAGTCGGTCCGGTTCTCGTGTCTCGTAGGGACTCGGGAATCGGGTCGTTACACTAAGTTGCTAGGAAAAGAAAACCTACTTGTTTGGCAACGTGTGCGAAGCTCCAATGTGGTGTCGGCGTCTTCATGCTCTCGTTCCCGCCTTGGATCTGTCTATGTTCCTGACTTCATCTGCCTGTCTTTTCCTTGCAACAGATTCACCTGCACAGCAAAAAACAAAAACACCCGTGAAGAGAGAAGAGAAAAATGAAAGGAATGGAATAGAAACTTACTTGCAGGCACACTCCCCGGCAACGACACTAGAAAAGATATGGTGTCGGACCCGAATAGGTTGTTAATATGGTGATTTTATCGTTGAAGTGTGTATAGTGGTTAACCTAAATCGGACCTAACCATCTCTTTACAAAAAAATTTTAACCTGGCCTACTTGATTTTATCTTGGTCACTTTTAGGCCCAGGGTCGAACTCAGGGAAGTGGAGTTATAAGTCAAGTTTCTATGCCTTTACTACAACGAGTCTCTTCCGTTCGTTTATTGTGTTTTTGGTGTTTTTCTATTTAGATTTTTTTCTGGTAATCTTTGTCCTTGAGGCACACCCTCAAAATTAGGTTCTTGGTTTGAGCCAAATCAGGGTTCCAAAATGGGTCTTGCTATTTGCAAGACGGAGTACCTGCAAGTCGAAGATTATCTTTTCTTTTTTTATATATTTTTTTATCTTTTTATGGGCATGCAAGAGAAATAGAAATAAAGTAAATATAGTATAGATATATATGATATATTATATATGTATAAAGGGGTGGGGGTGGAGGCAGAGATGGAGTGTAGCACGGTGTCGAGTCGGTCGTCGTCTAGAAAGACGCAACCAACAGGACGAGGTGTCACATGTAAGGTGTAGGATGGATGGTGGAAGATGAATGCGAACACGCTTTTTGTATGCATGTATTGGGGAATATCAGCAACTGGTGCAGATATTCCTGCGATACCACGTATGGTAAATAATGTGAAAATATATCTATATATGTATATATATAAATATATCTATATGTATATATGGTTACATATAGGTATATATATGTATATATATATGTGTATATATATATGTATATATATATATATAATAATATATGTATATATAGGTATATGTAGCTCGATATGTATATATATGTATATATGTATATACAGTTATATAGATATATATGTATATATGTATGTGTATATATATATATATATATATGTATAAGTATATGTATATATATGTATGTATAAGTATATGTATATATATATGTATATATATATAAGTATATAGATGTATCTATATATATATGTGTATGTATGTAGACTAATACATATTTATATAAGTACTAATGTATGTATAGATAAATGTATATATATATATGTGTATGTATATAAGTATATATATAAGTATATATATATATATATATGTATGTATGTATGTATGTATACTAATACATAAGTATATAGGTACTACTATATGTATAAATATAAGTATATATATATATATGTATATAAATATATGTATATATATATCAATATATATATGTATCCGTATATATATATATGTATATAATAGTGTATAGGTGTGTGCGTGTGCGTGTGGAAGTGTGAGTGTATGTGTGTGTGAGTGTCAGTAAAGAGAGTGTTGTGAGATAGAGAGTGAGAGAGAGAGAGAGAGAGAGCAGGAGAGAGAGAGCGCTGCTGGAGGGTTAAGTCGTCTGCGAGCCCAATGCGTCGTCTGATGATTCAAGCTCGCTCTCAGGTGCGCATGCACGCAGAGAAGCACGCGTTGGAGGGCGATGGGCGCGGAGAGAAGACCGTAGTGCACAGCACTGTGTGAAGAGCTGGAGTGAGCGCTGGCAGGTGCGCGTGGGCGAAGAGAGTGGGCGACGCAGGTGGGTGCGAGGGTTGGCAGACGCGCGGGCGGGCGCTGGCAGAACGCGAGGCGAGACGCGTGCACAGGCAAACGGTAGTAGCGGCGCACCGGGTGACCGGTAAAGTGAGAAACTCACTGGTCACCCCACTATAGCCACAGTGTTCCGCAGAAACGCGTGAGCAGTGGCTACAGTGGTGATAAATGCCAGTTTATCATCATTTTTATGCATTAAAACAAACTTAGCTCTTAGGATTTTGCTCCACAAATGGGTTTTTGGGCTGCATTTAGGCATCAATTAGGTTAGGCATGCATTGCACTTTTTATTATCTTTTTAATGTGTTTTTGTGAGTGTTAGGGATGTGTAGATTGTCAGAACTCCAAAACCCTAGCACTCAGGAAGGCAACTGGTGAAGAAGAAGCTCAAACTAACTGGAACTCAGCTTGATCCAGCTCACTTGAACTAGGGTTAGCTCATCTTAGCTCCATTCAGCTCATCTCAGCTGAATGGCAGCTCAAGAGAGCTCATCTTAGCTCACCCTAGCTCAGGTCAGCTCAGATCCCGCTCAACTTAGCTGAGTCTAGCTCATCTCAGCTCCCATTAGGTCACAGGGAGCTCTAGCTAGCTCAGCTGAGTTGACTGGAGTTCACCCCAGCTCAGGTCCAGCTACATCTAGCTCTACTCAACTCCGGCCAGCTAAAGATGACTTCATTCCAGCTTAGGAAGCTCAAGTCCAGCTCCCGGGGACTCAGCTTAGCTCAACTCAGTTGAGCTAAGCTACCTTAGTTGCCTCACCCAACTTGATCCTCCCCGGGAGCATTAGACCCAGCTCACCTCAGCTCCTTTCTGCAGAAGCCAGCTTGCTTTAGCCTGGCTTAGTAGCTAGCAAAGAACTAGCAAGCCAATCCAGCTAAGGTAGCTCCTTGCAGCTCTCTTCAGCAACCACCAGCTCTAGTGCAGCTCAAGATGACTACCTCCAGCTCTTCTCCCTGAAAACCCTAGCTCCAAATGCCTCCAACTCTACTCCCTACTAGCTAAGCTAGCTAAGCTGCTTAACTTAGCTAGTCCACCTCCATGGCACCAAAAACTACTACCCTACTACCCTGCTACCTAAGCTCCAGCAAAAAAACCACCTACTCCTACTTTATTTTGGTGCCAACTATCCCTTCCATCACCACCCTACATCCACCATCAAAACCCATCTCCACCCTCCATTTTTTCCCTCCAAAATTGCCTTCTAGAAGGCATTTTTGGAGGGAAAACCAAGGCACCTCTTCATTTCCCTCCCATTTTTCCCTCCAAAAAAAACCATAACCACCCCCCTTCCCATCCTATAAATACCCTACCCTACCACCACATAATTCCCATCCTCCATTAGTGTAATTTGCTACCTATACCACCTATACCTACGACCAAGAAGAAGGAGTAGAGAAGGAGATTAAAGGGGCACATTGAAACGTCGGTTTTGTTTTGTTATAACGTTGTAGTAAAGCCGGTTATGACCAACACTTCAAATATAAATTTTTTTACTCGGAAAATAAAAGAGTTCCCGAGGTCGAACTCAGGGAGCAAGTCGTATTCTAGAGATATACATGTTTCTTTTACAAAATAAAGAAAGAGAGAGGGAAAGAATTTGTTGTTCTTTTCGTTTTCTCCTCGTGATGTTCTTCTTTCTTTCTTTTCTTCAGATCTCCTTCTTCTTCTTTGTTCTGCAGAGGTGATGTTCCTCTTCAGATCTCCTAAGTCTTCCTTTCTTCTTCTTCTGCTTTGGCCGTTGCTCTTCTTTTCTTTCTTTCTTCAGCCTGCCTTCTTTCCTGCTCTGGCTGCTGACCTTCCGTCGTCTGAACCGGTGCTTCGACGACTTAACTATGCATTTTCTACAGTGCAGCTCCTTCTTCTTCCGCGGGTCTTCTTCTTCGCCTGCACACTTCAGAGTTTCTCGTCAGAAGCAAAACCTACTCTACCCTCCCCCCCCCGCGTCTCTCTTTCTCTCTGAAACCACTCTTGGGAAAGCTCTCCCAGAGCTACCGGGTCACCGGGTTCGGATCAGGCCCGGGTCCAGGCCCACCGGCGTGCGTGGTGGGCGAGGAGTGCAGGTCAGTCGAGTCGGGTCGGGTCGGTTCGGGTCAGGTCCGCGGGGCGTGAGCGCGGACGAGACCGGGTAACCGGGCGGGTGAAGGGGACCTCACCCCGTGTACTGAGGCAGTAAGGCTACTGCACTTTTGCATCTTATGTCGCTGCGGCTCTTCAGGCGTTTCCGAGGTGGGACTAAACGACCCACCTCAATTGCGCGCCCGCAGCGGGGAATTCAGCAGGAGATGGCAGCGTCACGCGGAGTTTTCTTCCTCAGCTGCGAACCTGGTGTTTTTGCCAAAACTCCTCGCAAGGCCTGGGAGTGAATCTGGGCTTGGCGCGGAGTGTGGCGCACCTGTAGCTGCAGGCGGAAGCAGGTCCTCCTGCGCGTCAATGGCGGCGGAGGTCGGGTGGCCTGTTCACAAGAAAACGGCCTCTCGGCCTAATCAGAGAGTGCCAGGAGCTTCACCAGGGTGCGGCGAAGCTCGTGTGGGTGGTGGCGAGGCGCGGGGCGGCGTGCGAGGGCTGCCCTAGGTCGGACTGTGGGTCGGAGGATGGGTCTGTTCGGTGGAGTTGCAGAGGGTGATGTGGGGGAAGTGGTAGGGCGGAGATTGATCAGGGTGAGGAGGCGGAGGTCCTGCGGTGGTTGGCGAGCCGTGTGGGTCGCTGAGGTGATGGGAGCGGCTCGCCGGAGGATGGCCGGAGGCGGAGAAGGTGAGGGTGAACAGGATCGGTCGAGGGTTTAATCAAATAAAAGACAGTGAGGAAAAGAAAGAGGGGGAGATGGGGAGGAGTTCTGACCTAGCTATGGAGACGAAAGGGGCCGAGACAGGGAGACAGTCGTATCGACTGTCGCCGGAGAAGAAGATGCCCAGGGGAAGGGGCGGCGGCGAGCAGAGGGCTGGAGAGGCGCCAGCTGGGTACGGCGTGGCGTAGGAAGAGCAGGGGAGGAGGTCTCTGCTGCTGGTATTACGGCAGAGCGAAGAGGAGGAGGGGGAGGAACCGCCGGAGCTGGTGGGCGTCTGCCGGAGGGAGAGGAGAAGAAAGTTGGGGGTTTTCTCCGTCAGACCCGAGCTGCCCTGGTCGGTGGAGCAGCGGGGGGTATTTATAGGGATGAAACAGGGAGGAAGGCGGAGGGAGACGACGTGTCTCCCTTGCCGGAGAATGGTCGGAAACACGAACCCATACCGTCCGTGCGTTCGCACGGCCGGTATGGTGGGCTACAATGACCAGGGGGGTGCCCCTGCGACGGCTGACGACGCAGGGCACCCCCGGTTTACTTGCCAGGTCCCCCACCTCACCCTGCGCGGCGCCACGCTCCGCGCAAGGTCGCCGGAGCATGGTGCTGGCAGGGTTTTGCAGGAGGGACCTGATTGCAAAGAACGAAGGAGAGTTAGGGGCCAAAATGCGAGGGTTCAAAAGTTGAGGGCCAAAGAGTAAATATATGAGGACCAAAGTGTAAAGTCGATCAAGGAGGTTTCTTCTTAGGCTCAAGTTTTTATACATGACTAATTAGGACCTAAGGAATCTGATGGTGAATTTCATTTTCTATATTAAACCTTGTTTGACCGGTCAATTTACGCAAAAACCCAAATTAAGTTATTAATTGGGCATGGTTCTCAATGTAGGTTAAAATGGGTTCTGAAGGCCAAATTGAAGGTTCTAAACCCTAGAGATTATTTTTCTATTAATTTTAGAGGGTTTATTCTATTTTTACTTTGCCTCGAACCTTGTGAATTGAAGTGGGTTGTTTTAGGGTTACAGATTATCATTTAGTTTCTTGGAATTGCTGTAGCCCTTGCTAGATCATTTCATCCCACTTTTATTCTTATTAAGTTGCTTTGACCTGTGTTTGGGCCATGAATTACCCTGTATGCAGATTATACTGGTAAAATTGCATTTTTACCCCTTATGACTTGTTTTCTCCTTAAACTCAGAATTCTCTGAGTTAAGCCTTTCCTTGAGATATGTAGGAGCTTTTATCCTTTGTATTAGGTCAAAATGAGCTAGTTATGGCTCATGATGAGGTTCTCATCATACCCCCATGCCTAGCTTTTGCTAGTCCCTTAGCAAAAACTTAAGGTTTCAACCCTTGTTCTAGACCATGAAGTTTTTAATAGTTTTAGATAAGTGCCCCTTTTTTATTTGAGCATAGATTAGGTTAGAATGCTGACCATAGGCCTAAAAGGTACTCTAGTACCAATCAAGATCCAAATCTGTCTAGCCTTAGCCTCAGTCTTTTAGCAAAGGCTTTTAAGGTCCACAAGAACTAACCTAAGGTTTATTGGACTTCGTGGTTAAAGCACCCGTGCTTGAAATGATTTTAGCCCTGGCTCAGTTCGCAGTGCGTTTTGTAAGAGAGAGATAGAAAGTTTTTCTGTTTGGAGAGTTTTCTCTCTCTTTTTCTTTTTAGTTCTAGCCTAGGATTGGCTTTTCAACACAGTCTGTCTCAGATTCCTTGCTCCCATCATCAATCCTCAAGGGTTCCTGGCGATCGATGCTTCGAGATAGCACCGCCCATGGCAACCCCCGGAACCCTGGCTATTGAGATTTCGAGATAATCCCATCCATGGTATTCCGTGGCCGAATCCAGACCCTGGCAATTGACACTTCGAGATAATGCCATCCATGGAATCTGAACCAGCAGAGTGCTTACATGCCCCCAGAAGGATATGTAAATATCCTAGGAGACAAGCACCGAGGAGATGATATTTTGTTACGCATCTTCGAGGGGATTTCCCGCCTCTCCGCGCTGGGAACTCGTCCAAATCAACTTGTGTTGATCGGCCGCTCCTATTCTAGGTGTTCTTTTCAGAATTTTGCGACGCTTCTGCGTGATTCTGATTTTTACGCTTACTGAACCAGGTCGTGTGTGAGATTAGGGTGCTTAGGTTACTGAGTCCCGTAAACCAAAAATTAGTTAACGAGGCCGAATACTCCCTAAGCCTTAGACCTAATACTTCAGCTTTTCATTTTCCTCAACCTCTTGAGGAGTGTCCAGATCTTAATGGGTACTACGAGTCTATTCAAGAATGCCTAAGGTTTGCATTCTTACTAATCTCATTGTGCACTTTTCAGTTATTTTCTTGAATGAGGTCTAGAACTTAGGTTAATTCCTTAGTTCCTGACTAATGACTATCACCTTTTTTATAATTTTGTGCTCCTTTTTCATTTTGTTTCTTTTCTCCTTCACAAAATTTCCTTCTCCTCTTTTCCTCTTATTCTTTTTCGAAAATTTTTTAATTTTTATGGTGTTTTTGGCATATGTGAATTTTTTTTTGTTTGAAACTTTTTCTTACAAGTTTTTGTACTTTCCTACCCCCCCATGCCTAAGATTTGCAATGTCCTCATTGTAACCTAGGGGTTTTTATTCAACTAAGTTCATACATTAGGATAGCTGTTTTGATGAATCTCAGATGCAAGCACCTGAGGTGGAGTCGGCTGCCCTAAAGTGTGAACTTCAAGTGCAAAAAGCTGTCAGAACAAGTTTCAGGTTTTCAAAGAGAATGACGGGCTGCCTCCCGTTGAGCGCTAAATTTGATGCCTTCAGCCAAGCGGGAAATGCGATGGAGAGGGGGTGGTCAAATCAGCAGAGTTTTGTAAGACAAGCACCTTGATTAAGAGCCTGGTTGGTCCAACCAGGTGCTTGTTTAGATCAAACCCAATCAATCTGGTGGGTTGATAGATGTGGATAAAAAGGTGTGGAACCCACCATAAACTGTGAAGCTCAGATAGATGTGGAAGTGTAAACGCAGGGTTTGGCTGAGTCGAATCAGCCTGGTCAGAGTAGGGACCTGTAGAATAGTCAATGAATGACGCGGAAACCCTACGGGGGTGATCAGAGAATGATAGAGCATGGTATGTAGTCTGATCAATGTTCGAAACCCGATGTGGAAATGCAATCGGCTCGGTGAGAGGTGAATCTGAATAGAAATTGAGTCTGGTTGCGGGTCGGGGTTTGGGAGAGGTTTTGATCCGTTCTGTGTGTGCGGACAAGGTGGCCATTGTATACAAGGGCTCTTCTAGAAACAGATGATAGGTGGTTTTCTGTAGAGAGTCCTCTGGGTGACTATCAAATGCCGGAAGAGTGTCTGTAGGATGAAAGGAATCGGATTCGAGAAAAAATTTGGATTCTTGGTTGTAATCACTCTTGGCATTTTCTATTTTTGGTTCCTGAGGATCGAAAAGGAGTGATTCTGTGTTATTAGTGATCTCGGGAATCAGGACCTCAGAGTCAGAGTCAGAGTCATGTGAACTGAGGTCGTAGATAGGCCTGGCGTGTTCAGGAAGGGGAATCTCTCCGCAATTATAGTCAGATCTGAAATTGTCGGAGAGTTGGCGAAAATGATCATGAATTCCACCACAGCACAAATCATCAGATGTGGAATCAGCAGCCTGACTGGGTTCTAGCCTATATGTCACTTCTGGGCTCAAAAAGATGTTCTGTTCAAGCTCTAAGCTGGTAGGATAGACCCCATTAAAACCTTGCTCATCCAACTCCTCAGTTTCTGTATCATAAATTGGCATGTTTTCTGAAAAATCAATCAGATTTCCTGAGGATGTTGGAAAAGGACATTCATCAAATAAAGGCCCGGAATCATATTCTGTAAAAATTTGATCTTTCTCATAAGGGGCCTCATAATCTTCCCAATAAGTTTCAGATCTAGGTTCTAGGCTTAGGATGTGGGTAGAATTATTAGAACCTAAGTCCGAATAACCTTCGAGGGTTACCTTATCAAAACAAGGGGCGGAATTTATACCCTCCAGAGGTTCAATTCTAATCTTGTTATTGCAGGAGTCTTGGAGTTCTAAGCTTGGTGATTTATGGCCTAGGGTTGGCTCAGCATTGTGTTCTCCTGCAACTTCCCAACCTATTTTAATGCTATCTTCTATTTGGGTTGGGAGTCGACAACCACCTTGTGCCTCAATCCCGAGGTCTGGGAAACTGGATTGATTCTTAGTACTGTTCCAAGATGACTCATCCTTTGTTTCTGGTATATACGGGTATTTCTGGTTGATAATTTGTTCTACTGATTTCATCATTTCTACCCATTTCATAAGGGCATCTTGGTGTTGTTCCCAAAGTACAGGATTTGTCAAGCATTGAAGGTATTCAGATTGGTGTAATTTTTCCATCTCAATGTATCCTGTCATGAGCATATCTCGGGTTGATCCTTTTATGGCTCCTGTAAATAGAGTTTGGGCACAGTTTATGATGAAGGCTGTGGTTGTTGGGACATCAACCTGAATATCTCCTATTGGTGTTGAGGTTTTTTCTTCTTTTTCATAGAATTTTATGGCATCCTCGATCATTTTATCTTTCATAGATCTCCGATATTCAGGTTTCTTGAATGGTAGTCTTAGGTGGTTTGGCTGCATATTTGGATTAGGTGGTGGAATCAAGATGTGGAATCAAAGGCTTCGATGTAGACTCATGTTGTGCCAAGATGGAAGAAGGGAGTATCAGAGGAAAGATTAATGTGGTGGTGCTGCATAAACAAGGGAACTGAGGCCTAACCTCAGGGCAAGTGAATTCCTAAAGGAGGTTTCAAGGACCTCCTTCCAAGCATATACTGAGGGACTGGATGAGATAAGCAGGTGCTGGACCCAATCAAGACACCCAAAAATTTGTTGGGTGACTATAGAGGTGCGGGGCAGATGGACCCCTTGATCAGAAAGATCGTCCACCTGAGAATTACCTGGGCAGCCAGAGAGGGAGAGTCCCGCGAAGACCCCTACACGGTAGAGCGTCCCCACGGGTTACAGGGTTTCCCCCACCCGACCTCTCTTGTCACTGCGGTTCCAGGTAGACCAGAATGGGGATCTTGACCTCTTAAGTCTACCAATTTTAAGATCAGGGTGCTTAAGGTTTTCACTTGAACTTTAGTCTTTTAAGTGCAAAGAGTGACCTAATTTAAGGTTGGTTGACCCAAGGGGTCAACTTTACCTCTTGTTTTCTTTGAGAGCTTTTAGGTCCTGTCTTTTAGGGTTCAAGTGTTTAGAGAGCCAATTGTTTTAGATTTTCTTTGAATAGGTATTTTCAGACAAGGGCTTGGGCACACTTCATTTGGTTTTCTCAATTCTTGCTTAAGGAGTGTGTCTCTAAATCCCTAGTGTTGGATCCTAGGTTGGCTCTACTTGGTCCAGTTAATTCTTTGTTGGGTAATTAGGGCTCAAGCAAGAATGTGTTAGCCCTTAAATACCCTTAATAGTGTGCAGAAATAATGAGTTGAAAACATGCAACTTTTATGGTTACTAAATATGGAAGACAGGTTAGCCCTATATTGCTTGTTCTTTTCTTTTCTTCCTCTTTAGAGCTTAGGGGTTAATAGTGAGAGGAAAAATTTACCTGTCTTCGGAGTGGTTGTCGTGTGGTTGCTTGTCTTCTTGAGTTCCTGTAGCTGCACAAAAGAGAGGAGATTATCAGAAATTAAAAAAAACAGGAATGTTTACCTCTAGAATAGCCGTTGCTCCCCGGCAACGGCGCCAAAATGAAACGTCGGTTTTGTTTTGTTATAACGTTGTAGTAAAGCCGGTTATGACCAACACTTCAAATATAAATTTTTTTACTCGGAAAATAAAAGAGTTCCCGAGGTCGAACTCAGGGAGCAAGTCGTATTCTAGAGATATACATGTTTCTTTTACAAAATAAAGAAAGAGAGAGGGAAAGAATTTGTTGTTCTTTTCGTTTTCTCCTCGTGATGTTCTTCTTTCTTTCTTTTCTTCAGATCTCCTTCTTCTTCTTTGTTCTGCAGAGGTGATGTTCCTCTTCAGATCTCCTAAGTCTTCCTTTCTTCTTCTTCTGCTTTGGCCGTTGCTCTTCTTTTCTTTCTTTCTTCAGCCTGCCTTCTTTCCTGCTCTGGCTGCTGACCTTCCGTCGTCTGAACCGGTGCTTCGACGACTTAACTATGCATTTGCTACAGTGCAGCTCCTTCTTCTTCCGCGGGTCTTCTTCTTCGCCTGCACACTTCAGAGTTTCTCGTCAGAAGCAAAACCTACTCTACCCTCCCCCCCCCGCGTCTCTCTTTCTCTCTGAAACCACTCTTGGGAAAGCTCTCCCAGAGCTACCGGGTCACCGGGTTCGGATCAGGCCCGGGTCCAGGCCCACCGGCGTGCGTGGTGGGCGAGGAGTGCAGGTCAGTCGAGTCGGGTCGGGTCGGTTCGGGTCAGGTCCGCGGGGCGTGAGCGCGGACGAGACCGGGTAACCGGGCGGGTGAAGGGGACCTCACCCCGTGTACTGAGGCAGTAAGGCTACTGCACTTTTGCATCTTATGTCGCTGCGGCTCTTCAGGCGTTTCCGAGGTGGGACTAAACGACCCACCTCAATTGCGCGCCCGCAGCGGGGAATTCAGCAGGAGATGGCAGCGTCACGCGGAGTTTTCTTCCTCAGCTGCGAACCTGGTGTTTTTGCCAAAACTCCTCGCAAGGCCTGGGAGTGAATCTGGGCTTGGCGCGGAGTGTGGCGCACCTGTAGCTGCAGGCGGAAGCAGGTCCTCCTGCGCGTCAATGGCGGCGGAGGTCGGGTGGCCTGTTCACAAGAAAACGGCCTCTCGGCCTAATCAGAGAGTGCCAGGAGCTTCACCAGGGTGCGGCGAAGCTCGTGTGGGTGGTGGCGAGGCGCGGGGCGGCGTGCGAGGGCTGCCCTAGGTCGGACTGTGGGTCGGAGGATGGGTCTGTTCGGTGGAGTTGCAGAGGGTGATGTGGGGGAAGTGGTAGGGCGGAGATTGATCAGGGTGAGGAGGCGGAGGTCCTGCGGTGGTTGGCGAGCCGTGTGGGTCGCTGAGGTGATGGGAGCGGCTCGCCGGAGGATGGCCGGAGGCGGAGAAGGTGAGGGTGAACAGGATCGGTCGAGGGTTTAATCAAATAAAAGACAGTGAGGAAAAGAAAGAGGGGGAGATGGGGAGGAGTTCTGACCTAGCTATGGAGACGAAAGGGGCCGAGACAGGGCGACAGTCGTATCGACTGTCGCCGGAGAAGAAGATGCCCAGGGGAAGGGGCGGCGGCGAGCAGAGGGCTGGAGAGGCGCCAGCTGGGTACGGCGTGGCGCAGGAAGAGCAGGGGAGGAGGTCTCTGCTGCTGGTATTACGGCAGAGCGAAGAGGAGGAGGGGGAGGAACCGCCGGAGCTGGTGGGCGTCTGCCGGAGGGAGAGGAGAAGAAAGTTGGGGGTTTTCTCCGTCAGACCCGAGCTGCCCTGGTCGGTGGAGCAGCGGGGGGTATTTATAGGGATGAAACAGGGAGGAAGGCGGAGGGAGACGACGTGTCTCCCTTGCCGGAGAATGGTCGGAAACACGAACCCATACCGTCCGTGCGTTCGCACGGCCGGTATGGTGGGCTACAATGACCAGGGGGGTGCCCCTGCGACGGCTGACGACGCAGGGCACCCCCGGTTTACTTGCCAGGTCCCCCACCTCACCCTGCGCGGCGCCACGCTCCGCGCAAGGTCGCCGGAGCATGGTGCTGGCAGGGTTTTGCAGGAGGGACCTGATTGCAAAGAACGAAGGAGAGTTAGGGGCCAAAATGCGAGGGTTCAAAAGTTGAGGGCCAAAGAGTAAATATATGAGGACCAAAGTGTAAAGTCGATCAAGGAGGTTTCTTCTTAGGCTCAAGTTTTTATACATGACTAATTAGGACCTAAGGAATCTGATGGTGAATTTCATTTTCTATATTAAACCTTGTTTGACCGGTCAATTTACGCAAAAACCCAAATTAAGTTATTAATTGGGCATGGTTCTCAATGTAGGTTAAAATGGGTTCTGAAGGCCAAATTGAAGGTTCTAAACCCTAGAGATTATTTTTCTATTAATTTTAGAGGGTTTATTCTATTTTTACTTTGCCTCGAACCTTGTGAATTGAAGTGGGTTGTTTTAGGGTTACAGATTATCATTTAGTTTCTTGGAATTGCTGTAGCCCTTGCTAGATCATTTCATCCCACTTTTATTCTTATTAAGTTGCTTTGACCTGTGTTTGGGCCATGAATTACCCTGTATGCAGATTATACTGGTAAAATTGCATTTTTACCCCTTATGACTTGTTTTCTCCTTAAACTCAGAATTCTCTGAGTTAAGCCTTTCCTTGAGATATGTAGGAGCTTTTATCCTTTGTATTAGGTCAAAATGAGCTAGTTATGGCTCATGATGAGGTTCTCATCATACCCCCATGCCTAGCTTTTGCTAGTCCCTTAGCAAAAACTTAAGGTTTCAACCCTTGTTCTAGACCATGAAGTTTTTAATAGTTTTAGATAAGTGCCCCTTTTTTATTTGAGCATAGATTAGGTTAGAATGCTGACCATAGGCCTAAAAGGTACTCTAGTACCAATCAAGATCCAAATCTGTCTAGCCTTAGCCTCAGTCTTTTAGCAAAGGTTTTTAAGGTCCACAAGAACTAACCTAAGGTTTATTGGACTTCGTGGTTAAAGCACCCGTGCTTGAAATGATTTTAGCCCTGGCTCAGTTCGCAGTGCGTTTTGTAAGAGAGAGATAGAAAGTTTTTCTGTTTGGAGAGTTTTCTCTCTCTTTTTCTTTTTAGTTCTAGCCTAGGATTGGCTTTTCAACACAGTCTGTCTCAGATTCCTTGCTCCCATCATCAATCCTCAAGGGTTCCTGGCGATCGATGCTTCGAGATAGCACCGCCCATGGCAACCCCCGGAACCCTGGCTATTGAGATTTCGAGATAATCCCATCCATGGTATTCCGTGGCCGAATCCAGACCCTGGCAATTGACACTTCGAGATAATGCCATCCATGGAATCTGAACCAGCAGAGTGCTTACATGCCCCCAGAAGGATATGTAAATATCCTAGGAGACAAGCACCGAGGAGATGATATTTTGTTACGCATCTTCGAGGGGATTTCCCGCCTCTCCGCGCTGGGAACTCGTCCAAATCAACTTGTGTTGATCGGCCGCTCCTATTCTAGGTGTTCTTTTCAGAATTTTGCGACGCTTCTGCGTGATTCTGATTTTTACGCTTACTGAACCAGGTCGTGTGTGAGATTAGGGTGCTTAGGTTACTGAGTCCCGTAAACCAAAAATTAGTTAACGAGGCCGAATACTCCCTAAGCCTTAGACCTAATACTTCAGCTTTTCATTTTCCTCAACCTCTTGAGGAGTGTCCAGATCTTAATGGGTACTACGAGTCTATTCAAGAATGCCTAAGGTTTGCATTCTTACTAATCTCATTGTGCACTTTTCAGTTATTTTCTTGAATGAGGTCTAGAACTTAGGTTAATTCCTTAGTTCCTGACTAATGACTATCACCTTTTTTATAATTTTGTGCTCCTTTTTCATTTTGTTTCTTTTCTCCTTCACAAAATTTCCTTCTCCTCTTTTCCTCTTATTCTTTTTCGAAAATTTTTTAATTTTTATGGTGTTTTTGGCATATGTGAATTTTTTTTTGTTTGAAACTTTTTCTTACAAGTTTTTGTACTTTCCTACCCCCCCATGCCTAAGATTTGCAATGTCCTCATTGTAACCTAGGGGTTTTTATTCAACTAAGTTCATACATTAGGATAGCTGTTTTGATGAATCTCAGATGCAAGCACCTGAGGTGGAGTCGGCTGCCCTAAAGTGTGAACTTCAAGTGCAAAAAGCTGTCAGAACAAGTTTCAGGTTTTCAAAGAGAATGACGGGCTGCCTCCCGTTGAGCGCTAAATTTGATGCCTTCAGCCAAGCGGGAAATGCGATGGAGAGGGGGTGGTCAAATCAGCAGAGTTTTGTAAGACAAGCACCTTGATTAAGAGCCTGGTTGGTCCAACCAGGTGCTTGTTTAGATCAAACCCAATCAATCTGGTGGGTTGATAGATGTGGATAAAAAGGTGTGGAACCCACCATAAACTGTGAAGCTCAGATAGATGTGGAAGTGTAAACGCAGGGTTTGGCTGAGTCGAATCAGCCTGGTCAGAGTAGGGACCTGTAGAATAGTCAATGAATGACGCGGAAACCCTACGGGGGTGATCAGAGAATGATAGAGCATGGTATGTAGTCTGATCAATGTTCGAAACCCGATGTGGAAATGCAATCGGCTCGGTGAGAGGTGAATCTGAATAGAAATTGAGTCTGGTTGCGGGTCGGGGTTTGGGAGAGGTTTTGATCCGTTCTGTGTGTGCGGACAAGGTGGCCATTGTATACAAGGGCTCTTCTAGAAACAGATGATAGGTGGTTTTCTGTAGAGAGTCCTCTGGGTGACTATCAAATGCCGGAAGAGTGTCTGTAGGATGAAAGGAATCGGATTCGAGAAAAAATTTGGATTCTTGGTTGTAATCACTCTTGGCATTTTCTATTTTTGGTTCCTGAGGATCGAAAAGGAGTGATTCTGTGTTATTAGTGATCTCGGGAATCAGGACCTCAGAGTCAGAGTCAGAGTCATGTGAACTGAGGTCGTAGATAGGCCTGGCGTGTTCAGGAAGGGGAATCTCTCCGCAATTATAGTCAGATCTGAAATTGTCGGAGAGTTGGCGAAAATGATCATGAATTCCACCACAGCACAAATCATCAGATGTGGAATCAGCAGCCTGACTGGGTTCTAGCCTATATGTCACTTCTGGGCTCAAAAAGATGTTCTGTTCAAGCTCTAAGCTGGTAGGATAGACCCCATTAAAACCTTGCTCATCCAACTCCTCAGTTTCTGTATCATAAATTGGCATGTTTTCTGAAAAATCAATCAGATTTCCTGAGGATGTTGGAAAAGGACATTCATCAAATAAAGGCCCGGAATCATATTCTGTAAAAATTTGATCTTTCTCATAAGGGGCCTCATAATCTTCCCAATAAGTTTCAGATCTAGGTTCTAGGCTTAGGATGTGGGTAGAATTATTAGAACCTAAGTCCGAATAACCTTCGAGGGTTACCTTATCAAAACAAGGGGCGGAATTTATACCCTCCAGAGGTTCAATTCTAATCTTGTTATTGCAGGAGTCTTGGAGTTCTAAGCTTGGTGATTTATGGCCTAGGGTTGGCTCAGCATTGTGTTCTCCTGCAACTTCCCAACCTATTTTAATGCTATCTTCTATTTGGGTTGGGAGTCGACAACCACCTTGTGCCTCAATCCCGAGGTCTGGGAAACTGGATTGATTCTTAGTACTGTTCCAAGATGACTCATCCTTTGTTTCTGGTATATACGGGTATTTCTGGTTGATAATTTGTTCTACTGATTTCATCATTTCTACCCATTTCATAAGGGCATCTTGGTGTTGTTCCCAAAGTACAGGATTTGTCAAGCATTGAAGGTATTCAGATTGGTGTAATTTTTCCATCTCAATGTATCCTGTCATGAGCATATCTCGGGTTGATCCTTTTATGGCTCCTGTAAATAGAGTTTGGGCACAGTTTATGATGAAGGCTGTGGTTGTTGGGACATCAACCTGAATATCTCCTATTGGTGTTGAGGTTTTTTCTTCTTTTTCATAGAATTTTATGGCATCCTCGAACATTTTATCTTTCATAGATCTCCGATATTCAGGTTTCTTGAATGGTAGTCTTAGGTGGTTTGGCTGCATATTTGGATTAGGTGGTGGAATCAAGATGTGGAATCAAAGGCTTCGATGTAGACTCATGTTGTGCCAAGATGGAAGAAGGGAGTATCAGAGGAAAGATTAATGTGGTGGTGCTGCATAAACAAGGGAACTGAGGCCTAACCTCAGGGCAAGTGAATTCCTAAAGGAGGTTTCAAGGACCTCCTTCCAAGCATATACTGAGGGACTGGATGAGATAAGCAGGTGCTGGACCCAATCAAGACACCCAAAAATTTGTTGGGTGACTATAGAGGTGCGGGGCAGATGGACCCCTTGATCAGAAAGATCGTCCACCTGAGAATTACCTGGGCAGCCAGAGAGGGAGAGTCCCGCGAAGACCCCTACACGGTAGAGCGTCCCCACGGGTTACAGGGTTTCCCCCACCCGACCTCTCTTGTCACTGCGGTTCCAGGTAGACCAGAATGGGGATCTTGACCTCTTAAGTCTACCAATTTTAAGATCAGGGTGCTTAAGGTTTTCACTTGAACTTTAGTCTTTTAAGTGCAAAGAGTGACCTAATTTAAGGTTGGTTGACCCAAGGGGTCAACTTTACCTCTTGTTTTCTTTGAGAGCTTTTAGGTCCTGTCTTTTAGGGTTCAAGTGTTTAGAGAGCCAATTGTTTTAGATTTTCTTTGAATAGGTATTTTCAGACAAGGGCTTGGGCACACTTCATTTGGTTTTCTCAATTCTTGCTTAAGGAGTGTGTCTCTAAATCCCTAGTGTTGGATCCTAGGTTGGCTCTACTTGGTCCAGTTAATTCTTTGTTGGGTAATTAGGGCTCAAGCAAGAATGTGTTAGCCCTTAAATACCCTTAATAGTGTGCAGAAATAATGAGTTGAAAACATGCAACTTTTATGGTTACTAAATATGGAAGACAGGTTAGCCCTATATTGCTTGTTCTTTTCTTTTCTTCCTCTTTAGAGCTTAGGGGTTAATAGTGAGAGGAAAAATTTACCTGTCTTCGGAGTGGTTGTCGTGTGGTTGCTTGTCTTCTTGAGTTCCTGTAGCTGCACAAAAGAGAGGAGATTATCAGAAATTAAAAAAAACAGGAATGTTTACCTCTAGAATAGCCGTTGCTCCCCGGCAACGGCGCCAAAATGAAACGTCGGTTTTGTTTTGTTATAACGTTGTAGTAAAGCCGGTTATGACCAACACTTCAAATATAAATTTTTTTACTCGGAAAATAAAAGAGTTCCCGAGGTCGAACTCAGGGAGCAAGTCGTATTCTAGAGATATACATGTTTCTTTTACAAAATAAAGAAAGAGAGAGGGAAAGAATTTGTTGTTCTTTTCGTTTTCTCCTCGTGATGTTCTTCTTTCTTTCTTTTCTTCAGATCTCCTTCTTCTTCTTTGTTCTGCAGAGGTGATGTTCCTCTTCAGATCTCCTAAGTCTTCCTTTCTTCTTCTTCTGCTTTGGCCGTTGCTCTTCTTTTCTTTCTTTCTTCAGCCTGCCTTCTTTCCTGCTCTGGCTGCTGACCTTCCGTCGTCTGAACCGGTGCTTCGACGACTTAACTATGCATTTGCTACAGTGCAGCTCCTTCTTCTTCCGCGGGTCTTCTTCTTCGCCTGCACACTTCAGAGTTTCTCGTCAGAAGCAAAACCTACTCTACCCTCCCCCCCCCGCGTCTCTCTTTCTCTCTGAAACCACTCTTGGGAAAGCTCTCCCAGAGCTACCGGGTCACCGGGTTCGGATCAGGCCCGGGTCCAGGCCCACCGGCGTGCGTGGTGGGCGAGGAGTGCAGGTCAGTCGAGTCGGGTCGGGTCGGTTCGGGTCAGGTCCGCGGGGCGTGAGCGCGGACGAGACCGGGTAACCGGGCGGGTGAAGGGGACCTCACCCCGTGTACTGAGGCAGTAAGGCTACTGCACTTTTGCATCTTATGTCGCTGCGGCTCTTCAGGCGTTTCCGAGGTGGGACTAAACGACCCACCTCAATTGCGCGCCTGCAGCGGGGAATTCAGCAGGAGATGGCAGCGTCACGCGGAGTTTTCTTCCTCAGTTGCGAACCTGGTGTTTTTGCCAAAACTCCTCGCAAGGCCTGGGAGTGAATCTGGGCTTGGCGCGGAGCGTGGCGCACCTGTAGCTGCAGGCGGAAGCAGGTCCTCCTGCGCGTCAATGGCGGCGGAGGTCGGGTGGCCTGTTCACAAGAAAACGGCCTCTCGGCCTAATCAGAGAGTGCCAGGAGCTTCGCCAGGGTGCGGCGAAGCTCGTGTGGGTGGTGGCGAGGCGCGGGGCGGCGTGCGAGGGCTGCCCTAGGTCGGACTGTGGGTCGGAGGATGGGTCTGTTCGGTGGAGTTGCAGAGGGTGATGTGGGGGAAGTGGTAGGGCGGAGATTGATCAGGGTGAGGAGGCGGAGGTCCTGCGGTGGTTGGCGAGCCGTGTGGGTCGCTGAGGTGATGGGAGCGGCTCGCCGGAGGATGGCCGGAGGCGGAGAAGGTGAGGGTGAACAGGATCGGTCGAGGGTTTAATCAAATAAAAGACAGTGAGGAAAAGAAAGAGGGGGAGATGGGGAGGAGTTCTGACCTAGCTATGGAGACGAAAGGGGCCGAGACAGGGCGACAGTCGTATCGACTGTCGCCGGAGAAGAAGATGCCCAGGGGAAGGGGCGGCGGCGAGCAGAGGGCTGGAGAGGCGCCAGTTGGGTACGGCGTGGCGCAGGAAGAGCAGGGGAGGAGGTCTCTGCTGCTGGTATTACGGCAGAGCGAAGAGGAGGAGGGGGAGGAACCGCCGGAGCTGGTGGGCGTCTGCCGGAGGGAGAGGAGAAGAAAGTTGGGGGTTTTCTCCGTCAGACCCGAGCTGCCCTGGTCGGTGGAGCAGCGGGGGGTATTTATAGGGATGAAACATGGAGGAAGGCGGAGGGAGACGACGTGTCTCCCTCGCCGGAGAATGGTCGGAAACACGAACCCATACCGTCCGTGCGTTCGCACGGCCGGTATGGTGGGCTACAATGACCAGGGGGGTGCCCCTGCGACGGCTGACGACGCAGGGCACCCCCGGTTTACTTGCCAGGTCCCCCACCTCACCCTGCGCGGCGCCATGCTCCGCGCAAGGTCGCCGGAGCATGGTGCTGGCAGGGTTTTGCAGGAGGGACCTGATTGCAAAGAACGAAGGAGAGTTAGGGGCCAAAATGCGAGGGTTCAAAAGTTGAGGGCCAAAGAGTAAATATATGAGGACCAAAGTGTAAAGTCGATCAAGGAGGTTTCTTCTTAGGCTCAAGTTTTTATACATGACTAATTAGGACCTAAGGAATCTGATGGTGAATTTCATTTTCTATATTAAACCTTGTTTGACCGGTCAATTTACGCAAAAACCCAAATTAAGTTATTAATTGGGCATGGTTCTCAATGTAGGTCAAAATGGGTTCTGAAGGCCAAATTGAAGGTTCTAAACCCTAGAGATTATTTTTCTATGAATTTTAGAGGGTTTATTCTATTTTTACTTTGCCTCGAACCTTGTGAATTGAAGTGGGTTGTTTTAGGGTTACAGATTATCATTTAGTTTCTTGGAATTGCTGTAGCCCTTGCTAGTCATTTCATCCCACTTTTATTCTTATTAAGTTGCTTTGACCTGTGTTTGGGCCATGAATTACCCTGTATGCAGATTATACTGGTAAAATTGCATTTTTACCCCTTATGACTTGTTTTCTCCTTAAACTCAGAATTCTCTGAGTTAAGCCTTTCCTTGAGATATGTAGGAGCTTTTATCCTTTGTATTAGGTCAAAATGAGCTAGTTATGGCTCATGATGAGGTTCTCATCACACATCACCAGCCCTTTTGGTGCCTTCTCCCCACTCTCTTCAACTTGGGCCACGCCAAGGAGGAGGACTCTTCCACTTCAAGGAGGATGGCCAGGCGAGGGAGAAGGACGTAGGGTGGACATCCACCCTTGGAGAGAAGCTTAGGGCACGCCCCCTTAGGGCTTGCCTTGGAGGACATCACCTTGGCGGAGCACAGCAAGGAAGGAGTTGGAGGATTCTTTTCAAGATTGGGATCCACCAACCTTGGAGCAAGAAGCCCTCTTCTTCACCATCTATCTAGAGGATTTGTGTTTGCTTTTCTTATTTGCAATTTTCTAGTAGTATAAGCATTCCTCTACTAGGCCTTTTTGTAAAACAGCTTTTCATTTATCTAGTTGCCTTCTTTGCAATTTCTTATTTGCATTTCTACTTGCTTTGTTTTTAGCATTCTTCACTCCCTCTCCCTAATTATTCTAGGCCTCCACTTGCCTAGAGTGAGCTTAGGGAGAGGCTCTACTTGCCACTTAGAAGTAGTATTTAAATTTGAAGTGTAAATCACTTTCCCGCCACCATTTCGAATGTTGTCTTAATTCAAAACCAAAAAAAATGATATATTGAAAATTACCATGAGATTTGTATTCCAAGCAAGAGAATCAATTTTGCAAACATTTGGCCTCCTTGGACGACCATAGATACTCCCCTATCTAGGAATATAAATTTAAGAGTTGATCGATTTTATGCGTTACAACGACGTATTTAACAAACTGCATGAAATCGCTGTCAAGTGGTCGGGCGAGCCGCGCGATCGGGAGCTGCAGGTGTTGTGAGTGTCGACGGCTCGCGACTGGCGTGCACGGGCTAGCACACGAGGAAGAAGGTCTGCGTTGGCTAGTTGAGAGCGTGGAGAAGTTCGCGACAGAGCGGGCAGAAAGGGAGTTGGCGTGCGCGGTGGAGGGCGAGGGTGACCTGCTGCTTGCACGGATGCTTGCGGGTGCTGATGGGGTGCGCTGGGGTGCTTGGCCGGCCGCTGCAGAGGCGTGCAGTGGCTAGTTGCGGGCGGAAGAGAGAGTGCAATAGAGCAAAGAAGAGGGAGGCAGTGGTGCCTGCAGGCGTGCACTGGAGGCGAGGGCGCCTGCAGGTGCACGCGAAAAGGTGAGGCCGGCCTGCTGTCACCTTGCTGCTGCTGCTGTGGGGCTTGGCTGGCTGCTGCAGGGTGTACGGTGGCCGGTTGAGCTTCACAAATTGAAGCTTGCGGTAATGGCTGAAATGGCATGAAAGGTGAAAACAGGGAGGAAGGCCACCACTCCCACCGGCTCTTTGATGAGCTGGGCGGTGGTGGTCTCACAGTGGTGGTTGTGCACCACCGTGAGGTGCTCCTGTTCTTCGGGTGTCTCCGAGGAGGGCCAGTGTATGGAGGGAGAGGACGGTGGCTTGGAAGGAGAAGTGCTGGGTTTTTTGGCATTGGACCAGGCTCCTCCAAGAAGAAGAAACTGTGGTCTTTTTAAAGAAGAGGAAGAGCATGCACAGCCTTGCCCTGGCTGTGCATGGCTCACATGCGGCTGCAGGGAGAGGCTGGTATGGCTTGGCAGGGAGAGCATGAGTAGGGAATGGTGCGAGGAGAAGAAGTTGTTCCATGCAGCCGCGGGGAAGATTTAAAAATCAAGTGAAATAAAAAATAAAAAGATGGTGAATTAGCAAATATGCACTTGAGGAAAAATGTTAAATGCAAGGCCACTTATTTACTCTCCTCTCCTCTCAATTAAATGCATGCATGCATGTATTTTTACAAATGCGATTATGGAACCCTAATATGCATTGGTAATGATAGGGAATAGCACAAGAAGGCACTATTGCAGGTGTATTTTTGCGGTGCAATCACATGCGTGGTAGAGCTTGGCCGGCCGTTGCAGGGGTGCACGGTGGCCGGTTGAGCTTCAAAGCTTGAAGCTTTGTGGCAATGGCGGAATTGTCTTGAACGATGAATTCAGAGAAGAGAAGACCACCACGCCCACCGGCTCTTTGATGAGCTTGGCAGTGGTGGTTTCACGAGGGTGGTTGTGCACCACAGGGAGGTACTCCTGCCCGCAAAGTGGCTCCTCAGAGAGGAGCGGCTGCGTATGGAGGGAGAGGGGGGAGAAGGCTTGGAAGGGAAGAGCTGTTGTGTGGGTTTTTTTTTCGTGGACCAGGCTCAGCTTGCAAGGAAGAAGCCATGCCTTTTTTATAGAGGAAGAAGGCATGCACAGCCATGCCTTGGCTGTGCATGGGTTGCATGCAGCTGCAGGGTGAGCTTGAGCAGGGAATCGCTGAGCAGGACATGGCACGAAGAAGAAGGGGCCATTCCTTGCAGCCTCGGGAAGAATTTCAAAGTCAAATAGAAATAGAAAATAAAGATGGAGATTTTGCAAGGCAGCACTTGAGGAAAACGTAAATTTCGAGGACATTTTATTCACTCTCCTCCCCTCTCAATTAAATGCATGCATGCGTGTACTTTTACAAATGCGACTATGGATGCCTTATATGCATTGGTAATGCTAGAAAATAGCACAAGATGGCACAATTGTTGGTGTATTTTTGCTGTGCAATCATACCCCCATGCCTATCTTTTGCTAGTCCCTAGCAAAATAGCATTTAGAAATGATCTTCAGCTGAAGATTTTCTTCTGAGGCGATATAGGTGTGTTTATTGTTGGATATTGTGAGAACCAATTGCAGAGAAGACTACTAGTACTTTTAGTCTCACATGACATTGATCATCTCTCGACTAACCAGGACTATTGATATTTAAACATGAAGTACGATTTCCAGGACCCAGGAGGTTTTTGCCATACTCGAGAGCTCAAGAGATTATGGCTTGTGCATAGTGAAGGATCAAGACTGACCAGATGAACATTCAGACTCAAGCCTAGGGTTTCACGAATTTTTAAGTATAGGTTGGTCCCAGTTTCAGCTCGTGTCTTCGGATTGACCCTTAAAAAGATGACGGAAAACTCAACTCCCATTTTCTGACATTTGTGGCTCAAAGAAAATAGGGTATTTGTAACTTGCCTTGAAGATCTTTTGTAGGGTGATTTTACAGACATTTGTGAGATATATTAACTTATTTGCATCTTCTCTTTTATTTATTTATTTATTTTTTTTGAAACACATGTCAGTATATCTCTTACAACATTATTTGGAAGAGCACACACTTTCTTTTTGGTGGGAGAGTTCCTTTTTGTTGGAAAGAGTCTCTCCTAAACACAAGACAAAGCCTGGGATAAAAAGTCTACCTGCGTGCACAGGTAAGGACTCCACTTTCCCTAATGAACACTAGGGTTGGATCTTATGTTCACCTAGTCTTTCTTGATATGTGTAGTGTGAACCAAGATTACTTAGGCTCTCGAATAGAAGCAAACCAATGGATCCTGTACTAGTGTCTCAGGTACAAGAATACGTCCTTCGTTAGGAGAGATTCTGATCTATCTTGTCAATGCTCAAGTGAATTAAGTCGAGCCAGAGCGAATCAAGCTTCTGTGGCCTGGAAAGTCTTCAAAACAGTGGTTAAATATCCATAAACACTTATTGTATTTTTGTTTCAGCCTTTAGATCATTACTAAACACCATTTTCATTTTTCATTTTTTTATATGTATATATATAGATAGAAACTGCATGATACCATAAAATACCAAGATCCTAAGGATGCCTATCCACCCCTCCATGCCAAATGATGCTATGTCCTCATATGCATGCAGGGTAAGGTAGAGGAAGGATGAAAGATCGAGTAACGAGAGCTGAAGTGTAGGGTATACAGCAGGGTGGTAGGGTGGGTGGATGGTGGGTGGTGAAGTATCTGGCATTTCTTGGGACGAGAGTGTCCCAGGCGGATCGGAAAACAAGTCAGGAGGAAGAAGTTGGCCCTCAGATTGGCCAAGAAGAGGGGCTTCTTGGATAGATGGATCCAAAAAGGAATAGCCCCAGTGAGAAGTATGTGGGCTCAAGGTCCCAGTGTGGAGTTGCAAATCCGCCTGATTTGGCGGGAAAGAAAGGGCAATCCGATCTTCAAGAGTGTGGACCGGCGGTGAGTAGCTCGGATATGACTCAGACCACGAGGTATGGGAAGCGAAGGAAACCTCATCAGAAGTCTAGTCAGGAGAAGGTATGGGAATAGGGAGGGATGGGGGATCGTCACAGTATGTGTTGATCAGGCAGTCGTCAGTGTTTACAGGTAATCTGCAGCAATCAGAATAGATCCCAATTAGTTCGATACACACACTGACGGCCATGTCCTCGTCAGAAGTGTCATCCACGATGCAATCTCAATCAAAGTTCTTGGTTGCCTTGAAGATGTTAAGTTTGAGCTTTTCAGATCCAACAGCAATCTCAATACAGCCCGACTCACAGTCGATATGGGCGCAGGCTGTGGCCAAGAAAAGTCGACCAAGGATTATCGGACAATCAGAAAGTGAGCTAGGAACTTCCATATCTAAGAGGAGAAAGTCAACAGGAAAACAGAGACTGTTGACCCTAACCACCACGTCATCCACCACACCCTTTGGAATTTTGACAGAAAGATCTGCCAACTGTAATGTGACAGGGGTGGGTTTCAGATTTCCCAAGGAAAATTTCTCGAGCATGATGGTTGGTATAAGATTGATGGAAGATCCTAGATCAAGCAGGGCATGGTTAAAATTGCAGCCTTTGATGCTACAGGAAATAAGCGGTGTGCCCGGATCTTTCTGCTTCGGTGGAAAATTTGACAGTATAGCACAACTCGCATGAGGCGAGAGAACCACCGGATTCTTGGTTTTCTTTGACTGTCGCCTGGGTGTTGTGTAGTCTTTGAAAAATTGGGCGATAGTAGGTATGTGGTCGATAGCCTCCAGTTGGGGTACCTTGATTTCAACATCCTTGAACAAATTACGTAGGTTATCAAAGGCCTGTGTATCTTTCTTCTTGCCTTTTGGCTCCCTCAGTAGAGCCTCAGGGAATGGGACTGATTCTGGCACCAATTTGGGTGTATCGTCCTCTCGCGAATGCGGTGCGCATTTCGAATGAGAGGGCGATGAAGAAGACGGGCCAGGATCAGGTCGAGGCGGATCGACGATCTGCTTACCGCTCCTCGTAGTGATAGCATTGGACGATGCGGGTCCAGTGGGATCATATGGCAGAGGGTTCGTAATAGGGACATAAGAGTGAGGTGCTGCAGCGAGATTAGCCTGAAATCCCGGTGGAATGCTCGGAGCCTACAGAATCTGATGAACCTGCCCCTGAGAAGGTTGTACCTGTGGTTGAGGACCACAGGGTACGAAATTTCATGGGTTTGGAGTAGGTTGGGCAGGAAGAGTGCCCTGAGATCGAGTCGCCATGCATAGTTGACTGATCTCAGCATTCTACTGCGCCAATTGGTGCTGAAGAGAGGTCATGTTCTCTTCATGGCTCTTTGACATTTCCATCATCATACGCATCAATTTATCAAGAGGACTTGATGCGTGTTCTGTTTGTGGTACGCAAGGGCTTGATGGCGGATTCGCCATAGGATTAGACTGGGCCCTTGGGATGACAGGTGCGGACGGTCGCATTGGTCCACCCGCGGGGTTTTGGCGCTGCGGGTTGTTGGACCATGTGAAGTTCGGATGATTTCGCCACCCTAGGTTATAAGTGGCAGAGAACGGGTTGTTCCCCAGGGGGCAAGCGTCTTCTATGCCAGAAGACGCGTCCGCATGTAAATATGCATCTGAGCACACGGAGGCTTGGTCCTCCGTGTCAAAATACTGGCTCGCAGAAGCCAGATCCACATGACTTACCGAATCGCTCGGCGTGACACTCGGTAAGGAAGGTCTTACGGGGTTTCTCGGGATAAGCCTGGTGTTGGAAGAATTGGAATTGTGACGAAGTGGTGAGGTGGGGGTGTTTGCCATAGAACAGGCGGGGTTGGCCAGACGCTCGTCCAGCTTCTTGTGCACGACGGAGACTTCGTCCAATTTCTGTGCGATAAGGCTAAGATCAGTGGATGAATGGGAGGGCCCTGTGTCAACTTCGTGGACATTACGGGGCAAGTTGGAACGATTAAAGGCGATAATGGAGGCATTGTTCATTGAGTTTTTACTCAAATTTTCAAATAATTCGAATGCTCCATTCTCGTCCTTATTCATAAAATTCCCTCCGCAGGAAGCGTCTGCAATCTGCTTCAAAGTCTCATTTAGCCCATAGTAGAAAATCTGGGCTATATGCCACTTAGGCAGATCGTGGTGCGGACACTTCCTGAGGAGGTCATTATATCTCTCCCAAGCCTCATAAAACTGTTCGCCGTTTTGTTACGTAAAAGAGGTGATAGCACGGCGAAGCGCATTGGTTCGCCCGATTGGGAAGAACTTCTTGAGAAACACTGTTCGCATCTCTTCCCAAGAGTGGATGGTTCTCCCAAGGGTGTATAGCCACTGCGACGCTTTATCCCGCAAAGAAAATGGGAACATTTTCATGAGGACTATAGGTAACCCGATATTTCTTAGTTTAATAGTTTCAGCCAATCGGGTTAGGTCTTCCAAGTGGAGAAAAGGATCTTCACTTGCAAGACCATGGAAGTGAAAATTTATTAGGCCAATTATGTTCGGTTTCAATTCAAATTCGTCCCCACCCATGGGGACCCGAATTTGTCCTATGGTCTCTGTAGCAGCGGGATTTTGATAGGAGCTAAGAGACCTAGGCTCCTCCCGTTTAGGAGGGTTCTGCATTTCCTCCAATGTTTCTCGAATGGCTTAAATTTATTCGTTATACATTTCCATTTGGGCTTGGAGGCGGGTTATGGGATCCAAGGCTCCACCACCTGGTGGGTTTTGAGGGTGATTTCCTCCCTCGGGATTTGGGGGTAGGCGTGCAGCCATGTTTGTGGAGGAGGAAGATGATTCGGCTTCTTTTCTAAATTTATCAGAAAATTCACACAGTTCAGGGTTTTATGACCTCCTCCCAAACATGCACTACTGCAGGAAGAATTGGGGAGATAAGAAGGGAAGAGAGATGAGAGAAATGACGCCATAAAGGTACACTTGATGACAAATCAATACAATCAAATTCCTAACCTCTACAGTGTGCCCTTAGACCTAAAGATCTAAGTTACCTACTATCACGAACTACGGAACCGAATGCGAGCACCGTGGAACCACCGGGCCAGAATGAAAGGCCGTTTGCCCCAGTCTTAGACACCCGATAGCACTCGGGAACCCTCACCAGCACGTAGGCGCTACACACAGGTAGTTAGACCTCCAATCCTTAATAAGGGTCAAGTTGCTACCAATTTTAGTTAGAGGCTTAGGATCAAGTGCTTCTGGAATGTGAAGGGCATTATTTACGAGTAATGCCCAAGTGATTGATTTTATGAGTGTGTAAATCAAGCATGCAATGGGGAAATCTCCCCGAGTTGAAGTTTTAATTGGTGAATGGTTTTTAGAGTTCAGCCTTAAATAGTATGGATTTTAGGATTTCTCTGATTTACCAATTCAACCAATCTTCGGGTTTTGAGAGAATACAAGTTTTCTTCTAAGCCCAACAAACCCTTCTTCAATGTCAGTTGGTTAATGCATGCTAAAATGCAATGGGCTTCCCTAAATGGAGATTTCTATGTGTGGATGCACAAATAAGTTTTAGATTAGTGTGAAAGGGAGCCAAAGCACTTCAATTCAAGTGCTTCCAATCACCAAAATGATTTGCACACACAAGGCTCAACCAAAAGATAAAGAAAATCAAATTGTTGGGGTTGAAGTATTCGGGATCGAATCTTAGACACGTGAAAGGTTGAGGTGGGGTTGGAATTAACTCAATTCCAAGTCTCCCCACCAAAAAGGTGATCCTGAATTGTAGATAAATGAGGCAAAGAGGGATAGCAATCAATCTTTTTTATTTGCCTCAAAGAATACTTCACACGACGAAAGATTCAAGAATCAAGATTCTTAGATTTTCGCTATGCGAAGTTTGGCAGGAAATCCCGGGGTGGTGGGAGTGATGACAAATAATCAAACAAGTGATTTTTAATCCACTTGCCCCAAGAGATCCCAAAAATTTTTTCTAGTTTTTTTTTAGTTTTCTTTTTTTTTTATTAAGGTGACAAGTTAACCTAAGTTGATAAGAAAGAAAGACCTACTTGTTCAGCAACGTGTGCGAAGCTCCAGTGCGGTGTTGACGTCTTCACGCTCTCGTTCCCGCCTTGGATTTGCCCACGTTTCCGACTTCGTATGCCTGTCTTCTCCTTGCAATAGGTTCACCTGCACAGCAACAAACAAAAACACCTGTGAAGAGAAGGGTGTGAGAAGAGAAAAGTTAAAGGAATGGAATAGAAACTTACTTGAATACGCACTTCCCCGGCAACGGTGCCATGAAAGATTATGGTCGGGCCCCGATAGGTTGTGCAATATGGTGATTTTATCGTTGAAATGTGTATGGTGGTTAACCTAAATCGAGCCTAACCATCTCTTTACAAAATTTTTAGCCTGGCCTAGTTGATTTTATCTTGGTCACTTTTATGCCCAGGGTCTAACTCAGGGAAGTGGGATTAGAAGTGAAGTTTCTACGCCTTTCCTACAACGAATCTCTTCTATTCGTTTATTATATTTTTGATGTTTTTCTATTTAGATTTTTTTCTAATAATTCTTGTCCTTGAGGCACACCCTCAAAATTAGGTTCTTGGCTTTGAACCAAATTAGGGTTCCAAAATTGGTCTTCCTAGTCACAAGACTGAGTACCTACAAGTCAAGGATTATCTTTTCTCTTTTATATATATTTTTTTATCTTTTTAATGGCATGAAAGAGAAATAGAAATAAAGTAAATATAGTATAGATATATATGTATATATTATATATGTATAAAGGGGTGGGGGTGGAGATGGCATGTAGCATGGTATCGAGTCGGTTGTCGTCTAGAAAGACGCAACCAACAGGATGAGGTGCTGCATGGAATGTAAGGTGGATGGGTGGAAGATGAGTGTGAACATGCTTTCTGTACACGTGTATCGGGGAATATCAGCAATAGGTGCAGATATTCCCGTGATACCACATATGGTAAGTGATATGAAAATATATATGTATATATGTAAATATACATATCTATATGTATATATATACATGGTTATAACTATATAGGTATATGTGTAGTTATATGTATATATATATATATATATGTATATATATATAGATATGTAAATATATGTATAGATATATAGATGTATAGATATATATATATATGTATATGTATGTATTTATAACTATATAGATATATATATATGTATATATATATATAAATATATATATATATAGTAATATATGTATATAGATATATGTAGATAGATATGTGTATATATATATATATATATGTATATATAGTTATAGATATATATTTATATATGTATGTATATTTATATATATATATATATGTATAAGTATATGTGTATATATATGTATATATGTAAATATATATATATAACTATATAGAAGTATATATATATATATGTATATAGACTAATACATAGCTATATAAGTACTAGTATATGTATAGATATATGTATATAAATATATGTATATATATCAATATATATGTATATGTATATATATATAAGTATATAATAATGTATAAGTGAGAGTGTGTGTGCGAGAGTGTGAGTGTGTGTGTGTATGTGTATCTGCAGAGAGAGAGGGAGAGAGAGAGAGAGAGAGAGGGTGCTCGGTTCTGCTGGAGTGAAGAAGGTTGCAGTTAAGTCGTCCGTGCACAGCAAGGCGTCGTCTGATGGCGCACACGCACGCGTAGGCGCGTAGACACGCGAAGAGGCGTGCGCTGGCACGAGGGAGTGGCATGGAGGAAGGAACCGTAGAGCACAGCGTTGCACGGAGAGGCGAGTGCGGGCAGACGCAGGCACTGGGAGCGGGTGAACACGCGGACGTGTGTGGGCGCTGGCAGAGGCGGGCGCACGCAGATGCGCGGGAAGGCACTGGGGTAGGCTTGGGGTTGGACGCTGGTGTGGGCTAGCGTCGGTTGCGGTGCGCCGGGTGACCGGTTAAGTGAGAAACTTACCGGTCACCACACTGTAGCCACAGTGTTCCATTGAAGCACGTGAACAGTGGCTACAATGCTGGGGCGAGCTGCGCGATCGAGCGTATCCGGTGCTGTGAGTGCGGGAGGCGTGGATGGCTCAGCGCACGCGCGGAAGAGGCTACGCTGGCTAGGCTGCGGGGGGGACTTCACGACAGAACGTGCGGAAGTGGGAGGCGAGGGCGTAGGAGCGCGACAGGGCGCACGGAGAGGGGCGCGGGTGTCCTGCTGGCGTGCGCAGTGGAGCTTGGCTGGCTATTGCAGGGGCGTGCGGTGGCCGGTTGAGCTTCAAAGATTGAAGCTTTGTGGAAATGGCAGAATTGGCTTGAATGATGAATTCAGAGAAGAGAAGACCACCGTGCCCACCTGCTCTTTGATGAGCTGGGTGGTGGTGGTTTCACGGTGGTGGTTGTGCACCACAGTGAGGTACTCTTGCCCGCAGAGTGGCTCCTCAGAGAGGAGAGGCTGCGTATGGAGGGAGAGGGGGGAGACGGCCTGGAAGGGAAGAGCTGCTGTGTGGGTTTTTTTTGTGGACCAGGCTCAGCTTGCAAGGAAGAAGCCGTGCCTTTTTTATAGAGGAAGAAGGCATGCATAGCCATGCCCTGGCTCTGCATGGCTTGCATGCGGCTGCAGGGTGAGATTGAGCAGGGAATGGCTGAGCAGGACATGGAGCGAAGAAGAAGAGGCCATTCCTTGCAGCCGCGGGAAGAATTTCAAAGTCAAATAGAAATAGAAAATAAAGATGGAGATTTTGCAAGGCAGCACTTGAGGAAAACATAAATTTCAAGGCCATTTTATTCACTCTCCTCCCCTCTCAATTAAATGCATGCATGCATGTATTTTTACAAATGCGACTATGGATACCTAATATGCACTGGTAATGCTAGGAAATAGCACAAGATGGCACAATTGTTAGTGTATTTTTGCTGTGCAATCAGAGTCCAATGCCTTTGAGATTGTCCTAATCGGAATCCTGTATCACCTTATGCAATCCAAGGAAGATTAATGGCTAGGGGCAATGCAACACCCTTACGGGCTTCGGATGAAAAATCTGACCATATGGATGGATCTGGAGCAACGATCGCAATTCGGCAATGCGAATATCATCTCAATCCGAGCACCATGGCACCCTCTATAATAGAAAGAAGATGGACGGCCTAGATGGCGCCATGTGGCTCCATCTAGGCCATGCAACACCAGCCAGTAGCCACTGCCCACATATGGATCATCCATTCTTAGCCATTGGATCTTGATCCAATAGCTAAGAAGTTTCCTCCACTGCGTGCTGGTGAGACATCTCCTCGACACAAACATCGACTTGGCGTGTTGGTTGAAGACCTGACCTCCAAGGGAGGGGTGCAGGTTCGAATCCCCATGGCCCCCCAATTTGGCACAAGGGCGGATCGACTAGTGCACATGCACAAACAGGCACACACCAGCGCATGCACTCACATCGCAGAGCCAGCGCAGCGTGAGCAGTGCAACGCCGGCGCATGCACGTGACACGGCGAGTGATGGGCGCCCAAGCACAGCAGTAGTGGCCATGAGTTGGCACGGATCTTCAGCGACAGTTGGGCAAATCTTCAGCGATGATTGCTGTTGTCACTAATGGCCTATACACTAATTCCTCATCTTTTCACTATAAAAGGACCTACCCCCCTCCATTCTTCTTCATCTCTTCCTTTCTTCTCCTCACCACCTCCAAGGCTCTAGAGAGAGCTTGTCCCAAGCTCGGGATGCTCCTTTAGAGGAGAATCAAATATTTTCCCGCCTCTCATCCCCATTTGTGGAGCATCCTTCTGTCGTCCTCTCACCTCCTTTGGGAAGAAGATCCTCACTGTGACGATGTCTTGCCCCATCCTCCCTCTGCAGCCGTTCTCCCTCGTCCCTCTCCTCACCACCTTCATCCGAGCACCATCAGAGTGAGTCGTCCTCCAAGCGACCGTCGAGGGAGACTCTTCTCATCTGCATCTATCTTTACTGCTTTCTAGTATAGTTTTTCCGCTTTCATAGCTATGCGAAACATTTATTCATTAATATATTGATATTTTCTCTCTCTCTTATATTTTGCAAGTAGATTAGTTAGATAATGTTTTCATCGATTTGATCTCTTTCTTGATAAAAACACCAAAAAAATTATAAAAGATAAAAATGACAAAAACAAATAAAAGCGAAATGCGGATTTCATAAAACCAAATGTTT
This sequence comes from Thalassia testudinum, assembly GCA_037157565.1. Classification (NCBI taxonomy): domain Eukaryota; kingdom Viridiplantae; phylum Streptophyta; class Magnoliopsida; order Alismatales; family Hydrocharitaceae; genus Thalassia; species Thalassia testudinum. The sequence goes on along the minus strand of JAZHRO010000025.1, from coordinate 64,805,022 downwards.
GCCTCCCCGTGTTCGACCTGGGACTCACTTCGAGTTTTGGTTATAAATATTATCTGATCGACAGATTTTCTTGCGAATTGAACTACGATGACAGGCTTTTCTAAACTCAAATCTTTTTATGACAAATCTCTGCCTCATCAACTATCCTCACGGATTATCACAGGGATGGTTTTAGGCCCTTGCAGTGTTATCTGTTGGATCTTGATCCAACGGTCAAGATCAATGTTGCAGGTGAGTTGGGCTAAAGGCGACTAGGTGGATGACTCGTGGTCGTTTATGGTTGATCCAACAATCACGATTGCGCATGCACGCGATGAAGAGAGGAGGCGAGGCATGCGATTGACGGAGGAGAGGGTGCCACGTGGCTCAATGAGTGTCGTTGATCATTAGAACAACGGCTAGAACTTTCCAGGCTTGTTGTGGGAGTTGCGAAGGTTGGATTGAGGAAATTTTGGGTCCGTTGAACTCCGTTTGTCAATCCGAATCCATCTGTGTTGTCCGATTGCTCATCTAAGTCTTGTTTTAAGGTGTTCTTTTATAACCTAGCCTTTGAATGTTAGTTCCAAGCAATATCAATATGAAAATAATGTTGAATGCATGCATTGCTCCCAAACCCATTATAGCATGATATTTATGCACATGCGCCCTTGAAATTGACTCTAATTGATGTAATTATTGCTATTATTTGTAGAGTCAGCATACCCTCATGCCCACCCCTAGCTAGTCCCTAACAAGGTTAAACTAAATGCTATCTATAGCTAGAATTAAGAATCGATCACTCGAGCACCAGTTACTTGTTAACAGAAGGAAATTCCTATCAAGAACCTAACCCACAGAGACTCAACAACGGCCAGGTGCCTACCAAAATGCAGACTACCTAATTCCTCGCCTTATTCTACATAGAAGCAATTTTTTTTTTTCATTTTCCGCTTTTCTAATTTTTTTGGATTTTGGAGTTGAGAGTTTCGGGGTAACTTTTTACAGCTACTCAACCTACCCAAGACTCGAAAAGGTCCCTAAGTGCTAAGCATCTTGTCGTGAAAATTGTGATAGACTCATATGACGGCTATTAGAGTGGACTTCGAGTTTCTATGACCTTAGGTGACCCAAAAAAGAAAATGTTGCCTAAAGGTGTGTCTGTCTGACCAGTAGCTTTCTCCCTACTTTTATTTCTATGGGGTCAACACAAGGGCGAATCCAGTGTATATCTCCCCAAATTATTCAACTTCCATGCTTCTTAATTATTTTCGAATTTTTATGCATTTTATGAGTTGGGATCTCGACAAATGGCCAATGGTGTGTCTAACCCACGACAATTTGCCAGCCATACTCGTGCAGTGAAGTGTGGATTATTATTTTTTTCTTTTTCTACCTTTCTTTTTTTGAAGTAGGTGGCTTCCTTGATCTAAGATTTACATAAAGGCATTCGTCAAAGAGAATGGTCCTATGGCTGGGCTTTGGACAACTGGCAAATGGGGCATCTAACCCATGATAACTTGCCAGCCATACCACTGACCGCGTTTTTGCGTGATTTGTTAAATTGGGGTATTAAGTTGTTGCAATGAATAAAAATGGATTCGCTTTTAAAATTTATTAGTGGGGTATCTAGGGTCATCCAAGGAGGAAAGCTTACAAATCAAAATCCCTTGCTTAGAAATGGAAACCAACTTTCTTTTTGGTGTTTTAAAATATTTAATTTTGTTTTGAAATAACTAAAGCAACATAAATTTGATGGTGGGAAGATGGCTAACACCTAAATCTAGTAAATTAGAACCTAAGTGACAAGTAATTCCTCTCTGTAAGCTCACCTAGGTAGGTGGGAACCTAGAGTAATTAGAGAGAGGGTGTGATTACACTAAGGTAAAAGTAAAAGAAAACAATTAAGGAAAGGCAAATTTGCTCAAGGTGAAAAAATGTTTTACAAACCTTAGTAGAGGAATGCTTCTACTACTAGATAATTGCAACAAATAAAATAAAACACAAATCCTTCTGAATTGTTGGTGAAGAGGGGAAGCTCCTTGCTCCAAGCTTAGTGGCTCCTAGGCTTGAAAAGGGCTCCTCCTCCTTCCTTGCAATGCTCCTCCAAGATGGTGTACTCCAAGGTGGTAGCTACCACCTTCAATTCTCCTCCTCCAAGGGTGGACATTCACCATAGGTCCTTCTCCTTTGCCTAGCTGTCCTCCTTGAAGTAGAATAGCCCTCCTCCTTGGTGTGGCACAAGTTGAAGAGAGTGAGGAGAAGAAGGCACCAAAGGGGCGGGTGATGTGCCCCGTTAATCTTCTTCTCTACTCCTTCTTCTTGGCCGTAGGTGTAGGTGGGTATAGGTAGAATAATACACTAATGGAGTATGATAAAAAATGGTGGTGGGTGATGGGTTTATATAGAGTAGGAATGGGGCATAGGTGGCTCTTGGAATGGATGGCTAGGATAGGATATGGGGGGTAGTTGGGGATCCTAGGGCTAAGGGCGATTGGCGCCAACCCAAGGGTTGCCTAAGTGGTGGTTATGGGTGGTGGCACCCCTTGAAGTTGGAGCCAAAATGGGTTCTAGAAGGGGGGCTTAGCTGGCACCAAGTATGGTTCTAGAAGGAGGGGTAGGTGGGTGGCTAGGATGGGTTATATGGGTAGGTGTAGGGTTAGGATGGGGGGATTTTTTGGAGGGAATTTTTGGCGCCAAAACAAGGGTAGTTATAGGTGGCTTTCGCACAATTTAGTGGTGTCTTTTGGAGGTAGTGGGTAGGCTAGGTTGGCGCCAAGGTGAGGTGGAAGTAGGGTTAGCTTATGTGGAGCTTAGGTGGAGCTAGTTGGTGGAGTTGTTAAGTAGGGTTTTTAGTTGGTAAAGGCCAAGGGAGCTGGAGCATAGCTAAGCAAAGCTATGCTAAGCTAGCTTGGCTAGTAGTGGACTAGAGGAGGAGGCAATGAGAGCTAGGGTTTGTGGAGAGGAGCTGGGTAGAAGACATCTGGAGCTGAATTGGAGCTGGCAGTTGTTGAAGAGGTTAGCATGGATCTACTCTAGCTGGCTTAGCTTGCTAGTTCTTTGCTAGCTGCTAGGCCAAGCTAAAGTGAGCTAGCTTTCACTGAATTGAGCTGAGGTGAGCTGGGTTTGGTGCTCCCGGGGAGGATTGAGCTGGTTGAGGCAGCTAAGGTAGCTTAGCTCAACTAAGTTAAGCTAAGCTGAGTCCCTGGGAGCTGGACTTGAGCTTCCTGAGCTGGAATGAATTCATCTTCAGCTGGCTGGAGTTGAGTGGAGCTGGATGTAGCTAGACCTGAGCTGGGTGAACTCCAGTCAACTCAGCTGAGCTAGCTAGAGCTCCCTGTGGACTAATGGGAGCTGAGATGAGCTAGACTCAACTAAGTTGAGCTGGATCAGAGCTGACCTGAGCTAGAGTGACCTAAGATGAGCTCTCTTGAGCTGCCATTCAGTTGCGATGAGCTAAATGGAGCTAGGATGAGCTAACCCTTGTTCAGGTGAGCTGAATCCCAGTTATGGTGAGCTGGATCAAGCTGAGTTCTAGTTGGTGAGAGCTTCTCCTTCACCAGTTGCCTTCCTGAGTGCTAGGGTTCTAGGGATTTGGCCATCTGTTTATCCCTAACACTCACAAAAACACATTAAAAACATAATAAAAATTGGAATGCATGCCTAACCTAATTTATGCCTAAATGCAACCCAAAAACCTGTTTACAGAGCGTAATCCTAAGTGCTAGGTTTGTTTTAATGCATAAGAATAATGATAAAGTGGAGTTTATCACACCCCATGCTTATCTTTTGCTAGTCTCTTAGCAAAACTTTAATTTTTTGGAAAATGGAAATTTTGGGAAATCTAATTTTTTTTTACTTTCGAGGAGAAAAAGATTAAGGGACCTTGGTTGATATAAACACAGGAGCCATGGGATTTGTTAAGGATAAACATCGGGATTTATTTTTGGATCCAAAAGTTAGACAAAACGAGATCAATATATTCTCCAGAAATTTCACAAATTAACCCCTTGTTAATTCATATGACTTGAAATTTTTGTTTTTAGGATTTTTCTGGCTGTTGAATCTGATTCGCAACTTGCAATATCCTTTAAAACCTTGTGTCCGTGCTTGTGAAAAGCCAACATTTATAAGGGCGTGTTTTTGGTTTAAAACTTTTTTTTTCTCCCCCATGCTTATTTTTAGCTTAGTCTTACAACAGATGTGTCAGGATCATCATTTCCGTTACCAATCCTCGAGGGGGCTCTGGCGCCAGTACTTCGGGATAGCACTGTCCATGACACTACCCAGGAGCTCACAACCCCAAACACATTGCGGTGTAAAGGGGCGCTCTAAGTAAACTCAAGCTCTTGCTCCGACACTATAGGTAGAGCACCGTCCAAGACACTTGAGCTGCTAAAATGCGCTTTAATGCTCCATCTAAAGATATGAAATATAGATATGGAGCAGCGCCAAGGCGGTAACATGTTGACTTCGCATCCTCAAAGGAGGCATTTTCCTCCTTCTCGGCGGTGGGAACTCAAACCAATGATCTACTTCAGACTTTTACTAAGTCCAAACAAGGGAGTTTTTATAATTTTTAGTTGTTTTAAAATGTTGGCTTGTGTGTGAAATTTGACACAGAAAGTTCTACAAGAAATGCAAGTTTTTGAATAAGAAACTAAGCCAAATACTTTCCATATTACAAAATAGGATCAAGTCACCTGAGCTATCACGAGTTCAGGTGGAATTTTAAAGAAGAATATCTGATCTAGTCTAAAAGTAGACCCTGAGATTCTAATGATAAGATCCGCATCTTCATCCCTAGTTTGTTAAAGATTAAATCCCATTGTACCAAAAATAATTTTTTCAACCTTAGTCCTGATTTCAAAATTTTTCCTCAAAAAGTTTTCAACATTTTTATTTTTTTGGGTATGCAAGCAGGACAATAAAATAACTAAAGAAAAATGCATATTTTTAGGTTTTGAAAATCCTAAATTGATTGTCAAATTTTAAAAACACCCCAGTGTTGAAGATATGCAATGTCCTCATGCATTAGGAGGGAAAAGGGATCACCTTAATGAAGAGCAGTCGGGTTTAGGATGGTCAAAACCTGGAAAAAGAAAGGAAAAAGGAAAGCAGGAAAAATGTTGGGTTACCTCTCATCCAGTGCTATCTTTTACGCCATTCAGGTAGGCATGAAAGTGTGCATGGAAGACAGAAAATCATGTAAATAATTGGACACTTGGATGCCCCATAAAATATGTCTTCATCTGGATCCCTAGAGAATTGATTAGAAGCAATTTTGGGATCAAAGTTGGATGGAAAATGATAAGTGTAGCCCGATACTGGCCATGGTTTGAAATCAGGTTGGATGCCAAACTCGGGTGGGTTTGGTGGTAGGTCCATGGGAAAGGGGTCGGGGAAGGGATGGGGACGATTTAGTGAAGTTAGTGTGGAAGGGTGGGGTGATGGAAGAGTGGGAGGGTCAGGGTAATCAAGGGGTTCATCAGGAAGGGTTTTTTGGTCAAGACAAGTTTCCATATCATAGATTTTGCCAACCACTGATTCTGAATCGGAGTCCTCAAAAAGATTGTGGTCGATAAGGGTATCTATCAACATTGTCTCCTCCACCATATTGGAAATTTCTGTATCTGAGTCCTCAAAAAGGTTATCATCATGGAATCTCTTGGAGGATTTGAAAATATCCAAAGTGATAGTTTGGCCGGCGCAAGTGATATCCATTTTGCTTATGTGGCAATTGATATTTGCCTTTGCAGTGGCCAAAAAAGGTTGTCCAGTGATTATTGGGGCATCCAGTAATGATTCAGGTACCTCAATGTTAAGGACTAGAAAGTCTGTAGGGAAGACACAATTCTGGACCTTGACCAAAACATCCTCGACAATCCCACGAGGTTTGATTGTAGATCGGTCGGCTAATTGCAGGGTAACCTCGACGGGTTTTAATTCACCGATCCGAAACTCTTCAAATAAAATCATGGGAATGATATTAAGTGAGGCACCAAGATCAAGGAGGGCACGTTCAAAGGTAGTATCATCAATAATCACTGAAATTAATGGCACCCCTGGATCTTTCATCTTAGGAGGCATCTTACTCTGTATGATAGAGCTTACTATCTCCAAAAGATGTACCTGTCCTAGATTTTTGGCCTACCTTTTAGGAGTACAGATCTCTTTCAAAAATTTGGCATAGGTAGGTATATATTTAATGGCATCTAGGAGAGGAATATTGATTTGAACTTGCCCAAATAGATCCATGAGTTCTTCTATGGTGGGCTCGGATTTCTTTTCTCTATTGGTGGTGGGGTGGAGAGCTTGTGGAAAAGGGATAGGAATCGTGTCTTGAGATTTTTGTATTTCTTTTTCTTCCTGATGGGGAGGTGGGGAGTTAATTTGCACAGTGATGGGGATTTCACCAAGTTTGTGTGAAGGCCTGGGATCAGTGGTGGTTTTCCCACTCCTCAACGTAGCTGCATGCGCAGTCGGATTATTATTTGGAGGAGGTGGGGGGGCCTGCGGTTGTGAAAACCTGGGAGGCTGCTGAGGTGGTGGATTAGTAGGAGGCTGATTCGGGTAGTGTGGATTTCTGCTTGGATATTGGTTCCTTTGGTGATTAGGGTTGGGCAAGGGTTGGGACGGAAGATGTCCTGTAGGTATTTGAGTGGGAGTAACCCCAATCTGATTATTCAGATTTGTGATGGTGCGGGTTACTTCCGTCATTTTTGTCTGCATGTCATGCAGGGTTCTCATCATCTGGGCATTGATGTCTTGTTGGGATGGCCCACGATGAAAGGTTCGATTCGACCCATACCCATTAAAATGATTTGGTTGAGAAGGAACCTGATTATTCCAGGAGTAGTTTGGGTAATTTTTCCAATTGAAAGAATTTTTAAAGGGCTCCTGGATGGCAGAAATATTTTGAGTGTGGTTAAGATCTGGATAGTTGTAATTCCCCAAAGAATCATAGACAGTCTCCAAATATTGGTAATAATCAGCAGGGGTAGTGGTGAGATTGTGCAAATTTTCTCTTCGTGGAAGGTTAGGTTGGGTTAGGTGTGGATTGTGTGGAGCTTGGGTTGTTGTGGCAAATCTTTCCTCAATTTTCTTTTGATTAATATGCATCTGGTCAAGTTTTTGAGAGATCATTTGAAGATCATCTTGGGTGACAGGGATAGATTGAGTGCCTACTTCATGAACACCGAACTGCGGGTTTTGAGTTCTGCCAAATGTGTTTATGGAAGCTTGATTAAATGAGTTTTCACTCATTTCTTCAAAAAGATCATAGGCACTCTCAGCATCCTTATTCAAGAAGTTTCTGCCACACGAGGCATCGACAAAGTGTCGAAGTTGATCTTCTAAAACATTATAGAAGACCTGCATGAGCTGCCATAAAGGAATCTCATGGTGCAGGCAACTTCTTAAAAGATCTTGGAATCTCTCCCAAGAGTCATGGAAACTTTCTCCAGATTTCTGTTGGAAGGTCATAATGGATCTTCGTAATGAATTAGTATGACATATGGGAAGGAATTTCTTGAGGAAGGCACTCTTGAGCTGAGGCCAAGTTGTGATGGGTCGGCCAATGGTCCTGAACCAATAAGTGGCATTATCTTTAAGAGATAATGGAAATAGCCGCATCAGCCATAAGTCTTCTTGCACATTTCGAGAATGGGTTGTTTGTGCAAGAAGAGTCAGCTCTTCAAGATGGCTAAAAGGGTCTTCCCTAGGAAGGCCATGGAAGTGCTTAATCAGGTTCAGGACTACTGGCTTGATCTCAAAGTCCCCCTCTGGTATGACCACCCCTGGTCATTCCTCATAATAAGACGGATCATAAAAATCTTTTAGAGGAATAACATGCTGCTAACGGGGTGGTGGGTTTGGCCTTTGATTGGCTAGGTTTTGGATGTTCCTAGTCAATGTTTATTGATTGGAAGTTAATTTAGCAATCTGCTCAGCCATCATTGTTAAGAGATCAGGCAGGGGGTCTTGATGTTGTGATTGAGGCAAATCAATGTTAGGGAGCTACAAATGTGGGAAGTCATAGGTAGGGGGGTTGTGGGTGGAAGGGTCAGAATTAGGGTTATTAGTGGGGTTATAGGTGGGATTAGAGGTGGAAGTGGAAGGGTTAGTGGACTTGTTTTGTTCATTTTTCATATTTTTCGAAGAAGAAGAAGACAGAAAAAGTGATCTTTTTGTGCGGGGGGCGAAATCAAATGGTTCTTCAAAGTGCAGATTTTGAGACCATCACCCGTGCATAAAATGGAAGAATGGGAGGGGAGGAGAAGAGATGGAGTTGAGAGAAGTGTGCACGCAAGCAATCAAATTCTAGACCTAACCTAATTGTGACTCCCTAGAAATTAACCTAAGACTTGGTTTACCTAGGAAATAAGTAATCAACAGTGAATACCCATTCTGTCAACAAATCTAGCCAAGTTGCTTAAGGGGAGGTTTGGGCCCAAGCATTTCCCAGGAAAATCCCCAGGTGCTTGTACAAACCCACGCTGATCGTTTGACACGGCCCCTTAGCCTGAACACCAGATATAGATGACAGAATTGGTATTAACTAGAGAAAACTTAAGTCCTATATAGCAAGCCTAAATTGATGAAACCTTAGGGGTCAAATTGCTATGAATTTTAGTTAGGTCTAGGATACTAAAGTGCACACAGAATGTGGAGGGTTTTGATTGGGTTGTTGCCTTGTTATTTCAATTTTTTTGTATGTGTGCAAGAATTGGAAAGTGGTTCCAATTAAAAAGCAAGTTATCACACAATTTCTTGTATTTTTGTCTTTTAGGATTTGATTTAATTCAATGTGTTTTAGGGTTTCTCTTTTTAAATTTTCAAACAAGTTCTGAAACTCCACAATAAAAAAAAAAAAAGTTATATTGGTGATGGTTAATTTCCTTTAATGTAAGTCTCTAAAAAAGAAGGAAAGAAACCCTAAGCCAATTGTCCCTAAGACAAAAAATTACTACCAATGAATTATTTTTAGGCTTTCTATATTAAGTAGTGGTCCAAACAAGTCAAACAACACTACTACTTTGAAGAAAATCAAACAAGGATTTCAGAAAAGATTTTTTTAAGATTTTAGGAATTTGTTTGATAATTATTTTTAATTTTTATTTGTACTGGTGTCAAAGTCTAGAAATGATACCTGTGGGTATTTTGGACTTTTTAGTATTACCACCAACCTCAGAAAATTTTGATGATTTTATATGATGTGTAAAATTTCACAAGAATTCCATAAAGCTAAATTTCACAAAAATTATATGAGTATAAAAATTCCAAAAATTCACGGATAGTAGCAAAATAAGAAGATTAAAGGGTGTGACCCCTCTGCAGTCTACGAATTTTTAAAAATTGAGTACAAATCCAATTATTTTTAAATTTGGAATAGATGTTTAAAACTTGATATGGAATCTCTGTGTAAAATTCCAAGATTTTAAGAGGCTCGTGGTGATCGAAATTGATTTTTCAAATCCAGATAGAAGTTTGGATCCGAAAAATCAGAACACCAATACTAGAAATGGAGTGGTGTTAATGGTGAAAACAAGCAATCACTGGGTTTTAAAATGCACCACTCCACTTAACTAAGTAATTTAGGGTCCTGAAAGCCAAGCTTAGTGTATTTTGGTAGTTTTTTAGGTTAGGTGTGACAAGTAAGAAGAACCAACCTGAATGTTCGCGGGACGACAAGGAACTGAGTTTTTGCTTCCAAATTCTCGCTTTCCCGTTGTAGTTCCTTCACACACTAGAGAAAAGAAAGAGAAGGGGATGAGATCCACTTTAAGCAAGAGAAAAAATGATTAAGCAAAGCTGTGCCTCCCTGGCAACGGTGCCAAAAAGTGATCGCGTTTATGCGTGGTTTGTTAAGTTGGGGTTTTAAGTCGTTGCAACGCACAAAAATGTATTCACTTTTAAAATTTATAAGACCTAGATAGTGGGGTATCTAGGGTTGTTCATGGAGGCAAGTTTGCAAATCAAAATCCCTTGCTTAGAAATGAAAATCAACTTTCTTTTTGGTGTTTTAAAATATTTAATTTTTGTTTTGAAATAACTAAAGCAACATAAATTGATGGTGGGAAGATGGCTAGCACCTAAATTTACTAAACTAGAACCTAAGTGACAAGTAATTCCTTTCTCTAAGCTCACCTAGGTAGGTGGGAACCTAGAGTAATAAGAGAGAGGGTGTGATTACACTAAGGTAAAAGTAAAAGAAAACAATTAAGAAAAGGCAACTTTACTCAAGGAGAAAAAATATTTTACAAACCCTAGTAGAGGAATGCTTCTACTACTAGATAATTGCAACAAATAAAATGAAACACAAATCCTCCTGAATTGTTGGTGAAGAGGGGAAGCTCCTTGCTCCAAGTTTAGTGGCTCCTAGGCTTGAAAAGGGCTCCTCCTTCTTGTTTGCTATGCTCCTCCAAGATGGTGTTCTCCAAGGTGGTAGCAACCACCTTCAATTCTCCTCTTCCAAGGGTGGACGTCCACCCTAGGTCCTTCTCCTTTCCCTGGCCATCCTCCTTGAAGTAGAATAGCCTTCCTCCTTGGGGTGGCACAAGTTGAAGAGAGTGGGGAGAAGGCACCAAAGGGGCGGGTGATGTGCCCCCTTAATCTTCTTCTCTACTCTTTCTTCTTGGTCGTAGGTGTGGATGGGTATAGGTAGAATAATACACTAATGGATGATGATAAAAAATGGTGGTGGGTGATGGGTTTATATAGAGTAGGAAGGGGGCATAGGTGGCTCTTGGAATGGATGGCTAGGATAGGATATGGGGGGTAAGTGGGGATCCCAGGGCTAAGGGTGATTGGCGGCAACCCAAGGGTTACCTATGTGGTGGTTATGGGTGGTGGCACCCCTTGAAGTTGGCACCAAAATGGGTTCTAGAAGGGGGGCTTAGGTGGCACCAAGTATGGTTCTAGAAGGAGGGGTAGGTGGGTGGCTAGGATGGGTTACATGGGTAGGTGTAGGTTTAGGATGGGGGATTTTTTGGTGGGAATTTTTTGCTCCAAAACAAGGGTAGTTATAGGTGGTTTTTGGTGCCATTTAGTGGTGTCTTTTGGTGGTTGTGGGTAGGCTAGGTTGGCGCCAAGGTGAGGTGGAAGTAGGGTTAGTTTATGTGGAGCTTAGGTGGAGCTAGTTGGTGGAGTTGTTAGGTAGGGTTTTTAGGTGGTAAAAGCCAAGGGAGTAGGAGCATGGCTAACCAAAGCTATGCTAAGCTAGCTTAGCTAGTGGTGGAGTAGAGGAGGAGGTAATGAGAGCTAGGGTTTGTAAAGAGGAGTTGGGCAAAAGACATTTGGAGTTGAATTGGAGCTGGCAGCTACTGAAGAGGTTAGCATGGAGCTACTCTAGCTGGCTTAGCTTGCTAGTTCTTTGCTAGCTACTAAGCCATGCTAAAGTGAGCTGGCCTTTGCTAAATTGAGCTGAGATGAGCTGGGTCTGGTGCTCCACGGGAGGATGAGCTGGTTGATGCAGCTAAGGTACCTTAGCTCAATTAAGTTGAGCTAAGCTAAGTCCCCGGGAGCTGGACTTGAGCTTCCTGAGCTGGAATGAATTCATCTTCAGCTGGCTGGAGTTGAGTGGAGCTGGATGTAGCTAGACCTGAGCTGGGTGAACTCCAGTCAACTCAGCTGAGCTAGCTAGAGCTCCCTATGGACTAATGGGAGCTGAGATGAGCTAGACTCAACTAAGTTGAGCTGGATCAGAGCTGACCTGAGCTAGAGTGACCTAAGATGAGCTCTCTTGAGCTGCCATTCAGTTGCGATGAGCTAAATGGAGCTAGGATGAGCTAACCCTTGTTCAGGTGAGCTGAATCCCAGTTATGGTGAGCTGGATCAAGCTGAGTTCTAGTTGGTGAGAGCTTCTCCTTCACCAGTTGCCTTCCTGAGTGCTAGGGTTCTAGGGATTTGGCCATCTGTTTATCCCTAACACTCACAAAAACACATTAAAAACATAATAAAAATTGGAATGCATGCCTAACCTAATTTATGCCTAAATGCAATCCAAAAACCCATTTACGGAGCATAATCTTAAGAGCTAGGTTTGTTTTAATGCATGAGAATAATGATAAACTGGCATTTATCAACCACCCTTAGAGGTTCATTAGCTACCAACTTTCCAATAAAACCACCGAGGAGTGAGTCAGTGTGAAACATGTGCAGTTGCTTAGACTAAAAGTTCCCCCAAATCAGAGGGCATGTTGATAAGTCATATACTTATCACCCTACTTTATTGACCAAATTAATTAAGGTGGCAAGGACTTGGGAACAAGTCCACATTTTAGTGGGCACCCAGGCTGATTAAGCTTGAAGACCTGAAGAGTTTAAGTGTTCAGGTCCTTAGCGTATCATTTCCTAAAGTTGATAAGCTCCTAATGCCTAAGTTTTCTTTTCCTTTTTTTTATTTCTTTTTTTAATGAAATAAAAACTAGTTCAAGTTGACAATTTTGTACTAAAAAAATAAGAGTTACCACCTGCCCATGCCTATGTTGGACAATGCCCTCATTGGAAAATAAATGTATGCAAGAGAGTAAGGAAAGAAATCACCTGAGTTTCAACAGTGAATCCAGTCAACTTGAATCCTCTGGCTTGCCTCCCAGGAAGCATTGAGTTTATTGCCTCCAGTTGGGTGAAGCTCCAGTTTAACCCTCAATGAGGGTCACAACTTCCTTCCGGGGAACCTAGGCAGGAAAATATTTTAATCTTTGGCCATTAATTGTAAAGGTTTGCCTAATCTTAGGATCAACAATTTCCACTGCCCCATTCGAAAAGGGTTTGATCACCTGATAAGGTCTTGTCCACTTGGATCCCAACTTCCCTGGAAAGAGTTTAAGCTTGCATCAAATAACCAGACATGTTGGTTTGACTTGAAGGTTTTCCTATTAATGTGCCTATTATGAACATCTTTCATCTTCTCCTTATAAAGTCTATTATTCTCCTAAGTGTCCTGACGAATCTCTTCGAGCTTGGAGAGTTGGAGCTTCCTTTGAGTTCCAACCATATGGGAATCCATATTACATTGCTTAACAGCCTAGTATGCCCAGTGCTCCAACTCAACTGGAAGGTGGCAGTCTTTACCAAAGACCAATTGATATGGTGACATGCCTATCGAGGTCTTATAAGTTGTCATGTATGCCCAAAGAGCGTCATCCATTCTCGTGGGCCAATCCTTCTGATCAGGTCATTAGTCTTTTGTAGAACATTCTTAATCTGTCTAATTGAGACCTCAGTTTCCTCGTTCATTTGCAGGTGATACAGGGTGGCAATGCAGTGAGTAACCCTGTATTTCTTAAGTAAAGCACGAAACTAGGCATTGATGAAGTGACTCCCACCATTGCAGATCATGGCCTTAGGTATCCTAAATCGAGAGAAGATGTTCTTCTCAACAAAGTCCATGACAGCCTTATTATCACATTTTCGGGTAGGCATGGCTTCGATCCATTTCAAGACGTAGTCTTCTGGGACTAGTATATATTCGAAGCCGTTTGATGGTGGGAAGGGACCCATGAAATCAATGCCCCAGACATCGAATATTTTGATGATAAGAATGGGTTGTAAAGGTATCATATCTTTCTCATTCATGGTCCCTAGGGTCTGGCATCTAGTGTAGGTTTTAGCAAAATTATGTGAGTCCTTGAATAGTGATGGCCAGTAAAAGTCAGACTGCAAAACTTTTGCAACTATTTGCTTCCCAGAGAAGTGGCCACCATAGGCTTGGTCATGATAGAAGGATAGTACACTTTGAACCTCCTCTACAAGGATACATCTCCTAATGATTTGATCAACATAAAGTCTAAACAACATGGGATCATCCCAGAAATAATGTTTGGTCTTAGCCAAGAACTTGTCCTACTGTTATCTAGACCAACCATGCAGAATCTGCCCTACCACTAAGTAATTAACCAAGTTTGCATACCAGAGGAGACTCTTTCCGTGCACAACCATAATTTTCTCATTAGGAAATGTATCAGTTAAGGGTAGTGAAGGTCCAATATGCTCCGGGTGAAGTTTAGATAGGTTGTCGGCTACAACATTCTTGGATCCGGCCTTGTCACGTATTTCCAAGTAAAATTTCTACATGAGTAGGATCCATATGAATTACCTGGGTTTAGCATCCTTTTTGGCTAACAAGTGCCAGATAGCTGAGTGATCAGTATAGATGATGACGTGGGATCCTAGTAGGCATGATTTGAACTTTTCCAATCCGAAAACTACGGTGAGCAGCTCCTTTTCTGTGACGATGTAATTCCATTGAGCCTCTTCTAAGGTTTTGCTCGCATAGTAGAACACCATGGGTTTCTTCTCTTGTCTTTGCCCTAGGACTGCTCCAATAGCAAAGTCTGATGCATCACACATTATTTCAAAGTCCTGGGACCAGTTTGGGGGTTGTAAAATAGGTGTAGTCGAGATTGTATCCCTTAGAGTGGTGTAGGCTTTGATGAAATCAGGTGTCATGTCAAAGTGCACATCGTTGGCTAGAAGGTTAGTCAAGGGAGTGGATATCTTGGAGAAGTCTTTTATGAACCTTCTATAGAAGACAGCATGTTGATCGAATGATTTTCGCTTGTAGAAATAATGTACCAGAGAAATGTGTCGTCACAGTAAAATCATGTTGTGGAAAATCCCAAACAAAGATATTTCAATAAAACTAACCATGAAGAGTTAGGTCATATCCACATGGAGGAACAACTGTAATAAATTCACAAGTATAGAGCCATCATGTTTGCAGAAACATTTACGAAGTTAATTTAATGAATTTGCTACTCTGAATGTCACTTTCAATTTTATGAGAAGTTTGGGGCTATTTATGTAAATTTCACGTCAGAAATTAAGCTCCTAAAAATACGTGGATGATGCACGTGTAGTGGTAGAGTATGTAATTTTTAATTGCATGCCATTCTTGATCCAATTTCAATGCAAAATGAGATGAATTACAATAGCTAAATAAATATGAGAAAGAATGGGTATGATGCCAAAATTTCACCTTAATTTAATAATAAAAAATCAGAAAAATGAGTTTCAGCAATGGCATTTGTCGTAAATTTTAATGTGGCATTCATTGTATAGAAATAGGGGAAAAATTCCCCTTGCTTGCACGTAGAGGAGAAGGCACGTCTGGAGGAGAGACACCCAAGGGAGGATGGCCGTGATGAGGGCATTCCGATGGCGGTGGTGGCATGACCAATGGTGGTCAGAGTTGACGCTGGCGATGAGGAGGATTGGTTGCAGCTCACTGGTGTGTAGGTCGTCGGTTGATGGCGTGGATGGCGTGGATGCACTCGTGAAGGCGAGGAGAGCGTGTTGGTGTCAACGGTGCAGAGTTTCGATGCCCATGGACATGGCTACGTTTTGGGTGGTTTGGGTTCCTTCGCTCTGTGGGTTAACAGAGAAGAAGAAGAAGAGGGAGCCGATTGTGTGCACTTGGGTTGGGAGTGTGAGTGTGTTGTTGTGCGCGTGCGGGTTAGGAGCGCGAGTGCGCTGTTGCTGCTACTGGTGTACCCACATGCAGGGGCGAGGACGTGTGAGGTGGCTCAGGAAAGGGTGGGTTGCTAAAGGTGGAGCGGTCGCGTGAGGCGTGCTAAGTGCACGCAGGTGGTGGTGATGCTCTCTGTCACAAAGCCCCACAGGTTTAGGGCAGATTGCAAGGTCGACGGTGGAGGTTGCCTAAGCCATGGTGCGTGCTTTGGGTTCACGGTGCCGGCAAGAGGGCCACGATGGAGAGGGTGGAGGTGATGAAGAAGCCTCGAGAAGATGATCCTCTCTTTTAAAAACAAAGCCCGCCTGTTGTTTCCTCCACCAGAAGCTTCTCCAACCACTCACGATCTTCGTGAGTGGTTGGAACAAATGGATAAGTGCTGGCGATTCCCATCAGACATCTGACATTAACTCCGGATGTCTTAAAACATGTAGAAATAGGATCTTGTGATAGCAATTTCCCAGACGTCCATACTAATCTCTAAACGTCTAATAGACGTAGAAATGAACATCTGAACTCTTTCACCTAGCTAGCATTCATCAAATAAATTATATTATCATATCATATGTTATTAAATGTAAAATTTAGTGCATAAAATTAAATGCAGGCTAAGGTGAATTACCATTTAACTCCTACTCCTTTAACAATTAAGGACAACTAATTAAAGAGCACTTAAGCTAAATAATGGTCCACAAAAGTGGACTCATCAAATGCCCCCATGGCTAAGTTTTGCTAGTCCTGAGCAAAAGTGAAAAACAATGGAAGTAACCAAGAGATTTCTCCTTTCCTTATTCCAAAAATTTAGAGATCCAGAGAAACGTAAAGTGATAGTAGCCTAGGCAACAGATCCAAGTAAAAGGCCAACTTACATTTACAATTCGTACTTAACCCTTAGTAAACATTTTACTGGGATAGGCAACTACTTCCCTAGGGATAAAGCAGAAAATAATATGAGATTTGACCCCGGCTTTCTGGCTTAGGTAGGAGATGTAGTGTAAAATGGAGTTATTTGGTGGCTCACACTCATCTGGTGCTATATGTAGTCTAGTACTGCTGACTCTAAATCTCTAGGATATCAAATAGGTCACCCAACAGAGAGGCTAAAAACTGTGCTCTCTTTGCATTCCCTTGTGCTCACTCTCTCTTTTCTTTTTCTTTTTCTTCTTTCTTTTCTGAGATCACATATCTTATTGATAACGCTACATTTTATGGCAATAATTATGCCAATCGGGGTTTATGTTAAGGGTAACATACACGAATATCACATCATAAATGGGCTTGGGAGAATTACATGCATCACACATTGAGATTGCTTATAAACTACTGTTAATGGCCATTTGCACAAGTTCATGTCAACATAGGCCTCAAATTAGCAATCGGACTACATAGATGGATTCAGAATGACGAACGGAGTCCAACAGACTCAAAATCAACCAAATCTGACATCCGGAGCTCCTCCAATTGGCCTAAGAAGTTCTGACCGTTTATCTGATGATCAATGGTGCATAGCATGCCACGTGGTGCCCGATTGGCTCACGCCTGCCAAAGCCTCGCTTCTTCTATCAGCTGCAAGATGAATCTGAGTCATCCGATCGAAGATCGGACGGCTAAGAACGACGTTCGCTGCGCCCCTCTTCACCAGGCAGCAACCAGAGAAACACCCTAAGCCATCCGATCGAACCTCGCATCACCCTCCGCAGCTGCGCTCCCGAGTCACGCACATGAAGATCCGACCATTGGATCTCCATCCAACGGTTGGTAGCAGCTGAGCGGAAGATTCTCTCCACGACAATTTGCAGTTGCAGCTCAACTGTCGGCGCCTCGACCTCGCACTAAGGGGCGAGGGTTCGAAATGGACACCGCATCCCAAATCCACACGATCTGATGTGCGTTCAATTATGGACGTTCATTTGCGATCGAACAACTCAGAAGTAGGCAACGCGAAGCAATCGCAAGCATCCAAGCTAGACGCACATGATGACGCATGTGCACAACGCTTGTGAGGCACGATCTGAAGCGCGCTCAGCGCATGATCTTGATCGTCTAATCGAACACACGGATCGTGCGAGAAGAAGAACGGGCGCACGTGACAGACTGGCAGAAGGGAGGCTACATCGATGGTTTTGATATGGGTTTAATGACATCCCAGACGTCACTAAAGCCCATACTTAAATTAAAAACCCTTCTTCCTATATAAACCCCCTCCAACTACCCATGTAGAGCATTCATTACACTTTCAAGCCTTCTATCCTACTCCTAGCCATCCTTAGCACCTTTTGTGATAGCCGGAGCCGACGAGCCACCGATGAAGCCCTCCTCAACCGTCATGGCCACCTCGCCATCTTCTCTCTCTCTCTCTCTCTTTAGCTTAGCTTTACTTTACCTGTGCTTAAGCATTTATCTAGTGTTGTAATTGTAGAACTGAAGTTGCATGTTAAATGATGATGCTCCCTATCTAGTTATTGTCTCTCTTTTTCTTGAGTTTTTTCTTATCTTGATTTACACGAATGTTGTGCTAAAAGGAACTCTAACCCTACTCCCTCTCTCTCTCTCACTTGTTTTTCTCCCATGTTTTCTCACAAGCAAAACCCGCCATTTCCGTGATTACCAAGTGACAGAAAAACCTGATTCCACGCCTCCCTGTGTTTGACACTCGGACTCACATCTGTTTCTTTATTTAAAACTAATGCAGCAAACGTGAGCTACAATGATCGATTTATACAAACGCATCGAGAGCGCGTCAGTTTTTGGCGCCATTGCTGGGATTCGAAGCTAAATCCATATTTTAACGGACACCAGAGCTGATTAAGCTTCAAGGCCTGAAAAGTCTAAGTGTTCAGGTTCTTTTTGTATTATTTCCCACTGTTAACAAATTCCTAATGCCTAAGTTTTTCTTCCTAAATTCATCATTGTTTTTAGTAGGTTGCTTCCCTGATCTCAAATTTACCTAGAGGCAATAAGAGGAAAGTGGTCCTGTGGTTGGGCTTTGGACAACTAGCCAATGGGCTGTTACCCACGACAACTTGCCAGCCATACCACCCTAGAAGGTTCATTAGCTACCCAATTTCTATCAGAATCTCTGAGGAGTGAGTCAGTGCAAAAATGTGTGCAGATGCTTAGACTAAAAGTCCCTCAGAGTCAGAGGGTGGGTGGGTTGATAAGTCGTATACTTATCACCCTATTTTATTGGTGGATTAAAATAAATTAAGGTGGTGAGGATTCGAAGCTAAATCCATATTTTAACCGACACTAGGGTAGATTAAGCCTGAAGGCTTGAAAAGTCTAAGTGTTCAAGTTCTTTTCGTTCCCATTGTTGACAAATTCCTAATGCCTAAGTTTTTCTTCCTAAATTCATCATTTTTTAAAAATTTAATTTAATTTTATTTAGATTGATAAAATAAACTCAAAACATGCAAATTACCACCCCCCATGCTTAAATTGATAATGTCCTCATTGACAAATAAATGGATGCAACAAGGGTTCAGAAAGAAATCACCTGAGTAATGCAGTATACCTGATCAGTCTGAATCTTCTGGGTTGCCTCCTTGGAAGCATTGAGTTTAACACCTCCAACTGGGCGATGCTTCGTGTCAACCCTCAATGAGGGTGACAACCTCCTTTGGGGGAACCTGCGCAAGGAAGTGCTTCAATCTCTAACCGTTTACCATGAAAGTGTGCCCAATGTTCGGATCTGCAATTTCAACTGCCCCATTGGAAAAGGGTTTGACCACCCGATATGGTCTTGTCCACTTGGATCTAAGCTTCCCGGGAAAGATTTGAGTGGGACGTCAAAAAACCAGACTTGCTGGTTGGGCTCGAAGGTCTTTCTATGGATGAGTCGGTCGTGGATGGCTTTCATCTTTTCCTTGTAAAGCCGACTATTCTCAAAGGCGTCCCGACGAATTTCCTCAAGCTCGGAGAGTTGGAGTGTCCTCTGTGCACTGGTTAACTGAGAATCCATGTTACATTGCTTAATGGCCCAGTAAGCTCGGTGTTCCAACTCGATAGGACGGTGGCAAGCTTTGTCAAAGATAAGGCAATAAGGTGACATGCCTATCGGGGTCTTGAAAGCGGTCCTGTATGCCCACAGGGCATCATCTAGTCGTGTGGGCCAATCCTTCCTGTCAGGTCTCACGGTCTTTTGCAGAATATTCTTGATCTGCCTGTTGGAGACCTCAATTTTCCTATTGGTTTGTGGATGATACGGGGTGGCAATGCAGTGAGTAACCCTGTAGGGCATGGAACTGGGCGTGGATAAAATGACTTCCACCATCATTGATTATGGCCTTCGGTATTCCAAACTGAGAAAGATGTTTTGCTTAACAAAGTCCATGGCAGCCTTATGATCGCATCAACGGGTGGCGACGCTTCAATCCATTTTGAGACATAGTCTACTGAGACTAAGATGTACTCAAAGTCATTGGATGGTGGAAAGGGGCCCATGAAATCAATGCCCTAAACGTCAAAGATCTTGACGATCAAAATGGGCTGGAGGGGCATCATGTCTTTTCTAGCCATAGTCCCCAAAGTCTAGCAGTGAGAGCAAGTCTTAGCAAAGTTGTGTGCATCCTTGAATAAGGAAGGCCAGTAAATCTGGATGTTCTAGCAAAGTCTTAGCAAAGTTGTGTGCAGCGAAACCTTTGCAGCCATCTTCTTCCCCGAAAAGTGGCCACCACAAGCTTGGTCATGACGAAAGGATAGCACACTTTGAACTTCTTCCTCTGGAATACACTTCCTAATAATTTGGTCAGCACAGAGGCAAAACAGCATGGGATCATCCCAGAAATAATGTTTGGCTTCAGCTAAGAGCTTATCCTATTTTTGTCCGGACCAGCTATGCGAGGTCTATCCTACTACCAGATAGTTGTCGAAGTTGGCATACCTGGGTAGTTTCCTGATGTAAACACATTTGTTGAGGGTAAAATGCCTATTCATGCATGTTCCTAGGCTTAGATTTGCATTTCATGTTATAAATATTACATAGCATGCATCATTCTGCATTGAGTAGTTGTATACAATTTAGGTTAATTGCATCCTTTTTGTGGTTAGGAGAGAAGGATATTTATTTTGGAGCCTCGGATCGATGATCCGACCGTACGGATCTGATTAAGATGATGTTCGGAGTCCAACGCCTCTGAAATCGCCATGATTGGAGTCCCGTAGCACCATATGCAGTCCGAGGAAGATCAACGGCCAAGGGACTAGGAGACATAATTCGAAGCTTCAAATGACAAATCTGACCGCGCGGATGGATTCGAGTTGATGATCGTAGCCTAGCGACACAAAAATTGACTCAATCTGACCTCTGTAGCAGCCCCTACAACAAGAAGAAGATGGACGGCCCAGACTACGCCACGTGGTGCAGGCCAGGCCACCTAGCGCACGCACACCACACCGCACGTGGGAAGCAGTGCGGGTGCATGCGCGCACGCAGGCATGCATGCTTACAGTGCAGTGCCAACATAGCACCAGCTCGTGGGCGCGTGCGTGCGCGTGGCAAGGTAGGAGCGCAACGCCAGCTATGCATGAGCTGGACCTACAGCAACGCATGAGCTGGACTTACAGCGACGCTTACAGCCGTCGGTAATTCATCTCATGCCAGCAAAGCTAGTTGTGGACGCCAATGGGCATGAGCTGCCTACAACGACGTTTCCAGCGACGGCCTGGATGTCACTAATGGTCCCATACGTATTTTTTGCCTCTTCTCCTCCACTATAAAAGGACCTACACCCCCTCCCTTCCAAGCCATCTCTACCTACTCTACTCCTACCTACTCCGAAGCTCTAGCAAGCCTACCAATGCTCCATTAGAGCTTGTTCTCAAGCTCCCAAGGTGCCTATTAGTGTAGCAAACCTCTGCCCCACCAAATACTCCATCTTCCCATCTCCCTTGATAGGTCGCCTTGGAGCCATCCGCCCACCTCCATTTCGGTAGCAGATCAACTCTGTCTTCTCACCTCCATTTTGGAGCTACGTTGAAGCTTTCCTCAACCCGATTTCCTCCTACATCTCACCCCCGTCATCCCGTTCCTCACCTCCTTCGTCTGAGCTTCCGCCAGGCGCCGTCGTCTCGTCGAATAGGCGATTCGGGAGATTTCCTCTCACCTCCCTCTCTTTTTATGCTTTCATAGTAGATTGTAATAGACATTGGATTGATATATATGCCATTTTCATTCCACATCTCTATCTTGTGATATGTTTACTTGTTTCTTCTTACAAAAATACAAAAAAATAACGAAACCCTAAAATACAAAAAAGAAATGAATTGAAGCGCAATTTTCACGTAAAGTAAATGTTGCCTCCTTGTGTTCAACCCAGGACTCCCTTGGAGTTTCGATATAAATTTTATCTGATCGACGTGTTTTGCAACTACAACGATGGGTTACTTGTAACCTCGATTTCTAGCACACGAAACATGCCCGACCATTTTGGAGCCGTTGCCGGGGATGCAACGGAATTTACTTTATTGTTTATTGCGTTTCTTTGCTTTTACATAGCACTAACCCTACTTGTCTTTGATCTACTGTCTTGCAAGTACCCTAGCATGGAGATTCAAGTGCGGTAGACTGGAGTAAAGTGCGGGTAGAGTGTTTTGTAAGTGTCCCCCACACCACCCCCACCTTAGTTTTCATTCCATAACCGAATAACTCAAACCCAAATCAACTTAGGTGCTTTTTATAAACCCTAGGATAGATTTGGTTGTTTATTTGCCACCTCCACTCACCTCGCCATCCACATAAATTAAAAAAAAAAGTGTTATTTGATTGTGGAATTTTATGAAAGCTACACACTTAACACCCACAACTTCTTATCCTAAGGCACACAATCACTTTGATTCTACCACTTAATCGGGATTTGACCTGTGGACCCGGTACACTTCAACTAAATACACATAAGTGAGTAGAAATTTGAATAGGTTAAGCATTCTTGTGTGCCTTAATTAAGTGGTGCAATAGGCTAATTAATTGAGCTGTTTGGGCCGCACCACTCAATCTAAAACTAATCCATCAAGTAGCTTGCCACTTAGGGTTGATTCTTAGGGCTGAACCAGGCACTCCACATTATTTTTGATTTTTAAAGGAACATATCATCACCTGTACTTTCAAAACTTGGAGTGTTCTACTAATCCTTGATTAAACCAACCTAAGAATTAAACCCTAAAAGCTACTAAACAATGTTAAATCCTAGAAGACACATCATCAAATAACCTTGTTTGAGAACCCTGGTTGTGCATGCACACACATTTTAACTGATCATTAATGGCACAACCCATCTAAAGGGCCCATCACATTCCTGAAGCACCATTGTCCCAAGCCTAACTAAAGTTGATTAGACGTTGGCCTTAAGGACTGGTTCGCTCTTTGGGATCCAGATTGAGATTATTCATAATTAACCTGCTTATACTAGTCAATCTGATGTCTAGCCAGGGGAGTAGCTTCAAATGACCATGGCTAGGGGGTACACCAAGAACTGGAGGCGCAAGCCAAAGGAAGAACCTTCTCCCCAGTCCCTCCTTCTAATTGGTTGGATTGCCTGGACATAAGTAGAGTAAATTGTCTATAATCTTAGGATGGATTCTGAGAGTCTGTAGACCTTTAGGCTACCCAAACGAAGGACAGGCTTGTATTTTTGTATTGCAGGGCTCCTTTCTCTTCTGATTTCCCTCCTTACTTCACCATGTACCCTTCCACATCCTACACACATTTCACATCCTATACTCCTACCAACACTTATCCCCAAGATGATTACTATCCCGACTTGACTTGTAATTGCCCATCCACTAGCCGAAATGACTTTGATTGGGGATATGAATCCGGATCTCAGTGTCCAGGGCCTAACCCTGGACAATAAGACTATGATTATTATCCTTCCCAGAGCTATAATGATTATGGATCTCCATCCTTTGATGACTAAACCAACCCAATCTACAATTAGGAAGGATATCATGATTATAACACCTACCCTTCCCAGTATTCCATTGAATGTAGGTCGTCACCATCCTTTGAACAACATAAAATGACCTACTTTCAGGGAGGGACCTGAGAACCTCGACATCTTGACTCCCCTAGATTCAACCCAAACCAAGCCAAACCTGAATTGAACCAACCGGTTCAGGTGAACCAAATCCAAGATAGAGTGTTGGCTAATTTGAGGAACACCATACAATCTTTAGAAGCCCAGCCAACACCATGCACTGAAGCACTGGAGCCTATGATCAAAATGATTGATGAACTTAATAATTCTCTATTGGATTTGCTCCAAAGTGTTAGGGATAGAGACTTGGGTGAGTTTCTACTTGGGAAGTTGTCAAGGTTAAGGATGAAATTTGTGGTTGCCCTAGTCAAATCTTGGGATGATTCTCAAGATGAACCCCCTTCAGGAGAGCCAATGTCTAAACCTGCTCAGGTGCCTATCGGGGGGGATACATTTTCTGAGACCGGGGATGACCAGGTTGGGCTAGAGCAACCATTTGAGGATGAACCGATTGATTCACTTGAGATCCCTAAGTCAGGAAACAAAGAAAATTATGTCTCCTTGGATCATGAAATGATTTATGATTTTGAGACATATATAAATGAGGATCATCAATTCTTTGACTCTGAGGGTGAAGAATCTTTAGGTGAAGTCTCACTTGAACATAAGGAAAATGATTTTAGTGAGACAAATGGGCATGAGGAATTTGATGAACCATTTGATAGCCCATTGATTGGAGATTTGGATTTGGTTGGGGTTAACTTGGAGGATCCGAATCTTGATGATTCAATTAGTGACCCCCGTCCTCATTTGCACCCCGAAGAGCTGACTTCTGAGATCTTTGTGCCCAAGTCAATCTTGATTCAGCCACAATTTCTGGACTTGGGAGAATCATATGGGGTGAAAAATATGCTAGAGGTCCCGAAGCCTGAGCCCTTGATTTTGGAGGATAGAATTGTTGAAATAAAAATTTGGGAGGCTAATTTTGAGGGAAGTTTAATTTTGGATATAAGGGTAAGTATTGACCTGAAACCACCTATCTTCTTTACAGACCCTTGTGATATCTTGCACGAGCGACCCAAGCTTGGAATAACTGATTATTTTTCTGAGCTGAATGTTAAGTGGACATCTGAAACTAGTGAACTAGATCGACCTATTGTCTGCCATTTTGGTCTTGGGTTGCACACCACTAAACCGCATGCCCGGCCCTGCAAACACAACAACCTTCGGTTCTGGGTGATTTTCATCCAGAACCTGAGAACCACTCGACCCTAGGGCATGGGTCTGCACCATAATCTCGTCCACGTCTTTGGACATCTTCTGCGGATGGGTTTCAGGATCAATATTATGATTTTGATTCTAAATTGCACTTGTGAATTCTCAATTTCTTCTTTGTATGTATGTTATGCCTAGCTAAAGGCATTAAACTTAGAGCGTGTGTATACACTCTTCTCTCTGCGGAGCTAACCGGATTTTCACGACACTCAGGTGATATTCTGTTTACTCTGCCTTTTTCATGTCTTTATTTTTACAATGAGGACATTGCATCATTTAGGCATGGGGGTGTGGATAATCGATTCCTAAAATCATTATGTTAACTCCGTAGAATTTCTTTTAGTTTCTTATAAAATTTTTTTTAAAAATTGAAAAATTGAAATAATATAAAAAAAGAAAGAAATTAGGAAAAGAGAACTTAGGCATTTAGAAGTTATTAACTTTAGGAAATGATACGAGAGGACCTAAACACTTAGACTCTTCAGGTCTTCGGGCTTAATTAGTCCGAGTGTCCACTTGAATGTGGACTTAGTCTCGAGTCTTTGCCAATTAAAATTCATTTTAATTTGGTAAATAATTTGGGATGATAAGTATGCGACTTATCAACCCGCCCTCTGATTTGGGGGGACTTTAAGCCTAAGCATCTGCACACATTTTTTTTGTACTGACTCACTTTTCGACGATTTTTACGGAAATTGGGTAGCTAATGGATTGACTTGGGTGGTATGGTTGGCAAGTTGTCGGTGGTAACAGCTTATCGGCCGGTTGTCTAGAGCCCAGCCACAAGACCATTTTCGTTGTACTGCCTTTAGGTAAATCTTAGATCAGAGAAGCCACCTACTTAGAAAAAAAAAAGAAACACTCAAAAAGAAAAGAAAAAAAAGAAAAGAAAAAGGAGAAAATAAAAAAAAATAAAACTACACTTCACTGCACGAGTATGGCTGGCAAGTTGTCGGTGGTAACAACTCATCGGCTGGTTGTCCAGAACCCAGCTCACAAAAAAAATGCATAATAATTCCCCAAACACTTAGGGAAAAAGCAGGGAAGTAGAATAAACTGGGGAGATATACATTGGGTTCACCCTTGTATTGACCCCATAAATAAAAGAAGTAGGGAGAAAGCTACAGATCGTAAAGATAAACCTTTAGGCAAGGTCACCTAGGGTCATAGAAACCCGAAGTCCGTCTTAATGGCCGTTTTGTGAGTCTATCACTTTTCATAAAGATGCTTAGTACTTAGAGTCCTTTTCGAGTCTTGTGTGGGTCGGGTAGCCGTAAAAAGTTATCCTGGAACTCTCAAACTCCAAAAGTACAAAAAAATTAGAAAAAAAGAAAAATAAAAAAATATATCTTCCCTTCTCAAACAAGGCGAGAACTTGGGCGGTTTGCATTCTGGCAGACACCTGGGTACTGTTGAGTTTTCGAAGTTTAGGACCTTAGTTGAAATTTTTTATTGTTAATTAATGACTTAGGCCTAAGTGATCTAATCCTAATTCTACTTTTATACAAAGCATATAGTTTAATTTCGCTAAGGACTAGCAAAAGATAGGCATGGGGGTATGATGCAAACACATTTGTTGAGGGTAAAATGCCTATTCATGCATGTTCCTAGGCTTAGATTTGCATTTCATGTTATAAATATTACATAGCATGCATCATTCTGCATTTAGAGTAGCTGTATATAATTTAGGTTAGTTGCATCCTTCTTGTGTTAGGAGAGAAGGATATTTATTTTGGAGCCTCGAATTGATGATCCGACTGTACTTAACTGATCAAGATGACGATCGGAGTCCAACGCCTCTAAAATTGCCTCGATCGGAGTCCCATAGCAACATATGCAGCCCAAGGATGATCAATGGCCAAGGGACTAGGAGACATAATTCAAGCTTCAAATGACAAATCCAACTGCGCGGATGGATTTGAGTTGACGATCGCAGCCTAGCGGCGCAAAAATCGACTCAATCCGACCTCTGTAGCAGCCCCTACAACAAGAAGAAGATGGACGACCCAGATTGTGCCACGTGGCGTAGCCTAGGCCACGCAGCGCATGCACGCCGCACCGCATGCGCACAATAGTGCAGGTGTGTGAGCACACGCAGGAGCGCATGTGCACAGCGCAGCGCCAGCGTAGTGCCAACGCGTGGGTGCACGCGCACGTAGCAAGGCAGGAGCACAACGTCAGTTATGTGTGAGCTGGGCCTATAGCGACGCATAACAGCGACGTTTACAGCTGTTGGTAATTCATTGCATTCCAGCAAAGCCAATTGTGGGCACCAGCGGCCATGAGCTACCTACAGCGACGTTTCCAGCGACGGCCTGGATGTCACTAATGGTCCCATACCTATTTTTTGCCTTTTCTCCACTATAAAAGGACCTACACCCCCTCCCTTCCAAGCCATCTCTACCTACTCTACTCCCACCTACTCCCAAGCTCTAGCAAGCCTACCAATGCTCCATTTGAGCTTGTTCTCAAGCTCCTAAGGCGCCTATTAGTGTAGCGAACCTCTGCCCCACCAAATACTCCTCCATCTTCTCATCGCCCTTCATAGGTCACCTTGGAGCTGTCCTCCCACCTCCATACCGGTAGCAGATCAACTCCATCTTCTCACCTCCATTTCGGAGCTACGTCAAAGCTTTCCTCAACCCGACGTCCTCCTACATCTCACCTCCATCGTCCCACTCCTCGCCTCCTTCGTCCGAGCTTCCGCCAAGTGCCATCGTCTTGCCGAATAGTAGATTCAGGAGATTTCCTCTCATCTCCCTCTCTTTTTATTCTTTCATAGTAGATTGTAATAGACATTGGATTGATATATATACCATTTTCATTCCACATCTCTATCTTGTGATACGTTTGCTTATTTCTTCTTACAAAAATACAAAAAAAATAACAAAACCCTAAAATACCGAAAGGAAACGAATCAAAGAACGATTTTCACGTAAAGTAAACGTCACCTCCCTGTGTTTGACTTGGGACTCCCTTGGAGTTTCGGTATAAATTTTATCTGATCGACGTGTTTTGCAACTACAACGACGGGTTACTTGTAACCTCGATTTCTAACATGCGAAACATGCACGACCATTTCCTTTCATGCACAGCCAGAATTTGTTCATCAGGAAAGGTGTCAGTCAAGGGCAAGGAGGGCCCAATGTGATCCAGGTGGAGTCTGGACAAGTGATCGGCCACGACATTCTTGGACCTGGCTTTGTCACGAATTTCTAGGTCAAATTCTTGCAAGAGCAGGATCCATCTGGTGATCCTGGGTTTAGCATCTTTCTTGGCCAATAAATGTGATGAGAGCCTCATCATGAGCCATAACTAGCTCATTTTGACCTAATAAAGAAGATAAAAGCTCCTACATAACCTAGAAGAAGGCTTAACTAAAGGAACAAGTGCTCTGAGAAGAAAACATGAAATAAAGGTTAAAACTGCAATTTTACCATTGCAGTACATAAACGGGATTTCTCAGAAGCAAAACATAGGTCAAATAGTCCAAAGTGGGTTGAATTAATCAGAAATGGGTTTATGTGCAATCTAAGAATTAAATGACACTTGGTAACCCTAAAACAGACCCGCTTAAATTAACAAGGTTCCAGTCAGAATAAAAATCAAGCAAACCCTCTAAAAATCATAGAAAAACATCCTCTGGGGTTTAGAACACTTAATTTGGCCTTTGGAACCTAGTTTGACCTAGATTAGGGTCTTAGCTCTTCAATTAACCTAATTTGGGTTTTTACGCAAAATGTCCAGTCAAAAGAGGTCAAACCTAAAATCCAACTTCACCATTGGATTCTTTAGGGCCAAATTAGGTTTGTACCAAAATTTGGACCTAAGGGGAGGTCATCTTGACCTACTTTGCAAGTTAGTACACCCAAATCACAAAGAGGTCCCTATCTTTTGAATATCCTTGCAGAGAGCCCCCTAGGTTCCTCGCCTTCTTTGCAAACCGGTCCTGCCGCCATTGCTAGGGCAGAACCGAGCTCCGACGAAGTTTCGAGAGAGATGGCTCTCTAATTCCTCAGAGATTCTCTCCCAGAAATGGAAGGGAGATTCTCTGAGGAATTCCCTTCCTTCTAAAGCCAATCAAATTCGCTGGTGTGAACCCAATCTCTCGTGCGAACGCACGAGAGATGTGGGTATCTTTCTTCCTTCCAACTCCGGCGAACCGGCTGACCTAATTGCGCGTCTTTCACGCTCTGATAGGAGCGGCCAGCACCTATAAAACACCCCTCGGACCCGGCCACTCATCTTAAGCTTGATTTTGACGGAGATCCCCTCCAAATTTCTTCTCTCCCATCTCCGGCCAAACGACCCACAAGCTCCGGCGACCGCTTTCCCTCCTTCTCGTCACTCTGCTGCCATACCAGCAGCAGAGTCCTCTTCGCCTCTTCCTCCCGCGGCGCGCTGTACCCTGCGCGCAAGCTCCTGACCTCATCTTCGTCGCCGCTTCCTCCCCCAGGGTCTTTCTTCCCCGACGACGGCAGTCACGAGCCGTCCTCTCCACTGCCTCCCTTCACTCCAGACAACCCCAGATACGTTCTCCATCCTCTCCTCTCTCTTTTCCCCCTGTTATCTCCCTTGATCGACCCTCGACAGACGCTAACCACCTCCATCGTCTTCGCCTCCGACCGCACTCCGGCGAGCCGCCCACACCACTCCAGCCCTCCACACGGCTCGCCAACCACCTCGAAAGCTCCGCCTCACCTCCAGGAACACACTCCACCCTCCCACTGCCACTCCAGCCCTCCACAACCACCCCCCGACCAACCCACCATCTCCGGCCACAGGTTGACCTAGGCACGCACGCCTAGGCCGACCTGCGGCCTGCTGCACTGCCCACCGCCTTCACCGTGCCACGGCGAAGGTCTCTATCTATTCTGATTTGGCCGAGAGGCGCGTTTTGTGTACGACAGGATTCGAGCTGCTGCCGCCATGGATGACCTCTGATGAAGGTCCCGCGAAGCTCCAGGCACCCGGTCTTCCAGACTACAGGTGCTGCATACTAACGCAAGTGTCGCGAGGTGAACGAATCCAGCCGAGGAGTGCTAGCAGAGCCAGCAGCTGCGGGGCAATCGCACGACGAGGTTTCTGCAGGCGCGCGTGAAGGCGAGACCAGATAGTCCCACATCGTGGGATTGCAACCGGCAGGTACCGTATAAGTTGTTTTTACGCTTTATTCTTATCGCCTCAGTAAGCACAGGGGTGAGGTCTCTCACTGACTCCACCCGCCTCGTCCGCGGCCTGACCACGCGGACCTGGCGGATCCGACCCGACCTAGACCTACGCACTCCTCGCGCATCACACACCTGCAGGTGCGCCTGGTCCCGGGTACGATCCGACCCGATTGAGACTGTGGCTCTGGTAGAGCGGTTAGAGTGAATTGCTTGAGAGAGAGACACGCGCGGGTAGAGGGAGAAGGGTTAGGTTTTGTTCCCTGTGCAGGCAGGCTGATTGCAGGAGAAGGACTTGGCCGCTGCAGAAGAAGGAGAAGCAAGACAGAAGAAGAAGAAAGAAAGAAGTCTTCGCAGGAGAAGAAGGAAAGCAGAAAGGTTAGAAGTCTTCGCAGGAGAAGAAGAAGAAGGACAAGGGAAGATTGCAAAGAGATCCGAAAGGCAGAGCAGAAGAAGAAAAAGAGAAAGAAAGATCACATTTAAGACGTCTGATACATAAATCAGACGTCTAATTCTATTTTTTTTACATCTTTCTTAAAAACTCTTTGAATCAATTATATTTGTATTTAACAGTTGTATTCTTGGGTTTTACAAAGTACTGAGTTTGCTCCCTGTGTTCGACCTCGGATACTCTAGTTGTTCGAGTAATAAAATTATTTGTTTAAACGTTTTGTCGGTTCTACTGCAACGTAATACGCCTTTAAATCTGCACAGAAACGTTGACAACATTTTGGCGCCGTTGCCGGGGAGCAACGGGCACTTGTAAAGCTTTTGAGTACAAATTTTCTATTTAATATCTGACTTAACTTCTCTTTTGTTGTGTTCAATCAGGGAAAGCAAAACAAAAAGGAAAGAATAGCAACTGCACAACAGACTGGAGCAGGTAATCTCCATAAGCCCTCTCCCTTAACCCTCTCACAATCTAAAAAAAAAAAGAAAAAAAAAAAAAAAAAAAAAAAGGGGAGAAGTCAACTTAGGGCTACCTGTCTTATATTTAGTAACTCATCAAGTTGCCTGATTTTCATTTCAACATATTTTTGTCTGTCATCCAACTAAGGCAACTAGGGCTAAAACTTTCTTGATTGAGCCCTAGGTGCTAAATTCTAAGGCAACTAAATTGGACCCATTAGAGCCAAGTTAGGATTGCAAAGCTAGGGTTTTTAGAGACACATCTTCTCTAAAACAAAGAAACAAACTTTCCAAAAAGAAGTGTGCCTAAACCGTGTTTGAAAATATTTATACAAGAGGAACCCTAAGCAAATCAGGTTGATAATCCATTTGAATCATAAAAGGAAGGACCTAAAAGCTCTCAAAGGAACAAGAGGTGAAGTTGATCCCTCGAGTGAACCAACCTTAATATTAGGTCACTTTTTGCACTCAAAATACTTAAAAGTTCAAGTGGAACATTAAGCACCTTGATCTTAAAATAAAAAAAAGGTAGACTTAAGAGGTCAAGATCCCCATTCTGGTCTACCTGGAACCGCAGTGACAAGAGAGGTCGGGTGGGGGAAACCCTGTAACCCGTGGGGACGCTCTACCGTGTAGGGGTCTTTGCGGGACTCTCCCTCTCTGGCTGCCCAGGTATTTCTCAGGTGGACGATCTTCTGATCCAGGGGTCCATCTGCCCCGAACCTCTATAGTCACCCAACAATTCTTGGGTGTCTTGATTGGGTCCAGCACCTTCTAATCTCATCACATCTTCCGGTGCATGTTTGGTAGGAGGTCCTTAAGACCACCTTTAAGACCTCCTCTAGAAATTCATTCTCGCCGAGGCCAAGCCTCGACGCCCTTGTTTGTGCAGCAACCCCACCACATAAATCTTTCATCTGATTCAGACCCTGATTCTCCTTCTTCTCCCATCATGGCACAACCCATTGAAGAGGAGAATAACCTTGAACACCAACTTCAACGCTTGAACGATCTCTTTCAGAACTTTGTAAACCCACCACAGCGACCTATGATGCGAGATCACTATAATCCCGCTGCGGTGGCAATTGAACCCCGAGTACGAATCCCAATTGGAGGACCCGATTCTGATCTAAAGCCCAATATGATTCATGCCATACCAAAGTTCCATGGGCTTAACTCTGAGGATCCATTCCAACACATTAAACAACTCAAGCATCTGGCCCAGACTTTCGGGTCAGATGTACAAAACCGGGATATCCTACTCATGAAAATGTTTTCGTTCTCCCTCTTGGACAAGGCCGCACACTGGTATCAGACTCAGACCCGCCCGATCAACACTTGGGAGGAATTACAGTCCGAATTTTTGAAAAAATTCTTCCCTGTTGGCCGGACGAATGCCTTGCGCCACCAGATCACTCATTTCACTCAACAACAGGGAGAACCTCTTCACGAAGCTTGGGATCGATTCCTAGATCTCATGCGAAAGTGTCCCCATCACGGAGTTCCTAAGTGGGAACAAGTCCAGTCTTTTTACCAGGGACTCCGTGAGGATATTCGTCTAATCGTCAATGCAACATGTGGAGGAAACATCATGGGCCAACACGAGGACACGGTGTGGGAGATTCTCGAAAACATGTGCGAGAACTCCATAAACAATGACTCCTTGGGCTTATTCGACAGGACGAATGCCCGCGCATCGACGAATCTAAGAGGGACACATGAGACGCAGGACCTGTCCACTTCTGTTGACCTGGAATTGATGGCCAGTCGGTTGGACAAGGTCTCTATCATAGAAAAGAAGGTGGACGAGCTAACTCGACATTTGCAGCAAGCCACCTCTGCACAAAACTCTTTTGCACGACCTCCTCTGGCAAGGGAAACAGTGCAAAACATCTATCACCAACCTGCCAAGGGGATGGGCCCCTATCCACCCCCGTCTACCTCCCAGACCGGAGTGACCTCCGATCCCGTCTACTCGAGTTGGGGGAACTCTGAACCCTCGTATTCTGACTTTCCTGAGGTTTCTCAGAACTGCGAGGACCTCAACGCCATCCAGAACGACCCATACTCCAATACCTACAACCCTGGATGGCGAAATCATCCTAACTTTCAATGGGCGGGAAACTCTCAAAAACCACCATATCAACCCCGCCCACAAGCTCCTCGTCCATATCAGCCGCCTCAGCCTCGGCCCAATCCCACCTACCAATCTGGGCAAAATCAGGATCAACTGACTCTTATCCTTCAAACGCTGGCTGACATTCAAAAAACGAATGCGGCAATGCAAAAACAGCACAAGGACGAGATCACAGAGGTTCGCAACCAACTGGCCCAGATGGCAAATTCTCGCCAACCTGGCACCCTTCCTTCGCAACCTCTGCCCAACCCAAATAATGTGCCGACCCAGAGGCGCATTATGAATCCAAATCCAGGCCACGCACATTTGATTTATCAGGCCCCTGCTACTCCATCACCAGACAGGATGGAGGCTTCTACATCTTATGCAGAATTTCAGCAGCAGCCACCTCTCCTACCTAACCCAAACCAAAGTCAGGCTGGATTAAACTCTGTAACAACACGTAGTGGTAAAACAACACAAGACCCACATTATCTGAACCACTCCAAGCCTGATAATCGCCAAGACCCTAGGGTAGTCATCCAAGATACTACTGTCCCAGATCAAGAACCTGGACCTATCCTAGAGGAACCAGCTAGGATCCCATTTCCTGAGGCCTTGACCAAAGGAAAAAGGACAACCAAACCTGTGGCTCCTGAGGAGGATCTGGTCAAGCTCTTTGAACAGGTCCAGATAAACATCCCGTTGATGGATGCAATCCGCCACATACCGGCTTACGCAAGATTCTTGAAAGACATATGTACACCTAAACGTAAGCCGCGAACCAAGGATGGGAATCCGATTGTACTGTCAGAGCAAGCCAGCTCTGTCATCCTGAGCAAACTCCCACCCAAGGCTAAAGACCCAGGAACCCCCTTGATTTCTTGTAAAATTGGTGAAACCCAACTTGATAGAGCCCTACTAGACCTAGGTGCCTCCATAAATTTAATACCTACATCCCTCCTTGACCACCTTGAAGAATCTGAACTTAAACCCACTGAGGTGACATTGCAGTTAGCTGATCGATCCATCAAGTCACCCAAAGGTATACTCGAGGATGTCATTGTTAGGGTACGAGATTTTTATTTCCCAGTGGACTTCATAGTACTGGACATGGATGCACCTAAGAACCCAAGGGACACACCAATCATATTAGGGAGACCCTTTCTGGCCACTGCTAGGGCCAATATAAACTGCGAAGAGGGCCAGATAGAATTAAAATTTGGGAATCAAAATCTGAAGATCGACATTTTCAAAGCCCAACAAGGGATTAATTGCGGGGTTATAGAGGAAATTTGTGATGTCAAAGCCGTGGTTGATGAACTGCACATAGAGGACAACCTGATTATTCCTGATCAACCACTAGAAAATCAAAAACCGCTAACAGAGGAGTGCGAACACAATCTAGACACACCTATGACTCCTACCATTGCTCCCGATACAAACCCTGAACCACCCGCTGCTGCTGACAATCCTGTCATGGAACTCAAGCCCCTTCCTGAACATCTAAAATATGTCTTTTTGGATTCAAATCAAACGTTTCCTGTGATTATCAATTCTCGACTCACACCTGACCAGGAACTCCGTTTGATTTCTGTTCTCCAGCAACATCGTAGAGCCATTGGATGGACTCTAGATGATTTGACTGGTATAAGCCCTTCATACTGCACGCATCGAATCTATACAGAAGAAGGCTCACGACCTTCAAGAGAAATGCAAAGGTGACTAAACCCTAACCTACAGGAGGTCGTGAAAAAGGAGATCATTAAGTGGTTAGATGCAGGGATCATCTACCCGATCTCCGACAGTCGTTGGGTGAGTCCAACACAAGTGGTACCTAAGAAGGCAGGACTTACCATCATCACGACAGAAACCGGGGAAGTCATTCCTACCCGAATAGCTAATTCGTGGAGAGTCTGCATTGATTACAGATGACTAAATTCCTCCACGAAGAAGGATCATTTCCCACTACCGTTTATTGATCAGATCCTCGAGAAACTAGCGGGAAATAGATTCTTCTGCTTTCTTGACGGGTACTCCGGTTACAATCAGGTGGCAATCCATCCAGAGGACCAAGAAAAGACCACATTCACCTGCCCCTTCGGGACGTACGCGTTTCGAAGGATGCCGTTCGGTCTCTGCAATGCACCTGCAACTTTTCAGCGGTGCATGCTTGCCATATTCTCAGATATGGTAGGTGACTATCTGGAAGTCTTCATGGATGACTTTTCAGTTTTTGGACAATCATTTGACGATTGCCTCCAACACTTGGTCCATATACTCAGGCGGTGCATCGAGGTGAATTTGGTTCTTTCCTGGGAAAAGAGCCATTTCATGGTGCCTGAGGGAATTGTCCTGGGACATTTAATCTCAGAGAAAGGCATCCAAGTGGATCGAGCTAAGGTTAACCTGATTTCCAAGCTCCCTATGCCTAGCTCGATTAAGGACATCCGATCTTTTTTGGGACACGTCGGTTTCTACCGTCGATTCATCCCTGATTTCTCCAAAATCGCGCGCCCCCTGACCAATCTGCTTTCCAAGGATGTGCCTTTCGGAATTTCCAAGGAATGCACTCAAGCATTTGAGATCTTACGTGACCGAGTCACCCAAGCCCCAATCCTACAGTCCCCTGATTGGTCTCAACCCTTTGAGATCATGTGCGATGCATCTGACTTCGCTGTAGGAGCGGTTTTGGGGCAGAAAATTGACGGGAAACCTGTGGTCATTTACTACGCTAGCAAAACACTGGATGAGGCTCAGCGTAACTATACGGTTACTGAGAAAGAGCTGCTGGCCGTAGTATTTGCCCTGGAAAAATTCAGATCATACCTTCTAGGTTCCCGTGTTATCATATACTCGGATCACACAGCTGTGAGGCATCTCCTAGCCAAGAAGGACGCGAAACCTTGATTAATCCGCTGGATCTTGCTGTTGCAAGAATTTGACATCGAGATTCGCGACAAGGCGGGAAAGCACAATGTGGTAGCTGATCATTTATCCCGCCTTCCTCCTGAAATTATTGATCCGTCCGGACCTATTACAGAACATTTTCCTGATGAGCACCTCCTGACTATCAGTACAAGTCTTCCATGGTTCGCCGATATTGTTAATTACCTGGCATCACATCAGATTCCGCCCGATTGGTCGAAGGCCAAAAAGGACAAATTGCGTTCCGATGCCAAGTATTACCTATGGGAAGACCCGTATCTCTTCCGCATTGGTGCTGATCAGATAATCCGACGATGCGTCACGGAAGTGGAAATCAAAGACATACTCTCATTTTGCCATGACCAGGCATGCGGTGGACATTTTTCGGGACATAAAACCGCATCGAAAGTCCTCCAGTGTGGTTTCTACTGGCCCACAATTTTCAAAGATGCATACAATCACTGTAAGGCATGTTCCCGTTGCCAGACTCTAGGCAACATGAGCCATAGAGACATGATGCCTCTACAGCCGATCTTGGTATGCGAAATTTTTGATATTTGGGGGATTGATTTCATGGGACCCTTTCCTACCTCGGATGGCTTCGAATACATTTTACTCGCAGTTGATTATGTTTCCAAGTGGATAGAAGCCATTCCGACCCGAACCAACAATCATAAAGTCGTTATAAAATTCCTTCATCAAAACATTTTCTCAAGGTTCGGGATTCCGCGTGCTATAATTTCCGACGGAGGGACCCATTTTACAAACGCTCAGTTCAGGTCACTGATGATCAAATATGGGGTGTCACACCGAATCTCTACTCCTTACCACCCCCAAACTAATGGTCTAGCTGAGCTATCTAACCGAGAGATCAAGAAGATCCTTCAGGTTACTGTTCGACCTGATAGAAAAGATTGGTCTTCTCGGCTTCCGGAAGCATTGTGGGCCTATAGGACCGCCCACAAGACCCAATTAGGAATGTCTCCCTTCAGACTAGTGTACGGGAAGGCATGTCACCTCCCCGTCGAATTGGAGCATAAAGCCTATTGGGCAGTACGGACCTGTAATCTCGACCTTTCTAAGGCTGGAACCCACAGAAGATTTCAAATGAGCGAGATCGATGAATTACGCCACGACGCATATGAGAACTCGCGAATTTACAAAGAACGGGTTAAAGCTTTTCACGACAAACACATTTCTAGAAAGGTCTTTCA
Organism: Thalassia testudinum; assembly: GCA_037157565.1. Lineage (NCBI taxonomy): Eukaryota > Viridiplantae > Streptophyta > Magnoliopsida > Alismatales > Hydrocharitaceae > Thalassia > Thalassia testudinum. The sequence continues at coordinate 64,767,988 of JAZHRO010000025.1, read as the reverse complement.
TCCTGGTCAAAAAGTTTTACTCTTTGATGCTCGACTCAAACTATTCCCAGGAAAGCTAAGATCCAAGTGGGTCGGACCCTACCTAGTCCGCCAAATCTTCGGAAATGGAGCTATTGAAATCAGCCCACTCAGCCACGATTCTGAACCATTTGTCGTGAATGGGCAGAGACTCAAGCCGTTCATTGACATGACCGATATAGATTGACTGAGTCATCCTTTACCCTCCTTTCCTCTTGAGCTCATTACGCCCAGCCGATGGCGTAAAACTCAGCGCTTAACGGGAGGCAACCCGTCATTCTTTGAAAAACCTGAAACCGTTTCTGACATCGCTATGCGGAACTCATATTGCACTTTAGGGTTCATCCATTAGAACAGCCGACTTCACCTCAGGTATACCTACCCGAGATTAGAAATCGTTCGCAACAAGTCGCTTCGACCCATTCACTCACCACACACCTGTCCTAACACATGAACTAAGCTGAATTCGAACCCACCTAATTTACAATGGGGACATTGCAAATCTTAGGCATGGGGGGGTATGAAAGTGCAAAATGTCAGAAAATTCATATCAAGAAAGGGTTTCATTCATAAAAAAAAAAAAAAAAGGACTTGATAGAGGAGAGGAACAATTCAGGGTCATACAAATGAGAGGAGGAAAAGAAAGAAAAATGACAAAAAGAGCAAAAATAAAGAAAGGAGCACAAAAGGAAAAGAAAAAGAAAAAGTCATTAGTAAAAGATTAAGGGGTTAACTGAAGTTCTAGACCGAGTCAAGAAAAAGAAAAGAAAAATGCTACAGAGATATAACAAGAGATTAGCGGGAACGCTGGTCTTAGGCCTCTTGGGCTAGAGTTTTAGCTTAAAAATTCACGTATCCGTTAAAATCTGGACAATCCTCAAGAGGTTGAGGAAAATGCGAAGCTTAAGTATTAGGTCTAAGGCTTAGGAAGTATTCGGCCTCGTTAACTGACCTCCGATTTGCGGGATTCGGTAACCTAAGCACCCAAATTCACACACAGTCTGGTTCAGTGCGCATAAATATTCAAAACACGCAAGAGCGTTTAATATTCTGAAAAAGTCACCTAGATTAGGAGCGGCCAATCAACACAAGTTGATTTGGACAAGTTCCCAGCGCGGAGAGGCGGGAAATTCCCCTCGAAGATGCGTAACAACATATCGTCTCCTCGGTGCTTGTCTCTTAGGATATTTAAATATCCTACTGGGGGCATGTAAGCACTCTGCTGGTTCAGATACCATGGGTGGCATTATCACGAAATGTCGATCGCCAGGGTTTGAATTCGGCCACGGAACGCCATGGGCAGGATTATCTCGAAATCTCGAAAGCCAGGGTTCCAGGGGTTGCCATGGGCGGGATTATCTCGAAATCTCGAAAGCCAGGGACCCTTGAGGATTGATGATGGGGACGAGGAATCCGATACAGACCGTGTTGAGAAGCTAATCCGAAGCTAGAAATAAAAAGAAAAGAGAGAGAAAAGCTCTCCAAACAAATAAATCCTCTATCTCTCTCTTACAAAAAAACGCACTGCAAACTGAGCGTAGGCTAAAAATGTCTCAAGCACGGGTGCTTTAACCGCAGAGTCCAACAAACCCTAGGATAGTTTTTGTGGGCCGTAGAAACCTTTGCGAAGGACTGAGGCTAAAGCAGAACAGGTCCAGATTTTGGTTGGTACTTGAGTACCTCTAGGCCTATTGTCGGCATTCCTACCTAATCACAAAAGAAGCACTTATCATAACTAAGGACACTTTGGGTCTAGAATGGAAGTTAAAACTTTGAAATTTTGCTAAGGGACTAGCAAAAGCTAGGCATGGGGGTATGATGAGAGCCTCATCATGAGCCATAACTAGCTCATTTTGACCTAATAAAGAAGATAAAAGCTCCTACATAACCTAGAAGAAGGCTTAACTAAAGGAACAAGTGCTCTGAGAAGAAAACATGAAATAAAGGTTAAAACTGCAATTTTACCATTGCAGTACATAAACGGGATTTCTCAGAAGCAAAACATAGGTCAAATAGTCCAAAGTGGGTTGAATTAATCAGAAATGGGTTTATGTGCAATCTAAGAATTAAATGACACTTGGTAACCCTAAAACAGACCCGCTTAAATTAACAAGGTTCCAGTCAGAATAAAAATCAAGCAAACCCTCTAAAAATCATAGAAAAACATCCTCTGGGGTTTAGAACACTTAATTTGGCCTTTGGAACCTAGTTTGACCTAGATTAGGGTCTTAGCTCTTCAATTAACCTAATTTGGGTTTTTACGCAAAATGTCCAGTCAAAAGAGGTCAAACCTAAAATCCAACTTCACCATTGGATTCTTAAGGGCCAAATTAGGTTTGTACCAAAATTTGGACCTAAGGGGAGGTCATCTTGACCTACTTTGCAAGTTAGTACACCCAAATCACAAAGAGGTCCCTATCTTTTGAATATCCTTGCAGAGAGCCCCCTAGGTTCCTCGCCTTCTTTGCAAACCGGTCCTGCCGCCATTGCTAGGGCAGAACCGAGCTCCGACGAAGTTTCGAGAGAGATGGCTCTCTAATTCCTCAGAGATTCTCTCCCAGAAATGGAAGGGAGATTCTCTGAGGAATTCCCTTCCTTCTAAAGCCAATCAAATTCGCTGGTGTGAACCCAATCTCTTGTGCGAACGCACGAGAGATGTGGGTATCTTTCTTCCTTCCAACTCCGGCGAACCGACTGACCTAATTGCGCGTCTTTCACGCTCTGATAGGAGCGGCCAGCACCTATAAAACACCCCTCGGACCCGGCCACTCATCTTAAGCTTGATTTTGACAGAGATCCCCTCCAAATTTCTTCTCTCCCATCTCCGGCCAAACGACCCACAAGCTCCGGCGACCGCTTTCCCTCCTTCTCGTCACTCTGCTGCCATACCAGCAGCAGAGTCCTCTCCGCCTCTTCCTCCCGCGGCGCGCTGTACCCTGCGCGCAAGCTCCTGACCTCATCTTCGTCGCCGCTTCCTCCCCCAGGGTCTTTCTTCCCCGACGACGGCAGTCACGAGCCGTCCTCTCCACTGCCTCCCTTCACTCCAGACAACCCCAGATACGTTCTCCATCCTCTCCTCTCTCTTTTCCCCCTGTTATCTCCCTTGATCGACCCTCGACAGACGCTAACCACCTCCATCGTCTTCGCCTCCGACCGCACTCCGGCGAGCCGCCCACACCACTCCAGCCCTCCACACGGCTCGCCAACCACCTCGAAAGCTCCGCCTCACCTCCAGGAACACACTCCACCCTCCCACTGCCACTCCAGCCCTCCACAACCACCCCCCGACCAACCCACCATCTCCGGCCACAGGTTGACCTAGGCACGCACGCCTAGGCCGACCTGCGGCCTGCTGCACTGCCCACCGCCTTCACCGTGCCACGGCGAAGGTCTCTATCTATTCTGATTTGGCCGAGAGGCGCGTTTTGTGTACGACAGGATTCGAGCTGCTGCCGCCATGGACGACCTCTGATGAAGCTCCCGCGAAGCTCCAGGCACCCGGTCTTCCAGACTACAGGTGCTGCATACTAACGCAAGTGTCGCGAGGTGAACGAATCCAGCCGAGGAGTGCTAGCAGAGCCAGCAGCTGCGGGGCAATCGCACGACGAGGTTTCTGCAGGCGCGCGTGAAGGCGAGACCAGATAGTCCCACATCGTGGGATTGCAACCGGCAGGTACCGTATAAGTTGTTTTTACGCTTTATTCTTATCGCCTCAGTAAGCACAGGGGTGAGGTCCCTCACTGACTCCACCCGCCTCGTCCGCGGCCTGACCACGCGGACCTGGCGGATCCGAACCGACCTAGACCTACGCACTCCTCGCGCATCACACACCTGCAGGTGCGCCTGGTCCCGGGTACGATCCGACCCGATTGAGACTGTGGCTCTGGTAGAGCGGTTAGAGTGAATTGCTTGAGAGAGAGACATGCGCGGGTAGAGGGAGAAGGGTTAGGTTTTGTTCCCTGTGCAGGCAGGCTGATTGCAGGAGAAGGACTTGGCCGCTGTAGAAGAAGGAGAAGCAAGACAGAAGAAGAAGAAAGAAAGAAGTCTTCGCAGGAGAAGAAGGAAAGCAGAAAGGTTAGAAGTCTTCGCAGGAGAAGAAGAAGAAGGACAAGGGAAGATTGCAAAGAGATCCGAAAGGCAGAGCAGAAGAAGAAAAAGAGAAAGAAAGATCACATTTAAGACGTCTGATACATAAATCAGACGTCTAATTCTATTTTTTTTACATCTTTCTTAAAAACTCTTTGAATCAATTATATTTGCATTTAACAGTTGTATTCTTGGGTTTTACAAAGTACTGAGTTTGCTCCCTGTGTTCGACCTCGGATACTCTAGTTGTTCGAGTAATAAAATTATTTGTTTAAACGTTTTGTCGGTTCTACTGCAACGTAATACGCCTTTAAATCCGCACAGAAACGTTGACAACAAAATGCCAGATGGCCTAGTGGTTCGTATAAATGGTCACGTGGGATCCTAGGAGGTAAGATCGAAACTTTTTGATTCCAAAAGCTATGGCGAGCTCACAGAGAGCCTGGTAAGCCTAGATGCAATCAGGTGTCATGTGAAATAGGGTGTCGTTGGCCAGAAGGTCGGTCAAGGGTTTCGAGAGTTTGGAGAAATCTTTGATGAACCTTCTATAGAAGCCAGCATGTCCAAGGAACTAGCGGATTTGCCAGACCGAGCTAGGTGGGGGAAGTTTGGAAATCAAATTAACTTTAGATCAATCTACCTCAATGCCCCTATGCGATACGATGTGACCGAGGATAATTCCGTCTTGAACCATGAAATAGCTCTTTTCCCAACTTAACACCAAGTTAACCTCGATACATTACTTCAGGATTTTCTCCAAGTTGCTCAGACAATGGTCGAATGAGTTCCCAAATACTGAGAAATCATTCATAAAGACCTCCAGGTATTCACCTACCATCTCTGAAAGGATGGCTAGCATGCAACGCTGAAAGGTAGTAGATGCGTTGCATAACCCAAATGGCATACGACGAAATGCGAACGTGCCATACGGGCAAGTGAATGTGGTCTTCTCTTGATCTTTAGGAGTAATTGCGAATTGGTTGTATCCTGAATATCCATCTAGGAAGCAAAAATATTTCTGCCTTGCTAATCGCTCAAGAATTTGATCAATGAATGGCAAGTGAAAATGATCTTTCTTGGTCGCTTCATTGAGCTTCTTATAATCAATGCACACCCACCATGTAGTGGTGGTACAGGTGGGGATGGATTCGCCATGCTCATTGGTGACAACTGTGAGCCCGGCTTTCTTGGGGACCACTTGAGTGGGGCTCACCCAGGGGCTATCGAAGATTGGATAAATGATGTCAGTGTCAAGCCACTTGATAATTTCCTTCTTGATGACTTCCCGCATATTCGGGTTTAATCGTCTCTACATCTAACGGGAAGGTCGGGCCCCATCTTCCAGGTAAATCTTGTGGGTGCAATAGGTGGGGCTAATTCCTCTCAAATCTGAGATAGTCCATCCAATGGCGGCTCGATGTTCTGATAGGGTTGTGGTCAACCTGAGTTCCTAATCCTTGGATAGGTGGGCATTGACAATCACCAGGAAGGTCTGGTCAGGTCCAAGGAAGACGTACTTCAGGTTTTCGGGTAGCGGCTTCAGCTCGGGTGTGGGTGGAGCAACACTTGACGGGTAGGGGAAAGGTGGGAGTTGATCCACATCAATCTCCTCTAATAGTGGTTGCTGATGGTAATTAGCTCTATAGAGGTCAGCGTACACAAACGGGGATGGGTCAGAACAGTCGTCATAGGGTTGGGTCTGATGGTTAGCTAAGGAACTAAGGGTAAGGCATTCCTCAACCAGAGGTTCCACGGGATCGTGCTCCTCAATCCAGTCGCAATCGAAAGACTTGGTCGCTTTGAAGATATCCAACTACATCTTTTATCTCCGAAGGTGATTTCCATACATCCCATGTCACAATCGATGTTCGCCTTAGCCGTAGCTAAGAAAGGTCTACCTAGGATGATGGGTGTGTTCTGTAGCTGTTCAGGGACTTCCATGTCGAGCACCAAGAAGTCAACCGGGAAATAGAAGTCCTTGACCCGAACAATCACGCCCTCAACAACCCCCTTTGGGGTCTTCACAGATCTATCAGCAAACTGGATGGTCACAGGTGTAGGTGTCAACTCTTCAAATCCAAATTAGTGATATAGGGTTGTCGGGATTAGATTGATTGAAGCACCTAAGTCCAGGAGCGCTCTATCAAATGTCATGTCCTCGATATTGCAGGATATTAGGGGTGCTCCTGGGTCAATTTGTTTGAGTGGAAGGTTGCTTGATATCACAGAACTCGCTTACTCTGAGAGCACAACCTTCCTAGGTGCTTGGGGTTGTGGCATACGCTTCGGTGTACAGGCATCTTTTAGGAACTTAGCATAAGTCGGGATGTGCTTGACTACCTCGAGGAGTGGGATATTAATCTGAACCTGCTTGAAGATTTCCAAAAGCTCCTCATTTTCCATAATAACTTTCTTTTTCTTTATCTTTTCCAAGGCCTCGGGATATGGTGTCTGCATGTGAATAGGATTCGTCTCTGGGTCCTTGGGTTTTTCTTGCTCATCTTCAGAGTCGGGTATCTTAGGGGGTGAAGTCACAGGAAGAGTTGTCCATTTGGGATCTTGGGTTTTAGTGCCACTTCTCAAGGTCAACGCATTACTTTGAAGGAAGAAGCACTGAACCTAGGGGGTGTTTGTGGGGCTGGCTGGACCATGTGGGCCTGCCTGGGATTGCTTTGGAACCCTTGTGAATTGGGGCCTTTGTTAATCACGTTTTGCAGGTTCAGTTGTGGCTGAGAAGGAAGGGATCCTTGTTGTTTACAATCCAATAGCTAGCTCAACTATCCCTTCACTAAAGCCATTTCCTCATGGTGTTTTTGGTTCATTTCAGCCATCATTTTTATCAAGGTGTCCATTTGGTTTTGTGGGGGAGGGGCTACCCTATTTGGGTTATAGGGGGGTTTAATTTGTGTACCTTGCTGATAGGAGGGTGGGTTTGGCTGATGGTTTGGTCTGGGCTGGTTCTGGAATAGATGTGGTTTCTGGTTCGTCCAAGCAAAGTTTGGGTGATTACACCATCCGTCGTTGCAGGTGTTGGAGAAGGGGTCAGCTTTGGAATAACCTTGGATAGTATGGACATCTTCAAAGATAGAAGGTGTCGAGGGGGAGGGAAGAGAATAATCAAGGGTTGAGGGAGCAAAGGTCCCTCCCTGGAACATGGTCAAGGGTTGTTCCAGGTGCATCTGGCTTAGTGGCTGGACCAGGTCTATGTTGTGAGCTCCCTTTGCTAGGGAGAGAATCTATAGTGGGTTCTAGGTTTGGTTCAATAGTTCATCTATTTTCTTATCTACCAATTCCACTCGATCCAATTTCTTAGCAATGATATCCATGTCAACTATTCCAGAATTTGCTTGTACCTCATAGATCCCACCACAGGGTTGATTGGATCGACTAAACTGGGTCATGGAGGCATTGTTGAGTGAATTTTCACTCATAGACTCGAAGAGCTCAAACGTTCTCTCCTCATCTTTGTTCAGGAAGTTTCCTCCTCATGAGGCATCGACGAAGTTCCAAAGGTTGCTGTCCAGACCGTGGTAGAAGATCTGGGCCAAGTGCCACCTCGGAACCTCATGGTGTGGGCATTTCCTCAATAATTCGTTAAATCCTTCCCATGCCTCATGGAACTGTTCCCCGCCCTAGAGTGTAAAGGTGGTAATGGCTCTTCTGAGGGCATTGGTCTTTCCTATGGGGAAGAATTTCTTTAAGAATGCATGCCTCAGTTCTTCTTAGGTGGAGATAGGTCTTCCTAAAGTTCTAAGCTAGTGAGACGCTTTGTCTCTCAACGAGAAGGGGAACATCTTGATCGAAACAATGTCTAGGCTGATGTTCCTGGGCTTTACAGTCCGGGTAATCTGGTCAAGATCCTCTAGGTGCTGGAAGGGGTCCTCATTTGAGCTCCCATGGAAGTGGCTTGGAATCAGGCTCATGATGTTTGGTTTTAGCTCAAAATCATCTCCCCCCTCGGGGACCCTAAGGTGTGGTTCAATCTGAATCGCAGAAGGATTGTAGAAGTCATGAAGGTGCCTATGTTGGCTCTGGAATTGTGGTAGATCAGGTGGTGGTGGTTGCCCCTGCGGGTTCTACAATCGGTGTATGGCTTGCATGATAGTGTGGATCTGTTGCTGCTGAAGTCAGTAGTTTGCATTGATCTGGGCCTAGATGATGGCCATCGTATCTGGTGGAGGTTGGTCCTCAACCTCATCTACTTTAGGTTCAGCCATGTCTTTAGTAAGATCAAGTCTCCTGGTTTCTCGCCCCAAAACAAACAACTCGAGATGAAGTGATTGTCTCCTGTGCATACACTAGAGAAGAACGGGGGAGGGATGCGAAGAGAGACAGATGCGAGAAGCGTGTGTGCACATCCAAGCATACAAGCCTAGTCCTTACAAGGTATTCCTTAGGGGACCTAGAAATCTCCAAAGGAAAGATCAAGTCTGTAGGCACGGGACCGCCCTTCCCAAAGCTAATATGGCCAGGTTGATTACGAGGGGATTGTGGGGAAGGTTCTTCCTTTGGCTTGCACTGCCAGTTCCATAGACCCCACAACCGTGGTCGTTTGACACTTCCTCACAGCCTAGTATCAGATTCTACTAAGGGAATGAAGGCCAAGTGCCCAGCAAACAAACCATGCCTCTTAAGACTTAACCCAGTCCTGCCTAAGTCACGTCTACTCTATTTTAATGGGGCTAGGGCAGTGCTTGTGCTTGGGTTATGTGATGAGGCGTTAATTGGGGTGGTGCCTCTTAGTTATCAAATTCAGACATGTGTGCTCCTAACAAGACATGGTTTTCAAGCAAGGATTTAAGATGTGGTGTCTTTTAACATTTGTCCTTACTTTAGTGTCTTTTAGGGTTGATGTGTCTTAGTGTTTTCAAGCAAGTTTTAAGTGGGCACACCAAGTTTTGCACACAACAGGTAAGAGTGAATTTCCTTTAGCGTGATGAGGCTCTAAAACCCTAATGTGCTCATCCTAGTGCTCATGCAGTTTCTACCAGATGAATTGATTTTAAGGGTGAGTGGTGCGGCCCATGTCAATTCACGGTGGCTTCGCAAACACCACTAAAAAAGAAAGAGAACACTCCAAAAAGATTAAGTCTTTAAGAATGTTAGACTGTATTTTTTTGTTAGGTGATGAGTTAAGGATGAGGATCAGGCAATCATTCACCACGCGAAGTTTTTTTTTTATTTTAAATTTTTTTTTAGATTTTTTTAAGCAAGCAAATAACCACGGGAAAAGAAATACTCACAACCGGTCCTTGCTGTGCTTACTCCATCCCTGTCGTCACGAGTCGCACTCCTTCGCCACCCCATCGTCGAGTTCCTGCGATCAATCAAGTAGAGGGAGAAAATGAGTCAAACAATGTGAGTATGGATGTAGAATGGAAGCGACAAAATAAATTTGTTGCCTCCCCAACAACGGCACCAAGAACTGATGCACTCCGGATGCGTTTGTATAAATTGGTCGTTGTAGCTCACGTTCGCTGTGTCGATTTTAAATAAAGAAATGGATGTGAGTTTGAGTTTCGAACACAAGGAGGCGTGAAATTGGGCTTTTCTGTCACTTGGTTGTCATGGAAATGGCAGGTTTTGCTTGCAAGAAAATGCAGGAGAAAAGAGAGTAAGAGAGAAAGAAAGTGAGAGAGAGGAGTAGGGTTAGAGTTCTTTTTAGCACAACATTCGTGTAAATGAGGATGAGAAAAAACTCAAGAAAAAGAGAGACAATAACTAGATAGGGAACATGATCATTTAACAAACAACTTCAGTTTTATAATAGAACATTAGATAAATGCTTAAGCACAAGTAAAGTAAAGCTAAGCTAGAGAGAGAGAAAGAGAGGACAGTGAGGTGGCCACGGCAGTGGAGGAGGGCTCCATCGGTGGCTCATCGGCTCCAGCTATCACAAAAGGTTCTAAGGATGGCTAGGAGTAGGATAGAAGGCTTGCAAGTGTAATGAATGCTCTACATGGGTAGTTGGAGGGGGTTTATATAGGAGGAAGGGGTTTCTAATTTAAGTATGGGCTTTAGCGACGTCTGGGACATTGTTAAACCCATGTCAAAATCATCGGTGTAGCCTCCCTTCTGCTGGTCTGTCGCGCGTGCCCGTTCTTCTTCTCGCACGATTCATGTGTGCCTGCTGTGGACCATCCGATTGAAGGTCGGACGGTCGAGATCGTGCATGGAGCATGCTTCAGATCATGCCTCACGAGTGCTATGGGTGCACATCATCATGCGCGTTTGGCTTGGATGCTCGCGATTGCACCTCGTTGCCTGCTTCCGAGCCGTTCAATTGCAGCTGAACGGCCATAACTGAACACACATCAAATCGCTCAGATTTGGGATGCGGCAAGCATTTCGAACTCGCGCTCCTCAGTGCGAGGTCGAGGCACCGACCGCTGAGCTGCGACTACGGATTGTCGTAGAGAGAATCTTCCACTTGGCTGCTGTCAACCGTTGGATGGAGATCCAACGTTGGATCTTCGTGTGCATTTCTCAGGAGTGCAGCTGCAGAGGGTGATGCGAGGTTCTCAGCCGTCCGATCTTCAGGCATTTCTCTGGTTGTTGCCTGGTGAAGAGGGGCGTGGTAAATGCCGTTCTTCGATCGGATGGCTCAGATTCATCTTGCAGTTAATGGAGGAAGCGGGGCGTTGGTAGGCGTGAGCCGATCGGGTGCCACATGGTGTGCTGTGGACCGTTGATCATTAGATCAACGGTCAGAACTTCTTGGGCCACTTGCGGGAGCTTCAGATGTCGGATTTGGTCAATTTTGAGTCTGTTGGACTTCGTTCGTCATTTTGAACCATCCGTTTGGTCCGATTGCTCATCTGAGGCCTATTTTGACATGAACTTGTGCAAATGGCCATTTACACTGGTTTATAAGCAATCTCAATGTGCGATACATGTAATGCTCCCATGCCCATTTATGATGTGATATTTGTGCATGTTACTCTTAAGTTAAACCCCAACTGGAAGAATTATTGCTAAAAAAATGTAGCATTATCACTTACCTGATTTTGTAGATCTACTCAATATTTGGTGGCTTCACATGGCATTCATAGTTTAATTGAAGTCCTAATAATCCCATAACTACGTTAGAGGACCTCAGCCAGTATTCGGGTGTTCAAAAATACTGAAAAGTAGGTATGGGTCATATTTGGTGGATCGCAATTGGTGTTTTTGTTGTTGCCTAAAAAACATTGACATAAAAAATGACATGAAGATAAAACTCCAAACTTCGACTCTTTTTTTTTCCTTTTTCTTTTTATTTTTTTTCCTATATATTTTTCTAAGTATAAATATTTTCTTTCTTTTTTTTTATTTCTTCTTCTTTTTCTTTTTTTTTCATAAATCAACATAACACGACACAGACTTTTATTCATGAGGAATTATTAGGGATGATGATGGTCAAGAGGATATTATGTGGCTTATTTAGTGGAAGTGCCTACTCTCGGCACTGGGAAAGGATGGATAGGACAAGCGTATTGCTGACCTTTGACACTATCACCCTCTTTTAGCGAGAACTCTATGAAGGACGGTCGTAACCATCCACCATAGTCATAGTTTTATTAGGACTCACTCTCTGTGTATCTGCCTTATTTGGTGACTCTCAGGAATTCACACAAAGTTTGCACACAGGAATAGAGAGCGAAAAACTATGCCTAACTCTAAGGTATCATCATTTAATTATCCAGAACTTAAGAGTTTTTGCTCTAGACATAGCGCAACAGTAGTCTCTCTACTTCTCACAAATATTATGTGGATCTAATAGAAGATAGTATGCATGACTCCCTATTAACTATCCAAGGGTTTAGCAGACTAAAAATGCTTATTGATTTTCTACAAAGATCCATTACCTAGTCTACATGCAAGTGAAGTAATTGTATTTGATTCTAAATTTAAGAAACAATTTAAGAAGAAAATCTTTAATGACACCTCCTTGATAAAAATTTTTTGCTAGGGACTTAACCAATTCAGCTCAAGAAAATAAAAGTTTTTTTTTTATCCACTATCCTAAATGCATGCAAATATTTATAAATGCTATAAACATCCTCAGGTCAAATCCCCCCATGCCTAAGACTAATAATGCCCTCATTGGAAAAATAAAGACATGGAAGAATATCACCTGAGGAGGAGATTGGGAGGAGCTAAGGCTCCTCAAGCCGAAGTGAGTCCAAAGCCTGGCCATCTGAAAGAGTAACATAAGGTTTAAGTCACTGGCCATTTACTTTAAAGCTCGCACCAGAAGTAGGGTTCTGAATCTCTACAGCTTCATGAGGGAAGGTATTGATAACAATGTATGGCCCATCCCAGGGGACTTTTAGCTTTCCTGGATATAATTTAAGTCTGGAATTGAAAAGCCAGACCCACTGGTTGGGCTCAAAGGTCTTTCTAATGATGTGCTTATCATGGAAGACCTTTGCACATTGCTTGTAAGCTTGAGAAGTTTCATAGGCTTCACTACGAAGCTCCTCAAGCTCACTTAACTCCAGCATACGTGCCTTTCCCGCTTTATCCAGATTTAAGTTAACATTTTTAACAGCCCAATAAGCTTTGTGTTGGATTTCAACGGGAAGATGGCATGCCTTTCCGTAGACAAGATAGAAAGGAGACATGCCCAACGGAGTCTTATGCACTGTTTTGTAGGCCCAAAGAGTATCATTTAGTGTCTTAGACCAATCCTTACGGTTGGGCATGACAATTTTTTCTAAAATTCGTTTAATCTCCCTACTAGACACTTCAACTTGTCCACTCGTTTAGGGATGGTAAAGTGTGGTGATGTGCATACATCTAAATAGCCAATAATGTCTATTAATGCATGTTCTTAGTGCCATATTAGCATCATGCATTTTAAATATTGCATAACACGCATAATCATGCATTTAGGTCATATTGTATAAATTGTATAGTAATTGTCTCCTTCTATGGCCAGGGATAGGGTGAATTTTAATCGGGGCTTCGGACAGAAGATCCAACCGTACGGATTTGATCAGGGCGACGACGGGAGTTCAACGACTCCAAGATCTCCTTGATCGGACATTCGTAGCACCAGATATAGTCTGAGGAAGCTCAGAGATCAAGGGCCAAGATGGTCTCAATCCATACTTCAGACGACAAATCCGACCACACGGATGGGTTTAGATTGACGATCGCAACCTAACGGTGCAAAAATCAGTCCAATCCGACATCCGTGGCACCATCTACAACATAAAGAAGATGGACAATCAGGATGGTGCGACGTGGCACCATCCTAACCATCTGCACCAGGCCTCCCCCCTCTACTCAACTCTTAAAGGATTGTGTGAAGTGAGATCTCAATCGTTGGATGAAGATTCAATGGCAAAAGCAGCGTCGTGTCTCAAACCGCTACGTAGCGCAATAGTTAAGGCGCTACACGTGCGAAGCGCGTGCATTTGAGCCACTGTGAAGCGCTTCCTCTGGCGTGGACGTGCACGATCTTGAATGTGTGATTAGTTAAAAACGGCCTAGATCGTCCAATCGGACGCACACGCAATTGGACACACCGCCTCACACTTGATCTCACACGTGGGTGCGCAAAGCTGAAGCAGGCGAGGAATGACTTTAAGTCATCCTATCTTGAGATTGAATGACTGATCTTGCGAGAATGTGGCCTTGGAGCTAAGGCGCAGGAGAGGAGGAGGCACGCGCGGCGCATGCACACGTCGCCTATGATAGGTCTTTTGTGACGAATAAATCTGTCATTAAAGACCTGATTTTAATGTTTTTGAATATGGAATGACAAATTGCCCCCAAGCCTTGCAACTATAAAAGGAGACCCCTACCCTATAAAATTCTCATCCCTTCCTTCACCTCTCACCCTCTCCAAAGCTTAAGAGAAGCTTGTCTCACACCCGGGATGCTCCTCTAGAGCCAAATCCAAAGTTTTCTTGCCTCCTGTTCCGTAAGTGGATCCCACAACAACGATGACGTGCTGCCTCATTCCCGGTTCTTCTTGCTTCCTCCTCATTCTTCCCACTCTATCCTCCGTCTTCCAGGCATTGCTCCATCTGGCTCGTCCTCCAAGCAGTCGTCGAGAAGGATAACATTTCTCACCCTTCTTTTTATCGCTTTCTAGAATAGAATTTCCTGCTTTCTAGCTGTAATCTTTTCCCACTTTTTAGTTGTAAAAATAGTATTATTATATCAAGTGATTGTCCTCTCTCTCTATCTCTTTCTCTCTCTCTATCTTAGTGTTAATGCCAATTCCACTGTAATTATCTCGCTTTCAAATAGAAATACCAAAAAAATATAATCATGGATTTTAGATCGACGTAGGCTCCGTGTTCGACCTGAAATTTCTTTATGAATTGTGGCAAAATTTTATCTGTTGATGGATTGCTTCACAAATCAAACTATAATGACGGGTTTTTATAATCCAATTCTGATCACGTAGTTTTCTGATTCCAACATTTTGGCGCCGTTGCTGGGGAAGCAACGATTTTCGATTTTCTTTTTGCATTTTGTACACTTTATTGTGTTCTAACTTGCTTTATTTTTCATCTATTGTTTTGCAGGTACCTTAACAAAGAATCTTCAAGTGGTAGATCAGAGTAAAGTGTAGTTGAAGACAACTGTAAGAGCTCCCCATTTTCCCCCTTCATAGATTCCATTTTACAACATTAATTGAAACCTCAATTAACCTAGGTGTTTGCATAAATCCTAGGGTTAGTTTGGTTGCTTGGATTTCCACTCACATTCATCTCACCCTCATATATAAAAAAATTAACAAAAAGATATTTCTTGTGGGGTAAATTAACATACACACTACATACACCCACATTCAAGGCACATAACCTAATTGATTTTTATCTACTCAACCGGATTTTGATCTGTGGAACCTGTACACGCAAATCAACATATAAAAGAGTAGAAATCTATCTAGGTCAATCATTTTGTGTGCCTAACTTAGTGGTGTAATTTTGGCCAATTGTTTGAGTTGTTTGGGCCGCACCACTTAATCTAAAATCAACTCACTAAGTAGCTTCCCTTTAGGGTTTTCAATTTAGGTGAATACCAGGCACTCCACTTTACTTTTGATTTCAAAAGGAAAAAGATCTTCACCTGTGCCTGAAAATATGGTTTTCCTCAAAACTTGATTGAATTAACCTAATTATAAACCCTAAAAGGTACTTAAGCAAGATTTGAACCTTAAAATCCACTCATCAAAAATAATCTTGCTTGAAAACCCTGGTTGTGCACGCACTCACACATATTCAATTAATCATTAAGGGCACAACCCATCTTAAGGGCCCACCACATTCCATAAGCACTACAATCCCAGGCCTAAATAAAATCAAGTAGACATTATCCTTAAGGATTGATTCACTCTTTGGGGCCCAGTCTGAGATTGTTTACGATTAACCTACTTGTACTAATCAATTTGATGTTTAGCTAGGGGAGTAGCGTCAAACGACTGCGGCTGGGGGGGCACACTAGGAACCAGAGGTGCAAGCCAAAGGAATAACCTTCTCCTTAGTCCCTCCTTCTAACTGGTTGGATTGATTGGATGCAAGTAGAGTAAATCATCTATAATCTTAAGATGGATTCTGAGAGTCTGTAGATCCTTAGGCCACCCTACATAAAGATATGCTTATTTTGTTGTGCTGTAGGGTTCTTATCCCCAGTCCTTCTGACCTCTTCCTAGTTTATGCTGGGAAGGAGGTCATTGAATCCCCGATTGGAAGGACCACTAGAGTATTCTAGGAGGTGTAGATTGGATTTTGGCCAAATTGACCCCATGGCCGATCAACAACCTCCTCTGCCTCAGAATCCATAGGAGGTGCTTCAAAGGTAGCTAGAACAAATGTAGAGAATGCAAGAATGGTTCTAGAGAATGCAGGGTGCTCAGCCCTTGAAGGATTTTTATGATCCTTTAAATTACGAGGAACGTCCCGACGTCCAGATTCCTGCTGGAGACGTAGAAATCAAGCCCTAGGTATTAAGCTTGATCAAACACTCTAATGGGTTTGGCTTTGAAGACCCGTTTCAGCATTTGGAGGACTTGACCACTTTGGTCTAGACCACCAAGGCACGAAACGTGAATGAAGAACAACTGATCATGCAGCTCTTTCCGTACTCTCTTAGGGATAAAGCCGCTCATTGGTACAAGACCATAGGCAGGCTGATCGCAACATGGAATGATCTAAAATCAGCTTTCCTGAAGAAATTCTTCCCTATCAAATGTACCAATGCTCTGAGACGGGCGATTACTACCTTCACCCAGCGGCTGGGCAAGCAATTTCATGTTGCCTGGGAGCGATTCCAAGACCTATTGTGGAAGTGTCCACACCATGAGGTGCTGAAATGGAAGCTCGTGCAGATCTTCTACCATGGGTTGACTGAGAAACTCAGAAATCACGTGGACGCTTCTTGCGGAGGAAATTTCCTCAATAAAGATGCAGATAGAATGCACAATTTGTTTGAGGAGATGAGTGAAAATTCAATCAGTCATGCCTCCATGGATGCTTTTACCGGTCCTAACAACCCAGATAGAATGTTAATGAAGACCACGACTCTCATTCATTAGATATGAAACTGATTTGCAATAAACTAGATAAGGTGGACTTGGTTACTAAAAGGATGGAGTGGATCTTGATCCACTTAATCCCAGAATTCAGGATTCCATTTGGCACGAGCTCCTTCTGGACGAGAGTTCGTGAATCAACTTGATGCGACTCAACCTGTGAGCTAGCATTATTTGGAACCCTACGGTTTCCAAACTGGGGACTTTGATCCTAGTATCTCTGATCCCTCCCTTTCTGTCTCTCTATCCTCACCCTATGAAGATGTCTATGCCGTACAGGAGAACGTTAGGTCCAACCCTTACTCCAATGCTTTCAATCCAAGTTGGAGGAACAACCCTAACTTCTCTTCGAAAAGCCCAGGGCAGCAGACCCAATTTCGACCCAGCAACTATGCTCTGCAAAGACCAATGGGTCAGGACCATGTTTATACTCAGCTGCCCCCGAATTAGGTCAATCAGCAAGCTTGGAATGCCCATCAACCCATAGGGCAGGCTGATTTGAACCGATAGATGGTAGAAATGCAAGGATCTATGCTCCAGCTCATGTAGCAAATGAAAACTTCGCTGGACAACCTACAAACTGGGTTCATTACTAATTCTTGTCAACCCGGATCTCTGCCATCTCAACCCGTACCTAACTCGCGTAATATCCAGAATCTGGGAAATCAAGCTCAAGGGTATGGGAATCAGAGGGACCCACATGCACATGCTCAGGTGGTTGAGCAGGGTCCTTCCTCTTCTGCTTCTTCAAATCAAAGGTTTCTGGCTAATGAAGCCCCTCCAATCTTTCCTAACCCTCCCCAAGACCTAAACTCGTATGCATTTGCTAATTCAGTTACCTTGAGGAGTGGAAAACAAACTCAGGATCCACAACCACACTGTTCTGATCTACCAAATCCTAGAGAGCCTGAGGAAAGAAAGGAGAACTCTGAAGAAGAAATCAAGGTTCAGGAACCTGATTCCAGAGATCTAACTCATGTTCCTTTTCCTGAGGCCTTGATTAAACCTAGGAAGAAGAAGCTTGTTGATATTAACGAGGAGCTCTTGAATATATTCAATAATGTTGATATCAATATCTCGCTCCTCGATGTTATTAGACACATATTGGCTTACACTAAATTTTTAAAGGATTTATGCACTTAGAAGCGTAAGTCGAGGGAATTTGTTCCGAGGAAGGTGGTACTATTTGAGCAGGCTAGTTATGTTACCCTGCATCACCTTCCTCAGAAAAAGTGAGATCCAGGAGCTCCTTCGATTTTTTGTGTCATCAAAGATTGCACCTTCGACAGAGCACTTCTGGATCTAGGTGCATCCATTAACCTAATTTCGACTTCTCTTTACAAGAAATTCGGATTAGGTGAACTTCGGCCGACTTCAGTAATGCTGCAATTAGCGGACCGTTCGGTCACAAATCTGCGAAGCGTTATTGAAGATGTTATTATCAAGGTTAAGGATTTCTATTTTCCTGTAGATTTCCTTATCCTTGACATGGATGTACCTAAAAATTTAAGGAACACGCCCATCATTCTGGGGCATTTGTTCCTGGCTACCGCTAAGTCCAATATCAACTGTGAGAGTGGTACCATGGAAATCACCTTTGGGGATCAGAAATTGAAATTGGATATTTTTAAGGTGATTAACAAATTTGAGGATTGTGGATTTATAGAGGAACTTGAGGAAGATAACTTGAATATTGAAACTTGTATGGCAGTTTCTGCAATTGAAAGTTCCTCCTGTTATGATGGATATGACCCGCAACCCTCTATGGCAAACCCGCCACATTCTGAAGAGGTTATTGATTTTATTCACTTTCAACCTCTTCCTCTTGATGAATCTTCATCAGCATCATGTTTACCTTCAATTTAAAACCTGCCCCAGCTTGAACTGAAACCATTGCCTGAGAGTCTAAAATATCAGTTTTTGGGACCACAAAAGATGCTCACTATGATTATCAGTGCTAGATTAACTAAGAAGCAGGAAATTAAACTGATCAAGGACTTAAAGGAACACAAGGAGGCAATTGGTTGGACCATTCATGACCTTAGGGGGATCGAGCCATCTTACTACAATCATAGAATATTCTTGGAAGATGGATCTGGTCCTTCTCGCCAAATGCAGAGGAGATTAAACCCTAATATGCGAGAAGTGGTCAAGAAGGAAATTATCAAGTGGCTCGATGCAGGAATCATTTATCCAATCTCTGATAGTCCTTGGGTAAGTCCTGTTCAAATTGTTCCCAAGAAAGCTGGGATTACCGTTGTGACTAATGAGAAAGGAGAATCTGTCACAACTCATTCAGCTTCCACTTGGAGGGTTTGTATCGATTACAGGAAGCTGAACACAGCCACGAAAAAGGATCATTTCCCTTTGCCTTTTATCGATCAAATCCTGGAAAGGCTAGCCAAACAAAAGTACTTCTAGTTCCTAGACGGTTACTCGGGATACAATCAAGTCCCTATCCTTCCTGAGGATCAGGAAAAAATGACTTTCACCTTTCCCTACGGAACCTTTGCTTTTCGTAGGATGCCATTCAGCTTATGCAATGCACCCGTGACTTATCAAATGTGTATGCTAGCCATATTCTTTGACATGGTGGGAGAGTTTATGGAAGTCTTTATGGACGATTTCTCTATTTTCAGAGAATCGTTTGATTCTTGCTTGGCTAATCTTAAAATGATCCTTAAAAGATGCATCAAAACAAGTCTGGTCCTTAGCTGGGAAAAGAGTCATTTCATGACACAAGAAGGCATCGTCTTGGGTCATGTAATCTCTGAACGGGGAATCGAAGTTGACAAAGCTATGGTTGATGCTATCTCTAAACTTCCTCCTCCCACATCTGCCAAACAAATTCAATCATTTCTTGGTCATGTGGGATTCTATAGGAGGTTCATCAAGGACTTCTCTAAGTTGCTTGCCCTTTGAGCAACCTTCTTGCCAAAGATACATCATTTGATTTCAATGAATCATGCCATAGGGCATTTGATTTTCTTAAAATGGCAGTCACTTGTGCTCCAGTGTTGCAACCATCGGTTTGGATAGCCCCATTCGAGATCATGACCGACGCTTTTGATTACGCGGTCAGGGCAGTTTTGGGTTAGAAGATTGATAGGAAGCCCTTTGTCATCTACTACTCTAGTAAAACTCTAGACAAGGCCCAGAGGATTTACATTGTTACTGAGAAGGAATTACTAGTTGTAGTATTTACTTCGGAGAAATTCAGGGCTTATCTTTTAGGGTCTCATGTCATAATTTACACCGACCACTCAGCTTTGAGACATCTCTTGGCCAAAAAGGATGCTAAACCTCAGCTTATTCAATGGATTCTTCTGCTTCAAGAATTCGATCTTGAAATTAAAGATAAATTCGAGGCACAGAATGTGGTGGCGGATCATCTTTCGAGACTTCTGAGTGATTCTTCTCATCTGGATATTCCGATTGCTGATACTTTTCTGGACGAGACTATCCTTGCAGTTTCAAGTGTCCAAACCCCATGGTTTGCTGACATTGTAAATTATTTGGCCGTTGGTAAAATCCCTCAGGATTGGACCAAGCAACAACAAGATAGACTCAAATTTGAGGCAAAATATTACTTTTGAGAGGACCCTGAATGGTATCACATCGGCTCTGATCAGATTATTTGCCGATGTGTTCCGGAGAATGAATTCAAAAGTATACTCGAGTTCTGCCATGCATCTATGTGTGGTGGACATTTCTCTGGGAAAAAGATGATTGCAAAGATTTTCAATCTGGATTTATTGGCCATCTTTATTCAAGGATGCCCAGGAATTCTCGAGGTCATGTTCCCGATGCTAGGCACTTGGGAGCATAACCAAGAGAGACATGATGCCTCTAAACTCGATTCTTCTCGTCGAAATCTTTGACGTTTGGGGCATCGATTTCATGGGACCCTTCCTCCCTTCATTTGGACACTAGTACATTCTCGTCGCTATTGATTATGTGTCCAAGTGGATCAAGGCTATTCCCACCCGAACAAATGACCACAAGGTGGTCATCGATTTCGTCAAGAAGAACATCTTCAGTCGGTTCGGGATTCCGAGGGCCATCATCAGTGATGGTGGTATGCACTTCACTAATATCCAGTTCCGTAATTTACTGGCAAAATATGGGTAAATCACAAAATCTCTACACCTTACCATCCCCAGACAAATGGACAGGCCAAGATCTCCAATCAGAAGATCAAGAATATTCTTCAGAAAATGGTTAGGTCTGATCGTAAAGATTATACTCAAAAGCTTGAGGCCACTCTTTGGGCTTACCGTACAGTGTACAAAAGGCCTATCGACATATCACCGTTTCATCTGGTGTATGGAAAGGCGTGTCATTTACCAGTAGAAATTGAACATAGGGCATTTTGGGCAATCAAGCAGTGTAATCTGGATTTGAGTTTAGCCGAAAAGATCAAGAAACTCCAACTATCTGAGTTGGAGGAGCTTAGAAACAATGCATACTAGAATGCCAAGATCTATAAGGCTCGGACCAAAGCTCTTCAAGACCAATTGATATCCCACAAGAGCTTTGAGCCAAACCAAAAGGTCTGGCTCTTTGATTCTCGACTTAAGCTCTTTCCCAACAAACTTAGGTCAAAATGGAACGACTCGTTCATCATCGATCAGATATTTCCAAACATGGCCATTTAGATCTTTGACCCAAAGATGGGTAATTCATTTAAAGTCGATGGTCAATGTCTGAAGCCTTTTATTGATCGTATTATTCCAGAACCCGTCTTAGACACGATTGCTCTAACACATTGTGATTTCTTTGGCTGGACTTCGCCTAGCTGATGGCATTAAACTCAGCAGCTGTACAGTTTGACATAGAGCAGACTCGAGCATCATATTCAGGTAATATCTTCTACATTCTACTCTTCCTTTCATGTCTTTTATTTTCAATGCGGACATTGCATCAGCTAGGCATGGGGAGGTGGATTCATTTTTGAATCATTTTGTCAGCTCTGTGGAATTCTTGTAAATTCTACTTGTTTTTTCTTTAAAAAAAAATTGAATTAGGAAAGAATACATGGGCATTAGAACTTTTCAATCTTAGGAAATATTATAGTAGGATCTGAACACTATGACCCTTCAGGTCTTTGGGCTCAATCAGCCCGGGTATCCACTAAAATGTGGATTTGTTTATCAAGTCCTTGCCATCCGAAATTCTATTTCAATTTGGTTAAATAAGTTGGGGTGATAAGTACACGACTTATCAACCCGCCCTCTGATTTGAGGGAACTTTAAGTCTGAGCATCTACACACTATTCGCACTGACTCGTTGTTTGGTGGTTTTAACAAAAATTGGGTGGCTAATGAACCTTCTAGGGTGGTATGGCTAGCAAGTTATTGTGGGTAACAACCCATAGGTAGGCTGTCCAGAGCCTAATCACTGGACCATTCTTTTCCTGCTGCCTTTAGGTAAATCTTAGACCAGGGAAGACACCTACTTAAAAAAAAAAGTTCAAAAAGAAAAGAAAAAGAAAAAGAAAAGGAGAAAAGAAAAAAATAATAAGCCACATTTTGCAACATGAGTATGGCTAGCAAGTTATCATGGGTAACAACCCATTGGTAGGTTATCCAGATCCTAGCTCAATAAATGCGTGTTTAATTCCTAAAACACTTAGGAAGAAGCGGAGTAGAATAAGCTGGGGAGATATACATTGGATTCACCCTTGTGTTGATCGCATAAAAATAAAAGTAGGGAGAAAGCTACCGGTCGTATAGATACACCTTTAGGCAAAATTATTTTTGAGGTCACTTAGGGGAGTAGAAACCCGAAATCCATTCTAATTGCCGATCAACGAGTCTATCACATTAACAAAAAAAGATGCTTAGAACTTAACGTTCTCATCAAGTCTTGGGTGGGTTGAGTGGTCGTAGAAAGCCACTCTATAACCCTAAACTCAAAAATCAAAAAAAAATTGAAAAGAAGAAAAAGGAGAAAAAGAGATCCTTCTTTGAATAAGGCGAGGGCTCGAGGTGGTCTGCATTTTGGCAGATACCCGGGCACTGTTGTGTCTTTGAAAGTTCAGGTCCTAACTAAAAATTTCTTAATGTTGGAGATGACTTTTGCCCGAGTAATCCAATTCTAGTTCTTTTATAAATTGCATGTAGTTTTTGCTAGGGACTAGCAAAGATAGGCATGCGGGTGTGATGGGCATACATCTAAATAGCAAAAAATGTCTATTAATGCATGTTCTTAGTACCATATTAGCATCATGCATTGTAAATATTGCATAGCACGCATAATCATGCATTTAGGTCAAATTGTATAAATTGTATAGTAATTTCCTTCTTTTATGGCCAGGGATAGGGCAACTTTTAATTGGGGCTTCGGACAGAAGATCCAACCATACAGATTTTGATTAGGGTCACAACGGGAGTTCTATGACTCCAAGATTGCCATGACTAGACATCCGTAGCACCAGATATAGTCCGAGGAAGCTTAGAGATCAAGGGCCAAGATGGTGTCAATCCATACTTCAGATGACAAATTCGACCACACGGATGGGTTTGGATCAACGATCGCAGCATAACGACATGAAAATTGGTGCAATCCAACATCCGTGGCACCATCTACAACACAAAGAAGATGGACGATCAGGATGATGCCAAGTGGCACCATCCTAACTATCCGCACCAGTCGCCCCCATCCGCTTAACTCCTGAAGGATCACGTGAAGTGAGATCTCGGCTGTTGGATGAAGATCCAATGGCCAAGATTAGCTACGCGTAAAGGCAGCACCGCACCTCAAACCGCTGCGTAGCGCAGTGGTTAAGGTGCTATGCATGTGAAGCGTGCGCGTTCGAGTTGCCGTGAAGCACTTCCTCTCGCATGGACGTGCGCGATCTCGACCGTGAGATGAACTGCGAATGGCTCAGATCATCCAATCGGGCACACATGCAATTGGATGCCCCGCCTCACGCCTGATCACACGCGCGAGTGCGCAAAGCTAAAGCGGGCGAGGAATGACTTTAAGCTGTCCAATCTTGAGATTGGACGACTGATCTTGCGAGAATGTGGCCTTGGTGTTAAGGTGTGGGAGTGGAGGAGGCGTGCGCGGCATGCGCACACATCGCCCACGACAGGTCTTTAGTGACGAATAAATCCGTCACTAAAGACCTAATTTTAATGTTTTTGAATATGGAATGACCAAATTGCCCCAATCCTTGCAACTATAAAAGGAGACCCCTACCCTACAAAATTGTCATCCCTTCCTTCACCTCTCTCCCTCTCCAAAGCTCAAGAGAAGCTTGTCCTACACCTGGGATGCTCCTATAGAGCCAAATCAAAAGTTTTCTCACCCCTTGTTCAGGAAGTGGATCCCGCGATGACGACGACGTGCAGCTTCATTTCCACTTCTTCCTGCTTCATCCTCCTATTTCCCGCTCTGTCCTCCATCTTCCAGGTGTCGCTCCGTCTGACTCATCATCCAAGCAATCGTTGAGGAGGATAACATCTCTCTCCCTTCTTTTTATCGCTTTTTAGAATAGAATTTCCTATTTTCTAGCTGTAATCATTTCCCACTTTTTAGTTGTAAAAATAGTATTATTATATCAAGTGATTATTCTCTCTTTCTATCTCTTTCTCTCTCTATCTTAGTGTTAATATCAATTCCATTGTAATTATCTCGCTTTCAAACAAAAATACCAAAAAAATATAATCGTAGATTTTAGATTGACGTAGCCTCCATGTTCGACCTGAAATTTCTTTACGAATTTTGGTAAAATTTTATCTGTTGATGGATTGCTTCGCAAATCAAACTACAACGATGGGTTTTTAAAATCCAATTCTGATCGCGTAGTTTTCTACTTCCAACATGTGGCTATCATGTGGTTGACTCCCAAATTTTGGAGTAGTCTTGTGAAGTGTATGTTCTTGAAGTGAGGTCCTCCATCACTTATGATCATCCTTGGGCACTCGTACCAGGAAATGATATTAGCCTGAACAAAATCCAGGACCACGAAATGCTCATTGGTTCACGTGGGTATGGCTTCTATCCATTTTGATACATAGTCCATAGCCATAAAGATGTACTCATATATGAAGGACATAGGTAAGGGACTCATGAGGTTAATGCCCTAAATGTCAAAGATCTCAACGGGGAGAATAGGTTATTGGGGCATCTTATTCCTTTTTCCAATGGTTCCCGTCTGCTGGCAACGTAGACATGAGGCCACATATGCATGTTCATCTCGGAACAATGTGGGCCACCAAAAGCCAGACTGAAGAACCTTATGGGTAGTCTTTTTTCCACTAAAATGCCCTCCACAGTGGAGGTCATGGCAGAAACTCAGAACACTGCTTTGTTCTTCATCAGGGACTCAATGGTCAGGGCCTATTCTAAAAAGCTTGGGTTCCTCCCAGTGATAAAATTTAGCATTAGCAAGAAACTTGTCTCGCTTCTGCTTGTCCCAAGTACTGATGGTAATGCCCGTGACCAAATAGTTTACTATGTCAGCGAACCAAGGAGTTTTGGCCTCCACAACCATCAAAGACTCATCAGGAAAAGTCTCTTTGATATCTCCTGCAGGGGTTGATGCCTCAATGGGGATCCTAGACAGATGATCTACTACCACATTCTCAACTCCTTTCTTATCTTTAATTTCCAAGTCAAACTCCTAGATTAGTAGAATCCAACAAATTAAGCGAGGTTTGGTGTCCTTTTTAGCAAGAAGATGCTTTAAGGTAGAATGATCAGTGAACACCACAACCTTGGATCCCAAAAGATAAGACCGAAATTTTTCCAAAGCAAATACTAGAGGAAAGAAGTTCCTTTTCAGTGACCGTGTAGTTTTGCTGAGGATCTGTAAGGGTCTTGCTGGCATAATGCAACACAAGAGGTTTGCCATCAACCCTTTGACCTAAGATCGCTCCCACTACGAAATCAGAAGCATCACACATTAGATCAAACGGGTGGGTCTAATCTGGTGCTTGGAGAATCGGTGTGGTAATAGGGGCTTTCTTCAAGACTTGGAAAGCCTCGCCACATCTATCATCAAAATTGAAGGAAACATCCTTCACTAACAGGTCACAGAGTGGCTTAAAGATTTTACTGAAATCTCTAATGAAGCACCTATAGAACCCAACATGGCCAAGGAAAGATCTAACCTGACGAACATTGGTGGGCGATGGAAGCTTAGAGATGGAATCAATTTTTTGCGGTATCCACCTCTAATCATCTCTCAGAAACTACATGCCCTAACACAATGCCCTGTTGGACCATAAAGTGGCTTTTCTCCTAGCTAAGCACTAGCTTTGCCTCTTCACAATGGGTTAAGACTTTATCAAGGTGCAAAAGGCATATGTCAAATGATGAGCCGTAAATGGAGAAATAATCCATGAAAATCTCAGCAAACTCATCAATCATATTAGAAAAGATAGTCATCATAAACATTGGAAAGTGGTAGGAGCATTACATAACCCGAATGGCATTCGGTGGAATGCAAAAGTGCCATACGGACTCGTGAAGGTGGTACGCTCCTAATCGTCAGGAAAGATGGCTATCTGCTTATACCCAGAGTACCTGTCAAGGAAATAAAATTACTTGTTCCCCACCAGTCATTCTAAAATCTGATCAATAAACGGTAAGGGGAAATGGTCTTTCTGGGTAGCTGTGTTCAAATGGCGATAATCAATGCGGACCCTCCAACCAGTTGAGGGTCTAGTGGTTATCAACTCTCCTTGGCCATTCTCTTCCACAGTGATTCCTACCTTTTTAGGCACCACATGAATAGGACTGACCCATTTACTGTTTGAAATGGGATGGATAATTCCTGCATCTAGCCATTTCAGAATCTCCTTTTTAACAACCTCCCGCATATTGGGGTTGAGCCTTCTCTACATGTCTCAGAAGGGTTTCATAGACTTGTCCATGTATATATGATGCATGCGAAGGGAGGGATCAACACCCTTAATATCAGCAATTGACCAAGCAATTGCTTCCTTGTGCCTTTGTAAATACTCAAGAAGAGCTCCCTCCTGTGATTTAGATAATGTAGATGAGATAATAACAGGGTGCATGTCGTTAGGGGCAAGGAAAGCATACTTTAATGTGCTCGGGAGGGGTTTCAGCTCCAACTCAAGAGCCTTTTGGATTAAGGGTTTAAGTTGAGATGTCCCTGCCTCAGGTAGCGGATCTACCTTCACGGTTCAGGGAGGGGACAGAGACTCTGTGTGTACCCCCAGCAACTCTTCTAATTCAGGTATATCCCCTTCAATTTCTTTAATAGTTGGAGGATGGTCCTTAGATATGACCATTTGAAGGGGATCTCTACATATGAAGGCCAGAGTAGTCTCCTCAATTATTTCATCAACCACCTCAATTTGAGAACAATCTTCAAATCCGAACTGCTTGTAGGTATCAAAAACATTCAACCAGATCTTCTTGTTCCTAAATCCCATTTTAAGTGCCACTGATCTACAATTGATAGAGGCGTTGGCTGAGGCTAAGAAGGGGTGTCCCAGAATAATGGATAGCTTGGTGGGCTTATTCGATGGGTCAGTATCTAGCATAAGAAAGTCAATAGGGAAGAAGTCCTCCACTCTCACCAGGACATCTTCCAGCAATCCCTGTGGTGTCTTAAGTGATCTGTCTGCGACTTAGAGAATGACTGGACTAGGCTTTAAATCACCTCCTCCCAAAAGGTCGTAAATAAAATGTTCACTCTCGCACCCAGATCGAGCAGAGCCTCGTCAATGTGTTGGTTACCTATAACCACTGAAATATACGGGGCCCCTGGGTCTTTCATTTTGGGGGGTGTTCCATGTTGCAGAACTGAGCTAACATGGTCAGGCAGGATGACCTTAGCTTGGACCTATCTCCTAGATCGATGCTTCTTGGTGCATAGGTCCTTTAGAAACTTGGCATAGGATGGGATCTGTTTGATAGCTTCCAATAAAGGCAAGTTGATATGGACTTGCCTAAAAGTGTCCATAATTTCATCCGTCCTATCATTGGCTCCAAACGAGTCAACAAATAATTCCCCAGGAGCAGATAGGCTCTCTGGATAGGGCACCCTTGACTTTTGGGTAGAGGGGTTGTCATGGCGGGAAAGGGGTGGTGGAATGACGACATCCTCAAGGTGGGTGATTTCTAGTGAGGGAGAGCAATGTGGCTCTTCCTCGGTGGAGATGGAAGTCAGGTTTGATGTAGGAGGGGAATCTTGAGAGGTGACCGTAGGATTGCTATCAGGCTTGTCGATTTTCTTTCCACTCCTCAGCACGGTCACAGCTTGGGAGTGCTCCCTGAATATGACCCCCTTGCCCTTTGGGTTCTCCTCAGAAGAGCTAGGCAACTTTCCCATATCTCGCTGCCTAACTGCCTCAGTAAGATGACCAATTTGGGATTGCATATCAGTAATTGATGGAGGCTTGTTTCACGAATTAAAATTAGGGTTCGGAGGACCCATCGTCATAGCTCACAAAATGTGTCTATCAGATAAAATTTATAACCGAAACTCGAAAAGTGAGTCTCGGGTCGAACATGGGGAGGCAAATGTTTGATTTTGAAAATCCATGTTTCACTTTTTATTTATTTTTTTTGTTTTTGTCTTTTCTAATTTTTTTGGTATTTTTAATAGGGCAAGAGATCAGGTCAATGAAATCTAGCTAATTTACTTGCAAAATAAAAAGAGAGAGACAGATAGAGAGAGAACAATAATCTATTTATGAATAAATATTTGTTACACCTACGAAAGCGAAAAAACTACACTATGAAAGTGAAAAAGATAGAAAGAGGTGAGAGAATCCCCCTTGACGGTTTCTCGGAGGATGACTCACTCTGACGTCTCTTGGAGGAAGGTGGTGAGGAGTGGGACGAAGGAGGATGTAACCGGAAAATAAAGGATGGGGCAGGATGGCATTGCGACGAGGATCTTCTTCCCGAAGGGTGGTGAGAAGATGGCCATGGGATGCTCCATGAAGGGGGATGAGTGGAGGGAAAATATTTGGTTTCCTACTCTAGAGGAGCATCCCGAGCTTGGGACAAGCTCTCTCTAGAGCCTTGGAGGTGGTGAAAGGAGGAAAGGAAGAGATGACAAGGAAGGAGAGGTGTAGGGGTCCTTTTATAGTGAAGGGAAGAGGGCAATTTGTGTAGAGGGCATTTAGTTACATCAAAGGCGTCACTGTAGATCCGTGCCAGCCAATCCCCTAAATGTTGCTAAAGCCTGCTGGCACTCTTCAATTCCTTTGCTGACGTGCGCATAGCGTAGGCCATTAGTGACAGCTACAAGTGTCACTAAAGTGATAGGATCTAAAGATATGATATATATGGCTACGTGCACAAACACTCAAGAACAATATTAGTAACAACAAAGATTTGCACAATCAATTCAAACCATAAAAGGACACAAAATGTATAGTGGTTCCCCTCCCTTGGGTTCTCTACTACCTAAGCCTCCCAGCTTAGGGCTTTTAACCCGATTCTCTCAACCCTGAGAGAATCAATTTACTAAACCGAGGTAATTAATGAGTTACCTCAACCCAAGTACAAAAATAGGTTTGTTACAACCCAACGAGCAACAAGCTCAACAACAAATGAAATACAGGTGTAAGAAAGAAAACTCTTACAACTAAGTTCCTATGCTTCTCAACAATAATTGAAATAGTATTACCGATTTGAGATCTTAGGATGGACACGAATCGTGTTGAATTGCATGAACAAAACACGTCAATGTGTTTGCAAACCCGTAGCACGATTGGAAAGCAACAAACACGATTTCTTCTCTTGAATATGTGGTGGAAAATATGAATTATAGCTCTAGGAAATTTCTTCTCTTTTCTCTTGTCTCTAGTGTGCAAACAAAGAGTCCTAGGGTCATTTTATAGAGTTTAGGACCTAGGATACTCTTCTACTAGACGTTGGGATTTAATTCCCAACGTTCATATTGTTGGCATTAATATTTCTACCATTCTGTTTTGAGCCAACGGCTACCTGGTACCGGTACTAAAGTACCTGTACTGGTACTAGCAGCTCACTGCCACCAGTACATGAGTCCTGGTACCGGTACTCATCATGGGTACTGGTACTTGTGACTCCCAGGTTTGGAATTCCTTGGGCACAATAACCTACTTGTACCGATACTCATCATGGGTACCGGTACTTGTAAGGTTCAGGCCAGAATTAAGCCTTCAACCTGTGGCCAACATGTACCAGTACTCAAGGTTAGTATTGGTACTTGTTCACAATTTGAGACAAATTCTTAAACCTATGCCTTGCAAATACCAGTACTGATGAACAGTACTGGTACTTGCTTACAAGTACCTGTTTTAGGCATTTTAATCCATTACGTACTTTGAAAATGTTTGCAATATAAATTAATCCTAATTTATCTCTACTTGATTTTACGATCTAAGTTATGATTCTTTTGTTAAGAGGCATATACAATCTATAAGTATAAAATCTAAACTAGAGAAACTAAAGGTCGAAGATGATCTTCTTCTCCTCGACACATCCTTGTCATCCTCCATGACATGATCTTTTCATTCTCACCATCATGCCTCCATCATTTCTTGTTTGCCTTGCTCCTTCACCTAAATTTGAAAAACACTTAATGGCAAACATTAATACATAATAATTTTGTTGACACCAAAACAAGATGTGGAACAAGGTTCCAACAATCTCCCCTTTTTTGGTGTTGACAAAACTATCTTGCAAATAGATAATTATAAGAATAAAAATAATTTTTAACAATGTTATATGAGGGAAAAGAAACTTTTAATTAAATCCTCCCCCTCTATATATGCTCCCCCTAAAAATATTACTATTTGCCGTCTATCTTTCTCCCCCTTTTTGTCAATCACAAAAAATGAAGAAATATCATACCATGAAAGTTACCAATAGTAAAATGGAGCTTGTGGATACTAAGCATCTCTCGTCCAACATTCTTGGTCTTCATTCAACCTATAGAAAGGTTGAAGTGCTCTATTATGTGCCTTGATTACTTTGATCTACTCCTGCAAAACAAATATCTTTTCTAGGTACCCATTTTCTTGTGGGTCCTTTAGAGTTAGCACCTTTCAAATCCTGAGATTGATATAACTCTTTAGTGTTAGATTTATAATTCTTGGGATTTTTAGCCTTTTGATACTTCCATGCATGCCTAGGTGCATGTGATTTATTTTGTATATTCTTTTTACTTTGAAATTTTGATTTTATTGAATCACAAAATTCAGTGTTTAGCCTAGTTGTTATTTTAAGATTATTCAAAATCCCTTCAAAATGCTCATAAATATCTTCTAGCTCTAATATCTTTGCATGCAACTGATTATTAGTTTCTTTTGACATTTCTAAATCTATTTCTAAACATAATTTTTCTAACTCTAATGTTTGATAATTATTCTTTAAAACTTTATTTTCCTTTTTAAATGACATAGATTTATGATATAATTCTTCATATGCTTCTAATAATTCTTCAAAAGAGAAATCAAGGTTTACCTCATTATCCATGTCTTTCGTAGTTGCTACCAAGCAAAGATGTGCAATCTCGTCGTCATCAGATTTGCTAGAGTCGGTGTCCATGTTGAAGTCACTATCATCCCATGTTGCTTTAAGTGCTTTCTTCTTCTTCTTCTTGAGCTCCTTTGTTTCTTTACTATTGTTCTCCTTCTTGTTTAAGGGGCAATCCTTTCGCAAGTGGCCCTTCTTCTTACACTCATAACAAATAATATTATAAAAAATTTTATTTACTTGCTTACCTTGTTTCTTGAGGAATTTTTGGAATTTCATAGTGAGCATTTCCATCTCCTTGTCTTCGGATTCTGATGTTGTTGAGTCTGAGTCCTCCTTGATTGCTCTAAAAGCAATGCTTTTCTTCTTGGTTGTCGCCTTCTCCTCATTCTTCTTGATATTCTCCAATTTGACTTCATATGCCATGAGGCTTCCAATTAGATCATCCAAGGGGAGAGTGGATAGATCCTTTGCCTCTTGGATCGCTGTGGTCTTTGGAGACCAATCACTTGTAAGAGATCTTAAGATCTTCCTTACAAGCTACTCTTCTGTGAACTTCACTCCAAGGTTCTTTAGGGGGTTAACTATTTCCCCGAACCTTGTGTACATGTCTTTGATCATTTCACCTTTTGTCATCCTGAAACACTCATATTCTTCGGTTAGAATAGAAATATGGGTTTCTTTTACCTTGTTAGTACCTTCATAGGTGATTTGCAAAGTATTCCAAATCTCGTAGATGGACTCACATGCGGAAATTCAGTTGAACTCCTCCCTTGATAATGCACAATAAAGTGCATTCATCACCTTTACGTTACCTACGATCTTCTTCTTTTGATCCGTTGTCTAAGCTACGCCTTCC
The DNA here is from genome assembly GCA_037157565.1 of Thalassia testudinum. Taxonomy (NCBI): domain Eukaryota; kingdom Viridiplantae; phylum Streptophyta; class Magnoliopsida; order Alismatales; family Hydrocharitaceae; genus Thalassia; species Thalassia testudinum. The sequence goes on along the minus strand of JAZHRO010000025.1, from coordinate 64,736,030 downwards.
TGCGGATCTGGATCCGTGTGCTTCTCTTGAATGAGAATCCAAGACTCCTTGTCCATTGCTTTGAGGAAGACTTGCATCCTCTTCTTCCAATACCCGTAGTCCATCCCATTGAAATAGGGAGGATGGGTCGACGATTGTCCTTCAGTGAGCCTTGAGGTTGATGCCATCGCAAGCAAGAGTTTTTACTTCTTCTCGCTACTCGCTCTGATACCACTTGATAGGATCTAAAGATATGATATATATGGCTACGTGCACAAACACTCAAGAACAATATTAGTAATAACAAGAAAGATTTGCACAATCAATTCAAACCACAAAAGGACACAAAATGTATAGTGTTCCCCTTCCTTTGGTACTCCACTACCTAAGCCTCCCAGCTTAGGGTTTTTAACCCGATTCTCTCAACCCTGAGAGAATCAATTTACTAAATCGAGGTAATTAACGGGTTACCTCAACCCAAGTACAGAAATAGGTTTGTTACAACCCAACGAGCAACATGCTCAACAACAAATGAAATACAGGTGTAAGAAAGAAAACTCTTACAACGAAGTTCCTACGCCTCTCAACAATAATTAAAATAGTATTACATATTTGAGAGCTTAGGATGGACACGAATCAAGTTGAATTGCGTGAACAAAACATGTCAATGTGTTTGCAAACCCGTAGCACGATTGGAAAGCAGCAAACATAATTTCTTCTCTTGAATATGTGGTGGAAAATATGAATTATAGCTCTAGGAATTTTCTTCTCTTTTCTCTTGTCTCTTGTGTGCAAACAAAGAGTCCTAGGGTTATTTTGTAGAGTTTCAGACCTAGGATACTCATCTACTAGATGTTGGGATTTAATTCCCAATGTTCATATTGTTGGAATTAATATTTCTGCCATTCTGTTTTGAGCCAACCGCTACATGGTACCGGTACTAAAGTACCTGTACCGGTACTAGCAGCTTACTGCCACTAGTACATGAGTCCTGGTACCGATACTCATCATGGGTACCTGTACTTGTAAGGTTCAGGCCAGAATTAAGCCTTCAACCTGTGGCCAACATGTACCGATACTCATGGCTAGTACCAGTCCTTGTTGTTCATAGTTTGAGACAAATTCTCAAACCTGTGTCTTGCAAATACCAGTACTGATGAACAGTACCGGTACTTGCTTACAAGTACCTATTTTAAGCGTTTTAATCCATTGCGTACTTTGAAAATGTTTGCAATATAAATTAATCGTAATTTATCTCTACTTGATTTTATGATCTAAGTTATGATTCTTTTGTTAAGAGGCATATACAATCTATAAATATAAAATCTAAACTAGAGAAACTAAAGGTCGAAGATGATCTTCTTCTCCTCGACACATCCTTGTCATCCTCCATGACATGATCTTTTTCTTCTCACCATCATGCCTCCACCATTTCTTGTTTGCCTTGTTCCTACACCTAAATCTGAAAAACACTTAATGGCAAACATTAATCCATAATAATTTTGTTAACACCAAAATAAGATGTGGAACAAGGTACCAACATAAAGGCCCATGCAACTATCACTGTAGCCTCCAGCTCACGCTCGCAGCTATGCTCGCGCACCCACCTTCTCATTGTCAGATGCTTGATTGACGATTGCGATCATGCGAGGATCGTGTGCTCAAATGGCGCTGGATGGCGCAGGCGTATCCGCGATCATCCATGCAGCAACGTGGAGCCTCTTGCGCCGTTCGATGAAAATCGTGTGGCCCAATTTGGCGCTAGCACTCACGATGTTGATTGCGTGCGCTCGCAGGGATTCGACCTTGCTTCTGCGACTTGAGAGCACCCCTCGCGACCAATGCGTTGTGGGCACTTTTGTGTCTCAAATACGAATTGAGTGTTGCGGGTGTGGAGGTATCTCGAAGGTGCGAAAGATGAAGGGTGTGGCTGGTTGCAGCTGGCCGGTGTTAGGCGGCCTAGATGGTGCCACGTGTCACCATCTAGGCCGTCCATCTTCTTTTTGTTGCAGAGGGTGCCATGGTGCTTGAATCGAGTGGATTTTCATGTTGCCAAACTACGATCGTCACTCCGAATCCATCCGTACGGTCAGATTTTTCATCCAAAGCCTGTGTGGATGTCGCATTGCCCCATGGCCGTTGATCTTCCTTGGAGTTCATATGATGCTATGGAACTTTGATCTAGACGATTTCAGAGGCGTTAGACTCCGATCGTCATCCTGATCAGATTCGTATGGTTTGATCGTCCATCCGAGGCCCTGAAATAAATTTTCTTCTCACCTGAACATAAAAAGGACCTAATTAACCTAAAATATATACAACTACTCTAAATGTATAATGATGCATGCTATGTAATATTCATAACATGAAATGAAAATCTAAGTCTAGGAACATGCATGATTAGGCATTTTAACCTAAATAGATGTGTCTATATCATACCCCCATGCCTATCTTTTGCTAATCCGTAGCAAAATTAAACTACATGCTATGTATAAAAGCAGAATTAGGACTTGATCGCTTAAGCCTAAGTTGTTTATTAACAATAGAAAATTTCAACTAAGGTCCTAAACTATGAAGACTCAACAGTACCTGAGTGTCTGCCAGAATGCAGACCGCCCATGTCCTCACCTTATTTGAAAAGGGAAGATACATTTTTTTTTTTTGCTTTTTCTTCTTTTCTAATTTTTTTTAGACTTTCGGAGTTTGAGAGTTTCGAGATAAATTTTTACGATTACTTGACCCGCCTAAGACTCAAAAAGGACTCTGAGTACAAAGCATCTAGTGAAAAGAGTGAAAGACTCACTAGGTGGTCGTTAAAACAGACTTCGGGTTTCTACGACCCTAGGTGACCTTGCCTAGAGGTTTATCTTTTTGAACAGTAGCTTTCTCCCTACTTTTATTTATGGGGTCAGCACAAGGGTGAACCTAGTATATATCTCCCTGGTTTATTCTAGTTCCCCGCTTCTTCCCTAAGTGTTTTGGGAATTATTGTACATTTTTGTGAGCTGGGCTCTGGACAACCAGCCAATGGGCTGTTACCCACGGCAACTTGCCAGCCATACACGTGCGGTGAAGTGTGGTTTTATTTTTTTATTTTTTTATTTTCTCCTTTTCTTTCTTTTCTCTTTTCTTTTCTTTTTTTTTTTAAGTAGGTGTCTTCCTTGATCTATGATTTACCTAATGGTAGTACGGACAAAATGGTCTTGTGGTTGGGCTCTGGACAATTGACTGATGAGATGTTACCATCGACAACCTGCCAGCCATATCACCCTAGATGGTTCATTAGCTACCTAATTTCTGAAGAAACCGTCGAAAAGTGAGCCAGTGCAAAAACTATGTAGATGCTTAGGCTTAAAGTCCCGTCAAATCAGAGGGTAGGTTGATAAGTTGTATACTTATCGCCCCAATTTATTAGCTAGTTTAAAATAGAATTACTTGGTGAGAACTCAAGACTAAGTCCATGTTTGAGTGGACACCCAAGCTAATTGAGCCCAAAGACCTGAAGAGTCTAAGTATCTAGGTCCTATCGTATCATTTCCTAAAGTTAATAACCTCTAAATACCTAAATTCTCTTCTAATTCTTTTTTTTTTAATTTTCAAAATTTTTTAAAAAAGAAACTAAAAGAAATTCTATGGAGTTAACAAAATAATTTTAGGATAAAGTATCCACCCCCCCATGCCTAAATGATGCAATGTCCTCATTGTAAAAATAAAGACATGAAAAGGGTAGAGTAAATAGAATATCACCTGAATTTCATGAAAATCCGGTCAGCTCCGTAAAGAACATGGAATAAACACATGTGCTAAATTTAATGTCTTCAGCTAGGCATAACATACATACAAGGAAGAAATTGAGAATTTACAAGTGCAGGTCAGAATCAAAATAAAAATATTGATCCTCAAACCTGCTAACAAAAGATGTCCATAGATGTGGACCAAGTTATGATGTAGACCCATGCCCCAGGGTCGAGTGGTTCTAATGTTCTAGATGAAAATCACCTAGTACCGGAGGTTGTTAAGCTTGCAGGGTCGGGCCTGTGGTTTTGTGGTGTGCAACCCAAGACCAAAGTGTCAGACAATGGGTAAAGATGGTTCAATAGGTGCAGATGTCCACTTAACATTCAGCTCAGAAAAATAATTAGTTATTTCAAGCTTGGGTTGCACGTGAATGATATTGTAAGGGTCTTGGTAGAAAGTAGGTGGTTGTAGGTCAACAGGAACCCTTAAATCGAAACATGTTTTTCCCTCAGAATTAACCTCCCAAATTTTTATTTCAACATTTCTGTCCTCCAACATCAAGTGCTCAGTCTCAGGGACCTTTAGTATACTGTTACCCCATAAGATTTACCCAAGTCCAGAAATCATGGCTGACTCAGAATTGACTTGGGTACAATGATTTCCAAATCAAAATCAACCCCTTTGGGGTGTGGTTGAGGAATGGGGCTATTGATTAGATCTTTTAGTAAATGAGGATTCGAATCCTCCAAGTTAGCCCCAACTGAATCCAAATCTTCAATAATTGGGCTATCAAATGGTTTGTCAGAGTTCTCAAGCCTGCTTGTCTCACTAAAATCATCTTCCTTACGCTCAAGTGAGACTTCACTAAGAGATTCTTCACCCTCAGAGTCAAAGAATTCATGATCCTCATTTATATATGTCTCAAAATCGATTGTCATTTTCTGGTTCAAAGAGACATATTTTTCCTTGCTCCCTGGCTCAGGGATCTCGGGTGAATCAATCGGTTCATCCTTAATGGGTTGCTCTAGCCCAACCTGGTCATCCTCGTTCTCAGAAAATGTATCCCCCTCGACAGGTGCCTGAGTGAGTTCAGACATTGGTTCTCCTGAAGGGGGTTCATCCTGGGAATCATCCCAAGATTGGACTAAGGCAACCATGAATTTCATCCTCAACCTCGAAAATTTCCCAAGAAGAAACTCCCCAGGTCCCATCCCTAACATTTTGGGGCAAATCCAATAGAGAACTATTAAGTTCATCAATCATTTTGATCATAGGCTCCAATGCTTCAGTGCATGGTGTTGGCTAAGCTTCTAAAGATTATATAGTGTTCCTCAAATTAACCAACACCCTATCCTGGATCTGGTTCACCTGAACCGACTGGTTTGGTTTAGGGTTGGGTGGATTTGGGTTCATTCTAAGGGAGTCAAGATATTGAGGTTCTCGGGTTCCTCCCTAATAGTAGGTCAACTCGGGTTGTTCAAAGAATGGTGGTGACCTATATTCAGTGGAATACTAGGGAGGGTAGGTGTTATAGTCAACATATCCTTCTTGATTGTAGATCGGGTTAGGTTGATCATCAAAGGGTAGAGATCTATAATCTTTGTAGCTCTGGGAAGGATAGTAATCATAGTCTTGTTGTCTACGGTTAGACCCTAGACACTGAGGTTTGGATTCATATCCCCAATCAAAGTTATCCTGGCTAGTGGATGGGTAATTACAAGTCAAGTAAGAATAATAAGCATCTTGGGGATAACTAGTGGTAGGAGGATAGGATGGAAAATGAGTGTAGGATGTGGAAGGATACATGGCAGAATAAGAGGGAAAATCAGAAGAAAAGGAGCCCTGCAATACAAGCAATTGACCCTGTCCTTAGGTGGGTTAGCCTAAAGACCTACAGACTCCCAGGACCCATCTTGAGATTATAAATGATTTGGTCTACTTTTATCCAGTCAATCCAACTAGTTAGAAGGAGGGGCAGGGGAGAAGGTTCTTCCTTTGGCTTGCGCCTTCAGTTCCTAGTGTACCTCCCAACTACAGTCGTTTGATGCTACTCCTCTAGCTAGACATTAGATGGACCAGCAGAAGCAGATTAATAAAAAAAAAATCTCAGTCTGAGCCCCGAAGGGTGAATCAATCTTTAAGGCCGACGTCTATTCAGTTTTAATTAAGCTTGGGATGATTGTGCTCTTGGAATGTGATGGGCCCTTTAGATGGGTTGTGCCCTTAATGATCAGTTAAAATGTGTGTGCGTGCACAACCAAGGTTTGCAAACAAGGTTATTTGATGATGTGTCTTTTAGGGTTTAACCTTGTTTAGTAGCTTTTAGGGTTTAATCTTTAGTTTCGTTCAATCAAGTTTAGTAGAATACTCCAAGTTTTGAAAGCACTAGCATAGATATATTCCCTTAAAAATCAGAAATAAAATGTGGAGTGCTTGGTTCAGTCCTAAAAATTAACCCTAAGTAGCAAGTTATTTGATGAATCAATTTTAATTTGAGTGGTGTGGCCCAAATGGCTCAATCAATTACCTGTTGCACCACTTAGTTAATGCATGCAAAAAGTGTTAACCTAGTCAAATTTTCTACTCACTTACTGGTGTGTTGAGTTAGGGTGTACCGAATCCACAGGTTAGATTCCAGTTAAGTGGTAGAATCAATGTGAAGTGGTGTGCCTTAAGGTGAGAAGTTGTGGGTGTTAAGTGTGTAGCTTTCAGTTAAATCCCACAAGAGAAGAATATTTTTTTATTTTTTTATATATGTAGGTAGGTGAGGTGAGTGGAGTGACAATCAAATAACCAAAATCTACCCTAGGGTTTATGCAAGCACCTAAGTTGATTTGGGTTTGAGTTATTAGGTTATCGAATGAAAACTAGGGTGGTGGTGGTGGGGTACACTTACAAAACCTTCATCTGCACTTTTCTCCGATCTATCCGCTCTGGCCTACCTCGAATGAGTACCTACAATCACAGTAAGATCAGAGAAAAAGTGAGATAAAAGCTAGGTAAAGTAGAAAAACACGGAAAAAAAACCAATGAGCGTTGCCTCCTCGACAACAGCACCAAAATGATTAGAGGTATGTTTCACGAATAAAAATTAGGGTTCAGAGGACCCATCGTTGTAACTTGCAAAACGTGTCTATTAGATAAAATTTTTGACCGAAACTTGAAAAGTGAGTCTCAGGTTGAACACGGGGAGGCGAACATTTGGTTTTGAAAATCCACGTTTCACTTTTTATTTGTTTTTGTCATTTTTGTCTTTTCTAATTTTTTTGGTATTTTTAATAGGGCAAGAGATCAGGTTAATGAAATCTAGCTAATATACTTGCAAAATAAAAAGAGAGAGAGAAGAACAATCATCTATTTATGAATAAATGTTTGTTACAACTACGAAAGAGAAAAAACTACATTACAAAAGTGAAGAAGATAGAAAGAGGTGAGAGAATCCCCCTCGATGGTTGCTTGGAGGACGACTCGCTCTGACGTTCCCTGGAGAGGAAGGTGGTGAGGAGTGGGATGAAGGAGGACGTCGTCGAAGGACGAAGGATGGGGTAGGACAGCGTTGCGGCGAGGATCTTCTTCCTGAAGGCAGTGAGAGGACGACCACGGGATGCTCCACGAAGGGGGATGAGAGGAGGGAAAGTATTTGATTTTCTACTCTAGGGGGGCATCCCAGGCTTGGAACAAGCTCTCTCTAGAGCCTTGGAGGTGGTGAGAGGAAGAAAGGAAGAGATGAAGAAGGAGAGGTGTAGGGGTCCTTTTATAATGAAGGGAAGAGGGCAATTCGTGTAGAGGGCATTTAGTGACATCAGAGGCATCGCTGTAGATCCGTACTAGCCAATCCCCCAAACGTCGCTAATGCTTGCTGGCATTCTTCAATTCCTTTGCTAGCGCATGCATAGCGCAGTCCATTAGTGGTAGCTACGTGCATCACTAAAGGCCAGTAGAACTATCACTATAGCCTCCAGCTCACTCTCGGTTGCAGCTGTGCTCGCACTCCCACCTTCTCGCCATCAGATGCTCAATTGACATTTGCGATCGCATGAGGATCACGTGCTCAGATGGCGTTGGATGGCGCGGGCATATTTGCGATCATCCGTGCATCCGCATGGAGCCTCTTGTGCCGTTCGATGAAGATCGTGTGACCCAATTTGGCGCTCGCATCACGCTGTTGATTGCGTCGCTCCTAGGGATTTGACCACGTGCCTGCGACTTGAGAGTGCCCCTTGCGACCAATGTGTTGCGGGCACTTTTGTGTCTTAAAAATGAATTGAGTGCTGCAGGCATGGAGGCATCCCAGTCGTTCGATCTTGATATAATGGCTAGGATTCGAAGGCACCGAAGATGGAGGGCGTGGCCGGTTGCTACTGGCCGGTGTTGGTGGCCTAGATGGAGCACATGGCACCACCTGGGTTGTCCATCTTCTTTTGATTTTCGTGTTGCTGGACTGCGATCGTCGCTTTGGATCCATTCGTATGATCGAATTTTTCATCTGAAGCCCATTTGGATGTTGCATTACCCCCTAGCCATTGATCTTCCTTGGACTGTATATGATGCTACAGGACTCCGATATAGACGATTTCAGAGGTGTTAGACTCCGATCGTCGTCCTGATCAAATCCATTTGGTTTGATCATCCATCTAAGGCCCTAAAATAAATATTCTTCTCTCCTTACCATAAAAGGACCTAATTAACCTAAAATATATACAACTACTCTAAATGCAGAATGATGCATACTATGCAATATTCATAACATAAAATGCAAATCTAAGCCTAGGAACATGCATGATTAGGAATTTTAACCTAAATAGATGTGTCTATATCAGTAATCATCTTATACTGTGATTGGATGACCATATTCTGATGCTCTTACGTCGCTTTCATCATGGCTTTAAGTTCATCCATCTCAGAAGGCTTATTCTGAGGAGGGTTTGCATAGGATGACTGGTATATGGGTTGGGGAGGTGGGTCTTGTACTCCCTGAGTTGGAAGCATCACCTTGCTTCCATGAGAAGTTTGGATGGTTCTGCCACCCTGGATTATAGGTATTAGTATATGGGTTATTGTGAGGAGGTGGGCAGAAACCTTGGGCCTCATTCAGGTCAGCCTGAATCAACTCAGTGAATTGATTTGCCTGGTGGCACTCCGCAGTGACGTGTGTTGTGCTTTGGCAAATGGAGCATTCACTTGAATCCTGAAAGATAGAGGTTGCTTGCGGATTCATGCTAGGGTTTGCTAAAAGCCTATCAAAGTTTTTGTTCAACAATTGAATCTGATAAGCCAAATCCTGAGTAGCCTCTGCTTCATGGGCCTCTATCTTCCTCTGCAAGATTGATGGCTTTCTTTCTTGATAGGTAGATGATGATAACGTCATCATCAGCCATATCTAGCTTTAATTAGTCATAACCAAGGATTAAATGCTCCTACATAACTGCCAGAGAGGCGTAATTCACTGCAAATTCATTTTGAGGGAAATACAATAAAATAGGGGTAAAACTGTAGTTTTAATAGTATATCTCAATTGCAATACAATCACGAGTTTCTCAAGGGCTAGTTAAGGGTTAAACAAGTGGGTTAATATAGACAGAAAAGGGTTTTCACACATTTCAGGAATTAAATGACTTCCAAAACCCTAAAAATAGACCTGTTTAATTAACTGAGGTTCTAGTTAGGATAAAATTCACCTAAACCCACTAAAATTCATAGAAAAATATTCTCTAGGGTTTGGTACCTTCAATTTGGCCATCATAACCCGTCTTGACCCAAAATAGAGTCCTAGGTAGACATTTGCCCTAATTTGGGATTTTGCATAAATTAACTAGTCAAACTAGGTCAAAACCTAAATCTTACTTCACCATTGGATTCCTTGGGTCCAAATTAGGTTTGTACCAAAATTTGGGCCCAATCTGAGGTCATCTTGACTTAGTTTGCAATTTAGTTATGTCTAACTCTTTTATCTCACACACATGCCCCTAACATTTGAATTTCTTATAAACAAGCCCCCAACTTTGTCGTCTTCTTCACAAATGGATCCCTCCGCCATTATCGCTCAAGAATCCTACTCCATTGAGCTTCATTTGGTGAGTTCTCTATGATTGATTGATGAAACTTTCCCAAAATTGAATCGGAGACTCTTTAGGAAATCCTCTTTCTAATGGGACCAACCTTGGATCCCAAGTCCTTCCCGAAAGCTCATGTGAATGTTTTGAAGGAATGGGTATCTTATTTTTGCGTAAGCTCCAAGGTTCCTAAGCTTGTTTCCAAGCTTGGAACCCCCTCTAGAGCCCTATAAAAGGATCCCCAGGGCTCGGTCGAACTTCTCAGCTAGTTTTAAGGCCACAAAACCCTCTTCTTCCTCTCCCACGATCGGCTCTGACCTATGCTCCGACGAGCTTCCTCAACCCCATTCTTCTGACCCTCAGACGATCATATCAAGTGGTGCATCTTCTTCCTTATCTTCCCCCACCTCTCGCCGGCCAAAGCGAAGGCATCCAGACTCCTTTCTTCGCCGTCGTCTCCCCCACTGGAGTCACTTTGGTCTCCGACACCGGCTTTGATTGGTCGACACTAATTGCTCATCCCCATTGTCCTTTATTTAGGTAACACCCTTCTCTCTCCTTCTACTCTATCTCCTACTCTTTATTCTCCAAATTTGACCATCGACGACATCGAACGCCTTCATCGTCTCCACCTCCAGCGACATCACCGGCGAGGGTTCCTGCCCGCTACACACAACCATCCCCCTCGCCAACTAATCCACAAGCTCCGCTAGCTCATGCCCTACAAAACTCCTATCCTATTCTACCTTATTGCCCATCCAAACACCCCGATGACCAAACCCACCTTCACACGCTATTCTTGCCTCTGTCCAGCCACCACAGACCACCATCCTCCACGAAACCACCTCCTCTACACTCGCCGTGGTCCGGTGAACCTTACGAGATCTTCTAATGTGGCTGTGAGATCGTATTTGTGATTATCAGGTTCCACTGTCATCCGCCATCGCTGCCTCCATCTCCGACATCATTCAAGCTCCTCCGGCCATGTTCTTCACCAATTCCACACCCAGGCAGCACGGTTTCTGTCCAGGAGAGCCTCCAGGTCCTCAATCAGGAACTCCATTAGATGCAGCCATGCAATTGGATGAAGGACCTCGCTGCGCACTCGAAGGAAGGAGGGGGACATTTAGTCCCACCTCGAAAGCGGGCAACCAAGTGCAGCTGCATAAGTTATTTTTGTGATTGGGGCTTGTCACCTCCAACCATGAGGTAAGGTCCCATTACACCCTCACCTATGCCTCGCCCGTGACACCTACTCCGTAGGTCTAGTGCTCGTCTGATTACCCACCTAAGCTAAGCACTCCTCGCTCACCACCCACTGCCGGTGTGCCTGGTCCTGGGTGCGCTCACCCAAATACCCAATAACCTGGACTGTAGCCCTAGGAGGGCGGATCATAGAGAGAAAAAGAGAGAGCATGCAGGGGTAGGGGGTTTTACTCTCTATGACACTTAGGTGCGAAAAGAGGAGGACAGCAGCTGAAGAAGGAAAGCCTGAGAAGAGAAAGAAGAGAAGAAGAAGAAGAACAGTGCTTCCCTAGCTCTGTAGCCCCTGTTGGTTAAGTCGTCTGGTTATCGGACTCGATGTCTGATTTGAGGCTTGATACTGTGAACGATTGATTTACAATTACTATTGAGATATTTGAATTGGTTGAATGCTTGATATATATATGTTTAGAGAGTAATTGGTGATTTAAATCACCATTGTTTTAGCTTCTCTATTTTTTATTGTCTCAAGATACATGAGAATTCATTGAATATCTAATGTGACAGATTAGTATTTATTGAATATCATTATTTGGTTTAAGTTCTTGTGCTCAGTTACATATTATTTGAGATTAGTGTGTGAATTCCTATTTGCTCCCTGTGTTCGACCTCGGACATCATTTCTGATATTCAAGTATAAATTATATTTGTTTTCAAGTGATTTCGACCTATACTACGACGTAGCTTTTATAACCTCGATTTTGCTCGGTTAACAGCAGAAGACATATGTGTGGAATTGTCATTTAATGTTTCAAATAATGGCCAGGCTTCATCCTCAATTTTGGTCATGAAGGTTCCTGCATAGGTTGCATCGATGGTTTGCATGTACCTTTCAGATAATCTATTATAGAACCTTTCGACCAACTGCCATCTTGGCACCTAATGGTGGGGACATAACCTAAGAAGGTCATTAAAGCGCTCCCCAGTCTCGTGAAATTGCTCCCCTTCTTGTTGAGTAAAACCCATAATCTCTCTTGTGTAATGGTTGGTCTTACTCATAAGAAAATACTTTTTCAAGAATTCTCCTTTAAGGATGGCCTAATCATTTACCCTTGCATTGAGGGTATGATACCAGTGCTTGGCCTTATCCTTAAGGGAGAATGGAAATAGAGTCTTCATCAAGGCTTCATCAATAAAGCCTTGGAGCTTCATCATGGACCAGACCTTGGTGAATTCCTCAAGATGCCTATAGGGATCCTCCCTAGCAGTACCATAAAAAGAGTGGAGCAAAGATATGGTGCTACTCTTGATTTCATATGGATTATCCACTCTAGGTCTTCAGATAGGTAGGGCTTGGTGGGTTGTAGGGAGGAAATAGTCTCTCAAGGTTCTCTGATTTTCACCAACCCTAATCTCTTCTTCAAGTCTTTCTTCAGCCATTTTTCTTCTTTTGTGGTTGGCTTTCCTAATAATTCTCTCAGGCTCAGGGTTGAAAAGAAGACTATTTCTAAGAGAATGCCTACCAAGCATACACCAAGCAAACACAAGGCAAGAGGTCTTTTGTTGAGTTAAAGCACTTTAAGCCCTCTTCCAACCTTTCTAGTTTGGACAAATAGAGTCAAGGCTGTATTTCTCCATTCCTACGTGAGTGGTATAAGAGAAGTGAGGCACTTGAGATTCCTGGTCAAAGGCTATTAAGGAGGTTGAGGTTACTTTTAGTTCTTTTGGGTGACCAATCAAGTTGTTAATCAATTACACACCCTAAAATAGACCTTCGAGTACCCTAGAGACGTACACTTTGCTGCAATGATATTCTCAAATGCTCAAGTGAAAAGGTACTCCAAGGATGGAACCAAGGGATGCAAGTAGGGCGAACCCTTCCTTTAAGGCGATGCATTAGCGGTGCCTATTAACTACCCTTGAATTCCTTTAAGGGGTCTCCCCCTCCTTAGAGTATCAAATCACTCGGGCAAACGTTAATACCACTGTTTCAAAGAGAGATAGGAGGGTTTGCACCGATAATGAGATCGATGCCTATAGCCTTAAGGGTCCAAGTCCTAGTGCAGTGCCTATAGTGCGTGCTCAGTGCAGGAAGTGTGCATCACACCACGAAAAGTGATTTTTCTTTTTAAAACCACAATCAAGTTATTCAAACACTTCTTGTATATTTTACTTTCTTTTCGAGAAACAATGTGATCACTTGATTAATCTTTTCAAATCAGCTTAAGTGGTCTTCTTTAATTATATCCAAATGCAATGCATGTGCAGATAACTGATGCAAAAAGATAGGAAGTACGTACCTTGCTCCATCACTCTTCGATGTAGAAATGCGTGCAATGCTGTAAGAAAATCTTGATGCTGCTCAAGTAATCCTAGATGGTAGTCCTAAAGATATCCAGCTTCTAGCAGGAAGTTCGGATTTTTTTTTCTTTATATATATATTTTTGGTATAAATGCACAATCAAAAGAACAAACTAAAAATAAACCTAGAGTCTAAAGAATTGAGGGCACTCCCCCAAAAACTGGCCCCACAGTACAAGGGTGAGAAAATAAATAACTAAACTAAACCTAAAGAATCTAGTCTAAAATGCTGAATCAAAAGTCTAAGAGGAAGAATCCACCTAGATGGTCCTCTGTGCATCTCCACGCATGTGGGATCAAGGCCCACCAGCTCCTATGATTATCTTCGCATGTGGACGTTACTCAAGGTCGACGTTGTCTCTCAGCTATACCTGTCTCCTAGTCAGATTCCTCGCACAGAAAAGCTAAAGAATGATCAGATAAATACGCAACTTAGAATAATTAGAAATAAGGCCAAATGAATTTATTGTGTCTATTGACTCCCTGGCAACGGCACCATTTGATCGAATGATTTTTGCTTGTAGAAATAATGTATCAGAGAAATATGTCGTCGTAGTAAAATCACGTGGTGGAAAATCCCCGAAAAAGATATTTCAATAAAACTAACCACGAAAAGTTAGGTCGTATCCACAGGGAGGAATGATTGCAATAAATTCACGAGTATAGAGCCATCATGTTTGCAGAAACATTTGCAAAATTAATTTAATGAATTTGCTGCTTTGAATGTCACTTTCAATTTCATGAGAAGTTTAAGGCTATTTATGTAAATTTCACATTAGAAATTAAGCTCCTAAAAATATGTGGATGATGCATGTGTAGCGGCAGAGTATGTAATTTTTAATTGCATGCCATTCATGATCCAATTTCAATGCAAAATGAGATAAATTACAATAGCTAGACAAATATGAGAAAGAATAAGTATGATGCTGAAATTTCACCTCAATTTAATAATCAAAAATCAGAAAAATGAGTTTTGGCAATGGCATTTGTCATAAATTTTAATTTGGCATTCATTGTAGAGAAACAGGGAAAGAACTCCCCTTACTCGCACGTGGAGGAGAAGGCACGTTTGGAGGAGAGAGGCCCAGGGGAGGATGGTCGCGATGAGGGCGTTCCGACGGTGGTGGTGGCACAACCAACGGCGGCTGGAGTTTGCACCGGCAATTGGGAGGACCGACAGCGGTGGCGACTCACCGACGTGTAGGTCGTTGGTTGATGGTGCGGATGGCGTGGATGCACTTTTGAGGGAGAGGAGAGCGTGCTGGTGTCAACGGTGTAGAGTTTCGATGCCCATGGATGTGGCTGCATTTTGGGTGGTTTGGTTCCTTCGCTCTGTGGGTTGATGGAGAAGAAGAAGAAGAAGAGGGAGCCGGCTGTGCTCACTCGAGTTGGGAGCAAGAGTGTGCTGTTGTTGCTACTAATGTGCCCACATGTGGGGGTGAGGACGAGTGATGTGGCTCTAGTAAGGGTGGCTTGCTGAAGGTGGAGCGGTCACGTGAGGCGTGCTAGGCACACACAGATGGTGGTGATGCTCTCTGTCATAGAGCCCCATAGGTTGAGGGCAGATTGCAGGGTCGACAGTGGAGGTTGCTCAAGCCATGGTGCATGCTTTGGGTTCACAGTGCCGGCGAGAGGGCCATGGTAGAGAGGGTGGAGGTGATGAAGAAGCCCCAGAGAAGATGATCCTCTCTTTTAAAAACAAGGCCTACCTATTTGTTTCCTCCGCCGGAAGCTTCTTCAACCACTCACGATCTTCGTGAGTGGTTGGAACAGATGGATAAGCGCTGGCGGTTCCCATCAGACATCTGACATTAACTCCAGACGTCTTAAAACATGTAGAAACAGGAGCTTGTGATGGCAATTTCCCAGATGTCCATGCTGATCTCCAGATGTCTAATAGACGCTGAAATGCACGTCTGAACTCTTTTACCTAGCCTACATTCATCAAATAAATTATATTATCATATCATATGTTATTAAATGTAAAATTAGCGTATAAAATTAAATGTAGGCTAAGGTGAATTGCCATTTAACTCCTACTCCTTTAACAATTAAGGACAACTAATTAAAGAGTACTTAAGCTAAATAATGGTCCACAAAAGTTGACTTATCTCATGTCCTAGGAAAGATCAGATTTGTTTGATCAAGCTAGAAGGTGGGAGTTTGGAAATTAAGTAAACTTTACCTTGGTTGACTTCTATACCCCTATGCGAGATGATGTGACCGAGGATAATCCCTTCTTGAACCATAAAATGACTCTTTTCTCAGCTTAAAACGAGGTTGACCTTGATACATTATTTCAGGATTTTGTCCAGGTTACTAAGTGATGAGAGCCTCATCATGAGCCATAACTAGCTCATTTTGACACAATAAAGAAGATAAAAGCTCCTACATAACCTAGAAGGCTTAACTGAAGGAACAAGTGCTCTGAGAAGAAAACATGAAATAAAGGTTAAAACTGCAATTTTACCATTGCAGTACATAAACGGGATTTCTTAGAGGCAAAACATAGGTCAAATGGTCTAAATGAGATAAAAAGTGGGTTGAGTCAATCAGAAATGGGTTTATGTGCAATCTAGGAATTAAATGACAGTTGGTAACCCTAAAACAGACCCGCTTAAATTAACAAGGTTCCGGTCAGGATAAAAATCAAGGAAGCCCTCTAAAAATCATAGAAAAATATCCCCTAGGGTTTAGAATACTTAATTTGACCTTTGGAACCCAGTTTGACCTAGATTAGGGTCCTAGTTCATCAATTAACCTAATTTTGGTTTTTACGCAAAATGTCCAGTCAAATGAGGTCAAACCTAAAATCCAACTTCACCATTGGATTCCTTAGGTCCAAATTAGGTTTTTACCAAAATTTGGACCTAAGGGGAGGTCATCTTGGCTTACTTTGCAATTTAGTACACCTAAATCATAATTTGGTCCCTATCTTTTGAATATCTTTGTAGAGAGCCCCCTAAGTTCCTCGCCCCCTTTGCAAGCCGGTCCTGCTGCCATTGTTAGGGCAGAACCAAGCTCTGGCGAGGTTTAGAGAGAGATTACTCTCTGATTCCTCAAAGATTCCCTCCCAGAAATGGAAGGGAGATTCTTTGAGGAATTCCCTTCCATTTAAGGCCAATCACAACCTCTGGTGTGAACCCAATCTCTCGTGCGAACGCACGAGGGATTTGGGTATCTTAACCTATTTCCTACTTCGGCGAGCAATCAGAGGCAATGGCGTGCCCTCCACGCCCTGAACGACTGGCCCAGTGCCTATAAAAGAGACTACACCTCCGGCCGCTCATCTTTAGCTTGATTTGGCCGAGTTTCCACCTCCAATTCATCTCCTCCTGCCCGGCCAAAATTCCCAGCAAGCTCCGGCGAGCCCCCCTTCCCTCCCTCTTCGCTCTGCCACAAAACGAGTGGCAAAGTTATCATCCTGACTCTCCTCCGCGTCGTGCAGTACCCGTGCATGCCGCCTCAGCCCCGTCGTCGCTGCCGTTCTAACCCACTGGGCAGCGTCTTCTTCGGCGACAGCAGGTACAGCTGTCCTCCCTCCGTCCTCCTTCGTCCCTACAATTAGGTTAGAACTATTCCTCGTAGTCGCCTCTCTCTTTTCCCCGTGTTATCTCATCTAATCGACCCTCGACCGACGCCGACCACCCTCATCTTCCACATCACCGACCGACCTCCGGCGAGCCACTCCCACCACTCCGCCCCTCCACACGGCTCACCGACCATCTCGTAAGCTCCGCCTCACCACCAGGAGCAACTTCCGCCCATCCATCATCCTTCAACACCTCCACCACAGTCCCCTGAACAACCCCACACTTCTGGCAACAGGTTGACCTAGGCACGCACGCCTAGGCCAACCTGCGGCCTGCAGCACCGTCCACCGCCTTCGCCGTGCCACGGCGAAGGTGTCCAGCTAGTCTGATTGGGCCAATAGGCCGTGTTTGTGTCTGACAGTGTCGACGCTCCTGCCGCCATGGACGACATTTGAAGAAGCTCCGTAGCAGCTCCAGACACCAAGGCTCCTAGGTTGCAGGCGCAGCAGGTTCACACGAGTGTTGCGAAGCAGCTGAGTCCAGCTAGGGGCATTGAGAAGCTAGCAGCTGTGGGGATGGCACGCAAGTCTGCGGGCGAGCGCGAAAGCAGGACTGCCAGATAGTCCCACATCGTGGAATTGCAAAACACCAGTAGAGTATAAGTTGTTTTTGTGTTTTAAGCTTAACGCCTCCGAGAGCACAGGGGTGAGGTCCCTCACTGCCCTCACGCCCACCTCGTCCACGGATTGACCTCGCGGATCTGGCGGCATCCGACCCGACCCTATCCTTAAGCACTCCTCACGCATCACCCACCTGCAGGTGCGCCTGGTCCCGGGTGCGAATCCGACCCGATTACCCGTATGGCTCTGGGAGAGCGTCCATGAGTGAACTGCTTAGAGAGAGAGACGCGCAGGTAGAGGGAAAGGGGTAGGTTTTGCTCTATGTAGGCATAGCTGAACATTGAGGAAGAAAGACTTGGCTGAGGGAAGGAAAGGCAGAAGAACAGAAGGACCAAAGGAGAAGGAAGGCAAGGCAGAGAAGAGAAGGAGGAGGAAAGAAGCCTTCGCAGGAGAAGAAGGAAGGCAAGGCAGAAGAAAGACTGCAAAGATCAGAAGAAGAAAGAAGGAAGCGCAAGGCAGGAGAAGAAACAAGAGAAAAGAAACAAAGATCAGAAGAAGAAGCCTTCGCAAGAAAAGAAGCAAAGCAGAAAGAGAGAAGAGAAAGAAGAAGAGAAGCCAAGACAGAAGACGAAGAAGAAAAAGAGTCTGCAAAAGAAGAAAGAAAGCAAGATCGGAAGAAGAAGAATAATCAAAAGGGAAAGGGAAAACACTTTTAAGACGTCTGATCTTGGGATCAGACGTCCAATTTGACTCTTTTGTCTGAATTATTTTTTTAGATACCTCTGAATTCCAATTTTGAGTAAATTAGAGTGTTCAATTACATTTTGATTAGTAGTAAATTCCATTTGCTCCCTATGTTCGACCTCGGATACTCCAGTTTTCGAGTAATAAAATTCTCTATTTGTTCGAACGCTTTGTCGGTTATACTACAATGTCATATTCTCTTTAAAACCCGCACAAAAGCGATACGAATATGTTTGATCGCTTCGAGGAGGGGTATATTGATTTGTACTTGTTTGAATATTTCTAACAACTCCTCACTCTCAGCCACATTTCTTTTCTTTTTGACCTTGTCTAAGGGTTTAGGGTATGGGATATGGGTTTGAGCTAGGTTGGGTTCTTGACCCTTGGGTTCCTCTCGCCCATCCTTAGAATCATCAATTATCTTGGGCAGTGTAGTCAGGGGAGGGATCACCCATTTGGGGTCCTGGGTTTGAGTGCTGCTTCTCAAGGTAATCGCATTGGCTAAGGCATTGGAACCAAGGTTGGGTCCTTGAGAAGAAGAAGCAGGAAACCCTGCGGGTGTTTGCGAGGCTTGTAAAATCACATGGGCTTTCACCTAATTTGGGTAGAACCCTTGAGGATTGTGACCTCTGTTCATTACATTACTCAGGTTTGATTGTGGCTGAGATGGAAGGGACCCTTGTAGTTTGTTATCCAACAGCTAGCTCAATTGTCCCTTCACTAAATCCATTTCCTCCTGATGTTTTTGATTCATGTCAACCATCATCTTAATCAGAGTGTCCATTTGGTTTTGTTGCGTAGGAGTCACCATATTCTAGTTATAAGGTGGTCTAGTAGGTGGACCCTACTGATATGAGGGAGGGTTTGTCTTGGGTTGGTTATAGAATTTGTTCGATGTTTTGTTTGATGAAGAAAATTTTTGGTGGTTGCACCATCTAGGGTTGTAAGTGTTGGAGAAATGATCAAGCTTAGAGTAACCCTGGATGGCATTGGCATCTTCATAGGTAGAAGGTGCAGAGGGAGAGGGGAAAGAATAATTAGGGTTAAAGGGAACAAATGTCCCTCCCTGGAACATGGTCAGGGGTGGTTCTAGGTGCACTTGGTTCATGGACTAAACTAGGTCAACATTGTGAGCTCCCTTTACTAGGGAGAAGGATTGCAGTGGGGCTCGGGATTGATTAAAAAGCTCATCAATATTTTTGACCACCAACTCAACCTGATTTAGCTTCTTTGCTATGATGTCCATGTCAACCATCCTCGAATTAGTTTGTACTTCGTAAATCCCACCACGGGGTTGACTAGACCTATTGAATTGAGTCATGGGGGCATTATTAAGCGAATTCTCACTCATAGACTCAAAGAGTTTGAACGCGCTTTCCTCGTCGTTGTTCAGAAAATTGCCTCCAAATGAGGCATCAACAAAATTCTTAAGGTTGCTGTCCTGACCATGGTAGAAGATCTGGGCCAATTACCACCTCGGAACCTCGTGGTGTAGGCATTTCCTCAATAACTCATTAAATAGTTCCCACACCTTATGGAATTGCTCTCCATTATATATGGTGAATGTTGTAATGGGTCTTCTAAGGGCATTAGTCCTTCCTATGGGGAACAACTTCTTTAGGAATGAATGCCTTAATTCTTCCCAAGTGGAGATGGGTCTCCCTAAGGTTCTAAGCCAATGAGAAGCTTTGTCATTCAGGGAGAATGGGAACATCTTTATTAAAATAATATCCAAATTGATGTTCCTCGATTTCACGGTCCGAGAAATCCGATCTAGGTCCTCCAGGTGTTGGAAAGGGTCCCCATTTGAGCTCCCATGAAAGTTACTTTGAATTAAACTAAGGACATTGGGTTTTAGCTCAAAATCATCTCCCCCTTTGGGGACCCTAAGATGTGGCTCAATCCGTATAGCAGATGGATCATAAAAATGACGGAAAGGCCTTGGTTGACCCTCAGGGGGTTGTGGTGGGTTAGGAGGGTTCTGCAGTCGGTGTATGGCCTACATGATGGTTTGGATCTATTGTTATTGGAGTTGGTGGTTGTCAATGATTTGAACCTGGATAATGGCCATAGCATCAGGTTGAGGTTGGTCCTCTACATCCTCAAATCTTGGGTCGGCCATTTCCTCAGTCCTACCCCTTGAAAAATTATGTCTCCTCCTGATCTCTCTCTGTAAAGCAACCAATTCAGGATGAAGTGATTGTCTTTTGTGCATACACTAGAGAAGAATAGGGAGGGATGTGAAGGGAGATAGGTGCGAGAATAGTGTGTGCACAATCAAGCAAACAACTCTAGGCCCTATGGTGTAGACTTAGGTGACCTAGAAGCCCTACAAGAATAATCAAATCTGCAAGCACTTAAAGCCCCCTTCCTAAAGTTAGCCCAACCAAGTTGATTATGTGGGGATTAAGGGAAAGGTTCTTCCTTTAGCTCGCACCACCGGTTCCTTGATACCCTCCAACTGCGGTTGTTTGACACTTCCTTGTAGCCTTAGGCACTAGATTCCACAATGGGAATTAAGGCCAAGTGCTTAATAAACCCATCTACACTTCCAGGACATAGATTAGTCCTACCTAGAGTATGTCTACTCAGTTTTAATGTGGGCTAGGTTAGTGCCTGTTCTCAAGGTATGTGATGAGGCATTGTTGGGGGTTGTGCCTCTTAATCAATCCAATTGAGAGTGTGTGTGCACTCAACAAAACATGGTTTTCAAGGTTTTTTTTTTTTTGATGTGGTATCTTTTAATGTTCCTTCCTTGCTTTAGTGATTTTTAGGGTTGAAATTTCTTAATGTCTTCAGACAATGTTTTAAGTGGGCACATAAGGTTTTGCACAAAACAGGTGATGATCAATTTCCTTTAAGATCAATGTGGCCCTAGAAATAGGCAACCCTAATGTATTCACCCCTAAAGTTCATGTAATTCTAGTTGGTGAATCAATTTTAATTTTTAATGAGTGGTGAGGCCCAATACAAAACATGGGTGGCTTTGCAAACACCACTCAAAGGGAGAAACACTCAAAAGAATTTTCAAAAGATATTAGAGTGTAAAGAAATTTTTTTTTTTGGGTGGTGGGTCTGAGATGTGGTTCAAGTAGCAATTCAACACACCAAGTTTTTGGATTTTTCTTTTTTCTTTTTAAGCAAGCAAATAAGCGCACTAACAAAGGGTTTATACACGAGCCTAAATGCAATTTTTTTATTTCTTTTATATTTATTCTTTTTTCAAGAATAAAAGAAAGATGAGACTATGCTAGGTAGAGTGATACTCAAGAAGGACTTCACTGCACTTTGCTCCTAATCTACCATCTTCAAGTGTGCTCTTGTTGTCGCTTTCGCACCAGATTCCTACAATCAATCAATAGAAAGAGAGGAAAGCGAGTTAGAAATGTGAGCACCAATGCAAGGATAAGAGCGACTAAAAGATCTATTTCCTCCCGGCAATGGCACCAAAAATTGATGTCAAAAAATGCATTTAGATAATTCATTTGTTGTAGTAAGCATTTATGACATCAATTTTAATAAGAAAATCAAATGGTGAATCCAAGTGTCAAACACAAGGAGGTGTGGAATCGGATCAATTAATCATTTAATGTCACAAGAGAGAGAGAGAGAGAAAGTTAGAAATCCGAGGTAAAATAGAGGTTGCTAACTGCACATGACAACAATGCAACATAATGTAATAAGAACATGGACTAGAATGGATAGAGTTGAATACCAAGACAATAATTATGATAATGAGAACTACTATTTGTGTAAGCAGAATGTCTTCAAACTATAAGTGAGTACACTAGAGGAATGCTCAAAGAAATGCAACACTAAGCTAAAGAAAAAATAGGAAAATGAATTCAAGAAATAGGAGGGTGTCGGGACAGCCACGGCGGTGGAGAAAGCTTCTGTTGGCAACTCTTCGACACCAATGACTTGCTTTGAGCTCTAGAAGGTGGTGGGATCGTGCTTGCTAGTAGATGAGAAGAGATGATGATGAATGGAGGGGTGTAAGCCATTTTATAGTGAAGAGGGAGCTAAACCAGGTATGGAGCAATTAGCGATAGCAATGATGTCAGTGTAGCTTTGCTGTAAGCGTCACTGTAGCCCAACTCATTTTCCCGTTGGCGCCCACGAGTGTACAACTGTCGTTGCACACCCACCATTGGATGCGTGTCGCAGATCAGCATCGGAGGGTCAAGATCACATGCTCTTCATTGCTCAAATCATGCGTCATCTGCGTGGGATCTCACATGAGATCACACATCGTAAGATTCGCCCATCTAGGTTAGCCACGTGGCGTAGTATGTGCGTGAGGATCGCGCGCGGACGGCTAGATTCTACTCGAAGGTGGACAACTAGACTGCGCTCATCGCGCATGTGGATGTGGCCACTTCTCCACCATTCGATCTCTATCAAACGGTCGAATTTCAATTGGACTGTGTGAGGGGAGGCACCTCTTGTGTTTAGATCCCCCACCTGCTAGAGTGGATAAGGCGTCCAACCACTGTGCTATCCTCGTGGATTGTCACAGGGAAGGTTTTGGACCCCTCCAGTGTCGTCTGTTGGATCATGATCCAACGGTCAAGATTAGTGGTGTGGGCACACTATCTGAAGGTGACTACGTGGATGACTTGTGGCCATTTATGGTTAATCCAATGGTCGCGATTGCACATGCGTGTGGTGAAGAGAGGAGGCGAGGCATGCGATTGATGGAGAAGCAAGTGCCACGTGGCTCAATGAGGGTCGTTGATCATCAGATCAACCACTTGAACTTTTCGGGCTTGTTGTGGGAGCTATAGAGATTGAATTGAGGCGATTTTGGGTCCGTTGGACTCCATTCGTTGATCCAGATCCATCCATGTTGTCTAATTTCTTATCTAAGGCCTATTTCAAGGTGCTTTTTTATAACCAAGCCTTTAAATGTTAATTCCAAGTAATATCAATATGAAAATAATGCTGAATGAATGTAGTGCTCTCAAACCCACTATATCATGATATTTATGTGCATGCACCCTTGAAATTGAGTCTAATTGATGTAATTATTGCTATTATTTGTAGAGTCATCATGCGTGCACAGACAGGGTTTTTAAACAAGGTTATTTGATGATTTATCTTTTATGGTTTAACCTTGTTTAGTAGCTTTTAGGTTTCAACATTAGGTTTGTTTAATCAAGTTCAGTGAGGCAAACCATGTTTTGAAAGCACAGATGTGAGTATTTTCCTTTAAACATCAGGAATGAAATGGAGTGCCTATTTCTGACATAAAAGTTGAATCCCATGGGACAAGCTACTTGATGAATCAATTTTATATAAAGTGGTGTGGCCTAAACAAATCAGTTAATTGCCCTGTAGCACCACTTAATTAAGGCACATAGACTGATTATCCTATTCAAATTTTCTACTCACTTATTTGTGTTAAGACCACTATTTTGATGAAACAAATTTCTATTTTATTGTGAACTAATCTTTCAAGATCACACTCACACAAATCAAGTCATTTATCCTCCACGTGGATCAAAGTGAAAATTCTGAAGAGTAGTGTCTTTTAGTTTAAGTGTTTAAGTCTAGAAATTATGTATGGAACCTCAAAAATGTTTTCACAATTTTCTAAATCGTAAACTAAACATTTAGACAATATTGATTGACTAAATAAATGAATTGGTCGACCAAACTGTTAATTAATCGATCATACCAGCACAATTTAGGATATTGTTTAATATACCTTTGATCGACCAAATAGCTTAATTAATCGACCAAAAGGTGATCGATCAAATAGCTAGTTTGACCAACCAAAACACATTTTGATCCACCAAACTATCTTAATTGATCAACTAATTGAATTCAGATTACTTCCTTTCTAGGCCAATTTTCTAGTATAAATAGAGGTCCAAGGTAGCACTTTTTTAACACACATTCCAAGAAGAAATCTCTCTAGAAAAAGAGTTCTTGTGCTTTCACTCAAGCGCTTCTATGCTTATGCTTCTATGCCTTCCAAAAGCATGCCGATCAAATACCTCTATGAAAAATTTGTTCAATTTCTTTTGAGGTTCCATAGGATTCTATTGTATTTATTTTTATCTACTGCTTTGATTATGATCCCAAGGTGTTGGGACGACCCATTATTGTTGTGCTTCTCATTAGGTTGAAAAGAGAAGGGATTCTTGTAAGAGGTTGTGCCACCCTCATTCAAATGGTACGATAGTGAATTGACTAGCATTTCCTAGTCGAAAAAATCCTAAGCTAGGAGGCTTAGGTAGTGGTTTTTACCTGAGAGGGTTTCTACTATAAATCATTGTGTATATTGTGGGATTATTTTTATTGTGTCATATGTTTTTTACAATTGATATCACGCTTGATCTTGTGTTTATGGCCAAGTAAGATCTAGGTAGGTAGGTGGCACATGCGCCACCCCTTCAATTTGTGTATTAAGTTAGAGTATACCAGGTCCACAAGTCAGATCCTTGCTAAGTGGTAGAATCAATGTGATAGTGCGCCTTAGGTTGAGAATTATGGGTGTGTGAGGCTTGTATATTTCAGTTTAGTCCCGCAATCAAAGAAGAATATTTTTGTTTTAAAATCTTTTTTTTATATTTATGGGGGGGAAGGTGGGCGAGGGTGATAAACAAACAACCAAGATATATCCTAGGGTTTATGCAAGCACCTAAGTCAATTTGGGTTTGATTTATTTTAATGATGAAGCAAAATCTAGTGGGTGGGATGTGGGGCTAGACTTACAGAGCATATATCAGCACTTTAATCCAATATATACTGCTTTGGCCCACCTCGGAAGAGTACCTGCAATCACAGCAAGAGAGGAGAAAAGTGGATAAAAGTTAGGTAGCTACAGGAAACACGGGAAAAATCAAGGAGTGTTGCCTCCCCCAACAATGACACCAAAATGATGGGCGAGATTTTATGTGAGAAAAATCGTGGTTCGGAAAATCCAGTGATCGCAGTCGTGAAAATCCTCTTATCAGATAAAATAATCAAAACTCTGGTGAGTCCCAAGTCGAACACGGGGAGGCGAACATTTGATTTGGAGAAAATCCACGTTTTCATTATTTGTTTTTGGTATTTTAGCGCCTTTCTCTTTTTTTTGTATTTCATATAATAGGAAATCAGGTCGTAGAATTATCTAGCTAATGCTACTCTATTTTACTTGCAGAAAATTAAAGAGAGAGATAGGGAGAGAGTAAGAGAGAGTAAGAGAGAGAAATAAATATTAACTAGATAATTCAAATGATTATTATAACTACATGCAAATATTAAACTCTATTCTAGAAAGTAGTAAAAAGGAGAAGAGAGAGAATCCTCCTCAATGGCTGCTTGGAGGATGAGCCGCCTGGATGGCACCCCTGATGAAGGTGGTGAGGAGTTGAAGGAAGGAGAATGAAGTTTGACGAAGGAGGATGAGGCAAGGCGACGATGTAGTGGTGATCCACTTTCGAAGTAGGGGTGAGAGGATGGCCATGCACGCTCCATGAATAGGGGTGAGAAGCGAGACTAAAAAGTATTTTTTAGCTCTAGTGGAGTATCCGAGCTTGGGACAAGCTCTAAAGAGACTTGGAGAGGGGTAGGAAGAGCAAGGAAAGGGTGGTAGGCTGAGGGGTGTAGAGCCTTTATTTAGTGGTAGGAGGGGCCTTTGGATGAGAGGTATCATGCTGCTCTACGTGCATGCCTAGCATCACCACCATCCCTACGCGTAGATCACGTTGCGCACCAAGCCATGTGCGTGTCCGAGTTTATTGCCCATCTGCCATGTGCTGTCACGCACCTACTGGTGCTCCCGCTCTTCATGCACCCGCTGTCACCATGTACATCATGTGAGAATCACACGCCCGCTGGCACTGGCGCTTGCTGCTTCACATTTCACTATTGCTACGCTTGGCATGCCACCATTGCTCAATTGGGCATGCTGAGCAAAAATTAAGGGCTCATAGGAGCTTGAACCTACGACCTCTTGTTTGGTTCTAGTAAAACACATTTTTAATTAGAAAAGAGTCATAGTACGGTTTGAATCATGATTCCAACAAAAATTTAATTATCGAGATGATGAGTCCTGGTCAATCTTAGGGAGGCGTATAAAAACGAAGTTGATTTTGATTTTTAGTTCTTTATCTGCTTAGAATCGGACTCTAGTTTCAATAGTGCAAGTAAAAGATGCACCAATCACATTGTTAACATAGAAAACATGTGAGTGCATTAGGTAAATCACAAAAGTGAGCGTGTGTGTTTGTGTTCGCACGACTTCTACTCTACGATGGTGACTAGTAGAAAATAAATCTATTGCTAAATCATTGACATCCTCTGGAACCGACATATTTATTGCACTATATATAGATGAAACAGGCAACTGATGATTTTTATTCCTTTCAAAATATTGTCATTACACTGCTAGAGGAAAGCTTGTACATAGAACTTGAAAATGCTATTCTAGCTAATAGAAAAGATATGCATGCATGGATCTAAGGTAGATTATGCATGCATTCTTAGAGAGGGTATTACTATTACTACTAGCAAGATATTAATGCAAGAATTTAACTATGAAGAACATTAATCTAGCTACTAGAAATTAGGACATTGGAGGTGGTCTCCAATGGCTGTGTGGCTAGTGGTGGTGGGAGGGGAAAGAGGGAAGGCCAAGGTGGGTGGCCGGCCTCTTGAGAAGGTGGTGGAGAGCTTCTTGGATCTTGGATGAGAAGGTGGTGATGCTTGATGATGGTGGAGCTTGTGGAGGGAGTTGTGACTATGGAGATGGCATCCAAGATGGGGGTACATGGTTGTCCAAGGGGGTCATTAAATAGACCAAGGGATGGCTTTCAAGTGGTTTCTCTAGAGAACTATAGAACACTCTAAAGAGACCCTTAGGTGGTCATTAAACTTTGTAAGAGTGGGTCTTCTTAGATCCACAAATTGTGGATCTAAGAAAGACTAGTTTGGGTTGCTATTTTTGGTAGCCTAGGTGGCACCACTTGGTGAAGGTTCTAAAGGGCTCTAGAGTGGCCAGCCAAGGTGTGTGCATGTGGGTGTGTGTGCGTGAATAGGTGGTCTAGGTTGAGTCCTATAGGTCAAGGCAATTGGGTTTAGGTGGGTTTCTAAAAATAGGTCTATAAAACCTAATACTAAGGTGAGAAGTGTAATTAAACTCACCATAAGTTTAATTGAGTGGTTGTGTGTCTAATTGGGAGTGAAAGCTCCTAATTAGATTAGGCTTGAGCCAATTGGACTCCTACTGAGTCCAATTAGACTTGTGTTGGTTGAGATTTGAGCTCAATTGGACTCTATGAGTCCAATTGACTAGGTGAAGTGTAATTGACTTAGATCTAAGTCAATTGGATTTAGTGAGAACCTAATTAGGTTCCCAAGAGGGTCTTGAGGTAGTGTACTAGGCTCAGGATACCTTAATTTAGGTTCCCTAGGGTGTAGGATTGGGTTTAAGAGCTTAGGAAATCAAGATCTAGGCTTGTTTTCAAAAATTGCATTTGGAGAGGGGTTCCAGATGTTTGATTTAATGATCATACGACTTATACTTCAAAATTAGAAGTCTAAGTCTCTAGTATGGACATCCAATGTTGAGTCAGGGTGAAGTTGAGGTTTTGTCTTGGATTTCTATAGAAATTGGTTGTCTAACACCTTGTCTAGACATCCAATTTTCCAGTAAATTGGGTTCTCGATTCTGTGGGTGGTGTCTAAGGGTTCTAGACGTCCAGCATCCTACTTGGACATCCAGATATGGGTTGGAAGATGGGTTTTGAGTTATTCTAGGCTAAGGTGACCTAATCTAAGGGTGGCTAAGGTTTGGGAGGGTGTCTAAGGCTATCCTAGGTCTAGGGAAGGTCCTATGTTCTTCATAATTTGACTCACACATTAAAATCCTACAGTAATGTAGTATACCTCTTCTCTACATTATGTCTTCATCTTTATTCAAGGACTTCTGCTCCAGCTCTAGCTTCTTCCCTGCTCCAGATCTAGCTACAGGCCATCTCCTGAGCTTCTTCTTGCCTACGATCCACATAGTACACTAATCAATACATTATTGCATTATTTCATGATTCTTTAAGTAAAGCAGAAGAGATGAAATGTATGCTACTAATGCATGAATTATACTACAATTATGCTAAGTTCTAACTTAATTAAGGTCATTTAAGTCCTATGATTGCTGCGCAATCATACCCCCATTGCTAAATCTTGCTAGTCCCTAGCAAATGCACACTAAGTTCATCCTAAAATGCAAGTGGGTCCCTAGAGGATTGATTATTTTTATCAAGTGTAAAACTAGAGATTCTTTTCCTTTTTATTTTCATCCTAAAATCTAGAAATCCAGACAATTGTGAAAGTGCAGCTATGTAGCTTATGTAACAGATTTGAGTGAAAAACTGATTTATGTGTAAAGCCTGTACTTGACCCTTAGTAAAATTCTAGCAGGATAGGCAAACTTCTTCCCTTAGGGTATAACAAAATATTCTGTAACTTCTACCCTGGCTTTTAGCTTAGGTAGAAAATGTCTGAGTCAAGTGGATTTGTATTTGGTGGCTCATACTCATTTGGTGCTACATATAGACTAATTCTACAGAATCTAGATTTCCAAACTATCAAGTAAATCAACTCAGAGAGAAGCAGGAAAACTATGCTCTCTTGGTTCCTTTGTACTCACTATCTCTTTTTGTTCTCTTCTTTTCTTTTTCTTTTTCTTTTGAGCTCACAATCTCACTAGATTTATACATATAATCCATATTTGGTGGTCTCACATGGCATTAGCACTTTATTAGAGTTTTGATAACCCTAACACAGTCAAAATTCCTCAGCTAGTGTTCGAGTGGTCCGAAATACAGAAGTGGGTTACAGCCATATTTGGTGGATATTCAATGTGGTAGGTAATGTCGCCTCAATGCAATTGAAATAAAGACTAAACACACTTATAAACTC
This sequence comes from Thalassia testudinum, assembly GCA_037157565.1. NCBI lineage: Eukaryota > Viridiplantae > Streptophyta > Magnoliopsida > Alismatales > Hydrocharitaceae > Thalassia > Thalassia testudinum. Next base: position 64,706,885 of record JAZHRO010000025.1, on the reverse strand, counting down.
ATTTCCCTGCTTTTCTTTTCTTTTTCTGAATTTGTTTTTTCATTTTCTTCATTTTCTTTTTTTTTTCATATATATATTTTCTCTCTTTTTTTTCTTTCTCTCTTTTTTTTTAACACAACGCAATACAGCACATGACATACATGACTTTTATTCCAGAGGCATTATTGGGGATTGGTGGTGTTCAAGAGGATATCTGGTGGCTTATTTGGTGGAAGTGTCTACTCTCGGCATCGGGAAAGAGACAAATAGGACAACGTATTTTTGACCTTGATATCAATACCCTTCTTCAGCCTAGGATTCTGTAAAGGGCAATCGTAACTATCCACCTTTGTCCTTGTTTTACTAGAACTCGATCTCTGCATATTTGCCTTATTTGGTGGCTCTCATAAATTCACACAAAATTTATATTCTAGAGCCAAGAATGAAACTATGCCTAACTCCGTGTATTATTACCTAATTATCTAGAAGTTCAGATTCCTTGCACTTGTCTTAGAGCACCAGTAACACTCTACTCTCATCTCACACTATTTGGTGGATCTTCTAGAAGAAGGTTTGCTAACTCCCTAACTACTGTCCAAGAGTTCAAGAAAAGAAGCACTGCTTCTTCTCGACAAATTGAAGACATTTATTAGTCTTCACAGTGAATCCATTGCAAAATCTATGTGTGAGTGTGAAAGTTGTACTAGATTTAAGATTTTAGGAATTAACTGAAGAATAGAATCCCCAATGCAACCTCTTGATAAAATCTTATTGATGAATGCAATATGTATATATGCTACTAACCTCTAATGATTGTACTTTACTATTATTCCCTTATCGGGTTGCATTCAGCTTAGTCCTAATTCAAAACAAAAAGGTGAGTAAACAAGTCAAAAATAACTATTAGGGATGATTTCTAACTCCAATGCGAGCATTGGAGGTGGAGTCGGTTGTTCTTAAATTAAGGACCCTAAAGTACAATTATCATGTTGGTTGTAGGTTTTCTAGGTGTTGGCATAAAAATTTTCAGTTTTATTGTATACTACCCCCTCATGCCTAAGTTCTTACATGTCCTCATGCATGAATATAACATAAATAAATTACAATAGGGAGTAAGTGGGTAGAAATCACCTGAAATCACTCTTGAATTTTTCTTTCAGCAAAAGCCAACCTGATGATATGTAATATGCAAAAAAATATGCTAAAATAAAATATGCTATTTATAAAAAGATATGTATATATGTATAAGTGCAGAGTTTAACGCATCCAACTGGGTGAAAACTCAATCACATGTCCTCAATGATTTCATCAATAGGAGGAGGTTCCTAGGCCATAAATGGCTTGAGACGCTGACCATTTACCATAGAAACTGATGATAATGTCATCATCATCCATATATAGCTTTATTTAGTTATAATCAATTGATAAATGCTCCTGCGTAACTGCCACAGAGTCCTAATTCAATGCATAACCATTCTGAGAGATAAACATGCAAATAGGGGTAAAACTGTAGTTTTAATAGAATATCCTAAATACAGAATAATCACAGGATTTCTCAGGGGTTAATTAAAGGTCAAATGTTCATAAATGTCTAATAAGTGGGTTCATGCAGACAAAAATAGATTTTCGCGCGTTTCGAGAATTAAATGACATTTGAAATCCTAAAAATAGACCTGCCTAATTAACCGAGGTTATGGTCAGGATAAAATTCACCTAAACCTTCTAAAAGTTATAGAAAAATATTCTATAAGATTTGGTACCCTTGATTTGATAATCAGAACCCAATTTGACCTAAAATAGTCTTAGATAGACAGTTGCCCTAATTTGGGTTTCTATGCAATTTACCTTGTCAAACTTGGTCAAAACCTAAATATGACTTCATCATCAGATTCCTTGGGTCAAAATTATGTTTGTAGCAAAACTTGAGCCCAATCAGAGATCATCTTGACCTAGTTTGCATTTTGGTCCAGTCTAACTCTTTTTTCTCACACACATGCCCCTAACTTTCAAATTGTTTGCATGGACCCCCCAAACTCATTCATCTTCTTAGTGAAAACGTCCCTACCACCATGGCCGTGTGAACCCACCTAGAGCTGATCTTCAATTAGGAAGATCTCCCTGATTTCATGGAGAAACCCTTCCAAAATTGGAAGGGAGACTCCTGAGGAGATCCCCTTCCATCTGAGCTCTTCACGACCTTCCTAATTCATCCAAGAGTTCATGTGAATTCTTGGAAATCCTAAACCTATTTCTTGATTTGTGAAGCTCTCAAGCTTGGTTTCTAATCTTGAAACTCCACCCAATGGCCTAGAAAAAGCCCCCGTGCACTACCCTACATCCTTAGCGAGGTTTGGGGCCAAAAACCTCTTCCTAACCCTACCTCTGGCCCCTCTCCAATTGAGCTTCAGCAAGCTTCTCTGTCATCCTTCGTCGTCCACCTTCATAGACAATAGTAGGTGGATTTTCCTTCCTCATCTTCTTCCATTTCTTGTGGTACCAGCAGACATCGCCTAGCCCCTTCATCCCTGGCGCCGGCCAATCAAAGCTGGCGCCCTTTCCTCCCTTTCATCCAATTAAATTAGGTCAATTAGGCTTAGTTAGGTCCCTAGATTATTTTCTCCTCCTTAGAACTCTCAAACAAACCCTCGACTTCCACGCATCTTACACTAGCCACCTCTTCGGTGGGGCCCATCTTACACTACACACCTCCAACCGCCTCGCCACCTCCTCCACAACCTTCATCTCATCCATCCGCACCAAACCCCATCTTTATTTCCCATTTCGACCCCCAAATTATTCGTCAACCAACCCACCTACACACCTTCATTTTGGTCGTCGATCGCCATTTACACACCACCATCCTCCACATAAACACCACAGTCACCTTTGCCAAGACCAGGCGAAGCTTCTGAGATGTTCTAATGCAGCCGTAAGGCCTTATTTCATGTTATTAGGTTCTACGCTGGAGCTCGACCGTTGCGTCATCTTTCCGACCTTGTTCTAGCCATGCAAGCTTTAGGTTTTACCTCTAGGCGCTGCGGACAAGGCCTAGGTCAAGCTCTAGGTCCTCAATTGAGCAAGGAACCATAGCTGATACACCAATTGAATGAAGCCTCACTGCAGCTGCGCACTAACAGAAAGGGTGGGACATTTAGTCCTACATCAGAAAGTGAAGAGGCATTGGCTGTGAATAAATTATTTTTTTGTTCACATCTTACCGCCTCAAGAACACATTGGGGGTGAGGTCCCCGCTCACCCACATGCACTCGACCCAACCCGATTAGCCTTCACTCCTTGGCTCGACACACACGCATGTAGTCCTAGACCTGGGTACGTGATCTGAATACCCAATTACCCGGACCTCTGAGGGAGAAGAGAAGGAAAGGAAAGAGAGAGCGGGGTAGGGGAGGGTTTTGCTCTTCAGAGAAAAGGCTCAACCCTTAGTCACTGTGTGCAGAAGGAAGAAGAAGTGAGAAGCCAAGGAAGAAGAAAACGGAAGAGGCTTGCAGAGGAAAGAAAAGACGGAGAAAAACCCTTGGTTGTGCTTGAGAAGAAGAAGAAAAGAGCCAAAGAGAAGAAGAGGAAGAAGAATGAAAGCTTGAGGGAAAGGCTTATGCGTGCACTATAGCAATGATGTTTAAGTCGTCTGAAATTGAAAGCCAATGTCTGATAAGGCTTTGAGGCTCGATACTGTGGATTTATCTTCCTATGTGGATAAGTGTTTAAGTGGCTGATACTGTTCACTTATTTAGACTATTGTGTAATTTATATATATATATGCATCTAAGCTAATAATTGGTGATTTAAATCACCATTATTTTTCCATAGACATCTTTTTACTTCATTAACTCTTGATATACTCATGTTCTGCATTAAATATCAAATTTGAGTAGATATTATTCATTGATAATCATTCTTGGCTTGATTCCTTGTGCTCATTTATATATTAATCAAGATTAGTGTGTGAATTCCTACTTGCTCCTTGTGTTCGACCTTAGACTTCATTTCTAGATTTTTGAGCTTATAAATTTATTTGTTGACAAGCAATTTCGACTATACTGTAACATGACTTTATAACATTGATGTCACGTGTTAAACATTTTGGTGCCATTGTAGGGGAGCAATGCGCAATTCACCGCTATTCTTGTTTCTATCTGATTATATCTGAGTACTGACTTGCCCTTATTTGTTTCTTGTGATTTTGAGAGGTACATCACGAGGCCATCTTCCGCGCAAACCAACCACTCCCAGTGCAGGAATCTCTCTTCTTCCCTAATCTCCTAATCCTTGGGAAGTTAAAAAAAGAAACAAATCAATTAGGAACTACCTACCTTATTTTCTTCGTAATATCATTTAAAAGGTAAGTTTCCTGATTTGCGAAAAAACTTTTCATATCTGATTGAAGCTTGAAGCAATTCTGTTTAGAATTCCTCACCCAAATTGCCTGTACCTATTAGGGACTACGCTTAATTTCTAAATTCACCATTGGCTAATACACTTCTTGCTTGAAGCACAAGGTGAACAATTTGAGATTAAATTGAACTTGAAATAGAGCCAATTAGGGTTTTCAACTTTAGGGTTTGAAGTGTTAGTACACATCTGCCTGCACTAAGGAGAATAAATCCTCTCGCATTTGTGTGCTACCCATACCCTTGTTTGAAAAGATCTAATCAAATAAAAACCCTAAAAATAAGGCTCTAAATTCACTTGAACCCTAAAATCTTGGACCTAATAAACTGAGTCATTCAGGGTGATTTTTGGGTCTTGACTTAGATTTCATTCTATCTTTAGGGTAGGTCAAGTGAAGTTGGTCTACTTTGTAGGCCAACCAACCTCCAAATTAGGTCACGAGTCAAATTAACTTCTAATAAAGTGAAATCCAAGGCACAAATTAAGAATAAAATTGGTAGACTTAAGGTCTTAAGTCCGTACATTCTAGTCTACTTGGAACCACAGTGACAAGGAAGGTTGGGTGGGGGAAATCCTGTAACCCGTGGGGATGCTCTACCGTGTAGGGGTCTTTGCGGGGCTCTCCCTTCCTGGTTGCCTAAGTATTTCTCAGGTGCGTGGATTTTTGATTTAAAGGTATCATCTGCCTTGAAATTGCCTTAGTCATCCAAAAATCTTTGGGTGCCTTGATTAGGTCCAAATAACATCCAGTGCCTCATGTTTTCTGTAGAGCACATACACAGGAAGGTCATTAGGATTTTTAACCTAAGAGACCTCACTAGATCTTCTTGGGAATTTTTTTTAGATCTAATCAAGTTCCAAACTGATTCTGAGTTTGATTCTACATCTCTTGATTGCACCATCTGATTCAAAAATGCAACCTGATATGTTAGGAAAAAGTGATTAGGAAACTTGTGTCCCAAATGACCATCAAAGACAAAATGATTGAGGATGCTTACAAACATCATGAAGAGTATTCTAGATCCTCAAATCCATTTACGGAGATTCCGGTTAATGTCACATCAAAATTCATTTTTAATCAAGCTCAGATGATTTTTTCCCAAATAATACATGGTTCAACCTGGGATGATGTCATACGAGAATATTTCGAATTGAGGACATTACATGACAATGAGTATTTACAATGTTGGTCAAACGTCATACTTTTTGAGAAACACCAAGATCTCATGAAGGCATGTGGTATAGCACTGGATGCATTATATGAAGGCATTAATCAAAAATACCCATCAAAGGATAATGAGACACCTTGGAGCAACACTAAAGATCAACATTTCCCAAATCCTGGGTTCGAGAATCAAGGTTATAGTGGACCCCCAACCCAAATGAATTCAAATTCAAATTTCATAGAAATTGACATTCTTGATCTTAATGAAGGCGGGGAGGATCCAATTGCAGGTGTTCCCGATTTCGAGCCAGCCCTAGAAAGTCAATAGCCTGGTTCACCAAGCTTAGATTTCCCCAACACCTGTAATGATGAGCTTAAAATAGAACTTCTTGATAATGAAAATCCCGAGCCTTTTCCTGTTAAGGTGATTCTTGAGAATGATTCTGACATCCCTATAGAGCATATCCTAGATTCTAGTGATCCAACCCTTACCATTAACCTAGAATCTAGATTCGAGCCTATTTAGGATAATCATGAGGCCCAAAATAATGAAAATCAGTTCTTGAATTTGAATTACGATTCTGGGCCCATATTTGATGAATACACCTCTCCAACCTCCTCAGAGACACTAATTGATTTATTAAAAGTCACGCCAATCTACGATATAGAAACCAACAAGTTGGATGAGTTGGGAATTGATTGGGTCTACTTTAAGAGCCAAGAACCTGAGCTCGTGCTTAATCAGGACAACTTTTTAAGCTTAAAATCTGAAATGAGGATAGATCCAAGTTAGGTTGCTGATTCTACACCTCTTAATCATTTCTATGGTGGAATTTCTAATCTGGAATCGAATTCAGAACATGATCTTCGCAAGTTTTCTGACGATTTCAAATCTTACTCTGATTTTGGAGAACTATTGTTTCCTAATGACTTCAAACATGTTTATGACCTCAGTGACTACAACCCATCCTTTGATTCTGACACTGAGGTCAATGATTTAAAAGAAACCACCTCTTCTACACCACATACAGAACCTTCTCAGATCCGATACCAACCCAGACGTGCAATCGGAATCAACTTCTACTCTAATTCTCCTCTCGATGATCCGATTGCATATGATTCTTCTCCACATTTTAATTGGGTTTCAGACTTTGATCAGGCTACTAATCACATCCCATCCTTCTTTGATCACTCTTATAGGGTTCCTACATCCTTCACAGACTCTTTTGCATTTGAGGATCCCTACTTTGATCAGGTTGAATCGAATCAGCCAAACCCTGGATTTTCATTTCCACATCCGTCTGAGTCATAGAGTATCTAGTGGGCACCATATCTCTTGATCCACATCCATCAACCAACTATACTGATTGGGTTTGGGCTGCATCATCAGCCTGTTGATCTGAACAAGCACCTAGTTGGACCAACTAGGCTTTTAATCTAGGTGCTTGTTCTACAAAATTTATCTGATTTGACCACTCCTTCTCCATGACCATTTTCTGCTCGGCTAAAGGCATTGAATTTAGTACTTAATGGAAGGCAACCCATCATTTCAAAAACCTGAGACCCTTCTAATTATCCTTTTGAGCTTCACGTCTATTGCACTCTGAGTTCAATTTTTAGAGCAGCCGATTCCACATTTGGTATTTGTATCAAAGCTTGAAATCATCTACAACAGTCATCTCGACCGATTAACCCTGTTCTAGTCCTTGAACCCAAGCTGATTTCATACCCTCCGATTTACAATGAGGACATTGCAAAACTTAGGCATGGGAGGGTGTTAAAGTGCAAACACATAAAAATTCAAGTTTCTGAAGGGTTCTCATAAAAAAATTACTCACATTCAAAAAACCAAAAAAATAAAAATTGAAAAAGAATAAAAAAATGGAAAGGGGAGGAAATTTTGAGAGATAATTGCATATCATTCTTGAGGAGGAAATGAGGAGGTGATTTAAATGCCAAAAAGGAACAACATTTTGAAACAAAAAGTGAGTCATCAGTAAATGATTATGGAATCTACTTAAGTTCTAAACCAAATCAAAAGAAAAAAATTTAAGTCCTAAAATAACAGAGAGACAAAGAGATTATTACGAGTACTGATCTTGGGCCTCTTGGGTTTGTTTTAAGGGTTAAACATTCAAGTATCCGTTAAGATTTGGATAGTCCTCAAGAGGTTGATGAAAATGCAAAGCTTATGTATTAGGTCTAAGGCTTAGGGATTATTTGGCCTCTTTAACTGACCTTTGGTTTGCGAAACTCGGTAACCTAAGCACCTAATCCACACACAAGTCTGGTTTAGTGCGTTTAATAATCAAAATCACACAAAAGCGTTCATTCTGTTCTGAAAAAGCTGCCTAGATTAGGAGTGGTTTATCAACACAAGTTGATTTGGATGAGTTTTTGATGCAGAGAGGCGGGAAATTCCCATTGAAGATGCGCAATAACATACTGTCTCCTCGGTGCTTGTCTCCTAGGATATCTAAGTATCCTACTGGGGGCATGTAAGCACCTTGTGCTGATTCAGGTGCCATGGGTGGGATTATCCTGAAACGTCGATCGCCAGGGCCTGAATTTAGCTACAGAACATCATGGGCAGCACTATCTCGAAGTGTCGAAAGCTATGGTTCTGGGGGTTGCCATGGGTGGTGCTATCTTGAAGCATCGAAAGCTAGGGACCCTATGAGGATTGATGGTGAGAGCAAGGAATTCGATACAAACCATGTTTTTTAGCCAATCCGAAGCTAGAAATAAAGAAAAGAAAAAGAGAGAAAACTCTCCAAAAATTCAAAATTCCTCTCTCACAAAAAATGCATTACAAATTGAACCTGGACTAATCATGTTACAAGCATGGGTGCTTTAACTGCAGGGTTCAACAAACCTTAGGTTAGTTTCTATGGGCCTTAGAAACCTTCACGACAGACAAAGGCTAAAGCTGGTCAGGTTTGGATCTTGGTTGGTACTTGAGTACCTCTAGGCCTATTATTAGCATTCTGACCTAATTTCTAAAAAGAAGAAAGAATCATGACTTTGAGCATCAAAGGCATGGTTTAGAATTTGAATTCATTCCATAAGATTTTGCTAAGGGACTAGCAAAAGTTAGGCATGGGAGTATGATGATAATGTCATCATCAGCCATATCCAGCTTTATTTAGTCATAATCAATTGATAAATGCTCCTGTGTAACCGCCATAGAGTCTTAATTCATTGCATAACCATTTCGAGAGATATACATGAAAATAGGGGTAAAACTATAGTTTTAATAGAATATCCCAAATGTAGAATTATCACAGGGTTTCTCAAGGGTTAATTAAAGGTTAAATGTTCATAAATGTTTAATAAGTGGATTCATGCAGGCAGAAATGGGTTTTCACGTGTTTTTAGAAGTAAATGACATCTGAAACCCTAAAAACTGACCTGCTTAATTAACTGAGGTTCTGGTTAGGATAAAATTTACCTAAACCTTCTAAAAGTCATAGAAAAATATTTTATAAGGTGTGGTACCCTTGATTTGATCATCAGAACCCAATTTGACCTACAATAGAGTCTCAAACATACAGTTGCCCTAAATTGGATTTCTACGCAATTTACCTAGTCAACTTGGTCAAAACCTAAATTTGACTTCACCATCAAATTCCTTGGGTACAAATTAGGTTTGTACAAAAATTTGAGCCCAATCAGAGATCACCTTGACCAAGTTTGCATTTTGGTCCACTCTGACTCTTTTCTCTCACATACATGCCCCTAACTTTCGAATTCTTTGCAAGGAGCCCCCAACTTCTTCATCTTCTTCTCAAAAAGGTCCCTGCCACCATGGCCATGTGAACCCACCTAGAGCTGATCTTCAATTAGGATGATCTCCCTGATTTCACAGAGAAATCCTTCCAAAATTGGAAGGGAGGCTCCTAAGGAGATCCCCTTCTATCTGAGCTCTTCCATGACCTTCCTAATTCATCCAAGAGTTCATGTGAACTGTTGGAAATCCTAAACCTATTTCATAATTTGTGAGGTTCTCAAGCTTAGTTTCCAAGCTTGAAGCTCGACCCAATGGCCTATAAAAAGTTCCCGTGCACAGCCCTACATCCTTAGCGAGGTTTGGGGCCAAAAAGCTCTTCCAAACCCTACCTCTGGCCTCTCTCCAATAGAGTTCTAGTGAGCTTCTCCACCCTCCTTTCTTGTCCACCTTCACAGACAAAAGCAGGTGGATTTTCCTTCCTCATCTTCTTCCATGTCTTGTGGTACCAGCAGACGTCGCCTAGCCCCTTCCTCGTCATTCTCCCATAGGAGACCCCCGTCATCCCTAACGTCGGCCAATCAAAGTCAGCGCCCTTTCCTCCCTTTCGTCCAATTAAATTAGGTCAATTGGGTTTAGTTAGGTCCCTAGATTCTTTTCTCCTCCTCGAAACTCTCAAACAAACCCTTGACTTCCACGCAAGCCACCTTCGTCCTTTGCTTCGGCCACCTCTCCGGCGAGGCCCATCTCACACTACACACCTCCAACTGCCTCGCCACCTGCTCCACAACCTTCGCCTCATCCATCCGCACCAAACCCCCATCTTTATTTCTCATTTTGACCACCCAAATCATCCATCGACCAACCCACCTACACACCTTCATTTCCATCACTAACCGCCCTCTACACACCATCATCCTCCACGTAAACACCACAGTCACCTTTGCCAAGACCAGGAGAAGCTTCTGAGATGTTTTAATGTGGTCATAAAGCCTTATTTCATATTCTCAGGTTCTATGTCGGAGTTCCGTTGCTACATCATCTCTCCAGCCTCGTTCCTCGTGTTCTAGCCACGCAAGCTTTAGGTTCACCTCTAGGCGCTGTGGACAACGTCGAGGTCAAGCTCTAGGTCTTCAATTAAGCAAGGAACTACAACTGATACACCAATTGAATGAAGCCTCACTGCAACTGTGCACGAGCAGAAGGGGTGGGACATTTAGTCCCACATCGAAAAGTGAAGAGGCATTGGCTGCGAATAAATTATTTTTGTGTTCACAGCTTATTGCTTCAAGAACACATTGGGGGTGAGGTCCCCACTCACCCACACACACTGGACACGAACTGATTGGCCTTCACTCCTCGATTGAGACACACATGCACACAATCCTAGACTCGGGTACGCGATCTAAATACTTGATTGCCCAGACCTCTAATGGAGAAGAGAAGGAAAGGAAAGAGAGAGAGTGGGGTAGGGGAGGGTTTTTCTCTTTAGAGAAAAGGCTCGACCCTTAGTCACAGTGAGCAAAAGGATGAAGAAGTGAGAAGCCAAGGAAGAAGAAAAGGGAAGAGGCTTGCAGAGGAAAGAAAAGGAGAAAAACCTTTGGTTGTGCCTTGGAAGAAGAAGAAAAGGACTGAAGAGAAGAGGAAGAAGAATGAAAGCTTGAGAGAAAGGCTTGTGCGTGCACTGTAGCAACGGCGTTTAAGTTGTCTGAAATTGAAAGCCGATGTCTGATAAGGCTTTGAGGCTCGATACTATGGATTTATCTGCATATGTGGATAAGTGTTTAAGTGGTTGATACTGTTCACTTATTTAGACTATTGAGTAATTCATATATATATGCATCTAAGCTAATAATTGGTGATGTAAATCACCATTATTTTTCCTTAGACATCTTTTTACTTCAGTAAACTCTTGATGTACTCATGTTCTGCATTGAAGATCAATTTTGAGTAGATATTATTCATTGATAATCGTTCTTGGCATGATTTCTTGTGCTCATTTATATATTAATCAAGATTAGTGTGTGAATTCCTACTTGCTCCCTGTATTCGACCTCGAATTTCATTTCTAGATTTTTGAGCTTATAAATTTATTTGTTGACAAGCGATTTCAACTATGCTACAACACAACGACCTTATAACATTGATTTTGTGCATTAAATAGAAACATGGCCAAATTTCTGGTCCATGATTTGGATTGCCCCATTAGAGTAAGGGTGAATCACAATGTATGGGCCAGTCCATGAAATGTCGGTTTTGTATCTGATGACCGGGTTTTGGTTTTGTTATAACGTTGTAGTAAAGCCGGTTATTACCAACATTTCAAATATAAATTTTTTTACTCGGAAAATAAAAGAGTTCCCGAGGTCGAACTCAGGGAGCAAGTCGTATTCTAGAGATATACATGTTTCTTTTACAAAATAAAGAAAGAGAGAGGGAAAGAATTTGTTGTTCTTTTCGTTTTCTCCTCGTGATGTTCCTCTTCAGATCTCCTTCTTCTTCTTCCTTGGTTTCTGTCTTGGCCTCTCTTCTTCTTTTTCTGCAGTCTCTTCTGTGAATGTATCTTCTTCCTTTCTTTCTTCAGATCTCCTTCTTCTTCTTCTTCGTTCTGCAGAGGTGACGCTCCTCTTCAGATCTCCTTCTTTTTCTTCCTTATGGCTGCAGAGCTTCTACCTTCAGCTACTAAGTCTTCCTTTCTTCTTCTTCTGCTTTGGCCGTTGCTCTTCTTTTCTTTCTTTCTTCAGCCTGCCTTCTTTCCTGCTCTGGCAGCTGACCTTCCGTCGTCTGACCCGGTGCTTCGACGACTTAACTATGCATTTGCTACAGTGCAGCTCCTTCTTCTTCCGCGGGTCTTCTTCTTCGCCTGCACACTTCAGAGTTTCTCGTCAGAAGCAAAACCTACTCTACCCTCCCCCCCCCCGCGTCTCTCTTTCTCTCTGAAACCACTCTTGGGAAAGCTCTCCCAGAGCTACCGGGTAACCGGGTTCGGATCAGGCCCGGGTCCAGGCCCACCGGCGTGCGTGGTGGGCGAGGAGTGCAGGTCAGTCGAGTCGGGTCGGGTCGGTTCGGGTCAGGTCCGCGGGGCGTGAGCGCGGACGAGACCGGGTAACCGGGCGGGTGAAGGGGACCTCACCCCGTGTACTGAGGCAGTAAGGCTACTGCACTTTTGCATCTTATGTCGCTGCGGCTCTTCAGGCGTTTCCGAGGTGGGACTAAACGACCCACCTCAATTGCGCGCCCGCAGCGGGGAATTCAGCAGGAGATGGCAGCGTCACGCGGAATTTTCTTCCTCAGCTGCGAACCTGGTGTTTTTGCCAAAACTCCTCGCAAGGCCTGGGAGTGAATCTGGGCTTGGCGCAGAGCGTGGCGCACCTGTAGCTGCAGGCGGAAGTAGGTCCTCCTGCGCGTCAATGGCGGCGGAGGTCGGGTGGCCTGTTCACAAGAAAACGGCCTCTCGGCCTAATCAGAGAGTGCCAGGAGCTTCGCCAGGGTGCGGTGAAGCTCGTGTGGGTGGTGGCGAGGCGCGGGGCGGCGTGCGAGGGCTGCCCTAGGTCGGACTGTGGGTCGGAGGATGGGTCTGTTCGGTGGAGTTGCAGAGGGTGATGTGGGGGAAGTGGTAGGGCGGAGATTGATCAGGGTGAGGAGGCGGAGGTCCTGCGGTGGTTGGCGAGCCGTGTGGGTCGCTGAGGTGATGGGAGCGGCTCGCCGGAGGATGGCCGGAGGCGGAGAAGGTGAGGGTGAACAGGATCGGTCGAGGGTTTAATCAAATAAAAGACAGTGAGGAAAAGAAAGAGGGGGAGATGGGGAGGAGTTCTGACCTAGCTATGGAGACGAAAGGGGCCGAGACAGGGCGACAGTCGTATCGACTGTCGCCGGAGAAGAAGATGCCCAAGGGAAGGGGCGGCGGCGAGCAGAGGGCTGGAGAGGCGCCAGCTGGGTACGGCGTGGCGCAGGAAGAGCAGGGGAGGAGGTCTCTGCTGCTGGTATTACGGCAGAGCGAAGAGGAGGAGGGGGAGGAACCGCCGGAGCTGGTGGGCGTCTGCAGGAGGGAGAGGAGAAGAAAGTTGGGGGTTTTCTCCGTCAGACCCGAGCTGCCCTGGTCGGTGGAGCAGCGGGGGGTATTTATAGGGATGAAACAGGGAGGAAGGCGGAGGGAGACGACGTGTCTCCCTCGCCGGAGAATGGTCGGAAACACGAACCCATACCGTCCGTGCGTTCGCACGGCTGGTATGGTGGGCTACAATGACCAGGGGGGTGCCCCTGCGACGGCTGACGACGCAGGGCACCCCCGGTTTACTTGCTAGGTCTCCCACCTCACCCTGCGCGGCGCCATGCTCCGCGCAAGGTCGCCGGAGCATGGTGCTGGCAGGTTTTTGCAGGAGGGACCTGATTGCAAAGAACGAAGGAGAGTTAGGGGCCAAAATGCGAGGGTTCAAAAGTTGAGGGCCAAAGAGTAAATATATGAGGACCAAAGTGTAAAGTCGGTCAAGGAGGTTTCTTCTTAGGCTCAAGTTTTTATACATGACTAATTAGGACCTAAGGAATCTGATGGTGAATTTCATTTTCATATTAAACCTTGTTTGACCGGTCAATTTGCGCAAAAACCCAAATTAAGTTATTAATTGGGCATGGTTCTCAATGTAGGTCAAAATGGGTTCTAAAGGCCAAATTGAAGATTCTAAACCCTAGAGATTATTTTTCTATGAATTTTAGAGGGTTTATTCTGTTTTTACTTTGCCTCGAACCTTGTGAATTGAAGTGGGTTGTTCTAGGGTTACAGATTTATCATTTAGTTTCTTGGAATTGCTGTAGCCCTTGCTAGATCATTTCATCCCAGTTTTATTCTTATTAAGCTGCTTTGACCTATGTTTGGGCCCTGAATTACCCTGTATGCAGATTATACTGGTGAAATTGCATTTTTACCCCTTATGACTTGTTTTTTTCCTTAAACTCAGAATTCTCTGAGTTAAGCCTTTCCTTGAGTTATGTAGGAGCTTTTATCCTTTGTATTGGGTCAAAATGAGCTAGTTATGGCTCATGATGAGGTTCTCATCATACCCCCATGCCTAGCTTTCGCTAGTCCCTTAGCAAAAACTTAAGGTTTCAACCCTTGTTCTAGACCATGAAGTTTTTAATAGTTTTAGATAAGTGCCTTTTTTATTTGAGCATAGATTAGGTTAGAATGCTGACCATAGGCCTAAAAGGTACTCTAGTACCAATCAAGATCCAAATCTGTCTAGCCTTAGCCTCAGTCTTTTAGCAAAGGTTTTTAAGGCCCACAAGAACTAACCTAAGGTTTATTGGACTTCGTGGTTAAAGCACCCGTGCTTGAAATGATTTTAGCCCTGGCTCAGTTCGCAGTGCGTTTTGTAAGAGAGAGATAGAAAATTTTTCTGTTTGGAGAGTTTTCTCTCTCTTTTTCTTTTTAGTTCTAGCCTAGGATTGGCTTTTCAACACGGTCTGTATCAGATTCCTTGCTCCCATCATCAATCCTCAAGGGTTCCTGGCGATCGATGCTTCGAGATAGCACCGCCCATGGCAACCCCCGGAATCCTGGCTATTGAGATTTCGGGATAATCCCATCCATGGTATTCCGTGGCCGAATCCAGACCCTGGCAATTGACACTTCGAGATAATGCCATCCATGGAATCTGAACTAGCAGAGTGCTTACATGCCCCCAGTAGGATATGTAAATATCCTAAGAGACAAGCACCGAGGAGATGATATTTTGTTACGCATCTTCGAGGGGATTTCCCGCCTCTCTGCGCTGGGAACTCGTCCAAATCAACTTGTGTTGATCGGCCGCTCCTATTCTAGGTGTTCTTTTCAGATTTTTGCAACGCTTCTGCGTGATTCTGATTTTTACGCTTACTGAACCAGGCTGTGTGTGAGATTAGGGTGCTTAGGTTACTGAGTCCCGTAAACCAAAAATTAGTTAACGAGGCCGAATACTCCCTAAGCTTTAGACCTAATACTTCAGCTTTTCATTTTCCTCAACCTCTTGAGGAGTGTCCAGATCTTAATGGGTACTAAGAGTCTATTCAAGAATGCCTAAGGTTTGCATTCTTACTAATCTCATTGTGCACTTTTCAGTTATTTTCTTGAATGAGGTCTAGAACTTAGGTTAATTCCTTAGTTCCTTACTAATGACTATCACCTTTTTCTCATATTTTTGTGCTCCTTTTTCATTTTGTTTCTTTTCTCCTTCACAAAATTTTCCTTCTCCTCTTTTCCTCTTATTCTTTTTCGAAAAATTTTTTTAATTTTTATGGTATTTTTGGCATATGTGAATTTTTTGTTTGAAACCTTTTCTTACAAGTTTTTGCACTTTCATACCCCCCCATGCCTAAGATTTGCAATATCCTCATTGTAACCTAGGGGTTTTTATTCAACTAAGTTCATACATTAGGATAGCTGTTTTGATGAGTGAATGGGTCGGGGTGACTGTTGCAGACGATTTCTAATCTCAGATGCAAGCACCTGAGGTGGGGTCGGCTGTCCTAAAGTGTGAACTTCAAGTGCAAAAAGCTGTCAGAACAAATTTCAGGTTTTCAAAGAGAATGACGGGCTGCCTCCCGTTGAGCGCTAAATTTGATGCCTTCAGCCAAGCGGGAAATGCGATGGAGAGGGGATGGTCAAATCAGCAGAGTTTTGTAAGACAAGCACCTTGATTAAGAGCCTGGTTGGTCCAACCAGGTGCTTGTTTAGATCAACAGGCTGATGATGCAGCCCAAACCCAATCAGTCTGGTGGGTTGATAGATGTGGATAAAAAGGTGTGGAACCCACCATAAACTGTGAAGCTCAGATAGATGTGGAAGTGTAAACGCAGGGTTTGGCTGAGTCGAATCAGCCTGGTCAGAGTAGGGACCTGTAGAATAGTCAATGAATGACGCGGAAACCCTACGGGGGTGATCAGAGAATGATAGAGCATGGTATGTAGTCTGATCAATGTTCGAAACCTGATGTGGAAATGCAATCGGCTCGGTGAGAGGTGAATCTGAATAGAAATTGAGTCTGGTTGCGGGTCGGGGTTTGGGAGAGGTTTTGATCCGTTCTGTGTGTGCGGGCAAGGTGGCCATTGTATACAAGGGCTCTTCTAGAAACAGATGATAGGTGGTTTTCTGTAGAGAGTCCTCTGGGTAACTATCAAATGCCGGAAGAGTGTCTGTAGGATGAAAGGAATCGGATTCGAGAAAAAATTTGGATTCTTGGTTGTAATCACTCTTGGCATTTTCTATTTTTGGTTCCTGAGGATCGAAAAGGAGTGATTCTGTGTTATTAGTGATCTCGGGAATCAGGACCTCAGAGTCAGAGTCAGAGTCATGTGAACTGAGGTCGTAGATAGGCCTGGCGTGTTCAGGAAGGGGAATCTCTCCGCAATTATAGTCAGATCTGAAATTGTCGGAGAGTTGGCGAAAATGATCATGAATTCCACCACAGCATAAATCATCAGATGTGGAATCAGCAGCCTGACTGGGTTCTAGCCTATATGTCACTTCTGGGCTCAAAAAGATGTTCTGTTCAAGCTCTAAGCTGGTAGGATAGACCCCATTAAAACCTTGCTCATCCAACTCCTCAGTTTCTGTATCATAAATTGGCATGTTTTCTGAAAAATCAATCAGATTTCCTGAGGATGTTGGAAAAGGACATTCATCAAATAAAGGCCCGGAATCATATTCTGTAAAAATTTGATCTTTCTCATAAGGGGCCTCATAATCTTCCCAATAAGTTTCAGATCTAGGTTCTAGGCTTAGGATGTGGGTAGAATTATTAGAACCTAAGTCCGAATAACCTTCGAGGGTTACCTTATCAAAACAAGGGGCGGAATTTATACCCTCCAGAGGTTCAATTCTAATCTTGTTATTGCAGGAGTCTTGGAGTTCTAAGCTTGGTGATTTATGGCCTAGGGTTGGCTCAGCATTGTGTTCTCCTGCAACTTCCCAACCTATTTTAATGCTATCTTCTATTTGGGTTGGGAGTCGACAACCACCTTGTGCCTCAATCCCGAGGTCTGGGAAACTGGATTGATTCTTAGTACTGTTCCAAGATGACTCATCCTTTGTTTCTGGTATATACGGGTATTTCTGGTTGATAATTTGTTCTACTGATTTCATCATTTCTACCCGTTTCATAAGGGCATCTTGGTGTTGTTCCCAAAGTACAGGATTTGTCAAGCATTGAAGGTATTCAGATTGGTGTAATTTTTCCATCTCAATGTATCCTGTCATGAGCATATCTCGGGTTGATCCTTTTATGGCTCCTGTCAATAGAGTTTGGGCACAGTTTATGATGAAGGCTGTGGTTGTTGGGACATCAACCTGAATATCTCCTATTGGTGTTGAGGTTTTTTCTTCTTTTTCATAGAATTTTATGGCATCCTCGATCATTTTATCTTTCATAGATCTCCGATATTCAGGTTTCTTGAATGGTAGTCTTAGGTGGTTTGGCTGCATATTTGGATTAGGTGGTGGAATCAAGATGTGGAATCAAAGGCTTCGATGTAGACTCATGTTGTGCCAAGATGGAAGAAGGGAGTATCAGAGGAAAGATTAATGTGGTGGTGCTGCATAAACAAGGGAACTGAGGCCTAACCTCAGGGCAAGTGAATTCCTAAAGGAGGTTTCAAGGACCTCCTTCCAAGCATATACTGAGGGACTGGATGAGATAAGCAGGTGCTGGACCCAATCAAGACACCCAAAAATTTGTTGGGTGACTATAGAGGTGCGGGGCAGATGGACCCCTTGATCAGAAAGATCGTCCACCTGAGAATTACCTGGGTAGCCAGAGAGGGAGAGTCCCGCGAAGACCCCTACACGGTAGAGCGTCCCCACGGGTTACAGGGTTTCCCCCACCCGACCTCTCTTGTCACTGCGGTTCCAGGTAGACCAGAATGGGGATCTTGACCTCTTAAGTCTACCAATTTTAAGATCAGGGTGCTTAAGGTTTTCACTTGAACTTTAGTCTTTTAAGTGCAAAGAGTGACCTAATTTAAGGTTGGTTGACCCAAGGGGTCAATTTTACCTCTTGTTTTCTTTGAGAGCTTTTAGGTCCTGTCTTTTAGGGTTCAAGTGTTTAGAGAGCCAATTGTTTTAGATTTTCTTTGAATAGGTATTTTCAGACAAGGGCTTGGGCACACTTCATTTGGTTTTCTCAATTCTTGCTTAAGGAGTGTGTCTCTAAATCCCTAGTGTTGGATCCTAGGTTGGCTCTACTTGGTCCAGTTAATTCTTTGTTGGGTAATTAGGGCTCAAGCAAGAATGTGTTAGCCCTTAAATACCCTTAATAGTGTGCAGAAATAATGAGTTGAAAACATGCAACTTTTATGGTTACTAAATATGGAAGACAGGTTAGCCCTATATTGCTTGTTCTTTTCTTTTCTTCCTCTTTAGAGCTTAGGGGTTAATAGTGAGAGGAAAAATTTACCTGTCTTCGGAGTGGTTGTCGTGTGGTTGCTTGTCTTCTTGAGTTCCTGTAGCTGCACAAAAGAGAGGAGATTATCAGAAATTAAAAAAAAGAAACAGGAATGTTTACCTCTAGAATAGCCGTTGTTCCCCGGCAACGGCACCAAAATGAAACGTCGGTTTTGTATCTGATGACCGGGTTTTGGTTTTGTTATAACGTTGTAGTAAAGCCGGTTATTACCAACATTTCAAATATAAATTTTTTTACTCGGAAAATAAAAGAGTTCCCGAGGTCGAACTCAGGGAGCAAGTCGTATTCTAGAGATATACATGTTTCTTTTACAAAATAAAGAAAGAGAGAGGGAAAGAATTTGTTGTTCTTTTCGTTTTCTCCTCGTGATGTTCCTCTTCAGATCTCCTTCTTCTTCTTCCTTGGTTTCTGTCTTGGCCTCTCTTCTTCTTTTTCTGCAGTCTCTTCTGTGAATGTATCTTCTTCCTTTCTTTCTTCAGATCTCCTTCTTCTTCTTCTTCGTTCTGCAGAGGTGACGCTCCTCTTCAGATCTCCTTCTTTTTCTTCCTTATGGCTGCAGAGCTTCTACCTTCAGCTACTAAGTCTTCCTTTCTTCTTCTTCTGCTTTGGCCGTTGCTCTTCTTTTCTTTCTTTCTTCAGCCTGCCTTCTTTCCTGCTCTGGCAGCTGACCTTCCGTCGTCTGACCCGGTGCTTCGACGACTTAACTATGCATTTGCTACAGTGCAGCTCCTTCTTCTTCCACGGGTCTTCTTCTTCGCCTGCACACTTCAGAGTTTCTCGTCAGAAGCAAAACCTACTCTACCCTCCCCCCCCCCGCGTCTCTCTTTCTCTCTGAAACCACTCTTGGGAAAGCTCTCCCAGAGCTACCGGGTAACCGGGTTCGGATCAGGCCCGGGTCCAGGCCCACCGGCGTGCGTGGTGGGCGAGGAGTGCAGGTCAGTCGAGTCGGGTCGGGTCGGTTCGGGTCAGGTCCGCGGGGCGTGAGCGCGGACGAGACCGGGTAACCGGGCGGGTGAAGGGGACCTCACCCCGTGTACTGAGGCAGTAAGGCTACTGCACTTTTGCATCTTATGTCGCTGCGGCTCTTCAGGCGTTTCCGAGGTGGGACTAAACGACCCACCTCAATTGCGCGCCCGCAGCGGGGAATTCAGCAGGAGATGGCAGCGTCACGCGGAATTTTCTTCCTCAGCTGCGAACCTGGTGTTTTTGCCAAAACTCCTCGCAAGGCCTGGGAGTGAATCTGGGCTTGGCGCGGAGCGTGGCGCACCTGTAGCTGCAGGCGGAAGCAGGTCCTCCTGCGCGTCAATGGCGGCGGAGGTCGGGTGGCCTGTTCACAAGAAAACGGCCTCTCGGCCTAATCAGAGAGTGCCAGGAGCTTCGCCAGGGTGCGGTGAAGCTCGTGTGGGTGGTGGCGAGGCGCGGGGCGGCGTGCGAGGGCTGCCCTAGGTCGGACTGTGGGTCGGAGGATGGGTCTGTTCGGTGGAGTTGCAGAGGGTGATGTGGGGGAAGTGGTAGGGCGGAGATTGATCAGGGTGAGGAGGCGGAGGTCCTGCGGTGGTTGGCGAGCCGTGTGGGTCGCTGAGGTGATGGGAGCGGCTCGCCGGAGGATGGCCGGAGGCGGAGAAGGTGAGGGTGAACAGGATCGGTCGAGGGTTTAATCAAATAAAAGACAGTGAGGAAAAGAAAGAGGGGGAGATGGGGAGGAGTTCTGACCTAGCTATGGAGACGAAAGGGGCCGAGACAGGGCGACAGTCGTATCGACTGTCGCCGGAGAAGAAGATGCCCAAGGGAAGGGGCGGCGGCGAGCAGAGGGCTGGAGAGGCGCCAGCTGGGTACGGCGTGGCGCAGGAAGAGCAGGGGAGGAGGTCTCTGCTGCTGGTATTACGGCAGAGCGAAGAGGAGGAGGGGGAGGAACCGCCGGAGCTGGTGGGCATCTGCCGGAGGGAGAGGAGAAGAAAGTTGGGGGTTTTCTCCGTCAGACCCGAGCTGCCCTGGTCGGTGGAGCAGCGGGGGGTATTTATAGGGATGAAACAGGGAGGAAGGCGGAGGGAGACGACGTGTCTCCCTCGCCGGAGAATGGTCGGAAACACGAACCCATACCGTCCGTGCGTTCGCACGGCCGGTATGGTGGGCTACAATGACCAGGGGGGTGCCCCTGCGACGGCTGACGACGCAGGGCACCCCCGGTTTACTTGCTAGGTCTCCCACCTCACCCTGCGCGGTGCCATGCTCCGCGCAAGGTCGCCGGAGCATGGTGCTGGCAGGTTTTTGCAGGAGGGACCTGATTGCAAAGAACGAAGGAGAGTTAGGGGCCAAAATGCGAGGGTTCAAAAGTTGAGGGCCAAAGAGTAAATATATGAGGACCAAAGTGTAAAGTCGGTCAAGGAGGTTTCTTCTTAGGCTCAAGTTTTTATACATGACTAATTAGGACCTAAGGAATCTGATGGTGAATTTCATTTTCATATTAAACCTTGTTTGACCGGTCAATTTGCGCAAAAACCCAAATTAAGTTATTAATTGGGCATGGTTCTCAATGTAGGTCAAAATGGGTTCTAAAGGCCAAATTGAAGGTTCTAAACCCTAGAGATTATTTTTCTATGAATTTTAGAGGGTTTATTCTATTTTTACTTTGCCTCGAACCTTGTGAATTGAAGTGGGTTGTTCTAGGGTTACAGATTTATCATTTAGTTTCTTGGAATTGCTGTAGCCCTTGCTAGATCATTTCATCCCACTTTTATTCTTATTAAGCTGCTTTGACCTATGTTTGGGCCCTGAATTACCCTGTATGCAGATTATACTGGTGAAATTGCATTTTTACCCCTTATGACTTGTTTTTTTCCTTAAACTCAGAATTCTCTGAGTTAAGCCTTTCCTTGAGTTATGTAGGAGCTTTTATCCTTTGTATTGGGTCAAAATGAGCTAGTTATGGCTCATGATGAGGTTCTCATCAGTCCACTTGGACTTGAGCTTTCTTGCAAAGAATTTAAGGCGTGAATCAAATAACCAAACTTATTGGTTAAGTGTGAATTCTTTCCTTCAGATGTGGCAGTCGTGAAAGGCCTTCGTCTTATCTTTCTAGATTATCGCATTCTCATAGGCCTCACTTCGAATCTCTTCTAGTTCACTAAGCTGGAGCTTCCTTTCATAACCTCCTGCATCAAGGTTAAAATTACATTTTCGCACCTACAAAAAGGCGTAGTGCTCCAGCTCGACAAGAAGATGACAGGCCTTTCCATATACCATATGATATGGCGACATTCTGAGTGGGGCCTTATATAAGGTCTGCTATGCCCAAAGAGCATCGATTAATCTATTAGACCAATCCTTCCTATCTGGTCTAACCATCTTCTGGAGAATCAGCTTGATTTGACATTTAGACACTTCAGCCTGCCCATTGGTCTGTGGATGATACGAGTGGCTATACGATGATGTACCTCGTATTCTTTAGTAATGACCTGAAGTAGGCATGGATGAAGTGGTTACCCATGTCGCTAATCAGGGCACGAGTGATATAAACACATCCATTTAGGTTAAAAAGCCAATTTATACATGTCTCTAAGCTAGATATACATTCCATGCTATAAATATTGCTTAGCATGCATCATTCTGCATTTAGAGTAGTTTGTGTATATTTTAGGTTAATTGCATCCTTTTATAGCCAGGAGAGAAGGAGATTTAATTCGGAGCCTTGGATTGACGATCCAACCATACGGATCTGATCTGGATGACGATCGGAGCCCAATGCCTCCGACATCGCCTTGATTGGAGTCCGGTAGCACCATATGCAGTCCAAGGAAGATCAACGGCTGAGGGACTAGGTGATGCAATTCTGAGCTTCAAACGACAAATCCTACCACACAGATGGATTCAGGTCGACGATCGCAACCCAACGGTGCAAAAATCAACTCAATCCGAACTCTATAGTAGCCCCTACAAAGGAAACAAGATGGACGACCCAAATCACGCCATGTGGTGCAACCCAGGTCGGCCATGCACACCCATGCACCACTGCATGTCCACAGCAGCGCAGGTGTGCGCGCGTGCATGGAGTCACGCATGTACAATGCAGCAGTAGCGTAAGGTTCCACATGCATGGGCGCAGTGGGCACTCGAAGGCGTAGCGGGTGATCGAAGGCATAGCAGAGCAGCATATGGGTGCAGGAAGGTGCAGTGGCGCAACAGTGGGCATGGGCATGCAACATAGGTGTGCAGTAGCACAGCGACAACAATGAGACGCATGGGCTGTCTCCAGCGATATTTGCGGTGGATCTTCAGCGACATTTATGACTGTCACTAAATGTTCTTCATACGAAATTGATCATTTCCTCCGCTATAAAAGGACCTCTACCCCTCCCATTTTTCTTCATCTCTTCCTTTCTTCTCCTCACCACCTCCAAGGCTCTAGAGAGAGCTTGTCCTAAGCCCGATATGCTCCTCTAGAGTAAAATCAAATATTTTCCCGCCTCTCATCCCCATTCGTGGAGCATCCCGTGGCCATCCTCTCACCTCCTTCCAGAAGAAGATCCTTGCCGTGATGACATCCTATCCCGTCCTCCTTCCTCCTCTGCTATTCTCCCTTGTCCCACTCCGCACGACCTTCTTCGAGGCGCTGTAAGAGCGAGCCATCCTCCAAGTGACCGTCGAGGGTGATTCTTCTCACCTATATCTATCTGTTCACTTTCGTAGTGTAGTTTTCCCGCTTTCATAGTTGTAGAAGAATTTGTTCATAAATATATGATTGTTCCTCTCTCTCTACATTATTTTTCCAAGTAGATAAAGTTTTCATCAACCTAATCTCTTGCTTGATAAAAATACCAAAAAAAAAAAGATAAGATAAAAACGACAAAAACAAATAAAAGCGAAACGCAGATTTTTCAAACCAAACGTTCTCCTCCCCATGTTCAACTTGGGACTCCCTTTCAAGTTTCGGTTATAAATTTTATCTGATCAATGGATTTTCTCGCAAATTGAACTATGACGACGGGTTTTGTAAACTCAAATCTTTTCGTGATGAATATCCGCCTCATCATTTTGGCACCGTTGTTAGGGAGGCAACGCTCTTTGGTTCTTTCCATGTTTCTCTACATTACTTACATATTTTTCTAACCTATCTTTCTTCTTTGATTCACTGTCTTGCAGGAACTCGATCAAGGTGCTGAAGGTAGTAGAATGGAGTGAAGTGCGGGTAGAGATTTCTGTAGGTTTCCCCCCACTTCCCCACCCATTAGTTCATTTCGCCTCCTTAATAATTAAGACCTAATCTACTTAGGTGTTCTCACGAATCCTAAGTTAGAATTGTTTGTCTTATTTTCCACCTCCACTCATCTTACCCCCACATATATAAGAAAACAAAAAAAATATAGTCTTCTCTTCTTGTAGGATTAACTTAAAAGAGACACACTTAACACCTACAATTTCTAATCCTAAGGCACACAATCACTTTGATTCTACCACTTAACCTGGGATCTGACCTGTGTACCCGGTACACTTCAACGTAACACATACATAAGTGAGTAGAAATCTTAATAGGTCAAACATTCTTGTGTGCCTTAACAAGTGGGGCAATAAGCCAATTGCTTGAATTGTTTGGGCCGCACCACTCAAATTAAAAGCAATCCATCGATAGCTTGCCACTTAGGGTTGATCTTTAGGGCTGAACTAGGCACTCCACATTAGTTTTTGATTTCTAAAAGAATATATCATCACCAGTGCTTTCAAAACCTGAAGTGTTCTACTAAACCTGATTGAATGAACCTAAAGATTAAACCCTAAAAGCTACTAAATAAGGTTAAACCCTAAAAGATACATCATTAAATAACCTTGTTTGCAAACCCTGGTTGTGCACACACAGACACAATTCAATTGATCATTAAGGGCACAACACATCTAATGGGCCCATCACATTCCAAGAGCACAATCATCCTAAGCCTAATTAAAATTGAGTAGACATTGGCCTTAAGGATTGATTCACTCTTCGGGGCTCAGATTGAGATTTTTTTTAATTAATCTGCTTCTACTGGTCCATCTAATGTTTAGCTAGGGGAGTAGCATCAAACGACCATGGTTGGGGTTATCAAAGGAGCCGGAGGTGCATGCTAAAGGAAGAACCTTCTCCCCAGCCCCTCTTTCTAATTGGTTGGATTGACTAGATAGAAGTAGACCAAATCATTTCTGTCATCTCAAGATGGGTCCTGGGAGTCTGTAGGTCTTTAGGCTACCCATATAAGGACAGGTTTGGTTGATTGTACTGCACGGAACCTTTCTCTCTTCTGTTTTCCCTCCTACTACACAATGTATCCTTCCACATCTTTCACACATTTCCAATCCTACCCTCTTACCAACACGTATCCTCAAGATGATTACTATCCTGACTCAATTTATGATTACCCATCTCCTAACTGAGATAACTTTGATTGGGGATATGAGTCTAGACCTTAGTGTCGAAGGCCTAACCCTGGAAAACAAGACTATGATTATTATCCTTCTTACGCCTACAATGATTATAGATCACCCTTTGATGACCAAACCAACCCAAACTACAATCAGGAAAGATACGATGATTATAACACCTACCCTCCCCAGTATTCCACTAAATATAGGTCACCACCATTTTTTGAACAACCCGAAATGACCTACTATCAGGGAGGACCCCGAGAACCTCAATATCTTGAGTCCCCTAGATTTAACTCGAACCCACCCAACCCTAAACCGAACCATTCGATTTAGGTGAACTAGGTCTAGGATAGGGTGTTGGCTAACATAAGGAACACTATACAACCTTTAAAATCTCAACCAACATCTTACACTGAAGCATTGGAGCCTATGATCAAATTGATTGATGAGCTTAATAGCTCTTTATTGGATTTGCTCGAAGATGTTAGAGATAGGGGCCAGGCGAGTTTCTACTTGGGAAATTATCAAGATTGAGGATGAAATTTGTGGTTGCCTTAGTCCAATCTTGGGATGAATCTCAAGAGGAACCCCCTTCAGGAGAGCCAATGTCTGAACCCGCTCAGGCGGCTGTCGGGGGGATACATATTCCGAGACTGGAGATGACCAGGTTAGTCTAGAGCAACCGATTCAGGATGAACCGCTTGCTTCACCTGAGATCCCCGAGCCAAGGAGTGAGGAAAAGTATGTGTTTATGGACCAGGAAATGACATGCGATATTGAGACATATGTAAATGAGGATCAAGAATTCTTTGACTCTGAGGGTGAAGAATCTTTGTGTGATGTCTCACTTGGAGTTAAGGAAAATGATTGTAGTTAGACAAACGGGCTTGACGAGTATGACAAACCATTTGATAGCCCGATTATTGAAGATTGTGATTTGGTTGGGGCTAACTTGGATGATCTGAATCCTCATTTACTAGAAGATTCAATCAGTAGCCCCATCCTCAACCACACCCCGAAGAGCTGAATGATCATACTTTTGAGATCATTGTGCCCAAGTCAATTCTGATTCATCCATGATTTCTGGACTTGGGTAAATCATATGGGGTGAATGATATTCTAAAGGTCCCAGAAACATTGACTTTAGATGATAGGAATTTGGCAATAAAAATCTGGAAGGCTAACTTAGAGGGAAACACAATTTTTGATTTAAGGGTTCCTGTTGACCTAAAACCACCAATTTTTTACTAGGACCCTTATGATATCTTTCAGGTGCAACCCAAGCTCAGAATCATTGATTATCTTTTTGAGTTGAAATCTAAAAGGACATCCGAATCTAGTGAATCAAATCTACCTTTTGTCCGATGCTTTAGTCTTAGGTTGCATACTACAAAACTGTAGTCTCGGCCTCGTAAGCTCAATAATCTTCAATTCTGGGTGATTTTTATCCAGAACCTTAGAACCACTTGACCTTGGGGCATTGGTCTACACCATAATATGGTCCACGCCTATGGACATCTTCTACTAGCAGGTCAGAGGATTAATCTTTCGATTTTGATTCTTACCTGCACTTATGAATTCTCAATTTCTTCCTTGTATGCATTTTAAGCCTAGCTAAAGGCATTAAATTTAGAATGTGTATATTCCACGTTCTCTGCGGAGCTGACCGGATTTTCATGAAACTCTGGTGATATTCTGTTTACACCACCCTTTTCATGTCATTATTTCTACAATGAAGACTTTGCATCATTCAGGCATGGGGGGTGGATACTTAATCTTGATATTATTTAATTAGTTCTGTATAATTTCTTTTATTTTCTTTATAAAAAAATAAAAATTCAAAAAGACAAAAAAAAGGAAAAAATAGAATTAGGAGAAGAGAACTTAGGCATTTGAAGGTTATTAACTTTAGGAAATGATACTTTAGGACCTGAACACTTAGACCCTTCAGGTCTTTGGGCTTAATCAGCTTGGGTGTCCACTCGAATGTGGACTTAGTCTCAAGTCCCCACCAAGTAATTTTATTTAATTTGGTAAATAAATTGGGGTGATAAGTACACGACTTATCAATCCGCCCTCTGATTTGGGGGGACTTTAAGTTTAAGCATCTACACACTATTTGCACTAACTCACTTTTCTGCAGTTTTTATGAAAATTAGGTAGCTAATGAACTTTCTAGGATAGTATGGTTGGCAAGTTGTCGTGGGTAACAACCCATTGGATGGTTGTCCAGAGCCCAACTACATAACCAAACTCATTCTACTACTTTTAGGTAAATCTTAGATTAGGGAATCCACCTACTCAGAAGAAGAAAAAAAATGATACTCAAAAATAAAAGGAGAAAAAGAAAAACATAGAAAAGGAAAATAATAGGAAAAAGGAGAAAATCAAAAAATAAATAAAACCACACTTCACTGCATTAGTATGGCTGGCAAGTTGCCATAGGTAACAGCCCATTGACCGGTTGTCCAGAGCCCGGCTCACAAAAATGCATAAATAATTGCCAAAACACTTATGGAAGAAGTGGGGAAGTTGAATAAACTAGGAAGATATACATTGGGTTTGCCCTTGTGTTGACCCCATAAAAAAATAGAAAAAGTAGGGAGAAAGCTACCGATCGGAAAGATAAACCTTTAGGCAGAATTTTTTTTTATGTCACCTAGGGTCGTAGAAACCTGAAGTCCATTTTAACGGCTGCTTAGTGAGTCTATCACCCTTTCACAAGATGCTTAAAACTTAAAGTCTTTTTCAAGTCTTGGGCAGGTCAGGTAACCGTAAAAAGTTTTCCTGAAACTCTCACACTCCAAAAATCTTAAAAAAAAAAAAGAAAAGATGAAAAAGCAAAAAAATATATCTTCCATTTTCAAAAAAGGTGAGGACTTGGGTGGTCTGCATTTTGGTAGGCACCTGGGCACTGTCGAGCTTTGTAGTTTAGGCTCTTAGTTGAAATTTCCTTTCGTTAATAAACAACTAATGTCTTAAGCAATCGTGCCCTAATTTTGCTTTAATACATAACATGTAGTTTAACTTTTCCAGGGACTAGCAAAAGATAGGCATTGGGGTATGATGTAGACACATCCGTTTAGGTTAAAATGCCTATTTATGCGTGTCTCTAGGCTTAGATATGCATTCCATACTATAAATATTGCATAGCATGCATCATTCTACATTTAGAGTAGTTTGTGTATATTTTAGACTAATTGTGTCCTTTTATGGCCAGGAGAGAAGGAGATTCAATTTGGAGCCTCAGATTGACAATCTGATCATACGGGTTTGAACAGGACGACAATCGGAGCCTAACGCCTCCAAAATCTCCTTGATCGGACCCCCATAGCACCATATGTAGTCCGAGGAAGATCAATGGCCGAGGGACTAGGTGACGCAATTCGGAGCTTCAAATGACAAATCTGATCATACAGATTGATTCGAGTTGACGATCGTAGCCCAACGACGTGAAAATCGACTCAATCTGACTTCTATAGCATCCCTATAAAGGAAAGAAAATGGATGACCCAGATCGCGTCATGTGGCACAACCTAGGCCGCCCATGCACACGCACTCACCATCGCACATGCATAGCAGTGTAGGCGCGCACGCGTGGAGGTACGTACACATAGTGCAGCAGTAGTGCAAGGCACCACGAGCTTGAGCACAGTGGGTGTGCAAAGTTGCAGTGGCGCAACAGCGGGCGTAGGAACATGACATGGGCGCGCAGAGCGCGTGCCTGCATAGCGACAGCGGTGAGGCACGTGGGATGTCTTCAATGACATTTGTGGTGGATCTTCAATGACGTTTATGACCGTCACTAAATGTCCTGTATACGAAGTTGATCCTTTCCTCCACTATAAAAGGACCCCTACCCCTCCTATTTTTCTTCATCTCTTCCTTTCTTCTCCTCACCACCTCCAAGGCTTTAGAGAGAACTTGTCCCAAGCCCGGGATGCTCCTCTAGAGTAGAATCAAATATTTTCTTACCTCTCGTCCCCATTCGTGGAGCATCCCGTGGCCATCCTCTCACCTCCTTTCGGAAGATGACCCTCGCCGTGACTATGTCCTGTCACATCCTCCTTCCTCTGCCGCCATTCTCCCTCATCCCACTCCTCACCACCTTCTTTGGGTTTTCTAAACTCAAATCTTTTCACGATGAATCTTCACCTCATCAATGGGGTACACTGAATCTCACAAAAATAAATTCCCATGCGGAAAAGATGATAGTCATATGATCAACCCATCTTGCCAAGATGGCTTTGACCCACATCAAGACATAATCAACAGCGAGAAGTATGTACTGGAAGCCATGTGAGTTTGGGAAAGGGCCAATGAAATTGATACCCCATACGTCAAACACTTCTACAACAAAAATGGGTTGGAGAGGCATCATGTCTCTCCTGGTCATAGAGTCGACCGACTGGCATCGTTTGCAACACTTGGCAAAATTGTGTGTATCTTTGAAAATGGTTGGCTAGAAAAATCCTGACTGCAAAATCTTTGCAGTGATTTTTTAGCTTGAAAAATAATGACCACCATAGGCTTCACTGTGGAAAAAGATAGCACACTAGAGATTTTGGAGTCTAAGATGCACCTCTTGATAATTTGATCAGCTCCAATGTGGAAGAGAAAGGGGTCATCCCAAAAATAGAATTCAGTTTCAGAAATAAACTTGAGTTTCTGATCCAAAGATAAATTCGTGGGAACCTTGCCTACGATAAGATAATTCGTGATATCCACGTACTATGGAAACTCAATAGAATGGTTTGTCAAACAAGACTCCTCTGATAATTGATTTGAAATGGGCGGCAATAAGGGATGTGGGCAGATTACGTCGAAAATTCTAGCGAATGGGATTCGAGTTTGGAAATCCATCGTCGTAGTTCGATTCACGAGAAAATCCGTCGATCAGATAAAATTTATAATCAAAACTCGAAAAGTGAGTCCCGGATCGAACACGGGGAGGTGAACGTTTGGTTTTGAAAAATACGCGTTTGCTTTATTTCTTTTTTTGTCATTTTTTATCTTTTATAATTTTTTGTATTTTTAATAGGGCAAGTGATCAGGTCGATGAAATTTTATCTAGCTAATCTACTTGCAAAATATAAAAGAAAGAGAGAGAGAGAGAAATAGTCATATATTTCGAAATAAATGTTTGTTACAACTAGGAAAGCAGAAAAACTACACTAAAATGCAGTAAAGATAGATATAGATGAGAAGAATCCCCCTCGATGGTCGCTTGGAGGATGACTCACTCTGATGGTGCCCGGATGAAGGTGGTGAGGAGCAGGACGAAGGAGAACGGTAGTGGCAGAAGGAGGATGGGGCGGGACGTCGTCGCAACGAGGATCTTCTTCCCGAAGGAGGTGAGAGGATGGCCACGGGATGCTCAACGAATGGGGATGAGAGGTGGGAAAATATTTCATTCTACTCTAGAGGAGCATCCCAAGCTTGGGACAAGATCTCTCTAGACCCTTGGAGGTGGTGAGGAGAAGAAAGGAAGAGATGAAGAAAAATAGGAGGCTTCGTAACCTTCCCTTCGAGGCCAACATCCCAACTAATGTGCTATGGCTGGGGATTGTCAGAAGGATGAGTTCTTGAGGCCGCATCGTGGAGGCTTCCTAACCGTTGGATGATTATCTAACCATTAGGATTCGAAGGTGAAGATGATGAGGAGGTGCCAGTAGTCATTGATGGCTAGTGTTGGGTGGCCTAGATGGTGCCACGTGGTGCCATCTAGGCTGTCCATCTTCTTTTTGTTGCAGAGGCTGCCATGGTGCTTGGATCGAGGTGATTTCCACGTTGCCAGACTATGATTGTCGCTTCGGATCCATCCGTACGATCGGATTTTTCATCCAAAGCCCGTAAGGATGTCACATTGCCCCCTGGCCATTGATCTTCCTCTGACTGCATAAGGTGCTACGGGATTCCGATCTCAATGATTTCGGAGGCGTTAGACTCTGATCGTCATCCTAATTAGATCTATACTGTCAGATCACCTATTTGAGGCCCTGAAATAAATCTCCTTCCCTTTTTGCCAAAAAAAAGATGCAATTAACCTAAAATATACATAAACTACTCTAAATGCAGAATGATGCATGCTATGCAATATTTATAGTATGGAATGCATATCTATGCCTAGAGACATGCATAAATAGGCATTTTAACCTAAATGGATGTGTCTACATCATACCCTCATGCCTGTCTTTTGCTAATCCTCAGCAAAATTATACTATATGCTATGTATAAAAATGGAATTAGGGCTCAATCGCTTAAGGCATTTGTTGTTTATGAACAAAAGGAAATTTTGACTAAAGGCCTAAACTACGAAGACTCGACAATGCCTGGGTACCTTCCAAAATGCAGACCTCCCAAGTCCTCGGCTTATTTGAATAGGGAAGATACATTTTTTTGCTTTTTCTTCTTTTCTAATTTTTTGGACTTTTGGAGTTTGAGAGTTTCGGGATAACTTTTTATGGCTACCTGACCTGCCTAAGACTAAAAAAGGACTCTAAGTGCTAAGCTTATTGTGAAAAGAGTGAAAGACTCACTAGGCGGCTGTTAAAACTGACTTCAGGTTTGTACGACCCTCGGTGACCTTAAGAGATTCTACCTAAAGGTTTATCTTTCCGAATGGTAGCTTTCTCTGTACTTTTTTTTATCTGGTCAACACAGGGGCGAACCCAGTGTATATATACTCGATTTATTCTACTTCCTCGCTTCTTCCTAAGTGTTTTGGGAATTATTGTGCATTTTTGTGAGTTGGGCTCTAGACAACCGGCCAATGGGATGTTACCCACGGTAACTTGCCAGCCATACTCGTGTGGTGAAGTGTGGTTTTATTTTTTTTATTTTCACCTTTTTCTATTTTTTTCATTTTTCTATTTTTTCACTTTTTTTAATTTTTGATTATCATTTTTTTTCTAAGTAGGTGGCTTCCCTGAACTAAGATTTCCCTAAAAGTAGTAAAATGAGTATGGTCATGTAGCTGGGCTCTGGACAATTAGCCAATGGGCTGTTACCCATGACAACTTGTTACGAACGTGGCATCAGATGGGTTTTTAAGACGTCTGGGAAGTGGTCCAGACATCTGTCCAGATGTCTGGAACCCTTTCCAGACATCTGGTAATAAATTTTTTCGGTGTACGTGGTTGCGTCTACGCGCGTGCGCGCAGACTGCACCGGCCGCTTTCGTTCCTCTTTTCCTCTCTCTTCCTGCAGGAGCGCCGTTCTCTTCTCTCTCTTCCCGCGCGGCCTTATAAGACACCCTCGCCCTCTCCCTCACCCTCATCTCCTTCGCCTTCCTCTTCTCCTTCTCCCTGCCAGTGCGAGAGCGAGTGAGCAGCGGCAGCAGCGGCCACGGCGAGCATGCGGGAAGGAGGGTTGTGAGAGGAAGGAAGAAGCTCGACCGCGAGGGTTCGAGCTTGCCGGGGCAGCTAGAGCTGGCCAGCGGGGGAGCGACGGGCGTGGGGTGTCACGGAGGGGCTGCTGCAGCTCGGGTAGCAGGCGGACGCGGCGTGGCGCGGCTGAGCATCGCGGGCGAAGGACGAATCGGGTGCTGATTCTTGGAGAATTTCCCAGAATCAGAAGTCTGGACTTACGTCCAGACGACGTGTAGGACGTCTGGAGGAAGATCCAGACGTCTGACAGGTACAATATCCTTCCTCTTCCTTTTATGCCTATACGGCCATGCAGCCGTCTACCGCGTTCTCTGAGCCTTTCCGTGATGAGAGCGGTTGTGTGTGTGCACAGGGTTGTTCGAGAAGGCGCGAGGGCTCGCCATCCCACACGGATCAGACGTCCGGCTGCAGTGCCAGATGACGGAGAGAACCTCCAGACATCCGGGCTGACAATCGGACGTCTGGAAACCAAGGCCAGACGTTGCAGCGGGCTTCTGGACGTTTGAAGGACTGCGCAGAACTGAGGTACGACCGATCAACCTTTTAAGGCGTCTGGAAGATGTTCCAGACGTCTGATTTTGGATAGTTTCTTCATTTTTGACCCGTTTAGGGCTCGTTCAGAGTTCGTTTTCTGCGTTTCGAGTTGCGTTCTTTCCAGAATAAATTCCTCTATCCGTTTACAGTAATTGTATACCATTCTGAGAAATTCCTTGTGATTGACCCTTGTGTTAGGACCCCGTTCCATTGCAGTCTTGGGGGTTACGAAGGCACACGGGATTGCTGACCACGCCCCCAATACTCCCGGTTTCGCTGGTAGAGTGGCTTTTTAATTTACTTAACAAAATTTGTTACAATTGTGGAACAATTAATAGAGTTTAGGGCATTGCATGAACCCTAGGACTGAGAAACTAGATTGAATGATAGATCCTATGGTATTGCATGAATCATAGGACTGGAAAACTAGATTGAATGATAGATCCTAGGGTACGGCATGAATCCTAGGACTGGAAAACTAGTGGAACATATAAATATTGCAGTCTTGGAAAAGTGGAAAGGAAATAATAGCTGCCTGTAAATTGATTTAACAGCTACCTGGTACGAATGAATAAATATGATCGAGAACATGGGTTGTAGGAACGTAAAACTGGAACGGTGAAACCTAAATGGGCTGAGTTACAAGAGCTGGAACCCTACGGGGAATTAGGAGTAGAACTCCTGGAAAGAGAATGGGATGGAACTGAGAAAGAAAGACGTGGAAGTGTGTTGTCTCTTGGGTACGTAGTATCAGGGGAAGCACCTGTTACCTGTTTAGTGCAGAGCGGAGCTAGCCGCCCCAGGGACCCGAGGTTGGGCCTGAACACTTTGTACCGACCTTTGGCCCTCGTGTACACAATACCGACGAGAGCTACTAGTGTAGGGAGAGTACTAGCTACCCCACGGGCCCCGGGGTTCTGCTAGCTCACCTACACCGACTTGTTAGGTCCACTGGGCAAACCAGGGTAGTCAGGTGAGGGTGCGTGGACTATGGAGGGGTAGGACCCCTGTTTGGTTACTGTGGAGGGGCCGAACCCCTGTTACTGAGAGGGCCCTTCCCTATACTGGTTCCGTGCTGTGCTTTGGGCGCACCCGTTAACAGAAACGACTGACCGCGTGCCAGTGCGGGGTAGCTACTCGTGCGTTTATCGCGCGTGTCGTAGTCACCGTTACGTCTGTCAGCGACCTTGGGGTGGTTGACTGAGGGTAGGACCACCAAGGGGGACTCTCCCGGCCAGGAGAGCACCACGTGTTACTTCTACTTTTCGGAAAAGACTGCAATCAAGATCGTTCCCACGAGGAACACTCGAGATCAAGAGAAGGATCTGAGAAATAAATCAATAGTGAAATAATAGAAAGACGTAAATAATGACGTAAAAATATAAAAGCTACTGTACACTCTACTGCTTCTTTAGCTTTTAGTTGCCACTCTACTCAGTGTTTCGCTGACGTGTTACACTCGTTACTTTTCTGGGCCAGGTGTTGAGCAGCCAGGGTCAGCGGCTGCAGAGGACGCTGGGCCTAGTAGGGTCCAGTAGGTTTACCTGTAGTACTTTCTGTACTTTTCTTCCACTGTGGTGAGTAGTTTTCTTTGTTACTCTCTATACTTTCTTTAGCGAAACCTTATGTTATGTACATGTTTATTTCCCTTCTGTTGTGGTGGTGTATACTGTAGTATTTCCTTTTCTTACTGCTGTATTTTGTTACTACTAGTTATATTCATGCTGAATGTGGTTTATTTTACTGCACTTTTGGTTACTTTCCCGTTGGACGACTACGTCTTGGGATTAGTCGAGTCGGTCCGATTCTCGTGTCTCGTAGGGATTCGGGAATTGGGTCGTTACAAGATGGTATCAGAGCAAGGTCGTCTCGAGAAGTGAACCAACTAACTGGAAAATAACCAATTCACATGCCTGTGACTAGAGTAGCCACCATAACTTTTCTTTTGACATGAGCTCTTGGACTCTTTCGTTAGATATCGTTCCATATTGACGTGTTTCCACTCTGTTTTGCGTCTCCTTGCAGGAGATGCCTCGTCGCGGGACTAGCGAGGCGGGCCGCGGGCGTGGCTGAGGACGAAGACGGCGAGGTGGGCGTGCTGCTGTCGACGCCTCAGTGGACCAGCCACTGCTCCAGGGCATTCAGGCCCAGGACCTCGTCCAGCTGATACGGGATATTATGATGGAGGAGCTCCACCCACCGCCCCGAGCACCTCTCCCTGGGGCTGCGGAGGGGGAGTCCTCTGTGGGACCACACGACGGACGCGGTGCTGGACACGGGGGAGGGGATGGGCCGCCACCGGCCCCACCTTCCTCCGACACTTCTGTGCACGAGGCTCCTTTACCTGGAGGTGCACCAGCATATCCACTGCAGCGCCACTTCGAGCTTTTCGGGCAGTTCCGGAAGCTGAAGCCCCCCTCCTTCAAGGGGGATGAGGACCCGACCGAGGTGGAGGACTGGCTCGAGTAGCTCGAGAAGGTTTTCGACACCCTTCGCCCCCCGGGTGAAGTGCCGCGTGGCCTTTGCCACGTACCAGCTGGAGAGTGCAGCACATAGGTGGTGGAGGGCGGTCAGGGGACAAGAGAGGGACGAGCCGACCTGGGACTGGTTCGTTACCCTCTTCTGCGAGAAGTTATTTCCCCAGACGTGGCAGGACCAGAGGAGGCGAGAGTTCCACACTCTCCGCTAGGGGACGATGACCGTGAGCGCGTACGGCACGTGTTTTCTGGAGCTGTCCCGCTTTGCAGCGACAGTGGTAGCCACTGAGGAGGAGCACCTTTGGAGGTTCACCGAGGGGCTCCGACCTGCGATTCGAGGGTATGTCAAACCCCTGAAGCTACCTACGTTTTCGAGGGTGGTGGAGGCAACTATGACCTACGAGTAGACCAACCCTTCCGCGCGAGACACTGACGGCGGGCGGAAGAGGCCCTTCCAGCCAGACTTTTCACAGGGCCGGTGAGAGAGGAGACACGTGGTGTTCGCAGGAGAGCCATCACGTTTTGCAGGGCCATCAGTGGCCTTTGGGGGCCCTCGACAGGGACCAGTCGCCAGCACCGGACCCCCGCCCAGCCGACAGTAGGGACCCACTGAGGGTGGGAGTCAAGTTCCCCACTGCTACCAGTGTGGCCAGCTAGGCCACATCAGGAGGGACTGCCCGTCTAGGGTAGGAGGTCAGCAGATATTTCCCATGCTGAGCACTGGAGGGTGCGTAGGAGGCCGCGGTTCCCAGGCGCGAGGAGGAGGACAGCAGTCACGAGGAGGGTACTGGCTAGCACCTACTCGTCTGACGCAGAGTGTGGCTGCTTCGTCCGCATCTAGAGCTGAGGGGCGTATCAACGCCTTGGCACACAGGGATGCCAAAGCATCGGGATCGATGGTGGCAGGTATGGTTTCAGTTTCCGGCAGACTCGTTTACACACTTTTCGATTCCGGCACTACGCACTAGTTTGTCGCAGCCAGTTTCGCACTTAGTTTGGGCCAGGAGTATATGCTGTTAGAGAATCCGTTCATAATCAGAGGTTCGAGTGGTCAGCTGTTTGTAGCTGAGGAGGTGTACACAGGTTGCGAGGTCAGTATCGGGGGACATAGTCTGCCAGCTGACCTGATTATGATACAGATGGAGGACTTTGGCGTAATTCTGGGGATGGACTGGCTGTCCCCTTACCACGCTTTGGTGGATTGTTTTGAGAGGAAGATCGTCTTCTCCATACCGGAGTTGCCTTCTTTCGAGTTTCACGGTCAGCCAGTGGACGGAGGCTTCAGGTGCATTTCAGCACTTTGGGTGGCGAGACTCTTGGGCCAAGGGTGTGAGGGCTTCCTAGCTTGTGTGGTGGCAGAGCCCAGCCCTATGGCAGACTTCCAGAGTGTGGTGACCGATCCACCTTTTAAGACGTCTGATTTTGGACAGTTTCGTCATTTTTGACCCGTTTAGGGCCTGTTTGGAGTCCGTTTTCCGCGTTTCAAGTTGCGTTCTTTCCAGAATAAATTCCTCTATCCGTTTACAGTAATTGTATACCGTTCTGAGAAATTCCTTGTGATTGACCCTTGTGTTAGGACCCCATTCCATTGCAGTCTTGGGGGTTACGGAGGCACGCGGGATTGCTGACCACGCCCCCAATACTCCCGGTTTCGCTGGTAGAGTAGCTTTTTAATTTAATTAACAAAATTTGTTACAATTGTGGAATAATTAATAGAGTCTAGGGCATTGCATGAACCCTAGGACTGAGAAACTAGATAGAATGATAGATCCTAGGGTATTGCATGAATCCTAGGACTGGAAAACTAGATTGAATGATAGATCCTAGGGTACGGCATGAATTCTAGGACTGGAAAACTAGTGGAACATATAAATATTGCAGTCTTGGAAAAGTGGAAAGGAAATAATAGCTGCCTGTAAATTGATTTAACAGTTGCCTGTTACGAATAAATAAATATGATCGAGAACATGGGTTGTAGGAACGTAAAATTGGAACGGTGAAACCTAAATGGGCTGAGTTAAAAGAGCTGGAACCCTACGGGGAATTAGGAGTAGATCTCCTGGAAAGAGAATGGGATGGAACTAAGAAAGAAAGACGTGGAAGTGTGTTGTCTCTTGGGTAAGTAGTACTAGGGGAAGCACTTGTTACCTGTTTAGTGCAGAGCGGAGCTACCCACCCCAGGGACCTGGGGTTGGGCCTGGCCACTTTGTACCGACCTTTGGCCCTCGTGTACACAGTACCGATGAGAGCTACTAGTGTAGGGAGAGTACTAGCTACCCCACGGGCCCCGGGGTTCTGCTAGCTCACCTACACCAACTTGTTAGGCCCACTAGGCAAACCAGGGTAGTCAGGCGAGGGTGCGCGGACTGTGGAGGGGTAGGACCCCTGTTTGGTTACTGTGGAGGGGCTGGATCCCTGTTACTGAGAGGGCTCTGCCGTATAATGGTTCCCTGCTGTGCTTTGGGTGCACCCGTTAACGGAAACGACTAACCGCGTGCCAGTGCGGGGTAGCTACCCGTGCATTTATCACGCATACCGTAGTCACCGTTACTTCTGTCAGCGACTTTGGGGTGGTTGACTGAGGGTAGGACCACCACGGGGGGCTCTCCCGGCCAGGAGAGTACTACGTGCTACTTCTACTTTTCGGAAAAGACTGCAATCAAGATTGTTCCCATGAGCAACACTCGAGATCAAGAGAAGGATCTGAGAAATAAATCAATAGTGAAATAATAGAAAGACGTAAATAATGACGTAAAAATATAACAGCTACTGTACACTCTACTGCTTCTTTAGCTTTTAGTTGCCACTCTACTCAGCGTTTCCCTGATGTGTTACACTCGTTACTTTTCAGGACCTGGTGTTGAGCAACCAGGGTTAGCGGCTGCAGAGGACGCTGGGCCTAGTAGGGTCCAGTAGGTTTACCTGTAGTACTTTCAGTACTTTTCTTCCACTGTAGTGAGTAGTTTTCTTTGTTACTCTCTGTACTTTCTTTAGCAAAACCTTATGTTATGTACATGTTTATTTCCCTTCTGTTGTGGTGGTGTATACTGTAGTATTTCCTTTTCTTACTGTTGTATTTTGTTACTACTAGTTATATTCATGCTGAATGTGGTTTATTTTACTGCTCTTTTGGTTACTTTCTCGTTGGACGACTAGGTCTTGGGATTAGTCGAGTCGGTCCGATTCTCGTGTATCGTAGGGATTCGGGAATCGGGTCGTTACACAACTTGCTAGCCAAACCACCCTACACAGTTCATTAGCTACCTAATTTCCATAAAAGCCATCGAAAAGTGAGTCAGTACAAAATAGTATGTAGATTCTTAGACTTAAAATCCCCTTAAAATAGAGGGCGGGTTGATAAGTCGTGTGCTTATCATCCTAGTTTATTTACCAAATTAAAAATAAAATTGACTTGGCATGGACTCAAGACTAAACCCACATTCGAGTGGACACCTGAGCTAATTAAGCCTGAAGACCTGAAGAGTCTAAGTATTCAAGTCTCAAAGTATCAATCCCTAATATACACAACTCCTAATGCCTAAGTTCTCTTCTCCTGATTTTAGTTTTTTTAAATAAAATAATAGGAAATTACTGCTACGAGCTGACAAAATGATTATTTCATAATATATCCACCCCCCATGCTTAGCTAATGCAATTTCCTCAATATTAAAATGAAAGCATGTAGGATAGCAGAATTGGAAGAATATAACCTAGTTTCCATGAGATTCTGGTCAGCTTGAAACAACCTTTACATGTGCTAAGTTTAGTGCCTTCAGCTAGGTGATGTTCGGCCAGCGGTGGTTAGGGCAAGGTGAGAGAAACTTTGTCCGAGACAGGTTCAGGGAGCACATGTTGAACATAGGGTTTAAGACGTTGTCTGTTGACCTTGAAGAAGCTACTCGTCTTTGGGTCAGAGATTTCAATGGTCCTGTTAGAAAAAATCTACTCAATAACGAATGGACCGTTCCACTTAGACTAAGCTTGTCGAGGAAGAGCTTCAGTCGAGAATCGAAAGGCCAGACCTTCTGGTTCGGCTCAAAGCTCTTACGTGAAATCATCTGGTCATGGAGAGCTTTGGTCCTTGCCTTATAGATTCTGGCATTTTCATAAGCATCATTTCTAAGCTCCTCCAACTCAGATAGTTAGAGTTTCCTTGTCTTCCCAGTTGTCGCTAGGTCGAGATTACAAATTTTGATGGCCCAAAATGCCCGATGTTCTAACTTACGGGTAAGGGACATGCCCTTCCGAATACCAGATGGAATGGAGAATACTGATAGGCATTTTATATGTTGTGCGGTAGGCCCAAAGAGCATCAGCTAACTTTTGGGTCCAATCCTTCCTATCAGGCCTTACAATTTTCTACAAAATCGTTTTGATCTCCCAATTAGTGACCTCAGCCTGTCCATTCATCTGTGGGTGATAGGGTGTGGAAATTTGATGATTTACCCTATATTTCCCTAGTAAATTCTGAAACTGGGCATCAGTGAAATGTGTGCCACCATCGCTGATAATTGCCCGAGGAATCCCGAGCGACTGAAGATATTTTTCTTCACGAAATCGGTGACCACCTTGTGGTCATTGGTCTGGGTGGGGATTGCCTTACTCCTTTTGGACACATAATCAATACGACCAGAATATATTGGTGTCCAAATGAAGGAGCAAAGGGTCCCATGAAATCGATGCCTAAATGTCAAAAATTTTGATGGGAAGTATCGAGTTTAGGGGCATCATGTCTCTCTTGGCCATGTTCCCAAGTGTCTGGCATCGGGTGCACGACCTTGAGAATTCCTAGCATCCTTAAATAATGATAGCCAATAGAATCCTGATAGCAAAATGTTTGCCGTAGTCTTTTTCCTAGAAATGTGTCCACCACACGCAAATGTATGGCAGAACTCAAGTACACTATGGAAATCATTTTCTGGGATGCATCGATGAATAATCTGGTCAGCGTCGATGCGGTATAGCTCAAGATCGTCCCAAAAATAATATTTGGCCTCGGATATAAGTCTGTCCCATTGTTGTTTGGTCCAATCCTGGGGGATTTGACCAACGACCAAATAATTGACGATATCCGCAAACCAGGGGGTTCAGATACCTAAGACTATAAGGATAGTCTCATCTGAAAAAGCGTCTGAGATAGTCATATCCAGATGAGGAAAATCAATTAGGATTCTCGAGAGGTGATTCACCACTACATTTTGTGCCCTGACTTTGTCCCTAATTTCAAGATCAAATTCTTGAAGTAATAGAATCCAGTGAATAAGATAGGGCTTGGCATCCTTTTTGGCCAAGAGATGTTACAAAGCCAAGTGGTCGATGTAAATGATAATGTGAGAACCTAAACGATAAGCCTTAAATTTTTTTAAAGCAAAAACTATGGCTAGGAACTCTTTTTCAGTAACAATGTAATTCCTCTGGGCCTCGTCCAGAGTCTTGCTAGCGTAGTAGATTGCGGACTGCTTTTTCTCAATTTTCTGACCCAAGATAGCCCCAACGGCATAATCAGATGCGTCAGCCATGATCTCAAATGGGGCTATCCAGACCAATGGTTGCAACACTGGGGCATAGGTGGCTTCCGTTTTTAATAAATAAATGCCTTACAGCATGATTCATCAAACTCGAGTGACGTGTCTTTTGCCAAAAGGTTACTCAACGGTCAAGCAACCTTCGAAAAGTCCTTGATGAATCTTCTATAAAAACCCACATGCCCAAGGAAGGAGTGGATCTACTTTACGGATATGGGTGGAGGGAGTCTAGAGATAGCATCCACCTTGGCCTTATCAACCTCAATACCCCGATTAGAGACCACATGACCAAGGACAAAGCTTTCTTGAGTCATAAAGTGGCTCTTTTCTCAGCTAAGGACCAGTCGTGTCTTGATGCATCTCTGGAGGATCAATTCCAAGTTAGCTAGGCAAGACTCTAGAGAATCTTCCAAAATGGAGGAATCATCCATGAAAACCTCAAGACAATCTCCTACCATGTTAAAAATAATGGTCAGCATGCACCTTTGAAAAGTCGTAAGAGCATTGCAAAGGCTGAACAACATTCTATGAATTGCAAAGGTTCCATAGAGACATGTGAAAGTTGTCTTTTCCTAGTCTTCGAGATGGATAGGGACTTGGTTATATCCCAAATAACCACCCAGGAAGCAAAAGTACTTTTGCCCAGCTAATCTTTCTAGGATTTGATCAATGAATGGCAAAGGAAAATGGTCCTTTTTG
The DNA here is from genome assembly GCA_037157565.1 of Thalassia testudinum. Lineage (NCBI taxonomy): Eukaryota > Viridiplantae > Streptophyta > Magnoliopsida > Alismatales > Hydrocharitaceae > Thalassia > Thalassia testudinum. The sequence goes on along the minus strand of JAZHRO010000025.1, from coordinate 64,665,154 downwards.
GTTGTTGTGTTTAGCTTCCTATAGTCAATACAAACTCTCCAAGCAGAAGCTGAATGTGTGGTAAAGGATTCCCCTTTCTCATTAGTTGTAACAGTTATTCCTGCCTTTTTGGGTACAATCTAAACAAGGCTAACCCATGGACTATTCGAGATCGGGTAAATAATGCCTGCATTGTACCACTTTATTATCTCCTTTTTGATCACTTCTCGCATATTCAAGTTTAGTCTCCTTTGCATTTCGCGAGAAGGGAGGGATCCATCTTCCCTGAAAATATGATGATTATAGTAAGATGCTTCAATCCCCCTAAGGTCATGGATGGTCCAACCAATTGCCTCTTTATTGTTCTTAATGACCTTAATCAATCTCAATTCTTGGTCCTTAGTAAATCAGCACTAATAATCACAGGGAGCATATTCTTAGGTCTTAAGAACTCGTATTTTAAACTTTTAGGAAATGGTTTCAATTCTAACTGAGGTGGGTTTAGTATAGAGTGTAAGGAGGATGCTGATGAAGATTCATCAGGTCGATATAGTGGAAGAGGCTGGGAATGAACAAAATCAACAACCTCTTCAGGGTGTGGTAGGTCTGCCACGGAGGGTTGTGGGTTAGGGTTGCTAAGTCCAGTGGAGTCCTCGAGTACATTGATGGACATACATGTCTCCATATCAAAATCATGGTCTTCGAGCTCCTCAATGAATCCATAATCCTCAAATCCTTTTATCGCCTTGAAAATATCAAGAGTTAACTTCCTATCCCCAAAGCAGATTTCCATACTACCACTCTAACAATTTATGTTGGCCTTTGTGGTAGCTAGGAACTGATGCCCCAAAATGATGGGCGTGTTCCTCAAATTGTTGGGTACATCCATGTCAAGGGCCAGGAAATCTACGGGAAAATAGAAGTCCTTAACCTTGATGATTACATCCTCAATAATGCCCTTCAGTGTGGTGACCGAACAGTCTGCTAATTGTAGCGTTACTGAGGTTGGACTAAGTTTTCCTTAGCTAAAGCTCTCATAAAGAGAGGTAGGGATTAGGTTGATGGATGCACCTAGATCCAACAGTGCTCTATCGAAATTGTACTCCCCAATGATGCATGAAATCAAGGGGGCACTTGGATATTTCTTCTTTTGAGGAAGGTGATGCAGGATAACAGAATTTGCCTGCTCAGAGAGAATCACCTTCCTCGGGGTGGGTTCTCTCGGCCTACGCTTTTGGGTACATAGATCTTTCAGAAATTTAGCGTAAGCCAGAATGTGCTTAATAGCATCGAGGTGCGGAATATTGATCTCTACACTCTTGAATAAATTCTGGAGCTCCTCATTGCTATCTAAGGTTTTCTTCTTCCTGGTTTTCAATAAGGCTTCAAGGAATGGGATGTGGGTGGTGTCTTCAACTTCAGGTCCCTGGGCCTTATTGTCTTTAATCTCCTCCTTCTCTCTCTTGAGCTCACTAGGGTTTTGGCTTCTAGAAGGTAATTCAGGGTCCTGGGTCAGCTTTCCACTTCTCAAGGTGACAGAGTTTGCAGAGGCGCATGGGTTTGGGTGTTGAGGTAGGTTAGTGAAGATTGGTGGGCCTTGATTGGTCATGTATCTAGGAGAGGAAGAGGAGGGACCTTGCTCAACCACCTGAGCATGTGCGTGTGGGTCCCTTTGATTTATGTACCCTTGGGCTCTATAGCCCTGATTTTGCACATTGCGTGGGTTGGGTACGGGTTGGGATGGTAGAGATCTAGGTTGTCGGGTGTTAGCAATAAACCCGGATTACATGTTGTCAAATGATTCTTCATTTGCTGCATAAGCTGAAGCATGGACCCTTGCATTTCTACCATTTGCCAGTTTAAATTAGCCTGCCCTGCAGATTGTTGGGCATTCCAAGGTGGCTGAGTAACCGGTCTCGGGGGCAACTGGGTGTATACTTGAACCTAACCCATTGGTCTTTGAGATGCATAGTTGCTGGGTCGTGTTTGGGTCTGTTGCCCCTTACTTTTCCAAGAGAAGGTAGGGTGGTTCCTCCAACCCAAGTTATAAGTGTTGGAATACAAGTTGGACCAAGCATTCTCCTGTATTGCATATGCATTCTCACAGAGCGAGGATGAAGAGAAGGAAGGATTAGAAAAACTAGGATCAAAGTCTCCAGATTGGAACCCATATGGTTCTGAGAAATCCTGGCTCATAGGTTGAGCCGATTCAAGTTGGTTCATGAACTCTCTCCCCATAGGAGCTTGTAAGGAATGGAATCCCGAATTCTGGGATTGAGTGGGTGTAGACATGTTTCCCGAATTCCCAAACATCCATTCTTCCATTCTTTTAGCAACCAAGTTCATCTTATCAAGCATGTTACAAATCAATTCCATGTCAAATGAATGAGAATCCTGGATCTCATTAGCATTTGACCTGGTTTGTTGGGACTAGTTGAAGGCATCCATGGAGGCATGATTAATTGAATTCTCGCACATTTCCTCAAATAGGTCATATGTGCTATCTACATCCTTGTTGAGGAAATTAGCTTTGCAGGAGGCGTCCACGTGATTACGGAGTTGTTCGACCAACCTATGATAGAATATTTGCACAAGTTGCCATTTTGGCACCTCGTGGTGTGGACACTTCCTCAAAAGTTCTTGGAATCGCTCCTAGGCACCATGAAACAGTTCCCCCAACCGCTAGGTGAAAGTGGTTATCACCTGTCGCAAGCCATTGGTCCGTCTGATTGGGAAGAATTTCTTCAAGGAAGTCGACTTAAGAGTAACTCATGTTTCTATCGGCCTTCCAATAGTCTGGTACCAATGTGTGGCCTTATCATTTAGAAAGTGAGGAAAGAGACTCGTGATCATCTACTCTTTGTTCACATTCCTAGCTTTGGTGGTCTGAACCAAAGTGGTCAGATCCTCCAGGTGCTGGAATGGGTCCTCCGAGCCAAGCCCATGGAAATGCTTAATCAAACTTAAGACTTGGGGCTTGATTTCTACATCTCCGACGGGAATCATGACACCGGGGCATTCCCCATAGTTTGAAGGATCATAGAAATCCTTCTAGGGTCGAGCGCCCTGACCATACATTCGTTGGAACCATTGCTGCATCTGTTGCAATTCTTCAAACTACCTCTGAATCAGCTCCTGCTGGTTCGGGGGAAGGGGTGGTGGTTGTTGATTAGCCATGGGATCTGCTTGGCTATAACTCAACCTCCAACTCTGGGAATGGTCTAAAGGTCCTTTCAAACGAGGGTTCAATGACCTCCTTCCAAGCATACATTGGAAGGAAGTCAGAAGGACGGGGAAGAAAAGGAACCCCTACAATGCAAAAAAATTACAAGCCTGTCCTTAGGTTGGGTAGCCTAAAGGTCTACAGACTCTTAAAATCCGTCTTAAGATTATAGACAATTTACTCTACTTGTATCCAGTCAATTGAACCAGTTAGAAGGAGAGTTTGGGGAGAAGATTCTTCCTTTGGCTTGCACCTTAGTTCTTTTGATACCCCCCAACAGTGGTCGTTTGACGCTATTCCCTTTGCTAAACATTAGATTGACTAGTATAGGTAGGTTAATCATGAACAATCTCAATTTGGGCCCTGAAAAGCGAATCAGTCCTTAAGGCCAACGTCTAATCAATTTTAGTTAGGCTTGGGATATTTAGTGCTTTTGGAATGTGATGGGCCCTTAATGGGTTGTGCCATTAATGATTCATTAAAAATGTGTGTATGTGCACAACCAAAAAGTTTTCAAGCAATATTATTGATGATGAAGTGAGTTTTAGTGTTCGAATCTTGCTTAGTAGCTTTTAGGGTTCAAATATTAGGTACATTCAACTAAATTTCTAGGAGTCAAACCAAGTTTGAAATCACGAGTTCAAGTGTTTTCCTTTACAAATCAAAAAGAAATATGGAGTGCCTAGCTTGACCTAAATATTGAATCCTATGAGGCAGTTACAAAATAAATTATTTTTAAATTAAGTGGTGCAGTCCAAACAAATCAAACAAGTAACCCAGATGCACCACCAATTAGGCACACAGAGACGATTGACCTAGTCTAATTTTTACTCTTTTATGTGTTTATTTGCATGTACCAATTCCACAAGTTGAAATCCCGGTTGACTAGATAAAAATCAAGTTAGGTTATGTGCCTCAAATGTGGGTGTATGTAGTGTGTATGTTGATTTGTCCCACAAGAAGTATCTTTTTTTTTTATATAATATGCGAGGGTGAGATGAGTGGAGGTGACAAACAAGACAAACAAATTCTATTCTAGGATTTATGCAAACACCTAAGTAGATTGGGTCATGGTTATGGATGTGGCAAAAGTGAAACTAGTGGGGTGGAGGAAATGTGGGGGCACTTACAAATTACTCTACCTGCAATTTACTCCAGTCTACCACACTTGGATCTCCTTGCTAGGGTACCTGCAAGATAGTAAATCAAAGGCAAGTAGGGTTAATAATAAGTAAATGCAAAGAAACATGGAAAATGATTGCGTCGGAAATTCCTTTGCCTTCTTAGCAACGGCTCCAAAATGATTGCATCAGAAATTATAGCGAATGGGATTTGAGTTTGGGAACCCGTCGTCGTAGTTCGATTCGCGAGAAAATCCGTTAATCAGATAAAATTTATAACCGAAACTCGAAAAGTGAGTCCGGGGTTGAACACCGGGAGGCGAATGTTTGGTTTTGAAAAATATGCATTTTGCTTTATTTCTTTTTTATCATTTTTTATCTTTTATAATTTTTTTGTATTTTTAATAGGGTAAGAGGTCAGGTCGATGAAATTTTATCTAGCTAATCTACTTGCAAAGTGTAAAAGAAAGAGAGAGAAATAGTCATATATTTTGAAGCAAATGTTTGTTACAACTACGAAAGTAGGAAAACTACACTAGAAAGCGGTAAAGATAGAGATGAGAAGAATTCCCTTGACGATCGCTTGGAGGACAACTCGCTCTGACGAAGCCCGGATGAAGGTGGTGAGGAGTGGGACAAAGGAGAATGGCAGCGGGAGAAGGACGGGGCTGGACGTTGTTGCGGCGAGGATCTTCTTCCCAAAGGAGGTGAGAGGATGGCCATAGGATGCTCCATGAATGGGGATGAGAGGCGGGAAAATATTTGATTCTACTCTAGGGGAGCATCTCGGGCTTGGGACAAGCTCTCTCTAGAACCTTGGAGGTGGTGAGGAGAAGAAAGGAAGAGATGGTGAAGAATGGAGGGGGTAGGTTCTTTTATAGTGGAAGGAAGAGGAAGAATTCATGCATAGGGCATTAGTGACTACTACAATCGTCACTAAAGACCCCCGCAGCTGTCGTTGAAGATCCTCTCCATTGCTAGCCTGCACATCATGCTCTCGTGCCTCACATTCCTTGTCGCATGCACGTGTGCTGGCACTGAGCTTGTGCATTGCACCCTTGTGCGTGCACGCAACTGTGCACTACAAGGCGGTGCGCTTCTCCCATGTGCACACGTGTGGCCATGTCCAATTAGCGAATTAGGGGTGCTTGTGGGGATTCGAACCCATGTCCCTCCGTTTGAGGCCAACATCCCAACTAATGTGCTAAGGCTAGGGATTGTCAGAAGGATGAGTTCTTGAGGCCACATCATGGAGACTTCCTAACCATTGGATGATTATCTAATAGTTAGGATTCGAAGGTGAAGATGATGAGGAGGTGCCAGTAGTCATTGATGGCCAGTGTTTGGCGGCCTAGATGGTGCCACGTGGTGCCATCTAGGCTATCCATCTTCTTTTTGTTGCAGAGGCTGCCATGGTTCTTGGATCGAGGTGATTTCCACGTTGCCAAACTATGATTGTCGCTTCGGATCCATCCGTACGATCAGATTTTTTATCCAAAGCCCGTAAGGATATCACATTGCCCCCTGGCCATTGATCTTCCTCTGACTGCATAAGGTGCTACGGGATTCCGATCTCAACGATTTCGGAGGCGTTAGACTCTGATCGTCATCCTGATCAGATTTGCATAGTCAGATCACCCATTTGAGGCCTTGAAATAAATCTCCTTCCCTTCTGGCCAAAAAAAGCATGCAATTAACCTAAAATATACACAAACTACTCTAAATGTAGAATAATGCATGCTATGCAATATTTATAGTATGGAATGCATATCTAAGCCTAGAGACATGCATAAATAGGCATTTTAACCTAAATGGATGTATCTACATCATTCCCTCATGCCTATCTTTCGCTAATCCCTAGCAAAATTAAACTATATGCTATGTATAAAAATGGAATTAGGGCTCAATCGCTTAAGGCATTTGTTGAGTGGCCCACAAGGTGACCTAGCTCATTGGCTAGCCACTAGACTTGATTAAGTCTTGGCTAGTCAAGTGTTGACTCTAGGTCGTAACCCTAAATGTTGCACCTAGGGTTCATGTCATGGACTAAGTGTTTTGGCAGCAGACCATAGTTCAGCTTAAAAATATTCTCCATGACACAATTTGAATCCAAATGCTTTCAAATTTTACAGGAAAATTCCTTTTTCAATTAACCTTTTAGAGAATATCTTTTTGAAATTTTTACTATTTCAAGTGAATAAATATGAATTTTTAACTGTCGGGGGGTTAGATCTGGAATTTTGACCCTTTGTTGATTTTTTGATTTGAAATAGTATCAATTTAACTCCGAAAATTCGAGGGGTGTAGAGCCTTTATATAGTGGTAGGAGGGTGATATAGACACATTTATTTGGGTTAAAATGCCTAATCATGCATGTTCCTAGGCTTAGATTTGCATTTTAAGATATAAATATTACATAGCATGCATCATCTTGCATTTAGAGTAGTTGTATCTATTTTAGGTTAATTAGGTCCTTTTTATGGTCAGGAGAGAAGAAGATTTATTTTAGGGCCTCGGATAGATGATCAGACCGTACGGATCAGATCAGGACGACAATCGGAGTCTAACGCCTCTGAAATTGTCTAGATCAGAGTCTCGTAGCATCATATGAAGTACGAGGAAGATCAATGACCAGGGGCAATGAGACATCCATACAAGCTTCAGATGAAAAATTCGACCATGTGGATGGATCCGGAGAGATGATCGCAATCTGGCAATGCAGGAATCATCTCGATCTGAGCACGGTGGCACCCTCTACAATAGATAGAAGATGTACGACCCAGATGGCACCATGTGGCACCATCCAGGCCACCCAACACTAGCCAGCAGCAACTAAAGGCACCCACTCTTCATCCGTGACCTCCACTCCCAGCCGTTGGATCTTGATCCAACGACTGAGAGGCCTTCGCACTGCTCTCCTATTCGCGACACAAGGGAGGGCTTAGCGTAGTGGCTAAGTGCCCTCTGCAGATCAGAGGGGCGCGGGTTCGAGTCCGCTGAGCCCTCTTCGTCACTGCAATTGAAATTCTGCCATCAGATCTCCATCGAGTGACCCTGAGTCGTGGGCCAGATTCGTATATGGGTGCGATCACGTGAAATCACCCATGAGATCAAATGCAGGCGTGATTTTAAGATGTTTGCTGGTGTTCTCAGCTGTCTGATGCTAATCTAGCGGTGTGCGTGCATCTCCTTAATGCCAACAAGTGCGCCTTCAAGGGGAGCGATTAGTCGGCGTAGCTGAGCCCTTAGATCTCGATCCAATGGTGACACCTCCTCTAGCAGATTCCAGCGGGGATAGAGCACGAGCGCCAACGAGCTTTAGTGATGTTTGGGGGATTGGCTGGCATGGATCTACAGCGATGCCTTTGATGTCACTAAATGCCCTCTACACGAATTTCCCTCTTCCCTTCACTATAAAAGGACCCCAACACCTCCCCTTCTTCATCATCTCTTCCTTCCTCTCACCACCTCCAAGGCTCTAGAGAGAGCATGTCCCAAGCCTGGGATGCTCCTCTAGAGTACAAAACGAAATAGTTTTCCCTCTCCTCATCCCCATTCGTGGAGCATCCCGTGGTCGTCTTCTCACCTCCCTTCGAGAAGAAGATCCTCGCCATGACACCGTCCTGCCCCATCCTCCATCTACATCTTCCTTCATCCCACTCCTCACCACCTTCCTCCAAGCAACGTCAGAGTGAGTCGTCCTCCGAACAACCATCGAGGGGGATTCTCTCACCTCTTTCTATCTTTTTCACTTTCCTATTGTAATCTTTCCTGCTTTTGTAGTTGTAAAAAACATTTGATTAGAAATCCATGATTGTTTCTCTCTCTCTCTTATATTTTCGCAAGTAGATTAGCTAGATTTCATCAAATTGATCTCTTGCCCTATTAAAAATACCAAAGAAAATTATAAAAGATAAAATGACAAACACAAATAAAAGCGAAACACAGATTTTTCAAAACCAAACGTTCGCATCCCCGTGTTTGACCTGGGACTCGTTTTCGAGTTTTGGTTATAAATTTTATCTGATAGACGTGTTTTGCAAGCTACGACGATGGGTCCTCCAAACCCTGATTTTTACCATGCGAAACATGCCTCATCATTGTGGCACCATTGCCGACGAGGCAATGCTCTTTGGTTTTTTCACGTTTTCCTGCATTACTTACATATTTTTCTAACCTATCTTTCTTCTTCGATTTATTGTCTTACAAGAACCCGATCGAGGAGTTGAAGGTGGTAGATTGGAGTAAAGTGAGGGTAGAGACATTTGTAAGTTTCCCCCACTTCCCCAGCCACTAGATCATTTCGCCACCTTAATAATGAAGATCTAATCCACTTAGGTGTTTTCACAAACCCTAGGATAGAAATTGTTTGTCTTGTTTGTCACTCCACTCACCTCACCATCCACATAAATAAAAAAAGTAAAAAAAGTTATTTGATTGTGGGATTTCCTAAAAGAGACACACATTAACACCCACAACTCTCGACTTAAGGCACACCATTCCACTTTGGTTCTACCACTTAACCGGAATCTGACCTGTGAATCTGGTACACCTTAACTCAACACACAAATAAGTGAGTAGACAATTTGAATAGGTTAAACATCTTGTATGCCTTAATCAAGTGGAGCAATAGGCTAATTGATTGAACTGTTTGGGCTGCACCACTTAAGATAAAAGTGATTCATCAGTAGCTTGCCACTTAGGCTTGATTTTTAGGGCTGAGCTAGGCACTCCACATTTTTTCTGATTTCTAAAGGAATACATCATCACCAGTGCTTGTAAAACCTAGAGTATTCTACTGAACCCTGATTGAACCAACCTAAGGATTAAACCCTAAAAGCTACTAAACAAGGTTAAACCCTAAAAGACACATCATCAGATAACCTTGTTTGCAAATCCTAGTTGTGCACGCACACACATTTGAATTGATCATTAAGGGTACAACCGATCTAAAGGGCCCATCACATTCCAAGAGCACAATCATCCTAAGCCTAATTAAAACTAAGTAGACATTGGACTTAAGGATTGATTCGCTCTTTGGGGGTCAGACTGAGATTTTTTTCAATTAATCTGCTTTTGTTGGTCCATATGATGTCTAGCTAGGGGAGTAGCGTCAAACAACCATGGCGGGGGTACACTAGGAACAGGAGAAGCAAGCCAAAGGAAGAACCTTCTCCCCAACCCCTCCTTCTAACTGGTTGGATTTACCAGATAAAAGTAGACCAAATCGGTTATAATCTCAAGATGGGTCCTGGGAGTCTGTAGGCCTTTAGGCTAACCCACCTAAGGACAGGGTTGATTGCTTGTATTATAGGGCTCCTTTCTTTCTTCTGATTTCCCCTCTTATTCTACCATGTATCCTTCCACATCCTACACTCATTTCACATCCTATCCTCCTACCACCACTTATTCCCATGATGATTACTATCCCGACTTGACTTGTAATTACCCATCCACTAGTTATGGTAACTTTGATTGGGGATATGAATCCGGACCTCAGTGTCCAAGACCTAACTCTAAACAACATGACTATGATTACTATCCTTGCCAGAGCTACAATGATTATAGATATCCATCCTTTGATGATCAAACCAACCTGATCTACAATCAGGAAAGATATGATGATTATAACACCTACCCTCCCCTATATTCCACTGAATATAGGTCACCACCATCCTTTAAACAACCTAAAACAACCTACTATCAGGAAGGGACCTGAGAACCTCGATATCTTGACTCCCCTAGATTTAACTCAAACCCACCCAAACCTGAACCGAACCATTCAGTTTAGATGAACCAGATCTAGGATAGGGTGTTGGCTAATTTGAGGAACACTATATAATCTTTAGAAGCTCAGCCAACACCATGCACTGAAGCATTGCAGCCTACGATCAAAATGATTGATGAACTTAATAGTTCTCTATTGGATTTTCTCCAAAATGTTAGGGATAGGGACCTGAGTGAGTTTCTTCTTGGGAAATTGTCAAGGTTGAGGATGAAATTCATGGTTGCCTTAGTCTAATCTTGGGATGATTCCCAGGATGAACCCCCTTTAGGAGACCCAATGTCTGAACTCGCTCAGGCGTCTGTCGGGGGGGGGGGGGATACATTTTCTGAGATCGGGGATGACCAGGTTGAGCTAGAGCAGCCCATTGAGGATGAACCGATTGATTCACCCGAGATCCCCGAGCCAAGGAGCGCGGTAAAATATGTCTCTTTGAACCAGGAAATAATAATCGATTTTGAGACATATAAATGAGGATCGGGAATTCTTTGACTCTGAGGGTGAAGAATCTTTTGGTGAAGTCTTACTTGAACTTAAGGAAGAGGATTTTAGTGAGACAATCAGGCTCGAGGAGCATGACGAACTATTTGATAGCCCAATCATTGAAGATCATGATCATGTTGGGGCTAATTTGGATGATTCAAATCTCGATGATTCAATCAGTAGCCCTATTCCTCAATCAAACCCTAAAGAGCTGAATTATGGTATTCTTGAGATCACCAGACCCAAGTCAATCCTGATTCAATCACAATTGTTGGAATTGGGTACTTTAGATGGGGTGTACAACGATTTGGAGGCCCTGGAAATATTGATTTTAGAGGATAGGAATTTGGCAATGAAAATTTGGAAGGGTAACTCAGAGGGAAAGACAATGTTGGATCTACGGGTTCCTATTGACCTAAAACCACCAGCTTTTTACCAGGACCCTTATGATATCTTTGAGATGCAACCCAAGCTCAGAATCATTAATTACCTTTTTGAGTTGAAATCTAAAAAGACATCTGAACCTATTAAACCAAATCTACCTTTTGTCTGACACTTTAGTCTTGGGTTGCACACCACCAAACCGCAGGCTCGGCCCTGTAAATGCAACAATCTTCGATTCTAGGTGATTTTCATCCAGAACCTTAAAACCACTCGACCTTGGGGCATGGGTCTGCACCATAATCTGGTCCGCATCTATGGACATCTTTTGTTAGTGGGTTGGAAGATCAATATTTTTATTTTGATTCTGACCTGCACTTGTGAATTCACAATTTCTTCCTTGTATGTATGTTATGCCTAGCTGAAAGCATTAAATTTAGCATGTGTTTATATTCCACATTCTCTACGGAGCTAACCGAATTTTCATGTTATTTAGGTGATATTCTGTTTACTCTGCCTTTTCATGTCTTTATTTTTACAATGAGGACATTGCATCATTTAGGCATGGGTGGTGGATAATAAATTCCTAAAATCATTTTGTTAACTCCGTAGAATTTATTTAGTTTCTTTAAAAAAAAAGAAAATTCAAAAAGATAAAAAAAAATAAAATAGAATTAGGATAAGAGAACTTAGGCTTTTAGGCGTTATTAACTTTAGGAAATGATACAAGACGACCTAAACATTTAGACTCTTCAGGTCTTTGGGCTTAATTAGCCTGGGTGTCCACTCGAATGTGGACTTAGTCTCGATTCCTCACCAATTCAATTTCATCTTTAATCTAGTAAATAAGTTGGGGTTCTAAGTATGTGACTTATCGACCTGCCCTTTGATTTGAGGGGACTTTAATCCTAAGCATCTGCACACTGTTTGTACTGACTCAATTTTTGGTGGTTTCTTCAAAAATTGGGTAGCTAGTGAACTATCTAGGGTGGTATGGCTGGCAAGTTGTCATGGGTAACAGCCCCTTGGTCAGTTGTCCAGAGCCCAGCTAGAAGATCATTTTTGTCGTACTGCCTTTAGGTAAATCTTAGATCAGGGAAGCCACATACTTAGGAAAAAAAAGAAAATAGAATTAAGAGAAGAGAACTTAGGCTTTTAGGCGTTATTAACTTTAGGAAATGACATGAGAGGACCTAAACACTTAGACTCTTCAGGTCTTCAGGCTTAATTAGCCTAGGTGTCAACTAGAATGTGGACTTAGTCTCGAGTCCTCGCCAATTCAAATTCATCTTTAATCTAGTAAATAAATTGGGATGATAAGTACACGACTTATCAACTAACCCTCTGATTTGAGGGGATTTTAAGTCTAAGCATCTACACACTATTCGCACTGACCCACTTTTCAGTGATTTCTTTGAAAATTAGGTAGCTAATGAACCGTCTAGGTTGGTATTGCTGGCATGTTGTCTGTGGTAACAGCTCATCGACCGGTTGTCCAGAGCCCAGCCACAAGATCATTTTCTTCGTATTGCCTTTAGGTAAATCTTAGATCAGGGAAGCCACCTACTTAAAAAGAAAAAGTAAAACAAAACAAAAAATAGAAAAGGAGAAAATAAAAAAAAAGTAAACAAATAAAACCTCACTTTACCGTACGAGTATGGCTGGTAAGTTGCCGTGGGTAATAGCCCATTAGCTAGTTATCTAGAGCCCAACTCACAAAAATGCACAATTCCCAAAACACTTAGGGAAGAAGTGGGGAAGTCGAATAAATCGGGGAGATATACACTAGGTTCGCCCTTGTCTTAAACCCATAAATAAAAGTAGGGAGGAAGCTACCATTCAAAAAGATAAACCTCTAGGCAAGGTCACCTAGGGTCGTAGAAACTAGAAGTCCATTTTAACGGCCACCTAGTGTGTCTTTCACTCTTTTCACTAGATGCTTAGCACTTAGAGTCCTTTTCGAGTCTTGGGTAGGTCTGGTAGCCATAAAAAGTTATTCCAAAACTCTCAAACTCCAAAAGTCGAAAAAAGTTAGAAAAGAAGAAAAAGCAAAAAAAAATGTATCTTCCCATTTCAAAAAAGGCAAGGACTTAGGCTGTCTGCATTCTGGCAGACACCCGAGTACTGTTGAGTCTTTGTAGTTTAGGACCTTAGTTGATAATTTCTATTGCTAATAAACAACATAGGCCTAAGCGATCGAATCCTAATTTTGTTTCTATACATAGCATGGAGTTTAATTTTGTTAGGGACTAGCAAAAGATAGGCATGGGGGTATGATATAGACACATCTATTTAGGTTAAAATGCCTAATCATGCATGTTCCTAGGCTTAGATTTGCATTTTAAGATATGAATATTGCATAGCATGCATCATTCTGCATTTAGAGTAGTTGTATATATTTTAGGTTAATTAGGTCCATTTTATGGCCAAGAGAGAAGAAGATTTATTTTAGGGCCTCGGATGGACGATCAGACTGTACGGATATGATCAGGATGACAATTGGAGTCTAACGCCTCCGAAATTGTCTAGATCAGAGTCCCTTAGCATCATACGAAGTTCGAGGAAGATCAACGGTCAGGGGGCAATGCGACATCCATACGGGCTATGGATGAAAAATCCGAACGTGCGGATGGATCTGGAGTGACGATCACAGTCCGGCAGCGTAAGAATCATCTCGATCTGAGCACTGTGGCACCCTCTGCAATAGACAAAAGATGGACGGCACAGATGATGCCACGTGGCTACACCTAGGCCGCCCAACACCGGCCAGCAGCAACTGAAGGCACCCACTCTTCATCTGTGACCTCCACTCCCAGCGTTGGATTGTTGCATCTTGATCCAACGGTTGAGAGGCCTTGGCACTGCTCTCCTCTTCGTGACACAAAGGAGGGCATAGTGCAGTGGCTAAGCGCCCTCCACAGATCAAAGGGGCGTGGTTTCGAGACCTGCTAAACCCTCCTGATCGCTGCAATTGAAATTCAACCATCAGATCTCCATTGAGCGACCATGAGGTGTCCACGCGAAGCAATCCCATGGCCCAGATTCACATACCTGTGTGATCACGCGAAATCACCTATGTGATCAAACGCGGGCGTAATTTTAAGACATCTGATGGCGTTGTTAGCTATCCGATGCTGATCCAATGACACACGTGCATCTCCTCAATGCCAGCGTGTGCGCCTTCAAGGGGCACGATCAGTGGGCATAGCTGAGCCCTCAGATCTCGATACAATGGCTATGCCTCCTCCAGTAGATTCTAGCGGGGATAGAGCATGAGCACCAATGAGCTTTAGCGACGTTTGGGGGATTGGCTGGCACGGATCTACAGTGATGTCACTACATGCCCTCTACACGAATTTCCCTCTTCCCTTCACTATAAAAGAACCCCTACACCTCTCCTTCTTCTTCATCTCTTCCTTTCTTCCTCTCACCACCTCCAAGGCTCTAGAGAGAGCTTGTCCCAAGCCTAGGATGCTCCTCTTGAGTAGAAAACCAAATAGCTTTCCCTCCCCTTATCCCCATTCATGAAGCATCCCATGGCCATCTTCTCACCTTCCTTCAGGAAGAAGATCCTCGCCATGATGCCATCCTGCCCCATCCTCCGTCCTCCGGCTACATCCTCCTTCATCCTACTCCTCACCACCTTCCTCTAGGTGACATCAGAGTGAGTCATCCTCCGAGCAACCGTCGAGGGGGATTCTGTCACCTCTTTCTATCTTTTTCGCTTTCATAGTTGTAAAAAATATTTGATTAGAAATCCATGATTGTTTCTCTCTCTCTCTTATATTTTCTCAAGTAGATTAGCTAGATTTCATCAACCTGATCTCTTGCCCTATTAAAAATACTTAAAAAAATTATAAAAGACAAAAATGACAAAAATAAATAAAAGCGGAATGAGAATTTTTCAAAACGAAATATTCGCCTCTCCGTGTTCGACCCGGGACTCACTTTTCGAGTTTTGGTTATAAATTTTATTTGATTGACTAGTTTTGCGAGTCCTCCAAACCATGCGAAACACGCCTCATCAGAGGGGCCGTTGAATGGGAGGTATCATGTTGCTGCACGGGCATGCCGGGCATTACCACCATCTCCATGAGTAGATTGCATTGCACACCAAGCCATGAATGTGTCCAAGTGCATTGCCCATCTGCCATGCGTTGTCACGTGCCTACTGGTTCTCCTGCTCTTCACGCACACGCTGGCACCATATGCATCGCGTGAGAATCACGTGCTCACTGGTGTTGGCGCTTGCTGCTTCACACTTCACTGTTGCTTCGCTTGGCATGCCGTTGTTGCTCAATTGGGCATGCTAGGCAAAAATTAAGGGCTCACAAAGGTTTGAACCTATGACCTCTTGTTTGGTTCTCGTAAAACACATTTATTTAGAAAAGAGTCGTGGTACAGTGCGAATCACCATTCAAACAAAAATTTAATTATCAAGGCGATGAGTCCTGGTCAATCTCAAGGAGGCATATAAAAACAAAGTTGATTTTGATTTTTAGTTCTTTACTTGCTTAGAATGAAACTCTAGTTTCAATAGTGTGAGTAAAAGATGTGCCAGTCGCGTTGTTAAGATAGAAAACATGTGCGTGTGTTAGGTAAATCACAAAAGTGACCGTGTGTGTTTGTGTTCGCATGACCTCTACTATACGATGGCGACTAGCAGAAAAAAAATCTTTCACTAAATCATTCACATCCTCTAGAACCGACATATTTATTGCACTATATATAGATGAAATAGGCAACTGATGATTTTTATTCCTTTCAAAATATTGTCATTACACTGCTAGAGGAAAGCTTGTATATAGAACTTGAAAATGCTATTCTAGCCAACAGAAAACATATGTATGCATGGATCTAAGGTAGATTATGCATGCATTATTAGAGAGGGTATTACTATTACTGCTAGCAAGATATTAATGCAAAAATTTAACTATGAAGAACATTAATCTTGCTACTAGAAATCAGGACATTGGAGGTGGTCTCCAGTGGCTGTGTGGCTGGTGGTGGTGGGAGGGGAAAGAGGGACTGCCAAGGTGGGTGGTTGGCCTCTTGAGAAGGTGGTGGAGAGCTTCTTGGATCTTGGATGAGAAGTTGGTGATGCTTGATGATGTTGGAACTCATGGAGGGAGTTGTGACTATGGAGATGGCATCCAAGATGGGCGTACATGGCCATCCAAAGGGGTCTTTAAATAGACAACAGGATGGCTTTCAAGTGGTTTCACTAGAGAACTATAGAAGACTCTAGAGAGACCCTTAGGTGGCTAACCAACTTAGTAAGAGTAGGTCTTCTTAGATCCACAAATTGTTGATCTAAGAAAGACTAGGTTGGGTTGTTATTTTTGGCAACTTAGGTGGCGCCACTTAGTGAAGGTTCTATAGGAATTTAGATTGGCCAGCCAAGGTTTGTGCATGTGGGTGTGTGTGCGTGAATAGGTGGTCTAGGTTAAGTCCTATAGGTTTAGGCAATTGGGTTTACGTGGGTTTCTAAAAATAAGTTTATGAAACCTAATAATAAGATGATAAGTGCAATTAAACTCATCACAAGTTTAATTGAGTGGGTGTGTGTGTAATTGGGAGAGAAAGTTCCCAATTATATTGGGCTTGAGTCAATTGGACTCTCACTGAGTCCAATTAGACTTGTGTTGCTTGAGATTGGAGCTCAATTAGACTTATGAGTCCAATTGACTAGGTGAAGTATAATTGACTTAGATCCAAGTTCATTGGGTTTAGTGAGAACCTAACTAGGTTATTAGGAGGGTCTTAGGGTAGTGTAATAAGCTTAGGATACCTTAATTTAGGTTACCTTTGTTTGTGCTAGAGCACCACGATCGTTTATTTTGATGATAATAAAGTACGTGCTATTTAACATTTGCATTTAAAGTCTTAGACTTCAGGCTAGTTGCAAATGGAAACGTATTTAGACAGAGTTCAATCTCGCATCCATGGCGAATTGGAGGAGCTTGACGGAGGAGGAGATTCGCGAGGAGTGAAAGCTTGAAGAAGGAAGTAGATGAAGAATAGGATACATTTCCCTTCTTGTTCATTGTAATTTATCTTTATTTCTTTTGTTGCTCTTTATCTTTCTTAGATTACTTGTTAAAGAACCTTAAAGAACCCTTAAAGTAGTCCTAGGAACACCTACACAACCCTAGGATACTTAGGTTTTCTATAGAGAACTTAGAAAACCAAAATAGGGTTCTGGCAGCCTAATCAGACATCTAATCTGGAAGTGACTTTTAAGACGTCTGACTATTGACTCAGATGTCCAATAACTTAGGCTGGACTTAGTAGGTTCTATTTGTTGAAATCAAGCATCCAGACCTTAGTCCAGACGTCTTAGAAGATGTCTGATGGTTGTGCCAGACATCCAATTAGTGGAACGTTGGCTAACAAAATTACCGTTGAGGAAAATAACTATTAGGCCTCTATCAGACATCCGTAGAGGACCCCAGACATCTGATATCTGACCATTGAGCCTCGACTGACCCAAAATCAATTTGTGTGATATTCTAGCCCTTAACCCATCTTGGGAATCCATTCCTACAGAACAATAGGTTTCCAGACGTCCAGACCTAGTGTCAGGCATCCTATACATCGTTTGATGGCCTTACACTAGAACCCTATTTAGGTCTGAACCAAGTCAGGAAGGAAACCCGCCTAGAATTAGACGTCTGACTTAGTTCCTAGATGTCTTAAGCAAGTTTTCCGGATGTTTGATACCTAGAACAGACATCTGATGACCCTGTCAGAATCATAAAGGATTTTGATTACAGCCTGATTTGCCTTGGGTTCAACCCCAATGGCTATGGAAGCCTTCTAAGGTCTTCCAAAGCCTTCCCAGGCCCTCTATAAATAGAGGAGGACCCTTGCCTTGTGAAGACACACTAAGCAACACATTTTCCACATCTTTTGTGTCGAAGAGAAATAGAAGAAGCTCTAGCTCTTCAAGCATTTGTTCCACACCTAAGAGCTTCGTCCTGCTGTGCACCTGCTCTCCCACTGACATTATGAAAGTGTTGTTGTGCCAAAGCGTGGTTCACACGCCTACGTCATCACGCCGACACACTCCCACCTAAGGGAAGATTCTTCACCTATAGTACCTAGGTTCTTTTATATACTTTGTTGGCTCTATCGGTCAGTTGTATTTTTTCTTTATTATTGGTTGGGTATTCGCATTGCGAATTCCCATCTCCTTCGCAAGATAAAATCCTTCTTGTGAAGAGAAAGGGTTTTGAGATACACTACCCTCATTTAAAATAGTGTGGTTGTAAGAGGTTAAGTCACCCTTGTTTTAAGTGACTTGTTTAATGGATTTGATCGACTAGGTCGATCGAAAATCCTAACTCGAAAGGGTTAGGTAGTGATTTTTACCCAATTTGGGTTTCCACCTAAAATTCCCTTGTGCCATTGTGTGATTGCTTATTTTTGTGAGTTTGCTATTTATTTTAATTTAGCATTTTATACGTCACGCATATCTCACTTCCACCCGTAGGTAATTACATTTGGTATCAGAGCAAGTTCTGGCTTTTTGGCATAATGATTGCGCAGCAATCATAGGTCTTAATTGACCTAAATTAGGTTAGGACTTAGCATAAGTTAGGGTTATTCATGCATGCATACGCATTATCTGCATCTTTACTGCTTTCCTTTAGCTATGCATAAAATAATGTTATAATGTGCTGATTAAGTGCAATATGTCAATTGCAGGGAATAAGCTGATCAGGAGCTAGATCTGAAGCTGGATCAGGAATAACGGGAGTTGTAGCAGAGCTGGAGCAGAAGGCCTAGTTTAGACATAGGAGTAATAATGTAAGGGGGTTAAAAGTTTGCTATTCTATTAAGTAGAAATAAAGCAATAAAATGTGAAGATCATAGGTCCATCCTAGCCCTAGGATAGCCTAGAGACTTCCCCAAGCCTTAGCCACCCTTAGATTAGGTCACAACACCTTAGGAAGCCCTAAAACCCTAGTTCCAACCCTTCTCTGGACATCCAGATAAGTTTTAAGACATCCAGGACCCTTAGACAACTCCCGCACACTTCAAACCCACTTCTGCAGTGTTATTGGACGTCCAGACACTTTGTCAGACGTCCAATTTCTGCAGAATACCCAAAATAGAACCCGAAATCCTTCCTGACTCTGATTGGACGTCCGGACAACAAGTCTGGACTTCTGATTTTTGAGTATAAGATGTTTGATTCTATAATTAGACGTCTGATACTGCTCTCCAATTCCTGTTTTGAGATTTAAGCCTTGATCTTAGATCTCTAAGTCCCTAAACCCAATTCCAACCCCATAGGAACCTAAATTAAGGTTTCCTAACCCTAGTACATCACCTCTAGACCTCCCTAAGGACCTAATGAGGTCCTCACTAAACCTAATTGACTTGGATCTTAGTCAAATCCATCAGCCTATTCAATTGGACTCATTGAGTTCAATTGAGCCCTGATCTCAGCACACACTGTCCAATTGGACTCAGTGAGAGTCCAATTGACCTAGACCTGACTTAATTGAGTTGTTTTACTCTCAATTAAGTTTCCACACACCCAATTAAACTTGTATTAAGTTTAATTGCACTTTACCTTAGTGAATTAGGGTTTATAACCCTAATTTGAGACCTACCTTGACCTAAACCCACTAGAACCCAACCTAATCAACCTAGCCACCTAAGTTTCGACCCACACACACCCACACACACCATCCACACGGAAATATCTAGCCTAGAGTTCTCTAGAACTCTCTACCATGGGTGGTTGCCTTGGTTGCCAAAAATAGCAACCAAGAGCCATTCAATTTTTAGATCCACATTTTGTGGATCTAAAAACCACCATCCACCCTCTCTCTCTCTCACTCTCCCACGAGCTCCCACCATAGGCCTCTCTAGAGAATTCCATAATTCTCTAGAGAGCTTCCATTGGGTCTATAAAAAGACCCCATGGGTGGCCATTTGCACCCATTCACTCCCTTGGCAATTGCTCTCCATTGGTGCCATTCACGCCACCTCCACTTAGCCACTCACTCCACCTCCACGAGCTCACTACCACCACCATGGAGGACACCATGCCGGGATGCTGGATCAACCCTACCTCTCTCCAAGGGTCAACCTAAGCTACATTGGCTGCCCCTCATTCTCTTCTCAACCACTCCAAGGCCATCAGGGACCACCCCTGAATGCCCTCTACTCTTTTAGCTCTAGATCATGCTTTTCATAAGTTTTACTGCTTTCATTTACTGCTTAGTAGAGTAGTTTCTCTTCTCCCCCAATGATGCATGCGAAATCCCCCCGTCGATTCTTGTATGCAATCGTTTTCTGGTAGCTAGGTTTAATTTAAAGCATTCCTATATAAGCTTTCCTCTAGATTTCCTGTACAAACAACTCTCCCCCAATGAATGAATGAAAAATGCATTTATATATATATATATATCTCTCTTTATGTGTTTGAAATCACCATGAGCTGAATGATTATTTTATTTGCGTGATTTAAGTGCCTGTTCTTTAACCGCCTATATATTGCGCACCAGAATACTAAGTAGAGCAGCTTTAAGATCGATTTCAAAAACAGAAACACACCTCCCAGAGACGAACGACCAGGACTCAAGTCTCGTTATTTTACAAAATAATATTTTTGACGAACGTTTTTGCGCGACTATACTACGATTTTCGACGACTTTCAAATGCGCGAAAATGGCTTTCTGTCACATAACAACTAGGCAAGAAGATCATGGAGGGAAGTAGCTCTATGATGAGGATTCTGGAGGGGCAATCTAACACTAAACCGCCATTCTTTGTTGGGAACAACTACCCGTACTGGAAGCTGTAGATGAAGATGTGGCTTCAAGCAAACAACTTCACAATCTGGGCCCGATGCTAGACCCCCTTCGACATCCTAGGGAGACCCGCCATAGGATATTCGTAGCAACAGATTCGGGAGCTGTCTCTGAATGTGAAGACCATGAATGCCTTCTACTGCGTGCTCAGCCCAGAGGAGTTCAACAGAATCTCGCAATGCACCATCGCATACAAGATCTGGCACACACTTGAGGTAACTCACGAGGGTACCTCTAAGGTAAAGTCTTCTAAAATTAATTTACTTTCACAAGAATTTGAATCATTTTCTATGAAGGCTAATGAAACCTTGAGTGAGATGAACACTAGGTTCACTCTCATAGTAAATAATTTGAAAGCTTTAGGAAAGGCCTTCGTCAAGGGGGAGCTTCAAGGGAAGCTTCTTCATTCCCTTGGATCGAAATGGGAGCAAAAGGTTACCGCCATCGACGAGGTGAACGAGGTGGAGGAGCTCAACATGGAGGATCTCCTAGGCAATCTAATGGCCTATGAGACAAAGCTGAAGCAAAAGAAGAAGGATACACCAAAGCCAAAACAAAAGAAGACCCTCTCATTCAGAGTCGCGTTGGATAGCAAGGTAAGTTCTGATGACGAAAATTTTAAATTTCTACTTAAAAGGTCTTCCAAGTTTTGTAGGGAATCAAAGAAAGAAATGAAGGAGAAGAAGGAGCAAGGTATCCTGGGGTGCTGCTACCACTACAACAAGAAAGGGCATCTACGACCAGAGTGCCCTCTTCTCAAGAAAGAGAAGGAGAAGAAGAAGAAGGCGTTCCAAGCAACTTGGGATGACTCGAGCTCGGAAGAAGAGGAAAATCTTGAGGAAGAAATTGCTTGCATGGGTTTCATGGCCACTACAAGTAATAGCGAAAGTGACTCCGACAATGAGGTAAAATCTGAACTACAAGATGCATTTGATGAGTTATTTGAAATTAGTAAGTCACTTAAAGTGGAAACAAAAGCATGAAAAAGAAACTTAGCTTTTTAAAATCTGAAAATGATAGGTTAGAAATAAAACTTAAGGACCTAGAAAGTTTCTAGCTTAAAAACGAAGATGCATATTATAGAAAAAGAAATTCCATGCCTTAGGGAAAATTCTAACAAATTGCTAAATAAAGTAGATAATCTATCTTGCCCTAAGGTTGAGAAAGGATCTCCATCAAGGATCCAGATTGACTTGGATACCGAAGAGACAAATAGAATCTTGTTTTGTAGGTTACAAAGATTTCAACATCCAAGATTGGACCTACAAGATGAAGAACGGTCAACTTGAGTTGGGAGGACCAAGGAGTACACCAAGGAGGAAGACCAAAAGATCTACAAGAAGACTGACGAGATGGCGAACAAATGATTGAATCGCCTCACGTCGACCGCCCGATTGGAGACCAGCACTGATTCCCGAACCTCCAAGCTACGGATGGGAACCCCATCCAATTTGGCATCCACCTCCATTTGGGCCATTCTATTGGCCATGGTAGGGGAGGTAAACTCTTTACCCTATCTTTTAATTTATAGCATCTAGATAGGGGGGAGTAAAAAATTGATGAAGCTAATTGTCCATCTTTAAAGGGGAGTTTTCAAAATAACATAGCTATATTGCCTTTAGAAAGGGGGAGGTAATGACATAGCTATCTTGATTTTATGAAAAGATGAAATTAGAAGAGCATGTTTTAAGGGGGAGTTTAGGAAAATTAAAAATTATAACACCTTTTTGATAATCTCAAAAGGGGGAGAATTTTATGTATTATTTATGATTTTTTCATCATCAAAAAGGGGAAGATTGTTGGTGCTAGAGCACCATGATCGTTTATTTTGATGATAACAAAACATGTGTTATTTAACATTTGCATTTGAAGTCTTAGATTTCAAGTTAATTGCAAATGGAACCGTTTTTAGATAGAGTTCGATCTCGTATCCATGGCGAATTGGAGGAGCTTGACGGAGGAGGAGCTTCGCGAGGAGCGAAAGCTTGAAGAAGGAAGGAGATGAAGAATAGGATAGATTCCCTTCTTGTTCATTATAATTTACCTTTATTTCTTTTGTTGCTCTTTATCTTTCTTAGATTACTTGTTAAAGAGCCTCAAAGAACCCTTAAAATAGTCCTAGGAACACCTGCACAACCCTAGGATACTTAGGTTTTCTGTTGAGAACTTAGAAAACCAAAATAGGTTCTAACAACCTAATTAGACATCTAATATGGAAATCAGATGTCTGATAGTGACTTTTAAGACATCTGACTATTGACTCCGACATCCAATAACTTAGGCTGGACTTAGTAGGTCTTGTCTGTTGAAATCAAGCATCCAGGCCTTAGTCCAGACGTCTCAGAAGATGTTTGATGGTTGTGCCAGACGTCTAATTAGTGGAACGTTGGCTAACAAAATTACCGTTGAGGAAAATAATCGTTAGGCTTGTATCAGACGTCCGTAGAGGACCCCAGATGTCTAATATCTAATCATTGAGCCTTGATTGACCCAAAATCACTTTGTGAGATATTATAGACGTTAACCTATGTTGGGAATCCATTCCCGCCGTATAATAGATTTCCAGATGTCCAGACCTAGTGCCAGAAGTCTTGTACGTAGTTTGATGGCCTTACACTAGAACCTTGTTTAGGTCTGAACCAAGTTAGGAAGGAAACCTGCCTAGAATTAGACGTTTGACTTAGTTCCCAAACATCTTAAGCAAGTTTTCCAAATGTCTGACACCTGGAACAGACGTCTGATGACCCTGTCAGAATCATAAATGATTCTGATTATAGCTTCTTTTGCCTTGGGTTCAACCCCAACTGCTATGGAAGCCTTCTAAGGTCTTCGAAAGCCTTCCTAAGCCCTCTATAAATAGACACTTGCCTTGTGAAGACATACTAAGTAACACATTTTCCACATCTTTTGTGTCCAAGAAAAATAGAAGAAGCTTTAGCTCTTCAAGCATTCGTTCCACACCTGAGAGCTTCGTCCTACTGTGCATTCGCTCTCCCGCCGACGTTACGAGAGTGTTGTTGTGCCAAAGCGTGGTTCACTCACCCGTGTCATCATGCCGATGCACTCCCACCTAAGGGAGGATTCTTCACCTATAGTAGCTAGGTTCTTTCATATACTTTGTTGGCTCTATAGGTCTGTTGTATTTTTTCTTTGTTATTAGTTGGATATTCGCGTTGCAAATTCCCGTCTTCTTCGTGAGTCAAAATTATTCTTGTGAAGAGAAGGGGTTTTAAGGTACACTACCCTCATTCAAAGTAGTGTGGTTGTAAGAGGTTAAGTCACCCTCATTTTAAGTGACTTGTTTAGTGGATTTGATTGACTAGGTTGATCGGAAATCCTAACTCGAAAGGGTTAGGTGGTGGTTTTTACTCGGTTTGGGTTCCCACCTAAAAATCTCTTATGCCATTGTGTGATTGCTTATTTTTGTGAGATTGTTATTTATTTTAATTCCATATTTTATATGTCATGCATATCTCACCCCCTCCCGTAGGGAATTACACCCTTGGGTGTAGGATTTCATTTAAGGTCTTAGGAAATCAAGATCTAGGCTTGATTTCAAAAACAGCATCTGGAGATGGTTTCCAAATGTCTGATTTAATGATCAGATGACTTATACTTCAAAATCAAAAGTCTAAGTCTCTAGTTTGGATTTCCAATGTTGAGTCAGGGTGAAGTGGAGATTCTATCTTGGATTTCTACAAAAATTGTACGTCTGACACCTTGTCCATATGTCCAATTTTCCAGTAGATTGGGTTTTAGGTTCTGCGGGTGGTGTCTAAGTGTTTTGGATGTCTAGCATCCTACCTAGACGTCCAAATATGGGCTAGAAGATGAGTTTTGAGTTATTCTTGGCTAAGGTGACCTAATCTAAGGGTGGCTAAAGTTTGGGGGGGTGTCTAAGGCTATCCTAAGGCTAGGGAAGGTCCTATGTTCTTCATATTTGACTCACACATTAAAATCCTACAGTAATGTCGTATGTAAGCACCTCTACTTTGATGTACCAAAATTATGCTTATTGCTAGACTAACATTTCACAACTATCTCAGATTAAAGAATTAAAGCGCCTTTCAAGACAAGTGCAGATAGTTGCTAATGTGTGTCTTTTTATCTTTATTTGAGTCTAGGACATTATTGTAAGGAACCTCAAATAAAACTCAAAAATGAATTTTCATGTATCTTTTCAAAATCAAATTTTTATGGTATTGATCGACCAAATTACCTTGATCGACCAACCAACTTCATTAACCAATCAAATCATCCTATTTTAGGAAGTTGATAAATATCTTTTTGATCGACCAACCAAGTAAATTGATCGATCAATTAGTTATCGACCAACCACCTTAATTGATCAACCAAATTGCCTTTTGATTGACCAATTAACCTTAATTGATCAACTAATTTAATTTCCTATTTAGGCAAAACTTTTAGTATAAATAGAGGTCGTACGTAGCCCATCTTATTAACAACTTTCAAAAGAAATACTTTTCAAATAGTAGAGCCTCCCATGCTTATTCCAAAAGCCTTCGCACCTCGTTCTTCACGTTCTTCAAAAGCACGACGCCTCGAACCCCTGTGAAAATTTGGTTTGATCTTTTATTGAGGTTCCATAGAAGTTATTTCTCTTATTCTATCTTGTTGCTTTGATTTACAGATCCCAAGATTGTTGGGAAGATCCATGGTTGTTGTTTTTGCTTCTCTTTAAGATAAAAAGAGAAGTGGTTGTAAGAGGTTGTGGCACCCTCGTTCAAGTGGTACGGTTAGTGGATTGACTAGCTTAGACTAGTCGGAAAAATCCTAACCTGGGAGGCTTAGGTAGTGGTTTTCACCCGATTTGGGTTTCCACTATAAATCAGGTGTACTCTGTACTTGAATCTTTTGTGATTTATTTTTTATCTGTCCATTCACCCCTCTCCTCTAGTATACGTTGCAATCCACATGATATCCTTGTACTCTCACTTGGTATCAGAGCTTGCGTTGTCCTGGAGATGTCAAAGTCTAATGTTGACACTATGCTGAGGGTCAGTCGGTGGTTCAACCTCCTCTATTTGATGGAACAAACTTCGGCTATTGGAAGACTAGGATGCAGATCTTCTTGGAGTCAATGGACTGCAAAGTATGGGATGTCATCACCTCGAAGTACACACTCCCAGAAATCAAAGACGTCATTGCAACCACTCCAGACCAAAAGAAGATGGCTACACACAATGCAAAAGCTATTAATGCCATATTCTGCAGTCTCTCTAGAGCAAAATCTAATAGTCTCTGCATGCAAAACCGCACATGAGATATGGAGCATTCAGAAAGTTGCCCACAAGGGAACTTCAAAGATAAAAGAAACAAGGGTAAATCCACTAACCTAGAACTGCAAGCTTTTTAGAATGAAGAAAGGGGAATCACTAAAGGAGATGTTCACAAAATTCATGGACATCATAAACTACTTGCGGAATCTTGATCAAGACATCAAGAATGAAGCCCTTGTCAGAAAAATCCTCCGCTCACTCACCAGCGACTAAGAAACCAAGACTACCACCATTCAAGAGTCAAAAGATCTGTCCACCTTGAAATTAGATGATCTTATTGGAAGTCTTATGGTGTATGATGTGCATACATCTAAATAGCCAAAAGTGTCTATTTATGCATGTTCTTAGTATTATAGTTGCATCATACAGTATAAATATTGCATAGCATGCATCATTTTGCATTTAGGTTAGGTTGTGTAAATTTTAGGTTAAGTTTCCCTTTTTGTGGTCAGGTAACAGGGTGACTTTTAATCAGGGTCTCGGATCAAAGATCCAACCGTACGAATCTGATCAGGGAGACGATTGGAGTTCAATGACTCTAAGATCTCCTCGATTGAACTCCTGTAGCATCAGCTATAATCCAAGGAAGGTCAGAGAGCAAGGGTCAAGATGGTGTCAATTCGCACTTCATATGACAAATTCAACTGCACAGATGGGTTCAGATTGACGATCGCAGCCTAACGACATGAAAATCAGTCTAATCTGACATCCGTGGCACCATCTACAAGACGTAGAAGATGGACGACCAAGAGGGTGCCACGTGAAGCCATCTCAGTCGCCCAATCAGCCCAAGGACCCACCACTGCACTTCATCTCCTCAACTGTGTAGATGATCTCAGCCGTTGGATCAAGATCCAACGGTTGAGAGAGCTCACACCCAAATCTAAGCGCGCCCTCTCCACATCTGAAGGCATATGACCAGACGATCTTAACCATTGGATCACCATCCAACGGTTGTGAGCACCTGGCCTTAAAACATCCGCACGACCAAAAGCACACCGCAGTGCACCGGTCGAGTGCTTCTTCGCAAGCGAGAGGTGCGGGTTCGATCCTCATTGCGCCTCAAATCAACGCGCGGGCGTGGAGTGGCGGATTTCAGTCATTTGATGCGGCGCGAGCGGTCAGATGGCATGCAATGTGGCTGCATGGATGAGTGAGGATCGTGTGCGAGTGGCCACTTGCATTGAAGAGGCATGGGCACGATGCGATTTGAGCTATCGGATTCAAGATGGACGGCTGAGAGTTGGTGTGTGCATGCGTTAAGGCATCCGATCTTGCGATCTTAAGCCGTCCGATCTCGTGATCGAACGGCTGAGAGGGCGCGTATGTGCATGTGTGTTGAGGCACGGGGAGAGGAGGAGGTGCGGCGTGCACGGCAGCTATGCCCACAAGCGGGGCTTTAGTGACAGTTTTATGCGTCACTAATGACCCTGATTTAATGTTTTAAAGTGTAAAGACCTATTTACCCCCTCCAATCTTCACCTATAAGAGGCCCTACGACCCCCACACTTTCTTCATCCCTTTCTCTCTTCTCTCACCCCCTCCAAAGCTCTAAGAGCTTGTCCCAAACCTGGATGCTCCTGTAGAGTAAAAATTAGAAAATTTCCACCTTCTCCCCCCTTAGTGGAGCATCTCGCGGTTGTCCTCTCACTCCATTTGGGAAGCGGATCCCGCAAAGACGACGACGTCCTGCCTCGCCCCCGGTTCTTCCTGCTTCATTCTCCTTTTTCCTGCTTTGTCCTCCATCTTTTAGGCATCGCCCTGTTCGGCTTGTCCTCCAAGCAGCCGTCGAGGAGGATAACTTCTCTCTATCTTCTCTTTTATTGCTTTCTAGTATAGATTTCCCGCTTTCTAGTGTAGATTTCCTACTTTCTAGTGTAGTGAGTAGTTGTAATTGTAATGAACATCAGCTTATGGTAATGAAATCCATGTTTATTCTATCTCTGTTTTCTCTTTATTTATAATATTCTCTCTCTGTCTTCTATTCTTTATTCCTTAAATAGATAATTTGTTTAGATTCAATTTGACTAGCTAATCTGCTTCATGATTCAATTCAACTAGTTTTGATTCAATTTTTTGAATCAAACATCTGTCTCCCTGTGTACGACCCGGAATTCTTAGAGTTTCAATATAAATTTATCTATTGACAGATTGCTTCACAAATCAAACTACAACGACGGGTTTTCAAAATACAATTCCAATCGCGTAGTTTTCTGCACTCAACATTTTGGCACCATTGACGGGGAGGCAACAATCTCTGATTTTTCACGATTTCGCGCCTTACTTATCTTTTACCTCACTTCTTTCTTATTGTGATTGCAGGTACTCTCACGAGATAGGCAAAAGCAATAGATTGGAGAAAGTGCGATTGAAGAATTTGTAAGTTTACCCCCCACCTCCCCATCCACTAGATTTCATTCCATCACTTAATAACACAAACCCTAATTAACGTAGGAGTTGTCTTAAACCCTAAGGTTAGTTTTGATTGTTTGGTTGTCACCTCCACCCACCTCACCCTCCACATATAAAAGAAACGAAATTAAAAAAATTTCATTGAGATACACAACCTCTTATGATTTTCAAACTCAACCGGTAAATCGATCTTTGGAACCGGTACACACACCCAAACATATAATCGAGTAGATATCAGAATAGGTAATCACTTGTGTTCCTAATTAAGTGGTGCATCAGGCCTATTGTTTGATTTGTTTGGGCCGCACCACTTCAACTAAAATCAGCTCATCAAGTAGCTGCCACATAAGTTCAACTTTTAGGGATTTACTAGTCACTCCACATTCTTATAAGTTTCAAAGGAAAACATCTTCACAAGTGCTTTCCAAACCTGGTGTGCCAATTGAACTTGATTGAATATACCTAGAGTTGAATCCTAATAGCTACTAAGCAAGATTTGAACCTTAAAATTCACCGCATACAAAAATAATCTTGCTTGAAAACCATTGGTTGTGCATGCACACACATATCAATCAATCATTAAGGGCACAACTCAGATAAAGGGCCCATCACATTCCAAAGCACATTCAAACCTAACCCTAATTAAAACAGAGTAGACATTGGCCTTAAGGATTGGACTCGGTCTTCGGAGCCCAGACTGAGATTATTTTTTATTAGTTTATTTCTACCGTTGAATCTGATGTCTAGCTAGGGGAGTAGAATCAAACTATCGCGGCTGGGGGGTACACTAGGAACTGGAAGCGCAAGTCAAAGGAAGAACCTTCTCCCCAGTCCCTCCCTCTAATTGGTTGGATTGATAGGAAAGAAGTAGATCAAATTGTTTCTTTATCTCAAGATGGGTTCTGGGAGTCTGTAGGTCTTTAGGCTAGCCCACTTAAGGGGAGGTTTGTTTGTTTGTATTGCGAGGCACCTTTCTTCCTCCCATTATGTCATGGATCCTTCCACATTCTACACACATTCCCGTTCTTATCCTCCTAATACATCTTATTCCCAAAATGATTATTATTCCAACCAGACTTATTCTCATCCATCTTCTAGTTGGGATAATCCTGATTGGGGATACAGTTCCAGACCTCCATGTTCAGGGTCTAACCATGGTCACCATAATCTTGATTCTTGTCCTTCTGCAAGCTACACCGATTATAGATCACCACCCTCATTTGGACAACCTAATTGATCTATGTTGAACGTCGAAAGACTATGCTATCAAAATTGGTTTTGAAAACCTGTCGTTGTAGTTCGAATAGCCAAGAACTCGGGTTCAATAAATAAAATTTATATCAGAATAGAAATCCCGGGTCGAACTCAGGGAGGCTACATAGATCAAAATTCGCAATTATATTTTTTTGTGTTTTGGTTTAAAAAGCGGAGTAATTACAATGAAATGGAAGTAATATAAACAATAAGAGAGAGAGAGAAAACATTCACTTGATGTTGTAAAATGTTTGTACAACTAAGAAAGTGAGAAATTACACTAGAAAGCAGGAAAATTATTACAACTAGAAAGAAGGAAAATTCTACTCTAGAAAGCAGGAAAAAGGAATGGGAGAGAAGTTATCCTCCTCAACGATCGCTTGGAGATCGAGCCAGACGAGACAATGCCTGAAAGATGAGGAACAGAGTGGGAAGAAGGTCGAAGTAGGAGGAACGGGAACAAGGTAGCACATCATCATCGTTGTGAGATCTGCTTCCGGAATGGGGGCGAAAAATTGATTTTATCTCTTGAGGAGCATCCCGAGTGTGGGACAAGCTTCTCTTGAGCTTTGGAGAGGGAGTGAAGAGAAGGAAAGGATGAGAAATTCATATGGTGGGGGTCTCCTTTTATATTTGAAAGGAGTGGGGGCATTTTGGACATTACAATTTGAAAAACATTAATTTAGGACCTTTAGCGACAGATAAATCTGTCACTAAAGGCCTAAACGTCGCCTTTGTGCCCGCTGCTCACGTGCCTCTTTGCCTCCACATCCTTCAATGCACACGCATGTCCGTGTGCTCACAGTTGTCCGATCAAGAGATCAGATGGCTTAAGACCGCCTATGCTTGCACCGTGCACCTACGTGCGATCACGCGTAAGTGCCACACGTTTGATCGCATGTGGGCGCTATCACTCTCTCAGCATCGTTCGATCCTCATCGCGTGGCCCTGCTCGCTCGTGCGCCCCCTCACACTCTTCAATTTGAGGCACAGCGGGCTCGAACTCACGTCTAATCGCTCACATAGCACACTCGACCGCTGTGCTATGCGTGGCTTTGTGTCGCACGGTGGTTTCGAGCACGTGGGTCTGCAGCCTTTGGATGAGCATCCAACGGTGGAGAATCGTCGATCAGATGAAGAGGGGATGTAGAGGGAAGTCCTTGGGGGCCGGTTGGGCTACTGAGATGGTGCCACGTGGTGCCATCTTGGCCGTTCATCTTCTGAGTATTGTAGACGGTGCCACAGGTGTCAGATTGGATCGATTTTCATGCCATTAGGCTGTGATCATCGATCCGAATCCATCTGTGCGGTTGGATTTGTCGTCTAAGGTGCAGATTAACACCATCTTGGCCCTTGATCTTTAGGGTTCCTCATTTAGGGTTCCTCAGTCTCTATCTGGTGCTACGGATGTCCGATTAAGGCGATCTTAGAGTCGTTGAACTCCAATATTCGCCCTGATCAGATCCATATGGTTGGATCTTTGATCCAAGGCTTCGATAAAAAGTTGGCCTATCCCTGAACATAAAAAGGAGACAATTACTGTACAATTTATACAAGTTGATCTAAATGCGTGATTATGCATGTTATGCACTATTTATAATGTATGATGCTAATGTGACACTAAGAACATGCATTAATAGACATTTTAAGTTAATTAGATGCATGCACATCACACCCCGATGCCTATCTTTTGCTAGTCCCTAGCAAAACCTACATGCTATTTATAAAAGAATTAGGTTGGATTACTTGGGCATAAGTTATTTTCAACATTAAGAAATTTTTTTACTCAGGATCTGAACTTTCAAAGACACAACAGCACTCGGGTATCTGCCAAAATGCAGACCGCCTCAAGCCCTCGCCTTATTCAATGAAAAATTTCTCTCTTTTTCTTTTCTAATTTTTTTGGATTTTTGAGTTTAGGGTTAAAGAGTGGCTTTCTATGGCATTCAACCCACCGAAGATTTGATGAGAACCCTAAGTTCTAAGCATCTTATTGTGAATGTGATAGACTCATTGATTGGAAATTAGTACAGACTTCGAGTTTCTACGCCTCTAGGTGACCTTAAAAAGAGTGTTCTGCCTAAAGGTGTATCTTTACAACCGGTAGATTTCTCCCTACTTTTATTTTTATGGGGTCAACACAAGGGTGAATCTAGTGTATATCTCCCCGACTTATTCTACTTCTCCGCTTCTTCCTAAGTGTTTTGGGAATTTTTAATGCATTTCTTGAGCTGGGTTCTGGACAACCGATCGATGAGCTGTTACCACCGACAACTTGCCAGCCATACTCGTGCGATGAAGTGTGGCTTATTTCTTTTTTTTTTCTTTTCTCCTTTTCTTTTTCTTTTCTTTTTGACTTTCTTTTTCTCTTTTTTTAAGTAGGTGGCTTCCCTGGTCTAAGATTTACCTAAAGGCAGTAAGAAGAAAATGGTCTAGTGACTAGGCTCTGGACAACCTACCTATGGACTGTTACCCATGATAACTTGCCAACCATATCACCCTAGAGGGTTCATTAGCTACCCAATTTCCATTAAAATTGTCGATCAACAAGTCAGTGAAAAGATAGTGTGTAGATGCTTTAGACTTAAAGTTACCTCAAATTAGAGGGCGGGTTGATAAGTCGTGTACTTATCACCTAAACTTATTTAATCACATTACAATAGAATTCAAGATGGCGAGGGCTCAGAAAACAAATCCACATTTTAGTGGATACCCAAGCTGATTAAGCCCAAAGACCTGAAGGGTCTTTGTGTTCAGATCCTAATGTAATATTTCCTAAGATTGAAAAGTCTTAATGTCCAAGTATTCCTTCCTAATTCAATTTATTATTATTATTATTATTTTATATATATAAATAAAAGAAAATAAAATGAATCTATGGAGTTGACGAAATAATTCAAAGATGAATATCCACCCCCATGCATATCTAATGCAATGTCCTCATTATATTAAAAAGACATAAAACAGAGTGGAAGAAAGCACCTGAATTGCATGAATGACGGGTCCACTCCAAGATAAACAAAAACTGTATACGTGCTGAATTTAACGCCTTCAGCTAGGCACACTATATAAAGAAGAGAAGTAAAGAATTCAGATGTGTAGGTCAGAATCAAAATAAAAAGATTCACTTTAGGACTTGCTAGCAGATGTCCACAGATGTGGACCAGATTGTGGTGCAAACCCATACCCCATGGTTGAAAATATTTAAGCTTCTGGATAAAAATTACCCAAAACCAAAAATCAGTATGCAACTGGGGTTGGGCCTGTGATTTTTGAGGATGCAACCCAAGACCAAAAAGTCAGGTTACAGAGAAATCAAGCTCAAAAGGATAATCAATGAATGTGTGCTTGGGTTGGTCATCCTCAGAATAAATATCGTAAGGGTCCTAGTTTGATGGTTTCAACTTAATTGGAACCCTTAGACTCGGTCTTCTACTTCCTTTGGAGTTTGCTTCCCAAATCAAAATTTCCTAGCTTCTATCCTCCTCATTCAGAATGTCAAATTCTGGGACCTCCTGCATATTAATCACCCCGTCTGAAATAAAGTCTAAAAAATGTGGCTGAATCAGAATTAACTTGGGTCTAATTATCTTAAAAACAGAATCATCAGTAAGCTCCATGGGGTATTACTGACAATCGGGGCATTGGATTGAATCCTTCAGAAAATGCGATTCTGCATCCATCATGTGAGCCCTAATAAGATTAGTTTCCTCAGTTATTAGGCTATCAAATGATTTAACTGATTCCACAGGCCCAATCATCTCACAAAAATCATGTTTTGTAAACTCACGTGGGACTTCGCAAATTGAATCTTCATCCTCAGAATCAAAGAAATCAAAATCTATTTTAATGTACATCCCAAAATCATCCATCACTTTTTGATCCATGGAGACATACGTTACCTCGTACCCTGGCTCAGGATCTCAGGTGAAGAAATCGAATCATCTTGAATTGGTTGCTCTAATTCAATCTGGTCAACCTCGTAACACGTGTCCCTCTAAACAGGTGCCTGAGCGAGTTCTAACATTGGTTCTCCTGAGGGGGGTTCATCCTGGGAATCATTCCATGATTAAACTAAAGCAACCACAAATCTCATTCTCAATTTTGCTAACTTCCCAAGTAAAAACTTACCCAAGTTCTTATCCTTAACATCCTGGAGCCAATCTAATAAATACTTATTCAGATCATCAATCATTTCAATCAGGGGCTCCAATTCTTCTTTGCAAGGTATTGGTTGAGCTTCTAAAGATTGTATAGTATTCCTTAAGTTAGCCAAAACCTTATCTTGAATCTGGTTAACCTGAACCAAATGACTTGGTTCAGGGTTGGGCAGGTTTGGGATGAATGCAGAGGAGTTAATGAATTGAGATTCATGATACTCTTCCTAATAATAGGTCATTTCGGATTGTTCAAAAGGTGGTGATGACCTAAATGCAGTGTATTCAGGGAATGGGTAAGGGTCAGTGTATCCTCCTTGATTGTAGATCGTATTAGGTTGTCCATGAAAGCGTGGCAATCTATAATCGATGTGGCTCTGAGAAGGATAGAAATCACAATTATGGTGTTCAGGGTTTGACCCTAAACACGGAGGTTCGGAACTGTATCCCCAATCCGAGTTGTCCCAACTAAGAGATGGTTGATTATAGTACAAGTCGGGATCATCGTCATGTTTAGGATAAGTCATAACAGGACGGAAGGTGCGGGACTGCATATGAAATGTGGAAGGATTCATGATAAATGGGAGGAAGAAAGGCGCCCTGCAATACAAACAATCAAACTTGTCTTAAAGTAGGCTAGCCTAAAGACCTACAGACTCCCAGAACCTGTCTTCAGATAAAGAAACGATTTGATCTACTTCTATCCATTCAATCCAACCAGTTAGAGGGAGGGACTGGGGAGAAGGTTCTTCCTTTGGCTTGCACCTCCAGTTCCTAGTGTACCCTCCAGCCGCGATCATTTGATTCTGCTCCCCTAGCTAGACATCAGATTGAACAGTATTAACAGACTAATCGAAAACAATCTCGTTCTGGGCTCAGAAGAGTGAGTCGAATCCTTAAGGACAAGTCTACTCTATTTCATTTAGGGCTAGGTTTGAATGTGCTTTGGAATGTGATGGGCCCTTTATCTGGGTTGTGCCCTTAATGATTGATTGATGTGTGTGCATGCACAACCAGTGGCTTTCAAGCAAGATTATTTTTGATGCGGTGAATTTTAGGGTTTAGAATTAGGTTGATTTCAATAAGTTTGAGGCAAACCAGGTTTTCAAGCATGGGTGAAGATTGCTTTCCTTTTAAAATCAGAAATCAAGTGGAGTGCCTGGTATGAACCTAGATTGGAAACCCTAAGAGGAAGCTACTTGATGAGTTGGTTTTAGATTGAGTGGTGCGGCCTAAACAACTCAAACAATTGGCCACAATTGCACCACTGGATTAGGCACACAGAAATAATTAACCTAGAATGTTTCTACTCTTATATGTGTTGATTTGTGTGTACTTGTTTCCCAGATCAGAATCCAATTGAGTAAAAAAAATCAAGTAGGTTAAGTGCCTTGAATGTGGGTGTATGTTGTGTGTATGTTGAATTACCCCACAAAATTATCTTTTTGTTTTTTATTTTTATATGAGAGGATGACATGTGAGTGTGAGTGGAAATCTAAACAATCAAACTAATCCTAGGATTAATGCAAACACCTAGGTTAATTGGAATTTGAATTTAATGTGATAAAATGAAATCTATGGAGGAGGAAGAATGAGGAGCACTTACAATCGTCTTCAACTGCACTTTACTTCGATCTACCGCTTGGAGATTCCCTGATAGAGGTATCTGCAAAACAATAGATACGAGAGAAAGCAAGTTAGAAGACAGCAAAGTGCATGAAATGTGAAAAGAAGATTGGAAAATTGTTGCCTCCCCAGCAATGGAGCCAAAATGTTGAACGACAGAAGACTATGCTATTGGGATTGGTTTTGAAAACCTGTTGTAGTTCGAATAGCGAAGAACTTGGGTTCAACAAATAAAATTTATACCAGAATAGAAATCTCGTACCGAACTCAGGGAGGCTACGTCAATCAAAATTCGCAAGTATATTTTTTTGTGTTTTTGTTTAAAAAGCGGAGTAATTACAATGAAATGGAAGCAATATAAACAATAAGAGAGAGAGAGAGAAAACATTCACTTGATGTTGTAAAATGTTTGTACAACTAAGAAAGAGAGAAATTACACTAGAAAGCAGGAAAATTGTTACAACTAGAAGTAGGAAAATTCTACTCTAGAAAGCAGGAAAAAGGAATGGGAGAGAGAAGTTATCCTCCTTGACGATCGCTTCGAGGATGAGCCGGACGAGACAATGCCTGGATGACAAGGAATGGAGTGGGAAGAAGGAGGACAAAGTAGGAGGAATGGGAACAAGGCATCAGTTTGTCATCGTCGCGGGATCCGCTTTCGGAATGGTGGTGAAAATTTGATTTTATCTCTTGAGGAGCATCCCGGGTGTGGGACAAGCTTCTCTTGAGCTTTGGAGAGGGAGAGAAGAGAAGGAAGGGATGAGAAATTTGTATGGAGGGGGTCTCCTTTTATAGTTGCAAGGAGTGGGGGCATGTTGGACATTACAATTTGAAAAACATTAATTCAGGACCTTTAGTGATGGATAAATCCGTCACTAAAGGCCTAAACGTGGGTTTCGTGCCCTCCGCTTGCATGCCTCCTTGCCTCCACGTCCTTCAATGCACACACACGTCCGCATGCTCACAGCCATCCAATCAAGATATCGAACGACTTAAGACTGCCTATGCTTGCATCGCGGCCCACATGCGATCACGCGTAAGCATTACACGTCTGATCGCACGTGGGTGCTATCGCTCTCTCATCACCATCCGATCCTCATCGTGTGGCCCCGCTCGCTCGCATGCCCCCTCTCCTGCTCTTCAATTTGAGGCACAACGGGCTTGAACTCACATCTGATCGCTCACATAGCGCATTCGACCACTGCGCTATGCGTGGCTTTGTGTCG
Organism: Thalassia testudinum; assembly: GCA_037157565.1. NCBI lineage: Eukaryota > Viridiplantae > Streptophyta > Magnoliopsida > Alismatales > Hydrocharitaceae > Thalassia > Thalassia testudinum. Next base: position 64,628,377 of record JAZHRO010000025.1, on the reverse strand, counting down.
TGAGGTGGTTTCGAGTGTGCGGGTCTGCAGCTGTTGGATGAGCATCCAACGGTGGAGAATCGTCAATTGGATGAAGAGGGAAGGTAGAGGCAAGTCCTTGGGGGTTGGTTGGGCACCTGAGATGGCACCACATGGCGCCATCTTAGTTGTCCATCTTCTGAGTATTGTAGACGGTGCCACAGGTGTCAGATTGGACCGATTCTCACGCCATTAGGCTGCGATTGTCGATCCAAATCCATCCGTGTGGTCAAATTTATCATCTAAGATGCAGATTAACACCATCTTGGCCCTTGAATTTTAGGGTTCCTAAGTCTCTATCTGGTGCTACAGATGTCTGATTAGGGCAATCTTAGAGTCGTTAAACTCCAATCCTCGCCTTGATCAGATCCGTACAGTTGGATCTTCGATCTGAGGCTCCGATAAAAATTCGCTATGTCCCTGAACATAAAAAGGAGACAATTACTATACAATTTATACAACTTAATCTAAATGCATGATTATGCATGTTATGCACTATTTACAATGTATGTTGCCAATGTGACACTAGGAACATGCATTAATAGACATTTTAGGTTAATAAGATGTATGCACATCAATCTACAATCAAGAAGGATACACTGATCCTTACCCCTCCCCAGAATACACTACCTTTAGGTCATCACCACCTTATGAACAACCTGAAATGACCTATTATCAGGGAGGGTATCAAGATCCTCAATCCGTTAACTCCATCTTGTTAGCTCCATTAATTCTTTTTATTTTCTCTTTATTTTTGAAAAAAAAATTAAATTAGGAAAGAATACTTGGGTATTATGACTTTTCAATGTTAGGAAATAATACAGTAGGATCTAAATACTAAGACCCTTCAGGTCTTTGGGCTTAATTAGCCTGGGTATCTACTAAAATGTGGATTTTTTTATCGAGTCCCCGTCATCCTGAATTCTATTTCAATTTTATTAAGTAAGTTTGGATGATAAGTATACGACTTATCAACCTGCCCTCTGATTTGAGGGAACTTTAAGTCTAAACATCTACACACTATTCGCACTGACTCGTTATTCGGTGGTTTTAACAAAAATTGGGTAGCTAATGAACCTTCTAGGGTGGTATGGCTGGCAAGTTATCATGGGTAATAGCCCATAGGTAGGTTGTCTAGAGCCCAACCAACTAGACCATTCTTTTCCTGCTGCCTTTAGGTAAATCTTAGACCAGGGAAGCCACCTACTTAAAGAAAAAAAAAAAGTCCAAAGAGAAAAGAAAAAGAAAAGGAAATAGAGAAAAGGAAAAAAGAAAACAAAAGAAATAAGCCACACTTCACCGCACGAGTATGGCCGGCAAGTTATCGTGGGTAATAGCCCATTGGTATGTTATCCAAAACCCAGCTCAAGAAATGCACGCAAAAATTCCTAAAACACTTAGGGAGAAGCAGAGAAGTAGAATAAGCTGGGGAGATATACATTGGATTCACCCTTGTGTTGACTCCATAAAAAATAAAAGTAGGGAGAAAGCTATCGGTCATATAAATACACCTTTAGGAAGAATTCTTTTTAAGGTCACCTAGGGGAGTAGAAACCTGAAGTCCATTCCAATTGCCGATCAACGAGTCTATCACATTCACAAAAAGATGCTTAGAACTTAGGGTTATCATCGAGTCTTGGGTGGGTTGAGTGGCCATAGAAAGCCGCTCTGAAACCCTAAACTCAAAAAAATTCAAAAAAATTAGAAAAAAAAGAAAAAGAGAAAAAGAGATCCTTCTTTGAATAAGGTGAGGGCTTGAGGCGATCTGCATTTTGGCAAATACCTGGGCGCTGTTGTGTCTTTGAAGTTCAGGTCCTAAGTAAAAATTCTTAATGTTGAGAATGACTTTTGCTCGAGTAATCTACTCCTAATTCTTTTATAAATAGCATGTACTTTTTGCTAGGGACTAGCAAAAGATAGGCATGGGGGTGTGATGTACATACATCTAAATAGCCAAAAATGTCTATTTATGCATGTTCTTAGTATTATAGTTGCATCATACTTTATAAATATTGTATAACATGCATCATCTTGCATTTAGGTTAGGTTGTGTAAATTTTAGGTTAATTTTCCCTTTTTGTGGTCAGGTAACAGGGCGACTTTCAATCGAGGCCTCAGATCAAAGATCCAACTATACATATTTGATCAAGGCGATGATTGGAGTTCAATGACTACAAGATCGCCCCGATCGGACTTTCGCAACATCAGATGTAATCCGAGGAAGGTCAAAGAACAAGGGCCAAGATGGTGTCAATTTGCACTTTAGATGACAAATCCAACCACACGGATGGGTTCGGATCAATGATCGCAGCCTAATAGCACAAAAATCGATCTAATCTGACATCCATGGCACCATCTACAAGATATAGAAGATGGACGGCCAAGATGGTACCACGTGGCACCATCTCAACTGTCCAATCGGCCCAAGGACCCACTGCTGCACTTCATCTCCTTAACTACACAGACGATCTCAGCCGTTGGATCTTGATCCAACAGTTGAGAGAGCTCACGCCCAAATCCAAGCACGCCCTCTCCACATCTAAAGGCATAAGACCAGATGATCTTAACCGTTGGATCACCATCCAACAGTTGCGAGCACCCGGCCTTAAAACATCCACGCGACCAAAAGCACACTGCAGTGTAGCTGTCGAGCACTTTTCGTGAGCGAAAGGCACAGGTTCGATCCCCGCTGCACCTTAAATCAAGGCGCAGGTGCGAAGCGGCTGATTTCAACCGTTGGATGTGGTGCGAGCAATCAGATGGCATGCAATGTTGTTGCACGGATGAGTGAGGATCGTGTGTGGACGGGTGCTTGCGTTGAAGAGGTGCGGGCGCGATGCAATCTAAGCCATCGGATGCAAGATGGACAGTTGAGAGTTGGCATGTTGATATTAAAAATTATGCGATTTTTAAGATTAGGGTTTAAGTCACTGCAATGTGTAAATCCATTTGCTTTTAAAATTTGTAACCTAGATAGGGGAGTATCTAGGGTCGTCAAAGGAGGCAACTATTTGATAAATCAATCTCTTTCTTGGAAATGCGGAAATCACCTTTCTTTTTGGTCTTTTCAAATATATATGTATTTTTTTTAGGTTTTTGAAAAAAATGGGCAATCGCAAGATGGTGGTAGAAAAAGACTAAATCTAATTTAACTACTAGGTGACAAGAAAGACCCCTTCTCAAGCTCACCCTAGGCGCGTGAAGGCCTAGGATAGTTGAGAAGAGGGGGTGAAAGTGCTAAAGAAAAAAACTAAAGTAAGAAGAAGCTACACCAAGTAGAAAAGGCAACTTAATATTAAGCGGATTTCTATTTTACAAAAGTAGAGGAAAGCTTCTATTATGAAAAGTAAAACTAAAAAAATGAAAACACAAATCCTGGATGATGATGGTGAAGAGAGAATGCTCCTTGCTCCAACTATGGCTGTTCCCACAGTTAAAAAGGGTCCTCCTCTTTTTCTTAAACCAGAGATAGTCGCCTCCTAGTAAACCCAAGGGGGGTGTGTTGACTCCTCCAAGGTGGATGGAATTCCACCTTCAAAGGTTTCTCCTAAGGTGGCATGGACCACCTTTGATTCCTCCTCCACGGGTGGTAGTATACCACCCTCAAATCCTCCACTTCCTAGGGTAGGCGTGTACCCTAGGTTGTCCTCCAATGCCTGTCTTCCTTCCATGGTTGGAGTGGGCACAAGAGAGAAGAGAAGAGGGGAAGGCACCAAGGGGACAGACTATCCCCTTAATCTTCTTCTTCTTCTCTTGACCTTCTATGTAGGTGGAAATATGGGTTGAAAATTGTAGACAAGGGTGAAGATTTAATGGTGGTGGTAGGGGGTTTATATAGGAATGGTAGGGGGTTAAGGGTGGTTATAGGATGGATGGCTATGATGGGGGTTAGAGGGTGGTTATATGATCCTAGGGCTAGGGTTGTTGGCACCAAAATGGAGGGGTACTTGGTGGTTGGCACCAACCTTAAGTGGTAGCTAGGGTTGAGGGTTTGGTTAGGTGTGTTGTAGGGTGGAGATGGAGTTATATGGTGGTGGTTATGTGATGGAGGGAGAGAATAAGTTGGTGCCATTTGTAAGGTTGTGTTAGGTGGTGGTTAGGATGTTGGCACCAACTCTTTTGGGGTTAAGGGTTATGGTTGGCGTGGAGGTGAATGAAGGGTTAGGATGAGGCCTTTAGGTGGTGGTTATAAGGTGGAGGGTGTAGGTTGTTTGGCACCACATGAAGGGTTGCATGGTGGTTAGGTTTAGGTGGAGTTGGCTCCATTTTAGGTGGGTAAAAAGGCGGTTAGGTGGTGCCACTTTAAGGTTTCTAGAAGGGGGTTCTGTGTAGGGTTTAGATGTGTATATAGGGTGAGGTGTAAGGCTAGGATGGAGACTCATGTTGGCACCAAAATGAATGGATGTCTAGGACTTTTTGGCGCTGACATGAAGGGGTGTCTAATGTGGTGGTTTTGGTGGGTTGGCACCAAGAGGGAGTGGGTTAGGTTAGGGTTAGTTATGGTTAAGGTGGAGTGGAAGGCCATGGATTTTTAGGTGGAGCTGGATCTTAGATAAGCTAGCTAAGCAAGCTTAGCTAGTAGAGTAGAGGTGGAGGAGCTAGGGTTTATGGAGGAGAGTTGGAGAAGAGTATGCTGGAGCTGAGTCTACTGAGGTAGCTTGAAGGGGAGCTCAACTACTGAGCTTTAGCTACTTAGTTTTTATGCAAGTAGTAAATCTTGTGTAGTTGAGCTTAGTTGAGCTGTCTTCAACCTAGTTGGAGTTAGGTTGAGCTGGGATTGCCTCTGGTGAGGACTCCAGAGCTAGCTAAGCTACTAGTTGAAAAGTAGTAGCTCAGCTAGCTTAGAGATTAGCTATTGTGAGCTGGCTTGAGATGAGGTGAGCTGAGCTTGAGCTAAGGTGGATTCAGCTTAAGCTAAGGTGGACTCATGTGAACCTAGTTGAGCTAGTTGGAGCTCCCAAAGAGTTGGTGGGAGTTGAGATGAGCTAGACTCGGCTAGGTTGAGCTGAGGTGAACTCCAATCAACTCAACTGAGCTAGCTAGAGCTCCTTATGAACTAAAGGGAGCTGAGATGAGCTAGACTCAGCCATGTTGAGCTAGATCTGAGCTGACCTGAGCTAGGGTGAGCTAAGATGATCTCTCTTGAGCTACCATTCAGCTAAGGTGAGCTGAATGGAGCTAACCTTTGTCCAAGGGAGCTTGTATCCAGCCATGATGAGCTGAAATTAGCTGAGTCCTAGCCTGATTGAGCTTCCTCTTCAACTGTTGCCTTTTCGAGTGCTTGGGTTCTAGGTATTTGACTCTCTGCTTATCCCTAACACTCAAACAACACATTAGAAATCCAACAAAAAGTGCAATGCATGCCTAACCTAATTGATGCCTAAATGCAGCCCAAAAACCCCAGAACCCAATGCGGTGTAAATAGGTGCTCCAAGCAAACTCAGGTTCTTGCTCGGACACTATAGGTAGAGCACCGTCCAAGACACTTGAGCTGCTAAAATGTGCTATAATGGTCTGTCTAAAGATGTGAAATATAGATATGAAGTAGCGCCGAGGCGGTAACATGTTGACATCGCATCCTAAAAGGAGGTATCCTCCTTCTCGGCGGTGGGAACTCAAACCAATGATCTACTTCAGACTTTTACTAAGTTCAAACAAGGGGGTTTTTCTAATTTTTAGTGATTTTAAGGTGTTGGCTTGTGTGTGAAATTTGACATGGGAAGTTTCGCAAGAAAAGCAAGTTTTTGAATTAGAAACTAAGCCAGATACTTTCCATATTACAAAAGAGGATCAAGTCACCTGAACTATCATGAGTTTAGGTGGAATTTTGTAGAAGGATATCTGATCTAGTCTAAAAAAATAACCCTAAGGTTCTAATGATCAAATCCGTATCCTCATCCCTAGTTTGTTAAAGATTAAATCCCATTGTTTCAAAAGAGAGTTTTTCAACCTTAGTCCTGATTTCAAAATTTTCCTCAAAAAGTTTTTCAATATTTATATTTTTTTGGGTATACATGCAAAAAAATAAAAATGACTAAAGAAAAATGCATGTTTTTAGGTTTCGAAAATCCTAAATCGATCGTCAAAGTTTTAAAAACACTCCCCCTATGCTTAAGATATGTAATGTCCTCATGCGTTAGGTGGGAAGGAGGGATTACCTTAGTAAAAGGCGGTCAAATTTAGGATAGTTAAAACTTGGGGAAAAGAAAGAAAAAGAAGCAGAAAGAAAATGATGGGTTACCTCCTATCCAGTGTTATCTTTTACACCATTTAGTCGAACGTAGTGTACATTAGTGATCAACTATGGCTGGGTCGGTGAAATCGAGGGATTTAGATGGAAGATTCGAGGTATGATCAAAATAGGCCTTTAAACATTAGCTGTTGACTTGAAATGTCATATTAGTTTTATGATCAAAAAGATCAACAACGCCGTACGGATAAGTTTTGAGGACAATAAAGGGGCCGGTCAATTTGGATTTTAATTTGCCCGAAAAAATATGTAATCTAGCATCAAAAAGCCAAACGTGTTGATTAACATCAAAGTGTTTCCGAACAATGTATTTATCATGAAATTTCTTGGTTCGGTCTTTATAAATCCACACGTTTTCATATGAAAAATTACGTAATTCTTCCAATTCAGTTAATTGTAATTTTCTATGGATACCAGATGAATCCATGTTTAATTATTTTATTGCCCAAAAAGCCCTATATTCTAGTTCTACCAGGAGATGGCATGCCTTCCCAAAAATCAAACGAAAGGGAGACATGCCGAGCGGGGTTTTAAAAGCGGTATAGTTGGCCCATAAAGCGTCATCCAATTTGGTGGACCAGTCTTTATGGTCAAGCCTAACCATCTTTTGTAAAATATTTTTGATTTCCCGGTTAGAAACTTTTGCCTAGCCAAATGTTTGGGGGTGATAAGGTGTGAAAATTTTGTGATTAACCCCATATTTAGAAAGAAGGTGATGGAATTGTGAGTGAGTGAAATGTGAGCCTCCATCACTGATAATGGCTTTCGGAATGCTGAATCTTGAGAAAATATTCTTCTTAAGAAATTCGACAACCGCATGGTGATCATTAATGTGGGTGGGTATTGCTTTTATCCACTTAGAAACATTGTCGACGGCGACTAGTAAATATAAATACCCGCCAGAGTTGTTGAATGGTCCCATGAAGTCGATGCCCCATACATCAAAAATTTCAACCTCTAAAATAGGGTTAAGGGGCACCATATCCTTCCGAGTCATGTTATCGATGCTCTAGCAACGCACATAGGACAGAACAAAATGATGAGCATCTTTGTGCAAGCTGGCCAAAAGAATCCCGCATTAAGGATTTTAGCTGCAGTTTTCTTGCTCGAAAAATGTCCACCATAGGCCATTGAATGATAATGTGTCAGAATATCATGGATTTCAAAATCAGGGACACATCATCTAATGACCTGATCGACATAAATGCATAAAAGGTCGGGCTCCTCCCAAAAATAGTATTTAATATCAACAAAGAGCTTATCTCTTTTTGTTTTTGGCCAATCAACGAGGATTCATTCTGTTGCTAAATAGTTTGCGGTGGGTGCAAACTAAGGGAGGGTGGTGGCAACTAAAATGCTTTAATCAAGGAATTGATTAGGGGGGTCATTATGTCATTCGTCATAAGACAAGAGAGATGGTCGGCCACTACATTTTGCAATCCAGCATTATCCTTGATTTCCATATCAAATTCCTGGAGCAGCAGGATCCAAATGATAAGGCAGGGTTTCGCATCTTTTTTTGTCAGCAAATATTTAAGTGCTGAGTGGTCGATATATACAGTGACATGTGACCCCAAAAGATAAGATCTAAATTTTTCTAAGGCAAATACAATGGCAAGAAGTTCTTTTTCAGTAACCGTATAATTTTGTTGTGCATCATCAAGAGTTTTGCTATAATAATAGATCACAATGGGCTTCTTGCTAGCTCTTTGCCCTAGAACAGCCCCAAAGCAAAATCTGAGGCAGTTGTCATTAATTCAAAGGGACTATTCCAATCAGGTCCCTGCAAAATTGGTGCCTTGGTAACTTCCTTCTTCAACCTCAAAAAACTCCCCAGGCATTTATCATTAAAATCGAATGGCTGGTCTTTAGTAAGAAGTTGACTTAAGGGCTTGGAGATTTGGAAAAAATTTTGTATGAATCTATGGTAGAAACCCACATGACCCAAAAAGGATCTGATCTGTTTTACAGTAGTGGGCGGTGGGAGCTTAGATATATCATCTATTTTTGCTTTATCTACTGCAATTCCTTGTTTTGAAATAACATTGCCCAGGACAATACCTTTTTGGACCATGAAATGACTTTTTTCCCGACTGAGGACATTTTTGGAGAGTTCTTTCAAGGTTCTTGAGACAATGGTCAAAAGAATATCCAAAAATAGAGAAGTCATCCATAAAGACTTGTAAGCATTTACCTACCAAGTTTGAAAATATTGCAAGCATACACCTTTGAAAAGTCGCAGGTGCGTTGCAAAGACCGAAGGGCATTCTTCGAAAAGCAAAGGTTCTGAAGGGGCAGGTGAAAGTTGTTTTGTCCTAGTCCTCAGGATGAACTGCTACCTGATTATAGCCGGAATAACCGTCCAGAAAATAGTAAAAATCCCGTTCGGCTAACTACTCCAAGATTTGATCAATAAAGCAGAGCGGAAAATGGTCCTTCTTGGTGGCGGTGTTTAATTTCTGTAATCAATACACATGCGCCAGGAAGAGGTGGTTCGAGTGGCTATATTCTCCCCATTGTCATTGATGGCAACTGTTAGTACAACTTTTTTGGGCACTACTTGTGTTGGCCTAACCCAGGAGCTGTCAGAAATGGGGTAGATGATATTGGCATCAAGCCACTTAATAATCTCCTTTTCTACCACCTTAGCATAGTAGGGTTCAAGTGCCTTTGTGGTTGGCGGGCCGGGCGAGAATCGCCCTCTAAATATGTATGATGTGTACAGTAGGATGGATGAATACCCTTAAGATCAGAAAGGGTCCAGCCAATGGCTTTCTGATACTCAAAACCTAGAGAAGTTTGTGTTCTTGCACCCTAGTAAGTCCAGAATGTATAATCAGGGGCAGGGTCTGATTTGGACCCAGGAAAACATATTTAAGGGAGTCGAGCAAAGGTTTTAAGTCCAATTGTGGGCTCGGCTCTGAAAGAATTTCTACTTTTTGTGTTAGTGGTGAAGTGAGAATGAAAGGGTCAGCTAGAGTGCTAGCTGAATGTGTGGTTAGGGTGGAAGGGTGAGAGGAAGTGGATTGTTCAGGAACCATGTTAATGGCAAAACAGGAACCTAAATGTCAAATCTGTAAAGTTTCCTCCACTATATTTTCCATTTCTGAATCCGTGTCATCAAAGAAATCAGGTTCTTGGAACCTCCTAGAAGCTTGGAAAATATCTATGGTTACAGATTCACCACCACAAATGATCTTCATTTTACCAGAATCATAATCAATATATGCGCGGGCGGTAGCTAAGAATGGTCTTCCAAGAATTATAGGGGCAAACTTTAATGCTTCTGGTACCTCTATGCCCAGGACTAAAAAGTCTATTGTAGATAGACATTTTTTGACCTAGACAAGGACATCCTTAACAATTCCCCTTGGTTTAATTGTATATCGGTCTACTAATTGAAGATTAACCTCAACAGGCTTTAATTCTCTGATCTTAAATTCATCAAAAACAATTGTAGGGATAAGATTAATTAAGGCACCGAGATCCAACAAGGTGTGATCAAAGGAAGTATCATTAATGATAACTTGAATCAGGAGGGCACTTGGATCTTTTCTCTTAAGAGGCAGTCGGCTCTGCGCAACTGAGCTGACTGTCTTAGGAAGGATCACCTTTCCTAAATTTCTGGACTGCCTTTTTTGGGTACACAAATCCTTCAGAAATTTTGCATAGGCAGGGATGTATTTTATGACATCTAGGAGAGGGACGTTAATTTCAACTTGCCCAAATAAATCCATTAATTCCTTATCAATGGGCTCAGATTTCTTCTTTTCCTTATTTTGTGAAGAATGGAGGGCTTGTGGAAATGGTGCATGGATTCCCTGTTTTGCATTATTAGGTTCCTGAACAGTGTTAGAGGAAGATGGGGAAGAGTTGATATGTTTTTCATTGAAATGAGTTTCTTTAATAGGCAGGGGGTCTTGAGTGGTTTTCCCATTCCTCAAAGTAACTACATTTGCAGTCTGGTTGTTTCTAGGATGAGGATGGGAAGCTTGACTGTTATTGAAACCTGAGGGATGCTGAGGTGCTGGTTGAATGGGTTGACTGGGGTATCCACCTTTGAGCTGATTTCGTTGATTATTCGAGTTGGGCATGCGTTGGGAAGGTAAATTCCTAGTAGGTTGATGATCAGGAGCAACCTTAACTTGGTGTTGTAAGTTTGTAACCATGCGGGTTACTTCTGTCATCTAATTCTGCATACCTTGCGGAGTTTTTATGACCTAAGTATTAATATCTTCCTGGGATGGTCCAGGTTGATATGTAGGTTGCCCATAATTCCCAAAATGATTTTGTTTGGGAAAAGGAATCGTGTTCTGGTTTTCCCAGGAGTGATTTGAATTGGTCCTCCAGTTTTGATTGTAAGTGTTGGAGGGGTTTCAAAATTGCTCCTAGAGAGCATAAATATTTTCTGTGGTGGAATCAAGAATATTTTGATTCAAATAATCAAAATTCCCAGTCAATTCTTGTGGGAAATCAGCTGGAAACTACTGATCAGCAGGTGTGGCATCAATATTGTGCAAATTTTCTCTTCGAAGAAGTTGTGGAGAGTTAGTGTGTGGAGAGTTAAAGGGTGGAGCATTAAGGTATGGAGCTTGTTTGTTTGTGAGCTTTTCTTCCATTTTTTTCTGGTGAATTTGCATCTGGTCCAGTCGTTGAGCTAACATGTATAGATCATCCTGAGTGACTAGAATAGAGGTGGATTTGGAGTCAATTTCATTGACTCCGTGTCTAGTGTTTTGTGTTCTACCAAAAGTGTCCATTGAAGTCATATTAAATGAGTTTTCACTCATTTCTTCAAAGAGGAGATAGGCACTTTTGGCATCTTTATTAAGGAAATTGCCCCCACATGAGGCATCCACAAATTGCTTCAATTGATCTTCTAATCCATGATAAAAGATATGCACTAACTGGCATTGCGAAATTTCATGGTGGGGATAACTTCTTAAGAGTTCTTGGAATCTTTCCCAGGCTTCATGGTGGGGTTCACCAATTTTTTGTTGAAAGGTCGTTATGGATCTTCTTAAAGCGTTAGTTCGACCAATCGAAAAAAATTTCTTTAGAAAAGCGCTCTTTAATTGGGGCCAGGTGGTGATCGGGCATCCAACCGTTCTAACCAATGTGAATCTTTATCTTTTAGAGAGAGAGGAAAAAGTCTCATCAACCACACGTCTTCTTGTACATTGCAGGAATGAGTGGTTTAAGCGAGGACAGTTAATTCCTCGAGATGGCAAAAAGGATCCTCTCTTGGAATACCATGGAAATGCTTGATCAGGTTTAGAATAGCTGGTTTGATCTCAAAATCCCCTTGTGGTATGACCACCCCAGGTCTTTCCTCATAGTTGGAAGGATCATAGAAATCCTTAGGAGGAATGACAGGCTGCTTGCGGGGTGGTGGGTTTTGCCCTTGGTTAGCTAGGTTCATCACAATCCTAGCCAAATTCTCTTGATTTTATTGTAGTCGAACCAAATGGTCGACCATAAAGGAAAAGGGGTTTGTATTTTGAGTTTGGATTTGAGGGCCACCTAGCCCTGCAAGAATTTTTGGTTGCTCCAGATGAGGGAGGTTAGGAATGGGGAAGTCAGCTTGTGGGTCGGTTGACGGGTTAGAAGTGGAAGAAGAATTTTTTTGTCGGTTTCCCGAGTTTTCCATATTTTTAGAAGAGGAAGGAGAAGAAAACAAATATTTTCTAGTGCAGGGGGGAAAATCAGATGGTCCCTCAAGATGTGGTTTTTGGGACCTTCGCCTGTGCATGCACTTTTTTGGAAGAATTGGAGGGGAGGAAAAGAGATGGAGATGAGAGAAAGTGTGCAATTCAAACAACAAATTCTAGACCTAACTTAAGTGTGACTCCCTAGAAAATTAACCTAAGATTTGGTCTATCTAAGAAATAAGTAATCACTAGTGAATACCAGTTCTGTCAACAAATCTAGCTAAGTTGTTTAAGGGGAGGTTTGGGCCCAAGCGTTTTCCAAGAAAATCCCAGGTGCTTGTACAAACCTGCACCTGGTCGTTTGACACGGCCCCTCAGCCTGAACACCAGATATAGATGACAGAATTGATATCAACTAAAGAGAACTTAAGACCTAGATAGCATGCCTAAGTTGATGAAACCTTAAGGGTCAAATTGCTACAAATTTTAATTAGGTCTAGGATACTAATGTACATACGGAATGTGGAGGGCGTTGATTTGGGTATTGCCCTATTATTTCAATTTTTGTGTGTGTGTGTGCAAGAATTGGAAGTTGATTCCAATGAAAAACAAGTTGTCACACAATTTTTGTATTTCTATCTTTTAGGATTCAATTTAATTTAATGTGTTTTAGGGTTTCTCTTTATAAATGTTCAAACAAGTTTGAAACTTCCACAATCAAAGGAAAACAAGTTGTATTGGTGATGGTCAATTTCCTTTAAAAGAGGTTTTCTAGAAATACAACGGAAAACCCTAATGCAATTGGATCCTAAGGCAGAAAATTACTACCAATGAGTTGTTTTTAGGCTTTCTGTATTAAGTAGTGGTTCAAACAAGTCAAACAACACTACTACTATGAAGAAAATCAAACAAGGATACCAGAAAAGATTTTTTTAAGATTTTGGAAATTTGTTTGATAATTGTTTTGAATTATTATTTGTGCTGGTGTCAAAGAAATAATACCAGTGGGTATTTTGGACTTTCTGTATCACCATCGACGTCAAAAAATTTTGGTGATTTTATATGACATGGAGAATTTCACAAGGATACCAGAAAGCTAAATTTCATAAAAAGTGGCTAAGTAGAAAAAATCTAAAAATTTGCGGACAATAACAAAATAGGAAGAATAAAGGGTGTGACCCCTTTGTAGTCCATGAATTTTTAAAACTTAAATACAAAGTCAATTGAGTTGAAATTTGCAACAGATGTTTCCTACTTGATTTGTAATCTTTGGGTGAAATTTCAAGACTTTAGGAGGCTTGTGGTGTCAGGAATTGATTTTTCAAGTCCATACAAAAGTCTAGATCTGAAAAATAGAACACATACACTTGAAATGGAGTGGTGTTTAGTGGTGCAAACAAGCAAACAATGAGTTTTAAATTGTACCACTCCACTTAATTAAGATATTTAAGATCCTGAAAGAAAAGTTTAATATTTTTTTGGTAGTTTTAAGGATAAATGTGACAAGAAAGGGAGAACCAACCTAAAATTCCGTGGGAAAACAAGATACTTCAAGCTTCTCAAAATTTCCCTCTTTCTTTCTGCAATTGATTCCTACACACACAAGAGAAAAGAGAGACAACGGGATGAGATTCACTTCAAGGAGAAGAATTAATCAAGCAAAGCTGTGCCTCCCCGGCAATAGCGCCAAAAAGTGATACGAAAAATTACGTTGTTTTTAAGATTAGGGTTTAAGTTGCTACAACGTGTAAATCTATTCGCTTTTAAAATTTGTAACCTAGATAGGGGAGTATCAAAGGTCATCCAAGGAACCAACTATTTGATAAATCAATCTCTTGCTTGGAAATGCGGAAATCACCTTTCTTTTTGGTCTTTTCAAATATATATGTATTTTTTTTAGGTTTTTGAAATAAAGGGCCAATCGCAAGATGGTCGTAGGAAATGACTAAATCTAATTTAACTACTAGGTGACAAGAAAGACCGCTTCTCAATCTCACCCCAGGTGCGTGAAGGCCTAGGATAATTGAGAAGAGGGAGTGAAAGTGCTAAAGGAAAAACTAAAGTAAGAAGAAGCTACACCAAGTAGAAAAGGCAACTTAATATTAAGCAGATTTCTATTTTACAAAAGTTGAGGAAAGCTTCTAGTATGAAAAGTAAAACTACAAAAATTAAAACACAAATCCTGGAAGATGATGGTGAAGAGGGAATGCTCCTTGCTCCAACTGTGGCTGCTCCCACAGTTAAAAAGGGTCCTCCGCTTTTTCTTGAACCAGAGATAGTCTCCTAGCATGCCCAGGGGGGGCGTGCTTGACTCCACCAAGGTGGATGGAATTCCACCTTCAAAGGCTTCTCCTAAGGTGGCATGGACCACCTTTGATTCCTCCTCCAAGGGTGGTAGTATACCACCCTCAAATCCTCCACTTCCTAGGGTAGGCATGCACCCTAGGTTGTCCTCCAATTCCTGGCTTCCTTCCTTGGCTGGCATGGGCACAAGAGAGAAGAGAAGAGGGGAAGGCACCAAGGGGACAGACTATCCCCTTAATCTTCTTCTTCTTCTCTTGACCTTCTATGTAGGTGGAAATATGGGTTGAAAATTGTAGACAAGGGTGAAGATTTAATGGTGGTGGTAGGGGGTTTATATAGGAATGGTAGGGGGTTAAGGGTGGTTATAGGATGGACGGCTATGATGGGGGTTAGAGGGTGGTTATATGATCCTAGGGCTAGGGTTGTTGGCACCAAAATGGAGGGGTACTTGGTGGTTGGCACCAACCTTAAGTGGTAGCTAGGGTTGAGGGTTTGGTTAGGTGTGTTGTAGGGTGGAGATGGAGTTATATGGTGGTGGTTATGTGATGGAGGGAGAGAATAAGTTGGCGCCATTTGTAAGGTTGTGTTAGGTGGTGGTTAGGATGTTGGCACCAACTCTTTTGGGGTTAAGGGTTATGGTTGGCGTGGAGGTGAATGAAGGGTTAGGATGAGGCCTTTATGTGGTGGTTATATGGTAGAGGGTGTAGGTTGTTTGGCGCCACATGAAGGGTTGCATGGAGGTTAGGTTTAGGTGTTGGCACTATTTTAGGTGGGTAAAAAGGGGGTTTGGTGGCGCCAGTTTAAGGTTTCTAGAAGGGGGTTATGTGTAGGGTTTAGATGTGTATATAGGGTGAGGTGTAAGGCTAGGATGGAGACTCTTGTTGGCTCCAAAATGAAGGGATGTCTATGACTTCTTGGCACCAACATGAAGGGGTGTCTAAGGTGGTGGTTATGGTGGGTTGGCGCCAAAAGGGAGTGGGTTAGATTATGGCTAGGTTGAGCTGAGGTGAACTCCAATCAACTCACCTGAGCTAGCTAGAGCTCCCTGTGAATTAAAGGGAGCTGAGATGAGCTAGACTCAGCTATGTTGAGCTGGATCTGAGCTGACCTGAGCTAGGGTGAGCAAATATGAGGTCTCTTGAGCTACCATTCAGCTAAGGTGAGCCGAATGGAGTTAACCTTTGTGCATGGGAGCTTGTATCCAGCCATGATGAGCTGGAATTAGTTGAGTCCTAGCCTGATTGAGCTTCCTCTTCAACAGTTGCCTTTCTAAGTGCTAGGGTTCTAGGGATCTAACTCTCTGCTTATCCCTAACACTCAAAAAAACACATTAGAAATACAACAAAAAGTACAATGCATGCCTAACCTAATTAATGCCTAAATGCAGCCCAAAAACCTATTTGTGAAGCAAAATCCTAAGAGCTATGTTATTTTAATGCATAAGAATGATGATAAACTGGAGTTTATCACATGTGCATGTGTTAAGGCGTTGAAGCAATGAGTGTGTTCCCATCTTATGCCATCCGATCTCAAGATCGGATGGCTGAGAAGGTGCATACGTGCGTAGGCGTTGAGGCATGGGGAGAGGAGGAGGTGTGGCGTGTGCGGTAGCTACGACCACGATCTAGGCTTTAATGACGGTTTTATCCGTCACTAAAGACCCTAATTTAATGTTTTAAAGTGTAAAGACCTATTTTCCCCCTCCAATCTTCACCTATAAAAGGCCCTACGACCCCCGCACTTTCTTCATCCCTTCCTCTCTTCTCTCACCCCCTCCAAAGCTCTAAGAGCTTGTCCTAAACCCAGGATGCTCCTCTAGAGTAAAAATTAGAATTTTTCCACCTTCTCCCACCTTCGTGAAGCATCCTTCGATTGTCCTGTCACTCCATTCAGGAAGAGAATCTCGCAACGACGGCAATGTCCTGCCTAGCCCCCGGTTCTTCCCGCTTTTTCCTACTTCTTCCTGCTTCGTTCTCCATCTTCCAGGTGTCTCCCCATCTGGCTCATCCTCCAAGCTGCCGTCGAGGAGGATAACTTCTCTCTATCTTCTCTTTTACTGCTTTCTAGTATAGATTTCCTGCTTTCTAGTATAGATTTCCTGCTTTCTAGCATAGTGAGTAGTTGTAATTGTAATGAACATCAGCTTATGGTAATGAAATCCATGTTTATTTTATCTCTATTTTCTCTTTATTTTTAATATTCTCTCTCTATCTTCTATTCTTTATTTTTTAAGTAGATAGTTAGAGTAGATTCAATTTGACTAGCTAATCTACTTCGTGATTCAATTCGACTAGTTTTTATTCAATTTATTGAATCAAACGTCCACCTCCCTGTGTTCAACCTAGAATTCTTAGAGTTTCGGTATAAATTTATCTGTTGATAGATTACTTCGCAAATTGAACTATAACGATGGATTTTCAAAATCCAATTCCGATCACATAGTTTTTCGCACTCAACAGCGTATAAGGTTCAACTCCAACACATGAGGGATCAAGAAGGAGAAGGATCCAAGAAGAAGACATAGCTCTTGAAGCTATTCAAGAATCTGGAGAAACCTCAAGCAAAGAAGAAGAGGAAGACATAGCCCTCCTCTCCAGAAAATTCAGGAAGTTCCTCAAAGGCAAGAACTGGAGGAAGAAGAAAGAAGAAATCAAGAACTATGCAATCACTTGTTATAATTGCAAGAGAAAGGGACACATTAAGAAGGATTGTCCACTTCTCAAAAAGGAGTCAAACAAGAAGAAGAAGCCCTTCAGAAAAGATGGAAAGAAGAAAGCTTTCACTGCAACTTGGGATGAGTCAGACTCAAGTTCAAAGGAAGAATAAACCTTGGGAGAAGAAACTTTTCTAGATCTTATGGCTCTAGAAGATGAGGCAACCTCCTTTACTCAAGATGAATTGTTAGAATCATTCTTTGAGATGCATGATATAGCTAAATCATTAAAACTAGAAAATAAAAACCTAGCAAAAGCATTAGGTAAAGAAAGAGCACAAAAAGACATACTTGATAATCAAAACAAAGAGTTATCTGTTGAGATCACTGCATTAAAATCATAGATAAACAACTTAAAGGTAGATATAGACAAACTAAAAGAAAACTTTGCTATTCTATTAAATGATCTAACTAAGTTCACAAATGGAAGTACAAACCTGCATAAATTGTTAGGAACATAAACCCAAAGTGCCACAAAATTTGGGTTAGGTTATATACCAAAAAATGATCATGAAGCATCTAGTTCTAGCAAAGGGAAAGGTAGCTTGCCAAAACAAGCAACACAAACTAACCACCATGGACCCAAATAAAAATGGGTACCAAAAAGTATATTGCAATCTTGTTTTGTAGGTTCTGTAGATTATAAGAAGTGGACTTTCTAACAAACAAATGGAACACTGAAGCCACTCTATCAAATAAAGCCTCACAAACACAAACCACTGACAGGAAAGAGAAGAAAGATGGCTAATGGACAACGGCTGTTCCAAGCACATGACCGGCGATGAAGACCTATTCTTGTAGCTCAACCGTCAAGAAGGTGGTACGTTCATGTTTGGGAACAACCACAAGGACCGTATTATTGGTACTGGCTAAATTGGTAACTCATCTACTTTTAATAATGTACACCTTGTTAGCGACTTAAAACATAACCTTTTAAGTGTTAGTCAAATATGTGATAAAGGTTATAAAATTACTTTCACATCAAAAGGTTTTAAAATTCGTGATAAAGAAACAAAACAAATTATTCTTAAGGGAAATAGACATAAAGACATTTATACTGTAAACTTCAACAAATGAGATAGTGTTGAATGTCTAGTCATATCTGACAAAGAAGCAACACTTTGGCATAAATGATTAGGTCATGTTCACATAAGGAACATCAGTAGACTTGTGAAACATGAGCTCGTCAAGGGTCTGCCAAAGATCAACTTCAAGAAAAGCAAAGTTTGCGATTCTTGTCAAGTTGGCAAGCAAACTAAAAATCCCTTCAAACCAAAAAGGATGGTTAGCACTTCACAACCTTTGGAGCTACTTTACTTAGACTTGATCAGACCAACCAAATCCAAAAGCCTA
Source organism: Thalassia testudinum (assembly GCA_037157565.1). Classification (NCBI taxonomy): domain Eukaryota; kingdom Viridiplantae; phylum Streptophyta; class Magnoliopsida; order Alismatales; family Hydrocharitaceae; genus Thalassia; species Thalassia testudinum. Next base: position 64,610,088 of record JAZHRO010000025.1, on the reverse strand, counting down.
AGCGGGTGTAGATATTGTCTAGTCATAATTGACAACTTTTCTAGATTTACTTGGGTATCTTTCTTAAAAAGTAAAGACTTAACCTTCAATGTTTTTAGCAAATTAGTTAGAAGACTACAAAATGAAAAAGGGTCTGAAGTAATTAGGATTAGGAGTGATCACAACGAAGAATTTGAGAATGAATCATTTACCAATTTCTGTGATCAATATAGGATAAAACATGAATTTGCCTTCCCTAGGGTTGCACCTCAGAATGGTATAGTTGAGAGGAAAAATGGGACTTTACAAGAGTGTGCCTGCACAATGCTGTGCGAGTCAAGGCTACCTCGATATTTCTGGGATGAGGCTATAAACATTGCCTGTTATATTCAGAATAGAACCTTGATTAGACCAATTCTAAAGAAGACACCTTTTGAACTCTATCATGGAAGAACACCTAGAATCTCCTACTTCAAGATATTCGGATGTTGATGCTTTATACTTAATACTAAAGACAATCTTGATAAGTTTGACACCAAAAGTTCAGAAGGAATTTTCTTAGGTTATTCAACTAGATGTAAAGCCTATAGGGGTTCTAACAAGAAGAATTCTGTTGTTGAGGAAACCATGCATGTATCTTTTGATGAAACTTTAGTTCAACCAAAATCTTCTACGATTGATGATGAAGATCCAATAGCTGATCCATCAAACATTCTAGAAGAGAATATTTCTAATGAACTACCTAGAGATATTTCGTTTGTGAAAGATCATCCAAAAGAATTGGTGATAGGTGAATTATCAAAAGGAGTTCAAACTAGATCTTCCTTTAATAGTTTAGCTTTCACTACATTTGTTTCACAATTTGAACCCAAAAATGTTAAGGAAGCCTTGTCTGATAATCACTGGATCATTGTAATGGAAGATGAGTTAAATCAATTCAAGAGAAATCAAGTATGGGAACTTGTCTCAAAGCCTAAATCTCAAACCATTATAGGAACTAAGTGGGCCTTTAGGAACAAACTCAATGAGTCAGGAGAAGTAGTTAGATATAAAGTAGACTTGTGGACCTAGGGTACAATCAAGAAGAAGGAATTGATTTTGATGAAACATACACTCCTGTAGCTCACCTAGAATCCATTAGGATGCTACTAGCCTTTGCCACCCATATGAAATTTAAACTTTTTCAAATGGATGTCAAAAGTGCCTTCCTAAATGGATTCATCAAGAAGTCTACGTTAAATAACCTCCAGGTTTTGAAGATACTAAGTATCCAGAGCACGTATACAAATTAAACAAAACTTTATATGGACTTAAACAAGCTCCACGAGCTTGGTACGACAGATTAAAATCCTATCTAATTGAAATGAATTTAAAATTGGTCAAATAGATCCAACCCTATTCATTAAAAGGAAAGAAAATGATCTCTTAATAATACAAATATATGTTGATAACATTGTTTTCGGTGCTACTAATGATCTATTATGCTAAGACTTTGCAAAGATGATGCAGGATCAGTTTGAGATGAACATGATGGGAGAACTTCGATTCTTTCTCAGACTTCAAATTGAGCAGCTGACCTCTGGAATCTTCATATCTCAAACAAAGTACACATCAGAGATATTGAAGAAATTCTCGATAGACAAAGTCAATGGTAAAAAAACATCGATGGCAGCTTCTACCAAATTGAAAACTGATGACATAGGTAAATTAGTAGATCAGAAATTATATAGAAGCATGATAGGATCTTTGTTATATTTAACTGCAAGTAGACCTGATATATTATTTTGCACTTGTTTGTGTGCTCACTTTCAAGTAAACCCTAAAAGAAATACATCTAAATGTTATTAAAATAATACTTAGGTATCTAAGCAACACACAAGACTTAGGATTTTCTATCTAAAGTTAGATACATTGGAACTATATTCCTTCTGTGATGCAGATTATGCAAGTAGCTTTACAGATAGAAAGAGCACTAGTGGAACTTGTCAATTTCTTGGAAATTCCCTAGTCTCTTGGTTCTCTAGAAAACAAAATACTATTTCACTCTCCACAACAGAAGTAGAATACATAGCTGCATCTCTAGCTTCTTCACAACTATTGTGGATGAAACAAACCTTACAAAATTTTGGCCTATCCTATAAGAACAACAAAATACTATGTGACAACACTAGTGCAATCAACTTATCTAAGAATCCAGTACAACATTCTAGGACTAAACATATAGATGTTAGACAACATTTTCTAAGAGATTATGTCTTAAAAGGAGATATCAATCTATAATTTGTTAACACAGAAAATCAATTAGCTAATATAGTCACAAAACCTTTGCCAAAAGAAAGATTCAACCAAATTTGTCATTCATTAGGATTATCAAGATTAAAAGAACTCAATTAACATATTTGTTGTTGGCATGTATAACTTAATTTTTCTTAGAACAATTATATTTTTATACATTGCTTATCTAGACTCTTTATTTATGCATGAAGATTATCTCCTTCAGTTTTATGTTCCTCTTTATCTCTCTTATATTGCATGATATTTTTGACTCTTAAATTACATGATTAAAAGAGATTTAAATCTAAAATAAATAGTAGCATGTTTTACTTTTCGCTGAAACAAAAATGGGGAGATATTATGCAAAACTATTTTAAATTTCATAATTATAATTTTGTTGTCATCAAAAAGGGGGAGAATGTAAGCAACTCTATTTTGATGCACCAAAATTATGCTTATTGCTAGACTAACATTTCAGGACTATCTTGGATTAAATCATTAATGCGTCTTTCAAGACAAGTGCAGATAGTTGTTGATGTGTGTCTTTTTATCTTTATTTGAGTCTAGGACATTATTGTAAAGAACCTCAAATAAAACTCAAAAATGAATTTTCATGTATCTTTTCAAAACCAAATTTTTAGGGTTATTGATCGACCAAATTAGTAAATTAATCTACCAAATTACCTTGATCGACCAACAAACTTCATTAACCAATCAAATCAACACATTTTAGGAAGTTGATAAATATCATTTTGATCGACCAACCAAGTAAATTGATCGATTAATTAGTGATCGACCAACCACCTTAATTGATCGACCAAATTGCCTTTTGATCGACCAATTAACCTTAATTGATCAACCAATTTAATTTCCTATTCAGGCAAAACTTTTAGTATAAATAGAGGTCGTACGTAGCCTATCTTATTAACAACTTTCAAAAGAAATACCTTTCAAATAGTAGAGCCTCCCGTGCTTACTCCAAAAGCCTTCGCGTCCTATTCTTCATGTTCTTCAAAAGCATGACGCCACGAACCTCTGTGAAAAATTTGATTTGATCTTTTATTGAGGTTCTATAGATGTTTTTTTGTTATTTTATCTTGTTGCTTTGATTTACGGATCCCAAGATTGTTTGGAAGATCTGTAGTTGTTGTTTTTGCTTTTCTTCAGGATAAAAAGAGAAGTGGATGTAAGAGGTTGTGCCACCCTCGTTCAAGTGGTACAGTTAGTGGATTGACTAGCTTGGACTAGTTGAAAAAATCCTAAGCTGGGAGACTTAGGTAGTGGCTTTCACCCAATTTGGGTTTCCACTATAAATCAAGTGTACTCTGTGCTTGAATCTTTTGTGATCTATATTTGATCTGTGCATATAAATATTTTAAGGCAATACTATTCACCCCTTCCCTCTAGAATACATTGCGATCCATAGGATATCCTCCTACTCACATAGTATACCTCTTCCCTACATTATGTCTTCATCTTTATTCAAGGGCTTCTACTCCAGCTCTAGCTTCTTCCCTGCTCTAGATCTAACTCCAGGCCATCTCCTAAGCTTCTTATTGCTTACAATCCACACAGTACATTGATCAATGCATTATTGCATTATTTCATGATTATTTAAGTAAAGCAGAGGAGATGCTATGTATGCTACTAATGCATGAATTATACTATAATTATGCTAAGTTCTAACTTAATTCAGATCATTTAAGTCCTATGATTGCTACTCAATCACCTCTCCTTGGGCATAGTAGTTGAGTCCAATGAGCTATGGAGGTCTTTTTGTCAGGAAGACCTCCCAACTGATTAAGAGGCGTGGAGCACTAATGGCCATTGGATGACGATCCAATGGCCCATATCTAATGGTGTAGATGGAGAGAGGCTGCGGTGGCCCTTGGGCAGCCTGGATGGCAACCATTCATCATCATCTCTTCTCAGGTAGTGCTATAAATGTCGAATTGGGTCAATTTTTGCACAGTTGGGCTACGATCGTCGACCTAAACCCATTATTGTGATCAGATTTGTTGTTTGAGGTCTAGATGCACATCACTCTACCCCTTGACCTTTGATCTTCCTCAAACTACATATGATGCTACGGAGATCTGATTAGAGCAATTACAAAGGCATTGGACTCTGATTGCCGCCTTGATCAGATCTGTACAATTAGATCTTCAATCTGAGGCCTTAAAATGTATTGCCTTCTCCCCTAGCCATTAAAATAATATAATTAATGTACAAATTATACAATCTATACTAAATGCATGAGAATGCATGTTATACAATATTTATAGTGTTGGATGCTTCTACAAGCCTAGGAACATGCAGAAATAGGCAATTTAAGCTAAATAGATGTGTCTACATCAATATGCCATCATTAGATTCTCTGAAAATCCATTCACAAGGACTATTATGATCATCAGTTGTCCAGAGGGATCTCCAAATTTTCTATAGACATCTAACACTTTGACACAAAATCCCTGCAAAAGATCTAATGGATCAGGAAGTGTTTCAGAAACCTTCCCCCCATTTTAAATGTCCAATTTTATCATTAGACATTTGATATATCCTCATCAAATGTCTAAATTATAAGAACAAGATCCATGTACAAAGTCCAAATGAAGCTAATAAAATTCCACTTCAATTTTAGATGTCTAAACTTCTCTTCAAACGACTTATCCTACAGCATCAGATGTTTGATCTTTTAGGCAGACATCCAATAATACTATCAGGTGCAATTATTGCCCTAATCTCAATGGAATTTTGTCCAAATCCTCTTGTATTTGTTTCCAACGGCTAAGACAAGTATCCCAAGCCTTCTTGAGCCTTTTGTTGAGCTCTATAAATTGGACTTAACACCTCTTGAGCCAATATACACCATTGGAAATAGAAATCAAGTCTTCCACTCAATATTACTCCACATACACCTTGCCCAACTCTAATCTACTCAATCCACTTGGGCAACTACTTTCCCTTGCTACACTTCATATTGTGATCACCTTAGGGAGTTTCTAATTCTTATAATAGCACATTTTTATATTATTATCTTGTTGTGAGCTCTATAGGTCGTGCTTAATTTTTAATTCAATTTTCATACTGTTGTACTTGGGTATTTGACCTATCGGGTCCCCGTCTCTTCCTGATGGAAGGGAAAAACCACTATTTTAGGATTGTAGGTGGGTTTTGTAATTGAGGTACACCGCCCTCGTTCAAAGTGGTGTGGATAGTGAATTGTTGATCACTTGGTGATTAAAATCCTAAGTCAGGTTGATTTAGGTGATGGTTTTTACTCGACTGGGCTTTCCTCCTAAAAATCTTAGTGTTCAATTGTGTGATTGTGCTTTTGCAAATTTTTACTTAGATATATTTTCTTGAATTGAACTATTCACCTCCCCTCTAATGTATTTTCAGAATATTTGGTACATATCCAAGCAAAAAAGTAAAAGCAAAGGGTCTACTAGTTTAGTACATTATCAAGAAAACTAGGAAATAAGATAACTATTACTAATAAGGAGAAATGGATAATTGATAAGTCCTTGTCTCACTAGTTTGCATCCCACTCCAAGATTTCTTTGATAGTCGCCTAATCTTAGGATGCTTCACCTGCATTTAAAGTTAGGCTAATAAGAAAAATCCTAGTAGAATGTAACTAAAACTAGATAACTAATGTATAAGCAACTGAAAGAAAGGCATGAAGAATATAATAAGGAAATAAAGATGAAAGGAATGGAAAATTTGTAATCAATCTAGTACTTAGAACTCAGTGGCATCAGTTAATAATAACGTAGTTCATAGGTTAATTAACTTTTCATTATTCCATGATCCATTGTTTTATTTGTTGAAGATTCTAGTTATAGATCTAGACTTGTCTCTACTCGTAAGTCCCTCAAATTGCACTCAACTGGAGTTCACGATATCTTACTTGCTTTGATAACCTATGACATCATATGCGATTGGCATACGATCTCAAAATAAACTCAAGGAGGGATCCATCTCAGGGGTAAGGTGTTGTCTACTTTGGATAGCTCTTCTCCTCGCAACACCTATGAATAGAACTTTTAATGGCTAACACTAAAGGGAAAACCTAAGGTCATTTCTAACAAGGCCTAAGTTGTAAGGAGGCATGCCATGCCACTCCCTGGCCACAAACAATAGTTGATTATATAATATATATATGTATGTATGTATGTATGTAATAGAGTGAGTGATCCAAGAAATCATTTATTAACAAAATTTTTCTAAACAACTTTAGAGTCAACTCATAAAATTATTTTCAAATAATTTATGAGTAGAATTCACAATATCCTTAATTACTGACAATATCTGATTAATGAATGTAAAGGAGGTTCGATTCATATCATTGCTCACAACTGTTGGACTACTTATTTCTAATTTCTATCACTTGTCCCAATCAATTAATTAATTAGTCATCGTAACAGTTCCAATTCTATGAAAATTAGAGTTCACTTCATACATAAAATAATAAGGCCTCCTTTAATGTAATTAAACATCCTATAAATAATCAAATCAAGGTAATAATCTAAAATTTTGTACTTAATCCTCTTTAATCTAGTACTTAATCATGGTGATCTCCTATTAGAAAATATTCATAACAAATCATGCATTCCTATATAGGATAACGAGCATGAGTATCAAGATGTAAATAAGTCATTAATTCAAAAGTGTGAAGCCAATCAAATCATTTAATATCAAGGAAGAGTGTGTAGACAAGCAATAGAGAATAACTATAATGAGAGGTGACCATTAGAACCCAAACCCCTACCTTGTTAGGTATCTGAGCCAATTTTTGAAATCTCCCAAGATCTCAATCGTCCAACATATAAACATAAAACAAATTACATGTGCAGTACATAATATCACATACATATAGAGCATATTAAAGAAAAAAGAATCTGAATTGGAATAAATGTCGGGTTCACAAATTTCATTGCTTGGGGGTCAAATCATGCAGATTGACCTTCCTCTTTTAGAAATTCCACTTAAAATATCTAATGACCCTAGAAAAATCCCTATAAATTCCAAGGCGATATTATTTAGTGGAGAATCTTTATGAGCATTTTGGAGAGCATATGATCTAATTTTCATACGATTTGATCAAACATGCCATTTGAAATGTGAAAGATCCGAAAAATCAATTCGAAAACCCGTTGCATCCTTGAGTTCAACTGGGACTCAAAATCTATAAAGTAGATAGTCCACACCTTGATTCTGTAAATTTTAGTTGTTCAGGCAATTGCGACAACTATACTACAACTCGTTCTATTACAACAATTTATCTCACATTTTCACCACCAAAAAAAATGGTGCTATTGGCCGAGAGGCATGACTATTTTTGAATATTTGGGATTTTTTTTATTTTAAGGTTCTTGAAATCCTAATCCATTTTTTGTATTTGTGATTTTTGTGTAAGAACGATGTAGGAAATCTATGCATGCATCGAGTGCAGTTGAAGAAAAATCATGTACGCATAAATCTTATCCCTTAGTTTAGTTATTTTATTTAAGGGATTTGTTCTTAGAATAATCTAAAAAAAATTCAAATTAAAAGAAAAGAGTTAGGTTGTTTTTGTTAAGCATATCCTTTAGGTAGTTAGTTAGGTTTGAATTTTAAAAGAATAAAAAAATTTTATTTGAATTCAAATTTTCAATTTGAATTAAAAAAATAAAAAAAAACAAAAGGAATGGAGTAGGTGTTTGTTTTGCAACATCTTATCATTAAACACAGCCAATCCTTTCCCTCATTTTTGGGCAGACCTACTTTCCATTTTTCAAAAGTTCATTACTATATTCTACAGTCCCAAAATTAACAAAATTTTTAATTTCAGTAGGGATTGAAACCTTCTTTCATTTTCCACCATTCCTACAAAAAAATAACTTCTATGGAATTTTAAAAAAATCAAACAGTGTGAGGGGGTTCGACCTATCTAGGCCCTGAACTTAATTTGACTTTCAAGAATTAATTCTGATAACATACAAATCTGATGTAAGTGAAGTAAATTGCATTGGAAATCTCCTGAAGCCTAATGTTTATAGTAAAATTTTCAAAATTTTCTAGTCTAATTTACTATACCTATTCACTATTTTATTACACCTATGTCTAATTGACCTGTGTGACATAGTTAGACATATAAAATCAGAATAGATTCAATATAATAGTAAAAAGTCAAAAAGAATATTTTCTATGATCCCTACTTGAAAGTAAACTAGACCCAAAAGTTGGGACTGATTGGTTATTGATTTCAGCTTGTAGGGAGTTTTCAATTCATTGATTGAATCTGTAGTCCTAGTAGAAGCTCAAACCTAGGTCAACCTTACTTAGGTTTAAATTTTCTAGAGACTCAAAACACTTGATTGAGCCTAGTTGGGTGTCAATTTTTGGTAGGTGAGGACTTGTACGCTTTCTTGAACACCTCATGTACATTTTAAAATTTATTCATTAAACAGATTTAGTACCAACCGCTTAGGTTCCTCTTCTTAGGATTTAGGGTTTAAACAAAGAGGAAATTCAAACCTGTGTTTGTTCACCACCGCTGCCTCAATAAATTAACAAGCATTAACCTCTAAAACATAATTGATTATGAACTTGAACTTTAAAATATGATCACATAAGTTAAAGGTCCTCATCTCTCTGACAAGGCACCTAGCCTTGTCTTGCTTCACCAATCCTTTGTAGCTAGTTTATGTTTGGTAGGAGGTCACTAAGACCTTAGTTGGCTGGCCCTAGGAGTCTTCTCCAAGAAGACCTTATCGCACTACTTCATTCATTCTTCTTCTCCTTCCTCCTCTACAGTCTTTGAAATGGTTGACTTACCTCTTCCTTTATCACATTACTTGAATCTACTGAAATCCCCGATTGCTTCCCCTCCCAACCCAATCATGACTCTTATTTATTCTGGTTGGGAGATCTTGCCTCAAAATCCAGGATATGGTTACTTTACTCCTACTCCCTATCCCTCGGGTTACAATGTCCCCCAAAGAACCAACTCATATTGGAGCCAAAACCAACCCGTAGGTTCCAGCACCACCACTAACCAATATGACTCTTTGGCCAAATTCACAGGCATTCCTGGAGTCCAGAGGAGATTTAACACACAATGTGCAGAACTCTAGGAACAACAAGGGCAAAGCATGGTCATGTTGGTTGAGTTGAGACAATAGACCTCTAACCTCATTGAGACACCACAGAACTTGTACCTTGACTCACCTATGGACTATAGCTATCATGGCACCCCTGTACCTTATGATATTTCACTTAAAGATTGGATGAAGACATCACAGGTATAGGGCACGACATTGGGTTTGGACTCCTTTCATTACACAATCAGCACCATTTAGGGCAGTATGCATTTTAACTCGTACCTGGAATCATACAACCTTGAGTGGAGAAATAGCCTTGATCATTCATGGTCACCATACCAACAAAATCAAACCAAAGATCAGTCTAGGCTTATCCCGAATTCTACTCCATCCATCTTAGGCCAACCATCCAGTCTAGACTAGCCTACGATTACACTTGAGACTATGATGAATTTTCTATTGGACTAGGACAAGAAACATGAAGAAAGGTTGACTTGTCTAACAAAGGAACTCCAATCTTAAGGGGATAAACCAAGAGACTTCAAGGAACTTCTTATCCCCACATCCGCCCCTACTTTTGACCCCTCCTCCAATCTATCACATTTGGCATTGTGATGGTATTAATTCCTTGACACAAATGAATAAATGAAAAATAAGGAGCCCACCTAAACAATCTGATCCAAGTGCATCTAAAAACCCTAAGGTCTGATCTGTAATAGACACTGACTCTAACTCTCGGAAGAAGAAGAAGAAGGCTCCTGGATTTAATTTCATCCCCATACCCTTTCCTAAGGCCTTAAACAAAGAAACAAAGAAGAAAATGACCTGCACAATGAAAGAGGTGGTATTATATGCAAAGTGAGTGCATTTGTTCTGGGAACTCTACCACCTAAAAGGAATGACCCTGGAAAACCTCTCATATCCTGTACCATCAAGGGATTCACCTTTAACAAAGCCCTTATTGACTGGGGGTCTGCTATTAGTTTGATTCCTACTACCCTTTTTGAACGCGTCAAGCTTGGAGATCTACACCATTTAAAAAATTCTTCCTTATAGGTCATACAAATGCCTTGAGAAGACCTATTATGACCTTTCAACAAAAACCTGGTGAATCTCTTCATGAGTCTTAGGAGAGATTTCAAGAACTCTTAAGAATTTGCCCGCATCATGAGGTACCGCTTTGGAAACTGGTTTAAATCTTCTATCATGGATTAGAATATCAGCTTAGAAGATTTGTCAATGCCTCATGTGGTGGGAATTTCCTAAATAAAAATGTGGAGAGTGCTTGTGAATTATTTGAGGAGATGAGCAAAAACTCATTCAACCATTCTTCCATGAGCACCTTTAGAAGAAACACTAACCTTCAATTTGGTGTTCATGAGATAGGCACTCATACTCAATCTATCCCTATTACTCAAGATGACATCCAGATGATTGCTTAAAGGCTTGACCAAATGCAAATTCACCAAAAGAAAATCAAGGAAAGAATTAACACCCAAACACTGACTCCACCCCTGACCCCACCTCACTTAAAAGAGAAAACTTGCATCATGTTGGTGTTGTCCCAGCTGATTTTAATTATTCTCCTAAGGCTACACCTGATTTGACTGAGACATTTGATTATGGGCACCTTAACACCTTTAGCCCTGTAACAGAGAATATCTCTATCCTCCAGGAATATTTTATAAATTCTTCTAATTCCTACAATTCAAATTGGGGGAATAACCCAAATTTCTCCTAGAAGACCACAAATAGGTTCCTTACAAAGGACATAATCAACCCTAGGTTCATGGACAAAATCAATACCAACATAAATTTTCTCAAGATGATATTAATACCCAGGCTATGAAAACCTTGCAGGGCATGAAAAATCAAATGACTGAAGTAACCCATGTTGTCAATAATTTGCAAAATCAAATCAAGGTTACACTAGATCAAAGACCTATAGGAAATTTTCCCTCCCAACTCGTACCCAATAATAATAATCAAAGGAACCACTATTAGGCCAGGAACCATAATCGATCTTTGTAGCCTCCTACTCAACCAGCACTTCAGTACCCTCTGGGTTTCAACCAAAACTAGGCCCCTCGACCTCCTCCTAGAAAAATCATATTGCCAATGTAGTTACCTTGAGGAGTGGGAAGACTACCCAAGATCTTGGGCCTTCGACCTTTACAAAAGAAACCCACCCCAAACCTATGCAAGTTGACTCTCCTCCCACCCTAACATAGGAAGAATATGAAAAAGAAGATTCCAAAGACAAAAATCTCATTCCCTTCCCTCAAGCCTTCCACTCCACCAATAATAAAAGAAAGAAAATTGATCCCACAAATCAGGAACTCATGGAATTATTCAAGCAAGTAGAGATTAATATCCCTCTCCTAGATGTAATCAAATATATTCCTACCTATGCTAAATTTTTAAAAGATCTTTGTACTCCCAAAAGGCAGGACAAGAACCTAGGAAAGGTGATTCTTTCAGAGACAGTTAGCTTAGTTGTGTAGAGCAAGCTGCTTCTAAAAAAGAAAGATCCTGGTGCTCCCCTGATTTCAGTTGTCATTAATGACACCAATTTTGATCACACCATGCTTGATTTAGGTGCGTTTGTTAATCTTATCCCTACTATTTTATTTGAGGAATTTAGATTTGGTGAAGTAAAACCTGTTGAGTGATGGTAACACCATCATCTGCCTTGAGTGGCCTAATTTATCCAAATTCCAAGGTAAAATGCTCCTTAATAAACATAAGAAGGGCGTAATTCAGTTTTGTGTTGAATGCAAGAAGAAAATGGGAAATTAAGCTAAGTCTACGATTTTAATTCATAATCACAAATGCACGTTAACTAAGGGGTGAATCAGTGCCTAAGCTAAGGTCAATTGAACTTAAATTCCCAAGAAGTGGGCTCAAACTAACTGAATCAGGGATTCTTGAGAATTGAATATTATTTTAATAATAAAAACCCTAATTACAACCTTACTTCAATTGAACAGGTTCTGGTGGAAATAAATGTAATCTAAACCTCCTAACAATCATTGAAAAATATTTTATGAGGTTTGGAACTTTCACTTTGACCAAATGAACCCATTTTTACCAAAAATAGGGACCAAGGTAGGAAATTACTTCATTTTGGGCTATAGTGTAAATTACCTAATCAAACTTCACCAAAACCCAAAAGGTTTGTCATGATTATATTCCTTAGGTTCAAATTAGGTTACCCTAAACTTTGAGCCCAATTGGAGTTCATCTTGACTTAGTTTGCATTTTAGCCCAATTATCTCTATTTATTACATAGAACCCCTTAACCTTTGATTTTTCTCACAATTTGGTCCTTTCCCTTCTTCCTCATCGAAAAGAGGCAAGCAATAGTTGCAGAATCAAACCCAAACCCACAAATCTTCAATTGATGAGAACTCCAATTCTCAACCAAATCCCAACAAATTTGGTAGGATTGGTCTTCAGATCATGGCCAATCAATTGAACCCAATCCCAAGCTCCAATTTGGAGCCATTAGCCTCCAATAAATCAAGATTCGCGGAGCTTTAATCAACCAAATTTGCAAAGCAATCTTGAAGATTTGAGGCAATTCGTTGCAATTCCATCCTCTATATAAGTTCTTGGTCGTTCCCAAGCATAATTTGGTCAATAAATAAACGCTATTCCCCCTATTCTTCTTCGCCACGGCCGCACGTTCTTTAACTCCGATGACTCTCTCCATTCTCCTTCTTTCATGCATGCTCTGGCCAAAATGGCATTGCCATCATCTTCCCTATCTTCCTCCAACCATAGCCAGCCAAAGCTAGGTTGCTTCGACCCCATCTTCGTTGCTGATTCCTTCACCGATGCACTCATCTTCTTTGCGTCTGGCCATCCAATGCTAGATGTAATTCTCCCTCCTTCATCCCAATTAAGTAGCTCTTTCTTCTCCTCTCTTCCCGTAGATTGTTTTAGAGTCCTTAAACCTAGGATTTAGCCCTGTTTCCTCACTATTCTCCTTCTCCACGACTTGCAAGAGCTTTGGCAAGCTTGAACCCAATCACCATGCCATCTTCCACCTTACCACTCACCTTACAAGTAGCACGAGGTCTCTGTGATCAAAAGCCTTCAAGAAATTGAGGCTTTTGATCAACCAAAACCTCTACCATACACCACCTCCACCCACCACCTTCACCATGTTCAGTCAACTTTCTCAGGCCATTTCATGTCAAATGCATGCCACCACCACCTTCATTGACTCACAGCGAAGGTCCTTGAGGGTTTAATTGGGGCCAAAAGCCTATATTGTGTTTCAGGTATCCAACCGGTGTCACCTTCTTCTCCGATGTCATCGAGCAATCAGTTAAGGTCTCATCCTCTCCATGCCCAGAATCATCTGAAGAAGCCATCTATGCCATTGGATTCGAGATCCAACATCCATTGAGCCTCAATCAAGTAGCATCCTCTCACTGCGAGGTAGTAAAGAACACGAAGGAAGGAGTGGGACTCAATAGTCCCACATTATGGAGACTAGGGACTCCAAAATGAGCATAGAATGCATTTGTGACATTAGCTTACCACTCAAGGTTTCAGGGGGTTTGGTCCATTATTCACACATGCATGCATGTCCACACACACAGAGGCATGCCTGGGCCAAATTGGGCTAGTTTTGAACTGGGCTTGAGTGCATTCTGGATAGGATTTTGGTGTGCTTTGGCTGAAGGCTCTTCTTGGTTGAAATTTGGCCAAGTGTTGAAAGGCTTTACTTGGTTAAGAAACACATTCTTTTCTCTTACATTAGTCATTTCTTTTTGGAGTTTGCTAGTGATATTCATTGAGTAATATATTTCTTTTTATACCAAGATCATGTGCCTCAATTTATATTCACTTGAGTAGTGGTTTAAATTGCAAATTAATTTGCTCCCTGAGATGACCTCGGGCTCACAAATTCAAGATTATAAATTTAAATGTTTTCATCACTTTAGTCGCTAATGAGACACTCATCATGATCTCTAATTACCCCTAATTAACTAGTCTTCCTAGTTAATTAACTAAGGTTATGAACATATAAGGGTTAATTATAGAATAAGGGATATTTAGTAAAGGACCTTAAAATAAGTTTAAAATGTCATTTTTTCATTCAATTAACATTATTAATAATCTAGATAATAATTGGACTCAAAATCCTATTAATCATTCCCTTAATTAATAAGTTAAGTAACTAAAGCAAAATGTATACCTAAGTATATAATAACTTAAGTAATTTTACTTAATCTAATAAAATAATCCAAAAAGGTTAAAAATGTAAATTCAAGGTGTAAACATAATATTTACCTTATTTAATAACATATATAAAAAGTTGAAAAAGATATAAATTTAAATAAACCTTCAAAACCTGAGTTTACATTTTGGTCCTTAAAATTCATTACAATCGGGTCCATATTTCTCACACAGGTCCTTAAGTTTTATTACATTTAAGTCCCTTTTCATCATCTTCTTCTTCAGTCGAATGAACGGCTGGCGATAGAGAGTCACGCCACCGCACGATTACTGCCCTGCCGACATCAACCTTCTTTGTCCAAGCCCTTGCAACTTGCACTCACCACCTCCCCTTGATCCACTGGTCTGGACTAACTGGAAATCCTATTTTTCAGTGGGAGATAACCTCACCTTTGTCGGAGACGATGCCGGAGGTTAAGCTCCTCAAGCTCCTTCTTCAGCCAGACCCCGCCATTTTCTTCACCGCCAACTACTATAAATACCCCCTCACCCCTCTGATTTTACTCAAGTTGTCTCCCTTCCACCTTCTAACACTGCAGTCGACCCAATAGGCTATTCGTCTAAAACTCTGGCGACTTTCCATTTCATTTTCCGACTTCCTCCATCCATTCTGATCAGCAGAGGAGATCCGCCATGGTCTTCCGCGTCTCTGACACCGGCACTGGCTAAAGGAATCCTCTGCTCCACCTCAAATCGACCCACCGAAGATCTTTCTTCCACCCTCTGATTTCGTCGTCTGCTATGAACCTTCGGCGGAACCCTATTGACCCGTTCGTCCAGGTAACAATAGATTAGGAGTAGGAGTAGGAGTAGGAGTAGGTTAGCTTAGTTAGTTAGTTTAGGTAGTTAGATTAGAGTAATTTTAAAATTTTAGTGTTCATCTTCTTCGACTTCGACGAACTCCTTGAGTTCGCCAGAGCCTTAATCTTGTCTTTTTAAATCATTATTCACCTTCCTTTATCTTCCATGACCATTTCTATCACACTTAAACACTTAATTAATCATCTAATCGCCTAATTCACATTTCACCTCCACTAACTACTGTCACTATCCATGGTGATAGTAATCGACCTAATTCCACTTTCATAGGGTCTTTCATCATTTATCCACCACTTATGGACCCTAATCGACACTATAATACATATAAATATCACATATAAGTTAAATGACCAATCTTAATTAAGCTTCTGAGCTCGCTATCAATGGTGGCTCAGGAGCAATTCAAATCCTAAATTAAATATATATTTATGAATATAAACACTTGTTGACTTGTTTTAACCGCTCAATCGAGTGGTAAAATAAGTCCTGAGCTTAATTCAAATCAGATTTTTAAAGAAATGAATTCACTGTCAAATCTTGCAAATAAAGAGACAAATGAAGAATTGAATTTGATTCTGAGGTTCCTTGCAACCTCAGAATCCTTTTTAGATTAAAAATGGCATAATTTCACAGTCTGTACACTTTTCACATTTTTTGGACTCACCGGAGCTTCGGCGAGCCAAATCTGTACTTCAACCTTTAGAATTTGTTGAGAAGCTCCAGAATGATATAATGTGGATCACTGATTGTTTTAAGGATGTTTATTTGAGGATTAAATGACTAGAGCTGTAGAATGAAGTTTGTCTTCCCCAACTCCGGTGGAGTTGGAGAAGTCTAATAGAGAGATTTAAGAAGCATTGAAGGAACCTAGAAGCTTCAGTGCAATGCACTAAAGCTGTTTAAACCCTTAGAATACTGTAACAACATCTGAATGACTCTGACGAACAAACACTTTTTGGAGCTCAGGCGATGAGCCTGTAACCCTAGAAATCTTGGTTAGAGCACTAATCTGAGAATTTGAATGAGTTTCTAAGGTGAAGAAGATCCTATTCGAGGCTTTAATTTCCTATGGAGAAGCTTTGAACAAAAAGTCAAACTTTTGTCCCTTCACAGTCAAACTAAGTCTGATTATGGAGTTCTGAGCTCGAATTGAGGTATTGAGGAGTTTAAATTGTTTCTGAGAATTTGTTGGATGGTATGAGAGAGAATAAAGTGAACTCAGGTGAATAATTATATGAAAATTTGAATTCTGTCAATTTGGGTTATTTTTGAACCCAGACTAACAGTAGTGCCATTTTGTTGAAATATGAACTTGAATCCTGCCTAGATCATTTAGTTTTAATCCTTAGAATTTGTTGAAATTGATCAAAAACATGCTTAAGTGTCTGTTGCACATATCAAAGTCTGAAATTTTGATCTCTGAAGCTTTTAGAGAAGCTTCAACCTTCTGTACACTGTCTAAAGGTCTTGAGAGCTTAGAGACTACTCCAACAGATGCGAAATTAATTTTAGAACCTGTACAGACCTTTAAATGAGAGAGATAAGTCCATCTGAGGACTCTGTGAAATTAATTTCCATTTCCAGGCATTAAATAACCCGTAGGAACCCCTTATTTTACCTTTCAAATTGAAGAGGAAAATATCATCTAAACCTTAAATTAACCTTGCAATTGTGTAGATCTATCTTAGAGCTTTCTAACAAACTTTAAATCACTTGAAACGGAGCTTTGAGCTGGAAGTTATGATTGATTGAAGTTGGGTCTGGAAGGGGGAACATAGTCCCGCATCGTTAGTTTCTGAGCGTGCGCATAGGGATAAAATGATTTTGTTCTATAGGACGATCAGTCGTCAGCGCTCGGCGCATCGATTACTGATCTGAGTATTCTGAACCTATTCTGAGCATGTGTATGTGTGTGTGCGGGCTTGTGTGCCTGCGGGTGTGTGCCCGAGTGGGAGTGAGAAAGAGTGTGCCCTGGGAGGGCGAGGCCTGGGAGGCTGGTTGAGCTGAGTTGGCTCGAGACTATGAACCGATATGAAATAAATCGAAATCGAACCTAATTGAGATTAGGCGAGGACCGAGTAGGGTGTGGTCACACCCTGGTCTCAGAGTGCTGTGTATCCTCGAAAGGACCTCGCTGCAAATTAAATAATTTTTGGTTAAAAAGAAAAAAACACCTGGTTCAACTGATGGTTCAAAAGAAAGCTTTAGGAAAAGAAGAGCCGATGGTTGTTAAGCTAAGTGCTGAAGGCTAAGGAAAGGAGGAGAACAGGTGCTAAGGAGTGTTAAAGAAGAACAGGTACTAAGGGAAGAGAAGAAGGCAGGAGCAGAATAGAAGTAAAGAGATAGAGAATAAAAATAAGGAGAAAGGAAGAGGAAGAGAGAGACTAAAGAAATGAGTTTTATTTCTTTAATTTCTTTTTGAATTTGTAATAATTGTAATAAGGTATGTTTTAATAGAACAACTTTTATTGCCTTAATTTCTTTTGAAATAAAATTGGAGAACTAACATGTTTACTAGTTAATAAAGTAAATCATTTGAGTAAATATGTTTTTCATATGGAATTTTGTATATTCTTTATAGTTTAAATATTTTGGCAAAATTCATGTTTTAAAATCAACTTAGTTATACCTCCTAAACTTATAAAGGAAAATAAAAGATAATTGGTGAATTTAGAGAAAAATTATACCTCCCAGTGAACGACCTGAACTCAACCAGTAAAAATTTCTAAAATGTTAGGTTAATTCGACCCTATACTACACAACCGACACAATTTCGAGTTAACTTAAGTGACTTTTTCTACTCTTAATTAAGTGAAATTAACTTAATTATTGAGTTGAGTAAGCCGCACGATCATTTTAATGGCACTGTTGCCGAAGAAGGTAATATTTTGCCTCATTCACTCATCAAAATATTCCCTGGCATTACTTCGTCTAAACATCATTTTAATGGCGCTATTGCCGGGAGGTAATATTTTGATTCACTAAAATTTAAAAGGTTTAATTGTCTAATTAGAAGGTATTTTGTAAATATATTTTTGTTTTTAGTAACTTTTGTTCTAATTTGTTGCATTTTGTTTTGTTTTTATTTTTTTTATTATTTTCTGTCTTCTTTTCAGGTTTACCTTCACAGGTGATCTCAGGAGAAGGTGGGAAACTGTTTTACTATTTTTGCTTTTTGTGAGTATTTCTTAATCTTTTGTATTGTTGCATTTAAAAATAAAAAAATACAAAAATACATCTTTATCTGACTAGCAGCAGCATATCATAGGCATACACTCTTAGGAGTGCATTTTCTGCTAGTATTAGTACGATCTGACTCAGTAATTTTTAACTATTTTTCTCACATCAGTGGGAAAACATGAGAAAACCTGCGTAGATCCCTATCCTCTGAGATATTAAAAAGACCACATATTTTTGTTTGAAAAGATTTAAAAAGTGGCCATTGTAGTTTAGATTGATATATTTTTGAAAAAGATTAACTAAAAGAGGAAGTAAAATTTGTGACTTAAATCTGATTGCAGAATGCATGCGGGTTTTTCAATTGCTATCATCTGTTGCTTGCTATCGCGCACACAGCACGATAACTAGAGTCACACGAGTCTGGTCGGGTCCGAATAGGTTGTGTTAATATGGTGATTTTATCATTGAAATGAGTATAGCGGTTAACCTAAATCGAGCCTAACCATCTCTTTACAAAATTTTTTTACCTGGACTACTTGATTTTATCTTGGTTACTTTTAGGCCCAAGGTCGAACTAAGGGAAGTGGGATTAGAAGTGAATAAGTTTCTACACCTTTCCTACAACGAATTTCTTCTATTCGCTTATTATATTTTTGGTGTTTTTCTATTTAAGATTTTTTTCTGATAATTTTTGTCCTTGAGGTACACCCTCAAAATCAGGTTCTTGCTTTGAGCCAAATTAGGGTTCCAAAACTGGTCTTGCTATTCGCAAGACTGAGTACCTGCAAGTCAAGGATTATCTTTTCTCTTTTGTATAAAATTTTTTTTATCTTCTTACTGGAAGGAAAGAGAAGCAAAAATAAAGTAAATATAATATATATATGTATATATTATATATGTATATAGGGGTGGGGGTGGAGGTGGAGATGGCGTGTAGCACGGTGTCGAGTCGGTCATCATCTAGGAAGACGCAACCAACAGGACGAAGTGCCGCGTGGAGTGTAAGGTGGATGGGTGGAAGATGTGTGCGAAAATGCTTTCTGTACGCATGTATCAGGGAATATCAGCAACTGGTGCAGATATTCCTGCGATATAACCTGTGGTAGGTGATATGAAAAAATATATATATGTATGTATAAATATATATCTATATGTATATATATATGGTTATAATTATATAAGTGTATATGTTGCTATATATGTGTATATATGTATATATATATATATGTATATATATATATGTATATATATATAGATATGTAAATATATGTATAGATAGATGTATATATATGTATATATATATATGTATACGTATGTATGTATGTATATATAACTATTTATATAGATATAGATATGTATATAAAGATATATATATATAGTTATATATATGTGTATAGGTATATATATATATATTAGTGTAAGTATTTATGTATATAGATATTTGTAGATAGATATACAAATATATATATGTATTTATAGTTATAGGTATATGTATATATGTATGTATATATATGTATGTATATATATATATATATATATATGTATAAATATATGTGTATATATATGTATATATATATGTATATCTACTTATACTTAGTTATATAAGTACTAATATATGTATAGATATATGTATATAGATATAAATATATATATATGTATATATATATATAAGTATATAGTAGTGTATAAGTGAGTGTGTGTGTATGTCTTTGTGAGAGAGAGAGAGAGATCGAGAGACTGCTGGAGTGAAGAAGGCGGAGAGATAAGTCATCTGCAACCAGCTGGCGACGTCTGGTGATCCACGTGCATGCGCATAGGTGCGCTAAGACATGCGCGCACGCAGGAGGGAGCGGGCGTGGGAGGAACCGCAGCGCACCACACTGCGCGGTGAGGCGGGTGTGGGCGCGAAGAAGTGGGCGCGTGCAGACGGGTGCAGGCGCAAGTGCTGGAGCGGGCACGGGGAGAGACACAGGCACGGGTTGGGGCCGGTAGCGGCGCGCCAGGTGACCAGATAAGTGAGAAACTTACCGATCACCACACTGTAGCCACAGTGTTCCGCTGAAACACATGAATAGTGGCTACAGTGCCGCTCGGCTCACGCGATTGGGTGCCAGTGGTTTCGTGAGTGCGGGTGGTGTGGAGCGGATCGGCGCACGAGCGAAAAGACTGCGCTAGCTGCTGCCTTGCACGGAGAGGCGGGTGCGGGCACGAAGAAGCGGGAGGCGAGGGCAGCCTGCAGGCGCACGCTGGAGGGCTGTGCTACTGCTACCGCGGAGCTTCAGACCTTGAAGCCTGCGGCAATGGCGGAGTGGCTAAACGTCGAAACAGAGAGAGAACCACCATGCCCACTGGTTCTTTGATGAGCTGGGCGGTGGTGGGACTCACAGTAGTGGTTTTGCACCACTGTGAGCGGCTCCTACCCACAGTGTGGCTCCTCAAAAAGAGAAGAGGCTGCGTATGGAGGGGAGAGGGGAGGAGACAGCCTGGAGAAGAAGTTGCTGTGGTGCTTTTTGGTGTTGGACCAGGCTCGGCTCAAAGAAGAAAGCCGTGCCCTTTTTAAAGAGGAAGAAAGCAACCACAACCATGCCCTGGCTGTGCATGCTGTGCATGTGGCTGCAGGGCAAGCTGCTGCAGGGAATGGCACGAGGAAGAAGCCATGCCTTGTAGCCACGTGGAGGAAATTCAAAGTCAAATAAAAATAAAAATTAAAGATGGCAATTTTGCGAGGCAGCACTTGAAGAATTTGTTAATTACAAGGCCATTTTATTCACTCTCCTCCCCTCTTAAATAAATGCATGCATGCGTGTATTTTTACAAATGCGACTATGGTTGCCTATTACGCACAGGTAATGCTTGGAAATAGCACAAGATGGCACAATTGTTGGTGTATTTTTGCTACGCAATCATACCCCCATGCCTATATTTTGCTAGTCCCTATCAAAACATTTTTTTGTTGTATTTAGAAATGATCTTAAGCTGAAGATTTTCTTCTGAGGCAACATAGGTGTGTTTATTGTTGGATATTGTGAGAACCAATTATAAAGAAGACTACCAGTACTTTAAGTCTCACATGACATAGACCATCTCTCAACTAACCAGGACTCTTGATATTTAAACATTAAGTATGATTTCCAGGATCCAGGAGGTTTCTGGCGTACTCGAGAGCTCAAGAGATTATGGCTTGTGCTTAGTGAAGGATCAAGACTGACCAGATGAACATTAAGACTCAAGCCTAGGGTTTCATGAATTTTTAAGTACAGGTTGGTCCCAGTTTCAGCTTGTGTCTTTGGATTGACCCTTAAAAAGATGACGGAAAACTCAACTCCCAGTTTTTGACATTTGTGGCTCAAAGAAAATAGGGTATTTGCCCTGAAGAAATTTTTTGTAGGAAGTTTTTATAGACATTTGTTAGATATACTGACTTATTTGCATTTTTTTTTGAAACACGTGTCAGTATATCTCTTACAACATTATTTGGAGGAGCACACTTTTCTTTTTGGTGGAAAGTCTCTCCTAAACATAAGACTAAATCCTGGGATAAAAAGTTTACCTGCGCGCACAGGTAAGGACTCCACCTTCCCTATTGAACACTAGGGTTGGATCTTATGTTCACCTGGTCTTTCTTGATATGTGTAGTGTGAACCAAGTTTACTTAAACTCTCGAGTAGAAGCAAACCAACGGATCCTATACTGGTGTCTCAGGTACAAGAATACATCCTTAGTTAGGAGAGATTTCGATCTATCTTGTCAATGCTCAAGTGAATTAAGTCGAGCCTGAGCGAATCAAGCTTCTGTGGCCTAGAAAGTCTTCAAAACAGTGGTTGAATATCCATAAACACTTATTGTATTTTTGTTTCAGGCTTCAAATCATTACTAAACACCATTTTTTTTTTTTAATATATAGAAGGAAACTGCATGATACCCTAAAATACCCAAATCCTATGGATGCCTATCCACCCCACCATGCCAAAAGATGCTATGTCCTCATATGCATGCAGGGAAGGGTAGAGGAAGGACGAAAGATCAAGTAACGAGAGCTGAGGTGCAAGGTATACAGTAGGGTGGTAGGGTGGGTGGATGGTGGGTGGTGAAGTGAAAAGTGAAGTGAGCGTGACAGTGGCGTGAAAAGTGATGGTGGATGGTGAGTGTTGTTGGGGTGCCTCCCAACGAGCGTTGAATTTAACGTCCCCAGTTGGACTCAGGATCAGGCACAAAATTAGTTACCCTCCAGTAGGGCAACAGTTTCTCCAACGGGGGCAGGTTCATGAGTCAGATAGGGTTTCAAACGCTACCTGTTGACCGTAAATTTATGCCCAGATTTGGGATCTTCAATCTCGACGGCCCCGTTGGGAAATGGTCTTGAGACCAGGAAACGACCAGTCCATTTGGACTTCAGTTTCCCAGGAAAAAATTTGAGCCGGGCATTGCAGAGCTAAACTTGCTGAGATGGCTGTTGTGAAAAGCCTTAGTGCGTTGCTTGAAAGTTAAGGCAGAATCATAGGCTTCACGACGGAGCTCTTCCAGCTCCTGGAGTTGGAGTTTCCTTTCTTGACCACATAGGTCTGGGTTGAGGTTACATTGGCGAACCACCCAATAAGCACGGTGTTCCAACTCCACGGGCAAATGACAAGGCTTCCCGTAAACGATTCTATAAGGAGACATACCAGGGGGAGCCTTGAAGGCGGTCCGATCTGCCCAAAGTGCATCAATCAACTTGTCAGACCAATCCTTACGGTCAGGCCGAACCATTTTCTGGAGAATTTGCTTGATTTGCCAGTTCGACACCTCTGCCTGGCCGTTCGTCTGAGGATGATACGGAGATGCGATACGATGGTGGACTCCATATTTCCTCAGAAGTGCCCGAAAAGAAGCATGGGTAAAGTGGCTTCCTCCATCCGAGATAATGGCTCGAGGGATCCCAAAGCACGCAAAGATGTGGTCTTTGACAAATCGAGTGGATATAACATGGTCAGCACGATGCGTGGGAATAGCCTCGATCCATTTCAAACCATAATCCACAGCCATGAGAATAAATTCGAAGCCGTTGGAAGGAGGAAAGGGACCCATGAAATCAATTCCCCAAATGTCGAAGATTTCCGCAGCTAGGATGGGTTGTAGGGGCATCATGTCACGACGTGACATTGACCCTAACGACTGGCACCTAGTGCAATGTTTGGCATAATTGTGTGCATCCTAGTGAAGGGAGGGCCAAAAGAAACCGCACTGCAACACCTTGGTTGCAGTTTTCCACCCAAAGAAATGGCCTCCGCAGGCCTGATCGTGGCAGAAGGATAGCACACTAGGGAATTCGCTGTCAGGAATACAGCGACGGATGATTTGATTAGCACCTATTCGAAAGAGAAGTGGATTATTTCAGAAATAATACTTTGCTTTTGCCATGAGACACTCGCGCTGGTTTTTAGGCCAGCCACGTGGAAGGGATCCAGAAGCAAGGTAATTGGCAATGTCGGCATACCAAGGTCCACTTGCCACATTAATTGCCAATAGGTGCTCATCAGGAAAAATCTCATTAATCGGCAGAGTAAGTCTAATATGGTCAGGGTCCAGTCTGGAAAGATGATCAGCCACAATGTTCTGGGCTCCGACCTTATCGTGGGTCTCAATGTGAAATTCTTGGAGCAGAAGGATCCAACAAATCAGTATAGGCTCGGCATCCTTCTTGTGCATGAGATGGCGAATGGCCATGTGATCAGTGAAAACAATAACATGTGAGCCCCGAAGGTAAGAGCGGAATTTCTCCAGCACAAAGACGACCACCAGTAGTTCTTTCTCAGTGGTAGTATAACTACGCTGGGCCTCGTCCAACGTCTTACTGACGTAGTACACCACGAAGGGGTGTCTATTGCATCTTTGTCCCAGGATGGCTCCGACTGCATGGTCGGAAGCATCACACATGAGTTCAAAGTCGAGGGACCAATCAGGTGGTTGGAGAACAGGGGCCTTGGTGACAGCATTACGAAGCTGCGTGAATGCTCGTATGCAGTCGGGGCCCATATCGAAGGGTACGTCAGTTGATAGGAGATGAGTTAAAGGTCGAGAAATCTTGGAGAAATCTTTGATGAATCTCCTGTAGAAACCGACGTGTTCCAGGAAGGAGTGGATTTGTTTGACAGAGCCAGGCACCAGTAAATCAGCAATTATATCAAGCTTAGCTCTGTCAACCTCGATACCCCTATTGGGGATGATATGCCCAAGAACAATTCCCTCGTGTACCATAAAATGACCTTTTTCCCAGGAAAGCACGAGGTTTACATCAATACATCTCCTAAGGATACGGGTCAGGTTGGCAAGACAGTCATCAAAAGATGGTCCAAAGACTGAAAAGTCATCCATGAAGACCTCAAGAAAGTCACCCACCATGTCATGGAATATCGCCAGCATACATCTCTGGAAAGTTGCTGGCACGTTGCAAAGTCCGAACGGGATCCTTTTAAATGCAAACGTGTCGAAGGGGCAGGTAAAAGTGGTTTTCTCTCGGTCTCAGGGGTCAATTGCCACTTGGTTATATCCTGAGAATCCATCAGGAAACAGAGGAATTTATTTCCCGCTAACCGCTCCAGGATTTGGTCAATGAAAGGTAACGGAAAGTGATCTTTCGTAGTTGCAGCATTGAGTTTCCTATAGTGTACACACACTCTCCAAGATGTAGGAGTGCATGTAGGGATGGATTCGCCCCTGTCATTGACATAGATGGTGAGTCCCACCTTTTTGGGCACAACGTGAATCGGACTCACCCAGGGGCTATCGCTGATTGGGTAGATTATACTCGCATCCAGCCACTTAATGATTTCCTTCTTAACGACCTCCCGCATTTTAGGGTTGAGACATCACTGCATCGCGAGGGAAGGTCAAGCCTCCTCCACCGTATATATACTGTGAGTGCAGTAGGAGGGGCTAATGCCAGATAAGTCTGATAAAGACCATCCAATGGCTGCCTTGTGTTCCATAAGGACCTTTGTTAGTTTGCACTCTTGCTCCCTGGTCAATTTTGAACTAATGATTATGGGGAGCATTTCATTTGGTCCTAGGAAAACATACTTAAGTGTACTAGGCAACTCTTTCAGCTCAGGAGTGGATGGTGAAAGATCTGGCATTTCTTGGGATGAGAGTGTCCCAGGTGGATCAGAAAACAAGTTAGGAGGAAGAAGTTGGCCCTCAGATTAGCCAAGAATAGGGGCTTCTTGGATAGATGGATCCAAAAAGGAATAGCCCCAGTGAGAAGTATGTGGGCTCAAGGTCCCAATGTGGAGTTGCAAATCTGCCTGATTTGGCGGGAAAGAAAGGGCAATCCAGTCTTCAAGAGTGTGGACCGGCAGTGAGAAGCCCAGATATGACTCAGACCATGAGGTATGGGAAGCGGAGAAAACCTCGTCAGAAGTCTGGTTAGGAGAAGGTACGAGAATAGGGAGGGATGGGGGAACATCACAATATGTGTCGGTCTGGCAATTGTCAGTGTTTACAGGTAATCCGCAGCAGTCAGAATAGGTCCCAATTAGTCTGATACACGAGCTGACGGCCATGTCCTCGTCAGACGTGTCATCGTCGATGCAATCACAATCAAAGTTCTTGGCTGCCTTGAAGATGTTAAGCTTGAGCTTTTCAGATCCAACGGCAATCTCAATACAGCTCGACTCGCAGTCGATATGGGCACGGGCTGTGGCCAAGAAAGGTCGACCAAGGATGATCGGACAATCAGAAAGTGAGCTAGGAACTTCCATATCTAAAATAAGAAAGTCAACAGGAAAACAGACTATTAATCCTAACCACCACGTCTTCCACCACACCCATCGGAATTTTGACAAAACGATCTGCCAACTGTAATGTGACAGAGGTGGGTTTCAGATTTCCCAAGGAAAATTTTTCGAGCATGATGGTTGGTATAAGATTGATGGAAGATCCTAGATCAAGCAGGGCACGGTTAAAATTGCAACCTTGGATGCTACAGGAAATAAGTGGTGTGCCCGGATCTTTCTACTTCGATGGTAGATTTGATAGTATAGCACAATTCGCATGAGGCGAGAGAACCACCGGATTCTTAGTTTTATTTGACTGGCGCCTGGGTGTTGTGTAGTCTTCGAAAAATCGGGCGACAGTAGGTATGTAGTCGATAGCCTCGAGCAGGGGTACCTTGATTTCAACATCCCTAAACAAATTACGCAGGTTATCAAAGGCCTGCGTATCTTTCTTTTTGCCTTCTGGCTCCCTCAGTAGAGCCTTAGGGAATGGGATTGATTCTAGCACCAAGTTGGGTGCATCGTCCTCTCGCGAATGCGGTGCGCATCCCGAATGAGAGGGCGATGAAGAAGATGGGCCAGGATCAGGTCGAGGTGAATCGACGATCTGCTTGCCACTCCTCGTAGTGATCGCATTGGATGATGCAGGTCCAGTGGGATCATAAGGCGGAGGAGGGTTCGCAATAAGGACATAAGAGTGAGGTGCTGCAGTGGGATTAGCCTGAAATCCCGGTGGAATGCTCGGAGCTTGTAGAATCTGATGAACCTGTCCTTGAGAAGGTTGTACCTGTGGTTGGGGACCATGGGGTACGAAATTTCGCGGGTTTGGAACAGGTTAGGCTGGAAGAGTGCCCTGAGATCTAGCCTCCATGCGTAGTTGACTGATCTCGGCATTCTGCTGCGCCAATTGGTGCTGAAGAGAGGTCATGTTCTCTTCGTGGTGCTTTGACATTTCCGTCATCATTCGCATCAATTTATCAAAAGGGCTTGATGCGTGTTCTGTTGTGGTACGCAAGGACTTGATGGCGGATTTGCCATAGGATTAGACTAGGCCCTTGGGATGACGGGTGCGGACAGTCACATTGGTCCACTCGTGGGGTTTTGGCGCTGTGGGTTGTTGGACCATGCTAAGTTCGGATGATTTCGCCACCCTGGGTTATAAGTGGCAGAGTACGGGTTGTTCCTCAGGGCGCAAGTGTCTTCTATGCCAGAAGACGTGTCCGCATGTAAATATGCATCCGAGCACATGGAGGCTTGGTACTCCATGTCAAAATACTAGCTCGCAGAAGTCAGATCCACATGACTTTCCGAATCGCTCGGCATGACACTTGGTAAGGAAGGTCTTACGGGGTTTCTCGGGATAAGCCTGGTGTTGGAAGAATTGGAATTGTGACGAAGTGGTGAGGTGGGGGTGTTTGCCAAAGAACGGGCGGGGTAGGCCAGAAGCTCGTCTAGCTTCTTGTGCACGATGGAGACTTCATCCAATTTCTGTGTGATAAGGCTGAGATCTGTGGATGAATGGGAGGGTCCCGTGTCAACTTCGTGGACATTACGGAGCAGGCTAGTACTATTAAAGGCAACAATGGAAGCATTGTTCATTGAGTTTTCACTCATATTTTCAAATAATTCAAATGCTCCATTCTCGTCTTTATTCATGAAATTCCCTCCTCAGGAAGCGTCTGCAATCTGCTTCAAAGTCTCATTTAGCCCATAGTAGAAAATCTAGGCTATATGCCACTTAGGCAGAACGTGGTGCGGACACTTCCTAAGGAGGTCATTATATCTCTCCCATGCCTCATGAAATTGTTCGCCATTTTGTTGCGTAAAGGAGGTGATAGCACGGCGAAGCGCATTGGTTCACCCGATTGGGAAAAACTTCTTGAGAAATGCTGTTCGCATCTCTTCCCAAGAGTGGATGGTTCTCCCAAGGGTGCGTGACCACTGCGACGCTTTATCCCGCAATGAAAACGGGAACATTTTCATGAGGACTATAGGTAACCCTATATTTCTTGGTTTAACTGTTTTAGCCAATCGGGTTAGGTCTTCCTAGTGGAGAAAAGGATCTTCACTTGCAAGACCATGGAAGTGAAAATTTATTAGGCCAATTATGTTAGGCTTCAATTCAAAGTCGTCCCTGCCCATGGGGACCCGAATTTGTCCTATGGTCTCTGTAGCAGCGGGATTCTGATAGGAGCTAAGAGACCTAGGCTCCTCCCGTTCGGGAGGGTTCTGCATTTCCTCCAATGTTTTCCTAATGGCCTCAATTTGTTCATTATGCATTTCCATTTGGGCTTGGAGGTGGGTTATGGGATCCAAGGCTCCACCACCTGGTGGGTTTTGAGGGCGGTTTCCTCCCTCGGGATTTGGGGGTGGGCGTGCAGCCATGATTGTGGAGGAGGACGATTCGGCTTCTTTTCTAAATTTATCAGACAATTCACACAGTTCAGGGTTTTGTGACCTCCTCCCAAACATGCACTACCGCAGGAAGAATTGGGGGGATACGAAGGGAAAAGAGATGAGAGAAATGACGCTGCAAAGGTACACTTGATGACAAATCAGTACAATCAAATTCCTAACCTCTACAGTGTGCCCTTAGACCTAAAGGTCTAAGTTACCTACTATCACGAACTACGGAATTGAATGCGAGCACCGCAGAACCACCGACCAGATTGAAAGGCCGTTTGCCCCAGTCTTAGACACCCGATAGCACGCGGGAACCCTCACAATACGTAGGTGCTACACGCAGGTAGTTAGACCTCCAATCCTTAATAAGGGTCAAGTTACTACCAGTTTTAGTTAGAGGCTTAGGATCAAGTGCTTCTGGAATGTGAAGGGCGTTATTTATGGGTAATGCCCAAGTGATTGATTTTACAAGGTGTGTAAACCATGCATGCAACGGGGAAATCTCCCCGAATTGAAGTTTTAATTGGTGAATGGTTTTTAGAATTCAGCCTTAAGTTGTATGGATTTTAGGATTTCTCTGAATTACCAATTCAACCAATCTTCCGGTTTTGAGAGAATACAAGTTTTTTCTAAGCCCAACAAACCCTTCTTCAATGTCAGTTGGTTAATGCATGCTAAAATGCAATGGGGTTCCCTAGATGGAGATTTCTATGTGTGGATGCACGAATCAATTTTAGATTTAGTGTGAAAGGGAGCCAAAGCACTTCAATTCAAGTGCTCCCAATCACCAGAATGATTTCACACATAAGGCTCAACCATAAGATAAAGAAAATCAAATTGTTGGGGTTGAAGTATTCGGGATCGAATCTTAGGCACGTGAAAGGTTGTGGTGGGGTTGGAATCAACTCAATTCCAAATCTCCCCACCAAAAAGGTGATCCTGAATTGCAGGTAAATGAGGCAAAGGGGATGGCAATCAATCTGTTTATTTTTGCCTCAAAGAATACTTCACACGGCGAAAGATTCAAGAATCAAGATTCTAGGATCTTCGCTATGCGAAGTTTGGCAGGAAATCCCAGGGCGATGGGAGTAAAGGCAAACAATCAAACAAGTGAATTTTAATCCACTTGCCCCAGGAGATCCCAAGAACTGTTTTTAGTTTTTTTTTTTTTTTAGTTTTTTTTTTATATTTTTTTTATTAAGGTGACAAGTTAACCTAAGTTGCTAGGAAAGAAAGACCTACTTGTTCAGCAACGTGTGCGAAGCTCCAGTGCGGTGTCGGCGACTTCACGCTCTCGTTCCCGCCTTGGATCTGCCTGCGTCTCCGACTTTGTCTGCCTGTCTTCTCCTTGCAACGGTTCACCTGTACAGTAACAAACAAAAAACCACCCGTGAAGAGAAGGGTGTGAGAAGAGAAAAATCAAAGGAATAGAGTAAAAACTTACTTGAATGCGCACTTCCCCGGCAACGACGCTAGAAAAGATGTATGGTCGGGCCCGGATAGGTTGTGTTAATATGGTGATTTTATCATTGAAAAGACTATAGTGGTTAACCTAAATCGAGCCTAACCATCTCTTTACAAAATTTTTTTACCTGGACTACTTGATTTTATCTTGGTCACTTTTAGGCCCAGAGTCGAACTCAAGGAAGTGGGGTTAGAAGTGAATAAGTTTCTACGCCTTTCCTACAACGAATCTCTTCTGTTCTCTTAGTATGTTTTTGGTGTTTTTCTATTTAAGATTTTTTTCTTATAATTTTTGTCCTTGAGGTACACCCTCAAAATCAGGTTCTTGGCTTTGAGCCAAATTACGGTTCCAAAACTAGATGTCAGGTGGAGATGGCGTGTGGGATGATGTCGAGTCGGTCGTCGTCTAGGAAGACGCAACCAACAGGACGAAGTGCCACGTGGAGTGTAAGGTGGATGGGTGGAAGATGTGTGCGAAAACGCTTTCTCTACGCATGTATCGGGGAATATCAACAACTGGTGCAGATATTCCCGCGATACAACATATGGTAGGTGATATGAAAATATATATATATGTATGTATAAATATATATCTATATGTATATATATATATGGTTATAATTATATAAGTGTATATGTTGCTATATATGTGTATATATATATATGTATATATATATAGATATGTAAATATATGTATATGTACATATATATATATATATGTGTGTGTGTGTGTGTGTATGTATTTATGTATATATAACTATGTATATAGATATAGATATGTATATATAGATATATATATATACATGTATATATATAGTAATAAATATAGTTATATATATGTGTATATGTATATATATATTAGTGTAAGTATTTATGTATATAGATATATGTAGATAGATATACAAATATATATATATGTATTTATAGTTATAGGTATATGTATATATGTATGTATATATATGTATAAATATATGTGTATATATATGTATAGATATAAATATATATATGTATATATATAAGTATATAGTAGTGTACAAGTGAGAGTGTGTGTCTGCGAGGGTGTGAGTGTGTGTGTATGTGTCTGTGAGAGAGAGAGAGAGACTGTTGGAGTGAAGAAGGCGGAGAGATAAGTCATCCGCAGCCAGCTAGCGACGTCTGGTGATCCACACACAGGCGCATAGGCACGCTAAGATGCGCACGCACGCAGGAGGGAGCGGGCGTGGGAGGAACCGCTGTGCACCGCACTACGCAGTGAGGCAGGTGTGGGCGCGAAGAAGCAGGCGCGTGCAGACTAGTGCGGGTGAAGGGAGACGCGGGCACAGGCGCTGGAGCAGGCACCGGGAGAGACGCGGGCGCGGGCTAGGGCCGGTAGTGGCGCGCCGGGTGACCGGATAAGTGAGAAACTTACCAGTCACCGCAATGTAGCCACAGTGTTCCGCTGAAACAAGTGAACAGTGGCTACAGTGCCGCTCGGCTCGCGCGACCGGGTGCCAGCGGTTCCATGAGTGCAGGCGGTGTGGAGTGGCTCGGCGCGCACACGGAAAAACTGCGTCGGCTGCTGGCTTGCACGGAGCGGCGGGTGCGGGCGCAAAGAAGTGGGAGGTGAGGGCGGCCTGCAGGCACGCGCTGGAGGGCTGCACTACTGCTGCCGCGGAGCTTCAGACCTTGAAGCCTGCAGCAATGGCAGAAGTGGCTAAATGTCGAAACAAAGAGAGAACCACCACACCCACCGGCTCTTTGATGAGCTGGGCGGTGGTGGGACTCACAGTAGTGGTTGTGCACCACTGTGAGCGGCTCCTGCCCGCAGCGTGGCTCCTCAGAAGGAGGAGAGGTTACGTATGGAGGGGAGAGGGGAGGAGACGGCCTGGAGTAGAAGCTGCTGTGGTGTTTTTTGGTGTTGGACCAGGCTCGGCTCAAAGAAGAAAGCCGTGCCCTTTTTAAAGAGGAAGATGGAAATTTTGCGAGGCAGCAATTGAAGAATTTGTTAATTACAAGGCCATTTTATTCACTCTCCTCCCCTCTCAAATAAATGCATGCATGCATGTATTTTTACAAATGTGACTATGGTTGCCTATTATGCACAGGTAATGCTTGGAAATAGCACAAGATGGCACAATTGCTGGTGTATTTTTGCTGCGCAATCAGAGTCTATTTTTCTATCTCTCCTCTTTGCACCTCTTAGGCTTTGGTCGAAGATCAACAAGTCTGTCTCACTACTAGAGCCCCGGGGAGCCAGTAGTGAGCGATCTCGATCCTAGACCTTAGACCTTTGAGCTTTAAGGTACTCACCTGCGTAGACACAGATTAGGATGCATATTTTGATACTGTTACTCTATTTGTTTGTGTCCAATTACTTTGCGTATCTTAGGAATTTCTTCTTTCCTTTGAAAGAAGAGCAAAACCTGCATCTTTTACACTGTTTTGCGGGTTTTTTTGTGGCGTTGTTTTCTTATCGGTGGTGTGCGTGTGCCTTTGCACATTATTTTCCATTTATGGACGGGAGATGATCCTTGCATCCGCCTCTTGGACCACCGTTGACAGGTGATCCTAGGCCTGTTGAAGATAAGCAACCAATGGTTTTCCTATCTGATCCATCTACTTCCTTGGATCAAATGCAGAATTTAAATCCTGAGATCCCTTCTTCTTCTGGTAAGGGGAGATGCCGCCTTTTGATGTTCATGAGGTGCTCCTGAACCAGAATCTTAGGATGCTAGAGCAAACAAGACAAATTAATCTTTTAACAGCAGCCTTAAATAATTTACAGACTCTTCAAACCCGTTCTTTACCTTGACCTAAGGTGAGTTTCGAAAACCCTGATTTACCGATTCATCGTCCAAGGCCTCTACTTAGAGATTATTATAACCCATCTAATGCACAAGTAGAGCCTAATGTTAGGATTCCTATTGGGGAAAATGATCCTGAATTAAAGCCAAATATTATAGGTTTAATCCTCCACTTTCACGGATTTGCATCCGAGGATCCATTTCAACATATTGAAGATCTTAAAAATTTATCCCAAACTCTTGGTCCTCAAAATCAAAATAGGGAAATCCTACTAATGAAGGTGTTCTCTTTTAGCCTTAAAGATAAAGTAGCATATTGGTATAGAATTATAGTAAGACCAATCTCAACTTGGGCTGAACTCGAATCCGCATTTTTGAAGAAATTCTTTCCTATTGGTCGAACCAATGCTTTAAGGCGAGCTATTACTACTTTCAATCAAAATCAAGGAGAACCAATTCATGAAGTGTGGGAACGTTTTCATGAATTGCAAAGGAAATGCCCACATTATGATATCCCTCGTTGGCAACTCATGCACATCTTTTATTATGGTTTACAAGAGGGCATTCACAATCTAGTCGATGCCTCTTGTGGAGGGAATTTTCTAAATCGCGATGCAGAATCCACTTCAGAATTTTTTGAAGGGATGGTGGAAAACTCGATCAATAACGCATCAATGTCACAATTTACATGGGCGCAAATACAAATCATCAAAATTTGCATAAGGGCATTCACGAGATCGGTAATCCATCCAGTTCAAAGGATTTAGAGATTATTGCAGAAAAACTGGACAAATTCGATATCGTAGCAAAGCATCTCGATGAGGTTAGAAACACAATGAAGACTCTTATGCCTCTACTTGCTACGAATCCAGCGTATTCACCTATTTCGCAAATTCCCGCAGGGAGGGAATTTGTGAATAATCTGGATTCTAGAGATCCATCTTCCTTGGGTTTTCTATCTACTCCTTCACTAACCCAAGGAGGGATCTTTGTCCCATAATCTTACCCACCCTTTTCCCCACCCTTAACTATTGCAGAAAACACGCCTTATCCTCTTGATTTAAATGCCATTCAGGGATACACACCAAGACCAAACCCATATTCAAATTCCTATAATCCTGGATGGCGTAATCACCCTAATTTTTCTTGGTTTGACCATACACAAAGACTATCATATCCCACTCAGACCAGACAAAACCCACCTACATTGTCGTTTCAGCAACACAATGTGAGGCCATTTTACGCGAGTTCACAAAACCCTGTAGGGCCAAATAGAGATTCACAGCTAGACTAGATTTTGAGAGCTGTGCTGAGAGCCAGCGACAAAATGCTGAGGCTCTTGCTGAAGTCCAATGACAATGTTTGGCAGAATTGGCTGACCTTAGGGGTCAAATCACGCAATTAGCTGAATCTCGTCAACTAGGGACCCTTCCATCCCAGCCAATTCCAAACCCTAGGAATATCCAGCAAAGACAACACCCGAGAGTTCAAAATCCGAATCAGGGACATGTCCATCTTCTTAATCAATTACCCCTGAATCCAAATCTGAATCAAAATCTAAATCCACCTATTTCTAATCTTGATTTTGAATATCCAAATCAACAGCAATCACTTGCGAATCAACCATTAATTAATGATGTATCTTTCCAAAAGTCACAAGCATCTCCTTCTTCAGCTGCTTCTTCTTCTCATGTGGGTATTAACTATGTTACAACCCGCCGTGGAACTACCACTAGGGATCCAGTTTTTCCAAGGAACCTATCCCAAGATCCTAGTACATCTAGATTAACCCTGTTTCTACACCTGAAAGAGATGCAAAACCCGATCCCACAATTCCCGTTGATTCGTGAGATCAGGATAACACCTCAGTAGAATAGGAAACCCACGTCCCATTCCCAGAAGCTTTGAAGAAGACTAGGAAACAAAAACAACCTATTACATTAGATGAAGATTTGATTAAGATTTTTGAACAGGTACATATTAATATCCCACTCCTAGATGCTATTAAACACATTCCTACTTACGTGAGATTTCTTAAGGAATTGTGTACTCCTAAGCGTAAGTCGAAGAAAGGAAGCACTGTTGTACTTTCAGAGCATGTGAGCTCTATTATTTCAAGTACGCTTCCTTTAAGAAAGAAAGACCCAGGATCTCCATTTATTTCCTGTATAATTGGGGGTCAGTGTTTTGATAGAGTTCTCCTAGATTTAGGAGCTTCTATTAACCTCATTCCTTTCTCTTTGGTAAAACACTTTCAAATAGAAAACCTTAAGTCTACCAATGTGACTTTACAATTAGCTGATAGATCTATTAAGTCACCAAAAGGAATGTTGGAGGATGTTATTGTAAGAGTTCAGGATTTTTACTTTCCTATAGATTTTATTGTTCTTGATATGGAAGTACCCGAATACATTAGCCACACCCCAATTATCTTAGGGAGACCCTTTTTGGCTACTGCAAAAGCCAACATTGATTGTGAATCAAGAAAGATTGAATTGAAATTTAGGGAGAAGACAATTAAGTTAGATATATTTAAAGCTTCTAGTGGATTTGATTGTAAATGGATTGAGGAAATAAAATCAATAGAAGTTTTTGAGGATGACATTAGTTCTTTAGAACTAGAAAGCATATCTTTTGATATCCCATATCCTCAAAGCAATGAAATGTTATTGGAATCTCTACTCAATCCCGAATTTGACTTTGAATTTGAATCACTTTTCACAATTGAAAATCCTACCCCAAATCCTGTTGTTGATTCTACTCCTATGCTTGAATTAAAACCATTGCCTGATAATCTTAAATATGTATATCTTGAATCTGATCAAACATATCCTGTAATAATCAATTCTCATCTCTCTGAATCACAAGAATCCAAATTGATCAAAGTTTTTCGAGATCACAAGAAGGCAATTGGGTGGACTTTACATGATCTCACCAGGATTAGCCCCAATTTTTGTACTCATCGCATCTATATTGAAGATGGGGCACGACCTTCAAGAGAACCTCAAAGATGCCTAAACCCTAATCTAAAGGAGGTCGTTAAGAAAGAGATACAAGTGGGTTGATGCTGATATTATTTTTCCTATATCTGATAGCCCTTGGGTGAGTCCAATTCAAGTGGTACCCAAAAAGGCAGGACTCACCATAATCAAAACTGAATCTGGAGAAACCATTCCCACACGAATTGCGAATTCGTGGTGGGTTTGTATTGATTATCGAAAATTGAATTCTATTACAAAGGACCATTTTCCTTTACCATTCATTGATCAGATCCTTGAGAGATTAGCTGGTAATAGGTTCTTCTGCTTTTTAGATGGTTACTCTGGATATAATTAAGTTGCAATTTATCCCGAAGATTAAGAGAAAACAACTTTCACCTGCCCCTTCGGAACCTTTGCTTTCCGAAGAATGCCATTTGGGCTTTGCAACGCACCTGCAACTTTTCAGCATTGCATGTTAGCCATTTTTACTGAAATGGTGGGTGAATTTATGGAGGTTTTTATGGATGATTTTTTAGCCTTCGAGGAAACATTTGATATTTGCCTGGATAATTTGTCGAAGGTTCTAAAAAGAAGCATTGAGGTAAACCTTGTCCTTAGTTGGGAGAAGAGCCATTTTATTATTCCAGAGGGCATAGTACTTGGTCATTTCGTATCTGAGCGGGGTATCCAAGTAGATTGAGCCAAAATCAATCAAATTGCAAATCTTCCAATCCCTAACTCGATCAAAGGTATTAGATCATTTCTCAGGCATGTAGGATTTTATAGAAGATTCATCCTTGATTTTTCAAAAATTGCCTGACCACTCACAAACCTCCTCACAAAGGATGTGATTTTTGAGATGAATGAGGAATGTATTTTAGCATTTAAAACTTTGAGAGACAGAGTTACACAGGCTCCAATTTTGCAACCACCTAATTGGGATTTACCATTTGAAATCATGTGTGATGCATCAGATTATGCAATAGGAGCTATTTTAGGACAGAAAATTGAGAAGAATCCGGTGGTAATTTACTATGCTAGTAAAATATTGAATAAGACACAAAGGAATTACACAGTTAC
The DNA here is from genome assembly GCA_037157565.1 of Thalassia testudinum. Lineage (NCBI taxonomy): Eukaryota > Viridiplantae > Streptophyta > Magnoliopsida > Alismatales > Hydrocharitaceae > Thalassia > Thalassia testudinum. Next base: position 64,573,030 of record JAZHRO010000025.1, on the reverse strand, counting down.
AGAAAAAGAGTTACTAGCAATAGTATTTGGATTAGAAAAATTTAGATATTATATACTCGGATCTCAAATCATAGTGTACTCTGATCACTCAGCTATCCGACACCTTCTATCTAAGAAGGACACGAAACCTAGGTTAATCAGATGGATCTTGCTTTTGCAAGAATTTGACCTAGAAATTTGTGATAAGGCAGGTAAGCAAAATGTTGTTGCAGATCATCTTTCCCATCTTCCTTCTGATATAATCGAATCATCTCCACCAATCACAGAGCACTTCCTTGATGAACATCTTTTGAGTATATCCACAGATCTTCCTTGGTATGCATATATTGTTAATTATTTGGTTACACATCAATTCTCGCTAGACTGGGATGGGAATCGCAAATCATGACTCAAAGCAGAAGCCAAATACTATTTTTGGGAAGATCCATATCTTTTGACTCTGTAATGATCAAATCATCGGCGTTGTGTCACCTCTTTTGAGATTGATTCTATCCTATCTTTTTGTCACGACCAGGCCTATGGTGGTCACTTTCTGGTAGAAATACCACTGCAAAAGTTTTGCAATGCGTGTTTTATTGGCCCACATTATTTGTTGATTCTCAGACTTATTGTAAGGCATGTAGTTGCTGCCAAACACTTGGTGGCATGTCTCGGAAAGACATGATGCCTTTGAGCCCGATTCTAGTCTATGAAATCTTTGACATATGGGGCATATATTTTATGGGTTCGTTTCCATCCTCTTTTGGCTTCCATTATATTTTACTTGCTGTAGACTATGTTTCTCGTTGGATTGAAGCCATACCCACACGCACAAACGACCATCGAGTTGTCATTCCTTTTATATAGAGTCACATTTTCGCTCGTTTTAGGGTACCTCGTGCTATTATTTCTGACGGTGGTTCCCATTTTATTAATGCCCAGCTTAAAACTTTACTTAGAAAATATGGGGTTGCACATCGTATTTCTACACCTTATCATCCCCAGACCAATGGGCAAACCGAGGTCTCTAATCGGGAGATCAAAAAGATCCTTCAAATGACAATTCGACTGGATAGGAAGGATTGGTCTTCCTGTTTAGATAAGGCTTTGTGGGCTTATAGGACTTCCCACAAATCACTAATAGGCATGTCACCATACAGACTTGTTTACGGGAAACCCTATCATCTTCCCGTAGAAATTGAACACAAGGCCTATTGGGCGATTAAAGCCTGTAATTTAAACCTCATGAAGGCTGGTGAAAATCGTAGGTTGCAGCTTAGCGAACTTGAGGAATTACATCATGATTCCTATGAAAGTTCAAAGATGTATAAGGAGAAACTTAAAGCCTTCCATGACAAATTCATTTCCCGCAAATCCTTTGCACATGGTCAGAAGGTGTTGTTATTTGATGCCCATTTGAAGCTCTTCCCGGGTAAACTTAGGTCTAAATGGCAAGGGCCATTTATTGTAGTTAGAGTCTTCGACAACGGAGCTGTTGAAATCATTGAACCCAACAATGATCAACCCTTCAAAGTCAATGGTCAACGTCTTAAACCTTTCTTGGAATCACATCCTTTGGGTCTTATTGGAGAATGTTACAGGCTCCACTAGGGTTTTTCTATCCATCCACCACACTTGTATATAGCTATTTTTTCCCTTTTTGATTTTCTTCTACACTTACTTTAAAATTTCACTTCATATCATATTGATTACCTTCATTTAGTTCGACTGATCACTTTGACCTTTGGTCAGACTTGAAATCATCTGCATAAAGATTTTTAATCTCCTCTTTTCGACTCCTTCCATCACCCTATACTAAATGAAGTGTAATATTTTTCACCCTTCTTACAATGAGAACATTGTAAAATTTTGGCTTGGGGGGTGTTGAAGTGAAATTTTCACTTTAAGTGTGTGTTTAAAAGATAAAAACACATAAAAAATTAAATATTTACGAAATTTAAAAAAATAAAAATTTCAAAAATGATAAAAATTTTAAAAAAAAAATTTCATAAAAATTTGAAAAATTTTTTGAAAAAAAATCATAAAAATTGGAAAATCTTATATGCATAAAAATAAAAATATATAAATACAAAAATTTGAAAAAGAAAATTCATAAAAGTAATAAGAGAGGTTTATTCATTTTTAATAAAGAAGAAAAGAAGAATATATATATAATATAATTAAGAGCTTAATTTTCTTTTAGGTCAGAAATTTAAAATGTATATAGAATATATATAGAATATTTAAGGGCATTCAATTCTTAATTAGATTTTTACTTAAACATTTTGTAAAAAAACACACCTTTGTATTTAAATTTTTTTTTAACAAGATTTTATTTAAATTAGGAATCTTTTAAATCTTTTAAAGATTTGTTTTTCTATTCTTACTTTAATTAAGAAACTAAGTGTGTTAAGATTTTAAACTTAAGTTTTGGAATTAAATTATAGATTTTTAATCAATTAGATTAAGTAATCCTTTTGCTTTTTGAAAACTTGATTTTATCATAAAGTTGAGTAAAAGGCCAGATTTTCAGAGTTAATTAAATAGAGAGTTGGTAGAATTTTAGTTTACAAAACTTACAAGCTAAAGATAAATAACTAGACTTGGTAAATTTTGTCTTGACGGATCCTATAGGAGGAAACTAAGAATTTGAAGAACCTAAGACTAAAGGGCTTTGTTGTCCAAGCTCTAGTTTGAGAGCTAAGTAACCTAAACATCTAAATTCACACACATAGAATTGTCTTGTTGGCATCTGAGATCGCGAAAACATAGAGGTTAAGAGATCAGTTCTGAATCCTCTTTAGTCTAAGGATTTCAGTGGGGCAGTTCTTGAAAGGGTGAAGGATGTGCCACTCACCTAGAAAAAGGATTTGGAGAATAAAGCTAGTAAGAAAAATGAGAAGGGGGAAAAGAAAAAAAAAGAAAGTAAATAAAACACCCTGCAGTTAAGTGCCTTGTTAAAAAAAGGGGTGCTTATGCAGTTTTTCCACATAATAAATAAAAGCATCTCGTTACAAATGGATGCTACCCTTCCTTCCATCAAATAAAAAGAACACCTCGCTACAAATGGGTGTTCTAACCTATAGAAAAGTGAAGAAAAAATATGGAGAAAAAAAATAAATTAGGAATAAGAGATCCAGTGGTTCACCGGGGAGATATACACAAAAAGTGTTGACCTCGGGATAGAAAACTGGTGAGGAGAAAGCAACCAAACCTGAGTAAGGCCAAGCCAAATGGTTGAATTGGAATAATTGGGATTGGAAATTGATGTCTTAAGATCTGGACTTTTGCAACTTTGGATGTCTTTAGGACAATTCTCTTCACTAAGTACAGATGTTTTAAAATCATAGCTACTGAACCTTGGTATTGGGCAATGAAGCCTAAGAAATTGGGTTTTGAAGATTTTAAGTTGAGACCTAAAGGAGAAGAATTGGCAGATCCTAGGTCTAGAAGTTAATCTTTAGTGCTGTAGGCTAGTAAATTAGAGTTTTACTACTCTAAGTTTGATTAATAATGAGTATCTGGTTAATTTGCTTAAACTTATATTGATAAAAGTCAAATATCATAAACAAAGGATTAACTTAAATCTATTTGAGTTTTTGAGTTAAAATTTAATTCTCAATTCTTAAGTTTTGTTTCCTTAAAACACTTTGTATTCTAATTTGAGTTAAGAATAGTTACAAAGATTAAAGAGATTTTTGAAGAATTCTAATTCAGAGTAAAATTCTTGTTTACAAATTTTTTTAAGTGTGTTTTGAAAATGTTATAAGTATAAGTCTAAGTAAGAAAATTTTTACACATGCTATATGCATTAATCATTTATATTAAACTTAAAAAGTTTCTGACCTAAGCTTTCCTCTACATAGTTACTATTTATAATAATTTAAACCCAAGTGCTTTAAATCATCATAGTCTTAGTTAATTTTGCTAGGGACTAGCAAAACTTTGGCTTGGGGGTATGATGAGATACTCATCATGATCTTCAATTACCCCTAATTAACTAGTCTTCCTAGTTAATTAGCTAAGGTTATGAACATATAAGGGTTAATTATAGAATAAGGGATATTTAGTAAAGGACCTTAAAATAGGTTTAAAATGACATTTTATCATTCAATTAACATTATTAATAATCTAGATAATAATTGGACTCGAAATCCTATTAATCATTCCCTTAATTAATAAGTTAAGTAACTAAAGCATAAGGTATACCTAAATATATAATAACTTAAGTAATTTTACTTAATCTAATAAATTAATCTAAAAAGGTAAAAATGTAAATTCAAGGTGTAAACATAATATTTACCTTATTTAATAACATATATAAAAAGTTGAAAGAGATATAAATTAAAATAAACCTTTAAAACCTGAGTTTACATTTTGGTCCTTAAAATTCATTACAATCGGGTCCATATTTCTCACACAGGTCCTTAAGTTTTATTACATTTAAGTCCCTTTTCATCTTCTTCTTCTTCTTCAGTCGAATGAACGATTGGTGGTAGAGAGTCACGCCACCGCACGATTACCGCCCTACCGACATCAACCTTCTTTGTCCAAGCCCTTGCAACTTGCACTCACCACCTCCCCTTGATCCACTGGTCTGGATTAACTGGAAATCCTATTTTTCAGTGGGAGATAACCTCACCGTCGTCGGAGATGACGTCGGAGGTTAAGCTCCTCAAGCTCCTTCTTCAGCCAGACCCCACCATTTTCTTCACCGCCAACTACTATAAATACCCCCTCACCCCTCTGATTTTACTCAAGTTGTCTCCCTTCCCCCTTCTAACACTGCAGTTACCCAATAGGCTATTCGTCTAAAACTCTGGCGACTTTCCATTTCATTTTTCGACTTCCTCCATCCATTCTGATCAGCAGAGGAGATCCGCCATGGTCTTCCGCGTCTCTGACACAGGCACCGGCCAAAGGAATCCTCTGCTCCACCTCAAATCCACCCACCGGAGATCTTTCTTCCACCCTCTGATTTCGTCGTCCGTTATGAACCTTCAGCGGAACCCTATTGACCCATTCGTCCAGGTAACAATAGATTAGGAGTAGGAGTAGGTGTAGGAGTAGGTTAGCTTAGTTAGTTTAGGTAGTTAGATTAGAGTAGTTTTAGAATTTTAGTGTTCATCTTCTCTGACTTCGGCAAACTCCTTGAGTTCACCAGAGCCTTAATCTTGTCTTTTTAAATCATTGTTCACCTTCCTTTATCTTCCATGACCATTTCTATCATACTTAAACACTTAATTAATCATCTAATCACCTAATTCACATTTCACCTCCACCGACTACTGTCACTATCCATGGTGACAGTAATCGACCTAATTCCACCTTCATAGGATCTTTCATCATTTATTCACCACTTATGGACCCTAATCGACATTATAATACATATAAATATCACATATAAATTAAACGCCCAATCTTAATTAAGCTCCTGAGCTCGCTGTCAATGGTGGCTCAGGAGTAATTCAAATCCTAAGTTAAATATATATTTATGAATAGAAACACTTGTTGACTTGTTTTAATCGCTCAATCAAGTGGTAAAACAAGTCCTGAGCTTAATTGAAATCAAATTTTTAAAGAAATGAATTCACTGTCAAATCTTGCAAATAAAGAGACAAATGAAGAATTAAATGTGATTCTGAGGTTCCTTGCAACCTCAGAATCCTTTTTAGATTAAAAATGGCATAATTTCAGAGTCTGTACACTTTTCACATTTTTTGGACTCACCGGAGCTTCGGTGAGCCAAATCTGTACTTCAGCCTTTAGAATTTGTTGAGAAGCTCCAGAATGATATAATGTGGATCACTGATTGTTTTAAGGATGTTTATTTAAGGATTAAATGACTGGAGCTGTAGAATGAAGTTTGTCTTCCCCAACTCCGATGGAGTTGGAGAAGTCTGATAGAGAGATTTAAGAAGCATTGAAGGAACCTAGCTGTTTAAACCCTTAGAATACTGTAACAACCTCTGAATGACTCTGACGAACAAACACTTTTTGAAGCTCAGGCGATTAGCCTGTAACCCTAGAAATCTTGGTCAGAGCACCAATCTGAGAATCTGAATGAGTTTCTGAGGTTAAGAAGATCCTATTCGAGGCTTTGATTTCCTGTGGAGAAGCTTTGAACAGAAAGTCAAACTTTTGTGCCTTCACAGTCAAACTAAGTCTGATTATGGAGTTCTGAGCTTGAATTAAGGTACTGAGGAGTTTAAATTGTTTCTGAGAATTTGTTGGATGGTCAGAGAGAGAATAAAGTGAGCTCAGGTGAATAATTATGTGAAAATTTGAATTCTATCAATTTGTGTTATTTTTGAACCCAGAGTAAAAGCAGTGCCATTTTGTTGAAATATGAACTTGAATCTTGCCGAAATCATTTAGTTTTAATGATTAGAATTTGTTGAAATTGATCAGAAACATGCTTAAGTGTCTGTTACACATATCAAAGTCTGAAATTTTGATCTCTGAAGGTTTCAGAGAAGCTTCAACCTTCTGTACACTGTCTGAAGGTCTTGAGAGCTTAGAGACTACTCCAACAGATGCGGAATTAATTTTAGAACTTGTACATACCTTTAAATGAGAGAGAAAAGTCCATCTGAGGACTCTGTGAAATTAATTTCCATTTCTAGGCATTAAATAACCGTTAGGAACCCCTTATTTTGCCTTTCAAATTGAAGAGGAAAATATCATCTAAACCTTAAATTGACCCTGCAATTGTGTAGATCTATCTTAGAGATTTCTAACAAACTTTAAATCACTTGAAATGGAGCTCTGAGCTGGAAGTTATGATTGATTGAAGTTGGGTCTGGAAGGGGGAACATAGTCCCACATCGTCAGTTTCTGAGCACGCGCATGGGGATAAAACGATTTTGTTCTATAGGACAATCAGTCGTCAGCACTCGGTGCACTGGTTACTAATTTGAGCATTCTGAACCTATTCTGAGCATGTGTATGCGTGTGTGCGGGCTTGTGTGCCTGCGGGTGTGCGCCCGAGTGGGTGTGACCGAGAGTGTGCCCTGGGAGGGCGAGGCCTGGGAGGCCGATTGAGCCGAGTTAGCTCGAGACTATGAACCGATATGAAATAAACCGAAATCGAACCTAATTAAGATTAGGCGAGGACTGAGTATGGTTTGGTCCCTCCTTGTTCTCAGGGTGCTGTGTATCCTCAAAAGGACCTCGCCGCAAATTAAATAATTTTTGGTTAAAAAGAAAAAAAAAACTCGGTTCAACTGATGGTTCAAAAGAAAGCTTAAGGAAAAGAAGAGCCGATGGTTGTTAAGCTAAGTGCTGAAGGCTAAGGAAAGGAGGAGAACAGGTGCTAAGGAGTGTTAAAGAAGAACAGGTACTAAGGGAAGAGAAGAAGGTAGGAGTAGAAGAGAAGTAAAGAGATAGAGAATAAAAATAAAGAGAAAGGAAGAGGAAGAGAGAGGCTAAAGAAATGAGTTTTATTTCTTTAATTTCTTTTGAAATAAAATTGGAAAACTAACATGTTTACTTGTTAATAAAGTAGATCATTTGAGTAAATATGTTTTTCATATGGAATTTTGTATATTCTTTATAGTTTAAATATTTTGGCAAAATTCATGTTTTAAAATCAACTTAGTTATACCTCCTAAACTTATAAAGGAAAATAAAAGATAATTAGTGAATTTATAGAAAAATTATACCTCCCAGTGAATGACCTGGCCTCAACCAGTAAAAATTTCTAAAATGTTAGGTTAATTTGACCCTATACTACACAACTGACACAATTTCGAGTTAGCCTAATTGACTTTTTCTACTCTTAATTAAGTGAAATTAACTTAATTACTGAGTTGAGTAAGCCGCACGATCAGTCACTATACTACGACGCATATCTTTAAACCCGACTTTCGCATGACAAACATTTTGGTGTGATTGCCTGGAAGCAATGGGCATTTTACCACTATTCATGTCATCTTCATTCTGATTTGACTACTAACTTGTCATTGTTTGTTTGGTTGGAGGTAAATCAAACACTTAGGATCATCGACTCGAAGCAACCACACTAGAGGTAGGTTAGTTGTCTTACCTTCTTCCCTAATCTCCTCTCTCTTTCTTGGGAAGATAAAAAAGGAAACAAAAAGAATTAGGAATTCAATCCTGCCTTACTTTTCTAGAATGATGATTTCAGGTAAGAAATTCCCGATTTTATTACGATTAGATTTGATTGGATTGAATTTGATTAGAAGTACCCAATTCCTTGCTACTTGTACTTATTAAGGACATAAAGCAGCTTGGAATACTCAGCTTCTTGTTTGAGTTCAAGGTGCCATATTGATGCGCAACTCGTCAACCATCACAATAAAGCATTATTAATAGGTTTTTATCCTTGGCAATGGTGCCAAAAATATGATCGTCAACGACCGATTCGCACTAAAAAGGGTTTTAAAATGTCGTTGTAGTATATGTCACAAATACAAACCAATGCCGCGTCAATTTTATTTATATACTTAATTTTTATTGGTTTATTCCAGGTCATTCACTGGGAGGCAGTTATTGATATACATCACTCTCTAATTCCAAAAACATTCTTTAATTCCAAAAATGTTGATTTTATTTACAAAAATGGATGAATCAATAAGTGAATAAAAGAATTTCATTAATTATGTACAAAAGAATGAACTAAAACACATTACAATGCTTGGAAACAAATGTACACAAACAAGCATAAAAAATTATGTATAACTACTCTATATTAATTGTTTACAACTAATATAGTTAATATCTAAGTATAGGTACAAAAATAGTTAATAATATTTACTATCTTGACTCATTATAACATACTAATACCTATAGTAACATATATAATATATACATTAACCTATGTAAGTGTCGCTACAACCTTAGTAAAATTACATACATAACATAAGGTAATATACATATCTTTACTGACATATATAGCTATCTACAGTGACGATGAGATTATCACTAAAGCTCTAATGTTATTTATATACAAATATAAGAGCTCAAACATACTACTACCTATACATATGTTAATATACACTATTATTTATGGTATACATAATTTATTTATTTACATATTTATATACATATACATTATATACTATATACTTTACATATATAGACACACACACACACACACTACTCACGCACAAAACACACACAGCTCACACTAACACAACACACACAACATACACTAGGGCACAAGGGCTCAACACTTAAGCAAATTTTCTTCTCTTCCTTCTCTCTTAGCCGGTTCAAACTGATTTTTAACCCAAGAATTGGTTTAGTTGGCAGGCGGCCTTTTTAAGGGCTACGCAGCACCCATTTCTGGGTAGGACCAGACCTCTACTAGGGCCACCCTAGATCATTATTAGGTGTATTTTTATCCGGTTCATGCTCATTAATGGGCCCACGTAGGCCCATGCATAGTGCACGGCCCTCAGTCTAGTTCACCACACCCAAATCTATCGCATATGCCAAATCATGTTCGAGAGAGAGAGAGATGAGTAATGTGTGTATCGATGCCTGACACCTGACAACCAGGAAGGCAACTATAGAAAAATAATATATGGCACTGCATTTGCTTCACCACTTCCGGTATAGCACTAAAGAAAGAACCCAATTGGTGTTGCAGCTGTGTAATTGCTATGCTAATTAGGTGATTTTGGCCCTCGATTTGAGGGCATAATTTATTTTAAATTAAGAATAATTTATAGGGTTGTAAAGCCCTTACATAGGGTTACATAATTATGCAGTTACTTTACAAAAATAAGTTAGTTTATTATATAATTAAATTAGGTAAATTTGATAGTTTATGCAAGTTAAATTCAAGTTTAATTTATTAATTAAAGTATAAATTAGTTAATTAATTGTCAAATTGACTTAGTACAGTATTAATATACATAAGAAATTATTTATTATAGATTTTTATGATATTTTATAAGCTTTATTTTAATTTATATAGATTTAAATGCATGTTTTAATTAGTTATACATTTAAATAAACTATAAATATTCTAATACAGTATAAATATAGTTTAAATAGGTTGAAAATACTTAATATAATATAGTACAAGTATACACTATAAGTTATCTCAATATTAACTTAAATTACTAATTTATTCTATTTCAACTTAATAAATTATCTAATTAACTTAATAACCTAATTTTTTACTGTAAATATATAATTAAATTATATTGCAGGTAGAATATTATTCATAATACATAAATAAATACATATGTATAGTATTAGGTACAGATATGTACATATAAATATGTTTATATAATTACTTAGTTATTATACATTTATGTTATATAAATTAATATAAAATAATATAATAAGATTATATATACATTAAATTACTCTAAATACTTAATTTAAGATATATAATACATATAAAAGTTATTTATAGATATTTTGTACATATTATACAATATTTACATATAGCCTAAGTTTAAGTTATATATACAAGTATATACATAGTATACATGGTATTTTAGGAGTTTTTAGGGTTTTTCTGCTTTTTATGGGTTTTATAGGTGTAGTAGAGATAGGAGATGAGAGACAAATAAAGAGATGAGAGATAGAGAGTTATTTTTGTTGTTTTTGAAGTTGAGTTCTTTTATTAAGTTTCAAGGTATACTGAATCATCGACTAATATGTTCTACCAAGTCAGGGGTTCATAATGCCTTGAAACTTGGCACACATCTAAAAGTATACCTAATCTTGATCAAGATAGGTTTATTTTTTTTTTTTGGAATTTTTTAAAGATTTTTTTATTTACAAAGTTAACACTTTTTAGCCCTTTAAAGGGTTTTCAAAAGGAACCTAAGGCCTTGAATGGGGCTCTAGTGGATGGAAGTAGGGTATAGGCATTTAAAAACATCCAACACACTATATGTAACATGTATGAGCAATTAAACCAAGTTTTTATCTTAGTTTTCATTAAAATGCAAATTTAGACAGTTATGCAATTCAAATGGCTGATAAAGGAATTTAAAACTTGAAATCAAAGCATCCAAATCAAATTTCTAAGTCATATCAGTACATGAATGCTTGAAACAAAATAATTCTAACACTAAACACAGGTCAACCTCTCAAACACTCCAAAACACTCAGCTCCATTCCCAGCCAATCAGATCAGCAAATAGTAGCTACAGCTATAATAAACATATCAACAGTGGTTGCTAAAATCTGAACTGCTGCCAACATCTATTGGCAGCTGATCAACAACTACTGCTCTCAGTTGAAATCAGGTTCAAGAACCAATCAAGAAGATCATCCGCAGATCTGATAAATTAGATCTAAGGATCAATAAAACTCTGCAAACCATTTCATCTCTAAATCCTTTGAAATTAGGGATTAGATGCATTTCGAAATCAATGTTGGACTGAACATGTTATATCAATCTCTTCAATTTGTCCATCTTTAAATTTAGATCTAGCTAAATCCATTCATTGAAATCATGAAAGACATTGCACTTTGGAAATCTAAACATCAAGCTCTAAGAAACCTCATGATGGGGATAAAACTTTGTAAAATTAGATCAACCATTCCAAACTACTACAAAGAAATCTTTCAACCCTGATTTGCCTTGAAAACTCTTCTGAAGGCCAGTTCAACAATAGAATCAGATTCAATATAGTGATAAAGCCTCAAATCATTGTGGTGATTATCCTTGGCTTTAGCATCTTAATTAAAACAAACAAATCTCAGCCCTTAAGATGGACATTGGACTTTTCAAACTCAATTGATAAAAATCCAATCAAATAACTATTAGAAAATCACATTATATCAATTTTGACTTGAATCCATTTCATTAACTTAAGCAAACCCAAATTGAATGCAATCATCCAGAAATCACTTGATTGACCATAAAATTCAGATCAAATGAAAGCTTCAATTAAAATTGATCTGAAATCAAAGAAGGGTCATTTGTGAATTTATGATGCGAATGGAAGGACCCTTCATGGATTTTAGCGATCAATCAGATCTGGGTGCTATAGAGCATCAGATCTGATTGATGCTTCAATGGGTGGGTGAATTGCGATCGAAACTTCAAGGAAAACATTTAGAAGTGAGTGTGAAGTGAGGAGGGGGATCAGTGAACATGTGGAAGAAAGTGAAATCATCTCCTTTGATCTGAATTGATCAGAGGAGGTTGGTTGAGCTCGGATAGGTTGTGTTAATATGGTGATTTAATCGTTGAAATGAGTATAGTGGTTAACCTAAATCGAGCCTAGCCATCTTTTTACAAAAATTTTTTAACTTGGCCTACTTGATTTTATCTTGGTCACTTTTAGGCCTAGGGTTGAACTTAGGGAAGCGGGACTAGAGGTGAATAAGTTTCTACACCCTTCCTACAATGAATCTCTTCCGTTCATTTATTATGTTTTTGGTGTTTTTCTATTTAAGATTTTTTTCTGATAATTTTTGTCCTTGAGGTACACCCTCAAAATTGGGTTCTTGGCTTTGAGCCAAATTAGGGTTCCAAAACTGGTCTTGCTATTCGCAAGACTGAGTACCTGCAAATGAAGGATTATCTTTTCTCTTTTGTATATTTTTTTATCTTTTTAATGGCAGGAAAGAGAAACAGAAATAAGATAAATATAGTATATATATATGTATACATTATATATGTATGTAGGGGTGGGGGTGGAGGTGGAAATGGCATGTAGCATGGTGTTGAGTTGATCGTCATCTAGGAAGACGCAACCAACAGGACGAAGTGCCGCATGGAGTGTTGGATGGATGGGTGGAAGATGTGTGTGGAGATGCTTTCTATACTCGTGTATCGGGGAATATCAGCAACTGGTGCAGATATTCCTGCGATACAACGTGTGGTAGGTGATATGAAAATATATATATATATGTATATATATAAATATATAGCTATGGTTATAATTATATAGGTGTATATGTAGTTATATATGTATATTTATAATTAGATATATATGTATGTATATATAACTATATATGGATATAGATATATATATATATAGTAATATATGTATATAGTTATATATATGTGTATATATATATATATTAGTATAAGTCTCCATGTATATAGATATATGTAGATATATGTATATATATATGTATTTATAGTTATAGATATATATATGTGTATATATGTATGTATATTTGTATATATATATATATATATGTATATATACTTATACTTAGTTGTATAGGTAATAATATATGCATAGATATATGTATATATATATATATACGTGTATAAATATATATATATATATGTAAATATATATATGCATATATATATATAAGTATATAGTCATGTACAAGTGAGTGGGTGTGTGCACGAGAGTGTGTGTGTGTGTATGTGTCTGCGGGAGGGAGTGAGAGAGAAAGAGAGAGAGAGCGTCTGCTGGAAGAAGAGGGCACGGCGAGTTAAGTCGTCTGGAGGCTTTAGCTGTCATCTGATGGCCCATGCACAGGCGCAGGCGCATAGGCGCGTGAAGATACGTGCGCAAGCTGGAGGGAGCGGGCGCGTGGGAGGGACTGCAGCAAAGTTCGCTGCAGACCGCAACGCACCGTGCTGCGAGCTGGAGTAAAGTGGACGAAGACGTGGATGCGGGAGCGGGCGGGTGCAGACGCGAACGCAGGCGCGGGGAGAGATGCTGGCGCAGGCTGGAGGCAGTTGTGACGCAGAGAGAGAGCACGCAGTGACTGGATAAGTGAGAAACTTTCCAGTCACCACACTGTAGCTACAGTGTCGCGCTCTCTAGCGTGAACAGTAGCTACAGTGCGCGCTCGATGCAGTCTACCGGTTGTGCCCGATTCAGCATGCACAGGCGCTGTGGAGCAGGATGGCGCGCCCGCGGAAGGAGCTGCGTCGGCTGCTGGTGTGCGCGGTGGCCTACGCGTGGGCGAGAGGTGGCCGGTGCCTTGCTGCAGCTGCTGTTGAGCTTCAAAGCTCGACTCTATGGCAATGGCGGAAATGGCTGGAATGATGAAAATAGAGAGGTGAACCACCACGCCTACCGGCTCTTTGATGAGCTGGGCGATGGTGGGACTCACAGTGGTAGTCGTGTACCACTGTTAGCTGCTCCTGCCCGCAGCGTAGCTCCTCAGGAGGAAGAGAGGTTGCATATGGAGGGGAGAGGGGAGGAGATGGCCTGGAGGAAGGAAGGGTGTTGTGTGAGTTGTGTGGACCAGGCTCTCCACAAGGAAGATAGCTGTGCCCTTTTTAAAGAGGAAGGAGGAAAGCACAGCCATGCCCTGAGCTGTACATGGCTGTGCATGTGGCTGGCAGGGCAAGCTGTGGCAGAGAATGGCACGAAGAGCAAGCCATGCCTTGAGCCATGCGGAGAACTTCAAAGCCAAATTAAAAAATAATAATAAAGATGGTGAATTTGCGAGGCAGCACTTGAGGAATACGTTAATTCCAAGGCCATTTTATTCACACTCCTCCCCTCTCAAATAAATGCATGCATGCGTTTATTTTTACAAATGCGACTATGGCTACCTAATATACAATGGCAATGCTAGGAAATAACACAAGATGGCACTTTTATTGGTGTATTTTTGCTGTGCAATCATACCCCCATGCCTATATTTTGCTAGTCCTTAGCAAAACATTTTGTACTTTATTTAGAAATGATCTTAAGCTGAAGATTTTCTTCTGAGGCGACATAGGTGTATTTATGTGTTGGATATTGTGAGAACCAATTGTAGAGAAGACTACCAGTACTTTAAGTCTTACATGACATAGACCATCTCTCAACTAACCTAGACTCTTGATATTTAAACCTTAAGTATGATTTCCAAGACCCAGGAGGTTTTTGCCGTACTCGAGAGCTCAAGAGATTATGGCTTGTGCTTAGTGAAAGATCAAGACTAACCAGATGAACATTAGGACTCAAGCCCAGTGTTTCACAAATTTTTAAGTGCAGGTTGGTCCCAATTTTAGCTCATGTCTTCGGATTGACCCTTAAAAAGATGATGAAAAACTCAACTCCCATTTTATAACAATTGTGGCTCAAAGAAAATAGGGTGTTTGTAACTTGCCCTGAAGAACTTTTGTAGGGGGAAGACTTTACAGACATTTGTGAGATATACTGACTTTTTTGCAGTTTTTTTTTTTTGAAACACGTGTCAGTATATCTCTTACAACATTATTTGGAGGAGCACACTTTTCTTTTGGTGGGAGAGTTCCTTTTTGGTGGAAAGAGTCTCTCCTAAATACAAGACTAAAGCCTGGGATAAAAAGTCTACTTGTGCACATAGGTAAGGACTCCACCTTCCCTAATGAACACTAGGGTTGGATCTTATGTTCACCTGGTCTTTCTTGATATTTGTAGTGTGAACCAAGATTACTTAGGCTCTCGAGTAGAAGCAAACCAACGAATCCTGTACTGGTGTCTCAGGTACAAGAATACATCCTAAGTTAGAAGAGATTCCGATCTATTTTGTTAATGCTCAAGTGAATTAAGCCGAGCTTGAGTGAATCAAGCTTCTGTGGCCTAGAAAGTCTTCAAAACAGTGGTTGAATATCCATAAACACTTATTGTATTTTTGTTTCATCCTTCAGATCATTACTAAACACCATTTTTTTTTTTACATATTTATAGATAAATGGAGACTGCATGATACCATAAAATACCCAGATCCTATGGATGCCTATCCACCACCCCATGCCAAACAATGCTATGTCCTCATATGCATGCAGGGTAGGGTAGAGGAAGGACGAAAGATCGAGTAACAAGAGCTGAGGTGCAGGGTATTCAGTAGGGTGGTAGGGTGGGTGGATGGTGGGTGGTGAAGTGAAAAGTGAAGTGAGCGTGACAGTGGTGGAGTGTTGTTGGGGTTCCTCCCAACGAGCGTTGAATTTAACGTCCCCAGCTGGACTCAGAATGAGGCATAACATTAGTTACCCTCCAGCAGGGCAACAGTTTCTCCAACGGGGGCAAGTTCATGAGTAAGATAGGGTTTCAAACGCTACCCATTGACCGTAAATTTATGCCCAGATTTGGGATCTTTAATCTCAACGGCCCCGTTGGGAAATGGTCTCGAGACCAGGAAAGGACCAGTCCATTTG
The DNA here is from genome assembly GCA_037157565.1 of Thalassia testudinum. Classification (NCBI taxonomy): domain Eukaryota; kingdom Viridiplantae; phylum Streptophyta; class Magnoliopsida; order Alismatales; family Hydrocharitaceae; genus Thalassia; species Thalassia testudinum. The sequence goes on along the minus strand of JAZHRO010000025.1, from coordinate 64,557,006 downwards.
GACTTCAATTTCCCAGGAAAGAATTTCAGTCGGGCATTATAAAGCCAAACTTGCTGAGATGGCTCAAATTCCTTTCGCTAAATATGGTTGTCGTGAAAAGCCTTAGTGCGTTGCTTGAAAGTTAAGGCAGAATCATAGGCCTCACAACGGAGCTCTTCTAGCTCCTGGAGTTGGAGTTTCCTTTCTCGACCACACAGGTCTGGGTTGAGGTTACATTGGCGAATCGCCCAATAAGCATGGTGTTCCAACTCCATGGGAAAATGACAAGGCTTCCCATAAACTATTCTATAAGGAGACATACCAAGGGGAGCCTTGAAGGTGGTCCGATACGCCCAAAGTGCATCAATCAACTTGTCGGAAATCCTTTCGGTCAGGCCGAACCATTTTCTAGAGAATTTGCTTGATTTGCCGATTTGACACCTCTGCTTGGCCGTTCGTCTGAGGATGATACGGGGATGCGATACGATGGTGGACTCCGTATTTCCTCAGAAGTGCCCGAAAAGAAGCATGGGTAAAGTGGCTTCCTCCATCCGAGATAATGGCTCAAGGGATCCCAAAGCGCACAAAGATGTGGTCTTTGACAAATTGAGTGGATATAACATGGTCAGCACGACGTGTGGGAATAGCCTCGATCCATTTCGAAACATAATCAATAGCCACGAGGATAAATTCAAAGCCGTTGGAAGGAGGAAAGGGACCCATGAAATCAATTCCCCAAATGTCGAAGGTTTCCGCAGCTAGGATGGGTTGCAAAGGCATCATGTCACGACGTGACATTGATCCTAATGACTGGCACCTAGTGCAATGTTTGGCATAATTGTGTGCATCCTAGTGAAGGGAGGGCCAAAAGAAACCGCACTGCAACACCTTGGCTGCAGTTTTCCTCCCAGAGAAATGGCCTCCGCAGGCCTGATCGTGGCAGAAGGATAGCACACTGGGGAATTCGCTGTCAGGAATATAGCGACGGATGATTTGATCAGCACCTATTCAAAAAAGAAGTGGATTATCCCAGAAATAATACTTTGCTTCTGCCATGAGACGCTCGCACTGGTTTTTAGGCCAGCCATGTGGAAGGGATCCAGAAGCAAGGTAATTGGCAATGTCGGCATACCAAGGTCCACTTGCCACATTAATTGGCAATAGGTGCTCATCGGGAAAAATCTCATTGATCGATAGAGTAAGTCCAATATGGTCAGGGTCCAGTCTAGAAAGATGATTAGCCACAACATTTTGGGCTCCGACCTTATCACGGATCTCAATGTCAAATTCTTGGAGCAGAAGGATCCAATGAATCAGTCTATGCTTGGCATCCTTCTTATGCATGAGATGGCGAATGGCCGCGTGATCAGTGAAAGCAATAACATGTGAGCCCATAAGGTAAGAGCGGAATTTCTCCAGCCCAAAGACGACCACCAGTAGTTCTTTCTCAGTGGTAGTATAATTACGCTGGGCCTCATCCAACATCTTACTTGCGTAGTACACCACGAAGGGGTGTCTATCGCGTCTTTGTCCCAGGATGGCTCCGACTGCAAGGTCGGAAGCGTCACACATGAGTTCAAAGTCGAGGGACCAATCAGGTGGCTAGAGAACAGGGGCCTTGGTGATAGCATTACGCAGCCAAGTGAATGCTCGTATGCAGTCGGGGCCCATATCGAAGGGTACGTCGGTTGATAGGAGATGAGTTAAAGGTCAAGAAATCTTGGAGAAATCTTTGATGAATCTCCTATAGAAACCGACGTGTCCCAAGAAGGAGCGGATTTGTTTGACAGAGCCAGGCATAGGTAAATCAGCAATTACATCAAGCTTAGCTCTGTCAACCTTGATAACCCTATCGGAGATTATATGCCCGAGAACGATTCCCTCGTGTACCATAAAATGACATTTTTCCCAAGAAAGCACAAGATTTACATCAATACATCTCCTAAGGATATGGGTCAGGTTGGCAAGACATTCATTGAAAGATGGTCCAAAGATTGAAAAGTCATCCATGAAGACCTCGAGAAAGTCACCCACCATGTCATGGAATATCGCCAGCATACATCTCTGGAAAGTTGCTGGTGCATTACAAAGTCCGAACAACATCCTTCTAAATGCAAAGGTGCCGAAGGGGCAGGTAAAAGTGATTTTCTCTTGATCCCAGGGGTCAATTGCCACCTGGTTATATCCTGAGAATCCAACCAGGAAATAGAAAAATTTATTTCTTGCTAACCGCTCCAAGATTTGATCAATGAAAGGTAGCAGAAAGTGATCTTTCTTAGTTGCAGCATTGAGTTTCCTATAATCTACACACACTCTCTAGGATGTAGGAGTGCGTGTAGGGATGGATTCGCCCCTGTCATTGACACGGATGGTGAGTCCTGCCTTTTTGGGCACGATGTGGATCGGACTCACCTAGGGGCTATCACTGATAGGGTAGATTATACCCGCATCCAACCACTTAATAATTTCCTTTTTAGCAACCTCCCGCATGTTAGGGTTGAGACGTTGCTGCATCTCGCGAAAAGGTCGAGCCTCCTCCTCCATATATATACGGTGAGTGCAGTAGGAGGGGCTAATGCCAGTTAAGTTTGATAAAGACCATCTAATGGCTGCCTTGTGTTCCATAAGGACATTCGTTAGTTTGCACTCTTGCTCCCTGGTCAATTATGAACTGATGATTACGGGGAGCGTTTCATTTGGTCCCAGGAAAGCATACTTAAGTGTACTAGGTAGCACTTTCAGCTCGGGAGTGGATGGTGAAAGACATGGCATTTCTTGGGATGAGAGTGTCCCAGGCGGATCGGAAAACAAGTCAGGAGGAAGAAGTTGGTCCTCAGATTGGCCAAGAAGAGGGGCTTCTTGGATAGATGGATCCAAAAAGGAATAGCCCCAGTGAGAAGTATGTGGGCTCAAGGTCGCAGTGTGGAGTTGCAAATCCGCCTGATTTGGCGGGAAAGAAAGGGCAATCCGGCCTTCAAGAGTGTGGACTAGTGGAGAGTAGCCCAGATATGACTCAGACCACGAGGTATGGGAAGCGGAGAAAACCTCGTCAGAAGTTTGGTCAGGAGAAGGTACGGGAATAGGGAGGGATGGGGGAATGTCACAATATGTGTCGGTCAGGCAATCGTCAGTGTTTAAAGGTAGTCTACAGCAGTCAGAATAGGTCCCAATTAGTCCGATACACGCACTGACGGCCATGTCCTCGTCAGACGTGTCATCCTCGATGCAATGACAATCAAAGTTCTTGGCTGCCTTGAAGATGTTAAGCTTGAGCTTTTCAGATCCAACGGCAATCTCGATACAGCCCGACTCGCAGTCGATATGGGTGCGGGCTGTGGCCAAGAAAGGTCGACCAAGGATGATCGGACAATCAGAAAGTGAGCTAGGAACTTCCATATCTAAAACAGGAAAGTCAATAGGAAAACAGAGACTGTTGACCCTAACCACCACGTCTTCCACCACACCCTTTGGAATTTTAACAAAACGATCTGCCAACTTTAACATGATAGGGGTGGGTTTCAGATTTCCCAAGTAAAATTTTTCGAGCATGATGGTTGGTATAAGATTGATGGAAGATCCTAGATCAAGCAGGGCACGATTAAAATTGCAGCCTTGGATGCTACAAGAAATAAGCGGTGTGCCTAGATCTTTCTGCTTCGGTGGTAGGTTTGACAGTATAGCACAACTCGCATGAGGCGAGAGAACCACCGGATTCTTAGTTTTCTTTGACTGTCGCCTGGGTGTTGTGTAGTCTTTGAAAAATCAGGCGACAGTAGGTATGTGGTCGATAGCCTCTAGCAGGGGTACCTTGATTTCAACATCCCTGAACAAATTACGCAGGTTATCAAAGGCCTGCATATCCTTCTTCTTGCCTTTTGGCTCCCTCAGTAGAGCCTCATGGAATGGGAATGATTCTGGCATCAATTTGGGTGTATCGTCCTCTCGCGAATGAGGTGCACATCCCGAATGAGAGGGCGATGAGGAAGACAGGCCAGGATCAAGTCGAGGCAGATCGATGGTCTGCTTACCGCTCCTTGTAGTGATCGCATTGGATGATGTGGGTCCAGTGGGATCATACGGTGGAGGAGGGTTCGCAATAGGGACATAAGAGTGAGGTGTTGCAGCGGGATTAGCCTGAAATCCTGGTGGAATGCTCGGAGCTTGTAGAATCTGATGAACCTGCCACGAAATTTCGTGGGTTGGGAACAGGTTGAGCTGGAAGAGTGCCCTGAGATCGAGTCGCCATGCGTAGTTGACTACCCTTAGCATTCTGCTGCGCCAATTGGTGCTGAAGAGAGGTCATGTTCTCTTCATGGAGCCTTGACATTTTCGTCATTATTTGCATCAATTTGTCAAGAGGACTTGATGCGTGTTCTGTTTGCGGTATGCAAGGACCCAATGGTGGATTTTCCATAGGATTAGACTGGGCCCTTGGGATGACGGGTGCGGATGCTCGCATTGGTCCACCTGCTGAGTTTTGGTGGTGCGGGTTGTTGGACCATGCGAAGTTCGGATGATTTCGCCACCCTGGGTTATAAGTGGCAAAGAATGGGTTGTTCCCCAGGGCGCAAGCGTCTTCTATGCCAAAAGATGCGTCTGCATGAAAATATGCTTCCGAGAACACAGAGGCTTGGTCCTCCGTGTCAAAATACTGGCTTGCAGAAGCCAGATCCACATGACTTACCGAATCGCTTGGCGCGACACTCGGTAAGGAAGGTCTTACGAAGTTTCTAGAGATAAGCTTGGTGTTGGAAGAATTGGGATTGTGATGAAGTGGTGAGGTAGGGGTGTTTGCCATAGAACGGGCGGGGTTGGCCAAAAGCTCATCCAGCTTCTTGTGCATGACAGAGACTTCATCCAATTTCTGTGCGATAAGGCTGAGATCTGTGGATGAATGGGAGGGTTCGGTGTCAACTTCGTGGACATTACGGGACAAGCTGGTACGATTAAAGGCGACAATGGAAGCATTGTTCATTGAGTTTTCACTCATATTTTCAAATAATTTGAATGCTCCATTCTCATCTTTATTCATGAAATTCCCTCTGCAGGAAGCGTCGGCAATCTGCTTCAAAGTCTCATTTAGCCCATAGTAGAAAATCTGGGCTATATTCCACTTAGGTAGACCGTGGTGCAGACACTTCCTGAGGAGGTCATTATATCTCGCCCATGCCTCATGAAACTATTCGCCGTTTTGTTGCGTAAATGAAGTGATAGCACGACGAAGTGCATTGGTTCGCTCGATTGGGAAGAACTTCTTGAGAAACGCTGTTCGCATCTCTTCCCAAGAGTGGATGGTTCATCCAAGGGTGCGTAACCACTGTGACGCTTTATCCCGTAATGAAAATGGGAACATTTTCATGAGGATTATTGGTAACCTGATATTTCTTAGTTTAACTTTTTCAGCCAATCGGGTTAGGTCTTCCAAGTGGAGAAAAGGATCTTCACTTGCAAGGCCATGGAAGTGGAAGTTAATCAGGCCAATTATGTTGGGTTTCAATTCAAAGTCATCCCCACCCATGGGGACCCGAATCTGTCCTATGGTCTCTGTAGCAGTGGGATTCTGATAAAAGCTAAGAGACCTAGGCTCCTCTCATTTGGGAGGGTTCTGCATTTCCTCCAATGTTTCCCTAATGGCTTCAATTTATTCATTATACATTTCCATTTGGGCTTGGAGGTGGGTTATGGGATCCAAGGCGCCACCACCTGGTGGGTTTTGAGGGCGGTTTCCTCCATCGGGATTTGGGGGTGGGCGTGTAGCCATGTTTGTGGAGGAGGAGGACGATTCAGCTTCTTTTCTAAAATTATCCGACAATTCACACAGTTCAGGGTTTTGTGACCTCCTCCCAAACATGCACTATCGCAGGAAGAATTGGGGGGATAAGAAGGGAAAAAGAGATGAGAGAAATGACGCCGCAAAGGTACACTTGATGACAAATGAATACAATCAAATTCCTAACCTCTACAGTGTGCCCTTAGACCTAAAGATCAAAGTTACCTACTATCACGACCTACGGAACCGAATGCGAGCACCGCGGAACCATCGGGCCAGATTGAAAGGCCGTTTGCCCCAGTCTTAGACACCCGATAGCAAGCGGGAACCCTCACCAGCACGTAGGTGCTACACGCAGGTAGTTAGACCTCCAATCCTTAATAGGGGTCAAGTTGCTACTAGTTTTAGTTAGAGGCTTAGGATCAAGTGCTTCTGGAATGTGAAGGGCGTTATTTACGGGTAATGCCCAAGTGATTGATTTATAAAGTGTGTAACCCAAGCATGCAACGGGGAAATCTCCCCGAATTGAAGTTTTAATTGGTGAATGGTTTTTAGAGTTTCAGCCTTAAGTAGTATGTATTTTAGGATTTCACTGAATTACCAATTCAACCAATCTCTGGGTTTTGAGAGAATACAAGTTCTCTTCTAAGCCCAACAAACCCTTCTTCAATGTCAGTTGGTTAATGCATGCTAAAATGCAATGGGCTTCCCTAGATGGAGATTTCTATGTGTGGATGCACGAGTCAATTTTAGATTAGTGTGAAAGGGAGCCAAAGCACTTCAATTCAAGTTCTCCCAATCACCAGAATGATGTTCCACACACAAGGCTTAACCATAAGATAAAGAAAATCAAATTGTTGGGGTTGAAGTATTCGGGATCGAATCTTAGGCACGTGAAGGGTCGTGGTGGGGTTGGAATCAACTCAATTCCAAGTCTCCCCACCAAAAATGTGATCCCGAATCGTAGATAAATGAGGCAAAGAGGGATGGCGATCAATCTTTTATTTTTGCCTCAAAGAATACTTCACACGGCGAAAGATTCAAGAATCAAGATTCTTGGATCTTCGCTATGCGAAGTTTGGTGGGAAATCCTGGGATAATGGGAGTGATGGCAAACAATCAAACAAGTGATTTTTAATCCACTTGCCCCAAGAGATCCCAAGAAGTGTTTTTTTTTTTTATTAAGGTGACAAGTTGACCTAAGTTGCGAAGAAAGAAAGACCTACCTGTTCAGCAACATGGGCGAAGCTCCAGTGTGGTACCGGCGACTTCACGCTCTCGTTCCCACCATGGATCTGCCCACGTCTCCGACTTCGTCTACCTGCCTTCTCCTTGCAACTGGTTCACCTGCACACCAACAAACAGAAACACCCATGAAGAGAAGGGCATAAAAAGAGAAAAATTAAAGGAATGGAGTAGAAACTTACTTGAATGTGCACTTCCCCGGCAACGGCGCCAGAAAAAGTGTGGTTGAGCTCGGATAGGTCGTGTCAATATGGTGATTTAATCGTTGAAATGAGTATAGTGGTTAACCTAAATCGAGCCTAACCATCTTTTTACAAAATTTTTTTAACCTGGCCTACTTGATTTTATCTTGGTCACTTTTAGGCCCAGGGTCGAACTCAGGGAAGCGGGATTAGAGGTGAATAAGTTTCTACACCGTTCCTACAACGAATGTCCTCAGTTCATTTATTTTGTTTTTGGTGTTTTTCTATTTAAGATTTTTTTCTGATAATTTTTGTCCTTGAGGTACACCCTCAAAATCAGGTTCTTGGCTTTGAGCAAAATTAGGGTTCCAAAACTGGTCTTGCTATTTGCAAGACTGAGTACCTGTAAGTCAAGGATTATCTTTTCTCTTTTGTATATTTTTTTATCTTTTTAATGATAGGAAAGAGAAATAGAAATAAGATAAATATAGTATATATATATATATGTATATATTATATATGTATATAGGGGTGGGGGTGGAGGTGGAAATGGCGTGTAGCATGGTGTCGAGTTGATCGTTGTCTAGGAAGACGCAACCAACAAGACGAAGTGTCGTGTGGAGTGTTGGATGGATGGGTAGAAGATGTGTGTGGAGACGCTTTCTATACTCGTATACCGGGGAATATCAGCAACTGGTGCAGATATTCCCACGATACAACGTGTGGTAGGTGATATGAAAATATATATATGTATATATATAAATATATATCTATATGTATATATATAGCTATGGTTATAATTATATAGATGTATATGTAGTTATATATGTATATATATATATGTATATGTATATATATATATAGATATGTAAATATATATATCGATAGATGTATGTATATTTATAATTAGATATATATGTATGTATATATAACTATATATAGGTATAGATACATATATATATAGTAATATATGTATATAGTTATATATATGTGTATATATATATATATTAGTATAAGTATCTATGTATACAGATATATGTAGATATATATATATAAGTATATAGTCTTGTACAAGTGAGTGGGTGTGTGTACGAGAGTGTGTGTGTGTGTGTATGTGTCTGCGGGAGGGAGTGAGAGAGAGAGAGAGAGCGTTTGCTGGAAGAAGAGGGAGCGGCGAGTTAAGTCATCCGGAGGCTTCATCTGTCGTCTGATGGCCCACAAGCAGGTGCAGGCGCGTAGGCACGTGAAGATGCACGTGCATGTTGGAGGGAGCGGGCGCGAGGGAGGGACTGTAGTGAAGCGTGCTGCAGGCTGGAGTGACGCGGATGAAGACGTGGATGCGGAAGTGGGCGGATGCAGACGAGAGCGCAGGCGCGGGGAGAGACGCGAGCGTGGGCTAGAGGCAGTTGCGGCGCGGAGAGAGAGCGCGCGATGACCAGATAAGTGAAAAACTTTCCGATCACCGCACTGTAGCTACAGTGTCGCGCTCTCTAGCATGAATAGTAGCTACAGTGCGCGCTTGGCGTAGGCGATCGGCTGCGCTCAGTTCAGCGTGCGCGGGTGCTGTGGAGCGGGCTAGCACATGCGCGGAAGGAGCTGCACCAGCTGCTGGCGTGCACAGTGGCCTGCGCACGGGCGAGAGGTGGTCGGTGCCTTCCTGCAGCTGCGGTTGAGCTTCAAAGCTCGACTCTGTGGCAATGGCGAAAATGGCTGGAATGTCAAAAACAGAGAGGTGAACCACCATGCCCACCGGCTCTTTGATGAGCTGGGCGGTGGTGGGACTCACAGTGGTAGTCGTGTACCACTGTGAGCTGCTCCTGCCCGCAGCGTAACTCCTCAGGAGGAAGAGAGGCTACGTAAGGAGGGGAGAGGGGAGGAGACGGCCTGGAGGAAGGAAGGGTGCTGTGTGTGTTGTGTGGACCAGGCTCTCCGCAAGGAAGATAGCTATGCCCTTTTTAAAGAGGAAGGAGGCAAGCACAGCCATGCCTTGAGCTATGCATGGCTGTGCATGCGGCTGGCAGGGGAAGCTGTGGCAGAGAATGGCGCGAAGAGCAAGCCATGCCCTGAGTCGCGTGGAGAAATTCAAAGCCAAATAAAAAAAAAATCAAGATGGTGAATTTGCGAGGCAGCACTTGAGGAATACGTTAATTTCAAGGCCATTTTATTCACTCTCCTCCCCTCTCAAATAAATGCATGCATGCGTTTATTTTTACAAATGCGACTATGGCTACCTAATATACAATGGCAATGCTAGGAAATAACACAAGATGGCACTTTTATTGGAGTATTTTTGCTGTGCAATCAGAGGTGAGGGAGATTTACCCTAATCTACTCCTATCTAACTACTGAATCCATCAATTAGTTCACTAACTATTTCTACTCCTAGAAAGTAGTAAATCTGATCTATGAAAGTAGGAAACTAATCCACAAAAGTGGTAAATCTAGCTAACAAACGAAGGTGATGTCCAAGGTCCACCGGTCGGAGGTCGATGGTGACAAAATGGAGGAGACCCTCAATTGAAGATGGAGGTGTTCAAGAGCCAAGGGCCAACAGCAGACAGTTAGAGGCGATTGAAGGAGGGAGAGGAGTGATCTCTGTCACCGACCACTGATGAAAAGGGGGGAAGGCTGAAGGGTTGGATGAAGGGAACCACTCAATGGGAGGGAGTTGGTTAAGTGTGTGCACGGCTTAGGGCAAGTGCTTAAGTAGGTTTATCACTGGATCTGGGCACCACAGTGGTGTAATTAAGCACCTAGGTCTTGGGTGGTGGAGATGGAATCAAGGAGTGCACAAGCGTTCAAATCAAAATGCCTCCGTTAGATGGGATCTGAGGAGAAAGGTGATTGCACGCGCTAAAGCATGCGAAGCTTCGATTGGAGAATGGTCGTCAAATCAAGAGATCAAGGAAGGAATGACTAAGATGTAAAATGTTCACCACGGCTACAGTAGAATGGCACAGCATCAAGTGTATTGGTGAATTTGCAGAGAAGCCCTCTGAGGGCGAAAGGGTAGAAGTTTTACATGGAAGCCTGTAAGTGGTGAAGAACCAATTCAGAGCAGTCCCTAGAATTTGCAAAGAGGTCCCTTCAACTTTCAAAATGGTCCCTGGAAGGTTTTTAAATGAATAAAATGTTTGTGACTTAAGGACCTAACTGAGAAGCCATAAATGTGAGGTCCTAATGATGTCTAAATGTAATCAAGTTTTTATTTAAGCTGAATTGAACATTTAGGAAGTTAATTTTACTTTTGATTTGAAGTTTTGAACTCAAATATTTATTCAATTTGCAAATGGATCATCAATTTATATTAATGAATGGAATATCTCATTTAATGAGCTAATTTTGCATTTTTAACTTAAAATTGATGTTTTGTCTTTTTTACTATTTCCTACACTTAACCCATTTCATGTGTTCATTTAATAGTGTTTAACCTAGTTTCTAGCTTAACTTGGGCATTTTAGCTATGATGAGCCACACCTCATCACATATCTAGAATAAATTTGGACTTGGAAATAGAGCCAATTAGGGTTTTCACATTAGGGTTGAAATGCTAGTATGCACTTGCCATTTCTAAAGGAAACATATCTTCCCACATTTTTATGCTACCTAAGCCCTTGATTGAACTAATCTAATCATCAAACCCTAAAGTCAAGGCTATAAGTTCACTTGAATCATAAAAGTTGGGACATAATAACCTGTTGAGAGCCAAAATAGGGTGGTTCAGGTGAGTTAACCCATTTTCATCCTCAACTTTAGGGTAGGTCAGGTGAAGTTGGTTCACTTTGTGAATCAACCAACCTCAAATTAGGTCACAATTTTGAATCAATTTCTAATTAAAGTGATAATTCAAGGCATAACTAGCATAAAATTAGTAGACTTAGGGCCCAATTCACACATTCCGATCCACTTGGACCCTCGATGACTAAGAAGGTCGGGTGGGGGAAACCCTGTAACCAGTAGGGATGCTCTACCATGTAGGGGTCTTTATGGGGCTCTCCCTTCCTAGCTTCCCAAGTAATTCTCGAGTGTGTGAATTTTTTATCTAGAGGTCCATCAGCCTCGATCTGCCATAGTCATCCAATTCTTTTGGGTGCCTTAATTATGTCCAAAACATTTCCAGTCCCTCATCTCTTCTATAGTGCATGTATAGGAGGAGATCTTTGAGACCTGTCTTGAGACCTCCATTAGCAAGGCATACCCGTCAAGGTCAGACCCCAACTAGCTTGTTTGGGCATCCTTCTAATCTATTCGATATCTCTTCTAATCCATCTAAATCTAATTCTGGTTCTCCATTCTCTGCTTCCATAGAGAATCTAGAATAAGAAGGGGGTGATATTCAACACCTACAGGACCATGCAAACTCTCATTGACCTGATTCATGCACTGGCCAACCCCCGACCACATCCACAGATGCGAGATCACTGCAATCCCACAGCTATGGCTATCGAACATAGGGTGCAGATTCCGACTAGGGGACCTGATACAAAGTTGAAGCTAAATATTATCAACTTGATCCCCTACTTTCATGGATTGGGCTCTGATGACCCTTTCCAACATATCTAAGAACTAAACATCTGGCCTAGACTCTCAGGCCTACTATTCAAAATTGAAACACCCTACTTATAAAATGTTCCCCTTCTCATTAAAGGATAAGGCTGACCACTTGTAGCGGTCTTTGACTCGACCGATCAACACCTAGGAGGAGTTGTAAGCTAAATTTCTGAAGAAATTCTTCCCAGTAGGGCACACTAATGCCTTAAGGCACCAAATCACGCATTTCACGCAAAATGCAAGAGAAGCTTTTCAGCTTAGGATCATTTTCTAGATCTCATGTGGAAATGCCCTCATCACGAAGGTCCTAAATGAGAACAGGTCCAGTCCTTTTACCTGGGACTCCGTGAGGATATCCAATTATTTGTCAATGCAGCCTATGGAGGTAACTTCGTGGATAAAGACAAAGATACCATTTGGGAGATTCTCGAGAACATGTATGAGAGCTCTATAACAATGAGTCTATGGGTATGTTCGATCGGACGACTACCTGTGCATTGACAAACACCCGAGGGATACACGAAACATGAGACCTCTCCACTGGAATTAGTGGCTAGTCAGTTGGATGTGGTCTTTATTATTGAGAAGAAGTTGGATGATTTGACTTGCCAACTCGAAAGAGCCACTACTTCTCAGCAAAGCTCGTATGCACGTCCGCTCACAGGGAGGGAGGCCATGCATAATATTCACTACAACCACTCATTTGGGGATGGATGCGTGTCCACCCCCATCTGATCTAGGTTTCAGAGGGAACTCCAAACCTTCCTACTCTAGTTAGGGGATCTCTGAACCCCCATATCCTGATTACTTTGGTCCTACTCAACCCTACTAGGAGCTCCAGACCATCTAGAGTGATTTGTTCACTAACTCATACAATACTAGATGGCACAATCATCCAAATTTCTCCTAGTCAGGAAATAATAAGAATTCGAGACCTCAATTCCAACCTCTACCTCAAAATCTGTGACCATATCAACCCACTCATCCTAGGCTCAACCCAAACTTTCAAACCAGGCCTAGCAAGGAAGACTAAATGAGCTTGATTCTATAGACATTGGCTGATATGCAGAAGACCAATGCTGCCATGCAGAGGCAGCATAATGCAGAAATTATAGAGGTTCTTAACCAACTCGCACAGATGGCTAGGACCTGCCAGCTTGGTGCACTTCCTTCCCAACCTCTATCAAATCCAAACAACACGCCGAACTAGAGGCATGTTGTGAACCCTAATCAGGGCCAAGCACATTACATTTATCAGGCCCCTTCTGCACCTCCACTCGATGGGTCTAAGACTTCTACTTCGTACATGGGATATAAATAGCAACCTCCTGTCCTGCCAACTCCAAATCCAAATCAGGCAAGCCTAAATTCCATCACTACCTGTAGTGGTAAAACTACTCAGGACCCACCTTATCCTAGTCAATCTAGTCCAAGTAGTTCAAAACCTAAATCTAGGATGGATATCATGGACGAACCCACCCTAGACCCAGAGCCTGAGCCAATCCTGGAAAAGCCTAATGATGTTCCATTTCTAGAGGCCTTGACCAAAGGAAATAGTAAATCCAAACCCGTGGCACTTGAGGACTTGGTAAAGCTCTTTGAGCAAGTCCAAATAGGCATTCCCTTGATGGATGCTATCTGCCACATATCGACTTACGCATGATTTTTGAAGGATTTGTGTACACCAAAGCGTAAGCCGTGAAATAAAGATGAGAGTCCGATTGTGTTGTCAGAGTAAGCCAGTTCTATAATCTTGAGTAAACTCTCACAAAAAGTGAAAGATCCTAGCAACCCTTTGATCTCTTACAAAATAGGAAACCTAGAGTTTGATTAAGCTTTATTGGATTTATGAGCTTCCATAAATCTGATTCCCACCTCCCTATTAGACCACGTTGAGGAAACTGAGCTTAAACTGACTGAGGTGGCATTGCAATCGTCTGACAGATCGATTAAGTCACCAAGTGCAATTCTCGAGGACGTGCTGGTCAGGGTAAGAGATTTTTATTTCCCGGTGGATTTCATCGTGTTGGACATGGATACTCCTAAGAATCTAAGAGACACACCCATCATCTTGGGGAGACTGTTCCTATCAATTGCTAGAGCAAATATCAATTGCGAAGAGGGCCAGATCAAGTTGAAATTTGGGGATAAGACGTTAAGGATTGATTATTTTATGGCCCAGAAAAGAATAAACTATGGTGCAATTGACGAAGTTTGTGACATAGGCTCTTTGGTTGAGGATCCGATTCCTGAGGTGAACCGAAGTCTCCAAGGACCTCAACCATAAGAAGATCTCGACCCACATTTTAAGGAGCCTGAATCTGATTTAGACCTATCCTTAGCTTCCACCCTATCTTCTGAGGCTAACCCCGAACCCCCACCCGCTGCTGATAACTCGATCTTAGAGTTGAAACCACAACCAGACCATTTGAAGTATGTGTTTTTAGGTTCAAATTAGACATTTCCAATGATTATCAATTCTCGACTCACTCCTGATCAACAAACGAAGTTGATTTCTATCCTCCAGCAACATTGTAGGGCTATTGGTTGGACTTTAGATGACTTGATTAGAATAAGTCCATCTTCTTGCACTCATTGTATTTATGTTGAAGAGAGCTAACGACCTTCTCGCGAGATGCAGAGAAGACTTAACCCGAATCTCTAAGAGGTCATGAAAATGAGATCATCAAGTGGCTTGATGCGGGAATCATCTACCCCATCTCTGATAGCCTGATAAGTGAGATTTGAACATGAGAAAGATTGAGTTAAAAACCCATCATTGTATTTGCGTAAAAATTCGTTAATCAGATAATTCTACCGAAACTCAAAGTGAGTCCGAGGTCGAACACGAGGAGGCTACGTCAATCACATGTCTGCGATTATTTTTTTTGTATTTTTCTATAATAGAAAGATTCACAATATTCACAATATTCTATTCTACTTGGAATATAAACATAGATAGAAAGACATTCTACTTGCAAAAGAGAGAGCAAGAGAGAGAAAATAATAACTTTTATAGCTCCAAAAATGTTTTTACAAACTACTTGCTACAAATCTAATGCTGGAAATTAAAATCTACACTAGAAAGCGGTAAAGAGAGGGGGAGTGAAGTCATCCTCCTTGACGGTTGCTTGGAGAATGAGATCGTGTTAACGAAGCCTAAAGATGGGATACGAAGGGCAACATCGCGACGGGATCCACTTTCAGAATGGTGGATCGGAGGACAGCTGGAGAGAGCTCCACGAGGGTGGTAAGAAGTGGAAAATTTTATTTTTTAACTCTAGTGGAGCTTCCCATAGCTTAGGAGCACTAGAATGAGCTTTAGAACTATGTTATTAGCTCTTAGGAAAGGTGTAAAGAAAAGGAAGGGATGAAGAGAATGAGGGGTGTAGGGTCCCTTTCATAAGTGAGGAGAAAGGGGCATAAAGGTCATTTCAAAGTCACAAAATGAATGTCGGGCCTTCAGTGATGATTGCGAGCGCTGCTAAAGAAGCATGACTGTTGGCATCTCATGCAATCTCAACCCTTTGATCTTGATCGGATGCTCTACAATCGGCCGCATCTCTAAACATTTGGTCTTCAACCATTGAGGCGCACCCATGAATAGCTGCGACACGTGGCCTCATCAGGGCTGTTTGATGTGCATCAAATAGTTGAGATCCACTCTCCGCAATGCTTCAGTACGCGTACAAGGAGCATCAAATTGGGCATCATCATGCACGTTCGGATCAAGAGGTTATGAGTGCTCCATGCCGCAGCCTCCATCACCGCTTGATGGAAATCTGACGGTGCAATTTTGTCGGCTCCCCTTCTTAGGGGATCAAATCTGCTTCTCACAAATTTAACTCTTGCCTCAAGCTGTGTGTAGGGCATTGATCGCTAAAATGCATGATTTATAACAGTGGGTTTTTATGTCATTGTAACACGCAAATTGGATCCCTTTTAAATTTATAGAATCCGAGTACTTGGGTAAGTATTCGGGTCATCCCAAGAGGGCCAAGTAAGATTTTAAATCAAAACTCTCGCTTGATCTTTGGAAATCAATGTCTTTTTAGGGTTTTTGGAATATGTAAATTTTTTAGTTTTTGAATAGAGCAAAAAGAAATGCGGAGAGAAAGATGAAAATCTAAGTTATGGAAATTGTAAGGCAACTAGTGCCTTACTTCTTCAACTCACCCTAAGCAGGAAAGGCCTAGTGTAATGAAGAAGTAAGCCACAAAATAATCAAAAGTTTTTTAAACCTAAACTAGAAGAATGCTTCTTAATCGAAATAGTTTTACAACGGGAATGGAAAACCACAAGTGAAAAGAGTTTCGACTTATAATTTCCACCCAAGCAGAAATCTAGCAGTAAAACTACCATGCAACTAAACAGCAAAAAAGTAGAAGAAAGCTTAGAAGATGTTGATGATGATGATGATGATGGTGCTGCCCAACATTCCTGCTCCATTCCTAGTTTCCCCAAGACTAAAAGGATTCCTTTGCTCCTTCCTAGACATCCTCCAAAGGCAAACCCTAGAAGGGTGTGCCTTCTCCTTCCTAGAGTGGATGGCTCCCACTGCAAGAACTCCTTAAGGTGGTGTGGACCACCTTTGATTCTTCCTCCAAGGGTGGTAGTGTACCACCCTCAAATCCTCCTCTTCCTAGGGTAGGCATGTACCCTAGGTTGTCTTCCAATGCCTGGCTTCCTCCCTTAGTTGGCGTAGACACAAGAGAGAAGAGAAGAGGGGAAGGCACCAAGGGGACAAAGTATCCCCTTAATCTTCTTCTACTTCTTCTTCTCTTGGCTATGAGCTCCATGTGGATATAACTGGAAAAATTATGTAGCCAAGGTTGAGTTTTAATGGTGGTGGTAGGGGATTTATATAGGAATGGTAGGGGGTTAAGGGTAGTTAATGGATGGAGGGTTAGGATAGCTTGTTGGAGGTAGTAAAGGGATCCTAGGGTTGATAATGGTTGGCGCCAAAATGGGGGGTTGTAAGGTGTTTCGTGCCAACCGTAAGAGAGGACTAGGGTTAGGATTTATGGTGGTAGAGTTAGGTGGCGTGTAGGTTATGTGTAGGGTTAGGATGGTGTTGTTGGGTGGTGGTTATGGGATGAATGGTAGATATAGGGTGGCAACAAAGGGGAGGGTTGCTTGAGGTGGTGGTTATGGTGGAGTTAAGGGAGTTGGTGCCACTTTAGGTGGGTTAAGGGGGAGGTTTAGGTGGCGTCACTAGATGGAGGGTTAGGATAGGTTAGGGGGTAATATGTAGGGTGTAGATGGGAGGAGGTGTTGGCTCCTAATCAAGGAGTGTAGGGGGTGATTTTTGGCACCAACAAGGGTAGGGTTTAGGGTAGTTATGGGGGGTTAGGTTTGACGCCAATGGAGGGCTTCTAGAAGGGGTTAGGTGTAGGGTTTAGATGGCCTTGGTTGATGAGGTGCAGGGCTAGGAATTTGTCACATGTTGGAGTCAAAATGAAGGGATGCCTAAGGCATTTTTGGCGCCAACATGAGGAGGTGTGAGTGGTGGTGGTTGGTGTGGGTTGGCACCAAAGATACATTGGGTTAGGGTTTGGTTAGGGTTAAGGGTTGAAGAGTGGATGGCCTAAGGAGTTTTTGGTGGACCTAAGGGCTTAACTAACCTAGATTGGATAGCTTAGCTAGTAGAGTGGAGGTGGAAGAATTAAGGTTTCTTGAAGGAGGAGCTGGGGAAGAAAATTTTGGAGCTGATTGCAACTATGTTAGAGCTGGATTTGCTGAGGTAGCTTCAAGGGGAGCTCAACTACTAAGCTCAGCTACTTAGTTCTTATGCAAGTAGGCAAGCCTAGGTAGTTGAGCTGACCTCAACCTGGCTGGAGCTAGGTTGAGCTAGAACTGCCTCTGATGAGAACTCTAGAGCTAGCTAAGCTAGTAGTTGACAAGTAGTAGCTCAGCTAGCTTAGAGTCTAGCTATTGTGAGCTAGCTGGTGCTGAGCTTGAGCTGAGGTGAGCTAAGCTTGAGCTGAGGTGGACTCAAGTCAACTCAGTTGAACTAGCTAGAGCTCCTAGTGGACTGATTAGAGCTAGGATGAGCTAGACCCAACTGAGTTGAGTTTGATTTAGGCTGAGCTGAGGTTGGTCTAGTTAAGTTAAGCTACCTTGAGCTACCATCTAGCCAAGATGAGTTGGGTAGAGCTAAAAGGAGCTAAATTTAGCCAATGTGAGCTGCAATTAAGCTGAGATTTGCTGAATCCAGCTAGGGTTCAGTTGATTTAGGCTTCTTCTTCACTTTCTTCCTTCTTGAATGCCAGGGTTTTGATGATCTGAATATTTGCTTAACCTTAACACTCAAGTAGGGATGTTAAAAATACAAAAAAAGAATCAATGCATGCCTAATCCTAGATTATCCATAAATGCACCCTAAAAACTAGGTTGTGGAGCAAAATCCTAAGAGCAAGGTTTGTTTTAATGCATAAGAATGATGTTAAACTGGCATTTATCACACCCCCATCCTTATGTTTTGGTAGTCTCTTAGGAAAACTTTAATTTTTACAAAATGAACTTTTTGGGAAATCTAATTTTTTTTACTTTTGAGGAGAAAGAGATTACGGGACATAGGATGATCCAAACATAGGAGGTACGGGATTTGTTAAGGATAAACATCAGGATTTGTTTTTGGATCCAAAAATTAGACAAAAATGGGATCAATATATCCTCCGAAAAATTCACAGATTAACCCCTTGCTAATTCAGATGACTTGAATTTTTTGTTTTTAGGATTTTTCTAGCTCTTGAATCTGATTCACAGTTTGCAATAACCTTTAAAACCTTATGTCCATACCTGTGAAAAGCCAACATTTATTAGGGAGTGTTTTTGGTTTAAAACTTTTTTTTTCTCCCCCCATGCCTATTTTTAGCTTAGTCTTACAACAGATGTGTTGGGATCATCATTCCCATTACCAATCCTCGAGGGGGCTCTTGTGCCAGTACTTCAAGATAGCACTGTCCATGACACCACCTAGGAGCTCACAATCCCAAAACACAATGCGGTGCAAAGGGGCGCTCCAAGCAAACTCAAGCTCTTGCTCTGACACTATAGGTAGAGCACCGTCCAGATACTTTCCAAATTACAAAAGAGAATCAAGTCACCTAAACTATCACGAGTTCAGGTGGAATTTTAGAGAAGGATATCTAATCTAGTCTAAAAATAAACTCTGAAATTTTAATGATCAGATCTGTATCCTCATCCCTAGATTATTAAAGATAAAATCCCATTGTACCAAAAGTGAGTTGTCATCCTTAGTCTCGATTTGAAATTTTTCCTCAAAAAGTTTTCAACACTTTTATTTATTTTTTTTCTAATTTTTTAATTATTTTTTTGGGTATGCATGCAAGAAATTAAAATGTCAAAAGAAAGTGCATGTTTTTAGGTTTTGAAAATCCTAAATCGATCATCAAAAATTTAAAAACACCCCCCCATGCTTATGAAATGCAATGTCCTCATGAATTAGGAGGGAAAAGGGATCACCTTAGTGAAGGGCGGTCGGGTTTAGGATGGTCAAAACCTAGAAAAAGAAAGGAAAAAAAGGAAAAAGCAAGAAAAATGATGGGTTGCCTCCCATCTAGTGCTATCTTTTATGCCATTCAGTCGGGCGTGAAGTTGCTAAATATCAGGTGGGTCGTGGAGCTCATAGGAATCAGATTTCGTGTCAGGGTTGTTATCATGATAGGGCTTAAGTCGTTGACCGTTGACCATGAAAGTAGTGTTGTTTTTAGGATCCAAAATCTCAACAGCATCGTGGGGAAAAGATTGAATTACAAAGTAAGGGCCAATCCATTTAGACTTTAGTTTACCAGGAAATAATCATAACCTCACATCAAAAAGCCACATGCATTGTTTTGGTTCAAAAGTTTTCCGAACAATGAATTTATCATGAAATTTCTTGGTTCGATCTTTGTAAATGAGTACATTTTCATAAGCTAAGTTGCGAAGTTCTTCAAGTTCAGTTAATTGTATTTTCTTGTGTTTACCGGCCGCATCCAAATTGTAATTAAATTCTTTGATTGCCCAATAAGCCCTGTGTTCGAGTTCAACCGAGAGGTGGCATGCCTTCACAAAAATAAGGTGAAAAGGTGACATGCCAATTGGGGTTTTGAAAGCAGTACGGTAAGCCATAATGCGTCGTCAAGTTTAAGCGACCAATCTTTTCATTCAGGCTTAATCATCTTTTACAAAATGTTTTTAATCTTCCAATTGGAGACTTCAGCCTGGCCATTAGTTTGAGGGTGATATGGGGTTGAAATTTTATGGTTTACCCCATATTTAGAAAGAAGTTGACGGAACTGAGAATGTGTGAAATGCGAGCCTCTATCACTAATAATGGCCTTGGAAACATCAAAACGCAAAAAAATATTTTTCTTAATGAAATCCACGACAACCCGATGATCATTAGTGTGTGTGGGTACCACTTCAATCCACTTTGAAATGTAGTCAACAATGACTAAGATATACTGGTACCCAAAAGAGGTGACAAACAATCCTATGAAGTCGATGCCCTATACATCAAAGATTTCAACTTCTAAAATTGGGTTAAGGGGCATCATATCTTTAGAGTTCATGTTGCCGATGCCCTGGCAACGCACACAGGATCGAGAGAATGCATGAGCATCTTTGTGTATGCTTGGCCAATAAAATCCAGCATTTAAAACCTTGGCTACCATTTTCTTTCCTGAAAAATGTTTGCCGCAAGCCATTGAGTGGCAGTGGTTTAGAATGTCATGTGTTTCTGAATCGGGAACACACCACCTAATGAATTGGTTAGCACAGATGCAGAATAAATTGGGATCCTCCCAAAAGTAAAATTTAATCTCAGTAAAGAACTTATCCCTCTTGTGTTTACGCCAATCAGTAGGGAATCATCTAGTGGCGAGATAATTAGCATAATCAGCATACCAAAGGAGATATTTTAGGGTTAGGAGTGTTTCATCGGGAAAGATATCTATTTGGGTTAAACCATCACCAGTGTAAAGTCTTGAAAGGTGATCGGCCATGACATTTTGCGAACCCACTTTATCTTTGATTTCCAAATCAAATTCTTGTAGCAATAAAATCCATCAAATTAGGTGGGGTTTCGTATCCTTTTTATTTAGCAAGTGTTTCAAGGCTGAGTGATTAGTGCAAATGGTGATGTGTGACCCTAACAAATATGAATGAAATTTTTTGAGGGCAAAAATGATCGCAAGAAGTTCCTTTTCGGTAACAGTATAGTTTCATTGTGTTTCATCAAGGGTTTTACTAGCGTAATAAATCACAACGGGTTTCTTGTTGATTCGTTGCCCTAGGATAGCTCCTACTGCGAAGTCTGAGGCATCTGTCATTAGCTCAAAAGGATGAGCCCAGTCGGGAGCTTGCAAAATAGGTGCCTCAGTAATCACTCATTTTAATATATTAAAACTATTCAAACAACAGTGATCAAAATCAAAAGGTTGGTCTTTAGTTAAAATGTGGGTTAAAGGTCAGGAAATTCTGGAGAAATCTTTGATAAATCATTGGTAGAATCCCACATGCCCCAAAAAGGATCGTATTTGTTTCATCGAGTTGGGAGGAGGAAGTTGAGAGATTGTATCTACTTTTGCCTTATCTACCGAGATTCTCTTTCCAAAAATTACATGGCCCAGGACTATACCTTCTTGGACCATAAAGTGGCTTTTTTCCCAACTAAGAATCAGGTTAACCTCAATGCATTTTGAAGAGTTCTTTCTAAATTCCAAAGACAATGATCAAAAGAATCGCCAAAAATGGAAAAATCATCCATAAAGACCTCCAGGCAATCACCTACCAGATCAGAAAAGATTGCTAACATGCACCATTGAAAAGTAGCGGGTGCATTACACAATCCAAATGGCATTCTTCTGAAAGCAAAGGTTTCGAATGGGCAGGTGAAAGTGGTCTTTTCTTGGTCCTCAAGGTGGACTGCAACTTGATTGTTGCCAGAATATCCATCAAGGAAATAATAATAATCTTGTATGGCTAGCCGCTCCAAAATTTGATCAATGAATGGGAGCGGAAAATGATCTTTCTTGGTGGCGGTATTTAATTTTCTATAATCAATACCGACACGCCATGAAGAAGCAGTCCTACTGGGAACTTCTTCACCCTTATCATTACTAATAACAATGAGGCCAGCTTTCTTGGGGACTACTTGTGTAGGGCTGGCCCATCGGCTATCAAAGATAGGGTAAATAATTCCCGCATCAAGCTATTTAATGATTTCCCATTTTACGACCTTCTATATAGTAGGGTTTAAACGACATTGAGGTTGGTGAGAAGGTCTAGAATTATCCTCAAAATAAATATGGTGAGTGCAATAGGATGCATCGATGCCTTTTAAGTCATTTAAAGTCCAACCGATTGCTTTTTGGTATTTGTTTAGAACTTGGATTAGTTTTTCCTCTTGTAACCCTGATAGTTTGGAATTGATAATAAGGGGTTTTGTATCATTGGGGCCCAAAAATATATATTTTAGTGAATCCAGCAAGGGTTTAAACTCTAATTGTAGGTCGGGTTTCGGAATAGAGTTAGAAGTTAGCGTGAAATTCAATGTGGTAGGTGGGGGTAGGTTAGACGATTGTTGCTGCTCAGGCAAAGTATCAATAGCAAAACACATATCTATGGAAAGCAATTCCTCGACAAGATTAGAGGTTTCAAAATTTGAGTCATCGAAGAAATTGGGCTCATGGAATCTTTTGGAAGTTGTAAAAATGTCTAAAGTGAGCATCTCACCACCGCATGTGATGTCCATTTTACCTGAATCGCAATTTATATTAGCTTTTGCGGTGGCAAGGAAGGGACATCCAAGAATGATGGGTGCATCTTTAAGTGCTTTAGATACATCAATGTCAAGGACCAAAAAGTCCATTGCAAAGAGACAATTTTGTACCCGAACTATAACATCCTCTACAATCCCTTTGGGATGAATTACAGATCAGTCAGCTAGTTGAAGGGTGACCTTTACAGGTTTAAGTTCACCAAACTGAAATTCGTTGAAAAGGATAGTAGGGATGAGATTTATGGATGCACCAAGGTCTAAAAGGGAGAGATCGAAGATAGTGTCATTAATGACAACTGATATTAATGGAGCACCTGGGTCTTTTCTCTTGTGAGGTAGCTTACTCTGAACAATGGAGCTAACTGTCTCAGAAAGGACAACCTTTCCAAGATTTTTGGTCTACCTCTTTGGTGTACAAATTTCTTTTAAAAATTTTGCGTAGGCAGGTATGTATTTAATTGCATCTAGGAGGGGGATGTTGATTTCCACTTGGCCAAATAATTCGTGTAAATGTTCTTTGTTGGCTCAGTTTTTCTAGGTTTCTTTTTCTTGAAGTGTTGTGTTTATGCTATTTTCAGTGTCCTGAGAGTGAACGGTGGTGGGTAAAATTTGTTCTTGATCCGGTTTATTTGCTTGAGAGGGTTCTGCATTATGTGTAGTTTTTCCACTTCTTAGTGTGACTACATTAGTAGTGTGGTTATTTCATTGTGGAAATCATTGATTTTGTTGCGGATTTTGAAAATCGGGTGGGACTTGAGGTGCGGGATTGATTGGTTGTGGACCTTTCTGTCCTAAATTATTTTTGCTTTGAAATTGATTCTACTAATTTCTAGGATTAGGGATAGGTTGGGAAGGTAAATTTCCCATTGGCCATTGACTGAGTGCTATCGTGATTTGATTTGCAAATTAGAAATGGCACAGGTAACATCATTCATTTGCTTTTGCATTCCTTGCAGGGTTTTCATTAATTGAGTGTTAATATCGGCTTGCGAAGGTTGGTTTTGGCCAAAATTCCCTATTTGATTTTAAAAATGCCAAATTTGATTGTCTTTCTTCTAGGAGAAATTTGGGTTATTTCTTCAAGTGGGATTATAAAAATTGGAGGAATTATTTCTAAAATCATCTTGGAGAATGGAAATGTTTTCATTTACTAGGACATAAGATGAAGAATTATCATAAATCCCAATAATTTCTAGTGTAAAGTCAAAATTTTGAAATTTGCTTGTGTCAATTTGTTGTAAATTTTCCCGGTGGAGGAGAGTCAGGTTAGTATCGGAGTTAGAAAGACGAGGGTTAGGGTTGGTCAATAATGGGTTATGTGATCGCACGTTAAATTTTTCTTCCATTTTCTTTTGATTGATTTACATTTGATCAAGTCTTTGTGCAAAAAGTTGCAAATCATCTTGTGTAACTAGGAGAGATTATTGTTGTGTGCCTAACTCATGGACATTGATGCAGGGGTTGGCATTTCTACCAAAAGTGTCCATGGATGAGTGGTTGAAAGAGTTTTCGCTCATTTCGTCGAAAAGTTCATAAGCACTTTCGGCATATTTATTTAAAAAATTGCCCCCACATGAGGGGCCAACAAACCGCCTCAATTGGTCGTCAAGACCATGGTAGAATATTTGCACAAGTTGCCAAAGTGGCACCTTATGGTGGGGGCAGCTTTGTCATAACTCTTGAAACCTCTCCCATGCTTCATGCATAGGCTCACCGGATTTTTGTTGGAAAGTTGTTATGGCGCGACTTAAAGCATTGTGCAACCAATTAGAAAATATTTTTTTAGAAATGCGCTTTTTAATTGCATCTAGGTAGTAATTGGTTTTCCTATAGTCCTAAACCAATAAGCAGCCTTGTCTCTCAGAGAAAGCAGAAAAAGTGACAGTAGCTATAAATCTTCTGAAATGTTTCGGGATTTGGTGGTTTGGGCGAGAACCATGAGTTCCTCTAAATGGCTAAATGGGTCCTCTCGAGGAAGGCCATGAAAATGTTTAATCAGATGAAGGACTGCAGGTTTAATTTCAAATTCTCCTTCAGGGATGACCACACCTAGTCTTTCTTCATAGTTGGAGGGATCATAGAATTCCCTTAACGGAATGGTTGGTTGAGCATTGGGTGGTCTATTGTTGGCTAGGTTTGTGGCAGTCCTAGTCAATTGTTTCTGATTAGCCTAGAGTTGTTGGAGTTGAGTTACTACCATGTGAAAAGGGTCAGGATTTTCCGTTGTCCTTGGGGATGGGAATTCAAATTGCGGCATTTCAGTTTGTGGTTCAGAAACCTCTAATTTAGGTTCAAAATTGGGGTTCCCATTTTGTGGGTTAGAAGATGATGGGTTAGTGATTTTTTCTGTAATTTTTAGCTTTTTCCATTTTTTCTTGATTTTCTGTAGAGGAGGAAGAAGAAGAAAACAAACGAGTACAGGTGGTGTGGCAGGCCAAGAAATCAGTTGGTCCCTCCAAGTGTGGATTTTGGGACCGTCGGCCGTGCATACACTAAAATGGAAGGATGGGAGGGGAGGAGAAGAGATAGATGAGATAAGTGTGCAATTCAAACAACAAATTCTAGACCTAACTTAATTATGACTCCCTAAAAATAACCTAAGACTTGGTCTACCTAGAAAATAAGTAATCAATAGTGAATACTCGTTCTGTCAACAAATCTAGCCAAGTTGTTTAAGGGGAGGTTTGGGCCCAAGCGTTTCCCAAGAAAATCCCCAGGTGCTTGTACAAACCCGCATTTGGTCATTGGACATGGCCCCTCAGCCTGAACACCAGATATAGATAACAGAATTGATATTAACTAAAGAAAACTTAAGACCTAGATAGTAAGCCTAAGTTGATGAAACCTTAGGGGTCAAATTGCTATAGATTTTAATTAGGTCTAGGATACTAAAGTGAACATGGAATGTGGAGGGCGTTGATTGGGTTATTGCCCTGTTATTTCAATTTTTATAGTGTGTGCAAGATTGGAAACTGGTTCCAATTTCAGACAAGTTGTCACACAATTTTATGTATTTTTGTTTTTTAGGATTTGCTTTAAATTAATGCATTTTAGGGTTTCCTTTCTTAAGACTTCAAACAAGTTTTGAGATCTACAAACAAGAGAAAATCAAGTTGTATGGGTTGTGACCAATTTCCTTTTAGTTGTTTATCTCTAAAAATGAAAAAAAGCCCTAATCCAATTGATCCTAGGATAGAAATTTAACTACCAATGGATCCTTTTTGAGGCTTTCTATATTAATTAGTGGTCCAAATAGATCAAACAACACCACAACTTTATGGCAAATCAAACAAGGATTCCAGAAAAGAGTTTTTAAGATTTTAGGAATTTGTTTGATATCTTTAAAGAATTTTTCCTTGTGCTGGTGTCAAAGTCTAGAAATGATACCTGTGGGTATTTTGGACTTTTCAGTATCACCACTAACCTCAGAAAATTTTGGTGATTTTACATAATGTGTATAATTTTACAAGGATTCTAGAAAGCTAAATTTCACAAAAATTGGATGAGTACAAAAATTCTAAAAATTCACAGACAGTAGCAAAATAGGAAGATTAGAGGGTGTGACCCCTATGCAGTCCACGAATTTTAAAAAATTAATTACAAATTCAATTGTTCTGAAATTTGGAATAGATGTTTCTTGATTTGGAATCACTAGGTGAAATTTGATGATTTTACAAGGCCTATGGTGTTGGGAATTGATTTTTGGAATTCGGATAGAAGTCTGGAATCGAAAAATCAGACTACCAACACTTGAGGTGGAGTGGTGCTTAATGATACAAACAAGCAAACAATGGATTTTAATTTGCACCACTTCACTTAATTAAGGTATTTAAGATCTTGAAAGCCATGTTTAATGTGTTTCGAAAGTTTTTAGGGATAGGTGCGACTAGAAAGAGGAACCAACCTGAAATTCCATGGGAAGAAAAGGAAATTGAAGATCTTCCTCCAAAATCCCACTTGATTCTTGTAGCTCCTACACACATGACAGAAAGAGAGAGAAGGGGATGAGATCCGCATATCAAGCAAGAGAAAAGTGATGAAGCTAAGTCGTTGCCTCCCTGGCAACGGCACCAAAAAGTGATCGCTAAATTGTGTGATTTATAAAAGCGGGTTTTTATGTCGTTGTAACACGCAAATTGGATCACTTTTAAATTTATAGAATCAGAGTACTTGGGTAAGCATTCGGGTCGTTTCAAGAGAGGCAAGTAAGCTTTTAAATCAAAACTCTCGCTTGATCTTTAGAAATCAACGTCTTTTTAGGGTTTTTGGAATATGTAAATTTTTTAGTGTTTGAATAGAGCAAAAAGAAATGAGGAGAGAAAGATGAAATGAAAATCTAAGTTATGGAAATTGTAAGGCAACTAGTGCCTTACTTCTCCAACTCACCCTAAGCATGAAAGGCCTAGTGTAATGAAGAAGCAAGCCACAAAATAATCAAAAGCTTTTTAAACCTAAAGTAGAAGAATGCTTCTTAATCAAAATAGTTTTACAATGGGAATGGAAAACTCACAAGTGAAAAGAGTTTCCACTTATAATTTCTATCAAAGAAGAAATCTAGCACTAAACAACTATGGAACTAGATAACAAAAAAGTAGAAGAAAGCTTAGAAGATGTTGATGATGATGATGGTGCTGCCCAAAATTCCTGCTCCAGTCCTGGTTGCCCTAAGACTAAAAGGATTCCTTTGCTCCTTCCTGGACATCCTCCAAAGGCAAACCCTAGAAGGGCATGCCTTCTCCTTCCTAGAGTGGATGGCTCCCACTTCAAGAACTCTTCCTTAAGGTGGCATGGACCACCTTTGATTCTTCCTCCAAGGGTGGTAGTGTACCACCCTCAAATCCTCCTCTTCCTAGGGTAGGCGTGTAACCTAGGTTGTCTTCCAATGCCTGGCTTCCACCCTTGGCTGGCGTGGACACAAGAGAGAAGAGAAGAGGGGAAGGCACCAAGGGGAGAGAGTATCCCCTTAATCTTCTTCTTATTCTTCTTCTCTTGGCCGTGAGCTCTATGTGGATATAGGTGGAAAAATTATGTAGCCAAGGTTGAGTTTTAATGGTGGTGGTAAGGGGTTTTTAAAATAGGAATGGTATTGGGTTAAGGGTAATTAATGGATGAAGGGTTAGGATAGCTTGTTGGAGGTAGTTAAAGGATCCTAGGGTTGATAATGGTTGGCGCCAAAATGGGGGGATGTATGGTGTTTTGCACCAACCCTAAGAGAGGACTAGGGTTAGGATTTATGGTGGTAGAGTTAGGTGGAGTGTAGGTTATGTGTAGGGTTAGGATGGTGTTGTTGGGTGGTGGTTATGGGATGAAGGGTAGATATAGGGTGGCGCCAAAGGGGAGTGTTGCTTGAGGTGGTAGTTATTTTGGAGTTAAAGGAGTTGGCTCCACTTTAGGTGGGTTAAAGGGGAGGTTTAGGTGGCATCACTAGATGGAGGGTTAGGATAGGTTGGGGGGTAATATGTAGGGTATAGATGGGAGGAGGTGTTGGTGCCAAATGAAGTGGTGTAGGGGGTGATTTTTGGCTCCAACTAGGGTAGGGTTTAGGGTAGTTATAGGGGGTTAGGTTTGGCACCAATGGAGGGCTTCTAGATGGGGTTAGGTGTAGGGTTTAGATGGCCTTGGTTGATGACGTGTAAGGCTAGTGATCGAGTGGGTTTCGCAAATTAGAAATCAGGGTTACAAGTAACCTGTCGTCGTTGTTGCAAAACTCATGATCAAATAAAATTTATTCCAAAACTCCAAGGGAGTCCCAGGTCGAACACAGGGAGGCGATGCTTACTTTGTATGAAAATCGTGGTTTGATTTGTTCCTTTTTGGTGTTTTAGGGTTTTGTTATTTTTTTTGTGTTTCTGAAATAAAATGATAATCAATCACAATAGAGAGATAGAATTGAATCTGATATATTGCATGAATGTCAATTACAATAATATAGGAAACATAAAAAGAGGGGGAGGTGAGAATTAATCTCCCAAAGCGGCTGTTCAGTGAGACGACAGCGCCTGGCAGAAGCTCAGATGGAGTTGGGAAGCAGGTCGACAGAGGTGAGAAGCGAGAGGACGTCGGGTAGAGGAAGGCTTCAGCACAGCTCTGGAATGGAGGTGAGAAGGCGGAGGTGATCTGCTACCGGAATGGAGGCGGGAGGACGGCTTCAAGGTGACCTATGGATAGGGATGTGAAGTTGGAGGAGTATTTTGTGGAGCAGAGGTTCGCTATACTAATAGGCACTTTGGGAGCTTGAGAGTAAGCTCTAACATACCATTGATAGGCTTGCTAGAGCTTGGGAGTAGGTGGGAGTAGAGTAGGTAGAGATGGCTTGGGAGGGAGGGGGTGTTGGTCCTTTTATAGTGGATGAAAAGAGGCTAGAATAGGTATGGGACCATTAGTGACCTCCAAGCCGTCGCTGAAAGTGTCGCTATAGGCAGCTCATGCCCGCTCACGACCACAGTTGGCTTTGTTGGAGTGCGAAGAATTAGTGACGACTGTAAGCATTGCTGTATGTCTGCCAAGCTGTGACTGAAGGCTGGCGCCAACCGAGCACGTGCCCTCCCCATGCACGCTATGTTGTCCCGCCTTATGCCCACGGATTACGCGGTGGCTCGCTAGTGTGCGCGCTGGCATGCGCTGCCGTGCGTGCACATGCGCACTGCTGGTGCATGCTGGCATTGCGCATGCACTGGCTGGATTGAGATTAGGGGGGCTGCGGGGATTCGAACCCGTGCCCCTCCCTTGCGAACCGCCACTCCCACAGTTATGCCAAGTCCACATGTGCGTTGTAAGGAGTTGCAACCGCGTGGTGAGGGCGAGCTCTTAGCCATTAGATTTTCATCCAATGGCTGAGATCACTTGATGGGCGGCCTTTGGAGAAGTGACGGGTGGATTTGGGCGCTCCAGATGGTGCCACATGGCACAATCTAGACCATCCACCCTTCATTAGTTGCAGAGGATGCCACGGTGCTCAGATCGAGGTGATTTCTACGTTGTCGAACTACGATCGTCACTCTGGATCCATCCATATGGTCGGATTTTTCATCCGAAGTCCATAAGGATGGTGCATTGCCTTCTGGCCATATAAAGTGAAGGAATTAATATACAAAACATACAACTATCCTGTGTATGTTACAATCGTGCCTGTTATGTGGCTTGCCTACTGATAGCTCCACTCATATCTTTTCTTCATGCGTGGTCACTGATGCTGTGTGGAGAAGAGTTTGCAGGGAACCACTCCCCATTTGGGATGATTTGTGGGAAAATTTTTTACTGCATGACAAATTGCCCTATCATGTGGTAGCTATTATGTAGGGTGTGTGGAGAGTGAGAAATGATTTTTTGTTTCAGGAAAGGCCAGTATGTGTGGAGCAAATTGTAAATGTATGTTGGCCTGTCATACATTTGTGGAGATCTATTTTGTAACCTTGTCTTTATCTTAATCAATAAAATGCTCTCCCGGATTGCTATCGTTGCACGATAGCTTATTATTTTAAAAAAAAAAGTACAACTATCCTAAATGCCATGCAATGGATGTTATGTAGTATTTATAACATGATATACAATGCTAAGCCTGGGAACTATCATAAATAAGCATTTTATCATGAATTCATGTATGTTTATCATACCCCCATGCTTACTTTTTGCTAGTCCCTATCAAAGTTAGCCTAAATGCTATTTATAAAAGTAGAATTAGGATTCAATCTCTTAGGGATAATTTGTTGGTTGTTTTAAGAACTTTCAACCTAAGACCTGGTTACGAAGACTCGACAGTGCCCGGGTGTCTGCCAGAGTGCAGGCCATCCAAGCCCTCGCCTTATTTGAGAAGAGAAGATATTTTTTTTTATTTTTCTTCGTTTCTAATATTTTTGTACTTTTGGAGTTTGAGAGTTCCAGGATAACTTTTTATGGCTACCCAACCTGCCCAAGACTCAAAAAGGACTCTAAGTGCTAAGCGTCTTGTGAAAATAGTGAAAGACTCACTAGGCGATCGTTAAAATGAACTTCGGGTTTTTACGACCCTAGGTGACCTAGCCTAGAGGTTTATCTTTTCGAACGGTAGCTTTCTCCCTACTTTTATTTATGGGGTCAACATAAGGGTGAACCTAGTGTATCTCCCCGATTTATTCTACTTCCCCACTTCTTCCCTAAGTGTTTTGGGAATTATTGTGCATTTTTTTTTGTGAGCTGGGTTCTGGATAACCTGCCAATGGGCTGTTACCCACGACCACTTGCCAGCCATACTGGTGCAGTGAAGTGTGGTTCTATTATTTTTTTTTTTTCTCTATTTTTTTTTAAGTAGGTGGCTTTCCTGATCTAAGATTTACCTAAAGGTAGTACAATGAAAATGGCCTTATGACTGGGCTTTGGACAACTGGCTAATGAGCTCTTACCACCGACAACTTGCCAGCCATACCACCTGATGAGAGACTCATCATGATCTCTAATTACCCCTAATTAACTAGTCTTCCTAGTTAATTAGCTAAGGATATGAATATATAAGGGTTAATTATAAAATAAGGGATATATAGTGAAGGACCTTAAAATAAGTTAAAAATGATATTTTATCATTCAATTAATACTATTAACAATCTAATTAATAATTGGACTCGAGATCTTATTAATCATTCCTTTAATTAATAAGTTAATTAACTTAAAACATAATGTATACATAAGTATGCAATAACTTAAGTAACTTTACTTAATTTAATAAATTAACCTATAAAGGTCAAAAATGTAAATTCAAGGTGAAAACATAATAATTACCTTATTTACTAACATATATAAAAAGTTGAAAAAGATCTAAGTCAAAATGAACTTTTAAAACCTGGGTTTACATTTAGGTCCTTACTACTCATTGCAATCGGGTCATTAATTTTCATATAGGTCCTTAGGTTTCTTCGCACATAGGTCCCCGTCATCATCTTCTTCTTTTAGCTGGTTGAACGGTTGATGACAGAGGGTGATTCCACTGCTCGATCACCGCCCTACCGACATCATTCTTCCTTCTCCAAGCTCCTGGAGCTTGTGCTCACCATTCCATCTTCATCCATTGATCTGGATTACTCTGAAATCCTAATTTTAGGTGGGAGTTAACCTCACCGACGTCGGAGACAACGTCGGCGGTTAACCTCCCCTAGCTTCTTCTTCATCCAGACTCCGCTGCCCTCTTCATAACTGTCAACTATAAATAGACCCCCACCCCCTCGATTTCTATAAGTTGGCTCCCTTCCTTCTTCTATCACTAAGCTGACCTAATAGGCTATTCGTCTGTAACTCCGGCGATCTTTTACACCATTCTTCGACTTCCTCCGTCCATCCTGATCAGCTGAGGAGCTTCGCCGAGGTCAGCCACGTCTTTGGGCAAAAGTGACGACCAAGGAGATCCTCTGCTCCACCCAAATCCACCCACCGGAGATCTTTCTCATTCCCTCTGATTTCGTCCTCCATCATGAGCTGTCGAAGGAGTCCCTTTGACCCCTTCGTCCAGGTAACAGTAGGTAGCAGTAGGAGTAGGAGTAGAAATAGTCTAGGTAGTTAATTAGTTAGTTAGATTACCTTAATGTCAGATTTCAGTCTTCGTCTTCTTTGACTCCAGCGAGTTCATTAAGCTCGCCAGAGCCCTAATTTCATCTTTTTAACTTACTGTTCACCTTCTTACATCTTCCACGATCACTTTTATCACCACTAATTACTAAATTGATCACTTAATCGCCTATACCATTTCCACCTCCACCGACTACTTCTACTATCCATGGCAGCAGTAGTTGAATTAATTACACCTTCACTGGGGTCCTCCACCACCTATTCATCTTCTAAGGACCCGGTTCTACACTTGAATTTCAATAAATATCACATATAACCTAAACACCCAAATCTAATTAAGCTCCTAAGCTCGCTGTCAATGGCGTCTCAGGAATAGTTCAAATCATTAATTATATATTTATTTAGTATCGCAGACATCTGTTGACTTGTCTCAACCACTCAATTGAGTGGGAGATCAAGTCCCGTGCCTCAACCAACTCAATTTTCATTTGAAATAAATTCACCGTCAAATCTTACATATTAAGAGATAATGAAGAATTAAATGTGATTATGAAGTTCCTTGCAACCTCAGGATCCTCTTCAGATTGAAAATGGCACACTTTCCTTTCTGTATGCAAAATTCTTTTTTTTTGGACTCACTGGAGCTTCGGCGAGGTCCGATGAGCCATGTTTGAGCTTTAGCCTTTAGAATTTGTTAAGAAGCTCCAGATCAATGATTTGATGATTACTAATTGTTTTGAGGTTGTTTAATTGAACTTTTGATGACTGGAGTTGTAAATAAAAGTTCATCTTCTCCAACTCCGGCAAAGTTGGAGAAGTCTGTCAATTAGGATAAAGCTGCATTTAAGAAGTTTGGAAGCATCATTGTTGATCCCTGAGTTCATTTATGTGATCCAATCAGTGTAACAACCTCTGGGTTGTTCTGATGAACAAACCACTTCAAAAGCTCAAACGATGAGCCTAAAACCCTAGAATCTTCAGTTAAAACACCTATTTTAGGGTCTGAGCATATTCCTAGGATTGGGAAGATGTTGTTTGAGGTTTTAATTTCCTGAGAAAAGGTTAAAATGAGAAAGTCAAAATTCAAGGTTTTTCAGTCAAACTTGAGTTTGATTCTCTAATTTTGGATTCAATCTGTTGAATTGAGGAGTCTGAAGTGCTTCTAAGATTCATTTGAATGATTTTAGAAAGAATTGATTGAGCTTTGGAAGTTAATTTGAATGGAATTGCAAACCTACCAGTTTGGGTTATTTTTGAACCCAAACTGATGGTAGTGTCATTTGGATGAGATTTGAAGTTGAATCCTGGCCAGATCAGTTAGTTTTAATCCTTGGAACTTGTTGAAATAAATTAGAAATGTCCTTGGCTGTCTATTGCACATTTCAAAGTTTGAAATTTTGTTCTCTGAAGCTTTCAGAGAAGCTTTGAGTTTCAGAGTGCTTCCTGAAGCTCTTAAGAGCTTAAACTCCCTTCCAACAGATGCAGAATTACTTGTAGGAACTATTCAGACCCTTAGCTAAGCTAGAAAACCAAACTGTTGACACTGTAAGCTTAAAACCATTTCTAGGCATAAATAACCCATAGGAACCCCTTAATTTCACCTTTCAAATTGAAGAGGAAAAGATCCTATAAACCTTAAATTGACCCTATAATCTTGTAGAGCTATCTTAGAGCTTTCCATCAAGCTTTATTTTGCTTGATTTGGAGCTCTAAGTAGGGAGAAACCTTCACTTGAAGTCAGGTCTGGAGGGAGAAAACAATGTCCCACATCGGAAACTATCGAGAGCGTGCTTGGGAATAAAACTAATTTATTGTATAGGTTCACAAGTCATCAGCGCTCAGCACGAAAGAAACCTCTGAACCTCTCAGCACAGTTTGTGTGTGTGCAGGCGTGTGCGCCTACGGGTGTGCGCCTGAGTGGGCGTGTGTGCGATGGCCTTGGGAGGGCAAGGCCTGGGAGGCGGTTGAGCTGGTTCGGCTTGAGAGAGGAACGGTTTGGCTCAAGAAAGAAAAAAATAAAAAATAAATCCTAATGAAATTAGGCGAGGCCCGAGTAGGGTCTGGTCCCACCTTGATCTCAGGGTACTGTGTATCCTCGAAAGGACCTCACCGTAAACCAAAATAAATTTTTGGTTAAGAAAATAAATCCGGTTCAGCTAGAAGAGAAAGAAGAGAAAATGAAGGAGCTGAGAAGGCAAAGTGTTGAAGGAAGCTAAGTGTTGAAGGATGCAGGTGCTGGAGAAGCTAAGGAAAGGTAAAGGAAAGAAAACAAGGGAAAGAAAGGAAAAAGGAGAAAGGAGAGAACGGGCAGGCACTAAGGAAATACTTAAGAAGAAAAAGAAGAGAAGAAAGCAGGAGCAGAAGAGAAGAAAGAAAGAGATCGAGAGAAAAAGAGAATAAGAGGAAAATAGAAAGAGAAAGAGAAAAATAAAGGATTAAGAAATAAAAGGAAAAGAAGAGAAAGAGAAGAGAAAAGAGAGAAAGGCTAAAGAATAAAAGGAAATGAAATTGATTTTCTTGTTATATTTTAATTTCTTTTTGCTCTTAATTATAGTATTAAGGCATGTATTGATTAGATAAACTCTTATTTGCCTTAAATCATTTGAAATAAATAGAGAATTTACATGTTTTTAAATATTGAAAATGAGAGTTCATATGGGATTTTGCATGTTATTTCAAATTAAATCAAATTTTTGCAAAATTCAAGTTTCTATAATTAATTTAACTATACCTCCTATACTTATAAAGAAAAACAAAAGATAATTAGTGAATTTAGAATGAATTATACCTCCCAACAAACGACCTGGACTCAACCAGTAAAAAAAATTCTAAAATGTTAGGTTAATTCGACCCTATACTACTAAATGACACAATTTCGAGTTAACCTAAGTGACTTTCCTCTACTCATCAACAACAACCAAGCCTTTTCCCACACTAAGTGGGGTCGGCTATATGGATTCTTTACCTCCACACAGATCAATTTTCACTCTACTCATAATTAAGTAAAATTAACTTAATTAACTGAGTTGAGGCAAGGAACCACCACCACCCTAGATAGTTCATTAGCTACCCAATTTCTGAAGAAACCGCCGAAAAGTGAGTCAGTGCAAAAAAAGTTGTAGAAGCTTAGGCTTAAAGTCCCCCCAAATCAGAAGGCGGGTTGA
This sequence comes from Thalassia testudinum, assembly GCA_037157565.1. NCBI lineage: Eukaryota > Viridiplantae > Streptophyta > Magnoliopsida > Alismatales > Hydrocharitaceae > Thalassia > Thalassia testudinum. The sequence goes on along the minus strand of JAZHRO010000025.1, from coordinate 64,521,795 downwards.
TAAGTCGCATATTTATCATCCTAATTTATTTACCAACTTAAAATGAATTTTAATTTGTGAGGACTCGAGACTAAGTCCACATTCAAGTAGACACTCGAGCTAATTTAGCCCGAAGACCTGAAGAGTCTAAGTGTTCAGGTCTCAAAGTATCAATTGCTAAAGTTTGCAACTCCTAATGCCTAAGTTCTCGTCTCCTAATTCTATTTTTTTTTTTTTTGAATCAAATAACAGGAAATTACTATTACTGCTGACAAAAATATTATAAGATATATCCACCCCCCATGCTTATCTATTGCAATGTCCTCATTGTTAAAAATGAAAGCATGCAGGAGAGTAGAAGTGGAAGAATAGCACCTGGTTCCTGTGAGACTTTAGTCAGCTTGGAACAGTCCTTACATGTGCTGAGTTTAGTGCCTTTAGCTGGGCGATGATCAGCCCGCGATGGTTAAGGCAAGGTAAGAGCAACCTTGTCCGAGGCGGGTTCACGGAGCACATGGTCAACAAAGGGTTTGAGATGCTATCCGTTGACCTTGAAAATATTACCCGTATTTGGGTAAGAGATTTCGATGGCCCCATTAGGGAAAATCCACTCAATAACGAATGGGTTGTCCCACTTAGACCTGAGTTTTCTGGGGAAAAGATTCAATCGAGAATCGAGAAGCCAGACCTTCTGGTTCGGATTAAAGCTCTTACGTGAAATCATCTGGTCATGGAGAGCTTTGGTCCTTACCTTACAAATTCTGGCATTTTCATAGGCATCATTTCAAAGCTCCTCCAGCTCAGATAGTTGGAGTTTCCTGATTTTCCCGGCCAACTCTAGGTCAAAATTACACTTCTTGATGGCCCAAAATGCCCGATGTTCAAGTTCAATGGGTGACATGCCTTACCAAACACCAGACGGAATGGAGACATACCGATAGGCATTTTTTACGTCGTACAATAGGCTCAAAGAGCATCATCTAGCTTTTGGGTCCAATCCTTCCTATCAGGCCTAACGATTTTCTGCAAAATGTTTTTGATCTCTAGATTGGAGATCTCGGCCTATCCGTTCATCTGAGGATGGTAAGGCATGGAAAGCCGATGATTCACCCCATATTTCCCTAATAAATTCCGAAACTAAGCATGAGTGAAATGTGTGCCACCACACTGATAATTGCCCTAGGAACCCCGAACCGACTGAAGATATTTTTCTTCACAAAATGGATGACCACCTTGTGGTCATTGGTCCGAGTGGGAATTGCCTCAATCCATTTGGACACGAAATCAACAGTGACCAGAATATATTGGTGTCTAAATGGAGGGAAGGGTCCCATAAAGTCGATGCCCCAAATGTCGAAAATTTCGACGGAAAGAATTGGGTTCAGGGGTATCATATCTCTCTTAGCCATGTTTCCAAGTGTCTGGATCGGGTGCATGACCTTGAGAATTCCTGGGCATCCTTAAATAATGATGGCCAATAGAATCCAGGTTGCAAGATTTTGCTACCGTCTTTTTCTCGAAAAAGTGTCCACCACACGCAGATGTGTGACAGAACTCAAGTATGCTATGAACTCGATTTTCGGGACGCATTGATGAATAATCATGTCTGCGTCGATGTGATACAGCTCAGGATCATCCCAAAAATAATATTTGGCCTCAGACACAAGTCTATCCCATTGTTGTTTAGTCCAATCCTAGGGGTTTGACCAACGACCAAATAATTGACAATATCCACAAACCAGGGGTTTCGAATACCCAAGACTGTAAGGATAGTCTCATCCAGAAAAGTATCAGAGATCAAGACATCCGGATGAGGAGAATCAATTAGGATTCTCGAGAGGTGATCCACCACCACATTTTGTGCCCCGGCTTTATCCCTAATTTCAAGATCGAATTCTTAAAGCAGCAGAATCCAACGAATAAGCCAGAGTTTGGCATATTTTTTGGCCAAAAGATGTTTCAAGGCTGAGTGGTCGGTATAGATGTTGACACCAGAATCTAACAGATAAGCACTGAATTTTCCTAAAGCAAAAATTATGGCTAGCAAATCTTTTTCAATAACGATGTAGTTCCTCTAGGCCTCATCCAGAGTCTTGCTAGCATAGTAAATCACAGAGGGCTTTTTCTCAATCTTTTGACCCAAGATAGCCCCGACGGCATAATCAGATGCGTCAGCCATAATCTCAAATGGGGCTGTCCAGACCGGTGGTTGCAACACTGGGGCATAGGTGGCTACCATTTTTAATAAATCAAATGCCTTATAGCATGATTCATCAAACTCAAATGGCGTGTCTTTGGCCAGAATGTTACTCAAGGGCCGAGCAACCTTTGAGAAATCCTTAATGAATCTTCTGTAAAAACCCACATGCCCAAGGAAAGAGTGGATCTGTTTTACGGATGTGGCTGGAGGAAGTCTAGAGATAGCATCCACCTTAGCTTTATCAACTTCAATACCCCGACTAGAGACCACATGACCCAGGATAATGCCTTCCTGAGTCATAAAGTGACTCTTTTCCCAGCTAAGGACCAGCCATGTTTTGATGCATCTCTAGAGGATCAATTCCAAGTTAGCTAGGCAAGGCTCAAAAGAATCTCCAAAAATGGAGAAATCATCCACGAATACCTCAAGACAATCTCCCACCATGTCAGAAGAGATGGCCAGCATGCACCTTTAAAAAGTCACAGGTGCATTGCAAAGCCCGAAAGGCATTCTACGGAATGCAAAGGTTCCGTAGGGACATGTGAAGGTTGTCTTTTCCTGGTTTTCGGGATGGATAGGGACTTGGTTATATCTCAAATAACCATCTAGGAAGCAAAAGTATTTTTGCCTAGTTAACCTTTCAAGTATTTGATCGATGAATGGCAAGGGAAAGTGATCCTTTTTAGTGGCAGTGTTCAGCTACCTATAGTCAATACAGACTCTCCAAGCAAAAGCTGAACGAGTGGTGAAGGTTTCCCCTTTCTCGTTAGTCGTAACGATTATTCCCACCTTCTTGGGAACAATCTGAACGGGGTTAACCCACGGACTATCCAAGATTGGGTAAATAATCCTAGTATTGAGCCACTTGATTATCTCCTTCTTGACCACTTCTCACATATTCGGGTTTAGTTTCCTTTGCATTTTGCGAAAAGGGCGAGATCCATCTTCCATGAAAATACGATGATTACAATAAGATGGCTCGATCCCCCTAAGGTCGTGGATGGTCCAACCAATTGCCTCCTTGTTGTTCTTAAGGACTTTAATTTACCTTGATTCTTGCTCCTTAGTCAAATCAGCACTAATAACCACAGGGAGCATGTTTTCAAGTCCTAAGAACTCATATTTCAAATTTTTGGGCAATGGTTTTAATTCCAACTGGGGTGGGTTTAGAATAGAAGGTAGGGAGGATGCTGATGAAGATTCATCAAGACGATCCAGTGGAAGAGGCTGGGAATGAACAAAATCAACAACCTCTTCAGGGTATGGCAAGTCTACCACGAAGGGTTATGGGTTGGGTTCGCTAAAGCTGTTGGAGTGCTCGAGTGCACTAATTGTCATACAAGTCTTAAGATCCTGATCCTCGAGCTCCTCAATAAATCCACAATCCTCGAATCTTCTTATCGCCTTAAAAATATCTAGAGTTAACTTCTTATCCCCAAAGGCGATCTCCATACTACTGCTTTCACAGTTTATGTTGGCCTTGGTAGTAGCTACGAACGGACGCCCCAGAATGATGGGCATGTTCCTCAAATCATTAGGTACATCCATGTCAAGGATGAGGAAATCTACGGGAAAATAGAAATCCTTGACCTTGACAATTACATCCTCAATAACGCCTCTCAGTGTGGTGACCGAACAGTCTACTAATTGTAGCGTTACTAAGGTTGGCCTAAGTCCACCTAACCTAAACCTCTCATAAAGAGAAGTCGGGATTAGGTTGATGGATGCACCTAGGTCCAATAGTGCCCTATCAAAAGTGTATTCCCCAATAATGCATGATATCAAGGGGGCACCTGGATCTTTCTTCTTTTGAGGAAGGTGATGCAGGATAACAGAACTTGCCTGCTCAGAGAGAATCACCTTCCTCAAATTGGGTTTTCTCGGCTTACGCTTTTGGGTACACAGTTCTTTCAAGAATGTAGCGTAAGCCGGGATATGCTTAATAGCGTCGAGGAGCGGAATATTTATCTCTACACTCTTGAATAAATTCAGGAGATCCTTGTTGCTGTCTATGGTTTTCCTCTTCCTAGTTTTCTATAGGGCCTCAGGGAACGGGATATAGGTGGTATTTTCAATTTCCGATCCCTAGGCCTTATTGTCTTCTTCAACCTCCTCCTCTTTCTCAGGCTCCCCAAGGTTTTGACTTCTAGAAGGTAATTCAGGGTTTTGGGTCTGCTTCCCACTTCTCAAGGTGACAGAGCTTGCAAAGGCGTAAGGGCTTGGGTCATGAGGTGGATTAGTGAAGATTGGAGGGCCTTGGTTGGTCATGTAACCAGAAGAAGAAGAAGATAAGGGACCCTGCTCAACCACCTGAGCATGTGCGTGTGGGTCCCTTTGATTTTTGTACCCTTGGGCTCTATTGCCCTGATTTTTGCACATTACGTCGGTTGGGTACGGGTTGAGATGGTAGAGATATGGGTTGTCGTGTGTTAGCAATTAACTTGGATTGCAAGTTATCCAACGATGTCTTCATTTGCTACATAAGCTGAAGCATGGACCTTTTCATTTCTACCATCTGCCAGTTTAACTCAACCTACCCTACAGATTGTTGGGCATTCCAAGATGGCTGAGTAACCGGTCTCGGGGGCAACTCGGTGTATACTTGACCTTGACCCATAGGTCTTTGAGATGCATAGTTACTGGGTCGAGTTTGGGTCTGTTGACCCTGACTTTTCCAAGAGAAGTTAGGGTGGTTCCTCCAACCTAAGTTATAAGTGTTGGAATACGGGTTCAACCTAACATTCTCCTACATTGCATACACATCCTCATAGGCCGAGGATGGAGAGAAGGAAGGATCAGAAAAACTTGGATCAAAGGCCCAGTTTGGAACCCATTAGGTTCCGAGAAATCCTGGCTCACAGGTTGAGCCAATTCAAGTTTTTTCACGAACTCCCACCCTATGGGAGCTCATGAGGAATGGAATCTCGAATTCTGGGATTGAGTAGGTATAGAAGTGCTTCCTGAATTCCCAGACATCCATTCTTCCATTCTCTTAGCAACTAAGTCCATTTTATCCAGTTTACTACAAATCAATTCCATGTCAAATGAATGGGAATCCTAGATCTCTTTAGCACTTGACCTTAGTTGTTGGAACCAGTTGAATGCATCCATGGCGGCGTGATTAATTGAGTTCTCACTCATTTCCTCAAACATGTCGTATGCGCTATCTACATCCCTGTTGAGGAAATTGCCTTCGCAAGAAGCGTCCATGTGCTTACGGAGTTGCTCCACCAACCCATGATAGAAAATTTGCACGAGTTGCCATTTCAGCACCTCGTGGTGTGGACATTTCCTCAAAAGTTTCTGGAATCACTCCCAGGCACCATGAAACGGTTCCCCCAGCCGCTGGGCGAAAGTGGTAATCGCCCGTCGCAAGGCATTGGTCCTTCTGATAGGGAAGAATTTCTTCAAGAAAGCCAATTTAAGAGCAGCCCAAGTTTCTATCGGCCTTCCTATGGTCCAGTGCCAATGTGTGGCTTTATCCCTGAGAGAGTGGGGGAAGAGCCTCATGATCATTTTCTCTTCGTTCACATTCCTTGCTTTGGTGGTCAGAACCAAAGTGGTCAGATCCTCCAAGTGCTAGAATGGGTCCTCCGAGCCAAGCCCATGAAAATGCTTAATCAAGCTTAAGACTTGGGGCTTGATTTCTATGTCTCTGACAGGAATCATGACGTTGGGACGTTCCCCATAGTTTGTAGGATCATAAAAATCCTTCAAAGGCTGAGTGCCCTGGCCATTCATACATTGGAACCATTGCTGCATCTGCTGCATTTCTTCCAACTACCTTTGAATTAGCTCCTGTTGGTTCGGGGGTGGGGGAGGTGGTTGTTGATCAGCCATGGGATCTGCTTTGCTAAGCGCAACCTCCACTTTCGAGAATGGTCTAAAGGTCCTTCCAATCTAGGGTTCAATGACCTCCTTCCAAGCATGCACTAGAAGGAAGTCAGAAGGACGGGGAAGAGAGGGAACCCTGCAACACAAGAATACAATCCTATCCTTAGGTTGAGTAGCCTAAAGGTCTATAGACTCTCAGAATCTGTCCTAAGATTATGGACGATTTACTTTACTTATGTCCATGCAATTCAACCAGTTAGAAAGAGGGATAGGGGAGAAGGTTCTTCCTTTGGCTTACTCCTCCAATTCCTAGTGTACCCCCCAGCCACGGTCATTTGATGCTACTCCCCTAGCTAGACATCAGATTGACTACTATAAGTAGGTTAATCGTGAATAATCTCAATCTAGTTCCCGTAGAGTGAACCAGTCCTTAAGGCCAACGTCTACTCAATTTTAATTAGGCTTGGGACAATGGTGCTTCTGGAATGTGATGGGCCCTTAATGGGTTGTGCCCTTAATAATTTGTTTGAGAATGTATGAATGTGCACAACCAAGAAGTTTTCAAGCAAGATTATTAATGATGAGGTGAGTTTTAGAGTTCGAATCTTTCTTAATAGCTTTTAGGATTCAAATATTAGGTGCTTTCAACCAAGTTTTGTGAGGCAAACCAAGTTTGTTTTTAAAAGCACGTGTTCAAGTATTTTCCTTTATAAATCAAGAAAAGATATGGAGTGTTTGGCTTGACCTAATTATTGAATCCTATGGGGCAGCTACAAAATGAACCTCATTTAGATTAGGTGGCATGACCCAAACAATTCAATCAATCGGCTCAAATGTACCACTGATTAAGGCACACAAAAAGATGATTAACCTAATATGATTTCTACTCTTTTTTGGATTGAATTCGTGTATTGGGTCCACAGGTCGGAAACCCAGTTGAGTAGATGAAAGTCAAATCCAATTATGTGCCTCAAATGTTGGTGTATGAAGTGTGTATATTGATTCGTCCCACAGAAGGTATCTTTTTCTTGTTTTTTTGTTTTAAATGCGGGGGTGAGGTGGATGAAGGTGGCAAACAAGACAAACAATTCTATCCTAGGGTTTATGCAAACAACTAAGTAGATTAAGTCTTGGTTATGGGTGTGGTGAAATGAACTAGTGGAGGCGGAAATGTGGAGGACACTTATAGAGTACTCTACCCACACTTTACTCTGGTCTACCGCACTTGGATCTCCATGCTAGGGTGCAACACAATAGATCAAAGACAAGTGGGGTTAGTGCTATGTAAATGCAAAGAAGCGCAGAAAATAATAAAGTAAATTCCGTTGCCCCCCGACAACGGCGCCAAAATGATCGAGTGGGTTTCACAAATTAGAAATTGGGGTTACGAGTAACTTATCGTTATAGTTGCAAAACTCGTGATCAAATAAAATTTATACCGAAACTCCAAGGGAGTCTCTGGTCGAATATACGTAGGCGACGCTTACTTTGTATGAAAACTGTGCTTTGATTTGTTTCTTGCTATTTTACGATTTTATTATTTTTTTTGTGTTTTTGAAATAAAATGATAATCAATCACAATAAAGAGATAGAATTGAATATGATATATTGTATGAATGTCAATTACAATAATATAGAAAGAGGAGGAGGTGAGAAGAAATCTCTCGAAGCAGCTGTTCGGTGAGACGACGACGCCTGGTGGAAGCTCGGATGAAGGAATTGGGAAGCAGGTCGACGGAGGTGACAAGCGAGAGGATGTCGGGTAGAGGAAAGCTTCAGCATAGCTCCAGAATGGAGGTTAGAAGGCAGAGGTGATCTGCTACCAGAATGGAGGTGGGAGGATGGCTCCAGGGTGACCTATGAATGGGGATGGGAAGTTGGAGGAGTATTTAGTGGGGTAGAGGTTCGCCATACTAATAGGCGCCTTGGGAGCTTGAGAGCAAGCTCTAACAGACCGTCGGTAGGCTTGCTAGAGCTTAGGAGTAGAGTAGGTAGAGATGGCTTGGGAGGGAGGGGCTGTTGGTCCTTTTATAGTGGATGAAGAGAGGCTAGAATAGGCATGGGACCATTATTGACCTACAAGCCGTCGCTGGAAGTGTCGCTGTAGGTAGCCCAGGCCCGCTCACACCCACAACTGGCTTTGCTGGAGTGTGAAGAATTAGCAACGGCTGTAAGTGTCACTGTATGTCTGCCAAGCTATCACTGAAGGCTGGCACCGACCGAGCACATCCCAGCCCCATGCCCGCTATGCTATCTCGCCTCATGCGTATGGATTGCATGGTGGCCCACTGGTGTGCGAGCTAGCATGAGCTAGCATGCTGGCACTGCGCATGCGTTGGCTAGATTGAGAATGGGGGGGCTGCGGGGATTCAAACCCGTGCCCCTCCCTTGCGAATCGCCCCTCCTACTGTTGCGCCAAGTCCGCATGTGCGTCGTGAAGAGGAGTTGCTGCCGCGTGGTGAGGGTGAGCTCTCAGCCCTTGGATGTTATGCAGTATTTATAACATGATATGCAATGCTAAGCCTAGGAACTATCATAAATAAGCATTTTATCATGGCTTCATGTGTGTTTATCAGCTTGGAATTTGGCACATGTTGGCGCCAAATTCAAGGTATGCCTAAGGCATTTTTGGCGCCAACATGAGGGGGTGTGAGTGGTGGTGGTTGGTGTCATTTGGTTCCAAGGATAGGTTGGGTTAGGGTTTGGTTAGGGTTAAGGATTGAAGAGTGGATGGCCATGGAGTTTTTGGTGGAGCTAAGGGCTTAGCTAAGCTAGCTTAGCTAGTAGAGTGGAGGTGGAAGAATTAGGGTTTCATGAAGGAGGAGCTGTGGAAGAAAATTCTAGAGCTGATGGCAGCTATGCTGGAGCTGGATCTGCTGAGGCAACTTCAAGGGGAGCTCAACTACTGTGCTCAGCTACTTAGTTCTTATGCAAGTAGCCAAACCTTGGTAGTTGAGCTCAGTTGAGCTGACCTCAATCTGGCTGGAGCTAGGTTGAGTTGGAACTGCCTCTAATGAGGACTTTAGAGCTACCTAAGCTACTAGTTGACAAGTAGTAGCTCAACTAGCTTAGAGTCTAGCTACTGTGAGCTAGCTGGAGTTGAGGTGAGCTGAGCTTGAGATGAGGTGAGCTGAGCTTCAACTAAGGTGGACTCAAGTCAACTTAGTTGAGCTAGCTAGAGCTCCTAGTGGACTGATTGGAGCTAGGATGAGCTAAACCCAACTGAGTTGAGCTGGATTTGAGCTGAGTTGAGGTTGGTCTAGCTAAGTTGAGTTACCTTGAGCTACCATCCAGCCAAGATGAGCTGGGTAGAGCTAAAAGGAGCTAAATTTAGCCAATGTGAGCTGCAATTCAGTTGAGATGAGCTGAATCCAGCTAGGGTTCAGTTGATTTGGACTTCTTCTTCACTTTCTTCCTTCTTGAATGCTAGGGTTTTGATGATTTGAATATTTGCTTAACCTTAACACTCAAGTAGGGATGTTAAAAATACAAAAAAAGAATGTAATGCATGCCTAATCCTAGATTATGCCTAAATGCACCCCAAAAACCCATTTGCTTAGCAAAATCCTAAGAGCTAGGTTTGTTTTAATGCATAAGAAAGATGATAAACTGGCATTTATCAAGCATCGATCCTTTATGCTACAAACCTGATTGTGTCGCGTTTTGGTTTTAGGGTCGTCACACTCTCAGCCGTTGGATGAGAATCCAATGGCTTAGATCACTTGTGCCTTAGCCTTCAAAGAGTGGAAGCGTTAGGGATGAGCAATGTGCCTGCATCTCGACCGTTGGATTCTCATCCAACGACTGAGAGCCTCCTTCATAGAGACTATGTAGCGGATGATGTGGGGCACCCATGACCATTGGATCAAGATCCAACGATCAAGATCACTCATTGCATGTGCCCTTAGGGGTAAGGATAATGCCTTGGGTGGCCGTAAATGGTTCAAATGGTACCACATGGTGCCATCTGATCCGTTCATCTTCAAATGCTTGTAGATGGTGCCACGGATGTTGGATTGAATCGATTTTTGTGCTATTGGGCTGTGATCATTGATCCAAACCCATCCATATGGTTGGATTCTTCATCTAAGGTTTGAATTTTCGCACCCTTTCCCCTTTGGCCTTTAATCTTATGTGGCTTGTAGAAGATGATGTGGATGTCGGATTTGTGTGATCTTAGATGCATTAAACTCCGATTATCACCCTGATCACATCCACAGATCAGAAGCCCAAAAAAGATATCACCCAATCCCTTAGTCAATAAAATAAAAATATTAATATATAATTTGTACAAATTAATCTAGGTGCATGATGATGCATGTTATGCAATATTTACTTTACATGATGCTTCTGTGAACTTAGGAACATGCTTAAATAGGAAAATTAACATGATACATGTAGATTTATCATAGCTGTTGGGTGAGTCCCATTCAGGTTGTGCCTAAAAAGGTGGGACTCACTGTGATTACTACTAAATTTGGAGAAACCATCTCGACTCGGATTGTGAACTCATGGAGAGTCCATATAGACTATTTGAAATTGAATACCACCACAAAGGAAAACCATTTCCCTCTCCCATTTATTGAGCAGATCCTTGAGAAGATGGCGAGGAATCAATTTTTCTATTTTCTGGATGGGTACTTCGGATATAATCAAGTGGCAATTCATACTGAAGATCAAGAGAGGACCACCTTTACTTGCCCCTACAAGACTTATGCATTCTGTAGGATGCCAGTTGGGTTATGCAATGTGCCTACCAACTTTCAACGGTGCATTCTTGCCATATTTTCTGATATGGTAGGTAAATACCTTGAAGTCTTCATGGATGACTTCTCGATTTTTGGTTAAACATTCGATGATTGCCTTCTACACTCGGTTCAGATCCTCCAGCAATGCATTGATGTGAACCTAGTTCTCTCCTAGGAAAAGAGCCACTGCATGGTTACTGAGGGCATCGTACTTGGACACCTTGTGTCTGAGAAAGGCATCCAAGTTGATCAGGCAAAGGTGAATCTGATTTCCAAACTTCTTGTGACTTCCTTGGTCAAAGACATTTGATCATTTCTGAGGCATGTCAGTTTTTATCGACGTTTTACATCTAATTTGTCCAAAATTGCACGTCCCTTGACTAATCTTCTCTCAAAGGACACTCCCTTTGAGATGACAAGTGAGTGTATTCACGCACTCGAAATCTTGCGTGACCGAGTAACCCAAGCTCCAATCCTATAATCTCCTAACTGGTCTCAGCTATTTGAGATCATGTGTGATGCGTTTGACTATGGAGTAGGAGTGGTACTTAGGCAAAAGATTAATGGGAAACTAGTAGTAATATATTACACCAACAAGACATTGGACGAGGCTTAGCGTAATTATACGATTACAGAGAAAGAGCTGTTGGCTGTGGTATTTAGTTTGGAGAAATTCATATCATACCTCCTAGGCTCCTATGTCATTATATACTCTGATCACACTGCCGTAAGGCACTTACTTGCGAAAAAGGACACTAACTTGAGGTTGGTTTAATGGTTCTTGCTCTTGCGAGAATTTGACCCTAAAATACGTGATAAGCCGAGTAAACAGAGTGTAGTTGCTAATCATTTATCTCACCTTCCTTCTTCGATCATTGACCCATCTAGACCTATTACCAATCATTTTCCAAATGAATATCTTTTTTTCATTAATGGACTTTCTTGGTTCGTTGATATCATGAACTACTTGGTCACTGAGAAGGTCCAGTCTGATTAGGCCAAGACCAAATGGGACAATTTGATTTCCGATGCCAAGTACTATTTCTATGAAGATCCCTATCTATTCCACATTGGCAATAACCAAGTAATTAGAAGATGCATTTTTGATGATGAGGTCAATGATTCTACCACAACTAGGCCTATAGTGGCCATCTCTCTAGGAGAAAAGACATAGCAAAGATCCTCCAGTGTGTGTTCTTTTGGCCCACACTATTCAAAGACGAACAAGCTTATTATAGGGCATGTGCCCATTGCCAGGCCCTCGGCAACATGGCCCGCATGATATGATGCCCTTAAATCCAATCATTGTGTACCAAAACTTTGACATCTGGGGGATTGATTTTATGTGACCTTTTCACAGATCCAACGGCTTCAAGTACATCTTACTTACTATTGATTACGTCTTAAAATGGATCAAAGTCATCCCCATGAGAATGACTGGTCATCAAGTTCTCTGTTTCATCCAGGAGAACATCTTTTCCAAATTTGGGGTTCCTAAGGCCATCATCAACAATGGAGAGTCCCACCTCAGGAATATGCACTTCCAGTCCCTATTGAAGAAATATGGGGTGTCGCGTTGAATTTTGACTCCATATCACCCGCAAACCAATGAATTGGTTGAGCTCTCCAATTGGGAGATCAAGAAAATTCTTCAGATCACTGTCAGACCTGACAGAAAAGATTGGTCGACTAGGCTTCTAGAAGCAGCATGGGCTTAAAGGATTGCCCATAAAATCCAGATAGGGATGTTTCCATTTAGATTAGTTTATAGGAAGACATGTCACCATCTGACAAGCGTGGAAAGTGCGTATTTTAAATCGTTGGGAATCGTAGTATAGTCGAAAAACCACTCGTCAAAGGTATTTGTGATAACGAAACTCACATAGATTTTATTCTTTTTAGAACTTGAGTCTCGGTCGTTCATCTCTTGGAGGTGTGAAAACGAATCGAGATTTGAATCGGCTTTTATAACCTAAATCTAACCTAATATTTTTTGTCTTTTGCGCATTTTTTTGTGTTTTTTATCTTTATTTTGAAAAGAAAAATGAAACCTAGATCTAGATAAACTAGCAAAAACCTAAGTGACTATGTGCATCTAAATGAGGCCATGGTGGCCGTGCATGGTGTGATTAAACCTAAGTATCATATAGGCAAGCAAACATGAGGACAATATCAATCATAGAAACATCATGAAATTATTTATACATAAAAGATTATCACATATCATCTACACTAGAAAGCAAATAAATAGAAGAAATCCCTCACGTCGGAAATTTGCCACTAGGGCCATCAACCTTGTGTGGGGGTGTAGGCTAGACCTTGGGTATGCAAGCTCGTCTACACGCCCACCAAAAGAGAGGGCCGGCCACAAGAGGCTATGGGTGAGCCTTCATGGTCGTCCAAGAAGAGAAGAAGATGGGGGTGAGTGCACCCAAGTGGAGAGAGGAGGGTGTTGCACCCTTTCTCTACCAATGGCCGTCCTTGAAGCTTTGGAGAGAAGCTTCTCTAGCTAGCCATCCATGGAGCCTTGGAGGAGGATGAGGAGGACAGTCTTAAGGTTTTGGAGGGTGGAAGCAAGTTTAGAGTGGAGAGTATGGATGGGAGAGTGTATGGAGATAGTCCAATTTCGTGGCTTTCTCTTTGCCCATATGGAAGGTTCCATTTGGTTGCAACTTTTGGTGGCTCCAAAAATAGCCAATGCCACATTTTTTGGATCTAAGTTTGACACAAGTTTTTAGGGTTTCCAAGAGAGTGTGCATGGGATTGGTGGGAGTAAAATGGGAAGGTGTGCATGTGGGTGTGGGTGTGTATTTTTCGTAGGGCTAGGTTGTGGGTTTTGGTAGGATTAGGTGCTAAATAGGTTGGGTCAATATAGATTAAGTGGGTGTGGACCTAATTAGGCTTAGGAAAGTCTAATTGGGTAGAAGTGAACCTAATTAGGTCTATTTCAAGTCTAACTAGATGTGTGCATGTGATTAGGCTAGGGTAACCCTAAAAGGTATGAGTTAATTAGATCCTGGGTGGATTTAATTGGGCTCGGGTGCACCCAATCAATTATAGATGCACCCAATTAGGTATGGGATGGTGCAATTGGGTTAAGGATAGGACAAGTAGGGATATGGATAGTGGATTAGGCTTAGGAGGTCTCTACTTATTTTTCCTAGGGTGTCCGGTGGTGTTCCTAGGTCAAAATAGGCAAGCTAGGGCTTCCAACACCAAAATTAAGAACCAGACAGCAGTATCAGACGTCCAGGATAGTGGTCAGACATCTTATAATATAAAATTGAATGCCCGGACATTAAATTAGATGTCTAATTATGTGTTAGTATGAGTTTTGGCTTCCTGGATTGTTATTCTACAAAAATCAGACATCTAGCCAGATGTCTAGATGTCCTAAAATGTGCTGGAGAGTGGGTTTTAGGTTTTCTAAGGTTGGTTTTGGTTCCTAAGTTTTTGGGAGAGGGATAGGGTGTATAAGAACATGGATAGTGCAATCCATGTTTGGGTTTTGAGGCTAAGATGCCCTAATGGAGGTTGTTTTGAGTTTGGGAAGGCTGTCCTAGGGTTTTTAAGGGTAGGGATATGGCTATCCTCCTCACTCCTCTTATCTGAATCAGTCTTCTTCCTTTATTACTTTATTCCACTATCTCCTTCCTCGATCACTTTATTATCTGCAAGTAGTAATAAAAAACCATTAACTAGCAGGATATCTCATCTTATTCTAAATAGACTGATGCAATGCATGATATGCAAGATATCAGTGCAATATCCACAATTTAAGCTATGTTCAGACATTATTTAGGTTGATTAGGGCCCATGATTGCTGTGCAATCATACCCCCATGCCTAAACTTTGCTAGTCCCTAGCAAATGCAGGACTAAATTATTCACATAAGGGTACCTAAGGGATTGATTATTTTATCAAGTGTATGCTTAGAGAATTTTCTCCTTTTTGTTTTCATCCTATGTTCTAGAAATCCATACAAATGTGAAAGTGCAGCTATGTAGCTTTTGCAACGGATTCTAGTGAAAGACCTGATTCACCTCTAAAGACTGTACTTGTCCCCTAGTAAAATTCTAGCTGGATAGGCAAACTTCTTCCCTCAGGGTATTCAAGTTGTTCTATGAATTCCACCCTGGCTTAAGCTTGGGTAGAGAATGTCTGAGGGATACAGGTGTTTATTTGGTGGCTCACTCTCACTTGGTGCTACATAGAAATTTGTACTATAGAATCTAGATTCCCAAATTATTAAGTAACTCAACTCAGAGAAAGACGAGAAAAACTATGCTCTCTTTTGGTTCCTTTGTATTCATTCTCTCTTTTTCTCTCTTTTTTTTTTTCTTAAAGCTCACAATCTCACCAGATTCACACATATGACCTATATTTGGTGGTCTCACTTGGCATTAACACTTTAATTGAGTTTCATGACCCTAGCACTAGGTCGGAATTCCTCAGCCAGTATTCGGGCGATCAGAAAGACAGAAAAGGTGGGTTAAGGCCTTATTTGGTGGATTGTAATTTTATTTGGTGTTATTGCCTCAATGCAAATGAAATAAACACTAAATATTCACTCTTTTTCTTCTTTTCTTTTTCTTCTTTTTTCTTTTTTTTTCAATTTTTCTTTCTTTTCGTCATTTTTTTTCTTTTCTTTTCTTTTTTCAACACAACATAAGCTAGCGTACATTCATGAACTTTATTAAGGAGACATTATTAGGGATTGGTGGTACTCAAGAGACATTGGGTGGCTTATTTGGTGGAAGTGGCTACTCATGGCACCGGGAGAGACGGATAGGATGGTGTATTTCTGACCTTGACATCAATACCCTCCTTCAGCTGAGGATTCTGTAAAGAATGGTTGTAACCATTCACCTAAGCCCTAGTTTTATGAAAACTCGCTCTCTTCGTATTTGCCTTATTTGGTGGCTCTCAAATTTTCACGCAAAATTATATACGCAGGATCCAAGAGCAAAAACTATGCATAATCTATGAGTATCATTACCTAATTACCTAGGATTCTAGATTCCTTGCACTAATCTTAGAGCACCATTACACTCTGCTCTCATCTCAAACTATTTGGTGGATTTTTGGAAGAAAATCTGCATGACTCCCAAAACACTGTCCAGAGGTTCAGGAAAAGAAGCACTGCTTCTTCTCAACAGACTAAAGACATTTATCGACCTTCACTGTGAATCCACTACAAATTCTGCGTGCGTGCGAAAATTATACTGGATTCTAGATTACAGGAATCAACTAAGGATAAAATCCTTAATACATTCTCTTGATAAAAATCTTATTCATGAATGCAATATATATACATGCTATGTATAACCTTTCAAAAGTTGCACTTTGAAAATTTCCCTAATTCGGGTTATATTCAGCTTGACCCTAAATTTAGAACGAAAAGGTGAGTGGATGAGTCGAAAGTAGCTATTGCGGACGATTTTTAGCTCCAATGTGAGCATTGGAGGTGGAGTCGGTTGTTCTTGTTGGTGCTAGAGCACCACGATCATTTGTTTTGATGATAACAAAACACGTGTTATTTAACATTTGCAATTTGAGTCCTAGATTTCAGGTCAATTGCAAATGTGGACGTGTTTAGACGGAGTTCGAGCTCGCAACCAGGACGGATTGGAGGAGCTTGACGGAAAACAGAGGAGGTTCGCGTGGAGCGAAAGATTGGAGATGGAAGACAAGAAGAATAGGATAGATTCTTTTTTATCCTTTCATGTATCTCTTGTATTTATTTTCTTGCTCTTTTTGATTCCTTAGAACATTATGTTAAAGAGCCTCAAAGTACCCTAAAAGTAGTCCTAGGAACACCTGCACAACCCTAGGATACTTAGGTTTTCTGTAGAATACTTAGAAAACCAATATAGGGCTCAAACAGCATTTCCAGACGTCTAATCCCAAAATCAGACGTCTGATAAAGTATTTTAAGACGTCTGACTGTTGTTTCAGACGTCTGATAACTGTTAGGCTGGACATAGTTAGTTCTATCTGATGAAATCAGACGTCCAGACCTTAGACCAGACGTCTTAGGAGACGTCTGATGACTTTGCCAGACGTCCAATTAGTGGACCGTTGGCTGGCTTAGAAAACACTCAAGATTATGACCGTTAGAGCCTTATCAGACGTCCATAGGACTTACCAGACGTCTGATAAATGACCGTTTTGCCTCGGCTGACCCAAAATCTCTTCTCAGAGATTTTCTAGCCGTTGCAACGTTTGGAAATCAATTCCCACAGTAAAAGTAGGTTTCCAGACGTCCAGACATAGTACCAGACGTCCTGTATGTCGTCTGATGGACTTGCACAAAAACCCTGTTTAGATCTGATTCAAGTCAGGGAGAAACCCGCATAGAATCAGACGTCTGACCTTGAAATCAGACGTCTTAAAGTGGCCTTACAGACATCTGATGCCAGAGTTAGACGTCTGATAACCCTGTCAAATGCAATCATTGTCCTGATTTCGGCCTGATTCTCTTGGGCTTTGCACCCAACGGCTATGGAAGCTTTTCCAAGCCTTCCAAAACCTTCCTAAGGCCTCTATAAATAGAGGGGAACCCTTGCAACACAAATAGACTAAGAAACACACCTAGAGAGACATATACACACTAAGACACACACCTTGCAATACACTTTCAAACCTTTTGTGTCCAAAGAAAAGACTCTCTTGCTCTCCAAGCTCAAACTCCATTCTCTTGAGAGCATCAAGCGTTGCGCACCCTCTCTCCCGACGTTATTAACGAGAGCGACGTAGCGCCATCGCGTGGCACACACACCGCGTCATCGTCGACGCACTCCTTGCAAAGGGGAGTTTCCTATTTCCTATAGAAGCTAGGTTTAATTATTTTGTTGGCTCTATAGGACTATTGTTTATTTTATCTTTGTTATTTGGTTGGGTATTCGCTTTGCGAATTCCCGTCTCCTTCGTGGGACAAAATCCTTCTCGTGGAGAGAAGGGGTTGAGGAACGCTACCCTCGTACTTGTAGCGTGGTTGTACTGAGGTTGAATCACCCTCGTTTTAAAGTGATTCGTTTAGTGGATTTTGATCAACTTGGTTGATCGGAAAATCCTAACTCGAGAGGGTTAGGTGGTGGTTTTCACCCGGTTTGGGTTTCCACCTAAAAATACCTGTGTACATTTTGTGATTGCTTATTTTTGTGAGATTGCTTTATATTTTTATTTCCGCAATTTATTACGTCACCCCTCCTGGTAGGGACGAACTTTCAGTTCTTAATTTAAGGACCCTAAAGTGAAATTAGCATGATGTATGAAAGGTTTTTCCTAGGTGTTGGCAGAAAAATTTTCAGTTTACAATTACTACCCCCTCATGCCTACTTTCTTGCATGTCCTCATGCTTGAATATAACGAAAAATAAATTAAGATAGGGAGTAAATGGGTAGAATTCATCTGGAATGGCTCCTGAATTTTGACGTTCAACTTATTTCAACACCTGAAATTGAATATGCAAGAAAAATATGACAAATAAAATATGTTATATTAAGTGCTGAGATTAACGCCTCCAGCTGGGCGTACACTAAAAAAGGATATACCAATACAGTATTAAGAATGGCGAGTAAAATGATAAGAATTTTAGTCTCATTCGCCAATAGCAGACCGTAAATGGGAACCAGCTGTCCATGAATTCCAAGTCTAAATAATCGGAAAAATATGTAGATGGGGCTTGGGATTATCTGCAGCTAGATGCTACAGAAGAAAGACAAATAAATACGGGTGCCTGGAAGAAATGAATATGACAGCATCCCAAAGAGGTGATGGAGAATATGGGTGGTAGGGGTATGGGTGGAGTCGTGCGAGGTGAAATCATATGGGTCCTGATAATGGTGATGAATGGAAGGCATGACCCAAGTAGTGTGGTTAGATCTGGAAATTAAGGTCTAGTGATCAGTCTCTGTCTCTACCAAAGATGTTTGGGTCTCATCTTCTTCTTTTATCTCTTCCAAATTTTCCAATGCCAAATCCCAATTATCACATGATTCCCCAAAATTTTTAGCTTCCTCTGATAACTCATCATATGTTATCCCCAACGGTATTTCAATCTCTTGAATATCTTTTTCATAAGGGGATATTTCCTTCTCACTTAGATGAAATTGGTCATTAGATTTAGTAGTGAGTCCTTCTGTGAAAGTGGAATGAGCTGAATCATTGATTGAGGAGTTGTTATAGTCCTTTTGATTTTGTTGCTCCATGTATGAGATCATTTGAATTAATTCATCAATGTCTCCATGGGTATTCTCAAATACAACAAAATCATATTCAGGTCCCTTAGTACTTGGTTCCTCAAAATGAAATGATTGGTACTCAGGCCCTAAATCAAGATCAAGATTCCCAAATAAATCTCCATTCTTGACTTTAATAAGCTTATCAATATCATCCACCTCGAGTGTTTGATCAACAGAATCCTGCATGACCACCACCAAATCACAAATCGGTTGTGACATGCCTGACCCAAATTCAAACAACTTTTATTTTTGTTGCTCATCCCAAATTTTATGAAGCTCTTTCTTTATATCATCATATTCTCTTGCACTAGCCTCTTTTATTTCATGAATCATTTTGATCAATTGAGTGATCTAGGATTCATTGCAAGGGGAAGGGGTTTGAATTGGGCTAGGTCGATCAAGATAGTCAACCATACTATCAATGATTTGATCTGGTATTGAGGGTGACTTATGGTTTCTAGTGGATTGTCGATTCGGGTCAAGTGGTTCTACCCAGGTGTCAATTGCCATAGTTTCTTCTGAATTACCCTCCGACTCACTTTCCATGTCATCCAGAAAATACCCTGACTTTGTTTTCTTAGTGGCTGCATAAATATTAAAGTGAATCTTCTCATTGCCGCTACTCATCTCCATACATCCTGAGTAGCAGTCAATCCGTGCATTGGCCGTAGCCAAGAAAGGTCGGCCTAGAATGATGGGTGAATTACTTAGCTTTTCCGATCTATCTATGTCCAAAACAATAAAATCGACCGGAAAGCTAAGACCTTGCACTTTAATAATCACATCCTGAACTACCCCCTTAGGTAGTTTAATGGAGCCATCTGCCATTCCAATGGTGACAGGTGTGTGGTGCAGATCTCCAAGTCTGGTGCGGTCAAAAAGGGCGGTAGGAATCAAGCTAATGGAAGACCCTAGATCCACAAGGGCTTTGTTGAAGGTGAATCCCTTTATGGCACAAGATATGAAGGGTTTTCTAGAGTCAGTCATTTTGGGTGGTAGAGTGCCAGAAACAAATGCACTTATGTTAGCTGATAAAACCACCTTTTTAGGTGTGCAAGTCTTTTTCTTCTTTTGTGACTCTTTCTTTAAGGCCTTAGGAAAGGGTAAATAGGTCAAATCAACTTCAAAAGCCTTTTCTTCTTTTTGTCCCTTGAGTTTGAGTCAGAGCTGGATGTGGGTTTGGTCTTATGATTTTTGGTTGAGCCTGAATCAGGTCATTTGGGTGGGCTCTTAGATTTTCTCTTCCTTTCAGAGGCCACAGATTTGGCCCCCGCACAATGGCATGTATGATAGATTGGAGGAGTTGGAAGAATAGGTGGAGAATAGGAGTGAAAAGGCATTTGCATCCAGGGATAAAGTAATTCTTGAAGTCTCTTGATTTGATCCCCTTGAGATTTCACTTGATTTTCCAACTTAGTTAACCTTTCTTCATTTTTCTTGTCAAAGTCCAACAAAATGTTCATGATATCTTCAAGGGTGATTGCAGGTTGGGCTGGACTAGATGGTTGCCCTAAATTGGTTTGAGTGGAATATTGGACTGGCCTAGATTGATGTTCAGTCTGAGTCAGTCTCTGTGGTGGCCATGAAAGATTAGGATTGTTTCCCCACTCTATGTTATACAAATCTGGATATGAATCAATGGGTGTATCGCCCTGAGTGGGGCAGACTATAGAGGGAGTTGATTGAGAACCTGTTATGTGGTCCTGTACTTGTGATCCATTATTCCAATTCCTTAGAGATATCTCATTAGGTATAGGTGTATCAGAAATAGTGCATTCCTCAATTGATCTACCCAAATCACGGATTAGGTCCAAAGGTGTCTTTTGGGTTGGCTGAGTTCAGGATGCCTCCCCATGGTAGCAAGAATCAATAGAGTAGCTAGTGAATCCAAAATATGGGTCACTAGATCCACTAGGCTAGTTTTTCCAAGTCTCTTGTTCTTGGGAGGAGTGATAAGATTGAGATTGTGCCTGAGATCATCTAATTTGCTCCAGAAGTTTGGCACATTGATCTGTAGAGTCCTTGTTATATTCCCGGAATTCAGCAACTATGGCTTTCAATTGGTTTTGATCTAGATAAGGGTCGGATCCATGAGGTTTAGGTTCTAAATAAGCTGGGGGATAAGGATGATCATATCCCAGCTGGTTAGGATGAGTCTCCCAACTAGGAGTCGAAATCATGGTTGGTTTGGGAGATGGAGGACCTTGATGGTCAAAAGAATGATATGGGTTGATGGATATTTGAGAGAAGATCAAATAGAGATAAGAGATAGTCTTCCTTAGGAAGACACAACCAGCTACAAGGGGCTAGTGGAATTAAGGTAAAGGCCTAGGAAGAAAGATGAGAGAGCCCTAAACCAAGCAAACAAGCTAGCCTTAAATTGTATACCTTAATTGGATCTAAACCCGGTATCCTGAGATGGAACTGGGTTAAACCAACCCTTGAATTACTTGGTTGGCTAGATTAGTGGGACCCCCTAGGACATCCCGCACGACAGGACACCACTAAAGGTTAATGCAGTTACCACACCGACCTTTCTTGTCACCAGTTGGTCCAAATAGACAAGGCCTTGATTTTTACCCAATTAAATTTCAGTTACCAAGTAATTTAGTCCTGCCTAGGGCACGTCTACTTAGTTTTACGCTTGGGCTTAGAGTGCTCTTGGAATGTGATTGGGCGATTGGAGGTGTTGCCCTCAAAATTGGATTTAGAGTGTGAAGTGCGCAGACAAAGGGTTTGCAATACAAGCTTTAATTGGCGTAGTGGCTTTTATGGTTCAAGTGCTTGTATTAATTTTTTTTCTTTTAAGGTTTCCTTGTTTAGGTCAATCCAAACAAGGTTGTAGTGAAGCACACAACAGGTTTTGCAAGTCCCAATTGTTATATGAATTTCCTTTAAGTATGGCATGCAAATGTGCTCTACCCTAGTGTGGAAACCCTAATATCAGATAGGTCTATATGATGCTTTTAAGTCCAATAAGGTAGAAGTGGTGCGACCCAATCAAGGAAAACAATGGTCCTAATGCACCACTATTAAGTGAAATAGACCTAATTAGTTGCCGAAGTTGAAATGCAGATCAATTTTAATTCAAGTGGGTGAGGGGAAGACAACCAATCATAGTAAATCCCTTCTCATGCAATCACACCCAAATCAGGCTCAAATAGGTTTGTTTTGGGTCACTAAATTTAAACCCTAATGTGAATTACCTAGGGTTTGTGCTTCTAAAATCTGCAGTCAGACCTTAGTCTGACTTGAAATCACTCCCCAAATCAGTACTGAAGAAAAATAATATGAAATTTGGTAGAGATCTTCCTTTTTTAATAAGCTTTTTAGGGAATATTTTGTTTAAGATTTTTACTGTTTCGTATAATTTTTCACGAATTTTTATGTTCCAGGGGGTCAAATAAACCAGATGGACCCCCTACGAGAAGTGCAGTTTGAAATAGTATCAAAGAAAATCCAAAATTTCTTGAAAATTTATAGAAAAGATTAGGTTTCAGTGGCTTTCCAACCCCAGAAATTTCAAAGAGATCTTATTTATGTAAAGGTCAGAATTAATGTTTAAAGTTATAAAAAATCAGAGTGTAGACTATTTTGACCCCCTTCCACTGTGCGAATTTTTCCAAATAAAAGGTGGCACTCGAAAGCTGGTTTCAAAACCTAATATTAGATCGAATCCCAAGATTTTTGGACTCCTAATTTCACAGCAATAAATTTTTGAAAATTATTAATATTTGATGGCCGAATTTCTAAATTTGATTTTGGTGTGTTTAAATAGTTTCCAAGTTAAAACACACACCAAAGAAAGAAATTTCTTTTTTTTAATTCAGATCCAAAAATTTGAATTTGAATTTATATATATATATATATATATATATATTTGTTTTTTTTTCCAATCTAAGGAAGCAACAAACTAGACGACGAAGAAAATATCTGCGGTCTTCACCACGAGTCGATGTGTGCGCGGATCCTCATCTTGATACCCTACAATCAAAATAGATAGAAGTTAAGCAAATCCAAATCAAAACTCGCGTGTTGCCTCCCCTGCAATGGTGCCATTTGACAAGCGTGGAAAGCGCGTACTTTGAAATCGTTGGGAATCGTAGTATAGTCACAAAAACCACTCGTCAAAGGTACTTGTGATAACGAAACTTGCGTAGATTTTATTCTTTTTAGAACTTGAGTCCCAGTCGTTCATCTCTGGGAGGCGTGAAAACGAATCAAGATTTGAACTGGCTTTTATAACCTAAATCTAACCTAATATTTTTTATCTTTTTGTCTTTCACTCTTTTTTTTGTGTTTTTGATCTTTATTTTGAAAAGCAAAATGAAACCTTGATCTAGATAAACTAGCAAAAACCTAAGTGACTATGTGCATCTAAATGAGGCCATGGTGGCCATGCATGGTGTGATCAAACCTAAGTA
This sequence comes from Thalassia testudinum, assembly GCA_037157565.1. Lineage (NCBI taxonomy): Eukaryota > Viridiplantae > Streptophyta > Magnoliopsida > Alismatales > Hydrocharitaceae > Thalassia > Thalassia testudinum. The sequence continues at coordinate 64,498,364 of JAZHRO010000025.1, read as the reverse complement.
TCATATAGGCAAGCAAACAGAGGACAATATCAATCACAAAAACATCATGAAATTATTTATGCATAAAAGATTATCACATATCATCTACACTAGAAAGCAAATAAATAGAAGAAATGCCTCATGTCGGAAAGTTGCCACTAGGGCCATCAGCCTTGTGTGAGGGTGTAGGCTAGACCTTGGGTATGCAAACCCATCTACACGCCTACCAAAAGAGAGGGTCGGCCACAAGGGGCTATGGGTGAGCCCTCATGGTCATCGAAGAAGAGAAGATGGGGGCGAGTGCACCCAAGTGGAGAGAGGAGGGTGTTGCACCCTTTCTCTACCAATGGTCGTCCTTGAAGCTTTGGAGAGAAGCTTCTCTAGCTAGCCGTCCATGGAGCCTTGGAAAAGGATGAGGAGGATGGCCTTAAGGTTTTGGAGGGTGGAAGCAAGTTTAGAGTGGAGAGTATGGATGGGAGAGTGTATGGAGATAGTCCAATTTCGTGGCTCTCTCTTTGCCCTTATGGAAGGCTCCATTTGGTTGCCACTTTTGGTGGATCCAAAAATAGCCAATGCCACATTTTTTGGATCTAGGTTTGACACAAGTTTTTAGGGTTTCCAAGAGAGTGTGCATGGGTTTGGTGAGAGTAAAATGGAAAGGTGTGCATGTGTGTGTATTTTTCGTAGGGCTAAGTTGTGGGTTTTGGTAGGATTAAGTGCTAAATAGGTTGGGTCAATCTAGATTAAGTTGGTGTGGACCTAATTAGGCTTAGGAAAGTCTAATTGGGTAGGAGTGAACCTAATTAGGTCTAGTTCAAGTCTAATTAGATGTGTGCATGTGATTAGGCTAGGGTAACCCTAATAGGTATGAGTTAATTAGATCCTGGGTGGATCTAATTGGGCTCGGGTGCACCCAATCAACTGTAGATGCACCCAATTATGTATGGGATGGTTCAATTGGGTTAGGGATAGGACAAGTAGTGATATGGATAGTGGATTAGGCTTAGGAGGTCTCTACTTAGGTTTCCTAGGGTGTCCAGTGGTGTTCCTAGGTCAACATAGGCAAGCTAGGGCTTCCACCACCAAAATCAGGAACCAAACAGCAGTATTAGATGTCCAGGATAGTGGTCAAATGTCATATAATACAAATTGGACGTTTGGACATTAAATTAGACGTCTAATTATGTGTCAATATGAGTTTTGGCTTCCTGGATTATTATTCTACAGAAATCAAATGTCCAGCCAGATGTCTGGACATCCTAAAATGTGCTGGAGAGTGGGTTTTAGGTTTTCTAAGGTTGGTTTTGGTTCCTAAGTGTTTGGGAGAGGGATAGGGTGGATAAGAACATGGATAGTGCTATCCATGTTTGGGTTTTGAGGCTAAGGTGCCCTAATGGAGGTTGTTTTGGGTTTGGGAAGGTTGTCCTAAGGTTTCTAAGGGTAGGGATAAGGCTATCCTCCTCACTCCTCTTATCTGAATCAGTCTTCTTCTTCCTTTATTGCTTTATTCCACTATCTCCATCCTGGATCACTTTATTATCTGCAAGTAGCAATAAAAAATCGTTAACTAGCAGGATATCTCATCTTATTCTAAATAGACTGATGCAATGCATGATATGCAAGATATGAGTGCAATATCCAGAATTTAAGCTAGATTCAGACATTATTTTGGTTGATTAGGACCCATGATTGCTGTGCAATCACCTTCCTGTAGAGATGGAGCACAAGGCCTACTAGATAGCATGAAAGTGTAATTGTATCTCAGGGAGGCTGGAATCCAACCCCATTTGCAAACGAGCGAGGTTGTTGAACTACGCAATGATGCATACAAGAACTCACGTATCTACAAGAAGCAAATTAAGGCCCTTCATGACAAGCACATTTCCCAAAAAACTTTTTATCTTAGTAAAAAAGTGCTCTTCGATGCCTGACTCAAGCTCTTCCCAGGAAAGCTAAGATCAAAATGGATTGGACCTTTTCTAGTTTAGAGGATCTTTGGAAATGGAGTTGTTGAAATAAGTGAACTCAGTCACAACTCAAACACTTTTGTAGTGAATGGTCAAAGACTAAAACTATTGCTTGAGCTTACCAATTCAAATTTGGCTACTAAATCTTTTGATCTCCGTTCCTCTTGAGCTGCATTGCACCCAGCTGATGGCGTTAAACTTAGCACTTAACAGGAGGCAACCTGTCAGTTGAAAACTTGAGGCCCTTCTAATCCTTCTTATGCTACTTTCCTATTGCAGTTTAGAGTTTGTACTTTAGAACAGCCGACTCCACATCTAATATTCACATTGGAGCTTGAAATCATTCGCAACAGCCATTCCGACCTGATCACCCATCCTTCTGAACCTATTCTAAAGTATGAACTAAGCTAAATTTGAACCCACCTAGTTTGCAATGAGGGCATTGTAAAACTTAAGCATCGGGGGTATTAAAGTGAAAAATGTCTCAAAATTAGATTCTTTTGAAGGATTCTCATTCAAGAAAAAAAAAAGCAAAAATTGTGGTTAGTCCCAGCAATTGAGTATAGAATAGTACCTAAGTTCTGGGCTAGATCGAATGATGAATTAAGACCTAAAGTACTAAAGAAAAGGAGATACTGACTTTAGGCCTCTTGGGCTTGTTTGGGCTTAAACATTCAAGTATTTGCTAAGGTCTACACTATCCCTTAAGAGGTTGAGGGAGTTGTGAAGCTGATGTATTAAGTCAAGGCTTAGGGACTATTTGGCTTCTTTGTTTGCCCTTTGGTTTGTGGGACTTGCTAACCTAGGAACTCACAATCCACACACTAGTCTGGTTCAGTGAGCTTAATGAAGAATAATACCAAAAAGTGTTCTATTCTGAAAAAGAAAATGGTTTCTCGAAGATTTGACTTAGGAGCAGCTTGAAAACACAAGTTGATTAGAGGAGTTCCTACTACTGAGAGGAGTAAATACTCCCCTTGAAGACGCATTATAACATATCGTCTCCTTAGCGCTTATCTCCTAAGATATTTAGATATCCTACTGGGGCAAGTAAGAGTGATAAATCTACATTTATCCATGTTAATTTGCCTATTTATGCATGTTCCTAGGCTCATAGAAGCATCTAGCATTATAAATATTACATAACATGCATCATTCTACATTTAGAATAATTTCTATAAATTATGTATTAATTCACACCTTTTTGTGGCTAGGGGATAAGGAGATATATTTTGGGGCCTTAGATTAAAGGTCCAACTGTATGGATCTGATCAGGACAATGTTCGGAATCCAACGCCTCCGAAATCATCTTGATCGGACTTTCATAGCATCATATGTAGTCCGAGGAAGATTAGAGGCCAAGGGGCAAGGTGGTGAAAATTCAAACTTTAGACTATAAATCCAACCGCACGAATGGGTTTGAATTAATGATTGTTGCCCAACAGTGCAAATCAATTCAATCTGACATCCGTGGCACCACTTACGAGCAATAGAAGGTGGACGGCTCAAATGGTGCCACGTGGCACCATCTGAGCTACCTAAAGTCACCCCAGTATGTCCCTCACTTTCCTAAAGGTGCACCTGGTGTTTGCACTCTATCGTTGGATCTTAATCCAATGGTCACTAATAAGCCATGTCACCTATGCCACACCTTCATCAACTCAAGACGTGAACTCACTCGTTGGATCAAGATCCAATGACTAAAAGCGTGTGGAGGAAAATCAAGAAATGCAACACGCTCCTGCTCATAGAGTAGTGGTTGAAGGCACCATCCGCAAGGTGAGGCGCGCATTCGAGCCTCAGTTTGTGGATTAAATTCGCGAAGAAGAGGAATGGGAGAAATAGAGCCACCAGATCTTCATTGAGTGGCTGAGACATAATCTACGTGGCTCAATGGATGAGGAAGGCATTGTACACACGTTTATATGTGCCTTTCCTGTGTTTTGAAGGTGCGTGTAGGGTGCGATCTCAAACATTCGATCTTCATCGAGCGGCTGAGATGTGGCCATGTATCACGGCGATTGGATGAAGCGTGCCTCATCTGAGCGTTGGGGTGAGATTAGATCAGAGTCGTCTAATCGTTATCTACTGGCTCACAAGCCATGCGTGCCAATGGTCATGCTCCCTTTAGTAATGCTTACATGCATCACTAAAGGCCGTATATCAATTCTAAAGGCCTTGAAATGACCCTTATGCCCCTATTTCTTCACCTATAAATAGCCTACCCCTCCTACACATTTCTTCATCCCTTATGCTTCTCTCACACTTTTCAAAGCTCTAAAGAGTTAGTCCTATGCCCGAGATACTCCACTAGAGTTTATAAAAATAAGTGTCCTATCCTCTCACCCCCATTCGTTGGCACCCGTGGCTATCTTCTCACCTTGTTTTGGAAGTGGACCCCGCTGCGACGCTGCTCTGCTTCGTCCACCTTCATCCAGCTTCATTCTCCCTTGTCCAGCATCTCACCACCATCTTCCAGGTGCTCCGTCAATGTGGCTTATCCCCCAAGCACCGATCAAAAGGGATTCTTCCCTCTCTTTCTATGTTTTATTGCTTTCTATAGTGTAGATCTAATTTTTGTAATGAACATTATTTTTTTTATTATTAGATAAAGTTGGTCTCTTTTCTCTTATTCCGATTTCTTCTCTCTTTGTATTATTCTTATTCTCTCTTCTGTTATTTATTCCTTAAGTAGAGTAGCTCCTGTAGATTGATTTCTACCAACTAATATGCTTTGTGACAATAATTTTCAAACATTGTATCTAATCAAACACTTGCCTCCCATGTTTAACCTGAGACTCACTTTGAGTTTCGGTAAATTTATTTGATTAGCGAATTTTTCACAACTATGACAACGAGTTTTCAAATTCAATTTTTCTCACGTAAAATCTCACTTATCATTTTGGCACTGTTGCCGGGGAGGCATTGTTCTTTGATTTCTCACATTTTTTGCCTTATTGATCCTTTAGCACACTTTTCTCCTTTCTTACTGTGATTGCAGGTACTCTTTTGAGGCGAACCAAAGCTATAAGATTGGAGTAAAGTGCTGTTGAAGGGACTGTAAGTGTACCCCACCACTCCCACACTTAGATTTCATTCCCATCACATAAATAACTCAAACCCAAATCAACCTAAGAGTTTACATAAACCCTACGCTAGAAATTGGTTGTTTGATTGTCACTCCACCCACCTCACCCCCTACATAAAAAAAAATTAAAAAAATTCTGATCTAATTGTGGGATTTAGTTTAAATACACACCTTATACACCCACACACTTAAGGCGTGCCTCTTTTGTCTGATTTAATCACTTAACCAGGGATCCGATCTATGGACCCGGTACACCTGCACTAATTGCACAGATAAGTAATTAGACATCAGAAGAGGCTAAATCATTTTGTGTGCCTTAATTAGTGGTGCGATAGGCCAATTGATTTATCTATTTGGGTCACACTATTTTACTTAAAATTGATTCATCTAGTAGCTATGCCATAAAGTCAATTTTAGGGATTGATCTAGACACTTCATATTCTTTTTGAGTTCTAAAGGAATATACCATCACCTGTGATTTCAAAACTTGGTGTGTCTCACAAAACCTTGTCTGGATATGCGTAAAGTTGAACCCTGAAAGCTACTAAAGCAAGATTTAAACCTTAAAATACATCGCATCCAAAATAATCTTGCTTGAAAACCCTGGTTGTGAATGCTCACACATTGAAATTGATATTTAAGGGCACAACCTATCTAAAGGGCCAATCACATTCCTGAGCACATTCAAACTTAAGCCTAATTAAAATCGAGTAAACATGGCCTTAAGGTTTGACTTGCTCTTTGGGACCCAGATCGAGATTATTTTCGATTAATCTGCTTCTACTAGTCCATTTGATGTCTAGCTAGGGGAGTAGTGTCAAACGATCACAGTTGGGGGTATCAAAGGAACTAGAGGTCCAAGCTAAAGGAAGAACCTTCTCCCCTCCCTCCCTCTAAGTGGTTGGATTAACCAGATAAAAGTAAACTAAATCGTTTATAATTTTAATATGGGTTCTAAGAGTCTATAGATCTTTAGGCTACCCTACCTAAGGATAGGTTTGATTATTTGTACTGTAGTTCTCCTCTCTCTTCTCTATTTTTCCTCCCATTTTGCCATGTATCCTTCCACTTCTTATTCCCAATATGATGATTATTATCCTAACTCGACTTGTACTCAACCATCTACTAGTTGAGATAACCCAGATTGGGGATACAATTCTGGACCACAATGTCTAGGGTCAAACCCTGGTCATCAAGACTATGATTTCTATCCTTCTTATGCCCACATTGATTATAGATCTCAACAATACTATGATCAACCTAAGCCGATCTACATTCACGAAGGATAAGATGATTATAACACCTACCCTCCCCAGGATTATACTGAATATAGGTCACCACCCCTTAATGAACAACCTGAACTGACCTACTATTAGGGAGGGCCCCAAAAACCACAAATCCTTAACTCCCATAGATTAACTCCAAAGCCACCCAACCCTGAATCGACCCGTTTGGTTCAAGCAAACCAAGTCCAAGATAGGGTGCTGGCTAACTTGAGGAACACCATTCAATCTTTAGAAGTTTAGCCAACACCATGCATTGAAGAATTGGAGCCTCTGATTCAAATGATTGATGATCTTAACAAGTCTTTATTGGATTGGCTCCAAGACATTAAGGATAAGGGCGTGGGTGAGTTTTTAGTTGGGAAATTGTCAATATTGAGGATGAAATTCATGGTTTCCTTAGTCCAATCTTGGGATGACTCCCAGGATGAACCCCCTTCAAGAAAACCAATGTCAGAATCCACTCAAGCACTTGTAGGGGGTGATTGCACAGTAATCATAGATCCTAATATATTTGAATTATATTAGATCCCAGCTTAACTTAGGCATTCTGCATACATACGCATCAAACTTTACATCGTAGTTGATTTATTAGTTTTGTAAATAATAATGTTATATTATGTTCTAATTGAGAGCTTTTAACAATTGCAAGAAATTCGAGGCTGCAGATGACATATCCAACCATATGAATCTGCTTAGAACAACGACGGGAGTCCAACACCTTTGAGATTGCATCGATCAGACTCTCGTAGCCTCCTATGGAGTCCACAGAAGAGCAAGGGCCAAGAGGCAAATAGGTGGAAGTCCAAACCTCAGATGCCAAATCCAACTGCGCGGATGGATCCAGATCAACGATCGCAGTCAAATGGTGCAAAAATCATTTCAATCAAAGACCTACAACACTAACTACAAAGAAAAGAAGATGAACAACCACGATGGCACCCCGTGGTGGCATCACAGCTACCCAGCGCCACCATCACAATCTCTGAAGGCACCTCCCCATGCGTAGTGGGTCATTGGATCATCATCCAATGGCAACAATGCACCCATGACGTCGCTCCAGGTGTGCCTCATCAAGGAAGGTCAAGAGTCAACCGTTGGATCTCCATCAAACAACCGTGCGAAGAAAGGAAAGCGAGACACATCCATGTGCTTAGTGTAGAGGTTAGCACACTAGAGCAGAAGGGTGAGACGTGCGATCGAGGCATAATCCGCGTGAATTTGAGGGCACAGTGAGCGCAAGCGGAATTGGAGCATCGGATCTCCATCAAGCGGCGATCAGACAAACGCACGGCACACTATTATGCATTGGATGGCCACATGCATGATGACGCACAACCAAATGCGCATGTGCATGTTTGAAATTCCAAAGGCAATGCGGGTAAAGTGCTTAAGCCATCCAATCTCACGATCGGACGGCTGAGGAGCTATGAGCGCACACTCATGAGGATCGAGAGTGATTTAAGCGCTTGCAGTTGGCTGTGCAGGTGAGACCGAGCGACAGCCATCAGATGAAGATTCAAGGGTTGGGAGCGCGCCATGTGTCAGCCAGAGAGACAATCCAAGCATTAGAGGCATTTTGGAAGGCCTTTTGAAGCACGATTTGATTCGTTGATCTCTCGATCAACGGATCTGATCAATTTGAGGTTGTTGCACGAGTTGGAGGGCTCAAATGCCCATATTGCCTCTCTATGAAGCTATAAAAAGATCCCTAGGGCCCCCAGTTGAAGTTCATCTCTGCAACAACTCTCTCCAGACCATCTTCAACTCTCCAGATCTTCTTCTCCAGCTCTCTCCCTCTAAAGCACCCATAAAACCACCTTGGTGCACTGTTGCTGCTCTCCGCAACCTCTCCAAAAGGCCACCACGGATCACCCGTGGTGCCCTTATTCTGATAGATTAGATAGCTATTTTATTCCTATTTTAGCATTGCATTAGTTATGTCTGCAACTCAACTACTTCATATCTATATTATGATTAGACTTCTACTCCATATATTGTGATTAGCATTCAATTTATATATAAATTCTCTAGTTAGCATTCTAAATTAGTTCGTGAATTCAAAAGCATTTTCTACCTCCCTGAGTTCGATCAGGACTCTTCTCTCGTTAAATTTTATTTGTTTCGACGTATTTCGCACTATACTATGATGTATTCATTCTTTTAAATGTGATCTACACCATGAACAAATCGACACTGTTGCCGGAGAGGCACGACGATTTTTGATTCATATTTGATTTAGTGTATTTCTTCTGTGTGCAAGAATGAAATAAGGATCTGTGTACACATCGAGCACAGGTGAAAATTATCAGGTGCACGCATTCAACTTGGTAGAATTTTAGATTTGATTAGGATAGGAGTTATTTCAAAAAGGAAAAAAGAATTTAGAATTAAGGATTGCTAGTTAGTTAGGATTTGATTTTCTTTAAAAAAAATTTCTTTGCTATTTTTAGAAACTTGATCAGAAATTGAACACGATTTTAAAAATTCAATTACCATGTTTTTAATGGTCCAAAAATCTTGAAATTCAAGCAAAAACTAGATTTTTAAACTATCTTTCCAACTCTACCATTCCCAAAAAGAAATTCAATTTATGGAATTTTTAAAAATTCATGGAGTACACAAAGGTCAGATAGACTGAAAATTGATTTTTTATGAACTTTAAAAATCGATTTTGACCAACTAACAAATTTGATTGACCCAAGAATGGTGGGGTTTGAAATATAATCAAGTAGCTTTCATTCTCATATTTTTCCCAAATTTTTGGATCATATTTAGTACTGTTTCCAATAGAAAACCAACATGGGGTCAAAATCTCAGATCTAACCCCCTGTTAGTTAAAAATTAATAAATATTTATTGGAAATCGTAAAAATTCTAAAGAAATACTCCCTAAAAATATTTTTGAAAAAGAAATCTTTCTACTAATTTTCAAATCATTTGAATTCCAACGTCACCTCAGAGTACATGTTTAACTAGTGGTCTACTATTTGCAAAAACATAGAAGTGCATGAGCCCTTAGTACCACATTAGACTAGCCTGGACTCAATCAAGGCTAGTGATTAGTCGGTGAGTCGATTCACCTTGTGGACTGCTCATCACCTATTGAATTGAAGAAAAAAGTTAAAAAATCACAAGAACATATCTAATAATCTTCATTTGTCTAAAAACTACTAGGTGATTTCAACCTCTTCTACCAAACCTGGTGACTAAGCCTGTGAGGTAGTGTCAAATGATCGTAGCTAAGGGGTACAAAGGAACCAGAGGCAAAAGCTGAAGGAAGAACCTTCCTCTTAGTGCCCTCGTAACCAGACTAGCTGGTTTAGCTTAAGAGGCAGGGATTATCTTCAGTCGGTTTCTCGACGAATTTCTTCAATAATTTGAACTTGAACGAAAAATATGGTCATCTGATCTTAAGGAACAATATGATTAACAAGGCCTTGGCCTTGTTTGGCTTGACTACACCAACCCTTTGTGTTGGTGTATGCAAGGAAGAAGGTCATTAAGACCTAAACTTGTGGGACCTTGGGAGCCAAACCTGAGGCAGAAAAGGCGACTTTTGCCCAACCCTTCTTCCCAACCTTCTTCGTCTTGATTAGTTAAGATGGCTAATCTCGATCTTGGAGCTGGTCAAGGCCCTGAGAATCAAGACCCATTGGCTTGTCTGGAAGCCAAGGTCGAGGAGTCTAAACAGAGATACGAGTAGAGCATTGACAGGATCCTCACAATGCTGACAGGATGTAGCATCCACCACGTGGAGAATAACTGTATGACTTCTACGATCCAGCAGCGATGATTATAGCACCTCAGGTCCGAATTCCCACAGGCGGAGACACATTCGAGTTAAAGCCAAATATCATAAGTCTAATTCAGACTCACTTCCATGGAAACTCAAATGTGGATCCCTTCTAGCACATCAAAGATCTGAGTTGAATTGCAGAGTTAGTTTGACCTAGAAATGTAGACATCGGAATTGTTCTCATGAAGCCTTTTCCTTTCTCTCTCAAAAATAAAGCTTCCTATTAGTTCAAGACTACTGGGAGGCCAATTGGAATCTGGGAGGAATTACGTCATGAATTCCTCCAAAAGTTCTTCCCGATTGGTCGAACAAATGCAATGAGGCGCGCAATCACAACCTTCTCCCAAGGCCCAGGAGAGAAACTTCATGATCCCTGGGATAGATTCCACGATCTTCTTAGGAAATGCTCGCACCATGGTGTACTCAGATGGCACCTTGCACAAGTCTTTTACCATGGGCTGGATGACACACATCAGTACTTGGCCGATGCATCTAGTGGTGGGAATTTCCTAGCAAAGGACTAGAACAACGCATTCGAATTGTTCGAATCCTTAAAAGAGAACTCGATGAATGATGCCTCTATGAACCAATTCTAGCGACGTGGACAACAATGAGTTAATGTCCACGAAGCTCATGTTGAATCTGCCTGAGCTAATATGGAAATTAACACCAAGAAGCTGGACAAGGTGGATATGCTTGAAAAGAAGCTTGATGAATTAATGCGAGCATGATTTGGGTTTCCTGGAAGTACAACTGCCTTACACTCCTCTCTTGCATCTAGAGCCCCTTCTTCTCGTGAACATCTTTTCACTCAGGATGTTTCTTCTCCATCTCCGTGGGATTTTGTGTATCAGGAACATGTGAATAATCTAGATCTAGCATCATACAATCAGGGTTACGCACCACATGACAATTTGAGTGTGTATTCCTTCGATGAATTTACGTCTGAGACATCCTCAACCTATGAAGATGTCAGTGCTATCCAAGGTTATGAGTGTAATAACCCATATTCCGAGATGTATAATCCTGGTGTGCGCCAGCATCGTAATTTCTCCTGGCTTGGTAACTCATAGAGACCAAATCCACACTACCAGACCAGACAATACGAGAATGCGCAGAACATATACCAATTATTAAAAGCAAACACATTCTGTTTATCAGCCACTGCACCAAACTACCAATTATCCTCCGAAGTGGGATGACCCTTTAGAGTCACTGAAGAAGGAATTGCAGGAGTCAATCGGGAAATTGACTCATGATAATCTGCAAATTATAAAAGCAATGGCTGCTTAGATATAGCGTATACAGAGTATGTAGAATCAGATGCTGTAGGAGCATAAATTGCAGGGAGCCTTGCCCTCCCAACCTATCCCAAACCCAAGATACATGCATAATCATGGCACCCCGCTTAGGTTCCAAGCACCACAAGGACATGCACATGATATTTTACAAGCACCTCCTACACCACTTGGTTATGGGCAAGGTTAGCCACCTTTACTACAAAACCCCATGTATTCTGTTCCTTCAGCTCCTCCCCCACCTCATGGACAGCACGCCAATGAAAAGGCTATTGCTTTGAGGAGTGGAAAGACTACACAGGACCTGCTGCCTAGGTAACCGGGTCATGATTTCTCATGCTCCCTACTGCAAGATGGCTCATCACCCTCTTCCTCTCAAGAGCCACATTCGGTAGACAAAGGAAAAAAGCTAGCTGACCTTGAGATTCCTATCCCCTTCCTAAGGCTCTAACGTGAGATTCAGCTTGGAAAAGGATATATGGAATTTCGAGGACCTGAAATCCATGATCAAAGAAGTTCACATTGAGGTCCCTCTCCTCGAGGCAATAGATCACATCCCTGGTGTTGCTAGGTTCTTCAAGGACTACTGTACTCCAAAGAGACAACAGAAAATTGGATGACAAGCAGTACTGTCAAAAGAAGCTAGCGCTATTATTTTAGCTGACTTACCACCCAAAAAGAAAGACTCGGGCACACCACTTATTTCCTGCTTATTGCAGGATTCTCCATTTGATCAAGCCCTTCTTGATTTGGGGTCATCCATCAACCTAACTCCCACTGAAGTATTTAATCGATTCCAATTTAGGGAGTTGAAACCCACCTCGGTTACCATATAGTTGGCTGATTGATTTGTGAAAACATCGACGGGGGTGGTTGAAAATGTGATCGTAAAAGTCCTAGGATTCTGCTTCCTAGTTGACTTTTTCATTCTTGATATGGAGGTTCCTCCTAATCTTTGTGATGCACCAATCATTTTGGGTCACCCATTCTCAGTGACAGCTCGCGCAAACATCAACTGTGCATCTGGGTGTATGGAGATATCCCTAGGAAGTGAAAAGCTTAAACTAGACATCTTTAGGGCACCAAGGAACTTCGATCGTAATCTAATTGAGGAGGACAGTGAAGATGAAGATTCAACTTTCTATGGGAACATTGGGCTCCTCTACAATGACCCAACGGCACATTCATCTTCACTATCAGGGTTCTTGGATCTAGATCCACATGGGACTGAGGTTAATGACGTGCACATTTCATCTTGTGGATCTAATTGTCTGGGGTGCTCATCTGATCACAATACCCCTATTCCTGAGTATCTTGTCCTGCCAAGCACTGATCTACTCCCGTTATGATAGGATTTTATGATCTCTACAAGCTGATTTCCCGTCAGTCAAGATCGTCAAATTTCTGCTATTGATTCCTCTCCTCCTACGTATGAACCTACTCCCCACCCACCGATAATTGAGTTAAAGCCCTTACTTGAGTCACTCAAATATGTGTTTCTGGGTGAAAGTGAGACATACCCAGCAATCATCAATGCTCACTTTTCCCCGGAGCAAGAACATCAAATGATCTCTGTACTTCAAGTGCATAGGACTGCTATCGGGTGGAGCATTGCTGACCTCCGCAGGATTCACCCCTCATATTGCACTCATCATATCTACATAGATGAAGGGGTGAAACCAATGAGACAACCTCAGAGGCACCTAAACCCAAATATACTAGAGGTTGTCAAGAAGGAGATCATCAAATGGCTGGATGTAGACATTAGTTATCCAATTTTCGATAGCCAGTGGGTGTGTCCTATTCAGATTGTGCCCAAAAACGCAGGACTCACCGTAATCAAGAATAAAATAGGCGAATCCATCCTGACCCGCACCACCACTTCATGGCGGGTTTTCATTGATTATAGGAAACTGAACACGGCTACCAAAAAGGATCATTTTCCTTTACATTTTATTGATCAGATTTTAGAAAGGTTAGCTAGGCGTAGTTTCTTCTCCTTTCTGGATGGATACTCCGGGTATAACCAAGTTGCGATCAACCCGGAAGACCAAGACAAGACAACTTTTACATGTCCCTTCGGCACATTCGCCTTTAAGCGGATGCCCTTTGGCCTCTGTAATGCACCAACTACATTTCAACGTTGCATGATGGCCATCTTCTACGATATGATCAGGGACTACGTAGAAGTATTTATGGACGACTTCTCCATTTTCGAAGACAACTTCTCATCTTTTCTTGATAACCTGACAAAGATCCTGAGGAGGTGCATAGACGTTAACCTAGTACTTTCATGGGAGAAAAGTCATTTTATGGTAAGGGATGGCATTGTACTAGGTTATAGGATCTCTTCTAATGGACTTGAGGTCAACTAAGCTAAGTTCGAAATCATTTCTCGATTACCTCCACTTACCAAATCAGATCATTCTTAAGGCATGTCAGATTCTACCAAAGATTCATTCGAGACTTCTCGAAAATTGCCTGTCCATTATCAAATCTCTTGGTAACCGACATCCCCTTTAACATTGATTCCTTGTGTCTTAGTGCTTTTGAGACCTTATGAAGCACTATTTCAAATGCACCTATTCTCCAACCACGTGGCTGGTCTCTCGACTTCGAGATGATGTGTGGTGCCTCAGACCTCACTATCGGAGCTATTCTAGGCCAACGTCGAGAGTGCCATCCATTCGTAATATACTACGCTAGCAAGACCTTGAACGAGGCTCAGTGTAACTATATAGTTACTGAGAAAGAACTGCTAGCCATAGTATTTGGGTTGGAGAAGTTTAGATCATACCTACTCTAGTCAAAAGTGATTATTTTCACTAACCATTCCGTCCTCTAGCATTTGTTGGCAAAGAAGGATGCCAAACTCCGACTTATCAGATGGATCCTTCTTTTGCAAGAGTTTGATGTTGAGATTTGCAACAAAGCCGGAGCTCGTAATGTTGTGGTGGATCACTTGTCTTGGCTAGACTTAGAATACATCCCATACTCCCCGCCTATCCCTGATCAATTCCCAGATGAGTCTCTATTAGCTATAAACTCTGTTGAGTTTCCTTAGTACGCTAATATTGCAAACTATCTCATTGCAGGCAAGCTGCCTGCAGGGTTATCCAAGGATCAAAAACTCATGTTCATTTTAGAGGCTAAGTTTTATTTCTGGGATGACCCACTGCTCTTTCGCATTGGGGCCAATCAGATCATAAGAAGATGCATCCCAGATTTAGAAATCTCAAGTGTGTTATCCTTCTGCCATAGTGATGCCTGTGGGGATCATTTCTTAGGCTGAAAAACTACCGCAAAGATTTTGCAGTCTGGATTCCTCTTCCAACCATTTTCAGAGACACGCACGAGTTTTCCAAATGCTATAAGCGATGTCAGTTTGGCAGTTCTATGACTCAGAGAGACATGATGCCTCTCCAACCTATTCTGATCATAGAAGTGTTAGATGTCTGGGGCATCAACTTTATGGGCCCTTTCCCAAACTCGCACGACTTCGAGTACATACTCCTCATAGTTGATTATGTCTCGAAGTGGGTTGAAGCTATTTCGGCAAGGCAGGCTGATCATAAGACTATTATATCCTTCGTCCGAGAATTTATTTTCTCAAGGTTCGGAGTCCCTCACGCTCTGATTAGAGACGAAGGTAGCCACTTCATCCATGCTCATTTTAGATCTCTATTGAAGAAATATGGGGTACATCACCTCATTGCTACCTCGTATCATCCACAGACCAATGGGTGGGCTAAAGTATCTAATCGTCAAATAAAGCTTATTCTTTAAAAGACGGTTAGACCTGATAGGAAGGATTGGTCTGATCGATTGATCGATGCACTTTGGGCATATCGGACTACATGCAAGGCCTCGCTCGAAATGTCACCATACTACATGGTGTATGGAAAGGCCCATCACCTTCCTGTAGAACTGGAGCATCGTGCCTTTTGGGCAGTGCAGAAATGTAATTTTTACCTTGATGAAGGAGGTTATGAAAGGAAGCTCCAGCTCAGTGAGTTAGAAGAGATTCGGTGGGATGCCTACGAGAATGCAATGATATACAAAGATATGACTAAGGCTTTCCATGACTGACACATCCAAAGGAAGGAATTCATGCCTAACTAGCAGGTCTAGTTATCTAATTCCTGGCTCAAATTCTTTGCAAGAAAGCTCAAGTCCAAGTGGACTGGGTCGTATCTAGTGATCCACCTATATTCCAACAGGGCAGTCCAAATTATGGACCTAAAATCTGGGCAGGCTTTTACAGTAAATGGCCAGCGCCTGAAGTCATTTTTAGCCCAGGAACCTCCTCCTATTGATGAAACGATACATCTTCTCGAGGATGTGTCACTGACATTTCGCCTAGCTGGAGGCGTTCAACTTAACACTTATACATATATGCATATCTTTTATACATAGCATATTTCATTCTGGCATATTATGCATATTGTGATTACCATTGTAGTCTTGGGATGTGCTGAATGACAAATCAGGAGCAGCTCCAGGTGATTTCTACCCACTTATGCCCTGCCTTATTTCATTTTCTCTTATTCATGCATGAGGACATGCAAGAACTTAGGCATTGGGGGGTAGTACATATAAACTAAAAATTTTCTACCAACACCTTAGGAAATAGATCTTTTTATCAAGAAGTTTTATTAGGGTTTATTCTTTAGTTGATTCCTAAACTTAGAATCCAGTACACTTTCACACTTGCATGTAGAATTTGCAATGGATCCACTGAGAAGACCAATAGACATCTCTAGTTTGTCGAGAAGAAGCATTGCTTCTTCTCCTGAAACTTTGGGTAGTAATCAGAGAGTCAGGCAAACCACCTTTTAATAGATCCACCAAATAATTGTGAGATGAAAGTAGAAAGTCTACTAGTGCTCTAAGGCTAGTGTAAGGAATCTTACTTTCTGGATAATTGGATAATGATACTCGAAGTCAGGCACAGTTTTCGCTCTCAGTTCTTGTGTACAAATTTTTGTGAGAATCCTTGTGAGAGCCACCAAATAAGGCAAATACATAGAGAGCGGGTTCTAATAAAACTATGACTAAGGTGGATGGTCATGACTATCCTTTACGGAATCCTCGGCTGAAGGAGGGTGGTAATGTCAAGGTCGGAAATATGTTGTCCTATCCATTCCCTTCCCGGTGCCAAGAATAGGCACTTCTACCAAATCAGCCACCCGATATCCTCTTGAACATCCCCAATCCCAAATAATGCCTCGTGAATAAAAGTACGCATGCTATGTTGCATTGTGTTAGTAGATATGGATATAAAAAAATATAGAGAAAAGAAAGAGAGAAAAGAGAAAAGAAAAAATAAAGAGAAGAAAAAAAAAGTATATATAAAAAAAATTTGCCATGTTGAGAAGTGTGACTTATGTTTCAGTTGAGTCAAGTACATTGAGGCAATAACACCTATCATCTTCACAATCCACAAAATATAGCCTTGACCTACTTTTCCTATATTTCTGACTGCTTGAATATGGGCTGAGGGATTCTAACTTAGTTATAGGGTTATCAGAATGTAATTGAAGTGTAATGCCATGAGAGACCACCAAACATATTTATGAATCTAGTGAGATGTGTGCTCAAGAAGAAAAAGAAGAGAAAAAATAATAAGAAGAAAAGAAAAGAAAAAGAGAGGAAAAAGAGAAAAGAATGAGTATAAAGGACTTAAGAGAGAATAGTTTTCTAGCCTCTCTCTAAGTTGATTTATTTGATAGTTTCGAAATCTAGATTCTAAAATACTAGTCTCTATGTAGCACCAGAGGAGAGTGAGCTACCAAATACAAATCCTTTTAACTCAGACATCTTCTACCTAAGCCAAAAAGCCGGGGTTAAAAGGTAGAGGTTATTCTATGTCCCCAAGAGAAGAGGTTGCCTATCCAAACAGAAGTTTACTAAGGGTCAAGCACAAGCTTTAGATGTGTATCAAATTTTCTCTTGGATCCATTGCATAGGCTACAATATTATACTTTCATGAATATCTAGATTCTAAATTTCTGGATGAAGACAAAAAGAAATAAATCTCTAGTCAAACTCTTGGTAGAATGCATTTAGTCTTGCACTTGCTAGGGACTAGCAAGATTTAGGCATGGGGGTATGATTGCGCAGCAATCATAGATCCTAATATACCTGAATTAAGTTAGATCCTAGCATAACTTAGGCATTCTGCAAACATACACATCATAATTTGCATCATAGTTGATTGATTAGTTTTGTAAATAATAATGTCATATTATGTTCTAATTGAGAGGTATCAACAATCGTAGGAAATTCAGGGCTGCAGATGTCCGATTCAACCATATGGATCTACTCAGAACGACGATGGAAGTCTAATGCCTCCGAGATCGCATCGATCAGACTCCCGTAGCATCCTATGGAGTCCATAGAAGAGCAAGGGCCAAAAGGCAAATAGGTGGAAATCTAGACCACAGATGTCAAATCCAACTGCACTGATGGATTCGGATCAACGATCACAGTCCAACGACGCAAAAATCATTTCAATAGAAGACCTACAACACCATCTACAAAGAAAAGAAGATGGATGACCACAATGGCGCCACGTGGTGCCATCACAGCCGCCCAACGCCACCGCCCCAACCTCTGAAGGCACCTCCCTGTGTGCTGTGGGTCATTGGATCATCATCCAACGATCACAATGCGCCCACGTCGCCGCTCCAAGAATGCCTCATCAAGGAAGGTCAAGACTCAGTCATGCGAAGAAAGGAAAGCATGACACATCCACGTGCTTAGCGTAGTGGTTAGCGCGCTAGAGAAAAGGGCGAGACATGCGAACAAGGCATGATCCGAGTGAATTTGAGGTGGCAGCGAGCGCAAGTGGAATTGGAGCGTCGGATCTCCATCAAGCAGCGATGAGACGAACGCACGACACTAATGTAGACACATTTAATTAGGTTAGAATGCCTATTATGCATGTTCCTAGGCTTATATTTGCATTTCATATTATAAATATTGCATCGCATGCATCATTCTACACTTAGAATAGTTGTGTATATTCTAGGTTAATTGCGTCCTTTTTATGGCTAGGAGGGAAGGAGATTTATTTCGAGGACTCGGATGGATGACCCGAATGTACGGATCTGATCAGGATGATGATCGGAGTCCAACGCTTCCGAGATCGTCTAGATCAGAATCCCATAGCATCACATGAAGCCTGAGAAAGATCAATGGCCAAGGGGCAATGAGACATCCTTATGGGCTTCGGATTAAAAATCCGACCATACAGATGGATCCGAAGCGATGATTGCAGTCTAGTAACATGAAAATCAACTCAATCCAAGCACCGTGGCACCCTCTGCAACAGAAAGAAGATGGATGGCCCAGATGGTGCCATGTGGCACCATCTAGGCCACCCAACACCGTCTAGCAGCAACCACCCACGCCCTTCATCATCTACACCCTTGAATCCTAGCCATTGGATCATCATCCAACGGCTAGGAAGCCTCTGCGCCCGAGGCTCCCATGCTATCCCCACTACTTAAATGCCCCCTTGCCTCAACGGTAGCGTGCGTGGTTTGCAAACAAGAGGTGCGGGTCGAATCCCGCCAAGCCTCCTATCCAACCCAGTGACAAGGCGCACTTAATTTCAACTGCTCGATCATGGAAGAGTGGCTGAGATGCAGCTATGTGGGTGAACAGATGGCCGCCGATCCAGCGGAGGTGATCATGCAGGCGTCAACGCACATCTCCATGCACGATCCAACGGTAGCCAAGTGGTGCGATCTCCACGCAATCAGGACCGTCCATCTCTAATTGGATGGTCCTCCTTCGACAACGTGCACGCAGCTATGAAGCGTGGGTGTGTGCGTGGTTGGCGTCGACCTTTAGCAACAATTGGGGCATTGGTTGGCGCAGATCTTCAATGACGCATTTGATGTCACTGTAGGCCTTGGATGGATTTCCTCTTCTCTACACTATAAAAGGACCCCTACACCTCCCTTTCTTCTCAATCTCTTCCTTTCTTCCTCTCACCACCTCCAAGGCTCTAGAGAGAGCTTGTCCCAAGCCCGGAATGCTCCTCTAGAGTAGAAAACCAAATGTTTTTCCCTCCCCTGATCCCCATTCGTGGAGCATCCCGCATCCGTCCTCTAACCTCCCTTTGGGAAAAAGATCCTTGCTACGTCACCGTCCTACCCCACTCTCCGTCCTCTGGCTGTGTCCTCATTTGTCCCACTCCTCACCACCTTCCTCTAGGCGACGTCAGAGCGAGTCGTTCTCCGAGCAACTATCGAGGCAAATTCTCTCACCTATATCTCTCTTTTTGCTTTGTTAGTGTAATCTTTCCTTCTTTCTTAGTTTTAAAAAACATTTGCTTCAGAAATATATGTGATTGTTTCTCTCTCTCTCTCTCTTATATTTTGCAAGTTGATTAGTTAGATAAGAATTCATTGACCTAATCTCTTGCTTGCTTGCTAAAAATACCAAAAAAATTAGAAAAGACAAAAATGACAAAAATAAATAAAAGCGAAACGCAGATTTTCAAAACAAACATTCGCCTCCTCGTGTTCCACCCGGGACTCCCTGAGAGTTTCAATTATAAATTTTATCTAATCGATGGATTTTCTTGCAAGTCACACTACAACAACAGGTTTTCCAAACTCCAAACCTTTCCACTTGCGAATTCACCATCATTATTTTGGCACTGTTGTCGGGGAGTCAACGGTCTTTGGTTTTTCATGTTTTCCCACATTACTTACATATTTTTCTAACCTAGATTTCTTCTTCGATTTATTATCTTGCAGGAACTCTGTCGAGGAGCCGAAGGCAGTAGATTGGAGTAAAGTGTGGGTAGAGACATTTGTAAGTTTTCCCGCACCACCCCGACCCTAGATTTCATTTCACCACACTAATAACTCAAATCCAAATCAACTTAGGTGCTTTTTGTAAACCCTAGGATAGATTTGTTGTTTGTTTGCCACCTCCACCCATCTCATCCCCATATAAAAATAGAATACTCTTCTCTTGTGGGATTTACTGAAAGTGACACACCTTAAACACCCACAACTTTCGACTTAAGGCACACCATTCCGCTTTGATTCTACCACTTAACCGAGATTTTACCTGTGGACCCGGTACACTTCAACTCAATACACATAAATGAGTAGAAATCTGAATAGGTTAAACATCTGTGTGCCTTAACTAAGTGGTGCAACAGGCCAATTGATTAAGCTGTTTGGGCCAAACCATTGAAGATAAAAGTCATTCATTAGTAGCTTGTCACTTAGGGTTAATCTTTAGGGCTGAACCAGGCACTCCACATTATTTTTTTTGATTTCTAAAGGAATATATCATCACCAGTGCTTCCAAAACTTGGAGTGCTCTCTTGAACTTGATTGAATACACCTAAGATTAAACCCTAAAAGCTACTAAACAAGGTTAAACCCTAAAAGACATCATCAAATAACCTTGTTTGCAAACCCTGGTTGTGCATGTACACACATTTGAATTGTTCATTAAGAGCACAACCCATCTAAAGGGCCCATCACATTCCAAGAGCACAATCATCCCAAGCCTAATTAAAGCTAAGTAGACATTGGCCTTAAGGATTGATTTGCTCTTTGAGGCTCAGACTGAGATTTTTTTCGATTAATCTGCTTCTACTAGTCCATATGATGTCTAGCTAGGGGAGTAGTGTCAAACAACAATGGATGGGGGGTACACTAGGAACCAGAGGCACAAGCCAATGGAAGAACCTTCTCCCCTGCCCCTCCTTCTAACTGGTTGGATTGACCAGATAAAAGTAGACCAAATCGGTTATAATCTCAAGATGGTTCCTGGGAGTCTATAGGTCTTTAGGCTAACCCACCTAAGGACAGGGTTGATTGATTGTATTGTAGGGCTCCTTTCTTTCTTCTGATTTCTCCTGCTATTTGACCAAGTATCCTTCCACATCCTACACTGATGAGAACCTCATCATGAGCCATAACTAGCTCATTTTGACCCAATACAAAGGATAAAAGCTCCTACATAACTCAAGGAAAGGCTTAACTCAGAGAATTCTGAGTTTAAGGAGAAAACAAGTCATAAGGGGTAAAAATGTAATTTTACCAGTATAATTTGCATACAGGGTAATTCAGGGTCCAAACACAGGTCAAACAAATCGAATAAGAAGGAAAGTGGGATGATCTGACAAGGGCTACAGCAATTCCAAGGAACTAAATGATAATCTGTAACCCTAAAACAAACCCACTTCAATTCACGAGGTTCGAGGCAAATTAAAAATAGAATAAACCCTCTAAAATTCATAGAAAAATAATCTCTAGGGTTTAGAACCTTCAATTTGGCCTTCAGAACCCATTTTGACCTACATTGAGAACCATACCCAATTAATAACTTAATTTGGGTTTTTGCGTAAATTGACCAGTCAAACAAGGTTTAATCTAGAAATAAAATTCACCATCAGATTCCTTAGGTCCTAATTAGTCATGTATAAAAACTTGAGCCTAAGAAGAAACCTTCTTGACCAACTTTACACTTTGGTCCTCATATATTTACTTTTTGGCCCTCAACTTTTGAACCCTCGCATTTCGGCCCCTAACTCTCCTTCGTTCTTTGCATTCAGGTCCCTCCTGCCAAAACCTGACCAGCACCATGCTCCGGCGACCTTGCACGGAGCATGGCGCCGCGCAGGGTAAGGGGGAGGGTCTGGCAAGACAACCGGGGGTGCCCTGCGTCGTCAGCCGTCGCAGGAACACCCCCCTGGTCGCTGCAACCCACCATACCGGCCGTGCGAACGTACGGACGGTATGGGTTTCCATCTCCGGCGTCCTCCGGCGAGGGAGACACGTCGTCTCCCTCCGCCTTCCTCTCTGATTCGGCCTCTATAAATACCCCCGTCGCTCCGCCGTTCTAAGTAGCTCGGATCTGACGGAGAAAACCCCCAACTTTCCTCTCTTCTCACTCCGGCAGACGCCCACCAGCTTCGGCGGTTCTTCCTCCTCCTCCTCTTCGCTCTGCCGCAATACCAGCAGCAGAGACTTCTTCCCCTGCTCTTCCTGCGTCGCGCAATACCGGCACGCGCTGCCTCTGCCCCGTCGTCACCGCCGTCCTCCCCCACTGGGCACCTTCTTCTCCGGCGACAGTCGATACAACTGTCGTCCGCTCCGGCCCCTCCTCGTCCTGCTAAGTAGGTAGAACTCCTCCTCTTTCTCCCCTCTTCCTTTTCCTCATTTTACATCTTTACTGTTACCCCGATCCGACCAATCGCCCTCACCTTCTCCATCTCCGGCCCCTGCTCCGGCGACCCACTCCCATCACTCCAGCAACCCACACGGCTCGCCGACCACCGCAGAACCTCCGCCTCCTCACCCTGATCAACCTCCGCCCTTCCATTTCCCCCAAATCACCCTCTGCAACTCCACCGAACAAACCCATCTCCCGACCCACAGTCCGACCTAGGGCAGCTCTTAGGCTCCGCCCCGCCGCCTGCACACCCCCCGACCACCTTCGCCGTGCCACGGCGAAGGTCCTCCGCGTTTCTGATTGGGCCGAGAGGCCGTTTCTCTGTAGGCAGGTACCAGCGCTCGTCGCCGCCATTGTTGAAGCGAAGCAGCTTCGACCTGCTGTCCCAGGTGCGCTGCGCCCAGGTCACGCTCCCAGGCTGTGCGGGGGCATTTCGGCAAAGCGTTAGGCTGCAGTTGAGGCGAATCCCTCACGCGAAGGCCTCGCGTAAAGCTGCCATTACCAGCTGCTTCCTCCGCGCAGGCGCAAAATTGGGGTGGGACATTTAGTCCCACCTCGGCAGACTCCGAAGCGGCACAGCAGTATAAAGAGAAAAAGTGTTGGAGGCTTGTTTCCTCAGCACACGGGGTGAGGTCCCCTTCACCCGCCCGGTTACCCGGTCTCGTCCGCGCTTACGCCCCGCGGACCTGGCCCGACCCGACTTAGACTGACCTGCACTCCTCGCCCACCATGCACGCCGGTGGGCCTGGACCCGGGCGCGACCCGTACCCGGCAACCCGGTAGCTCTGGGAGAGCTTTCCTAAGAGTGGCTTCTGTGAGAGAGAGACGCGGGGGAGGGTAGAGTTAGGTTTTGCCCCTCTGATCAAGCTGTGTAAGTGTGCAGGCATAGGTGAAGAAGAACCGTGGAAGAAGACGAAGGCTGAAGGAAGGAGGAGCACCGAGCGGCACTGTAGCAGCGGCGGTTTAAGTCGTCTGATTGGAAAATCAGACGACGTCCTGAAGGCAGAGAAGGAGAAGGAAGGCGAGGTAGAGGAGGAACACAGAGAGGCCAAGTGAAGACTCTGCAGAAGAAGAAGAGCACGAGAAGAAGATCTGAAGAAAGGGAAAGAAGAAAGAAAGAAGAAGAAGAAGAACATCACCACTGCAGATAAAGAAGAAGAACAAAGGAAGAGAGCAGAAGATCTGAGAAGGAAGAAGAGGAGAAGCAAAGAGAAAAGAAGAAAAGCCAACAAATTCTCTCTCTCTCTTTCTTTATTTTTGTAAAAGAAACTTGTACCCCTAGAATACAACTTGCTCCCTGAGTTCGACCTCGGGAACTCTTTATTTCCGAGTAACAAATTGTATTAAACTGGTAATCACCTCTCTCTATACTATACTACGACGAAATAATAAAACTATAGAGGAAGGTCGCCACCATACACTCATTTCCCATCCTACCCTCCTACCACTACTTATACCCAAGATGACTACTATCCCGACTTGACTTATAATTACCCATCCAATAGCTGGGATAACTTTGGCTAGGGATATGAATCTAGACCTCAGTGTCTAGGGTATAACCCTAGACAACAAGACTATGATTACAATCCTTCCCAGAGCTACAATGATTATAGATCTCCACCCTTTGATGATCAACCTAACCAGATCTACAACCATGAAGGATATGCTGATTATAACACTTACCCTCCCTAGTATTCCACTGAATATAGGTCACCACCATTCTTTGAAATGACCTACTATCAGGGAGGAACCCGAGAACCTCGATATCTTGACTTACCTAGATTTAACCCAAACCCACCCAAAGCTGAACTGAACCATTCAGTTCAGGTGAACCAGATCCAAGACAAGGTGTTGGCTAACTTGAGGAACACCATACAATCTTTAGAAGCCCAGCCAACACCATGCACTGAAGCATTGGAGCCTATGATAAAAATGATTGATGAGATGAATAGCTCTTTATTGAATATGCTCCAAAATGTTAGGGATAGGGGCCTGGGTGAGTTTCTACTTTGGAAATTGTCGAGGTTGAGGATGAAATTTGTGGTTGCCTTAGTCCAATCTTGGGATGATTCTCAAGATGAACCCCCTTCAAGAGAGCCAATGTATGAACCTACTCTGGCACCTGTCAGGGGGGATACATGTTTTGAGACCAAGGATGACTAGGTTGGGCTAGAAAAACCCATTGAGGACGAATCGATTGCTTCACCTGAGATCCCCGAGCCAGGGAGTGACGAAAAATATGTCTCCATGGACCATTAAATGACATATGATTTTGAGACATATATAAATGAGGATCAAGAATTCTTTGACTCCAAGGGTGAAGAATCTTTAGGTGATGTCTCACTTGAGCTTAAGGAAGAGGATTTTAGTGAGACAAATGGGCTTGAGGAGCATGACAAACCTTTTGATAGCCCGATTATTGAAGATTATGATCATGTTGGGGCTAACTTGGATGATCTGAATCCTGATGATTCAATCAGTAGCCCCACTACTCAACCACACCCTGAAGAGATGAATTATGATATTTTTGAGATCACCAGACCCAAGTCAATCCTGATTCAGCCATAATTATTGGACTTGGGTATTTTGGATGGGTTGTACAATGATCTAGAGGTCCAAGAAACCTTGATCTTGAAGGATGGGAAGTTGGAAATAAAAATCTGGGAAGCTACTTCTGAGGGAACTACGATTTTGGATCTAAGGGTACCTATTAACTTGAAACCACTTACTTTCTACCAGGACCCTTATGATATCTTTCATGTGCAACCCAAGCTCGGAATAATTGACTATCTTCCTGAGCTGAAATTTAAGTGGACACCCGAGTTGAGTGAATCAGATCTACCCATTGTCCGCCACTTTAGTCTTGGGTTGCACACCACCAAACCGCAGGCCTCGCCCCGCAAGCACAATAATCTTCGATTCTAGGTGATTTTCATCCAGAACTTGAGAACTGCTTGACCCTGGGGCATGGGTCTGCACCATAATATGGTCCACGTCTATGGACATCTTCTATTAGTGGGTTTGAGGATCAATATTTTTATTTTGATTCTGATCTGCACTTGTGAATTCTAAAATTCTTCTTTGTATGTATATTATGCCTAGTTGAAGGCATCAAAATTTAGCACGTGTGTATACTCTCTTCTCTTTGTAAAGCTAACTGGATTGTCACAAAATTCAGGTGATATTCTATTTACTCCTTCCTTTTCATGTCTCTATTTCTACAATGAGGACATTGCATCATTTAGGCATGGGGGGTGGATACTTAATCCTGAAATTATTTCATTAGCTCTGTAGAATTTCTTTTATTTTCTTTTAAAAAAAGGAAAAAAAAAGAATTAGGAGAAGAGAACTTAGGCATTAGGCATTATTAACTTTAGGAAATGATACGAGAGGACCTAAACACTTAGACTCTTCAGGTCTTCGGGCTTAACTAGCTCGGGTGTCCACTCAAATGTGGACTTACTCTCGAGTCCTCGCCAAGTAATTCTATTTTAATTTGGCCAATAAATTGGGGTGATAAGTATACGACTTATCAACCTACCCTCTGATTTAAGGGGACTTTAAGCCTAAGCATCTGCACACTGTTTGCACTAACTCACTTTTTGGTAGTTTCTTCAAAAATTGGGTAGCTAATGAACCATCTAGGGTGGTATGGCTGGCAAGTTGTCAGTGGTAATAGCTCATTGGTCGGTTGTCTAGAGCCCAGCCACACGACCATTCACTTCCTGTTGCCTTTACGTAAATCTTAAATCAGGGAAGCTACCAACTTAGAAAAAAAAAAGAGAAAAAAAGAAATACTTCGAATAAAAAGAAAAAAATAGAAAAAGGAGAAAATAAAAAAATAAAAAATAAAATCACACTTCATCACACGAGTATTGCTGGCAAGTTGTTATGGGTAATAGCCCATTGGCCGGTTGTCCAGAGCCTAGTTCACAAAATTGCATAAATAATTCCCAAAACACTTTGGGAAGAAATGGGGAAGTTAAATAAACTGGGCAGATATACACTGGGTTCACCCTGTGGTTGACCCCATAAAAAAATAAAAAAAAGTAGGGAGAAAGCTACCGAATGGAAAGATAAACCTCTAGGCAGAAATCCTTAAGGTCACCTAGGGTCGTAGAAACCCGAAATCCATTTTAATGGTCACCTAGGTAGTCTATCACCCTTTCACAAGATGCTTAGCACTTAGAGTCCTTTTCGAGTCTTGGGCGGGTTAGGTAGCCGTAAAAAGTTATCCCAAAACTCTCAAACTCCAAAAGTCCAAAAAAAATTAGAAAAGAAGAAAAACAAAAAAAAATGTATCTTCCCTTTTCAAATAAGGCGAGGACTTAGGCAGTCTGCATTCTGGCAGACACCTGGGTAGCGTTGAGTTTTCGTAGTTAGGACCTTAGTTGAAAATTTCTATTGTTAATAAATGACTTACGCCTAAGTGATCAAGTCCTAATTCTGTTTTTATACATAGCATGTAGTTTAATTTTGCTAGGGACTAGCAAAAGAATACATGGGGGTATGATGTAGGCACATTTAATTAGGTTAAAATGCCTATTCATGCATATTCCTAGGCTTAGATTTGCATTTCATATTATAAATATTGCATAGCATGCATCATTCTGCATTTAGAATAATTGTGTATATTCTAGGTTAATTGCATCCTTTTTATGGCCAGGAGGGAAGGAGATTTATTTCGGGGCCTCGGATGGACGATCCGAATGTACAGATCTAATCAGGATGATGATTGGAGTCCAACGCCTCCGAGATCATCTAGATCGGAATCCCATAGCATCATATGAAGTCCGAGAGGGAACAATGGCCAGGGGGCAATGAGACATCCTTACAGGCTTCAGATTAAAAATTCGACCGTACGGATGGATCCGAAGCGACGATCGCAGTCCAGCAACATAGAAATCAACTCAATCCAAGAACTGTGGCACCCTCTGTAACAGAAAGAAGATGGATCGTCCAGATGGTGCCATGTGGCACCATCTAAGCTTCCCAACACGGGCCAGTAGCAACCACCCATGTCCTTCATCATCTACACCCTCGAATCCTAGCTGTTGGACCATCATCCAATGGTCAGGAAGCCTTCGCGCCCGAGGCTTCCATGCTATCCTCATGACTCAAACGCCCCTTTGCCTCAATGGTAGCACGTGCGGTTTGCAAACAAGAGGCGTGGGGTCAAATCCCGCTGAGCCTCCAATCTAGCCCAGCGGCAAGGCAAGCTTAATTTCGACCGCTCGATCATGGACGAGCAGCTGAGTTGCAGCTACATGGGTGCACAGATGATCGCCGATCCAACGGAGGTGATCATGCAAGCATTGACTCGCATCTCCACGTGTGATCCAACACCAGCCAAACAATGCGATCTCCGCACGATCAGGACCGTCCATCTCCGATCAAACAGTCCTCCTTCGACAATGCATGCATAGCTATGAAGCATGGGTGTGTGCGTGGTTGGCACCGACCTTTAGTGACATTTGGGGCATTGGTTGGCATGGATCCTCAGTGACGCATTTGATGTCACTATAGCCCTTGGATGGATTTCCTCCTCTTCTCTCCACTATAAAAGACCCCTACACCTCCCCTTCTTCATCTCTTCCTTTCTTCCTCCCACCACCTCCAAGGCTCTAGAGAGATCTTGTCCCAAGCCCAGGATGCTTCTCTAGAGTAGAAAACCAAATATTTTTCCCTCTCATCCCCATTCCCGGAGCATCCCACGACTGTCGTCTCACCTCCCTTCAGGAAGAAGATCCTTACCGCGACACCGTCCTGCCCTTCCCTCCATCCTTCAGCTCCATTCTTATTTGTCCCACTCCTCACCACCTTCCTCCAAGTGACATTAGAGTGAGTCATCCTCCAAGCAACCGTCGAGGGGGATTCTTTCACCTATATCTCTCTTTTTGCTTTTGTAGTGTAATCTCTCCTGCTTTCTTAGTTGTAGAAAACATTTGCTTCAGAAATATATGTGATTATTTCTCTCTCTCTCTCTTATATTTTCCAAGTAGATTAGTTATATAAGAATTCGTCAACCTAATCTCTTGCTTGCTAAAAGTACCAAAAAAATTAGAAAAGACAAAAATGACAAAAATAACTAAAAGCAAAATGTGAATTTTTAAAACCAAACTTCGCCTCCCCGTGTTTGACCCAAGACTCCCTTGGAGTTTTGGTTATAAAATTTATTTGCTCAACAAATTTTCTCGCGAATCAAACTATGACAACAGGTTTTCCAAACTCCGAACCTTTTTACGTGCGAATCCGCCGTCATCAGGCATGCTGCAGTGCATTGGATGGCCACTCCCACGAAGATGCGTAACCAAACACATGGGCGTGTGTTTATAATTCGAAAGGCGATGCGGGCAAAGAGCTTAAGCCATCCGATCTCGCGATCAGATGGCTGAGGAGCAATGAGTGCACATTGACAAGGATTGAACGTGATTTAAGCTCTTATGGTTAGCGGTGTGAGCAAGCATGAGAGATATCCATCAGATGAAGATCCGAGGGTGGGGAGCATGCCACATGTCAACCGAAGAGGTGATCTAAGAGTTGAAGGTGTTTCAGAAGGCCTTTTGAAGTGTGATCAGATCTGTGGATCTCTCGATGGACGGATTTGATCAATCTGACGCTGTTGCATGAGTTGGAGGGCTCAAATACCCATATTTCCCCTCTATGAAGCTATAAAAAGAGCCCTAGGGCCACCAGTTGAAGATCATTCCTACAACAACTCTCTCCATACCATCTCCAACTCTCCAGATCTTCTTCTCCGGTTCTTTCCTTCTGAAGCACCCACCAAACCACCTTGGTGCACTATTGCTACTCTCCCTAACCTCTCCAAAAGGCCACCACGGACCACCTGTGGTGCCTTATTTTGATAGATTAGATAGCTATTTTATTCATGTTTTAGCATTGCATTAGTTATGTCTGCAACTCAACTGCTTCATATCTATATTATGATTAGACTTGCACTCTATATATTGTGATTAGCATTCAGTTTATATATAAATTTTCTAGTTAGCATTCTAAATTAGTTCGTAAATTCAAAAGTGCTTTCTACCTCCCTAAGTTCGACCGGGACTCATCTCTTGTTAAATTTTATTTGTTTCGACGTATTTCACGCTATACTACGATGTATTCATTCTTTTAAATACGATCTACACCTAGAATAGGGAGGACACATTTTATGAGTCCTGGGAGGACAAGGTTGAATTAAAGCAACCAATTGAAGCTGATATAATTTCTTCACCCAAGATCCCAGCACCAGGGTACGAGGAAAATATGTCTCCACGGACCAAGGAAAAATAGCTGATTTTGAGACATATATAAATGAGGATCATGTTTTCTTTGATGTTGAGGGTGAAGGATCCCTAAGTGATGTCTCACTTGAAATTTCAAAATTTCAAGAGAATCTTAGTGAGATGAATGGGCCTAAGGAATTTGATGAATTATTTGAGGGCTCTTCAATTGAGGAATTTGATCTAGTTGGGCCTAACATAGAGGATTTAAATCCTTATTTTATGGATGATTTAATCGACAACCTCATTCCTCAACCATACCCCAAAGAATATAATGATTTTGTTGTTGAAATCACTATACCCAAGTCAATTCTGATTTAGCCACAATTTCTAGACATTGATAACTTAGATGGGGTGTGTAACAATATGGAGGTTTCGGAAACCCTAATTTTGGAGGGTAGAAATTTGGAAATGAAAATCTGGGAGGTTAATTCTGAGGGAAATACAATTTTGGATCTAAGGGTTCCTATTGACTTCAAACTACCAACCTTTTACCAGAACCCTTAAGATATTTTTGATTTTAAGGAAGTGCAACCCAAGTATAACATAATGGATTATCTTTTTAAGTCGAATGCTAAATGGACAACCTCACCTATTAGTTCAAACCTACCTATTGTCAAACACTTTAGATTTGGATTACACAAGCACAAACTGCAAGCCCAACCCCACAAGCATAATGATCTCCAGTTCTAGGTGATTTTCATCCAGAGCCTTGAACCACTTGGCCTTGGGGTATGGATTTGCACCAAAATCTTGTCCACTTCTATGGACTTCTTCTAGCAGGTTTAAAGGTCAAGCCTTTTATTCTGATCTTGAGCTGCACTTGTGAATTCTTAATTTCTTCTTTGTTTGTATATTATACTTAGCTAAGGGCACTAAACTTAGCACTTGTGCATTGATGTAAACACGTTTACATTGCATAAGATGTCTATTTACGTATGTTCTTAAGCATAGAATTGCATTGCATACTATAGATATTGCATAACATGCATCATCTTGCATTTAGATTAGTTTGAATAAAATGGAGGTTAATTGTCTCCATTTATGTTCAGGGATAGGGAAAAATTTTTATCAGGGCCTCGGATCGAAGATCTAACCGTACAGATGTGATCAAGGCAACGATTGAAGTTCAACGACTCCAAGATCACCTTAATCAGACACCTGTAGCATCAGATAGAGACTGAGGAACCCTAAAAGATCAAGGGCCAAGATGGTGTGAATCTACACTTCAAATGACAAATCCAACTGCATGGATGGATTCGGATCGACGATCGCAGCCTAATGGCATGAAAATCGACTTAATCCGACACCCGTGGCACTATCTACATCAACTAGAAGATGAACGGCCAAGATGGCACCACGTGGCACCATCTTGGCCGCCCAACCATCCGCATGCACCCGCTGAAGGCATCTGCATCATTGTTTCCCCGCCATTGGATCAAGATCCAACGGCTAGGACGCACCTGCGCTTAAGTTAAGCGCCCGCCCATCCGCGCATGTAGCGCAATGGGCGAGAGTGCTTGAATGAGACGCAGGCATGGGTTCGAGACATAGGAGGCAGGCAAGCGGAT
The DNA here is from genome assembly GCA_037157565.1 of Thalassia testudinum. Lineage (NCBI taxonomy): Eukaryota > Viridiplantae > Streptophyta > Magnoliopsida > Alismatales > Hydrocharitaceae > Thalassia > Thalassia testudinum. The sequence goes on along the minus strand of JAZHRO010000025.1, from coordinate 64,466,880 downwards.
GCAGGTGAGCGGGCGCGAGGAGCGTTGGATCACAATCGAGCAGTCGTAAGCGCTCAGTAGCACCCACGCGCTATTGCACGCCCGTGCCTCACGCGAGATCGCACGCAGGCGTTGTGCGCAGAGGAGGCACTGCGAAGGGCGAGTTAAGCCGTCTGATCTCACGATCGGATGGCTAAGATCGGCAGAACGTGAACGTGTGTTTCACGTGTGGGGGACGAGCAGGCACGCGTGCTCTGGCCCACTACACCCACAATGGGGCTTTAGCGACGGTTTTATCCGTCACTAAAGACCCCTGATTTAATGTTTTGAGATTTAAAAGACTAAATTGCCCTCACTCCTTGCAACTATAAAAGGAGACCTCCATACGAAATCATCATCCCTTCCTTCTCTCCTCTACCTCACCAAAGCTCAAGAGAAGCTTGTCTTACACCCGGGATGCTCCTCGCGAGATAAAGTCAAATTTTCACTCTCATTTCGAAAGCGGATCCCGCGATGACGACGACGTGCTACCCTATTCTCGTTCCTCCTGCCTCGACCTCCTTCTTCCCACTCCGTTCTCCTTCGTCCAGGCGGCGTCTCATCCGGCTCATCCTCCAAACGATCGTCGAGGAGGATAATTTCTCTCTCCCATTCTTCTTTACAGCTTTCTAGAGTAGAATTTTCCTGCTTTCTAGTGTAGCTGATTTCCCACTTTCTAGTGTAATTTTTCTTTGGTTTTATTGTATAAACATTTTGAATTATTGAATGCATGTTTTCTCTCTCTCTTATATTCTGATTGTTATTATGGCTTCATCATAATTACATCGCTTCACTTTTCAACAAAAATTCTAAAAAAAATATATAATTGCGAATATAGATTGACGTAGCCTCCCTGAGTTCGACCCAGGATTTCTATTCTGGTATAAATTTTATTTGTTGAACACGAGTTCTTCACTTTCAAACTACAACGATAGGTTTTTTCAAAACCAAACACGTTAGTGTAGCAACTCGCAGCTTTAACATTTTGGTGTTGTTGCCGGGGAGGCAACAATTTTCGATCTTCTTTTCGCATTTCACGCACTTTATTATTTTCTAACTTGCTTTGTCTTATGTCTATTATTTTGCAAAGACCTCCATCAGGGAATCATCAAGCGGTAGACCGGAGTAAAGTGTAGTTGAAGACAACTGTAAGTGCTCCCCATTCTTCCCCCCTCCATAGATTTCATTTGCCACATTAAATCCAAATTCCAATTAACCTAGGTATTTGCATAAATCCTAGGAATAGTTTGGTTGTTTGGATTCTCACTCACATTCATTCCACCCTCATTTATAAAAAACAACAAAAAGATAATCTTGTGGGGCAATTTTCAACAAACACACAACGTACACCCACATTCAAGGCACTTAACCTAATTGATTTGTTTCTACTCAACTGAGTTCTGATCTGTGGAACTGGTACACACAAAGCAACACATAAAAGAGTAGAAATTATTCTAGGTTAATCATTTTTGTGTGCCTAACTTAGTGGTGCATTTGTGGCCAGTTGTTTGAGTTGTTTGGGCTGCACCACTCTACTTAAAATCAACTCATCAAGTACCTCCTCCTTAGGGTTTTCAATCTAGGTCTATTCCATGCACTCCACTTTCTTTCTGGTTTTAAAGGAAAGCAATCTTCACCCGTGTTTGACAACCTGGTTTACCTCAAAACTTGATTTCAATCAACCTAATTTGAAACCCTAAAAGCTACTTAAGGAAGATTTGAACATTAAAATCCACGCATCACAAATAATCTTGCTTGAAAACCTTGGTTGTGCATGCACTTACACAATTATCAATCAATCATTAAGGGCACAACCCATTTTAAGGGCCCATCACATTCCATAAGCACCACAATCCTAGGCCTTAATAAAATTAAGTAGACGTTGGCCTTAAGGTCTGATTTCGCTCTTCAGGGCCTAATCTGAGATTGTCTTTGATTAACCTACTTGTACTGATTAATATGATGTCTAGCTAGGGGAGTAGAGTCAAACAACCGTGGCTGGGGGGTACACTAGGAACTGGAGGTGAAAGCCGAAGGAAGAACCTTCTCCCCAGTCCCTCCTTCTAACTGGTTGGATTGAGTAGACGCAAGTAGAGTAAATCATTTACAATCTTAAGGTAGGTTTTGGGAGTCAGTAGATCCTTAGGCTACCCCACAGAAGGACAGCCTTGTTTTGTTGCATTGTAGGGTCCCTATCCCCAGTCCTTCCGACCTTCTCCTAGCATATGCTGGGAAGACGGTCATTGAATCCCTGATTGGAAGGACCACTAGAGTATTCTAGGAGGTGCAAATTGGATTTTGGTCAAATTGATCCCATGGCCGACCAACAGCCTCCTCTACCTGGAAATCCACAGGAAGAATTCCGAAGGCAGCTGGAACAAATGCAGAGAATGCAGGAATGGTTCCAAAGAATGTAGGGCGCTCAGCCCCTGAAGGATTTTTATGATCCTTCAAATTACGAGGAATGTCCTGACGTCCAAATTCCAGTCGGTGACATAGAAATCAAGCCCCAGGTGTTAAGCCTGATCAAACATTATCATGGGCTTGGCTCCGAAGATCCGTTTCAGCACTTGGAGGACTTGACCACTTTGGTCCAGACCACCAAGGCACGAAACGTAAACGAGGAGCAAATGATCATGAGGCTCTTACCCCACTCTCTTAGGGATAAGGCCATGCTTTGGTATAGGACAATAGGAAGACCCATTGTAACTTGGAATGAGTTGAAATCGGCCTTTCTGAAGAAATTCTTCCCAATCGGACGTACCAATGCCTTGAGACGGGCAATCACTACCTTTACCCAGTGGCCAAGGGAGCAGTTTCATGTGGCCTAGGAGAAATTTCAGGACCTATTGTGGAGGTGTCCACACCATGAGGTGCCGAAATGGCAACTTGTGTAGATCTTCTATCATAAGTTGACTGAGTAACTTAGAAATCATGTGGATGCTTCTTGCAGAGGCAATTTCCTCAATAAAGACGTAGATAGTGCACACGATTTGTTTGAGAAAATGAGCGAGAATTCAATCAATCATGCCTCTATGGGTACATTTAACCGATCCCAGCAGCCCAGATCAAATGTCAATGAAGTCCATGACTCTCATTCATTTGATATGGAATTGATTTGTAACAAGCTAGACAAGGTGGACTTGGTTGCTAAGAGAATGGAAGAGTGGATGACTGGAAATTCTGTGAACAACTCTCGATCCACTCAATCCCAAAATTCAGGATTCCATTCTTCACGAGCTCCTTCTGGATGGGAGTTCGTGAATCAACTCGATGAGACTCAACCTGTGAGTCAGCATTTTTCGGAACCCCATGGGTTCCAAACTGGGGCCTTTGATTCCAATTTTTCTAATCCTTCCCTTTCTTTCTCTCCATCCTCACCCTATGAGGATGTCTGTGTTGTACAAGAGAATGTTAGATCCAACCCCTACTCTAATGCTTATAATCTGGGTTGGAGAAACCACCCTAACTTCTCTTGGAAAAACCTGGGGCAACAAACCCAATTCTGACCCGGCAACTATGCTCCGCAATGACCAATGGGTTAGGGTCATGTATATACTCAGTTGCCTCCAAATTAGGTCAATCAGCCACCTTGGAATGCCCGTCAACCCGCAGGGTAGGTTGATTTGAACTGACAAATGGTAGAGATGCAAGGATCCATGCTCCAGCTAATGCAGCAAATGAAAACCTCACTGGACAACTTGCAGTCCGAGCTCATTGCTAACTCTCGTCAACCCAGATCTCTACCATCCCAACCCATACCCAACTCGCAAAATATTCTGAATCCGGGCAACCAAGCCCATGGGTACGAAAATCAGAGGGACCCACATGCACATGCTTAGGTGGTTGAGCCAGGTCCCTCCTCCTCCTCCTCCTCTTCTTCTATAAATCAACAATTTCTGGCTAATCAAGCCCCTCCAATCTTTCCTAACCCTCCCCAAGACCCAAACTCTTATGCATCTACAGATTCTGTCACCTTGAGGAGTGGTAAGTAGATTTAGGAACCACAACCACACTGTTATGATCTACTGAATTCTGAAGAACCTGAGGAGAGAGAGGAGAATTCTGGAGGAGAAATCAAGTCTCAGGAACCTGATTTGAAAGATCTAACTCAAGTTCCTTTTCCTAAAGCCTTGATCAAATCAAAGAAGTATGTTGACAGCAACGAGGAGCTTCTGAATCTATTTAAGAATGTTGAGATCAATATCCCGCTCCTTGATGCTATCAAGCACATACCGGCTTACGCGAGATTTTTAAAGGATTTATGTACACAAAAGTGTAAGTCGAGAGAATATGTTTCGAGGAAGGTGGTACTCTTCAAGTAGGTTAATTCTATTATCCTGCACCACCTCCCTTTGAAAAAGAGAGATCCAGGTGCTCTATTGATTTCTTGCATCATCGGAGATTACACATTTGATAGATCACTTTTGGATCTGGGTGCATTGACGAGTCGATTATTCGCTTTAAAGTCGTTTGTAGTTTTATGTGGTGGAAAAATCGACTAATCAATATTTAAAAAGAAATAACCACTCGCAGAAGAGCGGGTCGTATCCACAGGGAGCAATGATGCAATAATATCTCACTTACTTCGTATTCGTTCAATCTCGTGAGAAATCCATAGTCAAATCTGATATGAAATGCGACAGAAAGAAGATGCACAATATCTTGAAAACATAAGGGTAGATGTGCAATTTTTCCTCACTGAAATATTCAATAAACATGTGATGATTTTATGTGATTTTCCATTGACATGTATTAAAGAAAATTTGTGCACATTTAAATTCCAAAACCAATGTCAAACAATGTTAATTACAAAAGCCACGCAATTGTAAGAGAACTTGAGTATGAAGTTGTAAATTTTACCACAATAAAATATTCATAAACCAAAATTCTTTTTCCTGGCAATGGCATGAAATGTAATAACTAATTAACTCCATAACAGAGCATTTTACCTCTCTCCTCCTCGCAATCGGGAAAGAGCTTCAATCGAGGAGAGGTTCGCACATGCGAGTGGTTGAAGCGAGGCCGTCGCGGTGGTGGCAGCCGCACGTCGAGCGATGGCCGGAGTCGGTCGGACAGAGCTCCGATGAGAGTGTTGCCAACGGTGGCTGCAGCTGCTGGAAGAGGGGCGGCTATGCACGAACGTTGAGCGCTGCTGCAGGTGGTGCGTGCATACGTACTAGTGTTGTGGGTGTGCTGGAGTTGATGCTACTGCAGGCGGTAGACGTGGCGCGAGAAGGCTGCAGTTGCTGCTGGAAGGCGTGGGCGCAATGCAAATAAGCGGGGAGCGTTGCAGTAGGCAGTAGGCATGAGCGCGTTGGAGAAGTGCTGCAGGCTGTGCACGGTCTGCAGACACACTTGTGCAGCCAGATGCGCACGTAGGGAGGAGAGCGCGCCTGTTGCGTGCGTGAGTGGTGCATTGGAGGCGGTGCTGCTGCAGGCGGTGTGTGGTCTTATGCAGCTGGGGTGCAGCAGGGTGTACAGGAGCAGCCGGTCCTGCTGCTGTGTGCGCGGGTGGTGTGATGCGGGAGTGAGTGTGAGGCGCAGAAGGAGCGGGTGTGGCTGCAGGCTGGAGATGATGCAAGTGTGCAACCGGAGGGGCGAGGGCGTGGAGGGAGCTGCCGGTTGCTGTTGGAGTGTGGGTCGAAGATTCAGACGTCCAGGAAATTTCCTGGACGTCTTAACTGACCGAGAAGATGAAAATGCAGTGGCTGCGGCGGTGGTTGTTGGTGACGACGGCGAGGGAGATGCACGCTGAGTTTCTCACGGTAATGTGGACGAGCTCCGGATGGCGGTGTGGCCTGTCACACCACACGCCCGCGGTAGAGGAGACTCGTCGCCACAGTTGAGGCTGGCGGTGTGGAATGGAAGAGAGAAGAACTCTCAGCACAGTGGTGGGTCGGTGGTGGAGGCCTAGTGAGCTCGGCTGCCTCCTCCGTTCTTTTGATATGAACTGCCCGACCAGATCCAACACATCTGCTCCTCCTTGATTGGGTTCTTCACTACGGCAGCTGGAGGAAGAAATGCAGCTGTTGCACATAGAAGAAGAATAAAAAATAATGATAAAATATTATGGTTATTTATATACAAACCCTCAACTTTTATGTTAACCTAAATTAATGCATGCAATGTACCTAATTAGTTAACTAATGCAATTCTAAGTTAATTCTAAATGCATTTAAATATGAATAAGATGCATGAATTATGTAATTGAATTAGAAATATGAATTAATCTATTTACATCATAATTTATGCTAAATAAATGTTAGAATTAACCTAATGTCTAGGCACTTAAATACTTAAATAACCCACAACTATGGGCTAATCAAATACCCCCATGCTTAGTTTTTGCTAGTCCCTAGCAAAATTAAGCGAAACCTAGCACTCCAAGTAGACTAGTCAACTCACTTGGTCTTCCTTCAGAAGCATATTGAGTTCAGACTCTAGACCCAAGGTTCCTAAGTAGTTGCTAAGTTACATACTAGGTCGGCTAAAGACGAGTTGTAGGCACAAGTTTCCCTGATTTCTGACTCTACCCTAAAGTTTATTGGTCCCTGAGATTAAAGCATCCGTGCCTATGCATTGGTCTGAGTTATTTGAGTTAAAGGAAAAAAAATATATATATATATATATATTTAATAATATATATATTTTTTGTTTGATTCTTCTAAGTCTAACCTCAGATCAGCTATCAACACGGTCTGTGTCGGATTCATTGTCCCCATTACCATACCTCGAAGGGTGCCTGGCTTTCGATGCTTCGAGATAGCACCGCCCATAATGACCCCAAGAACTCCTGGCAATCGACACTTCGAGATAGTATCGCCCATGGATTTCTTAAGCGAATTCAGACCTATGGCAATCGACACTTTAAGATAGGGTCGCCCATGGTACCTGAACTACACAATGCACTTACATGCCCCCAGTAGGATGGATATCCTAAGAGACAAGCGCCGAGGAGGTAATATGTTATCATCGCATCCTCAAGGTGAGTATATACTCCACCTCTCCTGCGGCGGGAACTCTTCCAATCAAAATGTGTTTTCAAGCCTCTCCTAAGTCAAAACTAAAAGAACCAAATCTCTTTCCAGAAAGAAAGAAATTAAGTTAATTACCAGACCAAGTGTGTGAAATTTGGATGCTTGGGTTACAAGGACCCATAAACCAAAAGGTAGAACAAGACTCCAGGTACTACCCCACCTTTTAACTCAAACCTAGCTTCCCTTCCTCAACCTCTTGAGGAATGATCCACAACTTAACTCCAACTTAAGTTTTTAAGTCCACAAAGGACCCTAAAGGTCTAAAGCTAGCAGCTCATTTAGCTTCTATAGTTTGACCCTAGAATTAATTTAGTCTACCCTAGAGTTCTGATTTGCTTAAGAATGCAGGACGTAGCTAGTTAAGCTCCAAACTTTTTTTTTATTTTCTTTTTATTTTTTTTTGTTTTTTATGCAAATGTATGCAATGAATGCACTATGCTATGTATATCCCCAAGTACACCCCCCCATGCCTAAATTCTTCAATGTCCTCATTGCATAGAAGGATATTACCTAGGTTAGAGCTGGGCTGAATAGCCAAAGAACCTGCAAATCAGGTTCAAGAATTGCAGAAATAGACCCTAAAAATGAGCAAAGCAATGTTGGCCTAGAAAATAGGTAACCTAGGATGTTGGCGAGCTGATGATGAATACCGATAGCAAATGCTCGCCTAACTAAAATGGGAATGAAATCTTCCTAGGTCACCAGAAGAGGTTCTAAAGGATAAATAGGTATAACAACCTCCAAAGGGGTAGGGGGAGGATAAGATGGATCCTCCAAAAAGAATGGGGAAGGAATGGTGCAGAGATAAACCCCCATGGTAATGGACTGACTAAAGAAATCATCAATCCATACCCAATACTCCATTACGGGAAATATTGGTCAGTTAAGCCCCCTGGTCAGTACAAAAGTGAGCAATTTTCTAAGGCAAGGATCGTCTAGGGTGTCCAAGTTACGAGGTTGCAAGATGGCCATAAGATCTAGGTTGGGTTTAATCAACTCGGTGTCCCTCCCTAACACTCTTTCTAAATCCTCAATTTCATCCCTAGCATTCCTTGCACCATCACATGTATCTTCCTGCTCTTCATCAGGAGTCACAATTTCGCTTTCAGATATAAGCGAATCAGAGGGTGACTTCGAAATGAATGAAGGCAGGTTGGAAGCAATAGATCTAGGGATTATTCTATCAATGTCATCCCTGGGTTTTTGTTCTTTACTCAAATCTTCCCTGGAGTCTATATGTGAACCCACATAAATCTTAGAAATTGCTTCCAAATTTTCCATCATTTCATCATGAGGAGAAATATCATCAATGGTTGTGCTAAGGAAACCTAATTTGGTCAAATTTGTGACATCCTCAGGGGCCAACTCTTCAAATAAGACATAATCACCCTTAGTGTCACTCCAAATCTTGAATGTAGGTTCCTCATATAATTCGTCTTTCTCCTCATCACACAATTCATCATGTACCCGAGGTCTAGAATCATTTAATATCTCAGCAGATCCCTTAGAGTGCTCTATCTGAGGTAAATGGTTTACACTGGTAACATCAGACTCCTCAGATAGGTCAATTTCTTTAGGGTTAGGTTCCCTAAGGGTGGGCTTGAGTTCCATATCATGATTAGAAGGGAGGGTAGGATTAACAACTTGACTTTGACCCACTTCATCAAATGTCACGAACTTGACTTTGACCCACTTCATCAAATGTCACGAAAATACTATCATCTGGGTCGAGGTCTTCCAATGGTACCATCATTCCCTTCTTTTGACTCCAATATAATTCAGGTGGATACTCAACCTTATCATCATCTTCCTCGGGATGCCACCTTTCTTCATCCAATGCATAGCTACTTTCATGTGTATCTTCCTCCCACCTAAGGTGTGAATCTCTCAAGGAAGTGTCATCTAATGGGGAGGTTTCAAAATCGATCCTCGAAAAGTAGCTATTCTCCCCAGAATTTCCCTCCAACTTAAAGTGTAGCTCTCCCACGGGAGATGCATCTATTGTAGAGGGGTGTACGTCATCCTTAATGGGGTAGATTGGGTGGCTAATTTCATCTCTTTCTTGTTGGCCTGCTCTCGAAGATTCTCCTAACAATTCAATCATTTCATTTTGCATTTTTTGTATTTCCATCTTCAAAGAGGAGAGGTCATTTCTATCATGAGAGAAGTCAGGCTCAGGCTTATAGTACCCAGGAGTGTCTATCCAACCATAATAATTTTTCAGGGATGGTGGGTTGGGTATTTCTATGGTGTGTTATATATTGGGCAAAGCAAATCCCACTCTTAGGTTCTGCTCATTGATTTGGGGCTTAACCAGGCCAATACTCCTATAATAGGAGTAAAACGGATCCCAATGATTGTCATTATGTCCATCAAGGGATGGACCATCTCGGCGTCTGGGATCGAAGATGCAGAGTGGGGGTGAGGGTGTGGGCAAGATGTGAAAGGATGAAAATCAATGTGGTCCATTCTAACTCACACCTCAATCAGAATTCCCCAAGCAAAAGACAATTCAAAAAGGACCTTGTAGGTCTTTCCCAATTTAGGCTTTTGATTTTAAGTCAGATTGCAGGTGACAATACAATTTGTTCAATCAATTTATGTGCCTATTGTCAACCTACGGCTCACCTAAGAAGACCTAGTTGGAGCTTAGGTGTTCTTCCCTAAATCTCAAATGGTAGAGCAACTCCAAAGATGGAAGATCGAGGGATGCAAGTAGGCCTAAGCCTTCCTTTGAAGCTGTGCTTTCGCGGTGCTTCTCAACTACCCCTAAAAATCTGTGACAGGGTATTCCCCTCTTTGGATTTACAAAACCTTTGATCTCAAGTTCCGAACACTTCAGAATCCAACGATAGGAGGGCTCTTGTCCTAGTATTTCCAAACCTAAGGAGTGTCTAGAAGCGTGCCGTGGTGCAAGTGAAATAAGTGTGCATACACCGCAAAAGATTTTGAATTTTGAATGGCACGCTAAGTTTGAAAATCAAATCCTTGGTTTTTAAAATGTCCCTCCTTTAATTAGTCCTTTTTCTAGAAAATATGTGACCACTTGTTTAATTTATTCAATACAGATTAGGTGGTCTTTGCATTAAGTCCAAATGCAATGCATGATTAAGAATAGGATGCAAAGTAAGCAAATGCGTACCTTGCTTCCAGCAATCAACAATGCAAGAATGCACGCAATGCAGAGAAGTAAATCTAGAGCTGCTCATACAGACCTAAATGGTCTGTCCTAAGGGCAAGTAGTTTCTAGAAGGTAGCTCATTTTTTTTTTATTATTTTTTTAAACTACTTATGCACAAGCAAATATAAGTAATCAATAAACTAAAAACCTAAATCTAAAGAAAAGGGAACAGGCTCCCAAAAATTACCCAACACTGGCCGAAAACAAAATCGGGGAATAAACCCCTCAAAGTATACCCCAGAACAAGGGTTTCAAACAAAATGCAATGAAAAATTAAATCTAAAGTCTTAATTCTATTCTAATCAGATTAGTGACTAAATATACAATGATGACCGTCGCGTCCTCATCCTTCTCCTCCTTTTCAAAATAGCTCAACTAATTCTCCTCTGGCGACGTCAAGGGTCGCCTCTCACAATGGCTGATTCTTGCACAAATTTCTCACACAGAAAAGAAAATAATGAATGGTCAAATCACTGTGCAATTGAGAAATAATCAAATTAAAATTAGGTGAAATTATTGCGTCTGTTGTCTCCCCGGCAACAGCACCATTTGACGAGTCGATTGTTCACTTTAAAGTCGTTTGTAGTTTTATGTGGTGGAAAAATCGACTAATCAATACTTAAAAAGAAATAACCACTTGTAGAACAGCGGGTCGTATCCACAGGGAGGCAATGATGCAATAATATCTCACTTATTTCGTATTCGTTCAATCTCGTGAGAAATCCGTAGTCAAATCTAACATGAAATGCGACGGAAAGATGATGCATAATATCTTTAAAACATAAGGGTAGATGTGAAATTTTTCCTCATTGAAATATTCAATAAGCATGTGATGATTTTATGCAATTTTCCATTGACATGTATTAAAGAAAATTTGTGCACATTTAAACTCCAAAACCAATGTCAAACAATGTTAATTACAAAAGCCACGCAATTGTAAGAGAACTTGACTATGAAGTTGTAAATTTTACCACAATAAAATATTCTTAAACCAAAATTCTTTTTTCTGGCAATGGCATGAAATGTAATAACTAATTAACTCCATAACAGAGCATTTTACATCTCTCCTCCTCGCGATCGGGAGAGAGGTTCAATCGAGGAGAGGTTCGCACATGCGGGTGGTTGAAGCGAGGCCGTCGCGGTGGTGGCAGCCGCACGTCGAGCGGTGGCCGGAGTCGGCCAGATGGAGCTCCGGCGAGAGTGCTGCCAACGGTGGCTGCAGCTGCTGGAAGAGGGGTGGCTGTGCGCGCACGTTGAGCGCTACTGCAGGTGGTGCGTGCGCACGTACTAGTGTTGCAGGCGTGCTGGAGTTGATGCTGCTGCAGGCGATAGGCGTGGTACGAGAAGGCTGCAGCTGCTACTGGATGGCGTGGGTGCGCTGCAGATAAGCGGGGAGCGTTGCAGCAGGCAGTAGGCGTGAGTGCGTTGGAGAAGTGCTGCAGGCTGTGCGCGGTCTGCAGACACACTTGTGCAGCCAGATGCGTGCGTAGGGAGGAGCGCACGCTTGCTGCATGCGTGAGTGGTGCATTGGAGGCGATGCTGCTACAGGAGGTGTGCGGTCTTATGCAGCTGGGGTGCAGCAGGGTGTGCAGGAGCAGCCGGTCCTGCTATTGTGTGAGCAGGTGGTGTGATGCGGGCGTGAGCGGTGAGGCATAGAAGGAGAGGGTGCGGCTGCAGGCTGGAGATGATGCAAGTGTGCAACCGGAGGGGCGCGGGCGTGGAGGGAGCGGCCGGTTGCTGTTGGAGTGTGGGTCGAAGTTTCAGAAGTCCGGGAAATTTCCCGGACGTCTTAACTGACCGAGAAGATGAAAATGCAGTGGCTGCGGCGGTGGTTGTTGGTGACGACGGCGAGGGAGATGCACGCTGAGGTGCTCACAGTAATGCGGACGAGCTCCAGATGGCGGTGTGGCCTATCACATCACACGCCCATGGTGGAGGAGACTCGTCACCACGGTTGAGGTTGGCGGTGTGGAATGGAAGAGAGAAGAACTCTCTACACAGTGGTGGGTCGGTGGTGGAGGCCTAGTAGCTCGGCTGCCTCCTCCTCTCTTTTGAAATCAGCTACCCGACCAGATCCAACACATCTGCTCCTCTTTGATTGGGTTCTTCACTGCAGCAGCTAGAGGAAGAAATGCAACCGTTGCACGTAGAAGAAGAATAAAAAATAATGATAAAATATTATAGTTATTTATATACAAACCCTTAACTTTTATGTTAACCTAAATTAATGCATGCAATGTACCTAATTAGTTAACTAATGCAATTCTAAGTTAATTCTAAATGCATTTAAATATGAATAAGATGCATGAGTTATGTAATTGAATTAGAAATATGAATTAATCTATTTACATCCTAATTTATGCTAAATAAATGTTAGAATTAACCTAATGTCTAGGCACTTAAATACTTAAATAGCCCACAACTATGGGCTAATCATGCATCCATCAACCTAATTCCGACTTCTCTTTACGAGAAGTTTGGATTAGGTGAACTTTGGCCAACTTCAGTAATGCTACAGTTAGCGGACCACTCGGTCACAAATCCATGAGGCATTATTGAAGATGTTATAGTTAAGGTCAAAGATTTCTATTTTCCCATAGATTTCCTTGTCCTTGACATGGATGCACCTGAAAATCTGAGGAACACGCCTATCATTCTGGGGCATCCATTCCTGGCTACCACTAAGGCCAACATTAATTGTTAAAGCAGTAGCATGGAAATCGCCTTTGGGGATCAACGAATGAAATTGGATATTTTTAAGGCGATTAATAAATTTGAGGATTGTGGATTTATTGAGGTTGAGGAGGATAATGAAAACATTGAAACTTGTTTGATGGTTTCTTCAATTGAAAGTTCCTCCTTTGATGATGAATTGGACCCGCAACCCTTTTTGGTAGACCTGCCATCTTCTGAAGAGGTTATTGATTTTGTTCACTCACAACCTCTTCTTCATGTTGAGTCTTCAGCATCTTCCTTACCATCAATCATCAACCCGCCCCAGCTTGAACTGAAACCATTGCCTGAGAATTTGAAATATCAATTTTTAGGACCTCAAAAGATGTTCCCTGTGATTATCAGTGCTAAATTAACAAAGGAGCAAGAGATTAAATTGATCAAGATCCTGAAGGAACACAAGGAGGCAATTGGTTGGACCATTCATGACCTCAGGGGGATCGAGCCATCTTACTGCAATCATAGAATATTCTTGGAAGATGGATCCTGCCCTTCTCGCTAGATGCAGAGGAGATTAAATCCAAATATGCGAGAAGTGGTCAAAAAGGAAATCATCAAGTGGCTCAATGCAGGAATTATTTATCCAATCTCTGATAGTCCCTGGGTAAGTCCCGTGTAGATTGTTCTGAAGAAAGCTGGGATTACCGTTGTGACTAACGAGAGAAGAGAATCTGTCACAACTCATTCATCTTCCTCTTGGAGGGTTTGTATTGATTACAGGAAGCTGAACACAGCCACTAAAAAGGATCATTTTCCCCTGCCTTTCATCGATCAAATCTTGGAAAGACTAGCCGGGCAGAAGTACTTCTATTTTCTTGATGGCTACTCAGGATATAACCAAGTTCCTATCCATCCTGAGGATCAGGAAAAAACTACTTTCACCTACCCCTACGGAACCTTTGCTTTCCGTAGGATGCCTTTCGGTTTATGCAATGCACCTGCGACTTTTCAAAGGTGTATGCTAGCCATATTTTCTGACATGGTGGGAGAGTTTATGGAAGTCTTCATGGACGATTTCTCTATTTTCAGAGAATCGTTTGACTCTTGTTTGGCTAATCTGGAAATGATTCTTAAGCGATGTATCAAAACACGATTGGTCCTTAGCTGGGAAAAGAGTCATTTCATGATCCAAGAAGGCATCATCTTGGGTCATGTAATCTCTGAACGGGGAATCGAAGTGGATAAAGCTAAGGTTGATGTTATCGCTAAACTTCCTCCTCCCACATCTGTTAAACAAATCCAATCATTTCTTGGTCATGTGGGATTCTATCGAAGACTCATCAAGGATTTCTCGAAGGTTGCTCGTCCCTTGAGAAATCTTCTTGCCAAAGAAATGCCGTTTGTTTTTGACGAATCATGCCGAAAGGCATTTGATTTCCTGAAAATGGCAGTCACCTGTGCTCCAGTGCTGCAACCACCAATTTGGATAGCCCCTTTTGAGATCATGACCGATGCTTCTGATTACGCAGTCGGGACTATCTTGGGTCAGAAAATTGATAGAAAGCCCTCTGTCATGTACTACACTAGTAAAACTCTGGATGAAACTTAGAGGAATTACACTGTTACTGAAAAGGAATTACTAGCTGTAGTGTTCACTTTGGAAAAATTTAGGGCTTATCTCTTAGGTCTCATGTTATCATCCTTACCGACCACTAGGCCTTGAGACATCTCTTGGCCAAAAGGGATGCCAAACCCCGGCTTATTTGTTGGATTCTTCTGCTTCAAGAATTTGATCTTGAAATCAAGGATAAAATCGGGGTACAAAATGTGGTGGCGGATCATTTGTCGAGACTCCTAGGTGATTCTTCTCGTTCGGACATTCCAATTGCTAACACTTTTCCAGATGAAGCTATTCTTACAGTTTCAGGTGTCCATACCCCATGGTTTGCTAACATTGTTAACTATTCGGCCGTTGGTCAAATCCCCTAGGATTGGACCAAGCAACAATGGGATAGACTCAAATCTGAGGCCAAATACTACTTCTGGGAGGACCCTGAACTATACCGCATCGACTCTGATTAGATTATTCACCGATGTGTACCGGAGAATGAATTCAACAGTATTCTCGAGTTTTGCTATGCATCTGTGTGTGGTGGACATTTCTCCGGGAAAAAGACGGCTGCAAAAATCTTGCAATCTGTCTTCTATTGGCTGTCTTTATTTAAGGATGCCCAGGATTTCTCAAGGTCATGTTCTCAATGTCAGGCACTCGGGAGCATAACTAAGAGAGATATGATGCCCCTAAACCCAATTCTTCATGTCAAAATTTTCGATGTTTGGGGCATCGAGTTCATGGGACCCTTTCTTCCTTCATTTGGACATCAGTACATTCTTGTTGCTGTTGATTATGTCTCCAAATGAATTGAGGCGATCCCCACCCGAACCAATGACCACAAGGTGGTCATTGATTTTGTCAAGAAAAATATCTTTAGTAGGTTCGGGATTCCGAGGGCCATCATCAGTGATGGTGGCCTCATTTTACTAATGCCCAATTTCAGAATTTGTTGGCCAAATACGGGGTTAATCACCAAATTTTTACACCTTACCATCCCCAGATGAATGGACAGGCCGAGATCTCCAATCGGGAGATCAAGAACATTTTGCAGAAAATGGTTAGGCCTAATTGCAAGGACTGGACTCAAAAGCTTGAGGACGCTCTTTGGGCCTACCATACGGCATATAAAACGCCCATCGGCATGTCTCCATTTTGTTTGGTGTATGGAAAGGCATGCCATCTACCCGTAGAGATTGAACACGGGGCATTTTGGGCAATCAAACAATGCAATTTAGATCTGAATTTAGCTAGGAAGACCAGGAAACTCCAACTATCTGAGTTGGAGGAGCTTAGAAATGATGCATATGAGAATGCCAAGATCTACAAGGCTCAGACCAAAGCTCTACATGAGCAATTGATTTCCCGCAAGAGCTTTGAGCCTAACTAGAAGGTCTGGTTATTCGATTCTAGACTTAAGCTCCTTCCTGGCAAACTTAGATCTAAATGGAATGGCCCATTCATAATTGACCAGATTTTTCCAAATGGAGCCATTCAAATTTCTGACCCAAAGATGGGTAACACATTTAAAGTCAACGGTCAATGTCTGAAGCCTGTTATTGACCATACTCTTCTAGAACCCATCTCAGACACAGTTGCTCTAGCCATTCTGTGACTTCTTCGGCTGGACTTCGCCTAGTTGATGGCATTAAACTCAACAGTTGTACATATGACACAAAGCTGACACGAGCTTCATATTCAAGTGACATCTTTCATACTCTACCCTTTCTTTCATGTCTCTTTCTCAATGTGGACATTGCATTAGCTAGGCATGGGGGGTGGATTCATTTTTGAATCATTTGGTCAACTTTGTGAAATTCATGTAAAGTGTTTTTCTCTTCTTATTTATACATAAAAAAAAATAAAAATAATGAATTAGGAAGGAATAGTTGGACATTAGGACTTTTCAATCTTAGAAAATATTACATTAGGATATGAACATAAAGACCCTTCAGGTCTTTGGACTTAATCGGCCCGTGAATCCACTAAAATGTGGATTTATTTTTTGAGTCCTTGCCAACCTTAATTCTATTGTAATTTGAGTAAATAAGTTTGGGTGATAAGTACACGACTTATCAACCTGCCCTCTGATTTGAGGGAACCTTGAGTTTTAAGCATCTACACACTTTCTTAGCACTAACTCATTCGACGATTTTAACGGAAATTAGGTAGCTAATGAACCTTTTAGGGTGATATGGCTGGCAAGTTATCGTGGGTAACAACCCATAGGTAGGTTGTCTAGAGCCCAGTCATTGGACCATTCTCTTTTTACTGCCTTTAGGTACATCTTAGACCAGGGAAGCCACCTACTTAAAAAGAAAGAGAAATAGAAAGGCAAAAGAAAAAGAAAAGAAAAAAAAAAGAGAAAAGGAGAAAAGAAAAAAAAGAAATAAGCTACACTTCACTGTATGAGTATGGCTGGCAAGTTGTCGGTGGTAACAGCTCATCAACGGGTTGTCCAGAACCCAGCTCAATAAATGCACTGCAAATTCCCAAAACACTTAGGAAGAAGTGGAGAAGTAGAATAAACCGGGGAGATATACACTGGATTCACCCTTGTGTTTACCCCGTAAAAATAAAAGTAGGGAGAAAGCTACCGATTGTAAAGATACATCTTTAGGTAGAATTCTCTTTTTAAGATCACCTAGAGGCATAGAAAACCAAAGTCTATTTTAATTGTCGATCAACGAGTCTATCACATTCACAATAAGATGCTTAGAACTTAGGGTTCTCATCAAATCTTGGGTGAGTTGAATGGCCGTAGAAAGCCACTCTTAAACCCTAAAACTTGAAAATCCAAAAAAATTAGAAAAGAGGAAAAAGTGAAAAAGAAAATTTTCTTTGAATAAGGCAAGGGTTTGAGGTGGTCTGCATTTTGGCAGATACCCAGGCACTGTTGTGTCTTTGAAAGTTTAGATCCTAAGTAAATATTTCCTTAATGATTGAAAATAACTCATGCCCAAATAATCCAACCTATTTCTTTTATAAATAGCATATAGTTTTTGCTAGGGACTAGCAAAAGATAGGCATGGGGGTGTGATGTAAACATGTTTACATTGCATAAAATGTCTATTTATGCATGTTCTTAAGCATAGAATTGCATTGCATACTATAGATATTGCATAACATGCATCATCTTGCATTTAAATTAGTTTGAATAAAATGGAGGTTAATTGTCTCCTTTTATGTTCAGGGATAGGGCAAAATTTTTATCGGGGCCTCATATTGAAGATCCAACCATACAGATGTGATCAGGGCGACGATTGGAGTTCAACGACTCCAAGATCACCTTAATCAGACACTTGTAGCATCAGATAGAGATTGAGGAACCCTAAAAGATCAAGGGCCAAGATGGTGTGAATCTACACTTCAAATGACAAATCCGACCATACGGATGGATTCGTATCGACGATCGCAGCCTAATGGCATGAAAATCGACTTAATCCGACACCCGTGGCACTATCTACATCAACCAGAAGATGGATGGCCAAGATGGCACCACGTGGCACCATCTTGGCCGCCCAACCATCCACACGCACCCGCTGAAGGCATCTGCATCAATGTTTCCCCATCGTTGGATCAAGATCCAACTGCTGGGACGCACCTGCGCTTAAGTTAAGCACCCTCCCATCCATGCGCATAGCATAGTGGGCGAGAGCACTTGAGCGAGATGCAGGTGCGGGTTCAAGATGCAGGAGGTGGGTGAGCGGGCGCGAGGAGCATTGGATTGCAATCGAGCGGTTGTAAGCGCTCAATAGCGCCCACGTGCTATTGCATGCCCACACCTCATGCGAGATCGCACGTGGGCATTGCACGTAGAGGTGCTGTGAGGGGCGAGTTAAGCCATCCAAGTAGAACGTGAACGCATGTTTCACATGCAGGAAACGAGCGGGCGTGCTCGCTCCACCCTACTAATCCCACGATGGGGCTTTAGCGACGATTTTATTCGTCACTAAAGACCCCTGATTTAATGTTTTGAGATTTAAAAGGCCAAATTGCCCTTACTCCTTGCAATTATAAAAGGTGACCTCCTCCATATGAAATCATCATCCCTTCCTTCTATCCTCTACCTCTCCAAAGCTTAAGAGAAGCTTGTCCCACACTCGGGATGCTCCTTGAGAGATAAAGTCAAATTTTCACTCTCATTTCGAAAGCGGATCCCTCGATGACGACGATGTGCTGCCCTGTTCTCATTCCTCCTGCCTCGACCTCCTTCCCACTCTGTCCTCCATCATCCAGGCGGCATCTCATCCGGCTCGTCCTCCATGCAATCGTCGAGGAGGATAACTTCTCTCTCCCATTCTTCTTTACAGCTTTCTAGAGTAGAATTTTCCTGCTTTCTAGTGTAATTTTTCTTTGGTTTTATTGTATAAACATTTTGAATTATTGAATGCATGTTTTCTCTCTCTCTCTCATATATTCTGATTATTATTATGTCTTCATCGTAATTACACCGCTTCACTTTTCAACAAAAATTCTAAAAAAAATATATAATTGCGAATATAGATCGACATAGCCTCCCTGAGTTCCACCCGAGATTTCTATTCCGATATAAATTTTATTTGTTGAACACGAGTTCTTTGCTTTCAAACTACAACGACAGGTTTTTTCAAAACCAAACACGTTAGCATAGCAACTCGCAGCTTCAACATGTATATTCTGAAAGGAAGATTTGCATGTGCAGCCTACCTGCAAGGATCTTGCTTGGCCACAAACACAAGATCAAGCGTGATATTGATTGTAAAAAAAGTGTGGAACAATAAAAACAATCCCACAATATACACAATGACTTATAGTGGAAACCCCTACGGGTAAAAACCACTACCTAAGCCTCCCAACTTAGGATTTCCCCGACTAGGTAATGCTAGTCAATCCACAAATATACCACTTAAATGAAGGTAGCACAACCTCTTACAAACCACATCTCTTTTACCAATAAAAAGAAGTCACAAATAATGTTGGGAATTCCAACACAAAGAATACCAACAATTGAAATGAAAGAAATAAATGAATATAGAAATTAATCCTATGGAACCTTAAGGAATTAAAATATGCAAACTGAGCTTTCTTTTAAGAAGCATAGAGTGACATGGTTTTGAGGAGTGCAGAAGAATGAGCATGAAAGCATGAGGAAGAATTGTAGTAGAAGCACTTTTTCTCTTTGAAATGTTTTTCAATGTGTGTTTTGAAATGAGGGGCATGGAACCCTATTTATAGGTGAAAATAGTGCCTTTTTGGAATGTTGAGAAAATCATTCAAACCAAATTGGTCAATCAATTTTCATTTTAATCGATCAATTAATGGTCGATCAAATATTAATTGGTCAATCAATTGCGAGAAAATCGGATTTGACCGTTAGGCTAATTTGGTCGATTAATCTTCCAATTTTGATCGATCAATTCTAATATTTTGATTTATCAACACTATCTAAATGTTTATTTTACGACTTTGAAAGGTTTATCTTTAATCCTGAGGTTTCTCACAGTAATTCTAGACTTAAGAAATATAAAAGAATTACATTGACTAATGATAATCTTCACTTTGATCCACGCAAAGGATAATTGACTTGATTTGTACGAGCGTGATCCTGAAAGATTAGTTCACAATAAAACATAATTTTGTTTCATCAAAACAAAGGTCCTAACATATTTTGTTTTCATCTTGGAGCTGATCGGTTAATCATGGAATTTAGGTGCTTTCTTCTCTACTCCTCTCTATTTCATATCTTTTTAATATAATGAGGACATTGCATTTAATAGGCATGGGGGGGTGGATATTCTTATCTAAATTATTTTATTAGTTTCATAGATTACTTTTATTTTTCTCTTTATTTATTAAAAAAAATTAGAATTAGGAAAAGAGAACTTAGGCATTAGGAGTTTTCAACTTTAGAAAATAATACAGTAGTGTTGATGCACAAGAATTGTCTTTTAAGGAATACACGTCGTAGTATAGGACAAAAATTGCGACAACACTTAAATTTATAGGGAGAAAATTGGCAATTTCAATCACTAATCACAATAATGAGAGGAGATATGCACATATATTCAAAATGATGCTCAATGTATATGTCAGAATAATATAGTAATAAAAATCAGGAATGAGAGGGAAAAAAGATTAGGTTAAAATGGTGGTTTGAACCACCATTTTAACCTAATAATCAAGTTCTAATTTAGCCAAATAGACCAACAGTATTTGCAATCAAATGGGTATTCAATATCAAAACCAAGCAAGCACCAAGTCAGATGATAGTGTAAGGCTTCAAATGCCTTATCTCAAGCCTCAACAATGGCTAAGGCAAAGCAGCAGCAAAGGAGTGCAAGGCTCTCACAAGAGTAAGTCATAAGGGCCTCACTAGGCCTTAGAAGGCTAAGTGCTGAGAGAGAGAAGGGCACAAATCCTGAGGTGCAAAACCCTCCCCCTTTCTCCTCAGCTTTCTCTCTTTCAGAACCAAGTCGAATTCGAGTAATCAGACCCAAGCCCAAACCTGTGTGGAGCGAACCGTGGGCGAGGGCACGTGTGTGGTGTGTGTGGGATGAGGACCTCACCCTCGTGCATTCAAAGGCGATCAGTTGATGGCACATTTGCGTAATATATGCTTGATTGGGTTTTTTGCGTGGTTTTTAAAATTAAGATTTTATCATTGTAACCCACAAAAACTGAGTCGCTTTTAAAATTTGTAAACCTAGATAGGGAAGTATCTAGGGTTGTCCAAGCAAACCAAATGGTTGCAAAATACGTCCCTTACTTTAAAATTGAAAATCACCTTTCTTTTTGTGTTTTTACATATATAATTTTTATAGGTTTTGAAATAATGGGGAAATATGCAAAGTTATTGGCAGAAAAGTGAACTACACCTAATAGGCTAAAATCTAAGTGACAAAAATAACCTCTTTCTAAGCTCACCCTAGGCATGTGGAGGCCTAGGGTAATTAGAAAGGAGGAGTGAAAATACACTAAAGACAAAGCAAATTAAGGCAAAAAATTGCGACAAGAAATAATGGAAGGCAACTTTTTAACTAAAGGAAGATATGGTTTTACAAGTAGAGGAATGCTTCTACTTAAAAGTTAAACAACAAAAATAGTAAAACACAATATCCTCCTATTGTTATGGTGAAGAAGAGGAGGCTCTTGCTCCAACTGAGCCTGTTCCCTTAGTCAGAAAGGGCTCCTTCTTCTTGAATAGCTCCTCCAAGTATTCTCCTCCTGGCAAGCCCAATGGGGGGGGGGGGGGGGGCGTGCCTAGTCTCCTCCAAGGTGGATGGAATTCCACCTTGAAAAACTCCTCCAAAGGTGGCATGGACCACCTTTAAATTCTCCTCCAAGGGTGGTTGTGTACCACCCTCAAGTCCTCCTCCTAGGGTAGGCGTGTACCCTAGGTCTCCTTCCTTTGCTTGGCTTCTTCCCTTGGCTGGCGTGGGCTCAAGAGAGAAGAGAAGAGGGGAAGGCACCAAGGGGACAGAGTGTCCTCTTAATGTTCTTCTTCTTCTTCTACTCTTGGCCGACTATAAAGGTGGAAGTAGGGTAGAGAAAATGCAACCAAGGTGATCTAATGGTGGTGGCTGGTGGTCTTTTTATAGGAGTGGAAGGGGGTTAAGGATAGTTAGTGGATGGAGGGTTAAGACGGCTTGTAGAGGGTGGTTATTGGTGAATGGAAGGTGGATATAAGGTGGCACCAAGGGGAAGGTTGCATAAGGTGGTGGTTGGTGTGGGTTTAAGTGAAGTTGGTGCCACTTTATGTTGGTTAAGG
Source organism: Thalassia testudinum (assembly GCA_037157565.1). Taxonomy (NCBI): domain Eukaryota; kingdom Viridiplantae; phylum Streptophyta; class Magnoliopsida; order Alismatales; family Hydrocharitaceae; genus Thalassia; species Thalassia testudinum. Next base: position 64,444,606 of record JAZHRO010000025.1, on the reverse strand, counting down.
GTGATGGTTAGAGTGGGTGATGCGCTAGGAGTGCACGGTAATCGGGTCAGGCAACCAGGTCCGTGGAGGAGTGAATCGCGGACGAGGCATGGGGAGAGTGGGACCTCACCCCGTGTCAGGAGGCGATAAGCCCCTGACACAATTACAATTTATACCGCTTCGCTTAGTTGAAAACAATAGATGTGGGACTAAAAGTCCCGCCCGCTTCCTCGTGCGCCTGCAGGGGATGCCTTGCTTAATTACAGTGACTGCAGTGCCCTGGGACTCCAATTGCTGGCGTGAGGGGTTCGCAAAGGGAGCCCGCGCACCTGGGACTCTGCTTCCTAAAGCCTGGGGCAATAGGTGAAGGTTGCAAGCAAGCTTCAAGCCTGCTCTAATGGCGGTGGAGGTCAGAACCTACGTTCAAGAAACACGGCCTTGCAGCCTCATTGGAACACATAGGAGGCTTCGTCGTGGCATGACGAAGATGGCTTGACGGGTGGCATGGCACGGGGCAGCCTGGGCGTGCGTTCCTAGGTCATTTTGTGGCCGTGGAGATGGGTTTGTTCGGGGGAGGAGTGTGGAACATGTGGCGGTCGATAGAGAGGGGGAAAATGATCAGTGGAACATGGCAGATCTTCTGAGGTGTTTGGTAAGGTGGATGGGTGTGTGGAGTGACGGGAGCACCTCGCCGGTGGTCTGCCGGAGGTGGAGATGATGGTGGTGGTCTGTGATTTTAAAGGGGTGAAAATAGAAATAGAGAGGGGGGAAAATAAAGGGAAGAGAGAGGGAAAATAAAGAGTAGAGGAAGGGGAAAATATCTAACCTAGTTTAAGGATGAAGGGGGAAGAGATGGCGGATGGCGTGTACCTGCCGCTGCCGGAGATGAAGATCCAGTTAGAAGGGGGCGATGACGACGAAGAGGATGCAGGCGCGTGCACAAGTATGGCGTGATGCGGACGATGGAGGTAGAGACAACTCTGCCACTGGTATTGTGGCAGAGTGAAGAGAGGAGGAGAAATAGGTCGCTGGAGCCCACTGGGTGTCTGGCCGAAGGAGAAGAGACGAATTTGAGGGGTTGTCTTCGGCCAAACCAAGCTGAGGATGGACGAGAGGACTTGGGGTGTCTTTTATAGTCGCAGGCAGAGGGCCTTGTACTTGGAAGGCAAGCTTTCAAGCACAGGCATCCTCACCGGACATGGAAGGTGAGAGATACCCAAATCTCTCATGCGTTCGCATGAGAGATTGGGTGACAATCAAGGCTTGAGATTATGTTCGTATGATCGGGAATTCCTTAGATAATCTCCCTTTCAAATTTGAGAGGGAGTCTTTGAGGAATCAAGAACTCCCCCTTGAATCCTCGTCGGAGTAGGATTCCTCCGCTGTAATGGTGGAGGGACCTAATTGCAAAGAATGATGAGGAAGGTAGGGGGTGTCTGCAAGGTTTTCAAAAGCTAGGGGCATAAAAGTAATTGAGTTGGACTATTTTGCAAAGTAGGTCAAGGTGAACTCCCCTTAAGTCCAAATTTTGGGATAAACCTAATTTGGACCTAAGGAATCCAATGGTGAAGTTGGATTTTAGGTTTGATCATGTTTGACTAGGAATTTTACACAAAAACCCAATTTAGGGTAAATATTTGACTAGGACCCCTATTTAGGTCAAAATAGGTTCCAAAGGCCAAATTGAAGGTTCTAAACCCTAGAGGATATTTTTCCATGAATTTTAGAGGGATTAGTTGAATTTTATCCTGATCAGAACCTTGTTAAATTAAGTGGGTCTGTTTTACTCTTACAAGAAGTCATTTAATTCCCAGATTTCACATTAACACTTTTCTGATTGAACCAACCCACTTTTTATCTTGTTAAGACCATTTGACCTATGTTTAGCCCTTGAGAAATCCCATTTTTGTACTATAATGGTAAAATTGTAGTTTTACCCTTTATTGCTTACTTTTCTCTCAGACAGATTATTCCTTGAGTTAGGCCCTTCATTTGGTTATGTAGGAGCTTTTGTTCTCTTTTTTAGGTCAAAATGAGCTAGTTAGGGCTCATGATGGTGTTCCCATCAGTACCAAACCCTAAAGAATATTTTTCTATGAATTTTAGAGGGTTCAGGTGAATTTTATCCTAACCAGAACCTTAGTTAATTAAGCGGGTCTGTTTTTAGGATTTCAGAAGTCATCTAATTCTCAAAACATGCGAAAACCCTTTTCTCTCTATCTTAACCTACTTGTTAGCCTTTTAGGACCATTTGACCCTTAATTAACCCTTGAGAAAACCTGTGGTTATTCTGCATTCATGATATGATGGTAAAATTGTAGTTTTAACCTCGATTTCTTATCATTCCCTTTGAATGATTATGTAATGACTTAGGGTTCTCTGGCAATTATGTAGGAGCATTTAATGACTTAATCAAATAAAATTGAGCTAGTTATGGCTCATGATGGTGTTCCCATCATACCCCTATGCCTAGCTTTTGCTAGTTCCTGATTGCGCAGCAATCACAGGTCTTAATTGACCTAGATTAGGCTAGGACTTAGCATAAGTTAGGGTTACTCGTGCATGCATAAGCATTATCTACATCTTTACTACTTTACTTTAGCTATACATAAAATAATGTTATAATGTGTTGATTAAGTGCATTATGTCGATTGCAGGCAATAAGCTGATCAGAAGCTGGATCTGGATTAGGATCTGAAGCTGGATCAGGAATAACAGATGTTGCAGCAGACCTGGAATAGAAGACTTAGATTAGACGTAGGAATAATAACGTAAGGGAGTCAAGGCTTGCTATTCTATTAAGTATGAATAAAGCAGTAAAATGTAAAGAGCTTAGGTCCATCCTAGCCCTAGGATAGCCTAGAGAATTCCCCCAAGCCTTAGCCACCCTTAGATTAGGTCACAGCACCCTAGGAAGGCCCAAAACCCTAGTTCAAACCCTTATCTTGACGTCTAGATAAGTTATAAGACGTCCAGAATCTTTAGCCAACTCCTACACACCTCAAACCCACTTCTGCAGTGTTATTGGACGTCCAGGCACTTTGTCAGACGTCCAATTTCTGCAGAATATCCAAAATAGAACCTAGATTTCCCCCTGACTTAGATTGGATGTCCAGAACTGAAGTCTGGACTTCTGATTTTTTAGTATAAGTCGTCTAATCATGTTTTTGGATGTTTGGAACTGGTCTCCAGTTCCTGTTTTGAGATTCAAGCCTTGATCTTGGATCACTAGCTCCCTAGACCTAATCCCAACCCCATAGGAACCTAAATTAAGGTGTCCTAACCCTAGTACATCACCTCTATACCTCCCTAAGGACCTAATTAGGTCCTCACCAAATCCAATTGACTTAGATCAAAGTCAATTACCATCACCTAAGCCAATTGGACTCATTGAGTCCAATTGAGCTCAGATCTCAACCCACACAAGTCCAATTGGACTTAGTGAGAGTCCAATTGACCTAAACCCAACCTAATTGAGTTATTTCCCTCTCAATTAGGTTCACACTCATTCAATTAAACTTAGGTTAAGTTTAATTGCAATTTCCCCTTAGCAATTAAAGTTTGCAACCCTAATTCAAGGCATACACCTACCCAAACACCTTAGGACCTAACTTAGACCTCTTAGACATTTAGGGCATGATCACACACACACACACACACACACACCCATTCATGCACACACACTCCTCTAGAGTTCTCTAGAACTCTCTTGGAGTGGCACCAACTCTTGGTTGCCAAATTTAGCAACCAAGCGGCATTCAATTCTTAGATCCACAAATGGTGGATCTAAGAAACCACCAACCTCTCTGTTGGCTGACCATTCTTGGACTCTCTCTAGAGGGTTCCACACTTCTCTAAGGAGAATCCCTTAAGTCTATAAAAAGACCTAAGGGGTGGCAATTTGCGCCCATCCACTCTTGGCTATCCACTCTTGGCCATACATGCTTGGCTCCATTCACATCCACCTCCACTTAGGCCAGCCACTTCCATCCACTCCACCTCCACGAGTTGGGCATCACCATGAAGGACACCATCTCCACACCAGGATGTTGGGTCACTCCTCCAACCTCTGTCCAAGGGTCGGCCTAAGCTCCATTGGCCGCCCCTCATTCGCCTCTCAACCACTCCAAGGCCATTGGAGCCCACCACCGAATGCCCTCACATTATGATAGATTAGTAGCTAGCTATTTACATTTACTGCTTCTATTTACTGCTTAGTAATGTAGTCCTTATTCTCCCCTAATGATGCATGAAAAATCCCCCCATAGATTCCTATATGCAATCATTTTCTGGTACCTAGATTTACAATTTCAAGTAGTCCTGTACAAGCTTTCCTCAACATTTCCTGCTGCATACACTTCTTTGAATGAATGAATAAAAGATACATTTATATATATATATATATATGTTTGAAATCACCATGAGCTTATTGGTTACCATCTTTTCTATGTGATTCAAGTTTCCTGTTTTTCACTTATATATTTCACAACAAGCATGTCTTTTCCTGAAAATATAGAAAATCTAACTATAGATGCATTTTCGGTAAACAGCCACCACATCACTAGAATTGTGCACACCGAAACTCACACTTTCACCTTTGTGATCTATTTAACACATGTGCATGTAATTAGGGTTCACAATAGAAGTGGTGAAATCTTAATCCAAAGACTGGGAACCAACGTGCGCTTTTAAACAAAGTAGAGCAATAAAAGATCGAATTCAGAATTAAAACAAAAGCCTCCCAGAGATGAATGACCAGGACTCAAAGTCTTGTCATCTTTTTATAAATATCTTTGTTTGATCATATTGCGCACTATACTACGATGCCTTTCATATCAAATCCGTGCTCTACGACTACCAAACAAATGGCGCCGTTGCCGAGGACACAACATCATTTTCTTTGATTTTGATCTTTTAATCTATCACTGACAAATTTGCCTTTACTTTGTTTCTAGATGTGCAGGAAAAACAGAAAAAGAATGGGATCTGCGTATACAACGAGCGTGGAAAAGAAATCTAGGTGCACATCATCTTCTCTTTAGATTAGGTTTTCTTTTGAACCCTAGGATTAGATTTGCTTCCAGTAATTTCTTTTGAAAAAAGAAACTTATTCATTTTCATGAAAGAAAAATCAAAAAAAAAAGTTTTTAAAAAAATCTAGATTAGGTTTCTTCTTGAATTCTAGGTTAGTTTGAAAAAATAAAAAAAAAATATAGATATTTTTTAAATCCCTTAAAAAATTTTCCTTTTTGAAAAAGAAAAGAGAAAAAGAAATGTGCAAAAGTTTTTGAAAAAAAAAAAACATTTTTGGTGGAAAGCTTGGACTTTAAACTCAAACCTACTTTAAAAGCTTCTCCACCATTTCCTGATTTTCGACCAAGATTCAAAGTCCCTTTTTAAAAATTCGATTGCTGAAAAATTCCAACTATACAATTTTTAAAAATTCACGAAGTGCAAGGGGGTCAAACTGACCTACATTCAAGATTTTTCAAATTGTAAAAAGTAATTCCGAGCAATCCGCGAATCTGTTTTGACTAAAAATAGTGGGGTTTGAAAGCTGATCTCTTTGGCTTTATTTTCCATATTTTTCCCAAAATTTTGAAGGTCAATTGATACTATTTCAAAGTGAAAAATCGATTAGGGGTCAAAATTCCAGATCTAACCCCCTAACATTCAAAAATACCTAAAAATTCGATTGAAATAGCAAAAATTCCAAAAAAAATATTCTCTAAAAAGATAATTGAAAAATGAATCTACTCACGAAATTTTAAGTTAATTGGATTCCAATTGCTGTCAGAGAACGAATTTTACCTTTGTGATCTAGTGAAACAGAACAAAACCCTAGAAGTGCATGAACCTTAGAGTAAACCTTTAGGGTTACAACTTAGTGACCACACTTGGGCTAACATAGATTTAGTCAAGTCTAGCATTTAGCCGGTGAGCTTGGTCACCTTGTGGGCCACTCACCAAAAGAAAACCCCAACTGAAGAAAACGGGCCAAAATAAATTTTAAAACACAAAATAAAACCCGAATTCATTGTCATACTACTACGTGCTTTCAACCTCTTGGCTGGGTTAGCCAAGAGGCGGGAATCATTTTCAGTCGGTTGTACGATGAATTTTCTTTAGGAATTAAAACCTAAAAATAAAAATCCGGTCATCTGATTCATAAGGACCATCTGATTGACAGGGCCTTAACCTTATCTGGCTTGGCTACACCAACCCAGGGGTTGGGTGGTGTATGCGAGGAAGGAGGTCACTTAGACCTCACTTGGTTGGACCTTGGGAGCCACTCCTAAGGAGGTGAGTCACCTCGCCAAGACCATCTTCTCCTTCCACTTCTACTTCCATAGCCACCATGGCTAATCCTGGACCTGGACCTAGATCGGGTTAGGATATTGAGAATCTGGACCCAATGGCTCATTTGGAAGCCCGGGTAGTCGAATCTGAGGAGCAGCATCGGCAGAGCATGGATCACATCTTGATAGCACTTGACAGGATGCAGCACCCACCGCGAGGAGAACAACTACGGGATTTCTATGACCCAGCCGCACAAATCATCGCACCTTTAGTCAGAATTCCTGCAAACGGAGATGCGTTTGAGCTCAAGCCCAATGTGATTGGGTTAATCAGCACTCGCTTCTATGGGAACTCAAGCGAGGATCCACTCCAGCACCTAGAGGACCTGAGTTGACTTGCAGAAATGATTCGACCCAGGAATATCGATCTTGGGATTATTCTAATGAAGCTTTTCCCATTTTCTCTGAGGGACAAAGCTTCATACTAGTTCAAAACCATTGGGAAGCCAATTGGAACCTGGCCAGAATTACGACGTGAATTCCTGCAAAAGTTCTTCCCAATCGGTCGAACAAACATGATGCGGCATGCAATCACGACCTTCTCCCAAGGAGCTGGGGAGAAGCTACATGAAGCCTGGGACAGATTTCACAACCTTCTCTGGTAATGCCCGCACCATGGTATACCCAGATGGCACCTAGTTCAGATCTTTTACCATGGGCTGGATGACACACATCGGTATCTGGCGGATGCATCTAGTGGCAGGAATTTCCTCGCAAAAGACGAAAACAACGCATTTGAGTTGTTCGAATCTTTGGTGGAGAACTTGATGAATGCCGCAACCATGAACCAGTTCCAGCGGCCAGGTCAGCAGTGGGTTGGTGTCCATGAGGCTCACACCGAGTCTATTCGAGCCGACATGGATATCATCGTCAAGCAGCTAGATAGAATAAACCTGATTGAGAAGAAGATTGACCAGATTAGTCAAGGCCAATCTGACTTGAACTCTGCCGCCTCAAGACCCTCCTATGCACCCCGAGCTCCTCCTACTCGAGTTGATCTACTCACTTGGGATGCATCTTCTCCTTATTTACGAGATCCCGCATATCAGGATCTCGTAAACAATCCAAGTCTGGCACCTTACGACTAGGGTTACGCACCACCTACGGATTATAACACGTATCCCCTTGACGGATATAGGTCTCAGACATCTTCGGCCTATGAGAACATCAATGCTATCCAAGGATATGGGCATAATAACCCGTATTCAAAGACGTATAACCTCGGTTTGCGCCATCATACGAACTTCTCTTAGTCTGGCAATTCACAGAGACCACATCAAGATCCACACTACCAAACCAGACAATACGAGAATGTGCAAAACATGTACCCCAGGCAGTAGCCATCCTGCATCAGCAGCAACCCCGTTCTTTATACCAACCGCTGCACCAAGCTGCCAACCACCCTCCAAAGCGGGCTGACCCTTTGGAGGCACTGAAAGAGGAGTTGCACGAATCAATGAGGAAGTCTACACAAGATAGCTTGCAGATTATGTAGGCGATGGCTGATCAGATACAGACTATACAGAACATGCAGAACTAGTTGTTGCAGGAGCATAGAACTCAGGGAGCTTTGCCCTCCCAACCCATTCCGAATCCTCGATACGTGCAGAACCAAGGTGCCCCGCCTAGGTTTCAGGCAACATAGGGACAGGCACATGCCATATTACAGGCGCCTCCTGCACCACCCGGTTACGAGCAAGGCCAGTTGCCTTTGCAGAACCCCGCATACTCTACCCCTTCCGCTCCCCCACCACCTCATGGACAACAAGCCGATGCACATACTGTCTCTTTGAGGAGTGAAAGGAAGACATTCAATCCACCACATAGGCAGGTGGGTCCTGATTTTTCCCACCCTTCGCCGCAGGCGGGATCGACTCCTTCATCTCAGGAGCCACTTGCGGTAAATAAGGAAAAGAGGCCACTCGACCTTGAGATTCCCGTCCCTTTTCCCGAGGCTCTGACACGAAATGCAATACGGAAAAAGGACAAGCAGAATTTTGACGATCTGAAATCAATGTTCAAGGAAGTACATATTCAGGTCCCCCTCCTCAAGGCAATCAATCACATTCCCATTGTCGCTAGGTTCTTCAAGGACTATTGTACCCCGAAGTGACAGCCTAGAATTAGATGACGGTGGTACTGTCGAAAGAGGCTAGCGCCGTGATTCTAGCTGACTTACCACCAAAAAAGAAAGACTTTGGTACCCCACTCATATCCTGCTTCTTGCATGATTCTCCATTTGATCAGGCCCTTCTAGATCTGGGTTTGTCCATCAACCTAACTCCCACTGCCATATTTGATCAATTTCTATTTGGGGAGTTAAAGCCCACCTCGGTCACAATTCAGCTGGCTAATAGATCAGTCAAAACACTGAAAGGGGTGGTTGAGAACGTGATCATAAAAGTCCACGGGTTCTACTTTCCTACAGACTTTTTCGTTCTTGATATGGAAGTTCCTTCTAATCTCCAAGATGCACCAATTATTTTGGGTCGCCCATTTCTAGCGATAGCTTGAGCGAACATTGATTGTGCATTCGGGTGTATGGAGATAGCCCTAGGCAATGAGCGACTTCGACTTGACATATTCAGGGCAGTAAAGAATTTCGACTGTGATCAAATAGAGGAGGATGGTGAAGATGAAGATTCGGCATACTGTGGTAACGTTGGACTCCTTTGTGACGACCCAATGTCTCATTCGTCTGCACTATCAGGGTTATTGGACCTCAATCCACACGGGGCTGAGACCACTGCACTACACATATCTCCTTGAGGATGTGACTATTTAGGGTGTGCTTCTAACCATAGCACCCCTGAATCCAATTATCCTGATCCACACATTACTGAATCGCCCCTGTTGTTGCAGGAGGACATGACCACAGCTAACGAGTTTCCCGTTAATGCAGTCACAATAGATTATTTCACAGGAAGTGACTCAGCGGGAATTCATGTGCATACGGATCAGCAGATTCCCACCCCTAGGTTTGCTCCTCCCACTCCCATTTCTGATTCTGACCTACCCATCATTGAATTGAAGCCCTTACCTGACTCACTTAAGTAAGTGTTCTTGGGCGAAAGTGTAACGACTCGATTCCCAAGTCCCTACGAGACACGAGAACCGGACCGACTCGACTAATCCCAAGACCTAGTCGTCCAACGAGGAAGTAACCAAAAGAGCACTAAAATAAACCACATTCAGCATGAATATAACTAACAGTAAGGAAATACAGCAGTAAGGAAAGAAACCACTACAGTATATACCACCACAACAGTAGAACAACATTCATAACATAATATGAACAGCAGGTAAAGAAAAGTACAGCGGAAATAAGAACTACTCACTATAACGGAACAAAAAGAGGTACAAGAGAACAGTGGTAACTCTACTGGACCCTACTCAGCCCAGCGTCCTCTGCAGCCGCTGACCCTGGCTGCTCAACACCTGGTCCTGAAAGGTAACGAGTGTAACACGTCAGCAAAACGCTGAGTAGAGTGGCAGCTAAACTAAAGAAACAGTAAAGTGTACAGTAGCTGTTTTAAATTTTCTTTCTTCCTTTATTTACGTCTTTCTATTGTTTCACAATTTATCTATTTCTCAGATCCTTCACTTGATCTCGAATGTTCCTCGTGGGAACGATCTTGATTGCAGTCTTTTCTGAACAATAGAAGTAGCACGTGGTGCTCTCCTTGCCGGGAGAGTCCCCCGTGGTGATCCTACTCTCAGTCAACCACCCCAAGGTCACTGACAGATGTAAAGGTGACTACGGCACGCGCGGTAAACGCAAAGGTAGCTAACCCGCACTGGCACGCGGTCAGTCGTTTCCGTTAACGGGTGCGCCCAAAGCACAGCACGGAACCAGTATAGGGCAGAGCCCTCTCAGTAACAGGGGTCCAACCCCTCCACAGTAACCAAACAGGAGCCTTGCCCCTCCACAGTCCGTGCACCCTCGCCTGACTACCCTGGTTTGCCCCAGTGGGCCTAACAAGTTGGTGTGGGAGCCTAACAGAACCCCGGGGCCCGTGGGGTAGCTAGTACCTCCCTACACTAGTAGCTCTCCTGTTACTACGTACACGAGGGCCAGCAAGTCGGTATAGAGTGGCCAGTCCTAACCCCGGTCCCTGGGGCGGCTGGCTCCGCTCTACACTAAACAGGGGGGACAGTCGCTCTCCTTGGTACTCTGTACTCAAGGGCCAGCTCACTTCCCCAATTCTATTCCATTCACTTTCCAGGAGTTCTACTCCTAATTCCCCGTAGGGTTCCTACTCTTTAACTCAAGACATTCCAGTTTCACCATTCCAGTTTCACGTTCATACATCCCATACTCTTAATCATGTTCATTTATTCGTAACAGGCAGCTGTTAATTCAATTCACAGGCAGCTATTATTTCCTTTCCACATTTTCCAACACTGCAGTATTCATACATTCCACTAGTTTTCCTATCCTAGGATTCATGCCATATCCTAGGATCTATCATACAATCTAGTTTTGCAGCCCTAGGATTCATGCAACACCCTAGGAATCTACCATTCAACCTATTTCTCATTCCTAGGATTCATGCAATGTCCTAGGTTCTATTTATGGTTTCATAATTTAACAGATTATACTTATAGCCACTCTACCGGTTACAACAGGCGAACTGGGGGCGTGGTTGGGAATCCCGCGTGCCTCCGCAACCCCCGAGATTGCAACGGAACGGGGTCCTATCACAAGGATCAAACACAAGGAAATTCTCAAAATAATATACAGCTACTGTAGATAGGTAGAGGATGTAATTCCGAAAAGAACGCAACTCGAAACGCGGAAAACGGAGCCCGAACGGGCCTGAAACGGGTCGAAAACGACGAAACAGTGTAAAATCAGACGTCTGGAACTTCTTCTAGATCTCTTAAAAAGTGGATAGGGAATTACCTCGCTCTGCGTGGGCTCTCAGACATCCAGAAGCCTGCGGGGGCGTCTGGCCTAGTTCCCAGACGTCCGATGGTCACCCAGGACGTCTGGAAGTCGTTCCTGCTGTCTAGCACTGGAGCTAGACGTCTGATTCGCGTTGGATGTGAATCTCCGACCCTGCGCGTACCCATTTCCTCTCTCTCTTAGTACGGTCAATCGAAGGGAAGGAAGAAGACGAAAAAACTCACCTTTCAGACGTCTGGATAGTCTTCCAAACATCGTTCAAGTCATCTGGCTAGAAGCACAGACGTCTGATTCTGGAAAATTTTCCAGAACCAGGGCACCACTCGCCCTCCGCTCGCGACGCACGACCGCGCTGCGAGTGCTCCGCCTGCTGCTCGAGCCGCAGCAGTCCTCCCGCGTCGCTCCGCGCCCGCTGCGCCCCCCGCCGGCCGGTCCTAGCAACACTGGCGAGCTCGCCCTCACGGCCGAGCGCTTCCTCCCCCATGCAACACCTCCTCCCGCACCCGCCGCGGCTGTCGCCGCCGCCGCTGCACCCTCGCGCTCGCTCTCGCGCACGCTCTCGCGCACTGGTTGAAGGAGAAGAGGAAGGAGGCGGAGGTGACGGGAGTGAGGCAGAGGCGTGGCCCTTTTAAGGCCACGCGAGGAGGAGAGAGAGAATACGGCAGAGGCGTATGCGACCGTAGGGGAGAGGGAAAAAGTGGGAGAGAGAGAGAAAACGCAGGTCTGCGCGTTCAGGCGTGCAGACGAACAGCAACGTGCCAAAATAACCGATTTCCAGACGTCTGGAAATGATCCCAGACGTCTGGTACGACGTCTATAAGTGATTCCAGACGTCTGGCACGACGTCTGGGCCACCTCCCAGACGTCTTAAAAGACGTCTGGAACGCCCATTCGTAACAATATAACAAACTCAAAGGAAGTTTCGTCCCCGAAACTTGCGCTAACTAGGGTGACCGAAAACGTCATAAAAACCATAACAAACTCAAAGAGGACCGAAGCCGGTCCGAAAAGACGTACCCTCGAAGAGTTCCGGGTACCGCTCCCGCATTGCCGCCTCAGGCTCCCAGGTAGCCTTCTCATACCGCTGGCTCCTCCACAAAACCTTTACCAGGGGTACTTGCTTTCGTCTTAAACTGCAGACGGCACGATCTAGAATCTGCACTGGCCGCTCAGGGTAGGTCAGGTCGTCGCCCACCTCGACGCTCTCGTGACTCAGTACGTGACTGGGATCGGCTACGTACTTCCTGAGGTTGGACACGTGGAACATGCCGTGCACACCAGAAAGCTGCGGGGGGAGGGCAAGCCTGTAAGCAATGGGTCCAACCTGCTCCAGGACCTCAAAGGGCCCCACAAACCTCGGCGCGAGCTTCCCTCTCACCCCAAACCGTTGCAGGCCCTTCATGGGCGAAACACGAAGAAAGACGTGGTCCCCAACCTCAAACTGCACCTCTCTGCGTCTCCGATCCGCGTAGCTCTTCTGTCTGCTCCTGACAGTGCGGAGTCGCCTGTGGATCTGCTCGACTACCTCCTGACTCTGCCGGATCAACCTGGGGCCAACCTCCCACTTGGTCCCGACCTCAACCCAACTCAAGGGTGCCGTACACTTCCGTCCGTATAGAGCCTCGTAGGGAGCCATGCCGATGCTCGAGTGATAACTGTTATTGTATGCAAACTCCACCAGGGGCAGGTGATCCTCCCAAGAGCCCCTCCAGTCCAATACAGAGGCACGCAAAAGGTCCTCAAGTGTCTGTATCGTGCACTCAGACTGTCCGTCCATCTGGGGGTGGTAAGCTGTACTAAACCTCAACCGCGTCCCCAAGGCCTGCTGAAACTCAGCCCAAAACTGGGACGTAAAGCGAGTATCCTGGTCGGATACGATCTCCCGCGGAACTCCGTGTAGTCGTACCACATCCCGGATATACCTCTCTGCCAACTGTGCTGGTCCCAAAGTGACTCGGATCGGCAAGAATCGCGCCGTCTTCGTCAGTCTATCCACTATTACCCAGACTGCGTCGTGTCCCCGCTGGGTAACAGGTAAGCCCACCACCAAGTCCATGGTGATGCTCTCCCACTTCCACTCTGGCACTGGAAGTGGCTGTAGCGGCCCTGCAGGCCTCTGATTCTCGACTTTCACCTACTGGCACACTAAGCACTACTGCACGAATTCACCCACATCCCGCTTCATCCCCCTCCACCAAAACTCGCGTCTCAAGTCGTGGTACATCTTCATGTTCCCGGGATGTATGGTGAATCTGGAACCGTGTGCCTCAATCAGGAGCTCTCTCAACAGCTCCTCGTCTCTGGGAACGCACAACCGTCCCCTCAAGCGCAGCACCTAGTCTGTGAAAGAGAAGTCCCCCGGGTCTCCCGACAGTACTCTATCGTGCAAGGACTGCAAGTACGGATCGGCCATCTGTCCTGTGACGATGCGGTCTATCAGCTCTGGCCTAGTCTGCCGTGTCACCGTCACTGCCCCACAGTACCCTCGTAACTCTAGAGGTCGCCAACTGCCCACCTCCTCCAAAAGGCTCAAACTCTGTAACTGTAGACTGGCCAAGTGTGCGGGAGCCTTACGGCTCAAGGCGTCAGCCACCACATTGGCCTTTCCCGGGTGGTAGGAGATGCTGTAGTCGTAGTCCTTTAGGAGCTCCAACCAACATCTCTGTCTCATGTTGAGCTCCTTCTGATCAAAAAGGTATCCGAGGCTCTTGTGATCTGTGAAAATTTTGAAGGTCTCACCGTACAAGTAGTGCCTCCAAGTCTTCAGCGCGAAGACAACAGCTGCCAACTCTAGGTCGTGGGTAGGGTAGGTATGCTCATGGGGCTTCAGTTGTCGCGAAGCGTAAGCGACAACGTGACCCCTCTGCATGAGCACACCTCCTAACCCCTGCAAGGAGGTGTCCGTGTACACAACAAACCCGCCACTACTGTCAGGGATGGTAAGCACGGGAGCCGAGGTCAACCTCTCCTTCAGCTCCAGAAAACATGCCTCACAGGCGTTTGTCCAAGCGAAGGGCACATCCTTCCGGGTCAACTGTGTCATAGGACGCGCAATCTGTGAAAATCCTCTGATGAATCGTCTGTAGTAGCCTGCCAGTCCCAGGAAACTGCGAATCTCAGTGACTGAACGCGGTCTCTCCCACCTGAGTACTGCCTCGACCTTGGCTGGGTCCATTGCCAAGCCGTCTCCAGAGATCACATGACCTAAGAAGGTCACCTCCCTCAACCAGAACTCGCACTTGCTGTACTTGGCGTACAGCCTGCGTCGTCTCAGAGTGTCCAGAACCATCCGCAAATGTTGTCCGTGCTGCGTCCGATCTCTAGAATAGACGAGTACATCGTCTATGAAAACCACCACGAGCTGGTCCAAGTACGGTCTAAACACTCGGTTCATCAGATCCATGAAAGCAGCGGGGGCATTGGTCAGCCCAAACGGCATGACCAAAAACTTGTAGTGTCCGTACCGGGTCCAGAAAGCTGTCTTGGAGACGTCGGTCTCCCTGATCCTCAACTGGTGGTATCCAGACCTCAAGTCGATCTTGGAAAACACCGTGGCACCCCGCAACTGGTCAAACAAGTCGTCGATCCTCGGCAGTGGATATCTGTTCTTGATGGTGACCCTATTCAGCTGTCGGTAGTCCACACAAAGGCGTAGGGTACCATCCTTCTTCTTCACAAACAGTACCGGGGCTCCCCAGGGAGACGCACTGGGCCTCACGAAACCTTTCTCCAAAAGGTCCTGTAACTGAGACTTGAGCTCTCGCAGCTCAAGCGGTGCCATCCTGTATGGCGCGGTGGAGATGGGGTGGTCCCTAGTACTAGTGAGATCTCAAACTCGATCTCACGCTCGGGCGGTAGTCCTGGTAACTCGTCTGGAAACACGTCAGGGTACTCTCTGACCACCGGGATGCTCTGGAAGTCTGCCACAGGGCTGGGCTCTGCCACCACACAAGCTAGGAAACCCTCACACCCCTGGCTCAAAAGTCTCGCCGCCTGAAGTGCCGAAATGCACCTGAAACCTCCGTCCACTGGCTGTCCGTGAAACTCGAAAGAAGGCAATTCCGGAATGGAGAAGACGATCTTCCTCTCAAAACAGTCCACCAAGGCATGGTAAGCAGACAGCCAATCCATCCCCAGAATCACTCCAAAGTCCTCCATCTGTAACATAATTAGGTCAGCTGGCAGGCTATGTTCCCCGACGCTGACCTCGCAATCCGTGTACACCTCCTCAGCTACAAACAGCTGACCACTCGGACCTCTGATTACGAACGGATTCTCTAACAGTGTATAATCCCGGTCTAAAGTAACTGCGAAACTGGTTGCGACAAACGAGTGCGTAGCGTCGGAATCGAAAAGCGTGTAAACGAGTCTGCCGGAAACTGAAACCATACCTGCTACCACCGATTCCGAAGCTCTGGTGTCCCTGTGTGTTAGGGCGTTAATACGCCCCTCAGCTCTAGGTGCGGACGAAGCAGCCACACTCTGCGTCGGACGGGTAGGTGATGGCCGGTACCCTCCTCGCGCTTGGGAACCGCGGCCTCCTGCGCGCCCTCCAGTGCTCTGCGCGAGAAGTATCTGCTGACCTCCTGCCCTAGACGGGCAGTCCCTCCTGATGTGGCCCGGCTGGCCACACTGGTAACAGAGGGGAACCCGACTCCCGCCCTCAGTGGGTCCCTGCTGTCGGCTGGGCGGGGGTCCGGTGCTGGCGACTGGCCCCTGTCGAGGGCCCCCAAAGGCCACTGATGGCCCTGTAAAACGTGACGGCTCTCTTGCGGACGCCACGTGTCTCCTCTCTCGCCGACCTTGTGAAAAGCCTGGCTGAAAGGGCCTCTTCCGCCCGCCGTCAGTGTCTCGCGCGGACAGGTTGGTCTCCTCGTAAGTCATAGCTGCCTCCACCACCCTCGAAAATGTAGGCAGCTTCAGGGGTTTGACATACCCCCGAATCGCAGGCCGGAGCCCCTCGGTGAACCTCCAAAGGCGCTCCTCCTCAGTAGCTACTGCTGTCGCTGCAAAGCGGGACAGCTTCAGGAAACGCGTGCGGTACGCGCTCACGTTCATCGTCCCTTGGCGGAGAGTGTGGAACTCCCGCCTCCTCTGGTCCTGCCACGTCTGGGGGAAGTACTACTCGCAGAAGAGGGCGATGAATCGGTCCCAGGTCGGCTCGTCCCTCTCCTGTCCCCGGACCGCCCTCCACCACCTGTGTGCCGCACTCTCCAACTGGTACGTGGCAAAGGCCACGCGGCACTCCACCAGGGGGCAAAGGGTGTCGAAAATCTTCTCCAGCTACTCAAGCCAGTCCTCTGTCTTGGTCGGGTCCTCATCCCCCTTGAAGGAGGGGGGCTTCAGCTTCCAAAACTGCCCGAAGAGCTCGAAGTGGCGCTGTAGGGGAGGTGCTGGTGCACCTCCAGGCGAAGGTGCCTCGTGCACGGAAGTATCGGAGGAAGGTGGGGGCTGCGGCAGCCCATCCCCTCCCCCGTGTCCAGCGCCGCGTCCTTCGAGTGGTCCCACAGAGGACTCCCCCTCTGCAACCCCAGGGTGAGGTGCTCGGGGCGGTGGGTGGAGCTCCTCATGTACAATGTCTCGTATCAGCCAGGCGAGGTCCTGGGCCTGGACGCCTGGGAGTAGTGGCTGGTCCACTGGGGTGTCGGCAACGGCACGCCCACCTCGCCGACCTCGTCCTCGGTCGCGCCCGCGGCCCGCCTCATTGGTCCCACGACAAGGCATCTCCTGCAAGGAGACGCGAAACAAAATGGAACACGTCACTACGGAACGATACCGAACGGAAATGTCTAAGAGCTCATGTCAAAAGATATGTTGTGGTGGCTACTCTAGTTATAGACATGTGAATTGGTTATTTTCCAGTCAGTTGCTTCACTTCTCGGGACGACCTTGCTCTAATAACATCTTGTAACGACCCGATTCCCAAGTCCCTACGAGACACGAGAACCGGACTGACTCGACTAATCCCAAGACCTAGTCGTCCAACGAGGAAGTAACCAAAAGAGCAGTAAAATAAAGCACATTCAACATGAATATAACTAACAGTAAGGAAATACAGCAGTAAGGAAAGAAACCACTACAGTATATACCACCACAACAGTAGAACAACATTCATAACATAATATGAACTGCAGGTAAAGAAAAGTACTGCGGAAAGAACTACCCACTATAACGGAACAAAAGGAGGTACAAGAGAACAATGGTAACTCTACTGGACCCTACTCGGCCCAGCGTCCTCTGCAGCCGCTAACCCTGGCTGCTCAACACCTGGTCCTGAAAGGTAACGAGTGTAACACGTCAGCAAAACGCTGAGTAGAGTGGCAGCTAAACTAAAGAAACAGTAAAGTGTATAGTAGCTGTTTTAAATTTTCTTTCTTCCTTTATTTACGTCTTTCTATTGTTTCACAATTTATCTATTTCTCAGATCCTTCACTTGATCTCGAATGTTCCTCGTGGGAACGATCTTGATTGCAGTCTTTTCCGAACAGTAGAAGTAGCACGTGGTGCTCTCCTGGCCGGGAGAGTCCCCCGTGGTGATCCTACTCTCAGTCAACCACCCTAAGGTCACTGATAGACGTAACGGTGACTACGGCATGCACGGTAAACGCACGGGTAGCTAACCCGCACTGGCACGCGGTCAGTCGTTTCCATTAACGGGTGTGCCCAAAGCACAGCACAGAACCAGTATAGGGCAGAGCCCTCTCAGTAACAGGGGTCCAACCCCTCCACAGTAACCAAACAGGGGCCTTGCCCCTCCACAGTCCGCGCACCCTCGCCTGACTACCCTGGTTTGCCCCAGTGGGCCTAACAAGTCAGTGTGGGAGGCTAGCAGAACCCCGGGGCCCGTGGGGTAGCTAGTACCTCCCTACACTAGTAGCTCTCCTCGGTACTACGTACACGAGGGCCAGCAAGTCGATACAGAGTGGCCAGTCCTAACCCCAGGTCCCTGGGGCGGCTGGCTCCTCTCTGCACTAAACACGGGGGACAGTCGCTCTCCTTGGTACTCCATACTCAAGGGCCAGCTCACTTCCCCAATTCTATTCCATTCACTTTCCAGGAGTTCTACTCCTAATTCCCCATAGGGTTCCAGCTCTTTAACTCAGGACATTCCAGTTTCACCATTCCAGTTTCACGTTCATACATCCCATACTCTTAATCATGTTCATTTATTCTTAACAGGCAGCTGTTAATTCAATTCACAGGCAGCTATTATTTCCTTTCCACATTTTCCAAGACTGCAGTATTTATACATTCCACTAGTTTTCCCGTCCTAGGATTCGTGCCATATCTTAGGATCTATCATACAATCTAGTTTTCCAGCCCTAGGATTCCTACAACACCCTAGGAATCTACAATTCAACCTATTTCTCATTCCTATGATTCATGCAATGTCCTAGGTTCTATTTATGGTTTCATGATTTAACAGATTATACTTATAGCCACTCTACCGGTAACAACAAGCGAACTGCGGGAGTGGTCGGGAATCCCGCGTGCCTCCGCAACCCCCGAGACTGCAACAGAACGAGGTCTGATCACAAGGATCAAACACAAGGAACTTCTCAAAATAGTATACAGCTACTGTAGACAGGTAGAGGATGTAATTCCGAGAAGAACGTAACTCGAAACGCGAAAAATGGAGCCCGAACGGGCTCGAAATGGGTCGAAAACTATGAAATAGTGTAAAATCAGACGTCTGGAACTTCTTCCAGATGTCTTAAAAAATGGATCAGGGAATTACCTCGCTCTGCGTGGGCTCTCAGACGTCCAGAAGCCTGCGGGGGCGTCTGGCCTAGTTCCCAGACGTCCGATGGTAACCCAAGACATCTGGAAGTCGTTCCCACCGTCTGGCATTGGAGCCCGACGTCTGATTCGCGTTGGATGTGAATCTCCAACCCTGCGCGTACCCATTTCCTCTCTCTCTTAGTACGGTCAATCGAAGGGAAGGAAGAAGATGGAAAAACTCACCTTTCAAACGTCTGGACAGTCTTCCAGACATCGTTCAAGTCATCTGGCTAGAAGCACAGATGTCTGATTCTGGAAAATTTTCCAGAACCAGGGCACCACTCGCCCTCCGCTCGCGACGCACGGCCGCGCTGTGAGTGCTCGGCCTGCTGCTCGAGCCGTAGCAGTCCTCCCGTGTCGCTCCGCGCCCGCTGCGCCCCCTGCCGGCCGGCCCTAGCAGCCCCGGCGAGCTCGCCCTCACAACCGAGCGCTTCCTCCCCCACGCAGCACCTCCTCCCGCACCCACCGCGGCTGTCGTCGCCGCCGATGCACCCTCCCGCACGCTATCGCGCACTGGCTGAAGGAGAAGAGGAAGGAGGTGGAGGTGATGGGAGTGAGGGAGAGGCGTGGCCCTTTTAAGGCTGCACGAGGAGGAGAGAGAGAACGCGGCAGAGGCGTCTGCGGCCGCAGGAGAGAGGGAAAAAGAGGGAGAGAGAGAGAAAATGCAGGTCTGCGCGCTCAGGTGCGCAGACGAACAGCAGCGTGCCAAAATAATCGATTTCCAGACATCTGGAAATGATCCCAAATGTCTGGTACGACGTCTGTAAGTGATTCCAGACATCTGGCACGACATCTGGGCCACCTCCCAGACGTCTTAAAAGATGTCTGGAGCGTCCGTTCGTAACAATATAACAAACTCAAAGGAAGTTTCGTCCCTGAAACTTGCGCTAACTAGGGTACGGGAAAATGTCATAAAAACCATAACAAACTCAAAGAGGATCGAAGTCGGTCAGAAAAGACGTACCCGCGAAGAGTTCCGGGTACCGCTCCCGCATTTCCGCCTCAGGCTCCCAGATAGCCTCCTCGTACCGCTGGCTCCTCCACAAAACCTTTACCAGGGGTACTTGCTTTCGTCTCAAACTGCGGACGTCACGGTCTAGAGAAGTGACTCAGCGGGAATTCATGTGCATACGGATCAGCAGATTCCCACCCCTAGGTTTGCTCCTCCCACTCCCATTTCTGATTCTGACCCACCCATCATTGAATTGAAGCTCTTACCTGACTCACTTAAGTATGTGTTCTTGGGCGAAAGTGAGATATACCCAGTCAATATTAATGCCCACTTAACCCAAGAACAAGAACATCAATTGATTTCTACGCTGCAAGACCATTGAGCTGCTATAGGGTGGAGTATTGCTGATCTCCATGATATTTGCCCCTTGTATTGCACTCATCACATCTACACGGATGAGGGGGTGAAACCTTCAAGACAACCACAAAGACGACTTAACCCGAATATGCTAGAGGTTGTTAAGAAGGAGATCATCAAATGGCTGGATGTAGGTATTGTATACCCAACCTCAAATAGCCAATGGGTGAGTCCGATCCAGATAGTGACCAAGAAAGCAGGACTCACCGTCGTAAAAAATGATAAGGGCGAATCCATCCCAACCCGCATTGTGACATCTTGACAGGTCTACATCGACTATAGGAAACTGAACACGGCTACCTGGAAGGATCACTTTCCTCTGCCTTTCATTGATTAGATCTTGGACTGGTTAGCTGGATGCAGTTTCTTCTGCTTTCTGGATGGATACTCCAGGTATAATCAAGTAGCGATTAGCCCGGAAGATTAAGACAAGACCACATTCACATGCCCCTTTGGACCATTCACTTTCAAGTGGATGCCCTTTGGCCTCTGCAACGCACCAGTGACATTTCAACGTTGTATGATGGCCATCTTCTCTGACATGATTGGGGACTATGTGGAGGTATTCATGGATGACTTCTCCATTTTTGGAGATGATTTCACATCTTGTCTTAATAACCTCACCAAGATCCTGAAACGACGTATTAAGGTAAACCTAGTACTATCCTGGGAGAAAAGCCATTTCATGGTGAGGGATGGCGTAGTACTAGGGCACAGGATCTCTAAAAATGGACTCGAGGTTGATCGAGCTAAATCAGAGATTATTTCCCACTTACCACCACCTAGCTTGGTCAACGCGATTTCTTGAAAATCACATGACCTTTGACGAATTTCCTAGTTGCCGATGTCCCATTTGAATTTGATACCTCGTGTCTCAGCGCCTTCAAGACTTTACGAAGCGCTATCTCTAACTCCCTGATTCTCCAACCACTTGACTGGTTGCTCGATTTCAAGATGATGTGCGATGCTTCTGATTTTGCCGTCAGTGCTATTTTAGGCCAGCGTTGGGAGAAATAATTTTTCGTCATATACTATGCTAGCAAGACGCTGAATGAGGCTCAGCTCATTCTCCTCTCAACCACTCCAAGGCCATCGGAGCCCACCTATGAATGCCCTCACTTTCTAATAGATTAGTAGCTAGCTCTTTACATTTAGTACTTCTATTTACTGCTTAGTAGTGTAGTCCTTATTCTCCCCCAATGATGCATGCAAAATCCCCCTGTAGTTTCCTCTATGCGATAGTTTTCTGGTAGCTAGATTTACACTTTCAAGCAGTCTTGTACAAGCTTTCCTCTACATTTCCTGTTGCAAACACTTCTCTGAATGAATGAATAAAAGATACATTTATATATATATATATATATATATATATCTCTATGTTTGAAATCACCTGAGCTTATTGGTTGCCATCTTTTCTGCATGATTCAAGTTGCATGTTTTCACTTATATATTTCGCAACAAGCATGTCGTTTCCTGAAAATATAGAAAATCTAACTATAGATGCATTTTCGGTAAACAGCCACCACATCACTAGAATTGTGTGCACCAAAACTCATACTTTCACCTTTGTGATCTATTTAACACATGCGCACTTAATTAGGGTTCACAATAGAAGTGGTGAATTCTTAATTCGAAGATTGGAAACCAGCGTGCGCTTTTAAACAAAGTAGAGTGATAAAAGATCGAATTTAGAATTAAAACAAACGCCTCCCAGAGACGAACGACCGAGACTCAAAGTCTCATTATCTTTTTATAAATATCTTTATTTGATCGTATTGTGCACTATACTACGATGCCTTTCATATCAAATCCGCCCTCTACGACTGCCAAACAGTCCCATAGGAAAATCTCAAGGAATTTAACACAACTTCTAGATCACATGCCTTTTTATGCTCAGAGCTCTGATGTGTGCTTTCTTTCGTAGATTAGGTTAGAATACTGATAGTAAGCCTAGAGGTACTCAAGTACCAACCAAGATCCGGACCTGACTAGCTCTAGCCTCAATCTAACGCGAAGGGTTCTAAGGCCTACAGGAACTAACTTAAGGTTCATTGAACTTTGCGGTTAAAGCACCCATGCTTGTAACATGTTTTAGCCTAGGTTCAGTTTGCAATGCATTTTGTAAGAGAGAGAGACAGAAGAATTTTTTCTTTGTTTTTGGAGAGTTTTCTCTCCCTTTTCTTTTTATTTCTAGCTTTGGATTGGCTTTACAACATGGTCTGTATCGGATTCCTAGTTCCCATCATCAATCCTCGTAGGGTCCTTGGCAATCGATGCTTCGAGATAGCACCACCCATGGCAACCCCCAGAACCCTGTCTTTTGAGATTTCTAGATAATCCCTCCCATGACATTCTGTAGCTAAATCTAGACCCTAGCAATCGGCATTTCGTGATAATGACACCCATGGCATTTGAACCAGCACAACGTGCTTACATGCCCCCAATGGGCTATTTAGATATCCTAAGAGACAAGCACAGAGGAGACGGTATGTTATTGCACATCTTCGAGGGGAATTTCCTGCCTTTCCATGCTGGGAACTCTTCCAAATCAACTTATGTTGATCAGCCACTCCTATCTAGGTAGCTTTTTCTCAGCACAGATTTAACACGTTTGCATGATTTTAATAATTAAGTTCATTGAACCAGACTGTGTGTAGTTTGGGATGCTTAGGTTACCGAGTCCTATAAACCAAAGGTCAGTTAACGAGGCCGAATAATCCCTAAGACTTATACCTAATACTTAAGCTTCTCATTTTCCCCAACCACTTGAGGACTACCTAGATCTTAGCGGATATTTGAATTTTTACGCCTAAAATCATAGCCCAAAAGGCCTAAGATTAGCGTTCATACTAATCTCTTTTTGTCTCTTAGCACTTTTTGTCTTTCATTTTCTTTCTTTTTGATTTGGTCTAGAACTAAGTCGATTCCTTAATCTTTTACTAATGACTATCTCTTTTTTTCTTTTCAAATTATCCTCCTTTTTGACATTTATATCACCTCCCCTTTTCCTCCTAAAAAATGATATGCAATTAATTCACTCAAAATTTCCTCCCTTCTCCATTTTTTTGTTCTTTTTCAATTTTCTATTTTTTTGGTTTTTTTGGAATATGTAATTTTTTTTATGAAACTTCAGAAGGATCATGAATTGGTAGAGTGATCATGGGATTATGTAGAGGGATTGTGGTGATTCCAAGGCTTAAAAGAAATGGGTCTAGTTAGTGTATCCCAGATGTATGGTTCCTCTCGTTCTCTGTGACTTACCAAATTGATACCTGATGAGTCATTTTGATTCTTTCCCTCTAGGTTTGAGATTATGTCCTCGAGAAATGACTCATAGATTGGGTCTTCAAATGAATTTTCCCTATAATCATCATCCCAATTAAAAGTGAATGCTTGGAGAGTGCCTTTTGAATCATAAAACTTGAAATCTGTAAAGGATTCATATTCTAGGTGAAGGTCACTCTCAGTATCGTCCAATCCTGCTTCATGGTGGTCCTTGAAACAAAAAGTCTCCATATCCATGGGCTCTAAATATGGTCTGTCCCCATGTTTCCCGACATTCCTAGGTATATCCTCAAGTTCAAAGGTGAAAGCCTCCACTGTACTCATGTCATTATGCTCGACTAGATCATCACCTAGGATGTGAAAGGTTTCTAATTCAGGTTCTAGGTTTTCTATTAAGGATATGGTCATGAGGTCCTGTATAAAACCTAGTTGTTCTGTTAAGCATTTTCCTTTTGTTGCCTCAAAAATATTAATCTCAGTTTGTTGATCTCCGAGGCAATTGTCATATGCCCTGATTCGCAATCGATTATGGCTCTCGCAGTGGCCAACAATGGTCTTCCCAAAATCACAGGCATATCCTGTATCTGTTGTGGTGTCTCCATGTTAACAATTAGGAAATCTGCTAGGTAGCTGAAATCCTTAACTTTAATTACCACATCCTCTATCATCCCAATTGGTGTGATTAGGGTTCGGTCAGCTAGTTGCAAAGTGACATGAGCGGGTTTTAGCTGTCCAATCTGTAATTCTTCAAATAGGTTGGTAGGGATGAGGTTGACTAAGGCACCCAAGTCTAGCACAGTCCGCTTGAAGTTTGTATCACTGATATTGCAAGGAATTAGCGAGGTGACTGGATCAGATTTCTTAGGGGGTAGACTATTTTGGATTATGACACTTTTATTTTTAGAAAGCACTACCTTTCCTAGTGTTTATTCTTTCATCTCCATTTTGGGTAAGTCAGGTGAGTTTGGGTTGGGAGTGAGGATATGAAGTAGTGGAATAGTGACTTGTGCATTCCTCAAAGGTCCCGTTATATCAATTTCTAACAATTCTTTAGTGTGGAGGTGAGATATGACCTAGGATAAGGGAATAGATTGGCTAGGGATTGGTTTCTGTTCTTTCATAACATTGATCATAACACAATCATGGTGGGGAGGTGGGTGGGAAAAAGTCGGACCTTGCTGTTGTTGTGGGGGTGGTGTTGGGTAAGTCATGGTGTGCTTTGGCTTGGTTGACGTGGATGGAGAAAATATGTAGGTATGAGTCACTAGACCAGGTTCAGTATAAGATGCTTGATAACGTCAGGTTTTCGACCGGTTTCGGTTATATCGTTGTAGTAAAGCCGGTTGTTACCAACGTTTCATATAAAATTTTTTTACTCGGAAAAATAAAAGAGTTCCCGAGGTCGAACTCAGGGAGCAAGTTGTATTCTAGAGATATACAAGTTCTATTACAAAAATAAAGAGAGAGAGAGAGAGATGAGAATTTGGCTTCTTCTTCTTTTCTTCTTTCTTCCTCTTTGTCTTTGGTTCTTCCTGTTCTTTGTTCTTCTTCTTCTTCTTCTTCTGCTTTCTTCAGATCTACCCCTCGTGCTCTACTTCTTCTGTTCTTCCTTGTTTCCTTTCTTTCTTTTTCTTCAGATCGTCTTCTTCTTTTCTTGCTTCTTGCTTCTCTTCATTTCTTCTTCTGCAATCGTGGTGCTTCTGCCTTCGGCTACTAAGTTTCCCTTCCTTCTTCTTCAGCCTGCCTTCTGTGTTGCTCTGGCTGCTGACTGTCCGTCGTCTGGCCCGGTGCTTCGACGACTTAACTGAGCAGTTGCTACAGTGCAGCTGCTCCTTCTTCTTCAGCGGGTCTGCTTCGTCTTCTTCTTTGGCCTGCACACTTCAGAGTTTTTTCGTCAAGAGGCAAAAACCTACTCTACCCCCCCTCCCCCGCGTATCTCTCTCTCTGAAATCACTCATCGGAAGCTCTCCCAGAGCGCTACCGGGTAATCGGGTTCGGGTCAGGCCCGGGTCCAGGCCCACCGGCGTGCGTGGTGGGCGAGGAGTGCAGGTCAGTCTAATCGGGTCGGGCCAGGTCCGCGGAGCGTGGTCACGGACGAGGCCGAGTCGGGTCGGGTCGGGTGAGAGGGACCTCACCCCGTGGTAACTGAGGCAAACAGCATAAGGCAGTTTTTGCCTTTATGCGTCCGCGCGCCTTCGAGAGATTTCGAGGTGGGACTAAATGTCCCACCCCAATTCTCTCACGCCTGCAGCAGGGATGGTGCTCCCAATTGCATCGGCTGTTGAGGCGCACAGCTCCAATTGAGGGCCAGGGTGTGTGCGCGAGACTCTTTCGCGCTGGCCGTGGCTTTTCAACCTGGGATATCTCGGCTTGGAGCAACCTCGAGCAGGCTTCGAGCTTCCTCGCCAATGGCGGTCAAGGCCTGGAACCTGAAACCAATAGCACGGCCTCTCGGCCAAATCAGACAGGCGGGGGACCTTCGCCGTGGCACGGCGAAGGTGGTCAGGGGGTCTGCAGGGGGCGAGATGGAGCTGTCAGGTCGTCCTAGGTCAAACTGTGAGCGAGGGAGTGGGTGTGTTCGGTGGGTCTGCA
The DNA here is from genome assembly GCA_037157565.1 of Thalassia testudinum. Lineage (NCBI taxonomy): Eukaryota > Viridiplantae > Streptophyta > Magnoliopsida > Alismatales > Hydrocharitaceae > Thalassia > Thalassia testudinum. The sequence continues at coordinate 64,418,331 of JAZHRO010000025.1, read as the reverse complement.
GAGGGTGTTTGGTGGGAAGTGGAGGGGCGGAAGAGGATCAGGGTGAGGAGGCGGAGGTTCTGCGGTAGTCGGCGAGCCGTGTGGGTCGCTGAGGTGATGGGAGCGGCTCGCCGGAGGGTGGTCGGAGGCGGAGAGGATGAGGGTGAACAGGGTCGGTAGAGGGCTTAATTGACTAAATCGAAAGCGGGGAAAGAAAGAGGAGGAGAAGGGGAGTAAGTCTAACTTAACTGCAGGGACGAAGGGGGAGGAATAGGGCGACAGTCGTATCGACTGTCGCCGGAGAAGATGATGCTCAGAGAGAGGGGCGGCGGCGAGCAGAGGGCTGGAGAGGTGCCAGCTGGGTGCGGCGTGGCGCGGGAAGAGCAGGGGAGGAGGTCTCTGCTGCTGGTATTGCGGCAGAGCGAAGAGGTGGAGGGGGAGGAAGTCGCCGGAGCTGGTGAGCGTCTGCCGGAGAAAGAAGAGAAGAAAGCTGGGGGTTTTCTCCGTCAGATCCAGGCTGCCTTCGTCGGTGGAGCGGCGGGGGGTATTTATAGGGTTGAAGCAGGGAGGAAGGCGGAGGGAGACGACGTGTCTCCCTCGCCGGAGAATGGTCGGAATACGAACCCATACCGTCCGTGCGTTCGCACGGCCGGTATGGGGGGCTACAGTGACCATGGGGGTGCTCCTGCGACGGCTGACGACGCAGGGCACCCCCGGTACACTTGCCAGGTCCTCCACCTCACCCTGCGCGGCGCCATGCTCCGCGCAAGGTCGCCGGAGCATGGTGCTGGCAGGGTTTTGCAGGAGGGACCTGTTTGCAAAGAACGAAGAAGAGTTAGGGGCCAAAATGCGAGGGTTCAAAAGTTGAGGGCCAAAGAGTAAATATATGAGGACCAAAGTGTGAAGTCGGTCAAGGAGGTTTCTTCTTAGGCTCAAGTTTTTATACATGACTAATTAGGACCTAAGGAATCTGATGGTGAATTTTATTTTCATATTAAACCTTGTTTGACCGGTCAATTTGCGCAAAAACCCAAATTAAGTTATTAATTGGGCATGGTTCTCAATGTAGGTCAAAATGGGTTCTAAAGGCCAAATTGATGGTTCTAAACCCCAGAGATTATTTTTCTATGAATTTTAGAGGGTTTATTCTATTTTTACTTTGCCTCGAACCTTGTGAATTGAAGTGGGTTGTTTTAGGGTTACAGATTATCATTTGGTTCCTTGGAAGTGCTGTAGCCCTTGCTAGATCATCTCATCCCACTTTTATTCTTATTAAGCTGTTTTGACCTATGTTTGGGCCCTGAATTACCCTGTATGCAGATTATACTGGTAAAATTGCACTTTTACCCCTTATGACTTATTTTCTTCTCAAACTCAGAATTCTCTGAGTTAAGCTTTTCCTTGAGATATGTAGGAGCTTTTATCCTTTGTATTGGGTCAAAATGAGCTAGTTATGGCTCATGATGAGGTTCTCATCATACCCCCATGCCTAGCTTTTGCTAGTCCCTTAGCAAAAAAAAAAAAAACTTAAGGTTTCAACCCTTGTTCTAGACCATGAAGTTTTCAATGGTTTTAGATAAGTGCCTTTTTATTTGAGCATAGATTAGGTTAGAATGCTGACCATAGGCCTAAAAGATACTCTAGTACCAATCAAGATCCAAATCTGTCTAGCCTTAGCCTCAGTCTTTTAGCAAAGGTTTTTAAGGCCCACAAGAACTAACCTAAGGTTTATTGGACTTCGTGGTTAAAGCACCCGTGCTTGAAATGATTTTAGCCCTGGCTCAGTTCGCAGTGCGTTTTGTAAGAGAGAGATAGAAAGTTTTTTCTATTTGGAGAGTTTTCTCTCTCTTTTTCTTTTTAGTTCTAGTCTAGGATTGGCTTTTCAACACGGTCTGTATCAGATTCCTTGCTCCCATCATCAATCCTCAAGGGTTCCTGGCGATCGATGCTTCGAGATAGCACCGCCCATGGCAACCCCCGGAACCCTGGCTATTGAGATTTCGAGATAATCCCATCCATGGTATTCCGTGGCCGAATCCAGACCCTGGCAATTGACACTTCGAGATAATGCCATCCATGGAATCTGAACCAGCAGAGTGCTTACATGCCCCCCGTAGGATATGTAAATATCCTAAGAGACAAGCACCGAGGAGATGATATTTTGTTACGCATCTTCGAGGGGATTTCCCGCCTCTCCGCGCTGGGAACTCGTCCAAATCAACTTGTGTTGATCGGCCATTCCTATTCTAGGTGTTCTTTTCAGATTTTTGCGACGCTTCTGCGTGATTTTGATTTTTACGCTTACTGAACCAGGCTGTGTGTGAGATTAGGGTGCTTAGGTTACTGAGTCCCGTAAACCAAAAATTAGTTAACGAGGCCGAATACTCCCTAAGCCTTAGACCTAATACTTCAGCTTTTCATTTTCCTCAACCTCTTGAGGAGTGTCCAGATCTTAATGGGTACTAAGAGTCTATTCAAGAATGCCTAAGGTTTGCATTCTTACTAATCTCATTGTGCACTTTTTAGTTATTTTCTTGAATGAGGTCTAGAACTTAGGTTAATTCCTTAGTTTCTTACTAATGACTATCACTCTTTTCTTATAATTTTGTGCTCCTTTTTCATTTTGTTTCTTCTCTCCTTCACAAAATTTTCCTTCTCCTCTTTTCCTCTTATTCTTTTTCGAAAAATTTTTTAATTTTTATGGTATTTTTGGCATATGTGAATTTTTTTGTTTGAAACCTTTTCTTACAAGTTTTTTTGCACTTTCCTACCCCCCCATGCCTAAGATTTGCAATGTCCTCATTGTAACCTAGGGGGTCTTAGTTCAGGGTGAACTTCGAGTGCTGAAAGGTGTCAGAACAAGTTTCAGGTTTTCAAAGAGAATGACGGGCTGCCTCCCGTTAAGCGCTGAGTTTTACGCCATCGGCTGGGCGCAATAAGCTCAAGGGGAAAGGAGGATATGAGATGCCTCAGCCAAATCAGTAGAAGTTACATCAATGAACGGCTTGAGTCTTTGACCATTCACGATGAAAGGTTCAGAATCGTGGCTGAGTGGACTGATTTCGATTGCTCCATTTCCAAAAACCTGTCGGACCAAATATGGTCCGACCCACTTAGATCTCAGTTTTCCTGGGAAGAGTTTGAGTCGGGCATCAAAGAGTAGGACCTTTTGACCAGGATGAAAGATCTTTCTCGAGATGTGTTTGTCGTGGAAGGCTTTAACCCGCTCCTTGTAGATTTGCGAGTTCTCGTACGCGTCTGTGCGTAATTCATCGATCTCGCTGATTTGGAGTTTTCTGTGGGTCCCAGCCTTGGAAAGATCTAGATTACAGTTCCGTACTGCCCAATAGGCTCTATGCTCCAGTTCGACGGGAAGGTGGCATGCCTTTCCGTACACCAATCTAAAGGGAGACATGCCCAATTGGGTCTTGTGGGCGGTCCTATAGGCCCACAATGCTTCCGGAAGTCGGGACGACCAGTCCTTCCTGTCAGGTCGAACAGTGACCTGTAGGATTTTCTTGATCTCCCGATTCGACAGCTCAGCTAGACCATTAGTTTGGGGGTGGTAAGGAGTAGAGATTCGGTGAGACACCCTGTATTTGGTCATCAGTGACCTAAACTGAGCATTTGTGAAATGGGTCCCCCCATCAGAGATTATTGCACGAGGAATCCCGAACCTTGAGAAAATGTGTTGATGAATGAATTTGAGAACGATTTTGTGATCACAGGTTCGGGTCGGTATGGCTTCGATCCATTTGGACACGTAGTCCACAGCCAACAGAATGTATTCGAAACCATCCGAAGCAGGAAAGGGGCCCATAAAATCAATCCCCCAAACATCAAAGATTTCGCATACTAGAATCGGTTGCATAGGCATCATGTCGCGATGGCTCATGTTGCCCAAAGTCTGGCAACGACTGCATGCCTTGCAATGACTGTATGCGTCTTTGAACAGTGTGGGCCAGTAAAAGCCGCACTGGAGGACTTTTGATGCGGTTTTATGCCCGGCAAAATGGCCACCGCATGCCTGGTCATGGCAGAAAGAGAGGATATTGTTGACTTCCCCTTCCGGGATACATCTCCGGATGATCTGATCGGCACCTATGCGGAAGAGGTACGGGTCTTCCCACATGTAATACTTGGCATCGGAGCGTAATTTGTCTTTCTTGGCCTTCGGCCAATCGGACGGGGTCTGATGAGATGCCAAGTAATTTACAATATTAGCAAACCATGGAAGGCTAGTACCAATAGTCAGCAGGTGCTCATCGGGAAAATGCTCAGTGATGGGTCCGGAAGGGTCTATCATTTCAGAAGGAAGACGGGACAAGTGATCAGCTACCACGTTTTGTTTTCCCGCTTTATCGCGAATCTCGAGGTCAAATTCTTGCAACAGCAAGATCCATCGGATCAATCGAGGTTTCGCGTCCTTCTTTGCAAGGAGATGCCTCACAGCCGTGTGATCCGAGTATATGATGACATGGGAACCCAGGAGGTATGATCTGAATTTCTCTAAGGCAAATACTACAGCTAGCAGCTCTTTCTCAGTAACTGTATAGTTACGCTGAGCCTCATCGAGTGTTTTGCTGGCGTAGTAAATGACCACAGGTTTCTTGTCATTTTTCTGCCCCAAAACCGCTCCTACAGCGAAGTCGGATGCATCACACATGATCTCAAAGGGTTGAGACCAATCAGGGGACTGTAGGATCGGGGCTTGGGTGACTCGGTCACGCAGGATTTCAAATGCTTGAGTGCATTCCTTGGAGATTTCGAAGGGAACATCCTTGGAGAGAAGAGTGGTCAGGGGGCGTGCGATTTTTGAAAAATCAGGGATAAATCGTCGATAAAAACCGACATGCCCTAAAAAGGATCGGATGTCCCTGATCGAGCTAGGCATAGGAAGGCGAGAAATCAGATTAACCTTAGCTCGATCCACTTGGATACCTTTCTCCGAAATTGAGTGTCCCAGGACAATTCCCTCAGGCACCATGAAATGGCTCTTTTCCCAGGAAAGAACCAAATTCACGTCGATGCACCGCCTGAGTATCTGGACCAAGTGCTGGAGGCAATCGTCGAATGATGCTCCGAAAACTGAAAAGTCATCCATGAAGACTTCCAGATAATCACCTACCATATCTGAGAATATGGCAAGCATGCATCGCTGAAAAGTAGCGGGTGCATTGCAAAGACCAAAAGGCATCCTTCGGAAAGCGTATGTTCCGAAGGGGCAGGTGAATGTGGTCTTTTCTTGGTCCTCAGGATGGATTGCCACCTGGTTATAACCGGAGTACCCGTCAAGGAAGCAGAAGAACCTATTTCCCGCTAATTTTTCGAGAATTTGATCAATGAAGGGTAGTGGGAAATGATCCTTCTTCGTGGAGGAATTGAGTCGACGGTAATCTATGCAGACTCTCCACGAGTTGGCTAATCGGGTAGGAATGATTTCTCCGGTCTCAGTCGTTATAGTGGTGAGTCCTGCCTTTTTAGGCACGACCTGAATCGGGCTCACCCAACGACTATCGGAGATCGGGTAGATGATCCCGGCATCTAACCACTTGATGATCTCCTTTTTCACGACCTCCTGCAGATTGGGGTTTAAGCGTCTCTGCATTTCACGAGAAGGTCGTGTGCCCTCTTCTGAATAGATATGATGAGTACAATAAGAGGGACTTATTCCAGTCAAATCATCGAGGGTCCATCCGATGGCTCTGCGATGTTGCTGGAGGACAACAATCAGACGGTATTCCTGTTCAGGATTGAGGTTGGAATTGATGATCACAGGAAGGGTCTGATTAGAACCCAAAAAGATGTATTTCAAATGAGCAGGAAGGGGTTTCAGTTCAAGGATGGGGTTTTCAGCAGCAGCGGGTGGTTCAGTATAGATGTGAGGTTCAAGGGTGGGAGTTACTGGGTTGTTCACATCCGGAATGGACTCCTCTATTTGCGGGTCAAGATCCTTCTGTGGTTGATGAGGAATACTCAAGTCATTCTGGAGGTGTGATTCATCAACCAAAGTCTTGATGTCACAAATTTGTTCGATGACGCCGCAATTAATTCCTTGTTGGGCCTTAAATATATCAATTTTCAGTGTTTGATCTCCAAACTTAAGCTCTATTTGGCCCTCCTCACAGCTGATGTTGGCTCTAGCAGTAGCCAAGAAAGGTCTCCCTAGAATGATTGGTGTATCCCTAGGGTTCTCAGGTGCATCCATGTCTAAGACTATAAAGTCCACTGGAAAATAGAAATCCCGTACTCTTACGATAACATCCTCGAGAATCCCTTTTGGTGACTTTATAGATCGATCTGCTAATTGTAATGTCACCTCAGTTGGTTTCAGCTCAGATTCTTCCAGATGGTCAAGTAAGGATGTGGGTATCAGATTTATAGATGCACCTAAGTCTAATAATGCTCTGTCCAATTGGGTACCACCTATCTTACAGGAGATCAGGGGAGTTCCAGGATCTTTTGCCTTGGGTGGGAGTCTACTAAGGATTACAGAGCTGGCTTGCTCTGACAGAACAATTGGGCTCCCTCCCTTGGTTCGCGGCTTACGCTGGGGTGTACATATATTCTTTAGAAATCGTGCGTAAGCTGGTACGTGGCGGATTGCATCCATCAAGGGGATGTTTATGTGGACCTGCTCAAAGAGCTTGACCAGGTCCTCCTCAGGGGCCACGGGTTTGGTGGTCTTCTTTCCCTTGGTCAGGGCTTCGGGAAACGGGATCTTGGTTGGTTCCTCTAGGATAGGTCCTGGTTGTGGGTCTGGAACAGCGGTACCTTGGATAACTATCCTAGGGTCATGATTATCAGGCTGGGCGTGGTTTGGATAATGCTGGTCCTGAGTTGTCTTACCACTACGTGTTGTTACAGAATTTAATCCGGCCTGATTTTGGTTTGGATTTGGTAGGAGGGGTGGCTGCTGCTGAAATCCCGTACGAGAAGTAGAGGCTTCCATCTCGTCTGGAGATGGAGCAGTGGGGGCCTGATAAATCCATTGAGCTTGGCCTAAATTTGGATTCATAACGCGCTTCTGGGTTGGCACGTTATTTGGGTTAGGAAGGGGTTGGGAAGGGAGTGTGCCTGGCTGGCGAGAATTTGCCAACTGGGCCAGCTGAGTTTTAACTTCAGTAAGCTCGTCCTTGTGCTGTTTTTGAATGGCCGCATTCGATTTTTGAATGTCAGCCAGAGTCTGAAGGATTAAGGACATTTGATCTTGATTTGGCCCTGATGGATAAGTAGGGTTGGGCCGAGGCTGAGGCGGCTGGTAGTGATGAGAGGGCTGTGGGCGGGACTGAAAAGGTGGTCTTTGGGTTTGAGAATTTCCCGCCCACTGAAAATTTGGATGGTTTCGCCATCCAGGGTTGTAAGTGTTGGAGAATGGGTCGTTCTGGATGGCGTTGAGGTCCTCGCAGGTCTGAGGAACCTCCTGAGAATCAGGGAAAGGGGGAATGGAGTTCCCCCGGCTGGTGAAGAAAGGATCGGATGATCTTCCAGTCCAAGAATCAGATGGGGATGGATATGGATCCATCCCAGGGGAGGATCGGTGTAGGATGTTTTGCACAGTCTCCTGTGTGGAAGGAGGTTGTGCAAAGGAGTTACGCGCAGAGGTGGCTCGCTGCAAGTGCTGAGTCAGCTCATCCACCTTCTTTTCAATAATTGAGACCTTGTCCAATCGACTGGCCATTAATTCCAGGTCGACTGATGCGGACAGGCCCTGCGTCTCATGTGCTCCCTTAAGATTCGTCGCTGCGCGGGTATTCGTCCTGTCGAATAATCCCATGGAGTCATTGTTGATGGAGTTCTCGCACATGTTTTCGAGAATCTCCCATACGGTGTCTTCATGTTGACCCATGATGTTTCCTCCGCAGGTTGCATTGACGAAAAGGCGGATGTCCTCACGGAGTCCCTGGTAAAAAGATTGGACTTGTTCCCATTTAGGAACTCCGTGATGGGGGCACTTCCTCATGAGATCCTGAAAATGATCCCATGCCTCATGGAGAGGTTCTCCTGATTGTTGAGTGAAGTGTGTAATCTGATGGCGCAAGGCGTTGGTCCGACCAACGGGAAAGAACTTTTTCAAAAACTCGGATTGAAGTTCTTCCCAAGTGTTGATCGGCCGGGTCTGAGTTTGATACCAATGGGCGGCCTTGTCCATAAGAGAAAAGGAGAACATCTTCATGAGAAGAATATCCCGATTTTGCGCATCTGATCCAAAAGTGTGGGCCAGATGCTTAAGCTGTTTGATGTGCTGGAAGGGATCTTCAGAATTAAGCCCATGGAATTTAGGTATAGCGTGAATCATGTTGGGCTTTAGTTCGGAATCAGGTCCTCCAATCGGGATTCTAACTCGAGGCTCAATTGCCACCGCAGCAGGATTGTAGTGGTCCCGCATCATAGGACGCTGTGGTGGGTGCACGAAGTTTTGGAAGAGGTCATTGAGTCGCTGGAGCTGGTGTTCCAGATTATTTTCTTCCTCAACTGGCTGAGCCATGATGGGGGAAGAAGAAAAACTTGGTTCTGAATCAGAAGAGAGAATAATGTGAGGGTGTTGCTGCACAAACACGGGCGTCGAGGCTTGGCCTTGACGAGAGTGAATTTCTAAAGGAGGTCTTAAGGGTGGTCTTAGAGACCTCCTTCCGTACATGCACAGTTGGGAGAGGTAAGTTTAGAAGGTGATGGACCCAATCAAGACACCCAAAAATGTGTTGGGTGACTATAGAGGTGCGGGGCAGATGGACCCCTTGATCAGAAAGATCGTCCACCTGAGAATTACCTGGGCAGCCAGAGAGGGAGAGTCCCGCGAAGACCCCTACACGGTAGAGCGTCCCCACGGGTTACAGGGTTTCCCCCACCCGACCTCTCTTGTCACTGCGGTTCCAGGTAGACCAGAATGGGGATCTTGACCTCTTAAGTCTACCAATTTTAAGATCAGGGTGCTTAAGGTTTCACTTGAACTTTAGTCTTTTTAAGTGCAAAGAGTGACCTAATTTAAGGTTGGTTAACCCAAGGGGTCAACTTTACCTATTGTTTTCTTTAAGAGCTTTTAGGTCCTGTCTTTTAGGGTTCAAGTGTTTAGAGAGAGCCAATTGTTTAGGATTTTTCTTGTATAGGTATTTTCAGACCAGGGCTTGGGCACACTTCATTTGGTTTTCTCAATTCTTGAGTTAAGTAGTGTGTCTCTAAATCCCTAGTGTTGGATCCTAGGTTGGCTCTACTTGGTCCAGTTAATTCTTTGTTGGGTAATTAGGGCTCAAGCAAGAATGTGTTAGCCCTTAAATACCCTTGATAGTGTGCAGAAATAATGAGTTGAAAACATGCAACTTTTATGGTTACTAAATATGGAAGACAGGTTAGCCCTATATTGCTTGTTCTTTTCTTTTCTTTCTCTTTAGAGTGTAGGGGTTAATAGTGAGAGAAAAGATTTACCTGTCTTCGGAGTGGTTGTCGTGTGGTTGCTTGTCTTCTTGAGTTCCTGTAGCTGCACAAAAGAGAGGAGATTATCAGAAATTAAAAGATACAGGAATGTTTACCTCTAGAATAGCCGTTGCTCCCCGGCAGCGGCGCCAAAATGATAACGTCAGGTTTTCGACCGGTTTCGGTTATATCGTTGTAGTAAAGCCGGTTGTTACCAACGTTTCATATAAAATTTTTTTACTCGGAAAAATAAAAGAGTTCCCGAGGTCGAACTCAGGGAGCAAGTTGTATTCTAGAGATATACAAGTTCTATTACAAAAATAAAGAGAGAGAGAGAGAGATGAGAATTTGGCTTCTTCTTCTTTTCTTCTTTCTTCCTCTTTGTCTTTGGTTCTTCCTGTTCTTTGTTCTTCTTCTTCTTCTTCTTCTGCTTTCTTCAGATCTACCCCTCGTGCTCTACTTCTTCTGTTCTTCCTTGTTTCCTTTCTTTCTTTTTCTTCAGATCGTCTTCTTCTTTTCTTGCTTCTTGCTTCTCTTCATTTCTTCTTCTGCAATCGTGGTGCTTCTGCCTTCGGCTACTAAGTTTCCCTTCCTTCTTCTTCAGCCTGCCTTCTGTGTTGCTCTGGCTGCTGACTGTCCGTCGTCTGGCCCGGTGCTTCGACGACTTAACTGAGCAGTTGCTACAGTGCAGCTGCTCCTTCTTCTTCAGCGGGTCTGCTTCGTCTTCTTCTTTGGCCTGCACACTTCAGAGTTTTTTCGTCAAGAGGCAAAAACCTACTCTACCCCCCCTCCCCCGCGTATCTCTCTCTCTGAAATCACTCATCGGAAGCTCTCCCAGAGCGCTACCGGGTAATCGGGTTCGGGTCAGGCCCGGGTCCAGGCCCACCGGCGTGCGTGGTGGGCGAGGAGTGCAGGTCAGTCTAATCGGGTCGGGCCAGGTCCGCGGAGCGTGGTCACGGACGAGGCCGAGTCGGGTCGGGTCGGGTGAGAGGGACCTCACCCCGTGGTAACTGAGGCAAACAGCATAAGGCAGTTTTTGCCTTTATGCGTCCGCGCGCCTTCGAGAGATTTCGAGGTGGGACTAAATGTCCCACCCCAATTCTCTCACGCCTGCAGCAGGGATGGTGCTCCCAATTGCATCGGCTGTTGAGGCGCACAGCTCCAATTGAGGGCCAGGGTGTGTGCGCGAGACTCTTTCGCGCTGGCCGTGGCTTTTCAACCTGGGATATCTCGGCTTGGAGCAACCTCGAGCAGGCTTCGAGCTTCCTCGCCAATGGCGGTCAAGGCCTGGAACCTGAAACCAATAGCACGGCCTCTCGGCCAAATCAGACAGGCGGGGGACCTTCGCCGTGGCACGGCGAAGGTGGTCAGGGGGTCTGCAGGGGGCGAGATGGAGCTGTCAGGTCGTCCTAGGTCAAACTGTGAGCGAGGGAGTGGGTGTGTTCGGTGGGTCTGCAGAGGGTGTTTGGTGGGAAGTGGAGGGGCGGAAGAGGATCAGGGTGAGGAGGCGGAGGTTCTGCGGTAGTCGGCGAGCCGTGTGGGTCGCTGAGGTGATGGGAGCGGCTCGCCGGAGGGTGGTCGGAGGCGGAGAGGATGAGGGTGAACAGGGTCGGTAGAGGGCTTAATTGACTAAATCGAAAGCGGGGAAAGAAAGAGGAGGAGAAGGGGAGTAAGTCTAACTTAACTGCAGGGACGAAGGGGGAGGAATAGGGCGACAGTCGTATCGACTGTCGCCGGAGAAGATGATGCTCAGAGAGAGGGGCGGCGGCGAGCAGAGGGCTGGAGAGGTGCCAGCTGGGTGCGGCGTGGCGCGGGAAGAGCAGGGGAGGAGGTCTCTGCTGCTGGTATTGCGGCAGAGCGAAGAGGTGGAGGGGGAGGAAGTCGCCGGAGCTGGTGAGCGTCTGCCGGAGAAAGAAGAGAAGAAAGCTGGGGGTTTTCTCCGTCAGATCCAGGCTGCCTTCGTCGGTGGAGCGGCGGGGGGTATTTATAGGGTTGAAGCAGGGAGGAAGGCGGAGGGAGACGACGTGTCTCCCTCGCCGGAGAATGGTCGGAATACGAACCCATACCGTCCGTGCGTTCGCACGGCCGGTATGGGGGGCTACAGTGACCATGGGGGTGCTCCTGCGACGGCTGACGACGCAGGGCACCCCCGGTACACTTGCCAGGTCCTCCACCTCACCCTGCGCGGCGCCATGCTCCGCGCAAGGTCGCCGGAGCATGGTGCTGGCAGGGTTTTGCAGGAGGGACCTGTTTGCAAAGAACGAAGAAGAGTTAGGGGCCAAAATGCGAGGGTTCAAAAGTTGAGGGCCAAAGAGTAAATATATGAGGACCAAAGTGTGAAGTCGGTCAAGGAGGTTTCTTCTTAGGCTCAAGTTTTTATACATGACTAATTAGGACCTAAGGAATCTGATGGTGAATTTTATTTTCATATTAAACCTTGTTTGACCGGTCAATTTGCGCAAAAACCCAAATTAAGTTATTAATTGGGCATGGTTCTCAATGTAGGTCAAAATGGGTTCTAAAGGCCAAATTGATGGTTCTAAACCCCAGAGATTATTTTTCTATGAATTTTAGAGGGTTTATTCTATTTTTACTTTGCCTCGAACCTTGTGAATTGAAGTGGGTTGTTTTAGGGTTACAGATTATCATTTGGTTCCTTGGAAGTGCTGTAGCCCTTGCTAGATCATCTCATCCCACTTTTATTCTTATTAAGCTGTTTTGACCTATGTTTGGGCCCTGAATTACCCTGTATGCAGATTATACTGGTAAAATTGCACTTTTACCCCTTATGACTTGTTTTCTTCTCAAACTCAGAATTCTCTGAGTTAAGCTTTTCCTTGAGATATGTAGGAGCTTTTATCCTTTGTATTGGGTCAAAATGAGCTAGTTATGGCTCATGATGAGGTTCTCATCAATGCTTGACCTTGGATTTGGTTTACAATGTGTTTTTGGGTCAACATGTTAGGATTTAGCAGAGGTTGGGAGAGAAGTGCACCATATTGGCGGGGATATGCCATCTGGGCGAGTTGATTGCGAACCTCTATGATCTTGTCTTTGTGCTGTTTTTGCATAGCGGCATTAGTCTTCTGAAGATCAGCCAGAGTCTGAAGGATAAGAGTCATTTGATCTGCATGAGTCGGTTCAGATTGATAAGTTGGGTTGGGCCGAGGCTGAGGCGGCTGATATGGACGAGGAGCTTGTGGTAGGGGCTAATATTGAGGTCTCTAATTTTGATTGTTCCCTAACTATTTGAAATTAGGATGATTACACCATCCAGGGTTGTAGGTGTTTGAGAATGGATCATTCTGAATGACGTTGAGGTCCTCACAGGTCTGAGGAGCATCGGAAAAGTCAGAATACAAGGGTTCAGAGTTCCCTCAACTAGAATAGGTAGGTCCAGAGTTTCCTCCGAAACCAGAATCAGACGGGGGTGGATACGGGTCCGTCCCCTGAGAAGATTGATGACAGATGTTATGCACAGCCACCCTACCAGTGGGTGGTTGCTCGAATGAGTTTTGTGAAGAGGTGGCTCACTGCAAGTGTCGAGTTAGCTCATCCACATCCTTCTCAATAATAGAGACCTTGTCCAGGTGACTGGCCATCAGTTCCAAGTCGACGGAAGAGGACAGGTCCTACGTCTCATGTGCTCCCTTTGGATTTGTCAATGCACAAGCATTCTTCTGATCGAACATGCCCATGGATTCATTATTGATGGAGTTCTCACACATATTCTCGAGAATCTCCTACATGGTGTCTTCGTGTTGACCCATGATGTGTCCTCCATAGGTCGCATTAACGAATAATCGAATATCCTCACGGAGTCCATGGTAAAAAGACTGGACTTATTCCCATTTAGGAACTCCATGGTGGGGGCACTTTCGCATGAGATCCAGAAAATGATCCCATGCCTTGTGAAGCAGTTCTCCTACTTGCTGCATGAAATGTGTGATCTAGTGCCATAAAGCATTTGTCCGACCAACAGGGAAGAACTTTCTCAGAAACTCAGATTGAAGTCCGGCCCAAGTGTTGATTGGATGCGTTTGGGTTTGGTACCAGTGAGCAGCCTTATCCATGAGAGAGAAGGAGAACATTTGCATGAGTACGACATCCCGATTTTGAGCTTCTAACCCGAAGGTCTGGGCTAGATGCTTGAGTTGCTTGATATGTTGGAAAGAATCCTTGGAATTATGCCCATGTAATTTGGGAATAACATGAATCATGTTGGGCTTGAGTTTAGTATCAGGACCTCCAGCGGGGAATTGTACTTGAGGTTCGATTGCCACTACAGTGGGATTGTAGTGATCTCGCAGCATAGGATGCTGTGGTGGGTTCACAATGGCTTGGAATAGATCATTGAGGCGCTGAAGCTGATTTTCAAGATTGTTTTCTTCTGCTAATTGCTCCATGATGATGGATGAAGGAGAATTAGGTTCAGATGAATGAGAAGAGATCAATCGGGTTGGGTTGTTGCATAAACAAGGAGGTCGAGGCTTGGCCTCGACTAGAATAAGTAGCTAATGGAGGCCTCAAGGATGGTCTTAGAGACCTCCTCCTGGACATTCACCGATGGAGTAGATGAGAGGTAGAATGTGATGGACCCAATCAAGACACCCAAAAAATTTTTGGGTGACTATAGAGGTTTGGGGTGGATGATACCCCTTAGTCAGAAAGTCGTTCACCTAAGAATTACCTGGGTAGCCAGAGAGGGAGAGTCCCACAAAGACCCCTACATGGTAGAGCGCCCCCACAAGTTACAAGGTTTGCCCCACCCGACCTCTCTTGTCACTGATGATCCAAGTAGACCAGAATAGGGACTTGACCTCTTAAGTCTAACAATTTTAAGTTAAGAGAAAGGGTGCTTATGATTTCACTTGAACTTTAAGATGTTTTTTGTGCAAAGTAACCTAATTTGAAGATTGGTTAACCCAACAAGGTGGGTTAACTTCACCTGTTTTATCCTTTGAGAAGTTTAGGTCCCTCTTTTAGTGTTCAAATGAAATTAAGAGCCTGATTTTAGGGTTTGCTTGTATTGATCAATTCAATCAATGCTTAGGCACACATTGTTTGAGAAGATTAATTCTTGGTTAAGCAAGTGTGTCCCTAAAACCCTAAATTGGAATCCTTAATTGGCTCTGATTTGGTCCAATTTAATTTGTCCAAATGTGGTACCTAGGGCTTCATGCAAGAAGGTGATAGGCCTAGATACCTTAAGATCTTAAGTAGGTGCACAAATTAGGGTTTGAATGTTGTCTAAATAGAATGTATCAAATCAGGCAACTTTGATGATTTATCTAATAATATAATGCAAGTAGCCCTAATTGATTTTTTCCCTTTTCTAGCATTTTAGAATCAGGGGCATAGAAGGATTTAAATGGAGTTTACCTATCCCTAGAGTGGCTGATGTGCAGTTGATCTTCCTTTAATGAGTCCCTAAAATAGATCACAATCAAAAGAGATGTAGCACGTTAGTATCAAATCTGATATTGCAATCAAAAGATCTAAATTGTGTGTTGCTTCCCGGCAACGGTGCCAAAATGTTAATCACTTGAAATCGAGTTTTAAATCGTTGCATTGCAGTATAGTCGAAATCTCGCGAAAAACAGATAAAATTTATACTCGAAAAGTCCAAGGTCATTTGTTCGGAGCAAGTAGGAATTCGATTCTCAAGATTGCAATTTTAAACAACAGAGATAAGAAATCATGATAAGAAATTGATTCAGAATAATGTAGCAATAATATCAAGTGTCAAACTACAAAAAAGGAATGGAGTAAATCGGTGATATGAATTACCAATTACTCCCTACAATAATAGTAAGTGGAACTCAATAACTATGTAGAAATAAACTCAAATCAGCTATCTGATTGAATGATCAGACATCTTAAACGTTTTGGGTGAACAGTAATCTCTCTTCTAATTTCTTCTTCTCTCTTCTCTTTCTTCTTCGGCTCTGTCTTCTTTCTTCCTCTTCTTTTTTTCTTCTTCTTCAACTGCTTTCCTTCTTCTAGAGGGGCAAATGATCATCAAATTTGGCTAAGTATCAGCCACTTCTCCAGAGAGGAAAACCCCCTAACCCCCGCATGCTATCCTCTCTTTCTTTCCTTGGGTCATGCTCTCCCAGAGCCTTCAACAGTACCAGGTATACGAGTAATCTGACTTAGAGCGCACACAGGTCTAGGCTTACCGGCAGTGGATGGTGAGCAAGGAGTGGATAGCATAGGTTGGTAATCGGGTCTATGCCAGGTCCACGGGGGCAGTGTCGCGGACGAGGCACGTGAGGGGTGTGAGGGACCTCACCCCTTGTGTCTAAGGCAACAAGGCTATAACACAAAATCAATTTAACTTGCTGTAGCCATTCGTAAACTTCCGATGTGAGACTTTGTCGACCCCTGTTCTTTGCGCAGCAGGTAGTAGTAGCTCCTTCGTCCAATTCCAGTCAAGGCCCGATCAAAGGACTCAATTGGTCCCTGGGTTATGTTCTTGGAAGTCTTCCGCTACATTTGGAATCGAAGACCTAGAGCTGCAGGTCTAAAGAATGCTTGGAGTAAGCTTCAAAGCTCGTGTGTTAATGGCGATGGGGGTCGGTACCCGAAAACAATAATATGTCCTTTTGGCCACATCAGAAAGATCAAGAACGATCACCGGAGCATAGTGAGTGTGACGGTGGCAGTGTTGTGCTGTGAGCGTGTGCGAAGAGGTCTGTCGACCTCGTGGAGGGTGGCTAGATGTTGGCGGGGAGTTCGGAGGGGCAATCGTCCTAACAAAGTTAGGGCTTTTGCTCCTAAGGTCGAGGTGGAGGTGTGGAGTGTGGAAACGACGGCATAGGTGGTCTGCGGTGGCCTCTAGCACTCGCCAAAGGTCTACCAGTGAGATGGAAGATGGAGTCCGAAGGGTGTTGGCAGGGTCTAAGCGATATGTTGGAGATGCTGACGTGATGAGGAGAAACTGAGGACTCGATTGAGAGTGGTAGCAGATGACGAGGAGTGGAGATGGCACTGGTTGCGGTATGGCCGATGCTAGAAAAGGAAGGAGCTCCGGTAGGGGTTGGACGGTGAGGACGAGGAAGATAGAGGCGCTGGTTGGTACTACACGATGCGGAGGAGAGAGGAAAGGATAAATCTATCATCGGTATTGCAAATAGATGACAAAAGGAGGCAAGGGGAGTTGCCAAATGTCAAGGAGTACTTTGGCCGAGAAAGAGGAGAGGAATTGGAGGTGTTCCAGGCTGAATTCGAGCATAGGATCTTTGGTCTGATCTGGGGAGTCTTTTATAGGTCATCAGGAGGTGAACGAAGCTTGAGAATCAAGCTTTCAAGCTTGGAAAGCTTTGCTAGAGATAGAAACCCAAATTTCAATTGATTCGCATGTCACTTTGGGCAAGACTTGGAGCCCAAGATGTGGCTCAAATGGAAGGCAACTTCGTTAAGAAGCTGAGTATCTATTTTGGGACTGATTGATTGAGAATTGAGCGAGAAATTCTCACTCGATTTCAACAGTGAAGCTCAAAGTTGCTTTTAATGGCACCAGGAACCTATTTGTGAAAATGATGACAAAGTTAGGGGCCTTTTTGTATGGATTTTGAAAGTTAAGGGCATATGTGTGATCATACAGGACCAAGTTACAAACTAGGTCAAGACAATCTTAGATTGAGCCCAAATTTTGATACAAACCTAATTTGGACCTAAGAAATCTAATGGTGAAGTTGGATTTTGGTTTTGACCTCGTTTGACTGGATAATTTATGCAAAAGCCTAAATTAGGGCAAATGTTAGTCTGAGACTCTATTTTGGGTCAAGATGGATTTTGATGGTCAAATTGAGGGTAGCAAACCTAGAGAATATTTTTATATGAATTTTAGAGGATTTAGATGAATTTTATCCAGACCAGAACCTCAGTTAATTAAGCAGATTTATTTTTAAGGTTTCATAAGTCATTTAATTCTCAAAGCACGTGAAAACCCTTTTCTGTCTGTCTTATCCCACTTGTTAGCCTTTTAAGATCATTTGACCCTTAATTAACCCCTAAGAAAACCTGTGGTTATTCTGCTCATGATATGATGGTAAAATTATAGTTTTAACCCTAGTTTCTTGTCTTTCCCTCAGAATGATTATGCAGTGACTTAGGGTTCTCTGGCGGTTATGTAGGAGCATTTAATGACTTAATTAGATCAAATTGAGCTAGTTATAGCTCATGATGGTGTTCCCATCAGTGATCCTCCCTAAAGCTCAAAAATTTTAGTCACCACCAAACACGGCAAAGAGGGATGCAAGTAGGGTCAAGCCCTTCCTTTGAAGCATTACTTTCACGGTGCTTCTTAACTACCCTCAATCAGTAATGTTTGGAGGCAACTTCACCTCTGAACTAAAGTTTGGGTCACTTTTGACCACAGCAGTAGGAAGCTCTAGTCCTAGTGGTTCCAAACCTAAGGAGTGTCTAAAAGCGTGCCTTGGTGCACAAGATTCAAGTGTGCATACACCATAAAAGATTTTGAATTTTGAATCATACTCAAAGTTTGAAAATCAAGTCCTTGGTTTTTAAACGTCAATCCTTTAATTAGTCCTTTTTTCAAAAAGTTAAATGTGACCACTTGTTAGATCTATTCAATACAGATTAGGTGGTCTTGAAATTAATCCAAATGCATTTGCATGAGAGGTAGAAATGCAAAGTTAGAAGTGCATACTTGATTCCAGGATTCTTCATGCAATATGCAAGGTAGGAAATTAGATCTAGATGCTGCTCATTCAATCCTAAATGATTCGACCTATGGGCAAGCAACTTGTGTTTTTTTTTTAATTTTTATATATATCTACTTATGCACAAACAAACAAAAGGATAAACAACCACAAATAAAATAGAAACCTGGATCTAAAGAAAAGGGAACAGACTCCAAAAAAGTTACCCACGTAAGGGCATAAAAGAAAGTCGGGGAACAAACCCCTAAAATGTACCCTGGAATAAGGGTCTCAAACCAAATGTATGTGCAAGAAAATAAAGTTCTAAACCTAAATTCTATCTACAGCTGAATGGATGAGATGAGGATGTGGTCCTCAAGATATCTCTTCTAGTGGTGGAAACAAAGTCCACCAAGGCACTGTAGAGGAGGGTGTGATGCTCCTTCTCCCAGTGTTGCGACCCTACTAGCGACATCAAGGATCGCCTGATCTCTGAGGCTAGTGCGACAAAATGTCTCCAAATACGTGTACCTCACACCAAACAGATAATTGAATTGAATTGTGCCTCAAATAAAATGTGTGAACCAATAATTAAATAAATGCGAGTTTAGTAGGCTCATTGCCTCCCCGGCAACGGTGCTATTTGACGAGTTGATTTTTTCTTAACAAGATGATAATTAAAATGATTTGTCATTTGCATTTCTAAGTGGTGGAAAATTGACTAATCAAAGTATTGAATTAAAATAAACCACTCGAGAAGAGCGGGTCGTATCCACAGGGAGGCAATGGCCTATTAAAACTTGTACGGGTTAAAAATAGATGTTCACGATAAATTTCATCAAGAAACTGAGTCAAAATTGCTTTCAGATTAAGTAAACAACAAGAACTAATGCTGAAATAGCAATTACGCACATCTGAAGGATATATTTTGTAATGTGGCACAATATAATACTAATAAAATCTCACAATAGCAGACAATGTAATTATTAATTGAGAGTGGAATAGGGGATTCCCTTTGTGCTTGGCATGCGTGCACGGTAGGCTGCGGCTGGAGGCGAGATTCACAGTGAAGGATAAGACCTCCGAGTCACTTTCGATGGCGGTGGTGGTTCGAAGAATGGCAGCCAGAGATGACGGCGGCGAGGAGGAATGGATGGTGGGTGGCCGGCTACAACCCCTATTTGCTGCCTGCGGAGAGGAGGGAATGGAGATGGTGGCATGCACTGATGTACAAACGGTGGTGCATGCTAATGGAGGACCGCACGGAGGTGCATGTGCTTGTAGCTGGGGTCACACGTGGGTGCTGGTGGCGTAGCAGCCATGCGCATACAGTGTGATTGTGGTAGTTATCAGTGCACGTAGGTGGCAGCGATGGCGGCGTGCTGCCATTGTTGAAGTCGAAGGAGAGCATGCGTGGAGAGGGCTTATGCACAGAGGTCACGCGTGGTTGGAGTAGAGGGTACACTGGGGGCATAGCGAGGAAACGCACGCATTGGAAGCGAGGGGGCACAGCGAGGAGGCACGCGTAGGCCATGCGTGTTGCTGCAACTGCAGCTAATAAGTGAGTGCGTGAGCACGTGGAGTAGAAGGGCTGGCTGCACGTGGAGGCGTGGCATGGATGGGTGCGAGGCACAGCTACTTGCCGTGCGTGTTGCTGGTGAAGGTGGTGCAATGAGGAGGTTATGGGTTCTTTTTAGGTGAAAAGAAACAAAAGAAGAAGAAGAAAGAAGAAGAGGAAGAAGATGGAGTTGTTGGTGGTGCGTGGACAGGAAAGGTGATCTGGCAGTTTCACGGTGATGGTTGCGTGGCCATCAGAGACACTCGTTCACGGTGATGGCACGAGTCCACCCGCTTGGCATGGTAAGCTGTCACCTCGTTAGCCCACGGTGTGGTGGATCTCAGCCGTGGAGGCCTGTAGTGGTGACGATGCATGGGGTGGAGTGGGTGGTGGCTTCCTCGAGCATGGTAGCCGCTCCCCCTTTCTTGTAGCCATTTGCAATTCAAATAGAAGAGTGATGGAGATCTGCTTCTTCTGGTCCTTCGATGGTGGATAGTTGATCCCTTCTACCGTTAACAAAGAAGGGAATAAATAAATAAAATGAAAAAGAAATGATGGCTTAATTATGCACAAACCCTTGACTTCTATGTTAAACCAAAATGATGCATGTAATGCACCTAATTGGTTAACTAATTAAATGCATGCAATTCTAAGTTAATTATAAATGCATTTAGATATGAATGCAATGCATGAAATATGCAAATAAGTGAATAATTAGACTAATTTGTTTACATCTTATTATATGCTATTTATATGTCAATATTAATCTAATGTCTACGAAATTAGGTAACTAATTAGCCCACAAATATGGGCTCATCAAGAATCATCCTAAAGATAAATTCGATGGGTGCAATAGGACGGATTAACACCCATAAGATCAGAAAGGGTCCAGCCAATAGCTTTTTTATGTTTGCTCAAGACCTGGAGAAGTTTTTCCTCTTGTGCTCCAGAAAGTCTAGAATTGATAATTAGGGGCATGGTCTAGTTTGGACTAAGGAAAAAATATTTAAGGGAGTCGGGCAAGGGTTTTAATTTGAGTTGAGGGCCTGGTTGCAAAATGATTTCTGCTTGTGGATTGATGGGTGAAGTGAGAGGGAGAGAGTTAGATGAAGAGTTAGATGGAGAAGGTGTGGTTAGGGTGGGAGGGTGGTTTAAATCAAATTGTTTAGGAACCGTGTAAATTGCAAAACAGGAACCCAGGTGTGAAATCTGCATTGTTTCCTCCATTAAACTTTCAATTTTCGAATCTGAGCCATCAAAGAAATCTGGTTCTTTAAAATAACTAGAAGCTTGGAAAATATCTAGGATAATAGATTCACCTCCACACATGATCTTCATCTTTCCAATGTTACAATCAATATTGGCTTTGGCGGTGGCTAAGAATGTTCTTCTAAGAACTATAAAAGCATTCTTCAAAGCTTCTGGTACCTCTATGTCCAAGACAAAAAGGTATACGAGAAATAGATAATTGTTGACTCGAACTATTACATCCTCGACAATCCCCTTGGGTTTAATTATAGATCAGTATGCAAGTTGAAGTGTTACCTCGACAGGCTTTAATTCACCGATCTTGAATTCCTCAAAAACAACAGTGGGGATAAGATTAATTGAGGCACCGAGATCCAATAGGTTGTGATCAAATGAAGTGTCATTAATGACCACTTGAAATAGGGGGCACCTGCATCTTTTCTTTTTAGAGGAAGTTTGCTCTGCACAACTGAGCTTACTGTCTCTAGAAAGATCATCTTTCCTAGGTTTCTAGGCTACCTTTTTGGGGTACACAAATCTTTTAAGAATTTGGAATAGGCAAGAATGTATTTTATGGCATCTAGAAGAGGGATATTGATTTCTACTTGCCCAAAAAGATCCATCAATTCCTTATCAGTGGGCTTGGATTTCTTTTTCCTAGTTTGTGAAGAGTGAAGGGCTTATGGAAAAGGGTTGGGTGTACTTGTTGTGCATTTTTGGGTTCCTAAACGAGGTTAGAAGAAGAGGGAGAAGAGCTTATCAGCTTTTCTTTTAGGTGGGTTTCTTGAGCAGGCAAGGGATCATGAGTGATTTTTCTATTCCTCAGAGTTACTGCATTTGCAGTATGGTTATTTTTTGGAGGAGGACAGGAGGCCTGATTTTGATTAAAACCCGACAAGTGCCGTGGTGCTGGATAGATAGGTTGACTAGGATATCCACCTTGATACTAATTCCATTGATTGTTAGGATTGGGCATGGGCTGGGATGGCAGATTACCAGCAGGTCTATGATCAGGAGTAACCTTAACTTGATGTTGCAAGTTGGTTATCATGCGGGTTACTTCCGTCATGTGATTTTGCATACCATGCAGAGTCTTCATGACCTAGGTGTTGATATCTTCCTGGGATGGCCCAGGTTGATATAAGTTTTGCCCATAATTCCTAAATTGATTTTGTTTGGGAAACGGAACCTCATTTGGGGCTTTTCAAGAGGGATTCAAGTTGGTCCCCCAGTTATGATTGTAGGTATTGGAGGGATTTCTAAATTGCTCCTGGAGAGCAGAGATGTTTTCAGTGGTGGAGTCAAGAAGATTTTGATTCATGTAATCAAAAGTTCCAGTCAACAAATCTTGTGAGAAATCAGAAGAAAGTTGCTGCCCAGCAGAGGTAGCATTGATATTGTGCAGTTTCTCTCTTTTGAGAAGGTGAGGAGAGTTAGGATAAGGAGCTTGTTTTGGGTGAGCTTTTCTTCCATTTTTTTCTGGTTGATTTGCATATGATCTAGACGTTGAGCTATCATGTGTAGATCATCTTGAGTGACTGGAATAGATGTGGATTTGGAGTCAATGAAGTCTTGGGTTGTTGGTTCTACCAAAAGTGTCCATTGAAGTCATAATAAATGAGTTTTCACTCATTTCTTCAAAAAGGAGGTAGGCACTTTCGGCATCTTTATTAAGGAAATTAGCCCACATGAAGCATCCACGAATCTTTTTAATTGATCTTCTAATCCATTATAAAAGATCAGCACTAGCTGCCATCACAGAATTTCATGGTGGGGGCAACTTCTGAGAAGTTCTTGAAATCTCTCCCAAGACTCATGGAGAGGTTCACCAGCTTTTTGTTGAAAGGTTGTTATTGATCAGTGTAAAGCATTTGTACAACCTATCAGATTTTTTTTTTTTAAGAAAAGTGCTTTTTAATTGAGGATAGGTGGTGATAGGACACCCGACCATTCTAAACCAGTGTGATGCTTTGTCTTTAAGTGAGAGAGGAAAAAGTCTCATGAGCCACACCTCTTCTTGCACATTGCGGGAACAGGTGGTTTGAGTGAGGACAATTAGCTCCTCCAGGTGGCAAAATGGGTCCTCTCTCGGAATAACATGGAAATGTTTAATAAGGGTTAGAATGACAGGTTTAATTTCAAAATCCCCTTGGGGTATAATAACTCTGGGTCTCTCTTCATAATTAGAAGGATCATAAAAATCCTTAAGCGGCATGAGAGGTTCCCCGAGTGGTTGACTCGGTCTCTGATTGGCTAGGTTCATGACAGTCCTAGCCAATTGTTGTTGGTTTTGATGAAGTCGAACCAATTGGTCAACTATAAGAGAAAAGGGATTTGAATTAGGATTTAAGGAGCCACCTGGCCGTTCAGGGTTTTGTGGTAGCTCCAAGTGAAGGAGGTTAGGGATGGTGAAGTTAGCTTGTGGGTCAGCTAACAGGTTAGTGGCAGGTTGGGATGTGGAAACAAAATCTTTTGAATTGTTTTCCATATTAAAAATAGAGGAAGAAGAAGAAGAAAACAAAGATCTTTTGGTGTTGGGGGCAAAATCAAATGGTCCCTCAAGATGTGGATTCTAGGACCTTTGCCCAAACATGCACTTAATAGAAGAATGAGAGGGGAGGAGGAGAGAGAGAGATGAGAGAAAGTGTGCAAATCAAACAACCAGGCTTAATCTATCGTAAGGTTGACACCTTAATGCAACCTAAGACTTGGGAACCTAATAAGGAAGAAATTAATAAGAGAACCTAGTTCCTTAAGATTACCCGACTATACTAAAAGAGGTGGATTGGGCCCAAGCATTTCCTAGGAAAATCACCAGGGGCTTGTGTAAACCTGCACCTGTCGTTTGACTTCCCTCTAAGTCTGTCGCCATGTATTTCAAAAGGAATTAGGAGTGCTTAGTAATTCTTAGATATTGGATATCAAGCCTAAGTTTTTGTGAAGTCCTTAAGTGGTCAAATGACTAGTTTTAATTTAGGCTTGGGTGTCTAATTGTGCATAGGAATGTGGAGGGTATTGATTGGGGTAATGCCCTGTTATTTCATTTTTTATGTGTGTGCAATGATTAGAAAGAGTGATTCCAATATCAATCAAGTTGTCACACAAAAAATTTTTGTTTTATGCTTTTAGGATTTGATTTAGCTTAGTGTTTTTTAGGGTTTTCTTTTTAAGTTTTCAAACATGTTTTAAGATCCACAAACAAAAAGAAATCAAGTTGTATTGGTGAATGTAGATTTCCTTCTAAGATGTGGGTCTCCAAAAAATGAAAAGAAACCCTAATTGAATTGCTCCTTAAGAAGAAATGTTACTACCGTGAATTGGTTCAGGCTTTTTCTTTTAAGTAGTGGTCCAAACAAAGCAAGAAACAACACTGCTAGAAAGCAAATCAAACAAGGATTCCAGAAAATATTTTTTTGTGATTTTAAGAATTTTTTTTATATTTTTTTAAGTATTTTTTTGTGCTGGTTTCAAAGTCCAGAAATGATACCCGTGGGTATTTTGGATGTTTCAGTACCACCACCGACCACCAAAAATTATTTTCATTTTATATGATGTGTATAATTTCACAAGGATTCTAAAAAGCTAAATTTCATAAAAATTGGATAAGTATAAAAATTCCTAAAATTTACAAAAAGTAGCAAAATAGTGAAATCAGAGGAGATGGTCCCCTTGTGGTCCATGAACTTTTAAAACTTTTATATAGATCCAATTGCTCTAAAATTTGGAACAAATGTTCCTGATTTGATTTGGACTCTTTGGGTGAAATTTCAAGATTTTAGGAGGCCTGTGGTGTCAGGAATTGATTTTAGAAGTCCGAACAGAAGTCTAGACCCGAAAATCAGAACACCAACACTTAAGGTAGAGTGGTGTTAAATGAATCAAACAACCAAACAATTGCTTTTAAAGGTCACCACTCTGGCTAATTTTTATGTTTATGATCCTAAAAGCCTAATTTAGTATTTTATTGGAAGTTTTTAAGAGAAATTATGTGACAAGTAGCAAGGAACTAACCTGAAATCCATTGGAAGAAAAGGGACTTTAAGCTCTCGCTTACAAATTCCCGCTTCCTTCCTGTAATGCTCTTGAACACATGAAATGAAAGAAAGAAAAGGGGATGAGATCCACTTATCAAGAAAGAGAATTAACTAAATGCAAAGTCATGCCTCCCTGGCAACGACACCAATAAGTGATGCGAAGAATGCGTGATTTGTTAAAACTAGGGTTTAAGTTATTGCAACAAATAATTTCGCAATCGTTTTCAAAATTTATAAAACCAAGATAGTGGGGTATCTTGGGCCATCCAAGGAGGCAAGTTTGCAAAATTCAACATTATCACTTGAAAATGGGGAAATCAACAATCTTTTTAGATTTTTGAATATAAGATTTTTTTTTGAGTTTTTAAATAACGGGTGACTACACAAATGAAGTAGAAAAACGAACACACCTAATTGCTAATGCTAGTACCTAAGTGACAAAAATGGCCTCTCTCTAAGCTCTCCTTAGGTACGTGGAGACCTAGGGTAATTAGAGAAAGGGAGTGAAAAGTGCTAGGAACAACAATTAATAAAGATGCAACAAAAATGAAAACAAGGCAACTTTAATTAAGTAGAATTATGTTTTACAAAAGACAAGTAGAGGAATGCTTCTAGTCTAAAATAAAAATACAAAAGAAGTAAAACACAAATCCTCTTGATGATGGTGGTGAAGAGGAGAGAGTCCTTGCTCTAAGCTCAGTTGCTCCTAGGCTTGAAAAGGGTCTCTCCAACTCCATCCTTTAATAGCTCCTCCAAAGTGATGTCATCCTTGGCAAGACCTAGAGGGGGCGTGCCTTTGCTCCTCCAAAGGTGGATGATCTCCACCTAAAATTCTCCTCCTAAGGTCTTCCTTGCCTGGCTGCTCCTCTGGTTGGTGGGGGCACATGAGAGAAGGGAAGAAGGGAAGGCACCAAGGTGACAAAATGTTCCATTAATCTTCTTCTTCTCCTTCTTCTCTTGGCTGACTATAAGGTGGAGTAACGGTGGAATTAATGAAGCCAAAGGATAGGGATTAATGGTGGTAGGTAGGGAGTATATAGGAGTGGTGATGGGCAAGTAGGTGTAGGTGAGGTGTAAGGTTAGGATGGGCTTATGAGGGTGGTTAGATGATCCTAGGGATAGGGTTATCTAGCACCAAGGGTGGAGGTGTGTGGGTGGTAGTTATGTTGGTGGAGAGGAACCATTAATGGCGCCAACCATAGTAGGGTTAAGGTGTTGGTGGTTGGTTTGGAGAGTGGAAGGTTAGGATGAAGTTGTGAAGTGGATGGAGGGTGGATATGTGGGTGTAAGTTGGCACCAACTTAGACGTTGGTTCTGGGTTTTTGGCACCAACTAAAAGAGGGTTAGGATGGGGTTTGTGGGTTAAGGGTTTGGCACCAAAATGGGTGGTGGTGATGGTCTTATGGGGGTAGGTGTAAGGTGGAGATTAGGGTGGATGTTGGTGCCAATTTGTAGGGATGTGTGTAGGGTATATTGGTGCCAACTTAGGGTGGTTAAGAGGTAGTTATGGTGGTGGAAGTGTGCTTAGAGTTGGCGCCAACTTAGGTTTCTAGAAGGGGTGTAGGTGGATGGTTAGGATTGCTTTGAGGGGTAGGTGTATGTTGGTGATGGAGGGGTTTTTGGAGTGAAAAAGTGGTGCCAAAACAAGGGTGGTTATGGGGGTTTTGGCACCACCTTTTTAGTGGCTTTTGGAGGTGGTGATGGGGTGAAGGGTTGTGATGGTGGTGGCACCAAGTTGGAGTAGGAGTAGGTGTAGGTAGTTAGCATATTTAGTGGACTAGTTAGGTGGTGAGGTGGAGTTAGGTTATAGGTGGTGGATGAACATTAGGAGCTAAGGTGTAGCTAAGCTAAGCTTAGCTAGTAGTTGAGTAGAGGAGGAGGGATGGAGTTAGGGTTTAGGGAAGAGGAGTTGAGGAAAAATTATCTAGAGCTGGAATGAAGCTGCATTGGAGCTAGAATGCTAAAGAGGGCTTCATGAAGAGTCAACTACTCAACTTAGCTAGCTAGTTCTTATGTTAGCAGCTAAGATTGGGTAGTTGAGTGAGCTGGTTTCAACCTAACTGAAGCTAGGTGGGGTTGGAACTGCCTCTAATGGGAACTCTAGAGCCAACTTAGGTACTAGTTGATAAGTAGTAGCTAAGCTGGAGGGAGTTCAGCTACCATAAGCTAAGTAGAGCTGGGGAGAGCTGGACTTGAGCTGAGGTGGACTCTTGTCAACTTGGTTGAGTTAGCTAAAGCTCCTAGTGAACTGATTGGAGCTGAGATGAGCTAGACTCAACTAATTTGTGCTGGATTTGAGCTGACTTGAGCTACGTTGAGCTAAGATGAGCTGCCTTGAGCTACCATTTGACTAAGATGAGCTGAATGGAGCTAAATGGGGCTAACCTTAACTTAAGTGAGCTGGTATCCAGCTATGATGAGCTGGATTTGATTGAGTCTTAGCTGGAATGAGCTTCCTTTTCACTAGTTGCCTTCATGGGTGCTAGGGTTTTAGGAATCTGTCTATCTGTTTGTCCCTAACACTCAAACCAACGTATTAAAAATATAACAAAGCATGCAATGCATACCTAACCTAATTGATGCCTAAATGCAGCCCAAAAACCCATTTGCGAAGTTAAAATCCTAAGAGCTAGGTTTGTTTTAGGGCATAAGAATGATGATAAACCAGAGTTTATCATATGGGTAGCAGTGAAGAGAAGATTCAGATAGATGTCTACGCAATCGCTAAGAAAACAAAGTAAAGGTATTCTGAGGATATTTCAGAAAGTGATTCAGAGGTTGATTCGGAAGAAACAATAATGATTGACACTTGGGTAGGACCACATGACTAATATCAAGAAACCACTAGATTACAAAAGCCAACCTCAATACAAGATCAAATCTTTGATAGCATGATTGACTATTTTGGATTGGCCCAGTCGAATTCAAACGCTTGCCCCTTACAATGAATCCCAGATTACGCAATTGATCCAAATGAACTAGAAAATGAAAGAAGCTACTGCTAGAGAATATGATGACATGAGAAAAGAGCTTCATAGAATTCGGGATGAGCAACAAGAATCAAAAACTAATAAATATAGTTCGGGTGTTCCACAATAGATTTTGTATTTTGAGGTTGTCATTGAGGATTCCTTAGATCAGGCACCCAAGGTGGATGACATGGATATTTCAAAGCATGATTCTGAATGGAAAAATAATTCAGATGGGAATACCATCATGAGCCCTAACTAGCTCATTTTGACCCAAAGAAGTTAATAAGTGCTCCTACATAACCAACTAAAGGTCATAATTCACTACATAACCTTTTTGAGAGAAACACAAGAAATAAGGGTTAAAATTGTAATTTTACCAATGCAGTACAACCACAGGTTTTCCCAAGGGCTAAACAAAGGTCAAATGGTCTTAATAAGATAACAAGTGGGTTGGATTTGACAAAAAAGGTTTGTGTGTGTTCTGTGAATTAAATGACTTCTTGAAACCCTAAAAATAGACCCACTTGATTAACCAAGGTTCTGGTCAAGATAAAATTCACTTAAGCCCTCTAAAAATCATATATAATTATTTCCTAGGGTTTAGTACCTTCAATTTGACTATCAGAACCCATTTTGACCTAAAATGGAGTCTCAGATAGATATTTACCCTAATTTGGGTTTTTGCATCAATTACCCAGTCAAACATGGTCAAAACAAAAATCCAACTTCACCATTGGATTCCTTAGGTCCAAATTAGGTTTTTGCCAAAATTTGGACCTAAGGGGAACCCATCTTGACCTAGTTTGCAAAAAGGTCCTATCTGATTACATTTCTACCCCTAACTTTCAAAAACCCTTGCGAACAGCTCCCTAACTTCTTCGTCATCTTCACATTTAGGTTCCTCCACCATTATCATGGAGGAAACATACTCCAATGATCTTCAACTAGGATTTTCTCCTGATTGATTGATGAATCCCTTCCAAAATTGGAAGGAAGATTCATCAATTAATTCCCTCCAATATGAACCAGGTTAGATGCCCAGAATCTTTCCCAACCTCTCATGCGAATGCATGAGAGATTTGGGTCTCTTGAAAGCTTCCTTCTCCGGTGAGCCTTTCTTCCTTGGAAGTTTGTCTTCCAAGCACAAAATGCTCTCCAATGACCTATAAAAGACACCGCAAGGTTCAACTGAACTCCTCAACTTGAAATTGGGCCGGAATCCCCCATATTCCTCTCTCCCCTCTGGTCGCAAGACTCCGCAAGCTCCGGCGGTCTCTCCCTAGCTCTCTCATTGCCCAACCACAATACTAGTGGTAGGTTTATCTCCATCACCGTCCTCATTGTCGCGCAATACCAGCCAACGTCATTCATTCCCCATCCCCGCTGCTGCCTCTCCTATAGAGATTCATCTTCCCCACATCCGGCAACCACATCGGCCTGGGATCTCTATCCCTTTTGTCCCTTAGAAGTAGTTTCTTAGATTCCCTCTCTCTCACACTTTCTTCCCCTCTCTTTATTTCCCAAAATCGACCACCGACACTACTAAAACACCCTCATCTCCTCCATCTCCAATGACTCCTCTGGCGAGGTGTTCCCACTGCTATGCACCTCCATCCACCTTGCCGACCACCCTACAACCTCCACCACACCTTCTTGATCATATCCCCTCACTCCATCATCCACCCAAATCACCCCCTGAACACACCCACTCACTCGCACACAGTGTGACCTAGGTATGCACTCACAGGCACCTAGATGCCACGCCACCACCCCCAGCACATCCACCATGCTCCAGTGAACCTCCCTGAGCGCTTTGACGTGGCCAGGAAGCCGTTCTACTAATTTTAGGTTACAGGCCCCATCCGCCATTAGCAAGCAAGCTTGAAGCTTGCTTGCTACTGTCCCAGGTGCTGTTATCCCAGGTTGCTACCCCAGGATACTTGGAATTACCTCGCGCACAGTTCCAAGCCCTCAAGCAAAGGCTTCAGCAACTGTAGCCTCGCCAATTTTGCCAAATCACCCTGCTGCTGTGTGCGTGGAAGGAAGGTGGGACATTTAATCCCACCTCGGAAACGAAGAGGCATTTTCAACCGCATAAAGTAAAAAAGTGAATGGGGTTGTTTGCCTCCAAACACTGAGGGTGCGGTCCTCCTCCCCCTTCACCAAACTCGTCCGCGACATTGCCCACGCGGACCTGGCTGACCTGACTACCCACTTGACCTACACTCCTCGCTCACCATGCACGACGGTGAGCCTGGACCCAGGTATGCGATAAGTCTGATTACTCGACCGACTGTGGCTTTGGGAGAGCGAGATTGAAATAGAAAGAGAGAAGAGAGAGGAGAGTTGTGCGTGGGAAGGGGGGTTTTTGCCCTGGGAAGATTAGCTCTGACACTTAGTCGGATTCAGAAGGCAAAGCAGGGCTGTAGACAGAAGAAGATATGTAGAAGAGAGTAACAGGGCTGAAGGCAGAAGAAGAAGAGAATTAAAGGAGAAAGCATAACAGAAGAAGGAGCAAAGAAGAAGCTAATCAGAGATAGAAAAGAAGAGAAGAAGAAGAAGAGAGTAATAGGGCTGAAGGCAGAAGAAGAAGAGAAGAGAATTAAAGGAGAAAGCAGAATAGAAGAAGAAAGAGAAAAGAAGAAGAAGAAAGCCTAAGGAAGAAGAAGAAAGGAAGAATAAGAGAAATCAGATGAAGAAAGGGAGTACTGTGGCACAAGTCATTTAAGACATCTGATTGCAAAATCAGATGTCTGAATTCATATTTCCTTCTTTAGTACATTTGAGTAACTATTCTATGTATTAGACTTATAATTGGTGATTCAAATCACCATTATTTTGTCTGAAACTCTTTTTACTCTTCATATACACATGCTCTACATTCCTAATTAGTTTTTGAGTAATATTATGTGTTCTATTTACATTAATTTCTAAGTTTAGTGTGTGAATTCCATTTTCTCCCTGTGTTCAACCCCGGAATCTTTCCGAGTAATAAAATTGTATTTGTTTTCAAAGCGATTTTGACTATACTGCAATGCGACACTTTTAAACATCGATCTCGCTCACGATAAACAAATTCTATGGAAGTGACATCTGATGGGGCAATGGAAACTAATTGTGATGCATTGGCAATTGAATTATCTAAAAACCCCATCCTAGAAAGTGATAAAGAAAGGGTTGCAATCCCACATGCTCATGGAATTAAATTTACATTATCAGACAACCCTATTGAAGTCGAGGAAGAGAATCTAATTGAAGATCTAAATCTTGATCTCTGCCCTAAATATCAATCATTTTATTTTGAGGAACCAAACATCAATGGGCCTGAATATGATTTTGTTGTATTTGAGGATACCCATGTAGACATAGATGACCTAACTCAGATAATCACATATAATGAACAGCAAAATCAAAAAGACCTTGATGACTCTACATTCAAAGACTTAGCTCAATCATTCACTTATGAATCTAATGACCAATCTCATGTAAGTGAACTTGAGGAGTTATCCCCTTATGAGAAAGATATTAAAGAAAGTGAAAGATTATTAGGGATTACATTTGATGAGTTATCTGAGAAAGATAAATATTTTGCTGAATCATTTGAATTCAAGGATAATTGGGAATTGCAATTAATGAGTTTAGAGAAGAGAATGAAGAAAATGATGATATTTGTTTGGGACGCTGAATTGGGTTTAAGAGTATCGTTTTTGTAGTACAGCCGAAAAAGCGTTCAAAACAAATACAATTTTATTACTTGAATTTGAAGTACAAGGTCAAACACAGGGAGCAAATTGGTATTTAGAAATCAAGATCAAAATTTAGAATTTAAAAGAATATACAATAATATCAGTATCAAAGTGCAAAAATATGGGAGTAAATGTAGAGCACAAAATACTAAAGAACTCAATGTATATGAATATGAATTAAACTTAAACTGATTCTACAATGCTCCTTTTGATTTCTCTACTTCTCTCCTACGACTCTTCTTCTTTCTTCCTTCTTCTGCTTCTACTCCTTCTCTTCTTTCTCTTTTTCTTTGGCCTCTGTCTTCTTCTTCCTTTACTATCTTTCTCTACCTTTTGCCTTCTCTCTTCCTTTGCCTTTCTCTGCCGGTTGCCTCTTCTCTTTCTTTCTCTTTGTCTTTGTCTTCTCTTTCCTCTGACTTTTGCCTTTTGCTTTCCTTCTTAGCTTCTCCTTCTTCTTCAGCTTAGCTTCTCCTTCTCTTTAGCCTGCATCAAAACCTACCCCCTACCTGCATGCACTCTCCTCTCTTTCTCTCTTAGGTTTCACTCTCCCAGAGCCACACATATTTGGGTAATCTGGTCAAGTACATACCCGGGACCAGGCTTATCGGCGTGCATTGGTGGGCGAGGAGTGCAGGTCGGGTCGAGTTAGCCAAGTCCGCGGAGGCAAGGTCACGGATGAAACCAGTGAAGGGTGAGTGGGACCTCACCCCGTGGTTATGAGGCGATAAGGTGATAACACTTTTTCAATTTATTCTGGTGCAAGAGCTCTTTCGTATCTGAGGTGGGACTATCCGCCCACCTTTCTTCGCACGTGCTTGCGACAGAGACAAAGCCTCCAATTGCAGTAGCTGTTATGGCCTTTAACTCCAATTGATAGCCTGGATTCGTGTGCGAGAGTCCTCCGTTCAATCAGGGACAGGGGCCTGGAGCTGGTGAAGCCTGGAGCAACCTCAAGCTTGCTTCAAGCTTGGTCACCAATGGCGGAGGATGCTTGTAACCTGAAATCACAAAGACGACCTTGCGGCCACGTTAAATCGTTCAGGAAGCATTGTCGAGGTACGGCGAATGTGCTGCACTGGTTGGCGTGGTGTGGGGATGCCTGTGCGAGTGTGCCTAGGGCACAATGTGTGCGAAGGTGTGGGTGTGTTTGGTGAGGTGCGTGAGTGGAGTGGTGTGTGAAGTGGGGGCAAATGTTCAGTGGAGTAAGGGGATGCTTATGGACTTATCGGCGAGGGATGGGATGGCCTGTGGAGGTGGAGTGGCCTCACCGAAGGTGGTGGCCGGAGATGAAGGAGATGAGGGTGATGGAGGTCAGCAGTGGTCGATTTTAGGAAATAGAGAGTGAAGAAGAAAGTAGAGGGGAGAGAGAACTTAGCCAGGGTGTTAGTGGATGAAAGGGAGACGAAGATGGCATCGGATGCGTACTGCCGACATCGAAGATGAAGGTGCTCAAAGAGAGACGATCTGCGAGGATGAAGGGGAGACAAGGGCGTCGATGGGTGCTGCGTGATGTGGACGAAACCGAGGGAGAAGAGCCTGCCAGTGGTATTGTTTTCAAATGACAAGGGACGGCAAGGAAGGTCGTTGGAGCTTGACGAGAAAGTCGGCCAGAGGAGGAGAGAAGAATTTGAGTGGGTCTCCGGTCAAATTCAAGCTTAGAGGAGTCGGTTGGATCTAGGGCTTCTTAAAAAGATCTCTAGAGGGGGATTTGTGCTTGAAAGCCAAGCTTCCAAGCATGGTATGCTCACTGGAGAAGGAAACTCAATAGTTACCCAAATCTCTCATGCATTCGCATAAGAGATTGGGAAGAAATTAGCGCATCAAACTGGGTTCACATTGAAGGGATTTTCTCAGAGAATCTCCCTTCCAATTTTGAAGGGGTTTCTCTGAGCAATCAGGGAGAAACCACCTTCCAAAGTTCGTCGGAGTAGGATTCCTCCACTATAATGGTCAAGGGACCTAATTGCGAAGATGGTGAAGAAGCTAGGGAGCCTTTTGCAAAGGTTTTTTGAAAGATAGGGGTACAAATGTAATTAGACTGGACCTTTTTGCAAACTAGGTCAAGACAAATTCATCTTCGGTCCAAATTTTGGTACAAACCTAATTTGGACCTAAGGAATCCAATGGTGAAGTTGGATTTTGGGTTTGACCACATTTGATTGGGAAATTTATGCAAAAACATAATTTAGGGCAAATATCTGTTTGAGACCCCATTCTAGGTCAAGATAGGTTCTAATGGCAAATTTAAAGGTTCTAAGCCATAGAGAATATTTTTCTATGATTTTTAGAGGGTTTAGGTGAATTTTATCTTGATCATAACCTTGGTTAATCGAGTGTGTCTTTTTTAGGGTTTCGAGAAGTCATTTAATTCACAGGATACACACAAACCCTTTTCTGTCTGATCCAACCTAGTTATTATCTTATTAAGACCCTTTGACCTTTGTTCAGCCCTTGAGAAAACCCATTGTACTGCATTGGTAAAATTACAATTTTACCCTTAGTTTCTTATTTTTCTCTCAGAAAGGTTATGCGGTGAATTAGGACCTTCTGTTGGTTATGTAGGAGCTTTTATTTTCTTCATTGGGTCAAAATGAGCTAGTTAGGGCTGATGATGGTGTTCCCATCATACCCCCATGCCTAGCTTTTGCTAGTCCCTTAGCAAAATTTTAAGGTTTTAACTTTGATTCTAGACCATGTAATCTTTTTGATGCTCAAAATTGTGATGTGTGCTTTCTTCTATAGATTAGGTTAGAATGGCGATAGTAGGCCTGGAGGTACTCAAGTATCAACCAAGATCTAGACCTGACCAGCTCTAGCCTCAATCCGCCGCGAAGGTTTTTACGGCCTACAGGAACTATCCTAAGGTTCGTTGAACTCCGCGGTTAAAGCACCCATGCTTGTAACATATTTTAGACTTGGTTCACTTTGCAGTGCATTTTTTGTAAGAGAGAACAGAGGAATTTTCTTTGTTTGGAGAGTTTTCTCTCTCTTTTCTTTTTATTTCTAGCTTCGGATTGGCTTCACAACATGGTCTGTATCGGATTCCTAGTCCCTATCATCAATCCTTGTAGGGTCCCTGGTAATCGATGCTTCGGGATAGCACCTCCCATGGCAACCCCTGAAAGTTTCCCTACCAGGAGGGGTGACGTAATAAAATTGCGGAATTGAATATAATATCACAGAATAAACAAACAATCGCACAAGTACACAAAGATTTTTAGGTGGAAACCCAAACCGGGTGAAAACCACCACCTAACCCTCTCGAGTTAGGATTTTCCGATCAACCTAGTTGATCAAATCCACTAACCGAATCACTTTAAAACGAGGGTGATTCAACCTCAGTACAACCACGCTACAAGTACGAGGGTAGCGTTCCTCAACCCCTTCTCTCCACGAGAAGGATTTTGTCCCACGAAGGAGACGGGAATTCGCAAAGCGAATACCCAACCAAAAGACAAAGATAAAATAAAACAACAGGTCCTATAGAGCCAACAAAGTAATTAAGAACCTAGCTTCTATAGGAATAAGGAAACTCCCCTTTGCAAGGAGTGCGTCGAGGATGACGCGGGTGCGTGAGCCACGCAATGGCGCAATGTCGCTCTCGTGAATAACAGTGGGAGAGCGGGTGCGCGAAGGCTTGATGCTCTCAAGATGATGGAGCTTGAGCTTAGAGAGCAAGATCTTTTCTGGACACCAAAGAGTGTGGAAGTGTGTAGCTAAGTGTATCCAAGTGTGTCTCTTGTGTTTCTAAGTGTATCTCTTGTGTTTCTAAGTGTATCTCTTGTGTGTTTTTGTGTTGCAAGGCTCCCCTCTATTTATAGAGGCCTTAGGAAGGCTTTGGAAGGCTTAAGAAAGGTTCTATAGCCGTTGGGAACAAAGCCCAAGAGAATCAGGCCGAAATCAGGACAATGATTACATTTGACAGGGTGATCAGACGTCTAATTCTTGCATCAGACGTCTGGAAGGCCACTTTAAGACGTCCGATTCCAAGGTCAGACGTCTGATTCTATGCGGGTTTCTCCCTGACTTGAATCAGATCTAAACAGGGTTTTTGCGCAAGTCCATCAGACGACATACAGGACGTCTGGTACTATGTCTGGACGTCTGGAAACCTACTTTTACTGTGGGAATTGATTTCCAAACGTTGCAACAGCTAGAAAATCTCTGAGAAGGGATTTTGGGTCAGCCGAGGCAAAACGGTCATTTATCAGACGTCTGGAAAGTCCTATGGACGTCTGATAAGGCTCTAACGGTCATAATCTTGAGTATTTTCTAAGCCAGCCAACGGTCCACTAATTGGACGTCTGGCAAAGTCATCAGACGTCTCCTAAGACGTCTGGTCTAAGGTCTGGACGTCTGATTTCATCAGACAGAACTAACTACGTCCAGCCTAACAGTTATCAGACGTCTGAAACAACAGTCAGACGTCTTAAAATGCTTTATCAGACGTCTGATTTGGGAATTAGACGTCTGGAAGTGTTGTTTGAACCCTATATTGGTTTTCTAAGTATTCTATAGAAAACCTAAGTATCCTAGGGTTGTGCCGGTGTTCCTAGGACTACTGTTAGGGTTCTTTGAGGCTCTTTAACAAGAAATATCTAAGGAAATAAAGAGTAACAAAAGAAACGAAAAATACAACAAGTACAAAAGAAGGAAATCTATCCTATTCTTCATTTCCTTCCATCTTCAATCTTTCGCTCCACGCGAACCTCCTCTATTTTCCGTCAAGCTCCTCCAATCCGTCCTGGATGCGAGCTCGAACTCCGTCTAAACACGTCCACATTTGCAATTGACCTGAAATCTAGGACTCAAATTGCAAATGTTAAATAACACGTGTTTTGTTATCATCAAAACAAATGATCGTGGTGCTCTAGCACCAACAACCCCCAGAACCCTAGCTTTTTAGATTTCGAGATAATCACGTCCATGGCATTCTGTAGCTAAATCCTGACCCTGGCAATAGACGTTTCGTGATAATGCCACCCATGGCATCTGAACCAGCACAGGGTGCTTACATGCCTCCTTTAGGATATGTAGATATCTTAGGAGACAAGCACCGAGGAGACGATATGTTATTGTGCATCTTCGAGGGGAATTTCCTGCCTCTCTGCATTGAGAACTCGTCCAAATCAACTTGTGTTGATCAGCCGCTCTTAATCTAGGCAACTTTTTCAGAATAATTTAAATGCATTTGCGTGATTTTGATACTTATGCGTACTGAACCAGACTGTGTGTGGATTGGGGTGCTTAGGTTACCAAGTCCCGCAAGCCAGAGGTCATTTAACGAGGCCGAATACTCCCTAAGCCTTAGACCTAATACTTAAGCTTTGCATTTTCCCCAACTCCTTGAGGACTATATAGATCTTAGTGGATACTTGAATTTTTAAACCTAGGAGTATAGCCAAAGAGGCCTAAGATCAGTTTTCTACTAATCTCTTCTGTGTTTCATTAATACTTGTTGCTTCTTTTATTTTCTTTTGATATGGTCTGGAACTCAGTTAATTCCTTAATTTCTTACTAATGACTATCTCTTTTCTTTTTCTTTTCAACTTGTGCTCCTTTTTGACATTTTTCCTTTTTCCCCTTTTTCTCAAGATTTGTATGGCCTCAAAATTTTCTCTCCTCTCAAAATTTTTTTTGTTCTTTTTCAGTATTTTTTCATTTTTTTTGGTATTTTTGGAATATGTGATTTTTTTGATGAAACCTTTTCTTGTGAGATGATTTTCATGGCATTTTGCACTTTCATACCCCCCCATGCCTATGATTTGCAATGTCCCCATTGTAAATTAAGTGGGTTCAAGTTCAGCTTAGGTCATTCATTAGAACAGGTTCCGGGTGGGCAAATGGGTCGAGGTGACTGTTGCGGATGATTTCAAGCTCAATTACGGGTACCTGAGGTGGGGTCAGCTATTCTAATGGATGAACCCTAAAGTACAATATGAATTCAGCATAGGAATGTCAAGAAAGGTTTCGGGTCTTTCAAAAATGACGGGTTTCCTCCAGTTAAGCGCTGAGTTTTACGCCATCGGATGGGCACAATGAGCTCAGGGAGAATGGAGTGTAAAGGATGCCTCAGCCAAATTTGTATCGGTAAGGTCAATGAATGGTTTGAGTCTTTGATCGTTCACAACGAAAGGCTCTGAGTAGTGGTTGAGTTGAGTAATCTTGATGGCTCCATTTCCAAAGATTCGTTGGATGAGGTAAGGTCCGATCCATTTTGATCTGAGTTTTCCTGGGAATAGTTTGAGCTTGGCATCAAAGAGTAGGACTTTTTGACCAGGGTGAAAGATATTTCTGGATATGTGCTTGTCGTGAAAGGCCTTGACCTGCTCTTTGTAAATTCGTGAGTTCTCATACGCATCATGGCGTAATTCATCGATCTCACTCATTTGAAGCCTTCTGTGGGTTCCTACCTTAGAAAGATCTAGGTTGTAGGTTCGTACTGCCCAATAAGATTTGTGCTCCAATTCGACAGGGACGTGACATGCCTTCCCGTACACCAATCTGAAGGGAGACATACCTAATTGGGTTTTGTGGGCGGTCCTATAAACCCACAAAGCTTCCAAAAGTTGGGATGACCAGTCTTTCCTGTTAGGTCGAACAATAACCTGGAGGATTTTCATGATCTCCAGATTTGATAGCTCAGCTAAACCATTAGTTTGGGGGTGATAAGGAGTAGAGATTTGGTGTGATACCCTGTACTTGGTCATCAGTGACCTAAACTGAGCATTAGTGAAATGAGTCCCTCCATCAGAGATTATAGCACATGGAATCCCAAACTGCGAAAAGACGTTCTGAGGAATAAATTTGTTAACCACCTTATGATCATTGGTTCGGGTCAGAATAGCTTCGATCCATTTGGACACGTAGTCAACAGTGAGTAGAGTGTACTCGAAGCCGTCCGAAACAGGAAAGGGTCCCATAAAATCAATCCCCCAGACGTTGAAGATTTCGCATACAAGAATCAGCTGTAAGGGCATCATATCACGATGGCTCATGTTGCCTAAGGTCTGGCAACGAGTGCATGCCCTACAGTGATTGTATGCGTCTTTGAAAATCGTGGGCCAATAGAAGCCACACTGGAGGACTTTCGTTGTAGTTTTATGACCTGAGAAGTGTCCACCGCATGCCTGGTCATGGCAGAAGGACAGGATGTATGAAATTTCTGCTCTCGAGACACATCGTCGAATGATTTGATCAGCACCGATGCGGAAAAGATATGGGTCTTCCCAAAAGTAGTACTTGGCATCGGAAAGCAATTTGTCCATTTTGGCCTTCGGTCAATCAGATGGGATCTGATGTGATGCCAGGTAGTTTACTAGATCAGCAAACCATGGAAGCCCTATATTGATAGTCAGGAGTTGCTCATAGGGAAAATGCTCCATAATGGGTCTGGAAGGGTTGATAATATCAAAAGGAAGGTAGGACAAGTGATCAGCTACCACATTGTATTTTCCTGCTTTGTCATGAATCTCGAGGTCAAACTCTTACAACAGCAAGATCCAGTAGATTAATCGAGGTTTTGCATCCTTCTTCGTAAGGAGATGCCTCACAGTAGTGTGATCAAAGTAAATGATAACACAGGAACCTAGAAGATATGATCTAAATTTTTCTAGGGAAAATACTACGGCTAGCAGCTCTTTCTCAGTAACTGTGTAGTTACGCTGAGCCTCGTGAAGTGTCTTGCTAGCATAGTAGATGACCATGGGTTTCCTGTCAATTTTCTTCCCTAGTACCGCTCCTACAGCAAAATCAGATGCATCGCACATGATCTTAAAGGGTTGAGACCAATCAGGGGACTGTAGGATAGGAGCTTGGGTAACTCGATCACGTAGGATTTCAAATGCTTGAGTGCATTCCTTAGAGATTTCAAAAGGAACATCCTTAGATAGTAGTGTGGTCAGAGGGCTTGCGATCTTTGAGAAATCAGGAATGAATCGACAGTAAAAATCGACGTGCCCCAGAAAAAGTCGAATGTCCTTGATCAAGCTAGGCATAGGGAGTTTGGAAATCAGATTCACCTTGGCTCGATCAACCTGGATGCCTTTTTCTAATATGAGATGTCCCAGGATAATTCCTTCAGGCACCATGAAATGGCTCTTTTCACAGGAAAGAACCAGATTCACGTCAATGCATTGCCTGAGGATCTAGACCAAGTGCAGGAGGCAATCATCAAATGATTCGCCAAATACTAAAAAGTCATCCATGAAGACTTCTAGATAATCACCCACCATATCTGAGAATATGGCAAGCATGCACTGCTAAAAAGTAGCAGGTGCATTGCAGAGACCGAAAGGCATCCTTCGGAACACGTACGTCCCGAAGGGGCAAGTGAAAGTGGTCTTTTCTTGGTCCTCAAGATGGATTGCCACCTGGTTATAATCGGAGTACCCATTGAAAAAGTAGGAGAACCTATTTCCCGCTAGTTTCTTGAGGATCTGATCAATAAATGGTAGTGGGAAATGATCCTTCTTTGTGGAGGTATTGAGTCTTCTGTAGTCAATGCAGACTCTCCACGAAGTCGCTACACGGGTCGGTATGATTTCTCTGGTTTCAGTCGTGATCATGGTGAGTCCTGCCTTTTTAGCCACAACCTGGATTGGACTCACCCACCGACTATCGAAGATTGGGGAAAAGTTCCCAGCATCTAACCACTTGATGATCTCCTTTTTCACGACCTCCTGCAGATTAGGATTTAGATGTCTCTGCATTTCACGGAAAGGTCATGTGCCCTCTTCAGTAAAGATACGGTGTATGCAGTAAGAGGGACTGATGACAGTCAAATCATCGAGAGTCCATCCAATGGCTCTTCGATGTTGCTGGAGAATAGTAATTAGATGGGATTCTTGATCAGGTGTGAGTTTGGAGTTGATAATCACAGGAAACGTCTGATTGGAACCCAAAAAGACGTACTTTAGATGATTGGGAAGAGGCTTAAGATCCAAAATAGGGTTATCAGTAGCAGCGGGTGGTTCAGGGTGTGTGTTAGGAGCGAGGGAGGGAGTTATGGATGTGTCTAGGTCAAGTTCAGACTCCTCTGATTATGGGTTTTGATCCTCTTGTGGTTGATCAGAAGTAGTCAGGTTTTCCTCAATATATGGATCATCAACCACAGCCTTGATATCACATATATGTTCTATAACCCCGCAATTAATCCCTTGTTGGGCCTTAAAGATGTTAATTTTTAATATTTGGTTCCCGAATTTCAGTTCAATTTGGCCCTCCTCACAATTTATGTTGGCCTTAGCAGTGGCCAGAAAGGGTCACCCTAGTATGATTGGTGTATTCCTTGGGTTTTCTAGAGCATCATATCCAAGACTACGAAGTCAACCGGGAAATAGAAATCCCAAACCCTAACAATGATGTCCTCAAGAACTCCTTTAGGTGATTTAATAGATCGATCAGCCAACTGTAATGTCACCTATGTTGGTTTGAGCTCAGATTCCTCAAGATGGTCAAGTAGGGATGTAGGTATTAGGTTTATGGAGGCTCCTAGATCCGATAAAGCTCTATCAAATTAGATATCATCAATTGTATAGGAAATCAGGGGAGTACCTGGGTCCTTTGACTTACGTGGGAGTTTGTTCAAAATTACAGAGCTGGCTTGCTCTGACATTATGGTTGGGCTCCCACTTTTGGTTCGTGGCTTATGCTTTGGAGTACACACATCTTTCAGAAATCGTGCGTAAGCTGGTACGTGGTGAATTGCATCCATCAAGGGGATGTTTATCTGGACCTGTTCAAAGAGCTTACTAGGTCCTCCTCAAGTGCCACGGGTTTGGTTGTCCTCTTTCCCTTGGTCAAGGCCTCAGGAAATGGAACCTTGGATGGTTTCTTCAAAATAGGTCCAAGTTCTTGATCAGGGATAGGGGCATCCTGGATAACTATCCTAGGGCTTGGGTTAGCACTACCAGGCTGAAAGTCGCTTGGGTAAGGTGGGTCTTATGTTGCTTTGCCATTACGAGTTGTTACTGAATTTAGTCCTGCCTGGTTTTGGTTCGATGTAGGTAAAATAGGTGGTTGCTGCTGAAATCCCGAATAGGATGTCAACACTTCCATCCTGTCAGGTGATGGAACAGAAGGGGCCTAATAAATCATGTGGGCTTGGCCCGGATTTGGGTTCATAATGCACCTCTGGTTTGACACATTATTCGGATTTGGTAGAGGTTGCGAAGGGAGTGTGCCAGGTTGGCAGGAATTTGCCATCTGGGCGAGTTGATTGCGAACCTCTGTGATCTTGTCTTTGTGTTGTTTCTACATAGTCGCATTCGTCTTTTGAATGTCAGCTAGAGTCTGAAGGATAAGAGTCATTTGATCTGTCTGAGTTGACCAAGATTGATAGGTGGGGTTGGGCCGAGGCTGAGGCAGCTGATACGGATGAGAAGCTTGTGGAGGGGGTTGATACAATGGTCTTTGATTCTGATTATTTCCTGCCCATAGGAAATTGGGATGATTTCGCCATTCAGGGTTATAGGTATTAGAGAATGGGTTATTCTGGATGGTGTTGAGGTCCTCGCAGGTCCGAGGAACCTCAGAAAAATTAGAGTATGAGGGTTCAGAGTTCCCCTAACTAGAGTAAGTAGGATCAGAGTTTCCTCTGGTGCTAGAGTCAGACGGGGGTGGATACGAGTCCATCCCCTGAGAAGATTGATGATAGATGTTATGCACAGCTTCCCTCCCAGAGGGCGGCTGTGCAAATGGGTTTTGCGTAGAGGTGGCTTGCTACAGATGTCGACTTAGCTCATCCACCTTCTTCCCAATTGTAGAGACCTTGTCCAAACGACTGGCCATCAATTCCAAGTCGACGGATGCAGACAAGCACTGCATCTCATATGCTCCCCTTGGATTCGTCGATGCGCGGGCATTCATCCAGTCGAATAAGCCCATGGAGTCATTATTGATGGAGTTCTCGCACATATTCTCGAGAATCTCCCACACTATGTCTTCATGTTGACCCATGATATTTCCTCCGCAAGTTGCATTGACAAATAAACAGATATCTTCATGGAGTCCCTGGTAAAAAGACTGGACTTGTTCCCATTTAGGAACTTCGTGATGGGAGCACTTTCGCATGAGATCTAGGAAACGGTCCCATGCTTCATGAAGTGGCTCTCCAGGCTACTATGTGAAGTGTGTGATCTGGTGTCTTAAGGCATTCGTCCGACCAACTAGGAAAAACTTTTTCAGAAACTTGGATTGTAGTTCAACCCATGTATTAATTGGATGCGTTTGAGTCTGATACTAGTGAGCCACTTTGTCCATGAGAGAGAAGGAGAACATCTTCATGAGAAGAATATCCCGATTTTGGACATCTGACCCGAAGGTCTAGGCCAGATGCTTGAGTTGTTTGATGTGCTAGAAAGGATCCTTGGAATTGAGCCCATGAAACTTTGGAATAGCATTAATCATGTTGGGCTTGAGTTCAGAATCAGGACCTCTGGCCGAGATTTAAACTCGAGGTTCAATTGCCACCACAGCGGGATTGCAGTGATCTCGCATCATAGGATGTTGCGGTGGATTCACAAAGGCCTGGAATAAATCATTAAGGTGCTGAAGTTGGTTCTCAAGGTTATTCTCTTCTACAGGTTGTGCCGTGATGATGGAAGAAGGAGAATTGGGTTCAGATGAATCAGAGGAGATGTCTATGTGATGGGGTTGCTGCACAAACACTTAAGTCAAGGCCTAGCCTCGACGGGAGTGAATAACTAAAGGAGGCCTCAAGGATGGTCTTAAGGATCTCCTACCGAACATGCACCGATGGTCCGGATGAGAGTAGAATGTGATGGACCCAATCAAGACACCCAAAAACTTTGGATGACTATAGAGGTTTGAGGCGAATGATACCCCTTAGTCAGAAAGCCGTCCACCTGAGAAATACCTGGGCAGCCAAAGAGGGAGTCCCACAAAGACCCCTACATGGTAGAGCGCCCCCACGAGTTATAGGGTTTCCCCCACCCGACCTCTCTTGTCACTGATGTTCCAGGTATACCAAAATGGGGACTTGACCTCTTAAGTCTACAAGTTTTATTAAAGAGCAAGGGTGCTTAAGATTTCACTTGAACATTAGATGTATTGAGTGCAAAATGTGACCTAATTTCAAGGTTGGTTGACCCAACAAGGTGAGTTAACTTCACCTATTTGTCCTTTAATAAGATTTAGGTCCTTTCTTCTAGGATTCAAGTGAGATTAAGAGCCTGAATTTTTAGGGTTTGCTTGAATAAATCACTTCAACCAAGGCTTAGGCACACATCTTTTTGAAGAGTTGATTTTTTCTTATGAAAGTGTCTCTAAAACCCTAAAATGAGATCCTTAATTTGGCTCTAATATTGGTCCAATATAGTTTTGCCAAATGTGGTATCTTGGGCTCAAACAAGAATGTGGTAGCCCTAGTTACCTTAAATGGGTGCACAAATCAATCTTGTTGTTGCAATCAAATCAGGCAACTTGATGGATTAGCTAAGAATGTAAAGCAAGTAGCCCTAATTGATTTTGTTGTTTTTTCCTTTTCAGAATGAGGGGCTTAAGAGAAAGTAATCAGAAATTACCTACCCCTGGCGTGTTTGATGTGCAGCGGTCTTTCTTTGAATCTTCTCCCTGAAACAACCACATAAAAGAGATATAGCAAGTTAGCACCAAATCAAAAATTGTAATCAAGAATTCTAAATCGCCTGTTGCTCCCCAGCGACGATGCCAAAATGTTCGGGACGCTGAATCAAGTTTAAGAGTATTGCGTTTTAGTACAGCCGAAAAAGTGTTCAAAACAAATACAATTTTATTACTCGAATTTGAAGTCCGAGGTCGAACACAGGGAGAAAATTGGTATTTAGAAATCAAGATCACAATTCAGAATTTAAAAGAATGTGCAATAATATCACTATCAAAGTGCAAAAATATGGGAGTAAATGTAAAGCACAAAATACTAAAGAACTCAATGTATATGA
Source organism: Thalassia testudinum (assembly GCA_037157565.1). Classification (NCBI taxonomy): domain Eukaryota; kingdom Viridiplantae; phylum Streptophyta; class Magnoliopsida; order Alismatales; family Hydrocharitaceae; genus Thalassia; species Thalassia testudinum. The sequence goes on along the minus strand of JAZHRO010000025.1, from coordinate 64,373,773 downwards.
ATATGAATTAAACTTAAATTGATGCTACAATGCTCCTTTTGATTTCTCTGCTTCTCTCCTATGGCTCTTCTTCTTTCTTCCTTCTTCTGCTTCTACTCCTCTTCTTTCTCTTTTTCTTTGGCCTCTGTCTTCTTCTTCCTTTACTATCTTTCTTTTCCTTTTGCCTTCTCTCTTCCTTTGCCTTTCTCTGTCGTTTGCCTCTTCTCTTTCTTTCTCTTTGTCTTTGTCTTCTCTTTCCTCTGACTTCTACCTTTTGCTTTCCTTCTTAGCTTCTCCTTCTTCTTCTTCATCTTAGCTTCTCCTTCTCTTCATCCTATAGCAAAACCTACCCCCTACCCGCGCGCACTCTCCTCTCTTTCTCTCTTAGGTTTCGCTCTCCTAGAGCCACACATATTCGGGTCATCGGGTCGGGTATGTACCCGGGACCAGGCCCACCGGCGTGCAGTGGTGGGCGAGGAGTGCAGGTCTAGCTAGGTCAGCCAGGTCCGCGGAGGCAAGGTCATGGACAGGAATGGTGAAGGGTGAGTGGGACCTCACCCCGTGGTTATGAGGCGATAAGGTGATAACACTTTCAATTTATTCTGGTGCAGGCGCTCTTTCGTATTTGAGGTGGGACTATCAGCCCATCTTTCTTCGCGCGTGCCTGTGACAGAGGCAAAACCTCCAATTGTAGCAACCTCTACAGACTTTAACTCCAATTGATATCCTAGATTCGTGTGCGAGAGTTCTCCGCCCAATCTGGGATAGGGGTTTGGAGCTAGCGAAGCCTGGAGCGACCTCAAGCTTGCTTCAAGCTTGGTCACCAATGGTGGAGGATGCCTGCAACCTGAAATCACAAAGGCGATCTCACGGCCACGTTGAATCGTTCAGGAAGCATCGTCGAGGCACGACAAATGTGCTGCAGTAGTTGGCATGGCGTGGGGACGCCTATGCGAGTGTGCCTAGGGCACACTGTGTACGAAGGTGTGGGTGTGTTTGGTGAGGTGCGTGAGTGAGTGGAGTGGTGTGTGAAGTGGGGGGAAATGTTCAGTGGAGTGAGGGGATGCTTATGGACTTCTCAATGAGGGATGGGATGGCCTGTGGAGGTGGAGCAGCCTTGCTGGAGGTGGTGGCCGGAGATGAAGGAGATGAGGGTGATGGAGGTCGGCAGTGGTCGATTTTGGGAAATAGAGAGTGAAGAAAGTAGAGGGGAGAGAGAACTTAGCTAGGGTGTTGGTGGATGAAAGGGAGACAAGGATGGCGTCGGACGCGTACTGCCGACATCGGAGACGAAGGTGCTCAGAGAGAGACGGTCGACTAGGATGAAGGGGAGACAAGGGCGTCGGCGGGTGCTGCGCGACGAGGACAAAAGCGAGGGAGAAGAACCTGCCACTAGTATTGTGGTCAGACAACAAGGGAGAGCAAGAAAGGTCACCAGAGCTTGACGAGCTAGCCGGTTGGAGGAGGAGAGAAGAATTTGGGAGGGTCTCTGGTTGAATTCAAGCTTAAAGAAGTCGGTTGGATTTAGGGCTTCTTAAATAGATCTCTAGAGGGGGATTTGTGCTTGGAAGGCAAGCTTCCAAGCAAGGTATGCTCAGCGGAGAAGGAAACTCAAAAAAGACCCAAATCTCTCATGCATTCGCATGAGAGATTGGGAAGAAATTAGGGCATCAAACTGGGTTCAAATTGGAGGGATTTTCTCAGAGAATCTCCCTTCCAATTTTGAAGGGGATTCTCTGAGCAATCAGGGAGAAATCGCCTTCCAAAGCTTGCTAGAGTAGGATTCCTCTGCTATAATAGTTGAGGGACCTTATTGTGAAGATGATGAAGAAGCTAGGGGGCCTTTTGCAAAGGCTTTTTGAAAGATAGGGGTACAATGTAGTCAGGCTGGACCTTTTTGCAAACTAGGTCAAGGCAAATTCATCTTGGGTCCAAATTTTGGTACAAACCTAATTTGGACCTAAGGAATCCAATGGTGAAGTTGGATTTTGGGTTTGACCACGTTTGGCTGGGAAATTTATGGAAAAAACCCAATTTAGGGTAAATATCTATCAGAGACCCCATTCTTGGTCAAGATGGGTTCCAATGGCAAATTTAAAGGTTCTAAACCCTAGATAATATTTTCCTATAATTTTTACAGGGTTTAGATGAATTTTATCCTGATCAAAACCTTGGTTAATCGAGTGGGTATGTTTTAGGGTTTGAATAAGTCATTTAATTCACAGGGTACACACAAACCCTTTTCTGTCTGATCCAACCCACTTATTATCTTATTAAGACTCTTTGACCCTTGTTTAGCACTTGAGAAAACCTGTTGTTGTACTGCATTGGTAAAATTATAGTTTTACCCCTAGTTTCTTATTTTTCTCTCAGAAAGGTTATGCAGTGAATTAGGACCTTCAGTTAGTTATGTAGGAGCTTTTATTTTCTTCATTGGGTCAAAATAAGCTAGTTAGGGCTCATTATGGTGTTTCCATCATATTCAAGAAGAAACAGTTATGAAAGAGACAGAGATTGAACACTAGACCTTGACTTCCAGATCTGATCATATCACTTGGGTCATGCCTATCATTGATCACCATTATCAAGACCTATATGATTTACCCCTATACTTCACTCAGCTGACACCTCAACCACCCATCTTATCCATTACCTCTTTGGGATGCCTTCATCTTCATTTCTTCCAGGCACCTGAATTTATCTCTCTTTCTTCTGTAGCATCTGGCTGTATATTTTCTAAAGCCCCATTATAGTATTTTTCCAACTCTTTGGGTTTGGAATTCATGGACAGTTGGTCCACATTTGTAGCCTACTGTTGGTGAACGAGATTAAACTTGTTATCACTTTACTCACCAGTCTTAATATCGTATTGACACATCTTGTTCGAGTTTACGCCCAACTAGAGGCATTAAACTCAACACTTATACATAGCATATTTTAATTAGCATATTTTCTTGCATATTTCCTTCCTTTCGTAGTTGTTGGAATATGCTAGCTGCTAAAAATTTGGATGTGATTCCAGGTGATTTCTATCCTTTGTACCTCTTGTCTTGCATTTATTTTCATTGGATTCATGTATGAGGACATGCAAGAAAGTAAGTGTGGGGGGGTAGTACCTCATTAACATCTCTTGCCCTACAACGTAGCTCCCTCTCCAATTCCCTCCAGCGTACACCCTTCCTCCCTTTCATTCCCACACCACCGAATCCCATCCACCACCACCTACGATTTCCTTCTCTCCCCATTTCTCTTAATCGCCACTCTCTCCCAATCGGATTACGACAGCCAAAAACTCCCTCTCCTACTTTTTTTTATTCCCAATTTCCATTTCCATTGCCATTTTATGATCCCTCTCTCTTATTTCTCTATCTCTAATTTCCTCCACTCCACAAAACATCTCACTCTTCCTCTCTCTAACATGCTCCTCTTACTCCAATGATCTCCATTGCAGCTCTCTATAACCTCTCTACTATCGACCTCCATTAACAACCCCAATGCATGTGATTATCTAATTGCTATAACTTTCACACTCACTCTTTTCCTCTATGTTTGACAGGCACATCTTTATTTTTATTTCCTATCGTAATGGCTTTTTAGCATGTTCATTTTCATTTTTAGATAGCATGAATATAATGAATTTGCCTCCCTGTGGATTGACCCTACCTCCACTATGCACTATTATTCATTTGTTAACGAGATAGGATTTTAAATATGATCATGATTTTTCATGCAACAACTTTAACTTTTTCCATCGTGAAACCACATTATCGTTTTTTAGCGTCATTGCTGAGGAGGCAACGAATTGGTATTTGCATGCTACCCATTGTCATCCTTGATTTTTAACATCTTTCTTTATCTCAGGTACATTGTCCCGGAGGAGTCCAAGGGACACAGAGGAGCTCGGCAAGGTGGGGTGAAATCACATGTCTTTTTCTTTTTGGTTTGTAGATTATAGGTTGTGAGTGTTTAAAATGCAATTTTATTTCATAGACTTGATGCTTAGGATTAGTGTGAGGTTATTTGGCATGTAATAATTTTGGACTTGGACTCTATTTATTCTCTCAATCCCCATCTCCCTAGCTAGATTTTTATTTCATCAATTAGATTAGCTAGATTAATTGTTTGTTTACCTTATTTGAAGAAAAAAGCACCAAAAAAAAAATTTCTATTAGGAGCATAATCTAACCATATTTTGTATTGCCCATGTTAGTAATTTGCTAACTCCCCATTCATCTTAGCCTGATATCATGAGCATATTACATGCATTAGCATAAATTGCATTTTAAATAAGCTTGCATCATAATTTGCATAATACTGATTGATGATATTTGATGATCACAGGATTGAAGACTAATGAGGAAAGAGAAGAAGGAATTGAACAATTTGAGATGAAGATTTGAACTTAAGAGACTTGCAAACCCCAAGCTCTAGCTCAACAAAGCAAAAAAAATTATCCTACATCAATAATCAATGAGCTCCTTTACTTCATTTATTAAGCTCCTCCACCTAGAGCCACCTTTACACATCTTCCATGGCACATTTAAGTCCCCCTCCCCAATTCCAACAAAGCCACACTCATTATAGATGCACATTTCACCACACCTAGATCCCTCCACCAATTAATAGCTACCAACCCAATTCCAAGGCATCATCATTAAATCTCAACACATCTACCCATAACCATAATTGCTGGAACAACCCTTCCTCCTTCCCTTTTTACCCCTCTCCACATCTATATAAGGCCATCCATTCCATTCTCCTAAATAATCTTTGGCTATCCTATCTTTTGAGCACTCTATGAGAGAAAGGGAGGGCTTAAGGACTACCTAAGTCCAAATTTTAGGCATTGAGAGGGAGTCACTCCACCCCCCTTCAATTGCCAATCCACGGTCATTTTAATTCACCACCTTTCATGTGCCTAACCTACCACCATACGCCCATCACCTTCACCTACTCGCCTACTTCTTGCAGGACATCTTGGAGTGCACACGTAATTTTGGAGGGGGGCATCCATCCATGCCAAGTAGGAAGAAAAAGGGAGATTATGTGTATAAGGAGGAGCATCATCATTCACTGAGCTTCATTCCATAAGCCACTCTTCATCTTTGTGTTTTATGCTTTCCATTTTATGTTGTAGTAGACTTGTGTTAGTTCTGTTGTGGTTTTTCAAAATTACTTTAGTTTTTATCATAGTCTTTTGTGATCTCTCCTTTCCCTACATAGTTCATATTTTGTATCTTTTGATTTTGGATGAATGAAAATGACGATGCATGTTGAGAGCCTCTACATTTGAGTATTACATTTGGACATGTGATTGTGAGTAGGAAGTGCTTACAAGTAGTTCATCATAACTTCTTATGATCTTACTTCCTATCCCCTTTGTGGTTTTACTTGTAGGAAAAGAAATCAAACTCATAATACTCCTCTTTCGTGACAAAATATTTTAACTTGCACTTTATTTCTTTTAGAAAGAAAGACCAAAAAAAAAAAACAAAATCAAAAACACCAAAAAGTAACAAAAGTCATTTCTAGATTTGATTTGTTACGCCTTGCCTCCTTGGACAACCCGAATACTCCATGTAGTTACAGCTTATAAATTTTAAAAGTTTTTTTTTTTGAACAAGCGAGGAGTGCTATTGATGATGATAGTAGACCGGGAACATTTTATTTATGAATCTTATAAGAAGAATTACAAGGAATCACTCCACTCCTTTACAAACCCCCAACACTCCCTAAAGATTTCCCTACATTTATTGAGCCCCCTCTAAACAATCGCTCATTACGAGCATTCCATACACTCCACATAACACTAGCCATCTTCACATGAGGCTTTCCATTCGTCAAGAGATTCCTCCATAAGTCATCCCATGTGGGTATAGATTCCCCACAAACTCCCCTCCATATCTGATTAGTCACTAGGCACGATGAGAATAGATGCACCCTACTATCCATAGGAAAGTCACACAAATGGCAATTTTGAGCAGGAGTGCCCAATCTTCTACTTCTCATATCACCATTAATAAGTCCATCATGTCGGCACAGCCACAGGAAGATCTTAATTTTTAGTGGAATCTTCAAACACCAGATTTTAGCACAGTCCCTATCCTCCCTTGAGGGGTCTGCGTTCATGGAACCCATCGGCCGCTTATATGCCTTTGCCGGAGTGAAGAGTCCATGTTTCTAATCGCATGGTTTCCACTCAACTCAGTAATTAAGTTAATTTCACTTAATTAAGAGTAGAAGAAATCACTTAGGTTAACTCGAAGTTGTGTCGATTGTATAGTATAGGGTCGAATTAACCTAACATTTTAGAATTTTTACTGGTTGAGTTCAGGTCGTTCACTAGGAGGTATAATAATTTTCTCCAAATTCACCAATTTTCTTTTATTTCTCTATAATTTTAGGAGGTATAACTAAATTGATTTTCAAAACATGAATTTTGTCAAAATATTTAAAATATAAAGAATATACAAAATTTCATATGCAAACATATTTACTCAAGATGATCTACTTTATTAACAAGTAAACATGCTAGTTTTCCAATTTTATTACATTCCAAGAAATTAAGGCAATTAAAAGTTATCCTATTAAAACATGCCTTTTTACAATTAAGAACAAAAAGTAATGCAAGAAAAGATAATATCCTTTATTATCTTCAGCCTCTCATCTTCTTCTCCTTTTCTTTGTTTTATTTTTCTCCTCTCTCTCGAGTTCTCTTTCTTCTGTTGTTCCTGCCTTCTCTTCCTGTCTCTTTTTTTTTTTCCTTAGTCTTCTCCTTCCTTCTCTTCTTCCCTTAGTTTTCTCCTTTGTTTCTTAGTCTCTTTTCCTTAACACTCCTTAGCGCCTGTGCTCCTTCTTTACCTTTCAGCTTCAACACTTAGCTTTAACTTAACATCCTTCAGTGGCTTCTCTTTTCCTTAAGTCCTTAAACTTTCAGCTGAACTGGGTTTTTATATATTTTTAACCAAAATTTATTTTATTTGCGGTGAGGTCCTTTCAAGGATACACAGCACCCTGAGACCAGGGTGGAACCAGACCCTACTCGGTCCTCGCCTAATCTCAATTAGGTTCGTTTCGATTTATTTCTTCTTATCAGTTCACAGTCATGAGCCATTTCGGCTCAATCCGGCCTCCCAGGCCACTCTTGCCCTCCCAAGGCACACATTCACGCTCACGCCCCCAAGGGCTCACACCCGCAGGCATAAGCCCGCACACACACACATGCAATGCTCAGATCAGATCAGATGGGTAACCGGTGCGTCGAGTGCTAATGACTACATAGCCAAGGAAACAAATTATTTTTATCCCCAGGCACGTGCTCGTGAGCAAACCCGAATGAACGACCTGAACTCAAGTGTTCATAACTTTCTAACCAGAGCTCCAAATCGAATGATTTCAAGTTTGTTGGAAAGCTCTAAGGGTAATCTACACAATTGTAGGGTCAATTTAATGTTTTAATGATGTTTTCCTCTTCAATTTGAAAGATGAAATCAGGGGTTCCTACGGGTTATTTTTAACCTGGAAGTAAAATTAAGTCAATAGAGTCCTCAGATGGACTTCTTTCTTTTATTTAAAGGTATGTACATGTTATATAAGTGATTCCTCATCTGTTAGAGTAGGTTTTAAGTTCTTAAGACCTTCAAAACTAACAAAGAAGCTCTTCACTTCTCTGAAAGCTTCGGAGTTCTATTTTCTAGACATCAAAATGAGCAACAGACACTTAAAAGTGTTTCTAATTGATTTAGATTAATTCTAAGGGTTATAATCAACTCATCTGGGTAGGATTTAAATTTAAATTTCATTAGAATGCTTCTCCTGTTGGTTTGGGTTTGAAAGTAACCCAAATTGACAGGAACTAAATTCTTAAATATAAACTCAACTAAGCTCACTTTAATTACTTTCAAATCATCAAACAAGATCCCAGAAACAATTTTCACTCCTCAAAATCTCAATTCGAGCTCAGAACTCCACTAACAGACTCATGTTTGATTGTGGAAGCTCAAAAATTGACTTTCTGTTCAAAGCTTCCTCCCAAGAAATCAAAGCCTCAAATAGAATCTTCTCAACATCAGAAATTTATTCAGATCTTCAGAAAGTTGTTCTGACCTTAATTTCTAGGGTTTCAAGCTCGCCGCCTGAACTTGAAAACATGTTTGTTCGACAGAATCATTGGAAGATTATTACAGTGTTTTAAAGGTTTAAATAGCTTCAATGCATTACACTAAAGCTTCTGAGCTCATTAAATGCTTCTTAAATCATTTTAAGCAAACTTCTCTAATTTCGTCGGAGTTAGAAAAGATGAAGTTACTTCTTCAGCTCCAGTGGCTAATTCTTCAAACAAATATCCTCAAATTAATCAGTGATCCATACTTTATCATTCTGGAGCTTCTCAATAAGTTTTAGAGGCTGTAACATAATTTTGGCTCGCCGGAGCTCCGGTGAGTCCAGAAAATATAAAAAGTGTGTACAGATTGATAAATCTTACCATTTTTGATTTAGAAAAGATCCTGAAGTTACAAGGAACCTCAATATCACTTTTAATTCTTCATTATTTCATTAAAATGTAATATTTGACAGTAAGTTTGTTTTCTTAAAGATCTAGGTGGTTAAAGCTCAAGACTTGTTTAACCACTCAATTGAGAAGTTAAAACAAGTCAACAGGTATTTATATTCATAAATATGTATTTAATTTAAGATTTGAACTATTCCTGAGCCGCCATGGATAGTGAGCTCAGGAACTTAATTAAAATTTGGGCATTTAATTTATAGATGATAATAATATGTATTATAATGTCGATTAGGGTTCATAAGTTGTGATAGATGATGAAAGAACCCAATGGAGGTGGAATTAGGTTGATTACTATCACCATAGACAGTGACAGTAGTCGGTGAAGGTGATATGTGAATTAGGCGATTAGTTGATTCAATTAAACGATTAAGTGATTTAGAAGTGATCATGGAAGATACAGGAAGGTGTACAGTGAGTTAAAAGACAAGATTAAAGCTCTGGCGAGCTCAAGGAACTCGCCGGAGTTGGAGGAGATGAAACTAAATTTTGACATTACTCTAATCTAACTACCTAAACTAACTAAACTAGCCTACTCCTAATCTACTGTTACCTGGACCAAGGGGTCAATAGGGTTCCACCGAAGGTTCATAGCGGACGACGAAATCAAAGAGTTGAAGAAAGATCTCCGACGGTCGGATTTGAGATGGAGTGGAGGAACCCTTAGGTCAGCGCCTGTGTTAGAGGTGCGGAAGACCACAGCGGATCTCCTCAGCTAATTAAGATGGATGGAGGAAGTCAGAAATTGGAATGGGAAGTCACCGGAGTTTTGGACGAATAGCCTATCGAAGTCAGCTACAGTGTTAGAAGAAGGAAGGGAGCCAACTTAAATAAAATCAGAGGTGTGAGGGGGTATTTATAGCAATTTGCGGCGAAGAGAGTGGTGGGGTCTGGCTGAAGAAGGAGCTCGAGGAGGTTAACCTCCGTCATCATCTCCGACGACGGTGAGGTTATCTCCCACTAAAAAATAGGATTCTCGGTTAATCCAGACTGATGGATGAAGTGGAGGTGGTGAGCGCAAGCTGCAAGAGCTTGGACCAAGAGGGATGGTGTTGGTAGGGTGGTGATCGCACGGTGGGGTGACTCTCTGCCGCCAGCCGTTCATTCGGCTGAAGAAGAAGAAGACGAAGAGGGACATAAAAGAAATAAAACTTAAGGACCTGTGTGAGAAATAAGGACCCAACTATAATGAATTTTAAGGACTAAAATGTAAACCCAATTTTAAAGGTTAATTTTAATTTAGATCTTTTTCAAATTTTTATATATGCTAGTAAATAAGGTAAATATTATGTTTACACCTTGAATTTACATTTTTGACCTTTTAAGGTTAATTTATTAGATTAAGTAAAATCACTTAAATTATTACATACTTAGGTTTACATTATATTTAAGTTACTTAACTTATTATTTAAGAGAATGATTAATAGGATTTCGAGTCCAATTATTATCTAAATTATTAATAATGTTAATTGAATGATAAAATGTCATTTTTAACTTATTTTAAGGTCCTTTACTAAATATCCTTTATTCTATAATTAACCCTTATATGTTCATAACCTTAGCTAATTAACTAGGAAGACTAGTTAATTAGGGGTAATTAGAGAACATGATGAGTGTCTCATCAATTTCCACCTGAAATAGTCAACCTCGCCCCTCGGCTGGAAAGCTTCCAGGTCTACCATCAGCCACTCCTGTTCAGCCTGTGTTTTACCACCTTCACACACACCAACACTAGCATTGTCCCATCTGCAACTCACACTATCCCAGTAATCACTGATTGAAGCTCTACTATCCAGAGAAGCCCTTGGATATGCCTCATTTAGGTTTCCTAAGGTTGACCACCTATCTGTCCAAAAAGAAAAATGTCTCCCATCACCCAAAACTGGAACGAAGTCATCCCAATTGTCTTGTATTGCTTGCCACACTGACTTCCAGAATGGTGAGGGGCATTGAGGAGGGGATTTCCACAGTTGTACCTGCGAGGAGTTGTGAGCCTCCTTGACTAACTATGACCAAACCTTCCCATCATCCATTGACAACTTCACTACCCATTTCAATAGCAGGGCATCATTGAATTCCTTCAAAGAACGGATCCGCATTTCTGTGAACGAGGCCTACACAGCTGCCGAGAATCCTAACTTCACTGGATGCAAGAATCTAACTTTAGCCTTCGCACCCTTCCAAAAGAAATGCTTCCTCATCACATCCAATCTTTTCCACACTGCCTTCAGAGATTTGAACACAGAGAAGAAGAAAACTGGTATCGAGGTGATGACCGAGTTGAGAAGAATCAATCTTCCACCCTTGAATAAAAATCTACTGCTCCAGCACTCCAATTTGGTAGTCACTTTTTCAAATAGAATGGCCCAATCACTCTTCTTCAGTTTATTATCTCTTAAGGGCAGACCCAAGTACCTTATCGGCAGCGTGGCAATGGGAGTATGTAAGATGGCTGAGATTGCTTCACTCTCCTAATCTGACATACCAAAGCAAATCAGAGATGATTTCGCACCATTCAACCTAAGGCTGGAAATCTCACCAAATATATTGATCATTGTGAAATAGGTCCCCACCTCACTTCTCCCTCCTACAAAAAATACTGTATCGTCGATGGATTGCAGAATTGGTGCCAGTGCCTTAGAATTGGACATAGAATAACCCCTCACCATGTCTGCACTAGCCAGCTTACAAGTTGCGCTACAACGATTGAAATTCATCTTTTATGAGAAGCGATTCGGGTGATTCCCTTTTTAGCACCGTTGTGTTTTAACAGGCTATTAAGAATAACCCCTCGCCATGCCTGCACTAGCCAACTTACAAGTTGCGCTACAACAATTGAAATTCATCTTTTATGAGAAGCGATTCAGGTGATTCCCTTTTTGGCACCGTTGTGTTTTAATAGGCTATTAAGGGTTTTAAATATTTGTTCATTGTAGTAACACCTCAATTGCTATATAACAAATAAGATTTATTCTTGAAATGAAGTCCAAGGTCGAACACAGGGAGCAAGTATTGCAATTTACTCACTAATCTCAATTAATACATAAATGAGCATAGGACATGAAACACAATAATGATACTTAAGCAATCAATTACTCAAAAATATATAAATAAGAAGTAATTGTAGCTTATAGAGTTGCAAAGCAAAAGGAAAGTAAAATAATGGTTATTTGAATCACCAATTATTTATATTATTAAGCATACATCTAACTTCATCAAATTACTCAAATAATGCTACAGTATCGTTAACCTTGCCACTTAGGTACTTAAATGTTCCAATAGTACCATCATCAACCCAAATCAGGTGTCGCCTTCGCAGAAAAGATGAGTTAACTCTTTGCTTGATACAGTGCTTTTACACTGTTCATCTCCCTCTCTACTTTTCTTCTTTCATTTCTTCTTCTACAAAGAGTCTTCTCCACTTCATCCCTTCTTTTTCCTTCATGCATAAGGGGCTTCTTAGATCTTACAGTGGCTATGTTTTTAGCCTTTTCCTAAGAGGAGAAAAAACCCCCTTTTTCCTACGCTTTCTCTCTCTTTCTTCCTTCTCATAGAATCGGGTTTATGATCGAGTATACAGGTAATCAGATCTAGCATGTTGGCCAAGCCCACGTGTGTAGGTCACGGGCAAGGCGTGTAAGGCATGTGCATGGGGCACCCAGCCCTCTGTGTGTTCAGGAAAAGAGGCCTGAAGACGTTTACGATTTATGTGTGGTTAGAGCACCGAAATCCCATGATGTGGGACTATCATCACCTTCATTCGCGTGCAGTTGCAACTTGATGGTTGGAGAAATTAATGGTGGTGTTGCTGCTGTCTAGGCCGATTGAAGGCTTGAGGATGCACCTGGAGATGATATCATGGACGAATGTGGTCGGTGAACTGCAGTTGGAGCATGAGAAGGTGGTGGCGATGATGATGCTCTGGCAAATACCCTAAAACACGAATATGGGTGCGAAGACCCCAATCAAAAGGTTCTGGAGTGTCGCTGGACCACATGGAGTGCAGTGGTGGTGGTCTTGTGGCATGAGAGTACATAAGGTGGTGCATCAAAGTCAGTGAAGGTGGACGGCAATGGGTTTGTTCGATGGGGAGCTAGGGCGAGCAATTGAGCAAAATAGGAGAGGGCTTTTGATGGAGGGAGTACGGTGAAGCTTTTTGGAGGTGGAGCAGGCATGTTTGGTGGCATGTAGTGAGCTCTCGGCCTCACCGGAGCTTGGCCAAAGTAAAGGAAGACGATGGGGAAATGGCGTGAACGGTGGTCGGATTAGGTTAAGAAGGGGTTAAATGGAGTTTATAATGAAAGGGGAAGAAGTTTAACTAATTAATGAATGAAGGGAGGAAGGGGATCGCGTCGGCATGTCTTGCTGGATGTGAGGGAGATGAAGTCTCTGATGAGTGAGAACAACGATGACGATGAGGAAGGTTGCCCCTGAGTTGGTAGTCAAGGAGCGGACGGAATCGGGGATAAAGGAAAACCAGCCAATTTGGCTATTGGCTGGTCGTAAGAAGAAGAGTAGGATAGTTGCTGAAGCTAGGTCGGAGAAGGCTGGGGAAGGAGTTTGAAGAGGGTTTTTAGGTCAAAACTTAGCTAAGTGAGGCATGCCTCAGGGGTCCATTTATAGGCATAGGATGGAGTTCCAAGCTTGGAAGCTCCGAACTTCTTGCACATGTGGGATACCCACATCTCCCCTGCATTTGCATCGGAGATTGGAAAAGACATAGGGTCCAAGGTTGGGTTTGATTGAAAGAGAATTCCTCAAGGAATCTCTAGTTCAAATCTGGGACTGATTGATTGAGAAACGAGCGAGAAAATCTCGCTCGAATCTAACTAGAGGTGCTACAGTTATTTATAATGGTGATAGGGACCTAGATGTGAAGAAGATGAAGAAGTTAGGGGGTCCCTACAAGGATTTCAAAAGCTGAGGGGTTCTTTGTAAGAAAAAGAGTCTGAATAGGATTAAAATGCAAACTAGGTCAAGATGATCTCTAATTGGGCCCAAATTCTGGTACAAACCTAATTTGGACCCAAAGAATCTGATGGTGAAGTCAAATTTAGGTTTTGGCCAAGTTTAATTGGGTAAATTGCATAGAAACCTAAATTAGGGCAACTATCTATCTAAGACTATATTTTAGGTCAAAATGGGTTCCAATGGTCAAATCAAAGATACCAAATCTTATAGAATATTTTTCTATAATTTATAGAAGGCTTAGGTGAATTTTATCCTGACTAGAACCTCAACAAATTAAGCGAGTCTATTTTTAGGATTTCAGATGTCATTTAATTCTCGTAAGGCGTGAAAACCCATTTCTGTCTACACGAACCCTCTTGTTAGACTTTAATGCATATTTGACCTTTAATAAACCCATGAGAAGAATCGCGGTTGTTTTGCATTCATGATATGATGGTAAAATTGTAGTTTTAACCCTGATTTCATGTTAAACTCTCAGAAAGGATGTACAGTGAATTACGATCCTCTGGTAGTTATGTAGGAGCATTTATTAATGGATTTTGACTAATTAAAGCTACATATGGTTGATGATGATGTTATCATCACGTTGCCAGGGAGGCATGATTTGTTTTCATCTCATATTTTGATTTTCCTTATGTGGGTCCTAATATACTTGCATTGTGCTTTGCTCCAATGTGCGTGAGTACCAAAAACAAAGGAAAAGGGAAAGGTGCTTGGAGCGAAAGCTTCAAGGCATTTCATGTTCTACCAAGAAAGGTTGGTATCCTACACTTTGGACCAAGAATCAACTTGAAAAACACCATAAAAATCAAATCTCAAGAATAATATATATATATATAGTGGTGGTGGATAAAATTGAGCTCATTGTATGGGTTGTATTACAAAGAAAGCCATTACTCAAGGGCTCAATTCAAAGATCGCATGTTATTTTCTGGACCTAATTTCAGCACCCTTTTTCAAGAAACAACAAACCTTGACAAATTCTACAAAAATTCCTGAAGGTGCCCCATTTAGTTCTTGAAAGTATCCTAAAATGTCACGGCCAAACTCTTATGGTCTGGTTGTGAAAATTCACAAACTAGAGGCATGCAAGGTCCATCGAATCTGGAGAAAGTTGATATTGTTTCATGTGTTTCAAACTCCACTTGGCTCCAAATTGCGTGATTCTTGAAATTCTGGAAAGCTCATCAAATGTACTTACATTCATTTCAAGAATAAAAATTGATTTGAGAAAGGTAAGATTACATTCTAGAATGATTTTTCAAACTGCGTGTGTTTTTGACTCCCCTTCTGAAATCCACAGATTTGAAGGGTCAAACATCCTTTGAAAATTCTAACTTTTGTACTTTTGAAAAGCTTGCTTGATTTTGGTCAGGATAGGGTCATTGCTTGCTTTGTTTGGACCCTTCTTGACAAAGTTTGAATTAAAGGAAAATTCATTGATTAGAAATTGCATGCCCTAGGATTTTTTGCACTAAGGTTGGTTTAACTACATAGCCACACAAAAGGTTCTAAAGAAAATCAATCTTCACCAACTTTGACTACATCTTTGTGCCTTGATTGAATTTGTTAGCAAGTGGAATCCTAAAATCCAATAAAGCAAGGTTCAAACTCTAAAGCCATTCATCACAATCTTTCTTGATAAAAAACACTTCGTTTAGCATTGGGTCCTTGCACTCAATTGTGAGCACACTTTAATTGGAATTTTAAGGGCATCGACCCCCCTAACTCCCTTCACATAATCCATGAGAACTTCACTTGACCGAAGCCCTAACTGAAACTGGTGGCAACTTGACTGATCTAAGGACTGGACTGAGTTTAGGCTTGATCGAGTTGATTGATTTATCTTTGTTAGATTACTTTCTCTTGGCAAAATTGGCATCAGGTTGAGTGGGCCGTACCAAATGACCAGAAGGGGTTTACAAAGGCACCTAGTTGGGAAGCACTTGGAACTACCTCTCTCACTTATGACAACCTAGCCTAATTAACCATAGAGGTTGTGATTGATTATGAGGTATTTTGATTGTCTTATTCTAAGTATTAGGTTTTTAGGGTTACACTTTAGGGCTAGTTCTTTTTTTCTCTTGTTTATGGGGGTCAGTATTTCTCCCTCCTATTCTCTTCTCATTCAAATTCTTCCAAATCATGGGTATTGATGCTTTTTCCTTAATTTAGACACATTCATTTAGGATAAAATGCCTATTTATGCATGTTCCTAGGCTTAGATATGCATTCCATAACATAAATATTGCATGGCATGCATCATTCTGCATTTAGAATAGTGTGTATAAATTCAGGTTAATTGCATCCTTTTATGGCTAGGAGAGAAGGAGATTTAATTCAGGGCCTCGGATTTATGATTTGACCGTACGAATCTGATCAGGACGATGATCGGAGTCCAATGCCTCCGAAATCGTCTAGATCATAATCCCATAGCACTGTATGCAATTTGAGGAAGATCAATGGCTAGGGGCAATGTGACATCCTTACGTGCTTCAAAGGGAAAATTTGACCTTATGGATGGATCCATAGCGACGATCATAATCTGCCAACGTAAAGATCATCTTGATCTGAGCACCGTAGCATCCTCTGCAAGAAAAAGAAGATGGACGGCCCAGATGGTGCCACGTAGCACCATCTAGGCCGCCAAGCACCGACCAGTAGTAATCGCCCATGCCCTTCATCATTTGCACCCTCAAATCCTAGTCGTTGGATCAACATCCAACGGCTAGGAAGCCTCCACATCGCGCCTCAGAAATTCCTCCTTGAGACACAAACACAACAGTGGCATGGTGGTCTTGAAGTGCATTCCCAAAGGAGGGGCGCGGGTTCAAATCCCGCAAGCCCCCCTAAATCCTCAATTGCATCAATCACGCACCAGTAGCGTACACAAGAGGCACCAGCACATGCACGTGAGAGACGCGCACTAGCTTGTAGCAGCGCACAACAGCGCAGCACTAGCGCCAACGTGCGTGTGCGTGACACGGTGTGTAGGGCACGGGTGTAAGATGCATGTAGCAACAGGAGTGCCAGCGGTGGGCGTGTGAACCATTAGCGACATTTAGGGGCAAATTTTCAGCTATGACTTTGATGTCACTATAGCCCATGGATGGATTTCCTCCTCTCCTCCTCCACTATAAAAGGACCCATACCCCTCCATCAACCTTCATCTCTTCCTTTCTCTCCCTCACCACCTCCAAGGCTCTAGAGAGAGCTTGTACCAAGCCCGGGATGCTCCTCTAGAATAGAAAATCAAATTATTTTCCCACCTCTCATCCCCCTTCGTGGAGCATCCTATGGTCATCCTCTCACCACTTCAGGAAGTAGATCCTCGCTACGATGTCATCCCGTCCCATCCTTCTCCTTCCACTA
Organism: Thalassia testudinum; assembly: GCA_037157565.1. Classification (NCBI taxonomy): domain Eukaryota; kingdom Viridiplantae; phylum Streptophyta; class Magnoliopsida; order Alismatales; family Hydrocharitaceae; genus Thalassia; species Thalassia testudinum. The sequence goes on along the minus strand of JAZHRO010000025.1, from coordinate 64,356,885 downwards.
CCGTTCTCCTTCATCCAGCCCCTCCCCACCTTCATCTGGGGCCTCGTTAGTGCGAGTCATCCTCCAAATGATCATCGAGGGGGATTTCCTCATCTTATTCTTTTTATCATTTTTGTAGTGTAGTTTTATTTCCCGCAATTAGTTGTAATAAACAATTTGGATTACTTATTTAATATTTATTTCTCTCTCTCTATCTTATTTTGCAAGTAGATTAATTAGATTTCATCGACCTGATCTATTGCCTATTAAAATACCAAAAAAAAATTACAAAAGATAAAAGCAACAAAAATAAATAAAATCAAAAGCGCAATTTTCAAACCAAACATTTGCCTCCCTATGTTCGACCCGGGACTCACCTCGAGTTTCGATATAAATTTTATCTGGTAGTGATTTTTGCGACTACGATGTTGGGTTCTCCAAAACCCTAATTTTCTATCATGAAATTCGTGCTAATCATTTTGGCGTTGTTGCTCTTTGGTTTTTATCGCGTTTTCCGCCTTACTTAACTTTTTAGCTCACTTTGCTCCTTTCTTTCTATGATTACAGGTACCCTTCCAAGGCGAGCCAAAGCAGATAGATCAAAGTAAGGTGCGGCCAGAAGGTTTTGTAAATGTATCCCCCCACTGATGGTCAACTTTTCGCTTAGTGTTATAGTATTTAAGTGGTGGAAAAATCGACTAATCAAAGACAATGAAAATAACCACTCGCAGAAGAGTGGGTCGTGTCCACAGGGAGGCAATGATGCAATCAATACTTTAATTATTTAATGTTATTTCAGATAGTGCAAAATCCCTTTTCAAATTGGACTTAAAATGTGAAGGAAAGTAGATTTACAATAACCTAAAAAGTTAAGGGTGTAAGTGCAGTTTTCCCTCACAGAAATCCTCAATAAATTTAAGATGAATTAATGCAATTTTCACGTGATGTGTACTAAAGACAATTAGTACTTAAATCAAGTCCAAAATCAATCGTCAAACTAGCCAATATCAATACCATGCAATTAGAAAGAATTATGAGTGCTTGAATGCAATTCTGCCACAACATAATAATAATAAAAAAGATCAAATTGGTGGCAATGGCATTGAATGTAATTTCTAATTAAGATAAAAATAGAGCTTTCTTCCTCTCTCCTCCTCGCGAGAGAGAGAGAACAGCGGGGGTCGATGCAGGGCTCAAGAGGACGGCGAGGTCGAGAGCTTTCCGACGATGGCAGCGGCGGCGGCGGAGGTGGCTGGAGGAGGCCAGCGGCGGTGGCCGAAGCTCCGGCCTGTGGAGAAAGAGGGCGTAGCTGCTGCTGTGGCTTTTCGAGCGGGCGCGCGTGCGTGCTGGTGCGCGGGCAGAGAGCGCCTGCAGATGGCGGTGGAGCACGCTTGCAGATGGGCAGCGGTCAGCAGGAAGGTGGAGTGGTGGGGCGCGCTGGTGCGTGCGCTGGAAGATGGCGAGCGGGCAGGGTTGAGGCACGGGAGATGGCGTGCGGGCGCTTGCTTGAGAGGTTGGGGCGCGGGCTTGTGCGTGAGTGCCTGCTGTAGCGTGGGGCTGTAGGGACGCGTGTGCGTGCGGTTGGAGATCTGCCTGCAGCAGGAGGCGCTGGTGATGGCGCCTGCTGTGGCTTGGTGGATGCAGCAAGGAGGCGCAGCAAGGGAGAGGCACGTTGGCTGGTTTGCTGCTCCTGCTGTGGCTGGAGATGGCACGCGGTTGCCTGCAGCACGCAAGGAGGATGCGCCAGTGGAGGCGTGCGGGCGGAGAAGACTTTTTCCCTGCAAGGGGAAAGAGGGCACAGTGTGGCACAGTGCACACTTTGGGTCACAGGGTTCGCCCTTTCCACGGTGAAGCAGTTCCCTACGAGGGGAAAAGATTCCTCCTTGTGCACGCCGCCTCTTCTCTTTTTAAGTCCTCTCTCTCCCTCCGTGCGCCAATCCAGGGATTTGCAAATCCCTTTCTGTTTTTGGCCGACGAGCGTTGGAGAAGATTGCCCCAATGTCCGGCAGGGGAGGGGGTAAAGAATCGACTGTTAGGGGAAATTATCCCCCCACCCTTGTTCTTTCTGGGTTTTATTACCTGCACATAAAAATAACAAAATAATTAAGTTATAGAATATTATAAACTCAAATTATAAGGCATACAAATATTCTATAACTTAATTGCCATTATTAACACACCTAAACTATACGATTAAATATACTTAGGCTTAATATTAGTCCATTTTAATGGACTCATCAAATACCCCCATGCCTAAGATTTGCTAGTCCCTAGCAAAAATGAATAATAGAACTAATAAGAAGACTTCTTCTTTTCTTATTTCAAAACTTTAGAAATCCAGACAAATGTGAAGTGCTGATAACCTAGGTAACAGATCCAAGTGAAAGAGCCGATTCACATTGGGAGTTCATACAACACCCTTGGCAAAAATTTCTGTTGAGATAGGCAACCACTTCCTTCGGGGATAAAGCAGACGATAATCTGTAATTTGACCCCGGCGTTGGGCTTAGGTAGGTGATATCAAATTGAATGGATTTGTATTTGGTGGCACACACTCAACTGGTGCTACATATAGTTTAGTACTGCAGACTCTAGCTCTCTAGACTATTAGACAAGTCAACTCTGAGAGAGGCTACACAACTATGCTCTCTTAATGTTCCTGGGCACTCTCTCTTTTCTTTCTTTCTGAGATCATGAATCTCGCCAGAATTAGAAATTATACTCACTATTTGGTGGCCTCACATGGCATCTACACTTCAATTAAAGTCCTAATAACTCTATAACTAAGTTAGAGTTCTCACCCAGTATTCAGGCGATCAGAAATACTAGAAGGTAGGTATGGGTTATATTTGGTGGAACGCGATAGGTGTTTTGCTACCTCGGAAACAGTGTTACATCATACACTTGGGCTTTTTTTGTTTTAATATAACTTTTTTTTTCTTCTCTTTCTTCTTTCTATTTCTTCTTTTTCTACTTCTTTTCTCTTTTCTTCTCTTCTTTATATATATATATATATATATTTTTTTTTTTCTTTTTTGTTTCTTTTTCGATCAACACAACACGATATAGACTTTTATTTACGAGGCATTATTAAGGATGATGATGGTCAAAAGGAAGTTGTGTGGCTTATTTGGTGGAAGTGCCTATTCTCGGCACCAGGAAAGAATGGATAAGACAGGCGTATTTCTGACCTTTGACACTATTACCCTCCTTCAGCTGAGGACTCTATGAAGGATGGTCGTAACCATCCACCATAGCTATAGCTTTATTAAGACTCAATCTCTGTGTATCTGCCTTATTTGGTGACTCTCAGGAATTCACTCAAAGTACGTACCCAGGAATAAAGAGTGAAAACTACGCCTAACTCTGAATTATCATCATCTAATTATCCAAAACTTAAGAGTCCTTGCACTAGACTTAGCGCACCAGTAATCTCTCTACTTTCTTCTCACAAATATGAGGTAGATCTATTAGAAGATAGTATGCCTGACCCCCTATGAACTGTCCAAGGGTTCAGTAGACTTACAAATGCTCATTGGTTTTCCTCAAGGATCCATTACCAAATCTATGTGCACGTGAAATAAATGCACTAGATTCTAAACTTAAGAAATAATTCTAGAAGAATAACCTCCAATAACAAAGGTATTTTGCTAAGGACTAACCCATTCAGCTCTTTTTTTTTTTATACTAACCTAAATGCATAAATACTTCCTAAAATGCAAATGCACTCCCCCATGCCTAAATCCTACAATGTCCCCATTGTAAAATTAAAGCAGGAGGAGAAAGGAAAGAAATCACCTGACACAGTTTGCTAGGTTGCCTCCCAACAAGCGCTGCATTTTCTGTTAGCAGCTAGACTTATAAGGAACTTATAAGTCAGGTTCCAAACAGAAAAGGTTAGGCCCTAAGAATATGCGTAACAGTGCAGGCCTAGAAAACAGGTAACCACGGATGTTGGCGAGCTGATGATGCAATGTAATTCCAAATGCTCACCAGAAGAAATGAAAACAGAAAATCTCGTTGGCTACCTTGGGAGGTCTAGGAATAACAGACAGAATATGAGAAGAGGCCTCCTGAAACGGAATAAGTGGAGGATAACAAGGATCCTCCAAAGCAAGACGAGTTTTAAAAGATATAATCATTATTAGTTCCAACCCTTGAATGGAGAGAGTAAAAGTATAAGCATCAATCCATACTCGCCATTCTACCTTAGGATGTACTGGCCTGATATATTCTCCAGAAAGAATGTACATGAGCAGAGATCTGAGCCAAGGATCAGTTAGGGAGTTTAAGGATTGTTTGTAGTGTTGGAAGGTAATGGTTAAGACCAATGAGGGCTTAGTTGGGTCTAATTCCAACAATGATTCAGATTGTGTAGACTACCTAACAGTTGTAGACAACTTCAAGTTATCCTGCCTAGCATTAATGATCGGAGTCATATTTGAATCAAGGGTAGACTCCAAATTACAACCTTTTGATGGCAGGGTCAAAATGTAAGAATCATTATTATTCAGCTCATCCCCAGATTCGTTTGGTTCACTCAGATATTTATCGGGGTGTATCTGTGATTCATTAGGAGTTGGATTAGTATCCTCAATTATTTCTAAAGGAGGATCAGTTTTAATATTTTCGAGGAAGCCTATATCATTGAATTCGTTATTGTTCTCGGGGTATAAATCCTCAAATGGCGTGTTTTGTCCCCGAGAGTCTCCCATAGACTTCTCATTTTGTTTGTCTTCCTCTAATATCAACTCCTATTTTAATGGAGGATGACTCTCAAAAGAAAGGAGGAATCTGGATTTAATCATATTATTTCTATCCTCTGGAGCTAAACCCTCAAATGATAAATAATTCTATTGTGATTCACTCCAGATTTTCAGTCCATGTTTCTCTGTTGGGGCATCCTCATCCTCTGAATTAGACTCTTCATAACCCTGAGACCAGAATTGATCATCCTTTATTCCCTTAGGATCACCTTCATTAGGTGCATTTAAATCCTCAGGATATTGAATGATAGGTGTTGATTCCCTAAGTGGAGGGTCAGGAGTAGGCTCACTAAGAGTAGAATGGGATTCCACCAAATAATCAAGAGGGGAAGTGATAGGAATAATAATCTTCTCTTGCTTTTGACTCCAATATAGTTTAGGTGGATAATCACTACGATTGTTGTCCTCTAGTGGCCGCATCTCATTGGGAGAGTCTAAGTGATCGCTACATGAAATTGGATCCCTATTGTCATTAAGTACCTCAGAATTATTTTCATGATCATGATTGGATGGGTAGGGATCAGGATTATTGGGAACCGTGTAGCTAAGTTGTCTTATTTCTTCATTTAATTGTTGACTATTCCTCAACATCTCTCCCATTGATTCCATTATTTTCTTTTGTTGTTTTTGCATTTCTATCATAAAAGAGGAGAGGCTACTATTATCAGGTTGGGGAGGATAGTAAATTTTAGGCTCTGGTTGCCTAGAGGTATCGGTCCAACCTCGATACGGAAAATCATGAAGGGTGGGAGGGTTGGGTGTTTGCATGGAAGTAGGGATTTCAAGATTGGAAAATCTCGCTCCTAGGCTCTACTCAAAAGTGGGAGTTATCAAGCTAGTACTCCCAGGGTAAGAATGAGAATGATCCCATGAATTATCAATGTACCCATCAAAGGATGGATACGCTTGGAGCATGGGATCCTGATTAAAAGATGGGAAGTATTGACTCTGATAATCTGAATGATAGGAGTAAGAATAATCCATTTCTTTAAGCAAAACAATTTTAACTCTCTTAGGCTTTAGCAAAATTCAGAATATAAGCAGAAAACTTCCTAGAGAGTTCTATTGTCAAAGCAAACGCAAATTCAACGGGATATGTTTTTAGTAGATTGTAGGTCTTAGAGTTATATGTTTAGTTGGTGGCCAAACAAGTTTTGCAAAAATTACACCTCCTAGGCCAACCTTCGTTGGTGCCTATAACCTACTCGCAAGGGATGGAAGTCTCGAATCGAGCCCACACACGAGGAACCGAAGTAACTTGGTGGATAGGCTTATTGATTTCCAACTAACTTCCCTTGTGGTGCAAAAGAGGAGAGGTAGAAATTTATCTAGTGACCTTATGTGTGAGGTGCACAATGTCTCAAGTGTGCAAGCATACGATCATGTTTTGATTTTTTGAAATTTTGCAAACAGGATCCTTTTGCACACAATTTTCAGTCACAAATTTTAAAGTCCAACCTCTTAACAGTCCCAATTTGTTTAAAGTGACCACTGAATTAATTTGATTCACGCACTTTTGTGGTCTTAGATTTAGGTTCAATGCATATGCATGACAAGTAATTAATGCTCAAGAGAAGACGTACCTTACTCCAGCTTTCTTCGTGCAATAATGAATGCAGTGCAATAAAAATAAACTAGATGCTGCTCATTCAGTCCTAGATGGTAGTCCTACAGATATGCAGCTTCTAGCAGGCAATTCGAATTTTTTTTTTAATAAGAATAACAAATAGACCTAATCTAACTAACTAACTGAAATGCAGTTTAAAATAGTTCAAATAATCCTATAATCTAAATAAATGGGAACACGTTCCCAAAAATACCCAACAAGGCCCAAAAGATAGTAATTTAAATTCTAATGTCTATCTAACTAAATCTAACTAAGACCTACTGCGTAAATTAGAAATAGGCTTCTTCGTAAGCCTATATGGGTGGGATCAAGGCCCACATGTTCTTGTTGTCGTCCAGGTGGCATCAAGGTCCACCAAAAAGATCGTCTCCGCCGTGCACGTTGTTCACGTTCCAAGTCGTCGCTTTGCTGCGCCTCATCGCTGTGTCAGATTCCTCGAAAAATAATAAAGATGATTAGATAATTTCGCAACTCAAAAGATTTAAAAACAATAAAGTAAATCTATTGCGTCTGTTGCCTCCCCGGCAACGGCACCAATTTTGATGGTCGACTTTTCGCTTAGCGTTGTAGTATTTAAGTGGTGGAAAAATCGACTAATCAAAAATAATGAAAATAGCCACTCGCAGAAGAGCGGGTCGTGTCCACAGGGAGGCAATGATGCAATCAATACTTTAATTATTTAATGTTATTTCAGATAGTGCGAAATCCCTTTTCAAATTGGACTTAAAATGTGAAGGAAAGTAGATTTGCAATAACCTAAAAATTTAAGGGTGTAAGTGCAGTTTTCCCTCACAGAAATCCTCAATAAATTTAGGATGAATTAATGCAATTTTCACGTGATGTGTACTAAAGACAATTAGTACTTAAATCAAGTCCAAAATCAATCTTTAAACTAGCCAATATCAATACCATGCAATTAGAAAGAATTATGAGTGCTTGAATGCAATTCTATAACAATATAATAATAATAAAAAAAATCAAATTGGTGGCAATGGAATTGAATGTAATTTCTAATTAAGATAAAAATAGAGCTTTCTTCCTCTCTCCTCCTCGCGAGAGAGAGAGAGAACAGCGAGGGTCGATGCAAGGCTCAAGAGGACGGCGAGGTTGAGAGCTTTCCGACGGTGGCAGCGGCGGCGGCGGAGGTGGCCGGAGGCGGCCGGCGGCGGTGGCCGGAGCTCTGGCCTGTAGAGAAAGAGGGCATAGCTGTTGCCGCGACTGTTCGAGCGGGTGCGCACGCGCGCTGGTGCGCTGGCAGAGAGTGCCTGCAGATGGCGGTGGAGCACGCTTGCAGATGGGCGGCGGTCAACAGGAAGGTGGAGCGGTGGGGCACATTGGTGCGTGTGCTGGAAGATGGCGAGCAGGCAGGGTTGAGGCACGGGAGATGGCGTGCGGGCGCCTGCTTGAGAGGTTGGGGCGCGGGCTTGTGCATGAGCACCTGCTGTGGTGTGGGTCTGCAGGGATGCGTGTGCGCGCGGTTGGAGATCTGCCTGTAGCAGGAGGCGCTGGTGATGGCGCCTGCTGTGGCTTGGTGGCTTGGTGGATGCAGCAAGGAGGCGCAGCAAGGGAGAGGCACACTGGCTGGGTTACTGCACCTGCTATGGCTGGAGATGGCGCGCGGTTGCCTGCAGCGCGCAAGGAGGATGTGTCGGCGGAGGCGTGCGGGCGGAGAAGACTTTTTCTCCGCAAGGGGAAAGAGGGCACAGTGCGGCACAGTGCACACTTTGGGTCATAGGGTTCGCCCTTTCCATGGTAAAGCAATTCCCCACGAGGGGAAAAGATTCCTCCTTGTGCACGCCGCCTCTTCTCTTTTTAAGTCCTCTCTCTCCCTCCGTGCGCCAATCCAGGGATTTGCAAATCCCTTTCTGTTTTTGGCCGGCGAGCATTGGAGAAGATTGCCCCAATGTCCGGCGGGGGAGGGGGGAAAGAATCGGCTGTTTGGGGAAATTATCCCCCCACCCTTGTTCTTTATAGGTTTTATTACCTGCACATAAAAATAACAAAATAATTAAGTTATAGAATGTTATAAACTCAAATTATAAGGCGTACAAATATTCTATAACTTAATTGCCATTATTAACGCACCTAAACTATACGATTGAATATACTTAGGCTTAATATTAGTCCATTTTAATGGACTCATCACCCACCCACCCACTAGATTTCCATTGCATCACCTAATAATTCAAACTCAAATCAACTTAAGTGCTTTTATAAACCTTAGAATAGATCTGATTGTTTGATTGTCATTTCACCTCACCTCACCCACCAACATAAATTCAAAACAAGAAAAAAATACTCTTCTCTTGTAGGATTTAATTAAAAGAGGCACACTTACCACCCATGAATTCTCATCCTAAGGCACACAATCACTTTGATTCTACCACTTAACCAGGATCTGACCTGTGGACCCAGTACACTTCTTCTCAATACACATAAGTGGGTAGAAATCTGATTAGGTTAAGACATTCTATGCCATAATTTGTGGTGCGAATAGGCCAATTGATTGATTTGTTTGGGCTGCACCACTTAAGATAAAAGTGATTCATCAGTAGCTTGCCCCATAGGGTTGATTTTTAGGGTGAACCAAGCACTCCACATTCTTTTGAGTTTTAGAGAAATATATCGACACTCGTGTTTTCAAAACTTGGAGTGTTCTCCTGATCTTGATTGAATACACCTAAGATTAAACCCTAAAAGCTACTAAACAAGGTTAAACCCTAAAAGACACATCATCAAATAACCTTGTTTGGAAACCCTGGTTTTGTACACACACACATTTGAATTGATCATTAAGGGCACCACCCATCTAAAGGGCCCATCACATTCCAAGAGCACAATCATCCCAAGCCTAATTAAAATTGAGTAAACATTGGCCTTAAGGATTAACTCGCTCTTTGGGACTCCAACTGAGATTTTTCTCGATTAATATGCTTCTACTGGTCCATCTGATGTCTAGCTAGGGGAGTAGCATTAAACAGTGGCAGTTGGGGATTATCAAAGGAACTGGAGGCGCAAGCCAAAGGAAGAACCTTCTCCCCAACCCCTCTCTCTAACTGGTTGGAGTGACCGAATAGAAGTAGACCAAATCATTTCTTTCATCTCAAAATAGGTTTTGAAAGTCTGTAGATCTTTAGGCTAACTGCCTAAGGACAGGTTTGATTGAATGTATTACAGGGCATCTTTCTCTCATCTATTTTCCCTCCTACTTCACCATGCATTCTTCCACATCCTACACAGATTTCCAATGCTACCGTCCTACCATTACTTATCCTCAAGATGATTATCTTGACTTGATTTATGATTACCCATCCACTAGTCGGGATAACTTTGATTGGGGATATGATTCCGGACCTTAATGTACAAGACCTAACCTTGTACATTATGATCATGATTATTATCCTTCCCAAAACTGCACTAATTATAGATCACTGCCCTCTTATGAACAAACCAACCCGATCTACAATCAGGAAGGATATAACACCTAACCTCCCTAGGATTATACTAAATATAGGTCACCACCATTCTTTGAACAACCCAAAATGACTTACTATTAGGGAGGACCCCAAGAACCTCAATTTCTTGACTCCCCTAGGAATAACCCAAACCCACCCAACCCTGAACCTAACGATTCAATTCTGGTGAACCAGGTCCAGGATAGTGTGTTGGCTAACATGAGGAATATTATACAATCTTTAGAAGCTCAGCCAACACCATGTACTGAAGCATTGGAGCCTATGATCAAAATAAATGATGAGCTTAATAGTTCTTTATTAGATTGGCTCCAGTATGTTAAGGATAAGGGCTCGGGTGAGTTTTTGCTAGGAAAATTATCGAGATTGTGGACGAAATTCGTGGTTACCTTAGTCCAATCTTGGGATGATTCCCAGGATGAACCCCCTTCAGGCGAGCCAATGTCTAAACCTACTCAAGCACCTATCAGGGGGACAATTTGTATGAGACCAGGGATAACCAGGTTGGTCTAGAGCAACCCATTGAGGATGAACTGATTGTCTCACCCGAGATCCCTGAGCCAGGAAATGAGGAAAAATATGTCTCCATGGACTAGGAAATGATAGATAACTTTGAGAAATATATAAATGAGGATCATGAATTCTTTAATTTTGAAGGTGAGGAATCTCTTAGTGAAGTCTCACTTGAGCTTAAGGAAGATGATTTCATTGAGACAAATAGGCCAAAGGAATCTGATCAATCATTTGATGGCCCCGTAATTGAGGAATTTATTTCAACTGGGGTTGACATGGAGGATTCAAATCTAGATTTATTGGATGTTTCAATCAGTAATCCTATTCCTCAGCCACACCCCAAAGAACCGAATGATGACATTTTTGAAATCAATGTACCCAAGTCAATTATGATCTAGCCACGATTTTCGAACTTGGGTAAATCACATGGGGTGAATGATATACTAGAGGTCCTGGAAACCAAACACCAAATTCTAGAGGAGAGGAGTTTGGAAGCTAAATTATGGGAAGTGAATTCTGAGGGAAATGGAATTTTCAATTTAAGGGTTCCTGTTGACCTGAAACCACCTACTTTTTTCCAGGACCCTTATGACAATTTTTATTCTAGGGATGTGCAGCCCAAGCATAACATAATTGATTATATTTTTTAGCCAAATTCCATATGGACAAACAGGCCCAGTGATTTAGACCTACCCATTGTCCGACATTTCAGACTTAGGTTGCACACCACCAAACCACAGGCACAGCCCTGCAAACACAATAATCTCCGATTCTAGGTGATTTTCATCCAGAACCTTAGAACTACTCGACCTGGGGCATGGGTCTGCACCATAATCTGGTCCACATCTGTGGACATCTTCTGCTGACAAGTCCTGTGAACAATATTTTTATTTTGATTCTGACCCGCACTTATGAATTCCTAATTTCTTCTTTGTTTGTATATTATGCATTGCTAAAGGCAATAAATTTAGCATGTGTGTATACTCCTTTCTCTTTGCTGAGCTGACCGGATTATCATGAAATTCAGGTGATATTCTATTTTCTCTACCCTTTTCATGTCTTTATTTTTACAATGAGGACATTGCATCATTTAGGCATGGGGGGTGGATACTTAATCCTTAAATTATTTTGTTAGCTCCGTTGAATTTCTTTTATTTAAAAAAATAAAAAAAAAGAAAAAAGAAAAAAAATAGAACTAAGAGAAGAAAACTTAAGCATTAAGAGTTATTAACTTTAGGAGACGATACTTTAGGACTTGAACACTTAGACTCTTCAAGTCTTCGACCTTAATTAGCCCGAGTATCCACTAAAATGTGGACTTGTTCTCAAGTCCATACCATGTTAATTTTACTTTAATATGGCTAATAAATTGGGGTGATAAGTATGTGACTTATCAACCCGCCCTTTGATTTGAGGGGACTTTAAGTCTAAGCATATACACACTATTTGCATTGTCTCACTTTCCGACAATTTTTACGAAAATTAGGTAGTTAATGAACCGTCTAGGGTGGTATGGCTAGCAAGTTGTCGGTGGTAATAGCTCATTAGCCAGTTATCCAGAGCCCAGCCACATGACCATTCTCTTCCTACTGCCTTTAGCTAAATCTTAGATCAGGGAAGCCACCTACTTAGAAAAAAAGAGAAAAAGAAATACCCGAAAAAAGAAAAAAAGAAAAAGAAGAAAAATAAATAAACCACACTTCACCACATGAGTATGGTTGGCAAGTGGTCGGTGGTAACAGCTCATTGGTCTATTATCCAGAGCTCAGCTCACAAAAATGCACAAATAATTCCCAAAATACTTAGGGAAGAAGCAGAGAAGTAGAATAAATCAAGGAGATATACACTGAGTTCGCCCTTGTGTTGACTCCAAAAAAAGATAAAGTAGGGAGAAAGCTACCGATCGGGAAAAAAAACCTTTAGGGAGAAACTCTTAAGGTCACTAGGGTCGTAGAAACCTAAAGTCTATTTTAACGGTCGCCCAATGAGTATATCACCTTTCACAAGATGCCTAGAGCTTAAAGTTCTTTTCGAGTCTTGAGTCGGTTGGGTAGCCATAGAAAGCTGCCCCGAAACACTACACTTAAAAATCCAAAAAAATTAGAAAAGAAGAAAAACAAAAAAAAATGCATCTTCCCTTTTCAAATAAGGAGAGGACTTGGGTGGTTTGCATTTTGGCAGGCACCTGGGCACTGTTGAGTCTTCGTAGTTTAGGACCCTACTTGAATTTTTCTATTGTTAATAAACAACTTAGGCCTAAGTAATCGAGTCCTAATTCTGGTTTTATACATAACATTTAGTTTAATTTTTCTAGGGACTAGCAAAAGATAAGCCTGGGGGTATGATGTAGACACATTTATTTAGGATAAAATGCCTATTTATGCTTGTTCCTAGGCTTAGATATGCATTCCATACTATAAATATTGCATACCATGCATCATTCGACATTTAGAATAGTGTGTATAAATTTTAGGTTAATTGCGTTCTTTTATGGCCAGGAGAAAAGGAGATTTAATTCAGGGCCTCAGATTTACAATCCAATCTTATGAATCTGATCAAGATGATGATCAGAGTCCAACGCCTCTGAAATCGTCTAGATTAGAATCCCGTAGCACCATATGTAGTCTAAGGAAGATCAATGGCTAGGGGGCAATACGACATCTTTAGGGCTACAAATGAAAAATATGACCATATAGATGGATCTAGAGCGAAGATCGCAATCCACCAACGTAAAGATCATCTTGATTCGAGCACCGTGGCATCCTTTGTAAGCAAAAGAAGATGGACGGCCTAGATGGCGCCACTTGGTGCCATCTAGGCCACCCAGCACCGGCCAGTAGCAATAGCCCATGCCCTTCATCATCTACACCCTCGAATCCTAGCCGTTGGATAATCATCCAACAACTAGGAAGCCCCCACACCATGTCTTAGAAATTCCTCCTTGAGGCACAAACATAAGGGTGGTGTGGTGGTCTTGAAGTGCATTCCCAAAGGAGGGGCACGAATTCGAATCCCGCAACCTCCACAAATCCTCAATTGCATCAGCTACGCACCAGTAGCGTGCACAAGAGGTGCCAACACACGTGCGTGAGAGATGCACACCAGCCTGTAGCGGGGCGCAGCAGCGCAGTGCTAACGCTAGCGTGGGCGCACGACATGGTGTGCACGCATGGGCACGAGATGCACGCAGCGGCAGGAGCACCAACAATGGGTGTGTGGACCTTCAGTGACATTTAGGGGTGGATTTTTAGCGATGGCTTTGATGTCGCTTTAATCTATGGACTGATTTCTTCCTCTCCTCCTCCACTATAAAAGGACCCATACCCCTCCATCCACCTTCATCTCTTCCTTTCTCTCCCTCACCACCTCCAAGGCTCTAGAGAGAGCTTGTCTCATGCCCAGGATGCTCCTCTAGAGTAGAAAATCAAATTATTTTCTTGTCTCTCATCCCCCTTCATGGAGCATCCCATAGTCGTCCTCTCACCTCTTCGAGAAGTAGATCCTCGCCACGATGCCATCCCTTCCCATCCTCCTCCTTCCACCACCATCCTCCTTCATCCAGCTCCACCCCACCTTCACTCGAGGCATCGTCAAAGCGAGTCATTCTCCAAGCAACTGTTGAGGTGAATTTCCTTATCTTATTCTTTTATCGCTTTTGTAGTGTAGTTTTATTTCTTGCAATTAGTTGTAATAAACAATTTGGATTACTCATATAATATTTGTTTCTCTCTCTCTATCTTATTTTCAAGTAGATTAATTAGATTTCATCGACCTGATCTCTTGCCTATTAAAATACCAAAAATTTTGCAAAAGATAAAAACAACAAAAATAAATAAAATTGAAAGCGTGGTTTTCAAACTAAACGTTCACCTCCCTATATTCAACCCGAGACTCACCTTGAGTTTCAGTATAAATTTTATCTTGTAGCGATTTTTACGACTACGACAACGAATTCTCCAAAACCCTGATTTTCCATCACGAAATTCATGGTAATCATTCCTCCTATCCTACCTATCCCCAACATGATTACTATCCCAACTCACCCTACAACTACCCATCTTCTAGTTGGGATAACTTTGAACTTAGATAAAGAGATGATTTAGGACTTTCTTAACGAACGCTAAATCCAGGGTTCAAAATTGGATATCAACAACTTAACTCCTATCCCTCTCAAGCCTACACTCAACATAGATTCTCATCTCTCTAAGAGCAATCTCATAGGACCTATACACAGGAACGATACCTGGAACAGTCATATGTTGACTCTTGTGGTCCACACCCAAGCCCACCCAGCCCAAAGCATGACCTTAGGACCCAATTAGCCTTAGCATAAAAGAATGTGTTGGTAAGGATGACACAAAGTCTTCGAACCTTAGAGTCCCAGCTAATACCCAATAGTGATAAATTGAAGACTTTGATAAAAATGATCGATGATTTCAAGAAAATGACAATAGAATTGCTCTAAGGGGTTGAAGATGAAGCTAATAGGAGTCAAGCTGAGGTGTTGATTTCAAAGATGTCAAGATATGTGGTTTCCCTCATGCAATCTTGGGATGACTCTCAGGAAGGTCTCACTAATATCACACCTCATGTAGATGTAGTTGATGAATCTTTACACATACCTATGAAGGAGAACTTAACTGAGCCAAATGAGACCTTGTATAATACGGTTAATCTTAAAGATGTAGAGCACAACACAGAATTCGAGGATGAATCAAGTCATTCATGCACAATCCTGGAACCAAGGAACGAGGAAAAATATGTCTCTGAGGATGTAGGTATGATTCTTGATTGAGAGACATATATATGTGAGGATCATAGATTTTTTTATTCTGAGGGTGAGAGATATGTCATTGATTGTGTCTCATCAGGAGAATCTGACGAAAACATTAACAAGACACTATTTGAGGATTACAAGCATGAGAAATCCAATGAAGAATTAATTGATAGCCCTTTTGATAGGGAAGAAGCGAATGAGTTAATTTTAGAAATTTTTGAGGACTTGACTCCTAGCTCCACCCCCAATCAGACCCCCTGATATTGGATGAAAAATCGATTAGGCTTGAATTTGATCAACCCAAGTCCACTTTGACTAATCCTAGCTCTATCGACTTGGACATTTTAGAAGGGGTCAATGACACATTGGAAATCCCAAATGTGGAAATGATAATTGTGAAGGATAGAAAAATGGATGTGATAATTCGGGAAGAAAATTCTAGGGGAGAGACAACTATGCAACTTAGGGTGTTAGTTTTGCTAAAGCCACCAACCTTCTTCAAGTACCCTCATGACATTTTTGACTTAGACTTAGGGGTAGATGTAGAACCCAAGTATACTCCATCTAGGAACCACCTTTTTGAGCTGAATGACTTGTGGATGCACACTTATTATGATAAACATTTATCTTATGTCCAGCATTATATACTTGGATTGGACTTGTCGAAGCCAACATCCAGATTGCATGCCTAATAATTGAGGGACAAAAGAATGCAGGCATGCATAATCCTCCATTTACAAACTTCTCGTCTCTTAGGGATGTGCCTGGACCACAATTTGCTCTGCATCTACGAATTGTTGATTTTGAGCTCTCATGATCATATCTTTCTCTTAATCTTGACCCAGTGCACCAATGTGATTATCTCTTCTCTACATAGGGTCTTCGTCTGGCTATAGGCATCAAATCTAGCACTTGTTGGGAGGCACCCCAACACAATTTTGACGTATTTCTTCTCTTCTTTTACATTCCATCACATTTTAGTTTTCCTTGATTCACCTCGAGCTTGAACACTATAATCAGGTGCTATTTTCCCGTTTCATACACTGAGGACATTGCAAATCATAAGCATGGGTGGGGATAGTCGCTACCTAATGAATCTTTTTGATATTTCATGTGGGGGAACCATGTGCATCATCCATTCATGCATACATCATCTCATGTGCATACTTTAAAAAGAAATCGAGAAAATCAGCCTATAAAAGGAAAATATTGAAAATTGGGAGAAATAAGTAATGGGATTGAAGGTCGAAGAAGATGATGAAATTTTGGTGCTTTGGGATGAAAATCAATTTTGTGGGGATATATTTTAGGAGCCTAAGTGTAGATTAATTTGGGCCAATGGCCTTAATCAATTCAGTGTGACTTAAGGTTCAATTTTCTGTCTTCTGAGGTGATCAATTGATTTTGGTGGGAGATTACCGATCCAGACATTAATTGGCTTCGTACTTACCCTCTTAGAGTTGAGTAGTTGAGGAAATTGAGTGTCATATCTTTTCACACACAGGTCCTTCAGCAAGCACGAATAAAAGAACAATCACAAAAATGTCCTCTCAGGAAAAAAAAAAAAATTGATTCCCTCTAAGTTTTGAATTAGGAAAGGCTTGAAACATAAGTTGATTGGAGGAGTTCCCACCCTAGAAAGGAGAAGCTTATGCTTCCCTTGAGGATGCGACATCACAACCTTGCACTTGTCTCTTAGGATATCTAAATATCCTATCAGGGGTACGTAAGTACATACGTGGTTCAAGTGCTATAGGTGGTGCTATCCCGAAGCATCGATTGCCAAGGGCTCTGATTCACTACAGAATACCATGGGAGCACTATCATGAAGTGTCAAATGCTAGGGTTCGGTGGGGCTTCCATGAGTGGTGTTATACCAAAGCATCGATTGCAAGTGATGGGGAATGTAGAATTCGATACAGACCATAGTGCGAGACAATCTGAGGTTGGGCTTACAAGAATCTCAAAAAAGAAAGAAAAGAAAAATCATAAAAATATTCTTCTCTTTTTATGTTGGCCATCATACCAACAACAATCCATCCACAAGCAGAATAATGACCAAATATGCACACTGCACTGACACATGATTTTCCAAGACTAGGCAAATGAAGGGCTGAGTGCGAAGCCAATGAGGTTTGAATTTAAGAGTCTCGATCAGGGTTTAGTTGAGATCCAATGGAGTGAGGTGGTCTTATCTTGAGAAGAACTAGAACATCAACTATCTAGATTGTGGCTCTGAAGATCTCTCCTTATATGCTTCAAAAGAAAATCCCACACCCTTTGACTTAAAATTTGACTAGAAATCCCATGGACATTCCTCTCAACCAAAAAGGAGTCTTGATTTTCAAATAATGAATTCTCTAGGGACTAGAAAAAGATAGGCATGGGGTGGTGATCTAACCACATTTTGTATTGCCCATGTTCATAATTTGCTAACTCCCCATCCATCTTAGTTTGATTTCATGAGCATATTGCATGCATTAGCATGAGTTGCATTTTAGATAGGCTTGCATCATAATTTGCATAATTCTGTGTTCTTTCACTGATTGATTATATTTAATGATCACAGGATTGAAGACCGAGGAGAAAAGAGAAGAAGGAATTGAAGAATTTGAGCTAAGGATTTGAACTCAGGAGACTTGCTAACCCCAAGCTCCAGCTCAATAAAGAAAAATAAATTATCTTAGATCAACAATCAATGAGCTCCTCTACTTCATTTATTAAGCTCCTCCACCTAGAGGCACCTTCACACATCCTCCATGGCACATTTAAGTCTTTCTCCTTAATTCCAACAAAGCCACCCTCATTATGGATGCACATTTCACCACACTAGATCCCTCCACCAATTAATAGCCACCAACCCAATTCCAAGACATCATCATTAAATCTCAACACATCTACCCATAACCATAAGTGTTGGAACACCCCTCCCTCCTTCCCTTTTCACCCCTCTCCACCTCTATATAAGGCCATCCATTCCATCCTTCCAAACAATCTTTGGCTATCCCATCTCTTGAGCACTCTAAGAGAGAAAGGGAGGACCTAAGAACTATCTAAGTCCAAATTTTAGGCATTGAGAGGGAGTCACTCCACCCCCCTTCAATTGCCAATCCATCATCATTTTATTTCACCAGAGCGACATATTTAAGAATGCCCATTCTAGGATCCCTACCTCTAGAATTTAATTTTTGTCAATGTATTGCATGGTAGAGAGCTGGATTGAGGTACGCATTTTTATCTTTACAAGTGCCTGCCACATGCATTGCACTTTGATTTGGACTTAATTTCAAGACCATCAAAATTGTTTGGATTGGTTAAATAAGTGGACATCAATTGCATAAAGCTTGTTAATTAACAGTCTAATCTTAAAATCTATTCACAGTGTGCCTAAAGAAATTTTTATCTGTTTGTGCATAAGTTCTATATCTCTTGTGATTGTACACAAGTTAGGCACCACACTAAGGCTCAGAACCTTAAGGCTTTAGCAATTGATTTCTTTATCAATGCTAGCCCACCTATTCCACTTTGAGTTGAGAATATCATCCTTTAATCTGACTTCTTTGTAATTCAAGGAGTTGGACACCCCTTAATGGAACGACAGGTAGTTAAGGGACACCGCGAAAGCATCGTCTCAAAGAAAGAGTTCACCCTACTTGCATCCCAAACTTTCATCCTTGAGTTAGCATTTTGCAAGATTATTTGATGGTATTAATCAAGCAAGGTGTAGGTCAAACTAGGGCACTCATAGGTCTCTTTTAGAGTGCGTAATTGTTTTGATCACTTGCTTCCTAACAAAAAAAAATCAATCTTGCCTTGTGTTTGATTGTGTTCCTGGTATATGTAAGGAAGAAGGTCACTAAGAACTATTTTATCCAACCCATTAGAAAGAGAACCTAGGAGATGTCGAACATTCTTCTCTCCTAATCCCCCCAAATCAAACAGAGCTAAGAATACTTGGGCTGGTTGAGTTCATTCTTCCACTTCAATTCTTTCAACCATGGACTGCAACTCCTACCCTACTTATCCCCAACATGATTTCTATCCCAACTCAACCTTCAACTACCCATCTTCTAGTTGGGATAACCCTGAACCTAGATGGGGATATGTTTTAGAACTTCCTTATCTAGGGTCCAACCCTGGATATCAAGATTACACCCAACATAGGTCCCTACCTATCCATGAACAGTCTCATGGGACCTATATGCAAGGAGGATACCAAGATTGGCAATATCTAGGATCTAATCATGGATATTAGAACTCTAATTTTTACCCTCCCTAGAACCCCAATCCTAATAGGTCAACAAACTTTAAAGACAAACCCAGCATGATCTACCACCAAGGATGATACTAGGAACCCTCACATCTTGATTCTCATGGACCACACTTAAGCCCACCCAACCCAGAGCAGGACCTTAGGACTCATTTAGCCTTAGCCCATCAATTGGCTAAGATAACACAAAGTCTTCATTCCTTAGAATCCCAGCCAATACCCAGCAGTGATAAATTGGAGCCTTCAATAGAAACAATTGATGAATTCAAGAACTTGACAATAGAATTGCTCCAAGGGATTAAGGATATAACTAATAGAGGTCGAGATGAGGTGTTAATTTCAAAGATGTTAAGATTAAGGATGAAATATGTGGTGGCTCTCATCCAATCTTGGGATGACTCTCAAGATGGTCTTACTAATAAATCCACGCATGTTAAGGTAGTTGACGAATTTTACACACACCTATAGGGGAGAACTTAACTGAGCCAAATGAGACCTTGGATAACTTAACTGAGCAAACCATAGAATTTAAGGAAAAATCAAGTCCTTCACCTACGATCCAAGAACTGGGGAACAAGGAAAAATATGTCTCTAAGGATTTAGGAACGATTCTTGATCGAGTGACATATATATGTGAGAATCATGGATTTTTTGATTTTGAGGATGTGGGATATGCAATTGATGGTGTTACCCCGAGTGAATTTGAATTGGATGAAAACATTGATGAGACACCACTTGAGGAAAATAGGCTCGAGGAATCTAATGAAAGGTTAATTGATGGCCCTTTACGGGATGACTATGAGGGGTAGAAGCGAATGAATTAATTTCAGAGATTTTAGAGGACTCGATCACTAACCTCACCCCTCAGACAAATGGATGAAAAATCTATTAAGTTTGAATTTGATCAACCTAGGTCCATTATGACTGATTCTAACTCTGTGGACTTGGACATTTTAGAAGGGGTCAAGGGCACCTTGGAAGTCCCGAAGGTAGAACTGATAATTTTGGAGAATAGGATCACAACTGCAACAATAATTTGGGGAGAGATAATAATGCAACTTAGGGTTCCTATGTGTTTAAAGCCACCCACCCTCTACCAGGACCCTTATGACATTTTGGATTATTATGGGAACATGGAACCCATGTATAAGAAAACACTGCATGATCTTTTTGAGCTAAATTTCAATTGGGCACATGTATTTTATGGAAGATATTTATCATGTGCCCAAAATTTTAGACTGGGATTACATGTTCCTAAACCTAAAAAAAGGCCTTATGCCCACGTGCGAAAAGAACATAGGATGTGGGCAGACTTTGTCATTCACCTTAAAACCATCCAACCAAGGGACATGGGCCTCCACCTCCAGCTGGTCCACAACTGTGGACCTTTATTCCTAAGCCTTCATGACTATCTTTTCATCTTCCTCTTGAGCCACACTATTGGATTGTGTCTTTCTTATTTGTTTGGGTCTTTACTTGGCTAAGGCAATAAATTCAACACTTGTTGGGGGGCACCTCAACAACAACCTGTGTAAATACTTATTTTAATTATATGCTCTAGGTATCGGTTGCACTTATATGACAACTCAGAATTATTCCAGGTGATGTCTACTCTTTTCTTATGTTTATTTCATGCAAGAGGACATGCATGAAAATAGGCATGGGGGGATGAGTAGTGTATATGCTGAGTATAATTTTGTTAGTATCTAGATTTCTTAATTTTGTTCATTAAGAAAAAGAGAAAAAAGGTGAAAAAAAAGAAAGAAATTTTTTTGGAAAGTTGAGCTTAATTTCAATTGAGACTTTGGCCTTAGGAAGTACACTTTGACAATTTGAATCTTGGATTCTTCATGCTGTGGCCAGCTTAATTAGCTAAGGCATTTCTTTAAATACAAGCTTGTTCCTGTGATCTAAAGGTGACCTACTAGCTGAGGTTAAGGACTCGAGAAAAGAAGTATGTGGATCCTTTTTTCACCTGTTGGTTTGGTAGTCCTTAAGGAATCTTAGCATCAGTTGCACTTCCACTTGATTTAGCTTCCAAGCGATGACTTGGAAAGGTTGGTTCTCTTAAGAGACTTAAATCTATCCTAGTTTTATCCAAACATCTTGCTTGGAGGGCACTCATGAAATAGTATAGGGAGTATGCCACTTGCCTAGAATAAAAAAATTAGTCTTGAAAATGGAGATAAAAAGAGTAAAAGTGAGGAATAATGTAGTTAGGGAAGAGTGATGTACCGTAGCAGGTGTACCTAGGGAGATATACACTGGATTCATCCTTGTGTTGACTCTGGGAAGAGTGAAGAAAAAAGAAAAAAAATGTGAGGTGTGCGAAATGTACCTTAGAAGGTACGCTTGAGGAATATACACTAGCAGTCAAGTACAAAAGAAAAAAAGAAAAAGAAAGGAAAGAAAGAAAAGTCAAAATCAATGAAGTCATGCAAATTCTTTCCAGTGCCTAATGTTGACCTAAAGGTTGAGTGAGAGAGTGTATAGGAAAAGGCAAGGAGAAAGCTACCAAGCTAGAGTAAGGCAAAGCCCAAGTCAAATTGCAAAAAATCAGGATAGCCTAAGATTCTGGGATAATTAAAATTTCCCTTTCGTTGCCTAGTTGTCTAAGTCACTTCCACTAGCACAGATGCATTAAACCATTAGTATCTAACAAGCCTCTGGGCAGATAATAGAACCATAGAACCAATTATTGAGGTCCACATCGAAGGTTGGTCGAAAACTAAAAGAGATTGGGAAGCTCATATTTAGGGTGGCACCTTAGAGTTGTTGAGTCTAAGAGTTGAATTTGTCAAATTGTATTTTTCGCTTACTTTAGAATTAATTCCAACCTTTAAGCTCAACCTTCCAACAATATGGGTGTGTCGATTGAAAACCCTCAAGAGCCTAACTCTTCCACTAGGGAAACCTGAGGGTTCAAAACCTTTTTGCATGGGGTAAATGCTGCCGCGATGCCTACAAAAGTGAGTTAGGACTTTTACATCTTCATTTGCTAGGGACTAGAAAAACTTAGGCATGGGAGTATGATTACACAGCAATCATGGGTCCCAAAATGCCTAAATTGGGGTAGGAACCTAGTTAACATTGTATATATATTGCATTCATATTATGCATTTCATTCATTCGCGTCTCTTTATATAGTTTTGCACATAACAATGTTTTTGTGGACCCAATTTTGATATAATGCCTTTATCTTATGAATGTAGGTCCACATGTAATAAATGAAGGGCTAGAATCTAGAAGGAGGATGCAAGAAGAATCTAAATGATGCAATGAGGACTAAAGGAAATCCTTGTGAAGAAAGAGGAGGAATTGAAATGCAAAGCAAAGGAGAGTGGAGGACAAGAATCCAATTTCCCCATCAATGAACCTAAAATCCAAGCTAACCTAAGCCTAAACCCCTGAGCCAAAACCAAATACTCTCTACCTGATCCCCATTACCCAATTCCTAGTCCAATTTTCCATTCCCACCTTTAATTTCCCTTTTGGATCATAATTGCACTAAGTGTCTCTTTATTAGACTCCTGCTAAGCCAAATAGGTGCTCCTAGCCTTAATTAGATCCAACCTAGATTCCTCTACCAACACCTTTATCCTACACCCTCACCTAATCTTAGGTTGCTCCCTCACTAACCTACTCCTATGGTGAACCTAATACCTAAAAATGGAACAAGAGTGGGGGTGATTTGTGCAATATATAAAAATTATTGAATTAAAAATCACACCACAAAATGGACACCAAATTTAGAGAGGAAACCCAATGGGTAAAAACTTCTACCTAGTTGTCCTAACTACGATTTCCCTCTTACTATCCAAGCAAGATAATCCACCAGTTTACCACTTCAAAATGAGGGTGGTAAGCCTCAATTACACCAAGCTTGTCTCCTTGTACAAACCACAAGGTAGACCTTTTGTTCTCTTCAAGAACGGGAAGCCTACACCAAGGCATCCAAGTACAAGATCAAATAAAAAGAAATTGTACAATAACAAACCTATAAAGCTACAATAAATATACGAATGTGTAATTCAATGTGCTATAGGATGTGAGAAATACTCCCTTATCTTCTCTTTGATGAAAAATGAATTTTCAACGTGAAGGAAGCAGAGTAAAAAGCCTTAGAACAGAATTGAAAGCAATAGAAGCACTTTGAGCACAATGAAGTTTAGAGAGCTTTTGAGAGTGTTTGCAAATGATAGATAGCTTGTATGTTGCTTTGGAAACTTCATACTATATTTACATAATCATTTGAAGCCTTGACAACAACTTTAAAATCGTGCACTAGCCATTTGAAACAACTTCCAATAACCAACACTTTGAAAGGATGCGAAAGTTCAATTTTGGTAAAAAATTAAACAGTTAAGAAGACCCCTTAATCGTTTAATTGAGGCTACTGCACCCTTGATGGTCTTATTCTTAGCTTATTAATCAATTAAAAGAGAATGTTAACCAATTAGAAAAGGTCCCTGGAAATCTCTTCAAGTATCTCAACAGAGCACGTTAATCAATTAAGAAAAGGCATTAATCGATTAAGAAAAGTTTCTGAAAGAGAACCTGTAGCCTTCCTTCTTCAATTAATCGATTAAGACAAGTCATTAATCGATTAAGAGGTAGTTACAAGAATTAAAATATTTGAAAACTTGCATCTCTCGACTAAGGGTTGCTTCCACTTGAATAACTAACCCTTTAAATGTTGGAAACTAATTAATTACGAATTTTTAAATATTTTTAACATATTTTCTAATCTAAAAAACTACTCTTCTAGAAGAAAGATTAAATGACTAAAAGTGCCCTAAATTCTAGAATGTGTTTTGTGTGTTAATTTTATTAAGTGGCTCTTTACATAAGATCTATGAAAATAAAATAATAAAAGAGACAAACTTATCCTTCAATAATCTCCTTGAAGATGCTAATGTTGATGTAGCTTGATCTTCTTAGCCATCTCCTTGATCAAATTGAGCTTCTTGAAATATGATGCTTCAATCATATAACTAATAAATGTTTGTAATCCATTTAAACAAGTGATGCTTTAGAATGATGATTTACCTAAGCTACAAGCATCACAACACACATAAAATAACTTTATATTTTGTATAACATCAAAATTAGGATTAATTGCTGCTTTGCACTAACAATCTCCCCCTTTTTGATGTTTTACAAAATATTGCATAAAAAAAAAGTTTGCATGAAATACATGAATAAAATACTTGGAACTCCCCCAAAATAAAATTCAATGATAGTATGCAATTCCAGAATATTCTCCCCTGATTGCACAGCAATCATAGGTCTTAATTGGCCTAGATTAAGCTAGGACTTAGCATAAGTTAGGGTTATTCATGCATGCATACTCATTATCTGCATCTTTACTGCTTTCCTTTAGCTATGCGTAAAATAATGTTATAATGTGCTGATTAAGTGCATTATGTCGATTGCAGGGAATAAACTGATCAGGAGCTGGATCTGAAGCTGGATCAGGAATAACGGGAGTTGTAGCAAAGCTGGAGTAGAAGGCCTAGTTTAGATGTAGGAATAATGATGTAAGGGAGTTAAAGGTTTTCCATTCTATTAAGTAGAAATAAAGCAGTCAAATGTGAAGAGCTTAGGTCCATCCTAGCCCTAGGATAGCCTAGAGACTTCCCCAAGCCTTAGCCACCCTTAGATTACGTCAAAACACCCTAGGAAGCACTAAAACCCTAGTTCCAACCCTTCTCTGGACGTCCAGATAAGTTTTAAGACATCCAGGACCCTTAGCCAACTCCTGCACACTTCAAACCCACTTCTGCAGCGTTATTGGACGTCCAAACACTTTGTCAGACGTCTAATTTCTGCAGAATACCCAAAACAGAACCCGAAACCCTTCCTGACTCTGATTGGACATCCATACAACAAGTCTGGACTTCTGATTTTAGAGTATAAGACGTCTGATGCTGCTCTCCAATTCCTGTTTTGAGATTTAAGCCTTGATCTTGGATCTCTAGGTCCCTAAACCTAATTCCAACCCCATAGGAACCTAAATTAAGGTGCCCTAACCCTAGTACATCACCTCTAGAGCTCCCTAAGGACCTAATTAGGTCCTCACTAAACCAAATTGACTTGGCTCTTAGTCAATTCCATCAGCCTATTCAATTGGACTCATTGAGTCCAATTGAGCCCTGATCTCAGCACACACTGTCCAATTGGACTCAGTGAGAGTCCAATTGACCTAGACCTGACTTAATTGAGTTGTTTTACTCTCAATTAAGTTTCCACACACCCAATTAAACTTGTATTAAGTTTAATTGCACTTTACCTTAGTGAATTAGGGTTTATTAACCCTAATTTGAGACCTACCTTGACCTAAACCCACTAGAACCCAACCTAATCAACCTAGCCACCTAAGTTTCGACCCACACACACCCACACACACCATCCACACGAAAATATCTAGCCTAGAGTTCTCTAGAACTCTCTACCATGTGTGGTTGCCTTGGTTGCCAAAAATAGCAACCAAGAGCCATTCAATTTTTAGATCCACATTTGGTGGATCTAAAAACCACCATCCACCCTCTCTCTCACTCTCCCACGAGCTCCCACCATAGGCCTCTCTAGAGAATTCCATAATTCTCTAGAGAGCTTCCATTGGGTCTATAAAAAGACCCCATGGGTGGCCATTGGCACCCATTCACTCCCTTGGCAATTGCTCTCCATTGGTGACATTCACGCCACCTCCACTTAGCCACTCACTCCACCTCCACGAGCTCACTACCACCACCATGGACGACACCATGCCGGGATGCTGGATCAACCCTACTTCTCTCCAAGGGTCGGCCTAAGCTACATTGGCCGCCCCTCATTCTCCTCTCGACCACTCCAAGGCCATCGGGGACCACCCCTGAATGCCCTCTATTCTTGTAGATCTAGATCATGCTCTCTATAATTTTTATTGCTTTCATTTACTGCTTAGTAGAGTAGTCTTACTTCTCCCCCAATGATGCATGCGAAATCCCCCCGTTGATTCTTGTATGCAATCGTTTTCTGGTAGTTAGATTTAATTTTAAGCATTCATGTATAAGCTTTCCTCTAGATTTCCTTGTGCAACAACTCTCCCATGATGAATGAAAATTTCATTTTATATATATATATCTCTCTTATGTGTTTGAAATCACCTTGAGCTGAATGATTATCATATTTGCGTGATTTAAGTGCCTGTTCTTTAACTGCCTATATATTACGCACAAGCATGTCGTTTAAATAAAGTAGAGCAGCTTTAAGATCGATTTCAAAAACAAAATCAATGCCTCCCAGAGACGAACGACCGGGACTCAAAGTCTCGTTATTTTACAAAACAATATCTTTGACGAACGTTTTTGCGCGACTATACTACGATTTTCGACGATTTTCAAATACGCGAAAACGGCATTCTGTCAAATGACGCCGTTGCCGGGGAGGCAACGTCATTTTCTTTGATTTCGATTTTGGAACTATCACTAACGAATTGGCCTCTCTTTGTTCTTGATGTGTAGGACAACACGGAAGAAAAACGAGATCTGCGCACACAACGAGCACGGAAAAGAAATCTGGTGCACATCACATTCTCTTAGATTAGGTTTATTTTCTGAACCCTAGGACTAGATCTACTTCCTTCAATTTCTTTTGAAAAAAAAAAAAAAGATTTTTCTCATTTTCATGGGAAAGAAAAAAAAAATCAAAAAGAAAAATTTTGAAAAAAAAAATCTAGATTAGGTTTCCTTTTGAATCTAGGTTACTTAAAAAAAAAAAGAAAAAAAGAGAGATATTTTCGTTGAATCTTTTGAAAAACTCTTTTTGAAAAAAAAAAAAAGCCATTTTTGGTGGAAGCCTTGAATTTCAAATTCAAACCTCTTTAAAAGCTTTTCCACCACCTTCTGATTTTCGGCCAGATTTCAAATCTCACTTAAAAATTCGATTGCTGAAAAATTCGTAAGCGAAAAATTCTAAAATTCGGGCTGAACCTTCATTTTCAAACCATCTTTCAAATGCCACCGTTACTTTAAAAAACTCCAAGTATAAAATTTTTAAAAATTCTCGAAGTGCACGGGGGTCAGATTGACCCAGATTCAAAAATTTTCAAATTTCCAAAAGCGATTCCGAGCAATCCGCGAATCTGTTTTGACTAAAAATGGTGGGGTTTGAAAGCTGATCTAATTTGCTTTATTTCCATATTTTTCCCAAATTTTTAAAGATCATTTGATACTGTTTCAAAGTGAAAAACCGTCCAGGGGTCAAAGCTCCAAATCTGACCCCCTGATATTTAAAATTTCCTAAAAATTTGGTTGAAGCAATAAAAATTCAAAAAAAATATTCCCTGAAAAACTAATTGAAAAGGGAATCTACTCGCAAAATTTAAAATTAATTGGATTCCAATTATTATTAGAGAATCAACATTATTTCTGTGGTCTGTTGAAATAGAGAAAAACCCTAGAAGTGCATGCAACTTAGGTTGAACCTTTAAGGTCACAAATAGAGACCACACTTTTGGCTAACCTAGACTTAATCAAGTCTAGTTAGCCGGTGAGCTTGGTCACCTTGTGGGCCACTCACCACAAACCCCACTGAGAAAACGGGTTAAAAACTGATTTTAAAACACGAAATCAACCCGAGTTCGTTGTCGTACTACTGAATGAGTTTAATCTCTCTTGCCAAACCTGGGGACTAAGTCTGCGGGGTAGTGTCAAACGACCATGGCTCGGGGGTCAACAGAACCGGAGGCGTAAGCCAAAGGAAGAACCTTCCCCTTAGTCCCCTCGTAACCATACTGACTGGGTTAGCTTGAGAGGCGGGATTCACTTTTCAATCGATTGTACGACGAACTTATCTTCAGGAATTTAAATCCATAACAAAAAATCTGGTCACCTGATCTATAAGGACCATTTGATTGACAGGGCCTTAGCCTTGTCCTGCGTGGCTACACCAACCCAGGGGTTGGGCGGTGTATGCACGGAAGGAGGTCACTTTGACCTCACTTGGTTGGACGTTCGGAGCTGCTCCCAAGGAGGCGAGTCACTTCTTCTATCTGTTGAGCCGTGATGGCTAACATTGGATCTGGACCTAATCAGAATCCAGAAGAGCTGGACCCACGAGCTTATCTGAGAGCTCAGGTCACTGAATCAGCTCAACCTTGGGATCAGAACCCAAGGTGGCAAAGATGACTTTTCGCTTTGCCTGATCCTTCTCCTTGGGTTACCGAAATGGTTAACCCATATCCTAACCCTGGATATTATGACCCATACCAGTCGGTCCCTCAAAGGATCATATCTTATAACCCAGGATATGGATTTCATACTGCTGCTTCTCACCCATGGAACATGGGTAGACCTGATTCACCCCCTGGAACCCCTGAAGAGCTATCGATGCATATGTGGCCACATTATAGAATACAGAGAGCTATAGCGAGTGCTAAAGAAAAGGCCGCATCCTATCTACGCGAAATCCAGGCTATCATTGAGCCAAATCAAAGACAAAGCCGGATTCCGCATCAACAAGCTATGATGGAGCTCCTTCAGGAAACAGCAGAGATAACAAGGCGAATGGGACAAAATCGGGAAACTCAAGAACTATTGCTTTTGAGATATCAAGTGGAAAATAGCATTGAAGACCTCGAAGAATCTGAAACAACTACGCAGGAAGAACACACAGAAGATTCTCGGGAGTAGATGCCCGAAGATCACTCAGGGGAAAAAGAATCTAGCATGGATATGAGACAGGAGCAAGAAGTATGCCGAATGGGTTCATTTGAAATTGAGGAGGAAAGGACTGATATCTCCAGGACTAAGCCGCAATCAGATTATCCTGAATCCTGGGAGACACCTATCGGGTTAGATGACCCAATCAAGATAAGGGAAGTAGATCCAATTGAGGATATGGATCTTGAGGCACGCATTACATGCGACACTACTGATCAATCTAGGCCACTTCCCATTGTAGGTGAACCTGTGCTAGAGCCAACATCTTCTGATCTGCACTCTTCTTCTTTCACTTACATCCCTAATTCAGATATTAGAGATTCTGAGAGGACACTTTCTATCCCTGATCCAAACATCCGAAAACCAAAAGTAGCTATGGATGCTTTGACCGAAGAAATAAATATGCTACCTGAGGCAGGAATTATTGAGGAACCCAATGCATATGAGGGTAAAGCTTTGAGCAGAATGAGCTGGAGATGCACCTATCATTCTAGTCAATCTAACAGATGGCTCGACTTTGAGCTTGAAGAGTTAGCCTCTGATGAATCAGAGATGGGTACTGATGAGGACGAAGTAATTTCTGACGAGGATTTCAGTGACCTCCCCACAGATTTTCTACTTTCACGGATACCCCCATATGACCCTGAGCTTGAAGAGTCAGCCTCTGATGAATCAGAGATGGGTACTGATGAGGATGAAGTAATTTCTGACGAGGATTTCAGTGACTCCCCACAGATCTTCTACTTTCACGGATACCCCCATATGACCCAGAGCCTGGAGAGGGAATGATCTTTGATGTCAATTATCATTATGAGGATCCTTATGACTCAGATTCTAGTTCTGAGATACATGTTGATCTACTCTCTCAGCAACTTCCTGATAAATTGTGGGACATGATAAATTAGCTAAATCAACATCATGATCCCACCTCTGATTATCCTCTATTTTCCACTACCACTCCACACTTTCTTATAGCTAGACATTTTGGAGTAGGGGTGCACAATCAGCTGGTTCACATCTCCTGACCACTAATTCTGGGAGCATACGAGCATATCTTTCTCTTAATCTTAGCCGGCTCCTATGCTAGAAATGACACATCTGATTGAGTTTTCGCCCAGCTGGATTCGTTAAACTAAGCACATATAGATACCATTCACCCTACATTCCACCATCATTTATATATAACCATTTTTATACATAGCATATTTTTGTTTTAGCATATTTCCCTTTTATATTGCATATTAACAGGTTGGCCGGTGCTGAATATAATTTCAGGAGTAATTATAGGTGATTTCTACCCATTCTCTCCCTGCAGCATTTATTTTCTTTTACATTCATGCATGAGGACATGCAAGAACTTAGGCATGGGGGGTATATACAGAAAAACTGAAAAAAATTTTTTGCCAACACTTAGGAAAACCTCGGAGCTGCATGTAAAACATACTTTAGGACCTTAAATAAAAGAACAATCGACTCCACCTCCAGTGCTCTCATTGGAGCTAGAAATCGTTCGCAACAACCAATTTCGACTCACCCACTCACCTTTTGTTCTAAATTTAGGGTCAAGCTGATTGTAACCTGATACGGGAAATTTACGAAGTACAAATTATATGAGGTTACATGTTTATAGCATATATAGATATTGCATTCATGAATAAGATTATTTTATTAAGAGAATGCATTAGGGATTTTATTCTTTAGTTGATTCCTGTAATCTGGAATCCAGTATAACTTTTCACACACACGTAGAATTTGCAATGGATTCACGGTGAAGGCTGATAAACATCTTCAGTTTGTCGAGAAGAAGCAGTGCTTCTTTTCCTGAACCCTTGGACAATGTTTTGGGAGTCAGGCAAATTTTCCTCCAAAAATCCACCATATAATGTGAGAGAGTAGAGTGTATTGGTGCTCTAAGATTAGTGCAAGGAATCTGGAATCCTAGATAATTAGGTAATGATACTCTGAGATTAGACATAATTTTCGCTCTTGGTTCCTACGTATACATTTTTGTGCGAAATTGTGAGAGCCACCAAATAAGGCAAATATGCGGAGAGCGAGTTTTCATAAAACTAGGGCTAAGGCAGATGGTTACGACCATTCTTTATGGAATCCTCAGCTGAAGGAGGGTATTGATGTCAAGGTCAGAAATACACAGTCCTATCCGTCTCTCCTGGTGCCGTGAGTAGGCACTTCTACCAAATAAGCCACTCAATGTCTCTTGAGTACCACCAATCCCTAATAATGCCTCGTCAATAAAGTTCATGGATGTATGCCAATTGTGCTATGCTGAAAAAAAAAATTAATTAAAAAAAATGAGAAAAAAAAAAGAAAAAGAAAAAGAATGATGAAAAGAAAGAAAAACTGAAAAAAAAATTAGAAAAAGAAGAAAAAGCAAAGAAAAGAATGAATATTTAGTGTTTATTTCATTGAGGCAATACCACCAAATAAAATTGAGCTCCACCAAATATGGCCTTAACCTATTTTTCTTGTGTTTCTGACCGCCTGAATAATGGCTGAGGAATCCCGACTTAGTGTTAGGGTTATGAGAACTCAATTAAAATGTTAATGCCTAGCGAGCCACCAAATACAGATCCTATGTGTGAATCTGGTGAGGTTGTGAGCTCTAAGAAAAAAAAAGAAAAAGAGCAAGAGAGAATGAATACAAAGGAATCAAAGAGAGCATAGTTTTTCTCGTCTTTCTCTAAGTTAAGTTACTTAGTAATTCGGGAATCTGGATTCTGTAGTACTAGTCTCTATGTAGCACCAAGTGAGAATGAGCCACCAAATATATAATCCTTTCCCTCAGAGACTCTCTACCTAAGCCTAAAGCCAGGGTGGAATTCATAAAATATCTTGAATACCCCAAGGGAAGAAGTCCGCCTATCCTGCTAGAATTTTTACTCGGGGTCAAGTACAGGCTTTAGAGGTGTATTAGTTTTCACTCAAATCCGTTGCAAAAGATACATAGCTACACTTTCACGATTATCTGGATTTCTAGAGCATTGGATGAAAACAAAAAGGAAAAAATCTCTATGCAAACACTTGATAAAATAACCAGGCCCTTAGGGACCCTTGCTGTAAATAATTTAGTCTTGCATTTGCTAAGGACTAGCAAGATTTAGGCATGGGGGTATGATTGCACAGCAATCATAGGTCTTAATTGGCCTAGATTAAGCTAGGACTTAGCATAAGTTAGGGTTATTCATGCATGCATACGCATTATCTGCATCTTTACTACTTTCCTTTAGCTATGCATAAAATAATGTTATAATGTGCTGATTAAGTGCATTATGTCGATTGCAGGGAATAAGCTGATCAGGAGCTGGATCTGAAGCTGGATCAGGAATAACGGGAGTTGTAGCAGAGCTGGAGTAGAAGGCCTAGTTTAGATGTAGGAATAATGATGTAAGGGAGTTAAAGGTTTGCTATTCTATTAAGTAGAAATAAAGCAGTAAAATGTGAAGAGCTTAGGTCCATCCTAGCCCTAGGATAGCCTAGAGACTTCCCCAAGCCTTAGCCACCCTTAGATTAGGTCACAACACCCTAGGAAGCCCTAAAACCCTAGTTCCAACCCTTCTCTGGACGTCCAGATAAGTTTTAAGACGTCCAGGACCCTTAGCCAACTCCCGCACACTTCAAACCCACTTCTGCAGTGTTATTGGACGTCCAGACACTTTGTCAGACGTCTAATTTCTGCAGAATACCCAAAACAGAACCCGAAACCCTTCCTGACTCTGATTGGACGTCCATACAACAAGTCTGGACTTCTGATTTTAGAGTATAAGACGTCTGATGCTGCTCTCCAATTCCTGTTTTGAGATTTAAGCCTTGATCTTGGATCTCTAGGTCCCTAAACCTAATTCCAACCCCATAGGAACCTAAATTAAGGTGCCCTAACCCTAGTACATCACCTCTAGAGCTCCCTGAGGACCTAATTAGGTCCTCACTAAACCAAATTGACTTGGCTCTTAGTCAATTCCATCAGCCTATTCAATTGGACTCATTGAGTCCAATTGAGCCCTGATCTCAGCACACACTGTCCAATTGGACTCAGTGAGAGTCCAATCGACCTAGACCTTACTTAATTGAGTTGTTTTACTCTCAATTAAGTTTCCACACACCCAATTAAACTTGTATTAAGTTTAATTGCACTTTACCTTAGTGAATTAGGGTTTATTAACCCTAATTTGAGACCTACCTTGACCTAAACCCACTAGAACCCAACCTAATCAACCTAGCCACCTAAGTTTCGACCCACACACACCCACACACACCATCCACACGAAAATATCTAGCCTAAAGTTCTCTAGAACTCTCTACCATGTGTGGTTGCCTTGGTTGCCAAAAATAGCAACCAAGAGCCATTCAATTTTTAGATCCACATTTGGTGGATCTAAAAACCACCATCCACCCTCTCTCTCTCACTCTCTCACGAGCTCCCACCATAGGCCTCTCTATAGAATTCCATAATTCTCTAGAGAGCTTCCATTGGGTCTATAAAAAGACCCCATGGGTGGCCATTGGCACCCATTCACTCCCTTGGCAATTGCTCTCCATTGGTGCCATTCACGCCACCTCCACTTAGCCACTCACTCCACCTCCACGAGCTCACTACCACCACCATGGACGACACCATGCCGGGATGCTGGATCAACCCTACTTCTCTCCAAGGGTCAGCCTAAGCTACATTGGCCGCCCCTCATTCTCCTCTCGACCACTCCAAGGCCATCAGGGACCACCCCTGAATGCCCCCTATTCTTGTAGCTCTAGATCATGCTCTCCATAATTTTTATTACTTTCATTTACTGCTTAGTAGAGTAGTCTTACTTCTCCCCCAATGATGCATGCGAAATCCCCCCGTTGATTCTTGTATGCAATCGTTTTCTGGTAGTTAGATTTAATTTTAAGCATTCATGTATAAGCTTTCCTCTAGATTTCCTTGTGCAACAACTCTCCCATGATGAATGAAAATTTCATTTTATATATATATATATCTCTTATGTGTTTGAAATCACCTTGAGCTGAATGATTATCATATTTACGTGATTTAAGTGCCTGTTCTTTAACCACCTATATATTACGCACAAGCATGTCGTTTAAATAAAGTAGAGCGGCTTTAAGATCGATTTCAAAAACAAAAACAACGCCTCCCAGAGACGAACGACCGGGACTCAAAGTCTCGTTATTTTACAAAACAATATCTTTGACGAACGTTTTTGCGCGACTATACTACAATTTTCGACGATTTTCAAATGCGTGAAAACGGCATTCTGTCATCCCCCTTTGGAAAACACAAAAAGACTATAAACTAGATAAACTGTATAAACTACATGGAAAAAGCATAAGCAAAAATGTTTTAACATAGCATACAAACATTCATCCAGACTAGCATGTCAAGTATCTAAACAATAAAAATATTATAAATCATTCATTGTACAAATACCAAGCTTTCTTCTAATAGTAACAAAACAATCAAAATCAAAGGCTTAGTATATATATCAACCAATTGATCATTTGTATTTATAAAGTTTAATTGTATATCTCCTTTCAAAACATTATCTCTTAAAAAATGATGACCAACATCGATGTGTTTAGTACGAGCATGATGAACCAGATTTTTTGAAAGATTTATTGCACTAGCATTATCACAACATATTTTAATATATTAAAAAGTTAATCCTAAGTCATTTAAGGTTTGCTTCATGTACAATGCTTATGAACATGCCAAAGTTGCGGAAATATATTCGACTTCAGTAGTTGAAAGAGCAACACAGTTTTGTTTCTTGGAAAACCAAGAGACAAGACTGTTTCCAAGAAAGTAACAAGTACCACTTGTACTTTTCTGATCAATTTTGCTACTAGCATAGTCAGCATCAATGAATGCAGATAGTTCAAGGGTCGGAGATCTTGGATAAAATAAACCATAATTGCTTGTATCCTTAAGATATCAAAAAATATGTTTTACAGCATTTAAATGTGATTCTTTTGGATCAACTTGAAAATGAGCACATAAACAAGTAGCAAACATAATGTTAGGTCTACTTGCAATTAAGTATAATAATGAACCAATCATGCCTCTAAATTTAGTTTGGTCAATGGACTTACCTTTTTCATCCAAATCTAAACTTGTATGAGTTCCCATAGGAGTGCTTTTACCTTTAGAGCTATCCAACCTGAATTTCTTGAAGATATCCAAGGCATACTTGGATTGGTTGATGAAAACTCCGTCTTCTAGTTGATGTATTTGCAATCCAAGGAAATACTTTAACTCTCCCATTAAAGTCATTTAAAATTCTGCCTACATGGTCTTCAAAAATTGTTGACATAAAAGTTCATTAGTTGCACCAAAAATTATATCATCCACATATATTTGTACAACCAATAAATCAGAACCATTTCTTTATATAAAAAGAGTTGTATCAATTTACCTATTTTAAAATTTGATTTAATTATGTAATCCCTTAATCGCTCATACCAAGCACGAGGTGCTTGCTTAATTCCATATAGAGCCTTTTTAAGTTTAAATACATGATTCGAAAATTCTTCATTTATGAACCTAGGGGGTTG
This sequence comes from Thalassia testudinum, assembly GCA_037157565.1. Classification (NCBI taxonomy): domain Eukaryota; kingdom Viridiplantae; phylum Streptophyta; class Magnoliopsida; order Alismatales; family Hydrocharitaceae; genus Thalassia; species Thalassia testudinum. The sequence continues at coordinate 64,321,209 of JAZHRO010000025.1, read as the reverse complement.
CTTAATATATACTTCCTCTTTTATTATTCCATTAAGGATTGCTGATTTTACATCCATTTGGTAAACCTTAAGACTAAAGTAAGATGAGAATGCTAGAAGCATCCTTATCGACTCTAGCCTTGCGACAAGGGCATAAGTTTCATCATAATCAATACCTTCTTGTTGATTATAACCTTGTGCCACCAATCTAGCTTTATTTCTTATTATTTCCTCATCTTCATTTGTATCGTTCCTAAAAACCCATTTTGTACCAATGATTGAATGATTTTCCAATTTAGGAACTAGATCCCAAACTTGATTTCTTTCAAATTGGGTTAGTTCTTCTTGCATTGCCATTATCCAAGAATTATCCTTTAAGGCTTCATCAACACTTTTGGGTTCAACAAGTGAAACAAAAGCATTGAAGGCAAAATTGTTAATTGATTGTGATTGAGTTTTAACATTATCTTGAACCTTTCCAATTACTAGGTCCTTTGGATGATTTTAACTAATTTCCTATCCATAGGAAGATTATGAACATTATTATCTATATTGTTTGAAACATCAAGGAAATGATGTCCATCATCTTCATCATCTTCTTCAACATTTTCTTGATTAAGGAGTGGGGGCTCCTCAATAAATTTGACATGTAAGGTTTCTTCTACAACAAGAGTGTTTTTATTAAACACCTGATATGCTTTGCTACGGGTAGAGTACCCTATAAAGATGCACTCTACACCCTTAGCCTCAAATTTATCTAAGTTTTCTTTAGTCTTAAGAATGTAACATGATGAATCATCTTTCGCGAAGTAAAATCGAGGTTTAGAGAACCTACCGTTGTAGCTTGCAAAATGCGTCTATCAAATACAATTTATAATCGAAACTCCAAGGGAGTCCTGGGTCGAACATATGGAGGCGACGTTTACTTTGTTTGAAAATCGCACTTCGTTTTGTTTCTTTTTGGTATTTTAAGGTTTTATTATTTTTGTGTTTTTGAAATAAAAAGACAAGCAAGATAAGTTCACAAAATGAGATGGAACAAATATGATATATCACTTCAATGCTCATTACAATAATCTACGAAAGCATAAAAGAGATAGGGGTGAGAAGAAATCTTCTGAATCGACTATTTGGCAAGACGACGATGCCTGGTGAAAGCTTGGATGAAGGAGGTGAGATGCAGGATGACGAAGGTGAGATGCAGAAGGATGCCAAGTAGAGGAATGCTTCACTGAGGCTCTGGAATGGAGTTGAGGAGACGGAGGTGTTCTTCTACCGGAATGGAGGTGGGAGGATGGCTCCAAGGCAACCTATGAAGGTGGTGGGATGAAGGATGAATATTTGGTGGGAAATAAGAATATTACACTAATAGGAGGCCTGTGGAGCTTGAGAGTAAGCTCTAATGGAGCTTTGGTAGGCTACTAGAGCTTAAGAGTTGGTGGGAGTAGAGTAGGTAGAGATGGTGAAGAATGGAGGTGTAGGGGTCCTTTAATAGTAGAGAGAAGAGGAAGAAATTCATGTAGAGGGCTGTAGTGACAACTGCAAGCGTCACTAATGACCCCTACAGCTGTCATTGAAGATCACGCCTCCACTGCTCACGCCCGCAACTGTCCTCGTGCCTACAGGCAATTAGTGACGCCAACGTCACTAAAGGCCCGCCCAGGCTGTCGCTGAAGGTCCGTGCCAACTCACGCCCACTGCTGCTATGCTTGCGCACCCATCACGGGTCATGTCACATGTGCGCACTAGCGTTGCGCTGCTGCACACTACTCATGCTACGCTAGCGCTACAATGGGTGTGCAGGCTGGTGCGCATGCGCTGGCTAGTGCACCCCAATTGCTAATTTGGGGGGGTCCGCAGGTCTCAAACACACGCCTTTGCTTTGCAAAATGGGCGCTTCACCGTTTGGCCAAAGAGATGGATTGTCATGTGGAGGGTGATGCTGTTGCGCATCTCGATTGTTGGATGAAGATCCAACGGTCGCGATGGAGCCTTCCTTGAGATGCTTGAGGTTGGGCGATTTAAAGCTCCCCTTAGCCGTTGGATTGAGATCCAATGGTTGGAAACACTTCATGCGTGAAGCTAGGGAGGCCGTGGTTCGTGTAGGGCGGTCTGAATGGTGCCACATGGCGCCATCTGGACCATCCATCTTCTTCTCCTTATAGAGGATGCTACAGAGCTCTGATCAGGGTGATTTTTACGTTGAAGGACTGTGATCGTCACTTTGGATTCATCCGTACGATCAGATTCCTCATCCGAAGCCCATAAGGATGTCACACTACCTCCTAGCCATATAAAATGGAATAATTAGTGTACATAATACACAACTATCCTTAATGCCACGCAATGGATTATGCAGTATTTATAACATGATATGCAATGCTAAGCCTAGGAACTATTGTAAATAAGCATTTTATCATGAATTCATGTGTGTTTATCATACCCCCATGCTTACTTTTTACTAGTCCCTAGCAAAATTAACCTAAATGCTATGTGTTAAAGTATAATTAGGATTTGATCACTTAGGCACGATTTGTTGGTTGCTATAAAGAACCTCAACCCAAGACTTGGTTACAAAAACTTGATAGTGGCCGGGTGTCTGCCAGAATGCAGACCGCCCAAGCCCTCGCCATATTTGAAAAGAGAAGATACATTTTTTTGTGCTTTTTCTTCTTTTCTATTTGTTTTTTTTTTTGCACTTTTGGAGTTTGAGAGTTTCGCGATAACTTTTTACAACTACCTGACCCACCCAAGACTCAAAAAGGACTCTAAGTGCTAAGCATCTAGTGAAAAGAGTGATAGACTCACTAGGCAGCCGTTGAAACAGACTTCACGTTTCTACAACCCTAGGTGACCTTAAAGATTTCTGCCTAGAGGTTTATCCATTTGATTGGTAGCTTTCTCCCTACTTTTTTATTTTTTAATGGGGTCAACACAAGGGCGAACTCAGTGTATATCTCCCCGATTTATTCTACTTCCCCGCTTCTTCCCTAAGTGTTTTGGGAATTATTTGTGCATTTTTGTGAGCTGGGCTCTAGACAATCGATCAATGGGTTGTTACCCACGGCAACATGCTAGCCATACTCGTGCGGTGAAATGTGATTTTATTATTATTCTTTTTCTCCTTTTTCTATTTTTTTATTCTAAGTATTTCTTTTTTTCTCTTTGTTTTCTTCTATGTAGGTGGCTTCCCTGATCTAAGATTTACCTAAAGGCAGCAAAAAGAGAATGGTCGTGTGGTTGGGCTATGGACAACTGGCTGATGAGCAGTTACCACTGACAACTTGCCAGCCATACCACCCTAGATGGTTCATTAGCTACCCAATTTCTGAAGTAGCTGTCAAAAAGTGAGTCAGTGCAAACAATGTGTAGATGCTTAGGCTTAAAGTCCCCTCAAGTCAAAGGGTTGGTTGATAAATCATATACTTATCACCATAATTTATTGACCAAATTAAAATAGAATTACTTGGCAAGGACTCGAGATTAAGTCCACATTCGAGTGGACACCCGAACTAATTAAGCCCGATGACCTAAAGAGTCTAAGTGTTCAAGTCCTAAAGTATCATCTCCTAAAGTTAATAACTTCCAAAAGCCTAAGTTCTCTTCTCCTAATTCTTTTTTTTCTTTCTTTTTTATTTTTTATCTTCTAGAATTTTCAATTTTTTTTAAAGAAAATAAAAGAAATTCTACAGAGCTAATGAAATAATTTCAGGATTAAGTATCCAACCCCCCCATGCCTAAATGATGCAATGTCCTCATTCTAGAAATAGAGACATGAAAAGGGTGAAGTAAACAGAATATCACCTGAATTTCATGAAAATCTGATAAGCTCCGTAGAGAAAAGAGAGTACACATGCGCTAAGTTTAATGCCTTTAGCTAGGCATAAAATACATACAAGTAAGAAATGGAGAATTCACAGGTGCAGGTCAAAATCAAGATCAAAAAATTAATCCTCAAACCCACCAACAGAAGATGTCCAGAGATGTGGACCAAGTTGTGGTACAGACCCATGCCCCAGGGTCGAGTAGGTTTTAGGTTCTGGATGAAAATCACCCAGAATCAAAGATTATTGTGCTTTCGGGGCCAGGTCTGTGGTTTAGTGGTGTGCAACGCAAGACTAAAGTGTCAGACAAAAGGTAGATTTGGTTCACTAGGTTCAGATGTCCACTTAACGTTCAACTCAGAAAAATAATCAGTTATTCCAAGCTTGGGTCGCACCTCAAAGGTATCATAAGGGTCGTAGTAAAAAGTAGGTGGTTTCATGTCAACAGGAACCCTTAGATCCAAAATCATAGTTCCTTCAGAAGTAGCTTCCCAGATTTTTATTTCCAACTTCCTATCCTCCAAGATCAAGGTTTCTAGGATCTCCAGATCATTGTACACCCCATCTAAAATACCCAAGTCCAACAATTGTGGCTGAAACTTGGGCATAAAGATTTCAAAAGTCAGCTCTTCGGGGTGTGGATGAGGAATGGGGTCACTAATTGAAACATCAGAATTTGGATCCTCCAAGTTAACCCCAACAGAATCAAATTCCTCTATTATTGGGCTGTCAAATGGTTCATCAGATTCCTCAAGCCTGTGTGTCTCACTAAAATCATCTTCCCTACACTCAAGTGAGACTTCACTAAGGGATTCTTCACCCTTAGAGTCAAATCCGCATTTATATACATCGCAAAATCATATGTCAATTCATGATCCAAGGAGACATGTTTTTCTTCGTTCCCTGGCTTGGGGATCGCGGGTGAATCAATCGGTTCATCCTCAATGGGTTGCTTTAGCCCAACCTGGTCATCCCCGATCTCAGAAAATGTATCCCCCCGACAGGCGCTTAAGCGGGTTCAAACATTGGCTCTCTTGAAGGGGATTCATCCCGGGAATCATCCCAAGATTGGACTAAGGCAACCATGAATTTCATCCTCAACCTCGACAATTTCCCAAGTAGAAACTCACCCAGGCCCCTATCCCTAACATGTTGGAGCAAATCTAAGAAAGAGCTATTCAGCTCATCAATCATTTTTATCATAGGCTCCAATTCTTTAGTACATGGTGTTGGCTGAGCCTCTAAAGATTGGATGGTGTTCCTCAAGTTAGCCAACACCCTATCTTGGACCTAATTCACCTGAATCGAATGGTTCGGTTCAGGGTTGGGTGGGTTTGGGTTCATTCTAGGGGAGTCAAGATATCAAGGTTCTTGGGTCCCTCCTTGATGGTAGATTGTGTTGGGTTGTTCAAAGAATAAAGGTGGCCTATGTTCACCATAATTTTGGGAAGGGTAGGTGTTATAGTCAACATATCCTTCTTGATTGTAGATCGGGTTAGGTTGATCATCAAAGGGTGGAGATCTATAATCATTGTAGCTTTGGGAAGGATAGTAATCATAGTCTTGTTGTCTAGGGTTAGGCCCTGGACACTAAGGTCCGATATCGTATCCCCAATCAAAGTTATTCCGACTAGTGGATGGGTAATTATAAGTCGAATCAGGATAGTAATCATCTTGGGTATAAGTGGTGGTAGGAGGGTAGGATGGGAAATGAGTGTAGGATGTGGAAGGATACATGGTAGAATAGGAGGGGAAATCAGAAGAAAGAAAGGAGCCCTGCAATACAAGCAATCAACTCTATCCTTAGGTGGGTTAGCCTAAAGACCTATAGACTCCCAAGACCCATCTTGAGATTATACCAATTTGGTCTACTTTTATCCGTTCAATCCAACCAGTTAAAAGGAGGAGCTGGGGAGAAGGTTCTTCCTTTGGCTTGCGCCTCAAGTTCTTAGTGTACCCCCCAGCCGTGATCATTTGACGCTACTCCCCTAGCTAGACATCAGATGGACTAGCAGAAGCAGATTAATAGAAAAAAATCTCAATCTGAGCCCCGAAGAGCGAATCAATTCTTAAGGCCAACGTCTACTCAATTTTAATTAGGCTTAGGATGGTGGTGCTCTTGGAATGTGATGGGCCCTTTAGATGGGTTGTGCCCTTAATGATCAATTCAAATGTTAGTGTGTACACAACCAAGGTTTGTAAACAAGGATATTTGATGATGTTTCTTTTAGGGTTTAACCTTGTTTAGTAGCTTTTAGGGCTTAATCTTAGGTGTATTCAATCAAGTTCAAGAGAACACTCCAAGTTTTCAAAGCGCTGGTGATGATATATTCCTTTAGAAATCAAAAAATAATGTGGAGTGCCTAGTTTAGCCTTAAAGATTAACCCTAAGTAGCAAGCTACTGATGAATGACTTTTATCTTCAGTGGTGCGGCCCAAATAGCTCAATCAATTGACCAGTTGCACCACTTAGTTAAGGCACACAAATGTTTAACATATTCAGATTTTTACTCACTTATGTGTATTGAGTTGAAGTGTACTAGGTCCACGGGTCAAATCCTCGTTAAGTGGTAGAATCATAGTGGAATGGTGCACCTTAAGTAGAAAGTTGTGGGTGTTTAATGTGTGTCACTTTTAGAAAATCCCACAAGAGAAGTGTTTTTTTTTATATATGCAAGGGTGAGATGGGTGGAGGTGGAAAACAAACAACCAGATCTATCCTAGGGTTTATAAAAAGCACATAAGTTGATTTGGGTTTGAGTTATTAGTGTGGTGAAATGAAATCTAGGGTGGGGGTGGTAGGGGAAAACTTACAAATGTCTCTACCTGCACTTTACTCCAATCTACTGCCTTCATCTCCTCAACCAGGTTTCTACAAGATAGTAAATCAAAGAAGAAAGATAGCTTAGAAAATATGTAAGTAATGTGGGAAAACGTGAAAAACCAAAGAGCGTTGCCTCCCCAGCAACGGCACCAAATTGATGAATCATGTTTCGTGAATTAAAATCGGGGTTTGGAGAACCCATCTTCGTAGCTTACAAAATGCGTCTATCAAATACAATTTATACCTGAAACTCCAAGGGAGTCATGGGTCAAACACAGGGAGGGGACATTTACTTTGTTTGAAAACTGCACTTCGTTTTGTTTCTTTTTGGTATTTTGAGGTTTTGTTATTTTTGTGTTTTTGAAGTAAAAAGACAAGCAAGATAAGTTCATAAAATGAGATGGAACAAATATGATATATCACTCCAATGTTTATTACAATAATCTATGAAAGCATAAAAGAGATAGGGGGGAGAAGAAATCTCCTAAATCGGCTGTTCGGCGAGACGTCGACACCTGGCGGAAGCTTAGATGAAGGAGGTGAGATGTAGGACAACAAAGGTGAGATGCAGGAGGATGCCGGGTAGAGGAATGCTTCACTGAGGCTCTGGAATGGAGTTGAGGAGATGGAGGGCAGTCTTCTATCGGAATGGATGTGGGAGGACGGCTCCAAGGCAACCTATGAAGGTGGTTGGATGAAGGATGAATATTTGATGGGAAATAGGAATATTACACTAATAGGAGGCCTTTGGAGCTTGAGAGTAAGATCTAATGGAGCTTTTGTAGGCTACTAGAGCTTAAGAGTAGGTGGGAGTAGAGTAGGTAGAGATGGTGAAGAATGGAGGTGTAAGGGTCCTTTTATAGTGGAGGGAAGAGGAAGAAATTCGTGTAGAGGGCTATAGTGACAGCTGCAAGCATCACTAAAGACCCCTACAGTTGTTGCTGAAGATCACTCCCCCACCGCTCACGCTCGCAGCTATCCTCGTGCCTATAGGCAATCAATGACGGCGATAAGCGTCACTAAAGGCCTACCCAGGCTGTCACTAAAGGTCTGCGCCAACTCACACCCGTTGCTACTGTGCTTGCACACCCATCACGTGCCGTGCCGCGTGCGCACGTTCACATTAAGCTATTCATGTTGCTCTAGCGCTGCGGTGCAGGTGCACGGGCTAGTGTGCGCCCGTCTGCACACTAATAGCTAATTTGGGGGGTCTGTAGGTCTCGAACCTGCGCCTTTGCTTTGCGAAATGGGTGCTTCACCATTTTGCCAAAGGGATCTATTGTCGTGTGGAGGGCGATGCAATAGCGCGTCTCTACCATTGGATGAAAATCCAACAATTACGATGGAGCCTTCCTTGAGATGCTTGAGGCCAAGCAATGTAGAGTGCCCATCAACCGTTGGATTGAGATCCAATGGCTGGGATTACTCCATGAGTGAAGCTGGGGAGGCCATGGTTCGTGTACGGCAGTATGGATGGTGCCACGTGGCATCATCTGGGTCGTCCATCTTCTTCTCCTTATAGAGGATGCTACAGAGCTCTAATCGAGGGGATTTTCGTGTTGATGGACTATGATCGTTGCTCTGGATTCATCCGTACGGTCAGATTCTTCATTTGAAGCCCATAAAGATGTCATACTACCTCCTGGCCATATAAAATGGAAGAATTAATGTACATGATACACAACTATCCAAAATGCCATGCAATGGATGTTATGCAATATTTATAACATGATATGCAATGCTAAGCCTAGGAACTATCATAAATAAGCATTTTATCATGACTTCATGTGTGTTTATCATAACATTTACTACCAAATACATTAAAGTAGCTAATTTTAGGTTTCTTTTCATAATAGAGTTCATAAGAGGTTTTATTAATTAAAGGCCTAATAAGAACCCTATTTAAGACATAGCAAGCCGTATTGGTTGCTTCAGCCCAAAAATAGTTTGTAACCTAGATTCAATAAGAAGAGTACGAGCACATTCTTGTAGTGTTCGATTTTTCCATTCCACTACATTTTGTTGAGGTGTTCTAGGAAATGAAGATTCATGTTTGATCTCATGCTTTTCACAAAAAGATGAGAATAATTGATTCTCAAATTCACCACCATGATCGGAGTGGATTTGAGTAATCAAATATCCCTTCTCATTTTGTTCTCTCTTAGTGAAAACTTAAAGTAATCAAATACTTGGTCTTTTTCCTTTAAGAAGAAAACCCAAGTAAATCTAGAAAAGTCATCGACTAATACAAAACAAAATTTGGAACCATTTAAGCTTTCAAATCTAGTAGGACCAAATAAATCTAAGTGAATTAATTGCAATGGTCTTCTAGTAGAAATAATAGTTTTATTTTTGAAAGTACTCTGATGAATTTTACCTAAGGTACATGCATGACATAAGGAATGGGTTTTAAATTTCTTATGGGGTAAACCCTTAACAAGATCATATTTCACTAATTTATTTAAGTATCTATAGTGAAGATGACCTAAGCTTCTATGATATAACATAGTTTCATTATCCAAAGCAATGAAACAATCATATATATTATTTTTATTAATAACAACAACATAGATGTTTTTATATCTCTTTCCTTCTAACAAGACTTCATTACTAACTTTATTATTGATTCTAAAAGCTTCAAAAGTAAATAAAACATTGAATCCTTTGTCACAAACTTGGCTAACACTCAAGAGATTGTGCTTGAGTCCTTTAACCAAGGTTACATGACTAAAGGAAGTGTTACCTCTACCAATAGTGCCAGTGCCAATTATTTTGCCTTTGTGGTTGTTGACGAAGGTAACCATTCCTCCATTCTTGTGCTCCAAATGTGTGAACTCTTGATCTCCCGTCATATGTTTTGAGCACCCACTGTCCATCACCCATCTTCCTTGATTTTCCTACAAGATTTTGATGTTGTTGAGTAGGAAGCTTTTTTATGGCCTTGATTCCATCTTTGGTAATTAGATATGTCCAATTCCTATAATCCACATCCACCTTTCCTACAAAACAAGTTTTCAACATATTCTTTGGTACGCATTTTTTCTGGGGTCCACGTGGGTTAGTGGTCTTCCATTTATTTGCATAAGTGGAAGAAGATCCCTTCTCAACCTTTAAACCAAGAAAAAAATCTTTCTTAACTAGCTTTGAAGGTTGGGAAAAATGAGAATAACCAATTCCATTCTTACTACCATAATTTCTTTAATTTTCAAGCAACTTGTCCAAATTTTCTTTGCCTTTAGTAAATTACTAAGATCTTCAACTAATTGATTGGATTTATGCTTTAATTCTTCTACTTTTCCTTCCAAATCTAAGATTTTATCTTTCAAATATGAAATTTCAGATTTGAGGTGTTCATTCTCTTTAGATAACTAATCATTTTTATCAACAAGAGATGAAATAACTACTTTGTTATCAAGTTTCAATTTCTTAAAAGAATGAAATAACTCATTAAATGCATCTAATAACTATTCATAAGAACAGTCATTTACCTCATTATCGATAGCCATTAGTCCAAGACAAGCATTTGCCTCTTGGATTGATTCACTTGAAGAGTCGTCCTCTTCGGTTGAGCTTGAATCAGTATCATCCCAAGTGACATTCAAGGCTTTCTTCTTGGAGAAATTTTTCTTTGGCTTCTTCATAGTCGACTACTTTTTTTGCTTCTTGAATTTGTCCTTCTTGAGAAAAGGACAATCTCTTTGCTTGTGCCCAACTTTCTTGCAATTGTAGCAAGTAATTGGATTATCTTTCTTTTCTTTTGTCTTCTTCTTTTGAAATTTTCTATTTCTCAAAAATTTATTGAACTTCCTAGAGAGTAGGGAAATGTCTTTATCTCCATCAAAGGTTGAATCATCACTCTCGCTTTCCGCCTTAAAAGCAAGTGATTTCTTTTTAGGCTCTTCACTTTTCTTCCTTTGTCACATCTTGCTCTCATATGCAATAAGATTTCCGATGAGGTTCTCCATGTTTAGCACTTCAATCACATTTGCTTCCTTGATAGTTGTAACTTTAGGCTCAAAAGAACTTGTTAGTGATCTTAAAATCTTACCTTCAAGTTCTCCTTGAATGAAGTTTTTCCACGGTGAAGTGTGTGTACATCTCCTTTATAGGCTCTCCTTCCTGCATTTCAAATTTTTCAAATTCATGTGTAAGCATAACAATCTTGGAATTTTTCACCTTTGTCGTCCCTTCATGGGTCACTTGAAGTGTCTTCCAAATCTCATTCACAATTGTGCATTAAGAGATTCTATTGAATTCCTTTGGACTTAATGCATAATAGAGTGCATTCATTGCCTTGGAGTTCATCATGATTTAACACTTTTGATCATCCGTATATGCAATACTTTCGATCTTCACAGGTTTAGTGAATGTGTTCACCATATCCCATAATGCATAATCTCCTGATTGAAGGAAGATCTCCATGTGTTGCCTTCAATATGTGTAGTTGGAACCATCAAAGTAGGGAGGTTTTGTGGTCGAGTATCCATTGTTACTAGAGGTAGCAACGGGTCTTGTAGCCATCAAATCTATTACCTGAAAGTGACTTCACAACAAATGGTAAAACCCACTCTGATACCAATTGAAAATGGAACAAGAGGGGGGATGATTTGTGCAATATATAGAAATTATTCAATTAAAAATCACACCACAAAATGGACACCAAATTTAGAGAGGAAACCCAATGGGTAAAAACCTTTACCTAGGTCTCCCAGCTAGGATTTCTCTCTTGCTATCTACGCAAGATAATCCACTAGTTTACCACTTCAAAATGAGGTTGGTAAGCCTCAATTACGCCAAGCTTGTCTCGTACAAACCACAAGGTAGACCTTTTTTCTCTTTAGGAATAGGAAGCCTACATCAAGGCATCCAAGTACAAGATCAAATAAAAAGAAATTGTACAATAACAATCTTATAAAACCACAATAAATATATGAATGTGTAATTCAATGTCCTATAGGATGTGAGATATACTCCCTTATCTTCCCTTTGATGAAAAATGAATTTTTGACGTGAAGGAAGTGATGCAGTGCCAAAATGTTTGATCCCCAGCAGCAGCGCCAAAATAATGCGGTGGAGATTCGCTACGAAAAGGTTTGAGTTTAGAAAACCCGTTGTCATAGTTTAATTCACAAGAAAATCCATTGATTGGATAATATTTATAACCGAAACTCGAGGTGAGTCCCAGGTTGAACATGGGGAGGCGAACGTTTGGTTTCAAAAATCCATGCTTTGCTTTTATTTATTTTTTGTCATTTTTATCTTTTATAATTTTTTTGTGTTTTTATCAAGCAAGAGATCAGATTAATGAAAACATTATCTAACTAATCTACCTAGAAAAATAATGTAGAGAGAGAGAAAAAATATCAATATATTGATGAACAAATGTTTTCTACAGCTATGAAAGCGGAAAAACTATACTAGGAAGTAGTAAAGATAGATAGAGATGATAAGAGTCCCCGTCGATGACCACTTGGAGGAAGGCCTGCTTTGACGACGCCCAGATGAAGGTGGTGAGGAGTGGGACGAGGAAGAATGGCAATGGAGGAAGGAGGATGGGGTAGGATGTCATCGTGGCGAGGATCTTCTTCCCAAAGGAAGGTGAGACGATGGCCACGAGATGCTCCACGAATGGGGATGAGAGGCAGGAAATATTTGATTCTACTCTAGAGGAGCATCCCGGGCTTGGGACAAGCTCTCTCTAGAGCCTTTGAGGTGGTGCGGAGAAGAAAGGAAGAGATGAAGAAGAATGGGAGGGGTAGGGGTCCTTTTATAGTGGAGGAAATGATCAATTTCTTATATAGGACATTTACTGTCGGACATAAATGTCGCTGAAGATCCACCGTCAACGTCGCTAAAGACAGCCTTGCACCCACGCTACCGCTGCACTAGCGCCTGCTCCATGCGTCGTGCTGCGTGCGCGTGCGTTAGCATGCACTGCATTGCCGCTGCTGCTACCTCTGTGCGTGCCCATGCGTGCCCGCTGCACTGCTGCGTGTGCGTGCCTCCACGTGCACGCATGCACTAGCACTGCTGTGTGCGTACGTGCACATGGGCGGCCTGGGTTGCGTCACGTGGCGCGATCTGGACCGTCCATCTTCTTTCCTTTGTAGGGGCTGCTACAGAGGTCGAATTGAGTCGATTTTCACGCTGTTGGGTTGCGATCATCCACCTGAATCTATCCGTGTGGTTCGATTTGTCGGTTTAAAGTCTGAATTACATCACCTAATCCCTCAGCCGTTGATCATCCTGGAACTGCATATGGTGCTACGGGACTCCGATCAAGGCAATTTCAGAGGCGTTGGACTCCGATCGTCATCCTGATCAGATCCGTACAGTTGGATCATCAATCTGAGGCTTCGAATTAAATCTCCTCTCGTGGCCATGAAAAGGACTCAATTAGCCTAAAATATACACAACTCTCTAAATGCATAATGATGCATGCTATACAATATTTATAATATGAAATGCATATCTAAGCCTAGGAACATGCATGAATAGGCATTTTATTCTCAATAATTGTGTACATCGGGAAGTGAAGTAGAAAGCCTTAGAACACAATTGAAAGTAATAGAAGCACTTTGAGGACAACAATCTTTAGAGAGCTTTTGAGAATGCTTGCAAGTGATAGATAGCTTGTATGTTGCTTTGGAAACTTCATAGTATATTTATATAACCATTTGAAGCCTTGAAAACTACTTTAAAACCATGCACTAGCCATTTGAAACAACTTCGAATAACCAACACTTTGAAATGATGCGACAGTTCAATTTCGATCAAAAATTAAACGGTTAACACTACAAGGAAAGGGGCAATTTGCGTCGGTTATTTAGCAATAGTTTTAAAACCGTCGCCAATTGTTGGTTTTAGGGATTGTTTTACAAAAAAACCATTGCTAAAAGCATCATTGCTCCTACTCCAAACCAAACGTGAGACGTGGTAAGATTTAGAGATGGTTTTTATATAGCCATCGCTATTGAGCACTACAGAGGACTTATTCCTTGCCATAGGGGAAATAATTGGGTTTCAGTGATGATTTTTTTTATAACCATCGCCATTGACCATTAGGCAAGGCAAGCTTTTTACGCACACTGAGTGAAATAGTTGGGAATGTGGCGATGATTTTTTTTGTGTCGTTGCTAAGTACACCCAATTATTTTCCTTAGCAATGGTTTCGGGTTAATCGTAACTAATGGAGAAGATATTTTTGCCATTGCGATCATTTTTCTCCTCTTCACCTTCTCTTCTTCTCCTGTCTTCTCCTCCCCCCCGCAACCGAGAGCCCCCTACGATCGAGCTCCTCCTCGACCTCTCCTCCATCGACCAACTTCTCCTCTAAGACCGACTGACAAGCTAGCCTCCTCATCCTCCAACCATCTTCGCTGCACTCGCTACGCATCTACACCCCTTGCCTCCTCCCTCGCCCTACCCCCCTTACGTCGCACCTATCGCCTCCCCCCTAGCAACCTCCCTCGCCCTACCCCGCCATGCACCACCCCCTGTCAAACCTTGTGCCACCCACTCTCCTCCCCACCCATGCACCCCTCCCTTCCCACCCACACCCCCCCATAGACCCTCCCTCCTAGCCACCCCCTACCCATAATACCCTCCCTCCCCCCTCCCACAGCCCCCATCCCAGCCACACCCACACCCCAACCAGTAGGCCCCTCTCCCGACTGGCAACCCCCCCACCCCCACAACCCTCCCTACCTGTACCCCCTCCCCCCACAGCACCTTTTTTTATTTTTCTTTATTAAATTTGAATTTCATTAAATTAAATTAAAGTTATTAATTAGATTTGTGTCAAATGCTAGTTAAATTAGTTGTTAAATTTAAATGCTTGTTAGATTAATGGTTAAATGCATGCTATTTAATTTTAAATGCACGTTAAATTAGTGGTTAAATGCATATATGTTTATTAGTTGTTACATACATGTTAATTAATTATTACATGCCTGTTAATCAATTGTTAAATGCCAGTCAGATTATATTATTTCTTTTGTTTAATTTGAATGCGAGGTGTGTCTGCAATTGTAATTTGTTACATTGAATTAGTGTGTTACATGTGAGGTGTGACCACATGTTGTGAATGATTTCTTATATTTTTTCAGGAAATGTGAATGTCTAATATTATAGGGGACATTCTACCGAAAATTTTTCTACAAAGTTATAGTGTTTAGGCTTTATGATTTACGAGTTTTTCATTTAGAGTTTATAATATTGGATTTTAGGATTTTTGGTCTTGGATTTAGGTTTTGAGGTTTTGGGTTTAGGTTTTGGGTTTTATTTTAGAATTAAAGTCCTTGATTTTAGATTTAAGGTATTAGATTTGAAGTTAAGGCTAACCGCTACTTCTCAAACTACTCCTGTTATGGAAGCAATTAACTTGGCTGATGATATACTCTAGAAAGGTGTTTGTGGTACCTCTGACATAATAACGATAAGGTTTGTCACCTATAAGTCTATTACCTCCATACCGATCCTCTTTATCAAGACACATTGTTCTTTCCATGAACTTAACTGATGCTGCACTTAATTTCTTATCAGTGAAAATATTATGAAGGATCCAAACAACTTTGATGAGATGTCAAGAATATCACTAATAACTTCTTTTAAGTAGAAAAAGAGAGCATTACTGAGAAAAATGAATCTTTAAAGGAGTATCGGGCTAATGATGATGCCATTCCAAAATGGCAACATGATTACTATGTATGTAAGGTTATGTTTGGTTTAGGTGATGTTCAATTGTAGAACATAATTGATTTAGTGGCAGGATAAGTAATGGGTCTAATGTGATAGGTGAGTTGATGAGAGAGATGATTATAGTTTTATCTGATATTTGATGTTGGATTGCTTTTTATTGTTTCTTTGTTGGAAAATGATACCTTTCTCAACCTTTTGGCTAAGATCAAGTGCAGTATCTGTTCTTATCAGTTTGTTGGAAAATGGAGTAGGTAAGTATTTGAGTGTAATAGGTGAATTGATATGTTGTAGCTGGGCATGTGAGATGACGCACCTTGCACATTCCATCTACTCTCATCTGTTCACCTTAATCCACCCACATCAATTTAACCTACTTGGTGAACCCTATCCAAATATAGCTTAAGAGTGACCTCGTGAACCCTACCAGTATTTATGCTATCCGAATTCATGCAACCTAATTAACTTAATTTCTTTGTCTAGTGGCAGATGGGATGTTTTAGAGACATTCTGGCACAATGTTCTCATGCCTAAACTGTAAAATGTTTTTGAGAGCCATTGTATGATGTATTTGCAGAATTTTTTCAAACAACCCTTAAGATAGTCAAGTTCCATGCAATATGGAGTTTTGATGAGTTTTCCCCCCAATACACTTTTAATTCTCTACAAATAAGAAAATAATACATGCATGATAACTTAGACACTCATGTTCATTTACATAAAATGTGGAAACTTGACACCCTCATTTTTGCCTTAATTGCACAAACTTGACCCACTCAAGGATGAAGATCATTAGGTTTCTAGGTCTTTCTCTTGATTATAGCTTTTCAAGAAATCCTTGGTATGAAACCCCTAATCACATTCATAGTAACAATAACATTAGCAATCTACTGTGATGTTTGACTTATATAGTTAATTAATCTGGTCGTGGCCTCTATAGGACAATTTCATGCACTCTACTAAAACTCGACAAAATCAATTGATCAAGAAGTGACTTTGCTAGGCATTGAAAGACAAGTGACTTTGCAAGACAAGGGCAAGAGATGCTGCCTTGAATGCTATCCAGTCTCCTCTATTAGATATAGGCATTGAAAGGGCTACTGAAATAGTGTGTAATATTACTAAAGGAAGTGATTTGACTTTGTATGAGGCATGGTGTTTTCTATCACTCCAATTTGATGCATATATTGCACTTAAGAAGCTTTTGTTGCAATTTTTGTCTGCTTTTATCAACTAATAAAAGATGGTGTTTTTCAATAAGTTATTAATGGATTTCTTGCGTCATATTAGCTACAACTATTTTCAGAACCAACTTGTTTTTAAACATCTTGAAGTTTCCAATTATGTAAGATGAGAACATCTTTTCTCTTCTGTCTTTAGCTGCTGACAAGCCCGAGATGCGCCAATAATGCAATGTGATAAGTCAATGGTTTGTTGCTTAAGAAATAAATCAATTCTGTGTTCAGTTTTTAATTATAACAATCCTAATAAATCAAAAGAAATTATTAGGAATAAGAAAACAACTATTAGGAACATGCTTACCCTATGAAACATTAGTCCCTTTTTTAGGCAACATATCAATCAAGAAATAGGTTCTTCTTTATCTTTGCAACTAAAACCCTCTTCAGATGGCTAGCCAGATCAACATGCTTCTGGATTTGCTTCTTATTTTCCATCTACTTTATGCACTAATTTAATCATTATTTACTAGGAAGGTAATATAATCTGCCTGTTGTCCTCTCAACTTTAGCTATACCTATTCTAAAATTTATTAAATGCAATATATCTTGATATGCTTACTGTGTACTCATGGAGAGCATGCATTAATGTTTTTCCATGGTAAAATGTTTTATTGGATGGTAGGTTGCTTTTCTTGTTTTACACATGAGATTTGGTTCTCAAAAACTCCGTAGAATTACTAGTTGTATGATATCTTTTCCAATTTATATTTCTAATATCTGGGCATTATTTTATCTTGTTTCTGCATAATACAAGTAAATGTTGCTGCAGAGGTGATATACGACCTTGTTGATCTGGGTGCAAATTTAATATTTTGAGCTGTAATTAATCAATCCTTGAGTGGCCAGGTATATTTCTTATCAAGTACTCTATCTGGGTATTCCATGATATCTGAAGTTGCTAGAGTTGAAGTTTCATTTTATTATTGTTGGAGAGAAATAATCTCTTATTAAAAATAGGAGGAACTAATAACTCTTATATAGAGAGTAGGGTTAGAAAAATTACAAAAAAATATCCAACAGGGCTATGAAATTGACTAATAGGAATATAAAACTAACAAGGACTCTTAAACTTACTAAAAATAGACTAAATTTTAATCCTAAAGATCTTAACTTTTGAATACTTTAACACTCTCCTTCAAGGCGGAGCGTACATGATAATCGAGCCCAACTATTTATAAGGGAAAAAATAAGATGACTCCTGATAAGACCTGTGCCATCAAAACACTTTAAGACGTCTGAGAGTTTGTCCAGACGTCTAACTAGAGTCTGGACATCTTCCCAGACGTCTGGAAATCAATTTTTGTGTGCATACGGCCTCGAGTCTGCACGCGTGCCACGCGCAGACTGAGCTCCGCCGCTTTCCTTCTCTTTCTTTTCCCCTCTTTGAATTGCAGAACTTTTTCCCCTCACGCCTACATATACCCCCTCCTCTCCCTCATGCCACCCCACTCCCATCCACCTTCTCCTTCCTCCAGTGAGAGCGAGAGCGGGAGCGAGAGCGAGAGAGGCGAGTGCAACCGAGTGTAGTAGCAGAGAGGCGAAGTAATGAGAGAAGGGAAGAGAGGAGAGTGCGCGCGAGCTGTGAGAGAGCTCACCGGAGGTGCTCACGACCGGTCGGGCGTGCGCACGGCGGAGGGGTGTGTCAGGGAGATTTCCCCCGATGCTGCTGCAACTAGAGCAGTGGACGAGCGAGCGCAGCGCAACCGCGTGAAGCAAGAAGAAGACGAAGGAGCTTCTAATTTTGGGATTTTTCCCATAATCAGACTTCTGGACCTACATCTAAACGACGCGGACGACATCTGGAGGGAGCTCCAGATGACTGAGAGGTACGGCCTACGCCCTATGCTTCCCTTCACAGATACGGCCATGCAGGTCGTTCCGTCGAGTCTCTGATACATGCCGTGTTAAGGAGATTACGTTGCGCATGCAGGATTCGCTTCAGGAAGGCGTGGGACATGCCCTCCCACGCGGTTCAGACATCTGGGCAAGGTACCAGACGGCAGAGAGCATCTCCAGACGTTCGAAGAGGTGGTCGAACGTCTGGAACTAGGTCCAGACGGTTCAGTAGGATCCCTGGACGTTTGAGGAGCAGCGAAGAGTGAGGTATGGTTCTGGGTTCCTTTTAAGACATCTGGAAGGTGTTCCAGACGTCTGATTTGAGTCAAAATTTTCATTTTTGACCCATTTAGGGTTCCTTTGAGGTTCGATTTCCACAATTAAGATTCCGTTCGTCTTCGTATAAGTTCCTCCACTTGTTGGAATGCTTTATCATGTTCTGAGTGGTTTCTTGTGGTTGATCCTTGTATTAGGACCTCGTTCCATTATGGGTTCGGGGGTTGTGGAGGCACGTGGATCTGCCGATCAAGCCCCCATTACTCCTGGTTTCGTAGGTAGAGTGGCTTCCCCTAGTTAATTACAACATAAATGCATATTTGGAATGAAAATTAGATCCTAGGGTATGGCATGAATCCTAGGACTAGAAACACTGGATTGAATGTTAGATCCTGGGGTATGGCATGAATCTTAGAACCAGAAACACTGGAATAATTGTATTGAATGCATGAATTACAGCATGAGATGATTAAATAAAATAATAACAATTACCTGTAAGTAAATAACAGCTTCCTGTGGAATGTAAAGTACTGTTAGCAACAATTGCATGTATGTTCCTGTTATTGAAATTAAATACGAGCTGCCTGTATATGAAATGGAAATAGAAATGATGGAACCTAGTATGGCTTGGCCTGAGAAACACGAACATGAACCCTACGAGGAATTAGGAGTAGAGCTCCTGGAAATAAATGGAATAGGACTGGAAATGTCAATGGGGAAGTGAGCTGGCCCTTGAGTACGGAGTACCAAGGAGAGCAACTGTCCCCCTGTTTAGTGCAGAGAGGAGCTAGCCACCCTAAGGTTGGGACCCGGGGTTAGGACTGGCCACTTTGTACCCACTCTTTGGCCCTCGCATACACAGTACCGCAGAGAGCTACTAGTGTAGGGAGAGAGATAGCCACCCCATGGGGCCCGGGGTCCAGCTAGCCATCCTACACCGACTTGTTAGGCCCACTGGGAAAACCAGGGTAGTCAGGCGAGGGTGCACGAACTGTGGAGGGGAGAGACCCCTGTTTGGTTCTTAGGGGCTAGACCCCTATTACTGAGAGGGCTATGCCCTATACTAGTTCCGTGCTGTGCTTGGAGCGCACCCGTTAACGGAAACGACTGACCGCATGCCAGTGAGGGGTAGCTACCTGTGCGTTTATCGCACGTGCCATAGTCACCGTTACGTCTGTCAGCAACCTTGGGGTGGTTGACTGAGTGTAAGACCACCACGGGGGACTCTCCCGGCAAGGAGAGCACCACGTGCTACTTCTACTTTTCAGAAAAGACTGCAATCAAGATCGTTCCCACGAGGAACACTCGAGATCAAGAAAAAGACCTGATAAGTAAACCAAGTGATGAAAGAAAGAATAATTAGTTAAATAACGAAAGAAATTGAAAACAACAGCTACTTGTCCACCGTTACTGTTTTTTGTTAGATGGTTGCCACTCTACTCAGCATTCGCTGACGTGTTGTACTCATAACTTTTTTTAGGTCCAAGTGTTGAGCAGCCAGAGCCTACTACTGCAGAGGGTGCTGGGCCCAGTAGAGCCAGTAGTTGTACTTATCTTTGTTGTACCTGTTCCGTTGTAGTGAGTAATTTGTTATATTTTTATACTCTTTTATTGTAAACTTTATATTCCTGTACCTGTTTAAATTCTCTACTGTTGTGGTGGTATGTACTGTAGTAGTTTCTTCTTTACTGTTGTACTTTTGTTACTGTTAGTTGCTTGCATGATGAATGTGGTTTATTTTACTGCTTATTGGTTACTTTCTCATTGGACGACTAGGTCTTGGGATCAGTCGAGTTGGTCCAGTCTCGTGTCCTATTTGGGATTCGGGAACCGGGTCATAACAAGATGGTATCAGACCAAGGTCGTCTCGAGAAGTGAACCAACTAGCTGGAAAATAACCAATTCACGTGTTCGTAACTAAAGTAGCCACCACAACGTACCTTTTGATATCTGTTCTGAGGTTCTTTTGTTGCATGTCGATTGGAATTGACGTCTTTTCTGTTCTGTGTTCACGTCTCCTCGCAGGAGATGCCTCGACGAAGAGGCAGCGAGGCAGGCCACGGACGCGGCCAAGGACGAGGTTGGAGGGGCGGGCACATTAAGCCCGATGCCTCAGTGGACCAGCCACTACTTCCGGGTGTTCAGGTCCAGGACCTCGCCCAGCTGATACAGGAGATCGTACGAGAGGAGCTTCACCCGCCTCCACGAACGCCTCTCCCTAGAGCTACGGAGGAGAAGTACTCTATGGGACCGCGAGACGGACACGGCGTTGGACATGGGGTAGGGGGTGGCCCTCCACCACCCCCACCTTCCTCTGGCACTTCCAAGCATGAGCCCTCCTTACCTGGAGGCATACCACTTTCTCCACTTCAGTGCCATTACGAGCTTTTCAGACAATTCCAAAAGCTGAAGCCCCCCCTTCAAGGGGGATGAGGACCTGACCAAGGCGGAGGATTGGCTTGAGCAAATCGAGAAGGTATTTGACACCCTTCGCCCCCCTGTGGAGTGCCGCATGGCCTTTGCCACGTACCAGCTAGAGAGCGCGACACACAGGTGGTGGAGGGCAGTCAGAGGTCAGGAGAGGGCCGAGCTGACTTGGGACCAGTTTGTCACCCTCTTCTATGAGCAATACTTCCCCCAGACGTGGCAGGACTAGAGGAGGCGGGAGTTCCACACTCTCCACCAGGGGACGATGACCATGAGTGCGTATCGCACGCATTTTCTAGAGCTGTCTCGTTTCTCCGCGACAGCTGTGGCTACCAAGGAGGAGCGCCATTGGAGGTTAACCGAGGGGCTCCAGCCTGCTATTCGAGGGTATGTCCAACCATTGAAGCTGCCTACGTTCTCGAGAGTGGTGGAGGCAGCCATGACATATGAGGAGACCAACCCGACCGCACGTGACACTAACAGCAGAAGGAAGAGGCCCTTCTAGCCAAACTACTCACAGGGTCGACGAGAGAGGAGGCATGTGGCGCTCGCAGGAGAGCCGTCACACTTTGCGGGGCCGTCAGTGGCCTTTGGGGGCCCCCGACAGGGGCCAACTGCCAGCACCGGACCCCTGCCCAGCCGTCAGCAGGGACCCACTAAGGGTGGAAGTCAAGTTCCTCTTTGCTACCAATGTGGCCAGCTGGGCCACATCAAGAGGGACTACTCGTCTAGGGTTGGAGGCCAGCAGATGCTCCCCGCACCGAGTACTAGAGGACGAGCAGGAGGCCACAGTTTCCAGGCACGAGGGGGAGGACAGTAGTCACGGGGAGGGTACCGGCCAGCGGCTATCCATCCGACGCAGAGTGTGGCTGCTTCGTCCGCACCTAGGGCTGAGGGGTGTATCAACGCCCTGACACACAGAGACGCCAGAGCTTCAGGTTGAGTGGTGGCAGGTATGGTTAGAGTTTTCGATAGACTAGTTTACGTGCTTTTTGATTCCGACGCCACGCACTCTTTTGTCGCTGCCAGTTTTGCTATTAATTTGGGGCAAGACTGTGTGTTGTTAGAGGATCCTTTGTGATTAGAGGTCTGGGTGGTCAACTGTTTGTAGCTAAGGAGGTTTACACGGATTGTGAGGTCAGTGTTGGGGGACACAGCCTCCCCGCTGATCTGATTGTAATACAGATGGAGGACTTTGGCATGATTCTGGGAATGGACTAGTTGTCCGCTTACCACACCTTGGTGGACTGTTTTGAGAGGAAGATCATCTTCTCCATACCAGAGTTGCCTTCTTTCGATTTTCATGGATAGCCAGTGGATGGAGGCTTCAGGTGTATTTCTTCACTTCAGGCGGTGAGACTTTTGGGCCAGGGGTGTGAGGGCTTCCTGGCTTGTGTGGTGGCGGACCCCAACCCTGTGGCAGACTTTCAGAGTATTTTGGTGGTCAGAGAATACCTTGACGTGTTTCCAGATGAGTTGTCAGGACTACCGCCCGAGCGTGAGATCGAGTTTGAGATCTCACTGGTACTGGGGACCAGCCCCATTTCTACAGCGCCTTACAGAATGGCACCACTTGAGCTGCAAGAGCTCAAGTCCCAATTGTAGGACCTTCTGGAGAAGGGCTTTGTGAGGCCTAGTGCGTCTCCGTGGGGAGCCCCGGTATTGTTTGTGAAGAAGAAGGATGGTACCCTACACCTTTGTGTGGACTACAGACAGCTGAATAGGGTTACCATCAAGAATAGATATCCGCTGCCGAGGATTGACGACTTGTTTGACCAGTTGCGAGGTGCCACGGCATTCTCCAAGATAGACTTGAGGTTTGGGTACCACCAGTTGAGGATCAAGGAGACAAACGTCTCCAAGACAGCTTTCCGCACCCGGTACGAACACTACGAGCTTTTGGTCATGCCGTTTAGGCTGACCAACACCCCTGCCGCCTTCATGGATTTGATGAACCGGGTGTTCAGACCGTATCTGGATCAGTTCGTAGTGGTATTTATTGATGATGTGCTCATCTACTCTCGGGATCAGGTGCAGCACGGATAGCACTTGCGGATGGTCTTGGACACATTGAGGCAACGTAGGCTGTACGCTAAATACAGCAAGTGCGAGTTCTGGTTGAGGGAGGTGACCTTCTTGGGTCATGTGATCTCCGGGGATGACTTGGCTGTGGACCCAACCAAGGTTGAGGCAGTACTCAGGTGGGAGAGAACGCATACAGTTACAGTGATCCACAGTTTCTTGGGACTGGCAGGCTACTACAGGCTGTTTATCAGGGGTTTCTCGCAGATTGCACATCCTATGCACAGCTGACCTGGAAGGACGTGCCCTTTTCTTGGACAGACACTTGTGAGGCATGTTTTCAGGAGCTGAAGGAGAGGCTGACTTCGGCTCCCATGCTCACCATCCCAGACAGCAGTGGCGGATTCGTTGTGTACATGGACGCCTCCTTGTAGGGGTTAGGGGGTGTGCTCATGCAAAGGGGTCACATTGTCGCTTACGCTTCGCGGCAACTGAAGCCCCATGAGCATAGCTACCCTACCCACGACCTCGAGCTGGCAGCTGTCATCTTCACGCTGAAGACTTGGAGGCACTACCTATACGATGTGACCTTTGAGATTTTCACAGATCACAAGAGCCTCAGATACTTGTTTGATCAGAAGGAGCTCAACATGAGACAGAGACGTTGGCTAGAGCTCTCGAAGGACTATGACTGTAGCATTTCCTACTATCCAGGGAAGGCCAACGTGGTGGCTGACGCCTTGAGCTAGAAGGCGCCCGCCCACTTAGCCAGTTTACAGGTGCAGAGTTGGGGCCTCATGGAGGAGATGGGCAGTTGGCAACCCCTAGAGTTACTGGGGCACTGTGGGGCAGTGGCTGTGATCCGACAGACGAGGCCAGAGCTGATAGGCCGCATCATCACAGGGCAGATGGCCGATCCGTACTTGTAGTCATTGCGTGACAGAGTACTGTCTGGGGATCTTGGGGACTTCTCTTTTACAAACAAGGTCCTGCGCATGAGGGGACATTTGTGCACTCCCAGGGACGAGGAGCTGTTGAGAGAGCTCTTGACTGAGGCACACGGTTCCAAGTTCACCATACATCCCGGAAACACAAAGATGTACCATGATCTGAGGAGTGACTTTTGGTGGAGGGGAATGAAGTAGGATGTAGGTGAGTTCGTACAACAGTGTTTAGTGTGCTAGCAGGTGAAGGCCGAGCACCAGAGGCTTGCAGGGCCGTTGCAGCCACTTCCAGTGCCAGAGTGGAAGTGGGAGAGCATCACCATGGACTTGGTGGTGGGCTTGCCTGTTACCCAGCGAGGACACGGCGCAGTCTAGGTGATCGTAGACAGATTGATGAAGACAGCACATTCTTACCGATCCGAGTCACCTTGGGACCAGCACAGTTGGCAGAGAGGTATATCCGCGACGTGGTATGTCTGCACGAAGTTCTGTGGGAGATTGTATCCGATCGGGATACCTGCTTTACGTCCCAGTTTTGGGCTGAGTTTCAGCAGGCCTTGGGGACACGGTTGAGGTTCAGTACATCATACCACCCCCAGACGGACGGACAGTCAGAGCGCACAATACAGACACTTGAGGACCTTTTGTGTGCTTGTGTACTGGATTGGAGGGGCTCTTGGGAGGAGCACTTGCCCCTGGCGAAATTTGCATATAATACAGCTATCACTCGAGCAACGGCATGGCACCCTATGAGGCTCTGTATAGACAGAGGTGTACGGCACCCTTGAGTTGGGTTAAGGTGGGGACCAAGTGGGAGGTTGGCCCCAGACTGATCCGGTAGAGTCAGGAGGTGATCGAGCAGATTCACAAGCGACTCCGCACTGTCAGGAGCAGACAGAAGAGCTATGCAGATCGGAAATGCAGAGAGGTGCAGTTTGAGGTTGGGGACCACGTCTTCCTTCGCATTTCGCCCATGAAGGGACTGCAGCGGTTTGGGGTGAGAGGGAAGCTCGCGTCGAGCTTTGTGGGATCCTTTGAGGTCCTGAAGTGGGCAGGACCCGTTGCTTATAGGCTTGCCCTTCCTCCCCATCTTTCTGGTGTGCACGACATGTTCCACGTGTCCAACCTCAGGAAGTACGTCACCGATCCCAGTCACGTTTTGAGCCATAAGAGCGTCGAGGTGGTTGACGACCTGACCTACCCCAAGCGGCCAGTGCAGATACTCGATAGAACCGTCCGGAGTCTGAGACGAAAGTAGGTACCCCTGGTGAAGGTCTTGTGGAGGAGCCAGCGGTACCAGGAGGCTACCTGGGAGCCTGAGGCGGCAATGCAAGAGTGATACCCGGAGCACTTTGAGGGTACGTCTTTTCGGACCAGCTTCGATCCTCTTTGAGTTTGTTATGCACATGTTGTTCTTTTTCCGCACCCTAGCTAGTGTAAGTTTCGGGGACAAAACTTCCTTTGAGTTTGTTATGTTGATAAGACCCGTGCCATCAAAACACTTTAAGACGTCTGAGAGTTGCTCTAGATGTTTGGACATCTTCCCAGACATTTGGAAATCAATTTTTGTGTGCGTACGGCCTCAAGTCTGCGTGCGTGCCACGCGCAGACTGAGCTCTGCCTCTTTCCTTCTCATTCTTCTCCCCTCGTCGAATTGCAGAACTTTTCCCCCTCACGCCTACATATACCCCCTCCTCTCCCTCACGCCACCCAACTCCCATCCACCTTCTCCTTCCTCCAGCGGGAGCGAGAGTGAGAGAGGCGAGTGCAGTCGAGTGTGGCAGTGGAGAGGCGGAGTAGTGAGAGAAGGGAAGAGAGGAGAGCGCCTGTGAGCCATGAGAGAGCTCGTCGGAGGTGCTCACCTCCGGTTGGGCGTGCACACGGTGGAGGGGTGTGCCGGGGAGATTTCCCTCGACACTGCTGCAGCTAGAGCAGCGGACGAGCGAGCACAGTACAGTCGCACGCAGCAGGAAGAAGACAAAGGAGATTCTGATTCTGGGATTTTTCCCAGAATCAGACGTCTGGACCTACATCTAGACGATGCGGATGACGTCTAGAGGGAGCTCCAGATGACTGAGAGGTACGTCCTGCGCCATATGCTTCCCTTCGCAGATACAACCATGTAGGCCATTCCACCGAGGCTCTGATACGTGTCGTGTTAAGGAGATTACATTGCGCATGTAGGATTCACTTCAGGAAGGCACAGGACACACCCTCCCACGCAGTTCAGATATCTGGGCAAGGCACCAGACTGCGGAGAGAGTCTCCAGACGTCCAAAGAGGTCATCAGGCGTCTGGAACTAGGTCCAGATGGTTCAGCAGGATCCCTGGACGTCTGAGGAGCAGCGCAGAGTGAGGTATGGTTCTGGGTTCCTTTTAAGACTTCTGGAAGGTGTTCCAGACGTCTGATTTGAGTCAGAATTTTCGTTTTTGACCCATTTAGGGTTCATTTGAGGTCTGATTTCCACAATTAAGATTCCGTTCGTCTTTGTATAAGTTCCTCTACTTGTTGGAATGCTTTATTATGTTCTGAGTGGTTTCTTATGGTTGATCCTTGTATTAGGACCTTGTTCCATTGCGAGTTCGGGGGTAGCGGAGGCACGTGGATCTGTCGATCAAGCCCCCATTACTCCTGGTTTCGCAGGTAGAGTGGCTTCCCCTAGTTAATTACAACATAAATGTATATTTGGAATGAAAATTAGATACTAGGGTATGGCATGAATCCTAGGACTAGAAACACTAGATTGAACGTTAGATCCTAGGGTATGGCATGAATCCTAAAACCATAAACACTGGAATAATTGTATTGAATGCATGAATTGCAGTCTGAGATGATTAAATAAAATAATAACAGCTGCCTATGGAATGTAAAGTACTGTTAGCAACTATTGCATGCATGTTCCTGTTATTGAAATTAAATATGAGCTGCCTGTATATGAAATGGAAATAGAAATGATGGAACCTAGTATGGCTTGGCCTGAGAAACATGAACATGAACCCTACGGGGAATTAGGAGTGGAGCTCCTGTAAATAAATGGAATAGGACCGAAAATGTGAATGGGGAAGTGAGCTGGCCCTTGAGTACGGAGTACCAAGGAGAGTGACTGTCCCCCTGTTTAGTGCAGAGCGGAGCTAGCCACCCTAAGGTTGGGACCCAGGGTTAGGACTGGCCAGTTTTTACCCATTCTTTGGCCCTCGCATACATAGTACCAGGGAGAGCTACTAGTGTAGGGAGAGAGCTAGCCACCCCACGGAGCCTGGGGTCCAGCTAGCCATCCTACACCGACTTGTTAGGCTCACTGGGCAAACCAAGGTAGTCAGGCGAGGGTGCGCGGACTGTGGAGGGGCGAGACCCCTGTTTGGTTCTTAGGGGCTAGACCCCTGTTACTGAGAGGGCTATGCCCTATACTAGTTCAATGCTGTTCTTGGAGCGAACCCGTTAACGGAAACAACTGACCGCATGCCAGTGCGGGGAAGCTACCCATGCGTTTATCGCACGTGCCATAGTCACCATTACGTCTGTCAGCGATCTTGGGGTGGTGGACTGAGTGTAAGACCACCACGGGGGACTCTCCCGGCCAGGAGAGCACCACGTGCTACTTCTACTCTTTGGAAAAGACTGCAATCAAGATCGTTCCCACGAGGAACACTCGAGATCAAGAAAAAGACCTGATAAGTAAACCAAGTGATGAAAGAAAGAATAATTAGTTAAATAAGGAAAGAAATTGAAAACAACAGCTACCTGTCCACTGTTACTGTTTTCAGTTAGTTAGTTGCCACTCTACTCAGTGTTCGCTGACGTGTTGTACTCATAACCTTTTTCAGGTCCAGGTGTTGAGCAGCCAGAGCCTACGGCTGGAGAGGGTGTTGGGCCCAGTAGAGCCCAGTAGTTGTACTTTTCTTTGCTGTACCCGTTCCGTTGTAGTGAGTAATTTGTTACATTTCTGTACTCTTTTATTGTAAACTTTATATTCCTGTACCTATTTAAATTCTCTACTGTTGTGGTGGTATGTACTGTAGTAGTTTCTTCTTTACTGCTGTACTTTTGTTACTGTTAGTTGCTTGCATGATGAATGTGGTTTATTTTACTGCTTGTTGGTTACTTGCTCGTTAGACGACTGGGTCTTGGGATCAATCGAGTCGGTCCGGTCTCGTGTCCTGTAGGGATTCGGGAACCGGGTAGTAACAACTCCTCACACAAGACATCTTCTGGCTAGAGGAACAAGTAGGTAATAGTAGCAAGTTGGCAGTGGGAGTAGGCAGGTAGCAGGAGACGATCCCAAGCAGAAACAACAGTAGACCAGGAGGCGATCCAAAATAGTAGCAGGAGTAGACGAGAGATGACCTTAAGTAGTTCATGAAATGATCCCAAGTAGTTAGTAGTGAAGATTCCAAGTTTGTGATGTGGATAGTAGGGTTGGTAACTAGGTAGTCAGGCAAGAATGCGCAATTTCACACACAAAACTATGCACCACGCACGTAGAGGTAGTCGAGAGCAACTAAATCATTCACATGGCAGTTGAAGAAGATCACTAATAGGATGGACAATCAAAGTGCACGGTCAAGATCCAGTTAGGGAGATCAAATCATGGTGACCGAACAGGGGAAGATCATGATCTCAGGGCTAGATCCAAATCCAGGTCGATCTAAATCAATAGCTGTAGCAATAGATGAAGGTTATGACCTGATCATTCATTGTCCCGCATTCCGAGGCATGGCAACGATGATGATGGTGGTCCTGGGGCTGGTGGTGTAGGTGCCACAGCATAGTTTATATGTGCTTATATTCTTATTTATTATTGTTGTAATATTTGAAACTCGTTTATGTATATATACAAATTAGTTTCATTGTATAATTTCTTTCAATTAAATATTTTGAAACTTAGGCTGTTGTCAAGTATCTCTTGTTTATTATGTGTAATTCTAAAATTATTTTTTTTAATTAAAGTATTATTGGCAACAATTATTACATAAACCATTATAAATTACATCCAATGACCATTTAATAATCGTCGCCATAAGTCCATTACTTGCCACACAATTTTGGCACGAGGTATTCCATCTCTTTCGGCGATCGTTGACTAACCATCACTAATACTAAAAGAGGATAGTTTTAATAATAATCGTTCCTAAATGCATGTATTTTCTTGGCATGTAAATTGGGTTCCCGCCAAGAACATTAGCAATGGTCTAATTGATAACCATTAGTAATTTACTTTAATGACGATTAGAAAATCGTCGCCAAAACATACTTTCATGTTCTCCTACACGTGTTGAGAAGGCAACGATAAGAGATTGTAACTATCACCAAATTGAAATAGCAACGTGATGTACCGCAACGATGTGTGGAGACAATTTCATGGCTATTAGCGACGATATATAATCATTGCAAACCTCGCATGTTGTTGTAGTGTAAGAAGACCCCTTAATCATTTAATCGAGGCTCCTAGACCCTCAAAGATCTTATTCTTAGCCGATTAATCAATTAAAAATGAACGTTAACTAATTAGAAAAAGTCCCTAGAAATCTCTTCAAGTATCTCAACAGAGTGCGTTAATCGATTAAGAAAAGGCATTAATCAATTAAGAAAAGTTCCTAGAAGAGAACCTGCAGCCTCCCTTCTTCGATTAATCGATTAAGACAAGTTATTAATCGATTAAGAGGCAGTTACAAGAATTAAAACATTTGAAAACTTGCATCTGTTGGCCAAGGGTTGCTTCCTCTTGAATAACTAACCCTTTAAACCTTGGAAAATAATTAATTACGAATTTTTAAACATTTTTAACACATTTTCTAATCTAAATAACTACTCTTCTAGAAGAAAGATTAAATGACTAAACTCCCCTACATTCTAGAAGGTATTTTGTGTGTTAATTTTATTAAGTAGCTCTTTACCTAAGATCTATGAAAATAAAATAATACAAAAGCTAAACTTATCCTTTGATAATCTCCTTGAAGATGCTAATGTTGATGTAGGTTTATCTTCTTACCCATCTCCTTGATCAAATTGAGCTTCTTGAAATATAATGCTTCAATCATATAACTCATAAAATGTTTATTATCCATTTAAACAATGCTTTAGAATGATGATTTACCTAAGCTACAAGTATCTCAACACACGTAAATACATTTATATTTTGCATAACTTCAAAATTTGGATTAATTGCTGCTTTGCACTAACAAGACCTACCATACCTTGCCTTAATAACCTTTTTTATAACTCATTTAATTAGATCAACAAATTGTGTATCTCACCATCATTACACCCCTGACTCATTTAACACACATGCATGCACACACAAAAAAGGGCCCATCGCACAACACCCCTCCCATCCCACCTCACGACCTCTCTCTTCCCACTTTTTTTTCCACCAATACCTCTCTCCCACCTCTCTTGCTGAATCCAACGCATCTTTGCTTGTACCCACAGCGTAGCTCCCTCTACAATTCCCTTCAGCATACACCCTTCCTCCCCTTCATTCCCATACCACTGAATCCCGTCCACCACCACCTATGATTTCCTTCTCTCCCCATTTCTCTCAATCACCACTCTTCCAATCAGATTCCAACAGCCAATAACTCCCTCTCCTACTTTTTTTTATTCCCATTTTCCATTTTCATTGCCATTTTACGATCCTTCTCACTCATTTCTCTATCTCCAATTTCCTCCACTACACATATCTTACTCTTCCTCTCTCTGACATGCCCCTCATACTCCGGCAATCTCCATTATAGCTCTCTACAACATCTCCACTATCAACCTCCATTGACAACCCTGATGTGGATAAAACTCTTTCGCCACCTTTCTTCCTCTCTAGTTTTTTTTATTTTAGCTTTTGATACATGATTTTGAAAAAAATGTTGTGGTTTGATGTTGATGCTATGCTTAGCCTTAGCCATATCATCTAGCTGTAGAACTTTCTCATTTAAATGATTATCTATTAGCTATAACTTTCACGCTCTCACTCTTTTCCTCTATGTTTTACATAATAAAAACAATGATTTAATGATGTCGTTGTTGTTTAGTATAACTATAATGCAAGCAGTTGTCGTGTCATTTTATTTATTTACATAATTTTTACTGGTTTATTCCAGGTCGTTCACTGGGAGGCAATTATTGATATATATCACTCTCTATGTCAAATATATAAAAAAAATGAATCAATAAATAAAAGAATGAATGAATGAGTTAATATCTACAAAAGAATTAATTAATACAAATTACAATGCCTTGAACATATTTACAAATAAACAAGCATCAAAAACTACTCTAAACTACTCTACTATAGTTATGTACAATTATCCTAAACAATACCTAAGTGTAGGCACAAAAAAAATAAAATCCATTTATACTAAACTAAGCTATACTAACATATAATGTACCTATAGTAACATATAATGTACAAACAGTGGTGGCTATAACTATCACTAAAGAGGCCTTACAAAGATATATACGTAATAAGTAAACATATGTGTTTATACTGTAGTTATATTTTCATATGTATGTATACTATACATACTTATATACTATTGATATCTATATACATAGCATATACACAGTACAACACACTTAACACACACTCACATTAACATTTGTGCACACACAGGCACTCACACAGAGGGCTCAACACATAACCATTTTTCAAGCTTGTTTTCTCACTCACACTAAGCCTTCACATAACCAAAATTTAGGTTTCTAATGGGCAAACCAAGCTTTTCGTGGGATACACAGCACCCTCATGGGTGGGACCAGACCACTACTAAGCCCAGTTCTAGTTCCAATTTAGTGTATTTTAATGTATAATTTCAGCCCAAACTCGGCTCAGTTGAACCAGGCCCAGACCAAACCAGGCTCCTAGCCCACCACATCAATGCTCAGATAATATGCTCATTTCAAAGAGAGGAGAGGGT
This sequence comes from Thalassia testudinum, assembly GCA_037157565.1. Taxonomy (NCBI): domain Eukaryota; kingdom Viridiplantae; phylum Streptophyta; class Magnoliopsida; order Alismatales; family Hydrocharitaceae; genus Thalassia; species Thalassia testudinum. The sequence goes on along the minus strand of JAZHRO010000025.1, from coordinate 64,289,228 downwards.
AATGGGTTATATGGTATTTGTGCACCCAGCATTGTCGACTAATCGGCACTAGCGCGGCATTCAATTTATGCGGTAGTGAAGCATCGTGATCCCACAATGTGGGATGAACTTAGCGCCTGAAATTGGTACATGCAATGTGATCTGGAGTAGGTTTAGGCCTTGAATTGAGTACCCTAATTAAGTTCGATTTTGAAATAAATTATATGGTTGTAAAGCCCTTATATAGAGATACATAATTATGTAGTTAATTTACAAATGACTTATTTAATTATATTTAAAAATTACTTAAAGTTAGTACTTTGTACACATTAATTTATGACATCATTATTTAATTAATGTACAAATTAATAATTTAATGAGTCATTTTATCTTATAATTAGTTAATTAACAAAATAAGGTATTTATTATACATTTTTAATTTATTTTAGAACATTTATTTTAATTTATGTACATTTATATACACATTTTTATTAGATATTTACATATTTAAGGTATAAATACTATAATACATTATAAATATATTACAATTAGGTTAAAAATAATTGAAATAATAATATACAAGTATACAATATAAATTAGCTCAGTAATAACTTAATTTACTAATTTATTTTATTTTAACTTAATAACTTAGATATTTAACTTAATAACTTAATTACCTACAATAAATACATAAATAAATAAATATACATGTATCATATAGTATATAATAATTACTTAAATATGTCTATATAGTAACAGATATGATTATAGGTATATACATAGTTATTTATAATTGCTTATATTATATACATTTAATATAATTAAATAAGTAGATAATTATATAATTGTAGTATATATAGTTAAACTTAACATAAATACTTATTTAAATAGATATAATATAGATATAATTTATTTGTATACATTTAAGTTATATACTTTACTATTAACATTTAGCTTAGTATTAAGTTATATTTACAAGTGTAAATATTATATACATGGTATTTTTATGAAATTTTTAGCTTTTTCATATTTTTATGGTGTTTTCATGTTTAATATGGATAAGAGAGGAAAGAGAAAAGGTGAGATGAAGGAAGAATTTCTTTTGTGTTTTTTTTTAATATGATTCTTTTATTGAATTTCAGAGTAGACCAAACCATCGACGAGTATGTTCTACCAGCCTGAGGGTTTGGAATACTTCGAAACTCTGTATACACCTAAAGAAATGCCTGATCTTACTCAAGATAGGTTTATTTTATTTTTTATGATTTTTTTGTGATTTGTCCGATTATTCCAATCTCATACAAAGAAGGCCTAAATGTATGTTCAATAGGGAGCCTAAGCCTTAGAATTCAATTCACTAGGCTGGAAAATGAATCTAAGCATTTAGAAACTCTCCATATGACACATGGAAGGTGTTTGAACATTTAAAAAGGATTTTAACCATGAATTTCATCAAATTTTCATTTTAGACAATTAGAGACATTAACATGTAGCTGACATGAATCAAATACAAGAATTACAAGTTATTTCAGATGGATTGAAGTCCAAACTTATAGATACATGCTTGTTCATGAAGTTCTAACAATACAATACAATGTCAACCCATTAGAATCCAAAATCCCAGCTCAAATTCTCTTTAAATCAGTGTAGCAGTAGTTGCTATTGCTAGATTTTCAATAGCTAAACTAGCTATTGTTACTGCATAAAAATAGACTAAATTCATCTGGTATGATGCACAAGAAATCTAACTCAGATCTGAAAGTAGATCTGAATGCAATAAAAGCTCAGCAAACCATTTCATTCTCAAATCACCTAGAATCTGGAATCAAAACCATCTCATAAAAATCCATTCAAAGAATAAGAGATAGAGTAGCTGCTACTGCTATAAAACCTCCAGATCTAATTTAACTTTGAAACATCAAGATTCAACCACTATAAGCCTTCAAATAAAATATGGGAATCACTACAATCCATTTCAGAGCTCATTTAAGATCATTCAAACCTCATTTAAACCATAAAGATCAGAATGAAAGATTATTTCATCAGAAATCCATGTCACCCTATTTTAGGCTATCAATATAGATCCCTCGGATAATCTGATCACCTGATCATCCAATGCACCATTAATTGGTGTTCAAGATGATCTAAGGATCTTATGAAAATCCTTTGGGTCCTTATAAAGCCTCTAATCAATGCAATTGATTCTCCTTAGCTAAACTACCTAAAATGCAGCTTAAATTGGGCATACGCTCATCTATAAATAAAATCTGAACTAAAACACATTAAAATTTTTGCATTACACCCAATTAAGCAATTAAAACCTCGAGTCGCTTAATTAAATCTGAATTAAACCCGAATTAACTCTAAATCACGAGAATGGGCGTGAAACACAAATCTAAAAGAATGGAGCAATTCAAGGTAATCAAAACCAGATTGGGGGTTGTGAACTTATGAAGTGAATGAGAAGACTCCTGGATGGATTTGAGCACCATCTAGATCTGGATATGGATATGCTCGGATAGATGGGTGAATTGTGAATCAAAAAGCGAAGAAAATCAGTAGAAATGGTTTATGAGGTGTAAAGGAAGAACAATGAATCGCAACGAGAGTAGAAAAACACCTCTCTGATCTGAATTGACTGAAGAGGATGAGACCGGATCTATTCTACTCTACTCCTAACCTAAGTTAACAAATCTGTGAATTCACTAACTAATCTACTCCTAACTAATCTAGAAAGCATTAAACTACACTAAGAAACTAGTAAAACCTAATCTAAAAGGAAGAATGGGACCTATGGATCTCCAACAGGCGGTGGAGAGGAAGAACAGAGGGAGGATCTCGAGCAAGTGAAGAGCCTGCTAGTGAAGCTCCTGGGACATCTCCTAATGTTACATGATCCAATTTACATGGATGATCAAGAGGCAAGAAGCTCCATTGTTGTCACCAATGGAACCGAGTGAAGAAGAAAAAAGGAAATGGAGAGGAAGAATGGAGAAAGGAGAGTTGAGGGTGTAGAGTGAAGGGACCAACTTGAAGGGGAGGGAGCTTATGAAGGTCACGTCAGCTCATGGGAGGTGTTTAAGTAGGTGTTGGAGTGAATCAGGTCATTGTGGAGGTGTGATTATGCTTTTAGGTCATGGACGGTGGGATGAGTAGAGAGGGTGCGCGGGAAGGAAATGGATGAAATCCCACCGTCAGATCAGATCTGGGAAAGGCAATGATTCTTTGCATAAAGTCACGGGGAGAATGGCGCAAGATCGGCCGTTGATCAAAATGAGCCAGTAATAGATGGCACTAGAGCTTTGAGTTCATAGTGGTGAATAATGCACGTGGAGGAGCGCAAGTGTGCTGTTTTTACACCGATACCCTCAAAGTGAAACGGTGAGGATATTGTACAATAAACCCATAAGTAGAAAGAATTAGGACAGAGCAATCCCTACTACTTAAAAAGAGGTCCCTGCGAGTTTACAGATAGGTCCTTGGAGGTTTTAGATGTGCATAAAATGTTATGGAATGAGGACCTAAATATGAAACTCTAAATGCAAGGTCCTGTTGATGTCCAAATGAAACCAACTTTTCATGATAGCTTAATTGAACCTTTTAGAAGTTATTTCAACCTTTGATTTATAATTTTGGGCTCAGAAATGTGTTCAATTGACAATTGGATCATCAATTTGTATTTATGAATAGAATATCTCTCATTAATTGACCTAATTATGTATTTTTAACCCAAATTTGATATTTTAGGTTATTTCTGCTAATTCTCACTCTTAACCCATTTATTGTGTTAATTAGATAATACTGTTTAACCTAATTTCTAGCTTAACTTAGGCATTTTGACTATGATGAGCCACACCTCATCACATGCACATCTTTATTTTTATTTCATATTGCAATGGCTTGTGAGCATGTTTGTTTTCATTTTCAGATAGCATGAATATAATGAATTTGCCTCCCTGTTGATCAACCTTACCTCTGCTATGCATTATTCTTCATTTGTTAGAGAGATAGGATTTTAAATTTGATCATGATTTTTCATGTAACTTTAAGTTTTTCCATCGCAAAATCACACTATCACCCTACCTCTCGTCTTCCTCCTCCAGCTCCACTATTCTTCTTCTGCCTCCATCCTCCTTCATCCGGGCATCATCCAAGCTATCATCCTGCAAGCAGTCGTCGATGGGGATTCTTTCTCTCTATCTCTTTTACTCACTTTCTAGTATAGTTTATTTTCCATAGTTATTATTGGTCTTGTAGTAAACATTATTCCACTTTTAATATATACATTTATTATCTCTCTCTCACACACACTCTCTCTTATTATTGCTTAGCTTAGATTAATTCCACCTAATATTCTACCTGTATAAAATTACAAAAAAATTATAAAGCTACAAAATACCAAAAGCAAATAAACAAACACAATTTTGAATCAAGCATCACCTCCCTGTGTTCGACTCGGGACTCACCATCTCAGTTATAAATCTTATTTGGTAGCGAGATTTTTGCGAATACGATGACACAGGTTTCTCCAAAACCCCAATCTATTTTATTCTCTAAATTTTCACCTATTATTTTGCTTCCTTTACTAGAAAGGAAAAGAACTTTGATTTTCTGCATTCTTCCCATATTTACTTGTCTTCTAACCTCTCTTTTCCTTAATCTATTGTTCTACAGGTACCCGATCAAGGAGAGCCAAAGGCAAAACGATGCCAAAAAATGATGTACAACTACCTTACATAGTTAATTAGCCATATTTAAGTTATAGTATAGCAAGCAAGGTAATGACAAATTTTATAAATTTATACTAGTTAAGTCCAGGCAATTCACTAGGAGACTAAATTAAATACAACATTCACCAATTATTTTGAATTTAATTCTTATTCTTAATTATGATAATTAACTAATTAATTTAAGCTTAACTTATAACTATAACACTTATATAACTTAATTACTACTATAAATATATACTTATAAATACTATGCTAGAACTTAATTAGTTAAGTTATACTTAGTTTACTAACTAGAACTTACTAACCTAATTATATTGTTAATACTTAAGTTATACAATTACTAACTACTTACTTACATTATAACTTAATTGCTGTATAATTTACATTATAAGTTACTAAATTACGTAAGATTACTTACTTAGATCACATTACTACTTTATACTTAATTACTAGTATATAAACTTGGCTAGAATATAAGTTAACTCTAATACTTAGCTACATAATTAACTAACTATTTAATTACTATAATATGTTAATCACATGAATAATTACATAGAAATGAACATTAGGAACATGACAATCATTCCATAATAAAAAGAAAAGATTATAAATTGCATTGTAAAATGAATGGATAAAAATGTTGCTTTGAAACAACACATTAAATCCACAATTATTTATCGACAACATAGACTTTATTTCATTTAATACTTAGGCTATAAAGCCTTTCAATGCTCACACATAGCCTTCACAGTACTAAGTGTTCTCAACACTTAGAACTGCATGCATAAGTCCTTCACACATGAAAAGGATCAGGATCTACATGGCCTTTCATAGGATCAACAACCACGATGGCTGAATCGGTACCACTACTAGGCCATGTTTCACCATCATATCCTCCCACCTAGCACCCAGAGGAGACTCTGCAAAGCCACATGCACAGTCAAATCATGTCAATGGTCAATATATCATGCAAGAGCACACGTTGCAAGCGCATGCTTGCATCGTTGTTGACTGATCGGCATATGCAGTGATTCTTTAAGTAGCACTTCAGCAGCTCTTGTATTTTTGAGGTGGGACTATGTAGTTCCCCTCCTCAGCGCGACCATCCTCTAATGCCAGCTTCACCAACTAATTGCCAGTGACTCAAAGCTCCGATCTTCAAAGTTAAGGAGTCAACCAAAAGCCCTATGATTCTTTTGTCAATCCCACCCTTCAATGATGCAAATGGATCACAGTAACTCATATGACTCAAATCCCAAAATCAATTCCATACTATGGCTCAATAGCAGTAGTTCCACTTGTGATTTTCTAATCCTCTAAACTAATCTCTCTCTCTTTAATCCTATGAGTGCTCTCAGTGTGCGTGAAATGATTCTATGCTAAATGGAAGATAGAGGAAGGCTTAAGGAACTTCAGGAACTCAAGGAACTTCAAAGCTTCATGCTAAAGCTTAGAACATAAGAGATAGAAGGGAAATTGGCCTAATAGATAGATTAGATCCTATAGAAAGGATCTAGGTTGGTTTAGAAGGTAAAGTACTATCTATCTGAGCTAATTTGGACTTGAAATTTCATTCTAAGCTTTATGAACTCAACTATCCGTCATATTGAACCTAAACTACTCAAACATTAGAACTTGGTGTAAATTGACTCTACTTAGTCTAAAATGGTTCCCAATATAATCATAACAACCTAAGGAATAAGAATCAACTCCTAAATCTGAGTTTAGAGCTCTATACCTTAAAATCATCCTCAGGTTGACTATTCAAACTCAAAAGTTGACTTTTAACTTTAAAGGGATTCAACTTGAAGTAACTATCCAGATCGACTTAGATTCTTCTAAAAAACTAAATAGATTCTAAAAGATTGAAATTTGACCTCTAAAACACTAGACTCTAGGCCTTCCGTCTAAATCCAAATGATGTTGTTCGTCAGAAGAACTTAAAGTTCTAACAACCTTTCTGAGGTTAGTTCTGGACTCAAAAGGTTCATGTAGAGATTGTCGACTTATTCCTAAGGTCTGACAGTAAGATAATGATCGAGCTCACCGCTACTAGAGCTAAGGAAAACAACTTTGATCAAAGTGTTTGAATCATTAAACATGGAAGTAATGAGTGGAAAATGATCAGAAAGATCTAAATAAGTGATCTAGAGCTTTTGAAAGTGATTCACTCAATATTTATCAAACATTGAGTCATCGGAGCTCACCGGAGCTCCAATGACTATCAGTTTTGATCATCAGAGGAGAAAACTTTATGAATCAACTTTAGAAATAGCTTAGGAGTTCCCTGAAACCATTAGGAGTGTCAAGAACATGTTAATTTTATCAATGGATACCTGATAAGACTCAATGAACTTCATTTGCTCATGAATGAACTTTAATGAACATGATTTGCTCATGAATGAACTCCAAGTTCATCAGAACTCAAGATTAGATAAAATTCTTAATAAAATGAGGCATTTAAATCTATAAGTCAATGCGATAGTGGTTAGGTGATCTATTAGGTGGACTAAACTCCTCCAACCTCAGCATAGATAGTGGAGATTCATAGGTTGATGAAAATTAGGCATTTTGTGTGCGAAAGGTAATCGAGAAAGAGAGAAGGTGTAGGATAATGATGAGGTGATGAGAAAGATGAATAGGTGTTTGATTTCATGAATCGAAAACCAACGACGTCGGATTTGAACTTGTCAGATTCGAAGAAGGAGAAAGATTAAAAATTACCTAAGCTAATCTATCTAATCAACTACTCTAATCTAACCTACAGATCTACCTAAAGATTCTAGCTACTTAATTGGACGAATAGAGGGAAGAGCACTGCTGATGTCTCATTGGAGCTCGATGAAATCAGAAGGTCAAGATGTCAACTCCGATGTAGAAGAATTCATAGTAGAGGGAAAGGATAAGGTGCAGGTCCATTGTAGAGACAGAGCAGAAGACGAGGAAGACGAAGAAGAGCTCCGCTCCACTGGAGGAGCTCGAAAGAAGAAGGAATCATCGGAGGAGGGAGTAGCCTATGCTCGCATCATTTAGGGAAGAGGGTAGGGATGCAATACCAGAAATCAGTGGATAGGAGGGGTATTTACAAGTGAAGAGGTGGGTTAGGGAGTCAGAATCTGGATGCAATCACGTTTAGGTTCACAGGAATAGAGGTCATCATTGTCGGTGATGGCAATATTACCTTGCCAGAGTTTGTTGGTGGATAGCTCATCGAGATCATTGGATGAAGAGGAGATGGTGAGTGGAATTTAGGCGGCAATGGTCAGAGTGGTTTATCGTCAGATAAGCAGTAATCAAGAGGTGTAGTTACCCACCAACGGTGGCAATCTGCGGAGAAGAGAGGTGAAGAAGAAATTGTACATAGGTACATATTTGTAAATAAAGAAGGACCTATATGTAATGAAAGGACTTAATTGACATAAAACCTAGGGACTAAAATGTAAATAGTGAATTTCAAAGCTTAAATTAAATTATTTCTTTTTCAACTTTTTATATATAACTATAAATACGGTAAATAATATATTTATAGCATGAGATCACATTTTTGTCCCTTTTAACTATATCTACTTAAGTGATTAGTATTAGTAGGTTTATTAATAACTTAAGTAATATAGATATTATAAATTATATATATAGCTAAATGATTGGATTTAAGTCCCACTTATTAATTGAACATAAATAAATGCTTATTAACCCTTAAGTCAAATGTTTTAGCATATAAATAAGGTCCTTATGTATTATAAACTTATTATATAATTAACCCTAATATAACGTCATTCACTAGTAATTTAACTAGGAAAACTAGCTAAAAATGATGAATTAGGAGTCATGATGAGTCCCTCAACATAAGTACACTCCACCCTGCTCATAGATTTCATTTCACCATTAAATAACATAGATCCAAATCAACATAGGTGTTCACACAAACCCTATTGGTTATTGTTTATCACCTTCACCCGCCTCACCCACCCATATATAAAAAAAAAATACAAAAAAGAAATCTTCTTCGATTGAGGGATACGATCGAAATATGCACACCATAAAAACCAATAAACCATTGGTGCATGACCTCTTCGATTTCATTACTCAACCAAAATTCTGACCTATGGAACTAGTACACTTAAAACACACATATAATTGAGTAGAAATTAGAGTAAGTTGATCAATTCTATGTGCCTTAACCTAGTGGTGCAACAAGCCAATTGATTGAATTATTTCGGCCACACCACTTAATTAAAAATTGATTCATCCAGTAGCTTGCGTCATAGGACTCAATTTTCAGGAACTAACCAGGCACTCCACATTATTTTTTATTTATAAAGGAATATACTCATACCCGTGAGTTCAAAATCTGGCGTGCCTCACAAAACTTTTATTGAACACACCTAAGTTGAATCCTAAAAGCTCCTGGACAAGGTTAAACCATAAATGACACATTATCAAATTACCTTGTTTGAAAGCCCTGGTTGTACACGCACACACACATTAACTAATTTTTAAAGGCACAACCCATCTAAAGGGCCCATCACATTCCAGAGCACACTCAATCCAAGCCTAATTAAAATTGAGTAGACGTTTGCGTTAAGGATTGACATGCTCTTTAGGGCTCAAATTGAGATTATTTTCGATTAATCTGTTTCTATCGGTCCATCTGATGTCTAGCTAAGGGAGTACCATCAAATGACAGAAGTTAGGGCGTATCAAAGGAATTGGAGGTGCAAGCTAAAGGAAGAACCTTCCCCCTCTAACTGGTTGGATTGACTGGATAAAAGCAAACCAAATCATTTTTAATCTTTAGCCAGGTTCTAAGAGTTTGTAGGACTTTAGGCTACCCCACTTAAGGACATGATTGTTTTCTTATGCTGTAGGGCTTCACTTTCTATCCTTCCAACTTCCTTCCAGTGTATGCTTGGAAGGGGGTCATTGAACCCTAGATTAGAAAGACCATTAGACCATTCTTGGAGGCAAAGGTTAAGTTATACCTAAGTAGATCCCATGGCTGATAACCAACCACCACCACCTCCTCCACCTCTGAACCAGTAGGAGTTACATCAAAGGTAGTTAGATTAGTTGCAACAGATGCAATAATAGTTCCAGCCTATGAATGGTCAGGGCACTCAGACCTTTAAGGATTTCTATGTTCCTTCAAATTACAGGGATCATCCTTAAGTAATGATCCTTGCCGAAGATGTTGAAATCAAGCCCCAAGTTTTAAGCCTCATTAAACATTTTCATGGGCTTGGTTCTGAAGATCCATCCTATCATTTAGATGATCAAACCACTTTGGTTTAGACTACCAAAGCCAAGAATGTAGACGAGGAGCAAATGATCATGAGGCTTTTCCCCCACTCACTCAAGGATAAGGCTGCACATTTGGTTGTAACAACCCAAAATCTAGACTCCAAGTCATTTGAAAGTGGTTCAGGTCAATTTGGACCTGGAAACCCTGTTGTGGTTCAGTACTGGTGTCAGCACCTCCTTAAATTGCCAAAAATTATGTATTTCGAGTCAACCCTTGGTCCAATGTTGTCAAAATGGGTGCCATGTATGGTACCATTGGATTCCTCTCACTGCAAGCTTTCCAACGATTCTCATTTCGTGCAATTCCAAGGTGTATAGCTCAAGTTATGGCCAAAATAAGTTAAAAAGGACTTAAATGTAAGGTGGACCCAACCCTAGAAGTATTATAGGTATTTCACACCACTAATCCTAATCCCAACAACCTTAAGGCCTATAAAGGACCCCCTTGGATCCTTTGGGTCGTCATTAGCCTCTAAGCCTCCCAATATAAGAGAGAAAGAGAGGAGGAAAATCTTGGATTTTCCTTTAAAAATTAAAAATTTTCCTTTCAAGGACCTGAGTGTAATTCCTTAAAATGAGGGCTTCCCATTGCAAATTTTGCAAAGGCGAGGCGGCTGCGAACGCGAATCGTTTGATTTGAAGGTAAGGCACGGATTTACGCCATGTGGTGCACACCAAAGATGCAAGTTCGCACGCTTACGAGCGCACTCAATTGAGGCTGTATGGACAACGCATATTGGGTGGATGGGTGCATACACCTGCAATTTTGCGCGCTTGCGCTGGGCGGTGAGGCGCGAGCATCCCGATTTGTGACATATGTCATGATCAGACAGATGCGGCCGGTGAGGCACGATCCTAGAGCATGTGGGTGGACGAATCATGTTGCAACGAGTGTCGTGGGCACCTCAATGTTGACCGGTCTGGGTGAACCTATTTGGTTCAGGACCCCTTCGCATTGTTTTGACTGGTTAAAGGCCTTCTCGACCTTGGAATTTGACAAATAAAGTAACGTTGGAATCGTATCGACACGTACTACGTGTTGGTATGGTTTATTTTTGTTTTTAAATGTGTTACCCTTAGTGAAAAATCAGAAACGTGACTAGGTGTTTCCAACCTTTGTTTTGGTCCGTTAGAATAAGGTCTTGTCCCGATGCGTGTGTGGATTTCGAGGCTGGCGTGGATACTGCTCCCAGGCCTTGTGCACAGGATCGAAGTCATCGTGACCCTTTGGTGACATTTAGGAGAGTAGTCTCTCTCTTCGATGTGGTTTGTCTACGTGGGGATTTTCTTGGCTTATTACACTATTTAGTGTGCGTTTTTACCTCTTACTGAGTTGGAACCCATCTTCATGCTTCTTGCTATTTTGGGGGTACTTGAATATTAAAAATAAGCATGGTAAATCAAGTCGGTGACTTTGATGTGAATAGTTAATTGGATTAACAATCACAATAATTACAAACAATTCTCATGATTAATGGATGATATCGCGTCTACACTCATTCAATATAGTGTAAAGCAACTCTAATATCTTTTCCCTAGTTTGTGGGCACTTTAATGAAAAATAACTGGATTTTATGAGAAATATTGAGTTAATGATCATATTTACCTTGCTATCGCATGTATAAAATAAGATCTATTTTTTGTAAAACAAGTTCTGTGATATCCTTTATTAAACAAATAATATGGGGCCATTGTCATGAACTCAGAAATACCTTTAAATGAATGGGTGGAAGATTGTGAAAATTTTGTTAATCCCTGAATTAGTAATATAAAATTTCCAAAGATTTTCAAAGATATGTGAAACTAGTTCCTTCTAAATTGTAATTAGTAAATAGTATGGAATCACTATCATAACGTAGAAATTATCTGTAAACTAACAATATTAGATGTGATATGAATACTTGTGTATCTTAGACTTAAGGATATGGAATTCTTAAATATGACTAGATTTAACAAAAATAAAAGATACAGTTATCTGGAAATGATCAAATAATCAATACGACTAATACGTCGGGAATTAAAAGGAATCAGATAACTGGTTTCAGCCCACTACTCACCGGATTTGGTCGTAGCTTTGGTATACTAGACTGGCTTTGGGTTGGTTTAGGGAGTTGCTGGCCTCCCTACGACTCTTTGGTTAGGCTTAGCGGCCAACTATGATAGCAGATTGCAGGGCTCAAGAGTTTGGAGTGGTTTCTTTCTCTGCCAATGGGTGGGTTATTGGTTGTTTGTGGTTCAGCGTACATAGCGCTTGTACATGTTCATGCTACATGATGTAGCCACCACCCCTCTTCGCAATGACCCCAAGATAATAGAGAGTAGTGACTTAATGGGTATAAGCAATTTTATCGGCTAAGAGGGTAGCTTATACTAGTCTTACGCTGTAGAAAGTTACACAAAATCGTCTCGTACCCTAAGACGTCAATTGATAGATTGTGAGCTGTAATAAATTAGGCTTCTAATATATGAAATGGAATCAAATAATGAGATGCTTAATAAATAGATTAATTAAAGTTATAGTACCCATTTTCTCTTGTGCTCAGTTACTGTTGTACTCTGCTATTGTTGTTTCTACTCTCAGTTTATCCTAACATGCTTTTGGGTTCCATACTCAGGTATAGTTGGTAGTTCGCAAGGGGATTTCCGTTGTACATCTCCTTGGGCTTATTTATGATGGTAAATCTTATGGTTAGTATTCAATTTATGTTCATTTAATTTATGCAATATGAATTGTTTGTTGGCTATGTTTATATTTTATGATTATATGTTGGGTGACTACGATCCTATGGGAGAGTTATGCTAGTTGGTAGCACACGGCAACTCGGGTTTCGTCGATTGGCGGTAGTCAGGTCGTCAAATTGGTACCACATGATAAGAAGACCAATCACTACCTAGATAGAATTGAAATTGGCCTTCCTAAAGAAATTTTTTACAGTGGGGCGGATCAATGCTCTACGGTAGGTGACTACTACTTTCACCCAACGACCGAGGGAACCACTTCATGGTATCTGGGAGTGATTCTTGAACTTATTTTGGAAGTGTCCACACCACGAGGTGCCCAAGTGGCAACTCAAGTAGATATTCTATCATGAGTTGACTGATCAACTTCGTAACCACGTGGACGCTTCTTGCGGATGCAATTTCATCAACAAAAAATCACATAGCACATACGAATTATTTGAGGAAATGAGTGAGAATTCTATCAATCATGCCTCCATGGAAGCTCTCAATCAATCCCAACAACCCAGATCAAATGCCTCTGAGGTTCAAATGGATTCTTATAAAGTTGGTATGGAATTGATTTGTAATAAATTAGATAAAGTGGATTTAGTTGCCAAGAGAGTGGAAGAGTGGATGGCTAGCAATTCTAGAAACACTTTTAGATCCACTCAATCCCAAGGTTCAGGATTCCATTCTTCACAAACTCCTACAAGATGGGAGTTTGTGAATCAACTTGAGTTAGCTCAATCTTAGAGCCAACACTTCTTGGAACCTTACAAGTTCCAAACTGGGGCCTGTAATCCTAGTTTTTCTTATTCTTACTCTCCATCCAAACCTTACGAGGATGTTAACGCTATACAGGAGAATGTTAGGTCCAACCCATACTCAAATGCCTATAATTCTGGTTGGAGAAATCACCCTAACTTATCTTGAAAAAACCAAGGGCAGTAGACTCAATCTCGACCAGACAACTATGTACCATAGAAACCTATGGGTCAGGGTCATGTATATACTCAGCTACCCCCAAATAAAATCAATTAGCCCACATGGAATGCCCCACAACCTGTAGGGTAAGCTGATTTAAAGCTAAAGATGGTAGAAATGCAAGGTTCAATGCTCCATCTCATGCAACACATGAAAACTTCATTGGACATCTTGCAATCAGGACTTAGTTCAAACAATCGGCAACCAGATCTCTACCATCGAAACTTGCACCGAACCCAAGGAATGTGTAAAACCAAGGTGCTGGGTCTCAAGGGTTCGGTAATGGTGGGGAGCCACATGGTCAAGCTCATGCAATCTATCAGGTTACCCCAACCCCTCCCATAGTTAACCAAATAGATACCATGATTAATCCGGAGTCTCTTGCTTTGCCCAACCATCCTCAAGAAACAAACTAGTAGCACTATGCCACAGCAAACACCATCACCCTAAGGAGCACTAGTGAACCCAAGGGTCCTACCCAACCCCAAGTTAATACCCCAAGACCCATAATAAGCAATCCAAACTTCCAACTACGAATGTGATCAATAGAAAACCTAAGTTTGAATTTGACTTGAGAGTAAGATGTTGTATGGTTAAATAGAAAAAGTTGGAGTAGAAATTCAAGGAAAGAATATCCATGATACAAGGATTTAAATTAATAATTACCCTACTCCTCATGGCTATTGGATCCATTCCCGCCTACGCTAGATCTTTACTAAGTTCATATAAAGAAAAGTGTAAGCCATAATTTGAAAATATTAAGAGGGTAGTTTTGTTAATCAAAACTGGCTCATTAATCCTAAACAAGCTACCCCCTAGGAAGCAGGACTTCGGAGCCCCGCTGATTTTGTGTACAATAGGTAACATTACTTCTGACTGAGCCCTCATTGACTTAGGTTCTTCCGTTAATGAGATTCCTATTGCACTCTATAGGAAACTTGGTCTGGGCCACCTAAAACCCACTAACAAAACCTTACAATTGGCTGACCGATCCATTACAACACCTAGAGGTCATTTGGAAGATGTGTTGGTCAAGGTTAATAATATTCATTACCTTGTGGACTTTATGATCCTTGACATAGAAGCACCAAGACAACTCAACCACACCCTGATCATTTTAGGAAGACCTTTCTTCGCCACCGCCAATGCAAAGATTAATTGTGAATTGAGAGATATAGAGATTAGCTCTGAGAATCAGACATATCATTTTAATATTTTAAGGCATCAAAGAAAAATAAAATTAAGTGTGGTTTAGTTGAGGAGTTAGGCAGAATAGAGGAGGTTATGGCCCTACACGCCATAGAAAATCGCCTAATGGCTAATTCGACCCAAACTCAGGAAGACAATCATGACATTGCAAGCATGATTAAGGATAGCAACAATTTGCAACCAACTTTGGAAAATTAGGATGAGGGTTCTACTTACAAGAAAGATATTAGTGAACTTGAAAGCTTATTGGAGGATTTACCTGATCAATCAAAAATCCAACAGAACACTTATCCTGAAGTGCTAGAGTTTGGGGTTCAAATAGCAAGGGAAAAGCATGAAGAAAAACATGGTTTGATTCGGTACCTGATAAATGCCAGTTAATCATCATTCTTATGCATTAAAATAGATCTAGCTCTTAGTGTTTTAACTCCGCAAATGGATTTTCAGGCTTCATTTAGGAATTTACTTTGGATAGGCATGCATTGCATTTTATTATTTTTTTGATGCATTTACTTGAGTGTCAGGGATAGATAGAAAGTGAAATCCTGCATACCTTAGTAGTCAAGATGGCAGAAGATGAAGAAGAAGCTCCTATCAGCTACATCCCAGCTAGATCTAACTCATCCCAACTGGATCCCAGCTCATTCTAGTTGGATCAACTCATCTTTATCTCCATTTAGCTCATCTCAGCTGAATGGTAGCTTAAGCTAGTTCACCTCAGCTAGATGGCAGCTCAAACTAGCTCAAAACAATTGATCCTAGCTCCATTCTAGCTCCTCCAACTTAGAACAGTTCATTGGAAGCTCAACCTGACTAGGACTAGCTACTACCATCAACTAGCTAGACTTAATCAGCTGAAGATGACCTCAACCAGCTTAAGCCAACTCAAGTCCAGCTCCCGAAGACTTAATTCAGCTCAACTTAGTTTAGCTGAGCTACTTGACCTAAGCTAGCTACTCCAACTAGCTAGGTATTCTCTGGGTAGACCAAACCCAACTCACCTTAGCTCATATCAGCAAAAGCTAGCTCATCTTAGCTTGCCTTAGTAGCTAGCAAAGAACTAGCAAGCTAAGCTAGAAACTCTTCTATTGGGGCTCACCTGTTAGGGCTCGGAAACTCCACTTTAGTAACCATGATTCCTATAATTTCTATTGGTGGATTGTGCATAGCTAACGACACTAAACTCAGCACTTTGTACAAATTGTATATATTCGGAGTTGACCAGATTGATAAGAAATTTAGGTGCTATCTTCTTTATCTTACTCCTTTTCATGCCTTTATTTTACAATGAGGACATTGCATTAGCTAGGCATGGGGAGTGGATATACTTATTTTTGAATTATTTTGTCAACTCCATAGAATCTTTTCATTTATTTTTTATTTATTTTTATTTTTAAAGAAAATTACAAAAAGAAAAAATTAAAAATTTAGGAAATAAGAACCTAGGCATTAGAAGTTTTCAACTTTACGAAATAATACATTAGGATCTGAACACGTAGACTCTTCAGGTCTACAGGCTTAATTGACCCAGGTGACTACTAAAATGTGGACATGTTTCTAGAGTCCTTGCCAATTTAGAATTCATGTTAAATGGTTAAATAAGTTGGGGTGATAAGTACATGACTTATCAACCCGCCCTTTGATTTGAGGGGACTTAAAGTCTAAGCATCTACACCCATTTGCACTGACTCACTTTACAGGCGATCGTTACAAAAATTAGGTAGCTAATAAATGTACTAGGGTGCTATGTATACCACGTTGCTATGAGTAACCACTCATAGTCGGGTGCCGAGAGCCCAACCATTCAACCTTATCTCTTTGGCTATTGCCTTTAGGTAAATCTTAGATTAGGGAAGCCTGCTGCTTAGAAAAAGAACAAAGAAATAGAAAATCACCCAAAAATATAAAAGGAGAAAAAAATAATAAGCCACACTTCACTACACAGGTATGGCTGGCAAGTTGTTGTGGGTAACCCCTATTGTCGTTTGTCTAAAGCCCAGCCCACAAAAATGCACAAATAATCCCAAAACTTAGAGAGAAGTAGGGAAGTAGAATAAAAGCCGGGAGATATACACTAGGTTCACCCATGTGTTGACCCCATCCAAAATTAAGAGAACGGAGAAAGCTACCAATCGAAAAGATAGACCTTTAAGCAGAAATCTTTCATGTATGGTCACCTAGGGTTTGTAGATACCTAATGTCTGTTATGGTCCTCACTTAGTGAGTCAATCACTTTCTGATGTAGACACATTTATTTAGGATAAAATGCCTTTTTATGCATGTTCCTAGGCTTAGATATGCATTCCATACTATAAATATTGCATAGCATGCATCATTCTGCATTTAGAATAGTGTGTATAAATTTTAGGTTAATTGCATCCTTTTATGGCTAGGAGAGAAGGAGATTTAATTCAAGGCCTTGGATTTACAATCCGATCGCACAAATCTGATCAGGACGGCGATCAGAGTCCAATGCCTTCGAAATCATCTAGATTGGAATCCCGTAACACCATATGCAGTTCGAGGAAGATCAATGGCCAAGGGGCAATGCGACATCCATACGGGCTTCAAATGAAAAATCTGACCTTATTGATGGATTTGGAATGACAATCGTAGTCTGCAAACGTAAAGATCATCTTGATTCGAGCACCGAGGCATCCTCTGCAAGCAAAAGAAGATGGACGACCTAGATGTCACCATCTAGACCACCCAACACTAGCCATAGCAACAGCTCACACCCTTCATCATTAGCACCCTTGAATCCTAGCCGTTGGATCATCATCCAATGGCTAGGAAGCCTCCGCACTGCACTTCTAAAATTCCTCCTTAAGACACAAACACAAGGGTTGCGTGGTGATCTTGAAGTGCATTCCCAAAGGAGGGGCGCGGGTTCGAATCTCGTAACCCCCCCACTAACTGGTCGATCTTTCACTTTAAAGTCGTTTGTAGTTTAATGTGGTGGAAAAATCGACTAATCAATATTTAATAAGAAATAACCACTCGCAGAGGAGCGGGTCGTATCCACAGGGAGGCAATGATGTATTAAAATTCGCACCAATTAAAAACGTTCGTTCGTAGTTAGTTTGGACAAGAATCAAGCCAAGACTGCCTTTAGATTAAGGTTTAAGCAAGAAACAATGCTGAAATGGCAATTATGAGAAACTAGAGGATATTTCCCGCAATGCAGAATCAATAAAATATCATTAAAAAGTGACAATGGCAGAAAATGTAATTTCTAATTGATGGTTTACTGTAGCAAAACAGGGGAATTTTTCCCCTTTGTCTTGCGCGACGAGGAGCGAATGGCCGGGCGCGGGAAGCTCGGAGGAGGTCCCTTGGACCGAGGGCTTCGAATCGGTGGTGGCGGCAAGTCGCGCGGCGGTCGGAGGTGGCCGGACGAGCTCCGGCGGAGGTGCTGCAGCCGGTGAGCACGCGCGGCCTGTTGGCGGTGAGGACTGCCGCGCGTTGCTGCTGGCGTGCTTCAGTCGGTGCTGCCGCACGCGTGGCTTCAGGCGGGTGCGGGTGCTGCTGCTGGCGGTTCTGCAGGCACGGGAGAAGGGCGCTGTAGGCTGGTGGGCGCGGTTGGAGGTTCGGCAGGCACGGGTGCGGTTGGAGTTCTGCAGGCGCGGTTGCTGTTCCAGGCGCAGTTGCTGCTGCAAGCACGGGAGGTGGGCGCTTGCAAGCGGCAGGCGCGGGCGGAGGCGTGCTCAGTTGTGCGGGTCTGCAGGCGCGGTTGGAGGAGGGCACAGCAGCTAGTGAGTGTGTGGAGATGGCGTGAGCTGTAGGCGCGTGGAGAGCGGGTGCGGTTGGAGGGTGCAGGCGCGGTTGAGCTGAAGGTTGATGGGCGCGTGTGTGTTTGAAGGATGCAGCAGGCTGAGGAAGGCGTGGCTGTTGGAGGTGAGCGGGTGGAGTGCAGATGGGTACGCAGGCGAGTAGGTGGAGGCGTGCGGGTAGCTTCAGACGTCTGGGAAATTTCCCGGACGTCTTAAGTTACTGAAAGGGTGGCTAAATCAGTAGCTCGGTGGTGGTGGTCGGCGACGACGGCGAGGGAGATGCACGCTAAGGTGCTCACGGTGATGAGGCGAGCTTCGGATGGCGGTGTGGCCTGTCACACCACACGCCCACGGTGATGGAGACTCGTCGCCACAGTAGAGGCTGGCAGTGTGGAGTGGAAGAGAGAAGTTCTCTCTGCACAGTGGTGGGTCGGTGGCGGAGGCCTGCCTCGCTCAGCATCCTCTCTCCTCCTCTTGTAGCGGCCTGCACAAATTTGAATGGAGAGGCGAGAGCAGATCCACCTTCTCTGCCGATCCATGAATGCGCTTTTAGTGAGGCCGGAGGCGTTGCAGCGGCAGCCGAGCCGTTACTGAGAAGAAGAAGAATAAAGGATATTATTAAAATATTATGGTTATTTATATACAAACCCTCAAGTTTTATGTTAACTAAAACAATGTACTTAATTAGTTAACTAATTAGATGAATGGCATTCTAAGCTAATTCTAAATGCACTTAAAATATGAATGCAATGTATGGATTATGTAATGAAATTAAAAATATGAATTAATCTATTTACATCCTAATTTATGCTAAATAAATGTTAGAATTATCCTAATGTTTAGGCATTTAAATACTTAAATAGCCCACAACTATGGGCTAATCAAATACCCCCATGCCTAGTTTTTGCTAGTCCCTAGCAAAATTAAGCGAAACCTAGAACTCTAAGTAGACTAGTCAACTCACTTAGTCTTCCTTCAGAAGCATATTAAGTTCAGGCTCTAGGCCCAAGGTTCCTAAGTAGTTGCTAAGTTACAGACTAGGTTGGCTAAAGACGAGTTGCAGGCACAAGTTTCCCTGATTTCTGACTCTACCCTAAAGTTTAATGATCCCTGAGATTAAAGCATCCGTGCCTGTGTATTGGTCTGAGTTATTTGAGTTAAAGGATTTTTTTTTTATTTTATTCTTCTAAGTCTAACCTCAGATCAGCTATTAACACGGTCTGTGTCGGATTCATTGTCCCCATTACCATACCTCGAAGGGTGCCTGGCTTTCGATGGTTCGAGATAGCACCGCCCATAACGACCCCAAGAACTCCTGGCAATCGACACTTCGAGATAGTATCGCCCATGGATTTCTTAAGCGAATTCAGGCCTATGGCAATCGGCACTTCGTGATAGGGCCGCCCATGGTACCTGAACCGTGCAATGCGCTTACATGCCCCCAGTAGGATGGATATCCTAAGAGACAAGCGCCGAGGAGGTAATATGTTATCATCACATCCTCAAGGTGAGTATATACTCGACCTCTCTTGCGGCGGGAACTCTTCCAATCAAAATGTGTTTTCAAGCCTCTCTTAAGTCAAAACTAAGAGAATCAAATCTCTTTTCAGAAAGACAGAAATTAAGTTGATTACCAGACCAAGTGTGTGAAATTTGGATGCCTGGGTTACAAGGACCCATAAACCAAAAGGTAGAATAAGACTCCAGGTACTACCCCACCTTTTAACTCAAACCCTAGCTTCCCTTCCTCAACCTCTTGAGGAATGGTCCGCAACTTAACTCCTACTTAAGTTTTTAAGTCCAAAAAGGACCCTAAAGGTCTAAAGCTAGTAGCTCATTTAGCTTCTAAAGTTTGACCCTAGAATTAACTTAGTCTACCCTAGAGTTCTGATTTGCTTAAGACTGCAAGATCTAGCCAGTTAAGCTCAAAATCTTTTTTTTTTTCTTTTTCTCTCTTCTTTTTTCTTATATGCTATAAACAAAATACCTCAGGTCCTCTCCCCCATGCCTGGTTCAAACAATGTCCTCATTGAAAACAAAAAAAATAGCTAAAGGAAGATATTACCTGAGGCGGAGAAAGGTAGGAGCTAAGGCTCCTCAAGAGTGACTTCGTCAACCAGATGGCCATCTAAAGTTATGTACGATTTTAACCGTTGACCGTTGACGATAAAGGGAGTTGCTGAAGAGGAAGGATTTTTTATCTCCACAGCTCCATGGGGGAATACTTTGGTGATTATGTAAGGCCCATCCCAACGAGATTTTAATTTCCCAAGAAAAAGCTTAAGTCTGGAATTGAAAAGCCAGACTTGTTGGTTGGGTTCAAAGGTCTTTCGAAGAATAAACTTGTCATGCAAGACCTTAGTTCTTTCTTTATAAGCTTGATAGGTGTCATAAGCATCATTCCTCAGCTCCTCAAGCTCACTTAATTCTAGAAATCGTGCCTTACCTGCCTTCTCTAAATCCATGTTAACACTTCGAATAGCCCAAAGTGCTTTATGTTCCAACTCAACAGGTAAATGGCATGCTTTTCCATACACAATCCGAAAGGGAGAAGTACCCAAAGGGGTCTTATAGGCCGTTCGATAAGCCCACAAAGCATCATCGAGCTTTTGGGACCAATCTTTCCTATCAGGTCTAACGGTCTTTTCCAAAATATTTTTTATCTCCCTATTTGATACTTCAACCTGGCCACTTGTCTGAGGATGGTAAGGGGTAGCAACCTTGTGAGTCACTCCCAAACTCTTAATTAACCGATTGAAGTGGTGGTTTCGGAAATGAGGTCCCCCATCACTTATAATAGTCTTGGGGCAGCCGAAACGGGATATGATATTGGCCTTCACAAATTTCAAAACCACAGAGTGGTCATTTGTGTGCGTAGGAATGGCCTCTATCCATTTAGAGATATAATCAACTGCCACCAAGATATATTCAAAACCATGGGACGACGGGAAGGGGCCCATAAAGTCAATTCCCCACACATCAAAAATTTCAACAGGTTGAATAGGATGTTGAGGCATTTCATTCTTCTTCCCAATCGTTCCAGTCCGTTGACATCTAATACAGGCCTTAACAAAATTATGAGAATCCTTAAATAAGAAAGGCCACCAAAAACCGGACTGGAGAACCTTAAAAGCAGTTTTCTTAGCACCAAAGTGTCCTCCACAATGAAGTTCATGGCAAAATGTCAGCACACTTTGTTGTTCCTCTTCAGGCACACAACGTCTCAATACTTGGTCTTGTCCAATTCTGAATAATTCTGGCTCTTTCCAATGAAAATATCTTGCTTGAGAAATGAATCTCTTTCTTTTCTGCTCATCCCAAGAGACAGGAGTTTGTCCAGTGACCAAGTAATTTACAATGTCTGCATACCAAGGTAAAGTTGATGTTACTGCCATCAGAGTTTCATCGGGAAATGTCTAGCGAATGTCTTCAGAAATAGAGTCATTAAGAGGAAGGCAAGACAGGTGGTTAGCCACAACATTTTCTACTCCTTTCTTTTCACGTATTTCCAAGTCAAATTCTTGAAGGAGTAAGATCCACCTAATCAGACGTGGCTTAGAATCTTTTTTAGCAATGAGATGTTTCACTGCTGCATGATCAGTAAAAATAACCACCTTAGACCCAAGTAAATAAGACCTAAACTTCTCCAGAGCAAAAACTACAGCAAGTAATTCTTTTTCAGTGACAGTGTAGTTTTGCTGAGGTTCAGTTAAAGTCTTGCTTGCATAATGTAGCACATGAGGTCTTCCCTCAACCCTTTGTCCAAGAACTGCTCCCACTGCATAATCCGAAGCATCACACATAAGCTCAAATGGGAGTGTCTAATCAGGAGCTTGGAGAACAGGCGCAGAGATCAAGGCCTCCTTTAGAGTTTGAAAGGCCTCGGCACACTTTGAATCAAAACTGAAGGAAGATTCCTTCGCCAATAAGTCACAAACTGACCTAGAAATCTTACTAAAATTTTTAATAAAGCGCCTGTAAAAGCCAGCATGGCCCAGAAAGGATCTAATCTGTTTGACATTAGTAGGCAATGGAAGTTTGGAAATAGAATCAATCTTGGCTTTTTCTACTTCCAAACCTTGCTCGGATACAACATGCCCAAGTACAATTCCTTTCTATACCATGAAGTGACTTTTCTCCCAACTGAGGACTAAACCAGTCTCCTTACATCGTTTCAATACATTCTCCAGGTGCAGGAGACACTGGTCGAAAGACGAGCCATAAATAGAGAAGTCATCCATAAATACTTCAACACACTCGTCAATCATGTTCGAAAAGATCGACATCATACACCGCTGGAAAGTTGCAGGGGCATTACATAATCCAAACGGCATACGCCTGAATGCAAAAGTACCGTAAGGACTCGTGAATGTCGTCTTTTCCTGGTCATCAGGAAAGACTGCCACCTGATTGTACCCAGAATATCCATTGAGAAAGCAATAATACTTATTCCCTGCCAATTTTTTGAGAATTTGATCAATAAAAGGCAAAGGAAAGTGATCCTTCTGGGTAGCGGTGTTCAGCTTGCGGTAATTAATACAGACCCTCCATCCAGTTGAGGGTCTAGTGACAACTTGTTCACCTTGGTCGTTGAGTTCCACAGTAAAGCCTGCCTTCTTTGGCACCACATGAATGGGACTGACCCATTTACTATCAGCAATGGAATATATGATCCCAGCGTCCAACCACTTTAGGATTTCCTTTTTTACAACCTCCCTCATATTAGGGTTCAGACGTCTCTGCATGTCCCTAAAAGGCTTGATGGAATCATCAGTATAAATGTGGTGCATGCAGAGTGTAGAGTCTATACCCTTAATGTCAGCAATGCTCCAAGCAATAGCTTCCTTGTGCCTAGACAGGCATTCAATCAAGGCTCCCTCCTGTGCCTCAGACAGCACAGCCGAAATGATAACTGGGAGCATATCATTGGCACCTAGGAAAACATACTTGAGAGTGTCAGGGAGGGGTTTCAACTCAAGGTTGGGGGCTTGTATGGTTGAGGGTTTCATAATATATGTCCCCATCTCAGGTAGCAAATCTGCCTTCGGCAAAAATGATGGGGGAAGAGACTCAGCAGAAACTCCTAGCAATTCCTCTAGTTCTAGTATATCCCCTTCACATTCCTCCAAGAGATGGGAATGCTCATTTAGCATGACATGCTGAAGGGGGTCATCACATAACATTGCAGGAGTTGCCTCTTCAATCAGGTCATCTATCACCTCAACATGAGAACAATCCTCAAGTTCAGCTTGTTTGTAAGCATCAAACACGTTAAGCTGGATTTTCCTGTTCCCAAATCCCATTTTCAATGCCCCAGTATATAAATTAATTGAAGCATGGGAAGTTGCAAGGAAGGGGCGGCCCAAAATGATGGAGGGTTTGGTTGGCTTGTTGGTAGGGTCAGTGTCCAAAACTAAGAAGTCAATGGGAAAGAAGAAATCCTCCACTCTTACGAGGACATCTTCCAAAATTCCCCATGGTGTCTTAAGTGATCGATCAGCAACTTGAAGGATTACAGGGCTAGGCTTCAGATTGCCTCCCCCAAGTTGTTCATACACGTAGCTCGGAAGGATGTTCACCCCCGCACCCAGATCAAGTAGAGCCTTATCAATTTGTAAGTCACCAATAACTACAGAGATGTATGGGGCTCCTGGGTCCTTAAGTTTCGAGGGTGTGCCATGTTGAACAATTAAGCTAACAGAATTAGGCAGGACAACTTTAGATTGGACCTGTTTTCTAGATGCCGCTTTTTCGTGCACAAGTCCTTTAAGAAGCGGGCATAAGACGGAATCTGCCTGATAGCTTCAAGCAAAGGTAGGTTAATCTGCACTTGCTTGAAAGTTTCCATAATCTCATCCGTCTTATCTTTGGCTCCAGATGAGCCAGCAGAAGTCTGCCCAGAGGTAGATAAGCGCTCTGGAAAAGGCACTCTCGATCTCTGGGGGGAAGGGTTGTCATGTCGAGTAAGGGGAGGAACAGGGGCAACTTCTTCCGATGAGGTGATTTCAAGTGGAGAAGATTTGGGTA
The DNA here is from genome assembly GCA_037157565.1 of Thalassia testudinum. Taxonomy (NCBI): domain Eukaryota; kingdom Viridiplantae; phylum Streptophyta; class Magnoliopsida; order Alismatales; family Hydrocharitaceae; genus Thalassia; species Thalassia testudinum. The sequence continues at coordinate 64,264,504 of JAZHRO010000025.1, read as the reverse complement.
AATATTCTCCAGTGGGGGTGAAAGTCAGGGTGGATGGTTTTTTAGGGGGTGAGACTATAGGAGCATCGGGTTTGGAAATTTCTTTCCCACTCCTCAGAATAGTCACCGCCTGAGCATGCTCCTTAAAGACAATCCCTTTTCCTTTAGGATTTTCCTCAGCAGCACTGGGAAACTTCCCAGTCTCCCTCTGTCTAACGGCCTCAACAAGGTGTCCAATTTGTGATTTCATCTCATGTATAGCCTTGTCATGAGATTGGATTATGGCACTTTGACTTTCTTGCATAGTTTTCAACATCGCCTTCAATTCATCCATCTCAGAGGTTTTAGGTTGGGCAAAGGTCTGAGGTTGGTTCATTTGATGGTTTTGAAAGGATTATGGTTTGTAATTCCCTGAATTTGAGACATTTCCTTGTCTCCATGAAAAGTTTGGGTGGTTCCTCCATCCCTCATTATAAGTGTTGGAGAAAGGATCATTACGAGGTCTTGGACGGAACCCTTGAGCGGCATTCAAATCCGCTTGTACAAGCTCAGGGAATTGGGAGGCCAAGTGGCAATCCACAGTGGCGTGTGTATTGCCTTGGCAAATTACGCATTCGGAAGCTTGGGATGTGGAGGTGTTAGGTACGAATGAACTCGGGTTCGACATAAGCCTTTCCATGTTTTGATTCAGTAATTGAATTTGATAGGCTAAATTCTAGGTGTCCCTTGCTTCATTCGCCTCCAACTTTCTTTGCATGAGAGTGGGCTTTCTATCCATGTAGGCAGAATTCAAGTGAATAGAATTCTCACTCAAAGTATCAAGTAAGTTCCAAGCTTCATCCTCAGTCTTAGATAGAAAGGTTCCTGCACAGGCACCATCCACAGGTTGCCTATGCGAATCATTAAGTCCGGTGTAGAACCTTTCAACCAGTTGCCATTTAGGCACCTGGTGATGTGGGCAAAGTCTCAGCAAATTGTTAAAGCGCTCCCACGCATCATGGAATGCTTCCCCATCCTTTTGAGCAAAACTCATAATTTCCCTCCTAAAGTGATTTCTTTTGCTCATGGGGAAGTACTTCTTCAAAAACTCCTTCTTCAGGGCATCCCAAGTATTTATATTATCAAGGGTGTGATACCAATACTTGGCTTTGTCCTTTAGGGAGAAGGGAAAGAGGGTCTGCATTTGAGCGTCATCAGTAACGCCCTGCAGCTTCACCGTGGAACAGACCTCGGTGAATTCCTCGATATGCCTGTAAGGGTCTTCCCTAGTAGTACCATAGAAGGAGGGTAGCAAGGATATGGTACTACTTTTGATCTCATATGGATTGTCCCCTCCAGGTCTACGTAGTGCTGGGCCAGCTTGGTTGGTTGGGATGAAATATTCCTTAAGGCTCCTTTGACCAGCCATTTCTACCCTTGGGAGGTCTTTTCTTAGGATTCTTTCAGGTTCAGGATCAAATACAAGTTGTCTCCTAAGAGAACGCCTACCAAGCATGCACTACAAACACAATTCAAACGGACTTGTTTGGTCTTTACAGATTTTAGGCTTTTGAATTTTGTTCAAATTGTAGGTGACAAAACAAGTTTCCCAATCAATGACGTGCCTATTGTCAACCTTCAAAATGCCTAAAAAGACCTAGTTGGAACTTAGGTATTTTTCCCTAAATCTCAAATGGTCAAGTAAATCCAAAGACGGAAGATCGAGGGATACAAGTAGGCCTAAGCCTTCCTTTGAAGCTGTGCTTTCGCGGTGCTCCTCAACTACCCCCAAAAATCCGTGACAGGGTATCCCCCTCTTTGGATTTACAAAACCTTTGATTTCCAGTTCCGAACAATTCAGAATCCAACGATAGGAGGGCTCTTGTCCTAGTTGTTTCAAGACTTAGGCGTGTCTAAATGAGTGCTATGGTGCAACAGATATAAGTGTGCATTCACCGCAAAATGATTTTGAATTTTGAATCGCACACCATGTTTTACAATCAAGTCCTTGATTTTTAGATGTCCCTCCTTTAATTAGTCCTTTTTTCGAATATATGTGACCACTTGTTAAATCGCTTCAAGACAAACTTTGTGGTCTTTGCATTAAATCCTAAATGTAATGCGTGATCAAAAATAGGATGCAAAGTAAGAGAATACGTACCTTGCCTCCAGCGATCTTCGATGCAAAAAAATGCACGCAATGCAGAAAAGTAAATCTAGAGGCTGCTCATACAGACCTAAATGGTTCGTCCTAGGGCAGGCAGCTCATTTTTTTCTTTTCCTATTTTTTTTTTTAGAACTACTTATGCACAAGCAAATAAAAGTAATAAAAAAATAAACCTAAATCTAAAGAAAAGGGAACAGGCTCCCAAAAGTTACCCAACACAGGCCCAAAACAAAATCGGGGAACAAACCCCTCAAAATACGCCCCAGAACAAGGGTTTCAAACTAACTGCAATGAAAAATTAAGTCTACAGTCTTAATTCTAGTCTAATTAAACTAGCGACTAAATACAATGGTGTTCGTCGCGTCCTCATCCTTCTCCTCCTTTCAAAATTTCTCGTCCACTTCTCGTCTGGCAACGTCAAGGGTCGCCTCTCACACAGGCTGATTCTTGCACAAAATTTCTCGCACAGAAAAGAAAATAATAAATGGACAAATCTCTGTGCAATTGAAAAATAATCAAAATAAAATTAGGCGAAATTATTGCATCTGTTGTCTCCCCGGCAACGGCACCATTTGACTGGTCGATCTTTCGCTTTAAAGTCATTTGTAGTTTAATGTGGTGGAAAAATCGACTAATCAATATTTAACAAGAAATAACCACTCGCAGAGGAGAGGGTCGAATCCACAGGGAGGCAATGACGTATTAAAATTCGCACCAATTAAAAACGTTCGTTCGTAGTTAGTTTGGACAAGAATCAAGCCAAGATTGCCCTTAGATTAAGGTTTAAGCAAGAAACAATGCTGAAATGGCAATTATGAGAAACTAGAGGATATTTTCCGCAATGCAGAATCAATAAAATATCATTAAAAAGTGATAATGGCTGAAAATGTAATTCCTAATTGATGGTTTACTGTAGCAAAACAGGGGAATTTTTCCCCTTTGTCTTACGCGACGAGGAGCGGATGGCCGGGCGCGGGAAGCTCGGAGGAGGTCCCTTGGACCGAGGGCTTCGAATCGGTGGTGGCGGCAAGTCGCGCGGCGGTCGGAGGTGGCCGGACGAGCTCCGGCGGAGGTGCTGCAGCCGGTGAGCACGCGCGGCCTGTTGGCGGTGAGGACTGCCGCGCGTTGCTGCTGGCGTGGCTTCAGCCGGTGCTACCGCGCACGTGGCTTCAGGCGGGTGCGGGTGCTGCTGCTGGCGGTTCTGCAGGCACGGGAGAAGGGCGCTGCAGGCTGGTTGGCGCGGTTGGAGGTTCAGCAGGCGCGGGTGCGGTTGCGGTTGGAGTTCTGCAGGCGCGGTTGCTGCTGCAGGCGCGGTTGCTGCTGCAAGCGCGGGAGGTGGGCGCTTGCAAGCGGCAGGCGCGGGCGGAGGCGTGCTCGGTTGTGCGGGTCTGTAGGTGCGGTTGGAGGAGGGTGCTGCAGCCGGTGAGTGTGTGGAGATGGCGTGAGCTATAGGCGTGTGGAGAGCGGGTGCGGTTGGAGGGTGCAGGCGCGGTTGAGCTGAAGGTTGATGGGCGCGTGTGCATTTGAAGGATGCAGCAGGCTGAGGAAGGCGTGGCTGTTGGAGGTGAGCGGGTGGAGTGCAGATGGGTACGCAGGCGAGTAGGTGGAGGCGTACGGGTAGCTTCAGACATCTGGGAAATTTCCCGGACGTCTTAAGTTACTAAAAGGGTGGCTGAATCAGTAGCTCGGTGGTGGTGGTCGGCGACGACGGCGAGGGAGATGCACGCTAAGGTGCTCACGGTGATGCGGCGAGCTCCGGATGGCGGTGTGGCCTGTCACACCACACGCCCACGGTGATGGAGACTCGTCGCCACAGTAGAGGCTGGCAGTGTGGAGTGGAAGAGAGAAGTTCTCTCTGCACAGTGGTGGGTCGGTGGCGAAGGCCTGCCTCGCTCAGCATCCTCTCTCCTCCTCTTGTAGCGGCCTGCACAAATTTGAATGGAGAGGCGGGAGCAGATCCACCTTCTCCGCTGATCCATGAATGCGCTTTTAGTGAGGCTGGAGGCATTGCAGCGGCAGCCGAGCCGTTGCTGAGAAGAAGAAGAATAAAGGATATTATTAAAATATTATGGTTATTTATATACAAACCGTCAAGTTTTATGTTAACTAAAACAATGTACTTAATTAGTTAACTAATTAGATGAATGGCATTCTAAGCTAATTCTAAATGCACTTAAAATATGAATGCAATGTATGGATTATGTAATTAAATTAAAAATATGAATTAATCTATTTACATACTAATTTATGCTAAATAAATGTTAGAATTATCCTAATGTTTAGGCATTTAAATACTTAAATAGCCCACAACTATGGCCTAATCACCCACCCCAAATCCTCAATTGCATCATCCGTGCACAAGAGGTGCTAGTGCATGCGCGTGAGAGGCACACAGCAGCGTAGCACTAGCACCAGCTGATGTGAAATTTAGCGTGATTTGTAATTAGGGTTTTTAGAGTCGTAACACACAAAATCGCATACGCTTTTAAAATTTGTAACCTAGATAGAGGACTATCTAGGGTCGTCCAAGGAGGCCAATTGTTTGCAAAAATACATCTCTTGCTTGGAAATCGAATTCAACTTTCTTTTTGGTGTTTTATATGTATGGTTTTTATAGGTTTTGAAATAACGACAACACGTGAGTTTTGCTGATAGCGGGAAAACAACTAATACCTATTTTAATAAAGCTAACCCTAAGATGACAGGTAGAGCCTCTCCCCAAGCTCACCCTAGGCACGTGGATGCCTAGAGTAATTAGGGAGAGGGAGTGAAACAAATGCTAGGCAAAACTTGTAAAAAGCTACGCAACAAAAATTAAGAGAAGGCAACTTGATTTAATGAAAATTGTCTACACAAAACCTATAGAGGAATGCTTCTACTCTACTTGAAAATGCAAGAAAAATAAAACACAAATCCTCTAGATAAAATGGTGAATAAGAGGGTTTCTTGCTCCAAGCCAAGTAGCTCCTTGCCTTGAAAAGACAACTCCTCCTTCCTTGAGATGCTCCTCCAAATGATGTCCTCCAAGGTGGAAGCTACCACCATTAATGATCTCCTTCAAGGATGGGCGTGCACCACCCTTGCTTTTCCTTGCTTGGCCATCCTTCTAGTGGGGGAGTGCTCCTCCTCCTTAGCGTGGCACAAGAGAGAAGAAAAAGGGGAAGAAGGCACCAAGGGGGCGGGTAGGGTGCCCCCTTAATCACCCTCTCTTCTTCCTTGGCCATGGGTATGGTGATTGTAGGGTGGAATTATACTAAAGGGAGGATGAATTTTTTTTGTGGAATGCGGTGGGTTTTTATAGAGGTGGAAGATGGTAGGGTTAGCGTGAATAGGTGGAGGGCTAGGATTGATTTTAGGGGTGGTTATGGGTAGTTAGGTTGATCCTAGGGCTAGGGTTAATTAGCACCACCTAAGGGGTGCTAAGGGGGGGAGTTATGGTGGCCAAAAGGCACCTAAAGTTGGTGCCAATTGTGGGTCTTCTAGAAGCTGTTGAGGTGGATGGTGGAGATGGGATCAAAAGGAGATGAATGGTGGGGATTTATGGTGGTTTTGGAGGGAAAGTTGGCGCCACCTTGAAGGTGGCTTTTGGAGGTGGTGGGATGAACGGTGGTGACGGTGGTGGAGCCAACATGGAGTAGGGTGGAGCTAGCTTAGGTGAGCTTAGGTAGGGTTGAGTTGGTGGAGCTAGCTAGGAAGGGTTTTTAGGTGGTGGATTGCCAAGGGAGCTAGAGCCTAGCTAAGCTAAGCTAGCTTAGCTAGTAGTGGAGTAGAGGCGTAGGCAATGGGAGCTAGGGTTTGAGGAGAGAAGCTAGACAGAAAAAGTTTGGAGCTGAACTGGAGCTGGCAGCTGCTAAAGAGGTTGGCATGGAGCTACTCTAGCTGGCTTAGCTTGCTAGTTCTTTGCTAGCTACTAAGCCAAGCTAAAGTAAACTGGCTTCTACTAAAGGGAGTTGAGGTGAGTTGGGTCTGGTGCTCCCTGGAATGATCTAGCTGGTTGAGGTAGCTAAAGTAGCTTAGCTCAACTGAGTTGAGCTCAGCCGAGTCCCCAGGAGCTAGACTTGAGCTTCCTGAGCTAAAATGAAGTCATCTTTAGCTCGCTGGAGTTGAGTGGAGCGAGATGTAGCTAGACCTGAGCTGGGGTGAACTCTAGTCAACTCAGCTGAGCTAGCTAGAGCTCCCTGTGAACTAATGGGAGCTGAGATGAGCTACATTTAGCTAAGTTGAGCTGGATTTGAGCTGACCTGAACTAGGGTGAGCTAAGATGAGCTCTCTTGAGCTGCCATTCCGCTAAGATGAGCTGAATGGAGCTAGGATGAGCTAACCCTAGACCAAGTGAGCTGAAATCCAACTATGGTAAGTGACGAGTCGATTGTTCGTTTTAAAAGTCGTTTGTAGTTTTATGTGGTGGAAAAATCGACTAATCAATAATTAAAATAACCACTCGTAGAAGAGCGGGTCGTTTCCACAGAGAGGAAATGACATATTTAAGTTTGCACCGATTAAAAACGTATGTTCGTAGTTAGTTTAGATGAGAATCGAGCCAAATCTGCCTTTAGATTAAGGTAGTATCAAGAGAACATGCTGAAATGGCAATTTTAAACAACTAGAGGATATTTTTTTGCAATGTAGATTCAATAAAATATCAATAAAAGTTGGCAATGGCAGAAAATGTAAATATTAATAGGCCTTGTACTATAGCAAAACAGGGGATTTCTTCCCCTTGGTCGTGCGCGAAGAGGAAGGAACGGTCGGAGGCATAAAGCTCGGAGGAAGTTCTTTGGACCGAGGGCTTCGCAGCGGTGGTGGAGGCGAGTTGTGAGGTAGCCGGAGCTCCGGTGATGGTGGGTTGCACGGCTGAGTTTCTGGCGAGGAAGCGCACGCACTGGTCTGCGCACGTGCCGAGGATGGTGCTGTTGCAGGTGCGCCGCTGCTGCTGGATGCTGCTGGCGGACGCTGCAAGGAAGGCGCACGGCTGGTAGAGATGGCACTGCTGTAGGCTACTGGCGGCGCGCTGCAAGGAGAGGGCGCGGGTTCTGTTGCACGCTGGAGGTGGGCGCTGCAGCAGGTGCGCTCTGTAGGCTACAAGGCGGGTGCAGGTTCTGCAGGCGGAAGATGATGAAGAGGCATGCGTAGGCTGATGCAGGTTGTGAAGTCAGTTGCTGCTGCAGATGGTGCGGCACGCCTACATTACAAGGAAGGCATGCGCAGGCTGGGGATGGTGCTGGAGGCTAGAAGAGATGAAGAGGCATGAAATGGAGGTTGTTGGTGATGATGGTGAGGGTGGTGATGTTGATTCTGGTGAGACACAGTGATGCAGATGAGCTCCAGATGGTGGTGTGGCCTGTCACGCCACACGCCCATGGTGGTGGAGGCTCGTCGCCGCGGTTGAGGTCGACGGTGGTGAAATGGACGAGATGAACTCTTTGCATAGTGTGGATTGTTGGGATGGTGGCCTCTCGAGCTCAACTGCCTCCTCCTTTCTTTTGAAATCAGCTGCCCCGACCAGATCCAACACATTCGCTCCTCCTTGATTGGGTTCTTCACTGTGACAGCTGGAGGAAGAAATGCAGCCATTACACGTAGAAGAAGAATAAAAAATAATGATAAAATATTATGGTTATTTATATACAAACCCTCAACTTTTATGTTAACTTAAATTAATGCATGCAATGCACCTAATTGGTTAACTAATTAAATGAATGCAATTCTAAGTTAATTCTAAATGCATTTAAATATGAGTGCAATGCATGAATTATGTAATTCAATTAGAAATATGAATTAATCTATTTACATCCTAACTTATGCTAAATAAATGTTAGAATTAACTTAATGTCTAGGCACTTAAATACTTAAATAGCCCACAAATATGGGCTAATCAAATACCCCCATGCCTAGTTTTTGCTAGTCCCTAGCAAATCCAAGCAAAACCTAGCACTCCAAGTAGACTAGTCAACCCAATCGGTCTTCCTTTAGAAAAAAATTAAGTTTAGACTCTAGACCTAAGGTTCCCAAGTAGTTGCTAAGTTACAGACTAGGTCGGCTAAAGACAAGTTGCAGGCACGAGTTTCCCTGATTTCTGACTCTACCTTAAGGTTTATTGATCCCTGAGATTAAAGCATCCATGCATGTGCATTTGTCTGAGTTATTTGAGTTAAAGGAAAAAGGATTTTTTTTAATATATATATATTTTTTTACTTTTGTTTGATTCCCCTAAGTCTAACCTCGAATCAACTATCAACAAGGTCTATGTCGGATTCATTGTCCCCATTACCGTACCTCGAAGGGTGCCTGGCTTTCAATGCTTCGAGATAGCACCACACATAGCGACCCCAAGAACTCCTGGCAATCGACACTTCAAGATAGTATTGCCCATGGATTTCTTAAGCGAATTCAAGCCTATGGCAATCGACACTTCGAGATAGGGCCACCCATGGTACCTGAATCACACAATGCACTTACATGGCCCCAGTAGGATGGATATCCTAAGAGACAAGCGCCGAGGAGCTAATATGTTATCATTGCATCCTCAAGGTGAGTATATACTCCACCTCTCCTACGGCAAGAACTCTTCTAATCAAATTGTGTTTTCAAGCCTTTCCTAAGTCAAACTAAGAGAACCAAATCTCTTTTAAGAAAGAAAGAAATTAAGTTGATTACCAGACCAAGTGTGTGAAATTTGGATGCTTGGGTTACAAGGACCCATAAACCAAAAGGTAGAACAAGAGTCAGGTACTACCCCACCTTTTAACTCAAACCCTAGCTTTCCTTCCTCAACATCTTGAGGAATGGTCCACAACTTAACTCCTACTTAAGTTTTTAAGTCCACAGAGGACCCTAAAGGTCTAAAGCTAGTAGCTCATTTAGCTTCTAAAGTTTGACCCTAGAATTAACTTAGACTAACCTAGAGTTCTAATTTGCTTAAGAATGCAGGACCTAGCCAGTTAAGCTCAAAACTTTTTTTTTCTTTAATGCAAATGTATGCAATGAATGCACTATGCTATGTATATCCCCAAGTATACCTCCCCATGCCTAAAATCTTCAATGTCCTCATTGCATAGAAGGATATTACCTGGGTCAGAGCTGGGCTGCCGTTCTTTTGTTAGCAGCCGAATAGCCAAAGAACCTGCAAATTAGGTTCAAGGATTGCAGAAATAGACCCTGAAAATGAGCAAAGTAATGCTAGACTAGAAAATAGGTAACCTAGGATGTTGGCGAGCTGATGATGAATCTTGATAGCAAATGCTCGCCCAACTAAGATGGGAATGAAATCTTCCCAGGTCACCAGAGGAAGTTCTAAAGGATAAACAGGTATAACAACCTCCAAAGGGGTAGGGGGAGGATAACAAGGATCCTCCAAAAGAAATGGGGAAGGAATGGTGCAGAGATAAACCCCTAGGGCAATGGACTGACTAAAGAAATCATCAATGCATACCCGATACTCCATTACGGGAAATATTGGTTTGTTAAGCCCCTCGGTCAGAACAAAAGTGAGCAATTCTCTAAGGCAAGGATTGTCTAGGGTGTCCAAGTTTCGAGGTTGCGAGATGGCCATAAGATCTAGGTTGGGTTTAATCAGCCCGGTGTCCATCCCTAACACTCTTTCCAAATCCTCAATTGCATCCCTAGCATTCCTTGCACCGTCACATTTATCTTCCTGCTCTTCATCACGAGTCACAATTTTGCTTTCAGATATAAGCGAATCAGAGGGTGACTTCGAAATGAATGAAGGCAGGTTGGAAGCAACAGATCTAGGGATTATCCTATCAATGTCATCCCTGGGTTTTTGTTATTTACTCAAATCTTCCCCGGAGTCTATATGTGAATCCACATAAATCTTAGAAGTTGCTTCCAAATTTTCCATCATTTCATCATGAGGAGAAATATCATCAATGGTTGTGCTAAGGAAACCTAATTTGGTCAAATTTGTGACATCCTCAAGGGCTAACTCTTCAAATAAGACATAATCACCCTTAGTGTCACTCCAAATCTTGAATGTAGGTTCCTCATATAATTCGTCTTTCTCCTCATCATATGATTCATCATATACTCGAGGTCTAGAATCATTTAATATTTCAGCAGATCCCCTAGGGTGCTCTATCTGAGGTAAATGGTTTACACTGGTAACATCAGACTCCTCAGATAGGTCAATTTCTTCAGGGTTAGGTTCCCTAAGGGTGGGCTTGAGTTCCATCTTGTGATCAGAAGGGAGGGTAGGATTAACAACTTGACTTCGACCGACTTCATCAAATGTCACGAAATTACTATCATCTGGGTCGAGGTCTTCCAATGGTACCATCATTCCCTTCTTTCGACTCCAATATAATTTAGGTGGATACTCAACCTTATCATCATCTTCCTCGGGTTGCCACCTTTCTTCATCCAATGCATAGCTACTTTCATATGTATCTTCCTCCCATTTAAGGCATGGATCTCTCAAGGAACTATCATCTAATGGGAAGGTTTCAAAATCGAACCTCGAAAAGTAGCTATTCTCCCCAAAATTTCCCTCCAACTTAAAGTGTAGCTCTCCCATAGGAGATGCATCTATTGTAGAGGGGTGTATGTCATCCTCAATGGGGTAGATTGGGTGGCTAATTTCATCTCTTCCTTGTTGGTCTGCTCTCGAAGATTCTCCTAACAATTCAATCATTTCATTTTGCATTTTTTGTATTTCCATCTTCAAGGAGGAGAGGTCATTTCTATCATGAGAGAAGTCAGGCTCAAGCTTATAGTACCCAGGAGTGTCTGTCCAACCATTATAATTATTCAGGGAGGGTGGGTTGGGTATTTCATGGTGTGTGGGATATTAGGCAAAGCAAATCCCACTCCTAGGTTCTGCTCACTGATTTGGGGCTTAACCAGGCCAACACTCCTATAATAGGAGTAAAATGGATCCCAATGATTGTCATTATGTCCATCAAGGGATGGACCATCTCGGCGTATGGGATCGAAGGATGCAGAGTGGGGGTGAGGGTGTAGGCAAGATGTGAAAGGATGAAAATAAATGTGGTCCATTCTAACTCACACCTCAATCAGAATTCCCCAAACAAAACGCAATTCAAAAAGGACTTTTTAGGTCTTTCCCAATTTAGGCTTTTGATTTTAAGTCAGATTGTAGATGACAATACAATTTGTTCAATCAATTTACGTGCTTACTGTCGACCTACAGCTCACCTAAGAAGACCTAGTTGGAGCTTAGGTGTTCTTCCCTAAATCTCAAATGGTAAAGCAACACCAAAGATGGAAGATCAAGGGATGCAAGTAGGCTTAAGCCTTCCTTTGAGGCTATGCTTTCGCAGTGCTTCTCAACTACCCCCAAAAATCTATGACAGGGTATCCCCCTCTTTGGATTTACAAAACCTTTGATCTCAAGTTCCGAACACTTCAGAATCCAACGATAGGAGGGCTCTTGTCCTAGTCGTTCCAAACCTAAGGAGTGTCTAAAAGCATGACGTGGTGCAAGCGAAATAAGTGTGCATACACCGCAAAAGATTTTGAATTTTGAATCGCACGCCAAGTTTGAAAATCAAATCCTTGGTTTTTAAAATGCCCCTCCTTTAATTAATCCTTTTTCTAGAAAATATGTGACCACTTGTAAGATTTATTCAATATAGATTAGGTGGTCTTCGCATTAAGTCCACATGCAATGCGTGATCAAGAATAGGATGCAAAGTAAGAGAATGCATACCTTGCTTCCAGTAATCAACAATGCAAGAATGCACGCAATGCAGAAAAGTAAATCTAGAGGCTGCTCATACATACCTAAATGGTTCATCCTAGGAGCAGGCAACTTCTACCAGGTAGCTCATTTTTTTTTTATTTTTCTTTTTATAACTACTTATGCACAAACAAATAATAGTAAACAATCCACAAAATAATTATAAAAAAAAAAAACCTAAATCTAAAGAAAAGTGAACAGGCTCCCAAAAATTACCCAACACAGACCTAAAATAAAATCGGGGAACAAACCCCTCAAAATATACCCCAGAATAAGGGTTTCAAACCAAATGCACGCAATGAAAAATTAAATATAAAGTCTTAATTCGACTCTAATCAAATTAGCGACTAAATGCACAATGATGATCGTCGCGTCCTCGTCCTTCTCCTCTGCAAGGTAGCTCAACCAATTCCTCCTCTGGCGACGTCAAGGGTCGCCTCTCACGATGGTTGATTCCTCGCACAGAAAAAAATAATAAATGGTCAGATCACTGTGAAATTGAGAAATAATCAAAAATAAAATTAGGTGAAATTATTGCATCTATTGCCTCCCCGGCAACGACGCCATTTGATGAGTCGATTGTTCGCTTTAAAAGTCGTTTGTAGTTTTATGTGGTGGAAAAATTGACTAATCAATAATTAAAATAACCACTCGCAGAAGAGTGGGTCATGTCCACAGGGAGGCAATGACGTATTTAAGTTCGCACCGGTTAAAAACGTATGTTCGTAGTTAGTTTAGATGAGAATCGAGCCAAATCTACCTTCAGATTAAGGTAGTATCAAGAGAACATGCTGAAATGGCAATTTTGAACTAGAGGATATTTTTTTGCAATGCAGATTCAATAAAATATCAGTAAAAGTTGGCAATGGCAGAAAATGTAAATATTAATAGGCCTTGTACTGTAGCAAAACAGGGGATTTCTTCCCCTTGGCCATGCGCGAAGAGGAAGGAACGACCGGAGGCGCAAAGCTCAGAGGAAGTTCTTTGGACCTAGGGCTTCGCAGTGATGGTGGCGGCAAGTCGCGAGGTGGCCGGAGCCGGTCGGACGGAGCTCCGATGAAGGTGGGATGCGCGGCTGAGTTTCTGGTGAGGAAGCGCACGCACTGGTCTGCGCGCGCGCCAAGGATGGTGCTGCTGCAGGCATGCCGCTGCTGCTAGATGCTTCTGGCGGACACTGCAAGGAAGGCGCATGGCAGGTAGAGATGGCATTGCTGTAGGCTACTGGCGGGCGCGCTGCAAGGAGAGGATGCGGGTTCTACAGGCGGAAGGTGTGAGTTCTGCTGCGCACTGGAGGTGGGCGCTGCAGCAGGTGCACTCTGCATGCTGCAAGGCGTGCGTGGGTTCTGCAAGCGGATGATGATGAAGAGGTGTGTGTGGGCTGATGCAAGTTGTGAAGTCGGTTGCTGCTGCAGATGGTACGGCACGCCAAGGTTGAAAGGAAGGAACGTGCAGGCTGGGGATGGTGCTGGAGGCTGGAAGAGATGAAGAGGCGTGAAGTGGAGGTTGTTGGTGATGATAGTGAGGGTGGTGATGTTGATTCTGGTGAGATACAGTGATGCAGACGAGCTCCAAATGGCAGTGTGGCTTGTCACGCCACACGCCCATGGTGGTGGAGGCTCGTCGCCGCGGTTGAGGCCGACGGTGGTGAAATGGACGAGATGAACTCTCTGCACAGTGTGGATTGTTAGGATGGTGGCCTCTCGAGCTCAGCTGCCTCCTCTCTTTTGAAATCAGCTGCCATGACCAGATCCAACACATCTGCTCCTCCTTGATTGGGTTCTTCACTGTGGCAGCTAGAGGAAGAAATGCAGCCGTTTCATGTAGAAGAAGAATAAAAAATAATGATAAAATATTATGGTTATTTATATACAAACCCTCAACTTTTATGTTAACTTAAATTAATGCATGCAATGCACCTAATTGGTTAACTAATTAAATGAATGTAATTCTAAGTTAATTCTAAATGCATTTAAATATGAATGCAATGCATGAATTATGTAATTAAATTAGAAATATGAATTAATCTATTTACATCCTAATTTATGCTAAATAAATGTTAGAATTAACTTAATGTCTAGGCACTTAAATACTTAAATAGCCCACAAATTTGGGCTAATCAGTAAGTTGGATCTGGCTGAGTTCCAGCTGGTTTGGGCTTCTCCTTTACCAGTTGCCTTCCTTAGTGCTAGGGTTCTAGAGATCTGGCAATCTACTTATCCCTAACACTCACAAAAACATATCAAAAAGACAATAAAAGGTAAAATGCATGTATATACTAATTTATGCCTAAAGGTAGCCCAAAAACCAATTTGCAGAGCAAAGTCCTAAGATCTAGGTTTCTTTTAATGCATAAGAATGATGATAAACTGGCATTTACCACACCCCCATGCTTATCTTTTATTAGTCTCTTAGCAAAACTTTAATTTTTACAAAATGAAATTTTGGGGAATCTATTTTTTTCGACTTTTGAGGAGAAAAAGATTATGGGACCTTGGTTGTCTAAACGCAGGAGGTACGGGATTTGTTAAGGATAAACATCAGGATTTATTTTCGGATCCAAAAATTAGACAAAAATAGGATAAATATATCCTTTAGAAAATTCACAGATTAACCCCTTGTTAATTCAAATGACATGAAATTTCTATTTTTAGAACTTTTTTGGCTCTTGAATCTGATTCACAACTTGTAATGACCTTTAAAACCTTGTGTCCATGCTTGTGAAAAGCCAACATTTATAGGGGTGTGTTTTTTATTCAAATTTGTTTTCCCTCCCCCAAGTTTATTTTTAGCTTAGTCTTACAACAGATGTATCGGGATCATCATTCCCATTACCAATCCTTGAGGGGGCTCTAGCGGCAATACTTCAAGATAGCACTGTCCATGACACCACACAGGAGCTCACAACCCCAAAACACAATGTGTTGTAAAGGAGTGCTCCAAGCAAACTCAAGCTCTTGCTCCGACACTATAGGTAGAGCACCATCCAAGACACTTGAGCTGCAAAAATTTGCTTTAATGCTCTGTCTAAAGATATGTAATATAGATATAGGCAGCGTCGAGGCGATAACATGTTGACATCACATCCTTAAAAGAAGCATTTTCCTCCTCGATAGTGGGAACTCAAACCAATGATCTGCTTCAGACTTTTACTAAGGCCAAACAAGGGGGTTTTTTCTAATTTTTAGTTGTTTTTAGGTGTTGGCTTGTGTGAAATTTTACATAGGAAGTTTCATATGAAATGCAAGTTTTTGAATCAGAAACTAAGCCAGATACTTTCCATATTACAAAAAAATGGATCAAGTCACCTGAACTATCACAAGTTCAGGTGGAATTTTAGAGAAGGATATCTGATCTAGTCTAAAAATAGACCCTGAAATTCTAATGATCAGATCCGTATCCTCATCCCTAATTTGTTAAAGATAAAATCCCATTGTACCAAAAGTGAGTTTTCAACCTTAGTCTCGATTTGAAATTTTCCCTCAAAAATTTTTCAACATTTTTATTTTTTTGGGTATGCATGAAAGAAATTAAAATCTCAAAAGAAAATGCATGTTTTTAAGTTTTGAAAATCCTAAATCGAGCATCAAAATTTTGAAAACACCCCCCCATGCTTATGATATGCAATGTCCTCATGCATTAGGAGGGAAAGAGGGAACACCTTAGTGAAAGGCGGACGGGTTTAGGATGGTCAAAACCTGGTAAAAAGAAAGAGAAAAGGAAAGTAGGAAAAAATGATGAGTTACCTCCCATCCAGTGCTATCTTTTATGCCTATTTAGCTTGGCATGAACGTATGCATGGAAGATGGAAAATCATGTAAATAGTTGGACACTTGGATGCCCTCGTAAAATGTGTCTTCTTCCGGATCCCTGGAAAATTGATTGGAAGAATTAAAGGGATCAAAGTTGGATGGAAAATAATAAGTGTGACCCGAGTCTAGCCATGGTTTGAAATTGGGTTGAATGCGAAACTTGGGTGGGTCTGGTGGTAGGTCCATTAGAAAGGATTTGGGGGAAGAATGGTGAGGGGTGGGTGTAGTTAGTGTGGAAGGGTGGGTTGGGAGAAGAGTAGGTGGGTTAGGGGAATGATCAGGGGGTCATCAGGAATAGATTTTTGGTTAAGACAAGTTCCCAAATCATAGATTTTGGCAACCACTGATTTTGAATCAGATTCCTTAAAATACTGTGGTCGGTTAGGGTATCTATCAACATTGTCTCCACCATATTTGAAATTTCAGTATCTGAGTCCTCAAAAAAATTACCATCATGGAATCTCTTGGAGGATTGAAAAATATCAAGAGTAATAGTTTGGCTTGCGCACGTGATATCCATTTTGCCTGTGTGGCAATTGATATTTTCCTTTGCAATGGCCAAAAAGGGTCATCCAAGGATTATTGGGGCATTTAGTAAAGATTCGAGTACCTCAATGTCAAGGACCAGAAATTCTGCAGGGAAGACATAATTCTGGACCTTGACTAAAACATCCTCCACAATCCCACAAGGTTTGATTGTAGATCGATCGGCTAATTGAATGTTAACCTCAACAGGTTTTAGTTCACCAATCTGAAATTCTTCAAATAAAATTGTGGGAATGATATTAACTGAGGCACCATGATCAAGGAGGGCGCGATCAAAAGTAGTATCATCAATAATCACTGAAATTAATGGCACTCCCGGATCTTTCATCTCAGGAGGCAGCTTGCTTTGTATGACAGAGCCTAATACCTCTAAAAGATGTACCTGTCCTAGATTTTTGGCCTGCCTTTTAGGAGTACAGATCTCTTTCAAAAATTTGGCATAGGCAGGTATATATTTAATGGCATCTAGGAAAGGAATATTGATTTGAACTTGCCCAAATATATCCATGAGTTCTTCTGTGGTGGGCTCAAATTTCTTTTTTCTATTGGTGGTGGGGTGGAGAGCATGTGGAAAAGGGATAGGTGTCATGTCTTGAGATTTTTGTATTTCTTTTTCTTCCTGATGGAGGAGTGGAGAGTCAATTTGCATAGGGATGGGGATTTCAGTAGGTTTTTGTGAAGGCCTGGGATCAGTGGTGGTTTTCCCACTCCTCAACGTAACTGCGTGTGCAATATGATTATTATTTGGAGGAGGTGGGGGGGCCTATGGTTGTGGAAACCTAGAAGGCTATTGAGGTGATGGATTAGTAGGAGGCTGATTCAGGTAGTGTGGATTTCTGCCCGGATACTAGTTCCTTTGGTGATTAGGGTTGGGCATGGCTTGGGAGGATAGATGTCCTACAAGTCTTTGAGTGGGAGTAACCCCGATCTGATTATTCTGATTTGTGATGGTGCGGGTTACTTCTGTCATCTTTGTCTGCATTTCCTACGGGGTTCTCATCATCTGGGCATTGATGTCTTGTTGGGATGGCCCAAGATGAAAGGTCGGATTAGACCCATACCCATTAAATTGATTGGGTTGGGGAGGAACCTGATTATTCCAGGAGTAGTTCGGGTAATTCTTCCAATTGGAAGAATTTTTAAATGGCTCTTGGATGGCAAAAATATTTTGAGTGGGGTTAAGATCTGGATAGTTGTAATTCCCTAGTGAATCATAGACAGTATCCGAATATTGGTAATAATCAGCAGGGGTAGTGTTGAGATTGTGCAAATTTTCTCTTCGCGGAATGTTAAACTGGGTTAGATGTAGAGCTTGGGTTGATGTGGTGAGTCTTTCCATAATTTTCTTTTGATTAATGTGCATCTGGTCGAGTTTTTGAGCGATCATTTGAAGATTGTCTTGGGTGACAAGGATAGATTGAGTGCCTACTTCATGAACACCAAACTGCGGGTTTGAAGTTCTGCAAAATGTGTTCATGGAAGCTTGATTAAATGACTTTTCACTCATTTCTTCAAAAAGGTCATAAGCACTCTCAGCATCCTTATTGAAGAATTACTACCACACGAGGCGTTGAGGAAACATTGGATTTGATCTTATAATCCATGATAGAAGATTTGCACGAGCTGCCATAAAGGAATCTGGTGGTGCGGGAAACTTCTTAGGAGATCTTAAAATCTTTCCCAAGAATCATGGAAAGTCTCACTAGATTTTTGTTGAAAGGTTGTAATAGATCTTCGCAAGGAATTAGTATGACCTATGGGAAAGAATTTCTTAAGGAAGGTGCTCTTGAGTTGAGGCCATGTGGTGATGGGTCGACCAATGGTCCTGAACCAGTAAGTGGCCTTATCTTTAAGAGATAACGGTAATAGCCGCATCAGCCAAATGTCTTCTTGCACATTTCGGGAACGGGTTGTTTGTGCAAGAAGAGTCAACTCTTCACGGTGGCGAACGGGTCTTCCCTAGGAAGGTCATGAAAATGTTTTATAAGGTTCAGAACCACTGGCTTGATCTCGAATCCCCCTTCCGGTATGACCACCCTTGGTCGTTCCTCATAATAAGAAGGATCATAAAAATCTTTTAGAGGAATAACAGGCTGCTGAAAGGGTGGTGGGTTTGGCCTTTGATTGGCTAGGTTTTGGATGTTCCTAGTCAATGTTTGTTGATTGGCATTCAGTTGAGCAAGCTGCTCAGCCATCATTATCAAGAGATCAGGCGAGGGGGGTTAATGTTGTGATTAAGGAAAATCAATATTAGGGAGCTCCAAATGCGGGAAGTCAAAGGTGGGGGGGTTTTGGGTGGAAGGGTCAGAATTAGGGTTAGTAGTGGGGTTAGAGGTGGGATTAGAGGTGGAAGTGGAAGGGTTAGTGGACCTATTTTGTTGATTTTCCACATTTTTAGAAGAAGAAGAAGACAGAAAAAGTGGTCTTTTTACGCGGGGGAAGAAATCAAATAGTCCTTCCAAGTGCGGATTTTGAAATCGTCGCCTGTGCATATAATGGAAAAACGGGAGGAGAGGAGAAGAGAGAGAGATGAGAGAAAGTGTGCAATTCGAACAACAAATTCTAGACCTAACTTAATTGTGACTCCCTAAAAATAACCTAAGACTTGGTCTACTTAGGAAATAAGTAATCAATAGTGAATACCCGTTATGTCAACAAATCTAGCCAAGTTGCTTAAGGGGAGGTTTGGGCCCAAGCATTTTCCAAGAAAATCCCCAGGTGCTTGTACAAACCCACGCTTGGTCGTTTGATATGGCCCCTTAGCCTAACACCAAATATAGATGATAGAATTGATACTAACTAGAGAAAACTTAAGACCTAGATAGTAAGCCTAAGTTGATGAAACCTTAGGGGTCAAGTTGCTACAAATTTTAATTAGGTATAGGATAATAAAGTGCACACGGAATGTGGAGGGCATTGGTTGGGTTATTGCCCTGTTATTTCAATGTTTTTGTGTGTATGCGGGAATTGGAAGTTGATTCCAATGAAAAGCAAGTTGTCATACAATTTTAAGTATTTCTATCTTCTAAAATTGGATTTAAGTTAGTATGTTTTAGGGTTTCCTTCTTAAGAGTTCAATCAAGTTTTTGAGATTCACAATCAAAAAGAAATCAAGTTGTATGGGTTGAGATCAATTTCCTTTTAGTTGTTTGTCTCTAAAAAAGAAAAAGAAACCCTAGTCCAATTGATCTTAGGAGAGAAATTTAACTATCAATGGATCTTTTTTAGGCTTTCTATATTAAGTAGTGGTCTAAACAGATCAAAAAACACCTCTACTTTATGGAAAATAAAATAAGGATTCCAATAAAGATTTTTTTAAGATTTTAGGAATTTGTTTGATATTTTTAGAGAATTTTTCTTTGAACTGGTGTAAAAGTCCAGAATTGATACTCGTAGGTATTTTGGACTTTTTAGTACCACCACCAACCTTATAAAATTTTGATGATTTTATGAAATGTGTAGAATTTTATAAGAATTCTAGAAACTAAATTTCACAAAAATTGGTTGAGTATAAAAATTTTAAAAATTGACAGATAGTAACAAAATAGAAAGATTAGAGGGTGTGACCCCTCTACAGTCCACAAATTTTCAAAAATTAAATACAAACCCAATTAGTCTGAAATTTGGGAAAAATGTTCCCAACGTGATTTGGAATCATTGTCCGAAATTTCAAGATTTTAGAGGACTTATGGTGTTCGAAATTGATTTTTCAAGTTTAGACAGAAGTCTGAACCCAAAAAATAGAATACCAACACTTGAAATGGAGTGGTGTTTAATGGTGCAAACAAGCAAACAATGAGCTTTAAATTGCACCACTCCACTTAATTAAGTTGTTTATGGTTTTGAAAGCCAAGTTTAGTATATTTTGGTAGTCTTTTAATGCTTTAGGTGACAAGATAAAGGGAACCAACCTAAATCCACTGGAAGACAAGGGATTTGAGTTCTTCCTTCCAGAATTCCTGCTTACTTTCTGTAGTTCCTGCACACACGAGATAGAAGAAAAGAGAAGGGGATGAGATCCAATTCAAGCAAGAGAAAAGTGATAAAAGCAAAGTTGTGCCTCCCTGGCGATGGCACCAAAAAGTGATGCGAAATTTAGAGTGATTTGTAATTAGCGTTTTTAGAGTCGTAACACGTGAAATCGCATACGCTTTTAAAATTTGTAACCTAGATAGAGGAGTATCTAGGGTCATCCAAGGATGCCAAATGTTTGCAAAAATACAACCCTTGCTTGGAAATCAAACTCAACTTTCTTTTTGGTGTTTTATATGTACGATTTTTATAGGTTTTGAAATAACGACAACACGCGAGTTTTGCTGATAGCGGGAAAACAACTAATACCTATTTTAATAAAGCAAACCCTAAGGTGACAGGTGGAGCCTCTCCACAAGCTCACCCTAGGCACGTGGATGCCTAGAGTAATTAGGGAGAGGGAGTGAAACAAATGCTAGGTAAAACTTGTAAAAAGCTACGCAACAAAAATTAAGAGAAGGCAACTTGATTTAATGAAAATTGTCTACACAAAACCTATAGAGGAATGCTTATACTCTATTTGAAAATACAAGAAAAATAAAACACAAATCCTCTAGATAAAATGGTGCTGAAGAGGGCTTCATGCTCCAAGCCAAGTAGCTCCTTGACTTGAAAAGACAACTCCTCCTTCCTTAAGATGCTCCTCCAAATGATGTCCTCCAAGGTGGAAGCCACCACCTTTAATGATCTCCTTCAAGGGTGGGCGTGCACCACCCTTGCTCTTCCTTGCCTAGCCATCCTCCTAGTGAGGGAGTGCTCCTTCTCCTTGGAGTGGAACAAGAGAGAAGAAAAAGGGGAGGAAGGCACCAAGGGGGAGGGTAGGGTGCCCCCTTAATCTTCTTCTCTTCTTCTTCTTCCTTGGCCTTGGGTATGGCGATTGTAGGGTGGAATTATACTAAAGGGAGGATTGATTTCTTTGGTGGAATGTGGTGGGTTTTTATAGAGGTGGAAGGGGGTAGGGTTGGCGTGAGTAGGTGGAGGGCTAGGATTGATTTTAGGGGTGGTTATGGGTGGTTAGGTTGATCCTAGGGCTAGGGTTAATTGGCACCACCTAAGGGGTGCTAAGGGGGCAGTTATGGTGGCCAAAAGGCACCTAAAGTTGGTGCCAATTGTGGGTCTTCTAGAAGCTGTTGAGGTGGATGGTGGAGATGGGATCAAAAGGAGATGTATGGTGGGGATTTATGGTGGTTTTGGAGGGAAAGTTGGCGCCACCTTGAAGGTGGCTTTTGGAGGTGGTGGGATGAAAGGTGGTGATGGTGGTGGCGCCAACTTGGAGTAGGGTGGAACTAGCTTAGGTGAGCTTAGGTAGGGTTGAGTTGGTGGAGCTAGCTAGGAAGGGTTTTTAGGTGGTGGATTGCCAAGGGAGCTGGAGCCTAGCTAAGCTAAGCTAAGCTAAGCTAGCTTAGCTAGTAGTGGAGTAGGCAATGGGAGCTAGGGTTTGAGGAGAGGAGCTAGACAGAAAAAGTCTGGAGCTGAACTGGAGCTGGCAGCTGCTGAAAAGGTTGGCATGGAGCTACTCTAGCTAGCTTAGCTTGCTAGTTCTTTGCAAGCTGCTAAGCCAAGCAAAAGTAAGTTGGCTTCTGCTAAAAGGAGCTAAGGTGAGCTAGGTCTGGTGCTCCCAGGGATGATCTAGCTGGTTGAGGTAGCTAAGGTAGCTTAGCTCAGCTCAGCTGAGCTAAGCTAAGTCCCTAGGAGCTAGACTTGAGCTTCCTGAGCTGAAATGAAGTCATCTTCAGCTGGCTGGAGTTGAGTGGAGTTGGATGTAGCTGGGGTGAGCTACAGTCAACTCAGCTGAGCTAGCTAGAGCTCCTTGTGAAGTAATGGGAGCTGAGATGAGCTAGATTCAGCTAAGTTGAGTTGGATCTGAGCTGACCTAAGCTAGGGTGAGCTAAGATGAGCTCTCTTGAGCTGCCATTCAGCTGAGATGAACTGAATGGAGCTAGGATGAGCTAACCCTACTCCAAGTGAGCTAAAATCCAGCTATGGTAAGCTGGATTTGGTTGAATTTCAGCTAGTTTGGGTTTCTCCTTCACTAATTGCCTTCCTGAGTGCTAAGGTTCTAGAGATCTGGCAATCTACTTATCCCTAACACTGACAAAAACATATCAAAAAGACAATAAAATGTACAATGCTTGCCTATACTAATTTATGCCTAAATGCAGCCCAAAAACCCGTTTGAGGAGCAAAATCCTAAGAGCTAGGTTTGTTTTAATGTATAAAAATGATGATAAACTGGCGTTTATCACTAGGCACGCGTGCAGGGCACTGGCGCGAGATGCGTGCAGTGGCAAGAGCACTAGCGGTGGGTGCGCGAACCTTCAGTGACATTTAGGGGCGGATTTTCAATGATGGCTTTGATGTCGCTATAGCCCATGGACAAATTTCTTCCCCTCCTCCACTATAAAAGGACCCATACCCCTCCATCCACCTTCATCTCTTCCTTTCTCTCCCTCACCACCTCCAAAGATCTAGAGAGAGCTTGTCCCAAGCCTGGGATGCTCCTCTAGATTAGAAAACCAAATATTTTTCCCGCCTCTCATCCCACTTCATGGAGCATCCCATGGCCGTCCTCTCACAACCTTTCAGGAAGTAGACGTCGCAACGCTATCCTGCCCCGTCCTCCGTCCTGTGCCACCATTCTTCTTGCTCCAGCTTCCCACCACCTTCATCTAGGCGACGTTAGAGCGAGCCATCCTTCAAGCGACCGTCAATGGGGACTCTTCTCGCCTCTCTCGATCTTTATAGCTTTGGTACTATAGTTATCTGCTTTCTTATCTACAGCAAACACTTGTTTAGATATATATGTGATCGTTTCTCTCTATCTCTCTCTCTACAAGTAGATTAGACAGAAATTATTTTGACCTAATCTCTTGCCTTATAAAAATACAAAAAAAATTTCAAAAGATAAAAACAACAAAAACAAATAAAATTAAAAGCGCAAATTTCAAAATCAAACGTTCACCTCCCTATGTTCGACCCGGGAGTCCCTTGGAGTTTCGGTATAAATTTCATTTGGTAGCGGATTTCTACGCACCATGACGGGTTTTCTAACTCAAATCTTTTCGAGTATTAAATCATGCTCATCACTTTTGCATAGTAAAGATGCTTAGCACTTATGGTCCTCTCGAGTCTTGGGTGGGTTCGGTAGCCGTAAAAAGTTGTCCCAAAACCTTGAATATGAAAAGTCCAAAAAAATTAGAAAAGAATAAAAAGAAAAAAATCCTCTTTTATGTATATAATAAGGCGAAGACTTGAGTGGTCTGCATTTTGGCAGACATCCAAGGTACTATTGAGTCTTGGCAATTTAGATCCTTAGTATAACTTTCCTACTAACGATAAACAACTTGTGCCTTAGTCATCAGATCTGAATTCTGTTCTTATAAATAACATTTAGTTTGGTTTTGCTAGGGACTAGAAAAAGATACGCATGGGGGTATGATAAGTATACATTATTTCATGATAAACTATTATGTGGGTACCTAAACTAGTTCATTACACTTAGCATTGTAAATAACGCATAACATCTATCATCCTGCATTTAGATTAATTGTTGTAAATTGTATATTAATTATCCTCTTCTATTAGCCAGGGAAAAGGCGACACATTCTTGAGCTTCAAATGACAAATCCAATTGCACAAATGGATTCAGGGTGACGATCGCAGTCCAACGTAACAAAAATAAAGTCGATTAGACCTCTGTAGCATTCACTACGAGGAAAAGAAGATGCACGACTCAGATGGTGCAACGCGTGTTGGGTCGAAATTCGTTGTAGTTTAGGAAAACATCGTGTTGCAGTATAGTGATGAAAATCGTAACAACATTTTAATTTATAAAGCTAAAAAAAAATCATGGGTTCCGAGATCATAAACAAGGAGCAAGTGTATCAATTCAATCCATTAATCACAATAATAAGAAACAATAATGCAACTACTAATGCTCAAAGTGTATCTTAGAGTAAAAATAAAAGAGAAAAATGGTGGTTGAAACCACCAAATAATCCCCAATAGTATGCACGAATCCCAATATCAGTATCTCAATTTCTCAATAGTAACCTCAAACCAACTCAGAGTCAACCATCAGACGTCAAGGACAAGGTTCAGATGGCTTAAGTAACAACCCCCACAGCTTTGAATTTGCCCAAGTGTTGGGCACGAAACTTGAGGTTCTATAGTGCAAAACCACCCCAATCCTCTCAGAATGCCCCTCTCTCTCTAGACAAAACCCAAAGTCAGATCGATTCAGACCAGCCCCAAATCGACCCAGACCCACGTGTACGTGAGCGCGTGCATGAGACCTCAACCCATGCATCTGAGGTGATAAGGCTACGAAGCAAAAACCATATAAACCAATTTTAGATTCAAGCACACCCGATATAGGACTAAATCCCAGTGACTTCTTCATGCAGCTGCAGGTGCTATCGCTCGATCAATTATTGCTAGTGTTGTCATTGGTTTGGACAACGAAGGCCTAGTAGTACTCTTGAGGGTAACCCGCGTCGACCTGGAGTGGTGGCAAGGTGTATGGGAACCGAAAAGAGGCGGGCATGGTTGAGGAAGATGATGGGGGTGGCAGAGCTCCGATGGAGTACCTGAGACAAGAAAATGGTCAAGGAGCCCCAATTAAATAGCTCAGAATGACCGCTGGAGGATGACGAGTGTTATGGAGGTGGTTTCGTGGTGTTTGATGATCGATGGAGGTGTGCCGAGGTTGGAGAGGGTGAGCGAAGGTGGGTGCATTCGACGAGGAGGAAGAGAGCTCAAAAGCCAAAATTTGTTCGGGGATTTTGCTCACTAAGGCATGGCAAAGTTCTGGGAGGTGGTGGAGGTGAGTTTGCATGCGTGTGGCGCCTACACGAGCTCGCTAGAGCTCATGCCAGATGTAGGGAAGACGGTGCTGGAACTGCATTTGTAGTGACTGGACCTTGAGGCTAAGGGCATAGAAATGATCTAGAGAGGGAGAGAAAGAGTTTGAGGGGACTTAGGAGAAGAGAGAGAAAGGGAAATGTTCGACGTTGGTCGGCCAGACACGAGTGAGACGAAGAAGTTCAGCGAGAGAGAGCAGCAACGACGATGGCAGAGAGCGCACTTCTTGTGGCTGGCAAGGAGCGGAAGAGAGAGTAGAGGAGGGTCGTCCAATTTCATTGTTGAACGGCCAGAGGAGGGAGGCGAAGGAGATCGTCAGAGCTCAAGAAGATGGTGGCTAGAGGAGGAAGGAGAGGGTAGTTTCTGATTGTTTCTTGGCTGAGGAAAGTGGGGAATCGAGGTAGAGTTTAAACATAAGAGGTCTCAACCCTTAATTGTAAGAAAATAGTGGGATTGCCTAGCTAATTTTGCAAGAAAGATCCACTAATCTTCGAGCTTCACCAGAGACTATCAGGCTAAACATGGATCTTGGAAACTAGTCCAATTGATCTGTCTTGATCTTGCGACCAATCCCTCTAAATTTGGAGGGATTTGATGTTGATTCGAGGGAGTTATTCTCCCTAGAATCTCGACAGCGGTGGGTTGAGATACTGTTCACACAATAATGGCAATAGGGACCTAAATGTAAATATGATGACAAAGTTAGGGGCCTATATGCAATAAACTTGAAACCTAGGGGTCTGAATGTGAAGAATAGAGATTTTAAGGACTAAAATGTAAATTAGGTCAAGATAGACTCTGATTGGGCCCAAATTTTGGTGTTAACCTAATGTGGACCCAAGGAATCTAATGGTGAACTTAGATTTGAGTTTTGAGCATGTTTGACTACAAAAATTGCATAGGCACCCAAACTAGAGCAAATTCCTGTTTGAATCTCTATTCTAGGTCAAAATAGGTTCAGATGGTCAAAGTGAAGGTACTAAACCTCTTAAAATATTTTTCAATGATTTTTATGAGGTTTAATTGATTTTATCTCGACCAAAACCACTTCAATTTAAGCGAGAATGATAATTAGGGTTTTTAGTCCTGTTTTCAACCTTCAAATGCGTAAAACCCTGATCCAGTAAATGTGAACCCACTCTTTAGTCATTATGTTCATTTGAACTTCAATTAACCCCTGAGTAACCCCATGGTTAATTTGCACTTGCGATGTGCTGTTGGAACAACAGAATTAACCATGTTTTCTTATCTTCTCAAATCAAATCAGTGTTCAACTGTGACCCTCAAATGATCATTAAGGAGTATTTATTTTTGAATTTGACTAATTCTAGATAGTTAGGACCCATGATGTTGTTACCATCATTCCTTTATGCCTAGCTTTTGCTAGTCCCTAGCAAAAGCCTACAGACCAAACCAGATCTCTAAGCCGGATTTTAACCGTCAGGATGCCTTACTGAGCTGCACCTCTAGAAGTTAGATCAAAATACCAATAATAGGCCTAGAAGTACTCAAGTAGTAGCCAAGATCCAGACCTGACCGACCTCAGCCTTGGGTCTGCTGTGAAGGTTTCTAAGGCCCGCAAAAACTGCCCAGATGTTCGTTGACCCCAGTGGTTAAAGCACCCCTAGGTAATTGTAGCAAGTCTAGGTTTACTTTGCCTGTGCATTTTTTATAAGAGAGATAGAGGGATATTTATTTTGAGAGCTTTCTCTCTTTTCTTTCTATATTCCCCTAAATCCAACATCAGATTGGCCCTAAACATGGTCTATATCATATTCCTTATCCCTACCATCAATCCTCAAAGGTCCCTAACTTTCGATGCTTTGGGATAGCACTGCCCATGGCAACCCCTAGAACCCTAGCTTTCAACACTTCGGGATAGTGCCGCCCATGATGTTCTGTAGCTAAATTTAGGCCCTAGCAGTCAATATTTTGAGATAATCCCGCCCATGGCACCTGAACCAGCACAAGGTGCTTACGTGTCCCTAGTAGGATATTTAGATATCCTAGGAGACATGCACTGAGGAGACGATATGTTATTATGCATCTTCAAGGGGAGTATTTTTCATTCCACCTCTCTGTGTAGGGAACTCATCCAATTAACTTATGTTTTCAAGCCGTTCTTAAGCCAGATTTTTGGGAAAACAGTTTTCATAACAGAACAATTTTGGCATTATATTTCATTAAACGCACCGAACTAGACTGGTGTGATTTTTGGGTGCTTAGGCTACCCAGTCCCGCAAACCAAAGGGCAAGCAACAGGGTCGAATAATCCCTAAGCCTTAGACTTAATACATCAGCCATGCACTTTTCTCAACCTCTTGAGGATTAATCCTGATCTTAACAAATACATGAGTATTTAAGCCCTAGAATAGGCCCAATAGGCCTAAAGTTAATATCCGACACTAATCTCCTAAGTTTTATCCTTTTCAGGTCTTAATTCATTATCTGATCCGACTTAGAACTTAGGTAAGTTCCATACTTAATTAAGGGACTATCACAATCTTTTTCTTTTGTTTTCTCCTTTTTCTCTATTTTTTCTCTTCTTTTTTCTTCCTCTGTTCAGATATTTCAGCTCTCAAAATTATCCTCCTTTTCTCCTTTTTTTTTTTGAATGAAACTCCATGAATCGAATTTCACAGCATTTTACACTTTAATACCCCCCATGCCTAAGATTTGCAATGTCCTCATTGTAAATTAGGTGAGTTTAAGTTTAGCTTAGATCATACATTAGAGCAAGTTTGGTGGGTGGCGATTGGGTCGAGATGACTGTTGCAAACAACTTCAAGCTCTGATACAAGTATCAAAGGTGGAGTCGGCTGTTCTAATAGACAAACCTTAAAGTGTAATATGACTTCAGCTCAGAGATAGGTCAAAAGGGTCATGTGTTTTTTTTTTCAAAATGAGGGGTTGCCTCCCATTAAGTGCTAAGTTTAACACCATCAACTGGGTGCAATGTGGCTAAGGGAGAACGAATATCAAAAGATGCTACAACTAGATTCGAATCAGTGAGTTCAAGGAACGGTTTCAGTCTCTGACCGTTCACAACAATTGGTTCTGAGTCATGGTTGAGTTCATTGCTTTCGACAGCTCCATTTCTGAAGATTCATCAGATGACAAAGGGTCCGATCCATTTTGATCTCATTTTTCCTAGGAAGAGCTTGAGCTTGGCATCAAAGAGGAGCACTTTCTGACCAAGATGGAATGATTTTCATGAAATGTGCCTATCATGGAAGGCTTTGACCCACTCTTTGTAGATACGCAAGTTCTCATACACATCATTGCGTAACTCCTCGATCTTGCTCATTTGCAACCGGCGGTGGATTCCAGCATTCATGAGATCTAGATTGCACATCCATACTGCCTAATAGGCTTTATGCTCCATCTCTATAGGGAGGTGACATGCCTTCCCGTACAAGAGCCTGAATGGAGACATTCCTAGCTGGGTCTTATGGGCAGTCCTATCAGCCCATAAGTCTTTCGGAAGTCAGGTGGACCAATCTTTTCTGTCAGGTCAAATAGTGACCTGAAGGATTTTCTTGATTTCGTGATTGGATAGCTCAGCCAATCCATTGGTCTAGGGGTGGTAAGGATTCAAGATACTATGCGACATCTTGTACTTTTTATCAGGGGCTAGAAGTGCACATTCACGAAATGAGACCCGCCATCGCTGATGATGGCCGTAGGAACCCCAACACTGGAAAAGATGATCTTCTGAATGAATTGGAGAACAACCTTATGATCATTCATTCTCGTGGGTACGGTTTCGATCCATTTCAAGATGTAGTCAATAGCAAGTAAGATGTACTCGAAATCGTTAGATCCTAGAAATGGTCCCATAAAATAAATTCCCCATATATCAAAGATCTCGCACACGATAATAAAATTCAAGGGCATCATATTACATGGGCCCACGTTGCCGAGGGTCTAACAACGAGTACATGCCTTACAGTAAGATTACACATCTTTGAACATTATGGACCAAAAGAACCCACACTGAAGGATCTTCACTACAGTTTTACGCTCAGAGTAATGGCCACCGCAGGCCTGGTCATGGTTTAACGAGATGACATCATTAACCTCGTCGTCGAGAATGCATCTTCGGATTACTTGGTCATTACTAATGTGAATAGATAAGGATCTTCCCATACAGAGTACTTGGCATCAAAAATCAACTTGTCTTGCCGAGAGGTCACCCAATCAGGTGAAACTTTCTCCATAACCAAGTAATTCACGACATCAACGAACCAGGGAAGTCCATTAATGACCAAGAGATGTTCATCCAGAAAATGCTCGGTGATAGGTCCGGATAGGTCAATGATCAAGAAGGAAGGAGAGACAAATGGTCAGCTACCACATTCTGCTTTCCCACCTTGTCATGAATTTTGAGATCAAATTATTGCAACAGCAAGATCTAGTGGATTAATCTAGTTTTCGGGTCCTTCTTCATAAGTAAGTGCCTCACCATAGAGTGATCCTAATAAATGATGACATGGGCTCCCAGAAGGTATGATCTGAATTTCTCCATACTGAATACTATAGTCAGTAGGTCTTTCTCCGTAATCATGTAATTACACTAAGCCTCGTCTAGTGTCTTCTGGAGTAATATATTATGACCAATTTTCCATTGATTTTCTACCCCATCACCGCTCCTACTGCATAATCAAACGCATCACACATGATCTCGAAGGGTTGAGACTAGTCAAGGGATTGTAGGATTGGAGCTTGGGTAACTCGATCATGCAAGATTTTGAATGCATGAATGCACTTGCTTTTCATCTCGAAAGGCATGTCCTTCGAGAGAAGATTCGTTAAGGGGCGCACGATTTTTAAGCAATCAGATATGAATCAGTGATAGAAACTGACGTGCCTAAAAAATGATCTGATGTCATTGATCATGGCATAGGTAATTTGGAAATCAGACTCACCTTGGCTCGATCAACTTGGATACCTCTCTCAGATATAAGGTGTCCAAGCACAATGCCCTCAAGAACCATAAAGTGGCTCTTTTCCCAAGAAAGAACTCAATTTTTTTTATGCATCTTTGGAGGATCTAGACCAAGTGCAAGAGGCAACCATCAAATGATTCATCGAAAATCGAGAAGTCTTCCATGAAAACTTCAAGGTATTTACCTACCATATCAGATAATTTGGCTAGCATGCACCACTAAAAGGTGGTAGGTGCATTGCAAAGGCCCAATGGCATCCAACGGAACTCGTACGTACTGTAGGGGAAGGTAATGGTGGTCTTTTCTTGATCTTCGGGATAAATTGCCACTTGGTTGTATCTGGAGTACCCATCTAGCAAACAAAAGAACTAATTTCCTGTCAGTTTCTTGAGAATCTAATCAATGAACGGGAGCAGGAAATGGTCATTCTTCATGGAGGCATTCAGTTTCCGATAGTCTATGCAGACTCTCCACGAGTTCACAATTCGAGTTAGGATGGTCTCTCCATATTCTATTGTAATCACAGTAAGCCCTACCTTTTTAGGCACAACTTGGATGGGACTCACCCAGCGGCTATCTGAGATTGAGTAGATGATTCCTGCATCGAGCCACTTGATGATCTTCTTTTTCACAACCTCCTATAGATTCGGGTTTAGTCGTCTCTACATTTCTCGAGATGGTCATGAGCCCTCTTCGATATAGATACGGTGGGTGTAATACGAGGGACTTATTCTAGTCATGTCATCTAGAGTCCATCCAATGGCCCTTCGATGTTGCTGGAGGATAAAAATTAGCTTTGTTTCCCTTTTAGGAGTGAGTCGGGAATTGATAATCACAAGAAACTTTGATTTGAACCCAAAAGGACATACTAGATGATCCGGAGGGGCTTTAATCCAAGCACCAAGTTATCAGCAGTGAGTGTAGGTTCAAGATTGGCCTCAGAAGATAGGGTGGAAGCTACGGATACATCTGGATCAGCTTTGGGCTTCTCAATTTATGGGTCAAGATCTTCTTGTGGTTGAGGTTCTAGGAGAATCGAGTTTTCCTCTGTAATCGGGTCCTCAATCAGAGAACTTATGTCACAAACTTTTTGATTACCCCACAGTTTATTCCTTTTTGGGCCTTAAAGATATCAATCCTCAATGTCTTACTCATGAATTTCAACTCGATCCGACCCTCTTCGAAATTGATGTTTGCCCTAGCTGTGGCTAGGAACAATCTCCCCAAGATGATCAGTGTCTCTCAGATTTTGAAGAGTATCCATGTCTAATACAAGGAAGTCCACCGAGAAGTAGAAATCTTGTATGCTAACTAGAACATCCTCGAGAACTCCTCTTGGTGACTTTATTGATCTATCAGCTAGCTGTAGAGTCACCTCAGTCGATTTGAGCTCGGTTTCCTCAAAATGATCCAGTAGGGATGTGGGAATTAGATTTATGGAGGCTCCTAAATCCAATAAAGCTCGATCAAACTCTAGGTCACCTATCTCACAAGAGATCAGAGGGGTGCCATGATCTTTCACTTTCTGTGGGATTTTGCTCAAGATGATAGAGCTAGCT
The DNA here is from genome assembly GCA_037157565.1 of Thalassia testudinum. Taxonomy (NCBI): domain Eukaryota; kingdom Viridiplantae; phylum Streptophyta; class Magnoliopsida; order Alismatales; family Hydrocharitaceae; genus Thalassia; species Thalassia testudinum. The sequence continues at coordinate 64,232,903 of JAZHRO010000025.1, read as the reverse complement.
TGCTCATATAACATAATCGGACTCCCATCTTTGTTTCACGGCTTACGCTCTAGTGTACTTAGGTCTTTCAGAAATCACGCATAAGCCGATACGTGGCGGATCACATCCATCAAGGGGATGTTTATTTGGACTTGCTCAAAGAGCTTGACCAAGTCTTCCTTGAGTGCCACGAGTTTGGGTTTCCTGTTTCGTTCGGTCAAGGCCTTGGGAAATGGAACCTCTATTGGTTCCACTAGGATTGGTTCAAGCTTTGAATCTAGGATAGGTGTATCCTGGATGACCATCCTAGGGGTAGGCTCTAAACTACCAGGGCTGGAGTGGCTAGGATAAGGTGGATCCTGAGTCATTTTGCCACTACGTGTAGTAACAACATTTAGGCTAGCCTAGTTTGGGTTTGAAGGTGACAAGAGTGGTGGTTGTTGCTGATATCCCACATAACATGTGGAAGCCTCAATCCCGTCGGGTGATGGAGAAGAAGGGGCATGATAGACATAGTGAGCTTGGCCCTGATTCAGGTTCATAGCACACCTCTGGTTTGGCACGTTATTCAGATTTGACAGAGGTTGGGAAGGAAGTGCACCATGCTGGTGAGTCCCAGCCATTTGTGCAAGTTGATTTCAAACCTCTATGATCTCTTCTTTGTGTTGTCTATGCATAGCTGCATTAATCTTCTAGATGTCAGCAAGGGCCTGCCAAATCAAGCTCATTTGATCTTCCTTGGTAGGCCCAGATTGGTAATTCAGGTTGGGCCTAGGCTGAGCAGGCTAATATGGTTGCGGAGTTTATGGTCAGGGTTGGAGTTGAGGTCTCGAGTTCTGATTATTTCCCGACCACACGAAGTTCAGATGATTGCACCATCCAGGGTTATATGAGTTGGAGAATAATCATTATAGATGGTGTGGAGATCCTCGCAAGTCTGAGGAACTCCAAAGTAATTAGAGTATGAGGGTTCAAAGTTCCCCCAACTAGAGTAGGATGGTCCAGAGTTTCCTCCGAAACTAGGATCAGATAGGTTTGGATACGTGTCCATCCCCCGATATGCATGGTGGTGAATGTTATGAACTTCCTCCCAACCCGAGGGTGGCTATGCATACACATTTTTCTGTGTAGAGGTGGCTCTCTAGACATGTCGAGTCAATTCATCCATTTTTTTCTCGATGATAGAGACCTTATCCAGGCTACTAGCCACCAACTCCAGGTCAATGGATGAGAATAGGTCGCATGTCTTGTGTGCCCCTCGTGTGTTTGTCAATGCTTAGGTGGTCGTCCGATCGAACACACCCATAGACTCATTGTTTACAGAGTTCTCACACATGTTCTTGAGAATCTCCCAAATAGTGTCTTCATGCTAACCCATGATGTTGCCACCACAGGTTGCATTGATAAATAACTTGATATCCTCACAGAGTCCCTGGTTAAAAGACTAGACTTGTTCCCATTTAGGAACTCCGTGATGGGGGAATTTTCACATGAGATCCAAAAAGCGATCCCATGCCTCATGAAGTGGTTCTCTCGCATTTTGCATGAAATGCGTGATCTGGTGCCTCAAGGCATTGTGAGACCAACTGGGAAGAATTTCTTCAGGAATTCATATTGGAATTCCTCCCATGTGTTAATTGGTCGAGTCGGGGTTTGATACCAATGGGCAACCTTATCCATAAGAGAGAACATCTTCATGACCAGGATGTCCCAGTTCTGAACAAGTGATCCAAAGGTCTGGGCTGGATGTTTCAACTATTTGATGTGCTAGAAGGGATCTTCGTAGTTCAAGCCATGGAATTTAGGGATCACATTAATTAGATTCAGCTTTAATTCAGTGTCAGGTCCTCCAACTGGGATTTGCACCTTGGGTTTGATCGCAACTGTTGCAGGATTGTAGTGATCTCGCATCTGCGAACACTGCAAGGGATTCATGAATGCATGGAATAGATCAGTGAGGCACTGTAATTGATTCTAAACATTGGGCACTTCTTGATTCTCCATGGATGCATATGATGGAGAGTCGGGCTCAGATGTGGAAGGATCTAAAGAGATCTCAATCTAATCAGATGAGAACACAAATAATTGGGTTGGGGCTTGACCCCGATGAGAGTGAACTATTAATGGAGGCCTCAAGATTGGTCTTAAGGACCTCCTCGCATACATGCACTATGGAATCAGATGAGGGACAAAATGTTTATTGGACCCAATCGAGACACCCAACAAAGCTCAATGACTATGGAGGTTCGAGGCGGATGTTACCTTTGGATCAGAAACTTACCCACCCAAGAATTACCTACCCTTGGTGTGGTTGCTTGTGTGGTCGATCTTCAGATTCACCTACAATAATACAACAAATTAGATATAGCAACTCACAATTAAATAAGAAAGTGTGATTAGTGAATGAAATGAGCAACAACGCCAAAATGTTGGGTCGAAATTCATCATAGTTTAGGAAAGCATCGCATCGTAGTATAGCAACGAAAATCGTAACTACATTTAAATTTATAAAGCTTGAAAAAAATCATGAGTTTCGAGGTCGTTCGCAAGGAGTAAGTATAGAAATTCAATCCACTAATCACAGTAATCAGAAATAATAATGCAACAATTATTGCTCAAAGTGTATCTTAGAGTAAAAATAAAAGAGAAATATGGTAGTTGAAACAACCAAATAATCCCCAACAAAAAGCATGAATCCCAATATCAATATCTCAATTTCTCAACAGTAACCTCAAACCAAGTCAAAGTCAACCATCATACGTCGAGGCCAAGGTTCAGACGGCTTAAGTAACAAGCCCTACAGCTTTGAATTTGTTCAAGTGTTGGGCACGAAACTCGAGGTTCTACAGTCCAACCCCCTCCTAATCCTCTTAGAAAACCCTTCTCTCTCTCTATAGATAAAACCCAGAGTCATACCAGTTCAGACCAGCCCCAAAACAGCCCAGACCCGTGTGCACGTGAGTGCTGGAGAGGGCGTGAGTGAGCATATGCATGGGACCTCACCTCATGCATCTAAGGCGACATGGCTACTAAACAAAAACTATGTAAACCAATTTTAGATTCAAACACGCCCAATGTGGGACTAAATCCCAGTGTCTTCTTCACGCAGCCGCTGGTGCTGTTGCTCGATCAATTACTATTGGTGTTGCCGTTGCTTTGGCTAATTGAAGGCCCAGCAGTTCTCCTAAGGGTAACCCACATCGACCTAGAGTGTTGCAAGGTGTATGGCAGCCGGAAATAGGTGGATGTGGTCGGGGAAGATGGTGGCGGTGTCAAAGCTCCAGTGGAGTACCTAAGACAAGAAAATGGGCGAGGAGCCCCAATTAAAAAGCTCAAAATGATCTCTAAAGGATGGCGAGTGTTATGGAGGTGATTTCGTTGTATTTAATGGTTGGTGCAGGTGTACCGAGGTTAGAGAGGATGAGCAAAGGTGGGTGTGTTCGACAAGGAGGAAGAGAGCTCAAAAGCTGAAGTTTATTTGGGGCTTTTGCTCAATGAGGCACAGCGAAGGTGTGGGAGGTGGTGATGGCGAGTTTGCATGCGTGTGGCGTCGATGCGAGCTCACTGAAGCTTGTGGAAAATGTGGGGAAGACGGTGGTGGAACTGCATTTGTAGTGACTGGACCTAGAGGCTAAGGGTGTAGAAATGATCTAGAGAGGGAGAGAAACAATTTAAGGGAACTTAGGAGAAGAGAGAGAGAGAGGGAAGCGTCCGATGTTGGAAAGCCGGATGCGAGGGAGACGACGAAGTTCAGCGAGAGTGGGCGACGACAATAAGGGTGGAGAGCACTCTTACTGTGGCTGGCAAGGGGTGGAAGAGAGAGAGGTGGAAGGGGGACCATCCAATTTGATGGGTGGACGGCCAGAGGAGGGAGGCGAAGGAGGTCACTAGAGCTCAAGAAGATGGTGGCTGGATGGTGAGCTTGTTTTCGCAATAGAAAATCAAGGTTTTGGAGAACCCACCCTTGTATTCATGAAGATCGCTACCAAATAAATTTTAAATCGAAACTCAAGATGAGCCCCGGGGCAAACACAGGGAGGCAAACAATTGGTTTTGAGAAATCTGTGCTTCAATTTTATTTCCTTTTGTTGTTTTTATCTCTTGCAATTTTTTTTTGTATTTCAATAAGGTAAGAGATCAGGTCGTTAATGTATACCTAATCTACTTGCAAAATAAGATAAAGAGAGAGAGAGAGAATATCAATGTATATCGAAAAGAGTTTGATACAGATAATTCAAGATAATTACAACTAGACTAGAAAGCAAAAAAAGATAGAGGTGAGAAGAGTCCCCCTCGACGTCTGCTTGGAGGAAGACTCGCTCTGACGTCACCTGCATGAAGGTGGTGGGAAGTTGGAGGAAGGAGAACGACGGTGGAGAAAGGAGGATGGGGTAGGACGGCATCGCGGCGAGGATCTTCTTCCCTAAGTGGTGAGACGATGACCACGGGATGCTCCATGAAGGGGGATGAGAGAAGGGAAAATAATTTGATTTTCTACTCTAGAGGAGCATCCCAGGCTTGGGACAAGCTCTCTCTAAAGCCTTGGAGGTGCTGAAGGAGAGAAAGGAAGAGATGAAGAATGGGAAGGGTAGGGGTCCTTTTATAATGGAGGAAAGGAAGCATTTTGTGCATGGACAATTAGCGACGTCTATAAACATCGTTGAAGATCCATAACAATTGTCGTTGAAGGTCCAGCTTGCGTGCCTGCGCATGGTGCTGCTGACACTCACTCCACGCGCCCGTGTCCCACGCGCCCGCTGGAGCTTCGCTCGTTACGCGCTCATGCATTACGCTCGCCTACGCGATGCGTTGCATGGCTAGCACATGCATGGTTGCTGTTGCCCTTAGGCGGCTTGGAGAGTACCACTTGGTGCAATCTGGGTTGTCTATCTTCTTTCCTTTGTAGGTGGCACCACGAACGTCAGATTGGGTCGATTTTCACGTTGTTGGGTTGTGATCATCGATTCGAATCCATCCATGTGGTCAGATTTGTCATTTGAAGCTCTGAATTGTGTCTCATAGTCCCTTGGCCGTGATCTTCCTCAGACTGCATAAGGTGCTACGAAATTTTGATCAAGATGTTTTCAGATGTGTTGGACTCCGATCATCGTCCTAATCTAATTCATATGGTCGGATCGTAAATTCAAGGCCCCGAAATAAATCTCCTCTCCTAACCACAAAAGCACATGAATTAACCCATAATTTATACAAACTACTATAAATGCAGAATGATGCATGCTATGCAATATTTATAATATGGAATGCATATCTAAGCTTAGGACATGCATAAATAGGCATTTTAACCTTAATAGATGTGTCTATATCATACCCCCATGCCTATCTTTTGTTAGTCCATATCAAAATCAAACTAAATGCTATGTTTAAAAGGAGAAGTAAGACTCGATCGCTTAAGGCATTAGTTGTTTATTAACAAAAGGAAATTTCAACTAAGGTCCTAAACTACAAAGACTCGATAGTGCACAGGTGCCTGCCAAAATGCAAGTCGCCCAAGTCCTCGCCTTATTTTGGAAAGGGAAGATACATTTTTCTATTTTTTTCTTCTTTTCTATTTTTTTTGGATTTTTGAGTTTAAAGTTACGAGGTAGCTTTCTACGACTACCCAACCCACCCAAAACTTGAAAAGAACTTCAAGTTCTAAGCATCTTGTGAAAAGTGATAGACTCACTAAGAGGTCATTAAAATAGACTTCAGGTTTCTACGACCCTAGGTGATGTTAAGAGTTTCTACCTAAAGGTTTATCTTTCCGATCTATAGCTTTCTCCCTACTTTTTTTATTTTCTATGGGGTCAACACAAGGGCAAAGCAGTGTATATCTCCCCAATTTATTCTACTTCCCAGATTCTTCCCTAAGTGTTTTGGGAATTATTTGTGCATTTTTGTGAGATGGGTTATGGACAACTAACTAATGGGTTGTTACCCACGACAACTTGCCAGCCATACTCGTGCGATGAAGTGTGGCTTATTTTATTTTATTTTATTCTCCTTTTTCTATTTTTCTATTTTTCTTTTTCTTTTTAGGTATCATTTTTTTCTTTACTTTTTCTAAGTAGTTGGCTTCCCTAATCCAAGATTTACCTAAAGGCAGTAGAAAGAGTATGGTCATGTAGCTGAGCTCTGGACAGTCGGCCAATGGGTTGTTACCCATGACAACCTGCCAGCCATACTACCCTAGAAAGTTCATTAACTACCTAATTTCCATAAAATCGTCGAAAAGTGAGTTAGTGCAAATAGTGTGTAGATGCTTTAAACATAAAGTTTCCTCAAATCAGAGGGCAGGTTAATAAGTCGTGTACTTATCACCCCAATTTATTAGCCAAATTAAAGTAAAATTGACTTAGCGAGGACTCGAGACACAGACCCACATTTTAGTGGACATTTGGGCTAATTAAGCCTAAAGACCTGAAGAGTCTAAGTGTTCAGGTCCTAAAGTAACATCTCCTAAAGTTAACAACACTTAATGTCTAAGTTCTCTTTCCTAATTCTTTTTTTTTTTTTCCTTTTTGAATTTTTAATTTTTTTAAGAAAATAAAGGAAATTCCACGAAGCTAACAAAATAATTTTAGGAGTAAGTATCCACCCCCCCTTACCTAAATGATGCAATGTCCTCATTGTAAAAATAAAGACATGAAAAAGGTAGAATAAACAAAATATCACCTGAATTTCATGAAAATCCGATCATCTCCGCAAAGAGAAAGGAGTATACACATGTGCTAAGTTTATTGCCTTTAGCTTGGCATGGTTCATAAGTAAAGAAGACATTAAAAGTTTAAAAGTGCAAGACAAAATTAGAATAAGAATGTTGATTTTGGGAACTGCAAAAAGAAGATGTCCATAGATGTGGACCAAATTGTGATGTAGACCCATGCCCCAGGGTCGAGTGGTTCTAAGGTTCTGGATGAAAATCTCCCAGAACTGGAGATTTTGTGTTTGCGGGACCAGGCTAGTGGTTTTGTGGTGTGCAACCCAAGTCTAAAGTGGAAAACAATAGGTAGATCTAGTTTAATAGATTCGTGCATCCACTTAGAGTTCAGCTCAGAAAGATAGTCCATTATTATGTACTTGGGTTGCACATCAAAGATATCATAAGGGTCCTCATAGAAGGTTGGTGGTTTCAGACACAAAGGAACCCTTAGATCAAGAACTCTATTTCCCCCGGAATTCACTTCCCATAATTTAACTTCCAAACTCCTCTCCTCTAAAATCAATGTGTCCGAGTCCTCTAAATCGTTATACACCCCATCAAAGATATCCAAGTCAAACAATTGTGGCTTAATCAGGATTGGCTTGGGTCTAGTTATCTCAAGAATCTCATTGTTTAGTTTTTTAGGGTGTGGTTGAGGAATGGGGCTACTAATTAATCATCAAATAACTCAGGATCGGAATCCTCCATGTTTGCCCCAATTGGATCATAATTCTCAATTATTGGGCTATCAAATGGTTCATCAGATTCCTCAGGCCTGTTTGTCTCACTAAAATTATCTTCCATAATCTCAAGTGAGACTTCACTAAGAGATTCCTTACCCTCATAATCAAAGAATTCATGATCCTCATTTATATATGTCTCAAAATCGTCTATCATTTCATGGTCCATGGAGACGTATTTTTCTTTGTTCCTTGGCTTATGGATCTCGGGTGAGAAGCTTAGTTCATCCTCAATGGGTTACTCTAGATCAACCTGGTCATCTCCGATCTCAGAAAATGTGTCCCCCCCCTGACAGGAGCCTGAGTGGATTCTGACGTTGGCTCTCCTGCAGCGAGTTCATCCTGAGAATCATCCCAAGATTGGACTAAGGAAACTACAAATTTCATCCTCAATCTTGACAATTTCCCTAGCAAAAACACACCCAGGCCCTTATCCTCAATATCTTGGAGCCAATCCAATAACGAACTATTCTGATCATCAATCATTTGAATCAGGGGCTCCAATTCTTCATTGCGGGGTATTGGCTGGGTTTCTAAAGATCAAATGGTGTTCCTCAAGTTAGCCAACACCCTATCTTGAACCTAGTTCACCTGAACTGAATGGTTCGATTCAAGGTTGGGTGGATTTGGGTCCTCCCTGATACTAGGTCGTTTCTGGTTCAAAGAATGGTGGTGACCTATGTTTAGCATAATCCTAGGGAGGGTAGGTGTTATAATCATCATATCCTTCCTAATTGTAGATCGAGTTGGTTTGTTCATAAGAGGGCGGTGATCTATAATCAGTGCAACTCTAGGAAGGATAATAATCATAATCATGATGTCCAGGGTTAGGTCCTAGACATTGAGGTCCGGAATCATATCCTCAATCAAAGTTATCCCGACTAGTGGATGGGTAGTCGTAAGTTGAGTTAGGATAGTAAACATCTTGGGGATAAGTGGTGGCAAAAGGGTAGGATTGGAAATGTATGTAGGATGTGGAAGGATACATAGTAAAGTGTGTGGGAAAAATAGAAGAGAGAAAGGTGTCCAATAGTACAATCAACAAAACCTATCCTTAAGTGGGTAGTCTAATAACCTACCGACTCCCAGAACCAGTCTTGAGTTGGAATAAACAATTTGGTCTACTTTTATTCGGTCAACCCAACCAGTTAGAGGGACAGGTTGGGGAGAAGGTTTTTGCTTTGACTTGCGCCTCCGACTCCTTTGATACCCCCCAACCATGGTCGTTTAACACTACTCCCCTAGTTAGACATCAGATGGACTAGTAGAAGCAGATTAATCGAAAAAAAATCTCAATAGGATTCCCAAAGAGCAAGTTAATTCTTAAAGCCAACATCTACTCAGTTTTAATTAGGCTTGGGATGATTGTGCTCTTGGAATGTGGTGGGCCCTTAAGATGGGTTATGCCCCTAATAATCAGTTTAAAAATGTGTGTGTGTTCACAACCAGGGTTTTCAAACAAGGTTATTTGATGATGTGTCTTTTAGTGTTTAACCTTATTTAGTAGCTTTTAGTGTTTAATCTTTAGGTGCCTGTTGACAAGATTTCAAGGAGATTTAAATGCATCTCGTTGTAGTAAAGACTCCTAAATAACTCTTCAACAAATAAAATTTATAACTCTAAAATCTAGAAATGAAGTCTGAGGTCAAACACAGGGAACAAATAGGAATTCACACACTAATCTCAATTAAAATATAAATGAGCACAACAATTGATGCACTATAAGATATTTCAATGAATACTAATCTATCACATTAAGTATTCAATGAAGATCAATGTATCTAGAGACAAAAAGAAACCTAGAATAAAATAATGGTAATTTAGATCACCAATTATTATCCTAAGCACATGTATATCAATTACTCAATGATGTCAAATAAATGAACAGTACTTAGACGTCTGATCTAAGAATCAGACGACATAACTATCACCTGCTACAGTACTCTTCTCTGCTTCTATTGCTCTCTTTTTCTTCTTCTTTTTGGCTTTTCTTCTTCTACCTTCTCTTCTTTTCAGACACAGCCAAGGGTTTTCTCCTTTTCTTTCCTCTGCAAGCCTTCTTTTTTCTTCTTCCTTGGCTTCTCATGCACAAGGGTCGAGCTTTCTCTCTGAAGAGCAAAACCCACCCTCCCCTGCTCTCTCTTTCTCTTACCTTCCTCCTCTCCTCTTTCTCTCAGATAGTCGGGTAATTAGGTACGGGTCAACCCGGGACCAGGCCAATGGGCATGGATCGCAGCTGAGGAGTGAGGGATAGGTTGGGTTGGGTGTGCGAGTGTGAAGGAACCTCACCCCATGTTTGGAGACAATAAGGCGCTGTGACAAATTCAATTTATGTGCTGCAGTGTGCTCTTGTCCTTATGATGTGGGACTATCCCACAAGCCTCTTCTCACGTGCAACTATAGTGAGATGCCTCATTCAATTGGCATAGCCACTGGTGATGTCGTCTCCAATTGACCACCTACTAGTGGTTCTTAGGTGATTCCGCACTGCCTAAAGGTGTCACCTGGGGCGTGCATGACCTGGAGCTCGAAGAACGTGGTGGCGGTAATGGCAGCGACGACGGAGCAACATGTACCTGAAATACATCAATACGACCTCTCGACCTAATTAAAATAACTCAGGACCATTGCCGTAGAGCGTGGAGTGCATTGACGGTGGTCTCGTGGCGTGTGGAGGTGTGTGGTGGTCGGACGGAGTCAGGGACGGAGGCCGATGATGGGTTTGTCCGGTGGCGATTGTGGGAGGTCAATAGGATGAAATAAGAGAGGGGTTTTGTGCAAGAATGAGTGGCAGAGCTTTTGGGAGTGTCGGAGAGGCGTGTGGCGGTGTGTAGTGAGAGAATGGCCTTGCCGGAGGTATGGTTGGAGATGAAAGAGATGACGATGAACGGCGGCGTCGGGGGTTGTTTTTGGATTTTTGATAAAGGTAATGATAAGAGAGGAAGAAAGGGTCCTAATTACCTACTCTAAGGGACGAAAGGGATAGGAAGGACACCAGCTTTGGCTGGCCGACCCCGTGGAAGAGAACTTCTTAGGAGGGGGATGGCGGCGACGACAGGGAGAGGATGGCCCTCATTTTGACTAGCAAGGCGAAGAGGAAGATGAGGAAGAGGATGAGTAGGCCAATTTGGCTGTTGGCTACCCTTAAGAAGACAAGGAAGGTGGTCGGCAAAGCTTGGTCGGAGAGGGGCCGAAGGTAGGGTTTAGAAGAGTTTTTTGGCCCCAAACCTTGCTAAGGAGCACGACCTTGCGACCTGGGTCCTTTTATAAGGCTTAGGTGAGCATTCCAAGCTTGGAAACCAAGATTGGAAGCTTGGAAGATTCACACACAAGGAAACCCTAAATTTCAAAGGATTCGCATGAGGAATTGAGTAGGATTTAGAGCCCAAGATGCGGCTTGGATTGTAGGGAAATCCTTCATGATTCTTCCTTCCAAATTTGGAAGAGTTTGGCCGTGAAATCAGGGACTAATCCCTGATTGAAGGTAGTTGATGAAGTGGGTTTAGGAGTTGAAGGCGATGGGGACCTGTTGGTGAAGAAAATGATGAAGTTAGGGGCATATTTGCAAGGATTTCAAAAGTTAGGGGCAAATGTGTGAAAGAAAAGAGTCAGACAGAACTAAAATGTAAACTAGGTCAAGGTGATCTCTGATTTGGCCCAAATTTTGGTACAAACTTATTTTGGATCCAAGGAATATGATGGTGAAGTTAGATTTTAGTTTTGACCAAGTTTGATTGGGTAATTTGTGTAGAGACCCAAATTAGGGCAACTATCTGTCTAAGACTCTATTTTAGGTTAAAATGAGTTCCAATGGTCAAATCAAAGGTACCAAACCTTATGGAATATTTTTCTATGATTTTTAGAAGGTTTAGGTGAATTTTATCCTGACCAAAACCTCAGTTAATTGAGCAAGTCTACTTTTAGGATTTTAGATGTCCATTAATTCTCAAAACACATGAAAATCCATTTCTGCCTACATGAACCCACTTATTAGGCATTTATGCTCATTTGACATTTAATTAACCCCTGGGAAACCCCGTGATTTCTCTGTGATGAGAGCCTCATCATAAGCCATAACTAGCTCATTTTGACCCAATAAAGAAGATAAAAGCTCCTACATAACCTAGAAGATGGCCTAAATGAAGGAATAAGTGCTCTGAGAAGAAAACATGAATTGAAGGTTAAAACTGTAATTTTACCATTGCAGTACATAAATAGGATTTCTCAGAGCAAAACATAGGTCAAATGTTCTAAATGAGATAAAAAGTGGGTTGAGTCAATCAGAAATGGGTTTATGTGCAATCTAGGAATTAAATGACATTTGGTAACCCTAAAACAGACCCGCTTAAATTAACAAGGTTCCGGTCAGGATAAAAATCATGTAAACCCTCTAAAATAATGGAAAAATATCCTCTAGGGTTTATAACACTTAATTTGGCCTTTGGAACCCAGTTTGACCTAGATTAGGGTCCTAGCTCTTCAAGTAACCTAATTTGGGTTTTTGCACAAAATGTCCAGTCAAACGAAGTCAAACCTAAAATCCAACTTCACAATTGGATTTCTTAGATCAAAATTAGGCTTATACCAAAATTTGGACCTAAGGGGAGGTCATCTTGACCTACTTTGCAATTTAGTACACCCAAATCACAATTTGGTCCCTATCTTTTGAAATCATTGCAGAGATGCCCCTAATTTCCTTGTCACCGTTGCAATCAGGTCCTGCCGCCATTGTTAGGGCAGAACCAACCTCCGACGAGGTTTAGAGAGGGATTACTCTCTGATTCCTCAGAGATCCCCTCCCAGAAATGGAAGGGAGATTCTCTGAGGAATTCCCTTCCATCTACGGCCAATCACAACCTCTGGTGTGAACCCAATCTCTCGTGCGAACGCACGAGGGATTTGGGTATCTTAACCTATTTCCTACTCCGGCGAGCCATCAGAGGCAATAGGCGTGCCCTCCACGCCCTGAACACCCGGCCCAGTACCTATAAAAGAACCCACACCTCCGGCCGCTCATCCTTAGACTTGAATTGGCGGAGATTCCCCCAAACTTTCCTCTCTTCCATCTCCGGCCAAGAAACCCGCAAGCTCCAGTGACCTCCTCCCCTCCTTCTCATCGCTCTGCTGCCATACCAGCAGCAGAGTCAACTCCGCCTCTTCCTCCCACGTCGCGCTGTGCCAAGCACGCGTGCCCCTAACCTCGTCCTCGTCGCCGCTTCCTCCCTCAGGGTGCTTCTTCCCCGACGATGGCAATTACGCATCGTCCACTCCGCTGCCTCCCTTCCTTCCAAACCACTCCAGATACCTTCTATATCTTCCCCTCTCTCTTTTCCCCCTGTTATTTTAGTTAATCGCCCCCCGACAGTGCCTGACCACCTCCATCTTCCTCGCCTCCGACCGACCTCCGGCGAGCCGCATCCACCACTCCGCCCCTCCACACAGCTCGCCGACCAACTTAGAGGCTCCGCCTCACCACCAGGAACAACTTCCACCCATCCATCATCCTTCTACACCTCCACCACAGTCCCCCGAACAACCCCACACTTCCGGCCACAGGTTGACCTAGGCATGCACGCCTAGGCCGTCCTGCGGCCTGCAGCACCGTGCACGACCTTCGCCGTGCCACGGCGAAGGTGCCCAGTTGGTCTGATTAGGCCAATAGGCCATGTTTGTGATTGACAGTATTTCGCCCCTACCTCCATTGACGACCTTTGAAGCAGCTTCGCAGCAGCTCCAGGATTCAGGTCTTCCAGGCTTCAGGCGCAGCAGATGCGCACGAGCAGTGCGAAGCCGAGGGTTCAGCAAGGAGCGCGGAGACGTCTACAGCTGTGGCGATTGCACACAGGTCTGCGGGCGCGCGCGAGATTGGGCCAGAGACTTTAGTCCCACATCTTGGAAATACGAGTCGCCGCTGTAGTATAAGATGAATTTGTGATATTGTTTCGTTGCCTCCGAACACATAGGGGTGAGGTCCCTCACCTGCCCTAGCGCCTGCCTCGTCCGCGGTTTCACCTCGCGGATCTGGCGGGATCCGACCCGACCCTAACCTATGCACTCCTCGCGCATCACCCACCTGCAGGTGCACCTAGTCCCAGGTGTGAAATCCGACCCCATTACTCGTGTGGCTCTAGGAGAGCGTCCTTGAGTGAATTGCTGAGAGAGAGAGACGCCCGGGTAGAGGGAAAGGGATGGGTTTTGCTCTGTGGAGGTAGGCTGAACATTGAGGAAGAAAGACTTAGCTGCGAGGAAGAAGAAGAGAAAGAAGAAAGAAGGCAAGGCAGAGAAGAGAAGGAAGAATAGAGACCAAGGAAGAAAGAGAAGCCTTCGCAGAAAGAAGAAGAAGAAGGCAGAAGAGAGACTGTAGAGAAAGAAGAGAGGCCAAGTGAAGACTGCAAAGAGAAGAGAAGAGGAAGAAGAAGCCTTCACAGAAGCCAAGATCAGAAGGAAGAAGGAGAGACTGCTGAGAAGAGGAGAAAGAAATATCAAAAGAAGAGAAGAATAACACTTTTAAGACGTCTGATCACAAGATCAGACGTCCAATTTTACTCTTTTGCCTGAATTACTTTTTAAATACATTTGAATTTACATTTTGAGTAAATTAGAGTGTTCAATTACATTTTGATTAGTAGTAAATTCCAATTGCTCCCTGTGTTCGACCTATAAAAACTCTTTATTTGTTTGAACGCTTTGTCGGCTATACTACAACGTGACAATCTTTTAAAACCCCACAAAAGCGTGACGAACACTCTGCATTTAGGATATTCTATTAAAACTGCAGTTTTAGCCCTAGTTTAATGTTAATCTCTCAGAATGGATATGCAGTGAATTAGGGCTCTTTGGCAATTATGTAGGAGCATTTAACTGTTGATTACGACTGATTAAAGCTAGATATGGCTGATGATGATGTTATCATCAGTGTCTTCAATCAATTCCAGGAAAACACTCCTAGTTTTGAAATCACAAGTGATGGTATATTCCTTTAAAACTCAAAAATAATGTGGAGTGCCTGGTTCAACCCTAAAAATCAATCCTATGGGGCAAGCTACTGATGAATCACTTTTAATTTGAGTGGTGTGGCCCACACAGTTCAAGTAATTAGCCTGTTGCACCACTTGATTAAGGTACACAAAAATGTTTAACCTAATCAAATTTCTACTCACTTATTTGTGTGTTAAGGTGTACCGGATCTACAGGTCAGATTCTGGTTAAGTGGTAGAATTAATGTGATTGTGCACCTTAGGTAGAGAAATTTGTGGGTGGTTAAGTGTGTCTCTTTTAGTTTAATCCCACAAAAAGAGAAGCGTATTTTTTTTGTATTTTTTTTAATTTATGCGAATGGGTGAGGTGGGGTAACGTGACAATCAAATAACCAAGATCTAACCTAGGGTTATGCAAGCACCTAAGTTGATTTTAGTTTGAGTTATTAGGTGATGGAATGGAATCTAGGGTGGGGGTGGTGGGGATACACTTACAAAACCTTTTAACTGCACTTTACTCTGATCTATTCCGCTTTGGCTCACCATGGAAGGGTACCTGTAATCACAGAAAGGAGGAAAGTGAGCTAGAAAGTTAAGGCAGAAAATGCAGAAAAACCAAAGAGTGTTGCCTCCCCGGCAATGGCACCGAAATGGTAAGCGTGTTTTCGTGATGGAAAATCAGGGTTTCAAAGAACTCGTCGTTGTAGTCATAAAAATCGCTACCAAATAAAATTTATACCAAAACTCAAGATGAGCCACAGGTCAAACACAGGGAGGCAAACGTTTGGTTTTGAGAAATCTGTGCTTTGATTTTTATCTTTTTGTTGTTTTTATCTTTTGTAATTTTTTTTTGCATTTCAATAAGGCAAGAGATCAGGTCGATAATGTCTAACTAATCTGCTTGCAAAATAAGATAGAGAGAGAATACTAATGTATATCGAAAAGAGTACAGATAATTCAAGATAATTACAACTAGACTAGAGAGCGATAAAAGATAGAGGTGAGAAGAGTACCCCTCGATAACTGCTTGGAAGATGACTTGCTCTGACGTTGCCTGGATGAAGGTGGTGGGAAGCTAGAGGAAGGAGAACAACGGCGAAGGAAGGAGGACAGGGCAGGACGGCACCACGACGAGGATCTACTTCCTGAAGTGGTGAGAGAACAACCATAGGATGCTCCACGAAGGGGGATGAGAGGCGGGAAAATAATTTGATTTTCTACTCTAGAGGAGCATCCCAGGCTTGGGAGAAGCTCTCTAGAGCCTTGGAGGTGGTAAGGGAAAGAAAGGAAGAGATGAAGATGGGAGGTGTAGGGGTTCTTTTATAGTGGAGGAAAGGAAGCATTTCGTGCATAGACAATTAGTGACGTCCCTAAATGTCGCTAAAGATCCTCCACAAGCATCGCTGAAGGTCCAATTCACGCACCCGCATGCATTGCTATTGGCACGCTCTCCACGCACCCGTGTCCCATGCATCCGCTGGCACTCTATGCACTACCCGCTGTTGCACACTCGTGCCCTACAGACGCCTATGCGCTACGTTGCACGCGCTAGAGTACGCACGACTGTTGTTTCCCTTGGGTGGCCTGGATAGAGCCATTTGGCACGATATGGGCCATCTATCTTCTTTCCTTTGTTGGTGGCACCACGAACGTCGAATTGGGTCGATTTCTACACCGTTGGTCTACGATCATCAATCCAGATCCATCCGTGTGGTCGAATTTGTCAATTGAAGCTCCAAATTGTGTCACCTAGTCCCTTGGCCGTTGATCTTCCTTAGACTGCATAAGGTGCTACAAGATTCCGATGAAGATGATTTCAGAGGCGTTGGACTCTGATTAACGTCCTGATCAGATCCGTATAGTCAGATCGTCAATCCGAGGGCCCAAAATAAATCTCCTCTCCTGACCACGAAACAAATTAGTTTAAATGCAGATTGATGCATGCTATGCAATATTTATAATATGGAATGCATATCTAAGCTTAGGACATACATAAATAGGCATTTTAAGTTAAATGGATGTGCCTACATCACTAGAGGAGGAACGAGAGGGTAGTTTCCAGTGTTTCTTGGCTGAGGAGGATGGGGAATTGAGGTAGAGTTTAAATAGAGGAGGTCTCGACCCTTAATTGTGAGAACATCATGGGATTTCCTCACGAATTTCACAAGAAAGATCCACTAAACTTTGAACTTTGCTAGAGATTATTGGGCTAAAGATGGATCTCTAAACCTAGTCCAATCGATTTGTCATGATCTTTCAACCAACCCCTCTAAATTTGATAGGATTTGGTGTTGATTCGAGGGAGTTCTCCCTTGAATCTCAGCGGCGGTGGGTTGAGATACTGATCACACAGTAATGGTAGCAGCGATCTAAATGTGAAGACGATGACAAAGTTAGGGGCCTATATGCAATAAACTTGAAACCTAGGGGTCTAAATGTGAAGAGATTTTAAGGACTAAAATGCAAACTAGGTCAAGATGCTGTTAACCTAATTTTGACCCAAGGAATATAATAATGAACTTGAATTTGATTTTTGACCATGTTTCACTAGGCAAATTGTACAGGAGCCCAAACTAGGGAAAATTCCCATCTGAATCCCTATTCTAGGTCAAAAGGGGCTCAGATGATCAAAGTGAAGGTACCAAACCTCTTATAATATTTTTCAATGATTTCTTGGAGGTTTACATTGATTTTATCTTGACCAAAACCCTTTCAATTTAAGCGAGGCTGATAATTAGGGTTTTAAGTATTATTTTCACCCTCTAACTACATGAAACCCTGATTTAGTAAGTGTAAACCCACTTTTTAGTCTTTTATGTTCATTTGACCTTTAATTAACCCTTGAGTAACCCCTTGGTCAATCTGCATTTGCGATGCGCTGTTAAAACAATAGAATTAACCCTACTTTCTTATCTTTTCAAATCAAATCAGTACAGAATTGCGACCCTCAGATGATCATTTAGGAGCATTTATCATTTGAATCTAACTAATTTTGGATATTTAGGACCCATGATGGTGTTACAATCAATGTAGCACCATTAGAGCCACCCATAGCTACCCAAGGCTCTCTGCCCCACTCTCTACGTATGCCTAGCAAGGAATTTAGGCTGTTGGATCTTGATCCAACGACCACCATCAGGCCATGCCCTTGCACCCCCTCACCCTCAGAAGAGGTCCTCACCATAAATTGTGGCCTTTGGATCTTGATCCAACGGTCACGATTGCGTACGAGCTAGCGTAGCACAGCTACCCCTGATCGCGCTTTCAAGGAGAGGCGAGGGTTTGAATCCTGATCCACATCCCTCCTTAGCGCATGTGAAGATTAAATATAATCACACGATCAAGATCGTGTGGCCATAGAAGGGCCACGACTACACCCCATCACTATTCTTATCCTTAGCACGCACGAGGGGTGCGATTGGAACCATTGGATGGCGATAAAGCAGTCGCAGACATGCCACATGTCATGCTAGATGGAGAGAATCGCACAACGTGCAATCATACGTGCGGTTCATGTGATCTAAAGTGAGTGGAGGTGCCTAATCTAGTCCCTTCAATGAGGAACAGATGGTTGACGCTTTGCCTCACCTCGACCTTCAATGGCCAACACAGTACACAGTTGCACGCGCACGATGCACAAGTGTGTACACAGACGCTGCACGCAACTATGTGCTATGCATGGCGCATTGAGTGCCATGGTTGTGCATGGTTGCGCGAACCCCCATTCTCTCACCTATAAATAGCCTACCACCCGCCCCTTAGCCTATCACCCCATCCTATGCTCTCCTCTCCCCCTCTAGAACTCAAGAACCCCTTTTGAGCTCATTTTTAGTGTTCTGAGCTTGTTGGAAACTCCAATAGAGAAATAAATAATTTTTATCCCTCCCCTCACCCCGTTCGTGGAGCTCCCATAGACCATCTTCTCACCCCCATTCAAGGAAGCGGATCACCGCGACGTCGCCCTACCTTTCATCTTCCTCCTGTTCTTCTTCTTCCACCTCCATCCTCTTCCAGGCATCGTTAAAGATATCGTCCCCCAAGTAGCTGTTGAGGGGGATTGTTTCACTCTATCTCTTTTGCTCACTTTCTAGTATAGTTTATTTTTTGCAATTACCATTCATTTTGTAATAAACATTATTTTGCTTTTAATATATACATTTTATATATATATCTCTCTTTGTCTTGTTATTGCTTAGCTTAGATTAATTCCACTTGATATTCTGCCTGTATAAAATTACAAACAAAATTACAAAGTCTCAAAATACCAAAAATAAATAAACAAATGCGGTTTTGAATCAAACATCGCCTCCCTGTGTTCGACCCAGGACTCACCGTCTCAATTATAAATCTTATTTGGAGCGAGATTTTTGCAAATACGATGACGCAAATTTCTCCAAAACCCTAATATGTTTTCTTTGTCGAATTTTCTCCTATCAAGTTGGTTTTTGTTGGAATCTAAGGAAGGGCTAGGATTGAATTAGGAAGATGATGGAGGACCTAGATCTACCAAGGGTTGCAGCACATGTGTTTGTTCCTAGGTATAAGGTGACCGACCATAAGGTAGTATTTAGGACCATCGGATGAGGATCTAAAGGCTACAATAAGGTGATAAGACATGCAAAAAGTTGGGTTTTTGGTGTGGATTAGGATAAGATCTTAAGGGTGAAGTTTAGGAGCCTTAGGACCTTAATGTAAGGGTGTAGGAATGGTACCTAGGTGGGCAGCTAAAGGCTTTCTAGAAAAGCCATAGGTGGCAGCTAAGGAGGGGATAAGGCTAGGGTTTTAAGGTGATAAGGGTAGGTTAATCAACATTGTTTGGCCAACCATTGGTCTTCAAATAAGCTCATGGCTGGCCATATTAGGTAAGTAAATAGGCTAGGTAATTGGGTCTATGGTTAGGAAAAATTAGGCTCTTAATTGGGCTCTATATAGGGTTAATTAGGCTAGGGCTTAAATAGGAAACTGGCTTAGCCTCCTTGTATGAGTAAGCTCAACTTGGGTTCTCCACTCTACAAGGTTCCAATTACCTCCAAATTTGGTACCTACACATATTAAAACAAGAACATCAAGATACTAGATATAAATAAGGGAAAATTTGTAGAGAAATCCACATAAATGCATTATGTACAAAATGATGCTAATGACTAATTTAGCTTAAAATAATGCAATGTAACCTAATTCACCCTTAAACTAGCATTGTTGGGCATAATTTATGTCAATAAATATGGAAATATCACCCCCTAGAACCAATGATCACAAGGTTGTGGTTGACATTGTAAAGAAGAATATCTTTAATAGGTTTGAGATGCCTCAAGCAATTATTAGTCAGAGAGGGTCCCACTTCACTAATGCTCACTTTTATAATCTCCTTGCAAAGTATGGGTTAAACATTGGATATCCACACCCTATCATCCCCAAACAAATGAGTAGGTTGAGATTTCCAATAGGGAAATTAAGAGCATCTTACAGAAGATGGTGCGACCAGACAAGAAAGATTGGCCCATCAAACTTGATGATACTTTACAGGCATACCAAACTGCATTCAAAACACCCATTGGAATGTCCCCAGACTACCTTGGTTTTGGAAAAGTTTTTCAACTCCCAATTGAAGTTGAGCATAAACCTTATTGGGCATTTAAAGAATGTAACCTGAACCTTGGTCAAGCAAGTCAAAAACATAGGCTCCAATTGCTTGAACTTGAGTAAATCTGTAATGAGGCATATGAAAATGCCATGATTTTCAAAGAAAGGACCAAGGCTTTACATGACAAGATGATTTCCCACAAAAGCTTTGAACCTAACCAAAATGTATGCCTTTTTGATGACAGATTACAACTTTTCCCAAGAAAGCTCAAGTCTAAATGGAATGGCTTGTACATAATTATACGCACATTTGCTCATGGGGCCATCAAAATCTCTGACCCTAACACAACCCACACATTCACTATAAATGGTCAAAGGCTAAAACCTTACATAGAAAATTTAGGACCAGGGCCAATTTTTGAAAAACTTTTCGTACAAGCCTCTTAAGCTACATTGCATCTGGCTGTAGACGTAAAATTTAGCACTTGTTGGGAGGTAACCCAATGTTGACTTTCAAAGAGTTATTTTTCTTTGATCTCATCTTAGGTTAGATTAGTGTACAAATTGAGTCTGAGCAACTGAATTCTTCAACAAGCACAATAGGTTGTATCATTCTTTTCACCTACTATCTCATTTATTTTTTTGCTTTATGCACACATTAAGGACAATACATGAGATAGGCATAAGGGGAGGTTTCATGACAAGAAAGTAAAAAGAATTGATGTTTTTATAGTCTTAAGCCCAAAAAAGATCACAATTTGTAGACATTCAAGATTTACCATCCTTAGGAAAAGTATAATCAAGGTCTTTTCTCCTAGACTCGTAAGGTCATTCTCGAGTTAATCAACTTAAATATTTAATAAAATATGAATTTGTTTTTCAAGTCCTTGAGAAATTTTGTTAGCTTAAGTATTAAGCTAAAAGGATGTTAAGTATGTGACTTATCTTCCCATGTACAACAAATATAGGCTTTAGTGACAAAGAATATTTGTCACTTATTGTAATTATTTTGTCGCTAAATAGTTTAGTGAAAATTAAAAAATTTGTCACTGTATTATCGTTAGAAATACTGTCGCTAAAAGTTTGCAATAAATTTTATTGTCATTATATTAAAAATTTTGTGTTAGATATAATTGTCACTAAATCGTCACTATAGAAGCCTATAGAGTTAAATACAATCGTCACAAGTTTTGTTCCTAACGTCTACCTATAGCTACAAAAGAATATGTTGCCAAAATATCGCTATATAATAATTTAGTGTCAAAGATAGTTGTCACTAAATCGTCACTATAGAAACATATAGAATCAAACACAATCATCACAATTTTAGTCCCTAAAGTCTACCTACAATTACAAAAAATTACGTTGCCAAAATATTGCTACACATTACCTATAGCAATAAACCTAAATGTCAATAATTTATTACTATATCACTATATAATGACAATTATGATTGTTATAATTTTCATCACTATTTACTTTTAGTTCCAATTGTTCTCATTGTCAATGTAATCTATGAGACGATTCTAGTATACTACTTCACTGCTATCATATTTATATAAATATATGTTGCAAATTTTGTTGCTATAACCATTTTATGATGCTTATATATTTGTTTGATAAGGCACACCATTTTTTTGTCACTATATCATATTACAATGTTAATCTACTTTAAATATTAAGCGTACACCACTTTCTACTAAGAATGATCTATGAAAAGAAAATTTATAACAATGAAATTATTGAAACATAGTGTTTGTTTAACAAATCATTATTCCAAAACAAATAAAAAGGTTAAAGTGAAATGAAAGTCCACACAGTATGGCCACGTCTTTGTGTCTTATTTGTCAAATTTCTTGAAATCATATTAATAATAAATATAACATGCCTTCACTAAAAATAAATGGACATTTCAAATGACTTACAGCAAATGGTTTGGTACAATGAAAAATAGTTTATTTAACATCTCCATAAAAGAAAAATATTAAAAAGAAACTTTCTTTGAAAGAGTTGAACCTTAAAATAATTAGTACCTGTCGATAAAGATCCATTTTATACCACATTTGTAGGACAATAAATTGTTGCAACTACTTATGTAGGAACTGAAAAGAAAAATATATATAAGCATGTATAAGTAAAAAAGCAAAGGACTTGTGAAATAAAATTAAATATCGTATTTTATATAAGCACTCTTACCATTTTCTCCAACTCCCGAATCAAAACTTGTAACTGGTTGAGCTGGGAATTCAAGAGATAAGCTTCTTTCCAAATGAGGATTAATTGATATCTATCCTTTTTTGTAAGACTTTCTACCATGTTGGTTAATATATTTGTCCTTTCTGATCTTTTTTCTTTTTAAGGAGTCATCTTTTAAACTTGTAAACTTTCTTTTCGAAGTCTACAAGGTGTAAGAGTCATCTTTATCCAATTGTTGCAAGATAGGTGGTTGAACAGATTGGCCTTTTGTTTGTAATTGGTTCATGGCTACCAATAACCCATAGGTGGAATAACTCGAGATGTAGGTAGAAGACGTGATGAATCTTGCACATCAAAATTAGTCATCAAGTACTTGCATACCTTTGAGTCTATGACATCCTGTAAATTTTGAAAGCCAAGCAAAATTAAAGAAGAGTGATACATTGAAGCTATAAAATAACACGTCAAATAGTACAAAAAAACTAAAGTATGCCAAATATAAAAGTAAAAAAATTTTACTTATTGGCTTTTAAATTATTCATCGTCTTCACTTTCTTTCGTCTCTACCTCTTCTATGTCAGCATCATGAGTACCAATTTCTTTAACTTGTTCAAAAAATTCTCTTGGAAATGCCATGCCTTCGTTGTCAACCCTTACCATATCAATGTCTACATTATCTTCACCATTTATATCAATGGAAAATGAAGGTCTGTCATCAATAACAATGTCAGATAATATCTCCATATATTCTTCTAAATAGCTTATTTTTGCCTCGAATAAGTCTCTAGGCTTTATCTTAACCACAAAATGGCAATCTGTAGCATTAGGATCTTGTACATAAAAAAACTTATTTAGCTTGAGATGCCAATACAAAAAGATCATCCTTGAAATCTAGGCATTGCAAATTTACACGTGTCAGCCCATATTTATCAATATCTAAACCATCTCGAGAGTTGATCTTCATCTAATCACACTTAAACAAAACTACCTTCAAGTTCTCATAATAATTAATTTCAATAATGTCAGTAAGTACTCCATAATATTCAACAATCCTTGTTGGTGAATTAGCATCCTTCACTGCAGAAAAATTATCAACATGTGCATTAACAATAACACCACTATTTTGTATTCTTCACCTTTTTTCCAATGTTCTCGTATGAAATCTGAAACCATTGATAATATAGCCATTGTAGTGAACTACCACCTCATGAGGACCACCAGCAAGCACTTTAAGGTTCTCTGAAATGCCCTCAACTTTTGCTTTTTCTTCAATCTATAAAATATATATAATATTTTTAGTCAACTATAATTTGAAAGTTGATAAATATTTTAATAGGAAAAAGCTTACATGAGTCTAAAACCATAAAGGAAAGGTTTTCTTATGAAGATTACGCAATCTCTTTTGACTGATTCGACGATGCTCTTTCATGACTAAATTATGATATTTCCTGCATTGAAAAAACATATTATATGATATTCTTCTATGATGAAAAGTAAAAAGTTATACTCATAATTTATATGGAATGCTAGCATCACAATTTGTTAAGATGTACACATGTGCTTGTTCCAACAATTTTGCATCTAATTTTTTTGCTCTTCTTTTCCTTAAGGCATGGTCTTTCTGAGAGAATATAAACCATTCTTCATCCGAGACCAAAAATTGGTCTTTACCGTATATTTCTCAATGATTGATTTAATCTAGTCTTAACTCTTGAAAGGTATCTAGAACAAAATATGAGACACTCATTTGCTATATATCCCTCCGCAATCAAGCCTTCAAGGTGATTTTTGTTCCTCACATACTTTTTTAAAGTCAGCAAGTACCTAAAATAATCTCATTAAGTTACCTGGGTAAGTACATATCATTTTAACAAAAAAAATGAATCATACCTCTCTGTTGGGTACATCCAACAATAATGAACTGGACTTGCTAGCCTTGCTTCCCTAGCAAAGTGAATGGGAAAATGCACCATAACATCAAAAAAGGAGGGTGGAATGATCTTTTCCATTTGACAAAGTATTATCACAATCCTTTGCTCCAACTATTCCATAATCTTTGGATCAATCTCCTTTGAACATATTCCCTTAAAAAGATTACATAAGTCAATTAACGTTGATCTCACTTTCTCATCTGGCATTGCAACTAGTATATATGGCCAAGGAAAGTAGTTGTTGCAACAAGACATGACGGTAATGGCTTTTCAGTCCTGATAAGCTACAATCATTTAACTTTACATACCTAAAAATATTAGATGCATACCCATCAGGAACTTTTATCCCTTCTAGAAGCTCATACATGGTAAATTTCTCCTCTTTCTTTAATGTATAGCAAGCAGCAAGCAAAATAGTCTTATTACCGAAGGATTTAGAATGAAGAGCATGCCTAATATTCATCAACTGTAAATCTATGTGACTCTTTATGTTATCTTTGTTTTTCTTTTCCAACCCTAGCAATGTTCCAACTAAATTATCACAAACATTTTTCTCAATGTGCATAACATCCAAATTATGACATATTAAATTAGTTTTCCAGTATGGTAGCTCATATAAAATGCTTCTCTTCGTCCAGTGAGGATCATACTTTTTTGTCTTACTTTTAGGAATCGTCCTAATTATACTAGGGATACCTTTCACCTGAGCAAAAATATCATAATTTGATATCCTCTTAGGCACAGACTATCTTTCTTGCTTTCCATTAAAAGTTGTTGATTCCCTTCAAAATTTGTGATCTAACAGAAGAAATGTACAATGGCCCATGTAACAAATCTTACGACTAGCATTTAGATATTAGGAGTCTATATGTGCATTACATGATGGCCATGCTATGTATTCCTAAGCTCTCCATCTAGATATATCAGCATAAGCAAGAAAGTCACTTATAGTCCATAATAATGCTGCATGCAATTGAAATGTCTCACTATGATCAATATCATATGTTGGTATTCCAGTAACCCACATCTCTTTCAACTCCTCAACAAGAAGTTGTAGGAATACATCTATGTGAGCCTTAGGGCCAAAAGGATCAGGGATTAACGTAGATAACAATATATATGGTTGATTGCACAACAGTCATGGGTCTTGAAATGACTTAATTAGGCTAAATACCTAGCTTACATTGTAAATAGAGCATGCATTTCATGCATATCACGCATCTGCATTCCTATATATTCTTAATCTTTTTATTCTATTTTATGGGCCTATTATTGATACTGTCAATTCATGTATATAGATCCATAGGGGAGGAGCGAGATTGATGCTAAATTGGAAATGCAAGGAAACATGCGACAAGCATTCAACAATAGATTCCCGCAATAAATGAGGTGGAGATGGGAGCATGCATGTAGATCAAGGAAGAGAGGAAGACAGCCCAAGACCAACCCAAGACAAGCCGAGTAGATTCGGACATCACCATGCAAATCATGCACCTAACTCGAGCCTAATCCACTCAACCCAACACCCTCTAATTACACAAACACACCCATGAGCACACAGATTGAATTCCAAACACATGTGTCCACTTTGCAATGTATATACGTACAAACATATGTACACACCTAGTGCACCAATTAACACACCATTAAATTCCCCATACACTAGGCCCAACACGTCATCTTTTTATTTTATTTTATTATCCAATAGCACTCCCAATTTTAGCCCAACACCTACCCATTTTAGAGGCCTAATACCACCACCTAAACTCCCACCTAATCACCTATCCTAACCCTCATTAACATCCAACTAACCACCCTTAATCTCACAATTAGGAGAGAAACCTCTACTGCCTTCTAAACTCTTCCCCCCTCCTTAAGGTGCGCTAACTCCATCACCACAGCAGGCTCCCCTCCCTCCCTCACTCTCTTTGGGTGGCATCCACCCCATTCTCTCCCCTTTCATCCCCTCTAGGTGGCCGTTGGCCAAGAGTCCACTCCCCAGTCACCTTCATCAACATGGTGTAGGCCTTCAAGGCCAAGGATCACCGACCCATCTCCATAACCAACAGCTATAGCAACCCTCATTGTCATGGATCATCTCCTCTGTTCACTTTCTTCTTCTTTTCCTTCCTCTTTTCAGTAGTTAGATTTCTTTTTTATTGCAAGTTTCTTTTATTTCCATTTCCTGGTTACTTGCTTTTGGTTGTTCTTCTCTTTTTTTTTTTTAATTTGCTGCTTTGCTTTTGTTCTTGTTCCTACACTCACACACAAATGCATACCCTCCTTCCCTAGCCACCACCGTTGGTCACTCCACCCCTAATGTCGATTGATGACATATGGCTCATCATAGCTAAAATGCCCAAGTTAAGCTAGAAACTAGGTTAAACACTATATTATTAACATGATAAAAGGGTTAAGTGTGGAAATTAAGAAAAAAGACCTAAAGCATCAAATTTGGGTTAAAAATGCATAATTAGGTAATTAATGAGATATTCTATTCACAAATGCAAGATGATGATCCAATTGCCAATTGAACACATTTCTGAGCTCGAAAGTTTAAATCAAGAGTGAAATCATGTTCTAATATGTTCAATTGAGCTATCATAGAAATCTTATTACATTTGGACATCAATATGACCTTGGAATTAGTTGTTAACATTTAGGTCCTCATTCATTCACATGTTCCTTAAGCTAAAAAGTCATAGGGGCCTTTCTGCAAGCTTATAGGGACCTATTAGTTACCATTTTCCCTCACTTATGGGCTCCATTGCAAAACTCACACCGTTTCGCTTTAGGGGCTTCACTACAAAACACCCAACAGACATGATGCTTCACGAGGCACTATAGTTTGTGAAGAACACAAGCTACAGCTGCCATCCATTTAATGTGCATCTAATCCAACGATGGATCTACATCCACTATTCATGAGCCTTTGCACGATGCAACCTCACCTTCCTCAGATCTGATCCAATGGTGGGTTTTTACTTTGAAGCTTCCCGCGCATATCCTCTTCACATCCCACCGTTACTACCTATTTCAATTAAACTCCCCATTGCGGTGATCTAATCGACCCTCAACCTATATAGGAAGCACCTCTACCCTTGCGCGCAACCAAAGGCTCCCCATCCTACTTTCTTGGAGTTGATCCCTTCATCCCTCAGGTTTCCTCTCGTCACTCTACCTCCAGCTCCATTGCTATTGACGATGAAACTCCACCTCTTTGACTCTCCTCACCGCTAGGGATCACATAACACCTGAGGGTGACCCAGAGCTCCACTAGTGGGATTTCCCTAAGCTGGAGTCCTCTCCCTCCATTCTTCCTCTCCATCCACCAAGTGGAGATCTAAAGGTCTCATTCTTCCATTTAGTATAGGATTTAAAGCTTTCTAGGATAGATCTACTACTTTCTAGTGTAGTGTAGATCAATTAGAGTAGTTTAGATAGCGAATTCACATATTCCTTAGTGTAAATTAGTATTAGTTTGGTTAGATTTGATCTCACCCTCTCTGATCAATTTAGATCAGAGAGGTATTTTTCCACCTCCATCCTGATCCATTGTTCTTCCCCTACACTCCATAATTCACTTCTGATTGTTTCCCTCACATTTTTATTCACAATTCACCTCCTCCATTATAGTAGCCATTAGATCTGATGTTCATTAACTATCTGATCTAATGGCATGCTAAGATCAAATGAGGACCTCCTCATACATTCCATAGATCACAAAGGTCCTCCTTATGCATGGAATTGGATTTGATTTGATTCGTTAAGGTCGATTTGGCTTTTGCGGTCGATTGAAGAATTTTGCAAGTAATTTGGTTTAATCAATTTTAATCAATCAAACTCAGTTTACATGGGTGTAATTGAGTTGTATACGATTGGTTTGAGTTAGTTTGATTGAAATTTGAGTGCATACTTGGTTACACCCAAATTTTACCATTTTACTATTTTGAGGTAGGTTTACCAGAAGAGAATTAGATACACTGATTCGTGGTCAAAGCAATGATCTAATCAATTTAAGAGGATCGTAAGGGTATTCCAAGCACCAATCAATGGTATGCAGATTACCTAAGTAACCAGTTCACAATGGTAATCTCACATTAAAAGCCTAGGTGGGCGACATTGGTTCCTGATTTACAAGGGTTTTAATCTGATATCTGAGGTCTAGTGAGATTTAGAAGGTCTTAATAGGAGATATGAGCTGAATTGCAAGTGGAATTAAAGGTTAGTTTGACCATTCCTCTTGTACTGTCTATGACAAAGAGGAATGATCAAACTAGAGTTCTAGGGTTCGTGAATTCTTGATTGGTTTTAATCAAGTTTCAGATCTTTAGAGGAGTATTTGTGATAAATCTAAATGATGGTTTTTAGTGGTTTTCATCTGATTTGAGCAATAGCTGATTGCTGCTCTGTTTTATCAATTTGAAAGACTAAATTGAGGATTTGAATACCAAGGTTTCAAGATATTTGAAGGTGAAATATTTTAGTAGGATTTGATAGGATTCTATCTGGATTCTCAGATCTGAGAGAGGTCTATTGGAGTAGATTTCATATCTGAATAGTCTGATTCAGCCGCAGTAGCACATTTGATCTGCTGCATTGTTTTTCAGTAGTGTCAACCTCTGTATGGCTCGAATTGAGTTGTAGAGTGAGAGTCTAATGAGCTTTTATTACTATATACTGTTAGAATTCCGTGAACAAGCATGTTTGTACAAGTGTGCATTTAAATCTGATCTAAAAAAGCTTGTAGATCATGTTTGGAACTTATTGTTAACACTTTATGTTGGAAATCTATCCAAAATGTGTTTTTAATGAAATTGAAGGTTAAAATCATTTTCATATGCTCAAACACCTTTCATCTTATGCATTGAACACTTTTGAATGCCTAATCCTCAGTTCTAGTCATTAGAGTCCATTTTTAAGCCTTTGGTTCTTTGTTTCAAACTCAATTAAGCTTAATTTGGGTTAGTTTTGTAAATAGAAAAAAAATCATTAAAAAATTCATAAAAAGGTAAAGTGAAGGTGTTTTGAGTAGGATTAGATATATCTTTACATTTATGCAAAGTTGCAAAGTATTCCAAACCCCCAACTTAGTAAAACATACGAGCCAACAATTTGATCTATTCTGAAATTCAATAAAAGAACCAAGTTCAAAAATCACAAAAAGAATCCTTCTCTCTCTCATCTCACCTTCTCTCTCCTCCTATCCATATTAAACACAAAAACACCATAAAAACTCAAAAATACTCAAAAATATCTAAAAATACCATGTATATAGTATTTATACTTGTAAATATAATTAAACACTAAGCTATATGTAAATATTGTAATATATGTAAATAATGTAGATAAATAACTTATAAGTGTATTATATATATTTAAATAAGTATTTAGGATAATTTACTGTGCATACAACTTTATTATATAATTATATACTAATTTATATTAGAGTAAATGTATTTATACTAGTGTAATTATAAATAAATAAGAATACTTATATAATAGTGTCTAATACTATACATACGTATTTAAATAACCATTATATATTGTACGATATCCATACATTAATTGATGTATGTATTTATTGCAGGTAATTAAGTTATTGAGTTAAATAGGTAAATTATTAAGTTAAAATAAAATAAATTAGTAACTTAAGTTATTACTGAAGTAATGTATACTATACACTTGTATATAATAATTTGAAATATTTTCATTCTATTTATATTATATTTATACTATATAATAGATTTTATAATTTAAGTATGTACATATCTAATAAAAATGTGTATTTACATGCATATAAATTAAAATAAATGTCCGAAAATAAATTTAAAATGTATAATAAATAGATTAATATGTTATTTAACTATTTAGCAAGTCAATTGCATGATTAAGATATCAATTTGTACATTAAGGATTTAAACACTAAATTAACGTGTATAAATCCCTAACTTTAATTAATTTTTATATATAATTAAATAACTTATTTTTGCAAATTAATTATATAATCATGTACCCCTATGTAAGGGCTTTCCATCTGTATAATTTATTGTAAATTTGGAATTAATTTGGATGCTCGAATCAAGGTCTAATCTCTACCGTTAGCAGCGCTGTGCAGCACCCAATTTAGTGTAAACAAAGTCCCGCATCATGGGGCTGCACGTGTGCTGAGCGATATAAGTTGAATGGTGCATCGAGGCTGCTCAGTCATCAACACTCCACGAAGCTAGTTCCCATTAACACACCCTCCCATTACTATGAGCAAGAAATGACATTATATTGAGATTAGCATGTGGGTTGGGAGTCTGTATGCACTGTATTGGGCCTACTATGGGCCTGAAGTGGGCCTGAAAGAAAATGCACTAGAAAACACCTAAATAAAAACTATGACCGACTTAGTAGTAGTCTGGTCCCACCCATATAAGTGCTGTGTATCCCACGAAAAGCCGGTTCGCCCACTAAAAACCAAATTTTGGTCCAAATGCTAAGAGAGTGGAGCCGAGCATGAAATGCAATTAAGTGTTGAGTGTGTGGTGTGTGTATTGGTGAGTTCACGGTGGGCGCATGGCCTAAAAAATTTCTAAGTGTTTAGCATGACTAAGAGTTGACTAAGTGTTGTGTGTGTAGTATGTGTATACATGTGTATTGTGTGTGTGTGTGCGTATATATGTATATATGTGTGTATGTATGTATGCATATGTACAATAAATAAATTGTATATATATATAATATAGATGTACGTGTGTATAGTATATATATGTGTGTGTGTGTGTGTGTGTGTGTGTGTAGGTAGAGTATAGGATAGTAGAGTAGTATAAACCTTATTATGTATATATATTTTTGTAAGGTCTTTTTAGCAACATATATATCTGTCAATGTAGGTGTATATTTATATATTAGTAAATATAGTTCCTTTGCCTTATGTTTTGTACATACTTTTACTAAGGCTATAGTAACACTTATATATGTTAAAGTACATACTTTATATGTTACTAAAGTTATTAGTATGTTTAGTCTAGTATATATTAATAGTTATTTTTGTACCTATACTTAGTTATTAGTTAGAATAGTTGCACATAACTAACATAGAGTAGTCTTAGTTTTCTGATGCCTATTTAGTTGTAAATATGTTTGAGTGTTATAATTAACATTAACTGATTTTTTGTACATAATTAACTCATTCATTTATTCTTTGATTAAATGATTCATTTGTAAATATAATTGACATTTTTGGAATGAAAGAACATTTTTGGAACATAGAGAGTGATGTATATCAATAATTGCCTTCCAGTGAACAACCTGGAATAAACCAGTAAAAATTTTGTAAATAAATAAAATGATATGACATCTGTTTACATTATGACATTATACTACAATAACGACACCATTAAATGACTATTTTTATGCATCACGGTTTGTCGTCAATCATATTTTCAGCACCATTGCCAGGGATGCAACTCTCTCTATGCCAAAAGTTTTCTTTTATTCTTAATTTGTAAATATTTTCGATTTCTTTGTACAGACATTCTTTTATTCATATACTTTATTGTATATAGATTCTTTTATTCATTATTATTCTTTGATTTATTTTTGTACATAATCCTCATACTAATCATTTAGTGTTTTTGCAGCACTTAAGGAGTAGTGTTGTCTTCCTGGAGGAGTCTCCTTCCTAGTGGATCCGTTGCAATTCTGACCCGACTTCCAGGAGGAGTTTTTCCCATAGGAGCTATAATTGTCCACTTTTTTTTAGATTAGTATAGTGTAGTTCAGACTTAGGTATATATTTAGGATATTTATTTTGCATAAGTTGTGATAGCCTGTCCTCACACATTTTTGTAATAACTTGGACTCTCTGGACTCTCTCTCTATTCTCTCTCTACTCATCTCTCATTGACTCAATTTTTTGTATCGATTTCTTGTTTGATTTGATTTTTGCTTGTTGCATTACAAAATCAAAACCAAAAATATTTCATCTCTTATCTAGCAGCAGCATATTCATAGGCATCCATACCTAGGTTGCATTATTCATGCTAGATTTCAATTCAATAAAATTGCATA
Organism: Thalassia testudinum; assembly: GCA_037157565.1. Taxonomy (NCBI): domain Eukaryota; kingdom Viridiplantae; phylum Streptophyta; class Magnoliopsida; order Alismatales; family Hydrocharitaceae; genus Thalassia; species Thalassia testudinum. The sequence continues at coordinate 64,200,733 of JAZHRO010000025.1, read as the reverse complement.
TTTGTAGAATTGCTAGAGTCAGGTACGCATCTTCTATCCCTCTTAGCTCCTACCATCTTTTGTATTTTCCTATATAAAAGGGCCATCATTTGTTTGAAAAGAATTAAAAAGCATGACCAGTTGCCTGGAATTCATTTCTAAATATCAAATCTAATTCAAAAGAAGACATAATAACTTGCTTGAAACCCTGATTACGCTTTCACTGATATTTATTACGTGATTATTGTGTACACACTACATGATCACCTAAGTACACAAAACACACAAGTTTCTATCTCATCTCCTTGAGCAACCACAGGGTCTAGATTCGCATGCCGGTCTTATCCAGATATCTGGTGGATTTAGAGGTTTGCACCCTGCTAGGTTTTCTATAGGACGCATATGATTGTATTGATATACTATATATTTTTCGCATAGCAGACCCTAGGCAAAATTCAAGTTTTCTTGCTTGTTTGTTGATTAATTAGTCTTTGATTGTAAGATCGAGATATTGGGATCTCTAGTTTTTTGATTGAGATTGTGATTACCCTCCTTGAGTTGTGACTAATTTCAAAAAGCATTTTTCAAAGCCTATCATGGATGGTAGGAGATTGATTGCACAATAATCATGCAACCTATATCACCTGAATTAAGCTAGATTCTAGCATAACTTAGAATAATGCATTCATAGGCATCATAATTTGCACAATAACAAGTTTATTAGTCATATAGATAATATCGTCATTTTATGTACTAATGAGAGATCATTTTAATCGTTGATGATTCGAAGCCACAGATGTCAGATTAGACCAGACAGATCTGATTAGAACGACGACGAGAGTCCAATGCTTCTGAAATCATCTCGATTAGACAACTAGAGTGATTGCAAATGTTTCGCGAGTTTGAAATCAAGGTTATGAGTAACCCGTCATTGTAGTTGCAAACCGCGTGGTCAAATAAAATTTATAATCGAAACTCGAAAAGTGAGTCCCAGGTCGAACATGGGGAGGCGAACATTTGGTTTTGTAAAAATCCGCGCTTCGCTTTTATTTATTTTTGGTTATTTTTATCTTTTCTAAATTTTTTGGTATTTTTAGCAAGCAAGAGATTCAGTCGATGAAAACTTTATCTACCTGCAAAAAATAAGAGAGAGGGAGAAAGAGAGAGAGAGAGAAACAATCATCTATTCACGAAGAATTGTTTCTTACACTATGGAAGCGGAAAATCTACACTACAAAAGCATAAAAAGATAGAAAGAGGTGAGAGAAATCTCCCTTGACGGTTGCTTAGAGAATGACTCGCTCTGACGTCGACTGGAGGAAGTTGGTAAGGAGTGGGACGAAGGAAGATGGAGTCGGAGAATGGAGGATGGGGCATAACAGCGTCGCGGCGAAGATCTTCTTCCCGAAGGGCGGTGAGAGGACGACCACAGGATGCTCCACGAATGGGGATGAGGGGAGGGAAAACTATTTGGTTTTCTACTCTAGAGGAGCATCCCGAGCATAGGACAAGCTCTCTCTAGAGCCTTGGAGGTGGTGAGAGGAAGAAAGGAAGAGATGGTTTGGAATGGTGGGGGGTAGGTCCTTTTATAGTGGAGGAGGAAGAACAAATTCGCATCTGGATCATTACTGACATCCATAAACATCGCTACAGCTGTCGCTGAAGATCCGCCCTTCAATTCCTCTTACTGGCACGCGGTGCGAGGCTGTGGCTGTGGCTGTGGCTGTGCGCGATGTGCTATGCACGACTACGACTGTGCGCATGCGATGTTGCTGGCCGGCTTTCGGCAGCCTGGATGGCACCATTGGTGCCATCTGGGTTGTCCATTCTTCTTTCTATTATAGAGGGTGCCATGGTGCTCAGATTGAGATGATTCCCGCACTGCTGGATTGCGATTGTCGCTCTGGATCCATCCATACGGTCAGATTTTCCATCCGAAACCCGTATGGATGTTGCATTGCCTCCTCGCCGTTGGTTTTCCTCAGGCTTCGTGTGATGCTACGGTTCTTTGATCTATACGATTTGAGGCGTTAAACTCCGATCGTCGTCCTAATCAGATCCGTACGATTTGAACATCCATCTGAGGCCTTGAAATAAGTCTTCTTCTCTCCTGACCATAAAAATGACCTAATTAACCTAAAATATATACAACTACTCTAAATGCAGAATGATGCATGCTATGCAACATTTATAACATGAAATGCAAATCTAAGCCTAGAAACATGCATGAATAGGCATTTTAACCTAAATAGATGTGTCTATATCATACCCCCATACCTATCTTTTACTAGTGCCTAGCAAAATTAAACTACATGCTATGTATAAAATCAAAATTAGGATTAGATCGCTTAAGCCTAAGTCGTTTATTAACAATAGAAAATTTTAACTAAGGTCCTAAACTACGAAGACTCAACAGTACCCGTGTGTCTGCCAAAATGCAAACCGCCCAAGTCCTCACCTTATTTGAAAAGGGAAGATACATTTTTTTTGTGCTTTTCTTCTTTTCTAATTTTTTGTACTTTTGGAGTTTGAGAGTTCCAGGATAACTTTTTACAGCTACCCAACCCGCCCAAGACTCGAAAAGGATTCTACGTGCTAAGCATCTTGTGAAAATATTGAAAGACTCACTAGGCAGTCGTTAAAATGGACTTCAGGTTTCTACGACCCTAGGTGACCTTGCCTAAAGGTTTATCTTTTCGACTGGTAGCTTTCTCCCTACTTTTATTTATGGGGTCAACACAAGGGCGAACCCAGCATATATCTCCCCGATTTATTCTACTTCCCCGCTTCTTCCTTAACTATTTTGGGAATTATTGTGCATTTTTTGTGAGCTGAGTTTTGGACAATCGGCCAATGGGCTGTTACCCACGACAACTTGCCAGCCATACTCGTGCAGTGAAGTGTGGTTTTATTTGTTTTTTTCTCACCTTTTTCTATTTTTTTTTCTTCTTTAAGTAGGTGGCTTCCCTGATCTAAGATTTACCTAAAGGCAATATAATAAAAATGATCTTGTGACTAGACTCTGGACAACTGGTCGATGAGCTATTACGACCGACAACTTGCTAGCCATGCCACCCTAAATAGTTCATTAGCTACCCAATTTCCGAGGAAACCGCTGAAAAGTGAATCAGTGCAAAAAATGTGTGTAGATGCTTAGGCTTAAAGTCCCCCCAAATTAGAGGGCAGGTTGATAAGTCACATACTTATCATCCCAATTTATTAGCCAAATTAAAAATGAATTTCAATTAGCAAGGACTCAAGACTAAGTCCACATTCGAGTGGACACCCGAGCTAATTAAGCCCGAAGACCTGAAGAGTCTAAGTGTTTAGGTCCTCTCGTATCATTTCCTAAAGTTAATAGCTTCCAAATGCCTAAGTTCTCTTTTCCTAATTTCTTTCTTTTTCTATCATTTTCAATTTTTCAATTTTTTTTTTATTTTATAAGAAACTAAAAGAAATTATACGAAGTTAACAAAATGATTTCAGGAATTGATTATCCACCCCCATGCCTAAATGATGCAATGTCCTCATTGTAAAAATAAAGACATGAAAAGGGCAGAGTAAACAGAATATCACCTGAATACCATGAGAAATTTGGTCAGCTCCGCAGATAACGTGAAATATAAACATGTGCTAAATGTAATGCCTTCAACTAGGCATAATATACATACAAAGAAGAAATTGAGAATTCACAAGTGCGGGTCAGAATCAAAATAAAAATATTGATCCTGAAACCCACCAGCAGAAGATGTCCACAGACGTGGACCAGATTATGGTGCAGACCCATGCCCCAGGGTCTAGTGGTTCTAAGGTTCTGGATGAAAATCACCCAGAACCAAAGGTTCTTAAGCTTGCGGGGTCGAGCCTGCGGTTTAGTGGTGTGCAACCCAAGACCAAAGTGTCAGACAACAGGTAAAGATGGTTCAATAGGTGCGGTTGTCCACTTAACATCTAGCTCAGAAAAATAATCAACTATTTTGAGATTGGGTTTCACGTGAAAGATATCGTAAGGGTCCTGGTAGAAAGTAGATGATATCAGGTCAATAGGTACCCTTAGATCCAAATTCAAAGTTCACTTAGAATTAGCCTCCCAAAATTTATTTCAACAATTCTATCTTCTAACATCAAGGGCTTAGGCTCCGGGACCTCTAGCATATCATTCACCCCATATGATACTCCCAAGTCCAGAAATCATGGCTGAACCAAGATTGACTTGGGCACAATGATCTCATAAGTCAACTCTTCGGGGTGCAGATGAGGAATGGGGTCACTGATTGAATCATCAAGTAAATGAGGATTCGAATCCTCCACTTTAGCCCCAACCAAATCAAAATCTTCAATGGCTGGGCTATCAAATGGTTCATCATGCTCCTCGAGCCCGTTTGTCTCACTAAAATCATCTTCCTTAAGCTCAAGTGAGACTTCACTAAGAGATTCCTCACCCTCAGAATCAAAGAATCCATGATCCTCATTTATCTATGTCTGAAAATCATATTGCATTTCATGGTCCATGGAGACATATTTTTCGTCATTCCCTGGTTATAGGATCTCGGGTGAGAAACTTGATTCATCCTCAAAGGGTTGCTCTAGCCCAACCTAGCCATCTCCAATCTCAGAATATGTATCCCCCCGACAGGCGCCTGAGCGGGTTCAGACATTGGCTCTCCTAAAGGGGGTTCATCTTGAGAATCATCCCAAGATTTGACTAGGGCAACCACAAATTTCATCCTCAGCCTCGACAATTTCCCAATAAGAAACTCACCCAGATCCCTATCCCTAACACTTTGGAGCAAATCCAATAAAGAACTATTAAGTTCATCAATCATTTTGATCATAGGCTCTAGTGCTTTGGTGCATGGTGTTGGTTGAGCTTCTAAAGATTGTATAGTGTTCCATAAATTAGCCAACACCCTATCCCAGATCTGGTTCACCTGAACCGACTGGTTCAGTTCAGGATTGGGTGGTTTTGGGTTAAATCTAGGGGAGTTAAGATGTCGAGGTTCTCTGGTTCCTCCCTGATAGTAGGTTGTCTCAGGTTGTTCAAAGAATGGTGACGACCTATATTCAATGGAATACTGGGGAGGGTAGGTGTTATAATCATTATATCCTTCCTGATCGTAGATCGGGTTGATTTGTGATCAAAGGATGAAGATCTATAATCATTGTAGCTCTAGGAAGGATAGTAATCATAGTCTTGTTGTCTAGGGTTAGGCCCTAGACATTGAGGTCTATATTCATATCCCCAAACAAAGTCATCCCGGCTAGTGGATGGGTAATTACAAGTCAAGTCAGAATAGTAATCATCTTGGGGATAAGTGGTGGTAGGAGGATAGGATTGGAAATGTCTAAAAGATGTGGAAGGATACATTGTAGAGTAGGAGGGAAAACAGAAGAGAGAAAGGTCTCCTGCAGTACAATCAACCAAACCTGTCCTTATGTGGGTAGCCTAAAGACCTACAGACTCCCAGGACCCGTCTTGAGATTATAAACGATTTAGTCTACTTTTATCCGATCAATCCAACCAGTTAGAATGAGGGAATGGGGAGAAGGTTCTTCCTTTGGCTTGCACCTCCGGTTCCTAGTGTACCCCCCAGTTGCGGTCGTTTGACGCTACTCCCCTAGCTAGACATCAGATGGACTAACAGAAGCAAATTAATCGAAAAAAATCACAGTCTGAGCCCCGAAGAGCGAATCAATCCTTAAGGCCAATGTCTACTCAGTTTTAGTTGGGCTTGGGATGATCGTGCTCTTGGAATGTGATGGGCCCTTTAGATGGGTTGTGCCCTTAATGGTCAGCTAAAATGTGTGTGCATGCACAACCAGGGTTTACAAACAAGGTTATTTGATGATGTGTCTTTGAGGGTTTAACCTTGTTTAGTAGCTTTTAGGGTTTACTCAGGTATATTCAATCAAGTTTAGGAGACCACTCCAAGTTTTGAAAGCACGGGTGATGAGAACCTCATCATGAGCCCTAACTAGCTCATTTTGACCTGAGAAAGTAAACAAAAGCTCCTACATAACCTAAAGGAAGACTTAATTCAAGGGATTACTGTTTTAGGAAGGAAACATGAACTAAAGGGTAAAACTGCAATTTTACCATTGCAGTACATCAACGGGATTTCTCAGGGGTTAAACATAGGTCAATTGGACATAATAAGAGGAAAAGTGGGATGGTTCAGTCAGAAAAGGGTTATTGTGAGATTTAAGAATTAAATGATGTTCTGTAACCCTAAAATAAACCCACTTAATTTCACAAGCTTCTAGTCAGGATAAAAATCAACTAAACCCTCTAAAATTCATGGAAAAATACCCCCTAGGGCTTAGAACATTCAATTTGGCCTTTGGAACCTATTTTGACCTAGATAGGGGCCCTAGCTCAGTATTTAACCTAATTTAGGTTTTTATGCAAAATGTCTAGTCAAACATGGTCAAACCTAAAATCCAACTTCACCATTGGATTCCTTAGGTCCAAATTAGGTTTGTACCAAAATTTAGGCCAAAGGGAAGGTCATCTTGACCTACTTGCAAAAAGGTCCACCCAATTACATTCTAGCCCTTAACTTTTGAAAACCCTTACAAAGACCACCCCTAACTTCCTCGTCACCCTTACATTCAGGTCCCTTCACCATTACAGTGGAGGAATCCCACTCCAACGAGGATTTGAGGAGGATATCTCCTCGAATCCTTAGAGATCTCCTAGATTTGGAAGGAAGATTCTTTGAGGATTTCTCCATCGTCTGAACAAGATCTCCAGATCTCATTTTCACTAAATCTCTCGTGCGAACGCTCGAGAGATTTGGGCATCTTTAACACCTTCCTTCTCCAGCGAGGCCTTTCGCTAGAAGGCTTACCTTCTAAGCACAAAGGGTTCGACCAGTGGCTATAAAAGGACCCACAATCCTTGACGCATCTTTCAAGCTTGATTTGGCCGCAGATACCTTCTCAATTTCCTCCTTCCTCATCTTCGGTCAAACACCCGCAAGCCTCGGCGATCTCTCCTCCCTCCTCTCATCGCTCTGTCACCATACCAGTGGCAGAGTTAGCTTCGTCTCGTTCCTCCGCATTGCGTCGCACCAACGCATGCCTCTCCGACCTCCTCCTCGTCGCCGTCATCCTCACCTCAGGGCTTTCTTCCCCGACGACGGCACATACGCGTCGCTCGTCTCCTCTGCCTCCCTTTTGTCCCAATACCCAAAGATAAGTTCCTCTCCTCCCACTCTTCAGTTTCCCTCATTTAATTTCATAAACCACCCCTCGACTGCCACTGTCCACCTTCGTCTCCCTTATCTCCGGCCGACCACCGGCGAGGCACATCCACTGCTCCGCATCTCCACACGCCTTGCCACCAAACTCATCACCTCCACCATCACCCACTGATCACCTTCCACCCATCCACTGACCGCCACACACGCACCACACTTCCACCGAACAAACCCACAAGCACGGTCACTGTCTGACTTAGGCACGCATGCCTAGGCCATTCTGTGCCACGCCAACCACCACCTCACCTTCGCCATGACACAGCGAAGCTTTCCCCATTGTTTGATAGGGCTGCGAGGCCATCTTTGTGTCGTGCAAGTCTGAGCCCCCTTCCGCCATTAACGTTGAAGCAAGCTTGCTGGCTAAGAGCTCTAGGCCACATGCTCCAAGCATAAGAGCTCCAAGCGACGCACGTTGAGTGTCCGAATGTAACCAGCCTGAGAGCAGACTTTGCGAGGCTCCCAGCTGCTCCAATTGAGTGGACTTCCTCCGAGTGCCAGCAGAAGCGGGTGGGACTTTTAGTCCCACCTCGTAAACTCAGGGGTAGGTGGTGTTACTTAAATTGAATTCCCATTTCTATCTCTTCGCCTCAAGTGACACAAGGTGAGGTCCCTCGCCCTCACATGCTCGTGCCTCGTCCGCGACCCCTGCCCCCGCGGACCTGGCACCCAACCCGATTACCTAGCATTCCTCATGCACTACACCACGCCGGTGCGCCTAGACCCGGGCACGTGAAACCCAACCTGATTACCCGGCTCTGGGAGAGCATACCTAAGAGCAAAATAGAGAGAGAGATGTGGGGGGGGGGGAGTAGGGGTAGGTTTGGCTCCATTTTGCTGTGCAGGAAAGGAAGAAGAATCTGAATTTAGAAGAAGAGAAAGCTAAGAAGGAAGAAGTGGAGCGGCTGAAGAAGAAGACCAAGTGCAGAAGAGGAAGAAAAGAAGAAGAAGGAGGCAACTACTGAAGGCAGGATTTGAATGCAAAGGAAGCCAAAGACAAGGAGGGACTTAGCCGCAGAAGAAGAAAGAAGAGGAAGAAGAAAGAAGAAGAAGAAGCCAAAGAAGGCAAAGGCTGAAGAAAGAAAGAAGGAGCGGCCAAGAGGAGACAGAAGAAGAAGAAGACAAGGAAAGACAAAGAAGAAAAGAAGAAAGAAGACTGCAGAAGAAGCGTAGCCACAGAGAAAGAGAAAGAAGAGAGAAAGAGAAGGCAAAATCAGAAAGAGAAAGACAAGCCGAGCACTGTAGCATAAACATTTAAGACGTCTGAATTTACATCAGACGTCCACTTTTGAGCTTATCTCTACATTGACATTATTTTTACTTCTCAATTTTGATTGAATTGGTTATTGCTTTTTACTAAATTGAGAGTTGTGCTCTTAAGTTTTTAAATACCCAATTGCGCCCTGTGTTCGACCTCGGATACTTAGGTTTTCGAGTAATAAATTCTTACTTGTTTTCATGGCTATTTCATTTATACTGCAACGAACATCTTTTAAAAACATGATTTTGCCTCATCAACATTTTGGCACCGTTGCCGGGGAGCAACGGGCATTTTAGAAACTTTGATCACAACTTCTGATTCAATACTGACTTAATCTCTCTCTTTTGCTATGTTTGTCTCAGGGGCAAAGAAAAGGAAAGAAAAGCAACCGCACAACAACCACACCAAGGAACAGGTAAACTTTCATTAGCCCTCTCTCTTAATCCCCTCAAAGTCTGAAAAGGAAAAAACAAAGAAAAATCAATCTAGGGCTACCTGCTTCCATATTTAGTAATTCACCAAAGTTGCCTGATTTTCATTTCAACACATTTTGAATTGCATATCCAATTAAGGTAACTAGGGCTAAAACCTTCTTGATTGAGCCTTAGATGCCAATTTTTGAGGCAATTAAATTGGACCAACTAGAGCCAACCCAAGGATTGCAAAGCTAGGGTTTTTAGAGACACATCTTCTCTTAAGAAAAGAAGCAAAAATTTAAAAAGAGGTATGCCTAAGCCTTGTTTGAAAAGATCTATCCAAGAGAAACCCTAAGCAAATCAAGCTCTTAATCCATTTGAACCCTAAAAGCAAGGACCTAAAAGCTCTCAAAGGAACAAAGTAGTGAAGTTGATCCTTTGGATCAACCAACCTTAAAATTAGATCACTTTTTGCACTCAAAAGACCTAAAGTTCAAGTGGAACCCTAAGCACCTTGATCTTAACTAAAAAAGGTTGACTAAAGAGGTCAAGGTCCCCATTCTGGTCTACCTAGAATCTCAGTGACAAGAGAGGTCGGGTGGGGGAAACCCTGTAACTCGTGGGGACGCTCTACCGTGTAGGGGTCTTTGTGGGACTCTCCCTCTCTGGCTGCCCAGGTATTTCTCAAGTGGACAACCTTTTTGACTAAGGGGTATCATCCGCCCCGAACCTTTATAGTCACCCAACAATTTTTGGGTGTCTCGATTGGGTCCAGCACCTTCTGATCTCATCAAATCCTTCGGTGCATGTTTGGTAAGAGGTCCTTAAGACCATCCTTGAGACCTTTAGAAATTCACTCTCATCGAGGCTAAGCCTCGACGCCCTTGTTTGTGCAGCAACCCCACCACATAGATCTTTCATCTGACTCAGAACCAAGTTCTCCTTCTTCCATCATGGCACAACCCATTGAAGAAGAAAACAACCTTGAGAACCAACTTCAACACCTAACTGATCTTGTCCAAAACTTTGTAAACCCACCACAGCGTCCTATGATGCGAGATTACTGTAATCCTGCTGCGGTGGCAATCGAGCCTCGAGTCCGAATCCCGGCTAGAGGTCCTGATTCTGAACTCAAGCTCAATATGATTCATGCCATACCAAAATTCCATGGGCTTAACTCCGAGGATCCATTCCAGCACATTAAGCAGCTCAAAAATCTGACCCAGACCTTCGAGTCAGATGCACAAAATCGGGATATTTTACTCATGAAGATATTTCCTTTCTCCCTCATGGACAAGGCTACTCATTGGTATCAAACTCAGACTCGTCCGATCAACACATGGGATGAACTTCAATCCGAATTTTTGAAGTTCTTTCCCATCGGTCAGACAAATGCCTTGCACCACCAGATCACTCATTTCACCCAACAACTGGGAGAACCTCTTCATCAGGCATGGGATCAATTCTTAGATCTCATGCAAAAGTGCCCCCATCACGGAGTTCCTAAATGGGAACAAGTCCAGTCTTTTTACCAGGGACTTCGTGAAGACATTCGATTATTCATCAATGCAACCTGCGGAAGAAACATCATGGGTCAACATGAGGATACTGTGTGGGAGATTCTCAAAAATATGTACGAGAACTCCATCAATAATGACTCCATGGGCTTACTCGACGTTACGAATGCCCACACATCGACGAATCTTAGGGGAGCACATGAGACGCAGGACCTGTCCACATCCGTCGACTTGGAACTGATGGCCAGTCAGTTGGACAAGATCTCTATCATAGAGAAGAAGGTGGATGAGCTGACTCGGCATCTACAGCAAGCCACCTCTGCGCAGAACTCTTTTGCACGGCCACCTCTTGTGAGGGAAACTGTGCAGAACATCTATCACCAATCTTATCAGGGGATGGACCCGTATCCACCCCTGTCTGACTCTCAGACAGGAGGGACCTCCGATCCACTCTATTCTAGTTGGGGGAACTCTGAACCCTCGTATTCTAACTTTCCTGAGGCTCCTCAGACCTGCGAGGACCTCAATGCCATCTAGAATGACCCATTCTCTAATACCTACAACCCTGGATGGTGAAATCATCCCAACTCTAGTGGACGGGAAATTCTCAGACTCAAAGACCACCTTATCAACCCCGTCCACAAGCTCCTCGTCCATATCAGCCACCTCATCCTCGGCCCAATCCCACCTATCAATCTAGGCCAAACCAGGATCAAATGACTCTTCAAGCACTGGCTGACATTCAGAAGATGAATGCAGCAATGCAAAAACAACACAAGAATGAGATCACAGAGGTTCGCAATCAACTGTCCAGATGGCAAATTCCTGCCAACCTGGCACCCTTCCTTCGCAACCTCTACCAAACCTAAATAACGTGCCGACCCAAAGCGTGTTATGAACCCAAATCTAGGCCACGTACATATGATTTATCAGGCCCCTTCTGTTCCATCACCCGACGGGATGGAAGCTTCGACATCCTATGCGGAATTTCAGCAGCAGCCACCCATCTTATCAAACCCAAACTGAAACCAGGCAAGATTAAACTCCGTAAAAACTCGTAGTGGTAAAGCAACCCAAGACCCACATTATCCAAATCACTCTAAGCCTGGTAGTAACCCAAGCCCTAGGATAGTTATCCAGGATACCCCTATCCCAGATCAAGAACCTGGACCTATTCTAGAGGAACCGACTAGGGTTCCATTTCCTGAGGCCTTGACCAAGGGAAAAAGGATAACCAAACCCGTGGCTCCTGAGGAGGATCTGGTCAAGCTCTTTGAACAGGTCTAGATAAACATCCCCTTGATGGATGTAATCCGCCACGTACCGGCTTACGCTCGATTCCTGAAAGACGTGTGTACACCTAAGTGTAAGCCAAGAACTAAAAGTAGGAATCCGATCGTACTATCAAAGCAAGCCAGCTCTGTAATCTTGAGTAAACTCCCACCCAAGGCTAATGACCCAGGAACTCCCCTGATTTCATTTAAATTGGTGAAACCCAATTTGATAGAGCCTTGTTAGACCTAGGTGCCTCCATAAACCTAATACCTACAACCCTCCTTGACCACCTTGAAGAGTCCGAACTTAAACCAACTGAGGTGACATTGCAGTTAGCCGATCGATCCATCAAGTCACCTAAAGGAATACTCAAGGATGTCATTGTTAGGGTACGTGATGAACACACATAAATTCAAGATAAATTGCTTATTTTCGATAGTTCCTAGGCTTAGCATTGCATATCATGTTATAAATATTGCAGAACATCCATTGCATGGCATTTAGGATAATAGTATATTTTATATATTAATTCCTTCATTTTATATGGTCAGGGGGCAATGCGACATCCATACAGGTTTCGGATGGAAAATCCGACCGTACGGATGAATCCGGAGCAACGATTGCAGTTCGGCATCGTGGGAATCATCTTGATCTGAGCACCGTAGCACCCTCTACAAGAAGAAGATGGACAGCCTAGATGGCACCATGTGGCGCCATCCAGGCCACCCAAACTCGTCCAGCAGCCACCGCCCACTCTCCCTCATCATCTACGCCGTTAATCCTAGTCGTTGGATCAAGACCAACTGCTGGTAAGCGCCTGCACCAAAACACTCCACGCGACACAAGTGGAGGACTGCCGCAACGGTGGAGGCGCCGGTTTGCAAAGGAGGGGTGCGGGATCGATTCCCCGCAGCCCCTCCAATTCGCAATTGGGCGGGCACTTGGAGGGCAGTGCAGCGGTAGTGGCAGCGGCAACGCACGCGCACATGCGCGGGCCAACGCATTACAAGCGCGCACGCCAACACACAGCACACGCGCACATAGTTGGGCGCGAGTAGTCAATGCGCGTGATGAGTGGGGCAGGCGGTGCGGGTGCAAGGGTGGTTGGCACCATCTTTCAGCGACAGTTGGGCTGACCTACAGCGACGCTTACAGCCGTCACTATTTTACTGCAAGCCAGCAGAGCCAGCTATGGGCGTGGGTGGAGGTGAGCTGTCTACAGCAATATTTCCAGCGATGGTCTGGAGGTCGCTAGAGGTCATTTATCCATTTTTAGCCTCTTCTCCACCACTATAAAAGGACCTTCACCCCCTCCCTCCCAAGCCATCTCTACCTACTCTACTCCCACCTACTCCCAAGCTCTAGCAAGCCTACCAACGCTCCATTAGAGCTTGTTCTCAAGCTCCCAAGGTGCCTATTAGTGTAGCAAAACTCTTCACCAAATACTCCTCCAACTTCCCATCTCCCTTCATAGGTCACCTTGGAGCCGTCCTCTCACCTCCATTCTGGTAGTAGATCAACTCCGTCTTCTCACCTCCATTCCGAAGCTACGCCAAAGCTTTCCTCAACATGACATCCTCCAGCATCTCACCTCCGTCGTCCCGTTCCTCACCTCCTTCGTCTGAGCTTCCGCCAGGCACTGTCGTCTTGCCGAACAGCCGATTCGGGAGATTTCCTCTCACCTCCCACTTTTTATATGCTTTCATAGTTTCTTGTAATTGACATTAGAAGTAATATATATCAGATTTGTTCCAGATCTCTATCTTGTGATACGTTTGCTAGATTTTTTTTATTCCAAAAATACAAAAAATGTCAAAACCCTAAAATACCAAAAAGAAACAAAATGAAGTGCGATTTTCAATAAAGTAAATGTCTCCTCCCTGTGTTCGACCCGGGACTCCCTTGGAGTTTCGGTATAAATTTTATTTGATCGACGTGTTTTGCAACTACGACGACAGGTTACTTGTAACCTCGATTTCTAACACGCAAAACACTACGTGACCATTTTGGAGCCATTGCCGGGGAGGCAACGAAATTTACTTTATTGTTTATTGCGTTTCTTTGCATTTACATAGCACTAACCCTACTTGTCTTTGATCTCCTGTCTTGCAGGTACCCTAGCATGGAGATCCAAGTGCGATAGATCGGAGTAAAGTGCGGGTAGAGTACTCTGTAAGTGTCCCCCACTTCCCCCCCCACTAGTTCATTCATCACAATCATAACCAAGACCTAATCTACTTAGGTATTTGCATAAACCCTAGGATAGAATTATTTGTCTTGTTTGCCACCTTTATCCACCTCACCCCCACATTTTAAAACAAAAAAAACAAAAAAGAAGAGATACTTGCTGTGGGAAGAATCAATATACACACTCTATACACCCACATTTAAGGCACATAATCGGGCTTGATTTTTATCTACTCAACTGGGATTTCGACCTGTGGACCCAGTACACGAATTCAACACATAAAAGAGTAGAAATCATATTAGGTTAATCACCTTTTTGTGTGCCTTAATCGGTGGTGCATTTGAGCCGATTGATTGAATTGTTTGGGCCGCACCACCTAATCTAAAAGAGGTTCATTGTGTAGCTGCCCCATAGGATTCAATACTTAGGTGAAGCCAGGCACTCCATATTTTCTTGATTTACAAAGGAAAAATACTTGAACTCGTGCTTTCAAAACTTGGTTTGCCTCACAAAACTTGGTTGAAAACACCTAATATTTGAATCCTAAAAGTTATTAAGTAAGATTCGAATCCTAAAACTCACCTTATCATTAATAATCTTGCTTGAAAACCTCTTGGTTGTGCACATTCACACGTTCTCAAACAAATCATTAAGGGCACAACCCAATAAGGGCCCATCACATTCCAGAGCACCAATTTCCCCAAGCCTAACTAAAATCAATTAGACATTGGCCCTAAGGATTCATTCGCTCATCGGGATCCAGATTGAGATTATTCACGATTAACCTGCTTATGCTAGTTAATCTGATGTCTAGTTAGGGGAGTAGCATCAAACGACCATGGCTGGGGGTACACTGGGAGCCGGAGGCGCAAGCCAAAGGAAGAACCTTCTCCCCAGTCCCTCCTAACTGGTTGGATTGCCTGGACATAAGTAGAGTAAATCATTCATAATCTTAGGACGGATTTTGAGAGTTAGTAGACCTTAGGCTACCCCATCTAAGGACAGGCTTGTATTTCTTGTGCTGCAAGGTCCCTTCTCTTCCTCGTCCTTCCGACTTCCTTCCAGTGTATGCTTGGAAGGAGGTCATTGAACCCTCATTTGGAAGGACCTTTAGACCATTCTCGAAGGTGGAGGTTGAGCTTTAGCCAAGTAGATCCCATGGCTGATCAACAACCACCTCCCCCGCCTCCGAACCAGCAAGAGCTGATTCAGAGGCAGTTGGAAGAATTGCAGCAAATGCAGCAATGGTTCCAACAAATGAATGGTCAAGGCACTCAGCCCTTGAAGGATTTTTATGATCCTTCAAATTATGAGGATCGTCTCGGCATTGTGATCCCCGCCTGAGATGTTGAGATCAAGCCCCAGGTTTGAGTCTAATTAAACACTTTCATGGGCTTGGCTCAGATGACCCATTCCAACATTTGGAAGACCTAATCACTCTAGTTCAGACTACCAAATCGCGGAATGTGGATGAAGAACAGATGCTCTTGAGGCTTTTCCCCCATTCACTCAAGGATAAGGCCGCACATTGGTATCGTACCATTGGAAGACCGATTACTACTTGGACAGCTTTGAAATCGGCCTTCCTGAAGAAATTATTTCCAATCGGGCGAACCAATGCATTGCAATGGGCAATTACCACTTTTGCCCAGCGGCAGGGGGAACCGTTTCATGAGGCCTGGGAGATATTCTAGGATCTGTTGCGGAAGTGTCCACACCATGAGGTGCCTAAATGGCAGCTTGTGCAAATTTTTTATCATGGGTTGAATGATCAACTCTGTAATCATGTGGACGCTTCTTGCGGAGGTAATTTCCTCAACAAGGACGCAGATAGCGCGTATGATTCGTTTGAGGAAATGAGCGAAAATTCTTTAAACCACACCTAAATGGAAACCTTCAACCGATCCCAACAAATTAGATCAAATGCCAATGAGGTCCAAGATTCTTGTACATTTGATATGGAATTGATCTACAATAGATTAGATAGGATGGATCTGGTTACTAAACGAATGGAAGAGTGGATGTCCGGAAACTCCAATTTTTCTAGATCCTCTCAATCCTAGGGATCGGGATTCCATTCTTCGCAAACTCCTACGGGACGGGAGTTTGTGAACCAACTAGAGACGGCTTGACCTTTGAGCCAACTTTTCTCGGAACCTTTTGGGTTCCAAACTGGGGCCTTTGATCCCAGTCTTTCTGATCCTTCTTCATCCTCATCTTATGAGGATATTCATGCTGTGCAAGAGAATGTTAGGTCCAACCCTTATTCGAATTCCTACAATTCTGGTTGGAAAAATCATCCTAACTTCTCTTGGAAAGATCAAGGGCAGCAGACCCAATATCGACCCAACAACTATGTACCGCAAAAACCAATGGGTCAGGGTCATGTATATACTCAGTTGCCCCTAAATCAGGTTAATCAGCCCATGTGGAATGCTCAACAACCCGCCGAGCAGGCTGACTTCAACCTGAAAATGGTAGAAATGCAAGGGTCAATGCTCCAGCTCATGCAACAGATGAAAACTTCGCTGGACATCTTGCAATCCGGACTTAGTACAAACAACGGACAGCCCGGATCTCTACCATCACATTCTATACCAAACCCAAGGAATGTTCAGAACCAAGGCGCTGGGCCTCAAGGGTTTGGTAATGATGGGGAGTTGCATGCTCAAGATCATGCTATCTATCAGGCTACCCCAACCCCTCCCGGAGCTAACCAAGTTCCTACCATAATCAATCGAGAGCCTCCTGTTTTGCCCAACCCTCCCCAAGGCACTAACCAACAGGATTTTGCCACGGCAAACACCATCACCTTGAGGAGTGGTAGTAAATGCAAGGGACCTACCCAACCCCATGTCAACCCCATTAGGCCCCATAGCAGGAATTCCAAACTCCCAACTAAGAATGTGATCAACAAAACATCAGGGTCTGATTCGGGAGTATGTTGTTGTATGGGCAAACAGAAAAAGTCAGAGGAGAAATTGGAGGAAAGGATGTCCTTACTTCAGGCTTTCAAATTAACAATCATTTTACTCCTCGCGGCTATCGGATCAATCCCTACCTACGCCATAGGTTTACTGAATGCATATAAAGAAAGGCTTAGAGCAAAATCTGAAATCAATAGGAGAGTAGTTTTGTCTGATAACAAAGCACATTGATCATAAACAAGCTACCTCCTAAGAAGCAGGACCCAGGAGCCTCGCTGATTTCCTACACAATAGGAAACGTTACTTTTGACCGGGCCCTCCTCGACTTAGCTGCTTCCATTAATGTGATCCCCACCTCACTACACATGGAATTAGGTCTAGGCTACCTAAAACACATTGACATAACCTTGCAGTTAGCCGATAGATCCATTACAAAACCAAGGGGTATTTTGGAGAGTGTTTTAGTCAAGGTTAATGATTTACATTACCTTGCTAATTTCATGGTCCTGGACATGAAAGCCCCGAAATAGCTCAACCACACCCCAATTATTTTGGGAAGACCTTTCCTGGCTACTGCCAAGGCGAGAATTGACTGTGAATCGGGAAATATAGAAATGGCCTCAGGGGATAAGACAAATCGATTCAATATTTTCGAGGTCTTAAAGAAGAATAAAACTAAGTGTGGTTCGACGGAGGAGCTTGGTAGAATAGAGGAAGTAATGGCTATACATACCTTAGACAACCTTTTAATGGCCAACTCAACCCAAACTCAGGAAGAAGATCACACAGTTGCAGAAATAATTGAGGACAAAGTAAAAATGCGACCAATTGTAGAAACAAGGGATGAGGAAGATATACATGAAATAAAAAAATTGTTGAATGATTCACATGATCAAGATAAAATCCAACAATATCCTTATCCTGAATGCTTAGAGTTTGAGGTCCAACTTGTGGGTGGGAATTCTGAGGATCAGAATGGTTGGTTTAAGAACCTAGAGTGTGAGGATGAAATTGAACATTAGGGAAGAACTCTTCAAACATTAGGTATTCTAGGGTACCCACAAATCCCCAGCACATCACAAAACCCTCATCGTCCTTTTTCACCCAACCACTACATAAATTCTATACCCAACTACACTTCCAATGTAATAAATCAACAAAACTCCTATTGGAGACCATTTGGGCTCTCCCTACACCACCAGCTTACCACTTTCATTGTTCATCTCTTTGGTAAGCCCATTTTCACTCTCCGGGACCCATACCTGGGGGCCCGGAAACTGTCTACAGCAACGTTTCCAACGACAATCTGGAGGTCGCTAGAGGTCATTTATCCATTTTTAGCCTCTTCTCCACCACTATAAAAGGACCTTCACCCCCTCCCTTCCAAGCCATCTCTACCTACTCTACTCCTACCTACTCCAAAGCTCTAGCAAGCCTACCAACTCTCCATTAGAGCTTGTTCTCAAGCTCCCAAGGTGCCTATTAGTGTAGCGAAACTCTGCCCCACCAAATACTCCTCCAACTTCCCATCTCCCTTCATAGGTCACCTTGGAGCTGTCCTCTCACCTCCATTCCATAGCTACGCCGAAGCTTTCCTCAACCTGATATCCTCCAGCATCTCACCTCCTTCGTCCCGCTCCTCACCTCCTTCGTCCGAGCTTCCGCCAGGCACCGTCATCTCGCTGAACAGCCAATTCGAGAGATTTCCTCTCACCTCCCTCTTTTTATATGCTTTCATAGTTTCTTGTAATTGACATTAGAAGTAATATATATCAGATTTTTTCCAGATCTCTATCTTGTGATACGTTTGCTTGATTTCTTTTATTCCAAAAATACAAAAAAATATCAAAACCCTAAAATACCAAAAAGAAATGAAACGAAGCGTGATTTTCAATAAAGTAAACGTCACCTCCTTGTTTCAACCCGGGACTCCCTTGGAGTTTCAGTATAAATTTTATTTGATCGACGTGTTTTACAACTACGACGACAGGTTACTTGTAACCTCGATTTCTAACATGCGAAACATGATGCGACCAGTACGAGATTTCTACTTCCCGGTGGATTTTATAGTTCTGGATATGGATGCACCTGAGAACCCGAGGGATACACCGATTATATTAGGGAGACTATTTCTGGCCACTACTAGGGCCAACATAAACTGTGAGGAGGGCCAAATAGAATTAAAATTTGGGAATCAAACTCAGAAGATTGACATCTTTAAGGCCCAACAAGGGATTAATTGTGGGGTTATAGAGCAAATATGTGATATCAAAGCCGTGGTTGATGAATCGCATGTTGAGGACAACCTGATTATACCCGATCAACCATCAGAAGATCAAAACCCACAAACAGAGGAGTCTAAACCTGATCGAGATACACCCATAACTCTGACCCTTGTCCCTGATACAGACCCTGAACCGCCCGCTGCTGCTGATAATCCCGTCCTGGAACTCAAGCCCCTTCCCGATCATCTGAAGTACATCTTCTTGGGTTCTAATTAGATGTTTCCTGTGATTATCAACCCCCGACTCACACCTGACCAGGAATCCTGTCTGATTACTATTCTCCAGCAACTCGTAGAGCCATTGGATGGACTCTTGATGACTTGACTGGCATAAGCCACTCTTATTGCACACATCGAATCTACACGGAAGAGGGCGCACGACCTTTGCGAGAGATGTAGAGACGTTTAAACCCTAACCTGTAGGAGGTCGTGAAAAAGGAGATCATCAAGTGGTTAGATGCAGGGATCATCTACCTGATCTCCGACAGTTGCTGGGTGAGTCCAATCCAGGTTGTTCCTAGGAAGGCCGGACTCACCATCATTACGACTGAAATCGAAGAGGTCATACCGACCCAAATAGCTAACTCATGGAGAGTCTGCATTGATTACAGAAGACTCAATTCCTCCATGAAAAAGGACCATTTCCCACTACCGTCTATTGATCAGATCCTCAAGAAACTAGCAGGAAATAGGTTCTTCTGCTTTCTTAACAAGTACTCTGGTTATAACCAAGTGGCAATCCATCTAGAGGACCAAGAAAAGACCACGTTCACCTGCCCCTTGGGGACGTACGTGTTTTGAAGGATGTCGTTCGATCTTTGCAATGCACCCGTGACTTTTTAGCAGTGAATGCTTGTCATATTCTCAGATATGGTAGGTGATTATCTGGAAGTCTTCATGGATGAATTTTCAATTTTTGGAGCATCATTTGACGATTTCCACCAGCACTTGGTCCAAATACTCAGGCAGTGCATCGATGTGAATTTGGTTCTTTCCTGGGAAAAGAGCCATTTCATGGTGCCTGAGGGAATCATCCTGGGACATCTAATTTTGGAGAAAGGCATCTAAGTCGATCGAGCCAAGGTTAACTTGATTTTCAAACTTCCTATGCCTAGCTCGATCAAGGACATCCGATCTTTTATGGGGCACGTCGATTTTTATCATCGATTTATCCCTGATTTTTCAAAAATTGTAAGCCCCCTAACTACTCTTCTCTCCAAAGATGTACCTTTCGAAATCTCCAAGGAATACACTCAAGCATTTGAGATCCTTCGTGACCAAGTTACCCAAGGCCCGATCCTACAGTCCCCTGATTGGTCTCAACCCTTTGAGATCATGTGCGATGCATCTAACTTCGCTGTAGGAGAGGTTTTGAGGAAGAAAATTGACGGGAAACCAGTGGTCATTTACTACACTAGCAAAACACTAGACGAGGCATAGCGTAACTACACGGTTACTGAGAAAGAGATACTGGTTGTGGTATTTGCCCTAGAAAAATTCAGATCATACCTCCTGGGCTCCCGTGTTATCATCTACTCAGATTACACGGCTGTGAGGCATCTCCTTGCAAATAAGGATGCAAAACCTCGATCAATCCGATGGATCTTGCTATTGCAAGAATTTGACCTCGAGATTCACGACAAAGTGAGAAAATAGAACGTGGTAGCTGATCACTTGTCCCGCCTTCCTTCTGAGATCATTGACCCTTCCGAACCCATCACAGAACACTTTCCTGATGAGGACCTCCTGACTATAGATATAGGGCTTCCATGGTTCGCAGACATAGTGAACTACTTGGCATCACATCAGATTCCGTCCAATTGGCCGAAGGCCAAGAAGGGCAAATTACGTTCCGATGTCAAGTATTACCTTTGGGAAGACCCGTATCTATTCCACATTAGTGCTGATCAAATAATTCGATGTTGTGTTGCGGAAGCAGAAATTAAAAGCATACTCTCTTTCTGCCATGACCAGCCATGTGGTGGACATTTTTCAGGACACAAAACCGCATCAAAAGTCCTCCAGTGTGGCTTTTACTGGTCCACAATTTTCAAGGATGCATACGATAACTGTAAGGCATGTGCCCGTTGCCAGACCTTGGGCAACATGACCCATCGAGACATGATGCCTTTACAGTTGATCCTGGTATGCGAGATTTTTGACATTTGGGGGATTGCTTTTATGGGACCCTTCCCTATCTTGAATGGCTTCGAATACATCTTATTCGCTGTTGACTACATGTCCAAGTGGATCGAAGCGATTCCAACCCGAACCAATGATCACAAAGTTGTTATCAAATTCATTCATCAAAACATCTTCTCAAGGTTCGGGATTCCACGAGCAATAATTTTCAATGGAGGGACCCATTTCACAAACGCTCAATTCAGGTCACTATGACCAAATACGGGGTGTCGCATCGAATCTCTACTCCTTACCACCCCCAAACTAATTGTCTAGCTGAGCTATCAAACCGGGAGATCAAGAAAATCCTCCAGGTTACTGTTCAACCTAACAGGAAGGATTGGTCATCCCGACTTCCAGAAGCATTGTGGGCTTATAGAACTACCCACAAGACCCAATTAGGCTTGTCTCCCTTCAGACTGGTGTACGGGAAGGCATGTCACCTCCTCCTTGAATTGGAGCATAAAGCCTATTGGGCAGTACAGAATTGCAACTTAGATCTTTCTAAGGCTAGAACCCATAGAAAGCTTCAAATGAGAGAGATTGATGAATTACGCCACGACGCGTATGAGAACTCACGAATTTACAAAGAGCATGTTAAAGCCTTTCACGACAAACACATTTCTAGAAAGATGATTCATCCTGGTCAAAAGGTTCTACTCTTTGATGCCCGACTCAAATTATTCCCAGGAAAGCGACGATTTAAGTGGATCGGACCCTACCTAGTCCGGCAAATCTTTAGAAATGGTGTCGTTGAGATCAGTTCACTCAACCACGATTCTGAACCCTTCATCATGAACGGTCAGAGACTCAAACCGATCATTGACATGACTAATACAGATTTGGCTGAGTCATCCTTTATCCTCCATTCTCCCTGAGCTCATTGTGCCCAGCCGATGGCGTAAAACTCAGCGCTTAACGGGAGGTAACCCGTCATTCTTTGAAAAACCCGAAACCTTTCCTGACATTTCTATGCTGAATTCATATTGCACTTTAGGGTTCATCCATTAGAACAGCCGACTCCACCTCAGGTACCCGTACCCGAGTCAAGAAATCGTTCGCAACAATCACCTCGACCTGTTCGCTCACTCAACACCTGTCCTAATGAATGAACTAAGAAAAATTAGAACCCACCTAATTTACAATGGGGACATTGCAAATCGTAGGCATGGGGGGGTATGAAAGTGAAAAATGTCATGAAAACTCATATCAAGAAAAGGTTTCAACAAAAAAATTCACATATCACAAAAAACACAAAAAAAATGAAAATCTTGAAAAAGAACAAAAAAATTGAGGGGGGAGAGAAAAATTTTTGGGCTATACAAAATATGAGGAAAAGAGTAAAATGCCAAAAAGGAGCATAAAATAAAAAAGAAAAAAAAGAATAGTCATTAGTAAAAGATTAAGGGATTAACTAAAGTTCTAGACCACATCAAGAAAAAAAGAGAAAAATGAGAAAAAAAGGTTCTAAGGAGACACAAAAAGAGATTAGTAGGAACGTTGACTTTAGGCCTTTTGGGCTAGACTCTTAGGCTTAAAAATTCAAGTACCTACTAAAATGTGGATAATCCCCAAGAGGTTGGGGAAAATGCGAAGCTTGAGTATTAGGTCTAAGGCTTAGGGAGCATTCAACCTCGTTAACTGACCTTCGACTTGCAGGACTCGGTAACCTAAGCATCCCAACCCACACACAGTCTGGTTCAATGCGCATAACTATCAAAATCACGCAAAAGCATTTCAATGCTATGAAAAAGTTGCCTAGATTAGGAGTGGTCGATCAACACAAGTTGATTTGGACAAGTTCTCAACATGGAGAGGCAGGAAATTCCCCTCAAAGATGCGTAACAACATATCGTCTCCTTGGTGCTTGTCTCTTAGGATATTTAAATATCCTACCGGGGGCATGTAAGCACTCTGCTGGTTCAGATACCATGGGCAGCATTACCATGAAATATCGATTGCCAGGGTCTGGATTCGACCACAGAATGCCATGGGCGAGATTATCTCGAAATCTCGAAAGCCAAGGTCCTAGGGGTTGCCATGGGCTGTGCTATCACGAAGCATCGATTGCTAGGGACCTTTGAGAATTGATGATGGGGACAAGGAATCCAATACAAACCGTGTTGAGAAGCCAATCCGAAGCTAGAAATAAAAAGAAAAGAGAGAGAAAGCTCTCCAAACAAATAAATCCTCTGTCTCTCTCTTACAAAAATGCACTGCAAACTGAATCAAGGTTAAAAATGTCTCAAGCACGGGTGCTTTAATCGCGGAGTCCAACGAACCGAAGGATAGTTTCTATGAGCCTTAAAAACCTTTGCGGAGGACTGAGGCTAAAGCAGGTCAAGTCTGGATTTTGGTTGGTACTTGAGTACCTCTAGGCCTATTGTCGGCATTCTGACCTAATCACACAAAGAAAAAAAAAACACGTATCACAGCTGGTAGAAGAAACTCATGGTCCAGAACAGATGTTAAAACCTTAAAATTTTGCTAAGGGACTAGAAAAAGCAAGGCATGGGGGTATGATGAGAACCTCATCATGAACCCTAACTAGCTCATTTTGCCTTGAGAAAGTAAACAAAAGCTCCTACATAACCTAAAGGAAGGCCTAATTCAAGGGATTACTGTTTTGGGAAGGAAACATGAACTAAAGCGTAAAACTACAATTTTACCATTATAGTACATCAACAGGATTTCTCAGGGGCTAAACATAGGTCAATTGGACTTAATAAGAGGAAAAGTGGGATGATTCAGTCAGAAAAGGGTTATTGTGAGATTTAAGAATTAAATGACATTCTGTAATCCTAAAACAACCTACTTAATTTCACAAGGTTCTGGTCAGGATAAAAATCAACTAAACCCTCTAAAATTCATGGAAAAATATCCTCTAGGGTTTAGAACCTTCAATTTGGCCTTTGGAACCTATTTTGACTTAGATAGGGGCCCTAGCTCAGTATTTAACCTAATTTGGGTTTTTGTGCAAAATATATAGTAAAACATGGTCAAACCTAAAATCCAACTTCACCATTGGATTCCTTAGGTCTAAATTAGGTTTGTACCAAAATTTGGGCCTAAGGGAAGGTCATCTTGACCTACTTTGCAAAAAGGTCCATCCAATTACATTCAGGCCCCTAACTTTTGAAAACCCTTACGCAGACCCCCCTAACTTCCTCTCCACCCTTACATTTAGGTCCAGCAGAGGAATCCCACTTTGGCGAGGATTTGAGGAGGATGTCTCCTCGAATCCTCAGAGATCTCCCAGATTTGGAAGGAAGATTCTCTGAGGATTTCTCCATCGTCTGAACAAGATCTCCAGATCTGATTTTCACCAAATCTATCATGCGAACGCTCGAGAGATTTGGGTGTCTTGAGCACCTTCCTTCTACGGAGAGGCCTTTGCACTAGAAGGCTTGCCTTCCAAGCAGAAAGGGTTCGGTCAGTGGCTGTAAAAGGACCCCCGATCCTTGACACATCTTCCAAGCTTGATTTGGCCGTAGATACCCTCTCAATTTCCTCCTTCCTCATCTTCGGTCAAACGCCCGCAAGCTCCGAAAATCTCTCCTTCCTCCTCTCGTCGCCCTGCCACCATACCAGTGGCAGAGTTAGCTTCGTCTCGTTCCTCTGCATTGCACCGCACCAGCGCACGCCTCTCCGACCTCCTCCTCGTCGCCGTCATCCTCACCTCAAGGCTTTCTTCCCTGACGATGGCACACACGCGCCGCTCGTCTCCTCTACCTCCCTTTCCTCCCAATACCCACAGATAAGTTCCTCTCCTCCCACTCTTCAGTTTCCCTCATTTAATTTCATAAATCGCCCCTCGACTGCCACTGTCCACCTTCGTCTCCCTTATCTCCGGCCAACCACCGGCGAGGCGCATCCACCACTCCGCATCTCCACACGCCTTGCCACCAACCTCATCACCTCCGCCATCACCCACTGATCACCTTCCGCCCATCCACTGATCGCCACACAAGCTCCACACTTCCACCGAACAAACCCACAAGCACGGTCATAGTCCAACCTAAGCACGCATGCCTAGGCCATTCTGCACCACACCAACCCCTGCCTCACCTTCGCCGTGACACGGTGAAGCTTCCCCATTGTTTGACAGGGCCACAAGGTCATCTTTGTGTCGCGCAGGTCTGAGCCCCCTTCCGCCATTAATGCTGAAGGAAGCTTGCTTGCTAAGAGCTCCAGGCCGCGCGCTCCAGGCATAAGAGCTCCAGGCGATGTGCATTGAGTGTGCGAACGTAACCAGCCTGAGAGTAGACTTCACGAGGCTCCCAGCTGCTCCAATTGAGTGGACTTCCTTCTTGCGGGTGCCAGCAGAAGCGGGTGGGACTTTTAGTCCCACCTCGTAAACTCAAGGGTAAGTGGTGTTACTTAAATTGAATTTCTGTTTCTATCTCTTCGCCTCAAGTGACACGGGGTGAGGTCCCTTGCCCTCACACGCTCGTGCCTCGTCCATGACCCCTGCCCTCGCGGACTTGGCACCCGACCCGATTACCTAGCACTCCTCGCACACTACACCACCCCGGTGCACCTAGACTCGGGCACGCGAAACCCGACCCAATTACCGACTCTGGGAGAGCATACCTAAGAGTGAAATAGAGAGAGAGATAGATGCGGGGGGGGGGGGGTAGGGGTAGGTGTTGCTCCGTTGTGCTGTGCAGGAAAGCAAGAAGAATCTGAACGCAGAAGAAGAGAAAGCTAAGGAAGAAGAGGAGAGGCTAAAGAAGAAGACCAAGTGCAGAAGAGGAAGAAAAAAAGAAGGAGGCAGCTACTGAAGGCAGGATTTGAAGGAAAAGGAAGCCAAAGACAAGGAGGGAATTAGCCGCAGAAGAAGCCAAAGAAGGCAAGGGCTGAAGAAAGAAAGAAGAAGGAGGGCCAAGCAGAGATAGAAGAAGAAGACAAGGAAAGACAAAGAAGAAAAGAAGAAAGAAGACTACAAAAGAAGCATCGCCATAGAGAAAGAGAAGGAAGAGAGAAAGAGAAGGCAAAATAAGAAAGAGAATGACAAGCCGTGCACTATAACAGAAACATTTAAGACGTCTAATTTTACATCAGACGTTCGCTTTTTGAGCTTATCTCTACATTGACATTATTTTTATTTCTCAATTTTGATTGAATTGGTTATTGCCTTTTATTAAATTGAGAGTTGTGCTCTTAAGTTTTTAAATACCCAATTGGTCCCTGTGTTCGACCTCGGATACTTAGGTTTTTGAGTAATAAATTCTTATTTGTTTTCACGGTGATTTCATTTATACTGCAATGAATATCTTTTAAAAACACAATTTCTCCACGTCAACAACGGGTGTAGATATGTTCCTTTAAAAATCATAACTAATGTGGAGTGCCTGGTTTAGCACTAAGAATCAACCCTATGTGGCAAGCTACTTGATGGATCGCTTTTATCTGAAGTGGTGTGGCCCAAATAGTTCAATCAATTGGCCTATTGCACCACTTAATTAAGGCACACAGAAATGTTTTACCACTTCAGATTTCTACTCACTTATTTGTGTGTTGAATTAAGTGTACTGGGTCCACAGGTTAGATCCTAATTAAGTGGTAGAGTCTATGTGTTGTGCGCCTTAGGGTGAGAAGTTGTGGGTGTTAAGTGTGTAGCTTTCAGTTAAATCCCACAAGAGAAGAATATTCTTTTTATATATGTGGGTGGGTGAGGTGAGTGGAGTGACAATCAAACAACCATAATCTACCCTAGGGTTTATGCAAGCACCTAAGTTAATTTGGGTTTGAGTTATTAGGTTATGGAATGAAAACTAGGGTGGGGGTAGTGGGGATAAACTTACAAAACCTTCATCCGCACTTTTCTCCGATCTAACTGCTTTGGCCCGCCTCGGATGAGTACCTGCAATCATAGTAAGATCAGAGAAAAAGTGAGATAAAAGTAAGGCAAGGTGGAAAAACACAGAAAAAAAATCAAAGAGCATTGCCTCCCCGGCAACGGCACCAAAATGATTGCAGACGTTTCGCGAGTTTGAAATCAAGGTTACGAGCAACCCGTCGTCGTAGTTGCAAAATGCATGGTCAAATAAAATTTATAACTGAAACTCGAAAAGTGAGTCCCGGGTCGAACATGGGGAGGCGAACATTTGGTTTTATAAAAATCCACACTTCACTTTTATTTGTTTTTGGTTGTTTTTATCTTTTCTAATTTTTTTAGTATTTTTAGCAAGCAAGAGATTCGATCGATGAAATCCCCCTCGACGGTTTCTTGGAGAATGACTCGCTCTGATGTCGCCTGGAGGAAGGCGGTGAGGAGCGGGACGAAGGAGGATGGAGCCAGAGGACGGAGGATGGAGCAGGACAGTGTCGCGGCGATGATCTTTTTCCTGAAGGGCGGTGAGAGGACAGCCACGAGATGCTCCATGAATGGGGATGAGGGGAGGGAAAACTATTTGGGTTTCTACTCTAGAGGAGCATCCTAGGCTTAGGACAAGCTCTTTCTAGAGCCTTAGAAGTGGTGAGAGGAAGAAAGGAAGAGATGGTTTGGAATGGTGGTGGGTAGGTCCTTTTATAGTGGAGGAGGAAGAACAAATTCACATCTGGGTCATTACTGATGTCCATAAACGTCGCTGCAGCAGTCGCTGAAGATTTGCCCTTCAATTCCTCTTGCTGGCATGTGCAGACATTATTAACAACTACAAGCATCACTAAAGGCCCGCGTCGCTGAAGATCCAGCCCGCTAGCGTGCGCATCGCGTGCTACACACTTCATGCACCCATGCTCCTCGCACCATGCGCTCGCGCTGGCATGCGCTACACTGTTGCTGCACACGACTGCGACTGTGGTTGTGCGCTATGCACTACGTGTGGCTGCGGCTATGCACGTGCGCTACTGCTGGCTAGCGTTGGGAAGCCTGGATGGTGCCACGTGGCACCATCTGGGCCGTCCATTCTTCTTTCTTTTATAGAGGGTGCAACGGTGCTTAGATGGAGATGATTCCCACGCTGCTGGACTGTGATCGTCACTCCGGATCCATTCGTATGGTTGGATTTTCCATCCAAAACCCATATGGATGTCACATTGTCCCCTGGCCGTTGATCTTCCTCAGACTTCGTATGATGCTCCGGTTCTCCGATCTAGACGATTTCAGAGGCGTTAGACTCCTATCGTCGTCCTAATCTGATCCGTATGGTCTGGTCATCCATTCGAGGCCCTGAAATAAGTCTTCTTCTCTCCTGGCCATAAAAAGGATCTAATTAACCTGGAATATATACAACTACTCTAAATGCAGAATGATGCATGCTATGCAATATTTATAACATGAAATGTAAATCTAAGCCTAGGAACATGCATGTATAGGCATTTTAACGTAAATAGATGTGTCTATATCACAGAGCATCATGTGCAATCCATAAAAGAACGGAGATCATGGAGCCAAAGGACAAAGATCTGAGCCTCAGATGATCCAACCGCACGAATGGATCCGGATCAACGATCGCGGTCCAACGGCTCAAAAATCAACTCAATTGGAGATCTACATCACCAGATACAAGGAAAGGAAGATGGACGACCATGATGGTGCCATGTGGCTCCATCACAGCCACTCCCTCATCGCCACCCCATCTGAGAAGGCTACCCTCGTGCGCTGTGGGCCGTTGGATCTTCTTCCAACGACCATGAGCACGCCACGTCTCCCATCCAACCATGCCTGATCAAAGGAAAGAAGATCTTGACCGTTGGATCTTCATCCAACAGCCTAGAATAAGTTACCTTAAAACCTAAACACAACAAACAAGTTGGAGTGGCACGTTGGTTAGCGCCTTCACTGCGAAACAATGGGCACACGTTCGAGCGACACGTCACGCAAAATGAAGCACGGATTAAATAACGTCGTTCGATCATGAGCGAAGCACAGGGATGCAGCAACGTGGCGAGTCGGGAGTAGATTGTGGTCGAACGCCTGATCCAACACGTGATCCCATGCGGTTTCCTTTGTCTCAAAGGAGATGCGAGCGTGTGTTTAAGCCATCCGATCTTACGATCGAACGACTGACGATTAAGTGTTGAAACGAGGCGAGTAGGCACGTGAAGAAGAGAAGCGGGTGTGTACAGAGGAGCAGGAGCCGTGCGATCGTGGATCAAGGGCTCTAGGTGTGCCATGTGTTAGCATCTTGTGTGCCTAGAGCACAAAAGGTGATTTTGAAGGAGTTTTAAGGCCAAATCAGGTTTGTTGATCTCTCGATCGACGGATCTAATTGACCTTAGGTTGTTGCACAAGATGGAGGGCCAAAATACTCTTTTTGCCCTCCATAAAAACTGTAAAAGAAGGCCCAGGGCCCCCCAATTGAAAATGAACACTTGCTATCAACCTCTTCTTCCACCTTCTACGATTTCCTGCTTCTGCCTCTCTGCAACTCCGACCTTCATCCCAACACTCTAGATCTGAGGTGCTACCGCATCTCGCACATGCATCCTACAAGCGGCGGCGTCTCGCTGCCTCCTTCTATCTCTCTCTCTATCTATCTATTTCTATTAGCATTTTCTATTGTGAAAAACTCTATCTAATTGTAATAAAATTCTGATTCTTTGGATATCTGATGCCTCTTTATACATATATACATATATAAATATCTATTAAAACTAGTTTTATTGAAAAGCTTCTATTAAAATCGAGATTGCCTCCCTACGAACAACCCGGTACTCACCAGTCTTTACAAATTTATTTGTCGACGTGTTTTCGCACTTAACTACAACTAAATAATTTTTCAAAATGTGATTTACGTGTCGGACAAGTTGGCTCCATTGCTGGGGAGGCAACAGAAATTTTTGAAGCCTTTTGGTGCGAATTTGAGATTTCTAACTCACTATTTTCGTTGATTTCGTATGTACAAGAAAGCGAGGAAATCAGAATGAAACACAACAATGGGAATTGCGAGTTCGAACCTCAGGTAAATACAAGTAGTTAAATTAGTTACGTTTTGGATTTGTTTGAACATTAGGAATAGTTAGAATTTGTTTGCTTATTGAAAAAAAATTCTCTTGATTTTCGGGCTAAACTAAAGTCTTATCATATAAATTCAATTTTCAAAAATCCGCACGTCCAAAAATTCTCAAAATTTTATTGGACATGGATTTCAAAGTCGCAAACAAGATATCCAAAATTCACAGAAATTGGAGTTATAATTTACGCACTAATCTATTATCAATTCAGTTATTATTCCTAATTTTTCAAAGTTCAAAATATCATAGGAATTTTCATACAACTCCGATTGACTCAAAATTTATGGCAATGAATTTATGAGATAATCAGCAAATTAGAAAATATGAAAAAAATATTTCTTTCACATTTGATTGCATGAATTATTAAATCATGAACTAGGGGTCAAAACAGGTTGCAAAACCCCAGTACATTTTAAATCAGAAAAAAATAGAAAACGTGCATTAAAATTCCTGAAAAAATATTTTTTTAAGTGCCTAGTTAGTGGTGCAATAGGGCCAATTGATTGAATTGCTTGGGTCTCACCACTCATCTGATTTTTGGACTTAAAAGAATCATCTAAAACTATCTACGCTTAAGGTTTCACATTAAGGATAGAGCACACCTACATCTCCAAACTTAAAGGAAATCTATAAAACAAACTAGGATTTGCAAAAATCTTGTGTGCCTCATCAGAACCTTGATTGATGAGATTAAATCAAGTGAACCCTAAAATGCATTAACACAAGCATTCAAATCTTAAAATTCACTTCATCATAAGAAATTGCTTGTGAACCCTTTTTTCCTGAGCACTTCACACATTTCAAAATCAATTTTAAGGGCAAACACCCCCTATCACCCATCATATTCCAAAAGCACATCAAACCCTAATCTAAAACTGAGTAGACGTGCCCTAAGCAAGACTAATAGTCTTGGGGACTTGAAATTAGATTAGGCTAAGGTTAAGGCCTTGTCTACTTAGACCCACTGGTGACAAGAAAGGTCAGTGCGATAACCACGTTAACCCTTAGTGGTGTCCCACCATGCAGGGTGTCCTAAGGGGTCCCACCCTTCTGGCCAACCAAGAAATTCAAGGGTTGATCTAACCCAATCGTGTTTTGGGTAGCCAAGATCAAGTCTAATTAGGGTTGACACTCTAAGAACCAGTTTGATTGCTTGCATTAACCGAGCGGGCTTTCTCTCATCTATCTTCTCTCTCATCTATAGACATTCTTCTGGTGCATGCAAGTTAGAAGATCTCAAAATCCTGATTTGCTACCACCATTAGAAAGAAATGCTAGGGGAAGACCTACTTATCCAGGATCTGAATCTAAACCCTCTGCAATGGCTAGTCACCATAAGGAAGAAGAGATTGATGAACAAAATTTGGATCCTATGACTCTCTTACAAAGGCAGATAACTAAGCAAGGCCAGCATCATGACCGACAGATGGAAGTCATAGTGCAGGCCATCACTCGGCTCCAAAATGGAAGGGAAAACCGACCTCTCCGTGACTTTTACAACCCTCCTAATGCCCAGCCTGAACCCTTTGTCAAGGTATCTCAGGATGAGGATGATTTTGAACTCAAACCTCAGATCATTAACTTGATTCCCCACTTCCTTGGCCATGAGTTAGATGACCCCTTCCACCACCTTGAAGAGCTCCTACACATAGGAAGGACCTTTGGCCCTAGGAACATGAATGAAGGTGCCCTGATGATGAAGATGTTCCCATTCTCCTTTAAAGATAGAGCTGCACACTGGTTGAGAACAATTGGTAGGCCAATCCTAACTTGAGAAGACCTGAGAAGCACATTCCTAAAGAAATTCTTTCCCATAGGAAAAACTAATGCCCTTAGATGTGCCATAACAACCTTTAAGCAGAACCCTGGGGAACAACTACATGAGGCTTGGGAGAGGCTCAATGATTTAGCTAGGAAGTGCCCCCATCATGGGATTCTGAAGTGGCACTTGACCCATATTTTCTACTATGGGTTGAGTGGTAATATGAAGAATTTTGTTGATGCGGCATGTGGGGACAATTTCCAGAGTCTAGATGGTGAGGGAGCCTTTCAATTGTTTGAAAATATGAGTGAAAATTTCCTCAACAATGCCTCAATGTTCACCTTTAACAAAGCTAATCAACCAAGGAGCAGAGTTTATGAAGTTAACAATAATTCACACTTGATTGATTTAGAATTAATTGCACAACGATTAGACAAGGTGGAACTCGTGGGAAAGAATGTGGAGAATTTGGATAAGAAACTAGATAATCTTCTGAAGGGCAGGAGTTCCTTAGGTACACAATCTAGAGTAAATCCTATGCCTACCCAAGGGGTGCATATGTTAATGTTGAATGTACGAATCGCTACGCTAACATATTTGATTTTGGAAAACCTGTCGTTGTAGTTTGAAAGCGAAGAATTCGTGTTCAACAAATAAAATTTATACCGAAATTGAAATTCCGGGTCGAACACAGGGAGGCGGACGTTTGATTTAAAAACTACGCGCTTCTTTTTATTTGTCATGGAATAATTCAATTTAAAACTATCCAATTATTTACAATAAATAGAAGAGAGAGAGGGAGAGAGTAAGAGAGAAAGAGAATATTACACAGAGAAATCAAAATGAGATGTAGAATAAACAAGGAATTTATCATTAAGGAGATTGTTCATTTCACTCTTACAACTACAAAGCATAAAATAATTACTCTAGAAAGCATTAAAAGAATGGAGCGAGAAATGTCCTCCTCAACGATTGCTTGGAGGACGATCAAAACTACACTAAAAAGCAGTAAATCTATACTAGAAAGCAGTAAAAAGAATAAGGAGAGAGAAATCCTCCTCGACGGTTACTTAGAGGACGAGCCAGACTGGACGACGCCTGGACGAAGGAGAACGAAGCAGGGTGAAGGAGGACGAAGCAGAAGAACGGGAACGAAGCAGCACGCCATCGTCGTCGCGGGATCCACTTCCAAAGGGGGACGAAAATTTAGACTTTATCTCGCGAGGAGCATCCTGAGTGTGGGACAAGCTTCTCTTGAGCTTTGGAGGGGTAGAGAAGAGAAGGAAGGGATGAGAATTTCATATGGAGGGGGTCTCCTTTTATAGTTGTAAGGAGTGGGGGCAAAATGGACATTACAACTTTAAAACATTAAATAAGGGGTCTTTAGTGACGGATAAAACCGTCGCTAAAGCCCCCAACGTGGGCGTAGCTTCCGCGCCCACGCGCACCCGCTCAGCTACTCGTGCGCGCAACGCCTATGCACGTTGGTCGATTCTCAGCTGCTTAAGTCGCGCCTTCATCCGCTGCGCCGCGCGCCTGCCTGCGTGCGATCACGCGTCCACGCCATGCGTTCAATCGCGCGTGAACGCTATCGGGCACGCACGGCCCTCCGATCAAGATCCAATGCCTGCCCGTGCCCAATCGCCCGCACCTTCCAACCCCTCGCTGCGGCTCGAACCTGCGCCCGCCGCTCGCGTAAGCGCGCTCGACCGCTGCGCTACGAGGCGCGGATGGTTGAGCTGACGCTTTAAGGCGCGGTCGATCATAGCCGTTGGATCAAGATCCAACGATGGAGAGCGAGCGGGTGCTGGGCCTTCGGAGAATGCGTGCGGCCATTTGGGCTACCGAGATGGTGCCACGTGGTGCCATCTTGGCTGTCCATCTTCTGGAAGTTGTAGATGGTGCCACGGATGTCGGATTGACTCGATTTTTGCGTGGTTGGGCTGCGATCGTCGATCCGAATTCATCCGTGCGGTCGGATTTGTCATCTGAAGTGCGGATTTTCACCATCCTGGCCCTTGATCTTCTAGGGTTCCCGGGTCACTAACTAATGCTACGAATGCCTGATTAGGGCGATCTTGGAGTCGTTGAACTCCAATCGTCGCCCTGATCACATCCATACAGTTGGATCTTTGATCCGAGGCCCCGATAAAATGTTTGCCCTGTCCAAGCACATAAAAGGAGACAATTAACCTCCATTTTATTCAAACTACTCTAAATGCAAGATGATGCATGTTATGCAAGATTTATATCATGAAATGCAATCCTATGCTTAAGAACATGCAAAAATAGACATTTTAAGTAGTGTAAATGTATTTACATCAGTTAACCCACAACCAACTCCCCAACCCTCTAGGTCAAGAAATAGTGCACAACATTAATGACCTAACCATTGCTCCACCTATGAGCCAATTGTACTTGGATCCATCTCTTTCTGGGTACCGAGGGACCTTGATGCCCTTGAATTTGAACTAAGTAGCCCGATGCCTAGTTATCCTGAGGATGTGAATGCACTCCAAGGTTACACTAGAAATGTGCCTTATTCAAACACTTACAACCCTAGATGCCGCAACCATCCTAATTTTGCTTGGTCAAGTCAGAAACCTGCCTAGGGTCCTAACTTAACTAAACCAAACACTTATGGGTGACCTAGTAGGTATACATAACCACGCACATACCAGCCACAACCTACACAGGAAACCAGCCCACTGATCTGAATCTCGTCCTCAAGGAAATGAGAGACATGAATCTAAGACATGAAGAAGAAATTAATCAATTGTGGACAAACTTGATGGGACAATTAGACTAGCTAGTTGATGCTAGACAACACGGGATGTTGCCATCCCAACCCGTATCAAACCCAAGGAACTTCAATAGGGTTAACCAGCACAACACATAGGAGCAACAAGCACACCTAATTCAGCCTGCTCCCTAGCACCCACCAGGCTTTGTTAACCCTAACCCAACCCAAGCTCAACCCATTTTGTAGAACCCACCTTACCCTTTTAACCCTAATGCACATGCCTGTGTTGTCACTTTGAGAAGTAGGAAACAAATCCAAGGTCCTTCTACAACAAAATCTTACCAAGATCTTGAGGAGTCTGAATCTGACCTGGGAGACCAAACTAGTCTAAGAAACAAAACTCAGGATTTGAATACTCACGATTTTTCTCAAGCACCTTTTCTTGAAGCCTTGATCAAACCCAGGGAAAAGAAAATCGATCAATCTAAGGAGTGGCTTGAGATTCTAAAGCAAGTCCAGGTAAATATACCACTCCTTGAAGCTATTGAGAACATCCTGTCCTGTGAGAAATTTCTGAAGGAATTATGCACACCGAAATACCAGACTAAATCATCAAAAAGGGTTGTGATTTCTGAACAAGGCAGTGCCATCATCCTAAATAAGCTTCCTCCTAAAAATAAAGATCCATGGACCCCCTTAATCTCATGTGAAATAGATGGTTTCATCCTGGATTGAGCCTTACTGGACCTTGGTGCCTCCATTATCTTAATCCCCACAGAATTATATGAAGTGCTAGATTTAGGCCACTTGCAACACACTGATGTGACCCTTCATCTTGCTAATAGGTCAACCAAAATTTCGAAGGGCCTTCTACAGAATGTGATAATAAAAGTGAGGGATTTTGAGTACCCTATGGACTTCCTTGTTCTGGATATGGAGGCATCAGAAAACCTAAACCACACCCCAATAATCTTAGGAAGTCCTTTCTTGGCCATTGCCAAGGCTCTAATCAATTGTGAGACGGGGATTATGTACATCACCTCTGGAAGGAAAAATTGTCAACTTAATATCTTTAAAGCTTCCCAAAAGAATAAGGTGAATTGTGGTTCCATTGAGGTTGTAGGAACAATTGAACAAGTTTTGGCAATTCACACTAAAGATGATCCAAGTCCTGCCAAAGCTCAAGACCTGCACGAAGGGAAAGAAGGGGATGTACTTGAGGATAATTCTGATCTACCACCTCCCATAGAAACTTAAATTGAAAATGACATTAAGGAGATTGAGAACTCTTGGGAGTAACTTATGACGAGTTAGATGAGAACGTGAAGAAGCCTCATTGCACTCACCCCAAGATCTAGGAACTATTAAAGTTTGAGGGAGTTCAAGAGAGTGGACAATCTAAGGATATGAACCAGGAAATAACCCCAGAAGAAGTTCAACACAAAATGGACTGGGGAAGAATTTATAAACCAACCGGTTCAAATGGATGGCTTGAAGCTGAGGGAGAAAAGACTTCACATGAGGAAGAGGTAATATCTGATGAAGATTTTGACGAATTCAGCACAACTCTACCTTTGCCCTCATATGACCTAAAGCCTGGAGAACTCATGATTTTTGATATCAACTACTGATATGAGGATCCTTATGATTCTAATTCGGAACCAGATCTAAATCTCAATCATGATCTCGATCTAGACCCTATACCACCACTTCTTAATCTTTGGAACTGGATTAACGAACAAGCTCTGCATCCTGAACCTCATCCACCTAACCCTATTCCATATTTCAACTCAGAAAGACTTTTGGGGGTAGGTCTACATCATCAGCTAGTCCGCATTTGTGGATCACTGATTCTTGGACCAAATGATTATATCTTTGTACTAATCTTGAATCTCTCTGCAGGAGTTATTACTCCTCTTGACCCACATTATTGAATTACATATTTTTGGTTTTAGGTCTGGCAAATGACGTTAAACTTAGCACTGGCTGGGAGGCAACCTAGTACTCTGTGCAGGTAGCTCAGCATCTTTTGCATCCATGCTGACCTGGATTAACAAGCATAGTCAGGTGATATCCCCTCCTCTTGGTTATTATATTTTGATTTTCATGCATACATTTCAATGAGGACATTGTAATGAATAGGCATGGGGAGGTGGACATTGCATGTCTTATCTTTATGTCAGAAAAAAAAAATGCATTTAGGCATAAAGAATTTTTATTAAGGTTTTATTAGGGATTTATTCTTAAGTTGATCCTGAGTTTAGAATCCAGTACAATTTCACACTTACACGTAGAATTTGCAATGGATCCTCTATGAAGACCGATAAACATCTTTAGTTTGTCGAGAAGAAGCAGTGCTTCTTCTCCTAAGCCCTTGGACAATAATTAGGGAGTCAAGTAAACTATCTTCTAACAGATCCACCAAACAAGTGTAAGGTCAAAGTAGAAAGGCTACTAGTGCTCTAAGGCTAGTATGAGAAATCTTAAATTCTAGATAATTAGATAATAATACTCAGAGTTAGGCATAGTTTTCGCTCTTGATTTCTACGTACAAGTTCTTAGTGGGAATATCTTGAGAGCCACCAAATAAGGCAAATACCCAAAGAGCGGGTTCTGATAAAACTAGGACTGAGATAGATGGTCACAACTGTCCTTTACGGAATCCTCAGCTGAAGGATGATATTAATATCAAGGTCAAAAACACACTATCCTATCCATTCCCTTTCCCTATGCCGCAAATAGGCACTTCCAACAAATAAACCACCTAATATCCTCTTGAACATCCCCCAATCCCGAATAATACCTCGTGAATAAAAGTCATATGCGAGATTGAGTCACATTAGTGAATGTTTGGATGCAAAAGAAAAAGAAAAAACAAGAGGTATATATCTCTATGTGTATAATATATATGTAAAAGAGTAGAAAAGAAAAAAAGAAAAAGCAGAAGAAAATGAGTTTGTGAGTTTAGAGCTTATTTCAAGTGTATTAAGGTGACAACACCTACTACCCTTACGACCCACCAAATATAGCCCTGACCTACTTTTCTGTATTTCTGGCTACCTGAATGCGGGCTGAGGAATTCTGACTTAGTATTAGAGTTATCATAACCTAATCAAAGTGTTAATGCCAAGAGAGACCACCAAATATACTGATAAATCTAGTGAGAGTGTGAACTCAAAAAGAAAGAAAAGATAAGATAAGATAAGAAAAAGAAAAGAAAAAGAAAAAGAAAGAAAGAGAAAGAGAGTGAATGAGTACAAAGAAGCTAAAGAGAGCACAATTTCTCTGCCTCTCTTTGAGTTGAATTATTTAATAGTCTGGAAATCTAGGTTCTAAAGTACTAGTCTATATGTAGCACCAGATGAGTGTGAGCTACCAAATACAAATCCACTTGACTCAAATCATTTGCTACCTAAGCCATAAAACAATCAGGGTTGAATTTACAGATTATCTTATAACCCTAAGGGGAGAAGTCTGCCTATCCCAATAGATTTTTACTAAGGGTCAAGTACCAGCATTAAATGTGGATTGGTTTTTCACTTGGATCCGTTGCATAGGCTACAACAAAACATTTTCACAATTGTCTGGATTTCTAAAGTTTTGGATGAAAATAAAAGAAATAAAACTCTAGTATCGCTTTTCATTTAGTTTTGCATTTGCTAGGGACTAGCAGGATTTAGGCATAGGGGTGTGATTGCATAGCAATTATGCAACCTAAATAGCCTGAATTAAGCTAGATTCTAGCATACTTAGGAATAATGCATTCATAGGCATCGTAATTTGCACAATATCTAGTTTATTAGTCATATATATAATATCATCATTTTATGTACTAATGAGAGATGATTTTAATCGCAGATGATTTGAAGCCATGGATGTCAGATCAGACCGAACAGATCTAATCAGAAAGACAATGGGAGTCCAACGCTTCCGAAATCGTCTCGATCAGACAACCAGAGCATCCTGTGCAATCCATAAAAGAACAAAGATTATGGAGCCAAAGGACAGATCCGAGCCTCAGATGAAGAATCCAACCGCATGGATGGATCCGGATCAACGATCGCAGTTCAACAGCGCAAAAACAAACTCAATCAAAGATCTACATCACCAGATACAAGGGAAAGAAGATGGACAGCCATGATGGTGCCACATGGCACCATCACAGCTGCCCCTCATCGCCACCCCATCTGAGAAGGCTACCCTCACGTGCTATGGGCCATTAGATGCCACGAACATGCCACGTCGCCCATCCAACCGCCCCTCATCAAAGGAAAGAAGATCTCAACCATTGGATCTTCATCCAATGGTCGAGAATAAGTTACCTTAAAACCTAAACACAACAAACAAGTCAGAGTAGTGTGTTGGTTAGCGCCTTCACTGCGAAGCGATGGGCATGCATTTGAGTGGTTCCTCGCACAAACTGAAGTGCGATTAAATAACGTCATTCGATCACGAGCAAAGCAAGGGGATGCAGCCATGTGATGAGTTGAGAGCAGATCGCGGCCGAATGCCTGATCCAACGTGTGATCCCACGTGGTTTCCTTTGCCACAAAGGAGATGCGAGCGTACGTTTAAGCCATCTGATCATAAGTTCGGACAGCTGATGATTAAGCGCAAAAATGAGGCGAGCGGGCTCGCGAAGAAGAGAAGCGGGTGCGCGCAAAGGAGTGGGAGTCGTATAATTATGGATCAAGGGCTCTGGGCATGCCACGTGTCAGCATCTCATGCCCCCAGAGCATAGAAGGTGATTTTGAAGGAGTTCTAAAGCAAAATCAAGTTCGTAGATCTCTCGATCGACAGATCTGATTAACCTAAGGTTGTTGCATGAGATGGAGGGCCAAAATACCCTTTTTGCCCTCCATAAAAATTATAAAAGAAGGCCCAGGGCCCCCAGTTGAAAATGAACTCCTGCTATCAACCTCTTCTTCCACCTTCTTCTACAATTTCTCACTTCTGCCTCTCTGCAACTCCAGCCTTCGTCCCAGCACTTTGGATCTAAGGTGCTGCCGCATCTCACACAAGCATCCTACAAGCGACGTCATCACTCTTCCTCCCTCTATATCTCTCTCTCTATCTCTCTTTCTATCTGTCTTCTATCTATCTATCTATTTCTATTAGCATTTTCTATTGTGAAAAACTCTATCTAATTGCAATAAAATTCTGATTCTCTAGATATCTGATGCCTCTTTATACATATATACATATATAAATACCTGTTAGAACTAGTTTTATTGAAAAGCTTCTGTTAAAATCGAGATTGCTTCCTTACGAACGACCTGGTACTCACCGATCTTTATAAATTTATTTGTCGACGTGTTTTCGTGCCATACTACGACTAAATAATTTTTTAAAACATGATTTACGTGTTGAACAAGTCGAAAAGATAGATAGAGAGAAAGAAATAGGGAGAGAGAGATAGAAGGAGGCAAAGAGACGATGCCGCTTGTAGGATGCTTGTGCAAGATGTAGCAGCACCTCAAATCCAGAGTGCTGGGATGAAGGTCGGAGTTGCAGAGAGGCAGAAGCGGGAACTCATAGGAGGTGGAAGAACAGGCTAATAGCAGGAGTTCATTTTCAATTAGGGGGCCCCCGTCCCTAAGCCCGTAGACCTCAACTATGGGATTATTATAATCCTACAATTGCACCACCTATGCCAACGGTACGCTATCCCGCTGGGGGTCATGTGATGGTAACACCATCATGAGCCATAACCATCATTAATTAGTCATAATCAAGAGATAAACACTCCTACATAATCGTCGGAGAGTTGCAATTCACTGCATATCCATTCTGAGAGACATGCATTAAAATATGGTTAATTCTGTAATTTTAACAGCATATCATAAATGCAAAGTAACCACGGGTTTTCCCAGGGGTTAATCTAAGGTCTAATGAGCATTAAAGTCTAATAAGAGGGTCCACACAGACAAAAATGGATTTTTACGCATTTTGAGAACTGATTCATAACCCAAAACCCTAATTTCATATCTGCTTGAATTACTAAGGTTATGGTCAGGATAAAATTCATCTACACCTTTTAAAATTCATAGAAAAATATTCCATGAGGTTTGGTATCCTTAAGTTGACCTTTAGAACCCATTTTGACCTCAAATAGAGTCACAAACACAATTCTACCCTAATTTGGGTTTCTATGCAAATTACCTAGTCAAACTTGGTTAAAACTAAAATCTGAATTTCCCACTAGATTCCTTGGGTCAAAATTAGATTTATACCAAACTTTGGGCCCAATCAGAGTCCGTCTTAACCTAGTTTGCATTTTAGTCCAATTAGACTCTCTCTCTCTCACATACACATCTTGCTTTTGAAATCCTTGCAATCAGGTCCCTAGGTTTTTCGTCATCTTTGTAGTTAAGTCCCTGCTGCCATTAGTGTGAACAGAATCTTCACCGTTGAGATTCAAGAGAGAATTTCTCACTCAATTATCAATCAAACACTTCCAAAATTGAAAGGGAGATTCCTTGAGGAATTCCCTTCCAAATGAACCTGGCCATGGACCTTGATTCCTTCCCAATCTCTCATGCGAACTCTTGGAAGAGAAGGGTATCCCGTTTATGTGAAATTTTCGGAGTTCGCGAGCTTGTTTCCAAGCTTAGAACTCTCTCTTAGGCCTATAAAAGGACCCAAGATAAGAATCCTTGCTCCTTAGCTAGGTATAGAGCCAAAAATCCTCTTCTTTCCCTATCTCCAGCCGCCTCTGACCTAGGCTTCAGCGGTTCCCCCCCCGCCCATTGTCTTACGGATGGCCGACGGCCAAATTGATATGTACTTCTTCCTCATCATCTTCCGCGTCTCACCAGCCACAGCGAGGGCTGCCTCTCCCTTTCCTCGCCACCATCTCCCTCAATGGAGCAAGCTTCTTCCACGACACTGGCAATCACACCAGCACTCGTAATCCTCCCCATTCATCCTTTAGAATAGGTTCAAACTTCTCCTCTCCCTCTCCAGATCTTTTCTAGCTCCTTCTCCGATCATTTCATCCAACGACCATGCCTCTCCCCTCCGTCTTCCTTTGCTCCAGCAAAGCTCTGACGAGGTCGCGAGCCTGCTATATGCCACCACATGCCACACAAACACGACCACCACCTTCTCCATCACTTAGTGATTCTCCTGAGTTATTCTAACATGGTCGTAAGGCCTTTTTTCTCATTTTAGGTGATCATCATCCTCCACCATTGCCTTTGTCATCTCCGACGTCTTCCGCCTCTCTCCGACTACCATGCACCCTGCCACTTCTCCCAGGCGCTGCGTAAGTAAATCATGAAGCTTCCCAGGTCCTCCAATTGAAGGCATGAAGTCTCAACAGCTACAATCAAGTGAAGCATTCACTGCTGCACTTGCACAAAGAAGAGGGTGGTAGTATAGTCCCACATCGGTGGTTGAGAGGGTCACGCAGACATATAATACAAATTCGTGACTTAACTTCTTTGCCCAAGCACCGGGGATCGAGTCCTGAGAGCGATTTCACGTGGTTTGTTAAATACGTCGTTGTAACGCGCAAAATCGATCAACTCTTAGATAGGGGAGTATCTAGGGTCGTCCAAGGAGGCCAAATGTTTGCAAAATTGATTCTCTTGCTTGGAATACAAATCTCAACTTTCTTTTTGGTATTTTTCAATATATCATTTTTTTATTTTTGAATTAAGACAACATGCGAAATGGTGGCGGAAAGGTGATTTACACTTCAAATTTAATAAACTACTTCTAAAGTGGCAAGTAGAACCTCTCCCTAAGCTCACTCTAGGCAAGTGGAGGCCTAGAATAATTAGGGAGAGGGAGTGAAGAATGCTAAAAACAAAACAAGTAGAAATGCAAATAAGAAATTGCAAAGAAGGCAACTAGAT
The DNA here is from genome assembly GCA_037157565.1 of Thalassia testudinum. NCBI lineage: Eukaryota > Viridiplantae > Streptophyta > Magnoliopsida > Alismatales > Hydrocharitaceae > Thalassia > Thalassia testudinum. Next base: position 64,158,115 of record JAZHRO010000025.1, on the reverse strand, counting down.
AAATGAAAAAGTGTTTTACAAAAAGGCCTAGTAAAGGAATGCTTCTACTACTAGAAAATTGCAAATAAGAAAAGAAAACACAAATCCTCTAGATAGATGGTGAAGAAGAGGGCTTCTCGCTTCAAGGTTGGTGGATTCCAATCTTGAAAAGAATCCTCCAACTCCTTCCTTGCTGTGCTCCGCCAAGGTGATGTCCTCCAAGGCAAGCCCTAAGGGGGCATGCCCTAAGCTTCTCTCCAAGGGTGGATGTCCACCCTAGGTCCTTCTCCTTTGCCTGGCCGTCCTCCTTGAAGTAGAAGAGTCCTCCTCCTTGGTGTGGCCCAAGTTGAAGAGAGTGGGGAGAAGAAGGCACCAAAAGGGCTGGTGATGTGCCCCTTTAATCTCCTTCTCTACTCCTTCCTCTTGGCCGTAGGTATAGGTGGTATAGGTAGCAAATTACACTAATGGAGGATTCCCCCAAATGGTGGTAGGTGGTGGGTTTTTATAGAATAGGAAGGGGGCTAAGGTGACTCTTGGAATGGAGGGCTAAGATGAAGAGATGGAGGTGGTTAAGGATCCAATGGCCAAGGTCAATTGGCGCCACCTTAAGGGACACCTAGGGGGTGGTTATGGGTGTTGACACCCCTTGATGTTGGCGCCAAAATGGCTTCTAGAAGGGGGTCTAAGTTGGCACCAACAAGGGTTCTAGAAGGAGGGGTAGGTGGATGGCTAGGATGGGTTGTAGGGTTAGGTGTATGGAGGATGTGGGGGTGTATGTTGGCACCAAAAAGGGGAGTAGTTAGGGTTAGGTTTCGGTGCCAAAATTGGTGCCTTTTGGTGGTGATAATGGGGTGAAGGGGTGGTTAGGAGGTGGCGCCAAATTGAGTAGGGTAGCTAGCTTAGGTAGGCTTAAGTTGGTGGAGCTATCTAGGGTTGAATTTGAAGGTGGTGGATGGCCAAGGAGCTGGTTGCTAGCTAAGCTAAGCTAAGCTAAGCTAAGCTAGCTTAGCTAAAGGGGGAGTAGAGGAGAAGGTGTTGGAGCTAGGGTTTGGAGGGAGGAGTTGAGGAGGAGAAGTCTGGAGCTGAAATTGGAGCTGGCTGCTGCTGAAGAGGCTGGCATGGAGCTACTCTAGCTGGCTTAGCTTGCTAGTTCTTTGCTAGCTGCTAAGCCAAGCTAAAGTAAGCTAGCTTCTACCATAATGAGCTAAGGTGAGCTAGGTCTGGTGCTCCCGGGGAGAATCAAGCTGGTTGAGGCAGCTAAGGTAGCTTACTCAACTGAGTTGAGCTAAGATAAATCCCCGGGAGCTGGACTTGAGCTTCCTGAGCTGGGATGAGTTCTTCTTCAGCTGGCTGGAGTTGAGTGGAGCTGGATGTAGCTGGATCTGAGCTGTGGTGAACTCCTGTCAACTCAGCTGAGCTAGCTAGAGCTCCCTGTGGACTAGTGGGAGCTGAGATGAGCTAGACTCAACTAAGTTGAGCTAGATCTGAGCTGACTTGAGCTAGGGTGAGCTAAGATGAACTCTCTTAAGCTGCCATTCAGCTGAGATTAGCTGAATGGAGCTGGGATGAGCTAACCCTAGTTCAAGTGAGCTAGGTTCCAGCTGTGGTGAGCTGGATCAAGCTGAATTCCAGCTAGTCTGAGCTTCTCCTTCACCATTTGCCTTCTTGAGTGCTAGGGTTTTAGGGATCTGTATATCTGTTCATCCCTAACACTCACAAAAACATATCAAAAAGACAATAAAAAATGCAATGCATGCCTAACCTAATTTATGCCTAAATGCAGCCCAAAAACCCGTTTACAGAGTAAAATCCTAAGAGCTAGGTTTGTTTAAATGCATAAAAATGATGATAAACTGGCGTTTATCAAGTCCCCACTTCACGAACCCACACACGCCTCACACGTGATGCATGCCTGCAGGTCTGGCCAAATCTGAGGATCCGTTTACCCGACCGATTACCCAAACCTATAACTATTTTTGAGAGAGTAGAGGATAAGATTTGTGAGAGGAGAGGGGGAGGGTTTTGCTACGTGATCCTCTACCATGCCCCTATGTGACCCTTAGCCTCTGAAAAAGAAAGGCCATGCTCTATGGTTGAAGAAGAAGAAGGCTTTGAAACCTTAAGTCTCAGAAGGCATTGAAGAAGAAAGGCTTAAGAGCCTCTATGCTATGCTCTGATAAGGCGTCTGGTCATCAGACCTAATGTCTGATTTGGTTGTGAACACTGTGGCATTATTTGAATGATTGATTAGAATTACTGTTGAATTATTCGAACACTTTGGATGCATGCTTAAATTAAGAGGATATCCATGGTGATTTAAATTACCACTATTTTTTATTCTCTTATTCCTTTTGCTCCATCTTACATTGGTTCTCATTGAATATATTTCTGCATATATTATTCATTGAATATCTCTATTATGCTCCGTTGATTGTATCATTCATTTCAATTGAAGATTAGTGTTGTGAATTCCATATTTGCTCCCTATGAATGACCTCGGACTCCTTTTAATTTCTGAGTTTATAAATTTAAATGTTTGTTGTAAGATTTTGTCGACCATACTACAATGCATATATTTAACACTCGACAAAACCTTAGCAACAACGTGCTGCTGAACTGAAGCCAGACATCATTGCCTTAATCCCTCACTTCCATGGTCTTGCTTCTGAGGACCCTTTTTGGCATTTAGAAGAGATAAAAAAACTTGCCCAGACATTAGGTCCGCAGGGCCATGATCAGCACACATTGCGGATGAAAATGTTCTTTTCACTTAAGGACAAAGCTGCCTTTTGGTTTAGAACTCTTTCACGGACTACACCAATAGAGACATGGGCTTCTTTGGAACATGAGTTCCTAAAGAAGAACTTTCCTATAGGCCACACAAAAGCCCTGAGGTGTGCTACCACTACCTTCACCCAAAATTCAGGAGAACAAATGCATAAGGCTTGGGAGCAATTTCACAAGATTCTGCGCAAGTGTCTAAATTATGGTGTTGATAGAGACATGAATTCATGATAAAATGCTTATTTATGATAGTTCCTAGGCTGAGCATTGCATATCATGTTATAAAAAATGTATAACATCCATGGCATGGCAATTAGGATAGTTGTGTATTATGTATATTAATTCCTCCACTTTACATGGCCAGGAGGAAGTGCGACATCTTTATGGGCTTCGGATGAAGAATCCGACTATATGGATGAATCCGGAGTGACGATCGCAGTCCGTCAACGCGAAAATCACCCCGATCAGAGCTCTGTAGCACCCTCTACAAGAAGATGAAGACGGACGACCCAGATGGCGCCACGTGGCGCCATCCAGGATGCCCCCCACCTGAGCCATCGCTCCCAGCCTTAAGCAAGGATGCACCTCGACCGTTGGATCTTCATCCAATGGCCAAGGAGCATGTGACTGCACCGCCCTCCACTCGACAAAGCATCGCTTTGGCGCAACGGTGAAGACGAGCACTCTCAAACAACGAGTGCGAGTTCGAGCAGCAATTCACCATGCCCACTACAGCTCTAGCTAAAATAGGGCCTCTCATTCTCGATCGAGCGATTGAGATTCTCCACGCACGATCTGACGCCACCCACCGACGAAAGGGCACACGCCAGATCACATGTGAGCCATCTGGGGAGTGCATTTAAGACGACCAAGAGTTGCACCCGCCATCCGATCCTCACAATCGCACTAGGCGTGCGATTCAATTTAAAGTGTGCGCAATCTGCGGGCGAGTCTCGGCCGTGCGATGCATCATCTGACGGCTACCAATGCACACGCCAGCGGCGCAGATTTCAAATGTGGGCTAGCATGCGTTCTCCTCTCAAGATCACAGCCGTCCACGCCTGATCCAACAGCCAATGATTGCCACGCCCTACGCCAGCTGCAACCAAGCTTCCAAGCACCAGGAAAGGCACGTGAATGCTTTAGCTACATCTTAAATGTCACTAAAGGCCCGCTCATGCAAACCACCTCCATTCCACCACTATATGAACAACACTACACCCCCCATTCCTCTTCATCTCTACCTACTCTACTCCCACCTACTCCTAACCTCTAGTAGCCTACCAAAGCTCCATTATAGCTTACTCTCAAGCTCCAAAGGCCGCATATTAGTGTAGCACTCCTTTATCCCACCAAATATTCGTCCCTCATCCCATCACCTTCATAGGTCGCCTTGGAGTTGTCCTCCCACCTCCATTCCGGTAGCAAATCACCTCCGCCTCCTTACCACCATTCTAGAGCCTCAATGAAGCATTCCTCTACCCGGTGTCCTCCTGCATCCCACCTTCGTCATCCCGCTCCTCAACTCCTTCGTCCAAGCTTCTGCTAGGCATTGTCATCTCATAGAACAGTCGATTCAGGAGATTCCTTCTCACCCTCTCTCTTTTATGCTTTCGTAGATTATTGTAATAGACATTTGTGCAATATATCATATTTGATTCCATCTGTATTGTGATCCATCTTGTTTGCATCCTTTATAAAAACAAAATATATATATAACAAAACACCAAAAAGAAACAAAACAAAGCGTGGTTTTCAAACAAAGTAAACGTCACCTCCCTGTGTTCGACCCGAGAATCCCTTGGAGTTTCGGTAAAATTATATTTGATAACGAGTTTTGCGACTACAACAACGAGTTCCTCCAAACCCCAATTTCTACCACGCGAAATACGTTTATCATTTTGGCACTGTTGCCGGGGAGGCAATGGAATTTACTTTCTTATTTTCTACACTTTTTTGCATTTACATTTTTTTTTAAAACAAAAAAGAAAGCTATCGAATCACCGATAGCAATCCAGGAGAGCTTTTATTGACTATATAAAGAAAAAAGTTACAGTATCGAACCCCACATATGTATGAGAGTCCAGCAATTATTTACAATATTATCCACATTCACTGGTCTCTCCGGAAATAATTTCTCATTTCTAGCTCTCCAAACCGGCCATAACACTGCCACCATGGGCACATGAGGCTTATTTGTAACTAGGAAGGAACTCCATAGATTCTCCCACGTGGGGAACGAACCCCTGCAAACCTTTCTCCAAACACAATCTGTTACCATGCAAGAAGAGAAGATATGGCAGTTGCAGTCATTATGCAATCCACATAGCTGGAAGAATTGAGCAGGGATGCCCATCTTCCTATGTCGCATGTCACCCATAATCAGGCCATCCCTTCGACATAACCACCGCTTGTCTCTGATCTACTGTCTTGCAGGTACCTTAGCATGGAGATCCAAGTGCGGTAGACCAAAGTAAAGTGCAAGTAAAGTAATTTGTAAGTGTCCCCTACATTCCCCCTCACTAGTTTCATTTTGCCACATTCATAACCAAGACCCAATCTACTTAGGTGTTTGCATAAACCCTAGGATAGAAATTGTTTGTCTTGTTTGTCACCTCCATTCATCTCACCTTCGCATATATAAAAAATAAAATAAAAAGATACTTCTTGTGGGACAAATCGACATATACACTACATACACCCACATTTGTGGCACATAACCTAACTTGACTTTTATCTACTCAACCGGGATTCCAACCTATGGAACCAGTACACACAAATCAACACATAAAGGAGTAGAAATTAGTCTAGGTTAATCATCTTTGCATGCCTAATTGGTGGTGCATCTGGGTCACTTGATTGAATTGTTTGGACCGCACCACCCAATTTAAAACTAATTCATTTTGTAGCTGCCCCATAGAATTCAATAATTAGGTCAAGCCAGGCACTCCACATTTTTCTTGATTTGTAAAGGAAAATACTTGAATTCGTGATTTCAAATGTGGTTTGCCTCCTAAAAACTTGGTTGAATATACCTAATATTTGAATCCTAAAAGCTACTAAGCAAGATTCGAATCCTAAAACTCACCTCATCATTAATAATCTTGCTTGAAAACTTCCTAGTTGTGCACATTCACACATTCTCAAATAAATCATTAGGGACACAACCCATTAAGGGCCCATCACATTCCTAAAGTACCAATATTTTAAGCCTAACTAAAATTGATTAGATATTGGCCCTAAGGACTGGTTCGCTCATCGAGATCCAAATTGAGATTATTCATGATTAACCTGCTTATACTAGTCAATTGGATGTCTAACTAGGAGAGTAGCATCAAACGACTGCGGCTAGGGGTACACTAGGAACCAAAGGCGCAAGCCAAAGGAAGAACCTTCTCCCCAGTCCCTCCTTCTAACTGGTTGGATTGCCAGGATATAAGTAGAGTAAATCGTCCATATCTTATGACGGATTTTGAGAGTCTGTAGACCTTTAGGCTACCCAACCTAAGGACAGGCTTGTATTTTTTGTGCTGCAAGGTTCCTTCTTTTCCCCATCCTTTTGACTTCCTTCCAGTGTATGCTTGGAAGGAGGTCATTGAACCTTAGATTGGAAGGACCTTTAGACCATTCCCAAAGGCAGAGGTTGAGCTATAGCCAAGCAGATCCCATGGCTGATCAACAACCACCTCCCCCGCCCCCGAACCAACAGGAGCTGATTCAGAGGTAGTTGGAAGAATTACAGCAGATGTAGCAATGGTTCCAACACATGTATGGTTAGAGCACTCTGCCCTTGAAGGATTTCTATGATCCTTCAAACTATGGGGAACGTCCCGGCGTCATGATTCCCACCGGAGATATAGAAATCAAGTCCCAAGTCTTAAGTTTGATTAAGCATTTCCATGGGCTTAGCTCGAAGGACCCATTCCAGCACCTCGAGGATCTGACCACTTTGGTTTAGACCATCAAAGCAAGGAATGTGGACAAAGAGCAAATGATCATGAGGCTCTTTCCCCACTCTCTCAGGGATAAGGCCGCACACTGGTACCGTACCATCGGAAGGCTAAATAGAATCATGGGCTACTCTTAAGTCGACTTTCTTGAAGAAATTCTTCCCAATCGAACGAACCAATGCCTTGCGACGAGCAATTACCAATTTTCCCAACGGTCGGGGGAACCATTTTATGGTTCCTAGGAGTGATTCCAGGAACTTAAGTGTCCACACCACGAGGTGCCAAAATGGCAACTCATACATATTTTCTATCACAAGTTGGTTGAACAACTCCATAATCACGTGGACACCTCCTACGGTGGTAATTTCCTCAACAGGGATGCAGATAGCGCATACGACCTATTTGAGGAAATGAGAGAGAACTCAATTAATCACGCCTCCATTGATGCATTCAACCGGTCCCAACAACCCAGGTAAAATGCTAATGAGATACAAGATTCTCATTCATTTAACATGGAATTGATTTATAATAAGCTTGATAAAATGCACCTGGTTGCTAAAAGAATGGAAGAATGAATGTCTGGGAATTCGGGAAACACTTCTACACCTACTCAATCCCAGAATTCGGGATTCCATTCCTTACGAGCTCCCATGAGGCGGGAGTTCATGAACCAACTTGAATCAGCTCAACCTACAAGCCAAGATTTCTCAAAACCTTATGGGTTCCAAACTAGGGCCTTTGATCCCAGTTTTTCTGATCCTTCCTTCTCTCCATCCTCGTCCTATGATGATGCATATGCAGTGTAGGAGAATGCTAGGTCCAACCCGTATTCCAATACTTATGACTTGGGTTGGAGAAACCACCCTAACTTCTAGAAAAGTCAAGGGCAACAGACCAAAACTCGACCCAGCAACTATGCATCTCAAAGACCTATGGGTCAGGGTCAAGTATACACCCAGTTGCCCCCGAGACCAGTTACTCAACCATCTTGGAATGCCCAACAATCTACAGAGCAGGCTGATTTAAACTAGCAGATGGTGGAAATGCAAGGGTCCATGCTTCAGCTTATGCAGCAAATGAAGACATCATTGGATAACTTGCAATCCAGGTTAATTGATAACACCTGACAACCTGAATCTCTACCTTCCCAACCAGTACCCAACCCATGCAATGTGTAAAATCTGGGCAATAGAACCCAAGGGTACGAGAATCAAAGGGACCCACACACACATGCTTAGGTGGTTAAGCAAGGTCCCTCCTCTTCTTCTTCTGGTTACATGACCAATCAAGGCCCTCCAATCTTCACTAACCCACCTCAAGACCCGAACCCATATGCCTCTGCAAACTCCGTTACCTTGAGAAGTGGAAGGCATACCCAGAACCCTAAATTACCTTCTAGAAGCCAAAACCCTAGGGAGTTTGAGAGAGAGAAGGAGGAGATTAAAGAAGACAATAAGGCCTAGGGATCGAAAATTGAAAATACCACCCATATCCTATTCCCTAAAGCCCTATTGAAAACCAAGAAGAAAACCTTAGATAGCAACGAGGAGCTCCTCAATTTATTCAAGAGCGTAGAGATCAATATTATGCTCCATGATGCTATTAAGCACATCCCGGTTTATGCTAAATTTCTGAAACTATGTACCCAAAAGCGTAAGCCAAGAGAACCCACTCTGAGGAAGGTGTTTCTCTCTAAGCATGCAAGTTCTGTCATCCTACATCACCTTCCTCAAAAGAAGAAAGATCCTGGTGCCCCCTTGATTTCATGCATTATTGGGGAATACACTTTTGATAGGGAACTGTTGGATCTCGGTGCATCCATCAACCTAATCCCAACTTCTCTTTATGAGAGGTTTGGGTAAGGCGAACTTAGGCCAACCTCAGTAATGCTACAATTAGCAGACCTCTTGGACACCACACCCAAGGGCGTTATTGAGGATGTAATTGTCAAGGCCAAGGATTTCTATTTTCTTGTAGATTTCCTGGTCCTTGACATGGATGTACCTAATGATTTGAGGAACACGCCCATCATTCTGGGGCGCCCATTCTTAGCTACCGGCAAGGCCAACATAAACTGTGAGAGTGATAGTATGGAGATCGCCTTTGGGGATAAGAAGCTAACTCTTGATATTTTTAAGGCGATAAGAGGATTGGAGGATTGTGGATTCATTGAGGAGCTCGAGGATCATGATTTTAAGACTTGTATGACGATCAGTGCACTCGAGGACTCCACCAGCTTTAGCGAGCCCAACCCACAACCCTCCATGGTAGACCTGCCACATTCCGAAGAGGTTGTTGATTTTGTTCATTCCCAACCTCTTCCACTGGATTGTCCTGATGAATCTTCATCAGCATCCTCCCTACCTTCTACATTAAACCCACCTCAACTTGAATTGAAATCATTGCCTAAAATTTTGAAATACGAGTTCTTAGGACCTGAGAATACGCTCCCTGTGATTATTAGTGCTAATTTAACTAAGGAGCAAGAATTGAGGTTGATTAAGGTCCTTAAGAACAATAAGGAGGCAATTGGTTGGACCATCCATGACCTTAGGGGGATCGAGCCATCTTATTGTAATCATCGTATTTTCATGGAAGATGAATCCCACCCTTCTCGTGAAATGCAAGGGAGACTAAACCCGAATATGCGAGAAGTGGTCAAAAAGGAGATAATCAAGTGGTTCGATTCTAGAATTATATACCCAATCTCGGATAGTCCGTGGGTTAGCCCCGCTCAGATTGTACCCAAGAAGGCGGGAATAACCATTACGACTAACGAGAAAGGGGAAACCTTCACCACTCGTTCAGCTTCTACTTGGAGAGTCTGTATTGACTATACGAAGCTGAACACAGCCACCAAAAAGGATCATTTTCCCTTGCCATTCATCGATCAAATCTTAGAAAGGTTAGCTAGGTAGAAATACTTTTACTTCTTGGATGGTTATTCGAGATATAACCATGTCCCCATCCATCCTGAAGACCAGGAAAAGACAACTTTCACATGTCCCTACGGAACCTTTGCGTTCCTTAGAATGTCGTTCGGGCTTTGCAATGCACCCACTACTTTTCAAAGTTGCATGATAGCTATCTTTTCTGACATGGTGGGAGATTGTCTTGAGGTGTTCATGGATGATTTCTCCATTTTCGGAGATTCTTTTGAGTCTTGCCTAGCTAACTTGAAATTGATCCTCCAGAGATGCATCAAGACACAACTGGTCCTTAGCTAGGAAAAGAACCACCTTATGGCATGGGAAGGCATTGTCCTGGGTCATGTGGTCTCTAATCGGGGTATTGAGGTTGATAAGGCTAAGGTGGATGCTATCTCTAGACTTCCTCCACCCACATCCATGAAACAGGTCTGCTCCTTCCTTGGGCATGTGGGTTTTATAGAAGATTCATCAAGGACTTCTCAAAGGTTGCTCGACCCTTGAGTAACCTTTTGGCCAAAGACATGCCGTTCGAGTTTGATGAATCATGCCGTAAGGCATTTGATTTGTTAAAAACGACAGTCACCTATGCCCCGGTGTTGCAACCACCGATATGGACAGCCCCATTTTAGATTATGGCTAACACATCTAATTATGCCGTTAGGGTTGTCTTGGGTCAGAAGATTGAGAAAAAGCCCTCTGTGATTTACTATGCTAGCAAGACTCTAGACAAGGTCCAGAGGAACTACACCGTTACTGAAAAAGATTTGCTAGTTGCAGTTTTCGCTTTGGAAAAATTCAAGGCTTATCTTTCAGGTTCTCATGTAATCATTTATACCAACCAGTCGGCCTTGAAACATCTCTTGGCCAAAAAGGATGCCAAGCCCCAACTTATTCGCTGGATTCTGTTACTTCAAGAATTTGACCTTGAAATCAGGGATAAAGTCGGGGCACAAAATGTAGTGGCGAATCATCTCTCGAGAATCCTAATTGATTCTCCTCTTCTTGATGTCCCTATTTCAGACACTTTTCCAGATGAGACTATCCTTACAATCTCAGGTATCCGAACCCCCTGGTTTGCAGATATCGTCAATTATTTGGCTATTGGTCAAATCCCCAAGGATTGGACCAAACAACAACTGGACAGACTTCTGTCTGAGGCCAAATATTATTTTTGGGACTATCCCGAGCTGTACCACATTGGCGCAGACCAGATTATTCGTCGATGCATCATGGAAATTGAGTTCCATAGTATACTTGATTCTGCCATACATCTGCATGTGGTGGACACCTTTCCAGGAAGAAGACAGCAACAAAAATCTTGCAATCTGAATTCTATTGACCGTCATTAAAGGATGCCCAGGAATTCTCAAAGTCATGCACCCGATGCCAAACACTCAGGAACACGGCTAAGAGAGATATGATGCCCCTAAACCTAATACTTTCCATCGAAATTTTTGACGGGGCATCGACTTCATGGGACCTTTTCCTCCTTCATTTGGACACTAGTATATTCTGGTTGTTGATTACGTGTCCAAATGGATTGAGGCAATCCCCACCCGGACCAATGATCACAAGGTGGTCATCGATTTTGTGAAGAAGAATATCTTCAATCGGCTCGAGACTCCTCAGGCGGTTATCAGTGATGATGGCACGCATTTCACTCATGCCCAGTTTTGGAATTTATTAGGGAAATACGGGTGAATCATCAGATTTCCACACCCTACCACCCTCAGACGAACGGACAGGCTAAGGTCTCCAATCAAGAAATCAAAAACATTTTGCAAAAAACAATAAGGCCTGATAGGAAGGATTGGACCCAAAAGCTAGATGATGCTCTTTGGGCTTACCGTACGGCATACAAAATGGCCATTGGTATGTCTCTGTTCCATCTGGTGTTTGGTAAGGCGTGTCACTTACCCGTAGTGCTAGAACACCAGGCATTTTGGGCCATCAGAAAATGAAATTTTGACCTAGAGTTGGCTAGGAAGACCAAGAAACTCCAACTATCTGAGTTGGAGGAGCTTAGAAATGATGCTTATGAAAATGCCAGAATCTATAAGGCAAGGACCAAAGCTCTCCATGACCAGATGATTTCACGTAAGAGCTTTGAGTCGAACTAGAAGGTCTGGCTTTTCGATTCTCCACTAAAGCTCTTCCCCGATAAGCTTAGGTCTTACTAGGATGGCCTGTTCGTTATTGAGCAGATTTTCCCTAACAGGGCCATCGAAATCTCTGACCCAAAGACGAGTAATTTCTTCAAGGTCAACAGACAGTGTCTCAAACCCTTTGTTGACCATGTGCTCCCTGAGCCCGTCTCGGACAAGGTTGCTCTTACCTTGCCCTAACCACCGCGAGCCGATCATCGCCTAGCTGAAGGCAGTAAACTCAGCATGTGTAAAGACTGTTCCGAGCTGACCAGAATCTCATGGAAACCAGGTGCTATTCTTCCACTTCTACTCTCCTGCACGCTTTCATTTTTAACAATGAGGACATTGCATTAGCTAAGCATGGGGGGGTGGATATTTCTTATGAATCTTTTTGTCAGCCGTAACAGTAATTTCCTATTTTTCATCTTAAAAAAAAAAAGAATTAGGAGACGAGAGCATAGGCATTAGGAGTTGCAAACTTTAGGAATTGATACTTTGGGACCTGAATACTTAGACTCTTCAAGTCTTCGGGCTTAATTAGTCTGGGTGTCCACTCAAATGTGGACTTAGTCTCAAGACCTCGCCAAGTAATTCTATTTTAAATCGATCAATAAATTGGGATGATAAGTATACGACTTATCAACCCGCCCTTTGATTTGAGGGGACTTTAAGCCTAAGCATCTACACACTAACTCACTTTTCGACGGTTTCTTCGAAAATTGGGTAGCTAATGAACCGCCTAGGGTGGTATGGCTAGCAAGTTGTCGATGGTAACAGCTCATCGATCGGTTGTCCAGAGCCCAGCCACAAGACCATTTTCTTTGTACTACCTTTAGGTAAATCTTAGATCTTGGAAGCCACCTACTTAAATAAAAAAGAATAAAAAAAATAACAAAAAAATAGAAAAAGGAGAAAATAAAATAAATAAATAAATAAAACCACACTTCACCGCACGAGTATGGCTGGCAAGTTGCCGTGGGTAACTGCCCATTGGCCGGTTGTCTAGAGCCCAGCTCATAAAAATGTACAATAATTCCCAAAACACTTAGGAAAGAAGCGAGGAAGTAGAATAAATCGGGGAGATATACACTAAGTTCTCCCTTGTGTTGACCCCATAAATAAAAGTAGGGAGAAAGCTACCATTCGAAAAGATAAACCTCTAAGTAAGGTCACCTAAGGTCATAGAAACTTGAAGTCCATTTTAACGGTCGCCTAGTGAGTCTTTCACTCTTTTCACTAGATGCATAACACTTAGAGTCCTTTTCGAGTCTTGGGAGGGTCGAGTAGCCCAAAAAGTTATCCCAAAACTCTCAAACTCCAAAAGTACAAAAAATTAGAAAAGAAGAAAAATAAAAAAAAATTATGTATCTTTTCTTTTCAAATAAGGCGAGGGCTTGGGTGGTCTACATTCTGGTAGACACCCGGCCACTATTGAGTTTTTGTAATTAGGTCTTGGGGTTGAGATTTTCTAAAGCAATCGACAAATTTTGCCTAAGTAATCGAATCTTGATTCTACTTTTATACATAGCATTTAGGTTAATTTTGCTAGGGACTAGCAAAAAGTAAGCATGGGAGTATGATAAACACATGACTTCATGATAAAATGCTTATTTATGATGGTTACTAGGCTTAGCATTGCATATCATGTTATAAATATTGCATAACATCCATTGCATGGCATTTAGGATAGTTGTGTTTTATGTACATTAATTCTTCCACTTTACATTGCTAGGAGGTAGTGCAACATCTTTACGGGCTTCGGATGAAGAATCTGACCATACGGATGAATCCGGAGAGACAATCGCAGTCTGTCAACGCAAAAATCACCCCGATCAGAGCTCCGTAGCACCCTCTACAAGAAGATGAAGACGAATGACCCAGATGGTGCCACGTAGCCCCATCCAGGCCACCCCCACCTGAGCTATCGCGCCCAGCCTCAAGCAAGGATGCACCTCGACCATTGTGTCTTCATCCAACGGCCAAGGCGCACACGACGGCACCACCCTCCACTCGACAAAGCGTCTCTTTGGTGCAATGGTGAAGACGAGTGCTCTCAAACAGTAAGTGCGAGTTCGAACCGCAAGTTGCCGCACCCGCTACAGCGCTAGCTGAAATAGGGTCGCTCGATCTCGATCGAGCGATCGAGATTCTCCATACACAATCTAACGCCACCCACCGATGCGAGGGCGCATGCCAAATCGCACGCGCACCATCTGGGGAGTGCATTTAAGATGAACAAGAGCTACGCCCACCATCCTATCCTCGCAATCGCGCAAGGTGCGCGATTCAAATCAAAGTGCGCGCGATCTGCGGGCCAGTCTCCGCCATGCGATGCATCATCCGACGGCTGCTAATGCATGCACCAGCGGTGCGAATTTCAAATGCGGGCGAGCGTGCATTCTCCTCTCAAGATCACAGTCGTCCACGCCTGAGCCAATGGCCAACGATCGCCACACCCTATGCCAGTTGTAGCCAAGCTTCCAAGCGCCAGCCAAGGCACGTGAATGCTTTAGCGACGTCTCTGGCAGGTCTTTAGCGACATATTAAATTTCACTAAAGGCCTACACATGCAAACCACTCCATTCCACCACTATATAAACACCCCTACACCCCCCATTCCTCTTCATCTCTACCTACTCTACTCCCACCTACTCCTAACCTGTAGTAGCCTACCAAAGCTCCATTAGAGCTTACTCTCAAGCTCCAAAGGCCTCCTATTAGTGTAGCACTCCTTTATCCCACCAAATATTCGTCCCTCATCCCATCACCTTCATAGGTCACCTTGGAGCCGTCCTCCCACCTCCATTCCGATAGCAAATCACCTCTGCCTCCTCACCTCCATTCCAGTGCCTTGGTGAAGCATTCCTCTACCCAATGTCCTCCTGCATCCCACCTCCATTGTCGCTCTCCTCAACTCCTTCGTCCAAGCTTCTGCCAAGCGTCGTCATCTCGCCGAACAGTCGATTCAGAAGATTCCTTCTCACCTCCTCTCTTTTATGCTTTCATAGATTATTGTAATAGACATTTGTACAATATATCATATTTGATTCCATCTGTATTATGATCCATCTTATTTGCATCCTTTATAAAAACAAATATATATATAACAAAACACCAAAAACAAACAAAACGAAGCGTGGTTTTAAAACAAAGTAAACGTCGCCTCCCTATGTTCGACCTGGGACTCCCTTGGAGTTTCGGTAAAATTATATTTGATAACGAGTTTTGTGACTACGACGACGGGTTCCTCTAAACCCTATTTCTACCATGCGAAACACGTTTATCAGGTGTCCCACGTTGGCAACAAGTCTAGATCTTCTACCATGGGCTCCATGATGACACAAGAAATTTTGTTGAAGTCGCATGTGGAGGCAACTTCTTGTGTCGGAATGAAGACTTAGCCTTTGAGCTTTTCAAAGGCATGGCGAGAACTCTATAAACAATGCTTCGATGAGAGTGTTTAATTGAAAGTCCTCGCATTCCTATGCACACTTGAGAGTACACAAAGCACAATCCAACACAAGAGACTTAGAGATAGTAGCTAGTTAATTGGATAAGGTAGGCTTAATAGAGAAGAAAGTAGATGAAGTATGGAAGTTCTTATCTAAACTTCCATCTTCTTCTCCTCAATCACTTGCACCACGCACTTCTTCTAAGTTTCCCACAGGGAGGGAAACTGTGAACAACCTATCTGTGACACAATCACCACTTTTTGACTATTCATTTCCATATCCTTTATTAGCCAGAGGAACCTTTGTTCTTCCATACACTAATTTCCCTTCACCTCCCTGAGCTTCGGAGGAGCTCCATGCCATTCACAATGACCCATTTTCACAAACATACAACTTTAGATGGCATAATCATCCAAATTTCTCATGGTCGGGAAATACACAGAGACAAGACTTCCATCAACCTTCTACACCACCACTACAACACCTAATTCGAGCACCACCTCCACCACAACAACACAGGTATACACCACGTGGCTACCAACAACCCCAACCCAGCCCTGTCCAATACTCTCAATCTAGGCCTACATGAGATGACCAATTGGGATCAATCATGGAAGCTCTTGCTAATATGCAGCATCAAATTATTGCTATACAACACAAACAGGATGCAGCACTAGCTGAGATGAGAGCCCAGCTAGAACACTTACCTGCACCTCAACAAGCACATACACTACCATCTCAGGTAAAACCCAATCCTAGGAATATACTTGCCCAAAGTTATGTTCCACCAAATCCTCCCCAAGGCCAAGCACATGTCATATCACAAGCCTTGCATAATTTTGATGCATCTACACCCTACTCAGATCAGCAACCACCTCTTCTTCCCAACAGATGGTAACACCATCATTAGCCATAACTAGCTCTAATTAGTCAAAATCAAGAGACAAAAGCTCCTACATAATTTCCTGAGAGCCGTAACTCCATGCAAAATCATTCTGATAAGAAAACACTAAAATAGGGCTAATTCTGTAATTTTAGCATTACATCATCAATGCAGAGTAACCATAGGGTTTTCCAGGGGTTAATTAAAGGTCATGTGAGCAATTAAGTCCAAAGAGTGGGTCCGCACAAATAGAAATAGGGTTTCACGCATTTCGAGAATCAAATCAGAACACAAAACCCTAATTTCAAGCCCACTTGAATTGAAGAGGTTCTGGTCAAGATAAAATTCATACAAACCTCCTAAAATTCATAGAAAAATATTCTGAGAGGTTTGGTACCCTTGGTTTGACCATCTGAAGCCATTTTGACCTTAAATAGAGTCGTAGATAGGGTTTTACCTTAATTTGGGCTTCTATGCAAATTACCTAGTCAAACGTGGTCAAAACTCAAATCTAACTTTACCATTAGATTCCTTAAATCTAAATTAGGTTTTTACCAAAATTTGGACCCAATCAAAGTCCATCTTGACCTAGTTTGTATTTCAGTTCATTAAAACTCTGTTCCCCTCAGTCAAGTCCCTAGCTTTCGAAAATATTTGCAAAAAGGCCTCTAACTTTCTCATCTTCTTCATGGATAGGTCCCTACCGCAATTGGAGGTCAACCAACCTCAGCAATGACCTTTGACCGCCTCAAAACCCAATCAAACTAACACCAAATCCCACCAAATTTGGTGGGATTGATGTTCACATTGTAAGGAATCTTCTGAAGGTGATTTGGGATCTTAACTCTCTAAATCAAACCCTAGCGTATCCACAAAATTATTGGGTTCCTTGTGACCTAAATTCCAAGTAAATCAAGCATGTTTCTTCATTTAGAGCTCAGTCAGGAACTCTATAAAAGCTCCCCGTGATCAGGCCATCTTCCTTAGCTCGATTTTGGCCTTCTTCAAATTCTTCTCTCTTCGGCCGCCTCCGACCGTAGCTCTGGCAAGCTTCTCCAACCTCCATCTTCTCCCTCTGCCACATACCATAGGTAGAGGGAAATGTCTTCCCTCCATCATCCGCTTCTAGCAATACTAGTAGGATCCTCCCTATCCCTTCTTCCTCGTCGTTCTCCCTCACCGGAGTTTTCACCATCTCCGACGCTGACAAATCAAAGTCGGTGCCAACCTTCTTCCCCTTCGTCCATTAGCGAGGTAAACTCTCTCCTATACCTCTTTAGATCCTCCTCAATCCCTTTATTCTTCAATTCGACCGACAACCGCCTCGCTCCCTCACCGTCTTCTCCAAGACTGACGTACCTCCGACGTGTTCGCACGCCCTCCACAAACCACCAAACACCACACCTTCTCAACCGAAAGCCCTCTACCTATTCACCCTTCCACCAACTCAACACCTCTGCTGAACACCTCACCCACCATTCACCCTCTCCGACTCCGTCTGGCCACCACACTCCATCATCCACCAAATCAACAATGCCACTGCACTCCACGAACACCAATGATGCTTATGAACTATTTAATTGGGGCCTAGAGCCCGTTATTGTGTTTTAGGTCTTTGTCGTCCACTCATCACCGCCATTGTCTTTCCTTATCACAACCGCCTGCATCTGGCCGCCTCAGGTTATGCCATCACCTCCCAGAGCTATAGTTTCAACCACTGAACCCACCTGCAGTGTCAATTGAGGAGAAGAGCAACAGCAGAGCTTCAATTGGATACAATAGCTTCACATTGCTGCGTACGCAAGGGAGCCCCAGCTAAAAGTCCCACATCGTGAACTGACGCGCTACTGATAGCGCATCTAAGGATTTTGTGAAGATGGCTCCTCGCCCAGTAACATAGGGGGTTGGGTCCCCCATGCACTAGCCACGCACCCTCGCTCACCACCCACTACCGGTGAACCTAGATCCGATACTGTTCATGACCCGATTACCCGAATACGGATCCGATTATGCCCGGTTATGAGGTAAGGAGAGAAGAAGGGAATTTGTGAGGAGGAGGGGGGAGGGTTTTGCTGCAGCTCTCATGATCTTGGGGTGCATGCTGAAGAGAGCCTTGATACTTAGTAAGAAGTGAGAAGAGGATCTTGTGCCTTGTGAGGTTTAGCGCCCTTGAGCGCCTTACTGTGGTTCTAAGCTTGACACTTAAGGCGTCTGGTCATCAGATCCGACGTCTGATTTGGCTCTGAAGTACTGTGCCATTATTTGAATAATTGATTCGAGATACTGTTGAATTATTGATATGCATGCTTGATTAAAGGATTAAGTGGTGATCTAAATCACCATTGTTTTTGAGGTTCCATTCTTTTTATTCTACTAATCTTTAGAGATACTAATTGTCTTATCATTGCATATATTTTTGTGGATCCTTCATTGCATATCTTTCTTGCCATTAATTCTTGTGCTCATTTTATTTATATTGAGATTAGTGCATGAATTTCATATTTGCTCCCTACGAATGACCTCAAACTTACATTCTTTTCGAGCTTTATAAATTTAAGTGTTTTGTGTGAATTCCATCCTATACTATAACTCTCTTCTCTAAACATCAATGATTTCTTATCAAACATTTTGGCGTCGTTGTCGAGTTGCAATGCGCAATTCACCACTAGTTGTATCTTATTTGATTGAGCTTATTACTAACTTTCCCTATTTACTTTGCTTGTGATTTTGTGAGGTACATCACGAAGAGATCTTCCTCACAATCAACCACTCCAAGGATAGGTAAAATTTATCTTCTTCCCTAATCACCTCTTAATATTGGGAAAGAAGAAAGGAAACAAATGAATTAGGATTCACTTGCCTTATTTTTCTAGTAATTATCATTCAAAGACAAAAAATTTCCTAATTTACAAACTTGATTAATATCTAATTGAAGATTGAGATGATTTATTTAGAGATCCCCATCCTGATTTCCTGTACCTATTAAGGATTTACGCTTAAATTCTCGACATCATGGACTACTCGCATTCTTGTTTAAGTCTAAGGTGCCATATTTTAGATTAAATTGGACTTGGAAATAGAGCCAATTATGGTTTCCACTTTAGGGTTGTGAAGTGATAGTACACACTTGCATGCATTGAAAGGAAATTAACCATCCAGCATTTGTGTGCCACCCAAGCCTTTGGTTGAAAAGATCTATTCAAGCAAACCCTAAAATTAGGTTCTAAATTCACTTGAACCCTAGAATTTTGCACCTAATAACCTAAGAGTCAATTCAGGGTGATTTTTGGATCTTGACCCAAATTTCATCCTTCATCTTTAGGGCAGGTCAGGTGAAGTTGGTCCACTTTATGGGTCAATCAACCTCCAAACTAGGTCACAAATTGAAACAACGTTTAATCAAGTGGAAATTCAAGGCACAACTTTGGGCAAAAATTGGTAGACTTAAGGTCTCAATTCATACATTCCGATCTACTTGGTACCGCAGTGACAAGGAAGGTCGGGTAGGGGAAATGTTGTAACTCGTGGGGATGCTCTACTATGTAGGGGTCTTTGCGGGGCTCTCCATTCCTGGCTATCCAAGTAATTCTTGGGTGCGTCGATTTTTTATTCAAAGGTTTCATCTGCCTCGAAACAGCCTTAGTAATCCAAAAATCTTTGGGTGCCTTGATTGGGTCCAATTCACATCCAGTCCCTTATCTATTCTCTAGAGCACATACACAGGAAAGGTCCCTAGGCTTTTACCCTAGAGGCCTCCATTAGAGTTAATTTTCTGTGGGATTTCTGATCTGATCTGATCGATTCAATTTGAACCTAAATTTGGTTCTATGTCTTGATCCACCACCTAATTTAAAAATGCAACCTGACAATTTAGGAAGACTATTTAGGAAACCTAAATCCCAAATGAGCATGAAAGAGAAAATGATTGAAGATGCTCTTAGACATCATGATGAGTATTATAAAAACTCAGATCCATCTAGGAACATTCAGGTTAATGTGTCAGAAACAACAAATAACATTATGAACCGTGTTGCAATGATATTGACACAAATGATATATGGTTCAACCTGGGATGATCTCTTATTAGAATATATTGAATTAGGGAAATTACATAGCAACGAGTATCTACAATGTTGGTTAAATCTCGCACTTTTGGAAAAACACCAAGGTCTCATGGAGAAACATGAAAAATTGCTTAATATGGTGTATGAAGCCATCAATCAAAAATAGCCATATATCCCCTTAGAAGTTGATGAGAAATCTTGGAGCAACACTGAGGATCAATATGATTTCCCAGAGCCTGAGTTTGAAAATGGAGCTTGTTGTGAACCCCTGATGACTCTACATTATTAGTGTTAATAACATCAATTAGAGTCAATTTCAAGGGTACTTGTGCAATAATGGCATATTATAAAGGGCTTGGGAGCATTGCATGCATATTGCGTGATCTTTACATTTTAATCGCTTAGAATCAATGTTTAATGATCATGTGCACAAGTCCATTTTGAAATAGGTCACATATGAGTGATTAGACCATATGGATGGATCCGGATCAAAGAACGGAGTCCAACAGACTTGAAATCACTTCGATCAGACCCACATAGCTCCAACAACAAGCCTGAGAAAGATCAATGGCCAAGGGGCAATGCGAAACCTTACGGGCTTTGGATGAAAAATCCGACCGTATGGATGGATCTAGAGCGACGATCGCAGTCCGGTAGTGCAGGAATCATCGCAATCCGAGCACCATGGCATATCCTACAATAGAAAGAAGATGGACGGCCTAGATGGCACCACATGGCGCCATCTAGGCCACCCAATGCCAGCCATGAACTCCCAGCACTGGCTCCTCTTCATCCTCATCATCAAATCTCAACTGTTGGATCAAGATCCAAAGGCCGAGAAGCCACCCCCACTGCATGCCTTTGGATCCTCCTCGCGACCATTTCAAGGGCATGGTGTGGTGGTCCTGAGAGGAGTTCTCAAGGAGTGGGTGCGGGTTCAAATCCTTGCGACCCCGCCCCCCCCTCAAGCTCAATTGGAGTAGTCTGGCAGCCAACAAGGCACACACGCACGCGTGCACGAGGAGTAGCAGCAGCGCACAAGTGCAAGCGCGGGGCAGCAAAGTGTGTATGAGTGGCACAATGCATGCCAGTGCATGCACACGTGGCAATACGTGGGGAGCATGGGTGCGTGAGGCGTGCAATAGCAAGGGCGTGAGTGGTGGGGGTGCAGCTTCAGCAACAACTGCAGGGGTCTTTAGTGATGCTTGCAGTTGTCACTAAAGACCAATGACGACTTTGAGCCCTTCAACTATAAAAAGGGTCCTACCCCTCCCATTTGCACCAAGCTTACACCCAAGAGATACCACCACCTTCTAGAGAGCTCCAAGCAAGGTCTTGAAGTCACCGAGCCACCGACGAAAGCTCCTCCATCATCGTGGTTGCCTCGACACCGTCTTCATCCTTATTCTTAGTTTTATTTTATTTTATGGTGTAGTTCATGTCTTTTATTTTGTTAAGCATTCATCTATATTGTATTGATTACAACATTTGATGATATATTTTTGATACATTATTCTTATCTTGATCATGGATTTCTAACTTTCCCTCTCTCTCTCTCTCCCTCTCTCTCTTTTTCAAATAGGTTTTCAAGTGAACAAACGACATATTTTTGTGACACGAAAGCGACTAAGTGATTCCTATTATTGCCTCCTTGTGTTTGACACTCGGACTCACATCTGATTCTTTATTTAAAATTGACATCATAAACATGCTACAACGAACGGTTTTTATGCAAACACATCAGCGAACGTCAACCCCCAACCCAAATGGAATCAAATTCAAACTTTGTACAAAATGACATACTTGATCTTGACATTGGTTGGGTGGATCTAGTTGCAAGTGTTCTTGATTCTGAACCAGCCTTAGAGAGCCATGAAGCTAGTTCATCATGCCTTGATTTTCAAAACACCTATGATGAGCATGAATCAGAACCTCTCAAGGATGTAATTCGTGAACCTTATCCTATTAAGGTAATCCTTGAGAGTGATTCTGACATCCCAATAGAACCATAATCAGATTCTAGTGACCAAATCCCTACCCTTGACCTAGAATCTAGATCTAAGAGGCCCAATGTGATGAGAATCAGATTTTAGATCTGGATCATGATTTTGGGCCTATATTTGATGATTACACCTCTCAAACTCCTTAGAGACACAAATTAACTTTTCAGAAGTCGTACCGATTTACAGTACAAAAATAGAGGAGTTGGAAGAGCTGGGATTTAATTGGGTCTACCCTAGGAGCCAAGAACCCAAACCTATGCCTAATAAGGATACCTCTTTGAGCTTGGAACTTAAGATTAGGTTAGATCCAAGTCAGGTTATTGATTCTATGCATCATGATTTATCCTATGGTGGAAATCCCGATCATGATCAGGTTTAGAAACTGATTTTCACAAATTCTCTGACAACTTCGAATTGTACCGTAATTTTGGAGAACCATTGTTTCCTGATGATTACAAGCCAATTTACAACCTCAGTATCCATGATCCTTTCTTTGATTCTGATTCTGAGGTCCCTGATCCCGAGATCATTGATTCAAAATCATATTCCATTGAGTTGGAAACATTCTGTTATGATCTGCAGGAATCAGAAACAGTAAGTGCCAAGAGTGTCCACAATCCAAAGTTTGAATCTCTTGGTGACTCAGATTTCCATGATCCTATAAGCACTCTCCAGGCATTTATATTTGATTTCGATGAGTATCATGAAGACTCTCTAGATAAACCTATCTTTGAATCATTTCTAGAAGAGCCCTCACAGCACCTAGATTTTGAAGAAGCCACACCTTCCAATACAAAGCCAAAGCATCTCAAAATCCATTCCCAACCCCGACCCGCCATCGGAATCAACTTCTACTCTAATTCACCTCTCTTTGATCCGGTTGCATATGATTCTCCTCCATTTTTTGATCTGGAATCGAACATTGATCAGATCGAGAATCACGTCTTATCCTCCTCTGATCTTACCCATAGGGTCCTACATTTTCTGCAGATCAATTAACTTTTGAGGAACCCTACTCTGATCAGGCTGAACCAATTCAGCCAAACCCGCGATTCACATTTTCGTATCTTTCCGAACCACATAGCATCTGGTGGGCTCCGCACCTACTAATTCATATCCATCAATCACCAGACTGATTGGGTTTGGTCTGCATCATTAGCCTGTTGACCTAAACAAACTCTTGGTTGGACCAACCAGGCTACTTATCAAGGTGCTTATTCTACAAAACTCCTCTGATTTGACCACCCCTTCTCCTTGACCACCTTCTACTCGACTGAAGGCATTGAATTTAGTGCTTAATAGGAGGCAACCCGTCATTCCAAAAACTCAAGACCCTTCTTATCATCTTTTGAGCTATACTACTACTGCACTCTTTGATTCAACTTTAGAACAGTCGACTTCACCTTTGGTACTTGTATCAAAGCTTGAAATCATCCACAATAGTCATCCCGACCCGTTCACCCACCCTTTGACCCTGTTCTAAACCTTGAACCAAGCTGACTTCATACCCTTCCAGTTTCCAAAGAGGACATTACAAAACTTAGGCATGGGGGGTGTTAAAGTACAAACAAATGGAAAATCAATTCTCTGAGGGGTTCTCACAAAAAAATCATATGAAAAAAAAATAGAGAATGGGAGGAAAATTTTGAGAAATGATTGAAAATATTTCATGAGGAGGAAAAGAGGAGGAAATTCAAATGTTAAAAAGGAAAAAAAATCAGAAACAAAATTGATAATCATAGCAATTGATTATGGGATTTACTGAAGTTCTAGACTAAATCAAAAGAAAGACTAAGTCTTGAAGTGCTAGAGACAAGGAGATTAGTAAGAGTGTTGATCTTAGGCCTCTTGGGCTTGATCCTAAGGCTTAAACACTCACGTATTCGTTAAGATTTGTATTAGTCCTCAAGAGGTTGAGGAAACTGCGAAGCTGATGTAGTAGGTCTAAGGCAAATGGATTATTCGACCCCATTGCCTGCCCTTTGGTTTGTGCGACTTGGTAACCTAAGCACCCAAAATCACACACCAATTTGGCTCAATGCTCCTAATAAAGAAATAATGCCAAAAATGTTCTGTTCTGAAAAAAAAAATGTCTCGAAAATCTAGCTGAGCGGCTCGAAGACACAAATTGATTAGAAGAGTTCCCGATGCAAAGAGGTGGAAAATTCCCCTCGAAGATGAGTATTAGCATATCGTCTCCTCAGTGCTTGTCTCCTAGGATATTTAAATATCCTACCAGAGGCATGTGCTGGTTTAAGTGCCATGGCCGGGATTATCCTGAAATGTCGATTGCCAGGACCTGAATTTAGCTACAAAACGCCATGGACAGCACTATCCTAAAGTGTCAAAAGCCAAGGTTCTAGGCATTGCCATGGGCGGTGCTATCTCGAAGCATCGAAAGCTAGGGACACTTCGAAAATTGATGGTGAGGACATAGAATCTGATACAGACCGTGTTTATGGCCAATCCGAGGTTGAATTTAGGGAAATCTAAAAGGAAAAGAGAGAAAACTCTCAAAATGAAAAAGAAAAAAAATTCTTCTCTATCTCTCTCTTATCAAAATGCACTGGCAAACTAAACCTAGACTTAATACATTCTACGCACGGGTACTTCAACCACTGGGGTCAAAGAACCTCTCGAAAATTTTTGCAAGCCTTAGAAACCTTCGTGACAGACCCAGGCTGAAGCTGGTCAGGTCTGGATCTTGATTGGTACTTGAGTACCTCTTGGTCCATTATTTGCATTCTAATCTAATTTCTAGAGAATGGCACAAATCAGACATCTGAACATAAAACATGGTCTAGAGGTCTAATTCTTTCCATAAAATTTTGCTAGGGACTAGCAAAAGTTAGGCATAGGAGTATGATGGTAACACCAGCATTAGCCATAACTAACTCTAATTATTCAAAATCAAGAGATAAAAGCACCTACATAATCGCGAGAGCCGTAATTCCGTGCAAATCCATTCTGAGAAGAAGACATTAAAATAGGGTTAATTTTACAGTTTTAACATCACATCATGAATGTAGAGTAACCACAAGATTTTCCAGGGGTTAACTAAAGGTCAAGTGAGCATTAAAGTCCAAAGAGTGGGTCCGCACAAACAGAAATGGGGTTTCATGCATTTCAAAAATCAAATCAGAACATAAAATCCTAATTTCATACCTGCTTGAATTGAAGAGGTTCTGGTCTGGATAAAATTCATCTAAACATCCTAAAATTCACAAAAAAATATTCTGAGAGGTTTATTACCCTTGTTTTGACCATCTGAACCCATTTTGACCTTGAACAAAGTTACAGACGGGATTTTACCCTAATTTGGGCTTCTACACAAATTACCCAGCCAAACGTGGTGAAAACTCAAATCCTACTACACCAATAGATTTCTTAGATCCAAATTAAGTTTGTACCAAAATTTGGACCCAATCAGAGTCATCTTGACCTGTTTGCATTTCCATCCATTAAAACTCTATTCCTCTCAATTAAGCCTCTAGCTTTCAAAAATCTATGCAAAAGGCCCCTAACTTTCTCATCTTCTTCACGGATAGGTCCCTGTCGCCATTAGAGGTCAATCGACGTTAGTACTGACCTTTGACTGCCTCAAAACCCAATCAAACTAACACCAAATATCACCAATTTAGTGGGATTGATGTTCACATTCCAGGGAATCTTCTGAAGATGATTTAGGATCTTAACTCGCTAAATCAAACCCTAGCGAATCCATGAAATTTGTGGGTTCCTTATGACCTAAATTCCAAGCAAATCAAGCATGTTTCTTCATTTAGAGCTCGGTCTGGAACTCTATAAAAGCTCCCTATGATCAGGCTGTCTTCCTAAGCTCGATTTGGCCTTACTTCTTCAAATTCTTCTCTCTCTAGCCGCCTCTGATCGTAGCTTTGGTGAGCTTATCCAACCTCCATCTTCACCCTCTGCCACATACCATAGGTAGAGGGAAACATCTTCTCTTCATCGTCCGCTTCTCGCAATACCAACAGGAGCCTCCTTATCCCTTCTTCCTCACTGTTCTCTCCCACCAAAGTTTCCACCATCTCTGGCGCCAGCCAATCAAAGCAGGCGCCAACCTTCTTCCCCTTCATTCATTAGCTAGGAAAACTCTCTCCTATACCTCTCTAGAACCTCCTCAACCCCTTTATTCTTCAATTCGATCGACAACCACCTCGCTCCCTCACCTTCTCCACAACTGACGTACCTCTGGCATGGTCGCATGCCCTCCAAAGACCACCAAATGCCCCACCGACACTCCTAAAACCTTCGCCACACCTCCATGACCAAAATCCCTCTACCTATTCGCCCTTCCACCCACTCAACACCTCCGCCGAACACCTCCTCCACCGTTCACCCTCTCTGACTCCGTCTGGCCACCACACATCATCATCCACCAAATCGACACCGCCACCGCACTCCACGAAGACTAGCAATGCTTATGAACTATTTAATTGGGGCCTAGAGCCCGTGCTTGTGTTTCAGGTCTTTGTCGTCCACTCATCACTGCCATCGTCTTCCCCGATCATGACCACCCACATCTAGCCACCTCAGGTTATGCCATCACCTCCCAGAGCTGTAGCTTCAACCACTAAACCCACCTGCAATGGCAATTGAGGAGAAGAGCAGCAGCAGGGCTTCAATTGGATACAACATCTTCACACTGCCACATATGAAAGGGAACCCCAACTAAAAGTCCTACATCGTGAACCGACGCGCTGCTGATAGTGCATATAAGGATTTTGTGAGGAAGGCTCCTCGCCTAATAACTCGGGGGATCGGATCCCCCATGCACTAGCCATGTACCCTCACCTAGATCCGATATTGTTCATGACCCGATTACCCGAATACGGATCCGATTATGCCCAATTATGAGAAATGGAGAGAAGGGAATTTGTGAGGAAGGGGGAGGATTTTGCTGCAGCTCTCATGATCTTAGGGTGCGTAATGAAGAGAGCCTTGATACTTAGCAAGAATTGAGAAGATGCTCTTGTGCCTTGTGAGGCTTGGTGCCCCTGAGCACCTTACTGTGGTTTTGAGCTTGACACTTAAGGAATCCGATCATCAGATCTGACGCCTGATTTGGCTTTGAAGTACTATGGCATTATTTGAATAAATTTTTTTTGAAGCAAAAAGGAAAGCTATCGTCTTACGATAGCTATCCGGAGTGGTATATTATATAAACAAGTAAGAGGAATTACAAAAGAGATCCCCAAAAATGTATAAGGGACCAGCACTCTCTTACAATTCTTTCACAGCACACCGGCCTCTCCTGAAAAAGCCTCTCATTTCTCGCCTTCCACACACACCATAGAGTGACAGCCATGCGTACATGTGGCTTCCCTCTCATACCAAACCCATGCCAGATGGAATCCCAATCTGGTAGCGGCTCTTGACAAGTCTTCCTCCAAATAGCATCAGTGATAAGGCAAGAAAAAAAGATATGATTTGCATTGTCAGTATGCATCTCACATAAGTAACAAACTTGATGATCAGTTCCCAACCTTCTATGTCGCAGATCACCTGTGATCAATCCATCTCTCCTACATAGCCAAAGAAATATCTGTACCTTAAGGGGAATTTTCAGAAGCCAAATCTTCTTGTCAATGAAGTCGCAGCTCCACCCACTTTCATGGTTTAAAATTCTGTTCTAGCCACTTTGCACATTATAAATCCCCTCCCAAAGGTACTTGTCTTCCACTCCAGGCCTTGGCCTAAAGCTCTCAAGGTCTGAAATTAGCTTCCTCCTTTCTTCCCACAGCTGGGTGCCTCTCCTATTGGAATCCTCCTCATTCAGATTCCAACTGCAGCTGCTGCAAGACCAGACCCTGCTAGCAGTAGCCTCCTTATCAGATGCTACAGCAAATGCCCTTGGATAGAGCTCCTTCAAGACACCTAGCCTTGACCACCCCTCCTTCCAGAAGCTGAAGGTCCTGCCATCCCCAAGAGCCAACTGCAACAGGTGGAAGTGATCAGCCAAAGCTCTTGTCACTGATTTCCAGAAAGGAGAAGGACTGCTGGGCTAAAGTCTGGACAACACACTGTTGGAAGCACCATAACTATCTCGGATCAGGACAGTCCATGGTTTCAGGTCTCCTTGCAAGAGTTTAATTGCCCACTTAAGTAGCAAAGCATCATTGAAGTGTTTCAGAGACTTAATCCCAAGTCCACCCCTATCTTTTGGTATGCAAATCTGCTCCCATTTGAGTGGCTGCAACAATCTGTCCTCATGTTTAGCTCCCTTCCAAAAGAACCTTTTTCTCAACACATCCAAACTTTTCCAAATGGAGTTAGGTGCTTTAAATATGGAAAAATAGAAAACAGGGATGGAGGTGATCACAGAGTTGAGCACGATAAGTCTTCCACCTTTGGAGAGGAAACTGCTATGCCAGCCATCCAATTTCACCAAAATTTTGTCAAAGAGGCAGCTCCAATCTCTCTTTTTCATTCTAGAGCATCTCAAAGGCAGCCCCAAGTATCTAATAGGAAGACTGATGCGGGGGGTCCTCAAAACAGCAGCTAAAGCACCTTGCTCCTCCTCAGGTAAGCCAAAGTGGACCAAGCTAGATTTATCCCTATTCAACCTCAGGCCAGAGAGCTCACCAAGGATATTAACCATATGATTCAAAGCCAGTGCTTCATCCAAAGAACCCTCTACAAAAAAAATCGTATCATCTGCATATTGAAGAATGGGAGCCAAATTACTCCTACAAGACAATGAGTACCCTCTAATAAGACCTGCTTCAGTAAGCTTACAAGCAAACCAGGCCAAGCTGTCAACTGCCAGGTTGAAAATCAGGGGAGCCAGGGGACATCCTTGCCTGATACCACATTGGGGCTAAATCCAAGACCTACAGGGTTTCCCATTTATCAAAGGGGTGAAAGAGGCAGTGGTGATACATCTTTTCACCCAATGAATCCAGGTAGGGGGAAAGCCTCTTCTTTTAAGCACTTCCCAAAGATAGGGCCAACCAATGGAATCATAAGCTTTGCGAAAGTCAACCTTCCATAGAAAAGCCTTACATTTTCTCTTGTGCCATCCACAAATCATCTCTTGGGCCATGATAAAGGATTCTTGTAGAGATCTACTGGGGAAGAAGGTTGATTGAGCAGGATGGATCAATTCTTGCAAAACAGGCCTCAATCTATTGGCCAGGACCTTGCCAATCACCAAGTACAAAGAGTTAGAGATAGTAATAGGTCTAAACTCCTGAAAAGATTCAGCACCTGGAGTCTTTGGCAAAAGAAAGAGATAGGATCTATTAATTCTTTCAAAGCCAAAATTGCCACTCTCAAACTCTCTGATCACTTCCATAACCTCGGTGCCCACAATATCCCATAATTCTTTGTAGAAGAAAACTTGGATCCCATCAGGACCAGGCGATCCTTCACAATTGAGATCCTTGATGGCCTTCAAGACTTCAGCTTCAGATATAGATTCAATCAGGCTGGACCCCTAAATTTTTGTAATTTTGGGAAGAACACTAGTTGCCATCCTCCAACAGCCCCTACCAGCAGCTCTTGAAGACTCCTTGAAGTACCTGACAGCCTCAGCTCTGATATCAGAGATGGAGGTAAATCTTTGCCCGTCTTTAACAATAAAGGAGATCAGATTAACTCTTCTCCTAGAGCTGGCAGCCAAGTGGAAGAATTTAGTGTTTGCATCCCCCTCACTTAGCCACAGTTGCCTTGACCGTTCCCTCCAATCCATATCCAGTTTCAGGTCTTCTTCAGCCACCACCCCCTGCCACTTCTTTCTATCAACATAGTCCAGCTCAGACAGCTGAGCCAAAGCTTCCTTTGCATCCAGTTCTTGAATCTTCATCAAGGCCTCTCGACGTTTCTGATGCCTGAGGACAGAGATAACATCACCATACTCCTTTAACATTCCTTTCAAAGCCAGAATCTTGGAAGCCAACCTGAAGGTAGCCGTGCCTTTAAACTACTGGGCCCTCCACCAACCAGCAAACATATCGCTAAACCTTGGCTCCCTCAGCCAAGACTTCCTAAACTTGAAGTAGGATCCAACCAACACCTGTTCCCCATTGTCCCAGACCAAGGGTGTATGGTCAGAGAAGGGACGTTCAAGACCACAAACAAAGGACAATTGGAAGAGATCCATCAGCCTAGCATTGCCAAAAACCTATCAATCTTGGACATGAGCCCATTACCATTCCTCCAAGTGAATTCAGAGCCTGAGGAGGGAAATTCACACAAGCCCAAAGGTTGGACCATCAACTGGAAGCCAGTGGCAGAGCTATCCACCACCCCATTGGGTCTGTCACTCCCCACCAAAACACAATTGAAGTCCCCTCCAACAAGCCAAACTGCCCCATTCACAAAATCTGCAATTAAGTTCCAATCCTCCCACATCTTTTCTCTTCTGCTAGGGTCACTAGGACCATACACACCTGTCACAAAGAGATCACTGTCCCCCTGGCCTCTTTTGAACCTACAAGTCAATAGGTGCCTAGCCAAAGAAACCTCCTCCAAACGCAGCACATGCTTTTTCCACCAAATGGCAATTCCCCAAGATCTGCCATTAGAATTGATCACCACAATGTCATTTTCAAGACCAGCTCTCATCTCCACCCATGCCCTGTCAGATTCACTTTCAATATGCATCTCTTGGAGGATGGCACAATCAATCTCCCATTCTTGCAAATATCTAAGCAAGGACCCCCTCCTACTTCTGTCGCGCAGCCCATGCACATTCCAAGTAAGAATCCTCATTTGGATGTCAGATCTGTCCCCTTCTTAGCAGCAGAGGCTTTGCCAACCTTCATCACAGCTGCAATGACAGACTCATCAACATTTTGTGTAGGAGTATGTCTTCTTAGCCTCAGTTTGTATGGAGGTTTCCCAAGACCAGAGGTAGAAGGAGTCTTAGACTTCAAGTGCAAGTCATCAGCCACAAGAGAGCTATACTGCAAGTCAAAGGAGTTCACAGAGGGATCTACCAAATCAGACCCAACAGGATCACTAGCAGGAGCTTTCAGGTCCTCAGCCACAGCTTCATTTATCACATTTACTTCCTCCCCTTCTTTAACCACCATTGCAGATTCATCCTGGATCAGAGGTATCCCACCCCTATCCTCTAGAGTTTTAGTCCTCACCTCCTCAACCCTCAAGCTCCCCACCCCATCTACCAATTCCACACTTTTAGTGTGTTCTGCCACCAACTCCTGATTAGCACAGTTTGGTTGTAAGGAACCAACTCTGGCTCGCAGCACCTCAGCATAGGAGGGGGGGTGATGACTCGACTCCACATCCCTATTCGCCACATGAAATTTCAGTAGGAGCATCCAAGAGATGCCCCCCCACCTGAGAATCAATTTATCAGGAATAGATCCAGCCCTGAAGACATCCACCCTCACTTTCAGAACACTGGCATCTCCTTCATTCAGACCAACATCAGTATCCTTAGCCACAGACGCAAACCCAGCGACCATATTTTCCACCACCGTCCTAGACCTCAGATGCAGAGGCAGGCCTCTGATCTTAAGAAAACCAGACCTAGGAACAGCTCTTTGAGGGGGACACTCAGGCAAAGAACCATCAAAGGGGGATACCAAACGCCACATCATTGACACTCCACCCAAATTGCTGGTCTGAAAACATAGCTTCTCGACATCTACCACACCCACATCAAAAAGCACAAACCGTGATGGAGATATAACCGCAATTTTCCAAGCATCAGTCGATAGGGAAAGAGAGCTTACCAAATGCCGCACTCTCTCCAGGGAAAGAGTACCCATCATCACTTCCCCAATCAAGGCTCCACACAAGACCAACTCCACCACCTTAACGTCCTTGCTCAGGGGAATCTCCACATCCATAGTGTGCCCCCCGAGAGTTTAAGGGAGGGCAGAAGAGGCAGCTGCGCCTCACCCTTAGGAAACCAAGGTGCAGTGCACACCCTGTCCCCAGAACCACCGCAAGACATCAGGCAGGAGTCCCACTTGTGACCAAAGCCTCCGCAAGCTAGACAAAGCATCGGTCGATGGCACATCGCCGCCAGGTGCCCCCGGAGCCGACATCTAAAACAAATCACTTCCTTATGGTTCTGACCCCAACCACCATGAGAGCCCCTCTTGTCCAGAGCCCCAGCACCACCAAAATCCTAAGCGCCACGCTTATTTCTTCGCCAAGACCGCGAATGCCACACCGCCCATCCATCAGAGCCGTCAGTGCGGACGCCGAGCCCCCTCAAGCGACCAGCCATCCTCACTGAAGTTTTCCGCCCAAAAGAGAATTCAAATTTCGCCAGAACTACAGTGCTTTTCTCTCCCAAACTCACCTCCTGAAGGCTCTGTGCATGCTTAGTGTTAGAAGTGTGCTTCACATCGCAAATCAGTTTTCGGCATTATTTGAATAATTGATTCAAGATACTATTGAATTATTGAGATGCATGCTTGATTAAAGGATTAAGCAGTGATCTAAATCACGATTATTTTTTAGGTTCCATTCTTTTTATTCTACTGATCTTTAGAGATACGAATTGGTTTATCATTACATATATTTTTTTGGATCATTCATTGCATATCTTTCTTTCCATTAATTCCTGTGCTCATTTGATTTATATCGAGATTAGTGTGTGAATTCCATATTTACTCCCTGCAAATGACCTCAAACTCACATTATTTTTTAGCTTTATAAATTTCTATTTTGTGCGAATTTCGTCCTATACTATAACGGCTTCTCTAAACATCAACGATTTTGCATTAAACACCAACCCTAATTCATCTTCTTCATCTTGATTCTGCATATAGTGATTGAAGAGGTGAAAGCTGTAGATCTTTCTGGACACTCTATTTCTCTACTTGGAACTTGAGCCAAGTTTTCTAACTATACTTTCTCTTGGGCCTTGTACCAAGTATTTGATTATGATTCACATTGACTGTGGAGCCCATCTTCACCTTTGAGATTGACAACTTCCATTTTATACATCATGATCTGTATCTTCCATTGAGCTTCATTTGACTTGTCAATTCTCTACCATCATTTTGGCTCCTACATTCTTGACACCATTCTTGGGCTTGTGCCTAGTTGAAGGCGTTAAACTTAGCAAACCTATCTTTTGTATATAGCTATTTTCACCATTCTTATTTTCCATTCCTTAGGTGTCTATCCTTGCATTGTTAGCATGCATTCATAGTTACAATTATCATGCATTTCACTAGTTAGCCAGACTTTCCACTCTGATCTTATATCAAACTCGAAATCGTCCACATAGAGATTTTTATCTCCTCATTCCGACTTCCTTCCATCACCTAGTCTAAGTTAGTGAAAAGCAGAGCATACATTTGCATCCACCCTATTGATACAATGAGGGCATTGCATCATTTAAGCATAGGGGGGCAAATGGTTAAATCATTTTCTAGAATACAACTATAAATGCATCAGTAGTGTATATAGTATAGTATTATTAAAAATACCAAAAAAATTGAAAAAATTACAAAGTCAAAAATACAAAAAAAATGTCAAAAACAAAAAAATTTCAAAAATACAATAAGGGACCTAAAGTACTTATTATTGAGGGAGAACTCCACAAAGCAAAATTTCTGGTGAGAGAAAAGTACTTAAAAGGCTTATAAGTGTTTAATTATGATCTTATAGCTGAAAACAAAAATAGAATAAGTGTTTATGGACATTCAACCTTTGCTAGTTAGACTTTCCAGGCCACTGTAGCTTGATCCGCTCAAGCTTTAGCTTAATACATTTTAAGCATTGACGAGATAGACCAGGATCTCTCCTAACTTAGGATGTATTCTTGTACCTAAGTCACTAGTACCAAATTCGCTGGTTTGCTTTGGCATAGGAGTCTAAGTAACTTCAGTTTACACTACATAGTGTCGGGAAAGGCGTTGTGAACATAAAATTCAACCCTAGTGTTCATTAGGGAAGGTGGAGTCTTTACCTATGAGTGCATGTAGATTCTTTGTCCTAGTCTTTAATCTTGTATTTAGAAGAAGCTCTTTCTACCATAGTACTTACCCACCAAATAATTGTGCTCTACCAAATAAAGTTGTAGGAGACATACTGACATTTGTTTTCAGAAAAATAAAGAAAAAAATTCAAAAAAATGAGAAAAAGTAGAAAAAAAAGAAAAAGTCAGAGAATTTTGAAAAAAGACATTCTTTTGAATAAGTCAAGTATGTTCTCCAAATTCCTATACATATTTTCCACCAAAAATATTTTTAGGGTGCATTACAAATACCTTGTTTCCACCAAATATTCTTTGAGCCACAATGCAATAATAGTTGGGTTTGAGTCTTCCCTCATTTTTTGAGAGTTGATCCGAAGACATGAGTTAAAGCTAGGACCAACCTGGACCTAACAAGACGTGAAACCCCGGGATTGAGTTTTAGAGTTCATCTAGTTAGTCCTAACCATTCCCTGAGCACAATCATAACCTCTTAACTTCTGAGACTTGTAAAACCCTCTTGAGTCCTGGAAATCTCACTTAAGGTTTAATTATCAAGAGTCCTAGTTGGTCGAGAGATGGTCTATGTCATATCAGTCATAAGTTCTGGTAGTCTTCCTAAGCAGCTAGTTCTCACAATGTCCAAAAATAAACACAGTTGGCTTATCAGAAAAAAAAATTCAACTTAAAGATCATCTCTAAGCACTTAACAAATTGAACAGAAAAATAGATATCTCATCGCACTTACCTAGCTAATATTGAAATGCTTTACACTTAATGAATTGTTTGCTAAGAGACTGGAAAAACCTAAGCATGGGGGTATAAAGAAATGTGGCTCATCACAGCTAAAATGCCTAAGTTAAGCTAGAAACCTAGTTAAACATTATATTATTAATATGATAAAAGGGAGAAACGAGGGGATGGCGACGTCAGGTAGTCTCGGGGCGGCAACAGGCAGTCTCAGGGTGGCGACTGGTAGAATCAGGGAAGACGAGGGATGGACAACTTGGAGGTCGAGGGCATGGAGGCGAAAGGAGAGGAGAGACTCTGATATACATGGTAAAAGGGTGATGGAGGCAAGGTGGATTGATAGAGGGAGCGCAAGGGAGAGCCGAAGGATCATGTGCTTCTGGTGCCAGCGATGGGGTCATATGGTGGCTAGCTACCGATCTCCCGTTGTGTGTCTAGTGTGTGGGGGATTTGGTCACAAACGGGATTCGTGCCGAGCTCTTGACGGGCAGATGAAAGGCCACCTTTTCCCATGCTCTGAAATTTTGAATTCTAGGGCTCAGCCGACGCCACCACCCCCCCTTACCTTTGGGGGGCATACAGTTGACGTGGAGATCCCTATGACAGAGAACGTCAGAGCGATAGAGCTAATATTGCAAGGAGACCGACACCAGAGAACTTGCTCAAGCTGGTAAGCTCTCTTTCCCCATCGACCAATTCCTGGCAGTTTGCCTCTCTGTCGCATACACGGTTTGTTCTATTTGGATTGGGGATGATGGATGTCAAGAGACTGCGATTTCAAACGTCCTTCAATGATGGCCTAACAGTGATTTGGAGATTGGTCTCTCCCTTTGATGGAGCACTACTAGAGAGGCCACCCCAGAGATTGGAATCCAGGTTGGGGAGACTTGAGATCAAGGGGTTACCTTTACACCTGAGGTCGAAGGAGGTTGTGCTGTCTATGATATCTGGGTTTGCCTCATTGGCTGAAGATGCAGTTGTAGGACTGTTGGAGGGCGATGGGCGCTCACTGAACATGATGGTCGATGTGTTTAAAGCTGGTTCGGTCCCTGACAGATTGATTTTAAGATGCGGTGGAAGCTCAGGGTTGCTGATGCTGAGGTTCACGGTGGGCAACACTGTTGTGAGGCAAGATAAGTCGTCTGATTCTAAAGTTGCTGAAGAGGCAGTTGCGCGGGGCAAGTGTAGGGCTTCTCCTGAAGAATCCCCCTCTATCAAAAAATGCAAGGACCTTCACTTGGGGGAGAGGGGGGGACAATGGCTAAAGAGATGGAGGAATCGATTAGGATGGAAGAAACAAGGCCAACGCTTGAGGAAGCAGGGAGTGTGCTGCCAGACAGTGAGGATATTGAGGTGCAAGGGGTACAAGAGGCTCGGCCTGACTCCCAGAAGGATCAGCAGAATCTGCAAGAGATGGAGGGTCTAAAATTTGGTGTTGGATCTTGCTCTAAATCTGCTAAGGGCAGATCACCTTATAGTCTCAGGCGGAGGAAATCAAAGGCTGACATACTGCTGGAAGAAGACAAGATTGCAGAGCTTATGCAGGTTTGCAAATGTCAGAACCACAGGGGGGAGGGATCTCATGAGGATAGATGAGAATCCTCACTTAGAATGTGCACGGGTTGCGCGATAAGAGCCGAAGGGCTTCTTTGATGAGGTACTTGAGAGAGTGGGGGATTGAGTGTGCGATCATTCAAGAGACGCACATTGTGAATGACTCGGATAGACTATGGAGCAACTTATTGGCCGCGGGGGCGAATGAATGTGTGAAGGTTGATGCACATGGTAGATCGAGGGGCATTGCTATTTGGTGGAGAAAGGTCTGGGCACACTGTCTGGAAGTTCACAAGGCCAGACACTTACTGACTTGCAAATTCCAAACTCACTAGGGGCATGACACTATCGGAGTTACTGGGGTGTATGGCCCCTGTGTTGCATCTGCAAGGCAGGAATTGTGGGAGGATTGGGCGGCTGCGGCTGAATTGGTGCAAGGGGAAGCCTAGCTGACAGGAGGAGACTTCAACTGTGTACTGACAAGGGCAAACAGGCCTTTTGGTGACACAAACAGCTCAGCTATTGGCTTCTAGCTGGTGGTTCAATCTTTGGAATTGAATGAGTACCCTTCTTCAGGTGCTGAATTTACTTGGCGCAATGGTAATGGGTTGCTCTCCAAAATTGACAGATTTTTTGGGAATGTGAACATCCTTGAAAGATTCTAGCTATCGAGTGTTACTAGCTTGGACCAACCTTTCTCTGACCATACCCCTTTGGTTTGGGATAGTGGGGAAGAGATCCAAGACGTCTCATACTTCAAACTTAGAAGATCATGGCTGAATGAACCGGGGTTCCTTCAGATGATCAGTTCATGGTGGAAAGCTAAAAAGGTGGAGGGTTCTACTACTATCAGGTTAGCATCCAAGCTGGTAGCCTTGCGCACAATCTTGAAAGAGTATGGTGCTACTGTGAACACTTTGAGGCAGCAAAGGCGGGTAGAGGCTTTGAGTAACGTCCAGGAGTTGGACTTTAAGGAAGCAGCAAGTCTTCTATCAGAGGAGGAACTTGCAGATAGGAAGATGTGGCAGGGTGTGATAATGGAAGAGGACCTCAAATAGGAGATTGATTGGAGGGAGAGATCAAGACAATTGTGGCTTAAGGAGGGAGATGCCAACATGAAATTCTTCCATTTTGCGGCTAGCTCTAGGAGGCATGCAAACTTTATTTCTTCTATTTTAAAAGATGGACATAGGATCTCATCCATTCAGGAAATAAGATCAGAAGCTATCAAATATTATAGGGGAGCCTCTCGGGCAATTAAGAGAGGGGAATGGAGAATGGTAGGGAATGATGCACCTGGTGTGACAAGAGAACAGGCTTCTCAACTGATAGCAGCCATCTCTGAACAGGAGACCCTGCAGGCAATTAAAGAGCTTAATATGGAAGGTTCCCCAGGCCCTGATGGGATACAAGTATTCTTTTATAGAGAAATGTGGAGTGTGGTGGGCAATGAGGTGATGGAAGTCATTAGAGATTTTGAGAAGGGGAATGCTGGCTTTGATAAGATCAACAAATCATATCTCTTCCTACTGCCAAAGACATTGGGAGCAAAGAAGTTTTCAAACTTCAAGCCGATTTCATTATCAAATTCCATCTACCTTGTAGTAAGCAAGATATTAGCAAATCGACTGAGAACTGTTCTTCAGAGCCTAATCCACCCTGTGTAGTCTGCTTTTCTACCCAATAGATCACTCCAAGAATCCTTAATATTAGCTCAAGAAATGGTGAGTGGCTGGCACAAAAGGAAGTGCAAGGCATTCATGTGGAAAGTTGACTTCCAAAAGGCATATGATTCGATTTCTTAGTCTTATATCTGGGAGGTATTTAAAAGGAGAGGATTCCCTCCTTTTTGCATCCAGTGGATGAAACATTGTATCACAACTGCCTCCTTTTCCCCATTGATCAATGGGAAGCCATGTGGTGCTTGGATTCAACCTCAACATGGGGTTAGACAAGGATGTCCTTTAGCCCCCTTGATCTTTAACCTTGCAGTGGATGGGCTTTCTAGATATGCATGCAAATTGGCAGAGGTGGGGGTATTTAGAGGGTATTCACAATCCAACAGAAGAACCTTGGCTCCCATTTTGCAATATGTAGATGACATGGTCTTCTTTGTGGAAGGGACCAATCATGTTGCACATGCTCTGGGGCTTATGGTAAAGATCTTTGGGGACATCTCAGGCCTGAAATTGAACAAGGAAAAATCTACTCTGATATGTTTTGGCATGAATGAGCAGGAACAGAAAGAGGTGGAGAATACATTGGGATCACCTCGAGCCAAGTTACCAATGAAGTACCTAGGACTGCCATTGAGAGCTGCAAAGCTGAAGAAAAATGACTAGAATATTTTGTTTGATAAAGTTTCTGGCAAGTTGAAAGGCTGGAGTAGTAAATTCTTATCGAAGGGTGGGAGATTAATCCTCCTTAACTCAGTCATAACATCCATTCCGATCTTCTACTTCAGCATCATTAAGGCCCCGAAATCTATTTGGAAATGATTGGATGTTATGCAGAGAAGATTTTTTTGGAAAGGAGCTGGCCATGAGGGAGGTTTTATGCAGCCCATCAGATGGGAAAAGAAATGCAGGCCGAAGGAGGCAGGTGGTATGGGGATTAAGGTGCTCAAGGAGTTCAATGAAGCTCTCCTGATCAAGTGGGCCATCAAGATTTTGGACTACAAGGATGATATATTGACAGACTTAATCAAAGACAGTTATGGTGATTCTAATAGCGCACTGAAGAGGCTACAACCAGTGAAGCCATCCCCTTTTTGGTGATCCGTTACTCCTGCAATCAGCAACAACTGACATCTACTGTAGCATAGGCTTGGTGATGCTGTGATTTTAGTCTGTGGAATGAGAAATGGTCAGGTTTGGGGATTCTGAAAGATACATATCCGAGGGCATATGTAGCTGCTATAGATAAGGAGGCCACTGTCAGCAGTTTGTGGTCTGCTGCAGAGGGGTGCTGGAGGTTGGAAGGTCATGAGCAAAGCAGATCTGGCACTCAACTATGAGAGGATAAGCAGAACTTGTTGGCTGCACTGCAGCAGATGCATCCTAGGCAGAATATGGTTGATACGTATGGCTGGAATGGGGTCTTCTTAGTGCAGCAGGCCTAGGAGAGGATCATCAGATCAAACTCAGATATGGAGAGTGATCCAATTGATAGGAAAATATGGCTATTGAAGATCCCTTTGAAGGTTCAAATTTTCTTGTGGCTATGCAAGCAGGAAGGCTTGATCACTAGCGACCTTAGACACAGAAGAATGGGGACTACTTTAAATGCCTGCCATCTCTGTGGTTTACACACTGACAGTGCTTTGCATATTTTTTCTTCATGCCTGGTCACAGACAAGCTTTGGAGGAAGATGTGCCTGGAACCTCTACCTTCCTAGGACTCTCTTTGGAAGAGGTTCGACGATCCTGGACGGCCATACAAGTGTATGGTTGCCACCTTGTGGTGTGTATGGAGGGCGCGAAATGAAAAGTTTTTTCAGGAGAGACCAATTAGTTGTGAGAAAATTGTAAATGAATGCTGGTCCCTCATACACAGTTGGGGATCTATTTTGTAATGTTTTATTTGATGTGAAATATATTACTTCCGGATTGCTATCGTTTAACGATAGTTTTCCTCACTATTTCAAAAAAAAAATTAATACGATAAAAGGGTTAAGTGTGGAAATTAAAGAAAAAGACAAAACCTCAAATTTAGGTTAAAAGTACATAATTAGGTCAATTAATGAGATATTATATTCATAAATGCAAAATGGTGATCTAATTGCCAATTGAACAAATTTCTAAGCTCAAAAGTTCAAATCAAGTGTGAAATCATGTTCTAATATGTTCAATTGAGCTATCATAAAAATCTCATTGCATTTGGACATCAATAAGACCTCGGAATTAGTTGTTTACATTTAGGTCCTCATTCATTCACATTTTCCTTAAGCTAAAAAGTCGCAAAGACCTATTGGTTACCATTTTCCCTCATTTATGGGCTCCATTGCAAAACTCACATCATTTTGCTTCAGGGGCTTTGTTGCAAAACACCCAACAAACCTGATGC
Organism: Thalassia testudinum; assembly: GCA_037157565.1. Lineage (NCBI taxonomy): Eukaryota > Viridiplantae > Streptophyta > Magnoliopsida > Alismatales > Hydrocharitaceae > Thalassia > Thalassia testudinum. The sequence continues at coordinate 64,117,625 of JAZHRO010000025.1, read as the reverse complement.
TTCACGAGGCACTGTAGCACGTGAAGGACACGAGCTACAGTTATCATCCATTCGATGTGCATCTAATCCAATGGTGGATCTACATCCACTGTTCGCTCACCTTTGCGCAATGCAACCTCACCTCCCATAAATCTAATCCAATGGTGGGTTTTGGTTTGAAGCTTCCCGTGCATCTCCTCTTCACATCCCACCATTAATACCTATTTCGTTTAATCTCACCATTGCAGTGATCTGATCGACCCTCGACCTATATAGGAAGCACATCTATCCTCGCACGCAACCATCATCTCCCCCTCCTACTTTCTTGGAGTTGATCCCTTCATCCCACCAATTTCCACTCCTCACTCTCCTCGAGCTCCATTGCTACTGGCAATGAAGCTCTACGTCTTCAACTCTCCTCGCCGCTAGGGATCACATAACACTTGAGGGTGACCCAGAGCTCCACAGTGGGCTTTCCCTCCGTCGGGGTCCTCTCCCTCCATTCTTCCTCTCCATCCACTGGGTGGAGATCTAAAGGTCTTATTCTTCCATTTAGTATAGGATTTAAAGCTTTCTAGGATATATCTAATGCTTTCTAGTGTAGTGTAGATAAATTAGAGTAGTTTAGATAGTGAATTCACATATTCGTTAGTGTAGATTACAATTAGTTAGATTTGATCTCGCCCTCTCTGATCAATTCAGGTCAGAGAGGTGCTTTGCCACCTTCATCCTAATCCATTGTTCTTCCCCTACACTCCACAATTCACTTCTGATTGTTTCCCTCGCTTTTTTATTCACAATTCACCTCCTCCAATGTAACAGCCATTAGATCTGAAGTTCATTAACTATCAGATCTAATGGCATGCTAAGATCAAATGAGGACCTCCTCATACATTCCACATATCACAAAGATCCTCCTTATGCATGAAATTAGATTTGATTTGATTGGTTAAGGCCGAATTGGTTTTTGCGGTCGAATGAAGAATTTTGGAAGTAATTTGGTTCAATCGATTTTAATCGATAAGATTGAGTTTAGATGGGTGTAATTGAGTTGTATATGATTGGTTTAAGTTAGTTTGATTGGAATTTGAGTGCATACTTGGTTACACCAAAATTTTACCATTGTTATTGTTTTGAGGTAGTTTTGGCCGAAAAGAATTAGATACAATGATTTGACGTGAAAGTAATGACCTAATCAGTTTAAGAGGATTGTAAGGGTATTCGGAGCACCAATCAATAGTATGCAAATTAGCTAAGTAACCAGTTCATAGTGGTGATCGCACGTTAAATAAATACATTAATTTATTTATGTATTTATTGTAGGTAATTAAGTTATTGAGTTAAATAGGTAAATTATTAAGTTAAAATAAAATAAATTAGTAACTTAAGTTATTACTGAAGTAATGTATATTGTGCACTTGTATATAATAATTTTAAATATTTTCATTCTATTTATGTTATATTTATACTGTAGAATAGTTTTTATAATTTAAATATGTACATGTCTAATAAAAGTGTGTATTTAAATGTATATAAATTAAAATAAATATTATAAAATAAATTTAAAATGTAAAATAAATATCTTAATATGTTAATTAACTATTTATAAAGTCAATTACATGATTAACCTATCAATTTATACAATAATTAAGGATTTAAACCCTAAATTAATGTGTATAAATCCCTAACTTTAACTAATTTTTATAATAATTAAATAACTTATTTTTTCAAATTAATTACATAATCATGTACCCTTATGTAAGGGCTTTCCATCTATACAATTTATTGTAAATTTGGAATTAATTTGGAATCGAGGTCCAATCTCTATAGTGTGCAGCGCCCAATTTAGCGCAACAAAGTTCCCCATCGAGCTGCACGTGCGCTGAGCGGTATAAGTTGAATGGTGCGTCGAGGCTGCTCAATCATCAGCACTTCGCGCACATAGTACCCATTAACCCCCCCCCCCCCAAATACTTCGAGTAAGAAATGAGCATATATTGAGATTAACATGTGGGCACAAAGCCCGTATGCACAGTATTGGGCTTACTATGGGCCTAAACTGGGCCTGAAAGAAAATGCACTATAAAACACCTAAATAAGACCTAGGATCGACTTAGTAGTGGTCTAGTCCCACCCATATGGGTGCTGTGTATCCCACAAAAATTTGATTCGCCCACTTAAAACCAAATTTTTGTCTAAATGCTGAGAGTGGATCTGAGCACGAAATGCAATTAAGTGTTGAGTGTGTGGTGTGTGTGTTGGCGAGTGCACGTTGAGCGCGTGGCCTAAAATATTTCTAACTGTTGAGCATGACTAACAGTTGACTAAGTGTTGTGTGTGTAGTATGTGTATACGTATGTGTATTGTGTGTGTGTGTATACACTACAAGAATATTAAGTATTCTCGACCGTTAAAAATGGTCACAAATGTTCAAATAACCGTCGAGAAAAAGGGTCGAGGAATGTACAGTCGCGATTGAGTTTTCTCGACCATTATTGAACAATACGGTCGAAAAAAAGGTGCACCCCCACTCGACGTTTGGTCATTTCTCTCGTCAGTTTTCAATAGTCGATAACGCTCTTTCCCGACCGTTTAATGTCCACGGTCAACGAAAGTATTTACCTCAATCGTTATTTAGACAGTCGAGTAAGAGCGTATTTCCGACTGTTTGTTAATAACAATCGAAAATAATGATATTTTCGTCAGTTTACGGACGGTCGATAATGTTAACCTTTTTGCGACAGTTATTGAGTAACGGTTGAGAAAACTCGTATTGTAGACCGTTTTAAGCAGTCGAGAATGTTAAATATTCACAACGATTATTTTGTTACGATCGAGAAAACTCATATTAGCGACTATTTTAATGATCGATAATATTAACAATTCTCGACCATATTTAAATAACAATCAAGAATAATAAGGAATTTTTTTAAAATATATTTAATTTATGTGAAAGACCTATAAATACTGTCCAAATCTATTAAGAGTATAAATCAATCACACAACTTAAAAATTTATGCATTTAAATAAAACAGAAGAAATGAAAATTACAATTTTATAAATAAAAGTAACGTATATAAAGTTCATTACAAACGGTAATATATATAAAAAATACAATTATGCTGTGGCACCAACGCCTCCAGCACAACTACCACCTAAATCATCGTCATCACGACGATCTCTAAACTCATGAAGGGCGGGGTGATCAAGTCCTCCCTTCTGAAGTAATGTCAGGAGCTCCTTCATGGTCTTATTAGATTCCTTGCACTGCGTCGCGTTCTCCTTGACCAACATCGTCAGCTGCTCAATTCGCAACACATTCTCGTCATCTCTACGGCGTAATGCCGCAATCTCCTTCCTCTTCTCCTGCACCTCAGCTGAAGAGGATGATGCTCCCCTTCTCCCATACCACCCTGAGACGGTCTTGCTTCTCCCTATGCTACGGACGTACTCGCCATGCTCAAGTGGCATAACAGTCCGATAGACCTCCTTTGCTGTCAGTGGCTGTTGAACTGTACCGGAGTTTGCATCTTCAGGAGGATGCATTAAGTTGATCATATTATCCTAAAAGATATTGAATTACGTTAAGTAATTTCATTTAATTATATAATTACGAAATAAAATAAAAGTATTATATTTTTTAACTTACGTGTCTCTGTTGGTATGTGTTGTGAAGCCACTCTCTATTTCCCTCTTCGCTCATCTTGCTATGAGTGGCCTCATATACTCCCACCCGATCAAGCTAGGCACCTTCATGCATGGCGGACTACAATAATTTGAAGTAGTTAATTTTAATAAATTAGAAACTTTTGTAAGGTTTAAAAGAACATATTAATTAAAGATACTTATGTATATAGATTTCATCCCATCTATGCTCCTCCTACCCAGGACATGGGTCTTCAGTGGAGCCTTAGCCCTATTTTCCTTATTTTTCTTGGCTTGCTCTTGAAAATGAAGATACAATTTATTAACTTGAAAATTATTTAAATAAATGATAATATATGAAATACTTTTACCTACGTCGCTGGATCATGCCACTGCTCGCACGCTTCTTTCGAAATGTACGGCTGTATCAAAAAAGGCATATTATGCAATGCCTTATTATGATTCCTGTTCTTATAATACTAAAAAATATAATTTTAATGTTAGAAATAATATTTGAATTGTAGTAAAGGAAATAAAGAAATACAGTTAAAATTTATCTTTTACCTTATTCTTCATCTCCAATCTCCAATATTTATGAATCTTCGCTGTGTGCTTGAGGATATATTTGAGGATGTTTGGATCATCGCCCTATTCGAATGTGGCCTACATTAGAAAGAGAACAGAAATTGTTACATAATTTAAACTTATATAAAGCAATTTACAAAAGTTATTAGTCTTTACCAATTACCTCTAATTCTCGAATGACCTGCCTTTTCAGCTCGTTTGGCACCTTCCTCCAATCGAAGTAGGACAGTGGGATGATCGTCTTCGTCAGCGTACCCAGTCTGCTGACGAATGGAGGATAGTCCACTGCTTCCTCTGCTAGTGTGATCCACACTAAAATGCAGGCCCCATGCGAAATTCTCTCTAAATCCCTATTCGGCGTGGGACCTCTCCCCCTACGTGCACCTATAAGAAAGAATTATAACATAAAATTAAATAATAATAAAAAATTGAGAACATAACATTTACCAAACCTTAAATTCATACCTAAACTGCGAGCAAGTGGTGGTGGTGCAAAACATCCCGTCTGAGAAGGATCTAGGTCAGTTGTCTGCACTGGCTGATCATCCAATCTAGCATTGTCCTCATCAAATGAAGTACTATCCTCCTCCTCCTCATCGGCAAGTGCATCCTCCTCGTAGTCAAAATCCTCCACTAGTAGATTCATCGAAGGAGGCATCGGACTCTTCCCCTTCCCCCTACCTCCCTTCCCCTAACTCTGGAAATATCGAGCTACATCTCCAAGCCTCAGAAACTGCTGGAGAGGTGCCTGGGCTAAGGCTGACGATGCTGGAGATGAGCCTGAGGCTGAGGCTGCCGGCGGGGGGCCTCAGGTCGTTGTGGGGGGGCCTCAAGCTGCTGGGAGGCCTGAGCCTCCTCCGTACTCCTCCTATTAGCCTTTTTCTTGAAAATAATCTGCGTAAAAACATCACAAATAATTAGATATTTTTATAAAAAAATCGGCAGCATTTCTCCTATATATTATGATATTTCAAAAATCCTATATGAAATAAGTATACAAATAATTGAAAATGAAATGAGCGTATATAAATGAAATAACCTTCCCTTTCTCCATTTCCCTCCCCTTCCTCTTTCTCCCATTTCGTTTCCCCTTCCCTTACCCTCCCATTCCTCTTTCTTCTCCTTCTCTTTCTCCCTTTCTCCTTAACCTTCCCTTCCTCTTCTCCTTCTCTTTCTCACATTCCCTTTCCCCTTCCCTTACCCTCCCCTTCTCTTTTGCCCTTTCTCCTTAACCTCCCCTTCTCTTTCTCCCTTTCTCCTTAACCTCCCCTTCCTCTTCTCCTTCTCTTTCTCCCATTCCCTTTCCCCTTCCCTTACCCTCCACTTCTCTTTCTCCCTTTCTCCTTAACCTCCCCTCCTCTTTCTCTCTCTCCTTAACGTCCCCCTCCTCTTCTCCTTCTCTTTCTCCCATTCCCTTTCCCCTTCCCTTACCCTCCCCTTCTCTTTCTCCCTTTCTCCTTAACCTCCCCTCCTCTTTCTCTCTTTCTCCTTAACGTCCCCCTCCTCTTCTCCTTCTCTTTCTCCCATTCCCTTTCCCCTTCCCTTACCATCCCCTTCTCTTTCTCCCTTTCTCCTTAACCTCCCCTTCTCTTTCTCTCTTTCTTCCTTAGTTACCCTCCCCTTCTTATTTCCTCTCCTCTTTCTTCTCCTCTTTCCCCTTCCCTTACCCTCCCCTTCTCTTTCTCCCTTACCTCCCCTTCTCTTTCTCTCTTCCTTCCTTAATTACCCTCTCATTCTTATTTCCTCTCCTCTTTCTTCTCCTCTTTCTTCAACATAAAACATTCAAGATATAAAAAAAAAGAATCATTCCACACAAGAAATAAATCTAAGTGGGCACACCACACAAAAAAAATAAATCTAAGTGGGCACATCCCACACAAAAAATGAACCTATGTGAGCACACCCCACTCGTAAAATAAACCTAAGTGGGCACACCCCACATCTAACATGAGAATAGCATTTTAAAAAATTAGTAAGAAACTCACAATAGCGACGAAATGGAAATAGTCTGTGCACAAACAGTAGGAGAATGCAAAGAACCTATATGAGAAGGCAATAAAAAAAAATTCAATTTTGATATATAAATGAACGTAACCTTTAATAAAAGATAAAATAATTAAAGGCAATTTAAGCAAAACAAACTAGGAATTTCATAATTTATTTATATTTATGGTTATAAATTAATACTTTTGACAATTTACCTTATATGTCAATGTCAGTTGCACAAGGGGCAAGTTCTTCACTTTGTGGGTTTTGTTGATATGCTTCAAATTCAACATCTGGGTGTAGATCTTTTCCCGCATCATATTGTTCACGTGGTTGAGCTCTAATTGGTATAATCCATCCATTTCTACTATTATCAGGCACATAGAATACTTTTGCTACCTGACAAGCTAGTGTGAATGGTTCTGATGATTGGAGGATGCGACGGTTCTTACTTAAGCTCAAAAATCCGTGTTTCTTATCGATTTTGAATCCAATGCCTTCTTTAAAAACATCAAACCAATTACACTTGAATAGAACCACTTTACGGTCAAACCTGAAACTCATTTCCACAATCTCTTCAATTTGGCAGTAACACCCATCACAACAGTGCTTAGGTCACAACTAACAAGAACTTCTACTTGCTGTGTGGCCTTCGCATCATCAATGGATCATACTCTGAATCTGAAACCATTAATTATGTATCTGGAATGGTAACGTCTGTATGTCAAAGGTGTATCAGCAATTACATCAAAACCCTATACCCACCGTGGATCCCCATTTTCTTTCAGTTTATTTACATGATCCTTGAACCAATGAAGGAACTGCAACTCGTGTGTAGATGTATCAGATGATTCTTTGAATTCATTGTAAAATTCATCCACTTCTGGAATTTGCTTCAGAATGTATAAGTGTGCCAAACGTCAGTCCATTTTCGAGATGGGCTTAACCTCCGTCCGTAGGATCGACCTTCCTCCGATGTTAAATATGGAAAGACAATCTTCATCATTACCATTAAATTCTCCTCCATAGTTTCATTCAAGACGATTAAATCTATTGTCTGTTTCATTCATGTACATGACACAGAAGTTAATACATTCTTCTACAAGATAGCCTTCAACAATTGACCCTTCTAGTTTAGCCTTATTCAAGACATAATCTTTCAATTTCTTCAAATATCGTTCAATTGGATACATCCATCTGTATTGCACGGATCCAGCAATTCTCACTTCATTCGAAAGATGAAGCGTGACATGAACCATTACGTCAAAAAATGCAAGCGGGAAAATCTGCTTCATTTTACAAAGTGTGATCACAATTTGTTTACCCCAATAGTCTAGCAATTCGGTATCTAATGTCTTTGAATAGATAACTTTAAAATATCTGCTCATCTCCGTCAAAGAATCGACTATCGGATCAGGCATCACTCCACGTATCGTTAGTGGGAATAAGATTTGCATGTATACATGAGAATCATGACTTTTTAACCCAGTAATCTTCTTTTGCGCTTCATTTATGCAATGTGAAAGTTGCGATGAATACCCATCTGGAACCCAAATGTCATTAAGGAACTAGAAAATCCTTTGCCTCTGCTCTCCGGTAAGACTGTATATAGCTTCTGGAAAGTGAGACCCTCCTTCTTCAATGTGCAACTCAGGACGAATATCCAAAATTTTTATATCATTCCTTGTTTTAACTGTATCCTTCGGGTTGTTTATTAGGTTTAATACATCAAGAATGTTACCCAGTACATTCTTTTTGATATGCATAACATCTAAATTGTGACGCACTGTCAAATCCTTCCAATATGGAAGCTCCATAAAAAATATGTTTTTCTTCCTAAACCCTGAGTGTCGTAAAGAAGCCAAGTCATTCTTGAGAAATGACCCAAACGTATTTCTCCGAGCTGTTGCAATGTCTCCATGATTTTCATCCCCAACAGCCTAATAGAATTTGTACTGAGTTCATTCTTCGGATTCCTCGACGAATACCGACATGCTTTACCATCAAATCTATCCTTGAATTGTGATGTTCGCCATCTGTGTTCAATGGGCAAAAACCTGCATTTCCCTAAGTAGGAAAACTTCTTGCTTTCAGGCAATCTCAGGTGATGAGCATCATCCATACAGATTGGATAGGTGAACTTCTCCTTCGTACTCCATCTTGACAAATTCGCATATACTGAAAGTCATTTATTGTCTACAGTAATGCTGCGTGCAACTGAAAGAATTGTTTCTTATATGCATCATATGTTTGAACACCACTATAGCATAATACTTTCACTTCATCAATCAATGGCTGGAGATAAACATCTATTACATTTCCTGGCTGCTTGGGTCTTGGGATAAGTGTCAACATCATGAATGAAGATCGCATGCATAGCTATGGGAGTAAGTTGTAAGTTACCATGACCACTGCCATATGGAATATGATGGATACATGCTCTTGAATGGATTAAATCCATCGCTTGCAAGACCTAGTCTCACATTCCGTGCCTCCTCTGTAAATAATGTGTGATTCTCATTAAATCTATTTCACTCATCAAAATCTGTTGGATGACGGATGCGTCCATCTTTCGATTTATTATCTTGATGCCACGACATCAATTTTGTTGTTTTACTGGAAATGAATAGGCATTATAGCTTAGGGATTAGTGGAAAATAACAGAGAACCTTCTCCAGTTGTTTTTTCTCATCGGTGTTTGTTGACTTACCTACCTTATATCTCTCCTCACCACATTCAGGACTATTAGTCAACCCTGAGTACACATTTCTATATAGGACACAATCATTACATCAGGCATCAATCTTCTCGCATTTCAGTCCGAGCACACGTATCTGCTTCTTCGCATCATACCATGACTTAGGATATCCAGCAGGATTATTCAACAGATCTCCAATGAATTCCAGAACCTCAGACATTAATTTTGCTATGGCTCTATTCATCACTTTCATCAGAAATAATTTCAGAAGGAATGACAACTTTGACATTGACATTATTACAGGAGCAATTGGATCCTCTACTGCTTTGACTGCATCATACAACTCATTACAATCTCATAATGCCTCATCATCATCTGCATCCTCATGGTCTGCTGCTCTCATATCATGTAACATTTCATCCAATTCATCTCCTTGATTATCATCACTTCCTTCAAAGGCTTCAATTGTCCCATTCCTAACTTCTCTCATTTGTTCACCATGAGCTGTCCAATTTACGTAATGTTGCCACCAACCGTTACATATTACATGTTCCAAAACTATGTCTCGATCATAGAAAAATCCATTCAAACACTGTCTACATGGGCATAAAATCAGCTGAAGGAATTCACCTCGTCTAAATGTCTTCCTATCATCATGAAATGCCCACTTAAAAAATAAAATCACTCCACTCTTGTAGTCGTGATAATTCGAATTCCTCATACTAATCCATAACTTATCCATGATAATTATCCTAAATGTAAAAGACAACCACTCATAAGTTGGACTTGAATAAGGTAAGAATGTGTATTTTTAGATCATTCATAAGTAATACTCAAATAAAGAAGAAATGTGTATTTTAAGAAGATTTTCACTTGATAGCCCATCCTTGAAGATTTGATCACAACATTACTTCTTATATGCAACTAGTGTTTGAATAAATTTCAGCAGCATTTCCCTGCACTTCCCCAGTATACCCCCAAGACTAACCTTAACAACATCCTCAATAGCCCCCACTAAAGGGTGCTTCGGGAATAGAGCTAAGATTAGTTGGTATACTGGAGAACAGCGAGAAAATGCAACCGAAATTTCTCCAAACACTAGATACATGCAAGAAGTAACCCTAAGTTGTGATCAAATCATCAAGGACCCCCCTTTGTTGAGAACTTCTCTGAACAAAGGACGACAACACTTATGGCATGTTATAAAGACAACGCATCGTGCATGTAAGTGAGGTATACACACTCTGTATTGTCCATATAACATGATCATAAGTCTCGACGAGCTAGTATTTTGACACAATTATATCCCTCCCACAACCTGTTGCCTAGGGGTTAGAATTCCTATTGTTTGTCATTACCGTGCATCTAAATTTGTACAAGTGTGTGTATCTACAAAGTTGTAATAAAAATTTCATAATCAAACATAAATAACAAATAATTCAAATAATTTGGGAACACAATTCAAACATACAGTCTAGAATTATCGAAAGAAAGTTCCCCATTTTCCAATTTAGGTAAAGTTTTATAGCAACAACTACATTAATTTAGAAGTGTGGAAGAACTAGCTTCAGCTCCAATCCAGGCTTTCAAAAATCAAACTTTGGGAGCCTTCACCATTGTTGAATCAAGATCGTCAAACCTAACCTTAAACCTTAAATCGAAAATCCTAAATCTAAAATAAACACCCTATAACCTAAATCCAGAACTCAAAACCTAATACCAAAACCCAATAAAAAAATCCTAAACCTAACCTTAAACCTTAAACACTAAACCCTAAAACCCCATTTTCAATTTGATGTGGGAATGAATGGTCGAGATTAAGGGGTTGTGAAGATGGGTATGGCCCTAGGCATAGTAACCATGGCCCATATATAAATATCTTGCTTTGCCTTCTATGTGTACGCCATAAGGAATCAAGGAGTGGAGATATAGACTTTTTCTCATCTCCATGTCTGATGAAAGGTACGAGAAGTAGCAAAAGCGAAAGAAAGAGGTCTCTTACTCTTATGGCTAACTAAAGGAAAGTAAGGCAATCAAAGAGGAGGTGGATGAGGCATTGGACTTCAATCATCCTTCAATTCCCATGCCACTATGAATCGAAAACCTAAACACAACATCCTAAACCCTAAACCTAGAAAGTAAACTCAAAGCTGAATAAATTTCGACAGAGCTTTCCCTATAATACGCACATTCTCTAATTCCTGCATATAAAACACATTATGTAGGCACACCCTACATTCAGATCAAATAAAAAAATCAACTAACATGAGGGCACACCCCACATTTCATGTGTGCACCATCACATAATAACAATAATGACAAATGGAAGAGACCATTGAGCATTTAAGCTAAATTAATGCATTTTAGCTAACCATTGATGCATTGAAATATACAATTAAATTACATTCATAATTAAATCTATAACTAAATACTATAGTAAAATTGAGAAATTAATGGCGGCAGAAGGAGGTGATGGTCGTGGCAACAAGTGGTGATGGTGGTGGTAGTTGCGTGGTGGTTGTGAGGGCTGGAGGAGGTGGTTGTGATAGCGACAGGAGGTGGTGGTGGTGGTGGTGGTGGTGGTGGGGCTGGTGGTGGCAGGGGGTGGTGGTGGTGCGCGTTGGTGGTGGGGCTGGTGACAGGGTGGTGGTGCAAGGTGGTGCTGGTAGTGGTGGCTGCAAGGTGGTGGTGGTGGTGTTGGTGGCAGGTGGTGGTGGTGCTGGAGGTGCCAGTAGGGGCAAGAGGTGGTGGTGGTAGAGGTGGCGGTGGCGAGTGGTGGTGGTGGCCACAGGGGTAGGAGGTGGTGGCAGCGGGTGCTACTACTGCAGGTGGTAGCTGGTGGTGGTGGTGGTGGTGGTGGTGGTGGGCAAGGGGGAGGGGTCAAGGAAGACCGGTGATGAGGGGAGGGGAAGGAGGAGGCGGGCGGAGGAGGAAGAACAGGAGGAGGTCGGCTACCCCTTGAGGTCGCAACGGAGGAGCCACAGCGACGCTCGCGAAGGAGGAGCCGAGGGGTGGTCTCGCGGAGGGGAGGGGTATGAGGAGGTCACGAGGTGGAGCAGGAGCTGAGCGGAGGAGGTCTCATGGAGGGGAGGGGTAGGAGGAGGTCGCGAGGTAGAGGAGGTTGCTTTAGATTTGGGATGAAGGGGGTGGGAGTCCGATCTACGCTAGGGATTTAACCCAACATTCTCAACCGTTCCTAATAAATGATTGATGATACTCTTATTACAGACCTCTAATAATGGTCGGAAATAGCTCCTTTTCCGACCGTTAAGGTCAAACGGTCAATGATAGACTTTGAAAATTTGCCCGCCCGCACGCACGAGTTATGAAAACATTATCATCGATCGTTAATATGGAAACAGTTGATTATATTACTATTCTCGACCGTTATAAATGGTCGACAATGGAGTCAACCAGACGTCTTAATTTTACTTCACTTTCTCGACTGTTATATATTTCACAGTTGAGGATTTCATTTATCCTCGACCATTTATATAACAACAATAGATTAAATTTTTATTCTCGACCATTTCTAATGATCGAGAATGGTCTCAACCTCCTCAACTGTTTTCCAGATGGCAAAGTTAATGACTGGACTTTTGGCAACCGTTCCTATTAAAACGGTCGAGAATAATATTATTTCCGAGCGTTACTTGAACAGTAGAAACTATCCATCGCGAATAGTGCTTTTTCTATTAGTGATATATATATGTATGTATGTATGTACAATAAATAAATTGTATATATATATAATATAGATGTAGGTATGTATAGTATATATATATAGGTACATTATAGGATAGTAGAGTAGTATAAACCTTATTATGTATATATATTTTTGTAAGGTTTTCTTAGCGACATATATAGCCGTCACTGTAGGTGTATATTTATATATTAGTAAATATAGTTCTTTTGCCATGTGTTTCGTACATACTTTTACTAAAGCTATAGTAACACTTATATATGTTAAAGTACATACTTTATATGTTACTAAAGTTATTAGTATGTGTTAGTATATTTAGTCTAGTATATTTAATAGTTATTTTTGTACCTATACTTAGGTATTAGTTAGAATGGTTGAACATAACTAACATACAGTAGTATAACTTAGTAGTTTGATGCCTGTTTAGTTGTAAATATGTTTGAGCATTATAATTACATTAATTGATTCTTTTGTACATAATTAACTCATTCAATCATTCTTTGATTAATTGATTCATTTTGCAAATATAATTGACATTTTTGGAAAGAAGGAACATTTTTGGAACATAGAGAGTGATGTATATCAATAATTACCTCGCAGTGAACAATCTGGAATAAACTAATAAAAATTTTGTAAATAAATAAAATGATGACATCTGTTTGCATTGTGACATTATACTACAATAACGACACCATTAAATGACTATTTTTATGCAACATGGTTTGTCGTCGATCATATTTTTGGCACCGTTGTCGGGGATAAAAACCTGACAATAGTGCTTTATTATGATTGATGCTTGTGTCGTGGTCAACTTCTGGCGCCATTGGTAGGAAGGCAACTCTCTATACGTCAAAAGTTTTCTTTATTCTTAATTTTTAAATATTTTTTATTTCTTTGTGTAGTCATTCTTTTATTCATATTCTTTGTTGTATATAGATTCTTTTGTTCATTTTTGTTCTTTGATTTGTTTTTGTACATAATCCTCATACTAATCATCTGGTGTTTTTGCAGCACTTGAAGAGTAGTAGTGTCGTCTTCTTGGAGGAGTCTCCTTCCTAGTGGATCCACTACGATTCTAACCCGACTTCCAAGAGGAGTTTTTCCCGCAGGAGCTACAATTTCAACTTTTTCTTAGATTAGTATAGTGTAGTTTAGACTTACGTATATATTTAGGATATTTGTTCGGCATATGTTGTGAAAGCCTGTTCTCACACATTTTTGTAATAACTTGGACTCTCTGAACTCTCTCTCTATTCTCTCTCTACTCATCTCTCATCAACTCAATTTTCCCTATTTATTTCTTTTTCGATTTGATTTTAGCTTGTATTACAAAATCCAAAAAAATTACAAAATCAAAAAGTCCAAAAATATTTCATCCCTTATCTAGCAGCAACATATTCATAGGCATTCATACCTAGGTTGCATTATTCTTGCTAGATTTCAATTCAGTCAAAACGCATATTTGTAGATTGCTAAAGTCAGGTACGCATCTTCTATCCCCCTTAGCTCCTGCCATCTTTTGCATTTGCCTATATAAAAAGACCATCATTTGTTTGAAAAGAATTAAAAAGTGAGACCAGTTGCCTGGAATTCATTTCTAAATATCAAATCTAATTCAAAAGAAGACATAATAAATTGCTTGAAACCCTGATTGCGCTTTCACCAATATCTATTGCTTGATTATCGTGTACACACTACATGATCACTTAAGTACACAAAACACATGGGTTTCTATCTCATCTCCTTGAGCAACCATAGGGTCTAAATTCGCACGTCGGTCTTATCCAGATATCGGGTGGATTTAGTGGTTTGCACCCGATATCTAGGTTTTCTATAAGATGCATACGATTATATTGGTATACTATCTATTTGCGTACTATATATTTTTCGCGTAGTAAACCCTAGGCAAAATTCAAGTTTTCTTGATTGTTTGGTTGATTGATTGGTCATGATCGAGTTTGGAAAACGCTTTTTGAAATCAATCACAACTCAATGAGGGTAATCATAATCTCAATCAAATAAAACCAAAAATTTCAATATCTCAATCTCACAATCACTTGAGATCCCAGAACCCATCACTCGTACTTCCCTTAGGTACTGATGCCCAAGTGTCAACTTCCACTTCCATGCCTTCTACATCCAATCCTTTACCTCCCGAGCCTCAAACTCCCATTCACAATCCTGTTCATCTAGAGGATGACCACGATTCTACACAGTTCAAGGATTTCAAAGAACTTCCTCCTCATCTTATTGCACATCCTCCACCACCTCCACTTCATAGGTTCCAACCTCCTCCCTACCCAAACTTTCCTGATCAACCACAACTGGAGAGAGGACCACAACCTAACTTACAACACCTGTTTAACTGACAACTGCAAATGAATACCCTTACACAATAGGTGCAATAGCTTACTCAAGCTGTTAATCTCCTAGCAAACCCCCGTCCCCAAGCTGGTAGACCTCAACTACGAGATTACTATAATCCTGCAATTGCACCACCAATGCTAATGGTTCGCTATCCCACTAGGGGTCGTGCAATTGAACTGAAGCCGAACATCATTGCCTAAATCCCTCACTTCCATGGCCTTGTTTCTGAGGACCCTTTTCAGCATTTAGAAGAGCTAAAAAATCTTGCCCAGACTTTAGGTCCGCTGGGCCATGATCAGCACACATTGCTGATGAAAATGTTCTCCTTTTCACTTAAGGACAAAGCTGCCTTCCGATTTAGAACTCTTTCACAAACTACACCAATAGAGGCATGGGCTTCTTTGGAACATGAGTTCCTAAAGAAGTACTTTCCTGTAGCCTGCACAAGCGCTCAGAGGCCTGCTATCACTCTCTTCACCTAAAATTCAGGAGAACAAATGCATGAGGCTTGGGAGCAATTTCACGAGCTTCTGCATAAGTGTCCCAACTATGGTGTCCCATGCTGGCAACAAGTCCAGATCTTCTACCATGGGCTCCATGATGACATAAGAAATTTTGTTGATGCCACATGTGGAGGAAACTTCTTGGGTCAGGATGAAGACTCATCCTTTGAGCTCTTCGAAGGCATGGCCGAGAACTCTATAGACAACACTTCCATGAGAGTGTTTAATAGAAACTCCATACACACTCGGGGGTACACGAAGCACAATCCAGCACAAGAGACTTAGAGATAGTGGCTAGTCAGCTGACGTGCTCTTGTGCGTGTGTGTTAAGAGGTGTCGTTATAGTCGCACTTGATACGTCGATTTTAAAAGAAGTAAACGGAGGTGAGTCCGAGTGTCGATCTCAGGGAGGCGTGGAAATCGGATTTTGTTTATCACTTGTTGTCACAAAAAAGGTGGAGTTTTGCTTGCGAAAGAGACGGTTTTGAAAAGCGAGAGCGAGAGATAGGGAGAGAGAGTTTAGGGTTAGAAAGCTCTTGGTTTTGATCATACACTTTGAACAGAAATTAAAATGGCGATTGAACAGGAAATAATTTCATTAAACATGCATTCATAGTTCATAGCTTACACCATTAAATACATGCTTTAACAAAAGTAAATGAAAGCTTAAAAGAGAGAGAGAGATGGAGAGAGAGTGGAGAGCGACGAGGCAGCCACGGCGGTGGAGGAGGCTCCGTCGACGGCTCGTCGTCTCCGACGATTACAAGAGTGCCTAAAGTTAGCTAAGGGAGGAGTGGAGTAGTTGCAAGTGGGAGAGTATGCCTTGAATGGTGGTAGAAGGGGGTTTAAATAGAGTTAAGGGCTTCCTAAAAGAAGAATGGGCTATAGCGACATCCGAAGCGTCGCTAAAACTGCTTCCACAAACGTCGGTGAAGCCCTCCTGCCGCCGGTCAGCTGCCCGCCCCGATCTTCCTCTTCGCGCGATCCGTTGCCGCTGAACGAGAGCAGTCCGATCGAAGATCGGACGACTGAGAGCCTTCTTTGCCCGCGCTGAGATCGCGCCTTGGGCGCGCGTGCACGGGCGAGTTTCCACCCGGCATGTGCGCGCGCGTGGGCGCTCGTAGCCTGTCGTCTCGTCGCATGGCGAGATCATGGCCGCCCGCTGCTGATCGGGCGGCCCAATTTTTCCGCACCCCCCGCTCGCCTTCAAAATCCGCTCCGCACGGCTCGAACGCGCGTCGCGGCGATGCGGGCGTGCGTGCTAACCATTGCGCCACGCCCGCGCTTTGTCGCGGTGACCGTGGGCGAGCGCGCGGATCTCGGCCATTCGATCAAAGATCGATGGCTGAGATTTGTCCTTGGTCGGCTGAGGGTGTGCGTGTGGTGGGGGCGAGCTGACGTGGCGCTCTCTGGGCCGTTGATCTTCAGATCAACGGTCAGAATTTCTTGGGCCCATTGTCGGAGCTCCGGATGTCGGATTTGGCCGATCTTGAGTCCGTTGGACTCCGTTCGTCGTTCTGAATCCATCCGTGTGGTCCGATTGCTCATCTGAGGCCTGCTTTGACCAATGCTTTACACAAATGGCCATTAATATACTTTATAAGCAATCTTGGTACTTGATGCATGTAATGCTCCTATTCTACTTATGTTGTGCTTTTTATTCTAAAGATGGGTCATATTCAACCTAATTATTACCCCCTTGTGTGGTGTTATCATACCCCCATGCTTACTCCTTGCTAGTCCCTAGCAAGGTTTATTCTAGCCTTTATTTGGGGAATTCAAGAAGTAATTGCTTAGGCACTTCGTTACTTGTCAATAAGAGGAAATATATGAAGATCTTAATCTACAAAGACTAAGCAGCGCCCGGGTGTCTGCCAAAATACGAATCGCCCGAATCCTTGCTTTGTATATATAACTATACATATGTATGTATATATATATATATGTTTATTTTTTTTTAGAATTTTCGGAATTCAGTATGGGTTGGTAACTTTTTACGGCTACCCAACCCACCCAAAACTCAGTCAAAACCCTAAGTGTTAAGCATCTTGATGTGAATGTTGTGATAGACTCACTTAACGGTAATTGAGACAGACTTCAAGTTTCTACGCCTCTAGGTGACCGAAAAAGAAAATAAATTTTTGCCTGAAGGTGTATTTGTTCGATTGGTAGCTTTCTCCCTACGTTCGTTTTACTTGGAGTCAACACAAGGATTTTCCAGTGTATATCTCCCCGGCTTGTACTACTTCCCCACTTCTTCCTTAGGTGTTTTGGTCTTTTTTGTGCAATTATTAAGCTGGGCTCTGGACAACTGACCAATGGGCTGTTACCCACGATCACTTGCCAGCCATACTTGTGCGGTGAAGTGTGGTTTATTTTCTTCTTTTTTTTCTTTTTTTTTTTCGTAGGTGGCTTCCCTGATCTCAAATGTACCTAGAGGCAGCGAAAAAGAAATGGCATGTGGCTGGGTTCTGGACAACCTGCCAATGGGCTGTTACCTACGATAACTTGCCAGCCATACCACCCTAGAGAGTTCATTAGCTACCCAATTTCTGTCAAAATCTCCGAGAAGTAAGTCTGTGCAAAAATGTGTGCAGATGCTTAGACTCAAAGTTTTCCTGAGTTAGAGGGTAAGTTGATAAGTCATATACTTATTACCTTATTTAGTAGGTGGATTAGAATAGCTTAAAGTTGCAAGGATTCGCCGCTAACTCCATATTTTAACGGACACCAGGGCTGATTAAGCCTGAAGGCCTGAAAAGTCTAAGTGTTTAAGTTCTTTTTGTATTATTTCCCACTATTGATAAGTTTCTAATGCCTAAGTTTTCTTCCTAAATTCATTTTTTTTTTAAATTAATTAATTAATTCAGACTGATTAATTAAGCTCAGGATTATGCAATTTACCATCCCCCCCATACTTAAGTTGGACAATGTCCTCATTGGCAAAATACATGGATGCAAAAGGGTTCAAAAAATAGTACCTGAGTGACGTAAATTACCAGATCAGTCTGAATCCTCTGGGTTGCCTCCCAGGAAGCGCTGAGTTTAACGCCTCCAGCTGGGCGGTGCTTGGTGTCAGCCCTCAACGAGGGTGACACTTTCCTTGGGGGGTACCTGGGCCAGGAAATGCTTCAATCTTTGACAATTAACTGTAAAAGTGTGCCCAGTGTTAAGATCAACGATTTCAACCGCCCCATTAGAATAGGGCTTGACCACCCGAAATGGTTCTGTCCATTTGGACCTAAGTTTCCCTGGGAAGAGTTTCAGGCATGCAACAAACAGCCAGACTTGTTGGTTCGGCTCAAAGGTTTTTCAATGAATGAGTCGGTCGTGGACGGCTTTCATTTTCTCCTTATATAGCCGACTATTGTCAAAGGCGTCCCGACGAATTTCTTCGAGCTCAGATAATTGAAGCGTCCTTTGCGCACCGGCTAACTGGGGATCCATGTTACATTGCTTGACAGCCCAGTAAGCCCGGTGTTCCAATTCGACAGGGAGATGGAAAGCTTTGCCAAAGACCAAGAGATAAGGCGACATGCCTATCAGGGTCTTAAAAGTGGTCCTGTATACCCACAGGGCATCATCAAGTCGAGTGGACCAGTCTTTCCTGTCAGGTTTCACAGTCTTCTGTAAAATTTTCTTGATTTGTCTGTTTGAGACCTCAGTCTGCCCATTTGTTTGTGGATGATACGGGGTGGCAATGCGGTGGTTTACCCCGTATTTTCTAAGTAGGGCACGGAATTGGGAATGGATAAAATGGCTTCCACCATCACTGATCATGGCCTTGGGTATTCCAAACTGGGAAAAGATGTTCTTCTTCACAAAGTCCATGACCGTCTTGTGATCGCATCGTCGAGTGGCGACGGCTTCAATCCATTTGGAAACATAGTCTACCGAGACCAGGATGTACTCGAAGCCGTTGGATGGTGGAAAGGGGCCCATAAAATCGATACCCCAAACGTCGAAGATTTCGACAATCAAAATGGGTTGAAGGGGCATCATATCTTTCTTGGTCATGGTCCCCAGTGTTTGGCATCGTGAGCAAGTCTTGGCAAAGATGTGTGCATCCTTAAATAGGGACGACCAATAAAATCCAGACTGCAAAACTTTTGCAGCTATTTTCTTGCCAGAGAAATGGCCGCCACACGCTTGGTCATGACAAAAGGAAAGCACACTCTGAACTTCGTCTTCAGGGATGCACCTCCTGATGATCTGATCAGCACAGAGGCGAAACAGCATGGGATCGTCCCAGAAATAGTGCTTGGCCTCAGCCAAGAACCTGTCCTGTTGCTGTCTGGACCAGCTGTGCGGGGTTTGTCCTATAATCAGGTAGTTGACATAGTCAGCATACCATGGCATTTTCTTGTCTTGCACGGCTAGGATGTGTTCATCAGGGAAGGTATCAGATAGAGGTAGGGAGGGTCCAATGTGGTCTGGATGAAGTCTTGACAGGTGGTCAGCCACCACATTTTTCGATCCGACCTTGTCTCGGATTTCCAGGTCAAATTCCTGCAAAAGCAGGATCCATCTGATGAGCCTGGGTTTTGCGTCCTTTTTGGCCAACAGGTGCCGGATGGCTGAATGGTCGGTGTAGATAGTCACGTGGGATCCCAGCAAGTATGATCGGAATTTTTCCAGTCCAAAGACTACAGTGAGCAACTCTTTTTCTGTGACCGTATAATTACGTTGGGCCTCGTCCAACGTTTTGCTCACGTAGTAGATCACCACGGGCTTCTTGTCTTGCCTTTGTCCCAGGACAGCGCCTATGGCAAAATCTGATGCGTCACACATAATCTCAAAATCCTGAGACCAGTCTGGGGGTTGAAGTACAGGTGCGGAGGAGACTAAGTCCCGGAGGGTGTGATAAGCCTGGATGCAATCAGGAGACATGTGGAAAGTGGCGTCGTTGGCTAGAAGGTCGGTCAAGGGTTTGGAAAGTTTGGAAAAGTCTTTGATGAACCTTCGGTAGAAGCCAACATGTCCTAGGAAAGAGCGAATCTGCTGGACTGAACTAGGTGGAGGAAGTTTGGAAATTAAATCAACCTTAGCACGATCTACCTCAATGCCCCTATGCGAAACGATGTGTCCGAGGACAATTCCTTCTTGAACCATAAAATGGCTCTTTTCCCAACTTAACACCAAGTTAACCTCGATACATCGTTTCAGGATTTTCTCCAAGTTGCTCAAACAATGGTCGAATGAATTCCCGAATACAGAGAAATCATCCATAAAGACCTCCAAGTATTCACCCACCATTTCTGAAAAAATGGCTAGCATGCAATGCTGGAAGGTCGCAGGTGCGTTGTATAACCCGAACGGCATTCGACGGAATGCAAACGTGCCATACGGGCAAGTGAATGTGGTCTTTTCCTGATCTTCCGGAGCAATTGCGACTTGGTTATATCCTGAATATCCATCCAGGAAGCAAAAATACTTCTGCCCTGCCAATCTTTCAAGGATTTGGTCAATGAATGGCAAGGGGAAGTGGTCCTTCTTAGTGGCTTCATTAAGCTTCCTATAATCAATACACACCCACCATGCGGTGGTGGTGCGGGTGGGGATGGATTCGCGATGATCATTAGTGACAACGGTGAGCCCAGCCTTCTTTGGAACCACTTGAGTGGGGCTCACCCAGGGGCTATCAGAGATAGGGTAGATGATGTCGGCGTCAAGCCACTTGATAATTTCTTTTTTAACGACCTCCCGCATGTTAGGGTTTAACCGTCTCTGCATCTGGCGGGAAGGTCGGGCCCCGTCTTCCAGGTAAATCTTGTGGGTGCAATAGGTGGGGCTAATTCCTCTTAGATCCGAGATGGTCCAACCAATGGCGACCCGATGTTCTGAAAGAGTTGCAGTCAACCTTAGTTCCTGATCCTTGGTTAGATGGGAATTAATAATCACTGGGAAGGTCTGGTCAGGTCCCAAGAAGACGTACTTGAGATTCTCGGGCAATGGTTTAAGTTCAGGCACGGGTGGGATCACAGTCGATGGAAATGGAAATGGCGGGAGTTGGTCAACATCGATCTCTTCAAATGGTGTCATGTGATGGTTCTCAGCTTTACAGAGGTCCATGGGTAAGCCTGGTGACGAGTCGGAACCGTCACTACAGGTTTGGTGGTCTGAGACAGAACTGAGGGTAAGGCATTCCTCGATTAAAGTTTCCACGGGATCATGTTCCTCAATGTAATCGCAATCAAAAGACTTTGTCACCCGGAAGATATACAATTGCATTTTCCTGTCTCCAAAGGCGATTTCCATACATCCCATGTTGCAGTCGATGTTTGCTTTAGCCGTAGCTAAGAAAGGTCTGCCTAAGATTATGGGTGCATTCTGTAATTTTTCAGGGACCTCCTTGTCAAGCACCAAAAAGTTGACTGGGAAATAGAAGTCCTTGACCCGTACAATTACGTCCTCGACAACCCCCTTCGGGGTTTTCACTGATCTATCTGCCAGCTGGATGGTGACAGGGGTTGGTGCCAGCTCCCCAAAACCAAATTGGCAGTACAGGGTTGTTGGAATTAGATTGATAGAAGCACCTAGGTCCAGGAGCGCTCTATCAAATATCATGTCCCCGATATTGCAGGAAATCAGGGGCGCTCCTAGGTCAGTTCGTTTGAGTGGAAGGTTGCTTGATATCACGGAACTTGCTTGCTCAGAAAGTACAACCTTCCTAGGTGCTTGCGGTCTCGACTTACGCTTGGGTGTACAAGCCTCCTTTAAGAGCTTGGCGTAAGCAGGGATGTGTTTAACGGCTTCTAGGAGCGGAATATTAATCTGTACTTGCTTAAAAATTTCCAACAACTCCTCAGTTTCCACAGTATTCTTCTTTTTCTTGATTGTCTCCAAGGCCTCAGGGTAGGGTGTCTGAATGTGGACTGGTTCCATGTCTGGGTCCTTGGTTGGTGCCTCTTCTGAGTCAGGCATTTCAACAAGTAAAGTCTCGGGGAGAGTCGGCCATCTGGGATCCTGGGTTTTGGTGCCGCTTCTCAAGGTCACAGCATTTGCAGAGGCATTGGGGCCATGGGGTGATCCTTGAGAAGACGAGGATGAAGAAGTGCCAAACCCAGGAGGTGTTTGTGGGGCTGGCTGGATCATGTGAGCCTGCCCGGGGTTGCCTTGGAACCCTTGCGAATTGGGGCCTCTGTTAATTATGTTTCGCAGGTTCGGTTGTGGTTGGAAAGGTAGAGATCCTTGCTGTTTACATTCCAAGAGTTGGCTTAACTGTCCCTTTACCAAGGCCATTTCTTCCTGATGTTTTTGGTTCATGTCAGCCATCATCTTTATTAAGGTATCCATTTGGTTTTGTGGGGGAGGGGCCGCCTTATTCTGGTTATATTGGAGTCTAACTGGTGGTCCTTGCTGATAGGGGGCAAGTGTGGCTGCTGGTTTGGCCTGGGCTGGTTTTGGAATTGCGGTGGTTTCTGGTTTGTCCAACCAAAGTTGGGGTGATTACACCAGCCGGTGTTGTAAGTGTTGGAGAAAGGGTCAGGTTTCGCATAACCTTGGACGGCTTTCACATCTTCTAGGATAGCCGATGTTGATGAAGAGGGAAGGGAGTAATCAAGGGTCGAGGGAGCAAAGGTCCCTCCCTGGAACGTGGTCAGGGGTTGTTCCAGGTTCAGTTGGGTGAAGGGCTGGGCCAGGTCAACATTATGTGCTCCCTTTGCTAGGGAGAAAGTCTGCAAGGGGTTCCTGGTCTGATTCAGTAGCTCATCAATCTTTTTGTCTACCAATTCCACTCGATCCAACTTTTTGGCAATGATGTCCATGTCAACCATTCCAGAATTTGCTTGTACCTCATAAATCCCGCCACGGGGTTGACTGGACCTGTTAAACTGGTTCATGGAGGCATTGTTGAGCGAATTCTCGCTCATAGACTCAAAGAGCTCAAACGCGCTCTCCTCATCTTTGTTTAGGAAGTTTCCCCCGCATGAGGCATCGACGAAGTTCCGTAGGTTGCTGTCCAGACCGTGGTAAAAGATCTGGGCCAATTGCCACCTTGGGACTTCGTGGTGTGGGCATTTCTTCAAAAGTTCATTAAATCTTTCCCACGCCTCATGAAATTGTTCTCCACCCTGGAGTGTGAAGGTAGTGATAGCTCTTCTGAGGGCATTGGTCTTTCCTATGGGGAAGAATTTCTTTAAAAATGCATGCCTCAGTTCTTCCCAGGTGGTGATGGGTCTACCTAGGGTTCTAAGCCAATGAGAAGCCTTGTCTCTTAATGAGAAAGGGAACATCTTGATTAGAACAATGTCAAGGCTAATGTTCCTAGGTTTCACCGTTCGTGCTATGCGGTCGAGATCCTCTAGGTGTTGAAAGGGGTCCTCATTTGAGCTTCCATGAAAGTGGCTCTGGATCAAACTTAAGACGTTTGGTTTCAACTCAAAATCATCTCCCCCCTCGGGGATCCTAAGGTGTGGCTCGACTCTAATAGCAGAGGGATTATAGAAATCGTGGAGGGGTCTTGGCTGGTCCTGAAATGGTGGTAAATCAAGTGGTGGTTGCCCTGGTATGTCGTGGAAAGGTGGTGGTTGTTCTTGCGGGTTCTGTAACCGTTGTATGGCTTGCATGATGGTGTGGATTTGTTGTTGTTGAAGCCGATGGTTAGCATTGATTTGAGCTTGGATGATGGCCATAGCGTCTGGTGGGGTTGATCTTCAGCCTCATCTACCCTAGGTTCAACCATGTTTTCAACAGAATTACGTCGCCTAGATTCCTGCCCCAAAACACACAATTCAGGATGCAGTGAGCGCCTCCCGTGCATACACTAGAGAACAGGAGGGGATGCGGAGGGCGACAGATGCGAGAAATGTGTTTCAATCAAGCCCGCAAGCCTAATCCTTATGGTGTATTCCTTAGGAGACCTAGAAATCTCACAAAGGGTGATTAAGTCCGTAAGCATTGGACTCCCCTTCCCAAGGCTAATCTAGCCAGGTTGATTACGAGGGGATTGCAGGGAAGGTTCTTCCTTTGGCTTGTGCCTCCAGTTCCATAGACCCCACAACCGCGGTCGTTTGACACTGCCCCGCAGCCTAGTCACCAGATTCTACCAAGGGAATGAAAGCCAAGTGCCTAGCAAACAAAACCTCGCCTTTTGAGACTTAACTCAGTCCTGCCTAGGACACGTCTACTCAATTTTAGAGGGTTAGGATAGTGCTTGTGCTTAGGGTGATGTGATGAGGCGTTGATTGGGGTGGTGCCTCTTAATTTTCCACTTTCAAAGTGTGTGCTTCTAGCAAAACATGGTTTCCAAGCAAGGATTTGTTAAGATGTGGTGTCTTTTAGTGTTTCATCCTTACTTTAGTACATTTTTAGGGTTGACGTGTCTTAATGTTTTCAAACAAGTTTCAGTGGGCACGTCAAGTTCTGCACACAACTTGGTGAAAGTAGATTTCCTTTTCTTTTGTAGAGGCTCTAAAACCCTAGTGTACTCATCCTGATGATCATGCAGCTTCTATTAGATGAGTCAGTTTTAGGGTAAAGTGATGCGGCCCAGGTCAATTCACGGTGGCTTCGCAAACACCACTCAAGAAAAAGAAAAGAACACTACAAGAATTTTTTCAGAATGTTAGAGTGTACATTTTTTTGTGGGGTGATGTGTTATGGATGTGGGTCAAGCAATCATATACCACGCCAATCTTTTTCAGTTTTTACAATTTTTTTAGCTTTTTCACGCAAGCAAACAATGAGAGACAGGTTACTCACTATCGGTCCTCGAGGCGCCTACTCCCTTGCTACCATCGTGGACTGCGTCGCTTCGCCGTCCATGCGCTGAATTCCTGCAACCATCAAGTAAAAAGGAAAATAGGGCATTAGATGATGTGAGAATGAGTGTGGAATGGAGATGATAAAACAAATCCGTTGCCTCCCCGGCAACAGCGTCAAAAACTGACGTGCTCTTGTGCGTGTGTGTTAAGAGGTGTCGTTATAGTCGCACTTGATACGTCGATTTTAAAAGAAGTAAACGGAGGTGAGTTCGAGTGTCGGTATCAGGGAGGCATGGAAATAGGATTTTGTTTATCACTTGTTGTCACGAAAAAGGTGGAGTTTTGCTTGCGAAAGAGACGGTTTTGAAAAGCGAGAGCGAGAGATAGAGAGAGAGAGTTTAGGGTTAGAAAGCTCTTGGTTTTGATCATCACTTTGAACAGAAATTAAAATGGCGATTGAACGGGAAATAATTTCATTAAACATGCATTCATAATTCATAGCTTACAACATTAAATACATGCTTTAACAAAAGTAAATGAAAGCTTAAAAGAGAGAGAGAGATGGAGAGAGAGTGGAGAGCGACAGGCAGCCACGGCGGTGGAGGAGGCTCCGTCGGCGGCTCGTCGTCTCCGGCGTTTACAAGAGTGCCTAAAGCTAGCTAAGAGAGGAGTGGAGTAGTTGCAAGTGGGAGAGTATGCCTTGAATGGTGGTAGAAGGGGGTTTAAATAGAGTTAAGGGCTTCCTAAAAGAAGAATGGGCTTTAGCGACATCTGGAGCGTCGCTAAAACCGCTTCCACAAACGTTGGTGAAGCCCTCCTGCCGCCGGTCAGCTGCCCGCCCCGGTCTTCCTCTTCGTGCTATCCGTGGCCGCTGAACGAGAGTCGTCCGATCAAAGATCGGACGGCTGAGAGCCTTCTTCGCCCGCGCTGAGATCGCGCCTTGGGCGCGCGTGCGCGCGCGCGTTTCCGCCCGACGTGCGTGCGCGGGTGGGCACTCGTAGCCTGTCGTCGCGCCGCGTGGCGAGATCATGGCCGCCCGCTGCTGATCGGGCGACCCAATTTTTCCGCACCCCTCGCTCACCTTCAAAATCCGCTCCGCGAGGCTCGAACACGCGTCGCGGCGATGCAGGCGTGTGCCCTAACCGTTGCGCCACGCCCACGCTTTGTCGCGGTGACCGTGGGCGAGCGCGTGGATCTCAGTCGTTCAATCGAAGATCAACGGCCGAGATTTGTCCTTAGCCGACTGAGGGTGTGCGTGCAGTGGGGGCGGGCTGACGTGGCGCTCTCTGGGCCGTTGATCTTCAGATCAACAGTCAAAATTTCTTGGGCCCATTGTGGGAGCTCCGGATGTTGGATTTGGCCGATCTTGAGTCCGTTGGACTCCGTTCGTCGTTCTGAATCCATCCGTGTGGTCCGATTGCTCATCTGAGGCCTGCTTTGACCAATGCTTTACACAAATGACCATTAATACAGTTTATAAGCAATCTTGGTACTTGATGCATGTAATGCTCCTACTTATGTTGTGCTTTTTATTCTAAAGATGGGTCATATTCAACCTAATTATTACCCCCTTGTGTGGTGTTATCATCAGCTGGATAAGGAAGGCTTAATAGAGAAGAAAGAAGATGAAGTATGGAAGTTCTTATCTAATCTTCCATCTTCTCCTCAATCACCTGCACCACGCACTTCTCAGTTTCCCACAGGGAGGGAAACAGTGAACAACCTATCTGTGACACAATCACCACTTCTTGACTATTCATTTTCATATCCTTCACTAGCCAGAGGAACCTTTGTTCCTCCATACATTGATTTCCCTTCACCTCCCAGAGCTTAGGAGGAGCTCCACGCCATTCATAATGACCCATTTTCATAAACATACAACCCTGGATGGGATAATCATCCAAATTTCTCAAGGTCAGGAAATACACAGAGACAAAACTTCCATCAACCTTCTGTACCACCACAACAACACCCAATCCGAGCACCACCTCCACCACAACAACACAGGTATCCACCACGTTCCTGCCAACAACCCCAACCCAGACCCACCCAATACTCTCAATCTGGGCCTCCACGAGATGACCAATCAGGGTCAATCATGAGAGCTCTTGCTGACATGCAGCAACAAAATATTGCTATACAATAGAGACAGGACGGGCACTAGTAGAGATAAGAGCCCAGCTAGAACACTTAGCTGCACCGCGACAAGCACATACACTACCATCTCATGCAGAACCCAATCCTAGGAATATACTTGCCCAAAGGTATGTTCCACCTAATCCTCCGCAAGGCCAAGCACATGTCATATCACAAGCCTTGCACAATTCTGATCCATTTGCATCCTACTCAGATCAGCAACTACCTCTTCTTCCTAACCTTAATTCATCTTCTTCATCTTGATTCTGCATACAGTGATTGAAGAGGTAGAAGATGTAGATGTTTCTGGACAGTCTATTTCTCTACTTGGACCTTGAGCCAAGTTTTCTAACTATACTTTCTACTTGGGCCTTATGCCAAGTATCTGATTATGATTCACATTGACTATGGAGCCCATCTTCACCTTTGAGATTGACAACTTCCATTTTATACATCATGATCTATATCTTTCATTGAGCTTCATTGGACTTGTCAATTCTCTACCATCATTTTGGCTCCTACATTCTTGACACCTTCATTGGGCTTGCACCTAGCTGAAGGTGTTAAACTTAGCAAACCTATCTTTTGTATATATTTGTTTTCACCTTTCTTATTTTCCATTCCTTCCTTAGGTGTCTATCCTTGCATTGTTATCATGCATTCATAGTCACAATTGTCATGCATTCCACTAGTTAACCTGACTTTCCACTCTAATCTTGTATCAGACTTGAAATCATCTGCATAGAGATTTTTATCTCCTCATTACGACTTCCTTCCATCACTCAGTCTAAGTTAGTAAAAAGTACAGCATACATTTGCACCCACCCTATTCATACAATGAGGACATTGCATCATTTAAGCATAGGGGGTGTAAATGGTGAAATCATTTTCTAGAATGCAATTATAGACACATCAGTAATGTATATAGTATAGTATTATTAAAAATATCAAAAAATTTGAAAAATTTTGAAAAAAATTACAAAGTCAAAAATACAAAAAAAAATGTCAAAAATAAAAAAATTCCAAAAATACAATAAGTGACCTAAAGTACTTATTGTTGAGGGAGAACTCCACAAAACAAAATTTCTGGAGAGAAAAAAGTACTGAAAAGACTTATAAGTGATTAATTATGATCTTATAGCTAAAAACAAAAATAGAATAAGTCTTTACGGACATTTAACCTTTGCTGATAAGACTTTCCGAGCCACTGTAGCTTGATTCGCTTAGACTTTAGCTTAATCACTTTCAGCATTGACGAGATAGACCAGGATCTCTCCTAACTTAGGACGTATTATTGTACCTGAGTCACCACTACAAGATTCGCTAGTTTGCTTTTGCATAGGAGTCTAAGTAACGTCGATTTACACTACACAATGTTGGGAAAGACCTTGTGAACATAAAATTCAGCCCTAGTGTTCATTAGGGAAGGTGGAGTGCTATCCTTGCGTGCATGTAGACTCTTTATCCTAGTATTTAGTCTTGTGTTTAAGAAAAGCTCTTTCCACCAAAGCACTCACCTACCAAATAAGTGTGCTCTACCAAATAAATTTGTAGGAGAAAACAATTCAAAAAAAATGGGAAAAAGTAGAAAAAAAAAAGAAAAAGTCAAAGAATTTTGAAAAAAGACATTCTTTTGAATAAGTCAAGTATATTCTCCAAAGTCTTGTACATATTTTCCACCAAAAATATTTTTCAGGGTGCATTACAAATATCCTATTTCCACCAAATATTCTTTGAGCCAAAATGCAATAAGAGTTGGGTTTGAGTCTTCCCTCATTTTTGAGAGTTGATCCGAAGACATGAGCTGAAGGTAGGACCAACCTAAACCTAAAATGACGTGAAACCCTGGGATTGAATTTTGGGGTTCATCTAGTTAGTCCTGATCATTCACTGAGCACAACAATAACCTTTTAACTTCTGAGCCTTGTAAAACCCTCTTGAGTCTTGGAAATTACACTTAAGGTTTAAATATCAAGAGTCCTAGTTGGTCGAGAGATAGTCTATGTCATATTAGTCTTAAGTTCTGGTAGCATTCCTAAGCAACTAGTTCTCACAACGTCCAGACATAAACACAGTTGGTTTATTAGAAAAAAAATTCAGCTTACAGATCATCTCTAAACACTTAACAAATTGAAAAGAAAAATAGATATCTCATCGCACTTACCTGGCTAATACTGAAATGCTTTACATTTAATGAGTTGTTTGCTAAGGGACTAGTAAAACTAACCATGGGGGTATAAAAAGGTGTGGCTCATCATAGCTAAAATGCCCAAGTTAAGCTAGAAACCTAGTTAAACACTATATTATTAACATGATAAAAGGGTTAAGTGTGGAAATTATGGAAAAAGACCTAAAACATCAAATTTAGGTTAAAAATGCATAATTAGGTCAATTAATGTGATATTCTATTCATAAATGCAAAATGATGATCCAATTGCCAATTGAACAAATTTCTAAGCTCAAAAACTCAAATCAAGAGTGAAATCATGTTCTAATTTGTTCAATTGAGCTATCATAAAAATCTCATTGCATTTGGACATCAATAAAACATTGGAATTAGTTGTCTACATTTAGGTCCTCATTCATTCACATTTTCCTTAACCTAAAAGTTGCAAGGGCCTTTCTACAAGCTTACAGGGACCTATTGGTTACCATTTTCCCTCACTTATGGGCTCCACTGCAAACCTCACACCATTTCATTTCAGGGGCTTAATTGCAAAACACCTAATAGACCTAATGCTTCATGAGGCACTGTAGTACGTGAAGAAAACGAGCTACAACTATTGTCCATTCGATATGCATCTAATCCAATGCTGGATCTACATCCACTGTTCCCTCGCCTTTGCACGGTGCAACCTCACCTCCCTTAAATCTAATCGAACGGTGGGTTTTGGTTTGAAGCTTCCCACGCATCTCCTCTTCACATCCCACCGTTAATACCTATTCCGCTTAATCTCACCATTGAAATGATCCGATAGACCCTTGACCTATATAGGAAGCACCTCTATCCTCGCATGCGACCATCATCTCCCCCTACTACTTTCTTGGAGTCGATCCCTTCATCCCTCCAATTTCCACTCCTCACATTGCCTCGAGCTCCATTGCTACTGGCGATGAAGCTCTACATCTTCGACTCTCCTCACCGCTAGGGATCACATAACACTTACGGGTGACCCAGAGCTCCACTAGTGACCTTTCCCTCGGCTGGATTCCTCTCACTCCATTCTTTCTCTCCATCCACTACGTGGAGATCTAAAGTCCTCGTTGTTGTTCACTCTGAAACGAGTTTTAAAATCAATGCGTATGGTAGAGGTCGAATCAGTGTGAAAAACAAATAAAATTTATTACTCGAATGAAAGTCCGAGATCGAACACAGAGAGCAATTAGCAAAAATGCTTCTCAAGATTGCAATTCAACACAAATATATAATCAATAGAATTCTGAGCAAATATGAATGAAAGTGAATGTTAGATAATGCAAAAAGAATAGGGTAAAATGGTGATTTGAATCACCAATTACCCTTCACAATTTATGTCAAATAACTCAATAGTACTAAGCAAATAAATTTCACGTAATATAAGTGCACAGTGCACTTCAAATGATGCTCAGACGTCTATTTAGCTGGTCAGATAGCTTAAATCACTTGTTGCTACAGTGCCAAGAGGGCACCCTTCCTCTTCTATTCTTTTCTGTGCCCCTTCTCTTATGCAGCTACTCTTTCTTTCCTTCTTCTTCTTCTTCTTCTTCTTCTTCTGGTTGTGCCTTCTCTCTTTTTTCTCTGCTGCTTAGGCTTCCTCTCCTTCTTCCTTCTTCACATGCAAGGGGGAGGTTCTTTAAATGGCTAAGTGTCTGCAATTGGTTGTGAGAGCAAAACCCCCCTGCCCCCACGCGCTTTCCTCTCCTTCTCTCTTTAGGATCCGCCCTCTGAGGGCCTTAGGTTATCGGGTATTCAGGTAGAGTGCACCCAGGACCAGGGCTGCCGGCCGAGAGTGGTAGCCGAGGAGTGCTTAGGTTAGGCGAGTTATCAGATCGGCCAGACCCGCGTGTAAGGTGTTGTGGGCGAGGTGCGTAAGGGGCGCGTGCGGGGACCTCACCCCCTGTGACTTGAGGCGATAAGCCTATAGGACTTTTTCAATTTATGTGGGTGTAGGCGCTTGTCAGCTTCCGAGGTGAAACTATCCCACCTCCCTTCGTCTGCATGTAGCTACAACTGGTTGCCTTCGTGGAATTGGAGCAGCAACAGCAGATGTGAGTGCCAATTGAAGACCTGGAGCTCTGCTTGGAACCTCTCCACTCAACCTAGGCGTATCACCTGGAGATTGTGCGACTAGAGAAGGCTACAAGCTTCGCTCAAAGCTGCTGTAATGGCGGTCGAGGGAGCGGAGACCTAAAATGTAGAACACGGCCTTGTGGCCTCGTCAAAAGGTTTAGCAGGCTTCACCGTAGCACGGTGAGTATGGTGGTGGGTGCGGTGTGTCGTGAAGGTGGCTGTGGTTGCCGGACAGTGTCAGAGTTGGTGTGCGGAGGTGGGTGTGTTCGACAGAGGGTTTGGAGGCATAATAGGGCAAAATAGGATGGGGATTTTGAAGAGGGCGGTGTGGTGAAGGTCGTGAGGTGGTTGACGAGGCGTTTGGAGTAGTGGAATGAGCGAGGAGCCTCGCCAGAGGTCTGGTCGAAGCGAAGGAAGGTGAAGGTGGTCGATGTGATACGGCAGTCGAAATGAAGTGTGGTTGGTGTGTGAATAAAGTAGAGGAGTTAGGGAACTTATCCAGGTGATTGGCGAACGAAGAGGGGTAGAGTCGACACCAATTGCGGTATTTCCTGTGTCGGAGACAAAGGTGACTCCGGTGGGGGAAGAACGGCGACGATGGAGATAGAAACACCCGCTGGTATGACGGGATGCGGAGGAGGATGAGGAAGGCAAATCAGTCACCGATATTTGCAACGGACGAGGAATGAGGATGGAAGAGGTTTCCGGAGCTCAAGGAGCCTTTCGGCCGAAAGAGGGAGGAAGAATATGGGGAGTTTTCGACCAAAATCAAGCTTGAGAGTTCGACTGAGCCCTGGGCGTGCTTATATTCAGATTAGGAGGTCAATTTAAGCTTGGAAGCCAAGCTTCCAAGTTAGGAATGTTCGTCGAAATAGGAGACCCATCTCTTTAAAGGATTCGCATGAGAGATTGGGCAAGATTTGGAGCTTGGGAATTGGCACAAAAGGAAGAGAATTCCTTGACGAACTTCCTTTTCAAATTTGAGAGGGATTCATCAAGGAATCAAGGAGAACTTGCCAAATTTAGGTTGTCGGAGTCGTAGGAATAGGATTCATGGCAGCAAGGACCTTTTTGTGAAAATGATGACAAAGTTAGGGGCTTTTTTTTAAGGATTTTTAAAGTTAAGGGCATATGTGTGATATAAAAGAATTAGATAGGACCAAATTGCAAACTAGGTCAAGACAGTCTCAGATTGGGCCCAAATTTTGGTACAAAATTAATTAGGACCTAAGGAATCCAATGGTGAAGTTGGATTTTGGTTTTGACTTAGTTTGACTGGGTAATTTATGCAAAAACCCAAATTAGGGAAAATATTATTCTGAAACTCTATTTTGGGTCAAGATGGGTTCTAATCAAATTGAAGGTACCAAGCCCTAGATAATATTTTTCTATGAATTTTAGAGAGTTTGGGTGAATTTTATCCTGACCAGAACCTCATTTAATTAAGCAGGTCATTTTTTAAGGTTTCAGAAGTCATTTAATTCTCAAAACAAGCGAAAACCCTTTTTTGTCTGTACTAACCCACTTATTGGACATTTTAGGCCATTTGACCCTCAACTAGCCCCTAAGAAAACCCACGGTTATTTTGCATTCAAGATATGTTGGTAAAATTACAGTTTTAACCCTAGTTTCTTATATTTCCCTCAAAATGGATTTGAGTGAATTAGGGCTCTCAGACAGTTATGTAGGAGCATTTATTCCTTGATAATGACTAAATTGAGCTAGTTATGGCTCATGATGGTGATCTGAGTATATGATAACACGGGAACCCAAAAGATATGATCCAAATTTCTCCAAGGCAAATACTACGGCTAACAGCTCTTTCTCAATAACTGTGTAGTTACGTTAAGCCTCGTCAAGTGTCTTGCTAGCGTAGTAGATGACCACGGGTTTCCTGTCTATTTTCTGCCCAAGTATAGCACCCACAGCATAATCAGATGCATCACACATGATCTCAAAGGGTTGAGACCAATCAGGGGACTGCAAGATAGGTGCTTGGGTAACTCGATCACATAGGATCTCAAACGCCTGAGTGCACTCCTCTATGATTTCGAAGGGGACATCGTTGGAGAGAAGAGTAGTCAGGGAGCGCATAATTTTCGAGAAATCGGGAATGAATCGACGATAAAAGTTGACATGCCCCAGAAAGGATCAGGTGTCCTTGACCGAGCTAGGCATAGGGAGTTTGGAAATCAGATTCACCTTGGCTTGATCAACCTGGATGCCTTTTTTAGAGATGAGATGTCCCAGGACAATTCCCTCAGGTATCATGAAGTGGCTCTTTTCCCAAGAAAGAATCAAGTTCATGTCGATGCACCGCCTGAGGATTTGGACTAAGTTCAAGAGGCAATCATCAAAAGATTCTCCAAATACCGAGAAGTCATCCATGAAGAACTCAAGGTATTCACCTACCATATCTGAGAATATGGCAAGCATGCACCGTGGAAAAGTAGCAGGTGCATTGCAGAGATCGAAGGGCATCCTTCGAAACGTGTATGTCCCGAAGGGGCAAGTGAAGGTGGTTTTCTCTTGGTCCTCAGGATGGATTGCGACCTAGTTATAACCGAAGTACCCATCCAAGAAGCAAAAGAATCGATTTCCTACTAGTTTCTCGAGGATATGATCAATGAACGATAGTGGAAAATGATCCTTCTTTGTGGAGGAATTGAGTCTTCTGTAATCAATGCAGACTCTCCACAAGTTTGTTATACGGGTCGGTATGGTTTCTCCGATTTCAGTCTTGATCACGGTGAGCCCTGCCTTCTTAGGCACAACTTGGATTGGACTCACCCACTGACTATAGGAGATCGGGTAGATGATCCCTGCATCTAACCACTTGATGATCTCATTTTTCACAACATCCTATAGATTTGGATTTAGGCGTCTCTACATTTCACGGGATGATCGTGAGCCCTCTTCAGTATAGATGTGATGTGTGCAGTATGAGGGGCTGATGCCAGTCAGACCATCGAGAGTCCATCCAATGGCCCTTCGATGTTGCTGGAGAACAGAAATCAGTCGTGTTTCTTGATTAGGTGTGAGTCGAGAGTTGATAATTGATGGGTTCACTTTAACGAACTAATTATATTCCATAGTATATTTCGATTATACTTTCTTGGTTCTTAATTTTCAATATCTTAGGTGATAATTAGTATAACCTGCATCAATGACTACTTTATATTTATATGCTTAATTCACCTTTGATTACAACATCTTTATAATATTTTATATATGCAAAAGAGATTAAATCAGGTGGACATAGGAATCAATTAAAAGCATTAATAGGATTATATTTGTAATTTAACCTTGCAGGTCTCCTTCCAACTGAATGTCCAATGGCGACCAATTTTAGTAAGGGATTTAAGATCTCTAAAATTACGCCAGTGAAGGAGAATAGAAGGGGGAAGAATTTAAAAGGCAAAACCAATCTTCCCCCCTGCGGGGATCTCCTCTTGCCTCCACCATGCTCCTCATGCGCACACCATGGACATGGTGTGCACCGTGATCTAAAGCAGGCATCCATCTTCCTCCTCTCGCCCTCGACCTCCTGCGCACGGTGACAGCGTGCACATCCTCACCATCAACCCCTCCGTAGTAGCACGCATAACCATATCCTTCTTCTTCCTCTTCTCCAACCTCAGCAGACCTGCCCCCTTAGCCACAGACCACCAACAAACACCGCAGCCACCTTTAGCCTGCACGCGACCAACGCCCCTCTACCACGCCACCACGCACACGAGCGGCCACACATACACAGGCCAGTAGCGCGCCCCCTCCTAACACACTGCCTCCAACACATGCCGCATCCGCAGCGGCCACACCTGGCCTTACCACTAGCCACACGCGTGTACACAGCGCATCCCCTCGCGCGCTCTTGTGAGTGCCCTCGTGCGCCCTTGTGAGCGCGCCATCGTGCCACCTTCACGCGGCCACGGCAATGGCTGCAGCTCCTCTCCACGCACTGTTCATCTTCTCCAAAAGAACCCATCAACGACTATGCACTCCTCCTCGCAGTCACCTCATCCGACCTTGAAGCTTCGCACCATTGACGCCAACAATCTCGCCACAATCCTCTAACCACCCTCGGCCTCACGCAGCGGCACCTACGATCGCCGTTCACCGCCAACAGACCTCCTCGCCAGCGAGCTTCATCTCCTTTGGTCGACCGCCACCTACCACTTCCAGCCACGACTCCTACACCCTCGCGGAGGCCTCACTCCGGCCGAACCTTCCTCGATAGCAGCTCCTGTGACGAAGCTCCCCCGCGCACGCACAAAAGAGAGAGACGAATTCCCCTATTTTGGATTTCATTAATATTTATGGATCATGCCATTGCTGGATGCACTATTCATTTATTTTCCTGATTTAATATATTGCAGCAAATTGCAAGGCATCCCCCTCTTTAATCTGAAATACATATGATTGAGTTTTTCTTATGAATGACATAAAACATGGAATATTTGTTATAGTAAATGGGTGCTATTAGGTAGGAGATTAATATTGAAGTTGTTTGCTATTACCATGATCATTATTTAATAGAATATTATATTATGGTAATTTTTCATGTGCACACTTACACTTTTGATTAATTGTTTAAATTGAGAATTTCTATTGGAAATAGGTTGCACTAGTCAGTATGCGCACCCGTTGATATTCCCGAATAAACTAGACATCACTCATGAGTTTAATAGGCTAATTCCTCCCTGTGGAGATGACCTAACTATTTTCATGGTTAGATCTTGAGAATTAAATGTTTTGAAAAGCGATTTTCTACCACGCAACTGAATATAACGGCGTAACATTTTATGTTACAAATTTCAACAAAAACGAAGATCGCTCTTTCAATAATCACAGGAAATGTCTGATTGGAACCCAAAATGACATATTTGAGATGGTCAGGGAGGGGTTTCAATTCCATAACAGGATTATCAGCAACAGCAGGTGGTTCAGGGTAGGTGTCGAGAGCAAAGGAAGGAATTATGGGTGTGTCTAGGTTAGGTTCAGGCTCCTCAAATTGCAGGTTTTGATCTTCTTGTGGTTGATCAGAAATATTCGAGTTTTCCTCGATACATAAATCATCAACCATGGCCTCGATATCATAGATTTATTCTATAACCCAGCAATTAATTCCTTGTTGGGCCTTAAAGATATCAATCTTTAGCATCTTGCTCCCAAATTTTAACTCAATTTGGCCCTTCTCACAATTAATATTGGCCCTAGCAGTGGCCAGAAAGGGTCTCCCTAATATGATCGGTGTATTCTTCAAGTTCTCAAGAGCATCCATGTCTAAGACAATGAAATCTATAGGAAAGTAGAAATCATGTACCCTAACTATGACATCCTCGAGAATTCCTTTTGATGACTTAATAGATCGATCTACTAACTGCAAAGTCATCTCTGTTGGTTTATGCTCAGATTCCTCAAAGTAGTCTAGTAGGGATGTAGGTATCAAATTTATGGAAGCTCCTAGGTTTAATAAGGCTCGGTCAAACTGTATATCACCAATAGCATAGGAGATCAGAGGGGTGCCTGGGTCTTTTGCCTTAAGTAGAAGTTTGCTCAAAATGATGGAATTGGCTTGCTCCGACAATACGATTAGGTGTACACACATCTTTCAAGAATCATGCGTAAGCCGGTACGTGGCAAATCGCATCCATCAAGGGGATGTTTATATGGACCTGCTCATAGAGCTTAACCAGGTCCTCCTCAGGTGCCACGGGTTTGGTTGTCTTCTTTCCCTTGGTCAAGGCCTCAGGAAATGGGACCTTAGATGGTTCCTCTAGAATTGGTTCAGGCTCTTTCTCAGGGATGGGTGTGTCCTGGATGACCAATCTAGGGTTAGGGTTTATGGTCTCAGGCATGTTGTGGCTAGGAAAGGGTGGGTCTTGTGTTGCTTTGCCACTACGGGTGGTGACGGAATTTAATCCTGCCTAATTTTGGTTTGGGTTGGGCAAAATAGGTGTTTGCTACTGAAATCCCAAGTATGAAGTTGAAGCATCTATCTTGTCAGGTGATGGAGCAAATAGGGCCTGATAAACAAAGTGAGCTTGGCCCTGATTTGGGTTCATAATGCGCCTCTGGTTTGGCACATTATTCGGGTTTGGAAGAGGCTGAGAAGGAAGTGCACTAGGTTGGCGAGCACTTGCCAGCTGGGCCAATTGATTTTGTAACTCAGAGAGCTCTTCTTTGTGTTGTTTCTGTATGTCAACCAAGGTATGGAGAATCAAAGATGTATGATCTTCTTTAGGTAGTCCAGATTGAAAATTTTGAGTGGGCCTTGGTTGGGTGGGTTGATAAGGACATAGAGCCTGTGGTCGAGGTTGGAATTGAGTTCTTAGATTCAGGTTATTTCCCAACTACAAAAAGTTAGGATGATTACGCCACCCAGAGTTGTAAGTGTTGGAGAAAGGATTATTATGGACGATGTGAAGATCCTCGCAGGTCTGAGGAGCTCCGAGATAATCAAGGTACAGGGGTTCAGAGTTCCCCCAACTGAGGTGGGCTGACCAGGAGTTGCCTCCGAAGCCATAATCAGATAGGGGGTGGATATGCATCCATCCCCGAGGAGTGGTAGATGTTGTACGTAGCCTCCCTTCCCGTGGACGGGTGCATGTATGTGCTTTGAGGTGCAGAGGTGGATTTGTGTAGATGACGAGTGATGTCGTCCACCTTTTTCTCGATAATGGAGACCTTGTCCAATTGACTGGCTACCAACTCCAGATCAACAGATGTGGAAAGGCCTCAAGATTCGTGTACCCCCCAATTATTTGTCAATGCGCTGGTGGACGTCCGGTTGTACGCACCTAATGACTCATTGTTCAGGGAGTTCTCGCACATATTCTCGAGAATTTCCCAGATCGTGTCCTCATGTTGACCCATGATGCTACCACCACAGGTTGCATTGACAAAGAGTTTAATATCTTCATGGAGTCCGTGGTAAAAGGATTGGACTTGTTCCAACTTCGAAACTCCGTGATGGGTGCACTTACGCATGAGATCCAAAAATTGATCCCATGCCTCGTGTAGAGATTCTCCTGCTCCTTGGGAGAAGTGCATGATTTGGTGCCTCATCGTGTTTGTACGACCAATGGGGTAGAATTTTTGCAGGAAGGCAATTTGAAGTTCTCCCCATGTGTTGATCGTGTGTGGTTGAGTTTGGAACCAGTGAGTAGCTTTGTCAGCCAGGGAGAATGAGAAGAGCTTTAAGAGTAATTCATCCCGATTCTGCACATCTACCCCAAAAGTGTGGGCAAGATGTTTTAGGTTTTGATGTGCTAGAAAGGATCCTCAAAGTTCAAGCCATGAAATTTTGGGGTCATATGAAGCATGCTAGGCTTGAGATCTACCTCGGGTCCTCCCACGAGAATGTTGATTTGGGGTCGATCTCCACCACTGTAGGATTATAGTGATCTTGCATTTGAGGATGTGGTGGTGGGTTGATGATGGCATTGATTCGATTTTGGAAATCATGGAATTGTTGCTCAAGATTATTTTGTTCCTCTTGGTGATCCATAGTAGATGAAAGGGAAATAGGTTCTGAATCAGAGGATATGTCAATGTCATCAAGTTGTTGCACAAACACGGAAGTCGAGGCTCGACCTCGACGAGAGTAAATAGCTAATGGAGGCCTCAAGGATGGTCTTAAGGACCTCCTTCCAAACATGCACCGATGGAATGGATGAGGGATAGCACATGATGGACCAAATCATGACACCCAAAAATTTTGGATGACTATAGAGGTTTGGGGTGGATGATACCCCTTAGTCAAAAAGTTGTCCACCTGAGAATTACCTAGGTAGCCAGAGAGGGAGAGTCCTGCGAAGACCCCTACACGGTAGAGTGCCCCCACGAGTTACAAGGTTTCCCCCACCTGACCTCTCTTGTCACTGAGGATCCAGGTAGACCAGAATGGGGACTTGACCTCTTAAGTCTACCAGTTTTAGATTAAGAGCAAGGTGCTTATGATTTCACTTGAACTTTAAGATGTTTTTATGCAAAGTGACCTATTCTAAAGATTGGTTAACCCAACAAGGTGGGTCAACTTCACTTGTTTTATCCTTTACATTTAGGTCCCTCTTTTAGTGTTCAAATGAAATTAAGAGCCTATTTTTAGGATTTGCTTGAATAGATTAATTCAACTAAGGCTTAGGCACACACTATTTAGGAAGATTAATTCTTGATTAAGCAAGTGTGTCTCTAAAATCCTATACTAGAAACCCTAATTAGCTCTGATTGGTCCAATTCAATTTTGGCCAAATGTGGTACCTAGGGCTCAAGCAAGAAGATGATAGCCCTAGATACCTTAAGCTCTAAGTAGCTGCACAAATT
Source organism: Thalassia testudinum (assembly GCA_037157565.1). Lineage (NCBI taxonomy): Eukaryota > Viridiplantae > Streptophyta > Magnoliopsida > Alismatales > Hydrocharitaceae > Thalassia > Thalassia testudinum. The sequence goes on along the minus strand of JAZHRO010000025.1, from coordinate 64,077,718 downwards.
ACGGTTTGGATGTTCTCTAATCAGAATGTATCAAATCAGGCGACTTGATGATTTATCTAAGAATAGAATGCAAGTAACCCTAATTGATTTTTTTCCTTTCTTAGCTTTTCAGAATCAAGGGTTTAGGAGAGATTGGATTTGTGTTTTACCTGCCCCTGGAGTGGCTGATGTGCGGCTGATCTTCCACAATGAATCCCCTTAAATAGATCAAAGTCAAAAGAGATAGAGAAAGTTAGTACCAAATCTGATATTGCAATGAAGAGATCTAAATTGCACGTTACTCCCCAGCAACGGTGCCAAAATGTTGTTATCTCTGAAACGGGTTTTAAAATCAATGTGTGTAGTATAGGTCGAATTAGCGCGAAAAACAAATAGAATTTATTACTCGAATGAAAGTCCGAGATCGAACATAGGGAGCAATTAGCAAAAATGCTTCTCAAGATTGCAATTCAACACAAATATATAATCAATAGAATTCCAAGCAAATATGAATGAAAGTGAACGTTAGATAATGCAAAAAGAATGGAGTAAAATGGCGATTTGAATCATCAATTACCCCTCACAATTTATGTCAAATAACTCAATAGTACTAAGCAAATAAATTCCATGTAATATAAGTGCACAGTGCACTTCAAATGATGCTCAGGCGTCTATTTAGCCGAACAGACGGCTTAAATCACTTGCTGCTACAGTGCTAAGAGGGCACCTTTCCTCTTCTCTTCTTCTCTATGCCCCTTCTCTTATGCAGCTACTCTTTCTTTCCTTCTTCTTCTTCTGCCTGTGCCTTCTCTCTTCTTTCTCTGCTGCCTAGGCTTCCTCTCCTTCTTCCTTCTTCACACGTAAGGGGGAGGTTCTTTAAATGGCCAAGTGTCTGCCATTGGTCGTGAGAGCAAAACCCCCTGCCCCCGCACGCTTTCCTCTCCTCTCTTTAGGATCCGCCCTCTCAAGGACTCGGGTTATCAGGTATTCAGGTAGAGCGCACCCAGAACTAGGGTTGCCGGCCTTGAGTGGCAGCCGAAGGGTGCTTAGGTTAGGCGGGTTATCGGATCAGCCAGACCCGCGTGTAAGGTGTCGCGGGTGAGGTGCGTGAGGGGTGCGTGCGAGGACCTCACCCCCTGTGACTTGAGGCGATAAGCCTATAGGACTTTTTCAATTTATACAGGTGCGGGCACTTGTCAACTTCCGAGGTGGGACTATCCCACCTCCCTTCGTCTGCGTGCAGCTACAACTGGTTGCCTTTGTGGAATTGGAGCAGCGGCAGCAAATGTGGGTGCCAATTGAAGACCTGGAGCTCTGCCTAGAACCTCTCCACTCAACTTGGGCGTAAAACCTGGAGCTTGCAAGGCTGGAGAAGGCTTCAAGCTTCGCTCGAAGCTACTGTAATGGCGGTCGAGGGAGCAAAGACCTGAAATGTAGAACACGGCCTTACGACCTCGTCAGAAGGTTCAGTAGGCTTCGTCATAGCATGATGAGTATGCTGGTGGGTGCGGCGTGTCGTGAAGGTGGTTGTGGTGGCCAGACAGTGTCAGAGTTGGTGTGCAAAGGTGGGTGTGTTCAGCAGAGGGTTTAGAGGCATAATAGGGAGAAATAGGATGGGGGTTTTGAAGAGGGTGGTGTGGTGAAGGTCGTGAGGTGGTCGACGAGGCGTTTGGAGTAGTGGAATGAGCGGGGAGCCTCGTGAGAGGTCTGGTCAGAGCGGAGGAAGGTGAAGGTGGTCGGTGTGATATGGCAATCGAAATAACGTGTGAATGGTGTGTGAATAAAGTAGAGGAGTTAGGGAACTTATCCAGGTGATTGGCGGACAAAGAGGAGCAGAGGTGACGCCAATTGCAGTATTGTCGGTGCTAGAGACGAAGGTGACTCTAGTGGGGGAAGAACGGCCACGATGAAGGAGATAAAAGCACCAGCTGGTATGGCGCGACACAGAGGAGGATGAGGAAGGCGAATCCGTCGCCGCTATTGCGAACAGACGAGGATGAGGATGGAAGAGGTCGTCGGAGCTCGAGGAGCCTTTCGGTCAAAAGAGGAAGAATATGGGGAGTTTCCAACCAAAATCGAGCTTGAGAGTTCGACCGAGCCCTTGGCGTGCTTATATAAGGCTTAGGAGGTCAATATGAGCTTGGAAGCCAAGCTTCCAAGTTAGGAATGTTCGCCAGAATAGGAGACCCATCTCTTTGAAGGATTCGCATGAGAGATTAGGTGAGATCTAGAGCTTGGGAATTGGCACAAAAGGAAGGGAATTCCTTAACGAACTTCCCTTTCAAATTTGAGAGGGATTCATCAAGGAATCAAGGAGAACTTACCAAATTTAGGTCGCTGGAGTCTATAGGAATAGGATTCATGGTGGTAGGGATCTTTTTGTGAAAATGATGACAATGTTAGGGGCCTTGTTGTAAGAATTTTGAAAGTTAAGGGCATATGTGTGTATAAAAGAATCAGACATGACCAAATTGCAAACTTGGTCAAGATAGTCTCAGATTGGGCCCAAATTTTGGTACAAACCTAATTTGGACCTAAGGAATCCAATGGTGAAGTTGGATTTTGGTTTTGACCTAGTTTGACTAGGTAATTTATGTAAAAATCTAAATTAGGGTAAATATTAGTCTAAGACTTTGTTTTGGGTCAAGATGAGTTCTAATGGTCAAATTGAAGGTACTAAACCCTAGAAAATATTTTTATATGAATTTTAGAGGGTTTAGTTGAATTTTATCCTAACTAGAACCTCATTTAATTAAGCATGTCTGTTTTTAGGGTTTCAGAAGTCATTTAATTCTCAAAACATGTGAAAACCCTTTTCTGTCTATACTAACCCACCTGTTGGACATTTAAGGCCATTTGACCCTCAACTAACCCCTAAGAAAATCCATAGTTATTCTGCATTAAAGATATGATGGTAAAATTATAGTTTTAACCCTGGTTTCTTGTATTTCCCCCAGAATGGATTTGTAGTGAATTAGGGCTCTCTGGTGGTTATGTAGGAGCATTTATTCCTTGATATTGACTAAATTGAGCTAGTTATGGCTCATGATGGTGTTTCCATCACTCGTTCTTCCATTTAGTATAGGATTTAAAGCTTTCTAGGATAGATCTAATGCTTTCTAGTGTAGTGTAGATCAATTAGAGTAGTTTAGATAGCGAATTCACATATTCGTTAGTGTAGATAACGATCAGTTTAGTTAGATTCAATCTTGCCCTCTCTGAGCAATTTAGATCAGAGAGGTGTTTTTCCACCTTCATCCTGATTCATTATTCTTCCGCTATACTCCACAATTCTCTTCTGATTGTTTCCCTCGCATTTTTATTCACAATTAACCTCCTCCATTATAACAACCATTAAATCTGAAGTTCATTAATTATCAGATCTAATGGCGCGCTAAGATCAAATGAGGACCTCCTCATACATTCCACATATCACAAAGATCCTCCTTATGATTGGAATTGGATTTGATTTGATTGGTTAAGGCCGATTTGGTTTTTGCAATCGATTGAAGAATTTTGCAAGTAATTTAGATTAATCTGTTTTAATCAATCAAATTGAGTTTATATGGGTGTAATTGAGTTGTATATGATTGGTTTGAGTTAGTTTGATTGGAATTTGTGTGCATGCTTGGTTACACCCAAGATATTACCATTATTACTATTTTAAGGTAGTTTTGGTCGAGGAGAATCAAATACACTGATTTGAGGTCAAAGCAATGACCTTATCAGTTTAAGAGGATCGTAAGGGTATTCTGAGCACCAATCAATGATGTGCAGATTACCTAAGTAACCAGTTCACAGTGGTGATCTCACATTAAAAGCCCAAGTGGGTGACATTGGTTCCTGATTTACAAGGTTTTAATCTGATATTTGAATCTGAGTGAGATTTAGGTCTTAATAGGAGATCTAAGCTGAATTGCAAGTGGAATTAAAGGTTAGTTTGACCATTCCTCTTGTGTTGTCTATGACAAAGAGGAATGATCAAACTAGAGTTCCAGGGCTTGTCAATTCTCAATTGGTTTTAATCAAGTTTCAGATCTTCAGAGGAGTATTTGTGATAAATCTACATGATGGTTTTCAATGGTTTTCATCCGATTTGAGCAGCTGCTCTATTTTATCAATTTGAATGACCGATATTAGGATTTGAATATGAAGGTTTCGAGAGATTTGAAAGTGAAATATTTTATTAGAATTTGATAGGATTCGTTCTTGATTCTCAGATCTAAGAGTGGTCATTTGGAGTAGATTTCAAACCTGAATAGTATGATTCAGCTGCAACAGCACATCTGATCTGTTGCACTATTTTGCAGCAGTGGCAACCTCTATATGGCTGAAATTGAGTTGGAGAGTGAGAGTCTGATGAGCTTTTATTACTATTCACTATTAGAACTCCATGAACAAGCATGTATGTACAAGTGTAGATTTTAATCTAATTTGAAATAGCTCGCAGGTCATGTTTGTAACTCATTGTCAGCACTTTATGTTGGAAATCTGTCCAAATGTGTTTTTAATGAAATTAAAGGTTAAAATCATGTTCATATGCTCAAACACCTTTCATCTTATGCATTGAACACTTTTGAATGCCTAATCCTTAGTTTCAGTCATTAGAGTCCATTTTTAGGCCTTAGGTTCTTTGTTTCAAACTCAATTAAGCCTAATTTGGGTTAGTTTTGTAAATAGAAAAAGATCATAAAACAAATTCATAAAAAAATAAAGTGAAGGTGTCTGGAGTAGGATTAGATATAGCTTTAAGTGTATGCAAAGTTGCAAAATATTCCGAACTCCCAGCTTAGTAGAACATACCAGCCGATGGTTCGGTCTATTCTAAAATTCAATAAAAGAACCAAGTTCAAAAATCACAAAAAGAATCATCCTCTCTCTCATATCACCTTCTCTCTCTCCTCTCCTACCCATATTAAACACAAAAACTCCATAAAAACTCAAAAATACTCAAAAATATCTAAAAATACCTTGTATATAGTATTTATACTTGTAAATATAATGGAACATTAAGCTATATGTAAATATTGTAATATATGTAAATAATGTACATAAATAACTTATAACTATATTATATATATTTAAATAAGTATTTAGTATGATTTACTATACATACAACTTTATTATATAATTGTATATTAATTTATATCGAAGTTAATGTATTTATACTAGCGTAATTATAAATAAATAAGAATACTTGTATAATAGTGTTTGATACTGTACATACGTATTTAAATAACTATTATATACTATATGATATCTGTATATTAATTTATTTATGTATTTATTGTAGGTAATTAAGTTATTGAGTTAAATAGGTAAATTATTACGTTAAAATAAAATAAATTAGTGACTTAAGATATTACTGAAGTAATGTATACTATGCACTTGTATATAATAATTTTAAATATTTTCATTCTATTTATATTATATTTATACTGTAGAATAGTTTTTATAACTGAAATATGTACATATCTAATAAAAACGTGTAGTTAAATGTATATAAATTAAAATAAATGTTCTAAAATAAATTAAAAATGTATAATAAATATCTTAATATGTTAATTAAATATTTATAAAGTCAATTGCATGATTAACCTATCAATTTGTACATTAATTAAGGATTTAAACCCTAAATTAACCTGTTTAAATCCCTAACTTTAACTAATTTTTATATATAATTAAATAACTTATTTTTGCAAATTAATTATATAATCATGTACCCCTATGTAAGGGCTTTCCATCTATATAATTTATTGTAAATTTGGAATTAATTTGGATGCTCAAATCGAGGTCTAATCTTTGTAGTGTGCAACGCCCAATTAGCACAAATAAAGTCCCACATCGTGGAGCTACACACGTGCTGAGTAGTATAAGTTGAATGGTGCTCCAAGGCTACTCAATCATCAGCGCTCGACGCACCTAATACCCATTATCTCCCCCCCCATTCCCCGGTTACTCTGAGCATGAAATGAGCATATATGGAGATTAGCATGTGGGCTGGGAGCACGTATGCACAGTATTGGGCTTACTGTGGGCCTAAAATGCGCCTGAAAGAAAATACACTATAAAACACCTAAATAAGAGCTAGGACTAGCTTAGTAGTAGTCTGATCCCACCCATATGGGTGCTATGTATCCCACGAAAAGTTAGTTCGCCCACTAAAAAATAAATTTTGGTCCAAATGCTAAGAGAGTGGTTCCGAGCTGGAAATGCAGCTTAGTGTTGAGTGTGTGTTGTGTGTGTTGGTGAGTGCATGGTGTTAGAACCCGATCCCAAATCCCTACAGGACCCGAGACCAGCCCGCCTCGACTAATCCCAAGACCTAGTCGTCCGACGAGAAATAAACAAAAGCAGGAAATAATTCACATCCACACATGCAATGTAACTAAGCAAAAAGAAAGTAAGATACAGTAAAAGAACAGAGCGAAAAGTCTATCGATATTACAAGCCATCACAACTACGACAGAGAAAAGTATAGTAGAAAAGTAACTAAAACAGTATTATATAGAACAAAATACTCACTATTACAACAGAAGCTAAGGAAACAGTAAGAAAACGCAACTAAGGCTAGGCTCGACTAGGCCCAACTCCCTCGGCAGCCAGTGGTGCTGGCTACTCAACTCCCTGACCTGGACAAGGTTATAAAATTTCTAGAGTCAGCGAACGCTAAGTAGAGTGGTAATTTAGCCATTTATATGTAATTGAGACAAGCTATAAATTAAGGCAATTAACTATCCATTTTCATGTAATTCAACCAAGTACTTCTAATTTGTAGTTCCTTTATTCACTTAAAACATTTCTTGATCTGGACTGTTCCTCACAGGAACGATCTTGATTGCAGTCTTTTCCATGATGTAGAAGGTACACGTGGTGCTCTTCTGGTCAGGAGAGTCACCCATGGTAATCTTACACCCAGTCAACCACCCCGAGGTCACGATCGCGACGTAGCGATGACTACGGCACACGTGATAAACGCGCGGGTAGCTATCCCGCACTGGCATACAGTCAGTCGTTTCCGCTAGCAGGTACGCCTAAAGGTACTACACGGAATAGTACAAGGCCTTGCTCGCTCAGAACATAATAGAATAGGGGTCTTGCCCCTCCACAATCCTCGTACCCTCATCCAACTATCTCGATTTGCCCAGTGGGCCTAACAAGAATCGGTGTAGGGCGGCTAGTCCTAACCCCGGGCCCCCTAGGGCAGCTAGCTCCCTCCCTACACTAAGTAGCTCACCTCGATACCACGTACACGAGGACCAAACAGAGTTGGTGTAGACTGTCTAGACCTAACCCTGGGGCTCAACCCAACGGTCGGCTAGTACCCCTCTACACTAAAGGGATAATGGCTCTCCTTGGTATCGCATACACAAGGGCCAGCTCACTTCCTGTCTATAGGAGTTTTCCTACTAATTCCCTATAGGATTCATGTAGGTATTCCTTTCGTTTCGTATTCCAAACTTTCATATTTCTCTATTTACATTTCCGTTTCCATTCTTAAAATAGGCAGCTCGTGATTTTCTAACTGACAAGGCATCATATTAAATGACCAGTATATTTAAAGTTTTACAGGCATCTCAATAAACAGTGTAGCTCAACCATACTAATTTGTTCCTGCCTTAGGGTTCATTCTCATCCTAGGGTTCTACATGTACCTCAAGTATATAGTATAGCTCAACCATATTCATCTGTTCCTGCCCTAGGGTTCATTCTCATCCTAAGGTTCTACATGTATCTCAAGTATACAGTATAGCTCAACCATATTCATCTGTTCCTGCCCTAGGGCTCATTCTCATCCTAGGTTCATTCAAGTTATTCTAAGCATGCAGTTCAATTATTTAAATCATAATATTAATGTAAACCACTCTACCAGCAAACACGAGAGGAATGGGGGCTCGGATCGCAGATCCCGTCGCCTCCACGGTTCCTACGTACTCGACTGGCTGGAGACCTATACAATTGACCAACCACATCAAATGAGTCCAAAACCATATACAAGTGACACTAACTCGTAGATAAACTCAAGCGAAAAAAACAACGGTACTTCGTTTGCGAAAATCTAATTCCGTTTGGGCCCTAAACGGGCCAAAAACACTCACACTATCCAAAATTAGATGTCTAGGTCTAGTCCTAGATGTCTTAAAAGACGTCAATACTCACCCTGGGTTTCCTACGGCTACCTTAGACATCCGAACCGTTCCGCGATCATCTGAGGTGAGTTCCAGACGTCGGACCCTCCTTTAGGTCGTCCGGAGGTACGGTCAGACGTCTGGCAACGTGTCCAAACATCCAAAAGCACCTAGAAGGGTGCACCCCATGCCTTTCCAATGCTCTACTCTTGCGTACACACTCGCAGAGCTAAATAAGGCTGGACAAAATCCCTACGGTGAGGCCTGCATGGCCGTAAACTGCACAAAAGCATGTACCTTAACACTGAGAATGCTTTCAGACATCTGACTTCAGCTCTGAATGTCCATCTGCTACTCCAAACGTCTAGGAGATGCTTCAGATATCTGATACTGGAAAATATCCAGTATGCAGAACTTCTCCCGCGAGCTGTCTCCTTCGCGAGCTCGCCTGTAGGAGCTGCAGCAGTGCCTCCAGCGACTACAGGAGGCCAAGGCTCCTGCTTGGAAGCTCCTCCTCCTCGCCCGTGCCCTCGAATCCTCCCACACGAGCTACTCCGAGTTCCCACGGCTCCCTCGCAAGCTCCTCCTCTCAAGCTCCTCCCATGCTCCCACTCCCCTCTCCTCCTCTTTCGTGTCCCGTCTCTCTCTCTCTTCTTCCTCTCCTCTCGCTACGTTGGAGGGAAGGGAGGAAGGTGAAAGGACGGAGGTGGTGGCTGGTGGAGATGGAAGGAGTGGCGTGGGGGTGGGGTTTAAATAGGAGAAGGTTAGGGTTTGGGTTGAGGAGAGAGAGAGAGGTGAGTGCACGTGCAACGCGTGCGCGAAAAAGAAAGAAGGTATGGTTCTTCTACTTTCAGACGTCTGACCCTTCATCCAGACGTCTGGACAGATGTCTGGCAGCTCATCCAAATGTCTTAAACAACCCAAAAGGCAACGGGTCATTTCAACATAACAAACTTAAAGGAAGTTTCATCCCCGAAACTTGAGCTAAGTAGGGTGCGGAGAAAGTTGCATAAAGTGCATAACAAACTTAAAGAGGATCAAAGTAGATCTGAAAAGACATACTCTCAAAGAGCTTCTGCTACTATTCTCGCATTGCCGCCACAGGCTCCCAAGTGGCCTCCTCGTATCGCTAGCTTCTCCATAGGACTTTCACCAGTGATACCTACTTCTGTCTCAGACTCCGGACGGCTCTGTCTAATATCTACACTGGTCTCTTGGGATAGGTCAGGTCATCTCCCACCTCGACACTCTCGTGGCTCAGAACGTGGCTGGGATCGGCAACGTACTTCCTGAGGTTGGACACGTGGAACACGTCATGCACTCCAGAGAGCTGGGGGGAAGGGCAAGCCTGTAAGCAACACGTCCAACCCTCTCTAAAACCTCAAAGGGTCCTACAAACCTCGGTGCAAGCTTCCCTTTCACCCCAAAATGCTGCAAGCCCTTCATGGGTGAAACACGGAGAAAGATGTGATCCCCAACCTCGAACTGTACCTCTCTGCACTTCCTGTCGGCATAGCTCTTCTGTCTGCTCCTGACAGCGCGGAGTCGCCTGTGAATCTGCTCTATCACCTCTTGACTCTGCCGAATCAGCCTGGGGCCAACCTCCCACTTGGTCCCCACCTCGACCCAACTCAAGGGTGCGATACACCTCCGTCCGTACAGAGCCTCGTAAGGTGCCATGCCGATGCTCGAATGGTAGCTGTTATTGTACGCAAACACTGCCAGGGGCAAATGCTCCTCCCAGGAGCCTTTCCAGTCTAGTACACAAGCGCGTAGGAGGTCTTCGAGTGTCTGTATGGTGCGCTCTAACTGCCCGTCAGTCTAGGGGTGGTAGGTGATACTAAACCTCAAACGGGTCCCTAATGCCTGCTGAAACTCTGCCCATAACTGGAAAGTGAAACGAGTATCCCTGTCGAATACGACCTCATGAGGGACTCCGTGCAGACGCACATCTCTGACATATCTCTCTACTAACTGTGCTGGCCCAAAAGTGACTCGGATCGGTAGGAACCGTGCCGTCTTCGTCAACCGGTCCACTATCACCCAGACTGCGTTGTGTCCACGTTGGGTAACTGGTAGACCCACTACTAAGTCCATGGTAATGCTCTCCTACTTCCACTCTGGCACAGGAAGTGGCTGTAACGGCCCTGTAGGCCTCTGGTGCTCGGCCTTCACCTGCTGGCATACCAAGCACTACTGGACAAACTCACCAACATCCCACTTCATCCCTCTCCACCAGAAGTCACATCACAAATCATGGTACATCTTTGTATTTCTGGGATGTATGGTGAACCGGGACCCGTGCACCTTGGTCAAGAGCTCTCTCAACAACTCATCGTCTCTAAGAATGCATAGGCATCCCCTCATGCGCAATACCTCGTCTGAGAAGGAAAAGTCTCCTGGGTCTCCAGTCAATACCCTATCTCGCAGCGTCTGCAAGTACAGATCAACCATCTACCCTGCAATGATGCAGTCTATTAGCTCTGGTTATGCCTGTCACATCACTGTCACTGCCCCGCAGTACCCCTGTGACTCTCGGGGTCGCCAACTGCCCACCTCCTCCATGAGTCTCCAACTCTATGCCTACAAGCTGGCCAAGTGGGTGGGTGCCTTCCGGCTCAAGGCGTCGGCCACCACATTGGCCTTCCCTGAGTGGTAGGAGATGCTGCAGTCGTAGTCCTTCAGGAGCTCTAACCAACGCCTCTATCTCAGGTTGAGCTCCTTATGGTCAAATAGGTACCTGAGGCTCTTGTGATCAGTGAAGATCTCGAATGTCTCAGCATATAGGTAGTGCCTCCATGTCTTCAGCGCGAAGACAACCGCTACCAGCTCTAAGTCATGGGTGGGGTAATTATGCTCATAGGGCTTCAGTTGTTGCGAAGTGTAAGCGACAACGTGACCCCTCTACATGAGCACACCACCCAACCCCTATAATAATGCATCGGTGTAAACCACAAACATGCCACTACTGTCTGGAATGGTAAGTACAGGAGCTGAAGTCAGTCTCTCCTTCAACTCCTGAAAACACGCCTCGCACTCGTCGGTCCAAGAAAAGGGCATGTCCTTCCGGGTCAGCTGAGTCATAGGACGTGCAATCTAAGATAACCCTCTGACAAACCGCCGATAGTAGCCTACCAGTCCCAAAAAATTACGTACCTCTATCACTGTGCATGGTCTCTACCACCTGAGCACGGCCTCAACCTTGGCTGAATCCACAGTCAATCCGTCTCCCGATATCACGTGGCCTAAGAAAGTCACATGTCTCAGCCAAAACTCGCACTTGCTGTACTTGGCATACAGCCTGCGTCATCTCAAGGTATCCAGAACCATACATAAATATTGTCCATGCTGCGCCTGATCCTGTGAGTAGACTAGGACGTCGTTGATGAACACCGCAACAAACTGGTCTAGATATGATCAGAAAACATGGTTCATCATGTCCATGAAAGCAGCGGGGGCGTTGGTCAACCCAAACGGCATAACCAAGAACTCGTAGTGCATGTACCATGTACGGAAAGCTATCTTGGAGACATCGATCTCCTTGATCCTCAACTGGTGGTAACCTGACCTCAGATCTATCTTAGAGAACACTGTGGCATCTCTCAACTGGTCAAAGAGGTCTTCGATATGAGGCAATGGGTACTTATTCTTGATGGTGACCCGATTCAGCTGTCAATAGTCAACACAAAGTTGCAGGGTAACGTCCTTCTTCTTCACAAAAAACATGAGGGCTCCCCAAGGGAACGCACTGGGCCTCACAAAGCCCTTCTCCAACAGGTCCTGTGACAGAAGCGCAATTCTTGCGCGTGTTTTGAAAATAGAGATTTTGTCATAGTATAGTGCGCGAAAACGCTCGTAAAAAATAATTTATAAAGATAACGAGACTTGGAGTCCCAGTCATTCGTCTCTGGGAGGCGTTTATGGAAATGTAGATTTGAAATCGATCTCGCTTACTCTACTTGCTTAAAATCGCATGTCTATTTATACTAAATTCGTATTTATGCACGACATGCTTAGTTGCCAAAATATCAAAAATTAAAACATGCAACTTCAATCACACAAAAATATTGCAACAAGGCTCATGGTGGTTTTCACAAATAGATATATATATAGAAAAAGATTTTCATTGATTCATGATGGTGTTTGCAACATAAAGCTCATGGAAAGCTTGTAGAGGAATGCTTGAAAGCATAAATCTAGCTAGCAGAAAACGATCGCATACATGAATCTAAGGGGGGATTATGCATGCATCAATGGGGGAGAATTTAGAGCTACACTATTAAGCAGTAAATAAAGCAATAAAACTATGAAGAACTATAATCTAATCTATCAGAACTAAGGGCATTTAGAGGTGGGCTCCGATGGCCTTTGACTTGGTTTAGAGGAGGAGGGGTGGCTAATAGTGCTTAGGCCGGCCCTTGGAGAGAGGTTGAGGAGGTGATCCAACATCTTTGTGTGGAGATAGTGGTTGCCATGGTGAAGCTACTCGTGAAGGTGGAGTGGAGGTGGAATGAAGCTAAGGTAAAATGGAGCCAAGAGTGAATGGGTCCAGAGTGCCACCCCTTAGGTCTTTTTATAGACCTAAGGGAAGCTCTCTAGAGAATTATGGAATTCTCTAGAGAGGCCTATGATGGGAACACCATCATGATTCCTAACTAGCTCATTTTGACCCATAAAAAAGAACAAGAGCTCCTACATAACCAATTAGAGGTCCTAATTCACTAAATAACCATTCTGAGAGAAAAGTAAGAAACAAGGGGTAAAACTACAATTTTACCATTATAGTACAACAACGGGTTTCTCAAGGGCTAAACAAAGGTCAAAAGCTCTTAACAAGATAAAAAGTGGGTTGGTTCAGACAGAAACGGGTTCGTATGAGTTTTGGGAATTAAATGAATTATTATAACCCTAAAACAGACCCGCTTGATTAAATAAGGTTCTGGTCAGGATAAAATTCACCTAAACCCTCTAAAAATCATATAAAAATATCCTCTAGGGTTTAGAACTTTCAAATTGGCTTTTGGAACTCATTTTGACCTAGAATGGGGTCTCAACTAGATATTTACCATAAATTAGGTTTTTACGTAAATTACCTAGTCAAACATAGTCAAATCCAAAATCCAACTTCACCATTGGATTCCTTAGGTACAAATTCGATTTGTACCAAAATTTGGACCTAAGAGGAACTCATCTTGACCTACTTTGCAAATAAGTCCAACCTAATTACATTTCTGCCCCTATCTTTTGAAAAACTCTGCAAAAATCACCCTAGCTTCTTCATCATCCTTGCAAATAGGTCTCTCCACCATTATAGCGAAGGGAATCCTACTCCGACGAACTTGAGAAGGCGATTCCTCCTTGATTGCTCAAAGAATCTCTCCCAAAATTGGAAGGGAGATTCTCTAAGTAATCTCCTCTAGTATGAACCCATCACTGAGCCCTAATTTGTACCCAATCTCTCATGCGAACGCATGAGAGATTTGGGTCTTTCTTGAAGAATCCTACTCCGATGAACATACCTTGCTTGGAAGCTTGGCTTCCAAGGACAAATCCATCCTCATAAGCCTATTTAAGCAATCCCTGATCCATCCGCATCTCCTCAGCTTGGAATTGGGCTGGTCCACCCTCAATTCGTCTCTCCTCACTGGCCACAACACCTCCACAAGCTTCGGCAGTTCCGTCCTCTCTCTCTCTCTTCGCCCAACCACAATACCAGTGGTTGGGTTGCCTTCCTCTCGTTCATCTGCGTCGACCATACCAACCCTGACGCCGCCTCTGCCCTTGTCTTCGCCGCCACCTCATCTACGAAGATCTTCATCTCCAACGTCGGCCATACAAGCCCAGACGCCTCTCCTGTCTCCTTCATCCTTAGTTTAGGTCTGTTAGCTTCCCTCTCTCTTCTACTCCTGTTCCCCCTCTTTATTTCTCAAAAACACCCTCGACGCCACCGATCACCATCACCTTCTCCACCTCCGACCATACCTCCGGCGAGGTGCCCCCGTCACTCCGCACCTCCACCCGCCTCGCCAACCACCCTATGACCTCTGCCTCGACTCACTGATCATATCCCACCACTTCATTCACTCCATTAACCACCCTAACATCTCACCGAACACACCCATTCACACGGCCACAGAGCGCCCTAGATCTGCCACCACAGCCGTTCCCATGCCACGCCGACCACCGCCACATATTCGCCGTGCCTTGGCGAATCTCCCTGGACGTTTTAACATGGCCGCAAAGCCATGCTCATGATTTCAAGTTCAGGCACACCGACCGCCATGAATGAAGAAGCATGGAGCTCGCTTCCTATGTTCCAACTGCTACTGCTCCGGGCGTAAGTCCCAAGCGACGTGGATTTGATGCACGAGTACGCCTAGGCTGCCAATTAGAGTCAACAACCCACGCAGCCTCACCAATTAAGCCAAACACCTGCTGCTGTAGTGCGCTCAAGGGAGGTGGAACGTTTAGTCCCACCTTGGAACTGGATGAGCAGGCGTATGCACATAAATTGATTTTGTGCATTAGCCTTATCGCCTCCTACTCACAGGGTGAGGTCCCTCTCTTCCCTCTCACGGCCTCGTCCGCGGCACTGCCCACGCGGACCTGGCCACGACCCATTTACCCGAACTAACTCACTCCTCGCTCACCACCCACGCCAGAGAGCCTAGACTCGAGTCTCCATTAGGTCTGATTACCTGACCCGAATGTGGCTCTGGGACAGCGAATCGAAATAGAGAAGAGAGAAGAGAGGAACACTACGTAGGGGAAGGGGGGTTTTGCTGTGGAAAGATTGGCTCCACACTTAGCCAAATCCAAGGAAGGAAAAAGAAGGAAGGAGAAGGGTCAGGTGAAGAAGAAGGAAGGAGATGAAGCCAAGGAAGAAGGAAGAAGCTAAGGTTCGCAAGGCTAAGATCAGAGAAGAAGAAGAAGAAAGGAGAAGAAGCTAAGGCAGAGAAGGCAGAAATCAGAAGAGAAGGAAGGAGCTGAAGGAAAGAAAAGAGCCATAGAGAAGCTAAGGCAAAGAAGGAAGAAGAAGGAAGATGCCAAGGAAGAGAAAGAAGAAAGAAAGGAAGAAGAAGAAGAAAGGAAAAGGACCAAAGAAAAAGCCAAGCCAACGACAGAGAAAGAAAGGAAGGAGAGGCCAAAGAAGAAAGAGGAGAAGAGAGATTACAAGAGAAATCAGAGGAAGAAGGCAAAGAAAGAAGAAGAAGGAAAAGGCACTGTAGCACATAATTTTAAGACATCTGATTTTGTAATCAGACGTCCAATCTTCATAAGACTCCATTTATTTTTAGCTACAATTATTCTCATACTTATGCTTTATATTTTTAATTAGCTTTTGAGTAGTATTATGTGTTTAAATTACATTTATTATTGAGCTTAGTGCATGAATTCCATTTGCTCATTGTGTTCGACCTCGGACTTTAAATTCGAGTAACAAAATTGTATTTGTTTTGAACACTTTTTCGGCTATACTACAACATGACCTTCTTAAAACCCGATCAAGTGCTCCTAAATAGCCTATGATGGGAACTCGTGGAAGAGTGAGAGAGAGAGGATGGAGGGTGGTTTTTAGATCCACCAAATGTGGATCTAAAAATTGAATGGCTCTTGGTTGCTAATTTTAGCAACCAAGGCAACAACACATGGTAAAGAGTTCTAGAGAACTCTAGGCTAGGTATTTTCATGTGGATGGTGTGTGTGGGTGTGTGTGGGTCAAAACTTAGGTGGCTAGGTTGATTAGGTTAGGTTCTAGTGGGTTTAGATCAAGGTAGGTCTCAAATTAGGGTTGTAAACCCTAATTCACTAAGGTAAAGTGCAATTAAACTTAATACAAGTTTAATTGGGTGTGTGGAAACCTAATTGAGAGTAAAATAACTCAATTAAGTTAGGTCTAGGTCAATTGGACTGTCACTGAGTCCAATTGGACAGTGTGTGCTGAGATCAGGGCTCAATTGAACTCAATGAGTCCAATTGAATAGGCTGATGAAATTGACTATGATCCAAGTCAATTAGGTTTAGTGAGGGCCTAATTAGGTCCTTAGGGAGGTCTAGAGGTGATGTACTAGGGTTATGGTACCTTAATTTAGGTTCCTATGGGGTTGGAATTGGGTTTAGGGACCTAGGAATTCAAGATCCAAGCTTGAATTCAAAAATAAGAACTACAGAGTAGTTCCAGATGTCTAATAATAGTGCCAGACGTCTTATAGTGAAAAATCAGAAGTCCAGACTTGTTGTCTGGACGTCCAATCAGAGTCAGGGAAGAATTAAGGTTCTGTCTTGGGTATTCTACAGAAATTAGACGTTTGACCAAGTGTCTGGACGTTGGTCCAATAACACTACAGAAGTGGGTTTAAGGTGTGCGGGAGTTGGCTAAGGGTTCTGGACGTCCTATAACTCATCTAGACGTCCAGATAGAGGCTAGAATTAGGGTTTTAAGGTTTCCTAAGGTGCAGTGTCCTAAACTATGGGTGGCTAAGGCTTGGGGAGGCTTCTAGGCTGTTCTAGGGCTAGGATGGACCTAAGTTCTTCATAATTTATTGCTTGATTCCTACTTAATAGAATAGCATACCTTAATTCTCTTACATTATTATCTACTACATCTAATCTAGGTCATCCGCTCCAGCTCTGCTGCAACACCAGTTATTCTTTATTCTTCAAATCCAGCTTTAGATCCACCTTCAGATCTAGCTTCTGATCAGCTTATTACCTGCAATTGAAATAATGCACCTAATCAGTACATTATAGCATTATTTTATGCATAGCTAAAAGAAAGCAGTAAAGGTGCTAGTAATGCTTATGCATGCATGAATTACCCTAACTTATGCTAAGTCCTAACCTAATTTAGGTCAATTAAGACCTATGATTGTTGTGCAATCATACCCCCATGCCTAAATCTTGCTAGTCCCTAGCAAATGCGAGACTAAATTATTCAAAGAAGGGTCCCTAAGGGATTGATTATTTTATCAAGTGTATTCCTAGAGATTTTTCTCCTTTTTGTTTTCATCCTATGCTCTAGAAATCCAGACAAATGTGAAAGTGCAGCTATATGGCTTTTGCAACAGATTCAAGTGAAAAATTAATTCACCTCTAAAGCCTATACTTAACTCCTAGTAAAAATTCTAGCGAGATAGGCGGACTTCTTCCCTCGGGGTATTCAAGATATTCTATGAATTCCACCTGGCTTTAAGCTTAGGTAGAGAATCTTAGAGAGAAAAGATTATATATTTGGTGGCCCACTCTCGACTGGAGCTACATAGAAATTAGTACTATAGAATCTAGATTCTCAAATTATTACATAACTCAACTCAGAAAACTATGCTCTCTTTTGGTTCCTTTGTATTCATTCTTTCTTTTTCTTTTTCTTTTCTTTCTTTCTTTTTCTTAGAGCTCACAATCTCACCATATTAACACATATGATCCGCATTTGGTGGTCACACTTGGCATTAACACTTTAATTGAGTTCCATGACCCTAACACTAAGTCAGAATTCCTCAGCCAGTATTCGGGCGGTCAAAAACACAAGAAAGGTGGGTTAAGGCCATATTTGGTAGATCTCAAATTTATTTGGTGGTATTGCCTCAATGCAACTGAAATAAACACTAAATATTCACTCTTTTTTTCTTTGATTTTTCTTCTTTTGTAATTTTTTTCAATTTTTCTTTCTTTTCATCATTTCATT
This sequence comes from Thalassia testudinum, assembly GCA_037157565.1. Classification (NCBI taxonomy): domain Eukaryota; kingdom Viridiplantae; phylum Streptophyta; class Magnoliopsida; order Alismatales; family Hydrocharitaceae; genus Thalassia; species Thalassia testudinum. The sequence continues at coordinate 64,059,925 of JAZHRO010000025.1, read as the reverse complement.
TTTTTTCTCTTTTTTTTCTTTTTTTTTTTTCAACAGAACACAACTAGCACACATCCATGAACTTTATTGAGGAGGCATTATTAGGGATTTGTGGTACTCAAGAGACATTGGGTGGCTTATTTGGTGGAAGTGCCTACTCACGACACTGGGAGAGACGGATAGGACAATGTATTTCTGACCTTGAAATCAATACCCTCCTTCAGTCGAGGATTCCATCAAGAATGGTTGTAACCATCTACCTTAGCCCAAATTTTATGAAAACTCACTCTCTGCATAAATGCCTCATTTGGTGGCTCTCAAAATTCACACAAAATGTATACACACGAATCGAGAACGAAAACTATGCCTAATCTCTGAGTATCATCACCTAATTATCTAGGATTCTGGCTTCCTTGCACTAATTTTAGAGCACAGTACACTCTGCTCTCATCTCATACTATTCGGTGGATTTTTGGAAGAAAATCTTCCTAACTCCCAAAACACTGTCCAAGGGTTCAGGAGAAGAAGTACGGCTTCTTCTCGATAGACTAAAGACATTTATCAGCCTTCACCGTGAATCCATTGCAAATTCTATGTGTGTGTGAAAAATTATACTGGATTCCATATTACAAGAATCATCTAGAGGATAACATCCCTAATGCATTCTCTTAATAAGATAATCTTATTCATGGATGCACTATGTATATATGCTATAAACAAGTAACCTCTTATATTCGTACTTCATGAAATTTCCCTTTCAATTACATTCATCTTGACCCTAAATTTAGAACAAGAGGTGAGCAGGTGAGTCGGAAGTGGCTGTTGCAGACGATTTTTAGCTCCAAAGCGAGCATTGGAGGTGGAGTACATTTGATATGCAGCTATGGGGTTTTCCTAAATGTTGGCATAAAAATTTTCAGTTTTGTCATATCTACCCCCCCATGCCTAAGTTCTTGCATGTCCTCATGCATGAATATAAAAGAAAATACATACAGCTGGGAGTAAATGGGTAGAAATCACCTAGAATTGCTCTTAAAATTTTAACATTCAGCATCAGCCAACCTAACAATATGCAATATGCGAAAGGGAAATATGCTAAAGGAAAAATATGCTATGTATAAAAATGGTTATGTATAGATGATGGTAGAATGTGGGATATGCTATCTATACGTGCTGAGTTTAACGCCTCCAGCTGGGTGAGAACTTACTCAGATATCCTCGATAAGATGAATGAGTTCGTCAGCTGAAGGATGTCCTGGGCCGTGAATGGCTTGAGGCACTGGCCATTTACTGTGGATATATGCCCAAATTTTGGGTCCCTGATTTGGACCGCCCCATTAGGATATGGGTGAATCACAACATATGGGCCAGTCCACTTGGACTTGAACATCCCTGAAAAAAGTTTCAGTCATGAATCAAAACAATCAGACTTGCTGGTTGGGAGTGAATGCTTTCCTCCAGATGTGGTGGTCATGAAAGGCCTCGGTCTTATCCTTGTATATCAATGCATTCTCATAGGCCTCCCGCCAGATCTCTTCTAATTCGCTGAGCTGGAGTTTCCGTTCTTGACCTCCCACATCGAGGTCAAGGTTACATCTTCGTACCGCCCAAAAGGCGCGGTGTTCCAGCTCTATAGGAAGGTGACATGCCTTGCCATATACCATACGATATGGTGACATTCCAAGTGGGGCCTTGTACGCAGTCTGATATGCCCAGAGTGTATCAACTAATTTATCAAACCAGTCCTTCCTGTCTGGTCTAACCGTCTTCTGGAGAATCAGCTTGATCTGACGGTTAGACACTTCAGCCTGCCCATTGGTCTGCGGGTGATACGGGGTGGCTATATGGTGATGTACCCTGTATTTCTTTAATAATGACTTGAAGTGGGCGTGGATGAAGTGGCTTCCCCCGTCGCCAATCAGAGTGCGGGGTATTCCGAATCTCGCAAAGATGTATTCCCGTATGAAAGAAATGACGGTCTTGTGATCAGCCCGTCTCTCCGGGATGGCCTCAACCCACTTCGAGACATAGTCAACAGCTAGTAATATGTACTCAAAGCCATGCGAGTTCAGAAAGGGGCCCATAAAATCGATGCCCCAAACATTGAACACTTCTACAACCATGATGGGTTGGAGTGGCATCATGTCTCCCCTGGTCATAGAACCGACCAACTGGCATCGTTTACAGTGCTGGGCGTATTCGTGTGTATCTCTGAAAATAGTTGGCCAGAAAAATCCCGACTGCAAAATTTTTGCAGCAGTTTTCCATCCTGAGAAATGACCACCACAAGCATCGTTGTGGCAAAAAGATAACACACTGGGGATCTCAAAATTTGGGACGCATCTTCGAATAATCTGATCCGCTCCAATGCGAAAGAGTAGTGGGTCATCCTAGAGGTAGAATTTGGCCTCCGTAGTAAATTTGAGTTTCTGGTCCTTGGATAGGTTCGCGGGAATCTTGCCTATGGTAAGATAGTTTGCGATATCCGCGTACCAGGGGAACTCAATAGAATGAACTGCCAAAAGGGATTCATCCGGAAATTGGTCGTGGATAGGCAGGGAATAAGGAATGTGGGCTAGGTCCAGTCTAGATAGGTGATCCGCCACAACATTCTGCTTTCCGGCTTTGTCGCGGATTTCAATATCAAATTCTTGCAATAGAAGGATCCATCTAATGAGCTGGGGTTTGGCATCCTTCTTTGCCAACAAATGCCGGAGGGCGGAGTGGTCAGTGAAGATGATAACTTTGGACCCTAATAGATAGGATCTAAATTTCTCCAACCCAAATACTACCGCTAGCAGTTCTTTTTCGGTGACGGTATAATTGCGCTGAGCCTCATTCAGCATCTTGCTAGCATAGTATATGACAAAAGGTTGTTTCTCCCGATGCTGGACTAAAATAGCACCGATGGCAAAATCAAAAGCGTCGCACATCATCTCGAAATCAAGCGACCAGTCAGGTGGTTGGAGAATCGGGGAATCAGAGACAGCGCTTCGTAAAGTCTCGAAGGCGTTGAGACACAAGGTGTCGAATTCGAATGGGGCATCAGCAACAAGGAGATTCGTCAAAGGTCGTGTAATTTTCGAAAAATCACGTATAAATCTCTGATAGAAGCCGATGTGACCCAAGAATGATCTGATCTGCTTGACCGAGCTAGGTGGCAATAAGTAGGAAATAATCTCAGATTTAGCTCAATCGACCTCGAGTCCATTTTTAGAGATCCTATGCCCTAGTACTGTGCCATCCCTCACCATGAAATGGCTTTTCTCCTAGGATAGTACTAGGTTTACCTCAATACACCGTTTCAGGATTTTGGTGAGGTTATCAAGACAAGATGTGAAATCATCTCCAAAAATGGAGAAGTCATCCATGAACACCTCCACATAGTCCCCAATCATGTCAGAGAAGATGGCCATCATCCAACATTGAAATGTTACTGGTGCGTTGCAAATGCCAAAAGGCATCCGCTTGAAAGCGAATGTTCCAAAGGGGAACGTGAATGTGGTCTTGTCTTGATCTTCCGAGCTAATGGCTACCTGATTATACCTGGAGTATCCATCCAGAAAGCAAAAGAAACTGCATCCAGCTAACCATTCCAAGATCTGATCGATGAAAGGCAAAGGAAAGTGATACCTGCATCCAGCCATTTGATGATCTCCTTCTTAACAACCTCTACCATATTTGAGTTTAGCCGTCTCTGAGGTTGTCTCAAAGGTTTCACCCCCTCATCCGTGTAAATGTAATGGGTGCAACATGAGGGGCGAATACCGTGAAGATCAGCAATGCTCCACCCTATAGCAACCCTATGGTCTTGTAAAATCGAAATCAGTTGATGCTCCGGTTCTTGGGTTAAGTGAGCACTAATAATGACTGGGTATGTCTCACTTTCGCTCAAGAACACATACTTAAGCAAGTCAGGTAAGGGCGTCAATTCAATCATGGGTGGGTCAGAGTCAGAAATGGGAATAGGAGCAGACTCGAAGGTGGGAATCTGATGATCCGGATGCGTGTGAATTCCTGCTGATTCACTACTTGTGAGATAATCGATTGTGACTACGTTAACAGGAAACCCGTTAGCTGTGGTCACGTCTTCTTGTAATAACAGGGGCAAACCAGTAGTGTACGGATCAGGATAGCTAGATTCAGGGGTGCTGTGGTCAAAAACACACCCTAAACAATTGGATCCGCGAGGAGATATGTGCAGTGCAATGGTCTCGGTCTCGTGTGGATCGAGGTCCAAGAACCCTGATAGTGCAGATGAATGAGACATTGGGTTGTCACAAAGGAGCCCAATGTTATCACAGTATGCCGAATCTTCATCTTCACCATCCTCCTCTATGCGATCACAGTCAAAATTCTTTGTTGCCCTGAATATGTAAAGTCGAAGTCGCTCATTACCTAGGGCTATCTCCATACACTCGGATGCACAATCAATGTTTTCTTGGGCTTTTGCTAGAAATGGGTGACCCAAAATGATTGGTGCATCTCGAAGATTAGGAGGAACTTTCATATCGAGAACGAAAAAGTCTGTGGGAAAGTAGAATCCACAGACTTTGACGATCACGTTCTCAACCACCCCACTCAGTGTTTTTACTGATCTATCAGCCAGTTGAATCGTGACCGAGGTTGGCTTTAACTCCCCAAATTGAAATCGATCAAATACGGCAGTGGGAGTCAAGTTGATGGACGAAACCAGATCTAGAAGGGCCCGATCAAATGGAGAATCCTGTAAGAAGCAGGATATGAGTAGGGTACCAAGGTCTTTCTTTTTCGGCGATAAGTCGGCTAGAATCATGGCGCTAGCCTCTTTTGACAGTGCCGCCTGTCGTCCAATTCTAGGTTATCGCTTCAGGGTACAATAGTCCTTGAAGAACCAAGCGACAACAGGGATGTGATCAATTGCCTCGAGGAGAGGGACCTGAATATGTACTTCCTTGAACATTGACTTCAGGTCCTCAAAATTCTGCATGTCCTTCCATATTACATTTTACGTCAGAGCCTCGGGAAAAGGGACAGGAATCTCAGGGTCAAGTAGCCTCTTACCCTTATCTACCGTAGGTGGCTCTTGAGATGCAGAAGGAGTCGAACCTGCCTACGGTGAAGGGTGAGAAAAATCAGGACCCGCCTGCCTATGTGGTGGGTCAAATGTCTTCCTTCCACTCAATGAGACAACATTTGCATCGGCTTGCTGTCCATGAGGTGGTGGGGGAGCGGAAGGGGCAGAGTATGCGGGGTTCTACATCAAAGGTGGCTGGCCTTGAGCGTAACCAGATGGTGTAAGAGGCGCATGTAATATGGCGTGTGCCTATCCCTGTGGTGCCTGAAACCTAGGCAGGGCACCTTGGTTCTACACATATCAAGGGTTCGAGACAAGTTGGGAGGGCAAGGCTCCCTGAGTCCTATGCTCCTGCAACAGCTGGTTTTACGCATTCTGTATAGTCTATATCTGGTCAGCCATCACCTTCATTATCTGCAAACTATCCTGCATAGACTTCCTCATTGATTCTTGCAGCTCCTCTTTCAGTGCCTCCAGAGGGTCAGCCTGCTTTGGAGGGTGACTGGCAGCTTGGTGCAATGGCTGGTATATAGAACGGGATTGCTGCTGCTGAGACGGGAATGGCTACTGCCTGGGGTATATGTTGTGCTCATTCCCGTATTGCCTGGTCTGGTAGTGTAGATCTTGATGTGGTCTCTGTGAGTTACCAGACAACAAGTTCGAATGCTAGTGCCAACCAGGGTTATACGCCTCTGAATACGGGTTATTACGCCGGTATCCTTGAATAGCATAGTCGTCCTCGTACGCTGAAGACATCTGAGACATATCCATCAAGGAGATACGTATTATAGTCAGCGGGTGGTGTGTAACCCTGGTCATATGATGCTAGATCGGGATTGTTTATGGGATCCTGATATGCAGGATCTCGTAAATAAGAAGAGGATGCATCCCGAGTGAGTAGACTAACTTGAGCAGGAGGTGCTCGGGGTGCATAGGAGGGTCTTGGAGCAGTAGAGTTCAAGTTAGATTGACCTTGATTAATTTGGTCAATCTTTTTTTCGATCAAGTTCATTCTATCTAGTTGCTTAACGATGATATCCATGTCTCGAATAGACTCGGTGTGAGCCTCATGGACACTAACCCGCTGCTGACCAAGCCGCTAGAACTGGTTCATGGACGCGGCATTCATCGAGTTCTCCGCCAAAGATTCGAACAACTCAAATGCACTGTTCTCATTTTTCGCAAGGAAATTCCCGCCACTAAATGCATCGGCCAGATACCGACGTGTGTCATCCAGCCAATGGTAAAATATCTGAACCAGGTGCCATCTGGGCACACCATGGTGCGAGCATTTCCGGAGAAGGTCGTGAAATCGATCCCAAGCGTCATGCAACTTCTCCCCAGCTCCTTAGGAGAAAGTCATGATCGCACGCCTCATCGTGTTCGTTCAATCGATCGGGAAGAACTTTTGCAGGAATTCACGTCATAATTCCGGCCAGGTTCCAATCAGATTCCCAATGGTCTTGAACCAGTATGAAGCTTTGTCCCTCAGAGAAAATGGGAAATGCTTCATCAGAACAATCCCAAGATCAACATTCCTGGGTCGAATCGTCTCTGCGAGTCAACTCAGGTCCTCTAAGTGCTGGAACAGATCTTCACTTGAGTTTCCATAGAAATGACTATTGATCAAACCAATCACATTAGGCTTGAGCTCAAATGAGTCTCTGCCTACGGGAATCCGGGCTAGGGGTGTGACGATCAGTGCAGCTGGATCATAGAAATCCCGAAGTTGTTCTCCTCGTGGTGGATGCTGCATTCTCTCAAGCGTTGTCAAGATACGGTCCATGCTCTGCTGATGCCGCTCCTCTGATTCAACCATCCAGGACTCCAGATGAGCCATCGAATCTAGATTACCAGCATCCTGACTCAATCTAGGTCCAGGTCCAGGATTAGGGTTAGCCATCTCGGCTAAGGGAGTAGAAGTGGAGGGAGAAGATGGTCCTGGAGAGGTGACTCACCTCCTTAGGAGCGGCTCCCAAGGTCCAACCAATCGAGGTATAAGTGACCTCCTTCCTTGCATACACCACCCAACCCCTGAGTTGGAGTAGCCAAGCCAGACAAGGCTAAGGCCCTATCAATCAGATGGTCCTTATGATCGGGTGACCAGATTTTTAGTTTTAAGTTCGAATTCCTGAAGAAAAATTCATCGTGCAACCGACTGAAAGTGATTCCCACCTGATGGACACCATCATGAGCCATAACTAGCTCATTTTGACCCAATGAAGAGAATAAATGCTCCTACATAACCAATTGAAGGCCATAATTCACTACATAACCTTTCTGAGAGGAAAATAAGAAACAAGGGGTAAAATCATAATTTTAACAATGCAGTACAACCACGGGTTTTCTCAAGGGCTAAACAAAGGTCAAATGGTCCTAACAAGATAGCAAGTGGGTTGGATCAGACAGAAAAGGGTTTGTGTGTATCCTGTGAATTAAATGACTTCATGAAACCCTACAACAGACCCACTTGATTAACAAAGGTTTTGGTCAGAATAAAATTCACTTAAACCCTCTAAAAAGCATAGAAAAATATTCTCCAGGGTTTAGAACCTTTAATTTGGTCATTAGAACCCATCTTGACCTAGAATGGAGTCTCAGACAGATATTTACCCTAAATTAGGTTTTTACATAAATTTCCCAGTCAAACATGGTCAAACCCAAAATCTAACTTCACCATTGAATTCCTTAGATCCAAATTAGGTTTGTACCAAAATTTGGACCTAAGAAGAAATCATGTTGACCTAGTTTGCAAAAAGGTCCAGTCTGATTACATTTATACCCCTATCTTTCAAAAACCCTTACAAAAAACCTCTTAACTTCTTCATCGTCTTCAAAAATAGGTCCCTACGCCATTATAGTGGAGGAATCCTACTCTAGCGAGCTTTGAAAGGAGATTTCTCCTTGATTACTTGGAGAATCCCTTCAAAAATTGGAAGGGAGATTCTCTGAATAATTCCCTCCAATCTGAACCCATCTTTGATTCTTGATTGTTTCCCAATCTCTCATGTGAATGCATAAGAGATTTGGGTCTCTTGAAGCTTCCAACTCCGACAACCTTGCCTTCCTTGGAAGCTTGGCTTCCAAGCACAAATCCCTCTCCAATGCCCTATAAAAGAAGCCCTAGATCCTCCCGCATTCTCCCAGCTTGAAATTGGGTCGGATTCCCTCACACTCCTCTCTCCCCTCCAGCCACAACCCTCCGCAAGCTCCGACGACTTCTCCCTCGCTCTCTCATTGCCCAACCACAATACCAGTGGTCAGGTTAACTCCACCTCAGTCCTCTGCGTCACGCAATACCGGTCGACGTCACCTCTTCCCCGTCTTCGTCACACCTCACCTACAGAGCTTTGTCTTCCCCACGTCCGGCAACCATACCGGCGTGGGATTCCATCCCCTTTCGTCCCTTAGAAGTAGGTTTTTAGACTCTCTCTCTCTCACTTTCTTTCCCTCTCTCTATTTCCCTAAATCATCCACCGACGCCACTGACCACAGGCACCTTCTCCACCTCCGGCGATACATCCAACGAGGTGCTCTCGTCGCTCTGCACCTCCATCCACCTCACCAACCACCCTACAACCTTCGCCACACCACACTAATCATTTCCCCTCACTCCAATCACTCCATCGACCACCCAAATACCTCCCAGAACAGACCCACATTCACTGTCCATTCACTTCACCGTCCGGCCACCACAGCCACCCACATGCCACGAAACCACGCCCATCACATTCGCCGTGCTCTGGTGACGTTCCTTGAGCGATTTGACGTGGCCACGAGGCTATGCTAGTGATTTCAGGTTCGGGCACCCATCCACCATTACTGTCCAAGCTTGAAGCTCACTTGCTGCACTCCAGGCCTCACATTGCTCCAGGGGATAGCCCCAGGCTGTGCGCAACCGAAGCCCGCACGTATCCACGCCATCAAGCAAGGGCTTTAGCCTCAGCAGCCTTGCCAATTGGAAGCCTCTTCTGCTGCTGTGGTGCACAAAGGAAGGTGGGACATTTAGTCCCACCTCGGAAGTGGAAAGGCGCCCTTGTGCGCATAAAAGGAAAAAGTGTTAAAGGCTCTTCGCCTCCAACACTGAGGGTAAGGTCCTCCTCCCCCCTCTCACCGGACTCATCCGCAACGTAACCCACGAACCTGGCCACGACTCGACTACCCAACCTATTCACTCCTCGCTCACCACACATGCTGGTGAGCCTGGACCCGGGTCTGCGTTAGGTCCGATTACCCGACCGGTTAAAGGCTCTGGGATAGCGGTTCTGAAATAGAAAAGGGAGAAAGAGAGAGGAGAGCTACGCAGGGGAAGGGGGGTTTTGCTCTGAAGAGATTGTTCCAACACTTAGCCAATTCAGAGAAGAAGAGGAGGTCAGGCAGAAAAGGAAGAAGAAGGAGAGGAGCACCATAGGGCTTAAGGCAAAGAAAAGAAGAAGAAGAAAGCCTAAGGTAGAGAAAGAAGGAAGGAGAAGATAGAGAAGAAGGAAGAAGGAAGAAGAAGAAGAAGAAGAAGCAAAGGCAGAAGGCAAAGAAAAGGGAGAGAAGGCCAAAGATAGAGAAAGAAGAAGAGAAGGCAGAAGGTAGAGAAAGCTAAGAAAAGAAGAAGCCAAAGAAAGAAGAGAAGAAGAAGAATCAGAGAAAGAGAAATCAGAAAAGAAGCAAGGCACTGTAGCACGAGACTTTTAAGACGTCTGATTGCAAAATCAAACGTCCGATTTTTATATGCTCTCCATTATTTTATCTACAATTATTTTTACTCTTCATATACTCATGCTTTACATTCCTAATTAGATTTTGAGTAGTATTATGTGTTCAATTTGCATTTATTGTTGAGATTAGTGTGTCAATTCCATTTGCTCCCTATGTTTGAAATATATTCGAGTAATAAAATTGTATTTGTTTTGAACGCTATTTCGGCTGTACTACAATGCAACATTCTTAAAACATCGATTCAGCATTCTTAACACCGCCTCTCAAGTTAACCCAGCCAGTCTGATTACAAGGGGAATAAGGGGAGGTTCTTCCTTTGGCTCACGCCTCCGATTCCGTTACCCCTTAGCCACGGTCGTTTGACATTACCCCGCAGACTTAGTCACCAAGTTCGGCAAGAGAGGTTGAAGCCACCCAATAGTACGACAACAAATTCGAGTTTACTTACGTGTTTTAAAATTAATTTGAGCCCGTTTTTCTGGTGGTGAATGGCCTACAAGGTAACCAAGCTCACCAGCTAAACACTAGACTTGACTAAGTCTAGGTTAGCCCAAATGTGGTCTCTAGAATGTAACCCTAAAGGTGTAACCTAAGGTTCATGCAATTCTAGGATTTTCTTTTTCTTCAGCAGACCACAAAAATAAGAACAATTCTCTGATAAGAATTGGAATCAGAATAAGTTGAAATTTGGCAAGTAGATTCCTTTTTTAATTATCTTTTCAGAGAATATTTTTATATAATTTTTACTATTTCAACCGAATTTATAGAGATTTTTAAATGTCAGGGGGTCAGATCTGGAATTTTTCACCCCTGGTAGGTTTTTTACTTTGAAACAGTATCAAATGACCTTCAAAAATTCAGAAAAAATATGGAAATTAAAGCCAATCAGATTGTCTTTCAAACGCCACCATTTTTAGTCAAAACAGATTTACGAATTGCTCAAAATTGATTTTAATTTTGAAAATTTTCAAATCTGAGTTAATCTGAGTTAATCTGACCCCCTTGCACTTCACAAATTTTAAAAACTTTTGTACTTAGAATCTTTTCAAATGAATGGTGCTGTTCGAAATGTGGTTTAAAAATGAAGTTCTAGATCGAATTTCAGAATTTTTTGCTCATTAATTTTTTGGCAATTGAATTTTTAAATTGGAAGTTGAAGCCTGGCTGAAAATCAGAGAATAGTGGGAAAGCTTTTAAAAGGTGTTTGAATTTAAAATTCAAACTTTCTACCAAAACAAATTTTTTTTTTCTTTTCAAAACTTTTGATTTTTTTTTTTTGAAGGGAAAAGCTTTTCTTCAAAAAATTCTTTTCTTTTTTTTTCAAGCAAACTAACCTAAGATTCAAAGGGAAACCTAATCTAACTATCTATACTTTTTTTTCTTTTTTCTTTTTTTCTTTTTTTTTCACGAAGATAAATAGCCTTTTTTTTTCAATTGAAATTGCTAGAAGGAAATCTAACCTAAGGTTCAAATCAAGCCTAAACTAAGAAAGATATGATGTGCACCTGGTATTTTTTCCGTGCTCGTTGTGTGCGCAGATCCCATTTTTCTCCGTTTTCCTACACATCAAAAGACAAGTAGAGGAAGATTTATCAATCATAATTCTCGAGATCAAAATCAAAAATGACGTTGCCTCCCCGGCAACGGTGCCATTTGACAGAAGGGAAATTCTTGCGCGTGTTTTGAAAATAGAGATTTTGTTGTATTATACTGCGCGAAAACGCTCGTAAAAAATAATTTATAAAGATAACAAGATTTGGAGTCCCAGTCGTTTGTCTCTGGGAGGCGTTTATAGAAATGCAAATTTGAAATCAATATCGCTCACTCTACTTGCTTAAAACCGCACGTCGATTTATACTAAATTCGTATTTATGCACGACATGCTTAGTTGCCAGAATATCAAAAATTAAAACATGCAACTTCAATCACACAAAAATATTGCAACAAAGCTCATTGTCATTTTCACAAATAAATATATATATAGAAAAAGATTTTTATTGATTCATGATGGTGTTTGCAACATAAAGCTCATGGAAAGCTTGTAGAGGAATGCTTGAAAACATAAATCTAGCTAGTAGAAAACAATCGCAAACATGAATCTAAGGGGAGTTTATGCATTCATCATTGGGGGAGAATTTAGAGCTACACTATTAAGCAGTAAATAAAGCAATAAAACTATGAAGAACTATAATCTAATCTATAAGAATTAAGGGCATTCAGAGGTGGGCTCCGATGGCCTTTGACTTGGTTGAGAGGAGGAGGGGCGGCCAATGGTGCTTAGGCCGACCCTTAAAGAGAGGTTGAGGAGGTGATCCAACATCTTGGCATGGAGGTGGTGGTGGCCATGGTGAAGCTACTTGTGAAGGTGGAGTGGAGGTGGAATGAAGCTAAGCTAAAATGGAGACAAGAGTGAATGGGTCCAAAGTGCCACCCCTTAGGTCTTTCTATAGACCTAAGGAAAGCTCTCTAGAGAATTATGGAATTCTCTAGAGAGGCCTATGATGGGAGCTCATGGGAGAGTGAGAGAGAGAGGATGGAGGGTGGTTTTTAGATTCACCAAATGTGGATCTAAAAATTGAATGGCTCTTGGTCGCTAATTTTAGCAACCAAGGCAACAACACATGGTAGAGAGTTCTAGAGAACTCTAGGCTAGGTATTTTCGTGTGGATGGTGTGTGTGGGTGTGTGTGGGTCAAAACTTAGGTGCTAGGTTGATTAGGTTAGGTTCTAGTGGGTTTAGGTCAATGTAGGTCTCAAATTAGGGTTGTAAATGCTAATTCACTAAGGTAAAGTGCAATTAAACTTAATACAAGTTTAATTGGGTGTGTGGAAAGCTAATTGAGAGTAAAATAATTCAATTAAGTCAGGTCTAGGTCAATTGGACTCTCACTGAGTCCAATTGGACAGTGTGTGCTGAGATTAGGGCTCAATTGGACTCAATGAATCCAATTGAATAGGCTGATGAAATTGACTATGATCCAAGTCAATTAGGTTTAGTGAGGAACTAATTAGGTTCCTAGGGAGGTCAAGAGGTGATGTACTAGGGTTAGGGTACCTTGATCGAGAGTTTTTTTCGCTTTGCAAATGATATCAGAAAAATATGTCGTTGCAATATGTAATGTGGTAGAAAAAACCTCGATCAAAGTTACTAAAATACTTAAATAATACCACACTTTATGTCGTATCCACAGGGAGGACAGACCAATAGATTCACGACTATGGGGCCATCATGTTCACAGAAACATTCATAAAATCAATTCAATGAATATGCAGCTCAGAATGTAACTTTCAATTTCATGATAAGTTGAGGGCTATTTACGTAAATTTCACATCATAAATAAAGCTCTCAAAAATATGTAAATGATGCATGTGTAGTGGCAGAGTATGTAATTTTTAGTCCCATGCAAATTTGAATCCAATTTCAATGAGAATTGATGTGCATAACAGGAGCAAATTAAATATGAAAAGGAATAAGTATAATGTCGCAATTTCACCCTAATAATTTAATCTAACAAAATATTTAAATAGTGTTCCACAATGGCTTTTTTGGTAAATACTAATAAAACCCAAAAACAGAGGAAATCTTCCTCTTGACCTTGCTCGAAGAGGAAGCGACAGCGGAAGCTGAGGAGCTCGAGGAAGGTCGACCATGACGAGGGCTTTCCAATTGTGGTGGTGGCTTTCAATTGTGGTGGTGGCTCTCCGAACGGCGACTGGAGTTGACGCCGGCGATGAGGAAGGTCGGCGGCGATGGCGGTGGGTCGCTGTGGCACGCGGGCTGTCTGGGTGGTTCTGAGGATGTGGCTACCTTCGTGGGGTCGAGGCGAGCGTAGGGGGGTCGATGGCGTGGAGAACGATGGCTGAAGGAGGTGGCTACGCGTGAGGGGAACCGGCGTTGATGTTGGGTTCCCTTCGGTCTGTTGGAGAGGAAGATGAAGAAGAAGACGAGGGCCTGCGAGCGTGGGGGAAGGCCGGAGGATGGGCGCGTGAGGGCCTGCACGTGGGGCTGGTTGCGTAGTCGATGGTGCTGCGCGTGTTGCGCACGCGAGTGGCCGCACGCAGTAGGTGGAGGATTAAGGATGCACGTGGTCAAAGAGGAGGCACACGATCTTCTAGGAAGGAGGTGTGCATACCTCGGCGGTGGCCCCGGAGGCATGTGTTGCAGGGCACCGGGGGCGTGTGCTGCATGGGTGGCACCTATGGGTGTGTGGAGGTGTTGGTGCGCGGAAGAGAGCCGAGGAGGCACACAGTTGCAGTGAGGAGGATGTGGCATCGAGGAGCGTGTTGTCACCACGCTCGTTGAGAGGAAGCACGGTGTCGACGGAGGCTCACGGTGGCAGAGTCGTGGGCACGCAGTAGAGGGAGTTGCCTGCAGGGAGGAGAGGTGGAGAAAGGGAGCTTCTTCCCCATGGAGGGGGGGGTTCCCTCCTTCCTGCCGTTGAGTTCCCTGCATATATAGATTGAGAGAGAGAGAATCAGAGAAGGAAAGACTTTATTATTTCTTGTTACCAAAAGAGAAGCGAGAGGTTTGAGGGAGAGAGAGAATAAGGAAGGTTTGCAATGTGCATGCATGGAAATAAGAGGGAGGTGATTATTATTTTTTTTCTCATATAAGGAAGAAGATTTCTAATGGAAAGAAGTGATTATGGGATGTAATCCTAAATTTCAAAGATGCAGATTTTAGAATCTCTTCCTTTTCCTAATAAAAACCAGGATGTCAAAATCAATATACCCAATTTATTCTTGCAACAATCAAAAGTATGTAAATGTATTAGTACATGAATATCAAGAGTGCACTTCTAATCACAAAAAATGTGCGAATGATAAATCACGGGCTTAAATAATTTTATTAATGTAATGCATATTCTAAATTAAATTCTTATCTCAATGATAATGCACTTAGGCTCTAATTTAGTCCACTACAATGGACCTATCATATCTTAATTAAGTTCCTATGGGGTTGGAATTGGGTTTAGGGACCTAAGAATTCAAGATCCAAGCTTGAATTCAAAAACAGGAACTAAAGAGCAGTTCCAGATGTCTAATAATAGTGTCAGACATCTTATTGTGAAAAATCAAAAGTCCAGACTTGTTGTCTGGACGTCCAATCAGAGTCAGGGAAGAATTAAGGTTCTGTCTTGGGTATTCTACAGAAATTGGATGTTTGACCAAGTGTTTGGACGTTCATCCAATAACACTGCAGAAGTGGGCTTAAGGTGTGCGGGAGTTGGCTAAGGGTTCTGGACGTCCTATAACTCATTTGAACATCCAGATAGAGGCTAGAATTAGAGTTTTAAGGTTTCCTAAGGTGTGGTGACCTAAGCTAAGGGTGGCTAAGGCTTAGGGAGGCTTCTAAGCTGTCGTAAGGCTAGGATGGACCTAAGTTCTTCACAATTTATTGCTTTATTCCTACTTAATATAATAGCATACCTTAACTCCCTTACATTATTATCTACTACATCTAATCTAGGCCTTCCGCCCCATCTCTGCTGCAACACCAGTTATTCTTTATTCTTCAAATCCAACTTTAGATCCAGCTTCAGATCTAGCTTCTGATCAACTTATTACCTACAATTGACATAATGCACCAGTACATTATAGCATTATTTTATGCATAGCTAAAAGAAAGCAATAAAGGTGCTAGTAATGCTTATGCATGCATGAATTACCCTAACTTATTCTAAGTCCTAGCCTAATTTAGGTCAATTAAGACTTATGATTGCTGTGTAATCATGCAGTAACTGTGACTTGAGCTCTCGCTGCTCAAGCAGCGCCATCCTATAAGGTGCAGTAGAAATGGGGCTGGTCCCCGGTACTAACGAGATCTCAAACTCGATCTCACGCTCAGCCGATAGTCCTAGCAACTCCTCTAGGAAAACGTCTGGGTACTCGTAGACCACCAAAATACTCTGAAAGTTGGCCACAGGGCTAGGCTCTGCTACGACACAAGCCAAGAAGCCCTCACACCCCCGGCCCAAAAGCTTCGCTGCCCGAAGTGCGGAGATGCACCTAAAACCTCCGTCCACTAGCTGGCCGTGAAACTCAAAGGGAGGCAACTCTGGTATGGAGAAGATGATCTTTCTCTCAAAACAGTCCACCAAGGCGTGATAGGTAGACAGCCAGTCCATCCCTAAAATCACACCAAAGTCCTCCATCGGGATCACAATCAGGTCAACGGGAAGACTATGTCCCCCTATAGCGACCTCGTAGTCTGTAAAAACCTCCTCTGCTACGAACAACTGCCCACCTGGCCCTCAATCAAGAACGGAACATCTAACAGTACATTGCTCGGTTCCAAACTGATGGCAAAACTCGAGAAGACAAAGAAATGTGTGGCACCAGAATCAAAAAGAGCATAGACTAGTCTGCCAAAAACAATAACCATACCTGCCACCACAGAACCTGAAGCCCTGGCGTCTCTGTGTGTTAGGGCATTGATGCGCCCCTTAGTCCTAGGTGCAGACAAAGAGGCCACGCTCTGGGTCGGGCGAGAAGCAGCTAGCCGGTACCCTCCTTGTGACTGCTATCCTCCACGTGCCTAGTGACCGCGGCCGCCAGCTCAGCCTCCAGCACTTAGTGCGGGGAGAATTTGCTGTGCTCCAGCCCTAGATGGGCAGTCCCTTCTGATGTGGCCCAGTTGGCCACACTAGTAACAGAGAGGAACACGACCTCCTCCCTCAATCGGTCTCTGCTGGTGGCTGAGTAGGGGTCCAATGCTAGCAGCTGGTCCTTGTCTCGGGCCCCCAAAGGCCACTGGTGGCCCCACAGAACGAAACTGCTCTCCTGCGACCACCGTGTGCCTCCTCTCCCGACGGCCCTGTGAGTACTTGGGCTGGTATGGCCTCTTCCGTCCGCCGTCCGTGTCTCGCGCGGCCGGGTTGGTCTCCTCATAAGTCATGGCCACCTCAACCACACGAGAAAAAGTGGGCAACTTCAGGGGTTTCACATACTCCCGAATTGCCGATCGAAGCCCTCAGTAAACCTCCACATGCACTCCTCAGTAAACGCAGCTGTCAGGGTGAAGCGTGACAGCTCCAGGAAACGCATGCAATACATGCTAACTGTCATTGCCCCCTAACGGAGAGTGTGAAACTCCCACCTCCTCTGGTCCTGCCAGGTCTGCGGGAAGTACTGCTCGCAAAAGAGAGCCACGAACTGGTCCCACGTCGGCTCTCTTCCCTCCTGGCCTCTGATCGCCCTCCACCACTTGTGGGCTGCGCTCTCCAGCTGGTACGTGACAAAGGCCACGCGGCACTCTGCAGGAGGGCAAAGGGTGTCAAACACCTTCTCTATCTGCTCCAGCCAGTCCTTTACCTCAGATGGGCTCTCATTCCCCTTGAAGGAGAGGGGCTTCAGCTTCCGAAACTAGCCGAAAAGCTCGTGGTGGAGCTGCAACGGGGGAACAGGTACGCCTCCAGGCAAGGAGGGCTCGTGCTCAGAAGTATCTACGGGTGGTGGGGGTGGTGGAGGATCACCCCTTCCCCCTCTAGCTCATACAGTGCTGCAGCGATTCCCCTGCCCTACGGAGGACTCTCCCTCCACGTCCTCAGGAAGGGGTGGCCGAGGAGGCTGCTGGAGCTCCTCCTATATGATATATCAGATCATCTGGGCGAGATCCTAGGCCTAAATGCCTGGAAGGAGAGGTGGGTCGGCTGGTGTTTCAGGTCCATCACGTTCGCCCCTTCAACCCCACCCATGGCCACGTCCGCAGCCTACCTCAGCAACTCCCCGATGAGGCATCTCCTACAAGGAGACATAAGAAAAAGAGTAGGAACTGTCAATAATAACAGATTACATCAAGAGATAAGACTCGAAGTGAAGATCAAAGCGATACGTTGTGATGACTATCCTAGTTACATGCATGTGGGTGACCAGTTCTCAAACTAATTGGTTCATTTCTCTGGATGACCTTGCTCTGATACCATCTTGTTACGACCCGATCCCAGATCCCTACAGGACATGAGACCGGCCTGCCTCGACTAATCCCAAGACCTAGTCGTCCAACGAGAAATAACCAAAAGCAAGAAATACTTCACATCCACACATGCAATGTAACTAAGCAAAAAGAAAACAAGAGACAATAAAAGAATAGAGTGAAAAGTCTATCGATATTACAAGCCATCACAACTATGACAAAGAAAAGTACAGCAGAAAAGTAACTAAAACAGTATTATATAGAACAAAATACTCACTACTACAACATAAGCTAAGGAAACAGTAAGAAAACGCAGCTAAGGTTGGGCTCGACTAGGCCGAGCTCCCTCTACAGCCGGTGGTGCTGGCTTCTCAACTCCCTGACCTGGACAAGGTTATAAAATTTCCGGAGTCAACGAACACTTAGTAGAGTGGTAATTTAGCCATTTATATGTAATTGAGATAAGCTATAAATTAATGCAATTAAGTAACTATCCATTTTCATTTAGTTCAACCAAGTACTTCTAATTTGTTGTTCCTTTATTCACTTAAAACATTTCTTGATCTAGACTATTCCTCACCGGAACGATCTTGATTGCAATCTTTTCCATGATGTAGGAGGTACACGTGGTGCTCTCCTAGTCGGGAGAGTCCCCCATGGTAATCCTACACCTAGTCAACCACCCCGAGGTCACGGTCGCGACATAACAGTGACTACGGCACGCATGATAAACGCGCGGGTAGCTATCCCGCACTGACACGCAGTCAATCGTTTCTGCTAACAGATACGCCTAAAGGTACAGCACAGAAAAGTACAGGACCTTGCCCTCTTAGAACATAACAAAACAGGGGTCTCGCCCCTCCACAGTCCGCGTACCCTCGTCTGACTATCTCGGTTTAACTAGTGGGCCTAACAAGAATCGGTGTAGGGCGACTAGTCCTAACCCCGGGCCCCCTAGGGCGGCTAGCTCTCTCCCTACACTAAGTAGCTCACCTTGCCTGACCCCGAGGCTCAACCCAACGGTCGGCTAGTACCCCTCTACACTAAAGGGACAGTGGCTCTCCTTGGTACCGCGTACACAAGGGCCAGCTCAATTCCTGTCTACAGGAGTTTTCCTACTAATTCCCCGTAGGGTTCATGTGAGTATTCCTCTCGTTTCGTATTCCAAACTTTCATATTTCTCTATTTACATTTCTGTTTCCATTCTTAAAACAGGCAGCTCATGATTTTCTAACTGACAAGGCATCATATTAAATGACCAGTACATTTAAAGTTTTACAGGCATCTCAATAAACAGTGTAACTCAACCATACTCATTTGTTCCTGCCCTAGGGTTCATTCTCATCCTAGGGTTCTACACGTATCTCAAGTATACAGTATAGCTCAACCATATTCATCTGTTCCTACCCTAGGGTTCATTTCCATCCTAGAGTTCTACATGTATCTCAAGTATACAGTATAGCTCAAACATATTCATCTGTTCATGTCCTAAGGTTCATTCTCATCCTAGGGTTCATTCAAGTTCTTCTAAGCATACAGTTCAATTATTTAAATCATAACATTAATGTAAACCACTCTACCGGCAAACACGAGAGGAATGGGGGCTCGGATCGCAAATCCCGTCGCCTCCGTGGCTCCCACGTACTCGACTGGCTAGAGACCTATACAATTGACCAACCACATCAAACAAGTCCAAAACCATATACAAGTGACACTAACTCGTAGAGAAACTCAAGCGAAAAAAACAACGGTACCTCGTTTGCGGAAATTCGATTCCGTTTAGGCCCTAAACGGGCCAAAAACACTCACACTGTCCACAATCAGACGTCTAGGTCTAGTCCCAGATGTCTTAAAAGACGTCAATACTCACCCTGGGTTTCCTACGGCTACCTCGGACGTCCAGACCCTTCTGCGATCGTTTGAGGTGAGTTCTAGACGTCGGACCCTCCTTTTGGTCGTCTAGAGGTACGGTCAGACATCTGGCGACGTGTCCAAACATCCAAAAGCACCTTGAAGGGCGCACCCCGTGCCTTTCGAATGCTCTGCTCCTACATACACACACGCAGAGCTAAATAAGGCTGGACAAAATCCCTGCGGTGAGGCCTACATGGCCGTAAATCACACAAAAGCACATACCTTAGCACTGAGCGTGCTTTTAGACGTCCAGCTTCAGCTCCGAACATCCTTCTACTACTCCAAATGTCTAGGAGATGCTCCAAACGTCTGATACTGGAAAATATCCAGTACGCAGAACTTCTCCCGCGAGCTATCTCCTTCACGAGCTCGCCCGCAGGAGCTGCAGCAGTGCCTCCAGCGGTTGCAGGAGGCCAAGGCTCCTGCTCATAAGCTCCTCCTCCTCGCCTGCACCCTCGACTCCTCCCGCACGAGCTCCTCCAAGCTCCCGCGGCTCCCTCACGAGCTCCTCCTCTCGAGCTCCTCCCAAGCTCCCGCTCCCCTCTCCTCCTCCTCCGCATCCCGTCTCTCTCTCTTCTTCCTCTCCTCTCGCTGTGCTAGAAGGGAGGAAGGTAAAGGACGGAGGTGGTGGCTGGTGGAGATGGATGGAGTGGCGTGGGGGTGGGGGTTAAATAGGAGAGGGTTAGGGTTTAGGGTGAGGAGAGAGAGGTGAGTGCGCGTGCAACATGTACGGAAAAGAAAGAAGATATGATTTTTCTACTTTCAGACGTCCGACCCTTCATCCAGAAGTCTGGACAGACGTCTGACGGCTCATCCAAACGTCTTAAATAACCCAAAAGGCAACGGGTCATTTCACATGGTGAGCGCGTGGCATAAAAAATTTCTAAGCATTGATCATGCCTAAGAGTTGACTAAGTGTTGTGTGTGTAGTGTGTATATATGTATCTATATTGTGTATATGTATATATATGTATACATATAATAAATAAATTGTATATATATATATAATGTAGATGTGTGTATATTATATATATATATATAGGATAGTAGAGTAGTATAAATCTTATTGTGTATATATATTTTTGTAAGGTCTTTTTAGTGACATCTGACATTGTAGGTGTATATATATATATTAGTAAATGTAGTTTTTTTGCCTTATATTTTGTACATACTTTTACTAAGACTATAGTAACACTTATATATGTTACTGTACATACTTTATATGTTACTTAAGTTATTAATATGTGTTAGTATATTTAGTCTAGTATATATTAATAGTTATTTTTGTACATTTACTTAAGTATTATTACATATAGTTATTTTTTCATGCATGTTTAGTTATAAATATGATTGAGGTATTATAATTAGCATTAATTGATTCTTTTGTACAGAATTAACTCATTTATTCATTATTTGATTAATTGATTCATTTTGTAAATATAATTGACATTTCTGGAATGAAAGAACATTTTTGGAACACAGAGAGTAATGTATATCAATAACTACCTCCCGATGAACAACCTAGAATAAACCAATAAAAATTATGTAAATAAATAAAATAATACATCTGTTTGCATTATAAGATTATACTACAATAACGATACCATTAAATCACTATTTTTATGTAACATGGTTTGTCATCGATCATATTTTTAGCATCGTTGCTAGGGACAAAAACCTGACAATAGTGCTTTATTATGATTGATGCTTTTGTCGAAGTCACCAATCACCTCACCCTCGCCCACCATTAGCCACTAACACCACCATAGCTACCAGCTGTAGCCACCCACACCACCTCCCTCAAGTTTTCCCTCTCTTCCTTCTCTTCACCTAAACCGACCACCATACACCACCATTTCCCCTGTTCCTCTATTTTTTACTTTTTTTTCTCTTTTACATGCAACAGTAGGCTGTCGCCCATTATAGTTACTCACCTCCAACATGCATACACTCCCTCATTCACCTCATGCTCACGCACAAACTCTCTTACAGCACTCACTCTTGCCACTACAACAGTTTAGACCTACACTGATGGTCAAAAATCGTCGACATAGGTTCAAAATACCACTGCTATAGCTCTAAAGGCCTATTCTGAAGGTCAACTTTGGCATCTTGTTACGAGGCGTCACTGTAGGCTATACTGAGGGTAAAAATCGTCAGTGTTGCACCTAATTCTATAGCAACAGTCAACTTTCCAAAAGCTGTTCAATTTTGCTTTTATGCAGCAGCGATGATTTATCCGTCAATGTAGATCAAGACTGTCAACTCTAACAAGATAAAACGTAAGCAATACTATCGCTATAGGTAAGAACTCCATCTTTATATTAGTATTTAATAATAGTAAGAAATGTTAGTACTACCGTCACTATAGAGAAATGAAGTTTTGATAACCTCATACAGCAACATTTTTTTCCATTAGTGATTGTTGCCAAAGTTTCTTAATCTGCTAATGTATAAATGTCATATAATTATTTATTCTATTGTCAATAAACAACCTCCCATTTCTATGTATTTAAAGTAAAGAAATTCAAGAAGCATAAATATTAAGAAATTGCTGCTCCAACTTGAAATCAAAAAAAGATGCACCAGTTAAGAATCGAACCCCAGTCTGTACCGTGAAAGGGTATCATTCTACCACTAAACCACTGATGCTATTCATGTTTCATGAACCTAAAATAACACAAACTAAGAGTGGTTAAAAGATAACTAATTTCAAAGTCATTCCTAATAATTCTAAAATAATAATGATGCAAAAAATGACTACCTCAAGACTAATTTTTTATATACCTTAAAGTGATTGTGCTTTTGATAAGTTTAAGGCAAATGACAACGACCCATATATGATAGATGGCAATGTTTAGATATCCATTAGATTATAGATAAGGAGTTCAAGTATTCATACGGCCAATGCAAAGATTATCACTTTCCAAGGCACTCATATAAATTCCGCTATTTAAGGTTATGATACACTACATGAAAAAAGAATGTAGCACGTCAGCCGCTTTCATTTCCAATTCCACCCATGTTTATGCCATATGGAAGCCCATGGTGAGGATGGTTTTTCTGCAACAACTAAGAGGATGTGAAAACTAAAAATACATCATAGGCACAATCCACTTTGATTCTTCTCAATCTGACAAATATACAAGGAAAAAGAACTAATACTTAGGTAGAATCTCAATTATCCTTTCAAAGCTACAAGAACCCAACATATAAAACCAACAATTATATCAAAACACCTATACCAATAGGAAAATGAGGAAAGAAATCCTATATAATCCTTAAATATCAGACCAAGATTAGAAAAGCTACTAATTATACACTACAAAAAAATTAACCTTCAACGACATTTAATATTTACCACTATAAACCTTTTATTTGTTGCTACATGTAATTAGTGACATTTAAAATAATTATCGCTTAATTGTCGTCACTAAAGGGTTAGCGACAATTATATAATTACCACTAAATATTGGTATTAACGTCACTTTAATTACAGCAATTTCCGTCGCTAATAATCTTTATTGATAATTTATTTGCCACTATTTCGCCATTGTTGAATTATATTAGTGACAATTTAATTAAAGTTATCAATGTCGCTATATGATTCATTTAACGACTTTTGTTTGTCACTAAATCGTCACTATTGACTTGCTTTAATGACATTTTATTTTGTTGTTTAATTGTCTATTGATATTATTTAGTAGCAATTATTTATATCTCTAAATTACCACTGTTGATTTCCTTTAATAACACTTTCTTTTATCATTTAATTACCACTATCAATTTAATTTAATGACACATTGTCATACCACTTAATTGCTATTATTGATATTCCTTAGTGAGAAATATTTTTATTTTAACACGCTCAAAACATAATGACAACCCCAATTTTATTGATTTTCAAATAATAAAGTACAATAAGAGCCCTTTAACGGGATACATGAGAAAACAAGAAAAATATAAAAAAAAACAACCTCAACAACAAAATATTTTCCTCTTAAGGGTGATACAAAGAAATAAATAAAAAATACAAAAAAATTTAAATATACATGAATCATGAAGACTCAACTACCAAAAGCAACCTCAAAAAACTCCTCAATAAGCCTCTCATGAACTTCAAGATCTTATTTGTTCATTGTTGGTTGCTGCCTAGCTAATACTTCGTCAAAATATGTGCACGTGATTGGAGGAGGAATAATCTAAACAAGTAAAAATTATGAATAATTATCCCAAAACACCAATTACGAGGAAAAATCAACAATCCCTAACACAAAAAATTAAGCAAAGGAACTCAACACACCTAAGCATCCAAGCCCTTTGTAGCCAAATCCTGCATGGTTGTCTTAATACATCGATCCAGGTTGCTTTAGCCTACATAGCATCTACATACCATTAAAAGTTTTCTTAAAGAACATTGCATCTTGAGTTTGGCAAGCTAGCTCAATGAGAACATCACTGACCTGTCAATAAGAGATTGATTGATTAACTACATTGTAAGGTTTACATGGATAAGAAAGCATGATGACATTTACTCCAAAGCATGTGCTCACATTATCTGAACTAGAAAATTCATCAACTCAGTAAGCCAACATCTCAAAGTCATTCTCAGCCAAGTTATTAAGAGTATCACCAAGATGAACCTTCATACACACAACAAGAGGGAGTTCTTCCATGTTAATAGAAGTCCAATGTTAAAGTTGACTGAAATTATATACTAGTGAGAAATATATAGTATGTTGAATTTTAGTTTATCCAACGTATACAAAGTTTGCATGTTGTAACGAATGTGTGCCCCAGACGTATTTTAAAACGTCTGGGAGGTGGCTCAGACGTCGGACAAGACGTCTGGGATCACAACCAGACGTCTGATAAGACGTCTGGGATAGTTTCAAGACGTCTGGAAATCCGTTATTTTCGACACACGCGAGTCGCCTGCGCGCCTGAGCGCGCAGACCGCATATTCCCTCTTTTCTCTGCGGCTGCAGGCGGCCTGCCGCCTTCTCTCTCTCCTCTCCGCGCGGCGTTAAAAGGGGCGCGCCTCCCCTCCCGTCTCCACCGTCTCCTCCTTCTTCTCCTTCCTGTGCGCGAGAGCGAGCGGACGCGAGGGCGGCAGCGGCGGCCGCAGTGAGCGCGGAGGTGCGGCATGCGAGGGCGGAGCTCTGCCGTGAGGGCGAGCTCGCCGGAGCGGTTTGGCCGGCTGGCGGAGGGCGCAGGGGGCGCGGAGCGACGCGGAGAGGGACCTGCTGCGGGCTGAGCAGCAGACGCGCGAGGTGCGACGCGGGCGGCGTCGCGAGCAGAGGCCGAGCAGGGTTCTGATTCTGGAAAAATTTCCAGAATCAGACGTCTGGGTTAATAGCCAGACGGCAAGGTCGACGTCTGTAAGATCATACAGACGTCTGAAAGGTGAGTTTCCGCTTTCTTCTTCCTTCTTGTCGACTGACCGTACTGAGGGAGGGGGGTTGGCTGTGCGCAGGTTCGCTGATTCGCCATCCTTTGCGAATCAGACGTCTGGAAGTTGTACCAGATGGCGGGAGTGACCTCCAGACGTCCGGAGGGACCATCGGACGTCTGGGATCTAGGCAGACGTCCCCGCAGACTTCTGGACGTCTGGGAAACCACGCTGAACAGGTAATTCTCTGATCCACTTTTTAAGACGTCTGGAAGGAGTTCCAGACGTCTGATTTTGCACAGTATCGTCTTTTTCGACCCGTTTAGGGCCCGTTCGGGCTCCGTTTTCCGCGATTCGAGTTGCGTTCTCTTCAGAATTAATTCCTCTACTCATCTACAGTAGCTATACACTGTTTTGAGACACTCCTTGTGTTTGATCCTTGTGACAGGATCTTGTTCGGTTGCAGTCTTGAGAGTCGCGGAGGCACGCGGGATTCCCGATCACGCCCCCATTACTCCCGTTGTACCTGGTAGAGTGGCTTAAGTTATTAGTAAAATCGGTTAAAGTATGAAACCATAACTAGAATCTAGGACATTGCATGAATCCTAGGAATGAGAAATGTATGGAATGATAGCTCCTAGGTGATGCATGAATCCTAGGGCTGGAAAACTAGTTGTATGCTAGATCCTAGGATGTGGCATGAATCTTAGGATGGAAAAACTAGTGGAATGTATAATACTGCAGTCTTGGAAAAATGGAAAGGAATATAAAGCTGCCTGTAATTTGAATTAACAGCTGCCTGTTATGAATAAAGAAACATGTTTGAGATCATGGATTTTGAGAACGTGAATCTGGAAAGTGAAACATATGATGTTCTGAGATAAAGAGCTGGAACAATACGGGGAATTAGGAGTGAAACTCCTGGAAAGAAAAAGGAATGGAACTGAGATGTAGTTTCTACTGTCTCTTGGGTACGCAGTACCAAGGGAAGTACCTGTACCTGTTTAGTGCAGAGTGGGGCCAGCCGCCCCAGGGACCCGGGGTTAGGATTGGCCGCTCTGTACCGACTTGTTGGCCCTCGTGTACATAGTACCGAGGAGAGCTAGTAGTGTTAGGAGAGTACTAGCTACCCCACGGGCCCCGGGGTTCTGCTAGCCTCCTTCACCGACTTGTTAGGCCCACTAGGGCAAACCAGGGTAGTCAGGCGAGGGTGCGCGGACTGTGGAGGGGCAAGGCCCCGGTTTGGTTACTGTGAAGGGGTTGGACCCCTGTTACTGAGACGGCTCTGCCCTGGTTCCGTGCTGTGCTTTGGGCGCACCCGTTAACGGAAACGACTGACCGCGTGCCAGTGCGGGCTAGCTACCTATGCGTTTATCGCGCGTGCCGTAGTCACCGTTACGTCTGTCAGTGACCTTGGGGTGGTTGACTGAGGGTAGGATCACCACGGGGGACTCTCCCGGCCAGGAGAGCACCACGTGCTACTTCTACTTTTGGAAAAGACTGCAATCAAGATCGTTCCCACGAGGACATTCGAGATCAAGTAAAGGATCTGAGAAATAAATGAAATAGTGAGAAAAATTGAAAGATGTGAATAAAGGAAGTAATAGAACATAACAGCTACTGTACACTCTACTGTTGCCTTTAGTTAGTTTGCCACTCTACTCAGCGTTTTGCTGACGTGTTACACTCGTTACCCTTTTCAGGACCAGGTGTTGAGCAGCCAGGGTCGGCGGCTGCAGAGGACGCTGGGCCGAGTAGGGTCCAGTAGAGTTACCACAGCCTTTTGTACCTCTTTTGTTTCTGTTCTAGTGAGTAGTTTTTGTTTCCGCTGTACCTTCTTTACCTGCAGTTCTTGTTATATGATAAATGTTGTTTTACTGTTGTGGTGGTACCTACTGTAGTAGTTTCTTTCCTTACTGTTGTACTTTCTTACTGTTAGTTATATTCATGCTGAATGTAGTTTATTTTACTGTCTTTTGGTTACTTCCTCGTTGGACGACTAGGTCTTAGGATTAGTCGAGTCGGTCCGGTTCTCGTGTCTCGTAGGGACTCGGGAACCGGGTCGTTACAAGATGGGATCAGAGCAAGGTCGTCCCGAGAAGTGAATCAACTGACTGGAAAATAACCAATTCACATGTTTATAGCTAGAGTAGCCACCACAACATATCTCTTGACATGAGCTCTTAGAAGTTTTGTTAGGTACCGTCTGTTTTGACGTTTCCGTTTCGTTTCGCGTCTCCTTGCAGGAGATGCCTCGTCGCGGGACTGGCGAGACTGGCCGCGGGCGCGGCCGAGGGCGAGGTCGGCGAGGTGGACGTGCTGTCGTTGACGTCTCGGTGGACCAGCCACCACTCCCTAGCGTCCAAGCCCAGGACCTCGCCAGACTGATACGGGATATTGTACGAGAGGAGCTCCACCCACCGCCTCGAGCACCTCCTCCTGGGGTTGCAGAGGGGGAGTCCTCTGTGGGACCACGCGACAGACGCGGCGCTGGACACGAGGGAGGGGATGGGCCCCTGCCGCCCCCACCTTCCTCCGACACTTCTGTACACGAGGCACCTTCGCTTGGAGGTGCACCAGCACCTCCCCTACAGCGCCACTTCGAGCTTTTCGGACAGTTCCGGAAGCTGAAGCCCCCCTCCTTCAAGGGGGATGAGGACCCGACCGAGGCAGAGGACTGGCTTGAGCAGCTGGAGAAGATCTTCGACACCCTTCGTCCCCCGGTGGAGTGCCGCGTGGCCTTTGCCACGTACCAGCTGGAGAGTGCGGCACACCGGTGGTGGAGGGCGGTCCGGGGACAGGAGAGGGACGAGCCGACGTGGGACCAGTTCGTCACCCTCTTCTGCGAGCAGTACTTTCCCCAGACGTGGCAGGACCAGAGGAGGCGGGAGTTCCACACTCTCCGCCAAGGGACGATGACCGTGAGCGCGTACCGCACCCGTTTCTTGGAGCTGTCCCGCTTTGCAGCGACAGCGGTAGCCACTGAGGAGGAGCGCCTTTGGAGGTTCACCGAGGGGCTCCGGCCTGCGATCCGGGGGTATGTCAAACCCCTGAAGCTGCCGACGTTTTCGAGGGTGGTAGAGGCAGCTATGACTTACGAGGAGACCAACCCGTCCGCGCGAGAGACCGACGGCGGGCGGAAGAGGCCCTTTCAGCCAGACTTCTCACAGGGCTGGCGAGAACGGAGACACGTGACGTCCGCAGGAGAGCCGTCACGTTGTGCAGGGCCATCAGTGGCCTTTGGGGGCCCTCGACAGGGGCCAGTCGCCAGCACCGGACCCCAGCCTAGCCGACAGCAGGGACTCACTGAGGGCGGGAGTCGGGTTCCCCTCTGCTACCAGTGTGGCCAGCCGGGCCACGTCAGGAGGGACTGCCCATCTAGGGCAGGAGGTCAGCAGATACTTCCCGTGCAGAGCACTGGAGGGCGTGCAGGAGGCCGCGGTTCCCAAGCACGAGGAGGAGGACAGCAGTCGCGAGGAGGGTACCGGCCAGCACCTACCCGTCCGACGCAGAGTGTGGCTGCTTCGTCCGCACCTAGAGCTGAGGGGCGTATCAACGCCCTAACACACAGGGACGCCAGAGCATCGGGATCCGTGGTAGCAGGTATGGTTTCAGTTTCTGGCAGACTCGTTTACACACTTTTCGATTCCGGCGCTACGCACTCGTTTGTCGCAGCCAGTTTCGCAGTTAGTTTGGACCAGGATTATACACTGTTAGAGAATCCGTTCGTAATCAGAGGTCCGAGTGGTCAGCTGTTTGTAGCTGAGGAGGTGTACACGGGTTGCGGGGTCAGCATCGGGGGACATAGCCTGCCAGCTGACCTGATTATGATACAGATGGAGGACTTTGGAGTGATTCTGGGGATGGATTGGCTGTCCGCTTACCACGCCTTGGTAGACTGTTTTGAGAGGAAGATTGTCTTCTCCATTCCGAAGTTGCCTTCTTTCGAGTTTCACGGGCAGCCAGTGGACGGAGGTTTCAGGTGCATTTCGGCACTTCGGGCGGCGAGACTTTTGAGCCAGGGGTGTGAGGGCTTCCTAGCTTGTGTGGTGGCAGAGCACAGCCCCGTGGCAGACTTCGAGAGCATCCCGGTGGTCAGAGAGTACCCCGACGTGTTTCCAGACGAGTTACCAGGACTACAGCCCGAGCGTGAGATCGAGTTTGAGATCTCACTAGTACCAGGGACCAGCCCCATCTCCACCGCGCCATACAGAATGGCACCGCTTGAGCTGCGAGAGCTCAAGTCCCAGTTGCAGGACCTTTTGGAGAAAGGTTTCGTGAGGCCCAGTGCGTCTCCCTGGGGAGCCCCGGTACTGTTTGTGAAGAAGAAGGATGGGACCCTACGCCTTTGTGTGGACTACCGACAGCTGAATAGGGTCACCATCAAGAACAGATATCCGCTGCCGAGGATCGACGATTTGTTTGACCAGTTGCGGGGTGCCACGGTGTTTTCCAAGATCGACTTGAGGTCTGGATACCACCAGTTGAGGATCAGGGAGACCGACGTCTCCAAGACAGCTTTCCGCACCCGGTACGGACACTACGAGTTTTTGGTCATGCCGTTTGGGCTGACCAATGCCCCCGCTGCTTTCATGGACCTGATGAACCGGGTGTTTAGACCGTACTTGGACCAGTTTGTGGTGGTTTTCATAGATGATGTACTCATCTATTCTAGAGATCGGACGCAGCACGGACAGCACTTGCGGATGGTTCTGGACACTCTGAGACGACGCAGGCTGTACGCCAAATACAGCAAGTGCGAGTTCTGGTTGAGGGAGGTGACCTTTTTGGGTCATGTGATCTCTGGAGACGGCCTGGCGGTGGACCCCGCCAAGGTCGAGGCAGTGCTCAGGTGGGAGAGACCGCGTTCAGTCACTGAGATTCGCAGTTTCCTGGGACTGGCAGGTTACTACAGACGGTTCATCAGAGGGTTTTCGCAGATTGCACGTCCTATGACAGTTGACCCGGAAGGACGTGCCTTTCGCTTGGACAGACGCCTGTGAGGCGTGTTTTCTGGAGCTGAAGGAGAGGTTGGCCTCGGCTCCCGTGCTCACCATCCCTGACAGTAGTGGCGGGTTCGTTGTGTACACGGACGCTTCCTTGCAGGGGTTAGGAGGTGTGCTCATGCAGAGGGGTCACGTGGTCGCTTACGCTTCGCGGCAACTGAAACCCCATGAGCATACCTACCCTACCCACGATCTAGAGTTGGCAGCTGTTGTCTTCGCGCTGAAGACATGGAGGCACTACTTGTACGGTGAGGCCTTCGAGATTTTTACAGATCACAAGAGCCTCAGATATCTTTTTGACCAGAAGGAGCTCAACATGAGACAGAGACGTTGGTTGGAGCTCCTGAAGGACTACGACTGCAGCATCTCCTACCACCCGGGAAAGGCCAATGTGGTGGCTGACGCCTTGAGCCGTAAGGCGCCCGCACGCTTGGCCAGTCTACAGTTACAGAGTTGGAGCCTTTGGAGGAGGTGGGTAGTTGGCGAGCTCTAGAGTTACGAGGGTACTGTGGGGCAGTGACGGTGACACGGCAGACCAGGCCAGAGTTGATAGACCGCATCATCACGGGACAGATGGCCGATCCGTACTTGCAGTCTTTGCGCGACAGAGTACTATCAGGGGACCCAGGGGACTTCTCTTTCACAGACCAGGTGTTACGCTTGAGGGGACGGTTGTGCGTCCCCAGAGACGAGGAGCTGTTGAGAG
The DNA here is from genome assembly GCA_037157565.1 of Thalassia testudinum. Classification (NCBI taxonomy): domain Eukaryota; kingdom Viridiplantae; phylum Streptophyta; class Magnoliopsida; order Alismatales; family Hydrocharitaceae; genus Thalassia; species Thalassia testudinum. Next base: position 64,029,248 of record JAZHRO010000025.1, on the reverse strand, counting down.
AGCTCCTGACTGAGGCACACGGTTCCAGATTCACCATACATCCCGGAAACACGAAAATGTACCATGACTTGAGACGCGAGTTCTGGTGGAGAGGGATGAAGCGGGATGTGGGTGAGTTCGTGCAGCAGTGCTTAGTGTGCCAGCAGGTGAAAGCCGAGCATCAGAGGCCTGCAGGGCCGCTTCAGCCGCTTCCAGTGCCAGAGTGGAAGTGGGAGAGCATCACCATGGACTTGGTGGTGGGCTTACCTGTTACCCAGCGAGGACACGACGCAGTCTGGGTAATAGTGGATAGATTGACGAAGACGGCACGATTCTTGCCGATCCGAGTCACTTTGGGACCAGCACAGTTGGCAAAGAGGTATATCCGTGATGTGGTGCGACTACACGGAGTTCCGCGGGAGATCGTATCCGACCGGGATACCCGCTTTACGTCCCAGTTTTGGGCTGAGTTTCAGCAGGCTTTGGGGACGAGGTTGAGGTTTAGCACGGCTTACCACCCCTAGACGGACGAACAGTCGGAACGCACGATACAGACACTTGAGGACCTTTTGCGTGCCTGTGTACTAGACTGGAGGGGCTCTTGGGAGGAGCACCTGCCCCTGGCGGAGTTTGCATACAACAACAGTTATCACTCGAGCATCGGCATGGCTCCCTACGAGGCTCTGTACGGACGGAAATGCACGACACCCTTGAGTTGGGTTGAGGTGGGGACCAAGTGGGAGGTTGGCCCCAGGTTGATCCGGCAGAGTCAGGAGGTAGTTGAGCAAATCCACAGACGACTCCGCACTGTCAGGAGCAGACAAAAGAGCTACGCAGATCGCAGACGCAGAGAGGTGCAGTTCGAGGTTGGGGACCACGTCTTCCTTCGTGTTTCGCCCATGAAGGGCTTACAGCGGTTTGGGGTGAGAGGGAAGCTCGCGCCGAGGTTCGTGGGGCCCTTCGAGGTCCTGGAGCGGGTTGGACCCGTTGCTTACAGACTTGCCCTTCCCCCGCAGCTTTCTGGTGTGCACGACGTGTTCCACGTGTCCAACCTCAGGAAGTACGTAGCCGATCCCAGCCACGTACTGAGTCACGAGAGCGTCGAGGTGAGCGACGACCTGACCTACCCCGAGCGGCCAGTGCAGATCCTAGACCGAGCCGTCCGCAGGTTGAGACAAAAGCAAGTACCCCTGGTAAAGGTTTTGTGGATGAGCCAGCGGTACGAGGAGGCTACCTGGGAGCCTGAGGCGGCAATGCGGGAGCGGTACCCAGAGCTTTTCGCGGGTACGTCTTTTCGGACCGGCTTCGGTCCTCTTTGAGTTTGTTATGGTTATTTGGACATCTTTTTCCCGCACCCTAGTTGGCGTAAGTTTCGGGGACGAAACTTCCTTTGAGTTTGTTATATTGTAACGAATGTGTGCCCCAGACGTATTTTAAGACGTCTGGGAGGTGGCCCAGACGTCGGACAAGACGTCTGGGATCACAACCAGACGTCTGGGATAGTTTCAAGACGTCTGGAAATCCGTTATTTTCGACACACGCGAGTCGCCTGCGCGCCTGAGCGCGCAGACCGCATATTCCCTCTTTTCTCTGCGGCTGCAGGCGGCCTGCCGCCTTCTCTCTCTCCTCTCCGCGCGGCGTTAAAAGGGGCGCGCCTCCCCTCCCGTCTCCACCGTCTCCTCCTTCTTCTCCTTCCTGTGCGCGAGAGCGAGCGGACGCGAGGGCGGCAGCGGCGGCCGCAGTGAGCGCGGAGGTGCGGCGTGCGAGGGCGGAGCTCTGCCGTGAGGGCGAGCTCGCCGGAGCGGTTTGGCCGGCTGGCGGAGGGCGCAGGGGGCGCGGATCGACGCGGAGAGGGACCTGCTGCGGGCTGAGCAGCAGACGCGCGAGGTGCGACGCGGGCAACGTCGCGAGCGGAGGCCGAGCAGGGTTCTGATTCTGGAAAAATTCCAGAATCAGACGTCTGGGTTGATAGCCAGACGGCAAGGTCGACGTCTGTAAGATCATACAGACGTCTGAAAGGTGAGTTTACGCTTTCTTCTTCCTTCTTGTCGACTGACCGTACTGAGGGAGGGGGGTTGGCTGTGCGCAGGTTCGCTGATTCGCCATCCTTTGCGAATCAGACGTCTGGAAGTTGTACCAGACGGCGGGAGTGACCTCCAGACGTCCGGAGGGACCATCGGACGTCTGGGATCTAGGCAGACGTCCCCGCAGACTTCTGGACGTCTGGGAAACCACGCTGAACAGGTAATTCTCTGATCCACTTTTTAAGACGTCTGGAAGGAGCTCCAGACGTCTGATTTTGCACAGTATCGTCTTTTTCGACCCGTTTAGGGTCCGTTCGGGCTCCGTTTTCCGCGATTCGAGTTGCGTTCTCTTCAGAATTAATTCCTCTACTCATCTACAGTAGCTATACACTGTTTTGAGACACTCCTTGTGTTTGATCCTTGTGACAGGATCTTGTTCGGTTGCAGTCTTGAGAGTCGCGGAGGCACGCGGGATTCCCGATCACGCCCCCATTACTCCCGTTGTACCTGGTAGAGTGGCTTAAGTTATTAGTAAAATCTGTTAAAGTATGAAACCATAACTAGAATCTAGGACATTGCATGAATCCTAGGAATGAGAAATGTATGGAATGATAGCTCCTAGGTGATGCATGAATCCTAGGGCTGGAAAACTAGTTGTATGCTAGATCTTAGGATGTGGCATGAATCTTAGGATGGAAAAACTAGTGGAATGTATAATACTGCAGTCTTGGAAAAATGGAAAGGAATATAAAGCTGCCTGTAATTTGAATTAACAGCTGCCTGTTATGAATAAAGAAACATGTTTGAGATCATGGATTTTGAGAACGTGAATCTGGAAAGTGAAACATATGATGTTCTGAGATAAAGAGCTGGAACCCTACGGGGAATTAGGAGTGGAACTCCTGGAAAGAAAAAGGAATGGAACTGAGATGTAGTTTCTACTGTCTCTTGGGTACGCAGTACCAAGGGAAGTACCTGTACCTGTTTAGTGCAGAGTGGGGCCAGCCGCCCTAGGGACCCGGTGTTAGGATTGGCCGCTCTGTACCGACTTGTTGGCCCTCGTGTACGTAGTACCGAGGAGAGCTAGTAGTGTTAGGAGAGTACTAGCTACCCCACGGGCCCCGGGGTTCTGCTAGCCTCCTTCACCGACTTGTTAGGCCCACTAGGGCAAACCAGGGTAGTCAGGCGAGGGTGCGCGGACTGTGGAGGGGCAAGGCCCCGGTTTGGTTACTGTGGAGGGGTTGGACCCCTGTTACTGAGAGGGCTCTGCCCTGGTTCCGTGCTGTGCTTTGGGTGCACCCGTTAACGGAAACGACTGACCGCGTGCCAGTGCGGGCTAGCTACCTATGCGTTTATCGCGCGTGCCGTAGTCACCGTTACGTCTGTCAGTGACCTTGGGGTGGTTGACTGAGGGTAGGATCACCACGGGGGACTCTCCCGACCAGGAGAGCACCACGTGCTACTTCTACTTTTGGAAAAGACTGCAATCAAGATCGTTCCCACGAGGACATTCGAGATCAAGTAAATGATCTAAGAAATAAATGAAATAGTGAGAAAAATTGAAAGATGTGAATAAAGGAAGTAATAGAACATAACAGCTACTGTACACTCTACTGTTGCCTTTAGTTAGTTTGCCACTCTACTCAGCGTTTTGCTGACGTGTTACACTCGTTACCCTTTTTAGGACCAGGTGTTGAGCAACCAGGGTCGACGGCTGCAGAGGACGCTGGGCCGAGTAGGGTCCAGTAGAGTTACCACAGCCTTTTGTACCTCTTTTGTTTCTGTTCTAGTGAGTAGTTTTTGTTTCCGCTGTACCTTCTTTACCTGCAGTTCTTGTTATATGATAAATGTTATTTTACTGTTGTGGTAGTACCTACTGTAGTAGTTTCTTTCCTTACTGCTGTACTTTCTTACTGTTAGTTATATTCATGCTGAATGTGGTTTATTTTACTGTCTTTTGGTTACTTCCTCGTTGGACGACTAGGTCTTGGGATTAGTCGAGTCGGTCCGGTTCTCGTGTCTCGTAGGGACTCGGGAACCAGATCGTTACACATGTGATGGAATAAAACTACTAAAAACAAAATTACATGATTGCATACAAATTCAAGTATCTATAAATTTTCAATGCTTTTTTTAATTTAAAATGATGTTAACAATCTCCACTGCCTAGAACATGTGTTTCATAGCTTTTAAATCTAGTAGAGGAATGCAAATCTTCTTGTTCAAACACCTACGGATTGCCTACAAGATTTGTCAAAATGAGTAAGAATTGAAGATATCTCAAGGAAACAAAAGAATAAAAATTATTGCCTCAGTTAGTTTGGTTGGGAGTATATATAGTACATATGTTATGACTCCACTTATCATAGAATTAAAATTCCAAGATTTGGTGGGAAAAATGAGCAAGTCACATACTCCTATTTTGTTTCTCTCCATCCACCACTTACTACTCATACAAACCCAGTATCTAACTAAACAAGAAATAAGATTACCCTACTTGCAACAAGTTGTCTAGGAGTGATAAATCCCTCAAAAAAATAGGCCTAAGAACTGCAAGGAAAGTATGTATTACTTGATCAAGAGCCTATGGAGTATTTGTAGCTATGAGAACAAGAACCTTTTGGTCATTATTACCAACACCTTGTGGAGAATAAATGATTATTAGAAAGCAATAAAATATGATTAGAAAAATATACAAATTGAAGTTGTTAATATAATGATTACCCCTGCTACATCTTTAATCTTAAAATACTATAGAAAAATTAAGATATTAATAATAAGTCATTAATGCGAATTTAATTAGAATTACCTTGTACCATCATTTTAAGCCCTTCTTTGTTTCGTCTGTTTATTTCACCCTCTTGCCTCAAAACGACATTGTCAATAAAGTCAGTACACTCCCATGAATAAATATCCTAAGATAGATATATCATTGTAAATTGTTAATATTATAGTTATTTTAGTTCTTATATTTGTTGGAATAGTACAAATATTTACCTTGACCGCTCATAAGAGGTTTTTCTCTTTGCTCATTTTGCAACCCTCTAATCCAACAATGCCAAAGGAACATAGGGATGTAGGATCGTTACTAATTAACTAGTGAACTCCTGTGAGGAAGGCCCAACTATATAGCCCTATTTAACAAATAGTAGAGTCTAATGTTTCCTAAAATATAAACCCTCAAAACCCTTATCAACAACCTTCCTCCAATAAGATAGTGCTATAAGAAATTTAAAAAGGTATTATGAATAACTTCAATAAGTACCTTGAGTAAAAGAAAAAATTTTAGTCATTACGATTATCATGTTATACATGCAAGTGTGAAACCAAAATAGCTGGTTGGAGTAATCAAGGAATTGCTATGCCTTGTGTGTGATATGCATTGCACATTTTGCAGGACATTTAACAACTAATTGTGTAAAGAAAAAAATACAAAACTATAATTGAAGTAATAAAAGTATAAATACTAAAATTTAGATGATGATATTATCCATTTTTGGGGGGAAAATACAATTACCTCATACGATGATATTATCCACTAATTCATGGCTAAAGGATAGATTTGGGTTACAATGGACAATAGGAAAGGTTAAACAACGACCAATGGTTTGTTTATGACTACAAAGAGTCAAAGTTCTCGATCTATTGAAAAGATAGTGGACCTGTAGTAAACTCTTAGTGGAAATAGCAACATGAAAACCAATTCTTGCTAATGTACTTTTGGTTGAGAAAGAAGTGGATTTTACCTCAAGCAAGCTCAACCCAGTGGGATATCACAAGCTAATTAGGTGAAAGATTTAGGACAAAGCAAGGCATGAAAATGCCCTTCATAGTAAATAAGTACTTTGTAGTTTTTAATGAGGATTACAAAAGATAAACAATTGTAACGAGGCCTAAAGGTACCTCTTGGTTTTCTACATATCAATACAAGTAGAGTGATAGGTACGCTTTTTTGATATTTTCAACAATGTACATGAACTCTAATTTGCAATCAAAGACTAGATCCTAAGAAATAAATAAAAGCACCAATTTTATATAACAAGACTACATCTTATGATTGAGAGCTTTCGATTAGCTTTGGCAACCATAATCAATACAATGCTGGAGGATGCATGCACATAACAAGAATCGATAAATGAATTACTTATAAAGAGCTTCATTAGATTTAAATGAGTCATAGAGTTTCTATGTGCCCTCACATTACTCTCCAATACTCCCCCCATGTAAGGAACAAAGACATGATGAGGTTTGGATGCACATAATCAAAGTAGACCCAATGCAAGATCTTTCATTAGCAAACCAAAATCATTACATGCATAAAAATCCTTCTTAATAAGAACAAAAACTTGTATCATAAAAATTGCCAATTAGAAAACTAACTGAGAATTTTGTAGAGAAGAATCAATCATGTGACTGGATTATTATATCTTGCCATTTCTAGGTTAAGCATAACCTTTTGCACATCAAGATCCATGAATGTAGATCTCTCAGCCATTGACCATCTATACACAACTCTGGAAAAGATCAAAACATTTGCACACACGTCAATCCACATTGATTTGTTGTTCCACCCACCAACAATACATTTACACCAAAGTGAATAATGCCAAGAGGGGAAAAAAGAAGAAAAAGAAAATTATTTACTTCAGTAGATCTAGTGTCCTATATACCATAATGTTCCACGAAATTGGAAGGGGCTTTGTTCATGGGGGATTGGTAGTGGCTTGTAAGGGGCTTTGTTCAACAAGTGGTGACGATTTAGAATGGTACTTTAGGGCATTAGGCTTTTAAGTAGTGAGAAGCGAAGGAAGAGGAGGTGGTGAAGAGAGAGGAGGAGAGGAGAGGTGGTACCTGGATGATGAGGAGGAAACCAATCATGGTGGGTAGCTACTTAAGATTGGAGACACCAATATGCAATTAGATGGAAGGAAGAAGGGGATCCCAATTTAGGGAAGGCGTCGCTATGTGTGATTGGGAGTAGGAAGAAGGGGGGAAGGAAAAGGGGCATTCAAGGATGGCGTCATCAGAAAGAAAATTTGAGAACCTTTTTTAAGTAACGGGCATAAATTATCGTATACCTTCTTTTTAAGCACTTCTCCACTTTGCTTGTTTATTTCACCTGCTTGCTTCAAAATTGCATTGTTGGTGAAGTCATTACGCTCCCATGAGTAAATCTCCAGAGATAAATATATCATACTAAACTGTTAATATTATAATTAATTTAGTTCTTATATTTGTTGGAATAGTAAACATGTTTACCTCGATTGCTTGTAGGAGATTTTCTCTTTGCTTATTTGTTGCAACACTCCAATCCAATAATGTCAAAGGGATGCAAGGCCATACTACATAACTTGATTAATTAAACTATAGAGTTTGATGTTTCCAAAAGATAAAACCTCAAAATCTTTATTAACAACTTTCCTCCTGTATGCTACCAAAAATTGAAAAAGTTATATCAACAATTTTTGTAAGTACCATGAATAAAAGAAAAGGTGTTGCCATTACAATTATTTTGTTAGAGATGCACATTTCCAACCAAAATGGTTAGTAGGAGTAGAGGCATTGCTATGCCTTAGGTATGATATGTGTTGCTCGTGTTGTGTGCTTACCATCTACATGATATTTGAAAATTCATTATGTGAAGAAAAAAATACGATATTTTGATTAAAATATAAAAGTATAAATGCTAAAATTTAAATGGAAACCCATCCCCTCTATCATCATCATAACCTTCACTATCATCAAAACCCACCTAGAATTTTAGGCTTTTGATCATGATGTGTGGAATTTATTTTATACTATTGTGCAAACATGTTTATTTGATTATATATTGATACAAACTTACTCTTGCTAAAAAAAGCAAACGGTAAAGGCATGTACTTAAATGCAAAACTCAGAATGATTGCTACCAAACACCATATGTGCATCAAATCCTCTAGACGTGCATCAAAATTATTGAAATAGATAAACCAACACCAAAATAAAACCATTGAGAAGGAAATGGTTGAATCAAACCCTTTCGAGCACGATGTGCATTAACCATCCGTAGATATCATTCTTTTTTTTTTTTTAGCTACTACCCACAATTGAATTTGCCCCCTTACGAATGCATGGAATAAAATGTGTAAAAGTAATCAATTGTTACATGGTGATAAAATTTGGGAAAAGAAATGAAAGGAAGTTAGTGGATCGACTTATCTCATCTTACGCTCAAATCATCAAGGCTTTTCTGTGGCAAGTGCATATCTTTCACTTAGATAAACCTCAGAAACTAATGCATTTCATCAACCCAAACACACATTAGTATGAAGAGAGAAGGAGTATGATCTAGAAATTAAAAATTACAAAGAAATAGTTATATCTTCTTTAGAGGCATTTTTCTTGTAAGTGTTCCCCGAATCATTCGAAGCAATCACGTCTCAAAGATCTCACGCCATCACAAAACCAAAACATAACCAAAAAATTTTAAAAAAAATATGGACCGAAAGAAATGGAATACCATATATATTTTACAGGGTATATTCGTTGCACCTTCGGAATTTAGAAATGAAAGGCTATTTATGAGCGTGAACTCCTGCGACGGTGTCCCTATGTAGAGCCACATCATGTAGTACCTACAAGAGGAGATCAAAAGCACCATCCATGGTACCAATTAGTCAAGAGGACATCGCAGAGCCTTATATGGGCACAGGAAGGCTCCACCTTCTACAAGTGCCAAAAAGATCAAAGATTTGGGGTAGATTTTGCAGGCCTGATTGGTAGGGTTTATTACCTCTACAAGGATCGTTAAAGGACTAAAGGGGGAGCTTCTTGAGGTTTAAGGTTTTAGGTTGGTTGTTTTCAGTTGGAATCAAAGAAGGCCTCGAAACGTCAAAAGGGGGAGGAACAGAATGTGGTACTGCAGTTTAAATGCAATCCATCCATGGGGTTTGTTGGCACAAGTAGTAGGAGGAAAGGAGGGGAAAGGAGAGGGACTACCTGGATGGAGAGGGGAAATCCGGTTGTGGCACACGATCGCTGGGAGGAACGAGATTGGAGATGGCACACGATTAGAGGGAAGCGAGAAGGGGATCGCGATTTGGGGAAAGCTAGTTGTCGCTGCTTGCACTTGAAAAAAGTGAGAAGCGGAAGACAGAGGCACGCAAGTTGAGAATAGGCGGGATTAAGGAAAAATATGTGGAAACTTCTTTTTCAAGTAATGTATGGGTATCCGGTATGGTTCCACCCAACCGTAACGAACGAGTGTCCTAAATAACTTTCATTGTTGTGGTGGTATTTGGGACAGTTTCACTTAATCATATCAATTAAGTATTTCTAAAAATTATAATAAAAAATATATCTCACGTTTATTTTTCATTAAGATTAATTATCAATCATCAAAATATTTTTTTATTACTGATGTTTCTTTTTAAAAAATTAAAATAATAATACATATTGTACATATAGAAGCAATTATTTTTGTAAGAATACTGATCATTATTTGACGAGGAATATCAGTGACATATGAATTTTTTACCTTTAAATTATAAATGTAGTGGCATATATATTTGTTATTAAAATAAATTATCTTCTGCAAAAATACTATAGTGGCATATTAAAAAATTTACTATTAAATCAGAAGTAATAGTGACAAATATATTAAATGTCACTATTCAATTTACCACTAAATATCATTTTTCTTATAGTAACCTAGGAAATAGGTGGTATCAACAGGGAAATTGGAGAGTAGGATGACTTGCTATGCTTAATTCAACTCACCATCTTTGACTTATTCTGTCATAATTAAAAAATCCAATATTATCCGCAAACATTCTCATTGACACATCAAGAATTCCAATCATAATGGGATTAGTAAAGTCAAAATAATATTAAACCAAATCAACTTGCGTGAGAAGATAACTCTTGCCATCTATGCTCTTTAAACATCTATGCTGCTCTTGCCATCAACATTGTAGTTAGGACACATGGTACATATATCCATACACAAATATCTCATACATACATAGTTATTAGATTATTTCTTGATCATACATAACAATTGTCCAATAGCAGAAAAGACATTGGGTTACTTATGCAACTTTTGTCTAATTTTGGAAAATACTTTAATTTGATTTAGTTTGAAATTTAAGACCAACAGAACCCAGAAAAATGCTTCAATCCCAATTCCAACTCAATGGGATTTGATAATCATCTGGGAAGAGAAGGGAATGAGATTACCTTAGCTCAATTTGTTCATGGAAGTTATGATGCATGTAAGCATGCATGCGTTGTAATGTGGAACACATATAAGATTGCATTCTAAGCTCATTATTTATGTATGGGAGGGCACTTCTGAATCAGACATCTTTAACATCCTTTCGATGCATAAACTTCATTATGCTCCTAGATTTGAGAGACTCATTTACTACCTACATGGGCACACAACTAATAACAATCACTACCCATTATCATCATAGAAGTGGTGAAAACTTTATTAAGTTGGTGGCCTTTAGGTATAACATGGAATGGTGCATTACTCACCATTAACTTCAGCTTCCTTTTCTTGACTATGTTGTCAAGCTAGTCATAGCACAAAATCTAATCAGCCAGTCCAATAAAAAAGAAAGCCATTCTAATTCTGAGGGCCTAACGAATTAATTGAGCAATAAACTATGACCATACACTACCAAGACATAAACAAGAACTAGAAGGAACACTTGCAACCATTAAAATATTAGTAATTCCTTCCAAAAGGACACACCAAATTATTTGAAAATAAACCATATAAACATGAACTAGAGAACATTCTTTAACCATTAGAATGCTAATAATATGTTCCCATAGGACCACAATGAACTAGTTCAACAATAAATAATGACCACATTAACAAGTCATAGACATAAATTATTAACCAGGAAACAACAGCATATTTACAAACAAATTAGCATATGTAGAAAAAGTAATTTAAATAAACTAAAAAGCAAAGGAATGTAAAAGCTAGCATTTTCCAAATTGCACAACAATCAATATCCAAATGATTAATACAAAGCACCTACTCTTTCTCAAATCATATTGCTAGATATGGAATCAAAACAATTGAACCCTTTCCTCAATCAAACTCCATCTGACACACTATAAGAATTTAAAATCCAAAAAATACAAGGCAAAAAAGAATCAAACGAGTGAAGTAAGGTGAAACTAAAGTTATTTGCTACAATTTCATTAAATAGCATAATTGCCAATCAGAAATTGACTTGCATCATCATATCAACATCTAATTCCAAAATATGGACTGGCTCCCCTCTTATTTTATTTCTTGAACACTATTAATCCTCGACGATCAAGCCAATTCCTTTAATCTACAACAACCAAAACCACTTGTGTAAATAACATTAGGGCACAAAACCTAGACCAAATTAGTTGGTAATGTGTTAAATTCCATGATTACCTGTATTGTTTCCTCTTGAAGTGAGCAAAATCCTTGGTTCAACCTCTCAACAAGCAAATTAAAAACCAAGCTTAGTGGATGGAACAGTAGAGCTTTTCCTCAAGTTGGACACATAGTGTTGATTAAATCCTCTCTTGCTTCCTTACCAATTCATCTCTTGTCAGTGGCAACATTACTCAGTTAGACTTGTAAGTCCTTAGACAAACACATTAGGAACTTTTGGTGGGGGTATCAATAGGACACAAAGCACTGCCATGTAAAAGCTTGGAGCAAAATCACAACACCTAAAAGTCAAGGAGGCTTGGGTTTCAAAGATACAACTTTTAAAGTAGCTCTGGCGCATTATCATGAATGAAGGGGGAACTGGTGAGATCCATAGTGCAATCCAAATGCTTTGAACATGGAGAATTTCGGGATGCACAAAACAAAAAAGCTTCCTCTAAACTGTAGAATGAGTTGTGGAACCTCTTAGAGATTTTATTCAATAACACCCATTTGTAGATCCCTACTTGGAGCGGGTGATATCAGCGTGACGTAAAAATGTGGAATTAAAATATAGCAATCTCACAAAATAGACAATCACATAATGTACACAATGATTTTTAGGTGGAAACCCAAACCAGGTGAAAACCACCACCTAACCCTCTCGAGTTAGGATTTTCCGATCAACCAAGTTGATCAAATCCACTAACGTACTACTTAAACGAGGGTAGTACAACCTCAAATACAATCACGCTACTTTATACAAGGGTAGCATACCTCAAACCCCTTCTCTTCCGTAACGAATGTGTGCCCCAGACGTATTTTAAGACGTCTGGGAGGTGGCTCAAACGTCGGACAAGACGTCTGGGATCACAACCAGACGTCTGGGATAGTTTCAAGACGTCTGGAAATCTGTTATTTTCGACACACGCGAGTCGCCTGCGCGCCTGAGCGCGCAGGCCGCATATTCCCTCTTTTCTCTGCGGCTGCAGGCGGCCAGCCGCCTTCTCTCTCTCCTCTCCGCGCGGCGTTAAAAGGGGCGCGCCTTCCCTCCCGTCCCCACCGTCTCCTCCTTCTTCTCCTTCCTGTGCGCGAGAGCGAGCGGACGCGAGGGCGGCAGCGGCGGCCGCAGTGAGCGCGGAGGTGCGGCGTGCGAGGGCGGAGCTCTGCCGTGAGGGCGAGCTCGCCGGAGCGGCTTGGCCGGCCGACGGAGGGCGCAGGGGGCGCGGAGCGACGCGGAGAGGGACCTGCTGCGGGCTGAGCAGCAGACGCGCGAGGTGCGACGCGGGCGGCGTCGCGAGCGAAGGCCGAGCAGGGCTCTGATTCTGGAAAAATTTCCAGAATCAGACGTCTGGGTTGATAGCCAGACGGCAAGGTCGACGTCTGTAAGATCATACAGACGTCTGAAAGGTGAGTTTCCGCTTTCTTCTTCCTTCTTGTCGACTGACCGTACTGAGGGAGGGGGGTTGGCTGTGCGCAGGTTCGCTGATTCGCCATCCTTTGCGAATCAGACGTCTGGAAGTTGTACCAGACGGCGGGAGTGACCTCCAGACGTCCGGAGGGACCATCGGACGTCTGGGATCTAGGCAGACGTCCCCGCAGACTTCTGGACGTCTGGGAAACCACGCTGAACAGGTAATTCTCTGATCCACTTTTTAAGACGTCTGGAAGGAGTTCCAGACGTCTGATTTTGCACAGTATCGTCTTTTTCGACCCGTTTAGGGCCCGTTCGGGCTCCGTTTTCCGCGATTCGAGTTGCGTTCTCTTCAGAATTAATTCCTCTACCCATCTACAGTAGATATACACTATTTTGAGACACTCCTTGTGTTTGATCCTTGTGATAGGACCTCGTTCGGTTGCAGTCTTGAGAGTCGCGGAGGCACGCGGGATTCCCGATCACGCCCCCATTACTCCCGTTGTACCTGGTAGAGTGGCTTAAGTTATTTTTAAAATCTGTTAAAGTATGGAACCATAACTAGAATCTAGGACATTGCATGAATCCTAGGAATGAGAAATGTATGGAATGATAGCTCCTAGGTGATGCATGAATCCTAGGGCTGGAAAACTAGTTGTATGTTAGATCCTAGGATGTGGCATGAATCTTAGGATGGAAAAACTAGTGGAATGTATAATACTGCAGTCTTGGAAAAATGGAAAGGAATATAAAGCTTCCTGTAATTTGAATTAACAGCTGCCTGTTATGAATAAAGAAACATGTTGAGATCATGGATTTTGAGAACGTGAATCTGGAAAGTGAAACATATGATGTTCTGAGATAAAGAGCTGGAACCCTACGGGGAATTAGGAGTGGAACTCCTGAAAAGAAAAAGGAATGGAACTGAGATGTAGTTTGTACTGTCTCTTGGGTACGCAGTACCAAGGGAAGTACCTGTACCTGTTTAGTGCAGAGTGGGGCCAGCCGCCCCAGGGACCCGGGGTTAGGATTGGCCGCTCTGTACCGACTTGTTGGCCCTCGTGTACGTAGTACCGAGGAGAGCTAGTAGTGTTAGGAGAGTACTAGCTACCCCACGGGCCCCGGGGTTCTGCTAGCCTCCTTCACCGACTTGTTAGGCCCACTAGGGCAAACCAGGGTAGTCAGGCGAGGGTGCGCGGACTGTGGAGGGGCAAGGCCCCGGTTTGGTTACTGTGAAGGGGTTGGACCCCTGTTACTGAGAGGGCTCTGCCCTGGTTCCGTGCTGTGCTTTGGGCGCACCCGTTAATGGAAACGACTGACCGCGTGCCAATGCGGGCTAGCTACCTGTGCGTTTATCGCGCGTGCCGTAGTCACCGTTACGTCTGTCAGTGACCTTGGGGTGGTTGACTGAGGGTAGGATCACCACGGGGGACTCTCCCGGCCAGGAGAGCACCACGTGGTACTTCTACTTTTGGAAAAGACTGCAATCAAGATCGTTTCCACGAGGACATTCGAGATCAAGTAAAGGATCTGAGAAATAAATGAAATAGTGAGAAAAATTGAAAGATGTGAATAAAGGAAGTAATAGAACATAACAGCTACTGTACACTCTACTGTTGCCTTTAGTTAGTTTGCCACTCTACTCAGCGTTTTGCTGACGTGTTACACTCGTTACCTTTTTCAGGACCAGGTGTTGAGCAGCCAGGGCCGGCGGCTGCAGAGGACGCTGAGCCGAGTAGGGTCCAGTAGAGTTACCACAGCCTTTTGTACTCCTTTTGTTTCTGTTCTAGTGAGTAGTTTTTGTTTCCGCTGTACCTTCTTTACCTGCAGTTCTTGTTATATGATAAATGTTGTTTTACTGTTGTGGTGGTACCTACTGTAGTAGTTTCTTTCCTTACTGCTGTACTTTCTTACTGTTAGTTATATTCATGCTGAATGTGGTTTATTTTACTGTCTTTTGGTTACTTCCTCGTTGGACGACTAGGTCTTGGGATTAGTCGAGTCGGTCCGGTTCTCGTGTCTCGTAGGGACTCGGGAACCGGGTCGTTACATCTTCAGGAGAAGGATTTTGTCTCACGAAGGAGACGGGAATTCGCAAAGCGAATACCCAACCAAATGACAAAGTAAATTACAAATAGTCCTATAGAGCCAACAAAGATATTCTAAAACTAAGCTTCTATTGGAGTAAGGATGCTTCCCTTTGGTGGAAGTGCGTCGACAACGTGGATGCATGAACTATGCGACGGCGCAACGGTGCTCTCGTGAACTATGGCGAGAGAGTGGGTGCGCAATTTGATCGATGCTCTCTAGATGTAGAAGTAGGCTTGGAGAGCAAGAGCTTTCTATTTAATCTTCTTTTTCTTGACAAAAGAGTGGAAAGTATGTGGCTAAGTGTGCCTTGGTGTATTCTAGGTGTATATTTGAGTGGCAAAGGCTCCCCTCTATTTATAGAGGCCTTAGGAAGGCTTTGGAAGGCTTTGGAAGGCTTCCATAACCGTTGGGTCCAAGCTCCAAGAAAATCAGGCTGAAGTCAGGATTAATCATTACACTAATAGGGTTATCAGACGTCTGATCCTGGCATCGGATGTTTGGAAAACCAGCTTAAGACGTCTGGGAACAAAATCAAACATCTAATTTTAGGCAGGTTTCTTTCCTGACTTGAATCAGATTGAAATAGGGTTCTAGTAGAAGTCTATCAGATGACATACAAGACGTCTGGACTGATGTCTGGACATCTGGAAACCTACTTTTCTGCAGGAATGGATTTCCAAGAGATTGCAACGACTATAAGATCTCTGAAAAGAGATTTTGGGTCAGCTGAGGCAAAACGGTCATTTATCAAATGTCTGGGAAAACTTACGAACGTTAGATAAGGCTCTAACAGTCATTTCCTTTAGTGTTTTGTAAGGCAGCCAACGACCCACTAATTGGACGTCTGGCAAAATCATCAGACGTCTTTTAAGACATCTGGATTAAGGTCTGGACATCTGATTTCATCAAATAGAACTAACTAAGTCCAGCCTAAACATAGTCGGACGTCTAAGTCAACATTCAGACGTCTTAAAAGTATTTATCTGACGTCTGATTTTCAGATTAGACATCTGAAAAGGCTGTTTGAACCCTATTTTGGTTTTCTAAGTTCTCTACAGAAAACCTAAGTATCCTAGGGTTGTGTAAGTGTTCCTAGGACTACTGTTAGGGTTCTTTGAGGCTCTTTAACATGAATCTAAGTAACAAAATAAAGAGCAACAAAAGAAACAAAATTACAACGATTACAAGGAAAGGAAATCTATCTTATTCTTCATCTCCTTCCTTCTTCAAGCCATCGCTCCTCGCGAAGCTCCTTTGTTCTCCGTCAAGCTCCTCCAATCTACCATGGATGCGAGCTCGAACTCCGTCTAACCATGTCTCCATTTGTAATTAACCTGAAATCTAAGACTCCAAGTGCAAATGTTAAATGACACGTGTTTTGTTATCATCAAAATAAATGATCGTGGTGCTCTAGCACCAACACCATTGACTAGTGGGAGATGGAAGACACAATAATATCTAGAGAGATGCTTGGATGGAAGAATTCCAGGATTGAATCATAACACCCTTGTTCATATGGCAAATTTGTTAAATCCTCAAAGACAATGGAAACATCATAGCAAACCCACTCTTTCCATGCAAACACAAAATATGAAGTAAGCAGATCTGATATGGTTCCATGTAACATCAAAAATAATCACTAGATAGAATAATGTCAACAAGTTGGGCTTCTCAAGGGAAAAATAGAACAACTTTATTGATAGAACTCATCTTCCACACTAGCATTTTTTAGGGGTGAAGGATGATTAACCAAGCACAATGATCATCTAAAAGAATTAATCAATCAACCAAACTTAAAAAATAGAGACAACTTCTAAGAGTTAGACACCAAGACCCCATAAGAAAAAGAGCTCCTTGTAAATATTTTTTGTATATGTCTATTCCCCTTTAAAGAGAACTAGCTAAGAAGTGCCATAGGCAATAATTAACATTGAAAGTTAGAACCTAGAGAAATATCTAACTAATACCAAAACCCAAAAAAGAAAATAATTGATTCAACTGTAATGGGAAAAAATGGAAGTCAGATACATAAAACTTTCAAGCAACCCTATGTCACCAATAGTCTTCAATTTCAACCATAAGTGGCTGCTCGGACTTCTATAGTTATAGTCCCATGTAACTACCTAGATGATTGGATTTGAAAAGAAAAAAAAAACTTCCTAACAATTCTAAATTTGACCATAAATACATAGGTATATGGCTATCCAAGAAAAGTTAGGGCTATCAATGTTTTTAGCATTTTGACATCTTTTTGCAAATTTCAATGAATGTTAGTCCATGACAAAGGTAGATCCTAAACAAACAGTTCATACATCAAATGCATATCAAAAGTTCAAAATAGTCTGAGTAACTATTTCCAACTTCATTCAGATACTTCTTGCATTATTTGTTTTCATGCCTAACCAGATAAGAGGTGCTACTCATTTATCTGACTGATTCCATTTAAAGCACATACAATATCATCCAACTACTACACTTTAAAGCAACATAACTAAGAGAGATCCACATGAAGAAAGAATATTTTGGAGATGTCATAACACCTACTTACCTGACACCCACAATGGATATGGAAACAACAAGAACCATAGTAAGATAAGGAGGGGTACTGGCTTCCCCTTAATCATTCTATTTCTTATGCATCTATAAAGAGCTGAATTCAAATAAGAATAGCTCGACAAATTATATTTTATTTCTTTTTTACAATATAATACATAGAAATATTGGTATTAATGATGGAAAACTCCATAAATTCACCAGTTAGAAAAATAAAGGGTGTGTGCTTATATGCATTATTTCCAACATCCACTTAATGATACAATCTATAAGGTAGTAACCAAGACATTGAGGCTATGTTTAGTGCATGGCTATGATGCATAAAGTCTATCAATTCCCCTTTACCCTATAAATTATGACCAAATTATCAAGCACATGAGCACCATATTCAAACTTTTGTGAAGAATATTCCTCAAAAGAAGTTCAACTATATCTTTAAAAACACGACACATCCATATTTTTAGGATCAAACTTTTCAACTTATGCATGGAACATAAGCTCTTTGGCTTGATGCTTGGGTTCCATGCTTTAGAAGCCTTCTATCTGATAAACACTCCTTGGAATTGGTGTAGTTGTTGGTTTTACTTGGCAATAAAAGGCCTTGTTCACAACCTATCACTTTCTGTCGATTTTTATTCAAAGGCTAAAAAAAAAAACACTTTCTTAATAGTGATATATCATTGTATCATCTTCTCAATCATTTTTTAATGTGGAGGAAATGTTGTATACAGCCTACCGTATGATAGGTTGCAAATAACCTGTTTGAAGTTGAAATTTGCACTTGTATAGCTTCTAAATTAACATGTGGTATAACCATGGCTCTGAGCATTGAGTTAGCAAAGACCAATACTTGTTTTTGGAATCCAAGAATGCATACATCACTCCTCTTGGGAAAAAGAAAATTGAAAAAAGAACACATACACTGCCAAGATAATTGCTTCTTAACGAAAGTATACCTGAAGCAACATTTCTAGCAATTCTTTTACAACTTTTTAACAAAATTGGATCTCATTATCCCACAAAATTCACTGCAGCCACTAGATCTCTCAACATCACATTTAGAATCGCTCATTGAAAGATGATTAGCTGACTAAGAAGAATACATAACACACAAATGGACTGACCAAATTGGACGTACACATCAATTGCAACAGATATTATATAGGAGATTCTCAAACAAATTATACAAAGCCACACGTTAATGATGATGAAACAAGCCAATCATGAATGGAAGAGACTCAGACTATATATAGGAAGGTAGTGTGAGACCATGACAGAAAATGCAGCAACAATGTAGATTACAACCAATAGGATAATCAAGGCAACCCTTCACCATTTCAAATTTTCACAACGAGTCAGTTTCAGAATTGAGATGTGTAATGTAGAAGATAAGGAACTATAATTCAAATGACCCCATGGTTAGAAAAACTATCTTTTTCTTTTCTTTTCTTTTTTGAAAAGTTCATAAATTACTAGCATATTTTTGAAATAAAAACTTAAAAGCGAGATCATACAAGCAACCAAAAAGTGATTTATCCTACATGATTGTTTCAAACCAAGTTTTGTGATACAACCATAAGATGGACTTCATATAGAACTCTTTCAAACTAATTTTTTTGGTAGAATCCTACTATGAACTGTCAAACGATTCAATCTGATTCGTCCTAATGGAATCAAAGAGTAGAGCTCCTATTATTCATCAAATTTGCAGTTGTACACACACCTAAATGTATAGGAATACTAAAAAGCAAGCCTAATCCTCATTCAATGGACTTAATGAAAGATCCTTACCATCAAGATGGATAGGAAGGAATAGTTTGGAGGCAAATGGAATAAGGTAGCACCTTCCAAGCTTTGTTTAGTAGAAGGAACATAAATGAAATAATGGAGAAAATAAAGGAAAAAACTTTATTACCCTATTACCCAAACAACCCTACCATCCAATGCTGACAAGGGATCTGTGGCCTACTCTACCAAGTGGAATGAAAATATTACACCATCATAAAGTTGATTACATTTACAAAAATATAGCTCGAATTAATCCCCATCAAGATGATTTTCTATTTTTGACTAAAAAATGTTAGCAAATGGTTTTTTTTCTTTTTTTTGAAATGGAGTAAATGGTTGTTTTTGCCTCTAGATTGTATCATAAACTTGAAAAAAAATCAATTATGATGGTATTTTTGTAATGGTAGTCAACTTTATGGTGCCATCTGTCTAAATGTGAAAATTATGATGGTAATTATGTGATATTGAAAGTTTTTGATGATATTTGTGTAAAAACCATAATAAAAGGTCTAGTTTTGGAGAAGATATGGCATAATGGCCCATGAAATATTCGATTTAAATTTCAATTTTTATGTAGTATTCTATTTAGTTCTTAGTTTACTTAGCAAAAGTCAACCTTTAAAAATGTTGTCCACATTACTCTATCCTTTGATTGGGTTGCCAAATATATATAAAGATGTTATTTTATTTTTTAAAAAAGAATTAATGAGTTGTAAAACCATTATTGGTGCTTTTCCACAGTGGATTTCTGATTTTACCCTTTCTCAACAATGTATCTAATCTATATTCATCATTCATAGGCTTATGCCATATCTCTATAGCATATCAGGTTGTGTCTTTGATGGACTTAGATTGACATTTATTCTTCGACCAAGGAGGATGAGTTATTGGTGGATGAAAAGTCTACAAAGATGCTACCATAAACTTAGGAATTTGCCACATATGTTGCTATATAGACACCCAGCAACCACTACAAACCTCTTTACGAAATAAGATGGGCATGGAAGAAAAAGAAGATCACTTAGATTAAAAATAAATGAAGTAGGATAGGTAATATAATCAAAACAAGATTACTTGAGTAAAAAACTGAAGTAGGACAAGTGATACCATAATACTGGACCAAAGAAAAAACTAATTGAAACAAAGTAGAAACTACTTCAATGAATCTAATCCATCTAAAAGAGTATGAATCAATAAGTAATTGGGATGCCAATCAACTATTCAACATCAAAGGGGAGCCACTACTTGCTGGCAGTAAAACTACAAGAAATATTGTTCATAGAAAGAAATTACATGGACTACCGAATGTGAAAAGAAGACCATTTTAACTCCTATTTTCTTTCTCTAGCATAATTTCAAGCCTAGCAGTCCTCATTAATCTAGCCAGACCAAATTAAAAATCAACTCTCTTTAGATATTAAGTAGAATCAACTACCTAGATTCTTTGCTGCCACATATTCAATCATGGGTCAAATCGTCGTCAAATCCAAATAAGAAAGACCATTACTTTTAGAGGAAATAAAAGAAAGATAATGCCTTATGGTTTCATTCCAATATTTTTTCAATAAGGATTTTTCCTTTTGAAGGGATTTTCAATCATGGTAATGCCTAATTGTTTGCTTCCAACATTACCTCTTGTGAGGCTCAACATTCAACTTTAATCAGGGAAGACAAAAATAAAGTCTACCATCTCAATCACCATTTTGCATTAATTTTCTATTTGCAAAAGGGAGAGTTTGTGTGAGAGAAGGCTTGCTTGCTGTTGTTGTTGTTGCTGCAAAAGAGAGAGTTTGTGTGGGAGAAGGCTTGATTGCTGCTGCTGTTGTTGTTGCAAAAGGGAGACTTTGCTTTCATAGAGAAGTTAATGAATTTTATATCAGATTATTTTCCTAACCTATAGGAAAATATACAGCTCATAAGCTAATTGCCTAAAATACAATTATTGGCATGATATCCATATTTAAAAATCCTAAGACACTATCAAGCTAGTGAATTCCCCCACTCTAACAAGGCAAAAAAATACATCCCTTGCTAACTGACCAAGACTAGTTACATCTCGATGCACAAAGAAAGGAATGAGGAACTAGCAGCTTGAACAACAGTTTTCCATTTTGGTTAAGTTTGCTGATGATAAAATCAGATGGGTACCAATTAATGAATGAGAAAAATCATCGCATCTAAATAGTAATAATAGGGTTGAATTGGAGAAATTGTGCAATTTTACTATTTTTGGAGAAATCTCATCCAAGAATGGCAAGGCCAACTCCAAACTTCATCGGCATAGACTTCATCTCATCCAAATAGAAACCACGTGAGATTGTATCATCGGCATCTCCAAGACCACAATACTATTTATGTTACATACCCAATTAAATGGTTGGCGCAAATAAATCGTAACCACACATCATCCAACAATCGCCTTCAGTAGGAGATATTGTTGTTTTACTCTATCAAAAACCTTGCTCAGAACTATGTCTCACTAATTGTTTTGATCAAAGTTGTGTTTCATTATTAGGTAATGCAATGAAGCATGTGTAATTATATAATCATTAATTAGACTAAATCTAATCAAGCAAAAAATAGACATCAATAGAGAGAGAGAATGAGAAAGAGAGTTGGAGAGATCTAATTGACCGTAGATCTAATTAAAGGAACAATGAGAGACATTGATAGAGAGAAGTTGAGTGAGACAGATCGAGTCGAGTGGGAGAGATTTGATCAAGTTGAATCCTATCGATGGAAAATAGTGGAGTGATTTGACTAAGGATTTTTGAAACCTTAAAAGGAAAAATATGAGCGAGAGATTGATCTAAAACCCTAAAAGAGATCTGAGAGAGAGCAAGAATAGAAAGAGAGACAACATTAACTAACTTGAGTCGATGAGAATGTGGAGCTCGATCAAGGGTAGTGACTCTAAGGGAAGAAAAGTAGTGTCAACTCGACGGAGGTGTTAGGGCATCGATCAGTGTTGAGGGGTTGGAGTGGTGTCAACTCGGATGGTGAGGGATCAAGGACGAGTTTTGTCAATCAGTGTCTTGCGGAGGTGTTGGAGGGCGGTGGAGGTGTTGAAGGGTGGTGGAGGTGCTGGAAGGGCATCGAGCGGTGAAGGTGTTGGAGGGCCAAAGGGTGTTGAGCGTTGGAGGAGCGATGAGAGTTGGGCTTTGGAGGGGCGAAAGGTGTCGGGTGTCGAGAGTCAAGCGTTGGGTGTTAGGAGGTAGGAAGTTGGGGAGGAAATAAATCGAATAGGGATAGGGTTTAGTAATGCAGAGAACGTGTAAAGACTTATTTGTATCCAATTGTTCGTAGGTGTAGCATGTAAAAGTACTAACGTATAATTAAACCTATAGCGACAAATATTTTATGTCGGTGTAGGTATATTGTTGGTGTAGGGCTATTTTTTTGTAGTATGCACACACCATTGATCCACTCACGCACACCCTCACAGCACCCCTTACTCCACTACCACCTTCACCACAAAACCTATAACCCATGGCGAGCATTGTCCTAGCCATAATCCCAACCATGTCCTAATCCCATCATACTTACCCCAATCTCACTACACCCACAGCATACCCATCCTTCCATGTTTTCTTTCTTTTTAAGTTTTGTATGAGTTGGCTTGACCAACACTTTATTGTAATAAAATTTCAAGTGCTAATGTATTTGCTTTTTGTGCAATTAGTGTAGTTGTGTTCCAAGCAGTAAAAGACAAGTTTCCTTAGTTGTTCATGTTTTTGTTTCCATTTCCTTAAGCAAAAGACCCAAAAAAAAGAGAGTAGTGCAGCTTGTAGTCTTAGTTTCCATTTGGTTGATTTAGTTAATTACTCAAAAGATAAAAAAAAAAGTATCAAAAGTCTAAAAGACCATAAAGACAATAAATCGTTAAGCGGATTTCTAAGTGAAAAGAGCCAAATTTCGCCTCCCTGGAGATTCGATTGGGACTCACCAAACCAGAATCAATTTCAAAATCCGATTTGTGCTCTCTTTATAAATTTATTTTGATTTGCGATTTTACGCGAGTTTTCAAACTATGACGATGAATTGACATGATAAAAATTCACATAGATTTCGCAACATCATTTTTGGCACCATTGCCGGGGAGGCAATGGGTCTCTTTTCCTGAGAAAAACCTGCCTGACATCGCCTTAGTCTCATTCAGTTTTGTTTCGTGCTGCAGGTGAATCACACCGAGGCACTTCACATGCAACGAGTGCTGGTGAAGACCAAAGATGCATATCTTCCCCTTGATTTCCATAAAAATATAAAAAAAATCATAAATATTAAAAAGATCTAAAAAAAATAAAAAAACATAAAATCTAAAAAAAAAAAATTGAACCAAAATTCGCATGGTTTGATTGGTTATTTGATCCACATTGAAAAAAAAACACTACATTTCAACTTCCTAATGTATGGGCAGAACTGAAAGACCAGATTCGAAAATTCACCACAGTCTGTCCTGAGCTCAAAAACTTCTCAAATTTGGATTGGAGGTAGGTGTTTAAACTAGCTTTCAACTGCCACAAATTTCATGCAAAAATTCGTACTGTGTGAAATTTTAAAATTGACTGCGTGAAGGTGTATCAGTTCTGTCCAGAACTGATTTTCAGCCATGTTTGTGATTTTACTGGTACCTCCACACACCTCCGAATTGCGTGACACAAGTTTCAGTTGGAAGCTTGTGTAATTTTATATCCCCGGTAATTTTTCAAGAATTTTTAGAAGCGTGTAAGATGACTTTTTTGTTGAATGTTCAGTAGTGTATGCTGCTGCCAATGACCTGTCCAAACTGAAAAAAAAGAGATCATTCTAAAATCTGAATTGAAGCCCGGCCAGAACTGAAGCACTGTGTTAAAAAATTCATCCCTGTCTTTCCAAGTCTCGAAAAATTATGAAACTCTACCTGAGGATTGACATGCAAATTATCTTTCATTTGCCACTAATTTTGGTCCAAAACTCACACCGTGGAATGTTTAAAAATTCCTGCAGTGTGGGTCTATCAGCGCTGAAACAGAGACTGACCAGTTCTGTCTTTACGAATTTGTTGCGGACTGCACACAACTCCGATTTCCTCGAAATTGGTGGCATAAGAAAGCTATTTAAACTTACTGTCTTCAGAATTTTTTGCAGAATTTTTAGAGGAGTGTAGCTATTCTGTTATGCTGCATTTGTCTGAAGGGATCTGTTTTGCTGTTCTAGACTCGCTTGAACTGAAAATTCGAATTAAAATACTTAAACCCCTCCAAAATTCAGGATTTTTTTTTTTTTATGATACCAATAGAGATGGGAAGCAGTACCCATCATTCAGGACTCATTCATTACTGTTTCCACCCAAAACAAATCAAGAACGTCTCGATTCTGCAGTAGCAGCAGCATAAACTTAGGGTGTTGAAGCTTAGGATTTCAATTCATTAGACCCTACACCATTGCTTGAACCCTGGTTGAATGCACTTCTGATAGGCAAGGTTTGAGAAGCCCCTGTGTGTTGCATTGGCCACCTTGCCTATACCAATTAAAATTGATTCACATCATATCCTAACTAGCAACAACCCTTAGGCTCACATAGACAATAGGAGCTCTCAATTCAAAGAAAATACAACACGCCCATGTTTGTATCCCTTCAAGCTCCCCTCAATCAATTAACAAGTGCAACCCAAGTAAAACAAGGACTAATCGCGGCTCAACTTTAAAATTCTTGGATTGAATTCGAAGTATCATTCATAAGGATTCAATTTCTTGACGTGAATTCCTTTAATTAAATCATGTGTCTAGACTGAGGGGTCATGCCAAACGGCCGCGGTAAGAGAGTACAAAGGAATCCTACTGGTGCAAGGAAGAGCCTTCTCTCTTATCCCCCCTTAAGCAATCTGGCTTGGTTGATTTAGGGAATGCAAGTTAAGTATTGATTCTTGCATCTGGTAACTTTGAATCTCAAATCCTGATCATGCAATTAAAGCCTAAATCAATCAGTGTTGCACTTAAGCACTTTTCACTGTGCCTTGCCCTTGTATGTGAGGCAGGTTGGGCCCCTACAACATTGATGAGGTGTGTCTCACCATAGTTAAAATGCACAAGTTAAGCTAGAAACTAAATTAAATACTATCTTATTAACATGATAAATGGTTTAAGTGTGAGAATTAACAGAAATGACCTAAAACATCAAATTAGTGTTAAAAATGCATAATTAGGTCAATTTATGAGATATTCTATTTATAAATACAAATTGATGATCCAAAGGTGAATTTAACACATTTCTGAGCTCAAAAGTTTAAAGCAAGGGTGAAATTAACTTTTAATATGTTCATCTAAGCTCCAATAAAAATCTTTTGGCATTTTGACATCATTAGGACCTTTCATTTAGAGTTTTACATTCAGGTCCTTCACGCATTAACATTTATTCATCCATAAAAGTCACAATGGTTCTTTTGTAAGCAGTAAGGGACCATTTGGTTACAAAACTTTCCATTTATGGGTTTCTTTTGCAAAATTCATACCCTTTCAGTATAAGGGCATCCTCATAAGAAACCCAACACACTTGCAGTCACGTCTTCTTCTTCAACTACTGTTAACGAAGAACACGGCTTCCCTCAGTCGTTGATTCCTTTCTTCACCAATCCTAAGGCTAATATGCCTTTATTCCTTGCACGCCTCAGTATGAAGCACTGTTGCCTCATCTAGATCCCATCCTATGGTGGGATTTTATCCTATTTCTTCCCACGCCTCTTTCCTCCTTTTATCCACCGTCCACCTTAAATTTGATTAATCTCAAACGCCGATGATCCTAACTCCCCTTTAGTCTATATAAGCATGATCCATGAGCTCGCGTGAGGACCATCAGCTCCTCTCCTACCTTCTTGAGCTGATCATTCACTCCCTCAGGTTCTCTTCTTCCCACACTTCCTTGGTGCCATTGCTACTGTGATGGAGATTCATCTTCTCCAATCTTCCACGTCGCTAGGGATGACGTACGCCTGAGGATGTCCCTAAGCTCCTTTAGCGGGCTTTCACTCCGCCGGAGTCCTCTTCCTTCATTCTTCCTCTCCAGCCACCGAGTGGAGACCCATAGGTCCCTTTCTTCTAATTAGATTAGGTTTTAAATTCTTTCTAGGTTAAATCTAATGCTTTCTAGCTTAGTGTAGATCAGATAGAGTAGCAATTATCAGTTGTTTTGGTCTAAATTAGTTTAGATTAGGAGTAGATTAGATTGGATTCAAATTCGCCCTCTTCGATCAATTCAGATCGTAGAGGTGTTTTCACGCAATCATTTTGATTCATACAGCTCCCTAATCATCTCACGACAATCTTCATCTATTTCCCTTGCATTTTTATCACAATCCACCCCAATCACCAAAGTTGCTATAGATCTAAAGCTTATGAGCTTCTAGATCTAGACCATGCTCAAGTCTTAATGGGAGGACCTCCCATTCACCTCATTTGATCACAAAGGTTCTCCACTTGTGCTGAATTGAACTGATTTGGTCGTTTAATTCTGATTTGGTTTGAGAGCGTGATTGAAGGATTTTTGGTTGATTTGATTTCAATCAGTTTTAATTGACCAAATTCAGTGTGTATTTGCATAATTGGGCTTTATACGATGATTTTGAACTTCATAGGATGTGTTGATGATCGAATCAGTTTTACCCAAATGTGAATTG
Source organism: Thalassia testudinum (assembly GCA_037157565.1). Classification (NCBI taxonomy): domain Eukaryota; kingdom Viridiplantae; phylum Streptophyta; class Magnoliopsida; order Alismatales; family Hydrocharitaceae; genus Thalassia; species Thalassia testudinum. The sequence continues at coordinate 64,002,338 of JAZHRO010000025.1, read as the reverse complement.
ATTTCTATTTTCTTCCTATTGAATGATGAGATTAGGTCAATGAGATTAGTTAAACTGATCAAAGTCCTAATCAATGATATGGGAGGTGTTGAAGAAAGATGAGGAAGATCTGAGAATGGGCTCCTTATGTTTTTAAGCCTGAATTGATGCTATTCTCTTTGCAGTCCAAAGTAAGGTAGAAAGGATTGATTAGGTTTTTGAACATGTTTTAAAGATTCGATGAGTTTGAAAGGCTTTTCAGACATCTTTATGGTCATTTGCAATGATTAAGATGAATCTTTCCATGGCTTTGTTGTCATTTGAAGGTGTTTAATCTTAAAACTCAGATTTCCAGATTTTCTTGAGTCATGGTTTCTTAGATCTAAACTCAAAGAAGAACATATTAAAAGCACTGACCTGACCTAGATCAGTCCAACATTGATTTGAATGAAAAGTTTAAACAAGAATTCCAAGAGTTTTTCAGTGAGATTTTCAGTTTAATGGGATTTAAAGAAATTTGAAATTAGATCTATTTGGTCTGATGATGGCCGGTTGATTCAAATAGCAGCAACAAAACTAGCAACAATGGGTGTTGATTCATTCTATAGCAATGCTTGACTTGAGCAGTAGCAATGACAGCTAGACAACAGCTTATGCTGCTGAAACAACACAGCTGCAGCAATCTGATCTGTGCAATTGCAACAACAGCTTGTTTGGAGTCATCTGATGAGAATTTCAGGTTGTTTTGAGAATCCGATGAGTTGTAGGTGTTTTGTACTGATAGAACTTCACACAACAAGCATTCATGTACACTGAATTGATTTAAATTTGAGATTGAGCAACATGTTGAGTATTTTAAATCTTTTGTCAGTCACATGAAATGCACTAACTGTCCATTTGAGGTTTTTGATGAAATTAAATGTTAAAATCTTGTGTAAATGTGCAAACTCCTTTCTTGTATTACATGGAATGTTTCTAAATGTTTGAACTCCTATTCCAACCAACAAAACTCACTTAGAGGCCTTTGGTTGCATTGCTATGTGTCCTTTTAGGCCTCTAGTGTGTGAATTTGTAAAAACATAAAAAAACAAAAATTTTTAAAAAATAAAATAAATGCATCTTGAGTAGGATTACATATATTTCTAGGTGTGTACAAAGTTTCAGAGTAATTTAATCCTTTAACTGGTAGAACATATCAGTAGATGGTTTAGTTTACTGTAAAACTTAATAAAAGAAACCAAATTCAAACATACCAAAAGGGTCTCTCTCTCTTCTTACCTCTATAAAAAATAAAAATTCCATAAAAATTCAAAAACACCCAAAAATACAGTATATAGTATTTATACTTGTAAGTATCAATAAATTAATGAGTTAAATGTAAATAATGTAACATATGTATATAATGTACAAAATTAACTTATATATGTATTATATATATTTAAATAAATATTTCTGTTGAGTTATTATATATATATATATTAATTATATAATTATCTATTAATTTATAATACATTATATGTACATATATCTATATAATTATAAATAAATATGTAAACTTGTATACTTGTATCTACAACTGTATATACATATTTAAGTACTTATTATATACTATATTATATGTTTATATTTATTTATTTATGTATTTATTGTAGGTAATTAAGTTATTAAGTTAAATAGTTAAATTATTAAGTTAAAATAAAATAAATTAGTAATTTAAGTTATTATTGAAGTAAGTTATGTTGTACACTTGTACATGTTAGTTTTAAGTATTTTCAACCTATTTATTATGTATCTATACTATATAGTAGTATGTATACTGCATTTTAGTATTTACATATCTCAATTGTGTATATAATTGTATATAAATTAAAAAAATGATGAAAAATATATTAAAAATGTATAATAAATACTTTATTATGTATATTAACTAATTTATAGGTCAATTGACTTATCAATTTATTAATTTGTATATTAATTAAGTATTTAATCTCTAACTTAACTTATATAAATCACTAAGTTTAAGACATTTTTAAATATAATTAAATAATTAATTATTGTAAATTAACCACATAATTAGGTAGCAGTATGTAAGGGCCTTCTAACCATATAATTTATTCTAAAATTGGATAACATTTGGTTACTCAATTCGAGGCCGAAACATTCCATCAGAGCATGAGTTGCGTGCGCCAATTCAACGCATAGGTTAGTCCCACATCGGTGGGGTGAAAGCCCTCGCAGTCGTATAAGAGCACCAGCATCTAAGACCCTCTTGGTCGTCAGTGCTAGGTGCACATACATGAGCATATACAGGTCCCTTGATTTGCGTGTGCGCCTGCGAGCGTGTGAGTGCATGCATGTGTACGTGTCGACAAGTGCATGTGTGCTTGTGCGGGCGCATGTAGGCACGTGGGTGTGGGCCTATTGGGCCTAGAAAATACACTAAAGTACACTAATAGCAAACTAGGGCCTGGACCTAGTAGTGGTCTGATCTAGCCCATTAGGCTTATAGATCTCGCGAAAAGCCTTGGGCCCACCCATGAATAAATTTTTATTAAGTGAGAGTTAAGTTAAGGGTAAGTTAATGTGAGAAAAACTAAGTGTTGAGTATCGTGAGTGTTATGTATATATAAGTTAGTATGTGTGTGCATGTGCTAGTGATTGAATACGTTAAGAGTATAGTGTAAAGTATATACATATATAAGTGTATAGTATATATATATACTTAGTATATAAGTAGAGAATATAAGTATGTAAGTATACGTATATGTTTTGCCTTATATTATGTATATATGTTTTATAAGGCTTTAGCGACATTTAGATTTGTCACTATAGGTAGTATATATGTTAATATAGCTTAGTTTAGTATATATATATATTATTTTTGTGCCTATTATTAGGTATTAGTTATAATAACTAACATAGAGTAGTTTCAACTAGTTTTTTATGCTTGTTTGGTCGTAAATATATTTGAGGCATTGTAGTTAGTATTGACTAATTCATTTTGTAAATAATTAACTGATTCATTTATTTTTTTATTCTTTGATTCATTTGTAAACAAAAATTGACATTTTTGTAATAAAAGAGCATTTTTGGATAATAGAGAGTGATGTATATCAATAACTATCTCCTAGTGAACAACCAAGAATAAACCAGTAAAAATTATATAATAAATAAATGATTGAACATCTATATGAATTGCGACTATACTACAAGAATGACACAATTAACAAGCGACCCAGATAGATGGCTCATCAAACATCATCGTAGGAGGACCACTTCTGCTCCCCCGATTCTCTCTTTCCCTTCAGCAACAATGGTTGGAGAAAACCCCCGTCTCCAAGATGACCCAATTAGTTTCCTCCAGAGAGAAATGGCAGCATTTGAGTAACACCAAAAATAGCAATTAGAATTTATTAAGAAGACTTGATAAACATGCATGAATTCATGATAAAATGCTTATTTATGATAGTTCTTAAGCCTAGCATTGCATTCCATAAGTATAAATAGTGCATGACATGCATTACATTGCGTTTAGGATAATTTATGTATATTGTATAGTAATTTCGACATTTTATGGCTAGGAGGCAATGCGACGTCTTTACGGGCTTCGCATGAAGAATCTGACTGTATGGATGGATTCGAAGTGACGATCAAAATCCGACAGCATGGAAATCACCTCGATCCGAGCACCGTGGCATCCTCTGCAAGCAAAGAAAGGTGGACGATCCAAATGGTGCCACGTGGCACCATCTGGAGCGCCCAAGGTCACTCGACGTCCTTCCAAAGGCCATCCAACAAGCAATCTCAACCGTTGGATGCAAATCCAATGGCTAAGAGCCCTCCTCCACCGTGTGCCCACAACTCATCATCTCAACACTTCGGCCAGCTTGGCGCATCGGTTGAAGACCCGACCTCCAAGGGAGGGGTGCGGGTTTGAGATCCGTAGAGCCCCCCCAATTCACTAATTGGGTGCACCCACACGCACGCCAACGCACACGCCAGCGTGCACGACAATGTGCACGCCAACGCGCACAAACGCGATCCGCACGAGTGATGGAGGGCCAACGCAGCTCGCACGTGAGCGAGTGTAAGGTGGCTACAGCGACACTTGAGCTGGACCTACAGCGATGTCCTGGAGGTCGCTAATTACCCTATGTCCATTTTTAGCCCCCTCCCATCCACTATGTAAAGACCTACGCATCTCCCTTGCCTAGGCATCACTTCCTATGCTATTCACACCCCCTCTAGAGTTCTAAAGAGGCCCCTAAGCTCTCAAGAGCTCCCTCTCAAGCCCTAAGCCACCTATTAGTGCAGAAACCCTTTCCCTCCACCAAATATTCATCTTATTCCTCATCACCTACATAGGAGACCTAGAGGCTATCTCCTCACCTTTGTTTAGGAAGTCGATCACCTCCACCTCCTTATCCCCATTCCATGCCTTGGTGAAGCGTTCCTCTACATGGCATCCTCCTGCATCTCATCCCCATCGTCCAACTTCTCACCTCCTCCTTCCAAGCTGCCGCCAAGCGCCGTTGTCTCACCAAACAGCCAATTTGGGAGATTTCCTCTCACCTCTATCTTTGTTATTTTTGTCATATTTCCATTCATTGTAATAAATGACATTGCATTGTATCAGATTTGTTTCTCTCCACTTTGTTTGCTATCTTGTTTATTTCCTTACCACAAAAAAATACAAAAAAATAACAAAACCTAAAAAAATCGAAAACAAACAATGCGAAGTGTAGATTTGAACGAAAGTAAACATCGCCTCCATGTGTTCGACCCAGGACTCTTAACCCCAACTTTCCGTTCGCCGAAACACGCTCATCATTTTGGCACCGTTGCTGGGGAGGCAACAGAATTTGCTTTCTTGTTTTCTGTGTTTCTTTGCATTTACTTATTACTAACCCCTCTTGCCTTTGATTTATTGTCTTGTAGGTACCCTAGAAAGGAGATACAAGTATGATAGATCGGAGTAAAGTGCAGGTAGAGTGGTTTGTAAGTGCCCTGACATTCCCCCCCACTAGTTTCACTTTCGCCACATTAATAACCAAGATCTAATATACTTAGGTGTTTGCATAAACCCTAGGATAGAATCTATTTGTCTTGTTTTCCACCTACAGTCATCTCACCCCTGCATATAAAAGAAAAAAAATCTTCTAATTGTGGGACGAATCAACATACACACTATGAACACCCACATTTGAGGCACATAACCTATCTTGATTTTATCTACTCAACCGGGATTCTGACCTGTGGAACTGGTACATGCAAATCACCACATAAAAGAGTAGAAATCAGACTGGGTTAATCACCTTTTGTGTGCCTTAATCAAGTGGTGCAACAGGCTGATTGATTGAGCTGTTTGGGCTGCACCACTCAAGATAAAAGTGATTAATCAGTAGCTTTCCACTTAGGGTTGATTTTTATGGCTAAACCAGGCACTCCACATTCTTTTCTGATCTCTAAAGGAATATATCATCACCAATGCTTTTAAAACCTGGAGCGTTCTACTGAACCCTGATTGAACGAACCTAAAAATTAATCCCTAAAAGCTACTAAACAAGGTTAAACCCTAAAAGACACATCATAAAATAACCTTGTTTGAAAACCTTGGTTGTGCACACACATACATTTGAATTGATCGATAAGGGCACAACCTATCTAAATGGCCCATCACATTCCAAAAGCACAAATATCCCAAGCCTAACTAAAATATATTAGACGTTGGTCTTAAGGATTGATTCGCTCTTTGAGGCCCATATTGAGATTGTTCTCGATTAACCTGCTTATACTGGTCCATCTGATGTCTAGCTAGGGTAGTAACGTCAAACGATCGCGGTTGGGGGTATCAAAGGAACCCGAGGCACAAGCCAAAGGAAGAACCTTCACCCCAGCTCCTCTTTCTTAATGGTTGGATTGATCGAATAAAAGTAGAGTAAATCGTTTATAATCTTAAGATGAATTTTGAGAGTCAGTAGGTCTTTAGGCTACCAAACCTAAGGATAGGCTTTTATTTTTTGTGATACAGGGCTCCTTTTTCCCATCCTTTCAACTTTCTTCCAGTGTACGCTTGGAAGGAGGTCATTGAACTCTCCCTTGGAAGGACCTATAGATCATTCCCGGAGGCAGAGGTCGAGTTATAGCCAAGCAGATCCCATGGCTGATCAACAACCACCTCCCCTACCCCCGAACCAGTAGGAGCTGATTCAGAGGTAGTTGGACCAAAGCAGATGCAGCAATGGTTCCAACGAATGAATGGTTAGGGTGCTCAGCCCTTGAAGGATTTTTATGATCCTTCGAATTACGAGGATCGTCCCGATGTTGTGATCCCCACCAGTGATGTGAGATCAAGCCCCAGGTTTTGAGTTTAATTAAACACTTTAACATGCTTGGCTCAGAGGACCCATTCCAACATTTGGAGGACCTGATCACTCTGGTTCAGACCACCAAATCGTGGAATGTGGATGAAGAACAAATGCTCATGAGGCTTGTCCCCCATTCACTCAGGGATAAGGCCACACATTGGTATCATACCATTGGAAGATCGATTGCTACCTGGACAGCTTTGAAATCATCCTTCCAAAAGAAATTCTTCCCGATTGGGCGAACCAATGCATTGTGACGATCAATTACCACTTCTACCTAGTGGCTAGGGGAACTGTTTCATGGGGCTTGGGAGCGATTCCAGGATTTGTTGCGAAAGTGTCCGCACCACGAGGTGCCTAAATGGCAACTTGTGCATATTTTTTATCATAGGTTGAATGATCAACTTCGTAATCATGTGGATGCTTCTTGCTGAGGCAATTTCCTCAACAAAGAAGCAGATAGCATGTATGATTTATTTGAAGAAATGGGCGAAAACTCGTTAAACCATGCCTCCATGGAAACCTTCAACCGATCCCAACAAACTAGATCAAATGCCAATGAGGTCCAAGATTCTCATACATTTGATATGGAATTTATCTACAATAAATTAGATAAGGTGGATTTGGTTGCTAAATGAATGGAAGAGTGGATGTCCAGAAACTCTAATTTTTCTAGACCCACTCAATCCCAGGGCTCGGGATTCCATTCTTCACAAGCTCCTACGAGATGCGAGTTTGTGAACCAACTGAAGTCGGCTTGACCTTTGGGTCAGCTCTTCTTGGAACCTTATTGTTTGGAGCGCTTGATCGAGTTTTAAAAAGGTTACGTTGTAGTACAGTCAAAAAAGCATTCAAAACAAATACAATTTATTTTGAATTTTAAAGTCTGAGGTCAAGCACAGGGAACAAATTAGGGTTTAGAAATTGAGATCACAACTTGAGAATTTAAAAGAATATAATATGCAATAAGATCAATGTTATAGTGCAAAAAGATAGGAATAACTGTAAGCACAAAATATTAAAGAAATCAATGTATATATGAATCTCAAAATTGGACATCTGATTTGTGAATCAGATGCCTTAAAATGATGATGCTACAGTGCTTGACTCTTTCTTTTCTTCTTCTTCTCCTGTTCTTCTTGCTCTATCCCTGACGGCTGCCTTCAATCTTCTTCCTCTCTCTCTTACCGGCTGCCCTCAGCTTCTTTTGGCTTCAACTTCTTCTGCCTTCAGTGTCTTTCTTCCCTTCCTTTTTCTTCTGACTTTGGCCTTCTCCTTCTTCTTCCTTGGCTTCAGCCCTTAGCCTTTTTCCTTGCCTTCTCCTTCTTCCCTTGGCTTGGCTTCACCTTTCTTTGCAGAGCAAAACCTACCCCGTACCCATGCAAGCTCTCTTCTCTCTTTTCTCTCTTAGGTTTGCTCTCCCAGAGCCACCACTTCTCAAGTAATCGGATCGAGTAAGAGCCTGGGACCAGGCCCACCGGCGTGCGGTGGTGGGAGAGGTGTGCGGTCGGGTCGGGTCACCAGGTTCGCGGAGTGTGATCACGGAAGAGGCGTCGGGTCGGGTGAGAGGGGACCTCACCCCTTGAGTTGGAGGAGAATAGCCTTATGTAGAAATTCCTTTTATGCGGGTGCGGCACTCCACAACTGTCCGAGGTGGGACTAACTTCCCACCCTCTTTCACGTGCACCTGCAGCCGAGTGTCTTCGTTCGATTACAGCTGCAGTGATGGCTCTTGGTGTCAATTGGTCACCTGGAGATGTTTGCGAGAGTGCCCCGTGTAGCCTGGGACTGTGACCTGGAGCGGGCACCGCCTGGAGAAGCTTGCAAGGAAGTTTCAGGTGGTGCGTCAATGGCGGCGAGCCCTTGGACCTAAAATCACACAAACAGCCTCGCGACCACGTTAAAAAGCTCAGGTATCTTCTCTAAGGTGCGGCAAATGTGCAGAGGTGGTCAGCATGGTGTGGGACTGCCTGAGGGAGCATGCCTAGGGCATACTTCGGCCATGTGTGTGGGTGTGTTCAGGGGTGCGTTTGGGTGAGTGGCGGAGTGTTGTGAATGAGGGGTTATGATCAGTGAGTCGGGGTGGTGCTTATGGACCGGTCAGCGAGGAGGGAGGTGGCCTGTGGAGGTGGAGTGAACTCGTCGGAGTGGTGGCTGGAGTTGAAGGGGATGATGGTGGTGGAGTGCGGCAGTGGTTGTTTGAAGGAAATAAAGAGGGGAAAAGAATGTAGAGAGTGAAAGAGACTTATCTGGGAGTGAAGAGATGAAGGGGGAGGCAGGGATGGCATCTGGCTCATATCGCCGATGTCGGAGACGAAGGTGCTCAGTGAGGGAGGTCGGCGAGGACGAAGGGGAGGCAGGAGCGTCGGCGGGTGCTATGCGACGTGGATGAGCGTGAGGAAGAGGAACCTGCCACTAGTATTGTGGCTAGGCGACGAGGGAGAGTAGGAGAAGTCATCGGAGCTTGATGAGCAAGTCGGTCAGCGGAGGAGAGATGAAATTGAGGAGGTTCTCTGGCTGATTTCAAGCTTAGATGCAGGGCGAATTGGGGTCTCTTAAATAGGCCCTGGAGGTCAGGTTTGTGCTTGGAGGCCAAGCTTCCAAGCACGGCAAGGTTGCTGGCAATGGAAACTTGAGAGATACCCAAATATCTCATGCGTTCGCATGAGAGATTGGGTACCAAACATGGCTTCTAATTGGGTTCACATTGGAGGAGATTTCTCAGGGAATCTCCCTTTCAATTTTGAAGGGGATTCTCAGAGATCAAGGAGAAATCGCCCTTTCAAGCTCACTGTAGTAGGATTCCCTCCGCTATAATGGTGGAGGGACCTAATTGCAAATAATGAAGAAGAAGATAGGGGGTAAAATGTAAGGGTTTTTGAAAGATAAGGATAGAAATGTAATTGGGTTGGACCTATTTGCAAAGTGGGTCAAGATGAATTCCCCTTAAGTCCAAATTTTGGTATAAACCTAATTTGGACATAAGGAATCCAATGGTGAGGCTGGATTTTGGGTTTGACCATGTTTGACTCGGTAATTTATGCAAAAACCTAATTTTTGGGTAAATATTTGTTTGAGACCCCATTCTAGGTCAAAATAGGTTCCAATGGCCAAATTGAAGGTTCTAAATCCTAGAGAATATTTTTATATGATTTGTAGAGGGTTTAGGTGAATTTTATCCTGACCAGAACCTTGTTACATCGAGTGGGTCTGTTTTAGGGTTACAAGAAGTCATTTAATTCCCAGAATTCACACGAACCCTTTTCTATTTGAACCAACCTACTTTTTATCTTGTTAAGATCATTTGACCTGTGTTTAGCCCTTGAGAAAACCTGTTGTTGTACTGCAATGGTAAAATTATAATTTTACCCCTTGTTTCTTACTTTTCTCTCAGAAAGGTTATTCAGTGAATTAGGACCTCCAGTTGGTTATGTAGGAGTTTTTGTTCTCTTTTATGGGTCAAAATGAGCTAGTTAGGGCTCATGATGGTGCAAACATCATACCCCCATGCCTAGGTTTTGCTAGTCCCTTAGCAAAATTTTAAGGTTTTAACTTCGATTCTAGACCATGAGTTCTTTGATGCTCAAAAACTATGATGAGTGCTTTTTTCTTTTGATTAGGTTAGAATGACGATGGTAGGCCTAGAGGTACTCAAGTATCAACCAAGATTCAGACCTGACCAGCTCTAGCCTTAGTCTGTCGCGAAGGTTTTTAAGGCCCACAGGAACTATCCTAAGGTTCGTTGGACTCTGCGGTTAAAGCACCTGTGCTTGAAACATATTTTAGCCTCGGTTCAGTTTGCAGTGCATTTTTGTAAGAGAGAGACAGAAGATTTTCTTTGTTTGGAGAGTTTTCTCTCTCTTTTCTTTTTGTTTCTAGCTTTGGATTGGCTTCTCAACACGATCTGTATCGGATTCCTAGTCCCCATCATCCAGAAGGGTCCCTGGCAGTCGATGCTTCGTGATAGCACTACCTATGGCAACCCCCAGAACCCTGACTTTTGAGATTTCGAGATAATCCCTCCCATGGCGTTCTGTAGCTAAATCCAGACCCTGGCAATAGACATTTCGTGATAATCCTGCCCATGGCATTTGGACCAGCACAGGGTGCTTACATGCCCTCAGTAGGATATGTAAATATCCTAGGAGAGAAGCACCGAGGAGATGATATGTTATTGTGCATCTTCGAGGGGAATTTCCCGCCTCTCCTCACCTGGAACTCATCCAAATCAACTTGTGTTGATCGGCCGCTCCTAATCTAGGCAACTTTTTCAGAATAACTTAAATGCATTTGCGTGATTTTGATACTTATGCGCACTGAACCAGACTGTGTGTGGATTGGGGTGCTTAGGTTATCGAGTCTCGCAAACCAGAGGTCAGTTAACGATGTTGAATACTTCCTAAGCCTTAGACCTAATACTTAAGCTTCGCATTTTCCCCAACCTCTTGAGGACTATCCAGATCTTAGCAGATACTTGAATTTTTAAGCCTAGGAGTACATCCCAAGAGGCCTAAGATCAACGTTCCTTCTAATCTCTTTTGTGTTTCATTAGCACTTTTTTCCTTTCATTTTCTTTTTCATGATATGGTCTAGAATGCAATTAATCCCTTAATTTCTTACTAATGACTATCTCTTCTTTTTCTTTTCATTTTGTGCTCCTTTTTTGACATTTTTCACTTTTCCCCTTTTTCTCCTCATGATTTGTATGGCCTCAAAATTTTCTCTCCCCTTAGAATTTTTTTTGTTCTTTTTCAAGAATTTTTTCATTTTTTTTGGTATTTTTGGGATATGTGATTTTTTTGTTGAAACCTTTTCTTGTGAGATGAGTTTTCACGGCGTTTTGCACTTTCATACCCCCCCATGCTTATGATTTGCAATGTCCCCATTGTAAATTAGGTGGGTTCGAGTTCAGCTTAGATCATTCATTAGAACAGGTTTTGGGTGGGCGAATGGGTCAAGGTGACTGTTGCGAACGATTTCAAAACTTGGGTACGGGTACCTGAGGTGGGGTCGGCTATTCTAATGGATGAACCCTAAAGTGCAATATGAATTCAGCATAGGAATGTCAAGAAAGGTTTCAGGTTTTTCAAAAATGATGGGTTGCCTCCCGTTAAGCCTAAGTTTTACGCCATCGGTTGCACGCAATGAGCTCAGAGAGAATGGAGGGTAAAGGATATCTCAGCCAAATTTGTATCGGTCAAGTCAATGAATGGTTTGAGTCTCTGACCATTCACGACGAAAGGTTCGGAATCGTGGCTGAGTGGACTGATCTTGATGGCTACATTTCCAAAGATTCGTCGGACGAGGTAAGGTTCGATTCATTTTGATCGTAGTTTTCCTGGGAACAGTTTAAGCTTGGCATCAAAGAGTAGGACTTTTTGACTAGGGTGGAAGATCTTTCTAGATATGTGTTTGTCGTGAAAGGCCTTAACCTGCTCTTTGTAAATTTGCGAGTTCTCATACGCGTCGTGGCGTAATTCATCGATCTCGCTCATTTGAAGCTCTCTGTAGGTTCCTGCCTTAGAAAGATCTAGGTTGCAGTTCCATACTGTCCAATAGGCTTTGTGCTCCAATTCGACAGGGAGGTGACATGCCTTCCTGTACACCAATCTGAAGGGAGACATACCTAATTGGGTTTTGTGGGCGGTCCTATAAGCCCACAAAGCTTCCGGAAGTCGGGATGATCAGTCTTTCCTGTCAGGTCTACCAGTGACTTGGAGGATTTTCTTGATCTCCCGATTTGATAGCTCACCTAGACCATTAGTTTGGGGGTGGTAAAGAGTAGAGATTCGGTGTGACACCCCGTATTTGGTCATCAGTGACCTGAACTGAGCGTTAGTGAAATGGGTCCCTCCATCAGAGATTATAGCATATGAAATCCCAAACCGCGAAAAGATGTTATGATGAATGAATTTGATAACCACCTTATGATCATTGGTTCAGGTCGGAATGGCTTCGATCCATTTGGACACGTAGTCAACATCAAGTAGGATGTACTCGAAGTCGTCCAAAATAGGAAAGGGTCCCATAAAATCAATCCCCCATGCGTCGAAGATTTCGCATACAAGAATCAGCTGTAAAGGCATCATATCACGGTGGCTCATGTTGTCTAAGGTCTGGCAACGAGTGCATGCCCTACAGTGATTGTATGTGTCCTTGAAAATCGTGGGCCAATAGAAGCCACACTGGAGGACTTTTGTTGCAGTTTTATGACCTGAGAAATGTCCACCACATGCCTAGTCATGGCAGAAGGACAAGATGTCCTGAATTTCCACTCTCGCAACACATCGTCGAATGATCTGATTAGCATCAATGTGGAAAAGATATGGGTCTTCCCAGAAGTAATACTTGTCATTGAAAAGCAATTTTTCCTTCTTGGCCTTCGGCCAATTGGACGGAATCTAATGTGATGCTAGGTAGTTTACTATATCAGCAAACCATGGAAGCCCTGTATTGATAGTTAGGAGGTGTTCATCAGGAAAATGTTTCGTGATGGGTCCGGAAGGGTCGATGATCTCAGAAGGAAGGTGGGACAAGTAATTAGCTACCACATTTTATTTTCCCGCTTTGTCACGAATCTCGAGATTAAATTCTTGCAACAGCAAGATCTAGTAGATTAATCGAGGTTTCGCGTCCTTCTTTGCAAGGAGATGCCTCACAGCTGTGTGATTCGAGTAAATGATAACACGGGAACCCAGGAGATATGATCTGAACTTTTCCATGGCAAATACTACGGCTAGCAGCTCTTTCTCAGTAACTGTGTAATTACGCTGAGCCTCATCAAGTGCCTTGCTAGAGTAGTAGATGACCACGGGTTTCCTGTCAATTTTCTGCCTAAGTACCGCTCCTACAGCGAAATTAGATGCATCGCACATGATCTCAAAGGGTTGAGACCAATCAAGGGACTGTAGGATCGGAGCTTGGGTAACTCGATCATGGAGGGTTTCAAATGCTTGAGTGCATTCCTTGGAGATTTCGAAAGGAACATCCTTAGATAGCAGAGTGGTTAGGGGGTACGCGATCTTTGAGAAATCAGGAATGAATCAACGGTAAAAATCGATGTGCCCCAGAAAAGATTGGATGTCCTTAATCGAGCTAGGCATAGGGAGTTTGGAAATCAAGTTCACCTTGGCTCGATCGACCTGGATGCCTTTTTCTAATATGAGATGTCCCAGGACAATTCCTTCAGGCACCATGAAATGGCTCTTTTCCCAAGAAAGAACCAAATTCACGTCAATGCTCCGCCTGAGGATTTGGACCAAGTGCAGGAGGCAATCATCAAATGATTCTCCGAATACTAAAAAGTCATCCATGAAGACTTCCAGATAATCACCTACCATATCTGAGAATATGGCAAGCATGCACCGCTGAAAAGTAGCGGGTGCATTGCAGAGACCGAATAGCATTCTTTGGAACGCATACATCCCGAAGGGGCAGGTGAAAGTATTCTTTTCTTGGTCCTCAGGATGGATTGCCACCTGGTTATAACCAGAGTACCCATCCAAAAGCAGAAGAACCTATTTCCCGCTCGTTTCTTGAGAATGTGATCAATAAACGGTAGTGGGAAATGATCCTTCTTTGTGGAGGTATTGAGTCTTCTATAATCAATGCAGACTCTCCACGAATTTGCCACACGGGTTGGTATGATTTCTCCAATTTCAGTCATGATCACAGTGAGTCCTGCCTTCTTAGGCACAACCTGGATTGGACTTACCCACCGACTGTCGAAGATCAGGTAGATGATCCCTGCATCTAACCACTTGATGATCTCCTTTTTCACAACCTCCTGCAGATTAGGATTCATACGTCTCTGCATTTCACGGGAAGGTCGTGTGCCCTCTTCGATGTAGATACGGTGTGTGCAGTAGGAAGGGATGATACCAGTCAAATCATCAAGAGTCCATCCAATGGTTCTGCGATGTTGCTGGAGAACACTAATTAGACGGATTCTTGATCAGGTGTGAGTCTAGAGTTGATAATCACAGGAAACGTCTGATTGGAACCCAAAAAGACATACTTCAGATGGTCGGGAAGAGGCTTGAGTTCCAGAACAGGGTTATCAGTAGCAGCGGGCGGTTCGGGGTGTGTGTCAGGAGCAAGGGAAGGAGTTATGGGTGTATTTAGGTTAGGTTTGGACTCCTCTGATGCAGGTTTTGATCCTCTTGTGGTTGATCGGAAGTAGTCAGGTTGTCCTCAATATACGGATCGTTAACCACAGCCTTGATGTCACATATTTGTTCTATAACACCGCAATTAATCCCTTGTTGTGCCTTAAAGATGTCGATCTTTAATGTTTGGTTCCCGAATTTTAGTTCAATTTAGCCCTTCTCATAATTTATGTTGGCCCTAGCAGTGGCCAGGAAGGGTCTCCCTAGTATAATTGGTGTATCCCTCGGGTTTTCTGGAGCATCCATATCCAAGACTACAAAGTCCATCAGGAAATGGAAATCCCGCACCCTAACAATGACATCCTCAAGAACTCCTTTAGGTGACTTTATAGATCGGCCAGCCAACTGTAATGTCACCTCTGTCGGTTTAAGCTCAGATTCCTCAAGGTGGTCAAGTAGGGATGTAGGTATTAAGTTTGTGGAGGCTCCTAGATCTAATAAAGCTCTGTCAAATTGGGTATCACCAATGGTACAGGAAACCAGGGGAGTACCTGGATCTTTTGCCTTAGGTGGGAATTTGCTCAAAATTATAGAGCTGGCTTGCTCTGACAGTACGATTGGACTCTCATTTTTGGTTCGCGGCTTACGCTTAGGTGTACACACGTCTTTCAGAAATCGTGTGGAAGCCGGTACATGGCGGATTGCATCCATCAACGGGATGTTTATGTGGACCTGTTCAAAGAGCTTGACCAGATCCTCCTCAAGTGCCACGGGTTTGGTTGTCCTCTTTCCCTTGGTCAAGGTCTCGAGAAATGGAACCTTGGATGGTTCCTCTAGAATAGGGCCAGGTTCTTGATCAGGGACAGGGGTATCCTGGATAACTATCCTAGGGCTTGGGTTAGTACTACTAGGCTAAAAGTGACTTGGGTAAGGTGGGTCTTGTGTTGCTTTGCCACTATGGGTTGTAACAGAATTTGGTCCTACCTAGTTTTGGTTTGGTGTCGGTAAAATAGGTGGCTGTTGCTGAAATCCCGCATATGATGTCGAAGCTTCCATCCCGTCGGGTGATGGAACATAAGGGGCCTGATAAATCATGTGGGCTTGGCCTGGATTTGGGTTCATAACGCCCCTCTGGTTTGACACGTTATTCAGATTCGGCAGAGGTTGCGAAGGAAGTGTGCGAGGTTGGCGGGAATTTGCCATCTGGGAGAGTTGATAGCGAACCTCTGTGATCTCATCCTTGTGCTATTTTTGCATAGCCGCATTCGTCTTCTGAATGTCAACCATAGTCTGACGGATAAGAGTCATTTGATTTGTTTGAGTTGGCCCAGATTGATAGGTGGGGTTGGGCCGAGGCTGAGGCTGCTGATATGGATGAGGAGCTTGTGGATGGGGTTGATATGGTGGTCTTTGATTCTGATTATTTCCCGCCCACAGGAAATTGGGATGATTCCGCCATCCAGGGTTATAGGTATTGGAGAATGGGTCATTCTAGATGGCGTTGAGGTCCTCGCAGGTCTAAGGAACCTCAGGAAAGTCAGAGTACGAGGGTTCAGAGTTCCCCCAACTAGAGTAGGTCGGATCGGAGCTTCCTTCTATCCTAGAGTCAGACGGGGGTGGATACGGGTCCATCCCCTGAGAAGATCGGTGATAGATGTTATGCACAGCCTCCCTCCTAGAAGATGGTTGTGCAAATAGGTTTTGTGTAGAGGTGGCTCACTGCAGATGTCGTGTCAGCTCATCCACCTTCTTTTCAATGATAGAGACCTTGTCCAATTGACTGGCCATCAATTCCAAGTTGATGGATGCAGACAGGCCCTGCGTCTCATGTGCTCCCCTTGGATTCATCGGTGTGTGGGCATTCGTCCGATCGAATAAGCCCATGGAGTCATTATTGATGGAGTTCTCGAACATATTCTCGAGAATCTCCCACACAACGTCTTCGTGTTGACTCATGATATTTCCTCCGCAAGTTACATTGACGAATAAGCGGATATCTTCACGGAGTCCCTGGTAAAAAGACTGGACTTATTCCCATTTAGGAACTCCATGATGGGGGCACTTTCGCATGAGATCCAGGAAATGGTCCCATGCTTCATGAAGGGGTTCTCTAGATTGCTGGGTGAAGTGTGTGATCTGGTGTCGTAAGGCATTCGTCCGACCAACTGGGAAGAACTTTTTCAAAAACTCGGATTGTAGTTCAACCCATGTGTTGATTGGACACGTTTGAGTCTGATACCAGTGAGCTGCTTTGTCCATGAGAGAGGAGAACATCTTCATGAGAAGAATATATCAATTTTGGACATCTGACTTGAAGGTCTGGGCCAGATGGTTGAGTTGTTTGATGTGTTGGAAGGGATCCTCGGAACTAAGCACATGAAACTTAGGAATAGCATGAATCATGTTGGGGATTTGGACTCGAGGTTCACTTGCCACCGCAGCGGGATTATAGTGATCTCGCATCATAGGACGCTGCGGTGGGTTTACAAAGGCTTGAAATACATCACTAAGGCGTTGAAGTTGGTTTTCAAGGTTATTCTCTTCTTCTATAGGTTGTGCCATGATGATGGAAGGAGAATAGGGTTCTGATGAATCAGAGGAGATGTCTATGTGGTGGGGTTGCTGCACAAACATGGACGTCGAGGCCTGGCCTTGGCGGGAGGGAATCACTAAAGGAGGCCTTTAGGATGGTCTTAAGGACCTCCTACCGAACATGCACTAATGTTCTGAACAATAGTAGAATGTGATGGACCCAATCAAGATGCCCAAAAATTTGGATGACTATAGAGGTTTGGGGCGGATGATACCCCTTAGTCAGAAAGCCGTCCACCTGAGAAATACCTAGGCAGCCAGAGAGGGAGAGTCCTGCAAAGACCCTTACACGATAGAGCACCCCCATGAGTTATAGGGTTTCCCCCACCTGACCTCTCTTGTCACTGACGTTCTAGGTAGACCAGAATGGGGACTTTGACCTCTTAAGTCTACCAATTTTATTTAAGAGAAAGGGTGCTTAAGATTCCACTTGAACTTTAGATGTATTGAGTGCAAAAGTGACCTAATTTCAAGGTTGGTTGACCCAACAAGGGGGTCAACTTTACCTATGTGTCCTTTGAGAAGTTTTAGGTTCTTTCTTTTAGGATTCAAGTGAGATTAAGAGCCTGAATTTTAGGGTTTTCATGAATCAGTCTCTTCAACCAAGGCTTGGGCACACCACTTTTTGGAGAGTTGATTCTTGCTTATGAAGGTGTGTCTCTAAAACCCTAAATTGAAATCCTTAATTTGGCTCTAATCTTGGTCCAATTTAGTCTGCCAAAATATGGTATCTAGGGCTCAATCAAGAAGGTGGTAGCCCTAGTTACCTTAAATGGGTGCATAAATCAGTATTTGTTGTTGTAATCAAATTAGGCAACTTTGGTGAATTAGCTAGAAGTGTAAAGTAGGTAGCCCTAATTGATTTTATCTTATTTTTTTCCTTTTCAGAATGAGGGGCTTAAGTGAACGAGATTAATCAGAAATTACCTACCCCGGGCGTGTTTGATGTGCAACTGTCTTTTGTTGAATCTTCTCCCCTGAAATAACCACAACAAAATAGATATATCAAGTTAATACCAAATCAGCAATTGTAATCAGGATTTCTATATCGTCCGTTGCTCGCCCTTACACCACTAGCTTGCCACTTTCATTGAGCAACTCTTTGGCAAACCCATTTTCACTCTTCGAGACCCATATCTAGGGGCCCGAAAACTGTGTTATTACAGCCTCAATGTTAGTTATTTTTGATTGAGGACATCGCCTAGCTGAAGGTACTAAACTCAGCATGTGTAAAGACTGTTTGGAGCTGACCAGAATCTGACGAAAATCAGGTGCTATTCTTCCAATTCTGCCCACCTATATGCTTTTATCTTTACAATGAGGACATTACATTAGCTAAGCATGGGGGGGTGGATATTTTGTGAAATTATCATTTTGTCAGCTCGTAACAGTAATTTCTTGTTATTAAAAAAAAGAAAAAGAAAAAAATAGAATTAAGAGAAGAGAACTTAGGCATTAGGAGTTGCGAACTTTAGGAATTGATACTTTGGGACTTGAATACTTAGAATCTTCAAGTCTTCGAGCTTAATTAACCTGGGTGTCGACTCGAATGTGGACTTAGTCTCGAGTCCTCACCAAGTAAATTTATTTTAACTTGATCAATAAATTGGGTTGATAAGTACATGACTTATCAACCCGCCCTTTGATTTGAGGGGACTGTAAGTCTAAGCATCTACACACTATTTGCATTGACTTACTTTCTGACAGTTTTTACGGAAATTGGGTAGCTAATGAACTGTCTAGGGTGGTATGGCTGGCAAGTTATTGGTGGTAACAGCTCATCGGCCAGTTGTCCAAAGCCCAGCCACATGACCATTCTCTTCCTATAGCCTTTAGGTAAGTCATAGATCAAGGAAGCCACCTACTTAGAAAAAAAAAGAAAAGAAAAAAAAAGAAGAAATAAATAAAATAAAGCCACACTTCACCTCACTAGTATGGTTGGCAAGTGGTCGATGGTAACAGCTCATCGGCCGGTTGTCTAGTGCCCTGCTCACAAAAATGCACAAATAATTCTTAAACACTTAGGAAGAAGTGGCAAGTAGAATAAACCGGGGAGATATACATTGGTTTCGCCCTTGTGTTGACCGCATAAAAGAAAATCGGGGAGATATACACTAGGTTTGCCTTGTGTTGACCCCGTTAAGAAAAAATAAAAAGTAGGGAGGAAGCTACCAATCGGAAAGATAAACCTTTACGCAAAAATCCTTAAGGTCACCTAGGGTCATAGAAACCTGAAGTCCATTTTAACGGCCACCTAGTGAGTCTTTCACTCTTTTCACAAGATGCTTAGCACTTAGAGTCCTTTTCGATTCTTGGCAGGTCGAGTAGCCATGAAAAGTTATCTCGAAACTCTCAAACTCCAAAAGTCCAAAAAAAAAAAAAGGAAAGAAGAAAAAAACAAAAAAATGTATCTTCCCTTTTCGAAAAATGCGAGAGCTTGGGCGGTCTACATTTTGGCAGACACCCAGTCATTGTTAAGTTTTTGTAACCAGGTCTTTGGTTGAAATCTTCTAAAGAAACCAACAAATCATGCCTAAGTGAACAAATCCTGATTCTACTCTTATACATAACATTTAGGTTAATTTTGCTAGGGACTAGCAAAAGATAAGCATGGGGGTATGATAAACATGCATGAATTCATGATAAAATTCTTATTTATGATAGTTCTTAAGCCTAGCATTGCATTCCATAAGTATAAATAGTGCATAACATGCATTACATTGCTTTTAGGATAATTTGTGTATGTTGTATAGTAATTTTGACATTTTATGGCCAGGAGGCATTGTGACATCTTTATGGGCTTTGGATGAAGAATCCGACTGTACGAATGGATCCGGAGCGACGATCGTAGTCCGACAGTGTGGAAATAACCTTGATCCGAGTACCATGGCATCCTCTGCAAGCAAGGACAGGTGGATGGTCTAGATGGTGTCACGTGGCACCATTTGGACCACCCAAGGTCGCCTGCCGTCCTTCCAAAGGCCATCCAACAAGCAATCTCAGCCGTTGGATGTAAATCCAACAGTTGAGAGCCCTCCACCGTGCGCCCACAACGCATCATCTCGACACTTTGGTCAACTTGGCGCATCAGTTGAAGACTTGGCCTCCAAGGGAGGGGCATGGGTTCAAGACCCGCAGAGCCCCCCCCATTTTGCTAATTGGTTGCACTCACGTGCACGCCAGCGCGCACCAATAGCACGCACAAGCACGATCTACACGCATGATGGAGCGCCAGCGTAGCTCGCGCATGAGCGGGTGTGAGGTGGCTATAGGGACGCTTGAGCTGGATTTACAGCGACGTCCTGGAGGTCATTAATTACCCTGTGTCCATTTTTAGCCCCCTCCCATCCACTATATAAAGACCTACACACCTCCCTTGCCTAGGCATCACTTCCTATGCTACTTACACCCCCATTAGAGTTCCAAAGAGCCCCCTAAGCTCCCAAGAGCTCCCTCTCAAGCCCTAGGCCACCTATTAGTGTAGAAACCCTTTCCCTCCACTAAATATTCATCCTATTCCTTATCACCTTCATAGGAGACCTAGAGGCTATCCCCTCACCTCTGTTCAGGAAGTCGATCACCTCCACCTCCTTATCCTCATTTCGTGCCTTGGTGAAGCATTCCTCTACCCGACATCTTCCTGCATCTCATCCCCGTTGTCCAACTTCTCACCCCCTCTTTCCAAGTTGCCGCCAAGCATCGTCGTCTTGCCAAACAGCCAATTTGGGAGACTTCCTCCCACCTCTATCTTTATTATTTTTGTCATATTTCCATTCATTGTAATAAATGACATTGCATTATATCAGATATGTTTCTCTCTACTTTGTGTGCTATCTTGTTTATTTCTTTACCACAAAAACACAAAAAAATAAAAAAACCTAAAAACACCAAAAACAAACAACGCAAAGCGTGGATTTGAATAAAAGCAAACGTCGCCTCCCTGTGTTCGACTAGAGACTCCCTTGAAGTTTTGGTAAAATTGTATTTGATAACGTGTTTTGCGACTACAGCGATGGGTTTCTCCTAACTCCAACTTTCCATTTGCCGAAACACACTCATCAAGACTCTACATGATATGCAACATCCACCACAACCAAGGTCACTATGAGATTTTTATAATCTGTCTATACTCCAAGTGCAGCCGTAAGTCCAATTACCCGCAGATGGGGATGAATTTGAATTAAAGCCTAATGTCTTAGTCTAATTCAAACTTATTTTCATGGCAACTCACATGAAGATCCCTTTCAACATCTTGAAGACCTAGGCCGGGTTGTTGAAATTGTCCAATCTAGAAATATTAACCTTGGATTAGTTCTTATGAAGCTATTCCCTTTCTCTCTAAGGGATAAAGCTTCACATTGGTTAAAAATAATTTCTAGGCCTTCATAATTGTGAAGAGCTTCGATCTAAGTTCCTCTAAATTTTTTTTCCAATTGATCGAACTAACGCCATGTGGCGTGCTATCACAACTTTCTCCCAATCTCCCAGGGAGAAGTTGCATGATGCCTGGGAGAGGTTCCAAGACCTTCTCCGGAAGTGCCCCCACCATGAGGTACCCCGCTGGCACCTCGCACAAATATTCTACCATGGGCTAGATAACACCCATAGGTACTTAGTTGATGCTTCTAGTGAAGGTAACTTCCTCGCCATGGATGAAGATAGTGCATTCAAATTATTTGAATCTTTGGTAGAAAACTCAATGAATGCATCATCTATGAACCAATTTAACAAGTCCAATCATCCCAAAGCATTTGTGCATGAGGTTCAACTTTAGTCTGTTCATGCTGACATGATTCTCATTACATCAAAATTGGGCAAGGAGGATTTATTGGACAAGAAATTGAAAGTTTCTTCGAAACCAACATACCGCTTTCGTTGCTGCACCTTCTTCCTCCTGAGCCCCATCTGATAGAAGATATTCCTCGCTCGGGATTCACTTTCTTCTTCTTCACAGGCCCATTCTCTTCAAGAGCCTGTGAACTACCTGGATTTAGTCCCCGTTCACCAGGGTTATGCATATTCTCCTGATTTGAACTTCTTTGGTGGATCCACTTCTATGATATCTTCAGCCCACGAAGATGTCAATGCAATACAAGGATATGGACGCATCAACCCATACTCTAAAACCTATAACCCTGGATGGTGCCAGCATCCAAATTTTTCCTGGGTTGGAAACAACCTACAACCAACCCAATTAACTCAACAACATCCTAGACTTTATGTGATTCAGGGGTTAACATATCAAAGGCAGCCACTGCAACAACCACAACAACAACAACCATAAGTGGCCAACCAAATGGAAAACATGACCAAGGCATTGATGCAAATGATGGAACCCTTGGCAACTTAGAACCAAAACATCCAATCACAAATAAATTAACCCTTCCAAGAGACCAGAGCCCATGGGATTCTGTCGTCCCAGCCCATCTCAATCCCTAAAAACTTTCAAAACCCGATTGCCCAACCCAGATCAAACATCCCTCAAGGATAGGCTCATGCCATAGTACAAGCACCTGGTATTCTTACACAACCTGGCCCACTGCTGCCTACACCTATTTCTTCTACTTCTCCCCCACCACATGGGCCACATGCTATTGCAAATGTCGTTACTTTAAGAAGTGGAACTACCACGAAGGATCCTTCCTGAAGAAAGGATCTTGGTCCATCTAGACCCCCTCCTCAGGATGGTTCTTCTTCTAATTTTGACAAAGAGACACCCAAGGAGACTAAGAAAGACAAAGGAAAACAACCCATCATCATAGACCCAGAGATTCCTGTACCCTTCCTCAAGGCTTTAACAAGATAAATTAAGAATAAAATTAAGGGTATAAAAGATCATGAGAACCTCAAATCCATGTTCAAGGAAGTTCATATAAAGGTCCCCCTCCTCGATGCCATAGATCATATTCCCCTGGCTGCCAATTTTTTCAAAGATTATTACACACCTAGGTGAAACACAAAAGAGAAGACTAAAGAGGTAGTCTTGTCTCAATAGGCAAGTGCAGTTATATTGAGTGATTTACCACCTAAACAAAAGGATCCTATTGCCCTATTAATCTCCTGCAAGTTGCATGATGCTCCATTTGATAGGGCCCTTTTAGACCTAGGATCATCAATCAATTTGATGCCCATAGTGGTTTATGACAAACTTCGATTTGGGGAACTGAAGCCAACCACTGTTACAATCCAGTTAATGGATTGATCTATCAAAGTACCTAGAGGAATAGTGGAAAACATGATTGTTAAAGTCAATGGATTTTGTTTTCCAATGGATTTCTCTATTTTAGATATGGATGTTCCCGTAGATCTTTGTGATGCACCTATTATCTTAGGTTGCCCGTTCTTGGCGATTGCTCAGGCTAACATAGATTGTGCATTGGGATGCATGGAAATGACGGTCGGAGGTCAAAAGATAAAGTAGATATATTTAGGGCTAAGAAATTTAAAGAAAATGATTCAAAAAGTGAAATAGAAAACAACATGTACATGGCCCTAATTGAGGATGAATCAAATGAGCTTGATACTTCTACCTCCCCGACCATTTTAGAATTTGATTCCCAACCTCATTCGGATGAACTAGATCAAGAATCCCCTTATGAGAAAGACACAGGAAATTGCAGAACTTTTTGGGGATAACATATGATGAATTATCCGAGGAATCAAGGAATTCATCAAAACCATGTGATTTTGAGGAACAATCAATTGATTTAATGAAAGAAGAAACAATTGTAGGAGATGCAATTTCACATGTTACAGATTTTCATGGGGAAGGCACTACTAACCTAATTAATATTGAATCAACTGAGAACTCCACTTTTGGGATTTAACAGAGAGACCCTCCCAAGACTGATTTTGATTTAAGACCAGATTCTTAGGAAATACCATACGTCCATGGAGTTAAGTTTACATTGTTTGATAACCCTACTGAGGATGATTCTGAGGATGAATATCATATTTGTAGCAACCCTATTAATCACCCATCCTCAGATGAGCTCATTAGCTTGGCCTCTAGTGAAGGGATTCCACTTGACTTGGACCTACTGCAGACTACTATCACTAATTCTAATGACCTGGGGTATTTTGTTTCCACTGACTTCACAATGGGAACTGAATCCACATCTACTCCTGCTACACTTGATCCTCACCCTTCTGTTCCCTTCCATCATGGTCTTGAGAGATCACATTTTGACCTTGACAGTTTGCAATAGAGCAAAACAACTCCTACATGCACCTACCACATCTAAACATAACCCCTAATCTCCTCTGATTGAACAAAATGCAGAATTTCTGTACACAATAGATTGGGGAAGGAATTATCAACCTACAGCATCAAATGGATGGCTTGACTTTGAGGCATTTGGCACTGAATTTCCTTTATACCAAGCTCCACCGTTATCTTCATATGACCCACAGCTTGGAGAAATAATGATCTTTGACATGACACAATAATTTCCTCAACCTTACCTAGACCCATATGACCTTGACTCAAAATCTAACCTAGACTTTAATTTTCTTCCTCCTATCAATACTCTTTTTCTAGATTAACGGTAACTTCCATGACCAAGATCAACAACACGAACCCAGTTACTGTATTCCCTACACACCTTCTACCAGTCCACACCGTGGCTCGAAAAGACCATTGGGTGTTGGATTACACCACCAATTGTTCGTATTTATAGAACTCTGATTTCAATGCCAAATGATCACTTGCTATTGTTATCAAGCTCAAGCCTTCCTTCTATAATCACTGATCCATCTTTAGTTGAGCCTCGCCCAGCTGAAGGCGTAAAATTTAGCCCTTGTTGGGAGGCAACCAACACACCTATAAATACTCTATCTTTCTTATATTCCCTAGGTTTTGGAATCACTTAACATTACATCAAATTTAGGTTCTATCTATCACTCTATATCTTTGTTTTAAATTTTGCATGAGGACATGCTCATATTTAGGCATGGGAAGCTGGGTAGAGCAAGATTAATATTCTGCCAATATCTAGAGTTTTGTCATTTCTTTCAAAATAGATGAAAATTAAAGAAAAAGAAAAAATGAAAAACTTTCCTTTCTATTTTTAGGTTTTGTAAAGAATTACCTACAAAAGAAAGAAAATTGAAAAATGATAAAAAATGAAAAAATGTGTGTTTGCATTGTACAAAGTTATCTGGAAAAAGATAAAAAAAATTGCATATTTAAAAAACAATAAGAAGAAATAAATTGAGTCAAGATAAAACCAATAAATATTAAGAAGTCACCGACCCTGAGAAATAATACAATTAGGGTTTTGTTGCTTTGACTCTTCAGGTCTAGCAACTTAATTAACCTAGGTGTCCACTAGGATGTGGATTTATTCTTGAGTCCTTGCCCCCTTAAAATAAACTTTAAAATACTAATAAATTGGGATGATAAGCACATGGCTCATAAACCCACCCTCTACTTTATAAGTCTTGAAAGTCTATGAGTCTACACATAAATAGCATTAACTCATGGTTAGATAGTTATAATGGGAGCTAGAGCACCATTAGACATACAAGAGTAGTATGGCTAGCAAGTGGTTGTGGGTTTGATGCCCCATTGGCCGGTTGTCCAGAGCCCAACTCCTAGATCGATCTCCTTGACCATTGCCTTTAGGTACATCTCAGATTAAGGAAGAAACACCAAAAAAATGATATATATGAAAAAAAATATAGAGCAAAAAATGATAGTTGCTAAAAAAAGGAGAGAAAAAAGTAGCAAAAAAAAAAAGCATAAATGAATAAGAAGAAAAAAAAGTTAACATAGCCACACCGGCACACAAACATGGCTGCCAAATTGTCGTGGGTTTGATGCCCCATTGGTCGTTTGTCCAGAGCCTAGCCCTCACTCTCTTACCATAAATAAGGCAAAGCTAGGAAGTAGAAATAAACACACCTATGCAAAAGTGATAGGGAGATGCTACATGGTCAAAAAGATAAACCTAAGGGCAACACTTTTCCACTAAGGTCGCATGGAGTTTAAGACTATTTAGAATCCATTACAACCACCTTCCAATGAGTCACACTTTCACTAATTAGCGATTAGTACTTTCAAGTCTTTTGAATCTTAGGTGGATTGAGTAGACGAAGAAAGTTATCTCAGAACCCTAAACAAAAACCAAAGAAAAAAATTGTTATATTTTGAGAAAAAAGAGAGAAAGAGAGAAAACTTATAAATAAGGCAAGGAATTATGGGTTTGCATTTTGGCAAGAACCTAGGTATTGTTGAGTCCCTAAGGATGAAATCCTAAGTATTAATTCCCAAGGATGGTGACAAATGATATTTGGAAGATTGAACCTCGACTTAAAATCTTTCCAATAAAGTAAAGAAAAAAAGAAAAAAAGAAAACATTAGGGTTTTAATCAATCATGAATTCAATTGCTAGGGACTAGCAAGATTTAGGCATGGGGGTTAACCAAAGGTTAAATGAACTTAAAAGACCAAGAAGTAGGCTCACATTGATTAAATCAGGATTTCGTACATTTTGGAGATTAAAATATTACTGAAAAACCCTAATTATCAGCCTCACTCAAGTTGAAAGGATTCTAGTAGAAATAAATTCAATCTAAACCTCTTAAAAATCATTGAAAAATATTCTAATAGGTTTGGTACCTTCACTTTGACCATCTGAACTTAGTTTGAATAAAAACAGAGATTCAGACGGGAATTTCCCTTGATTTGGGCTTATGTGTAATTTACCCAGTCAAATGTGGTCAAAACTCAAATCTAAGTTCACCATTAGATTCATTGGGTCTAAATTAGGTTAACACCAAAATTTGGGCCCAATCATAGTTCATTTTGGCCTAGTTTGCATTTGAGTCCCCAAATCTCTAGTCTTTTCAATCAAACCCTCATCTTTATATTTTCCTTGCATATATGCCCCTAATTTCTCATCTTATTCACAATTAGGTCCCTACCACCTCTAAACTTAGGGTTTCCTAATAAGGGTTTTCAAACTCAACACACAACTCCTTCAATCAGCGATTCCTCCTTCAATTTGCAACCAATCCCTTCTAAACTTGGAAGGATCAATCACAAGAAGATCCCCCACCGTTTGAACATTATCTCATGTCCTGATTTGGAGCATGGAGCTCCAGCGAACTCAAGAAACTTTAAGATTTCTAGTTTCCAAAAGTTTGGGTCAAACATGCAAATTCTTGCCAATTGAGACCCAATTTGAGCTCTATATAAGCTCCTCGATGTTCCCACATCAAAAGGAGTCAGGTTTTAGGCCAAAAACATCTTCCCTTCCTTCCTCCAACCACCTCTGACCTCGACTCTGATGATGCTACTCCATCCCCTTCCTTTGACCGTCTAACTGTCAAATTGGACGGCCCAAGCTTTTCGCCACCTTTATCCGCTCTTTGCCAACCAAAGTAGGAGTTCCTATCTACTTCTTCCTCGCTGTCTACCCCCACCGAAGGAGTTCATCTTCCTCACATCCGGCAGATCACACTGGTGCGAGTCTCTCCCTCTTTCTCCATCCTCTTCTCCTTATTTTTTGGAATAATATTAGGTCCTTAGTTCTTAGCTTAGACTACGTTATCACTCTTCCCCCCCTCGCCGTCTTCGCCTCCGACCATGTCTCCGGCGTGGTCGCCAAAGCACTACACACCACCAAACAATCCGCCACCACCACCACAACCTTCCTTTTTCTGCAGCGATCGAAAGCCTTATAAAAAAGGACTTTCGACCACTCCTTCACCCCACCAACCAACACACCTTCTACCTACAATTCTGACATCGTTCCACCACCTCACACCTCTAAACACCTCACGACCACCACCATCACACTCCTTGCACCACCACATGCCTAATGAGCTTTCTAATTGGGGGTTAAAGCCCTTGGTCATGCGTTTCAGGTTCCCTCACCGTCGACATTTGTTCCACCGTCACGTGCCGCCGTTCATCAACCTTTGCCACCACTGCAACATTCAATAGATGTGAAACACATTCACGAAGCAATCCAAACCTTCAATTGGCCAAAGCAACAGTAGCTATAGCACCAATCAGATGAAGTTCCATTTGCTACACATGCAAACAGAACAATAGCTTAATTTTTCCCACAACAAAAAAAGATGTTTTAGATTTTGATATTTATGGAAATAGCTCATAGGCAGATCGCCTTATTCACAAGGTCAGGTCCCACTCTACACGAGCCTATGCATGTGGTCCACACTCGCCTACACCATGCGAGCCAGACCAGCCCCTATGTGCTGAACAGAATTGGCTTTAAATTGGGTCTAGGTGTGGGTTTGAGGAGAGAGAAAAAGGAGAGGATTTGTGAGAGAGAAGGGGAGGGTTTTGACGATGGAGAAGTTGAAGAGGACTTAAGGCATCTGTGAGAATTCATAAGTGTCTGACTTGAAAAAAATTTGAAAAGGCTGAGAGTTTGGTTAAGTATGGAAAATTGAGAAAAGGCTTGTGCTTTAGAATATAAAAACCATTTTTTATCCTCTTATAAATTATTTCTTTTTGACTCATTGTTGACTCAAATTTCTCATCTATTTTGATTATTGATTATACATTGCATAGTATTCATTGTGAATCAATTATTGTGCTCATTTTTTATTACTCGAGTAGTGGTTGAATTACAACTGTTTTTCTCCCTGTAAATGACCTTGGAACTCAATGTTTTTTGAGCTTTACAAATTTTAAGTATCGATTTGGTTTTTGTCGGCTATACTACGACGCATATTTCTCTAAAATACAACGATCGCTGCTTCAACACTTCATTGTAAATAGAGCATGCATTTCATGCATATCACGCATCTACATTCTTGTATATTCTTAATCTATTTGTTCTATTTTATGGGCCTATTATTGATACTGTCAATTCATGTATATAGGTCCATAAGAGAGGAGCGAGATTGATGCTGAATTGGAAATGCGAGCAAACACACGACAGAGCACTCAACAATAGATTCCTGCAACCAATGAGGTGGAGATGGGAGCATGCACGCAGATCAGATCAAGGAAGCAAGGAAGACAGCCTAAGACCAGCCCAAGACAAGTCAAGTAGATTTGGACATCGCCATGCAAATCATGCACCTAACTCAAGCCTAATCCACTTGACCCAACACCCTCTAATTACACAAACACACCCATGTGCACACACATTGAATTCCAAACATATGTGTCCACTTTGCAATGTATATATGTACACACATATGTACACCCTAATGCACCAACTAACACAACATTAAATTCCCCACACACTAGGTCCAACACGATATCTTTTATTTTATTTTATTATCTAATAGCACACCCAATTTTAGCCCAAAACCTATCCATTTTAGAGGCCTAATACCACCACTTAAACTCCCACCTAATCACCTATCCTAACCCTCATTAACACCCAACTAACCACCCTTAATCTCACAATTAGGAGAGAAACCTCTAGGGCCTTCTAGACTCTTCCCCCCTTCTTAAGGTGCACCTACTCCATCACCACTGCCAGCCTCCCTCCCTTCCTCTCTTTGGGCAGCATCCACCCCATTCTCCTCTCCCTTTCATGGCTCCTTTCCTCCTCCATCCTCTCTAGGTGGTCGATGGCCAAGAATGCCCCCCTCGGTCACCTTCATCAAGGTGGTGTACACCTTCAAGGCCAAGGATCACCAGCCTATCTCCATAGCCAATGGCTATAGCAGCCTTCATTGGCATGGATCATCTCCTCTCTTCTCTTTCTTCTTCTTTTCCTTCTTCTTTTCAATAGTTAAATTTCATTTTTATTGCAAGTTTCTTTTGTTTCCATCTAGGTTACTTGTTTTTGGTTGTTCTTCTCATTTTTATTTTGAATTTGCTACTTTGGTTTTGTTCTTGTTGCTGCACTCACACACAAATGCACACCTTTCTTCCACAACAACCACTGCTAGTCACTCCACCCCTAACGCCGATCACCTCACCTTCTTCCACCATCAGCTACTAACACCACCATAGTTACCAGCTACAACCACCCACACCACCTCCCTCATGTTCTCCCTCTCTTCCTTCTCTTCACCTCAATCGACCACCATACACCACCACCTCCCTGTTCCTCCTCTATTTTTTGATTTCTTTCTCTTTTACACACAATAGCAAACTACCACCCATTGCAATCACTTACCTCTAGCATGCATACACTCCCTCATTCACCTCACGCTCGTTCACAAACTCTCTCATAGCACTCACTCTTGCATGCACCTTACTCATGAACACACACCATTGATCCACTCACACACACCCTCACAACACCCCTTACTCCACTACCACTTTCACCACATAACCTATAACCCACGGCAATCATTGTCCTAACCATAATCCCAACCATGTCCTAATCCCTTCATACTTATCCTAATCTCACTACACCCACAGCATACCCATCGTTCCATGTTTTGTCTCTTTTTAAGCTTTGTATAAGTTGGCTTGACTAGCACTTTATTATAATAAAATTTCAGGTGCTAATGTATTTGCTTTTTTTGCAATTAGTGTAGTTTTGTGTTCCAAGCAGTAAAAGACAAGTTTCCTTAGTTGTTCATGTTTTTGTTTCCATTTCCTTAAGCAAAAGACCAAAGAAAAAGAAGATAGTGTAGCTTGTAGCATTAGTTTCATCTTGGTTGATTTAGTTAATTACTTAAGAGATAAACAAAAGTATCAAAAGTCTAAAAGACCAAAAAGAAAATAAATCATTAAGCAAATTTCCAAGTGAAAGGACCAAAATTTTGCCTCCCTGAGGATTCGACCGAGACTCATCAAACCAAAATCAATTTTAAAATCTGATTCATGGTCTTGTTATAAATTTATTTTGATTTGCGACTTTATGCAAGTTTTCAAACTACGACGATGAATTAATAAGATAAAAATTCATGCAGATTTCGCAACATCAATGGTTGCTTCATGCATAACCACAGAGGTAGATTATAAATCATCAAGATAGCAGGCCAAGTACTATGTTTTATATTTATTGTTCTGAAGGGATTGAAGCAATCAATTGTTAGGCTAAGACGAACATTATGAGGCTCTAAAGAAAATTGAGGATGTAAAGTATCAAAAGTCTTCAAACCAAGAGAGTTTGTTGGATGTCTAAGAACTCCATCTTTTTTCCTACCTTCACTATGCCATCTCATCAATGAAGAAGTTTTTGTTGATATGCACAACTTTTGTAATCTTGACTTTAAAGGGAAATACCACATTACTTGAGCAGGAACCATTTTGTCTCTCCTAGATGTTAGAAAATCATCTTCTTTTACTTCTGAACCTTCTTTCCATCTCGAAGATTGAATAACATGAAGTATCACTTACTCAGTCCTTCCAGTATATCATGCATTTGTTTGGACACATATCAATCTTTTTATAATCATAAGCAAGCTTAGACATCATTTTCTTTGTTTGATAATAAGAATTAGGAAGTGTCTCCCCTTCAGGAAATGCTTCTTTCAATAGCTCGAGTATCATAGTAAAAGACTTATTGCTCCATCCATAAAGTCATTTCAAATGAAATAAACATTATAACAAATGATGATTTTGTAAACTTCTTGTAACCAAGATATAACTCCTACTCAGCATCTTCAAGAAATTCAAAATATTGATCGGTGTCAATGAGACTTCTTTTTCTCTTTTGTCCATCACTTGATTTACTATTTGCATGTTGAACACCCATAAGGATATCATTAGAAGATGTTGCATATCTTCTTGATCATTTCTTTCATTATTTTGCATATCATCCCTATATTCATGGACTATATCTTCATGAATGATATCTTGTCCTTGATCATGTTATCTCGATATTTCGTGTAGTTCCATAAGTTCTTCATGAAAAATCCAATTGGTATACCCAAGTAAAAAGCCATGTCTCAATATATGTAGCAATGCATTTTCTCGATTAACATAAATTAGGTTAGCACATCTATTACAAGGACATAAGATGGTTCCACATTCAGTTGCTCGGCTAAAGATAAAATCCAAAAATTGGGTAAGACCATCCCAATATTTTGAACTTGTTCTATATTCAAACATCCAAGTCTTATCCATATCTGTGCTAAATTGAAATTTAAATCACAAATAATATAATTACATAAAAAATGTGGAAGAAAAATAAGTATCTTAATTTAAAATTTGAAAAAATCAAATTTCATAATTCTAACATGATCAATAAACAACAAAATTAAAAGTATACATAATTCTAACAAAAAGTCAGCAACACCACATTTATGTTATCAAAACCCAAAACAACTACAATGACATTGACTTACAATAAAATTTTATTTTCTCTACTTGAAGGTAGCATCAAGTCGGAGTGAACAAAAAAATAAAAATAAGCCCATTACTTAACCACAAGTGAGAGGTCATAGAATTTACACAAGATTATCTTTAAGAGAAGCCATTGTGATCCCATAAGGTGAAAATTCATAGTCTTATTAATTAGGTATGTCTTAGGAAAGTTGATTATTAAATAAATTGTAGGGTCAAAAACTATCGAAAATTTGGTAGAGTTTCCCCTATTTAACTGATATTTTCCCAAAACCTATACCTACAACTGTACCTGTGCATGCATACCATAAATTATATGTATGGATACACCCCACAATAACACTATGAAGTGATGAAAAGGGAAAAAAAACACAAGTAGTCACACCTCGCATGAAAAAGTAGTAAAATATTGAAAAACGATTGGAAAACAACACCAAAATACCACTATTTCATCACCACAGCATAAGCATTTACAGTTTGTCATCATAACATATACTCAAGCCATTGTAGTCAACACAAAAGTATACATAATTCAAACAAAAAGTTAGTAGCATCACGTTTACATTATCAAAACCCAAAACAAATACAATGACATTGACACAATAAAATTTTATTTTCTCTATTTGAAGGTAGCATCGAGTAGGAGTTAATAAAAAAAACAAATAAAAGCCCATTACTTAACCCCAAGCGAAAGGTCATAGAATTGGCACAAGATGATATTTCAGAGAAGCCATTGTGGTCCCATAAGGTGAAAATTAGTAGTGTTATTAATTAGGTATGTCTTTGGAAAGTTTATTAAATAAATCGTAGGGTCGAAACCTGCCGAAAATTTAGAAGAGTTTCCCCTATTTAACTGATATTTTCCTAAAACCTATACCTACAATTTTACTTGTGCTTGCATACCACAAATTATATGTGTGGGTACACCCCACAACAACACTACAAATCAATTAAAAGAAAAAAAACACAAGCAGGCACACCTCACATCCAAAAGCAGTAAAATACGGAAAAATGATGGGAAAACAACACAAAAATACCACTATTTCATATGAAAGAAATTCACAATTGTCATTGTAGTAGAAAGTAAGTCGTAAAATATGTGTAGGGGATTTTTTTTTAGTTAACTATGGTAGTGACCTTGCCTTCTTTATAGATGAGTTAGGGAGGGGGGAATTTTACTTTAGCCCTTCTCTTTAACTCGCCCTCACGAGGGTAGAGTTCGACGTTGAACAAGCACCTCCCCCTTCCTCACAAGAGGTCAAAGTTCAATGCAACATCCTCATCAGTCAGCTACTGGTAGCACTTACCGCCCTCATCGTGCACAGGCCTGCGTCACCCCTCCTGGTATGTAGCCCCTCGTTGCCCCACCTCAAGGAGCCCATCCAATTTTTTCCTTGAATATGATTGCATCTTAATTTTTTTCTTTTTGGTCAAGTTGGGGGTATCATATATCATCCTCTTTTTCCAATCTCACAGGAGCCCATCCATGATTGCATATCCAGGAATGTTTCTCAAGCACTTTGATCCCTCTGATAGGAATATGTATTACATCATCTGACTTTCTCCTAGTTTGGAGCTATAGGAAACTTCAGGAAGACATGACAAGATCATTTACATGGTTTTCAATTTCAAGAGTCATCAAATAAGATGATTATTGACAGATGGAAGTTAAATAAAACCTACCAACCCAATCAAGTTTCAGCCTTATGTTGTAACATTAGAGTAAATTATTTTAGACATGAAATTTTGTATAAAGGTTTCCATTACTGTTGCCAATTTTGGATAGTGTACTTTGCAATATAAAGAATAGTGTGAGCCTTTTCAGTAAGAAATTTCAAAGTTATATCCAATTTTTTTATCATTTCAGCTGATCAGGTTTGCTTTGTACTTCTAATGATGGAGACTATGTGATCAAAACAAGGGGACATTCTTGAAGCCAAGTATTTCCTCTTTATCGGCTTGTTTAGAGCAGGAAATTGATTAGGAATTCTAATGAGTCATCGATCTCTTTAGCCAAGTTTCCATTTAAAGTAGGTCCTACCAAGATACACTAGGGAATTGATTAGGAATTTGAATAAGCCATTGATCGATCTCTTCAGCCAAGATTCCACACTCCCCCAACCTTCTCAGCTTTCTCTCTCTCCACATCTTATTTGTTCCATTTTGCAACATAAAATCTCATAAGGAGGGGACATCTTTTTTGTTCCACCTTGCAACATGAAATCTCATAAACATCTTTGAAGTAGGGGGTGCAATGGAAAAAGAGGACAAAATCTTGACTAGGAAGTCATTGAACCTATCTATGAATTTAGGGAATATATAAGCAAGCCAATAGCTAAAATTGGCATATGAAAAAACTCATGGAAGTTTGAAGGAAAATAAGTTAAGGGTTAGTTTATTTGTTGGATTAACCTATAATTGAGGGTTAACCTTTGTTTATTTTGTAGGTTAACACAACCTTTGAAAAGCCATATTTTAAAAAGAAAATATGGGTTTTGTAAAACTCAAAGTGCTATTAAGGTTAAGTTAGAAATGGTGTTAATCCTCCCTTTTTACCTCTCTCCCTTAACACTACATGTTAACATTGTTTTCAAATAAATGGAAATAGGTGTTATGCCCATGGGTCAACACTCTTGGAAAAAAGAACAAAAGGGGAGTTGATATCCATTGTACATTTGAAAACTCAAGGTTTATATTAACACCTCAAGTAAAGTAACTCTAAAATTTTATGGACTAACATTCTCAGTTTAGTAACGAAAAATCTAAAGTTTATGCCAGGAAACATGAGTGGGCATGGAAAGGCAACTACTTCGGCAAGGACTTTGCTTTATCTATTTGTGCCGTAAGGAGCAGCTCTTGCTAGTCATTGGAAAACCCTTTAGAAATAACTACTAAGAAGAGAAGGGAGATCCAAATCCATCAACCAACCCATTTAGACGTGCAAGTACTTTGTCTATTTCTAACTCTACTTGCCTTAGAAGGATTGTACCCCACAATAATCCTTACATTCTTCGTTCTAAATGCAATCAATCAGAAAAGGAGGATGATAATTCCACTCCACTGACCATCAAAACCAAACCAGCACAACATCTAACCTAACATGCCCCTCCCAATCACCTTCAAGCCAAACCATCATATCACACACGGCATGCCACTCCTGGTCACCTCCTACTCGAGTCGACTACGCATGAGGAGGGGTGACAAGGGCCTATGCACAAGGAGGGCGGTGAGCACTGACATTAGCCAATCAATGAGGATGTTATGTTGAACTTCGACCTCTCGTGATGAAGGGGGAGGTGCCTGTCCAATGTCGAACTTGACTCCTGTGAGGACGAGTTAAAGAGAAGGGCTAAAGCAAAATTCACCCTGATGAGTTGTGGCTCATCATAGCTAAAATGCCCAAGTTAGGCTAGAAACAAGGTTAAAATACTATCAATTAACGAAAGAAATGCGTTAAGTGTGGAAATTATGGAAAAAGATCTAAAACACCTAATTTGTGCTAAAAATGCATAATTAGGTCAATTTTGAGATATTCTATACCTATCCATGTATATGAATGATCTGAATGTCAATTGAACACAATTTGAACTTAAAAGTACAAATCAATGGTTGGATTTTATTTTAATATGTTCAATTAATATGCCATAAAATGTACATTGCATTTTGACCTCATTAGGGCCTTACATTTAATAGTTTACATCTAGGTCCTTAATCATTGACATTTTATTCACTTAAAAGAGGTCAGGGACCTATTTGCATTCATCTAGGGACCTTTTGGTTAGGAAAACTATCACTTATGGGTTCTTGCACTAATTTCTTACCATTTTGCCCCTTTAGGCTTCATTGCAAAATTCCCTTTACACCTTCTGCGTGCTCCTTGGCACTATTCATCTACGATGAACTTAAGCAACAATTGGCATCCATTTCTTGCACCTCCGATCCGATGGCTGATCCTCATTCAACTAGCTAGCGTCGGTGTACACAGCTTTGCAACCACCTCCAGATCACATCCAATGGTTGTCTTTTCTTATAAAACTTCCTGCACTCCTTAGCTTTACTCTTACCCGTAGATCCTAACAAACTCAAACCCTTGCTCGCCAGTCACTCTAGTACCCAAGGTCCTATATATGGACCTCTAAAGCCACCTACGTGAGGGATCGACTCCCTTCCTACACCTCTTGAGTTGATCAATTCTCCCTTCCTTCATCTGGTGCCTGTGATAGAGACACCTCCTTTCTCCCTTTGATCCTTGATGCTAAGGATTTTGTGATGCCTGAGGATAATTTGGAGCTCCACTAGAGAGCTCTTCGTCACTGGAGTCCTCTCATCCTCCTTCATCATCTCGGTCACCAATTTAGGCTTCCTTAGGTCCCATTCATCCATGTACAGTAGGATTTTAATGCTTTCCAGATAGGTTTAATTATTTTCCAGATTAGATTCAAGTAGTGCTAGATGATTAGATTGCAAATTCAATGTTAGAATAGCTTAGAATTAGATGTAGATAGTAACTTCCCTCGAATGGCCACTCTAATCAACTTAGATCAAAGAGGCAATTTCACTTTATCATCTTAATTCACGTCTCTCTCTCCATTTCACAATCATATTCTTTCGACTTGTTCACTGTTTTCATCGCTAAACCACCTCCTCCTCCAAGGCCACTCTTGGATCTAAAGTTGTTTAACTTTCAGATCTAAGAGCATGTTAATTTCACGTGAGGGTTCTTACATCCACTTCATCATACCACAAAGCCCTCCCTCTGAGCTGCATGGAGCTTAATTTGATCGATTAGATCAGATTTGGTGTTTGTGATAGAGAAATCTTTGGAGCAATTTTCTTTCAATCTGATTTAATTGTTCGAATTGAGTTGATTAAAGTTGACTTGAGTTAAGTGCAATGGCTCTGAGCTATTTCAATTACATTTTTATTGATCATATGATTTGCACCCAATTGGAGCCTTCACTACTGTTTCCTACTCTCATATGAGTAACATAGGCCAAGGAAAATTAAATGCACTAATTAGAGGCCTTTGCAATGACTCAATTGGTTCTTTAGGATTTCAATGGATCCCTGAACACTAATTAATAGTGTGCAGGAGATAGCGAATTTGCTTGATTTGTTAAAAATGGGTTTTAGGTAATTGCAACACGCAAATTCTATCGCTTTTAAAATATGTAATTACCGAGTACTTGGAGAGTATTCGGGTTGTCCCAAGAGAGGTAGAAATGCAATTTTAATTATCTCTTGCCCACCACACAAAAATCAACTTTCTTTTTGTTTTTAAATATGTAATTTTTTTGGGTTTTTGAAAGGGTAGAAACTTGTCAAATGGATGTGGAGAAAAAGTAGAAAGTGAGAATGCGAAATTGAAAGCAACAAGTGTCCTACTTCTCCAGCTCACTCCAAGTATGGGAGACTTGGAATAATGGAGGAGTAAGAACACAAAAATCAAAACACAAAGCCAAATAGTAGAAGAATGCTTTTTATAGAGAAATTATCTTACAAAAGTGGAGAGCTCACAAGTGAGAAGGATACCTCACTTGTAATCTCCACAACAAGCACTAACTACAACAAAATAAAAATGCAACAAGCAAGAGAAATCTTAGTGATGATGAAGATGCTACTCGGAATTCCTGCTCCAATTTTGGTCGACCCAGAACTAAAAGGAAGTCCTCCTGCTTGGATGTCCTCCTTGCAAGCCCAGATGGCCTGGCTCTTGGCTGCTCCTAGGGTGGATGAATTCCATCTTCGATCTCCTCCTACCTAGATGTCTCACTTGGTGAAATTGACCTCCTAGCTAGCATGGACACAAAGTAGAAGGGAGGAGGATGAAGGCACCAAGGGGGTAGGTGTATGTTCCCTTAATCTTCTTCTCCCTTTCTTCTCCTTGGCCGAAAATGGTGCAGAGTTTAGGTGGGATATGCAGTTAAATTCCATAGCCACGGGTCACTAGAAATGGTGGTAGTAGGTGGGTACATATAGAGTGGTAGGAGGGGGTTGGTGTGGATGCATAAGGGATGACTAGGATGGTGTTGTAGGGTGGTTAGAAGATCCTAGGGTTGAGGTGTTTTGGCGCCAACCCAAAAGGCACCCAAGGTGGTAGTTATGGCCATCCAAGGGTAGTGGTGTCCCTCAGGTTTGGTGCCAAAACATAGGTTTTAGAAGGGGGTTGAGGTGGATGGTGGAGATGGCCTTAGGGTTAGGTGTAGGGTTGGGATGAAAGGGTTTTGGAGGGAAGGCTTTTGGCACCAATAATGGGTAGTTATGGAGGATGGTTGGCATGGTTTTTGGTGGCTTTTGGAGGTGGTGGTGGTGTGAAGAGGTGTGTAGGTTTGGCACCAAAAATGGAGTGGAGGTAGGTAGCTTTGAGTAGAGTTAAGGTGGAGTTAGCTTAGGGTGGACGTCCAAGGAGAGGAGGTGCTGTTGAGCTGAGCTAAGCTAGATTAGCTAGTAGGGTAGTAGTGGAGGAGCTGAGGTGAAGAGGCCAGGAGCTGACTAAAGTAAGTCTGGAGCTGAAGAAATCTTCTCGGAGCTGATTCTGATTGAAGGGGTATTCTCAGGAGCGCAGCTACTCAACTTAGCTAGCTAATTTTTCTGCTAGCAGCTAAGCTGAGTAGGTTGAGCTAACTTGAGCTAGTCTCAACTAATCTGGAGCTAGGTTGAGCTGGTCCTGCTTCTCTCGAAGACTCCTTAGCTAGCTTAGCTACTAAGTTGTCAAGTAGTAGCTAAACTAGATGAAGTTCAGTTGTTGTGAGCTGAGTAGAGCTAGGTAGAGCTGGACTGGACCTAAAGTGAACTGATGTCAACTAAGTTGAGCTAGCTTAAGCTGAGTTAAGCTAAGTTGAGCTACCCTGAGTTGCCATTCAACTGAGATGAGCTAAATGGAGCTAAGATGAGCTAAACCCAACCTATTAGAGCTGGAATCCAGCTATGATGAGCTGGATTTAGCTAGGATTCAGCTGAAGTGAGCTTCTTCTTCACCTTCTTCCTTCTAGAATGTCAGGGTTTTGCGGGATCTGGCTTTCTGCTTATCCCTGACACTCAAGTAAATGCATTAAAAAGATAATAAAATGCAATGCATGCCTAACCTAGGTGAATGACGAAAATGCAACCTAGAACCCATTTGTAGAGTTAAAAACCTAAGATCTAGGTCTGTTTTAGGGCATAAGAATGATGATAAACTAGTGTTTATCAGCAGGAATTCTAAATGATCATATTACTTTGGTGCATTCGGATCAAAAGGTCAAATAGGCGACAGCTTTGATTCAATCTAAATAAGTTTTAATGCATCATTCAGAGGTTGTTTGAGGTTTGAAAGGCATTTATGAAGGTTTTTTAATGGATTTCTATTGAGTTAAATGAATAGTTTGATCCTTTCCTTTCACTCTATCCATAGCGGAAAAAAAAGATCAATCTAGGGTTTCTGGAGTGACTTAAGCTTTGATTTGATTTTTGTTGTAGTCCAAATCCATTATTGAATATTTATGATAGTCTGGAATGGATTTTCGTTGATTTAATCTCGATCGTGAAGATTTGAGCTTTACTACCCAGGTTCCAGTTGATCTAAATAACTGAGGTTTCAATTTGAACTCTCTAGACTTGGGCATGTTTCTGAGAGGAATTTCTCAATTCTATGGCTTATATCTGCTGGAATGGAATTTTGAACATAGGGACACATTAAGAGCAATATGATTCCCCTTTTGACAGTAGAGTACTGCTCGGATTTTCAGCACTGGATAAAGTTGAATCCAAGGGTTCTAAGCTAATTTTAAATTCTATTGAGTCTTCTATGGAATTGTAATGATAGCAGTTGATGTCAGAAGCATTCATTTATTTGTATTTGGAGGTAATTTGAATTACAACACTTGTAGATTTGGTTTGAAATCTCTGTCAGTAGCTGTTGCTCAGTGTTTTGAATGGATATATAAATGGAGATCTGAAGCAAATTTTGATATAAATATGATTGGAATGAGTTGTTTGAGAGTTTGTAATGTTAGAAAAAAACTTCAAAAGCTTTCACATATATGGATAACTTTCTTTTTGTCTTGGAAATGATTTGTAATCCATTGTAAAACCTTGTAAAAGGCCTCTGTCAGCAATTAAGTTTGCTAAATTCTGTCTAACTGATTTTCATGTTGATTTCAATGCTTAATTCATGTCTATGAGTTTTAATATGATCCGAACTGATGTCTGGAAGATGTTCATACTTTATATTCTGATTCCAGCTTATCTGAATGGATTGTATAGGCTTTGGTTTCTTATTTTAACCCTTT
This sequence comes from Thalassia testudinum, assembly GCA_037157565.1. NCBI lineage: Eukaryota > Viridiplantae > Streptophyta > Magnoliopsida > Alismatales > Hydrocharitaceae > Thalassia > Thalassia testudinum. The sequence continues at coordinate 63,961,783 of JAZHRO010000025.1, read as the reverse complement.
ATAAAGCCTATTTCCAGCCTTACTTGTAAATACAAAAAAAACACAAAAATAATTGAAAATAAATAAAATAAAAGTGTCTTGTGTTAGTTTAGGTTTAGTTTTAAGTGTGTGAGTTTAGTTATAAGATTTAATTGTGTTTGTAAATAGAAAATTCCTGTAGAAGTCTAGGTTTTCTTAGGTTTGAAATAAAAGAAAAGCAAGTAAAAGCACCAAAAATAATTCTTCTTCTCTTCTCAACTTTCCCTCCTCTTCCCTTACCTCTATAAAACACAAAAAGAAAATATAAATTTGAAAAACTCCAAAAATTATACAAAAATACCTTTGTAAATAGTATTTATACTTATATATAATCCTGTGTATATAATGACTTATATGTATATAAAGTATGTAAATAACTTAGATACCTATTTCATTTACTTTGGTAGATATTTATATTAAGTTATATAGTACATATTATAATAATATAGTTATGTATTTATTTATTTATTTATATTATATGTATATAATCCATATGTAAATATTAGCTATGCATGTGTTTATAATGATAGTTCTAACTGGATATATAAGTTAAAGTAATTATAATGTACAATAATATATCCATATATTTATTTATTTACTTAAATACTGTACATATTTATATTTATAAGCTAATTAGTTATATTATTAAGTTAATATAATTTAAATTACTAAATTAATAAATTAACGAAATAAGTTATATTGTATATTTGTATATTATAGTTTCAAGTATTTTCAGTACATTTGTAACTTATTTATATTATAAACAATATTCATATTGTATTTTATGTGTATATATATGTATAACCATGTATTTAAATGCATATAAATAGAAATAAGTCAATAAAAATAAATTAAAAATATGTAATAATTAGGTAATAAGTTAAATTAACTAATTTATTAATCAATTGTACAATTAATTTATTAATTTATATTTTAATTAAGGAATTAAATCGAATTTAAACATGTATTTTTCACTAACTTTAATGTATTTTTAAATATAATTCTATATTTAACTAATGCAAGTAAATTATAACAATAGAAAGCCCTTTATATCAACTACACGTATATATAATTTAATTAATAAATAATTATTTATTTCGTGTCTTAATTAACCCTGAAGTTGGCTAAAAAACATGCTTAGCACGCTGAATTGGGCACGATTATTAGTACCACATCGTGGCTTGTAGAGCTGATGGTGCCATATAAAAGGAATCGCGCTGGATGGCTATGCGTCCAGAATGGGGTTGAATCCCACAGAGCATCTTTTGACCCTTGGCTTTACGAGAGAGAGTGAAAGAGAGAGGAAGGGCCTATGGGGTCCATGGGCTTGTGGGCATGCGTGTTGAGGCATGTAGGCCTGAATGGGCTCTAAACTATACATAAATACACTAAATAATGAACTAGGACCCACCTAGTAGAGGTCGATCTGGCCCCTTAAGGGCTATTAATTCTACAAAAAGTGGGCCCACAAATTAAAAATTTTTAGGTTAGAGTTAAGTGTGCTAAAATTAATTAAGTGTTGGGAGGTTAAGTTGATTAGGTTAGAGAGTGTATACATGTGTGTTAGAAAAAAGCTAAGTGATGAATGCATGTATAGTGTGTGTTATGTATGTGTATGCTAAGTGTTAGAGTGTGTTAATATATATAATGTATATATACATATGCATATTAGTATTAAGTGTTTGTATTATAATGAGTATATATATATGAATGTTTTGTATATAATGTTATAAAAAAGTAGTTAGAGTATTATTTTTACCTTATTTCATGTAAATGTGTTTGTAAGGTTGTTATACAAGTAGTATTGGGTACATATGTTAGTGTATATAGTATATATATGTTAGTATAGTAAATATTATAGTTATATATATAGGAGGTTAGTTAGTGTACTTATGTATTGTAAATATGCTTGATGTATACTATTAGTATATATATTCTTTTTATGGCGCCTATATTAAGGCATTACTTAGATGTTAGTGTATATAATTAACATAAATTAGTTTAGAGTAGTTTTTGATGCCTTTCTACTTATGTTATATCCTTGAGGCATTGTCATTAACTTTAATTCATTCAATGTTGTACAAAATTGACTTAAATTAGTTCATTGTTTGATTCTTTCATTCATAATTCGTTCCGATGAACTTAACATTTTTGGAATAAAAGATTTTTGGATAATAGAGAGTGATGTATATCAATAACTGCCTTCCAATGAAGTAAGTGACATCCGTCTGGATTGCGATACTATACTATGATGTGATATTAACCTTAATTAACCAGCGATCCATATGGTACATGCCAAAATTTGTCTTTTATTCTTTCTTTTGTATATATTTTTTATTTCTTTGTAAATATCGATTCTTTTATTCAAATTATTTCTTGTATATACATTCTTTGATTCATTATATTCATTAGTTCATTTTGTATATAATTTTCTTCCTAATCATTTGTTATTTTTGTAGTACTTGAGGAGTAGGAGTAGGAGGAGGAGTGTCATCTTCCAAGTGGAGATCTACTTCCTGGTGGAGTCTGCTTCCTGGAGGAGTCAGTGCGGCTTCTACTCGACTTCCTAGTGGAGTCGTCCTTGACCTAGAGCTACTGTTTACTAGTTTTTAGTGTAGTATATCTATTAAGGTTTAGGTATATACTTAGGATTTGTTGTCAGGCATAAGTTATGCGAGCCTGTTCTTTTTTTTTTTTTGAAACAGAAAGGAAAGCTATCGTCTTACGATAGCAATCTGGAGTAGTATATTATATAAACAAGTAAGAGAAATTACAAAAGAGATTCCCAAAAATGTATGAGGGACCAGCACTCTCTTATAATACTTTCACAGCACACTGGCCTCTCCTGAAAAAGTCTCATTTCTTGCCTTCCACACACACTAAATAGTGGCAACCATGCGTACATGTGGCTTCCCTCTCACACCAAACCCATTCCAGATAGAATCCCACTCTGGTAGTGGCTCCTAACATGTCCTCCAAATAGCATTAGTGACAAGGCAAGAAGAAAAGAGGTGATTTACATTGTCAGTATTCATCTCACACAAAAAACAAACATGGTGATCAGTTCCCAACCTTCTATGTCGCAGATCACTAGTGATCAATCCATCTCTCCTACATAACCAGAGAAATATCTGTACCTTGAGAGGAATTTTTAACAACCAGATCTTCTTGTCAATGAAGTCGCATCTCCACCCACATTCAAGGCTCAACATTCTGTTATAGCCAGATTGCACACTATAAGTCCCCTCCCAAAGGTATTTGTCCTCCACTCCAGGCCTAGATCTGAAGCTCTCAAGGTCTGAAATTAGAATCCTCCTTTCTTCCCATAGTCGAGTAGCTCTCCTGCTGGAATCCTCATCAATCAGATTCCAGCTGCTGTTGTTGCACGATCAGACCTTGCTAACAGTGGCATCCTTGTCAGATGCTGCAATAAAAGCTCTTGGATAGAGCTCCTTCAAGACACCCAGCCCAGACCACCCCTCCTTCCAGAAACTGAAGGACCTGCCATCTTCAAGAGTCGGCTGCAACAGATGGAAGTGATCAGCCAATGCCCTTGTCACTGATTTCCAGAAAGGAGGACTACTGGGCTGAAGTCTGGACAGCACACTGTTGGATGCACCATATCTATCTTTGATCAGGACAGTCCACGGCTTCAGATCTCCTTGCAAGAGTTTAACAGCCCATTTAAGTAGCAAGGCATCATTAAAGTGTTTCAGGGATTTAATCCCAAGTCCACCCCTATCTTTTGGACAGCAAATCTGCTCCCATTTGAGTGGCTGCAAGAATCTGCCCTCATGTTTAGCTCCCTTCCAAAAGAACCTCTTCCTCATTACATCCAACCTTTTCCAAATGGATTTAGGTGCTTTAAATGTGGAAAAGTAGAAAACAGGGATGGAGGTGATCATAGAGTTGAGCAAGATAAGTCTTCCACCTTTGGAGAGGAAACTACTATACCATCCATCTAACTTCACTGAAATCTTGTCAAAAAGGTAGCTCCAATCACTCTTCTTCATCCTGGAACACCTCAAAGGCGGCCCTAGATATCTAATAGGAAGACTGATGCGGGGAGTCATCAAAATAGCTGCTAAAGCTCCTTGCTCTTCCTCAAGTAAGCCAAAGCAGACCAAACTAGACTTCTCCCTATTCAACCTCAGGCCAAAGAGCTCACCAAAGTTGAAATAATTTGTACTGGGACTTATGATTTCTCTCTTTACTCTCTTCTCATCACTTTGATTTTCCGATTTGCTTTATTTTTTGATTTTATTTTGCTTATTGCATTAGAAAATTCAAAAAAGAAATTAGAAAAATCAAAAATACCAAAAAAACCTCATTCTCTTATCTAGCAGCAGCATATCCTTAGGCATTCCATACTTAGATATTGCATCCTTCCAACTAGAATTACTTTCTGTCAAATTGTATTACTCGTAGAGTGCTTGAGGTAGGTGTGATTTCCATCCCTTCTTAGCTCCTGCCATCACTGCTGCATTTGACTAGGTAAATAAGACCACCTAGTATTTTCAAAAGACTAAAAAGTGAGACCATCTGCCTATAATTCACTCCTAAGAATTCAAATCTAAATCAAAAAGGAGATTAAATAATTTGATTGATACCTTGTGCGTTGTTTTCACTGCTATATCTGTTGATTTCTTATCATGAATACACTACACGATCACATAAGTTACACACGTTGATTTCTAGGTCTTCTATCTGTGCATCCATAGGGGTCTGGATTCACACGTCGGTCTTATCCAGATTCTGGTTGGATTTAGAGGTTTGCACTCAGTAGGATTCTCTTAGGATGTGTACAATTGTACTGATACATCGATTTGCACAAAACTATTTGTTGTAGCAGATCCCTAAAAAAAAGCCTACGTTTTATCTTGCTTGATTGATTGGTTGGTCTTGTGAGATTGTGATTGATTGGGATTTCTGGTTTTGATTGGATTGATTTGAGACTATCATTATCAGATTGTGACTGAATTAGAATGAATTTTTCAAAAATCGAACTCATGGATGGTAGGAGATCCCAACACCCACCACTGGTACCTCCCTTGGGTGCTGATGCCCAAGCGACCACTTCCACTATGCCTTCTTTCAGTGTTAGATTGTGTTTTAAGATAATTACGTCATAGTATAACGTGAAAATACATCGAAACAAATAAAATATAATGAGATGGTGAGTCCCAATCGAACTCAGGGAGGCAGAGAAAAGTCTTGATTTTAACACTGATCTAGAACTAATTAGAACTAACTAAGCACTAATAATGATATCAACTGTAATTAGATAATAATTAGGCAATCAGTTGAATGTTTGGTAGGAATTTCAAATAGAACTTAACTAACTAGAACATGAACTACTAGAACTAGAGATAAAATTAACTAAGTTACTGGAACAAGGGCACCAAGGGTGGTCCTTGGTGGCCTTTGGAGAGGTTGGGGAGAGCAGTAGTAGTGCACCAAGGTGGTCTTGATGGATGCCTCAGAGGAAGAGCGAGTTTGGAGATGTCTGAAGATGTCTGGGGGGAGAGATGGAGGAAGAGATGCCTTCAGATGGGGGCTTTGGGGTCCTTTTTATAGCCAAAATGAGGGGCAAAGCAAGTATTTGGCCCTCAAAACTGTGTATCAACCTTGGATCAATCAAATCCGTCAATTGGTAGATCAACAAGTTAGATCAGCCCTTCAAAAAGCCTTCCACATGCCTTCAACATGTGCACCACCTCTGAATGCACCACGTGGCACGTGTTGAGCCCTCAGATCACGATCGCGCGGCGAGAGCCCGCGCGCTCCACTGCCTTCAACTTTTCTCTCTCTTGCACATGCAAGTTTGATCTCAGCCATCCGATCTTACAATGAGACGTCTTAAAACACGTGTTGCACCATCCTTTGAGATGCACGTACAATGATGCGTTGACATGAGCGTGTATCTCTACATTTGCCGCACCGCCTCATCCAACGCCTGATCGCGTGCCACGCGTCTGCACCTGCACCCTTGATTGCTGATCCAACGGCTCTATTTCATCCAAGCGAATCGCCTCTTCCAATTTCCACTCCGTGTGGTTCGAACGGTCACCGCCCTCTTGATTTCACATGTGCTAACCAACACACAACGAGCGTAGATGGTCGCGTGTTTGTTTTCTCGTGTGTACCGCCTCAACTATTGGATGAGCATCCAACGGCTAGGATGGAATCCCGGTTGATGAGGTGCGGAGAAGTGGCGATGTGGTGCTCTTATGGCCATTGGATGACGATCCAACAACCCATAAAGCTGGTAGCGAGTGCTTCAATGGATGGGGTGTTGGCCTTAGGCGGCTATGATGGCATCGCGTGTCACCATCATGGTCGTCCATCTTCTTTGCTTTGTAGATGGTGCTGCAGGGCTTTGATCGAGTTGATTTTTACACCGTTGGACTACAATCGTTGATCTAGATTCATCCATGCGGTCAGATTTGGCATCTAAGGTTCAGATTTGTGCCACCTTGCTTCTTGGCATTTTCTCTTCTGTAGACTTCACAAGATACTATGGGATTTCGACTAAGACGATCTCGGAAGCATTGGACTCCCGTCGTCGTCCTGAACAGATCCGTACAGTCAGATTTATCATCTACGATCCCGAATTACCTACAATTATTATTTCCGTTTAATTAGAAAATAACATAGCATTATTATTTACAAAACTAACAAATCAACTATAATGCAAAATATGCTTCTCATGCATGTATTATTCGTAAGTTGAGCTAGGATCTAACTTAATTCAGGTAAATTAGGACCTATGATTGCTGTGCAATCATACCCCCATGCCTAAATCTTGCTAGTCCCTAGCAAATGCAGGACTTAAATGCATTCTATCAAGAGTTTGACTTGAGATCTATTTCCTTTTGTTTTCATCCAAAAATTTAGATATCCAAATAATTGCGAAAGTGTAGTGTTGTAACCTATGCAATGGATCTAAGCAAAAAGTCAATCCACATCTAAAGCTTATACTTGACCCTTAATAAAACTCTATTGGTCTAGGCAAACTTCTTCCCTCAAAAATATAAAATAATCTATAATTTATCCCTGGCTTTTGGCTTAGGTAGGAGATTCTGAGTCAAATGGATTTGCATTTGGTGGCTCACACTCCTCTGGTGCTACATATAGACTAGTACTACAGAATCTAGACTTCCAGACTATCAAATAAATCAACTTAGAGAGAGGCAGAAAAACTATGCTCTCTTTAATTCCTTGTACTCATTCTCTCTCTCTCTTTTCTTTTTTTTTCTTTTTCTTTTAATTTCTTTTTCTTTTTCTTCTTGAGCTCACAATGTAAATATATTTGGTGATCTCTCATGGCATTGACACTTCAATTAAGTTCCAATAACCCTATAACTAGGTTAGAATTCCTCAGCTAGCATTCGGGTGGTCAGAAATACAGGAAAAGAAAGTTAAGATTGTATTTGGTGGATCATAAGGGTATTAGGTATTGTTGCCTCAATGTACATGAAGTAAATACAACTCAACGTTTTTTTTTAGACATTTTCTCTTTTCAAGGATTTTTTTTTCTTTTTTTATTTTTTTTTATATATATCTACCAACACAATGCATCATAACATGACATATGCACTTTTATTCATGAGGCATTATTCGGGATTGGTGATGTTCAAAGGGATATCGGGTGGCTTATTTGGTGGAAGTGACTATTTTCGGCACTAGGAAAGGAATGGATGGGACAGTGTATCTCTAACCTTAACATTAACACCCTCCTTTAGCTAAGGATTTTGCAAATGACAGTCGTAACCATCCACCTTAATCCTAATTTTATTAGAACCTGCTCTCTGCGTATTTGCCTTATTTGGTGGCTCTCACAAAAATTCACACAAAGAATTTGTACGCAGGAATTGAGAGCGAAATGCCTACTCAAAGTATCATTATCCAATTATCCAAAAATTAAGATTCCTTGCACTAGACTTAGAGCACTAGTAGGCTCTCTACTCTTACCTCACAATTGTTTGGTGGATTTATTAGAAGATGGTTTGCCTGACTCGCTAATTACTATCCAAGGGTTTAGGAAAAGAAGCAATGCTTCTTCTCGACAAACTAAAGATGTCTATCGGTCTTCACATTAGATCCATTGTAAATTCTACATGCAAGTATAAAATTGTACTTGATTCTAATTTTAGGAATCAACTAAAGAATAAACCCTTAATAAAACCTCTTGATAAAAATCTTTTTCCTAAGGTGTTGGTAGAAAAACTTTTCAGTTTATGTGTACTACCCCCTGTCTAAGTTCTTGCATGTCCTCATGCATGAATAACAGAAAAAGAAAGTAAGACAAGGCGTAAGTGGATAGAAATCACTTGGAGTTGCTCATGATTCATCATTCAGCCTATGCCAACACAATCATCATATTCACAATATGTAGAACAATATGAAAAAATGAAATGTGCTATCTATAAAGCAAATGCTATATCTAGATGCTGAGTTTAACACCTCCAGCTGGGTGAAAATTCCCTTAGATGGATCAATGATTGCAGGAGAAAGAGTCAAGATGGTAAGCACTTGAAGTTCCATTGTCATCAACAGGCCAAAAATGCATAGTAGCTGCCCAAGAATACCAAGCCCACAAGGTTGGAAAAATAAAATATCAGGGCTTGGAATTGGTTGTAGCCAGGTGCTACAAGAGAAATAAATCTGGTGCCAGGGTGATAGGTAGCAAGTGGCAACCTTGAAGAGTGGTGTATGAGTAATGTAGATGAGGTAAGTAAGGAGTCGGGAGTAGCAAACAAATCATATAAGTTCTAGAAGTGGTGGAAAATGAAAGGAGGGACCTGAGTTGTGAAGTCTGAAATGGTATAAGGAACCATTTTATGAGTGGATGTGGTTGTGGGTGGTTGCAAAGTAGGTGTGTCGAATACGATCCAGTGTTCCATCTCAATCGCTCTAGATTCGCCCAATTTACTGTCATCCCTAGGTTCGTCAAAAATCATGTATGAATTGCCTAAATTCTATTTATGGTGCGAATACTCAAATATAATGGGCTGCAATTCATTATCCCCAAGGTGTGGAAAATCAAAATCTAGATGCAATAAAGCCTCAAATTCTTTCATTTTCCGTTCTATGGTTTCAGTGAAATCGAAATCCAAGAGTGAAGATATGAAAGAAGATGTAAAACATTCATCTAACCTCAAATCCAAAAATGCCTCAAGATTTTTCATATTTTCTTGACAATCAAAAATGGAGTTTTTATCAGATTCTTCCTTAACTTCTATTGGATTCTCTGACAATTCGAAATCAACCCCATGGATGTATGGAATCTCATGTAAATCTATGTATGTATCATATATATGATTATCGTTAGGTTTTTAGGCAATTCCACTCCGAATCTCTCAAAATCCAAATCATGTGTCTCATCAATTTTCTTCGGCAGTTCAACATTCACCATGGTGTCAGAATCATTATAACTCAAATCAATGAGCCTAATAGAAGCTGTGTGCAGAGTTAATTCACCAAGAAGTTCTATGTTCCCATAGTGCTGAGGTTCAGCATCATCTGAGTCTTCGTCAATAAAATTACAATGTGGATCCTTGTTTGCCCTGAAAATATCCAATCTGAGTTTTTCATCCCCCAGGGCGATCTTCATACACTCGGATGAACAGTTAATGTTAGCCTGGGTGGTCGACCAGGAGGAATGTCCATGTCCAAGATGAAAAAATCCGTTGGGAAGCAAATCCCAAGGGTTTTTACAATGACATTCTCCACTACACCTCAGAGCACTTTGACTGATCTGTTAGCTAATTGGATAATGATCGAAGTGGGTTTTAACTCCCCAAATTGGAAGTGATCATGAATAGCAGTGTAGGCTAAATTAATGGTTGAACCCAAATCAAGCAAGGCCTGATCAAAAGGAGCATCCTATAGCTGATAGGAAATGAGTGGGGCTCCTGGGTCTTTCTTCTTAGGTGACAGGTCAGACAAAATGATTGCACTAGCTTCCTTGGACAATACCACCTTATTGGTCTTCCTCGATTGTCGCTTGGGTGTATAATATTCTTTAAAGAATTTAACGACAGTAGGAATGTGGTTAATGGCATCATGTAGGGGAGCCTTAATGTGAACATCTTTGAAGATTTCCTTTAAGTCTTCATTGCTTTTGATTCCCTTTATCTTTCCTTTAGGTTCATGCATTAAGGCTCTAGGGAAGGGTAAAGGGATGTTGGTGATCTCAGTGATTGATTTCTTTTCCTTAGGCTGCTCCTTTGAAGGGATAGAGTGGGAAGAGGAGCTAGCCTGAGAAGTATCATGACCCACTAATTAGCGAGATTGTTTACGAAGAAAAGTTAGGGTTTTAGGAAACCCTTCGTTGCAGTCGCAAAACTCGCTATCAAATGAAATTTACCGAAACTCAAAAGGGAGCCCTAGGTCGAACACGGGGAGGCGACACTTGTTTCTTTGAAATCTGCATTTCTCTTTGTTTCTTTTTTATGTTTTAAGGTTTTGTTATTTTTTTGGTATTTTAGGAGAATGGTAAAATCACTTGCAATAAAAAGAATAAAGAGATGAACCATAATTTGATTGCTTGAAGTGAAATAATATTTATTACAATAACAATAAACTAAACAAACTAAAAGAGATGAGGGTGAGAGAAAATCTCCCAAAGCAGATGTTTAGTGAGACGGCGGTGCTTGGTGGCAGCTTAGACAGAGGAGAGATGCTGGATGTCGGGGATGAGGCGCAGGATGAACCCGGGTAAAGGAAAGCTTCACCAAGTTGGGAATGGGGATGAGGAGGTGGAGGTGATTGTCTACCTGAATGCAGGTGACTAGACGGCTCTAGGGTTCCCAATGAAGGTGGTGAGAGGATGGTTGAGTATTTCGTGGAGGGGTAGGACTCTACACTAATAGGGAGCCTTTGGACCCTGGGAATAGAGCTCTTGGCAGCTTGGTAGGCTTCTTGGAGCTTTGGAGTAGGTGGGAGTAGCATAGGTAGAGATGAAGGCAAATGGGGAGTTGTAGGTGGGCTTATATAGTGGTGGAGAAGGAGCTTTTCGTGCGTGGACAATTAGTGACATCCACAATTGTCACTAAAGATCCGCCCTAGCTGTCGCTGAAGATCCACGCGGTGCTGCTGGTGAGTGCTACGTGCTGCCTTGTTGTGATCGCATGCGCTGGCTGTGTGTTGCGTCACTGTGCTCTTTACTGCGCTTGGTTGGCGCGTGCTTCACACATGCATGTCGTGCGCATGCGCTGGCACGGTGCGTTGCGCTGGTTAATTGGAGGATTGGGGAGCTTTGCGGGTTTCAAACCTGTGCCTCTCTTTTGGGAGTGGATGCCTCAACCAATGCGCCACGCTAGCACATGTGTCGAGAAGAGCTGCTATGGGCACGCGGTGGAGGAGGCTTCTCAGTTGTTGAATTTTCATCCAACGACTAAGATCACATGTTGGAAAGCCTTTGGAGGGACGCCGGGCGACCTTGGGCGATCTAGATGGTGCCACGTGGCACCATCTGGACCATCCACCTTTCCTTGCTTGCAGAGGATGCCACGGTGCTCAAATAGAGATGATTTCCATGTTACTAGACTACGATCATCATTCCATATTCATCCGTATGGTCGGATTTTGCATTTGAAGCTTCAAAATGTCACACCCTGTTCCCTGGCCACAGTAATGCATGAATTACTATACAATTTATACACATCACACTAAATGCAATATGAAGAATGTTATGCAGTATTTATACTATGTGATGCAATGCTAAGCTTAGGGACTGTCATAAATAGGCATTTTATCATGAATACGTGCATGTTTATCACCCACCTGCCTATATGGTGGGTCCTTTGTTGCTTTTCCGCTCCTTAGTGTGACAACATTTGCATTGGCATACTATCCATGAGGTGGGGGAGGAGCAGAAGGCGTAGATTGGGCGGGATTCAATGATAAGGTTGGCTGACCTAAAACATAACTAGGAGGTACAGGAGGTGCTTGTGATATTTCATGTGCATGTCCCTGTGGTGCCTGGAACCTAGGTGGGGTGCCCTAGTTCTATACATATCTTGGGTTAGGGACAGGTTGGGATGGCAAGGATCCCTGCGATCTATGTTATTGTAGAAACTAGTTCTATGTATTCTGAATGTTCTGAATCTGATTTGCCATCATTTTCATGAATTTCAAATTGTCATAATTCGATTGATGCATAGATTCCTTCAATTCCTCTCTCAAGGCCTCGAAAGGGTCAACCCTCCTTGGAGGGTGATTGGCAGCTTGATGCAATGGCTGATAAATAGAATAGGATTGCTGCTGATGTGGGAATAACTACTGCCTCGAGTATGTGTTTTGTGCATTCCCATATTGTCTGGTCTAGTAGTGTGGATCTTGATTTCATATCTGTCAGTTACCAGACCAGGAAAAGTTAGGATGTTGGCGCCAACTAGGATTATACGTCTCTAAATATGGGTTATTACACCCGTAACCTTGGATAGCATTGACATCTTCGTAAGTTGAAGATGTCTGAGATGCATATTCATCAAAGGAATATGCACTAGAGTCCTCATGGGATGCACAACCCTGATTATATGATGCCAGATTCAAATTATTTGTGGGTTCTTGATATGCAGGATCCCAAGAAGATACATTCTAGGTGAGTAGATGTACTCGAGCAGGAGGGACTCGGGATGCAAAGGAAGAGTGGGATGCAGCTAAATTGCCAGGAAATCCATGTTGAGCTCGAATCACTTCGTCAAGCTTTTTGTCGAGTAGCTCCACCTTATCCAGCTTCTTGGTGATAATGTCCATATCAAGTCGAGCAAATTTGGTGCGAGCTTCATGGACACTAACTCGTTGCTGTCCAGGTCACTGGAATTACTTCATCGATGCGGCATTCATTGAGTTCTCTACTAAGGACTCGAATAGTTCGAATGCGTTGTTCTCATCCTTTGCGAGGAAATTCCTACCACTAGATGCATCGGCCAGGTACCGATGTGTGTCATCCATCCCATGGTAAAAGACTTGTGCTAGGTGCCATCTAGGCACACCATGGTGCGGGCATTTCCTGAGAAGATCATGAAATCTATCCCAGGCGTCATGCAATTTCTCCGTTGGTCCTTGGGAGAAAGTTGTAATTTCATGCCTCATCGCAATTGTTTGACCAATCGATAAGAACTTTTGGAGGAATTCACAACGTAATTTCGCCTAGGTTCCAATTGGCCTCCCGATGGTCTTGAACCAATAAGAATCTTTATCCTTAAGAGAGAATGGAAAAAGCTTCATGAGAACAATCCCTATATCAACATTTCTAGGTCTAACTGATTCTGCGATTCGACTTAGATCCTCAATGTGCTAGTGATAAATGTCAGTTTATCATCATTCTTATGCCCTAAAACAAACCTATCTCTTAGGATTTTGACTTCGCAAACGGGTTTTTGAGCTACATTTAGGCATCAATTAGGTTAGTCATGCATTGCATATTTTGTTGTAATTTTAATACATTTGTTTGAGTGTTAGGGACAAGCAGTTAGACAAATCCCTAAAACCCTAGCACTTATGAAGGCAATAGTGAAGAGGAAGCTCATTCCAGCTGGGACCCAGCCAAATCCAGCTCGTCATAGCTGGATATCAGCTCACCTGAGTTAGGGTTAGCTCCATTAAGCTCCGTTCAGCTCATCTTAGCTGAATGGTAGCTCAAGGTAGCTCATCTTAGCTCACCCTAGCTCAAGTTAGCTCGAACCCTGCTCAACTTAGTTGAGTCTAGCTCACCTTAGCTCCATTCAGTTCACTGGGAGCTCTAGCTAGCTCAGCTAACTTGACTGGAGTCCACCCCACCTCAGGACTAGCTACTTCCAGCTCCACTCAACTTAAGTTAGCTGAAGATGACTTCATACAGCTCAGGCTAGCTCAAGTCCAGGGGACTCCACTTAGCTCAGCTTAGTTGAGCTAAGCTACCTTAGCTACTCCAGCTAGCTAGGTCCTCCCCAGGAAAATCAGACCCAGCTCACCTCAGCATATTTCAATAGAAGCCAGCTTACTTTAGCTTGGCTTAGTAGCTAGCAAAGAACTAGCAATCTAAGCTAGCTAAAGTAACTCCCTGCAACTCCCTTTTGCAGCTACCAGCTCTAGTTTAGCTCTAGACATTCCTTCCTTAGCTCCTCTTCCCTAAACCATGGCTCCATTCCACCTCCTCCTCTACTCAACTACTAGCTAAGCTAGCTTAGCTAGTTTAGCCTAGCTTCATCTCAGCTTCCACTGGCCGACAACCTAACTCCACCTCACCACCTAACTAGTCCACCAAATAAGCTAACCACCTACACCTACACCTACTCCTACTCCATTTGGCACCAACCACAACCTCCACACCTCTTCACACCACCACCTCCAAAAGCCACCAAAAAGGTGGCACCAAAACCCCCATAACCACCCTTGTTTTGGCGTCACATATTCCCTCCAAACATCCCTTCATCTCACCCCTACACCTACCCCATAAACCCATCATAGCCCTACACCTACCCCCCTTCTATAACCCCCTTAGGTTGGCGCCAAACCAAGGCATCTTTTAGGGTTGGCGCCAACCCTTAACCACCTTAACCACCTCCTCTAGCGCCCCTTAGGTTGGCACCACTTAACCTACACCCTAGGATCCTATAACCTCCACCTAAAACACCATCCTACCCTTACACCTACCCTCCACGCCATCTTAACCCCAACCACATAAAAAGTGGAGCCAACTTGACATAAACCCACCTACCCTACACCTTCTTAGATGGTGCCATTTAACCTCCACCATCCATCTCCTAACCACCACCCTATAACCTAATCCTAGCCATACAACACATCAACCTACCCTTTAACTCTAACCCACATAGAGTTGGCACCAACTCTACTCCACCCACCATAACTACCACCTCATGCACCCTTCTACCTCCAAGCCAACCGTAATCCATCATCCATCCATCAACTTCCATATCCTAGCCATCCATAACACCACTCTTCCCTTAACCATAGTCAACACTAACCTCCACCCCCTCTACTCTATAAAAAGACCTATAACCACCACCACCATTTCCATCATCCTTTGGCTTCATTAATTCCACCATTACTCCACCTTATAGTTGGCCAAGAGAACAAGGAGAAGAAGAAGATTAAGGGGACACTCTGTCCCCTTGGTGCCTTCCCCTCTTCCCTTCTCTCTTGTGCCCCCACCAGCCAGAGGAGCAACCAGGCAAGGAAGACCTTAGGAGGAGGTCTTGAGGGTGGTACATGCCACCCTAGGAGGAGATTTGTGGGGGAGATCACCCACCTTTGGAGGAGAAAAGGCGCACCCACCTAGGGCTTGCCTAGGAAGATACCATTTTGGAGGAGCTATTCAAGGAAGGAGAAGAAGGAGAACTTCTTTTCAAGCCCAGGAGCAGCTGAGCTTGGAGCAAGAAGCCTCTCTCTTCTTCACCAACATCATCATAGGAGGATTTTTGTTTTATGTTATTTTCATTTGTTAGAGTAGAGGCATTCCTCTACTTTTTCTTTTGTAAAGCAATATTCTCCTTAATTAAAGTTGCCTTCTCTTCATTTGTGTTTCATCTTTTTGTTGTTTCTAGCACTTTACACACTCTCTAATTACTCTAGGTCTCCACGTGCCTAGGGTGAGTTTAGAGAGAAAACTAGCTTGTCACTTTAGTGTTAGTATTAGCAAGTTAGGTGTAGTCTCTTTTCCCGCTTCAATTGCGTAATCGCCCATTATTCAAAAAAACTAAAAAAAAAATTCTTATATTCAAAAATCTAAAAAGAAAGTTGATTTCTATTTTGTTAAGCAAGATTCTTTAAAGTGCATTCCCGCCTCCTTGGAAGACCCTAGATACCACCACTATCTAGGTTTACAAATTTTAAAAGCGATCGTGAATTAGTGTGTTACAATGATTTAAAAACCCTAATTACAAATCACGCTTTTCTTCGCATCAACTGGAAGGGATCCTCATTCGAGTTTCCATGAAAATGAGTCTGAATTAGACTTATTATGTTTGGCTTCAGCTCAAATGTGTCTCCATCTGTGGGAATCTGGATTTTAAGTGCCACAATTGTAGCTGTCGGATCATAGAAATCCCGCAGTTGTTCTTCGTGTGGTGGATGCTGCATCCAGTCTAGTGTGGTGAGAATCCTATCAATAGTCTGCTCATATCTTTGTTCTGATTCCTCAACCCTGACTTCCAGATGAGCCATTGGGTCTAGATTTTTGGGGCCCTGACCAGGTCCAAGACTAGGATTAGCCATCTTAGCTAATCGAGAGGAAGATGCAGGTTGGGAAGAAGAGTCGGGCAAAAGTTGCCTTGGCCGCCCCGGGTTTGGTTCCCAAGGTCCAACTAATTTAGGTCTTAAAGACCTTCTTCCTTGCATACACCAACAACAAGGGTTGGTGTAGCTAGGCCTAATCAAATTGGTCCTTTAGAATCAGATGACCAGATATTTCATTTAGGTTTAAATTGTTGAAGAAAATCTGTTGAGAAATCGACAGAAAATGATCCCTACCTCTTAAGCTAGCTTGGCCAGTCTGTTTTCGAGGGGACTAAGAAGAAGGTTCTTCCTTCAGCTTTCACCTCCGGTTCCCTTGTACCCCTTAGACACATTCGTTTGAACTACCTTGCAGGCTTGGACACCAACCATCCAGTAGTTAAAAGACGAATGCAGGTTATTAAGATATTCTTTACTATTTTTCAACCTTTTCTTCAGTTTGGGTGTGTGGTGAGTAGTTCACAAGGTGACTTGACACACCGACTAATTACTAGACTCGATTGAGTCTAAGTTAGTCCAATGCGGTCGCTAAATGCTACCCTAAAGGTTAAACCTAGGGTTCATGCAATTTGACTAAATAGACAGCAGTTAGATTCAAAACTCTCTTGGATATAGTTGGAATCCAAATGATGTAACAATTGGCAGGAAGATTCCTTTTTCAATAATCTTTTCAAAAATATTTTTTCAGAATTTTTTCTATCTCAAATAAATATATATAAATTTTTAACTGAGGGTTAGATTTGAGATTTTGACCCCAAGTTGGTTTATCTTTTTGAAACATTATCAAATGTGATCCAAAAATTTGAAAAAATATGGGAATGAAAGCTAACTTGATTATCTTTCAAACCCCACTAATTTTAAGTCAATCAAATTCGTGTGCTATTTGAAATTGATTTTTGAATTTCAGAAAAATCTAAATTTTAGTCTATTTCACTTCTGTGCACTCCACAAATTTTTTAAATTCCACAAATAGAATGTTTTCAAGGAAACTATGGCATTGGTAACATAATTTGAATATCTAGTACCTGCCCAAATTTCAAAATTTTTGGACCACTGGAAACATGGCAAATGAATTTTCAAATTCGTATCTAATTTCTAACGAAGTTTCTAAAAATAGTAGTAAGCAAAATTTTATTTTATTTTTTATGCAAAGCAAATCCTAACTACCTAACAGATCAAATCCTAATATTTTTTTTTCAAATAACTCCTATCCTAATATGAAATCAAATCCTAATCTAAATTCCTACTGGTGTGCACCTGATTTTCTTCACCTGCACTCAATGTGTGAGCAGATCCATGTTTCATACCTGCACATCAATAAAAAAATACACTAAATTAGATTTTAAATCAAGAATCGCTGTCCCTCCTAGGCAACACCGATTTGTTTAGCATGAGATCATGTTTTAAGATAATTACATCATAGTATAGCATGAAAATATGTCGAAACAAATAAAATATAATGAGATGATGAGTCATGGTTGAACTCAGGGAGGCAGAGAAACATCTTGATTTTAGCACTCATCTAGAACTAACTAGAACTAACTAAGCACTAATCATGATAGCAAATGTAATTAAATAATAATCAAGCAATCAGTTGAATGTTTGGTAGGAATTTCAAATAGAATTTAAGTAACTAGAACATGAACTACTAGAACTAGAATTAAAATTAACTATCTAAGCTACTAGAACAAGGGCACCAAGGGTGGTTCTTGGTGGCCTTTGGAGAGATTGGGGAAAGCAATAGCGGTGCACCAAGGTGGTCTTGATGGATGACTCAGAGGAAGAGCGAGCTTGGAGATGTCTAGAGGGAGAGATGGAGGAAGAGATGCCTTCAGATGGGGGCTCTAGGGTCCTTTTTATAGCCAAAATGAGGGGCAAAGTAGGTATTTGATCCTCAAAATCGTACATCAACCTTGGATTGATCAGATCTGTCGATTGGGAGATCAACGGGTCATATCGCACCTTCAAAAAGCCTCCCACTAACCTTTAATGCGTGCACCACCTCTGATTGCGCCATGTGGCACACGCTAAGCCCTCGGATCACAATCACATGGCTGAGAGCCCATGAGCTCCACCGCCTTCAACTTTTCTCTCTCGTGTGCATGCAAGTTTGATCTCAGCCATCCGATCTTATGATCGGATGACTTAAAACATGCGTCGCACCACCTTTTGAGATGTGCGTACAACAACGCATTCACACGCATGTGTATCTCTGCATTCACTGCATCACCGCATCCGACGCCTGATCACACACCACACGTCTGTACCCTCACCCTTGATTGCTGATCCGACGACACTATTTCATCCAAGAGCACCGCCTCTTCCAATTTCCACTCCGTGCTATTTCGGATGGTCGTTGCCCGCTTGATTTCACGTGAACTGACCAATGCACTACGCGTGTAGATGGTCACACGTTTGTTTTCTCACGTGGATTGATGTGTGGTTTTCAACTCAACTCAGTAATTAAGTTAATTTCACTTAATTAAGAGTAGAAGAAATCACTTAGGTTAACTTGAAGTTGTGTCAATTGTGTAGTATAGGGTCGAATTAACCTAACATTTTAGAAATTTTTACTGGTTGAGTCCAGGTTGTTCACTGGGAGGCATAATAATTTTCTCCAAATTCACCAATTTTCTTTTATCTCTTTAAGTTTAAGAGGTATAACTAGTTTCATTTTAAAAGCATGAATTTTGTCAAAATATTTAACTATAAAGGATATACAACATTCCATATGCAAACATATTTACTCAAAATGTTGTACTTTATTAAAAGTAAACATGCTAATTTTTCAATTTTATTTCATTCTAAGAAATTAAGGCAATTAAAAAGTTATCCAATTAAAGCATGCCTTTTACAATTAAGAACAAAAAGTAATTATGCAAGAGAAAATTCATTTATTTTCATCTCTCTTCAACCTCTAATCTTCTTCTTTCTTTCTTTTCTTCTTTCTCTCTTTTATTTTCTTCTCTCGAGCTCTCTTTCTTCTTACCTTTCTTGTGTTGTTCCTGCCTTCTTTTCTTCTTCTCTTTTTCTTTTTCCCTTTAATCTTCTTCTGCCTTCTCTTCTTCCCTTAGTTTTTCTCCTTTGTTCCTTAGTCCTTTTTTTCTTAACACTTCTTAGTGCATGTGCCTTCTCCTTTAGCACTTAGCATCCTTCAGCGACTTCTCTTTTCCTTAAGCTTTCAGCTGAACCAGGTTTTTTTTACTTTTTTAACCAAAAGTTTTTTTATTTGCGGCGAGGTCCTTTCGAGGATACACAACACCCTGAGGCCAGGGTGGGACCAGACCCTACTCGGTCCTCGCCTAATCTCAGTTAGGTTTGTTTTGGTTCATTTGTTAATCAGTTCACAGTTTTTAGCCACATCTACTCAACCCGGCCTCCCAGGCCACACTCGCCCTCCCAGGGCACAACCACATTCGCACACCCGCAGGCATAAGCCTGCACTCTCAGATATACAATGCTCAGATCAGATCAGAAGGAATCGAAACCAGTGCGCCGAGTGCTGACGACTGCATAGCCAAGGGAACAAATTAGTTTTATCCCCAGGCACGCGCTCGTGAATAACCGAGGTGGGACTAACATACCCCTTCCAGACCCGAATTCAAACGATCGTAACTTTCTACCCAGAGCTCCAAATTGAATGATTTCAAGTTTGTTGGAAAGCTCTAAGGGTAATCTACACAATTTCAGGGTCAATTTAATGTTTTAATGATGTTTTACTCTTCAATTTGAGGGATGAAATCAGGGGTTCCTACGGGTTTTTTAAAAGCCTGGAAAGTATTTTAAACTAAGAGAGTCCTCAGATGGACTTCTCTCCTCTATTAAAAGGTCTGTATATATTATATAAGCAATTCCGCTTCTATTAGGATAGATTTTAAACTCTAAAGACCTTCATAACATGCAGAGAAGCTTTTCTCTTCTCTGAAAGCTTGAGAGATTGATTTTTAGATTACAAAAAGTGCAACAAACATTTTAAAGTGTTCCTAATCTATTTAGATTAATTCTAAGGGTTATATCAAATCAATCTGGGCAGGTTTTAAGATTGAATTTCATCAAAACAATACTTCTGTCGGTTTGGGTTCGAAAGTAACCCAAATTGGCAGAAACTAAATCTTCACTAAATACATCAGCTGAGCTTACTTTAATTAATTTCAGATCATCAAATAAGATTCTAGAAACATTTTTCACATCTCAAAATCTCAATTCGAGCTTAGAACTCCATTATCAGACTCATGTTTGACTGTGGAAGCTCGAAAATTGACTTTCTATTCTAAGCTTCCTCCTAAGAAATTAATGCCTCAATCAGAGTCTCCTCAACATCATAAACTCAATCAGATCTTCAGAAAGTTGTTTTAACCTTAATTTCTAGGGTTTTAGGCTCGCCGCCTGAACTAAAATAGGTGTGTGTTCGACAGAATAAAGGAAAGATTGCTACAATGTTTTGAGGGTTAAAATAGCTTCAGTGCATTGCACTGAAGCTTCTGAGTTCCTTAAATGTTTCTCAAATCCTTCCTAACAGACTTCTCCAACTCACCGGAGTTGGGGAAGATGAAGTTCAAATCTATAGCTCTAGTGGTTAAAACCTCAAACAAATTTCTTTAAAACAGTCATTAATCCTTATTATACTATTCTGGAGCCACTTGGCAATTTTTAGAGGCTGCAACACAACTTTGACTCGTCGGAGCTCCGGTGAGTCCAGAAAATGTAAATTGTATGTACAGATTGACAAAATTAACCATTTTTAATCCAAAAATGATCCTGAGGTTACAAGGAATCTCAGTTTCACCTTAAATTCTTCATTTGTTCATTAAAATAAAAGATTTGACAGTAAGTTTGTTTCCTTAAAAATTTGAGTGGTTAAAGCTCAGGACTTGATTTAACTACTCGATTGAGAAGTTAAATCAAGTCAATAGATGTTATTATTCATAAATATATATTTAATTTATAGTTTGAACTGTTCTTGAGCCGCCATGGACAGCGAGCTCAGGAACTTAATTAAGATTTAGGCGTTTAATTATAGATGATAATAATAGGTAATATAATGTCGATTAGGGTTCATTAGTGGTGATAGGTGATGAAAGAATCCAGTGAAGGTGGAATTAGGTCGATTACTGTCACCATGGACAGTGTCAGTAGTCGGTGAAGGTGAGATTTGAATTAGGCGTTTAGGTGTTTCAATTAATGATTAAGTGAATTAGAAGTGAACATGGAAGATACAGGAAGGTGTACAGTGAATTAAAAGACAAAATTAAAGCTCTGGCGAGCTTAAGGAACTCGCCGGAGTCGGAGGAGATGAATCTAAAATCTGAAATTACTCTAACCTAACTAATTAAATTAACTAACTAAGCTAGCCTAATCCTACTCCTACTCCTAGTCTACTGTTACCTGGATGAAGGGGTCAATAGGGTTCCGCCGAAGTCTCATAGCGGACGACGAAATCAGAGGGTTGAAGAAAGATCTCCGGCGGGTGGATTTGAGGTGGAGCGGAGGAATCCTTAGGGTCGGTGCCTTTGTCATAGGTGCGGAAGACCACGGCGGATCTCCTCAGCTACTTAAGATGGACGGAGGAAGTCGGAAGATGGAATGGGGAATCGCCGGAGGTTTGGAAGAATAGCCTATTGGGTCGACTGTAGTGTTAGAAGAGGGAAGGGAGCTAACTTACCTAAAATTAGAGGTGTGAGGGGGTATTTATAGTAGTTTGAGGCAAAGAGAGAGGAGGGGTCTGGCCGAAGAAGAAGCTCGAGGAGCTTAACCTCCGTCGTTGTTTCCGACGACAGTGAGATTATCTCCCACTGAAAAATAGAATTCTCGATTAATCCAGACCGATGGATGAAGTGGAGGTGGTGAGCGCAAGCTGTAAGAGCTTGGGTAAAGAGGAATGATGTCGGTAGGGCGGTGATCGCACGATGGGGTGACTCTCTGCCGCCAGCCGTTCATTCGGCTAGAGAAGAAGAAGAAGAAGATGAAGAGGAACTTAGAAGTAATAAAACTTAAGGACCTATGTGAGAAATAAGGACCCGACTGTAATGAATATTAAGGACTAAAATGTAAACCTAGGTTTTGAAGGTTTATTTTAACTTAAATCTTTTTCAACTTTTTATATATGTTAGTAAATAAGGTAAATATTATGTTTACACCTTGAATTTACATTTTTGACCTTTTTAGGTTAATTTATTAGATTAAGTAAAATCACTTAAGTTATTATATACTTAGATTTACATTAAGTTTAAGTACTTATCTTATTAATTAAGGAAATGATTAATAGGATTTTGAGTCCAATTATTATCTAAATTACTAATAATGTTAATTGAATGATAAAATGTCATTTTTAACTTATTTAAAGGTCCTTTACTAAATATCCCTTATTTTATAATTAACCCTTATATATTCATAACCCTAGCTAATTAACTAGGAATACTAGTTAATTAGGGGTAATTAGAGATCATGATGAGTGTCTCATCATGGATCGCCTTAGTCGTTGGATGAGGATCCAACAACTGGGATGGACTCCCGGTTGATGAGGCGCAGGGAATTGGTTGGTGCTCTTGTTGCCATTGGATGACGATCCAACAACCCACAAAGCTTGTAGTGAGTGCTTCAATGGATGGGGTGTCAACCTTAGGCGGCTATGATGGTGCCATGTGGCACCATTATGGCCGTCCATCTTCTTTGCTTTGTAGATGGTGCTGTAGGGCTCTGATCGAGTTGATTTTGCATCGTAGGACTGCAATTGTTGATCCGGATCCATCCGTGTGGTCGGATTTAGCATATGAGGTTCACATTTACACCACCTTGCTTCTTGGCCTTTGCTCTTCTACAAACTTGATAAGATGCTATGGGATTCCAATCAAGACGATCTCGGAAGAATTGGACTCCTATCGTCATCCTGAACAGATCTGTACAGTCAGATTTATCATCCATGGCCCCGAATTACTTACAATATTTATTGCCTCTTAATTAGAACATAACATAGCATTATTATTTACAAAACTAACAAATCTACTATAATGCGAAATGTGCTACTCATGCATGCATTTTCCCTAAGTTGAATTATGATCTAACCTAAGTTAGGTAACTTAGGACCTATGATTGCTGCGCAATCACCTTCCATTTCCAATCCTTTACCTCCCGAGCCTCAAACACCCATCCACCACTCTATTCATCCTGAGGATGATCATGATTCCATATAGTATAAGGATTTTGAGGATCATCCTCCTCACTTTTCACATCACCCACCTTCACCTCCATAACGCTTTCCACCTCCTCCGCACCCTAACTTCCCTAATCAACCTCAACTGGATAGAGGTCCACTAAACTTGCAACACCTGCTCTAGACACAACTCCAAATGAATACACTTACATAACAGGTGCAACAACTTACTGAAGCTATTAATCTTTTAGCAAACCCCCAACCCCAGTCTCGTAGACCTCAACTATGGGATTACTATAATGCCGCAGTTGCACACCTTATGCCTGTGGTCCGATTTCTCACTGGAGGCTGTGCTAGTGAATTTAAGTCAAACATCATCGCCCTTATCCCTCACTTCCATGGTTTTGCTTCTGAGGACCCTTTTCAGCATTTGGAGGAGCTAAGAAATCTTGCCCAGACCTTGGGTTCGTAGGGCCATGTTTAGTACACTCTTTTAATGAAGATGTTTTCTTTTTCATTGAAGAATAAGGCAGCCTTTTGGTACCACACTCTTTCACAGACTACACCAATAGAAAATTGGCCTTCTTTGGAACATGAGTTCCTAAAGAAGTATTTCCCTGTAGGCCACACTAATGCCTTGAGGCATGCCATCACTATATTCATGTAAAACTTAGGTGAACAAATGCATGAGGCTTAGGAGAGATTCCACAAGCTTATTAGAAAATATCCCCACCATGGTGTTCCACGCTGGCAACAGGTCCAGATCTTTCATCATGGGCTCCATGATGACACAGAATTTTGTAGATGCCGCATGTGGAGGCAACTTTCTATGTCGAGATGAGGATTTTGCCTTCAAGCTCTTAGAAGGTATGCTGAGAATTCCATTAATAATGCTTCGATTAGAATTTTAATTGAAGATCGTCGCATTCCCATTCACACACTGAGGTACATGAAGTCCAATCCAACACACGTGACATGGAGATAACGGCCAGTTAGCTGGATAAAGTGGGCTTGATAGAGAAGGTAGATGAGGTGTGAAAATTCCTATTTAAATCACCTTCTTCTTAGTCACCAGCACATCACACGTCTTCTCAGTTTCCTACAGGGAGGGAAACTGTGAATAACCTTTCTGTGGCACCACCACCACACTCTGATTATTTAATGCAGTATCCTTCACCACCAGCTGGAAGAACCTTTGTTCCTCCATACCCTGATTTCCCTATACTTCCCGGAGCTTCAAAGGAGCTCCATGCCATTCAGAACAACCCCTATTCACAAACCTATACCCTGGATGACGTAATCATCCAAATTTCTTGTTGTCAGGAAATTCACAAAAACCAAACTTCCAACAACCTTCTGCACCACCACTTTAGAACCTGACCTGAGCACCACCTCCATAACAACCACAGCATGGATACCAACCATGTTCCTACTAGTGGCCCCAACCAAGGCCTACCCAATACTCTCAATTTAGGCCTACACGAGATGAGCAGTTGGGCACTATCATGAAAGCACTTGCTGACATGCAACAACAAAATATAGGAATGCAGCAAAAATAGGATGCAACATTAGCTGAGATGAGAGCCCAGCTAGCACATTTGATGGATTCTCGTCAAACACATTCACTCCCATCTCTGACACAACCTAACCCTAGGAACATACAAGCCCAGAGGTATATACATCCTAGAGCTCTTGTGTAAGGTCAAGCAAATCTCATTTTACAAACCTTGAATGAACAATCTGATTTGTACTCTAATCCTACTTCTTCCTATGCTAATCCACAACCACCTATCCTGCCTAATCCGGATACACCATCAATATCTAGGGCTGAACTCAATGACATCACCACTAGGAGTGGTAGAAGCATTGTAGATCCACCATTTCCTACTTCCACATCTCAACCTGGATCTTCTAACCCTCCATCTGATTTACTTCTTCCTGATCGTAACTCTTTTGGACCTAGGATTGATCCTCCTACTACAACTTCTATACCTTTTCCGGAGGCTTTGAAGAAGAAGAGTAAAGAAAAGAAGAAGAAGATGGGTGTGGCTCCAGAGGAGGATTTCTTAAGCTCTTTGAGCAAGTTCATGTGAACATCCCCTTGTTGAATGTGATTTGCCTCATCCCACTTTACGCTAAGTTCTTAAAAGACCTATGTACACCTAAGTGTAAAGCTAAAGTTCAAAAAAGGAGTAGTCCTATTATCCTTTCAGAATAAGTTCCATTATCTCCAGCAACCTCCCTTTGAAAAAGAAAGACCCGAGCATCCCTCTACTCTCTGTATGATAGGAAACACCACATTCACTAGGGCTTTACTTGACTTAGGTTCTTCCATGAATTTTATCCCAACCTCCCTCCTAACTCATTTCGAGGTTGCTAATCTGAAGCCAACTGAGGTGTCTCTGCAATTAGGTGACCGATCAGTTAAGATGCCTCAGGGAGTGTTGAAAGATGTTATAATGTAAGTCAAGGACTTTTATTTTCCTGTGGATTTTATTATCATTGACATGGAAGTACCTGAGGATATTTAGAACACACCCATCAAACTAAGAAGACCTTTCTTGGCGACTGCCAAGGCAAACATAGATTGTGAGGAGGGCCTGTTAGAACTTAAATTTGGAGATCAAAAGATGAAGATATATATATTTAAGGTATAGAAGGGACCATCTTGTACTTTGATTGAGGAGATATGCTCTTTGGATTCACTAGACAAGTTGGTTGAGGATACCCTGATTGATTCACTTACATTAAAGCCTCAATTCCCTTCTACCTCTGATTTGACTCGTTCTGAGACACCTACTAGAGAGACTCCAATACCTTTAGTGCCTTTAGGATCTTTTGATACCTCCTCTCCTTCTCCTTCCTCTGATCCTACACTTGTTGAGCTGAAACCTCTTCCTAATTCACTTAAGAATGTCTTCTTAGCACAAGATCAAACTTATCCTGTGATTATCAATTCTCATTTAAGCTCTAATCAAGAATCACAACTCATTTTTGTCTTGAGAACACATAGACATGCCATAGGATGGAGCTTAGTGGATTTAATTGGCATTAGTCCTTATTGCACACATAAGATTTTCACTGAAGAATGATCTTGACCTACTAGGCAGCCACAGTGTAGACTTAATCCTATACTTCAAGATGTGGCTAAAAATGAGATAATTAAGTGGTTATACAATGGAATTATCTTTCCCATATCTGATAGTCAATGGGTGAGTGTTGTTCAGGTAGTGCCTAAGAAGGCTAGACTTACCGTCATAACCACTAAGTTTGGAGAAGTCTTTCCAACACGAATTGCAATTTCATGGCGAGAATGTATTGATTATTGCAAGCTTAATCAAGACAGGATGAAAGATAATTTCCCATCACCTTTCATTGATCAGATACTAGAAAGATTGGTAGGGAATAGATTTTCTGCTTTTTGGATGGCTACTTAGGCTATAATCAGGTGGCAATTCACCCTGATGACCAGGAGAAAGAGACCTTCACCTGCCTCTATGAAACCTTTGCTTTTCGTAGGATGCCCTTTTGATGTACGGGTTTTGGCAAAGAAAAATCAGGGTTTTAAGAACCTGTCGTCAGAGTTCGCAAAACACATTATCAAATACAACTTTTAACCAAAACTCCAAGGGAGTCCCGGGTCAAACATAGGGAGGTGACGTTTACTTTCGTTGAAGTTCGCCCTTTGTTTTGTTTCTTCTTGTTGTTTTAAGATTTTGTTATTTTTGTTTTTCTTTTGTTTTTGTAATAAAGAGGCAAGGAGAATAATTTCACAAAGTGGAGAACACAAATGGATATGTCACAATGTCATCAATTATAATATGCGAAAATATAAAAGAGATAGGGGTGAGAACAAATTGACCGTTTGGCGAGACGATGGTGCTTGGTGGCAGCTTGGACGAAGAGGGTGAGGTGTTGGACGATGGTGGTGAGATGCAAGAGGACATCGGGTAGAGGAATGCTTCACCAAGGCTCTGGAATGGGGATGAGGAGATGGAGGTGATCTTCTACCGGAATGGTGGTGGGAGGATGGCTCCGAGGCTTCCTATGAAGGTGGTGAGATGGAGGACGAATATTTGGTGGGGTATAGGAGCATTACACTAATAGGAGACCTTTAGAGCTTGGGAATAAGCTCTAAGGGAGCTTTGGTAGGCTACTAGAGCTTAGGAGTAGGTGGGAGTAGAGTAGGTAGAGATGGTTTGGAAGGCAAGAAGTCATGGGGCTTATATAGTGGTGGAATGGAGGTGTTTTGCATGCATGGGTCTTCAATGACATTTAAAACGTCGCTAAAGACTTTTCAGGGGTGTTGCTAAACATTTAAGCTCCTTGGTTGGTGTGAGGAGGCGTGGCTGCAACTGGCACAGTGCAAGGAAATTGTCAGTTGTTACATCAGGCGCGGATGGCTGAGATCACGAGGAGATCGTGCGCACTTGCTTGCATTCAAATTGCGTGCTCGCTGGTAGCCGTTGGATCTACCATCTCACGGTTGGAGGCACCCGCAGATCGTGCCTTCATTGATTTTGAATCGTGCTCACCCGACGATCGTGATGATCGGATAACAGCTACCACACCTGGTCGACTTAAATGAGCACTCCAGATGGAGTGCATTTGCTTTGGCATACGTCTACGCGTCGTCGAGCAGCGTCTCCTCGCGCATGCGCAATGCCAACCGCTCGATCAAGATCGAGCGGTCCAATTTCTTCAGGAGCTGAAGGCGGTGTGGAGGATTGAGGATCGAACCACGCCTCTTGTTTAAGGAGCGGGTGCACTACCGTTTGGCTAAGAAGTTTCTTGGTCACGTGGAGATGAGGTGCGACTGCGTGCCTCGACTGTTGGATGAAGATCCAACAGTCAAGATGATGTCTTCATTATGCTTAAGGCCGAGTGATGAAGAGTGCTTCTCAGCCATTGGATTGAGATCCAACGGCTGGGATTCTCTTCTTGAGGCAAGGCTGGGGGCTACGGCTCATGTAGGGAGGTTGAGATGGCACCACGTGGTGCCATCTGGGCTGTCCATCTCCTTCTTCATGTAGAGGATGCAACGGAGATCTGATCGAGGTGATTTTTACGCTAACAGATTGCGATCATCGCTCCAAATCCATCCGTACGGTCGAATTCTTCACCCGATGCCCATAAAGATGTTGCACTGCCTCCTGGCCATATAAAATATTGGAATTAATATACAAAATATACAAACTATCCTAAATGCAATGCAATGAATGTTGTGCAATATTTATACTATGATATGCAATGCTAGGTCTAGGAACTATCATAAATAAGCATTTTATCATGAATTCCTGCATGTTTATGATACCCCCATGCTTACTTTTTGCTAGTCCCTAGAAAAATTAACCTAAATGCTATGTATAAAAGTAGAATTAGGATTTGATCACTTGGACACGATTTATTGGTCGCTATAGAAAATTTCAACCCAAGACCTGGTTACAAAAACTCGACAGTGCCCGGGTGTCTGCCAGAATGCAGACCGCCCAATCCCTAGCCTTATTTGAAAAGGGAAGATGCATTTTTTTGCCTTTTCTTCTTTTCTAATTTTTTTGGACATTTGGAGTTTGAGAGTTTTGTGATAACTTTTTATGGCTACCTAGCTCACCCAAGACTCAAAAAGGACTCTAAGTGCTAAGCATCTTGTGAAAAGAATGAAAGACTCACTAGGCAGCCATTAAAATGGACTTCAGGTTTCTATGACCCTAGGTGACCTTAAGAGTTTCTGCTTAAAGGTTTATCTTTCCGAACGGTAGCTTTCTCCCTACTTTAAAATTTTTTATGGGGTCAACATAAGGGTGAACCCAGTGTATATCTCCCTGATTTATTCTACTTCCCTGCTCTTCCCTAAGTGTTTAAGGAATTATTTGTGCATTTTTATGAGCTGGGCTCTGGACAACTGGCCAATGGGCTATTACCCACAACAACTTGCTAGCCATACTCGTGTGGTGAATGATGGGAACACCATCATGAGCCATAACTAGCTCTTTTAGATCCAATTAAGTCAGTAAATGCTCCTACAAAACGTCAGAGAGTCACAAGTCATTGCGTAATCATTCTGAAAGAAAAATAAGAAACTAGGGTTAAAACTATAATTTTACCAGCTCATCATGAATGCAGTACAATCACAGATTTTCTTAGAGGTTGAATGAAGGTCAATTGGTCTTAAGAAGATAACAAGTGGGATAAGACAGACAAAAAAGGGTTTGCATGTGTTTTGAGAATTAAATGACTTTTGAAACCCTAAAAATAGACCTGCTTAATTAACTGAGGTTCTGATCAGGATAAAATTCACCTAAACCCTCTAAAATTCATATAAAAATATTCTCTAGGGTTTATA
The DNA here is from genome assembly GCA_037157565.1 of Thalassia testudinum. Lineage (NCBI taxonomy): Eukaryota > Viridiplantae > Streptophyta > Magnoliopsida > Alismatales > Hydrocharitaceae > Thalassia > Thalassia testudinum. Next base: position 63,932,027 of record JAZHRO010000025.1, on the reverse strand, counting down.
ACTTTCAATTTGACCATCAGAACTCGTTTTGACCCAAAATAGAACCACAAACAAACATTTGCCCTAATTTGGGTTTTTGCATAAATTACCCAATCAAAAATAGCCAAAATTAAAATCCAACTTCACCATTGGATTCCTTAGATCCAAATTAGGTTTGTATCAAAATTTGGACCCAAGATGAATTTGTCTTGACCTAGTTTGCAAATTGGTCTTGTCTCATTACATTATGCCCTTAACTTTCAAAATCCTTTCAAATAGGCCCCTAACTTTGTCATCGTTCTCACAAATAGGTTCCTACTACCATTAAACCTATTCCTACTTGCTCCGATGACCTTAAAAAGGAAAGAACTCCCTGATTTCTTGACGAATCCCTTTCAAATTTAAAAGGGAAGTTCGTCAAGAAATTCCCTTCCTTTTGGACTCAATCCTAAGCCTTGAAACCTACCCAATCTCTCATGCGAATGCATGAGAGATTTGGGTATCAAGAAACTTCCAACTCCAATGACCTTCCAAGCTTGAAAGCTTGGCTTCCAAGCTCTAATCAACCCCTTGACACCTATATAAAGACTCCCCAGGCCTGCCCGATCCTCCAAGCTTGAATTCGACCTGAGAATCCCTAAAATTCCTCTCCCCTCCTCCGGCCAATTTTCTCTTCAAGCTCCGGCAACTCTCCCTACCTTCCCTCGTCATCTGACCACAATACCAGTGGCAAACTCTCCCTCCTTGCTTTCTTCCACGTCACGCAGCACCCGTCGACACTCTTGCCCCCTCTTCATCCTCACCGTCGTCCATCTCTCTGAGCAGCTTTGTCTCCGGCACTGGCCACACCTCAACCGGTGCCAACTCTGCTCCCCTTTGTCAGCCTCCCCTCCTAAACAACTCCTCGACTTCCCCTCTTCATTTCCAGCCATCTGCCACTTTGTTTCGACCGCCGACTAGCCTCACCATCCTCCGTCTTCCACCTCATTGGCGTACCTCCGGCGAGCTCGCACAGCCACTACACTCCACCAATCCGGCCGCCGTTCATCTCCACATCTTCGCTGTGTTCCAGAGAGTAAAATCTCTCTGGTCTTTGAGGCTATTGGCCTCCCCACTGCTCCATCGAACACCACACTGTCGCACCTACATTCCGTCACCGTCCGGCCATCTCACGCACCCTCACACCTCACGAACACCACTGTTCAATTCCCCACCTCATGGCGAAGCTTATGAACTATTTTAACTAGGGCTCTTAGCCCATTTTCTTGCTTTCAGGTTCCCAGGTCTCGACCGCCATTGACGAAGCTTTGACTAAAGCTTGAAGGTCTTATCACATCCGTAGTTTCCAGGCGTTGACTCTAGGAAGAGTGGATTACCTCCAGGAGGTGAGGTCCTCACCTCTTGTTAAATTGAATTTGTACTTTAGGCTTATCGCCTCAACACGCACAGGAGGTGAGGTCCCTGCATGCCCCCCTCACGCGCCTCGTTCGCAACATCTCCCCTGCGGACCTGGTGTGCCCGATAACCCACCTAACCCTTAGCACTCCTCGACTGCGACCCACACCCTCAGCCTTGGTCCCGGGTACGCTCTAGGTCCGATTACCCATATACCCGATACTATGGAAGGCTCTGGGAGAGCATGACCCAAAGAGAGAAAGAGAGATTATGCGGGGTAGAGGGAGGGTTTTGCTGCAGAAGGTGTTGCCTAACACTTAGCCAATTTGAGAAGTCCCCCTCCCTGTGTGAAGAAGAAAAGGCATAGCAGAAGAAGAGAAGAGGGAGCAACAGCAGAGAAAGAAAAGAAGGAAAGAAGAAGAGGATGAAAAGAGAGAAAAGAAGGCTATGCACTGTAGCATCAGACATTTAAGCCGTCTGATTAACCATTCCGCCATCTGATATTGCTAAGCTTTATTTGATTGATACTATTGAGAAATTTACTATTATTGTGAGGGGTATTTGGTGATTCAAATCACCATTTTACCTCATTCTTTTTGCACTATCGACATCTGTTTTCACTTATATATCATTATTGTTTGGAGTTTTATTACAAATTGCTTATATTGCGTTTAAATTGTAATTCTTGAGATTTAAATTCTATATTGCTCCCTGTGTTCGACCTCGAAACTTTTTCGAGTAATAAAATTTATTTGTTTAAGTGCTATTTTGGCTATACTACAACAAGACAATCTTAAATATCGATTTAGCATGAAGAACAGTGAAGTGTGGTTTATTTTTCTATTTTTTCTCCTTTTTCTTTTTTCTTTTTTGAGTACCATTTTTTATTTTTCTAAGTAGGTGGCTTCCCTGATCTAAGATTTACCTAAAAGCAATAGAATGAGTGTGGTCAAGTAGCTGGGCTCTGGACAACCAACCAATGGGCTGTTACCCATGACAACTTGATAGGCATACTAGCTTAGAAAGTTCATTAGCTACCTAATTTCTGAAGAAACCACCAAAAAGTAAGTCAGTGCAAATAGTGTGTAGATGTTCAGACTTACAGTCCCCTCAAATTAGAGGGTGGGTTGATAAGTCGTGTACTTATCACCCAAATTTATTAGCCAAATTAAAATAAAATTACTTGGCGAGGACTCAAGATTAAGTCCACATTCGAGTGGACACCTGGGCTAATTAAGCCCAAAGACCTGAAGAGTCTAAGTGCTCAGGTTCTAAAGTATCAATTCCTAAAGTTTGCAACTCCTAACACCTAAGTTTTCTTCTCTTGATTCTAGTTTTTTTTTTGAATAAAATAATAGGAAATTACTATTACGAGCTGACAAAATGATTATTTCATAAGATATCCACCCCCCATGCATAGCTAATGCAATGTCCTCATTGTTAAAATGAAAGCATGCAGAAGAGTATAATTGGAAGAATAGCACCTAGTCTCCGTGAGATTTTGGTCAGCTTGAAATAGCCTTTACACGTGTTAAGTTTAGTGCCTTTAGCTAGGTGATGTTTGGCCAACAATGGTTAGGGCAAGGTGAGAGCAACCTTGTCCAAGACGGGTTTAGGGAGCACATGGTCAACATAGGGTTTGAGACATTGTCCGTTGAGCTTGAAGGAGCTACCCGTCTTTGGGTTAGAGATTTCGATGACCCCATTAGAAAAAATCCGCTCAATAACGAACGGGTCATTCCACTTAGACCTAAGCTTACCGGGGAAGAGCTTCAGTCGAGAATCGAAAAGGCAGACCTTTTGGTTTGGCTCAAAGTTCCTACGTGAAATCATCTGGTCATGGAGAGCTTTGGTCCTTGCCTTATAGATTCTGGCATTTTCGTAAGTGTCATTTCTAAGCTCCTCCAACTTAGATAGTTGGAGTTTCCTTATCTTCCCAACCATCGTAAGGTTGAGATTACAATTCTTGATGGCCCAAAATTCCCGGTGTTTTAACTCTACGGGTAAGTGACACGCCTTACCAAACACCAGATGGAATGGATACATACTGATAGGCATTTTGTACAATGTACGATTGGCCTAAAGAGCATCATTTATCTTTTGGGTCCAATCCTTCCTATTAGGCCTTACGATTTTCTGCAAAATGTTTTTGATCTCCCAATTGGAGACCTCGGCCAGTCCGTTCGTCTGTGGGTGGTAGGGTGTGGAAATTTGATGATTCACCCTGTATTTCCCTAGTAAATTCTGAAATTGGGCATTAGTGAAATGTGTGCCACCATCATTGATAATTGCCCAAGGAATCCCGAATCGACTGATTATATTTTTCTTCACAAAATCAATGACCACGTTGTGGCCATTGGTTTGGGTGGAGATTGCCTCAATCCATTTGGACACGTAATCAACAGTGAGTAGAATATACTGGTGTCCAAATGGAGGGAAGGGTCCCATGAAGTCGATGCCCCAAATGTCGAAAATTTCGATGGAAAGTATTGGGTTTAGGGGCATCATGTCTCTCTTGGCCATGTTCCCGAGTGTCTGGCATCGGGCACACGACTTTGAGAATTCCTGGGCATCCTTAAATAATGATGGCCAATAGAATCCAGATTGCAAAATTTTGGCCGTCGTCTTTGTCTCGGAAAAGTGTCCACCACATGTAGATGTATGGCAGAACTCAAGTATACTATGGAACTCATTTTCCGGGATGCATCGATGAATAATCTGGTTAACGCCAATGTGCTATAGCTCGTTATCGTCCCAAAAATAATATTTGGCCTCGAACATAAGTCTATCCCATTGTTGTTTGGTCCAATCCTAGGGGATTTGACCAATGACCAAATAATTGACGATATTCACAAATCAGGGGGTTCAAATACCTGAGATTGTAAGGATAGTCTCATTTAGAAAAGTTTCAAAGATAGGGATATCTGGATGAGGAGAATCAATTCGGATTCTCGAGAGGTGATCTACCACTACATTTTGTGCCTCGGCTTTGTACCTGATTTCAAGATCAAATTCTTGAAGTAACAGAATCCAGCGAATAAGTTGAGGCTTGGCATCCCTTTTTTCCATGAGATGTCTCAAGGCCGAGTGGTTGGTGTAAATGATAATGTGAGAACCTAAAAGATAAGCCCTGAATTTTTTTATGGCGAAGATTACGGCTAGCAACTCCTTTTCAGTAATGGTGTAGTTCCTCTGGGCCTCATCCAGAGTCTTGCTAGCGTAGTAGATCACAGAGGGCTTCTTATCTACTTTTTGACCCAAGACAGCCCTGACGACATAATCAGATCGTCAACCATGATCTCAAATGTGCAGTCCAGACCGGTGGTTGCAACTCTAGGGCATAGGTGACTGTCGTTTTCAATAAATCAAATGCCTTACAGCATGATTCATCAAACACGAATGGTGTGTCTTTGGCCAGAAGGTTACTCAAGGGTTGAGCAACCTTCAAGAAGTCCTTGATAAATCTTTGATAAAAACCCACATGCCCAAGGAATGATCGGATTTGTTTCACGGATGTGGGTGGAGAAAGTCTAGAGATAGCATCCACCTTAGCCTTATCAACTTCAATACCCCGATTAGAAACCACGCAACCCAAGATAATGCCTTCTCGGGTCATGAGGTGGCTCTTCTCCTAGCTAAGGACCAGCTGTGTCTTGATGCATCTCTGGAGGATCAATTCCAAGTTAGCTAGGCAAGACTCAAAAGAATCTCCAAAATGGAGAGATCAATTCCAAGTTAGCTAGGCAAGACTCAAAAGAATCTCCAAAATGGAGAAATCATCCATGAAAACCTCAAGACAATCTCCCACCATGTCAGAAAAAATGGCCAGCATGCACCTTTGAAAAGTCACAGGTGCACTGCAAAGCCCGAACGGCATTCTATGGAATGCAAAGGTTCTGTAAAGGCATGTGAAAGTTATCTTTTCCTGGTCTTCGAGATGGATAGGGATTTGGTTATATCCTGAATAACCATCTAGGAAGTAAAAGCACTTTTGCCCAGCTAACCTTTCTAGGATTTGATCAATGAATGGCAAGGGGAAATGATCCATTTTGGTGGCTATGTTCAACTTTCTATAGTCAATACAAACTCTTCAGGCAGAACCTGAACGGGTGGTAAAGGATTCCCCTTTCTCGTTAGTCATAATGGTTATTCCCACCTTTTTGCGTACAATCTGAATGGGGCTAACCCACGGACTATCCGAGATCAGGTAAATAATGCCTGCATTGAGCCACTTTACTATCACCTTTTTGACCACTTCTCGCATATTCGAGTCTAGTATCCTCCGCATTTTGCGAGAAGGGCGAGATCCATCTTCCATGAAAATACGGTGATTACAGTAAGATGGCTCGATCCCCCTAAGGTCATGGATGGTCCAACCAATTGCCTCTTTATTTTTCTCAAGGACCTTAATCAATCTCACTTCTTGCTCCTTAGTCAAATCAGCACTAATAATCACAGGGAGCGTATTCTTAGGTCCTAAGAACTCATATTTCAAATTTTTAGGCAATGATTTCAATTCTAGCTGAGGTGGGTTTAGTATAGAGGGTAGGGATGATGCTGATGAAGATTCATTAGGACGATCTAGTGGAAGAGGCTGGAAATGAACAAAATCAATAGCCTCTTCAGGATGTGGTAGGCCTACTACAGAGAGTTGTGGGTTAGGTTCGCTAAGTCTAGTGGAGTCCTCGAGTACATTGATGGACATACATGTCTCCATATTGAAATCATGGTCTTTGAGCTCCTCAATGAATCCACAATCCTCAAATCCTTTTATTGACTTGAAAATATCAAGAGTTAGCTTCCCATCCCCAAAGGCGATTTCCATACTATCGCTCTCACAATTTATGTTGGCCTTGGCGATAGCTAAGAACGGGTGCCCCAGAATGGTGGGCGTGCTCCTCAAATCGTTAGGTACATCCATGTCAAGGACTAGGAAATCTATGGGAAAATAGAAGTCCGTGACCTTGACGATTACACCTCAATAATGCCCATCGGTGTGGTGACCGAACGATCTGCTAATTGTAGCATTACTGAGGTTGGCTTAAGTTCGCCTAACCCAAACCTCTCACAAAGACAGGTAGAGATTAGGTTGATGGATGCACCTAGATCCAATAGTGCCCTATCGAAAGTGTACTCCCCAATGATGCATGAAATCAAGGGGGCACATGGATCTTTCTTCTTTTGAGGAAGGTGATGTAGGATAATAGAACTTGCTTGCTTAGAGAGAATCACCTTCCTCTAGGTGGGTTCTCTCGTCTTACCCTTTTGGGTACATAGTTCTTCCAAAAATTTAGCGTAAGCCGAGATGTGCTTAATAGCATCGAGGAGTGGAATATTGATCTCTATACTCTTGAATAAATTCAAGAGCTCCTCATTGCTATCTAAGGTTTTCTTCTTCCTGGTTTTCAATAAGGCTTCAGGGAACGGGATGTGGGTGGTGTCTTCAATTTCAGGTTCCTGGGCCTTATTGTCTTCTTCAATCTCCTCCTTTTCTCTATCGAGCTCCCTAGGGTTTTGGCTTCTAGAAGGTAATTCAGGGTCTTGGGTCTGCTTTCTGCTTCTTAAGGTGACGGAGTTTGTAGAGGCGTATGGGTTCGGGTCTTGAGGTGGGTTAGTGAAGATTGGAGGGCCTTGATTGGTCATGTATCCAGAAGAAGAAGAGGAGGGACCATGCTCGACCACCTGAGCATGTGCATGTGGGTCCCTTTGATTTCCGTACCCTTAGGCTCTATTACCCTGATTTTGCACATTACGTAGGTTGGGTATGGGTTGGGATGATAGAGATCCGGGTTGTCGGGTGTGAGCAATAAACCCAGATTGCAAGTTGTCCAATGATGTCTTCATTTGCTACATAAGTTGAAGCATGGACCCTTGCATTTCTACCATCTGCCAATTTAAATCAGCCTGCCCTGCAGATTGTTGGTCATTCCAAGGTGGCTGAATAACCAGTATTGGGGGCAATTGGGTGTATACTTGACCCTGACCCATAGGTCTTTGAGATGCATAGTTGCTGGATCATGTTTGGGTTTGTTGCCCCTGACTTTCCTAGGAGAAGTTAGGGTGGTTCCTCCAACCCGAGTTATAAGTGTTGGAATACAGGTTGGGCCTAGCATTCTCCTGTATTGCATATGCATCCTCATAGGGTGAGGATGGAGAGAAGGATCAGAAAAACTGGGATCAAAGGCCCCAGTTTGGAACCCATATGGTTCCAAGAAATCTTGGCTCATAGGTTGAGCCGATTCAAGTTGGTTCACAAACTCCCACCCCGTGGGAGCTCGTAAGGAATGGAATCCCGAATTCTGGGATTGAGTGGGTGTAGACGTGTTTCCCGAATTCCCAGACATCCACTCTTCCATTCTTTTAGCAACCATGTCCATCTTATCAAGCTTGTTACAAATCAATTCCTTGTCAAATGAATGAGAATCCTGGATCTCATTAGCATTTGACCTGGGTTGTTGGGACCGGTTGAAGGCATCCATGGAGTCATGATTAATTGAATTCTTGCTCATTTCCACAAATAGGTTGTATGCGCTATTTGCATCCCTGTTGAGAAAATTACCTCCGCAAGAGGCATCCACTTGATTACGGAGTTGTTCGACCAACCTGTGATAGAATATCTGCACAAGTTGCCATTTCGACACCTCGTGGTGTGGAGACTTCCTTAAAAGCTCCTGGAATCACTCTCAGGCACCATGAAACAGTTCCCTCGGTCGCTGGGTGAAAGTGGTAATCGCTCGTTGCAAGGCATTGGTCCGTCTAATTGGGAAGAATTTCTTCAAGAAAGCCGACTTAAGAGCAGCCCATGATTCTATCGACCTTCCAATGGTCCGATACCAATGTGTAGCCTTATCCTTGAGAGAGTAGGGAAAGAGCCTCATGATCATCTGCTCTTCGTTCACATTCCTAGCTTTGGTGTTCTGAACCAAAGTGGTCAAATCCTCCAGGTGCTGGAATGGGTCCTCCGAGCCAACCCCATGGAAATGCTTGATCAAACTTAAGACTTCGGGCTTGATTTCTATGTCTCCGGCGGGAAACATGATGCCGAGATGTTCCCCATAGCTTGAAGGATCATAGAAATCCTTCAAGGGCTGAGCTCCCTGACCATACATTCGTTGGAACCATTGCATCTTGGAACCATTGCATCTGCTACAATTCTTCCAACTGCCTCCGAATCAGCTCCTGCTGGTTCAAGGGCGGCGGTGGTGGGTGTTGATCAGCCATGGGATCTACTTGGCTATAACTCAACCTCCACCTTCGGGAATGGTCTAAAGGTCCTTCCAAATGAGGGTTCAATGACCTCCTTCCAAGCATACACTTGAAGGAAGTCGAAAGGACGAGGAAAAGAAGGAACCTTGCAGCACAAAAAATGCAAGCCAATCCTAAGGTTGGGCAGCCTAAAGGTCTACTGACTCTCAGAATCTGTCTTAAGATTGTAGATGATTTACTCTACTTGTATCCAGTCAATCCAACAAGTTATAAGGAGGGGCTGGGGAGAAGGTTCTTCCTTTAGCTTGCACCTCCGGTTCCTTTGATACCCCCCAATTGCGGTCGTTTGACGCTACTCCCTTTGCTAGAAATCAGATTGACTAGTATAAGCCAGTTAATTGTGAACAATCTCAATCTCGGCCCCGAAGAGCGAATCAGTCCTTACGGCCAACGTCTAATCAATTTTAGTTAGGCTTGGGATATTTAGTGCTTTCAGAATGTGATGGGCCCTTAATGGGTTGTGCCCTTAATAATTTGTTGAAAATGTGTGTATGTGAATAACCAAAAAGTTTGTAAGCAAGATTATTGATGATTAAGTGAGTTTTAGGGTTCAAATCTTACTTAGTAGCTTTTAGGGTTTAAATATTGGGTAGATTCAACCAAATTTCCAAGAGGCAAACCAAGTTTGAAATCACGAGTTCAAGTGTTTCCCTTTACGAATCAAAAAGAAATATGGAGTGCCTATCTTGATCTAAATATTGAATCTTATGGGCAGCTACAAAATGAATTATTTTTAAATTGGGTGGTGCAGTCCAAACAGCTCAAACAAGTGACCTAGATGCACCACCAATTAGGCATGTAGAGATGATTAACCTAGTTTGATTTTTACTCTTTTATGTGCTGATTTACGTGTACCGGTTCCACAGGTCAGAATCCAGATTGAGTAGATAAAAATCAAGTTAGGTTATGTGCCTCAAATGTGGGTGTATGTAGTGTGTATGTTGATTTGTCCCACAAGAAGTATCTTTTTTTTTATATATAATATGCGAGGGTGAGATGAGTGGTGGTGACAAACAAGACAAACAAATTCTATCCTAGGGTTTATGCAAACACCTAAGTAGATTAGGTCTTGGTTATGGATGTGGCAAAAGTGAAACTAGTGGGGGGGAATGTCGGGGGCACTTACAAATTACTCTACTGTTGAACGTTTGGAGACTACACTATCGGAGTTGGTCTTGAAAACCTATCGTTGTAGTTTGAATAGCGAAGAACTCGGGTTCAACAAATAAAATTTATACCAGAAAAGAAATCCTGGGTCAAACTTAGGGAGGCTACATCGATCAAGATTCACAATTATATTCTTTTTGTATTTTTGTTTAAAAAATGGAGTAATTACAATGCAATGGAATCAATATATAAACAATAAGAAAGAGACAGAGAGAGAAAACATCCACTTGAAGTTGCAAAATGTTTGTTCAACTAAGAAAGCGAGAAATTACACTAGAAAGTAGGAAAACTATTACAACTAGAAAGCAGGAAAATTCTACTCTAGAAAGCAGGAAAAAGGAATGGGAGAGAGAAGTTATCCTCCTCGACAATTGCTTGGAGGATGAGCTGGACGAGACAATACCTGGAAGACGAGGAATGGAGCGGGAAGAAGGAGGTCGAAGAAGGAGGAACGGGAATGAGGCAGCATGTCGTTGTCATCGCGAGATCCACTTCCGGAATGGGGGCGAAAAATTGATTTTATCTCTTGAGGAGCATCCCGGGTGTGGGACTTCTCTTGAGCTTTGGAGAGGGAGAGAAGAGAAGGAAGGGATGAGAAATTCGTATGGAGGGGGTCTCCTTTTATAGTTGCAAGGAGTGGGGGCATTTTGGACATTTTAAATTGAAAAACATTAATATGGGACCTTTAGTGACGAACTTAAACGTCACTAAAGGTCCGTCGTGGGCGACGTGTGCACGTGCCGCACGCGCCCGCTCTTCTTCCCCGCCTTAAACACTTACGCATGTACACGCGATATTAGCCATTCGATCTAAACCATCCTCGCCCGCATCGCGCACCCACGTGTGATCACATGTCAGCGTCACGCGTCTGATCATGCGTGGGCGCTATCGCTCGCTCAACGTCGCACGATCTTCATCTCACGGCTCCGCTCGTCGCTCGCTCCATGCATTTGCTCTTCAACTTGAGGCGTAGCAGCTCGAATGCGTGACCTCCTCTTCTCGCAAAGGCGCTCGACCAATGCGCTGCAGGTGTCTTTGTGTCGCGAAGAGGATTTTAGCATGCGGATTCGTGGCCGTTGGATCAAGATCCAACGGTCTAGATCTGCTGCACTCTTTCACTTGATGAAGATGAAGCGGCCGATCAGATTCAATCCTGGCCATTGGATCAAGATCCAACGGCTAGGATCGTGCGATAGAAATTCCTTGGAGATGCAGCAGTGGTTCCTCGGGGCCGATTGGGCAGCTGGGATGGCACCACGTGGCACTATCCTAGCCGTCCATCTTCTGAGTGATGTAAATGGTGGCACAGGTGTCGGATTGGATCAATTTTCACGTCGTTAGGCTGCTATCGTCGATCCGAATCCATCCATGTGGTCGAATTTGTCATCTGAGGTGCGGATTAACACCATCTTGGCCCTTGATCTTTAGGATTCCTCGATCTCTATCTGGTGCTACGGATGTCCGATTAGGGCGATCTTGGAGTCGTTGAACTCCAATCGTCACCCTGATCATATCCGTACAGTTGGATCTTCAATCTGAGGCCCCGATAAAAAGTCATTCTGTCCCTGACCATAAAAAGGGGACAATTACTATGCAATTTATACAACTTGATCTAAATGCATGATTATGCATGTTATGCACTATTTACAATGTATGATGCTACTGTGACACTAAGAACATGCATTAATAGACATTTTAGGTTGATCAGATATATGCACATCACACCCTCATGCCTATCTTTTGCTAGTCCTTAGCAAAAACTACATGCTATTTATAAAAGAATTAGGTTGGATTACTTGGGCATAAGTTATTTTCAACATTAAGAAATATTTTTACTCAGGATCTGAACTTTCAAAGACACAATAGCACCCGAGTATTTGCCAAAATGCAGACCGCCTCAAGCCCTCGCCTTATTAAAAGAAAAATTTCTTTTTCTCTTTTTCTTCTTTTCTAATTTTTTTGGATTTTTGAGTTTAGGGTTAAAGAGTGGCTTTCTACGACCATTCAACCCACCCAAGATTTGATGAGAATCCTAAGTTCTAAGCATCTTATTATGAATGTGATAGACTTGTTTATCGACAATTAGAACGGACTTCGGGTTTCTACGCCTCTAGGTGACCTTGAAAAGAGAGTTCTGCCTAAAGGTGTATCTTTACGACCGATTGCTTTCTTCCTACTTTTATTTTTATGGGGTCAACACAAGGGTGAATCCAGTGTATATCTCCCCAGTTTGTTCTACTTCTTCGCTTCTTCCTAAGTGTTTTGGGAATTTTTAGTGCATTTCTTGAGCTGGGTTCTGGACAACCGGTCGATGAGCTGTTACCACCGACAACTTGCCAGCCATACTCGTGCGACGAAGTGTGGCTTATTTCTTTTGTTTTATTTTTTTCTTTCTTTTCTCCTTTTCTTTTTCTTTTCTTTTTGACTTTCTTTTTTTCTTTTTTTTTTAAGTAGGTAGCTTCCCTGGTCTAAGATTTACCTAAAGGCAGTAAGAAGAGAATGATCCAGTGATCGGGCTTTGGACAACCTACCTATGAGCTGTTACCAACAATAACTTGCCAGCCATATCACCCTAGAAGGTTCATTAGCTACCCAATTTCCATTAAAATCGTCGATCAACAAGTCAGTGAAAAGATAGTGTATAGATGCTTTAGACTTAAAGTTCCCTCAAATCAGAGGGTAGGTTGATAAGTTGTGTACTTATCACCCAAACTTATTTAATCACATTACAATAGAATTCAAGATGGCGAGGACTCGAAAAACAAATCCACATTTTAGTGGATACCCGGGCTGATTAAGCCCAAAGACCTGAAGGGTCTTTGTGTTCAGATCCTAATGTAATATTTCCTAAGATTGAAAAGTCCTAATGTCCAAGTATTCCTTCCTAATTCAAATTTTTTTATGTATATATAAGAAGAGAAATAGAGTTTACAAGAATTTCACAGAGTTGACAAAATGATTCAAAAATGAATCCACCCCCCCATGCCTAGTTGATGCAATGTCCACATTGAGAAAAAGAGACATGAAAGGAAGGGTAGAGTACGGAAGATATCACCTGAATATGAAGCTCAGGTCAGCTCTGAGTCATATGTACAATTACTGAGTTTAATGTCATCAGCTAGGTGAAGTCTAGCCAAAGAAGTCACAACATGGCTAAAGCAACCGTGTCTAAGACAGGTTCTGGAAGAGTACGGTCAATAATAGGTTTCAGACGTTGACTGTTGACTTTGAATGAATTACCCATCTTCGGGTCAGAGATCTAAATGGCTCTATTTGGAAAAATCTGGTTGATAATGAATGGGCCATTCCATTTCGACTTAAGTTTGCCGGGAAAGAGCTTAAGTCGAGAATCGAATAACCAGACCTTCTGGTTCGGCTCAAAGCTCTTGCGGGAAATCAATTAGTCATGTAGAGCTTTGGTCTGAGCCTTATAGATCTTGGCATTCTCATATGCATCATTTCTAAGCTCCTCCAACTCAAATAGTTGGAGTTTCCTAGTCTTCCCGGCTAAACTCAGATCTAGATTGCACTGCTTGATTGCCCAGAATGCCCTATGTTCAATCTCTACGGGTAAATGGCACGCCTTTCCATACACCAAACGAAACGGAGACATGCCGATGGGCATTTTATACACCGTACGGTAGGCCCAAAGAGCATCCTCAAGCTTTTGAGTCCAGTCTTTGCAATCAGGCCTAACAGTTTTCTGCAGAATATTCTTGATCTCTCGATTGAAAATCTTAGCTTGTCCATTCGTCTGGGGATGACAAGGTGTGGAGATTCTATGATTAACTCCGTATTTAGCCAGCAAATTACGGAACTGAGCATTAGTGAAATGAGTGCCACCATCACTAATGATGGCCCTCGGAATCCTGAACCAACTGAAGTTGTTCTTCTTGACAAAATCGATGACCACCTTGTGGTCATTGGTTCGGGTGGGAATTGCCTCAATCCATTTGGACACGTAATCAACAGCGATGAGAATGTACTGATGTCCAAATGAAGGGAGGAAGGGTCCCATGAAATCGATGCCCCAAACGTCGAAGATTGCGACAGGAAGAATTGGGTTTAGGGGCATCATATCTCTCTTAGTTATTCTCTCGAGTGCCTAGCATCGGGAACACGACCTTGAGAAATCCTTGGCATCCTTAAATAAAGACGGCCAATAAAATCCAGATTGCAAAATTTTTGCAATAGTCCTTTTCCCAGAGAAGTGTCCACCACACGCAGATGTATGGCAGAACTCGAGTATACTGTTGAATTCATTCTCCGAAACACATTGGCGAATAATCTGATCAGAGCCGATGCGGTACAGTTCAAGGTCCACCCAGAAGTAGTATTTGGCCTCAGATTTGAGTATATCTCGTTGTTGCTCGGTCTAATCTTGGGGGATTTGATCAACGGCCAAATAATTAACAATGTCAGCAAACCACGGGGTTTGGACTCCTGAAACTGTAAGAATGATTTCGTTCGAAAAAGTATCAGCAATCGGGATGTCCGGACGAGAATAATCACTCAGAAGTCTCAACAGATGATCCGCCACCACATTCTGCACCACGGATTTATCCTTGATTTCAAGATCAAATTCTTGAAGCAGAAGAATCCAACGAATAAGCTGGGGTTTGGAATCCTTTTTGGCCAAGAGATGTCTCAAGGCCGAGTGGTCAGTATATGTAATCACATGAGACCCTAAGAGATAAGCCCTGAATTTTTCCAAAGCAAATACTACAGCTAGTAATTCCTTCTCAGTAACAGTGTAATTCCTCTGGTGGTCCAGAGTTTTACTAACGTAGTAGATGACAGAGGGCTTCTTATCAACTTTCTGACCCAAAACAGCCCCGACCGCGTAATCACAAGCGTCGGTCATGATCTAAAAAGGGGCTATCCAAACCGGTGGTTGCAACACCGGAGTACAAGTGACTGCCATTTTAATAAAATCAAATGCCTTACGACATGATTCATCAAAATCAAACGACATTTCTTTGGCGAGAAGGTTGCTCAAAGGACGAGCAACCTTCGAAAAGTCCTTGATGAATCTCCTGTAGAATCCCACATGACCAAGAAATAATCGAATTTGTTTAACAGATGTAGGAGGAGGAAGTTTAGCGATTGCATCAACCTTAGCTTTATCCACTTCAATTCCCCGTTCAGAGATTACATGACCCAAGACGATGCCTTCTTGTGTCATGAAATGACTCTCTTCCCAACTAAGAACCGATCTTGTTTTGATGCATCATTTAAGAATCATTTCAAGATTTGCTAGACAAGAGTCAAACGATTCTCCAAAAATAGAGAAATCGTCCATGAAGACTTCCATAAACTCTCCCACCATATTAGAGAATATAGCCATCATACACCTTTTAAAAGTTCCAGGTGCATTGCATAAGCTGGATGGCATTCTATGGGAAGCAAAGGTTCCATAGGGATAGGTGAAAGTAGTTTTTTCCTGATCCTCGGGATGGGTAGGAACTTGGTTGTATCCTGAGTAGCCATCAAGAAAACAAAAGTACTTCTGCCCGGCTAATCTTTCCAGGATTTGATCAATGAAAGGTAGAGGGAAATGATCCTTTTTCGTGGTCGTGTTCAGCTTCTTGTAATTGATACAAACCCTCCAAGGGGAAGCTGAACGGGTTATGACAGATTCTCCTTTCTCATTAGTCACAATAGTAATCCAGACTTTCTTGGGAACAATCTGCACAGGACTTACCCAAGGACTATCAGAGATCGAATAAATGATTCCTGCATCGAGCCACTTAATAATCTCCTTCTTGACCACTTCTCGCATATTTGGATTTAATCTCCTCTACATCTGGCGAGAAGGACAGGAACCATCTTCAAAAGATATTCTATGATTGCAGTAAGATGGCTCAATTCCCCTAAGGTCATGCATGGTCCAACCAATTACTTCCTTGTGTTCCTTCAGGACCTTAATCAGTTTAATTTCCTGCTCCTTTGTTAATTTAGAATTGATAATCATAGGGAGCGTCTTGGGTGGTCCTAAATACTGATATTTCAGATTCTCAGGCAATGGTTTTAGGTGGGCTGATGATTGAAGGTAAGGAAGATGCTGATGACTCATCAAGAGGAAGAGGTTGAGAGTGAACAAAATCAATAACCTCTTCAGAAGATGGCGGGTCTGCCATAGAGGGTTGCAGGTCCAATTCATCATCAAAGGAGGAACTTTCAAATGCAAAAACCATCATACAAGTTTCAATATTCACACTATCGTCCTCAAGTTCCTCGATAAATCCACAATCCTCAAATTTATTAATCACCTTAAAAATATCCAATTTCATTCTTTGATCCCCAAAGGCGATTTCCATGCTACCGATTTCACAGTTAATGTTGGCCTTTGTGGTAGCCAGGAATGGATGCCCCAGAATGATGGGCACGTTCCTCAGAGTTTCAGGTACATCCATGTCAAGGACAAGGAAATCTACACGAAAATAGAAATCCTTAACCTTAATAATAACATCTTCAATAACGCCTCGCGGATTTGTGACCGAACGATCCGCTAACTACAGCGTTACTGAAGTCAGCTGAAGTTCACCTAATCCAAACTTCTCATAAAGAGAAGTCGGAATTAGGTTGATTGATACGCCCAGATCCAACAATGCTCTATTAAAAGTATAATCTCCGATGACACAAGAAATCAACGGAGCACCTGGATCTCTTTTCTTCTGAGGGAGGTGGTGCAGGATAACAGAACTAGCCTGCTCAGAGAGTACCACCTTCCTCGGAACAGATTCTCTCGACTTACGCTTCTGTGTACATAAATCTTTTAAAAATCTTGCATAAGCCGATATATGATTGATAGCATCGAGGAGCGGGATATTGATCTCGACATTCTTGAAAATATTCAGAAGCTTCTCATTACTATCAACAGACTTCTTCTTCCTTGATCTGATCAAGGCTTCAGGAAAAGGAACATGAGTCGGATCTTTGGAATCATGTTCCTAAGCCTTGATTTCTTCTCCAGAGTTCTCCTTTCTCTCCTCAG
Source organism: Thalassia testudinum (assembly GCA_037157565.1). Taxonomy (NCBI): domain Eukaryota; kingdom Viridiplantae; phylum Streptophyta; class Magnoliopsida; order Alismatales; family Hydrocharitaceae; genus Thalassia; species Thalassia testudinum. The sequence continues at coordinate 63,915,223 of JAZHRO010000025.1, read as the reverse complement.
GTTCTTCAGGATTCAGTAAATCAAAACAATGTGGTTGTGGATCCTGAATTTGTTTACCACTCCTCAAGGTAACAGAATTTGCAAATGCATACGAGTTTGGGTCTTGGGAAGGGTTAGGAAAGATTGAGGGGGCTTCATTAGCCAAGAATTGTTGATTTGCAGAAGAAGAAGAAGAGGAAGGACCCTGCTCAACCACCTGAGCATGTGCGTGTGGGTCCCTCTAATTTCCATACCCATGGGCTTGATTGACTGGATTCAAGATATTTTGCGGGTTGGGTACGGGTTGGGATGGTAGAGATCCGGGTTGACGAGAGTTACCTATGAGCCTAGTTTGCAAGTTATCCAGTGAGGTTTTCATTTGCTCCATGAGCTGGAGCATGGATCCTTGCATCTTTACCATTTGTTGGTTCAAATCAGCATGCCCTACGGGTTGACGGGCATTTCAAGCTAGCTGATTGACCTGATTCGGGGGCAACTAAGTATAAACATGACCCTGACCCATTGGTCGTTGCAGAGCATAGTTGCTGGGTCGGAGTTGGGTCTGCTGCCCCATGCTTTTCCAGGAGAAGTTAGGGTGGTTTCTCCAACCCGGATTATAAGCATTGGAGTAGGGGTTGGATCTAACATTCTCCTGTACAGTACAAACATCCTCATAGGGTGAGGATGGAGAGAAAGAAAGGGAAGGATCAGAAAAACTGGGATCAAAGGCTCATTTTGGAACCCATGGGGTTCCGAATAATGCTGCTCGCAGGTTGAGCTGCATCAAGTTGATTCACGAACTCTCGTCCGGAAGGAGCTCGCGACGAATGGAATCCTGAATTCTGGGATTGAGTGGATCGAGAGTTGTTCATTGAATTTCCAGCCATCCACTTCTCCATTCTCTTAGCAACCAAGTCCACCTTATCAAGTTTATTACAAATCAATTCCATATCGAATGAATGAGAGTCGTGGACTTCATTAACATTCAATCTGGGCTGCTGGGACCGATTAAAAGTATCCATGGAGGCATGATTGATCGAATTCTCGCTCATTTCCTCAAACAAATCGTGCACGCATCTACATCTTTGTTGAGGAAATTGCCTCCGCAAGAAGCGTCCACGTGATTTCTGAGTTGCTCAGTCAACCCGTGGTAGAAGATCTGCACGAGTTGCCATTTCGACACATCGTGGTGTGGACACCTCCACAGTAGGTCCTGGAATCACTCCCAGGCCACATGAAACTGCTCCCCCGGCTGCTAGGTAAAGGTAGTGATTGCCCGTCTCAAAGCATTGGTACGTCCAACAGGGAAGAATTTCTTCAGAAAGGCCGATTTCAACTCATTCCAAGTTGCAATTGGTCTTCCTATAGTCCTGTACCAATGAGCGGCTTTATCCCTAAGAGAGTGGGGGAAGAGCCTCATGATCATTTGCTCCTTATTCACGTTTCGCACCTTGGTGGTCTGGACCAAAGTGGTCAAGTCCTCCAAGTGCCTAAACGGGTCTTCAAAGCCAAGCCCATGGAAATGTTTGATCAGGCTTAACACCTGGGGCTTGATTTCTACGTCTCCGGCAGAAATATGGACACCAGGACGTTCCCCGTAATTTGAAGGATCATAAAAATCCATCAAGGGCTGAGCACCCTACATTCTCTGGAACCATTCTTGCATTCTTTGCATTTGTTCCAGCTACCTTTGAAATTTCTCCTGTGGATTCCGAGGCAGAGGTGGCTGTTGATCGGCCATGGGATCAATTTGGCCAAAATCCAATCTACACCTCCTAGAATACTCTCGTGGTCCTTCCAATCGGGGATTCAATGACCTTCTTCACAGCATAATCTAGGAAAAGGTCGGAAGGAGTGGGGATAAGAACCCTGCAGCACAACAAAACAAGCCTATCCTTAAGTGGGATAGCCTAAGGATCTACAGACTCCCAGAACCCACCTTAAAATTATAAATGATTTACTCTACTTGTGTCTGCTTAATCCAACCAGTTAGAAGAAGGGACTCGGGAGAAGGTTCTTCCTTCGACTTGTGCCTCCAGTTCCTAATGTACCCCCCAACCATGGTTGTTTGACGCTACTCCCCTTGCTAGACATCAGATTGATCAGTATAAGTAGGTTAATCGTAAACAATCTCAGACTAGGCCCTGAAGAGCGAATTAGTCCTCAAGGCCAATGTCTACTCGATTTTATTGAGGCCTAGGATTGTAGTGCTTATAGAATGTGATGGGCCCTTAAAATGGGTTGTGCTCTTAATGATCAATTGAGTATGTGTAAGTGCATGCACAACTAGGGTTTTCAAGCAAAATTATTTGTGATGAATAGATTTTATTATTCAAATCTTGCTTAAGTAGCTTTTAGGGTTTAGAATTAGGTTGATTTCAATCAAGTTTGATGCAAACCAGGTTCTCAAGCATGGGTGAAGATTGCTTTCCTTTAAAATCAGAAATAAAGTGGAGTGCCTGAATGAACCTAGATTGAAAACCCTAAGAGGAAGCTACTTGGTGAGTTGATTTTAGGTTGAGTGGTGTGGCCCAAACAACTCAATCAATTGGCCACAATTGCACCATTGGGTTAGGCACATAGAAATGATTAACCTAGAATGATTTCTACTCTTTTATGTGTTGATTTGTGTGTACCGATCCCACAAATCAGAATCCGGTTGAGTAGAAGAAAATCAAGTAGGTTAAGTGCCTTGAATGTGGGTGTATGTTGAATTACCCCACAAAATTATCTTTTTATTTTTTTTTATATATGTGAGGGTGAAATGTGAGTGTGAGTGGAAATCCAAACAACCAAACTAATCCTAGGATTTATGAAAACACCTAGGTTAATTGGAATTTGAATTTAATGTGACAAATGAAATCTATGGAGGGGGGAAGAATGGGGAGCACTTACAGTCGTCTTCAACTGCACTTTACTCCGATCTATCGCTTGATGATTCCCTGATAGAGGTATCTGCAAAATAATAGACACAAGAGAAAGCAAGTTAGAAGACAGTAAAGTGCGTGAAATGCGAAAAGAAGATCGGAAAATCATTACCTCCCCTGCAATTGCGCCAAAATGTTGAATGTCGGGAGACTATGCTATCGGAGTTGGTTTTGAAAACCTATCATTGTAGTTTGAATAGCTAAGAACTCGGGTTCAACAAATAAAATTTATACCGGAAAAGAAATCCCGAGATGAACTCAGGGAGGCTACGTCGATCAAGATTCGCAATTATATTCTTTTTGTGTTTTTGTTTAAAAAGTGGAGTAATTACAATGCAATGGAATCAATATAAACAATAAGAAAGAGAGAGAGAGAGAGAAAACATCCACTTGAAGTTGCAAAATGTTTGTACAACTAAGAAAGTGAGAAATTACACTAGAAAGTAGGAAAACTATTACAACTAGAAAGCAGGAAAAAGGAATGGGAGAGAGAAGTTATCCTCCTCGACGATCACTTGGAGGATGAGCCAGACGAGACAACGCCTAGAAGATGAGGAATGGAGCGGAAAGAAGGAGGTCGAAGTAAAAGGAACGAGAACGAGGCAGCATGTCGTCGTCATCGCAGGATCCGCTTTCGGAATGGGGGTGAAAATTTGATTTTATCTCTTGAGGAGCATCTCGGGTGTGGGACAAGCTTCTCTTGAGCTTTGGAGAGGGAGAGAAGAGAAGGAAGGGATGAGAAATTCGTATGGAGGGGGTCTCCTTTTATAGTTGCAAGGAGTGGGGGCATTTTGGATATTTTAATTTGAAAAACATTAATATGGGACCTTTAGTGACGGACTTAAACGTCACTAAAGGTCCGTCGTGGGCAACGTGTGCGCGCGTCGCGTGCACCCGCTCTTCTTCCCCACCTTAAACGCTTACGCACGTACATGCGATATCAGCTGTCTGATCAAGAGATCTAACGACTTAAACCATCCTCGCCCACGTCCCACGCTCGCGGCGATCACACGTCAGTGCTGCGCGTCTGATCGCGCATGGGCGCTATCGCTTGCTCAGCGCCGCACGATCTTCATTGCACGGCTCCACTCACTCACCTGCTCCACGTGCCTGTTCTTCAATTTAAGGTGCAGCGGCTCGAATGCGTGACCTCCTCTTCTCGCAAAGGCGCTCGACCAACGCGCTGCGGGTGGCTTTGTGTCGTGAACAGGATTTTAGCATGCGGATTCATGGCTGTTGGATCAAGATCCAACGGTCCAAATCCGCTGCACTCTTTCACTTGATGAAGATGAAGCGGCCGATCAGATTCAATCCTGGCCGTTGGATCAAGATCCAACAGCTAGGATCGTGCAATAGAAATTCCTTGGAGATGCAACAGTAGTTCCTCAGGGCCAATTGGGCTACTGGGATGGCACCACGTGGCACCATCCTGGCTGTCCATCTTCTGAGTGATGTAGATGGTGCCATAGGTGTCGGATTGGATCGATTTTCGCGCCGTTAGGCTGCGATCGTCGATCCAAATCCATCCATGGGTCGGATTGTCATCTGAGGTGCAAATTAACACCATCTTGTCCCTTGAGCTTTAGGGTTCCTCGGTCTCTATCTGGTGCTACGGCTGTTCGATTAGGGCAATCTTGGAGTCGTTGAACTCCAATCGTCACCCTGATCAGATTCGTATAGTTGGATCTTCGATCCGAGGCCCCGATAAAAAGTCTCCCTGTCATTGACCATAAAAAGGAGACAATTATTGTACAATTTATACAACTTGATCTAAATGCATGATTATGCATGTTATGCACTATTTACAATGTATGATGCTAATGTGACACTAAGAACATGCATTAATAGACATTTTAGGTTGATCAGATGTATGCACATCATCTACCTACACTTTACTCCGGTCTACCGCACTCGAATCTCCTTGCTAGGGTGCCTACAAGACAGTAAATCAGAGGCAAGTGAGGTTAATAATAAGTAAATGCAAAGAAACATGGAAGACAACAAAGCAAATTCCGTTGCCTCCCCAACAACGGTGCCAAAATGATATACGAGTTTTGGCAAAGTAAAATCAAGGTTTTGAGAACTCGTCATTGTAGATCTCAAAACATGTTATCAAATACAATTTTTAACCAAAACTCCAAGGGAGTCCCGGGTCGAACACAGGGAGGCAACATTTACTTTCGTTGAAATCCGCACTTCTTTTTGTTTCCCTTTGTTGTTTTAGGATTTTATTATTTTTTTCTTTTGTTTTTGCAATTAAAAGGCAAGCAGAATAATTTTACAAAGTGGAGAACACAAATGGATGTCACAATGTCATCAATTACAATATGCAAAAATATAAAAGAGATAGGGGTGAGAAGAAAACTCCTAAATGGGTTGTTTGGTGAGACGACAGCGCTTGGAGGTAGCTTGGATGAAGTTGGTAAGGGGTTGGACGACAGAGGTGAGATGCAGGAGGACGCTAATTGCGGTAAATTGCGTGATTTGTAATTAGGGTTTTTAGAGCCCTTGTAACATGCGAAATCGCATATTCTTTTAAAATTTATAACCAAGATAGGGGAGTATCTAGCGTCATCCAAGGAGGCCAAATGTTTGCAAAATTACGTCTCTTGCTTGGAAATTGAACTCAACTTTCTTTTTGGTGTTCTATATATATGATTTTTACAGGTTTTTTTTTTCCTAAACCCTAAACCCTAAATAACAAGAACAATGCAGGTTTGTTGATAGCAAGAAAATTCTCTATAGTAATCCACTACACTACTATTACAGTGACAAGTAGAGCCTCTCCCTAAGCTCACTCTAGGAGAGTGGAGGCCTAGAGTAATTAGGGAGAGGGAGTGAAAAAAGTTAAACAAGAATTCTGCAAGACCATGCAACAAAAAGATTATAGAAGGCAACTTTGATTGAAAGAGAGAGTGTTTTACAAAAACCCTAGTAGATGAATGCTTCTACTACTAGATAATTGCAACAAATAAAATAAAACACAAGTCCTCTTGAATTGTTGGTGAAGAGGGGAAGCTCCTTGCTCCAATCTTAGTGGCTCCTAGGCTTGAAAAGGGCTTCTCCTTCTCCTTCCTTGAGATGCTCCTCCAAGGTGGAAGCTACCACCTTCAATGATCTCCTTCAATGGCGGGCGTGCGCCACCCTTTATCCTCCTTGCCTAGCCGTCCTTCTAGTGGGGGAGTGCTCCTCCTCCTTGGCGTGGCACAAGGGAGAAGAAAGAAGGGGAAGAAGGCACCAAGGGGGTGAGTAGGATGGCCCCTTAATCTTCTTTTCTTCTTCTTCTTCCTTGGCCTTGAATTATGGTGGGTATATGGTAGACTAAACTAAAATGGAGGATGATGAAAAAGGTGGTGGGTGATGGGTTTTTATAGAGTGGGATGGAGGTGGTTGGTGTGGCCTTTAGTGGAGGGCTAGGATGGCTTGATGGGAGGTGGTTAGGGATCCAATGGAGAGGGTTAAATAGCACCAACCAAGGGGGTGTGAAGAGGGTTTGAAGATGGCCTTTGGTGGTCGAGTATAGGGTGGAAGGGCACCTTGTTTTGGCACCAACTTTGGCTTCTAGAAGGGGGTGTTCTTGGTGCCAAAAATCAAGGGTGGAGATGGGTTGGTTGGTGAAGTGTATGGTGGTGATGTGGAGATGGGTTGGTGCCATTTTGGTGGTGGTTATGGGGGGTGTTTTGGCACCAACTTTAGGTGGCTTTTGGAGGGAGGTGAGGTGTGAAATGGTGGCTGGGGTTGGCACCAACTTAGGGGTGGACTAGGTTAGCTAGGTGGACTTATAGGTAGAGGTAGTTGGTAGAGCTAGTTAGGTGGGGTTTTAGGGTGGTAAATGCCAAGGGAGTTGGAGCCTAGCTAAGCTAAGCTAAGCTAGCTTAGATAGTAATGGAGTAGAGGAGTAGGCAATGGGAGCTAGGGTTTGAGGAGAGGAGTTGGACAGAAGAAGTCTGGAGCTGAAGAGGATGGCATGGAGCTACTTTAGCTAGCTTAGCTTGCTAGTTCTTTTCTAGCTACTAAGCTAAGCTAAAGTAAGCTGGCTTCTGCCACAAGGAGCTGAGGTGAGCTGGGTCTAGTACTCTCAAGGAGGATCAAGCTGGTTGAGGTAGCTAAGGTAGCTTAGCTCAATTGAGTTGAGCTAAGCTGAGTCCCCGGGAGATGGACTTGAGCTTCTTAAGCTGAAATGAAGTCATCTTCAGCTGGCTAGAGTTGAGTGGAGCTGGATGTAGTTGGACCTGAGCTGGGGTGAACTCCAGTCAACTCAGATGAGGTAGTTAGAGCTCCCTGTGAACTAATGGGAGCTGAGATGAGCTAGAGATTCAGCTAAGTTGAGCTAGATCTGAGCTAACCTAATCTAAGGTGAGCTAAGATGAGCTCTCTTGAGCTGCCATTCAGCTAAGATGAGCTGAGTGGAGTTAGGATGAGCTATCCCTAGTCCAAGTGAGCTGAAATACAGCTATGGTGAGCTAGATTTGGCTAAGTTCCAACTAGTTTGGGCTTCTCCTTCACCAGTTGCCTCCCTAAGTGCTAGGGTTTTGGCAATCTACTTATCCCTAACACACAAAAACATATCAAAAAGACAATAAAAGGTAGAATGCATGCCTATCCTAATTTATGCCTAAATGCAGCCCAAAAACCCATTTGCGGAGCAAAATCCTAAGAGCTAGGTTTGTTTTAATGCATAATAATGATGATAAACTAGCGTTTATCAGATGTCGGGTAGAGGAATGCTTCACTAAGGCTCTGAAATGGGGATGAGGAGATGGAGGTGATCTTCTACCGGAATGGAGGTGGGAGGATGGCTCCAAGGCTTCCTATGAAGGTGGTGAGATGGAGGACAAATATTTGGTGGGGTATAGGAGCATTACACTAATAGGAGGTCTTTGGAGCTTGGGAATAAGCTCTAAGGGAACTTTGGTAGGCTACTAGAGCTTAAGAGTAGGTGGGAGTAGAGTAGGTAGAGATGGTTTGGAAGGAAAGGGGTCATGGGGTTTATATAGTGGAGGAATGGAGTGTTTTGAGCGCACAGCTCTTCAACGACATTTAAAACATCACTAAAGACCTGCCGGGGGTGTTGTTAAACATTCAAGCACCTTGGTTGGAGTGTGGAGTCATGGCTATAGCTGGTACAATGCAAGGAAATTGTCAACTGTTGGATCGAGCGCGGATGGCTGAGATCGCAAGGAGATCGTGCACTCTTGCTTGCATTCAAATTGCACACTCACTGGTAGCCATTGGATCCACCATCATATGGCTGGGAGGCACTCGCAGATCGCGCCTTCATTGATTTTGAATCACGCTCACTAAGCGATCGCGACAATCGAACAACAGCTACCACACCCGATTGACTTAAATGAGTGCTCCAAATGTTGCGCGTCTGCTTTGGCATGCATCTGCGCATCGTTGAGTGGCGTCTCCTCGCACGTGCACAATGCCAACTGCTTGATCAAGATCGATCGGTCCAATTTCTTCAGGTGTTGATGGGGGTGCGGAGGATTAAGGCTCGAATCTGCGCCTCTCGTTTGAGGAGCGAGTGCGCTACCATTTGGCCAAGAAGTTTCTTGGTCATGTGGAGATGAGGTGTGGCCGAACGTCGTGACAGTTGATGAAGATCCAACGGTCGAGATGATGTCTTCCTTGAGATGCTTAAGGTCGGGCGATGAAAAGTGCTTCTCAGCCATTGGATTGAGATCCAACGGCTGGGATTCTCTCCTTGAGGCGAGGCTGGGGGCTGCGACTCATGTAGGGCGGCTTAGATGGTGCCATGTGGTGCCATCTGGGTTGTCCATCTCCTTCTTCTTGTAGAGGATGTTATGGAGCTCTGATCAGGGTGATTTTTGCGCTGAGGACTGCGATCGTCGATCTGGATCCATCTATACGGTCAAATTTTTCATCTGAAGCCCGTAAAGATGTTGCATTGCCTCCTGGCCATATAAAATGTTGGAATTAATATACAAACTATCCTAAATGCAATGCAATGAATGTTATGCAATATTTATACTATGATATGCAATGCTAACCCTAGGAACTATCATAAATAAGATTTTATCATGAATTCATGCGTTTTTATCACCTTTGGATTGTGCAACACACTTGCCACTTTTCAGCAGTGTATGTTTGCAATCTGCTCTGATTTGGTCAGTGATTGCCTGGAAGTCTTCATGGATGACTTCTCAGACTTTGGAAGCACATTTGACACTTGTCTAGACCACCTGACCAAGGTCCTGCAAAGGTGTATTAATGTGAATTAGGTACTTTCCAGGGAGAAGTCACATTTTATGGTACCAGAAGGACTTATCTTATGTCACCTAGTTCCTGAAAGTGGAATTGAGATTGACCGTGAGAAGGTAAAAGTGATATCTGACCTACCATTATCTTCCTCACTTAAACAAATTATATCTTTTCTCGGGCATGTTGGTTTCTATCGTCGCTTTATGGCTAACTTCTCTAAAATAGCTGGACCTCTTACCAATCTCCTCTCTAAGGATGTAGATTCCAAATCTTTGACGATTGTGTTCGTGCCTATACGACACTTCATGATCTAGTCACCAAGTCACCAATACTACAGCCCCCGGATTGGTTTCACCCTATTGAGATCATGTATGATGCCTCTGATTATGCATTAGGGGCTATCCTTGGGAAAAACTTGGATAGGAAACCCATAGTCATTTACTATGCTAGAAAGACCTTAGATGAAACACAGAGAAATTACACAGTCACCAAAAAGGAATTGCTAGCAATAGTATTTACACTGGAAAAATTCAGATCATATCTTTTAGGTTCCCACATTATAGTCTACACTAACCATACTGCAGTTCAACATCTTCTCGCTAAGAAGGATGCGAAGTCTTCTCTGATTACATGGATCCTGCTCTTGTAGGAATTTGATTTAGAGAATCATGATAAAGCTGGGAAGCAGAATGTGGTAGCTGACCAGTTATCCTACCTTCCTTCTGAAGCGATTTCTCCTTCACTTCCCATAGCTAACCACTTCCCTAATGAGCAATTGTTGGTCATTCATTACGATCTTCCCTAGTATGCTGACATTGTCAACTATCTGGCTTTTGGAGTAGTCCCCTATGATTGGATTCAACATCAAAAGGACAGACTTGGATCCGAAGGCAAGAACTTTTATTGGGAAGAACTTTGGTTATTTAAGTACTGTAAAGACCAGATTCTTAGGAAGTGTGTCCTTGATAAGGAGATAGATAGCAAGCTGTCATTCTGCCATGACCAGGAGTGTGGAGGTTAGTTCTCTGGCAAAAAGACCACTACCAAGATTTTTACAGAGTGGTTTCTATTGGCCCACGATCTTCAAGGATGCACACGATTATAGTAGGGCATGTTCATGCTGTCTGTCTCTTAGTAGTATTGGCTACCGAGACATGATTCCCTTGAACCCAATTCTAGTGTACGAGAACTTTGACATATGGGGAGTAAGAAATTGCACTAGAGGGGGTGAATAGTGCATTTAAAAAATAATTGCAAAAAAAAATTAATTGTAGAAATGGAGGTATAAGATTTTTAGGTGGAAACCCGAACCGGGTGAAAATCAATTGACTTAGAATTTACGATCACAGAGTGATCAATCCACTAGCCACACTACTTCAACGAGGGTAGCGTACCTCAATTTACAAAACCCACCTCTAATCCTTAAACGGAGGTTTCTCCCTTCACAATGAGGAGACAGGGATCCGACAGGGCGGATACCCAACTACACAAATATATGAAATGGAAAATAAAATGCACCCTATAGAGCACCCCAAAAATGTGTATAATTAGCTTATCTACTAAGGGTGAGAGAGACTTCCTGAAGATGAGATTATGAAGCACAATGGGAGTGATGGTTTTCCCCTGATAAATGCCAATTTATCATCATTCTTATGCCCTAAAACATACCTAACTCTTAAGATTTTAACTCCACAAATGGATTTTTGGGTTGCATTTAGGCATTAATTAGGTTAAGCATGCATTGCATGTTTTGTTGTGTTTTTGACACATTTATTTCAGTGTCAGGGTGAACAGATAGACAAATCCCTAAAATCCTGACACTCAAGAAGGCAACTGGTGAAGAGGAAACTCAATCCAACTGGGATTTAGCTAGATCTAGTTCATCATAGCTGGATACCATCTCACTTGGGTTAGGGTTAGCTCCATTTAGCTCCACTTAGCTCATCTTAGCTGAATGGCAGCTTAGGACAGCTCATCTTAGCCTAACCTAGCTCAAGTCAGCTCAGATCCAGCTCAACTTAGTTGAGTCTAGCTCATCTCAGCTCCAATCAGTTCACTTGGAGCTCTAGCTAGCTCAACTAAGTTGACAACAGTCCACCTCAGCTCAGGTCCAGCACTCGCCAGCTCCACTCAGCTTATGGTAGCTGAACTCCCTCTAGCCTAGCTACTACTTGTCAACTAGTAGCTAAGCTAGCTCGGGTGTTCTCAACAAAGTTAGTTCCAACCCAACCTAGCTTCAGTTAGGTTGAAACCAGCTCAACTTAGCTCAACTACCCAAGCTTAGCTGCTAGCATAAGAACTAGCTAGCTAGCCTGAGTAGTTGACTCTTCATGAAGGCCTCTTCAGCAATCCAGCTCCAATGCAGTTTCATTCCAGCTCCAGACAATTTTTCCTCAGCTCCTCTTCCCTAAACCCTAGCTCCATCCTACTCATCCTCTACTATACTAGCTAAGCTAGCTTAGCTTAGCTATTCCTAAGCTCTCCATGGCCATTCACCACCTACCTAAACCTTAACTTAGCTTTACCCTAACTCTACTCCAAGTCCACCACCTAAGCTAGCTACCTACTCTACCTAAAGTTGGCACCACCAACCTCCACTTCCCTTCACACCACCACCACCAAAAGCCACCTAGTTTTCCCTCCAACAACACCTAACTACCCTCCCCATTTTGGCGCCAAAATAAACCCTCATCTTAGCCCTACATCTCACCACTTAAGCCATCTCCACCTTTTAATGTTGGCACCACCTAGAACCCTTCTAGAAGATCATTTTTGGTGCCAGCTTGAAGTGTCTCTCCAACCCTCAACTACCCACCTAGGCAACCCTACAATTGGTGCCAACTTATGTTGGCCTTAGGATCAATTAACTACCCTAGAAACCCATCCTAACCATCCATCCTAAAGCCACCTACACCCCCTTTAAACCCCTTCATTTGGTGCCACTTTTCTAGCCCTTCGATCACCTAACTACCACCCAAAACTCATCCTAGCTTTCCATCTTATTCCACACCAATTACCCCCCATCCCTTCCTATATATAGCCCCCTTAACTACCACCATGAAATCACCTTTGGCTTCATTATATTATACCATTCATCCACCTTCATAATCAGACAAGAGAAGAAGGAGAAGAAGAAGGCTAAGGGGACACTCTGTCCCCTTGGTGCCTTCCCCTCCTCCCTCCTCTCTTGTGCCCCCACCAGCCAAAGGACCAGCCTGGAAAGGAGGACCTTAGGAGGAGGTCTTGAGGGTGGTGCATGCCACCCTAGGAGGAGTCTTGTGGGTTGAAACCTTCCACCCTTGGAGGAGCAAGGGCACGCCCATCTAGGGATTGCCAAGAAGGACACCAACTTGGAGGAGCTTTTCAAGGAAGGAGAAGAAGCAGAACTTCTTTTCAAGCCCAGGAGTAGCTGAGCTTGGAGCAAGAAGCCTCTCTTCTTCACCAATATCACCAAGAGGATTTGTGTTTTGCCTTTTTGTATTTTCATTTTAGAGTAGAAGCATTCCTCTACTTGTCCTTTTGTAAAACAAATTTCTACTTAATTAAAGTTGCCTTCTCCTTAATTCTTGTTGCATCTTTATTAGTTATTTGTTCTAGCACTTTTCACTCCCTCTCTCTAATTACCCTAGGCCTTCACATACCTAGGGTTAGCTTAGAGAGAGGATTATCTTGTCACTTTAGTGTTAGCATCAACAATTTAGGTGTAGTCATTTTCCCACTCATAATTGCGTAATTGCCCGTTATTTGAAAATCCAAAAAAATCTTATATTCAAAAATGAAAAAAAGAAAGTTGATTTCCTTATTGTCAAGCGAGAGTTTTAAAGTACATTCCTGCCTCCTTGGACAACCCTAGATACGACCGCTATCTAGGTTTATAAATTTAAAAGCGATTGCGAGCTTGCATGTTGCAACGACTCAAAACCCGCTTTTTACAAATCACGTATTTTATCTGCATCACTTTTTAGCGTCATTGCTAGGGAGGCACAGCTTTGCATTTAGTAATTCTCTTTCTTGATAAGTGGATCTCATGCCCTTCTCTCTCTTTTCTCTCGTGTGTGTAGGCATTACATGAAGAAAGTGGAATTTTGGAAGAGAGATCTTGAAGTTCCTTTTCTTCCAACAGATTTCAGGTTAGTTCCTTCTTCCTGTCACATTAACCTTAAAAAACTATCACAAAAATACTAAACCAGTCTTTCAAGATCATAAACATTTAAATTAAGTGGAGTGGTGCCTTTAAAAACTCATTGGCTGTTTGTTTGCATCTTTTAACACCACTCTACCTTAAGTGTTGGTGTTCTGATTTCGGGTCTAGACTTCTGTTCGGACTTCAAAAATCAATTCCTGACACCACATGCCTCCTAAAATCTTGAAATTTCACCCAAGGATTTTAAATCAAGTCAAAAACATCTATTCCAAATTTTAGAGCAATTGGATATGTAGAAAATTTTTAAATATTCGCGGACCACAGGGGGTCATCTCTAATTTCATTGTTTTGTTATTGCTCGCATATTTTAGGAATTTTTATAGTTATCCAATTTTTGTGAAATTTAGTATTCTAGAATTCTTGTAAAATTCTACGCAACACATAAAATTATGAAAATTTTTGGTGGCCGGTGGTGGTACTGAAAATTCCAAAATACCCACAGGTGTCAATTTTGGACTTTGACACTGCACAAAGAAAAATCTTAAAAAAACATCAAACAAATTCTTAAAATCACAAAAAAATATTTTCTCGAATCATTGTTTGATTTGCCTTCCAGTAGTGGTGTTGCTTACTTTGTTTGGACCACTACTTAAAAAGAAAAGCCTGAAACAAATTCACTGGTAGTAAATTTCTATTTAAGGATCAAATTGATTAGGGTTTCTTTACATTTTCTAGTCCTACTTTCTAAAAGAAAATCGACCTTCACCCATACAACTTGATTTCTTTTTTATTGTGGAACTCAAACTTGTTTGAAAACATCAAAAGAAACCCTAAACGACATTAATCTAAATCAAATCCTAAAAGCAAAAAAATAACAAAAATTTTGTGACAACTTGATTGACATTGGAATCACTCTTTCTAATTTTGCACACACCAAAAATTGAAATAATAGGGCATTACCCCAATCAATGTCCTCCACATTCTCATGCACATTCATATACTTAAGCCTAATTAAAAAAAGTAGTCATTTGACCATTTAAAGACTTCACCAAAGTTTAGGCTTGATATCCAATATCTAAGAGTTATTAAGCGTTCCTAATTCCTCTTGAAAACGCGGAAACAGACTTAGAGGGAAGTCAAACGACAGGTGCGGGTTTACACAAGCCCGTGGTGATTTTCCTAGGACATACTTGGGCCCAATCCACCTCTTTAGTTTAGCCGAGTGATCATCAGGAAGTAGGTTCACTTATTAATTTCTTATTTATTACGTTCCCAAGTCTTAGGTTTTATTAAGGAGTCAACCTTAAGATAGTTTAGGCTTGGTTGTTTGAATTGCACACTTTCTCTGATCTCTCTCTCTTCTCCTCCCCTCCCATCCTTCCATTTTATGCACGGGCGAAGGTCCCAAACTCCGCACTTGGAAGGACCACTTGATTTGGCCCCCCTCACCAAAAGACCACTTTTTCCGCATTCTTCTTCTCATTCGCATAAAAAAATGGAAAACTAACAAAATAGGTCTGCTAAACCATCCACATCCACCTCTAATCCCACTTCCGACCCTTCCACCCAAAACACATAAACTAACCCGCCCACCTTTGACTTTCCACTCCCTCAACTACCCAACTTGGAGCTTCCTAATGCTGAGATGCCACAACCACAACAACAACCCCCACTACCTAATCCTTATTCTTTGATAGCTAAGCAAATTGCTCAACTACAAGCCAATCAGCAACTGTTGACTAGGACTATAACAAACCTAGCCAACCAAAGGAAAAACCCACCACCCCGTCAGCAGCCTGTTGTTCCTCTAAAAGATTTCTATGATCCTTCTTACTATGAGGACAGAACGGGGGTGGTAATTCTAGAAGGGGACTTCGAGATCAAACTGACATTTTTGAACCTGATTAAGTGCTTCCATGGCCTTCCTAGAAAAGACCCGTTCGTCCACCTTGAAGAACTGACTCTCCTTGCACAAACAACTCGTTCCCGCAATGTGCAAGAAGATCTTTGGCTGATGCAGTTATTCCCATTATCTCTCAAAGATAAGGCTGCTTATTGGTTTAGAACCATCGGCCAACCTATTACCACAATGCCTTAGCTCAAAAGTGCTTTCCTTAAGAATTTCTTTCCCATAGGTCGTACAAATTCCCTACGAAGATCTATTATGACCTTTCAACAAAAATCTGGCAAGGCTCTTTATGATGCTTGGAAACAATTCCAAGATCTCTTAAGAAGTTGCCCGCACCACGAGATTCCCTTATGGCAGCTCATGCAGATCTTCTATCATAGATTAGAAGATCAAATTCAATGTTTCGTCGATGCCTCGTGTGGCGGCAACTTCTTAAATAAGGACGCTGAAAGTGCCTATGATTTATTCAACGAAATGAGTGAAAACTCCTTTAATCACACATCCATGAACACCTTTGGCAGAACTTCAGATCCGCAGTTTGGTGTTCATGAAATAGGCACTCAATCCATTCCCGTCACCCAAGATGATTTACAAATTATTGCCCAACAACTCGACCATATGCAAATAAATCAAAATAAATTTGATGAAAGACTTGCCACCCCCATCCAAGCTCCACAGGTCCCACATCTAACCCTGCCTAACATTCCACGGAGAGAAAATTTGCATAATTGAAACACTACCCCTGTTGAATATAATCAATATTCTGAGGCTTTCTATGGTTCACTGGGGAATTGCACATATCCAAATCCCAATCCCACTGAACATATCTCTACCCTCCAGGAGTAATTTAGAAAATCCTCCAATTGAAAGAATTACCCAAACCACACCTGGAACAACTCGGTTCCTCCCCAAAAGCCAAATCAATTTGGAGGGTATGGGTCATATCAAACCTTTTATCAACTTGGGCCATCTCAAGAAGACATCAATGCCCAAATTATGAAAACCCTGCAGGAAATGCAGAGCAAAATAATGAAAGTAACCCATGCTGTTACAAATTTGAATAGTTAGATTTGGGTTACTCCAACTCAGAGACCTATAGGACATTTACCATCCCAACCCATGCCCAACCATAATAATCAACGGAACCATTATCAGGGCAGAAATCAAAACCACTATAATCAGCCTCCCATTAATCCTACACCTTAGCAGCCATCCAGGTTTTCACAACAACAGTCTCCCCCACCTCCTCCGAGTAATAATCCAACTACACATGCCGTTACATTGAAGAGTGGGAAACCACCACTGATCCCTGGCCTTCACAACAACCTGGTGAAACTTCTATCATTCCTATGCAAATTGACTCTCAACTCCCCACTCAGGAAGAAAAAGAAACACAAAAATCACATGACACAATTCCTGTCCCTTTTCCCCAAGCTCTCCACTCCACCACCAACCGAAAAAAGAAATTTGAGCCCACGACTGAAGAACTCATGGATTTATTCGGGCAAGTTCAGATCAATATCCCTCTCCTAGATGCAATCAAGTATATACCTACCTATACCAAATTTTTAAAAGATATCTATACTCCCAAAAGGCAAACTAAAAGCCTAGGACAGGTGCATCTTTCGGAGATAGTAAGGTTTGTTATAAAGAGCAAACTGCCTCCTAAGATTAAAGACCCGGGCACGCCTTTGATTTCAGTAATTATTGATGATACCACTTTCAATCACACCCTTCTCGATCTCAATGCCTCAGTTAATACCATCGCCACAATTTTATTCGAAGAATTTCACATCGGTGATTTAAAACCTCTCGAGGTTACCCTATAATTAGCCGACCGATCTACAAACAAACCTTGTGAGATTGTCGAGGATGTCTTTGTCAAAGTCCAGAATTGTGTCTTCCCCACAGACTTTCTAGTCCTTGACATTGGGGTACCTGAATCTTTGATTAATGCCCTAATAATTCTTGGACGACCTTTTTTGGCCATCGCAAAAGCGAATATAAATTGCTATACATGCAAAATGGATATCACTTTCGTGGGCCAAACCATCACTCTTGATATTTTCAAATCCTTTAAGAGATTCCATGACAATGATAATTTTTTCAAGGACTCAGATACAGAAATATCCAATTTGGTGTAGGAGACAATGTTAATAGATACCCTTCTCGACCACAATTTTTTCGAGGACTCTGACTCTGAATCATTGGTCGGCGAAATCTATTACTTGGAGCCTTGTCTTCCATTAAAATCTCTTCCTGAGTATCCATTTACCCACCCACTCTTCTTTCACGCCACCCTTGCACACTAACCTCACCCAACCCTCACTCCCCTTCCATTGGACCTACCACCAGACCTGCCCGAGTCTAGCATTCATCATGAACTAAAACAATGGCCTAACTCGGGTTATCCTTCCATTTCTCCATCCAATTTTGATCCCCATATTTTGACCACTCATCTTTTAAGGGATCCAGAGGAAGACCTTTTTCATGCAGGCACTCAAGTGTCCAATTTTTACACGATGATTCGTCTTCTGTGTATAAATTCATGCCTGGTTGAATGGCATAAAAGATAGCACTGGATGGGAGGTAACTCATCATTTTTCCCTCTTTTCATTTTTCTATTTTAGCAGTTTTTCCTATCTTGATTTTGACCGCCTTCACCAAGGTAATCTCTTTTCCCTTCCAATTGCATGCGAACATGCCATATCTTAAGTATGGGGGGGATGCTTTTAAATTTTAATGATAAAATCAGGATTTTCAAAACCCAAAAACATGAAATTTTCTTGTTTCATTTCCTACATGCATACCCAAAATAAAAATGTTGAAAACTTTTTGAGGAAATTTTGAAATCAGGACTAAGGTTGAAGATTCATTTCAAGGTACAATGGGAATTAATTTTAAACAAACTAGGGATAAAGTTACGGATCTAAATATTAGAATTTCTAGGTCTATCTCTAGACTAGATCAGGTATCCTTCTTTAAATTCCACCTGAACTGATGATAATTCAGGTGCCTTGATCTTCTTTTGTGACCTAGAAAGTATTTGGCTTAGATTCCAATTCAAAAACTTGCATCTCTTGCAAAATTTCTTGTAACAAATTCACACACAAGCCAACACCTAAAGAATAATTAAACATTACAAAAACCCTTTGTTTTCCTTAGTAAAATCCAAAGTAGATCATTGGTTTGAGTTCCCACTACCGAGGAGGAAAATGCCTCCTTTAAAGACGCGGTGTCAACATGTTACTGCCTCAACACTGGCCTTTATCTATATTCTATATCTTTAGACGGAGCATTAAGGCACAATTTTGCAGCTCAAGTGTCTTGGAGGGTGCTCTACCCAGAGTGTCGGAGCAAGAACTTGAGTTTGCTTGGAGCGCCCCTTTACACCGCATTGTGTTCTAGGGTTATGAGTGATTGCGCAGCAATCATAGGTCTTAATCGACCTAAATTAGGGTAGAGCTTAGCATAAGTTAGGGTAATTCATGCATGCATAAGCATTACTAGCACCTTTATTTCTTCTTTTAGCTATGCATAAAATAATGCTATAATGTATTGATTAGGTACATTATGTCAATTGCAGGTAATAAGCTGATCAGAAGCTAGATCTGAAGAATAAAGAATAACTGGTGTTGCAACAGAGAAGGAGCAGAAGACCTAGATTATATGTAGTAGATAATAATGTAAGGGAGTTAAGGTATGCTATTCTATTAAGTAGGAATAAAGCAATAAATTGTGAAGAACTTAGGTCCATCCTAGCCCTAGGACAGCCTAGAAGCTTCCCCAAGCCTTAGACACCCTTAGATTAGGTCACCGCACCCTAGGAAACCTTAAAACCCTAATTCCAGCCTCTATCTGGACGTCCAAATGAGTTTTAGGATGTCCAGAACCCTTAGCCAACTCCGGCACACCTTAAACCTACTTCTGTAGTGTTATTGGACATCTAGACAATTGGTTAAGCATCTAATTTCTGCAGAATACCTAAGACAAAACCCAAAATCCTTCTTGACTCTGATTGGACATCCAGACAAGTTTGGACTTCTGATTTTGCCTCCAGACCCTATTTTGAGATTCAAGCCTTGATCTTAGATCTCTATCTCCCTAAACCCAATTCCAACCCCATAGGAACCTAAATTAAGGTACCCTAACCCTAGTACATCACCTCTAGACCTCCCTAAGGACCTAATTAGGTCCTCACAAAACCTAATTGACTTGGATCTTAGTCAATTCCTTTAGCCTATTCAATTGGATTCATTGAGTCCAATTGAACTTTGATCTCAGCACACACTGTCCAATTGGACTCAGTGAGAGTCCAATTGACCTAAACCTGACTTAATTGAGTTATTTTACTCTAATTTAGGTTTCCACACACCCAATTAAACTTGTATTAAGTTTAATTGCACTTTGCCTTAGTGAATTAGGGTTTGCAACCCTAATTTGAGACCTAACCTAGACCTAAACTCATTAGAACCTATCCTAACCCACCTAACCACTTAAGGCATGACCACACACACACCCACACGCACCCATTCATGCACTCCCACACCACCTAGAGTATTCTAGGACTTTCCAAAGGTGGCGCCACCTTGGTTGCCAAAAATAGCAACCAAGGATGAGTCTTCTCTTAGATCCACTTTTGGTGGATCTAAGAACCACCCTCTCTCTCTCTCCTTGGACGACCACACTTGGGACTCTCTCTAGAGAGTTCCACACTTCTCTAGAGAGTCTCCCTTAGGTCTATAAAAAGACCTAAGGGGTGGCCATTTGCACCCATTCACTTTTGGCTCCATTTTAGCTTAGCTTCATTCCACCTCCACTCCACCTTCACGAGTAGCTTCACCATGGCCACCACCATCTCCACGACAAGATGTTGGATCACCTCCTCAACCTCTCTCCAAGGGTCAGCCTAAGCACCATTGGCCGCCCCTCCTTCTCCTGTCAACCAAGTCAAAGGCCATCGGAGCCCACCTACGAATGCCCTTAGTTCTGATATATTAGATTATAGTTCTTCATAGTTTTACTGCTTTATTTATTGCTTAATAGTGTAGCTCGAAATTCTCCCCCAATGATGCATGCATAATCCCCCCTTAGATTCATGTATGTGATCGTTTTCTGCTAGCTAGATTTATGTTTTCAAGCATTCCTCTACAAGCTTTCCATGAGCTTTATGTTGCAAACACCATCATGAATCAATGAAAATCTTTTTCTATATATATATATCTATTTGTGAAAATCACCATGAGCCTTGTTGTAATATTTTTGTGTGATTGAAATTGCATGTTTTAATTTCTGATATTCTGGCAACTAAGCATGTCGTGCATAAATATGAACTTAGCATAAATCGACATGCAATTTTGAATAAGTAGAGCAAGAGAGTTCGATTTAAACTCTGCATTTCCTAAATGCCTCCCAAAGACGAATGACCGGGACTCAAGTCTCGTTATCTTTATAAATTATTTTTGACGAGCGTTTTCACGCACTATACTACGACGAGATCTCTGCTTTCAAAACACACGCGAGAATCGCCCTTTGTCAAATGGCGCCATTGCCGGGGAGGCAACATCATTTTTTATTTCGATTTCTAGAATTATCACTGATAAATCTTCCTCTGCTTGTCTTTGGATGTGTAGGAAAGCAGGAAAAATGGGATCTACGCACACATCGGGGGCAGACAAATCATTAGGTGCACATCTCCTCTTAGATTAGGATTTCCTTTTTTTGAACCCTAGGTTAGATTTCCTTTTAGAAATTTCATTTGAAAAAAAAAATCCTATTTATGTTTGTGAAAAAAATAAAAAAAAAAAGTTTAGGTAGTTAGATTAGGTCTCCATTTGAATCTTAGGTCAGTTTACTTGAGAAAAAAAAAGGAAAAAAAAAATTTTTGAAAAAAGTTTTTCCTTCAAAAAAAAATTCAAAATTTTTTTTTAAAAAAATTATTTTGGTGGAAAGTTTGAATTTCAAATTCAAACACCTTTTCAAAAGCTTCTCCACCACCCTCTAATTTTCGGCCAAGCTTCAAATTCCGATTGAAAAATTCAATTGCCAAAAAATTAATGAGTGAAAAATTCTGAAATTATGGCTAGACCTTAATTTTTAAACCACCTTTCAAACAGAACCATTCATTTGAAAAAACTTCAAGTACAAAATTTTTAAAAATGCACGAAGTGCGAGAGGGTCAGACTAACCCAGATTTGAAAATTTTCAAAATTCAGAAAGTAATTCTGAGAAATCTACAAATCTATTTTGACTAAAAATAGTGGGGTTTGGAAGCTAATCTCATTGGATTTAATTCCCATATTTTTCTTGAATTTTTGAAGATCATTTGATATTATTTCAATTTGAAAAACCACTAGAGGTCACAATTCCAACTCTGACCCCCTAACATTCAAAAATCCTTAGAAATTCAATTGAAATAGTAAAAATCAAAAATAAAAATTCTCTGAAAATATAATTGAAAAAGGAATATACTTGCAAAATTTCAATTTATTTGGATTCAAATTTTTTCCAGAGAATTATTTGTGTTTCATTGGTATACTGAAATCGGAAAAAAGAAACCCCTAGAATTACATGAACCCTAGGTTATACCTTTAGGGTTACATTCTAGAGACCACATTTGGGCTAACCTAGACTTAGTCAAGTCTAGTGTTTAGCTGGTGAGCTTGGTCACCTTGTAGGCCACTCACCACAAACTCCAACTGAAGAAAAATGGGCTCAAATTAATTTTAAAACACGTAAGCAAACCCGAATTCATTGTCGTACTACTGGGTGGCTTCAACCTCTCTTGCCGAACCTAGTAACTAAGTCTGCAGGGCAGTGTCAAACAACCGCAGCTAAGGGGTAACGAAATCGGAGGCGTAAGCCGAAGTAAGAACCTTCCCCTTAGTCCCCTCGTAACTAGACTGGCTAGGTTAGCTTGAGAGGCAGGAATTACTTTCAGTTGATTGAACGACGAATTTTTCTTCAGGAATTCGAACTTAAAACGAAAAATCTGGTCATCCGATCATAAGGACCATCTGATTAACAGGGCCTTAGCCTTGTCTGGCTTGGCTACACCAACCCAGGGGTTGGGTGGTGTATGCAAGGAAGGTCACTCAAACCTCAACTGGTTGGACCTTGGGAGCCGCTTCCAAGGAGGTGAGTCACCTCGCCAGGACCATCTTCTCCCCCCACTTCTTCTACTCCCTTAGCTGCAATGGCCAATCTTGGACCTGGACTTAGATTGGGTCAGGATGCAGGTAATCTGGACCCGATGACTCGTCTGAAGGACCGGCTGGTTGAATTAGAGGAGCGGCACCAGCAAAGCATGGACCGTATCTTGACAACGCTCGATAGAATGCAGCATCCACAGCGAGGAGAACAACTTCAGGATTTCTATGATCCAGCTGCACCGATCGTCGCACCCTTAGTCTGGATTCCTATAGGCGGAGATGCATTTGAGCTCAAGCCTAATGTGATTGGTTTGATCAATAGTCATTTCTATGGAAACTCAAGCAAAGATTCGTTCCAGCACTTAGAGGACCTGAGTCAACTCACAGAAATGATTCGACCCAGGAATGTTGATCTTGGGATTGTTCTGATGAAGCTCTTCCCATTTTCTCTGAGGGACAAAGCTTCATACTGGTTCAAGACCATTAGGAAGCCGATTGGAACCTGGCCAGAATTACGACGTGAATTCCTGCAAAAGTTCTTCCTGATCGGTCGAACAAATGTGATGAGGCATGCAATCATGACTTTCTCCCAAAGAGTTGGGGAGAAGTTGCATGACGCCTAGGATCGATTTCACGACCTTCTCCGAAAATGCCCGCACCATGGTGTACCCAGATGGCACCTAGCTCAGATCTTTTACCATGGGCTGGATGACACACATTGGTATCTAGCCGATGCATCTAGTGGCAGGAATTTCCTCACGAAAGACAAGAACAATGCATTTGAGTTGTTCAAATCTTTGGCGAAGAACTCGATGAATGCCGGTCCATGAACCAGTTCCAGCGGCCTGGTCAGCAGCCGGTTGGTGTCCATGAGGCTCACATCGAGTCTATTCAAGCCGACATGAATATCATCGTCAAGCAGCTGGATAGAATAAACCTGATCAAGAAAAAGATTGACCAAATTAGTCAGGGTCAATCTGACCTAAACTCTGCTGCTCCAAGACCCTCCTATGCACCCCGAGCTCCTCCTGCTCGAGTTAATCTACTCACTCGGGATGCATCCTCTCCTTATTTACGAGATCCTGCATATCAGGATCCCATAAACAATCCCGATCTGGCACCATATGACTAGGGTTACGCACCACCCACTGACTATAATACATATCCCCTTGATGGATATACGTCTCATACGTCTTCGGCCTACAAAGATGTCAGTGTTGTTCATGGATACGGGTGTAATAACCTATATTCAGAGATGTATAACCCTATTTGGCGCCAGCATCCGAACTTCTCCTGGTCTGGTAACTCACAGAGACCACACCAAGACCTACACTACCAGACCAAGCAATATGGGAATGTGCAAAACACATACCCTAGGAAGCAGCCATTCTCGTCTCAGCAGCAGCAACCCCGTTCTATATACCAGCAACTGCACCAAGCTGCCAGTCACCCTCCAAAGCGAGCTGACCCTCTAGAGGCACTAAAAGAGGAGCTGCAAGAATCGATGAGGAAGTCTACTCAGGATAGCTTGTAGAAAATGAAGGTGATGGCTGACCAGATACAAATTATACAGAACATGCAAAACCAGCTGTTGCAGGAGCATAGGACTCAGGGAACCTTGCCCTCCCAACCTGTCCCGAACCCTCGGTATGTGCAGAACCAAGGCACCCCACCTAGGTTTCAGGCACCACAGGGACAGGCACACACCATATTACAGGCGCCTCCTACACCACCTGGTTACGCTCAAATCTAGCCACCTTTGATGCAGAACCCCACATACTCTGCCCCTTCCACTCCCCCACCACCTCATGGACAGCAAGCTGATGCAAATGCTATCTCATTGAGGAGTGGAAGGAAGACATTCGACCCACCACACAGGCAGGCGGGTCTTGATTTTTCTCACCCTTTGCCTCAGGTGGGTTCGACTCCATCTCAGGAGCCACCTATGGTAGATAAGGGTAAGAGGCCACTTGACCCTGAGATTCCCGTCCCTTTTCCTAAGGCTCTAACGGAAAATGTAGTACAGAAGGATACGCGGAATTTGAGGACCTGAAGTCAATGTTCAAGGAAGTACATATTCAAGTCTCTCTCCTCGAGGAAATTGATCACATCCCCACTGTCTCTAGGTTCTTCAAGGACTATTGTACCCTGAAGCGACAGCCAAGAATTGGACGACAGGCAATACTGTCAAAAGAAGCTAGCATCGTGATTCTAGCTGACTTACCGGCAAAAAAGAAAGACCCGGGTACCTCGCTCATATCTTGCTTCTTGCAAGATTCTCCACTTGATCGGGCCCTTCTAGATCTGGGTTCGTCCATCAACCTGCTTCCCACTGCCATATTTGATCAATTTTGATTTGGGGAGTTAAATCCAACCTCAGTCACGATTCAGCTGGCTGATAGATCAGTAAAAACACCGAGGGGGGTGGTTGAGAATGTGATCATAAAAGTCTGCAGATTCTGCTTTCCCGCAGACTTTTTCGTTCTTGATATGGAAGTTCCTCCTAATCTCTGAGATGCACCAATCATTTTGGGTCGCCCATTTCTAGCGACAGCCCGAGCAAACATTGATTGTGCATCCGAGTGTATGGAGATAGCCCTAGGTAATGAGCAACTTTGACTTGACATATTCAGGGCATCAAGGAATTTTGACTGTGATCGCATAGAGGAGGATGGTGAAGACAAAAATTCAACATACTATGGTAACATTGGGCTCCTTTGTGACGACCTAATGTCTCATTCGTCTACACTATCAAGGTTCTTGGACCTCGATCCACACAAGACTGAGACCACTATGCTGCACATATCTCCCCGAGGATCCGATTGTTTAGGGTGTGTTTCTGACCATAGCACCCCTGTATCTAGCTATCCTGATCCGTATACTACTGGATCGCCCTTGTTGTTACAAGAAGACGTGACCACAGCTAACGAGTTTCCCGTTAATGCAGTCACAATCGATTATCTCACAGGTAGCGAATCAGTAGGAATTCACATGCATATGGATCATCAGATTCCCGCCTTCGAGTCTGCTCCTCCAATTCCCATTTCTGACTCTAACCCACCCGTGATTGAATTGAAGCACTTACCTGACTCACTTAAGTATGTGTTCTTGGGCGAAAGTGAGACAAACTCGATCATTAGTAGTGCTCACTTAACCCAAGAATATGAGCATCAATTGATTTCAGTTTTACAAGACCATAGGGCTTCTATAGGGTGGGGCATTGCTGATCTTCGCGGTATTCGCCCCTCATATTGCACCCATCACATTTACACGGATGAGGGGGTGAAACCTTTGAGGCAACCTCAAAGACGGCTAAACCCGAATATGCTAGAGGTTGTTAAGAAGGTCATCAAATGGTTGGATGCAGGTATTGTATACTCAATCTTTGATAGCCAATGGGTGAGTTCGATCCAGATAGTGCCCAAGAAAGCAGGACTCACCGTAGTGAAAAATGATTAAGGCGAATCCATCCCGACCCGCATTGCGACATCATGGAGGGTTTGCATCGACTATAGGAAACTGAACATGGCTACCCAGAAGGATCACTTTCCTTTGCCTTTCATTGATCAGATTTTGGAACGGTTAGCCAAGCACAGTTTCTTTTGTTTTCTAGATGGATACTCTGGGTATAATCAAGTAACGATTAGCCCGGAAGATCAAGACAAGACCACATTCACATGCCCCTTTGGAACATTCGCTTTCAAGCGGATACCCTTTGGCCTCTGCAACACACTAGCAACATTTCAACGTTGTATGATGGCCATCTTCTCTGACATGATTGGGGACTATGTGGAGGTGTTCATGGATGACTTCTCCATTTTCGGAGATGATTTCGCATCTTGTCTTGATAACCTCACTAAAATCCTGAAACGGTGTATTGAGGTGAACTAGGCATGGGGGTATTTGATTAGCCCATAGTTGTGGGCTATTTAAGTATTTAAGTGCCTACACATTAGGTTAATTCTAACATTTATTTAGTATAAATTAGGATGTAAATAGATTAATTCATAGTTTTAATTTAATTACATAATCCATGAATTGCATTCATACTTTAAGTACATTTAGAATTAGTTTAGAATGGCATTTATATAATTAGATAACCAATTAGGTATATTATTTTTATTAACATAAAAGTTGAGGGTCTGTATATAAATGGCCCTAATATTTTAACATTATTTCCTTTTCTTCTTGCAGGAACGGCTGGCTGCCGCTCCAACGACGAACGGCTGGTGCAGTGAAGAACCCATTCAAGTGGGAGCGGATGTGATGGATCTGGTCGGGTGGATGATTTCAAATGTGTGCAGGCCACTACAAAAGGAGGAGGGAGGCAGCCGAGCTCGGGAGGCCTTCGCCACCGACCCACCACTGTGCAGAGAGAACCTCTCTCTTCCACTCCACACTGCCGGCCTCTACTGTGGCGACGAGTCTCCATCACCGTGGGCGTGTGGTGTGACAGGCCACACCGCCATCCGGAGCTCGCCGCATCACCGTGAGCACCTTAGCGTGCATCCCCCTCGCCGTCATCGCCGACCACCATCACCGAGCTACTGATTCAGCCACCCTCTCAGTAACTTAAGACGTCTGGGGAATTTCCCAGACGTCTGAAGTTACCCGCTCACTTCCACCGCACACGCCTGAAGTCGCCTACAGACCCCTTCCCGCACCTGCAGAACCTTCAGCGCACCCACGTCCGACAACCTTCAGCTCAAACGCGCCTCAACTCTCCAACAGCCACGCCTCCGCCCGCGCCTGCAGACCACCGTAACCATCTTCCACGCGCCTGCAAACCACCACAACGCTTCCACGCGCCTGCAGACCAACGCTTCACCGCGCCTGCAGACTAGCGCCCACCGTCTCCAACCGCGCCTGCAGCACCCTCCGCCCGCGCTTGCAGAAGCGCCTGTAGCTTGCGCGCCCACGCCAAACGCGCCTGCAGACCATCGCCACGCCTCCGCCCGCGCCTGCAGAGCCCATCTCCACGCACCTGCAGCATCCTCCACCCGCGCTTGCAGAAGCGCCCGCAGCTTGCGCGCACACGCCATCCGCCCGTAGCCGCCACCAGCAGCACCTCCGCCGGAGCTCATCCGGCCACCTCCGGCCGCCGCGCGACTCGCTGCCACCACCGATTCGAAGCTCTTGGTCCAAGGGACCTCCTCCGAGCTTCCCGCGCCCGGCCATCGGCTCCTCGTCGCGCAAGACAAAGGGGAAAAATTCCCCTGTTTTGCTACATTAAACCGTCAATTAAATTTACATTTTCTGCCATTACCACTTTTTAATCATATTTTATTGATTCTGCAATGCGGAAAATATCCTCTAGTTTCTCATAATTGCCATTTCAGCATTTTTTCTTACTTAAACCTTAATCTAAAGGCAATCTTGGCTTGGTTCTTGTCCAAACTGACTACGAACAAACGTTTTTAAGTGGTGCGAATTTTAATACGTCATTGCCTCCCTGTGGATACGACCCGCTCCTCTGCGAGTGGTTATTTCTTGTTAAATATTGATTAGTCAATTTTTCCACCACATTGAACTACAAACGACTTTAAAGCGAAAGATCGACCAGTCTAATGGCGCCGTTGCCGGGGAGGCAACAGACGTAATAATTTTGCCTAATTTTATTTTGATTATTTGTCAATTGCACAGAGATTTGACCATTCATTATTTTCTTTTCTGTGCGAGAAAATTTGTGCAAGAATCAGCCACTGTGAGAGGCGATCCTTGACGTCGCCAGACGAGAATTGGACGAGCAATTTTTAAACGGAGAAGAAGGACGAGGACGTGATGGACACCATTTAGTCATTAGTTTAATTAGTATAGAATTAAGATTGTAGACTTAATTTTTCATTACAGTTAGTTTGAAACCCTTGTTCTGGGGCATATTTTGAGGGGTTTGTTCCCCGATTTTGTTTTGGACCCGTGTTGGGTAATTTTTGGGAGCCTGTTCCCTTTTCTTTAGATTTAGGTTTATTTTTTTTATTATTTCTTTTATTTTCTTGTGCATAAGTAGTTCTAAAAAAAATAGAAAAAGAAAAAAAAAAAATGAGCTGCCTGCTAGAAGCTGCCTGCCCTAGGATGAACCATTTAGGTCTGTATGAGTAGCCTCTAGATTTGCTTTTCTGCATTGCATGCATTTTTGCATCGAAGATCACTGGAGGCAAGGTACGTATTCTCTTACTTTGCATCCTATTTTTGATCACGCATTGCATTTAGGATTTAATGCAAAGACCACAAAGTTTGTCTTGAAGCGATCTAACAAGTGGTCACATTTTTTTTAGAAAAAGGACTAATTAAAGGAAGGACATTTTAAAAACCAAGGATTTGATTTTCAAACTTGGCATGCGATTCAAAGTTCAAAATCTTTGACGGTGTATGCACACTTATTTCACTTGCACCACGGCACGCTTCTAGACACTCCTTAGGTTTGGAAAAACTAGGACAAGAGCCCTCCTTTCGTTGGATTCTGAAGTGTTCGGAACTTTAGATCAAAGGTTTTGTAAATCCAAAGAGGGGGATACCCTGTCACGGATTTTTGGGGGTAGTTGAGGAGCACCGCGAAAGCACAGCTTCAAAGGAAGGCTTAGGCCTACTTTCATCCCTCGATCTTCCGTCTTTGGATTTACTTGACCATTTGAAATTTAGGGAAGAACACCTAAGCTCCAACTAGGTCTTCTTAGGCGAACCGTAGGTTGGCAATAGGCGCGTAAATTGACTGAACAAATTGTATTGTCACCTGCAATCTGACTTAAAATCAAAAGCCTAAATTGGGAAAGACCTAAAAGGTACTTTTTGAATTGTGTCTTGCTTGGGGAATTCTGATTGAACTGTGAGTTAGAATGGACCACATTGATTTTCATCCTTTCACATCTTGCCCACACCCTTACCCCCACTCTGCATCCTTCGATCCCAGATGCCTAGATGGTCCATTCCTTGATGGACATAATGACAATCATTGGGATCCGTTTTACTCCTATTATAGGAGTATTGGCCTAGTTAAGCCCCAAATTAGTGAGCAGAACTCAGGAGCGGGATTTGCTTTGCCCAATATCCCACATACCAAAGAAATACCCAACCCACCCTCCCTGAAAACTTATAATGGTTGGACAAACACTCCTGGGTACTATAAGCCTGAGCCTGACTTCTCTTATGATAGAAATGACCTCTCCTCTTTGAAGATGGAAATATAGAAAATGCAAAATGAAATGAGTGAATTGTTAGGAGAATCTTTGAGAGCAGGCCAACAAGAAAGAGATGAAATTAGCCACCCAATCTACCCCATTGACGATGACGTACACCCCTCTACAATAGATGCATCTCCTGTGGGAAAGCTACACTTTAAGTTGGAGGGAAATTCTGGGGAGAATAGCTACTTTTCGAGGATCGATTTTGAAACCTCCCCATTAGATGACACTTCCTTGAGAGATCTACACTTTAGGTGGGAGGAAAATACACATGAAAGTAGCTATGCATTGGATGAAGAAAGGTGGCAACCCGAGGAAGATGATGATAAGGTTGAGTATCCACCTGAATTATATTGGAGTCAAAAAAAGGGAATGATGGTACCATTGGAAGACCTCGACCCAGATGATAGTATTTTCGTGACATTTGATGAAGTGGGTCAAAGTCAAGTTATTAATCCTACCCTCCCTTCTGATCACGATATGGAACTCAAACCCACCCTTAGGGAACCTAACCCTAAAGAAATTGACCTATCTGAGGAGTCTGATGTAACCAATGTAAACAATTTACCTCAGATAGAGCACCCTAGGGGATCTGCTGAGATATTAAATGATTCTAGACCTCGGGTACATGATGAATTGTGTGATGAGGAGGAAGACGAATTATATGAGGAACCTACATTCAAGATTTGGAGTGACACTAAGGGTGATTATGTCTTATTTGAAGAGTTAGCCCCTGAGGATGTCACAAATTTGACCAAATTAGGTTTCCTTGGCACACCCATTGATGATATTTCTCCTCATGATAAAATGATGGAAAATTTGGAAGCAATTTCTAAGATTTATGTGGATTCACATATAGACTCCGGGGAAGATTTGAGTAAAGAACAAAAACCCGGGGATGACATTGATAGGATAATCCCTAGATTTGTTGCTTCCAACCTGCCTTCATTCACTTCGAAGTCACCCTCTGATTCGCTTATATCTGAAAGCGAAATTGTGACTCCTGATGAAGAGCAGGAAGATCCACGTGATGGTGCAAGGAATGCTAGGGATGAAATTGAGGATTTAGAAAGAGTGTTTGGGATGGACACGAAGCTGATTAAACCCAACCTAGATCTTATGGCCATCCCACAACCTAGTAACTTGGACACCCTAGACGATCCTTGCCTTAGAGAATTGCTCTTTTTTGTTCTGACTAGGGGGCTTAACAGACCAATATTTTCTGTAATGGAGTATCGGGTATGGATTGATGATTTCTTTAGTCAGTCCATTACCCTGGGGGTTTATCTCTATACCATTTCTTCCCCATTCTTTTTGGAGGATCCTTGTCATCCTCCCCCTACCCCTTTGGAGGTTATTTTACCTGTTTATCCTTTAGAACCTCTTCTGGTGACTTGGGAAGATTTCATTCCCATTTTAGTTGGGCGAGCATTTGCTATCGGGATTCATCATCAGCTCGCCAACATCCTAGGTTACCTATTTTCTAGGCCAACTTTGCTTTTCTCATTTTTAGGGCCTATTTCTGCAATTCTTGAACCTGATTGCAGGTTCTTCGGCTATTCAGCCCAGCTCTGACCCAGGTAATATCCTTCTATGCAATGAGGACATTGTAGATTTTAGGCATGGGGGGGTGTACTTGGGGATATACATAGCATAATTGCATACATTTGTACACATAAAAAAAAAAAGTTTTGAGCTTAACTGGCTAAGTCCTGCATTCTTAAGCAAATCAGAACTCTAGCGTAGACTAAATTAATTCTAGGGTCAAACTTTAGAAGCTAAATAAGCTACTAGCTTTAGACCTTTAGGGTCCTTTGTGGACTTAAAAACTTAAGTAGGAGTTAAGTTGTGGACCATTCTTCAAGAGGTTGAGGAAGGGAAGCTAGGGTTTGAGTTAAAAGGTGGGGTAGTACCTGGAGTCTTATTCTACCTTTTGGTTTACGGGTCCTTGTAACCCAAGCATCCAAATTTCACACACTTGGTCTGGTAATTAACTTAATTTCTGAAAAGAGATTTGGTTCTCTTAGTTTTGACTTAAGAAAGGCTTGAAAACACATTTTGATTGGAAGAGTTCCCGCCGCAGGAGAGGTGGAGTATATACTCACCTTGAGGATGTGATGGTAACATATTACCTCCTCGGTGCTTGTCTCTTAGGATATCCATCCTACTGGGGGCATGTAAGCGCATTGCGCGGTTCAGGTACCATGGGCGGCCCTATCTCGAAGTGCCGATTGCCATAGGCCTGAATTCGCTTAAGAAATCCATGGGCGATACTATCTCGAAGTGTCGATTGCCAGAAGTTCTTGGGGTCGTTATGGGCGGTGCTATCTCGAAGCATCGAAAGCCAGGCACCCTTCGAGGTATGGTAATGGGGACAATGAATTCGACACAGACCGTGTTGATAGGTGATCTGAGGTTAGACTTAGAAGAATCAAACAAAAAAAAAATTCCTTTAACTCAAATAACTCGGACCAATGCACAAGTCGGATGCTTTAATCTCAGGGATCAATAAACTTTAGGGTAGAGTCAGAAATCAGGGAACTTGTGCCTGCAACTCGTCTTTAGCCGACCTAGTCTGTAACTTAGCAACTACTTAGGAATCTTGGGTCTAGAACCTGAACTTAATATGCTTCTGAAGGAAGACTAAGTGAGTTGACTAGTCTACTTAGAGTGCTAGGTTTCGCTTAATTTTGCTAGGGACTAGCAAAAACTAGGCATGGGGGTATTTGATTAGCCCATAGTTGTGGGCTATTTAAGTATTTAAGTGCCTACACATTAGGTTAATTCTAACATTTATTTAGTATAAATTAGGATGTAAATAGATTAATTCATAGTTTTAATTTAATTACATAATCCATGCATTGCATTCATACTTTAAGTACATTTAGAATTAGTTTAGAATGGCATTTATCTAATTAGATAACCAATTAGGTATATTATTTTTATTAACATAAAAGTTGAGGGTCTGTATATAAATGGCCCTAATATTTTAACATTATTTTCTTTTCTTCTTGCAGGAACGGTTGGCTGCCGCTCCAACGACGAACGACTGGTGCAGTGAAGAACCCATTCAAGTGGGAGCGGATGTGATGGATCTGGTCGGGTGGATGATTTCAAATGTGTGCAGGCCACTACAAAAGGAGGAGGGAGGCAGCCGAGCTCGGGAGGCCTCCGCCACCGACCCACCACTGTGCAGAGAGAACCTCTCTCTTCCACTCCACACTGCCGGCCTCTACTGTGGCGACGAGTCTCCATCACCGTGGGCGTGTGGTGTGACAGGCCACACCGCCATCCGGAGCTCGCCGCATCACCGTGAGCACCTTAGCGTGCATCCCCCTCGCCGTCATCGCCGACCACCATCACCGAGCTACTGATTCAGCCACCCTCTCAGTAACTTAAGACGTCTGGGGAATTTCCCAGACGTCTGAAGTTACCCGCTCACTTCCACCGCACACGCCTGAAGTCGCCTGCAGACCCCTTCCCGCACCTGCAGAACCTTCAGCGCACCCACGTCCGACAACCTTCAGCTCAAACGCGCCTCAACTCTCCAACAGCCGTGCCTCCGCCCGCGCCTGCAGACCACCGCAACCATCTTCCACGCGCCTGCAGACCACCACAACGCTTCCACACGCCTGCAGACCAACGCTTCAGCACACCTACAGACTAGCGCCCACCGTCTCCAACCGCGCCTGCAGCACCCTCCGCCCGCGCTTGCAGAAGCGCCTGCAGCTTGCGCACCCACGCCAAACGCGCCTGCAGACCATCGCCACGCCTCCGCCCGCGCCTGCAGAGCCCATCTCCACGCGCCTGCAGCATCCTCCA
Organism: Thalassia testudinum; assembly: GCA_037157565.1. Classification (NCBI taxonomy): domain Eukaryota; kingdom Viridiplantae; phylum Streptophyta; class Magnoliopsida; order Alismatales; family Hydrocharitaceae; genus Thalassia; species Thalassia testudinum. Next base: position 63,881,885 of record JAZHRO010000025.1, on the reverse strand, counting down.
CCCGCGCTTGCAGAAGCGCCCGCAGCTTGCGCGCACACGCCAGCCGCCCGCAGCCGCCACCAGCAGCACCTTCGCCGGAGCTCGTCCAGCCACCTTCGGTAGCCGCGCGACTCGCTGCCACCACCGATTCGAAGCTCTTGGTCCAAGGGTCCTCCTCCGAGCTTCCCGCGCCCGGCCATCGGCTCCTCGTCGCGCAAGACAAAGGGGAAAAATTCCCCTGTTTTGCTACAGTAAACCGTCAATTAAATTTACATTTTCTGCCATTACCACTTTTTAATCATATTTTATTGATTCTACAATGCGGAAAATATCCTCTAGTTTCTCATAATTGCCATTTCAGCATTTTTTCTTACTTAAACCTTAATCTAAAGGCAATCTTGGCTTGGTTCTTGTCCAAACTGACTACGAACAAACGTTTTTAAGTGGTGCGAATTTTAATACGTCATTGCCTCCCTGTGGATACGACCCGCTCCTCTGCGAGTGGTTATTTCTTGTTAAATATTGACTAGTCAATTTTTCCACCACATTGAACTACAATCGACTTTGAAGCGAAAGATCGACCAGTCACCATATCGTATGGTATATGGCAAGGCCTGTTACCTTCCTGTAGAGCTGGAACACCACACCTTTTAGGCGGTGCAAAAATGTAACCTTGACCTCAATGAGGGAGGTCAAGAACGGAAACTCCAGCTCAGCAAATTAGAAGAGATCCGACGGGAGACCTATGAGGACGCATTGATATACAAGGACAAGACCAAGGCCTTTCATGACTGCCACATCCGAAGGAAAGCATTCACGCCCAACCAGCAAGTTTGGTTGTTTGATTCGCGATTGAAAATTCTTTTAGGGAAGCTCAAGTCCAAGTGGACTGGCCCATATGTTGTGATTCACCCATATCCTAAAGGGGTGGTCCAAATCAGGGACCCAAAATCTGGGCATGTATCTACGATAAAGGGCTAGCACCTCAAACCATTCACGGGCCAAGAACCTCCTCCAGCTGACGAACTCATTCATCTTATTTGAGAAAGTTCTCACCCAGCTGGAGGCATTAAACTCAGCACGTATAGATAGCATACCCCACATTCATCCATCACCATATACATACTCGCTTTATAAATAGCATATTTTTCTTTTAAGCATATTTCTCTTGCATATTGCATACTGTCAGGTTGGCCGGTGCTGAACATTAAAATTTCAGGAACAATTCCAGGTGATCTCTACCCACTTACTCCCTGCTGTATTTATTTTCTCTTATATTCATGCATGAGGACAGGCAAGAACTTAGGCATGGGGGGGTGGGGTAGATACGACAAAACTGAAAATTTTTATGCCAACATTTAGGAAAACCCTGGAGCTACATGTCAAACATACTTTAGGACCCTAAATAAAAGAACAATCAACTCCACCTCCAATGCTCGCATTGGAGCTAAAAATCGTTCGCAACAGCCACTTCCGACTAACCCGCTCACCTTTTGTTCTAAATTTAGGGTCAAGCTAAATGTAACCCGAAAGGAAAATTTCATGAAGTATGAATATAAGAGGTTACTTGTTTATAGCATATATACATAGTGCATTCATGAATAAGATTATCTTATTAAGAGAATGCATTAGGGATTTTATCCTCTAGTTGATTCCTGTAGTCTAGAATCCAATATAATTTTTCACACACATGTAGAATTTGCAATGGATTCATGGTGAAGGTTGATAAACATCTTTAGTCTGTCGAGAAGAAGTAGTGCTTCTTCTCCTGAACCCTTGGACAGTGTTTTAAGAGTCAGGCAGATTTTCCTCCAAAAATCCACCAAATAGTGTGAGATGAGAGTAGAGAGTACTGGTGCTCTAAGATTAGTGCAAGGAATCCAGAATCCTCGATAATTAGGTGATGATACTCAAATATTAGGCATAGTTTCCGCTCTCGGTTCCTGCGTATACATATTTGTGAGAAATTTTGAGATCCACCAAATAAGGCAAATACGCGGAGAGTGAGTTTTCATAAAACTAGGGCTAGGGTGGATGGTTACGACCATTCTTTACTGAATCCTTGGCTGAAGGAGGGTATTGATGTCAAGGTCAAAAATATACTATCCTATTCATCTCTCCCGGTGCCGTGAGTAGGCACTTCCACCAAATAAGCCACCCAATATCTCTTGAGTACCACCAATCCCTAATAATGCCTCCTCAATAAAGTTCATGGATGTGTGCTAGTTGTGTTGTGTTGAAAAAAAGAAGTGAAAAAAAATGAAAAAAAAGAAAAAAATGATGAAAAGAAAGAAAATTTGAAAAAAATTAGAAAAAGCAAAGAAAAAAGAGTGAATATTTATTGTTTATTTCAGTTGCATTGAGGCAATACCATCAAATAAATTTGAGACCCACCAAATATGGCCTTAACCCACCTTTCTTATGTTTCTAACTGCCCGAATATTGGCTGAGGAATTCTGACTTAGTGTTAGAGTTATGGGAACTCAATTAAAGTGTTAATGCCAAGTGAGACCACCAAATACAGGTTATATGTGAGAATTTGGTAAGATTGTGAGCTCTAAAAGAAAAAAAGAAAAAGAAAAAAAAAAGAGTAAGAGAGAATGAATACAAAGGAACTAGAGAAGAGCATAGTTTTTCTTGTCTTTCGCTGAGTTGAGTTACTTGGTAATCTGGGAATCTAGATTTTGAAGTACTAATCTCTATGTAGCACCAAGTGAGAGTGAGCCACCAAATCAACACCCACATCCCTCAGACATTCTCTACCCAAGCTTAAAGTCGGGGTGGAATTCATAGAATATCTTGAATACCCCGAGGGAAGAAGTCCGCCTATCCCACTAGAATTTTTACTAGGGGTCAAATACAGGCTTTAGAGGTGAATTAGTTTTTCACTCGAATCCGTTGCAAAAGCTACATAGCTACACTTTCACGATTGTTTGGATTTCTAGAGCATAGGATGAAAACAAGAAGGAGAAAAATCTCTAGGCATACACTTGATAAAATAATCAATCCCATAGGGACCCTTCCGTGAATAATTTAGTCTTGCAATTGCTAGAGATTAGCAAGATTTAGGCATGGGGATATGATTGCGTAGCAATCATAGGTCATAATTGACCTAAATTAGGCTAGGACTTAGCATAAGTTAGGGTAATTCGTGCATGCATAAGCATTACTAGCACCTTTACTGCTTTCTTTTAGCTATGCATAAAATAATGCTACAATGTACTGATTAGGTGCATTATGTCAATTGCAAGTAGTAAGCTGATCAGAAGCTAGATCTGAAGCTGAATCTAAAGCTGGATCTGAAGAATAAAAAATAACTGGTGTTGCAGCAGAGCTAGAGCGGAAGGCCTAGATTAGATGTAGTAGATAATGATGTAAGGGAGTTAAGGTATGCTATTCTATTAAGTAGGAATAAGCAATAAATTATGAAGAACTTAGGTCCATCCTAACCCTAGGACAGCCTAGAAGCTTCCCAAAGCCTTAGCCACCCTTAGATTAGGTCACCGCACCCTAGGAAACCTTAAAACCTTAATTCCAGCCTCTATCTAGACGTCCAGATGAGTTATAGGATGTCCAGAACCCTTAGCCAACTCCTGCACACCTTAAACCCACTTCTGCAGTGTTATTGGACGTCCAGACACTTGGTCAGACATCCAATTTCTACAGAATACCTAAGACAGAACCCAAAATCCCTCCTGTGGATGCCCAGAAAACAAGTCTGGACTTCTGATTTTTCACTATAAGACGTCTAACTCTATTATTAGACGTTCAGAACTACCCTCCAGACCCTGTTTTGAGATTCAAGCCTTGATCTTGGATCTCTAGCTCCCTAAACCCAATTCCAACCCCATAGGAACCTAAATTAAGGTACCCTAACCCTAGTACATCACCTCTAGACCTCCCTAAGGACCTAATTAGGTCCTCACTAAACCTAATTGACTTGGATCTTAGTCAATTCCATCCGCCTATTCATTTGGACTCATTGAGTCCAACTGATCCCTTATCTCAGCACACACTATCCAATTGGACTCAGTAAGAGTCCAATTGACCTAGACCTGACTTAATTGAGTTATTTTAATCTCAATTACGTTTCCACACACCCAATTAAACTTGTATTAAGTTTAATTGCACTTTGCCTTAGTGAATTAGGGTTTGCAACCCTAATTTGAGACCTAACCTAGACCTAAACCCATTAGAACCTATCCTAACCCACCTAACCACTTAGGGAACGACCACACACACATACACACACACACCCATTCATGCACTCCCACACCACCTAGAGTATTCTAGGATCTCCCAAAGGTGGCGCCACCTTGGTTGCCAAAAATAGCAACCAAGGATGAGTCTTCTCTTAGATCCACTTTTGGTTGATCTAAGAACCACCCTCTCTCTCTCCTTGGACAGCCACACTTGGGACTCTCTCTAGGGAGTTCCACACTTCTCTAGAGAGTCTCCCTTAGGTCTATAAAAAGACCTAAGGGGTGGCCATTTGCACCCATTCACTTTTGGCTCCATTTTAGCTTAGCTTCATTCCACCTCCACTCCACCTTCACGAGTAGCTTCACCATGGCCACCACCATCTCCACGACAAGATGTTGGATCACCTCCTCAACCTCTCTCCAAGGGTCAGCCTAAGCACCATTGGCCGCCCCTCCTTCTCCTGTCAACCAAGTCAAAGGCCATCGGAGCCCACCTCCGAATGCCCTTAGTTCTGATATATTAGATTATAGTTCTTCATAGTTTTACTACTTTACTTATTGCTTAATAGTGTAGCTCCAAATTTTCCCGCAATGATGCATGCATAATTCCCCCTTAGATTCATGTATGCAATCATTTTCTGCTAGCTAGATTTATGTTTTCAAGCATTCCTCTACAAGCTTTCCATGAACTTTATGTTGCAAACACCACCATGAATCAATGAAAATCTTTTTCTATATATATATATCTATTTATGAAAATCACCATGAGCCTTGTTGCAATATTTTTGTGTGATTGAAGTTGCATGTTTTAATTTTTGATATTCTGGCAACTAAGCATGTCGTGCATAAATACGAACTTAGCATAAATCAACATGCAATTTTGAATAAGTAGAGCAAGAGAGATCGATTTCAAATCTGCATTTCCATAAACGCCTCCCAGAGATGAACGACTGGGATTCAAGTCCCGTTATCTTTATAAATTATTTTTGACGAGCGTTTTCACGCACTATACTACGACGAGATCTTTATTTTCAAAACACGTGCAAGAATCGCCCTCTGTCAATGAGCTCCCGAGTGGTGTCTTGGACAGTACTATCTCGAAGTGCTGGCGCCAGAGCCCCCTTAAGGATTGGTAACGGGAATGATGATCCCGACACATCTGTTATAGGATTAAGTTAAGAATAAGCATGGAGGATATTAAAAAAAAAGTTTTAAACCAAAAACATGACCTAAAGTTGACACTTCACAAGCACAGACGCAAGGTTTTAAAGGATTATGCAAGTTGCGAGTCAGATTCAAGAGCCGAAGAAATCCTAACTACAAAAATTTTGGGTCAACTGAATTAACAATGAGTTAATTTGTAAATTTTTGGAGGATACATTAATCCCAATTCATCTAATTTTTGGATCTGAAAAATAAAGCTTGATGTTTATCTTTAACAAATCCCGTACCTACCGTGTTTTAACCAACCAAGGTCCCATGATCTCCGTCTCCTCAAAAAGTTGAAAAAATTAGTTTTCCCAAAGAATTCGTTCTGTGAAAATTTGTTTTGCTAAGAGACTAGCAAAAGATAAGCACGAAGGTGTGATAAACGTCAGTTTATCATCATTCTTATGCCTTAAAACATACCTAGCTCTTAAGATTTTAACTCCGCAAATGGGTTTTTGGGCTGCATTTAGGCATCAATTAGGTTAGGCATGCATTGCATGTTTTGTTGTGTTTCTGGCACATTTATTGGAGTGTTAGGGACGAACAGATAGAGAGATCCCTAAAACCCTGACACTCAAGAAGGAAACTGGTGAAGAGGAAGCTCAATCCAGCTAAGATTCAGCCAGATCTAGCTCATCATAACTGGATACCATCTAACTTGGGTTAGGGTTAGCTACATTTAGCTCCACTCAGCTCATCTTAGCTAAATTGTAGCTCAGGGCAACTCATGTTAGCTCAACCTAGCTCAAGTCAGCTCAGATCCAGCTCAACTTAGTTGAGTCTAGCTCATCTCAGCTCCAATCAGTTCACTAGGAGCTCTAGCTAGCTCAACTAAGTTGACAAGAGTTCACCTCAGCTCAGGTCCAGCTCTCCCCAGCTCCACTCAACTTATGGTAGCTGAACTCCCTCCAGCTTAGCTACTACTTGTCAACTAGTAGCTAAGCTAGCTCAGGAGTTCCCATCAGAGGCAGTTCCAACCCAACCTAGCTGTAGTTCGGTTGAAACCAGCTCAAGGTAGCTCAACTACCCAAGCTTAGCTGCTAGCATAAGAACTAGCTAGCTAAGCTGAGTAGTTGACTCTTCATGAAGGCCTCTTCAGCATTCTAGCTCCAATGTAGTTTCATTCCAGCTCTAGACAATTTTTCATTAGCTCCTCTTCCCTAAACCCTAGCTCCATCTTACTCATCCTCAACTCTACTAGCTAAGCTAGCTTAGCTAGCTTAGCTTAGCTACTCCTAAGCTCTCCATGATCGTCCACCACTTACCTAAACCCTAACTTAGCTCCATCCAAACTCTACTCCAAGTCCACCACCTAAGCTAGTTACCTATTGACATGGTGTGGAAATTGAGAGTTTAAGGAAAACAATGTCATAGTATAGTCACAAAATCCACTCGTCAAAAATAATTTTTATAATAACGAGACTTGGAGTCCCGGTCATTCATCTCTGAGTGGCATTTTGGAAATGCAAATTCAAATTTGATCCTGCTCGCTCTACTCGTTCAAAATCACATGTCGATTTATACTAAATACGTATTGATATACGACATGTTGTTGCCAGAATATTAGAAATTGAAAGCATGTAACTTTAATCACACCAAAAGATGATAATCAGGAACATGATGATTTTCAACACACACACATATATATATATATATATATATTTTTTTTTTTTTTCATTGAGGCATGATGGTGGTTACAGCATAGGTAGTGGAATGCTTGTACAGGGAAATTTAAATCTAGCTAACAGAAAATGTGTGCACGTGTGGATCTGCAAGAGATTGCTCATGCACCATGCAGGAGGGAGAGATAGTTACACTACCAAGCAATAAATAAAGCAATAAATCTACAGAGAACTATGCTATTTATCTAGCTAACAGAATGAAGGGCATTCAGAGGTGGGCTCCGATGGCCTTTGAGTGGGTGAGAGGAGAAAGAGGGGTGGCCAATGGTGCTTAGGTCAGCCCTTGGAGAGAGGTTGGAGAAGGTGATCTAGGCTCTTGGCATGGAGGCAATGATGGCCATGGTGTACTCGTGGATATGGAGGTGGGGGTGTAGGTGGAATGAGTGGAATGGAACCAAAGAGCAAAGATTGACCAAATGGCCACCCCTTAGGTCTTTTTATAGGCCTAAGGGATGCTCTTTAGAGAATTATGGAATTCTCTAGAGAGGCCTATGGTGGGAGCTCATGAGAGAGGGAGAGAGAGGGTGGAGTGGTTCTTTTAGATCCACAAAATGTGGATCTCAAAGAAGACCCTTCCTTGGTTGCTTAAAATAGCAACCAAGGGTGGTGCCCAAGTGGAGAGAGTTCTAGAGAACTCTAGTGAGTGTGTGGGTGCACGAATGGGTGTGTGTGTGTATGTGGTCGTGCCCTAGGTGGCTAAGTGGTCTAGGTTAGGTCCTAAGGGGTTTAGGTTAGTGTAGGTCTCAAATTAGGGTTGCAAACCCTAATTGCTAAGGAGAAAATGCAATTAAACTTAACACAAGTTTAATTGAATGAGTGTGAACCTAATTGAGAGTGAAATAACTCGATTAGTTTGGACTTAGGTCAATTGGACTCTCACTGAGTCCAATTGGACTTGTATGGGTTGAGATCTTAGCTCAATTGGACTCTATGAGTCCAATTGAATAGGCAATGGTAATTGACTATGATCCAAGTCAATTGGGCTTAGTGAGAACCTAATTAGGTTCTTAGGAGGGTCTAGAGGTGGTGTAATAGGGTTAGGGTACCTTAATTTAGGTTCCTAAGGGGTTGGAATTGGGTTTAGGGACCTAGGAACTCAAGATCAAGGCTTGAATTCCAAAATAGGAACTAAAGAATAGTTCAAGACGTCTAATAATAGTATTAGACGACTTATACTAAAAAATAAGAAGTCTAGACTTATTGTCTGGACGTCCAATCTGAGTAAGGAGGGATTCTAGGTTCTGTCTTGGGTATTATGTAGAAATTAGACGTCTGACCAAGTGTCTGGATGTCTAATAATGCTGTAGATGTGGGTTTGAGGTGTGCGGGTTGTTGCTAAGGGTTTTGGATGTCCTATAACTCATCTGGACATCCAGGAATAGGCTAGAATTAGGGTTTTAATACTTCCTAGGGTGCAGTGACCTAATCTAAGGGTGGCTAAGGCTTGGGGAAGCTTCTAGGCTGTCTTAAGGCTAGGGTGGACCTAAGTTCTTCACAATTTACTACTTTATTCCTACTTAACATAATAGCATACCTCAACTCCCTTACATTATTGTCTACTACATCTACTTTAGGTCTTCTGCTTCAGCTCTGCTGCAACTCTAGATTCAGGTCCAGCTTCAAATCCAGTCAGATCCAGCTCTTGAGCTTCTTATTTCCTGTAATTTATATAATGCACTTAATTAGTACATTATATCATTATTTCATGCATAGCTAAAAGAAAGCAGTAAGGATGCAAATGATGCTTATACATGCATGAATTATACTAGCTTATACTAAGTTCTAGCCTAATTTAGGTCAATTAAGACCTATGATTGCTACGCAATCATACCCCCATGACTAAATCTTGCTAGTCCCTAACAAATGCAAAACTAAGTTATTTATAGAAGGGTCCCTGAGGGACTGATTATTATCAAGAGTATGACTAGAGATTCTTTTCCTTTTTATTTTCTTCCTATGCTCTAGAAATCTTAATAATCATGAAAGTGCAGCTATGTAGCTTTTGCAACGGATTCTAGTGAGAAACCTGATTCACCTCTAAAGCCTGTACTTGACTCCTAGTAAAATTCTAGTGGGATAGGCAAATTTCTTCCCTCGAGGTATTAAAGATATTTTATGAATTCCACCCCACCTTTAAGCTTAGGTAGAGAATCTTAGAGGTAGATGGGTGTTTAGTGGGTCGCTCACTCTTAATTGGTGCTACATAGAAATTAGTACTACAGAATCTAGATTCCTGGATTATTAAGTAACTCAACTCAGAGAAAGATGACAAAAACTATGCTCTCTTTGGTTCCTTTGTATTCATTCTCTCTTTCACTCTTTTCTTTCTTCTTTTTTCTTTTTTATTTTTTTCCTTCTTTTTTTTTATATATAGAGCTCTCAATCTCACCAAATTTACACATGCATTCCATATTTGGTAGTCTCACAAGACATTAACACTTTAATCGAGTTCCAATAACCCTAACACTAAGTTGGAATTCCTTAGCCAGTATTTGGGCGATCAGAAACACAGAAAAAAAAATGGGTTAAGGCCATATTTTGTGGATCTCAATTTTATTTGGTAGTATTGCCTCAATGCAAATGAAATAAACACTGGACACTCATAACTCTTTTTCTTTTTTTCTTTTTTTCTTTTCTTTTCTTTTTTCTCTTTTTGTATTTTTCTCATTTTTTTTCATATATAATTTTCTTTTTACGCAACACAATCTAACAACACATTCATGAATTTTACTGAGGAGACATTGTTAAGGATTGGTGGTACTCAAGAGACATTGGGTGGATTATTTGGTGGAAGTGCCTACTCTCAACACCAAGAAGGATGGATAGGATGTTGTACTCCTGACCTTGACATCAATACCCTCCTTCAGCCAAGGATTCCGTAAAGAATGGGGGCGCCATCCACCTTAGCCCTAGTTTTATCAGAACTCGATTTCCGCGTATTTGCCTTGATTGGTGGCTCTCAATATTTCACACAAAATGTATACACAACATCCGAGAGCGGGAACTATGCCTATTCTCTGAGTATCATTACCGAATTATCTAGAATTCCAGATTCCTTGCACTAATCTTAAAGCACCAGTACACTCTACTCTCATCTCACACTATTTGGTGGATTTTTAGAAGAAAATCTGCCTACCTCCCAAAACATTGTCCAGGGGTTCAGGAAAAGAAGCACTGTTTCTTTTCGACAAGCTAAATACATTTATCAGTTTTCACCATGAATCCATTGCAAATTCTATGTGTGGGTGTGAAAATTGTACTGGATTCCAGATTACAGGAATCAACTAGAGGATAAAATTCCTAATGCATTCTCTTAATAAAAATAATCTTATTCATGAATGCACTATGTATATATGCTATAAACAAGTAACCTCTTTCATTTGTACTCCATAAATTCCCTTATCGGGTTACATTCAGCTTAGTCCTAAATTTAGAATGAAAGGGTGAGTGGGTGAGTCGGAAATGGTTGTTGCAGATGATTTCTAGCTCCAATGCGAGCATTGGAGGTGGAGTCCGTTGTTCTTATATTTAGGATCCTAAAGTACGTTTGACATGCTGCTCTGAGGTTTTCTAAGTGTTGGCATAAAAATTTTTCAGTCTTCTTTTTGCTGTATATCTACCCCCCATGACTAAGTTCCTACATGTCCTCATGCATGAATATAAAAGAAAATAAATACAGCAGGGAGTAAGTGGGTAGAGATCACCTGGAATTGCTCCTGAATTTTAACGTTCAGCACCGGCCAACCTGACAGTATGCAATATGTGAAAAGGAAATATGCCAAAAGAAAATTATGATATGTATAAGGCGAGTATGTATAGGGTGATGAAAAATGTGGATAGATGCTAAGTTTAATGCCTCCAGCTGGGCGAAAACTCAATTAGATGGATCATTAATTGCATAAGAGCAGGTAAGGATCAATAGAAAGATATGTTCATGTGCTCCTAGAATTAGTAGTCCACAAATGTGAATTAGCTGATTGTGCACCCCTACTCCAAAAAGTCTAACTATAATAGAATGTGGAGTAGTGGTGGAGGATAGAGGATAATCAGAGGGGGGGTCATGATGTTGATTCAGTTGATTGATCATGTCCCAAATTTAGCAGGAAGTTGCTGAGGGAGTGGATCAAAATGTATTTCAGGACCAGAATCTGAGTCATAGGGGTCTTCATAATGATAATTGACATCAAAGATCATTCCCTCTCCAGGCTCTGGGTCATATGGGGGTATCCGTGAAAGTAAAAGATCAGTGGGGAGGCCACTAAAATCCTCGTCATAAATCACTTCGTCCTCATCAATACTCATCTCTGACTCATCAGAGGTTGACTCTTCAGGCTCCAAGTCGAGCCATCCATTAGTCTGACTAGGATGGTAGGTAAGTCCCCAGTTCATTCTACTCAGTGCTTCGCCCTCATATGCAGTAGGCTCCCCATTACTTCCTACTTCAGATATCATGTCCATTTCTTCAGTCAAGACATCCCTGGCTATCTCTATTCTTTGGGTATCAAAATTGAAAGGTGTAGTCTCAGAGATTCCAACATCGTCTTGATAGGTGAACGAATGAGGGTGCAAACTAGCTAATGCTAGATCAAGAACAGGTATAAATTGATCGATGGTGTTACATGGAATGCTCGCCTCCAGATCCATATCCTCAGACGGATCTTCATCCTTCGTCTCAGGCAGGTTGTCTAACCCATAATGCATCTCCCAGGGTCCAGAGTAATTAGTCCTTTCCTCATCATTTTCTCGAATGGAGTTTCCAATTGAATCCATTTGGGATGTTTCCTGCTCCTATTCTTCCCCTGAATTTCTTCCGAGTATCTACTCTTGTGAATTGTCTTCAAGCGTGGTCAATTCAGGTTCTTCATGATCGCTTAGGCTGTTTTGCACTTGATAATGCAAAAGCAGAATCTCCTGAAGTGTGTGATTCTGTTTAAGTGCCCTTGTTATTGATGTTGCTTCTTGAAGGGCTTCCATTAAAGTTTCTTAATAGGGGATCCAGGCTCGTCTTTGTTCCGGATCCGTAATAGCCTGGATTATGTGCAGATTGGATGCGACTCTATCTCTCATCCCAGTTATAGCTCATTGTAATCTATAATGTGGTCGCATATACATTGATAATTCCTCAGGGGTTCCAAGGGGTTAATCATATCTACCCATATTCCATGGGTGAGATGCAGGAGTATGAAATTCAGACCCTGGGTTATAAGATGAGGTCCCTGATCGGCGCGTGATCGCGATTACAAGTTGTTTAGTTGTAGTATAGTGTGAAAACACGACAAATAATATTTATAAAATCGGTGAGTACTGGGTCATTCGTAGGGAGGCAATCTTGATTTTTAACGGAAGCTGTTCAATGAAACTAGTTCTAACAAGATATTTATATATGTATATATGTATAAAGATGCATCAAATATTCATAAGATCAAATTTCATTGCATTGATAAAGAGTTTTTCATAATAGAAATTGCTATGCAAAAAGTAAAGATAGAGAGAAAGAAAGAGAGGGAGAGAGAGAGAGAGAGAGATAGAAGAAAGTGGCAGAAGAACGACGTCGCTTGCGGGATGCTTGTGCAAGATGCGGCAGCACCTCAGATCCAGAACACTGGGATGAAGTTAGAGCGGAGTTGCAGAGGACACAGAGAATTGCAGAGAAGACGGGATGTCTGGAGTTGATGGAAGAGAGGTTCTAAGTGGATGCCTTCAACTAGGGGGCTCTGGGCCTTCTTTTACAGCTTTTGTGGAGGGCAAAAAGGGTATTTCAGCCCTTAATCTTGTGCAACAACCCCTTGGCTAATCAGATCCACTGATTAGGAGATCAACAGCTTTGATTTGGCCTAAAAATAACCTTCAAAAGGCCTTCTATGCTCGGATTCATTCTGGTGGCGACACGTGGCACGCTGTGTGCCCTCAGATCCACATCGCACGGCTCCCGCTCACCCACGCCTTCGCATTTTTGCCTTCGCCACATGCCTTCAAATCCCGCCTCATCGTCAGCCATCCGATTTCAAATCCTACACGTGCTTCTCGCACCTTCCTGATCTCGCAACAACTCGCGCAATCACGTGTCCCACCTGCGATGCGCTCTGATCGCACCACGTGGCGCGCTGTGCACCATCAGATCACGCAATTGCGCTTGCACGTGCCCACCCGCCGACGCCGCATCAATTTTTGCGCAGTGCATTGCTCGAACCCGTGTCCCACACTTATGTACGTGCGGGCGTGAGCCAATGCACTACGCAAACTCTTTATCATATATGCTTACTTGTTTATATTTATACTGATCAAATCTGGGTGGCAACACGACGCACTCGTGGCCGTTAGATGAAGATCTAATGGCCTACGTTGTGAGGAGAGGTGCCTTCAGGAGTTGGGGGCATGGCGAAGGGCGGCCGCGATGGTGCCACATGGCGCCATAGTGGCCATCTGTTCTTCTCTTTATATTTAATGACATAGGCCTCCGATTAAGTTGATTTCTGTACCGTTGGACTGCAAACGTCGATCCAAATCCATTCGTACAGTTGGATTTGTCATATGAGGTCCAGATCTTTTCCCTTTGGCTCCATGATCTCCATTCTTCTATAGACTATACACGATGCTCTGGTTGTCTGATCCGGACAATTTCAGAAGCGTTGAACTCCTGTTGTCATTCTGATCAAATCTGTCTGGTTTGATCTGACATCTGTAGCTTCGAATCATCTGCAATTAAAATCATCTCTCTTTTAGGCCATAAAATATTGATATTATCTATATGACTAATAAACTAACTAGTATGAGAATTACGATGCTTATGCATGTATTGACTCAAAGTTATGCTAGAATCTAGCTCAATTCAGGTGTTTTAGGTTGCATGATTATTGTGTAATTACACCCCCATGCCTAAATCTTGCTAGTCCCTAGCAAATGTAAGACTAAATGCAAAGTGGTCCTACATAACAGATTTCTAGCAAGAGTTTGGCTAGAGATTTATGCCTTTTGTTTTCATCCAATATTTAGTAATCTAGATAATCATGAATGTGTTTTGTTGTAGTCTATGCAATGGATCCAAGTGAAAAGTCAATCTTTATCTAAAGCTCGTACTTGACCCTTAGTAAAAATCTATTGGGATAGGCAAACTTCTTCCCTCGGGGTTATGAAGTAATCTATGAATTCAGCCCTGGCTTTTGGGTTAGGTAGAAGATTTTTGAGTCAAGTGGATTTATTTTTGGTGGCTCACACTCATCTGGTGCTACATATAGACTAGTACTTGAGAACCTAGATTTCTAGATTATTAAATAATTCAATTCAAAGAAAGGTGGAGAAACTGTGCTCTCTTTAGTTCCTTTGTATGCATTCTCTCTTTCTTTCTCTTTCATTTTCTTTTCTTTCTTTCTGAGCTCACAATCTCACGAGATTTATCAATATATTTGGTGGTCTCTCCTGGCACTAACACTTTAATTAGGTTTTGATAACTCTACGACTAAGTCAACATTCCTCAGCCTGTATTCAGGTGGCCAAAAATATAGAAAAGTAAGTCAAGGCTGTATTTGGTGGATCATGAGGGTGATGGGTATTGTTGCCTCAATACACTTGAAATAAACTCTAAAAACACTTATGAACCTTTTTTTCTTTTTCTTTCTTTCTTTTCTACTCCACTCTCTCTCTTTTTTTTTATATATATGCATTTTTTTTCTATATGCATAGACATATATACCTTCTTCTTCTTCTTCTTTCAGACATCTACTAATGCAACACAATAACACATACGACTTTTATTCACGAGGCATTATTCGCGATTGTGGGTGTTCAAGAGGATATCGGGTGGCTTATTTGTTGGAAGTGCCTTTTCTCGACACCGGGAAAGTAATGGATAGGACAACGTATTTCTAACCTTGACATTAATACCCTCCTTCAGCCAAGGATTCCGTAAAGGATGGTCATGACCATCCACCTTAGTCATAGTTTTATCAGAATCCGTTTTTTGCGTATTTTGCCTTATTTGGTGGCTCTCAAAAGCTGTTCGCACTAAGAACTTGTACACAGTAACCGAGAGTGAAAACTATGCCTAACTCCGAGTATCATTATCTCATTATCCGAAAGTTAAGATTCCTGATACTAGCCTTAGAGCACCAGTAAACTTTCTCCTCTCATCTCACATGTGTTTGGTGGATCTGTTAGAAGATAGTTTGCCTGACTCCCTAATTATTGTCCAAGGGTTTAGGAGAAGAAGCACTGCTTCTTCTCGACAAACTAAAATGTTTATCGATTTTCACAGAGGATCCATTGCAAATTCTATGTGTAAGTGTGAAATTATACTGGATTCTAAACTCAGGAATCAACTTAAGAATAAATCCCTAATAAAATCTTAATAAAATTCTTTATGCCTAAATGCATTTTTGTATTATTATTATTTTATTTTATTTTAGACATAAAGATAAGACATGCAATGTCCACCCCCCCATGCTTATTCATTACAATGTCCTCATTGAAATGTATGCATGAAAATAAAAAATATAATAAGTAAGAGGAGGGGATATCACCTGACTTTTCTTGTTGATCCTAGGTCAGCATGGATGCAGAAGATGCAGATCTACCTGTAAAGAGTACTGGGTTGCCTCCCAGCCAGCGCTAAGTTTAACGTCATTTGCTGGACTTAAACCCAAAAATGAATGATTAGATTGATGAGTTGGGTCAGGATTAAAATAAAGATACGGTCATGCAGCGCAAGGATCAGTGATCCACAAATGCGAACCAACTGATGGCGAATACCAAGCCTAAAGGGTCAGAAAAATAAAGTGAACGGACTTGGAACTAATTGCAGCCAGATGCTACAGAGGAGAGAAACATTAGTACAGGTGCCAGAGTGGAAAGTAGATAGTGGCAACCTTAAGAATTGATGCATGAGGAAGGCAGATGAGGTGGATACGGGGTGGTTTGTGGGGAATAAATCATATGGGTCTTGAAAGTGATGGCAAATGAAAGGAGGAACCTGAGTGGTGTAGTCTGAAATGGTATAGGAAACTACTTTGCAAGTCAAGTTAGGTATGGATGGATGTCTAGTAGGTGAATCAAATAAGATCCAGTCGTCCATCTCATCCCTAGGGTGATCAAAAGTCTCATTCGAGTCTCCCAAATCTTGTTTTAATTCATTTTTCCTTGGAACCATTTCCCTGGGAGGAGTAAGATCAGGGTTTGGAATAGTCAACACCTCAAATTCTTTTTGGACTATATCTTCTGAGGGAATGTCTTCTTGCTTTTCATCAATCAAATCAAACTCCTTAGGATTCCATGACTCATCTAAATTCTTTGCTTCCTCAAATAGATCCTCATAAATTATCCCCAGTAATTATGCAATTTCTTGAACATCTTTTTCATAAGGGGATTGTCTATTTTGTTCAATCTCAAGATGTTGGGGATAATGGTCAGGTTTTTCCTCAGGACGCTGGTGGATGGGATTGTTTAAGCACATCTGATCACGGTAATCCTCAAACGAGATGACATCAGAGCCATCCAACCGTGCTTGGCTTGGAGGTCACTGTCCCCAATCTTTCTCTCTCCTTGATCATGCTCTGATTCTCCCAAATCATCCATGTTGTCCAATTGTGTGTCTTTAAACATAAAAGACTCATACTCCAGCTCACTATGAATTGTCTCCTCAAAATAGAATGGTTGCAATTCAGGGCCTCAATCAAGATGTATTTCTTCAAGTGAGTCTTCCTCCTCAAAGTCAGTTTTTGGGATATCAAAAAGGATCTGTTCTGTATAATCACAAGGTTGGTGGGTGGGCTTAGTATATGTGGAGGTTGGGATTTGATAAGATGTCATACTTAAGGTTGGATCCTCAACCTTGAGTGGTTTACCACCAACTTGTTCCACACTCGAACCAATTTTATCACCTTTTGCTTTCCAGATTTTATTGAGCTGTTTTGTCAGATTATTTGCATTTCTTTTATTAGCTTCTCTCATCCCCTGGACTACTTGGAGTAATTGGGTGATCTCAAGATCACCGCCATGGTCAGGGATTTACTTAGGATGAGGATAATAATTTTCAGAGTTTCTGACCTCAATCAAATCAGAATATCCATCATTTGAATACCTAGGGTAAGAATCATATCCTTGGTTGGTTGGTGTAGGGTTATCCCAATGAGAAGGTGAAGTTGTTTGGGTGGGATTGGGATAATTTGAACAGTGATTTCGAGGATAGGATTGGTATACTAGGTGTTGGGATTCTGAGGCATATCCATGATCTGGGGAGAGATGAGTTTGGCTGAACCGGTCAAGATAACTGGTCATGCCAGCCCGATGCTGGTCCTGTATGGATAGTGTCTCTTTAGACTGTATAGATCCTTGAAATCCAGAGATTCGTCTGGGATTCGAGATGGGCCTAGCTATACCCGGGGAATATGAGGTATAGGCAATGGAATCAAGTCCCGGGTATTGAGGAGAGTTCTCCCAACTTGAAGAAGTTGATGTAAGGGAAGGGTTGGGATAGGGAGAAAAGAAGGAATAGTGTGAGGCAAAGGATTATGGGTTCATGGTTTCCTCCTCAATCAATTCTTCCTCATGGCAATTGGATATTGGAGTGTATACAAAAAAATTGGGTCTTCTCTTTAGTTTCCTCTCTAAAGGTGGTACCAAATTATGGTTCAGAGACCTTTTAGCATCCATGTACTAGAAGAAAGTTAATAGATGAGAAAGAGAAGATAAATGAGAGAATACCCCACCCTTTCAATACAAGCAATAAAACTAGTCCTTAGAGTGCCAACCCTAATTATACTTGATCCTAGCTCCCCAAAACACGACTGGGTTAGATCAACCCTTGAATTACTTAGCTGGCCAGAAGGGTGGGACCCCTTAGGACACCCCGCACGGTGGGAACCCCCTAAAGGTTAACGCGATTACCGCACCGACCTTTCTTGTCACCAGTGGGTCCAAGTAGACAAGGCCTTGACCTTAGCCCAATCTAGTTGCAAGTCCCTAAGTCTATTAGTCCTACCTAGGGCACGTCTACTCAATTTTAGGTTTGGGTTTGATGTGCTTTCGGAATATGATGGGAGTTAGGGGGGTGTTTGCCCTTAAAGTTGATTTCAGAGATGTGAAGTGAGTAGGCAAAGGGTTCACAAGAAAACTTTTATAATGAAGTATCTTTTAAGATTCAAATGCTTGTGTTAGCGTTAGCATGTTTTAGGGTTCACTTGATTTCATATTTTCAACCAAGGTTCTGATGAGGCACACAAAGAGTTTTGCAAATCTCAATTTGTTTGATAGATTTCCTTTGAGCATGGAAATGCAGGTGTGCTCTATCTGTAGCGTGAAACCTTAAGCACAGATAGCTCTAAATGATTCTTTTATGTCCAAAATGATGAGTGGTGTGACCCAAGCAATGAAATTAATTGGTCCTTATTGTACCACTAACTAGGCACGCACAAAATATTTTTTCAGGAATTTTAATGCACATTTTCTATTTTTTCATATTTAAACAACACTGGGGGGTTTGCAATCTATTTTGACCCCCAGTTGGTGATTGGATAATCCGTGCAACCAAACATGCAAGAAATAATTTTTTCAAATTTTTCATAAATTCTTGATTATCTTATAAATTCAGTGCCTCAAATTTAAAGTCAATCGAAGTTATATAAAAATTCATATAATATTTTGAACTTCTAAAAATCAGGAACAAATTCCATATTGATAATAGATCAGTGCATGAATTTTGAAAATTTTTATATAACTCTAATTGCTGTAAATTTTAGATATATTGTTCCTGACTTTGAAATCTACGTCCGCTAAAAATTTGAGAATTTTTGGACATGCGAATCTTTGGGAATTAAATTTTTAAGATAAAGTTTTATTTCAGCCCAAAATCAAGAGAAATATTTTCTTTCTTTTTTTTCACACAAGAAAATTCTAACTAATCCTAGGGTTCAAGAAAATCCTAAACTTACTAAATCAAACTAATCTAACCTATGGGTACTTACCCGAAATTCGAACTGGCACTTTCTCCACTGTCGTGTTTGGTTCAGATTTCTTCGTTTCCTGCATACACAAAATCAACAAAAAAATGTAGCGAGTTAGAAATCTTAGATGTGTACCGAAAAGCTTTAAAAATTTCCGTTGCCTCCCCGGCAACGGCACCAACTTGTTCGACGCGTGATCGTGATTAAAAGTTGTTTAGTTGTAGTATAGCGTGAAAACACGACGACAAATAATATTTATAAAATCGGCGAGTATCGGGTCATTCGCAGGGAGGCAATCTCGAGTTTTAACGGAACTTTTCAATGAAACTAGTTCTAAAAAGATATTTATATATGTATATATGTATAGAGACACATCAAATATTCATAAGATCAGATTTCATTACATTGATAAAGAGTTTTTCATAATAGAAATTGCTATGCAAAACGTAAGGTTAGAGAGAAAGAGGGAGAGGGAGAGAGAGATAGATAGAAGAAAGTGGCAGAGAAACGATGCCGCTTGCGGGATGCTTGTACGAGATGCGGCAGCACCTCAGATCCACAGCATCGAGATAAAGTCAAAGTGTAGTTGCAAAGGAGATAGAGAATTGCAGAGAAGACGAGATGTCTAGAGTTGATGGAAGAGAGAGGTTCTAAGTGGATGCCTTCAACTGGGGGGCCCTGGGCCTTCTTTTAGAGCTTCTGTGGAGGGCAAAAAGGGTATTTCAGCCCTTAATCTTGTGCAACAACCCCTTGTCTAATCAGATCCGTTGATCGGGAGATCAACGACTTTGATTTGGCCTAAAAATAACCTTCAAAAGGCCTTCTATGCTCGGATTCATTCTGGTGGCGACACGTGGCACGCTGTGCGCCCTCAAATCCTCATCGCATGGCTCCCACTCACCCACGCCTTTGCATTTTTGCCTTTGCCGCATGCCTTCAAATCCCGCCTCATCATCGCCGTCGGATTTCAAATCCTACACGCGCTTCTCACACCTTCCTGATCTCGCAACAACCCATTCAATCACGTGTCATGCCCGCAATGCGCTCTGATCGCACCACGTGGCACGCTGTGCACCGTCAGATCGTTCAATTATGCCTGCACACACCCACCCGCCGATGCCTCATCAATTTTTGCGCAGCGCACGGCTCGAACCCACGGCCCACACTTACGTGCGCGTGCACGAACAAATGCGCTGTGCAAACTCTTTATCATACATGCTTGCTTGTTTATATTTATACTGATCTAATATGGGTGGCAACGTGGTGGGCTCGTGGCCGTTGGATGAAGATCCAACGGCCTATGATGCGAGGAGAGGTGCCTTCAGGAGTTGGAGGCATGGCAAGGGGCGGCTGCGATGGTGCCACATGGTGCCATCGTGGCCGTCTGTTCTTCTCTTAATATCTGATGACATAGGCCTCCAATTAAGTTGATTTCTACACCGTTGGACTATGAACGTCAATCCGGATCCATCCGTGCGATTGGATTTGTCGTCTGAGGTCCAGATCTTTGCCCTTTGGCTCCATGATCTCCGTTCTTCTATGGACTATACATGATGCTCTGGTTGTCTGATCAGGATGATTTTGGAAGCGTTGAACTCCCGTCGTCGTTCTAATCAGATTTGTCTAGTTTGATCTGACATCTGCAGCTTTGAATCATCTGCGATTAAAATCATCTCTTTTTAGGCCATAAAATGATGATATTATCTATATGACTAATAAACTAACTAGTATGCGAATTACAATGCTTATGCATGCATTGACTCAAAGTTTGCTAGAATCTAGCTCAATTCAAGTGTTTTAGGTTGCATGATTGCTGTGTAATCAGTCCCTTGAGGGGCCGACTGGTACGGGTCATAATACCCAGGGTTAGGATATGGGTTGGCCATTTCGGCAACCCGAGAAGAAGGATCAGGTGAAGCAAAAAGCCATCTTCGTCGCTTTGGGTTTTGATCCCAAGGTTGTTTTGCTTCAGTGACCCAGGCTCCTAGATGAGCCCTTAGGTCCAGATTACCTGGATTCTGACCAGGTCTAGATCTAGGATTAGCCATTTCGGCTAAGATGATAGAAGAATAGTGAGAAGATGGTCCTAGCGATGCGACGAATCACCTTCGCCTCCTTGGGATTGGCTCCTAAGATCCAGCCAGGTGAGGTCTTAGTGACCTCCTTTCTTGCATACATTAGCCAGCCCCTGGGTTGGTGCGCCAGCCAGATGAGGCTAAGGCCCTGTCAATCTGATGGTCCTTATGATCAAATGACCAGATTTTTTATTTTGGGTTCAAATTCCTAAAGAAAAATTCATTGAGAACTGACTGAAAGTGATTCCCACCTCTCAAGCTAACCCAGCCAATCTGGTTACGAGGGGACTAAGAGGAAGGTTCTTCCTTCGGCTCGCGCCTCCGGTTCCGTTGACCCCCGAGCCATGGTCATTTGACACTGCCCCGCAAACTTAGTCACCAGGTTTGTCCAGAGAGGTTGAAAACACCCAGTAGTATGACAACGAATTCGAGTTTATTTCATGTTTTAGAATTTATTTTAACCCCTTTTTTTTTCTTCACTGTGGTTTGGGGTGAGTAGCCCACAAGGTGACCAGGCTCACCAGCTAAACACTAAACTTAGCTAAGTCTAGGTTAGCTCAAGTGTGGTCTCTAGAGTGTAACCCTAAAGGTGTAACCTAGGGTTCATGCAATTCTAGGGTTTTTTTTCCTTTCTTTTCAGCAGACAATAAGAATAAAAAAAATTCTCTGAATAAAACTGGAATCCAAATAAATTGAAATTTGGCAAGTAGATTCCTCTTTTAATTATCTTTTCAGAAAACATTTTTTAAAAATTTTTACTATTTCAACCGAATTTATAGGGATATTTAATTGTCAAAAGGTTAGATTTGGAATTTTGACCCCTAGTCGATTTTTTTCTTTGAAATAGTATCAAATGACTTTCAAAAAATTGAAAAAAATAGGGAAATTAAAGCTAATGAGATTAAATTTCAAACCTCACCATTTTCAGTCAAAACAGATTCACGGATTGCTTGGAATTGATTTTTTAATTTCAAAAATTTTCAAATCTGAGTCAGTTTTCCCCCTTGCACTTCGCAAATTTTTAAAAATTTTGTACTTGGAATTTTTTCAAATAAATGGTGCTGTTTAAAAGATGGTTTAAAAATGAAGTACTTACCTAAATTTCAAAATTATTTTCTCATTAATTATTTGGAAAATGAATTTTTAAGTCAAAAATTAAAGTCTGGATGAATTTTAGCAAGTGGTGGAAAAGCTTTTAAAAAGGTGTTTGAAATTCAAATTCAAATTCCACCAAAAGATTTTTTTCCTTTTCAAATATTTTTTTTTTCAAAAATTTTTGTTTTTTTTTGGAGGGAAAAACTTTTTCAAATTTTCTCTCTTTTTTTCTTTTCAACCAAACTAACCTAAGGTTCAAACAGAAACCTAATCTAACAACCTAAAGAAAAAAATATTTTTGTGTTTTTCTTTTTCAAAATATGTAGATCTTTTCTTTCAGAAAGAAATTTCTAGCTAAGAAAATAATCTAACCTAGAGTTCAAACAAAAATCCTAAGCTAAGGGAGAGATGTGCATCTGCATTTTTTTCTTCGCGCTCGATGTGTGCGCAGATCCCGTTTTTCCTGATTTCCTGCACAAGCAAAGGAAGATTTGTCACTAAAAGCTTTAGATCAAAAATCAATTACGTTGCCTCCCCAGCAACGGTGCCATTTGATTGTCCTGGATCTCACGTTTTCGAATATGAAAATCGTCGTTATGTCTAGTATAGTGCGAAATCCGATCAAAACAAAAATATTTCTAAAACAAATGTCGTAGTATAGTGTTGTTGTAGTATAGTGGTGAGTATTCTTGCCTGTCACACGGGCGACCCGGGTTCGATCTCCGGCAATGACGCCATTTGACACGGTGTGGAAATCACGAGTTTAAGGAAAACAACATCGTAGTATAGTTCCGAAATCCACTTGTCAAAAATAATTTTTATAATAACGAGACTCGGAGTCATGATCATTCGTCTCTGGGACGCGTTTTGGAAATACAAATTCAAATTCGATCTCGCTCGCTCTACTCATTCAAAATCGCATGTCAATTTATACTAAATACATATTGATATACGACATGCTGTTGCCAAAATATCAGAAATTGAAAGCATGCAACTTTAATCACACCAAAAGATGATAAACAGGCACATGGTGATTTTAAACATATATATATATTTTCATTGAGGCATGATGGTGGTTACAGCATAGGTAGCGGAATGCTTGTACAGGGAAATTTAAATCTAGCTAAAAGAAAATGTGTGCACGTGCAGATCTGCAAGAGACTGCTCGTGCACCATACAGGAGGGAGAGATAGCTACACCACTAAGCATTAAATAAAGCAATAAATCTAAGAAGAACTATGCTACTTATCTACCTAACAGAATGAAGGGCATTTGGAGGTGGTCTCTGATGGCCTTTGAGTGGGTGAGAGGAGAAAGAGGGACAGCCAATGGTGCTTAGGCCGACCCTTGGAGAGAGGTTGGAGAAGGTGATCTAGGCTCTTGGCATGGAGGTGGTGATGGCCATGGTGTACTTGTGGAGATGGAGGTAGGGGTGTAGGTGGAATGAGTAGAATGGAGCCAAAGATCAAAGATTGACCAAATGGCCACCCCTTAGGTCTTTTTATAGGCCTAAGGGATGCTCTCTGGAGAATTATGGAATTCTCTAGAGAGGCCTATGGTGGGAGCTTGTGAGAGAGGGAGAGAGAGGGTGGAGTGGTTCTTTTAGATCCACAAAATGTGGATCTCAAAAAAGACCCTTCCTTGGTTGCTTAAACTAGCAACCAAGGGTGGCGCCCAAGTGGAGAGAGTTCTAGAGAACTCTAGTGAGTGTGTGGGTGAGTGAATGGGTGTGTGTGTGTGTGTGGTCGTGCCTGAGATGGCTAAGTGGTCTAGGTTAGGTCCTAAGGGGTTTGGGTTAGTGTAGGTCTCAAATTAGGGTTGCAAACCCTAATTGCTAAGGAGAAAATGCAATTAAACTTAACACAAGTTCAATTGAATGAGTGTAAACCTAATTGAGAGTGAAATAACTCAATTAGGTTGGGCTTAGGTCAATTGGACTCTCACTGAGTCCAATTGGACTTGTATGGGTTGAGATCTGAGCTCAATTTGACTCTATGAGTCCAATTGAATAGGTAATGGTAATTGACTATGATCCAAGTCAATTGGGCCTAGTGAGAACCTAATTAGGTTCTTATGAGGGTCTAGAGGTGGTGTAATAGGGTTAGAATACCTTAATTTAGGTTCCTAAGGGGTTGGAATTGGGATTAAGGAACTAGGAACTCAAGATCAAGGTTTGAATTCCAAAACAGGAACTGGAAAACAGTTCCAGACATCCAATAATAGTATCAGACGACTTATACTAAAAATCAGAAGTCTAGACTTATTGTATGGACGTCCAATCAGAGTCAAGAGGGATTCTGGGTTCTGTTTTGGGTATTCTGCAAAAATTGGACATCTGACCAAGTGTCTGGACGTCCAATAATGCTGCAGATGTGGGTTTGAGGTGTGCGGGTTATGGCTAGGGGTTATGGACGTCCTATAACTCATTTAGACTTCTAGGAATAGGCTAGAATTAGGGTCTTAGGGCTTCCTAGGGTGCAGTGATCTAATCTAAGGGTAGCTAAGGTTTGGGGAAGCCTCTAGGCTGTCTTAGGGCTAGGGTGGACCTAAGTTCTTCATAATTTACTGCTTTATTCCTACTTAACAGAATAGCATACCTCAACTCCCTTACATTATTGTCTACTACATCTACTCTAGGTCTTCTGCTCCAGCTCTACTACAACTTTAGCTTCAGGTCCATGTTCAGATCCAGTCTTAGATCCAGCTCCTGAGCTTCTTATTTCCTGCAATTTATATAATGCACTTAATTAGTACATTATATCATTATTTCATGCATAGCTAAAGGAAAGCAGTAAGGATGCAAATGATGCTTATGCATGCATGAATTACACTAGCTTATGCTAAGTTCTAGCCTAATTTAGGTCAATTAAGACCTATGACTACTGCGCAATCACCTACTCTACCCAAAGTTGCCGCCACCAACCTCCACATCCCTTCCCACCACCACCACTAAAAGCCACCTAGTTTTCCCTCCAAAAACACCTAACTACCCTCCCCATTTTTGCACCAAAATAAACCCTCATCCAAGCCCTACATCTCACCACTTAAGTCATCTCCACCCTTCAATGTTGGCGCCACCTAGAATCCTTCTAGAGGATCATTTTTTTCACCAACATGAAGTGTCACTCCAACCCTCAACTACCCACCTAGGCAACCCTACAATTGCTGCCAGCTTATGTTGGCCTTAGGATCAATTAACTACCCTGAAAACCCATCCTAACCATCCATCCTATAGCCACCTACAACACTTTTAAACCCCTTCATTTGGTGCAACTTTTTCTAACCCTTAGATCAGTTAACTACCATCCAAAACTCATCCTAGCCTTCCATCTTATTCCACACCAACTACCCCCCATCCCTTCTTATATATACCCTCCTTAACCACCACCATGAAATCACATTTGGATTCAATATGTTCTACTGATGGGAACACCATCATAGGCCCTAACTAGCCACTTTTATATAGGTTTAAAAGATAAATGCACCTACATAACCATCTGAGGGTTATAACTCCACTTCAGGCTGTTTTGAGAAGAGAATAGGAAACTAGGGTTAATTATGTAATTTTAGCAGCATATTATAAACACAGAATAACAAAGGGGTTTGCTAGGGATGAAATAAAGGTCAATTGAGCATTAAAGACTAATAAGTGGGTCCATGCAGATAGAAATGAGGTTTCGTGCATTTCAAGAACCAATACAACACCTAAAACCCTAATTTCAAACTCACTTAAATTATTAAGGTTTTGGTCAGGATAAAATTCATCTAAACCTTCTAAATATCATAGAAAAATATTCCTTGAGGTTTGGTACCCTTGATTTAACCTTTGAAACCAATTTTGACCTTAAACGGAGTCACAAACACAGTTCTGCCCTAATTTGAGTTTTTACGTAAATTACTCAGTCAAACTTGGTCAAAATTGAAATTCAAATTCACCATTATATTCCTTGGGTTCAAATTAGGTTTGTAATAAAATTTGGGCCTAATCAGAGTTCATCTTGACCTAGTTTGCATTTTAGTCCATTTAAACTCTATTTCTCACACTTAAGCCCCTAGCTTTCGAAATCTTTGCATTTAGTCCCCTAACTTCTCTTCATTTTCTTCAAAAAGCTCCCTACCGCCATTAAAAATGTGAACCCATCAAGCACCAACCTTCAATCAAGGATTCTTCCTTGATTTCTCAACCAATCCCTTCCAAAATTGGAAAGGATGATCTCACGGAAGTCCTTAATTACCTAAACCTAGCTTTGGACTCCAAATCTCCTCATGAAGCTCGTGTATATTCATGGATTTCAGGGAACTCTTTCCCTAAAAATCCAAGCTTCTCAAGCTTATTTCCAAGCTTAGAAGCTTGTGTGAAGCCCTATAAAAGCATCCCCATCACAAAGCCAAACTCCTTAGTGAGTTCTAAGCCCAGAAACCCTCCTTCTCCTCTACCTCCGATTTGCTCCAAGGACCGCTCCAGTGACCTCCTCCCTCTGGACTCCTCGCGTGCTGCCACATAATATAGGCAGCAGGTCTGCCTTCCCCACCTTCGTCCACACCCCGTCATACCTGCGAGGGGCTTCCTTTCCTTTTAGATGTCACCCCCTTCCTCTCGGAGCCTCCTTCATCTTCAGCATCGGCCAATCATAGCCGGTGCCATCTTCGCATCACCTTCATTAACAACAACTCCAGTTCGACTCCTCATCTCCCCCTTACCTGATTCACACACTCAACACCCACATCAGCACACTCTCACGCCCGTGCCACCATCATCATCTTCCACTCCGGCGATGCTCTGACATAGCCTCTCGCCCGCTACAGACCATCAAACTCCTCACTGCCACCTCCACGAGCTTCGCTGCGCCACCCTCATCAAAAGCCCTCTCCCTATTTGCTCGTGTGACCACCAAAAACCTCCACCGAACTCCCTTTCCTGCACACGCCTTCTCCGAGGTTGCCAGACCTCCACACCCACTCTCACGTGATGCCACCACCACCGTTACACTCGTCGATGTTCGATGAACCTTCTGAGCTTTTTTGACAAGGCCGAGAGGTCATATTTTTCTTTCAAGTACACGTCGGAGCTCCGCCACCACCTTCGTCTTCTCTGGCTCTGCCAGCTATCTTCAAGCCATGTTCTTTAGTGCTCTCTGATGAGAGACTCATCATGAGCCCCAAATAGCTCATTTTGACCTAAGAAAGAGAATAAGAGCTCCTACATAACCTAGAGAAGGGCTTAATTCAAGGAGTAAGTGTTCTGAGAAGAAAACATGAAATAAAGGTTAAAACTGTAATTTTACCATTGCAGTACATAAACGGGATTTCTTAGAGGCAAAACATAGGTCAAATGGTTTGAATAAGATAAAAAGTGGGTTGGTTCAATCAGAAAGGGGTTCATGTGCAATCTAGGAATTAAATGACATTCTATAACCCTAAAAAAGACCCGCTTAATTCAACAAGGTTCTGGTCAGGTTAAAAATAAAATAAATCCTCTAAAATTCATGGAAAAATATGCCCTAGGGTTTAGAACCTTCAAATTGGCCTTTGGAACCTATTTTGACTTAGATTCGGGTCCTAGCTCATCAATTGACCTAATTTGGGTTTTTATGCAAAATTTCTAGTCAAACGTGGTCAAACCTAAAATCCAACTTCACCATTGGATTATTTAGGTCCAAATTAGGTTTTTAGCAAAATTTTGACCTAAGGGGAGGTCATCTTGACCTACTTTGCAAATTAGTACACCCAATTATATTTTGACCCCTATCTTTTGAAAAGCATTGCACAGACCCCCCTAACTTCCTCGCCACTCTTACAAACAGGTCCCTCCATCATTAATGGGGAGAAATCCTACTCTAGCATGGAATGGAGGGGGAGTACTCCCTGATTCCTCAGAGATCTCCTCCCAGATTTGGAAGGGAGATTCTCTGAGGAATTCCCTTCCATCTGAGCGTGATCCTACTCACTGATTTGCACACAATCTCTCATGCAAACGCACGAGAGATTTGGGTCTCTAACTAATCCGGTGAGGTCTCTTATGCCCGGAGGCCTGTCTTCCAAGCATAGGAGTCCCTGCCAACGACTATAAAATGACCACCAACCCTGGCCGCACCTCCTCAGCTTGACTTGGCCAAAGATCCACCTCAATTTCTTCTTCTTCTCCTCCGACCAAGTGGTCCAGCGAGCTCCGGCGAGCCTCCCTCCTCTTTCTCGTCGCTCTACCATAATACCAGTGACAGAGCTGTCGTCACCATCCTCCGCATCGCACAACACCCGGGCGAGCATCCCTAGCCCCTTCGTCACTGTCGTCTTCCTCCACTGGACGCCTTCTTCTCCGGTGACAGCAGGTACTGCCAGCCGCCCTCTCTCCCCCTTCGTCCACTTAATTAGGTTAGAACCACTCATCTCTATCCCCTCTTCAATTCCCCTCAATTTATTTCACAAAACACCCCTCGACAGCTACTGTCCACCGCCATCTTCCCCATCTCCGGCAAACCTCCGACGAGATGCACCCGTCATTCCACAACTCCACACGTCTCGCCACCAACCCCACAACCTCCGCCACAATCCACCCACTCACAGACCACCTACACCACCACAAATGCCCCCCGACCTAACCCATAAACCAGGCCACAGAGTGACCTAGGCACGCACGCCTAGGCCACCCCGCAGCCTGCCACCTACCGCCTCACCTTCACCGTGACACAACGAAGTTCCTCCTGTGGTCTGATAGAGCCGCAAGGCTCCTTTTGTGTCGTGCAGGATCTGAGCACCAGCCACCATTAGCGACGGCTTGAGAAGGTCGCAAGCTTGCTCCAAGCTAAAGCACTTCAGGGTCCCAGGTCCAGAAGGCTTGGGGTAGTCTCACTCATTCAGTTGTCCAGGCAATTAGCACTGCGAGGCTTGCAGCTGCAGCAATTGGAAGAAAGAGCTCCTGCGGGAGTGCGAGGAAAAGCGGGTGGGACATTAGTCCCACCTCGTAAATGTCTGAGTGAAGCGCATAGAATAAGTTGATTTTGTGTTTTAGTCTCTTCGCCTCGAGACACACATGGGGTGAGGTCCCTCACCTATCACGCCTCGTCCGCGATATTCTCCCTCGCAGACTTGG
The DNA here is from genome assembly GCA_037157565.1 of Thalassia testudinum. Lineage (NCBI taxonomy): Eukaryota > Viridiplantae > Streptophyta > Magnoliopsida > Alismatales > Hydrocharitaceae > Thalassia > Thalassia testudinum. Next base: position 63,852,620 of record JAZHRO010000025.1, on the reverse strand, counting down.
TAACCCGACCCGACTAGCCTACCGATCACTCCTCGTGCACCACACCCACGCCAGTGCGCCTGGACCCGAGCACGCGACCCAACCCGATTACCCGGCTCTGGGAGAGCGTACTGAAGAGTGATATACAGAGAGAGAGACGTGGGTGTGGGTAGAGCGGTAGGTTTTGCTCTTCGATTTGTGCAGGGAAGAAGGAGAAGGAAGGCACAGCTGAAGTGAAGCTGACACTTAGCTACAAAAGGAAGAAGGAAGGAAGGCTAAAGAAAGAAGGAAGACTCGCAGAGGAAAAAAAAGAGAAGGAAAGACAAGGCAGAAGGAAGAGGCGAAGCCAAAGAGAAGAGGAAGTCAGAGAGCTAAGGCTAAAGGAAGAAGAGAGGAAAGGTAGAAGACAGAGGAAAATAAGAAGGAAGAAGAAAGGCAAGAGAGCTGCAGAGAAGAAACAAGGAAGAAGAAGCAGATGGCTAAAGAAGAACAGAAGAAAAAGAGGAAAATCAGAGAAAGAAAGTCAGAAGAAGAAGAGAAAGTAGACAGGAGAAGAAATAAGAGAGAGTTAAAAGAGAAAATATCTTTTTAAGATGTCTGATCCCATGATCAGACGTCCAATTTCTCTATTTTTTCCACATTTGACTCAAATTCTTGCATTTATATTCTGAATTAGGTTTTGAGTAACTCTAAGTGTTCAATTACATTCTTGAGATTAGTGAATAAATTCCATTTGCTCCCTGTGTTCGACCTCGGATACTTAGGTTTTCGAGTAATAAATTTTTATTTGTTGACAATGCTTGGTCACCTATACTACGACGCAACTGACTGTTAAAACATGATCTAGCCGTGTCAACACTCTCCGCTCCAGGTGTTGCGGATGACTCCTAGGAAGTACTCCAGACTTCCAATTGAAGTAGCAGGTGCTTCCCTTGCCTCCAATTTGAAGCTTCATCTCCTACTGCTGCATTACGATAAAGAAGCATGGGATAGTCCCACATCGTGGAAGACAGAAGCCCCGACCACACATAAAGGCAATTTGTGCTTCTACCTGTTCGCCTTCGAACACAGGGGTCAGGTCCCTACTCCATGCCTCTTCACACATCGCACCTCACGTGCTCGTCCACTCCCTAGCCAGTGCACACGCCAAGTGGGTCTGGGTGTGGATCTGTTCACCCACCTGTCGGGTCTGGTCCGATTCTGAGCCTGGGTCTGAGAGAAGAAGAAAAAGAAGAGAGAGTGGGGGGGGGTTTTGCCCTTTGCACCTCTGCTCTCTACACTTGGTCAAATCTTGAGAGGTCGTTGCCTCTGTGTTGTGCCATGCTTGCCTCTCTCGAGGCACGAAGGAGAGAGAAGGAGGCCTTTACCTCTTCTGTTGGAGCTATGCCTTGGTGCCTTAAGCAACTTAAGGCATCTGGTGACTTGTGCCTTTGTCTGATTTCTGCTAATGCCTTAGTTCTGAAGCTATTGTTGGAATATTTAACTTGGTTGACGTGGCATATTTGATTGAGAGATAATGCGCATTTATTTGAGCTTAATATTAGGGTTAAATTGGTGATTTAAATCATCATTTTAACCTAATCTTTTTGCACACCGGTATTTAGTTTCATATATATATCATTCTGGTTGGCTCTAAATGAAGTTATGGTCATAATTACTTATATTTGTGATTAAATTGTGATTAATGAGACTAAATTGCTCTTAAATTGCTCCCAGCGAATGACCTCGAACTCTATTTTCTGAATATGAGCATATAAATTTAAATGATTTGAGTGATCTTATCCTATACTACGATGCATTCCTTAAACAACAACAATTTCGCTTAAACATTTTGGCACCATTGCTGGGGAGCAACGTGCAGTTTGATTTCACTGGTTACAATTTCTGATCTGATACTAACTTGTTCTATCTGTTTTGTTGCGATTGTGCGAGGTACATTTGAGAAGATCAACCGCACGACAGCCACTACAAGGGCGGGTGGTCTCGTTCCTTTCTTCTTAAGCCCCTATTTCTGGAAAGAATTGAAAAGAGAAATCAATTAGGATCAACTCGCATTCCTTATTAGAATTAATCACCCAAAGTTGTCTGATTTGATTATCTAAAGATCCCCTTCTAGATTTCTTCACCTAATAGGGACTTAAGGTAACTAAGGCTATTCACCTTCTTGATTGAGCCCTAGGTATCCAATTTGGAAAGAATTGGATCTGGAAATAGAACCAAAGTACGGTTTCTACTTTAGGGATTGAGAAAAACACACTTGCCTGAATTAAAAGAAAATTGATTTCCCACATTGTGTGTCACCCAAGCCTTACTTGAATTGACCTAATCAAGAAAACCCTAAAAGAAGGCTCTAGCATTCACTTGAATCCTTAAAACTTGGGACTTAATAACCTGCTTGCAAACCACTCAGGGTGATTTTGGGTTCATTACCTAACTCGTCCTAAACATTAGGGAAGGTTAGGTGAAGTTGACCCAGCTTGTGGGTTAATCAACCTTCAAATTAGGTCACAAATCACAATCAACTCTAAAGTTCAAGTGAAATTCAAAAGCACCATAATTCAGGATTAAAATTTGTAGACTTAAGGGGTCAAGTTGCTCATTCCGGTCTACTTGGATTCTCAGTGACAAGGAAGGTCGGGTGGGGGAAATCCTGTAACCCATGGGGACGCTCTACATTGTAGGGGTCTTTGTGGGACTCTCCCTTCCTGGCTGCCCAAGTATTTCTCGGGTGAGTAATTTTCTGATAAAGAGGTATCATCCACCTCGAACCTCCTTAGTCATCCAAAAATCTTTGGGTGCCTCAATTGGGTCTATTACACCTTCTATCCCTCATCTGGCTCACTAGTGCATGTTCGGGAAGAGGTCCTTAAGACCACCCTTAAGACCTCCATTAGTAGTTCACTCCCATCGAGGCCAATCCTCGAATCTCTTGTTTGTGCTACCTTCCGATCATATTGATATCTCTTCCAGCTCTTCTGCCGCTGAGCCCAGATCTCCTTCATCTACATCCATGGAAAATCAAGGAGAACCCAATGTCCAGGAACAAATACAGCACCTTAATGATCTTGTCCATGCACACATCAATCCACCGCCGTGTCCTCAGATGCGAGATCACTACAATCCCACCACGGCGAAGATCGAACCTAGACTACAAATCCCTGCTGGAGGGCCTAATGTTGAACTCAAGATAAACATGATCAATGCTATTCCAAAAATCCATGGCTCAAGCTTCGAAGATCCCTTCCAGCACATCAAGCAGCTAAAACATCTGGCCCAGACCTTCGGACCTGCCATGCAAAATCGAGACATCTTGCTCATGAAGATGTTCTTCTCACTCATGGGTAAAGCTGCCGATTGGTTGCAGACTCTGACCCGTCCAATCAATACATGGGGGGAACTCCAAAATGAATTCTTACAAAAATTCTTCCCCGTTTGTCGAACAAATGCTTTAAGGCACCAGATCATTCACTTCACGCAAAATCCAGGAGAACCACTCCATGAAGCATGGGATCGCTTTCTGGATCTCATGAGGAGATGCCCCCATCACAGAGTTCCCAAATGGGAATAAGCCCGGTCTTTTTACCATGGGCTCTGTGACAAGATCAAGCTCTTTTTCAATGTAACCCGTGGTGGAAGCATCATGGGTCAACATGAAGATATCGTTTGGGAGATTCTCGAGAATATGTACGAGAACTCCATAAATAATGAATCTATGGGTATGTTCGACCGAACCACTACCCGTGCATTAACAAACACGCAAGGGGCACACAAGACTTAAGGCCTATCTGCATCCATCGATCTAGAACTAATGGCCAGTCGCCTAGACAAGGTCTCTATTATTGAGAAGAAGGTGAATGAAGTGGCTCGACATCTACAGAGAACCACCTCAGCATAGCAGAGCACATATGCACAACCACCCTCTAGTAGGGAGGCTGCGCATAGCATTTGTCACCACTCTCATCTGGGGATGGACTCATATCCACCCCTGTCTGATCTTGGTTTTGGTGGAAACTCCGAAACTTCCTGCTCTAGTTGGGGAAACTCTGAACCCTCGTATTCTAACTTCTCTGGAGTTCCTTAGACCTGCGACGAACTCCACGCCATCTAAAATGATCCATTCTCAAATACTTATAACCCTGGATGGCGTAATCATCCTAACTTTGTGTGGTCAAGGAATAATCAAAATTCAAGATCTTAATTCCAGCCCCGACATAAGCTTTGTGCCCTTACCAACCTACTCAACCTAGGCCCAACCTAAATTATCAATCCAGGCCATCAAGGGATGATCAAATGACTCTCATCCTACAAACCCTGGTTGACATTCAAAAATCCAATGCGGCTATGCAGAAACATCATAAAGACAAGATCACATAAGTTTGAAATCAGCTTGCACAGATGGTGAATTCTCGCCAGCCTGGTGCACTTCCATCTCAGCCTCTACCTAATCCGAATAACATGCCAAATCAGAGGTGTGTTATGAACCCAAATCAGGGCCAAGCTCACTAGGTTTACCAAGCCCCTTCTGCTCCATCACCCGATAGGATGGAAGCTTTGACATCATACTCGAGATATCAGCAGCAATCACCACTTCTACCAAATCCAAACCAGAGCTAGGCGGGATTTAATTCTGTTACCATCCGTAGTGGCAAGACTGATGAGAGCCTCATCATGAGCCATAACTAGCTCATTTTGACCCAATAAAGAAGATAAAAGCTCCTACATAACCTAGAAGAAGGCCTAACTGAAGGAACAAGTGCTCTGAGAAGAAAACATGAAATAAAGGTTAAAACTACAAGTTTACCATTGCAGTACGTAAACGGGATTTCTCAGAGGCAAAACAGAGGTCAAATGGTATAAATGAGATAAAAAGTGGGTTGAGTCAATCAGAAATGGGTTCATGTGCAATCTAAGAACTAAATGACACTTGGTAACCCTAAAACAGACCCGCTGAAATTAACAAGGTTCCGGTCAGAACAAAAAGCAAGTAAACCCTCTATAAATCATGGAAAAACATACTCTAGGGTTTAGAACACTTAATTTGGCCTTTGGAACCTAGTTTGACCTAGATCAGGGTCCTAGCTCTTCAATTAACCTAATTTGGGTTTTTACGCAAAATGTCCAGTCAAACGAGGTCAAACCTGAAATCCAACTTCACCATTGGAATCTTTAGGTCCAAATTAGGTTTGTACCAAAATTTGGACCTAAGGGGAGGTCATCTTAACCTACTTTGCAATTTAGTACACCCAAATCACAAATAGGTCCCTATCTTTTGAATATCCTTGCAGAGAGCCCCCTAGGTTCTTCGCCTTCTTTGCAAACCGGTCCTACCGCCATTTCTAGGGCAGAACCGAGCTCCGACGAAGTTTCGAGAGAGATTTCTCTCTAATTCCTCAGAGATTCTCTCCCAGAAATGGAAGGGAGGTTCTCTGAGGAATTACCTTCCTTCTAAAGCCAATCAAATTCGCTGGCGTGAACCCAATCTCTCGTGCGAACGCACGAGAGATTTGGGTATCTTTCTTCCTTCCAACTCCGGCGAGCCGGCTGACCTAATTGCGCATTTTTTACGCACTGATAGGAGCGGCCAGCACCTATAAAACACCCCCCGGACCCGGCCGCTCATCTTAAGCTTGATTTTGACGGAGATCCCCTCCAAATTTCTTCTCTCCCATCTCCGGCCAAACGACCCACAAGCTCCGGCGACCGCCTTCCCTCCTTCTCGTCACTCTGCTGCCATACCAGCAGCAGAGTCCTCTCCGCCTCTTCCTCCCGCGGCGCGCTGTACCCTGCGCGCAAGCTCCCGACCTCATCTTCGTCGCCGCTTCCTCCCCCAGGGTCTTTCTTCCCCGACGACGGCAGTTACGAGCCGTCCTCTCCGCCTCCTCCCTTCCCTCCAGACAACCCCAGATACGTTCTCCACCTTCTCCTTTCTCTTTTCCCCCTGTTATCTCCCTTGATCGACCTTCGACAGACGCTAACCACCTCCATCATCTTCGCCTCCGACCACACTCCGGCGAGCCGCCCACACCACTCCAGCCCTCCACACGGCTCGCCAACCACCTCGAAAGCTCCGCCTCACCTCCAGGAACACACTCCACCCTACCACTGCCACTCCATCCCTCCACAATCACCCCCCGACCAACCCACCATCTCCGGCCATAGGTTGACCTCGGCACGCACGCCTAGGCCGACCTGCGGCCTGCAGCACTACCCACCGCCTTCGCCGTGCCACGGCGAAGGTCTCTAGCTATTCTGATTTGGCCGAGAGGCGCGTTTTGTGTACGACAGGATTTGAGCCGCTGCCGCCATGGACGACCTCTGATGAAGCTCCCACGAAGCTCCAGGCACCCGGTCTTCCAGGCTACAGGTGCTGCATACTAGCGCGGGTGTCGCGAGGTGAACGAGTCCAGCCAAGGAGTGCTAGCAGAGCCAGCAGCTGCGGGGCAATCGCACGACGAGGCTTCTGCAGGCGCGCGTGAAGGCGAGGCCAGATAGTCCCACATCGTGGGATTGCAACCGGCAGGTACCATATAAGTTGTTTTTACGTTTTACTCTTATCGCCTCAGTAAGCACAGGGTTGAGGTCCCTCACTAACCCCACCCGCCTCGTCCGCGGCCTGACCACGCGGACCTGGCGGATTCGACCCGACTAAGACCTACGCACTCCTCGCGCATCACACACCTGCAGGTGCGCCTGGTCCCGGGTACGATCCGACCCGATTTAAGACTGTGGCTCTGGTAGAGCGGTTTGAGTGAATTGCTTGAGAGAGAGAGACGCGCGGGTAGAGGGGAAGGGTTAGGTTTTGCTCCTGTGCAGGCAGGCTGATCGCAGAAGGACTTGGCCGCTGCAGAAGAAGGAAAAAGCAAGCCAAAGAAGAAGAAGAAGAAGGCAACGAAGAAAGGAGGAGCAAGACAGAAGAAGAAGAAAGAACGAAGTCTTCGCAGGAGAAGAAGGAAAGCAGAAAGATTAGAAGTCTTCGCAGAGGAGAAGAAGAAGAAGGACAAGGGAAGATTGCAAAGAGATCAGAAAGGCAAAGCAGAAGAAGGAACAGAGAAAGAAGGATCACATTTAAGACGTCTGATACATAAATCAGACGTCTAATTCTATTTCTTTTTACATCTTTCTTAAAAACTCTTTGAATCAATTATATCTGCACTTAACAGTTGTATTCTTGGGTTTTACAAAGTACTGAGTTCGCTCCCTGTGTTCGACCTCGGATACTCTAGTTGTTCGAGTAATAAAATTATTTATATTTGTTTAAACGTTTTGTCGGTTCTACTGCAACGTAATACACCTTTAAATCCGCACAAAAACGTTGACAACAAAGACGACATAGGATCCACCTTATCCCAGCCACTCCCAGCCTGGAAGTTTAGAGCCTAACCCTAGGATGGTTATCCAAGACACCCTTATCCCAGATCCAGAACTTGAACCAATCCTAGAGGAACCTACAGAGATTCCATTTCCTAAGGCCTTGTCCAAAGGAAAGAGGAAACCCAAGCCAATGGCATTTGAGGAAGATCTGGTCAAGCTCTTTGAGTAAGTCCAGATAAACATCCCCTTGATGGATGCAATCTACCACATACCGGCATAAGTGAGATTTCTGAAAATTTTGTGTGCACCTAAGAGTAAGCCACGAACCAAAGACGGAGTCCGATCGTGTTGTCTGAGCAAGTCAACTCGATCATTTTGAGCAAGCTCCAGCAAAAAGCAAAAGATCCTGTCACCCCTTTGATCTCCTGCAAAATTGGTGATCTAGAATTTGATCAAGCATTGTTGGATTTAGGAGCCTCCATAAATTTGATACCTACATCCCTACTAGACCATTTCGAGGAAACTGAGCTCAAACTGACTGAGGTGATTTACAGTTAGCAGATAGATTAATCAAGTCACCTAGAGGAATTCTCGAGGATGTTCTTGTATGGATCCATGATTTCTATTTTCCAATGGACTTCATTGTGTTAGACATGGAGACTCCTAAAAATATAAGGAACACACTAATCATCTTAGGGAGACCATTCCTACCCATAGCTAGGGCAAATATCAATTGTGAAGAGGGCCAGATCGAGTTAAAATTCGGGAACTAGACATTAAAGATTGATATCTTCAAGGCCCAGAAAGGAATAAACTGTGGGATAATTGAGGAAGTATGTGACATTAGTTCTATGGTTGAGGACTCACTTGTAGAGGAAGACCCGATTATTCATGATCCTCAACCACAAGAAAATTCTGACCCACAACTAGAGGAACCCAGAACTAATTTAGATTCACCTTTAGCTCCCACTTTATCTTCTGAGGCCCATCGCGTATGCCCACCTGCTGCTGATAACTCAGTTATGGAATTGAAACCCCTCCCTGATCATCTGAAGTATGTATTCTTCGTTTCCAATCAAATGTTTCCTATGATTATCAATTCTCGACTAACATCTGATCAGGAAACAAAGCTGATTTCTATTCTCCAACAACATCGAAGAGCCATTGGATGGACTCTTGATGATCTGACTAGTATCAGTCCCTCCTATTGCACACACCGTATCTACACTAAAGAGGACTCACGACCATCCCGAGAGATGTAGAGACGACTCAATCTGAATCTACAGGAGGTTGTGAAGAAAGAGATCATCAAGTAGTTAGATGCTGGTATTATCTACCCAATCTTTGATAGCCATTGGGTGAGCCTGATCCAGGTTGTCCCTAAGAAGTTAGGGCTTACCGTCATCATGATAGAATCTGGAGAAACCATCCCAACCCGCATTGCAAATTCATGGAGAGTCTACATAGACTATTGGAAACTGAATGCCTCCAGAAAGAAATGTCAATTCCCTCTTCCATTCATTGACCAGATTCTTGAGAAACTGGCGGGAAATTAATTTTTCCATTTCTTGGATGGTTACTCTGGATATAATCAGGTGGCAATTCATCCAGAGGATCAGAAAAAGATCACCTTTACCTAACCCTACAGTACACACGCGTTCTGTAGGATGTCATTCGGGCTATGCAATGCACCTGCCACCTTTCAATGGTACATGCTAGCCATATTCTTGGATATGGTAGGTAATTACCTTGAGGTATTCATGGACGACTTCTTGGTATGCGGTGAATCTTTTGATTAGTGCCTCCTGCATTAGTCCAAATCCTTAAAAGATGCATTGAAGTGAACCTGGTTCTCTCTTGGGAAAAGAACCACTTCATGGTTCCTGAAGTTATTGTTCTTGGACATCTCGTCTCTGAGAGAGGTATCCAGGTTGACCAGGCTAAGGTGAATTTGATTTCTAAACTACCTGTGCCTAACTCAATCAAAGACATCAGATCATCCCTGGGGCACATTGGATTTTATCATCGATTCATACTTGATTTCTCTAAAATCGTGCACCCCTTAACGAATCTCCTCTCAAAGGACACACCTTTTGAGGTATCGAATGAGTGCATTCATGCATTTAAGAACCTACATGACCGAATCACCCAAGCATCAATCCTACAATCTCCTGACTGGGCTCAACCCTTCGAGATCATGTGCAATGCATCTGACTACATAATAGGAGCAATGCTAAGTCAAAAAATAGATGGGAAACCTGTTGTCATATACTACGCCAACAAGACATTGGATGAGGCTCAGGGTAATTACACTATTACAGAGAAAGAGCTGCTGGCTGTAGTATTTGGTCTAAAGAAATTCAGGTCATACCTCTTGGGATCCCACATCATCATTTACTTGGATCACACTACAGTGAGGCACTTACTCATGAAGAAGGACGTGAAGCTTAGATTAATCCACTGGATCTTGCTGTTTCAAGAATTCGATCTTGAAATTTGCAACAAGGCGGGAAAGTAGAATGTGGTAGTTGACCACTCATTACAAAAAAATGACCTTTAGCAACATTTAATATTTGCCACTATAAGCCTTTTTTTTGCCGCTATATGTCATTAGTGACACTTAAAATAATTGCTGCTTAATTGCCACCTTCGTTGGCATCACTAAAAGGTTAGAGGCAATTATACAATCGCCGCTAAATCAATGGTATTAGTGGCACTTTAATTGCCACAAATAATGTCGTTAATGATCTTCTACAGTGGTAATTTATTTGCCACTATTTCACCACTATTGATTTATATTAGTGGCAATTTAATTGACGCTATTAGTGTCGCTTATCCATCATTTAATGACTTTTTTTGTCACTAAATTGCCACTATTTATTTACTTTAGTGACACTTTTTTTTGCCATTGAATTGCCTCTATTGATATTATTTAGCAACAATTATTTGTGTCTCTAAATCGACACTATTGATTTGCTTTAATGGCACTCTCTTATGCCACTAAATCATCACTAATTATTTACTTTAATGCCACTTTCTTTTGCCATTTAATTGCCACTTTTGATTCATTTTAATGATGCCTATATATACGACTTAATTTTATTCTTTACTAAGAAATAAATTTTTTTAACCAGCACAAAGCATATGAGCACGAGTACAAAATCCTTTTTATTGACTTCACAAATCATCAAAATACATATTCCCCACTTAAGAGTAGTACAAGAGAAAAGAAGAGAAAAATATAGAAAAAATAAAAATATGAGGATCCTAAAATATGAAGCGCTTCATCAACCCAACTGAAATCATATGAAAAATCATAAAACTTTGGCATCTATCCCACGTTGCAATGCTTCTTTAGGGCTTCACGTCATCCTTATTTGGAAGTCCAAGATGTTCTTTAGCTATGCAAAATTCTCCTTGTGAAGATCAACAATTCAAAATAAAGTTGATGACTTCAAGAAGCCTATCTTGTTATGTCTGCTGCCTCGCTTCTTTATGTTGCGTTTGGGAGTTGGCCTTTGTCATAGCTACAGTAAATCCATTGTTAAGACTGAATATTCTTGAGAATGCAAAAAATCAAGATACTATTAAACAATTGGAAATGGGAGAAAGAGGATGCAACTGTTCTCGTCGGTATAGGATAATTAATGAGGATACCTCCTTGGCCTTTAACACTTGAGCCTTTCTACTCATCTTCCCCCATTGGCTGATTGTAGTAGGTTAGCAGCAACGTTCAGCCACAACAATTCAACAGTGGAATAGAAGCATAGCAACAACTGCTGGTTCAATAGCAACAGGTCGTTTAACAGCAGCAGTAGCAATATCTGATTAATCAATATTCCTTCCAACAACAACATTAGCCTTCTAAAATCAGCAACAAAATTATCTTCCCTTTTACATTTTAGAATCGTGCTCCCTCCTAACCATTTTATGGTGCGTACCAAAAGTATTTACCATATCTAATCAAAACAATCTCAAAAGAACCAAGGATAAAAAATGAAGCAGGTCAATTGTTTGGTTTTTAAAATTTCTGTAAGCAATTCTGCAATCCCTTCAGGTCCAGTCCAAAAGCTCCATTTACTAATAATTCAGTAAAGCATATGCACAAGACCCCTGACCAATACATAACCCATGATCATTAAAACAAAAAATGCACAACATCTTCCATCCTCACTAATTATTAGAATCAAGTCAATCATTTCAAAAACAAGCATGAGATCCACATTCTGCAAATCAATTGAGGGGCAAAAGGAATTAACTTTTTATGCTGCGAAGAGGAACAAATATGCAGTAAGAGCCTGTTTGAAACACCTCTGCTGTCATGGAAAGTGACTCTTAAGCAAAAATTTCAATACAAACATGGCAAGCCTACCATACAATTTTAGCATGTGATGGGATTTGCTGAGACAGGGTTTAAGCATTCTAGATTTGTTGCATCTGAACCACATATTATTATCATTTCGTGGACCAGTTATATGCAAGTATATCACTTTGAGACCACGTTCAAAACACAAAAGAATGGCATCTGAATAATTTCCTAAATTAGCCCACAATGAGGTAGGGGGAAACCAATTGACACCAAGCAGCATCATGAGGAAAGCATCATCAGCTATGGTGGACAAAATATTGCACCCCACATTCTCCTATCCTAATTATCTATCAATATCAACAATAAGGAGATTTATGGACTCAATGGTGAATTTTTTGTGCAGTTCGATATCTAATAAAACAATCCAAACTCATCCACTTCTTATGTAAATCAATCCCCTAATCCAACTGTAGTAGCCTGGGTTGAAATCACTCTAAGTTAATGACCATAAGTAGTCAATAATGCAAGTCCTACTGGTTAGATAATCAACTCAGAATTAGCATTTTAAGTTGGACAACTCAAGATCTACCCATCTATCAAACTGAAATTTTCGTGTTCTCCAATTTTAGCAATCTAAAAGCCATGCGTACCTCAGCCAACAGATATCCCCAGGTGAATAACAATGAATAGATGTGCTTCAACATTCAGTTGACTATGGCTATAGCTTGTATATAGTAATTGTTCAAGACCTGCAAATTAACAATATGGGCAAAACAAGCAACACAGTAACTGCCAGTTAGCCATTCTCAAACTCAACATCACCAGAATGGCCTTACACGCAAAGAAGATGGAGGTGGCATGCCATTCAGCAGCAGCAGCAACTAGTAGTTCAGGAGCAGCTGCAGCAGCTCTGCTACTTCAGCTGCATCAGCAACAGCAGATCAGCCACAGCAACTGATCAGCTGCAACATCAGTTCAACTGCAGCAGCTACAAACTACATATAAATTCATCAAGAAGATCCAACTATAAATAGTCCATTATAGAAAGAGATCGTGTCAACACTCAAGCAAATCCAACAACTCTGATTTATTCTTTTCATGCCTAATAAATTCACCAAGATGATGTTAATTTCAAGCTTTTAGGCAAGGAAGAAAACCAAATAAAAAGACTTGGGTGGAAGGATGCTCACACCTGATAGCAGAGAACACACAGATTCAAGAATAATCTGCAGTCCAATTGTAGCCATTACAGATGCAAAAACAAGGATTCCCTGCACATAATTTATCGAGGTGTTCAGTAAAATAAGATAAGAACATATTATTTTGGAAAAAAGGAGGCAAACATGAAATCCAAGTTAAGTTTCCTACCATGTCAAGCCTTTCTTACCTTAGAGAAAATACTCCTATCCCTCCCCATAACTCTCATGTTCACTTAACCATTAGCAACTGATTATAACCTCCAACTGTAGCACTCCAAGGCCACACTCTGCAACAGATGTACAAACTACTGATTATAACAAAGGAAGAGATGAATTGTGAAGATAGACTACTGAATATGCAGAAAAAATTAAAAGGAAGATACCTTTCTATCTCCAATTTTGCTTTGTCAATGCTGATTGCAAGATGCCTATTCTCGGAAGAAGTTTTCAGAGCTTGATTAAGCACCCTTTCATCTGATAGTGTAGCAACGGTTAAGAGGTCCACCAAGTGCAAAAACTAATACACTCAAACTGTTAGAAATTCATTAAACAATCATACTTGTAAAGCTAACTTGATCCTCACCACGTAGTCTTCTTCAAGCCTTTAGAGCCATTCCTTTGGAAGTAATGAATTGTGATTAGGAAGTGATTAGCAGCAGCAGCAGGCCAGCAAGCAGCAGCAGCAGCAGCAGCAGCATAAGTAAGCAGCAGCACCAGCAGCAGGCAAGCAAGCAGCAGCACAGCATAGGCAAGCAGCAACAGCAACAGCAGGCAAGCAGTAGCATAGGCAAGCAGCAGCAGCAGCAGAAACATCGTTTAATTAAGGGCAATCTCGCCTCTTAAAGAGGCAAGTTGCATCCTGGTAAAACCCGCAATAGTTTTTTCAAATGTAGGAACTAGTGACCTTTTTTTTTCAAATGTAGGACCATGGTTCAAGATTTAGCAGCTACATTAAAACTGGACTGACGCACATAACAGTTGCTGAACTCAGTCCGCTCATGCCTCAAGCTCCACATTCAGTCCTTTGATCAGACTGATGCACACAACAATTGTTGAACTCAATCCGCTCCTGCCTCAAGCTCCACATTCGATCAATCCTTTGATTTAATATAGTTGTAGTGATCAATCAGAGCAAATAATTTAGAGCTATTAGGATCAAATAAAATAAATCAAGTAGATAAAAGCCTAATTAATTTTTTATCATAATTAATTTTGGAAGATGATCATATTACATTCCCACAACTAAAAGATAGCTAAAAGATTATACTCTTCTTGGATTAAAATAACCACCCTTGAACTCCCAAGCTTCCTCTCTTAATCAACCAAATAACATCTTTGCCCATCTGTTCAACTGAAGGTAGGTGTGGCTCACAGGAATGATGGGAGTTGGAAGCGATGCCTCTATTTTGATTACATTCTTATGTCAGATTGTAATTTCATTAATAGGAAGCTCTTTTCAATTGTAAGTTGAAGAAAAAGAAAAATCCACCCAAGTGCTCCCTATTGCTTTCAGCATCCGGCTTTCCAACGTATGCGATATCTCTATTCTAATCTCAACTCACATTTGCAATAACTGACGTCTGGCTTGAGATTTGCTTCCTTTAAACTTTGCTAGTTAAATAATTTCCATTTTAGATGGATTCTTGCTGAAGGGCTCACCAAAACACAGAGCATCATATGCTGCCAAACCTGCAGCACAGAAAGATCTGACCATAAAAGTCAGAAAGACTAGAGGATAGTGTTTGATTTTCCCTGGGCTTCAAATGCACATCATTACTTGATTAGTAATAATTACATGCTAATTACATGCTAATGCACACCAAAAATACAATTTATAATTGGAGATGATGGCCATGCAGGCCTGCATTATCATGTCTTGTGAACTCTACACAGTACAGACAACAGTTTTAAATAAGGTTGTCGATGCAATGACCCAAAAGAATTTCCCAAACCAGATAAGCTTCAAGCAATGGAGGTGATAAGAACACCATACCTTTTGCCTCTTGGCCACTGGATCATTTGGTGGATCTCGACGGTTTCCTGCATCATTTGAATGCTTATCATCTTACTGCAAATGCATTTCATGGTAGGATTAATATTCATGGTGAGAACAGTTGATATTCCTCTTTCATGCAGAAAGAGAGAAAAAGTCAATTGGAAAAAAAAAGAGTAAGACACACAACCAGAATGGCCTTACACCCAAAGAACATGGAGGTGACATGCCAATCAGCAGCAGCAGTAGCAGTAGATGGTTCAGCAGTAGCAGCAGCAGCTAGTTCAGGAGAAGCAGCAGCAGCAGCTGGTAGTTCAGGAGCAGCAGTAGCAACACTGCTAGTTCAGCAGCAGCAGCTCTGCTAGCTCTGCTGCATCAGCAGCAGCTAATTCCCTCTAACAGCACATCTCATGCTTCCTTCAATCAGTGTAGAGAAAGGTGTTGTCTAAGAACATCTCAAAGTCTAGATGCAGATAGACTAGATTGATTGTAAGGGATCAGAAATCCTTCTTGTAGTTGCTTGGGCAAATTGGCTTGTGCATAGTTGTTCTAAAATTATACAAGGCCCATAGCAACAAATAAGGAAAGCTAATTTTCTTACTCTTACTTTACGAGGATGAGTATAGAACACTTGTATAGAACACTTCTATAATAAAGTAAATCAAAAGCAAAAGTACAAAACTGAACTAAAGCCCCTCCAAGCAAATTGATGATTCTCAAATTTGACAGGCCATCATATATAGCTTAGGATTCTTTTTATCTTGGAAAACTCTGTAATGTTAGAGATGAAAGAGCAAAAGAAACTACATTAGGCAAGTAACTGCACCTTCAAGTGACATCTTATGCTGCAAGAATCAATATATATAAGAATAATAAGATGCCATGACACATACATGGTTTAAGCATTGTTAGTGGCTCAATGATTGCCCATGATATGTTACCAAATCTTCAACTGCTTGCTTCAAAGGGGGATTAGAAAATTGGTCAGAAGAAAATTGTCTGCTTCCTTCAGCTTGCTCGAAGATAAATGAGAACCAGTCTAACTCTTCAATGCAGGCTTTTCTAGTGGGTTCCTCTATTCTCCACACTTTCTTTATATCTCTTTCAGCCTCCACAACTAGAGTTGTGGTTCTAGTCTGAGATGCATAGAAATAATAAATCAACAGAAGCTGGTTCTAGTAGTTCTGCCAAGGAAGGTCTTGATGCTCTCCCCTTGAATTGTGCAATTACAAAGGACCCATCTTCAAAGAAGGTAAGAATCCTCCATTCACTGTCACTCCCAAAAAAATATTCTAAGGCAAAAAGAAAGGCAGCATATACTGAACCATGGGTAAGAAGAAAATCTCACACGGAATCTTGAACTATAATTTACTAAATGATACAATGGACCCATTGCTACACCTGCATTCCCACTGGTTCCGAAAAATGATGGAAAGGTTTGACGTTGATGAAGAAGGAAGCATAGATCCCCTAGACTGTCCAAATCCAAAAAAGATACATAGTAATAAATCAATGGAAGCTAGTTTTAGTAATTCTACCCAAGATAACATTTTAAAGTAGTTGAGAACATTCTACCCAAACCACCTCAAATGTCCCTCTTATTTATCTTCTACTTGTATTAATTAGCAGTCCGGCCGCAGCAATTCAACAGCAGCAGCAGCAGTACTTCAATAGCATTCACTACAACTTAAATGTAGGGAGGCATGGAAGACATTTATGTAATCTTTTGAATAGTTTGTGATTATTGGTTAACAATTTGATCTAGGAGCTTGTGATATTTAAGTGAGATCAGTCTTTTAGTGATATTTAAGTGATCTCATAACAATCAAAAGAAGATAAGATCAAAAGATCTGGATAAAAACAGAACTACTTGCGTTCACCTGTTAGAATAATCAAAGATGAAGTTGTTGGCTATCAAACTCCTAGATTCCTGAGAAGAAACAAAAAAATTTCAAGTGCATATAGCAGTTCAAATGCTGAGGTATAGAAATAGTAGATCCTAAGAATGTTCAAACAAGTTTGCCTTTTGCTATATAAAATTTCAAATCTCTCTTTGATCCATGAAGGTAGGCTTATTGAGAGCTTATTGTCAGAAAGATCTCCTTATCAGTGCCCTCTTCATGGTACCTATTGAACACAACTCATATTCCCAAACTCATGCAACAAACTATTGCAGCAACCAAATTGAACCATCACTATTCTACTAAAAACCATCAATCTTCTTCTTACAACAAAACCACCAAATCTAAAAATAGTTGAACTTTAAAGCTGGATTCAATGCAACACCTTCAGATCTTCATTGTCAACCTGTTGATTCTCGAAAATGCTCTAGGGAGTCAAAACCGATCGACGCCCCCAGACCATGCACCCACACAGATCTGGCCTGATCAAATGTGCTGCTGACCATGCATTGCCACACCTGATCAGAAGCTATTCATGCTGGTATCAAGCTCCTAAAGTAAGTAACATGTTTTTTTTTTTTTTTTGCTATATACATAAACAATAACAAGAATATAGCTCCTTTTAGTGTTATTTGAAGTTAAAATGACCTGCTGAAAAGGTTATCTGCTGCTACTAAAATATATCCAAGACTCCAACGAGAAGAACAGAGCAAAATTTACAAGTGCCTATCTTAGAGTAATAAGGACAATACAAGGAAAGAAGGGGCTGCCTCATCTTAAAGAAAACTTTAATCCAATTCACATGTGGCTTCCATGAATGATGTATAAATACATACTGAAATAAAACTTGGAATAAACTGGAAAAAAATCAGAACTCAATCGAACAGTAAAAACTCAAGTGGTAAAAGGTAATTACCATCAAAAACCTCCTAACAAGAAATTGGAGATAAGACCACGCAACAAAGCAAAGACCTATCAGAAGAACACGAGAAATAAAGTAAACACAAGAGAAATTAAGGATCTTATGATCCACCTTTGAAAACGACTGGTATAGTAAGTAGCTATCAACAAGCAAACGAACCTCTATAATGCTGACAACAAGATAGTCACCCTTCACTTTTGAAGAAAACTAATAATGTTAACAACAAGCATAATTAAAAAATTAATTATGGACAACTAAACCTCTTAATGGTAATTTCTTTGCATTTTGTATTTTTCCCCTTCTCTCATCTTCAAGCTCTATCTTGTGTGTAGAAACAAATCCTAAGATAGCAAAACATCTTTTTTGTGCAAATACTACATCTGAGCCATCTGTATTTACCTCCTTGAAAATAATATAAGTAGTGCCCTTCAAGGTCAATTACAAAATAGGAAAACAAAGTAAAAAAAGTGTAAATGTTTACGTCTGAAAAAGGGACAATAGCAGCAACTACCTGTACTCCAATGAACAACTTGTACTGAAAATATCATTAGCAGCCACCATCCAAAATAATTCCTTAATAACAAACAATATCTTCCTGAATGTTGTCATATTATAAAGCAATATACTATAATCATTCCACCAATAAAATAGAAGTCATTGCACGTAGCCTATAATCATTCTTTAGAGTTCAAGGCTAAACAACTAACATTAAAATCAAGAAAAATACAAAACGTATATTCAAAATTCAAAGGTAGGACACCTAAACTAGAATCTAGACCATATCTAAACTAAATAATGTGGGCAACATGTTCTTTTATCAATTCTTCATCTTTAAGTTCCCATGTCTATTAAAAGTTCCTAAAAAGGATTAAGAAATAGTGTAAATTATCAATCTAACAAGTATAAAAATTTATAATGGTTGGTAAACTTAGCCATTACCTTGGAATAGTAAGTCTTTTAGGCCACGCAATGATTGAACCGGTAGCATCTCCTATAGTTTGATATTGTTCGAACGGTCTAATCAAAGGTTCATCTTCCTCAATTGCAACCTCAATAACAACCCCTATATATTTTGATCCAATTTGGATGCCTCCAATGCACTGGCTTGGATCAATTATCTATACACGAGCAAGTGTAACTTCTACTTCAGTAGAATCTATACCAAGCAATGAAACCTCCTATAGTAATAAAAATTTAGAATCTATACTGGGTTATGATCACTTAGAATACATAAAAACTTAAATTGTACCTATCCTCTAGAAAAAGTAGATGCAACACTTGCATGTTGCATTTTTGAAGTTCTTATCTCATTCCTTAAGGGGTTATCTTGTCTTTCCTACAAATGAGTACATGGGTTATATGCACTAGATACATGAATAAATAGGGTTATTGCTAAAAGTAAAGGAACCATATACAAAGTACCTCAATAGAATCCCTGATTTGAAAGTTTGGTCAGGTCAAAGAATTTAGTATTTCTTTTAAACTGTTTATCTCTTGACGTTGTGATGTCAACATTTCCTCCATCTTTTTCTCTTGAGCATCCACCTTTGCTTCAAGATTTTTCTCCCTTAAATATTCTTGGCTATGTGCTCCAGTTGTAATTGATGCTCCTAACCCATATCCATGCAAATATTTTTCTTTTCCAGTTCCCACTATGGCTGGTAAACCTTATTGATGTGAGAAGGATCCTCTAACTCCTCTCCTTTCTCCATTGCATTTGTTAATTGTTCCTAAGCATCATCCAAAAAAAAAAAGTAGAAAGTCCATGACTTGTAATAAGAGGAAGAAAAGAAAAGGTAAAATTCCATTTCAGGAAAGGAAGTCTTACAATTTTTTCTGCAACCTCAGCATTAATTGATGTACCATCCTTTTTCTTGTGTGCAGCTATGAACACTTCTGCACGAGTCACTTTTCTTCCGACTTCCTTCTTTATCTAACAAATTCCAAGGTACAATATTAATCATTATATATAAGAGAAAATTTTAAACAAAAGACATGTGAAATACTTCATGTTTCAGACATGCATAACTTTTGGTTCCTGTTTGTGGTTCAATTTTAATTTCAACCTATTTGATTTATTCAAAGCAAAATGCTCCTACAATACAAGCATATAACTATAAAATGTAATAATAAAATCAACACTACTGAATTTAGCAAAATTTACCTTGAATTTTTCAGTATCCCAATACTCATTAAGAGATTTCCATTGTTCTTCTGAAACACGAGGATCATGATGTTGCATCCTCTCTTCAAATGGCCAATCAGGCTTGTAATAAATTTCCTTCTGCTTGCCTTTAAAATCCCTCCATTTTTTTGCTATTGAATTCATGATTCATTTCTTCATCTTAATGTTAAAATCAAATTTATTCTACATGAATATTTAAAGAAAAATGTCAACCTAATTTTTTTCCCTAAGGTAAAGATATAAATGGATCTAATATCATTAATAAATACCTGAACAAGTTCAAACAATGTCATATTCTTATCATTTGGAATCAACCTCCAATCTATGCAATCTAAAGGAGCGAGTTCTGAATTTCTAGCTATAGTTCCCAGAAAACTTTTCAAGTCATTTTGAGTAGGCCCAATGGGTTGGTTCAACTCATTCATATCTACAAAAATCTTCTTTGTATACTTATTGCCCCACAACTTCAAGCATGTTGTGAGACCTCATTTTTTCTTTTGATTACAATCCACTGCTAACAATATAAAAAGAAATGTTTTAAGCAAATAAGCATTATGTTATTGAAAAGAAATATATCAATAACATGTAGGGAGCAAAGAGAAATTAAAGACCATGACAATATATTCGAAAGAAAAAAAACATGGTTGGCAAAAAAACATGTATGTTATCTTACCATTTTCACCTACTTCGGACTCTGTGCTTTCCTCAGATCTCGCCTGAGACTCATAACACACTTGTTGAGGATCTATGCCATGTGAAGATAATTTTCCCTTTTCTTTTTGCTAAACCTCTTTTCTTTGCTCTCGTTACTCATAGCCTTTTGAACCTTGAGATTTGTCCACATGTGACTGAGCTACTCTTTGTGTTTCTTTTAAGTCTTCTTGGCTCGTCACGTGATCGATTGATTGCGGCTAAATTTTTTTTCGATTGAGGTCCAATAGGTGGAGGAGCTTTTCTAAAAAGGATATCTTGCCTTCTCTCATTTATGTCAAATTCACCTCTAACTCACTTTCGGTTCAACATCCTGCAATTAAATAAAAAATAAAAGAAATAATTTTAACAGAAAATAAATAATTTTAACAGAAAATAAGATTCAATAAACATTTAGAATATTTTTAAAATAGTAACTCACATTCATTCAAGTTGTCTTCCTCAGTCTCAATGTCAAGAATGGTTTTCATATTAATAGCATTTAAGTGTTGCTGCCATATTTCTTTAGTGAATGTGATACCATCCATATCATTTCTGATTACATTAATTTTATCATCATTCTCCAAAGAATCTTCCATATGTGCATCTGTAGAAGTATTATCTAAATGTCCATAAGTATGTGCATCTACGACATTATCTTTGATGCCATATGTGTCTCTAGGTCATGTCTGAATCACAAAGTCCAACCTTTACGATTAGGATGTCGAACATAGAAAACTTGCCGAACTTGAGTTCCTAGGACAAATGGATCATCTAAATAGCCAATTTTCTCCAAATTCACTAATGTGAGACCATCCTTTTCTGCTTTAGATCGTACCCATTAACACTTGAATAACACAGTTTTTATTTTCTCATAATAATTAATCTAGATAATATCTGTCAACACCCCATAGTAAGCAACAGGTTCTATTGTAGGGTTTAGATCATTTGCTTTTGAGAAGCACTCTGTATCGGCTACTACTATTACTCTACTATTTTGTGTTTTTCTATTTGCTTGTTTATGCTTTGTATGGAATTTGAAACCATTTATTATGTAGCCATCATAATAAACTCCTATGTTATGCAATCCTCGAGCAAGCACCTTAAGCTCTTCTGGTACATGCTCTTTTGTTGCCTTTGCATCAATCTACATGCAAAAGCGAAAATGTCAATTACAAATTGACAATTAAGAAGGAACTTATCAAACTCAATAGTGGGTGGCATACATGTTTCTTGAACCAATCAGGAAATGTATTGCTATGGAGATTGCTCATTCTTTTTCAATAGGCGTCGATTTAATTTCAAATTGCCTTGGTGCAATCTGCAGTTACTAACTTAGTGAAAAATCAAACTATATATCATAAATTTCAACAAAATCAACCTACAAAAGTTCTTACTTTTTAAATAGCAATATCGCATCACAATTTGATAATATATACCCATGTGCAAGATTCATCAAAGTAGGATCAAGAACTATCAGAGTTCCTTTTTCTATTACATGGCCCGATTGTGAGAGTGCTAAAAATCCTTCATCCTGGGTATCAAAGTCATCCTCAACATTTCTTGATAACTTATTGATCCTTGTCTCAACAACTTGCAAGTATCTAGAACAAAACGTAAGACATTCATCTTCTAGATACCCTTCTACAATGGAACCTTTTGGACGACTTTTATTGCAAACGTATCTTTTTAATGTGAAAAGGTACCAAGTATAATAAAACTACATAAATTAGCATGTCGAGCAATTGATTAAGTAAATTATTTGAAAGAAAGGTTAATTACCTCTCAATGGGGTACACCCATCAATATTGAACAGGCCCAACTAACTTTGCCTCTGTAGCTAAGTGTACAAGCAAATGCATCATTATATTGAAGAATGAAGGCGGAAATATTTTCTCCATTTGGCACATCGTAGCCACAATTCTTCATTCCAATTGCTCAATATGAGTTGGATCGATCTCCTTTGAGCATAGGTCTCTAAAGAAATTGAAAATTCTATCAACACTAACCTCACATTCTCATTCTTTACGGCAATTGTTATTGCCAATGGAAGTAGTTGTTGCATTGGAATATGGTAGTCATGACTTTTCAAACCAATTATATTCTGTGTGGATATACTTATGCATCTAGATATATTTGATGCATACCCATCTGGAGCCCTTATTCCTTTAAGAAGTTTGAACATGTCAATTTTTTCTTTCTTCTTTAACTAAAAGCATGCAAAGGGTAGGTTCGTCTTGTTTCCTATAACAATTGGATGCAAAGCATGTCTGATATTCATTTCCTGCAAATCAAGCCGACTTTTTACATTATCCTTGTTTTTTTTTTGTCCAATGCTAGTAATGTTCCCAATATGCTTTCACAAACATTTTTCTCAATATGCATTACATCAAGATTGTGACGTACAAGATTTCCTTTCCAGTAAGGCAAATCGAACAGAATACTTTTCTTTATCCAATTAGGCATGTACTTTCTTTTGTTGTTAGGATGAATGCCAATGATACTAGGAATGCCTTCCACTTGTGTCAAAAGTTCATTGGCAGACAATTTTTTAGGTGGCTCCCCAAACTCTTGCTTACCATTAAAGGGTGCCAATTGTCTTCGATACTTATGATTCATAGGAAGAAATCATCTATGGCACATGTAGACATTTTTTCGACTATAGTGAAGATATATTGAGTCAATGTCCTTATTGCATGAAGGGCACGCCATGTATCCTTTTGTTACCCATCCAGAGATATCATCGTAAGCAGGAAAATAATTAATGGTCCATAAAAGTGTAGCACATAACTGGAATAACTCTTTTTTAGACACATCAAATGTTGAAACCCCAAGCCATAACTCCTGTAGCTCCTCAATTAAAGGTTGCCAAAAGACATCTATATGAGCTTTCAGACTAGATTTACCAGAAATCAGTGTTGACAAAATGAAATTGTGTTGTTTCATGCATAACCACGGAGGCAAATTGTAGGGTATCAAAATAACAAGCCATATGCTATATTGGGATGACATAATTCCAAAAGGATTAAAACCATCGGTCGCTAAACCAAGTCGAACATTTTGAGGATCTAATGAGAAATCCGGATGTTTGCTATCAAAGGTTTTCCATACTGGAGAATCTGCTAGATGTCTCATAATACCATCCTTTGAGCGATCTTCAGCATGCCATCTCATCAGAGAAGTTTTTGATGACATAACAACTACAATCTAGGCTTCAATGGAAAATACCACATAACTTGGGCAGGAATTTTCTTACCTCGTTTGTGATTTGCATCATCCTCCGATTTATTACCACCTTCCCTCCATCTAGAAGCATCACATACTTTACAGTTGACATCATTTGCATTCACTTTCCAATATAACATGCATTTGTTAAGACAAATGTCAATTTCTTGTAGTTGAGCCAAAGTGCAGATATTATCTTCTTAGCTTCATAAAAGGACGCTGGAAGTGTTTCACCTTCTGGAAATGCTTGTTTTAGCAATTCTAATAACATGGTGAAAGATTTATTTGTCCAACCTCCAAGGCATTTTATGTGAAACAAGTGGACAATAAATGATAACTTGCTAAAGCTTTTACATCCAGGAGATAGTTCTTGTTCAGCATCCTTAAGCAAGTTAAAGAATTATATTCCATGTGATCTATGTCATTATGAAAATGATGCAACCCAAAATTATCATATGTCAACTCATTTATTTGATCATGTTCTTCATCTTCACTACTTTCAACATTACTTTCATTGACATCAATGGGTACTTCCCCATGAAAAATCCATTGAACATATCCCTGTAGAAAGCCATTGCAGATTAAATGCTCTAATATTGATTTCCTATTTGCACGACATAGGTTAGCACATGCTCTGTAAGGGCAAACAATGGTGCCATCTTTTGGTGCTTTCTTAAAAGCAAAGTCAATAAATTGGATAACACCTGTCAAATATTTAGTACTTGCTCGATCTTCTTCTAGGATCCAACTTTTATCCATTATTTAACACTCAACCAAGTAATGAATACCTGAGGAGGTATTTTTCAAAGAGATTGCAAATAATATCCACCAATGTCTATAATGAAATGAATCTTTCAAAGTAATAGGAATAATGAAAATAAAGTACCAAGAGCATCAAAACAAAATTTGACAAGATGAAAAAGTATGCATGCTTCAAAAAATAAATGAGGGATATATTTACTACTAATGCATATTAGTAGGCAAAATTTGACAAGTTAAAACAACCGTGTAAAAAATTTATCAAACTTTTCATGCACGTGATATTTACCTAGACTCTATTTGCTCAAATTTATGCTCTCACACTATTACTAATGTACAAACAAGTGATGACAAGCTCATCTTCTCTTTTCCTATCTATCATTATTATTTTTGAGGCCTCAAGGTTAACACCTTTGATTAAAACCACTACTACATTTTCATTTGACAAGGCGAAAACATTAAGATCCTAAACCAAATTCTAATTTTTTTCCTTTCTTCATCTTCAACTGGATGAGTGGCCCAGTAAAGTGTAACATTTAAGCTTACAACTTGAGTTTATTGTAACAAGTACCCAAATTCACCCAAATATAACAATATTGTTCGCAACATGAGTGTATTGGGGGAAACAATTAATTCTTGTTGCCACTGTTTGCAATTATTGAGGATTTCTTGACTTTAGGCTATGATCATTTTTTGTAAACTTATTATTGATTATTTAACTTCTATTACTTCTTTATAGGGGGATGAGAGATACCTTCTGTTATGACCCATTTCCTGAATCCCTACAGGACACGAGACCGGACCAACTCGACTAATCCCAAGACCCAGTCGTCCAATGAGAAATTACCAAAAAGCAGGAAAATAAACCACATCCACTATGCTATGCAACTAACAGTAAAAGAGTATAGCTGTAAAGAAAGTAAAAGCTATTACAGTACATGCCACCACCACAACAGTAGAACAGTAACAAGCTACAGGAACATAAAAGTACAGAAACGTAAAGGTACAGAACATAAAGGTACAAGAGTCTAAACTTACTACCACAAAAGAAGTGCAACAAAGAAGCTACAAGAGAAAGCTACTGCTACTGGGCTCTACTTGGCCCAGCACCCTCTGCAGCCGTAGACTCGGGCTACTCAACACCTGGACCTGAAAAGGTTTATGAGTACACAACGTCGGCGAATGCTGAGTAGAGTGGCAACCAACTAACTAAAGTAGTAAAAGTGGACAGGTAGCTGTTATTTTTCAATTACTTTCTTTAACTAATTATTCTTTTTCACCACTTGATTTATTTATCAAATCTCTTTCTTGATCTCGAATGTTCCTCGTGGGAACGATCTTGATTGCAGTCTTTTCAGAAGAGTAGAAGGTACACGTGGTGCTCTCCTGGCCGGGAGAGTCCCCCGTGGTGATCCTATACCCAGTTAACCACTCCAAGGTCACGGATAGACATAACGGTAACTACGGCACGCGCGATAAGCGCATGGGTAGCTATCCCGCATTGGCACACGGTCAGTCATGTCCACTAACGGGTGCACCCAAAGTACAGCACGGAACAGTATAGGGCCTAGCCCTCTCAGTAACAGGGGTCTAGCCCCTAAGAACCAAATAGGAGTCTCACCCTTCCACAGTCCGCACACCCTCGCCTAACTACCCTAGTTTACCCGGTGGGCCTAACAAGTCGGTGTAGGGTGACTAGCTGAACCCCGGGCCCCATCGGGTGGCTAGCTCTCTCCTTACACTAGTAGCTCTCCTCGGTACAGTGTACACGAGGGCCAAGAAGTCGGTGCAGAGTGGTCAATCCTAACCCCGGGTCTCAACCCAAGGGCAGCTAGCTCCGCTTTACACTAAACAGGGGACAGTCGCTCTCCTTGGTACTACGTACTCAAGGGCCAGCACACTTCCCCACTCACATTCCCAGATCCATTCCATTCATTTCTAGGAGCTCTACTCCTAATTTCCCCATAGGGTTCATTCTCATATTTCTCATGCCATTCCATACCGAATTTCATCATTCACATTTCCATTCTCAGGTTATATACATACAGCTCGTATTTCTATCTTTCACATTTCCATTCTCAGGTTATACACATGCAACTCGTATTTCTATTATTCACATTTCCATTTTCAGAGTATACACATGCAGCTCGTATTATATCATTTAACGTATACAATAGAAAGGTTACATGCAACTGCTAACTAGCACAGGTTATTCATAATTCACAGGCAACTTTGGTTCATTTACAGGCAGTTGTTTAACATTTCTGTCTACTCATTCAAGACTGTAATTCATTCACGCATACAGACATTTCAACTATTTCTCGTCCTAGGATTCATGCCACACCCTAGGGTCTAATCATTCATTCCACACATACATTCAAGGTTATAATTTAATTAGGGGAAGCCAATCTACCAGTAAACCTAGGAGTATTGGGGGCTTGAACGGCAAGCTCACGTGCCTCAGCAAGCCCCGAACCTGCAACGGAAAGAAGTCCTATAACAGGGAACAATCACAAGGAAACTTTTAGAACAGTATAGAAAGCCTTCTAACAAGTAGAGGAACTCGCAAGGAAAACATCGATATCTTATTTGTGTAAAATAGACCTCAAATGGACCCTAAACAGGTTAAAACAGGGTTACTGACTCAAAATCAGATGTCTGGAACAACTTCCAGACGTCTTAAAAGTGTCCAGAATCGCACCTCAATCTCTGTGTCATCCTCAGACGTCCAGGAACTCTTCTGGACCGTCTGGACCCAACTCCAGACGTCCGACCACCTCTCCGGACGTCTAGAAGTGCTTCTAGTCATCTGGTAAGCTTCCCAGACGTCTGAAATGCGTGGGAGGGAGTGTCTCGCGCCTTCTCGAAGCAAATCCTGCATGCATCCACTAAATCTTCTCAAAATAAACATGCAAAAGGGTACCTGCGGAGCGGCCTGCATGGCTGTATCCGCAAAGCGGATGTACCTTCGCGAAGCTCTCTCCTCAGACGTCTAGAACTGCCTCTAGACGTCCGTACCGTCGTCTGGACGTCGCTCCAAACGTCTGATTCTAGGAAAAACCCAGATCCAGGACCTGCTCCTCCTCGCTCCCGCCATGCATCGTCACGGCTTACCTCCTCGCCTGCAGCTCCGGCTGTAGCAGTGTCAGAGAAGACTCCCCCGATGCACTCCTCTTCGCGCACGCACCGCTCTAGCCGTGCACTCTCCGGTGAGCTCCCACACGAGCTTGCGAGCTCACTCTCCTCCTTTCCTCACATCGCTCCTCGTCGTCGCTCTCGCGCTGGGGTAAAGAGGAAGGGAAGAAGCAGCTGGAGACTATAAAGTGAGGGGAACGAGAGAGGAGGAAGGGGGTTTTATAAGGAGGGTGGGTTAGGGTTTGCTGGAGGTGGGGAGAGAGAGAAGGGAAGAAAAATGAGAGGGTATTGTCTGCACGCAGCCCACACACAGACGCGAGCTCATACCCAAAAATTTCAATTCCAAATGTCTGGGAAGGTGTCCAGACGTCTTACCAGACGACTGACCGACAGTCCAGACGTCTTAAAAGGCTCAGGACAGAACGGGTCTTAACACCTTCATTAATACAAACCATGAGGATCCTTTTTTGACTTTTAAAACCCCAATTTTCCCACTCGTCATAATCAGCTTGCTCCTCTCCTGAGAATTGTAACCTCACCTTCCTTATGTTTGGCTCCTCTCATATTTTTTTTGTTTCAATCCCATTTGTCACACCTACATGGTTTCTTAGCAAGTAAGAAACTAATTTCAATGAAGTTTCAAGAGAAAAATAGCCAACAATGGGAAAAGCTACAAGTTGAAAGTGCTTTCTCTTACGAATCAACTTGTCTCTAAGGTCTCCAACCAACTTGGTAAAAGTCAATCTTGTGCACACCCTTATTGAGAAGCTTTCTTAATATCTACTTTTTGTCCCTACCAGTTCATAATCCTCAGATTCTTTTTTCTTTTCAAAAGGATCCTCAGATCCTTTGACATTATTTTCTGAGATAGGCATATGCATATAACTAGTGCAAAGATAAGCGTGTCCTATCAGTAGCTATCTCACTTTGTCAAAAGTGTTACTAGGCTCTCTATATGGAATTCTTAACATAGAATCTTGCTCCATTAAATAAAGGAGCATTCCTTTGCTACCATGTCGACCATAAAAAAGCCGTTGGAGCCCTCTTCACTTCAATCTCTAAATCAATGATCTAAGAGTCAAGCATTTGTGTAAGAGCCCCACCAAAATGATTTCTAAGAAGAGCTAATGAACATAATTTTCTACATGACTTATTATTCCACTACAACAAAATAGGGTTCTAGTGATGACCTACAGGGACAGATTTACATCTCATATAATATTTGTAGAATTTGAACTCGCAGTCTATAAATAGTCTAATGCTGGGTAAGAAATTAAAAGATCATAAGCTTTCTAAAGGGAAAGAGGAATTCTTGCACGTTACCTATAATAAGATCATAAGCTATTGATAAACACACATGAATTCATGATAAAATGCTTATTTATGATAGTTCCTAGGCCTAGCATTGCATATCATAGTATAAATATTGCATAACATTCATTGCATTGCATGTAGGATAGTTTGTATATTATGTATATTAATTCCAACATTTTATATGGCTAGGAGGTAGTGTGACATCTTTACGGGCTTCGGATGAAGAATCCGACCGTACGGATGGATCCGAAGTGACGATCGCAATCCGTCAGCGTGAAAATCACCCCGATCAGAGCTCCGTATCATCCTTTACAAGAAGAAGGAGATGGACGGCCAAGATAGCACCACGTGACGCCATCCAGGCCTCCCTACATGAGCCGCAGCCCCTAGCCTTGCCTCAAGGAGAAGATTTCAGCTGTTGGATCTCAATCCAACAGCTGAGAATCGCCCAAACATCACCCGGCCTCCTCCAAAAGCACCTCAAGGAAGATCTGATCACGACCATTGGATCCTCATCCAATGGTCGAGGCCACAACAAGCTAAAGTATTCACACAACCAACCAGCACCCTCACCACAGTGGCAACGCACCTGTTTTGCTAGGAAGGGATGTGAGATTTAGCGACGATTCCCTGTGCCTTCTTCAATGCCTAAAGAAATTGGACTGCTCCATCTTGATTGAGCGGTCAGCGTTGCACATGCGCGAGGAAACGTCGCTTGAAGATGCACAGATGCACGCCCAGGCAGACACACATCATCTGGAGTGCTCACTTAAGTTGACTGAGAGCATCATTCGTTGTCCAATCTTCGCGATCGCGCGATGCGTGCAATTCAAATCTCACGAAAGGCGCGATCCACGCGCGCTCCTCAGCCACACGATCAAGATTGAATGGTGGAGATCTTCCTCGACTAGTAGGCATGTGATTTGAATGACCGCGAGAGCGCGATCTGTGGGCACCCCCAACCGACGATGGTTCATCCAATGACTACTAGCAATGCATGCACGTTTGAATCTGCGAGCGCATGCGATCTCCTTACGATCTCAGCCTTCTACACCTGATCCAATGGTTGACGATCTCCTTGCACTACACCAGCTACAGCCGTGCCTCCTTACGCCAGCCAAGGTGCTTGAATGTATAACGACACCTCCGGCGGGTGTTTAGTGATGTTTTAAATGTCACTGAATACCCATGCATGCAAAACACCTCCATTCCACCACTACATAAACACCATGACCCCTTCCCTTCCAAACCATCTCTACCTATTCTACTCCCACCTACTCCTAAGCTCTAGTAGCCTACCAAAGCTCCATTAAAGCTTACTTCCAAGCTCCAAAGGCCTCTTATTAGTATAATGTTCCTATACCCCACCAAATACTCATCCTCCATCTCACCTCCTTCATAAGAAGCCTTGGAGCCATCCTCCCACCTCAATTCCAGTAGAAGATTACCTCCAGCTTCTCATCCCCATTCCGAAGCCTTGGTGAAGCATTCCTCTACCCAACATCCACCTGTATCTTACCTCCATCGTCCAGCACCTCACCTTCTTCATCCAAGCTGCCGCCAAGCGCCGTCGTCTCATTAAACAGCCGATTTGGGAGATTCTTCTTACCCCTATCTCATTTATATTTTAGCATATTGTAATAGACATTTGAATGACATTGTGAAATATCATATTTGTTTCTCCACTTTGTGAAGTTATCTCGTTTGTCTTTTTATTTCAAAAGCACCAAAAAAATCACAAAACCCTAAAACACCAAAATGAAACAACACGAAGTGCGGATTTCAAAGAAAGTAAACGTCGCTTCCCTATGTTCAACTTGAGGCTCCCTCAAAGTTTCGATTAAAAATTGTATTTGATAATGTGTTTTGCGAACTACGACGACGAGTTTCTCCTAACCCTAATTTTATGTCGCTAAAACCCGCTAATCATTTTGGCACTGTTGCCGAGGAGGCAACAGAATTTGCTTTCTTGTTTTCTGTGTTTCTTTGCATTTGCTTATTATTAACCCTGCTTGCCTTTGATTTACTGTCTTGCAGGTACCCTAGCAAGGAGATCTAAGTGCGGTAGATCGGAGTAAAGTGCGGGTAGAGTAATCTGTAAGTGCCCTACATTCCCCCCTACTAGTTAACTTTCGCCACATTCATAACCAAGACCTAATCTACTTAGGTATTTGCATAAACCCTATGATAGAATTTGTTTGTCTTGTTTATCACCTCCACTCATCTCACCCTCACATATCACAAAAAAAAAAAAAAAAAAGATACTTCATGTGGGATAAATCAACATACACTACATACACCCACATTTGAGGCACATAACCTAACTTGATTTTTATCTACTCACCTGTGGAACTGATACACTAATTCAACACATAAGGAGTAGAAATTATACTAGGTTAATTACCTTTTTGTGTGTCCTAATCGGTGGTGCATCTAGGCCATTTGATTGAATTATTTGGGCTGCACCACCTAATCTAAAAGGAATTCATTTTGCAGCTATTCCATAGGATTCAATATTTAGGTCAAACCAGGCACTCCATATTTCTTTTTGATTTGCAAAGGAAAACATTTGAACTCGTGACTTCAAACTTGGTTTGCTTCTTGAAAATTTGGTTGAATCTACCTAATATTTAAACCCTAAAAGCTACTAAACAAGACTCGAACCCTAAAACTCACTTCATCATCAATAATCTTTGCTTGAAAATTTTTTTGGTTGTGCACATACACACATTTTCAATGAGTCATTAAGGGCACAAACCATTAAGGGCCCATCACATTCCAAAAGCATTAAATATCCCAAGCCTAACTAAAATTGATTAGACGTTGGCCATAAGGATAGATTCGCTCTTCGGGGCCTAAACTGAGATTGTTCACGATTAACCTGCTTATACTAGTCAATCTGATGTCTAGCTATGGGAGTAGTGTCAAACGATCGCGGCTAAGGGGTACACTAGGAACCGGAGGCGTAAGCTAAAGGAGGAACCTTCTCCCCAGACTCTCCTTCTAACTGGTTGGATTGGCTGGATATAAGTAGAGTAAATCGTCTATAATCTTAAGACGGATTCTGAGAGTCTGTAGGCCTTTAGGCTATCCAACCTAAGGACAGGCTTGTATTTTTTATGCTGCAGGGTTCCTTCTCTTCCCCATCCTTCCGACTTCCTTCCATTGTATGGTTGGAAGGAGGTCATTGAACCCTCGTCTGGAAGGACCTTTAGACCATTCCCAGAGGCGAAGGTTGAGTTATAACTAAGTAGATCCCATGGCCGATCAATAACCACCTCCCCCGCCCCGAACCAGCAAGAGCTGATTCAGAGGTAGTTGGAAGAATTGCAGTAGATGTAGCAATGGTTCCAATAGATATATGGTTAGGGCACTCGACCCTTGAAGGATTTCTATGATCCTTCAAACTTTGGGGAACGTCCCGGCATCATGATTCCTACCGGAGATGTAGAAATCAAGCCCCAAGTCTTAAGTTTGATTAAGCATTTCCATGGGCTTGGCTCGGAGGACCCACTCTAGCACTTGGAGGATCTGACCACTTTGGTTCAGACCACCAAAGCGAGGAATGTGAACGAAGAGCAAATGATCATGAGGCTCTTTCCCCACTCTCTCAGGGATAAGGCCGCACATTGGTACCGGACCATTGGAAGTCCGATAGAAACATGGGCTGCTCTTAAGTCAGCTTTCCTAGAGAAATTCTTCCCAATCGGATGGACCAATGCCTTACGACAGGTGATTACCACTTTCACCTAGTGGCTGAGGGAACTGTTTCATAGTGCTTAGGAGTGATTTCAGGAACTTTTGAGGAAGTGTCCACACCAGGAGGTGCCAAAATGACAACTCGTGCAGATATTCTATCACGAGCTGGTCAAATAACTCGGTAATCACGTGGATGCCTCTTACGGAGGTAATTTCCTCAATAGGGATGCAGATAGCTCATACGACCTATTTGAGGACATGAGCGAGAATTCAATTAATCACGCCTCCATGGATGCCTCAATAGGTCCCAAAAACCCAGGTCAAATGCTAATGAAATCCAGGATTCTCATTCATTTGACATGGAATTGATTTGTAACAAGCTTGATAAGATGGACTTGGTTGCTAAAAGAATGGAAGAATGGATGTCTGGGAATTCGAGAAACACATCTACACCCACTCAATCCTAGAATTTGAGATTCCATTCCTTATGAGCTCCCACAGGGGGAGTTCGTAAACCAACTTGAATCGGCTCAACCTATGAGCAAGGATTTCTCGGAACCTTATGGGTTCCAAACTGGAGCCTTTGATCCTAATTTTTCTGATCCTTCCTTCTCTCCATCCTCACCCTATAAGGATGCGTATGCAATATAGGAGAATGCTAGGTCCAACCTGTATTCCAACACTTATAACTCGGGTTGGAGGAACCACCCCAACTTCTCTTGGAAAAGTCAGGGGCAACAGACCCAAACATGACCCAGCAACTAAGCACC
Organism: Thalassia testudinum; assembly: GCA_037157565.1. NCBI lineage: Eukaryota > Viridiplantae > Streptophyta > Magnoliopsida > Alismatales > Hydrocharitaceae > Thalassia > Thalassia testudinum. The sequence goes on along the minus strand of JAZHRO010000025.1, from coordinate 63,819,229 downwards.
TCAGAGACCAATGGGTCAGGGTCAAGTATATACCTAGTTGCCCCCGAGATCGGCTACTCAGCCACCTTGGAATGCCCAATAATGTGCAGGGCAGGCTGATTTAAATCGGTAGATGGTAGAAATGAAAGGGTCCATGTTTCAGCTTATGCAGCAAATGAAGACATCATTGGACAACTTGCAATCCAGGTTTATTTCTAACACCCGACAACCTAGATCTCTACCATCCCAACCTGTACCCAACCTACGCAATGTGCAAAATCAGGGCAATAGAGCCCAAGGGTACAAAAATCAAAGGGACCCACACGCACATGCTCGGGTGGTTGAGCAAGGTCCCTCCTCTTCTTCTTCTGGATACATGACCAATCAAGGCCCTCGAATCTTCACTAACCCACCTCAAGACCCAAACTCATACGCCTCTGCAAACTCTGTCACCTTGAGAAGTGGATAGTAGACTCAGGACCCTGAATTACATTTTAAAAGCAAAACCCTGGGGAGCTCGAGAGAGAAAAGGAGATTGAAGAAGACAATAAGGCCCAGGAATCGAAAATTGAAGACACTACCCACATCCCGTTCCCTGAAGCCTTATTTAAAACCAGGAAGAAGAAAACCTTAGAGAGCAACGAGGAGCTCCTGAATTTATTCAAGAGTGTAAAGATCAATATTCCGCTCCTTAATGATATTAAGCCTATCCCGGCTTACTCTAAATTTTTGAAAGATTTATGTACCCAAAAGCGTAAGCCAAGAGAACCCACTCCGAGGAAGGTGATTCTCTCTAAGCAGGAAAGTTTTGTTATCCTGCATCACCTTCCTCAAAAGAAGAAAGATCCAGGTGCCCCCTTGATTCCATGCATCATTGGGGAATACACTTTTGATAGGGCTCTGTTGGATCTAGGTGCATCCATCAACTTAATCCCTACCTCACTTTATGAGAGGTTTGGGTTAGGTGAACTTAGGCCAACCTTAGTAATGCTACAATTAGAGAATCGTTCGGTCACCACACTGAAGGGCGTTATTGAGGATGTAATCGTCAAGGTCAAGGACTTCTATTTTCCCGTAGATTTCCTGGTCCTTGACATGGATGTACCCAACAATTTAAGGAACACGCCCATCATTCTGGGATGCCCGTTCCTAGCTACCACCAAGGCCAACATAAATTGTGAGAGCGATAGTATGGAAATCGCCTTTAGGGATAGGAAGTTAACTCTTAATATTTTCAAGGCAATAAAAGGATTTAAGGATTATGGTTTCATTGAGGAGCTCGAGGATAAGGATTTTGAGACTTGTATGATGATCAGTGTACTTGAGGACTTCACTGGACTTAGCAAACTTAACCCACAACCCTCAAAGGTAGACCTGCCACACCCTGAAGTGGTTGTTGATTTTGTTCATTCCCAGCTTCTTCCACTGGATCGTCCTGATGAATCTTCATCAGCATCCTCCCTACCCTCTATACTAAACCCACCTCAGCTATAATTGAAACCATTGCCTAAAAATTTGAAATACAAGTTCTTAGGACCTAAGAATACGCTCCCTGTGATTATTAGTGCTGATTTAACTAAGGAGCAAGAAGTGAGATTGATTAAGGTCCTCGAGAAAAATAAAGAGGAAATTGGTTGGACCATCCACGACCTTAGGGGGTGATAAATGTCAGTTTATCATCATTCTTATGCACTAAAACAAACCTAGCTCTTAGGATTTTGCTCCGTAAATAGGTTTTCGGGTTGCATTTAGGCATCAATTAGGTTAAGCATGCATTGCATTTTTTATTATCTTTTTGATGTGTTTTTGTGAGTGTTAGGAAATACAGATTGATAAATCCCTAAAACCTTATCACTCAAGAAGGCAACTAGTGAAGGAGAAGCCTAAACCAGTTGGAACTTAGCTTTATCCAGCTCACCATAGTTGGAATCCAACTCACCTAAACTAGGGTTAGCTCATCCTAGCTCCATTCAGCTCATCTTGGCTGAATGGCAGCTCAAGAGAGCTCATCTTAGCTCACCTTAGCTCAAATCAGCTTTGATCCAGCTCAACTTAGCTGAGTCTAGCTCATCTCAGCTCCCATCAGTTCACTGGGAGCTCTAGCTAGCTCAACTGAGTTGACTGGAGTTCACCTCAGCTCAGGACCGCCACATCCAGCTCCACTCAACTTTAGCCAGCTGAAGATGACTTCATCTTAGCTCAGGAAGCTCAAGTCCAGCTCCCAGGGACTCAGCTTAGCTCAACTTAGTTGAGTAAAGCTACTTTAGTTACCTCAACTAGCTAGGTCCTCCCCGGGAGCATCAGACCCAGCTCACCTCAACTCCTTTTAGCATAATCCAGCTTGCTTTAGCTTGGCTTAGCAACTAGCAAATAACTAGTAAGCTAAGCCAGCTAAAGTAGCTCCATGCCACCCTCTTTAGCAACTGCTAGCTCCAGTTCAGCTCCAGACTTCTGTCCAGCTCCTCCCCTCAAACCCTAGCTCCAATTGCCTCCTCCTCTACTCTATAACAAGCTAAGCTAGCTTAGCATAGCTAAGCTCCAGTTCCCTTGGCTAACCATCAACCCAACGTAACCCTAACTCCACCTACATAAGCTCCCACTTCAAGTCCACCTAGCTACCTACTCCTAATCCTAGTTGGCACACCACCTTCACCACCTTTCACCCCTCAACCAACCACCCAAAGACACCAAAAGTTGGCACCAAACCTAATCCTAACCACCTCCCTTTTGGCTCCAACTTCATCCCCCATCTACACCCTATACCTACGCCCTCCAAGCCATATCCACCATCCACCTCACCCCTATTCTAGAAGCCTTCCCTTTGGCGCCAAACCTAACCCCCCCTTCATGGTTGGTGCCAACACCTTGAATCCCTTAGCCACCATAACTACCTCCTACAAGTCCCTTGAGTTGGCACCAAATGATCTCCACCATAGGATCCTTAACCACCATCCCAAATCCCATCCTAGCCATCCATTGCAAAAGCCACCTATACCCCCCATCCTACTCTATAAAAGGACCCTTAACCACCAACATTTTCCCCATCCTCCATTTAGTGTAATTCCACCCTACATCCACCCTAACTCACGGCCAAGGAAGGAGAAGAAGAGAAGATTAAGGGGGCATCCTACCCACCCCCTTGGTTCCTTCTTCCCCCTTCTCTCTTCTTCCTTATGCCACTCCAAGGAGGAGACTCTCTTCATATTGGAGGATGGCCAGGCATTGGAGGAGATAAAGGTGGTGCACGTCCACCCTTGGAGAGCATAGGGCACGCCCCCTTTGTGGGCTTATCTTAGAGGACTTCACCTTGAAGGAGCTTTACAAGGAAGGAGTTGGAGGACTTCTTTTCAAGCCCGGGAGCTACTAGGCTTGGAGCAAGAAGCCTCTATCTCTTCTCCACCATCATCGTCATCAGGAGGAATAGTGTTTTTACTTTTTGTATTTTTGATTTCTAGTAGTAGAAGCATTCCTCCACTAGGGTTTTGTAAAACATTTTGCTCCTCTAGAAAGTTACCTTTTTCTTAATTGTTTTTCTCGCAATTTTACTTTTACCGTAGTGTAATCACCCCTTCTCTCTAATTACTTGTCACTTAGGTTTTAGTTTAGTAATTTTAAGTGTTAGTCATCTTCCCGCCATCAAATCTGTGTTGCTTTAGTTATTTCAAACTATAAAAATTGCATATTTGAAAACAACAAAAAGAAAGTTGATTTCCATTTCTGAGCAAGAGATTTGATTTTGCAACATACTGCCTCCTTAGACGACCCTAGATACTTTCCTATCTAGGTTTACAAGTTTTAAAAGCGAATCTGTTTTTGTGCGTTACAGCGACTTAAAACATTCTTTTACAAATCGTGCAAAAACGCGATCACTTTTTGGCGCCGTTGCTGAGGAGGCACGGCTTTGCTGTTGGAACCTTGTTCCACATCTTGTTTTGGTGTTAACAAAATTATTATGGATTAATGTTTGCAATTGAGTTCTTTCAGATTTAGGTGAAGATCAAGGCAAACAGGAAATGATGGAGGCTTGATGAAAAGGAGAAGATCATGATAAGAAGGAGACAAGATGACAAGGAAGAATTGAGGAGAAGATCATCTTTGACCTTTAGGGTTTCTAGTTTAGATTTTTTATTTATAGATTGTATATGCCTCTTAACAAAGGAATATAACTTAGATCGTAAAAATAATTAGAGATAAATTAGGATTTATATTACGATCATTTTCAAAGAACGTAATTGATTAAATCACTTAAAAAAGGTATTTGTTAACCCACAAGTACCAATACTAAAGTTTAGTACCGGTACATATGAGTTACAGGTTTGGATTTTGTCAAGAAACAAACCTGTATCCTGCAAGTACCGGTACTCATGATCAGTATCGGTACTGGAGGTAACAAGTACCGGTACTAATGATTAGTACCGGTACAAGTGGGTTATAGATTTGTGTTAAGAGTTTGAAACCCGAATCTGGAAGCAACGAGTATCGGTACCCATACTTTAGTACCGGTACCAGGTAGCCATTGGCTCAAAACTGAATGGCTAGAAAATTAATTTTGGCTATATAAACGTTGGGATTTAAACCCCAACGTCTAGTAGACGAATTCTTGAGGTCCTAACTCTATAAATAAACCCTTAGACCCTTAGTTTGTATATGAGAAATAGAGAAGAAAATTTCTAGAGCTATATTTCATATTCTCACAATATTTTGAAGGAATAGTTTGCTGCTATCAATTTCTCTACACTTTTGCAAACACTTCGATGTGATTTCTTCACGCATTGTCAAGGCATTCACGCTCATTCTAGGCTCTCAAATCGGTAACATTATATTTACATTTGTTGAAAGGCTTAGGAACTTAGTTGTAAGATCTTTCTTACACCTATATTTCATTTGTTCTTGAGCATTTGCTCGTTGGGTCGTAACAAACCCATTTTGTACTTGGGTTGAGGTAACCCGTTAATTACCTTAGTTTAGTAAATTGATTCTCTCAGGGTTGAGAGAATCGGGTTCAAAACCCTAAGCTGGGAGGCTTAGGTAGTGGAGTAACCAAGGGAAGGGAACCACTATACATATTGTGCCAATTTTCTATGTTTTAATTGATTGTGTAAATCTTTCTTGTTATTACTAATATTGTTCTTGAGTGTTTGTGCACGTAGCCATATATTCCATATCTTTAGATCCCATCATTTGCTTTATCATCTTTCTCTTGCTTGAAGTGGATCTCATCCCCTTGTCCCTCTTCTCTCTTGTGTGTGCAGGAACTACAAGAAGAAAGTGGGACTCTGGAAGGAAGAGCTTGCAATTCCTTATCTTCCCGCAAAAATTCAGGTTGGTTCCTCTTCTAGTCACACATAGCCCTAAAAACTATCAAAACACATTAAACTTGGCTTTCAAGATCTCAAGCAATTAACTTAAGTGGAGTGGTTTCATTTAAAATTCAATTGATTGCTTGTTTGCATCATTAAATACCACTCCACTTCAAGTGTTGGTAGTCTGATTTCGGGTCCAGACTTTTGTTCGGATTTCAAAAATCAATTCCCAACACCACTAGCCTATAAAAATCTTGAAATTTCATCCAAGGATTCCAAATCAAGTAAGGAACATTTTTTTCCAAATTTCAGAGCAATTGGAATTTTATAAGATTTTTAAAATTTGTTGACTACAGAGGGGTCATCTCCTTTAATCTTCCTATTTTGCTACTGTTCGTAAATTTTATTAATTTTTATACTTATCCAATTTTTGTTAAATTTAGCTTTCTAGAATCCTTGTGAAATTATAAATATCATATAAAATCATCAAAATTTTTTGAGGCCAGTGGTGGTATTAAAAGTCCAAAATACCCTCGGGTATCATTTCTAGACTTTGACACCAGCAAAAAGAAAAATTCTAAAAAAAATCAAATAAATTCCTAAAATCACAAAAAAATATTTTTTTGAATCCTTGTTTGATTTTACTTACAGTAGTGGTGTTGTTTGCATTGTTTGGATCACTACTTAAATTGAAAGCTTAAAAACAAATTTATTGATAGTTAAATTTCTTAAGATTTAATTAATTAGGATTTCTTTTCATTTCTATAGACCAACAAATTAAAGGAAACTTATCTTCACCAATAAAACTTGATTTCCTTTTGTTTGTGGAATCTCAAACTTGTTTGAAACCTTAAAAAGAATATCCTAAAATACACTAAGCTAAATCAAATTGTAAAAGCAGAAAAACAAACAAAATTTGTGTGACAACTTGTTTGCTATTGGATTCACTTTCCAATCTTGCACACACTAAAAAATTCAAATAACAGAGCATTACCTAAATCAACACCCCCCACATTCCGTGTGCACTCTAGTCTCCTAAATCTAACTAAAAATTGTAGCAATTTGACCCCTAAGGTTTTAACAACTTAGGCTTGCTATATAGGTTTTAAGTTTTCTCTAGTTAATACGAATTCTGTCATCTATATCTAGTGTTAGGCTGAGGGGCCATGTCAAATGACCAGGTGCGGGTTTGAACAAGCCCCTGGGGATTTTCCTGGGAAATGCTTGGGCCCAAACCTCCCCTTATGCAACTTAGCCAGATTTGTTGATAGAACGGGTATTCACTATTGATTTCTTATTTCCTAAGTAGATCAAGTCTTCGGTTAATTTTTAGGGAGTCACATTTAAGTTAGGTCTAGAATTTTGTTATTTGAATTGCACACTCTCTCATCTCTCTCTTTTCTCCTCCCCTCCAATTCTTCCAAAAAATTGCATGCACGGGCGAAGGTCTCAGAACCCACATCTCGAGGGACCATCTGATTTTTCCCCTTGCATCAAAAAATCTTTGTTTTCTTATTCTTCCTCTTCTAGAAATATGGAAAACCCGCGAAATCGACAAAAAAATTATGCTTCCGCCTCTAACTTGTCAGCCGACCCACAAGCTGACTTCTCCATCCCTAACCTCCCTCATCTAGAGCAACCAGAAAATCCTGCAAGGCCAGATGGCCCTCAAATCCAAAATCAAAATACAAACCCCTTTGCCTTTATGGTCAATCATCTGGTTTGACTCCAACAAAATCAAGAAATTTTTGCTAGGACTATGACGAACCTAGCCAACCAAGGGCAAAACCTACCACCCTGTCAGTAGCCTGTCGTTCCTTTTAAGGATTTTTATGATCCTTCCAACTATGAGGAAAGATCTGGGGTAGTCATACCACAAGGGGATTTTGAGATCAAACCAGCTATTCTAAACCTGATCAAGCATTTCCATGGTCTTTCGAGAGAGGATCCTTTTTGTCATCTCGAGGAATTAACTGTCCTCGCTCAAACCACCCGTTCCCGCAATGTGCAGGAAGACGTGTGGGTAATGAGACTTTTTCCTCACTCTTTAAAAGATAAAGCTTCACATTGGTTTAGAACGGTTGAGCACCCTATCACCATCTGTCCACAATTAAAGAGCGCTTTTCTTAAGAAAATTTTTCTGATCAATCGAACTAACGCGTTAAGAAGATCCATAACAACCTTTCAACAAAAAAATGGTGAACCACTCCATGAATCTTGGGAAAGATTCCAAGAACTTCTAAGAAGTTGTCCCCACCATGAAATTCCACAATGACAGTTAGTGCAGATCTTCTATCATGGATTAGAAGATCAATTAAAGTGATTTGTGGATGCCGAAAGTGCCTACCTCCTTTATGAAGAAATGAGTGAAAACTCATTTAATATGACTTCAATGGACACTTTCAGTAGAACTCAAAACCCAAGACCCAGAGTCAATGAAATTGACTCTAAATCCACCTCTGTTCCAGTCACTCAAGATGATCTATATATGATAGGTCAATGACTGGACCAGATGCAAATACGCCAGAAAAAATGGAAGAAAAGCTCACTCACAAACAAGCTCCACACCTTAACTCTCGACACCTAAATTCCCCACGCTTGAACTCTCCACACATTAACACTCAACAACTTCTCGAAAGAGAAAATCTGCACAACATTGATGCCACACCTGCTGGTCAGTAGTTTTCTACTGATTTTACACAAGATTTGACTGAGAATTTTGATTATCTGAATCAAAATATTCTTGATCCCACCACGGAAAATATTTATGCTCTCCAGGGGCAATTTAGAAACCCCTCTAACACTTACAATCAAAATTGGAGGACCAACCCGAATCACTCTTGGAAAGCTCCAAACCCAATTCCATTTCCCAAATAGAATCAATTTAGGAATTATGGGCAACCCGCATATCAACCTGGACTATCCCACGAAGATATCAATATCAAAGTCACGAAGACTTTGTAAGGTATGTAGAATCAAATGATGGAAGTAACCCGCATGATCACTAACTTGCAACATCAAGTTAAGATTACTCCTGATCATTGACCTGCTGGGAATTTACCTTCCCAATCCATGCCCAACCTGAATAATCAACGAAATCAGTTCCAAGGTGGATATCCTAGTCAACCCATTCACCCAACACCTCAGCATCCCCCAAGTTTCAATAACAGTCAAGCTTCCCATCCTCATCCTAAAAACAACCATACTGCAAATGCAGTTACTTTTAGGAATGGGAAAACCACTCAAGATCTCCTGCCTGTTAAAGAAACCCATTTTAATGAAAAATAGATTAGCTCTTCTCCCTCTTCCTCTAAGCCTGTTCAGGAACCTAATAATGCAAAACAGGAAAACCTTGTACCCTTTCCACATGCCCTTCACTCTTTACACACCAAAAAAGAAGAAATTCGAGCCCACTGATAAGGAATTAATGGATCTTTTTGGGCAAGTAGAGATTAATATCCCTCTCCTAGATGCCATAAAATATATTCCTGCCTATGCAAAATTTCTGAAAGATTTGTGTACTCCCAAGAGGCAGCCTTGAAACCTAGGAAAAGTGATCCTTCCAAAGATAGTTAGCTCAATTGTGAAGAGCAAATTGCCTCTTAAGAAGAAAGATCCAGGTGCACCCCTGATTCAAGTTATCATTAATGATACTTCTTTTGATTGCGCTTTACTGGATCTCGGTGCCTCGATTAATCTTATCCCCACAATTTTTTTTAAGAAATTTAAGATTGATGAATTAAATCCTATTGAGGTTACTCTTCAATTAGCAGATAGATCTACAATTAAACCAAGGGGAATCGTTGAGGATGTCCCTGTCCAGGTCAAAAATTGTCTATTTGCAGTAGACTTTTTAGCCCTGACATAGAGGTACCAAAAGCTTTAAAGTTTGCCCCTATAATTCTTGGAAGACCATTCTTAGCCACCGTCCGTGCTAATATTGATTGCATTTCTGGCAAGATGAAGATCATGTGTGGTGGTGAATTTGTTATCCTAGATATTCTCTAAGCTTCTAGGCAATTCCAAGAACCTGATTTCTTTGATGACTCGATTTCAGAAATGGAAAATATTATGGAGGAAACTATGCAGATTTCACACTTGGGTTCCTATTTTACCATTAACATGGTTCCTGAACAATCCACTTCATCCCACTCTCCCACGCTAACCACACATTCTTCAGCTAACACTCTAGCTGACCCCTTCACTCTCACTTCACCACTAACTCCTAAAGCAGAAATTCTTTCGGAGCCGGGCCCACAATTGGAGTTAAAACCCTTGCCCGACTCCCTTAAATATGCTTTCCTGGGTCCAAATCAGACCCTACCCCTAACTATTAACTCTGGACTTACTGTGGCACAAGAAGAAAAACTTCTCCAGGTTTTAAGTAAAAATCGAAAAGCTATTGGCTAGATCCTTTCTGACCTTAAGGGTATTCATCCCTCCTATTGCACTCATCACATTTATCTAAAGGATGATTCTTACTCCTCCCACCAACCACAAAGGCGCTTGAACCCTACTATGCAGGAGGTGGTAAAAAAGGAGATTATCAAGTGGCTTGATGCTGATATCATCTACCCATTTCTGATAGCTCCTAGGTTAGTCCTACTCAAGTCGTTCCTAAAAAGGTTGGACTAACAGTTGTCACCAATGAAAATGGGGAAAGCATAGACACTAGGACCGCTTCTTCTTGGTGCATGTGCATTGATTACAAAAAATTAAACACCGCCACCAAGAAGGACCATTTTCCACTCCCTTTTATTGATCAAATCTTGGAGTGGTTAGCCGGATGTGAATACTATTGCTTTCTTGATGGGTATTCTGGCTATAATCAAGTAGCGGTCCACCCTGAGGACCAAGACAAAACTACATTCACCTACCCCTTCGGAACCTTTGCTTTCCAAAGGATGCCCTTTGATCTCTGCAATGCACTAACGACTTTTCAATGGTGTATGCTTGCAGTATTTTTAGACCTGGTAGGAGAATGTCTGGAAGTCTTTATGGATGACTTCTCTATTTTTGGAGATTCTTTTGACCTTTGTTTGCAGAATCTTAAAAGAACCCTCTAAAAATGCATAGAAGTTAATATTGTCCTCAGTTGGGAAAAAAGTCATTTCATGGTCCAGGAAGGTATTGTCCTGAGCCATGTTATTTCTAAAAAGGGAATTGCAGCAGATAGGGCAAAAATTGATGCCATCACTAAACTCCCACCACCCACTACTATGAAACAGATCCACTCTTTTTTAAGGCATGTGGGTTTCTATCGCCATTTCATTAAAAATTTTTCCGAAATCTCCAAGCCCTTAAGTCAATTACCCACTAAAGACCAGCCATTCGATTTTAATGCCAAATGTCTAGAGAGTTTCTTGAGGTTGAAGAAGGATGTTACAGAGGCACCAATTTTATAAGGACCTAACTGGAATTGTCCCCTTGAACTTATGACTGATGCCTTGAATTTTGTTGTAGGGGCCATTCTAGGGCAAAGAATTGACAAGAAGCCCGTTGTGATCTATTATGCTAGAAAAACCCTTGATGATGCACAATAGAATTACACGGTTACTGAAAAAGAAATTCTTACCATTGTATTTGCCCTAGAAAAATTTTGATCTCACCTTTTGGGGTCACATGTCACTGTATATACCGACCACTCAACACTCAAATATTTGCTGACCAAAAAAATGCGAAACCCCGCCTTATCTGTTGGATCTTGCTACTTAAGGAATTTGACCTGGAAATCAAGGATAAGGCGGGATTGCAAAATGTAGTGGCCGACCATCTCTCTCATGTTATGACGAATGACATGATGACCCCCTTGATCAATTACCTAATGAAAGTATCTTAGTTGCCAACACCCTCCCTTGGTTTGCACCCATTGCAAACTACCTAGCAACAGAACGAATCCCCTCTAATTGGCTAAAAACCAAACAGGATAAGTTCTTTGCTGACATTAAATACTATTTTTTTTGGGAGGAGCCTGACCTTTTCTGCATTTGTGCCAATTAGGTCATTAGACGATGTGTCCCTGATTCAGAAATCCATGATATTCTGACACATTGTCATTCAATGGCCTATGGAGAACATTTTTCGAGCAAGAAAACTGTAGCTAAGATACTTAATTCTAGTTTCTTCTGGCCTAGCCTGCACAAAGATGCTCATTCTTTCGTTCAGTCCTGTGTGCGTTGCCAAAGCATCGGCAACATGACTCGGAAGGATATGATGCCCCTTAATCCAATTTTATAGGTTGAAATTTTCGATGTATGGGGCATCGACTTCAAGGAACCATTCATCAACTGTGGTGGGTATTTGTATATACTAGTCGCAGTAGACTGCGTATCTAAATGGATTGAAGCAATACCCACCCGCACTAATGATCACTGTATGGTTGTCAAATTCATAAAGAAAAATATTTTCTCAAGATTTGGCATTCCTAAGGCCATTATCAGTGATAGAGGATCACACTTTACTCACTCACAATTCCGTTACTTTCTTTCTAAATATGGGGTTAATCACAAAATTTCCATACCTTATCAACCCCAAATAAATGGCTAAGTAGAAGTTTCTAACCGGGAAATCAAAAATATTTTACAAAAGGTCGTTAGGCCCAATCATAAAGAATGGTCCACCAAGTTGGACGATGCTTTATGGGCCTATCGTACTGCTTTCAAAACCCCACTCGGCATGTCTCCCTTCCGTTTGATTTTTGGGAAGGCATGCCATCTCCTGGTAGAACTTGAACATAGGGCTTTCTGGGCGATAAAGCAATTACATATGGATTTATCTGACGTCGGTATCGACAGAAAATTACAATTGACTAAATTGGAAGAATTACGTAATTTTTCTTATGAAAACACATGGATTTATAAAGACTGAAAAAAGAAATTTCATGATAAATACATTGTTCGGAAACATTTTGACATCAATCAATGAGTTTAGCTCTTCGATGCAAGATAACGTATTTTTCCTGGTAAGTTAAAATCAAAATGGATCGGCCCCTTTATTGTCCTGAAAACATCCTTACGGTGCTGTTGATCTTTTTGATCCAAAAACCAATACGAGTTTTCAAGTCAATGGCCTACGTGTAAAGCCTATTTAGATCATGCCCGAAATCTTCCTTCAGAATCTTTGGATTTAACCAACCCGACCACAGCTGATCACTGATGCACACTACACCCAGCTGAATGGCATAAAAGATAGCACTAGATGGGAGGTAACCCATCATTTTTCTTGCTTTCTTTTTCTTTCTTTTCTCCAGATTTTGACTATCCTAAATTCGACTGCCTTTCACTAAGGTAATCCCTCTTTCCCTCCTAATGCATGAGGACATTGCATATCTTAAGCATGGGGGGGTGTTTTTAAAATTTTGATGATCGATTTTAGGATTTTCAAAACCTAAAAACATGCATTTTATTTTTCTTTTGTCATTTTCTTGTTTTCTACATGCACACCCAAAAAAAAAATATTGAAAATTTTTTGAGGAAAATTTTGAATTCGGGACTAAGGTTGAAAACTCACTTGTGGTACAATGGAATTTTATCTTTAACAAACTAGGGATAAGGATATGGATCTAGTTAGTAGAATTTCAGGGTCTATCTTTAGATTAGATCAAATATCCTTCTCTAAAATTTCACCTAAACTCATGATAGTTCAGGTGACTTGATCCTCTTTTGTAATATGGAAAGTATCTGGCTTAGTTTCTTATTCAAAAACATGCATTTCGTGCAAAACTTCCTGTGTCAAATTTCACACACAAACCAACACTTAAAAACAACTAAAAATTAGAAAAACTCCCTTGTTTGACCTTAGTAAAAGTCTGAAGCAGATCATTGGTTTGAGTTCCCACCGTCAAGAAGGAGGAAAATGCCTCCTTTGAGGACGCGATGTCAACATGTTACTGTCTCGACGCTGCTCTATATCTATATTTCATATCTTTAGACGAAGCATTAAAGTACATTTTTGCAGCTCAAGTGTCTTGGACAGTGCTCTACCTGTAGTGTCGGAGCAAAAGCTTGAGTTTGCTTGGAGCGCCCCTTTACACTGCATTCTGTTTTGGGGTTGTGAGTAATCAGCCCATATTTGTGGGCTATTTGATTACTTTAATGCCTAGTTATTAGATTAATATTAGTATGAACATAGCTTGCATTAGAATGTAAATAAATTAATTCATATATTTACCTGTTATATGCATTACATTACATTACATGCTTTGTTAGATGTAAGTTCCATTTAATAATTTATAGTTGTTCATGCATAAATTTGCAATCATTTCTTTTCCATATTTTAATGGTATCATGCTGCAGGATCGGACATTCAAAGGGAGCTTCATCTCCAGTGGCTTTTCAAGGAAATAATGAAGGAGCGGGTGAAGTGGATCTGGTCGACCGCATGCTCCTCTGCTCCTTCCTTCGACACTCCATTCAAAATCACTCCAGCAACTATAAAGGGAAAGGGGAGGCTACCATGCTCAGGTGGCCTCCACCCCAATTCATCACTATGTAGAGAGTCAACCTCTCATCCACGCCACCACCACCGGCCTCAACCGTGGTAGCGAGCCTCCACCACCATGGGCGTGTGGCGTGACAGGCCACACCGCCATCTGGAGCTCGCTTGCATTACCGTGAGCACCTCAACGTGCACCATCAGCAAGCAGCCACCGCCTTTCTCTCTGTGCGCATCTCCACGCTGCTGCATGCGCTGCACCTCCGCCCTCGAGCAGCAATGCGGGTTCTCCTCGCACGTCCACCGTGCATGCACCACCGGCCATAGCCGGTGTACGCAAGCCCTACCGCGCACATCAACTACGCACGGCCACTAATCCCACCACCATGCACTCCTACCTCCTTCCCCTCGTCGACCTCCCACGTGCGGCTAGCAACACGCCCGTGCACACCGTCCAGCAACACGTGTTTCCACTCATCGAGCTCCCACATGTGGTCTGAACCATGCCCGCACGCCACCCTTCTCGCTCCTCTTCGCTCGAGCACTGTTCATCTTCTTCCTCGAAAGGAACCCATCACTGCACGCCACCCTCCTCCGCGTAGCCGCCTCATCCAGCCTCGAAGCTTCGCGCCATTGACATCAACGAACTTGCCTCAACCTCACAAGCTCGGCCACACCCTCTGAAGGCCGACAGCAGCCTGCGCCCATCTGTGAGCTACCACCACTATTGTCAACCTTGTCGCTGATGAGACCACCGGTGGCCATTCGACTCACCGTCACCACCCACACGTAGCCCTTGTCGCGGCCAACCACCTCTGAGCTCCACACACCCAACCGTAGCCTCCTCTTCATGCATGCACAAAGGAAGCAAATGCTCTATTTCATGTTATATTAATATTTACATTCACATGCCATTGCCACTCTTTATTTTGAATTTATTAATTAAATATTGTGGCTAATTTATGCAAGTGACCTCCCTCTTTCTCTTAAATGTCATTTCAGCATGATCTCTTGTTTTCTTAATCTGAAGGAAGATCTAGCTCGATTTCTTAACGAAATTAATAGTGAACATCAATTTTTGACCCTTACAAGTTTGTAATAGCCAGTGCCTCCCTATGGATATGGCTCGCTCTCTCAAGTGGTTTATTTTAATTCAATACTTTTATCAGTCGATTTTCCACCACTTAGAAATATAAACGACAATCATTTTAATTATCATCTTGTTAAGCAAAATCGACTTGTCAAATGACGTCATTGCCGAGGAGGCAACAAGCTTGTTAAACTTCCATTTATCCATTTATTGGTTCACATTTTATTTGAGCCATATTTAATTTGTTCTATCTGTTTGTGCGAGGTACCTTTTGGGAGAATCGTCGCACCCGCCTCAGCATCTTCGCATTGTGGACCTTGGGCCACATACAAGGAGGAGCTTCGCGTCTTGGTGGACCTTGACGCCACCAGCCCGGAGAGTAAAAAAATCATCTTTATCATTTAGATAATCTTAGACTTCATTATTTGAGACCCTTGTTCTAGGGTATATTTTAGGGATTTGTTCCTCGACTTTCTTTTAGGTCCGTGTTGGGTAATATTTCAGGAGCTTGTTCCCTTTTCTTTAGATTTAGGTTTTTATTTTCTTTCGTGGATTGATTTTCCATTATTTTGTGCAAAGTAGGTAAAAATATACAAATAATAATAAAATACAAGCTGCCTGCTAGAAGGTGCCTATCCTAGGATGACCATTTAGGTGTGAATGAGTAGCCTTTAGATTTATTTTGCTTGCATTTACATGCATATCATTGAAGATTGCTGGAAGCAAGGTACGCATCCTCTTACTTTGCGTCCATATCTTGGTCATGCATTTGCATCTAGATTTAATTGCAAGACCATCTATTTTTATTTGAAACAATCTAACAAGTGGTCACCTTTAAATTCAAAAAAGGACTTAACTAAAGGAGGGACATTAAAATCAAGGACTTGAATTGATAATCTTGCATCCGTTTCAAAAATTCAAAAAAAAAATTTTTTTTTGATGTATGCACACATTTCTATTTTGTTGCATCGAAGCACGCATATAGACACTTTTAGGTCTTGGAACTATTAAGACGAGCCCTCCTACCATTGGATTCTGAAGTGTTTAGAACTTGAGATCAAAGTTTTGTAACTCCAAAGAGGGGGATACCCTGTCACGGATTTTTGAGGGTAATTAAGAAGCACCGCGAAAGCATAGCTTCAAAGGAAGGCTTAGGCCTGCTTGCATCCCTCAATCTTTCATCTTTGGAGTTGCTCTACCATTTGAGCTTTAGGGAAGAGCACCTAAGCTCCAACTAGGTCTTTTTAGGCATTTCGTAGGTCGACAATAGATGCGTAATTGATTGGGCAACTTGATTTGTCACCTACAATTGGACTTAAATCTCAAAAGCTTTAACTAATTAAAGACCTAAAAAGTCCTTTGATTTGTGTTTGCTTGGGAAATCTAACTTGGGTGTGAGTTAGAATGGACCAATTTGATCAACTCTCTTTCACCTCTTGCACACACCCTTACCCTCAATCTGCGATCTTTGATCCCATACACCGAGATGGTCCATCCTTTGATGGACAAAATGACAATCATTGGGATCCTTTGTACCCCTACTGCAGGAATATTGGTTTAATTAAGCCCCAAATCAGTGAGCAGAACCTAGAAGCGGGATTTGCCTTGCCCAATATCCCATACAACATAGGAATACCCAACCCACCCTCCCTAAATGATTGTAATGGTTGGACAGAAAATCCTAGGTACTATAAGCCTGAGCCTAACTTCTCTCCTGATAGAAATGATGATTTCTCCTCCTTGAAGATGGAAATAAAGAAAATGCAAGACGAAATGATTGAATTATTAGGAGAATCTTCGAAAGCAGGCCAACAAGAAAAAGAAGAAATTAGCCACCAAATCTACCCCATTGAGGATTACGTGCACCCCTCTACGCTAGATGATCTCCTATAGGAGAGCCACACCCTAAGTTGGAGGGGAATTTTGGGGATTATGTAAGGGAGAATAGCTACTTTTCAAGGATTGATTTTGAAACCTCCCCAGTAGATGATACTTCCTTGAGAGGTCCACGCCTTAAGTGGGAGGAGGATATGAATGAAAGTAGCTATGCATTGGATGAAGAAAGGTGGCAACCCAAGGAAGATGATGATCATGTTGAGTATCCACCTGAATTATATTGGAGCCAAAAGAAGGGAATGATGGTACCATTGGAAGACCTCGACCTAAATGACAGTATTTTCATGACATTTGATGAAGTGGGTCAAAGTCAAGTTGTTAATCCCACCCTCCCTTCTGATCAGGAGATGGAACTCAAACCCACCCTTAGAGAACCTAACCCTGAAGAAATTCACCTATCTGAGGAGTCTGATGTTACCAGTGTGAACCATTTACCTCAGATAGAATGCCTAGGGGACCTGTTGAGATTTTAGATGATTCTAGACCTTGGGTACATGATGAATTATATGATGAGGTGAAGGATGAATTATATGAGGAACCTACATTCAAGATTTGGAGTGACACTAAGGGTGATTATGTCTTATTTGAAGAATTATCCCCCGAGGATGTCACAAATTTGATCAACTTAGGTTTCCTCTGTGTTCCTACTAATGATATCCCTCTTGATGAAATAACGGAAAATGTGGAAGCAACTTCTGAGATTTACATGGCTTCACATATAGACTCCAGAGAGGATTTTAGAACATAACAAGAACCTGGGGATGAGATTGATAGGGTAATCCTTAATCTATTGTTTCCAATCTGCCTTCATTTGATTCAAAGTCACCCTCTGATTCGCCTATGTCTGAAGGCGAAATTTTGACTCCATACCTTGAAATGATCACTGATGAAGTATAGGTAGATACTTATGATAGTACAAGGAATGCTAGGGATGCAATTGAGGAATTAGGAAGGCTGTTAGGAATGGACACTAAGCCAATTAGACCCAACCTAGATCTTATGGCCGTCTCGCAGCCGCGAAACTTGGACACCCTAGACAATCCCTGGTTTAAAGACATGCTCACTACTATTTTGACCGAGGGGCTTAACTGACCAATATTTCCTATATTGGTGTACCGGGTATGGATTGATGCTTTTTATGGTTAGTATATCACACTGGGAGTCTATCTCTGCACCATTCCTTCCCTATCCCTTTTGGAGGATCCTTATCATCCTCCTCCTACCCCTTTAGAGGCCACTTTTCCAGTATATCCTTTAGAACCTCCTCTGGTGACCTAGGACAATTTCATTCCCATCCTGGTTGGGTGAGAATTTGCTATCGGGATTCATCATCAGCTCGCCAACATCCTAGGTTACCTATTTTCTAGGCCAGCATTACTTTGCTCATTTTTAGGGCCTATTTCTTTAGTTTTGGAACCTAACTTGCAAGTTCTTTGGCTATTCAACTGCTAACAAAATAACGGCAGCCCAACTCTGACCCAGGTAATACCCTTCTATGCAATGGGGACATTGCAGATTTTAGGCATAGGGGGTGTACTTGGGGATATACATAGCATTTATACATAGTGCATTCATGCATTTATTAAAACATTCTACATTGCATACATTTGCATTGATTAAAAAAAAATGCATTTAGGCCTATAGTAGAATTGAGCTTAACTGGTTGGACCTTGCAATTCTTAAGCATAAGACCAGAACTTTAAATTTGACTAAGTTGACTCTAGGTGTCTAACTTCAGAAGCTAAATTGAGATACTAGTTTTAGACCCTTAGGGTCCTTTGTGGACTTAAAAACCTAAGCAGGAGTTAAGTTGCGGACCATCCTCAAGAGGTTGAGGAAGGAAAGCTAGGGATTAAGTTAAGGGCAGGGTAGTACCTGGTGTCTTTTTCTACCTTTTGGTTTACGGGTCCTCGTAACCTAAGCATCCGCATTTCACACATATTTGGTCATGTGTAAATAATGATCACCTTAATTCTTTTCTTGAAGAAAATTTGGTTCTCTTAGTTCTGACTTAGGAGAAGCTTGAAATCACAACTTGATTGGATGAGTTCCTACCGCAGGAGAGGTGGAGTGTATACTCACCTTGATGATGCAATGATAACATGTCACCTCCTTGGCGCTTGTTTCTTAGGATATCCATCCTACTAGGGGCATGTAAGCACATTGTACGGTTTAGGTACCATGGGTAGCCCTATCCCAAAGTGCTGATTGCCACAGGCCTAAATTCGCTTAAGAAATCCATAGGCGATACTATCTCGAAGTATCGATTGCCAAGAATTCTTGGGGTTGCTATGGGTGGTGCTATCTCGAAGCATCGAAAGCCAAGCACCCTTCGAGGTTCGATTATAGGGACAATGAATCCGACACAGACCGTGTTGATAGCTGATCCAAGGTTAGACTTAGAGGAATCAAACAAATATATATAAATTACAAGAAAGAAATCCTCTTACTCTCTTTCTAGGTTGGCAAACATACCAACCTTAAATAACTTAGACCAATGCACATGCACGGATGCTTTAATCTCTGAGACCAATAAACCCTAGGGTAGAGTTAGAAACCAGGGAAACTTGTGCCTGCAACTCATCTTTAGAAGACTTAGTTTGTAACTTAGCAATTACTTGGGAACCTTAGGTCTAAAGTCTAAACTTAACATATTTTTAAAGGAAGATCGATTGGGTTGGCTAGTCCACTTGGAGAGCTAGGTTATTGCTTGAATTTGCTAGGGACTAGCAAAAACTAGGCATGGAGGCATTTGATGAGCCCATATTTGTAGGCTATTTGATTACTTTAATGCCTAGTTATTAGATTAATTAGTATGAACATAGCTTGCATTAGAATGTAAATAAATTTATTCATATATTTACCTATTATATGCATTACATTACATTACATTACATGCATTGTTAGATGTAAGTTCCATTTAATAATTTATAGGTGTTCATGCATAAATTTGCAATCATTTCTTTTCCATATTTTAATGGTATCATGCTGCAGGATCGGACATTCAAAGGGAGCTTCATCTTCTATGACCTTTCAAGGCAGTAATGAAGGAGTGGGTGAAGTGGATCTGGTCGGCGGCATGCTCCACTCCTTCCTCCGACACTCCATTCAAAATCACTCCAGCAACTATAAAGGGAAAGGGGAGGCTGCCATGCTCAGGAGGCCTCCACCCCAATTCATCACTATGCAGAGAGTCGACCTCTCATCCACGCCACCACCACCGACCTCAACCATGGTAGCGAGCCTCCACCACCGTGGGCGTATGGCGTGACAGGCCACATCGCCATTTGGAGCTCGCTTGCATTACCATGAGCACCTCAGCATGCACCATCAGCAAGCAGCCACCTCATTTCTCTTTGTGCGCATCTCCATGCTACTGCACGCGCTGCACCTCCGCCCACGAGCAGCAGTGCGGGTTCTCCTTGCACGTCCACCATGCATGCACCACCAGCCATAGTCCATGTGCACAAGCTCCACCACGTACATCAACTACGCGCAGCCACCAACCAGACCACCACGTGCTCCTACCTCCTTCCCCTCATTGACCTCCCACGTGCGACCAGCAGCACGCCTGCACACATCGTACAGCGGCACGCATTTCCCCTCATCGAGCTCTCACGCGTGGTCTGAACCGTGCTTGCATTCCACCCTCCTCTCCTCTTCGCTCGAGCACTGTTCATCTTCTTCCCTGAAAAGAACCCATCACCTCACGCCAACCTACTCCGCGCAGCCGCCTCATCCAGCCTCGAAGCTTCGTGCCATTGACGTCAATGAACTTGCCTCGACCTCACGAGCTCGACCACACCCTCGGAAGGCCGAAAGCAGCCCGCGCCCATCGGCGAGCTACCGCCACCATCGCTGGCCTTCATCATCGCCGATGAGACCACCGACGGCCGTTCGACGTGCCGTCACCGCCCACGCATAGCATTCATCGCGGCCAACCACCTCTGAGCTCCGCACACCGGACCGCGGCCTCCTTTTCGTGCACGCACAAAGGAAGCAAATGCTCTGCTTCATGTTATATTAATATTTACATTCACATGCCATTGCCACTCCTTTTATTTTGAATTTATTAATTAAATATTATGGCTAATTTATGCAAGTGACCTCCCTCTTTCTCATAAATGCCATTTCAGCATGATCTCTTATTGTTTTCTTAATCTGAAGGAGGATTTGGCTTGATTTCTTGACGAAATTAATAGTGAACATCGATTTTTGACCCTTGCAAGTTTGTAATAACCAGTGCCTCCTTATGGATATGACCCACTCTCTCGAGTAGTTTATTTTAATCAATACTTTGATTTGTCGATTTTCCACCACTTAGAAATACAAATGACAAATTATTTTAATTATCATCTTGTTAAGTGAAAATTGACTCGTCAGTGAGCTCCTGGGTGGTGTCATGGATAGTGCTATCTCGAAGCACTGGTGCCAGAGCTCCCTCAAGGATTGGTAACGGGAATGATGATCTCGACACATCTGGTGTAAGACTAAGCTGCAAAAAAGCATTGGGGAGAGAAAAAAAAGTTTTAAACCAAAAGCACGCCCTTATAAATGTTGGCTTTTCACAAGCACGGACACAAGGTTTTAAAGGTTATTGCAAATTCAAGAGCCAGAAAAATCCTGAAAACAAAAATTTTAATTCATCTAAATTAACAAGGGGTTGATCTGTGAATTTTTTAGAGGATATATTGATCCCATTTTTGTCTAATTTTTGGATCCGAAAGCAAATCCCGATGTTTATCCTTAACAAATCCCATACCTTCTGTGTTTGGATCAACCTATGTCCCATAATCTCTTTCTCCTCAAAAGTCAAAAAAATTAGATTTTCCCAAAATTTCGTTTTGTAAAAATTAAAGTTTTGCTAAGAGACTAGCAAAAGATAAGCATGGGGGTGTGATAAATGGCAGTTTATCATCATTCTTATGCATTAAAACAACTTAGCTCTTAGGATTTTGTTCCACAAAAGGGTTTTTGGGTTGCATTTAGGCATCAATTAGGTTAGGCATGCATTGCATTTTTTATTGTCTTTTGGAAGTGTTGTTGCGAGTGTTAGGGATATACAGATTGACAGATCCCTAAAACCCTAGCACTCAAGAAGGCAACTAGTGAAGGAAAGTCTAAACCAGTTGGAACTCAGCTCTATCCAACTCACCATAGCTGGAATCCAACTCACTTAAACTAGGGTTAGCTCATCCTAGCTCCATTCAGCTCATCTCAGCTGAATGGCAGCTTAAGAGAGCTCATCTTAGCTCACCTTAACTCAAGTCAGCTCAAATCCAGCTCCACTTAGTTGAGTTTAACTCATCTCAACTCCCATCAGTTCATTGGGAGCTCTAGCTAGCTTAGTTAAGTTGATTGGAGTTCACCTCAACTCAAGTCCAGCTACATCCAGCTCCACTCAACTCCAGCTAGCTGAAGATGACTTCATCTTAGCTCAGGAAGCTCAAGTCCAGCTCCCGGGGACTCAGCTTAGCTCAACTTATGTTGAGCTAAGCTATCTCAGCTACCTCAACTAGCTAGGTCCTCCCCGGGAGCATCAAACCTAGCTCACCTCAGCTCCTTTCAGCAGAAGCCAGCTTGCTTTAGCTTGGCTTAGCAACTAGCAAAGAACTAGCAAACTAAGCCAGCTAAAGTAGCTCCATGCCACCCTCTTCAGCAGTTGCCTACTCCAGTTCAACTCCAAACTTCTTCTGTCCAGCTCCTCCCCTTAAACCCTAGCTCCAATTGCCTCCTCCTCTACTCTATAACAAGCTAAGCTAGCTTAGCTTAGCTTAGCTAAGCTCCAGTTCCCTTGGCCAACCATCAACCCAACCTAACCCTAACTCCACCTACATAAGCTCCCACTTCAAGTCCACCTAGCTACCTACTCCTAATCCTAGTTGGTGTCACCACCTTCACCACCACCTTTCACCCCTCAACAACCACCAAAAGACACCAAAAGTTGGCACCAAACCTAATCCTAACCACCTCCCTTTTGGTGCCAACTTCATCCCCCATCTACACCCTACACCTATCCCCTCCAAGCCATATCCACCATCCACCTCACCCCCATTCTAGAAGCCTTCCCTTTGGCGCCAAACCTAGGCCCCCCTTCATGGTTGGCGCCAACACCTTGCATCCCTTAGCCACCATAACTACCCCCTACAAGTCCCTTGAGTTGGTGCCAAATGATCTCCACCATAGGATCCTTAACCACCATCCCAAATCCCATCCTAGCCATCCATTCCAAGAGCCACCTATACCCCCCATCCTACTCTATAAAAAGACCCTTAACCACCACCATTTTCCCCCTCCTCCATTTAGTGTAATTCCACCCTACATCCACCCTAACTCACAGACAAGGAAGGAGAAGAAGAGAAGAAGATTAAGGGGGCATCCTACCTACCCCCTTGGTGCCTTCTTCCCCCTTCTCTCTTCTTCCTTGTGCCACGCCAAGGAGGAGACTCTTTATATTGGAGGATGGCCACGCATTGGAGGAGATAAAGGTGGTGCATGTCCACCCTTGTAGAGCATATGGCACACCCCTTTGTGGGCTTGTCTTGGTGGACTTCACCTTGAAGGAGCTTTACAAGGAAGGAGTTGGACTTCTTTTCAAGCCCGGGAGCTACTAGGCTTTGAGTAAGAAGCCTCTATCTCTTCACCATCATCATCATCAGGAGGACTAGTGTTTTTACTTTTTGTATTTTTGATTTCTGGTAGTAGAAGCATTGTTAGTCGCTTTGAAACGGGTTTTAAAATCGTTGCATTGCAGTATAGATTGAATCAGTGTGAAAAATAAATAAAATTTATTACTCGAATGAAAATTCAACGTCGAACACAGAGAGCAAATAGGAATTCACACACTAATCTCAATAATGCAAATAAGCACAAGAATTTAAACCACAAAATGATATTCAATAAATACTATTCTGTCACTTTAGATTTTCAATGAATTCTCATGTATTTTGAGGCAATAAAAAGGTAGAGAAGCTAAAATGATGGTGATTTAAATCACCAATTATTCTCTAAGCACATATATCAAGCATTCAATATCTCAATAGTATCAAGCCTCAAATCAGACATCTGTTGGTAGGATCAGACATCTTAAATGTCTGATTCTACAGTGCTTTTCTTCTCTTCTTGTGCAGACTCTTCTTTCTTCTTTAGCTTTTCTTCTTCAACTGCTCTCTTCTTTCCTTCTCTACTTTCTCCTCATGCACGAACCTTCTTCCTTTTCTTCTTTCTTATGCACAAGGGAAGCAATCCCTACAACAACTAAGTGTCACAGAGAGCAAAACCCCTTAACCCCCGCTCTCTTTCTCTCTCCTGTTCCTCCTCTTCTCTCTCAAATCAGGTGGGCATACGGGTAATCAGTTCAAAGCCCAGACCTACGTGGCGTGGCTGCGGGCGAGGGCATGCGTGGGCACTTGCGAGGGGACCTCACCCCATGCTACTAAGGCAACGAGGCTATAGCAGGAATTCAATTTATGTGCCTATGTCACTTCGTCTGTTTTCGATGTGGGACTAATCCCACACCTCTTCTTCGCGCAGCTACAGGGAGACTTCCCTCTCCAAATTGAAGCAGCAGTGAGGTGTGTTGATGCTAATTGAGAGCCTGGAGACTTAGAGCACATAGGTCCGCACCACCTGGAGGTGATGCCTGGAGCAGAAGATGCAAGAACACCTTCTTCAAGGTTACGTGAAGCTCCGTCAATGGTGGAGAAGCCCTGGTACCTGAAATCCACAAAATGACCTTTCGGCCATGTTAAATGAGCTCAAAGGCTTCGTTGGATGATGGCGAAGGTGGTGGAGATGATTTTGTGGTGAGTCAAGGAGTGTGGCGGCCTGGTAGAGGCAGAGATGGCCGGAGGAAGTGGGTTTGTTCGACGGGTGTTTTGGGTGGATGGGAAGGCGAATAGATAGAGTGCTTTTGTACAGTGGAGCACGGCAGAGCTTATGGAGGTGATAGCGGTGCAATTCGTGCGGTGGAGCAGTGGTTGGGCATTGCCGAAGCTTCGCCGAAGCGGAAGAAGACGGAAGGGGAGACGTGTGGTCAACAGTTGTTTTAAGAGATAGAAATAGGGAAAAAGGAGGGAAGGAGAGGGAACGTTGGAACCTAAAATTAGGGACGAAAGGGGAAGATATTCCCACGCCGGTGTGATGGCCGACATAGGGAAGATGAACCTCCGAAGGGAGAGACGGCAAGGAAGAAGGGGCTAGGGCACCTCTGATGTGATCGTCGAGAGGCGGAGGAAGTCGAGGAGGAAGAAGATGATCCCAATTTGGCAGTTGGAAGGCCGTGGGACGACAGGGGAGGAGCTCACTGGAGCTAGGTCGGAGGAGGCCAGAGGTAGGGTTAGGAAGAGGGTTTTGTGGCCAAATCCTAGCTGAAGAGCACGACTGTGCCCTGAGGATCCTTTTATAGGGTTCATGAAGGGGTTTTGAGCTTGGAAGCCAAGCTTCCAAGCTAGGAAATGTTGCAAAAGTAGGAAGTTTTAAGATACCCAAATCTCTCATGCGTTCGCATGATAGATTGGGAAAGTTCTAGGGCACATGGACGGATTCAATGGGAAGAGGACTCCTCAAGGAATTTCCCTTCCAATTTTGGAAGGGATTGAGCGAGAAATCAGGGAGATCTTCCCATTTGAAGGTCGCTGGAGTTGTAGGAATAGGATTTGGTGCAGTGGGGACCTATTTGTGAAGAAGACAACAAACATAGGGGGCTATTTGTAAGAATTCAAAAGTTAGGGGCATGTGTGTGAAATAAAAGGGTCAGACAGAACCAAATTGCAAACTAGGTCAAGATGATCTCAGATTGGGTCCAAATTTTGGTACAAACCTAATTTTGACCCAAGGATTCTAATGGTAAAGTTAGATTTAGGTTTTGACTCGTTTGACTAGGTAATTTATGCAAAAACACAAATTAGGGTAAATGTCAGTCTGAGACTCTATTTTGGGTCAAAACAGATTCTGATGGTCAAATTGA
This sequence comes from Thalassia testudinum, assembly GCA_037157565.1. Classification (NCBI taxonomy): domain Eukaryota; kingdom Viridiplantae; phylum Streptophyta; class Magnoliopsida; order Alismatales; family Hydrocharitaceae; genus Thalassia; species Thalassia testudinum. The sequence continues at coordinate 63,793,560 of JAZHRO010000025.1, read as the reverse complement.
AGGTACCAAACCCTAGAGAATATTTTTACATGAATTTTAGAGGGATTAGGTGAATTTTATCCTGACCAGAACCTCAGTTAATTAAGTGGATCTATTTTTAAGGTTTCAGAAGTCATTTAATTCTCAAAACAAGCGAAGACCCATTTCTATCTATACTAACCCACTTGTTGGATATTTAAGACCATTTGACCCTTAATTACCCTTAAGAAAACCCGTGATTGTACTGCATTCATGATATGGTGGTAAAATTACAATTTTAACCCTATTTTCTTGTCTTTCTCTCAGAATGATTATGCAATGAATTACAGTCCTCTGGCGGTTATGTAGGAGCATTTATTCCTTGATAATAACTAAATTGAGCTTGTTATGCCTCATGATGGTGTTCCCATCAAGCATTCCTCTACTAGGGTTTTGTAAAACATATTGCTCCTCTAGTAAAGTTGACTTTTTCTTAATATTTTTCTCGCAATTTTACTTTTACCTTAGTATAATCATCCCCTCTATAATTACTCTAGGTTTCCACCTACCTAGGGTTAGCTTAGAGAAAGGAATTACTTGTCACTTAGGTTTTAGTTTAGTAATTTTAGGTGTTAGTCATCTTCCCGCCATCAAATCCACGTTGCTTTAGTTATTTCAAACTATAAAAATTGCATATTTGAAAACAACAAAAAGAAAGTTGATTTCCATTTCCAAGCAAGAGGTTCAATTTTGCAACATATTTCTTCCTTGGACGACCCTAGATACTTTCCTATCTAGGTTTACAAATTTTAAAAGTGAATCCATTTTTGTGCGTTGCAGCAACTTAAAACATTACTTTTACAAACCGTGCAAAAACACGATCAGGGGAATCGAGCCATCTTACTGTAATCATTGTATTTTCATGGAAGATGGATCCCGCCCTTCTTGCAAAATGCAAATGAGATTAAACCCAAATATGCGAGAAGTGATAAAAAAGGAGATAATTAAGTGGCTCGATGTTGGAATTATTTACCTGATCTTGAATAATCCGTGGGTTAGCCCCATTCAAATTGTACCCAAAAAGGTCGGAATAACCGTTACAACTAACAAGAAAGGGGAATCCTTTACCACCCATTCAGCTTCTACTTGGAGAGTTTGTATTGACTATAGGAAGCTGAACACAGCCACCAAAAAGGATCATTTTCCCTTGCCATTCACTGATTAAATCGTAGAAAGGTTAGCTGGGCAAAAGTACTTTTGCTTCCTGGACGGTTATTTGGGATATAACCAAGTCCCTATCCATCCCGAAGACCACGAAAAGACAACTTTCACATCTCCCTACGGAACCTTTGCATTACATAGAATGCCGATCGGGCTTTGCAATGCACCTGTGACTTTTCAAAGGTGCATGCTGTTCATTTTTCCTAACATGGTGGGAGACTGTCTTGAGGTTTTCATGGATGATTTCTCCATTTTCGGAGATTCTTTCAAGTCTTGCCTAGCTAACTTGGAATTGAACCTCCAGAGATGCATCAAGACACGACTGATCCTTAGCTGGGAGAAGAGCCACTTCATGACTCGAGAAGGCATTGTCTTGGGTCACGTGGTTTCTAATCAGGCTATTTAGGTTGATAAGGCTAAGGTGGATGCTATCTTTAGACTTCCTCCACCCACATCTGTGAGACAAATTCGATCATTCCTTGAGCATGTGTGTTTTTATAAAAGATTTATCAAGGACTTTTCGAAGGTTGCTTGACCCTTGAGTAACCTTTTGACCAAAGACACGCCGTTCGAGTTTGATGAATCATGCCATAAGGCATTTATATTATTAAAAATGGCAGTCACCTGTGCCCTGGTATTGCAACCACCAGTCTGGACAACCCCATTTGAGATAATGGCGGATGCATCTAATTATGCAGTTAGGGCTATCTTAGGTCAAAAAATTTAGAAAAAGCCCTCCATAATCTACTACGCTCGCAAGACTTTGGATGAGGCCCAGAGGAATTACACTGTTACTGAAAAAGAGTTGCTAGCCGTAGTTTTTGCTTTAGAAAATTTAAGTCTTATCGTTTAGGTTCTCACATTATCATTTACACTGACCACTCGACCTTGAAACATCTCCTGGCCATAAAGGATGCCAAGCCCCAGCTTATTCGCTGGATTCTGTTACTTCAAGAATTTGATCTTGAAATCAGGGACAAAGCCAGGGCACAAAATGTAGTGGCAAATCACCTATCGAGAATCCTAATTGATTCTCCCCATCCAGATATCCCTATCTCTAAAACTTTTTCGGATGAGATTATCCTTACAGTCTCGAGTATCCGAACCCCTTGGTTTGCGGATATCGTCAATTATTTGGTCGTTGGTCAATCCCCCAAGATTGGACCAAGCAACAATGGGATAGACTTATGTCTAAGGCTAAATACTATTTTTGGGATGATCCTGAGCTGTACCGCATCGGCACCAACCAGATTATTCATCGATGCGACTTGGAAAATGAGTTCCATAGTATACTTGAGTTCTGCCATACATCGCGTGAGATGGACACTTTTTCGGGAAAAAGATGATAGCCAAAATTTTGCAATTTGGATTCTATTGGCTGTCGTTGTTTAAGGATGCCCAGGAATTCTCAAAGTCATGTGCCTAATGACAGACACTCGGGAACATGGCTAAGAGAGACATGATGTCCTTAAACCCAATTCTTTCAGTCAAAATTTTTGACATTTGGGGCATCAACTTCATGGGGCCCTTCCCTCCATTTAGACACCAGTATATGCTGGTCGTTGTTGATTATGTGTCCAAATGGATTGAGGCAATCCCCACCTGGACCAATGACCACAAGGTGGTCATCGATTTTGTGAAGAAAAATATCTTCAGTCGATTCGGGATTGCTCGGGCAATTATCAGTGATGGTGGCACACATTTCACTCATGCCCAGTTTCGGAATTTACTGGGGAAATATGGGGTAAATCATCAGATTTCCACACCCTATCACCCACAGACGAACGGACAGGCCGAGGTCTCCAATCGGGAGATCAAAAACATTTTGCAGAAAATTGTAAGGCCTAATAGGAAGGATTGGACCCAAAAGCTAGATGATACTCTTTGGGCCTACTGTACGGCGTACAAAATGCCTATCAGTAAGTCTCCATTCCATTTGGTGTTTGGTAAGGAGTGTCACTTACCCGTAGAGTTAGAACACCGGGCATTTTGGGCCATCAAGAAATGAAATTTCTACCTAGAGTTGGCTGGGAAGACCAGAAAACACCAACTATCTGAGTTGGAGGAGCTGATAAATGATGCCTATGGAAATGCCATAATCTATAAGGCAAGGACTAAAACTTTCATGAGCAAATGATTTCATGTAAGAGCTTTGAGTTGAACCAGAAGGTCTGGCTTTTCGATTCTCGACTAAAGCTTTTCCCCAGTAAGCTTAGGTCTAAGTGGACCGGCCCGTTCATTATTGAGAGAATTTTTCCTAATGGGGTTGTCAAAATCTTGACCCAAAGACGGGTAATTCCTTCAAGGTCAACGGACAGCGTCTCAAACCCTATGTTGACCATGTGCTCCCTGAACCCATCTCAAACAAGGTTGCTCTCACCTTGCCCTAACCGCCGCTGGCCGAATATCGCCTAGCTGAAGGCACTAAACTCAGCACATGTAAAGGATGTTTTGAGCTGACCAGAATCTTACGGAAACCAGGTACTATTCTTCCAATTCTACTCTCTTGCATGCTTTCATTTTAACAATGAGGACATTGCATTAGTTAAGCATGGGGGGTGGATATCTTATGAAATAATCATTTTGTCAGCTGTAATAGTAATTTTCTATTATTTTATCCAAAAAAAATAGAATCAGGAGAAGAGAACTTAGGCATTAGGAATTGCAAACTTTAGGAATTGATACTTTAGGACCTGAATACTTAGACTCTTCAGGTCTTTGTACTTAATTAGCCTGGGTGTCCACTCAAATGTGGACTTAGTCTCGAATCCTCACCAAGTAATTTTATTCTAATTTGGCTAATAAATTGGGGTGATAAGTACATGACTTATCAACCCACCCTCTGATTTGAGGGGACTGTAAGTCTAAGCATCTACACACTATTGCTACTGACTCACTTTTCGACTGTTTCTTCCGAAATTAGGTTGCTAATGAACTTTCTAGGGTAATATGGCTGGCAAGTTATCGTGGGTAACAGCCCATTGGCCGGTTGTCCAGAGCCCAGCTACCTGACCATACTCATTCTACTGCTTTTAGGTAAATCTTAGATTAGGGAAGCCACCTACTTAGAAAAAAAATGGTACTCAAAATAAAAAATAAATAAATAAAAATATACAAAGAAGAAAATAAAAAAATAAAGCACACTTTACCGCACAAGTATGGCTGGCAAGTTACCGTGGGTAATAGACCATTGGCCGATTGTCCAGAGTCCAGCTCATAAAAAAATGCACAAATAATTCCCAAAACACTTAGGGATGAAGAGGGGAAGTAGAATAAACTGGGGAGATATACATTAGGGTTTGCCCTTGTGTTGACCCCATAAAAAAATTTTAAAAGTAGGGAGAAAGCTACCATTCGGAAAGATAAACCTTTAAGTAGAAACTCTTAAAGTCACCTAGCATCTTAGAAACCTGAAGTCTGTTTTAACGGCCACCAAGTGAGTCTTTCACTCTTTTCACAAGATGCTTAGCACTTAGAGTCCTTTTCGAGTCTTGGGTGAGTTGAGTAGCCGTAAAAAGTTATCTCGAAACTCTCAAACTCAAAAAGTCCAAAAAAATTAGAAAAGAAGAAAAAGCGAGAAAAAATGTATCTTCCCTTTTCAAATAAGGTGAGGGCATGGGCGGTTTGCATTCTGGTAGACACCCGAGCACTGTCAAGTTTTTGCAACCAAGTCTTGGGTTGAAAGTTTCTAAAGTAACCAACAAATCGTGCCTAAGTGATCAAATCCTAATTTTACTTTTATATATAGCATTTAGGTTAATTTTGCTAGGGACTAGCAAAAAGTAAGCATGGGGGTATGATAAACATGCATGAATTCATAATAAAATGCTTATTTATGGTTGTTTCTAGGCCTAGCAATGCATATCATAGTATAAATATTGCATAACATTCATTGCATTGCATGTAGGATAGTTTGTATATTCTGTATATTAATTCCAACATTTTATATGGCCAGGAGGCAGTGCGACATCTTTACGGGCCTCGGATGAAGAATCCAACCGTATGGTTGGGTCCTAAGCGACAATCGCAGTCTGTCAGAATGAAAATCACCCCGATCAGAGCTCTGTAGCATCCTCTATAAGAAGAAGGAGATGGATAGCCCAGATGGCTCCATGTGGCATCATCTAGGCTGCCCTACATGAGCCTAAGCCCCCAGCCTCACCTCAAGGAGAAGATTCCAGTTGTTGGATCTCAATCCAACGGTTGAGAATTGTCCAAACATCAATCGGCCTCCTCCAAAAGCATTTCAAGGAAGATCTAATCATGACAATTGGATCCTAATCCAACGGTCGAGGCCGCAACAAGCTAAAGTATCCACGCGACCAACCAGCTCCCTCACCACAGTAGCAACGCACCTGTTTCACAAAGAGGGGACGTGAGATCGAGCAGCGATTCGCTGCACCTTCTTTAGCGCCTGAAGAAATTGGACCGCTTGATCTTGATCGAGCGGTCAGTGTTGCACACACGCGAGGAAACATTTCTAGAAGATGTGCAAATGCACGCCCGGGCAGATGCACGCCATCTGGAGTGCTCACTTAAGTCGACCAAGCCATCATCCGTCATCCGATCTTCACGATTGCGCGATGCTCGCGATTCAAATCTCGTGACAAGCGTGATCCACACGCGCTCCTCAGCCACACAATCAAGATTGAACAGTAGAGATGCTTCCTCGACAAGTGGGCACGCAATTTGAACGACTACGAGAGCGCGATCTACGGGCACCCTCAGCCGTGCAATGGTTCATCCAACAACTGCCAGCGATGGGTGTGCGTTTGAATTTGCAAGCGCGCATGATTTCCTTGTGATCTTAGCCCTCCGCGCCCGATCCAACGGCTGATGATCTCCTCGCACTACGCTAGCTGCAGCCGTGCCTCCTCACGCCAGCCAAAGTGCTTGAATGTATAGCGACACCCCCGACGGGTCTTTAGCAACGTTTGAAATGTTGCTGAAGACCTGTGCGTGCAAAGCACCTCCATTCCACCACTATATAAACACCATGACCCTTCCCTTCCAAACCATCTCAACCTACTCTACTCCCACCTACTCCTAAGCTCTAGTAGCCTACCAAAGCTCCATTACAGCTTACTCCCAAGCTCCAAAGGCCTCCTATTAGTGTAATGTTCCTATACCCCACCAAATACTCGCCCTCCATCTCACCACCTTCATAAGAAGCCTTGGAGCATCCTCCCACCTCCATTCTGATAGAAGATCACCTCCAGCTCCTCATCCCCATTCCGAAGCCTTGGTGAAGCATTCCTCTACCCGGCATCCTCCTGCATCTCACCTCCATCGTCTAGCACCTCACCCTCTTCATCCAAGCTGCCACCAAATGCCGTTGTCTTGCCAAACAGCCAATTTGGGAGATTTCTTCTCACCCCTATCTCTTTTATATTTTAGCATATTGTAATAGACATTTGAATGGCATTGTGAAATATCATATTTTTTTCTCCACTTTGTGAAGTTATCTTGCTTGTCTTTTTATTTCAAAAACACCAAAAAAATCACAAAACCCTAAAACACCAAAAAGAAACAACATGAAGCGCGGATTTCAACGAAAGTAAACGTCGCCTCCCTATGTTCGACCTGGGACTCCCTTAGATTATCGATTAAAAATTGTATTTGATAACGTGTTTTGTGAACTACGACGATGGATTTCTCCTAACCCTAATTTTACTTCACCAAAACCCACTAATCAGCTATCACGATGGAATAAAATTATTTAATAATTGCTTACTTTTTGTATACGAACTATAATGGTCTCAGCATCGTAAGATGAACCCTTGGGAGAAACGTAGTAGCGTGGGAGGCAGTGGAACTCACGACGCAGACTAGCACTCCTTCAAGGTCCAGCAGGTTTGGGGAAGTCTCGCGCAGTCAGCTGTCCAAGCAATTGGCGCTGCGAGGCCTACAACTGCAGCAATTGGAAGGAAGATCTCTTACAGGCGTGCAAGCAACAATGGGTGGAACATTAGTCCCACCTCGTGAACCTGTGAGTGAGGTGCGCGCAATAAATTGATTTTATGTTCTCAGCTATTCGCCTCGAGACACACATAGGGTGAGGTCCCTCACCTATACATGCCTCGTCCGTGACTTCACCCCACAGATCTGGCAACCCGACAAGACTATCCTTCTGAGCACTCCTCACGTACCATACCCACGTCGGTGCGCCTGGACCCGGGCACGCGACTCGACCTGATTACCCGGCTCTGGGAGAGCGTACTGAAGAGTGATATACATAGAAAGAGATGTGGGTGTGGGTAGAGGGGTAGGTTTTGCTCTCTTCGGTTTATGCAGGGAAGGAGAAGGAGAAGTGAAGCTGACACGTAGTCGTAGAGGAAAAAGAGAAGGAGAGACAAGGCAAAAGGAAGAGGCGAAGCCAAAGAGAAGAGGAAGTCAAAGAGCTAAGGCTGTAGAAGGAAGAAGAAGAAAGAAAGAAAGGGAAAGACAAGCAGAAGTAGAAGAAGGGAAGCTGAAGCCAAGGGAAGCAGAGCCAAGGAAGGAAGAAGAAGAAGACCCGCAGAAAGAAAGAAGGAGAAAGACACTGAAGAAGATAGGCAAAGTAGAAGACAGAGGAAAATAAGAAGGAAGAAGAAAGGCAAGAGAGCTACAGAGAAGAAAGAAGAAGCACACGGCCAAAGAAGAACAGAAGAAAGAGAGGAAAATCAGAGAAAGTCAGAAGAAGAACAAGAAGCAGACAGGAGAAACATCTTTTTAAGAGATTAGACGTCCAATTTCTCTATTTTTGCCATAATTAACTTTTTTTTTTTTTTTGAAAGAAAGGAATGCTATCGAATCACCGATAGCAAACCAGGAGAGCTATTATTGATAGTAAAAAAATAATTTACAAGTTCGACTCCCAGTACTGTATGAGCCTCCAGCAAAAATTTACAATGTTTTCCACATGAGCTGGGGTCTCCTGAAAAACACACTCATTTCTAGCCCTCCATACCGCCCACAGAACCGCCACCATATGTATATAAGGCTTATTCCCATCTACCAGACAGCTCCACAAATTTCCCCAGGTGGGTAAGGACTCATTGCATACTCTCCTCCAAACATAATCAGTGATAGCACATGAAGAGAAGATATGATCTGTAGAATCATTATGCAACCCACACAAATAACAAAACTGGGTTGGGGTCCCCATCCTTCTGTGCCTCAGATCTCCAGTAATCAAACCATCCCTCCTGCACAGCCATAAGAAAATTTGTAACTTTAATGGTATTTTTAACTTCCAAAGCTTTTTCCCCATTTCTTCATCTTCCGCCATCCTGGAGGACATTATCAATTTGTCATAGGCAGCTGCAGTAGAAAAATTACCTTCCCATTTGTATGTATCATATTCATGAGGCATGGGTTTGAAAGCAGCAAGCTCTTGCATGAGACGTTCATTCTCTACGCGTGTTCTTGTTTCATGATTATTCCTCCCACCAATATTTAACAGCCACTGCTCCGAATCCACATCCCAATAATCAGCTACCACTGCATTTTTATTTGCTGCAGCAGCATAAGCAAGGGGGAACCTATCTTTAAGCGTCCCTCCGTGCCCCCAATTCTCCAGCCAAAACTTAAAGCTTTTTCCATCACCTAAAACAGATTTGAAAAAGTTCCAATTTTCCTTCAAGGCACGCACCACAGAAAGCCAAAACGGGGATGGTTTACTTGGGTTAAGACGATTTATCTCATCATTGGTACTCCCATAACTGTCCTGAATAATTTCTGTCCAAGTTTTTTTTTCCCCCTGCAGTAACCGAACAGCCCATTTCAACAGTAAAGCTTCATTGAATTCCTTAAGGGATCTGACACCCATGCCTCCCAGCTTCTTTGGTTTGCAAATTAACTCCCATTTTAAGGGTTGAAAGAAAGCCCCTTTATGGGAGGCCCCTTTCCAAAAGAATCTTTTCCGCATCACCTCCAGCTTTTTCCAAATAGAATTTGGAGCTGTCAGGACAGAGAAGAAGAAAACAGGAATCGATGTGACAACAGAATTCAGTAATATATACCTCCCCCCTTTTGATAGGTATCTACTGCTCCAGCCCTCCAATTTTGTAGCTATCTTTTCAAAGAGGAAAGACCAATCTGCTTTCTTCAGCTTAGAACATTTCAAAGGCAGACCCAGATATTTAATCGGTAGTGGCACCACAGGTGTACCAAGAGTGGTAGAGATCTCATTCTGTAAACCATCATTCATCCCAAAACAGACCAGAGAAGATTTACTTCCATTCAATCTGAGCCCAGAAACCTCTCCAAACAATTTAACCATATGTAACAAAGCCTGCACTTCTCTCTTCCCCCCTTCTACAAGAAAAATAGTATCATCAGCATACTGAAGTATAGGAGCTAGAGCCCTATGATTAGACATTGAATACCCCCTTATAAAACCATCCACAGCCAATTTGCAGGCAAACCTAGCCAAAGTATCCACCGCAAGATTAAAAATTAGAGGGGCAATAGGACAACCTTGCCTTACTCCACATTGGGGCTGAATCCAAGAACGGCACGGTTTACCATTTATCAATGGGGAAAAAGAGGCTGTCGTAATGCATCTCTTCACCCATTGAATCAATAAGGGTGGAAATTTCCTCCTTTTAAGGATCTCCCACAAGTATGACCAGCAGATAGAATCATAGGCTTTTGAGAAGTCTACTTTCCATAAGAAAGCCTTTGATTTTCTCCTTTGCCACCCCATTACAATTTCCTGCGCCACAATGAATGACTCTTGTAACGATCTCCCAGGAAGAAAAGCTGATTGAACAGGCATAATCAAATCCTTTAAAACCTCCCGCAATCTGTTAGCAATAACCTTACTAATAATAAGGTAGATGGAATTTGATAACGCAATGGGTCTGTAATCAGAAAAACTTTCTGCACTTGATTTCTTGGGCAACAAAAACAGGTAGGATTTGTTTAGCCTCTCAAAACCAGAGTTACCCACTTCAAACTCATGGATGACCTTCATTACATCCACCTTAACAACATTCCATAACTCTCTGTAGAAAAACACCTGAACACCATCTGGACCTGGAGCCCCTTCATTATTTAAATCTTTAATGGCCTTTAGCACTTCCTGTTCAGAAATAGGGGTCACAAGCATGCCACTCTGTTCATTATTTACACAAGGGAAATCCATTGCTGCCATCCTCCATGAACCTCTTGGAGTTGCCTTGGAAGCTTCTTTAAAAAATTTTGTTGCTTCAGATCTGATCTCCTTAACCGAGGTGATATTTCTTTCTTCAACTTTAATAGATGAAATAAGGTTGAATCTCCTTCTAGCACTGGCCGCAAGATGGAAAAATTTTGTGTTCGCATCACCCTCTTTAAGCCAAAGCTGTCTGGATTTTTCTCGCCAATCCATTTCAATTTTCAGGTCTTCATCCCTCACAATTGCTTGCATTTGCTGCCTCAATTGCTGCTCCTGTTGGTCCAAATTCAGCCTGCACTCTTTCATATCTAAATCCCTGATGACTGTCAAGGCTTCCTTCCTCTTCTGGTCTCTAATCAGGTTCACAGCCTGCCCATATTCTTTCAACATTTCACGCAGACCAACCAATTTTGCAGCCAACTGCTGTGTGGCAGTGCCTTGAACATCCTTGCTCTGCCACCACTGAGAAACCATTTGCACAAAGCCTTCTTCCCTAAACCAAGATCTCTTGAGTTTGAAATATGACCCCGTGTCTGCATTCACCCCACTGTCCCAAACCAAAGGCGTGTGGTCAGAGAACGGCCTATCAAGGCTCAAAACAACTGATAACTGAAAACTCTCTAACAAACTAGGACTGCCAAAGAACCTGTCCAATTTGGAAATCTGTCCACTTCCATTCCTCCAAGTATATTCCACACCACTGATGGGAAATTCAGTCAAGCCCATGTTCTGCACAGCCAATTGGAAGCCTGTTGAAGAACTGTCCATTCTCCCATCTGGATTGTCATCACCAGAAAGATAACAATTGAAATCACCCCCTAACAGCCATGGAGTCTCTTGCACTCTTTGATGCATTGCATAAAGTTCCTCCCACAAGCCAACCCTCTCTGCTGCCACACAAGGACCATAAATACATGATATAAACCATTCCATATCACCTTGGGGAGATTGACACCTGCAGGAAATTAAGAACCTATCATGAAAAATCTCAGTTACTGAAATGGCAGACTTTCTCCACCAAAAAGCCATACCACCAGACCGACCAGCAGCACCCTTAGCCACAATATCACTATGGCCAGATTGTTTGAAACAGTCCCATTCTTGACCATTCTCCCTCTCCAAGTGAGTCTCTTGTAAAAGGGCATAGTCTATCTCCCACTCAGAGAGATATCTACAAAGAGAAGCCCTTCTTTGCTTGTTGCATAGCCCACGCACATTCCACGACAAAACTCTCATTTCTCACTTGAAAGATCCCCATTGACCTTGCAACCCACATATTCTACCATAATAGATTTAGCAATATCTTGCTCCACAATAGGATGCTCCTTTCTTCTCCTTCGTAGCACATATGGAGATCTGCCCACGCCTCTCTTTTGTTTGGACCCACAGCCATACTGCAAATCAGTTGGAGTAGCAAACTGTAACTGGCTCTGCTCTTAAAGCCTCAACTCCCTTTCTAAACTGCCCAATTCCACACTGCAATTCATCTTAGACTCTACCAAATCAGTCTCAGTAACCTCTAAACAATCACCCTCTTTGACTATCAGAGCTAATCTATTTTCAGCAGGTGTTGCAGCATCTTCCATCAGGTCCTTCTCAGCCATAATACAATGGCAGTCCTCCCTCTTTTTGGGCTCAGGAACCTCAACTACAGGAGGACTCAGGTGCTGCATCTGGTTTGGTTCTTTAAGCCTCAACTCCCTTTCTGTACTTCCCAACTCCATACTGCAGATCATCTCAGAATTTGCCACTTCATTCTCAGCAACCTCCAGATAGTCACCCTCTTTTCCTATCAACACTGATCTAATTTCAGCAGGTGTTGCAACATCTTCCGTCTGATCCTTCTCAGCCATAGCACAAAGGCACTCCTTCCTCTTTGTGAGATCAGGAGCCACAGCTGCAAGGTTGCATCCTTTAAGCCTCAACTCCCTTTCTAAAGTGCCCAATACCACACTGCAGTTCATCTCAGATTCTGCCAAAACAGTCTCAGAAACCCCTAAACAATCACCCTCCTTGACTATCAGAGCTAATCTATTTTTAGCAGGTGTTGCAACATCTTCCATCTGGTCCTTCTCAGTCATAACACAGTGGCAGTCCTTCCTCTTTTTGGGCTCAGGAACCTCAACTGCAGGAGGACTCAGGTGCTGCATCTGGCTTGGTTCTTTAAGCCTCAACTCCCTTTCTGTACTGCCCAACTCCATACTACAGATCATCTCAGAATTTACCACTTCAGTCTCAGCAACCTCCAGACAGTCACCCTCTTTGCCTATCAACACTGATCTATTTTCAGCAGGTGTTGCAACATCTTCCATCTGATCCTTCTCAACCATAGCACAGTGGCACTCCTTCCTCTTTGTGAGATCAGAAGCCTCAGCTGCAGGGTTGCATCCACAGCTGTCACATTGTTTGCTCACCTCATTTTTGGTTCCAGACATTGGTTTCTCCGTAGGAGAATTATCTTGACAGCAATCAACCTGCCCAATAATAGCTAACCTAACAAGCCAAGAGGTGCCCCCACATCTGATAATGATCGAATCTGGAAGTGAACCAGCATTAGCAACTTCCACCTCAATTCTTAACGACCTAATGTCTCCATCTCCAATCAGAACATTAGAACCATCACAGATTGATGCACAACCTGCTAGCATCTTGGAGACAACACCCTTTACCCGCAGGTGCAGTGGTAGTCCAGAGATCTCAAGGATGACCCTCCTGGAGGACACTCTTTGTGGAGGCCGTTCAGATAGTGCCCCATCGAAAGGAGAGACCATTCTCCAGATCACAATGAAATCTTTAAAGATACTTGAACGAAATCTTAATCTCTCAACATCCAGCATGCCCAAACCATACACCAAGAATCGAGAAGGGGATAATAGAGCAACTTTCCAGCCCGCAGACAAAAGATCTAAGGACACTACCAGGTTCTGAAGCATTTCGATCGAAGGCCTACCTGACATGATCTCCCCAATCAAAGCACCTCTCAGTGTGATCTCTGCAGCCGAGATCTCTTTCATAGATGGGATCTCAACTTCAATTGTATGCCTACCCAAAATCGGTGGTGGTGGCGGCCGAGGTTCATTTTTGACCCTCCAAACAGGACGTGAGACTGCCCGCCATTGTCGCAAAGGGAACCTCCTAGGGCACAAATCGCTTTTGTGTCCTTCGCCCCTGCACTCCAAGCAGATCTGAGCATTCTTACATATCGCAGCCACATGCCCCCTTTGTCTGCATCTGAAGCAGAGAACAGCACCATTCTTCCGCCTCCAAGGACGTCTTTGAGAACGGTTAGACGACCTAAAAAACCTCTCCTGCCACAACCGCTCTCTTCTCCTCCAGGCCCTTGATCTCCACGTCTTCCATTCATCTTCTGCGCCTACCCTGGATGGATTCGCCCCACTACCTCGCTCCGCCCATCGCCGATCGCCCACCACTCGCCCTCTCCATCGCCGATCGCCCATCCTCCTTCCTAAGGCCAATATATTCTGAATTAGGTTTTGAGTAACTCTAAGTGTTCAATTACATTCTTGAGATTAGTAATAAATTCCATTTGCTCCCTGTGTTCAACCTCGGATACTTATGTTTTCGAGTAATAAATTCTTATTTATTGACAACGCTTGGTCACCTATACTACGACTGTTAAAACACGATCAAGCCGCGTGAACATTTTGGCGCCGTTGCCGGGGAGCAACGCATAATTTATCACTAGTCTCTACATTCTTTTTTATCATATTGAACACTAACTTTCCCTACTTTGCTTTGTTGTGATCTTGCAGGTATTTCACGAGAAGATCCCTCCTGCAAGTCAACTACTCCAGGGCAGGTAATTTCTTTTCTTCCTTAAACCATCACCTAATCCTTGAAAGACAAAAGGAAGAAATTAATTTAGGAATCAATTGCCTTCTTTCTATAGTAATCACCATCTTTAAGGCAAACGTTTCTTGATTTTGCGAAAATTTTTCAAATCTTCTTGAAGTTGGAGTGATTTTTTTTAGATTCTATCTGACAAAATTCCTGTGCCTAATAGAAATCACGCTTAATCTCCGCGGACAACACACTTCTTGTTTTTAAGTCCAAAGAGAACCTTTTTCAAGAAGAAAAAGAGGATTGGAAATAGAACCAAATTAGGGTTTTGGTGTTGGACCCGAATAGGTTGTTAATATGATGATTTTATCGTTGAAGTGTGTATAGTGGTTAACCTAAATCAGACCTAACCATCTCTTTACAAAATTTTTAACCTGGCCTACTTGATTTTCTCTTGGGCACTTTTAGGCCCAGGGTCGAACTCAGGGAAGTGGGGTTACAAGTTAAGTTTCTACGCCTTTCCTACAATGAGTCACTTTCGTTCGTTTATTGTGTTTTTGGTGTTTTTCTATTTAGATTTTTTTCTGGTAATCTTTCTCCTTGAGGCACACCCTCAAAATTAAGTTCTTGGATTTGAGCCAAAACAAGGTTCCAAAATGGGTCTTGCTATTCGCAAGACGGAGTACCTACAAGTCGAAGATTATCTTTTCTCTTTTATATATTTTTTTTATCCTTTTACTAGTAGGAAAGCGAAACAGAAATAAAGTAAATATAGTATATATATATAGGTGTATATTATATATGTATAAAGGGGTGGGGGTGGAGGCGGAGATGGAGTGTAGCACGGTGTCGAGTCGGTCGTTGTCTAGAAAGATGCAACCAACAGGACGAAGTGCCACGTGTAAGGCAGATTGGTGGAAGATGAATGCGAACACGCTTTTTTTTGTACGCGTGTATCGGGGAATATCAGCAACTGGTGTAAATATTCCCACGATACCACGTATGGTAAGTAATGTGAAAAAATATATATATGTATATATGTATATATATATATATATGGTTATAAATATATAGGTATATATATATGTAGTTATATATGTATATATATAAGTGTATATGTATATATATATATGTATGTGTATGTATATATAACTATATAGAGGTATATATATATGTACGTATAAGTATATAGTAATATATGTATATATAGATATATATGTAGCTAGATATATATATATATGTATATATGTATAGTTATATAGATATATGTATATATGTATGTATATATAAGTAGGTGTGTATATATGTATCTATACTTAGTTATATAGGTAATAATATTTATATAGATATATGTATATATATATATATATGTATATAAATATATGTAAGTATATATACGTGTATATATATATATATAAGTATATAGATATATATATATATGTATATGTATGTATATAGACTAATACATAGTTATATAAGTACTAATATATGTATAGATATATGTATATATATATGTGTGTGTATATGTATATAAGTATATGTATATATGTAAATATATATGTATATATATATATATAAGTATGTAGATATATGTATATATATATGTATGTATACTAATACATAAGTATATAAGTACTACTATATATATAAATATAAAATATATATATATATATATGTGTATAAATATATGTATATATATCAATATATATATGTATACGTATATATATATATATATATATGTATATAATAGTGTATAGGTGTGTGTGTGTATGGAAGTGTGAGTGTATGTGTAAGTGTCGGTGAAGAGAGTGAGAGTGTTGTGAGAGAGAGAGAGAGAGGGGGGAGAGAGGGTAGAGAGAGAGCGCTGCTGTGAAGAAGAAAAAAAATGTTTAAGGCGTCTGCAGCTTCAGGCCTGCCGTCTGGAGGCTTCCACGCGTGCGCAGGCGCATATGCGCGCAGAGGACGTGTGCTGAAGGGAGTGGCGTGGAGAGGAGGGGCCATAGCGCACAGCACTGCGCAGAGAGGTGTACGCGGAAGAGTGAAGCGGGTGACTCGGGCGCACGCGAGTGAGTAGGGCGGGCGAAGGCAGGCGTACGTGGGCTGGCAGACGCGGGGGCGGGTGCGAGCAACACGGGGCGAGACGCGCGCATGGGCAATCGGCGGTAGCGGAGCACCGGGTGACCGAATAAGTGAGAAGCTTTCCGATCACCCCACTATAGCCACAGTGTTCCACAGACTGGCGTGAACAGTGGCTACAGTGTAAGGTCACGCTGCGCAACCAGCAGCGGGAGGTGCTGTGAGTACGGACGGCTCGGCGCGCGCGGTGGAGTGGCTTCGGCTGGTGGCTTGCGGGCGGAAGGTTGCGACAGAGTGTGCGGAGAGGGCTGCTGGCGTGCACGGTGGAGGACGAGGCCGACCTACTGCTTGCACGGAGGCTTACGGGTGCTGCTGGGGTGCTTGGCCGGCCGCTGCAGAGGTGCGCAGTGGACGGTTGCGGGCGGAAGCGAGAGCGCGACAAGGTGAAGAAGCAGGAGGTGATGGTGCCTGCAGGCGTACGCTGGAGGCGAGGGTGCCTGCAGGCGCGCGTGGAAGGGGCTGGGGCTGCTGCTGCTGCCGCTGAGCTTCGAGCTTCAGACCTTGAAGCCTACGGCAATGGCTGAAGGTCTTCAAACGATGAACCAAGAAAAGAGCCACCACACCCACCGGCTCTT
The DNA here is from genome assembly GCA_037157565.1 of Thalassia testudinum. Taxonomy (NCBI): domain Eukaryota; kingdom Viridiplantae; phylum Streptophyta; class Magnoliopsida; order Alismatales; family Hydrocharitaceae; genus Thalassia; species Thalassia testudinum. The sequence continues at coordinate 63,776,727 of JAZHRO010000025.1, read as the reverse complement.
TGAAGAGCTGGGCGGTGGTGGTCTCACTGTGGTGGGTGTGCACCACAGTGAGGGCTCTTGTCTGCCGGGTGTCTCCTCGGAGGACCGGCGTATGGAGGGAGAGGGAGGAGTGGTGGCCTGGAAGGGGAAGAAGCTGCGTGGGTTTTCTCTTGGCGTTGGACCAGGCTGGCTTTGCAAAGGAGGACCCGTGGCTTTTTTATAGAGGAAGAAGCCATGCACGGCCATGCCCTGGCTGTGCATGGCTTATGCATGGCCTTGGCAGGGAGAGGCAACGGCAGGGAAGGGCTGGAACAGGGAATGGCGCGAGGAGAAAGGTGTTGTCCCATGCAGCCGTGGGAAGAGATTCAAAATCAAATAAAAATAAAAAGATGGTGAATTTTGTGAAGCAGCACTTGAGGAAAGATGTAATCGCGAGGCCATTTTATTTCACTCTCCTCCCCTCTTAATTAAATGCATGCATGCGTGTATTTTTGCAATGCAACTATGGAGACTTAATATGCATTGGTAATGCTAGGAAATAGCACAAGACAGCACAATTGAAGCGTATTTTTGCGGTGCAATTAGGTTTCTACAGTAAGGCCTTGGAGTGCTACTCACACAGCCTGTATAAAAGGAAATGAACCCTCCCACATAGTGTGCCACCCAAGCCCTTGATTGAAGAGATCTAAACAAGACAAACCCTAAGAAAAATTGAGCTCTAAGATTACTTTAGTGACGCTTGCAGCTGTCACTAATGGCTCATGCACGCCAGCAAAGGAATTGAAGGCGTGAATCTTCAGCAACAAAAAGGGCAGATCTATAGCGACGTTTACAAATGTCAGTAATGACCCAGATGCGAAGTTGTTCTTCCTCCACTATAAGGACCTACCCACCACCATTCCAAACCATCTCTTCCTTTCTTCCACTCACCACCTCTAAGGCTCTAGAGAAAGCTTGTCCCAAGCCCGGGATGCTCCTCTGGAATAGAAAACCAAATAGTTTTCCCTCCCCTCATCCCCATTCGTGGAGCATCCCGTGGTCGTCCTCTCACCGTCCTTCGGGAAGAAGATCCTCGTCGCAATGCCGTCCTACCCCATCCTCCGTCCTCCGAATCCGTCCCCGTTCGTCCCGCTCCTCATCGCCTTCTTTCAGGCGACATTAAAGCAAGTCGTCCTCTAAGCGACTGTCGAGGGGGATTTCTCTTACCTCATTCTATCTTTTTTCGCTTTCGTAGTGTATATTTTCTGCTTTTGTAGTTGTAATAAACATTCATTTATAAATAGATGATTGTTTCTCTCTCTCTTTCTCCCTCTCTCTTATATTTTTGCAAGTAGATAAAGTTTTCATCGACCTAATCTCTTGCATGATAAAAATACAAAACAAATTTAGAAAAGATAAAAACGACCAAAAGAGATAAAGCGAAGCACAGGTTTTATAAAACCAAGCATTTGCCTCCCTGTGTTTGACCCGAGACTCACTTTTTGAGTTTCGATTATAAATTTTATCTGATAGACACGTTTTGCGAGCTACGACAATGAGTCCTCCAAACCCTGATTTCTACCACGCAAAACACACCTCGATCAGTTACCTCAACCCAAGTACAAAAATGGGTTTGTTACAACCCAATGAGCAAATTCTCAAATACAAATAAGCACCGGTGTAAGAAAAATAAATCTTACAACAAGAACCTCAACCTCTCAACAATATATATAATAATATTACCGAGTAGAGAGCCTAGAATGGATGTGAATTGCCTTGAAACATGCGTGAGAAAACACGTCAAAGTGTTTGCAAAAGCATAGAGAAATCTGATAGCTGCAAACTATTTCTTCTTCTTCGAATATGGTGGAAAATATGAAAATCAAAGCTCTAGAATTTCTCTTATGTTTCTTATGTGTCTTGTGTGCAAACTAAGAGTCCAAGAATCATTTTATAGAGATAGGACCTCAGAGAGTCGTCAAATAGACATTGAGATTTAATTCCCAACATTCACATTGTCAGAATAAATATTCCAGCCATTCTATTTTGAGCCAACGGCTAGCTAGTACTAGTACTAAAGTATGAGTATCAGTACTTGTTGCTTCCAAATTTGGGTTTCAAACTCTTAACACAAATTTGTAACCCACTTGTATCGGTACTGATCATGAGTACCGATACTCATTCTCTCCAGTACCGGTACTGATCATGAATACCGATACTCGCGGGGTACAGGTTTGTTTCTTTGAAAAAACCAAACCTATAACTCACATGTACCGGTACTAAACTTTAGTACCGGTACTTGTGGGTTAACAAGTACCTTTTTTAAGTGATTTAATCAATTACGTTCTTTGAAAATGATCGCAATATTAATCCTAATCTATCTCTAATTATTTTTACGATCTAAGCTATATTTTTTTGTTAAGAGGCATACATTCTATAAATAAAACAAACCTAAACTAAAAAACTAAAGGTCGAAGATCATCTTCTTCTCCTCAACTTATCCTTGTCATCTTGTCATCATCTTCTCTTTCTCATCATCATGCCTTCATCACTTCCTATTTGCCTTGATCTTCACCTAAATCTGAAAAGAACTCAATTGCAAACATTAATCCATAATAATTTTGTTAACACCAAAAAAAGATGTGGAACAAGGTTCCAACAAATGCCACTACCTTCACTGTCCTCCAGCGATCCTCGTGGACTATCTGATTGGGGTCTAGTGCCCGTGTTCATGAGTTTCAAGTCTCGCCGTCGTCCCCTGTCGCCGCCGTCATCTCCAACTCCGTCCACCTTGCTCCAACCTGCTTCGGCCTTGCTTCCATGCCCAGGTGCTACAAACTCAACCCAAGGGCGTATTTGCAGCAACAATTGAAGGCACCAGTAGTACCAACACCTTCAATTCGAACGATCTTAATTGCTGTTGTGTGAGAGAAAAGGGGTGGGACATAGTCCCACATTGAAAGTGAAAGACCAGTTGTAGCATCTAAATTGAATTTGTGATCTGTGCTTATCTCCCAAGTCACGAGGGGTCGGGTCCCTCTCACATGCACTCGCACACCTCGCTCACCCCCATGCCCGGTGAGTTTGGACCCCTACCTAGATCCGACAACCCACCTATATGCTCGATTATCCTCGGGTCTGAGAGAGAAGAGAAGAGGAGAGATCTATGAGGAGGAAGGGGGAGGGTTTTGCTCTGAGATTCATATGCATGTGCTGAAGAGGAGGCTAACACTTAGCCTCTAAGAAGGATTGGCCTTGTGCTTGTGAAGGCTTAAAGAAGAAAATCCCTTTAGAATTGTTGTGCTATGAACCTCTGAGACTCTTGTGAGAGCCTTGTGCTCTGTTGGTGCTGTGCCCCTTTTGATAAGGCGTCTGATGCCTTATTCTATCGTCTGTGGCTTTGAGGTTGATTTTGCTGATGCCATTGGAACATTTAAGTACCTAAGTTATCTGATTGAGAATATTATTGGATTATTTGAGTAATTTGAATATGAGATATGCTTAATTAAAGGGATCTAAATGGTGATCTAAATCACCACTTTTTAGATTTCTTCTATTCTTTTTCTCTCTATATTTTTTGAGATACATTGATTATATTTGATTATCAATCTGACAAGGTTTATTCATTGCATATATGTTATTGTGCTTAATTTACTGTGCACATTTATTCTGAATGAAGATTAATGCATAAATTCCATATTTACTCCCTGCGAACGACCTCAAACTCCAATTAGATTCTGAGTTTTATAAATTTAAGTGTTTGTTGTGGAATTTAGGAGTACTACAACGAACGCATATTAAATCTCCTAATTTGCCTACAACATTTTGGCATCGTTGTCGACTTGCAACGCATAATTCACCATTAGTCTTATCTTTCTTAATTTATCTAAGCACTAACTTACCCTATCTGTCTTAATTGTGATTTTGTGAGGTACATCACCAAGAGATCTTCTGCACAATCAACCACTCCTGAGGCAGGTAAAATTTCTCTTTTTCCCTAATCAACCTCCTAATCTTGGGAAGAGGAAAAAGAAACAAACAATTAGGATTCACCTACATTATTTTCTTAGTAATTATCAATTAAAGGCAAAGTCTCCTAATTTGCGAAATTAATTTGATATCTGATTGAAGCTGAGATGATTTGATTAGGATTCCCCATCCTAATTTCCTGTACCTATTAGGGATTTACCTTAATTTTCTAAATATCTTGGACTACACATTTTCTTGTTTGAGTCCAAGGTGTTACATTGAGATCAAATTGGACTTGAAATAGAACCAATTAGGGTTTCCACTCTAGGTTTTGAAGTGTTAGTACACATTTGCTTGGATTAAAGGAAATTGATCTTTCCGCATTTGTGTGCTACCCAAGCCTTTGTTTGAAAAGATCTATTCAAGGAAAACCCTAAAACCAAGCTCTAACTTCACTTGAACTATAAAATTTTGGACCTAATAACCTGAGAGTCAATTCATGGTGATTTTGGGTCTTGGCTCAAATTTCATCCTCCATCTTTAGGGCAGGTCAGGTGAAGTTGGTCTACTTTTTGGGCCAATCAATCTCCAAATTAGGTCACAAATTGAATTAACTTCTAATCAAGTGAAATTGAAGGCACAAATTAGGATTAAAATTGGTAGACTTAAGGTCTCAATTCACACATTCCGATCTAGTTGGAGCTGCAGCGACAAGGAAGGTCAAGTGGGGGAAACCTTTTAACCTGTGGGGATGCTCTACCATGTAAGGGTCATTACGGGGCTTTTCCTTCCTGGTTGGCCAAGAACTTCTCGGGGATGTGGATTTTTGATTCAGAGGTATCATCCGCCTCAAAACAAGCCTTAGTCATCCAAAATTCTTTGAGTGCCTTGATTGGGTCCAATTCATATCTAGTCCCTCATCTATTCTTTAGAGCACATACACAGGAAAGGTCCGTAGGTTTTTGACCTAGAGGCCTCCATTAGAGTTGATCTTCTTGGGGATTTCTGGTCTGATTTGATCGATTCAATTTGAACCTGAATTTAATTCTACATCTTGATCCACCACCTGATTTGAAAATACAACATGACAATTTAGGAAGAATATTTAGGAAACCTGAATCGCAAATGAGCATAAAAAAAATGATTGAGGATGCTCTTAGACATCATGATGAATATTACAAAACCTTTGATCCATCTAGGCACATTCAGGTTAATGTTTCAAAAATAACAACCAACATTATCAATTGTGTTGCAAGGATATTGACACGAATGATACATGGTTCAACTCGGGATGATCTCTTACTAGAATATATTGAATTGGGGAAATTACATAGCAATGAGTATCTACAATGTTGGTCAAATCCCCCACTTTTGTAAAAACACCAAGGTCTCATGGAGGAACGTGGAAAATTACTAAATATGGTGTATAAAGCCATCAATCAAAAATACCCATACATCCCCTCCAAAATTAATAAGAAACCTTGGAACATCATTAAGGATCAACATGATTTCCCAGGACCCGGGTTAGAAAATCAAGGTTGTTGTGGACTCACAACCCAAATGGAATCAGATTGAAATTTTTTGCAAATTGACATACCTGATCATGATGATGGTTGGGAGCATCCAATGGAATGTGTTCTTTATTCTGAACCAGCCTTAGAGAGCCATGAAGCTAGTTCATCATGCCCTGATTTCCCAAACACCTATAGTAAGCTTGAATCAGAACCTCTCGAGGATGTAATTCCCGAATCTTATCTTGTTAAGGTAATCCTTGAGAGTAATTCTGACATCCTAGTAGAATCAAGTCCAGATTCTAGTAACCCAATTCTTACCTTTGACATAGAATCTAGATCTGAGCCTATTTGGAATGATCAAGAGGCCGAATGTGATGAGAATCATATTTTAGATCTAAATTATGATTATGGGCCTATGTTTGATGATTACACCTCTCCAAACTCCTCAGAAATACAAATTGATTTTTTGCAAGCCACATCAATTTACGATATAGAAATAGAGGAGTTGGAAGAGTTGGGATTTGATTGGATCTACCCTAGGAGCCAAGAACCTGAGCCTATGCCAAATAAGGATACCTCTTTGAGCATAAAATTTAAGACTAGATTAGATCCAAGTCAGGTTGTTGAATATACGCATCATGATTTGTTCCATGATGGAAATCTCGATCTGAAATTAGGTTTAGAAACTAATCTTCGCAAATTCTCCGATGATTTCGAATCATACTTTGATTTTGGAGAACCTTTGTTTCCTATTGATTTTGAGCCAATTTACGACCTCAGTATCCATGACCCATTCTTTGATTCTGACCCTTAGGTCCCTAATCCCGAGATCATTGATTCAAAATCATGTTCCATTGAGTTGGAATCTTTCTGTTATGATCTGCAGGAATCAGAAATAATAAGTGCCAAGAGTGTCCACAATCCAAAGTTCGAATCTTTCACTTACTCAGAATTCCATGATCTTATAAGCACTCTTTAGGCATTTACATTTGATTTGAATGAACATCAAGAAGACTCTCTAAAGGAACCTATCTTTGAACCATTTCTAGAAGAGCCTTCTCCATACCAAGATTTTGAAGAAGCTACACCTTCCAATCCACATATAGAGCCCTCCAAAATCCGATCCCAACCCTGACCCACCACCAAAATCAACTTCTACTCTGATTCACCTTTCTTTGATCCAGTTGCATATGATTCACCTCAATCTTTTGATTAGGTATCGAGCATTGATCATATTGTTAATCACTTCTTATCCTTCTCCGATCTCACCCATAAGGTTCCTACATCCTCTACAGATCCATTTTCTTTTGAGGACCCTTACTCTGATTAGGCTAAACCGATTCAGCCAAACCCCCAATTATCATTTGCACATCATTTTGAGCCACAGTATCTGGTGGGCTCCATACTTACTGATTCACATCCATCAACCCACCAAACTGATTGGGTTTGGTCTGCATTATCAACTTGTTGATCTGAACAAGCATTTGGTTGGACCAACCAGGCAACTTATCAAGGTGCTTGTTCTACAAAACTCCTCTGATTTGATCACCCCTTCTCCTTGACCACCTTCTACTCGACTGAAGGCATTGAATTTAGCACTTAACGGGAGGCAACCTGTCATTCCAAAAATCTAAGACCCTTTTGATCATCTTTTGAGTTACACTCCTACTGCACTTTTGAGTTCAACTTTAGAATAGCCGACTCCACCTTTGGTACTTGTATCAAAGCTTGAAATCATTCTTAACAGCCATCCTGACCCATTCACCCACCTTTCGATCCTGTTCTAAACATTGAACCAAACTGAATTTGTACCCTCCTACTTTATAATGAGGACATTGCATAACTTAGGCATGGGGGGTGTTAGAGTGCAAATATATGGAAATTCAATTCTTTGAGGGGTTCTCACAAAAAAATACATATTCAAAATTGATTATAAAAAAATGAAAAAGAAAAAAAAATGGAGAAAGAGTATGAAATTTGAGAATTGATTGTAAATATTTCTTGAGGAGGAAACGAGGAGGAGATTCAAATATCAACAAGGAGCAAAAATCAAAAACAAAAATGATAGTTATAGCAATTGATTATGGAAATTACTTAAGTTCTAGACCTAATCAAAAGAAAAACTAAGTCCTGAAATGCTAGCGATAAGGAGATTAGTATGAGTGCTGATCTTAGGCCTCTTGGGCTTATTTTAGAGCTTAAACATTCACGTATTCGTTAAGATCTAGATTAGTCCACAAGAGGTTGAGGAAAGTGCGAAGCTAAAGTAATAGGTCTAAGGCTTAGGGATTATTCGACCCTATTGCCTGCCCTTTAGTTTGTGGGACTTGGTAACCTAAGCACCTAAAATCACACACTAAGTCTAGCTCAGTGCACTTAATAAAGAAAATCATGCCAAAAGTGTTTTGTTCTAAAAAATCATCTCAAAGATCTAGCTTAGGAGCAGCTCGACAACACAAGTTGATTAGATGAGTTCTCGGTATGGAGAGGTGGGAAATTCCCCTCGAAGATGCGTAATAACATATCATCTCCTTAGTGCTTGTCTCCTAGGATATCTAAATATCCAACCAGGGGCATGTAAGCACCTTGTACTGGTTCAGGTGCCATGGGTGGGATTATCCCAAAATGTCAATTACTAGATCCTGAATTTAGCTATAGAACGCCATGGGCAGCACTGTCCTGAAGTGTCGAAAGCTAGGGTTCTGGGGTTTGCCATGGGTGGTGCTATCTCGAACCATCGAAAGCTAGGGACCCTTCGAGGATTGATGGTGGGGACAAGGAATCCGATACAGACCATGTTTTGGGCCAATTCGAGGTTGGATCTAAGGAAATTTAAGAAAAAGAGAGAAAAACTCTCCAAACGAAAAATCCTTCCATCTCTCTCTTACAAAAATGCATCAACAAACTGAACTTAGACATGCTACATTCTACGCACAAGTGCTTTAACCAGTGGTGTCAATGAACCTCTGGGTAGTTTTTGATGTCCCTAGAAACCTTCGCTGTAAACTCAAGCTGAATCTAGTTAGGTCTGGATCTTGATTGATACTTGAGTACCTCTAGGCTTATTGTTGGCATTCTGATCTAATTTCCAGAGAGTGGCACAAATCAGGCATTTGAACTTAAAAGCATGGTCTAGAGTCTAGTTCTTTCCATAAGATTTTGCTAGGGATTAGCAAAAGCTAGGCATGGGGGTATGATGGTTACACCATCATGAGCCATAACTAGCTTTAGTTAGTCATAATCAAGTGACAAATGCTCCTACATAATCGCCTGAGAGACATAAGTCCATTCAAGTCCATTATGAGAGAAAAACATTAAATTAGGGTTAATTTTACAGTTTTAACAGCATACCATGAACACAAAATAACCACGGGGTTTGTCATGGATTAGTCTAAAGAAAAATGATCATTAAAGTCTAATAAGTGGGTCCATGAAAATAGAAACAGGATTTCACACATTTCAAGAACAAATACAACACCCAAAATGGTCAATATAAAATTCATATAAATCTCCTAAATTTCATAGAAAATATTCCTTGAGGTTTGGTATCCTTGATTTGATCATTTAAACCTATTTTGACCGTAAACAGAGTCAAAGATAGATTTCTGCCCTAATTTGGGTGTCTTTGCAAATTTTCCAGTCAAACTTAGTCAAAACTAAAATATAACTTCACCATCAGATTCCTTGAGTCCAAATTAGGTTTGTACCAAAATTTAGGCCCAATTAAAGTCCATCTTGACCTAGTTTGCATTTCAGTCCATTTAAACTCTATTTCTTTCAAACAAGCTCCTAAATATCAAAAATTCTTGCAAATGGGTCCTAACTTTGCCATCTTTCTTACAAATCTGCCCCTGCCGTCATTAAAGGTCAACCGACCTCCAAGCCAACTTTGACCACACCTAAACCTATTTAAATCATCATTAAATCCCACCAAATTTGGTGGGATCGATGTTCACACGATGAGGAATTGTTTGGACTAGATTTGGGACTCGGATCTTGCACAAAAAGCTCATACGAACACACGAGATTTATGGATGTTTTTTCTCCAATATCAAGCCTTGTAGAAGACCTATCCGTGTCCAGAGCTTGCTCAAAAGCTCTAGAACTTGATAACATGCTCCTTAGCTCGGTTTAGCTGCAATTCGCAAAATCTCCCTCTCCGACCACCTCCATCGCAGCTTCGGTGACTCTTCTCCCTCCGACTTCCCCATCCGCTACCACATACTATAGGCAGCGAGATCATCTTCCTCGCCTTCCTCCGCTCCTCACCAGCCACAGCAGGAGCTCCCATACCCCCTCGTCATCGCTGCTTCCCTCACCGGAGGCTTCACCATCTCCAATACCGACCAATCAAAGCTGGCACCTCCCTAGCCCGTTCGTCCAGTAATTTAGGTCTTAACCACTCCCCCTTCTCTTGAAACTCTTTATCTCTTTCTCTCCCTATTTCGACTAACCAATCACCTGTTCTCCCTCCGTCTTCTTCCGCTCCAACGACACTCCGACGATGCCTCCACTCCACAATCCACCAAACTCCACGCAACCACCCCCACAACCTTCATCGTACTTCTACCAACCCTCTATTTATTTTGCATTTCACCCACTCAAAACCTCCACCGAACTCACCCTCCACCACACACCATCTCCATTTCCGTCAAGCCACTACAACTCTCTAAACACCACAAGGACACCACCACTACCTTTGTCGTCCTCCGATGATTCTCCTGGACTATTTGATTGGGTCCTAACACTCATGTTCGTGAGTTTCAGGTCTCGCAGTCGTCGCCTATCGCCGATGTCATCTCCAACTTTGTTCGCCTTGCTTCCATACCCAAGTGCTGCAGACTCAACCCAGAGGCACATCTGCAGCAACAATTGAAGGCACCAGCAGCAGCAGCACCTTCAATTTGAGCGATCTTAGCTGCTGCTGTGCACGAGAAAAAGAGGGTGGGACATAGTCCTACCTTGGAAGTGAAAGAGCAGCTGCAGTGTTTAAATTGAATTTGTGATCTGTGCTTATCGCCTAAGTCACAAGGGGTCAGGTCCCTCTCACATGCGCTCACTCACCGTCACGCCCAATGAGTTTGGTCCCCTGCCTAGATCCGATAACCCGCCTATATGCCCAATTACCCTCGAGTCTGAAGAGGAGAAGAAGAGAGATCTATGAGGAGGAGGGGGGAGGGTTTTGCTCTGAGATTCATATATGCATGCTAAAGAGGAGGCTAACACTTAGGACGTATTACACTTAGGCATAATACACTTAATCTTTGACATGATAGACCAAGATCTCTCCTAACTTAGGAGATATTTTTGTACCTGAGGCAGTAGTACAGGATTAGTTGCTTTGCCTCTGTTTAAGAGTTTAAGAAACCTTGGCTTACACTACACAAATTCGAGAAAGACCAGATGAACATAAGTCTCAACCTTAATGCTTATTAGGGAAGGTGGAGTCCTTACCTGTGCATGCAGGTATACTCTTTGTCTCAATCTTTAGTCTTGTGTCTAGGAGAAGCTCTTTCCACCAAAGTACTCACCCACCAAATAAGTGTGCTCCACCAAATAAAGTTGAAGGAGACATATTGACATTTGCTTTCAGAAAAAGAAGAAAAATCAAGAAAAAATTAGAAAAATGAGAAAAAGTAGAAAAAAAAGAAAAAGTCAAAAAGAAAAGAAATAGACATTCTTTTGACTAAGTCAGTATGTTCTACAATTCCAGTTGTAAATATATGTATTTCTACCAAAAAGGTTGTTTCAGGGTGCATTCCTATTGAAGTTGTGAAATCGCACTTTTGATTTGATTTAAGTCGTAGTATAGATGCGAAATCCGTTTCAACAGCAAAATTTATAACGAGATGAGGTGAGTCCCGGTGGATCTCTGGGAGGCGTGGTTTTTGCGAATTTGATTCTGATTTCTTTTTCTCTCTCTACTTGAGAATCACAGTCAAGATTCACTAGTCGCATTCATTATGCATAAAACATGTACATGAGTCAAGTAGATAACAAACGTGAAAGTATGCGTCTTGGTGCGCACAACTTCAACTAACCGATGGCAATTAATAGAAAACTCGTTTATCGTTAGGTCCTCGATATCTTCTGGAACTGACATTTTATTCGCATAAAAGGAAGACAATTCCAATAAAGATAACAAAACTTCTATTTCATAGAATCATGTTTTTACAATTAACTCTAGAGGAATGCTTGTGCAAGAAATTTAAAACAACTAAATCTACTCTAACAGAAGAGAGATGCACACATGGAACCCATAAAGAGTTTATGCATGTACTCTAGAGAGGAATATCACTACACTACTAAGCAAGAAAGTAATGTGAAAATTAAAATACGAAGAACAGTAAACCCTCAGAAAAAATGGGGCACCAGAGGTGGTCTCTGGTGGCATTGCGGCTAGAGGTGGTAAGAGGGAAAGAGGATGGCCAAGGTGGTGTGGCTGGCCTCTTGAGAGGTGAAGGTTCTTGCTCTTGGATGTGGAAGGTGATGCTATGGAGGAGATGAAAGTGGTGCTCGTGAATGGAGGTGGAGTGGTGGATGGCATCCAAGATCAAGTAGATGGATGTGTAGCCACAATAGGTGGCTTTTTATAGAAGTGGAGGCCCCTGAGCTGGCATTGGAAGAAGCCTCTAGAAGAGAGCTTAGGTGGCGGCTAGGTGGAAGAAGAGTGGGTCTCCTTAAATGCACAATTCATGGAAGAGGTTGTGGACTAAGTGGACTTGCTATTCTTAGGGTTTTAGGCTCTTCAAGTGGCACCACCTATGAAGTGTGGCTGCCACTTGTGAGGTGTGTGTGTGTGTGTGCGTGACCTAAGTGGTTGGGTGAACCACTTGGGTGGTAGCTAGGTGGTCTAGGCAATTGGGTCTAGGTAGGGTCCTAAAAATAGGTTCATACAACCTATTACTAAAGTGGTAAATGTAATTAAACTCTTCAAGAGTTTAATTGGGTGAATGTGTGTGCAATTGGGAGAGATAATTCCCAATTAGGTTGTGTGTGAGTCAAGTGGACTCTGACTGAGTCCAATTAGACTTGCATGGGTTGAAATTAGGGCTTAATTGGGCATCATGAGTCCAATTAGATGAGTAAGGTTCAATTGAGTTTTATTGAGTCAATTGGGCTTAGTAAGAAGCTAATTAGGTTCTTAGGAAGGACTAGTGTTGGTGTACTAGGCTTTAGGTGTCTGTAATTAGGTTTCTTAGAGTGTATGGTAGGTTAGCTAGGCCTAAAGAAGCAAAATGTAGCTTCAAATTCCAAATCAACAATTGAAGATGACCTTCAGACACCTAATTAGTGGATCGGACGACTTATACTTCAGAATTGGAAATCTGATGGATAGGTTTGACATCCAATACTGGATTAGTAAAGGCGTCAGGTTCTGTTCGTGGGTTCTATAGAAATTAGACATCTAGCACACTATCTAGACGTCCAGAGGTGGGCTAGAAAGATGGTTTAGGGTATTCTAAGCTAAATTGACCTAATGGAAGGGTGGCTTAGGTATGGGAAGGTGGATAGGGCTATCCTAAGGCTAGGGATAAGTTCAGAGATGTCCTATGCTCTTCATACTTTAATTCTAACATTAAATCCCTATAGGTAGTATAGGATATCTCTCCCATACTCTCTATCTTCAGCTTTTTTAAAGCTTTAATCCGGGCTTCCGTTCCAGTTATGCTGTAACTCCGACCTCTATCCATTTTTAGGCTATCTCCTAAGCTTCTTATTACCTGCAAACCAAATATTACACTAATCAGTACAACATTATGCCATTATTTCATGAATATCTAAGTAAAGAAGTAAAGATGCAAAATATGCAATTAATTCATGAATTACTCCTAAGTTATGCTAAGATCTAACTTAATTCAGGCCAGTTAAGTCTTATGATTGCTGTGCAATGTCCCCTATTCGTCATGAAATGCGTAAAATATTATTTCTATCATTGTAGTACGAATCATGTCAAAATAAATAAAATAATAAATATTTCGGTAAGTACCAAGTCATTCGCAGGGAGGCAAAATAGGATTTTTAAAGCTCTTCGTACTAACTAACTAATCTAACCTAATGAAAGCATGGAAGTAGAAACCAATTATTCAGAGAATCAGATTTTTATTACTACTTGGAAACAATTTTCAAACTAGGAATTAAAACAACTATGACAAAGAATAGAGAGAGAGAAAATAGATGAAGGATGGCACTGCTTGTGGGATGCTTGTGTGAAGTGCGGCAACACTTCAGATCCAGAGTGCCGGGAAGAAGATTGGAGAGAACTTGCTGAGAGGGAGAGAGGCTGGAGATGTGTCTAGTGGGAGTTGCCTCTCAACTGGGGGCTCTGGGGCTCTTTTTATAGCTTCAAAGAGGGGTAAAACAAGTATTTAGGCCCCCAAAACTGTGCAACACCTTAGGTACGATGAAATCCGTCGTTTGGGAGATCAACAGATTAGATTACGCCTCAAAACAACCTTCATAACACCTTAAACGTGTGGAATACAACGGATGCCGCCATGTGGCGGACGCTCAGCCACCCAATCCAATCTGTGCTGCTCCTCTCATGCCCTTCCTCACTGATAAACACGCATAAATTCATGATAAAATGCTTATTTATGATAGTTCCTAGGCCTAGCATTGCATATCATAGTATAAATATTGCATAACATTCATTGCATTGCATTTAGGATAGTTGTATATTGTGTACACCAATTCCAACATTTTATATGGCCAGGAGGTAGTGCAACATCTTTACGGGCTTCGGATGAAGAATCTGACCATACGGACGGATCCGGAGCAACGATTGCAGTCCGTCAGTACAAAAATCACCTTGTTCAAAGCTCCGTGGCATCCTTTACAAGAAGAAGAAGATGGACAGCCTAGATGGTGCCATGTGGTGCCATCCAGGAAGCCCTACACAAGCCGCAGCTTCCCCAGCTTCACGCAAGGAGTGATCCCAGCCGTTGGATCTGAATCCAACAACTAATAAGCACTCTTCATCACCCAGCCTCCTTTAAGCACCTTAAGGAAGATCTGATCTCAACCGTTGGATCTTCATCCAACGGTCAAGGCCATTGCAAGCACTAAATGGTTGCATGACCATCCGGTGCCCATGCCCCATTGGTCGCGAGCTCGTTCCTCAAGGAGAGGCGTAAGTTCGAGCTCTAATCTGCTAAGGCCACAGTAGCGCCATCCAAATTGAATTGCTTGATCTTGATCGAGCGGTCAACGTTGCACACACGCGAGGAGACACTGCTCGACGATGCACAAACGCACACCAAAGTAGGCGCGTGCCATCTGGAGCACTCATTTAAGTCGACCGGGTGTTGTAACTGTCATCCGATTGTCACGATCACGCGGTGAGCACTATTCAAATCAATGAAGGCGCGATCTGCGGGCGCCTCCCAGCCGTGAAATAAAGGATCCAACGGTTGGGATCGCAGATGCCAGCGGGTGCGGGATTCAAATGTCATCTCCGCATGCCTCCTCTTCGCGATCTCAGCCGTCCGCACCTAATCCAACGGTTAGAGATCTTCGTGCACTGTGCCAGCTGCAGTCGTGCCTCCTCATGCCAGGAGAGGCGCTTGAATGTTTAGCAACACCCCGACGGGTCATTAGCGACGTTTTAAATGTCGTTGAAGACCTGTGCATGCAAAACACCTCCATTCCTCCACTATATAAACCCCATGACCCCTTCCCTTCCAAACCATCTCTACCTACTCTACTCCCACCTACTCCTAAGCTCTAGTAGCCTACCAAAGCTCCCATAGAGCTTATTCTGAAGCTCCAAAGGCCTCCTATTAGTGTAATGCTCCTATATCCCACCAAATATTCATCCTCCATCTCACCACCTTAATAGGAAACCTTAGAGCCGTCGTCCCACCTTCATTCGGGTAGAAGATCACCTCCATCTCCTCATCCCCATTCCAAAGCCTTGGTGAAGCATTCCTCTACCCAGCATCCTGCATCTCACCTCCATCGTCCAGCACCTCACCGCCTTTGTCCAAGCTGCTACCAAGCGCCGCCATCTCACCAAACAGTCGATTTGGGAGATTTCTTCTCACCCCTATCTCTTTTATATTTTAGCATATTGTAATAGATGTTTGAATGACATTGTGATATATCATATTTGTTTCTCCACTTTGTGAAGTTATCTTTCTTGTCTTTTTATACAAAAACACCAAAAAAATCACAAAACCCTAAAACACCAAAAAGAAACAACACGAAGCGTGGATTTCAACGAAAGTAAACGTCGCCCCTGTGTTCGACCCAGGACTCCCTTGGAGTTTTGGTTAAAAAATGTATTTGATAACATCTTTTGTGAACTACAACGATGGGTTCTCGAAACCCTGATTTTACTTCGCCAAAACCTGTACATCATTTTGGTGTCATTGCTAGGGAGGCAACAGAATTTGCTTTCTTGTCTTCCATGTTTCTTTGCATTTACTTATTATTAACCCGCTTACTTCTGATTTACTGTCTTGCAAGTATTTTAGCAAGGAGATCCGAGTGCGGTAGACCGAAATAAAGTGCGAGTAGAGTAATCTGTATGTCCCCCCACATTCCCCCCCCCCCCCCCCCCCCCCACTAGTTTCACTTTCGCCACATCCATAACTAAGACCTAATCTACTTAGGTGTTTGCATAAACCCTAGGATAGAATTTGTTTGTCTTGTTTGTCACCTCCACTCATCTCACCCTTGCATATTATAAAAAAAAACAAAAAGATTCTTCTTATGGGACAAATCAACATACACCCACATTTGAGGCACATAACCTAACTTGATTTTTATCTACTCAACCAAGATTCCGACCTATGGAACTGGTACATGCAAATGAACACATAAAAGAGTAAAAATCAAACCAGGTTAATCATCTCTACATGCCTAATTGGTGGTGCATCTGGGTCACTTGTTTGAGCTATTTGGACGGCACCACCCAATTTAAAAACAATTCATTTTGTAGCTGCCCCATAGGATTCAATATTTAGGTCAAGCCAGGCACTCCATATTTCTTTTTGATTTGTAAAGGAAAACACTTGAACTCGTGATTTCAAACTTGGTTTGCCTCCGAGAAATTTGGTTGAATCTACCTAATATTTAAACCCTAAAAGCTACTAAGCAAGATTCAAACCCTAAAACTCACTTCATCATCAATAATCTTGCTTGAAAACTTTTTGGTTGTGCACATGCAGACATTTTCAACGAATCATTAAGGGCACAGCCCATTAAGGGCTCATCACATTCCGAAAGCACTAAATATTCCAAGCCTAACTAAAATTGATTAGATGTTGGCCATAAGGACTGATTCGCTCTTTGGGTCCCAAATTGAGATTGTTCACAACTAACCTGCTTATACTAATCAATCTGATGTCTAGCTAGGGGAGTAGCGTCAAACGACCGTGGTTGGGGGTATCAAAGGAACCGGAGGCGCAAGCCAAAGGAAGAACCTTCTCCCCAACCCCTCCTAACTGGTTGAATTGACTGGATACAAGTAGAGTAAATCGTCTATAATCTTAAGATAGATTCTGAGAGTCTATAGACCTTTAGGCTACCCAACCTAAGGACAGGCTTGTATTTTTTGTGTTGCAGGGTTCCTTCTCTTCCCCATCCTTTCGACTTCCTTCCAGTGTATGCTTGGAAGGAGGTCATTGAACCCTCATTTGGAAGAACCTTTAGACCATTCCCAGAGGCGGAGGTCGAGTTATAGCCAAGCAAATCCCATGGCTAATCGACAACCACCTCCCCAGCTCTAGAACCAGCAGGAGCTGATTCAGAGGTAGTTGGAAGAATCACAACAGATGCAGCAATGGTTCCAACGAATGTATGGTCAGGGTGCTTGGCCCTTGAAGTATTTCTATGATCCTTCAAACTATGGGGAATGTCCCAGCATCATGATTCCCACCGGAGATGTAGAAATCAAGCCCCAAGTCTTAAGTTTGATTAAGCATTTCCATGGGCTTGGCTCGAAGGGTGCATTCCAGCACCTGAAGGATCTAACCACTTTGGTTCAGACCACCAAAGCTAGGAATGTGAACAAAGAGCAGATGATCATGAGGCTCCTTCCCCATTCTCTCAGGGATAAGGCCACACATTGGTACCGGAGCATTGGAAGGCCGATAGAAACATAGGCTACTCTGAAGTCAGCTTTCCTGAAGAAATTCTTCCCAATCGGATGGACCAATGCCTTGCGACGGGCGATTACCACTTTCACCCAGCGGCTGGGGGAATCATTTCATGGTGCTTAGGAGTGATTCTAGGAACTTTTGAGGAAGTGTCCACACCATGAGGTGTCGAAAAGGCAACTCGTGTAGATATTCTATCATGAGTTGGTCGAACAACTCCATAATCACGTGGACGCCTCCTACAGAGGTAATTTCCTCAATAAGGATGCAGATAGCGCATACAACCTGTTTGAGGAAATGAGCAAGAATTCAATTAATCATGCCTCCATTGATGCCTTCAACCGATCCCAACAAACCAGGTCAAATGTTAATGAGATCCAGGATTCTCATTCATTTGACATGGAATTGATTTGTAACAAGCTTGATAAGATGGACTTGGTTGCTAAAAGAATGGAAGAATGGATGTCTAGGAATTCGGGAAACACGTCTACACCCACTCAATCCCAGAATTCGGGATTTCATTCCTCACAAGCTCCCACGAGGCGGGAGTTCGTGAACCAACTTGAATCAGCTCAACCTATGAGCCAAGATTTCTCGAAACCATATGGGTTCCAAACAGAGGCCTTTGATTCCAATTTTTCTGATCCTTCCTTCTCTCCATCCTTGCCCTATGACGATGCGTATGCAATACAGGAGAATGCTAGGTCCAATCGTATTCCAACACTTATAACTCGGGTTGGAGGAACCACCCTAACTTCTCCTAAAAAGGTCAGGGGCAATAGACCCAAACACGACCCAGCAACTATGCATCTCAAAGACCTATGGGTTAGGGTCAAGTATACACCTAGTTGCCCCCGAGACCGGTTACTCAGCCACCTTGAAATGCCCAACAATCTGCAAGGCAGGCTAATTTAAACCGACAGATGGTAGAATGCAAGGGTCCATGCTTCAGCTTATGCAGCAATGAAGACATCATTGGACAACTTGCTATCCGGGTTTATTGCTAACACCCGACAACCTGGATCTCTACCATCCCAACCTGTACCCAACCCACGTAATGTGCAAAATCAAGGCAATAGAGCCCAAGGGTATGGAAATCAAAGGGACCCACACGCACATGCTCAGGTGGTTGAGTAGGGCCCCTCCTCTTCTTCTCCTGGATACATGACCAATCAAGGCCCTCAAATCTTCACTAACCTGCCTCAAGACCCGAACCCATACGCCTTTGCAAACTCTGTCACCTTGAGAAGCGAAAAGCAAACCCAGGACCCTGAATTACCTTCCAGAAGCTAAAACCCTAGGGAACTCGAGAGAGAAATGGAGGAGATTGAAGAAGACAATAAGGCGCAGGGACCCAAAATTGAAGACACCACCCACATCCCATTCCCTAAAGCCTTATTGAAAACTAGGAAGAAGAAAACCTTAGATAGCAACGAGGAGCTCCTAAATTTATTCAAGAGTGTAGAGATCAATATTCCGCTCCTCGATGCTATTAAGCACATCCCAACTTACGCTAAATTTCTGAAAGAACTATGTACCCAAAAGCGTAAGCCGAGAGAATCGACCCCAAGGAAGGTGATTCTCTCTGAGCAGGCAAGTTCTATTATCCTGCATCACCTTCCTCAAAAGAAGAAAGATCTAGGTGCCCCTTGATTTCATCCGTCATTGGGGAGTACACTTTTGATAGGGCACTGTTGGATTTAGGTGCATCCATCAACCTAACCCCTACCTCTCTTTATGAGAGGTTTAGGTTAGGTGAACTTAGGCCAACCTCAGTAACGCTACAATTAGCGAACCATTCGATCATCACACCGAAGGGCGTAATTGAGGATGTAATCGTCAAGGTCAAGGACTTCTATTTTCCCGTAGATTTCTTGGTCCTTGACATGAATGTACCTAACAATTTGAGAAACACGGCCATCATTCTGGGGCGCCCATTCCTAGCTACCGCCAAGGCCAACATAAATTGTGAGAGCGGTAGTATGGAAATCGCCTTTGGGGATGAGAAGCTAACTCTTGATATTTTCAAGTTGATAAAAGGATTTGAGGATTGTGGATTCATTGAGGAGCTCGAAGACCATGATTTCGATATGGAGACATCTATGTCCATCAATGTACTCGAGGACTACACTGGACTTAGCGAACCTAACCCACAACCTTCCGTGGCAGACTTGCCACATCCTGAAGAGGCTGTTGATTTTGTTCATTCCCAGCCTCTTTCACTGGATCGTCCTAATGAATCTTCATCAGCATCCTCCCTACCCTCTATACTAAACCCACCTCAGCTAGAATTGAAACCATTGCCTAAAAGTTTAAAATACGAGTCCTTAGGACCTAAGAATACGCTCCCTCTAATTATTAGTGCTGATTTGTCTAAGGAACAAGAATTAAGATTGATTAAGGTCCTTAAGAACAATAAAGAGGCAATTGGTTGGACCATCCACGACCTTAGGGGGATCAAGCCATCTTACTATAATCACCGTATTTTCATGGAAGATGGATCCTGCCCCTCTCGCAAAATGCAAAGAAGACTAAACCTGAATATGCGAGAAGTGGTCAAAAAGGAGATAATAAAGTGGCTTGATGTAGGTATTATTTACCCGATCTCGGATAGTCCGTGGGTTAGCCTTGTTCAAATTGTACCCAAAAAGGCGGGACTAACCATTATGACTAACGAGAAAGGGGAATCCTTTACCACCTGTTCGACTTTTGCTTGGAGAGTTTGTATTGACTATAGGAAGCTGAACACAGTCACCAAAAAGGATCATTTCCCCTTGCCATTCATTGATCAAATCCTAGAAAGAATAGCTGGGAAAAAATACTTTTGCTTCCTGGACGATTATGCGAGATATAACCAAGTCCCTATCCATCCCGAAGACCAGGAAAAGACAACTTTCACATGTCCCTACAGAACCTTTGCATTCCATAGAATGTCGTTCGGGCTTTGTAATGCACCTATGACTTTTCAAAAGTGCATGCTGGCCATTTTTTCTGACATGGTGGGAGACTGTCTTGAGGTTTTCATGGATGATTTCTCCATTTTCGGAGATTCTTTCGAGTCTTACCTAGCTAACTTGGAATTGATCCTCTAGAGATGCATCAAGACATGGTTGGTCCTTAGCTGGGAAAAGAGCCACTTTATGACTCAAGAATGCATTGCCCTGGGTCATGTGGTCTCTAATCAAGGTATTGAGGTTGATAAGGCTAAGGTGGATGATATCTCTAGACTCCCTCCACCCACATCCGTAAAGCAGATCCACTCCTTCCTTGGGCATGTGGGTTTTCATAGAAGATTCATCAAGGACTTTTCGAAGGTTGCTCGACCCTTGAGTAACCTTCTGGCCAAAGACACGCCGTTCAAGTTTGATGAATCATGCAGCAAGGCATTTGATTTATTAAAAACGGCAGTCACCTATGCCCCGGTGTTGTAACCACCGGTCTGGACAGCCCCATTTGAGATCATGGCTAATTCATCTGATTATGCCGTCAGGGCTGTCTTGGGTCAGAAAGTAGATAAGAAGCCCTCTATGATATACTACACTAGCAAGACTCTGGATGAGGCCTAGAGGAACTACACCGTTACTGAAAAGGAATTGCTAGTCATAGTCTTCTCCATAGAAAAATTCAGGGTTTATCTTTTAGCTTCACGCATTATCATTTACACCGACCACTCGGCCTTGAGAAATCTCTTGGCCAAAAAGGATGCCAAGCCCCGGCTTATTCGCTAGATTCTATTACTTCAAGAATTTGATCTTAAAATCAGGGACAAAGATGGGGCACAAAATGTAGTGGCGGATCACCTCCGAGAACCCTAATTAATTCTCCTCATCCGGATATCCCTATCTCAGACACTTTTCTAGATGAGACTATCCTTACAGTCTCCGGTATCCGAACCCCCTGGTTTGCGAATATCATTAATTATTTGACCGTTGGTCAAATCCCCAGGATTGGACTAAATAACAACGGGACAGATTTATGTCTGAGGCCAAATATTATTTTTGGGATGATCCCAAGCTATACCGCATCGGCACTGACTAGATTATTCGTAAATGCATCCCGGAAAATGAGTTCCATAGTATACTTGAGTTCTGCCAAACTTCTGTGTGTGGCAGACACTTTTCCGGGAAAAAGATGACGACAAAAATTTTACAATTCGGATTCTTTTAGCCGTCGTTATTTAAGGATGCCCAGGAATTCTCAAGGTCGTGCGCCTGATGCCAAACACTCAGGAACATGGCCAAGAGAGACATGATGCCCCTAAACCCGATACTTCCCATCGAAATTTTTGACATTTGGGGTATCGATTTCATGGGGTCGTTTCCTCCTTCATTTTGACACCAGTATATTCTGGTCACTGTTGATTACGTGTCCAAATGGATTGAGGCAATCCCCACCTGGACCAATGACCACAAGATTGTCATTAATTTTGTGAAAAAAATATCTTTAGTCAATTCGGGATTCCTCAGACAATTATCAGTGATGGTGGCACACATTTCACTCATGCCTAGTTTAGGAATTTACTAGGGAAATACAAGTTAAATCATCGGATTTCCACACCCTATCACCCTCAGACGAATGGACAGGCCGAGGTCTCCAATCAAGAGATCAAAAACATTTTGTAGAAAACTGTAAGGTCTAATAGGAAGGACTGGAAACAAAAGCTACATGATGCTCTTTGGGCTTACCGTACGGTGTACAAAATACCTATCGGTATGCCTTCGTTCCATCTGGTGTTTGGTAAGGCGTGCCACTTACCCGTAGAGTTAGAACACCAAGCATTTTGGGCCATCAAGAAATGTAATTTCGACTTAGAGTTGGCCTGGAAGACCAGGAAACTCCAACTATCTGAGTTGGAGGAGCTTAGAAATGATGCCTATGAAAATGCCAAAATCTATAAGGCAAGGACTAAAGCTCTTCATGACCAAATGATTTCACGTAAGAGCTTTGAGCCGAACAAGAAGGTCTGGCTTTTCGATTCTCGACTGAAGCTTTCCCCCGGTAAGCTTAGGTCTAAGTGTAACGACCCATTCATTATTGAGCAATTTTTTTCTAATGAGGTTGTCGAAATCTCTGACCCAAAGATGGGTAATTCCTTCAAGGTCAATGGACAACGTCTAAAACCCTATGTTGACCACGTGCTCCCTGAACTGATCTCAGACAAGGTTGCTCTCAGCTTGCCCTAACCACCGCTGGCCAAACATCGCCTAGCTGAAGGTACTAAACTCAGCATGTGTAAAGGATGTTTCAAGTTGACCAAAATCTCACGGAAACTAGGTGATATTCTTCCAATTCTGCTCTCCTGCATGCTTTCATTTTAACAATGAGGACATTTCATTAGCTAAGCATGGGAGGGTGGATATCTTATGAAATAATCATTTTGTTAGCCCGTAACAGTAATTTCCTGTTATTTCATTCAAAAAAAAATTTAGAATCAGGAGAAGAGAACTTAGGCATTAGGAGTTGTGTATTTTAGGGATTGATACTTTGGGACCTGAATACTTAGACTCTTCAGGTTTTTGGACTTAATTAGCCAGGTATCCACTTGAATGTAGACTTAGTCTTGAGTCCTCACCAAGTCAATTTATTTTTAATTTTGTAAATAAATTGGGATGATAACTACATGACTTATCAACTCGCCCTCTGATTTGAGGGGATTTTAAGTCTAAGCATCTACACACTATTTTGCACTGACTCACTTTTTGATAGTTTTTACAGAAATTGGGTAGCTAATGAACCGTCTAGGGTGGTATGGCTGGCAAGTTGTCGTAGCTAATAGCCTAATGGCAGTTTGTTGTAGCTAACGGCCCAATGGTAGGTTGTCCAGAGCCCAGCTACATGACCAAACTCATTTTACTACTTTTAAGTAAATCTTAGATCAGGGAAGCCACCTACTCAAAAAAAAAAATTGATACTCGAAAAGGAAAAAAAGAAAAAAATAGACAATGAAAAAAAATAGAGAAAGGAGAAAATAAAAAAATAAAACCACACTTCACTGCACGAATATGACTGGCAAGTTACGGTGGGTAACAGCCCATTGGCCGGTTGTCCAGGGCCCAACTCACAAAAATACATAATAATTCCCAAAACACTTAAGGAAGAAGCGGGGAAGTAGAATAAATCGGGGAGATATACACTGGGTTCGCCCTTGTGTTGACCCCATAAAAACATAAAGTAGGGAGAAAGCTACCGTTCGGAAAGATAAACCTTTAGGCAGAAACTCCTAAGGTCACCTAGGGTCGTAGAAACCCGAAGTCCATTTTAACGGCCATCTAGTGAGTCTTTCACTCTTCTCACAAGATGCTTAGCACTTAGAGTCCTTTTCGAGTCTTGGGCAGGTCGGGTAGCCGTAAAAAGTTATCCCGAAACTCTCAAACTCCAAAAGTCCAAAAAAATTAGAAAAGAAGAAAAAGCAAAAAAATGTATCTTCCCTTTTCAAATAAGGCGAGGACTTGGGCAATCTGCATTCTGGCAGACACCTGGTCACTGTCGAGTTTTTGTAACCAAGTCTTGGGTTGAAATCTTCTAAAGCAACCAGCAAATCGCGCCTAAGTGATCAAATCCTAATTCTACTTTTATACACAGCATTTAGGTTAAATTTGCTAAGGACTAGCAAAAAGTAAGCATGGGGATACGATAAACACACATGAATTCATGATAAAATGCTTATTTATGATAGTTCCTAGGTATAGCATTACATATCATAGTATAAATATTTCATAACATTCATTGCGTTGCATTTAGGATAGTTGTATATTATGTACATTAATTCCAACATTTTATATGGGCAGAAGGCAGTGCGACATCTTTACGGGCTTCGAATGAAGAATCCAACTGTACGAATGGATCCAGAGCAACGATCGCAGTCCGTCAAAGCAAAAATCACCCCGATCAGAGCTCTGTGGCATCCTCTACAAGAAGAAGAAGATGGACGGCCCAGATGGTGCCATGTGGTGCCATTTAGGCCACCCTACAAGAGTCGCAACCTCCTTAGCTTCACGCAAGGAGTGATCCCAGCCGTTAGATCCGAATCCAATGGTTGAGAACCGCTCTTCATTACCTGACCTCCTTTAAGCACCTCAAGGAAGATCTAATCTCGACCGTTGGATCTTCATCCAATGATCGAGGTCATTGTAAGCACTAAATGGCCGCGTGACCATCCGGTGCTTGTTCAGCGCATAAACCGCATTTTAAAAGATTATTTAGTTGTAGTAGAGAGAGAAAACACATCGACAAATAAATTTATAAAAGTCGGTGAGTACTAGGTCGTTTACAGGGAGGCAATCACAATTTATGCAAAAGTTTTTCAATAGAACTTGTTCTAAATAAATATTTATATATGTATATATGTATATGAATCAGATATCATGCATTCAGAATATCATAATTTTATTGCAATTAGATAGAGTTTTCACAATAGAGAATGATACTAGAAATAGATAGATAGATAAGGAGAGAGAGAGAGATAAAAATAGAGAGAGATAGAAGGAGGCAGAGAGACGACGTCGCTTGTAGGATGCTTGTGCAAGATGCAGCAGCACCTCAGATCCAGAGCACTAGGATGAAGGTCGGAGCAGAGTTGCAGAGGGATGGAGAATCACAGAGAAGAAGGTGGAAGAGATGCCTGGAGTTCATAGAAGGAGTTTTTCTTCAACTGGGGGGCCCTGGGCCTTCTTTTATAGCCTTGATGAGGGGCAAAGAGGGCATTTTAGCCCTTAAAACTATGTAACAACCCCTAGGCAATTAGATCCGTCGATCGAGAGATCAACAGCTCTGATTTGGCCTCAAAATAATTTCATATGCGCCCACTACACTCTGGGCACACGAGATGCTGACACGTGGCACACCCATAGCCTTCGGATCGCCATCAGACGGCTCCTCTTCCTCCTTGCGCGTGCCCAACGTTCGCTTCTCTTCTTTGCGCTCACCGCTCGCTCAATTTGAGCGCCCAATCCTAAGAATAGATGGCCTAAAAATCATGTGCACAACCTTCGCGTCAAAGAAAATGCATAGGATCCCACGTTCAGCCACGGCGCGCTCTGGTCTCGACACGTGGTGGTGCCTACGTGCGCCGATCTCCATCCGACAGGCAATAACGCCCACGCCCCTCGCTTTCCTGATTTGATCACCGTAAGGAATGAACCCGCGCTCTTCTGATCTAGTGCAAGTGCGTGAACCAACGCGCTACGCGCGAGTTTTGTTATAGTTTCCTCTTTATGTCTATTTATCCTAAGCTATTGGATGGACGACGTGGATGCATCGTGGACCGTTGAATGGCCATCCAGTGGTTGAGAGCAAGCGAGGGATGGTCCTTAGAGATGGGTCGGTGGTGAGGAGCGGCTGTGATGGTCCAATACCTCACCCCCTTCGTCCAAGTTGTTGCCAAGCGCCGTCGTCTCGCCAAACAGCCGATTTAGGAGATTTCTTCTCACCCCTATCTCTTTTATATTTTAGCATATTGTAATAGACGTTTGAATGAAATTATGATATATCATATTTGTTTCTCCACTTTGTGAAGTTATCTTGCATGTCTTTTTATATAAAAACACCAAAAAAATCACAAAACCCTAAAACACCAAAAAGAAACAACACGAAGCGTGGATTTCAACGAAAGTAAGCGTCGCCTCCTTATTTTAGACCCAGGACTCCCTTGGAGTTTCGGTTAAAAATTGTATTTGATAACCTATTTTGCGAACTATGATGACGGGTTCTCGAAACCAGATTTTACTTCGCCAAAACTCGTACACTCACGCTCACGCATTCTTTCGATTTCAACCGTCCGAACTTACGATTGGATGGCTTAAAATGAGCGTGCTACCGCCTCTTGGATTCCACATGCATCGATGATGGTAACACCATCATGAGCCATAACTAGCTTTAATTAGTCATAATCAAGTGACCAATGCTCCTACATAATCGCCTAAGAGACATAATTCCATTCAGATCCATTCTGAGAGAAGAACATTAAATCAGGATTGATTATGCAATTTTAACATCATATCATGAAAGCAGAGTAACCACGAGGTTTTCCAAGGTGTTAATCTAAGGTCAAATGAGCATTAAAGTCCTATGAGTAGGTCCACACAAACATAAATGGGGTTTCACATGTTTCAAGAATCAAATCAACACCTAAAACCCTAATTTCAAACCCGCTTGAATTGAAGAGGTTATGGTTAGGATAAAATTCACCTAAACTTTCTAAAATTTATATAAAAATATTCTGAGAGATTTGGTACCCTTGATTTGACCATCTGAATGTATTTTGACCTTGAACAGAGTCTCAAACGGAATTTTACCCTAAATTGGATTTCTACGCAAATTGCCCTGTCAAACTTGGTCAAAACTCAAATCCAACCTCACCACTAGATTCCTTAGGTCTAAATTAGGTTTTTACCAAAATTTGGGGTCAATCAGAGTCCATCTTCACCTAGTTTGCATTTTAGTCCATTTAAACTCTTCCTCTCAATTAAGCCCCTAACTTTCAAAATATTTTTGATCAGGTCCCTAACTTTATCATCATTTTTGCAAAAAGGTCACTACTACCATTAGTGTGAATAGAGCCCTCGTCGAGATTCGAGCAAGAACCTCTCTCGATACTTAGCCAAATCCTCTCAAAATTAGAAGGAACAATCCTCAGGAAATCCTCTTTCGATTGAACCAAGTTTTGAACCTCGATTTGCACCAGAAAGCTCATGCAAACTCTGCGAATTCAGGGATCCTCTTCCCTGAGATGTAGAGCTTTCTGAGTTGCCCTCCTTACTTAAAGCACGCTTGGTGGCCTTTAAAAGGATACCTCGCGCGAGGCCTAGCTCCTTAGCAAGGTTTTGGGCCAAAATCATTCTTCCTTTCCTTCCTTTGGCCTACTCCGACCTACTCGACAAGCCCTCTCCCCCATCCTTACGGCCTCCTAACGGCCAAATTGGGAACGCTACAATCTTCCGCTACTTTTTCCGCTCCTCGACGGCCAACTCAGGAACTGCCTCTCCCTTTCTTTCTCATCGTCTCCTTCAATGGAGCCTTCATCTCCTCCGACGTCGACCAATCACTGCCAATGCCAAGTCCTCATCCCCTTCGTCCTTTAGCTAGGTAACGTCCTCCTCTCCCTCTCCAAATCTTCCCTAACCCTTTCCCCTTTGCTTTGACCAACAATCCACTGCCTCCCCCATCATCTTCCTCTGCTTCGGCCATACTCCGACGTGGTCGTCCCAATGCCTCAAACCACCAAACACCATCGCGTCACCTCCAAAACCTTTGCCTCACCTCTACCATACAAACCCCTCTCATTATTTCACCTTCCGCACCTCCAAAACTCCCACCAAACAAACCCATCTCCGCTCGCCTTTCCCAACTCCGTCTGACCTCGCCCGACCATGAAACTCCACTAGAACACCACTATCACCTTCGGCAAGCAATGGCAAAGCTCAGGAGCTATCTGACTGGGGCTTTTGAGCCTGTGTTCATGTTTTTAGGTCTCCACCAAAGCTTGCTGCCACCGCCGTCTTCTCTGAGGTCATTTGCAGTGCTCCATTGAGTTCAAGGCTAGATTCCACCTCCATTCAGATTACAACCGCGTATCCTACTGCAGCGTCAATTGAGAGGAAGAGCCCAACAGCAACACACCATCCAGACATCTTTCATCTGCTACTATTTCGCAAGGAAAGGGACGTGGGATAGTCCCACATCGGCAGTTGATGAAGCGTTCACAACGTATATTATGATTTTGTTATCCTAGCTTCTTGCCTCGACATGAGGGGTGAGGTCCCCCTTTGCAAAGGCCTCCTCGTGCTCTCACACCTCGCCCATGCACACATGCACGCGATCCTGGTTCATACCCAACACTGTTCATGACCTGTTTACCCGCCTGTATACCCATTGGAGAGAGAAAAAGAAGAGAATTAGAGAGTGGGGAGGGTTTTGCTTCGCGGTTAAGCACCTCGGGGCACGTGCTAAAGGAGAAGGCTTTGATACTTAGCCTCTGAGGAAGGTTTGCCTTTGCATGCCTTAAGAGAAGGCAGTTGCTCTTGTGTACTTACTGAGGCTTAGTGCCTTAGCACTTAAGCCATCTGAAAATAAGGGGCGACGTTTGATAAGCTCTGTGCTTGGCTTTGGCATAAAGTTCTGACACTATAGAAACATTTAAGTGCTTAAGTTGACATGGATTATCTGATTAGCACACTATTGATTTATTTGAATGAATTGAATAGTTGGGATGCATGCTTAATTAAGAGGATTTAATTGGTGATTCAAAGCACCATTGTTTTACTTCTCTAATTCTTTTTACCCCAAGGATCTTTTGAGATACATTGCTTTATATTTGAATATCAATCTAAGCAATTTATTCATTGCATATCTTTTATCTAATGCTTGATTTACTATGCTCATTTATTCTGAATTAAGATAAGTGTGTGAATTCTATTTTCTCCCTGCGAACGACCTTAGACTCCAAATAGATTCTGAGTTTTATAAATTTAAGTGTTTGTTGTGTGATTTGGGGAAGGTACTACAGCGACCATTTCATAAATCTCCTCGTACGTGGCCCAATAATTGGGGTGTGTGGTTGCACGTGTGTTCGTGCGTACATCGCACCACTGCATCGGTTGAGTCTCGTTGTGCCACGCAGTTGCCTCTTCACTGTTCGATCTCATCTGACGACCCAATTTTCACGCGAGCGCACTGTCTCTTCAATTTCGCACCCAGCGTAATTCGATCACGCACTGGCTACTCTTGCATGTGGTTGCTAACCAACGCGCTACACCACCTCTTGTGTCACGTTTTGGATTTAGCGCGCAGTCGCTCTTAGTCGTTGGATGAAGATCCAACGACTGAGATGCATCCTTCTTCTGATGACACGCGAAAAGGGGTGACGTGAACTCATCGTGGCCATTGGATGACAATCCAATGGCCCACATTCTATTCTTCAATGATTAGGGAATGGAGGTGGGCCATTGGGATGGTGCCACGTGGCACCATCCTGGTTGTTCATCTTTCCACCTTTGTAGTTGATGCAACAAGGCTTCGATCGGGTTGATCTGGATCCATCCGTGCTGTTGATTTGACATCTAAGGCTTAATTTGTGCGAAATCGTCGATGTTTAAGAAATACATTATAGTATAGGACAAATCGCATCAAACAAATACAATTTATTACTCGAATTGAAGTCCAAGGTCGAACATTGGGAGCAATATGGCAATTTATCTCAAGATCACAATTATAAGCAAGAAGATAGCAATGTAATAGCAATTTTAAGCACAAATGATATAAATAAAGATTTAAGAGTCAATGTGGCAAAAAGATCAGGGTAAAATGGTGATTTGAATCACCAATTACCCTATTACAATTATACTCAAACAATGCTACAGTATCAATCAACCAAATGCCACGTATGATAAGTGCACAGTGCACTCAGAACCAGCAACAGAGGCAAAGGCCTCTCTTTCTCAAGCCTCAGGGAGAGGCACAGCAAAGCTCAGCACCAACACCAATAGAGGCGAAAGCCCCCTCAGAATTCGCTAAGTGTCAAGAGGTAGGTAGCGAAGCAAAACCCCCCTCCCCCTCTCTCTATTCTTCATTTCCCTTTCTTTCTTCTCTTAGAAATATGCTAATCGGATCCAGGTATACGGGTAATCAGATCAGAGCCCAGACCTGTGTGGCATGACCGCGAGCGAGGGCGTGCATGTGCATGTGGAGGACCTCACCCTGTGCTTAGTGAGGCGACTAAGTAGAGGGGCAAAATCAACTTATGGGCTACGAAGGGATCTACTCTATCCGATGTGGGACTATCCCACGCAACTTCATCTCAATGTCACAGCAGCTAAAGACGCTTCGAATTGCAGGTTAAATCAAAGGTAGGGCCACCAATCGACGACTTGTGGTGAAACCTGGAGCAACTCCATGTCTTCTAGGAGTAACACCTGGGGCTCGCATGGCTTAGAACACGAAGAATGGAGGCGGCGATAAGGCACGGCAGCAGAGCTTCGACGTATTCCCTGAAACACAAATACAGGCGCAAAGGCCCTAATTAAAAGGTTCCGGAGTATCTCCTGACCACGTGGAGTGCGATGGTGGTGGTCTTGTGGCATGAGAGTGCGTGAGGTGGTGCGTTGAGGTCGGTGAAGGTGGACGACAATGGGTTTGTTCGGTGCGGAGCTAGGGCTAGCGATAGAGTGAAATAGGAGAGGGATTTTGATGGAAGGAGTACGGCAGTGCTTTTAGAGGTGGAGCGGGCGTGTTTGGTGGTGTGTAGTGTGCTCGCAACCTCTCCAGAGCTTGGCCAGAGCAAAGGAAGATGACAACGTTGAGGGAGAAATGGTGGTCGTGCACGTGTCATAATTGCGGGAAAAGAAGTAGAGAGAGAAGAGGATAGAGGGGCTTAGGAGAGGAGAAGGTGGCTGGAAGAGGTCGATCGTGGCAGACCGACGTCGGAGAAGATGAGAGCAATGGAGAGGTGGTGACGACGAATGAAGGAGAGAAACACCTTCTTTTTGTCCGGAGAGGTGCACGATGATGAGGGGAGGAATATAGGCTATCCAATTTGGTTGTTGGACGGCCAGGCGAGGAGAACGAAGGACATCATCGGAGCAAAGTGAGAAGATGGCCAGAGGAGGAGGAAGAGGGCTTTTCTCTAACCAAAATTTGCTAAGGAGCAAGGGTTCTTGCCCCTGATCCTTTTATAGGCCATGGGGAAGGGTTTCAAGCTTGGAGACCAAGCTTTCAAGCTTGGTAAGCTTGCCAAAGTAGGACACCCACATCTCTCATGCATTTGTATGAGATTGGGAAAGAATTGGAGCCCACGAATAAGTTCAAATTGTAGAGAAATCTCTTAGGAATCTTCCTTCCAAATTTAGAAGAGATTGAGTGTGAAATTAGGGAGAAAACTCAAATTGAAGGTCGTCAAAGTTGTAGGAATAGGGCATGGAGGCGGCGGGGACCTTTTTGCAAAGAAAACAACAAAGATAGGGGGTATTTGCAAGGAATTTCAAAAGTTGAGGGGTTGTGTGAGAGAAAAAGAGTCAAATTAGACCAAAGTGCAAACTAGGTCAAGACAATATTTGATTAGGCTCAAATTTTGATACAAACCTAATTTGGACCTAAAGAATCTAATTATGAAGTTGGATTTTTGTTTTGACCAAGTTTGACTTGGTAATTTATGCAACAACCTAAATTAAGGCAATAGTATGTCTGAGACTTTATTTTAGGTCAAAACGGGTTCTGATGGTCAATTCAAAGATGCTAAACCCTAGAGAATATTTTTCTATGAATTTTATCGTGACCAGAACCTCAGTTAATTAAGTGGGTCTATTTTTAGGATTTCAGATATCCATTAATTCTTGAAATGCGTGAAAACCCATTTTTGCCTACATGGACCCACTTATTAGGCATTAATGACTAAATGACCTTTAATAAACCCCTGACATACCCCGTGATTATTCTGTATTTGTGATAAGATGGTAAAATTACAAAAATAACCCTATTTTCATCTTTTCTTCTCGAAACAATTTAGCCTCCTCAAACGACCTTCTGACTGATATGTAGGAGCTTTTGTTGACTTTATTAGATCAAATTGAGCTAGTTATGGCTCATGATGGTGTTCCCATCAGGCTTGGATGTGTGCTATCTTGTTCCTTGAAAGAACCCATTTTTCGTGCATTTTAAAGTCATCGGAAATCGTAGTATAGTCATGCTAAAACGTTCGTCAAAAAATGATTTTGTAAAGATAACGAGACTTCAGTCCCAATCATTCATCTCTGGGAGGCGTTTATGCAAATCTGAAATCGATCTTTTTCGCTCTACTTGCTTAAAATCGGATGGCGGTTTATGGTTATTACGTATTTAAGCATGACATGCTTAATTACAAGAATATCAGGAATTAAAAGCAGGCAACTCTAATCACACAAAATATATTGCAATCAATAAGCTCATGGTGATTCTCAACACAGAGATATATATATAAAAAAATATTTCTTTCATTCATTCAGGAGGGTGTTTGCAACATGGAATTAGAGGAAAGCTTACAGAGGAAAGCTTGAAAACATAAATCTAGCTAACAGAAAATGATTACATACATGAATCTATTGCGGGATTTTGCATGCATCATTGGGGGAGAATAAAGAGTTACACTACTAAGCAGTAATAAAAGCATGTAAACTATGAAGAACTAGCTACTAATCTAGCAGAAATAAGGGCATTCGGAGGTGGGCTCCGATGGCCTTTGAATGGTTGAGAGGAGCGGTGGCCAATGGTGCTCAGGCCGACCCTTAGAAAGAGGTTGGAGAGGTGATCCAGCATCCTGGCATGGAGATGGTGGTGGCCATGGTGAGCAACTCGTGGAGGTGGAGTGGAAGTGAATGTAGCTAACCTAAATGGAAGTGAATGATGCCAAGAGATGGATGGGTGCAAATGGCCACCCCTTAGGTCTTTTTATAGACCTAAGGGAAGCTCTCTAGAGAATTATGGAATTCTCTAGAGAGGCCTATGGTGGGAGCTCGTGGGAGAGTGAGAGAGGATGGATGGTGGTTTTTAGATCCACCAAATGTGGATCTAAAAATTGAATGGCTCTTGGTTGCTAATTTTAGCAACCAAGGCAACAACACATGGTAGAGAGTTATAGAGAACTCTAGGCTAGGTATTTTCATGTAGATGGTGTGTGTGGGTGTGTGAGGGTCGAAACTTAGGTGGCTAGGTTGATTAGGTTAGGTTCTAGTGGGTTTAGGTCAAGGTAGGTCTCAAATTATGGTTGTAAACCCTAATTCACTAAGGTAAAGTACAATTAAACTTAACACAAGTTTAATTGGGTGTGTGAAAACTTAATTGAGAGTAAAATAACTCAACTAAGTTATGTCTAGGTCAGTTGGAATCTCACTGAGTCCAATTTGACAGTGTACGCTGAGATCAGGGCTCAATTGGACTCAATGAGTCCAATTGAATAGGCAATGGTAATTGACTATGACCTAAGTCAATTAGGTTTAGTGAGGACCTAATTAGGTCCTTAAGGATGCCTAGAGGTGATGTACTAGGGTTGGGGTACCTTAATTTAGGTCCTAGGGGGTTAGAATTGGGTTTAGGGGGCTAGAGATCCAAGATCAAGGCTTGAATCTCAAAATAGGAACTGGAGAGCAGTTCCAGATGTCCAATAATAGTATCAGACAACTTATACTCAAAAATCAGAAGTCTAGACTTCAATTCTGGACGTCTAATCAGAGTCAGGAAGGATTCTAGGTTCTGTCTTGGGTATTCTGCAAAAATTGGACGTCTGACAAAGTGTCTGGACGTCCAATAACACTGCAGAAGTGGGTTTAAGGTGTACAGGAGTTGGCTAAGGGTTCTGGACGTCCTATAACTCATCTGGACGTCCAGATAGAGGTTGGAATTAGGGTTTTAAGGTTTCCTAGGGTGTGGTGACCAAATCTAAGGGTGGCTAAGGCTTGGGGAAGCTTCTAGGCTTTCCTAGGGCTAGGATGTACCTAAGTTCTTCACATTTTACTGCTTTATTCCTACTTAATAGAATAGCATACCTTAACTCCCTTACATTATTGTCTACTACATCTTATTCTAGGTCTTCCGCTCCAGTTCTGTTGCAACTCCAATTATTCTTCTATTCTTCTGATCCAGCTTTAGATCCAGCTTCAGATCTACCTTCTGATCAGCTTATTACCTGTAATTGACATAATGCACCTAATTAGTACATTATAGCATTATTTTATGCATAGCTAAAAGAAAGCAGTAAAGGTGCTAGTAATGCTTATGCATGCATGAATTACCCTAACTTATGCTAAGTTCTAACATAATTTCGGTCAATTAGGACCTATGATTGCTACGCAATCACTCCTTGGCCTCTGATCTTCTATGGGCTCTATATGATGCTACGAATGTTTGATCAAGACCATTCCAGAAGCGTTGGACTCCCGTCGTCGTCCTGATCAGATCCTACGATCTGATCTGTCATCTACGGCACCGGATAATCTGAAATTAATATTGTCTCTCTTTTAGAGCCTAAAATAGCATTATTATCTATAAATCTAACCAATCATTTATGATGCAAATTATGATGCTTATGCATGCATTGTTACTAAGTTATACTAAAATCTAACTTAATTCAAGTAGATTAGGTCCTATGATTGCCGTGCAATCACCCCCATGCCTAAATTTTGCTAGTCCCTAGTAAATGCAAGGCTGAATGCAAGTGTATGAACTATGTTATTTATAAATTGTCCCTAAAGGACTGCTTATTCTTTTCATCAAGGGCTTAGCTAAAGATTTTTCTTGTTTCATCCAAAATCTAGTGATCCAGGCAACCCTGAAAATGTAGTGACAGTAGCTTCAGCAACGGACCCAAGTGAAAAATCGATCCACATCTAAAGTCCATACTTGACTCTTACTAAAATTCTATTGAGATAGGCAAACTTCTTCCCTCGAAGATACGTAACAAATAATCTATGATTTTACCCTGGCTTTTTAGCTTACGTAGAAGATGTTTGAGTCAAGTGGTTTATATTTGGTGGCTTATACTCATCTGGTGCTACATATAATCAGGTACTACAGACTCTAAAAACTGTACTCTCTTTAGTTCCTTTGTACTCACTCTCTGTTTTTTTTCTTTTCTTTTCCATTTTTCTTTTCTTTTTGAGCTCACAATCTCACCATATTTTGTAAATACACTCAATATTTGGTGGTCTCACATGGCATTGACACTTCAATTAATGTTCTGAAAACCCTATAATTACGTCAGAATTCCTAGAGTGGTCAGAAGTACTAAAAAAGTAGGTCTAGGTCATATTTAATGAATCGCAATGGTAGTGGGTGTTGCCTCATTAAAATCGACTCATACTGAAATCAACATAAACACAACTATGAACTCAAACGCTTTTTTTTCAATTTTTCTCTTTTTCTCTATATATATTTTTTTCTTTTCTTTTTCTATATTATTTTTTTCTATCTTTTCTCTTTTTTTTCATAACTACCACCAACACAACACAGCACAACACACGCAAACTTTTATTCATGAGGCATTATTGGGGATGATGATGTTCAAGAGGATATCGGGTGGCATATTTGGTAGAAGTGCCAACTCTCGACACCGGGAAAGGAATGGATAGGATGACATATTTTCTGACCTTTAACATTAATACCCTCCTTTAGCCGAGGATTCCATAAATGATGGTTGTAACCACCCACCTTAGACCTAAATTTATTAGAACTCAATCTTTGCGTATTCACCTTATTAGGTGGTTCTCAAGAATTTACGCACAAAATTCGCATGCAAGAACTGAGAGCGAAAACTATGCCTAACTCCATGTATCATTATTCAATTATCCAGAAATTAAGAGTCCTTACACTAAACTTAGAGAACCAGTGAACATTGATAAATGCCAGTTTATCATCATTCTTATGCCCTAAAATTGATCTAGCTCTTAGGGTTTTAACTCCGCAAACAGGTTTTCGAGTTACATTTAGGCATTTACTTAGGATAGGCATGCATTGAATTTTATTGTCGTTTTGATACATTTACTTGAGTGTCAGGGATAGATAGAAAGTCAGATCCCGCATACCTTGGCACTCAGGAAGGTAGAAGATGAAGAAGAAATTCCTATCAGCTGGATCCCAGCTAGATCCAACTCATCCCAACTGGATCACACCTCATTCTAGCTGGATCAACTCATCTTTAGCTCCATTCAGCTCATCTCAGTTGAATGGTAGCTCAAGCTTGTTCACCTCAGCTCCATCTAGCTCACCTCAGCTAGATGGCAGCTCAAACTAGCTCAAGACAGTTGATCCTAGCTTCATTCCAACTCCTCCAGCTAAGAACAGTTCGCTGGAAGCTCAACCTAACTAGGACTAGCTACTACCATCAACTAGGTAGACCTAGTTAGCCAAAGATGACCTCAACCAGCTCAAGCCAACTCAAGTCTAAGCTACCTACTCCAGCTAGCTAGGTATTCTTCGGGATGACCAGACCCAGCTCACTTTAGCTCAGATTAGAAGAATCCAGCTCAGATTAGCTTAGCTTAGCTACTAGCAAAGAGCTAATAAGCTAAGCTAGCTATTAAGCTCCACTTCAGCAACCTTCAACAGACATCAGCTTCAGTGCAGTCCTTTCCATCTCCCTTCAGCTCCTCTCGTCTAAAACCCTAGCTCTACCTCCTCTCTCCACTACTCATCTACTAGCTAAATAGCTTAGCTTAGCTCAACCTAGCTCCACTTCATGGCCTACTACCCTACTACCTAAGCTCCACCAAAAAGACCACCTACTCCTACTTCATTTTGGTGCCAACCATCCCTTCCATCACTACCCTACATCCACCATCAAAACCTATCTTGAAACGTGGGCTTTTTTCACCGGGTTTGTGAGTTTTGTTATAACGTTGTAGTAAAGCCGGTTATTACCAACATTTCAAATATAAATTTTTTTTACTCGGAAAATGAAAGAGTTCCCGAGGTCGAACTCAGGGAGCAAGTCGTATTCTAGAGATATACATGTTTCTTTTACAAAATAAAGAGAAAGGGAAAGAATTTGTTGTGATGTTCTTCTTTCTTTCTCTTTCTTCAGATCTCCTTCTTCTTCTTCCTTGGTTTCTGCTATGGTGATAATCTTCTTCTGCAATGGTGATGCTCTTCTTCTTCCTGCTGTTCCTGCGTTGGTGATGTTTTTCTTTCTTCAGAGCTCCTTGTTCTTCTTCTTTGGTTTTCTGCCTTGACCTCTCTTCTTCTTCTTCTGCAATCGTGGTGCTTCTGCCTTCGGCTACTAAGTCTCCCTTCCTTCTTCTTCAGCCTGCCTTCTGTGTTGCTCTGGCTGCTGACTTTCCGTCGTCTGGCCCGGTGCTTCGACGACTTAACTGAGCATTTGCTACAGTGCAGCTCCTTCTTCTTCGCCTGCACTTCTTCTTCCGCGGGTCTTCTTCTTCTTCTTTGGCCTGCACACTTCAGAGTTTTTCGTCAAGAGGCAAAACCTACTCTACCCTCCCCCCCCCGCGTCTCTCTTTCTCTCTGAAACCACTCTTGGGACAGCTCTCCCAGAGCTACCGGGTAATCGGGTTCGGGTCAGGCCCGGGTCCAGGCCCACCGGCATGCGGTGGTGGGCGAGGAGTGCAGGTCGGTCTAATCGGGTCGGGCCAGGTCCGCGGAGCGTGGTCACGGACGAGGCCGGGTCGGGTGAGAGGGACCTCACCCCGTGGTCAGGAGGCAGACAGCATAAGGCACTTTTTGCCTTTATGCGTCCGCGCGCCTCCGAGAAGTTCCGAGGTGGGACTAAATGTCCCACCCCAATTGAGCGCGCGTCGCGGATGGAGCAGTGGGCGATCGTGGCTTCCCGCGCGGCCTTCGCTCCATCTGTGAACCAGGGACGTTTCGCGGAGAGTCCCTGCGCAACCTGGGAGTCAACCTGGGCGAAGGCGTGCCTGCACCTGCAGGTGAAGCAGCTCTGCCTGCGCAGTAATGGCGACGGCGGGCGAGTCACCTGGTCACAGAAGAACGGCCTCTCGGCCAAATCAGACAGGCGGGGGACCTTCGCCGTGGCACGGCGAAGGTGGTCAGGGGGTCTGCAGGGGGCGTGATGGAGCCAACAGGTCGTCCTAGGTCAAACTGTGAGCGAAGAAGTGGGTGTGTTCGGTGGATCTGCAGAGGGTGTTTGGTGGGAAGTGGAGGGGCGGAAGAGGATCAGGGTGAGGAGGCGGAGGTTCTGCGGTGGTCGGCGAGCCGTGTGGGTCGCTGAGGTGATGGGAGCGGCTCGCCGGAGGGTGGTCGGAGGCGAAGAGGGTGAGGGTGAACAGGGTCGGTAGAGGGCTTAATTGACTAAATTGAAAGCGGGGAAAGAAAGATGAGGAGAAGGGGAGTAACTCTAGCTTACTTGCAGGGACGAAGGGGGAGGAACAGGGCGACAGTCGTATCGACTGTCGCCGGAGAAGACGATGCTCAGGGAGAGGGGCGGCGGCGAGCAGAGAGCCGGAGAGGCGCCAGCTGGGTGCGGCGTGGCGCGGGAAGAGCAGGGGAGGAAGTCTCTGCTGCTGGTATTGCGGCAGAGCGAAGAGGTGGAGGGGGAGGAAGCCGCCGGAGCTGGTGAGCGTCTGCCGGAGAAAGAAGAGAAGGAAGTTGGGGATTTCTCCGTCAGATCCAAGCTGCCCTCGTCGGTGGAGCGGCGGGGGGTATTTATAGGGATGAAGCAGGGAGGAAGGCGGAGGGAGACGACGTGTCTCCCTCGCCGGAGAATGGTCGGAACATGAACCCATACCGTCCGTGCGTTCGCACGGCCGGTATGGTGGCCTACAATGACCAGGGGGGTGCTCCTGCGACGGCTGACGACGCAGGGCACCCCCGGTTTACTTGCCAGGTCCCTCACCTCACCCTGCGCGGCGCCATGCTCCGCGCAAGGTCGCCGGAGCATGGTGCTGGCAGGGTTTTGCAGGAGGGACCTGATTGCAAAGAACGAAGGAGAGTTAGGGGCCAAAATGCGAGGGTTCAAAAGTTGAGGGCCAAAGAGTAAATATATGAGGACCAAAGTGTAAAGTCGGTCAAGGAGGTTTCTTCTTAGGCTCAAGTTTTTATACATGACTAATTAGGACCTAAGGAATCTGATGGTGAATTTTATTTTCATCTTAAACCTTGTTCGACCGGTCAATTTGCGCAAAAACCCAAATTAAGTTATTAATTGGGCATGGTTCTCAATGTAGGTCAAAATGGGTTCTAAAGGCCAAATTGAAGGTTCTAAACCCTAGATATTATTTTTCTATGAATTTTAGAGGGTTTATTCTATTTTTACTTTGCCTCGAACCTTGTGAATTGAAGTGGGTTGTTTTAGGGTTACAGATTTAGTCTCTTGGAATTGCTGTAGCCCTTGCTAGATCATTTCATCCCACTTTTATTCTTATTAAGCTGTTTTGACCTATGTTTGGGCCCTGAATTACCCTGTATGCAGATTATACTGGTAAAATTGCACTTTTACCCCTTATGACTTGTTTTCTTCTCAAACTCAGAATTCTCTGAGTTACGCCTTTCCTTGAGATATGTAGGAGCTTTTATCCTTTGTATTGGGTCAAAATGAGCTAGTTATGGCTCATGATGAGGTTCTCATCATACCCCCATGCCTAGCTTTTGCTAGTCCCTTAGCAAAAAAACTTAAGGTTTCAACCCTTGTTCTAGACCATGAAGTTTTCAATAGTTTTAGATAAGTGCCTTCATAGATTAGGTTAGAATGCTGATCATAGGCCTAAAAGGTACTCTAGTACCAATCAAGATCCAAATCTGTCTAGCCTTAGCCTCAGTCTTTTAGCAAAGGTTTTTAAGGCCCACAAGAACTAACCTAAGGTTTATTGGACTTCGTGGTTAAAGCACCCGTGCTTAAAATGATTTTAGCCCTGGCTCGGTTCGCAGTGCGTTTTGTAAGAGAGAGATAGAAAGTTTTTCTGTTTGAAGAGTTTTCTCTCTCTTTTTCTTTTTAGTTCTAGCCTAGGATTGGCTTTTCAACACGGTCTGTATCAGATTCCTTGCTCCCATCATCAATCCTCAAGGGTTCCTGGCGATCGATGCTTCGAGATAGCACCGCCCATGGCAACCCCCGGAACCCTGGCTATTGAGATTTCGAGATAATCCCATCCATGGTATTCCGTGGCCGAATCCAGACCCTGGCAATTGACACTTCGAGATAATGCCATCCATGGAATCTGAACCAGCAGAGTGCTTACATGCCCCCCGTAGGATATGTAAATATCCTAAGAGACAAGCACCGAGGAGATGATATTTTGTTACGCGTCTTCGAGGGGATTTCCCGCCTCTCTGCGCTGGGAACTCGTCCAAATCAACTTGTGTTGATCGGCCGCTCCTATTCTAGGTGTTCTTTTCAGATTTTTGCGACGCTTCTGCGTGATTCTGATTTTTACGCTTATTGAACCAGGCTGTGTGTGAGATTAGGGTGCTTAGGTTACTGAGTCCCGTAAACCAAAAATTAGTTAACGAGGCCGAATACTTCCTAAGCCTTGGACCTAATACTTCAGCTTTTCATTTTCCTCAACCTCTTGAGGAGTGTCCAGATCTTAATGGGTACTAAGAGTCTATTCAAGAATGCCTAAGGTTTGCATTCTTACTAATCTCATTGTGCACTTTTCAGTTATTTTCTTGAATGAGGTCTAGAACTTAGGTTAATTCCTTAGTTCCTTACTAATGACTATCACTTTTTCTCATAATTTTGTGCTCCTTTTTCATTTTGTTTCTTCACAAAATTTTCCTTCTCCTCTTTTCCTCTTATTCTTTTTCGAAAAAAATTTTTAATTTTTATGGTATTTTTGGCATATGTGAATTTTTTGTTTGAAACATTTTCTTACAAGTTTTTGCACTTTCCTACCCCCCCATGCCTAAGATTTGCAATGTCCTCATTGTAACCTAGGGGGTCTTAGTTCATTCCTTAAGACAGAAATTTGGGTGAGTGGATGGGTCGGGTTGAATTTTTGCGGACGATTTCAAATCTCAGATGCGAACAACTGAGTTGGGGTCGGCTGTCTACAAGGGTGAACTTCAAGTGCTGAAAGGTGTCAGAACAAGTTTCAGGTTTTCAAAGAGAATGACGGGCTGCCTCCCGTTAAGCGCTGAGTTTTACGCCATCGGCTGGGCGCAATAAGCTCAAGGGGAAAGGAGGATATAAGATGCCTCAGCCAAATCAGTAGAAGTTACATCAATGAACGGCTTGAGTCTCTGACCGTTCACGATGAAAGGTTCAGAATCGTGGCTGAGTGGACTGATTTCGATTGCTCCATTTCCAAAAACCTGTCGGACCAAATATGGTCCGACCCACTTAGATCTCAGTTTTCCTGGGAAGAGTTTGAGTCGGGCATCAAAGAGTAGGACCTTTTGACCAGGATGAAAGATCTTTCTCGAGATGTGTTTGTCGTGGAAGGCTTTAACCCGCTCCTTGTAGATTTGCGAGTTCTCGTACGCGTCTATGCGTAATTCATCGATCTCGCTGATTTGGAGTTTTCTGTGGGTACCAGCCTTAGAAAGATCCAGATTACAGTTCCGTACTGCCCAATAGGCTTTATGCTCCAGTTCGACGGGAAGGTGGCATGCCTTTCCGTACACCAGTCTAAAGGGAGACATGCCTAATTGGGTCTTGTGGGCGGTCCTATGGGCCCACAATGCTTCCGGAAGTCGGGACGACCAGTCCTTCCTGTCAGGTCGAACAGTGACTTGCAGGATTTTCTTGATCTCCCGATTAGACAGCTCAGCTAGACCATTAGTTTGGGGGTGGTAAGGAGTAGAGATTCGGTGAGACATCCCGTATTTGGTCATCAGTGACCTAAACTGAGCATTTGTGAAATGGGTCCCCCCATCAGAGATTATTGCACGAGGAATCCCGAACCTTGAGAAAATGTGTTGATGAATGAATTTGAGAACGATTTTGTGATCACAGGTTCGGGTCGGTATGGCTTCGATCCATTTGGACACGTAGTCCACAGCCAACAGAATGTATTCGAAACCATCCGAAACAGGAAAGGGGCCCATAAAATCAATCCCCCAAACATCAAAGATTTCGCATACTAGAATCGGTTGCATAGGCATCATGTCACGACGGCTCATGTTGCCCAAAGTCTGGCAACGACTGCATGCCTTGCAATGACTGTGTGCGTCTTTGAACAGTGTGGGCCAGTAAAAGCCGCACTGGAGGACTTTTGATGCGGTTTTATGCCCGGCAAAATGGCCACCGCATGCCTGGTCATGGCAGAAAGAGAGGATATTGTTGACTTCCCCTTCTGGGACACATCTCCGGATGATCTGATCGGCACCTATGCGGAAGAGGTACGGGTCTTCCCAAATGTAATACTTGGCATTGGAGCGTAATTTGTCTTTCTTGGCCTTCGGCCAATCGGACGGGGTCTGATGAGATGCCAAGTAATTTACAATATTAGCGAACCATGGAAGGCTAGTACCAATAGTCAGCAGGTGCTCATCGGGAAAATGCTCCGTGATGGGTCCGGAGGGGTCAATTATTTCAGAAGGAAGACGGGACAAGTGATCAGCTACCACGTTTTGTTTTCCCGCTTTATCGCGAATCTCGAGGTCAAATTCTTGCAACAGCAAGATCCATCGGATCAATCGAGGCTTCGCGTCCTTCTTTGCAAGGAGATGCCTCACAGCCGTGTGATCCGAGTATATGATGACATGGGAACCCAGAAGGTACGATCTGAACTTCTCTAGGGCAAATACCACAGCTAGCAGCTCTTTCTCAGTAACTGTATAGTTACGCTGAGCCTCATCGAGTGTTTTGCTGGCGTAGTAAATGACCACAGGTTTCTTGTCATTTTTCTGCCCCAAAACCGCTCCTACAGCGAAGTCGGATGCATCACACATGATCTCAAAGGGTTGAGACCAATCAGGGGACTGTAGGATCGGGGCTTGGGTGACTCGGTCACGCAGGATTTCAAATGCTTGAGTGCATTCCTTGGAGATTTCGAAGGGAACATCCTTGGAGAGAAGAGTGGTCAGGGGGCGTGCGATTTTTGAAAAATCAGGGATAAATCGTCGATAAAAACCGACATGCCCTAAAAAGGATCGGATGTCCCTGATCGAGCTAGGCATAGGAAGGTGAGAAATCAGATTAACCTTAGCTCGATCCACTTGGATACCTTTCTCCGAAATTGAGTGTCCCAGGACAATTCCCTCAGGCACCATGAAATGGCTCTTTTCCCAGGAAAGAACCAAATTCACGTCGATGCACCGCCTGAGTATCTGGACCAAGTGTTGGAGGCAATCGTCGAATGATGCTCCGAAAACTGAAAAGTCATCCATGAAGACTTCCAGATAATCACCTACCATATCTGAGAATATGGCAAGCATGCATCGCTGAAAAGTAGCGGGTGCATTGCAAAGACCGAAAGGCATCCTTCGGAAAGCGTATGTTCCGAAGGGGCAGGTGAACGTGGTCTTTTCTTGGTCCTCAGGATGGATTGCCACCTGGTTATAACCAGAGTACCCGTCAAGAAAGCAGAAGAACCTATTTCCCGCTAGTTTTTCGAGAATTTGATCAATGAAGGGTAGTGGGAAATGATCCTTCTTCGTGGAGGAATTGAGTCGACGGTAATCTATACAGACTCTCCACGAGTTGGCTAATCGGGTAGGAATGATTTCTCCGATCGCAGTCGTTATAGTGGTGAGTCCTGCCTTCTTAGGCACGACCTGAATTGGGCTCACCCAACGACTATCGGAGATCGGGTAGATGATCCCGGCATCTAACCACTTGATGATCTCCTTTTTCACGACCTCCTGCAGATTGGGGTTTAAGCGTCTCTGCATTTCACGAGAAGGTCGTGTGCCCTCTTCTGAATAGATATGATGAGTACAATAAGAGGGACTTATTCCAGTCAAATCATCGAGGGTCCATCCGATGGCTCTGCGATGTTGCTGGAGGAGAACAATCAGACGGGATTCCTGTTCAGGACTGAGGTTGGAATTGATGATCACAGGAAGGGTCTGATTAGAACCCAAAAAGATGTATTTCAAATGAGCAGGAAGGGGTTTCAGTTCGAGGATGGGGTTTTCAGCAGCAGCGGGTGGTTCAGTATAGATGTGAGGTTCAAGGGTGGGAGTTACTGGGTTGTTCACATCTGGATTTGACTCCTCTGTTTGCGGGTCAAGATCCTTCTGTGGTTGATGAGGAATACTCAAGTCATTCTGGAGGTGTGATTCATCAACCAAAGTCTTGATGTCACAAATTTGCTCGATGACACCGCAATTAATTCCTTGTTGGGCCTTAAATATATCAATTTTTAGTGTTTGATCTCCAAACTTAAGCTCTATTTGGCCCTCCTCACAGCTGATGTTGGCTCTAGCAGTAGCCAAGAAAGGTCTCCCTAGGATGATTGGTGTATCCCTAGGGTTCTCAGGTGCATCCATGTCTAAGACTATAAAGTCCACTGGAAAATAGAAATCCCGCACTCTCACGATAACATCCTCGAGAATCCCTTTTGGTGATTTTATAGATCGATCTGCTAATTGTAATGTCACCTCGGTTGGTTTCAGTTCAGATTCTTCCAGATGGTCAAGTAAGGATGTGGGTATCAGATTTATAGATGCACCTAAGTCTAACAATGCTCTATCAAATTGGGTACCACCTATCTTACAGGAGATCAGGGGAGTTCCAGGATCTTTTGCCTTGGGTGGGAGTCTA
The DNA here is from genome assembly GCA_037157565.1 of Thalassia testudinum. Lineage (NCBI taxonomy): Eukaryota > Viridiplantae > Streptophyta > Magnoliopsida > Alismatales > Hydrocharitaceae > Thalassia > Thalassia testudinum. Next base: position 63,732,043 of record JAZHRO010000025.1, on the reverse strand, counting down.
CTAAGGATTACAGAGCTGGCTTGCTCTGACAGAACAATTGGGCTCCCTCCCTTGGTTCGCGGCTTACGCTGGGGTGTACATATATTCTTTAGAAATCGTGCGTAAGCTGGTACGTGGCGGATTGCATCCATCAAGGGGATGTTTATGTGGACCTGCTCAAATAGCTTGACCAGGTCCTCCTCAGGGGCCACGGGTTTGGTGGTCTTCTTTCCCTTGGTCAGGGCCTCGGGAAACGGGATCTTGGTTGGTTCTTCTAGGATAGGTCCAGGTTGTGGGTCTGGAACAGCGGTACCTTGGATAACTATCCTAGGGTCATGGTTATCAGGCTGGGAGTGGTTTGGATAATGCGGGTCCTGAGTTGTCTTACCACTACGTGTTGTTACAGAATTTAATCCGGCCTGATTTTGGTTTGGATTTGGTAGGAGGGGTGGCTGCTGCTGAAATCTCGTACGAGAAGTAGAGGCTTCCATCTCGTCTGGAGATGGAGCAGTGGGGGCCTGATAAATCCATTGAGCGTGGCCTAAATTTGGATTCATAACGCGCTTCTGGGTTGGCACGTTATTTGGGTTAGGAAGAGGTTGGGAAGGGAGTGTGCCTGGCTGGCGAGAATTTGCCAACTGGGCCAGCTGAGTTTTAACTTCAGTAAGCTCGTCCTTGTGCTGTTTTTGAATGGCCGCATTCGATTTTTGAATGTCAGCCAGAGTCTGAAGGATTAAGGACATTTGATCTTGATTTGGCCCTGATGGATAAGTAGGGTTGGGCCGAGGCTGAGGCGGCTGGTAGTGATGAGAGGGCTGTGGGCGGGACTGAAAAGGTGGTCTTTGGGTTTGGGCATTTCCCGCCCACTGAAAATTGGGATGGTTTCGCCATCCAGGGTTGTAAGTGTTGGAGAATGGGTCGTTCTGGATGGCGTTGAGGTCCTCGCAGGTCTGAGGAACCTCCTGAGAATCAGGGAAAGGAGGAATGGAGTTCCCCCGGTTGGTGAAGAAAGGATCGGATGATCTTCCAGTCCAAGAATCAGATGGGGATGGATATGGATCCATCCCAGGGGAGGATCGGTGTAGGATGTTTTGCACAGTCTCCTGTGTGGAAGGAGGTTGTGCAAAGGAGTTACGCGCAGAGGTGGCTCGCTGCAAGTGCTGAGTCAGCTCATCCACCTTCTTTTCAATGATTGAGACCTTGTCCAATCGACTGGCCATTAATTCCAGGTCGACTGATGCGGACAGGCCCTGCGTCTCATGTGCTCCCTTAAGATTCGTCGCTGCGCGGGTATTCGTCCTGTCGAATAATCCCATGGAGTCATTGTTGATGGAGTTCTCGCACATGTTTTCGAGAATCTCCCATACGGTGTCTTCATGTTGACCCATGATGTTTCCTCCGCAAGTTGCATTGACGAAAAGGCGGATGTCCTCACGGAGTCCCTGGTAAAAAGATTGGACTTGTTCCCATTTAGGAACTCCGTGATGGGGGCACTTCCTCATGAGATCCTGAAAACGATCCCATGCCTCATGGAGAGGTTCTCCTGATTGTTGGGTGAAGTGTGTAATCTGATGGCGCAAGGCGTTGGTTCGACCAACGGGAAAGAACTTTTTCAAAAACTCGGATTGAAGTTCTTCCCAAGTGTTGATTGGCCGGGTCTGAGTTTGATACCAATGGGCGGCCTTGTCCATAAGAGAAAAGGAGAACATCTTCATGAGAAGAATATCCCGGTTTTGCGCATCTGATCCAAAAGTGTGGGCCAGATGCTTAAGCTGTTTGATGTGCTGGAAGGGATCTTCAGAATTAAGCCCATGGAATTTAGGTATAGCATGAATCATGTTGGGCTTTAGTTCGGAATTAGGTCCTCCAATCGGGATTCTGACTCGAGGCTCAATGGCCACCGCAGCAGGATTGTAGTGGTCCCGCATCATAGGATGCTGCGGTGGGTGCACGAAGTTTTGGAAGAGGTCATTGAGTCGCTGGAGCTGGTGTTCCAGATTATTTTCTTCCTCAACTGGCTGAGCCATGATGGGGGAAGAAGAAGAACTTGGTTCTGAATCAGAAGAGAGAATAATGTGAGGGTGTTGCTGCACGAATACGGGCGTCGAGGTGTGGCCTTGACGAGAGCGAATTTCTAATGGAGGTCTTAAGGGTGGTCTTAGAGACCTCCTTCCGTACATGCACAGTTGGGAGAGGTAAGTTTAGAAGGTGCTGGACCCAATCAAGACACCCAAAAATGTGTTGGGTGACTATAGAGGTGCGGGGCAGATGGACCCCTTGATCAGAAAGATCGTCCACCTGAGAATTACCTGGGCAGCCAGAGAGGGAGAGTCCCGCGAAGACCCCTACACGGTAGAGCGTCCCCACGGGTTACAGGGTTTCCCCCACCCGACCTCTCTTGTCACTGCGGTTCCAGGTAGACCAGATTGGGGATCTTGACCTCTTAAGTCTACCAATTTTAAGATCAGGGTGCTTAAGGTTTCACTTGAACTTTAGTCTTTTTAAGTGCAAAGAGTGACCTAATTTAAGGTTGGTTAACCCAAAGGGGTCAACTTTACCTATTGTTTTCTTTAAGAGCTTTTAGGTCCTATCTTTTAGGGTTCAAGTGTTTAGAGAGAGCCAATTGTTTAGGATTTTTCTTGTTAATTATTTTCAATCAATGGCTTGGGCACACCTCTTTTGGATTTCCTCAATTCTTGATTAAGGGGTGTGTCTCTACTGAAATCCTAATGTTTGACCTTATGTTGGCTCTACTTGGTCCATTTAACTCTTTGTTGGGCAATTAGGGCTCAAGCAAGAATGTGTTAGCCCTTAAATACCCTTAATAGTGTGCAGGAGTGATGAGTTGAAAACATGCAACTTTTTATGGTTACTAAGTATGGAAGACAGGTTAGCCCTATATTGCTTTGTTCTTTTCTTTTCTTCCTCTTTAGAGTGTAGGGGTTAATAGTGAGAGAAAAGATTTACCTGTCTTCGGAGTGGTTGTGTGGTTGCTTGTCTTCTTGAGTTCCTGTAGCTGCACAAAAGAAAGGAGATTATCAGAAATTAAAAGATACAGGAATGTTTACCTCTAGAATGGCCGTTGCTCCCCGGCAACGGCGCCAAATTGAAACGTGGGCTTTTTTCACCGGGTTTGTGAGTTTTGTTATAACGTTGTAGTAAAGCCGGTTATTACCAACATTTCAAATATAAATTTTTTTTACTCGGAAAATGAAAGAGTTCCCGAGGTCGAACTCAGGGAGCAAGTCGTATTCTAGAGATATACATGTTTCTTTTACAAAATAAAGAGAAAGGGAAAGAATTTGTTGTGATGTTCTTCTTTCTTTCTCTTTCTTCAGATCTCCTTCTTCTTCTTCCTTGGTTTCTGCTATGGTGATAATCTTCTTCTGCAATGGTGATGCTCTTCTTCTTCCTGCTGTTCCTGCGTTGGTGATGTTTTTCTTTCTTCAGAGCTCCTTGTTCTTCTTCTTTGGTTTTCTGCCTTGACCTCTCTTCTTCTTCTTCTGCAATCGTGGTGCTTCTGCCTTCGGCTACTAAGTCTCCCTTCCTTCTTCTTCAGCCTGCCTTCTGTGTTGCTCTGGCTGCTGACTTTCCGTCGTCTGGCCCGGTGCTTCGACGACTTAACTGAGCATTTGCTACAGTGCAGCTCCTTCTTCTTCGCCTGCACTTCTTCTTCCGCGGGTCTTCTTCTTCTTCTTTGGCCTGCACACTTCAGAGTTTTTCGTCAAGAGGCAAAACCTACTCTACCCTCCCCCCCCCGCGTCTCTCTTTCTCTCTGAAACCACTCTTGGGACAGCTCTCCCAGAGCTACCGGGTAATCGGGTTCGGGTCAGGCCCGGGTCCAGGCCCACCGGCATGCGGTGGTGGGCGAGGAGTGCAGGTCGGTCTAATCGGGTCGGGCCAGGTCCGCGGAGCGTGGTCACGGACGAGGCCGGGTCGGGTGAGAGGGACCTCACCCCGTGGTCAGGAGGCAGACAGCATAAGGCACTTTTTGCCTTTATGCGTCCGCGCGCCTCCGAGAAGTTCCGAGGTGGGACTAAATGTCCCACCCCAATTGAGCGCGCGTCGCGGATGGAGCAGTGGGCGATCGTGGCTTCCCGCGCGGCCTTCGCTCCATCTGTGAACCAGGGACGTTTCGCGGAGAGTCCCTGCGCAACCTGGGAGTCAACCTGGGCGAAGGCGTGCCTGCACCTGCAGGTGAAGCAGCTCTGCCTGCGCAGTAATGGCGACGGCGGGCGAGTCACCTGGTCACAGAAGAACGGCCTCTCGGCCAAATCAGACAGGCGGGGGACCTTCGCCGTGGCACGGCGAAGGTGGTCAGGGGGTCTGCAGGGGGCGTGATGGAGCCAACAGGTCGTCCTAGGTCAAACTGTGAGCGAAGAAGTGGGTGTGTTCGGTGGATCTGCAGAGGGTGTTTGGTGGGAAGTGGAGGGGCGGAAGAGGATCAGGGTGAGGAGGCGGAGGTTCTGCGGTGGTCGGCGAGCCGTGTGGGTCGCTGAGGTGATGGGAGCGGCTCGCCGGAGGGTGGTCGGAGGCGAAGAGGGTGAGGGTGAACAGGGTCGGTAGAGGGCTTAATTGACTAAATTGAAAGCGGGGAAAGAAAGATGAGGAGAAGGGGAGTAACTCTAGCTTACTTGCAGGGACGAAGGGGGAGGAACAGGGCGACAGTCGTATCGACTGTCGCCGGAGAAGACGATGCTCAGGGAGAGGGGCGGCGGCGAGCAGAGAGCCGGAGAGGCGCCAGCTGGGTGCGGCGTGGCGCGGGAAGAGCAGGGGAGGAAGTCTCTGCTGCTGGTATTGCGGCAGAGCGAAGAGGTGGAGGGGGAGGAAGCCGCCGGAGCTGGTGAGCGTCTGCCGGAGAAAGAAGAGAAGGAAGTTGGGGATTTCTCCGTCAGATCCAAGCTGCCCTCGTCGGTGGAGCGGCGGGGGGTATTTATAGGGATGAAGCAGGGAGGAAGGCGGAGGGAGACGACGTGTCTCCCTCGCCGGAGAATGGTCGGAACATGAACCCATACCGTCCGTGCGTTCGCACGGCCGGTATGGTGGCCTACAATGACCAGGGGGGTGCTCCTGCGACGGCTGACGACGCAGGGCACCCCCGGTTTACTTGCCAGGTCCCTCACCTCACCCTGCGCGGCGCCATGCTCCGCGCAAGGTCGCCGGAGCATGGTGCTGGCAGGGTTTTGCAGGAGGGACCTGATTGCAAAGAACGAAGGAGAGTTAGGGGCCAAAATGCGAGGGTTCAAAAGTTGAGGGCCAAAGAGTAAATATATGAGGACCAAAGTGTAAAGTCGGTCAAGGAGGTTTCTTCTTAGGCTCAAGTTTTTATACATGACTAATTAGGACCTAAGGAATCTGATGGTGAATTTTATTTTCATCTTAAACCTTGTTCGACCGGTCAATTTGCGCAAAAACCCAAATTAAGTTATTAATTGGGCATGGTTCTCAATGTAGGTCAAAATGGGTTCTAAAGGCCAAATTGAAGGTTCTAAACCCTAGATATTATTTTTCTATGAATTTTAGAGGGTTTATTCTATTTTTACTTTGCCTCGAACCTTGTGAATTGAAGTGGGTTGTTTTAGGGTTACAGATTTAGTCTCTTGGAATTGCTGTAGCCCTTGCTAGATCATTTCATCCCACTTTTATTCTTATTAAGCTGTTTTGACCTATGTTTGGGCCCTGAATTACCCTGTATGCAGATTATACTGGTAAAATTGCACTTTTACCCCTTATGACTTGTTTTCTTCTCAAACTCAGAATTCTCTGAGTTACGCCTTTCCTTGAGATATGTAGGAGCTTTTATCCTTTGTATTGGGTCAAAATGAGCTAGTTATGGCTCATGATGAGGTTCTCATCATATCTCCACCCTCCATTTTTTCCCTCCAAAATAACACCTTCTAGAAGGTATTTTTGGAGGGAAAACCAAGGCACCTCTTCATTTCCCTTCCATTTTTTCCTCCAAAAATATCCAAGCACCCCTTCATTTTCCTCCAAAAAACACCATAACCACCCCCCTTCCCATCCTATAAATACCCTACCCTACCACCACATAATTCCAATCCTTAGTTGCCACATTTCTCTACCTATATCCACCATACCCCTGACCAAGGAAGGGGAAGAAGAGAAGAAGATTAAGGGGGCATCCTAACTACCCCCTTGGTGCCTTCTTCCTCTTCTCTCTTCTTCCTTGTGCCACGCCAAGGAGGAGATCTTCACAAAGGGGAGACGGCCAGACATTGAGGAGGAGCAAGGTGGTTGACGCCCACCTTGGAGGAGAAAGCTTGGAGGACTACTTGTAGAAGCCAAGGAGAAGCCTTTCTAAGTGCGGGAGCAACTGTACTTGGAGCAAGGCTATCCAAAGTTCTACTAGAGGATCCCTTCTCTTCTTTATCGTTATATTTTCTTGTATTAGCTAGTGTTTCCTTATCTTTCATGTAACAAGCATTCAATTACATTTAATCCAGTCTGCTAGTAATACAAGTTCCAATTTAGCCTTCCAATTTCATGTTTTTCTAGTTAGTGTGTTTTCTTGCTATTTCTTTAGTCCACTGCTACTCTCTTCTAATTACCCTAGGCCTACTTGCCTAGGGTGAGCTTAGAAGAGAGGACATTTTTGTCACTTAGGAGTAGTTGATAGGCGTAGTTTTTAACATAGTTATCTTAGCATACCATTGCCCGATTATTTTGAAAACCCTAAAAACAACAAAATAAAAAATACAAAAATACAAGTGCGGATTTCAGAGGTGAGAGAGAGAACCAACTTTGTGACTAACAAATTGGCCTCCTTGGATGACCCTAGATACTCCACTATCTAGGTTTACAAATTTAAGAGTTGATTGCGGATTTATGTGTACAACGACACTATTTCGTATCTTTAACAAAATGCACATTTTCGCAATCAACACTCTACTCTCACCTCACAAATGTTTGGTGGCTCTTATTGAAAGCTAGCTTGCCTGACTCCCTAACCATTGTCCAAGAGTTCAAGAAAAGAAGTAATGCTTCTCCTTGACAAACTAAAGATGTCTATTGGTTTTCATAATGGATCAATTGCAAAATCTATGTGTAAGTATAATAGTTGTACTGGATTCTAAATTCAGAATCAACTCAAGAATAAAATCCCTAATAAAACCTCTTGACAAAAAATCTTTCATTCATGGATGCAATATATATACATGCTATGTACAAGTAACCTTTCATGGTTGCACTTCAAAATTTTCCTTTATTCGGGTTCACATTTAGATTAGTCCTAAATTTAGAACAAAAAGGTGAGCAGATGAGTCAGAGTGGCTGTCACGGTTGATTTCTAGCTCTAATGCGAATCATTGGAGTGGAGTCGGTTGCTCTTAAATTACAGACCTTAAAGTGCAATTAACATGATGCTCACAAGTTTTTTAAGTGTTGGCAAAAAAATTTTCAATTTGTGTACTACCCCCCATGCCTACTTTCTTGCATGTCCTCATGCATGAATAAGGAAAATAAATTTAAGACAGGGAGTGCATGGTTAGAAATCACTTGGAATAGCTCCTGATTTTTCATTCAGCATAATCCAACACCATGACAGGAAACAAAATATGCCAAAAAATATGCCAACATAAAAGATACTATGTATAAAAGGGTATCTACATATGTATAAGTGCTGAGTTTAATACCTCTAGCTAAGCGAAAACTCAATCACACGTCCTTGATAAAATTGATGATTTCATCAGCAGGAGGAGGTTCCTGGGTCATAAATGGCTTGAGACACTGGCCATTTACTATAGAAACATGCTTTGATTTTGGGTCCATGATTTGGACTGCCCCATTAGAAAAGGGGTGAATCACAAGATACGGGCCAGTCCACTTGGACTTAAGTTACCCCCAAAGTATTTGAGTCAAGAGTCAAATAACTAGACTTGCTGGTTGGCGTAAAAGTCTTACTCCGAATGTGACAGTCAAGAAAGGCCTTCACCTTATCATTGTATATCTTTGCGTTCTCGTAGGCCTCCCACCGAATCTCTTCTAATTCGTTGAGCTGGAGCTTCCTTTCATAACCTCATGCATTAAGGTTAAAATTACACTTTTGCATCGCCCAAAAGGCACGGTACTCTAGCTCGACAAGAAGGTGACATGCCTTTCCATACACCATGCGGTATGGCGACATTCTGAGTGAGGCCTTGTACGTAGTCCGATGTGCCCATAGTGCATCGATCAAACAATTAGATCAATCCTTCCTATCCAGTCAATCGTCTTCTGGAGAATAAGCTTGATCTGACAGTTAGAGACCTTAACCTACCCATTGGTTTGTGGATGATATGGAGTGGCAATATGATGATGTACCCCACATATTTCTTTAATAATGACATAATGGACATGGATGAAGTGACTTCCCCCGTCGCTAATCAGAGCATGGGGACACCAAAAATTGCAAATATAAATTCCTAAACAAAGGAGATAATGGTCTTATGATCAGCCCGCCTGGCCGAGATGGCCTCAACCCACTTCGAGACATAGTCAACTGCGAGAAGTATGTACTCGAAGCCATGCAAGTTGGGGAAAGGACCCATAAATTCGATGGCCCATATGTCGAACACTTCTACGACTAGGATGGACTGGAGAGGTATCATGTCTCTCCAAGTCATAGAACCGATTTACTGGCACTGTTTGCAGCACTTGGCAAATTCGTGTATCTCAAAAAATGGTAGGCCAGAAAAACCTACCTGCAAAATCTTTACAGCGGTCTTCCGGCCCGAAAAATGACCACCACAGGTATCGTTGTGGCAAAAAGATAACACACTAGCAATTTCAGAGTCAGGGACACACCTCCTAATTATTTGATCCGCCCGAATGCGAAAGAGCAAGGGTCATCCCAAAAATAAAATTTGGCTTCTGAAATCAATTTGAGTTCTAGTCCTTAGATAATCCCGCAGGAATCTTGCTTGCAACAAGATAATTCGCAATATCTGCATACCAGGGAAACTCCAAAGAATTTATAGCCAAAAGAGATTCATCCAAAAATTTATCTGGTATTGGCAAGGAGTAAGGAATGTGGGCTAGGTCTAGGACAAGTGATCCGCTACTACATTATGAGCTCCAGCTTTGTCACGAATCTTGACATCAAATTCCTGCAATAAAAGGATCCATCTAACTAGATGGGTTTTACATCCTTCTTTGCCAACAAATGTAGGAGGGCAGAATGATCTGTGAAAATAATTACTTTTGACTCAAGCAAATAAGATCGAAACTTCTCCAACCCAAATACTATGACTACCAGTTCCTTTTCAATAACCACATAATTACGCTGAGCCTCATTCAGCATTTTTCTAGCATAGTAAATGATGAACGGGTGGCACTCCCGACGTTGGCCTAGAAAGGCTTCGATAATGAAATCGAAGGCATAACACATCATCTCAAAATCGAGAGACCGATTGGGTGGTTGGAGAATCGGGGAATCTGAAACAGCACTTCATAGGGTTTTGAAGGCACTGAGACATGATGAATCAAAATTAAATGGGTCATCGGCTACCAGAAGATCCATCAAAGGGCGGGTAATTTTCAAGAAATCGTGAATGAACCTTCGGTAAAATCCAATGTAACCAAAGAATGATTGGATCTATTTAACCAATCTAGTCGGGAAATGATTTTAGATTTAGCTCAGTCAACCTCGAGTCCATTAGAAGTGATCCTGTGACCTAGTATAATGCCATCCCTCACGATGAAATGGCTTTCCTCCCATGAAAGTACTAGGTTTACTTCAATGCACCTCCTCAGGATCTTTGTGAGGTTATTAAGGCAAGACAAGAAATCATCTTTGAAAATGGAGAAGTCGTCCATAAATACTTCCACAAAGTCGCCAATCATATCAGAAAAGATGGCCATCATACAACGCTGAAAAGTCGCGGGTAACTTTTAGAGGTTGAATGGCATTTGCTTAAAAGCGAATGTTCCAAAAGGACACGTGAAAGTAGCCTTGTCCTGATATTCCAGGTTAATCATGACTTGATATACCCAAAGTATCCATCCAGAAAGTAGAAGAAGCTACACCCAGCTAACCTTTCTAAGATCTGCTTAATGAAAGGCAAAGGAAAATGATCCTTCTTGGTAGCCGTGTTTAGCTTCCTATGGTCAATGCAGGCCCGCCATGAAGTTGCGGTGCGGGTCGGGATGGATTCACCCTTTTCATTTTTTATGATGGTGAGTCCTGCTTTCTTGGGCACAATTTGGATAGCACTCACCCATTAGCTATCGAAAATGGGATAAACAATGTTCGCGTCCAGACATTTGATGATCTCCTTCTTTACAACCTCCAGCATATTTGGATTTAGCTGTCTCTGAGGTTGTCTAAAAGGTCTCATCCCCACATTCGTGTAAATATGATGAGTACAATATGAGGGGTGAATACCATGGAGGTCAGTAATACTCCACCCTATAGCAGCCCTATGTGCTTGGAGTATCGAAACCAATTGCAGTTCCTATTCTTGGGTCAAGTGAGCACTGATAATCACTGGATATGTCTCACTATCACCCAAAAACACGTATTTTAGTGAATCAGATAAGGCTTCAATTCAATCATGGGTGGGTGGGAAATAGAGTCATGCATGGGAAGAGAAGAATTAATTGTGGAAATCTGATAATTTTGATACGTGTGATTTCCCGCTGATCCCCACTTGTGAAGAGGTTGATCATGACTGCATTAAAGAGAAAATCGTCTGTCGCAATCACACCATCCTGCATTGGCAGGGGTGAATCAGGAAATGATGGATCAGGAGAATCAGAATCTGAGGTGTCATGATCAAACGAGCACCACAGACAATTGGATTCGTGGGATGAAATGTGCAACTCAGTAGTCTCGATCCTATGTGGATCAAGGTCTAAAAACCCTGACAATGAAGATGAGTGAGACTTTGGGTCATTACAAAGGAGCCCAATGTTCCCACAAAATGCCGAATCCACATCTTCACCGTCCTCCTTGATCTGATCATAATCGAAGTTCCTTGATGCCTTGAATATATCCAACCTAAGTCATTCATTCCCTAGGGCTATCTCCATACACCCAGATGCACAGTCGATGTTCGCGCGAGTTGTAGCCAAAAATGGGCAACCCAAAATAATCGGTGCATTTGGGAGATTAGGAGGAACCTCCATATCAAGAACAAAAAAGTCTGTCAGAAAGCAGAATCCACGGACTTTTACAATTAAGTTCTCAGCCACCCCCCTCGGTGTTTTTACCAATCGATCGGCCAACCGAATGGTAACCGTAGTGGATTTAACTCCCTAAATTGAAATCCATCAAATACTGCACTGGGAGTTAGGTTGATGGACAAACCCAAATCAAGAAGGGCCTGATCAAATGAAGAATCCTACAAAAAGCAGGAGATGAGTGGGGTACCAGGGTCTTTCCTTTTCGACGATAAGTCAGCTAGAATAACAACGCTAACCTCCTTCGACAGTACCGCCTGTCATCTGATTTTCTACTGTCGCTTCAGGGTACAGTGGTCCTTAAAGAACCTAGCAACAGTAGGATGTGATCAATCGCATTAAGGAGTGAGACCTGAATATGAATCTCTTTAAACATGGCCTTCAGGTCTTCGTAATTCCACGTACCCTTTGAATTACCAGACCAGGAAAAATTCAAATGCTGGCGCCAACCAAGGTTATACGACTCTGAGTACTGGTTATTACGCCAGTAACCTTGGATACCGTTGACATCTTCGTAGGCCGAAGATGTCTAACATGTATACTTGTCAAGGGAGTACGCACTAGAATTATCATGGGGTGCGTAACCTTGATCATAACGTGCTAAATCCAGATTATTCATGGGTTCCTGATACGTAGGACCCCGCAATGATGGAGAAGATACATCCCAAAATGAGTAGATGTACTCGAGCAGGAGGGACTTGGGATGTGGAAGAAAAGTGGGGTGCAGCAGAGTTTCCAAAATATCCAGGACGAGCTCGAATCAGTTCATCTAGCTTCTTATCCAGTAGTTCCACTTTGTCAAGCTTCTTCTTGGTAATAATATCCATGTCGGCTCAAGCTGATTCGACATAAGCCTCGTGGACATTAACTCGCTGCTATCCAAGTCACTGGAACCGATTTATTGAGACGACATTCATGGAATTCTCTACTAAGGACTCGAACAACTCAAATGCACTGTTCTCGTCCTTTGCGAGGAAATTCCTGCCACTAGATGCATCAGCCAGGTACCGATGTGTGTCATCTAGCCCATGGTAGAAAATCTGAGCTAAGTGCCATCTAGGCACACCATGGCGTGAGCATTTCCTAAGGAGATCGTGAAATATGTCCCATTTATCATGCAACTTTTCCTCCGATCCCTAGGAAAAAGTTGTAATCGCACGCCTCATTGTGTTTGCTCGATCAATCGGGAAAAGCTTTTGGAGGAATTCATAACGTAATTCCATCCAGGTTCCAATCGGCCTCCCGATGCTCTTGAAGCAATATGAAGCTTTGTCCCTATAAGAGAATAGGAAAAGCTTCATGAGAATAATCCCCAAGTCTACATTTCTGGGTCAAACCGTTTCTGCGATTTGACTCAGATCCTCAGTGTGTTGGAAGGGGTCCTCATTCAAGTTTCCATAGAAATAAGTCTGGATCAGACTTATTACATTCGGCTTAAGCTCGAATGCATCTTTGCCTACATGAATCTGGACTTGAGGGCCGCAATCATGGTTGCAGGGTCATAGAAGTCCCACAACTATTCTCCGTGTGGTGGATGCTGCATTCTATCCAGTGTATTGAGAATCCCATCAAGGTTCTACTAATAACGTTGCTCAGATGCAATGACCCTGGCTTCCAGATGAGCCATTGGGTCTTGTTCCTCTAGACCCTGACCAAGACCAGGACTAGGATTCGAATTAGCCATTTCAACTAACCAAGAAGAAGAAGAGGGTTGAGAACAAGAACCTGGCGATGCGAAAAGTCTCCTTCGCCACCTTGGGCTTGATTCCTAAGGTCCAACCAAAGTACGTCTAAGAGACCTCCTTCCTTACATACACCAAAGACAACAGTTGGTGTAGCCAAGCCAAACAAGACTAAGGCCTTGTTAATCAAATTGGTCATTTAGAATCAAGCGACCAAATTTTTTGTTAATGTTTTAATTTCTAAAGAAAATTTCATTATAAAATCGACTGAAAATAATCCTAATTTCCAAAGCTAACCCAACCAGTCTGTTATGAGAGGACTAAGAGGAAGGTTCTTGCTTTGGCTTACACCTCCAAGTTCTTGATACTGCTTTGACGCTACCATTTGGTATACCCCACAGACTTGGCACTGGGTTTGGCTAAAGAAATTGTAATGACCCAGTAGTTAAATAACAAATGTAGGTTAACTAATATCTTTCTTTACGAATTGTTAACCTTTCTTCAAGTTGGGGTGTTGGCTGAGTGTCAAACAAGTTACTTGACTCACCGACTAAGCAATGGACTCGAGTCCAAGCTAGTTGATGTACGTGTTTCACATGTTTGAAATCGGGGTTAAGAGTAACCAGTCGTTGTAGTCGCAAAACTCGTTATCAAATAAAATTTTATAGAAACTCCAACGGAGTCCCAAGTCGAACACAGGGAGGCAACGTTTACTTAATTCGAAAATCGCGCTTCGTTTTGTTTGTTTTTGGTGTTTTAGTTTTGTTATTTTTTTCGTTTATTTTTATAAAGCAAGAAAACAATATGGATCACAATGGAGATAGAAGCAAATATGATATATATATTGCACAAATGTTTATTACAATAATCTAGAAAGCATAAAAAAGAGAGAGGTGAGAAAGAATCTCCCAAATCAGCTGTTCACCGAGACGATGACGCCTAGCGGAAGCTTGGAAGAAGGAGTTGGGAAGTGGGACGACGGAGGTGAGATGCGGGAGGACGTCGGGTAGAGGAAAGCTTCAGCGTGGCTCCAAAATGGAGGTAAGGAGGTGGAGATGATCTACTACTGGAATGGAGGTGGGAGGATGGCTCCAAGGAGACCTATGAATGGTGATGGGAAGATGGAGGAATATTTGGCAGGGCAGAGGTTTGTTACACTAATAGGAGTCTTGGGAGCTTGGGAGTAAGCTCTAACGGAGCGTTGGTAGGCTTGCTAGAGCTTAGGAGTAGGTGGGAGTAGAGTAGGTAGAGATGAAGAGGAATGGGGGGTGTAGGGGTGTTTATATAGTGATGAGAGGAAGAGCATCCCACGCACAGACATTCAGCGAAAGGTTCAAGCATCACTAAAGGCCGCTTGAGCTATCGCCAAAGATCCCCGCCTCTTCAATGTCTTGGCTGGCGCACACACCGCGCAGGCCATTTAGTGACAGTTGCAAGCATCATTAAAGGCTGCCTTTCTGTCGCTGAAGATCCCGTGCCTACCGCTCATGCCCGCAGCTATTCGCTTGAAGAGATCTCCACTGTTGGATCCATCATCGTGCGGCTGGGATGCTCCCTCAGTTCACACCCTCACGGATTTAAACGCGCGAGCATCGCGCCTTCAAGAAGATCCGACGACCGACAGTGCATTTGATCGTCTTAAATGAGCTCCCCTGATTGTGCGCGTGAGATGGTGCATTCTCGAAATGCGTCAACGATTGTGTGCAACATCCGCGCTCAGCTATGCATCCACATAGCCTCATCGTGGCCGCTCATGCGCAATTGGGCGATCGAATTTAAAGCGCTTCTCTTCTACAGCTAATTGGTGGCGCTTAGGAGAGTCAAACCCATGCCCTTGCTTTGCGAAGTAGTCGCTCCACCGTTTGGCCAAGGAGACGGATTGTTGAGTAGAGGGCGATGCGATCGCGCATCTCGACCATTAGATGAAAATCCAACGATCGAGATGAGGCCTTCCTTGAGCTGCCTGAGGCTAGGTGAGGAGCACACATCTCAACCGTTGGATCAAGATCCAATGGCTGGAATCTCATCTTGCGGTGGGCTTGGGGATGTATTAGCTCAGGTGGGGCAGCCTGGATGGCTCCACGTGGCGCCATCTGGGCCGTCTTCTTCTTCTTCTTATGGAGGGTACTACAGAGCTCTGATCAGGGTGATTCTCGGGTTGACGGACTGTGATCATCACTCTGAATCCATCCGTACGGTCAGATTCTTCATCCAAAGCCTATAAAGATGTTGCACTGCCTTCTGGCCATGTAAAAAGACGGAATTAATGTACATAATATACAACTATCCTAAATGCAATGCAATGGATGTTTATGCAATATTTATATCATGATATGCAATGCTAGGCCTAGGAACCATCATAAATAAGCATTTTCTAATGAATTTATGTGTGTTTATCACTAGTCAATGTGGTCTCTACAAATGTAAGCCCTAAATGTTGTACCTAGGGTTCATGCAATTTTTAAACAATTCAAACAGCAAACCAAGTATCAACTCAAAAATATTCTCTACAATACAAATGGGATCCAAATAAGATCAAATTTAGTAGGTAGATTTCTTTTCAAATGAGCGTTCGAGAGAATATTTTAATGAAATTTTTACTTTTCCAAGAGATTTAATATTAATTTTAATTAACAGATGGTCGGATAATGCAGATTGATCATGAGTTGGTTTTCCTCGAAATAGTATCAAACGAGATCCAATTTGGAAAAAATATAAAAATTAAAGCTTACTTGATCAGCTTTCAACCCCCACCTATTTTAGTTCAATCAGATCTTTGTGCCATTCAGAATCAATTTTTGAAAATAAAAGAAATTCAAAATTAAGTCTATTTGACCCCCTTGTACTTCATAAATTTTTAAAAATTCCACAATGTGAATTTTCAAAATGAATAGTGGCATTGAAAATCTAGTTTGAAAATCTATGTTCAACTCGAATTTCAAGATATTTGGATCCTCAAAACTCAAAAAATGATTTTTAAATTCATTGAAACACTCTGGTCGAATTTCAGAAAATAATAAGAAGGCTTTTCAAAGTGTTTTCAAGAAAAAATACACCTTTCACAAATTGTTTGTTTTAAATTTTGTGAAATTTTTTTCTTTTTTTCAGATTTTTTTTGTGTTTTTTTTTTCAAAAGCAAATACCTAACTTAAGAGTTAAATCAAATCCTAAACCTAAGGAATCAGTGCGAACTTGAAATCTTCAACTGCGCCTGATGTGTGCGCAGAATTTGCTTTTGTGTACCTAAAATCTTCAAATGCTTCTAATGTGTGCGCAAAATCCAGTTTTGTGTACCTGCACATCAAAAACAAGTAGAGGCAAATATGTCAGAAATAAGATTGGCAATCAGAAATCAAAAATCACGTTGCCTACCAGGCAACGACGCCATTTGTTAAAATCGTGAAATCGTGCTTTTGATTTGATTTAAATCGTAGTATAAATGCTAAATCTGTTTCAACAAAAAAATTTATAACGAGACAAGGAGAGTCCCGGTCAATCTCAAGGAGGCGTGGTTTTTGCAAATTTGATTCTTATTTCTTCTTCTCTCTCTATTCATTTAGAATCACAACCCGATATTCAAAATGTGAATATAAGATTCGCCGATCGCATTCATTATGTGTAAAACTTGCGCATGAGTCAAGTAGATAACAAACGTGAAAGTATTCGTCTCGATGCACATGACTTCAACCAATCGATGGCGACCAACAAAAAACTCATTTACCGTTAAGTCCTTGATATTTTTCAGAACTAACATTTTATTCACATAAAAGGAAGACGATTCCAATAAAGATAACGAAACTTTTATTTCATAGAATAATGTTTTTACAATTAACACAAGAGGAATGCTTGTACAGGAAATTTAAAATAACTAGATCTACTATAACAAAAGAGAGATGCACTCATGGAACCCATAAAGAGTTTATGCGTGTACTCTGGAGAGGAATATCACTACCTTACTAAGAAAGAAAGTAATGTGAAAATTAAAATACGAAGAACAGTAAATCTACGGGAAAAACGTGGCACCAGAGGTGGTCTCTGGTGGCCATGCAGCTTGAGGTGGTAGGAGGGAAGGAGGATGGCCAAGGTGGTGTGGCTGAGCTCTTGAGAGGTGTTGGAGGTTCTTGCTCTTGGACGTGGAAGGTGGTGCTTTGGAGGAGAAGAAAGTGGTGCTCATCAATGGAGGTGGAGTGGTGGATGGCGTCCAAGATCAAGTAGTTGGATAGGAGGCCACAATAAGTGCTTTTTATAGAAGTGGAGTGTTCGAACGTGGAATCGCGTTTAAGAGATGGTTTCATCATAGTATAGCACGAAACACATCTAAGCAAATAAAATTTAACGAAACTGGTGAGTCACAGTCAAACTCAGGGAGGCAGAAAATGACTTGACTATAACATTGATTTAAATCTAAATACTAAATACTAATCACAATATATAAAGCAAATTAGGTAGCTGATTGATCATGAGTTTGCAAATAAAACTAAGATATGCAATGCTAGAACAGGCATTAAAAATAAGTATCTAAACTATCAGAATAAGGGCACCAAGGGTCGTCCTTGGTGGCCTTGTGGAGAGGTTAGGGAGAGTAACAGCGGTACACCAAGGTGGCTTGGTGGATGCTTCATAGGAAGAGGGAAAGAGCCAAAGAAGAAGAGGACTGGAGGAGAGGATCTAGAGAGTTGTCTGGAGAGGATCTGGAGAGAGTTGTCATTCATATGGGGGCCCTGGGCACATTTTATAGCTTCATTGAAGGGCAAAGTAGGCATTTAAGCCCTCCAACTCGTGCACAAGGCTTGGATTTATCAGATACGTTGATCGGGAGATCAACGGCTCTGATCGCGCTTCAAAAAGCCTTCCAAAACACCTCCAATGCTCGGATCGCCCGTCTGGCTGACACGTGGCACGCTCTACTCCCTTGGATCGCCATCCCGTAGTTCTGATTCATGCGCCTCCTACGCTTCAATGCCCTCGTTGAGATCTCACAAGTGCACGTGCACTTCCATCTCAATCGTCTGATCTTGCAATCAGACAGCTTAAATGAGCCGCAGCACCGCCTTTTGAATTCCTTCTCATGCGCATGCGCATTCAGGTGTGCATGATCGCGCGCATATCAAATTAACGTTCCTTCGCGTGCCACGCTTCTGCAACATTGTCATTCGATGCATAACCAACGCTCGGATTTCATCTGCGATCGCATCGTGGCGCTTCAAATGCACGTCGCAGCCTTTGGTTCGAGTGCTCTATCCAACGCGCTACAAGTGCGGATGGTTGCGCTTCCATAACACTACTCGGCTGCTCTCAGCCATTGGATGGAGATCCAATGGCTGAGCATTTTCCTTCCTTGATGAGGTTTGGGCTATAGCGTCGACATGGCTGCTTTGTGGTCGTTGGATGACGATCCAACGATCCACAATGCACGGGGGTGTTCCCTTCAAAGATTAGGGCGGTGGCCTTGGGCGGCTGCGATGGTGCCACATGGCGCCATCATAACCGTCCATCTTCTTACTTTGTAGACGATGCTATAGGCCTCTGATCGAGATAATTTTTACGCCATTGGACTGTGATCGTTGATCCGGATCCATCCTTGCGGTCAGATTTGTCATTTGAGGTCCGGATTTCCACCTATTTACCTCTTGGCTCTTGCTCATCTGTGGACTCCATAGGATGCTATGGGAGTCTGATCAAGGAGATCTCGAAAGCATTAGACTCTCGTCGTCATTCTGAGCAGATCCATACGATTGGATTTATCATCCGCAGCCTCGAATTACCTGCAATGATTAATTCCTCTCAATTAGAAAATAATATAACATTATTATTTACAAAACTAACAAATCAACTATGATCCAAAGTATGATGCTTATGTCTGCATTATGCCTAAGTTAAGGATCTAACTTAATTCAGGTAGATTAGGACCTATGATTGCTACGCAATCATACCCCCATGCCTAAATCTTGCTAGTCCCTATCAAATGCAAGACTGAATGTATTCTATCAAGAGTTTGACTAGAGATCTATTTCCTCTGTTTTCATCCAAAAATTTAGAAATCCAGATAATCGTGAAAGTGTAGTGTTGTAGCCTATGCAACGGATCCAAGCGAAAAGTTAATTCACGTCTAAAGCTTGTACTTGACCCTTAGTAAGGTTCTGTTGGAATAGGCAAACTTCTTCTCTTAAGGATAGAGAATAACCTCTAGATTTAGCCCTGGTTTTTGGCTTAGGTAGAAGATGCCTGAGTTAAATGGATATGTATTTGGTGGCTCACTCTCCTCTGGTGCTACATAGCAACTAGTATTTCAGAATCTAGATTTCCATATTATCAAATAAATCAACTTAGAGAGAGGCAGGAAACTGTGCTCTCTTAAGTTCCTTGTACTCATTCTCTTCTTCTCTCTCTCTCTCAATTTTTTTTTCTTTTTGAGCTGACATCTCACCAGATTTGTAAATATGATTGGTGGTCTCTCTTGACATTACACTTCAATTAAGTTCTAATAACCCTATAACTAAGTCGAAAATCCTCAACCAGTATTCAGGTAGTCAGAAATACAGGAAAAGTAGGTCAAGGCTGTATTTTGTGGATCATGAGGGTAGTGGGTATTGTTGCCTCGATGTGCTAGACATGAAATGAAATAAATGCAACTCAACATTTTTTCTATTTTTTTCTTTTCTTTTAAAGCAAAAGCTTCTTTTCTTTCTTTTTTTTCATTCATTTTTTTTCATAAATATCTACCAACAGAACGTAATGCAACATCACATACGTACTTTTATTCACAAGGCATTCTTCAGGATTTGGGGATGTTCAAGAGGATATCGGGTGGCTTATTTGATGTAAGTGTCTATTCTCGACACCGAGAAAGGAATGGATAGGACAACATATTTCCGACCCTTACATTAACACCCTCCTTTAGCCGAGGATTCCGTAAAGAACAGTCATGACCATCCACCTTAGTCTTAGTTTTATTATAACCCATTCTCTGTGTATTTGCCTTATTTGGTGGCTCTCACAGAGATTCCCACAAAGAACTTGTACGCAAGAACCAAGAGCGAAAACTGTGGCTAACTCCAAGTATCATTATCCAATTAGCCAGAAATTAAGATTCCTCACACTAGACTTAGAGCACCAGTAGACTCTCTACTCTCACCTCGCAATTGTTTGGTGGACTACTAGAACATGGTTTGCCTGACTCCCTAATTACTATCCAAAGGTTCAGGAAAAGAAGCAATGCTTCTTCTCGACAACATAAAGATGTCAATAGGTCTTCACAGTGGATCCATTGCAAATTCTACGTGCAAGTGTGAAATTGTACTAGATTCTAAGTTCAGGAATCAACTAAAGAATAAATCCCTAATAAAACGTCTTGATAAAAGGATCTATTTCCCCAGGTGTTGGCAGAAAATTTTTTAGTTTATATGTACTACCCCCCCTACCTAAGTTTTTGCATGTCCTCATGCATGAATAAGAGAAAATGAATTAAGATAGGGAGTAAGTGGATAGAAATCACCTAGAATTACTCCTGATTCATCCTTCAGCGAATGCCAACACTAAAATGACAATCACAATATGTAGACTAATATGCCAAAATGAAATATGCTATATATAGAAGGAAAATAAATGCTGAGTTTAACACCTCTAGCTGGGTGAAACTCCATCAGATGGATCAATGATTGCAGGAGACAGAGTCGAGATGGTAAGCACTTGGAGTTCCATCATCATCAACAGGCCAAAAATGTAGAGCAGCTAAAACCCACTTCGTACGGGTCCTAAAGATGATAGGTAGCAAGTGGAAGCCTTGAAGAGCGGTGTATGAGTAATGCAGATGAGGTGGATAAAGAGTTGGGAGTAGGAAGAAAGTCGTACGGGTCCTAAAAGTGGTGGAAAATGAAAAGAGGGACCCGAGTGGTGTAATCTTAAATGGTGTAAGGAACCATTTCATGAGTGGATCTGGGTGTGGGTGGTTGTAGAGTAGGTGTGTGGAATAAGATTCGGTGTTTCATCCCAATAGCTCTAGATTCGCTCAATTAAGTGTCATCCTTGGGTTGATCAGAAATCTCATACGAATATCCCTAAATTTTGTTCATGGTGTGAATCCTCAAATGTAACGGGAGGCAATTCATTATCCCCAAGGTGTTGAAAATCAGAATCTAGATACAATAAAGACTCAAATTCTTTCATTTTCTGTTCTGTGGCTTCTGTGAAATCCTCAATATCAGAATCCAAGAGCAAAGATGTAATAGATTCATCCAACCCCAAATCCAAAAATCCCTCAAGATTTTTCATATTTTCCTCACAATCGCAAATGGGGTTTTTATCAGATTCTTCCTCAACTTCGGTTGGATTCTTTGTCAATTCAAAATCAACCCCATGGATATATGGAATCTCATGTAAATTGATGAATTTATCATCTGTGCTTTTCATGAGATTTTTATGCAATTCCACTCTAAATCTTTCATAATCCAAATCATGTGCTCATCAATTGCCTTTGGCCGATCAATGTTCACCACAGTGTCAGAATCATTATAACTAAAATCAATGAGCCTAACAGAAGCTATGTGTAGAGTTAATTCACCAAGAAGTTCTATGTTTCCATAGTGCTAAGGTTCATAATCATCTGAGTCCTTGATAAAATTACAATGTGGGTCCTTGGTTGCCCTGAAAATATCCAATCCGAGTTTTTCATCCCCTAAGGCAATCTCCATACACCCAGATGCACAGTTAATGTTAGCTTGGGCCGTCGCTAGAAACAGGCGACCTAAAATGATAGGTGCATCACAGAGACTAGGAGGAATGTCCATATCCAAGATTAAAAAATCCGCTGGGAAGCAGAGCCCATGGATTTTTACAATGACATTCTCAACCACACCTCAGGGCACTTTGACTAATTGTCAACCAACTAGATGGTGACCGAAGTGGGTTTTAGCTCCCCAAATTGGAAGTGGTCAAAAATAGCAATGGGGGCTAAATTAATGGTTGAACCCAAATTAAGCAAGGCCAGGTCAAAAGGAGCATCCTGTAGCTGACAGGAAATGAGTGGGGCTCTCAGGTCTTTCTTCTTAGGTGGCAGGTCTGACAAAATGACTACACTAGCTTCCTTGGACAATACCACCTTATTGGTCTTCCTTGGCTATCGCTTGGGTGTACAAAATTCTTTAAAGAATTTAGCAACAGTAGGAATGTGATCAATGGCATCAAGGAGGGGAACCTTAATGTGAACATCTTTGAAGATTTCCTTTAAGTCCTCATTGCTTTTGATTCCCTTTATCTTTCCTTTATGTTCATGCATTAAGGCTCCAAGGAAGGGTAAAGGGATGTCGGCGATCTTAGTGATTGATTTCTTTTCCTTAGGATGCTCCTTTAAAGGCATAGAATAGGAAGAGAAGCTAGCCTGAGAAGTATCATGACCCTCCTACCTACATGGTGGGTCTTTTGTAGATTTCTGCTCCTCAAGGTGACATCATTTGCATTGGCATATTGTCTATGAGGTGGGGGAGGAGTAGAAGGGGCAAATTGAGCGGGATTTTGCAGTAACAGTGGCTACCTTTGTCCATAACCAAGTGGTGCAGGAGGCGCTTGTAAAATAGCATGTGCTTGTCCCTATGGTGTCTGGAACCTAGGTGGGGTGCCTTAGTTCTACACATATCTTGGATTAGGGACAAGTTGGGAGGGCAAGGCTCCTTGTGATCTATGCTCCTGCAACAGCTGACTCTGCATATTCTAAATGTTTTAAATCTGATCTGCCATTGTTTTTGTGAATTTCAAATTGTCATAATTCGACTGACGCATAGATTCCTCCAATTCATTTCTTAATGCCTTGAAAGAGTCAGGCCACCTTGGAGGGTGATTGGCAGCTTGATGCAGCGACTGATAAGTAGGATAGGATTGTTGCTAAGATGGGAATGGCTGCTGCCTTGGGTATGTGTTTTGCGCATTCCCATATTGTCTGGTCTGGTAGTGTGGATCTTGATTTGGTCTCTGTGAGTTACTAAACCAGGAAAAATTAGGATGTTGGCACCAACCAGGATTATACATCTCCAAATATGGGTTATTATGCCCGTAACCTTGGATAGCATTGACATCTTCGTAGGCCGAAGATGTCTAAGGTGCATATTCATCAAAGGAATATGCACTAGAATCGTCATGGGGTGCATAACCCTGATTGTATGGTGCCAGATCCAAATTATTCACGGGTTCCTGATATGCAAGATCCGGAGAAGGTGGAGAAGATGCATCCCGAGTGAGTAGATGTACTCGAGTAGGAGGGGCTCAGGATGCGAAGGAAGAGTGGGATGCAGTTGAATTGCTAGGAAATCCATGTTGAGCTCGAATCAATTCGTCTAGCTTTTTGTTGAACAGATCCACCTTATCCAGCTTCTTGGTGATAATGTCCATATCAGCTCGAGTAGATTTGGCGTGAGCTTCATGGACACTAACTCGTTGCTATCTAGGTTGCTGGAATGGGTTCATCGATGAGGCATTCATTGAGTTCTTTGCTAGGGACTCGAATAGTTCGAATGCACTGTTCTCGTCCTTTGTGAGGAAATTCCTGCCACTAGATGCATCGACCAAGTACCGATGTGAGTCATCCAACACATGGTAAAAGACTTGTGCAAGGTGCCATCTGGGTACACCATGGTGCGAGCATTTCCTGAGAACATCGTGAAATCTATCCCAAGCGTCATGCAATTTCTCCTCCGGTCCTTGGGCGAAAGTTGTAATTGCATGCCTCATTACATTTGTTTGACCAATCGAGAAGAACTTTTGGAGGAATTCGCAACGTAATTCCTCCCAAGTTCCAATTGGCTTCCTGATGGTCTTGAACCAATAGGAAGCTTTATCCTTGAGAGAAAGGAAAAAGCTTCATGAGAACAATCCCTATATCAACATTTCTAGGTTGAACTGATTTTACAATTCAACTTAGATCCTCAATATGCTAGAAGGGATCCTCGTTCGAGTTTCCATGAAAATGAGTCTGAATCAGACTAATTATGTTCGACTTCAACTCGAATGTGTCTCCGCCTGTGGGAATTCGGACTTGAGGTGCCAAAATCATAGCCGTCAGATCATAGAAGTCTCGCAATTATTCGCCACATGGTGGATGCTGCATCCTATCCAGAGTGGTGAGAATCCTGTCAATACTCTGCTCATATCTTTATTCAGATTCCTCGACCCTGGCTTCCAGACGAGCCATTGGGTCTAGATTTTCAGGGCTCTAACCAGGTCCAGGACCAAGATTAGTCATTTTAGCTAATCAAGAGGAGGATGAGGGTTGGGAAGAAAGGTCGGGCAAAAGTCACCTTCGCAGCCTCAGGATTGGTTCCCAAGGTCCAATAAGTTTAGGTCTTAAAGACCTTCCTTGGATACACCAACAAGGGTTGGTGTAACCAAGCCAAACAAGGATAAGGCCTTGTTAATCAGATTGAACTTTAGAATCAGATGACTAGATTTTTTATTCAGGTTTGAATTATTGAAGAAAATTTGTCGAGAAACCGACTGAAGATAATCCCCGCCTCTTAAGCTAACCTGGCTAGTCTAGTTACGAGGGGACTAAAAGGAAGGTTCTTCCTACAGCTTTCGCCTACGATTCCTTTGTACCCCTTAGCCGCGGTCGTTTGACACTACCCAGCAAGCTTAGTCACTAGGTTTAGTAGAAGAGGTTGAAATCACCTAGTAGTTACAGGACAAATGCAAGTTATTTGATATGTTTTTGTGATTTTTAACCTTTTTTCTTCAATTTGATATATGATGAGCAATCCACATGGTGACTAGGCTCACCGACTAACCATTCGCTTCGATTGAGTTCAGGCTAGTCTAATGTGGTCCTAAGGCTCATGCACTTCTATGTTTTTCTCAGATGGTAGACCACTAATCAAAAATATACACTCAAGTAAAGTTGGAATCCAAATGATTTGAAAATTGGCAGGAATATTCTTTTTTAAATAAGTTTTCTAGAAAGTATTTTTTTAGAATTTTTACTATTTCCAATGAATATTTATGAATTTTTAACTAACAAGGGGTCAAATTTGAGATTTTGACACCGTGTTGGTTTTCCTGTTGGAAACAGTATCAAATGTGATCCAAAAATTTAGAAAAAATATGAGAATGAAATCTAACTTGATTATCTTTCAAACCCCACCAATTTGAGTCGATCAGATTTGTGTGTTAGTCAAAATCAATTTTTGAAGTTCAGAAAATTTTGATGTTCAATCTATCTGACCGTTGTGTATTCCACGAATTTTCAAAATTTACACAAATTGAATTTCTTTTTGGGAATAGTGGCATTGGAAATATAGTTTGAAAATCTAGTTCTTGCTTGAATTTTAAAATTTTTGGACCACTAGAAACACGCCAAATGAATTTTCAAAATCGCATCTAGTTTCTGGCTGAGTTTCTAAAAATAGCAATAGCATTGAAAATGTGTTTTTTTTTAAGGTAAAGCAAACCCTAATTACCTAACAAATCCTAATTCTAATTTTTTTTTTCAAATAGCTCCTATCCTACTTAATCCCTACTCTAAAATCCTACTGAGATAAACATGTGCACCTGATAGTCTTCACCTGTGCTCGATGTGTGCGCAAATCCTCACTTCATCCCTACACACAAAAGAAAAAATACACTAAATCAGCTACTTAATCAAGAATCGTCGTGTCCCCCCGACAACGGCGCCAATTTGTTCGAGCGTGGAATCACGTTTAAGAGATGGTTTCGTCATAGTATAGAGCGAAACACGTCGAAGCAAATAAAATTTAATGAAACTAGTGAGTCTCAGTCGAACTCAAGGAGGCAGAAAATGACTTGACTATAACACTGATTTAAATCTAAATACTAAACACCAATCACAATATATAATGCAAACCAGGTATTTGATTGATCATGAGTTTGTAAACAAAACTAAGACATGTAATGCTAGAACGAAACTTAAAAATAACTATTGATGGGAACACCATCATGAGCCATAACTAGCTCATTTTGACCTAATTAAGTCAGTAAATGCTCCTACACAACTGTCAGAGAGTCACAAGTCACTGTATAATCATTCTGAGGGGAAAACAAGAAACTAGGGTTAAAACTGTAATTTTACCAGCTTATCATGAATGCAGTACAACCACGGGTTTTCTCAAGGGTTGAATGAAGGTCAAATGGTTTTAAAAAAGATAACAAGTGGGTTATAACAATCAGAAAACGATTTGCACGTGTTCTGAGAATTAAATGACTTTTTGAAACCCTAAAAACAGACCCACTTAATTAACTGAGGTTCTGATCAAGATAAAATTCACCTAAACCCTCTAAATTCAGAGAAAAATATTCTCTATGGTTTGGAACTTTTAATTTGACCATTAAAACCCGTTTTGACCTAGAATAGAGTTACAGATAGACATTTGCCCTAATTCGGGTTTTTGCATAAATTACCCAGTCAAACGTTATCAAAACCAAAATCCAACTTCAGCATTGGATTCCTTAGATCTAAATTAGGTTTGTACTAAAATTTGGACCCAAGATGAGTTTGTCTTGACCTAGTTTGCAAATTAGTCCTGCCTGATTACATTTCTACCCTTAACTTTCAAAATCTTTTCAAATAGACCCCTAACTTTATCTTCGTTCTCACAAAAAGGTCCCTACCGCCATTAAACGTATTCCTACCTGCTTCGGTGACCTGGCAAAGTTAAATGACAACCAAGCTTACTATTTAGGTCTTTCTATTCCTTTATCACTTCGTCAATTCCTGGGCTTAATTCTAGAGACTGCAAGTTCACTACCACTTGTTTCCAGTCCCTCCGTTTGTGCTTTATGGCATGATCTTTTTATGGGATTGCTTGCTCTGGAGGTTAAATCCATGAAATGGCAATAAAGAGTTCAGGTATCAAATCTACTTGCCCTTTTTCCTTCTTTGACCTTCTTTTGTTTAACTCTTATTTGTTGTGTTGTTTTTTTTAGCTTGATTCAAAGCCATTTCCATGGGAGCTCAAATGAAGACTCTTTCCAACACTTGGAGGACCTAGATTGGGTTGCTCAGACCGTGAAACCTAGGAACATCCGTTTGGACATTGTTTTAATTAAGATATTCCCGTTTTCCTTAAGGGATAAGACTTCTCATTGGCTTAGGACCTTAGGGAGACCCATCTCCACTTGGGAAGAATTAAGGCATGCGTTTCTTAAGAAGTTTTTCCCTATAGGAAAGGCTAATGCCCTTAGAAGAGCCATTACTACATTCACCATACAAAGTGGAGAGCAATTCCATGAGGCATGGGAACGATTCAACGAGTTATAGAGGAAATGCCCACATCACGATGTTCCGAGGTGGCAATTAGCCAAGATTTTCTACCATGGTCTAGATAGTAACCTCAGGAATTTCGTGGATGCCTTGTGTGGAGGCAATTTTCTGAATAAGGATGAGAAAAACGCGTTTGAGCTCTTTGAGTCAATGAGTGAGAACTTGCTTAATAATGCCTCCATAACCCAATTCAACAGGTCCAGTCAACCTTATGGTGGGATTTATGAGGTGTAAACTAATTCTGGGATGGTTGATATGGACATTATAGCAAAGAAATTGGATCGGGCTGAGATGGTGGACAAGAAAATTGATGAGCTCTTGAACCAATCTTGAAACCCATTGCATACCTTCTCCCTAGTGAAGGGAGCACACAATGTCGACCTGGTTCAGTCTATGAACTAAGTGCACCTGGAATAACCTCTGACCATGTTCCAGGGAGGGACCTTCACTCCCTCAAACCCCGATTATTCTTTTCCCTCCCCTTTGGCACCTTCTACCCTTGAAGATGCCCATGCCATCCAGGGATACTCTAAGCCCGATCCTTTCTCCAACACCTATAACCCTGGATGGCGCAACCACCCAAATTTTGACTAGTCGAACAAAAAATTGAACCAATTCCTGAATCAACCTAGGCAAAACCCGCCCTCTTATCAGCAAGGTCAGCTTGCTAGACCACCCTATAACCAGAATAGGGCGACTCCTGCACAACAAAACCAAATGAATACTCTAATCAAAATGATGCCTGATATGAATCAAAAACATCAGGAGGAGATGGTTTTAGTGAAGGGACAATTGAGCCAACTGTTGGATTATAAAGAACAGGGGTCCCTTCCATCTTAGCCACATTCGAACCCTAGGAATGTAATGAATTGAGGCCATAATCATCAAGGGTTTCAATAAAATCAGGGGCATGCCCATATGATTTTACAAGCCCCATTGACACCCCCTAGGTTTGCTGCTTCTTCTTCTTCTTCTCAAGGACCCAACCCTGGTTCTAATGCCTTAGCCAATGCGGTTACCTTGAGAAGCGGCACTCAAACCCAAGACCCCAAATGGTCGACCCCTCCCATGACCTCACTACCTGAGATAAATGATTCTGAGGATGAGCAGGAGGAACCTAAGGATTAGGAATCTGACCTGGTTCAAACTCAAATCCCATACCTTGAAGCCTTGGATAAGGTAAAGAAGAAGAAAAATGTGGTTGAGAATGAGTTGTTAGAGATTTTCAAACAAAGTACAAATCAATATACCCCTCCTTAAAGTAATCAAGCATATCCCAGCTTACGCAAAGTTTTTGAAGGATGTGTGCACACCCAAGCGTAAGCCAAGAACCCAAACACCTAGGAAGGTAGTGCTATCTGAGTAGGTTAATTCGATGACATTGAGTAGCCTACCTCCTAAAAGGACTGACCCTAGAGCACCTTTGATCTCATGTAATATTGGTGAGATGACTTTTGATATAACACTCATGGACTTAGGTGCTTCAATTAACTTAATCTCGACTACCTTTTATCACCAATTTGGATTTGGAGAATTAAAGCCCACACCTCTGACTATCCAACTGGCCTTTAGATCTGTGAAAACCCTGAAAGGGGTAGACGAGGATGTAATTGTTCGGGTTAAGGACTTCTACTTTCCAATTGACTTCTTAGTCCTTGACATGGAAGTCGCCGAATAACTACACAACACACCCATCATCCCAGGCAGACCCTTTTTGGCTATGGCCAAGGCTAACATTAACTGCGACACGGGATGCATGGAAAATGCCTTTGGAGATAGGAAGATCCAATTGGATATCTTCAAGGCAACTAATTCTTTCGATTGCAGTTGGGTTGAGGAATACGATCTTGTGGAAACCTTGGTTGAAGAATGCCTGACTGTAAGCTCTTTAGAGGACCATCTGATTCAACCAGCTGTAGACTACCTTGACCCATCCCAATCTCTAGAGGTAGCAGAACTTTGCAAAACTGATTATCACCGGCAACATCCATTTGAGGAGATTGATGTCACTCAACTCCCTCCCTTCCCTTACCCGTCAAACATTGTACCACTTGCACCTGAGTTGAAACCTCTGCCTAATAACCTCAAGTATGTCTTCCTAAGACTTGATCATACTTTCCTCGTGATTATCAATGCAAACCTGACTAGGGACCAAGAGCTGAGGTTGACTACCACTCTTTCTAAACATCGGGCAGTAATTAGGTGGACAATTTCTGACTTAAGGGGAATTAGCCCTAGCTATTGTACACACAAGATCTATTTGGAAGATGGGGCACGACATTCTTACCAGATGCAAAGGCGACTAAACTCGAACATGCGAGAGGTCATTAAAAAAGAAATAATTAAGTGGCTTGATGCGGAAATCATCTATTCGATTTTCGATAGCCCTTGGGTGAGCCCTACTCAATTGGTACCAAAGAAGACTGGGCTCACTGTGGTCATAAATGACCAAGGTGAATCCATCCCCACCCGCACCACCACCGCGTGGTGGGTGTGTATTGACTATAGGAAGCTGAATGAAGCCACTAAAAAGGACCATTTCCCCCTACCATTCATTGACCAGATTCTCGAACGGTTGGTAGGGCGGAAATATTTTTGCTTCTTGGATAGATATTCAGGATATAACCAGGTTGCTATTGCACCAGAAGATCAAAAGAAGGCCACGTTCACCTACCCATATGCCACGTTTGCATTCCGTCGTATGCCATTCAGGTTATGCAATGCTCTTGCTACCTTTCAGCATTGCATGTTAGCCATTTTTTCGGAGATGGTGGGTGAATACTTAGAGGTCTTTTTGGATGATTTCTCCTTTTTTGGAGACTCATTTGACCATTGTCTAGTGACCTGGAGAAAATTTTGAAATGATGTATTGAGGTCAGCCTGGTTTAAGCTAGGAAAAGAGTCATTTTATGGTTCAAGAAGGGATTGTCCTCGGTCACATCGTCTTGCATGGGGGCATAGAAGTTGATCGAGGTAAAGTTGATTTAATTTTCAAACTTCCATCTCCTAGCTCGGTCAAACAAATCAGATCTTTCCTAAGATACGTTGGCTTCTATAGAAGATTCATAAGAGATTTTTTCAAACTATCCAAGCCCTTGACTGACTTTTTAGCCAACAATGTACATTTTGATATGACACCTGATTGCATCAAAGCATATACCATGCTAAGGGATACAGTCTCGACTGCACCTATTTTACAACCCCTGGACTGGTCCTAGGACTCTGAGATAATGTGTGATGCATTAGACTTTGCTATCGGAGTAGTCCTAGGACAAAGACAAGAGAAGAAACCCGTGGTGATCTATTATGTGAGCAAAACTTTGGATGAGGCTCAACGGAATTACACTATCACAGAAAAGGAGCTGCTCACCGTAGTTTTGGATTAGAAAAGTTTCGATCATACCTTCTAGGATCCCATGTGATCAAGTACACTGACCACTCGGCTATCTGGTACTTGTTAGCCAAAAAGGATGCTAAACCCAGGCTGATCAGATGGATCATACTCCTACAGGAATTTTACCTAGAAATATGTGACAAGGTTAGATCCAAGAATATTGTAGCCGACCACCTATACAGACTTCACCCGAAACATATTGGACCTTCGTTGCCCTTAACTGACATTTCCTGATGAATAAATTCTAGCTGTGCATGGAAAGAGTCTCCCCTGCAATGCATACTTAGTTAATTATTTAGTGGTAGGGTAGATTCCGTACGGTTAGTCTAAACAGTAGTAGGATAAGTTCTTGGCTGAAGCCAAACTTTATTTCTGGGGTGATCCTATGCTGTTTAGAATTTGTGTTGATCAAATCATTAGGAGGTGTATCCCTGAATAGGAGGTTCAAAGTGTGCTATCATTTTATCATGACCAAGCCTATGGTGGCCACTTTTCTGGGAAGCAGACTACTGCAAAAGTTTTGTAGTCTGATTTTTACTGGCCATCACTATTTAAGGATGCACACAACTTCGCTAAAACCTACACTAGATGCCAGACCCTAGGGACCATGACAAAAAAAGATATGATGTCTCTACAACCCATTCTTGTCATCGAAATATTTAATGTATGGGGCATCAATTTCATGGGCCCCTTCCCACCATCAAATGGCTTCGAGTATTTACTAGTCTCAGTGGACTATGTCTCGAAATGGATCAAAGCCGTGCGTACCCGAAAATGTGATCATAAGACTGTCATGGACTTTGTTAAGAAAAATATCTTTTCCTTGTTTGGGATACCTAAGGCCATGATTGAGTCATTTCATCACTGCCCAGTTTTTTGCCTTACTTAAGAAATATGGGGT
The DNA here is from genome assembly GCA_037157565.1 of Thalassia testudinum. Taxonomy (NCBI): domain Eukaryota; kingdom Viridiplantae; phylum Streptophyta; class Magnoliopsida; order Alismatales; family Hydrocharitaceae; genus Thalassia; species Thalassia testudinum. Next base: position 63,700,649 of record JAZHRO010000025.1, on the reverse strand, counting down.
CACTCACCGCATTGCCACCTCGTATCGCTCGCAAACGAATGGGCAAACTAAGGTCTCAAATAGGTAGATTAAGAATATTCTACAAAAGACTGTGAGACCCGACCGGAAGGATTGGTCCACACGATTGGATGATGCCCTTTCGGCATATAGGACCGCTTTTAAGGCTCCGATAGGCATGTCACCATATCGATTGGTCTTTGGCAAAGCTTGCCACCTTTTGGTCGAGTTGGAGCACCAGGCATACTAGGTCGTTAAGTAGTGTAATATGGTTTCCTAGATGGTCGGAACTCAAAGGAAGCTCCAACTCTCCGAACTCGAGGAGATTTGTTGGGATGCTTATGAGGACAATCGACTTTATAAGAAGATGAAAGCTGTCCGCAACAAGCACATTAATACAAAAATCTTCGAGTCGAATCAGTAAGTCTGGCTTTTTGATGAGAGACTTAAGCTCTTTCTCGAGAAATTGAGATCTAAGTGGACGGGACCGTACCGAGTGGTTAGACCTTTTTCCAACGGGGCAGTAGAAATTACTAATCCTAAGACTGGGCAAACCTTTACAGTTAATGGCCAAATATTGAAACACTTTCTTTCCCAGATTTCCCTGAAGGAAGTTATAACCCTCATTGAGGGTTAAACTGGAATTTCTCCCAGTTGGAGGCAATAAACTAAGTGCTTCCTGGGAGGTAACCCAGAGGTTTCAAGCTGATCGAATACACAGTTACAACTTAGGTGATTTCTTTCCTTACCCTCTTGCATACATTTAACTTTCAATGAGGACATTGTCCAAGATAGGCATTGGGGGTGGTAATTCTCATTATCTGAGTACAAAATTGTTAGCTTGAACCAATTTCTATTTCTTTTTATTAAAAAGAAAAAGATTAGGAAAAGGAAACATAGGTATTAGGAGCTTGTCAACTTTAAGAAATGATACGTTATGGACCTGAATGCTTAGACTCTTCAGGTCTTAGGGCTTAATCAGTTCGGGTGTCCACTAAAATGTGGACTTGTTCTCGAGTCCTCGCCACCGTAATTTATATTAATCTGTCAATAAAGTAGGGTGATAAGTATACGACTTATCAACCTACCCTCTGATTTGAGGGGACTTTTAGTCTAAGCATCTACACACGTTTTACACCGACTCACTCATTGGCCGTTCTAACAGAAATTGGGTAGCTAATGAACCTTCTAGGGTGGTATGGCTGGTAAGTTATCGTAGGTAATAGCCCATTGGCCGAATGTTTAAAGCCCAGCCAAAGGACCATTCTCGTTTACTATTGCCTTTAGGTAAATCTTAGATCAGGAAAGCCACCTACTTAAAAATAAAATAAAAAAAGGAATAGAAAAATGGAAAAAAGGAGAAAATGAAAAAAAGAAATAAACCACACTTTATCACACGAGTATGGCTAGCAAGTTATCGTGGGTAACAGACCATTAGCTGGTTGTCTAAATCCCAGCTCATAAAATGCACAAGAATTCCAAAATACTTAAGGAAGAAGCGAGGAAGTAGGATAATCTGGGGAGATATACACTGGGTTCGCCCTTGTGTTGACCCTACAAAAATAAAAGTAGGGAGAAAGCTGCCAGTCAGATAAATACACCTTTAGGCAACATTTTCTCTTTTGGGTCACCTAGGAGCGTAGAAACCCGAAGCCCATTTTAATTGCCGTTGAGTGAATCTATCACAATATTCACAATAAGATGCTTAATACTTAGAGTTCTTTCGAGTTTCGGGTGGGTTGGGTAGTCGTAAAAAGTTACCCCGAAACTCTCAACTCCAAAATCCAAAAAAAAATTGGAAAAGATGAAAAAGAAAAAAAATTACTTCTATATAGAATAAGGCGAGGACTTGGGCGATTTGCATTTTAGCAGTCACCCGGGTGCTGTTGAGTCTCTGTGGGTTAAGTTTTTAGTAGAAATTTCCTCCTGTTGACAAGCAAGTGGTGGTTAAGCGATCAATTCTTGATTCTAGTTGTAAATAACATTTAGGTTAACCTTACTAGGGACTAGCAAGGGGTGGGCATGAGAGTATGATGACTGTACAAATAATAATGTTAATTACCTTAATTAGAGTCAATCTCAAGGACACATGCGCATTAATATCACGCTATAGTGGGTTTGGGAGCATTACATGCATTCTGCAGTATTTTATGATATGATTGCTTAGAATTAAGGTTTAATGACATGTTGTTCAAGTGCATATTGAAACATGTCTCAGATGAGCAATCAGACCATACGAATGGATCCAGATTGACGAACGGAGTCCAACAGACTCAAAATTACCTCAATCCGACCTCCTTAGCTCCCACAACGAGTCTGAGAAGTTATGACCGTTGATCTGATGATCAATGGTCTTCGTTGCGCCACGTGGCACTCGCTCTGGCCTTCATCGCGCACCAGCATCGGCTCCTTCATCGCGCAACATCCACCATTAAATCTGCATCCAACGGTCGCTCACACGCGCATACCTCGTCGTCCTTGTGACCATTCGCGAAGTGTAGTGCAGTGAATGGGCGAGGCGTTCACAAATGAGTGGTGCGGGATTGAGACTTCAGGCACCTTAAATAAGCTAAGTAAAGATTGGGGTGCAAAATTGGACCGCCCAATCATCGATGTGCGGTTGAGATCGCGACGACGTGGACGCACGGATGAAGTGCGCGCTGCACACACGTGATAACATGCAGATCAACGCACCATCGTACGCGTAGCAGGGGGTGCGATGCTTAAGCCGTCTGATGGCGATCCAAAGTGTTGATCCAACGGCCAGTAGGGTCTCCTGTGTGATGGACGCGATTTAAGAAGCTGGCCGGCACGATCTTCGTGCAACTACATCACTTGATCAAGATCCAACGGCTAACAGCTGATGTCGACGGGTGCGTTTGCGTAGAATCGTTCGTTGTAGCACGTTTTACGACGTCAATTTTAAATAGAAGTTTCGGATGTGAGTCCGAGTGTCGAACACAGGGAAGTAAAAATCCAAATCGTTTATTCACTTCAATGTCACAAAAATATGTCGATTTGTTTTCTTGCAAAATGAAAAGAGAAAGAGAGAGAGAGATAGGGTTAGAGAATCACAATAACTCGTTGTAAAGACAAGATATCAAAAACATATACAATTGATTATCAAATGTCATGTTCAACCAAATATAGATGAATGCTTGAATATAAGGAATAACTACAACTATCAAAGAATTAAAACTAAATGTAAGGCGGTGGATGGCGTCGAGACAGCCACCACAGTGGAGGGACTTTCGTCGGCAGCTCGGTGTCTTCACAACCTTGCTTAGGAACTCTATGGAGTGGGGGAATTGCTTAGGTAGAAGATTGGTGCAAATGCGGGGGGGGGGGGGGGGGGGGGTAGGGGGTAGGTCCCTTTTTATAGTGGTGAAAATGGTTAAAATTCATCCTTAGATCAACAGCGACATTCAAAGCATCGCTGAAGACCCGCTGCATGTGTCACCAAAGCCTCCTCGCACCTTCAATGCTCGTGCTGGCCCGCACACCTCGCACGACGTGTTGCACACGTGCGCGTACGCTATGCATGCACTGCCGCTGCTGATGGGAACACCATCATGAGCCCTAACTATCTCATTTTGACCCAATGAAGAGAATAAATGCTTATACATAACTAACTGAAAGTCATAATTCATTGAAGAACTTTTTTGAGAGGAAAATAAGAAATAAGGGGTAAAACTGTAATTTTACCATTGCAGTACAACCATGGGTTTTCTCAAGGGCTAAACAAAGGTCAAATGGTCTTAACAAGACAAGTGGGTTGGATTTGACGGAAAAGGATTTGTGAGTTTTGTGAATTAAATGACATCTTGAAACCCTAAAAACAGACCCACTTGATTAACCAAGGTTCCGATCAGGATAAAATTCACTTAAATCCTCTAAAAATCATAGAAAAATATTATCTAGGATTGAGAACCTTTAATTTGGCCATTAGAACCCATCTTGACCTAGAATGGAGTCCCAAATAGATATTTGCCTTAAATTGGAAGTTTACATAAATTTTCCAGTTAAATGTGGTCAAACCCAAAATCCAACTTCACCATTGGATTTATTAGGTTCAAATTAGGCTTGTACCAAAATTTGGACCCAAGATGAGTTTGCCTTGACCGAGTTTGCAAAAAGGTCTAGCCTAATTACATTTCTACCCCTAAATTTCAAAAACCCTTACAACCAGCCCCTAGATTTCTCGTCGTCTTCATAAGTAGGTCCCTCCGCCATTATCGCGGAGGAAACCTACTCCGGTGACCTTTGACAGAGGAGATCTCTTTGATTTTTCAGAGAGTCTCCTCCAAAATTGGAAGGGAGGTCCTCTGAGAAATTCTCTTGTTTGAACCCAACCTTGAGATTTGATTCCCTCCTAATCTCTCATGCGAACGCATGAGAGATATGGGTATCCTAACAACTTCCTTCTCCGGCGAGCCTTCCAAGCTTAGGAAGCTTGCTTCCTAAGCCCTAATCGACCTCCAGAGCTCTATTTAAAGGAGCCCAGACCTCCCCGATCTCTCCACGCTTGATTTCGGCCGCGAACACCCCTAATTCCTCTCTTCCCCTCACGGTCGTAGGCTCCTCGATGTCCGACGACATTCCCTGCTTCTCCTCGTCGTCCGACCGCCATACCAGCGGTGGATCCTTCTTCCCTGACTTCGTCCGCGCTTCGCCGTACCAGCAGGCGCTACTCTCTCTTCGTCCTCGCCGATCTCACCTCACCAGAGTCGTCTTCGTCTCTGACGTCGGCTACACTAGACCCGACGCCTTTGCTCGCCCCCTTCGTCCCTTGACCTCCCAGATAAGCTCCCTCTTCCCTCTATTTTCTTCACCCTTTATTCTCCAAAATCGACCACTGCTGACCTCCATCACCTCCATCCCTTCCATCTCCGACCATCGACTCTGGTGAGGCCATCCCACCTCCACAGGCCACCCCAACCCACGCCGACAAGCCCACGAGCTTCACCTCACTTCACTGACCACTTCCCCTCACTCCACGCACCACGCCACTCACCCAAGCACCTTACCGCACACACCCACTCACTTGCACACAGTGTGCCCTAGGCACGCACGCACAGGCATCCACGAGCCACGCCAACACCCCCATCATATTCTCCGTTCTCCAGCGACCCTCTCCGAACGTTTTGACGTGGCTGCGAGGCCGCTTGTGTTTTTAGGGTCGTCGCCCATCCGCCATTGTTGTGGAGCTTGAAGCAAGCTTGAAGCCATGCCCAGACCTTGCTGCTCCAGGTGTTGCTATCCCAGGTGCACAGAATTCCTTCACGCATGCATCCAGGTTCTCAATTCCAGTCGAAGGCCTTCGCAGCAGCTACAATTGAGAGCTCAATCTCTACTGCGGGCGCACGCAAAAGGAAGGTGGGACATTTAGTTCCACCTCAGAAGTGGAGTGTCCTCACCTGTATAAAGAGAAAAAGTGACAGAGGCTGTTCGCCTCAGATCCACGAGGTGAGGTCCCATTGACCCGACCCGATCTCGTACGCGAACACGTCTCGCGGACCTGGCTTGATCCGATCCGACTGCATTCCTCGCCCACTACCTCACGCTGGTGGGCCTGGTCCCGGGTACACACCCAACCCGATTACCCGACTATCTATGTGGCTCTGGGAGAGTGTATCCTAAGAGAGAAAGTGAGGAGAGCTGCACGCGGGTAGGGGTAGGTTTTGCTGTAGGGTTCTCTGGCTGACACTTAGTCGCAGGCTGAAGAAGAAGAGAAGGCCAAGGCTGGAGGCCAAAGGTAGGAGCTGAAGAAGGAAGAAGAAGGAGAAGCCAAGGCAAAAGAAAGGTAAGGGAAAAGCAATCGCAGGAGCTGAAGAAGGAAGAAGAAGAAGGAGAAGACAGAGAAAAGGCCAAAGGAAGAAGGGAAAAGAAGAAGAAGAAGCCAGAAGCTGAAGGACCTCAGAGAAAGGCAACAGTAGAGACAAAGAAGAGGAAGAAGAAGAAGCAAAGACAGAGAGGAAGTCAGACACTTTAAGTCGTCTGACTCCTCCATCAGACAACAGAATCTAGCTTATATTGCATATTTATATATTGAATCATTTGGTGATATTTTAGGAGTATTTGGTGATCTACATCACCATTTTACTCCCATATTTTTGCACTTTGATACTGCTATTATTGCAATTTCTTTCAGTTTAAATTGTGATCTTGATTTCTAAATACCAATTTGCTCCCTGTGTTCGACTTCAGAAATCTTTTCGAGTAATAAAATTATATCTGTTTTGAACGTTATTTCGATTGTACTACAACACAATACTTTTAAAAACCCAATTCAGCGCCTCAAACAGCTGCTACTACGTTGCATCTCAATTGTAAATTGGGAGGATTGCGGGGATTCGAACCTATGCCCCTCCCTTGGAGGCCGGGTCTTGAACCAACATGCCAAGTCAATGTTTGTGTCGAGGAGACGTATTATGGGCACGCGGTGGAGGAAACTTCTTAGCCCTTGGATCAAGATCCAACGGCTGAGAATGGATGATCCAGATGTGGGTGGTGGCTGCTGGCCGGTGTTGGGTGGCCTAGATGGAGCCATCTGGGTCGTCCATTTTCTTTCTATTGCAGAGGGTGCCACGGTGCTTGGATCAAGATGATTTCCACGTTGTCGGACTGCGATTGTTGCTCTGGATCCATCAGTACGGTTGGATTTTTCATCCAAAGCTTGTAAGGATGTTACATTGCCTCCTAGCCATTGATCTTCCTTGGACTTGTTATGGGAGCTACGGAGGTTAGATCGAGATGATTTTTAGCCCGTTGGACTTCGTTCGTCGATTCGGATCCATCCGTATGGTTCAATTGCTCATTTGAGACCTGTTTCAATATGGACTTGTACACAAGGTTGTTAAACATTGATTTTAAGCAACTTAAATGTAAAGATCATGCAATATGCATGCAATGCTCCCGAGCCATTATAATACGTCATTATTGTACAAGTACCCTCGAAATTGACTCTAATTGATAATATTAACACTGATAACTGTAGAGTCATCAGCAGCGTCCCACGCTTGCAATTCTTTGCCAACTGCTGCCTTCACGCCTTGCCAGCGGGAGAGAAGTGATGGCTTTAGCAACGTCCAAGGCGGGTCTTCAGTGACGTTTTAAATGTCGCTGTTGACCCATGCACTCAAACACACCCTCCACCACTATATAAGGACCTACACAGCCATATCTCACCATCATCTACCATGCCCGTCCACCACCTCCTTAGAGTGTCTAAGCAAGGTCCCGGAGATGTCGAGCTGTCGACGGAAGCTCTTGCATTGCCATGGCTGCCTCGTCTCTCCATTTTGTCACATTTGTTCTTCCTTATCTTAATGTTTATTTTAAGCTTTCCTCTAGCATTGTAGTTGCGAAACAATTTTACCTATTCAATATATGGTTTTATCATCTTGTGTTAAAATCTATTATGCTCCATCATGTCTACTTTTCAAGCATAGTTAGATATCATTGCTCTACTACAGATTTCTAACCCTTTTCTCTCTCTCTCTCTCTCTATTCTTCTTGCAAGCAAACCGAATGACGTATTTTGTGGCATTAAAGTGATTAACTAATTCGATTTCTTACCTCCCTGTGTTCGACACTCATACTCACGTAAGATTATTCTTATTAAAATTGAGGTCGTAAGCACATGCTACAACAAGCTACTTAACCTAACGCATTTCACGACGTCAGTTACTGTGACTACATTTGAATTGACATTAGATTACGGTTACTGTTCATTTATTTGAGATAGTTGCATAGCTTAAACATTAAGGTTAATTGGTGGTTCAAACCACCATTTTAACCCCATCTTTTGGAACTTTGACTCTCTGATTTTATTGAAATATTCTTCTGAGTAATTATTGTGGTTTCAATTACATCTTCTTCTTGATATTGTGATTAGTGAAGTAAAATTGGCAATTTACTCCCTGCGAACAACCTTGGATTCAATTCTGTTTCCCGAGTTATAGAAATTTAAGTGTTGTCACGATTTTTTTCCTGTACTACGATGCGTATTTCTAAAAGACGATTCTCGTGTGTCAACATTTTGGCGCTATTGCTGGGGAGCAATGCGCATTTCATTCATCGATTACAATTCTAATTTGATACTAACTTGCTTTATTTGATCTGTTGTGATTGTGTGAGGTACACGGGAGAAGATCAGCCACACAACAACCACTCCAGGGGTAGTAATTTCATTTCCTTCTTCGTAAGTCCCTCATTTTTGGAAGGAATTAAAATCAAGAATTAATTAGAATCAACTCACATTATTTCATAGAATTAAGCATTTGAGTTGCCTGATTTGGTTTGATTAGAAATCCCCATCCAGATATCTGCACCTATTAGGGACTAAAGGTGCCTAGGGCTATTCACCTTCTTGATTGAGCCCTAGGTGCTAATTTTGGAAAGAATTGGACTTGGAAAATAGGGCCAAATTAGGGTTTTCATTTTAGGGTTTCAGGAAAATACACTTGCCTGATTTAAAAGAGAATTGATTTCCTACATCGTGTGTTACCTAAGTCTTGGTTGAATTGACATAAGCAAACCCAAAAAGAAGGCTCTAATAATCACTTGAATTACTAAAAATTGAGACTTAATAACCTATTTGCAAACCACTCAGGGTGATGTTGGGTTCTTTACCCAATTCATCCTAAACTTTAGGGCAGGTTAGGTGAAGTTGACCCACCTTGTGGGTTAACTAACCTTTAAATTAGGTCACAAACCATAATCAATTCTAAAGTTTAAGGCACATATTCAGGAATAAAATTTGGCCAACTTAGGGGTCAAGCTTGCTCATTTCAGTTTACTTGGATTCTCAGTGACAAGGAAGGTTGGGTGGGGGAAACCCTGTAACTCATGGGGACGCTCTACCGTGTAGGGGTCTTTGCGAGGCTCTCCCTTCTTGGTTGCCCAAGTAATTCTCGGGTGAGTGACTTTCTGATCTAGAGGTATCATCTGCCTCGAACCTCCTTAGTCATCCAAAGATTTTTGGGTGCCTCGATTGGGACCATCACACATTCCGTCCCTCATCTAGCTCTTTAGTGCATGTTCGGGAGGAGGTCCTTCAGACCAGCCTTGAGGCCTCCATTAGCAATCCATTCTCGTCGAGGCCAAGCCTCGACCAACTTGTTTGTGCTACCACCCGACCACATTGACATCTCTTCTGACTCATCTACTTTTGAGCCCAGATCTCCTGCATCTACATCTATGGAGAACCAAGAAGAAGAACCCAATGTCCAGAATCAGCTACAACGCCTCAATGATCTAGTCTAGGCATACATGAATCTGTCGCAACATCCTCAAATGCGAGATCACTACAATCCCGCTGTGGTGGCAATCGAACCTACAGTGCAAATCCTGTTTGGAGGACCTGATACTGAACTCAAGCCGAATCTGATTCATCCTATCCCAAAATTCCATGGCTTGAACTCTGAAGATCCCTTCTAGCACATTAAGCAGTTGAAACATCTAGCCCAAACCTTCGGGCCTCCTATTCAAAATTGGGACATCCTACTCATGAAAATGTTCTCCTCCCTCATGAATAAAGCTGCCCACTGATATCAGACTTTAACTCGTTCGATAAACACATGGGAGGGAATCCAATCTAAATTCCTGAAGAAATTCTTCCTAGTTGGTCAGACAAATGCTTTGAAGCACTAGATCATGCACTTCACGTAGAATGCGAGAGAACCACTTCATAAGGCATGGGACCCCCTTTTGGATCTCATGTGAAAATGCCCCCATCATGAAGTTCATAAATGGGAACAAGTCTAGTCTTTTTATCAGGGACTCTGTGAGGATATTAGGCTCTTTGTCAATGCAACCTGTGGTGGGAACATTATAGGTCAGTATGAAGATACTGTTTAGGAGATTCTCGAGAACATGTGCGAGAACTCCATAAACAATGAATCTATGGTTGTGTTCGACTGAACAACCACCCGTGCATTGATAAACATGCAAAGGGCACATGAGACTCAAGTCCTATTTGCATCCGTCGATCTGGAGTTGGTGGCCATTCGCTTGGATAAGGTCTCAATTATTGAGAAAAAAGTGGACAAACTGACTCGACATCTACAGAGAACCACCGCCGCATAGTAGAACATGTATGTGCAACCGCCCTCAGGTAGGGAGGCTATCTATAACATTTAGCACCACTCTCACAAGGGGATGGACCCATATCCACCCCTGTCTAACCCTAGTTTTGGAGGAAACTCTGGACTCACCTACTCTAGTTGGGGGAACTTTGAACTCTCATATTTTAACTTTTCTAGAGTTCGTCAGACCTGTGAGTATCTCCATGCCATCCAGAATGATCCATTCTCTAATACCAACAACTCTGAATGGTGCAATCATCCCAACTTTGTGTGGTTGGGAAATAATCAGAACACAAGACCTCAATTCTAACTTCAACCACAGGTTCCACACCCATATCAGCCCGATCAGCCTAGGCCCAATTCGAATTACCAATCTGGGCCTAGCAAGGAAGATCAAATGAGCATGATTATGTAAGCCCTGGTTGACATACAGAAGACCAATACGGCTATGCAGAAGTAGCATAAAGATGAAATCACAGAGGTTTGAAATCAGCTTGCACAGATGGCGTGGACTTGCCAGCCTGGTGCACTTTCTTCCCAACCTCTACCAAATCCAAACAACATGTCAACCCAAAAACACATGGTGAATCAAATCCAGGGTCAATCTTGCTACACTCAACCAGGCCCGTTGACTTATACCTATGTGTTTGGAGTGTCCACCTCAGCTGATTTGAATCATAAAATGACTTATCCTACTGTTCAGCAACAGGGTCCAATTCTCTCTCCCCGCTTCCGCGTCATGACTGTGCTATGATCAATGTTGTGGGCATGAAAAAAGATCACAAGACCAGGCCCCGAGGCCCATCTCCCAAATCTCACCCAACCCATGATCAACGTAACAAGGTCTAGGATAGAACCAAGAGGTGGAAACAAAAACCTGTCCCCCAAGATAGCCAATCCATTTCCCTATCCCAAATCTTATCCCACCTCCACACTAGAGGACTGTCGGAATCTAACATAACAGGACCATTGAGGAATGCACAAGTCATTATCCTGTTATTAGATATCCTCACTCTCAACTCCACCTCGCCTGACTTATCCAAAAAGGGGTGGAGCAATCCTTGCAAGGGAAGGTAATATTGTCTGAAAATGTGAGTGCCATAATCCAAAATAGTCTATGATTCATGTGTTTCGGCGAACGAAAAGTTGGGGTTAGGAGAAACCCGTTGCTGTAGTCTCAAAACACATTATCAAATACGATTTTACCGAAACTCCAAGGGAGTCCCAGATCGAATATAGGGAGGCGACGTTTGTTTTCGTTGAAATACGTGCTTCGCGTTGTTTCTTTTTGGTATTTTAAGGTTTGTTATTTTTTGTGTTTTTGTAATAAAGAGACAAACATGATAGCTCACAATATAGAAGAAAATAAATTGGATATATCAAAATGATGTTCAAATGCTTATTACAACAAGTAGAAAATAAAGAAAGAGATAGGGGTGAGAAGGAATCTCTAAATCGGTTGTCTGGCGAGATGACGGTGCTTGGCGGCAGCTTGGACAGAGGAGGTGAGAAGTTGGACGACGGGGATGAGATGCAGAACACCAGGTAGAGGAATGCTTCACCAAGGCACGGAATGGGGATGAGGAGGTGGAGATGATCTTCTACTGGAATGGAGGTGGGAGGATGACTCCAAGGCTCCTTATGAAGGTAGTGAGATTGAGGAGGAATATTTGGTGGGGCAAGGGAACAACTACACTAGTAGGGGACCTTTGGAGCTTGGGAATGAGCTTTAGGGAGCTTTGATGGGCTTCTAGAGCTCTAGAGTAGGTGGGTGTAGCAAAGGTAGAGATGCCTTGGAAGGGAAAGGGTCATGGGGTTTATATAGTGGTGGAAAGGAGGTGTTTTGCGCACACGGGTCTTTAGTGACATTTAAAACGTCGCTGAAGACCCGCCAAGGGCATTGCTAGAGCCTTCACTCACCTTCGTTGGCGTGAGGTGGAGTGTTGCAGCTGGCACAGTGCGGGGACGTTTGTAGCCGCTAGATTTTCAATAAAGGGTGGAGAGAGAGTGCGGATCGTGCGCTCCCAAATCAGGTGCGTCGTGCCTTTGTTGGTGAGGGCAGATCTCCATCGTTTGATCTTGATCGTATGACTGAGGAGCACGCGTGGATCGTGCCCTCGTGAGATTTGAATCACGCTCATTGTGCGATCGCGGAGATCGGACGACGGATAACGTGCCTGGTCATCTTAAATGAGCGCTCCAGATGGCGCGCGTCTGCTTTGGCGTGCGTTTGCACGTCATCGAGCGGCGTCTCCTAGCGCGTGTGCAACGTTGACCGCTCGATCAAGATCAAACAGTTTAATTTGGATGGCGCTGCTACGGCCTTAGTGGATTAGAGCTCGAACTTACGCCTCTCCCTTGAGGAATGGGCACGCGACCAATGGGGCATGGGCACCGGATTGTCACGCGGCCATTTAGTGCTTGCAACGGCCTCGACCGTTGGATAAAGATTCAACGATTGAGATCATATCTTCCTTGAGGTGCTTGAAGGAGGCTGGGTGAGGTTGGGCGCATCTCAGCCGTTGGATTGAGATCTTTTTGAGGCGAGGCTGGGGCTGTGGCTCATGTAGGGTGGTCTGGATGGCACCACGTGGTGCCATCTGGGTCGTCCATCTTTTTCTTCTTGTAGAGGGTGTTACGAAGCTCTGATTGGAGTGATTTTGTGCTGAGGGACTGCGATCATCACTCCGGATCCATCCGTATGGTCAGATTCTTCATTCGAAGCCCGTAAAGATGTCACACTGCAGAAGAGATGGTTTGATATCGGGAGATATGAGGCATAGGAGAATGGGCACCCTTGCTTAGTTCTGCCATTTGTGTGGGATGCACAATGACTCCAGTCTTCATATTTTCTCCACATTCATGATAACAAATTGCGTTTGGAGGAAGGTCTGCAGGGAAACTATTCCCATGTGGGATGATCTTTGGAGCTCTTTTTTGAGGTTGAATAAGCCATATGTGCCCATGGTGGCTGTGCTATGGTCGGTGTGGAAAGCTAGAAATGAGAGTTTGTTTTAGGAGAGACCAGTGAATGTGAATAATATTGTAAATAATTGCTGGAATCTCATACATCAGTGGGGTTCACTCATGTAATTCATTTCTTTCATATAATCAATAAATGCTCTCTTAGAATGCTATCGACAATTCGATAGCACTCCTTTTCTTTAAAAAAAAAAGATGTCGCATTGCCTCCTGGCCATATAAAATGTTGGAATTAATATACCGAATACACAACCTATCCTAAATGTAATGCAATGAATGTTATGCAATATTTATACTATGAAATGCAATGCTAGGCCTAGGAACTATCATAAATAAGCATTTTATCACGAATTCATGCGTGCTTATCAGTCTACCTCCTAAGAAATCTGATCTAGGCACCCCGCTGATCCCCTGCAAGATCAGTGGTACAAATTTCAAGCAGGCTGTACTGGATCTTGGTGCTTCTATCAACCTAATCTCGACTGCCCTATTTGAGAATCTATGGATAGGACAGCTAAAACCCACTGATGTTACTCTGCAATTAGTTGACCGAACCGTAATCACTTCGATTGGGCTAGTAGAGGATGTGGTTATTAGAGTCAAGATTTTAGCTACCTAGCTGATTTCCTAGTTCTTGACATGGATGTGCCACAACAAATATAATATATACCCTTGATTTTGGGGAGACCTTTCTTGGCTACTGCAGGAGCCATAATTAATTGTGAATCAGGGCACATGATAAATGCCTTTGGAGATAAGCTAACTGAGATCAATATTTTTGAGGCATCTTCTAAAGGAAAAGAAAAGTGCTCTGCAGAATAGCTAGGTTTGATTCTGGATCTCATTACCGTTTCGGTAGTAGGAAACCTAGAACCAAAACTGGAAGTTTTCCGCATGATGGAGGATCTCGATTTAGCCGAGCGTGACTCTAGTGAATTGAGAGTATTGGAGGCTTTCACCTTTGATCATGATGACATACACATGGATTTCGAGGAACAGGTTGACATTCGACGGGATTCGGATTTTTATTCTGTGGATCTGGAGACATTTTATTATAAGGATTGTTCTGAGGATCTCCAGGAATTGGCCATGGTACATACCGAGAGTGACCACAACCCAGAGTATGAATTCTTTAAAGATTTGGAGTTGGATGATCCAAAAGGCACTCTTTAGACATTCACTTTTGATTGGGATGAAAACTTTAGAGGAGAATCATTAGAAGACCCAATCATCGAGTCATTTCTTGAGGAATTGATCTTACACCCACTAGAGAAGAATCAAGATGACTCATTAGATAATGATCCATTCGGTCACATTGCACGAGAGGAACCACACATATGGGATCTACTTACTAAATTCACCTCTGTTGGGTCCTGGACTCACGACAATCTTACTTCAGAGTCCCATGATCACTACATCTTCTGAGTGATTCCTCTGCAAAAATTCCATAAGAGCCACCCAGAAATGAATCAACTTGACCCATATTATAGACTTTCTGGAATGGCTCTTCATCATAATTTGATACTCAGTTGTGCCCATCTGATTCTCATCCACCACGATCGCATATTTTCTCCTATCACTCATCATAATACGGTAGATGACATCCTTTTGAGCTCCTTGTGCCCAGCTGATGGTGTTAAACTTAGTGCTTAATGGGAGGCAACCCGTCATTTTGAAAAACCTAAGACCCTTTTGACCTATCTTTTTGCTGAAATCATTTTGCACTTTAGGGTTAGTTCGTTAGAACAACCGACTTTACCTTTGATACTTGTATCAGAACTAGAAATCGTCCGCAATCGTCATTCTGACCCGTTCACCACCCACTTGTTCTAATGACCAATTTGAACTGAATTCGAACCCACCTAATTTACAACGGGGACATTGTAAATCTTAGGCATGGGGGGGTATTAAAGTGCCAAATGCCATAGAATCAATTCATGGAGGGGTTTCATCATAAAAAAAATGGGAGAAAAGAGGAAAGGAGAGATCAAAGTGAGCTAAATTGAAAACTATTGAGGAAAGAAAAAAAGAAAAGAGAAAAAAAATTACAATAAAAAAGAAAGAAAGAGAGATAGTCCCTTGTGATTGAGTATGAACTCACCTAAGTTCTAGGCTGGATCGGATGATGAATTAAGATCTGGAAGGCTAAAACTTAAGAGATTAGTGACAAGTATTGACCTTAGGCCTCTTGGACCTGTTTCAGGTTTTAAATACTCAAGTATTCGTTAAGATCCGAATTAGTCCTCAAGAGGTTGAGGAAAGTGCGAGGCTGATGTATTAAGTCTAAGGTTAGGGAGTATTTGACTCCATTGCCTGCCCTTTGGTTTATGGGACTTGGTAACCTAAGCACCCAAAATCCACACACTAGTCTGGTTCAATACGCTTGATAAAGAAATCATGCCAAAAGTGTTCTGTTATGAGAAAATCATCCTGAAAACCTAGCTTAGGATTGGCTTAAAGACACAAGTTGATTGAACGAGTTCTCGACGTGGAGAGGTGGAAAATTCCCCTAGAAGATGCGTAATAGCATATCGTCTTCTCAGTGCTTGTCTCCTAGGATATCTAAATATCCTATCGGGGGTATGTAGGCACCTTGTGTTCGTTCAGCTACTATGGTCGGAATTATCCTGAAATGTCAATTGCTAGGGCCTTAATTTAGCAATAGAATGCTATGGGTAGTACTATCTTGAGTGCCAAAAGCCATGGACCCTTCGAGGATTGTTGGTGGGGATAAGAAATTCTATATAGACTTTGTTTAGGGCCAATCCGAGGCTAGATTTAGGGAAATATAGAAAAAAGAGAGAAAACTCTCAAAATGAAAAATCCTTTTCTATCTCTCTCTTATCAAAATGCACTGGAAAACTGAACCTGGACTTGATACGTCAAACGCACGAGTGCTTTAACCCCTAGGGTTAATGAACCTCTGGGTAGTTTTGCGAGACTTAGAAACCTTCGTGACAGACTCAGGCTGAAGCTAGTCAGGTCTAGATCTTGGCCGGCACATGAGTACCTTTAGGCATATTGTTGGTAATTTGATCTGATTTCTAGAGATGCTGGTTAGTAGGGCATCTTGACGGTTACATTCGGCTTAGAGACTTGGTTTGATCCATAAGATTTTGCTAGGGGCTAACAAAAGCTAGGCATGGGGGTATGATGGGAACACCATCATAAGCCTTAACTAGCCACTTTTAGTCTGGCATGATTGATAAAAGCTCCTACATAACTATCTGAGGGTCGTAATTCCGTGTTATTCTAATTTGAGGGAACGAGAAATCAGGGTTAATTATGTAATTTTAACAGCACATCATGAGCATAGATTAACCATAGGGTTACTCAGGGGTTAAATAAAGGTTAAATCATCTCAAAAGTCCAAAATTAGGTCAGCACTGACTGAAATGGGGTTTCACACATTTCGAGAACTAAAATAGCACATAAAACCCTAGTTCTCAACCCACTTAAATTAAAGTGGTTCTGGTCAGGATAAAATTCATCTAAACCTCCTAAAATTTATAGAAAAATATTCCAAGAGGTTTGGTACCTTTGGTTTAACAATCTGAAATCATTTTGACCTTGGATAGAGTTGTAGACGGGATTTTGCCTTAATTTGGGATTCTGTGCAAATTACCTAATCACCTTGGTCAAAACTCAAATCCAACTTCACCATTAGATTCCTTGGGTCCAAATTAGGTTGGTAACAAAATTTGGACCTAATTAGAGTCTATATTGACCTAGTTTTCAATTTAACCATTTAAAGCTCTATTTCTTACATTTAGCCCCTCAAGTTTCAAGTTTATTACAAAAAGGCCCCTAACTTCTCATTGTTTCCTTCATTTAGGTCCTTGCCGCCATTGGCGAAGGGAACACACCTTAGGCCAAGATTCTCGAGGTGTTTTCCCTCTCAAATCACGACCAAATCCCTCCAAATTTGGAGGGTTTGATCTTGGGAGATTTCCCAATCGTTTGGACCAGATCGTGGACCTTGATTCGCACCCTGGAGCTCGAACAAGCTCAAAGAAACCAAGGGATCTTTTTCCCTGATTTCGCGGCCAAAACAACTTAGCTCGATCTTGATTTGAGAGGGCATGGAAAACAAGCCCTTGATCGGCCAAACCAAGGGATCTTTCTCCCTCAATCCTGAGCTCTGTAAAGAGCCCTCGTACCATAGCCTTCCTCCTTAGCTCAGAATAAGGCCAAAAAAACTTCTTCTTCTCTCCTTTGGCTGACGATTCTCCAAGCTCCGGCGAACCACTTTGACCCTCTCATCGAGCTGATCAACGGTCAAATTGACCAGCTCATCATCTTCACCTCTTTGTCGCGACCATGTCCAGCCAAAGATCGGTCATTCCCGCCTTCTCCTGCCTCGTCGGTCCTTCACCATCGTCTTCACCTTCTCCGACGTCGGCCCATCATAGCTGGTCGCCATCACTCACTATCACTTGCTCTAAACCTCCCTCCCCTCCTCTCCCTCTCTACTTCAATTCCACTTACTTAAATCTCACTTTCGACCGCCGCTCTTCCCTCAACCCCGTCGTCTTCCCCACGACCAGCATGAGCTCTGGTGAGCTCGCACCGGCACCACACACCCCCAAACACACCACCACCACATCCAAAACACTCCACACCACCTCAAGGTTAAAAACCTAACCTAATTTGGGCTATTAACCTCTGAGACATCCGGTCGACCACGGCACTTCTTTGCCTTCCTCTCCAACTTAGGTCGGCCACCACACCCCTCCAATCACCAATCCACGACCACCATTGCACTCATCAATGACCGGTGAAGCTTGTGAGAGCTTCTGACGAGGCTGTAAGGCCATATTCTCCTTTTCAGGTTTTTGCTGGAGCATCGTCGTCGCCTTCCTCTTATCTGACCTCGGTAGCAGTGCTGTAGTCACCATCCATCTGGTTGCTAGCCTCGCTGGACACGGAATCTTCTGCTGCAGCTACCCAGGTCTTCAATCAAGCAAAGGAGCATCAGCCACGACCTCAATTCGGCAAGGGATTTAGCTGTAGTTCACACTCTTCAGCTATGAAGAATAGGTGTGGGATTAGTCCCACCTCGGAATGAAAGAGACACACTAAGGCGTATAAGAGGAATTCGTATCCTCTGCTTATCGCCTCCGAACGCACAGGGGTAAGGTCCCCACGCACGCCCAAACGCACGCGCGCTCATACGCGCTTCCTCACGCGACCTCACTTGCTGGTCTGGGTTGGATCCATTTACTCGAACACCTAGGTCTGACTAGATTCTGAAGGAAATCTAAGGAGGAGGGGGAGGGTTTTGCACCGCGGTATTCATGCCCCTCTCTCTCTCAACACTTGTTTGCTTAGCACTTGGCTTCTACTGCTTGCGCCTTGTGCTTATTGTTGTGCCTGTGCACCTTGGGTCTTGAAGGTTAAGGTGTTTGAATCCTCTCCCCGATGTCTGATGCCTTATGATTCTGCTGGTTACTGTGGCTACATTTGAATTGACATTGGATTACGGTCACTATTCATTTATTTGAGATAGTTGCATAACTTAAACATTAGGGTTAATTGGTGGTTCAAACCACCATTTTAACCCCATCTTTTTGCACTTTGACTCTCTGATTTCATGTGATATTCTTCTGAGTGTTATTGTGGTTTCAATTACATATTCTTCTTGATATTGTGATTAGTGAATTGAAATTGCCAATTTGTTCTATTGAAACAACCTCGAACTCAATTCTGTTTCCTGAGTTTTATAAATTTAAGTGTTGCTGCGATTTTTGTCTTATACTACAACACGTATTTTTAAAAGATGATTCTCGCATGTCAACAGTAATATATTTCTTTTAATATCAAGCTCTTATGCCTCATTTTATATTCATCTGATTAGTGGTTGAATTGCATAATTTACTTCCTGTGAACAACCTCGGAACTCACGCTTTTGAGATTATAAATTTTAAGTGTTTTCGTCGCTTTAGTTACCTGTACTACAACGCGTATTTTAAACACAACTTTAGTGTAAACAACATTTTACCACTGTTGCCGAGGAGCATGATGACTCTACAATTATTAGTGTTAATATTATCAATTAGAGTTAATTTTAAGGGCACATGTGCATTAATGTCATATTATAATGGGTTTGGGGCATTGCATGCATGCTGCATTACTTTACGCTAAGATTGCTTAGAATCAATGTTTAATGTCCTTGTGTACAAGTCCATATTGAAACAAATCTCAGATGAGCAATCCAATCGTACGGATGGATCTGGAGTGACGATTGTAGGCTGGCAATGCGGAAATCATCTCGATCTGGGCACTGTGGCATCCTCTGCAAGTGAAAGAAGATGGATAGCCCAGATGGCACCATGTGGCTCCATCTAGGCCGCCCAACACCTGCCAGCAGTCTACCCAATGCTTCCTCTTTAACCGCATCATCCATTCCCAGCCGTTGGATCAAGATCCAACGGCTGAGAAGCCGTCTCCACTGCACGCCCTTGGCTCCTCCCCGGGACAAACTTGTGGGCTTGTCTCATTGGTCTTGAGGCGCGTTCCCAACGGAGGGGCGTGGGTTCGAGCCTCGCCATCCCCCCAATCTCTCAATTGAAGTGGTAGTGGCAACAGCAGCGCACGTAGCGCATGCACAGCGCAAGGCACTGACAATAGTAGCATATGCGTGTGGTCAGCGCGGACACATCGCGTGTATTGCGTGGGCCAACGCAGTAGAGCGCATGCGCGAAGGGCATGCGTGAGCTGGTCTTTAGCAACGTTTAAGGTGAAGTTTTAGCGACAGCCTGGATGTCGCTGTTGACCTAAGGACAGATTTTGGTCCTTTTCCTCTATTATAAAAGGGCCCATCCTCCTCCACTTTTGGGCATCTTCTACCTAGCAAATCTTCCACCTTCATAGAATTTCAAGGAAGGTCCCAGAGTTGTCAAGCTACCGACGAAAGCCCTCTACCGTCGTGGTTGCCTCTCCTCTCAATTAGCTGCTAGTTTTCTTTAATGTTTATGTTTGAATAAGCATTCCTTTAGTTTTATTGTTACACATTTGTGCTTATGCAATAGAATTCGTTATCTTGTTCCATATTCTACTATTTTATGTTTTAAGCAATGATATTAGTCTACCTTTTAACAATCAATTTCTCCTTTGGATTTCTAACCCTATCATCTCTCTCTCTCTCTATATATATATATTCTTCTCGTGAGCAAACCAAAACGAATATCTCGTGACATTAAAGCGATTAAACGATTCGATTTCTTGCCTCCCTGTGTTTGACACTCGGACTCACGTTCGATTATTTCATTTAAAATTGATGTCGTAAAAAGATGCTACAACAAACAAATTAAACTAATGCGTTTCCTGAGCAACGTGCATTTCGACCACTAGTCGTACTTATTCTGATTTGATTCTAACTGAATTTATCTGTTCTGTTGTGATTGTTTCGAGGTGAACTCGCATGCAGAATCATTCGCTCAAAGCAACCACTCCAGGGGTAGATATTCATCTCACCTTCTTCCCTAATGCCCTTTCTTCATCTTGGGAAGATAAAAAATGAAACAAATAAAATGAGGATACAACTTGCCTTTTTTTTCTAGTAATATCATTCAAGGTGAAAGTTTCCTGATTTACGTGATTTGATTGAAATCAAATTTGAAGTGATTCTATTTGATTAGAGATATCCAATTCACACTTGTGACTATTAGGGGCTCGCATTAATTTTCTCAACACCTTGGATTACTGACTTTCTTATTTGAGTCCAGGATGTCATATTTGGAATCAATTTGGACTAGGAATAGAGCCAATTAAGGTTTACATATTAGGGATTTAAAGTGTTAGTACACATTTGCCAGTTATAAAGGAAATTAATCTTCGTGCATTTGTGTTCCACCCAAGCCCTTGTTTGAACTGATGTGATCAATAAGACCCTAAAATCAAGGTTCTACATTCACTTGAATCATTAAAACTTGAGGCCTAATAACCTGTTGAGAACCACAACAGGATGGTTTGGGTGACTTGACCCAAACTTTATCCTCAAACCTTAGGATAGGTCAGGTGAAGTTGGTTCACTTTGTGAATCAACCAACCTTCAAATTAAGTTACAATTGGAATCAACTTCTAATTCAAGTGAAATTCAAGGCTCAATCAGGTTTAAAATTGGTAGACTCAAGGGCTCAATTCGCACATATCGATCTACTTAGAACTGTAGTGACAAGGAAGGTTGGGTGGGGGAAACGCTGTAACCTGTGGGGATGCTCTACCATATAGGGGTGTTTGTAAGACTCTCCCTTCCTTGCTGCCCAAGTAATTCTCGGATGTGTGGATCTCTGATCCAGAGATCCATTTACCTCGAACAGCCTTAGTCATTCAAAATTTTTAGGTGCCTTGATTAGGTCCAAGACACACATCCAGTCCCTCGTTTATTCTTTAGTGCACAAACACAGGAAGAACTCTTTAGATCTGACCTAAAGGTCTCCATTAGAGTATGATCATTTGGGTGAATTCTGATATGATCTGATCAATTCAATTTGAACCTAAATTTGATTCTTTATCCTATTCCACCACCTAATTTAGAGAGTCAACCTGATAAAGTAGGAAAGATGGCCACTAAACCTGAACCTCGTAAGAGTATGAAACATCGTATGATTAAGGATGCTATCATATTTAGCGATGAATTTTACAAAACCTCAGTCCCTGTTAACAAAGTTCAGGATATTGAACCAAAGATGACAAATCTTATTATGTTCCACATCCAAATGATTGCAACACAACTAGCATGTGTTTCAACTCGAGAAACCCTCTTAGAATAGATCATTGCAGTGAGAAGATTGCATAATGTTGAGGGTTTACAAGACCTGTCAAATCCACCACTTTGGGAAAAGTACCAAGATATCATTGGACAACATGGGGTCTTGTTAAATCTGCTAGAGGACACAATTATTGAAAGATACCCAGACCCCGACCTAGAAGTCGACTTTGAGTCTTGGGGGAATTTCAAGGATCAATATGATTTCCTAGAGCCTGGGTTTGAATATGGAGGTTTTTATGATGAATCACCAACCCAAATGGAACTATATTACGATCTTGTGTAGAATGAAGTATCTGATCAATTCATGGGTTGGACAGATTCGATTACAGGTGTTCTTAACCTTGAACTAGCAATCAGAGATTTTGAGGCTGGTTCATCGTAGACGGATTTTCAAAACACGTGTAATGAGTTTGATTCAGAACCCCTCGAGGATGTAACCCCCTCACCTTATCTTAGTAAGGTATTCCTCGAGAATAGTTCTGATATCCCAACTAAGCTAGACTTAGATTCTAGTGACCCAATTCCTACACCTAACCTAGAATTCGAATCTAGACCTATTTAGGATGATTACGAGGCTCAATTGATGAAGACAATCTCAGATTCAAAATATGATTTTGAGCCTATGTTTGATGAAGAAATCTCTCCAGACTCCTCAAAAGAGCAGATTGATTTATTCAAAGCAAAATCAATTTACGACACAGAACTCGAGGAATCTGGAGAGTCGGGATTGAATAGGATCTACCCTAGATGCCCTAAAATTGAGCCCATAACAAATAAGGATATCCCTGTCAGCTTGGAATTTGAAGCTAGGTTAGACCAAAGTCAGGTTGATAACTCCATACATTTTGATTCCTCTTGTGGTGAAATCTCAATCTCGAGTCAAGTCCAGAAAATGATTTTCTTGGATTCTCCTATTCTGAGTTCGAACTATATTCTGATTCAAGAGAATCGCTATTTCCAGATGATTGCAGGCCAATTTATGACCTCGATATCCATGATCTATTCTTTGATTTTGATCTGAGGTCATCGATTCAGAGCTCGATATAGCTCGTAGCCTTGTTATTGATTCTGAGATCATCGATTCACAGTTGTATTCCATAGATCTGGAGACATTCTACGATGAGGATTGCTTTAAAGATCTACAGGAATCTGATATAATGGGTGTCGAGAGTGTCCATAATGCAGAGTTTTAATCATTTACTGAATTAGATTTCCATGATCCAATAGTCCATCTTTAGACATTTACATTTGATTGGGATGAACATTATAGAAAAGATTCTCTGGATGAACTAATCTTCGAGTCATATCTTGAAGAACCAGATATCGAAGCAGTCACACAGCCTAATCCAGAGTCAATCTTTCAAAGACCAGCCCCCACCACATTACTACATTGGGATCCATTTCTACTCTGACTCACCTCTATCTGATCCTGCTGGAACTGATTTACCACCATGTTTTGACAATGAATGGGACATTGATCAAACCAACAGCCATCTACCATTCATTTCTGATCCTCTAAGTAGGGTTCCTACATTCTTTATCGATCCATTATCTTTTGAGGACCCCTACTTTGATCTGGCTGAACCAATAGAGCCAAGCCCTCAATTTGCATTTCCATATCTATTTGAGCCACAATGCACCTAGTGGGTTCCGCACCTATTGATTCACATTTCTTAGCCCACTAGACTGATTAGGTTTGGTCTGCATTATCAGCTAGTTGATCTGAACAAGCACTTGGTTGGACCAACTAGGCTAATATCAAGGTGTTTGTTCTATAAAATTCAGCCAATCCGATCACCCCTTCTCCTTGACCATTTTTCTGCTCAACTGAAGGCATTGAATTTAGCTCTTAATGGGAGGCAACTCGTCATCTCAAAAACCCGAGACCCTTCTAATTCTTCTTGAGCTGCACTCCTATTGCACTTTAGGGTTCAAACTTTAGAATTGTTGACTCCACCTTCGATACTTGTATTGGGGCTTGAAAACGTTTGCGACAGTCATCCCCACCCATTCACCCACCCTTTAAACCTGTTCTAAACTTTGAACTAAGCTGAATTCGAACCCACCTGGTTTTCATGAGGGCATTGCAAAACTTAGGCATGGGGGGTAATAAAGTGCAAAACATATGAAAATTCAATTTTTTTAGGGCTCTTACGAAAAAATAACAAATTGAGGAAACGGGAGGAAAATTTTTGAGCTGAAAAATTTGTACTAAGGAGAAAGAGGAAGGAAAACAAAGGAAAAGGAGTAAAAAGGGAAGAAAAATCATTTAGTCCTAGCAGTTGAATGTGGAATTTATCTAAGTTCTAAACCAAATCAAATAAAGAACAAAGTCCTAAAGTGCTAGAGAAAAAGAGATTAGTGAGGAGTATCAATTTTAGGCCTCTTGGGCCTGTTAGGGGCATAAACACTCATGTATTTGTTAAGATCTGGACTATTCCTCAAGAGGTTGAGGGAGTTGCGAGGCTGATGTATTAAGTCTGAGGCTTAGGAAGTATTTGGTCCCATTGTCTGCCCTTTGGTTTCTGGGACTTGGTAACCTAGGCACCCAAAGTCACACACTAGTCTAGTTTAGTGCGCTTAATGAATAATAATGCCAAGAGTGTTTTGTTCTGAAAAATGTCTTCTCAAAAATCTGACTTAGGAGAGACTCGAAGACACAAGTTGATTTGGATGAGTCCCATCGTGGAGAGTAAATACTCCCCTCGAAAATGCATTATAACTTATCGTTTCCTCTACGCTTGTCTCATAGGATATCTTAATACCCTACCGGGGGCATGTAAATGCCTTGTGCTGGTTCAGGTGCCATGGGTGGCATTATCCCGAAATGTCGATCATTAGGGTCTGAATTTAGCTACAGAACGCTATGGAAGCAATATCTTGAAGTGTCGAAAGCCATGGTTCTGGGGGTTGCCATGGGCAATACTATCGTGAAGTGTGGAAAGCCAGGGACCCTTCGAGGATTGATGATAGGGACAAGGAATCCGATACAGACCGTGTTTAGGACCAATCTAATGTTAGGATTAGAGGAATCTAATAACAAAGATGGAAAAATCTCAAAATACATATCCATCTCTCTCTTCTCAAAAAATACACTGGCAAATTAAACCTGGACCTTGCTACACGTACTCATGGGTGTTTTAACAGTTGGGGTCAACAAACCTCTAGGAAGATTCTGTGGGCCTTAGAAATCGTCGCTGCAAACCCAAGGTTGAGGCTAATCAGGTCCTTATCTTTGCTGGTACTTGAGTACCTACGGGCCTACTGTTGGTATTCTAATCTAACTTCTAGAGAGGCAACGTAATCAAACATCTGAATAATAAAAGTCTAGTCTAGAGATCTGGTCAGTTTCATAGAATTTTGCTAGGGACTAGTAAAAATTAGGCATGGGGGTATGATGGTAGCACCATCATTGGTGTTAATGAGACTAATTTAGCCTAACTGCAATAATAAATGCTTGTAAATATTTATCAGAAGATCATAACTCTATTCTAAATTGCATTTAAGAAGAAGATAAGAAAATGGTTTAATTTTTCCATTTTAACATCTAATCATTGATGCAAATTAACTAAGGGGCTAATCAGGGTTTGATCCAAGGTCAAATGGACTTAATTTCCCAAGAAGTGGGCTTGCATTGATCAAATCAAGGTATTCTGAGTTTTGAGGATTAATTTTATTAATAAAAGCCCTAAAATCAGCCCGACTTCAATTAAATGGGTTCTGGTTGAAAAAATGCAAACTAAGCCTCCTAAAAATCATTTAAACATAGTTTAAGAGGTTTGGTATCTTCACTTTGACCATCGGACTCGTTTTGACCAAAAATAGAGACTTAGGCGGGAATTTATTCTATTTTAGGCTTATGTGTAAATTATCCAGTCAAACATGGTCAAATCCTAAATTTGAGGTCACCATTAGAGTCCTTTGGTCCAAATTAGGATAACCTCAAAATTTAAGCCCAATCAGAGTTTATCTTGATTTAGTTTGCATTTTAGCCTAATTGATTATTTTTATTACATAGAGCCCCCTAGGTTTCCAATTTCTATTTCATAAAGGCCCCTGCCTTCATCTCCACCCAAATCAGGAAGGTGACAGCAGAATCCTAAAACCCAAACCCGCCGACTTCAAATGAGGATTTCTCCTCTAAGCCTCAATCAAATCCCTCCAAATTTGGAGGGATTAATCACAAGAGAATCATTTATTGATTGCACCAGGTCTTGAGCTCTAATTTGGATCGTAGAGCTCCAACGAAGCTCAAGAAATCCGCAATCGTGGCTTGCCTAATTCGCAAACATTCTCACAAAATTGTGGCAATTGAAGGTTAAATCCACCTCTATATAAGCTCTCCTATGTTCCCAAGCATTTCTTAGGGAAGTTTAGGCCAAATCCCCTCTTTCTTCCTCCTCTCCAGCCATCCCCCGACTTGACTTCGGCAACCCTCACGCTCTTCCTCTTCTATGCATCCGACGAACAAATTGGATGTACCATCCTCATCCTCATCTTCCTCCGATGACAGTTGATAGAGAGATTTTTGCTTGATTAAAAAGATAACAATAACAATAATACGTCATCGTAGTTCGTGTGGTGGAAAATATCTCAATCAAAATTAAATCAATAAAATTAACCACGTAGGTTAGGTCGTATCCACGAGGTGGAATAAACCTAATTAAACTCAAGATTAGTTTCTAATTGGTTCACTCAAGTAAATAATTAATGCATTAAAAATTCATTCATCCATAAGTAATGTAAAAGAGAGAGAGCAATCATAAATGAATCAAATAAGAGGCCAATTGATTAAAATGCTGGGTCAATTATGCAATATTCTCCTTCAATAGAATAACCATTAAATGACTTAACAATAATGTTCTAATGGCATGAACTATAATTACTACTTGGCCAAATCACTTCCTTTCTTCGTGTAAGCAGAGTAACCTGAGACAATTGAGTTAATAAAATAATACTGATAAATGTTTGAATAGTGTGCTTGAATCATAAAAATCCCAAAAAAGCTAATGGGGCTTTTACTGTAGGGAAACAAGGGACTTGTCCTCTCGACCTTGTGCTCGCGTGAAGGAGGCTCGTTGGCATCAAGGAGCTCAGTGGAGATGTGTGGGGTCACGACCTTCATGCTTGTGGTAGCAACGTGACTCGAGGAGGTTGGAGGAGGGTGACTAGAGCATGGGGCAATTGGCAAGTGTGGGTCCTGCCGACAACAGAGGGTGTGCTTGGCGGTGGTTGATGTCGGGAAGGGTTTAGCGGTGCGTGGGCAGAGCATTGGCGAGGTCGGTGTCGAGGATGGCGGCTTGGAAGTGCTCTTGCGAGTGTGATGGGGATGTTGGGTTCTCTGAGGAAGGGAGCGAAACAGGAAGGATGAAGAAGAAAAAGAAGATGAAGAAGAGGAACAATAGGTGGTGCTAGTGATGGTTTCAAGAGGGTAGTGGCGGTGATAGTGGGATGTGTTAGTGGTGGAGGGTTGGGTTTTGGTGGTGGTGATGGACGATGGTGATGGGTTCTTAGTTGGGGGGGGGATTGTTGATGGGTTTGGTTGGAGAAGATGGTGAATAGGGGAAGGGGATTGGGTGAAGAAAATGAAGGAGAAGAGGAGATGAGGAAGTGGAGGCGGTGGTGGGAACGATTAATGGTGGTCACTGGACAGGAGGGTTGCAGGTGGTTGGAGTGGCGATGGGTTTGCGATGGTTGTTGGGTTAACATGGCTGAGAAGAAACATGGGAGGAATGCATGGAGGAAGAAGAAAATGAATGAGAAGAAAAAGAGGAAAAAGAAGGGAGAGGAGAATGAGGAGTGGGTTGAGGTGTGTTCGGTCTCTACGTAGGTGTGTTTGTGGTGGCTCGCGGTGATCGGTAGGAGGGCACGGTGTTGGAGGCGGCAAGCGGTTGTCACCACGCTCGCCAAGGAGGGTGAAGAGATGGTTGCGGTGAAGGTTGCGCTCGTAGGTCATGATAAATGCCAGTTTATCATCTCTAATATCCATTCACATCTAGTTCCTAAGGTTTTGTCAATTGTATTGCATTATCTTACTGTATTTAGCATGCATTTGCATTTAGGATTTAAAGTATGCATTAGCATTTATTTTACACTATCTTATTAGTTATCATTTGATTGTTAGGGAGGAATTTTTTGGATATCATAAAAGCCCTAGCAATATGGAAGGCACAAGGAAGAAGTGTGAAGACAGCTCGGGAAAGCTCCTTTCAGCTCCTCTACTTAGCTAAGCTATTAGCTAGCTTAGCTAGCTCCTCCACTACTCTAGCTCCTACCCTACTCCCTCTCCACCTTAATGGCTGTCCACTTACATTAAAACCACTAACCATTGGCAGCTAAAATGCACTCCTTGGCACCCTTTCACCTGGCACCAAGGAAGCTTCCTAATCACCCTCCTTAGCACCCTTTCAAATGGCGCCAAGGAAGCTTCCTAACCACCATCCATACTAGTCTATAAAAAGACCCCCCATCCTACCATTTAAACCATCCTTGGCAAGCAACAATTCTTCCTATCAAACACCTATGGCCACCATACATCCCATGGCCAAGAAAGGAGGAGAGAAGAAGATTAAGGGAGCAACCTACCTACT
Organism: Thalassia testudinum; assembly: GCA_037157565.1. Taxonomy (NCBI): domain Eukaryota; kingdom Viridiplantae; phylum Streptophyta; class Magnoliopsida; order Alismatales; family Hydrocharitaceae; genus Thalassia; species Thalassia testudinum. The sequence goes on along the minus strand of JAZHRO010000025.1, from coordinate 63,672,219 downwards.
CCCTTGGTGCCTTCTTCCTCTCTCCTTCTTTGTGCCACTCCAAGGAGCATGCTCTTCACTAAGGAGGACGGCCAGGTAGGAGGAAAGAAGGGTGGAGGATGTCCACCTTTGAGAGGAGCAACTGAAGGAGCTAGAAGGAAGTCTTCAAGTCTGGGAGCTACCATTCTTGGAGCGAAGGTTGCCTCAGCTACTCGGGAGAATTCTCTGTCTTTTATTTTGTTACATTTTAATTCCTGTTAAGCATTCATCTACCTAGGGATTAACTAAGTGGAACATCTGCTTAGTTGAGCTCGCTAGGTACTTTGTAAACATTTCTTCTTAATAGCAAAGTACCTTTCTTTATTCTTAAATTTTCAATTTCAAGTAACAACTTTATTTATTTTAGTTCATCACATCTCTCTTCTAATTACCCTAGGCGCACTTACCTAGGGTGAGCTTAGAAGAGAAGACTTCTCTTGTCACTTAGGTTCTAGTTGTTAGGCATAGTTTCTTTAGCGTAGTTTTATCTTCGCATTCGTATCCCGCTTATTTCCAAACATAAAAATTTACAAAAATCAAAATACAAAAAGAGAAGTATTGATTTGAGAGGCAAGAGAGAGAATCACTTGCTTGATTAAAAAATTGGCCTCCTTGGACAACCCTAGATACTAATACTATCTAGGAATATAAATTTAAAAGCGATAGATTTTGCATGTTGCAACAACATTTAAACCCCCATTTATAAAATCGTGTAAATCTCGCATCAGGTCACGGTGGGGAAGGTGGTGAGATGGAGAACACGGTGGAGGCCATGTTCACGGTGCACGCAATTTCCACGGTGTGCGCTCCGACCACGGTGTTGGCGATCGGTGGATGAGGAAGATCCCTGAAGGGGGGGAAGGCTGGGCTTAGGTAGAGTGACCGTGCTTGGTTTTATAGAGAGGGGCATGGGTACGTGGCGTTAGGGTGATTACGTGGGGTTGTTGGATGGGATACGGGGGATGTTGTTGGTGAGATTTAGGTTGTCTGGGATTTCGATGGGTGAAGGGATAGATTTGGGTTACGTGTAAGGTGGTGAGATGGAATTGATTCTATGGTGGAAATGGGATTTAAGTGGATGGTTGAGAGGTATGGGATAGGTTATGGTGGAAAATGTTGTTGGAGGGTGGTGGTGCTCGTGCTGTCACCACGTGCACGTGTGAAGAGGCTCGACCAGCTGCGAGGAAGCCACGCGTAAGCGATGGATTTAGAGAATTTGTAAGCGTGCACCTACTCATATCATAAAAAGATGTATTATGCATCAAGTTGTAACAAAATATATATAATTAACATAAACTAACACTTAGTTCTAAATAATTACAATATAATGAGACGTGTTTCAAATGAACTTTGGCTAATTAAGTGTCCAATAAATTGGCTCATCAACAGCCGACCAAAGCTACGTCCTTTCTAAACCCTTCTTTACCACCACTCCTCCCCTCAGAGAATTCGTCTTCTCCACGTCTGGCAAGGCAAGCCAGACATGGCCTCACCCATTTTCGTCCATTAGAGTAGCCTCTCATCTCCCCCTTACTCCCTAACTTAATTGTAGGTCATTAGATTTAGGATTAAAGCCCTATTTATCTCCGACCTCCCCTTTCTTCTTCTCAACAGGCGAAGCTCCGGCGAGCTTCGTCTAGTTACCACACACCACCTACACCATAACCTCTACCTCATCTTGTAGACCAAAGGCCCTCAACTTATTGAGACTTTTGGTCTACGAGATGCTTGGCCGGACAAACCCACTCAAAACCACCTCCGTCGTCACCATCCAGCCACCTCAAGCCACGAAACACCAAATCACCATCACCACCAAGTTCCTTGCTCCATGGCGATACTCCTAAACATTTTAATTAGGGCCAATAGACTGTATTCATGATTTTAAGTTCTCGCTGCCGCAATCGTCTTCTCCGATGACGTTCGTTGTTGTTCGGCCATCACACCTCGCCATCAGCCTCTTCACGTGCGGACCAGTACCAGGAACTAATCAGGGTCTCCAATCTGGAAGCACACCAATAGTAGTGGCAGCAATCGATTAGCAAACTCATCATAGTTTCAATAGAGAAGAAGCTCATCACTTAGTCCCACATCAGGAACGTTTAAATCAGAAATTGCTTCATAAGGGATTTTGCACCTAACCTGGTTGCCTTAGTCACTGGGGGTCGAGTCCCCTTGCACGCATCACGCATGTGCCCTCGCCGATGCTCACGCCACATGAGTCTAGGCTGAACTGGATTCGATTAGGGTCTGATTAGAGTGAGAGGAAAGGCTGGGCCAAGTGTGGGGGGGTTTTGCTTCAGAAATAATTGAGCCTTGCCATGAATTTGTGAAGGGGCTTTGGGCTGAAAAGTTAACATGTCTGATGGCTTAGTGAGACGTCTGATGAGGCTCTTTGGGTAAAAACTCTTAAGTGTTGAGGCTAATTCTTTGTAGTTGAAAAACCATATTTTTGCATAAATATTTACATTTTCTTTTGGAGTTTGATAGTGTAATTATTGAGTAATATATTTCTTTTGATATCAAGCTCTTATGCCTTATTTTATATTCATCTGATTAGTGGTTGAATTGCACAATTTTTCTCCCTACGAATGACCTTAGACTCACGTGTTGCGAGATCATAAATATTAAGTGTTTTTGTCGCTTTAGTTACCTGTACTACAATGCATATTTTAAACACGACTTTAGTGCTGATAAACATGCATGAATTCATGATTAAATGCTTATTTATGATAGTTTCTAGGCCTAGCATTGCATTTCATAGTATAAATATTGCATAACATTCATTGCATTGCATTTAAGATAGTTTGTGTATTTTGTACATTAATTCCAACATTTTATATGGTCAGGAGGTAGTGTGACATCTTTATGGGCTTTGGATGAAGAATCCGATTGTACGGATGGATTCGGAGCAATAATCGCAATCCGTCAGTGCAAAACTCATCCCGATCAGAGCTCTGTAGCACCCTCTACAAGAAGAAGAAGATGGACGGCCCATATGACACCACGTGTCGCCATCCAGGCCATCCTACATGAGCTGCAGTCCCTCAACCTTGCCTCAAGGAGAGAATCCCAACTGTTGGATCTCAATCCAACGGCTGAGAATCACCCAACGTCACACGGTCTCCTCCAAAGCACCTCAAAGAACTGATCGCAGCAAGCTAAAGCATCTGCGTGACCAACCAGTGCTCTCACCATAGTGGTAGCGCACCCGCTCCTCAAAGAGCTGGTGAGGGTTCGAGCGACAATCCGCTGCTACCGCCTTAGTACTAGCCAAATTGGACCACTCGATCTTGATCGAGCGGTCAGGATTGCGCACGCCAGATTAGACGCCATCCAATGACGCGAGGAGACATGCTAAATTGCTCGCATGCAATCAGGGGCACTCATTTAAGATGACCGGATGCACTCTCGATCATCAGATCTTCTCGAAGGTGCGATGCGTGTGCGTTTGAATCCGCGAGGGCGCGATTTGAGGGAGCATCCCAGCCACACAATGATGGATCCAACTGCTGCCAACGCACGCGCAAGTAGAGGAGCATGATCTCCACAATTTGAATCGCATAGGTCGCCTGATCCTCAGCCATGCGATGCGAATCCAACAGTTGAGGCTCTCCCCACATTGTGCTAGCTGCAACGGCTCCACCTCACGCCAGCGGAGGTGAGTGAAGGCTCTAGCAACACCCTCGGCGGGTCTTCAACGATGTTTTAAATGTCATTGAAGACCTATGCGTGCAAAACATATCCCTTCCACCACTATATAAACCCCATGACCCTCTCCCTTCCAAGCCATCTCTACCTTTGCTATTCCTACCTAGTCTAGGGCTCTAGAAGCCCATCAAAGCTCCCAAGAGCTCATTCCCAAGCTCCAAAGGTTCCCTACTAGTGTAGCGATCCCTTAACCCACCAAATATTCCTCGTCCCTCTCACCATCTTCATAGGGAGCCTTGGAGCCATCCTCCCACCTCCATTCCGGTAGAAGATCACCTCCACCTCCTCATCTCCGTTCTGTGCCTTGGTGAAGCATTCCTCTACCTAGCATACTCCGGCATCTCATCCCCGTTGTCCAGCCTCTCACCTCCGTCCAAGCTGCTGCCAAGCGCCGTCATCTTGTCGAACAACCGAGTCAGGAGATTTCTTCTCACCCCTATCTCTTTTATATTTTCTTAGCATATTGTAATAAACATTTGCATCACATTAAGATATATCAAATTTGTTCTTTCCATTTTGTGAAGTTATCTTGCTTGTCTCTTTATTACAAAAATGCAAAAAAAAAAAAAAATCCTAAAATACCAAAAAGAAACAACACGAAGAGCGGATTTCAATGAAAACAAACGTCGCCTCCCTGTGTTCGACTCGGGACTCCCTTGGAGTTTTGGTAAAAAATCTTATTTGATAACGTGTTTTGCGACTACAGCAATGGGTTTCTCCTAACCCCAACTTTCCCTTGCGAAAACCCGTTCATCATTTTGGCATCGTTGCCGGGGAGGCAACAAAATTTGCTTTCTTGTTTTCCATGTTTCTTTGCATTTACATATTACTAACCCCGCTTGCCTCTGATTATTGTCTTGTAGGTACCTTAGCAAGGAGATCCAAGTACGGTAGATTAGAGTAAAGTGCGGGTAAAGTGGTTTGTAAGTGCCCCCACATTCCCCCCCACTAGTTTCCCTTTCACCACATCAATAACCAAGACCTAATCTACTTAGGTGTTTGCATAAACCCTAGGATAGAATCTGTTTGTTTTGTTTGCCACCTACAATCATCTCACCCTCGCATATAAAACAAAACAAAAAGAAATTATCTTCTGATTGTGGGACAAATCAACATACACATTACATACACCCACATTTGAGGCACATAACCTTTTGTGATTTTATCTACTCAACTGGGATTCCGACTTGTGAAATCGGTACACATACAAAGCAACACATAACGAAGTAGAAATCAGACTAGGTTAATCACCTTTTGTGTGCCCTAATTGGTGGTTCATCTGGGCTAGTTGATTGAATTGTTTGGGCCACACCACTTAATCTAAAAGAAATTCATCCTGTAGCTGTCCCGTAGGATTTAATAGTTAGGTCAAGCCAAGCACTCCGTATTTTCTTGGTCCATAAAGGAAAATACTTCAACACGTGCTTTCAAACTTGGTTTGCCTCTCGAACATTTGGTTGAATATACCTAATACTTGAATCCTAAAAGCTACTTAACAAGATCTAAACCCTAAAACTCACTTCATCCTCAATAATCTTGCTTGAAAGCTTTTTTATTATGCACATACACATTCTCAAATGAATCATTAAGGGCACAACCTATTACGGACCCATCACATTCCAGAAGCACTAATATCCCAAGCCTAACTAAAATTGATTAGACATTGGTCTTAAGGATTGATTTGCTCTTTGGGGCCCAAATTGAGATTATTCTCGATCAATCTGCTTATACTAGTCAATCTGATGTCTAGATAGGGGAGTAGTGTCAAACGACCGCAGTTGGGGGTATCAAAGGAACCGGAGGCACAAGCCAAAGGAAGAACCTTCTCCCCAGCCCCTCCTTCTAACTGGTTGGATTGACTAGATAAAAGTAGAGTAAATCGTTTATAATCTTAAGACGGATTCTGAGAGTGTAGATCTTTAGGCTACCCAACCTAAGGACAGGCTCGCATTTTTGTGCTACAGGGTTCCTTCTCTTCCCCGTTCTTTTGACTTCCTTTTAGTGTATGCTTGAAAGGAGGCCATTGAACTCTCGTTTGGAAGGACCTTTAGACATTCCTAGAGGCGAAGGTTGAGTTATAGCCAAGCAGATCCCATGGCTGATCAACAACCACCTCCCCTGCCTCCAAACCAGCAGGAGCTGATTTAGAGGCAGTTGGAAGAATTGCAGCAAATGTAGTAATGGTTCCAATGAATGAATGGTCAAGGTGCTCGACCCTTGGAGGATTTCTATGATCCTTCAAATTATGGGGAATGTCCCAGTGTCATGATTCCTACCGAAGACGTAGAAATCAAGTCCCAAGTCTTAAGTTTGATTAAGCATTTCCATGGGCTTGGCTCGGAGGACCCATTTTAGCACTTGGAGGATCTAACCACTTTGGTTCAAACCACCAAAGCTAGGAATGTGAACGAAGAGCAGATGATCATGAGGATCTTTCCCCACTCCCTCAGGGATAAGGCCGCACATTGGTACCTGACCATTGGAAGGCCGATAGAAACATGGGTTGCTCTTAAGTCGGCTTTCCTGAAGAAATTCTTTCCAATTGGACGGACCAATGCCTTGCGATAGGTGATTACCACTTTCGCCCAACGGCTGGGGGAACCATTTCATGGTGCCTGGGAATGATTCCAGGATCTTTTGAGGAAGTGTCCACACCATGAGGTGCCGAAATGGCAACTCATGCAGATATTCTATCACGGGTTGGTCGAACAACTCCATAATCACGTGGACGCCTCCTGCGGAGGTAATTTCCTCAACAGGGATGTAGATAGTACATACGACCTGTTTGAGGAAATGAGCGAGAATTCAATAAATCATGCCTCCATGGATACCTTCAACTGGTCCCAACAACCCAGGTCAAGTGCTAATGAGATCCAGAATTCTCATTCATTTGACATGGAATTGATTTGTAACAAACTAGATAAGGTGGACTTGGTTGCGAAAAGGGTGGAAGAGTGGATGGATGGAAACTCAAGAAACACTTCTACACCCACTCAATCCCAAAATGCAGGATTCCATTCTTCACGAGCTTCCACGAGGTGGAAGTTCGTGAACCAACTCGAATCGGCTTAACCTATGAGCCGGGATTTCTTGAAACCTTATGGATTCCAAATTGGGGTCATTAATCCCAGTTTTTCTGATCCTTCTTTCTCTCCATCTTCACCCTATGAGGATGTATATGTGATATAGGAGAATGCTAGGTCCAATCCTTATTCCAACACTTATAACCCGGGTTGGAGGAACCACCCTAACTTCTCCTGGAAAAGTCAGGGGCAATAGGCCTAAACACGACCTAGCAACTATGCATCTCAAAGACCTATGGGTCAGCATCAAGTATACACCCAGTTGCCCCTGAGATCGGTTACTCAGCCACCTTGGAATGCCCAACAATCTGCAGGGCAGGCTGATTTAAACTGGCGGATGGTGGAAATGCAAGGGTCCATGCTTCAGCTTATGCAGCAAATGAAGACATCATTGGACAACTTGCAATCCAGGTTTATTGCTAACACCCGACAACCCGAATCTCTACCATCCCAACCTGTACCCAACCTGCACAATCTGCAAAATCAGGGCAATAGAGCCTAAGGGTATAGAAATCAAAGGGACCCACACGCACATGCTCAGGTGGTTGAGCAGGGTCCCTCCTCTTCTTCGGCTCCTGGAAATTTGACCAATCAAGGCCCTCCAATCTTTCTTAACTGCCTCAAGACCCGAACTCGTATGCCTCTACAAACTCCATCACCTTGAGGAGCGGGAAGCAGACCTAGGACCCCAAATTACCTTCTAGAAACCTAGACCCTGGGGAGCCCAAGGAAGAGAAGGAGGAGATTGAAGAAGACAACAAGGCCTAGGGACCTGAAATTGAGGACACCACCCACATCTCGTTCCCTAAAGCTTTATTGAAAACCAGGAAGAAAACCCTTGATAGCAATGAGGAGCTCCTGAATTTATTCAAGAGTGTAGAGATTAATATCCCACTTCTCGATGCTATTTAGTACATCCCGGCTTACGCTAAATTCCTAAAAGATCTTTGTACCCAAAGGCATAAGCCAAAAGAACACACCCTGAGGGTGATCCTCTCTCAGCAGGCGAGTTCTGTCATCCTACACCACCTTCCTCAGAAGAAGAGAGATCCAAGTGCCCCCTTTATTTCATGCGTCATTGGAGATTACACTTTTGATAGGGCACTATTGGATTTAGGTGCATCCATCAACCTAATCCCAACCTCTCTTTATGAAAGGTTTGGGTTGGGTGAACTTAGGCCAACCTTAGTAATGCTACAATTAGCGGACCATTCAGTTACCACACCGAAAGATGTTATTGTTAAGGTCAAGGACTTCTATTTTCCCGTAGATTTCCTGATCCTTGACATGGATGTACCTGAAGACTTGAGGAACACATCCATTATTCTAGGGCGTTCATTCTTAGCTACCGCCAAGGCCAACATAAATTGTAAGAGCGATAGTATGGAGATCGCCTTTGGGGATAGGAAGTTGACTCTTGATATTTTCAAGGCGATAAAAGGATTTGAGGATTGTGGATTCATTGAGGAGCTAGAGGATCATGATTTTAATGTTAAGACTTGTATGACGATTAGTGTACTTGAGGACTCCACCAGCTTTAGCGAACCCAACCCATAACCCTCTGTGGCAGACTCGCCACACCGGGAAGTGGTTGTTGATTTTGTTCATTCTCAACCTCTTCCACTGGACTGCCCTGATGAATCTTCATCAGCATCCTCCTTACCCTCTTTACTGAACCCACCTTAGCTGGAATTGAAACCATTGCTGGAAAGTTTAAAATATGGGTTCTTAGGACCTAAGAATACACTCCCTGTGATTATTAGTGCTGATTTGACTAAGGAGCAAGAATTACGATTGATTAAGGTCCTTCAGAGCAATAAAGAGGAAATTGGTTGGACCATCCACAACCTTAGGGGGATCGAGCCATCTTACTATAGTCACCGTATTTTCATGGAAGATGGATCCCACCCTTCTCGCGAAATACAAAGGAGACTAAACCCGAATATGCGAGAAGTGGTCAAAAAGGAGATAATAAAGTGGCTCGATGAAGGCATTATTTACCTGATCTCGGATAGTCCATGGGTTAGCCTCGTTCAGATTGTACCCAAAAAGGCGGGAATAACCGTTATGACTAACGAGAAAGGGAATCCTTTACCACCCGTTCAACTTCTGCTTGGAGAGTTTGTATTGACTATAAGAAGCTGAACACAGCCACCAAAAAGGATCATTTCCCCTTGCCATTAGTTGATCAAATCCTAGAGAGGTTAGCTGGGCAAAAGTACTTTTGCTTCCTGGATGGCTATTCGGGATATAACCAAGTCCCTATCCATCCCAAAGATCAGGAAAAGACGACTTTCACATGCCCCTACGGAACCTTTGCATTTCGTAGAATGCCGTTCGAGCTTTGCAATGCACCCACAACTTTTCAAAGGCGCATGCTGGCCATCTTTTCGGACATGGTGGGAGACTGTCTTGAGGTGTTCATGAATGATTTCTCCATTTTCAATGATTCCTTAGCTAGGAGAAGAGCCACTTCATGACCCAAGAAGAAATTGTCTTGGGTCATGTGGTTTCTAATCGGGGTATTAAAGTTGATAAGGCTAAGGTGTATGCTATCTCTAGACTTCCTCCACCCACATCTGTGAAATAGATCCGATCATTCCTTGGGCAAGTGGGTTTTTATCGAAGATTTATCAAGGACCTCTTGAAGGTTGCTCGACTCTTGAGTAACCTTCTGGCCAAAGACACGCCATTCGTGTTTGATGAATCGTGCTGTAAGGCATTTGATTTATTGAAAACGGTAATCACCTGTGCCCTGGTGTTGCAACCACCGGTCTTGACAGCCTCATTTGAGATCATGGCTGATGCATCTGATTATACTATCGAGGTTGTCTTGGGTCAGAAAGTCAATAAGAAGTCCTCTGTGATCTACTACGCTAGCAAGACTCTAGATGAGGGCCAAAGGAACTACACCATTACTAAAAAGGAGTTGTTAGCCGTAGTCTTCGCCTTAGAAAAATTCAGGGCTTATCTTTTAGGTTCTCACGTTGTCATTTACATCGACCACTCGACCTTGAAATATCTCTTGGTCAAAAAGGATGCTAAGCCCTAGCTTATTCGCTGGATTCTATTGCTTCAAGAATTTGACCTTGAAATCAGGGACAAAGTCGGGGCACAAAATGTAGTGGCGGATCACCTATCGAGAATCCTAATTGATTCTCCTCATCCGGATATCCCTATCTTTGAAACTTTTCTGGATGAGACTATCCTTACAGTCTCGGGTATCCGAACCCCCTGGTTTGCAGATATGGTCAATTATTTGGCTGTTGGTCAAATCCCCTAGGATTGGACCAAACAACAATGGGACAGACTTATGTCCGAGGCCAAATATTATTTTTGGAATGATCCCGAGCTGTACTATATCGGCATCGACCAGATTATTCGCCGTTGCAACCTGGAAAATGAGTTCCATAGTATACTTGAGTTCTGCCATGCATCTGCGTGTGGTGGACATTTTTCTGGGAAAAAGACAGCGGCAAAAATTTTGCAATCCGGATTCTATTGGCCATCGTTATTTAATGATGCCCAGGAATTCTCAAGGTCGTGCACCCGATGCCAGACACTCGGGAACATGGCTAAGAGAGACATAATGCCCCTAAACCTGATACTTCCCATCGAAATTTTCAACATTTAGGGCATCGATATCATGGGACCCTTCCCTCCTTGAATACCAGTATATTCTGGTCTCTGTGGATTACATGTCCAAATGGATTGAGGTAATTCCAACCCGGACCAATGACCACAAAGTGGTCATCGATTTTGTGAAGAAAAATATCTTCAGTTGGTTCAGGATTCCTCGGGCCATTATCAGTGATGGAGGCACACATTTTACTCATACCCAGTTCAGGAATTTACTAGTGAAATACAGGGTGAACCATCGGATTTTCACACCTTACCACCTCCAAATGAACAGATAGGTTGAGGTCTCCAATTAGGAGTTCAAAAACATTTTGCAAAAAGCCGTAAGTCCTGATAGGAAGGATTGGACCTAAAAGCTAAATGATGCTCTTTGGGCCTACAGTACGGCGTACAAAACACCTATTGGTATGTCTCCATTCCATTTGGTGTTTGGTAAGGCGTGTCACTTACCCACTTACCCGTAGAGTTAGAACGTCGGGCATTTTGGGCCATCAAGATATGTAATTTAGACCTAGAGTTGGTCGGGAAGACCAGGAAACTCCAACTATCTGAGTTAGGGGAGCTTAGAAATGATGCCTATGAGAATGCCAGAATTTATAAGGCAAGGACAAAGGCTCTTCATGACTAGACGATTTCACGTAAGAGCTTTGAGCCGAATAGAGGGTCTGGCTTGTTGATTCTCGACTGAAGCTCTTCCCTAGTAAGCTTAGGTCTAAGTGTAACGGCTCGTTCATTATTAAGGCGATTTTTCCTAACGGGGCCGTTGAAATCTCTAACCCAAAGACGGGTAATTCCTACAAGGTCAACGGACAACTTCTCAAACCCTATGTTGACCATGTGCTCCCTGAACCCGTCTCGGACAAGGTTACTCTCACCTTGCCCTAACCACCGCTGGCCAAACATCGCCTAGCTGAAGGCACTAAACTCAGCACATGTAATGACTGTTTGGAGTTGACCGGAATCTCACGGAAATCAGGTGCTATTCTTCCAATTCTGCTCTCCTTTATGCTTTTATTTTATCAATGAGGACATTGCATTACCTAAGCATGGGGGGGTGGATATTTTGTGAAATGATTATTTTGTTAGCCCATAACAGTAATGTCCTGTCTTGTTATTTATTAAAAAAAAAAACTAAAATCAGGAGAAGAGAACTTAGGCATTAGGATTTGCGAACTTTAGGAATTGATACTTTAGAACATGAACACTTAGACTCTTCAGGTCTTCAGACTTAATCAGTCTGGGTGTCCACTCGAATGTGAACATAGTCTCAAGTCCTTGCAAAGTAATTTTACTTTAATTCGGTGAATAAATTGGTGTGATAAGTACTCGACTTATCAACTCGTCCTCTGATTTGAGGGGACTTTAAGCCTAAGCATCTACATACCATTTGCACTGACTCACTTTTCAGTAGTTTTTACGGAAATTGGGTAGCTAATAAATTGCCCTCTGATTTTAGCTAACAAAAATCACCCCGATAGTGGGTAGCTCGCACGTGGCGCCATCTGGGCCATCCATCTTCTTCTTGTAGAGGGTGCTATGGAGCTCTGATCGGGGTGATTTTTGCTCTGACGAATTGTTATCGTCGCTCCGGATCCATCCATACGGTCGGATTCTTCATCAAAGCCTTGGCGCCATCAAGGCTATCCTACATGAGCCGCAGTCCCCCAGCATTGCCTCAAGGAGAGAATCCCAGCCGTTGGATCTCAATCCAATGGCTGAGAATGGCCCAATGTCACCTAGTCTCCTCCAAAGCACCTCAACGAACTGATCACGACTGTTGGATTTTCATCCAACGGTCAAGGCCGTAGCAAGCTAAAGCATTCGCATGACCAATTAGTGCCTCACCACAGTGGTAGCGTACCCGCTTCTCAAAGAGCTGGTGAGGGTTCGAGCAGCAATCCATTGCTACCACCTCAACACCAGTCAAATTGGACCACTCGATTTTGATTGAGCAGTCAGGATTGTGCATGCCATATCAGACACCACCCAATGATGCAAGGAGACACGCCAGATCACATGCGCGCAATCAGGGGAGCTCATTTAAGATGACCGGATGCTCTCGATCGTTGGATCTTCTTGAAGGTGCGATGCGCGCTCATTTGAATCTGCAAGGGCGCGATCTGAGGGAGCATCCCAGCTGCACGATGATGGATCCAATAGATGCCAACGCACGTGCCAGTAGAGCGCGATCTCCGCGATGTGAATCGCGTAGTCCACCCGATCCTCAACTTTGCTATGCGAATCCAATAATTGAGGCTCCCCGCACCGTGCTAGTTGCAGCAGCTCCACCTCACGCCAGTGGAGGCGAGTGAAGGCTCTAGCAACACCCTCGGTGGGTCTTCAACGACGTTTTAAATGTCGAAGACCTATGCGCGCAAAACGCATCCCTTCCACCACTATGTAAACCCCATGATCCTTTCCCTTCCAAGCCATCTCTACCTTTGCTATTCCCACCTAGTCTAGAGCTCTAGAAGCCCATCAAAGCTTCCAAGAGCTCATTCCCAAGCTCCAAAGGTGCCATACTAGTGTAACGATCCCTTACCCCACCAAATATTCCTCGTCCCTCTCACCATCTTCATAGGGAGCCTTGGAGCCGTCCTCCCACTTCTATTCTGGTAGAAGATCACCTCCACCTCCTCATCTTCATTTCATGCCTTGGTGAAGCATTCCTCTACCTGGTGTCTTCCGGCATCTCATCCCTGTCGTCCAGCCTCTCACCTTTGTCCAAGCTGCCGCCAAGCGCCGTCGTCTCACCGAACAGCTGATTCGGCAGATTTCTTCTCACCGTTATCTCTTTTATATTTTCATAGCATATTGTAATAAACATTTGCATCACATTGAGATTTATCAAATTTGTTCTTTTCATTTTGTGAAGCTATAAACACAAAAAAAAAATAAAACCCTAAAATACCAAAAAGAAGCAACACGAAGTGCGGATTTCAATGAAAACAAACGTCGGATCCCTATGTTCGACCTGGGACTCCCTTGGAGGTTCGGTAAAAAATCTTATTTGATAACGTGTTTTGAGACTACAGCGACGGGTTTCTCTTAACCCCAACTTTTCCTTGCGAAAACCCGTTCATCAAGCACGAACAACACCTAGGTGGGGATCTTGGGCGAAAGACTCGGTTCATCCTCAATGGATTGCTCCAGACCAATCTGGTCATCCCTGGCCTCATAAAATGTATCCGCCCTACAAGTGCCTGAGTGCATTCTGAAATTGGCTCTCTTGAAGGGGGATCATCTTGAGAATCATCCCAAGATTGGACTAGGGCAACCATGAATTTAATCTTCAATCTTGACAATTTTCCAAGTAAGAATTCACCTTGGCCCTTATCCTCAACATCTTGGAGCCAATCCAATAAAGACTTGTTTAGATCGTCAATCATTTGAATTAGGGGCTCAAATTCTTTAGGGTGGGGTGTTGGTTGAGCTTCTAAAGATCATATGGTGATTAGCCCACAAATATTTGTGAGCTATTTAAGTATGTGAATGCCTAGACATTAAGATATCTTTAAGATTTAGTAACATGCATTAGGATGTAAATAAATTAATTTATGTTTTTAGCTTGATTGCATAATTCATGCATTGCATTCATATGCATTTAGAATTGACTTAGTTAACCAATTAGGTGCATTACATGCATTATTTTGGGTTTAACATAGAAGTTAAGGGTTTGTGCATAAATAACCCTAATATTTTATTTTATTTCTCTTCTTCGTAGGAAACAACTCTACCTCTCCTCCAACCATATCTCCTTAATGGCCGTTTGAAGTGGATCTGCTCCTGCCTCTCCCATTTCAAATCCATGCAGCCACAGCTACAAAGGAGGAGGGCTTGCCATCTAAGGAGGCCTCCACCCTGACCCAATATCGTGCTTCATGTCCATCACCACCAACTTTAACTCCAGCAGCATGACTCCACCACTGTGGGCGTGTGGTGTGACAGCCCACACCGCCAACTGGAGTCCTTGCATCACCATGCTTCATCTGGAACAACACCATTACCACCACCTTTCTCATTCATCTTCTCCGTGCTTCACCTGCAACATCAAAAACAAACCCAACATCCACAAACCAATAGCCACACCATCTCTTGCTTCCACACGCCCAACTCTCCTCGCCGCACTCGCACGACCCCAGCGCACCACCCTTTCCACACCCCTGCTCGCACCTAGCAGGCCCTCTCCTCTGCGCTTTCCCCTCCCACGCGTAGCCAGTAGTGTGCCCGTGTGCACAGCAGCAGTAGGCTAGCAGTACGCCCCCATGCGCATCTAGTAGCTCCCCTCATCGCACCTCCGCCCACGCGCGTGCGTGATGGTACTCGAATAGGCTTTATTAATATGGTGATATTAATGTCGAAATGAGTATAGTGAGTTAACCTAAATCGAGTCTACACCAGTTTCACAAAATTTTTAACTTGGCATACTTGATTTTAACTTGATCACTTTTAGGCCTAGGGTTGATCTCAGGGAGGCGGGGATTACGAGATTGCGATGTTCCTACTCCTTTCCTAAAATGTATCTTTTCTGTGTTTATTATGTTTTTGGTTTTCTTGATTTTTAGTTTTTTTTTTTCCAGATAAACTTGTCCTTGAGGCACACCCTCAAATAGGTCCTTAGCTATACACCCAAATACAATGAATCCTGTCTTGCCACACATGAGACCGTGTGCCTGCAAATCAAGATTTATCTTTTTTGTTTTATACTTTTTTAGTCTTTTTAGTAGCAAGAAGAAAAGACAAATTGAAAGCAAAATAGAATGCAACAAAAGAAATGAAAAGAAATACTTAGCTTAGTATATCTATATCTATATATATAGTAGATATAGAATATATATATATATATATATATATATTTGTATAGATGTTATATAAATAGGGGTGAAAATGGAGATGTGGATGGGATGTAGCATGGTGTCAAGTTAGTCAACGTCTAGCAAGATGCAACCAACAAGACTAAGTGTCGCGTGGAGTGTAGAGCGGATGTGTGTGAGTGTGGGTGGAAGCGCTTGCTTTGCGCGGGTATCAGGGAATATCAGCAACTGGTGTGAATATTCCCGCGATACGATGCGCAGTGGAGGGGTGAGTGCATGGGTATGTGGGTAGTATATGTGAGGTGTGTATGGGAGAATGTGGGTGTGTGGATATATATAAGTAGCTATAACTATATAGATGTGTATATATATATATATATATATGTATAGGAATATATATATATATATATATGTATGTATGTATGTATGTATGTAGGTGTGAGTGTCTGTGAGTGTGTGTATCAGGGTGTGTGTGTGTGCGTTGGAGGGGATGGAGGCTGCTGTTTAAGATGTCTGCAGCGTAGAGGCGTTGTCTGGAGGCATAGGCACGCAGGCGCACAGGCGAAGGTGAATGCGCGTGCGGAGTGGGTGAGTGCAGCATACGCGCTGCGCGGGAGCACGGGCGATGACCGGCTGGAGCAGGTGCGGGCGAGGAGAGCGATGTAGCCACCGGCTAAGTGAGAAACTAGCCGGTGGCTACAGTGTCGTGCAGACCGCGCGCTACAGTGCGCTACAGTGCACGCGTGGTCTGGCGACTGACTGGAGGCTATTTGGCGCACGACTGACACTGTGGAGCGCCCACGCGAGTAGAAAGAAGCCCCCGAGCGGTCTGCTTGGGCAGGCGGTGATCGGCTGGAGGTGCGCGGACATGCTGGAGGTGCGCGGAGGGCGTGAGCTTCAGAGCTTGGAGCCCTACATTAATGGCGGAGAAGAAGAACATCAACAAAACGAGAAAGGAAAGAAAAATGCAAATAAAAAAATGAAGCAAGAAACCAGCACGCCTACCTGCTCACGACGGAGCTGGGCGGTGGTGGAACTCACAGTGGTGGTCTGAGACCACTGTGAGCTTTCTCCTACACACGGTGTGCCTCTTCTCTACTTGTGAGAAGAGGAACTGTGTATGGAGAGGGAGAGGCAAGGAGAGTGGCCAGCGGTGCGTGAGGTGTTGTCTGAGGATGGTGATGGGTCTGTATGAAGGTGGGATGCCAACTGCTACAGTAAGGGGAGTGCAAGGTCTTTTATAGAGGGAGAGCACACCTCTCCCCATGCTGCTGGCAGGAGGAGCAGTGAGGAGAGGTGCACACCATGCCCTGTAGCCGCATGGGAATAAAATGAAATGGTGAAATTGCAACGCCACACTCAAGGAAAATGTTAATAATAGAAGTGGACTGGATGACCATTTATTCTCACTCTCTTCCCCTCTTTATAAATGCATGCAGGTGTATATTTACTAATGCAAGTATGGTTATATAAGATGCATGGGTAATGCTAGGAAATAACACAAGATGGCATATTTTTGGTGTATCTTGCTGTGCAATCAATGCACCTCTTCGTGTGTGCACAGCAGCAGCAGCCACCGCGCACGCCCCTCTTCAGTAGCCGTGCGTGGAGCAGCTCCAACAGTAGTAGTAGGCTGCTGGAACCCACCACCGTCTCCTCCTCGTCGCCACTGGCTCCGGCCACCTCCCACCATGTTCCACCACCATCACGTAGCCCTCGGCCCAATGGACCTCCATCGAGCTTCACGCCTCCAGCCGTGGCCTCCTTCGTGTGCAAGCACAAGGCAAAGCTTTTCCCCAGCTTTGTACCTAATTAAAATTTACATGCTATGTCAACTTCTCATTTTTTCATTTAAGAATAGTTTATTATGTTAATTTTATGAGAAAACCCTTGCCTTTCAATGAAAATGCCATTTCAGCTTTATATAGCATTGTAAACTTATTTAAAAGGTGGATTTGGCTTGATTTCTTAGCGAAATTAATCGTGAACATCTGTTTTTGACTCGTGCGAGTTTTAATAGGCCAGTGCCTCCCTGTGGACACGACCTGCTCTTATCTCGAGTGGTTTAATTTTAATTCAATATTTTGATTAGTCGATTTTCCACCACTAAGAAATATAAACGACAAATCATTTTAAGTATCATCTTGTTAAGTGTAAGTCGTCTTTTCTAATGGTGCCGTTGCCAGGGAGGCAACGGGCCTGATAAATTTGCAGTAATTCATTTGTTCATGTGGATTTAAATTTTTGAGGCATATTTAATTTGTTCTATCTGGTTCGTGCTAGGTACCTCTGAGAGAATCATCGCACCTACCTCAGCATCTTTACATCGTGGACCTTGGTCCACACTCTTGCCTAGGAGACATCTTACCCCACCTGCAAGGAGGAGCTTGGCATCTTGGTGGACCTTATCGCCACCAATCCAGAGGAGAAATTCTTGAGGATAGGAGCTTCATATTTATTTTCCTCTAATTTTTCATTTAGACAGACTTAGACTTTAGGATTTCTTGCATTCATTATTTGGGACCCCTATTCTGAGGTTATATTTTTAGGGGTTTATTCCCCGATTTTGTTTTAGGCCCATGTTGGGTAATCTTTTCGGGAGCTTGTTTCCATTTATTTAGGCAATAGGTCTTTTGTTTTCTTTTGTGGAGTTTATCCTTTCTTGTTTGTGCTTAAGTAGTGTAGAAAACAAAAAGAAAAAAAAAGCATGAGCTACCTGCTATAAGCTGCCTGCCCCTAGAAATGACTATTTAGGATTGTATGAGCAACATTTAGACTTTATTTTCTGCATTGCGTGCATTCTTGCATCGTTGATTGCTGGAAGCAAGGTCTGCATCCTCTTATTTTGCATTCATATCTTGATTACGCATTTGCATTTGGGCTTAATTCCTAGACCACATAATTTATCTTGAAATGATTTAATAAGTGGTCACATTAAATTTCTGAAAAGGACTAATTAAAGGAGGAACACGTTAAAACCCAAGGAGTTAATTTGAGACATTGTGTTACGGTTCAAAGTTAAAAAAAAAAAAATTTCGGTGAATGCACACGTATATGACATTTTTTGCACTAAGCACGCACTCTAGACACTCCTAGGTTGGAACCTCTAGGAAAGAGCCTCCTATTGTTGGACATGAGGTGACCCAAACTATATTCCAAAAGTGAGGCTGCCTCTAAACCTTGTGGATTGAGGGTAGTTAAGAAGCACTGCGAAAGCAATGCTTCAAAGGAAGGGCTTGACCCTACTTGCATCTCTCTTTGCCGTGTTTGAATGTGACTAAACCTTTTGGTCTTTAGGGAGGATCTCTAAAGTTCCAGTTAGGTCTTTATTAAGGCATTCTGTAGGTTGACAATAGGCACGTAATTGATTAGGTAATTTGTATTGTCACCTACAATCTAAATTAAATTCGAAAGCCTAAATTTGTAAAGACTTCACAAGTTCTTTTGAATTATATTTTTAGTGCATGCTTGGTAGGCGATCTCTTAGGAGACAACTTGTGTTTGATCCAGAACCTGAAAGAATCCTAAGAAGAAACCACCCAAGGGAAGAAATTGTTGGTCAAAGGAACCTTAAGGAATATTTCATTCCAACTAATCACCCTAGCTCTGCACTATA
This sequence comes from Thalassia testudinum, assembly GCA_037157565.1. Classification (NCBI taxonomy): domain Eukaryota; kingdom Viridiplantae; phylum Streptophyta; class Magnoliopsida; order Alismatales; family Hydrocharitaceae; genus Thalassia; species Thalassia testudinum. The sequence goes on along the minus strand of JAZHRO010000025.1, from coordinate 63,653,341 downwards.
TAGACCTGGAGGGGACAATCCCTATGAGATCAAAAGCAGTACCATATCCTTGCTGCCCTCCTTTTATGGTACTGCTAGGGAAGATCCTTACAGGCATATAGAGGAATTCATTGAGATCTGTTCCACGGTGAAGCTGCAAGGCGTTACTGATGACGCCCAAATGCGGACCCCCTTTCCTTTCTCCCTCAAGGACAAGGCCAAGCATTGGTATCATATCCTAGATGGTATTAACACTTGGGATGCCTTGATGGAGTTTCTGAAGTACTTCCCCATGAGTAAAACTAAGCACTTTCGGAGGGAAATTATGATTTTTGCTCAAAAGGATGGGGAAGCTTTCCATGATGCGTAAGAGTGCTTTAATGATCTTTTGAGACTTTGCCCGCATCACCAGGTACCCAAGTGGTAATTGGTTGAAAGGTTCTACATCGGACTTAGTGATTCGTATAGGTAGACTGTGGATGGGGCTTGTGCAGGAACCTTTCTATCTAAGACTGAGGATGAAGCTTGGAACCTGTTTGATACTTTGAGTGAGAATTCTATTCGCCTAACTTCTGCTTACTTGGATAGAAAACCCACTCTCATGCAAAGAAACTTGGAGGCAAATGAGGCTAGGGACACCCAGAATTTAGCCGACCAGATCCAATTGCTAAATCAAAATATGGGAAGGCTCATGTCGAGCCCGGGCCAATTCACGCCTATTACCTCCACATCCCTCAGAATGTTCCATTTGCCAAGACAATATGCACGCCACTGTGGATTGCCACTTGGCCTTCCAATTCCTTGAGCTTGTACAGGCGGACCTAAATGCTACCCAAGGGTTCCGTCCTAGACCTGGTAATGACCCTTTTTCCAACACTTATACCAAGGGATGGAGGAACCACACAAACTTTTCATGGAGACAAGGGAATGTCTCAAATTCAGGGAATTATAAACCACAACCCTTTCAAAACCAACAATTGAACCGACCTTAGACCTTTACCCAACCAAAGACCTTTGAGATGGATGAATTGAAGGCATTGTTGAGAACTATGCAGGAAAATCAAAGCGCCATCATCCAATCTCATAACAAGGCTATGCACAAAATGAAATCATAGATAGGACACCTTGTAGAGGCTGTTAGACAGCGGGAGACTGGGAAGCTTCCTAATGCTGCTGAGGAGAATTCTAAAGGAAAAGAGATTGTCTTTAGGGAGTATGCCCAGGCGGTGACTATTCTAAGGAGTGGGAAAGAAATTTCCAAATTCGATGCTCCTATAGTCTTGCCTTCTGAAAACCCATCCACGCTGACATTCGCCCCACTGGAGAAGAGTTGCCCAACCCTCCTTCGCTTGAAATCACCTCACCGGAAGAGGTTGTCCCCGCTCCACCCTTTACCTGACATGACAGCCCTTCCACCCAGAGATCGAGAGTGTCCTTTCCAAAGCGCTTATACACCTCTAGGTAGACTTCTGCTGGCTTATATGGAGCCAAAAATAGGACAGATGAAATCATGGAGACTTTCAAGCAAGTGCAGATTAACCTACATTTGCTTGAGGCTATTAGGCAGATTCTGTCCTATGCCCGCTTTCTAAAGGACCTGTGCACGAAAAAGTAGTAATCTAGGAAACATGTTCCATCAAAAGTTGTCCTGCTTGATTTCATGAGCTCAATAGTTCAACATGGCACACCTCCAAAACTTAAAGACCCAGGAGCCCCATACATCTCGGTGGTCATTGGTGACCTACATATAGATGAGGCTTTGCTTGATCTGGGTGTAGGGGTAAACATCCTTCCGAGCTACGTGTATGAACAACTTGGAGGAGGCAATCTGAAGCCTAGCTCGGTAATCCTCCAAGTTGTAGACCGATCACTCAAGACACCTCGGGGAATGTTGGAAGATGTCCTTGTGAGAGTGGAGGACTTCTTTCCCATTGACTTTTTAGTTTTGGACACAGACCCTACCAACAAGCCAAGCCCTCCATCATTTTGGGCCACCCCTTTCTTGCAACTACTCATGCTTCGATAAATTGCAATACTCGGGCATTAAAAATGGGCTTTGGGAACTGGAAAATTTGGCTTAATGTGTTTAATGCTTATAAACAAGTCGGGCTTGAGGATTGTTCCCAAGTTGAGGTGGTAGATGACCTGATTGAAGAGACAACCCCTGCAATTTTATGTGATGACCCCCTTCAGCATGTTATGCTTAATGAGCATTCCCATCTCTTAGAGGAATGTGAAGGGGATATACTAGAATTTGAGGAGTTGCTTGGTGTTTCTGCTGAGTCTCTTTCCCCATCATCTTTTCCGAAGGTAGATCTGCTACCTAAGATGGGGACATCTATTATGAAACCCTCAACCATACAAGCCCCCGACCTTAAGCTGAAATCCCTCTTGGACACTCTCAAGTACATCTTCCTGGGTGCCAATGATATGCTATTTGAGGTACAGGAGGGAGCCCTGATTGAATGTTTGTCTAGGCACAAGGAAGCTATTGCTTGGAGTATTGCTGATATTAAGGGTATAGACTCTACACTCTGCATGCACCACATTTATACTGATGATTCCATCAAGCCATTTAGGGACATGTAGAGACGTCTTAACCCCAATATGAGGGAGGTGGTTAAAAAGGAAATTCTGAAGTGGTTGGACGCTGGGATTATATATCCCATTGTGGATAGTAAATGGGTTAGTCCTATCCATGTGATGCTAAAGAAGGCAGGCTTTACTGTGGAAATTAATGACCAAGGAGAATAAGTGGTTACTAGACCCTTAATTGGATGGAGGGTCAGCATTGATTACCGCAAGCTAAACACCGCTACCCAGAAAGATCACTTTCCTTTGCCTTTTATTGACCAAATTCTCGAAAAATTGGCAGAGAATAAGTACTATTACTTTCTCGATGGATATTCTGGGTACAACTAGGTTGCAGTCTTCCATGATGACCATGAGAAGACGACTTTCACGAGTCCTTACGGTACCTTTGCATTCAGGCGTATGCCGTTTAGACTATGTAATGCACCAGCAACCTTCCAGCGGTGTATGATGTCCATTTTCTCAGACATGATTGATAAGTGTGTTGAAGTATTTATGGATGACGTCTTTATTTATGGCTCATCTTTCGATCAGTGTCTCCTGCACCTAGAGAATGTGCTGAAGCGATATAAGGAGACTGGTTTAGTCCTCGGCTAGGAGAAAAGCCACTTCATGGTACAGAAGGGCATTGTACTTGGGCATGTGTTGTCGTGGCAAAGTTGTGTTTTAAAAGATGTTACGTTGTAGTATTGATGAAATCGTCGCGAAAACAAATAAGAATTTATAACTCAAAAACCAAGGTATCTGAGGTCGAACTCAGGGAGCAAATTGATATTTTAAAAACTAAAATCACAACTTCCAATTTAATAGAATGTAATGACCAATCAAATTATGAAGCGATAAAAATGATTTCAATGTATATAGCAGCTCAAAAAATTGTAAAGATGGACGTCTGATGTAAAAATCAAACGTCTTAAATCTTTGATGCTACAGTGTTTTGCTTCTTCTGATTTTTTACTTTGGGTTCTTTCTTTCTTCTTTCTCCTTTCTATCTTTGCAGCTACTCTTCTTCTTCTGCCTTCTTTCTTCTTTTTCTTTTCCCTGCTTGGCCGCACCTCTGCTTCCTTCTTCCTTCTGCTTTCAGCCCTTGGCTTCTTCTTCCTTTCCTCTCTTTGGCCTCCTTTTCTTCTTCTGCCTCTGCCTTTGCCTTCAAGTCTTTCTTCCTTCTTTAGCCTCTTCTTTTTCTGCACTTAGCTTTCCTCAGCTCTTGCCTTTGCCCTTGGTCTTCTTCTTCAGCCGCTCCTCTTCTTCTTCTTCTTCTTCCTCTTCCCTACCTTAGCTTTGGCTGCGGCTGCACCTTCAGCTTCCTCTTCTTTCCTACGCACGCACACAGAAGCAAAACCTATCCATTACCCTCCCCCACGTCTCTCTCTCTATTTCTCTCTAAGGTACGCTCTCCCAGAGTCAGGTAATCGGGTCGGGTATCGCGCATCCGGGTCCAGGCACACTGGCGTGGGTGTGATGCGCGAGGAGTGCATGGGATAATTGGGTCGGTCAGCCAAATCCACGGGACAAAGGTCGCAGATGAGGCGTGCATGTGGGCGAGGCACCTCACCCTGTGTCGTTTGGAGGCAACCAACGGAAAGCACAAATTCAACTTAAGGCACTCTCCGCACTTCTGAGTTCACGAGGTGGGACTAAATGTCCCACCCGCTTCTACGCTCGCGCCCGTAGGAAACCTTCTTCAATTGCTGCTGCTGGGTCGCTTGCCAAGCTAATCTCTTGGCTGTATGGATGCACAAGACCAACCTGCTTCAGTTGGGACTCTGACGCCTGGAGTGTGCAGCCTGGAGAGCTGCTGCAAGCTCCTTTCTCCGTGCGTCAATGGTAGAATGGGGGGTCGACCTGAAGTTCATGAATACAGCCTTGTGGCCCCATTAAAACACACGAGGAGCTTCGCTGTGTCTTGGAGAAGGTGAGATGGTGGATGGCAGGCCACGGGGCGCCCTAGGCGTGCGTGCCTAGGTCACCCTGTTGCTGTGCTTATGGGTTTGGTTGAGGGATGTTTAGGAAGGTGTTGGCGGTCAATGGATGGGCGGAAGGTGATTAGTGGATGATGGCGGAGGTGGTGAGGTGTTTGGCGAGGCGTGTGGTGGTGCAGAGCGGTGGAGGTGCCTCGCCGGTGTGCGGCCGGAGATGGAGAAGATGGAGGTGGACAGTGGCTGCGAGGGGTCGAAAGTGCAAATTAAGAGAGGGGAAATGAAGAGCGGAGAGAGAGAAGCTTACTGAAGGTAGTTGGATGAAGGGGGAAAGGTGGAGGATGAGCGGCGAGTAGGTGCCGTCGTTGGAGAAGAAACCCTGAGGTGAGGGTGATGGCGACGAGGAAGGGGTCGAAGAGGCTCGCGCGGGTACGGCACAATGCGGAGGAGCAAGGTGGAGATGACTCTGCCACTGGTATGGTGGCAGAGTGACGAGAGGAGGGAGGAGAGGTCGCCGGAGCCTGCGGGAAGATGGCCGAAGAAGAGGAAGGACGAATTTCAGGGGCTATCTATGGCCAAACCAGGCTTGGAAGAAGCAGCTGGACCTGGAGCTTCTTTTATAGGCACAGGCAGAGGGCCTTGTGCTTGGAAGGTGGGCTTCCAAGCGCAAGACTCTCGTCGGAGGTCGCTGCCGGTACGATATCCGTGCCTCTTGAGCGTTCGCACGAGAGGTATGGTGCGAATCAGGGCATGGGAAGCCGCTCAGACGGTAGGGGATTTCTCAGAGGACCCCCTTTCAAATCTGAGAGCGCTTCCTGGGGAAGCGAGGAGAAATCCTCCTTGAAACTTCGTCGGAGGTATGGGTCCTCTGCTGCAATGGCAGAGGGACCGAATGCAGAAAGTGACGAGAAGATAGGGGGTTTGTGCAAGGATTTTCAAAAGTTAGGGGTCAAAATGTAATTGGGTGGATTGCTTTGCAAAGTAGGTCAAGATGACCTTCCCTTAGGTCCAAATTTTGGTACAAACCTAATTTGGACCTAAGGAATCCAATGGTGAAGTTGAATTTTAGGTTTTACCATGTTTGACTAGACATTTTACACAAAAACCTAAATTAGGTCAAATGTTGAGCTAGGATCCCTATCTAGGTCAAAATAGGTTCCAAAGGCCAAATTGAAGGTTCTAAACCCTAGGGGATATTTTTCCATGAATTTTAGAGGGTTTAGTTGATTTTTATCCTAACTGGAACCTTGTGAAATTAAGTGGGTTAGTTTTAGGGTTACAGAATGTCATTTAATTTTTAAATCTTACCATAACCATTTTCTGACTGAACCATCCCACTTTTCCTCTTATTAAGTCCAATTGACCGATGTTTAGCCCCTGAAAAATCCCGTTGATGAACAGCAATGGTAAAATTGCAGTTTTAGCTTTTGTTTTATGTTTTCTTCCCAGATTAGTGATCCCTTGAATTAGGCCTTTCTCTTGGTTATGTAGGAGCTTTTGTTCTCTTTTCTAGGTCGAAAAGAGCTAGTTAGGGCTCATGATAAGGTTCTTGTCAGCATGTTGTGTCTGAAAGGGGCTTGGAAGTAGATAAGGCTAAAGTTGATTCTATTTCCAAACTCCTAATGCCCACGAATGTCAAACAGATTAGATCCTTTCTGGGCTATGCAGGATTTTATAGGTGTTTTATTAAAAATTTTAGTAAAATTTCTAGGCCACTTTGCGACCTGTTGGCAAATGAATCTTCCTTCGATTTTGATTTAAAGTGTGTCGAGGCCTTTCACACTCTAAAGGAGGCCTTGATCTCTGCACCTATTCTCTAAGCTTCAGATTGGACACTCCCATTCGAGCTAATGTGTAATGCTTCGGATTATACCATGGGAGCTGTCCTTGGACAAAGGGTTGAGGGAAGACCTTATGTGCTACATTATGCTAGCAAAACCTTAACTGACCCACAGCAAAACTACACTGTTATAGAAAAGGAATTACTCGCCGTAGTATTTGCTTTGGAGAAGTTTAAGTCTTATCTTCTTGGGTCTAAGGTGGTCATTTTTATTAATCATGCGGCAGTGAAACACCTCATTGCCAAGAAAGATTCTAAGCCGCATCTTATTAGGTGGATTCTACTCCTTCAAGAGTTTGACTTAGAGATTCGTGAAAAAAAAGGAGTGGAAAATGTAGTGTCTCACCTCCCACTTGATGACTCCATCTAGAGACATCCACGAGACATTTCTAATGCGAAAAATTGGTGTGATTTGAAATTAGGGTTTTAAATCATTGTAACACGTCAAATTGCAATTGCTTTTAAATTTATAATCTAGATAGTGGTGGCATCTAGGGTCGTCCAAGGAGGTAACTTTTTACAAAAATCAATCTCTTACTTGAACATGAAACTCAACATTCATTTCGGTATTTTTGCGTATATAATTTTTATGGTTTTAAATAACAAGGCAATGCGATTTCGATGGTGGGAAAAGGGCTACACCTAATTCACTAAGCTAACACTAAGGTGACAAGTAATTCCTCTCTCTAAGCTCACCCGAGCCACATGGCACCCCAGGGTAATTAGAGAGAGGGAGTGAGGAAGTGCTAGTAAAGCAATGAATAAATATGCAAACTAAAGAAAGGAAACTTTTATAATTAGGAAAAGGGAGAGTTTTACAAAAAAAACCGTAGTAGAGGAATGCTTCTACTACTAGCAATTAAAATACAAAATAATGCAAAACACTAATCCTCTGAATGTTGGTGAAGATGAAACTCTTACTCCAACTACGGTTGCTCCCGTAGTTGAAAAGAGCTCCTCCTTTTCCTTGAAAAGCTCCTCGAAGGTGTGGTCTCCTCTTGGCAAGCCCTGGGGGGGTGTGCCTTGGCTCCTCTAAGGTGGATGATTCCACCTTTGTTTCTCCTCCAAGGGTGGGCATGCACCACCCTAATTTCACCTCCAATGCCTGGCCATCCTCCTTGATGTAGAGAATCTCCTCCACTTGGCGTGGCACAAGAAGAAAAGTGGAGAGGAAGAAGGCACTAAGGAGGCAAGGGATAGTCTCCTTAATCTTCTTCCTTCCTCCTTCTTAGTCGTGGGTTATAGGTGGCTTAAGGTAGAAAATTACACTAAGGGAGGATGAGTTTTTGGTGGTGGTTATGGGGGGTTTTTATAGTGGTGGAGAAGGGTGGTTAGTGTGGGGATTATGTGTAGAACTAGGATGGGTTTTAGGAGGTGGTTAGCAGTGGTTATGGGGATCCTAAGGTGTAGGATGGGTGGTGCCACCTTAAGGGATGTGATGGTGGTGGTTATGGTGGTGGAGAGGCACCATAAGTTGGTGCCAACCATAGAGAGGTGCCATGGTTTTGGCGCCAACTATGGGAGCTTCTAGAAGGGAGTAGGTGGATGGTGGAGATGGCTTGGGAGGTTAGTTGTATGGTGGAGATGAAAGGGGAGGTTGGTGCCAACTTTAAGGGTAGTTAAGGGGGGTTTTGGCTCCAACAAGTTGGTGTCTCTTGGAGGTGGTGGTGGTGTGAAGGGTTGTGGTTGAGTTGGTGCTAGGTAGGGTAGCTTAGGTGGAGCTTAGGTGGACTTGGAGTGGAAGGTTATGTAGGTGGAGTTAGGATTAGCTAAGGAGGATGACCAAGGAGTGGAGAACTTAGTGAAGCTTGCTAAGCTAGCTTAGCTAGTAGATGAGTAGAGGAGAGGTAGGAGGAATTAGGGTTTTGATAAGAAAACCTGAAGGAGAGCTGTCTGGAGTTGCATAGGAGCTAATAGCTGCTGAAGAAGATGGCAAGGAGCTACTTTAGCTGGCTTAGCTTGCTAGTTCTTTGCTAGCTGCTAAGCCAAGCTAAAGCAAGCTGGCTTCTATTAAGATATGCTGAGGTGTGCTGGGTCTGATCTTCCCGAGGACCTAGCTAGCTGGAGTAGCTAAGGTAGCTTAGCTCAACTAAGTTGAGCTAAGTGGAGTCTCCAGGAGCTAGACTTGAGCTGTCTTGAGCTAGGGTGAAGTCATCTTCAGTTGGCTTGAGTTCAGTAGAGATGGAGTTAGCTGAACCTGGGCTGAGGTGGACTCCAGTCAACTAAGCTGAGCTAGCTAGAGCTCCCAGTGAATTGATGAGAGCTGAGATAAGCTAGACTTAAATAAGTTGAGTTGGATCTGAGTTGACTTGAGCTAGGGTGAAGCTAAGATGAGCTATCTTGAGCTATCATTCAGCTGAGATGAGTTGAATGGAGCTAGGATGAGCTAATCCTAGTTCAAGTGAGTTGGTATGTAGCTATGATGAGCTGGATTAGTCTGAGTCTCAGGTGGTTTGAGCTTCTCGTTCACCAGTTGCCTTCTTGAGTGCTAGGGTTCTGGGGATCTGACTATCTGTTTATCCCTAACACTCAAATAAACTCATCAAAAAGACAACAAAGATGTGTAATGCATGCTTAACCTAATTTATGCCTAATGCAGCCCAAAAACCCATTCGCGGAGTTAAAATCCTAAGAGCTAGATCTGTTTTAAGGCATAAGAATGATGATAAACTGGTGTTTATCATACCCCTTACTTATCTTTTGTTAGTCTCTTAGCAAAATAAATTTTTCTGAAACAGAATTTTTAGGGAGTATCTAATTTTTTTCAACATTTTAGGAGAAAGAGATTACGGGACCTTGGTTGATCCAAACATGGGATGTACGGTATTTGTTAAAGATAAACATCGGGATTTATTTTCAGATCCAAAAATTAGATGAATCGGGATCAATATATCCTCCAAAAATTCACAAATTAACCCTTGGTTAATTTAGATGACTCGAAATTTTTGTATTTAGGATTTTTCTGGCTCTTAAATCTGATTCACAACTTGCAGAAAGCTTTAAAACCATATGTCTGTACTTGTGAAAGGCCAACATTTATAAGAGCGTTTTTGGTTTAAAGCTTTTTTTTTTCTCTTCTCCGTGCTTACTCTTAGCTTAGTCTTACAACGGATGTATTGAGATCATCATTCTCGTTACCAATCCTCAAGGGTGCTCTGGCGCCAGTACTTCGAGATAGTACTGTCCATGACACCACCCAGGAGCTCACAATCCCAAAACACAATGCAGTGTAAAGGGGCGTTCCAAGCAAACTCAAGCTCTTGCTCCGACGCTATGGGTAGAGCACCATCCAAGATACTTGAGCTGCAAAAATATGCTTTAATGCTTTGTCTAAAGATATAGAATATAGATATAGAGCAGCACCGAGGCGGTAACGTGTTAACATCTCATCCTTGATGGAGGCATTTTCCTCCTCGACGGTGGGAACTCAAACCAATGATCTGATTTGAACTTTTGCTAAGGCCAAACAAAGGGGTTTTTCTAAATTTTAATTGTTTTTAGGTGTTGGCTTGTGTGTGAATTTTGACATAAGAAATTTTGCACGAAATGCAAGTTTTTGAATCAGAAACTAAGCCAGATACTTTCCATATTACAAAGGAGGATCAAGTCACCTGAACTATCATGAGTTCAGGTGAAATTTTAGAGAAGGATATTTGATTTAGTCTAAAGGTAGACCCTGAAATTTTAATGATGAGATCCGTATCTTTATCCCTAATTTGTTAAAAATTAAATCTCATTGTACCAAAAGTGAATGCTCAACCTTAGTCCCGATTTCAAAATTTCCTCAAAGAGTTTTCAACATTTTTATTTTTATTTTTATTATTTTTTATTTTTTGGTATGCATGTAGGAAAATGATAAAAGAAAAATGCATATTTTTAGGTTTTGAAAATCCTAAATCGATCGTCAAAATTTGAAAACACCTCCCATGCTTATGTTATGCAATGTCCTCATACATTAGGAGGGAAAAGGGAGCACCTTAGTGAAAGGTGGTTGGGTTTAGGATGGTTAAAACCTAGAAAAAGAAAGAGAAAAAGAAAGTAGAAAAAAATGATGGGTTACCTCTCATCCAGTGCTATCTTTTACACCATTCAGCTGAGCGTGAAGGTATGCACGGAATATGAAATATCATGTAAGTAGTTGGACACTTGAATGCCCGCATAAAAAGGGTCTTCTTTTGGATCCCTAGAAAGTTGAGTGGTAAAAAAATGGGAATCAAAATTTGATGGAAAATGGTAAGTGTGACCAGAGCCTAGCCATGGTTTTAATTCAGGATTAATGCCTAACTCGGGTGGGTCTGGTGGTAGGTCCAGGTGAAAGGGGGTGGGAGAGGAATGATGAAAGGTAGGTGAGGTTAGTGTGAAAGGGTGGGTTGAGAGAAAAGTGGGTGGGTTAGGGGAATAATCAGGGGGATCATTAGGAATAGATTTTTGTAGAAGACAAGTCTCCGAGTCATAGATTTCGTCGGCCACTGATTTTGAATCAGAATCCTCGAAGAAAATGTGGTCGAGAAGTGTATCTACCAACATTGTTTCCTCCACCAAATTTGATATTTCAGTATCTGAGTCCTCGAAAAAGTTATCATCATGGAATCTCTTAGAGGATTTGAAAATATTAAGGGTGATAGTTTGTCCTATGCAGGGGATATCCATTTTGCCTGTTTGGCAATTTATATTTGCCTTTGTAGTGGCCAAAAAGGGTCATCCAAGAATTATTAGGGCATTCATTAAAGATTTAGGTACCTTAATGTTAAGGACCAGAAAGTCTGTGGGGAAGACAATTCTGGACTTTAACCAAAACATCCTCGACAATCTCATGAGGTTTGATTGTGGATCGGTCGACTAATTGAAGGGTAACCATAATAGGTTTTAATTTATCGATTTGAAATTCTTCAAATAAAATCGTGGGAATGATATTAACTGAGGCACCAAGATCAAGAAGTGCGTGATTGAAAGTAGTGTCACCAATAATCACTAAAATTAAAGGCGTGCTTAGATCTTTCATCTTAAGAGGCAGCTTGCTTTGTATGACAGAGCTTACTGTCTCCGAAAGATGCACCTGTCTTAGATTTTTAGCCTGTGATGTGCATACATCTGATTAACATAAAATGCCTATTAATGTATGTTCTTAGTGTCACATTAGCATTATACATTGTAAATAATGCATAACATGCATAATCATGCATTTAGATCAAGTTGTATAAATTGTATAGTAATTATCTCCATTTTATGATCAGGGATAGGGAGACATTTTATCAGGATCTCAGATCGAAGATCCAACTGTACGGATCTACTCAGTGCGATGATTGGAATTCAATGACTCCAAGATCACCCTAATTGGAATATCCGTAGCACCAGATAGAGATCGAGGAACCCTAAAGATCAAGGGCCAAGATGGTGTTAATCCACACCTCAGACAATAAATCCAACTGCACGAATGGGTTCGGATTGATGATTGCAGCCTAACGACGTGAAAATCGGTTCAATCCGACACCCGTGGCGCCATCTACAACACTCAGAAGATGGATAAATCTCTGCCGTTGGATGCCCATCCAACGGCTGAGAATGTGCCACGTCATCGCTCATCCAGCGCCTCTCCTCATTTGAAAGCACAAGCAACGTTTGATCTCGATCGTCGGATGAAGATCCAACAGCCGAGATTGGCAGTGTGCAAAATCCTCAACGTGCCTCAACCGCACGCATAGCGTAGCGGTTAAGGCGTTGCATAGGTGATGGCGCAGGTTTGAGTCGCAGGCGCAGTGCTTCTCCTTGCATGTGGGCACGCAATTGGAGCCGTGCGATTCGCATTGAGCGGCGCAGATCAACTGATAGCGCTCACGAGAGATCAGACGTGTAGCGTAAACGCCTGATCGCACGTGGGCGCGAGGCATTGGCGAGGGCAGTTTAAGCCATCCGATCTCTTGATCGGACGGCTAAGCACGCATGGACGTGCAAAGGTGTTGAGAGTGTGAAGGCGAAGGGGTGCGCGCGCGGTGCGCACACGTCGATCACGTTCAGGCCTTTAGTGATGGATAAATCCGTCACAAAAGGTCCTGAATTAATGTTTTTCATGTTGTAATGTCTAAAATGCCCCCACACAACTATAAAAGGAGACCCCTACCATATGGATTTCTCATCCCTTCCTTCTCTCTCCCTCTCCAAAGCTTAAGAGAAGCTTGTCCCACACCCGAGATGCTCCTCAAGAGCTAAGACCAAGTTTTTGCTCTAGTTCCGGAAGCAAATCCCGCGACGAGGACATGCTACCTCATTCCCATTCCTCCTACTTCGTCCTCCTTCCCGCTCTATTCCTCATCTTCCAGGCGTTGTCCCGTCCGGCTCGTCCTCCAAGCGATCGTCAAGGAGGATAACTTCTCTCTCCCATTCTTTTTACTACTTTCTAGAGTAGAATTTTCCTGCTTTCTAGTTGTAATAATTTCTCTCTTTCTAGTATAATCATTTCTTGCTTTTTTAGTTGTAAAAACATTATGCAATACAAGTGATTGTTCTTTCTCTCTCTCTTATTATCTATATTGATTCCATTGTGATTATTTTGCCCTTTAAACAAAAACACAAAAATATAATTACGAATTTTGATCAACGTAGCCTCTTTGTGTTCGACCCGGAATTTCTTTACAGATTTTTTGATATAAATTTTATTTGTTGAATGGATTTCTTCGCGACTCTAACTACAACGACGGGTTTTCAAATCTAATTGCGAACGTGTAGTCATCCGCCAATCAACATTTTGGCGTCATTGCTGGGGAAGCAACGAATTTTCGATCTTCTTTTTCACATTTCACGACTTTACTGTCTTCTAACTTGCTTTATCTCGTGTCTATTGTTTTGCAGATACCTCTATCAGGGAATCGTCAAGCGGTAAATCGAAGTAAAGTGCAGTTGAAGACAACTGTAAGTGCTTACCATTCTTCCCCCTCCATAGATTTCATTTCATCACATTAAATTCAAATTCCAATTAACCTAGGTATTTGCATGAATTCTAGGATTAGTTTGGTTGTTTGGATTTCCACCCACATTCATTTCGCACTCGCATATAAAAAAAAAAAAAGATTTTTGTGGGGTAATTCAACATACACACAACATACACCCACATTCAAGGCACTTAACCTTATTGATTTTCTTCTACTCAACCGGATTCTGATATGTGGAACCGGTACACACAAATCAACACATAAAAGAACAGAAATCATTCTAAGTTAATAATTTTTGTGTACCTAATTCAGTGGTGCAATTGTGGCCAATTGTTTAAGTTGTTTGGGTCGCACCACTCAACCTAAAATCAACTTATCAAGTAGCTTCCTCTTAGGGTTTTCAATCTAGGTTCATACCACACACTCCACTTTATTTTTGATTTCAAAATGAAACTAATCTTCACCCGTGCTTGAAAACCTAGTTTGCCTCAAACTTGATTGAATTAAATCTAATTCTAAACCATAAAAGCTACTTAAGCAAGATTTGAACATTAAAATCTACTCATTACAAATAATCTTGCTTGAAAACTCTGGTTGTGCACGCACTTACACATATTCAATTGATCATTAAGGGCACAACCCATTTTAAGGGCCCACCACATTCCATAAGCACTACGATCCTAGGCCTCAATAAAATCGAGTAGACATTGGCCTTAAGGACTGATTCGCTCTTCGGGGTCCTGTCTGAGATTGTTTATGACTAACCTGCTTGTACTGATCAATATGATGTCTAGCTAGGGGAGTAGTGTCAAATGACCGCAGCTGGGGGGTACATAAGGAACCGGAGGTGCAAGTCGAAGGAAGAACCTTCTCCCCAATCCCTCTTTCTAACTGGTTGAATTGAGCAGACACAAGTAGAGTAAATCGTTTATAATCTTAAGGCAGGATCTGAGAGTCTGTAGATCCTTAGGCTACCCCATTTAAGGACATGCTTGTTTTGTTGTGTTGCAGGGTTCTTATCCCCAATCCTTCCAACCTTTTCCTAGTTTATGCTGGGAAGGTCATTGAATCCCCGATTGGAAGGACCACTAGAGTATTCTAGGAGGCGTAGATTGTATTTTGGCCAAATTGATCCCATGGCTGATCAACAGCTTTCTCTACAGCAGGATACACAGGAGGTATTTCGAAGGTAGCTGGAACAAATGCAGAGAATGCAAGAATGGTTCCAGAGAATGTAGGGTGCTCAGCCCTTGAAGGATTTTTATGATCCTTCACATTACGAGGAACGTCCCGACATCCAGATTCCTGCCGGAGACGTAGAAATCAAGCCCTAGGTGTTAAGTCTGATTAAACATTTCAATGGGCTTGGCTCTGAAGACCTGTTTCAGCACTTGGAGGACTTGACCACTTTGGTCTAGACCACCAAGGTGCGAAACGTGAATGAGGAGCAAATGATCATGAGGCTCTTCCCCCACTCTCTTAGGGATAAAGCTGCTCATTGGTACAGGACTATAGGAAGACCAATTGCAACTTGGAATGAGTTGAAATCGTCCTTTTTGAAGAAATTCTTCCCTGTCAGACGTACCAATGCTTTGAGACGGGCAATTACTATCTTTACCGTGCGACCGGGGGAGCAGTTTCATATTGCCTTGGAGCGATTCCAGGACCTATTGCGGAGGTGTCCACACCACGAGGTGCCGAAATGGCAACTCGTGCAGATTTTCTACCACGGGTTGACTAAGCAACTCAGAAATCACGTGGACAGTTCTTGCGGAGGCAATTTCCTCAACAACGACGTAGATAGCGCGCACGATTTATTTGAGGAGATGAGCGAGAATTCAATATGGAATGTTAATGAAGTCCATGGTTACTTTTAACCAGTCCCAGCAGCCTAAATCGAATGTTAATGAAGTCCATGACTCTCATTCATTCGATATGGAATTGATTTGTAATAAACTTGATAAGGTGGACTTGGTTGCTAAGAGAATGGAGGAGTGGATGGCTGAAAACTCAATGAACAACTCTCGATCCACTCAATCCCAGAATTCAGGATTCCATTCATCGCGAGCTCCTTCTGTGCAGGAGTTCGTGAATCAACTTGATGCAGCTCAACCTGCGAGCCAACATTATTCGAAACCCCACGGGTTTCAAACTAGGGCTTTGATCTTAGTTTCTCTGATCCTTCCCTTTCTTTCTCTCCATCTTCACCCTATGATGATGTTTGTGCTGTACAGGAGAATGTTAGATCCAACCCTTACTCCAATGCTTATAATCCGGGTTGGAGAAATCACCCTAACTTCTCCTGGAGAAACCTGGGTAGTAGACCCAATTCCGACCTAGCAACTATGCTCCACAACGACTAATGGGTTAGGGTCATGTTTATACTCAGTTGCCCCCGAATCAGGTCAATCAGCTAGCTTGGAACTGCTGTCAACCCGTAGGGCAAGCTGATTTGAATCAACAAATGGTAGAGATGTAAGGATTTATGCTTCAGCTCATGCAGTAAATGAAAATCTCGCTGGACAACTTGCAAATCGGGCTCATAGCTAATTCTCATCAACCCAGATCTCTAACATTTCAACCTGTACCCAACCCACATAATATCATGAATCCGGGCAATCAAGCCCATGGGTACGGGAATCAGTGGGACCCACACACACATGCTCAGGTGGTTGAGCAGCGTCCTTCCTCTTCTTCCGCAAATCAACAATTCTTGGCTAATGAAGCCCCTCCAATCTTTCCTAACCCTCCCCAAGACCCAAACCCGTATGCATCTGCTAATTCTGTCACTTTGAGGATTGGTAAATAAACTCAGGATCCACAACCACACTGTTCTGATTTACCGAATCCTGAAGAACCTAAGGAAAGAAAGGAGAACTCTAGAGAAGAAATTAAGGCTCAGGAACCTGATTCTAAAGATTCGACTCATGTTCCTTTTCCTGAGGCCTTGATTAGATCAAGGAAGAAGTTTGTTGATAGTAATGAGGAGCTTCTGAATATTTTCAAGAATGTTGAGTTCAATATCCCTCTCCTCGACGCTATCAAGCATATACCGGCTTACGCGAATTTTTTGAAGGATTTATGTACACAGAGGAGTAAGTCGAGAGAATCTATTCTGAGGAAGGTGGTACTCTCCGAGTAGGCTAGTTTTGTTATCCTGCATCACCTCCCTTAGAAAAAGAGAGATCCAGGTGCTCCTTTGATTTCTTGTGTCATCGGATATTACACTTTTGATAGAGCACTACTGGATCTGGGTGCATCCATCAACCTAATTCCGACTTCTCTTTATGACAAGTTCGGATTAGGTGAACTTCGACTGACTTCAGTAACGCTGCAGTTAGCGGACCGTTCGGTCACAAATCCGCGAGTCGTTATTGAAGATGTTATTGTTAAGGTTAAGGATTTCTATTTTGTTATAGATTTCCTTGTCCTTGACATGGATGTACCTGAAAATCTGAGGAACACGTCCATCATTCTGGGGCGTCCGCTCCTGGCTACCGCCAAGGCCAACATTAACTGTGAAAGCGGTAGCATGGAAATCACTTTTGGGGATCAAAGAATGAAATTGGATATTTTTAAGGCGATTAATAAATTCGAGGATTGTGGATTTATTGAGGAACTTGAGGACGATAATGTGAATATTGAGACTTGTATGATGGTTTCTGCATTTGAAAGTTCCTTTTTTGATGATGAATTAGACCCACAACCCTCTATGGCAGACCTGCCATCTTTTGAAAAGGTTATTGATTTTGTTCACTCTCAACCTCTTCCTCTTGATGAGTCTTCATCAGCATCTTCCTTACCTTCAATCATTAACCTGCCCCAGCTTGAACTGAAACTATTGCCTGAGAATCTGAAATATCAATTTTTAGGACCACATAAGACGCTCTCTGTGATTATCAGTGCTAAAGTAACAAAAGAGCAGGAGATTAAACTGATTAAGGTCCTGAAGGAACATAAGGAGGCAATTGGTTGGACTATTCATGACCTTAGGGGGATCGAGCCATCTTATTGCAATCACAGAATATTTTTTGAAGATGGATCCCACCCTTCTCGCTAGATGCAGAGGAGATTAAATCCAAATATACGAGAAGTGGTCAAGAAGGAGATTATTAAGTGGCTTGATGTAGGAATCATTTATCCGATCTCTGATAGTCCTTGGTTAAGTCCCGTGCAAATTGTTCACAAGAAAGCCGGGATTACCGTTGTGACTAATGGAAAAGGAGAATCTGTCACAACTCATTCAGCTTCCTCTTGGAGAGTCTGTATTGATTACAGGATGCTGAACATAGCCATGAAAAAGGATCATTTCCCTTTGCCCTTTATCGATCAAATCCTTGAAAGACTAGCCGGGCAGAAGTACTTTTATTTCCTTGATGGTTACTCGGGATATAACCAAGTTTCTATCCATCCTGAGGATCAGGAAAAAACTACTTTCATCTGTCCCTGTGGAACCTTTGCTTTCCATAGGATGCCATTTGGCTTATGCAATGCAACTGCGACTTTTCAAAAGTGTATGCTGGCCATATTCTCTGACATGGTGGGAGAGTTCATGGAAGTCTTCATGGACGATTTCTCTATTTTTGGATAATCGTTTAACTTTTGTCTAGCTAATCTTGAAATGATTTTTAAACGATGCATCAAACCAAGACTGGTCCTTAGCTGGGAAAAGAGTCATTTCATGACACAAGAAGGCATCATCTTGGGTCATGTAATATCTAAATGGGGAATCAAAGTGGATAAAGCTAAGGTTGATGCTATCGCTAAACTTCCTCCTCCCGCATCTGTCAAACAAATTCGATCATTTCTTGGTCATGTGGGATTCTATAGGAGATTCATCAAGGACTTTTCGGAGGTTGCTTGTCCTCTGAGCAATCTTCTCGCCAAAGAAACGCCGTTTGATTTCGACGAATCGTACCGTAAGGCATTTGATTTTCTTAAAACGGCAGTCACTTGTGCTCCGGTGTTGCAACCACCGGTTTGGACAGCCCCTTTTGAGATGACGACCGATGCTTCTAGTTACGCCATCGGGGCTGTTTTGGGTCAGAAAGTTGATAGGAAGCCCTCTATCATCTACTACGCTAGTAAAACTCTAGACGAGGCCCAGAAGAATTACACTTTTACCAAGAAGGAATTACTAGTCGTAGTATTTGCTTTGGGGAAATTCCGGGCTTCTCTTAGGGTCTCATGTCATCATATATACCAACCACTTGACCTTGAGACATCTCTTGGCCAAAACGGATGCCAAACCTCGGCTTATTCGTTGGATTTTTCGGCTTCAAGAATTTGATCTTGAAATCAAGGATAAATCTGGGGTACAGAATGTGCTTGCGGATCATCTGTCGAGACTTTTGAGTGATTCTTCTCGTTCGGACATTCCGATTACTGATACTTTTCTAGACAAGACCATCCTTACAGTTGCAGGTGTTCAAACCCTGTGGTTTGCTGACATCGTTAATTATTTGGCCGTTGGTCAAATCCCCTAGTATTGGACTAAACAACAATGGGATAGACTCAAATATGAGGCCAAATATTATTTCTAGGAGGACCTTGAACTGTACCGCATCGGCTCTGATTAGATTATTCGCCGATGCGTTTCGGAGAATGAATTCAAGAGTATACTCGAGTTCTGCCATGCATCTGCGTGTGGTGGACACTTCTCCGGGAAAAAGACGGCTGTAAAAATTTTGCAATCTGGATTTTATTGGACGTCTTTATTCAAGGATGCCTAGGAATTCTCGAAGTCGTGTTTCCGATGCCAGGCACTTGGGAGCATAACCAAAAGAGATATGATGCCCCTAAACCTGATTCTTCCTGTTGAAATCTTCGATGTTTGGGGCATCGATTTCATGGGACCCTTCCTCCCTTCATTTGGATATCAGTACATTTTTGTCGCTGTTGATTATGTGTCCAAATGGATCGAGGCGATTCTCACCTGAACCAATGACCACAAGGTGGTCATTGATTTCGTTAAGAACATTTTCAGTCGGTTCGGGATTTCGAGGGCCATCATCAGTGATGGTGGCACTCATTTCACTAATGCCTAGTTCCGTAATTTGCTGGCAAAATACGGGGTTAATCACAAAATCTCCACACCTTACCATCCCTAGACGAATGGACAGGCTGAGATCTCCAATCGAGAGATCAAGAATATTCTGCAGAAAACGGTTAGGCCTGGTCGCAAAGACTGAACTCAAAAGCTTGAGAACGCTCTTTGGGCCTATCGTACGGTGTATAAAACGCCCATCGGCATGTCTCCGTTTCGTCTGGTGTATGGAAAGGCATGCCATTTACCCGTAGAAATTGAACATAGGGCATTCTGGGCAATCAAGTAGTGCAATCTAGATCTGAGTTTAGTCGGGAAGACCAGGAAACTCCAACTATCTGAGTTGGAGGAGCTTAGAAATGATGCGTATGAAAATGCCAAGATCTACAAGGCTCAGACCAAAGCTCTTCATGACCAATTGATTTCCCGCAAGAGATTTGAGCCGAATCAGAAGGTCTGGATATTTGATTCTCGACTTAAGCTCATTCCCAGTAAACTTAGGTCGAAATGGAACGACCCGTTAATTATCGATCGAATATTTCCAAACGGAGCTATTCAGATTTCTGACCCGAAGACGGGTAATTCTTTCAAATCAACGGTCAACGTCTGAAGCCCATTATTGATCGTACTATTCTAGAACCCGTCTCAGACACGATTGCTCTAGCCATGTTGTGACTTCTTTGGCTGGACTTCACCTAGCTGATGGCATTAAACTTAGCAGTTGTACAGTCTGACTCAGAGCTGACCTGAGTTTCATATTCAGGTGATATCTCCTGTACTCTACTCTTCCTTTTATGTCATTTATTCTCAATGCGGACATTGCATCAGCTAGGCATGGGGGGGTGGATTCATTTCTGAATCATTTTGTCAGCTCTGTGGAATTTTTGTCTTATAAGAAAAAAATTGAATTAGGAAGGAATACTTGGACATTCGGACCTTTCAATCTTAGGAAATATTACAGTAAGATCTGAACACTAAGACTCTTCAGGTCTCTGGGCTTAATCAGCCCGGGTATCCACTAAAATGTGGATTTGTTTTTTGAGTCCTCGCCATCCTGAATTCTATTTTGGTTAAATAAGTTTGGGTGATAAGTACACGACTTATCAACCCGCCCTCTGATTTGAGGGAACTTTAAGTCTAAGCATCTACACACTATTCATCACTAACTCGTTGTTCGGCGATTTTAGCAAAAAATGGGTAGCTAATGAACCTTCTAGGGTGATATGGCTGACAAGTTATCGTGGGTAATAGCCCATAAGTAGGTTGTCTAGAGCCCAGTCACTGGACCACTCTCTTCTTGCTGCTTTTAGGTAAATCTTAGACCAGCGAAGCCACCTACTTTAAAAGAAAAAGAAAGTCAAAAAGAAAAGAAAAAGAAAAAGAAAAAGGAGAAAAGAAAGAAAAAGAAATAAAAAGAAATAAGCCACACTTCGTCGCATGAGTATGGCTGGCAAGTTGTCGGTGGTAGCAGCTCATTGATCGGTTGTCTAAAACGTAGCTCAAGAAATGCACATAAAAATTCCTAAAACACTTAGGAAGAAGCGGAGAAGTAGAGAAAGCCAGGGAGGTACACGCTGGACTCACCCTTGTGTTGACCCAATTTAAAATAAAAGTAGGGAGAAAGCTACCGATCATAAAGATATACCTTTATGCAGAACTCTTTTTTTAAGGTCACCTAGGGGCGTAGAAATCCGAAGTCTATTCTAATTGCCGATCAACGAGTCTATCACTTTCACAAAAAGATGCTTAGAACTTAGGGTTCTCATCAAATCTTGGGTGGGCTGAGTGACCGTAGAAAGCCACTCTATTGCCCTAAACTCAAAACTCCAAAAAAAATTAGAAGAAAAGAAAAGGGCAAAAAGAGTTTTTTCTTTGAATAAGGGGAGGGCTTGAGGTAGTCTACATTTTGGCAGATACCCGGACGTTGTTGTGTCTTTGAAAGTTCAGGTCCTAAGTAAAAATTTCTTAATGTTGAAAATGATTTGTGTCCAAGTAATCCAACCTAATTCTTTTATAAATAGCATGTAGTTTTTGCTAGGGACAAGTAAAAGATAGGCATGGGGGTGTGATGTGCATACATCTGATTAATTTGAAATGTCTATTAATGTATGTTCTTAGTGTCACATTAGCATTATACATTGTAAATAGTGCATAACATGGATAATCATGCATTTAGATCAAGTTGTATAAATTGTACAGTAATTGTCTCCTTTTTATGGTCAGGGACAAGGAGACTTTTTATTAGGGCCTCGGATCGAAGATCCAACCATACGGATTTGATTAGGGTGATGATTGGAGTTCAACGACTCCAAGATCGCCCTAATCGGATATCCATAGCACCAGATAGAGACCGAGGAACCCTAAAGATCAAGGCCCAAGATGGTGTTAATTCACACCTTAGACAACAAATCCGACTGCACGGATGGGTTTGGATCGACAATCGTAGCCTAACGGTGCGAAAATCGGTCTAATCTAACACCTGTGGCACCATCTACAACACTTAGAAGATGGATGGCCTAGATGGCGCAATGTGGAACCATCATAGCTGCCCAACACTAGTCGTAGCTCTTCTTCTTCACCTGCTCGACAAATCTCTGTTGTTGGATGCCCATCCAACGACCGAGAATGTGCCACGTCATCGCTCATCTAGCGCCTCTCCTTATCTGAAAGCACAAGCAATGTTTGATCTTGACCGTCGGATGAAGATCCAACAGCCGAGATCGGCTGTGCGTAAAGTCCTCAATGCCCCTTAACCGCACGAGTAGTGCAGCAGTTAAGGCGCTACGTAGGTGGATGGTTTAGGTTCGAGTCGCAGGTGTAGCGCTTCTCCTTGCACGTGGGTGCGCAATTGGAGTTGCGCGATTTATCATCGAGTGGCGCAAATCAACAGATAGTGCCCACGAGTGATTAGATGCGCAGTGCAAATGCTTGATCGTACGCGGGCGCATGGTGCTAGCGAGGGCGGTTTAAGCCGTTCGATCTCTTGATCGGATGGCTGAGCACGCGCGGACGTGCGAAGGCTAAGGGGTGCACGCGCGGCGCGCGCACGTCGGCCACGTTCAGGCCTTTAGTGATGGATAAATCCGTCACTAAAGGTCTTGAATTAATGCTTTTCATGTTGCAATGTCCAAGATGCCCCAACTCCTTGCTACTATAAAAGGAGACCCCTACCATACGGATTTCTCGTCCCTTCCTTCTCCTTTCTCCCTCTCTAAAGCTTAAGAGAAGCTTGTTCCACACCCGGGATGCTCCTCAAGAGTTAAAACCAAGTTTTCGCCCCCATTCCGGAAGCAGATCCCATGACGATGATGATGTGCTGCCTCATTCCTATTCCTCCTGCTTCATCCTCCTTCCCGCTCTGTTCCTCGTCTTCCAGGCGTTGTCTCATCCGGCTCGTTCTCCAAGCGATCGTCAAGGAGGATAATTTCTCTCTCTCATTCTTTTTACTGCTTTCTAGAGTAGAATTTTCCTGCTTTCTAGTTGTAATAATTTCTCGCTTTCTTAGTTGTAAAAACATTATGCAATTTCAAGTGATTGTTCTTTCTCTCTCTCTTATTGTCTATATTGATTCTATTATGATTATTTTATCCTTTAAACAAAAACACAAAAATATACTTGCGAAGTTTGATCGACGTAGCCTCCCTGTGCTCGACTCTAAATTTCTTTATAGATTTTTCGGTATAAATTTTATTTGTTGAACGAATTTCTTTGTGACTCGAACTACAATGACGGGTTTTCAAATCCAATTGCGAACGCGTAGTCATTTGCCAGTCAACAGCCTGCCTTTTTGGTGTACAGATCTCCTTTAAAATTTTGGCATAGGCAGGTATATATTTAATTGCATCTTGGAGAAGGATATTGAATTTAACTTGCCTAAATAAATCCTTGAGTTCTTTAGTTGTGGGCTCAGATTTCTTTTTCCTGAGATTTTTATGGAAAAGGGATAGGAGTCGTGTCCTGAGATTTTTGTGTTTCTTTTCTTCCTGATAGGGGACTTGGTAGTCAATTTGCACAGGAATTGGGGTTTTACCAGGTTGTTGTGAAGGCCCAGGATCAGTGGTGGTTTTCCTACTCCTCAAAGTAACTGCATGTGCAGTCGGATTATTATTTGGAGGAGGTGGGGGGCCTGTTGTTGTGAAAACCTAGAGGCTACTGAGGTGATGGATTAGTAAGCGGCTGATTATGGTAATTTAGATTTCTGCTCGGATACTGGTTCCTTTGATGATTAGGATTGGGTATGGGTTGGGAGGGCAGATGTCCTTTAGGTCTCGGAGTAACCCCAATCTGATTATTCAGATTTGTGACAGCATGGGTTACTTTCGTCATCTTACTTTGCATTTCTTGCAGGGTTTTCATCATCTGGCATTGATGTCTTGTTGAGAGGGCCTAGGATGAAAGGTCAAATTCGACCCATACTCGCTTAATTGATTTGAAGTTTGGGGAGGAACCAGGTTATTCCAGGAGTGGTTTAGGTAATTCTTCTAGTTGGAAGAATTTCTAAATTGCTCCTGGAGAGTAGAAATATTTTCAGTGGGGTTAGGGTTTGGATAGTTGTAATTCCCTAGTGAATCATAGAAAGCCTCAGGATATTGATGATAATCAGCAGGGGTGGTGTTTAAATTGTGTAAATTTTCTCTTTGTGGAATGTTAGACTGGGTTAGATGTGGAATCTGTGGAGCTTGGATTGGTGTGGCAAGTTTTTCCTCAGTTTTTTTCTAGTTTATTTGCATCTGGTCGAGTTTTTGGGCGATCATTTGAAGGTCATCTTAGGTGACAGGAATAGATTGAGTTCCTATTTCATGAATACTGAATTGCGAGTTTGAAGTTCTGCCAAAGGTGCTCATGGAAGCATGATTGAATGATTTTTTACTCATTTCTTTAAAAAGGTCATAGGCACTCTCATCATCCTTATTTAAGAAGTTGCCGTCACACGAGGCGTTGATGAAACGTTGAATTTGATCTTCTAATCCGTGATAAAAGATCTGCATGAGCTGCCATAAGGGGATCTCGTGGTGTGAGCAACTTCTTAGGAGATCTTGAAATCTTTCCCAAGAATCATGAAAAGTCTCCCCAGATTTTTGTTGAAATGTCGTAACATATCTTCGCGAGGAATTAGTATGACCTATGGGAAAAAATTTCTTGAGGAAGACACTTTTGAGTTGAGGCCATGTGGTGATAGGTCGGCCAATGGTTCTTAACCAATAAGCGACCTTATCTTTAAGAGATTCTGGGGATAGCCGCATCAGCCAAAGGTCTTCTTGCACATTGTGGGAACGAGTTGTTTGTGCAAGAAGAGTCAGTTCTTCAAGATGGCTGAATGGGTCTTCCCTAAGAAGGCCATGGAAATGCTTAATAAGATTCGGAACAACCGATTTGATCTTGAAGTCCCCTTCAGGTATGACCACTTCTAGTCTTTCCTCATAATAAGAAGGATCATAGAAATCATTTAGAGGAACGACAGGCTGCTGACGGGGTGGTGGGTTTGGCCTTTGGTTGGCTAGGTTTGTGATATTCCTAGTCAACAGTTGTTGATTGGCTTCAAGTTGAGCAATCTGCTCAGCCATCAAGGAGTAGAGATTAGGCGAGGGGGCTTGTTGTTGAGATTGAGGCATGTCAGCATTAGGAAGCTCTAAGTGCGGGAAGTCAAAGGTGGGGGGGTTGTTTTGGGTGGAAGGGTCGAAATTTGGATTAGTAGTGGGATTGGAGGTGGGATTAGAGGTGGAGGTGGAAGGGTTAGTGGACCTGTTTTTGTTGATTTTCCACTTTTTTAGAAGATGGAAAAAGCGGTCTTTTAGCGTGGGGGGCAAAATCAAATGGTCCCTCCAAGTGCGGAGTTTTGGATCGTCGCCTGTGCATAAAATGGAAGAACATGAGGGGAGAAGAAGAGATGGAGATGAGAGAAGGTGTGCAATTCAAACAACCAAGCTTAGTCTTTCTTAAGGTTGACTCCTTACAAACCTAAGACTTGGGAACCCAATAAATAAGAAATCTGCAAGTGAACCCAATTCCAAAAAAAGAACCCAGTTAGACTAAAGAGGTGGCTTAGGCCCAAGCATTTCCTAGAAAAATTACCAGGGGCTTGTGTAAACCCTTACCTGTCGTTTGACTTCCCTCTAAGTCTGTCTCTGCATTGTCTAAAGGAATTAAGAGCGCTTAGTGATCCTTAAATACCAGATATCAAGCCTAATTGAATGAAGTCCTTAAGTGGTCAAATGACTACTTGTTTAAAGTTAGGCTTGGGTGTCTAAATGTGCATGGGAATGTGGAGGACATTAATTGGGGTAATGCCCTGTTATTTCATTTTTTTTTAGTGTGTAGGATTAGGAAAGTGATTCTAATAGTAATCAAGTTGACACACAATATCTGAATGTATTTCTACTTTTAGGATTTGCTTTAAATTAATATATTTTAGGATTTTCTTTTTAAGTTTTCAAACGAGTTAGATATGCCACAAACAAAGTGAAATCAAGTTATATTGGTGAAGATAATTTTCCTTTATATTGTGGGACTAAAAATTTGAAAAGAAACCCTAATTTAATTGCTCCTAATATAGAAATTTACTACCAGTGAATTTGTTTTATGCTTTCTTTTTAAGTAGTGGTCCAAACAAATCAACTAACACCACTACTATATGTAAAATCAAACAAGGATTCCAAAAGATATTTTTTGGTGATTTTAGAAATTTGTTTGATGTATTTTTAGGAATTTTCTTTGTGCTGGTATCAAAGTCTAGAAATGATACTCGAGGGGATTTTGGACTTTTTAGTATCACCACCGGCCACCAAAATTTTTTGTAATTTTAGGTGATGTGTAGTATTTCGCAAGGATTCCAGAAAGCTAAATTTAACAAAAATTGGATAAGCATAACAATTCCTAAAATTCGCGAACAGTAGCAAAACAAGGAAATTAGAGGAGGTGACCCCTCAGTAGTCCACGAATTTTTAAAACTTGTATACAAATCCAATTGCTCTAAAATTTGGAAAAGATGTTCCTCACTTGATTTGGAATCACCAGGTGAAATTTTAAGATTTTTGGAGGCATGTGGTGTCAGGAATTGATTTTTGAAGTCTAGACAGGAGTCTGGATTGAGAAATTAGAACACCCACGCTTAAGGTAGAGTGGTGTTTTAATGAAGCAATCAAGAAAACAATGAATTTTAAAGGACACCACTCTACCTAAATTTAATGTTTAAGATCATGAAAGCCAAGTTTAATATTTTTTTTGTAGTTTTTTAGAGAATTGTGTGACCAGTTCAAGATTACCAACCTGAATCTTTCGCGGGAAGAAAAGGTACTTCAAGCTCTAAAATCCTACTTTGTTCCGGCAACACCTACACACACAAGAGAAAAAGAGACAAGGGGATGAGATCCACTTATCAAGCAAGAGAAATACTTCATGCAAAGCCGTGTCTCCTCAGCAACGACGTTAAAAAGTGATGTGAAAAATTGGCGTGATTTGAAATTAGGGTTTTAAATTGTTGTAACATGTTAAATCACGATCACTTTTAAATTCATAACCTAGATTGTGGTGGTGTCCAAGGTGGCAACTTTTTGCAAAAATCATTCTCTTACTTGAACATGAAACTCGGCTTTCTTTTTGGTATTTTTGCATATATAGTCTTTAGGGTTTTGAATAATAAGGCAAGGCGATTTTGATGGCAGAAAAAAGGCTACACCTAATTCACTAAGCTAACACTAAGGTGACAAGTAATTCCTCTCTCTAAGCTTACCCTAGGCACGTGGAGGCCCAGGGTAATTAGAGAGAGGGAGTGAGGAAGTGCTAGAGAAGTTAAGAATAAATATGCAAACTAAAGAAAGGCAACTTTTATAATTAGGTAAAGGGAGAGTTTTACAAAAAACCCTAGTAGAGGAATGCTTCTACTACTAGTAATTAAAATACAAAATAATGCAAAACACTAATCCTCTAAATGTTGATGAAGAAGATGAAACTCTTGCTCCAACTTTGGCTGCTCCTGTAGTTGAAAAGAGCTCCTCGTTTTCCTTGAAAAGCTGCTCTAAGGTGTGGCCTCCTCCTGGCAAGCCCTAGGGGGGATGTGCCTTGGCTCCTCCAAGGTGGATGATTCCACCTTTGTTTCTCCTCCATGGGTGGGCATGCACCACCCTAATTTCTCCTCCAATGCCTGGGCGTCCTCCTTGATGTTGAGAGTCTCCTCCTCTTGGCATGGCACAAGAAGAAAAGTGGAGAGGAAGAAGGTACCAAGGAGGCAAGGGATAGCCTCCTTAATCTTCTTCCGTCCTCCTTCTTCTTGGCCGTGGGTTATAGGTGGCTTAAGGTAGAAAATTACACTAAGGGAGGATGAGTTTTTGGTGGTGGTTATGGGGGGTTTTTATAGAGGTGGAGAAGGGTGGTTGGCATGGGGATTATGTGTAGGGCTAGGATGGGTTTTAGGAGGTGGTTAGTGGTGGTTATGGGGATCCTAAGGTGTTGGATGGGTGGCGCCACCTTAAGGGATGTGATGGTGGTGGTTGTGGTGGTGGAGAGGCACCACAAGTTGGCGCCAACCATGGAGAGGTGCCATGGTTTTGGTGCCAACTATGGAAGCTTCTAGAAGGGAGTAGGTGGATGGTGGAGATGGCTTGGGAGGTTAGTTGTATGGTGGAGATGAAAGGGAAGGTTGGCGCCAACTTTAAGGGTAGTTAAAGGGGGTTTTGGCGCCAACATGGTGGTGTCTTTTGGAGGTGGTGGTGGTGTGAAGGGTTGTGGTTGAGTTGGAGCCAAGTAAGGTAGCTTAGGTGGAGCTTAGGTGGACTTAGAGTGGAAGGTTATGTAGGTGGAGTTAGGGTTAGCTAAGGTGTATGACCAAGGTGTGGAGAACTTAGCTAAGCTAGCTTAGCTAGTAGATGAGTAGAGGAGAGGTAGGAGGAATGAGGATTTTGAGAAGAAGAGCTGAAGGAGAGCTATCTGGAGCTGCATAGGAGCTAATAGCTACTGAAGAAGAAGGCAAGGAGCTACTTTAGCTGGCTTAGCTTGCTAGTTCTTTACTAGTTGCTAAGCTAAGCTAAAGTAATCTAGCTTCTTCTATGATATGCTGAGGTGAGCTGGGTCTTATCTTTCCGGGGAGGACCTAGTTAGCTGGAGTAGCTAAGGTAGCTTAGCTAAACTAAGTTGAGCTAAGTGGAGTCCTTGGGAGCTGGACTTAAGCTGGCTTGAGCTAGGGTGAAGTCATCTTCAGCTGGCTTGAGTTGAGTAGAGCTAGAGGTAGCTGAACCTGAGCTGAGGTGGACTCCAGTCAACTAAGCGAAGTTAGCTAGAGCTCCTAGTGAACTGATGGGAGCTGAGATGAGCTAGACTCAACTAAGTTGAGCTGGATCTGAGCTGACTTTAGCTAGGGTGAAGCTAAGATGAGCTATCTTAAGCTATCATTCAGCTGAGATTAGCTGAATGGAGCTAAGATGAGCTAACCCTAGTTCAAGTGAGCTAGTATCCAGCTATAATGAGCTGGATTAGGTTGAGTCTCAATTAGTTTGAGCTTCTCCTTCACCAGTTGCCTTCCTAAGTGCAAGGGTTCTGGGGATCTAACTATCCATTTATCCCTAACACTCAAATAAACTCATAAAAAAGACAACAAAAATGTGTAATGCATGCCTGACCTAATTTATGCCTAATGCAACCCAAAAACCCATTCGGGGAGCTAAAATCCTAAGTGCTAGATTTGTTTTAGGGCATAGGAATGATGATAAATTGGCATTTATCAGTTTCCCGATGAAACCCTTATGGCAGTAACACCGACTTCACCTTGGTATGCTAATGTCGTCAATTACTTGGTCACTGGAAAGATTCCTGGCTCTTGGGATGAGTAGAAAAGGAAGGGATTCATTTCCCAAGCTAGATACTTTCATTGGGAAGAGCTCAAATTATTTAGAATTGGACAAGACCAAGTACTGAGACGATGCGTGCCTGAAGAGGAGCAACAAAGTGTGTTGAGTTTTTGCCATGAACTTCATTGTGGACACTTTGGTGCCAAGAAAATAGCTTTTAAGGTTCTTCAGTCCGAATTTTGGTGGCCTACTTTATTTAAGGATTCTCATAACTTTGTTATGGCCTATATTAGATGTCAACAGATTGGAACAATTGGGAAGAGGAATGAGATGCCTCAACACCTAATCCAACCTATTGAAATTTTTGATGTTTGGGGAATAGACTTTATGGGCCCCTTCCCTTCGTCCCAAGGTTATGAGTATATCTTAGTGGCAGTTGACTATATCTCTAAATGGATAGAGGCCATTCCTACGCGTACAAACGACCACTCGGTGGTATTGAAATTTGTAAAGGCCAATATCATATCTCGATTCGGCTGCCCTAAGACTATTATTAGTGATGGGGGATCTCATTTCCAAAATCATCACTTAAATCGGTTACTCTAGAGTCTAGGGGCCACTCACAAGATTGCTATCCCGTACCATCCTTAGATGAGTGGCTAGGTTGAAGTGTCGAATAGGGAGATGAAGAATATTTTGGAAAAGGCTGTTTGGCCTGATAGGAAGGACTGGTCCCAAATGCTTGATGATGCTTTATGGGCTTATCAGACAGCCTACAAAATCCCTTTGGGTATGTCTCCCTTCCAGATAGTGTACGATAAAGCATGCCATTTACCCATTGAGCTGGAACATAGAGCACTTTGGGCTATTTGAAGTGTTAATATGGATTTAGAAAAGGCGGGTAAGGCACGATTTTTGGAATTAAGTGAGCTTGAGGAGTTGAGGAATGATGCTTATGACACCTCTCAAGCCTATAAGGAGAGAACTAAGGTCTTGCATGATAAGTATATCCTTAGAGAGACCTTTGAGCTCAACCAACAAGTCTGGCTTTTCAATTCCAGACTTAAGCTTTTTCCAGGGAAATTAAAATCTTGTTGGGATGGGCCATACATAATCACTAAAGTGTTTCTGCATGGGGTTGTGGAGAGTCCCTCCTCTTCAGCAACGCTCTTTATCATCAGTGGCCAACGGTTGAAACCGTATATTACTTTGGATGGCCATCTGGTTGTCGAGGTCATTCTCGAGGAGCCTTAGCTCCTATCATTTTCCGCCTCAGGTAACATCTTCCCTTGGCTATTTTACTTCCAATAAGGACATTGTTTAAACCAGGCATGGGGGGATAGGACCTGAGGCATTTGTTTATAGCATGTTTACATTTTTCATTTATGCATGCATATTGCAATTAAAAAAAAAAAAGGCCATGTTGTTATGCTTAACCGGCTAGGCTCTGCATCTTTAGGCATGAGACCAAGACTTTAGGTTTGCTTAGTTGACTCTAGGTGCTTAATTATAGGAGCTAGGGTTGAACTACTGACTTTAGAACTCTAGGGTCTGTTTGGACTTAAAAACTCAAGTAGGAGTTAAGTTGCAGACCATTTTTTAAGAGGTTGAGGAAGGAAAGCTAAGAATTGAGTTAAAGGCTGGGTAATACCTGGTGTCTTTTTCTACCTTTTGGTTTACGGGTCCTCATAACCTAAGCATCCACATCACACACACGGTCTTATGTAAATAGTGATCACCTTAATTTCTTTCTTGAAGTAATTTGGTTCTCTTAGTTCTGATTTAGGAGAAGCTTGAAAATACAACTTGTTTGGACGAGTTTTTGCTGCACGAGAGGTGGAGTATATACTCACCTTGATGCGATGATAACATGCCACCTCCTCAGCGCTTGTCTCTTAGGATATCCATCCTAATGGGGGCATATAAGTGCATTGTGCGATTTAGGTACCATGGGTGACCCTATGTTGAAGTGTTGATTGCCACAGGCCTGAATTCGCTTATGAAATCCATGGGTGATACTATCTTGAAGTGTTGATTGCCAGGAGTTTTTGGGGTTGTTATGGATGGTGCTATCTCGAAGCATTGAAAGCTAGGCACCCTTCGAGGTTCGGTGGTGGGGACAATGAATCCGACACAGACCGTGTTGATAGCTGATCCAAGGTTAGACTGAGAGGAATCATACAATATATATATATATATATATATATATATATATTAGGAAAAAAAATCCCTCTTACTCTCTTTCTCGGTTGGCACTCATACCAACCTCAAATAAATCAGATCAATGCACATGCATAAATACTTTAATCTCTGGGACTAATAAACCCTAGGGTAGAGTTAGAAATCAAAGAAACCTGTGCCTATAACTTGTCTTTACCTGACCTAGTCTGTAACTTAACAACTACTCGGGTACCTTATGATCTAGAGTTAGATAGTTGAACCTAATTTCTATGAAAAGTTCAATTGAGTTAGCTTGGATAACTTTAAGTATTAAGTCATGCTTGAATTTGCTAGGGACTAGCAAAAACTATGCATGGGGGCATTTGATTAGTCCATATTTGTGGGCTATTTAAGTCTGTGAATGCCTAGACATTAAGATATCTTTAAGATTTAGTTAACATGTATTAGGATGTAAATAAATTAATTTATGTTTTTATCTTGATTGCATAATTCATGCATTGCATTCATATGCATTTAGAATTGACTTAGTTAACCAATTAGGTGCATTACATGCATTATTTTGGGTTTAACATAGACGTTAAAACCAACACCCTATCTTGGACCTGGTTTACTTGACCGAATAGTTTAGTTCAGGGTTGAGTGGGTTTGGGTTCACTCCATAAGAGTCAAGAAATTGAGGTTCCTAGGGCCCTCCTTGACAATAGGTTGTTTTAGGTTGTTCTTTAAGGGGTGGTGACCTATATTCAGTATAATCCTGGGGGAGGGTAAGTGCTATAATCATATCCTTCTTGATTGTAGATTGTGTTAGGTTGTTCATTAAAGGGTGGAGATCTATAATTAGTATAGTCGTGAGAAGGATAATAATCATAGTCTTGTTGTCCAAGGTTAGGCCCTGGACATTGAGGTCTGGAATTGTATCCCCAATCAAAATTATCACAACTAGTGGATGGGTAGGAATAGGTCTGGTTGAGATAATAATCATCTTGGGGGTAAGTGGTGGTAGGAGGGTAAGATTGGAAATGTGTGTAGGATGTGGAAGGATACATGGCAAAGCGGGAGGGAAAAGAGAAAGGAAAGGAGCCCTATAGTACAAACAATCAAACTTGTCCTTAGGTGGGGTAGCCTAAAAATCTATAAATTCTCAGAACCCGTCTTAAGATTATAAATGATTTAGTCTATTTTTATTCAGTCAATCCAACCAACTAAAGGGAGGGATTAGGGAGAAGGTTCTTCTTTTAGCTTGCGCCTCGGGTTCCTTTGATACCCCCTAACCACGATCGTTTGACACTACTCGCCTAGCTAGACATCAAATGGATTAGTAGAAGCAGATTAATCGAAAATAATCTCGATCTGGGTCCCAAAGAGTGAGTCAAACCTTAAGGCCATGTCTACTCGATTTTAATTAGGCTTAGGTTTGAATGTGCTCAGGAATGTGATGGGTCCTTTAGATAGGTTGTGCCCTTAAAGATTAATTAATTCGTGTGTGCGTGCACAATCAGGGTTTTCAAACAAGGTTATTTGATGATTTGTCTTTTAAGATTTAACCTTATTTAATAGCTTTTAGGATTCAATTCATAGGTATATTCAATTAGGGTTCAGTGAAGTACACTAGGTTTCGAAAGCACAGATGGAGATATATTCCTTTATGAATCAAAATAGTGTGGTGTGCTTGGTTCAGTCATAACAACTGAGTCCTAAGAGGCAGGTACTCAATGGATCAATTTTATATTAAGTGGTACAGCCTAAACAACTCAATTAATTGGCCTGTTTCATCACTTAGTTAAGACATACAAAAATATTTAACCTATTCAAATTTTGTACTCACTTATTTGTGTATTAAGTTGGAGTGTACCATAGGTTCTAACGGAGGGGGGTGAGATATGCGTGATATAAAATGTGGAAATATAAATAATCAATCTCACAAAAAAATAATCACAAGAACACAATGGATTTTTAGGTGGAAACCCAAACCCGGATAAAAACCACCACTTAAGCCTCTCGACTTAGGATTTCCCGATCAACCTAGTTGATTAAATCCACTATCCAAGTCACTTAAATGAGGGTGACTTAACCTCTTACAACCGACGCTACTTAAACAAGAGTAGAGTGCCTCAAACCCCCCTGTTCTTGAGAAGTATTTTGTCTCGCAAGGCAGACGGGAATTCGTAAGGCGAATACCCAAACAAAGACAATTACAACATCCTATAGAGCCACAAAGTATGTAAGTAAGACTAGCTACTATAGGCAAAGTAAACTTCCCTTTGATAGAAGTGTGCTGGCTACCGACATGGGTGTGTGAACCACGCAATGGCACTATGGTGCTCTCGTATGCAACAGGGAGAGAGGGTGCACAACGAATATGGTGCTCTCAGATGTATACTTAGGATCTTGGAGAGAAGGGTGACTTTCCTTCTTGATTCTCTCTTCTCTTAGACACAATATGAGTGGAATAAGTATTGCTTTTGTGTGTCTAGCTAAGAAAGGGTCCTCCTCTATTTATAGAGGCCCTAAGAAGGGTTTAGAAGTCACTTGTAGCCGTTGGAAGGCTTCTATATCCGTTGGGAAGAGATCCACGGAAAAACAGGTCGAAATCAGGGTCATTTATGATTTTGACAGGGTTATCAGACTTCTGGATCTATTATCAGACGTCTGGGTCATCGTCTGATCTAGGGATTGGTCGTCCGATCAAGAAGGGTAGAAGATGTGGATTGAGTTGGATCAAGACGGACGTCTAAGATTCAACTATAAGATGTCTGGGCCAATAATCAGATGTCTAATCCTAAGATGGTTTCTTTCTTGTTTTCATAAGATTGAAACAAAGATCTAGTGTTAATTTGCACAGACAACAGATCTGGCATTTGGCAATAGGTCTGGATGTCTGGAAACACAAATCATTGCGGGAATGGATTTTTCGAGTCTCAAACGGCTATTAGGTCTGACAAGAAGTAAGTATGGTCAGATTTTAGCCTAATGTTTATTTATCAGACGTCTGGGATGCTCTATGGATGTTTGAAAGAAGATGTAAATCAGATTAAGAGTTTATCCTATAAGATAAGCCAACGGTCCTCTAGTTGGATGTTTGGCAAGGTCAACAGACATCTACTAAGACATTTGGATTAAGGGCTGGACATCTGAAATTGGT
The DNA here is from genome assembly GCA_037157565.1 of Thalassia testudinum. Classification (NCBI taxonomy): domain Eukaryota; kingdom Viridiplantae; phylum Streptophyta; class Magnoliopsida; order Alismatales; family Hydrocharitaceae; genus Thalassia; species Thalassia testudinum. The sequence goes on along the minus strand of JAZHRO010000025.1, from coordinate 63,618,937 downwards.
AGACAGAGAGTGGGTTTCCAGCCTAAGTGTTTTGGACATCTGATCAAATAGTCAGACGTCTTAAAGTCTAAGATCAGACGTCTGATGTCCAGATTGAACGTCTGATCAGGCTGTCTGATGCCTTCTTTGGTTTTCTAAGTTCTCGAAGAGTTTGTCTAAGTATCCTTGAATTGAGTATGTGATCCTAAGACTACTGTTGTTATTTTGGGGCTCTTTAACAAATGATTTAAGGAAATAAAGAACAAAGAACAAAAAGATAAATACATAGAAAAAATAGAAAGAACTTTTATCCTATTCTTCATCTTTTTTGAACTCTCGCTCCACGCGAAGCTCCTCCATCAAGTTCCTCCAATCTGCCATGGATGCGAGCTTGAGCTCTAACGTGTCGATTTTCCGCTTTCGATTAAGTTTCGCACATGAAATAACGCGTTCTTGTAGTATGCAAGTGGTTGAAAAATCGACTAATCAACAATTAAAATAACCACTCAATTAGGAGTGGGTCATATCCACAGGGAGGCAGTGGCCTATTTAAACTCGTTAATATAAAAAATGAATGTTCACTATTGATTTTATCTAGAAATCAAGCCAAATCCGCCTTTAAATCAAGAAACCAATAAGAGATCATTCTGAAATAGTCTTTATGGGAAATAAGAGGGATGCGCTCATAAATATGCCACGTTAAATTATTAATAACTCATAAATAAGTGTTTGGTGATGGCATGAAATTGTAAATTCTAATACCCTCTTCACTATAGCAAAACAGGGGAGTGGCTTCTTCTTGCTCGCAAATGCGGAGGAAGGAGAGCTGAATGGCGAGGCTGCAGCTGAAGGTCGAGTGGGTCGAGAGCTATTCGGTGTGGTGATCTCATGGCCAACAGTGGCTGGAGGCGGTGGCGGTGAGGAGGAGATGGCTGTAGGTGCCACCATTGGGTGTTCCAACTGCTGCTGCTAGAGGTTGCAGGCTGGCGCTGCAGGTGGTGCGTAGGGGCGTGCGGTGAAGATGGCCAGGATGCAGTGTGCTCTGCACGCTGGCGACGTTGCTGCTAGGAGGAGCAGAGGCTGCTGCTGCGGGCGATGAGGCCGTGCGCACTGCTGGAGGTGTGCTGGCCGCAGGTACTGGAGCTGTGGGGGTGATGGAGGCGCTGAAGGGGCGAGCGCGTGGAGGTGCTGGCGGAGCGCGCGCAGGTCACGCGTACGTAGGGGAGAAGGCACACTTGCTGTTGTGCGCGTGGAGGGGAGGCGAGTTGAGTGCGCATGGGCGTGTGCGGGTGCACGCTCTGTAGCACGCGGGTCGTGTGGCGAGGGGGCACGGCTGCTGAGCGCTAGTGGATGTGGTGCGCGGGCGGAGGTTGCAGCAGCTGCTGCTGCACGCTACAGGCATGTTGGCCGGAGCGCGTTGGCCGTGTGGGTGCGTGGTGGGCTCGGCCGTAGGTGGCAGCTGCTGCTGGTGTGGATGGTGATGGGTTTTGTTGAAGTGGAGGGGAAACAGAGCAAGAAGAAATAAGAAGACGGAAAAAGATATGGGAGGTCAGACGTTTGGGATCATTCCCAGACGTCTTAACTGGCGTAGGGGCGAGGAACTGAAGGTGGTTGCTGGCGGTGGTTGCGTGGCCTTCAGGCACACGCTTGCGGTAAGCTACACAAGCCACTGATGGCGCGATGGTCTGTCACCCCACCTGCTCGCGGTGGTGTTGACTTGCACTCGCGGTAGGAGGCCGGTGGTGGTGGAATGGAAAAGCTCTAACGCTCTGCGCAGTGGTGGATCGGAATGGTGGTGGCCTTCCTTCTGATGATGCGGCTGTTTTCTTTTATGCTGCAGGAGGAGGCACACAGGCAGACGTTGGTGAAGCAACGATATCGTGGGGTGCAGGGATCCACAATTGTCACTGGTGCTAACTCTCCTGCATGCATCCGTTGGATAAGAAGAAAGAAATAAATAAAATAAAGAAATGAGGGGTTATTTATGTATAAACCCTTAACTTCTATGTTAAATACTAATTATAATGCAACCTATTTCAATGCATGATATTCTAAATGATATTATCAATGCATGTAATGCATGAAATGCATGAGATTTAATGTTATCCTATTTATATATTAATGTATGCTATATAAATGTACATGTTAACTTAATGTCTAGGCATGGAAATACATACTTAGCCCGCAAATATGGGCTGATCAAATGCTTCCATACTTAGTTTTTGCTAGTCCCTAGCAAATTCAAGCAATAACCCAACTCTTCAAGTGGACTAGCAACCCAATCGGTCTTCCTTTAGAACGTGTTAAGTTCAAACTTTAGACCTAAGGTTCCCAAGTAATTGCTAAGTTACAGACTAGGTCGGCTAAAGATGAGTTGCAGGCACAGGTTTCTCTGATTTCTAACTCTACCTTAGGGTTTATTGGTCTTAGAGATTAAAGCATCTGTGCATGTGCATTAGTCTGAGTTATTTGAGGTTGGTTTGATTGCCAACTAGGAAAGAGAGTAAGAAAGTGATTTTTTTTTTAATATATAATTTTTTTTGTTTGATTCCTCTAAGTCTAACCTTGAATAAGCTATTAGCACGGTTTGTGTCGGATTCATTGTCCCTATCACCGAACTTCGAAGGGTGCTTGACTTTAGATGCTTCAAGATAGCACCGCCCATAGCGACCCCAAGAACTCATCGTAATCGACACTTCGAGATAGTAGCGCCCATGGATTTCTAAAGCGAATTCAGGCCTGTGGCAATCGGCACTTCGAGATAGGGCCGTCTATGGTACTTAAACCGCACAATGCGCTTACATGCCCCCAGTAGGATGGATATCCTAAGAGACAAACGCCAAGGAGGTGACATGTTATCATCACATCCTCAAGGTGAGTATGTACTCCACCTCTCCTGCGGCAGGAACTCTTCCAATCAACTTGTGTTTTCAAGCTTCTCCTAAGTCAAAACTAAGAGAACGAAATTTTTTCTCCAAGAAAGGAATTAGGGTGATCACTATTTACACAAGACTAAGTGTGTGTGAATTGTGGATGCTTTGGTTATGAGGACCCGTAAACCAAAAGGTAGAAAAAGACACCAAGTACTACCCAGCTTTTAACTCAATCCCTAGCTTTCCTTCCTCAACCTCTCGAGGAATGGTCTGCAACTTAACTCTTACATGAGTTTTTAAGTCCACAAAGGACCCTAAAGGTCTAGAGTTAGTACTTCAACTTAGCTTCTAAAGTTAGATACCCAGAGTTAACATAGTCTAACCTGAAGTTCTGGTCTGCCTAAGAATGCAGGGCCCAGCTAGTTAAGCTCAATAATTTTTTTTTTTTAACAAATGTATGCAATGCAGAATATTTAAACTAAATGCATAAATGCACTATGTATAAATGTTATGTATAGATGTCTCAGGTCCTATCCCCCCATGCCTTGTTCAAACAATGTCCTCAATGAAAATAAAATGGTCAAGGGAAGATGTTATCTGAGGCGGAAGAGAAAGGAGCTAAGGCTCCTCAAGAGTGATCTCGTCAACCAGATGGCCATCCAAAGTAACGTAAGGTTTTAATTGTTGGCTGTTGACGTTAAAGGGTGGTGCTGAAGAAGAAGGGTTCCTGATCTCTACAGCCACATGCGGAAATACTTTGGTGATAATATAAGGCCCATCCCAACGTGATTTCAATTTTCTTGGAAACAACTTAAGTTTGGAATTGAAAAGCTAGACTTGTTGGTTGGGTTCAAAGGTCTTTCTAATGATATATTTATCATGCAAGACCTTAGTTCTCTCTTTATAAGCTTGGGAGGTGTCATAAGCGTCATTCCTCAGCTCCTCAAGCTCAGTCAACTCTAGTAAACATAATTTACCAGCTTACTCTAAATCCATGTTAACACTTCGGATAGCCCAAAGTGCCCTATGTTGAAGCTCAACGGGTAAGTGGCACGCTTTTTCGTACACGATCGGGAAGGGAGACATACCCAAAGTGGTTTTGTAGGCCGTTTGATAAGCGCATAAAGCATCATCGAGCTTTTGGGACCAGTCCTTCTTATCTGGCCTAACAGTCTTTTCTAAAATGTTCTTGAGCTCCCTATTTGACACTTTAACCTGGCCACTTGTCTGAGGGTGATAAGGGGTAGCAATCTTGTGAGTTACTCCCAGACTCTTGAGTAATCGATTAAAGTGATGGTTTCGAAAATGAGGTCCCCCATCACTTATAATCGTCTTGGGGCAGCCAAAGCGAGATATGATATTGGCCTTCACAAATTTCAAAACCACAGAGTGGTCATTTGTGTGCATAGGAATGGTCTCTATCCACTTGGAGACGTAATCCATTGCTATCAAGATATATTCATATCCATGGGACGAAGGGAAGGGACCCATGAAGTCTATCCCCCAAACATCAAAAATTTCCACAGGTTGGATAGGGTGTTGGAGCATCTCATTCCGCTTCCCAATCGTTCCAGTCCGTTGACATCTGAGATAGGCCTTAACAAAGTAATGGGAATCCTTAAATAAAGAAGGCCTCCAAAAATCGGACTGGAGAACCTTAAAAGCTATTTTCTTAGCACCAAGGTGTCCTCCACAATGAAGCTCATGGCAAAATATCGACATACTTTGTTGCTCTTCTTTAGGCACACATCGTCTCCAAACTTGGTCTTGTCCAATATGAAATAATTCTGGCTCTTTCCAATGAAAGAATCTAACTTGGGAAATGAATCGCTTTCGTTTTTACATATCCCAAGAGCCAGATGTTTCTCCAGTGACCAAGTAATTAACTGTATCCGCATACTAGGGTGAAGTTGATGTTACCGCCATAAGGGTTTCATTGTTAAATGTCTCGCAGATGTCTCTAGATTGAGAGTCATCAAGGGGAAGGCAAGATAGGTGGTCAGCCACTACATTTTCCACTCCTTTCTTTTCACGAATCTCCAAGTCAAACTCTTGAAGGAGTGGAATCCATCTAATTAAATGTGGCTTAGAGTCTTTCTTGGCAATGAGATGTTTCACTGGTGCATGATCAGTAAAAATGACCACCTTGGATCTAAGAAGATAAGACCTAAACTTCTCCAAAGCAAAAACTACAATAAGTAATTCCTTTTCAGTGACTGTGTAGTTTTGCTGTAGTTCAGTTAAAGTCTTGCTAGCATAGTGCAGCACATGTAGTCTTCCCTCAACCCTCTGTCCAAGAATGGCTCCTACTGTACAATCTGAAGCATCACAAATCAACTCAAATGGGAGTGTCCAGTCAGGAGCTCGGAGAATAGGCGTAGAGGTCAAGGCCTCCTTCAGAGTATGAAAAGCCTCGGCACACTTTGAATCGAAATCGAAGGAGGATTCCTTCGCCAATAAGTCGCAAAGTGGCCTAGAAATTTTGCTGAAATTCTTAATGAATCGCCTATAAAAACCTGCATGGCCCAGAAAGGATTTATTCTGTTTGACATTCGTGGGCAATGGAAGTTTGGAAATAGAATCAACTTTAACCTTATATACTTCCAAGCCCCTTTTAGACAACATTTCCAAGTATAATGCTTTTTTGTACCATGAAGTGGCTTTTCTTCCAACTGAGGACTAAACCAGTCTCCTTACATCTCTTCAGCACATTCTCTAAGTGCAGGAGACACTAGTCGAAAGACGAGCCGCAAATGGAAAAGTCATCCATAAAAACCTCGACGCACTCGTCAATCATGTTCAAGAAAATGGACATCATACATCGTTGGAAAGTTGTAGGGGCATTACATAATCAAAACGGCATACGCCTGAACGCAAAAGTGCCATAAGGACTAGTGAAAGTTGTCTTATCCTGATCATCAGGGAAGACTGTAACCTGGTTGTACCCAGAATATCCATCTAAAAAGCAGAAATACTTGTTCCCTGCCAATCTCTCAAGGATCTGATCAATAAAGGGCAAGGGGAAGTGATCCTTCTGGGTAGCGGTGTTCAGTTTACGGTAGTCAATACAGACCCTTCAACCAGTTGAGGGTCTGGTTACCACTTATTCATCCTGGTCATTTGTTTCTACCGTGAAGTCTGCCTTCTTTGGTACCACATGGATTGGACTAACCCATTTGCTATCTACAATGGGATAAATGATCCCAGCATCCAACCACTTCAGAATCTCCTTTTTAACCACCTCTCTTATGTTGGGGTTAAGACATCTCTGCATGTCTCGAAAGGGTTTGATGAAATCATCAGTATAAATGTGATGCATGCAAAGCGTAGAGTCTATACCCTTAATATCAGCAATCGTCCAAGCTATGGCTTCCTTGTGCCTTGATAAGTAGTCTAGTAAAGCTCCCTCTTGCACTTCAGATAGTGCAGATGAGATGATTACAGGGAGTGTATCATTTGGCCCAAGGAATACATACTTGAGAAGGTCAAGGAGGGATTTCAGCTCAAGGTCGGGGGCTTGTATGGTTGAGGGTTTCAAAATAGAAGTCCCCATCTCGGGTAGCAGATCTACCTTAGGCAGACATGATGGGGAAAGAGACTCAGTAGAAACTCCAAGCAATTCCTCAAGTTCTAGCACATCCCCTTCACATTCCTCCAAGAGATAGGAATGCTCATTTAGCATTACATGCTGAAGGGGGTCATCACATAAAATTGTAGGAGTTGTCTCTTCAATCAGATCATCTACCACCTCAACTTGGGAACAATCCTTAAATCCAGCTTGTTTATAAGCATCAAACACATTCAACAGAATTTTCCTGTTCCCAAAGCCCATTTTTATCTCCCCAGTGTGACAATTAATTGAAGCATTAGAAGTCGCAAGAAAAGGGCGGCCCAAGATGATAGAGGGCTTGTTTGGTTTGTTGGTAGGGTCAGCGTCCAGTACTAGAAAGTCAACAGGGAAAAAGAAATCCTCCACTCTTACGAGGATATCTTCTAGCAGGCCCCGTGGTGTCTTCAAAGAATGATCTGCAACTTGGAGGATTACAGGGGAAGGCTTCATATTGCCTCCTCCAAGTTGTTCATATAAATAGCTCGGAAGAATGTTTAACCCTGCACCCAGATCAAGCAGAGCCTCGTCTATTTGTAAGTCGCCAACGACCATTGAGATGTATGGGGCTCCTGGGTCTTTAAGTTTTGGGGGTATCCCATGTTGTATAATTGAGCTAATAGAATCAGGCAGGACAACCTTTGATTGGACCTGTTTCCTTGATTACCGCTTTTACGTACATAGGTCCTTAAGAAAGCGGGCATAGGACGGAATCTGCCTGATATCTTCAAGCAAGGGCAGGTTAATCTGCACTTGTTTGAAAGACTCCATTATTTCGTCCATCCTATCTTTGGCTCCAGATGAGCCAGCAAAAGTCTGTCCAGAGTCAGATAAGTGCTCTGGAAAGGGCACTCTCGGTCTCTGGGTGGAAGGGTTGTCATGTTGGGTAAGTGGGGGAACAGGGACAACCTCTTCCGGTGAGGTGATTTCAAATGGAGAAGAGTTGGGCTGCTCTTCTCCAATGAGGTCGAAAGTTGGTGTGGATGTTTTTTCAGAAGGTGGGATTATAGGAGCATCAGGTTTGAAAATTTCTTTCCCACTCCTTAGAATAGTCATTGCCTAGGCTTTTTCCCTAAAAACAATCCCTTTCCCTTTAGGGTTCTCAGATGAACTGGGAAGCTTCCCAGTCTCTCTTTTACTCATGGCCTCGACAAGGTATCCAATTTGTGATTTCATCTCATTGATTGCCTTGTCATGAGATTGGATGATCATGGTTTGATTATCTTGCATGGTTTTCAGCATGGCTTTAAGCTTATCCATCTCAGAAGTCTTGGATGGTTGGGAAGGCATAGGAGGTTGATTATACTGTTGAGTCTGAAAGGGTTGGGGTCTGCAATTCCTTGAATTAGAGACATTCCCTTGTCTCCATGAAAAATTGGGGTGGTTCCTCCATCCCTCATTATAAGTATTGGAAAAAGGGTCATTACGAGGTCTGGGTCGGAACCCTTGGTTGGCATTCAGGTCCACCTGTACAAGGTCAGGGAATTGGGAGGCCAAATTACAATCCACAGTAGCGTGCGTATTGCCATTGCAAATGGAGCATTCAGAAGCTTGGGAAGCAGATGCTAAGGTTTGTCATAAGCCTTTCCTTGTTTTGGTTCAACAATTGAATCTGGAAGGCCAAATTCTGGGTATCCCTAGCCTCATCTGCCTCAATCTTTCGCTGCATAAGAGTGGGTTTCCTATCTAAATAGGCAAAATTTAAATGGATAGAATTTTCACTCAAGGTCTCAAAAAGATCCTAAGCCTCATCTTCAATTTTTGTAAGAAAGATTCTTGCACAGGCTCCATCCACTGTTTGCCTGTGCTTGTCATTTAATCCAATGTAGAACCTTTCTACAAGTTGCCATCTTGGCACTTGATGATGGGGACATAAGCGTAACAAATCTTTGAAGCATTTCCATGCATCATGAAATTGTTCTCCATCTTGTTGAGCAAAACCTATGATTTCCCTCCTGGAGTGATTAGTCTTGCTCATGGGGAAGTATTTTTTCAAAAACTCTCCTTTCAAGGCATCCCAAGTATGCACTCTACCATCTAGAGTGTGATACCAATGCTTCGTCTTATCCTTGAGGGAGAAAGGAAAGAGGGTTCGCATTTGGGTGTCATTAGTAACACCCTGCAATCTCACCGTGGAACAGACCTCGGTGAATTCCTCAAGATGCCTGTAGGGGTCTTCCCTAGAAGTACCATAGAATGAGGGCAACAGAGATATGGTACTACTCTTGATCTCATATGGATTATCCCCCCCAGGTCTTCTCAGTGTATGGCCAGGTTGGTTGGTAGGGATAAAATAATCTCTCAAAGATCGTTGGTTTTCCACAATTCTATTCTCTCCTTTCTCGGCGATCTCTCTTTTCTCTTGGTTGGCTTTCCTAAGGATTCTTTCAGGTTCTGAATTAAACACAAGTTGTCTCCTCAGAGATCGCCTACCAAGCATACACAAACAAACACGATTCAAAAGGGCTTTTGTGTCTTTAATCAATTAAGGCCTTTGAGATTTTAGTCCAGTTGTAGATGACAATACAAATTGCCCAAACAATTACGTGCCTATTGTCGACCTACGAAATGCCTTAATGAAGACCTAATTGGAACTTAAGTGCTCTGCCCTAAAGTTCAAATAGTAAAGTACTCCAAGGACGGAAGATTAAGGGATGCAAGTAGGCCTAAGCCTTCCTTTGAAGCTGTGCTTTCGTGGTGCTTCTTAACTACCCTCAAAAATCCGTGACGGGGTATCCCCCTCCTTGAAGTTACAAACCTTTAAGCTTAAGTTTCAAGTACTTTGGTATCCAATGATAGGAGAGTTCTTTCCTAGCAGCTCAAAAACCTAGGAGTGTCTAAATGCGTGCTTTGGTGCAAGGATCAAACAAGTGTGCATACACCAAAAAAGTTTGAATTTTTGAATCGCAGCACAATGTCTCAAATCAACTCCTTGGGTTTTATATGTTCTATTGATTAGTCCTTTTTTAGAAAATGTGACCACTTGTTAAATCATTTCAAAACAACTTATGTGGTCTTGGAATTAAATTCAAAATGCAATGTGTGATCAGAATATGGATGCAAAGTAAGAGAATGTGTACCCTGCTCCCAACAATCAACGATGTTAGAATGCACGCAATGCAGAGAAATAAATCTAGAGGCTGCTCATACAGACTTGAATGGTTTGTCCTAGGGGCAGGTAGCTTCTAGTAGGTAGCTCATTTTTTTTTTTTTTAACTACTTATGCACAATCAAGAAGAAAAAAAATAAAATCAATCCACAAAAGAAAGTAAAAACCTAAATCTAAAGAAAAAGAGAACAGACTCCCAAAAATTACCCAACATGAACCTAAAACAAAATCGGGGAACAAACCCCTAAAACTGTACCCCAGAGCAAGGGTTCCAAACCAAATGTATGTGAAGTCTGAGCTAAATATAAACTAATCTAATATACTATCTATTCTGTCTATTCGGAATGGAGGAGTTGATGCTTACAGCTTCCTCAAAAATGCTCTTTCGAATTATGGCTCAAGGTCCACCTCAGTTGTGCGCACGACGGCTATGTTGCTTCTAATGTGTGGCCAACGAATGGTGTCGAGGGTCGCCTGATCTCTGAAGCTGGTGCGGAAATATGTAGAAGGTATGTGTACTGTTTGGAGTTCGTAGAGCGCTTGTTTGATAGGAAAAGCGTCGTAGTATAGTGCGCAATACAATCAAACAAAAGTATTTATAAAAAGATAACGAGACTTGAGTCCCGGTTGTTCATCTCTGGGAGGCGTTTATGTAAATATGAAATCGATCTCTTTTTCGCTCTACTTAAAATTGCATGGCGGTTTATGGTTATTACGTATTTAAGCACGACATGCTTAGTTGTAAGAATATCAGAAGTTAAAAGCAGGCAACTTTAATCACACTAAATATATTGCAATGAGCTCATGGTGATTCTCAACACATAGACATATATATATATATAGAAAAATTTCTTTCATTCATTCAAGAGAGTGTTTGCAACATGGAACTAGAGGAAAGCTTATAGAGGAAAGCTTAAAAACATCAATCTAGCTAACAGAAAATGATCGCATACATGAATCTATGGGGGGATTTTGCATGCATCATTGGGGGAGAGTAAAGAGCTACACTACTAAGCAGTAAATAAAAGTATGTAAACTATGAAGAACTAGCTACTAATCTAGCAGAAATAAGGGCATTCGGAGGTGGGCTCCGATGGCTTTTGAATGGTTGAGAGGAGGGGCGGCCAATGGTGCTGAGGTCGGCCTTTGGAGAGAGGTTGGAGAGGTGATCTAGCATCCTGGAGTGGAGATGGTGGTAGCCATGGTGAGCAACTCGTGGAGGTGGAGTGGAAGTGAATGTAGCTAACCTAAATGGAAGTGAATAATGCCAAGAGATGGATGGGTGTAAATGGCCACCCATTAGGTCTTTTTATAGACCTAAGAGAAGCTCTCTATAGAATTATGGAATTCTCTAGAGAGGCCTATGGTGGGAGCTCGTGGGAGAGTGCGAGAGAGAGGATGGATGGTGATTTTTAGATCCACCAAATGTGGATCTAAAAATTGAATGGCTCTTGGTTGCTAATTTTAGCAACCAAGGCAACAACACATGGTAGAGAGTTCTAGAGAACTCTAGGCTAGATATTTTCGTGTGGATGGTGTGTGTGGGTGTGTGTGGGTCGAAACTGATTAGGTTAGGTTCTAGTGGGTTTAGGTCAAGGTAGGTTTCAAATTAGGGTTGTAAACCCTAATTTACTAAGGTAAAGTGTAATTAAACTTAATACAAGTTTAATTGGGTGTGTGGAAACCTAATTGAGAGTAAAATAACTCAATTAAGTTAGGTCTAGGTCAATTGGACTCTCACTGAATCCAATTGGATAGTGTGTGCTGAGATCAGGGCTCAATTGGACTCAATGAGTCCAATTGAATAAGCTGATGGAATTGACTAAGATCTAAGTCAATTAGGTTTAGTGAGGACCTAATTAGGTCCTTAGGGAGGTCTAGAGGTGATGTACTAGGGTTAGGGTACCTTAATTTAGGTTCCTATGGGGTTGGAATTGGGTTTAGGGATCTAGAGATCCAAGATCAAGGCTTGAATCTCAAAACAGGAACTTGAGAGCAGTTCTAGATGTCTAATAAAAGTGTCAGACGTCTTATATTGAAAAATTAGAAGTCCAGACTTGTTGTTTGTACGTCTAATTAGAGTCAGGAGGGTTTTATAAGTTTTGTCTTGCCTATTCTGCAGAAATTGGATGTCTGACCAAGTGTCTAGACATCCAATAACACTACAGAAGTGAGTTTAAGGTGTGCGGGAGTTGGCTAAGGGTTCTGGACATCCTATAACTTATCTGGACATCCAGATAGAGGTTGGAATTAGGGTTTTAAGGTTTCCTAGGGTGCGGTGACCTAATCTAAGGGTGGCTAAGGCTTGGGAAAGTTTGTAGGCTATCCTAGGGCAAGGATGGTCCTAAGTTCTTCATATTTTACTGCTTTATTCCTACTTAATAGAATAACATACCTTAACTCCTTTATATTATTATCTATTACATCTAATCTTGGTCTTTCGCTCTAGCTCTGCTACAACACCAGTTATTCCAACTTCAGATCTAGCTTCCGATCTACCTTCTGGTCAGCTTATTACCTGTAATTGTCATAATGCATTTAATTAGTACATCATAGCATTATTTTATGCATAGCTTAAAGAAAGCAGTAAAGATGCAAATAATTCTTATGCATGCATGAATTATCCTAACTTATGTTAAGTCCTAGCCTAATTTTGGTCAATTAAGACCTATGATTGCTGCGCAAACATATACCTCGCACCAAAACGATCGGAGTTAAAAATGCCTCAAAAATAATGTGTGAACAAATAAATAGATAAATGCGAGTCTAACAAGCCTGTTGCCTCTCCGACAACGGTGCAATTTGACGTGTTGATTTTCCACTTTCGATTAAGTTTCGCACATGAAATAACGTGTTGTAGTATGCAAGTGGTGGAAAAATTGACTAATCAACAATTAAAATAACCACTCAATTAGGAGAGGGTCGTATCCACAGGAAGCAGTGGCCTATTTGAACTTGTTAATATCAAAAATGAATGTTCACTATTGATTTTATCAATAAATCAAGCCAAATCTGCCTTTAAATCAAGAAACCAATAGGAGATCATTCTGAAAGTCTTTATGAGAAATAATAGGGATGTGCTCATAAATATGCCACATTAAATTATTAATAACTCATAAATAAGTGTTTGGAAATGGCATGAAATCGTAAATTCTAATACCCTCTTCACTGTAGCAAAACAGGGGAGTGGCTTCTTCCTTGCACGCGCGGAGGAAGGAGAGCTGAATGGTGAGGCTGCAGTTGGAGGTCGAGTGGGTTGAGAGCTATATGGCATGGTGGTCTCGTGGCCAATAGTGGCTGGAGGTGGTGGCGGCGAGGAGGAGATGGCTATAGGTGCCACCGTTGGGCGTTCCAGCTGTTGCTGCTAGAGGCTGCAGGCCGATGCTGCAGGTGACGCACAGGGGCGTGCGGTGAGGATGGCGAGGATGCAGCGTGCTCTGCGCGCTGGCAGCGTTGCTACTAGGAGGCGCGGAGGCTGTTGCTGCGGGCGATGAGGCCGCATTCACTGCTGGAGGTGCGCTGGCTGCAGGTGCTGGAGTTGCGAGGGTGACAGAGGCGCTGAAGGGGCGAGCGCGCGCAGGTCACGCACGCGCGGGGGAGAAGGCGCACCTGTTGCTGTGCACGTGGAGGGGAGGCGAGCTGGGTGCGCGTGGGCACGTGCGGGTGCGCGCTCTGTAGCATGTGGGCCGTGTGGCGAGGGTGCACGGTTGTTGAGCGCTGGTGGCTGTGGTGCATGGGTGGAGGTTGCAGCTGTTGTTGCTGCACGCTATAGGCATGCTGGCCGAAGGCACGTTGGTCACGCGGGTGTGTGGTGGGCTCAGCTGCAGGTGGCAGCTGCTGCTGGTGTGGATGGTGATGGGTTTTGTTGAGGTGGAGGGGAAACAGAGCTAGAAGAAATAAGAAGACAGAAGAAGATATGGGAGGTCAGGCACACGCTTGCGGGTGAGGAACTGAAGGTGGTTGCTGGCGGTGGTTGCGTGGCCTTCAGGCACACGCTTGCGGTAAGCTGCACAAGCCACTGATGGCGCGACGGTCTGTCACCCCGCCTGCCTGCAGTGGTGTGGACTTGTGCTCGCGGTAGGAGGCCGGTGGTGGTGGAATGGAAAAGCTCTAACGCTCTGTGCAGTGCTGGATCGGAATGGTGGTGGCCTACCTTCTGATGATGCAGCTGTCTTCTTTTATGCTACAGGAGGAGGCACACAGGTAAATGTTGGTGAAGCAATGATATTGTGGGGCGTATGGATCCACAATTGTCGCTGGCACAACTCTCCTGCATGCATCCATTGGAGAAGAAGAAAGAAATAAATAAAATAAAGAAATGATGGGTTATTTATGTACAAACCCTTAACTTCTATGTTAAACACTAATTATAATGCAGCCTATTTCAATGCATGATATTCTAAATGATATTATCAATGCATGTAATGCATGAAATGCATGAGATTTAATGTTATCCTATTTATATATTAATGTATGCTATATAAATGTATATGTTAACTTAATGTCTAGGCATTAAAATACATACTTAGCCCACAAATATGGGCTCATCAAGCTCCTTCACACTTGTATCCATTTTCATTTATCCTGAAAACTTAAACTCAATGCAAATGTTAAATAACAAGTGTTTTGTTATCATTAAAATTAATGATTATGGTGCCCTTGCACCAACATGTACCGGGTTCACAGGTTAGATCTCGGCTAAGTAGTAGAATCAATGTGATAGTGCGCCTTAAGTTAAGAATTGTTGGTGTGCGGTGTGTATATTTTAGATAATTCCCACAATTAGATTTTTTTTTTTTAAATTGATGCAGGTGGGTGAGGTGGGTGGAGTGGTAATTAAACAACCAAGTTTAACCTAGGGTTTACGTAAACACCTAAAACAATTTGGGTTTGATTTAGTAGTATTGTGAAAAGGAAATCTTGGGTGTGGGGGTGAGGGTAAACTTACATAACCTTCATCTGCACTCTACTCCAATCTAACTGCTTTGGCCTGCCTCAGAAAAGTACCTGCAATCACAACAAGAAAGGAGAAAAGTGAGATAAAAGTTAAGTAAACTGGGAAATGCAGGAAAAATCAAAGAGTGTTACCTCCCTGGCAACGGTGCCAAAATGATGAGAAGAAAATCATGCGAAGAAAAGTCAGAGTTTGGAAAGCTTAAGTCGTTGCAAATTCGTAAGAAAATCTGCTCGTCAGATAATATTTATAATTGAAACTCGAGGTGAGTCCCAGGTCGAACACGGGGAGGTGAACGTTGATTTACAAGAATCCACGTTTGCTTTATTTGTTTTTGGTGTTTTTCTTTTTTTTTTGTATTTTTATAAAGTAAGAGATCAGGTCAAAATATCTAGCTAATCTACTTGCAAAATAAGAGAGGGAAAGAGAGACAGAAAGAAAGAGAGAGACAAATATTATATAGGTAAAATTTTCATTACACTAATTGAGGAAAATAAAACTACACTAGAAAGTAGTAAATGATAGAGGGGTGAGAGAAATCTTCCTTGACGGTTACTTGGAGGACAACTCGCTTTGATGGTGCCTCGAACGAAGGTGGTGAGAGGTTAGGCAAAGAAGAATGGAGCAGGAGGAAGGAGGATGGGGCAGGACAGCGTCGCGGCGAGGATCCGCTTCCTAAACATGGTGAGAAGATGACCACGGGATGCTCCATAAACAGGGGTGAAAGAGCGAGAAAAATTATTTTTACAAACTCTAGTGGAGCATCCTAGGCTTGGGATAAGCTCCTAGAGCTTTGGAAGAGGTGTGGAGAAAGTAGGAAGGGATGGTTTGCAAATTGTGGGTGTATGGGGTATTTATAGGGTGGAGAAAGGGTAAAAAGAGGCATGGATGAATGATTTGGCATTTAAGGCCATGCATTACATGCGTTGCGTGCGCCATACCCGTGTACAGCCATGCACAGCTGCGTGTCACACACGCACAGCCGTGCGCATGCACTGTAGTGAGCAAGACATCTGCTCCATCGTCAGATCCCAAATGAATGGCCATGATCGTGCCTTACGCACGCTCACAAATCGCGACTCAAGCACGTGCGATCATGCGTTTCCTGCTAGGCACATTCGCGCTGCCTTGTGTCACCGCCTCTATCACTCGATGCCGATTCGTACTGCTTAATTGATTGGCACGTGCTGTTGAGGATTAAAGGGGGCATGGCGGGAGTTGAACTCGTGCCCTTTGTGCTTGAGCACTAAGCGGGACCGCTGTGCTATAGTCCCACTTGTGTCAAGTTTGCAAATTTCCTACAGCCAGTGGTAATGCGATCTTGGCCATTGGATTTTCATCTAACGACTGAGATCACATGTTGGAGGTGGCTTTGAGGAAGAAGGGTGGGCGACGTTGGGCGGTCTGGATGGTGCCACGAGGCACCATCTAGATTGTCCATCTTCTTTTGCTTGCAGAGGATGCCACGGATATCGGATAGTATTAATTTTCACGCCGTTGGGCTGTGATCATCAATCCGGATCCACTCGTACGGTTGGATTTTTCATTAGAAGATCCAAATTACGTCACCTTGCCCTTTGGCCGTTGATCCTCCTCGGACTACATATGATGCTATAAAACTTTGATCAAGGTGATTTTGGAGGCATTGGACTTCGATTGTCGTTTTGATCAAATCCGTACAGTTGGATCGTTAATCTAAGGCTCTGAAATATATCTCCTCCCCTAGCCACAAAAAGAAGAGAATTAACATGTAATTTATACAAGCTATTCTAAATACAGAATGATAGATGCTATGTAATATTTATAATCCTAAATGCATCTGTGAACTTAGGAACTTGCATAATTAGGCATTTTAACATGAATAAATGTAGGTATATTAGCACCCTCTCGTGCTCGATCTACACGAGGCCCACGGTCAAGTCCTACCCCTTCCCTCTCGACCCCTTTTAGCATGTCTCCCTTGTCTGCCTTCAGCACCGCGAGTCCATCCTTGTGTCTGCCACACCTCCACCGAGAAGACTGTCATTGTCGAGTATGCCATCGCCATCTTCTTACACGATTGCAAGCTCGTCATCTACACCTCCCTGCTCAAGGCCCTTAGCAACCACAGTTCCGCGAGCCCTCTCGGACTTCCATGGCAAGAGCGCCTTCCTCGTCAAGGTTGTGACCCCCATATACTAAACCATCTCCATTGACTGGGGCACTTAGTACAAGCTCCTTGTCTCCGGCCAGACCAAGCTCTGCGTCGTCAAGATTCCGAGGCCACGTCAAATTTGGCTTCTTTCGCTAAGGAGGAAGACAAGGAGGATGCGAGCATAGATTGTGGAGAGTGAGTATTTCGAATGAGGGATTTTGCTGACCTAAACCTTAATTTTTCTATATATTTTGTAATTACGTAAATATCCTCTCAATATTTTCTTCATTAACAAAAATATCCCTAACATAATAGTTATTATAATTTAACCAAACGATGGACTATTGGAAGGGTGATTTTGTTAACGGAGGGAAGATTCGAGAGGTATTTACGTAATTACAAAAATTACGGAGGTATAGACATAATATCTAATTATTATATATATATATCTTTTTAAAATTAAGATCCAAAATTTAATTCATTTTGATGGCAAAGTCAAATGGTGACAAGATTTTCCACTCGTCGACATCATCATCATCATCATAATCATCGTCATCACCGGTGAATGCTCTATCTATTGGAATAGGTAGACCATTGATGAAGACCCACCAACCTATGAGTGGAGATTATTGCAATGGATGGGAACGGATGGTTTCTAAATTTGCATGCTATCCCCTCTTTCCTAGCGTGTTCCGTCTAAATTCCCCATGATTGGTTACTATATTAACGAGGGACAGTGACAAAAAAAGGATGACTCGCATCCACCGTAAGGCTGAGTCAGAAGCGTTCCCAAGATGCTTTGCTGTCCTCGCTAAACTCGCGGGGCGTTTCGCCGTTTAAAATAAGCCCCTCATACATAAACTACTAAATTCAGTTACTTACCTCATCCTCTCTACCACCCACTGACAACAGTCCATTGGTGATCCTTCCAATCCTCTCCCCGCTGCCGTTATAAATACCCATTCCCCCTTTGGCATCTCCTCCCCCCCCCCACCCCCCCCACCTTCGTTTGTTTTTTTTTGGCTCAAGATGACGGTTACTGTCGAGCAGCCTGTTGTTCAAGGTGTGTCCTTTATTTCTGATTTGATTTGATGCCAATTGGGTTCTTCTTCTTCCTCCTCTTCCTGTTCCTCTGCCTCTTCTTTTTTCGTATTCCCTTTTTTCTTCCTTCTATGTATACAAAGGTGAGTTGTATCGGCGTTTAATTGTGGATCATTGCTTGCCACTATATATATATATATATATATATATATATATATATATATAGGATCTGATGGAGGAGTGAGGCAAAATCAACAGGAGGAAGTGAAGGAATTAGCTCTTGACGGTGGCTTTGTTGTTCCCGATAAGAATGCATTCGGCCACACTTTCAGGTTTCATCTAATTAATTGACATGCTCATGTTTTTTTTTGTATTTTATCTCTTTTTTGTTTTTTTATTTGGGGAAATGCGTGACACCTTTTCAGGAAAAAAAGGAGGTGCCGTCCTCAAAAAAAGAAAAAAAAATGGATGACTCCGTTTTAGCGTGTATAGCATTATGTATTTATCCTGTATACGTCCAAGAATCATGGAGGTGGCCATCGAATACTAAATTTCAAAAGAACAGTCCATTCTGTCGATTGAACCAGGATATATACACTATGTGTGGGGGCCCTATATTAAAATAAACAGGCTGATTCCATAGGAGAGAAGAAAAAAAAAAATAATAATAATAAAACACAAGCATGTATTCTACAGAATAATCCTGATAAATTTTGAGGAAAAAATTGTCTACATATAGACTGACGTAGGGACAGTCTGAAGCAATGATATTCATGTATAAAAATATTCTCGACATAGATCGATAGTCACGGAGAAAACAGAGATAAAATATTTAAACAGAGTACCGGGCAGTTCATAAACAAAATTAACAAAATCATTTTGTAAGTTATGAGCGACACGTTTCGATTTGCGCCCCTTCCAAATTACATTCTCTCTCTGTTTTTCTATTTTTGTTTTGTTTCTTTGCTTTACTGTTCCAATATTTATGCAAGCATATGAAAAATGGCAGGGACTATGATGTGTCATCTGAGAGGAAGGACGGTGTTGAGGAATTCTACAGGACGAACCACATTCACCAAACCTACGATTTCGTAAGTTTCGACCGTAAATAATTTCATTCCATATATCTCTGTGAGTCAAAAGAGAAGAAAAGGAGAGAAGAGAAGAATAATTAGGACAAATATATATATGGACAGGTAAAGACGATGAGGGAGGAGTATGGGAAGCGCAGCGGAGTGGAGATGAGCATATGGGAGTGCTGCGAGCTATTGAATGAGTTCGTTGACGAGAGCGATCCCGACCTCGATGAGCCGCAGATTGAGCACTTGCTTCAGACCGCTGAAGCAATAAGGAGGGATTACCCTGATGAGGATTGGTTGCATCTCACCGGGTTGATCCACGATCTTGGGAAGGTCCTTCTGCATCCAAGCTTTGGCAAGCTTCCCCAGTGGGCTGTTGTTGGTGACACTTTCCCCGTTGGCTGTGCTTTTCATGAATCCATTGTTCATCACAAGGTGTGTATATATATATATCCCATCCATCTATGATCCATAATTTATAGATATTGTAAAAGTATGGTAATGTTATGGGTGTTCGTTCTAAGTTTTTTGACATTTGATATTGGATATGTATTCAGTATTTCAAGGAGAATCCAGACTACAATAATCCTTCCTTAAACACCAAACTGGGAGTTTACAGTGAAGGGTGTGGCCTCGACAAAGTTCTCATGTCATGGGGACATGATGAGTACATGTACTTGGTAATCACCTCACCCTTTATTCATTAGTTAGTGAGTATATGGTAATTTTTAGCAATTTCCCATCTTTTGACAATCGGTAAATGCGCAATAGGTGGCTAAGGAGAACAAGACCACGCTACCTTCCGCTGGTTTATTCGTCGTCCGATTCCACTCCTTCTATGGTATGTTTTGATCAACAGCATACTCTTTCATGGTTTGACACATGTATGTATGTATGTATTTACTCCCTGAATTGCTTTTCAGCACTGCACAGATCTGGAGCATATGACCATCTCGTGAATGATGAGGATAGGGAGAATTTGAAGTGGCTTAAAATATTCAAGTGAGTTATGATTACCGGAAAATCCATGGCTAGCTAATCGTAGGGACAATTTGTAATTAGTTTGTATGAATGTTGTGCAGCAAATACGATCTGTACAGCAAGAGCAAAGTGAGAGTGGATGTTGAGAAGGTGAAGCCATATTACTTATCTTTGATCGAGAAGGTGTGTAGTAGTACTGGTTTTTAGTTGATGCATGCTTGCCCCCTTGATATAAATAAAAGTGTTGGTTATCTTGTTTTAACATTCCTGTCAAATTTTTTATTCTTCTGTGTGCAGTACTTCCCTGCGAAGCTGAGGTGGTGAAGCTGTTGGGTAATTCAACGGACGATGGGCTGCTCAAAACTTCCTATAGTTGTAACAAGTATTTCCTGGAATAATGTAATACGTGTCTTGGGCAATATCTACCACTATGTTTATCGAGCAATAATTTGTGATTGTTTTCTTCAGAGTCCTCGCCATGGATGCTATTCTCGCGATTCCCTTTCAATCCGTACGGGTAGCGGAACTGAAAGTTTTGCGATAATTTCTTTGTTTCTTGAGGTCTGGAATGATAATGAACAAAAATATTTAGGAGCTAAAATCCAGGTATCCTTCCGCGGTTCTGCAATGTGAGAGAACGGACATGTAACTAACAGACATTTACGTGTTTCGCACATCATGTTCCGCCCATGGAAAACGTGGAAATAACCGTGGCATATGTAAGGGTCCATTTTCAAGGGAAGAATTTATCCTACGTTTCGGTCTTAACAAGTTAGGATACGTAAAACACTATGTGGGGGTTAGCTCTCCTACAAAAAAAATCATCAAATTATCAAACATTAAATCATCCCATCCAAATTGCACCTCCTTCGACCAAATCATTCTAACTACAAATAAAAATAAATTCTCCTAATTTATCATCAAATCAATTATCAAATCTTCATCCACTTACTCATTTCTACTACATATAAATAAAAATAAAAGATCAATAATAATATATTAGCTTAATTATCACAAATACTTACTAACCATCCTCTTATCGACCCACTTAACCCTCCTTAAATTGATAAATTTATGATATTACCTAACACCATAGATGCAATGGAAGCAGAAGCATTGGACGTCAAGGTCGATAACTCCTCTTCTTCCGTCCCTCTAAATGCTTATGCTTTGATAGAGAACACAACAGGGTATACAAACCTTTTGATGATTGATTTTATGTGTTAGAAATGAGGGTATGAATGATGTCTTATATTTATAGAAGTAATATGTGTCTTCCATCAAAGGACACACATATCCATTAACTTTCTTCGTGGTGTTAAGGGTTGTCATTTCAATGAATGGGCCACCAAACACACCCTTTGATGGGTGTGGTTCTAACGTTCTCTCATTTGACTCATGAATTGTTATAATATGAAAGTTCTCGTAGGAATGTTCAGCTTAATTATAAAAACCCATAACATGAATAATGGAAATATATGTCTTTAGAGCAAACACTCTCTTCCGTGTCTTACAATGCCATCAATTGATATGATTAAGCTTTTCTTTATGTAATAACCACCAAGGGCTCTTACAGGCCCAAACTTTCTATCTGTTATTATCTTTATCCATATGCATGCCCTAATGGAAATAACAAACTCTTACCAGGATTATCATACCAAAACTTTGATGATATCTAACATGGATGCAACAATTGTTACAATAACCATAAGGAATGTACAGGGCCCAATTACATACTTGTTCTTCAAATACATTAGGCGACGATTCATTAGTCAAGGGATTTACTAACTTGTATTTAGTTCCTATATATTCAATTAACACTAGATGATCTTTGGTGTTCTCACTTACAACAAGATACTTCATATCATTCCTCATACTTGCTCGGGTATATTTGTTGTTGTCTGTGAAGAATATAACTGAATTATCACAATATATTTTAAATGACTTTGATATGGAATCAACCACTTTAAGCTCTACGATAAAATTTTTCAATTGAAGTGTCTATGTAGTGGCCTCATGGCAAGCAGCAAACTTCGCATCCATGGTGTTAGATGTGACGATGCTTTACTTCACACCTCCATGAGATATCACCTCCCACTAATAGAAAGATAAAATAAGAAGTGATTTTTTGTCTTCCCTATTCCCAGCATAATAAGCATTTGAGTATCTAGTCACTTCCAAGGAATTGCTTAGAAGTAAGCATCAAATCCTTGTTTCCTTGTCGATAACCCAAGACCTTTTTTGTTGCCATCCAATGGTCTATGCCTGGATTATTTTGATATCTACCTAGTAATCCAACAATAAAGTATTTGTCGAGGCTTATGCATATTTGTGCACACATTAAGCTCCCAACTAAAGATGCATATGGGATTCCTTTCATCTATTTTCTCTCAAGATCATTCATAGGGGTTCGAGCTTTATAAATCTTATCCCCTTTAGTCGTTGGTGCTAAAGTTGGTGAGCAATATTTCATGTCAAATCTTTCTAATACCTTTCAATGTAGTCTTTTTGAGATAGTCCAATGATGGCATTGCCATCATCCTCTATATATAACCTAATTTGGCTAAGTTCTAAGGTTAAATTCACTTAATTAATACATTAAAAGAGAATAACTCAAGCATGGCTGAAGAGAGATGAACTAATAAAAATAGGGGTTAATTCTGCATTTTCACAAACAATTATAAATGCAGAATAGCTGGAGGGAAAACTTATGATTAATCAAAGGTCAAGTGAACTTAAATTTTCTAAAAGTGGGTTGATACTGAGTAATTTAGGATTTTCATTTAAATTAAGTGTTAACCCTTAATTAAACTGGCTAATTTCGACCTTGCTTTAATAAAAATAGTTTTGATGGAAATAAATGTAATATAAATCTTCTAAAAATCAATTAAAAATATTTTATAAGGTTTGGAACAGTCAATTTGACAATCGGAACTTGTTTCGACCTAAACAGAATTATAGGTGGGAATTTGGTACATTTTGGGCTAAATGTGATTTAACCATGTAAACATCATCAAAACATAAAATTCAAGTCACCATTGAATTCTTTAGGCCTAAATTAGGCTAGCATAAAAATTTGGGCTCATTTGGACTTCATCTTGGTTAGCTTTGCAATTTGACCCTCAATTCCTTATTTTATTACAAAAGACCCCCAAACTTTTGATATTTCTTGCAAAGAGGCCCCTACCAACACCTCCACCTTCCAACTCCTCATCCACTGGCCACAAAATCCGACGAGCCATTCTCGCAACCTCCGACTCTCTTTTCGCGTGCCAACAAGCTACAAATCTCCCCCACCTCATGTCGTTTCATTTCATCGAGTTTTGGGCACGTCTCCACTCCTCACTTCTTTCTGACATTGCCATCAAAGCTGACCTTGGAGCTCCTCCGTTCTTCCTCATCGTTGGTCCTCACCATCAAACGAGGGTATGGTTGTCCTCTCCTCTTCGTTGCCGTGCTTCCTGCCAACGAAGGCGATTTTGCTACGCTCCTCGTCGCTACAAACACCTCGCCGTCTTCTTCTTCTCCAATGTTCGAGGAGACTCTGACCAACATCGGCCACGCGATCCGCCCCCCTTCATCTTCTCTTAAGTAGCTTTTCTTCCTCCCCTTACTCCATAGATTAGGTTTAGGTCTTTATATCTAGGTTTCAAGCTCCACTACACCTCCCTCGCTGTCATCTTCCTTGCAGGTGGCAACCCCGCCAGCCACTCTTTGGCGAGCATGCCTCATCTCTCCATGCCTCCTCCCGTGTTGCCAACCACCCCACGAGAACCACCTCAATGAGAGGAGCAAATGCCCTCTCTCAATCGAAGGGTTCCACTCCTCCACACCTCCACCCGACCTCCACCGCTGGCCACCAACTTCATCGAGCTCGCAACACCATCTCGGGCATCAATGTGACCAACCTTTCACCCCATCAGCTTTAGCTAGTTCAATCGAAACTCCCTGACCTCTTGGTCGAGGGTTTCGACTCCTTACCGTCTCCACTCGACTCCTCCAGCCGGTCGTGCCTTTGTCATGTCCACCGGAGCTCCTCCGACCTCAAAGTAGCGATCCGCCACCACCATCACCTTCAGCAACTCGAGCCTGAGCTCGTCGACCCATTGGTTGAGGATTTTGACATGATTTCATGTAATTCGCCTCTCACCGGTTCTGCCCCACCTACAGTGTGGTCATCAGTGGTCTTACCTGTTGCCAATCGCCACTGCACCGCCGCCATCATGTCGGCCCTCCTCCAATGATCGTCCTCCACCCTTCTCCGGAGCTAGGCGACTGCTACAACGCTATTCCGACGTGTGGCCGGCGAGCCTCACCAGAGCCAAAGAAGGAGCTCGAGCTCCCCTGTGTAGGTCTTGAAGAGAAAAGGTCTAGGGACCTCTATGCAAATGAAAGAAGTTTGCAGGAACCTAAAAGTAAGGTTATAGGGGTGTAATTGCAAGAACTCAAGGACTAGTTTTTAATTTTGTGGATTTGGCTTAAGTTTTAGTTCCAATTGAATTTAATTGCATAAGTCTTGTTCAAACATAGTTGAAATTGATTATTTAGCACCTAGTTTGCCTTGACATTTACCTATTTTTAATTGAGCATAAAATGCTTGAAAATGTAATTCTCAATTGAAATAGTGAAATTGCGTGATTGATCCTTTCATTTTCGAAATAAACTTGGTAATTGAAAAAGCAAGTTCATTCAATCCAGTCCCTGAATCTAAATATGGTGAAATTTTGAATAGTGGTATTTGCGTATTTTGTTGCTCCCAGAGGCGACCTCGGGATACTTTTATTTCGAGTTATAAATTTTAAATATTCATTGCGCTTCTATCATCTATATTACAATGCATAACGATATTTAAAACACGGTAGGAGCACGTTAACATTTTGGTGCCGCTACTGGGGAGCAACGCGCGCTTACCACTATTATTGTGCATATTTTGTGAATATCTGATTTCTAACTCATTTGTCTATACTTTGATTACATATTTTCTTATGGGCCATTTTTTATTGAATTGTGCGAAGCCGCATCATTTGGGCCAACTGCTTCATCACAGGTGCAACCACGCCAGAGATAGGTAAATTTTCTTTCTTACTCTCTCTCTTTCCTTATGCATATAAGAAAAAATACACACAAAAAAATATCATCTTATCTGCTAGAAGCTACTTATCATAGGGCATCCATTCTAAGGTTGTTATTCATTTTGCTTCTAGATTTAAATATCGCATTACATTATATTGTGAGTGCTTAATACTTGTCATATTGCGATATTTTTAATCATCGGGGTTGGGTGCGATTGATGATCATTAATTGTGAATAAGTTTGAGGGTAGAAAAATAACAAAATTAGGGGTGGATCTTTTGCAATTAATTATGTGATTTTTGGGTTACCCACTTCTCGTTTGGACCCGAGTCACTTAATCAAAATAAAATTTGACTCGTTCTAGTGCCCAATAGGTCTCAAATCTAAGCGTGAAGTGCTAGTTCCACAAAACGTAACGGAAAATATCTCTACCACACTTGTGTGATTTATTTGTTCAATCCAAACTTTGGTTGAAAAGACTTAGACAAGTGTGACGTAAATAATAATTTGAACTAACACTACACTTGGACCCTAAAATCTGGTGACCTAATAATTGGATAAGATAGAGGGTGGAATAGATTAATTTTGACCTAAGTTGCATCCTTAACCCGCAGGATAGGTCAAGTTGATTTGGGTCACTCTATAACCCAATTAACTTTGACTAGGTCACAAAAAATTGAATATTCTTAATCTAAGTGAAAACCCAAGGCACTATTAGTCTCCAAAATTGGTAGAGAATAGGACCAACTCATTTGTTACTGGTCTGCTTGGACTCGTAGTGATAAGAAAAGGCAGGTTGAGGAACTCTGTAACCCATAGTGGCGCTCTACCATGTAGGGGCCTTTGTGGGGCTCTTGATGTGCATACATCTGATTAGCTTAAAAATGTTTATTTATGCATGTTCCTAGTGTCATAGAAGCATTCAGTATTATAAATATTGCATAGCATGCATCATCATGCATTTAGGTTAATTTGTATAAATTGTATAGTAATTTTTCCTTTTTGTGGCTAGGGGACATGGTGATAATTATTTGAGCCTTGGATTGAAGATCCAACTGTACAGATCTAATCAGGGTGACGATCAGAGTCCAACACCTCCAAGATCGCCTTGATCAGACTTCCGTAGCATCAGATGCAGCCTGAGGAAGATCAGAAGTCAAGGGGAAAGGTGGTACAAATCCATACCTCAAACGACAAAGCCAATTGCACAGATGGGCTTGGATCGATGATTGCAGCCAAACGGTGTGAAAATTGATCCAATCTGACAACCGTGGCATTTCCTATGAGTAAAAGAAGATGGACGTCTCAGATGGCACCATGTGGCGCCACCCAAGCTGCCAAAGTCATGGGCACTCTTCATCCTCATCAAAGATCACATGATCTCGATTGTTGGATCAAGATCCAACGATTGAGAACGTGTGGACGAGAAATTCAAAAGTGCAATAAAGGATGGCTGATAGTGCAGCAGTTAAGAACTTTGTACGCACGTAGGTCGCTTGATTAAGCCCTCTCTCCGCCACGCTCTCTCCTCGCACGTGAGAGCTCAATTCAACCGCTCAATCAGGCGCCAACAACTTAGATTGACCGATCAAATGGATGCGTGATTTGGCTCTGGATTGTACGTGCAAACATATGTGCTCTTCAGCACGTGCTCATGAGTGTTTTGGAGCATTTGATTTTGACCCAACGGTGCAAAGAGGGGCTACGTTGCCCTCTAGCAGACGAAGGTGAAGTGGCGTGATCTCGACCGTCCGATCGTGCAATCGGACGGCTGATAGCGCTTGGTGTGATGAAGTGCGCAACGGCCGAAGCTGAAGGGCGGGTGACATGGTGCAATGTACACGCTCAGATCAGCGATGCACGACGGAGATGGAGCGTGTGCCTTCAGCGCGTGCCTTCTGATGACTCTACAATTTTCACAATTAATATTATCAATTAGAGTCGATTTTGAGGGTACTTGTGCGATAATGACATATTATAATGGACTTGGGAGCATTGCATGCATATTGCATGATGTTTACATTTTAGTGACCATTTTGCAACAGGTTTCAGATGAGCAATTCAGATCGTACGGAAGGATTCAGATAGACGAATGGAGTCCAACGAACTCTAAATCACTTTGATCCGACCTCCGTAGCTCCCACAACAAGCCCGAGAAAGATCAATGGCCAGGGGCAATGTGACATCCTTACGAGCCTTGAATGAAAAATTTGACTGTACGGATGGATTCGGAGTGACGATCGTAGTCCGGCAATGTGGGAATCATCTCGATCTGAGCACCGTGACATCCTCTACAATAGAAAGAAGATGGACGGTCTAGATGGTGCCACGTGGCGCCATCCAGGCCGCCCCTCATGCCCCTAGCAGCCGTGGCCTCTTTCCTCCATCACACCTCACTCTCCATCTCAGCTGTTCATCCTTCATCCAACGACTGGAGAGGCGTGTGCGAGGAATGCTCTCCACGACAATCCAACACTTGGCACATTGGTCACAATGCCAACCCGCCACCATCGGATGCAGGTTTGAATCCTGCCGCACCTCAATTTCGCAATTGAGGCGCGGCACAGCAGGAGCAGCAACAGCGCAAGCACGCGAGCGCGTGGGGCAGCAGTGCGCGTGAGCGTGCGGAGACCAGCGAGCGCTAGTGCATGCACGCAGCACAGTGTGCGTGACACGGGCATGTGAGGCACACGCCAGTGGGGTGCATGGGCGGGGGCTATGGTGATGCTTGCGGAGGGTCTTCAGCGACGTCTTTGAATGTCGCTGTTGACCCGAGGATGAATTTGAGCCCTCTCTTCAAGTATAAAAAGGGACCTATCCCTCCCATTTGCATCCATGATCATCTACCTAAGCAACTCCACTCTCAGAGCTCCCAAGCAAGGTTGTGAAGACATCGAGCCACCGATGGAAGCTCCACCACCGTGGCTGCCTCAACACTTTCTTGTTCCTTATTCTTAGTTTAATTTTATGTGATAGTGTATTTCATTTCTTTCACTTAAGCATTCCTCTATATTTTCTGGATTACAACATTTGATAATTAATAGACTAGATCTTTTATATATTGTTCGCATATCTTATCATGGATTTCTAACCCTATCTTTTTTCTCTCTTTCTCTCTCTCTCTCCCTTTCTTTATCATTCTATCTGGTTTGCAAGTGAAACAAATGATGAATTTTTGTGACACAAAGCAAGTATTTGATCCGATTTTACGCCTCCCTGTGTTCGACACTTGGACTATTGCTTGCTCAAAATCATGTTTTAAATTGTTGCGTTGTAGTATAGTTGAAATCTCGTGAAAAACAGATAAAATTTATACTCGAAAAGGTCCGAGGTTGTTCGCTGGGAGCAAGTAGGAATTCGGTTCTCAAAATTGCAATTTAAAATAATAGAGATACGAAATTGTAATCAAAAATTGATTCAGAATAATGTAGCAATAAGATCAAATATCATACTGCAAAAAGAATGGAGTAAAATGGTGATTTGAATCACCAATTACTCCCTACAATAATGGCAAATGGAACTCAATAGTTATATATGAAATAATCTCAAATCAGCTGTCTGAATATTCAATCAGACAGCTTAAACATCTGATGATTTGATTTCTTCTTCGGCTGTGGCTCTTCTTCTCTTCCTCTCCTTTTCTTGCTCTCTCTCTTCCTTCCTTGTCTTTCTCTGCCCTTCTTGTGTGGCTCCTCTTCTTTTCTTCTTTTTATTTCTTTCTCTGCTCTTCTTCACGCAGAGGGGGAAGGATCCTTAATTTTGGCTAAGTGTCAGCCAATCTTTCTTAGAGCAAAACCCCCCCTTACCCCCGAGCACTATCCACTCTTTCTCTCCTTGGGCCATGCTCTCCCAGAGCCTCCAACATTATCGGGTTATCGGGTTTTCGGACCTAGAGCGCACCTGGGTCCAAGGCTGTGGGCATGGGTCGTAGTCGAGGAGTGCTCAGGTTAGGCGGGTTATCGAGTCATCTAGACCCACGTGTAAGGTGTCGCGAGTGAGGCCCGTAAGGGGCACGTGCGGGGACCTCACCCCCTGTGCGTGCTGAGGCGAACAACTAATGTGACAAATTCACTTTATGTAGGTGCGGGCACTCTTCAACTTCCGAGGTGGGACTAATCCCACCTCCCTTCCTCTACGTGCAACTGTAGATGCTTCTTCGTCCAATTCACGCAAGATGGCGATCAAAGGCTCCAATTACTGGTCTACTCGAACTCCTGGAGCAATTCCGTGTGAACGGGGGATGACGCCTGGAACTTGTAGGTGTTGGAGCAGCTTCAAGCTTCGCCTTGAAGCTTGCATGTTAATGGTGGTGAGGGCCAGTACCTAAAATCATCAAAACGACCTTTCAGCAACATCAAAACGTTTAGGAATGATCGCTGGAGCACGACGAACTTGCTGAGGGGGTCGGCATGGCGTGGGCGATGAAGGCTGACGGAGGCAAACTGTGCATGTGAAGGTGTGTGTGTTCGGTGGCACTGTAGGGGGGTCAATAGCTCTCAATGAGTGAGGGATTTTGATCGTCGTGATGAGGCGGAGGTGTGGAGCATGGAAGCAGTGCGTTTGGGCGAGTGTGGAAGCCGTTAGGGCTCGCTGGAGGTACGCCGGTGATGTGGAAGACGGAGGGCGTTAGGGTGTTTGCGAGGTTGAAACGGTGCTGAGAGCACTAGAGGACGAAGGGGAAAGGAGATGGTGTCGGTTGTGGTATGGCCGACGCTGGAGGAGGCTGCTTCGGTGGATAGGAAACGACGAAGAAGCAAGTGAAGGGGGCGTCGGCTGGTACAGCTCGATGCGGAGGAAGATGGGGAGGATAACTCCATCATCGGTATTGCGAACGAAGGAAGAAAAGAGGTAGGGAGGATCGTCGGACGTCGAGGAGCGATTCGGCTAAGAAAGAGGAGAGAAATTTGAGGTGTTCAAGGCCGAATTCGAGCGTGGGGAGAACGGTTTGCTCTGGAGGTCTTTTATAGACCTTTAGAGGGAGTTTTAGGATTTGGAAGCAAGCTTCCTAAGCTTGGAAAACCTCATCGGAGTTGGAAAATTTTTGATACCCTAATCTTTCATACATTCGCATGAGAGATTGGGAAAGTTTTGGGGCGTGGGAATTGGCTCAAAAGGAAGGGAATTCCTTGACGAACTTCCCTTTCAAATTTGAAAGGGATTCCTCAAGGAATCAAGGAAATCTTGCCAATTTTAGGTCGCTGGAGCTTGTAGGAATAGGATTAATGGTGGCAGGGACCTATTTGTGGAAACGATGACAAAGTTAGCGGTCTTTTTGTAAAGATTTTGAAAGTTAAGGGCATAGTGTGATCAGACAGGACCAAGTTGCAAACTAGGTCAAGACAATCTCAGATTGGGTCCAAATTTTAGTACAAACCTAATTTGGACCTAAGGAATCTAATGGTGAGGTTGGATTTTGGTTTTGATCACGTTTGATTGGGTAATTTATGCAAAAAGCCAAATTAGGGTAAATGTCTGTCTGAGACTCTACTTTGGGCTAAAACGGGTTCTGATGGTCAATTTGAAGGTACCAAACCCTAGATAATATTTTTATATGAATTTTAGAGGGTTTATGTGAATTTTATCTTGACCAGAACCTCAATTAATTAAGCGGGTCTGTTTTTAGGGTTTCAAAAGTCATTTAATTCTTAAAACATGCGAAAACCCTTTTATGTCTGTTCTAACCCACTTGTTAGCCTTTTAGGACCATTTGACCCTTAATTAACCCCTCAGAAAACCCATGGTTATACTGCATTTAAGTTATGATGGTAAAATTATAATTTTAACCCTGATTTCTTATCTTTCTCTTAGAATGTTAATGCAATGAATTATGACCTTCTGAAGGTTATGTAGGAGCAATTAAAGACTTAATCAGATCAAATTGAGCTACTTTATGGCTCATGATGGTGTTCTCATCATGTACTCACTTCCGATTATTTAAAATTGATGTCATAAGCACACTACAACGAACAATTTTACGCAAACGCGTGCAGCGAACGTCACCTTTAGCAACGTGTATTAAAAATTTAAAGATGTAAAGTGACATTTTTACCCTTGTACCTCAACTCTATAAAGGACCCTACGCCCCACATTTTTCTTCATCCCTTCATCTCTCTCCCTCTCCAAGAGCTAAGCACTCAAGTTCTAAGCTTGCTCTAGTGCTACTAGGCTACGGGAAGCTTCGCTAGAGTTAAAAATCAAAATTTTTCCACTTCTGAGCCCCTTTGAGGAGCTCTCGCCAACCATCCTCTCACCCCCATTCCGGAAGCAGATCCCATGATGTCGACACCCTACCTCATCCCTGGTTCTTCCAGATTCACCTTTCATCCTTCGTCTTCACTCTCCTTCCAGGTGTCGTCCGTCCAGCTCATCCTCCAAACAGCCGTCGAGGAGGATAACTCTCACCCCCTTATCTTTTTATCACTTTCTAGAGTAGATTTTCAGCTTTCTAGTTGTAGAAATTAGTTGTAATGACATTACCTTAGTTATAAAAAGTTATTTTCTCTCTCTCTCTAGCTCTATTGTTTATATTATAAGTAAATTAACTATTTATAATCATTGTGAATGTTTCCTTTATAAAAAAAATTACAAAAAAATATAATTGTGGATTTAGAATCGACGCAGCCTTCTCGTGTTAGACCTAGGACTCACTTTGAGTTTCGGTAAAATTATCTGATTAACGAATTTTTACGCACTACAACAATGTGTTTCAAACTCAAACTTTTACGCCTATAAAATTTTGTTCATTAGCTCTTCTTTCTTGGCTACCCAAGTAGTTCTTAGTGCAAGTGAGTTCATTGATCTAGAGTCCATCAGCCTCGACTGAGCCGTCACCCAATACTCTTTTTGGGTGCCTAATTGGGTCAAGAACACTCCAGTTCCCTCTTCTTCTCTAAATAGTGCATGTAGGATAGAGGGATCACTAAGTGTCACCTTAGTGACCTCTCCTGATATAGAGCCACATTGAGTTCATACCCTGCCACCCATCAACTTGGAATCATGACTAGACAAAGTCAACCCTGATTTGATTAGAGAATTTTTCTTCATATCCTAAATCAACTTCCATTCTTGCTTTTTGAACCTGAACTTGATTCTCCATCCTCTTGAATCAACTTCCACTCCTGCTTTCTGAACCTAAACTTGATTCTCCGTCCTTTGATCCACCACCTGACCTGATTTAGTTAATTAGAAATCAACCTGAAATCTAGGAAAAATGTCCACTAGCCCTGAACCCCGTAAGAGCATGAAGGATCGAATAATTGAGGATGCTATAAAATGTAATGAAGAATTTTTTAGAACCTCAAAACTTGTTAGCAGAAATCAGGCTAGTAAATCTAAGATTATGAACCCCATTATGAACCACATCCAAATGATTGCAACCCAGATATCAAATGGTTTAACTCGGGAAACCCTCCTAAAACAAATGAGTGTTGTGAGAAAAATTTATAGAAAAGAGGGTTTACAATATCTATCAGATCCACAATTATGCGAAAATTACCAAGATTTCATTAAACAATGTGGGGATCTGTTAGATCAATTGGAAGATTTGATTAATGAAAGATACCCTAACCCCCACTCGAAAATTGATTATGAATCTTGGGATAATTTCGAGGACAAATATGATTTTCCCGAACCTAGGTTTGAAAATGGAGGTTTCTATGTTGAATCCACAACCCAAGTAGAACCAACTGATGATTTTGAGTATAAGGAATTACCTGATATCGAAAATCAACTTTTGGGTTGGGAAGATTCCATTACAGGTGTTCTTGATTTTGAACTAACAACCGAAGATTTTGAGGTTAGTTTAACCTAACCAGAATGTCCAAACACCTGTATTAAATTTGATTTTGATTTCCTAGAGGATACGATAGCAGCATCTTATCTTGATAAGGTAGTCCTCGAATAAAATTTTGACATCCTAATTAAGCCGAATGGAGATTCTAGCAAACCAATTCCTACAATTAACCTAGAAACTAGACCTAAACCTATTTAGGATGATTATCAGGCTCAATCTAATGAGGATGAAATCTTGGATTTTAAGGATTTTGATGAGCCTATTTTTTATGAGAAAATCTCTCTAGATTCCTCTGATGAGCATAATAATTTATCCGAATTGGAACTAATTTATGATACAGAATCAGAGGAATCTGAAGAGTCAGGATTTAATTGGATCTTCCCTATATTTCTGAAACCAAGCCTATACCTGATAATGAAATCCCAATTAACTTGGCATCAGAATCTAGGTTAGACCAATTTTAGGTTGATAATTTTGTGGATTTTGATTCTTCTTGTGGTGGTGATTATAATTCTGATTCAGTTTCAGAAAAATCTTATCACCCGTATTCTTACGGATTCCCCTATGCTGATACTGATTTTGAGTATTATGCTGATTCTGGAGAATCCTTCTTCCCAGAGGACTGCAACCCAATCTATGACCTTGATGCCTATGATTCGTTCTTTGATTTTGATTCCAAGGTCATTAATTTGGATTAAAAAGTAGTTGCACCTCATGATCAAGAGATCGCCCAGGAATGGTTGCTTAAGCTTCTAAGCAACCGATCTCCGCCACATGACTCCACCAAAACCCATTTATATCTTGAATCACTTGATTCTGATCCGATGGGAGATGATTTTCCACCTCAATTTGACGATGAATGGGATATCGATCAAACTAAGAATCAACTGGAAATCATTTCTGATTCCATCAGTAGGGTTCCTATATTTTTCACAAATCCTTTATCTTTTGAGGACCCCTATGTTGAGCTGGCTAAGCCTGCGCAGCCAAATTAGCGCTTTTCATTTCTAAATGTTTCTGAATCGAACTGCACCTGGTGGGCTCCACATCTTTTGATCCACATTTTCCAACCCACCAGACTGATGGGGTTTGGTCTGCATAATCAGCCAATTAATCTAAACAAGCAACTAGTTGGACAACCAGGTTAATTATCAAGGTGTTTATTTTACAAAATTCTTCCAATTTGATTACTCTGTCATTTGACAATTTTTTGCTCAGTTGAAGGTATTAAATTCAACACCTAATGGGAGGCAACCCGGCATTTTCCAAAAACTGAGACCTTTCTTATCTTCTTTGATCAGATCATTCCTATTGCACTTTAGAGTTCCAAATTTAGGAATAGTCGACTCTTCCTCCAATGTTCGCATTGGAGCTAAAAATCGTTTGCAACAGCCATTTCTGACCCACCCACCCACCCTTATAATCCTGTTCTAAAATTATGAACTAAGCTAAATATGAACCCATCCTGTTTGCAATGGGGGCATTGCAAAACTTTGACATGGGGGGATATTAAAGTGCAATCATCTGAAATCTATGTCTGAAAGGTTCTCACAAGAAAGT
Organism: Thalassia testudinum; assembly: GCA_037157565.1. NCBI lineage: Eukaryota > Viridiplantae > Streptophyta > Magnoliopsida > Alismatales > Hydrocharitaceae > Thalassia > Thalassia testudinum. The sequence continues at coordinate 63,584,755 of JAZHRO010000025.1, read as the reverse complement.
ACATATAGTTTCTTTACAAAAAAAAGGAAAAGAAAAAAAAAAGAAAAAAGAAAAAAAGGATTTTAAGAAGAAAGGGACTAAAGCTGTACATTATTACTAAAATGGTACAAAAGGGATTTCATCTTTAACATACTTAGGATTTAGTCTGAGGATCCTTTTGTTAGACTTTTCAGGTCTAAAAATTTATATTATATCAGTTTCTCTCAAAGAACTCCTTTTTGACCCTTGATGGTTTTGAGTTCTAAAGTCTGTTTAGCAACTTGAGTAGTACTTCACTCGATTCTTGTACAAAAGCTTGAATGACTTTTGGAAACCAAGTGTCGAAATTGATACACACACAAAACCAACAATCCCAAAAAGCCAAAAAAAAAAAAATTACATAAGAAACTAATTTCTCACACTTTAGTCTTTGTGAAAGATCAAGGCAGTTGATTGGTTTGAGTTCTCGGCGTCAAAAAGGAAAAATTTGCTTTGATGACATGATGAGAATATGTCATCGCCTAGGCGCTCGCTTTGAATCTTAATCACATATCTTTATACAGAGCATATAGAGTGCATTTCGTAACTCAAGTGTCTCAAACAGTGCTATCCTGAAGCATCGGGACGTGACCTCGAGCCCACTAGGAGCACCCCTTACAACACTTTTTGTTTGGGGTTGTGAGCTTCTAGGGTGTGTCGTGGATGGTGCTCTCATGAGTGCTGGCGCCAGAGCCCCCATCGTGGATTTAGTGACGGGAATGATGATGCCGACACAACTGTATTAGGGCTGATCTGAGTCTAGGTATAGGGGAGCAAAAAAAAAAAATCATTTGTTCTTTCATATTAAATAAGTCTTTCAAAGACACCGCAAAATAAATAAAGTTGGCTAATCACAAAAGCACTGACACTTGGATTTTCGGGGTCACGCAAGTTGTGGTATGAGTTCTTAGGTCAAGGAGGCTCTAATAGCGAAAACATGTTTTGGGGCTTGTAAGAACCAAAAAAGGGTAGATTAGTTGAGTTCTTGAGTGGATACGTAGGTCTTGATTATGCTAACCTTAGGATCCAAAAGATTCATTCGGACGTCTTATCTTTAACAAAATCCCGTACTTATATTATTCTGAAGAAACAATCAAAGTCCCACATTTCTTTTAATCCCAAGAAAAAAAAAAATAAAGATGGAGGAAGAAGAGATAAATATTTTTGAATTGAATGTCAAAAATACCCTTACATTGAAAATCTGTGTTGAACTCTAAAATTTGCTAAGGGACTAGCAAATGGTACTGATGTTGACACATTTATTTAGGATAAAATGCCTATTTATGCATGTTCCTAGGCTTAGATATGTATTCCATATTATAAATATTGCATAGCATACATCATTCTGCATTTAGAGTAGTATGTATAAATTCTAGGTTAATTGCATCCTTTTATGACTAGAAGAGAAGGAGATTTATTTTAGGGCCTTGAATTGATGATTCGACCATATGGATCCGATCAAGACGATGAACAGAGTCCAACGCCTCCAAAATTGTCTTGATTGGAGTTCTGTAGCACATTATGCAATCCAAGGAAGATTAAAGGTCAAGGGGCAAGGTGGCACCAATCAGAACCTTATATGCCAAATCCGACCGCGTGAATGAATCCGGATTGACGATCGTATCTCAATGTAATGAAAATCGACCAAATCCGACATCTGTGGAGTCATCTACAAAGCATAGAAGATGGACGGATCGGATCTGTATGGTGGGATCATCAATTCGAGGCCCTGAAATAGACATCTTTCTCTCCTGGTCATAAAAGGACGTAATTAACCTAGAAGTTATACAGACTACTCTAAATGCAGAATGATGCATGCTATGCAATATTTATAATATGAATGCATATCTAAGCCTAGGTACATGCATAAGTAGGCATTTTATCCTAAATAAATGTCTACATCAAGTATGCATGGGGGTATGATGGCATCGCTATCATCCTCTATTTATAACCTAATTTAGCTAAGTTCTAAGGTTAAATTCACCTAATTAACACATTAAAAAGGTATAACTCAAGCAGGTCTAAAGAGAGGAATTGATAGAAATAGGGGTTAATTATGCAATTTTCACAAATAATTATAAATGTAGAATAGCTGGAGGGAGAACTTATGATTAATCAAAGGTTAAGTGAGCTTAAATTTCCTAAAAGTGGGTTGATGCTGAGTAATTTAGATTTTCATTCAAATTGAGTGTTAATCCTTAATTAAACTAGTTAATTTCAACCATGCTTCAATTAAAATAGTTTTGATGGAAATAAATGTAATATAAACCTTCTAAATATCAAATAAACATATTTTATAAGGTTTGGAATGGTTGATTTGACAATCGAAAGTTGTTTCGACCTAAAATAGAATTGTAGGTGGGAATTTGGTACATTTAGGGTTTAAAGGTAAATTGACCTTTAAAACATCATCAAAACTTAAAATTGAAGTCACAATTGAATTCCTTAGGCCAAAATTAGGCTACCATAAAAATTTGGGCTCATTTGGACTACATCTTGGTCAGCTTTGGAATTTGGCCTTCAATTCCTAATTTTATTGCAAAAGACCCCCTAACTTTTGATTTTTCTTGCAAAGAGGCCCCCACCAGCACCTTCTACACCTTCCACCTCATCCGCTGGCCACAAAATATGTCGAGCCATTCCCACAACCTCTGGCCCTCTCCTCATGCACCAACAAGCTATAAATCTCCCCACCTCATACTGTTTCATTTTGTCAAGTTGTGGACACGTCTCCACTCCTCTCTTCTTCCCGACATTGCCGTTGAAGCCGACCTTAGAGCTCCTCCATTCTTTCTCGTCATTGGTCCTTGCCATCAAACAAGGGCATGGTTGTCCTCCCCTCTTCGTCGCCATGCTTCTTGCCAATGAAGGCTGTTCTCCTACATTCCTCATCGCTCCAAACTCCTCGCGATCTTCTTCTTCTTCTTCAATGTCCAGCAAGAGTCTGACCAATGTCGACCACTTGATACACCCCCTTTTTTCTTCTCCTAGGTAGCTTTTCTTCCTCCCCTCACTCCATAGATTAGGTTTAGGTCATTAGATCTAGGTTTCAAGCTCAACTACACCTCCCTCGCTGTCATCTTCCTCGTGGGAGGCAACCTCGTCGACCACCTTTGGCGAGCATGACTCATCACTCCATGCCTCCTCCCACGTCGCCAAGCACCCCATGAGAATAGCCTCGATGAGAGGAGTAAAAACCCTCTCTTAATTGAAGGGTTCAACTCCTTCACGCCTCCACCTGACCTCCACTGCCGGCCACCAACTTCGTCAAGCTGGCAACAACATCTTCGACGTTAATGTGACCAACCTTTCACCCCATCTCCTTTAGCCGGTTCAAGAAAAACACCCAGACCTCTTGGTCAAGGGTTTCAACTCCTCGTTGCCTCCACTCGACTTTCGCTGGCCACGCCTTCGTCGTGTCCGTCGGAGCTCCTTTGGCCTCGAAGTAGCGATCCGCCACCACCATCACCTGGTATGACTCGAGCCTGAGCTCGTCAACCCATTGGTCGAGGATTTTGATGCGATTTCACACAATCCACCTCTCACCGGAGGCCACCAGTTCCGCCCCCTATGGCGTGGTCATTGGCGGTCTTACCCATTGCTAATCGCCACTGTGCCATCACCATCACGTCGGCCCTCCTCCAACGATTGTCCTTAGCCCTTCACCGCAGCTAGGCTACTACTGCAGCACGATTCTGACGTGTGGTCGACGAGCCTCGCCGGAGCCAAAGAAGGAGCTCGAGCTCCCCTATGCGGGTCTTGAAGAGAAAGGTCCAGGGACCTCTATGCAAATGAAAGAAGTTCATAGGGACCTAAAAGTAAGGTCATGGGGCATAATTGCAAGATCTCAAGGATTGGTTTGTACTTTTGTGGATTTGGCTTAAGTTTTAGTTCCAATTGAATTTGATTGCATAAGTCTTGTTCAAACATAGTTAAAATTGATTATTTAGTGCCTAGTTTGCCTTGACATTTTCCTACTTTTAATTGAGCATAAAATACTTGAAAATGCAATTCTCAATTGAAATAGTGAAATTGCGTGATTGATCCTTTCATTCTCAAAATAAACTTGGCAATTGAAAAAGCAAGTTCATTCAACCTAGTCCCTAAATCTAAATATGGTGAAATTTTGAATAGTGGTATTTGCCCATTTTGTTTCTCCCAGAGATGACCTCAGGATACTTTTATTTTGAGCTATAAATTTTAAATGTTCATCGTTCTTCTATTGTCTATATTGCAAAGCGAAATGATTTTTAAAACATTGTAGGAGCATGTTAACATCCAAATATTCCTTAGGATCTATCTCTATGAATCTCAATGCCTATGTGATATAATGCTTCACCCATATCCTTCATCCCAAGATTTTTAGAAAGAAATGCCTTAGCTTCACTCAATGTCCCCAAATTATTACTAGCAAGCAATGTGTCATCTACATTATAGAACTAAAAATGTATAAGAGCTCCCACTAACCTTAAGGTACATACAATTGTCAACAATGTTCTTAGTGAATCCATATAAGGTAATGACATTGTTGAACTTCATACACCATTGATGTGAAGCTTGTTTTAGTCCATATATAGATTTCCTTAATTTGCATACTAGTTCTTCTCGTTTATCCGAGATAAATCTCTCAGGTTGTTGCATTAATACCTCCTCATCCAAATCACCATTAAGAAATGTTGTTTTCACATCCATTTGATGTAGCTCTAGGTCAAAATGAGCTATCGATTCCATGATAATCCTTAATGAGAATTTCCTAGAAACAAGAGTGAAGTTCTCATGATAATTAATGCCTTCTTTTTGAGTAAATCCTTTGGCTACTAATCTTTCCCATTTGTATCTTTGCGAGAATTAGTAGCCAAAATGTACAACCCTTAGTCAATTCTCTTTGAAGGTGCAGATGTGTCTCTGGCTAGCTTGGAGGGACAACCTTATCACTGGGAGGCTACAGCAACTTAGGTTGGGGATGAAGGTCCAGACCTACGCGCTTTGCTCCGACACGGAAGACAGCATGCTCCATCTCTTAACCGCCTTCCCTTTCACGTAGGAGGTTTGTCTTGAGTTATGCGAGGAGCCCCTCCCATCATGAGAGGTCGTATGCACTACAAAAAAATTACCCTACACTAACTGTGTATCTACATACATCAAATATATGTTGATATAGGTCCTATTATACGTTACTAATAATGCATGCTACACTGTTGGGCACCTTCAAGTAAAAAAAAAGAACGATGGAGGGCAAATATGTCTTTAGATTCTTACGTTGCTAACCCTACTATTCATTTCTTTCCACCCCAACCTCTTTTCGTGCCACTCCTCCTCGACTTCAAACATGCCGACTTCGATGCCGCTTGAGCCCTTCCAAGTCTGCCCCTGATGCCCTAAACATTGTCCTTGATGCCCTAATCTCCTACTCATCCTTGAATCTTCTTCGAGAGAGTGCCGGCAACCCCTTCCCTTTCCACCTCTCTCTCTATATATTCGCTGACATTTGGTGGAGGGGGAGCGGAGTGGTGAGTTGAGATTCGAAGAAGCTTCTAGGGTTCGTGGATTGTGAGGCAATGAAGATCCCTTGAAGGTAGCACGGGGGAGCGTGGATCCCTTGAAGGCGGCATGGGGGAGTGCGGATCCATAGGCCTCTTGAGGTCGCCGTCGCATCTCAAACCCTTAGTATAAGCTTCTTGTAATTCGTTTTCCCTTGCTTCCTAACAAAGTTCTCCTCACGATCGTGCTTGTGTGTTTGAACTCACGTTTAGAGTGTTGATGTGGTGCTGGTGGCTGTGTCAAGTTGGATTAGGTCAGGTTTGGTCTGAGGTGTAAGGTTGAGTGTCCAGAGAGATGACGAGGTTCATGATGTATGACAAGTGTTGGATGTTCGGATGAGGTGTGAATATGGCCTACTATAAGGGTTAGGGCTTGTCTAGTTGTGTTAGGAGGGAGGTGTGGGATTCCCTCTTACTTGTGAAGAATGATGACCTGTTGCTTCAAAACTTGCTTAGGATGTAATGTAGGTGGAAAGGGTCCATAGTGTTGAATAGGAGGAGCTAAAGGAAAGGATGACCTGTAGTAAGGATTTCCTTTGGATGCTTTTTGAATTTTCCTTTTGAAGGATCTGGAAACAAGGAAGGAGATCGGAATTTGCGTCTGTGGGACTTTGCTAAAAAACTTGGTGTACATAGCCGAGGGTTTATACTTGTACCTTTGTAGATTGAGACAAAAGCTTCAATCATTTAAACATGATTAGGGGTTCCTTGACATTGTAGCACAAGCAGGGAAAAAATTGTATAGACTGAGGAGAAAAAGAATGGGAATGTGCATGCCAACTCTAATTTTAGCAAAAAGAAGTGGTTGCATGTAAAAGAACTGAGAAGGCTTAGGCAGAGCTCGGGGAGGTCTGATTTGGATGATGATGTGGATTCCCTACTAGGAGGGGGTGACGTAATAAATTGCGGAATAGAATATAAACAATCTCACAAAAAATTCAATCACACAATGTGCACAATTATTTTTAGGTGGAAACCCAAACCGGGTGAAAACCACCACCTAACCCTCTCGAGTTAGGATTTTCCAATCAACCAAGTTGACCAAATCCACTAAACGAATCACTTAAACGAGGGTGATTCAACCTCAATTATAACCACGCTACTTTATACGAGGGTAGCGTACCTCAAACCCCTTCTCTTCACTAGAAGGATTTTGTCCCATGAAGGAGACGGGAATTCGCAAAGCGAATACCCAACCAAATAACAAAGATAAATAACAACAATCCTATAGAGCCAACAACGTAATTTTTAACCTAAGCTTTTATAGGAATTAAGACGCTTCCCTTTGCAAGGAGTGCGTCGAATCAATGACGCGGGTGTGTGAGCTACACGATGGCGTAACGTCGCTCTCGTGAACTACAACGGGAGAGTAGGTGCGCAAAGGCTTGATGTTCTTAAGATGAAGAACTTGAGCTTAGAGAGCAAGAGCTCTTCTTCTTAGGATCAAGAGACACAAAATGGTAGAAAGTATGTTGCTTGGGTGTGTCTTGGTGTGTGTAGAGTGGCAAGGGTTCCACTCTATTTATAGAGGCCTTAGGAAGGCTTTGGAAGGCTTTAGAAAGCTTCCATAGCTGTTGGGAGCAAAGCCCAAGAGAATCAGGCCGAAATCAGGAACAATGATTGCACTGACAGGGTTATCAGATGTCTGATCCTGGCATCAGATGTCTGGAAGATCAGTTTAAGACGTCTGGGAACAAAGTCAGACGTCTGATTTTAGGCGGGTTTCTTCCTGACTTGAATCAGATCTAAACAGGGTTCTAGTGCAAGTCCATCAGACGACATATAGGATGTCTGGCACTATGTCTGGATGTCTGGAAACCTACTTTTCTGCGAGAATGGATTTCCAAGGGAGTGCAACGGCTAGAAAATATTTGAGAAGAGATTTTCGGGTCAGCCGAGAAAAAATGGTCATTTATCAGACTTCTGGAAAGGCTTAGGGATGTCTGATAAGGCTCTAGCGGTTATATTCTTCAGAGTTTGTTAGCCAGCCAACGATCCACTAATTGGACATCTAGCAAAAACATCAGACGTCTTCTAAGACGTTTGGTCTAAGGTCTGGATGTCTAAATTCATCAGACAGAACTAACAAGTCCAGCCTAAATATTATTAGACGTCTGAATCAATAGTCAGACGTTTAAAACCCATTATCAGACGTCTTTTTTTGGAATTAGACGTCTGAAAAGGCTGTTTGAACCCTATATTGGTTTTCTAAGTTTTCTACAGAAAACCTAAGTATCCTAGGGTTGTGCCGGTGTTCCTAGGACTACTGTTAGGGTACTTTGAGGCTCTTTAACATGATTTTCTAAGGAACAAAAAGAGAAAGGAAAAAAAACACAAAAGTACATGAAAGAAATAAACAGAATTCTATCCTATTCTTCTTGTCCTTCCATCTTCAATCTATCGCTCCTCACGAATCTCCTCTGTTCTGCATCAAGCTCCTCCAATCCATCTTGGATGCGAGCTCGAACTCCGTCTAATCACGTCTCCATTTGCAATTGACTTGAAATCTAAGACTCCAAGTGCAAATGTTAAATGACACGTGTTTTGTTATCATCAAAACAAACGATCGTGGTGCTCTATCACCAACAGATGATGGTATTTGTTAGGAGATGTTGGTTCACAAATGATGTTTTCCTTGTGAACATTGTAGCAACTTTTTGTCTAAAACAATGATTTATTTTTTTTGTTTTATCATATCCCTTTCTTTAAACTTTGATTTGATAGGAAAGTCAAATTTTTGTCTTAATGCATTTTACAATTAATCCCCATGCATGCACGCACACATGTAAATATAAAGTTTATATATTGAACAACTATATTATCAAAACAATAACATATTGTTGTTATAAAGTGTATATATTGAACAAATAAGTACATGCAATAAAAAAAACACATTTCTTTTGGCACATGAGAAGACTATTCTTGGACCTCACCATTTTAGCATAAAAAGAACCTTAGCCTCCCAAGAAAAAGTTATCCTTGCTCTGTGTTCACAAAGAGTGCACAATTGCCATTCTCTTGTTTGTATCTTTGTTCCATTGTTCTAATATATAGTCCTTCAAACCAAGCCTAAGGCAATTGTTTCAACCCATTCAATGCTTTTCTAAGCTTGAAATGTCTGTCTGCAATTTTATTCCTGCTTTGTACATTAAAATCTTCTTTTTCATATTCCTATTTAGAAAAGCATTCTTCACATAGAAATGGTGTAATTGCCAACATTGCTTTAGCCCAAAAAATGGCATGAGACATTTCCCAAAATGCATAGGTAGTTCCTGAAGCTATCCAATTTTTCATTCAACCATTTCCTTTTGTTGTTGGTGTATTTATGTGAAGTCCCATGGAAAATATATTTATGTGGAAAACATCCTTTAACAAGTTATCAAGATACTCTTGAGCACTATGAGTAAGAGACCTAAAAATCATAGTAGATGCCTTAGCTGATTTGCCACCATAGCTACAAATATTTCCATAATTTTAGTAACATCGTCTTAATTTTTCATCAAATAAACAAAAGTACAATTGGACCAATGATCTTTCAATTCTCAACACAATTAATTAAGGTTATTAGGCTTAATTAATCATGTAAAGAAAATACTTAGGTTAACTTGATTTGTTAAATTATTGTCATTAATTATAATATAGGGTCAAGTTAACCTACATTTTAGATTTAAATTCATTTAACTGGTTGAGTCCAGGTTGTTCACTGGAAGACAAATAATCTTAATTAATTCACCATTTTATTTTAAGTTATCAAATAGCTAATTGCTATGTTAATTACAAAATATGTTACGCACATGAATAATTACATATAAAATTGAACTTGGAAACATGGTAATTATTCCATTATAAAAGAAATGTACATGAATGATTATACATTGAATAGCAAAAAGAACATTTACATCAAGTGTTTACAATTTAAAAGACATAAAAAGGATATTTACAATACAAAATAAATCTCTATTCATTAATCTCATCAACACTTTTTCATTGATTTGCTCACCCTTCACTCATCATCAGATGTCTCTCCAGAGAATCAAATGACTTAAATCACATTTCCAGACTTCTCTTTATGCTCTCAGATGTCTATTTTAATTTTATGTGTCTTATATTTCCAACACTTAGCCATTTTAAGACCTGAGACCCATTCTTTCTTCACTTAAGCAAAAGTTGGTTTAGTGGGCAGACTTGGTTCTTTCGAGGATCAACAGCCCAATACTTCGCTAGATCGGTAACCTACTCAAACTAGGCCCTAATTCATTTTATTATGTATTTTTGTCTATTTAGGCCCATATAGGCCCATTAAACTCACGCCCACCTGGGCCGACGCACATGCGCACACAAGATCAAATGCCCATTAGTTGCGTCGAGCGCTCATGTAGATGCTCACACCCTTCCGAGGTGGGACTTTCGTTAGTAGCTTCTCCTTCATCGCAACTTCAGTTCCAGGTCAAACTTCAAATGCCACTTGTAGGAGACTTAGAGCTCCAAATCGAATGACCAAGAGCTCATTGGAAAGCTCTTGATATCTACTTCTCAATTGTACAACCAATTTGAGGTTTAGATCTCATTGGTTCCATAAATTCAAATAAGATGGCACTGTTTCCATGCATAAATACTCAATAAATGATGTGATTCAAATCAAAGGACCTGCATTTCAATGATATTCCTCTTAATTGAGGAATTAGATAACTTCAGATACACATTTCGCAAGGAGTGAAAGAGAGATTGAGGTCTGAATAAGCTTCAAAAGCTCTAGAAGATTCTGAGCTTTGAAACTCAGTACATAGAACACAAAATCAGAATTTAATCAGTCTAACAGATAATTAAAAACCTCAGGAACTGATTTAAATCAATTCAGTGAGTTGAAAGGGATTGATCTGGGCAGTTTTTGGCTTGGAAACTTAAGAAAAAACTCAAAAAACAACTTTAGGTTCCAAACTGAACCTAAAGTTTGCAGATCTTGAAATCTACAACAAACTTCAACGAAACTCATTCAATTCAGCTCCACATGATTCGACTAATTCATATGAATTCAACTAACGCAACAAATCTGAGATTCAACCTTTAAATCACTACAATCGAATCCTAATTGACTTTAAAGGCCTTACATTTTACTTTTCAATTTACAACATCTCTAATCAAATAAAAGATAGGTTGACTAATTTAATCACGAGGAATCGATTGAACACCTCAGAATTGAGTTTAAAACATTATAATTGTATTCTTAAGCTCATCGCTGGCGCTCTCTTGTGGGTTTGTTCGACAGAACAAACCACTACTTCTTAAATCTAACAAACACCCATAATAGCATCTTGATAACCTACTCATGCTTCACAACCTCATTTTAAACTTTAAACCTTAACAGAATCATTTCCTCAGCTCTGTTGGAGTTGAGGAAGACAATGATCATCCTATAAGAATTATCATTAAATCTTGAATCCAATTACAAGAAGATGATCCTAATATCAAGATTAATCAATCTAGAGCTTCCCTTGTTGTTCCAAAGGATATAGCTCATGATTGAACTCGTCGGAGCTCGCCGGAGCTCCGATGAACATCGTTTAATGCTGGAGACAACTTCTCCATAAAACATATCAAGAACTATATCAAGAGATTCGTGAGGTTGCAAGGAACCTCAAGAACACCACAATTGAGTCAATTAATGATTAAAAACAAGAATTAATCTCAAAATGCATGCAAAACATGTTTTGAGCTCGCATGAACTCAAGAAGAGGATCCTTACTCACTTGAGTGACAGGAATCATGTAATGAGGTGATACAATGATGTATATGCATGTAATTAGACATAATAACTCCCCTGAGCTCGCCATTGACAACAAGCTCAGAGGTTGAACATGAAATTGGTGTTTCTTATATAGATGGTTATTTGTCTAATTAATAGGTAGGACGTGTAACGACCCGAGTCACCTTGTGCTAACAACTAACACGAAAACCCACAAGATCGTAGTCACCCAACAAAAAGCCACAAAACATTAATAGCCAATATTCATTCATAAAGCATTAAATGAAGGAAACAAAAGTGCTGACTGATTGCGCAGCAATCATAGGTCTTAACTGACCTAAATTAGGATAGAACTTAGCATAAGTTATGGTAATTCAGGCATGCATAAGCATTATTTGCATCTTTACTACTTTACTTTAGCTATGCATAAAATAATGTTATAATGTGTTGATTAAGTGCATTATGTCAATTGCAAGCAATAAGTTGATTAGAAGCTAGATCTGAAGCTGGATCAGGAATAATGAGTGTTGCAGTAGAGCTGGAGCAGAAGACATAGATTAGATGTAGGAATAATAATGTAAGGGAGTTAAGGTATGCTATTCTATTAAGTAGAAATAAAGCAGTAAAATATGAAGAGCTTAGGTCCATCCTAGCCCTAGGATATCCTAGAGACTTCCCCAAGCCTTAGCCACCCTTAGATTAGGTCACAGCACCCTAGGAAACCCTAAAACCCTAGTTCCAACCTTTATCTGGATGTCCAGATGAAATATAGGACGTCCAGAACCCTTAGCCAACTCTCGAACACCTCAAACCCACTTCTACAGTGTTATTGGACGTCCAGACACTTTGTCTGACATCCAATTTCTACAGAATACCCAAAATAGAACCTAGAATTCCCCCTAACTCAGATTGGACGTCCAGAACTGAAGTCTGGACTTTTGATTTTTGAGTATAAGTCATCTATTCCTATTTTTGGACGTCTGGAATTGTTCTCCAGTTCCTGTTTTGAGATTTAAGCCTTGATCTTGGATCTCTAGCTCCTTAGACCTAATTCCAAACCCATAGGAACCTAAATTAAGGTACCCTAATCCTAGTACACCACCTCTAGACCTCCCTAAGGACCTAATTAGGTCCTCACCAAACCCAATTGACTTAGATCAAAGTCAATTACCATCACCTAAGTTAATTGGACTCATAGGGTCCAATTGAGCTCAGATCTCAACCCACACAAGTCCAATTGGACTTAGTGAGAGTCCAATTGACCTAAACCCAACCTAATTGAGTTATTTAACTTTTAATTAGGTTCACACTCATTCAATTAAACTTGGGTTAAGTTTAATTGCAAATTCTCCTTAGCAATTAGGGTTTGCAACCCTAATTTGAGGCCTACACCTACCCAAACCCCTTAGGACCTAACCTATATCACTTAGACACCTAGGGCACGACCACACACACACACACACACACATTCATGCACACACACTCCTTTAGAGTTCTCTAGAACTCTCTTGAAGTGGCACCACTCTTGGTTGCCAAATTTAGCAACCAAGAGTCATTCAATTCTTAGATCCATGTTTTGTGGATCTAAGAACCACTTCTCTCTCACTTGGCCGGCCACTCATTGGAGCTCTCTCTAGAGAGTTCCACACTTCTCTAGAGAGACTCCCTTAGGTCTATAAAAAGACCTAAGGGGTGGCCATTTGTGCCCATCCACTCTTGGCTTAATCCATTTTCTTGGCATTCATTCCACTTAGGCTAGCCACTTTTCATCTCCGGTCCACCTCCATGAGGAGCACCACCATGGAGGCCACCATCTCCATGCCAGGATGCTGGATCATCTCTCCAACCTCTCTCCAAGGGCCGACCTAAGCACCATTGGCTGCCCCTCCTTCTCTCAGCCACTCAAAGGCCATCAGAGACCACCTCTGAATGCCCTTCCTTTCTGCTAGATTAGTAACTTAGCTCTTCGTAGTTTTACTGCTTTCATTTACTGCTTAGAGGTGTAGCTCTCATTCTCCCCCAATGATGCATGAAAAATCCCCCCATAGATTCCTGTATGCGATCATTTTTTGTTAGTTAGTTTTATGTTTTCAAGCTTTCCTATACAAGCTTTCCTCTACATTCCATGTTGTAAACATCCTCTGAATGAATGAATAAAAGATATATTTATATATATATGTCTCTATGTTGGAAATCACCATGAGCTTATTGGTTGCAATCTGATTTGTGTGATTCAAGTTGCTTGTTTTTCATTTATATATATATTTTGCAACAAGCATGTCGGTTCTAGAAAATATAGAAGATATAACTATAAATGCATTTTCCGTAAACAACCACCACGTAACTAGAATTTTGCTCACCGAAACTCACACTTTCACCTTTGTTATCTATTTAACACACGCGCACATAATCAGAATAGAAGTGGCGAAACTTTAATACGAAGGGGTGATAATTATGTTGAATATAGCCCATCTTTAGAATAAAAGGCACAACATAAGTAGAATGGGAGCATTGCATGCATCATGTACCAAGATTGCTTATAAACTGTATTAATGGCTATTTGTGTAAGCATTTGTCAAAGCAGGCCTCAGATGAGCAATCGGATCCCACGGATGGATTCAGAACGACGAACAGAGTCCAACGGACTCAAGATCGGCCAAATCAGACATCCGGAGCTCCTACAATGGGCCCAAGAAGTTCTGACCGTTGATCTGGAGATCAACGGCCCATATTGTGCCACGTCAGCCCCTCTCCACCGCGCCCCGCCTTCATCCAGCCAAGATCAGATCTCGGCCGTCGATCTTCGATCGAACGGCCGAGACTCGCGCGCCTGCCCGCGGTCGCTGCGACAAAGTGCGGGTGTGACGCAACGGTTAGCGCGCACGCCCGCATGCAGGCGACGCGGGTTTAAGCATTGCGGAGTCGAAATTGAAGACGGGGGATGCGCGCGGTGAAATTAGGCCGCCCGATCAGCAGTGGGCGGCCGAGATCTTGCCACGCGGCGCAACCGCAGCTCACGGGTGTCCACGCGCGTGCGCACGCCGGGCAATGACGCTTGCGCACACGCGTGCCCGAGGCACGATCCCAGCGCAGCCGAGGAGGATTCTCAGCCGTCCGATCTTCTATCGGATGGCTCTTGTTCAATAGTCGCGGATCACATGAGGAGAAGAAACGAGGCGGGCGGCTGACCAGCGGCTGGAGGGCTTCACTGACGCTTTTAGGAATGGTTTTAGCGACTCTCTGGATGTCGCTAAAGCCCCTTCTTCTTTTAGGAAGCCCTTAACCCTATTTAAACCCCCTCCAACCACTCATTCAAGGCATTCACTCCCCTTGCAACTACTCCACCCCTCTCTTAGCTAGCTTTAGGCGCTCTTGTAATCACCGGAGACGACGAGTCACCGACGGAGCCTCCTCCACCGCCGTGGCTGCGTCGTCGCTCTCCACACACACACACACTCTCTCTCTCTTTTAAGCTTTCCATTACCTTTGTTTGAAGCATGTATTTAATGTTGTAAGCTATGAACTACAAGTGCATGATTAATGAAGTTATTTTTCGTTCAATTGTCACTTTAATTTCCGTTCAAGTTGCATGATCAAACAATGAACTTTCTAACCCTAATCTCTCTCTCTCTATCTCTCTCTCGCTTTTCAAAATCGCATCCGTCGCAAGCAAAACTCTACACTTTCCGTGACAACAAGTGGTAAGCAAAAATCTGATTTTCACGCCTCCCTGAGACCGACACTCGGACTCACCTCTGTTTACTTATTTTAAAATCGACGTTGCAAGTGCGACTATAACGACACTCCTTAACACACACGCACAACGACACGTCATATGTCTCTATGTTGGAAATCACCATGAGCTTATTGGTTGCAATCTGATTTGTGTGATTCAAGTTGCCTGTTTTTCATTTATATATATATTTTGCAACAAGCATGTCAATTTCGAAAAATATAGAAGATCTAACTATAAATCCATTTTCCGTAAACAGCCACCACGTAACTAGAATTGTGCACATCGAAACTCACACTTTCACCTTTGTTATCTATTTAACACACACGCACGTAATCAGAATAGAAGTGGCGAAACTTTAATACGAAGATTGGAAACCGACGTGCGATTTTAAATAAAGTAAAGCAATAAAGGATCAATTTCAGAATTAAACAAACGCCTCCCAGCGACGAACAATCAGGACTCAAAGTTTCGTTATTTTTACAAAAGCATTTTTTGACGAACGTTTTTGCGTGACTATACTACGATTTCCGATGACCTTCAAATGCGTGAAAATGCCTTTCTGTCAAATGGCGCCATTGCCAGGGAGGCAACGTCATTTTTCTTGATTTCGATCTTTTAAACTACCATTGACAAATCTGCCTCTACTTTATTTTTGGATGTGCAGGACAACATAGGAAGAAAACAGGATCTGCGCACACAACGAACGTAGAAAAAGAAATCAGGTGCACATCTCTTCTTAGGCTAGGTTTTCTTTTGAACCCTAAGATTAGATTTGCTTGCAGCAATTTCTTTTGAAAAAAAAATTTATTCATTTTTGTGAAAAAGAAAAAAAAATTCAAAAAAATCTAGACTAGGTTTCTTTTAAATCCTAGGTTAGTTCGAAAAGGTAAATATATATATATATATTTGAAAATCCTTTGAAAAAAAATCCTTTTTGAAAAAAAAAATCATGAAAAAGTTATTGAAAAAAAGAAAAAAAACTTTTGGTGGAAAGTTTGGATTTCAAACTCAAACCTTCTTTAAAAGCTTCTCCACCTTTTTCTAATTTTCGGCTAACGTTCAAAATCTGTTTTAAAAATTAGATTGCCGAAAAATTAGTGAACAAAAAATTCTGAAATTTGGGTTAGACTTTCATTTTCAAACCATCCTTCAAATGGCACCGTTCTTTTGAAAAATTCTAAGTATAAAATTTTGAAAAATTTGCGAAGTGCAAGGGGGTCAGACAGACCCAGATTTGATATTTTTCAAATTTCAAAAAATAATTTCAAGAAATACGCGAATCTGTTTTGACTAAAAATGGTGGAGTTTGAAATTTGATCTCATTGGCTTTATTTTCCATATTTTTCTTGAATTTTTGAAAGTCATTTGATACTGTTTCAAAGCGAAAAATCGACCAGGGGTCAAAATTCCACATTTGACCCCCTGACATTCAAAAATCTTTAAAAGTTTGGTTGAAACAGTAAAAATTCCAAAAAGATATTCTCTGAGAAGATAATTGAAAAAGGAATCTACTCGCCAAATTTCAAGTTAATTGGATTCCAAATTTTGCCAGAGAACTGATTGTAATTTTTGTGGTCTGCTGAAGACAAAAGAACAAAACCCTAGAATTGCATAAACCCTAGGTTACACCTTTAGGGTTACAACTTAGAGATCACATTTGGGCTAACCTAGACTTAGTCAAATCTAGTACTTAGCCGGTGAGCTTGGTCACCTTGTGGGCCACTCACCAAAAACCCCAACTGAAGAAAAACGGGCTAAAAATCAAGTCTAAAACACAAAATAAACTCGAATTCATTGTCGTACTACTGGGTGCTTTCAACTTCTTGGCTGGGTTAGCCGAGAGGCAGGAATCGCTTTCAGTTGGTTGTACAACGAATTTTCTCCAAGAATTAGAACTTAAAATGAAAAATCTGGTCATCTGATTCATAAGGACCATCTGATTGATAGGGCCTTAGCCTTGTCTAGCTTGGCTACACCAACCCAGGGGTTGGGTGGTGTATGCAAGGAAGGAGGTCACTTAGACCTCAACTGGTTGGACCTTGGGAGCCGCTCCCAAGGAGGTGAGTCACTTCGCTCGGGCCATCTTCTCCCCCACCCTCTTATTCTATTTGTTCAGCCGCAATGGCTAACTTTGGATATGGACATAATCAGGATCTAGGAGAGCTGGACCCACGAGCTTATCTGAGAGCCCGGGTCACTGAATCAGCTCAGCCTTGGGATCAGAATCCAAGGTGGCGAAGATGACTTTTCTCTTTGCTTAATCCTTCTCCTCGGGTTACCAAAATGGTTAACCCATATCCTAACCTTGGATATTATGATCCATACCAGTCGGTCCCTCAAAGGACCACATCTTATAACCCAGGATATGGATTTCATACTCTTTCTTCTCACCCATGGAATATGGGTAGACCTGATTCACCCCCTGGAACCCTTGAAGAGCTACCGATGCATATGCAACTGCATTACAGAATATAGAGAGCTATAGCTAGCGCTAAGGAAAAGGCTGCATCTTATCTACACAAAATCCAAGCTATCACTGAGCCAAACCAAAGACGAAGCTGGATTCCGCATCAGCAGGCTATGAGGGAGCTCCTTCAGGAAACAACAGAGATAACAAGGCTAATTGGACAAAATCGGGAAACTCAAGAACTACTGCTTTTGAGATATCAAGTGGAAAATAGCCTTGAAGACCTTGAAGAATCTGAAACAACTACGTCGGAAGGACACATAGAAGATTCTCGGAAGCAGATGCTGGAAGATCATTCAGGGGAAGAAGAATTTAGCTTGGATATGAGACAGGAGCAGGAAGTATGCCGAATGGGTTCATTTGAGAACTCTCTTTAGGAAATTGAGGAGGAAAGGACTGATATCTCCAGAATTGAGCCACAATCAAACTATCCTAAACCCTGGGAGACACCTTTTGGATTGGATAACCCAATCGAGATAAGGGAAGCAGATCTAGTTGAGGATATGGATCCTAAGGCAAACATTACATGCGACACTACTGATCAATCTAAGCCGCTTCCTATTATAGGTGAACCTATGCTAGAGCCAACATCTTTTGATATGCACTCTTCTTTCACCTACATCCCTAATTCGGATGCTAGAGATTCTGAGACGACACTTTCTATCCTTGATCCTGACATCCGAAGACCAGAAGTAGCTATGGATGTTTTGATCGAAGAAATAAATATGCTACCTGAGGTAGGAATTACTGAGGAACCCAATGCATATGAGGGTGAAGCTTTGAGCAGAATGAGCTGGGGATGCACCTATCACTCTAGTCAATGGCTCGACCTCGAGCTTGAAGAGGCAGCCTTCGATGAATCAGAGATGAGTACTGATGAGGATGAAGTAATTTCTGATGAGGATTTCAGTGACCTCTTCATAGATCTTCTACTTTCACGGATACCCCCATATGACCTAGAGCCTGGAGAGGGCATGATCTTTGATGTCAATTATCGTTATGAGGATCCATATGACTCAGATTCTAGTTCTAAGATACATATTGATCTACTTCCTCAGCAACTTCCTGCTGAACTGCAGGATGTGATAAATCAACTAAATCAACATCATGATCCCCCCTCTGATTATCCTCTATTCTCCACCACTACTCCACACTTTCTTATAGCTAGACTTTTTGGAGTAGGGGTGCATAATCAGCTGGTTCGCATCTCCGGACCATTGATTCTAGGAGCATACGAGCACATCTTTCTCTTAATCTTGACCGATTCCTATGCTAGAACTGATACATCTAATTGAGTTTTCGCCTAGCTGGAGGCTTTAAACTCAGCATCTACTCCACATCCATCACCCTATACATATTCATTTTTATATATAGCACATTTTTTCTTTTAGCGTATTTTCTTTCTGCATATTGCATACTGACAGGTTGGTCGGTGCTGAATGTATAATTTCAGGAGCAATTACAGGTGATTTCTACCCATTCTCTCCCTGCTGTATTTATTTTCTTTTTATTCATGCATGAGGACATGCAAGAACTTAGGCATGGGGGCGTAGATACAGTAAAACTGAAAAATTTTTATGCCAACATTTAGGAAAACCTCGGAGCTGCATGTCAAACGTACTTTAGGACCCTAAATAATAGAACAATCGACTCCACCTCCAATGCTTGCATTGGAGCTAGAAATCGTCCGCAACAGCCATTTCGACTCACCCGCTTACCTCTTGTTCTAAATTTAGGGTCAAGCTGAATGTAATCCGATACAGGAATTTCACGAAGTACAAATTATATGAGGTTACTTGTTTATAGCATATATACATATTGCATTCATGAATAAGATTATTTTATTAAGAGAATGTATTAGGGATTTTATCCTCTAGTTGATTCCTGTAAGATGGAATCCAGTACAGCTTTTCACACACACGTAGAATTTGCAATGGATTCACGGTGAAGGCTGATAAACGTCTTTAGTCTGTCGAGAAGAAGCAGTGCTTCTTTTCCTGAACCCCTGGACAGTGTTTTGGGAGTCAGGCAGATTTTCTTCCAAAAATCCATCAAATATTGTGAGATGAGAGTAGAGTGTACTGGTGCTCTAAGATTAGTGCAAGGAATCTGAAGTCCTAAATAATTAGGTGACGATACTTGACGAGTCGATTCTTCGCTTTTAAAGTCGTTTGTCACATAAAATGACACGTCGTTTGTAGTTCTATGTGGTGGAAAAATTGACAAATCAACAATTAATATAACCACTCAATTAGGAGCAGGTCATGTCCACAGGGAGGCATTTGCCTAATTAAACTCATTAATATAAAAAATGAATGTTCACTATTGATTTTGTCAAGAAATCAAGCCAAATCTGCCTTTAAATCAAGATAACAATGAGAAGTTATGTTGAAATTGCATTTGTACGAAGGTGGAGGGGTATTCAAGCAAAATAGCCATAATATAATATTAATTAAATAAAATTCCCTCTCTTGCAATGGCAAAGCAATGTAAATTTTAATTCATGGCAAAACAGAGGAAAGTTTCTCTCAATTTGTCGCGCATGGGAAGGGGAATGGCGGCCAGCGAGGCTCTGAGGGAAGGTCGACCAGCGCGTTGGGAGTTCAATGACGGTGGTGGTGAGGTGGAAGACGACCGGTGGTGGCCGGTGGCATGGTTGAAGTGGCCGACGGCAGGCTGCTGGAGGTGTTGCTGTGGAGGCACGTGCACACACGTGGGGAGTCACGACAAATGTAGCTGTTGCTGCAGCAGGCTGCGTGGGGTGAGGAGCAGGTGGAGTGTAGCTACTGCTGCAGGTTGCAAGCGCGGCGGCTGTGGCTACTGCGTCTGCGTGGGTAGCTGGGCACCGCGTGGACATGCGCAGTGCGTGGGAGAGGAAGCCACTGCACGCACGGTTTCTGCTGGAAGAGGCCGCTGCTCAAGCGGACTGCTGGCTGCGAGCGTGGCGGAGGCGCAGACACACGTAGAGGGGCACTTGGTGCGAGAATGGCGCTGGTGTTGAAGGTGACTGCGTGCGATGGAGAGGGGCGTGCGATGCTGCGTGCTGGTGAGTGCTGCAGGAGGTGCGGAGCATGGTTGGGTGGTGATGCAGCTGGTGTGTGTGCGCGCGAATGGCCGCGCGTGGTGCATATGGAGCAGCGACCTGGACTATCGTGCATGGTGTGGAGTTGGAGGTGGCTGCTGCTGCGTGTGGGGATAGAGGATGGGGGAAGAAGATGAAGGTGTTGCTGTAGGAGTTTCAGACGTCTGGGAACATTCCCAGACGTCTTAATGGACGGGTTGCGGTGGCTGCGGTGGTGGATGCTGGTGATGGCAGTGAGGGTCATGCACGCTAAGGTGCTCACGGTAATGCAAACGAGTTCCAGATGGCGGTGTGGCCTGTCATGCCATATGCCCACGGTGGTGGAGGCTCGTCGCTACAGTTGAGGCCGGTGGTGGTGGAGCGGATGAGAGGTCAACTCTCTACACAGTGGTGGGTCGGGGATGGTGGCCTCCTGAGCATGGCAGCCTCCCTCTCTTCCTTATCCCAGTCGAGGAGACCAGATCCACTTTTGATGCTACTCCTTGATTAGGCTCTTCAATGCGGCAGTTGGAGGAAGAAATGCAGCCGTTGCTCATAGAAGAAGAATAAAATAATAATAAAATATTATGGTTATTTATATACAAACCCTTAACTTTTATGTTAACTTAAAATAATGCATGCAATGCACCTAATTGGTTAACTAATTAAATGAATGCAATTTTAAGTTAATTCTAAATGCATTTAAATATGAATGCATTGCATGAATTATGTAATTAAATCAAAAATATGAATTAATCTATTTACATCCTAATTTATGCTAAATAAATGTTAGAATTAACTTAATATCTAGGCACTTAAATACTTAAATAGCCCACAAATATGGGCTAATCAAATACCCCCATGCTTAGTTTTTGCTAGTCCCTAGCAAATCCAAGCAAAACCTAGCACTCCAAATAAACTAGCCAACCCAATTGGTCTTCCTTTAGAAACATATTAAGTTCAGACCTTAGACCTAAGATTCCCAAATAGTTGCTAAATTACAGACTAGATCTACTAAAGATGAGTTGCAGGCACAAATTTCTATGATTTTTGACTCTACCCTAAGGTTTATTGATCCTTGAGATTAAAGCATCTATGCATGTGCGTTGGTCTGAGTTATTTGAGTTAAAGGAAAAAGGATATTTTTTTTGAATAATATATATTTTCTTGTTTGATTCCTCTAAGTCAGATCTCGGATTAGCTATCAACATGGTTTGTGTCGATTCATTGTCCCCATCACCGTACCTCGAAGGGTGCCTGGCTTTCAATGCTTCGAGATAGCACCACCCATAGCATCCCCAAGAACTCTTGGCAATCGACACTTCGAGATAGCATCGCTCATGGATTTCTTAAGCGAATTCAGGCCTGTGGCAATCGGCACTTCGAGATAGGGTCGCCCATGGTACCTGAACCACACAATGCGCTTACATGCCCCTAGTAGTATGGATATCCTAAGAGACAAGCGCCGAGGAGGTAACATATTATCATCGCATCCTCAAGGTGAGTATATACTACACCTCTCTTGCGGCAGGAACTCTTCCAATCAAATTGTGTTTTCAAGCCTCTCCTAAGTCAAAACTAAGAGAACCAAATTTCTTTTACGAAATGAATTAAGGTGATTACTTACTTACACAAGACCAAGTGTGTGAAATTTGGATGCTTGGGTTACAAGGACCCGTAAACCAAATGGTAGAACAAGACTCCAGGTACTACCCCACCTTTTAACTCAATCCCTAGCTTTCCTTCCTCAACCTCTTGAGGAATGGTCCGCAACTTAACTCTTACTTAAGTTTTTAAGTCCACAAAGGACCCTAAAGGTCTAAAGCTAGTAGCTCATTTAGCTTCTAAAGTTCGACCCTAGAACCAACTTAGTCTCACCTAGAGTTCTGATTTGCTTCAGAATGTAGGACCTAGCCAGTTAAGCTCAAAACTTTTTTTAATTATTTTTTTTTATTTTATTTTATTTTTTTTAATGCGAATGTATGCAATGCAGAATGCGTTAATTAAATGTATGAATGCACTATGCTATGTATATCCCCAAGTGCACCCCCCCATGCCTAAAATCTGCAATGTCCTCATTGCATAGAAGGATATTACCTAGGTCAGAGATGAGCTGCCGTTCTTTTGTTAGCAGCTGAG
This sequence comes from Thalassia testudinum, assembly GCA_037157565.1. Taxonomy (NCBI): domain Eukaryota; kingdom Viridiplantae; phylum Streptophyta; class Magnoliopsida; order Alismatales; family Hydrocharitaceae; genus Thalassia; species Thalassia testudinum. Next base: position 63,562,051 of record JAZHRO010000025.1, on the reverse strand, counting down.
TAGCCAAAGAACCTGCAAATTAGGTTCAAGGATCACAGAAATAGGCCCTAAAAATGAGCAAAGTAATGCCGGCCTAGAAAATAGGTAACCTAGGATGTTGGCAAGCTGATGATGAATCTCGATAGCAAATGCTTGCCCAACCAGGATGGGAATAAAATCTTCCCAGGTAACCAGAAGAGGTTCTAAAGGATAAACTGGCATAACAACCTCCAAAGGGGTAGGGGGAGGATGACAAGGATCCTCCAAAAGGAATGGGGAAGGAATGGTGCAGAGATAAACCCCCAGGGCAATGGACTGACTAAAGAAATCATCAATCCATACCCGATACTCCATTACAAGAAATATTGGTTTATTAAGCCCCCCGGTCAAAACAAAAGTGAGCAAATCTCTAAGGCAAGGATCGTCTAGGGTGTCCAAGTTTCGAGGTTGCGGGATGGCCATAAGATCTAGGTTGGGTTTAATCAGCTTGGTGTCCATCCTTAACACTCTTTCCAAATCCTCAATTGCATCCCTAGCATTCCTTACACTATCACATGTATCTTCGTGCACTTCATCAGGAGTCACAATTTCGCCTTCAGACATAAGCAAATCAGAGGGTGACTTCGAATCACATGAAGGCAGGTTGGAAGTAACAGATCTAGGGATTATCCTATCAATGTCATCCCCGGGTTCTTGTTCTTTACTCAAATCTTCCCCGGAGTCTAGATGTGAATCCACATAAATCTTAGAAGTTGCTTCCAAATTTTCCAACATTTCATCATGAAGAGAAATATCATCAATGGGTGTGCTAAGGAAACTCAATTTGGTTAAATTTGTGACATCCTCAGGGGCTAACTCTTCAAATAAGACATAATCACCCTTAGTGTCACTCCAAATCTGGAATGTAGGTTTCTCATATAATTCATCTTTCTCCTCATCATATGATTCATCATATACCCGAGGTCTAGAATCATTTAATATCTCAGTAGATCCCCTAGGGTACTCTATCTGAGGCAACTGGTTTACACTGGTAACATCGGACTCCTCAGATGGGTCAATTTCCTCAAGGTTAAGTTCCCTAAGGGTGGGCTTGAGTTCCATCTCGTGATCAGAAGGGAGGGTAGGATTAACAACTTGACTACGTCCCACTTCATCAAATGTCATGAAAATACTATCTTTTGGGTCGAGGTCATCCAATGGTACCATCATTCCCTTCTTTTGACTCCAATAAAATTCAGGTGGATACTCAACCTTATCATCATCTTCCTCGGGTTGCCACCTTTCTTCATCCAATGCATAGCTACTTTCATATGTATCTTCCTCCCACTTAAGGCGTGGATCTCTCAAGGAAGTGTCATCTAATGGGGAGGTTTCAAAATCGATCCTCGAAAAGTAGCTATTCTCCCTTACATAATCCCCAAAATTTCCTTCCAACTTAAAGTGTAGCTCTCCCACGGGAGATGCATCAATTGTAGATGGGTGTACGTCATTCTCAATGGGGTAGATTGGGTGGCTAATTTCATCTCTTTCTTGTTGGCCTGCTCTTGAAGATTCTTCTAACAATTCAATCATTTCGTTTTGCATTTTCTATATTTCCATCTTCAAGGAGGAGAGGTCATTTCTATCATGAGAGAAGTCAGGCTCAGGCTTATAGTACCTAGGAGTGTTCGTCCAACCATTATAATTATTCAGGGAGGGTGGGTTGGGTATTTCTATGGTGTGTGGGATATTGGGCAAAGCAAATCCCGCTCCTAGGTTCTGCTCACTGATTTGGGGCTTAACCAGGCCAATACTTCTATAATAGGAGTAAAATAGATCCTAATGATTGTCATTATGTCCATCAAAGGATGGACCATCTCGATGTATGGGATCGAAGAGTGCAGAGTGGGGGTGAGGGTGTGGGCAAGATGTGAAAAGATGAAAATCCATGTGGTCCATTCTAACTCACACCCCAACCAGAATTTCCCAAGCAAAACACAATTCAAAAAGGACCTTTTAGGTCTTTCCCAAATTAGGCTTTTGATTTTAAGTCAGATTGCAGGTGACAATACAATTTGTTCAATCAATTTATGCACTTATTGTTGACCTACGGCTTGCCTAAGAAGACCTAGTTGGAGCTTAGGTGTTCTTCTCTAAATCTCAAATGGTAAAGCAACTCCAAAGACAGAAGATCGAGGGATGCAAGTAGGCCTAAGCCTTCCTTTGAAGTTGTTCTTTCGCGGTGTTTCTCAACTACCCCCAAAAATCCGTGACAGGGTATCCCCCTCTTTGGAGTTACAAAACCTTTGATCTCAAGTTCTAAACACTTCAGAATCCAACGATAGGAGGGATCTTGTCCTAGTATTTCCAAACCTAAGGAGTGTCTAAAAGCGTGTCGTGGTGCAAGAGATATAAGTGTACATACACCGCAAAAGATTTTGAATTTTGAATTGCATGCCAAGTTTGAAAATCAAATCCTTGGTTTTTAAAATGTCCCTCCTTTAATTAGTCCTTTTTCCAGAAAATATGTGACCACTTGTTAGATCTATTCAATATAGATTAGGTGGTCTTGAAATTAGTCCAAATGCATTTGCATGACAGGTAGAAATGCAAAGTTAGAAGTGCATACCTGATTCCAGCATTCTTCATGTAATATGCAAAACAAGAATTAGATCTAAATGCTACTCATTCACTCTTAAATGATTCGACCTAAAGGCAAGCAGCTTCTAGCAGATAGCTCAATTTTTTTTAGTTTTTTTTTTTTTTTTAGCTACCTATGCACAAGCAAATTAAAGGGTAAACAATCCACAAAATAAATTAAAAACCTAAATCTAAAGAAAAGGGAATAGGCTCCCAAAAATTACCCAACACGGGCCTAAAACAAAATCGGGGAACAAACCCCTAAAAATATACCCCAGAACAAGGGTCTCAAACCAAATGTAAGTGCAAGAAAATAAAGAAAAGTAAAGTTCTAAAACCTAAATTCTATCTACTTGACAAATCGACGGAGATGAAGATGATCACTTCAGATGTCCTCCTAGTTGGTGACAACAAAGTTCACCAATGTTCAAGCTCTTCCTCGTACATGTGAAACTAGATTCCTCCTCCAAAGTGGTGGAAACAAGGTCCACCATGGCGTTTCTGAGGCTGATGCGACAATTCGTGCGTAATATGTGTACCTCGCACCAAATCAGATAAAACAGGTTAAATATTCCTCAATTAAAAATCAATTTGAACAAATGAATAATTGCGAATTAATTAAGCCTGTTGCCTCCCTGGCAATGGCGCCATTTGACGAGTCGATTCTTCGCTTTTAAAGTCATTTGTCACATAAAATGACGCATCGTTTGTAGTTCTATCAACAACAACAACCAAGCCTTTTCCCACATTAAGTGGGGTCGGCTATATAGATTCTTTGCCTCCACATAGATCGATTTTCAGCCATTTCAGGACTTAAATTAAAGTAATTGAGGTTATACTTAATCGTTTCCTTCTAACACTTGTTTGGTCTTCCTCGCCCCTTCTTAGTGGGTTCAGCCTCCAACTTCTTGCATCTCCTAACTGGAGCATCTAGTGGCCTTCTTTGTAAATGTCCAAACCATCTTAGACGTGCCTCTCTCATTTTATCCTCTATCGGTGCCACCCTAACCCTTTTTCTAATAAACTCATTTGAAAAATGGTCCTTTTTTGTATGACCACACATCCATCTTAACATCTTCATTTCTGCCACAGACATCTTCTGTATATGCCTATAGTTTATAGCCCAGCATTCAGAATCGTACAACATGGCTGGTCTTACCACAGCTCGATAGTATTTTCCTTTGACTTTTAAAGGAACCCTCTTATCACAGAGAACACCAGAAGCACCTCTCCATTTCAACCACCCTGCATTAATTCTATGTGTAACATCTCCATCAATTCCACTATCATGTTGGAAAATGGATCCCAAGTACTTAAAAATATCTTTCATTGGAATGCACTCTTCTCCAATTTTTACATCAATTCCTTCATTGTTCCCTCTACTACTAAACTTGTATTCCATATACTCAGTCTTCGTCCTACTTATGCGTAATCCTTTATCTTCCAGGGCTTCTCTCTAAAGCTCAAGTTTTCTGTTCACGCCATCTCTTGTCTCAGCAACCAACACAATGTCATCAGCAAAAAGCATACAGCAAGGCATCTCAACTTGGATATGCTTCGTCAACTCATCCATGACCAAGGCAAAAAGATAAGGGCTTAAAGTCAAACCTTGATGCAGACCAATGGTGATACCAAAGTAGTCTGTCAAATCATCCTTAGTCTTTACACAAGCTGCTGCTCCATAGTACATATCATTTATGAGGTTGATATATATAACTGGCAGTTGTCTCTTCTCCAAAATTCTCCATAAGATATCTCTTAGGACATAATCATAGGCCTTCTCCAAATCAATAAAAATCATATGTAAATCCTTTTTCTTCACTTTGTATGTCTCCATCATACGTCTCAAGAGATGTATTGCCTCAATATTAGACCTGCCTGGCATAAAGCCAAACTGATTTTCAGTTACCATAGAGACTTGCCTCACCCTTCTTTCAATTATTCTTTCCCAAAGTTTCATCGTATGACTCATCAACTTAATACCTTTATAGTTGGAACAATCTTGTATGTCACCCTTGTTCTCGTATAAAGGTACCATAAAACTTTTCCTTCATTCCTTTGGCATCTTCTTGCCTCTCCACACAGTATTAAATAAATTCGTGAGCCAAGTTATACCCCGTTCTCCTGTCATTCTCCAAACGTCTATAGGAATATCATCAGGCCCAACAACCTTCCTACTTTTTATCATCTTCAAAGCCTCCTCTACTTCTTTCTTTTGTATCCTTCGATAACATGCCCGATTCACATACTCTTTTGAGTTGGCTAACTCTCCTAAGATGATATCATTCTTTTATTTTTCATTAAATAGCTTATGAAAATATCTTTTCCATCTTGTCTTTATATCATCACTAGCTATAAGTACCCTTCCTTTTTCATCCTTCATGCATCTTACATGTGTAAGGTCCTTTGCCTTCCGCTCTCTTGCTTTAGCTAACTTAAAAATATCTTTTTCGCCTTCTTTAGAGTCAAGTTTCTTATAAAAATACTCCCAAGCTTTTGCTTTTGCTTCACTAACTATTTTCTTTGCTTCTTTCTTTGCTCTTTTGTAGTTTTCCATATTTTCATCGGTCTTATCTCGATATAAGGCTTTAAAGCAGGCTCTTTTAATTTTAAGTTTCTCCTGCACTTCCTCACTCCACCACCAAGCCTCCTTTTATCCTGGAACACCTCCTTTAGACACGCCTAACACCTCCTTTGCCACCTTCCTAATATAGTTTGCCATATTTAACCACATTTCATCAACATTACCATCAAGATCCCTAGCCTTTTATTGCATCATTTTCTCTTTAAAACTCACTTGCTCTTTCTTAAGATTCCACCATTTAATCTTCAAATTCTTAGACACTAATTTTCTCTTCTTTGCCTTCTTCAAATGAACATCCAACACCAAAAGACGATGTTGAGCAGTTAAACTCTCCCCTGGAATAATCTTGCAATCTTTATAGGAAGCCACTTTTATAGGTAATCGATATGGGTTCTTGTTAAGCCACTTTTATAGGTAATCAAATGCTCTTCCCATTTTTTGAAGAAGGTATTTGCTATGAAAAGATCATAAGTCATAGCAAAATCAAGGAACAACTTCCCTTCTTCATACCTAACACCAAAACCATGATTTCCATGCACTCCTGCATACTCTAAAGCATCTTTTCCCACATGCCCATTTAAATCTCCACCCAAGAAAATCATCTCTCTGTGGGATTCCTTGAATTATCATATCAAGCTCTCCCCAAAATTTGTTCTTTATTCTTTCCTCCAGACCAACTTGAGGTGCATAAACTGAAATGACATTCAAGATCTCTTCTTCTAAGATTAATTTTATCAAAATAATTCGATCACCCAATCTCTTAACCTCAACCACACACTCCTTCAAATCCTTATGAATTATAATGCCCATGTCGTTTCTACCTTTGTCCCTTCCTGAATACCATAGTTTGAAACATGTTCTCTCGATTTCCTTTGCTTTTTCTTCAACCCACTTAGTCTCTTGAAGGTAAAGAATTTGAATCCTTCTCCTTACCATTGTATCCAAAATCTCCATGAGCTTGCTGGTTAAAGTACCAATATTCCAACTATTGAATCTCAGCATTCTTTGTGACACACTTCGATGGCGAAGTGGTGGAACTAGCTTCTTTACTCGCATGCGTTCCTCATGCGAGAACCCTTGCTCAATTTGGACTACATCCAGGCAGCGATGTAGCGGAACTAACTTCTTTACTCGTATGCGTCCCTCATGCGAGAACCCTTGCTCATTTTGGACTACATCCGGGCGACGATGTAGCGGAACCAACTTCTTTACTCGCATGCGTTCCTCATGCGAGAACCCTTGTTCATTTATCACTACACCCGGGCGTCGATGCAGCGCGTCGCAAGTAGGGAACACCCCAATGAAATCTGAGTGTTTGCTAGAATCCATGTTTAAAGATCCGACAAATTTTACGCTGGCTGTCGGCTACCTAACGCAACCCTCCTCCTTTACCCGGGCTTGGGACTGGCAATGAAAAGGCACACGAACCTCAACATAGGTTGTCGTTTGTAGTTTTATGTGATGGAAAAATTGATTAATCAACAATTAATATAACCATTCAATTAGGAGTAGGTCGTGTCCACAGGGAGGCAATTGCCTAATTAAACTCATTAATATGAAAAATGAATGTTCACTATTGATTTTGTCAAGAAATCAAGCCAAATCCGCCTTTAAATCAAGATAACAATGAGAAGTTATGCTGAAATTGCATTTATATGAAAGTGGAGGGGTATTCAAGCAAAATAGCCATAATATAATATTAATTAAATAAAATTCCCTTTCTTGCAATGGAAAAGCAATGTAAATTTTAATTCATGGCAAAACAGAGGAAAGTTTCTCTCACTTTGTTGTGCATGGGAAGGGGAATGGTGGCTGGCGAGGCTCTAAGGGAAGGTTGATCGGTGCATTGGGAGTTCAATGATGGTGGAGGTGAGGTGGAAGACGACCGGCGGTGGCCGGTGGCATGGTTGAAGTGGCCGGCGGCAGGCTACTAGAGGTGTTGCTGTGGAGGCCCATGCACACATGCGGGGAGGCACGGCAAACGTAGCTGCTGCTGCAGCAGGCAGCGTGGGGTGAGGAGCTGGCGGAGTGCAGCAGCTGCTGCATGCTGTAGGCGCAGCGGCGGTGGCTACTGCGTCTGCGTGGGTAGCTGGGCATCGCATGGACGTGCGCAGTGCGTGGGAGAGGAAGCCACTGCACGCACGGTTTCTGCTGGAAGAGGCCACTGCACACGCGAACTGCTGACTACGAGCGTGGCGGAGGGGCAGACACACGAAGAGGGGCACTTGGTGCGGGAATGGCGCTGGTGTTGGAGGTGACTGCGTGCGGTGGAGAGGGGCGTGTGATGCTGCGCGCTGGTGAGTGCTGCAGGAGGTGCGGCGCGCGGTTGGGCGGTGCTGCAGCTGGTGCGTGTGTGCATGGATGGCCGTGCGTGGTGCGTGTGGAGCAGCGACCTGGACTATTGTGCACGGTGTGGAGTTGGAGGTGGCTGCTGCTGCGTGTGGGGACAAAGGATGGGGGAAGAAGATGAAGGTGTTGCTGTAGGAGTTTCAGACTTCTGGGAACATTCCTAGACGTCTAACGGATGGGGGCGTGAAGTTGCGGCAGCTGCGGTGGTAGATGCTGGTGATGGCGGTGAGGGTGGTGCACGCTGAGGTGCTCACGGTAATGCAAACGGGCTCCAGATGGCGGTGTGGCCTGTCACGCCATACGCCCACGGTGGTGGAGGCTCGTCGCCATGGTTGAGGCCGGTGGTGGTGGAGCGGATGAGAGGTCAACTCTCTACATAGTGGTGGGTCAGGGATGGTGCCCTCCTGAGCATGGCAGCCTCCCTCTCTTCCTTATCCCAGTCGAGGAGACCAGATTCACTTTTGACGCTACTCCTTGATTGGGCTCTTCAATGCGGCAGCTGGAGGAAGAAATGTAGCTGTTGCTCATAGAAGAAGAATAAAATAATGATAAAATATTATGGTTATTTATATACAAACCCTTAACTTTTTGTTAACTTAAAATAATGCATGCAATGCACCTAATTGGTTAACTAATTAAATGAATGCAATTCTAAGTTAATTCTAAATGCATTTAAATATGAATGCATTGCATGAATTATGTAATTAAATCAAAAATATTAATTAATCGATTTACATCCTAATTTATGCTAAATAAATGTTAGAATTAACTTAATATCTAGGCATTTAAATACTTAAATAGCCCATAAATATGGGTTAATCAATACTCTGAGATTAGGCATAGTTTTCACTCTCGGTTCCTGCGTATACATTTTTGTGCGAATTGTGAGAGCCACCAAATAAGGCAAATACGCGGAAAGCGAGTTCTCATAAAACTAGGGCTAAGGTGGATGGTTATGACCATTCTTTACGGAATCCTCGGTTCAAGGAGGGTATTGATGCCAAGGTCAGAAATACATTGTCTTATCCGTCTCTCCCGATGTCGTGAGTAGGCACTTCCACCAAATAAGCCACCCAATGTCTCTTGAGTACCACTAATCCCTAATAATGCCTCCTTGATAAAGTTCATGGATGTGTGCTAGTTGTGTTATGTTGAAAAAGAAAAAAATAGAGAAAAAAAATGAAATGAAAAAAAAATGATGATGAAAAGAAAGAAAAATTGAAAAAAATTAGAAAAAGAAGAAAAAGTAAAGAAAAAAGAGTGAATATTTAGTTCAGCTGCATTGAGGCAATACCACCAAATAAATTTGAAATCCACCAAATATGGCTTTAACCCACCTTTCTTGTGTTTTTGACTGCCCGAATACTGGCTGAGGAATTCCGACTTGGTGTTAGGGTTATGGAAACCCAATTAAAGTGTTAATGCCAAGTGAGACCACCGAATATAGGTCATATGTGTGAATCTAGTGAGGTTGCAAACTCTAAGAAAAGAAAAGAAAAAGAAAAAGAGAAAGAGAGAATGAATACAAAGGAATCAAAAGAGAGCATAGTTTTCTTCTCGTCTTTCTCTGAGTTGAGTTACTTATAGTATGGGAATTTAGATTATGCAGTACTAATTACTATGTAGCACCAAGTGAGAGTGAGCCACCAAATAAACACCCATACCCCTCAGAGATTCTCTACCTAAGCCTAAAGCTGGGGTGGAATTCATAGAATATTTTGAATACCCCGAGGGAAGAAGTCTGCCTATCCTGCTAGAATTTTTACAAGGGGTCAAGTACAGGCCTTAGAGGTGAATTAGTTTTTCACTCGAATCCGTTGCAAAAGCTACATAGCTACACTTTCACGACAGTCTGGATTTCTAAAATATAGGATGAAAACAAAAAGGAGAAAAATCTTTAGGCATACACTTGATAAAATAATCAATTCCTTAGGGACCCTTTCTGTAAATAATTTAGCCTTGCATTTGCTAGGGACTAGCAAGATTTAGGCATGGGGGTATGATTGCGCAGCAATCATAGATCTTAATTGACCTAAATTAGGCTAGAACTTAGCATAAGTTAGGGTAATTCATGCATGCATAAGCATTATTTGCATCTTTACTGCTTTACTTTAGTTATGCATAAAATAATGTTATAATGTGCTGATTAAGTGCATTATATCAATTGCAGGCAATAAGCTGATCAGAAGCTGGATTTGGAGCTGGATCTGAAGTTGGATCTGGAATAACGGGTGTTGCAGCAGAGCTGGAGCAGAAGATTTAGATTAGATGTAGGAATAATGATGTAAGGGAGTTAAGGTATGCTATTCTATTAAGTAGAAATAAAGCAGTAAAATATGAAGAGCTTAGGTCCATCCTAGCCCTAGGATAGCCTAGAGACTTCCCCAAGCCTTAGCCACCCTTAGATTAGGTCACAGCACCCTAGGAAACCCTAAAACCCTAGTTCCAACCTTTATGTGGATGTCCAGATGAATTATAGGATGTCCAGAACCCTTAGCCAACTCCCGCACACCTTAAACCCACTTTTACAGTGTTATTGGACATCCATACACTTTGTCAGACATCCAATTTCTGCAGAATACCCAAAACAGAACCTAGAATTCCCCCTGACTCAAATTGGACGTCCAGAACTGAAGTCTGGACTTCTGATTTTTGAGTATAAGTCGTCTGATCTTGTTTTTGGACGTCTGGAACTGTTCTCCAGTTCCTGTTTTGAGATTCAAGCCTTGATCTTGGATCTCTAGCTCCCTAAACCTAATTCCAACTCCATAGGAACCTAAATTAAGGTACCCTAACCCTAGTACTCCACCTCTAGACCTCCCTAAGGACCTAATTAGGCTAGCCACTTTTCATCTCCACTCCACCTCCACGAGGAGCACCACCATGGAGGCCACCATCTCCACGCTAGGATGCTGGATCATCCCTCCAACCTCTCTCCAAGGGCCGGCCTAAGCACCATTGGCCACCCTTCCTTCTCTCAGCCACTCAAAGGCCATCAGAGACCACCTCTGAATGCCCTTCCTTTCTGCTAGATTAGTAACTTAGCTCTTCGTAGTTTTACTGCTTTCATTTACTGCTTAGTAGTGTAGCTCTCATTCTCCCCCAATGATGCATGCAAAATCCCCCCATAGATTCCTGTATGCGATCATTTTTTGTTAGTTAGTTTTATGTTTTCAAGCTTTCCTATACAAGCTTTCCTCTACATTCCATGTTGTAAACATCCTCTGAATGAATGAATAAAAGATATATTTATATATATATGTCTCTATGTTGGAAATCACCATGAGCTTATTGGTTGCAATCTGATTTGTGTGATTCAAGTTGCTTGTTTTTCATTTATATATATATTTTGCAACAAGCATGTCGGTTCTGGAAAATATAGAAGATCTAACTATAAATGCATTTTCCGTAAACAACCACCACGTAACTAGAATTGTGCGCACCGAAACTCACACTTTCACCTTTGTTATCTATTTAACACACGCGCACGTAATCAGAATAGAAGTGGCGAAACTTTAATACAAAGATTGGAAACTGGCGTGTGATTTTAAATAAACTAGAGTGATAAAGGATCGATTTCAGAATGAAACAAATGCCTCCCAGAGACGAACGACCGGGACTCAAAGTCTCATTATTTTTACAAAATCATTTTTTGACGAATGTTTTTGCATGACTATACTACGATTTTCGACGACTTTCAAATGCGCGAAAATGCCTTTCCGTCACTGGCCATAAAAGCAAAGTTCTCCTAAAGTAGAATAAAATGAGTCTTGTACAACTACCAGAAGACAAGAAATAAACTTCTATTAGCAAAAAGGAACTGCAACTATGAGCCACCGACTCAGTACAGACCGTCTCCTCATATAGGACCTAGTTCCATGAAGGTTTGACCAGCAGCAGCTGCAACACCTGACTGCTCAGCAACACTTGAGTACGGAACCCAAGACAAACGTCGGTGAAAACTGAGTAGAGTAGTACAACTAAACAAGTACCTCAAGTAATAGAGTATAGGAAAAAGGCACTATCTTGATAGTTCATCTATTTACAATCTTATTTATATCCTATCCCTTTTGTGCAATTTACCCATATTCTTTTTGTTCTCAAACTGTTAATCAATGTCTCAGGCATGAGATGATTTCGTGTAACTTTCTGTGGTGTAAGACCGATATAAGACACCCTCCTGGCTGGGAGGGTTGCTTATATCCATCAAGTTGCCACGCTCCGTCACCTTGGGGTCATTGCGGAAAGGGGTGGCAGTTACGTTGTGTAGCGTGAACACGTACAAGCGCTATATATGTTGAACTACAAACCAATGAGCAACCCACCATCCAAAAGAATTGCTTCAAACCTCGAGCCTTGAGAATCCGCTATCCCAATTGGCCGTTAAGCCTAACCAAAGAGTCGTAGGGAGGATAGCAACTCCCTAAACCAGCCCTTGAACCTGGTCTGAAAAGACCTAAAGCTACGGCCGAAATCCTGGCGAGTATCGGGGCTGAAACTAGTATCTACTCTTTTATTTTCTTGACATATCCGTCATATTATATAATAAATTTCCATATAACTGTATCTCTTATTTTATTAATTCAAAAAATCCTTAGTAATTTCATATTACTAATTTCAGGATTTGTAATTATTCACATTATCCTTCAACTTATCCTTTTACAAGTGGATTCAATCTTGTGACAGTAGTCCCATGTTATTTAGAAGTTACTGAAAATAACAAAACTTATTTTACTGAAAATAGATTTTGTTTCATGCATGCGATAACAAGGGTACATGTGATCATTAACCTACATCATTTACATAAAACGTATTATTTCTGATTTAAGTGCTCGTAAATTAGGGAAAACACTGGAGGGGTTCCAATCTCAGCAAAAAGGAGAACATACGCCAACCAGGGTGGTATATGGAAAAACATTGCATAGGACGGGTCCACAGGTACCCAAAAAATTCAGCTGAATTGAAAGAGGGGTAGACTACTCTACCTAATGTCATTGGAGGGTCACAGTGACTTCGAACCGTGCACACTAGGCCTCAAAAAATTCTCCATGCCTGCCCTGGGATCTGCACATGCACCGAGAAGAAGACCTTATTTGTTGAAATCCCAGGTCGGGAAGGCCTTGAACCAGATGAAACAGTACGAGGAGGTCTAGAGTCATGCAACCACCTATGCACGTGTCGCTCGACACACTCGTGCATGCGTCACGCGTTCTACTGGGATTCGCACTCGCCTCGCGCCGTGGATTGCCACACACCTTCCTGCAACCGTCGATGCCGGCCACGCATCGCGAATCACCGTGCTCGACCTCGTGAATGCACATGTGCCTGCGCGAAATCGCGCGCTACTGCTCGCCAGGCGTCGCTGATCGAGTTTTTACAGGATTTGTAAAATGTGGTATAAGTTGTAACATGCAAAAGCCGATTTTCTTTTAAAATTTATAATCCTAGATAGTTGAGTATCTAGGGTTGTCCAAGGGAGCCAACTTGTTAATCACATGAATGGTTCTCTCTCTCGCCTCTTAAATTCGCACTTTATTTTTGTGATTTTGATTTTTGTTGTTTTTAGGGTTTTTAGAAACAATCGGGTATGAGATATGCGAAGATGAAATTATGCTAAAACTAACCCTAGGTGACAAGAATAAAGTCCTCTCTTCTAAGCTCACCCTAGAGAAGTGTGCCTAGGGTAATTAGAAGAGGGGAGTGTGTGCACTACAACTATAAAAACAACATGGAAGAACACACAAACTTCAACATGAAAATTGGAAGGCGAAATAATTTTTGTATCACTAGTAGAGTCAAATACAGGTAAAGGAATGCTTCTATAAGAACATTAAACTACCAGCTAACAAAAAAAAAAATAGAGTGGAAGATAAAGAAGAAGGGTTGATTCTGATGGAAGTTTCGGGTGGCACTTGCTCCAAATGTGGTTGCCCCACACTTGAAAAGAGATCTCCTTCTCTTCCTTCTTCAAGTGGCCTTCCTCCAAGCTCTCCTCTAAGGTGGGCATCAACCACCTTTTTGGCTCCTTTTGTGCTTGGCCGTCCCCTCTTGATGAAGGTGACCTCCTCCTTGGCATGGCTAAGGGAGAAGAGGGAGAGGAAGAAGGCACCAAGGGGGTAGGTAGGTTGCCCCCTTGATCTTCTTCTCTCCTTCCACCTCCTTGGCATGGAGATGGGGTAGAATATTGATGGACCTAACTAAAGGAGAAGATATGGACCTAACTAATGGAGAGGAGATGGGAATTATGTGGTGGTAGGGTAGGGTATTTATAGGATGGGAAAGGGTGTGGTTATGGTGTTTTTTGGAGGGAAATGAAGGGGTGCTTGGATATTTTTGGAGGGAAAAATGGGAAGGAAATGAAGAGGTGCCTTGGTTTTCCCTCCAAAAATATCTTCTAGAAGGTATTGATTTTGGAGGGAAAAAATGGAGGGTGGAGATGGGTTTTGATGGTGGATGTAGGGTGGTGATGGAAGGGATAGTTGGCACCAAAATAAAGTAGGAGTTGGTGGTCTTTTTGGTGGAGCTTAGGTAGTAGGGTAGTAGGTTTTGGTGCCATGGAGGTGGACTAACTAAGCTAAGCTAGCTAAGCTTGTTTAGCTAGTAGATGAGTGGAAAAGGAGGTAGTGGGAGGTAGGGTTTTAGAGGAAAGGAGCTGGAAGGAGCTGCATTGGAGCTGGTGACTGCTGAAGAGAGTTGCAAGGAGATACCTTGGCTGGCTTAGCTTGCTAGTTTGTTGCTAGCTGCTAAGCCAAGCTAAGATGAGCTGGCTTCTGCTGATGTGAGCTAAGGTGAGATGGGTCTAGTTTTCCCGAAGGTTACTGAGCTAGCTAGAGTAGCTAGCTTAGGTTAAGTAGCTCAGCTCAACTAAGTTGAACTGAGTTGAGTCTCCAGGAGCTAGACTTGATCTGGCCTGAGCTGGTTAAGGTCATCTTCAGCTAACCAGGTCTAGCTAGTTGATAGTAGTAGCTAGTCATAGTCAGGTTGGACTTCCAGTGAACTCTTCTGAGCTGGAAGAGTTGGAATGGAGCTGGGATCAACTGTCTTTAGCTAGTTTGAGCTGCCATCTAGCTGAGGTGAGCTGAATGGAGTTATAGTGAACTAGGTAGAGCTACCATTTAGTTGAGATGAGTTGAATGGAGCTAAGGGTGAGTTGATCTAGCTAGAAGGAGTTGGGATCCAGCTGGGATGAGCTGTATCTAGCTTGGATTCAGCTGAAATAAGTTGGATCAAGCTAGGATCCAACTAATAGGAGCTTCTTCTTCATCTTCTGCCTTCCTGAGTGCCAAGATGTGTAGGATCTGACATTCTACCTAATCCTGACACTCAGATAAATGCATCAAAAATACATTAACATGCAATGCATGCCTATCATAGGTAAATGCCTAAATGCAACCCAAAAACCCACTTGTGGAGTTAAAACCCTAAGAGCTAGGTTAGTTTTGGGGCATAAGAATGTTGATAAACTGGTGTTTATCACACCCCCATACTTATCTTTTGCTAGTCTCTTACCAAAACTATTTTCACAAAATGGATTTTCTGGGAAAGACCAATTTTTTTACTTTTGAGGAGAGAAAGACTACGGGACCTTGGTTGATTGAAAAACTTGAAAGGCACGAGATTTGTTAAAGATAAAACCTCGGGATTCATCTTTGGATCTAAGAGTTAAAAGAATCAGGATCAGTGTATCTTTTAAAAATTCACAAATCAACTCATTGTTATTTTAGATGACCCAAAATTTTTGTAGTTAGGATTTCTTTGGCTCTTGAATTTGATTCACAACTTGCATCAACTTTTAAACCCTTGTGCCTGTGCTTGTGAATGCCAACTTTTATGAGGCCATGTTTTTGGTTTAAAGCACTTTTTTTTTTGAAACTCCCCCATGCTTATTCTTAGCTTAATCCTACAATAGATGTGTCGGGATCATCATTCCCATTACCAATCCTCAAGGGGGCTTTGGTGCCAGCACTTTGGGATAGTACCGTCCAAGACACCACCCAGGAGCTCACAACTCCAAAACACAATGTGGTGTAAAGGAGCGCTCCTAGCAAACTTAAGCTCTTGCTTCGACGCTATGGGTAGAGCATCGTCCAAGACACATGAGCTGTAAAATTGCGCCTTAATGCTCCATCTAAAGATATGGAATATAAATATAGAGTAGTGCCTAGGCGGTAACATGTTGTCATCGCATCCTCAAAGGAGGTATTTACTTCCTTCTCGGTGGTAGGAACTCAAACCAATGATGTGCTTCGGATTTTACTAGGGCCAAACATGGGTTTTCTTCTAATTTCTAAATGTTTTTTAAGGTGTTATGTGTGTGAATTTTGACACAAGAATTTTGTCAGAATTGCAAGTTTTTGAATTGGAAGCTAAGTAGATAATTTCCAGGTTACAAAGGAAGATCAAACCACTTGAACTATCACGAGTTTAGCTGGAATTTAAAGAAGGATACTTGATCTAGTCTAGAGGTTAGACCTAGAGATTCTAACAATCAGATCTTAATCTTAATCTCTAGTTTGTTAAAGATTAAATCCCTTGTACCTTAAAATGAAATTTTCAACCTTAGTTCCACTTTTCAAAATTTTCCTCAAAAAATTTTACGATTTTTCTGTAATGAGATGCATGCAAAAGAAAGAAAATGCATATTTTTAGGTTATGAAAATCCCAAATCGATCATCAAAATTTAAAAACACCCCCCCATGCTTATGATATGCAATGTCCTCATGCATTAGAAGGGACAAGAGATCACCTTGGTGAAAAGTGGTCGAGTTTAGGATGGTCAAAATCTAGAAAAAGAAAGAGAACAAGAAAGCAGGAAAAATGATTGGTTACCTCCCATCCAGTGCTATCTTTTACGCCTATTTAGCCGGGCGTGAAATGATGCATGGAAAATTGACAATCATGTAAATAATTGGACACTTGAATGTCCTCAAGAAATGTGTTTTCCTCAAGATCCCTAAGAAGATGATTGGTAAAGAAATAGGGATCAAAATGAAATGGAAAGATGGAAGACTGACTCGGGTCTGGCCATGGTTTGAGTTCATGTAAAATGCCAAACTTGGGTGGGTCGGGTGGTAGGTCCAATGGAAAGGGAGGGAGAAAGTAGCCAATGAGATGTAGGATGGGTGAAGTTAGTGTGGATGTTTTTGGTGAAAAATTAGGAATATTGAAAGATTAAAAGTCAAACCCTAGTTGATCTAAAAAGTCTTGGACCACAAAATCATCCATAGAATAGGAATCAATAAAATCTAGATCCATGGTGGTCAGGGCTGAGTAAGATTTGACCCACATAGACTTCAAAAATATTACTTCCATTGTATTATCAGTGTCCTCAAAAATTTCATGATCAATGGACCTCTTGGAAGCTTGAAATAAATCTAATGATAAAGTCTGGTTATTGCAACTTATATTCATTTTCCCATAATGAGAATTGATATTAGCTATTGCAGTAATCAGAAAGGGTCTTTCAAGGATGGCATTAATGACAGCCTCAAGTACCTCTATGTCAAGGACCAGAAAATTAACTGGAAATAGATAATTTTGGACCTTGACAATACTATTCTTAATAATTCCCTACGGTGGAATGGTAGATTGGTCTTCCAATTGAAATTGAACCTTAGTAGGTTTAAAATCACCGAATCAAGATTCCTCGAATATGACCGGGGGAATGATATTAATAGAGGTACCTAAGTTGAGAGGGGCATGAAAAAAGGTGGTGTGCGCTCGGGTCCTTTTTTGTGAAAGGTAGCTTGCTCTGAAAAACTGAGCTTGCTGTCTTAGAAAGGACCACCCTTCCTAGATTCTGGGCCTGCCATTTTGGAGTATCTCTTTCTTTCAACAATTTATCATAGGTAGGGGTGGCATTTAGGAGGGGGATATTAGTCTCGACTTGCCTAAATAAGGCCAAAAGATCTTGGTGAGAGGGATCAGATTTCTGATTAGAAGGATTGGATTGCAGTGCTTGAGAGTAAGAGATAGGATTTGAATCTAGTGTTTTTGGTGTTTCTTTTTCTTCTTCCTGAGTGGGGTTAGGAGAGTCGATTTGCATAGGTTGAGAGTGGGTTTCATTAATTTGATTTGAAGGCTTTAAATCAGTGGTGGTTTTCCCACTCCTCCATGTATCTGCTTATGTAGTTTGGCTGTCACTGGAAGTGGGGGGGCCTGTTGTTGATGGAAACCGGGTTGGTGCTGAGGTATCGGGTTAATAGGTGGCTGATTAGTGTTGGTTCTGATGTTGGTGTCCACCCGGGTGTTGGTTCCTTTGATTGACAAAGTTTGGTGTGGGTTGGGATAGTGAATGTCTTGTAGCCTTTGAGTCGGAATAACCCCAACTTGATCATTGAGATTGTTAATAACACGGGTGATTTTTGTAGTTTTTCTTTGCATCTCTTGCAGGGCTTTTATCATTTGGGCATTAATGACTTCTTGAGATGGCCTAGATTGATAAATTTGATTTGAACAATACCCTCCAAACGGGTTTTGTTGTTCGTGAGGAACTGGATTGGTCTAGGAGTGAGTCGGATAATTCCTCCAATTAGAGGAATTTTTCAATTGCTCCTGCAAGGTGGAGACATTTTGAGTGGGGTAATGATTTGGATAAGTATAATTCCCCTTTGAACCATAGAAAACCTCGAAATGGTGAGTATACTCAACACGGGCATTGTTTAGGTTATGCAAATTTTCTCTCTTTGGGGTGTTAGAATGAGTGAGATGTGGAATTTGTGGAGCTTGGGTAGGTGTGGTAGGTCTCCCTTGGTTGGTTAGGTTTGCTACATCCCTATTCAACTGCTGTTGATTAGCTTGTAGCTGAGCCATGATGGAGTAGAAATTAGGTGGGGGGGCCTGATTAAGTAGCTCCTGGGTGGATAGATGGGGGAAGGAAAAATTGGCATGCAGGTTAGAGGACCTATTTTGATTTTCCATTTTTAAAGAATAGGAAGAATGCAGGAAAACTCTTTTTGGGGAGGCAAAAATCAAGTGGTCCCTCCAAGTATGGAGTTTTGGACCGCCGCCCGTGCAAAAATGGAAGAAATGGTGAGGAGAGGAGGGAGAGATGAGAGAAGTGTGCAATCATGCAATACAAAATTCTAGACCTAACTTAGATGTGACTTCCTAAAAATTAACTTAAGACTTGATCTACCTAGGAAATAAGAAATCAATAGTGGATATTTGTTCTCTCAACAAATTTGGCTAGGTTGAATAAGGGGAGGTTTGAGCCCAAGCATGTCCCAGGAAAATCACTGGGGGCTTGTGTAAACCCGCACCTAGTCGTTTGACATGGCTCCTCAGTCTGACACTAGATATAGATGAAAGAATTGATACCAACTAAAGATAACTTAAGACCTAGGTAGCAAGCCTAAATTTGATGAAACCTTAGGGGTCAAATTGCTATAGATTTTAATTAGGTCTAAGAAGCCAAAGTGCACAAGGAATGTGATGGACGTTAATTGGGGTAATGCTCGATTATTTTTTTTGTGTGTGCGAATTGGGCGGGAAGTGTTGCCTAAGCCAAATCAATAGGGTTTGCAAAACAATGAATTTTAGTTAAAGTGTTTTAGGATTTTTATTAAGATTTAGTGTCTTTTAGGATTCTCTCTTGTTAAGGATTCAAACAAGGTTTTGAAATTCCACAAATAATAACAAGCAAGTTGTAGTTGGTGGAGTTCAATTCCTTTAGAGTTTGATGTGACTAAGAGAGAACTTAAAGAAAAACCTAAAGTTGAAATTCCTAGTTATGCAACTCCTAAACTGAATCTACTTTTCAAAATCTTTAAAGGTAGTGATCTAAAAAAGACAAACAACACCACCACCTGATAGCAAATCAAACAAGAAATCCAAAAATAATTTTTTTTCGATTTTAGAAAATTATTTAATATTTTTTTGGAATTTTTCTTCTTACTAGTGTCAAGAGTCAGAATTAATAGATTTGGGAAATTGATTCTACAGAAATCTTAAATGGCCTTAAAAGTTTTTTGAAATTTTATATGTTGTAGATAATTTTTTAAGATTTCCAACAATATAAAGTTTGCACAAATATGATGAGTAGAAAAATTTATAAAATTCATGGACTGTAAGAAAATAGTAAGAAAACAAGGTCTGACCTCTGTTCAGTTGGTGAATTCTTTAATTTTTTCTATTCAATGAAATTTCTTAAAAATTGGATTCAAGGTTTCTGACTTAAAGGGGCTTCCCTGGATGAAATTAGTGACTTTAGAAAGCTTCTAAGTGCCCGAACAAGATTTTTGAAAATCAAGATAGAAGTCTAGATTCTAAAAAATCAGACACCCTTAATTTTTTCTTGTTTTAATTTTTTTGATAATTTTAAAGATTTTTTAAGAGATTTTATCTTTGTTTTTGATGAGAAAGGGCCTGGGGTACCAACCTGAAGTACGTGGGAAGAAAAGAAACTTGAAGCTTCTGCTCCAAGTGCTCTAAATCCCGCTCCTGCTCCAGATTCGCACCTGAAATCGAAACAAAAAAATTTCATGAAGATTAAGAAAGCAAGAGAGAGATAAATGATGTGATTAAGCTGTGCCTCCTCCGCAATGGTGCTAAAAAGTGATCGGGTTTTAATGCGATTTGTAAAATGTGATTTTTATAAGTCGTAACGTGCAAAAATCGATTTGCTTTTAAAATTTATAATCCTAGATAGTGGAGTATCTAGGGTCATGCAAGGAGGTCAATTTGTTAATCACAAGAATGGTTCTCTCTCTCGCCTCTCAAATCCTCACTTTATTTTTGTGATTTTGATTTTTGTTGTTTTTAGGGTTTTTAGAAACAATCGGGTTTGAGATACGCGAAGATGAAATTACGCTACAACTAACCCTAGGTGACAAGAATGAAGTCCTCTCTTCTAAGCTCACCCTAAGCAAAGTGTGCCTAGGGTAATTAGAAGGGGGGAGTGTGTGCACTACAACTATAAAAACAACATGGAAGAACACTAACTACAACATGAAAATTGGAAGGCAAAATAATTTTTGTATCACCAGTAGAGTCAAATACAAGTAGAGGAATGACACACAAAATATACTTAACACTTAGTTTACATCTAAAGGATGGAGAGGGTGAATGGGAAGGAGGATCATGGTGATGGGGGTGTCGATGAGGAATGGTCGACTTGGAGATCGAAGATGTGGCGTAGGAGAGAGAAGAGGGGGGATGCTCAGAGGGGGAGGAAGGAGGCGAGAAGGGGTTGCATGACGATGGGGGAGTGGAAAGTGGTCAATAGAGAGATTGTTTGCTATCGATGCCGATGGCGAGGGCACATGGCGGCGGTATGAAGTTACCCCTTGGTGTGCCTAACTTGCGGTGGTCATGGGCACAAACGTGATTCCTGTGTGACGAGCAGAGGGAGGACAGGTAAGGGGGTCTTCTTGCGCCCTAAGAGAAGATACACGGGAGGTCCACCACCACCGCCACCCTCCACCTACATGGGTCACACCATTGATGTGGAGGTTTCAATGTCCGATGATATTAGGGTTACGAACGTGGTTTTGAGAGGGGCGTTGGTCGGAGAGGTGATGGCTGGAAACTCCTCCTTGGAGCGGCTTCAATGGTTGGTAATTTCTCTATCACTGTCAGTAGAAGGTTGGGAAATCGCCATGCTTTCTCCCACACAATTTCTGGTGTTTGGTCTGGGGATGATCGATGTGGAGCGCCTTAGATTTCAATCGAGCAATTTTGAATCTATGACAATTTTATGGAGATTGGTCTCGCCTTTTGATGGTGCATTGCCGGAATGTTCGTTGCAAAGGGCAGGTGTGCGATCTAGGAAGCTAGAAATCAAAGGGTTACCATGGCATCTGAGGTCAAGGAATGTGGTTGAATCCATGGTGGCTGGGTTTGCGAAACTGGCAGAAGATGCAGAGGTAGGCTTAAGGGAGGGCGATGACCGATTGCTCTACGTCCATGTTGATGTATTTAGAGGAGGATCAATTCCGGAGAAAATCATCCTCCGGTGTGGAGGTAGCTCTTGGTTGATACGTCTGCGATTTGGATGCGAGGAGACACTCTTCTAGGAGCAGGAAGCGATGAAAACCTTTGCAGAGGTTGTTAAGGATGACCCCATTGTGAAACAAATGGGTCGTGACACCCCAGAGGAGGTTTCAGAACAAAAAAAGAGAAAAGACCTCCATCACATGGGAAGAGAAGAAGATGAGATGGTGGATTCAAAGAACGAGTAGCAGGTGGTAGAAGAGGAAAGGTCAGTGGGGGTGCTTCAAGAGATCATTGTTAACTCTTTGAAGAATCGCTCATCCTTTCATGCTATAGAAGGGCTGAAGTTCAAGGTGGGAACTACTTCTAAGTCTGGAGTTGGGAGATCCCCAAACAAATTGAGACAAAGAAGAAATGCATATTCAGCAATAATGGATGAAAACTCCATAGCTGCTGCTCTTAAAGTTGAAAACTTCAACAACCCAAAAAAAGGGGATCCTAGGTTGAGTGATGCGAGTCCTCTCTTGGAACGTGTGTGGGTTGCGCGACAGAGTGAGAAGGGCCTCACTTATGAGGTATCTGAGGGAATGGGAGATCAATTGTGCAATCATCCAAGAAATGCACATAGAGGATGAAAATGACCGTGTATGGAGTGATCTGAAAAGAGAAGGCTTTTCTGACTGTGTGGCTTTAAATGCTCATGGGAGGTCAGGAGGTATAGCCTTTTGGTGGAAAAAGGCATGCCTAAGTGTGATTGAAATTATTAACTCTAGGCATGCGATACCTTGTAGATGCAAGTTGATACAAGGGGAGAAGGAATTGATAATCACGGGCGTTTATGGACCGTGTGCTGCGAACCTCAGACTAGAATTATGGGAGGACTTATCCTCAGTTGCATCTCTTGTGCAGAGATTGCCGTGGTTAGCGGGTGGTGACTTCAATTGTACTTTGACTGGGACAGATAGACAGAGTGGTTCAATGGACATTGCCTCCATTGGTTTTTTGTTGACCTTACAAAATCTGGGTCTTAATGAGTTCCCAACCTCTAAGGTGGACTTTACGTGGTGAAATGGAAGTGGTTTGATGTTAAAGCTTGACAGATTTGTTGGAAATGTGGAGCTGATGGAGAATTTCCAACTATCTTCTGTTGCTGGGCTTCAATGACCCTTCTCAAATCATACTCCTTTGGTCTGGGATAGTGGTGAGAATGTGCAAACTCGCTCTTACATCAAGTTCAGACGGTCGTGGCTTAGAGAAGTGGGTTTTCGCAAAATGTTGGAGGCCTAGTGGCAAGCTCAGCAAGTGCAGGGTACGGCTACCATTAGGCTGGCATCAAAGCTTGCGTCCATGTGGCAAGTGTTAAAGGAATATGGGTTAGCTGTTGCAACTTTGAGAGAACAAAAGCGTCATGAAGCTCTCTTGGAGGTGTAGCGACTGGATGAAAAGGAATCTACTGCACCATTGTCTGACCATGAACAGGGAGTTAGGAGAACGTGGCAGGAGGTTATAGCAGAGGAGGATTTGAATAGAGAGATGGATTGGCGAGAATGCTCCAGACAATTGTGGCTTAAAGAGGGGGATTCCAATATGAAATACTTTCATTTAGCAACCAGCTCATGTAGAAGACACAACTTTATCTCCTTGATTGAGGTGGATGGTCAAAGAACCTCTTGTCTGCAAGAAATACGAGCTGCAGCTACCAGGTACTTCATGGACACCTCATGGGCAGTAGCTAGGGGAGAGTGGAGAATGGCAGGATCACTTTTTCCTCGAATCTCTGAGGAACAAGCCGGCAAGTTGGTGGTTCCAATGTCTGAAACTGAAGTACTGGAAGCTATAAATGACTTGAATAAGGAAGGTGCACCAGGTCCAGATGGAGTCCAAGTCTTTTTTTACAAAATCTTCTGGAATGTATTGAAAGAGGAGGTGATGGAGGTACTTAAGGAATTTGAAAGGGGTAACTACGGCTTTGACAAGATAAACTGATCTTATCTTTTTTTGCTTCCAAAGAAACAAGGAGTGGATAAATTCCCCGACTTTAGACCTATTACACTATCAAATTCTATTTATTTGGTGGTGAGTAAAGTCTTGGCCAATAGATTTCAAAGTGTCCTACAGGATCAGATCCTCCCAGTCTAGTCCACTTTTCTCTCCAACAGATCTCTTCAAGAGTCATCCATAATGGCTCAGAAAATGGTGATGGTATGTGATAGCGAAATACACGTGATTTGTAAAAGCAGGTTTTTAACGTCTTTGTAACATGCGAATCCGCTTTCGCTTTTAAATTTATATCCTAGATAGGGGAGTATCTAGGGTCGTCCAAGGAGGCAAAAAAAATGCAAAATTAATCCTCTTGCTTACAGATAGATCTCAACTTTCTTTTTGATATTTTTCAATATGTAATTTTTTTTTTGTATTTTGAAAAGACGAGGCGAACTGCAGATTGTAGCTAAAAGAACTAACACCTACAAATGATTAACTAAAATCTAAAA
Organism: Thalassia testudinum; assembly: GCA_037157565.1. Classification (NCBI taxonomy): domain Eukaryota; kingdom Viridiplantae; phylum Streptophyta; class Magnoliopsida; order Alismatales; family Hydrocharitaceae; genus Thalassia; species Thalassia testudinum. The sequence goes on along the minus strand of JAZHRO010000025.1, from coordinate 63,538,096 downwards.
GATAGAAATATCTTCTTCCTAAGCTCACTCTAGGCAAGTGGAGGCCTAGGGTAATTAGGAAGAAGAGGTGAAACAAGTGCTAGAACCAAAACAAACAACTGCAATAACAAGCTAAAAGAAGGCAATTTTGATTGAGTAGAATGAGTGTTCCTTTCAAGGACAAGTAGAGGAATGCTTCTACTAGAATTAAACAATATAAAAGCAAGAAAAGAAACACAAATCCTCTTGTAACAATGGTGAAGAAGGTTGTCTTCTTGCTCCAAGCCTAGCTTCTCCTTGGCTTGAAAAGAGGGCTTCCTTCTCCTCCTTCCTTGAGAGCTCCTCCAAGGTGGAAGCTACCACCTTTAATGCTCTCTCCAAAGGGGTGGGCGTGCACCACCCTCAAAAACTCCTCCAAGGTGGCGTGACCACCTTCAAGATCTCCTCCAAGATCTTCCTTGCCTGGCTTCTCCTTTGGCTGGCGTGACCCAAGAGAGAAGGGAAGAGGGGAAGGCACCAAGGGGACAGAATATCCCCTTAATCTTCTTCTTCTTCTTCTATCTTGGATGTGGGCTTCTTGGTGGAATATGAGAGTGAAATTGCTAGCCAAGGATGGCTTGAATAGTGGTGGGTAGTGGTATTTTTATAGGGTAGGATGGGGGGTTAAGGTGCCCCTTGAAATGGAGGGCTAGGATGGAAGAATGGAGGTGGTTGGTGATCCTATGGCTAAGGAGAGTTGGCGCCAACCCAAGGGGTGTTAAAGGGGGTAGTTATGGTGGTGTTGGTGTCTTTTGGTGGTGGAGAGACACCACCATGTTGGCGCCAACATGGGGTCTTCTAGAAGGGGGGTTAGGTGGATGGTGGAGATGAATTCAAGGGAAATTGTGTGGTGGAGATGAGGGGGGATTTTGGAGGGAAAAGTGGCGCCATTAAGGGGGTGGTTAGAGTAGTTTTTGGCGCCACTTTTAGGTGTCTTTTGGAGGTGGTGGGTAGGTTAGGTTGGTGCCAAGTAGGTTAGCTTATGTGGAGCTTAGGTGGAGCTAGTTGGGTGGAGTTGTTAGGTGGGTTTTTGGGGTGGTACAAGCCAAGGAAGTTGGAGCATAGCTAAGCTAAGCTAAGCTAAGCTAAGCTAGCTTAGCTAATGGAGGAGTAGAGGAGAAGGTGTTGGAGCTAGAGTTTGGAGGGAGGAGCTGAGGAGGAGAAGTCTGGAGCTGAAATTTGGAGCTGGCTGCTGCTGAAGAGGCTGGCATGGAGCTATTCTAGCTGGCTTAGCTTGCTAGTTCTTTGCTAGCTACTAAGCCGAGCTAAGGTAAGCTAGCTTCTATCATAATGAGCTAAGGTGAGCTGGGTCTGGTGCTCCTGGGGAGAATCAAGCTGGTTGAGGCAGCTAAGGTAGCTTAGCTCAACTGAGTTGAGCTAAGCTGAGTCCTCGGGAGCTGGGCTTGAGCTTCCTGAGCTGGGATGAGTTCTTCTTCAGCTGGCTGGAGCTGAGTGGAGCTGGATGTAGCTGGATCTGAGCTGGGGTGAACTCCTGTCAACTTAGCTGAGCTAGCTAGAGCTCCCTGTGGACTAGTAGGAGCTGAGATGAGCTAGACTCAGCTAAGTTGAGCTGGATTTGAGCTGACTTGAGCTAGGGTGAGCTAAGGTGAACTCTCTTGAGCTGCCATCCAGCTGAGATTAGCTGAATGGAGCTGGGATAAGCTAACCCTAGTTCAAGTAAGCTAGGTTCCAGCTGCGGTGAGCTGGATCAAGTTGAGTTGAGCTGGATTAGGCTGAGTTCCATCTAGTCTGGGCTTCTCCTTCACCATTTGCCTTCTTGAGTGCTAGGGTTTTATGGATCTATATATCTGTACATCCCTAACACTCACAAAAACATATTAAAAAGACAATAAAAAATGCAATGCATGCCTAACCTATTTTATGCCTAAATGCAGCCCAAAAACCCGTTTGCAGAGTAAAAGTCTAAGAGCTAGGTTTGTTTTAATGCATAAGAATGATGATAAACTGGCGTTTATCAGTATGGAAAGTAGACTTCCAAAAAGCTTATGATTTGTTTTCATGGCCATATCTCTGGGAGGTATTCAAGAGGAGAGGGTTTCCTGCTATATGGCTGCAATGGATGAAAAGGTGCATCACCACCGTGTCCTTTTTCTCCTCTTATCAATGGTAAACCATGTGGGATGTGGATTCAACCTCAATGTGGGGTTTGACAAAGGTGTCCTCTCGCCCCTCTTGTCTTTAATCTTATGGTTGACACGCTTGCAAGATATGCATGTTGACTATCTGAAGTGGGTTTGATTAGAGGTTACTCTATCTCAAATAGGAGTGCCATGGCTCCAGTCTTGCAATATGCTGATGACACGGTATTCTTTGTAGAAGGGAAAGAACAGGAAGCACAAGCTCTTTTTCATATAGTGAAGATATTCGGAGAAATATCAGGTCTGAAATTGAATGGGGACAAGTCTTCCTTGGTTTGTTTTGGGTTAACAGGTGGAAAGCAAATGGCCATCTCTTCCCTTTTGGGTACGCCCTTGGTCACACTCCCTATCAGGTACTTGGGTCTACCTCTGAAGCATTCTAAACTGAAAAAAAGCGATTGGAATGTATTGTTTGATAAAATTGCAATTAAATTGGAAGGTTGGAACAACCGCTACTTGTTTAAGGGGGGTAGACTCACCCTCTTGAACTCAGTGATAACCTCCATCCCTGTTTTCCTTTTCTCTCTATTCAAAGCACCAAATCTATTTGGAAGCGCATTGATATTTTGAGAAAATGCTTCTTTTGGAAGGGTTCCAAGCATGAGGGGAGTTTCTTTCAGCCCCTGAAGTGGGATCTATTGTCCAGGCCAAAAAAACATGGTGGTTTGGGGATTAAATCTCTAAAAGAATTCAACGAAGCTTTGCTCCTTAAATGGGCAATCAAGATTTTTAACGGCGATAGTAAGAACTAGGCAATCTTGATTGGTGATAGCTACGGCAAGCCACACAACCCACTGAACAGACTTCATCCATTTAGACCGTCTTCGTTCTAGGCTTCTGTGGTGCAAGCCATAAGGAACAACTAGCAGTTGTTCTAGCCGGTCCTTGGTGATGGCAACTCCTTCAAATTCTGGTAGGAGTGGTCAACTTTGGGCATGCTCAAAAATGCATATCCAAGAGCATACGTAGCTGTTGAAGACAAATGGGAACCAGTCAACCGCTGTTGGTCAGAATCTAATGCATCCTGGAAGATTGAAGGGGCAGCTTCCAATAGGGATGGCACCAGAACTTGGGAAGAGAAGGCAAGGCTGTAGCTAGACTTGAAGGCATTTAGACCGGTGGCTGGACTGGAGGATCACTACAGATGGGAGGGGATCTTCACCCTAGCTAGAGCATATGATAAGATCAGACTTTTGTCTAACTTGGAGGAGGCAGATCTAATAGCAAGAAAGCTATGGCTCTTGAAAGTTCTAACAAAGGTCCAAATCTTGTTATGGCTGTGTAGGAGAGATGGATTGGTTACAGGGGATCTCAGACATAGAAGGATGGGCGTGGCACTACAGTTGTGCTTGCTTTGTGGACTTCCCATGAACAACTCTAGGCACATCTTCTCATCTTGTGTGGTGATAAGGTTTGGAGGAGAGTATGCGGGGAGCCACTACCCACGTGGGACTTGCTATGGAAAAAATTCTCGACGAAGGATAAGTTGCATATGCATATGGCAACAGTGATGTGGTACATTTGGAGAGCGAGAAATGAGTTGCTATTTTAGGAGAGGCCAGTTTGTGTGGAACAAATTGTAAATGCATGCTGGTCTCTCATACGTATATGGGGATCTGTTTTGTAAACTCATTTTTTTTATAATTAATAAAATGCTCTCCTCAAAATCAAGGTGGATGGCAAACCCTAGAGCAACACGAGAGAGAATCCATGGTGATGGAGGGTAGATGACCTGGAGATCAAGGTCTTGGAGGAGAAAGGAGAGAAGCTTCCTGGTGGCTGATGGAGCTAGGGCTGCAAACAAAGGATGGGCTAACAGTGGAGGCCATGGGGCAACAGGGAAGTCGTGTGCTTTCGATGTCGGCACCGAGGACATATGGCGTCAGTGTGCCGCTTCCCTCTGGTCTGTCTGGCTTGTCGGGGATATGGTCACAAACGAGACACCTGCACGGCCAACAATGGACTACCAAGGGGAAGGACAAGCATGGGCAATAGGGCGAAGAGGGCTGAAATGCAGCCACCTCTGCCTTCACCTCCATTTACTTATGGGGGACACACAATGGACGTGGAAATCCCTATGAACGAGGACATCAGGGTGGCAGAGATGGTGCTATGAGGGGCCTTAATTGGAGAGGTGATGACGGGCAACCCATTCTTGGAAAAGGTTCATCAGCTGGTAAGCTCTTTATCTTTGTCGACTAATGGTTGGAAGATTGCGTCCCTATCTCCTACGTGGTTTGTGCTTTTTGGTTTGGGGATGATGGATGTAGAGCGTTTGCGTTTTCGCTCGAGTGATTTGGGTGGACTGATGGTGATTTGGAGGTTGGTCTCTCCCTTTGATGGCTCACTGCTTGAACGACCGCCCTAGAGAGCAGCCTCAAGATCGGGTAAACTAGGAATCAGGGGTCTACCATTGCATTTAAGATCAAAAGAGGTGGTGGCAGCTATGATAGCAGGGTTTGCTACATTGGTAGATGATGCTGAGGTTGGTCTGCTTGAAGGAGATGGCAATGTGATGAATGTCTGGGTTTATGTGTTCAGGGCAGGTTCTGTCCCAGAGAAGGTGATCCTCCGACGTGGGGGGAGCTCTTGGTTGTTGATCCTGAATTTTTCTGTGGACAGTATGGATGGGGGTTCACATCCTAATAATCTGTCTTATGTAGAGGTGCTGCAAACTGAGGCAACAACATTGCAGCCTGGACATGTGACACCTGATGTGGCGCCTGAGCCTAAAAAGTGCAAGGACCATCACCGCACTGAGGAAATGGAGGAAGAGATGGAAGTGGCATTGGTAGAGGATGGTTTGGTAGAGAAAATGGAGGAAGGGATGGATGTAGCTTTGGTAGAAGGTGGTATGGTAGAGAAAGAGGAGGAAGGGATGGATATGGCATTGGTAGATGGCGGTATGGCAGAGAATATGAAGGTAGGTGTACCAAGAGCCAGTACACCTAATCAATGTGCGCTACAAGAGATCTCTGTAAACACCTTCAATCTGCAAAATAGCCTCCCTGCAGCTGAGGGCCTGAAGTTTGGTTCAGGGACAGTCTCCAAGACCAATGTGGGTAGACCCCCTTATAAACTCAAACAGAGGAAACAAAACACTTCGCAAAAAATTGATGAAAGTGCCATTGCAGCTGTGATGAAGGTCAGCAGAGTCTCGATTGAAAAAAAGGGGGGACCCAAGAAGCTAAATGAGGATTCCATCTTGGAATGTGCGTGGGCTGTGTGATAGAAGCCAGAGGGCTTCTCTTTTGAGGTATGATGAGTCCATTAAAATGGACTAATATTAAACCTAAGTATCTTTAATTGTACAATTTAGGTGTGTTAATAATGGCAATTAAGTTGTAGAAGATGTGTACACCTCATGATTTAAGTTATAACATTCTATAACTTAATGATTCTATTATTTTTATGTGTAGGTAATAAAATGCAAAAAGAGCAAGGGTGGGGGGATAAATTTCCCCAAACAGCCGCAACTCTCTACCCCCTCCCCTGCCGGACATTGGGGTAATCTTCTTCTTCCGCCACCTTTCTCAACAGCTATGACCGGGGATTTGGGAAAATCCCTGAACTCACGCGGTGAGGGGAGAAGTTAAAAAGAAGAGGCGGGGAGAGAGGAAGGCGATCCAGGAAAAAAAAAACCAAAAGCATGCACTGTGCCCTCTTCCCCCTTGCGGGGAAAAACCTCCGCCATCTGCCGGCCCGCACGCACCAAGCCGCGCCTCTCAACCGCGCGCCCTGATGCAGGTGCTCTCCACCCGCGCGTCTCTTCCTCCACCCACTGCAAGCGCTCCCAGCACGCGCACACCAACTGTAGCCACCTCCAGCCACAAAGCAGCGTGCTCCACCGCCCATCTGCAGGCGCACCAGCGCCCCCTACTGTAGGCAGTTCTCCAGCCCACGTGCGCACACGTGCCCCTGCAGCCACAAGCAGCGCGCAACCGCGCGCCTTCCAGCACACCAAACCCTCCAACGCCCCTCATCACCTTCCTCCCATGCCACAACAGGCGTCCGCTCTCAACCGCGCGCCATCTCCAGCCACTGCAGGTGCTCTCTGCCCACACGCCATCTCCAGCCACTGCAGGCTCTCAACCGCGCGCCATCTCCCTCCAGCCACTGCAGATCTCATCATGCAAGGGCCTGCCCGTGCACCAGCGCGCACGCGTGCATGCTAGCACAGCCGCAAGCACCGCAGCAGCGCCTCCGCCTTCTTGCTCCACAGGTTGGAGCTCTGGCCACTGCTGCTGCCACCACCGGAGAGCTCTCGACCTCGCCGTCCTCTAAAGCCTCGCCTCAACCCCCGCGGTTCTCTCTCTCGCGAGGAGGAGAGAGGAAGAAAGCCCTATTTTCCTCTCAATTAAAATTTACATTCAATGCCATTGCCACCAATTTGATTTTATTATTATTATTATTATTATTATATTATGGTAGAATTGCATTCAAACACTCATAGTTCTTTATAATTGCATGGTATTGATATTAACTAATTTAAAGATTGATTTTGGGCTTAACTTAAGTACTAATTATCTTTAGTACACATCACGTGAAAACTGCATGAATTCATCCTAAATTTATTGAGGATTTCTGTGAGGGAAAACTGCACTTATACCCTTAACTTTTTAGGTTATTGCAAATCTACTTTCCTTCACATTTTAAGTCTGATTTGAAAAGGGATTTTGCACTATCCGAAACAACATTAAATAATTAAGTATTGATTGCATAATTGCCTCCTTGTGGACACGACCTGCTCTTCTGCGAGTGGTTATTCATTGTTTTTGATTAGTCGATTTTTCCACCACTTAAATACTATAACGCTAAGCGAAAAGTCGTCTATCAAAATTGGCGCCGTTGCTGGGGAGGCAACGGACGCAATAGATTTACTTTATTATTTTTGAATCTTTTGAGTTGCAAAATTATCTAATCATTTTGATTATTGTGCAAGGAATCTGCTGAGGCAACGAGGTGCAACAAGCAGCGACATCAACCATGAGTTAAGCCACACGAGGAAAAGATGAAGGAGACGAAGATCCTGTTTCGCAGAGGATTTTCCGTCGTCACAATTTAATTCTGTCTTTTCGCCCTTGTAGTAATCTGGGGCTAAATTTTTGGGGGTTTGTCCCCGCATTCTTTAGCTACTAGGGCGTACAATATTTTTGGTGCATGCGTGATTATATTTTTTGCTTGCTTGTTTTTAAAAACCAATAAAAAATATCGAGTTGCCTATTTAAGAGTTGCATGCCCTTAGGTGCGCGCATTTAGGGGTGATTGAACAGCATATTAGATCTTATTATTGCATTGCAAGCATCTTAACACGAAGATTGCTGGAGACAGGTATATCTTTCTAACTTTTGCATCCAGCTTCTATTCACGCATTTGCATTCCAATTTAAATTCAAGACCACTAAATTGTTTGAATTTACTAATTTAGTGGTCACATAACTAAAAGCGGAACTAATAATCAGATTCAACCCTAAAAGCAATTCACTTTTGATCTGATTCTAAGGGACTTGTCTGCGATTTCAAAAGAAATTACAAAGATTTGCGGTGTGTTGCACACTTTTGACACTGAGTATGCACATTAGGCACCGCACTAAGGCTCTATCCCTTAAGGCTATAGGCACCGATCTCTTTATCGGTGTAGACCCTCCTATTGTGCTTTGTGGTAGTGGTGATACAATCTTTTGATCAAGTGTTTTGATACTCCACAGAGGGGGACACCCCTTAAAGGAACAAAAGGGTAGTTTAGGGGCACCGCATACACATCGCCTCAAAGGAAGGGTTCGCCCTACTTGCATCCCTTTGTTCGTCCTTGGAGTAACTTCTCCCTTGATCACCTGGGAGTATCATCCAAGCAAAGTATAGGTCCTAGGGCACTCGAAGGTTGAATTAAGGTATGTAATTGCAGTGAAAAACTTGTTTGGCCATTTATTTTAACTAATTCAACATCCACAATAAAGAAGGTTAAGATTTCAAGTCCACACCCCTCTTATACCACTTACGTGGGAACGAAGGGATAAGTCTTGATCTTTTGACTTATCTTTGGAGTGGAGGTTTGACTTAATAATAAAAAAAATTTTGAATTGTGTTTTGTATGCTTGGTAGACGCTCTCTTGAGGGTAGTCTAGTGTTTGATCCTGAGCCTGAGAGAATTCTTAGGAGAGCTCACCTAGGAGAAGAAAGAGAAGAAATGGCTGAGCAAGGTGCAAATCAACAAAGGACCCTAAGGGACTATTTTATTCCTACCAACCAACTTGCACAATCACTAAGACGACCGGCAGGGGATAATCCGTATGAGGTCAAGAGCAGTACCATATCTTTATTGCCCTCTTTTTATGGTACTACTAGGGAGGACCCTTACCGGCATTTGGAGGAATTCACCGAGGTCTGTTCCACGGTGAAGCTCCAGGGCTTTATTGATGAAGCCCTGATGAGGACTCTATTTCCTTTCTCCCTAAAGGATAAGGCCAAGCACTGGTATCATACCCTCGATGAAAGGGTAAATGATTGGGCTACCCTTAAGGGAGAATTTTTAAAAAAGTATTTTCCGATGAGTAAAACCAACCATTACAGAAGAGAGATTATGGGTTTTACTCAACAAGAAGGGGAGCAATTTCATGAGACTTGGGAGCGCTTTAATGACCTTCTTAGGTTATGCCCCCACCATCAAGTGCCAAGATGGCAGTTGGTCGAAAGGTCCTATAACGGATTATTCGAAAGGCATAGGCAAACCATTGATGCAACCTGTGCAGGAACCTTCATGACCAGAACTGAGGATGAAGCCTGGGCATTATTTGAAACTTTAAGTGACAACTCCATACATTTGTCCTCTGCATATCAAGAAAGAAAACCATCAATCTTGCAGAGGAAGATAGAGGCACATGAAGCTGGGGCTTCTCAGGATTTGGCTTATCAGATTCAACTATTGAATAAAAACTTTGATAGGCTTTTAGCAAACCTCGACATGAACCCGCAAGCAGCCTCTATTTTTCAAGCTTCAAGAGAATTCTCCATTTGCCAAAGCACAACACACGCCACTACGGAGTGCCATCAGGAAACCCAATTCCCTGAGTTGATTCAGGCCGACTTGAACGTAGCCCAAGGTTTTTGCCCCCCTCACAATAACCCTTACTCCAACACTTATAATCCAGGGTGGCGGAACTATCCAAACTTCTCTTGGAAGCAAGCTGATGCTTCTAACTCAGGGAATACAAGATCCTTACCTCCCCAACCCACTTACCAACCTTCTTATGAAAACCCTCCTCCGAATAATCCCTCTGAGATGGATGAACTGAAGGCCATGATGAAAGCAATGCAAGAGCATCAGAATATGGTTATCCAATCTCAGAATAAGATGATTACTGATATGCAATCCCAAATTGGTCATCTTACTGAGGCAGTTAGGCAACGTGATCCGGGGAAGCTGCCTAGCTCTTCTGAGGAGAACCCTAAGGGCAAGGGGGTTGTATTCAAGGAGAACACCCAAGCAGTGACCGTGTTGAGGAGTGGAAAAAAGATTGACAAGCTTGATAACACTCCTACGGTTACATCTCAGAATTCCCCTTCCACACCTAACCCGACTTCCATCTCACCCAAGGAAGAGCCACACCACTCTCCCTCACAAAAAATCATCCACAATGAGGATGTCGTCCTTCCACCACCCCTTTCCCGCCATGACGACCCCTCTACTCAGAAGCCGAGGGTGCCCTATCCAAAGTGCCTATCTGCTCCTAGGGAATCTTCTGTTGGCTCGTCTGGAGCCAAGGATAGGACGGAAGAGATTAGGGACACTTTTAGGCAAGTCCAGATTAACTTGCCTCTGTTGGAAGCAATTAAACAAATTCCATCCTATGCCAAGTTTCTGAAGGACCTATGCACCTAGAATCGTCGATCTAGGAAACAGGTCCAAACCAAGGTCATCCTGCCTGACCACGTTAGCTCGGTTCTTTAGCATGGAACACCCCCCAAAATGAAAGACCCAGGGGCCCCGTATATTTCAGTGGTTATAGGTAACCAACACATTGACGAGGCTCTGCTCGATCTGGGTGCGGGGGTAAACATTCTACCGAGATCTGTCTACGACCTTTTGGGAGGAGGAAAGCTGAAGCCTAGTCCAGTAATCCTCCAGGTTGCAGACAGATCACTTAAGACACCGCGAGGATTGTTGGAAGATGTCCTTGTGAGAGTGGAGGATTTCTTCTTCCCCGTTGACTTTCTGGTACTTGATATTGACCCGTCTAATAAGCCCACAAAGCCGTCCATTATTCTGGGACGCCCCTTTTTGGCCACAGCCAATGCCTCTATAAATTGTAGATCCGGGGCACTTAATATGGGCTTTGGGAACAAGAAGATCCGGTTGAATGTTTTTGATACTTACAAGCAACTTGGATTTGAAGATTGTTCTCAGATTGATGTCGTTAATTGAAGAGACTACTCCAGCGCTCTTATGTAGAGATCCCCTTCAGAAGGTCATATCTCAGGACCATCCCTCGATTATTAAAGAAACTGAAAGGAAAATACCCGAACTAGAAGAGTTGCTGGGGATACACACTAAGTCTCTATCCCCACCCTGGACTGTGAAGGTAGATCTGCTACCTGAGGTGGGGATATCTCAATTAAAACCCTCAATCGAAAAGGCTCCTGAATTGGAGTTGAAACCCCTCCTGAGCACATTGAAATATGCTTTCCTAGGGCCTAATAACACGCTCCCCATTATTATCTCGTCTGCATTATCTGAATTGCAGGAGGGAGCTCTGCTTGAGTGTTTACAAAGGCACAAGGAAGTAATTGCTTGGACAATTGCTGATATTAAGGGTGTTGATCCCTCTCTTTGCATGCATCATATATACACGGACAAGTCCGTGAAGCCTTTCCGAGACATGAAGAGAAGGCTCAATCCAAATATGCGGGAGGTTGTTAAAAAGGAGATTCTGAAATGGCTGGATGAAGGGATTATCTATCCCATTTAAGATAGTAAATGGGTCAGTTGGATTCATGTAGTTCCGAAAAAGGTAGGAATCACTGTGGAGGAGAATGACCAAGGAGAATTGGTGACCACTAGACCCTCAACTGGTTGGAGGGTCTGCATTGATTACCGCCGTCTAAACACGGCTACCCAGAAAGACCATTTCCCCTTACCGTTTATCGATCAAATTTTGGAATGATTGGCGGGGAACAGGTACCTTTATTTTCTTGACGGGTACTCTGGGTATAATCAGATAGCCATTTTTCCTGATGATCAGGAGCGTACCACCTTCACGAGTCCTTATGGCACTTTTGCGTTCCGTCGAATGCCATTCGGGTTATGTAACGCTCCTGCCACTTTCCAACATTGTATGATGGCTATCTTTTTTGATATGATCGACGAGTTCGTTGAAATTTTCATGGATGACTTCTCCATTTATGGCTCGTCATTTGACCTATGCCTTTCGCACCTTGATAAAGTCTTAACCCGTTGCGAAGAGGCAAAACTGGTGCTTAGCTGGGAGAAAAGCCACTTTATGGTCCAGCAGAGCATTGTGTTAGGGCATGTAGTTTCCAAGAGAGGATTAGAGGTGGGCACCGCAAAAATTGATTCCATCTCTAAGCTTCCATTGCCCGCCAATGTTCGTCAGGTTAGATCTTTCCTTGGCCATGCTGGATTTTATAGGCGCTTCATTAGAGACTTCAGTAAAATCTTCAAGCCACTCTGCGACCTGTTAGCGAAGGATGTATCCTTCGATTTTGATGATAGATGTGGCGAGGCTTTCCAAGCTTTGAAGAAAGCCCTCATTACCGCGCCGATTCTCCAAGCACCAGATTGGACCCTCCCATTTTAGCTTATGTGCGATGCTTCTGATTTTGCAGTGGGAGCGGTCTTAGGTCAAAGGGTTGATGGCAAACCTCATGTGCTACATTATGCCAACAAGACCCTTACGGATCCTCAGCAAAACTACATGGTCACGGAAAAGGGATTACTTGCTGTAGTATTTGCTTTGGAAAAGTTTCGGTCTTATCTTTTGGGATCCAAGGTTGTGGTGTTCACTGATCATTTAGCCCTTAAGCATCTTCTAGCTAAAAAGGACACCAAACCTTGCCTAATTCGTTGGATTCTTCTACTCCAAGAATTTGACCTGGAAATTAAAGATAAGAAAGGAGTTGAGAATGTGGTAGCAGACCATTTGTCTAGGATCCCTATTGAGGCATCAAACCCTGCTGGCGGTATTCAAGAGACTTTCCCTGATGAGTCTCTAATGGTCGTGGAAACTAAAACTCCTTAGTTCGCTGACATAGTGAACTATCTGGTCACGGGCATCGCCCCTAGTACTTGGGACAAGCAGAAGTGAGACAGGTTCATCGCCAATGCTAAATTTTATCACTGAGAGGAACCCGAGCTTTTTAGAATAGGCCCTGACCAGCTATTTCGCCATTGCGTCCCTAATGAGGAATAAAGAAGTGTTCTGAGTTTCTGCCATGACCTCCACTGTGGGGGACATTTTAGTGGGAAGAAGACTGCTCATAAGGTTCTTCAGCCTGGTTTTTGGTGGCCCACATTATTCTGAGATGCACATACGTATGTGGGTGCATGTCTACGTTGCCAGAAATGGGAACCATTGGAAAAAGGGATGAGATGCCCCAACAACCTATCCTCCCTGTTGAAATCTTTGATATTTGGGGCATTGACTTCATGGGTCCCTTTCCTGTGTACTTCGGATATGAATACATCCTTGTGGCTGTTGATTATGTATCAAAATGGATAGAAGCCATCCCCACGCGAACCAATGACCATTCTGTGGTCTTGGGCTTTGTTAAGGCTAATATCATTTCTCGGTATGGGTGCCCAAGGATGATCATAAGTGATGGAGGACCTCACTTTAAGAATGTACACTTCACTAGACAACTCCAAAATTTGGGAGTCAATCACATGATAGCCACACCGTATCATCCCCAAACGAGTGGGCAAGTTGAAGTGTCCAATAGGGAGATTAAGCGAATTTTAGAAAAAACTGTTAGGCCTAATCGGAAGGATTGGTCTAAAAAACTAAATGACGCTCTTTGGGCCTACAGAACTGCATATAAGACTCCCTTGGGTATGTCTCCTTTCCGTCTTGTCTACAGAAAAGCATGCCACCTTCCCATTGAAATCCAACATAAAGCTTATTGGGCCATTAAAAACGTTAACTTAAATCTGGATAAAGCGGGAAAAGCACGTATGTTAGAATTAAGTGAGCTTGAGGAGCTTCGTAATGAAGCTTATGAAACTTCTCAAGCTTACAAGCAATGTACAAAAGTCTTCCATGACAAGCACATCATTAGAAAGATTTTTGAGCCCAACCAGTGGGTTTGGCTTTTCAATTCTAGACTTAAAGTATTTCCTGGAAAGCTCAAGTCCCGTTGGGATGGGCCTTACATTGTTATCAATACCTTCCCTCATGGAGCTGTAGAGATCAAGAACCCTATTTTAGGTGCGAACTTTAAAGTAAATGGCCAGCGACTTAAACCGTATATTACTCTTTCAGATGGCCAGGTTTTGGACGTACTACGGCTTGAGGAGCCTTAGCTCCTCCCACTCTCCTCCTCAGGTGATATTCTTCTATGTCTATATTTTTCCAATGAGGGCATTGTCAATCTTAGGCATGGGGGGATATAACCCGAGAATGTTTATAGTGTTTATAGCATTTATAAATATTTGCATACATATTATGAAAAAAAAAAAGTCTTTTCTTGAGCTGATTGGGTTAGTCCCTAGCAAAATACCTTTATTGGAGGTTTTTCTTCCGAAATTATTTCTTAAGTTTAGAATCCAGTACATTTATTTCACGTGCATGTAGACTTGGTAATGGATCCTTTGGGAAAACCAATAAGCATTTGTAGTCTATTGAACCCTTAGACAGTTCATAGAGAGTCAGGCATACTATCTTCTAATAAATCCACCTCATATTTATGAGAAGAAGTAGAGAGATTACTGGTGCGCTAGGTCTAGTGCAAGGACTCTTAAGTTCTGAACAATTAGATGATGATACTTCAGAGTTAGACATAGTTTTCACTCTCTGTTCCTGTGTGCGTACTTTGAGTGAATTCTTGAGAGTCACCAAATAAGGCAGATACACAGAGATTGAGTCTTAATAAAGCTATAACTATGGTGGATGGTTACGATTGTCCTTCATAGAGTCTTCAGCTAAAAGAGGGTAATAGTGTCAAAGGTCAGAAATACGCCTGTCCTATCCATTCCTTTCTGGTGCCAAGAATAAGCACTTCCACCAAATAAGCCACACAACTTCCTCTTGACCATCATCATCCCTAATAATGCCTCGTAAATAAAAGTCCGTATTGTGTTGTGTTGATTGAAAAAGAAACAAAAAATATATATATATATAAATATAAAAAAAAGGAGAGAAGAAAAGAGAAAAGAAGTAGAAGAAATAGAAAGAAGAAAAGAAGAAAAAGTTATATTACACAAAAAAAAGAGAAAAAAGTCCTAGTGTATGATGTAACATTGTTTCTGAGGCAATAGAACACCTATCGTGTTCTACCAAATATGACCCATACCTACCTTCTAGTATTTTTGATCGCCTGAATACTGGTTGAGAACTCTAACTTAGTTATAGAGTTATTAGGACTTTAATTGAAGTGTAGATGCCATGTGAGGCCACCAAATAATGAGTATAATTTCTAATTCTGGCAAGATTCGTGATCTCAGAAAGAAAGAAAAGAGAGAGTGCCTAGGAACATTAAGAGAGCACAGTTGTGTAGCCTCTCTCAGAGTTGACTTGTCTAATAGTCTAGAGAGCTAGAGTTTGCAGTACTAGACTATATGTAGCACCAGTTGAGTGTGTGCTACCAAATACAAATCCATTCAACTTGATATCTCCTACCTAAGCCAAACGCCGGGGTCAAATTACATATTATCGTCTGCTTTACCCCCGAGGGAAGTAGTTGCCTATCTCGACAGAAATTTTTGCCAAGGGTGATGTATGAACTTCCAATGCGAATCGGCTCTTTCACTTGGATTTGTTACCTAGGCTATCAACACTTCACATTTATCTGGATTCCTAAAGTTTTGAAGTAAGAAAAGAAGAAATCTTTTGATTATTTCTATTATTTTTCATTTTTGCTAGGGACTAGCAAATCTTAGGCATGGGGTATTTGATGAGTCCATTAAAATGGACTAATATTAAGCCTAAGTATCTTTAATTGTACAATTTAGGTGTGTTAATAATGCAATTAAGTTGTAGAAGATGTGTACACCTCATGATTTAAGTTATAACATTCTATAACTTAATGATTCTATTGTTTTTATGTGCAGGTAATAAAATGCACAAAGAGCAAGGGTGGGGGGATAAATTTCCCCAAACAGCCGCAACTCTTTACTCCCTCCCCCGCCGGACATTGGGGTAATCTTCTTCTTCCACCGCCTTTCTCAACAGCTATGACCGGGGATTTGGGAAAATCCCTGAACTCACGTGGTGAGGGGAGAAGTTAAAAAGAAGAGGCGGGGAGAGAGGAAGGCGATCCAGGAAAAAAAAAAACCAAAAGCGTGCACTGTGCCCTCTTCCCCCTTGTGGGGAAAAACCTCCGCCATCTGCCGGCCCGCACGCACCCAGCTGTGCCCCTCAACCGCACGCCCTGCTACAGGTGCTCTCCGCCTGCGCACCTCTTCCTCCACCCACTGCAGGCGCTCCCAGCGCGCACACACCAACTGCAGCCACCTCTAGCCACAAAGCAGCGTGCTCCACCGCCCATCTGCAGGCGCACCAGCGCCCCCTGCTGCAAGCAGTTCTCCAACCCGCGCGCACACACGCGCCCCTGCAACCACACGCAGTGCGCAATCGCGCGCCTTCCAGCACACCAAACCCTCCAGTGCCCCTCATCACCTTCCGCCCACGCCACAACAGGCGCCCGTTCTCAACCGCGCGCCATCTCCAGCCACTACAGGCGCTCTCTGCTCGCACGCCATCTCCAGCCACTGTAGGCTCTCAACCGCGCGCCATCTCCCTCCAGCCATTGCAGACCACATCCTGCAAGCGCCTGCCCGCGCACCAGCGCGCGCTCGCACGCTCGCACAGCCGCAGGCACCGCAATAGCGCCTCCACCTTCTTGCTCCACAGGCCGGAGCTCCGGCCACCGCCGTCGGCCACCTCCGGCCAGCTACGTCACCACCGTTGCCACCACTGGAGAGCTCTCGACCTCGCCGTCCTCTAAAGCCTCGCCTCAACCCCCGCGGTTCTCTCTCTCGCGAGGAGGAGAGAGGAAGAAAGCCCTGTTTTCCTCTCAATTAAAATTTACATTCAATGCCATTGCCACCAATTTGATTTTATTATTATTATTATTATTATATTATGGCAGAATTGCATTCAAACACTCACAGTTCTTTATAATTGCATGGTATTGATATTAACTAATTTAAAGATTGATTTTGGGCTTAACTTAAGTACTAATTATCTTTAGTACACATCACGTGAAAACTGCATGAATTCATCCTAAATTTATTGAGGATTTCTGTGAGGGAAAACTGCACTTATACCCTTAACTTTTTAGGTTATTGCAAATCTACTTTCCTTCACATTTTAAGTCTGATTTGAAAAGGGATTTTGCACTATCCGAAACAACATTAAATAATTAAGTATTGATTGCATAATTGCCTCCTTGTGGACACGACCTGCTCTTATGCGAGTGGTTATTCATTGTTTTTGATTAGTCGATTTTTCCACCACTTAAATACTATAACGCTAAGCGAAAAGTCGTCTATCAAGGTATATGAGAGAATGGAAGGTCGATTGTGCCATTATCCAAGAGACACACATAGAAA
The DNA here is from genome assembly GCA_037157565.1 of Thalassia testudinum. Lineage (NCBI taxonomy): Eukaryota > Viridiplantae > Streptophyta > Magnoliopsida > Alismatales > Hydrocharitaceae > Thalassia > Thalassia testudinum. The sequence goes on along the minus strand of JAZHRO010000025.1, from coordinate 63,521,135 downwards.
GTGAAGATGATAGGGCTTGGGTTGATATGAAGGCTGAGGATGCGAATGACTGTGTGATGCTTAATTCACATGGCAGGTCTGGGGGTGTTGCTATGTGGTGGAAGAAAAATGTGTTACAAATGGCTGAGGTCTCTATTGCTAGACACATGCTGACTTGTAAGTTTGAACAAACTCAGGGGGGGTGTGACCTCTACATTACAGGAGTCTACGGCCCCTGTGACCCTTACAAAAGACAAGAATTGTGGGATGACTGGAGTGTTGCTGCTGACTTTGTGAATGGGGCTGCTTGGGTCGTAGGAGACTTCAACTGTGTATTGATGGGGAGTGACAGACCAAATGGCTTGGTAGACAGTGCAACCACTGGATTCCAACTCATGGTTCAGACTTTTGGCTTGAGTGAGTACCCTTCTTCTGGCACTGAATTCACATGGAGAAATGGTAGTGGCCTAATGTCCAAAATTGATAGATTCTTTGGTAATGCTGGGCTATTGGATATGTTCCAATTATCCTCTGTGTGTGGATTGGAACGTCCCGTTTTTGACCACACACCCTTGGTTTGGGATAGTGGAGAACAAGTGCTTATCGGCTCTTATTTCAAGTTTAAAAAATCTTGGTTGAGAGAACCGGGTTTCAGAGAGATGCTTGAAGGATGGTGGAGGGCCAAACATGTAGATGGCATTGCCACTATCAAGCTTGCTTCCAAGCTGACTGCTAAGCGAAAAATGCTAAAGGAATATGGGGCTGTTGTATCTGCTGTGAGACATCAGAGATGCAATGAGGCTTTACTGGAAATCCAAGGCCTTGATTCAAAAGAGGCTACTAGCCTGTTGACAGATCAGGAGCTTAAAACCAGAAGATGGTGGCAGGATGTGGTGGTTGAAGAAGATTTGAAATTGGAGATGGATTGGAGGCAACATTCCAGACAATTATGGATTAAAGAGGGGGATGCCAACACCAAATTTTTTCACTTGGCTACTAGCTCTTGTAGAAGGTTCAACTTAATCTCATCAATACTCAAGGATGGGCAGAGAATCGCATCAATATCAGATATAAGAGCTGAGGCCATCAAGTATTTTAGAGATTCATCAAGGGTTGCAGGGAGAGGCCAATGGAAAATGGCAGCGAGTGATTTACCTAAATTATCTGGGGAACAAGTATCTAGCTTGATTGCAACCATTACCGAGAAAGAAATAGTGAATGCCATTAAAGACCTAAACAATGAAGGTTCTCCTGGTCCTGAAGGTATCCAAGTCTTCTTCTACAAAGAGATGTGGGGTGTAGTGGGCAAAGAGGTAATGGATGTTATTGAGTTTGAGGGAAATTTTGGCTTTGATAAAATCAACAGGTCCTTCCTCTTCTTGTTGCCAAAGACACAAGGCGCAGAGACATTTTAGGACTTCAGACCTATAGCTCTCTCGAACTCTGTCTATCTGGTGATTAGCAAAGTTTTGGTAAATAGGCTATGGCCAACTTGCAGAATGTGATTCATCCAGTTCAATCTGCTTTCCTTCCTAACAGATCCTTACAAGAGTCTTTCATCATGGCCCAGGAGATGGTGTGTGGTTGGCAAAAAAGGAAGTGCATAGCTTTTATGTGAAAAGTTGATTTCCGTAAAGCATATGACTCTATTTCATGGCCCTACTTGTGGGAAGTTTTCAAGAGAAGAGAATTTCCCCCTCTCTGGATTCAATGGATGAAAAGGTGCATTACAACTACTTCTTTCACTCCCTTGATCAATGGGAAGCCTTGTGGGGCCTGGATCCAACCTCAATGTGGGGTGAGGCAAGGTTGCCCTTTGGCACCTTTGATTTTTAATCTTGTTGTAGATAATTTAGCAAGGTATGCTTGAAAACTTGCTAAGGCAGGTATTACCAGAGGATACTCCCTTTCTAACAGGTGTGCTATAGCTCCTATACTTCAATATGCGGATGATATGGTCTTTTTCGTGGAAGGATCAGTAGATGAAGCCTGTGCACTTGGCCATATGGTTAACATATTTGGGGACATCTCAGGTCTGAGTTTGAATAGAGAGAAGTCCAATTTGGTGTGTTTTGGATTAACTAAGACAGAGCAAGAAGCTATTTCTACTACTTTGGGGACCCCTCACATTAATCTCCCCATCAGATATCCGGGGTTACCCCTAAGATGCTCAAGAATGAAAAAAAGGGACTGGAACAACCTATTTGACAAGATCTTAGTGAAGCTGCCTAGATGGAATGGCAGATTTTTATCTAAGGGTGGTAGACTCATTCTACTAAACTTTGTTATTACTTCCATCCCTGTCTTCTATTTCTCTATTTTCAAGGCTCCAAAATCTGTGTGGAAGCGCATGGATTTAATGAGGAAGAGGTTCTTCTAGAAAAGCCCCAAGCATGAAGGCAGATTTATGCAACCTTTAAAATGGGAACAAATTTGTTAACCCAAGGAAAGTGGGGGTTTGGGAATCAAATCCTTGAAAGAATTCAATGAGGCTCTTCTACTAAAATGGGCCATTAAAATTCTGCAAGGGGAAGAGAAACCTTGGACTGAATTGGTTAAGGATAGATATGGTCAGTCCAATAGTGCGCTAAAGAAATTGTATCCTATCAGACCATCACCTTTTTGGAAGTCTGTGGTTCAAGCATTGAAAGACAATTGGCACCTGTTGCAGCCGATATTAGGAGATGGCAGAACTTTCAACTTCTGGAGTGAACACTGGTCTTTGCTGGGTTCTCTGAAGGAGGCTTACCCAAGGGTCTTTGCTTAAGCAAGAGACAAAGTAGGGACTGTCGGCTGCTACTGGTCTGAAAACAGGGACTGTTGGCAGCTGAATGAAGATGAGTCCACCAGGATGGGCACCCTGCTGTGGGAAGAAAGAAGAAACCTGATTTCAGACTTGGAAAGGTTTAAACCTAGGCCTGGAGTGGATGATAGCTATGTTTGGGATGGGATATATACAGTGCACTGTTGGTATAGAAAAATTATGGAAGGAGGCAGAGGTGGGAGCTATGATTACATTGACAAAAAAATATGGCTCTTGAAGATCCCCCTCAAAGTGCAAATTTTTCTTTGGCTGTGTAGGAGGGAGGGCTTGATAACAGGTGATCTAAGGCACAAAAGAATGGGAGCTTCTCTTCATGAATGTCACCTATGTGGAATGCACATTGATAGCCTCAGCCACATTTTCTCATCTTGCTTGATTACTGATGTAATTTGGAGGACTTGCCAGGAACCACTCCCCTCATGGAACTCCTTGCGGCATAATTTTGTAGTGATGGAGAGGCCACATCTGCATATGGCTGCTACTCTCTGGTGTGTGTGGAGGGCAAGAAACGAGAGGCTTTTTCAAGAGAGACCAGTTTGCTGTAAGCAAATTGTAAATGAGTGTTGGTCTCTGATACATAGATGGGAATCTGAATTGTAAATTTTTTTACTCATTTATCAATAAATTGTCCACCCGGATTGCTATCGTAAGACGATAGCTTTCCTTTTGGTTTCAACAAAAAAATAAAATAAAATGCTCTCCTGGATCGCTATCATAGTACGATAGCTTTCCATGTTGTTTCAAAAAAAAAAAAAAAGCTAGAGGAATGCTTCTATAAGAACATTAAACTACTAGCCAACAAAAAAAAATAGAGTGGAAGATAAAGAAGAAGGGTTGATTCTAATGGAAGATCCAGGTGGCTCATGCTCCAAATGTAGTTGCCCCACACTTGAAAAGAGATCTCCTTCTCTTCCTTCTTCAAGTAGCCTTCCTTTAAGCTCTCCTCCAATGTGGGCGTCAGCCACCTTGTTGGCTCCTTCTTTGCCTGGCCGTCCCCTTTTGATGAAGGTGACCTCCTCCTTGGCATGGTTAAGGGAGAAGAGGGAGAGGAAGAAGGCACAAAGGGGGCGGGTAGGTTGCCCCCTTGATCTTCTCTCCTTGTACCTCCTTGGTGTGGAGATGGGGTGGAATATTGATGGACCTAACTAAGGGAGAAGATATGGAACCTAACTAATGGAGAGGAGATGGGAATTATGTGGTGGTAGGGTAGGATATTTATAGGATGGGAAGGGGGTGGTTATGGTGTTTTTTGGAGGGAAATGAAGGGGTGCTTGGATATTTTTGGAGGGATAAATGGGAGGGAAATGAAGATGTGCCTTGGTTTTCCCTCCAAAAATACCTTCTAGAAGGTATTGATTTTCGAGGGAAAAAATGGAGGGTGGAGATGAGTTTTGATCGTGGATGTAAGGTGGTGATGGAAGGGATAGTTGGCACCAAAATAAAGTAGGAGTAGGTGGTCTTTTTGGTGGAGCTTAGGTAGTAATATAGTAGGTTTTGGTGCCATGGAGGTGGACTAGCTAAGCTTAGCTAGCTTGGTTAGTAGATGAGTGGAAAAGGAGCTAGAGGGAGATAGGGTTTTAGAGGAAAGGAGCTGGAAGTAGCTGGAAGGAGCTGCACTGGAGCTATTGACTACTAAAGAGAGTTGCAAGAAGCTACCTTAGCTGGCTTAGCTTGCTAGTTCTTTGCTAGCTATTAAGCCAAGCTAACATGAGCTGGCTTCTGCTTATGTGGGCTAAGGTGAGTTGGGTCTGGTTTTCCCGGAGGTTACTGAGCTAGCTAGAGTAGCAAGCTTAGGTCATGTAGCTTAGCTCAACTAAGTTGAATTGAGTTGAGTCTCCAGGAGCTGGACTTGAGCTGGCCTGGGCTGATTCAGGTCATTTTCAGCTGACCAGGTCTAGCTAGTTGATAGTAGTAGCTAGTCCTAGTCAGGTTGGACTTCCAGTGAACTCTTCTGGGTTGGAAGAGCTGGAATGGAGCTAGGATCAACTGTCTTTAGCTAGTTTGAGTTCCCATCCAGCTAAGGTAAGCTGAATGGAGCTAAGGTGAACTAGCTAGCGCTAGCATTCAGCTGAGATGAGCTGAATGGAGCTAAGGGTGAGTTGATTCAGCTAGAAGGACCTGGGATCCAGCTGGGATGAGTTGTATCTAGTTGTGATTCAGCTAAAATGAGCTGGATCAAGCTGGGATCTAGCTGATAGGAGCTTCTTCATCTTCTACCTTCCTGAGTGCCAAGATGTGTAGGATCTAACATTCTGCCTAATCCTGACACTCAGATAAAAGCATAAAAAATACATTAAAATGCAATGCATGCCTATCCTAGGTAAATGCCTAAATGTAGCCAAAAAACCCGCTTGCGGAGTTAAAACCCTAAGAGTTAGGTGATAATGCTACATTTTATGGTGATAATTTTGCCAATCAGGGTTTCTCTTAAGGGTAACATGCACAAATAACACATTATAAATGGGCATGAGAGCATCGTACATTGAGATTAGTTATAAATCAGTGTTAATGGCCATTTATGCAAGTTCATGTTAAAACAGGCCTCAAATGAGCAATCGGACAGCACAGATGGATTCAGAATGACGAATGGAGTCCAATGGACTCAAAATTGACCAAATCCGACATCTGGAGCTCTCGGAACAAGCCTAAGAAGTTCTGGCCATTGATCTTATGATCAACGGTCCACGCGCAGCCATGTGGCACCATCACCGTGTGCCTCACTTGCACAATGCGCCCCGGCTTCAACACAAAAAGCATTTTAAGCCGTTCGATCTAATGATAGGATGGCTGAGAATGCACGAGCCTCGCCTGCACATCCGCAGCGCCCGTGCACCTTCGCAGCTCCAACATTAAATCTCGACCGTTGGATTACCATCCAACGGTTGACATGCCTATGCACCCGCCTCCTCTCCGCAACAATCCGCCTTCACAGCCCAGCGATCGGTGCCTCGACCTTGCACTGAGAGGCACGTGTTTGAAATGCTTGCTGCATCCCAAATCCATGCAATCCGATGCATGTGCGATTAAGGCCATGGATCAGCACTCGGACGGTATCGATAGTGCTACGCGGCACCTCCTCAAGCGTCGATGCTTCCACGCGCACACCTACGATGGTCGACGATGCTCGATCTCACGCGCGCTTGAGGCGCGATTTGAGCGCGCGGCCACGCGCGATTTGGACCGTTGATCGGGGATCGAACGATCCATAGTAGACGCACATGGATCGCAAAGGAGAGCAAGAATGGTGCGCACGAAAGATTAGCAGACCGGGGCCTTCACTAACATTTTGGGAAGGGTTTTAGTGACGTCCCGGACGTCGCTAAAGCCCCTACTTAAATTAGAAACCCCTTCTTCCTATATAAACCCCCTCCAACTACCCATGTAAAGCAATCAATTCCCTTGCAAGCCTTCTATCCTACTCTTAGCCATCCTTAGCACCTTTTTGTGATAGCCAGAGCCGACGAGCTGCCGACGGAGCCCTCTTCCACTACCGTGGCAGCCTTGTCGTCTTCTTTCTCTCTCTCTCTCTCTTTATCTTAGCTTTACTTTACTTGTGCTTAAGCATTTAGTTAGTGTTGTATTTGTAAAACTCAAGTGTATGTTAAATGATGATGTTTCTTATCTAGTTATTCACTCTCTTTTGGTATTTAAGTTGCATGCTGTGAACAAAAGGACTCTAACCCTACTCTCTCTCTCTCTTTCTCTCTCTCTTACTCGCTTTTCTCTTGCATTTTCTCACAAGCAAAAGCTGCCATTTCCGTGACAACCAAGTGACAGAAAAACCTGATTTCACGCCCCCTGTATTCGACACTTGGACTCAAGTCCGTTTATTTAAAATCGACGCAACGAATGCGAGCTACAACGACCGATTTATACAAATGTGTTCGGACTGCATCAGTTTTTGGCGCCGTTGCCGGGGAGGCAATGGATTTATTTTGTCACTTCCATTTTGCATCCATGCTTACATCATCTAATGCATTTTCTCCCTCTACTTGATGGTTGTAGGAACTTGGCGCTTGGACAACGAAGGAGCTCGACTCGTGATGGTGGGGAGATGGAGTAAGCTCAGCAAGGACTGGTTGTGAGTATTTCTTTTCCTATGGTTGTTTGCTTGCTTAAAAAAAAATCTAAAAAAAAATTAAAATCAGAAAAAAATTGACGTGGTGAATGATTGCCTGATCCTCATCCCTAACTCATCACCCAACAAAAAAAATATACAATCTAACATTCTCAAAAGACCTAATCTTTTTGGAGTGTTCCTTTTTCCTTTTGAGTGGTGTTTGCAAAGCCACCATGATTTGATTTGGGCCGCACCACTCACCCCTAAAATCGACTCATCTGGTAGAAATTGCATGAACACTAGGGTGAGCACATTAGGGTTCTAGAGCCTCATCACGTTAAAGGAAGTTCACTCTCACCCGTTGTGTGCAAAACTTAGAGTGCCCACTTGAAACTTGTCTGAAAATACTAAGACATGTCAACCCTAAAAGACACTAAAATAATGACAAATGTTAAAAGACACCACATCTTAAATCCTTGCTCGAAAACCATGTCTTGATTAGGAGCACGCACATCTGAATTGGATAACTAAGAGGCACCACCCCAATTAACGCTCCATCGCATAACCTGAGCACAAGCACTGCCCTAGCCCCATTAAAACAGAGTAGATGTGCCCTAGGCAGGACTGGGTTAAGTCTCAAGAGGCGTGGTTTTGTTTGCTGGACACTTGGCCTTCATTCCCTTAGTAGAATCTGGTGACTAGGCTATGGGGAAGTGTCAAACGACCGCGGTTGTGGGGTCTAAGAAACTGACGGCGCAAGACAAAGGAAGAACCTTCCCTATAATCCCCTCGTAATCAACCTGGCCAGATTAGCTTTGGGAAGGGCGGCCCCGTGCCTACAGACTTGATCTTCCTTTGGATATTTCTAGGTCCCCTAAGGAATACACTGTAAGGAACTAGGCTTATCTGCTTGGTTGTGCACACATGCTTCTCTCATCTGTCTCTCTTCGCATCCCTCCCCCGTTCTTCTCCAGTGTATGCACGGGAGACGATCACTTCATCTTGAGTTGTTTGTTTTGGGACGGGAAACTAGGAGACTTGATCCTTTTAGAGATATGGCCAAACGTATGGTAGATGAAGTTGAGGACCAACCTCCACCAGATTCAATGGCCATCATCCAGGCCCAAATCAATGCAAACCACTAGCTTCAGCAGCAACAGATCCATACTATCATGCAAGCCATACACCGATTGCAGAACCTGTAGGGGCAACCACCACCACCTTTGCAGGACCCACAAGGGCAACCACCACCTGATCCACCACAATTCTAGGGCCAACCTAGGCCCCTCCACGACTTCTACAATCCTTCTGTGATTCGGATTGAACCACACCTTTGGATCCCTGAGGGGGGAGATGATTTTGAGCTGAAACCAAACGTTCTAAGCCTGATTCAGAGCCACTTTCATGGGAGCTCAAATGAGGACCCCTTCTAGCACCTAGAGGATCTTGACCGGATTGTTTGGACTGTAAAACCCAAGAACATTAGCCTAGACATTGTTTTGATCAAGATGTTCCCCTTCTCATTGAGAGACAAAGCGTCTCACTAGCTTAAGACTTTAGGAAGACCTATCTCCACCTGGGAAGAATTGAAGCATGCATTTCTAAAGAAATTCTTCCCCATAGGAAAGACCAATGCCCTCAGAAGAGCCGTTACCACCTTTACACTCCAAGGCGGGGAACAGTTCCATGAGGCGTGGGAGAGATTTAACGAATTATTAAGGAAATGCCCACACCATGAGGTTCCGAGGTGGCAATTGGCCCAGATCTTCTACCAAGGTCTAGATAGCAACCTTTGAAACTTCATCAATGCCTCATGCGGGGGAAACTTCTTGAACAAAGATGAGGAGAGCGCATTTGAGCTCTTCGAGTCTATGAGCGAAAATTTGCTCAACAATGCCTCCATGACCCAGTTCAGTCAATCTAGTCAACCCCGTGGTGGGATCTGAGGTATAAGCAAATTCTGGAACAATTGACATGGATATCATTGCTAAGAAATTGGATCGAGTGGAATTGGTAGATAAAAAGATAGATGAACTAGTAAACCAGACCAGGAACCCGCTACAGACTCTCTCCCTAGCAAAAGGAGCTCACAATGTTGACCTGGTCCAACCACTAAGCCAAATGCACCTAGACACCTTTGCTCACTCAACCCCTGATTATTCTCTTCCCTCCCCCTCAACACCTTCTATCTTTGAAGATGTCCAGGCTATCTAAGGTTATTCCAAACCTAACCCCTTCTCCAACACCTACAACGTCGGATGGTGTAATCACCCAAACTTTGTTTGGACAAACTAGAAACCGCCTCAATTCCAGAACCAGCCTAGACCAAACCATCAGAAAGGTCCACCGGTTAGACCCCCCTATAACCCAAATAGGGCGGCCCCTCCCCACAAAACCAAATGGACACCTTGATAAAAATGATGGTTGAAATGAACCAAAAACACCAGGAGAAAATGGCTTTAGTGAAGGGACAGTTAAGCCAGCTGTTGGATTGTAAACAACAAGGATCCCTTCCTTCTCAGCCACAAACGAACTTGTGAAACATGATTAATAGAGGCCCCAATTTGTAAGGGTTTCAAGGCAATCTCGGGCAGGACCACATGGTCCAGCCAGCCGCACAAACACCCCCTGGGTTCGGTGCTTCTTCTTCCTCTTCTTCTCAAGGATCAACCCATGGTCCCAATGCCTCTGCAAATGCAGTGACCTTGAGAAGCGGCACTAAAACCCAAGAGCCCAAATGGCTGACTCCTCCTGAGACTTCACCCCCTGAAATACCTGATTATGAAGATGAGTAGGAAAGACCCAAGGACCTGGAAACAGATCCTATTCACATCCAGACACCATATCCCGAGGCCTTGGAAAAGATAAAGAAAAAGAAAGTTATTGTGGAAAATGAGGAGCTTTTGGAAATCTTCAAGCAGGTTTAGATTAATATCCTACTCCTCGAGGCCGTCAAGCACATCCGGGCTTATGCTAAGTTCTTAAAGGATGCCTGTACGTCGAAACATAAGTCACGACCCCAAGCACCTAGGAAGGTTGTGCTCTCAAAGCAAGCGATTTCCATGATATCAAGCAACCTTCCACTCAAACGAACCGACCTAGGAGCACCCCTGATATCCTGCAATATCGGGGACATGACATTTGATAGAGTGCTCTTGGACTTAGGTGCTTCAATCAATCTGATCTCGACGACCCTATATCACCAATTTGGATTTGGAGAGTTGACGCCCACACCTGTGACCATCTAGTTGGCTGATAGATCTGTGAAGACCCCGAAGGGGGTTGTTGAGGATGTGATTGTTTGGGTTAAGGATTTTTACTTCTTGGTCGGCTTCTTGGTGCTCGACATGGAAGTCCCTGAACAGCTACAGAACACACCCATCATCCTAGGCAGACCTTTCTTAGCTACTGCTAAGGCAAACATCGATTATGACACGGGTTGCATGGAAATCGCCTTCGGAGACAGAAAGATGCAGTTGGATATCTTCAAGGCGACCAAGTCTTTCGATTGTGACAGGATTGAGGAGCACAATCCCATGGAGCTTCTGGTGGAGGAATGCCTTACCCTTAGATCCTTAGCTAACCATCAAACCCAACCCTGTGATGATTGTTCTGACCCATCCCCGACTATGCATACTGACCTTTGTAGGGCTGATTACTATCAGCAACCACTATTCTAGGAGATTGATGCTGATCAACTCCCACCTTTCCCCTATCCGTCAAGTGTTGTTCCACCCACACTCGAGCTGAAGCCGTTACCCGAGAATCTCAAATACGTCTTCCTTGGACTTAACCAGACCTTCCCAGTGATTATCAACGCCCATCTAACCAAGGATCAGGAACTCAGGTTGACTGCGACCCTATTTGAACATCGGGCAACCATTGGTTGGACCATCTTGGATTTGTGAGGAATTAACCCTACCTATTGCACCCACAAGATTTATCTGGAAGATGGGGCTCGACCTTCTCGTCAGATGCAGAGACGATTAAACCCAAATATGCAGGAGGTCGTTAAGAAGGAGATCATCAAGTGGCTTGACACTAACATCATTTACCCAATCTCCGATAGCCCTTGCGTGAGCCCCACTCAAGTGGCCCCGAGGAAAGCCGGGCTCACAGTTGTCACCAATGAGCGTGGAGAATCCATCCCCACCCGCACCACCACTGCATGGCGGGTGTGCATTGATTATAGGAAGCTCAATGAAGCGACCAAGAAAGATCATTTCCCCTTGCCATTCATTGATCAGATTCTTGAGCGATTGGCAAGGCAGAAATATTTTTGCTTCCTAGATGGATATTCAAGATACAACCAAGTCGCAATTGCTCCTGAAGATAAAGAGAAAACCACATTCACTTGCCCGTATGGCACATTCGCATTCCGTCGTATGCCATTCGGGTTATGCAATGCACCCGCTACCTTTCAACATTGCATGCTAGCCATCTTTTCAGAGATGGTGGGTGAATACCTGGAGGTATTTATGGATGATTTCTTAGTATTTGGGAACTCATTCGACCATTGTCTGAGCAACTTGGAGAAAATCCTGAAGCAATGTATCAAGGTTAACTTTGTGTTAAGTTGGGAAGAGCCATTTCATGGTTCAAGAAGGAATTGTCCTCGGCCACATCGTATCACATAGGGGCATTGAGGTAGATCGAGCTAAAGTTGATTTGATTTCCAAACTTCCCCCACCTAGCTCGATCCTGCAAATCCGCTCGTTCCTTGGACATGTTAGCTTCTATAGAAGGTTCATCAAAGACTTCTCCAAACTCTCGAAACCCTTGACTGACCTCCTAGCCAACGACACCCTATTTCACATGACACCTGAATGCATCCAGGCTTACCACACTCTTAGGGAATCAGTCTCCACCGCACCTGTGTTACAGCCCCCAGACTGGTCCTAGGATTTTGAGATCATGTGCGATGCATCAGACTTTGCCATCGGCGTAGTCCTGGGATAGAGACGAGATAAGAAACCCATGGTGATCTACTACGCGAGCGAGACGTTGGATGAGGCCCAACGGAACTACAAAGTCACAGAGAAAGAGCTGCTCGCCGTAGTTTTTGGACTTGAAAAGTTTCGATCTTACCTCCTAGGATCCCACGTGACCATTTATACGGACCACTTAGCCATTCGACCAAGAAAGACACTAAACTTAGGCTCATCAGATGGATCCTACTCTTGTAGAAATTTGACCTGGAAATTCACGACAAAGCCAGGTCTAAGAATTTCGTGGCCGATCACTTGTCCAAACTCCACCCGGACCACATTGGGCCCTCCTTGCCCTTATCTGATACCTTTTCTGATGAACAAATTCTGGTTGTGCATGAAAGGAAACTACCCTAGTTTTCCAACTTCGTCAACTATCTGGTAGTAGGACAGACCCCGCACAGCTAGTCCAGACAGCAACGGGATAAGTTCGTGGCTGAAGCTAAACATTATTTCTAGGATGATCCCATGCTATTTCGCCTCTGTGCTGACCAAATTATCAAGAGGTGTATCCTGGAGGATGAAGTTCAGAGTGTGTTATCTTTTTGCCATGACTAAGCGTGTGGTGGCCACTTTTCATGAAAGAAAACGGCTGCAAAAGTTTTGCAGTCCGGATTTTACTAGCCCTCTTTGTTCAAGGATGCAACAGCTTTGCTAAAACTTGCTCTCGCTACCAGACTCTGGGGACCATGACCAGGAAAGACATGATGCCTCTCCAACCCATTCTGATCGTCGAGATCTTCGACGTTTAGGGTATTGATTTTATGGGCTCCTTTCCACCATCCAACGGCTTTGAGTACATCTTAGTCTCTGTAGACTGTACCTCCAAATGGATTGAAGCCATCGCCACCTATCGTTGCGATCATAAGGCTGTCATGGACTTTGTTAAGCAGAACATCTTTTCTCAGTTTGGAATACCGAAAGCCATGATCAGTGATGGTGGAAGTCATTTTATCCACGCCCAATTCCGTGCCCTACTCAGAAAATATAGGGTTACTCACCGCATTGGCACACCATATCATCCGCAAACCAATGGGAAAACTGAGGTCTCAAAAAGATAGATCAAGAACATTCTACAGAAGACTGTGAGACCTGATAGGAAGGACTGGTCCACACGACTAGATGATGCCCTGTGGGCATACCAGATCACTTTCAAGACCCTGATAGGCATGTCGCCTTTTCGCTTGGTCTTTGGCAAAGCTTGCCACCTTCCTATCGAGTTGGAACACCGGGCTTACTGGGCCATTAAGCAATGCAACATGGATTCTCAGTTAGCCGGTGCGCAAAGGATGCTCCAACTCTCCGAGCTCTAGGGAATTCGTTGGGATGCCTTTGAGAATAGTCGGCTTTACAAGGAGAAGATGAAAGCCGTCCATGACCGACTCATCCATTGAAAGACCTTCGAGCCCAATCAGCAAGTCTGGCTCTTTGATGCCCGACTCAAACTCTTTCCCGAGAAACTTAGATCCAAGTGGACAAGACCGTATAGGGTAGTGAAACCCTATTCCAATGGGGCGGTTGAAATTGCAGATCCGAACACTGGGCACACTTTCACGGTAAACGGTCAGAGATTGAAGCACTTCCTTGCCTAGGTTCCCCAAAAGGAGGTTGTCACCCTCATTGAGGGTTGACATGAAGCATCACCTAACTAGAGGTATTAAACTCAGCGCTTCCTGGGAGGCAACCCAGAAGATTCAAACTGATCATATATATTGCATTACTCAGGTGATTTCTTTCTGAATCCCCGTTGCATCAATTTATTTGTCAATGAGGACATTGTCCAACTTAAGCATGGGGGGGTGGTAATTTGCATGTTTTAAGTTCATTTTATCAGTCTGAATAAAATAAAATAAAATAAAATGATGAATTTAAGAAGAAAAACTTATGCATTAGAAACTTGTTAACAGTAGGAAATGATACGAAAAGAACCTGAACACTTAGACTTTTCAGGCCTTCAGGCTCAATCGGCCCTGGTGTCCGTTAAAATATGGATTTAGCTTCGAATCCTCGCAACCTTAATTCATTTTAATCCACCAATAAAATAGGGTGATAAGTATACGACTTATCAACCCGCCCTCTGACTCGGAAGGACTTTTAGTCTAAGCATCTGCACACATTTTTGCACTGACTTACTCCTCGGAGATTCTGATAGAAATTGGGTAGCTAATGAACCTTTTAGGGTGGTATGACTGGCAAGTTGTCGTGGGTAACAACCCATTGGCTGGTTGTCTAGAGCCCAGCCATAGGACCACCTTCCTCTTATTGCCTCTAGGTAAATTTGAGATCAGGGAAGTCACCTACTAAAAATAAAAAAATAAAAAAAAATAAAATAAGCCACACTTCACCGCACGAGTATAGCTGGCAAGTGGTCGTGGGTAACAGCCCATTGGATGGTTGTCCAGAGCCCAGCTCACTAAAATGCACAAAAAGATCCAAACACTTAAGGAAGAAGCGGGGAAGTAGAGCAATCTGGGGAGATATACACTGGAAAAACCCTTGTGTAGTCCAAAATAAAGTAAAGGTAGGGAGAAAGCTATCGATCAGACAGAAACACCTTCAGGCAAAACACTTCCTTTTCCGGTCACCTAGGGGCGTAGAAACCCAAAGTCTGTCTAAATTACCGTTGAGTGAGTTTATCACAATCTTCACACCAAGATGCTTAGCACTTAGAGTCTTTTTTTGAGTTTTGGGTGGGTTGGGTAGCCGTAAAAAGTTACCAACACACTCTCAACTCTAAAAAACCAAAAAAATGAGAAAAGATGAAAAAGAAAAAAATATATATGCCTTAAAGCGAGGATTCGGGCAATTCACATTTTGGCAGACACCTGGGATTGTTTAGTCTCTGTAGATCAGGATCTCAGTATATTTCCTCCTGTTGACAAGTAACAAAATGTCTAAGTAACCAATTCTTGAATTCTGACTGAGAATAACGGCTACGATGAACCTTGCTAGGGACTAGCAAGGAGTAAGCATGGGGGTATGATAACGCTACATTTTATGGTGATAATTCTACCAATCGAGGTTTCTCTTAAGGGTAACATGCACAAGTAACACATCATAAATGGGCATGAGAGCATTACATGCATCGTACATTGAGATTGCTTATAAATCAGTGTTAATGGCCATTTGTACAAGTTTATGCTAAAACAAGCCTCAGATGAGAAATTGGACCACACAGATAGATTCAGAATGACGAATGGAGTCCAACGGACTCAAAATTGACCAAATCCGACATCCGGAGCTCTCGGAACAAGCCCAAGAAGTTCTGGTCGTTGATATGATGATCAACGGCCCAAGCGTAGCCACATGGCACCATCACCGTGTGCCTCACTCGCATAGAGTGCCCCAAATTCAACACGAAAAGTGTTTTAAGCCGTTCGATCTGATGATTGGACGGCTGAGAACGCATGAGCCTTGCCTGCACAAGTGAAGCACCCGCGTGCCTTCGCAGCTCCAACATCAAATCTCGACCATTGGATTACCATCCAACGGTCGACACGCTTGCACACCTGCCTCCTCTCCGTGACAATCTACCTTCACAGCTCAGCGGTCGGTGCCTTGACCTCGTGCTGAGAGGCGCGGGTTCGAAACGCCCGCCGCATCCTAAATCTGCACAATCTGATGCGCGTGCGATTAAGGCCGTGGATCAGCGTACGGACGATCTCGATAGCACTACACGGTGCCTCCTCAAGTGTCGATGCTTCCACGTGCGCACCTACGCCGGTCAACGACGCTCGATCTCACATGCACTTAGGCAAAATCTGAGTGTGCGGCCACGCGCGATCTGGACCGTTGATCGGGGATCGAACGGTCCACAGTAGATGCACATGGATCACAGAGGAGAGGAAGAATGGTACGTGTGGATGACCGACAGACAGGGGCCTTCACCGACGTTTTGGGAGGGGTTTTGGCGACATCCCAGATGTCACTAAAGCACCTACTTAAATTAGAAAACCCTTCTTCCTATATAAACCCCCTCCAACTACCCATGTAAAGCATTCAATTCCCTTTCAAGCCTTCTATGCTACTCCTAGCCATCTTTAGCACCTTTTCGTGATAGCTGGAGTCGACGAGCCACCAATGGAGCCCTCCTCCACCACCACGGCCGCCTCGTCATCTTCTCTCTCTCTATCTTAGCTTTACTTGTGCTTAGGCATTTAGCTAGTGTTGTATTTGTAAAACTCAAGTGCATGTTAAATGATGATGTTTCTTATCTAGTTATTTGCTCTCTTTTAGTGTTTAAGTTTCATGCTGTTAACAAAAGGACTTTAACCCTACTCTCTCTCTCTCTTTCTCTCTCTCTTACTCGCTTTTCTCCCACGTTTTCTCACAAGCAAAACCTGCCATTTTCGTGACAACCAAGCGACAGAAAACCTGATTTCACGCCTCCCTGTGTTCAACACTCAGACTCACGTCTATTTCTTTATTTAAAATCCACGCAGTGAACGCGAGCTACAACGACCGATTTATACAAACGCGTTCGGACCACGTCATTAGGTTAGTTTTAGGGCATAAGATTGATGATAAACTGGCACTTATCATGACCGCTCACACGTTGCCACCGCCACGTGTCGCGTGCTCGCTGCGCGTCGCCACCACTGCACAACTTTTGCGATGGGAAGCCCGGACTTCTCGAAATTACGTGAAGGTCCCTACAAAATACTTTTTGATTTTTGAGAAGAAAAATCCAAGATTTTCCTTCTCTCTTCCTCTCTTGATTTGAGTGGGTTGAAGATGGATGACGACCCAAAGGACCCAAGGGGTCCTTCAATAGACCTTATGGTAGTTTTGAGTAGGTTTAGTTGGGTGAAATACCCAAAATGCCCATAAGGTTGGGTTCACCTTACATTTAGGTCCCTAGTGACTTCTTTTGGCCATAACTTGAGCTGTACAACTCGAAATCATGAGAAACAAGTGTCGTTGGAAAGCTTCTGATGAGAGAAATCTAATGATACCACATATGGCACCCTTTTGATAAGGTTTGACTAGAGTTTGACTCAAAATACATGATTTTGGCAAATTAAGGGGTTTCTGACACTAGCACTAAACCTTAACCGTGTGTTTGGATTCGAACTGACCTGAACCACTTTGAAATGACTCGAAGCCTAGATTTTTGGGACGTTACAGATATAACAGCCTTAAAGGGAGTTTTGTCCCTAAAACTCGAGTGAGCGTAGAGATAAAAGAGAACATCGGCTAGGTGTATAACAACCTTAAAGAGGAATAACAACCTTAAAGAGAAACAACCTAGGGAGTCAAGGACTTACCCGTGAATAGGTCGAGGTACTTCTCCATTATTTTTTCCTTGAGTTCCCAGGTCACCTTCTCATACTTCTGGCTCCTCCAGAGAACTTTTACCAGTGGGATCTCTTTCCGTAGCCTTCGAATGATACGATCTAGTATACATACTGGCTGCTCTTAATAAGTCAAGTCCCGATGTAGACATATCCATTTAGGTTAAAATACCTATTTATTCATGTTCCTAGGCTTAGAATTGCATTTCATATTATAAATATTGCATAGCATGCATCATTCTGCATTTAAAGTAGTGTATATTTTAGGTTAATTGCAACTTTTTTGTGGTCAGGAGAGAAGAAGATTTATTTTAGAGCCTCGAATTGACGATCTGATTGTACGGATCTGATTAGGATGACGATCAGAGTCCAATGCCTCCAAAATCGCCTTGTTCAGAGTCCCATAGCACCATATGCAATTCGAGGAAGATTAATGGCCAAGGGACTAGGTGATGTAATTCAAAACTTCAAACGACAAATTTGACTGTGTGGATGGATTCGGGTCGACGATTGCAGCCTAATGGCGTGAAAATTGACTCAATCCAACCTTTGTAGTAGCCCCTGTAGTGGAAAGAAGATGGACGGCCCAGATCGTGCCACGTGTCGTAACCCAGGCCCCCCATGCGCACGCACGCACGTGAAGGTACGCATGCGCAGCAGCGTAGCGGGCGCGCGGAGCGCGCACAGGCGCAGCAATGCTCGCAGGGCAGTGGCAGTGCGCGTGGGTGAGACAATGTGGGTGTGTAGCGCGCGCGACAAGGGCACGTGGAGTGCATGCCAGCGGTGCGGCAGGAGGGGTGTGTGAGTGGGGTCTTCAGCAATGTTTATGATTGTCACTAAATGTCCTGTATACGAATTTGATTCTTTCCTCCACTATAAAGGGACCCCTACCCCTTCCATTTTTCTTCATCTCTTCCTTTCTTCCTCTCACCACCTCCAAGGCTTTAGAGAGAGCTTGTCCTAAGCACGGGATGCTCCTCTAGAGTAGAAAATAAATATTTGTTCCTACCTCTCATCCCCCTTCATGGAGCATCCCATGGTCGTCTTCTCACCTCCCTTCAGGAAGAAGATCCTCGCCGCGATGTCGTCCTTCCCCGCCCTCCGTCCTCGTTCGTCCCCCTCCTCACCACCTTCCTCCAGGCGACGTCAGAGCGAGTCATCCTCCAAGCGACCGTCGAGGGGAATTCTTCTCATATCTATCTTTTCCGCTTTCTAGTGTAGTTTTCTTACTTTCCTAGTTGTAACAAACATTTGTTTTGAAATATGACTGTTTTTGAAAGAGCGATCTTCGTTTTCATTGAAAACTTTGGCATAAAATGTCGCGTCGTTGTATTTCGTTGCGTGGTAGAAAATCGCTTTTTAAAAATGTTTAATAATTCAAAACTAACCACAAAAATAGTTAGGTCATTTCCACAGGGAGGAATTAGCATATTAAAAATGAGTAATGATGAATCAAGTAATCGGGAATATCAACTGATGTGCATGCTAACTAGTGCTCTCATTTCCAGCATAAATTCTCGATCTAGATAATTAATCAAGAATATAGGTACGCAAATACAAAATCACCATCATTGAAATACGTGAATTGTGATCTTAGTACTGACAAGCACCGTCAAATTTAATTGAACTAGAATTCGTTCCTTATAACAAAGATCCATGCTCGATTATTCATTAGACGAATGTAACTATATGCAATTCAAGTAGAATGGAGGGACATCTATGCAAATTCCTTTCAATATATTAAATTCTTAAAATAAATGAATAGTGCTTGTGGCAATGGCATTCACCGTAATTTCTAATTGCAAGAAAAACAAAGGATTTCTCCTCTCTCTTCCTCGCGCTTGAAGAGGGAAGGCCGGCCATTGGCTTCCACGCTGTGGAGGTCCTTCTCGTCGAGGGTGTCACGTTGACGTAGGAGGCATGGCAGGAGGTTGCCGCCGGTGGTTGGTCGATGGCGGAGAACGCCGGCGACGTAGGCGTTTGGCGTGGGAGAAGGGGCTGTCGAGCAACGATGTGGCTGGCGTGGATCTTTGACAGAGGTCGTGGCGAGCACTCCAGTCACTTTGTCAAAGAAGGAGATGGCCTGAGGTGGCATGGCCGGCGAGGGGGGGCGGGCTGCACTTTGGGTTCTTTCGTTTGGAGTTGTAGGTGGCGGTGGAAGGAAGAAGAAAAAGACGAAGAAGAAGCTGGGTGCACGCAAGCGAGCAGGAGTGCGGGGTTCAGTTGCACATGCACGTGGGCTGGAGCGCAGGCATGTGCTTGCTACTGGTGCGCGTGGTTTCTGGCTATGAGAGAGGCACGCACGGGCTGCTGCTACGTGAGGCACGTGGTTGCAGGTACGTGAGGGGCGTGGATGTGCAGCTTGTAGGCAGCACGTAGGAGGTGCGCTGGTCTGTTAGATAGAAGAACAAGAGGAAGAAGATGGAAATAGAAGAGAGGGCATGGTGGTGGGCATGCTATCACCATGCACACCCATGGTTCTGTAGAACGGCTAGTGCGGTGGAGTAGGTGGAGAAGCACGGCACACGCTCTGAGCACAAGGTGCGCCTAGGCCACGGTGTAAGTCTAATTCAAGGTGCATGCCTGTTGCACGGTGGAGGATGGAGGTGATCCCGCAGTGAGGGGGAGAAGATTATCGCTTCCTCTCTGTTGGCCCATTTTAAAATCTTTGCAGCCGACTTCTGCAACCACTTGCAAAAATTGCGAGTGGTTGGAACCGACGGATAAGTTCTGTCCGTTTAGCCATTAAACGTTCGATAAAAATATCAGATGTCTTAAAATGTTTGATTAGTAGGGAGTCCACGCTAGAGGTTCCAGATGGCTAGATTAGATTCCAGACATCTTAAAATGGGACTTTGGACGTCTGACTGCTACCTTCAAGTGTCTTGTACCTAGCTTGCATCCACCAAATGATTATCATAACATATCATATTTTATTAAGCATAAAATTGGTGCATAAGATGATACACAGACTATGTTGAATTCTTCCTTAATTCCTAATCAAATATTAACTAAGAATGACTAATTAAAGAGTACTTAGGCCAAATAATGGTCCACAAAAGTGAACTTATCAAATGCCCCCATGCTTAAGTTTTGCTAGTTCTGAGCAAAAGTGAAAAATAATAGAAGTAATCAGAAAATTTCTTCTGTCCTTATTCCAAAAATTTAGATATCCAGACAAATGTGAAGTGATGGTAACCTAGGAATTGATCCAAGTGAAAATAACCAACTTACATTTGCAGTTCATACTTATTCTTTGGTAAATATTTCTATTGGGATAGGCAACTACTTCACTCGAGGATAAAGCAGAAAATAATATGAAATTTGACCCCGACTTTTTGGCTTAGGTAGGAGATACTGAGTTGAATGGATTCGTATTTGGAGGCACACACTCACCTGGTGCTACATGTAATCTAGTACTACAGACTCTAAATCTCTAGACTATTAAACAAGTCAACTCGGAGAGAGGCTAAACAACTGTGCTCTCTTGATATTCCTTTGTGCTCACTCTTTTCCTTCGTTTCTTTCTGTGATCACAAATCTCACCAGATTTAGTAAATGTACTCACTATTTGGTGGCTTCACATGGCATTCACACTTCAACTAAAGTCCTAATAACTCTACAATTAAGTTAGAGTTCTCAGCCAGTATTCGGGCGATTAGAAATACTGAAAGGTAGGTATGGGTCATATTTGGTGGATTGCGATGGGTGTTTTTGTTGCCTCAGAAATATCGTCACGAAGATAAAACTATAAACTTAAACTCTTTTCTTTTTCTTTTCTCTCTCTCTTTTTTATTTTATTTTATTTTTTAAATATAAATGTCTCTTCTTCTCTTTTTTCTTTTCTTTCTTTATAATCAATATAACACGACGCAGACTTTTATTTATGATGCATTATTAGGAATGATGATGGTCAAGAAGATATTGTGTGACTTATTTGGTGGAAGTGCCTATTCTCGTCACCGGGAAGGAATAGATAGGACAAGCATATTTCTAACCTTTGACATTACTACCCTCCTTCAATTGAGGACTTCATGAAGGACAGTCGTAACCATCCACCATAGTCATAGTTTTATTAAGACTCAATCTTTGTGTATCTGCCTTATTTGGTGACTCTCAAGAATTCACCTAATGTATGCACACTGGAACAGAGAGTGAAAACTATGCCTAACTCTGAGGTATCCTTATCTAATTGTCCAAAACTTAAGAGTCCTTGCACTAGACTTAGCGCACCAGTAATCACCCTACTTCCTTCTCACAAATATGAGGTGGATCTAAATAGAAGATAGTATGCCTGACTCCCTTTTAACTTTCCAAGGGTTCAATAGATTAAAAATGCTTATTGGTTTTCTTCAAAGATCCAATACCCAGTTTACGTATAAGTGAAGTAAATGTATTGGATTCTAAACTTAAGAAATAATTTAAGAAGAAAATCTTTAATAAAACCTCCTCGATAAAAACTTCTGCTAGGGACTAACCAATTTAGCTCAAGAAAACAAAATTGTGTTTTTTTTTTTATGTTAATGCACCTAACCTAAATGCATGAATACGGCCTAAAATGCAAAATGCACCACCCATGCCTAAATCCTACAATGTTTTCATTGTAAAATTACAGGGAGAGAAAGGAAGGAAATCACCAGATGAAGGTGTTATTCTGAACGCTAGGTTGCCTCCCAACAAGCGCTGCATTTTCCGTCAGCAGCCAGACTTACAGGGAACTTGTAAGTCTGGTTCTAGACAGGAAAAGCTAGGCCCTAAAAATATGAGTAATAGCGTGGGCCTAGAAAACAAGTAGCCACAGATGTTGGCGAGCTGATGATGCAGCGTGACTCCAAATGCTCACCAGAAGATTTGAAAATAGAGAACCTCGTAGGCTACCTAGGGAGGTCTAGGAATAACAAAAGGAATATGAAAAGGGACCTCCCGAAATGGAATAAGTGGAGGATAACAAGGGTCTTCCAAAGCAGGAAGGGTTTTAAAAGATATAAACATTATTATTTCAAACCCTTGAATAGCGAGACTAAAAGTACAAGCATCAATCCACACTCGCCATTCTACCCGAGGATGTACTGGCCTGATATGTTCTCCAGAAATAATGACATGAGTAGAGATCTGAGCCAAGGATTGGTTAAGGAGTGTAAGGGTTGTTTGTGGTGGTGGAAGGTAATGACTAAGTCTAATGAGGGCTTAGTCGGTGTCGAGTCCAATTTCAACAACGATTCAGATTGCATATTCTCCCTAATAATTATTGCAGAAAAATTCAAGTCACCCTACCTATCATTAATGATCAGAGTCATATTTTCACCTTCCAGTATATGTGAATCAATGGTGGACTCCAAATTAAATTTCTTTGATGGCAAGGTCGAAGCAACTAAATCATTATTATTAATTTCATCCCCAGATTCTTTTGGTTCACTTGAGTTTTTGTCGGGATGCATATGTGATTCACCAGTAAAGAAAGGAGTTGGATCAATATCCTCAATTATTTCTGAAGGAGGATCCATTTTAATGTTTTGGAGTAAGCCTATATCACTTAATTCTTTGTTCTTCTCGGGGCATAAATCTTCAATTGACATATTTTGTCCCCAAGAGTCTCCCCTAGGCTTCTTACTATTGTGTTTGTCCTCCAATATCAACTCCTGGTTTTGTGGAGGATGACTCTCAAAAGAAAGGAGGAATACGGATTTCACCAGATTATTTATATCCTCCGAGGGTAAGTCCTCGAATAACAATCCCTGAGACCAAAATTGATCTAATTCATCCTCCATTCCATAAGGGTCACCTTCATTGGGTGCATTTAAATCCTCAGAATGCTAAATGGTAGGTGTTGATTCCCTAAGTGGAGGGTTAGGATTAGGCTCACTAAGGGTAGAATGGGGTTCCACCAGATAATTAATAGGGGAAGTGATATGAACAATATGACCTTGACCCGGGTTATCAGGGGTAAGGAAAATACTGTCATTGGGTCCAAGGTCCTTAAGAGGTACCATCTTCCCTTTCTTTTGACTCCAATATAGCTCGGGTGGATAATTACTAGGATCGTTCTCCTCTATTGGCCGTGTCTCATTGGGAGAGTCTAAGTGATAGCTACATAAAACGGGATCCCAATTGTCATTGGTTTCCTCAGAATTATTTTCATGATCACGGTCGTATGGGTAGGGATCAGAATTACTAGGAAGAGCGTAGCTAAGCTGTCTAATTTCTTTGTTAATTATTGACTATTCCTCAACATCTCTCCCATAGACTCCATTTCCTTTTGTTGTTTTGGCATTTCTACCATAAAAGAGGAGAGGCTACTACTATCGATAGGGGAGCATAGTCAATCTCAGGCTTTGGTTGCCTAGGGGTATCTGTCCAACCTCGATAAGGAAAATCATGAAGGGTGGGAGGGTTGGGTGTTTGCATAGTAGTGGGGATTCCATGGGTGGAAAATCCCGCTCCTAGGCTCTGCTAAAAAATGGGAGCTATCGGGCCAGTACTCCCAGGATAGGAATATGAATGATCCCATTAATTGTCATTGTACCCATCAAAGGATGGATACGCTCAGGGCATGGGATCTTGGTTAAAAGATGGGAAGTATTGACTCTGATAATCTGAATGTAGGAGTAAGGGTGTTCCATTTCTTTAAGCCAAATAGGTTTAACTCTCTTAGGATTTAGAAGAAATCAGAACACAAGCAGAAACTTCCTAGAGAGTTCTATTGCTGTCAAAACAAATGCAAATACAGTGGGATTAGTTTTTAGTAGATTCTAGGTCTTAGAATTAAATGTTTAGTTGGTGGCCAAACAAGTTTTGTAAGAATTACGTTTCCTAGGCTGACCTTCGTTGGTGCCTATAACCTACTCGCAAGGGATGAAAGTCTCAAATCGAGCCCACACAAGAGGAACTGAAGTAACTTGGTGGATAGGCTTGTTGATTTCCGACTAACTTCCCTTGTGGTGCAAAAGAGGAGAGGTAGAAATTTATCTAGTGACCTTATGTATGATGTGCACAGTGTCTCATGTGTGCAATTCATGTTCGCATTTTGAGTTTTGAAATTTCGCAAACAAGATCTTTTTGCACACAATTTCAAGTCACAGATTTTAAGGTCCAACCTCTTAGCAGTCCCAATTTTTAAAGTGACCACTAAATTAATTCGATTCAAACACTTTAGTGGTTTTAGATTTAGTTCAATGCAGATGCATGACAGGTAATTGATGCTCAAGAAAAAAGACGTACCTTACTCTAGCTTTCTTCAATGTAGGGAAGTCTGCAATGCAATTAAGATAAACTAGATGTTGTTCATTCAGTCCTAGATGATCACCCTATTGATATATATAGCTTCTGGTAGGCAATTCGATATATATATATTTTTTATTTTTTCATTTATAATAATATTAAGCAAACAAACCTACTTTAGCTAACTAACTAACCTATATGCAGTTCAAACAATTCACTAATCCTATAAGCTAGATAAAATGGGAACACGCTCCCGAAAATACGCTCCCGCATACAAGAGCGATAAGAAATGAAGAAACACTGGGAACATGCTCCCAAAAATGCCCAACAAGGGTCCAAAAGATAGAAATTAAGTTTTAATATCTATTTAAACTAATCTAAACTAAGATCTAATGAAACAAAAAGGCTCCTTCGTACACCTATGTGCATGGAATCAAGGCTCACAAGCACACGCGATTATCCTCGAAGTCGCGATAATGTCCACCAAGACGAGCATCCACAGTGTGCTCTTCTTCCTCCAGAACGTACCTTGCACGAAAGAATGATAGATCAATGAATAGCAATAAGTAAGGATCAATGCAAATAGAAAAATATTTGCGAGTTTACTAGGCCCGTTGCCTCCCCGGCAATGATGCCATTTGAAAGAGCGATCTTCGTTTTTGTTGAGAACTTTAGCATAAAATGTCGCGTCGTTGTATTTCGTTGCGTGGTAGAAAATCACTTTTTAAAAATGTTTAATAATTCAAAACTAACCACGAAAATAGTTAGGTCATTTCCACAGGGAGGAATTAGCCTATTAAAAATGAGTAATGATGGATCAAGTAATCGAGAATATCAACTAATGTGCATGCTAACTAGTGCTCTCATTTCCAGCATAAATTCTCGATCTAGATAATTAATCAAGAATATAGGTACGCAAATACAAAATCACCATCATTGAAATATGTGAATTGTGATCTTAGTACTGACAAGCACCGTCAAATTTAATTGAAATAGAATTCATTCCCTATAACAAAGATCCATGCTCGATTATTCATTAGACGAAAGTAACTATACGTAATTCAAGTAGAATGGAGGGACATCTATGCAAATTCCTTTCAATATATTAAATTCTTAAAATAAATGAATAGTGCTTGTGGCAATGGCATTCACCGTAATTTCTAATTGCAAGAAAAAAAAGGATTTCTCCTCTCTCTTCCTCGCGCTTGAAGAGGGAAGGCCGGCCATCGGCTTCCACGCTGTGGAGGTCCTTCTCGTCGAGGGTGTCACGTTGACGTAGGAGGCACGGCAGGAGGTTGCCGCTGGTGGTTGGTCGATGGCGGAGAACGCCGGCGACGTAGGCGTTTGACGTGGGAGAAGGGGCTGTCGAGCAACGACGTGGCTGGCGTGGATCTCTGACAGAGGTTGTAGCGAGCACTCCAGTCACTTTGTCAAAGAAGGAGATGGCCCGAGGTGGCATGGCCGGCGAGGGGGGGCGGGCTGCACTTTGGGTTCTTTCGTTTGGAGTTGTAGGTGGCGGTGGAAGGAAGAAGAGGAAGACAAAGAAGAAGCCAGGTGCACCCTCGCAGGCTGGAGCGTGGGATTCGGCTGCGCACGCACGTGGGCTGGAGAGCAGGCATGTGCTTGCTGCCGGTGCACGTGGAGCGGTGCATGCGCGTGGTTTTTGGCCGTGAGGGAGTCATGCATGGGCTACTGTAGCATGAGGCACGTGGCTGCAGGTGCGTGAGGGGCGTGGACGTGCAACTTGTAGGCAGCACATAGGATGTCCGCTGGTCTGTTAGATAGAAGAACAAGAGGAAGAAGATGGAAACAGAAGAGAGGGCATGGTGGTGGGCATGCTGTCACCGTGTGCACCCATGGTTCTGGAGAACGGCGAGTGTGGTGGAGTAGGTGGAGAAGCACGGTGCACACTCTGAGCATAAGGTGTGCCCAGGCCACGGTGTAAGTCTAATTCACGGTGCACGCCTGCTGCACGGTGGAGGATGGAGGTGATCCCACAGGGAGGGGGAGAAGATTATCGCTTCCTCTTTGTTGGCCCATTTTAAAATCTCTGCAGCCGACTTCTGCAACCACTTGCGAAAATTGAGAGTGGTTGGAACCGACGGATAAGTTCTGTCCATTTAGCCATTAGACGTCCGATAAAAATATCAGACGTCTTAAAATGTTTGATTAGTAAGGAGTCCACGCTAGAGGTTCTAGACGTCCAGATTAGATTACAGATGTCTTAAAATGGGACTTTGGACGTCTGACTGCTGCCTTCAAGTGTCTTGTACCTAGCTTGCATCCACCAAATGATTATCATAACATATTATATGTTATTTAGCAAAAAATTGGAGCATAAGATGATACACAGACTATGTTGAATTCCCCCTTAATTCCTAATCAAATATTAACTAAGAATGACTAATTAAAGAGTATTTAGGACAAATAATAGTCCACAAAAGTGGACTTATCAGTTTCTCTCTCTCTCACTCTTTCTTTTATATTTTGTAAGTAGATTAGCTAGATAAAATTTCATCAACTTGATCTCTTGTTATATCAAAATTACAAAAAGAATTATAAAAGATAAAAAAATGACAAAAAAGAAATAAAGCGAAACACGTATTTTTCAAAACCAAACGTTCGCCTCCCCGTGTTCAACCTGGGACTCACTTTTCGAGTTTCAGTTATAAATTTTATCTGATCGATGGATTTTCTCGCAAATTGAACTACGACGACGGGTTTTCCAAATCCAATCCTTTTCGCATGCGAATCCGCCCTATCATTTTGGCATTGTTGCCGGGGAGGCAACGCTCTTTGGTTTTTCTCGCGTTTTCCCGCATTACTTACATATTTTTCTAACCTATTTTTCTTCTTCGATTTATTATCTTGCAGGAACTTGATTGAGGAGCTGAAGGTGGTAGCTTGGAATAAGGTGCGGGTAGAGGCATTTGTAAGTTTATCCCCCACCACCCCCACCCTAGTTTCCATTTTGCCACACTAATAACTCAAACTCAAATCAACTTAGGTGCTTGCATAAACCCTAGGATAGATTTGATTGTTTGATTGTCACTTTGCCTCACCTCACCCACCCGCTTATATTAAAAAATAAAATTGTCTTCTCTTTTGGGATTTAACTGAAAGCTACACACTAAACACCCACAACTTCTCATCCTAAGGGACATAATCACACCGATTCTGCCATTTAACCGGAATCTAACTTGTGGATTTGGTACACCTTAATTCAACGCACAAATAAGTAAGTAGACAATTTGAATAGGTTAAACATCTTGTGTGCCTTAATCAAGTAGTGCAACAGGCCAATTGATTGAACTGTTTGGGCTGCACCACTTAAGATAATAATGATTCATCAGTAGCTTGCCACTTAGTGTTGATTTTTAGGATTGAACCAGGCACTCCACATTTTTTTTTTCTGATTTCTAAAGGAATACATCATCACAGTGCTTGTAAAACCTAGAGTGTTCTACTAAACCCTGATTGAACCAACCTAAGGATTAAACACTAAAAGCTACTAAACAAGGTTAAACCCTAAAAGACACATCATCAAATAACCTTGTTTGCAAACCCTGGTTGTGCACGCACACACATTTGAATTGATCATTAAGGGCACAACCCATCTAAAGGACCCATCACATTCCAAGAGCACAATCATCCCAAGCCTAATTAAAACTGAGTAGACATTGGCCTTAAGGATTGATTCGCTCTTTGGGGCTCAGATTGAGATTTTTTTTCGATTAATCTCCTTCTACTGGTCCATCTGATGTTTAGCTAGGAGAGTAGTGTCAAACGACCATGGCTGGGGGGTACAATAGGAACCGGAGGCGCAAGCCAAAGGAAGAACCTTCTCCCCAGCCCCTCCCTTTAACTGGTTGGATCGACTGGATAGAAGTAGACCAAATCGTTTATAATCTCAAGACGGGTCCTAGGAGTCTGTAGGTCTTTAGGCTAACCCACCTAAGGATAGGGTTGATTGCTTGTATTGCAGGGCTCCTCTTTCTCTTCTGATTTCCCTCCTATTCTACCATGTATCCTTCCACATCTTACACGCATTTCCCATCCTACCCTCCTACCAACACTTATCCCTAAGATGATTACTATCCTGACTTGAATTATGACTACCCATCCACAAGCGGGGATAACTTTGATTGGGGATACGATACTGAACCTCAATGTCCAGGGACTAACCCTGGACAACAAAACTATGACTATTATCCTTCCCAGAGCTATAATGATTATAGATCTCCACACTTTGATGATCAACCTAACCAAATCTACAACCATGAAGGATATGCTGATTATAACACTTACCCTCCCCAGTATTCTATTGAATATAGGGTTTAGGTCGCCACCATTCTTTGAACAACCCGAAATGACCTACTATCAGGGAGGGACCCGAGAACCTCAATATCTTGACTCCCCAAGATTTAACTCAAACCCACCCAAACCAAGACCGTACCATTCGATTCAAGTGAACCAGATCCAAGACAGGGTGTTGGCTAACTTGAGGAACACCATACATTCTTTAGAAGCCCAACCAACACCATGCACTGAAGCATTGGAGCCTACGATAAAAATGATTGATGAGTTGAATAGCTCTTTGTTGGATTTGCTCCAAAATGTTATGGATAGGGGCCTAGGTGAGTTTCTACTTGGGAAATTGTCGAGGTTGAGGATGAAATTTGTGGTTGCCCTAGTCCAATCTTGGGATGATTCTCAAGATGAACCCCCTTCAGGAGAGCCAATGTCTTAACCTACTCAGGTGCCTATCAGGGGGGATACATGTTCTGAGATCGGGGATGACCAGGTTGGGCTAGAGCAACCCATTGAGGATCAATCGATTGCTTCACCCGAGATTCTCGAGCCAGGGAACGGTGAAAAATATATCTCCATGGACCATGAAATGACATATGATTTTGAGACATATATAAATGAGGATCAAGAATTCTTTAACTATGAGGGTGAAGAATCTTTAGGTGAAGTCTCACTTGAGTTTAAGGAAGAGGATTTTGTTGAGATGAACGGGCTTGAGGAGCATGACGAACCTTTTGATAGCCCGATTATTGAAGATTATGACCATGTTGGGGCTAACTTGGATGATCCGAATCCTGATGATTTAATCAGTAGCCCCACTGCTCAACCACACCCTGAAGAGCTGAATTATGATATTTCTGAGATCACCAAACCCAAGTCAATCCTGATTCAACCATAATTGTTGGACTTGGGTATTTTGGATGGGGTGTACAATGATCTAGAGGTCCAAGAAACCTTGATCTTGGAGGATAGGAAGTTGGAAATAAAAATCTGGGAAGCTATTTCTGATGGAACTATGATTTTGGATATAAGGGTTCCTTCTGACCTGAAACCACCTACCTTCTATCAGGACCCTTGTGATATCATTCACGTGTGACCTAGGCTTGGAATAATTGACTATCTTCCTGAGCGGAACTATAATTGGACACCTAATTTTAATGAATAAGATCAATTCGTTGTTCGACACTTTAGTCTTGGGTTGCACACCACCAAACCGTAGGCTCGGCCCCGCAAGCACAATAATCTTAGGTTCTGGTGATTTTCATCCAGAACCTTAGAATCACTCGACCTTGGGGCATGGGTCTGCACCATAATCTGGTCCACATCTATGGACATCTTCTGTTGGCGGGTCTTAGCATTAATCTTTTGATTTTTATTCTGACTCGCACTTGTGAATTCTCCATTTCTGCCTTATATGTATTTTATGCCTAGCTAAAGGCATTACCCTTAGCGCATGTGTATACTCTCTTCTCTCTGCAAAGCTGACGGAATTTTCACAAAATTTAGGTGATATTTTGTTTACTCTGCCCTTTTCATGTCTTTATTTTTATAACAAGGACATTGCATCATTTAGGCATGGGGGGTGGATAATTAATTCCTAAAATAATTTTGTTAACTCCAAAGAATTTCTTTTAGTTTCTTAAAAAAATGAAAATTAGGAGAAGAGAACTTAGGCATTTGGAAGTTATTAACTTTAGGAAAGATACGATAGGACCTGAACACTTAGACTCTTCAGGTCTTCGGGCTTAATTAGCTCGGGTATCCACTCGAATGTGGACTTAGTCTTGAGTCCTCGCCAAGTAATTTTACTTTAATTTGGTCAATAAATTGGGATGATAAGTACACGACTTATCAACTCATCCTTTGATTTGAGGGGATTTTAAGTCTAAGCATCTACACACTATTTGCACTGACTCACTTTCCGACGATTTTTACGAAAATTGGGTAGCTAATGAACTGTCTAGGGTGATATGACTAGCAAGTTATTGGTGGTAATAGCTCATCGGCCAGTTGTCCAGAGCCCAGCCACACGACCAATCTCTTCATACTGCCTTTAGGTAAATCTTAGACTAGGGAAGCCACATACTTGGGAAAAAGAAAAAAAAAAGTACCCAAAAGAAAAAAATAGAAAAAGGAGAAAATAAAAATAAAATAATAAAAAAATAAAACTACACTTCACCACATGAGTATGGCTGGCAAGTTGCTGTGGGTAACAGCCTATTGGTCGGTTGTCCAGAGCCCAGCTCACGAAAATGCACAAATAATTCACAAAACACTTAGGGAAGAAGCAGGGAAGTAAAATAAACTAGAGAGATATACACTGGGTTTTCCCTTATGTTGACCCCATTAAAAAAAAAAAATAGGGAGAAAGCTATTGATTAGAAAGATAAACCTCTAGGTAGAACTCTTTAAAGTCACCTAAGGTCGTAGAAATCTAAAGTCTATTTTAACGGTCGCCTAGTGAGTCTATCACCCTTTCACAAGATGCTAGGCACTTAGAGTCCTTTTCGAGTCTTGGGCAAGTCGGGTAGCCGTAAAAAGTTATTTCGAAACTCTCAAACTCCAAAAGTCCAAAAAAGTTAGAAAAGAAGAAAAAATAAAAAAATGTATCTTCCTTTTTCAAATAAGGTGAGACTTGGGCGGTCTGCATTCTGGCAGACACCCGGGTTCTGTTGAGGTTTTGTAGATTAGGACCTTAGTTGAAATTTTCTATTGTTAATAATTGACTTAGGCCTAAGCGATCGAGTCTAATTCTATTTTTATACATAGCATGTAGTTTAATTTCCTAGGGATTAGTAAAAGATAGGTATGGGGGTATGATGTAGACACATCAATTTAGGTTAAAATGCCTATTTATGCATGTTCCTAGGCTTAGATTTGCATTCCTTATTATAAATATTGCATAGCATGGATCATTATGCTTTTAGAGTAGTTGTGTATATTTTATGTTAATTGCATCCTTTTTGTGGTTAGGAGAGAAGGAGATTTATTTCAAAGCCTCGGATTGACGATCCGACCGTACGGATCTGATCAGGACGACGATCGAAGTCTCACGCCTTCGAAATCGCCTTGATCGGAGTCCCGTAGCACCATATGCAGTCCAAGGAAGATCAATGGCCAAGGGATTAGGTGACGTAATTCAAAGCTTCAAATGAAAAATCCAAACCCACGAATGGATTCGAGTCGACGATCGCAGCCTAATAGCGAGAAAATCGACTCAACCCAACCTCTGTAGCAGCCCTTACAACGGAACGAAGATGGACGGCCCAGATCCCACCACGTGGCGCAACCCAGAGCACCCATGTGCAAGCACGTGCCACCGCACGTGCACAGCAGCGTGGGTGCACGTGCACCCGCAAAGGCACTCATGTGCAGTAGCGCAGCTGGTGCGTGGAGCAAGCGTAGACGTAGCGGCACGTGCAAGGCAGCGGCAGAGCGCAGGCACGAGGGTGTGGGCGAGTAGCACACATGCGCATGCAACAAGGATGCGTGGAGCGCGCGCTAGCAGTACGGCAGCAGGGGTTCGTGAGCAGGATCTTCAGCGACGTTTATGACCATTACTAAATGTCCTGTATACAAATTTGATTATTTCCTCCACTATATAAGGACCCCTACCCCTCCCATTTTTATTCAACTCTTCCTTTCTTCCTCTCACCACCTCCAATTCTCTAGAGAGAGCTTGTCACAAGCCCGGGATGCTCCTCTAGAGTAGTAAACAAATATTTGTTCCTGCCTCTCATCCCCCTTCGTGGAGCATCCCTTGCTCGTCTTCTCACCTCCCTTCGGGAAGAAGATCCTCACCGCAATGTCGTCCTACCCCGCCCTCTGTCCTTGTTCGTCTCGCTCCTCACCACCTTCCTCCAGGCGACGTTAGAGCGAGTCGTCCTCCAAGCAACCAACGAGGGGGATTCTTCTCATTTCTAAGTCGTCCTCCAAGCAACCAACGAGGGGGATTCTTCTCATTTCTATCTTTTCCGCTTTCTAGTGTAGATTTCTTGCTTTCCTAGTTATAACAAACATTTATTTTGAAATATGTGACTATTTCTCTCTCTCTCTTTTATATTTTGCAAGTAGATTAGCTCGATAAAATTTCGTCGACCTGATCTCTTGCCCTATTAAAAATACAAAAAATTATAAAAGATAAAAAAATGACAAAAATGAAATAAAGAGAAATGCGTATTTTTCAAAACCAAACGTTCGCCTCCCCATGTTCGACTCGGGACTCACTTTTCGAGTTTCAGTTATAAATTTTATCTGATCGACGGATTTTCTCGCGAATCGAACTACAACGATGGGTTTTCCAAATCCAATCCTTTTTGCGTGAGAATCTGCCCCATCAAGTCCTCTTCTATTCCCACATTCACGTAGTTGAGAATATGGTATAGATCCGACACGTACTTTCGCAGACTGGAGATATGAAAGATGTCATGGGTGTCGGCTAGCTGGGGTGGCAGAGCAAGTCTGTATGCTATAAGTCCGACCCGCTCTAGTATCTCAAACAGGCCTATGAATTGCAGAGCTAGCTTGCCCTTCACTTTGAATCTTTGAATCCCCTTCATTGGTGATACTCTGAGGAACACTGAGTCACCAACCTCAAACTACACATCTCACTGTCGACAGTCTGCATAGCTCTTTTGCCAGCTTTGTCCAGTAGGGAGTCTCTCTCGAATTTGCATGATGGCCTCCTTATTCTGCCTAATCAGTCTGGGACCTACCTCCTACTTCACACCCACCTTATCCCAAGCAAGCAGAGAGATGCACTTCCGACCATACAACACCTTATACGAAGCCATGATGATATTGGCGTGATAGCTGTTATTGTAGGTGAACTCTACCAGAGGTAGGTGCTCCTCCCAAGAGCCTCTCCACTCTAGTACACAGGACCTCAACAACTCTTCCAGTGTCTGGATGGTCCGCTCGATCTGTCCATTACTCTGCAGGTGCTAGGATGTGCGCAGGTTTAGTTGTGTACCCAATGCCTGCTGAAAGCTTCCCCAGAACTGGGAAGTGAAGCGTGCATCTCTATCTGAAATGATCTCCTTGGGTACCCCATATAATCGTACAGTCTCTCATATGTATAACTCTGCTAGCTGCGAAGGACCATAAGTCACCTTAATTGGCAAAAATCAAGCTGACTTTGTCAGACGATCCACAATCACCCAGACAGCGTCGTGTCCTCACTGTGTCAATGGTAATCCAGTCACAAAGTCCATGGATATACTCTCCCATTTCCACTTGGGGATGGGAAGAGGTTGTAACTGGCCGGCTGGTCTCTGATACTCAGCCTTCACCTGTTGACATACTAGGCACTGCTTCACAAACTCGCCTACGTCCTTCTTCATACCACGCCACCAAAAGTCCTTCTTCAGGTCATGGTACATCCTAGTGTTCCCGGGATGGATGGTGAGCCTGAGCCTCGAACAATAGCTCCTTCCGAAGTGCTTCATCTTTGGGAACACATAATCTTCTACGGAGTCTAAGCACTCCATCCTCAAAGGTGGACTCCCCAGGGTCTCCCGCGAGCATCTGATCCCGGAAAATCTGTAACTCAACGTCGTCCTTCTACTGGTCGACTGTCCAGGAGATCAGATCAGGGCAGGTGCATCGCATCACCGTCAACTCCCCTAAATGTCCTCTCACCTACGAAGGCTTCCATTGGGCTGCCTCAACTTTGCTGGTCCATCTCTGTGCCTGAAGAACTACCAACTAGGCTGGTGGTTTCCTACTAAAGGTGTTTGCACGACATTCCCCTTCTCAGGGTGATAGACTATCGAACAGTCGTAATCCTTGAGGAGCTCCATCCAGTGTCTCTGTCTTAGGTTCAATTCCTTCTAATCGGAAAGATACTTTAGGCTCTTGTGATCCGTGCGGATCTCAAAAGTCTCTCTGTACAAGTAGTGGCGCCAAATCTTTAGGAGAAAGACTATGGTTGCTAACTCCAAGTCATGTGTCAGATAGTTCTTCTCATGAGGCTTCAGTTATTTCGAGGCATAGGCAACCACATTCCCATGCTACATCAGAACATAGCCCAAACCCTAGAGGGAAGTGAAAGTGCAATTCTTGTTTTCGATGAAATTTTAAACATAAAATGTAGTGTCGTTGTATTTAGTCATGTGGTAGAAAATCACTTTTCAAAACATTTAATACTCAAAATCTAACCACGAAAATAGTAAGGTCATTTCCTTAGGGAGGAATTAGCCTATTGAAATGATTAATGATGACTTATCTAATCGGGATTTATCAATGGATGCTCATTCGAACTCTTGAAACATTATTTCCCACAGAACTCAAACATCTAACTAATTAATGAAGATTAGGAGGGGTTCTCATCCAAAATCATCTAAATATAATATCATTTAAATAAATAAATAGTAATCCTGCAATGGCATAACCCATAATTTTTAATCTGCTTCAAAACAGAGCATTTGCTCTCCATGCTCGCATAAGGAGGAGTTGCGGTCGGCTGCAAGGATCGAGGGGAAGGTGCATTTTGATGAGGGCTTTGCAATGGTGTTGGAGGTTGTTTGCACCTCAAAACACGCCTGTAATAATGCCTTCTTGTGCTATTTTCTAGCATTAACATTGCATAATAGGATCCTGTAATCGCATTTGTAAAAACACTTGCATGCATGCATTTAATCAAGAGACGAAGAGGAGTGAAACAATCGCCTACATAGTTACATTTTTCTTCAAGTGCCTCCTTGCAAAATCACCCTCTTTTTATTTTCCTCTTGATTTCTTCTTTTCTCTCCTTCCCGCAGCTGCATGTAGCAGCCACGCAGCACTTCTTCCCGTCACGTCTCCCTGCCAACGCCGCTCCCTATAGCTGCAACTCGCACACCCTCTCCCTGCTGCAGCCGGCACGCCACTCTCCCCTCCTCTATAAGTAGCTGCAGCTTCATCCTCGCGACGTAGCTGCTGCAGCTGTTGAAAAAAACCCGCAGCCATCTTCTCCACCGCTTTCCCCTCCCATACGTCGGCCCTCCGTCGAGGAGGCACCCGGCGAGCAGGAGAACCCACTGTGGTGCACACCACCACAGTGGGAGCACCACCGCCCAGCTCTTCGACGAGCCGGTGGGCGTGGTGCATTCCCTCGCTTCATTTTTTTCTCTTTAACGCCATTGCCGCCGCTCCAAGCTTCGAAGCTTGAAGCCACGGCAGCAGCAGCCCAGCAGCAGCAGCAAGTCCTCCCGCCCCTCCGCGACCGTCCCCGCAGTCGCTCACCGCCTCCGCGCGCGTCTGCAGGGCGTTCCCCGCCTCCGTCTCCGTTTTGTCCGCCTCGCAGTTGCACCCGTAGCCCGCCGCCGCGCGCACTGCAGCGGCCGGCTACGGCCTCACGCCGACCCCTGCCCCCCTCCGCGACCCTCCGCGACCACCTGCAGACCTCCTCCACGCTCGCTCCTCCGCGCCATCGCCCGCTCGTCGACTTCACGCAGGCCTGCAAAACCCTGCGCGAAGGCGCGCCCGCACCCGCCGTCTTCAGACGTCCGCCTCCGCCTTCAGACGACGCGGCGTCAGACGACGCGGCGTCAGACGTCCGCCGCCGCGAGCAGACGACTTAACTCGCTGCCATTGTCCGTGCTCTCGATCTCTCCAGCCCGCTCTCTCTCTCTCTGCTGATCTCTCTCTCCCGCTCTCTCTCTCTCACGTATTCTCTCTCTTTTTCACTCACTCACAGACACACACTACACCAACACACACACATCTTCACCGACACACACACACACCCACACACACACTTACACTATACGTATAGTTATATATAGTAACATATATATACTTATATACATCTATATATAATATATACATACATATATATATATATATATACACTTATATACATAGTAATATCTATAGTTATGTATACATACATATATATATAATATATATACATATATATATAATATATATATATATATCTACTTATATATATCTATATACTTATACATATACTTATATATATATATATATATATACTTATATACATAGTATATCTATATATTTATGTATACACACACATATATATAATATATCTATATATATATATATATACACGTATATATATCTATATACTTATACATATACTTATATATATATACATATATACTTATATACATATATATATATACATATCTATATACTTATATATATACACACATATATATATATATATCTAGATACATATATACTTATATACATATATATATATATACATCTATATAGTATTATATATATATACTTATATACATATATACATACATATATATATATACATATACACCTATATATATATATATATAATACATGTATATCTATATATATCTATACATATATACTTATACATTTATATACATATAGATATATTTACTCATATACATACATATGTACATATATTTTCACGTTATTTACTATACGCTGTATCACGGGGATATCTGCACCAGTTGCTGATATTCCCTGATACACGCGTACAAAAAAAGCGTGGTCCCATACATCATCCATCCTCCATCCACACTCCACGCGGCACATAGTCGTGTTGGTTGCGTCTCTCTAGACGTCAACTGACTCGACATAGTGCTACACTTCATCGTCACCTCCACCCCCACCCCTTTATATATATACTACATATAAATATATATCTATAGCTACTATATTTACTTTCTATCTGTTAGCTTCCTTCTTAGTAAAAAGATAAAAAAAAGGTATAAAAGTGAAAAGATAATCTTTGATTTGCAGGTACCCCCGTCTTGCGAGTAGCAAGACTTGTTTTGGGACTCTGTTTGGCTAAAAGCCAAGGACACAATTTTGAGGGTGTGCCTCAAGAACAAGGATTACCATAAAAAACCTAAATAAGAAAAACACCAAAAACACAATAAACGAACGGAAGAGACGCGTTTTAAGGAAAACGTAGAAACTCGACTTTAACCCCACTTCCCTGAGTTCGACCCTGGGCCTAAAAGTGACAAGATAAAATCAATTAGGCCAGGTTAAAAATTTTGTAAAGAGATGGTTAGGTCTGAATTAGGTTAACCACTATACATATTTCAACGATAAAAACATCATATTAACAACCTATCCAGGCCGACCCATCAGAGGTCCGACCGGAGGTGGCCGAATGTGGCCAGCAGGAGTGCCGGAGGTCGACGGCGTGGAGGTCCCTGTAGGCGGAGGTGAGCACTCGTCGACGGCTGTGGCCTTGTGTCGAAATGGGGGCTTCAATGGAGAGGACGTGGTGAGTGCGTAGGTGATGCCGAAGTGAGTCAAGGAGGTTGGAGGAGGCCAGTTGAGGTTGCTATGTGCGTGGAGTTTTGGGTTCTTTTGTGGGGGTTGCAGGGGATGGTGGATGAAGAAGAAGAAGAATAGGAAGAAAAGGGAAGAGGAAGATGGTTGTCGTGGGAGAGGTCTGTGTGTGGTGGTCTCCTATAGTAAGGGGGATGTTGACGGTGGCTGATGGTAGACTGCAGTGAGGGGATTGGCTACGGTGGGGGGGGGGGGGTTGGTCGTTGATCGCAAGGGATTCGCGTGTTTGAAATCGGGGTTACGAGTAACCCGTCATCGTAGTTGCAAGACTCGTGATTAAATATAATTTATACCGAAACTCCAAGGGAGTCTCGGGTCGAACACAGGGAGGCGATGTTTACTTTGGATGAAAAGAACGCTTCGATTTGTTTCCTTTTGGTGTTTCGTGGTTTTGTTATTTTTTTGTTTTTCAAATAAAATGACAAATAATCACAAAAGAGACATAGAATCGAATATGATATATTGCATGAATGTCAATTACAATAATCTAAAAAACATAAAAAGATAGGGAGGTGAGAAGAAATCTCCCAAAGCGGCTGTTCGGTGAGACGACGGTGCCTGGCAGAAGCTCGGATGAAGGAGTTGGGAAGCAAAGCGATGGAGGTGAGAAACAGAAGGACGTCGGGTAGAGGAAAGCTTCAGCATAGTTCCGGAATGGAGGTGAGAAGGCGAAGATGATCTGCTACTGGAATGGAGGTGGGAGGATGGCTCCAAGGCAACCTATGAATGGGGATGGGAAGTTGGAGGAGTATTTGGTGGGGTAGAGTTTTGTTGCACTAATAGGCGCCTTGGGAGCTTCAGACCAAGCTCTAACAGAGCATTGGTAGGCTTGCTAGAGCTTCGGAGTAGGTGGGAGAGAGTAGGTAGAGATGGCTTGGAAGGGAGGGGGTGTTGGTCCTTTTATAGTGGATGAAAAGAGGCTAGAATAGGCATGGGATCATTAGCGACCACCAAGTCGTCGCTGTAAGTGTTGCTGTAGGCAGCCCACGCCCGCTCACGCTCACAGTTGGCCTTGTTGGCGTGCAAACAATTAGCGACAGCTGTAAGCGTCACTGTATGTCTACTTGGCTGTCGCTGAAGATCCACCCGCTGCTCATGCTCCGCTAACGCGTGCATCGCGCTCTCCTTGTCGCGCGTGCATGCTCATGCGCTGGCACTACGCTGTGCACAGCTGCGCTGTCTTGAGCTGCTACTTAGCTGCTCTCCCGCGCGAGCGCGTGCATGTGTGCTTAGCTGTTGCATCGCGCCTCAAGCGTCCAATTGAGGGGGCAGCGGGTTTTGAACCCGCACCCTCTCTTTGTAAGGCACCTTCACAACCAATGCGCCGCGACCAAGAGTTTGTTGTGAAGATGTTTTAAGGGCGCGTGGTGGAAGGGAATCCTCGGCTGTTGGATCTGAGAATGGGTGATGCCATGATGAAGAGTGGGTTCTGGCCGGTGTTGGGCGGCCTAGATGGCACCACATGGTGCCATCTAGGCCGTCCATCTTCTTCCTGTTGGAGAGGGTGCCATAGTGCTCAGATCGAGATGATTCCCGCATTGCTGGTCTGCGATCGTTG
This sequence comes from Thalassia testudinum, assembly GCA_037157565.1. Lineage (NCBI taxonomy): Eukaryota > Viridiplantae > Streptophyta > Magnoliopsida > Alismatales > Hydrocharitaceae > Thalassia > Thalassia testudinum. The sequence continues at coordinate 63,481,606 of JAZHRO010000025.1, read as the reverse complement.
CTTCGAATCCATCCGTACAGTCAGATTTTCCATCCGAAGCCTGTAAGGATGTTGCATTGCCCTCCTAGCTGTTGATCTTCCTCGGACTTCATATGATGCTACAGAACTCCGATCTAGACAATTTCAGAGGCGTTAGCCTCCGATCAGCATCCTGATCAGATCCGTATGGTCCGATCATCCATCTGAGACCCTAAAATAAATCAGCTCCTCTCCTGACCATAAAAAGGACCTAATTAACTTAAAATATATACAGCTACTCTAAATGCAGAATGATACATGATATGCAATATTTATAATATGAAATGCAAATCTAAGCTTAGGAACATGCATGAATAGGCATTTTAACCTAAATAGATGTGTTTACATCAGTGGTGAGGTGTTGAGTGGTGGTGATGTTGATGAAGGTGATGGGTGTGTGTTGTAGGGTTGGCTGTAGTGGGTTCTTCAAAGGTCAAGGGCATCGTTTGGCAAGGAAGGAGATGAAAATGGGGAGGAAGGACATGAAGATGGGGAAAGGAAAGGTGTTGGTGTTGACGGCGAGCAGGTGAGGGTGACGTGCACACTGTCATCGTGCACACCTAGAGTCGGTGAAAGGTGAAGATCGCCTGAGCCACACCGTAAGTCAGATCCACAGGATCTGCTTCGACCATGGTGTACGCTCCAGCCACGATGTCGGTGGTGGAGGTGGGTGAGCCTCCAAGGATGAGAAAGATCAAGTGGCACTCCTAGATGATGATCCCTGCTTTTAAAAGTCCTCCGTGCATTTTCTTCTGACGAGATCTCCTCCAACCGCTTGGTGAAGATCGCGAGCAGTTGAGAGGAATGCAGTGAGGCTCGACCGATGGTGTTGGCGGTGGAATTGGGTGGTGGTGTGTGCGTCTGCATACTTTGGAGAATATACCTGCATGTAATATAAAAATATGTGATAAGTTATATTTCTCCCATAAGATAAATTAACATCTAATTTTAAAGAATTAAATTCTAACAAAATATGTGAAAAATGTACTTAGGCAATTAAATGGTCTACAAAAGTGGACTTATCAATACCCCCATGCCTAAATTTTGCTAGTCCCTAGCAAAGGTGAAAAATACATGGAAGTGACCTGATATTTCTTGTTTTCTTATTCTAGAAATTTAGAGATCCAGACAAATATGAAAATGAAGTGATAGTAGCCTAGGTAACAGATCCAAGAGAAAAGCCAACTTACATCTAAAGTTCGTACTTAACCCTTGGTAAAAATTCTATTAGGATAGGCAACTTCTTCCCTCAGGGATAAAGTAGAGAATAATCTGTAATTTGACCCCAGCTTTTTGGCTTAAGTAGAAGATACAGAGTCAAATGGATTCATATTTGGTGGCTCACACTTATCTGGTGCTACGTGTAGTCTAGTATTGTAGACTCTAAATCTCTAGACTATCAAACGAGTCAACCCAGAGAGAGGCTAAACAAAACTATACTTTCTTAATGTTCCTTTACACTTAATAAAAGCCAGTTTATCATCATTCTTATACCCTAAAACAAACCTACCTCTTAGGATTTTAACTTCGCAAACAGGTTTTTGGGCTGCATTTAGGCATCAATTAGGTTAGGCATGCATTACATTTTTTATTGTATTTTTAATACATTTGTTTGAGTGTTAGGGATAGATAGATTGATAGATCCCTGAAATCGTAGCACTCATGAAGGCAACTGGTGAAGAGGAAGCTCATTCCAACTGGGACTTAGCCAATTCCAATTCATCATAGCTGGATACAAGCTCAATTAGGTTAGGGTTAGCTCCATTCAGCTCATATTAGTTGAATGGTAGCTCAGGGTAGCTCATCTTAGCTCAACCTAGCTCAAGTCAGCTCAAATCCAACTCAACTTAGTTGAGTCTAGCTCATCTCAGCTCCAATCAGTTCATTGGGAGCTTTGGCTAGCTCAACCAAGTTGACAAGAGTCCACCTCAGCTCAAGTCCAACTCTCCCCAGCTCTACTCAGCTCATGGTAGCTGAACTCCCTCCAGCTTGTCTACTACTTGTCAACTAGTAGCTAAGCTAGCTCGGGAGTTCCCATCAGAGGCAGTTCCAACCCAACCTGGCTCTAGTTAGATTGAAACCAACTCAATTTAGGTCAACTACCCAAGCTTAGTTGCTAGCATAAGAACTAGCTAGCTAAGCTGAGTAGTTGACACTTCATGAGGGCCTCTTCAGCATTCTAGCTCCAATACAGCTTCATTCCAGCTCCAGATAATTTTTCCTCAGCTCCTCTTCCCTAAACCCTAGCTCCATCCCACATCCTCCTCTACTCAACTACTAGCTAAGCTAGCTTAGCTAGCTTAGCTTAGCTACACCTTAGCTCCTAATGTCCATCCACCACTGTTGAAAGTCGTAAATCACATTTTTGATAGAAAAAAGTGTCGTAGTATAGTTGCAAAGTACAATCCAACAAAGATATTGTTCTGTAAAAATTACGAGACCTGAGTCCCGGTCGTTCGTCTCTGGGAGGCATTTGCTTTTACCCTTGAAATCGATCTTTTTGCCACTCTACTTCATTTAAAGATGCACGCCGGTTTCCAATCTCCTAACTAAAACTTCACCACTTCTATTATTAACTCGGATTACGTGCGCGTGCGTCAAATAAATTACGAAGGTGAATGTGTGAGTTTCTGTGTGCACAATTCTAGCGAGGTGGTGACTATTTATGGAGAAAGCATCTATCGTTAGATTTTCAATATCCTCGGGAAACGACATGCTGGTGCGTAATGGATAGACAGTTAAAGAGCCGGCACTTAAATCACGCAAATATGATAATTATTATGCTCATGGTGATTTCAAACACATAAAGAGATATATATATATAAATGCATTTTCATTCATTCATTAGGGAGTTGTTTGCACAAGGAATTTAGAGGAAAGCTTGTACATAAATGCTTAAAATGGAAATCTAGCTACCAGAAAATGACTTCATACAAGAATCAATGGGGGGATTTCGCATGCATCATTGGGAGTGAAGTTAAGACTATGCTACTAAGCAGTAATAAAAGCAGTAAAAATCATGGAGAGTAAAAACTAAATCTAGCAGAATAAAGGGCATTCAGGGGTGGTCCCTGATGGCCTTGGAGTGTTGGGAGGAGAATGAGGGGCGGCCAATGTAGCTTAGGCCGACCCTTGGAGAGAGGGAGGATTGATCCAGCATCCCGGCATGATGTCCTCCATGGTGGTGGTAGTAAGCTCGTGGAGGTGGAGTGGCTAGCTAAGTGGAAGTGGGCGTGAATGGCACCAATGGAGTGAATTTGCCAAGGAAGTGAATGGGTGCAAATGGCCATCCCTTAGGTCTTTTTATAGACCTAAGGAAGTATCTCTAGAGAATTATGGAATTCTCTAGAGAGGCCTATGGTGGGAGCTCATGGGAGAGTGAGAGGATGGATCGTGGTTTTAGATCCACCAAATGTGGATCTAAAAATTGAATGTTTCTTGGTTGCTAATTTTGGCAACTAAGGCAACCACACATGGTAGAGAGTTCTAGAGAACTCTAGGCTAGGTATTTTCATGTGTATGGTGTGTGTGGGTCGAAACTTAGGTGGCTTGGTTGATTAGGTTAGGTTCTAGTGGGTTTAGGTCAAGGTATGTCTCAAATTAGGGTTCTAAACCCTAATTCACTAATGTAAAGTGCAATTAAACTTAATACAAGTTTAATTGGGTGTGTGGAAGCTTAATTGAGAGTAAAACAACTCAATTAATTTAGGTCTAGGTCAATTGGACTCTCACTGAGTCTAATTGGATAGTGTGTGCTGAAATCAGGTCTTAATTGGACTCAATGAGTCCAATTGAATAGGCTGATGGAATTGACTAAGATACAAGTCAATTAGGTTTAGTGAAGACCTAATTAGGTCCTTAGGGAGGTCTAGAGGTGATGTACTAGGGTTAGGGCACCTTAATTTAGGTTCCTATGGGATTGGAATTGGGTTTAGGGACCTAGAGATCCAAGGTCAAGGCTTAAATCTCAAAACAGGAACTGGAGAGCAGTATCAAACATCTAATAATAGTGTCAGACGTCTTATACTCAAAAATCAGAAGTCCAGACTTGTTGTCTGGACATCCAATCAGAGTCAGGAGGGAGTTTGGGTTTTGTTTTGGGTATTCTGAGAAATTGGACATCTGACAAAGTGTCTGGATGTCCAATAACACTGCAGAAGTGGGTTTGAGGTGTGCGGGAGACGGCTAAGGGTCCTGGATGTCCTATAACTTATCTGGACATCCAGATAAGGGTTGGAACTAGGGTTTTAGGGCTTCCTAGGGTGTTGTGACCTAATCTAAGGGTGGCTAAGGGTTGGGGAAGTCTCTAGGTTATCCTAGGGCTAGGATGGACCTAAGCTCTTCACATTTTACTGCTTTATTCCTACTTAATAGAATAGAAAACTTTTAACCCCCTTACATTATTGTTCCTATATCTAAACTAAGCCTTCTGCTCCAGCTCTGCTACAACTCCCGTTATTCCTGATCCAGCTTCAGATCCTGCTCCAGATCCAGCTCCAGATCTGCTTATTGCCTGCAATCGACATAATGCACTTAATCAGCACATTATAACATTATTTTATGCATAGCTAAAGAAGAGCAGTAAAGATGCAAATAATGCTTATGCATGCATGAATAACCCTAACTTATGCTAAGTTCTAGCCTAATCTAGGTCAATTAAGACCTATGATTGCTGCGCAATCAACCACCTACAACCTAACTCCACCCTATCACCTAACTAGTCCACCTACTTAAGTCCACCTAGCTCCACCTACTCCTACCTATGTTGGTGTTAAACAACATGAATCCCTTGGCCCCTCGACCACCACCAAAAGCCACCTTATTTTGGCACCAACTCACCCTTCTAGAACTCCCCTCTTTTGGTGCCAAAACACACCCACATCCTAGCCTTACACAGCTCCCTTAAACCTATCCTAACCCTACACCTAACCCCCTTCTAGAAACCCATACTTGGTGCCACCTAACATCACCTTAACCACCTCCTAAACACCATATAAATGGTGCCAAAACACCACCCACACCCCTTCACCTTGGTGCCATTCATACCTACCTTTGATCCCACAACCACCACCACATGGAACCATCCTAGCCCTTCACAAAGCCCACGCCACTTAACCCACCTAAACCCTCGTAAAGTTGGCACCAAATCCCATAACCAAACCTCCACACATCCCTTAAGTTGGCGCCAACTTACCCTAGCCATCCGTCTCCTAACCACCACCCTATAACCTAATCCTAGCCATACAACACATCAACCTACCCCTTAACTCTAACCTACATAGAGTTGGTGCCAACTCTACTCCACCCACCATAACTACCACCTCATGCATCCTTCTACCTCCACGCCAACCCTCATTCACCATCCATCCACCAACTTCCATATCCTAGCCATCCATAACATCACTCTTCCCTTAACCATAGTCAACACCAACCTACACCCCCTCCACTTTATAAAAAGACCTATACCCACCACCATTTCCTTCATCCTTTGGCTTGATATTCTCTACCTTCATCCCACCATACTCATAGCCAAGAGAAGGAGAAGAAGAAGATTATGGGGACACTCTGTCCCCTTGTTGCCTTCCCCTCTTCCCTTCTCTCTGGTGCCACCACCAGCTAGAGGAGCAGCCAGGCTAGGAAGACATTATGAGGAGTTATTGAGGGTGGTACATGCCACCCTAGGAGGAGATTTGTGGGTGGAGATCACCCACCATTGGAGGAGTAAAGGCACGCCCCCTAGGGCTTGCCAAGGAGGGCACCATCTTGGAGGAGCTATTCAAGGAAGGAGAAGAAGGAGAACTTCTTTTCAAGCCTAGGAACAACTAAGCTTGGAGCAAGAAGCCTCTCTTTCTTCTTCACCAACATCATCACAGGAAGAGTTTTGTTTTCTTTTATCTTCATTTTTTAGTCTAGAAGCATTCTTCTACTTTTCCTTTTGTAAAATAATTTTTCTCCTTAATTAAAGTTACCTTTCTTCAATTGTGTTGCATCTTTTGTGTGGTTTCTAGCATTTTTCACTCCCTCTCTCTAATTACCCTAGGTCACCATGTATTTAAGGTGAGCTTAGAGAGAGGCCATTTTTGTCACTTAAGTACTAGCATTAACAAGTAGGTGTGTTCATTTTCCCACTTCATTTACATATTTGCCTGTTACTTCAAAATACTAAAAAAATCTTATATTCAAAATTCCCAAAAAGAAAGTTGATTTCCTTTTTGTCAAGAAAGAGTTTTTAAAGTGCATCCCCGCCTCCTTGGACGACCTTAGATACCACTACTATCTAGGTTTACAAATTTTAAAAGCGATCCCAAATTAACATGTTGCAACGATTTAAAAAACCTTAATTACAAATCACGCTTTTCTTCGAATTAGCGCTCACTCTTTTCCTTTCTGAGATCACAAATCTCACTAGATTTTGTAAATGTACTCAATGTTTGGTGGCCTCACATGGCATTCTTACTTCAATTAGAGTCCTAATAACCCTACAACTAAGTTAGAAGTCCTCATCTAGTATTCAGGTGATCAAAAATACCAAAAAAAGTAGGTATGGGTCATATTTGGTGGATTGCAATGGGTGTTCATGTTGCCTCAAAGACATCGACATATGATAAAAAAATGACACGAAGACAAAGCTATAAACTTGAACACTTTTTTCTTTCTTTTTTTTTCTCATTATTTTCTATATATATATATATATATAGTTTTTTTTCCTTTTTTTCTCTTTTATAAGTACCAACACAACACGATGCAAACTTTTATTATTAGGGATGATGATAATCAAGAGGATATTGTGTGGCTTATTTGGTGGAAGTGCCTACAATCGAAACTGGGAAGGAATGGATAGGACAAGCATATTTCTGACCTTTGCCACTAATACCCTCCTTCAACCGAGCATTCTATGAAGGATGGTCGTAACCATCCACCATAGTCAGTTTTATGAGAACTCAATCTTCACGTATTTGCCTTATTTGGTGACTCTCAGGAATTCACACACATTGTTCGCATGTAGGATCAGAGCACGAAAACTATGCCTAACTTTGAGATATCATCATTCAATTATCCAGAATTGAAGAGTCCTTGCACTAGACTTAGCGCACCAGTAGTCACTCTACTTTCTCACAAATATTAGGTGGAGCTAATAGAAGATAGTTTGCTTGACTCCCTATTAACTGTCCAAGGGTTCAGTAAACTAAAAATGCTTATTGGTTTTCTTAAAAGATCCATTACCCAGTCTACGTGCAAGTGAAGTAAATATATTGGATTTTAAACTTAGAAATAATTTAAGAAGCTCTTTTAATGACACCTCCTTAATAAAAGTATTTTGCTAGGGACTAACCAATTCAGCTTAAGATTTTTTTTAATGCACCTAAATGCATGAATACTACCTAAAAATGCAAAATGCACACCCCATGCCTAAATCCTACAATGTCCTCATTGTAAAATTAAAATAGGAGAAAAAAGGAAGGAAATCACCTGATTAAGGCATTATTATGGATGTTGGGTTGCCTCCCAACAAGCACTACATTTCCTGTCGACAACCAGACTTATAAGGAACCTGTAAGTTTGGTTCCAAATAGAAAGAGCTAGGCCCTAAAAATATGCGTAAAATCGCGGGCCTAGAGAATAAGTAGCCATGGATGTTGGTGAGCTGATGATGCATCGTTATCCTAAATGCTCGCTAGAAGACATGATAACAGACAACCTCGCAGGCTACCTGAAGAGGTCTAGGAAAAAGAATAATAGAAGAAGGGACCTCTTGAAACAAGAGTGGAGGATAACAAGTGTCCTCCAATGTAGGAAGGGTTTTAAAAGATATAATCATAAGTATGCCCGACCCTTGAATGGCGAGAGTAAAAGCATAAGCATCAATCCAAACTCGCCATTCCACTCGAGGATGTACTTGCCTGATATTCTCCCAAGAAAGAATGTATGTGAGCAGAGACCTGAGCCAAGGATCGGTTAGGGAGTATAAGGGTTGTTTGTAGTGTTGGGAGGTAATGATTAAGTCCAAGGAGGGCTTAGTCCATGTCAAATCCAGTTCCAACAACAATTCAGATTCTGTATTATTCTCTCTAATAGTTGTTGTAGAAAAATTCAAGTCACCCTGCCTATCATTAATGATTTCCTCAAGAATGGGAGTCATATTTTCACCTTCAATGGTGGACTCCAAATCACATTTATTTGATGGCAGGGTCGAAGCAATAGAATCATTATCATTAATTTCATCCCCGGATTCTTTTGGTTCACTTAAGTTTTTGTCAGGGTGTATATGTGATTCACTAGTAGGTAGAGGAGTTGCTTCAGTATCCTCAATTATTTCTGAAGGAGGATCAGTCTCAATGTTATGCAGTAAGCCTATATCGCTTAATTCTTTGTTCTCCTCAAGGAATAAATCCTCAATTGATATGTATTATCCTCGAGAGTCTCTCCTAGGCTTCTCAATATTGTGTTTGTCTTCTTCCAACATCAACTCCATATCTTCCTGATTTTGCGGAGGATGATTTTCAAAATCAAAAGTAGGGAGGAATCCGGATTTCACCAAATCATTCATATCCTTGGGGGGTAAGTCCTCAAATAACACATAATCCCCTCGAGATTCACTCCAAACTCTTAGTCTGGGTTCCTCCATTGGATCATCATCCTCCTCTAAAATAGACTCTTTGTGTCCTTGAGACCAAAATTGATCCAATTCATCCTCCATTACCTTCAAGTCACCTACATTAGGCATATGTAAATCCTCAGAATGTTGTATGGTAAGTGTTGGTTCCCTACGTGGAGGATCAGAATTAGGCTCACTAAGGGTAGAATGGGGCTCCACCACATGATCAATCAGGAAAGTGGTATGACTAGCACAACCTTGACCTGGGTCATCCAGGGTGAGAAAAATATTGTCAGCAGGGTCAAGGACTTCAAGTGGTACCATCTTCCCTTTCTTTTGACTCCAATATAGCTCGGGTGGATAATCACTAGGATCGTTCTCCTCTAGTGGTCGTGTCTCAAGAGTAGAGTCTAAGTGATAGCTACTCAAAACAGGATCCCTATTATCCGTTGTTTCCCTAAAATGATCTTGGTGATTGGGGGTAGAAAGGTAGGGATCAGAATCACTCATATGAGGCTATTTAAGCTGACTAATTTCTTCATTCAGTTGTTGACTATTCCTCAACATATCTCCCATAGACTCCATTATTTCTTTTTGTTGTTTTTGCATTTCTATCATAAAATAGTAGAGGCTACCCTCAGACTGGGGAGGATAGTAATCTCAGGCTCAGGTTGTCTAGGAGTGTTAGTCCAACCTTGATAATAAAAATCATGAAGGGTGGGAGGGTTGGGAGTTGGCAAAGTAGTGGGGACTCCTGGGGTGGAAAATCCTACTCCAAGGCTTTGCTCAAAAGTGGGAGTTATCAGGCCAGTACTCCCAAGATAGGAATAGGATTGTTCCCATGAATTATCACTGTACCTCTCTAAGGAGGGATACGCTTGGGGAATGGGATCCTGGTCAAAAGATGGGCAGTATGGGTTATGATCATCTAAATGATAGGAGTAAGGGTAATCCATTTCTTTTAAGCCAAATAGGTTTAACTCTCTTTAGGACTTAGAAGAAATCAGATAGAAACTTCCTAAAGAGCTCTACCACTACCAAAACAAATGCAAATACAGTAGGAATCTATTTTTAGTAGATTGTAGGTCACCTCAATCCTACTCCACAGGTTAATCAAAGAAGTCAAGTCAATGCTCGTTCATTCCTACTTAAGTGGTATAAGAGGTCAAGTGCACCTTGAGATCCTTAACCAGACCTACTTGAGGAATGTTGAGGTCAATAGAATTACAACAAGTGGCCAAACAAGTTTTACAAGAATTACGCTTCCTAAGCCGACCTTCGTTGGTGCCTACAACCTACTTGCAAGGAATGGAAGTCTAGAATCAAGCCCACGCACGAGGAACCGAAGTAACTTGGTGGATAGGCTTGTTGATTTTCGGCTAGCTTCCCTTGTGGTGTAAAGAGGAGAGGTAGAAATTTATCTCTAGTGACCTTATGTGTGATGTGCACAGTGTTTCAAGTGTGCAACACACGCATGCTTAGTATTTTGAAATCCTGCAAACAAGTCCTTTTACACGCAATTTCAAGTCACTGATTTTAAGGTCCAACCTCTTGGCAGTACCACTGAATTAATTAGATTCACACGCTTTAGTAGTCTTGGATTTAAGTCCAATGCAGATGCATGACAGGTATTTGATTCTAAAGAGAAGATGTACCTTACTCTAGCTCTCTTCAATTCAGGGATGTATGTGATGCAATAAAGATAAAATAGATGCTGCTCATTCAATCCTAGATGATCGTCCAATAGATAAGCAATTTCTAGCAGGCAGGTTGATTTTTTCTTTTTTATGATAATATGCAAACAAACCTAATCTAATTTAGCTAGCTAACTAACTAACATGTAGTTCGAACAGTTGAAATAAACCTACAATCTAAATAAAATGGGAACACGCTACCAAAAAGATGCTCTCGCATATAAGAGCGATAAGCAATAAAAGCACTGGGAACATGTTCCCAAAAATGCCCAACATGGGTCCACAAGACAGAACTTAAATTCTAATGTCTATCTAGCTTGATCTAAATCTAAAAGAAGCAAATAGGTCCTCAGTCGCCAATCCTCCCTCCTTCATGTGCGTGGGATCAAGGTCCACAGGCACCTATTGCCCTCCAAGTGGCATCAAGGTCCACCAGAAGTATCGTCTCCGTCGTGGGTGTCTGCCGCATTCGTTCGTTCATTTTTGCACACAAACAGAACCAAGGTCACTAATTTAGAAAAGCTTTAGAAATAGCATAAAAATAATATAACTTCCCTGAAAAATATTAATAGGAGTGTTTCCTCCTCGACAATGATGCTATTTGAAAGAGCAATTCTCATTTTTGATGAAATTTTAAACATAAAATGTAATGTCATTGTATTTAGTCGTGTGGTAGAAAATCATTTTTCAAAACATTTAATACTCAAAATATAAGCATGAAAATAATTAGGTCATTTTCACAGGGAGGAATTAGCCTATTGAAATGATTAATGATGACTTATTTAATCAGGATTTATCAATGTATGCTCATTCAAACTCTTGCAACATTATTTCCCACATAACTCAACCCTCTAAGCAATTAATTAAGATTAGGAGGGGTTCTTATGAAAAATTATCTAAATATAATATCATTTAAATAAATAAATAGTAATCCTATAATGGCATAACTCATAATTTTTAATCTGCTTCAAAGCAGAGCATTTGCTCTCCATGCTCGCGTGAGGAGGAATTGTGGTTGGCTGCAAGGATCGAGGGGAAGGTGCATCTCAACAAGGGCTTTGCGATGGTGTAGGAGGCGTGGTCAGAGGTGGCCAGACGTGGCCGGCAGGAGCGTCGAAGGTCGGCATCGTGGAGGTCCCTGCTGACAGCGATGAGCTCTTGTGGATGGTTATGGCCTTGCATGGAGGTGGGGGCTTCAATGGCGAGGACGTGGTGAGTGCGTAGGTGATGTCGGCGTAAGTCGAGGAGGTTGGAGGAGGCCAGTTGAGGTTGCTGTGTGAGTAGAGTTTTAGGTTCTTTTGTGGGGGTTGCAGGGGACAGTGGATGAAGAAAAAGAAGAGGAAGAAAAGGGAAGAGGAGGATGGCTGTCGTGGGAGAGGTCTGTGCGTGGTGGTCTCCTATTGTAAGGGGGGATGTTGACGGTCATTGATGGTGGGCTGCGGTGAGGGGGTTGGCTATGGTGAGAGGGGGGGGGTTGGCGGTGAGGTGTTGGGTGGTGGTGATGTTGGTGAAGGTGATGGGTGTGTGTTGTAAGGGTGGCTGCAGTGGGTTCTTCGAAGGTCAGGGGAACAGTTTGGCAGGGAAGGAGATGAAAACGGGGAAGATGAAGGACATGAAGATGGGGAAAGGAAAGGTGTTGGTGTTGATGGCGAGCAGGTGAGGGCGATGTACACGCTGTCATCGTGAATGCCTGGAGTCGATGAAAGGTGAAGATCTCCTAAGCCATAGCGCAAGTTAGATCCACAGGGTCTACTTCGGCCATGGTGTACGCTCCGGCCATAGTGTTGGTGGTGGAGGTGGGTGAGCCCCCAAGGGTGGGAAAGATCAAGTGGCACTCCTGGATGATGATCTCTGCTTTTAAAAATTCTCTGTGTGTTTTCTTCTACTGAGATCTCCTCCAACCACTTGGTGAAGATCGCGAACAATTGAGAGGAATGTAGTGAGGCTCGGTCGATGGTGTTGGCAGTGGAATTGGGTGGTGGTGTGTGCGTCTCATATTTTGGAGAATATACCTGCATGTAATATAAAAATACATGATAAGTTATATTTCTCCCATAAGATAAATTAACATCTAATTTTAAATAATTAAATTCTAACAAAATATGTGAGAAATGTACTTAGGCAATTAAATGGTCTATGAAAGTGGACTTATCAGGAAGCATCTGTGTATACAATAAATCTGCCACCGTTGCCCGAAATGGTAAGCACAAGGGTTGAAGTCAACTTCTCCTTGAGCATCTGGAAACTGGTCTCACACTGACCAGTCCAGACAAAAGGAGTATCCTTCCTCGTTAACTGGGTTAAAGGGAGGGCGATCTGTGAGAAGCCCTGGATGAAATGCTTGTAGTAACCTACTAGACCCAGGAAGCTACGAATATTTGTCATTGTCTTGGATTGCTCCCACCTCAGTACTGCCTCAACTTTGGAGGGATCTACTGAAATCCCTGCACTTGGCACCATGTGTCCCAGAAGCTCCACTTGGTGCAGCCAGAACTCACACTTGCTGAATTTGGCATATAACCGATGCTCCCTCAATTTTTCCAAGACCATTTGGAGATGCTGCTCATGCTACGCCTCGTCGCGGGAATAGATGAGGACATCATCTATGAATACCACAACGAAGCGGTCAAGATAAGGCCTGAAAGTTCGGTTCATCAAGTCCATGAACACGGCAGGGGAGTTCGTCAGTCCGAACGGCATCACCATGAACTCGTAATGGCCATAACGAGTCCAGAAGGCAGTCTTCGATATGTCCCCTTCTCTTATTCTGAGCTGGTGGTACCCTAAATGCAGATTGATCTTGGAAAAGATCATGGCCCCGCAGAGCTGGTCGAACAAGTCATTGATCTGCGAAAGGGGATATCTATTCTTGATGGTTACCTTATTCAGCTACCTGTAGTTGATGCAGAGACGTAAGGTACCATCCTTCTTCTTCACTTACAACACTGGAGCTCCCCAAGGTGAGGCACTGGGGCGAATGAATCCCTTCTCTAGGAGTTCCTGAAGTTGCATCTTCAACTCCGCAGGTGCCATCCGGTATGGGGTAATCAATATAGGATTAGTCCCCGGAATGAGAGAGATCTCAAACTCGATCTCTCGCTCAGGCAATAGTCTCGGGAGATCCTCGGGGAACACGTCAGTATACTCCTGTATGATAGGTAGATTCCCCATCTCCAGTTTCTCTCCGAGGGTTGCGGATACATAGGCAAGGTATCCACTGCACCCCCCCTTCAATAGCCTGGCTGCTTGCATGGCTGAGATGCACCTGATCGTCTGCTCTCGGATCTGCCATGATACTCCAATTGAGGTGCTCCAGGAAATAAGAAGACAACCCTCCTCTTGAAATAGTCCATCGACGCATGGTGTCCTGACAACCAATCCATGCGTAAGATGGCATCGAAATCCTCCATCTCGATCTTCATCAAGTCAGTGAACAGAATGTAGCCCCCGATGTCCACCTCACAACCTCTGAAAATTGACTCAGCTACCCATAGCTGCCCTGCTGGACCCTTGATGACCAACGGCTCATCTAGCAATACTGGTCGTTTCTTTAGTTTTACAGAAAACTCAGGTGATATAAAGGAATGGGAAGCGCCGGAGTCAAACAAGGTAAACACCAAATGATCAATAGTCACCATACCTATCACCACGGATGGTGAAGCCTGTGCATCCCTCAAAGATAGGGCATATACTCATCCTGCAGGTGGGGGTGCAGAGGAATCGGCCACGCTCTGAGTAGGCCTCTGGCCAGGAGCATTACCACCTCCATGGGAATGATAAGAATCCCCACCATGGGTCTGATACGTTCGAGCTGCTCCCCTATTCTGGCCACCCTGAGTCACTGTCTTAGATGGTCAATCCTTCTTGAGGTGGCTCTGCTGGCCACATTTTTAGCAAGACCTCAGCTCCTATCCTGATTGTGTTTGCCCCATGGTGCCCTAAGTTTGAGTCGGTGCAGCACGGTGGGACTGAGTGTACCCCGAAATAGTAGTTGGTGCTTGCTGCTGAGGGGCCGGGGGTACAGGTGGTGGTGCTTTGTATGGCTGGTACCTCTAGTCCCTTCTCTTTTGAAATCTGCCCTGAAATTCTAACCATGGAAACCTGCCCTGAATCTTCGACCTCTGCCCTGGTCCTCCGCCAAAACTCCTGTGGGTCTCAACATCGGCCTGCTCATACTTCATAGCTGTGTCCACTACCTGGGCAAAGGTGTCCAATGAAAGTGGGTTGACATACTTTTGTATCTTCAGCAGGAGTCCCTGAATGAACTTTAAATGTTTGTCTGCCTTTGATGCTACCGTAGTTGGCTCGAAGTGTGAGAGCTCGATGAAACGAGTTCGATACTCGCTAACCATCATCGAACCCCGCCTCAAGTTGTGGAATTCGAGCCTCCTCTAGTCCTACCAGATCTTGGGGTAATACTAGTCGCTAAAAAGCTTGAGGCAGTGACCCCAGAAGACCACCCGAATGCCCTCCTACTCACAGACGAACACCCACCAGTGATGCACTGCACTGGTTAGTTGGTATGTTGCGAAGGGTACTCTACAGTCCTCCGGTGGGTGGATGGTGTTGAAAGCTTTCTCGATCTGTTGTATCCAGTCCTCTGCCCCTGTAGGGTCCTCATCTCCCTTGAAGGTTGGGGGCTTCAGCTTCCTAAACTCGGTGAAGAGCTGCCGATACTGATGTAGAGGATCCATCGATTCGTCCTTCGGTGGAGGAGGCTCATGGTTCTCCCTGCTCTCCTCCGATAGAGGAACACACACACTCGGGACTGAGGGTTGCTCCTGATCCCCACCGCCCCCTCCTCCCGCCTGAGATGTGGAAGGTAGCCTTTGCTCCGGCATCCTGAGGAAATTCTCCGTAAAGGCCTAAAACTGGGTGGCCAGATCTAGAGTCTGTTGAAGGGGATCCACTTGGCGGTCTTCATCTGCCCGGCTAGAAGCACTAGCCTACTTTGACCTATGTGGAGCCATCTCTCTGCATGATAAAGAACCAATTGTCAGTAATCATAGGTCCACAAAATTGTCGAGGATATGTGGAACTCATGTGAATCGGGTTTCCTATTTATCAGAGAATGAGTTACTCGTCATTCAATGCATTTCGAATGTCCGTATGGCTCTTTCGGACTATTCTATGACTAAATGCGATGACTTTGCTCTGATACCAACTGTGACGACCCGAGTCCTGCCAACCGACGAGACTAGAGTTGCCTTGTGCTAACAACTAGCATGAAATCCCACAAGATTGCAGTCACCCAACATAAAGCCACAAAACACTAATAACCAACATTCATTCATAAAGCATTAAATGAAGGAAACAAAAAGCTGACAATCAAAGCAAAGTTCTCCTAAAGCAGAATAAAATGAGAGCCTCGTACAACTACTAAGAAGACAAGAAATAAACTTCTACTAGCAAAAAGGAACTACAACTATGAGCGATTGACTCAGTACGGACTGTCTCCTCAGATACGACCTGGTTCCGTGAAGGTCTAACCAACAGCAGTCGCAACACTTGAGTACGGAACCCAAGACAAACATCAGGAAAAATTGAGCAGAGTAGTACAACTAAACAAGTAACTCAAGTAATAGAGTACAGTAAAAAGGCACTATCTTGATAGTTCATATGTTTACAATCTTATTTATATCCAGTCCCTTTTATGTAATTTGCCTATATTCTTATTGTTCTCAAATTGTTAATCAATGTCTCGGGCATGAAACGATTTCGTGTAACTTCCTGTGGTGAAAGACCGATATAAGCCACCCTCCTGGTTGGGAGGGATGCTTATATCTGTCGAGTTGCCATGCTCCGTCACCCTGGGGTCATTGCGGAAAGGGGTGGTGGCTACGTCGTGTAGCGTAAACACGTACAAGTGCCGTGTATGCTGAACTACAGACAGCCAATGACCCACCCATTGACCGAAAGAACTGTTCCAAACCTCGAGCTTTGTAAATCCGCTATCTCAGTTGGCCATTAAGACTAACCAAAGAGTCGTAGGGAAGACAACAACTCCCTAAACTAGCCCCTGAACCTGGTCTGAAAAGACCTAAAGCTACGACCGAAATCTAGGCAAGTAGCGGGGCTGAAACTAGTTATTTAATCTTATATTTTCCTGACATATCTGTCGTATTATATAATCAATTTCTAGATAATTGTATCTCTTATTTTGTTAATTCAGAAAATCCTTAGTAATTTCATATTACTAATTTTAGGATTTGTAATTATTCACATTATCCTTCAACTTATCCTTTTACAAGTAGATTCAATCTTGTGAGAGTAGTCCCATGTTATTTAGAAGTTATTGAAAATAACATAACTTATTTTACTGAAAACGGAGTTCGTTTCATGTATGCAATAACAAGGGTACATGTGATCATTAATCTACATCATTTACATAAAACATATTATTTCTCATTTAAGTGCCCATAAATCAGGGAAAACACTAGAGGGGTTCCAATCTTAGCAAAAAGGAGAACATACGCCAACCAAGGTGGTGTATGAAAAAAGATTGCACAGGATGGGTCCACAGGTACCCACAAAAATCGACTGAATTGAAAGAAGGATAGACTACTATACCTAATGTCACTGGAGGGTCACAGTGACTCTGAATCGTGCGCACTAGGCCTGGAAACAGTCTCCACATCGGCCTTGGGATCCATGTACGCACTAGGAAGAAGACCTTATTTGTCGAAATCCAAGGTCGGGAAGGTCTCGAACTAGACGAAACAACGTGAGGGGGTCCAATGTCAGACCAAATGCCCACGCACGTGCTGCTCTATGCGTCTGAGCACGTGCCACCCATCGTGCTGGGATTCACGCTCGCCTCGCATTACGGATCGCCGCGCGCCCGCCTGCAGCCGTGGGTGCCTACCACGAGTCGCAAATCGCCATGCCTGACCTCGCGAATGAGCGCGTGCCCGGGTGAAATCACGCACTTCTGCTCGCCACATGTCGCCCGCTCTCATGTTGCTGTTGCCACGCGTCACGCGCTTGCTGTGCGCACTCCACTGCCACCGTGAATTTTGCAGTAGGAAGCCTAGACTTCTCAAAATTACAAGAAGGTCCCTACGAAAAATTTTTGATTTTTGTGAAGGAAACTCCAAGATTTTCCTTCTCTCTTCCTCTCTTGATTTGAGAGGGTTGAAGATGGATGACGACCCAAAGGGCCCAAGATGTCCTTAAATAGGCCTTAGAGGTAGTTTTGAGTACGTTTAGTTGGGTGAAATAGCCAAAATGCCCTTAGGGTTGGGTTCACCTTACATTTAGGTCCCTAGTGACTTCTTTTGGCCATAACTTGAGCTATACAAGTTGGAATCACGTGAAACAAGCGTCATCGGAAAGATTGCGATGAGAGGAATCCAATGATGTCACATATGGTGCCATTTTGACAATGTTTGACTAGGTCTTGACTCGAAATATGCGATTTTGGCAAATTAAGGGGGTTCTGACACCAGCACCAAACCCTAACCAGGTGTTCAAATTCGAACTGACCCGAACAACTTTGAAATGACTCAAAGCCTAGATTTTGGGATGTTACAGGATGGGGCCCTTATGTGATGATAAGGTGGCGGAGTGCCCCCAATGAGTGTAATCTAGTCTCTAAGGTCTCCGCCATAGACAGTGGAGGTCCTTAGGTATATGTGAGGTGATTTAAGAGATTAGGTGATCCAGTTAGTGATTTAGAATTTGGAATGAAATCATGAGGTGATAAAGAAGGTGAACAAGTGATTGATTAGGTGAATGAAGGTCCGGCAAGTCAGGATTGGCTCGTCGAAGACAAGGAAAATGGAGTTAAATTTAGGCATTACTCTAGATTATCTACCTAAGTAATTAGCTAAAACTGAACTACACTAAATTCTAAGCTAATCTACAATTACCTGGACAAAGAGGTGAGGGAATTTGTCATTGGCAGGGCAGAAACAAGATCGAAATCAAACGAGGTGAGAGAAGAAACTCTAGCTGATCGAAGCGGGAGAATCCAAAGCTATAGTGCGCTTCAAAGCCGGTGGTAGGGCAAAGGAGAGGAAGAGGGGGTGAGAGAGGCGGCACTCCTTTGTGGTAGCTCTTGAGAACGGAGATGGGAAGACGCCAGAGTTAGGAGGAAAACCTACTTGAATAACCATGGTGGAAGAAGTGAGAAGGGGGTTGGTAACCTAGATCGGAGGTGGTGTGGGGTATTTATAGGTTGAGAGTGAGGTAAGCAAGAAGGTATCTGGATACAATTGCGTCCAGGTATGTCAGAATCATGTGCTTCTTCTCCAGCGATGGTGAGTTCACCGTACCAAAGGTAGTTGAGAGCAGGGGGATACGAGCCGTTGGATTTCAAGAACTCGGTTAGCCAAATGATGGAGGCAACGACGGTGGAGTTTAGACGTAAGATTGAAGGTCATCATAAGGTGCAAACACCGACGTCTCTCAGCTGTCCACGGTGAAGAAGAGGTTGAAGAAGGCATTGTACACAGGGACTTGAATGTAAATATTGAAGGACCTAATCAATATAAAAGGACTTAATGGAAATGAAATCTAATGGCAGAGAACATCGAGTTTTAAGGTTTATTTTAATTAATTTATTTTTCAACTTTTTATATATAATCATAAATAATGTAAATATCATATTTTTGCCTTGAAATTATATTTTTACCCATTTTAGCTATATTTATTAAAGTGGTTAATTTAAGTAGTTAAGCTAATTAATAACTTAGGTCATTAATTAGTTTAACTTATATTAAATGCCTTATATAGCTAAATAATATTGATTTGAGTCGTATTATTAATTAAACTTAAATTATGATTAATTATACCTTAATTAAGTTATTTTAACACATTTTCTATGTCCTTACTATTTTACCCCTTGTATTATAATTAACCCTATATTTATGATATTCTTAGGTAATTAGCTAGGAAAATAGCTAATTAGTGTTATTTAGGAGCCACGACGAGTTTCTCATCAACCAATTATCAACAACCTCAATGAAATACCAAAAGCCATTAATTGGTTAAGCATTTGCAGATTTCCTGATGAAAATTCACTACCTTGTTTATTTTCCAACTTAGGAAAGTAAAAATGATAGTACTTAGCTAATTGAAACACTTCAATTTTCCTCTTTATTTCCAGATCGGTAAAACACGACACTCATCACAAAAAATTAATTCGTAGTTTATTCCCATGTATTCTTACTCAAAGAGAAAGGATTTGAAGGATGACCAAACACATGCAAAGTATTACTCAACTAACATAATTTAAGATGGATATGCTCCCTCTTCATGCAACTATCGCATTGGGTCCATGTTCCATGGTCTCTTGATCCCTTCCAGAGCCAAGTTCTTTTTGATGGAAGAACTAAGCATTTCCTGTCATGTGGTGCATAGCCCCCATTATTAACAATTCATCCATCCTTATTTTCAATGGATAGATAGAACATGATTAACAATATTAGAATACGAGGATCCTTCCTTGGTGGACAACACTTTCAAAAAATTCCAAAGTTAAATCTCTCACTTCATAAGTTATGATCGTTTATTAAACCTTGCAGGGTATGCTTAGTATTACCTTGTTAGCACTTGTTAGCTATATTGTTGTTAGATGTGACAATTGGTTTTGAACTCTATGAATGATCTGCATTCTTTTGCCAAGCTTTTCCTCTCATATTATTCTCTTTTGGATGAAGGTCCAAAAATATTCCATAATGTGTCTAGTTTGGAGATTTAATGAAGTGGAGGGTTGTTGTGCCTTGAACAACCTCCATTTTACTTTAAAAAAAAAATTATCTGATTTTGAGGAAATAATGTATGTACTTCCTGTTAGTCTTTCCACTATCAAAAAGTGCCTTTGCTTTTACTAGCTTGGCTCATAAAGGTATCAAGTTCTAAGACGACATTCTTGTCATTGGTATCAATAAAATTAGATCCCATCACATGACTTCCCTCTTCATCAACTTCTACCTAGAAGTACATTTGGTGCTGAGAGATTTATCACCAATTAAGAATCTATCTTCTCATACTCGAAAATGGGATTCAATCTATAAGGAAGGTTATGGTTTCGTTTGTCCATTCTTTATTTTAGAGCAACTTTGTTGGGTGTATCAGAATAACTTTTGATGGACACACATCTAGTTTTCATTGGTGAACTAATTCAAGTCCTCCCACTTGGATTCAATACTTTGTACTGTAGTTAATAGCCATATGCATACAATTCTAAAAGAAGAGTATATAACTCTCTGAGGAGATGGTAAATCTTATCATATATACTCTCTAAGATCACCTGGATGTCATGAGAGTGCTAAAGCACATAAGTGTTGCGTGCATATATATTTGCATACCCAATACATACACATTTAGGACCCTATTTGATCAACATGTCATTAGGAGGATGGAGAACCCTGATCTCTTTAGGTTGTTGAAAAGGACATTATCAAAAAAATTAATCATTCAATTAGTGAAGAGAAAGAAGCTAGTTGGAAGCTTTTAATACACATTTGTTGGTGGGTAAACCCTCACAAGTGCCTCTTTTCAAATTTGTTGCATGGATATGAGAGTGTTGAAATGAGGAATCTATCTATTTCATCATCTTGACAATGATGGATATGTGGTGGATTATTGTGCTTCAAATGCATGAGCACCATCACTATAGTCTATACTATATAGTTTAT
Source organism: Thalassia testudinum (assembly GCA_037157565.1). Taxonomy (NCBI): domain Eukaryota; kingdom Viridiplantae; phylum Streptophyta; class Magnoliopsida; order Alismatales; family Hydrocharitaceae; genus Thalassia; species Thalassia testudinum. The sequence goes on along the minus strand of JAZHRO010000025.1, from coordinate 63,460,655 downwards.
TAATGCAAGTCCTTTAGAGAATTTGCATGCCAACAACACTGATTAACAATGATTTAAAGAGAATAATGTTATATATAGTCTATACTATGTATTTAAGCATATGATCTGATAATAAACTATTAGTATTGTTGATCTATATAAGCTTCAAATTTTGTACTTGTGAATTTAAAGAGGAGTACTGCTCCTTTGTACTTAAAGTTGAGAACTGCAAATCAAATTTGAAATGAAGGGTCCTGTAGTTAGGTGGTATGGTCAAGTACTAACCTAGGTGGGAGGAATGGGGATAGTCCGCCTTCAACAACGGTTACCAGCACTTTCCCTCCTCCCTGAAATGCAAAATGCAACACAGAGAATTTTACAATTTAAACCCCTGCATACCTAATAGAAACACCCATTAACCCTCTTATACAAAATTTAACCCACAGATTGTAACCCTCAATACAATTTATTTTATTTTCTTATTAGAAGTTATTTCAAATTAATGACTTAGTAACGATTATGTGTTTTTTGATGATTCCTTTTCTTGTCTTTTCTTTTTTAGATAAATGGGGAGGAAAAGGAACTATAAATTGGTTGATACAAGAAAAAGAAAACAACCTGCAATTGCAAGTGAGAAATCAACTTCAGTTTCATGACCAAGTGCTCCAATACAAGATGTCTCAGATCTAGGTCAAAATTTTTTAAAACATTTAGAGAGTATTTAGAATCTTTTTCTTGAATTCTTTTGGGGAAAAATATAAAAGATGCTAATCTACTCTTTTATCTATTTCTTTATTGTGATAGGAGTAGCTTCATCTCAATTAAAGAAGATAAGAGGTCCTACCTTAATGAATCAAATATGGGAGTTGGAAGATGGCATGAAGATGGAGGTTCAAGCTGGTGTTGCTCACATTCCCATTGGAGAAGAAGCTGCTAAGTTAGCAAACTTTATCGGATCTGTGGTACGATGATCAAATTTGGCCCCCATAGGATATGCCAGTTGAAAAGACATGGGACCTCAAAATAAGACGACAATATGGAGGCCATTCAGGTTTAAGAGCTGGTTATAATTCATCTTTTTTGTTAACTTGGTTATTGAAAATATTTACAACAATATCATATTATTGTTGAACCATCTTTTATAGAAGATTGAATTTCATCCATGTTGAAATGAAAAGATAAGGAAATATGTCATGAGTAGTGCTGCTACAAAATAGAGGGCATGGAAAAATGAAATTAAGAGCAAAGTATTTGATAAAAGACAATCCCCAGAAGAGATATGAGACAGTTGAAGATGCTTGGATTGGGAAATGACAATTTCTTACACCTGCTCATATTTGGCTTAGTGATGAGCATCAGGTATTGTCTTAATGCAAATGAATTGCACTTTTCTCAATGTTTTTATGACGAATACATCACTCACTTTTTATTTGAATGCCCTTGTACCTTTAGAAAATGTGTGAGTAAAATAGGAGAAATTGGTTAAAACTTGAGGACCCTCATTGCACTGGAACAAAGGTGTTTGCTAGGATTATCCATGAAAAGGTAATATGTTTTTATTTAGTATCAATCTATTGACATTGGAATAATTCGTTAATGCTTAGCTCTCTTGATATAAACATTAGACACAGGCAGACAGGCTAATTCCTACAGGAGTTGACATTTACATGACTAGTTGAAAACACAAAGATGGAACTGCAGTGAATGAGAAGGCGAAGGATCTAATGGTATATTTTAGATGCTTTCATTGATTTACTAATTATGCCGTCTAGGACGAGACATCAACAAAAAGGTTGTAAAATCTTTGTGGTGACAGTGACTAACAACAGAATGCTATTGAAATATGTTATTTCAGTAAATATGTTATTTACTGAAATATCTTTGTAAAGTTTGTAGCTGATAGCAGCTCGATTAGTGAGTTAAATATGTTATTTTCAAGTGCAGGAATCTTCTACAACAGAATGCTACTGAAATGTTCACTACTTGAAATTAAGATGTGTTGACTTTTGTCTGTGATGTAAGCCTATTCTCATGTGTATCTCTTATTCTTCTAACTTAAACTATGGAAAAACAGTAGAAAGGGATTCCAACATATAAGAACCCCATTTCTGAATTACATAAACATACTGAAGGATTTGATAGGCAACAACTTGTTGATGGAATTGACAATAAGAGCCAAGCCTTCAGTTTTATTTCAGCTAGGTTGCCTTATACACTCTTAATAATTGCTTAGGCATCCTTTTATAAGCTTTTCTAAAGGTTCCTACAAGTAATAACCTTTAGGAACTTCTAACATGTTTCAAAAGCCACAAATACATGAATAATCTTACGTAAGAACTATAAGTAGAAATCTGCAGCCCAAATTAATGGGCACCATATGTATGAAGCAACTTAATGCTTAACTTTGTAAAACCCAAAGTTTGATCTTGCTTAAAAAATTTTTTTTTGGTTGAAATAAACTAGAAACTCATGAAAAACAATGTTCTTGGTGATGTTTAAATGGAGAATTTTTCTCTGCTACCATAGAAGTTCTGATTTTCTTTCTTTTATTTTTCACCTATCTTCAAAGTGTTTGATATTGGCTGCTCTTGACATGGTGTTTGGGTGCTATTTGATTTTGAATTCTTTTGGACACAGGTTTTGTTTTTCAGAGAATCAGGGCAAATTTTTCAAAATCTTTTCCCTCTACAGCAAAGACCAAATTACAACATAACTTTCTTTTTTGTGCAAAAAAGTTTAGCATTTTCTCTGTATATACTAACATATATAGCAATATTGTCACCCAATCTTAGCTAGATTACCTATTGGCATATTTCAGCATGTATATTTCTTTGGCATATATAGCTAGGCCAATAATTTAGTATCTATATGTTGTAAACATAATGAACACATATTAAAGGATATGGCATTCAATGTATATTTGATAGGAATTACTCATAAGGGCTAATACACATACAGTATCAACAGATAAAATAAACTAAGAATAGCTAGTAAGACGGGTAAACACATCTAAACATGCAAATATTAGATGGGTAAACACATCAAAATAGGCAAATATTAGACGAGCAGACACATCTAAAATAGCACTGTAAAAATGTGCAAGTTGCTTACCTGACACGTATGGTAACTTAATCATTTAGAAATAATAGGTATGTGTTAATAATGAGAATTTCTTGTTGTATCTTCCTATTTCGGTTCTACCAGTTGGGGGAAAATGATTCTTAACGTATGGTATATTTTTAGGATTGAGTATTTTCATGGTTACAATCATTAGGACCTCATGAAGAAGTATCAAAGTGAAGCTAGTAATTCAACTTTCGAGGGAGTTACTTCTTGGCAAGGGGATGCCTACTCGAAGGTGAAGGGAGATGAGAAGAAAGATAGAGTTCGTTGTTTGGGAGCAGTGCTCCTTCCAAAAGCTTTAGGACCACAACATCTCAACCTAATATCCATGAGACTTTGAATGGACTTTTCACTATTATTTTGGGGATGGTCCAAATGTTGAAAGAACAATTTCCCAATGCCAACATGGATGATATTATGCAACATGCAAGGCAATTGGCTATGCAGGTATGATTTGCTATGTTTATTTGACGTTGAAATTTACATTTATTAGCAAATTTAATTTAATTTGAATTTTTGTTTCGTACATATAGGCAGGGGTGGGACAAGTAGAGGTATTTCATTATTTTGTGTATAAAAGGTATGAACCTTTTGCTATCTAATTATATAATTTGATTGGGTTTGGTAATTGTCTATTCTTCATAGGTTCCTCATGCTAGAAGTGTACCTAACAACTCCCATGGAGAAAAAGGGTCTTCATCATCTATCTGCCAACCAAAAGGTATATGATTCAAATTACCTTCAAGCACTCTCCCAAAATGGATTCCCCTTTGGAATTCAAATTTGGAATAGTACTCAGTTTAAATGGAGTACCTCTTGACTTCAAGTCACCAAGAGAACATTCTAAGATCGGTTAATTCTAGATTACCTCCTGATAGCAGCTGTACAATTTTAAGAATAGCAGTTTTACAATTGAAATGGACAATGGGAAGTACTACATATGTATGTGTAATTTCCCTACTTGGAGGGGTGAGATCAGCGTGACAAAAAAATGCGGAATTGAAAATATAAACAATCTCACAAAAATAAGCAATCACAAAATGTACACAGGAATTTTTAGGTGGAAACCCAAACCGGGTAAAAACCACCACCTAACCCTCTCGAGTTAGGATTTTCCGATCAACCTAGTTGATCAAATCCACTAAACGAATCACTTTAAAACGAGGGTGATTCAACCTCAGTACAACCACGCTACAAGTACGAGGGTAGCGTTCCTCAACCCCTTCTCTCCACGAGAAGGATTTTGTCCCACGAAGGAGACGGGAATTCGCAAAGCGAATACCCAACCAAATAACAAAGATAAAATAAACAACAAACCTATAGAGCCAACAAAGTAATAAACCTAAGCTTCTATAGGATTTAGGAAACTCCCCTTTGCAAGGAGTGCGTCGACGATGACGCGGGTGCGTGAGCCACGCAACGGCGCAATGTCGCTCTCGTGAACAACGGCGGGAGAGCGGGTGCGCGAAGGCTTGATGCTCTCAAGAGAATGGAGCTTGAGCTTGGAGAGCAAGAGTTAGCTAGGACACAAGAGAGTGGAACTATGTTGCTTAAGTGTGTCTTGTGTTTCTCTTGTTGTGTCTAGGTGTGTAAAGGATCCCCTCTATTTATAGAGGCCTTAGGAAGGCTTTGGAAGGCTTAAGAAAGGTTCTATAGCCGTTGGGAACAAAGCCCAAGTGAATCAGCCCGAAATCAGGAACAATCATTGTTCTGACAGGCATATCAGACGTCTAATTCTAGCATCAGACGTCTGTAAGTTCACTATAAGACGTCTGATTCAAAGGTCAGACGTCTGATTCTATGCGGGTTTCTCCCTGACTTGAATCAGATCTAAACAGGGTTTTTACGCAAGTCCATCAGACGACATACAGGACGTCTGGCACTATGTCTGGACGTCTGGAAACCTACTTTTACTGTGGGAATTGATTTCCAAACGTTGCAACGGCTAGAAAATCTCTGAGAAGAGATTTTGGGTCAGCCGAGGCAAAACGGTCAATTATCAGACGTCTGGAAAGGCCTAAGGACGTCTGATAAGGCTCTAACGGTCATATTCTTGAGTGTCTGCTAAGCCAGACAACGGTCCACTAATTGGATGTCTGGCAAAGTCATCAGACGTCTCCTAAGACGTCTGGTCTAAGGTCTGGACGTCTGATTTCATCAGACAGAACTAACTATGTCCAGCCTAACAGTTATCAGACGTCTGAAACAACAGTCAGACGTCTTAAAATACTTTATCAGACGTCTGATTTGGGAATTAGACGTCTAGAAGTGCTGTTTGAACCCTATATTGGTTTTCTAAGTATTCTACAGAAAACCTAAGTATCCTAGGGTTGTGCCGGTGTTCCTAGGACTACTGTTAGGGTTCTTTGAGGCTCTTTAACATAATTTTCTAAGGAAAATAAAGAGCAACAAAAGAAACGAAAAATACAACAAGTACAAAAGAAGGAAATATATCCTATTCTTCATTTCCTTCCATCTTCAATCTTTCGCTCCACGCGAACCTCCTCTGTTTTCCGTCAAGCTCCTCCAATCCGTCCTGGATGCGAGCTCGAACTCCGTCTAAACACGTCCACATTTGCAATTGACCTGAAATCTAGGACTCAAATTGCAAATGTTAAATAACACGTGTTTTGTTATCATCAAAACAAATGATCGTGGTGCTCTAGCACCAACAGTATGTTCAATCAAATGTGAACTAGTTGATGAACAATAAAAATCATCAGTTGGTGCATTACATACATTTTCAGAAGCCAATAAAAACAAAATGTGTTTTGAGTTGAAGCCAATAAAAATCATTAAATGAGGGGGATATGGAATTCCCACCATATAAAATATCTGACTTAGCAGATGAAGTTGAATGGTCCTGGCAATGTTTTGAGTTGGAACTATGGATACAAAGAGGCTTTGTGGGAATTCTGGAGTTAGCATCATGTTTTCTTGTAGTGATGGTGTCATGCTCAACAATTGTTTGTGTTTACCATGAAATCCTTCATCTTGTTTTAATGAGTGACAGACAGATATGTCAAAACAAGATTGCCTTGATAGCCTATGATACCATGCCTCTAGAGCCATCCATTTTTCCAGCCAACCATATTGCTTACTATTGTTGGACTTGTCATCCATGTTGCTTCCAAAGGAGACTGAGGATGAGCTACATTTTGAATTAGATATCCTAAGCTGAAAAGACGATGACAAATGGAAGTTGTCAAGATTATTGGAACATACAAAAAATATTATGGTGTGAATAAAAAGAGGATAACCTGTTGAGATTGAGAATAAGATAGTACTCTTTCTACAACAACAATTATGTTTATGCAAATAGTATGGTCGGTGCCTTCCATGCCTTCACAGAAATCAGAAACTTGTTGAACTTCCATGGCATAATCAACCCAGAAAATGGTAGTTGATATTGAATATGCTTGCCCTACCAAAAGGAAATTTCTTATATGGGAATTTAGGAGTGTAACGACCCGGTTCCTGAGTCCCTACGAGACACGAGAACCGGACCGACTCGACTAATCCCAAGACCTAGTCGTCCAACGAGGAAGTAACCAAAAGACAGTAAAATAAACCACATTCAGCATGAATATAACTAACAGTAAGAAAGTACAGCAGTAAGGAAAGAAACTACTACAGTAGGTACCACCACAACAGTAGAACAACATTTATCATATAACAAGAACTGCAGGTAAAGAAGGTACAGCGGAAACAAAAACTACTCACTAGAACAGAAAAAAAAGAGGTACAAAAGACTGTGGTAACTCTACTGGACCCTACTCGGCCCAGCGTCCTCTGCAGCCGCCGACCCTGGCTGCTCAACACCTGGTCCTGAAAAAGGTAACGAGTGTAACACGTTAGCAAAACGCTGAGTAGAGTGGCAAACTAACTAAAGGCAACAGTAGAGTGTACAGTAGCTGTTATGTTCTATTACTTCCTTTATTCACATCTTTCAATTTTTCTCACTATTTCATTTATTTCTCAGATCCTTTACTTGATCTCGAATGTCCTCGTGGGAACGATCTTGATTGCAGTCTTTTCCAAAAGTAGAAGTAGCACGTGGTGCTCTCCTGGCCGGGAGAGTCCCCCGTGGTGATCCTACCCTCAGTCAACCACCCCAAGGTCACTGACAGAAGTAACGGTGACTACGGCACGTGCGATAAACGCACAGGTAGCTAGCCCGCACTGGCACGCGGTCAGTCGTTTCCGTTAACGGGTGCGCCCAAAGCACAGCACGGAACCAGGGCAGAGCCCTCTCAGTAACAGGGGTCCAACCCCTCCACAGTAACCAAACCGGGGCCTTGCCCCTCCACAGTCCGCGCACCCTCGCCTGACTACCCTGGTTTGCCCTAGTGGGCCTAACAAGTCGGTGAAGGAGGCTAGCAGAACCCCGGGGCCCGTGGGGTAGCTAGTACTCTCCTAACACTACTAGCTCTCCTCGGTACTACGTACACGAGGGCCAACAAGTCGGTACAGAGTGGCCAGTCCTAACCCCGGATCCCTGGGGTGGCTGGCCCCACTCTGCACTAAACAGGTACAGGTACTTCCCTTGGTACTGCGTACCCAAGAGACAGTACAAACTACATCTCAGTTCCATTCCTTTTTCTTTCCAGGAGTTCCACTCCTAATTCCCCGTAGGGTTCCAGCTCTTTATCTCAGAACATTATATGTTTCACTTTCTAGTTTCACGTTCTCACAATCCATGATCTCAATCATGTTCCTTTATTCATAACAGGCAGCTGTTAATTCAATTTACAGGCAGCTTTATATTCCTTTCCATTTTTTCCAAGACTGCAGTATTATACATTCCACTAGTTTTTCCATCCTAGGGTTCATGCCACATCCTAGGATCTAGCATACAACTAGTTTCCAGCCCTAGGATTCATGTATCACCTAGGAGCTATTATTCCATACATTTCTCATTCCTAAGATTCATGCAATGTCCTAGATTCTAGTTATGGTTCCATACTTTAACAGATTTTAATAATAAACTTAAGCCACTCTACCAGGTACAACGGGAGTAATGGGGGCGTGATCGGGAATCCCGCGCGCCTCCGCGACTCCCAAGACTGCAACTGAACGAGGTCTATCACAAGGATCAAACACAAGGAGTGTCTCAAAATAGTGTATAGCTACCGTAGATGGGTAGAGGAATTAATTCTGAAAAGAACGCAACTCGAATCGCGGAAAACGGAGCCCGAACGGGCCCTAAACGGGTCGAAAAAGACGATACTGTGAGAAATCAGACGTCTGGAACTTCTTCCAGACGTCTTAAACAGTGGATCAGAGAATTACCTGTTCAGTGTGGTTTCCCAGACGTCCAGAAGTCTGCGGGGACGTCTGTCCTATCTCCCAGACGTCCGATGGTCACCCCGGACGTCTGGAGGTCACTCCCGCCGTCTGGTACAACTTCCAGACGTCTGATTCACAAAGGATGGCGAATCAGCGAACCTGCGCACAGCCAACTCCCTCCCTTAGTACGGTCGGTCGACAGGAAGGAAGAAGAAAGCGGAAAACACACCTTTCAGACGTCGGTATGAGCTACCAGACGTCGTCCTCGCCGTCTGCCTATCAACCCAGACGTCTGATTCTGGAAATTTTTCCAGAATCAGGGCGCGACCCGAACTCTGCTCGCGACGCCGCCCGCGTCGCACCTCGCGCTCCTGCTGCTCAGACTGCAGCAGGTCCCTCTCCGCGTCGTTCCGCGCCCCCTGCGCCCTCCGCCGGCCGGCCAAGCCGCTTCGGCGAGCTCGCCCTCACGGCAGAGCTCCGCCCTCGCACGCCGCGCCTCCTCCGCGCTCACTGCGGCCGCCACTGCAGCCCTCGCGCTCGCTCGCTCTCATGCACAGGAAGGAGAAGAAGAAGGAGACGGTGGAGACGGGAGGGGAGGCGTGGCCCTTTTAAGGCCGCGCGGAGAGGAGAGAGAGAAGGTGCGGCAGGCGTCTGCAGTCGCAGAAGAAAAGAGGGAATAACGAATATGCGGCCTGCGCGCGCAGGCGCGCAGACGACTCGCGGGTGTGGACGATAACGATTTTTCAGACGTCTGTAAACTGGATGTGATCCCAGACGTCTTAAAATACGTCCGGGGCACGCGTTCGTAACAAGGAGGAAGGTAATGGGAGTCTTAAGGTTTAATACAAAATGATGCTCATTTATGTTTCTTGTTGCAATGTGTTGCTATTGACTTGGTTAGGAAAAATTTATTGATTTGTATCCTGAAGTAACTAGAAGGTGGTTTTCAAAAAGATAGTAAATAACTCTCCTTGTTGCAAGAGTGTGAGTAGTTTGTTGACCTGGCCCTCTCCCAACCATAATGCTGTGGTGGAGAGTTTCTGGAAAAGTTGCTCTTTAGATCTGGAAACCAAACCTAAGGGCCTAGCAAGTGGATGTTCTTTCATGGTTAATTTGTAGATTCTTTGTTCAAATTTCCTTTTCTAGATTCTCCCTATAAAGATGCTTGATGTAGTACACTTGAAAGAAAAAAAAAGAAAAACAAAAAGCTTGACTTAGGTGGCTTCCTTTCTAAGAGAACTTGGTTTCTTTTCTTACTTTTCAATTTTATTAAGTTGCTTCTCACTAGCTAACTAATACAAGTAATATGAGGCTAAAATGCTACTTATTCTTGAGAATAAAAATGTTTTATTAACATTTTAACACTGTAGCTTGGATATTGACTAGGAACAAAAGAAACTCCTACATGTTAACTACCATAAGTTAAATTATTTTTTGCTACCCCCATTGCCAACTGGAATAATACTGCTCAATTTCCTTCAATGTCTTTTCATATGAAAGTTGATGGTTTAGCCTGTGAGGAACTTCCATTTTCTTCAAATGTTAAGATGCGGATAAGTAGAGATTGTAAGCTTGCAACTGAGAGGTAAAGTTTATTCATGTGAATGATAGAGAAGAATATGTGTGAGTGAACTATGATCATGGAAAATTTTTTAGGTATAACAAAGTGCATGTGCATGCAGCAAATGGTACAGGACTTGTTGGGGGTTGCTTTCACCTTGATTTTCCCAACGTTGGAGTTACAGAAACCCTCATGATGGCTGCCTCGTTAGCAGATGACAAATCAATACTCACAAATGTTGCCAAAGTGCTGGATTAGGATCCTATTAAATTTTGTTCCCTTTAGTTAGATAGGTTCATCATATGTTGAACATCCAGTATTGCTACTAATACGATATCATCTCTAGTGGAACTTCTAGGATCTTCTCATTATAAGACTAAATACTAGGAGGCATAATTGCATGTGGTAATTGATATTGAATATGCTTGTGGTAAACATTGATCTTCCATCCTTTGTAATTTGCATGTCATTCTCTTTCATCATATGCCACCAGGTATCTACAGTCTATCTTAATAGTTTCAACTATTAATTAACAAGCAAATCCCCTTGGTAATTCCCTTTTTTTATCTTTGCCTTGCATTTTTTATTGGGGTATGCATCCATGACTAAGCTTTCCTTTGACTTATCATTGATTCAAGATATATTGCTTCAATCATTGATAGTTGGGGAAAGATATACCATCTCTTTGATTGTTGGTTTCTTTCTCCTTTTTGTTGCTTCTTGTTTCTTTTATGGTTTAGCCAATCATAACTAGTTGTTAACTTTGTTTCTTTAATTTCTCCAAAAGCTGCAAGGGATTTGCACTATAATTGCCTATGGGTCATCTTATTATTGCCAATCCTACCTCTATTATTGCCTTGCTTCCTATTGAATGGCTTAACCTACTATTTGCTAGTAGAATAGCTTACTCATCTTTTTCTTATCTTAATGAATCGGTTAATGATGATTTTATTTGTGCATAGGTAAATTATAATATCTTTTTTTTTTAAAGCTATAACATCATGTTTAATGATTTACAATTGTAGATCATCTCGAGTTCGAGAACCTTTTCGAGATGCTCAAGATCTTATAGTTGAAGCATGTGGCAACCCAAAAACCATTAGGGAAATTTGAGGAAGACCTAAGATGGCTTACATTTTGATGAATAACTTCTAAGATAGGAGCTACTTGTACCATCTAGTCTTAGGTTGGAATGTTGTTTACCAATTTAAGAGTGTAGACAGGGAGATTGATAGATACCTGTGGCTTATGCCGCTTATAATGTTTGTAGATACACAATTTTCTTTTAGAATCATAAAAAAAAAAATTATTTCATTGGATATGAATGTGAATAATTTAATTTGTCATTTCAATAGTCATGCCTTATATTTTGCATTAATCTTACTTGAATGAAGATAAACATTGTTGTTGATAGTAAGGTTTAATCTTAAATTTATTAAGATATTACAAGATTATAAATTTGAATAGGATTTAATAATGAAAACTTCCATATCTACTTTGATAGATATAGTGACAGATAGTCATTCAATTTTATGTAGAAAAGAAAGTTGGAGTTATTACCTATAGTGATAATTTTAGTAACATTTTTTATGCTACACTGACAGATAAAATCATTACTGTCATTACTATCACATAAAATGGGCAGCTTTAAAAACGTGACCGCCACTATAGCTCTAGATACAACATCAATTGTTTTTACTTGTAGGCAACACCTCTTAGGAGAACGGCTAGGAAGAATACCTATAGCGATGGTTATTTTGCCCTATACTGATGATTACTGACCGTTGGTGTAAGTGTAGACTGTTGTCGTGATGGTAGCACCTAGTAGATGGCAATAGGGACACGAGATGGATGATAACTGTTCTATGGGGGATGTGGCTGGCTCATGATTACTTTTTTGTTAGACATGGGTGTGGTCAGAAAATGTTATTAGGGATACCGGAAGTTGGGCGCATCTTATATCATTACACTCGTAGATATTTAGTTTTATTATTAATAAAATTTTGGATGCCTATCACGTGAGATGCCATCCTTTCTTTCTTTCAAAAATAATGGATAAATGCTGGCTCATTCATTAAAATAAGGTAACTACATTCACATATGGAAACTAAGTAAAAAATGACCTTTGGTAATGAAATGAACATATATATTGCTAGATTGTTATTAAGAAGAATCAATTTGTAACATTACCATATGGTGCCATTAAATTTTCACTAGTATTACCGTACCGCATGAGAACATATTCATTAAAAAAATCGATGCCAAATTCCATTAATAAGGGATATTAAAGAAATCGTTAATCTCTCATTTTATGAAACATGTGAAAGGCAAAAGAACAAAATCATAGTAAGAAAATGGTTAATCTCTCATCAAAATACCATTACAAACAAATGAGAGGCAATTAAAGTAAAATAAAATAAAATGAACAAATAATGGTATGGAATGAGTACAAAGTAGGCAAGCAACTATTCCACCGTAGCCATCTTCCCACCATAAACGTACATATAATTTTATTTAATTGAGAAATGGTTCCCATGACCCATCTTCCTTAAGAATTAGTTTTTAGCTGACACCTTAATGTGGGAGTATAAAAGTTAAAATTATACTAAAATTCTACTACTCAAAAGGCAACTGTAATAAAAAAAAATTCTCAAATCTTAATATGGAAAGGGAATTGTTTTTTATCTATCATCATAAAAAGTTTAACATAAATACTATACTCATTATGCATGTTACGAGATTATAGATAGATAGATGGATTGGATGGCTTCAATATTTTAACGGTTCCACCATTCATAGTTAGTTATGCTTGTAGAGAGGATAAAAAATTCTGCAAAGGAGAGAGAGAAACAATCAGAAATTCTGTTAAATGAATATTGCACCCTTGAAGTCCATCATCTCTTTTGACATAATTAAGTAGAAGGAAAAGGGAAAAATCTATCAATAATCTTGGACAATTAACTCCATTGAACTCTCCTAAATTTTTCCAAGAACTCCACCTTAATGAAAAAAAGAAAAATAAAAAATGAGAAAGAAAAGTAAAAGACGCAATATCAATTTTCTCCTTGAATCCATCATCTTTATTCTATTTACAAAAGGATAACAAAATGGATGAATCAAGAAAAGCTTCTCAAATTTCTCATAAATAAAAAAAGAGAAGTTGCTTTTTATAGAGAGAGAAGACTATGTAGAACAAAAGAGAGAGAGAGAGATGAGATAGGGAGTGATAAATGAAAGTGTGAGAGAGAAAAGAGAGCACAGGTAGTGCATACAAAAAAAAGTAAAAAAAATTAGTGGTTGAATGCCCGTGAACAATGTCCATGGGCCTTCACTTATATTATAGATTCCATATGTGTCATCGTCATTTTAGTCCTTGCAAAGAACGAGGCACTGTTGGTTTCACGTGTTAAGTGTTTAACATGCCACTTAATATGCCTAGAAATGAGTTAACACACTTGGAACTTAACACGCTCGAAAACGAGTTAACACGCCTGGAACTTATTCTAACCTCTATATGAAATAACTTTAACACGCCACTTAACACGCCTAACATCCAAATGGGTTAACTCACTAATTCCACCATTTATTCCACTTTTTCCCTATTCCTCTACTTATTCCACAAACTTATTCCCCTTACCAAATGGGACCCGAGTGAATAACTATTCAAAGGTCAAGATTTTCATCATGCATTTTGGCTAAGATCCACGGAAGTGGAAAGCCATAACTATATGTGTTACAGATAAAACCCACAAGGCCCACTCATGTCCTCATCAGAGGAGATGCCAACCATCTCTCCTTTAGCCAAACATGTCTCACCTATTCATGCGTGACGAATGGTACAGGAACTAACGCAGGCCTAGGGGCTTTCCACAACCTTCACAAGATAGCCGAATCACTCCAATGTCAATGTGTTAAATGGCTCTAACACTAATTGATAGATTTAGGGTAATACTTACACCATAGATGTAGTGGATGCAGGAGTGTTGGACGTCAAGGCTAGTAACTCCTTTTCTTCCTTCCCTCTCAATCATGTGCTTTGATGGAGAACATAACAAGGCACACAAACCCTTTGATGGTTGGTTTTATATCTTAAAAGCAATGAGGAGAGCCTATGCCTTATATTTATAGAAGTAATGTATCCCTTCTATCAAGAGACACACATATTCATTAACTTCCTTCATCGTGTCAAGCGTTGCCATTCCAATGAATGGGCCATCAAACACAACCCTTGATGGTTGCAATTCTAACATAAAGCTCTAAGGGATATCCAATGGATAAATTTCAAACTCAAAGGTATACAAATTTTCCTATACTATTAAATCAGTACCAACATCTATTAAAATATACCACTATTAAACTATCTTATTATATTGCATTAACATCAATATCTACTAAAATATATTCACTTTGACATAATATAATTTTATATTTATATTATAATTTTAAAATACGTGGGTCAACCTTTTAAGATCATTTTTTTATTTTTTGTAGGGAAAAGAACCTTTCATCAACGACCTTTAAAACTACATGGGAAGCATGGAAATTTCCAATAACCTTGAAATCCATAACCTTAGACAATGACAAGCTAAAGTATGAGCTGGATGAACTTTCTCCCTATACACCTTTGTAAGGGAAAAACCACGATAGCTTTGCATAATCAATGCACAATGTTGAAAATACTCCTGAACATGAATGAAGGTTGTTACAAGGCTTTGATATGGTTCACTGAATTAATGGCATCAGAGAAGAGGGCCACTTCCAGCACCCCAACTTTAATGGCTAATTGAAGGCCATGAAATAACGCCCACATTTCAGTTGTATAGCTGCAATTTATATGGACAACATTTGATGAGGCAGCCATAATATTCCCACTTATGTCGGTGTAAACTACCCCCACCTTTGAAAATTCTTTTCCGACAACAGCATCCACCAGAATCTTCGACACAATAGCCATTTGATTTCCATTTTTAGAACTTGACTATACATGGATTTGCTGATGGTTGTTGGATTTACTAGCATTTGTTGATCTGTCAAGGAATAAAACTTGACCATATTTAAAGCTCCTTGTATTACCTGATGATAACATCATCATAAGCCATAATTAGCTTTAGTTAATCAGAATCAATTGATAAAAGCACATATATAATCGCCAGAGAGTTCTAACTCCTGGTAAATCCTTTCTAAGAAGAATGCATTAAATCAGGATTAATTTTGCAGTTTTAACAGCATATCATGAATGCAGAATAATCATGGGGTTTCCTAGGGGTTAATCTAAGGTCTAATGAGCACTAAAGTCTAATAAGAGAGTCCACACGGACAAAAGCAGGATTTCATGTATTTCGAGAACTGATACAGCTCCCAAAACCCTAATTTCAGACCTACTTAAATAACAGAGGTTATGGTCAGAATAAAATCCATCTAAACCATCCAAAATCATAGAAAAATATTCCATGAGGTTTGCTATCCTTGATTTAACCTTTTAAACCCATTTTGACCTCAAATAGAGTCACAAACACAATTCTACCCTAATTTAGGTTTCTTGTAAATTGCCTAGTCAAGCTTGGTCAAAATTGAAATATGACTTCACCACTAGATTCCTTGGGTCTATCTTAGGTTTTTACCAAAATTTGGGCCCAATCAGAGTCCGTCTTGTCCTTATTTGCATTTTAATCCAGTCAGACTCTTTCTCTCTCACATACGCCCCTAGCTTTTGAAATCCTTGCAATTAGGTCCCTAGGATTTTCATCATCTTTGAAGTTAGGCCCCTACCGCCATTAGTGTGAACAGAAGCTTCATCGTTGAGATTCGAGTGAGGATTTCTCGCTCGATTCTCAATCAAATACTTCCAAAATTGAAAGGGAGATTCCTTGAGAAATTCCCTTCCAAATGAACTTGGCCATGGACCTTGATTCCTTCCCAATCTCTCATGTGAATGCTTGGAAGATGCGGGTATCCTATGTGCACAAAATTCTCGACGCTTGAAAGCTTCTTTCCTTGCCTGGAAATGTCCCCTAAAGCCTATAACAGAGCTGTTTAAGCGAGGCGAGATCAATATTAAAATCAATGCGTCGTAGTATAATTGAAATCACTCGAAAACAAATGAATTTTATTACTCGAAGTTTTAAGTCTGAGGTCGAACACAGGGAGCAAATTGGGGTTTAAAAATAAAGAGCACAACTTTCAAATTGGATATAATATGTAATGAAAAATCAAAGTTATAGTGCAAGAAATGTAAATATAGCCACAAAATGTCAATGTATATGAAGAGCATAAAAATGGACGTCTGATTTTGTGAATCAGATGTCTTAAATGTATAGATGCTACAGTGCTTCAATTGCTCTTCTTTTTGTCTCTAATCTTCTATCTCTGATCTCCTTCTTTCTTTTCTTTCTTCTATTCTCTATCTCTGACGGCCTTCTTTCTTCTTGGCTTCTTGTTCTTCTTCCTTCTTTAGCTGCTCTCTGATCTCTTCTTTCCTTCTCTTCTACCTTCAGCTCCTCTTCAGCCTTGCCTTCTCCTTCCTTAGCTTCTCTAGCTGCCGCCCTCTCATTCCTTGGCTTCTTCTCCTTCTCCTGCCTGCGAGAGCAAAACCTACCCCTACCCTCCCCCGCGATCTCTCTTCTTCTTTCTCTCTTAGGCTCGCTCTCCCAAAGCCTTCTCGGGTAATTGAGTCAGGTATATGCGCCCGAGACCAGGCCCACCGGCGTGCGTGGTGGGCGAGGAGTGCAGGCTAGTCAAGTATACGGGTTAAGGCAAGGTCCGCAAGCAGTGGGGTCACGGACGAGGCAGTGAGGGTGAGTAGGACCTCACCCCGTGGTCAGGAGGCAATAAGCCCCTGTCACTTTTGCAATTTATGCCGCTGTGTCTACTCCACTTTCGAGGTGGGACTATGTTGTCCCACCTTCGCAAGCACCTACAGCGGACGTTCTCTAATTGCAGCAGCTACATGGGCGTCGATGCCAATTGCTGGGCTGAGGATGTGTGCGAAAGGAAACCACGCGACTAGGGACTTATTGCCTAGAGTGGGGAGTCCTGGATGAAGCTCCCAAGCTAGCTTCTTACTTTGTCAATGGCGGCAAAGACCTTAAACCCTGTCAGCAAGAAAATGGCCTTGCGACCTTGTCAGAAAACGCAGGGAGCTTTGCCTGAACACGACAAAGGTGGTGCGGTGGTTGACGTGGCGTGGGGTGGTTGGAGCATGCATGCCTAGGTCACCCTGTGCGTGCAAAAGTGGGTGTGTTTGGGGGGAGTTCCGGGGGCTTGGCGCGGTGGATGGAGTGAGGGGTTAGGGTCAATGAGGTGTGGCGGTGCTCGTGAGGTAGTTGGCGAGGTGGATGGAGGCATGGAGCAGTGGGAACACCTCACCGGAGGTTTGGCCGAAGATGGAGAAGGTGGTGGGGGTTTGCAAGCGTCGAGGCGTGTTTGCAGGAATAAATGATAGAAAAATGATGAGAAGAGAGAGAGGACTTAACTGAGTGTGGATAGACGAGGGGGGATGTAGGGAAGGCGACCGGCTCGTACTACTATCGCCGGAGACGAAATACCCAGTGGGAGGAGGACGGTGATGACAAGGGGGTTGCAGGGACGTCGACTGGTGTGGCATGACGTGGACAAAGAGGATAAAGAGAACCTGCCACTGGTATTGTGGCAAAGCGACGAGAGAGAGAGAGGTTGCCGGAGCTTGCTAGGTTGTTGACCGGAGGGGGAAGGGAAGAATTAGGGGGTATCTCAGGCCAATTCCAAGTTTAGGAGGTGCAGAATGATTTAGGGCTTCTTATGTAGGCCCTGGAGGTTAGTTTTGTGCTTAGAAGACAAGCCTCCAAGCACGGCCATGTCGCCGGAGATGGAAACTCACATAGATCCAAATCTCTCATGCATTCACAAGAGAGATTGGGTAGGAATTAGGGCTCAATAATGGGTTCACATGAGAGGAGATTTCTCAGAGAATCTCCCTTTCAAATTTGAAGGGGATTCTCTGAGAAATCAAGTTCTTTCCCTCGATACCTCGCCGGAGTAGGATTCCCTCCGCTATAATGGTAGAGGAACCTAATTGCAAAGAATGATGAGGAAGTTAGGGGGGTTTCTGTAGAGATTTTCAAAAGTTAGGGGTAGAAATGTAATTGGGCTGGACCTGTTTGCAAAGTAGGTTAAGGTGAATTCCTCTTAGGTCCAAATTTTGGTACAAACCTAATTTGGACCTAAGGAATTCAATGGTGAAGTTGGATTTTAGGTTTAACCACGTTTGACTATGTAATTTACATAAAAACCTAATTTAGGGAAAACATTTGACTGAGACCCCAATTTAGGTCAAAATAGGTTCTAAGGGCCAAATTGAAGGTTCTAAACCCTAGATAATATTCTTCCATGAATTTTATAGGGTTTATGTGAATTTTATCCTGACCAGAACCTTGTTAAATTAAGTGGGTCTGTTTTAGGGTTACAAGAAGTCATTTAATTCCTAGAATTCACATGAACCCTTTTCTGTTTGAATCAACCCACTTTTTATGTTAAGACCATTTGACCTGTGTTTAGCCCATGAGAAATCCCGTTGTTGAACTACAATGGTAAAATTGTAGTTTTACCCCTTGTTTCTTGCTTTTCTTTCAGAAGGGTTATTCATTGAGTTAGGACCTCCAGTTGGCTATGTAGGAGCTTTTGTTCTTTTTTCTGGGTCAAAATGAGCCAATTAGGGCTCATGATGTTCCCATCATACCCCCATGCCTAGCGTTTGCTAGTCCCTTAGCAAAATTTTAAGGTTTTAACTTCTATTCTAGACCATGAATTCCTTTGATGTTCACAAATTATGATGAGTGCTTTTTTCTTTTCTTTTTTATTAGGTTAGAATGCCAATAGTAGGCCCAGAGGTACTCAAGTATCAACAAAGATCCAGACTTGACCAGCTCTAGCCTCGGTCCTCCGCGAAGGTTTTTAAGGCCCACAGGAACTATCCTAAAGTTCGTTGGACTCCGCGGTTAAAGCACCCATGCTTGCAACGTATTTTAGCCTCAGTTCAGTTTGCAGTGCATTTTTTGTAAGAGACAGAGATTTTTTTTTTGTTTAGAGAGTTTTCTTTCTCTTTTCTTTTTATTTCTAGCTTCGGATTGGCTTCTCAACACGGTTTGTATCAGAGTCCTTGTCCCCATCATCAATCCTCGAAGGGTCCCTGGCAATTGATGCTTCATGATAGCATCGCCCATCTCAACCCCCAGAACCCTGGCTTTCGAGATTTTGAGATAATCCCGCCCATGGTGTTCTGTAGCTAAATCTAGACCCTGGCAATCGACATTTCATGATAATGCCACCCATGGCATCTGAACCAGCACAGGGTGCTTATGTGCCCCCAGTAGGATATGTAAATATCCTAGGAGACAAGCACCGAGGAGACGATATGTTATTGCATATCTTCGAGGGAAATTTCCTGCCTCTCCACGTTAGAAGCTCATCCAAATCAACTTGTGTTGATCGGCCGATCCTAATCTAGGTGACTTTTCAAAGTAGTTAAATGCTTTTACGTGATTTTGATAATTATGCGCACTGAACCAGACTGTGTGTGGATTGGGGTGCTTAGGTTACCGAGTCCCGCAAACCAAAGGTCAGTTAACGAGGCCAAATACTCCCTAAGCCTTAGACCTAATACTTAAGTTTCGCATTTTCCCCAACCTCTTGAGGACTATCCAGATCTTAGCGGATACTTAAATTTTTAAGCCCAAGTGTCTAGCCCAAGAGGCCTAAGATCAGCGTTCCTACTAATCTCTTTTGTGTTTCATTAGCACTTTTTTCCTTCATTGTCTTTTTTTTGATGTGGTCTAGAACTTGGTTAATCCCTTAATTTCTTGCTAATGACTATCTCTTCTTTTTTCTTTTCATTTTGTGCTCCCTTTTGACATTTTTCTATTCTCCTCATGATTTGTATGGCCTCAAAATGTTCTCTCCCCTCGGTATTTTTTTGTTCTTTTTCAAGATTTTTTCTTTTTTTTTGTGTTTCTTGTGATATGTGGTTTTTTTGTTGAAACATTTTCTTGTGAGATGAGTTTTCATGGTGTTTTGCACTTTCATACTCCCCCATGCCTACGATTTGCAATGTCCCCATTGTAAATTAGGTGGGTTCGAATTCAGCTTAGATCATTCATTAGAATAGGTTTTGGGTGGGCGAACGAGTCGAGGTGACTATTGCGAACGATTTCTGGACTCGGGTACGGGTACCTGAGGTGGGGTTGGTTGTTCTAATGGATGAACCTTAAAGTGCAATATGAATTCAGCATAGGAATGTCAAGAAAGGTTTTGGGTTTTTCAAGAATGACGGGTTACCTCCCGTTAAGCTCTGAGTTTTACGCCATCAGCTGGACGCAATGAGCTCAGGGAGAATGGAGGGTAAAATGATATCTCAACCAAATTTATATCGGTCAAGTTAATGAACGGTTTGAGTCTCTGACCGTTCACGACGAAAGGTTCAGAATCATGGCTGAGTGGACTGATCTCAATGGCTCCATTTCCAAAGATTCATTGGATGAGGTAGGGTCCGATCCATTTTGATCGTAGCTTTCCTGGGAACAGTTTAAGCTTGGCATCAAAGAGTAGGACTTTTTTACTAGGATGGAAGATCTTTCTAGATATGTGCTTGTCGTGAAAGACCTTAACCCACTCTTTGTAAATTCGTGAGTTCTCATACATGTCGTGGCGTAATACATCGATCTCGCTCATTTGCAGCTTTCTGTGGGTTCCTGCCTTAGAAAGATCTAGGTTGCAGTTCCATACTACCTAATAGGCTTTGTGCTCCAACTCAACAGGGAGGTGTCATGCCTTCCCGTACACCAATCTGAAGGGAGACATACCTAATTGGGTTTTGTGGGCAATCCTATAAGCCCACAAGGCTTCTGGAAGCCGGGATGACCAGTCCTTCTTGTCAGGTCGAACAGTAACCAGGAGGATTTTCTTGATCTCCCAATTTGATAGCTCAGCTAGACCATTAGTTTGGGGGTGGTAAGGAGTAGAGATTCGGTGTGACACCCCGTATTTGGTCATCAGTGACCTGAACTGAGCATTAGTGAAATGGGTCCCTCCGTCAGAAATTATAGCACGTGTAATCTCGAACCATGAAAAAATGTTCTGATGAATGAATTTGATAACCACTTTATGATCATTGGTTCGAGTCGAAATGGCTTCGATCCATTTGGACACGTAGTTAACAGCGAGTAAAATGTACTTGAAGCCGTCCGAAATAGGAAAGGGTCCCATGAAATCAATCCCCCATATGTCGAAGATTTCGCAAACAAGAATCGGTTGTAAAGGCATCATATCATAATGGCTCATGTTGCCTAAGGTCTGGTAATGAGTACATGCCTTGCAATGATTGTACGCATCTTTGAAAATTGTGAGGCAATAGAAGCCGAACTGGAGGACTTTCTCTACAATTTTATGACCTGAAAATTGTCCATCGCATGCCTGGTCATGGAAAAAAGACAATATGTCTTGAATTTCTGCTTCCGCGACACATCGTCGAATAATCTGATTAGCACCAATGCGGAAAAGATATGGGTCTTCCCAGAAGTAGTACTTGGCATCGGAAAGCAATTTGTCCTTCTTGGCCTTCGGCCAATCGGACGGGATCTGATGTGATGGCAAGTAGCTTACTATATCAGCAAACCATGGAAGCCTTGTATTGATAATCAGAAGGTGCTCATTAGGAAAATGTTCCGTGATGGCTCCAGAAGGTCGATGATCTCAGAAGGAAGGCGGGACAAGTGATCAGCTACCACGTTCTATTTTCCCGCTTTATCGCGAATCTCGAGGTCAAACTCTTGCAACAGCAAGATCCAACGGATTAATCGAGGTTTCGCATCCTTCTTTACAAGGAGATGCCTCACAGCTGTTTGATCCGAGTAAATGATAACACGGGAACCTAGGAGATAAGATCTGAATTTTTCCAGGGCAAATACTATGGCTAGCAGCTCTTTCTCAATAACTGTGTAGTTGCGCTAAGCCTCGTCAAGTGTCATGCTAGCGTAGTAGATGACCATGGGTTTCCCGTCAATTTTCCACCCAAGTACCGCTCCTACAACGAAATTAGATGCATCGCACATGATCTCAAAGGGTTGAGACCAATCAGGGGACTGTAGGATCGGGGCTTAGGTAACTCGGTCACAGAGGATTTCAAATGCTTGAGTGCATTCCTTGGAGATTTCGAAAGGTACATCCTTAGAGAGTAGAGTGGTCAGGGGGCGTGTGATCTTTGAGAAATTTGGAATCAATCGACGATAAAAAATGATGTGCCCCAGAAAAGATTGGATGTCCTCGATCGATCTAGGCATAGGGAGTTTGGAAATCAAGTTTACCTTTTCTCAATTGACTTGGATGCCTTTTTCTGAAATAAGATGCCCTAGGACAATTCCTTCAGGCACCATGAAATGGCTCTTTTCCCAGGAAAGAACCAGATTCACGTCAATGCACCGCTTGAGGATTTGGACCAAGTGCAGGAGACAATCGTCAAATGATTCTCCGAATACTAAAAAGTCATCCATGAAGACTTCCAGATAATCACCTACCATATTTGAGAATATGGCAAGCATGCACTGTTGAAAAGAAGCGGGTGTATTGCAGAGACCGAATGGCATCATTTGGAACGTGTAAGTCCCGAAGGGGCAGGTGAAAGTGGTCTTTTCTTGATCCTCAGGATGGATTGCCACCTGGTTATAACTAAAGTACCCATCCAAAAAGCAAAAGAACCTATTTTCCACTAGTTTTTTGAGGATCTGATCAATAAACGGTAGTGGGAAATGATCCTTCTTCGTGGAGGAATTGAGTCTTCTGTAATCAATGCAAACTCTCCATGAGTTCGCTACATGGGTCGGTATGACTTCTCCAGTTGCATTCGTGATAATGGTGAGTTCTGCCTTCTTAGGCACAACCTGGATTGAACTCACCCATGACTGTCAGAGATCGGGTAGATGATCCCTGCATCTAACCACTTAATGATCTCCTTTTCCACGACCTCCTGCAGATTAGGATTTAAACATCTCTGCATTTCATGGGAAGGTCGTGTGCCCTCTTCGGTGTAGATACAATGTGTGCAGTAAGAGGGGTCGATACCATTCAAATCATCGAGAGTCCATCCAATGGCTCTACGATGTTGCTGGAGAACAGTAATCAGACGGGATTCCTGGTCAGGTGTGAGTCTAGAGTTGATAATCACAGGAAATGTCTGATTGGAACCCAAAAAGACGTACATCAAATGGTCGTGAAGATGCTTGAGTTCCACCGAGCACCGTCGCCTGCAAGCACCCTCACTGACCTTGCCAGACCACACATCACCCCATGCCACACCACTACCACCAACGCACTCTCCGCACTCCGACGAGGCTTTTGAGCACATTTGACGGGGTCGAAAGGCCGTATTCGTGGGTATAGGTAATATGCCAGACGACTGTTGCCGCTACCATCTTCTCCGATCCCAGTCGCTCTTCTCCGACCGTACTAATCTTCACTTCCACGCCCAGGTGAAGCGACCCAGCTCTAGGTGCATTCCCAGGTCCTCCAATTGAAGACACAAAGCCTTAGCTACTCCAATTGAAGAGGAATCCTCAGGTGCTGCACATGAGGAAGAGGATGGCACTTTCGTGCCACATCATGAACAGATGGGTGCGCGAAGACCCTTAAGTTGAATTTGTGCTTTGGCTGTGTTGCCCAAGACACGGGGGTCGGGTCCCCATTCACCCCATTCACCCAATTACCCACCTACACTCACTCCTCGCCTACGACACATGCTCACAGGCCTGGTCCATGCTCTCGACTCTATAACCCAACCGATTACCCGACTAAGCCCGAGTCTTTGAGAAAGGAAGGATTTGTGAGAGGTGGGTGGGTTTTGCTGCACCATCCTCTGCCATGGCCCTGTGCTGAAGAAGAGAGCTCTCTCGACACAGCCTCTGAAGAGAGGCCATGCCTTGTGTTGAAGAAGGAAAGGCTTGAAAGGGAAGGCCTTTGAAGAAGAAGAAAAGACTTTGAAGAGCCCTATACCTTCTGTGGGGCACTCTGTTAATGTGAAGGATAAGTCATCTGATGCTATATTCCTATCGTTTGATAGAGGCTGATTATGGTTACTGTTGACTAATTTAAGAACATAAGTTAAGTTGATTGAGATACCATTTGATTATTTGAATAACTTGAACATGAGATGCTTGCTTAATTAGAGGACCTAATTGGTGATCTAAATCACCACTTTTTATATTCTCTCTATTCTTTTTATCACATCATCATTTGAATTACAATCCGACAAGTTGTATTCATTGAATATCTATTTTAATACTAAATTTATTGTGCTCATTAATTCTGAATGAAGATTAATGTGTGAGTTCATATTTGCTTCCTGTGAACGACCTTGGATTCCTTTTAAATTCTGAGTTTATAAATTTAAATGGCTTGTTGTGCGATTTAAGAGTGTATTACAATGAATGCATCCTTAAATCTCCTATTTCGTCCATCAACATTTTGGCACCGTTGTCGAGAAGCAACGTGCAATTCACACATTAGTCTTATGTTTCTTGACTTTTATCTCAGCACTAACTTGCCCTGTTTGCTTTGTTTGTGATTTTGCAAGGTACCTCACGAAGAGATCTTCCGTTCAAATCAACCACTCCAGAGGTAGGTAAACTCTCTTTGCTTCCCTAATCAACCTCTAATCTTGGGAAGAGAAAAAATTGGAACAAACAATTAGGATTCATCTGCCTTATTTTCCTAGTAATCATCATTTAAAGGCAAGTTTCCTGATTTGCGAACTCAAATCAATATCTGATTGAAGATTGAGACAATTCTGTTTAGAGATCCGTACCCAAATTGCCTGTACCTACTAGGGATTTACGCTTAATTTTTGATCATCTTGGACTAGACACTTCTTGTTTGAAGTTTAAGGTGTACATTTTGAGATCAAATTGGTCTTGGAATAGAACCAATTAGGGTTTCTACTCTAGGGTTTTGAAGTGTTAGTTTACACTTGTCTGAATTAAAGGAAATTGACCCTCCCACATTTGTGTACTACCCAAACGCTTGCTTGAAAAGATCTAAGCAGAAGAACCCTAAAATCAAGCTCTAAATTCACTTGAATCCTAAAACTTTGGACTTAATAACCTAAGAATCAATTCAGGGTGATCTTTGGGTCTTGAACCAGATTTCATTGTTCAACTTTTAGGGCAAGTCAGGTGAAATTGACCTACTTTTTGGGCCAATCAACCTCCAAATTAGGTCACAAATTGAATCAACTTCTAATCAAGTGAAATCCAAGGCACAAATTAGGCAAAAATTGGTAGACTTAAGGTCTCAATTCATACATTCCTGTTTACTTGGAACTGTAGTGACAAGGAAGGTCGGGTAGGGGAAACCCTGTAACCCGTGGGGACGCTCTACCATGTAGGGGTCTTTGCAGGGTCCTCCCTTCCTGGCTGCCCAAGTACTTCTCGGGTGTGTGGATTTTTTGATTCAGAGGTATCATCCACCTAGAAACAAGCTTTAGTCATCCAAAAATCTTTGGGTGCCTTGATTGGGTCCAATTCCCATCTAGTCTCTCATCTATTCTCTAGAACACATACTCAGGAAAGGTCCCTAGGTTTTTGACCTAGAGGCCTTTCATTAGAATCAATCTTCTTGGGATTTCTGATATGATCCAATCACTTCAATCTGAACTTGAATTTGATTCTACATCTTGATCCACCACCTGATTTGAAAATGCAACCTGACAATTTATGAAGAATTATAGGAAACCTGAATCCCAAATGACCATAAAAGAGAAAATGATTGAGGTTGCCCTTAAACACTATGAGGATTACGACACAACCTCAAATCCAGTTAGTAAGATTCAGGTTAATGTATCAGCACAACAACTTTCATTACAAATCGTGTCCAACTGATACTAACATAGATGACAAATGGTTCAACCGGGGATATTCTCATAACAGGATTAATTGAAATAGAAAGATTGCATAATTTCGAGTATCTTCAATGTCTGACAAATCCACAGCTTTGGAAAAACCACCAAGATGACCTTGAGAAATGGGATACTTGATAACTATGTTGAAACAGGTCATAAATCAAATTTACCCATATCAACAGTCAAAAATTGATGATCTCCCAAAACCCAGGATTGAGAATAACGGTTATTGTGAACCCCCAACCCATATGGAATCTGATTCAAACTTCGTGCAAATTGACATACTTGATTTTGATGTGGATTGGGAGGATCCAATTGTAGGTGTTCTCAATTTTGAACCAACCTTAGAAAGTCATGAAGCTGGTCCATCAAACCTAGATTCCCCAGATACTTGTGATGATAAGCCTGAATCAAAACTTCATGAGAATGTAATTCCTGAACCTTATCCTGTTAAGGTAATTCTCAAGAATGATTCTAACACCCCAATTGAGCCTAGCCTAGATTCTAGTGACCTAATTCCTACCTTTGACCTAGAATCTAGATCAGAACCTACTTGGGATGATTATGAGGCCCAATGTGATGAGAACCAGATTTTAGACCTAGACTATGATTATGGGCCTATGTTTGATGATTACACCTCTCCAACCTCTTCAGAAATACAAATTGATTTATTGGAAGTCAAACCAATCTATGATACAGAAACCAAGAAGTTGGAAGAGCTGGGAATCGATTGGGTCTATCCTAGGAGCCAAGAACCTAAGCCCATTCCTAATAATGACACCTTTTTGAGCTCAGAATTTGAGATGAGGTTAGATCCAAGTCAGGTTGTTGATTCTACACATCTTGATTTATTCTATGCTAGAAATCCCGATCTGGAATCAGGTTCAAAAACTGATCTTCGCAAATTCTCTGATGATTTCGAATCTTACACTGATTTCGGAGATCCTTTGTTTCCTAATAATTACAAGCTATAGTTTACAACCTCAACATCCACGATCCGTTCTTTGATTCTGATGTTGAGGCCAATAATTTAGACATCAAAGAAGCTACACCTTCTGATCCACATACTGAGCCTTCCAAACTCCAATACCAACCCCAACCCACCACCGGAGTCAACTTCTACTCTGATTCACCTCTCTCTGATCCGGTTACATATGGTTATTCTCCATCTTTTGAGTAGGTTTCAGACATTAATTAGACTGTTAATCACTCATTATCCTTCTCCGATCTCAACCATAGGGTTCCTACATCCTCCACAGGATCATTTTCTTTTGAGGATCCCTACTCTGATCAGCCTAAACCGACTCAGCCAAACCTCAAATTTGCATTTCCATACTATTTGAGCTAAAAAGTATCTAGTGGGCTCCGCATCTACTGGTTCATATCCATCAACCAACCAGACTTATTGGGTTTGGACTGCATCATCAGCCTATTGATCTGAACAAGCACCTGGTTGGACCAACCAGGCTATTGATCAAGGTGCTTGTTCTACAAAACTCATTTGATTTGACCACCCCTTCTCCGTGACCATCTTCTGCTCGGCTGAAGGCATTGAATTTAATGCTTAACGGGAGGCAACCTGCCATTCTAAAAACCCGAGACCCTTTCGATCATCTTTTTGAGCTACACTCCTGCACTTATGAGTTCAACTTTAGAACAACCGACTCTGCCTTTGGTACTTATATCAAAGTTGGAAATTGTCTGCAATAGTCATCCCAACCCGTTCACTCACCATTTGAACCTTTTCTAAACTTTGAACCAAATTGAATTTGTACCCTCCTGGTTTACAATAAGGACATTGCAAAACTTAGGCATGGGGGGTGTTAAAGTGCAAACATATGGAAATTCAATTCTCTGAGGGGTTCTCACAAATATATATATATATATTCAAAAAATGATAAAAAAATAAAAAATTGAAAAAGAAAAAGAATTGGAGAAAGGGGAGGAAATTTTGAGAAATCATGTAATAATTGGGAATTAGAATTGAAAATTTTTTAAGAGATAAAAGAAGATGATACCCAAACATCTTTGGTAGAGACAGAGACTGATCACTGGACCTTGATTTCCAGATCTGACCACACTACTTGGGTCATGCCTTCCATTCATCACCATTATCAAGACCCATATGACTTTACCCCACACGACTCCACCCATACCCCTACCACCCACATTCTTCATCACCTCTTCGAGATGCCTTCACCTTCATTTCTTCCAGGCACCCGTATTTATTTTTCTTCTGTAGCATCTGGCTGCAAATAATCCTAAGCCCCATCTACATATTTTTCTGATTATTTGGGCTTGAAATTCATGGACAGCTGGTCCACATTTGCGGCTCGCTGTTGGCAAACGAGACTAAAATTCTTATCATTTTACACGCCATTCTCAATACTATATTGATATATCCTTTTTCAGTGTACGCCCAGCTGGAGGCATTAATCTCAGCACTTATATATAGCATTGTCATGTTTTCCCTGCATATTCAATTTTAGGTGTTGGAATAAGCGGAACGTCAAAATTCAGGAGCTAATCCAGGTGATTTCTACTCATTTACCCCTGTCTTAAGTAATTTTTCATTATATTCATACATGAGGACATGCAAGAAAGTAGGCATGGGTGGTAGTAATTGTAAACTGAAATTTCTTCTCCCAACACCTAGGAAAAACCTTTCATACATCATGCTAATTACACTTTAGGTTCCTCAAATTAACAACAATCGACTCCACCTCCAATGCTCTCATTGGAGCTAAAAATCATTCGCAACAGCCACTTTTGACTCATCCATTCACCTTTTTGTTCTAAATTTAGGGTCAAGCTGTATATAGCCGGAATTAGGGAAATTTTTGAAGTGCAACTTTGAAAGGTTACAAATAGCATTTATATATATTGCATTCATGAATAAGATTTTTATCAAAGAATGTATTAGGGATTTTATCCTCTAGTTGATTCCTGTAATCTGGAATCTAGTACAACTTTTCACATACATAGAATTTGCAATGACTTTACGGTAAAGGCTGATAGACGTCTTTAGTCTGTCGAGAAGAAGTAGTGCTTCTTCTCCTGAACCCCTGGACAGTGTTTTTGGAGTCAGATAGATTTTCTTCCAAAAATCCAACAAATAGTGTGAGATGAGAGTAGAGTGTACTGGTGCTCTAAGATTAGTGCAAGGAATCTGGAATCCTAGATAATTAGGTAATGATACTCAGAGATTAGGCATAGTTTTCGCTCTCGGATCCTGCGTATACATTTTTGTGTGAAATTTTAAGAGCCACCAAATAAGGCAAATATGTAGAGAGCGAGTCTTCATAAAACTAATGGCAAGGTGAATGGTTACGACAATTCTTTACAGAATCCTCAGCTGAAGGAGGGTATTGATGTCAAGGTCAGAAATACATCATCCTATCCGTCTTTCTCGGTGCCATGAGTACCACCAATAAGCCACCAAATAAGCCACCCAATGTCATTTGAGTACCACCAATCCCTAATAATGCCTCCTCAATAAAGTTCATAGATGTGTGCTAGTTGTGTTGTGTTGAAAAAAAGGAAAAAAAAAAGAAAAAAAATTATGAAAAGAAAGAAAATTTGAATAAAATTAGAAAAGAAGAAAAAGTAAAGAAAAAAACAGAGTGAATATTTAGTGTTTATTTCAGTTGCATTGAGACAATACCACCAAATATATTTGAGATCCACCAAATATGGCCTTAACCCACCATTCTTATGTTTCTGACAGCCTGAATACTGGCTGAGGAATTCTGACTTAGTGTTAGAGTTATGGGAACCCAATTAAAGTGTTAATGCCAAGTAAGACCACCAAATACAAATCATACGTGAGAATCTGGTGAGATTGTGAGCTCTAAAAAAAAAATATAGTAAGAGAATGAATACAAAGGAGCCAAAAGAGAGCATAGTTTTTCTCATCTTTCTTTAAGATGAGTTACTTGATAATCCAGGAATCTAGATTTTGAAGTATTAATTTCTATGTAGCACCAAGTGAGAGTGAGCCACCAAATAAACACCCGTATCCCTCAGACATTCTCTACCCAAGCTTAAAGCCAGGGTGAAATTCATAGAATATCTTGAATACCCCGAGGGAAGAAGTCCACCTATCCCACTAGAATTTTACTTGAGGTTAAGTACAAACTCTAGAGGTGAATCAGGCCTTTCACTCAATTCCATTGCAAAAGCTACATAGCTACACTTTCACATATCTGGATTTGTAGATTTCTGGATGAAAAAAAAGGAGAAAAATCTTTAGTCAAGATCTTTGATAAAAAGAATAAGCGATCTTTTAGGGATTAATTTGTAAATAAGTAAGTCATGCATTTAGTCTTGCATTTGCTAGGGACTAGCAAAGTTTAGGCATGGGGGTATGATTGCACAGCAATCATGGGTCCTAATCAACCTAAAAAATGTTTGAACCTAGCTTAATTTGTAGATATTGCACTCATATCTTGCATATCATGCATTGCATCAATATATTTGGAATAAGATGAGATATCCTGCTATTTAAAGATTTTTATTACCATTTATAGGTAATAAAGTGATCCACGATGAAGGAGATAGTGGAATAAAGCAATAAAGAAAGAAGAAGACTAATCCAGATAAGAGAAGTGAGGAGGATAGCCTTATCCCTACCCTTAGAAACCCTAGGACAGCCTTCCTAAACCCAAAATGACCTCCATTAGGGCACCTTAGCCTCAAAACCCAAACATGGATAGCACTATCCATGTTCTTATCCACCCTATCCCTCTCCCAAACACTTAGGAACCAAAACCCACCTTAGAAAACCTAAAACCCACTCTCTAGCACCTTTTAGGATGTCCAGACATCTGGCTGGACGTCTGACTTCTGCAGAATAACAATCCAGGAAGCCAAAACTCATACTGACACAAAATTGGACGTCTAATTTAATGTCCAGACATCCAATTTTGTAGTATAAGACGTTTGATACTGCTATCTGGTTCCTGATTTTGGTGCTAGAAGCCCTAGCTTGCCTATTTTGACCTAGGAACCCCACCAGACACCCTAGGAAACCTAATTAGAGACCTCCTAAGCCTAGTCCACTATCCATAGCCCTACTTATCCTACCCCTAACCCAATTGAACCATCCCATACCTAATTGGGTGCATCTACAGTTGATTGGGTGCACCTGAGCCTAATTAGATCCACCCAGGATCTAATTGACTCATACCTATTAGGGTTACCCTAGCCTAATCACATGCACACATCCAATTAGTCTTGACCTAAACCTAATTAAGATCACTCCTACCTAATTAGACTTTCCTAAGCCTAATTAGGTCCATACCCACTTAATCTAGATTGACCCAACCTATTTAGCACCTAATCCTACCAAAACCCACAACCTAGCCCTACGAAAAACACACACCCACACACACCTTCCTATTTTACCCCTACCAAACCCAAGCACACTCTCTTGGAAACCCTAAAACTTGTGTCAAACCTAGATCCTAAAAATGTGGCATTAGTTAATTTTGGAGCCACCAAAAGTGGCAACCAAATGGAGCCTTCCATAAGGGCAAAGAGAGAGCCACAAAATTGGACGATCTCCATTCACTCTCCCATCCATTCTCCTCCCACTTGTGACACCCTTCCACCCTCCAAAACCCTAGGGTCGTCCTCCTCCTCCAAGGCTCCCTCCATGGATGGCTAAGAAGAAGCTCTCCTCCAAGCTTCTTCAAGGGTGGCATGAAGAAGAAGAAGAGCATAAGGATGCAACACCTTCTCCTTTCTTCTTGTGGCCGTGCCCTCTTCTTCCACCATAGAGGATCCATGCCCCCATTTTCTTTTCCTCTTAGATGGCCATAGAGAAGGCCCCCTCAAGGTCTTCTCAAGGACGGCCATTGGTAGAGAAAGGGTGCAACACCCTCCTCTCTTCACTTGGGTGCACACACCCATCCTCCTCTCTTTAGTGGATGGCCAAGGCTTGTCCTTAGCCTCTCTTGGTTGATCCCTTTCTTTAGTTTAGCTTCATTTCCATGTATCCGGATTTTATAAGGACTTAATTTTTTATGCATGAAACTCTTGTCTAATGGTTTTATATGCATGCTATTATCTTCACGACTTACAACTTTGATGCATACTTTCATTTTGTGTTTCAAAATAAAGATCAAAAATACAAAAAGACAAAAATATTAGGTTAGATTAGATTTATGTTAGAGCAAGCCGATCCAAATCTCGACTTATTTTCATGCCTCCCAGAGACGAAGGATCGGGACTCAATTTCTAAAAAGAAAAGAAATCTATACGAGTTTTGCTATTATAAATATTTTTATCAAGGGGATTTCGCGACTATACTATGACGTTTTTCGAAAACTCGCGATTTCCATGCTTGTCACGTATCCTTTCTGAGAAGAATGCATTAAATTAGAGTTAATTCTACAGTTTTAATAGTATATCAAGAATGCAGAATAATCATGGGATTTCCCAATGGTTAATCTAAGGTCTAATGAGCATTAAAGTCTAATAAGAGGATCCACACAGACAAAAACAGGGTTTCATGTATTTCGAGAAGTGATACAGCTCCCAAAATCTTAATTTCAGCCCTACTTAAATAACAAAGGTTATAGTCAGGATAAAACCCATCTAAACCTTCCAAAAATCATAGAAAAATATTTCATGAGGTTTGCTATTCTTGATTTGACCTTTGAAATCCATTTTGACCTCAGGGTTAGACATTATTCTACCCTAATTTGGGTTTCTATGCAAATTGCCTAGTTAAACTTGGTCAAAACTAAAATCTGACTTCACCACTAGATTCCATGGGTCTAAATTAGGTTTGTACCAAAATTTTGACCCAATCAGAGTCCATCTTGTCCTTGTTTGCATTTTAATCCAGTCAGACTCTTTCTCTCACATATGCCCCTAGCTTTTGAAATCCTTGCAATCAGGTCCCTAGGTTTTTCATCATCTTTGCAATTAGGCTCCTACCGCCATTAGTGTGAACAAAAGCTTTATCGTTGAGTTCGAGCGAGGATTTCTCGCTCGATTCTCAATCAAACACTTCCAAAATTGAAAAGGAGATTCATTGAGAAATTCCCTTCCAAATGAACCCAGCCATGGACCTTGATTCCTTCCCAATCTCTCATGCGAATGCTTGGAAGATGCGGGTATCCTATGTGCACGAAATTCTCGACACTTGAAAGCTTCTTTCCTTGCCTGGAAATGTCCCCTAAGGCCTATAAAAGAGCCGGCGATGCAATTCCACTCTTCCTTAGCTCTGTTCAGGCCACACTTTTTCACAATTTTCCCTCTCCGGCCGCCTCCGTCCGTAGTTCCGACGAGCTCCTCCAACCTCCATCTTTGCCCTCTACCACATACCACAGGAGGAGGGAAACATCTTCCCTCCTTCCTCCACTTCTTGCAATACCAGTAGGAACCACCCTACTCCATCCTCGTCGTTCTCCTCCACTGGAAACTTCATCTTCTCCACGTCTGGCCATCACACTGGCATGGAAAATCCCCTGCCCCTTCGTCCTATAGTTAGGTCTAGCATCTTCCCCTTCTCTTCCTAAATCTCCCCATCCCTCTCTTTTCCCAATTCAACCCACAACTCGCCCTCAACCTCTCCGTCTTCACGTCCGACCTCTCTCCAATGATGCCTCCACACCACCACAGACCATCAAACACTTAGCTACCACCTTCATAAGCTTCGCTACACCTCACCGAATAGAACCCCTCTTCCTATTTCCCGTTCCATCCACTCCAATGCCCCACCGAGCACCGTCACCCGCATGCACCCTCACCGACCTCGCCAAACCTTCACACATCACCCCACGCCATACCACTGCCACCAACGCACCCGCTGCACACCAGCGAAGCTTTTGAGTGCATTTGACGTGACCAAAAGGCCATATTCGTGGGTGCATGTATTAGGCCAAAGGACCACCATCGCCACCATCTTCTCTGGCCCCAATCGCTCTTCTCCAACCGTGTTCATCTTCACTTCCACGCCTACGTGAAGCGGCCTAGCTCTAGGTGCATTCCCAGGTCCTCCAATTGAAGACACGAAGCCTCAACTACTCCAATTGAAGAGGAATCCTCAGCTGCTACACGCGAGGAAGAGGATGGCACTTTAGTGCCACATCATGAACAGACGGGCACATGAAGACCCTTAAGTTGAATTTGTGCTTCAGCTATGTTGCCCAAAACATAGGGGTCGGGTCCCCATTCGCCCCATTCACCCGATTACTCGCCTACGCTCACTCCTCACCTGCGAGGCATGCCCGCAGGCCTGATCCTTGCTCTCGACCAGATAACCCAACTGATTACCGGACTAAGCCCGAGTCTTTGAGAAAGGAAGGATTTATGAGAGAGAGGGGAGTGGGTTTTGCTACAGCATCCTGTACCATGGCCTTGTGCTAAAGAAGAGAGCTCTCTCGACACATAGCCTTTGAAGAGAGGTCGTGCCCTGTGCTGAAGAAGGCTTAAAAGGGAAGGCCTTTGAAGAAGAAGAAGAAAAGGCTTTGAAGAGCTTTGTGCCTTCTGTGAGGCACTCTGTTAATGTGAAGGATAAGTCATCTGATGCTATATTCCTTTTGTTTGATAGAGGTTGATTATGGTTACTGTTGAATGATTTAAGAACACAAGTTAAGTTGATTGAGATACTATTTGATTACTTGAATAACTTGAACATGAGATGCTTGCTTAATTAGAGGACGTAATTGGTGATCTAAATCACCACTTTTTAGATTCTCTCTATTCTTTTTACCTCATCATCATTTGAATTACAATATGACAAGTTGTATTCATTGAATATCTATTTTAATACTCAATTTATTGTGCTCATTAATTCTGAATGAAGATTAATGTGTGAGTTCCATATTTGCTCCTTGCGAATGACATCGAACTTCGTTTAGATTCTGAGTTAATAAATTTAAATGCCGCTAGTGGATTCGGTCTTAATCCATTCATGATGACATTGCATTTATGACTCCATAAAGAGTGGATAATAAAAAAAACCCAATGTATTGGGAAGGTCCATCTCATGAAAATAGTTACCACAGCTAACCACAAAATCTCACCAGTAAACATCGGATCTATCTAATCTAATTCCCCAATAAGACCGTACTGCCCTCATAAAAGTGAAAGTCTAAAATAAATGCTCACAGCTTTCCTGTTGCAATGACAAAAGGAGCAAGTAACATCCTCTACGGGGAGTTTGTTAGCAAGGATGTCCCTTAATGGAAGCACCTCATGATTACTTTCCATAAGAATACCTTAGTTCTAGGTGGCAGGCTTTCCATAGACCAAAGTTTTTTACAATAATACAGCTGCCTCCCTTCAACAACCTCAATCATACCCGCCTATTTGAGCAAAGTTGAGTATGATGATTTAACTGGAAAATTACCCTTGGGAGGTGGCTTCCAAATTAACACATCCTGATCTTGATGAATTGGTGTGTCAATTATCTTCTGCTCTAGAGGGGGTTGAAAATTGGTTCGAACCATATCTTCTCTCCAATTGGTGCCATCATCCGTGATTAGTTAAGCCACTGTTGTAGTTTTCAAAGCCTCTGTGGAAAAATATAGCCATCCCAATTCAGTAACCATGGATCCCTCCAAATGTTAACCTTTTGGCCATCACCAATTAGCCAAAGCACATTGTTAAATAATATATGCTTAATGTGTGCCAGCGCTTTCATGAAGCTTGAATCAGTGGAGTTCGGAATATATTCCCAGAAAGAGCCTTCAAGAAAATATTTCTCTTTTATCATTCTCTGCCATAACCCCTCATGTTCCTGACATAGAGACCAGGCCATCTTTAATGAAAAGGCCATGTTCGTAAATCTCGTCAATCTAAATCCCAAGCCCCCAAATATTTTGGAGTACAAATATATTTCCAAGATCTCGTACAAGTATGCCTCTTATCTTTCGAAGTTCCCCACCAAAAGTCCCTCATCAATTTATCTAGCTTGGCACATAATTTTTTGGAAAATAAATTTGTCAGACATGAGATGACATGGAATCGAAAAGAGTAGATTTTTCAGATCAAAATACCTCTCCCAGCTTCAGATAAAAGTTTTCCTTTCCAGGTAGCAAGTTTGTCTGTATACTTGGATATGATCAATTCATTTAATTTATATTGATCGTCACCATCCATTATAGGACAACCCAAGTAAAGTTCTTTAATAGACATAGGCCCGATAGCGATAATGTTGCTTATCATATTCTGCAACTCCATATTCACACCTTTTCTAAAATAAAATTTAGATTTTCCATAATTCACCTTTTGTCCCGAACATTCATATTCATATAAAATCTCCATTAGATTGAGCATCTCCTCCAATGAAGCTTTTACGAATAGAATTCTATCGTCACTAAACATCAAATGTGTTAAAGGGGATGCATTTCAATGCAATTTATATCCTGATATTATATAACTACGCAAAGCCATGTCTAAACTCCTAAATAAACATTCTCAACATAAAATAAAAATATATGGAGAAAGCGGACAACCTTGTTTGATGCCACGAGTTGGTATTATAATATTAGAAGGTATCCCATTAACAAGAACTTGAAAGGTAGCTTTTGAAATGCAAGACATTATCAGAGTGACAAGATGGATTGGAGCATGAATTTGTAACAGGCAAAAGTGAATGAACTTCCACTCAATCTTATCAAATGTTTTTTCCATATCCAGCTTCAAGACCATCGACCCTTGCCTTGTTGTAGATTTTTTTATATAATGTATGACTTTCTTAGTAAGGAGAATATTATCAGCTATTTGCCTACCAGAAAAAAAACTTGACTAAGTGCAAGAAACAATATTCTTAAAAATTGGCTTGAGCCTTCTAGCCGCAATCTTTGCCACTAATTTATAGAAGGTGTTGGTCAGGCTGATTGGACGATAAAATTTTGGCTATGTGGGTGATAGGGGCTTTGGAGCAAGTACCAAATATGTGTGACTCATAGGAGCAAGCATAGATTGGGTCTTAAAGCAATCCTGCACAAAATCAATCACTTCTTTCTTCACTATGTTCTAGCCATTGTGATAAAATAAAGCTGGATAACCATCAGGGCCAGGGCTCTTACATCGTGGCATAGCAAAAAGCACATTATGAATTTCCTTCTCTTTTGGTAATTACAAATACCATCTTTCAACCACACCTGAAGGTCGATCCTATCAGAAAAGAGACATTTGGGATTAAAATCTCTTGATTGAGACCTATAAAGCTGCAGGTAGTAATTATAAAATCATTTCTGATCTTTCTACCATTACTTGTTTCTTCTCCATTTGGCAGTGTTATCCAGTCAATCATATTTTTTCTCTTCCTATTTTGCGCATATATATGATAATACTTCCTGTTCTTGTCTGCACTGTCTATCCAATTTCTCCCTGACCTCTGAAACCAATAAACCTCTTCTTGCATCAAGACCCCCTCATATTGTTGCAATAGCTGTTGCTCTTTCTGCCAATTAGAACTTTGTGGAGCACTGCCTTGAATTTCAGCCAATTGATCTTCAATTTCAGATTTCCTTCTTCTCTAATTAACATCTGATCTATTATTCCACATTCTGAGATCCCTAACCAGACACTTCCCCCTCTCCCATATTTGGATTCCTCCATCATCATCTCCTCTCCATTCTTTCTCAACCACTGAAGGATAGTCTGATCTTGCACACCATTCGGCTCCCATCCTCCAGGGACCTTTTTTTCCTCTCAATCTTTCTTTGCAATCTCAAAAGTATAGGACTATGGTCACTACAAATAGCTGGCAAATGCAATACCCCTGCATGAGGAAATCTTAGCAACCAATTTCCAGAAACGAGAACCCTGTCCAATCTTTCTTTAATTAAAAAATGCAGCTTACTTTTGTTTGTTCAAGTATACGCCTGTCCCGAATATCCCAAGTCCATTAATCCAAGTCTCACTGAAAGCATTTAGAAGTGAAACTGCCTTGAAGGTATAGCAGCATCCCTACAGTTATCTACCGCACATATAATGGCGGTAAAATCAACAATACATAAAAGGTTGTCTGCATACCTATCCAGCAGCCTTCCCATTCTTTCCCAAAACATCTTTCTACATTTCTGACTGGGAGTATCATATATACAAGCCAAAATCCAGGAGAAATATTGAGCACTAACTTGCAGCAATATGCAATGCACTTCAGAATAAATGACATCCACTTTGAAGGTTTCAGAGTATAAAATACCAAGTCCTCCAGATTTACCTTCAGCAAAAACAGCAAAAGCATGAAAGCCTTTAATTTTCTGAGAAATATTACCAAAATTTTCTTTTTGATATGCGTTTCTGATATGAACACAAAATTTGTCGCTGTTGCATATATAAGGGATTTTAAATGACAAATTGCAGAGGATGAACCTAAACCCTTGCAATTCCAAGAGAGTATGTTCATTTTGTCGTTGACACCTAATAAGGCACTGCTGCCGTAGGCCCTTCCACCATATTTGATTCTAAACAAATCATCTTCCCCTATTTATTTCCCCTACAGCTTCCAGCAAAAGTTTCCTCTTCATCTTCAATTGTGATGACATTTCTATGTGCAGTTGTTCATACCTCCAACAAGAGAATACCAAGGGTAGCACAGAGAATACAATACTCTCTAGATGACCCTCATGACCCTCACATTCCCCCCCTTTTCAGTATAGTATCCCACAAATACCAAAAGTCCCAGCTGCGGGAAATTGCAAACCTATAGACTGCAGTAGGGGTGTTCAAAAAATCCGCTAATCTTGGGTACCCGATCCGACCCATCATTTTTTATCCTATTGGGTCAGGTACCCATTAAATATGATCCATTACTTCTCGGGTCTCCGTTTGGCTACCCGTCAAGACATCCACGGGTACCCATTAATTGAACCGTCATATGACCCATCCATGATCCATCCATATTGCCAATATCGTGACGCAACTAAGCCAACTTGCGATCCCCCTTTCCTCAGTTCTCACTGTTTTCCCAGCTCAATCCCAACCCATTAGCCGTTACAACCTTTATCCCTTTACGCGGATCGGGAGGGGGCTATTAGTGGGGGGCGAGGGTTGGGAGGTGGAGAACGTCACATCACAGTCGACGTTGATGGGGGCGACGTCAAGGCTCCCCACGCTGATGGATCTATACTCGATCCAGGTTGCAAGGTTGCAGACGTGGTCGAGCTCGGAGGTGCTTGAGGTCACGGAGCTCGGACCGAGAGTAGGCAAAGACATGAAACGTGATGTGGCCACCGAGGAGGGTCTCACCACGATGGCTTCAGTGCTTCGGCACTTCCCTCCCTCGATCCTTCAATGCAACAAACCTCCTCCTTACCGTGCTTGGTCATACACGCCTTCCCAACAATGCATGATGTCTGTGTGCCGTTTCCCATTGTCGTTAGTGCGTACATAGCCTGATAGTCATGTGCATTCCCCCTGACCCCATCTTGAAGATATTGTTACATGCTTAAAGTTTACATTTTCTTTTCTAAAAGAAAGAAATGATAACTGCTATTAATATTAGTTATCAAGGTTTATTGACATGAGATCTATTTTATTTTTATCTTTTTTTATTATGTATTTATTTATTTATTATTTTATTAAATATTATTTATTTTATTTTTATTTTTTATTTTTAGTATTTTAAAATTTTAAATTTAGTTTTATTTAATAACATTTTTATTATTAAATTTATATTTTATATAAAGTTATTTTTTAATAAATATTTTTATATATTTTTACATATTTTTATATATTTATAAAAGTATTTTATCATTTTAATGAATATTTTCATATATATTTTTATTTTTTTATAATTTTCTTTAAATTTTATTTCATGTCTTTACATTTTTATAGTTTAGTTAAATTAGTCAATCGGGTACCCGTTGACTAGTTTAACACAGTTGGATACCATATATATTGGATTTTTGTTTGAATGGGTTGGTTCGGGTCATGACCCACTTGAGATTGGGTCGGGTTAGATCAAGTGGGAATGGGGCGAGTACTTGACCTACGAACATCCCTAGACTTCAGCACCTTGATATGGAAAAAATGGAAATGGAGGATAGACTAAAGAGATGGCGCACCACTTCTACCGCACTGCTCTGATCTTCAACATGCCGAAGACCTAAAAACTCGCTACCATTACTTTGGGGTAACGACAGCTCCTTTCGAAGGAGTAACTCTCGTTGAGAAGATCCATCAACGAGTAAGGAGGGAAGAATGTACCATTCCTTCGTCTGCGCGAAAGCAGAGGAAGGAACCCATCTGAGGGAGTGAGTGCACCACCGCTTCGCAATGGGAGCTGAAGCACCACCGCGTGATAGTGGGAGCACCACATCACAATGAGAAATGAAGCACCCCAATTAGAGAACTGCATTAGACCTTGAAACCCAACATCAATGCCACCAGGAGTATCATCAAAAACCAAAACCATGGCAAACCCTAGAAAACTTTAGGGCGCTGGAACTCCACCCTTTTATGACCGTTAAAAGTCCTTGGGCAGCGTTTGCTTCGGGGTTCAGAGGTGGAATAGGGAATAGCAGGTGGGATGGGATAGGAATAGCACGGGTTTCAAGGAGCTCTCTCTTCTCACATATATTCTCTCTTCCAATCATATTAAAACCCACTAATACTCTCTTTTTCTACATATAACTCAAAAAATACTACCTAATAATTACAATCCATCACATCAAAACCCACTAACTCTCTCTTCTCTCACAAAACCAACATACCAATCATTACAATCCCACCAACCAAACACCTTCTATACTTATTCCACTCTTATTCTATCCTGATATAGCACTATCCCCCTACTAAACGCAGCCTTAATGAACCGTGGGGAATAGCTAGAATAGAAAATTGAAAGTAGTGATTATAATTGAAATGTGGGTTACCCATTTCGAATCTCGTGGGTGGTTGTTGTAAATCGAGTTTCGAGTACATGGTAACAAAAGAATGGTGATTTGATTGAAGTAATCCACTTCACTTGAGTCCATTTATATTTTTTTTTCTTAATCCCATGATTTAATCAAATGAAAACCAAAACGTAACATACGCCATGTAACATGATAGGAGTAAAGCAATATGTGCCCTACCTGCTTGTTACCAACAATGAAACCCAATCATACAATAAGAGCGAACTGCTTTGGACCGTAAAATGTGGTAATTAAAGAATACAAACTGAATAAAAGGGCATGACTGAACGGTGAGATTCATGACTTTATCAGATATATTGAAGTGAGAATCCTCACCCATATGGTGCTTAAGGGTTGGTGGAATATGGGAAAGCAATGTCACCCCAATTTCCTTTAGAATAAATGGTAGCAAAGGGCCACATAGTATGTCAAAACTGTCGCCCCCTTCTTATCAAAACAGGGACACCCCCCCTCAAAATGGGGGGGCCCACAGTTGAAAGACATACAACAGGGCACAAAGCATACATGTAGAGAGATGGCATCGAAAATTGTCTATAGCACCCGAGTGTGCGTTAACTATTTCTCACCCTTATGGTTTATGCATGCCAAATCTCAAGTCAAATTTGAAGCTCCTTATCATAGTCACTCATTTTGGGGAACATGACAAAAGGGTTGTGGGGTTCAACAAGGGGGGTGGGTTGCCATTTTTTGTAGGGAGGGTGATGAGGGGCAAAAGGTGCACTTGGACTCAAAACTTCGCACGATGCTCGAAGAAGGATCCAACTACTCGGATACCTAGTAAATAGGCGAATCCAGCTCCGCCCGACTCGGCTACACCTAGACGGATTCGGACCTGCCTTCATCCAGGCACATCTAGATAGAACTAGCCCACCAAAGAACTCGAATTGACCGGAATCGAATATGTGGCAAAAACACCCACAACGCTCACGTCAGCATTAACAATGGTGTTACCTACGTTATCAATAGCTAAATAACTGATGTGCCTGAGAATCCACAAGGACCATTATAAGGGATTTAATATTGTTGGGATATTTCTTGTACTATAAATAGGGAAGAGAGGCCCTTTGAGGCTGTCTTCACTCAATCTAAGAGAGAGAAAACTAGAGATTCTGTACTACCCATTAATTCTAGTGGAAGTTCGAAAGCACTGCCCTCCCCCAAACGTACACCCCTTTGGGTGGAATAGGTCACCAACTCTCATGTCGATTTTCTGTGATTGCATTGCTTTTATTGTTGAATTGGATCTTCTTTTCGCTAAGGAGACCGATCAGAGGGGGACTTGGAATTTGGCTTGGGATTTGACATGGAGAAACCATTTCTCTATTTCTATTGTTCCTAAGTGATAGTTGATACATGGTTCTCCATCATGTAGGAAAAAGTAATGGTATATACAAATCCTTTTCCATACCGTATATAACCTTCCCTTCCCCCATGTGTGAGCTCACATGTTCATGAATGATCAATTTACTTGTGAAGGCATAGAGCACACGCTAGCACACATGATCTATGATGACAATACTCCCCCACCGATCATAGCAATGCTATGATCTTTGACTATACTACAATCCCTCCAGGCAGCACACATGATCGCAGTACTGCATCACCACCATCAACCATTAACCTTTCCCTCACCAACCATCGTCCACCACCACAGCACCTTCGTCAACCTTGGTCGTCCACGACCATATCACCTCCATTGACATGACCATCCATTACACGTCCACCACAGACCCCTCCCTCACCTTTGATAGCACCTCACTGATCTTCCTTACCTTTGCCACCAGGTCCTTATCAATACCAAAACTGAAACTCGACACATTGCAAGAGAAAAAGAATATAACTCAAGAAAATGGAGCTCAACATATTGCATAGGAAAAAAATAGAAGCTAGAAAATAGGAGTCAACACATTGCATGGCAAAAGAAATGAAACTCAAGAAATGGAACTAACTACATTACATAGGAAAAAAAGATGGAACTAAAAAGAAATATCACCTCCTTTATGTTGTGTTTTACTTCATTTGTGTTGTATGTTATGGTATGTGTTGTGTATTTTTTCGAAATTTGAACACATTGCATTGAAAATTTATAAAAAATATCTTTTCTTTTCCTTAGGATAGGAGTGCTTATAAAATGTATCGAAAAGAGTTTGCACAACTCATTTTCCTGTAGAAGAGTATATCATATAAAACTATTGAAACAAATGTCAAAGCACAAAGAACTTAATCCTCTATTTGCATATGGATGCTTTCATTTTCATGAAGAAAATAAGTAACATCCTTTTAGTCGCATCATGTCCATGCTCGATTACTCTATTTGTAAAAGGAACTCATGTGATAAACCATAAGTGATAGGAAGAATCGAATCAATTA
This sequence comes from Thalassia testudinum, assembly GCA_037157565.1. NCBI lineage: Eukaryota > Viridiplantae > Streptophyta > Magnoliopsida > Alismatales > Hydrocharitaceae > Thalassia > Thalassia testudinum. Next base: position 63,417,529 of record JAZHRO010000025.1, on the reverse strand, counting down.
ATGTCTATCGATATTCTCTAATCAAATTATCTAATTGCTTAATATGATTCCAAACTTCAAGATGAATTTTTGTTTTTTTGTTTTTACAAATAAAAGGATTTTCATTGCATCTTCAAAAACTACAAGCTAGGGACATTTGGCTATAGACAAGAACCAAACTCACCCAACTCCATACAATATTTGGCAAGTTTATGAGCATAATTAACAACTTCCCTTGGAACTTTAAGTATCAAAAGACCAGGTGTAGCTTGTAACAATGAGTGGTACTTTAAAATTATATGCTACGATCTCCAATGTGGTTACAATTGCCTCAAGATTTGACTAACAAGAATAGCTATATCGCTGATGATTATTCTTGATGCAATAGCCAAATTCAAGGCTAATTTGATGTGTTGATGAATTACATAAGCTTCAGCTTCAAAAGGAAAAGGATCATTTGTCTTAATCAAGAAGGCTTGATTGGCCGTACAAATTTTGTTGTCATCAATTATAATGTTGTAGCATAAGTGCTCGAATTTCTAATTGCTGCATCAACCAAGATTTTTGGTCTACTTGAATTCTCTATACTGTTGGCTCTACTAAATTCTAATTTTGTTCAAGCTTGTTGCCATTTCTCCTCCATTGGTTGCTCCACTGTTGCGTTACAATAAAATTTTCCCATATTGATTGCCCCCTGTCTAGCATTACATAGTCCTAACAGAAGACCACCCAAGATCATTTCACATCTTTGTAGCCATGAAACATGTATCATATAGAATGGAAACTGATATCAATCTTCAGTTGTTCCCAATTCTTTCCTAATCTCCAAGCATCTATCCATCCAAGTACCCTTTATATAATTTATTCGCATTCCCACATTGAACCATGCTACTCAAGCTACCTCACCATTGAAAAGAATATGCTCAAGATCTTCCTTCTCTACCTTACAAAGCTCACAAACAGATTCCAATCCAGAAATCCTTTGCACCAAGAGTGCTTTAGTTGGGAGAGCATTTGTGACAGCTTTCTACAAAAGGCATTTGGTATGGGGAGCTAAAGAATGGAACAACCAAATCTTTTTGCGATACTTAATGACATCTAGGGAGTGAATCTTATTCTTTTCATGATCTAGGGAGTAAATGATTGATATGTACACTTGATGCTGAATTTGCCAAATTTATGAGAAGTCCAAATCAATCAATCCTCTTTCCCATCTAGAAAAGGGGTGTTTAAAATCTTGTTCACCACTCCCTCATCAAAAATTTCTTCAAGTTTGTTTCTATCCCACTATTTGCATTTCAACATTAGTTCTACTAAAATGATGACCTTCCAACCAATACCTCAACAGAGGAATCTCCTAATCTTTAATCCATTTGTGATGCCATATATTGATTTTATTTCCTTCACCAACCTACTAATGAGAATTCTTAAACAACCATCCTTGTATAACAGATAATGCTTTCATGAAGGGAGAGGAACCTTCTTTTGGCTTGTAAGGTGGAGTTTGGAAAGTGCTTTGCATGCAAAAGTTGTAGGATCTAAAGGGCACAAGCACACTAGAAGGGGGATGAATAGTGTGGTAAACAAAATATTACAAATAAAACTAACCACAAAAATAATACACCAAATATATAGTGGTTCCCCTCACTTGGGTACTCCACTACCTAAGTCTCCCAACTTAGGATTTTTAACTCGATTCCCCCAACCCGGAGGGAATCAATTTACTATAAATCGAGGTAATTAATGGGTTACCTCAACCCAATTACAAGATCAGGTAAAAGCAAAAAATTACAGGTGTAAGCAAGAAGCAAATTAGCTTACAACTTAATTCCTAAGTCTCCAACAAGAATTAGCTTAAAAGATATTTGATATATCAATCTAGCGAAAAACACTAAAGTGTAAAAAATGATTTTACGAGGAAGAGCAGATTCTCCAAAAGATCTTGTTGCAAGATGAGTATCTTCTTGAAAGAAAGATGCAACAAGCCTATCACCCTTGCAACTTGAAATGAGAAATGTAAAATCTAGAGCAAGGTGAATTTTTATACTTGTGTTGTGTGCAAATGACACACAAAAGGTGTTTTTATAGGCCACTAAACACCTCCCCTATGATTACTAGCTGTTGGGGGAAAAATGGGAAGATTAGAGATAGGATTAATTGCTAAATAGCCATTCAGATCAGGCACAATGGTTAGTTGGTACCGGTACTAAAGTTGTGGTATCGGTACTGGCTACTCACAGATATCCAACAGCCAGCCTAACAGAGCCTGGGTACCGGTACTCATCATAGCTACTGATACTCAATGCATATAGTTGAGTACCAACTAAGTCACCAGGTACCGATACTCATGATAAGTACCAGTACTTGTGACTCATAGGTTTGAGTCAAGTTAAAAACTATGACCTACATGTACCGGTACTGGTGATTAGTATTTATACTTGTAAGGTCCAGGCACTACCCTTATCTACAAACTATGAACACCTGCTACTGGTACTCATGATGAGTACCGATACTTGTTCACAGTTTGGGACTAGGACCCAAACCTGTGCCTTGCATGTACCGGTACTTATGAACAGTACCAGTACTTGCAACAAATACCTTGAATAAATTCTATTAAACAATCTTCGTTCTATTTGAACACAAATACACGATTAATATATCAAATAAACAATTTTGATTTTTCAAATGAATGATTGAACGTGAGTTTGATGCCTAATTATCTCTATTTGAATTTAACTCCTAAATCAACTTTTCTTGTTAGGAGACATACAAAAATCTAAATTACAACACATAAAAACAATCTTCATTCTTCATATCATCCACATTTCTTCCTTGATTTCATCCATACTTCTTAAATCCTGTGATTTCTTGTAAATAACACTTCATACACTCATTAGATTTAAAACAATTTTGTTAACACCAAAACATAAAAGAGAAGTGGAACTAGGTTCCAACAATCTCCTCCATTTTGGTATTGACAAAACAAAAGAAATACCCTTATTTAAAATGATAGAAACCTCATAAGAGAAGGAATACAATAAAAACTCCACTAAGAGTGAAACCTCCCCCTTAAACTAAGTTTCCTTAGTTTAAATATGAAGTATTTCCATTTCTCCCCCTTTTCGTCAATCAAACAAAAAGTATAACAATAGGCATAGACAATGACCAAGCATGGGAAATTATGTAGAAAAAAGAAGCTTTCAAGCAACATCGTAAGAGTCATACATCATAAAGAACATAAAAGATGAACTAAAACATCAACATATTTGAAAGTTATACAGCATAACAACCAAACAAATAGATTTAAATTGTCTCAAACAACAAAATGTAAACTAAACTAATTTCGAGATCATTTCCTGATATATTTTGAACATGTCCACTACCATCTCCACTATCATCATCATCATCATCATCTTCTTCTTTTTCTTCATTTTCAATTTCTTCATCTTCATCTGCACTTTCCGCATATGAGATTTCTTCATCATCTTCATTTTCTTCTTCCGCTTCATCATCATGAAGGAAAGGTTCTTCTTCCGCCATTGGAGAGGAAACATGAGACGGGTCTTGAAAATGCTTTTGCCGTCGCTCACTGTATTTTTTGGGCACTTTTGGTTGAGTACGCTTGCATTGCTTAGGATGTTGAGTAGAAGAAGCAAAACGAGAGGACTCAATAGAAAGTGAAAGTTCATGTAACTTGTGTTCCATGTAACAAATACCAAAGTTGAGATTGGTAAGATTTTGACCAATATAATTGAAGGTGTTAATCATATTGGGGTTGGTTCCAGGCACATGAGACAAATTTACCCAAGGCATTTCAGCTTCGGGAAATGGATAGGTCATAAGGGCAAATGCTGAGGATGAGTCAGGAACTTGATAAGAAGAAGATTGAGCATTTGGATCAACTTGATCTTCTTCATCATCACTTGATGATTCCTCTCTAGCAGGCTTTACTCCCATTTTCCGGAGAGTGGACCACTTGAAGTAGATCACTTTTCTAAGCGGAGTAAAGTTTGAGAGATCAATTCTACTCTTGATAAGTATATGAGATACAAGAATATTAAGAGGTAGAGCTGAAGCAAGGTAATGAGGTCTTAGGAAATGGATGAATTCCGTGTTCAAATTAACAGGAAAAGTTGTGATAATAGCATAGATTAAGGGTAAAATATCTACGAGAACTTTATGGAATCCCGAATATTTGGCCCTTAAATTCCATGCTAAAATTCTGAATAAGACTAGCAAATAAGGTCATGTTAGGTGCAACCAAAGCTTTTCCCTAACTGTTAGGGAGCAAAAGTGTTTCATGAATTTGTGAAGAAGTGAATTTTTACTTAAGGGTATTAAAGCATGACCTTCATTTGGGCATTGTGTTATGGTAGACATGAATTTTGGTGTAACTGTTACTTTTTGACCAAAAATATTCGAGGTTAAGACTAAATGACCTCTATTGTCTTGTTCTTGGAGATTTGAAAAAAAATAGACAATTAATGTTTGGATAGACTTCAAAAACATCAGCAAAAAAAGACTCATCAAAGAAGTGCATTAGATGCTATTCAGATAGACGAGTAGTGAAATTAAAAAGGTGTAATGAAAAGTCTTTCAACTCAATAGGCCTGCAATGATGAAGCTTAAGGCCCTTATACCAATCAAACTTGGACTTGGCATCCTCATTGATGCAAAATTTGTGAAATGCATCTTGAGGTGCCTTACACATACTTTTAGACTTAGGTACATCTATAGGCATACAACAAATAGAGTAGGAAAAATAATGAGAAAGCAAGAATATTTTTTTTCATGCATGCATACAAAAACACATATAATCCTGCGTGTATCGGTACTGGTCGTGAGTACTGGTACTGGTCGTGAGTACTGGTACTAGTTGGTTCCAGTTCCAACCAGAAAATAAAGCGAGAACCAGTACAGATCATGAGTACCAGTACCTGCTGTCAACAGCAAGCTCTGCTGCACCCAGCAAGTACCGGTACCGTTGATGGGTATCGGTACCAGTTGGTACCTGATGAAAAATGTTATGCAGCAGCAGGTAGTGTTTGTGGAATAAGAAAAGAAGCTTTAGGAAGAGCAAGATTTACTAAGAGAAGAAGAGAATACATTAAATCCTTGAGTAGAGACTTGGAGGAGATGATCCTTCTTTCTAGCTAGGGTTTGGAGGAGCCCTTAAGGAGAATGTGAACTAGGGTTGAAGAGTGCAAAATGAGGCAAGTATTTGCACTTGCCCTCTTTTATATGGGATGGGTCATGTGCAAGTCACATGACCACTTATGTGGTTGAGAAAAATGCAAATGAACAACCTAGGTATTGAAGAATAATGTAATCAATACCCTAAGTAAAGCAACCATATTACAAACAATACCCTGATATTTCCAGACATATGAAAATATTACAGCATACCCCCTTTTAGCAAAAGTGGCTAAATTGCAGTTAGGCCCTTAGGGATTTTTATAATTACAAACAAGTTATAAGGCAATCAATATTTTAATTTTGAATTTCTTTAATTGTACAAAGCCCCAATTTTCTTCTTATAAAGTAGAATCTCTACTACAAGAGGTTTTGTAAAAATATCTGCCAATTGGTTTTGTGTATCTATGAATTCTAACTAAATGGCACCTTGTTTGTCGCTCGTGAAATGCATTTAGAAAGATCAGATATTATCGTCGTAGTGTGAATCACGACGGAACAAATATATTTATAAAATCGGGAGTATCGGGTCGTTTGCAAGGAGGCAATCATGATTTTTTGTATGGAGGCTTTTCAGAAAACTCACTTTAAACATATATATATATGTATATATGTATTGAGTAGATATGCATAATATCATAATTTTATTATATTCAGAAATAGTTTTTCAAAATAGAATTTGCTACGCTAAATAGAGAGAGAGAGAAGGCAGATAGATGACGATGCTGCTTATGGGATTCTTGTGTGAAGCACGGCAGCACTTCAGATCCAGAGTGTCGAGATGAAGGGCGGAGTAGAGTTGCAGAGAGACTGGTCTAAAGAAAGGGGGAAGAGAGAGATAGCAGGAGTTGTCTGAGAAGGAAGAGATTTCCTTCTAGGGGGCCCAGGGCCTTCTTTTATAGCTTTTGAGGGTCAAGATGGGCATTTAAGCCCCCAAAACCATGCAACCTTTTGGTGATTAGATTTGTTGATTGAGAGATCAACTGCTCTGATCTGGCCTCAAAACAACCTTCCACGCGCCTTCTATGCTCTGGGCACAAGAGATGTTGACAAGTGGCACGCCCGCAGTCTTCGGATCGCAATCACACGACTCTGCTTCCTCTTCGTGCACACCCAAAGCTTCTTCAATTTCCGCACGCACCCGCATGTCTCAATCGAGCGCCTTATTCTCGGTCATTTGATCTTACAATCGGATGGCTCGGATTCGCGCCTGCACCGCCTCTCTCTCTCCTCACACGTGCTTCGCAATCAAATTTCGTGCACCTTCACCTCAATCGTTCGATCTTACGATTGGACGACTTAAATGCACGCCTGCAGCGCCTTCGTTGAAGGCGTGTGTGATTACGCATTCCAACCGTGCATTCATTCACGCGTTCTCCGCGAACCCCTCTATTTATGCCACACGGACGCTCCCTCACCATGCGATCATCATCAGACAGTCAATAGCACCCATGCCTCCACCGCTTCTTCAATTTCCTTGAAGCACGAATCAAGAGTGCACTCCTCGCTCACATGCATGGGCGCTAACCGTTGTGCTACTCTTGTGATGCGTTTCCAAATTGTACGCAGCCGCTATCGGCTATTGAATAAAGATCCAATAGTTGATCTTTATTCCTCATCGATAGAGCGCGAGCGTGATGGTGACGTGGCATGCTCGCAATCGTTGGATGGCGATCCAATAGCCCACAGCGCATGGGGAAGTCTTCTTCAGGGGTGGGGTGGTGACGTTGGGTGGCTGCGATGGCAACACGTGGCACCATTGTGGCCGTCCATCTCCTTTTCTTTATAAATGATCATGTAGACCTCCAATCAAGATGATTTTTGTGCTGTTGGACTGCAATCGTTGATCTGGATCCATTCGTGTGGTTGGATTTTTCATCTGAGACTTGGATCTTTATCATCTGGCTCCATGGCCTCTGTTCTTCTATGAACTGCACAAGATGCTATAATTGTTTGATCGAAACAATTTTAGGAGAGTTGGGCTCCCATCGTCATCCTGATCAGATCTATATGGTTTGATCTGTCATCCGTAGCTTCAATTCATGTACAATTAATTTCATCTCTCATTTAGTGCATAAAATGACAATATTATCTGTACAACTAACAAACTAATTATTATGCGAATTATGACACTTAAGCATGCATTGTTCCTAAGTTATGCTAGAATCTAACTTAATTCACATGATTTAGGTTGCATGATTGCTGAGCAATCACACCTTGAAGCACATTATCTCTAAGAAAATGATGTCGAACATTTATGTGCTTGGTACGTGAATGATGTATCAGATTTTTAGATAATTTAATTGCGCTTGTACAATCACATAAAATTTTAGATTGCGCAAAAAATAATCCAAAATCGGACAATGTCTATCTCATCCAAATGACCTGAGAGCAAGCAAGTAAAGAGCAATATACTCTGCTTCGGTCGTAGAAAGTGAAACACGTCTGTTTCTTAGAGAACCATGAGACCAAAGATTCTCCAATAAAATGACAAGTGCCCCTAGTGCTCTTTCGGTCTATCCAACTCCTTGCATAATCTACATCACTATAGGATAATAAGTCTAAGGTCTCTGCTTTAGGATAAAAGAGACCAAGATCTCTTGTGCTATTTAGATACCTAAATATTCTTTTTACTGCATTTAAATGAGATTCCTTGGGTTTGGATTGAAATCTCGCACATAAACATGTAGCAAAAGGAATATCAGGTCTAGAGGCTGTAAGATATAGTAGTGAACCTATCATACCCCTGTATTTCTTTTCATCTACCTTCTTGCTGGATAAATCTTCACCAAGAGAAGTAGATTGAGCAATTGGAGTCTCTTTTCCATTTACATTATCAAAGTCAAACTTCTTGAGAATTTCAAGAACATACTTTGTTTGACTAATGTAGATACCTGTATCTAATTGTTGGATTTGGAGGCTTAAAAAGAATCTGAGTTCACCCATCATACTCATTTCGAACTCAGTTTTCATAGTCTCACAAAAGTGGTAACACAGGGACTCCTTGGTTGATCCAAATATAATATTGTTGACGTATATTTGAACCAACAGGATATCATTTCCTTCTTCCTTTACAAAAAGAATGGAATCAACAGCTCCAATTCGATATCCATGCAGGACTTAAGTCAATCATACCAGGCTCTAGGAGCTTGTTTAAGTCCATATAACACCTTATTGAGCTTGAATACATGCTCTGGGTGTGCTGGGTCCTCAAACCCGGGAGGCTGATAAACATAAACTTCTTCCTTAATATAGCCATTAAGAAAAGTGCTCTTGACATCCATTTGAAATAGCTTGAAGCTCTTTTCCCTTGCAAAGGCAAGTACCATCCAAATGGACTCCAAGCGAACAATAGGAGCAAATGTCTCATGTTCGTCGCTAGAAATGGGGTTTTAAATCATTGCGTTGCAGTATAGTCAAAATCTCGCGAAAAACAGATAAAATTTATACTCAAAAAGTACGAGGTCATTCGCTGGGAGCAAGTAGGAATTCGATTCTTAAGATTGCAATTTTAAACAACAAAGATAAGAAATTATGATCAGAAATTGATTCAGAATAATGTGGCAATAATATCAAGTGTCAAATTGTAAAAAGCATGTAGTAAAATGGTAATTTGAATCACCAATTACTCCCTACAATAATATCAAATGGAACTCAATAGCTATGTAAAAATCAACTCAAATCAAACATCTGATTTAATGATCAAATGTCTTAAACATCTGATGAACAGTGATCTCTCTTCTGATTTACTTCTTCTCTTTCTCTGTAATTGTCTCTCTTTCTCTTCTTTTTCTTCTCTGCTTCTGCCTTTGATTTCTTTCTTCCTTCCTTTGGTTTTTGTCTCTTCTTTTCTCTTCTTTCACGGTCCAAGCCTTCTTCCTTCACCTTCCTTTCTTCTCCTCTTCTTCACGCAAAGGGGGAAAGGGTCTTCAGATTTGGCTAAGTGTCAGCCACTTCTCCAGAGAGCAAAACCCCCTAGCCCCTGCACGTTGTCTCTCTTTCTCTCTCTGGGTTACGCTATCCCAGAGCCTTCCACAGTACCGGGTATATAGGTAATTGGATCTAGAGTGCACCCGAGTCCAAGGCTGCGGGCATGGGTCGTAACCGAGGAGTGTTTGCTAGGCGGGTAGTCGGGTGCACCAAGTCCGCAGGGGCAGTGTCGCAGATGAGGCACGTGAGGGGTGTGAGGGACCTCACCCCTTGTGTCTGAGGCGATAAGGCTGTAGCAGTTTTGAATCTTATGCGACTTCTCCTGCTCCAAAACCCACGATGTGGGACAATCCGTCCCCCTTTTTCTTTGCGCAGAACACGCAGCAGCAAGTGGAGATGATTTCACTCAATTAGATGGCTATAGATAATGGAGGCCTCAATCAAAGACCTGGGATGATTCCTGAGATGTAGCTTCATCCCCTGGAGGTGGCGCCTGGAACAGTAGGTGCTGAAGAGAGCTTCAAAGCAAGCTCGAAGCTCTGCGGTAATGGCATAGGTGGGGTGATACCTGAAAATAGCAATAAGGCCTTTCGGCCGCGTCAGAAAGCTCAGGGAGTATAGCCGGACCACGGCGAGTGCATGTGTGATGAGTGTTGACAGACGTAGAAAATGAAGGTGGAGGTGGGTGTGTTCGGTGGAGAATTTGGGCAAGTAATCCCCTCAATTTCTTGAGGGGTTTTATTTGCGTGGATACGACGGAGGTGTGGGAGGTGGTAGCAGCTCATTTGGGCGTGTGTGGTGGCTGTTAGGGCTCGCCGGAGGTCTGTCGGCGAGTTCGAAGATGGAGTTGCAGAGGGCGTTGACTAGGTTGAATCGGAGTGTTGAGGGTACTGTCATGATGAAGGGAAGCTGAGGAGTTGATTGAGAGGGGTAGCGGACGACACGGAGCGGAGATGGCACCGGTTGCAGTATAGCCGACACCGAAGAAGGAAGGAGCTCCGGTAGGTAGGAAACGATGACGAGGACAGGGGAGAGGCTCCTGCTGGTATGTCTAGGAGAGGAGGAATGAGAGGAATGAGTCTCCATCACCGGTATTGCGAACGGAGGAAGAACAGAGTCGGAGGTCGCCGGACGTCGAGGAGTGCTTCGGCCAAGAAAGAAGAGAAGAATTAGATGTGTTCTAGGCCGAATTCGAGCGTGAGAAGTCCGTTGTGCCCCGGGGATTCTTTTATAGGTCACCAAAAGGCGAACGGAGCTTAAGAATCAAGCTTTCAAGCTTGGAGAGCTTCATCAGAGATAGAAACCCAAATTTCAATTGATTCGCATGGCACTTTGGGCAAGACTTGGAGCCCAAGATGTGTCTCAAATTGAAGGCAACTTCGTCAAGAATCTGAGTATCTATTTTAGAACTGATTGATTGAGAATCGAGCAAGAAATTCTCTCTCGATCTCAATGGTGAAGCGCAAGGTTGCCTTTAATGGCACCATGGACCTTTTTGCAAAGATGATGAAGTTGGGGGCTTTTTCGTAAGAATTTTGAAAGTTAAGTGCATATGTGTGATCAAACAGGACCAAGTTGCAAACTAGGTTAAAACATTCTCAGATTGAGCCCAAATTTTGGTACAAATCTAATTTGAACCTAAGGAATCCAATGGTGAAGTTGGATTTTTATTTTGGCCACATTTGACTAGATAATTTATGCAAAAACCTAAATTATGGTAAATGTCAGTCTGAGACTCTATTTTGGGTCAAGATGGGTTCTAATGGTCAAATTAAAGGTATCAAACCCTAGAGAATATTTTTCTATAAATTTTAGAGGATTTAGGTGAATTTTATCTTAACCAGAACCTCCCTTAATTAAGTGGGTCTGTTTTTAGGGTTTCAAAAGTCATTTAATTCTCAAAACACACGTAAACCTTTTTCTGTCTATTCTAATCCACTTGTTAGACTTTTAAGACCATTTGACCCTTAATTAACCCCTGAGAAAACCCGTGATTGTACTGCATTCATGATATGTTGGTAAAATTACAGTTTTAACCATAGTTTCTTGTCTTTCTCTCAGAATGATTATGCAATGAATTACAGTCCTCTGGCAGTTATGTAGGAGCATTTACTAACTTAATCAAATCAAATTGAGCTAGTTATGGCTCATGATGGTGTTCCCATCATACCCCCATGCCTAGCTTTTACCAGTCCCTTAGCAAAATCTCTTGGAACTAACTTAAATTATAGACCATGCCTTTTTATGCTCAGAACTCTAATGTGTGCTTTCTTGTGTAGATTAGATCAGAATGCTGATAATAGGCCAAGAGGTACTCAAGTACCAACCAAGATCAAGACCTGACCAACTCTAGCCTCAATCCACCGCGAAGGTTTCTAAGGCCCACAAGAACTAACCTAAGGTTCGTTGAACTCCGCGATTAAAGCATCCGTGCTTGTAACATGTTTTAGCCTAAGTTCAGTTTGCAGTGCGTTTTTGTAAGAGAGAAGAATTTTTTCTTTATTTTTGGAGAGTTTTCTCTTTCTTTTCTTTTTATTTCTAGCTTCAGATTGGCTTTACAACACGGTCTGTATTGGATTCCTAGTTCCCATTATCAATCCTCGCAGGGTCCCTGGCAATCGATGCTTCGAGATAGCACCGCCCATGACAACCCCCAGAACCCTGGCTTTCGAGATTTCGGGATAATCCCACCCATGGTGTTCTATAGATACATTCAGACCCTGGCAATCAACATTTCGTGATAATGCCGCCTATGACATCTGAACCAGCACAAGGTGCTTATATGCCCCTGGTAGGATATTTAGATATCCTGGGAGACAAGCACCGAGGAGACGATATGTTATTACGCATCTTCAAGAGGAATTTCCCACCTCTCCGCGTCGGGAACTCTTTCAAATCAACTTATGTTGATCAGCCGCTCCTAATCTACGTAACTTTTTCTCAAAACAAATTTAACGCATTTGCATGATTTTGATAATTAAGCGCACTAAACCAGACTGTGTGTAGATTATGGTGCTTAGGTTACTAAGTCCCGCAAACCAGAGGTCAGTTAGCAAGATCGAATAATCCCTAAGCCTTAGACTTAAACTTAAGCTTCGCATTTTCCCCAACCTCTTGAGGACTATCCAGATCTTAACGGATACTTGAATTTTTAACCTAAAATCACAGCCCAAGAGGCCTAAGATCAGCGTTCATACTAATCTTCTTTTTGTCCCTTAACACTTTTTATCTTTCATTTTCTTTCTTTTTGATTTGGTTTAGAACTAAGTCGATTGATTAATCTTTTACTAATGACTATCTCTTTTTTTCTTTTCAAATTATGCTCATTTTTGACATTTATATCACCTCCCCTTTTCCTCAAAAATGATATGCAATTAATTCACTCAAATTTCCTCCATTTTTTTTGTTCTTTTTCAATTTTCTATTTTTTTGGTTTTTTGGAATATATATTTTTGTGTGAGAACCCTTCTGAACTTTGATCTTGGTATGTTTGCACTTTACCACCCCTCATGCCTAAGTTTTGCAATATCCTCATTGTAAATGGAGGGTGTGAAACAGTTTGGGGTTCAGGCATTAGAACAGGATTATCGGGTGGGCGAACGGGTCGGGATGACTGTTGCGAATGATTTCAAGCCCTGGTACGAGTACCAAAGGTGGGATCGACTATTCTAAAACTAAACTCAGAGTGCAATAGATGTGAAGTACAAAAGGATAATCAGAAGGATCTCGGGTTTTTGGAATGATGGGTTGCTTCCCGTTAAGCGCTAAATTCAACACCTTCAGCCGAGCGGAAAATGGTATGAGTGGTGAAATTAGATGAATTTTGTAGAACAAGCACCTTGATCAAAAGCCTGGTTGGTCCAACCAGGTGCTTGTTCAGATCAATAGGCTGATGATGTAGCCCAAACCCAATAAATCTGGCAGGTTGATCTATGTGGATCAAGAGATACGGTACCCACCAAATGCTATGGAGTTCAAAAGGATATGGAAGTGTATAGCTAGGATTTGGCTAAGTCTAATCAGCCTGATCAAAGTAGGGATCCTCAAATGAAAAAGAATCAGTGGAGGATGTGAGATCCCTACGAAGGTGATTAGAGAAGGATGGGACGTGATTTGTAGTCTAATCGATGTCCGAAACCCAATTGGAATGCAGAGAAGAATCATATGCTACCGGATCATCGAAAGGGGAGTCAGAGTAAAAATTGAGTCCGATTGCAGGTCGGGGTTGAAAATGGGTTTGGGAAGGCTTTGTATATGCTGTAGAAGAGGTGCTTTCTTTCAAATCATTGACCTCAGTGTCAGAATCAAAAGACAGGTCGTAGTTTCCGAGGTCGTAAATTGGCTCATAGCCTTCAGGAAACAACAATTCTCTGAAATCAGAGTAACATTCAAAATCGTCGAAGAACTTGTGAGAATCATGTCTTGAATCTGATTCAAGATCAGAGGTTCCACCACAGAATAAATCAAAAGATGTAGAATCAGCAACCTAGCTTGGATCTGGCCTATTCTCAGATTTCGAGCTCAAAAAGGTGTCCCTATTAGGTTTAGGCTTGGGTTCTTGGCTTGTATGGAAGACCCAATCAAATCCCAATTCTTCCAACTCCTCGGTTTCTCTATCGTGGATCAGCGTGACTTCCAAAAAATTAATGTGTTTCTGAAGATGTTGGAGAGGTGCATTTTATCAAATACAGGCCCAGAATCATAATTCAAATTCAAACTCTAATTTTCATCACACGAGGCCTTGTAATCATCCCAAGAAGGCTCAGATCCAGATTCTAGGTTAAGGGTATAGGTTGGATCACTAGAATCTAGGTTGGGCTCTACAGGGATGTCAGAATTGCTCTGGAGAGTCACCTTATCAGCATAAGAGACAGAATTTATACCCTCGAGAAGTTCTGATTCAATCTTAGTACCGCAGGTGTTTAGAAAATCTAAGCTTGGTGAACCAGGTGCTTGGTTTTCTAAGGCTAGCTCAAAATCGTGATCACCTGCAATTGGATCCTCCCAACCCATCTCAAGATCAGGAGTATCAATTTGTACATATGTTGGATCATCAAGCCCGGGATTTGTTGATCACTAGTCTCATTCCAAGATGTTTTGTTAGTTTCCAATGGGTATTTTTGATCAATTGTTATATATAACTTATTTAGCAATTCTCCCCACTCTTTTAGAAATTTCTGGAATTTTTCTAAAAGTGAAGGGTTTGACCAAAATTGCAGTCTTTGTTGTGTAATTTCACCAATTCACTGTGTTCTACTAATAGGTGATTCCGGGTTGAACCGTGTTTCATCTATGTCCATATTATCCTTACACAGTTCATGATGATTTCTGTTATTTTTGCAAATCCTTCCTGAATGTCCCTTGCATAATATTCTCCATGGTTTCTATAGGCATTCTCAAGTATCTTTTCTTTCAAACTCATTTGGGATTCAGGTTTCCTAAATAATCTTCCTACATAGCCAGGCTGCACTTTGAATGGAATCAAAATGTAGAATAAAAACTCAGGTTGGATTGAAGTTGATCAGATCTGAAAGAGATTCCCAAGAAAATCTGTGCTCTAATAGAAGGGATGAGGGACTGGATGTGATATTGACCCAATCAAGGCACCCAAAGAATTTTCGATGACTAAGGCAATTTCGAGGTGGATGATATCTCTGAATCAGAAATTCGCACACCCGAGAAATACCTGCACAGCCAGGAGGGAGAGCCCGGCAAAGACCCCTACACAGTAGAGCGTCCCCACGGGTTACAGGGTTTCCCCTACCTGACCTTCCTTGTCACGAGGGTCCAGGTAGACTGGAATGTACAAACTTAAGTCCTTAAGTCTACCAATTTTATGTCCTAATTTGTTCCTTGAGTTTCACTTGATTAAATTTTAATTTGACTTGTGACCTAAGTTTGAGGTTGGTTGGCCTACAATGTAGACCAACTTCACTTGACTTGCCCTAAAGATGGTAGAATAAGATCTAGGTCAAGACCTAGAATCACCCTGATTTGACTCTCAGGTTATTAGGTCTAAGTATTTTAGGGTTCAAGTGAATTTAGAGCCTGATTTTAGGGTTTTTGTTTATTAGATCTTTTCAACCAAAGGTTTGGGTAGCACACAAATGCAGGTGGGTTTGTTTCCTTTTATGCAGGCAAGTGTAAACTTAGCACTCCAATCCCTAATTGACTCTATTTCCAAGTCCAATTGATCTTGACATATTCACCTTGGGCTTCAAGCAAGAAGTGTGTTAGATCAAAAGTGATTAGAAATTAAGCATCGTCCCTAATAGGCACAAGCAATTTAGGGTAGGATTTCTAAACAGAATCGCTTTAACTCAATGAGATTTGAAAATTTTCACAAATTAGGAAACTTGGCCTTTAAATGATAATTACTATGAAATAAGGTAGGTAATTCTTAATTAATTGTTTCCTCTTTTTGTCTTCCCAATATTAGGAGGATGATTAGGGAAGAATAGAGAAGTTACCTGTCCTGGAGTGGTTGATTTGCGCGGAAGATCTCCCCGTGAAGTACCTCGCAAAATCACAAGAAAGCAAATGGGGCAAATCAGTGCTCAAATATAATCAAATGATGCAGAGAACAGTGGCAAATTGCACATTGCTCCCCGACAACGGTGCCAAAATCTTCTTCGCTCTAAAATCGGATTTTAAATCATTGTGTTGCAGTATAGTCGAAATCTTGCGAAAAACAAATAAAATTTATACTCGAAAAGTTCGAGATCGTTCACTGGGAGCAAGTAGGAATTCAATTCTCAATATTGCAATTTTAAACAACAGAGATAAGAAATTATGATCAGAAATTGATTCAGAATAATGTGGTAATAATATCAAGTGTCAAATTGCAAAAAGAATGGAGTAAAATGGTGATTTGAATCACCAATTACTCCCTACAATAATATCAAATGGAACTCAATAGCTATGTAGAAATCAACTCATATCAAACATCTGATTTAATGATCAGATGTCTTAAACGTCTAATGAACAGTGACCTCTCTTCTGATTTACTTCTCTTTCTTTGTACTTGTCTCTCTTTCTTTTCTTTTTCTTCTCTGCTTCTACCTTTGATTTTCTTCTTCCTTCCTTTGGTTTTTGTCTCTTCTTCTCCTCTTCTTTCACAGTCCAGGCCTTCTTCCTTCCCCTTCCTTTCTTCTCCTCTTCTTCACATAGAGGGGGAAAGGGTCCTCAGATTTTACTAAGTGTCAGCCACTTCTCCAGAGAGAAAAACTTCCTAACCACCGCACTCTCTCTCTCTGAGTCATGCTCTCCTAGAGCCTTCCACAGTATCGGGTATACAGGTAATCTGATCTAGAGCGCACTCGGGTCTAGGGCTGCGGGCGTGGGTCACAACCGAGGAGTCTTTGGCTAGGCGGGAAGTCAGGTGCACTAGGTTCGCGGGGGCAGTGTCGTAGACGAGGCACGTGAGGGGTGTGAGGGACCTCACCCCTTGTGTCTGAGGCGATAAGGTTGTAGTAGTTTTGAATCTTATGCAACTTCTCCTGCTCCAAAACCCACAATGTGGGACTATCTGTCCCCCTTTTTCTTCGCGCAGAACACGCAGCAGCAGGTGGAGATGGTTTCACTCAATTAGATGGTTGCAGATGATGGAGGCCTTAATCAAAGACCTGGGATGATTCCTGAGATGTAGCTGCATCCCCTGGAGGTAGTGCCTGGAATAGTAGGTGCTAAAGAGAGCTTCAAAGAAAGCTCGAAGCTCAGCGGTAATGGCAGAGGTGGGGTGATACCAGAAAACAGCAGTAAGGCCTTTTGGCCGCGTCAGAAAGCTCAGGGAGTATTGCCGGACCACAGCGAGTGCAACGGTGGTGGTTACGTGGCGTGTGCGTGTGTGGTGAGTGCTGGCGGACGTAGAAAATGAAGGTGGAGGTGGGTGTGTTCGGTGGAGAATTTGGGCAAGGAATCCCCTTAATTTCTTGAGGGGTTTTACTCGCATGGATATGGCGGAGGTGTGGAAGGTGGTAGCAGCTCATTTGGGCGTGTGTGGTGGCTGCTAGGGCTCACCAGATGTCTACCGGCGAGTTGGAAGATGGAGTTGCGGAGGGCGTCGACGAGGTTGAATCAGAGTGTTGAGGGTACTGTCGTGATGAGGGGAAGCTGAGTTGATTGAGAGGGGTAGTGGACGACAAGGAGCGGAGATGGTGCTGGTTACGGTATAGCCGACGCCAGAGAAGGAGCTTCGGTAGGTAGGAAACTGCGACGAGGACAAAAGAGAGGCTTCTGCTAATACGACTAGGAGCAAAGGAATGAGAGGAATGAGGCTCCGTCACCGGTATTGCGAACGGAGGAAGAACAAAGTCGGAGGTCGCCTGACGTCGAGGAGCGCTTTGGCCAAGAATGAAGAGCAGAATTAGAGGTGTTCTAGGCCCAATTCGAGCGTGAGAAGTCCGTTGTGCCCGAGGGTTCTTTTATAGGTCATCAGAAGGCGAACGGAGCTTGAGAATCAAGCTTTCAAGCTTGGAAAGCTTCGCTGAAGACAGAAACCCAAATTTCAATTAATTCGCATGGCACTTTAGGCAAGACTTAGAGCCCAAGATGTGACTCAAATGGAAGGCAACTTCGTTAAGAATCTGAGTATCTATTTTGGGACTGATTGATTGAGAATCGAGCGAGAAATTCCTGCTCGATCTCAATGGTGAAGCTCAGGGTTGCCTTTAATGGTGCCAGGGACCCTTTTGCAAAGATGATGAAGAAGTTGGGGGCCTTTTTGTAAGGGTTTTGAAAGTTAAGGGCATATGTGTGATCAGACATGACTAAGTTGCAAACTAGGTCAAGACATTCTCAAATTGGGCTTAAATTTTGATACAAACCTAATTTGGGCCTAAGGAATCCAATGGTGAAGTTGGCTTTTGGTTTTGACCATGTTTGACTGGATAATTTATGCAAAAACCTAAATTATGGCAAATGTCAGTCTGAGACCCTGTTTTTGGTCAAGATGGGTTCTGATGGACAAATTAAAGGTACCAAACCCTAGATAATATTTTTCTATGAATTTTAGAGAGTTTAGGTGAATTTTATCCTAATCAGAACCTCAGTTAATTAAGTGGATCTATTTTTAGGGTTTCAGAAATCATTTAATTCTCAAAACACGCATAAACCCTTTTCTGTCTGTTCTGACCTACTTGTTAGACTTTTAAGACCATTTAAGCCTTAATTAACCCCTTAGAAAACCCGTGATTGTACTGCATTCATGATATGATGGTAAAATTACAGTTTTAACCCTAGTTTCTTATCTCTCTCAGAATGATTATGCAATGAATTACAGTCCTCTAGCGGTTATGTAGGATCATTTACTGACTTAACCAGATCAAATTGAGCTAGTTATGGCTCATGATGGTTTTCCCATCATCTCATCAAAGTCAATTCCCTCCTATTGGTTATAGCCTTGAGCTACGAGTCTGGCCTTATTCTTGATCAGTGTACCAGATTCATCCAATTTATTTCGAAACAGCCACTTGGTTCCTATAATGGAATTACCCTCAGGAGAGGGTACCAAGTCCCATACATTGTTCCTTGTAAATTGGAGTAGCTCCTCCTGCATAGCTACAACACAAGACTCATCCTTTAATGCCTCATCAACTTTCTTGGGTTTAAGTTGAGAAACAACAGCATTAAGGACAAAGTCAGCCCTAAAATGAGATCAGGTGTTTAGACCTTGTTCAATATCACCTATAATTTGATCTTGAGGGTGATCCTTATGGTGTACCCATTCTTTTGGAAGATCATGTACATTTCGTGTATCTTCCATTTTTGATACATCGGTGAAGGGGATATCCTCATCATCAGACTCTAGTTGATTTAGTTTTGGTTCTCCTAAAGTTGTTTCATCAAATGAAACATGCAGGGACTCCTCTACAATAAAAGTCCTTTTGTTAAAGACTAGATAAGCTTTACTTCTAGTTAAATAGCCAATAAAGATGCCTTCATCACCTTTAACATCAAACTTACCAAGTAGATCTCAGGTGTTTAATAAATAACATCGACTTCCAAACACCCTAAAATATGAAATCCTAGAAGACTTCTCACAATATAGCTTATATGGAGTTTTCTTAATAATAAGCCTTAAAAGAGTTCTATTAAAAATATAACATGTCGTATTAAGGGCTTCAGCCCAGAAATATTTTTAAAGCCCAAACTCCAAGAGCAAAGTTCGAACGCGTTCCTGTAGAGTGAGATTCTTACGATCTACAACACCATTTTGAGATGGTGCCCGAGGAAATGAAAATTCATGGGATATGCTAAAATTGACACAAAAACTTGAAATTTTTTAATTTTCAAATCAATCCCCATGATCAGTCATAAGTCTAAGAATTGAAGATGATTTTTCCTTTTAAAGTCTTCGAGCAAGACTTAGAAATGAATCAAATGAGTCATCCTTATGTTTCAAGAAGATGACCCAAGTGAACCTTGAGAAGTCATCAACAATAACTAAGCAAAATTTTGATCAATTTAGGCTCTCAAATCGTGTTGGCCCAAATAGATTAAGGTGTAACTCTAAAGGATGTGTAGTTGAAACTAAGTCTTTTGGTTTAAAAGAAGCTTTGTGTATTTTTCCGAGTTCACAAGATTTACACAATGCATCTTTTTTATAAGTTAGTTTGGGTAGGCCCCTTACTAACTCATTTTTTGCTAGCTTATTTAAGTGTTTGTGATTTATGTGACCCAGCCTATGGTGCCATAAATCTACTCCAACATGAGTGGCAAGCAGACATTTCACAAATTTCTCTTGTGAAAAATCCAGCTCAACTTAGCTGAGTCTAGCTCATCTCAGCTCCCATCAATTCACTGGGAGCTCTAGCTAGCTTAGCTGAGTTGACTGCAGTTCACCTCAGCTTAGGACTAGCTACATCCAGCTCTACTCAACTCCAGCCAGCTGAAGATGACTTCATCTTAACTCAAGAAGCTCAAGTCCAGCTCCCGGGGACTCAACTTAGCTCAACTTAGTTGAGCTAAGCTACCTTAGCTACCTCAACTAATAAGATCATCCCTGGGAACACCAAACCTAGCTTACCTCAACTCCTTTTCGCAGAAGCCAGCTTACTTTAGCTTGGCTTAGCAGCTAGCAAAGAACTAGAAAGCTAAGCCAGCTAAAGTAGCTCCATGCCACCCTCTTCAACAGCTGCCAACTCCAATTCAGCTCCAAACTTCTTCTGTCCAGCTCCTCTCCTCAAACCCTAGCTCCCATTACCTCCTCCTCTACTCCATTACTAGCTAAGGTAGCTTAGCTTAGCTTAGCTAGGCTCCAGCTTTCTTGGCATTTACCACCTTAAAACCTCACTTAACCAACTCCACCAATTAACTCCACCTAAGCTCCACATAAGCTAACCCAACTTCCAACTCACCTTAGCGCCAACTTAGGCTACCCACTACCTCCAAAAGCCACCAAAAAGTGGCACCAAAACCACCTATAACTACCCTTGTTTTGGCACCAAAAACTCCCTCCAAAAATCCCTACATCTCATCCCTACACCTACCCTTTGAACCACATCTAGCCATCCACCTAACCCCCCTTCTAGAAGCATTCATGGTGGCACTAAAATCAAGGCACCTCTCCATGGTTGGTGCCACCTTTAGGTGCCTCTCCACCACCATAACCACCACCTTCACATCCCCCCACTTGGTGCCAACCATCCTCCACCATAAGATCACCTAACCACCTCCTTAAAGTCATCCTAGCCCTACACTTCATCTCCACACCAACCACCACCTTCCACCTCTATAAAAACTCATCACCTACCACCAAAAAAATTATCCTCCATTAGTATATTTTCTACCCTATATCCACCTACATCTCACAGCCAAGAAGAAGGAGAGAAGAAGATTAAGGGGGCATCCTACCCGCCCCCTTGGTGCCTTCTTCCCCTTCTCTCTTCTTCTTGTGCCACGCCAAGGAGGAGGAGCATTCCACTAGGAGGATGGCCAGGCAATTGGAGGAGGAAGGGTGGTGCACATCCACCCTTGGGAGAAGCATAGGCTCTTCTTCCCCCTTTAGGGCTTGCCTTGGGGGACATCATCTTGGCAGAGCTTTGCAAGGAAGGAGTTGGAAAGCCCCTTCTCAAGCCCAGGAACCACTGAGCTTGAAGGAAGGACCTCTCATCTTCACCATCATTACAGGAGGATTGGTGTTTTTGTCATTTTTTGTAGTTTTTCTAGTAGTAGAAAGCATTCCTCTACTAGAGTTCTCGTGTAAACAATCTTCCTTATTAAATCAAGTTGCTTTCTTTATAATTCTTTTGTCGCATTTGTTTTCTCTCTCTAGCACTCTTTACTCCCTCTCCCTAATTACTCTAGGCCTCCACGTGCCTAGGGTGAGCTTAGGGGGGAGGAATTAATTGTCACTTAGGTTTTAGCTTAGTGATTGTAGGTGTTAGTTGCCTTCTCGCCAACTCGCGTATTCGCTGTTATTTCAAAACATAAAAAAATATAAATTTAAAAATACCAAAAAGAAAGTTGATTTCCATTTCCAAGCAAGAGATTTGATTTTGCAACATATTGCCTCCTTGGACAACCCTAGATACCCCACTATTTAGGTTTAAAAATTTAAAAGCGTTTGTGATTTAGCGTGTTACAATGATTTGAAACCCTAATTACAAATCACGTGTATTTTCGCAATATGTTTCCCTCACTTGGGTACTCCACTACCTAAGTCTCCCGACTTAGGATTTTTAACCTGATTCCCTCAACTTGAAGGGAATCAATTTACTATAAATCGAGGCAATTAATAGGTTACCTCAACCAAATTACAAGATCAGATAAATGCAGAAAATTATAGGTGTAAGCAAGAAACAAATTAGCTTACAACTTAATTCCTAAGTCTCCAAAAAGAATTAGCTTAAAAGATATTTGATATATCAATCTAGAGAAAAACACTAAAACATAAAAAATGATTTTACGAGGAAGAGCAGATTCGCCAAAAGATCTTGTTGCAAGATGAGGATCTTCTTGAAACAAAGATGCAACAAGCCTATCACCCTTGCAACTACAAATGAGAAATGTAAAATCTAGAGCAAGGAGAATTTTTATACTTGTGTTGTGTGCAAATGACACACAAAAGGTGTTTTTATAAGCCACTAAACACCTCCCCTACGATTACCAGCCGTTGGGGGTAAAATGCGAAGATTAGAGATAGGATTAATTGCTGAATAGTCGATCAGATCAAGCACAACGGTTAGTTGAGACCGGTACTCATCATAAGTACCGATACTTGTGACTTACAGGTTTGAGTCAAGTTAAAAACTGTGACCTACATGTATCGGTACTTGTAAGGTCCAGATACTACCCCTATCTACAAACTGTGAGCACATGGTACCGGTACTCATCATGAGTACCGGTAGTTGTTCATAGTTTGGGACTAGGACCCAAACCTGTGCCTTGCATGTAGCGGTACTTATGAATAATAGCGGTACTTGCAACAAGTACCTTGAATAAATTCTATTAAACAATCTTGGTGCTATTTGAACACAAATACACGATTAATATATCAAAGAAAAGATTTTGATTTTTCAAACGAATGATTGGACGTGAGTTTGATACCTAATTCTCTATTTTGATTTTAACTCCTAAATCAATTTTTCTTGTTAAGAGACATACAAAAATCTAAATTACAGCACATAAAACAATCTTCATTCTTCATGTCATCCACATTTCTTCCTTGTTATCATCCATACTTCTTAAATCATGTAATTTCTTGTAAATAACACTTTATAAACTCATTAGATTTAAAATAGTTTTGTTAATACCAAAACATAAAAGAGAAGTGAAACTAGGTTCCAACAAAAATGACTTCCATAGCCCATCCTCTTCTGTCAACAATCTCCAACCCATTTTCATGAGATAGGTAAGATTCATATAGTAAGGTTTTCTAAATCCCAAACCACCAAAGTGCTTCGGAAGAGCAATCAAAGACCAGGTCTTGTTGCATATATATATGCTGCTTGCCATCAAAGAACCCCCACCAGAAATCATGCACAATTTTTTCAATGACTGCACATAAGTTTTTAGAAAGGAATCTTCCCTACCAGATTGGTGAACATTAAATAATGTGGAATAGCCAACAAGGAATTTTGAATTAGCACTTCGCTACTAAATTGAGAAAGGAATCTTCCTTTCTAACCTGAGAGCTTCTTTTGACACTTGGATAGCACCAAATTCGTTGATGTCCAACCAAAGGGAAGATGACTGAAATGGAGGTCTTGGATGTCCAAATCACTAGTTAGACGTCCAATGAGAGTGACAGATCAAGGATAAAGTGTTGAAACTAATCCTAAAGCTTGATTAGTTGTCCTATGATCTTGTGAGGGTCATCTTGAACCAACTAACCTATGGAATCAGTCATAGGAGAATCTAAAATGGCAACTCGTGTTGTTTGAGTGACCAAAGGTTGTACCAGGGGTATGAGCTACGCCTAGGGAAAGACTTAGGACTTGAGAAAGAGTGCCCATAGAGCTAGTCTACTTGGGAACACTAATGAGGTGTGGCTCATCATAGCTAAATTGCCCAAGTTAAGCTAAAAACTAAGTTAAAACACTACTAATTAACTCAAGAAAATGGTTAAGTGTATGAATTATGAGAAAAGAAATAAAGCATCAAATTTGTGTAAAAATGCATAATTAGGTCTAATTTAAGAGATTCTATATCTAAATGTATAAATGGTTGAATCAAATGACAATTGAACGACAAAATGAGCTCAAATTCACAATTCAATAGATGAAATAAATTCTAAAATGTTCAACATGCTTGCCATAAAAGTTTCAAAATGGTTAAAGCCTTCACATAATATGCATTTAAAACTCTTCAAGGACCAATTAGAAAACCTTCAGGGACTAGTTGGTTATAATTCTAGCCACTTATGGGTTTAGAGCACAAAAGTTATACCATTTCATTATAAGGCCATGGGTGCAATTGCACCAACACACCTGGAGCTACTCCTCTTCGCAGCTACTCAAGAACAAAGAACTCATGTAGCCTTAGCCATTCATCTTCTCCAAGTTGATCCAACAGTTGATCCTCAAGCAACTTTCTAGGGTCGATGCGCCTAGCTTCGCACCTCCATTTAGATCACATCTAACGGCTATGATTCAATCCATTGCATCACGCGCCCACCAGATTCCACCATAGCCCTTGATCTCTAGAGCCCTTTACCCTTGATTCCTAGTCACCAAAGTCCTTAAAGCCTATATAAGGAGCACCCCTGAGCTCCTACAATCCCTTACCGACTCCCTACCTCCCTTTGAGCTAGTCATTTCCTCCCCTTCCAGTTCCTTCTCCTTCATCCATGGCTTGCAACAAAAGCCAATTCCTCCTCTCTAGCTTCATACACATCACTAGGGTTCATGTAACATCTGAGGATTTTCCAGAGCTCTCTTCCTTAAGCTTTCAATCATAGGAAGCACCTCCCTCCCTTCGTCATTGTAGTGACTAGCTACAATTCTGCAGGTCCCGTTCGTCTTTTAGATTAGGATTTTATTGCTTTCCTAGATTAGAGTAGCTTAGTTTAGAAAGTTAGATTAGAACTTACTGTTTGATTTCTTTAGATTACACTACAAAATAAGTTACATATATTGACGGTAGATATATAATAACATTTAATAAATGTTGATATAATTTGTAAAAAATGTTAGTGATTTCAACTTATACACATTTTTTATTCTCTTAATACTTACCACCACCACCATCACCCACCGCACTGCATACAACACCAACACAAACCCCACCCCAAACCCCCAAACACACGCACGCACCCCCAACCCAACCTCGAACACATGCACAAACGAAACACGATGCAACACGTGCTCCTCCCTCTCTCCGACACTCTCCCTCTCCACTCAGCCCTTTGCTTCCAACACCTCAACTCTGCCATCGCACCTCACCTCTGATGACTAAAGAGCTCTCCATCACCATCGTTGTCCTGCCTCCATCACATACCCTTAAGGAGCTCTCAAGGTCGTCACCGTCACCTTTAGGAAGTTCCCATCGGTTGTGCCTCCTTTGTCGTCCTTGCCTCCTCCATCACCAATAAGAAGAGGTCATCTCCTATCTCCTCGTATGACTCCTTTTCTATCTCTCTCAGATCTCCCTTCCCCCCTCTCTTATATTTGTTGCTAGAACAAATCACTTAGATCAGATCAACAATCACAAATCTTAGAAAATGTCAAATAGCATATCTCTCTCCATTGCTCAAATATCAAGTACCACTTAGGTCTTATATCTCTCTCTTAGATACAAATCACTTAGATTAGATCGAAATCACTCAGATCTTAAGTATCTTAGATCTAATCACTCTTAGATCCAACTCACTCAGATCCTGAGGATGGAATCTCTCTACGATTTTCTCGGTTAGGCTTTGGAATTAAACCTATGATCCGATTTGTGCTAAAGATTTGCCACTCGATCTCCCTTGATATTTGTGTTTATTCTTGCAATTGATTAACTTTTTTTTTCCCCCTTATGCATTTCATGATATTTTTTGCAGTGGCTTGTTATTTGAGGCAGATCGCTCATGGCATCTTTCACAGCTATGGAGAAGATCTTACATGGTAAGTAGTACATTACATTCGTTTATGGTAGTTTATTACTACAAGTGCGAGTTTGAGAGTAGATTTGCTTGTGTGACTTGTGACCTTGTGATTGCTGGGCATGTCTAGGCTCACAATATGTAATGCAATTGGAGTGTTGAGTTAGGACTAAATGTAGGTTATAATGTTGAGTTCTTCCTATAGAGATGACGAACTTGGAGGTGAGATGGTAGATAGAACTTGTATAGGACGTCAGTTTTGGAATCAATGCTTGCTTGAAGAATTGTTGATTGTAGAGGATAGGCATTTGTCATGTTATGCATTACTTGATATTTAGAATATGAGTCTTGGAGAAACTGTAAGAGTAGCTATTGTCTCAGCACTCGTGCCTTGAAAATTTTAATGAGAACACTTTCTACCGTCATTTACATGTCCTATTATGCCTTTGACAGGATTTTGAGAAATTGCAACATATCCGGCACTATTCCATCGAATTTTGGAAGCAACACAAGCTTAAAATATTTGTAAGTAACTTGAGATGCATGTGTATATAACCCTAAACCCTTTGGAAATTTCTCACTACCTGGTTAATGTGCTAGGGATTTGAGCTTCAATAATCTAATAGGTCTTGTTCCCGAATCACTTTTCAATATGCCATCACTTGAATTCCTGTAAGTAAACAACCAATGCCAATTGACAGAATGAACTACATAGCAGCGTACATCAATTGATAACTAGTTTATTTCTTTTTCTGTAGGTCCCTTGGGAACAACCATCTACATGGATCTCTGCCATCTCAAAATAAAGCATCTTACTCTATGTATCATATTGACCATACTTTGATTTGTCCATCAGATTTCTTATTTATTAATCAGTTTGATGCTATTGTTGTAACTCTTGATTAGTTTTGTTTCATAGAGATCTATCATACAATGACTTCTCAGGGAGTTTTCCATCTTGGGTCAATGGTAGTTATAATTTGTCTGTCTACCAAATATCTTTTCTTCCAGTCTTGACACTAGATTTGTTGATGAATACTGATGGCCTCATAACTTATCTGCTGCACATATGTTGTAGTAAAAGTGAAAAAAGAGGCAACATATTTGCAAGATTATATGCATATATACATAAGCCCATCACATTATAATCAATACATGTGCCCCAAACGTACCACTTTTTTTCTTGACAGGATTTTTCATAGAGAGAACTATCAACTGTTCTTAAGAATGATACGATGTAAAAATTGTTACATGGAAAACATATAATTGACTTGGCATTGTTTCATTACCTTTGGTACAGGAACTTGGTGGCAAATAATTTCACTACCGACTTAGGGGATAGGTATGTATCCATCTTTCTAAAACTTCTGAGCAGTTTCTAGCATTCGTCAACGGTATAAGGGAATGGTTTTCACGTGCTATAGTGGTCTCAATGGACTGAGATGCTAGCAAAGAGGCTTCCCTTGTCATCGCAGTTCACCAATTAGTAAGTTTGACATTCTTTAGCATCCTTTATAAACTAAAAGAATTTAAAATTCAAAATATAGCAGGAAGAAAATCTAGCTGGTGCTTAGATTCGTGTGGAGTTTTAGTTGTTGCATACAAAAATACCCAGTTGCTTTTATCTCTCTCATTGTCTAAGTTTGATTTTCCAAAATATATAAAAAAGGAAATCCAATTGTCAATCCTTAGATTTGTGTGTTTCATAATTGCAGACATTGGATTTGTAATAAATTATGGTGGTTTTTCGGTTAGTGCATCTACTGGAATCAACTTCAAGAGCGATAATGTAGGACTTGATAAAGTGTCAATCACTCTTCCGTGCAACTCCAATCTGACTCATCTGAGAACTTCATATTCAATCGGATGCAAGGAGATGGTGACAATGTGTGGAACCCAAATTAACATTATTGATTCCATTGATGTATGCATGGTTTTAGTGGTTGTCTCTTTAATGGACTCGAGTCATTATGTTCCCCTGTTAAGGTAGTTAACTATTTATGCTTTTGTACAATATTTTTTTAACTCAATAATGCACATGATGGATTTTTTTTGTCTATATGAGCATCCTCCAAAGTTCAACGGTGTTTTTTTTTGCAACAAACCTGAAGCATTATAGGGGCTCAGGTTATATCTCATCTTTCATTGACTAAAATTTTTTATGTACGACAATCCTTAGGCTTACATCAACTCTAAAGGCCAAATGGCTGCTTTTCCCTTCACTCCAACACTATATCCAGCATGACAAAACAAAAGAGACGACCAACTATCCCAAGCAAAGAAAGCAACTAAAAGCACATGCTTGGTTTTGGTTCTGATCGTCCTTCCATCCTTTTGGATCTTCTCTGCACCACCCAGTGGCAGATATGCAGTATGTTGTGTGTAGGTGTTATGAACGCGCGGCTTCAGATGTTTTTAAGACGTCTGGGAGGTGTCCCAGACGTCTGACCAGACGTCTGGAACCCCTTCCAGATGTCTGGGATTTGGTTATTTGCGGCACGCGTGTTTCATCTGCGCGCCTGAGCGCGCAGACCTGCGAGCGTCTCTCTCTCTCTCTTTTTCCCTCTCCCTCCTGCGCCCTCTGTCCCGCTCTCTCTCTCCTCCTCACTCCCGTCACCTCCACCCCCTTTCCTCTCCTCCTTCCAGCCGATGTGCGAGAGCGAGCGCGAGTGAGCGGCGGCAGCGACAGCCGTGGTGAGCGCGGGAGGAGGTGTGGCGCGAGGGAGGAGGCGTCAGCCGTGAGGGCTCGAGCCTGCCGGGGCAGCGGGAGCCGGCCGGCGGGGGTGCAGCGGACGCGGGGTGACGCGGGAGGCCTGCTGCAGCTCGAGCAGCAGGCGGACGAGTCGCGGCGCGGCCGAGCGTCGCGAGCGGAGGGCGAGTTGCACCCTGATTCTGGAATTTTCTCCAGAATCAGACGTCTGGGCATACAACCAGACGGCGTGGAGGACATCTGGAGGATTGTCCAGACGTCTGAAAGGTGAGTTATTTCCGTCTTTCTTCCTCTTCTTCGACTGACCGTACTAAGAGAGAGAGGAAATGGGTACGCGCAGGTTTGGATTCGCCATCTAGCGCGAATCAGACGTATGGCTGCAGTGCCAGACGACGGGAGCGACTTCCAGACGTCCAGGGTGACCATCGGACGTCTGGAAACTAGGCCAGACACCCCCGCAGGCTTCTAGACGTCTGAGAGACCACGCAAAACAAAGGTAACCTCTAATCCACTTTTTAAGATGTATGGAAGAGGTTCCAGACGTCTGATTTTACACTATTTCGTCGTTTTCGACCCGTTTAGGGCCCGTTCGGAGTCCGTTTTCCACGTTTTGAGTTGCGTGCTTTTCGACATTAATTCCTCTACCAGTCTACAGTAGTTGTATACTATTTTGAGAAACTCCTTGTGTTTGATCCTTGTGATAGGACCCCATTCCGTTGCAGTCTCGGGGGTTGCGGAGGTACGCAGGATTCCCGACCACGCCCCCAGTACGCCTGTTGTAACTGGTAGAGTGGCTTTTAAGTTTATTGGTATAATCTGTTAAATTATGGAACCATAAATAGCACCTAGGACATTGCATGGATCCTAGGAATGAGAAACTAGAATGAATGGTAGATCCTAGGGTGTTGCATGAATCCTAGGGCTGGAAAACTAGATTGTATGATAGATCCTAGGGTATGGCATGAATCGTAGGATGGAAAGAACTAGTGGAATATATGAATACTGCAGTCTTGGAAAATGTGGAAAGGAAATAATAGCTGCCTGTGAATTGAATTAACAGCTGCCTGTTATGAATAAATGAGCATGTCTGAGAATATGGGATGTATGAACGTGAAACTGGAAAGGTGAAACCTGAATATGCTGAGTTAAAAGAACTGGAACCCTACGGGGAATTAGGAGTGGAACTCCTGGAAAGAGAAAGGAATGGAACTGAGAAAGGAAGACGTGGTAGTGTCCTGTCTTTTGGGTACGTAGTACCAAGGGAAGTACCTGTACCTATTTAGTGCAGAGCGGAGCCAGCCGCCCCAGGGACCCGGGGTCAGGACTGGCCACTTTGTACCGACTTGCTGGCCCTCGTGTACGTAGTACCGAGGAGAGCTACTAGTGTAGGGAGGTACTAGCTACCCCACGGGCCCTGAGGTTCTGCTAGCCTCCTACACCAACTTGTTAGGCCCACTGGGCAAACCAGGGTAGTCAGGCGAGGGTGCACAGACTGTGGAGGGGCAAGGCCCCTGTTTGGTTACTGTGGAGGGGTTGGACCCCTGTTACTGAGAGGGCTCTACCCTGTACTGTTTCCGTGCTGTGCTTTAGGCACACCCGTTAATGGAAACGACTGACCGCGTGCCAGTGCGGGTTAGCTACCTATGCGTTTATCACGCGTGCCGTAGTCACCGTTACGCCTGTCCATGACCTTGGGGTGGTTGACTGAGAGTAGGATCACCACGGGGGACTCTCCCGCCAAAAGAGCACCACGTGCTACTTCTACTGTTCGGAAAAGACTGCAATCAAGATCGTTCCCACGAGGAACATTCGAGATCAAGTGAAGGATCTGAGAAATAGATAAATTTTGAAACAATAGAAAGACGTAAATAAAGGAAGAAAGAAAATTAAAACAGCTACTATACACTTTACTGTTTCTTTAGTTTAGCTGCCACTCTACTCAGCGTTTTGCTGACGTGTTACACTCGTTACCTTTCAGGACCAGGTGTTGAGCAGCCAGGGTCAGCGGCTGCAGAGGACGCTGGGCCGAGTAGGGTCCAGTAGAGTTACCACTGTTCTCTTGTACCTCTTTTTGGTTCCACTGTAGTGAGTAGTTCTTGTTACCGCTGTACTTTTTTTTACCTGCAGTTCATATTATGTTATGAATGTTGTTCTACTGTTGTGGTGGTATATACTGTAGTGGTTTCTTTCCTTGCTGCTGTATTTCTTACTGTTAGTTATATTCATGCTGAATGTGGTTTATTTTACTGCTCTTTTGGTTACTTCCTCGTTGGACGACCAGGTCTTGGGATTAGTCGAGTCGGTCCAGTTCCCGTGTCTTGTAGGGACTTGGGAATCGGGTCCTTACAGTAGGTGGGTGTGAATTTCATCTTTGTAGCTTTTGCTTCAAATACCCCCCTCTATGGGGGTTGGGGAGGGGTATGTGGGGTGCATGTGTCCCCATGACAGGTAGAGAGACTATCTTACAATAATAATAATAATGCATATCAATAGTAGGAGTTCCAAACTGATGATGCTGCCCTATATTATTTGTTAGAGAGACTGTAATCACTGGCTGCAACTAGGCTACAATAGAACTTTCCAAAGTGTGGTCTTTCTAATTCGTTCACAAAAATTTCAGAGTTTCCAATTTCACTTCTGTAATGTATTATTGACATGATGGAGATGCTATTGGTTTTCTAGGTTTGAAATGCCATTGTGGTGTAATGAATGTATAGAAACATCCATTTTATACAAAATGCTTGTATTGGACGCTTACATGTGAAGATCTATTCTACAAGAGAAGGATCATTATAGAGTTTACTTACTGCCCTATGATTTATGAATAAACTACATTTTTTTTTATTACATGCATTGGTGCCAATGCTCATGTTTCTATTCCATTTGTTTTATATTTGTGCATATTACTTTTCCATGACTTTAACATGGAGATGAGGATTTGAATGCCTGAAAATTCCATAGTTCTCTTGGATCCTTTCTCTCATGTATTACATTAGGCAGTGGTAACTGGTGTTGGAGTGGTGATTTGCATTTATTTACTCTGAGCAGATGTGATGGAAAGGCTCATTGCACTGAGAGGAAGGGCCATCGTCTCTCTTTATTCATGGTCTTGCAAGAGGTATGAACGAGCTTAATCATCATGAGTTCCCTCTTCGATGCCGTCTAATACCTTTCTGAAACTAACTCTCCTTTTTGCCATCTGTGTTTTGCTGAATTGGTGGGAACCAAAAGGAGTTACAAGAATGGGTATGTTTGGAATGATCTCGGAGAGGATGACGTGATATACCCAATCGATGGTACATACTACATACTCAAAGGTTTGTAGATATCCTAATGTTCTCTACTAAATTTCTTGCCATGTGGTCTTTATCTTTGTTTCTAAAACTTTGATTTTACTTCCATCTGTTGTCATTTCAACATGAGTAGCTAAGCCATTCTACGCATCTTCCTCCTTGAAGATCTCAAGAAATCTCATTTAGAAATAATTTAGATTCTCCATAATCTACGTGGGTCTTGAGATAATTCCAAATTGCAAGTGACTGGAGCTTTGATTGGAAAAGCAGCAACTTGGTGTTTCTGGAAAATTTTTTCTTCTTAGGGGAAAACACATTATCAACACTACAAGTGATTAGAAGTGTTCAAAACTTGCTGCATTTTATGGTATTAAACAAAGGTTCCCCACCTTTAAAATTCTCCAAAATGTAGAGAATAATATGATCAAGTTAGATAGATCTCAATTGTAACCTCCATGATGCAGAAATGTTTAAACTTTCTCATGAACATGACTATGCTTGAAAATTCTATCATACATGTTAAATGGGATTTCGAATCACTAAACAAAGTGGTTGATTGTTGTATTTATAGGCAAATGTACAGGAAGTTGGTTACATGTTTGTTCTGAGATTTTTTGCTACAAGTTAGCTCGAAATACTCAGATTGGTTACAAACAGTATAGAGATAAATGTTGACTAGTTTTTCAATTCAACTGATTCTTCTAGCAGTACATCCCATAATTATTGAGAGGATTCCTTTCTCTGCCTATCTCCTAACTCATTGATGAACGCAATATTTTCTTTGCACAAGTCAACAGGAGTTGGGAGGCAAAGGATGATTCAGTCAAGGATTTAGGAAGAGGTAAATGGTCCAAGGATTTATACTTTGATGATATGGGGAAGAACAACAGTAAGAGGTAGTTAGTTGCTCTTTCTGGGCAGGTTCAAACATATAGCTAGTCTACAGAATTTGTTAGCAAGGCTGACCAGGTATGCAAAATAACAATGTTTTTCCTACTTGAGTTTGAAGTCCTTGTCATGTAACTGGTTATTATTAGTTGAAAATGCTAACCTTTTAAAAAAATTAACCGAAAATGGCTAACTTGTGCATCTTCCTAAATGCTTGTCTTATTTCTTTTTATGATAAAGCATTGATCCATGTATAGTATGTTAAACTCTTAGCATATCTGGTTTCACCACAAAATTTGAAAGCCATCACGATCTAATCCTTGATCACTCTCTAATTGAATTTATTCAATTTTTCTTCTTTTTAATATTTATCATATTACTAGTTTCCTTGTTCCCTATTCTATTTAAGTCCTAGTGTCCCACCTTGTTGCCTTTTAATGTCTAATAATTTCTTTCAATATTGAATCTTTAATTCATTCTTATTTTTGAAATTATTAGGAAAGACTTCAAAATTATTCATCTTCTGACCACTCCAAGTTTGTGTTAATTTAGGTTTATAAAACATGAATAGCACCAGTGGTCTAGAGGTAGAATAGTATCCTTCCATGGTACATACCCAGGTTCGATTCTCGGCTAGTGCATCTTTTCTTTGGTTCCAAGTTAAAGCATCCATTTTTTAATCTTTATGTTTCATGAATTTCTTTATTGCAAATGTAGAAAAGAGAGGTTGTTGAAGGATGTAGTCATGAAGTGTAAGAAAATTATAAATAATTACATGACACTTTTTCTTGCATGTTTCATGATAGTCATCCAATTTGTATTTCAAATTTTAGGGAAATGTTTGTTCATCCTAGGATGTCTGGTTAGCTATGTTTGGGTCAAAATGACATGGAGGTGTATAATAAAGTGTAGAAAAGATATATAAAGAATAACATCCATAGATCATGCTATTTGTTCATGTTAAATCAGAATTGAGTAGAGTCTTAAACTTGTATAAAGAGATGATTTTTTTATTTATACAATAATTATATCATGAAGCAATTCAAGGAAGGGTGACGATGAAAAGGCCAAGCCAGCTAAGTTAGTGTAAGTGTTAAGTGCAATGTATTAGCGCAGTCTTTTCTTTTGTCTATTGATATATTAGGATGCATAATTTATATTTAGTTATACATAAGGTGTTGATTATAAGAATAGGGTATGAAATGCATTTGACCATATGAAAGGGAACCAAGCATAACCTTTGTAGTATGTATGAGACCTCAATTCAAATATGAATTCCTCAGAACCTTGGGATTAAAAAATATACCTAGATATTTTTTCTTCTTTTTGTGGATGATTAAGGTGTTTGGGTGTTTGCTATTGTTGATGTTTGAAACATGGTCCTATTTTCAAGTGGGTGATGATGGACTATATTTTAATTATCTTGAATTCTTTTGATTTCAATATTTATATTTGAAAATTGTTGTAGGAGATTATTTGGTTAATTTGTATTAATTAAATTAGATGAATTTGAGTATCTATATTGGAAATCTCATTTATGCATAATATATAATTGATGTTTACAAGAAATATGCCATTGAAGGTATATATTTTAGTAGAGATATTAATGAATAACGTGAAAGACCTACTCTGACGATTGTAAAGACATAAAATCGTCATTTTTGCTCACAATATTTATTATTGGTGAACATATAGTGTTACACCGACATAGACATTCGTTAGTGATTGTATCTACACCAACAGTCAAGAACATCACTGTTGGTATAAACACAAAATTGCATAGCCTTGTAGCACCTGGTGCAACACCGATGGTTAGTTTTTACCATCGATGTACCCTACAGCAACACTTTTAATACATTGCCAAAAATGACCGTCAGAATAGGTCTGTAAAGCAACAGCGAGTCTTTTCCACCTATACCGATGGTTCTTGACCATAGGTGTAGGTACAAAATGTTGTAGTGTTAGTAGTAGATTAGAGTAATTTGTCTCCTCTGCCAATCTGCTCTCTATGATCAATTAAAATCAAAGAGGTGAATTTCCACCTCCATTTTGATTCACTAACCTCCCACACCATCTCATGATCACTTCACTATTTTAACTCAATCACTCCATCCATCAGGACCACTATGAGGTCTGAAGCTTGCTAGCTTCCAAATCTCATAGTGCATCAATTCTATCTATGGGATTTGCATTCACTTCATATGATCACAAAAGCCCACCCACTAATTTCAATTGAATTGCCTTTGATTAAATGTTTGATTGAATGATTAGAAATTCAATTTCATTTTAATTGGTTTTAATCGATTGAATTGAGTTGATAATCGTTTAATTGGGTTAATTGCGATGGGTTTGAGCTATTGTGATTAGATTTTGATTGAGCTTGCCTAATTTCTCTTTCTGGTATTGTTTTGTTCTTCACTAGATAGCAAGGGCCAATGAATTCGATGCATTGATTAATAGTGTACAGGTATCTTGGTTGATCAAATCAACATAGCGATCACACATTAAAAGCACACCTGGGCGACAATGTGTTCTTGCATTAAAGTATTTTATTCCTCATATGATGAATTGGAAGATGTTTGCTAGAGTTTAATGAAGGTCTAGGTTTGGATTTCAAGTGAGTTTAATGTCTATTTTGATCTCTTCCCTTTCACGTTGTCCAAGGCACAAGAGAGACATCAATTAGGGTTTTATAGAGCTCTTTGATGTTTGGATCTGATTTTGTATAGTTCCAGATCATTCAAGGAACAAGCTAGTATGACATTTAAAATTGGTGTCTAAATGATTTGAATTCAGTTCCCAGGTCTACTAAGGAATATGAGGGTTCTACTTAATTCTTGATGGTTTAAGAAAGTGTTAGATGGTTTCTAATGTTTTTGTCATAAGTTAGCATGATTTCAAGATAGATCTGAACTTTTAATTGAATTCGAGATACTTCCAGCCAGTTTACCAGTTTCTATCTGATCACACGGGTTTCGCGTGTTTGAAATCGAAGTTATGAATAACCCGTCGTCGTAGTTGCAAAACTCGTGATCAAATATAATTTATACTGAAACTCCAAGGGAGTCCCGGGTCGAACACAAGGAGGCGACGTTTACTTTGTATGAAAACCGTGCTTTGATTTTTTTCTTTTTGGTGTTTTGTGGTTTTGTTATTTTTTTATTTTTGAAATAAAATGACAAACAATCGCAAGAGAGATATAATCGAATGTGATATATTGCATGAATGTTAATTACAATAATTTAGAAAACATAAAAAGAGAGGGAGGTGAGAAGAAATCTCCTGAAGCAGTTGTTCGGCGAGACGACGGTGCCTAGCGGAAGCTCGGACGAAGGAGTTGGGAAGCAGGATGACGGAGGTGAGATGCGAGACGACGTTGGGTAGAGGAAAGCTTCAGTGCAGCTCCAGAATGGAAGTGAGAAGGCAGAGATGATCTGCTATCAGAATGGAGGTGGGAGGACGGCTCCAAGGCGACCTATGAATGGAGATGGGAAGTTGGAAGAGTATTTGGTGGGGCAGAATTTTGTTACACTAATTAGCGCCTTCGAAGCTTGAGAGTAAGCACTAATAGAGTGTTGGTAGGCTTGCAAGAGCTTGGGAGTAGCGTAGGTAGAGATGGCTTGGAAGGGAGGGGGTGTAAATCCTTTTATAGTGGAGGAGAAAAGGCTAGAATAGGCATGGGACCATTAACGACCTCCAGGTCATCGCTGTAAGTGTTGCTGTAGGCAGCTTACGCCTACTCGCGCACGCAACTGGCCTTGCTGGTGTGCGAACAATTAGCGACGGTTGTAAGCATCGCTGTACGTCTGCCAGGCTATCACTGAAGGCTGGCGCCAACCAAGCACGTGCCTGCTCACGCACGCAGCTGGTCCACGCATCACGTGCCCCTGGTCGCATGCGCGTGCTCGCATGCTGGCGCTGCGCTGGTTGTGCGCGCGACTGCACACGTGCGTACTTGCACTGCGCTGCAACTGGCCAAGCACGTGTGTGCCTCCAATTTTTTATTTGGGGCATCCGCGGGTCTCAAACCCGTGCCCCTTGATCAGCAGAAGGCGCTTAGCTGCTGTGCTTGGCTCTCCCTTGAGTCGCAAAGAGGCATGCAGTGCAGAATTTTCTCAACCATTGGATCAAGATCCAACAACTGGGAATGAAGGTCGTGGATGATGTTGGCTGATGTTGGGCGGCCTGGATGGCGCCACATGGTGCCATCTGGGCCGTCCATTCTTTCTGTTGCAGGGGGTGCCACGATGATCAGATCAGAATGATTCCCGCGTTGCCAGACTGCGATCGCTCCGGATCCATTCGTACGGTCAGATTTTTCATCCAAAGCCCGTATGGATGTCGTATTGCCCCATGGCTGTTGATTTTCCTCGGACTTCGTATGATGCTACAGGACTCCGATCTAGACGATTTTGGAGGCATTAGACTTCGATCGTCGTCCTGATCATATCCATACGATCAGATCGTCCATTCGAGGCCCTGAAATAAATCTTCTTCATTCCTGGCCATAAAAAGGACCTAATTACCCTAAAATATATGCAACTACTCTAAATTCAGAATGATGCATGCTATGCAATATTTATAACATAAAATGCAAATCTAAGCCTAGGAACATACATAAATAGGCATTTTAATCTAAATAGATGTATTTACATCATACCCCCATGCCTATCTTTTGCTAGTCCCTAGCAAAATTAAGCTACATGCTATGTATAAAAACATAATTAGGATTAGATCGCTTAGGCCTAAGTCATTTATTAACAATATAAAATTTCAACTAAAGTTCGAAACAACGAAAACTCAACAGTACCCAGGTGTCTGCCAAAATGCAGACCGCCTAAGTCCTCGCCTTATTTGAAAAGAGAAGATACATTTTTTTATTTTTCTTCTTTTCTAATTTTTTTGTACTTTTGGAATTTGAGAATTCCGAGATAACTTTTTACGGCTACTTGACTTGCCCAAGACTCGAAAAGTACTCTAAGTGCTAAGCATCTTGTGAAAATAGTGAAAGACCCACTAGGCGACCGTTGAAAAGAACTTCGAATTTCTACGACCCTAAGTGACCTTATCTAAAGATTTATCTTTTCGATTGGTAACTTTCTCCCTACTTTTATTTATGGGATCAACACAAGGGCGAACCCAGTGTATATCTCCTTTGTTTATTCTACTTCCCCGCTTCTTCCCTAAGTGTTTTGAGAATTATTGTGCATTTTTGTGAGCTAGGTTCTAGACAATCAGCCAATGGGCTGTTACCCATGGTAACTTGCCAACTATACTCGTGCGGTGAAGTGCGGTTTTGTTTATTTTTATTTTTCTCCTTTTTCTATATTATCATTATTTTTTTTAAGTAGGTGGCTTCTGATCTAAGATTTACCTAAAGGCAGTACATGAAAATGATCTTGTGCCTGGGCTCTGGACAACCGGCTGATTAGCTGTTACTACTGACAACTTATCAGCCATATCACCCTAGATAGTTCATTAGCTACCCAATTTCAAAAGAAACCACCGAAAAGTGAGTCAGTGCAAAAAGTGCATAAATGCTTAGGCTTAAAGTCTCCCAAATCAGAGGGTGGGTTGATAAGTCGCATACTTATCCCAATTTATTTACCAAATTAAAATGAATTTTAATTGGCGAGAACTCGAGACTAAGTCCACATTCGAGTGGACACCTGAGCTAATTAAGCCCGAAGACCTGAAGAGTCTAAGTGTTTAGGTCCTCTCGTATCATTTCCTAAAGTTAATAACTTCAAAATGCCTAAATTCTCCTCTCATAATTCTTCCATATTTTTATCTTTTTGAATTTTCATTTTTTTTATAAGAATCAAATAACATGAAATTACTGTTACAGTGAGACTCTGATCAGCTTGGAATAGTCTTTACATGTGCTGAGTTTATTGCCTTCAACTAGGTGAAGTCCTCAATCAAATATAACATTGAGGCTGCAATAACATAGTTTCTAGGCC
Organism: Thalassia testudinum; assembly: GCA_037157565.1. Taxonomy (NCBI): domain Eukaryota; kingdom Viridiplantae; phylum Streptophyta; class Magnoliopsida; order Alismatales; family Hydrocharitaceae; genus Thalassia; species Thalassia testudinum. The sequence goes on along the minus strand of JAZHRO010000025.1, from coordinate 63,379,045 downwards.
CCAAGATTTAGGTCCCAGAGAGTGAAAATGGACTTGCCAAAGAGATGATCAATGAAAGTGGCAAGCTGGTGGTGCAGGGAGAGCCCAAATGGTCTCCAATAGGAGTTTTGTTGATTTATTACAGAGGAAGTGTGGTTGGGTATAGAATTTGTGCAATGGTTGGGTGAAAAAAGATGACGAGGGTTTTGTGATGTGCTGGGGATTTGTGGGTACTCTAGAATACCTAATGTTTGAAGAGTCCTTCCCCAATGTTCAATTTCATCCTCACACTCTGGGTTCTTAAACCAACCATCCTGATCCTCAAGATTCCTACCCACAAGTTGGACCTCAAACACTAAGCATTCAGGATAAGGATGTTGTTGGGTTTTAACTTGATCACATGAATCATCCAACAAATTTCCAATTTCATGTATATCTTCCTCATCCCGTGTTGTTACAATTGGTCGCACTTTTGCTTTGTCCTCAATTATTTCCACAACTGTGTGATCTTCTTCCCGAGTTTGGGTTAAGTTGGCCATTAAAAGGTTGACTAAGGTATGTATGGCTATTACTTCCTCTATTCTACTAAGCTCCTCCATCAAACCACACTTAATTTTATTCTTCTTTGAGACCTTGAAAATATTGAATCGATATGTCTTATCCCCTGAGGCCATTTCCATATTTCCCGATTCACAATCAATCCTCACCTTGACAGTAGCTTGGAAAGGTCTTCCCAAGATAATCGAGGTGTGGTTGAGCTGTTTTGGGGCTTCCATGTCCAGGACCATGAAATCAGCAAGGTAATGCAAATCATTAACCTTGACTAAAACATCCTCCAAAATACCCCTTGGTTTTGTAATGGATCTATCAGTTAACTGCAAGGTTATGTCAGTGTGTTTTAGGTAGCCTAGACCCAATTCCATGTGCAGTGAGGTGGGGATCACATTAATGGAAGCACCTAAGTCGAGGAGGGCCCGATCAGAAGTAATGTTTCCTATTATGCAGGAAATTAGCGAGGCTCCCAAATCCTACTTCTTAGGAGGTAGCTTGTTTGTGATCAGTGTGCTTGTGTTATCAGACAAAACTACTCTCCTATTGTTTTCAGATTTCGCTCTACGCCTTTCTTTATATGCATTCAGTAAACCTATGGCGTAGGCGAGGATTGATCCGATAGCTGCGAGGAGTAAAATGATTGTCAATTTGAAAGCCTGAAGTAAGGACATCCTTTCCTCCAATTTCACTTCCGACTTTTTCTGTTTGCCCATACAACAACATACTCCCGAATCAGACTCTGATGTTTTGTTGATCACATTCTTAGTTGGGAGCCTGGAATTCTTGCTACGGGGCCTAATGGAGTTGACATGGAGTTGGGTAGGTCCCTTGTATCTACTATCACTCCTCAAGGTGATGGTGTTTGCAGTGGCAAAATGCTGTTGGTTAATGTCTTGGGGAGGGTTGGGCAAAACAAGAGGCTCCTAGTTGATTATGGTAGGAACATGGTTCGCTCTGGGAGGAGCTGGGGTAGCCTGATAGATAGCATGAGCTTGAGCATATGACTCCCCATTATTGCCAAACCCTTCTGGCCCAGCGTCTCAATTCTATACATTCCTTGGGTTTGGTACAGGTTGTGATGGCAAAGATCCAGGCTGTCGGTTGTTTGCACCAAGTTCGGATTGTAAGGTATCCAACAAAGTTTTCATTTGTTACATAAGGTAGAGCATTGACCCTTGCATTTCTACCATTTTCAGGTTTAAATCAGCCTGCTCGGCAGGTTGTTGAGCATTTCACATGGACTGATTAACCTGATTCAAGGGCAACTGAGTATATACATGACCTTGACCCATTATTTTTTGCGGTGCATAATTGTTGAGTTGATATTGCCTTGTTGCCCATGCTCTTTCCAAGAGAAGTTAGGATGGTTTTTCCAACCAGAATTATAGGAATTCGAGTAAGGGTTGGGCCTAACATTCTCCTGCACAGCCTGAACATCCTCATAAGATGATGATGAAGGATCAGTAAAACTAGGATCAAAGGCCCCAGTTTGGAACCCATAAGGTTCCGAGAAGAGTTGGCCCGAAGGTCGAGCTGACTATAGCTGGTTCACAAACTCCCGTCCCGTAAGAGCTTGCGAAGAATGGAATCCCGATCCCTGGGATTGAGTGGATCTAGAGAAATTAGAGTTTCCGGACATCCATTCTTCCATTCGTTTAACAACCAGATCCATCTTATCTAATCTATTGCAAATCAATTCCATATCAGATGTATGAGAATCTTGAATCTCATTGGCATTTGATCTAATTTGTTGGGATCTGTTGAAGGTTTCCATAGAGGCATGGTTTAAAGAATTTTCACTCATTTCCTCAAACAAATCATATGTGCTATCTGCGTCTTTATTGAGGAAATTGCCTCCGCAAGAAGCATCCACATGATTACGGAGTTGATCATTCAACCCGTGATAAAAAATCTGCATAAGTTGCCACTTAGGCACCTCGTGGTGTGGACACTTCCGCAACAGATCCTAGAATCTCTCCCAGGCCCCATGAAACGGTTCCCCCTGCTGCTAGGCAAAAGTAGTAATTGCCCGTCGCAACGCATTGGTTCGCCCAATTGGGAAGAATTTCTTCAAGAAGGTCAATTTCAAAGCTGTCCAGGTAACAATCGGTCTTCCAATGGTACGATACCAATGTGCGACCTTATCCCTGAGTGAATGGGGGAAAAGCCTCATGAGCATCTGTTCTTCATCCACATTCCGCGATTTGGTGGTCTGAACTAGAGTGATCAAATCCTCCAAATGTTGGAATGGGTCCTCTGAGCCAAGCCCGTGTAAGTGTTTAATTAGACTTAAAACTTGGGGCTTGATCTCAACATCATCAGCAGGGATCACAACGTCGGGACGATCCTCATAATTTGAAGGATCATAAAAATCCTTCAAGGGCCAAGCGCCCTGACCATTCATTCGTTGAAACCACTGTTGCATCTGCTGCAATTCTTCCAACTACCTCTGAATCAACTCCTGCTGGTTCGGGAGCGGTGGAGGTGGTTGTTGATCAGCCATGGGATTTGCTTAGCTATAGCTCAACCTCCACCTCCGGGAATGCTCTTCCAAATGAGGGTTCAATGACCTTCCAAGAAAACACTGGAAGGAAGTCGAAAGGACGGGGAAGAGAAGGGACCCTACAGCACAAAAAATACAAGCCTGTCCTTAGGTTGGGTAGCCTAAAGGTCTACAGACTCTCAGAATCCGTCCTAAGATTATAGATGATTTACTCTACTTATGTTCAGACAATTAAACCAGTTAGAATGAGGGACTGTAGAGAAGGTTCTTCCTTTGGTTTGTGCCTCCGGATCCTAGTGTACCCCCCAGTCACGATCGTTTAATGCTACTCCCCTAGCTAGACATCATATTGACTAATATAAATAGGTTAATCATGAATAATCTCAATCTGAACCCCAAAGAGAAAATCAGTCCTTAGGGCCAACACCTAATCAATTTTAGTTAGGCTTGGGATATTGGTGCTCTTGGAATGTGATGGGCCCTTTAGATGGGTTGTGCCCTTAATGATTTGTTCAAGAATGTGTATGTGCACAACCAAAATATTTTCAAGCAAGATTATTGAGGATGAAGTGAATTTTACGATCCAAATCTTGCTTAGTAACTTTTAGGATTCAAATACTAGGTATATTCAATCAAGTTTTGTGAGGCAATCCAAGTTTTGAAAGCACGAGTTCAAGTATTTTTCCTTTGTAAAGCAAGAAAATATGGAATGCCAAGCTTGACCTAAGTATTGAATCCTATGGGGCAGCTATAAAATGAATCTTTTTTAAATTAGGTGGTGCGGCCCAAACAATTCAATCAATTGACCCAAATGCATCACGATTAAGGCACACAGAGATGATTAACCTAAACTGATTTCTACTCCTTTATGTATTGATTTATGTGTACTGGTTCCACAGGTTGAAATCCCGGTTGAGCAGATGAAAATCAAGTTAGGTTATATGCCTCAAATGTGAGTGTATGAAGTGTGTATATTGATTCGTCCCACATAAAGTATCTTTTTTGTATTTTTTTTATAACATGCGGGGGTGAAATGGATGAAGGTGGCAAACAAGACACAAAGTCTATCCTAGGGTTTATGCAAACATCTAAGTAGTTTGAGTCCTGGTTATGAGTGTGTCGAAATGAAACAGGAGAATGTGTGGGACACTTACAAAGCACTCTACCCGCACTTTGTTCCGATCTACCGCACTTGGATCTCCATGCTAGGGTGCCTGCAAGACAATAGATCAAAGACAAGTGGGGTTAGTGCTATGTAAATGCAAAGAAACGCAGAAAACAATAAAGTAAATTCCGTTGCCTCCCCGACAACGGCGCCAAAATGATCACATGGGTTTCGCGTGTTTGAAATCAGGGTTACGAGTAACCTGTCGTCGTAGTTGCAAAACTCGTGATCAAATATAATTTATACTGAAACTCTAAGGGAGTCCCGGGTCGAACACAGGTAGGAAACGTTTACTTTGTATGAAAACTACACTTCTATTTGTTTCTTTTTGGAATTTTGTGGTTTTGTTATTTTTCTATTTTTGAAATAAAATGACAATCACAAGAGAGATAGAATCGAATGTGATATATTGCATGAATGTCAATTACAGTAATCTAGAAAACATAAAAAGAGAGGGAGGTGAGAAAAAATCTCCCGAAGCAGTTGTTCGGCGAGACGATGGCGCCTGGCAAAAGCTCGGACGAAGGAGTTGGGAAGCAGGACGACGAAGGTGAGATGCGGGAGGACGTCGGGTAGAGGAAAATGTCAGCGTAGCTCCGGTATGGAGGTGAGAAGGTGGAGATGATCTACTACCAGAATGGAAGTGGGAGGACGGCTCCAAGGCGACCTATGAATGGCGATGGGAAGTTGAAGGAGTATTTGGTAGGGCAGAGTTTTGTTACACTAATAGGCGCCTTGGAAGCTTGAGAGCAAGCTCTAACAGAGCATTGGTAGGCTTGATAGAGCTTGGGAGTAGGTGGGAGTAGAGTAGATACAGATGGCTTGGAAGGGAGGGGTTGTAGGTCCTTTTATAGTGGAGGAGAAGCTAAAATAGGCATGGGACTATTAGCGACCTCTAGGTCGTTGTTGTGTCACTGTAGGCAACTCACGCCCGCTCACACACGTAGCTGGCCTTGCTAGCGTGCGAACAATTAACGACAGCTGTAAGCATCGCTATACGTCTGCCAGGCTATCGCTGAAGGCTGGCGCCAACCAAGCACACGCTCACGCACGCAGCTGGTCCGCGCATCACGCGGCCCTAGTCGCACGTGCGCGTTGACGCTGCGTTGGCTGTGAGCGCATCTGCACGCGTGCGTGCTTACGCTGCGCTGCGGCTGGCCAAGCACGTGCATGCCTCCAATTTCTGATTTAGGGCATTCGCAGGTCTCAAACCCATACCCCTTGATTAGCAGAAGGCGCTTTGCCGTTGCACTGGGCTCTCCCTTGAGTCGCAAAGAGTCATGCGGTGCAGAGGCTTCTCAGTCGTTGGATCAAGATCCAACCGCTGAGAATGAAGGTCGTGGATGATGCTGGCCAATGTTGGGCAGGCTGGATGGTGCCACGTGGTGCCATGTGGGTCGTCCATTCTTGTTTCTGTTGCAAGGGGTGCCACGGTGCTCAGATAGAGATAATTCCCGCGTTGCCGGACTGTGATCGTTGCTTTGGATCCATCTATACGATCGAATTTTCATCCGAAGCCTGTATGGATGTCACATTGCCTCCTAGCCATTGATCTTTCTTGGACTTCGTATGATGCTATAGGACTCCGATCTAGACGATTTCGGAGGCGTTAGACTCCGATCGTCGTCCTGATTAGATCCATATGGTTCAATCATCCATCCGAGGCCCTGAAATAAATCTTCTTCACTCTTGACCATAAAAAAGACCTAATTAGCCTAAAATATATGCAAGTACTCTAAATGTAGAATGATGCATGCTATACAATATTTGTAACATGAAATGCAAATCTAAGCCTAAGAACATACATGAATAGGCATTTAATCTAAACAGATGTGTTTACATCACTATCTGTTTTGAATGGGTTTTAATCATAAGATTAAATTTGTTTTTGGGAGATATGAAGTTTGATATGGGATTGCAAGAATTATGTTGCATAGATTTATAAGGCATTGGTTTGTGAAAGTTTTGAATGGCATGGTTTGAACCTCAAATTAGAGGGGAGACATGTTAGACCAGCAACAACAATCTCATAGTCTATCTAGATTGAAGGATGTCTAAGTTGAAGGCTTTTGAATTGGTGTTAAGTTCTATAAAATCTCTTGAGAAAGTGTATTGATAGAGTTTGATGTAGAAAGCATTCATGTATTGGTTTTGCTTAAATTCAAGCTGTAAACAATTTTATTCCCTAATGAAAGTCTCTGTTAGCATTTAAATAATCTAATATCTGTCCAAATTGTATACTCTTGTTTAATTCAGTGATTAAAGCAAGTTTTTGAGTTTGAATATGACCCTTAATGATGTCTTGATGTTTACATTGTTATATCATGTATTTCCAGCATTTTTGTATGAATTTATAGGCATGCAATTCACTTCCTATCATTTATTAGCCATTTTCCAACATTTTTCATAACAAAGAGTGTGAAAAATACAAAAATAGTATGAATAAATAATTGAAGAGTGTAGTAAGTGAGATTAGTATATATATGAACCACCCTCTTGCAATCCATAGTAAAAGATGTGCATTAGTTGCCAACGAGGGATGTCATGATGTGAGCATTTCCTTTGTAATTCATGAAAGCACTCCCATGCTTCATGAATTGGTTCTCCTTGATTTTGAGAGAAAGTAGTGATAGCTCACCTAAGGGCACTATGGGACCCCAGTCGTGATAGGTCATGTAATAGTTAGATACCAATAGGCAGCCTTATCCTTAAGGCTAAAGAAGAACATCTTCATGAGTAGGATTTCCCAACTCTGATTCCGTAGGCCCAAAGTCTGTAATAGATTCTTAAGATCCTCAATGTGTTGGAATAGATCCTTGGAACTATTTCCGTGAAAGTGGGGGATAAGACTACTAATATTCGTCTTAGGCTCTAGGCCATTTTCCCCAACGAAAATCCTAATGCACTACTCCACTTGGGCATTAGAGGGATTGTAGTAGTCTCTAAGTGGTGGCCTTAATGGAGGATGCGGTGCAAAGCTAGAACCTGCTTCAGGTCAACGAGCCTGGAGATTCTGGAGAGCAGCCATCAGCAGATTGATCTGACAGTTCTGCTCGAGCATCTAAAGATTTTGGTTCAGGAGCACCTCGTGACCAGGGGGCTTCTTGGGATTCTGCAATTGATCCATGGGATCAAATGCAAAAAAAGCAGTAGAAGTAGAGGGGATAGAGTGCTGCATAGGAGTAGTAGGTCTGGGAAAACCTGTCAACAGAGGGATGAGGGGCGGTCTCAGTGATTGCCTCCCGTGCATAAACAAAAAGAATGTTGAAGGCACACTCACACCACTGCGAGAAACAACAGCAAGCAAAACTCGAAACAATGAAACGAAAGTGGGTTTTCTTCTTTTCTAAAGAGAAGACCTAGAATATGCATAAAATATAAAGATGCAAATGGATACAATATAAGTACAAACACACATCTTACGTGTCTACGTGGTGCATATTCTTAAGGCTCAAAGGTCTATGATCTAGGATCGAGACCGCTCACTACTGGCTTCCCGAAGCTCTAGTAGTGAGACAGACTTGTTGATCTTCGACCAAAGCCCTAAGAGTTGAAAAGAAGAGAGGTAGAAGGACAGACTCATGTGACTCTCGTAATTGCATTATGTGTGCAATAGCATGCAACAAATATCGATAAAAACCCACACAAAAGTTCGCAAAAAAGATACGTCATGAGTTTTATTAAATTCCTCTTTTTAAAAAATGTCTTCTAATGAAAAGAAGATAACAAAATGTGTTTTGCTTTTTAGTATTTTCACTCAAAATATGGTCTTGCTTAAGTCAAAGACAGGGATCTACGTAATAAAATCTACTCTATCTCCACAAGAGAATCCTAAATCAAAAATCTAGCAGAAATAATGCACTTCTAGGAGTGTATGCCTAATGGATACAACTGCTAGTCAGAAAGAGATGCCTTTTTGGTATTTTTTATATCTAACCTAAATGTAACAAAGCAAACTACCTAAAGACTTGATACCTCATAGGGTATATATCAAAGAAAAGCGGGAAATACAAAAGAAAACCCGTCTTATTTCTTCCCAGGTACCTATCGAACAGATAACTGAAAGAAGACAAGGAAAACACAATAAGTTAGAAATAAATAATACAAAATCAAGGATAAATTAAATGATAATGGTGAATATAATTTATGCGAGTCTCCTCCCTGGCAACGGTGCCAAAAACTGATGTACAACTACCTTACATAGTTAATTTGTCATTGTTAAGTTATAATATAGTGAGCAAGGTAATTGACATATTTTATAAATTTATACTAGTTAAGTCCAGGTCATTCGTTGGGAGGTTAAATTAAGCATAACATTCACCAATTATTTTTAACTTTATTCTTATTCTTAATTATAATAGTTAACTAATTAATTTAAACTTATAACTATAACATTTATATAACTTAATTTACTACTATAAATATATACTTACTATTTATAACTTACTCATAACTTACTATATATTTAAGTTACGTAACTTAAATAACTAACTTAATTAATACTTAACTATTTAAGATTACTACTTAGATTATACTACTACTTAATACTTATTAACATATCTAGAGTATAAGTTAACTATAATAATTAATTACATATTTAACTAACTACTTAATTAACTAATTAATTACTACAATATATTAACCACATGAATAATTGCATAAAAATGAACATTAATTACATTACAATCATTTCATAATAAAAGGAAAAGATTATATATTGAATCCTAAAAAAAATTTATACAAAAAAAGGTTGTTTTGAAACAACCTTTAATCACTGAGGCTACAAATCTTAACAACTAAGGCTTTAGAGCCTTCACAAACACACACAAAATAGCTTTGACAACTTACACACTAAGTGTTCTCAACACTTAGAATTTTTCATGCATAAGCATTTTTCCTTCACAGTACATAAGGTGAGATGGATCAATGCAGCCATTTGCAGGATGAATGGCTCAAAGAGCCAGATCGTTATCACTACTAGGCCACGTGTCACCATCTTAGCCTTCCACCTAGTGCCCAGAGGCTACTTTTCTAGAGCCACATCTTTAATGGTCAAATCAATGGTCAATATATCACGCAAGGGAACACGCATGCATGCATTGCCCACATCATTGTTGATTTATTAGCATAAGGAGGTGTTTCCTTTTATATCGCACAAGGTGGTCTTCAATAGTTGAGGTGGGACTATGAAATCCCCCTCCTCATTTCTTTCATGTGTTACCAACAACTTCAACCTTTGATTCCCATCATGCTTCAGCATCATCTGCCAATATTAAGCTCTAGATCTAAAGATATGTCATAGATCTATCAATTCCACTCTTTAGTTTGATCTTTGGACCATCGCAACTCATCTAACTTCGGCTCCAAAATAGGCTCCGCACCATGATTACACAAAAACTGTAGCTCATCTGAAATCTACAAATTATCCTACTGAATCACTCTCTTACACACTCCTAATGCTCTCAATTAGTGCCTAAAAGAATTCCACATTCTTTAGAGAAGGACTGAATATCTACAGAGGGTTTAGAAGCTTAGTGAGCTTCAAAGCTTCGAACTGAAAGTTAGAACAGGAAGATCATAGAGTCAAATGACTCAATCAGATGATAAGAACCTCAAAAGAGGATTTAGTTTGGTTCAAAATGCAATAGGTGGTTGAGCTAGGCTAATTTGAACTTGGAATCTCATCTAGAAAACTATGTAACCAACTGGAGTTCAAACTTGACCCAAAGTGACCAGAGATCTGATTTTGATTAATCCTCAATAAAACTTAGCTAAATTGATCTTAACAAGCTCCTAACAAACTCAGGATTTTGGAAATGCTCTTAAGACTAACTTTTAAAGCTTGACACTTTAGAACATGGGTTGACGAATACTACCTCAGAAGTTGACTTTAAAGTCTAAAGCTTAATAGATTGAATCAACAACTCAGATGGACTTAAATTGATCACACGAACTTGTAAGGATCATAAAAATGGGATTTTAACCCATATCCTGTGGAATCCAAATCTTCCTCTTGAGGCACAAAAGATGTTTGTTTGACAGAACAAACCAGAGATTCAATAATGAATCCAGGGTTTGATTTAGATTCTTTAGGAAGTGAGGATGCTTTCTGACCTATTGCTACGATCTGATATCAACTGGAGACACTTCCTCAGCTCTGTCGGAGTTGGGGAAGACGAAGAATAATAGGATGATAAACACATTAAAACTAAGAAATTAAGAGTAGAAATTAATCAGTGTAACACAAGAGGGAGATTTGGAGCTCTACAAAAATTTCAAAGTCTGTATTACATATTTGTCTTCATTGGAGCTCGAGCTCCAGTGAAACTTGGAAATCATCGCCTGAGATAAAATGTCCATGAATTTGCTTAAGATTTAGCTTAAAAGACTCTTGATGATCTCAGGGTCATCATGAGTTCATCAATTAAATCAAATAATCATTAAATAGAAGATTTAACAAAAGGATCTTCAATAAACACAATCTGAGTTCATCAGGACTCATGAGAGGCAACCTCACTCAATTGAGTGAGGCATTTTGATCTCTAGGTGAATGAGAAGGTGATAAAATAGTATAATTAGACGGAGAAACCCTCATAACTTCCGCCATTGATAGTAGATCTCAGGAGTTGAGGTGAGATTGGGTGTTTAGTATATGGAGGTTAATCGAAAGAACAGAGAAGTGGAAATGTGTTGTAGAGAGTTGAGGAAGGTGGAGAAGGTGTGGATTTCATGAGTCAAAGTCCAACAAGGTTGGATTGAAAAGAATCAGAGAATTATCTACACTAATCTACTTAATCAACTATTCTAATCTAACCGGGAGGAAGGAGACGTTGGCGAGGCTTCGTCGAAGTTGACAAAATTAGAAGAGGTGAAGCAGAAATCCGGTGAGAGAAGAACACGAGCTAGAGGAAGAGATGGCATTGGAGCTCCATCGCAGTGGTGGAGACTTGGATGAGGAAGAGGGAGAGCTAATCTATTCTACTGGAACTGGCCCAAGGAAATGGTAGAAGATTGTTGGAGTAGGACAAGTATCCTATTGACAACTTAGTGTGGGAAGAAGGGTAGGGAGCTATCAACCTTAAATCAGAGGTAGCAGGGGGTATTTATAGGGTTTGACAAAGGTCAGGGATGTTGAACCTAGACCGGATAGCGTCTAGGTATGTCGCATGCCCATCATCTTCCCCGATGACGGTGAGGTTTCCAAGTGTCCATAGTGCATGTGCAAGACATCCAAACCATTGGATGTGAAGGGTTGGTTACGGCAAAGCTTTCCATGCACGGAATGAAGCTCTACCCTCCAATTTTGCCGACATCGGAGATGAATGAAGAAGAAAAGGAGAAGGAAAAGCTCTAGGGACCTGGATGAAAATATGGACCTATGCATGAATAAAAGGACAGTTAACATGCTTTAGTCGAGTTTAAATATGCCTCGTAGTATGGTCAACAAAAGCTAATCAACATTTAAATTTATCTTGAATGAGAGTTTGTGGTCATCTTAGTGAGAAAAATAATTGCAATTAAAATTCACTAATCAAATGAATATAAAATGAGGCACAATAGCTTGATGCAAAAAGATAATGATTACTCAAATATTGTATTAATCAAACTCAATATAGAATATGGGACTAAAGCAAAAAGAAAGTGTTTAAACTAAGCTTTTAGCCTCAACCACTTAATCAAATTTCAACCAAAAGCCATCCTCAACACTTAGCCATAGTTCCAACCCAGAGAGCTGCTCAAAGCAAGATAATTTCTTCAGCCATAATCTAGTCCAAACCGGTTCACCAAGCATTCCAAAATCGGCCTAAACCAGGCCCACACCCGCACGTGCGTTGGCAAGTGCATGCGTGCATGTGAAGATGGGTACCCAACCCCCTGATACTGGGCATCCCTTAAGGAGGCAGGTTTCCTTATGAGGCCAAATCCAAATCCAAATCGTCTTCCACGATGTGGGACTAATAGGCCCCCTTTCCTTCTGCATTCTTCTTCTTCGCGTGGAGCTGCTACAGCTTCTTGGATGACAATCGACCATTGGATTTCAAATCCAATGGCCTATATGGGCACCTCACACAAATCCGTAGCAATTGAGGATGATTCCTTCTTGGATTGCTCACCAGATGAAGGAGCTTGATGCTGAAGTAGACGACGGTGACGGCAAGTTACCTGAAATGAAAGCACAAGCTTTTGGCCCCAATTAGATCCTCAAAAACCTTCATCGTGAGGTGACAAAGGTAGTGGTGGTTTGATTTGGTGAATGGTGGCATATGGTGGCTGGATGGTTGCGAGGAGGGCAGCGAATAGAAGTGGACTCTAGCCGAGAGATTTGTGGCTCAAAACCCTCAATTTCTTGAGGGTTTTTGATTTACAAGTCTCTGCGGTGCTTTTAGTGTAGGGTCAAGGTGAGAGGTGGCGTGGAGGTACGGTTTGAGATCGCTAGAGCTCTTGCTGGCCGCAGAGATGAAAGGGGAGAATGGTGAGAAAGAGGGGTTAATTTGGAAGCTTGCTCAGTGGGAGGAACAGTGACGAGGAAGAGGTCCAAGAGATGTAGCTTTGGTTGGCTAGCATCGGAAGAAGATGAGGAAGAAGGTGGCGGTGCCAATTTGGCTGTACATGCGTGGAAGAAGGGATTGAAGAAGGTTGCCGGTGTCGGAGTTAGAGCGGTTGTGATAGAGGAAGGAGAGGGAATTTTTGGCCTAAGCTAGATTAGTTCTTGCTTGAAAACATCCAAGAACTTAAATAAAAGTGGAATTTGCCCTCAATTGCTTGGAATTCACACGAATTCCTTGCGATTTTTGGCAAGGAAGATTCACAAATTTCAAGCTTCGTCGGAGCTCATATGTTCCAAATTAGGGCACAAGAGTGGATGCAATTAAAAGAGCACGATTTGATTGCCAATCCTTACAAATTTTGAGGGATTTGGTTGAAAATTGGAGGAGAAATCTCCTATCAAAGATGGCGACCATTGGGTTTGGTTGCTTTACTATTTTGGAAGGTTTGAAGAAGATGAAGGTGGTGGGGAACTATTCTCAAGAAAAACCCAAACTTAAGGGTATTTTTGCAATAAACAGGGACAGATGGGTTAAATTGCAAATTGAGTCAAGATAAACTCCGATTGGACTCAAACCTTAAGGGTAAGCTATTTTGACCTAAGGAGTCAAATGGTGACCTAAAATTTGGGTTTGGATGTTTTACTAGGTAATTTACTCTGTAGCCCAAAACAAAGCAAATCCTCGCCAAAGTCTTTGTTTTTAGTCAAAATGGGTTCCTTTGGTCAAAGTGAACGTTCCAAACCTCATAGAATATTTTTCAATGATTTTTAGGAGGTTTATATTACATTTATTTTTACCAGAACCCATTTAATTGAAGTGAGGTTGTGATTAGGATTTTTATTAACAAAATAAACTTCGAATCGCAGAAAACCCTAATTCAGTCAGTTCAAATCCACTTCTCGAGAATTTAAGTTCATTTGACCTTAGATTAAGCTATGGTTAACCCCTCAGTTAATCTGCATTTGTGATTTCTTGTTAAAATAGTGGAATTAATGGAATTTCCCGTCTTATCGCATTCAGCTCAGGACAGAATTATGACCTTTTAATGGTTATTAAGGAGCATTTATCACTAGATTTAGACTAAACTATGCTAGTTATGATAGATGATGGTGTTACCATCATACCCCTATACCTAACTTTTGTTAATCCCGCGCAAAATCCTATGGAACAAATAAAGATCTCTAGACCAGATTTTTATCGTCCGGATGCCTGATCATGCCACCTCTCTAGAGATTAGATTGAAATACCAACTCTAGACCTAGTGGTACTCAAGTACCAGCCAAGATATGGACTTGACCAGCGTCAGCCTTGGGTTTGCAATAAAGGTTTCTAAGGCCCCAGAGTCTATCCAGAGATTCATTGACCCTAACAGTTAAAGTACCTGTGCATTCGTGTAGTAAGGTCTAAGTTCAACTTACCAGTGTATTTTTGAGAATAGAGAGATGTTTTTGAGATTTTTCTCTTTTTCTAATTTTTGTGATTCCCTTAAATCCAAAATCGGATTGACCCTTAACACGGTCTGTATCAGATTCCTCATCCCCATCATCAAACCTTAGAGGGTTTCTAGCAATTGATGCTTCAGGATAGCACCACCCATGGCAACCCCCAAAACCCTGGCAATCAACACTTCGTGATAGTGCTGCTCATGGCATTCTGTAGCTTAATCTAAGCCCTAGTAGTCGACATTTCAGGATAATGTCGCTTTGGAACTTGAACCAGCACAAGGCGCTTACATGCCTCTGGTAGGATATTTAAATATCCTAGGAGACAAGCGCCAAGGAGACGATATGTTATAATACGTCTTCAAGGATAGTATTTACTCCTCTTAGCGATGGGAACTTCTCTAATCAACTTGTGTTTTCGAGCTACTCCTAAGCTAGATCTTTGGGAAATCATTTTCTTTGTTAGAACAGAACACCTTTGACATTATTTTTCGTTAAGCTTACTAAACTAGACCAGTGTGTGAGTTTTGGATGCCTAAGTTACCAAGTCTTGCAAGCCAAAGGACAGACAACAAGGTCGTATAATATCTTTAAGCATTAGACTTAATACATCAGCTTTGCAACTCCCTCAACCTCTGGAGGAATAGTCCAGATCTTAAAAAGTACGTGACTGTTTAAGCCCAAAGCAGGCCCAAGAGACATAAAGTCAGTACTGCTCACTCATCTCCTTTTCTTTAACACTTTAGGTGTTTAATTTAATATTTGATTCAGCCCAGAACTTAGGTATGTACCATAACTAACCACAAGGTTTTTCTATTTTTGCTCCTTTTCTCTTTTTTTTGTATTTCTCTCCTCTTTTTCCTCCTTAACAAAGATTTTCAATTCAGCTCAAAAAGAGTTCCTCTCCTTTCCTCCATTTATTATTTTTTTGTGCGAACCTTCAAAGAATTGAATTTTCAATTATTTTGCACTTTAATACCTCCCTATGCCTAAGTTTTGTAATGCCCTCATTGCAAATCAGGTGGGTTCGAATTCAGCTTAGTTCAGTGTTTAGAATAGGTTTACAAGGGTGGCTGTCGAGATGTGGAATCGCATTTTTGAAAATAATTTCGTTGTAGTATAGTACGGAAACACGTCAACAAACAAATATAATAAGATTGGTAAGTCTTAGTCGAACTCAGAGAGGCAAAAAGTGACTTGATTTAATACTGATCTAATCTAACTAGAACTAAAACACTAAGCAAGACAGATATATGATATTAAGCAAGTCAACTTTATTCAAATAATAATCGTGCGAGTGTCCATCTAGTTGAATGCTTGACATGAAGAATAACTAAAATTAAAGTAGAATAACTAGAATAAAAGCTACTAGAACTAGAACTACTAGAATAAAAAAAAACTAGCTATTCTACTAAAACAAGGGCACCAAGGGTGGCCCTTGGTGGCCTTTAGAGAGGCATGGAGTAGTAGCAGCAGTGCACCAAGGGTGGCCTTGGTGGACGTCACGGAGGAAGAGGGCTCTTCTGAGCAGAAGGGAGTGGGAGATGTCTGGAGGAAGAGTTGCTTTCAAATGGGGGGGTCTGGGGTCCTTTTTATAACCAAAGTGAGGGGGAAAATGGCTATTTTAGAGCCCTTAAATCGTGCAAACTTGTATCAGCAAGAGTCGTCGATCTGGCGATCCACGGCTCAGATCGCGACAAAAATGAACCTCCACGTGCCTCCATCACACGCCCAACACACGAACGTGTGAGATCACGCCACGTGGCACTTGCAGAGCCACCCGATCCACTGCCATCACTGTCCTCGCACGAGCACGCATTCAGAATCAGTCGTTCAATCATGGCTATCGACGGCTGAGATCTCGCGTTGCACTACCTCAACATGCCCTCATGAGAACACATATCCAGCCACATGTCATCTTGCATGTTCATCTGCCATCTCAATCTGACGTGCTACGCGGCTCATCCCTACTCTGCTCAATCGAGATAGCATGGCTGAATTTCAGCAGCACGCGCCACCGCCTCTGATTTCAGCTCCTCTCACCTCGAACACCCGTCTTGCACTGCTGGTTGAACGTGCTAGTCGCACTTTTGATCTTTGCGCACACCACTCTTAGCTATTGGATGAAGATCCAAAGGCTAAGATGAATTCCTCTTTGATGAAGGGCGCAGGGAAGCAGCGATGTGGCGTGATCATGGCCATTAGATGACGATCCAACGACCCACGAAGCTCTGGCATTTTCCTTCAGTGGCTGAGGGCACAAAGGTGGGCCGTTGGGATGGAGCCACTGATGCCATCCTGACCGTCCATCTTCCTGCCTTTGTAGGTGGTGCTATAGGGCTCCGATTGAGATGATTTTTGTGTCATCCGACTACGATCGTTGTAGGATCTAAAAGGCACAAGCACACTACAAGGGGGGATGAATAGTGTGGTAAACAAAAATTATGCAAATAAAGCAAACCATAAAATATAACACCAGATGTATAGTGGTTTCCCTCACTTGGGTATTCTACTAAGTCTCCCGACTTAGAAATTTTAACCCGATTCCATCAACCCGGAGGGAATCAATTTATTATAAACAGAGGTAATTAATGGGTTACCTCAACCCAATTATAAGATTAAATAAGAACAAAAAGATACGGGTGTAACCAAGGAACAATATGGTTACAACTAAGCTCCTAAGTCTCCAACAAGAATTAGCTTAATAGAAAGTTTATATACCAATTCTAGCGAGAAACACTAAAGCGAAAAAGAGTGATTTTACGATGAATGAATTCGCCTGAAAAGACTTGTTGCAAAGAGTATCGACTTGAAGAAAAAATGCAACAAATCAACAATCCTTGTAGCTTGAATTGAGAAATATGGAATTTTGAGCAAGGAGATTTTTTGTGCTTGTGTTATGTGCAAATGACACACACAAGGTGTTTATATAAGCCACTAAACACCTTCCCTACGATTACTAGCCGTTAGGGGCAAAATGGAAAGATTAGAGATAGGATTAATTGTAAAATAGCCATTCAGATTATGCACAACAATTAGTTGGTACCTGTACTGAAGTTGTGGTATTGGTACTGATTGCTCACAGTTAACCAACAGGCAGCCCAACAAAGCCTGGGTACCGGTACTCATCATGAGTGTCGGTACTCGGTGCTTACAGTTGAATACCAAATAAGTCACTAGGTATCGGTACTCATGATGAGTATCGATACTTGTGACTCATAGATTCGGGTCAACTTACAAACTGTGACCTACATGTACCTGTACTGGTGATTAGTACGGGTACTTGTAAGGTCCAGACACTATCCAAGTCTTCAAAATGTGAGCACCTGGTACCAGTACTCATCATAAGTACCGGTACTTGTTCACAGTTTGGGACTAGAACCCAAACTTATGCCTAGCAAGTACCGGTACTGGTGAACAGTATCGGTACTTGCAACAAGTATCTTGAATAAGTTTTGTTCATCGATTTAAGTGATATTTAAACGCAAATATACTATAAATATGACAAGAAAACGATATAAGTTTTTCAAATGAATCATAGAACATCACCATGATCCTTTATTATCTCTATTTTAATTTTAACTCGTAAATCATTTTTCTTGTTAGGAGACATATAAAATCTAGATTACAATATATAAAAATAATATGAGATCAATCATCATTCTTCACGCCATCGCCACTTCTTTCATACATCCTAAATCCTATGATTTCCTGTAAATGACACTTCATGAACTCATTAGTTTCAAAATAGTTTTGTTAACACCAAAACATAAAAGAGAAGTGGATCTAGATTCCAACAATCGTTGTTGAGTCCATCTGTATGATCGGATTTATCACTCGTAGCCCCGAATCATCTGCAATTATTATTACCTCTCAATTAGAACATAAAATAGCATTATTATTTATAAAGCTAGCAAATCAACTACGATGCAAAATATGCTGCCCATGTATGCATTATTCCACAATTAAGCTATGATCTAACCTAATTTAGGTACATTAGATCATATGATTGCTATGCAATCATACTCTTATGCCTAAATCTTACTAATCCCTAGCAAATGCAAGACTAAATGTAAAATGATCCTAAATGATCAATTTCTATCAAGAGTTTGACTAAAGATCAATTTCTTTTATTTTCATCCACAAATTTAGAAATCTAGATAATTATGAAAGTGTATTGTTGTAGCCTATGCAACGGATCCAAGTGAAAAGTCAATCAACATCTAAAACTCGTACTTAACCCTTAATAAAGCTCTATCAGGATAGACAAACTTTTTCCCTCGAGGGTATAAAATAATCTATAATTTCAGCTCGGGCTTTTGGCTTAGGTAGATGTCTGAGTCAGATGGATTTGTATTTGGTAGCTCACTCTTCTAATACTACATATAAACTAGTACTACAGAACCTAAATTTCTAGACCATCAATTAAATCAACTCAGAGAGAGGCAGAGAAACTGTACACTTCTTGATTCCTTTGTACTTATTCTCTCTCTTTTTATTTCCATCTCTTTTCTTCTCTTTTATTTTTTTTCTTTCCTTTTTCTTTTCTTTTCGAGCTCACAATCTCACCAGATTTGTGATTATATTTAGTGGTCTGTCATGGCATTAATACTTTAATTAAGTTCTGATAACCTTATAACTAAGTCATAAATCCTCAACCAGTATTCAACCGATCAAAAATACAGAAAAGTAAGTCAATACTGTATTTGATGGATTGTAATAGTAGTCGATATTGTTGCCTTACACTACAAAAAAAAACTTTAGCAACGTTTAATATTTACCTCTATAGACCTTATATTTGTTGCTATATGTAATTAGTAACACTTAAAATAATCACCGCTCGATTGTCGCCTTTGTTAACATCACTAAAAAGTTAACCGCAATTATATAATTGCTACTAAATCATCAGTATTAGTAACACTTTAATTGTTACAATTACCGATGTTAATGATCCTCTTTAGTAACAATTTATGTGTTATTATTTCACCATTATTAAATTATATTAGTGGCAATTTAATTTATACTATTAATGTCACTGTATACTTCTTTTAGTGTCATTTAAATTGCCACAATTAACGTCGCTAATAATCTTCTTTAATGATAATTTATTTATCATATTTCACCACTATTGAATTATATTAGTGATAATTTAATTAACATTATTAATGTTACTATATACTTCATTTAAAAGCTTTTATTTTTGTCACTCAATTGCCACTATTAATTTACTTTAATGGATTTATTTACCACTATTAAATTATATTAATGGCAATTTATTGACGTTATTAATGTTGTTATATAATTCATTTAAAAAATTTTGTTTATGCCACTTAATTGCTAATATTAATTTACTTTAATGACCTATTATTTTACCGTTTAATTATCACTTTTGATATTATTTAGTAACAATTATTTCTCTAAATGATCACTATTGATTTACTTTAATGACGCTTCCTTTTGTCATTTAATTACCATTGTTAATTCATTTTAATGACACCTTATTATTGATATTCTTTAGTTAAAAATATTTTTATTTGGATAAGATTGAAACATAAAGGTAACCTCAATTTTATCTATTTCACAATAATTAAGTTCAGTAGGGCCCTTTACAAGGATACATCAAAAAATAAGAAAAATATTAACAAAAGTAGCAACAACCTCAATACAAAAATATCCCCTCTCAAGGGTAATACAAAGAAAGAAGCCAAGGTTCATGAGACGTCCCTTACGAAGAACAATAATGCCAATGTTGGGGAAGACCCATCTATTTCTCTGAGGCTTGATGGTAATGCACTTGACACCTTGGTAGGCCGCAAAGCCCATGCATGTTAATCTCATTGTCAAAATGTCCAATGTTGAAGATGATGGCATTATTCTTCATTTTCCTTAAGTGTTATACCATGATAACATCCTCATTCCTTGTAGATATCAGCAATGGAGATAACATCCTCAAGGGTGAGGATCTAGAATCCCTCCATCTGAGCCTGCAGGGTGCAGATGGGAACAATCTCCGTAACAATAACACGAGTACCAACCTGCTTCAAGGCTGATAACAAACTTGCCAGCATCACCATATCCGCATACCACAGCAACGTTTCTAGCAATCTTCACATCTGATAACAAACTTCATGTATATGGGTTCAGGGAAAAATAACAAACCAATCTATAGTTATCAAGGAAGAAACATAGAAAAGATTTAAATAAGAATAAAAATAAACTCTCACATTGTTTAGTTATTTCAAACCAAGATGTAAATTAGCATTTGAATAATCAATGTCAATTCTGATTGCCATTATCTATCCACAACTCACTTCACCATTAACATCTACTGATTTGTTGCTCTTAGTTGAAGCATTCCCTTCAATGTCACCACCAGCAAACTACATGACACCTCTAAAATAATCCACATAAAGGACATCAATCAAGGTAGCACGTTTTGGATCCTTTGCTAATCAAGAAAAAAAAAAATCACTACAATGTTGAAAGGCATCCAAAAGAGCATAAATTAATCAAATAAGCTTAAGGTGATGCGGTGGTGTTGGATTATTGAATCCATGATAAAAAAAACAAACATAGCCCTCAAGCATGCAGCATTCAAATCTTTCTCCATCTTCCCCAATCGATGAATTGTGTCCTTGCATCTCTTTAAATCTGAGACCTTGTTGGATGCTCACTGAGAACACCTTGAAACGCAGACATTTTTTCTGTTGTTCCTCCAAAAGATGGTTTCTGGTTGCAAAATAGAGATTCACTTCACAAGTTGAATCTAAAATGGCAAGAAAGTACGGAAACTAAATATGAACAAGATGCATTTACCATATGTTGCAAATAAATAAAAATTAGATAAATAGCTATGAACAAGAAGTTGAATAGAGGAAAGCCCCCCCATAATCCAAAATTATTTAGCATTAGAATCAGAACCAGAAAGGAGGAAATGTATAGCATTAGAAATTAATGGATGCAAAATTAATCAAGGACAGAACCAATAACCCAATGGTATCAGATCTGTACTTGGCCAGTTGTTTTTTTGAAAAAGGAAAGGGTAATTATCCAAAATGATAACTATCCAAATATATTAGAAGAAAAAACTATCCAGCCAACGCCATACCAAGAGGCAATCACAAACACCCCTCACCCACAAGGACTCACTCCAAAACTTAATCAAAACAAAAATAGATTCCACAAAATTCTCCACACAAGGCCTCTACCCTCTGAAGACGACATCATTCCTTCCTAACCAGACACCCCAGAGGACCACCAGCGGTCTGGCCTTCTCCGTCGTACGGAAGACATTCTGCCCAGCATTGCTCCCTCCACCTCTATAATTGTTCCAAAAATCATTAAAAGACCGACAGCTCCACCACCTCGCTCCCACAGCTCTAAATCTACACGAAAAATGGGCAAGAGAAGAAAAGGTGGTCAACATCCTCATCTTTACCTCCACACAAAGGGCAGACCTTACTTTCCCCAGGAACCCATCTTACCCTCCACACCTTAGTCATGAGCCTTCTCCTCCTAAGCAACCAAACAAAAATCTTGACCTTCAAAGGACAAGTCGCCTTCCAAACCTGTCTGCAATCTCTCACCAGATCCAAATAACCAGTGGGACCCCCGTCGAACAATCTCCTGTACACAGCCCCCACTGAGAAATCTCCATCCCAACCAAATATATCATTTCCGGATGCCGGCTGCAGGCCTTCCAACTCTTCAAGCAACCTCTGGAAGGCGTGAATTCTCACATCTGAAAATTTCCCTGCAAAAGACAGACACCACCCACCTCCCCAAACTTCAGCTACAGACGTCTCTTTGCTCGAGGACAAAGCTTAAAGTCTCAAAAATCTTCTAGAGAGTGCACCTTACCCTATCCAATCATCCTGCTAGAACCTGAAAATCTCCCCCATCCCTACCACCGGTACAAAACAATTCTGCACCTTAGCAGCCACCGTCAACAAACCTTTCAAGAAGTGAGAAGCATCCCTCAGCGGGGATAGAAGGAGGTCCTAACGCAGAGGGCCACCATAAACTGTCCTGAAAACCTTCCCCATCAAATCCCCCTTTATTCTCCAAGAGGCCCCACCCATTTCACCAGCAGGCTATCATTTGACCTCCCCAAATCCCTTACCCCAAGCCCCCCTCCTCCACTGGCTTGCAAACCTCCTCCCACGCCACCAACCTGGCACCAGGCCCATTCGACCCCTGATTGGACCAGAAGAAATTCCTCATAAGCCCCAACATTCTCAAGACGACCTGCTGGGGTAGCTTCAGGATAGAGGTGAAATACGACATCGCTGCCAGAACCGCCTTGAGCAAAACCAGCCTTCCCCCCCTCGACAGAAGCCTGGACGCCCATCCTGCCAACCTCCCCTCCAGCCTCCCCATCAGGGGAGCCCAATCCTGCACCAAGATCCTATCATCTATCAGCGGTAGACCCAAGTATCTGATCGGTAACTTCACCTGCTCTATGCCAAGACCCGTGCTGCACTCCCTCGCCTCTGCCTCCGTCAAATTAAAAGGGACAAAACCTGATTTAGACAAGTTAATCTGCAGACCTGAAGCCTCACCAAATAAAAGAAGCAAAATCTACATCCTCCTAGCTTCCACCTCCCTACCTTCAATAAAAAAAATCGTATCATCTGCATACTATAGCAACAGGATGCTTGTCCCATCTCCCAAAGAGAAACCCCTCACCAAGTTCCTCACAAGATTTCTTCGCCGCCCTCGCAAGTGCATCTGCCACTATAACAAAAAGCATCGAAGCCAACGGACACCCCTATCTCACCCCTCTTCTCGGCTGGATCCAACCCCCTGCCGGGTTTCCATTGATAAGAACCGAGAAAGATGTGGTGACATCTTTTCATCCACTCGATTTACACGAGTGGAAATCCCCTCTTCACCAAAGAGGCCCAAATGAAAGATCATTGCATTAAGTCATATGCCTTGCTGAAATAAACCTTCCACATGAAAGCCTTCCTCCTACTCTTCCAAAAAGACAGGATCTCCGAAGCCACCACATACCCCTCCAAAATGTTCTTGCCCGGGACAAAAGCCATCTGTATCGGATCCACAATCATCGCCAAGGTCTTCTTCAACCTATTCGCCAAGATCTTAGCCACAATCAGGTAAATAGCATTCAAAAGAGCTATCGGCCTATACTCCTGGATCTCCTCCGCTCCCTCCCTCTTCAGCAATAACAAGTAAAATTTGTTCAATCTGTTGAAGCCTGAATTTTCTTCTCTGAACTCCTGCAGTACCTGCACCACATCATCCTTCACCATCTGCCAAAATCCTTATAAAAGGCGACTGGAAAACCATCTGGACCTAGACAACCATCAGCATTCAACCCCCAGATCGCCTTATGAATCTCATCTTCCTCAAACAGCCCCATCAAGTGCTCTGCTTCTGCATCCCTGATCCATGGCACCTCGGATCCCAACCACCTCCATCTTCCCCCCTGCCTCCTCCCGGTGAACTCTCTTAAGTACCTCACAGCCGCCCCTCCCACCGCCTCCTTACCCACAAACTCCTCCCCTTCCACCACCAGTTTATCGATCCAGTTCCTCCTCCTCCCGGATGTCGTCATATGAAAATACCAAGTGTTAGAATCTCCCCGAGCCACCTCTACCTGAATCTCACCTTCCACTCTACTTCCACCTTCCGATCTTCCTCTTGCACTACCTGCAAGCACTTTGCTCTGCTCACCCTGTCTATTTCGAATAGGTGGCCAACATCCTCAGCCAAGTTCAGCCTTGCAATCTCACTAAGAGCTTCATCTCTCCTCTTCCCACGCTCCTCTTTAATTTGCTTCTTATAGACCTTCAAGAAGGACCTCAACTCTCGCAGTTTAGCTTCCAATTTAGCAGCTGTCGAGCCATCCACATGAGTAGATCTCCATCTCTCTTCCACCAGTCCCCTGGATCCCCTCTTCAAGGAGCCAAGCTTTGTCAAACTTAAAATACGTTCCATGCCTCCAGCCCTCATTCATCACCCAAAGTAAGGGTGTGTGGTCCGAGAACGGCCGCTCTAGAAGTCTGACCTCCGCCACAAGGAAAGCCTCTGCCATCGCCGTCGAGACAAAAAATCTATCAATCCGAGACCGCTGCCCACCAGAGCTCCTCCAGGTGAAGTGGCAGGAAGAGGACAGCATGTCAACCAGCCCTTGTGCAGCAACAAAACCTGCAAAGGCCTCAGAGCCCTGGTCCACCCCCTACGGCCATCCAATCTATCTTCCACCAGCAAAGTGACATTAAAATCGCCTCCAATCAACCACGGGGTCCCCTGATGCGTCGCCGCGACTTGATCTAATTCCTCCCACAAAGCTTGCCTCCGCATACCATCAGTCGGACCATAGACTGAGGAGAAGAGCATGCAGAGGTTGACCCGACGCCTCTGTAACTTGACCGTAACATGGGAACCGACCATTGAGTCCAGCAAGGAGAAGGCATCTCCCTTCCACCCAACAATCCCACCAGCTCTTCCAATCGCATCAAGGGCCAAGAACTCCCCAATGCCACTCCCCACCACCTCCCTCCACAATCTCTGGTCACAACCCCCCCACTTAGTCTACTGGAGAAACACCACCTCAGGTCCCCACCTCTGAATATAACCACATAACCCTACCCGTTTGGAGGGGTCGTTCAACCTCCTCACATTCCACGAGAGGAACCTAGTCATGGAGAAGTTTGGGAGACTCCACCTTGCATCTTGCGCCTGAAGCCCACCCCCGCAGCCACCCTGTCAACCTCCAACTCCTCAGGCCAACCTGATTGTCCCCGCTGCACCTGCTCCCCCACCAGCGGGACCTCCACCTCCCCATCCCGCACCACCCTCTCTTCAGCCACCCCCAACTTCGCTGGACCCTCCTCAGCCCTTGCGTCCCCTCCAGCCCTAGCCTCTCACTGGCTACTAGCGCTACCACCAGCCACCGTTGCCGACCCAGCACACCTCGCGCCACCTCCGTCACCCATCGAGTCCTCCGCCGACCTTCCTCCTCGCCTACCAGTTGGCGCAGTACTGCCAACCACCACCTTCCTTTGAAGTTGGTCACTCCCCACCTCACTCTTGGTCGGAGCGGTCTTAGCCCCTCCCTCTCCGATAAGTCCACCTCGGCTTGTATGTGAGCCGCTGCGTCAGAGGCTTCCTCGGCTTCCACCTCTGCAAGTGCATCACCATCCCGTCCGCGTTGCCCATCCCCACCCGGTTGACCCAACAGAGATCACGTCGGGGGCTCGTCTCCAAGTTCATCCGACCGCTGCCACCGCTCGGAGCCCACCCCGAACCCTCGCAAGATGAGGAGCCCAACCCAGAAGCCCCTCTGAAATCACCTTTTCCCACCTCCAGATCTGGTCCGCCCGACCCGGGTCCGCCAAGAGTACGCATCCTTAAAAGCTGATCCACGTCAGCGGGGATCTTCGTCTTCAGCGTCACAGAACCCTTCAAGACTTACATCGCAGATCCCGTGGTTCCATCTGAGTCCATCGCCCGCTCGTCTGCCACCGATCGCACCACGGGGATTGCAATGGTCGTGCAATCATCTCCACGTTCTTTCACCTTCCCAAAAATAGCCAGCCCTTGGTCCGCCTGTGAGCCAGCTCCGACGCCATGCACTGCCATCGCACCGCCAGCCACTGCCTCAACGAAAGACTGAGGTCTCCCGACCTCCCGCGAGACCCAAATCAACCAGGAGGAACTCCCCCATCTTAGGATCAACTTCTCCGCAATCTGCATCCCCAGCCTCATCTCCACCCACGCATCGAACCTCGACAGGTCCTCCGATCTCAGGCCTAGTCCCTCGCAACTCCGGAGCCTTGCAAACGAAGCGACCACCACTGCTGCCACATCCACCGTACGGAGGAAGAGAGGAACCCCCTCAATCACCACCCTCTGCCTTGCGCCAACCGGTGGCCACTCCTCCACAGCCCCATCCGACCTCACCGGCCACCTCCATCTCACCACACCTCGGCCACACGACATCTCCTTGAATGCCAAGCGCCGCAACATTATCGGTCCGAGCCCCGACAGCACCAAGCAACCACTCCTGAGAGACGCAACTCCAAAGGCACCTCTTCTGATCCCCAAGAACGAAGAAACTGCCCCTCTCAAGTCCCCCAACCCCACCTCCCCTTCCAACACCACCGCGACCAAAGCCGCCGCCAAACTCCCCTCCAGGACCCTGATCTCCTCCGACCACGGTGCTTCAACCTCTACGAGAGGCGCCCCCTCTGGTGGAGGCGGCAACACCCTCGCCCTCCCCACAAGAACCCCAACGGCAGGCTCCCGGAAATGGCATCGTGCCCGCCTGTGTCCGAGACCTCCGCACCGCAAACACTTCACCGGCTCCCTACAACCCTCCGCGAAGTGCCCCCTCCCGAGGCACTTGAAGCAACGCACCAGCTCCACACCCCTCCATGACCTCTTCACCGCCATCCAACCAGATCCTTCCCCTCCCACCTTCGCATTCCCCCTCTTGCGCTCTCCCTCTCGTTCATTGCACCTCCCACTGTACTTGGCCAGTTGTTAATTCTGAAATCAGGTTGGACAAAATTTAGAATAAATCTAAATATTAGATTAAATCTAAATATTAGATGCTTATTTTAACTTTGTAATATATAACCTTCATTATTTCACTGACCTGGTGGAACGAGTCTAGGAATGCAATACATGATCTCTGATATGCTTTGTTCTACCATGGAGATACCATGCATAACATTGGTGCATGTTGGTTGTAGACCTATGGTGAAGAGGAGATTCAAGTGTTCTATTTTGCTACATTTAAGGGCAAATGCTACTAGAGCAACATTTAGACCTCTCGTGGTTTATTGATCAGAGAGTTGCATTGTCAATTATGGCATGTGCATAAGGTATATTCATGGTTAGAAGCAAGGATCTGATGAGATTTTTAGGGAAATGTAGGGGTGGCAGCTATGAAGATATAATGGTAGAGACATTTAAAGTGGTTTGGACATTGACATAGAAGTTAATTCTACAAAGATGCGGGTATGCCTTTTCTCGATTTCTTATTTGATCCACCCTAACTGTGGTCGATATGGTAATCTTTACTAGACTCCTAGGATAAACCTACCCTTTCATCCCTGAAAAGACAAAGAAAGAATGGACAAAACCTTTCTTTGTTGGTTGGCTTTGTGTGCCCCTGCTTCCAACTGTCTTTTTATTTGTGATAAGAGTGGTTGCTACATAGTCATTCTTTTAGGAGAACTCAGTGTGGGATTTGTTTTTTCTTTCCACAGAATTCTAACCACAAATTTTTTCAAGTAAATTGATTCGCTATTGGTGACTAACCTGATCTTCCAAGTAAGGAAGAGGACTGCAGAAAGTAATTGATTCAGGGAGCTAACAAAGAATCCATTTAACAAAGAAAAATTTCTACACAATTTGAGAAACCTACCTACATGCTTCAGACAAAGAAACCCTTCTTTGGGACTGGGTGCTTTTTCTAATGGTATAGTAGTCCAT
This sequence comes from Thalassia testudinum, assembly GCA_037157565.1. Lineage (NCBI taxonomy): Eukaryota > Viridiplantae > Streptophyta > Magnoliopsida > Alismatales > Hydrocharitaceae > Thalassia > Thalassia testudinum. Next base: position 63,351,385 of record JAZHRO010000025.1, on the reverse strand, counting down.
TACTTATTATTCTTTGATAGAAATTGAAGATGTCTTGTTCTAGTACCCTTCAGTCTCATTCCCTGAGTGATGCTCAGCTTCTGAAACATAAATCCAAGAAGAAAGCCTAGACAGAGAGAAATTCCATCAAATAGACAACATGTTCATTAAAAAATGGAACTTTTGAAAAAGGTGAACTTTTGAACACAGAAAGGAAGAAGGAAGGATACTTTCAATGCATTTTGAGTGCTATTGAGCTTGGAGAGCTTGTTAGCCAATTTTTGCTGACTGAAAACACTATTCATATCACAATATTGAGCTTGGAGAGCTTGTTAGCCAATTTTTGCTGACTGAAAACACTATTCATATCACAAAATGTAGTCTTCAGGTTTTAACAACCATCATGTGGCCTTGAAAGTGATGTCATACCAAAAGTTGGTGCAATTAAGAGAGCTTACCATAAAATAGGCAGCAATCCAGAGCTAAAGAACTAGCAGAGCTAATTTCTATCGTCGTAGCTGGACATTCCTCTATCTCAAACTCAGTTGTGGACATAGATGGTATCAATTCCTCAATTGTTTGTGTCTTGAACAATACATTAGGAATACCACCTGAAGATTGATGTCGCTCAGTAGACGGTGCCAATGTTATTGACTCATTATAAAATGTGATTCTTCCAAGTCTATCTATTTCTGACTTCATCCTATTTTGTTGCTCCTGTAACATCATTGCCCTAGCTTCCACTATCTACAACATGAAGAAAAAGGCATAAAAGATATCAGTCAGATTTAGCCTTAAAACATGCTTCTACGAAATAAGCATAAAACCATTAGGGCCCATATGACTCGAGGAGAAAAGATCAAAAGAAATGAAATATGATTAAACTCTACATAATATCTACAAATCCAATATGGGAACCCTCTATGGTCACAATTCAGCCACATTAAATGATCTTGGACTTTAGATACACTATGCATAAGGGAAAGCTGCTCCCATATCTAATTGTAGCTCACACATTCCCTTGATTACTATTGCAAAAGATAGGCATTCAACACCAATATCACCATGCACATTGGATCATCCAAACCACCAAGGTCATTTTTGGATAAAATATCCTCGAAAATTCCAGCCACGACATAAAGTAACCTTCCATTCAGTGAAAAGATACATAAATTGGCACCTTTTTGTGTTGTCTCATTCTAGCAATAAACTATTGTAACCTCTTGGGGTAGAAGTCTCTAGGTATACAACTCCAAGATAACAAAAGTTTCAAATATGCTCACTTATCAAAGTTATCATTTTTTTTCAAAGGAGTTAAATAATGAATTTAAGGAACCAACCAAGTGGTTCAAGTTCTGATGCGCACATTGAGAATATAATACTGACTAGTCATCCAGATTTTTATATGTAATTACTTAATTTGCAGATATTAGGCAATTTGATAGAGAGTTTCCTAAATCCAAGATCGATTGAGAGACAGAGTATGTAGCTTGATTTGACACGATCACACTCTTCTACCTTCTCCTCCTTCATAGGACATCTACCTCCTAAGTTCTCCCTGTGGTTATTTTATCACAAGTTCCCTCATTTCCACTACCTCGAAAATAAGGAATCTGTTGAATGACAGTTGAATCATCAAAGACTACATTCCCCATTGCAAGTATCATTGGATATAATACAGCAAATATTCGTGTGCAAGTATGAAACCAGTTGATCACATTTACGACCATTTGAAATCAACCCATACATGGAACTACGACTAGAAAGTACTTTGTCGAGAACATCAAATACTACGTAGGAGATTCAACGTAAAATTCTGCATAGCTCATCTTTATTTCCCTCAAGCCTGTGAGCATAGCATCCCCATTATCATCAAGTTTGCATTTTTCCCCTATTCTTTCTCTACTCCATGACTGCCCAATACTTCCCATGGGTGTTACTCTTCATCCATGAAAGAATTCGAGCTTAACTTAGATTCCTCAGATAAAAATAAATATCACAAAGGATCTTTCTGCATTTATTTAATCTTCACAATGCTCAAATTCTTTGATCACACAATGCTTCAAATATCACAAGGATAACTACAACCTTGCTTGACATAGTGAAAATAGAAGTAAAATATACAACTTGAAAGACCCAAGAAAAATGATTATGTTAAAGAAGGAAAAGACAAATGAATGTCATTGAATACAAAAAGAACATAACATGCTTAAAAAGGTACAAGATCTCCAATATGTAAGTCAACATCTACATTTATGCCAAGTCCTTTTCAAAAAATAACTCATGGAAAAAACTAGTTCCTAGCTTAAAGCATGATATACATTGAAGAAGCTAAGTGATGCGCGCGGAACGCATTGGTTTAATTGTCATTGTAGCATGCGTTCGCGACGTCGGTTTTAATTTAAGATGTAGATTTGATGAGTCCAAGTATCGAACACGAGGAAGCGTGAAATCGGATTAGTTTGTTACTTTAGTTGTCACAGGAATGTTTGGTTTGCTTGCGAGAAAACGAGAAAGAGAGAGAGAGAGATTAAAGTTAGAGCTTGTGTTTAAACCATGACATTCATTCTAAGAAAATGTGAGCTATGATATAAGAAACAACATTAACATATAACATGCAATTAGAGTTTGTTTACAACTGTAGCAATAGATGAAAGTTTAAACAAGTGCGACAAAAAATTTAAGTAAAAAGAGTGTGAGGAGGCGAGGTGGCTACGGCGGTGGAGGGGGGCTCCGTTGGCAGCTCGACAACTCCAAGGTAGATATGGGATGTTTGGTGGAGCTAGGAGAGGGCTAGTATTGCATAGAGAGTGTGTGAATTGAATGCCTTTGAATGGGGTGGTTGAGGAGGTTTATATAGAGAAGAAGGGATTTCCAAACTAAGGGTTTTAGTAACGTCCAGAACGTCACTAAACCCATTCCATAAGTGTCGGCGAAGCCTCTTGCCAGTCGGTCCAAGCACGCGTGCATGCTTCTTCCTCCACGCGATACGTTCACACGCAACGTGGGTCGTCCGATCAAAGATCGAACGGCTGAGATCGCGCCCTGAGTGCTGGTTCAGATCACGTTGCGTGCTTCAGGTGCGTGCGTGCCTTGCGCGTGATCGCGCGCATTCGCATCGGACGTGTGAGAACGCGTCGCGTAGCCCGCCTTAGAGCCATTCGATGGTGATCAGGCGGTCTAAATCAGCTGCGGTGGGGTTGAAGCACGATTTGGGGTGCAGCGGGGGTCAAACGTTCATTGCTACTTGCTAGTGTGAGCCTTCGACTGCTATGCTGCCTTCGCGAATTGGTGGAGAGGTGAGATCAGGTGCGGGTGATATCGAACGTTGGATGGAGATCCAATGGTCAGATTTCGAAGTCCTTTGGGTGCGGTGGAGATGCAGTGTGGGCAAAGTTCGCTTGTCCTCAGCCATTCGATCCTTGGATCGAACGGTTTAAAACGCTTCTTTGTGATGAGCGTGAGGGCAATGCGCAGGTGAGGTGCTGAGCACCACGTGGCCGCTTGTGGGCAGTTGATTATCAGATCAACGACTAGAACTTCTTGGGCTGGTTGAGGGAGCTCTGGATGTCGGATTTAAGCGATTTTTGAGTCCGTTGGACTCCGTTTGTCGTTCTGAATCCATCTGTGCAGTCTGATTACTAATCTAAGACCTGTTTCAACATGAACTTGTACAAATAACCATTAAACATTGATTTATAAGCAATCTTAATTCGCAATGCATATAGTGCTCCCATGCCTATTATGGTTGTTATTAGTGCACATATATTCTCAAGATAAACCTTGGTTGACAGAATTATCATCATCGAATGCAAAGTTATCAGTAAGCATCTAAGTATTTGAGGAACAATGGTCACAAGCAAAAATGCAAAGAAACTATGTATTAATTGTACATGGGCAAAAGCTAACTATATAATATTGTTAGCAAGTGCAATTGTGTATAACATCAAACTTGCTATTTTATCATACAATTTGCCACTATTACAATTGTGTATAACATCCAAGTTGCTATTTTATCATACAATTTGCTACTATTACAGCAAATTCATCATAGGATAAAAACAATACATACAAATTTTTTTTTTTTTGAAAAAGGAAAGGATAGTTATCCAGAATGATAACTACCCAGAATCTTATAAAATAGAATCAACAATAAACAATATTACAACAGGTAGACACCAAGGTCCCCCACTCACAACGACTCAACCCAAAGAGAAAACAAAGAGTCGAAAAACTCAACAAAGTTCTCCACATAAGGTCTCAAGCCCCGGAAGACCATCGCATTCCTGCCCAACCAGATTCCCCAAAGGACCGCCAACGGCCTGGCCATCTCCTTCTTCGTACGGAAAACAAACCGTCCGCCACCACCACCTCCACTTCTGAAGCTATGCCAGAATTCCTCGAACAGCCGACACTCCCACCATCTCCCGCCCATCCTGTCCCAAATCTGCACTACAAAAGGGCAATCGAAAAAAAGGTGGTCAACGTCCTCCTCACCACCCCCACACAAAGAGCATACCTTACACTCTCCAGGAGCCCACCTTGCCCTCCACATCTTAGTCACCAGCCTTCTCCTCCTAAGCAGCCAGGCAAAAATCTTGACTTTCAGCGGACATGCAGCTTTCCAAATATGTCTGCAGTCCCTTACCAAATCTAGCTCCACCTCAAGATCACCAGCGGACAATCTCCTATACACGGCCGCAACTGAAACTCACCTTCATCTCAACCAAACATGCCTGTACCAGCAGCCGGATGCAGTCCCTCCAACTCAGCAAGTAAGGTCTGGAATTCATGCGTTCTCGCATCTGACAGACTGCCAACGAAACGCGGGCACCACCCATCATCCCACACCTCAGCCACAGACGCCATCTTGTTCTGGGACAAGGCAAACAGTCTCTGAAATCTTCTGCAAAGCGCTCCATCACCTGTCCAGTCATCCTGCTAAAATCTGAAAATCCCCCTGCTCCCAACACAGGGACGAAGCAGTTCCTCACCCTAGGGGCCACCGTCGACAAGCCTTTCAGGAAGTGAGAAACATCCCTAGGCGGAGACACCAGGAGATCCCAACGCATCGGACAGCCATATGCCGTCTCAAACACCTTGCCCAAAAGATTCCCCCTTTCCTTCCAACAGGCACCCCACCCACTTCACCAACAAACTGTCATTAGATCTCTCCAAATCCCTGACGCCGAGCCCCCCATCTCTCAGCGGCCTGCAGACCTCCTTCCAAGCGACCAACCCGGCACCCTGTCCACTCGTCCCCTGATTGGACCAAAAGAAACTCCTCATTGTTCGTCCAATCTTTGCAATCACTTGTCGAGGCATCTTCAGTACATAAATGAAATATGACGGCATCGCCGACAGAACCGTCTTGAGCATGATCAACCTCCCACCTCTAGACAGAAGCCTGGACGCCCACCCCTCCAGCCTCCCAACCAACCTCACCACCAGGGAGGTCCAGTCTCTCACCAGAATCCTCCCATCTGACAGCGGCAGGCCCAAATACTTAACCGGAAGCTTACCCTGTTCTGTGCCAAGACCTAAACTACATCCCCTTGCCTCTACCTCAGTTATGTTGAAAGGGACAAAATCCGACTTAGCCAAGTTAATCTGCAATCCGGACGCCTCTCCCAGTAAGAAAACAAGGAACATCAACCTTCTGGCCTCCGTTTCTCCACCTTCAATAAAGAAGATCGTATCATCCGCATATTAGAGCAAAGGGATACTCGTCCCATCCCTCAGGGACAAACCACTCACCAATCTTCTTTCACAAGACCTCCTCGCCGCCCTAGCAAGAACATCCACAGCAATCACAAAGAGTATTGGGGCTAGCGGACAACCTTGCCTCACCCCCCTCCTAGGTTGGATCCAACCCCCAACTGGATTTCCATTAATAAGAACTGAGAAAGAGGTCGTAGTAACGCACCTCTTCATCCATTCGATCCACACTGGCGGGAACCCCCTCTTCACCAAGGACACCCAAAGAAACGACCACTGGATCGAATCATAAGCTTTGCTGAAATCGACCTTCCATAAGAAAGCCTTCTTCTTATCTCTCTTCCATGATGAAAGGATTTCCGAGGCCATCACATAACCCTCCAAAATATTCCTGCCAGGGACAAAAGTCGTCTGCACCGAGTCTATAATCTCACCCAAAGTCCTCAATCTGTTCGCCAGAAGCTTCGCTACCACCAAGTAAATAGCATTCGAAAGAGCTATCAGTCTGTACTCCTGAACCTCCTCAGCGCCCTCCCTCTTCGACAATAAGAACATATAGAATTTGTTCAGCCTATTAAATCCCGAGTTGCCCGTTTTAAACTCTTGTACCACTTGCATTACGTCTTCTTTCACCACCGGCCAGAACTCTTTGTAGAAGGCAACCGAAAAGCCATCCGGCCCTGGACACCCATCCGCGTTCAACCCCCAAACTGCCTCACGGACCTCATCCTCCCTAAAAGAGTCCGTCAAGAGGTCGGCGTCCGTCTCCCTGATCTATGGTATCCCAGATCCTAACCACCTCCACCTTCCCCCCCGTCTCCACCCCGTAAAACCTCTACAATAACTTGCAGCTGCCCCTCCCACCGCTTCCCTTTCCACAAACTCCTCCCCATCCACCACCAATCTGTCAATCCAGTTCCTCCTTCTCCTGCTCGATGCAGCCATATGAAAAAAGCGAGTATTGGAATCGCCCTCCTTAAGCCACTTCTGCCTAGATCTCACCCTCCACTCCACCTCCGCTTTCCGGTCTTCCTCCTGAATCACCTGAGTCTGTCTCGCTCTGTAAACCCTGTCATCTTCTGAAAGGAGTCCAACATCCTCTGCCCTATCCAGGCGTGTAATCGCAGCAAGAGCATCCTCTTTCTTCCTCCCACGTTCCTCCCTAATCTGCCTGATGTGGGTCTTCAAGAAAGATCTCAAATCCCTCAATTTTGCTTCCAATCTGGCAGCCGCCGACCCTTCCGCCTGAGAAGACCTCCACCGTTCCTCAACCAAACCCCTAAAGCCCTCCTCCATGAGCCACGCTTTGTCGAACTTAAAGTAAGTACCATGCCTCCACTCCTCATTCGACGTCCACATCAAGGGGGTGATCCGAGAATGGGCGCTCCAAAGGCCTAACCTCTGCCATCGGAAACAACTCTGCCATCGCCGTCGAAGCCAGAAATCTGTCAATACGGGACCGCTGCCCTCCAGAGTTTCTCCAAGTGTATAGATAGGACAACGAAGGCATATCAACCAGCCCCTGGTCCGCCACAAAGTCCGCAAACGCCTCTGAGCCCTGGTCCAATCCCCCTCGGTCGCCCGACCTGTCCTCAGCCCGCAGAGTAACATTAAAATCACCACCAATCAGCCAAGGAACCCCCTGGAAAGTCGCCGCAACCTGTCCCAGATCTTCCCATAAGACCTGTCTCCTCCGACCCTCCGTCGGGCCATAAAACGAGGAGAGGAGCAAACATGTGCCGTCCCGACGTCTCTGAAGTCTGACAGTGACAATGTTGGATCCAAACAAAGTGTCCAGCAAGGAGAACTCCTCCCTCCACCCCACAGCAATTCCCCCCGCACTCCCATCCGCATCCAGGGCCAGGAAGCCCCTACAACTCTCTCCCCCCACTTCCCTCCACAACCTTCCATCACAGCTCCCCCACTTCGTCTCTTGGAGAAAAACCACATCAGGCCCCCATCTCTGAATGTACCCCCGCAAAATAGCCCTTCTCGACGGGTCATTCAGACCCCTCACATTCCAGGACAGGACCTTAGTCATAAGGTCATCCGGGAGCCGCCTCCAGACGTCAGCCGTCTGAACCCCATCATTTCCGCCACATGGTCCTCTTCTATCAACAAACGATGGACCTTCTGGCTCCCCTCGCCACCACAAACCTTTCCTTCTCGCCCCGCCGTCTCCAGACCGCCAATAGTCAGCAGCTCCCCGCCGCCACCACCAGGCCTCAGTAGCCCAGCTCCGTCTCCTAACGGCCCAGCCACCTCAACAGCCTTCTTCTCCACCCTTGCAGCCACCAGCCCCCCTGCAATTGCCATCAGCTCATCTGCCACAGCTTCTGCCACCACTGCAACTCCCCCACTGCACCTGCCACCAGCACCTGCCACCTCCACCTTGCCATCTGCAGCTGCCTCGCCCCCACCTTCGTCTGCCAACTGCCACCCCACCGCCACCTCCGGAACAGACAAGTCTCCGCCGCCGCCCCCAGCAGACGCCGTCGCTGGCGACCCGGCTCCACCAGGCGACCCCAGTCGCCCCCCCAGGTGGGGTCTTCCGAGCCAAACCCCTACGGTACGACCACCGCGGCTGGTAGAAGAGCCTCTGCGAACCGGTCCCCCTCCGCTCCCGTCGTCGCCCGCCCCCCTCTCCGCCAGTCGAGTTCTGTCATGCTACCCCCTTCTCCACTCGGATCGGATCCGCCAAAGGGTGTCTCGAGTCCTCTCTAGCAACGTCCCGCCTCTCCTCCGCAGAGGGCTGGGGGCGCGGTGTCGCCCGCGCAAGACAACCCGACCCAGCAAACGCATCGAGGCCCTCAAACTCCGTAACCGGGTCACGCACACCCGACCCGAGTCCGCCAGCCACCCCACCTTCAAAGCAAGGGCTCGAATCGGCACCGCCAGCGCACTCGCAATCAGCGGAGCCACCCAGCTTCAGCGCCGCATCCACTTCCCCCGACCCCTCCACAAAGGTCGCAGCGACCCTCCGCATCCCCGCCCCTTCGTCTGCCAATGATTGCGTCATGGGAGTCGCAGCCGCCCCGCGATCCCCGCCGCTATCTTCTCCATGACCCTCGACCTTCCCGAGGGGCAAACTTGAACTTCACACAAGATAACATGATACTCTAACTCAAACATTTCAAACAAATCATGCTTATGCATAAACAAAGTTCTAAAATTGGGACCAAATTGGGGGATATTAAACTAAATAGGTTCTTATTATTGTATATTTGAAACATTAAAAAGAGGCAAAGAATCAATTTTACAACTTGAGAACTATGGACTAACAATCATTATAACAAACACAAAAAGATGAGCTTTGAATAAAATCCATATAAATACACAAAACTCCCCCTGTCATGTGTCCTTAAACCCAACAATGGAAAGTGAGATGGACACTTCTTTCTAGGAAAACCATTTTACCTAAAATGATTTCAGGTGCTCTATAGTGCCCTATGGAAATGAGAGAGCTATGCTCTTGTTTGTGAAAGATAGTATTGCCAATATCAATTGCATTTCATCTACTATAGATAATAGCTACTCTTATGAACCACCTTTTGAAAAGTAATATTCTTCTCCAAATTCACATTATTGCAACTACATGGGCGTTGATGTACAAGCAAGGGGTTTAAACAAAACAAACTATAGAAAACCTATCATGTTCAAGAAGGGGGTTTAAACAGATCGAATTGTACAAAGGACCACACAAAACAAGCATAAGCTGACCACGAACAACCACAATCAAGATTCAAACATTGATAGATGGAACTATCAAAATTGAAAAAAGAGTATACCTACCATAGATTACTTGTACAATTTCACGCTTGGCATCATTTAATCATAGACAGCTACAACTCACAAGCAACCAAAGCCAACTGAATGAAAAAAGCTATATTAGGGCAAGAAAAATAGAGAGAATTACCCAACACATATGCATAGCTAGCATGCCTCGCAACCTCTTAAAAGTGAATCACAGGAATAAAATAAAAGCAGATTTACAAAAACCATGAATGGATTGATTTTCGCGATGATGCATGGAATGCAACAAAGATGTAATACAAATATCCCATCCACCTAATTCATCCCTCTCCATAGGAAAACCTTAACATGAAACAAATCTGCACCCAAAATAGAAATAATTGATAACAAGATGATTGCTAATACGTAATACTAACAAATCCAAGTGGGTAAGCATAACCTTGCTTCAACGACCACATTGATGGGCTTAGGAGCCTTCCTACTAAGAAGAGTCAATCGAATGTGAACACCAGAATTTTGGTCCTATGCTTTAAACATAAAAAATAGCAATCATGAGAACTAACTAATCTCCTTTGATCTTATTTATTATCTCAAGCTATCCCATGCTTTAAACTTAAAAAAATCTCAAGCAAAGTCGTGAATCACCTTCATCCTTGACTGCACATGCATGGCCATATATTCTTTTTGAAACCAACTTCTTTATTGGATGAAACAAAAAAACTCATTCTTGATGACAGAAAGGGAAACATCACACACACAATCCACTGGGATGCCTTATATATGCAAAATCATAGCATGATCAACAAACACCCAATCCCCCAGAATTTTTTTCCTTTGTATGAACTTCCAAAAACCAAAACAAATACAAAGAAAAAGAAAGAGGAAAGACTAGTCCAGTTATCCAGACGTTGAACAACCACTTAGTTTAAAGTAAGATTAAGTCAAGAATGAAACTTAAGGCCAATACCCGTATATAGAGATATATATATGTAATAGATTCCAAACAACCCATATTGATCCAAAAAACATTAAATACATGACAAACTTCTTAGATCAGCATGTGGAAAACAGACGACAAGGAATTTTATGATTGAGGGAATATATCAATGGAATAGAAAAATAAAAATACAAAATAGTATGCAAAATTAAATTAGATGACAGACCTTCTTAGGAATGTCCAAAAAAAATGCCTCCAATGCTTGGGGAGAGGGAGGGCGTATGGTTGTCGTAGTGGTGGTTGTTTGGGGGTTTAGGGCAAGGATAGGACAGTAGAGGTGAAGAGGAGGTAGCCACTATACCGACAAGAATTGACCAGATCTTTTTAGGTACTCACCAAAATCAACCCTTCTCCGATGGATCATCGTGTTGTCGGAGCCACTGGGGGCGAGGAACTGGTGCCACGCGTGCTCGCGCCTGGTGAAGTCGGTGATGGATGCCTCTATGGGGATCAAGTGCCCCAGTTGTAGCGATGACTTCTTGGAGGAAATGGAGGTCCCCGAGGCCAACCCACACGATGACGACCGCTCCTCACAGCTCGACCTTGAGCACACCCTCTTCCTTTGGGCCCCCATCCTCTTTAACATCGTGGGCGCCTCTGCCTGCCGCTGCCCCTCCTCTAACAACCACCCCGACCTAAATCCGGAATACCTCTTTGCCCTCCTCCTCGGCAGCCACCACCGCCGTGGCAACAACAGCAGCAACCCTTTCTCCATGCTATAGCTCGTCTAGGCCCTCCGCCTTGTCGCCGAGGAGGGCGACTGCGAATGGGTTATGCTCACAAACCCAGAGGAAGTAGCGGAGGGGAGGGCATCTCCCTAGGGGACTTCTCCATAGGGCGGTAGGCGAAGGTCGAAGGGGGCAGGAGGGAGTGACTGTAGAAATCGATAGAGGGAGCTGCTGTAGGAGAGTTGAATGCTGTGGACATGAAGGAGGGGGTGATTGGGCAGAGGATTTTGTGCCCTAGGATGGATGGCATTTTCGTTATCATTAAAGAAAAAACAAATTGTTCAGTCATGCCGTATACGCGCGCATGGAATTCGGGTAGAGGAAACGAAATTGTCTGAAAAAGATGCTAAATGAAATTTTAAAGATTATTTATCCATCTTAAAAATATAATTAATTTTTAAGGATAATTTTTAGATCACCCATCACTTTTTGATCTTCATAAATAAATTCTCAATAATATAGCTGCAAAATTTTATTTTATTCTAGTATCTATTTAAAAGAATATATTTAAATTTCATTTTTTTCTTCTTATGTTATTAAAAAAATATTGAAGATAAATCAGTAAGCTCTTTTTACTTGCACCAAAAGTTCTCAACTAATACTTAGGAGAAGATCTTCAGTGACCTAAAAATTTATTTTTGATGAATTATCCTTTTATAATTGTTAATATCAATTTATTATATACATATTGTGACAATGCTATTCACCATTAATAATAATTGTCATTCGACAGAAAAATTAGAATGGCATAAGTAATAATTATCGTTAAATAAAAGGCTACAGTGACAGTTATATTTGCTAATAATGCTAATTGTCATCTGAAAAAAATATTATAGTGGCATAAGTAATAACTGTCATTAAATCAAAAGCTATAGTAGTAATTATATTTGCAACTAATGCTAATTGTCATTTAAAAAAATATTATAGTGGTATAAATAATAATTGCCACTTATTCAAAGGTAATAGTGGAAAATATATTTGTTACTATTATTAATTGTCATTTGACAAAATGTTATAGTGGTATATACAAAATATTTACTACTAAATCAAAAAAATTAGTGGCAAATGCATTAGATTCCACTATCTAATTTGCCACTAAAAGCTAATTTTTTTGTAGTGTCAATGTACTTGACAAAAAATAAACATAACACAAACTCTCTTTTTTTCTTCTCTTTTTTTTCTTCTTTCTTATTTTTTTTCTTTTTTCTTTTTTTTGTTTTCTCATATCTACTAACACTATGTAACACACACATACACAAACTTTTATTCATGAGGCATTATTGGGAATTGGTAATGTTCAAAAGAATATCGGGTGGCTTATTTGGTGAAAGTGCCTACCCTTAGCATCGGGAAAGGAATGGATGGGACAATGATGTAAATACATTTATTGAGGGTAAAATGCCTATTCATGCATGTTCATAGGCATAGATTTGTATTTCATGTTATAAATATTGCACAGCATGCATCATTCTACATTTAGAGTAGTTGTATCTAATTTAGGTTAATTGTGTCCTTTTTATGGTTAGGAGAGAAGGATATTTACTTCGGAACCTTGGATTGACGATCCGATCATACAGATCTGATTAAGACGATGATCGGAGTCCAATGCCTCTAAAATCGCCTCAATCGGAGTCTCATAGCACCATATGTAGTATGAGGAAGATCATTGGTCAAGAGACTATGAGACATAATTCGAAGCTTGATGAGAACCTCATCATGAGTCATAGCTAGCTCATTTTGACCTAATACAGAGAATAAAAGCTCCTACATAACCTTAGAAAGGCTTGGCAAAGAGAGATTCTAAGTTTGCAAAGAAAATATAAACTGAGGGGTAAAAATGCAATTTCACCAATCCGATCTGAAAATAGGGTAACTCAGGGTCCAAACATAGGTCAAAACAACCTAATAAGAAGAAAAGTGGGATGAGATGACTCAATAAGGGCTACAGCAACTCCAAGGAATTAAATGACATCCTGTAACCCTAAAAACAAACCCACTTCAATTCACGTGGTTCGAGGCAAGGTAAAAATCAACTAAATCCTCTAAAATTCATAGAAAAATAATCTCTATGGTTTAGGACTTTCAATTTGACCTTAGGAACCCATTTTGACCTACATTGAGAATCATGCCCAATTAACGACTTAATTTAGGTTTTTGAGTAAATTGACCTGTCAAACAAGGTTTAATCTAGAAATAAAATTCACCATCAGAATCCTTAGGTCCTAATTCGTCATGTATAAAAACTTGGGCCTAAGAAGAAACCTTCTTGACCAACTTTACACTTTGGTCCTCATATATTTACTTTTTGGCCCACAACTTTTGAACCCTCACATTTTGGCCCCTAACTCTCCTTCATTCTTTGCGTTTAGGTCCCTCCTGCAAAACCCGCGCAGGGTGAGGGAGGGGCCCTGGCAAGTCAATGGGGGGTACCCTGCGTCGTCAGCCACCGCAGGGACACCCCCCTGAGCGCTGCACCCACCCATACCGGCCGTGCGAACGCACGGACGGTATGGGTATCCTTCCTCCGGCGTCCTCCGGCGAGGGAGACACGTCGTCTCCCTCCTCCCTCCTCTCTGGTTCTGCCCCTATAAATACCCCCGCGCTCCGCCGTTCTTCCCAGCTCGGATCTGACGGAGACACCCCCTCAATTCCTCCCTTCCCACTCCGACAGACGCCCCCTTGCTCCGGCGGCCTCTCCTCCTCCTCGTCGCCCTGCCGCACTACCAGCAGCAGGGTTACCTTCCCTCGATCTTTCCGCGTCACGCCGCACCCAGCTGGCGCCTCTCCGGCCCTCTCCTCGCCGCCGCCCCTTCCTCTGGGAAACCCCTCTTCGTCCAGCTTAGTAGGTAAAACTTCTCCTCTTCCTCCCCTCTTTCTTTTCCATACTGAAAACCCTTACTGTCGGCCCCGATTTCCCACCAATCACCCTCACCTTCTCCACCTCCGGCCAAACTCCGGCGAACCACTCCCATCACTCCAGCACCCCACATGGCTCGCCGACCTGCATATAACCTCCGCCTCCTCACCCTGATCCATTTCCGCCCTTCCAATTCCCGCCACCCGACCTCTGCAGATTCACCAAACACACCCACTTCTCCGCCCGCAGTTTGACCTAGGGCGACCCTCATGCTCCGCCCCGCCGCCTGCTAGACCCCCCACAACCTTCGTCGTGCCACGGCGAAGGTTCTCCGCGTATCTGATTAGGCCGAGAGGCCATTCCTCTGTGGATAGGTATCTCGACCGCTGTCGCCATTGCTGCGCTAAAGAAGCACCTTCAACCTGCAGCTCCAGGTGCGCTTCGCCCAGGTCCGACTCCCAGGCTGCGTGGGGTGTCTTCGCGAAGTGCCAGGCTGCAGTTGAGGCGAAGTCCTCGCGCGAAGCCCTTGAGCGAAGCCCCGCTACCGCTGCTTCCTCCGCGCAGGCAGCCAAATTGGGGTGGGACATTTAGTCCCACCTCGGAAACCTTGAGAGGCACGCGGGCGCTTAAAGGCAAAAAATGCCTTAAACCGTTCGCCTCCTGGTCACGGGGTGAGGTCCCTCGCACCCGCCCGACTACCCGGCCTCGTCCGCGCTCACGCCCCGCGGACCTGGCCCGACCCGATTAGCCCGACCTGCACTCCTCGCCCACCACCGCACGCCGGTGGGCCTGGACCCAGGCGCGACCCGCGTACCCGAGTACCCGGTTGCTCTGGGAGAGCCCTCCAAAGAGCGAATTCTGAGAGAGAGAGACGCGGGGGAGGGGGTAGGATAGGTTTTTCCCTCTGACGTGTGAACCGTGAAGTGTGCAGGCACAGGTGAAGAAGAAGGACTGCGCAAGAAAAAGAAGAAGAAGAAGAGAACACAAAGCAGAAGAAGAAGGAAGCTGAGGAAGACACTGTAGCATCAGTAGTTAAGTCGTCTGATTGGAAAATCAGACGACGTCCTGAAGACAGGTGAAGACAAAGAAAAGAAGAGAGAAGGAGCAGCCAAGTGAAGAAACAGAAAGCAGAAGGAGAAGAGAAGCAAGAAGAAAGAAGAAAAGAAGAAGAAGAGCACGGGAGGAAGATTTGAAGCAAGAAAAGAAGAAACAAAGAAAATAAAAAGAAGAAAAAGACAGGATCGTCCAACCAAGAAATAGAGGAAGCAAGAAAAAGAGGAAGAACAGGAAGAACAAAAGCCAAAGAGGAGAGAAGACAAAGAGGAAGAAAGAAGAGAAGAAGAAGAAGCCAAACTTTCATCTCTCTCTCTCTCTTTATTTTTGTAATAAGAATTTGTACCCCTAGAATACGACTTGCTCCCTGAGTTCGACCTCGGGAGAACTTTATTTTCCGAGTAACAAATATTAGTAAATGATGGCAATAACTATCTGTACTACAACGACTTAACAAAAGCTAGTTGTCGCCACCGTTTGCCAGTTGGCGCCGTTGCCGGGGAGCAACGGCTATTCTAGAGGTAATTAAATTCCTGTTTTTAATAATCTCCTTTTTTGTGCAGATACAGGAAAATCGAGAAGACAAGCAACCGCACGACAACCACTCCGAGGACAGGTAATTTTCTATCCTCTCAACCTTTAAATTCTAAAGAGGAAGAAAAGAAAAGAACAAGCAATATAGGTCTAACCTGTCTTCTCTACTTAGTAAACCATAAAAAATTGCATGTTTTCAACCCATTATTCCTGCACACTATTAAGGGTATTCAAGGGCTAACACATTCTTGCTTGAGCCCTAATTACCCAACAAAGAACTAACTGGACCAAGTAGAGCCAACATAAGATTCAACATTAGGGTTTTAGAGACACACTACTTAAATCAAGAATGGAGAAAATCCAAAAGAAGTGTGCCTAAACCATTGATTGAACATACTTATTCAGAGAAACCCTAAACAATTGGCTCTCTAAACACTTGAACCCAAAAAGAAAGGACCCAAAAGCTCTCAAAGGAACAAGAGGTAAAATTGACACCTTGAGTCAACCAACCTTAAAATTAGGTCACTTTCTCACTCAAAATACCTAAGAGATCAAGTGTAACTTTAAGCACCCTGATCTTAAGCTAAAATTGGTAGACTTAAGAGGTCAAGATCCCCATCTTGGTCTACCTGGAATCTCAGTGACAAGAGAGGTCAGGTGGGGGAAACCCTGTAACCCGTGGGGACGCTCTACCGTGTAGGGGTCTTCGTGGGACTCACCCTCTCTGGCTGCCCAGGTAATTCTCAGGTGGACGATCTTTTTGATCAAGGGGCCCATCTGCCCCGAACCTCTATAGTCACCCAACATTTTTGGGTGTCTTGATTGGGTCCAGCACCTGCTTATCTCATCCAGTCCTTCAGTATTTGGCAGGAGGTCCTTGAAACCTCCTATAGAAATTCACTCTCCCCGAGGCTAAGCCTCGGCTCCCTTGTTTTTGCAGAAATCATTCACATAGCCCCTCTTTCCTCTGATTCCGAACAAAATCCCCTTCCATCTTGATTCAAACTTCGATTCTATATCTTGATTCCACCACCTGATTCAAAGATGCAGCCTAATTACCTAGCAAGACTACCATTCAAAAAACCTGAATATCTGAGATCCATGAAAGATAAGATGATTGAGGATGCCCTTGAATTCTATGAAATCAAATGTAAACCCTCAACACCAATAGAAAACATTCAGGTTGATGTCCCAACAACCACAGCTTTCATCATAAACTGTGCCCAAATTCTTTTGACAAAAGTTACAAAAGGATCAACCCGAGATATGCTCATGACAGGATACATTAAGATAGAAAAATTACACCAATCTGAATACCTTCAATGCTTGACAAATCCTGTACTTTGGGAACAACACCAAGATGCCCTTATAAAACGGGTAGAAATGATGAGATCACTAGAACAAACTATCAACCAGAAATACCCATATATACCAGAAACAGAGGATGAACCATCTTGGAATAGTATTAAGGAACAATCCAGTTTCCCAGATCTCGGGACTGAGGCACAAAGTGGTTGTGGAATCCCAACCCAGATAGAAGACAATGTTGAATTAGGTTGGGATATTGCAGGAGAACACAATGATGAGCCAAACTTAGACCATGAATTGCCAAGCCTAGAATTCCAAAACTCCTGCAATAATGAGATCAGAACTGAACCTTCTGAGGGTATAAATTCCGCCCCTTATTTTGATAAGGTGGCCCTCGAAGGTTATTTGGACTTAGGTTCTAATAATTCTACCCACATCCTAAGCCTAGAACCTAGATCTGAAACTTATTGGGAAGATTATGAGGCCCCTTATGAGAAAGATCAAATTTTACAGAATATGATTCCGGGCCTCTATTTGATGAATATCCCTCTCCAACATCCTCAGGAAATCTGATCGATTTTTCAGAAAACATGCCAATTTATGATACAGAAACTGAGGAGTTGGATGAGCAAGGTTTTAATGGGGTCTATCCTACCAACTTCGAGCTTGGACAGAACACCTTTTTGAGCCCAGAATTAACATATAGGCTAGAACCCAGTCAGGCTGCTGATTCCACATCTGATGATTTTTGCTGTGGTGGAATTCATGATCATGAATCTCATTTTCGCCAACTCTCCGACAATTTCAGATCTGACTATAATTGCGGAGAGACTTTCCTTCCTGAACACGCCAGGCCCATCTACGACCTCAGTTCACATGACTCTGACTCCGACTCTGAGGTCCTGATTCCCGAGATCACTGATAACACAGAATCATTCCTTTTCGATCCTCAGGAACCAAAAATAGAAAATGCCAAGAGTGATTGCAACCCAGAATTCAAATCTTTGCTCAAATCAGATTTCTTTTATCCTACAGACACTCTTCAGTCATTTGATAGTCACCCAGAGAACTCTCTACAGGAAACCACCTATCATCCATTTTTAGAAGAGCCCTCATACACAGTTGCCACCTCGTCTGCACACACAGAACTAATCAAAACCTCTTCCCAACCCCGACCCGCAACCGGACTCAATTTCTATTCAGATTCACCTCTCACCGAGCCGATTGCATTTCCACATCGGGTTTGGAACACTTATCAGACTACATATCATGCTCCATCATTCTCTGATCACCCTTGTAGGGTTTCCGCGTCATTCATTGATTATTCTACGGGTCCCTACTCTGACCAGGCTGATTCGACTCAGCCAAACCCTACGTTTTCACTTCCACATCCATCTGAGCTTCATCGTATATGGTGGGTTCCACACCTTTTTATCCACATCTATCAACCCACCAGATTGATTGGGTTTGGGCTGCATCATCAGCCTGTTGATCTGAACAAGCACCTGGTTGGACCAACCAGGCTCTTAATCAAGGTGCTTGTATTACAAAACTCTGCTGATTTCACCATCCCCTCTCCATCGCATTTCTCGCTTGGCTGAAGGCATCAAATTTAGCGCTCAACGGGAGGCAGCCCGTCATTCTCTTTAAAAACCTGAAACCTTTTCTAAAACCTTTGTGCACTTGAAATTCACACTTTAGGACAGCCGACTCCACCTCAGGTACTTGCATCTGAGATTAAAAATCGTCCGCAACATTCATCCCGACCCATTCACTCATCAAAACATCTGTCCTAATGTATGAACTAAGTTGAATAAAAACCCCCTAAGTTACAATGAGGACATTGCAAATCTTAGGCATGGGGGGGTATGAAAGTGCAAAACGTGTAAGAAAAGGTTTCAAACAAAAAATTCACATATGCCAAAAACACCATAAAAATTAAAAAAAATTTTCGAAAAAGAATAAGAGAATAAGAGGAGAAAAGAAATAAAAGGAAAAAAAGGAGCACAAAATATGAGAAACAAGTGATAGTCATTAGTAAGGAACTAAGGAATTAACCTAAGTTCTAGACCTCATTCAAGAAAATAACTGAAAAAGTGCATAATGAGATTAGTAAGAACGCAAACCTTAGGCATTCTTGAATAGACTCTTAGTACCCATTAAGATCTGGACACTCCTCAAGAGGTTGAGGAAAATGAAAAGCTGAAGTATTAGGTCTAAGGCTTAGGGAGTATTTGGCCTCATTAACTAATTGTTGGTTTATGGGACTCAGTAACCTAAGCACCCTAACTTCACGCACAGCCTGGTTCAATAAGCGTAAAAATCAAAATCACGCAGAAGCGTCGCAAAATTCTGAAAAGTACACCTAGAGTAGGAGTGGCCGATCAATACAAGTTGATTTGGACGAGTTCCTAGCGCGGAGAGGCGGGAAATCCCCTCGAAGATGCGTAACAAAATATCATCTCCTCGGTGCTTGTCTCTTAGGATATTCACATATCCTACTGGGGGCATGTAAGCACCCTGCTGGTTCAGATTCCATGGATGGCATTATCACGAAGTGTCAACTGCCAGGGTCTGAATTCAGCCACGGAACACCATGGATGGGATTATCTCGAAATCTCAATAGCCAGGGTTCCGGGGGTTGCCATGGGCGATGCTATCTCGAAGCATCGATTGCCAGGAACCCTTGAGGATTGATGATGGGGGCAAGGAATCTGATACAGACCGTGTTGAAAAGCCAATCCTAGGCTAGAACTAAAAAGAAAAAGAGAGAGAAAACTCTCCAAACAGAAAAACTTTCTATCTCTCTCTTATAAAACGCACTGCGAACTGAACCAAGGCTAAAATCACTTCAAGCACGGGTGCTTTAACCACAAAGTCCAATAGACCTTAGGTTAGTTCTTGTGGGCCTTAAAAACCTTTGTTAAGGACTGAGGCTGAGGCTAGACAGATCTGGATCTTGGTTGGTACTAGAGTACCTTTTAAGTCTATGGTCAGCATTCTAACCTAATCTAAGTTTAAATGAAAAAGCACTTATCTGAAGCTATTAAGAACTTCATGGTCTAGAACAAGGGTTGAAACCTTAAGTTTTTGCTAAGGGACTAGCAAAAGCTAGGCATGGGGGTATGATGAGAACCTCATCATGAGCCATAACTAGCTCATTTTGACCTAATACAGAGAATAAAAGCTCCTACATAACCTTAGAAAGGCTTGGCTCAGAGAGATTCTGAGTTTGCAAAGAAAACATAAACTGAGGGGTAAAAATGCAATTTCACCCATCCGATCTAAAAATAGGGTAACTCAGGGTCCAAACATAGGTCAAAACAGCCTAATAAGAAGAAAAGTGGGATGAGATGACTCAATAAGGGCTACAGTAACTCCAAGGAATTAAATGACATCCTGTAACCCTAAAAATAAACCCACTTCAATTCACGTGGTTCGAGGGAAGGTAAAAATCAACTAAACCCTCTAAAATTCATAGAAAAATAATCTCTAGGGTTTAGGACTTTCAATTTGGCCTTAGGAACCCATTTTGACCTACATTGAGAACCATGCCCAATTAACGACTTAATTTGGGTTTTTACGTAAATTGACCTGTCAAACAAGGTTTAATCTAGAAATAAAATTCACCATCAGAATCCTTAGGTCCTAATTAGTCATGTATAAAAACTTGAGCCTAAGAAGAAACCTTCTTGACCAACTTTACACTTTGGTCCTCATATATTTACTTTTTGGCCCTCAACTTTTGAACCCTCACATTTTGGCCCCTAACTCTCCTTCTTTCTTTGCATTTAGGTCCCTCCTGCAAAACCTGAGCAGCGCCATGCTCCGGCGACCTTGCGCGGATCATGGCTCCGCGCAGGGTGAGGGAAGGGCCCTGGCAAGTCAATGGGGGGTACCCTGCGTCGTCAGCCACCGCAGGGACACCCCCCTGAGCGCTGCACCCACCCATACCGGCCGTGCGAACGCACGGACGGTATGGGTATCCTTCCTCTGACGTCCTCCGGCGAGGGAGACACGTCGTCTCCCTCCGCCCTCCTATCTGGTTCTGCCCCTATAAATACCCCCGTCGCTCCGCCGTTCTTCTCAGCTCGGATCTGACGGAGACACCCCCTCAATTCCTCCCTTCCCACTTCGACAGACGCCCCCTTGCTCCGGCGGCCTCTCCTCCTCCTCCTCGTCGCCCTACCGCACTACCAGCAGCAAGGTTACCTTCCCTCGATCTTTCCGCATCACGCCGCACCCAGCTGGCGCCTCTCCGGCCCTCTCCTCGCCGCCGCCCCTTCCTCTGGGCAATTTCTTCTCCGGCGACAGTCGATACGACTGTCGCCTGCGCCAACCCCTCTTCGTCCAGCTTAGTAGATAAAACTTCTCCTCTTCCTCCCCTCTTTCTTTTCCATACTGAAAACCCTTACTGTCGGCCCTGATTTCCCACCAATCACCCTCACCTTCTCCACCTCCAGCCAAACTCTGGCGAACCACTCCCATCACTCCAGCACCCCACACGGCTCGCCGACTTGCATATAACCTCCGCCTCCTCACCCTGATCCATTTCCGCCCTTCCAATTCCCGCCACCCGACCTCTGCAGATCCACCGAACACACCCACTTCTCCGCCCGCAGTTTGACCTAGGGCGACCCTCATGCTCCGCCCCGCCGCCTGCTAGACCCCCCACCACCTTCGCCGTGCCACGGCGAAGGTTCTCCGCGTATCTGATTAGGCCGAGAGGCCATTCCTCTGTGGACAGCTATCTCGACCGCCGTCGCCATTGCTGCGCTGAAGAAGCACCTTCAACCTGCAGCTCCAGGTGCGCTTCGCCCAGGTCCGACTCCCAGGCTGCGTGGGGTGTCTTCGCGAAGTGCCAGGCTGCAGTTGAGGCGAAGTCCTCGCGCGAAGCCCTCGAGCGAAGCCCCGACTGCCGCTGCTTCCTCCGCGCAGGCAGCCAAATTGGGGTGGGACATTTAGTCCCACCTCGGAAACCTTGAGAGGCACGCGGGCGCTTAAAGGCAAAAAATGCCTTAAACCGTTCGCCTCCTGGTCACGGGGTGAGGTCCCTCGCACCCGCCCGACTACCCGGCCTCGTCCGCGCTCACGCCCCGCGGACCTGGCCCGACCCGATTAGCCCGACCTGCACTCCTCACCCACCACCGCACGCCGATGGGCCTGGACCCAGGCGCGACCCGCGTACCCGAGTACCCGGTTGCTCTGGGAGAGCCCTCCAAAGAGCGAATTCTGAGAGAGAGAGACGCGGGGGAGGGGGTAGGATAGGTTTTGCCCTCTGACGTGTGAACCGTGAAGTGTGCAGGCACAGGTGAAGAAGAAGGACTGCGTAAGAAAAAGAAGAAGAAGAAGAGAACACAAAGCAGAAGAAGGAAGCTGAGGAAGACACTGTAGCATCAGCAGTTAAGTCGTCTGATTGGAAAATCAGACGACGTCCTGAAGACAGGTGAAGACAAAGAAAAGAAGAGAGAAGGAGCAGCCAAGTGAAGAAACAGAAAGCAGAAGAAGAAGAGAAGCAAGAAGAAAGAAGAAAAGAAGAAGAAGAGCACGGGAGGAAGATCTGAAGCAAGAAAAGAAGAAACAAAGAAAATAAAAAGAAGTAAAAGACAGGATCGTCCAACCAAGAAATAGAGGAAGCAAGAAAAAGAGGAAGAACAGGAAGAACAAAAGCCAAAGAGGAGAGAAGACAAAGAGGAAGAAAGAAGAGAAGAAGAAGAAGCCAAACTTTCATCTCTCTCTCTCTCTTTATTTTTGTAATAAGAATTTGTACCCCTAGAATACGACTTGCTCCCTGAGTTCGACCTCGGGAGAACTTTATTTTCCGAGTAACAAATATTAGTAAATGATGGCAATAACTATCTGTACTACAACGACTTAACAAAAGCTAGTTGTCGCCACCGTTTGCCAAAGCTTCAAATGAAAAATCCGACTGCACGGATGGATTTGGGTCGACGATCGCAGCCTAACGGCACAAAAATCGACTTAATCCGATCTCTATAACAGCCCCTACAACAAGAAGATGGACGGCCCAGACTGCGCCACGTGGCGTAGCCCAGGCCGCCCAGCGCGGGTGCGCTCTCGTGCGTGCAGGTGTGCATACTCACAGCATAGCGCCAGCGCGTGGGCGCACACACGCGGCAAGGTGGGGGAGCGCAGCACTAGCTATGTGTGAGCTGGACCTACAGCGACGCATGAGCTGTACTTGCAGTGACACTTATAGCCGTCGCTAATTCTTCGCATGCCAACAAAGCCAGCTTTGGGCGCGAGCGAGCATGAGCTGCCTACAGCCACGCTTTCAGTGACAGCTTGGATGTCACTAATGGTCCCATACCTATTTTTGCCTCTTCTCCACTATAAAAAGACCTACACCCCCTCCCTTCCAAGCCATCTCTACCTACTCTACTCCCACCTACTGCCAAGCTCTAGCAAGCCTACCAACGCTCCATTAGAGCTTGTTCTCAAGCTCCCAAGGCTCCTATTAGTGTAGCAAACCTCTACCCCACCAAATATTCATCCATCTTCCCATCCCCATTCATAGGTTGCCTTGGAGCCGTGTTCCCACCTCCATTCCGGTAGTAGATCATCTCTGTCTTCTCACCTCCATTCCGGAGCCACGCCGAAGCTTTTCTCAACCCGACGTCCTCCTGCATCTCACCGTCGTCGTCCCACTCCTCACCTCCATCCAAGCTTCTGCCAGGTGTTGTCGTCTCGCTGAATAGCCACTTTGGGAGATTTCTTCTCACCCCCTTCTCTCTTTATGCTTTCATAGTTTATTGTAATTGACATTAGAAGTGATATATATCAGATTTGTTCTATATCTCTTGTGATTCATTTTGCTTGTCTTCTTCTTTCAAAAATACAAAAAAAATAACAAAACCCTAAAATACCAAAAACAAACAAAACGAAGTGCAGTTTCAATAAAGTAAACGTCGCCTCCCTGTGTTCGACCCAAGACTCCCTTGGAGTTTCGGTATAAATTTTATCTAATCGACGTGTTTTACAACTACGACGACGGGTTACTTATAACCCCGATTTCTAACACGTGAAACACGCCCGACCATTTTGGCACCGTTGCCGAGGAGGCAACGGAATTTACTTTATTGTTTATTACGTTTCTTTTCATTTACATAGCACTAACCCTACTTGTCTTTGATCTACTATCTTGCAGGTACCCTAGCATGGAGATCCAAGTGTGGTAGACCAAAGTAAAGTGTGGGTAGAGTGTTTTGTAAGTGTCCCCCACACCACCTCTACCTTAGTTTTCATTCCATAACCTAATAACTCAAACCCAAATCAACTTAGGTGCTTTTTATAAACCTTATGATTGATTTGGTTGTTTGTTTGCCACTTCCACTCACCTCGCCATCCACATAAATAAAATAAAAAAATAAAAAAAGTGTTATCTGCTTGTGGGATTTTCTGAAAGCTACACACTTAACACCCACAACTTCTTATCCTAAGGTGCACAATCACTTTGATTCTACCACTTAGCCGGGATCTGACTTGTGGACTCGGTACACTTCAACTAAATACACATAAGTGAGTAGAAATCTAAATAGGTTAAGCATTCTCGTGTGCCTTAACTAAGTGGTGCATTTGAGCCAATTGATTGAATTGTTTGGGCCACACCACCTAAACTAAAAGAGGTTCATTTTCTAGCTGCCCCATAGGATTCAATAATTAGGTCAAGCCAGGCACTCCATATTTTTCTTGATTTCTAAAGAAAAATACTTGAACACGTGCTTTCAACAACAAACTTGGTTTGCCTCACAAAACTTTGTTGAAAACACCCAATATTTGAATCCTAAAAGCTATTAAACAAGATTCGAACCCTAAAACTCACCTCATCATTAATAATCTTGCTTGAAAATCACTTGGTTGTGCACATTCACACGTTCTCAAACAAATCATTAAGGGCACAACCCATTAAGGGCCCATGACATTCCAGAGCACCAATTTCCCAAGCCTAACTAAAATCAATTAGATGTTGGCCCTAAGGATTCATTCGCTCGTTGGGATCCAGATTGAGATTATTCATAATTAACCTACTTATACTAGTCAATCTGATGTCTAGCTAGGGGAGTAGCGTCAAAGGACCACGGCTGGGGGGTATACTAGGAACCAGAGGCACAAGCCAAAGGAAGAACCTTCTCCCCAGTCCTTCCTTCTAACTGGTTGGATTGCCTAGACATAAGTAGAGTAAATCGTCCATAATCTTAAGACGGATTCTGAGAGTCAGTAGACCTTAGGCTACCCCATCTAAAGGCAGCTTGTATTCTTGTTCTGCAGGGTTCCCTTTTTTTCCCTGTCCTTTCGACTTCCTTCCAGTGCATGCTTGGGAGGAGGTCATTGAACCCTAGATTGGAAGGAACTTTAGACCATTCTAAGAGGCAGTGGTTGAGCTATAGCCAAGCAGATCCCATGGCTAATCAACAACTACCTCCCCCACCTCTGAACCAGCAGGAGCTGATTCAGAGGCAGTTGGAAGAATTGCAGCAGATGCAGCAATGGTTCCAACGTATGCATGGTCAGGGCGCTCGACCCTTGAAGGATTTTTACGATCCTTCAAACTATGGGGAATGTCCCAGCATCATGATTCCCGCCGGAGACATAGAAATCAAGCCCCAAGTCTTAAGTTTGATTAAGCATTTCCATGGGCTTGGCTCGAAGGACCCATTCCAACACCTGGAGGATCTGACCACTTTGGTTCAGACCACCAGAGCATGGAATGTGAACGAAGAGCAAATGATCATGAGGCTTTTCCCTCACTCTCTCAGGGATAAGGTCGCACATTGGTACCGAACTATAGGAAGGCCAATTGAAACTTGGGCTACTCTTAAATCGGCTTTCTTGAAGAAATTCTTCCCTATCAGAAAAACCAATGCCTTGCGATGGGCGATTACCACTTTCGCCCAGCGGCCGGGGGAACCGTTTCATGGTGCTTGGGAGTGATTCCAAGAACTTTTGAGGAAGTGTCCACACCACGAGGTGCTAAAATAGCAACTCATGTAGATTTTCTATCACGGGTTCGTTGAGCAACTCCATAATCACGTGGACACTTCTTGAGGAGGCAATTTCCTCAACAGGGATGCAGATAGCGCATACGACCTGTTTGAGGAAATGAGTGAGAACTCAATTAATCACGCCTCCTTGGATGCATTCAACTGGTCTCAATAGCCTAGGTCAAGTGCTAATGAGATTTAGGATTCTCATTCATTTGACATGAAATTAATTTGTAATAAACTAGATAAAATGGACTTTGGTTGCTAAGAAAATGGAAGAATGGATGTCTGGGAATTTAGGAAACACTTCTTTACCCACTCAATCCCAAAATTCGGGATTCCATTCCTCATGAGCTCCCACGTGGCAGGAATTCGTGAACCAACTCGATTTGGCTCAACCTGTGAGCTAGGATTTCTCGGAACCATATGGGTTTCAAACTGGGGCCTTTGATCCCAGTTTCTCTTATCCTTCCTTCTCTTCATCCTCATTTTATGAGGATGCATATGCAATGTAGGAGAATGTTAGGTCCAACTCGTATTCCAACACTTTTAACTCGGGATGGAGGAAACACCCTAACTTCTCCTGGAAAAATCAAGGGCAACAGACCTAATCTCAACCCAGCAACTATGCATCTCAAAAACCTATGGGTCAGGGTCAAGTATACACCTAGTTGCCCCTGAGATCGGTTAATCAGCCATCTTGGAATGCCTAACAATCCGCGGGGTAGGCTGATTTAATCCGGCAGATGGTGGAAATGCAAGGGTCCATGCTTCAGCTTATGCAACAAATGAAGACATCCTTGGATAAATTGCAATCCGGGTTAATTGCAAACACCCGACAACCCGGATCCCTACCATCTCAACCCGTACCCAACCCGTGTAATGTGTAAAATCAGGGTAATAGAGCCCAAGGGTACGGGAATCAAAGGGACCCACACGCACATGCTCAGGTGGTTGAGCAGGGTCCCTCTTCTTCTTCCTCTGGTTACATGACCAACCAAGGCCCTCCAATCTTCACTAATCCACCTCAAGACCCAAACCCTTATGCCTCTGCAAACTCTGTCACCTTGAGAAGTGGGAAGCAGACCCAGAACCCAGAATTACCTTCTAGAAGTCAAAATCCTAGGGAGCTTGAGAAAGAGAAGGAGGAGGTTGAAGAAGACAATAAGGCCCAGGGACCGAAATTGAAAATTCTACCCATATCCGATTCCCTGAGGCCCTATTGAAAACCAAGAAGAAGAAAACCCTAGACAACAACGAGGAGCTTCTGAATTTATTCAAAAGCGTAGAGATCAATATTCCGCTCCTCGATGCTATTAAGCCATCCCGGCTTACGCTAAATTCTTGAAAGAACTGTGTACCCAAAAGCGTAAGCCAAGAGAACCCACTCCGAGGAAGGTGATTCTCTCTGAGCAGGCAAGTTCTGTCATCTTGCATCACCTTCCTCAAAAGAAGAAAGATCCAGGTGCCCCCTTGATCTCATGCATTATTGGGCAATACACTTTTGATAGGGCACTATTGGACCTAGGTGCATCCATCAACCTAATCCCAACTTCTATTTATGAGAGGTTTGGGTTAGGTGAACTCAGGCCAACCTCAGTAATGTTACAATTAGCGGACCGATTAGTCACCACACCGAGAGGTGTTATTGAGGATGTAATTATCAAGGTCAAGGATTTCTATTTTCCTGTAGATTTCCTCATCCTTGACATGGATGTACCTAATGATTTGAGGAACAAGCCCATTATTCTGGGGCGTACGTTCCTAGCTACCGCCAAGGCCAACATAAACTGTGAAAGCGGTAGTATGGAGATCGCCTTTGGAGATAAGAAATTAACTCTGGATATTTTTAAGGTAATAAGAGGATTTGAGGATTGTGGATTCATTGAGGAACTCAAGGATCAGGATCTTGAGACGCGTATGACAATCAATGCACTCGAGGACTCTATTAGCTTTAGCGAACCCAACCCACAACCCTCCTCCATGGTAGACTTACCACATCCTGAAGAGGCTGTTGATTTTGTTCATTCCCAGCCTCTTCCACTGGATCGTCCTGATGAATCTTCATCAGCATCCTCCCTTCCTTCTATTCTAAACCCACCCCAGCTGGAATTAAAACCATTGCCCAAAAATTTGAAATATGAGTTCTTAGGACTTGAAAACACGCTCCCTATGATTATTAGTGCTGAATTGACTAAGGGGCAAGAATTGAGGTTATTTAAGGTCCTTAAGAACAAGGAGGCAATTGGTTAGACCATCCACGATCTTAGGGGGATCGAGCCATCTTATTGTAATCATTGTATTTTCATGGAAGATGGATCCTGCCCTTATCACGAAATGCAAAGGAGACTAAACCCGAATATGCAAGAAGTGGTCAAGAAGGAGACAATCAAGTGGCTCCATGCTAGGATTATTTACCCAATCTCAAATAGTCCGTGGGTTAGCCCTGTTCAGATTGTACTTAAGAAGGCGGGAATAACCGTTATGACTAATGAGAAAGGGGAAACCTTCACCACTTGTTCAACTTCTGCTTGGAGAATCTGTATTGACTATAGGAAGCTGAACACAACCACTAAAAAGGATCACTTTCCCTTGCCATTCATCGATCAAATCCTCGAAAGGTTAGCTGGGCAAAAATATTTTTGCTTCCTGGATGGTTATTCGAGATATAACCAAGTCCCTATCCATCCCGAAGACCAGGAAAAGACAACTTTCATATGTTCCTACGGAACCTTTGCATTCCGTAGAATGTCGTTCAGGCTTTGCAATGCCCTTGCGACTTTTCAAAGGTGCATGCTGGCCATCTTTTCTGGCATGGTGGGAGATTGTCTTGAGGTGTTCATGGATGATTTCTCCATTTTCAAAGATTCTTTTGAGTCTTGCTTGGCTAACCTGGAATTGATCCTTTAGAGATGCATCAAAACACGACTGGTCCTTAGCTGGGAAAAGAGCCACTTTATGACTCAGGAAGGCATCATCCTGGGCCACGTGGTCTCTAGTTGGGGAATTGAAGTTGATAGAGCTAAGGTGGATGCTATCTCTAGACTTCCTCCACCCACATCTGTAAAACAGATTCACTCTTTCCTAGGGCATGTGGGTATTTACAGAAGATTCATTAAGGATTTCTCGAAGGTTGCTCGGCCCTTGAGTAACCTTCTGGCCAAAGACGCGTCGTTCGAGTTTGATGAATCATGCCATAAGGCATTTGATTTATTGAAAACGGCAGTCACCTGTGCCCCGGTATTGCAACCATCGGTCTGGACAACCCCATTTGAGATTATGGCTGATTCATCTGATTATGCCGTCGGGGCAGTCTTGGGTCAAAAGATTGAGAAAAAGCCCTCTGTGATTTACTATGCTAGCAAAACTCTGGACGAGGCCCAGAGGAACTACACTGTTACTAAAAAAGAATTTCTAGTCGTAGTGTTTGCTTTAGAAAAATTCAGGGCTTATCTATTAGGTTCTTGTGTCATCATCTATACCGACCACTCAGCCTTGAAACATCTCTTGGCCAAAAAGGATGCCAAACCCCGGCTTATTCGTTAGATTCTGCTACTTCAAGAGTTCGATCTTGAAATCAGGGATAAAGTTGGGGCACAATATGTAGTAGCGGATCACCTCTCAAGAATCCTAATTGATTCTCTTCATCCAAATGTTCTGATCTCTGATACTTTTCCGGATGAAACTATCCTCATAGTCTCGGGTATCCGAACCCCCTGGTTTGCAGATATTGTCAATTATTTGTCCATTGGTCAAATCCCCTAGGATTGGACCAAACAACAACGGGATAGACTTGTGTCTGAGTCCAAATATTATTTTTGGTACAATCCCGAGCTGTACCACATTGGCACAGACCAGATTATTCATCGATGCATCCCGAAAGTCGAGTTCCATAGCATACTTGAGTTCTGTCACACATCCGCGTGTGGTGGACACTTTTCTAGAAAAAAGACTGCCACAAAAATTTTGCAATCCAGATTCTATTGGCCGTCATTATTTAAGGATGCCCAGGAATTCTCTAAGTCATGCACTCGATGACAGACACTCAGGAACATGGCTAAGAGAGATATGATGCCCCTGAACCCAATTCTTTCCATCAAAATTTTCGACATTTGGGGCATCGACTTTATGGGACCCTTCTCTCCTTCATTTGGACACCAGTATATTCTGGTCGCTGTTGATTATGTGTCCAAGTGAATTGAGGCAATTCCCACTCAGGCCAATGACCACAAGGTGGTCATCGATTTTGTGAAGAGAAATATCTTCAGTCGATTCGGGGTTCCTAGGGCAATTATCAGTGATGGTGGCACACATTTCACTCATGCCCAGTTTCGGAATTTACTGGGAAAATATGGGGTGAATCATCAAATTTCCACACCTTGCCACCCTCAGACGAACGGACAAGCCGAGGTCTCCAATCGGGAAATCAAGAACATTTTGCAGAAAACCGTTAGGCCTGATAGAAAGGACTGGACCCAAAAGTTAGATGATGCTCTTTGGGCTACCGTACGGCGTACAAAATGCCTATCGGTATGTCTCCATTCCATCTGGTGTTTGGTAAGGCGTGTCACTTACCCGTAGGACTTGAACACCGGGCATTTTGGGCCATCAAGAAATGTAATGTGGACCTTGAGTTAGCCGAGAAAACCAGGAAACTCCAACTATCTGAGTTGGAGGAGCTTCGTAATGATGCTTATGAAAATGCCATAATTTATAAGGCAAGGACCAAAGCTCTCCATGACCAGATGATTTCATGTAAGAGCTTTGAGCCGAACTAGAAGGTTTGGCTTTTCAATTCTTGATTGAAGCTTTTCCCTGGTAAACTTAGGTCTAAGTGGGGCGGCCTATTCGTTATTGAGTGGATTTTCCCTAACGGGGCCGTCGAAATCGCAGACCCAAAGACGAGTAATATTTTCAAGGTCAATGGATAGTGTCTCAAGCCCTTTGTTGACCATGTGCTCCCTAAACCCATCTCGGACAAGCTTGCTCTTACCTTGCCGTAACCACCACGAGCTGATCATCACCCAGCTGAAGGCACTAAACTCAGCACATGTAAAGACTGTTCCAAGCTGACCAGAGTCTCATGGAAACCAGGTGCTATTCTTCAACTTCTACTCTCCTGCATGCTTTCATTTCTTTTTCACAATGAGGACATTGCAATAGCTAAGCACGGGGGGTGGACATATTTTATAACCATTTTGTCAACTATAACAGTGATTTCCTGTTATTTGATTCTTATTAAAAAAAATGAAAATTTGAATAAGATAAAAAAAATTTAGAATTAGGAGACGAGAACTTAGTCATTAGGAGTTGTAAACTTTAGGAATTGATACTTTGAGACTTGAATACTTAGACTCTTCAGGTCTTCAGGCTTAATTAGCCCGGGTGTCCACTCAAATGTGGACTTAGTCTCGAGTCCTCCCCAATTAAAATTTATTTTAATTTGGTAAATAATTTGGGATGATAAGTATGCGATTTATCAACCTACCCTCTGATTTGGGGGGACTTTAAGCCTAAGCATCTACACACATCTTTTTGCACTGACTCACTTTTCGACGATTTTTACAAAAATTGGGTAGTTAATGGACCAACTTGGGTGGTATGGCCGGCAAGTTGTTGGCGGTAACAGCTCATCGGCCGGTTGTCCAGAGCCCAGCCACAAGACCATTTTCATTGTACTGCCTTTAGGTAAATATTATATCAGGAAAGCCACCTACTTAAAAAAAAAAGAAAATATAGAAAAAAATAAAAAAAGGAGAAAATAAAAAACACAAATAAAACCACACTTCATCGCACGAGTATGGTTGGCAAGTTGTTGGTGGTAACAGCTCATCGGCCGGTTGTTCGAAACCCAGATCATAAAAGAAATGTACAATAATTTCCAAAACACGTAGGGAAGAAGTAGGGAAGTAGAATAAACCAGGGAGATATACACTGGGTTCACTTTTGTGTTGATCCCATAAATAAAAGTAGGGAGAAAGCTACCGATCGTAAAGATAAACCTTTAGGCAAGATCACCTAAGGTCGTAGAAACCCGAAATCCGTCTTAACGACTGTTTTGTGAGTCTATCACTTTTTCACAAAGATTCTTAGTACTTAGAGTCCTTTTCGAGTCTTGGGCAAGTCGGGTAGCCATAAAAAGTTATCCCAGAACTCTCAAACTCCAAAAGTACAAAAAAAATTAGAACAGAAGAAAAACAAGATTTTTTTTTTTTAAATAAGGTGAGGGCTTGGACGGTCTGCATTCTGGTAGACACTCGGGCACTGATAAGTCTTTGTAATTAGGTCTTGGGGTTGAGATTTTCTAAAGCAATCGATGAATTTTGCCTAAATAATCGAACCCTGATTCTACTTTTATACATAGCATTTAGGTTAATTTTGTTAGGGACTAGTAAATAGTAAGCATAGGGGTATGATGAACACACATAAATTCATGATAAATTACTTATTTATGATAGTTCCTAGGCTTAGCGTTGCATATCATGTTATAAATATTACATAACATCTATTGCATGTCATTTAGGATAGTTGTATGTTTTGTATATTAATTCCTTCATTTTATATGGCCAGGGGACAATGCGACATCCATACGGGTTTCGGATGAAAAATCCGACCGTACGGATGGATCTGGAGCGACGATCGCAGTTCGGCATTGCAGGAATCATCTTGATCTGAGCACCGTGGCACCCTCTACAAGAAGAAGAAGATGGACGGCCCAAATGGTGCCACGTGGCACCATCTAGACCGCCCACCATCGGCCAGCAGCCACCGCCCACTCCCTTCATCATCCACGCCCTTGAATCCTAGCCGTTGGATCAAGATCCAATGACTGGGAAGCGTCTGCACCAAACTCTCCTCGCGACACAAAGGTCGACATGGCGCATTGGTTGACACGGTGGTTCATAAGGAAGGGGCGTGGGTTCGAATCCCCGCAGCCCCTTCCCAATCTCAAATCAGTTGCATGCATAGCAGCAGCAGCAGCGCATGCAAAGCAGCAGCGGCAGCGTAGCGCGCGCACGCACGCGCATGACAGCGTGCACATAGCAGGGTGCTGCGCGATCAGCGCCCGTGATGGCTGGACAACGTGCGGGCGCAAGCACGGTTGGTGCCAACTTTCAACGATAGCTGGGCTGACCTACAGCGACGCTTGTAGTCGTCGCTACTTCATTGCAAGCCAGCAGAGCCAGCTAAGGGCGTAAGCAGATGTGAGCTGTCTATAGCAACATTTCCAGCGACGGTTTGGAGGTCGCTAAAGGTCCTTTAACCCATTTTTAGCCTCTTCTCCTCCACTATAAAAGGACCTACACCCCCTTCCTTCCAAGCCATCTCTACCTACTCTACTCCCACCTACTCCCAAGCTCTAGCAAGCCTACCAACGCTCCATTAGAGCTTGTTCTCAAGCTCCCAAGGCTCCTATTAGTGTAGCAAACCTCTGCCCTACCAAATATTCATCCATCTTCCCATCCCCATTCATAGGTTGCCTTGGAGCCGTGCTCCCACCTCCATTTCGGTAGCAGATCATCTCCATCTTCTCACCTCCATTCCGGAGCCACGTCGAAGCTTTCATCAACCCGACGTCCTCCTGCATCTCACCTCCGTTGTCCCACTCCTCACCTCCTTTGTCTGAGCTCCCACCAGGCACCGTCGTCTCACCGAATAGCTGCTTTGGGAGATTTCTTCTCACCCCCTTCTCTTTTTATGCTTTCATAGTTTATTGTAATTGACATTGGAAGTGATATATATCAGATTTGTTCTATATCTCTTATGATTCATTTTGCTTGTCTTCTTCTTTCAAAAATACAAAAAAAATAACAAAACCCTAAAATACCAAGAACAAACAAAATGAAGCGTAGTTTTCAATAAAGTAAACGTCGCTTCCCTGTGTTCAACCTGGAACTCCCTTGGAGTTTTAGTATACATTTTATCTGATCGACGTGCTTTGCAACTACGACGATGGGTTACTTGTAACCCCGATTTCTAACACGTGAAACATGCCTGACCGGCCCACAACCCATCCAACCCTCCACCTAAGACCCTTCTAGAAGCCTCAAGATTGGTGCCAATTTTGAGGTGTATCTCCACCACCAAAAGGCACCAACATCCAACCATAACCAGCCCCATGTACCCCTTGTGTTATCTCCAACTATCCATAGCCTTAGGATCCCTCAACCACCTCCATCATGCCATCTTAGCCCTCCAATTTGACAATGCCAACCACCCGTCTCCACTCCTATATTTACTCTACCTAACCACCACCTAAATAACCATCTTCTTCCTTAGTTTTTATTCTACTTACACTACCTATACCTACGGTCAAGGAGAAGAAGGGGAAGAAGATCAAGGCGGCAACCTACCCATCCCCTTGGTGCCTTCTTCCTCTCTCTTTCTCTCACTTGTGTCATGCCAAGGACGAGGAGTTCTCCACATAGAGGGGAGGGCTTGGTAAGAGGAGGAGCATGGTAGTTGACTCCCACCTTGGAGGAATGCTAGGAGGAACATCATCTTGGAGCAAGCAAGCATCTTTTGCAAGCCTGGGAGCTACCGAGCTTGGAGTGAAGACCATTCTAAGCTTCATTTGGAGGATACCTTTTTCTTCATATCTATCAACTTTTTTTTTATTAGCTAGTAGTTTATTGTTTTTGCAAGAAGCATTCCTCCACATGTACTCTACCTGCTAGTAATACAAAGTATTTATTTTGCCTTCCAATTTTCATGTTTTGTAGTTAATGTGTTCTTCATATTCTTAATAGCTTAGTACACCACACCTTCTTCTAATTACCCTAGGTACACTTGCCTAGGGTGAGTTTAGAAGAAATGATTTTCTTCTTGTCACTTAGGTTTAGTGATAGGCGTAGTTTTTAGTGTAGCTCACTTTCAATTGTTCGATTGTTTTAAAAACCATAAAAGCAACAAAAATGAAAATCACAAAAATGCAAGTGTTGACTTGAGAGGCAAGAGAGAGAATCATCTTGTTGACTAACAATTTGGCCTCCTTGGACAACTCTAGATGTTCACCCTATTTAGGTTGTATAAATTTAAGAGTTGATCGATTTTATGCATACAAGGACACTATTTTGCATCATTAACAAAATGCGTATTTGCCACATCAATCACTTCATTAACACCCAATTTCGTGCTCTACTTAAGAAATACGGGGTCACTCACAACAATGTGATAAACACCAGTTTATCATCATTCTTATACCCTAAAATAGATATAGCTCTTAGGATTTTAACTCTGCAAACAAATTTTCGGGCTGCATTTAGGTATTTACTTAGGATAGGCATTCATTGCATTTTATTGTCTTTTTGATGCATTTACTTGAGTGTCAGGGATAGATAGAAAGTCAGACCCTGCATACCTTGCCACTCAGGAGGGTAGAAGATGAAGAAGAAGCTCCTCTCAGCCGGATCCTAGCTCATTCTAGCTGGATCAACTCATCTTTAGCTCCATTCAGCTCATCTTAGCTGAATGGTAGCTCAAGCTAGTTCACCTCAGCTCCATTCAGCTCACCTCAGCTGGATGGCAGCTCAAACTAGCTCAAGTAAGTTTATCCTATCTCCTCCAACTTAGACCACTTCACTGGAAGCTCAACCTGACTAGGTCTAGCTACTACCATCAACTAGCTAGACTTAGTTAGCTGAAGATGACCTCAACCAACTCAGGCCAGCTCAAGTCCAGCTCTTGGAGACTTCACTCAGCTCAAATTAGTTGAGTTGAGCTACTTGACCTAAGTTAGCACCTCCATCTAGCTAGGTAATCTCCGGGAAGACTAGGCCCAACTCACCTCAGCTCATATCAACAAGCTAAGGCAGCTAAGATAGCTCCTTGTTGTTCTCTTCAGTAGCGACCAACTCTAATGCAGCTCAAGACAACTCCCTCCAGCTCACCTCATAAACCCTAGCTCCCTCTACCACTTTACCCTACTCTCTACTAGCTAAGCTAGCTTAGCTTAGCTAGCTACCTCCTTGGCATCCCTACATAACCCTAAACTCTAGCTAAGCTACTCCTATGCTTACCTAAGCTCCACCACACAACCTAAGCTACCTAAGCTCCACCACACAACCCTACTTAGCTCCACCTAAGCTACTTCTATGCCTACCTATTTTTGGTACCAACAAGGGAAAACCCTTCACGCCACCACCACCTCTAAAGGGCACCATAAAGTTGGCATCAAAAATCCTATAACTACCCCATCTTGATGCCAACTTCTTCCCTCCAAAAACCCCTAAAATCCAACCCTACACATACCCCCTAAAGCCATCTTAACCCTCCGCATAACCATCCTTCCAGAACCTACCTAGGTTGGCACCAAAATGGAGGCAACCTTCCATAGTTGGTGCCACTTTTAGGCACCCTTAGACACCATAACTACCCCCTAGCAACCCTTTGGTTGATGCCAAATACCCTCCTCCTTAGGATCCCTTAACTACCCACCAAATCTAATCCTAGCCCTACACCTAAGCCCACACCAACCAACTCATCCTACTCTATATATATCCGACATAACCACCATCTTCTTATCATCTTCTCCCTTAGTTTTAGGTTCC
Organism: Thalassia testudinum; assembly: GCA_037157565.1. Lineage (NCBI taxonomy): Eukaryota > Viridiplantae > Streptophyta > Magnoliopsida > Alismatales > Hydrocharitaceae > Thalassia > Thalassia testudinum. Next base: position 63,314,906 of record JAZHRO010000025.1, on the reverse strand, counting down.
ACACATAGCCATCTATGTCTCACGCCAAGGAAGAAGAAGAGAAGAAGATCAAGGGGGCATCCTACCCACCCCCTTGGTGGTTTCTTCCTCTCCTTCTCCCTTGTGCCATGCCAAGGAGGAGATCTTCAACTTGAAGGGACAACCAGGTAGAGGAGGAACCTTAAGATGGTTGATGCCTACCTTGTGGAGAGAGCTTGGAGGAGGACTACATCGAGAAGAAGCTAAGGAAACCCTTTTCAAGTGTGGGGCAACCACATTTGGAGCAAGGGCTTTCCAGGACTTCTATAGAGGATTCCCCTTCTTCTATCTTTATTTTATCTTGTATTAGCTAGTGTGATTTCTCCTTTTCATGTAGAAGCATCTAGCTACTTGTATTCAACTTTGGCAGTAATACAAGTTTCCTTTGCCTTCCAAGTTCATGTTTCAATCTTAGTGTGTTTTTCTTGTTCCTATAAGTGTAGTGTACACCACACTAATAAATACACATTTATTCATGATAAAATGCCTACTTATGTCAGTTCCTAAGTTTAGCATTGCATTCCACACTATAAATACTGCATAACATTCATCATATTGCATTTAGGATGATTTGTATAAATTGTATAGTAATCACTACATTTTGTTTGGCTAGGGGACAATGCAACATCCTTATGGGCTTTGGATGAAAAATTCGACTGTACGAATGGATCCAGAATGACAATTGCAGTCCGTTAGTGCGAAAATCACCTCGATCCGTCATCTATAGCACTCCTAACAAAGGAAAGAAGATGGATGGCTCAGATGGTGCCACGTGGTGCCATCCAAGCCACCCAACATCGGCTACAGTCACTGCCTCACCTCAAGAGCACTCTCATCGAGTGATCCTAGTCGTTGGATCTCAATCCAACGGCTGAAGATCCATCTCAGTATGCCCGTTCATCTCTAAAGGGCAAAGCCATGAGAAGATCTCAACCATTGGTTTGAGATCCAATGGTTGAGAGCTTACGGCCATTAGAACATCCACTTGTCCATCCACAGCCACAGCACATTGGTCAATGACCTCATGCACACACACCAACCATGTGATCGAAGCCCCACGCACGAAATTAATCTGCTGAAGCTTGCGCGGGAGAAATTCGTTCGTCGATGAGTGCTCAAGCAGTGAAGGAAGTGGCGATGTGGCACTCTAAGCATCGCAAGATCTACAATGATACGATGATGCATGTCGAATCACACGCATGCCCATCGCGCAATTTGGTACTCTCACTTAAGATGGTTGCAAGCATTCTCTGCCATTTGGTCTTGGAGTGGCGCGATACGCATGCTTTCAAAATGATGCGAAGGAGAGATTCGCGTGCTCTCCACAGCCAGACGATGCAAATCGGAAAGCTGGAATGCACCCTTGCTAGCTGCTCTGGTGCCATCTAGCAGCATTTCATGGAGGTGCCAACCGCATTGCACAGATGTGTGCATACGTGCGCTATGCTGCACGCAGCTGTGCGCGGGCAGTGTGCGTGCGACACGTGTCTTGCGTGCAGCTCTTGATGCATGACCATGGATGACCCCTCCATACACCTATATAAACCCATCTACACCTCCCCATTGGCCCTCATCTCTACCTATGCTATTCCCACCTACCTAGGAGCTCAAGAAGCCTACTAAGCTCCCAAAAGCTCTATTCCCAAGCTCTAAGGGCTCCCTATTAGTGTAGAATCCTATCTCTCCACCAAATATTCCTCCCACATCACATCACCTTCATAGGGAACCCCAGAGCTATCTCCTCACCTCCATTCAGGTAGACGATCACATCCACCTCCTCATCACCATTCCCACTAGCTTGGCAAAACTTTCCTTTACCCAAATTCCTCCTTCACCACATCCCCAACATCTAGCATCTCCCTTGCTTCGTCTAAGTCGCCACCAAGCGCCGTCGTCTCGCCAAACATCCGCTTTTGGAGATTTTCTCTTACCTCCATTTCCATTATCTTTCTTATTATATTTCTGCTGAGTGTAATTGTAATAAACTTCATTCTCAATATATCAGTTTCATTTCTCTACATTTAGTTTTAGACTAGCTTAGCTTGCTCCTTGTTCTGATATTCTGCTCTCACTCATAAAAAGACCAAAAAAATAACAAAACTCTAAAAATACCAAAAAGAAATAAATCAAAACGTGGATTTCAAGGAAACAAACGTTGCCTCCCCGTGTTCGACCTAGGACTCCCTTTGAGTTTTGATAAATTTTATTTGGTAGCGAGTTTTTGAGACTAGGACGACGGGTTTTCCGTAACCTTGATTTTCCAACGTGAAAATACGCCTACCATTTCGGTGTCATTGCCGGGGAGGCAATGAAATTTGCTTTCTTTTTCTGTGTTTCTTTGCATTTACTTATTGACTAACCCCGCTTGCCTCTGATTTGCTATCTTGCAGGTATCATAGTAGGGAAATCCAAGTGCGTTAGACCAGAGTAAAGTTCAGGTAAAGTGATCTGTAAGTGCCCCCACGTTTCCCCCCACTAGTTTCTCATTCCACTACATAAATAACTAAGATGTAATCTACTTAGATGTTTGCATAACCCCTAAGATAGAAATTGTTTATCTTGTTTGTCACCTCCACTCATCTCACCCCCTCACATATATTAAAAAAAAAATAGAGAACTTTTTCTGATTGTGGGACAAAAATTAACACACACTACACACACCCACATTTGAGGTACATAACTTCCTTTGATTTTATCTACACAACTGGAATTCCGACCTGTGGAACCGGTACACGCATCAACACACATAAAAGAGTAGAAATCAGATTAGGTTAATCATCTTTGTGTGGCTTAGTTTGTGGTGCATCAGGGCCAGTTAGTTGAGTTGCTTTGGTCACACCACCTAATCTAAGACTGATTCATTTTGTAGCTACCCCATAGGATTCAAATATCTACGTCAAAACCAGACACTCCATATTCTTTGACTTTTAAAGGAAATTACTTGAACTCGTGCTTTCAAACTTGGTTTGCCTCACAAAACTTTGTTGAATACACCTAATATCTGAACCCTAAAGGCTACTAAGCAAGATTCAAACCTTAAAATTCACCTCACCAAAAATTAATCTTTCTTTGAAAAATCATTGGTTGTGCACATTCACACTTGCTAATTAATCATTAAGGGCACAACCCATTAACAGTGCCCATCTCATTCCAAAAGCGCTATTATCCTTGTCCTTAATTAAAATTGACTAAACATTGGCCCTAGGATTTGTAGAGTTCATTTTGGGGTACTCTCTTGAGCATATCTCGAATTAGTGACCTCTGTTTGCTCCAAAAGGTGCTAAGTTGGGGGGCTCGATTGTCAAACGACTTAAGTAAGTAGGGGTTTGGCATAATTAGTAGCCCTTAGGACACTCTCCCCTTGCTTCGCCAGCCTAACTTTACTACATTCGAAAGTAAGGACAACACCAAATTCATTGTGTGGCTAGAGTTTATTTCTGAAGCATAGGTCCTTAAGCTACCCAATTTAAGGACAGGCTTGCATTTTTTGTGCTGCAGGGTTCCATTTCCCCCGTCCTTTCGACTTACTTCCAATGAATGCTTGGAAGGAGGTCATTGAATCCTCACTTGGAAGGACCTTTAGACCATTCTCGGAGGAGGAGGTTGAGTTATAGCCAAGCAGATCCCATGGCTGATCAACAACCACCTCCCCCACCTCCGAACCAGCAGGAGCTGATTTAGAGGTAGTTGGAAGAGCTGCAGCAGATGCAGCAATGGTTCCAATGGATGAATGGTTAGGGTGCTCGGCCCATGAAGGATTTCTATGATCCTTCAAATTATGAGGAACGTCCCAGCATCATGATTCCTACCAGAGATGTAGAAATCAAGCCCCAGGTTTTAAGCCTGATTAAACATTTCCACGAGATTGGTTCTAAGGGCCCATTCCAGCACTTAGAGGTTTTGACCACTTTGGTTCAGACCACCAAAGCTTGGAATGTGAACGAAAAGTAGATGTTCATGAGGCTTTTTCCCCATTCTCTTAGGGATAAGGCCACACATTGGTACTGGACCATTGGAAGGCCAATAGAAGCTTGGGCTACTCTTATGTCAGCTTTCCTGAAGAAATTCTTCCCAATTGGATGGACCAATGCTTTGTGACAGGCGATTACTATGTTTGCCCAGTGGCCGAGGGAATCGTTTCATGGTGCCTAGAGCGATTCCAGGATCTTTTGCAGAAGTGTCCACACCACAAGGTGCCGAAATGCAACTCATGCAGATATTTTACCACGGGTTGGTAGAACAACTTTGTAATCATGTGGATGCCTCTTGCAGAGGTAATTTCCTCAATAGAGATGTAGATAGTGCATATTATCTGTTTGAGGAAATGAGCAAAAATTCCATAAATCACGCCTCCATGGATACTTTCAATCGGTCCCAACAACCTAGGTCAAATGCTAATGAGATCTAAAGTTCTCATTCATTTGACATGGAATTGATTTGCAACAAACAAGATAAGGTGGACCTAGTTACGAAAAGGATGGAAGAATGGATGTCCAAAAATTCAAGGAAAACTTCTGCACCCACTCAATCCTAAAGTTCGAGATTCCATTCTTCACGAGCTTCCACAGGGCAAGAGTTTGTGAACCAACTTGACTTGGCTCAACCTATGAGCCAGAATTTCTCGAAAACTTATGGGTTCCAAATTGGGGCCTTTGACCCCAATTTTTCTGATCATTCCTTTTCTCCATCCTCTCCCTATGAGGATGTGTATGCTATATAGGAGAATGCTAGGTCCAACTCGTCTTCCAACACTTATAACCCTGGTTGGAGGAACCACCCTAACTTTTCCTGGAAAAATCAAGGGCAACAAACCCAAATACGACCCAGCAACTATGCACCTTAAAGACCTATGGGTCAGGGTCAAGTATACACCCAGTTGCCCCTGAGACCAATTACTCAGCCATCTTGGAATACCCAACAACACGCAAGCCAGGTTGATTTAAATTAGCAGATGGTGGAGCAAATGAAAACATCACTGGAAAACTTGCAATCCGGGCTTATTACTAATACCCGTCAGCCTAGATCTCTACCATCTCAACTCATACCCAATCCTCGCAATATACAAAATTAGGGCAATAGAGCCCCAGGGTACAGGAATCAGAGGGACCCACATGCACATGTTCAGGTGGTTGAGTAGGGTCCTTCATCTTCTTCTGCTCCTAGATATCTGGCTAATCAAGTCCCTCGAATCTTCCCTAACCCTCCCCAAGTTCCAAACCCATATGCCTTTGTAAACTTCGTCACCTTGAGGAGTAGGAAGCAAACCCAGGACCTCGAACTACCTTCTCCTAGCAACCAAGACCCTGGTGAGCCTGAGGAAGAAAAAGAGAATGTTGAAGAAGAAAACAAGGCTCAGGAATCTGAAATTGAGGACACCACCCACATCCCATTCCCTGAGTCCCTATTAAAAACTAGGAGGAAGAAAACCCTAGACAGCAGTGAGGATCTCCTGAATTTATTTAGAAGTGTAGAGATCAATTTCCTGCTCCTTAGTGCTATTAAGCACATCCCAGCTTATGCCAAGTTCTTGAAAGATTTATGTACTCAAAAGCATAATCTAAAAGAACCCACCTGGAGGAAGGTGATACTCTCAAAGTAGGCTAGTTCTATTATCCTGTACCACCTTCCTCAAAAGAAGAGAGATTCTGGTGCCCCTTGATTTCATGTGTCATTGGGGATTACACGTTTGATAGGGCACTGTTGGATCTAGGTGCATCCATCAACCTAATCTTGACCTCTCTCTATGAAAGGTTTGGGTTAGGTAAACTTAGTCCAACCTCAGTAACGCTACAGTTAGAGGACCATTCGGTCACCACACCAAAAGGCGTTATTGAGGACGTTATTGTCAATGTCAAGGACTTCTATTTTCCCATAGATTTCCTAGTCCTTGATAAGGATGTACCTGATGATTTGAGGAACACGCCCATCATTCTGGGGTGCCCGTTCCTAGCAACCACCAAGTCCAACATCAATTATGAGAGTGGTGGTATGGAGATCGCCTTTGGAGACAAGAAGCTGACACTGGATATTTTCAAGGCGATAAACAGATTTGAGGATTGTGGATATATTGAGGTGCTCAAGATCATGATTTCAATGTTGAGACGTGTATGGTGATCAATGTACTCGAGGACTCTATCATCACTAGAGAACCTAACCCACAACCCTTTGTGGTAGACTCGCTACACCTTGAAGAGGTTGTTGATTTTGTTCACTCCCAACCTATTCCACTAGACCATCCTGATGAATCTTCATCAACATCCTCTTTACCCTCCATCTTGAACCCGTCCCAGCTTGGGTTGAAACCGTTGCCTGAGAATTTAAAGTATGAATTTTTAGGACCTAAGAAGATGCTCCCTGTGATTATTAGTGCTAAACTGACTAAGGAGCAAGAAATGGAATTGATTAGGGTCCTAAAGAATAATAAAGAGGCAATTGGTTAGACCATCCGTGACCTTAGGGGCATCGAGCCATCTTATTGCAATCACAGAATTTACATGGAAGATGGATCCTGCCCTTCTCGCGAGATGAAAAGAAGATTAAACCCCAATATGTGAGAAGTGGTCGAAAAGGAAATAATCAAGTGGCTCGATGCAGGCATTATTTACCCGATCTCGAATAGTCCTTGGGTTAGCCCCGTTTAGATTGTGCCCAAAAAGGTGGGGATAACTATAATGACTAATGAGAAAGGGGAATCCTTCACCACCTGTTAGCTTTCGCTTGGAGAGTTTCTATCATTTATAGGAAGCTGAACACAGTCACCAAAAAGGACCATTTCCCCTTGCCATTCATTGATCAAATCCTAGAAAGCTTAGCTGGGCAAAAGTACTTTTGCTTCCTTGACGGTTATTCGAGATATAACCAAGTCCCTATCCATCCTGAAGACCAAGAGAAGACTTCACATGTCCCTACAGAACCTTTGCATTCCGTAGTATGTCGTTTGGGCTTTGCAATGCACCCGCGACGTTTCAAAGGTGCATGCTTGCCATCTTTTCTGACATGGTGGGAGATTGTCTTGAGGTATTCATGGATGATTTCTCCATCTTTGAAGATTCCTTCGAGTCATGCCTAGATAACTTAGAATTGATCCTCAAGAGATGCATCAAGACACGACTGGTCCTTAGCTGGGAAAAGAGCCACTTCATGACTCAAGAAGACATTATCTTGGGTCACATGGTCTCTAATCAGGGTATTGAGGTTGATAAGGCTAAGGTGGATGCCATCCCTATACTTCCTCCACCCACATTTATGAAATAAATCCGATCATTCCTTGGCCATGTGGGTTTCTATCAGAGATTTATTAAGGACTTCTCGAAGGTTGCTTAACCCTTGAGTAACCTTCTAGCTAAAGAGATGTCGTTCGAGTTTGATGAATCATGCCGCAAGGCATTTGATTTATTAAAGACGGCAGTCACCTACGCCTGGTGTTGCAACCACTGGTCTAGACAACCACTTTTGAGATTATGGTTGACGTGTTTGATTATGCGGTCGGGGAAGTCTTGGGTCAGAAGATAGATAAAATGCCCTCTATTATCTACTACGCTAGCAAGACTCTAGATGAGGCCTAGAGGAACTACACCATTACTGAAAAAGAGTTACTAGCTATAGTTTTCCCTTTGAAAAAATTTAGAGTTTATCTTTTAGGTTCTCTTGTCATTATCAACATCAATCACTCGGCCTTAAAACATCTCTTGGCCAAAAAGGATGCCAAGCCTTGGCTTATTCGCTAGATTCTTTTTTTTCAAGAATTTGATCTTGAAATCAAATACAAATTTGGGGCACAAAACATAGTGGCAGATCATCTTTCGAGAATCCTAATTGATACTCCTCATCTAGATATCCCAATTTCAGACACTTTTTCAGATGAGACTATCCTTACATTCTCGAGTATCCGAACCTTGTGGTTTATGGATATCGTCAATTATTTGGTCGTTGAACAAATCCCCTAGGATTGGACCAAGCAACAATGGGATAAACTTATGTTTGAGGCCAAATATTATTTTTAGGATGATCCCAAGCTGTACCGCATCGACACTGATCAGATTATTCGTTGATGCGTCTAGGAAAATGAGTTCTATAGTATACTTGAGTTCTGCCACGCATCTGCATGTGGTGGACATTTTTCTAGGAAAATTCTGCAATCTGGATTCTATTGGCCATTGTTCTTTAAGGATGCTAAGGAATTCTCAAGGTCGTGCTCCCGATGCTAGACACTAGGGAACATGGCCAAGAGAGACATGATGCCCCTAAACCCGATACTTCCCATCGAAATCTTCGACATTTTGGGGCATCGATTTCATGGGATCCTTTCCTTCTTCATTTGGATACCAGTATATTCTGGTTGCTGTGGATTACGTGTCCAAAAGGATTAAGGCAATTCTCACCCGGACCACTGACCACAAGGTGGTCATCGATTTTGTGAAGAAAAAAATCTTTAGTCGATTCAGGATTCCTCTGGCCATATCAGTGATGGTGGTATGCATTTCACTTATGCCCAGTTTAGGAATCTGCTGGTAAAATACGAGGTGAATCATCAAATTTCCACACCTTATTACCCCCAGATGAACGGATAGGCTGAGGTCTTCAATCAGGAGATCAAGAATATTCTGCAGAAAATGGTTAGGCCTGATAGGAAGGATTGGACCCAAAATCTTGATGATGCTCTTTGGGCCTACCGTATGGCGTACAAAACACTTATCGGTTTGTCTTCATTCTGTCTGGTGTTTGGAAAGGTGTGTCACTTACCATAGAATTAGATCACCAGGCATTTTGGGCCACCAAGAAATGCAATTTTGACCTAGAGTTTGTTAGGAAGAACATGAAACTCCAATTATCTGAGTTGGAGGAGCTGAGAAATGTTGCCTACGAGAATGCCAGAAACTATAAGGCAAGGACCAAAGCTCTTCATGATCAAATGATTTCCTGAAAGAGCTTTGAGCCAAACTAGAAGGTTTGGCTCTTTGATTCTTGACTTAAGCTCTTTCTTGGCAAGCATAGGTCTAAGTGGAACGACCGTTCATTATTGATCAGATTTTTTCTAATAGAGCCGTTGAAATATTTGACCCAAAGATGGGTAATTCCTTTAAGGTCAATGGGCAACATCTCAAACTATATGTTGACCATGTTCTCCCTGAACCCATCTCGGACAAGGTTGTTCTCACCTTGACCTGATCTCTTTTGGCCGGACATCGCCTAGCTGAAGGTAATAAGCTCAGCATGTGTGTAGGCTATTTTGGAGCTGACTGGTTTTTCATAGAATACAGGTGATATCTTTCTTATTTTGCTCCCTTTTATGCTTTTATTCTACAATGAAGATATTGCATTAGCTAGGCATGGGGGAGTGGATACTTTATGATTTGATTATTTTTTCAGTTCCATAACAGTAATTTCTTGTTATTAAAGAAAAGAAAAAAATAAAAAAGAATTAGAATTAGGAGAAGGCTGAATTTTTGAAAAAAAGACATCTTTTGGGGAGATGGCGAGAGAGTGGAGATGGGCAACGGGAGGCGAAGGCGTGGGTGTGGCTAGGGTTGGGGATGAAGGTGACTGGAAGACATGGAGATTGAGAAATTGGTGAAGGAGGGAGAGGAGATGGCAGGCTCATGAGGGTGGGGCAGTCATATTTGTTTTGAGAGAGGGCTGGAGGAAGACAAATGGAGAGGGGCTATGCTATAGGTGCAAACAAAGAGGGCATATGGTGGCGGTGTGTCAAAATCCCCTTGTGTGTTTGGAGTGTGGGGGAGACGGACACAAACGCAACTCGTGCACAAGGGTGCGGCTGCAGTGTATGAAGATGAACCCTCTGCACCCTAAACAGGAGGTATCGAAGGAGCCTTGGCTGCCTCCGCCACCGGCACAAGTTGGCCATACGATTGATGTGTAGATCCCTTTCTCTAATGATATTTTATCTGCGGAGATGATGCTGAGGGGCGCACTGATCGGCGAAGTTATGACTGACAACCCTTCTGTTGAAAAGTTCCACCAACTGGTGAGTTCCTTATCCCCTATCTTGTCGGGCTGGAAGATTGTTGTGCTATCCTAGGCCTGTTTTCTAGCTTTTGGTCTGGGAATGATTGATGTGGAAAGGCTACGATTTCGCTCGAGTACCTTTGAGAACATCAATGTGTTGTGGAGGCTGGTCTCCCCCTTTGATGGGGCACTTCGTGATCGTCCTCCTCAAAGGCTGGGTAACAGGTAGGTGACACAACCGATCAAGGGATTGCCTTTACATTTGAGATGTAAAGGGGTTGTTTCCAAGATGATTGCTGGTTTTGCATTTGTTCATGATGATGTTGAGATTGCAATTGGGGAAGGTGATGCCTGTGTACTACAAATCGGGGTTGAGGTTTTTAGAAGTGGGTCACTTCCTGATAAAATCATTCTCAGATGTGGTGTTGTTCGTGGCTTCGTCGCATGTTAGTAGTTGGGCAAGAATTCATACTACCAGAACTAGGTCAGGATAAGTTGTCTGATGACAAATCTGGAGAGGTACAGCAAGAGGAACCAGAGGGTTGTAAGCCTTCAGATGATGCGCCTGAGCCAAAGAAGAGGAATGACTATCATGAGGAGGTCTTAGAGGGGGGTTAGACGACTATGGTCGTTGACACTGTCATGGGGAGTGTAATGGGGAGCCAAATACGTGAAGACCCTGGTAATTCCACCAATTATATGGGGGAAAAAATAGAAGATAGCAGTGGGAGAAGTGTCCTTAGGGATATGAATCAAATGCCTTTTCCTGCACTTGAAGATATGAAATTTGGGAGAGTCAGCCAAAAGAGGGGGGTTGGACACTCTACTTACATGCTTAGGAGAAGAAGGAAGGAGAACTTGAGCCCCATTGTGGAGGAGACTATTGCAAAGTCCATCATGGTTGAATATGTGGAAAATTTGGCACAAGGGATCTGCCATGTAAGGGATGAGGGTCTTAACATGGAATGTGCGTGGGTTGCGCAACAAAGTGAGAAGAGCTTCTCTTATCAGATATCTCGTGGAGTGGGAGATTGATTGTGCTCTTATTCAAGAGACACACTTAGATGACGAAAATGGCCCTATCTGGGATTCTTTAAGGCAGTCTGGGAGAGCGGACTGTGTGGGGATGGCTGCAAATGGTAGAGCTGGTGGGATGGCAATATGGTGGAAAACGGCCAGCCTTAAAGTGACTGAAATCCACCGGGACAGACATGTGCTTACATGTAGATGTCAGAATCATCAAGGGGACTTGGATTGGTTCATCTCATGTGTGTATGGACCTTGTGCAGCAGTTAGCTGGGTGGAGCTGTGAGAGGACCTATCAGCAAGCAGTGCATCAGAAGGTCCACGAGATGCCGTGGCTTATCAGTGGAGACTTCCCTATTGTTCATCGCACCAAATCGAGTTTAAAAGTGTTGCGTTGTAGTACAGCCGAAATAACATTCAAAACAAATATAATTTTATTACTCGAAAAGATTCCAAGGTCGAACACAGGGAGTAAATAGAATTCACACACTAATCTTAACAATAATGCAATTTGAACACATAATATTACTCAAAATTTAATTAGGAATGTAGAGCATGAGTATATGAAGAGTAAAAATAATTGTAGACAAAATAAATTCAGAATGAAATATAAATTCAGACGTCTGATTTTGCACTGACGTCTTAAAGGACTTATGCTACAGTGCCCTTCTAATTTCTCTGATTCTGCCTTTCTTCTTCTTTCTGCCTTGTCTTCCTTCTTCTTTCTTTGTCTTTGTCCTTCTCTTCCTCTGAGGTCTTTCTCTTTCTCTATCTTTGGCCTTCTCTTCCTTAGGCTTTCTTCTTCTTCTCTATGATTTCTCTTGTCTTTTTCTCTTCTCTATCTCTTCTTCCTTCAGCCTTGTGCTCCTCCTCTTCTTCCTTTGGCTTTCTTCTTTTCTCTTTCTCTACCTTAAGCCCTACGGTCCTCCTCTCCTTCCTCTCTTCTTCTGCCTTCTGGCTTCTCTGAAGTCCTTTTATTTCTCTTCTTCTCTTCTTCTACCTGACCTCCTCTTCTTCCTCTGAATTGGCTAAGTGTCGAGCCAATCTCTCCAGGGCAAAAACTCTCCTACCCCCGCACAGCTCTCCACTCTCTCTCTCTTTCTATTTCAGCTTCGCTCTCCCAGAGCCTTAATCGGTCGGGTAATCGGACCTAACACAGACCCGGGTTCAGGCTCACCGGCGTGTGTGGTGAGTGAGGAGTGTAAGGTTAGGTTGGGTAGTTGGGTGGGCCAGGTCCGCGTATTAGGTGTCGCGGACGAGTCCGGTGAAGGGGGGAGGAGGACCTCACCCTCTGTGTTGGAGGCGAAGAGCCTCTGGCACTTTTTCCCTTTATGTGGGTGTAGGCACCTTTCCACTTCCGAGGTGGGACTAAATGTCCCACCTTCCTTTTGTGCACCGCAGCCGCAGGGTGTTGTCTAAATTGAAGGGGCTGCGCTGCTTGAGCCTTCGCTTGAGGGCTTGGATGCGTGCGCACCTCAAGTCCGCACAACCTGGGGCTATCAACCGGGGACAGCAGCACCTGGGACCGTAGCTAGCAAGCTTCAAGCTTGGGTAGTAATGGCGGCTGTCGTCCTGCTATCTGAAATCAAGAGAATGGCATTTCGACCACGTTAAATCATTCAGGGAGTGTCGCTAGAGCACGGCAGATGTGATGGGAGTGGTTTCGTGGTGTGTGGGTGGCTGTGGTGGCGTGCCTAGGGCACACTGTGTGCGTGTGAGTGGGTGTGTTCAGTGAGGTGTTTGGGTGAGTGGCGCGGTGAGTGGAGTAAGGGGAAGTGATCAGGGAGTTGAGGTGGAGGTCATAGGGTGGTCGGCGTGGTGGATGGAGGCATGTAGCGACGGAAACACCTCGCCGGTGGAGTCATCGGAGGTGGAAGAGGTGATGGTGGTCAGTGGCGTTGGTGGTTGATTTTAAGAAATAAAGAGAGGGAAAGAAATTGTGAGAGAGAGGGAATCTAAGACCTACCTCTAAGGGACGAAAAGGACAAGAATCCCACGCCGGTATGGTTGCCGGACGTGGGGAAGACGAATACCTCCGTAGGTGAGGCGACGGCGAGGATGGGGCAGAGACGACGTCGGCCGGTATTGCATGACGTGGACAATGGAGAGGGAGATAACCCCTCCACTGGTATTGTGGTTAGGCGACGAGAGAGTGAGGAAAAGGCCGCTGGAGCTTGCGGAGAGTTGTGGCCGGTGAGGGAGAGAGGAATGTGAGGGAATCCGGCCCAATTTCAAGCTGGGAGAATGCGGGAGGATCTGAGACTTCTTAAATAGGGATTTGAGGAGGTTTTGTGCTTGGAAGCCACGCTTCCAAGCAAGGAAAACTCGCCGGAGATGAAAGCTCTCAAGATACCCAAATCTCTCATGCATTCGCATGAGAGATTGGGAAAGAATCATGAATCAAAGGTGGGTTCAGATTGGCGGGAATTACTCAGAGAATCTCCCTTCCAATTTTGGAAGGGATTCTTTGAGCAATCAGGGAGAACTCTCCTTTCAAAGCTCATTGGAGTAGGATTCCTCCGCTATAATGGTGAAGGGACCTATTTGTGAAGACGATGAAGATTCTATGGGGCTAAATGTAAGGGTTTTTTTGAAAGTTAAGGGTAGAAATGTAATCAGACATGATCTTTTTGCAAACTAAGTCAAGATGAGTTCCCCTTAGATCCAAATTTTGGTACAAACCTAATTTGGACCTAAGGAATCCAATGGTGAAGTTAGATTTTGGGTTTGATCGCGTTTGACTGGGAAATTTATGTAAAAACCTAAATTAGGGTAAATATTTATCTGAGACCCCATTCTAGGTCAAGATGGGTTTTAATGGCCAAATTGAAGGTAATAAACCCTAGAGAATATTTTTATATGATTTTTAGAGGGTTTAAGTGAATTTTATCCTAACCAGAACCTTGGTTAATTAAGTGGGTCTGTTTTTAAGGTGTCAAAAGTCATTTAATTCTCAGATCTCACACAAACCCTTTTCTGTCAAATCCAACCCACTTGTTATCTTATTAAGACAATTTGACCTTTGTTTAGCCCTTGAGAAAACTCATGGTTATATTGCATTGGTAAAATTGCATTTTTACCCGTAGTTTCTTATTTCTCTATCAGAAAGGTTATGCAGTGAATTATGACCTCCAGTTTGTTATGTAGGAGCATTTATTCTCTTCATTGGGTCAAAATGAGCTAGTTAGGACTCATGATGGTGTTCCCATCACCTGTCTAGTGGGGCCCGACCTGGTGGCAGTACAGATGGTGCAATGGTAGGGTTTCAACTGACTGTGCAGAGCTTGGGCATCACTGAATACCAGGTCAGTGGGGTTGAATTTACCTGGAGAAATGGCAGTGGGCTCCTATCCAAGTTGGACAGATGTTTTGGCAACTCTAGCCTGTTGGAGAAGTTCCATTTGTCTTTTGCCATGAGCCTTGATAGGCCATTCTCTGACCATACACCAATTGTGTGGGACTATGGGGTGAGCACTGATGTTGGTTCATACTTCAAACTCAAAAAGTTGTGGTTCAGAGAAGAGGGGTTTAAAGACATGTTGTTTAGCTGGTCGAAAAGTAAGATTGTAACAGGCTCCGCTACCCAAAAGTTTGCATCAAAGTTGGCAAATATGCACACAATGCTCAGGGAGTATGGGCAAACCGTGATGGCTATTAGGGAACAGAAGAGAGTTGAGGCATTGGCTGAGAACTAGCGGCTTGACATGAAGGAATGCATGGTGGCTCTTAGTGGCAACAGGTCATTTGTGAGGAGGATTTAAACAAAGAGATGGATTGGCGTGAGAGGTCTAGACAACTGTGGCTCAAGGAAGGGGATGCCAATATGAAATTTTTTCATCTTGCTGCCAGTGCTAGAAGGGGATCCAATCTCATTTCTTCTATCAAAGTTGGTGAGAGAGTCATTACCTCCTCCCATGAGATAAGAACTGAAGCTGCTCATTATTTTAAAGAAACATCTAAGGCTGCGCCAAGAGGCTTGTGGAGGATGGCTATGGTTGCTTTCCCATGTGTCAGCGAGGATCAAGCTGCTATGTTGGTTGCCCATTTTACTGAACAAGAAACTGTGGAAGCTATCAAAGATTTGAATAATGAGGGAGCACCAGGACTAGATGGGGTACAAGTCCTTTTCTACAAGGAAATGTGGAGTGTTCTTAAGGAGGATGTGATAGGGGTTATACATGAGTTTGAAAAGGGTAACTCAGGATTTGAAAGGCTAAACAAGTCTTACATGTTCTTATCACCAAAGAAGTTAGGTGCGGAGTGTTTCTCTGATTATCGGCCAATTACGCTGTCAAATTCCATATATTTTATCATCAGCAAAATCTTAGCCAACATAATTCGTGGTATGTTGCAAGAGCTGGTTATGCCTGTCCAATTTGCATTTTTTCCTGGGAGGTCACTACAAAAATCATTCATTATGGATCAAGAGATGGTGATGGGTTGGCATAGGAGAAAGTCTAAGGCCTTCCCATGGATGGTAGATTTCCCTAAAGCTTATGATTCTATCTCCTGGACGTACCTATGGGAAATTCTTAAAAGAAGAAAATTCCCCCTCTTTGGATCCAATGGGTGAAATAGTGCATCACGACTGCCTCCTACTCTCCCTTGATAAATGGGAAGTCTTGTCGAACCTGGATCCAGCCTCAGTGTGGGGTGCGGCAAGGTTGCCCCTTGGCCCCACTGATCTTTAATTTTGCAGTGGATACTTTAGCAAGATATGCATGCAAGTTGGCAGCAGATGGGATGATAAGGGGCTATTCGATGACAAATAGAAGGGCTTTGGCCCTCATTCTTCAGTACGCGAATGACACAGTCATTTTTGTGGAAGGAGGGAAGAGAGAAGCACAGGTGCTATATTATATGGTCAACATATTTGGAGAAATATCCAAGTTGAAGCTAAATGGAAGCAAATCTTCCCTGGTTTGTTTCAGTATGAATGGTAATGATCAGAGTGACATTTCCAACATTCTGGGTATGCCTGTGGTCTCTTTGCCAATCAAATATCTAGGTCTGTCATTGAAGTGCACAAAAATGAAGAAAACTGACTGGACTTTTCTCTTTGAGAAGGTGGCTACGAAGCTAGAAGGCTGGAGAGTCGGTATTTATCAAAAGGGGGGAGGTTTATCTTGCTAAATTCTGTTATTACTTCTATTCCAGTCTTCTTCTCCATCTTCCGAGCTCCAAAGTCAATTTGAAAGAAACTTGATGTTATGCGCAAGAGATCCTTCTGGAAAGGGACCTCTCATCAAGGTACCTTCCTCCAACCTGTTAAATGGGATATAATTTGTTCTCTTAAGAAGTATGGTGGCATGGGAATCAGATCTCTCAGAGAGTTTAATGATGCCTTGTTGTTGAAATGGGCGGTTCGGCTGCTACAAGGGGAACAAAAACTTTGGACAGAGTTATACATGATAGTTATGGGGCGGCAAATGATGAGAAGAGTCATCTGAATTTTCATAACCGTCTCCTTTCTGGGCTTCTGTGGTTCGTGAATTGGCTGATAATTGGCACCTATTCAAATCAGTCTTGGGAGATGGGAGAAGCTTTAGATTCTGGTTGGAAAAGTGGTTTCCTGGTTGGGCGATAAAGGACATGTATCCTCTTGCATACTCGGCTGCTCCTAATAAAAATGTTGTGGTATGTGATTATTGGGACATGGCTTCAGAGAATTGGAAGATAAACAATGAGGTGGGGAATGGCCATGGAACAAGAACATGGGTAGAAAATGAACGCCTCCTACAGGAGCTTGCTGCTTTCAGACCTATGCCAGAGGAGTGTGATACATACAAATGGGAGGGGACTTTCTCTTCAGCGGCTACCTATAAGAAACTTATCTTCTCGTCCAGGTCCGCGGAGGTGGATGAGGTTGGGAGGAAATTATGGAAATTGAAAATACCATTGAAGAAGCAAATTTTTTTGTGGCTGTGCAGAAGTGATGGTTTGATAACGGGAGATATGTGGCATAGGAGAATGGGCACCCTTACTCAATTTTGCCAATTGTGTGGGTTACAAAATGATTGTAGTCATCATATCTTCTCTACGTGCATGATAACATATTATGTTTGGAGGAAAGTCTGCAGGGATTTGATTCCCACGTGGGAGGATCTGTGGAACTCTGTTTTGGTATTGAATAAATCCTATGTTAGGAGAGAACTTATGGGAGGGATTTGATGCCCATGGTGGCTGTGTTATGGTCGGTGTGGAGAGCTAGAAATGAGAAATTGTGTCAGGAGAGACCAGTGAGTGTGGATAATATTGTAAGCAATTGCTGGAATCTCATACATTTGTGGGGTTCAATTTTGTAATTTCTCTTTTTTTTAATCGATAAAAGCTCCCCTGGATTGCTATCGGTGATTCGATAGCTTTCCTTTCTCTTTAAAAAAAAAAAGAATTAGGAGAAGAGAACTTAAGCATTAGGAGTTGTTAACTTTAGGAAATGATATATTAGGACCTGAACACTTAGACTCTTCAGTTCTTCGGGCATAATCAGCTCGGGTGTCCACTAAAATGTGGACTTGGTCTTGAGTCCTTGCCAGGCTAATTTTATTTTAATTCGGTCGATAAATTTGGGTGATAAATATACGACTTATCAACTCGCTCTCTGATTTGGGGGGGATTATAGTCTAAGCATTTGCACACATTTTGCACTGACTCGCTCCTCGACGGTTCTAATGGAAATCGGGTAGCTAATGAACCTTCTATGGTGGTATAGCTAGCAAGTTGTCGTGGGTAACAGCCCATTGGCCAGTTGTCTAGAGCACAGCCACAAGACCATTCTCTTGCACTATTGCCTTTAGGTAAATCTTAGATCAGGGAAACCACCTATCTAAAAACAAAAAAGGGAAAAATATGCCGCACTTCACCACACGAGTATGGCTAGCAAGTTATCGTGGGTAACAACCCATTGGTCGTTTGTCTAGATCCCAGCTCATAAGATGCACAAAAATTCCCAAAAGCACTTAAAGAAGAAGCAGGGAAGTAGAATGATCCAGGGAGATATACACTTGGTGCGCCCTTGTGTTGACCCCACAAAAATAAAAGTAGGGAGAAAGCTACCGGTCGACTGATACACCTTTTGGCAACATTTTCTTTTTCAAGGTCACATAGAGGCGTAGAAACACAAAGTCCATTTTAATTGTCGTTGAGTGAGTCTTTCACAATTTTCACGATACTTAGCACTTAGAGTCCGATTCAAGTCTTGAGCGGGTCGAGTAGCCATAGAAAGCTATCGCGAAACTCTAAACTCAAAAATCCAAAAAAAAAAAAAAAAAAAAGAAGAAAGAAGAAAAAATTGTATCTTCCATTTTCAAAATAAGGCGAGGACTTGGGCGGTCTGCATTTTCGCAGACACCTAGGCACTGTTGAGTTTTGTAATTAGGTCCTTAGTTGAAAATTTCTTAATGTAATTAGCAAATCTTGAGATTGATCCTGAGGTGTGGGGGTAGCTCCTAGTTGCTGCTCTTGAGATTCATTGTGGGTGACAATGCTGTGAAGAAGGGGCAGGATAAGACGTCTGGTATGCAAGTTGCTGAAGAGACGAATGCACATGTATCGTGCAGGCCTTCTCCTGATGAGGCACCAGCAACAAAAAAACGTAAGGACCATCACCTTGGGGAAATGGGGGAGATGATGGATGAGGAGCAGGTGGAATCAGTCAAGAATGAGACAGTGATGCCCGTGATTGAAGTTGCAGGGGATCCACAATCAGTGTCTGGTAACACTGAGATACAAGTGTTGAAAGAAATCTTAACTAATTCCTTGAAGACCCACCCGAATTTAAAAGAGGTGGAGGGCCTAAAATTTGGTACTGGATCTATTACTAAGATTGGCGTGGGCAGATCACCCTACAGGCTCAGACAGAGGAGGCCAAAATCTGATCTACCACTGGATGAGAACACAGTAGCTGCGATTATGCAGGTTAGTAAGAGACAAAACCAAAAGAGGGAGGGGTCTTAAGAGGGAAGATGAGAGTCCTTACGTGGAATGTGCGTGGGTTGCACGACAAGAGCCGGAGGGGGCTTGGTTACACTTGCTGGATGTATACAAGGCTCGCCACTTGGTGACCTGCAAATTCCAAAGACATCAGGGGCAAGGTGTCATCTGGATTACTGGTGTGTATGGCCCATGTGCTGCTTCTATGAGATAGGAACTTTGGGATGATTGGGCTGCAGCTGCAGAATTCGTGCAAGGGGAAGCTTGGCTAATAGGAGGGGACTTCAATTGTGTATTGACAGGGACTGATAGGCTGAATGGTGTCGTGGACAGCACTTCTGTTGGGTTTCAGCTGGTAGTTCAGTCTCTTGGTTTGAATGAATATCCATCCTCAGGAGCTGAATTCACTTGGCATAATGGCAATGGCCTTTTGTCGAAGATTGACAGATTCTTTGGGAATGCTACTATCCTTGATAGATTCCAACTATCTAATGTTGCTGGACTGGATTGCCCTTTCTCAAACCATACTCCCTTGGTCTGGGACAATGGGGAAGAGGTCTAAACAGGCTCATATTTCAAGCTTAGAAGATCATGGCTGAGAGAGCCTGGGTTTCGTGAGATGGTTGGCTCATGGTGGAAAACCTAATAGATGGAGGGCTCAGCTACTATCAGGCTTGCTTCCAAGCTGGCTGCTCTACGCACTGTTCTGAAAGAGTATGGAGCTACGGTGATTGCACTAAGGCGGCAGAGGCATGTAGAGGCTCTGAATAAAATCCAGATACTGGATTCTAAGGAAGCAGCAGGCCCATTATCTTATGAGGAACTTGCAACCAGAAGAATGTGGTAGGGTGTGGTAGTGGAGGAGGATCTCAAGCAAGAGATGGACTGGAGGGAGAGGTCTAGATAGCTTTGGTCAAGGAGGGAGATGCCAACACAAAATTCTTTCACCTTGTAGCCAGCTCTTGTAGATGAGTAAACTTTATTTCTTCCATTCTCAAAGATGGGAAAAGACTGTCTTCTATGCAAGAAATAAGAGCAGAGGCTATCAGGTACTACAGGGATTCATCACGGGCAGCAAAGAGAGGTGGCTGGAGGATGGCTGCGAGTGATGCGCCTAGAGTTACAGATGATTAGGCTTCTAAGCTGATGGCTACTATCGCTGAAAAGGAAACTATAGATGCCATTCAAGATCTAAACATTGAGGGCTCCCCCGGATTGAATGGTATTCAAGTTTTCTTTTATAAAGAAATGTGGAGTGTGATTGGCAATGAGGTGATGGACATCATAAGAGAGTTTAAGAGGGGCAATGCAGGTTTCGACAAAATCAACAAATCTTTTCTCTTTCTGTTGCCAAAGGCACAGGGGGTTGGGAAATTTTCAGATTTTAGACTGATTGCTTTATCGAATTCCATTTACTTAGTGGTGAGTAAGATACTAGCTAATAGATTGAGGACTGTTCTACAAAGCTTGATCCATCCTGTACAATCTGCCTTTCTACCCAACAGATCCCTCCAAGAATCGTTCATTATGGCCCAAGAAATGGTGTGTGGGTGGCATAGAAGGAAATGCAAAGCATTTATGTGGAAAGTGGATTTTCAAAAGGCCTATGATTCAGTCTCATGGCCCTACATTTGGGAAGTATTCAAAAGAAGAGGTTTCCCTCCCATTTGGATCCAGTGGATGAAGTGGTGTATCATAACTACTTCCTTCTCCCCACTGATCAATGGGAAACCATGTGGTGCCTAGATTCAACCCCAATGTGGGGTTAGACAAGGATGTCCATTAGCCCCCTTGATTTTTAATCTTGCAGTTGACGGGCTTGCAAGATATGCATGTAAATTGATAGAGGCTGGTGTTATAAGAGGCTATTCACTCTCTAACAGGACTATGGCCCCTATTTTACAGTACGTAAATGACACAGTTTTCTTTGTGGAGGGGTCAACTGCTGCAGCTCATGCTTTAGGACACATGGTGAAGATTTTCGGAGATATTTTAGGTTTGAAATTAAATAGGGAAAAATCTACCTTGATCTGCTTTGACCTGAATGAACAGGAACAAGACACACTGTCAGCTATGCTGGGAACGCCTCACTCTAAGCTGCCACTTAAATACCTGGGGCTGCCACTGCGATCCTCGAAACTGAAGAAGAGTGATTGGAATGTTTTTTTTGACAAGATTTCTGTCAAGTTGGAAGGATGGAGCAGTAAATTTTTGTCAAAAGGTGGGAGACTGATCCTTCTAAATTCAGTGATTACCACTATCTCGGTGTTCTACTTCTCTATCTTCAAAGCCTCAAAATTTATTTGGAAACGTGTAGATGTAATAAGCAAGAAATTCTTTTGGAAAGGGGCTAGACATGAGGGGAGGTTTATGCAGCCCATGAAGTGGGATCAAATTTGCCGGCTAAAGGAAGCGGGTGGGCTGGGGATCAAGGCTCTTAAAGAATTTAATGAGGCTCTTCTGATTAAATGGGTGATCAAGATTTGTGAGGGCAAGGAAGAATTATGGATAGAACTTATCAAAGACTGTTATGGTGGCTTAAACAGTGTTCTGAAGAGGTTATATCCAACCAAGCCATCCCCTTTTTGGAGATTGGTCATCCTAGCAATTAAAAGTAACTGGCAGTTGATGCAGCCCAAGCTTGGAGATGGCCATGATTTCAGTTTATGGAATGAACATTGGTCACCGTTGGGTATTCTAAAAGAGCCCTACCCAAGAGCATATTCAGCTGCTACAGATAAAGATGCCCCTGTCACTAGCTTATGGTCAGATTTCGGTGGCTGCTGGAGGTTTGATGGGCCTGAAATTAGCAGAGAGGGTACCCGGCAGTGGGAGGAAAGGCAAAGTCTGATATCTGATTTGCAGCAGCTCTGTCCAAGACAAGGTGTGGAAGATACATATGACTGGAATGGGAGAAGCACAACCCAGTAGGCATTTGAAAGAATCATCAGATCAAATAGAAATATGGAAAGTGACTTGGTTGATAAGAAGATATGGCTATTGAAGATCCCACTGAAAGTGCAAATTTTTTTATGGTTGTGCAGGAGGGAAGGCTTGATCATGGGAGATTTTAGACACAAAAGAATGGGGACAACATTAAATGACTACTATCTATGCGGGTTACACACCAACAGTTTGTCCCACATATTTTCCTCATGTCTGGTCATTGACATGATATGGAGAAAAATATGCCAGGAACCTCTGCCGACATGGGAATCTCTATGGCAAAGGTTTGCAACACCTGGAAGACCATATATGTGTTTGGTCATAACCCTGTGGTGTGTTTGGAGGGCAAGAAATGAGAAGTTATTTCAGGAGAGACCAGTCTGTTGCGAGCAAATTATAAATGAGTGCTGGTCCCTCATATATAGATGGGGATCCAATGTGTAGTTCTCCATTGTTTTTTGTTTAGTATGAAATAAAATGCCCTCCGGATTGCTATCGTACCACGATAGCTTTCCTCGCAGTTTCAAAAAAAAAAAAAAACAAATCTTGCTAAGTGATTAGATCTTGATTCTATTTTATACATAGCAATTAGGTTAATTTTGTTAGAGACTAGTAAAAGATAGGCATAGGGGTATGATAAATATGCATTTATTCATGATAAAATGGCTACTTATGTCATTTCCTAAGTTTAGCATTGCATTCCACACTATAAATACTGCATAACGTTTATCATATTACATTTAAGATGATTTGTATAAATTATATAGTAATCATTACATTTTGGATGGCCAAGGGATAATGCCACAACTTTATGAGCTTCGGATGAAAAATCCAATCGTACGGATGGATCCAGAATGACGATTGCAGTCCATTAACATGAAAATCACTTCGATCCATCATCTGTAGCACTCCCAACAAAGGAAAGAAGATGGACGGCTCAGATGGTGCCATGTGATACCATCCGAACCTCCCAACACCTTCCATAGTCATTGCCTCGCCTCAAGAGCACTCCCGCTGAGCGATCCTAGGTATTGGATCTCAATCCAACAGCTGAAGATCCATCTCAGTACGCCCTCTCATCTCTAAAGGGCAAAGCTATTAGAAGATCTCGACCGTTCGATTGAGATCCAATGGTCGAGAGCTTGCGGCCATCGAAACATCTGCTCGACCATCCACGGCTGTAGCGCATTGGTCAACGCCCTTACGCACACACACCAGCTACGTGATCGAAGCCCCGCATGTGGAATTAATCCACTGAAGCACTTGCAGGTGAAATTCGTCCGTTGATGGGTGATCGAGCGGCAAAGGAAGTGGCGACGTGGCGCTTTGAGCACTGCGAGATCTACACGTGCGCGATAACGTGCGGATGCACGTCGAATCACACACATGCCCATCGTGCGATCTGTTGCACTTACTTAAGACGGTTGCGAGTGTTCTCCGTCGTCTGATCTTGGAGAGGCGCGATATGGGTGCATTCAAAATGATCGAAGGTGTGATGCACGCGCTCCAGTCAGGCAAACGATGTGAATCGGATGACTGGAATGCATCCTCGCCAGCTAATCCAGCGCCATCCGGCTCCGTTGCGTAGAGGTGCTAGCTGGATTGCGTAGATGCATGCACGCGTGCGCTATGCAACACACAGTTGTCCACGGGCGGTGCGTGCATGGCGCATGTCTTGCATGCGGCTCTTGATGCATGGCAGTGGATGACCCCTCCATACACCTATATAAACCCACCTACACCTCCCCATTGGCCCTCACCTCTACCTATGCTATTGCCACCTACCCAAGAGCTCAAGAAGCATACCAAGATCCCAAAAGATCTATTCCTAAGCTCTAAGGGTTCACTATCAGCGTAGAATCCTATCCCTCCACCAAATATTCCTTTCACATCACATCACCTTCATAGGGAACCCTAGAGTTGTCTCCTCACCTCCATTCAAGTAGATGATCATCTCCACCTCCTCATCACCATTCCCATTAGCTTGGCAAAGCTTTCCTCTACCCGGATTTCTCCTGCGCCTCATCCTTGACATCTAGAATCTCCCTTCCTCTATCCAAGCCACCACCAAGAACCGTCATCTCACCAAACATCCGCTTTGGGAGATTTCCTCTCATCTCCATTCCCTTTATCTTTCTTACAATATTTCTGCTTAGTGTAATTGTAATAAGCTTCATCATCAATATATCAATTTCATTTCTCTACATTTAGTTTTAAACTAGCTTAGCTTTCTCCTTGTTCTGATATGTTGTTCTCACTCATAGAAAGGCCAAAAAAATAACAAAACCCAAAAAATACCAAAATGAAATAAATCGAAACGTAGATTTCAAGGAAACAAACGTCGCCTCCCCATGTTGGACTGGGGTATCCCTTTGAGTTTCGATAAATTTTATTTGGTAGCGAGTTTTTGCCACTACGATGACGGGTTTTTCGTAACCCTGATTTTCCATCATGAAAATACGCCTACCACACACTCTCCTCTTCTAATTACCCTATGTACACTTGCCTTGGGTGAGCTTAGAAGTGTGGGTTTTCATTCCTGTCACTTAGGGTTAGTTGATAGGTGTAGCATAATCATCATCTCGTATTCCATTTGTGAAAACTATAAAAACAACAAAAATCAAAATCATAAAAAGAAAAGTGCAGATTTGAGAGGCGAGAGAGAGAATCAGTTCTTGTGATTAACAATTTGGCCTCCTTGGATGACCCTAGGTGCTCCACTATCAAGGTTATAAATTATAAAAGTTGATTGTGGATTTATGCGTTGCAACAACATTATTTTGCATTATTAACAAATCGCATATTTCCCGCATCACTTTTTGGTGCCATTGCCAAGGAAGAATAGTTTAATCACACCATTTATCTCTCTTTCTTGCTTGCTTGATCTTTACAAAATTTTGTTTGTTTTGATTTTAGGTGCGAATTAGGTGCGGGAGCAGAATTTGGAGCACTTGGAGTGGAAGTTTCAAGTTTCTTTTCTTTTTGCATACTTTAGGTTAGTACCCCAGGCCTTTTCATATCAAAATTCTCTAAAACATCTCCAAAAGATCTTTAAATTATCAAAAAAACTAAAGACAAGGAAAATTAAGGGTGATGGAGTCCTAAAAGTCATTTTGTTGCTTGTTTGCTTCACTTTTCCACCACCTGTACCTTATTGATGTCTAATTTTTGAAAAGCTAGACTTTTGTCTTGATTTTCAAAAATTATGTTTGGGCAATTAGAAGCATCCTAAACTCAACAAATTTCATCTAGAGAAGGCCCTTTCTGTCAGGAACCTTGAGTACAATTTTAAATTAATTTTTTTGAAAAGAACAAATTAAAAAATTCACGAACTGAACAGGAGTCAGACCTTATTTTCTTACTGTATTCTTACTGTCCGTGAATTTTATTTATTTTTCACTCATTAGATTTGGGTAAACTTTATATTACTAGAAACCTTGGGAAATTATCTACACCATATAACATTCTAAAAAATTTTTGAGGTCATTTAAGATTTCTGGAGAATCACTTTCCCGAATCTATCAATTTTGAATCCTAACACCAGTAAGAAGAAAAATCACAAAAAATATCAAACAATTTCCTAAAATCATAAAAAAATCATTTTTGGATTCCTTGTTTGATTTGCTATCAGGTAGTGGTGTTGTTTGTCTTGTTGGGACCATCACCTCAAAATATTTAAAAAAAAAGAGATTCATTTCTAGGAGCTGCATACACAGGATTTTTACTTTAGGATTTTGATTTTCTCTCGAGTACCACATCAACTATAAAGGAATTGACTTTCACCAATAATAACTTGTTTGATATATTATGTGGAACTTCAAAACCTTGTTTGAATCCATAACAAGAGAGAACATTAAAATCCATATTATCTAAATCAAAACCCAAAAATCTTTTTAAAAAAATCCTTGTTTGCAAAACTATTTGATTTGGCTTGGGCACTACTTCCCGCCTAATTTGCACACACAAACAAAAAAAGAAGAAATAATTAGAAATTACCCTAATTAACGCCCATCACATTACTTGTGCACTTTAATCTCTTAGACCTAATTAAAATTTTGTAGTAACTTGACGCTTAAGGTTTCATCAACTTAGGCTTGCTATCTAGGTTGTAGGTTTTCTTTAGTTGATATCATTTCCTTCATCTATATCTAGTTCCAGGCCAAGGGGTTGTGTCAAACGACTAGAATCAGGTTTATACAATTCCTCAGTGATTTTCCTAGGACATGATTGGGCCTAACCCTCCCCTTATTTAGCTTAACCAGATTTGTTGAGGGAATGGATATCCACTATTTATTTCTTACTTCCTAGTTTGACCAAGTCCTAGGTAAATTTCTCGGGAGTCACATTTAAGTTAGGTCTAGAATTTTGTTCCTTGATTGCACACTTCTCTTATCTCTCTGTCTCTCCTCCCCGTTGCTTCCATTGTATGCACGGGCAACGGTCCCAAACTCCACACTTGGAGGGACCATCTAATTTTGCCCCTTGCACAAAAAGACCTCTTTTTTTCTCATTCTCCTCTACATTCTAAAAAAATGAAAAATCAAAATGCTAGGTCCACTAACACATCCACTTCTACCGCACCTCTGACCCTACCACCCAAAACACACAAACTAACCCCTCCATCTTTGACTTGCCTCTTCCTAACTTGCCTAACCTAGAAATTCCCGAGAGGCCACCATAATAACAACAAGCCTCTCTGCCTACTCCCTTTTCCATGATCGATGAGAAATTGGCTCAGCTACAAGCTAATCAATAGCAGTTGATTAGGACTATAATGAACCTAGCCAATCGAGGGCAAAACTTGCCATCGCGTCAGCTGGTTGTCGTCCCTCTAAAGGATTTCTATGATCCTTCCCATTATGAGGACAGACCGGGGGTGGTAATTTTTGATGGGGACTTCGAGATCAAACCACTATTCTGAACCTGATTAAGCATTTCCATGGCCTTCCTAGTGAAGACTCGTTTAGCCACTTTGAGGAGCTCACTCTCCTCGCACAAAGGATCCGTTCTTGCAATGTGCGAGAAGATTTTTGACTGATGCAGCTATTTTCATTATCTCTCTAGGATAATGTCGCTTATTGGTTCAGAACCATCGGCAGACCTATTAGCACTTGGCCTTAGCTTAAAAGTGCTTTCCTAAAGAAATTATTTTGCATAGGTTGCACTAATTCCTTGCGAAGATCTATTACGACCTTTCAACAAAGATCTGGCAAGACTCTTCGTGTTGCTTGGGAACGATTCCAAGATCATTTAAGAAGTTATCCGCACCACGAGATTATCTTTTGGCAGCTCATGCAGATCTTCTATCATGGATTAGAAGATCAACTTCGACATTTCATCAATGCCTCATGTGGCGGCAACTTCCTAAATAAGGATTCTGAAAATGCCTATGATTTATTTGAGGAAATGAGTGAAAACTCCTCTAATTAGGCATCGACGAACACCTTCGGTAGAACTTCAAACCCGCAGTTCGGTGTTAATGAGATAGGCACTCAATCTATTCCCGTTACCCAAGACGATCACCAAATGATTGCTCAATGACTCAACTAGATGCAATTAAATCAGAAGAAATTTAAGGAAAGACTTTCCACATCCATCCAGGCTTTAGAGGTTCTGCATCTAACCTGATGAGAACCTCATCATGAGCCATAACTAGCTCATTTTGACCTAATACAAAGGATAAAAGCTCCTATATAACTCAAGGAAAGGCTTAACTCAGAGAATTCTGAGTTTAAAGAGAAAACAAGTCATAAGGGGTAAAAATGCAATTTTACCAGTATAATCTGCATACAGGGTAATTCAGGGTCCAAACATAGGTCAAAGCAACCTAATAAGAATAAAAGTGGGATGAGATGATCTGGCAAGGGCTACAGCAATTCCAAGGAACTAAATGATAATCTGTAACCTTAAAACAAACCCACTTCAATTCATGAGGTTCGAGGCAAAGTAAAAATAGAATAAACCCTCTAAAATTCATAGAAAAATAATCTCTAGGGTTTAGAACCTTCAATTTGGCCTTCAGAACCCATTTTGACCTACATTGAGAACCATGCCCAAATTAATAACTTAATTTGGGTTTTTACGTAAATTGACCAGTCAAACAAGGTTTAATCTAGAAATAAAATTCACCATCAGATTCCTTAGGTCCTAATTAGTCATGTATAAAAACTTGAGCCTAAGAAGAAACCTTCTTGACCAACTTTACATTTTGGTCCTCATCTATTTACTTTTTGGCCCTCAACTTTTGAACCCTCGCATTTTGGCCCCTAACTCTCCTTCGTTCTTTGCGTTCAGGTCCTCCCTGCAAAACCTGCCAGCACCATGCTCCGGCGACCTTGCGCGGAGCATGGCGCCGCGCAGGGTAAGGGGGAGGGTCTGGCAAGACAACCGGGGGTGCCCTGCGTCGTCAGCCGTCGCAGGAACACCCCCCTGGTCGCTGTAACCCACCATACCGGCCGTGCGAACGCACGGACGGTATGGGTTTCCATCTCCGGCGTCCTCCGGCGAGGGAGACACGTCGTCTCCCTCCGCCCTCCTCTCTGATTCCGCCTCTATAAATACCCTCGTCACTCCGCCGTTCTGAGCAGCTCGGATCTGACGGAGAAAACCCCCAACTTTCCTCTCTTCTCACTCCGGCAGATGCCCACCAGCTCCGGCGGTTCTTCCTCCTCCTCCTCTTCGCTCTGCCGCAATACCAGCAGCAGAGACTTCTTCCCCTGCTCTTCCCGCGTCGCGCAATACCGGCGCGCGCTGCCTCTGCCCCGTCGTCACCGCCGTCCTCCCCCCACTGGGCACCTTCTTCTCCGGCGACAGCAGGTACAGCCGTCCGCCTCCTCGCCCCCTTCGTCACTTTAGTTAGGTTAGAACTACTTCCCTCTATTCTCTCTCTCTTTTCCCCCTGCTATTTTTATCTAATTACCCCTCGACCGCGCCTAATCACCCTCACCTTCTCCGCCTCCGGCCATCCTCCGGCGAGCCGCTCCCATCACTCCAGCATCTCACACGGCTCGCCGACCTGCACATAATCTCCGCCTCCTCACCCTGATCCATTTCCGCCCCTCCACTTCCCCCAAATCACCCTCTGCAACTCCACCGAACAAACCCATCTCCCGACCCACAGTCCGACCTAGGGCAGCCCTTAGGCTCCGCCCCGCCGCCTGCACACCCCCCGACCACCTTCGCCGTGCCACGGCGAAGGTCCTCCACGTTTCTGATTGGGCCGAGAGGCCGTTTTTCTGTGGGCAGGTACTTGCGCTCGTTGCCGCCATTGTTGAAGCGAAGCAGCTTCTTCACCTGCTGCCCCAGGTGCGCCACGCCCAGGTTACGCTCCCAGACAGCGCGAGGCGCCTTCGCGAAGTACCAGGCTGCAGTCGAGTCGAAGCTCTCGCGTGAAGCCCCCGCGCTTCGCCTCGACGGCCGCTGCTTCCTCCGCGCAGGCACTGAAATTGGGGTGGGACATTTAGTCCCACCTCGTAACCTTTCAAAGGAGAGCGCCCGCATAAAGGCAAAAAGTGCCTTATGCTCGTTGCCTCCTGAGCACGGGGTGAGGTCCCTCTCACTCACTCGCTCTCTCGACCCGGTCTCGTCCGCGACCACGCCCCGCGGACCTGGCCCGACCCGACTTAGACTGACCTGCACTCCTCGCCCACCACGCACGCCGGTGGGCCTGGACCCGGGCGCGACCCGTACCCGGCTACCCGGCAGCTCTGGGAGAGCTATCCTATGAGCGGATTCTGTGAGAGAGAGACGCGGGGGAGGGTAGAGATAGGTTTTGCCCCTCTCTGATCAAGCTGTGTAAGTGTGCAGGCACAGGTGAAGAAGAACCGTGGAAGAAGACGAAGGCTGAAGGAAGGAGGATCACTGAGCGGCACTGTAGCAGCGGCGGTTTAAGTCGTCTGATTGGAAAATCAGACGACGTCCTGAAGGCAAAGAAGGAGAAGGAAGGCGAGGCAGAGGAGAACACAGAGAGACAAGCAGAAAGAGCTGAAAGAAGAAGGAGAAAGCAGAGAGGCCAAGACAAGAACTGAAAGAAGAAGAGCACGAGAAGAAGAAGGTCTGAAGAAAGGAAAAGAAGAAAGGAAAAGAAGAAAGAAAGAAGAAGAAGAAGAACAGGACCACAAGGGAGAAGAAAAAGAAAGAGACGAGCAGAAACAAGAACTGAAAGAAGAAAAGCATCACTACTGCTGCAGATAAAGCAGAAGAGCCAAGCAGAAGAAGATAGGCAAAGAGAAAAGAAGAGAAGAAGAAAGAAGCCAACAAATTCTCTCTCTCTCTCTCTCTCTTTATTTTTTTGTACAAGAAACTTGTATCTCTAGAATACAACTTGCTCCCTGAGTTCGACCTCACCTCTCTATACTATACTACGACGAAATAATAAAACTATAGAGGAAGGTAGCCCACCAGTTTTTGGCGCCGTTGCCGGGGAGCAACGGCTATTCTAGAGGTAAACATTCCTGTTTCTTTTTAATTTCTGATAATCTCCTCTCTTTTGTGCAGCTACAGGAAATCAAGAAGACAAGCAACCGCACGACAACCACTCCGAGGACAGGTAAATTTTTCCTCTCGCTATTAACCCCTAAACTCTAAAGAGGAAGAAAAGAAAAGAACAAGCAATATAGGGCTAACCTGTCTTCCATACTTAGCAACCATAAAGAGTTGCATGTTTTCAACTCATTAGTCCTGCACACTATTAAGAGTATTTAAGGGCTAACACATTCTTGCTTGAGCCCTAATTACCCAACAAAGAACTAACTGGACCAAGTAGAGCCAACATAAGATTCAACATTAGGGTTTTAGAGACACACTACTTAAATCAAGAGTGGAGAAAATCCAAAAGAAGTGTGCCTAAACCATTGATTGAAAATACCTATTCAAAGAAAACCTAAAACAATTGGCTCTCTAAACACTTGAACCCTAAAAGACAAGACCTAAAAGCTCTCAAAGAAAACAAGAGGTAAAGTTGACCCCTTGGGTCAACCAACCTTAAATTAGGTCACTCTTTGCACTTAAAAGACTAAAGTTCAAGTGAAACCTTAAGCACCCTGATCTTAAAATTGGTAGACTTAAGAGGTCAAGATCCCCATTCTGGTCTACCTGGAACCGCAGTGACAAGAGAGGTCGGGTGGGGGAAACCCTGTAACCCGTGGGGATGCTCTACCGTGTAGGGGTCTTCGCGGGACTCTCCCTCTCTGGCTGCCCAGGTAATTCTCAGGTGGACAATCTTTCTGATCAAGGGGTCCATCTGCCCCGAACCTCTATAGTCACCCAACATTTTTGGGTGTCTTGATTGGGTCCAGCACCTGCTTATCTCATCCAGTCCTTCAGTATTTTGCAGGAGGTCCTTGAAACCTCCTATAGAAATTCACTCTCCCCGAAGCTAAGCCTCGGCTCCCTTGTTTTTGCAGAAATCATTCACATAGCCCCTCTTTCCTCTGATTCTGAACAAAGTCCCCTTCTTCCATTAATTCAAACTCCTGATTCTATCTTGATTCCACCACCTGATTCGAAAATGCAGCCTAATTACCTAGCAAAACTACCATGTAAAAAACCTGAATATCTGAGATCCATAAAAGATAAGATGATTGAGGATGCCTTTGAATTCTATGAAATCAAATATAAACCCTCAACACCAATAGAAAACATTCAGGTTGATGTCCCAACAACCACAGCTTTCATCATAAACTGTGCCCAGATTCTATTGACAGAAGTTACAAAAGGATCAACCCGAGATATGCTCATGACAGGATACATTGAGATAGAAAAATTACACCAATCTGAATACCTTCAATGCTTGACAAATCCTGTACTTTGGGAACAACACCAAGATGCCCTTATGAAACAGGTAGAAATGATGAAATCAGTAGAACAAATTATCAACCAGAAATACCCGTATATACCAGAAATAGAGGATGAACCATCTTGGAACAATATTAAGGAACAATCCAGTTTCCCAGATCTCGGGACTGAGGCACAAAGTGGTTGTGGAATCCCAACCCAGATAGAAGACAATGTTGAATTAGGTTGGGATATTGCAGGAGAACACAATGATGAGCCAAACTTAGACCATGAATTGCCAAGCCTAGAATTTCAAAACTCCTGCAATAATGAGATCAGAACTGAACCTTCTGAGGGTATAAATTCCGCCCCTTATTTTGATAAGGTGGCCCTCGAAGGTTATTCAGACTTAGGTTCTAATAATTCTACCCACATCCTAAGCCTAGAACCTAGATCTGAAACTTATTGGGAAGATTACGAGGCCCCTTATGAGAAAGATCAAATTTTTACAGAATATGATTCCGGGCCTCTATTTGATGAATATCCCTCTCCAACATCTTCAGAAAATCTGATCGATTTTCCAGAGAACATGCCAATTTATGATACAGAGACTGAGGAGTTGGACGAGTTGGATTTTAATTGGGTCTATCCTACCAGCTTGGAGCTTGAGCCTAGACAGAATACCTTTTCGAGCCCAGAATTGACATATAGGCTAGACCCCAATCAGGCTGTTGATTCCACATCTGATGATTTTTGCTGTGGTGGAATTCATGATCATGAATCTCATTTTCGCCAACTCTCCGACAATTTCAAATCTGACTATAATTGCGGAGAGATTCCCCTTCCTAAACACGCCAGGCCTATCTACGACCTCAGTTCTCATGACTCTAACTCCGACTCTGAGGTCCTGATTCCCGAGATCACTGATAACACAGAATCATTCCTTTTCAATCCTCAGGAACCAAAAACAGAAAATGCCAAGAGTGATTACAACCAAGAATCCAAATTTTTTCTCGAATCCGATTCCTTTCATCCTACAGACACTCTTCCGGCATTTGATAGTTACCCAGAGGACTCTCTACAGAAAACCACCTATCATCCGTTTCTAGAAGAGCCCTCGTACACAATGGCCACCTCATCCGCACACACAGAACGGATCAAAACCTCTTCCAAACCCCGACCCGCAACCGGACTCAATTTCTATTCAGATTCACCTCTCACCGAGCCGATTGCATTTCCACATCGAGTTTCGAACATTGATCAGATTACATACCATGCTCTATCATTCTCTGATCACCCCTGTAGGGTTCCTGCATCAATCACTGATTATTCTACGGGTCCCTACTCTGACCAGGCTGATTCGACTCAGCCAAACCCTACGTTTACACTTCCTCATCCATCTGAGCTTCATAGTATATGGTGGGTTCCACACCTTTTTATCCACATTTATCAACCCACCAGATTGATTGGGTTTGGGCTACATCATCAGCCTGTCAATCTGAACAAGCACCTGGTTGGACCAACCAGGCTCTTAATCAAGGTGCTTGTCTTACAAAACTCCGCTGATTTCACCATCCCCTCTCCATCGCATTTCTCGCTTGGCTGAAGGCATCAAATTTAGCGCTCAACGGGAGGCAGCCCGTCATTCTCTTTGAAAACCTGAAACTTGTTCTGATACCTTTTTGCACTTGAAGTTCACACTTTAGGACAGCCGACTCCACCTCAGGTGCTTGCATCTGAGATTAGAAATCATTCACAACAGCCACCGCGACCCATTCACTCATCAAAACATCTGTCCTAATGTATGAACTAAGTTGAATAAAAACCCCTAGGTTACAATGAGGACATTGCAAATCTTAGGCATGGGGGGGGTATGAAAGTGCAAAACTTGTAAGAAAAGGTTTCAAATAAAAAAATTCACATATGCCAAAAACACCATAAAAATTAAAAAATTTTTCGAAAAAGAATAAGAGGAAAAGAGGAGAAGGAAATTTTGTGAAGGAGAAGGAGAAAAGAAACAAAATGAAAAAGGAGCGCAAAATTATGAGAAAAAAGTGATAGTCATTAGTAAGGAACTAAGGAATTAACCTAAGTTCTAGACCTCATTCAAGAAAATAACTAAAAAGTGCATAATGAGATTAGTAAGAACGCAAACCTTAGGCATTCTTGAATAGACTCTTAGTACCCATTAAGATCTAGACATTCCTCAAGAGGTTGAGGAAAATGAAAAGCTGAAGTATTAGGTCTAAGGCTTAGGGAGTATTTGGCCTCATTAACTAATTTTTGGTTTACGGGACTCAGTAACCTAAGCACCCTAACCTCACACACAGCCTGGTTCAGTAAGCATAAAAATCAAAATCACGCAGAAGCGTCGCAAAATTCTGGAAAGAACACCTAGAATAGGAGCGGCCGATCAACACAAGTTGATTTGGACAAGTTCCCAGCGCGGAGAGGCGGGAAATCCCCTCGAAGATGCGTAACAAAATATCATCTCCTCGGTGCTTGTCTCTTAGGATATTGACATATCCTACTGGGGGCATGTAAGCACTCTACCGGTTCAGATCCCATGGATGGCATTATCTCGAAGTGTCAATTGCCAGGGTCTGGATTCGGCCACGGAACACCATGGATGGGATTATCTCGAAATCTCAATAGCCAGGGTTCCGGGGGTTGCCATGGGCGGTGCTATCTCGAAGCATCGATTGCCAGGAACCCTTGAGGATTGATGATGGGAGCAAGGAATCTGATACAGACCGTGTTGAAAAGCCAATCCTAGGCTAGAACTAAAAAGAAAAAGAGAGAGAAAACTCTCCAAACAGAATAACTTTCTATCTCTCTCTTACAAAACGCACTGCGAACTGAGCCAGGGCTAAAATCATTTCAAGCACGGGTGCTTTAACCACAAAGTCCAATAAACCTTAGGTTAGTTCTTGTGGGCCTTAAAAACCTTTGCTGAGGACTGAGGCTAAGGCTAGACAGATTTGGATCTTGATTGGTACTAGAGTACCTTTTAGGCCTATGGTCAGCATTCTAACCTAATCTAAGCTCAAATGAAAAAGCACTTATCTAAAGCTATTAAGAACTTCATGGTCTAGAACAAGGGTTGAAACCTTAAGTTTTTGCTAAGGGACTAGCAAAAGCTAGGCATGGGGGTATGATGAGAACCTCATCATGAGCCATAACTAGCTCATTTTGACCTAATACAAAGGATAAAAGCTCCTATATAACTCAAGGAAAGGCTTAACTCAGAGAATTCTGAGTTCAAGGAGAAAACAAGTCATAAGGGGTAAAAATGCAATTTTACCAGTATAATCTGCATACAGGGTAATTCAGGGTCCAAACATAGGTCAAAGCAACCTAATAAGAATAAAAGTGGGATGAGATGATCTGGCAAGGGCTACAGCAATTCCAAGGAACTAAATGATAATCTGTAACCTTAAAATAAACCCACTTCAATTCACGAGGTTCGAGGCAAAGTAAAAATAGAATAAACCCTCTAAAATTCATAGAAAAATAATCTCTAGGGTTTAGAACCTTCAATTTGGCCTTCAGAACCCATTTTGACCTACATTGAGAACCATGCCCAAATTAATAACTTAATTTGGGTTTTTACGTAAATTGACCAGTCAAACAAGGTTTAATCTAGAAATAAAATTCACCATCAGATTCCTTAGGTCCTAATTAGTCATGTATAAAAACTTGAGCCTAAGAAGAAACCTTCTTGACCAACTTTACATTTTGGTCCTCATCTATTTACTTTTTGGCCCTCAACTTTTGAACCCTCGCATTTTGGCCCCTAACTCTCCTTCGTTCTTTGCGTTCAGGTCCTCCCTGCAAAACCTGCCAGCACCATGCTCCGGCGACCTTGCGCGGAGCATGGCGCCGCGCAAGGTAAGGGGGAGGGTCTGGCAAGACAACCGGGGGTGCCCTGCGTCGTCAGCCGTCGCAGGAACACCCCCCTGGTCGCTGCAACCCACCATACCGGCCGTGCGAATGCACGGACGGTATGGGTTTCCATCTCCGGCGTCCTCCGGCGAGGGAGACACGTCGTCTCCCTCCGCCCTCCTCTCTGATTCCGCCTCTATAAATACCCCCGTCGCTCCGCCGTTCTGAGCAGCTCGGATCTGACGGAGAAAACCCCCAACTTTCCTCTCTTCTCACTCCGGCAGATGCCCACCAGCTCCGGCGGTTCTTCCTCCTCCTCCTCTTCGCTCTGCCGCAATACCAGCAGCAGAGACTTCTTCCCCTGCTCTTCCCGCGTCGCGCAATACCGGCGCGCGCTGCCTCTGCCCCGTCGTCACCGCCGTCCTCCCCCCACTGGGCACCTTCTTCTCCGGCGACAGCAGGTACAGCCGTCCGCCTCCTCGCCCCCTTCTTCACTTTAGTTAGGTTAGAACTACTTCCCTCTATTCTCTCTCTCTTTTCCCCCTGCTATTTTTATCTAATTACCCCTCGACCGCGCCTAATCACCCTCACCTTCTCCGCCTCCGGCCATCCTCCGGCGAGCCGCTCCCATCACTCCAGCATCCCACACGGCTCGCCGACCTGCACATAATCTCCGCCTCCTCACCCTGATCCATTTCCGCCCCTCCACTTCCCCCAAATCACCCTCTGCAACTCCACTGAACAAACCCATCTCCCGACCCACAGTCCGACCTAGGGCAGCCCTTAGGCTCCGCCCCGCCACCTGCACACCCCCCGACCACCTTCGCCGTGCCACGGCGAAGGTCCTCCGCGTTTCTGATTGGGCCGAGAGGCCGTTTTTCTGTGGGCAGGTACTTGCGCTCGTTGCCGCCATTGTTGAAGCGAAGCAGCTTCTTCACCTGCTGCCCCAGGTGCGCCACGCCCAGGTTACGCTCCCAGACAGCGCGAGGCGCCTTCGCGAAGTACCAGGCTGCAGTCGAGTCGAAGCTCTCGCGTGAAGCCCCCGCGCTTCGCCTCGACGGCCGCTGCTTCCTCTGCGCAGGCACTGAAATTGGGGTGGGACATTTAGTCCCACCTCGTAACCTTTCAAAGGAGAGCGCCCGCATAAAGGCAAAAAGTGCCTTATGCTCGTTGCCTCCTGAGCACGGGGTGAGGTCCCTCTCACTCACTCGCTCTCTCGACCCGGTCTCATCCGTGACCACGCCCCGCGGACCTGGCCCGACCCGACTTAGACTGACCTGCACTCCTCGCCCACCACGCACGCCGGTGGGCCTGGACCCGGGCGCGACCCGTACCCGGCTACTCGGCAGCTCTGGGAGAGCTATCCTATGAGCGGATTCTGTGAGAGAGAGACGCGGGGGAGGGTAGAGATAGGTTTTGCCCCTCTCTGATCAAGCTGTGTAAGTGTGCAGGCACAGGTGAAGAAGAACCGTGGAAGAAGACGAAGGCTGAAGGAAGGAGGATCACTGAGCGGCACTGTAGCAGCGGCGGTTTAAGTCGTCTGATTGGAAAATCAGACGACGTCCTGAAGGCAAAGAAGGAGAAGGAAGGCGAGGCAGAGGAGAACACAGAGAGACAAGCAGAAAGAGCTGAAAGAAGAAGGAGAAAGCAGAGAGGCCAAGACAAGAACTGAAAGAAGAAGAGCACGAGAAGAAGAAGGTCTGAAGAAAGGAAAAGAAGAAAGGAAAAGAAGAAAGAAAGAAGAAGAAGAAGAACAGGACCACAAGGGAGAAGAAAAAGAAAGAGACGAGCAGAAACAAGAACTGAAAGAAGAAAAGCATCACTACTGCTGCAGATAAAGCAGAAGAGCCAAGCAGAAGAAGATAGGCAAAGAGAAAAGAAGAGAAGAAGAAAGAAGCCAACAAATTCTCTCTCTCTCTCTCTCTTTATTTTTTTGTACAAGAAACTTGTATCTCTAGAATACAACTTGCTCCCTGAGTTCGACCTCGGGAACTCTTTTATTTCCGAGTAACAAATTGTATTAAACTGGTAATCACCTCTCTATACTATACTACGACGAAATAATAAAACTATAGAGGAAGGTAGCCCACCATAACCCCACCTAACATCCTTCAGAGAGAAAATCTGTATAATCTAAATACTACCCCTACTGAATATAATCAATATTTCGAGGCTTTTTATGGTTTACTGGGTCCTACACATATCCAAATCCCAACCCCATTGAAAATATCTCTGCCCTCCAGGAGCAATTTAAAAATTCCTCTAATTGAAGGAATTACCCAACTCACTCTTGGACCAATCTTGTTCCTTTCCGAAAGCAAAACCCATTTAGAGGGTATGGGTGACGTCAAAAAGCACGTAGGTGTAATGCATTCGTTGTAGAATGCACTTATAGCATCAATTTTAAAAGAAGTAGAAATGTGAATCTAAGTGTCGAACATAGGGAGGTAGAAAATTGGATTTTATAGTAGCTTAATCTAATATCACATGATGGTCATTTTGATTTTCTTGCAAGAAGAGAGAGAGAGAGGATATTCAGGGTAGATCAAATGTTGCCAGTTATGCTCAAACAACTACTTGCACAATGATAAAAGTTATCATGATAGAAGAGGATAATTAAAGTACACCGAACTTGGAATGCGTAGAATTAGCAGAAAAAGTTAGCAAATCACTCCTCGAGATTATGGTGAAAATGTACTACAACAATGACGAATCAAACTAGAGACATGCTTTGTGAAATTAAAACTACAAGATAAACAGAACTAATGAAAAGAAGGATGATGAGGCAGCCACGGTGGTGGAGGAAGCTTCCATTGGCAGCTCGACGTCTCCAAGGGCTTGCGCTGAGCTATAAAAGGTGATAGAATCGTACGTGGTAGATGATGATGATGATAGATGCCTTGCAATGGGGGTCCATAGGGCTATTTATAATGGAGGAGAGGTGGCTAAAACAGGTATCACATAAGTAGCGACAGCAAGGACCTTTTTGTAGCCTAGTTGCAAGTGTTGCTGTAGTCCAGCTCATGTGCTCGCTGGTGCTGTGCAAGCACAGTGTGGTCGCACGCGATCTGCGTGCTTGTGATTACAACCGTCCAATCAAGGAACGACAGTTGAGATCGCATGTGGCTGCTCACTCAGGATTGCACCTTAGGTGCACGTCAAATGGCACGTGTGATGCAACATTGGATTGTGCGTCGCTTCCTCGTGCACATCTGACGACTGAGAGAGAGACCATGTTGCCGCTTCACGACTACTTGATGGAGATCCAGTGGCCCAATTTCACCGTCGCTCGCTCGTTGAATTTATCCCTCGCGAGGCATCTAACGTGTGCTTGCAGCGTGGCGGGTTGAGGCATAGACTGGTGCACCACCCACACAGATTGTCGCGTGGATGGTTTTGCATCTCTATAGCATCAATCGTTGGATGGAGATCCAATAGTCAAGATCTCATGTGGGCTTTTCTTCAGATCATGAGCTGTGCGGTGAGGTGGCGACTGTTTAACACATGAAATCGACGTTTTAAAATACTTCGCTGTAGTATAGTCGAAATCACACAAAAACAAATACAATTTATACTCGAATTTGAAAGTTGGAGGTCGTTCACTGGGAGCAAGTACTACAATTAATCTCAAAATCACAATATAACCACAATGATGAGAATTTATAATGAAAAATCCATGCAGGAATTATATATGAATGAGAATAAGTAGCAATGCAAAAAAAATGATGATTTAAATCACTAATTACCCTTTACAATTATTCCAAATAAATGCACAACATCAATCAAGTGATCCCACACATGATAAGTAAGCAATATAGCCTCAGAAGCATAATTTGGTGTAATCAGACGTCAGATGCTCAGGACAGATGACTTAAATAGCACCCTGCTACAGTGCTCTATAAAAGAGCCTGTCTCCTTCTTCCTTTCTTCTCTCTCTCTACCTTAGCTACTTCTGCTCTTCTTTCTTTCTTTTCCTCTTCAGAGCACGTGTTACGACCCGGTTCCCGAATCCCTCAAGGACACGAGATAGCTCGACTCAACTAATCCCAAGATCCAGTCGTCCAATAAGAAATAACCAAAAAGTAGGAAGGTAAACCACATTCACTATGCTAAGTAACTAACAGTAAAAAAAAGTACAGTAGTAAAGGAAGTAAAAGCTGCTAACAGTACATATCACCACCACAACAGTAAAGTAAACAAAGTACAGAAATGCAAACGGTAACAAGAGTCTGAACTCACTAACAAAAGGAAGTAAACGACAGGAAATTACTGCTGGGCTCGATTGGGCTCAGCACCCTCTGCAGCCGGCGGCTCAGGTTGCTCAACACCTGGACCTAAAAAGGGTTACGAGTAAATGGAGTTAGCGAACGCTGAGTAGAGTGGTAACCAAACTAACTAAAGAAGTAAAGGCTAACAGGTAAATTTATCTTTTCTAGTTATTTTGTTTTACTAGTCCTTTCCTTTTTGCCCATTGGTTTACTTTCAAATCTCTTTCTTGATCTCGAATGTTCCTCGTGGGAATGATCTTGATTGCAGTCTTTTCTGAAGAGTAGAAGGCACACGTGGTGCTCTCTTGGCTGGGAGAGTCTCCCATGGTGATCCTACACCCAGTCAACCACCCCGAGGTCACGGACAGATGTAGCGGTGACTACGGCACATGCGATAAGCGCATGGGTAGCTACCCTGCATCGGTATCACAATCAGGTCAGTGGGGAGGCTGTGTCCCCCAATACTGACCTCACAGTCTGCGTAGACCTCCTCAGCTACAAACAGCTGACCACCCGGACCTCTGATCAGAAATGGATCCTCTAACAACCGTAGTCCTATCCCAAACTGATAGCAAAACTCGCAGCAACAAACGAGTGCGTGGCACCGGAATTAAAAAGTACGTAAACTAATATGTCGGAAACTGTAACCATACCTGCCACCACTGAACCTGATGCCCTGACGTCTCTGTGTGTCAAGGCGTTGATACGCCCCTCAGCTCTCGGTGTAGAAGAAGCAGCCACTCTGCGTCGAACAGGTAGCCGCTGGCCGGTACCCTCCCCGCAACTGCTATCCTCCCCCACACGCCTGGGAACCATGACCACCTGCTCGGCCTCCAGCGCTCGGTGCGGGGAGTATCTACTGCGCTCCAGCCCTAGACGGGCAGTCCCTCCTGATGTGGCCCGGCTGGCCACACTGGTAGCAGAGGGGAACTCAACTCCCTCCCTCAGTAGGTCCCTGCTGATGGTTGGGCGGGGGTCCAGTGCTGACAGCTGGCCCTTGTCGGGGCCCCCCAAAGGCCACTGACGGCCCTGCAAAACGAGACGACTCTCCTACGGGTGCCACGTACCTCCTCTCTCGTCGGCTTTGTAAGTACTCTGGCTGGTAGGGCCTCTTCCTTTCGCTGTCGGTGTCTCGTGCGGCCGGGTTGGTCTCCTCGTATGTCATAGCTGCCTCCACCACTCTCGAGAAGGTGGGCAGCTTCAGGGGCTTGACATACCCTCGAATGGCAGGCTGGAGCTCCGTAGTGAACCTCCACAGGCGCTCCACCTCCGTAGTTATAGCTGTCGCAACAAAACGTGACAGCTCTAGGAAGCACGTGCGGTACGCGCTAACAGTCATCGTCCCCTGGCAGAGAGTGTGGAACTCCCGCCTCCTCTGGTCCTGCTAAGTCTGCGGGAAGTACTGCTCGCAGAAGAGGGCCACATACTGGTCCCACGTCGGCTCTACCCTCTCTTGGCCTCTAACTGCCCTCCACCACCTGTGTGCCGCACTCTCCAGCTGATACGTGGCAAAGGCCACGCGGCACTCCACACGAGGGTGAAGGGTGTCAAACACCTTCTCAATATACTCTATCCAGTCCTTTGCCTCAGATGGGTCTTCATCCCCCGTGAAGGAGGGGGGCTTCAACTTCCGGAACTGCCCAAAAAGCTTGTAGTGCAGCTACAGTGGGGGAACGGGCATGCCTCCAGGCAGGGAGGGCTCATGCTCAGAAGTGTCAGAGTGCGGTGGGGGCGGTGGAGGACCACCCTCTCCCCCTCGTCCAGCGCTGCGTCGGTCTCTTGGCCCCACAAAGGACTCCCCCTCCACATCCTTAGGGAGAGGCGCCCGTGGAGGTGGGTGGAGCTCCTTTTGTATTATGTCTCATATCAACTGAGCGAGGTCCTGGGCCTGAACGCTCGGGAGAAGTGCCTGGTCAGCTGGCACCTCAGGCCCAGCACGTCCGCCCCTCCGACCTCGACCACGACCGTGTCTGCAGCATGCTCAAGGACTCCACGTCGAGGCATCTCCTGCAAGGAGACGCGGAAAATAGAATAAAAAGAAGTCAACTCTAATGGACTTTAGCGAAAGAACTCAGAACAGATGTCAAGTGGTACGTTGTGGTGGTTACTCTAGTTACATGCAGGTGAATTGGTTATTCTCAAGCTAGTTGGTTCATTTCTCGAGATGACCTTGCTCTGATATCATCTTGTTACGACTCGGTTCCCGAATCCCTATAGGACACGAGACCGACTCGACTCGACTAATCCTAAGACCTAGTCGTCCAACAAGAAATAACCAAAAAGCAAGAAGGTAAACCACATTCACTATGCTAAGTAACTAATAGTAAAAAAAAGTACAACACTAAAGGAAGTAAAAGCTGCTAACAGTACATATCACCACTACAACAGTAAAGTGGAAACAAAGTACAGAAACGTAAACGGTAACAAGAGTCTGAACTCACTAACAAAAGGAAGTAAAACAATAGGAAACTACTGCTGGGCTCGACTGGGCCCAGCACCCTTTGCAGCCAGCGGCTTGGGCTGCTCAACACCTGGACCTGAAATGGGTTACGAGTAA
Source organism: Thalassia testudinum (assembly GCA_037157565.1). Lineage (NCBI taxonomy): Eukaryota > Viridiplantae > Streptophyta > Magnoliopsida > Alismatales > Hydrocharitaceae > Thalassia > Thalassia testudinum. Next base: position 63,272,534 of record JAZHRO010000025.1, on the reverse strand, counting down.
ACGGAGTTAGCGAACGCTGAGTAGAGTGGTAACCAAACTAATTAAAGCAGTAAAGGCTAACAGGTAAATTTATCTTTTCCAGTTATTTTGTTTTACTAGTCCTTTCCTTTTTGCCCATTGGTTTACTTTCTGATCTCTTTCTTGATCTTGAATGCTTCTCGTGGGAATGATCTTGATTGCAGTCTTTTCCGAAGCGTAGAAGGCACACATGGTGCTCTCCTGGCTGGGAGAGTCCTTCGTAGTGATCCTACACCCAGTCAACCACCCTGAGGTCACGGACAAACGTAGCGATGACTATGGCATGCGGGATAAGCGCACGGGTAGCTACTTCGCACTGGCACGCGGTCAGTCGTTTCCGCTAGCGGGTACGCCCAAAGTACAGCATGGAACAGTATAGGATCTAGCCCTCTCAGTAACAGGGGTCTAGCCCCTCAGAACCAAATAGGGGTCTTGCCTGTCCACAGTCCGCGCACCTTCGTCTGACTACCCCAGTATGCCCAGTGGGCCTAACAAGTCGGTGTAAGGTGGCTAGCTGAACCCCGGGCCCCGTGGGGTGGCTAGCCCTCTCCCTACACTAGTAGCTCTCCCCGGTATAGTGTACGCGAGGGTCAAAGAAGTCGGTGTAGAGTGCCCAATCCTAACCCTGGTTCCCAACCCAAGGGCGGCTAGCTCCGCTCTACACTAAACAGGGGATAGTCTCTCTCCTTGGTACCATGTACTCAAGGGCTAGCACACTTCCCACTCACATTTCCAAATCCATTCCATTTTTCCACAGGAGCTCTACTCCTAATTCCCCGTAGGGTTCATGCTCGTTTTCCCCATGTTATTCCATACCAAGTTTCGTCATTCACAATTCCATTCTCAAATTCTACACATGCAGCTCGTATTTCCACAATTTGCATATACAACAAGTAATGTCATAGGTATCTGTTTAACTAGCACATGCATTTCATATTTCACAGGCAGCTCTTATTTATTAATAGGCAGTTGTCTACATTTCTATTCATTCATTTCAGACTGCAATCTCAACACGCATACAAACAGTGCAAGTAATTCTTGTCCTAGGATTCATGCCACATCCTAGGTTTCTAGTTATCCAATTTCACATATGCAGTTATGATTTATAATTAAAACAAGGGAAACCACTCTACCAGATAATTCGGGAGTACTGGGAGCTCGAACGGCATTCATGCCACATCCTAGGTTTCTAGTTATCCAATTTCACATATGCAGTTATGATTTATAATTAAAACAAGGGAAACCACTCTACCAGATAATTCGGGAGTACTGGGAGCTCGAACGGCAGGCTTACGTGCCTCAGCAAGCCCCGAACCCGCAACAGATCGAAGTCCTATACCAAGGAACATACCACAATGGAACATTTAGAATAGTATATAAGGATTTCTAACATGTAGAGGAACTCACAAGGAGAACACCGATATCTTGTTTGCGTAAAACGAACCTCAAACGGATCCTAAATGGGTCAATAACAGAACTGCAGACCTAAATCAGACATCTGGCACAAGGTCCAGACGTCTTAAAAGTATCCAGAGTCTCACCTTAGGTTCCTGCGTCGACTTCGGACGTCTAGAACCCCTTCTTGATCGTCTGGACCCAACTCCAGATGTCCGACCTCTCCTTCAGTCGTTTGGAAGTGTTTTCGGTCGTCTGGTAATCTGTCAAGACGTTCGAAACGCGTGGAAGGGCGTACCCTACGCCTTCCCGAAGCTATCTCTACACGTGATAGGCAAATCATCTACTTTTAGCCATGTAGATCGAAGCTGTGGTGCGGCCTGCATGGCCATAACCCCAAGAGGAACATACCTTCGCGGAACACTACTTTCAGATGTCCGGTGTTGTCACCAGACGTCCAACCCGTCGCCTGGACGGAACGTCCGACGTCTGATTCTGGGAAAATCCCAGAATCAGAACGACCTTCTGCTCCTCCTCTCTATGCGTAGTCACGGCCTCTCCTCCTCGCTTGTAGCTCCGACTGCAGCAAGTGTCAGGGACGTCTCCCCCGACGTGCTCCTTCGGCGAGCTCGCACAATATTGCGGACACAAGCTCTTCTTCCTCCTCTCCTCATGCCGCCTCTCCTCCTCGTCGCTCGCTCCCGCACCCTTCTCTCATGCTCTCCCCTCTCGCTGCAGTGGAGAGGAAGGAAGGTGGCTGTGGTGAAGTGGGGAAGAGAGGAAGGGGGGAGGGATTTTATAAGGGAGTGGCTAGGGTTCGGGTGGAGGAGAGAAGAGGGAGAGAGAAAAGAGTGATACTGCCTATGTGCAGCCCGCGCACAGACGCGATGTTACGTACAAAATTTTCAATTTCCAGACATCTGGAAAGGGGTCCAAACGTCTGACCGACAGTCCAGACGTCTTAAAAGGCTCAGAACAGAATGGGTCTTTACAGCATGGCTCCTCTTTCTCTTACTTTCTTCCCTTGTTCTTCTCACAATGGCTAAGTATCAGGCTTTCTTCTCTGAAGCAAAACCCACCCCTTCCCCACACTCTCTCCCTTTTCTTCCTTCCTCTACTCTTTCTCTGAAATCCAATTTAATTGGGTAATTGGATCACGTACCCGGGTCCAGTGTTGTGGGCGTGGGGTTGCAGCTGAGGAGTGGGACTGATAGACGGGTCGGGTATGTGCAGGTGTGAGGAGACATCACCCCCAGTGTACTGAGGAAAACAGTCGGTGTGATAAATTGAATATATGTGTAGTGGTGCGGCTTTCCACGCTCAATGTGGGACTAAATGTTCCACTCCCTTCACGTGCGTCTGCTATGATGGAGCTTCTCCAATTGCTGCAATTGCAGAGGGCGCGACCTTCTGTTGACCACCTGGGAGGATGCCTGGGACTATTCCACGTCACCTAGAGCTGGATTGGCTGAGGAACAGAACAAGAACGATGCTTCATGGTTGCTTGAAGCTATTGCGTCAATGGTGACGAAGTCTGTGTACCTGAAATTGCGGTCATGTCAAACTAGTTCAGAGGCTTTGTGTGAGTGTGGCGAATATGGTGGTGGCGGTGGCATGCTGCGGATGTAGTCGGAGAGGCTTGACAACCTCGAGGAAGGTGGACGGAGGTGCGTGAGTCAGGTGAGGGCTTAGAGAGAGCTTGGGGCTTTTACTTAGTGAGACGAGGCTGATGATAACGTCATCATCATCCATATATAGCTACAATTAGTCATAATCAAGGATTAAATGCTCCTACATAACCTCCATAGAGACAATTCACTCCATTCGAAGGGAAATACAATAAAATAGGGGTAAAATTGCAGTTTTAAAAGCATATCTCAATTGTAATACAATCATCGATTTTCTTAGGGGTTAATTAAGGTTCAAATGTTCTTAAAATTCTAACAAGTGGGTTAGTGCAGATAGAAATGGGTTTTCACGCATTTCAGGAATTAAATGACTTCTGAAACCCTAAAAATAGACTCTCTTAATCTACTAAGGTTCTGATTAGGATAAAATTCACCTAAACCCTCTGAAAATCATAGAAAAATATTCTTTAGGGTTTGGTATGTTTGATTTGACCATCAGAACCTGTCTTGGCCTAAAATAGAGCCACAAGTAGACTTTTACCATAATTTGGGTAATTATGCAATTTCTCTAGTCAAAATTGGTCAAAACATGAATCTAACTTTACCATTGGATTCCTTGGGTCAAAATTAGGTTTGTACCAAAATTTGGGCTCAATCTGAGATCATCTTGACCTAGTTTACAATTTGGTCTTGTCTGACTCTTTTCTCTCACACTCATGCTCTTAACTTTTGAATTTCTTACAATTAGCCCCCTAGCTTTGTCATCTTCTTCATAAATAGGTCCTTGCCGCCATGAATCCTAATCCTACAACTCCGGCGACCTTTGATTGAAGTGAACTCCTTCTCTGATTAATCAATCCCTTCCAAAAGTGCAAAGGAGATTCCTTGAGGAGTTATCTCTCCATTGCACCCGTCCTTGAGCCCCAAAACCTTCCCAATCTCTCATGTGAACGCATGAGAGATTCAGGTATCTTTAGGTTTCCAACTCCCGCGAGCTTTCTAAGCTTAGGAAGCTTGCTTCCTAAGCTCAAAGCATCCTCCAGAGTGCTATAAAGGAATCCCCAAATCAGATCGAGTACCTCACACTCGAATTCGGCCGGATTCCCCTTTGATTTCGTCTCTCGTCATCCGGTCGAAGCTCCTTGATGTCTGGCGAGCTCCTTCGAATTCTTCCTTCGTCTAATCGCAATATCGACGGTAGATCCTCCTTCCCTACCTTCTTCTACGTCGCGCCATACCAGCGGGCGTCTTTATCTCCATCCTTGCCGTCCAACCCCCATCGGAGCACTTTCTTTCCCGACACCGGCATACCATAATCGACGCTGCTCCATCCCCTTCGTCCATTAGATTAGGGTTAGATTAGTTTATCTTAGCTTGTAGGTTACTTTTCCCTCTCTCTATCCTCATCTCAACCCTCGACTCGACACGCTCACCCTCGTCTTCTCCGTCTCCGACCGCTCCCCTGGCGAGGCATATGCACCGCTACACCCCTCCATTTGCCTTGTCGACCACCTCATAACCCTCGCCTCATCCTCCCGCACAAAAGCCCTCTCATTATCTCTCCATTCACACACCCAACACTCCCCCTGAACAACCCATCACCGCATGTCCATTTCCACCTCCGACCGGCCACAATAGGCCGCCATCCTCCATGAAATCACCGCCATCTTACTCCACACCTTCCGGTGATACTGGTGAACATGTTTAATTGAGTAGAGAGGTCGTATTCCTTTATTTCAGGTCTGATCGATTCTCCACCGCCGCCCTTAAAGTTCTCTGACATATCTTGAGTTCCTCGATTGCATTTGCTTCAGGCACTTGTTCCAAGCTATGCGGATTCATCCCATGTACATGTCCAGGTCCTCAATTAAGGATCCCAGTAGTAGCACCACCCCCAATTGGACGAAGGACCTTCTGCCAGAACACAAGGAAGAGATGTGGGAACATAGTCCCACATCGTAGAGTGGCAGACCAACACGCACGCATAAGTTGATTTTGTGTTGTAGGCATATCGCCACAATACATGGGGGTGAGGTCCCCTCTCACCCAACATTGCCTCGCCCGTGACACCTACACGCGGGCCTAGCTTCGACCCATATACCCGCCTAACCCGCGCACTCCTCGCTAACCACCCACTGTCGGTGGGCCTGGTTCAGGGTGTGCTCTACCCGAATATTTGATTACCCAGTACTGTTGCCTTAGGAAGGCAAGAAGCAGGAAAACCCAGAGAGATGAAAGAAAGAGAGTGCGGGGGTAGGGGGATTTTGCTTTCTTGAGAAACAGCTGACACTTAGCCATTTGAAGATGAGGAAAAGAAGGCCTGGATAGAAGAGAAAGAAAGGAGAAGAGGAGAGCGGCAGAAGAAGCAAGAAGGAGAGAAGAGAAGCCAACGCCTGAAGACGACAGTAGAAAGAAGGAAAGAAGAGAAGGCTGAAGAAGAAGCATTGTGCCCTCTTGGCTTTGTAGCAAGACACTTAAGCTGTCTGATACAAGCCTCTGTTGTTTGATAAAGTGCACTGTGCACTAAAGATTTGCATGGTTAAACTGTTTATTTATTTAGATGATTAAGTAATTATTATATGTGTATCTAAGCTAATAATTGGTGATTCAAATCACCATTATTTTGTCTTAGATGACTTTATGCCTCAATAGATTCTTGATATACTCATGTGCTACATTGATTATTAATTTTTGAGTAATTAATTGTGCTCATTTACATTATTTATTGAGATTAGCGATTGAATTCCTAATTTCTCCCTGTGTTCGACCTCGGACTTCCATTTGAGTATAAATTCTATTTGTTTTTTCGCGCTGATTCAATCTATGCTGCAACGCATCTATTTAAAATTTGATTCAGAGCGATTAACATTTTGACACCATTGCTGGGAAGAAATACACAATTCACCTATTCTTTGCATTATTTGATTATATTTGAGGACTGACTTGCCCTATTTGCTTTCTTGTGATTTTGAAAGGTACTTCACGAGAAGATCTTCTGTGCAAATCAACCACTCCCGTGTAGGTAACTTCTCTATTCTTCCCTAATCTACCTCCTTATCTTGGGAAGACAAAAAAAGAAAACAATCAATTAGGAATCACCTACTTTATTTTTCATAGTAATTATCAATTAAAGGGCAAGTTTCCTGATTTGCAAAATTTTTTTTCAAATCTAATTGAAGATGGAGATGATTTGGTTTAGAATTTCTTACCCCAAATTTCCTGTGCCTACTAAGGATTATGCTTAATTTCTAAATCACTTTGGGCTAACATCTTTCTTGCTTGAAGCCAAAGGTGAACAAGTTTTGATCAAAGGGACTTGTTATAAAGCTAATTAGGGTTTCAATTTTTAGGATTTTTGAGTACTAGTACACATTTTTTCCTGAATTAAAGGGAAGTTACCTTCCTGCATTTGAGTGCTACCCAAGCCTTTGATTGAAAAGATCTAATTAGAAAAACCCTAAAATCAAGCTCTAATTTCACTTGAATCTTAAAACCCTTGAACCTAATAACATGAGAATCAAATCAGGGTGATTTCTAGGTCTTGACCTAGATGTCATTCTACCATCTTTAAGGCATGTTAGGTGAAGATGGTTTACATTGTAGGCCAATCAGCATCCAAATTCGGTCACAAGTTGAATTAACTTCTAATCAAGTGAAATCAAAGGCACAAATTAGGACATAAAATTGGTAGACTTAAGGACTTAGGTTCGTACATTCCGATCTACCTGGACCCTTAGTGACAAGGAAGGTCGAGTGGGGGAAACCCTATAATCCGTGGGGATGCTCTACCGTGTAGGGGTCTTTGTAGGGCTCTCCCCTCCTGGCTGCTCAGGTAATTCTCGGGTGTGCGAATTTCTGATTTAGAGGTATCATCCTCCTTGATTGCCTTAGTCATCCAAAAATCTTTGGGTGCCTTAATTAGGTCAAAATTCACATCCAATCCCTCATCCCTTCTAATAGAGCACATACACAGGAAGGCTATTAGGTTTTTAACCTAGGACATCTCACTAGGTCATCTTGGGGATTTCTTTTCAAATTTGATCAACTTCAATCTAACCTGAGTTTTGATTCTACATCTTGATTCCACCATTTGATTCAAAAATGTAGCCTGGCTATATAAAAAGGCTATTTAGAAAACCTGAGTCCCAAATGAGATTGAAAGAAAAGATACTTGAGAATGCCTATAGAATCCATGAAGAATATTTAGGGGCCGTATTTGATGAATACACCTCTCCAACCTCCTCAGAGATACAGATTGATTTTTCAGAAGTCATGCCAATCTATGATACAGAAACCGAGGAGTTGGAAGAGTTGGGTTTTGATTGGGTCTTCGCTACATGACAAGAACCCGAGCCCATACCTAATAGGGCACCTTCTTGATCTTGGAATCTGAAAATAGGTTAGATCCAAGTCAGGTTGCTGAGTCCACATCTTTTGATTTATTCTGTGGTGGAACCTCAAATCCGGAATCAAATTCAGAATATAATTCTCTCAAGTTCTCCTATGATTTTGAATCTTACTCTGATTTCAGAGAACTGTTATTTCCTGACGACTATGAGCCAATCTATGACCTCAGCATCCATGACCCATTCTTTGACTATGACTCTGAGGTCCCTGATCTTGAGATCATCGATTCAAAATCAGGTTTCACTGAGATGGAATCATTCCTTTTTGATCCTCAGGAATCAGAAACAGTAATTGCTGAGAGTATCTGCAATTTAGAATTTGAATCTTTCCTTAACTCAAATTTCCATAACCCTCTAAACACTCTTTAGGCATTTACCTTTGATTTTGATGGCTATTATGAGGACTCTCTAGATGAACCCACCTTTGAATACTTTCTAGTGGAGCCCTCACATATAGTTATTCTTGAAGCACCCTCTTCTACACAAACAGAGCCTTCCCAAACCAGTTTTCAACCCTGACCCGCAACCAGACTCAATTTCTACTCCGATTCTCCTCTCAATGAGCTGGTTGCACATGATTCTCCTCCACATTTCAATCGGGTTTCGGACATCAATCAGACTACAAATCACGACCCATCCTTCTCTGATCACTTTCGTAGGGTTCCTACATCCTCCACTAATTTAGTTTCATTTGAGGATCCCTACTCTGACCAGGCTGAATCGACTCAACCAAACCCTAGCTATACACTTCCACATCCTTTCGAGCTCCACAATATCTGGTGAGCACCACATCTTTTGATCCACATCTATCAACCCACTAGATTGATTGGGTTTGGGTTGCATCATCAGCCTGTTGACTTGAACAAGCACCTGGTTGGACCAACCAGGCTTTTGATCAAGGTGCTTGTTTTACAAAACTCATCAAATTTGATCACTCCTGCTCCATTCCATTTTCCGCTCGGCTGAAGGTATTAAATTTAGCACTTAACCGGAGGCAACCTGTTATTCCAAAAAATTCAAGATCCTTCTGATTACCCTTTTGTACTTTACGTTTATTGCACTCTGAGTTCAGTTTTAGAATAATTGATCCCACCTCTAGTACTCGTATCAGAGCTTGAAATCGTTTGTAACAGTCATCCTGACTCATTCACCCACCCGATTATCCTATTCTAATTCCTGAACCCTAACTGTTTCATACCCTCCATTTACAATGAGGACATTGCAAAACATTGGCATGTAGGGGTGTTAAAGTGCAAACATACAAAAATTCAAAGTTCAGAAGGGTTCTCACAGAAAGATATATATTCCAAAAAAACCAAAAAATAAAAAATTGAAAAAATAAAAAAAATGGAGAATGGAGGAAATTTTAAGTGAATTAAATGCAAATCATTCTTGAGAAGAGGAAAAGAAAAGAAGAGGAGATTTTGAAATGTCAAAAAGGAGCAACAATTTCAAACAAAAAGAGTTAATCATTAGTAAAAGATTATGGAATCTATTTAAAGTCTAGACCAAATCAAAGGAAAGAAATAAAAGACAAAAAAGTGATAAGAGACACAAAGGTTGGTATGGATGCTGATCTTAGGCCTCTTGGGCTTGTGTTTAGGTTTAAAAATTCACATACCCGTTAAGATCTAGATAGTCCTCAAGAGGTTGAGGAAAATGCGAAACTTAAGTATTAAGTCTAAGGCTTAGGGATTATTCGGCCACGTGAACTGACCTTTGGTTTGCGGGACTTGGTAACCTAAGTGTAGGATCTAAAATATGGAATATGGCTACGCGTACAAATACTTAAAAAAAAATCAGTAATAACAAGAAAATTTGCACAATCAATTCAAACCACAAAGGACACAAAATGTATAGTGGTTCCCCTCCCTTAGGTACTCCACTTCCTAAGCCTCCCAACTTAAGATTTTTAACTCGATTCTTTCAACCCCGAGAGAATCAATTTACTAAACTGAGGTAATTAATGGGTTACCCCAACCTAAGTACAATAACAGGTTTGTTACAGCCCAATGAGCAACAAACTCAAAATACAAATAAGAACTGGTGTAAGAAAGAGAACTCTTACAACAAGAATTCCTATGCCTCCCAACAATAATTAAAATGAATACCAATTTGAGAGCCTAGGATGGACGTGAATCGCTTTGTAGATGCGTGAAAAAAACACATCGTTGAGCTTGCAAGAATGTAGAGAGAGTGAATGACAAGCTTCTTCTTTCTATTTTGAAAATATGGTGGAAATTTGAAATATAGCTCTATGAATTTTTCTTCTCTTTTCTAATGTGCAAACTAAGGGTCCAATGGTTTATTTATAGAGTTAGACCTAGTTGGGACGTCTACTAGACATTGGGGTTTAAATCCCAACGTTCATATAGCCAAAATTAATTTTCTAGCCGTTTAGTTTTGAGCCAACGGCTAACTAGTACCGGTACTAAAGTATGGATACCGGTACTCGTTGCTTCCAGATTTGGGTTTCAAACACTTAACACAAATCTGTAACCCACTTGTACTGGTACTAATCATGAGTACCAGTACTCGTTACCTTCAATACCGGTACTGATCATGAGTACCGGTACTTGCGGGGTACATGTTTGTTTCTATGAAAAAACCTAAACCTGTAACTCACATGTACTGGTACTAAACTTTAGTATTGGTACTTGTGGGTTAACAAGTACCTTTTTTAAGTGATTTAATCAATTACATTCTTTGAAAATGTTCGCAATATAAATCCTAATTTATTTCTAATTATTTTTACGATCTAAATCATATTCTTTGTTAAGAAGCATACATTCTATGAAAACCTAAACTAAAAATCAAAGGGTCAAAGGTGATCTTCTTTTCCTCGATCCTTCCTTGTCATCTTGCCTTCTCCATATCATGATCTTCTTCTTCTCATCATCATGCCTCCATCATTTCCTATCTGCCTTGATCTTCACCTAAATATGAAAAGCACTCAATTGCAAACATTAATCCATAATAATTTTGTTAACACCAAAACAAGATGTGGAACAAGGTTCCAACACTAAGCACCCTAATCCACACACAGTCTGGTTTAGTGTGCTTAATTATCAAAATCACGCAAATGCGTTAATCCTGTTTTGAAATGCTACCTAGATTAGGAGCGGCTGATCAACACAAGTTGATTTGGAAGAGTTCCCGATGCGGAGAGGTGTGAAATTCCCCTCGAAGATGCGTAATAACATACCGTCTCCTCGGTGCTTGTCTCCTAGGATATCTAAATATCCTACTGGGGGCATGTAAGCACTTTGTGCTAGTTCAGGTGTCATGAGCGGGATTATCCCGAAATGTCGATTACTAGGACCTGAATTTAGCTACAGAATGACATGGGTGGCACTATCTCGAAGTGTCGAAAGCCAGGGTTCTAGGGGTTGCCATGGGCGGTGTTATCTCGAAGCATTGAAAGCCAGGGACCCTACGAGGATTGATGGTGGGAGTGAGGAATCTGATACAGACCGTGTTGTAAAGCCAATCCGAAGCTAAAAATAAAAAAAACAAAAGAGATAGAAAACTCTCCAAAAATACAAAAAAATCTTCTGCTTCTTACAAAAACGCACTACAAACTGAATAGGGACTAAACATGTTTTAAGCAAGGGTGCTTTAACCGCGGAGTTCAACGAACCTTAGGTTAGTTCCTATGGGCCTTAGAAACCTTCGCGGTAGACTGAGGCTAAAGCTAGTCAGGTCCTGCTCTTGGTTGGTACTTGAGTACCTTTAGGCCTACTATTGCCATTTTGACCTAATTTGCAAGAACAAGCACACATCAGAGGTCTGAAAACATGGCCTAGAATTTGAGTTAATTCCATGAGATTTTGCTAAGGGACTAGCGAAAGTTAAGCATGAGGGTATGATGATAACATCATCATCAACCATATCTAGCTCTAAATAGAAATAATCAAGGATTAAATGCTCCTACATAACTACCAGAGAGACATAATTTACTGTGAATCCATTTTAAGGGAAATACAGTAAAATAGGGGTAAAATTGCAGTTTTAACAGTATATCTCGATTGCAGTACAATCAAGGGTTTTTTCAGGGGTTAATTAAGGGTCAAATGGTCTTAAAATTCTAACAAGTGGGTTAGTGTAGACAGAAATGGGTTTTCGCTCTTTTCAGGAATTAAATGATTTCTGAAACCCTAAAAACAGTCTGCTTAATCTACTGTGGTTTCGGTCAGGATAAAATTCACCTAAACCTTCTAAAATCATAGAAAATATTCTCTATGGCTTGGTATGCTTGATTTGACCATCAGAACCTGTCTTGACCTAAAATAGAGCCATAGGCAGACTTTTACCCTAATTTAGGTAATTATGCAATATCTTCAGTCAAACTTGGTCAAAACCTAAATCTAACTTCACCATTGGATTCCTTGGGTCCAAATTAGGATTGTACCAAAATTTAGGCCCAAGTTGAGAACATCTTGATCTAGTTTGCAATTTGATCCTGTTTGACTCTTTTCTCTCACACTCATGCCCTTAACTTTTGAATTTCTTATAATTAGCCCCCTATATTTGTCATATTCTTCACAAATAGGTCCTTACCGCCATGAAATCCTAATCCTACAACTCCGACAACCTTAGATTGAAGAGAACTCCTTCTCTGATCAATCAATCCCTTCCAAAAGTGGAAGGGAGATTCCTTGAGGAGTTCTCTCTATTACACCAGTCCTTGAGCCCCAAAACCTTCCCAATCTCTCATGTGAACGCATGAGAGATTTGGGTATCTTTATGTTTTGAACTCTTGTGAGCTTTCCAAGCTTGGGAAGCTTTCTTCCCAAGCTCAAAGCATCCTCTAAAGGCCTATAAAAGAATCCCCAAATCAGACCGAGTTCTTCACCTTGAATTCGGCCGGATTCCCCTTTGATTTCGTCTTTCCTCATTCGGCCGAAGCTCCTCGACGTCCGATGAGCTCCTCCGACTCCTTCCTTCATCTGACCACAATACTGGTGGCAGATCCTCCATCCCTACCATCTTCCGCATCGTGCCATACCAGCGGGCGTCTCTATCTCCTTCATCCTCGTAGTCCAACCCCCATCGGAGCACTTTCTTCCCCGACGCTGGCATACCATAACTAGCGTCGCTCTGTCCCCTTCATCCGTTAGATTAGGGTCATATTAGTTTATCTTAGCTCGTAGGTTAGTTTTCCCTCTATCCCCATTTCAACCCCCGACTCGACACGCTCACCCTCGTCTTCTCCTCCGACCGCTCCTCTGGCGAGGCGTATACGCCCTACACCCCTCCATCTGCCTCGCCGACCACCTCATACCTTCGCCTCATCATCTTGCACAAAAGCCCTCTCATTATCTTTCAATTCATGCATCCAACACTTCCCCCGAACAACCCATCACCGCATGTCTATTTTTGCCTTTGACCGGCCACAACAGGCCACCATCCTCCACGAAATCACTGCCATCTTACTCCACACCTTCCGACAATACTGGTGAACATGTTTAATTGGGTCGAGAGGTCATATTCCTTTATTTCAGGTCTGACCGGAGCTCCGCCGTCACCCTTAAAGTTCTCCAACATATCCTGAGTCCCCCGGTCGCATTCGCTTTAGGAGCTTGTTCCAGGTTACATGGATTCATCCCATGTATGTGTCCAAGTCCTCAATTAAGAATCCCAGTACCAGCACCACCTCCAATTGGACGAAGAACCTTTTGCCAGAATGTGAGGAAGAGATGTGGGAACATAGTCCCACATCGTAGAGCGGCAGACCAACGCGCACGCATAAGTTGATTTTGTGTTGTAGGCATATCACCTCAACACACGGGGGTGAGGTCCCCTCTCACCTGACATTGCCTCACCCATGACACCTACACGCGAGCCTGGTTCTGACCTGTATACCCTCCTAATCAGCTCACTCCTCGCTCACCACCCACTGCCGATGAGCTTGGTCTCGGGTGCGCACTACCTGAATATCCGATTACCCGGTACTGTGGCCTTGGGAAGGTGAGAAGGAGGAAAACCCACAGAGAGGAAAGAAAGAGAGCGCGGGGGCAGGGGGATTTTGTTCTCTTGAGAAATGGCTGATACTTAGCTGTTTGAAGAAGAGGAGGAAAAGAAGGCCTGGATAGAAGAGAGAAAGGAGAAGAGAAGGAGAGCGGTCGAAGAAGCAAGAAGAATGAGAGAAGAGAAGGCAAGGTCTGAAGAGGACAGTAGAAAGAAGGACAGAAGAGATGGCTGAAGAAGCACAGTGCCCTCTTGGCACTGTAGCAAGACACTTAAGCCGTCTGATACAAGCCTCTGTCATTTGATAAAGTGCACTGTGCACTAAAGATTTGCATGGTTAAACTGTTCATTTATTTAGATGACTAAGTAATTATTATATGTGTATCTAAGCTAATAATTGGTGATTCAAATCACCATTATTTTTTCTTAAATGACTTTTTGCCTCAATAGATTCTTGATATACTCATGTGCTACATTGATTATTAATTTTTGAGTAATTAATTGTGCTCATTTACATTATTTATTGACATTAGCGATTGAATTCCTATTTGCTCCCTGTGTTCCACCTTAGACTTCCATTCGAGTATAAATTCTATTTGTTTTTTCGTGCTGATTCAATCCATACTGCAACACATTGATTTTAAAATTCGATTCAGAGAGATTAACAGAGGCGATGCTTGTGGATGCGGTGGCAGGTGGAGAGATGGTATGTGGCGACGGGAATGCTTTGTCGGAGGTACGTTGGTGAGATGGAAGACGGAGGTGGCTCGGGTGCGGTAGGGATCGAAATCGAGTTGTAGCGGTACGATGATGAAGAGTCGATGCTAGGGAGTCGAATGAACTAGATAATGGACGAAGGGTGGCGGAGACGGCGCCAGTTGCGGTATAGTCGGCGCCAGAGATGAAGGGTGCTCTGGTAAGAGATATCGGCGACGACGGTGGGGTCGAGGGCACCTCGCTGGTATTGCGAGGTGCGGAAAGACATGGGGAAGAAGAATCGACCGCCTATTGTACGTGCCAACCTATGAAGAGGTCGGAGGTGGTGAGTCGTTGGAGCAAGGTGGTGCGAGCCAGAGGTTGAGGAAGAAGAGGGATTGTTGGCTCTATTTCTCGCTAAGGAGGTGAGGAATGTCATGAGAGGTCTTTTATAGGGCTTAGGAGAGCTTGGAGAATGGGAAACAAACTCCATAGCTTGCTTGGGATTCAAGAAGAACCCCACTGATTTCTTGGGTTTACATGCATGAAATCAAAGGGAGTTAGGAATTGAAATTGATCCTAATAGGTTTCCCTAGGTGTGAACATTAATCCCACCAAATTTGGTGGGATTTGATTTAGGCTTGAGTAGGATTTCATTTAGTCAAAGTTCGCCTGGAGGTCGATTGACCTTCAATGGTGCCAAGGACTAAATTATAAAGTAGATGAAGAAGTTGGGGGGCTTTTTGCAAATATTTCAAAAGTTGAGGGGCTATTTGTGAGAATAAGAGTCAGACTTAGACCAGAATGAAAACTAGGTCGAAATGATCTCAGATTGAGCCCAAATTTTGGTATAAACCTAATTTGGACCCAAGGAATCTAATGGTGAAGTTAGATTTAGGTTTTTACCAAGTTTGACTAGGTAAATTAAATAGAAATCCAAATTAGGGTAACTTTCTATCTATGATTGTTTTAGGTCAAAATAGGTTCTGATGGTCAAATCAAAGATATTAAACCCTATAGAATATTTTTCTATGAATTTGAAAGGGTTTGGGTGATTTTTTTCGTGACCATAACCTTAGTTAATTAAGCAGGTCAATTTTTAGGGTTTCAGATGTCCTTTAATTCTTGAAATGCATGAAGACCCATTTAGTTCTGCGTGGACACACTTATTAGACATTAATGACCAAATGACCTTTAATAAACCATTTTAATACCCTGTGGTTATTCTGTGTTTGTGGAATGCTATTAATTTTGTAGAAATAACCTTGTATTATTCTCTTCTTTTCAAAACAGGATAATTTGCCGTTAGGACCTTTTGATGGGTATGTAGGAGCATTTGTCAACCTTTTTAGATCAAATTGAGATAGTTATGGCTCATGATGGTGTTCCCATCAGCGACATGGCTGATTTCCAATCGTTGGATGGACATCCAACAGTCGTGATCGATGTTGGGTGCGATGGAGGCTTGGGCAACTGCCACATGTAACATTTTGGGCCATTGATCAGTAGATCAACGATTAGAACTTCTGAGACTTGTTGTGGGAGCTACAGAGGACGGATTGAGGTCATTTTAAGTCCGTTGGACTCTGTTCGTCGATCTAAATCCATTCGTATGGTCCGATTGATCATCTCAGACCTGTATCAATATGCACTTGTACACAACGTCATTAAACATTAATTATAAGGAATCTTAACACAATATGCATGTAATGCTCCTAAACTTGTATCGTGATATTTATGCACATGTGTTTTCGAAGTTGACTCTAATTGATGTAATTAATGCTATTATTTGTAGAGTCATCATACCCCCATGCCCACCCCTTGCTTGTCCCCAGCAAGGTTAACCTAAATGCTATTTACAACTAGAATTTAGAATCTATCGCTTAGGTGTAAGTTACTTGTCAACAAGAGGAAATTTCTACTAAGAACCTAACCCACAGAGTCTGAACAATACCAGAGTGCCTACCAAAATACAAACCGCCCAAGTCCTCGCCTTACTCTACATAGACATAAATTCTCTCTTTTTTTTCTTTTTCCTCTTTTCCAATTTTTTTGGATTTTGCAGTTAAGAGTTTCGAGGTAACTTTTTTCGGCTACCCAACCCACCCAAGACTCGAAAAGAACTCTAAGTGCTAAGCATCTTATTGTGAAGATTGTGATAGACTCACTCAACAACATTAAAAATGAACTTCGGGTTTCTAAGCCCCTAGGTGACCCGAAGAAAATGCAGCTAAAGGTGTATCTGTTTGACCGGTAGCTTTCTCCCTACTTTTTTTTTGTGGGATCAAGGCAAGAGCGAACCCAGTGTATATGTCCCCAGATTATTCTACTTCCCTGCTTCTTCCTCAAGTGTTTTGGAATTTTTGTGCATTTTATAAATTGGGATTTGGACAAATGGCCAATGGGCTATTACCCACAACAACTTGCCAGCCATACTTGTGCGGTGAAGTGTGGGCTTTTTTTCTCCTATTTCTATTTCTCTTTTTTTTTATCATCATTTTCTTTTCTTTTCTTTTAAGTAGGTGGCTTGCTTGATCTAAGATTTACCTAAAGACAATGGTAAAAGAGAATGGTCCTATGGCTAGGCTCTGGACAACCGGCCAATGGTCTGTTACTCATGACAACTTGTCAGCCATACCACCGTAGAATGTTCCTTAGCTATCCAATTTCAGTTAGAACCACTGAGGAGTGAGTCAGTGCAAAATGTGTGCAGATGCTTAGACTATAAGTTCCCCCAAATCAGAGGGTAGGTTGATAAGTTGCATACTTATCACCCCACTTTATTAACCAAGTTAATATAAATTAAGGTGGCGAGGACTCGAGAACAAGTCCACATTTTAATGGACACTTGGGCTGATTAAACCAGAAGACCTAAAGAGTCCAAGCATTCAGGTTCTTAACGTATCATTACCTAAAGTTGACATGCTCGTAATGCTTAAGTTTTCTTTTCCTAATTCTTTTTCTTTTGATAAAATAACAACTAGTTCAATCTAACAAGTTTGTACTCAGAAAAAGAGAAATACCACCCCCCATGCCTATGTTGGACAATGTCCTCATTGGGAAAATAAATGTATGCAAGGGAGTAAGGAAAGAAATCACCTGAGTTTCAATAGTGTATTTGGTCTGCTTGAATCCTCTGGGTTGCCTCCTAGGAAGCTCTGAGTTTAGTGCCTTCAGCTAGGCATAGTACATAGACAATAAAGGATCAATCAACTAAATGGTTTGGGTCAAGAAGGGGAAGACATAATCAGCTAGACCCATAGTCAGAAGTCCACAGATGTAGACTAGATATGGTGTAGTCTGATATAGACACATCTATTTAGGTTAAAATGCCTAATCATGCATGTTCCTAGGCTTAGATTTGCATTTTATGTTATAAATATTGCATAGCATGCATCATTATGCATTTAGAGTAGTTGTATATATTTTAGGTTTAATTAGGTCCCTTTTATGGTCAGGAGAGAAGAGGTTTATTTCAGGGCCTCGGATGGACGATCAAATCGTACGGATCTGATCAGGACGACGATCGGAGGCTAATGCCACTGAAATCGTCTAAATCAGAATCCCGTATCATCATATGAAGTCCGAGGAAGATTAACGGCCAAGGAGGCAATGCGACATCCACATGGGTTTTGGATGAAGAATCCAACTGTATGGATGGATCTGGAGCAACGATCATAGTCCAGGAATATAGGAATCATCTCGATCTGAGCACCGTGGCACCCCCTGCAACAGAATGAAGATGGATGGCCCAGATGGTGCCACGTGGCGCCAGCTGAATCGCCCCTGGGCATCTGCAGAACTTCCTCTTCCTCTGAGCGAGCGATCTCCATCGTTGGATTTGAATCCAATGGTTGAAGCGGTTGAGCCTCAAAACGTAGCCACGACCATCTGACTCCTGTAGCGCATTGATGAAGCGCTCACCACATACCAGCTGCCGCGGGGTCGAGTCCCACCAAAGCTTCTAATCCAGCCCAGCGGGTGCGCCTTTAAAAGATGCAATCAGCGGGTGCGCCTAAGCCATTGATCAAGCATCGGACGACCACGCCTTCTCCAGCAGGGGTATGCATGGATTTGCTGCAATAGTTGTGTGGCCCTTTAGTGACACTTGCAGCTGTCACTAATGGCCCATGTGTGTTAGCAAAGGAATTGAAGGCGCGGATCTTCAACGACAGAAAGGGCTGATTTGTAGCGACGTTTACGGACGTCAATAATTACTCAGATTCGAAGTTATTCTTCCTCTACTATAAAATGACCTACCCACCATCATTCCAAACCCTCCATTTCTTCCTCTTAGCACCTCCAAGGCTCTAGAGTGAGCTTGTCCCAAGTCTGAGATGCTCCTCTAGAGTAGAAAACCAAATACTTTTCCTTGCCTCTCACCCCCATTTGTAGAGCATCCTGTGGCCGTCTCCTCACCTCCCTTCAGGAAGAAGATCCTCGCCGCGATGCCGTCCTGCCCCATCCTCCGTCCTCTAGCTTTGTCCCCATTCGTCTCGCTCTTGACCACCTTCCTCTAGGCGATGTCAGAGTGAGTCATCCTCCAAGCAACCGTCAGGGGGGATTTTCTCATCTCCACCTATCTTTACTGCATTCTAGTATAGTTTTTCCCGCTTTCTTAGTTGTAGAAAACATTAGATTCAGAAATATATGTGATTCTCTCTCCTTCTGTTATATTTTTCTACAAGTAGATAAAGTTTTCATCGACCTAATCTCTTGCTTGATAAAAATACCAAAAAAATTTGAAAAGATAAAAATGACCAAAAACAAATAAAAGCAAAGTGTGGATTTTTATAAAACCAAATGTTCGCCTCCCCGTGTTCGACCCAAGACTCACTTTTCGAGTTTCGATTATGAATTGTATCTGATAGATGCATTTTGAAAGCTATGATGACGGGTCCTCCAAACCCTAATTTTAATACGTGAAACATGCCTCGATCATTTTTGCGCCATTGCTGGGGAGGTAACGCTCTTTGGTTTTTTTTTTTTTCGTGTTTTTCTGCCTTACCTAACTTTTATCTCACTTTTTCTCTGATCTTACTATGATTATAGGTACTCATCCGAGGCGGGACAGAGTGGTTAGATCGGAGAAAAGTGCAGATGAAGGTTTTGTAAGTGTATCCCCACCACACCCACCCTAGTTTTCATTCCATAACCTAATAACTCAAACCCAAATCAACATAGGTGCTTCCATAAACCCTAGGATAGATTTTGGTTGTTTGATTGTCACTCCATTCACCTCACCCACCCGCATATATAAAAAAATAAAAAAATATTCTTCTCTTGTGGGACTTAACTGAAAGTTACACACTTAACACCCATAACTTCTTATCATAAGGCGTACAATCACTTTGATTCTACCACTTAACCGGGATTTGACCTGTGGACCTGATACACTTCAACTCAATACACATAATTGAGTAGAAATCTGAATAGGTTAAACATCTGTGTGCCTTAATCAAGTGGTGCAATAGGCCAATTAATTGAAATATTTCGGCTGCACCACTTAATTTAAAATTGATTCATCAAGTAGCTTTCCTTTTAGGGTTGATTTTTAGGGTTAAACCAGGCACTCCACATTTTTTTTTCTGATTTCTGAAGGAATATATCATCACCAGTGCTTTCAAAACTTGGAGTGTTCTACTGAACCTTAATTGAATACACTTAAAGATTAAACCCTAAAAGCTACTAAATAAGGTTAAACCCTAAAAGACATATCATCAAATAACCTTGTTTGCAAACCCTGGTTGTGTACACACACACACATTTGAATTGATCATTAAGGACACAACCCATTTAAAGGGTCCATCACATTCCAGGAGCACAATCATCCCAAGCCTAATTAAAACTGAGTAGACGTTGGCCTTAAGGATTGATTTTCTATTCAGGGTTCAGACTGAGATTTTTTTCGATTAATCTACTTCTACTGGTCCATCTGATGTCTAGCTAGGGGAGTAGCATCAAACGACAGTGGTTGGGGGGTACACTAGGAACCAAAGGCGTAAGCCAAAGGAAGAACCTTCTCCCCAGTCCCTCCTTCTGGCTGGTTGGATTGATCGGATAAAAGTAGACCAAATCGTTTATAATCTCAAGATGGGTCCTGAGAGTCTATTGGTCTTTAGGCTACCCACAAAAGGATGGTTTGGTTGATTTTACTGCAGGGCACCTTTCTCTCTTCTGATTTCCCTTATATTCTACCATGTATCCTTCCACATCCTACACTCATTTCACATCCTATCCTCCTACCACCACTTATCCCCTAGATGATTATTATCCCGACTTGACTTGTAATTACCCATCCACTAGTCGGGATAACTTTGATTGGCGATACGAATTTGGACCTCAGTGTCCATGCCCTAACCTTGAACAACAAGACTATGATTACTATCCTTCCCAAACCTACAATGATTATGGATCTCCATCCTTTGATGACAAAACCAACTCGATCTACAATCAGGAAGGATATGCTGATTATAACACCTACCCTGCCCAGTATTCCATTGAAAATAGGCCATCACCATTCTTTGAACAACCTGAAATGACTTACTATCAAGGAGGGACTCGAGAACCTTGACATCTTGACTCTCCTAGATTTAACCCAAACTCACCCAAACTTGAATCGAACCAGTCGGTTCAGGTGAACCATATCCAGGATAGGGTGTTGGCTAATTTGAGGAACACTATACAATCTTTAGAAGCTCAGCCAACACCATGCATTGAAGCATTGGAGCCTATGATCAAAATGATTGATGAACTTGATAGTTCTCTATTGGATTTGCTCCAAAGTGTTAGGGATAGGGACCTGGGTGAGTTTCTTCTTGGGAAATTATCAAGGTTGAGGATGAAATTTGTGCTTGCCCTAGTCAAATCTTGGGATGATTCTCAAGATGAACCCCCTTTAGGAGAGCCAATGTCTGAACCCGCTCAGGTGCTTATCGGGGGGATACATTTTCTGAGACTGGGGATGACCAGGTTGGGCTAGAGCAATCCTTTGAGGATGAACCGATTGATTCACCCGAGATCCCCGAGCCAGGTAGCGAGGAAAAATATGTCTCTTTGAACCAGGAAATGACAATCGATTTTGAGACATATAAATGAGGATCATGAATTCTTTGATTCTGAGGGTGAAGAATCTCTTAGTGAAGTCTCACTTGAGCGAAAGGAAGATGATTTTAGTGAGACAAACAGGATTGAGGAATTTGATGAACCATTTGATAGCCCAATTATTGAAGATTTGGATTTGGTTGGGGCTAACTTGGAGGATTCGAATCCTCATTTACTAGAAGATTCAATCAATAGCCCCATTCCTCAACCACACACCCTGAAGGGATTGATTTTGATTTGGAAATCATTGTACCCAAGTCAATTCTGAGTCAGCCACAATTTCTGGACTTGGGTAAATCATATAGGGTGAATGATATGCTAGAGGTCTTGGAACCCGAACACTTGATGTTGGAGGATAGAAATGTGCAAATGAAAATCTGGGAGGTTAATTATAAGGGAGCTATGATTTTGGATCTAAGGGTTCCTGTTGACCTGAAACCACCTAATTTCTACCAAGACCCTTACGATACCTTTCACGTGCAACCCAAGCTCGAAATAACTGATTATTTTTCTTAGTTGAACATTAAGTGGACATCCACACCTATTGAACCATCTCTACCCATTGTCCGACATTTTGGTCTTAGGTTGCACACCACCAAACCATAGGCCCGGCCCTGCAAACACAACAATCTTAGATTCTGGTCGATTTTCATCCAGAACCTTAGAACCACTTGACCTTGGGGCATGGGTCTGCACCATAATCTGGTCCACATTTGTGGACACCTACTGGCGGGTCTGAGGATCAATATTTTTATTTTGATTCTGACCCACACTTATGAATTCTCAATTTCTTCTTTGTATGATATTATGCCTAGCTAAATGCATTAAACTTAGCGAGTGTGTATACTCTCATCTCCCTGCAGAGTTGACTGAGTTGTCACAAAATTTAGGTGATATTCTATTTACTTCACCCTTTTCATGTCTTTGTTTTTACAATGAGGACATTACATCATTTAGGCATGGGAGGGTGGAAACTTTATCTTGAAATCATTTTGTTAACTCCGTAGAATTTCTTTTAGTTTCTTTAAAAAAATGGAAATTCAAAAAGATAAGAAAAAAGAAGAATTAGGAGAAGAGAACTTAGGCATTTGGAAGTTATTAACTTTAGGAAATGATATGATAGGACCTATACACTTAGACTCTTCAGGTCTTCGAGCTTGATTAGCCCGGGTGTCCACTTGAATGTGGACTTAGTCTCGAGTCCTCTCCAATTCAAATTCATTTTAATTTGGTAAATAAATTGGGATGATAAGTGTGACTTATCAACCCGCCCTTTGATTTGAGGGGATTTTAAGTCTAATCATCTACACACTATTCACACTAACTCACTTTTCGACGATTTCTTGGAAAATTGGGTAGCTAATGAACTATTTAGGGTGGTATGGCAGGCAAGTTGTCGGTGGTAATAGTTTATTGGCCGGTTGTCCAGAGCCTAGCCACAAGATCATTTTCGTCGTATTGCCTTCAGGTAAGTCTTAGATCAGAGAAGTCACTTACTTAAAAAGAAAGAAGAAAAAGAAAAAAAAAGAAAAAGGAGAAAATAAAAAAAATAAACAAAACCACACTTCACCGCACGAGTATGGCTAGCAAGTTACCGTGGTTAACTACCCATCGGCCGGTTGTCCAGAGCTCAGCTCACAAAAAATGCATAATAATTCTCAAAACACTTTGGGAAGAAGTAGGAAAGTAAAATAAACTGGGGAGATATACATTGGGTTCACCCTTGTATTGACACTATAAATAAAAGAAGTAGGGAGAAAGCTACCAATCGAAAAGATTAACCTTTAGGCAAGGTCACCTAGGGTAGTAGAAACCTGAAGTCAGTTTTAACGGCCACATAGCGAGTCTTTCACTCTTTTCACTAGATGATTAGTGCTTAGAGTCCTTTTCGAGTCTTGGGTGGGTTGGGTAGCCATAAAAAGTTATCCTGGAACTCTCAAACTCTAAAAGACCAAAAAAAAATTAGAAAAGAAAAAAAAACAAAGAAAAAAAATTGTGTATCTTCTCTTTTCAAATAAGGCGAGGGCTTGGGTGGTTTGCATTCTGGTAGACACCCAGGTACTATTGAGTCTTCATAGTTTTGGACCTTTGTTGATAATTTCTATTGTTAATAAAAAACATAGGCCTAAGCGGTCAAATCCTAATTCTATTTTTATACATAGCATGTAATTTAATTTTGCTAAGGACTACCAAAAGATAGGCACGGGGATATGATATAGACACATCTATTTAGGTTACAATGCCTAATCATGCATGTTCCTAGGCTTAGATTTGCATTTCATGTTATAAATATTGCATAGAATATATCATTTTGCATTTAGAGTAGTTGTATATATTTTAGGTTAATTAGGTCCTTTTCATGCTCAGGGAGAAGAGCACTTATTTCAGGGCCTCGGATGGATGATCGGACCATATGGATCTAATCAGGACGACGATCGGAGGCTAACACCTCCGAAATCGTCTAGATTAGAATCTCGTATCATCATATGAAGTTCGAGGAAGATCAACGGCCAGGGGGCAATGTGACATCCATACGTGTTTCGGGTGAAGAATTTGACCATATGGATGGATCCAGAGCAACGATCGCAGTCCAGCAACATGGGAATCATCTTGATCTGAGCACCGTGGCACCCTCTGCAACAGAATGAAGATGGATGGCCTAGATGGTGCCACGTGGCACCATCTGAACCGCCCCTGGGTGTCCGCAGAACTTTCTCTTCCTTCGAGCAAGCAATCTCCACCATTGGATTTGCATCTAATGGTTGAATTGGTTGAGCCTCAAAACGTCGCCACGACCATCTGACTCCTATAGCGCATTAGTGAAGCGCTCACCACACACCAGCTGCCATGGGGTTAAGTCTCATTGAAGCTTCCAATCCAGCCCAGCGGGTACGCCTAAGCCATTGATCAATCATCGGACGACCACATCTCCTCAAGCAGACACTAGTGGGGGTATGCGCAGATCAGCTGTGACAGTTGCGTAGGCCTTTAGTGACACTTGTAGCTGTCACTAATGGCCCATGTGCGCCAGTAAAGGAATTGAACGTGTAGATCTTTAGCGACAGAAAGGGTGGATCTGTAGCGATGTTTACGGACGTCAGTAATGACCCAGATGCGAAGTTGTTCTTCCTCCATTATAAAAGCACCTACCCACCACCATTCCAAACCATCTCTTCCTCTCACCACCTCCAAGGCTCTAGAGAGAGCTTGTCCCAAGCCCGGGATGCTCCTCTAGAGTAGAAAACCAAATACTTTTCCCTACCTCTCACCCCCCTTCGTGGAGCGTCCCGTGGCTGTCTCCTCACCTCCCTTCAGGAAGAAGATCCTCGCCGCGACGCCGTCCTACCCTATCCTCTGTCCTCCTGCTTCGTCCCCGTTCGTCCTGCTCTTCACCACCTTCCTCCAGGAGACGTCAAAGCGAGTCATCCTCCAAGCAACCATTGAGGGGGATTTTCTCATCTCCATCTATCTTTACTACTTTCTAGTGTAGTTTTTCCCACTTTCTTAGTTGTAGAAAACATTGGATTCAGAAATATATGTGATTCTCTCTCTCTATTATATTTTTTTGCAAGTAGATAAAGTTTTCATTGACCTAATCTCTTGCTTGATAAAAATACCAAAAAAATTGGAAAAGATAAAAATGACCAAAAATAAATAAAAGGAAAGTGCGGATTTTTATAAAACCAAATGTTTGCCTCCCCATGTTCAACCTGGGACTCATTTTTCGAGTTTCGATTATAAATTTTATTTAATAGACACATTTTGCGAGCTACGACGGTGGGTCCTCCAAACCCTAATTTTAATACGCGAAACACGCTTCGATCATATTTCCATCCCTAAGGGACGGGAACTCAGAAATTCTTTAGTCATGCATGCCTTGGTCCATTCGTCACTTTTCCTTTGGGAATGTAGACCAGAAGTTTGCTTGGATAGATGTAATCCTAATCTATAATGTTGGACATTTAGATTTTAGAATGATCTGCTCTTGTCCTTAGAAAATTACGTTCGAGGTGATGATAGAGAATTTCTATTATTGTAGGGTTTTTATTCTTCCCTGGATCCAAATCATAGGGGTCCTGATAACAGGTTGGTGGTTTGATCGAAATAGGACCCCTGCAGTTGACATTTCTTTCCTTGATTTTATGGCCCTTAGGGGTATTTTTTCTGTATGCATCCAAAAATTTGATTCCAAAATGTTCTCCTCTTCCTCCAAAAGGTCGACATCCAAAGGTTGAGCTAACTCCCCAGCAACGGCACCAAAAGCTGAAGTCGAAAACGTGTAAGTGTAATTCATTCGTTGTAGCATGCATCTATGAAATCAATTTTAAATGAAGAAATGGAATTGTGAGTCCAAGTGTTGAACACAGCGAGATAGAAAACCAGATTTTATAGTCGCTTAATCTATTATCACATGATGGTCATTTTGATTTGCTTGCGAGAAGGGAGAGAGAGAGCAAATTCAGGGTAGATCAAATGTTTCCAGTTATGCCTAAACAACGACTCGCATAATGATAAAAGTTATTATGATAGCAAAGGATAATCAAAGTACACCTAACTCGTAATGCGAAGACTTAGCGAAAAAAGACAGCAAATCACTTCTTGAGATTAAGGCAAAAATGTACTACAACAATGATGAATCAGGCTAGAGACATGCTTCGTGAAATTGAAACTACAAGATAAAGAGAACTAATGAAAAGAAGGACATCAAGGCAGCCACGGTGGTGGAGGAAGCTTCCCTCGACGGCTTGACGTCTCCAAGGACTTGCTCTGAGCTCTAGAAGGTGGTGAAATCGTACTTGGTAGATGATGATGATAGATGCCTTGCAATGGGGGTCCATAGGGCAATTTATAATGGAGGAGAGGTGGCTAAAACAGGTATCGCACAATTAGTGACAAGGACTTCGTGTAGCCTAGCTGCAAGAGTTGCTGTAGTCTAGCTCATGTGCTAGCTGGTGTTGTGCATGTACAGTGCCGTCACACATGATCCATGTGCTCGCGCTCACAACCGTCTGATCAAGGATTGACAGTAGAGATCACACATGGTCGCAGGCTCATTATCGCACCTTAAGCATGTGTTAGATGGCGCATGTGATGTGGCGTTGTATCACGCATTGCTTCATTACGCGAATACGCAGCACAAGAGGTCACCACGTCGCTACTTTACAACCGCTCGATGGAGATCCGGTGGCCCAATTTTGTCGCCGCTTATGTATAGTGAATTCACGCCCTCACGAGGCTTCAAACGTGTGCTAGTAGTGTAGTGGATTGAGGCACGGACCGCTGCGCCGTCCACATGGATTGTCGCATGGATGGTTTTGGGTCCTTGCAATGTTGACCATTGAATGGAGATCCAACAATCAGGATCTCCTGTGGGATTCTCTTCAGATCATGAAGCGTGTGGTGAGGGGGTGACGTGGCTGATTTCCAGCCGTTGGGTGGACATCCAATAGCCGCGATCAATGTTGGGTGTGATGGAGGCTTGGGGAGCTACCACATGTCACATTTTGGGCTGTTGATCAGTAAATTAATGGTTAGAACATCCTGGACTTGTTGTGGGAGCACGAAGGTCAGATTGAGGTGATTTTGAGTCTGTTGGACTCCGTTCGTTAATCCGGATCCATCCGTTTGGTCCGATTGCTCATCTGAGGCCTGTTTCAATATGCTCTTGTACACAAGGTCATTAAACATTAATTATAAGCAATCTTAACACAATATACATGCAATGCTCCCAAACTCATTGTATCTTGATATTTACAGACATGTGTTCTTGAAGTTGACTGTAATTGATGTGATTAGCGCTATTATTTGTAGTCATCAATGGGTCAAATCAAACATTTCATCAATGATCGGCGTGTTTGGCGAACGGAAAGTTAGGGTTAGGAGAAACCTGTCGCTTTAGTCACAAAACACATTATTAAATACAATTTTTTTACTAAAACTCCAAGGGAGTCCTGGGTCGAACATAGGGAGGTGATGTTTTATTTTTGTTGAAATCCGTGCTTCATGTTGTTTCTTTTTGGTATTTTAGGGTTTTGTTATTTCTTTTGTGTTTTTGTAATAAAGAGACAAGCAAGATAACTTCATAAAGTGGAACAAACAAATTTGATATATCACAGTGTGATGCAAATTTTTATTACAATATGCGAAGAAAATATAAAAGAGATAGGGGTGAGATGAAATCTCTTGAATTAGCTGTTCGGTGAGACGATGGCGCTTGGCGGCAGCTTGGATGGAGGAGGTGAGAGGCTGGACGATGGGGATGAGATGTCGGAGGATGCCGGGTAATGGAATGCTTCACAAAGGCATGGAATGGGGATGAGGAGGTGGAGGTGATCTTCTACCGGAATGGAGGTGGGTGGACGGCTCCAAGGCTTCCTATGAAAGTGGTGAGATGGAGGAGGAATATTTGGTGGGGTATAGGAGCACTACACTAGTAGGAGGCCTTTGGAGCTTGGGAATGAGCTCTAGGGGAGCTTTGAGGGGCGTCTAGAGCTTTGGAGTAAGTGGGAATAGCATAGGTAGAGATGCCTAGGCAAGGGAGGTTTGTAGGTCTTTATATAGTGGATGGGAGGGGGCTAAAA
Organism: Thalassia testudinum; assembly: GCA_037157565.1. Classification (NCBI taxonomy): domain Eukaryota; kingdom Viridiplantae; phylum Streptophyta; class Magnoliopsida; order Alismatales; family Hydrocharitaceae; genus Thalassia; species Thalassia testudinum. Next base: position 63,244,736 of record JAZHRO010000025.1, on the reverse strand, counting down.
ATGGACACAGGGTAATTAGCGACCTTTAAGACATTGTTGTAGGTCCAGCTCAAGTGTCGTTGTAGCCACCTCACACCCACTCGCGCGAGTTGTGCTGGCCCTTCATCACGCGCACGGATCATGCTTGTGCACGTTGCTAGTGCGTGCTGGCATGCAAGTGGCTGGTGAGCGCTGTCGTGCTCTAGCGTGCATGCAAGTGCACCTAATTAGCGAACTTGGGGGGGCTCTGCAGGTCTCAAACCCACGTCTATTTGGGAGTTCATAGAGCGCATTTTGATATGAAAAAGCATCGTAGTATAGTGCGCAATACGATCAAACAAAAATATTTATAAAAGGATAACAAGACTTTGAGTCCCGATCATTCATCTCTGGGAGGCATTTGTTCAAATATGAAATCGATCTTTTATCGCTCTACTTTATTTCAAATCGCACGCCGATTTCCAATCTTTGGATTAAAGTTTCGCCACTTCTATTATGAATTCTGATTACATGCGTGTGTGTTAGATAGATAATGAAGTGAAAGTATGAGTTTCAGTGCACACAATTCTAGTGATGTGGTGGCTATTTACAGAAAATGCATTTATAGTTAGATCTTCTATATTTTCCGGAATCGACATGCTTGTTGCAAAGTATATATATAAATGAAAAATAGGCAACTTGAATCACACAAATTATATTGCAACCAATAAGCTCATGGTGATTTCCAACATAGAGACATATATATAAAAGTATATCTTTTATTCATTCATTCAGAGGATGTTTGCAACATGGAATGTAGAGGAAAGCTTGTAAAGGAAAGCTTAAAAACATAAACTAGCTAGCAGAAAATGATCGCATACAGGAATCTATGGGGGGATTTTGCATGCATCATTACGGGAGAATAAGAGCTACACTACTAAGTAGTAAATGAAAGCGGTAAAACTACGAAGAGCTAAGTTACTAATCTAGCAGAAAAGAAGGGCATTCGGAGGTGGGCTCCGATGGCCTTTGAATGGTTGAGAGGAGAAGGAGGGGCAACCAATGGTGCTTAGGTCAGCCCTTGGAGAGAGGTTGGAGAGATGATCCAGCATCCTGGAGTGGAGATGGTGGCCTTCATGGTGGTGCTCCTCGTGGAGGTGGAGATGTAGCTAACCTAAGTGGATGAGTGCCAAGAATGGGATGGGTGCAAATGGCCACCCCTTAGGTCTTTTTATAGACCTAAGGGAGTCTCTCTAGAGAAGTGTGGAACTCTCTAGAGAGAGTCCCATGAGTGGTTGGCCAAGTGAGAGAGAGAGAGTAGTTCTTAGATCCATAAAAAGTGGATCTAAGAATTGAATGACTCTTGGTTGCTAAATTTGGCAACCAAGAGTGGCTCCACTTCAAGAGAGTTCTAGAGAACTCTAGATGAGTGTGTGTGTGTGAGTGTGTGGTCGTGCCCTAGGTGTCTAAGTGGTCTAGGTTAGGTCCAAAGGGGTTTAGGTAGGTGTAGGCCTCAAATTAGTGTTGCAAACCCTAATTGCTAAGGAGGAATTGCAATTAAACTTAACATAAGTTTAATTAAATGAGTGTGAACCTAATTGAGAGTGAAATAACTCAATTAGGTTGGGCTTAGATCAATTGGACTCTCACTAAGTCCAATTGGACTTGTGTGGTTTGAGATTTGAGCTCAATTGGACCCTATGAGTCAAATTGACTTAGGTAATGGTAATTGACTATGATTTAAGGCAATTGGGTTTAGTGAGGACCTAATTAGGTCCTTAGGAAGGTCTAAAGGTGATGTACTAGGGTTAGGGCACCTTAATTTAGGTTCCTATGGGGTTGGAATTGGGTCTAGGGAGCTAGAGATCCAAGATCAAGGCTTGAATCTCAAAATAGGAACTGGAGAGAAGTTCCAGATGTTCAAAAATGAAATCAGACGTCTTATACTCAAAAATCAGAAGTCCAGACTTGTTGTTTGGATGTCCAATTAGAGTCAGGAAGAATTCAAGGTTCTGTCTTGGGTATTCTACAGAAATTGGACGTCTGACAAAGTGTCTGGACGTCCAATAATACTGCAGAAGTGGGTTTAAGGTGTGCGGGAGTTGGCTAAGGGTTCTGGATGTCCTATAACTTATTTGGACATCTAGATAAGTTTTGGAACTAGGGTTTTAAGGTTTCCTAGGGTGCGGTGACCTAATCTAAGGGTGGCTAAGGCTTGAGAGAAGTCTCTAGGCTATCTTAGGGCTAGGATGGACCTAAGCTCTTCACATTTTACTATTTTATTCCTACTTAATAGAATAGCATACCTTAACTCCCTTACATCATTATTTACTATGTCTAATCTAAATCTTCTGCTCCAGTCCTGTTGCAACACTGATTATACTTGATCCAGCTTTAGATCCGCTTCAGCTCTAGCTCCAGATCTAGCTTATTACCTGTAATTGACATAATGCACTTAATAGACACATTATAACATTATTTTATGCATAGCTAAAGGAAAGCAGTAAAGATGCAGATAATGCTTATGTATGTGATGAGAACCTCATCATGAGCCATAACTAGCTCATTTTGACCCAATACAAAGGATAAAAGCTCCTACATATCTCAAGGAAAGGCTTAACTCAGAGAATTCTGAGTTGAGAAGAAAACCAGTCATAAGGGGTAAAAGTGCAATTTTACCAGTATAATCTGCATACAGGGTAATTCAGGGCCCAAACACAGGTCAAAACAGCTTAATAAGAATAAAAGTGGGATGAGATGATCTAGCAAGGGCTACAGCACTTCCAAGGAACCAAATGATAACCTGTAACCCTAAAACAACCCGCTTCAATTCACAAGGTTCGGGGCAAAATAAAAATAGAATAAACCCTCTAAAATTCATAGAAAAATAATCTCTAGGGTTTAGAACCTTCAATTTGGCCTTTAGAACCCATTTTGACCTACATTGAGAACCATGCCCAATTAATAACTTAATTTGGGTTTTTGCGCAAATTGACCGGTCAAACAAGGTTTAATATGAAAATGAAATTCACCATCAGATTCCTTAGGTTTTAATTAGTCATGTATAAAAACTTGAGCCTAAGAAGAAACCTCCTTGACCGACTTCACACTTTGGTCCTCATATATTTACTCTTTGGCCCTCAACTTTTGAACCCTCGCATTTTGGCCCCTAACTCTCCTTCGTTCTTTGCAATCAGGTCCCTCCTGCAAAACCCTGCCAGCACCATGCTCCGGCGACCTTGCGCGGAGCATGGCGCCGCGCAGGGTGAGGTGAGGGACCTGGCAAGTAAACCGGGGGTGCCCTGCGTCGTCAGCCGTCGCAGGAGCACCCCCCTGGTCATTGTAGGCCACCATACCGGCCGTGCGAACGCACGGACGGTATGGGTTCATGTTCCGATCATTCTCCGGCGAGGGAGACACGTCGTCTCCCTCCGCCTTCCTCCCTACTTCATCCCTATAAATACCCCCCGCCGCTCCACCGACGAGGGCAGCTTGGATCTGACGGGGAAAACCCCCAACTTTCCTCTCCTCTCCCTCCGGCAGACGCCCACCAGCTCCGGCGGTTCTTCCTCCTCCTCCTCTTCGCTCTGCCGCAATACCAGCAGCAGAGACTTCTTCCCCTGCTCTTCCCGCGTCGCGCAATACCGGCGCGCGCTGCCTCTGCCCCGTCGTCACCGCCGTCCTCCCCCCACTGGGCATCGTCTTCTCCGGCGACAGTCGATACGACTGTCGCCCTGTTCCTCCCCCTTCGTCCCTGCAAGTAAGTTAGAACTACTCCCCTTCTTCTCCTCTTTCTTTCCCCACTTTCAATTTAGTCAATTAAGCCCTCGACCGACTCTGACCACCTTCACCCCCTTCGCCTCCGACCACCCTCCGGCGAGCCGCTCCCATCACCTCAGCGACCCACACGGCTCGCCGACCACCGCAGAACCTCCGCCTCCTCACCCTGATCCTCTTCCGCCCCTCCACTTCCCACCAAACGCCCTCTGCAGATCCACCGAACACACCCACTTCTTCGCTCACAGTTTGACCTAGGACGACCTGTTGGCTCCATCTCGCCCCCTGCAGACCCCCTGACCACCTTCGCCGTGCCACGGCGAAGGTCCCCCGCCTGTCTGATTTGGCCGAGAGGCCGTTCTTCTGTGACCAGGTGACTCGCCCGCCGTCGCCATTGCTGAGCAGGCAGAGCTGCTTCACCTGCAGGTGCAGGCACGCCTTCGCCCAGGTTCGACTCCCAGGTTGCGTGGGGAGTCTCGGCGAAACGTCCCAGGCTCGCGGATGGGGCGAAGGCCGTGCGTGAAGCCACGATCGCCCACTGCTCCCTCTGCGACGGGCGCTCAATTGGGGTGGGACATTTAGTCCCACCTCGGAACTTCTCGGAGGCGCGCGGACGCATAAAGGCAAAAAGTGCCTTATGCTGTCTGCCTCCTGACCACGGGGTGAGGTCCCTCTCACCCGACCCGGCCTCGTCCGTGACCACGCTCCGCGGACCTGGCCCGACCCGATTAAACCGACCTGCACTCCTCGCCCACCACCGCACGCCGGTGGGCCTGGACCCGGGCGTGACCTGAACCCGATTACCCGGTAGCTCTGGGAGAGCTTTCCCAAGAGTGGTTTCAGAGAGAAAGAGAGACGCGGGGGAGGGAGGGTAGAGTAGGTTTTGCCTCTTGACGAAAAACTCTGAAGTGTGCAGGCCAAAGAAGAAGAAGCAGACCCGCTGAAGAAGAAGGAGCTGCACTGTAGCAAAGGCATCGTTAAGTCGTCTCAGCACCGGGGCAGACGACGGAAGGTCAGCAGCCAGAGCAGGAAAGAAGACAGGCTGAAGAAGAAGGAAGAGCAACGGCCAACGCAAAAGAAGAAGAAGAGAGGTCAAGGCAGAAAACCAAAGAAGAAGAAGAACAAGGAGCTCTGAAGAAAGAAGAACATCACCAACGGAAGAACAGCAGGAAGAAGAAGAAGAGCACCACCATTGCAAGAGAAGAATATCACCTGAACAGAGAGAAAGAAGGAGATCTAAAGAAAGAGAGAAAGAAGAGCACCCCCCTCTGCAGAACAAAGAGAACAACAAATTCTCTCTCTCTCTTTATTTTTGTAAAAGAAACATGTATATCTCTAGAATACAACTTGCTCCCTGAGTTCGACCTCGGGAACTCTTTTATTTTTCCGAGTAAAAAAATTTATATTTGAAATGTTGGTAATAACCGGCTTTACTACAACGTTATAACAAACCCGGTGAAAAAACCCGCGTTTCACTTTGGCGCCGTTGCCGGGGAGCAACGGCTATTCTAGAGGTAAACATTCCTGTATTTTTTTATTTCTGATAATCTCCTCTCTTTTGTGCAGCTACAGGAACTCAAGAAGACAAGCAACCACACCAAAGACAGGTAAATTTTTCCTCTCACTATTAACCCCTAAGCTCTAAAGAGGAAGAAAAGAAGAGAACAAGCAATATAGGGCTAACCTGTCTTCCATATTTAGTAACCATAAAAGTTGCATGTTTTCAACTCATTATTTCTGCACACTATTAAGGGTATTTAAGGGCTAACACATTCTTGCTTGAGCCCTAATTACCCAACAAAGAATTAACTGGACCAAGTAGAGCCAACCTAGGATCCAACACTAGGGATTTAGAGACACACTCCTTAAGCAAGAATTGAGAAAACCAAATGAAGTATGCCCAAGCCCTTGTCTGAAAATACCTATTCAGAGAAAATCTAAAACAATTGGCTCTCTAAACACTTGAACCCTAAAAGACAGGACCTAAAAGCTCTCAAAGAAAACAAGAGGTAAAGTTGACCCCTTGGGTCAACCAACCTTAAATTAGGTCACTCTTTGCACTTAAAAAGACTAAAGTTCAAGTGAAAACCTTAAGCACCCTGATCTTAAAATTGGTAGACTTAAGAGGTCAAGATCCCCATTCTGGTCTACCTGGAACCGCAGTGACAAGAGAGGTCGGGTGGGGGAAACCCTGTAACCCGTGGGGACGCTCTACCGTGTAGGGGTCTTCGCGGGACTCTCCCTCTCTGGCTGCCCAGGTAATTCTCAGGTGGACGATCTTTCTGATCAAGGGGTCCATCTGCCCCGAACCTCTATAGTCACCCAACAATTTTTGGGTGTCTTGATTGGGTCCAGCACCTGCTTATCTCATCCAGCCCTTCAATATTTTTCAGGAGGTCCTTGAAACCTCCTATAGAAATTCACTCTCCCCGAGGCTAAGCCTCGGCTCCTTTGTTTTTGCAGAAATCATTCACATAGCCCCTCTTTCCTCTGATTCTGAACAAAATCCCCTTCTTCCATCTTGATTCAAACTTTGATTCTATTCCACCACCTGATCCAATTATGCAGCCTAATTACCTAGCAAGACTACCATTCAAGAAACCTGAATATCGGAGATCTATGAAAGATAAAATGATCGAGGATGCCATAAAATTCTATGAAAAAGAAGAAAAAACCTCAACACCAATAGGAGATATTCAGGTTGATGTCCCAACAACCACATCCTTCATCATAAACTGTGCCCAAATTCTATTGACTGGAATTTCAAAAGGATCAACCCGAGACATGCTCATGACAGGATACATTGAGATGGAAAAATTACACCAATCTGAATACCTTCAATGCTTAACAAATCCTGTACTTTGGGAACAACACCAAGATGCCCTTATAAAATGGGTAGAAATGATGAAATCAGTAGAACAAATTATCAACCAGAAATACCCGTATAAACCAGAAACAGAGGATGAACCATCTTGGAACAGTATTAAGGAACAATTCAGTTTCCCAGATCTCGGGATTGAGGCACAAAGTGGTTGTAAAATTCCAACCCAAATAGAAGATAGCATTAAAATAGGTTGGGAAGTTGCAGGAGAACACAATGCTGAGCCAACCCTAGGCCGTAAATCACCAAGCTTAGAACTCCAAGACTCCTGCAATAACAAGATTAGAATTGAACCTCTGGAGGGTATAAATTCCGCCCCTTGTTTTGATAAGGTAACCCTCGAAGGTTATTCAGACTTAGGTTCTAATAATTCTACCCACATCCTAAGCCTAGAACCTAGATCTGAAACTTATTGGGAAGATTATGAGGCCCCTTATGAGAAAGATCAAATTTTTACAGAATATGAGTCCGGGCCTTTATTTGATGAATGTCCTTTTCCAACACCCTCAGGAAATCTGATTGATTTTTCAGAAAACATGCCAATTTATGATACAGAAACTGAGGAGTTGGATGAGCAAGGTTTTAATGGGATCTATCCTACCAGCTTAGAGCTTGAACAGAACATCTTTTTGAGCCCAGAAGTAACATATAGGCTAGAACCCAGTCAGGCTGCTGATTCCACATCTGATGATTTGTGCTGTGGTGGAATTCATGATCATTTTCGCCAACTCTCCGACAATTTCAGATCTGACTATAATTACGGAGAGATTCCCCTTCCTGAACACACCAGGCCTATCCACGACCTCAGTTCACATGACTCTGACTCTGAGGTCCTGATTCCCGAGATCACTGATAACACAGAATCATTCCTTTTCGATCCTCAGGAACCAAAAACAGAAAATGCCAAGAGTGATTGTAACCCAGAATCCAAATTTTTTCTCGAATCCGATTTCTTTCATCCTACAGACACTCTTCCGGCATTTGATAGTTACCCAGCGGACTCTCTACAGGAAACCACCTATCATCCGTCTCTAGAAGAGCCCTCGTACACAATGGCCACCTCAGCCGCACACACAGAACGGATCAAAACCTCTTCCCAACCTCAACCTGCAACCGGACTCAATTTCTATTCAGATTCACCTCTCACCAAGCCGATTGCATTTCCACATCGGGTTTCGAACATTGATCAGACTACATGCCATGCTCTATCATTCTCTGATCACCCCTGTAGGGTTCCTGCATCAACCACTGATTATCCTACGGGTCCCTACTCTGACCAGGCTGATTCGGCACAGCCAAACCCTGCGTTTACACTTCCACATCCATCTGAGCCTCATAGTTTATGGTGGGTTCCACACTTTTTTATCCACATCTATCAACCCACTAGATTGATTGGGTTTGGGCTGCATCATCAGCCTGTTGATCTGAACAAGCACCTGGTTGGACCAACCAGGCTCTTAATCAAGGTGCTTGTCTTACAAAACTCTGCTGATTCGACCATCCCCTCTCCATCGCATTTCCCGCTTGGTTGAAGGCATCAAATTTAGCGCTCAACGGGAGGCAGCCCGTCATTCTCTTTGAAAACCTGAAACTTGTTCTGACAGCTTTTTGCACTTGAAGTTCACACTTTAGGACAGCCGACTCCACCTCAGGTGCTTGCATCTGAGATTAGAAATCGTCCGCAACAGTCACCCCGACCCATTCACTCATCAAAACAGCTATCCTAATGTATGAACTTAGTTGAATAAAAACCCCTAGGTTACAATGAGGACATTGCAAATCTTAGGCATGGGGGGGTATGAAAGTGCAAAAACTCGTAAGAAAAGGTTTCAAACAAAAAATTCACATAGGCCAAAAATACCATAAAAATTAAAAAATTTTCGAAAAAGAATAAGAGGAAAAGAGGAGAAGGAAAATTTTGTGAAGGAGAAAAGAAACAAAATGAAAAAGGAGCACAAAATTATGAGAAAAAGTGATAGTCATTAGTAAGGAACTAAGGAATTAACCTAAGTTCTAGACCTCATTCAAGAAAAGTGCACAATAAGATTAGTAAAGAATGCAAACCTTAGGCATTCTTGAATAGACTCTTAGTACCCATTAAGATCTGGACACTCCTCAAGAGGTTGAGGAAAATGAAAAGCTGAAGTATTAGGTCTAAGGCTTAGGGAGTATTCGGCCTCGTTAACTAATTTTTGGTTTACGGGACTCAGTAACCTAAGCACCCTAACCTCACACACAGCCTGGTTCAGTAAGCGTAAAAATCAGAATCACGCAGAAGCGTCGCAAAAATCTGAAAAGAACACCTAGAATAGGAGCGGCCGATCAACACAAGTTGATTTGAACGAGTTCCCAGCGCAGAGAGACGGGAAATCCCCTCGAAGATGCGTAACAAAATATCATCTCCTCGGTGCTTGTCTCTTAGGATATTTACATATCCTACGGGGGGCATGTAAGCACTCTGCTGGTTCAGATCCCATGGATGGCATTATCTCGAAATGTCAATTGCCAGGGTCTGGATTCGGCCACGGAATACCATGGATGGGATTATCTCGAAATCTCAATAGCCAGGGTTCCGGGGGTTGCCATGGGCGGTGCTATCTCGAAGCATCGATCGCCAGGAACCCTTGAGGATTGATGATGGGAGCAAGGAATCTGATACAGACCGTGTTGAAAAGCCAATCCTAGGCTAGAACTAAAAAGAAAAAGAGAGAGAAAACTCTCCAAACAGAAAAACTTTCTATCTCTCTCTTACAAAACGCACTGCGAACTGAGCCAGGGCTAAAATCATTTCAAGCACGGGTGCTTTAACCACGAAGTCCAATAAACCTTAGGTTAGTTCTTGTGGGCCTTAAAAACCTTTGCTAAAAGACTGAGGCTAAGGCTAGACAGATTTGGATCTTGACTGGTACTAGAGTACCTTTTAGGCCTATGATCAGCATTCTAACCTAATCTATGAAGGCACTTATCTAAAACTATTGAAAACTTCATGGTCTAGAACAAGGGTTGAAACCTTAAGTTTTTGCTAAGGGACTAGCAAAAGCTAGGCATGGGGGTATGATGAGAACCTCATCATGAGCCATAACTAGCTCATTTTGACCCAATACAAAGGATAAAAGCTCCTACATATCTCAAGGAAAGGCTTAACTCAGAGAATTCTGAGTTGAGAAGAAAACCAGTCATAAGGGGTAAAAGTGAAATTTTACCAGTATAATCTGCATACAGGGTAATTCAGGGCCCAAACACAGGTCAAAACAGCTTAATAAGAATAAAAGTGGGATGAGATGATCTAGCAAGGGCTACAGCACTTCCAAGGAACCAAATGATAACCTGTAACCCTAAAACAACCCACTTCAATTCACAAGGTTCGGGGCAAAATAAAAATAGAATAAACCCTCTAAAATTCATAGAAAAATAATCTCTAGGGTTTAGAACCTTCAATTTGGCCTTTAGAACCCATTTTGACCTACATTGAGAACCATGCCCAATTAATAACTTAATTTGGGTTTTTGCGCAAATTGACCGGTCAAACAAGGTTTAATATGAAAATGAAATTCACCATCAGATTCCTTAGGTTTTAATTAGTCATGTATAAAAACTTGAGCCTAAGAAGAAACCTCCTTGACCGACTTCACACTTTGGTCCTCATATATTTACTCTTTGGCCCTCAACTTTTGAACCCTCGCATTTTGGCCCCTAACTCTCCTTCGTTCTTTGCAATCAGGTCCCTCCTGCAAAACCCTGCCAGCACCATGCTCCGGCGACCTTGCGCGGAGCATGGCGCCGCGCAGGGTGAGGTGAGGGACCTGGCAAGTAAACCGGGGGTGCCCTGCGTCGTCAGCCGTCGCAGGAGCACCCCCCTGGTCATTGTAGGCCACCATACCGGCCGTGCGAACGCACGGACGGTATGGGTTCATGTTCCGACCATTCTCCGGCGAGGGAGACACGTCGTCTCCCTCCGCCTTCCTCCCTGCTTCATCCCTATAAATACCCCCCGCCGCTCCACCGACGAGGGCAGCTTGGATCTGACGGGGAAAACCCCCAACTTTCCTCTCCTCTCCCTCCGGCAGACGCCCACCAGCTCCGGCGGTTCTTCCTCCTCCTCCTCTTCGCTCTGCCGCAATACCAGCAGCAGAGACTTCTTCCCCTGCTCTTCCCGCGTCGCGCAATACCGGCGCGCGCTGCCTCTGCCCCGTCGTCACCGCCGTCCTCCCCCCACTGGGCATCGTCTTCTCCGGCGACAGTCGATACGACTGTCGCCCTGTTCCTCCCCCTTCGTCCCTGCAAGTAAGTTAGAACTACTCCCCTTCTTCTCCTCTTTCTTTCCCCACTTTCAATTTAGTCAATTAAGCCCTCGACCGACTCTGACCACCTTCACCCCCTTCGCCTCCGACCACCCTCCGGCGAGCCGCTCCCATCACCTCAGCGACCCACACGGCTCGCCGACCACCGCAGAACCTCCGCCTCCTCACCCTGATCCTCTTCCGCCCCTCCACTTCCCACCAAACGCCCTCTGCAGATCCACCGAACACACCCACTTCTTCGCTCACAGTTTGACCTAGGACGACCTGTTGGCTCCATCTCGCCCCCTGCAGACCCCCTGACCACCTTCGCCGTGCCACGGCGAAGGTCCCCCGCCTGTCTGATTTGGCCGAGAGGCCGTTCTTCTGTGACCAGGTGACTCGCCCGCCGTCGCCATTGCTGAGCAGGCAGAGCTGCTTCACCTGCAGGTGCAGGCACGCCTTCGCCCAGGTTCGACTCCCAGGTTGCGCGGGGAGTCTCGGCGAAACGTCCCAGGCTCGCGGATGGGGCGAAGGCCGTGCGTGAAGCCACGATCGCCCACTGCTCCCTCTGCGACGGGCGCTCAATTGGGGTGGGACATTTAGTCCCACCTCGGAACTTCTCGGAGGCGCGCGGACGCATAAAGGCAAAAAGTGCCTTATGCTGTCTGCCTCCTGACCACGGGGTGAGGTCCCTCTCACCCGACCCGGCCTCGTCCGTGACCACGCTCCGCGGACCTGGCCCGACCCGATTAAACCGACCTGCACTCCTCGCCCACCACCGCACGCCGGTGGGCCTGGACCCGGGCGTGACCCGAACCCGATTACCCGGTAGCTCTGGGAGAGCTTTCCCAAGAGTGGTTTCAGAGAGAAAGAGAGACGCGGGGGAGGGAGGGTAGAGTAGGTTTTGCCTCTTGACGAAAAACTCTGAAGTGTGCAGGCCAAAGAAGAAGAAGCAGACCCGCTGAAGAAGAAGGAGCTGCACTGTAGCAAAGGCATCGTTAAGTCGTCTCAGCACCGGGGCAGACGACGGAAGGTCAGCAGCCAGAGCAGGAAAGAAGACAGGCTGAAGAAGAAGGAAGAGCAACGGCCAACGCAAAAGAAGAAGAAGAGAGGTCAAGGCAGAAAACCAAAGAAGAAGAAGAACAAGGAGCTCTGAAGAAAGAAGAACATCACCAACGGAAGAACAGCAGGAAGAAGAAGAAGAGCACCACCATTGCAAGAGAAGAATATCACCTGAACAGAGAGAAAGAAGGAGATCTAAAGAAAGAGAGAAAGAAGAGCACCCCCCTCTGCAGAACAAAGAGAACAACAAATTCTCTCTCTCTCTTTATTTTTGTAAAAGAAACATGTATATCTCTAGAATACAACTTGCTCCCTGAGTTCGACCTCGGGAACTCTTTTATTTTTCCGAGTAAAAAAATTTATATTTGAAATGTTGGTAATAACCGGCTTTACTACAACGTTATAACAAACCCGGTGAAAAAACCCGCGTTTCAGTATGCATGAATTACCCTAACTTATGCTATGTTCTAGCCTAATTTAGGTCAATTAAGACCTATGATTGCTGTGTGATGGTCGACTTTTCGCTTAGCGTTATAGTATTTAAGTGGTGGAAAAATCGACTAATAAAAAATAATGAAATTAACCATTCGTAGAAGAGCGGGTCGTATCCACAGAGAGGCAATGATGTAATCAATACTTTAATTATTTAATGTTAGTTCAGATAGTGCGAAATCCCTTTTCAAATTAGACTTAAAATGTGAAGGAAAGTAGATTTGCAATAACCTAAAAAGTTAAGGGTGTAAGTGTAGTTTTCCCTCACAGAAATCCTCAATAAATTTAGGATGAATTAGTGCAATTTTCATGTGATGTGTACTAAAGACAATTAGTACTTAAATCAAGTCCAAAATCAATCTTTAAACTAGCCAATATTAATACCATGCAATTAGAAAGAACTGTGAGTGCTTGAATGCAATTCTGCCACAATATAATAATAATAATAAAAAATGAAATTGATGGCAATGGCATTGAATGTAATTTCTAATTTCAACAAAAACATAGCATTTGCTCTCTCTCTTCCTTGTGAGAAAGAGAGGGCGCCGCGAGGGTCGATGCAAGGTTTAAGAGGACGGCGAGGTCGAGAGCTTTCCGACGGTGGCAGCGGCAGCGACGGAGGTGGCTGGAGGTGAAGAATGTCGGTCTGCTGGAGGGTGGCTGCTACTGTGGCTGCTCGAGCGGGCACGCGCACGCAGTTGTGTGTGGGTAGGGAGCGCCTGCAAGTGGCGTGGAGGTGCGCAGGGTGGAGTCGTAGCGCCTGCGGGTGCTTGAAGGCAGAGAGGTAGGCGCTGGAAGGAGGAAGTGCGGGTTGATGGTGCAATGCAGCAGGGGGCGCTGGTGCGGGCAGTTGGTGAAGGCACGCTGGAGGAGAGGCGCGGGTTGGTGCGTGAGCGCCTGCTGTGGCGTGGGGTTGCAGGGAGGTGATGGGCGCGCGGGTGAGATCTTCCTGCAGCAGGAGGCGCTGGTGATGGCGCGCGGTTAGGAACGTCTGCAGTGAGGCGCGGGATATGGCGTGCGAGCGCCTGCTTGAGAGGTTGGGGCATGCTGGAGGAGAGGAGCGCTTGTGTGCGAGTGCCTGCTGTGGCTGGATGAGAGAGCACGCTGTAGGGCAGGTGCGGTGGAAGCAAGGATGGCTGGAGATGAGGGGCGCGCTGGTGCGCGTGGACAGAGAGGGTGCGGCGTCTGATTTGCAGGGGGCTGGAGAGGGCAGTTGGTGAGCGGTGCTTGTGGCAGGAAGAGGCGCATGGGCGGAGGCGTGCGCACTGGTGAAGGTTTTTCCCCGCAAGGGGGAAGAGGACACAGTGCACGATGCTGGATCACAGGGTTAGCCTTTTCCACGGTGAAGCAGTTCCCCTCAAGGGGGAAAGATGATCCTTTTTTGTGCATGCCGCCTCTTCTCTTTTTAAGTCCTCTCTCTCCCTCCGTGCGTCAATCCAGGGATTTGCAAATCCCTTTCTATTTTTGGCCGGTGATCGTTGGAGAAGATTACCCCAATGTCCGGCGGGGGAGGGGGGAAATAGCTGTGGCAGCTGTTTGGGGAAATTATCCCCCCACCCTTGTTCTTTCTGGGTTCTATTACCTGCATAAAAATAACAAAATAATTAAGTTATAGAATGTTATACACTCAAATTATAAGGCATACAAATATTCTATAACTTAATTGCCATTATTAACACACCTAAACTATACGATTAAATAGACTTAGGCTTAATATTAGTCCATTTTAATGGATTCATCAAATACCCCCATGCCTAAGATTTACTAGTCCCTAGCAAAAATGAATAATAGAAGTAATCAGAAGACTTCTTCTTTTCTTATTTCAAAACTTTAGAAATCCAGACAAATGTGAAGTGCTGATAAACTAGGTAACAGATCCAAGTGAAAGAGCCGATTCGCATTGGGAGTTCATACATCACCCTTAGCAAAAATTTCTGTTGAGATAGGTAACCACTTCCTTCGGGGATAAAGCAGACGATAATTTGTAATTTGACCCCGTCGTTTGGCTTAGGTAGAAGATATCAAATTGAATGGATTTGTATTTGGTGGCACACACTCAACTGGTGCTACATATAGTCTAGTACTGCAGACTCTAGCTCTCTAGATTATTAGACAAGTCAACTCTGAGAGAGGCTACACAACTGTACTCTCTTGATGTTCCTGGGCACTCCCTCTTCGTTTTCTTTCTTTCTGAGATCACAAATCTTGCTAGATTTAGAAACTGTACTCACTATTTGGTGGCCTCACATGGCATCTACACTTCAATTAAAGTCCTAATAACTCTACAACTAAGTTAGAGTCCTCAACCAGTATTCAGGCGATCAGAAATACTAGAAGGTAGGTATGGGTCATATTTGGTGGAACGCGATAGGTGTTTGTTGCCTCAGAAATAGTGTTACATCATACACTTGGACTTTTTTTTTTCTTTTCTTTTAATATAACTTTTTTTTTTCTTCTTTTTCTTCTTTCTATTTCTTCTTTTTCTACTTCTTTTCTCTTTTCTTCTCTTCTTTATATATATATATGTGTATATATATATATTTTTTCTTGTTTTTGTTTCTTTTTCAATCAACACAACACGATACGGACTTTTATTTACGAGGCATTATTAGGGATGATGATGGTCAAAAGGAAGTTGTGTGGCTTATTTGGTGGAAGTGCCTATTCTCGGCACCGGGAAGGAATGGATAGGACAGGCGTATTTCTGACCTTTGACACTATTACCCTCCTTCAGCTGAGAACTCTATGAAGGACGGTCGTAACCATCCACCATAGTTATAGCTTTATTATGACTCAATCTTTGTGTATCTGCCTTATTTGGTGACTCTCAGGAATTCACTCAAAGTACGTACCAAGGAACAGAGAGTGAAAACTACACCTAACTCTGAAGTATCATCATCTAATTATCCAAAACTTAAGAGTCATTGTACTAGACTTAGCGCACCAGTAATCTCTCTACTTTCTTCTCACAAATATGAGGTAGATCTATTAGAAGATAGTATGCCTGACTCCCTATGAATTTTCCAAGGGTTCAGTAGACTTATAAATGCTCATTGGTTCTCCTCAAGGATCCATTACCAAATCTATGTGCACGTGAAATAAATGCACTGGATTCTAAACTTAAGAAATAATTCCAGAAGAAGAACCTCAAATAACAAAGGTATTTTTCTAGGGACTAACTCAATCAGCTCAAGAAAAGAGAATTTTTTTTTTTTATATGCTAACCTAAATGCATGAATGCACCTAAAATGCACTCCCCCATGCCTAAATCCTACAATGTCCCCATTGTAAAATTAAAACAGGAGGAGAAAGGAAAGAAATCACCTGACGCAGTTTGCTGGGTTGCTTCCCAACAAGCGCTGCATTTTCTGTCAGCAGCCAGACTTATAAGGAACCTGTAAGTATGATTCCAAACAAACAAAGTTTGGCCCTAAAAATATGCGTAATAGTGCAGGCCTAGAAAACAGGTAACCACGGATGTTGGCGAGCTGATGATGCAATGTAATTCCAAATGCTCGCCAAAAGATATGAAAGCGAAAAACCTCGTTGGCTACCTTGGGTGGTTTGGGGATAATAAATGGAATATGAAAAGGGACCTCCTGAAACGGAATAAGTGGAGGATAACAAGGGTCCTCCAAAGCAAGACGGGTTTTAAAAGATATAATCATTATTAATTCAAACCCTTGAATGGCGAGGGTAAAAGTACAAGCATCAATCCATACTCGCCATTCTACCCTAGGATGTACTGGCCTAATATATTCTCCAGAAAGAATGTACATAAGCAGAGATCTGAGCCAAGGATCGGTTAGGGTGTATAAGGGTTGTTTGTAATGTTGGAAGGTAATGGTTAAGTCCAATGAGGGCTTAGTAGGTGTTAGGTCCAATTCCAACAATGATTCGAATTGTGTACAGTCCCTAACAGTAGTAGACAACTTCAAGTTATCCTGCCTAGTATTAATAATCGAAGTCGTATTTGAATCAAGGGTAGACTCCAAATTACAACCTTTTGATGGCAGGGTCAAGATGTAAGAATCATTATCATTCAGCTCATCCCCAGATTCGTTTGGTTCAGTCAAATATTTATCTGGGTTTATCTGTGATTCCTTAGGAGTTGGATTAGTATCCTCAATTATTTCTAAGGGAGGATCAGTTTTAATATTTTGGAGGAAGCCTATATCATTGAATTCGTCATTCTTCTCGGGGTATAAATCCTCAATTGACATGTTTTGTTCTCGAGAATCTCCCATAAACTTCTCATTATTTTGTTTGTCCTCCTCTAATATCAACTCCTATTTTGATGGAGGATGACTCTCAAAAGAAAGTAGGAATCCGGATTTAATCATATTATTTCTATCCTCTGGAGCTAAATCCTCAAATGATAAATAATTCTCCTGTGATTCACTCCAAATTTTCAGTCCAGGTTCCTCTGTTGGGGCATCCTCATCCTCTGAATTAGACTCTTCATATCCCTGAGACCAGAATTGATCATCCTCCATTCCCTTAGGGTCACCTTCATTAGGTACATTTGAATCCTCAGGATATTGAATGATAGGTGTTGATTCCTTAAGTGGAGGGTCAGGAGTAGGCTCACTAAGAGTAGAATGGGATTCCACCAAATAATCAAGAGGAGAAGTGATAGGAACAATAATCTTCTCTTGCTTTTGACTCTAATATAGTTCAGGGGGATAATCACTATGATTGTTGTCCTCTAGTGGCCGCGTCTCATTGGGAGTCTAAGTGATCGCTACATGAAATTGGATCCCTATTGTCATTAAGTACCTCAGAATTATTTTCATGATCATGATCAGATGTGTAGGGATCAGGATTATTGGGAACCGTATAGCTAAGTTGTCTTATTTCTTCATTTAATTGTTGACTATTCCTCAACATCTCTCCCATTGATTCCATTATTTCCTTTTGTTGTTTTTGCATTTCTATCATAAAAGAGGAGAGGCTACTATTATCAGGTTAGGGAGGATAGTTAATTTCAGGCTCTAGTTGCCTAGGGGTATCGGTCCAACCTCGATATGGAAAATCATGAAGGGTGGGAGGGTTGGGTGTTTGCATGGAAGTAGGGATTTCAGGATTGGAGAATCCCGCTCCTAGGCTCTGCTCAAAAGTGGTAGTTATCAAGCCAGTACTCCCAGGGTAAGAATGAGAATGATCCCATGAATTATCAATGTACCCATCAAAGGATGGATACGCTCGAAGCATGGGATCCTGATTAAAAGATGGGAAGTATTGACTCTGATAATCTGAATGATAGGAGTAAGAATAATCCATTTCTTTAAGCAAAACAATTTTAACTCTCTTAGGCTTTAGCAAAATTCAGCAGAAAACTTCCTAGAGAGTTCTAATGTCAAAGCAAACGCAAATTCAACAGGATTTGTTTTTAGTAGATTGTAAGTCTTGGAGTTATATGTTTAGTTGGTGGCCAAACAAGTTTTGCAAAAATTACGCTTCCTAGGCCAACCTTCGCTAGTGCCTATAACATACTCGCAAGGGATGGAAGTCTTGAATCGAGCCCACACATGAGGAACTGAAGTAACTTGGTGGATAGGCTTGTTGATTTCCGACTAACTTCCCTTGTGGTGTAAAAGAGGAGAGGTAGAAATTTATCTAGTGTCCTTATGTGAGGTGCACAGTGTCTCAAGTGTGCAAGCATACGATCGTGTTTTGATTTTTTTGAAATTCCGCAAACAGGATCCTTTTGCACACAATTTTTAGTCACAGATTTTAAAGTCCAACCTCTTAACAGTCCCAATTTTTTTAAAGTGACCACTGAATTAATTTGATTCAAGCAATTTAGTGGTCTTAGATTTAGGTTCAATGCATATGCATGACAAATAATTAATGCTTAAGAGAAGACGTACCTTACTCCAGCTTTCTTCGTGCAGTAATGAATGCAGTGCAATAAAAAATAAACTAGATGCTGCTCATTCAGTCCTAGATGATCGTCCTATAGATATGTAGCTTCTAGCAGGCAGTTCGATTATTTTTTTTTTATAATAATAACAAATACACCTAATCTAACTAACTAACAAACATGCGGTTCAAAAAATCCTAGAATCTAAATAAACAGGAACACGCTCCCAGAAATACGCTCCCGCATACAAGAGTGATAAGAAATGAAATGGCACTGGGAACATGTTCCCAAAAAAAAAAAAACCCAACAAGGGTCTAAAAGACAATAATTTAAATTCTAATGTCTATTTAACTAAATCTAACTAAAACCTACTGCCTAAATCAGAAATAGGCTTCTCCGTAAGCCTATGTGCGTGGGATCAAGGCCCACATGCTCCTGTTGCCATCCTCCAGGTGGTGTCAAGGTCCACCAGAAAGATCGTCTCCGCTGTATGCGCCCGTCGCATTCGCCGCGTGTTTTTGCACAGAAGAAAATCCATAGTTAATAATTCAGAAAAGCTTTCAAAATAGCATAAAAATAACATAAAATTCCTGAAAAATTAATAAGCATTTTTCCTCCCCGGCAACGGTGCCATTTTGAAAGAGCGATCTCCGTTTTCGTTTAAAACTTTATCATAAAATGATGTATCGTTGTATTTAATCGCGTGGTAGAAAATCGCTTTTCAAAAATATTTTAATTGTCAGAATCTAACCACGAATAGTTAGGTCATCTCCACAGGGAGGAATTAGCCTATTTAATTTAATAAATAGTGTCACGTTTGTTCAGGAAACTCGATAGATATGCATCTACTTCGTACTTTTCTTTTTCTCACATAAATTTGCAATATAGATAATTAATCAAGAAGATTAGGGTGCATATACAAAATTACCACAATATAATATTCTAAATAATGACCTTGGTAATAACAAACAATGTTAATGTTAATCTCCTAACTAATAATACTATAATTAATATCTCAGATTGTATGTCATTCAGAAGGAGAAATCAATTATATGTAATTTTGAATTAAGCAAGGGGTGTCCACCTAAATTGTGCAGCAATACATTAATTCAGAAAGTAAATGAATAGTAACTTGACTATGGCATTTTCTGTAAATTTTAATGGTGGAGAAAACAAAGCATTTGCTCTCTCTCCTCGCGAAAGAGAGAGAGCACCGGCGGGGCAGTTGTGATGCTCAGGAGGACAGCGAGGACGGGGGCTCTCCGATGGTGGCAACGGCATCGACAGCGACGGCCGGAGGCGGCCGGCAGGCAGAGGAGATGAGGACCGGCGAAGGTTGCTGCAGTGGCGCGGGTCTGCTCGTTCGGGCGCGGCGGTCTGCAGTTAGCGCCTGTGGGCGCGGGTGAGCGGTGTCGTGCCTGCTGATGGCTGTACGGGCGCTGTGGCCTGCAGATGGGTGAAGTGGCCACTGCAGGTGTGGTGCGCGGGCGAGTGGTGCCGCGCTTGCTGATGGCCTTGCGGGCGCTGTAGCCTGTAGATGGGCGAAGTGGTTGGGAGCGCTTGTGCGTTTGCGGGCGCCTGCAGGGAGGTGCGCCTGTAGTTGGACGGAGGTAGGCGCGCGGGCGGGGTGGCGTGAATGCCTGCAGCAGGGGGCGCTGGATGGCTTGGTGTGCTGGAAAGGCAGAAGCGGTGTGGGCACTGGTGGTCTGCAGAGAGGAGAAATGCTGCGGTGGAGAACCTGCAGATGGGCGTGCGCTTGCGGGGTGGGGCGCTGGCTGGAAGATGCAGTTGAAAGGAGGATGCAACTGGAGATGGGTGTGCGGAGAAGGAATAGGGTGCGCGCTGATCCACAGTGCATGCTGGGGTAGTTCCCCACAAGGGGGAAGATGAAGATTCACCCTATCCTCGGAGGACGCCGCTTCTTTTTGAACCCCCACTCTCCTCCTTTTCCTTCGGCCGCAAGTATCTCCAACTACTCGCGACGATTGTGAGTGGTTGGAACGGTAGATAAGTACGGTCGGTTCCTTCATCAGACGTCTATATGGAGCATCAGACGTCTTAAAAATATAATGCCGCGGTTTGTAATTAATAATTCCAGACGTCCAATCCAAGTCGCAGACGTCTTATATAAGTAAAAATTAACTCCTGATCTTGCACCTAACCTACATTATCAAATCAATTATATTATCATAAAGTATGCTATTAAATGTAAAAATTGACGCATAAAATTAAATGCAGGTCAAGGTGAATTGCCATATAACTCCTAATTATTTAACAACTAAGAACAAATGATTAAATAGTACTTAAGCTAAATAATAGTTCACAAAAGTGGACTTATCACTGTGCAATCAGTGCCCCTCCCTCGGAGTCCAGGTCTTCAATCGATTCACCAAGCTGACCAAAGTGTCGAGATGATGCGTTGTGAGCGTGCGGTGGAGGGGTCTCAGTCATTGGATTTGCATCCAACGCCTGAGATTGCTTGTTGGATGGCCTTTAGAAGGACGCCGAGCAACCTTGGCCACTCCACATGATGCTTAGACTTAAAGTCTTTTCAAATCTGAGGGCGGGTTGATAAGTCATGTACTTATCACCCCAATTTATTGGTCAAATTAGAATAAAATTACTTGGTGACGACTCAAGACTAAGTTCACATTCGAGTAGACACCCAGGATAATTAAGTCTGAAGACTTGAAGAGTCTAAGTATTCATGTCCCAAAGTACCAATCCTTAAAGTTCACAACTCCTAATGCCTAAGTTCTCTTCTCCATTTTTTTTTTAAATAACAGGAAATTACTGTTACAGGTTGACAAAATGATTATTTCACAAAATATTCACCCCCCATGCTTAGCTAATGCAATGTTCTCATTGTAAAGATAAAAGCATACAAGATGGCAAAATTGGAAGAATAACACTTGATTTCTGTGAGATTCTGGTTAGCTCCAAATTGTCGTTACACATGCTGAGTTTAATGCCTTCAACTAGGCAATGTTCTCAATAAAAAATAACTAACATTGAGGCTGCAATAACATAGTTTTTGGGCCCCTAGATATGGGTCTTGGAGAGTGAAAATGGGCTTGCTAAAGAGATGATCAGTGAAAGTGGCAAGCTAGTGGTGTAGGGAGAGCCCAAATGGTCTCAAATAGGAGTTTTGTTGATTTAGTACAGAGGAGTGGGTGGATATTGAAATTGTGCAATGGCTTGGTGAACAAGGATGGTGAGGGTTTTATGATGTGTTGGGTGTTTGTGGGTACTCTAGAATACCTAACGTTTCAAGAGTTTCTCCCCAAAGTTCAATTTCATCCTCACAATCAGGGCGCTTAATCCAACCATCCTGATCCTCATGATTCCCACCCAAAAATTGAACCTCAAACTTTAAAAATTCAGGATGAGGACATTGTTTGGTTTTAACTTGATCATGTGAATCATCCAACAAATTTCCAATTTCATGAATATCTTCCTCATCCCGAGTTGCCACCGTTGGTTGTATGTCTTCATTGTCCTCAATTATCCTTGCAACCGTGCCATTTTCTTCCTGAGTTTGGGTTGAGTTAGCCATTAAAAGGTTGTCTAAGGTATGCATGGCCATTACCTCCTCTATTTTGCGAAGCTCCTCCATCAAACCACACTTAATTTTATCCTTCTTTGAGACCTCAAAAATATTAAATCGATTTATTTTATTCCTAGAGGCCATTTCTATATTTCCCGATTCACAATCAATCCTTGCCTAGGCGGTAGCCAAGAAAGGTCTTCCCAAAATAATCAGGGTGTGGTTGAGCTGTTTTGGTGCTTCCATGTCTAGGACCATGAAATAAGCAAGGTAATGTAAATCATTAACCTTGACTAAAACATTCTCCAAAAGACCGCTTGGTTTTGTAATGGATCTATTGGCTAACTGTAAGGTTATGTTAGTGTGTTTCAGGTAGCCTAGACACAGTTCCATATGTAGTGAGGTGGGGATCACATTAACGGAAGCACCCAAGTCGAGGAGGGTCCGGTCAGAAGTAATGTTTCCTATTGTGCAGGAAATCAGCGGGGCTCCCAGGTCCTACTTGTTAGGGGGTAGCTTGTTCAAGATCAGTGTGATTGTGTTATCAGACAAGGCTACTCTCCTATTGCTTTCAGATTCCGCTCTAAGCTTTTCTTTATATGAATTCAAAAACCTTTGGCCTAGGTGGGGATTGATCCAATAGCTACAAGGAGTAAAATGATTGTCAATTTGAAAGCCTGAAGTAAGGACATCCTTTCCTCCAATTTCTCCTCTAACTTTTTCTATTTGCCCAGACAACAACAACATGCTCCCAAATCAGGCTTTGATGTTTTGTTGATCACATTTTTAGTTTGGAGTCTAGAATTCTTACTACGGGGCCTGATGGTGTTGACATGGGGTTGAATGGGTCCCTTGTGTCTACTACCACTCCTCAAGATGATGGTATTTGTAGTGGAAAAATGTTGTTGGTTAGTGCCTTGGGGAGGGTTGGGAAAAACAGGAGGCTCTCGGTAGATTATGAGGGGAACTTGGTTCGCTCCGGGAGGGGCTAGGGTAGCCTGATAGATAACATGAGCTTGACCATGTAGCTCCCCACCATTACTAAACCCTTGAGGCCCGGCACCTTGGTTTTGTACATTCCTTGCATTTGGTACAGGTTGTGATGGTAGAGATTTGGACTATTGGTTGTTTGCACTAAGTCCGGAATGCAAGGTGTCCAGTGAAGTTTTCATTTGATGCATGAGCTGGACATTGACCTTTGCATTTCTACCATCTTCAAGTTTAAATCAGCCTGCCCAGCAGGTTGTTGAGCATTCCACATGGATTGATTAACCTGATTTGGGGGCAACTGAGTATATACATGACCCTGACCCATTGGTTTTTGCTGTACATAATTGTTGGGTCAATATTGGGTCTACTGCCCCAGATCTTTCCAGGAGAACTTAGGGTGATTTTTCCAACCAGGATTGTAGGAATTTGAGTAAGGGTTGGACCTAAAATTCTCTTGTATAGCATGAACATCCTCATAAGATGAGAATGAAGAAGGATCAGAAAAGTTGGGATCAAAGGCTATAGTTTGGAACCCATAAGGTTCCGAGAAGAGCTGGCCCGAAGGTCAAGCCAACTCCAACTGGTTCACAAACTCCCATCCCGTAGGAGATTGCGAAGAATGGAATTCCAAGCCTTGGGATTGAGTTGATCTAGAAAAATTAGAGTTTTCGGACATCCAGTCTTCCATTCGTTTAGCAACCAGATCCACCTTATCTAATTTATTGCAGATCAATTCCATATCAAATGTATGAGAATCTTGGACCTCATTGGCATTTGATCTAGTTTGTTTGGATCGGTTGAAGGTTTCCATGGAGGCGTGGTTTAAAGAGTTTTCGCTCATTTCCTCAAACAAATCATACGCACTATCTACATCTTTGTTGACAAAATTGCTACCGCAAGAAGCATCCTCATGATTACGGAGTTGTTCATTCAACCCATGATAAAAAATCTGCACAAGTTGCCATTTAGGCACCTTATGGTGTGGACACTTCCGCAACAGATCCTGGAATTGCTCCCAGGCCTCGTGAAACAGTTCCCCAGGCCACTTGGCAAAAGTGGTAATTGCCCGTTGCAATGCATTGGTTCACCCAATTGGGAAGAATTTCTTCAGGAAGGCCAATTTCAAAGCTGTCTAGGTAGCAATCAGTCTTCCAATGGTATGATACTAATGTGCGATCTTATCCCTGAGTGAATGGGGGAAAAGCCTCATGAGCATATATTCTTCATCCACATTCCACGATTTGGTGGTCTGAACTAGAGTAATCAAGTGCTCCAAATGTTTGAATGGGTCGTCCGAGCCAGCCTGCGAAAGTGTTTAATTAAACTCAAAACCTAGGGCTTGATCTCAACATCACTGGCGGGGATCACAATGTCGGGACGATCCTCGTAATTCGAAGGATCAAAGAAATCCTTCAAGGGCCAAGCGTCCAGACCATTCATTCATTGGAACCATTGCTGCATCTGCTGCAATTGGTCCAACAGCTTCTGAATAAGCTCCTCTTGGTTTAGGGGCAGGGGAGGTGGTTGTTGAATAGCCATGGGATTTGCTTGGCTATAACTGAACCTCCACCTCCAGGAATGGTCTATAGGTCCTTCCAAGTGAGGGTTCAATGACCTCCTTCCAAGCATACACTGGAAGGAAGTCGGAAGGATGGGAAAAAGGAGTCCTACAGCACAAAAAAATGCAAACCTATCCTTAGATTGGGTAGCCTAAGGACATATGTCTCAGGAATAAGCTCTGACCACACAACGAATTTGGTGCTGTCCTTACTCCTGAAGGTGGCAAATTGGGCCAACGAAGTAGGGGAGCGTGTCCCGAAGGCCGCTAATTATGCCAAACTCCTACTTAAGTCGTTTGACTATCAAGCCTCCCAAGTTAGCACCTTATGGAGTAAACAGACGTCACTAATTCAAAGCCTGTTCAAGAGAGTACCATGAAATGGACCTGTGAATCCTAGGGCCAATGTCTACTCAATTTTAGTTAGGCTTGGGATGGTAGTGCTTTCAGAATGTGATGGGCCCTTAATGAATCATTTGAGAATGTGTGTATGTGCACAACCAAAAAGTTTGTAAGCAAGATTATTGAGGATGAAGTGAGTTTTAAGTTTCAGATCTTGCTTAGTAGCTTTTAGGATTCAAGTATTAGGCATATTCAATCAAATGTTCGAGAGGCAAACCAAGTTTGAAAGCACGTGTTGAAGTATTTTCCTTTATAGACCAAGAAAATATGGGGTGCCTAGCTTGACCTAACTATTGAATTCTTTGGGGCAGCTACAGGATGAATTTCTTTTTAGATTAGGTGGTGCGACCCAAACGATTCAATCAATTGGCCCAGATGCACTACTGATTAAGGTACACAAAAGGTGATTAACCTAGTCTAATTTCTACTACGTTATGTGTTGATTTGTATGTGTACTGATTCCACAGGTTGGAATCCCAGTTGAGTAGATAAAATCACAAAAGGTTATGTGCCTCAAATGTGGGTATATGTAGTGTGTTTGTTGATTTGTCCCAAAATCAGAAGGTAATTTTTTTTTTGTTTTTTTATATGCGGGGGTGAGATGAGTGTAAGTGGCAAACAAGACAAACAGATTCTATCTGAGGGTTTATGCAAACACCTAAGTAGATTAGGTCTTGGTTATTGATGTGGCGAAAGTGAAACCAGTGGGGAGGAATGTGGGGGCACTTACAAACCACTCTACCTGCACCTTACTTCGATCTACAGTATTTGGATCTCCTTGCTAGGGTACCTGTAAGACAATAAATCACAGGCAAGCATGGTTAGTAATAAGTAAATGCAAAGAAACATGGAAAAGAAGAAAGCAAATTCCGTTGCCTCCCTGACAACGACGCCAAAATGATCAATGTGTTTCGGCGAATGGAAAGTTGGAGTTAGGAGAAACCCATCGCTATAGTCGCAAAACACATTATCAAATATATTTTTTTTACCGAAACTCTGAGGGAGTCTCAGGTCGAACACAGGGAGGCGTCGTTTTGTTTTTGTTGAAATCTGCACTTCGTGTTGTTTCTTTTTGGTATTTTAGGGTTTTGTTATTTTTTTGTGTTCTTGTAATAAGGAGACAAGCAAGATAACTTAACAAAGTGGAAAGAACAAATTTGATGTATCACAATGTGATGCAAATGTTAATTACAATATGCTAAGAAAATATAAAAGAGATAAGGGTGAGATGAAATCTCCCGAATTGCCTGTTCGGCGAGACGACAATTCTTGGTGGCAGCTTGGACGGAGGAGGTGAGAAGCTGGACGACTAGGATGAGATGCCAGAGGATGCCGGGTAGAGGAATGCTTCACCAAGGCGTGGAATGGGGATGAGGAGGTGGAGGTGATCTTCTACCAGAATGGAGGTGGGAGGACAACTCCAAGGCTTCCTATGCAGGTGATGAGATGGAGGAGGAATATTTGCTGGGGTATAGGAGCACTACACTAGTAGGCCTTTGGAGCTTGAGAATGAGCTCTAGGGGAACTTTGAGGGGCTTTTAGAGCTTTGGAGTAGGTAGGAATAGCATTGGTAGAGATGCCCAGGAAAGGGAGGTGTGTAGGTCTTTATATAGTGGATGGGAGGTGACTAAAAATAGACAAAGGGTAATTAGTGACCTCTAGGACGTCATTGTAAGTCCAGCACAAGCGTCGCTATACCCACCTCATGCCCTCTCACTCGCGAGCTGCGCTGGCCCTCCATCACACATGCGGATCACGCTTGTTTGCACTGCTTGTGCGTGCGGCTGGTGCGCGCTGGCGTACGCGCAGCTAGTGCTCATTGTCATGCACTGGCATGCGCATGGGAGCACCAAATTAGTTAATTAGGGGGGCTCTACAGGTCTCGAACCCGTGCCCCTCCCTTGGAGGTCAGGTCTTCAACCGATGCGCGAAGTTGACTGAAGTGTCGAGATGATGCATTGTGGGTGCACGGTGGAGGAGGGCTCTCAGTCATTGGATTTGCATCCAACGGCTGAGATTGCTTGTTGGATGGCCTTTGGAAGGATGTTGGGCAACCTTGGGCACTCTAGATGGTGCCACATTGCACCATCTGGACTGTCCACCTTTCCTTGCTTGCAGGGGATGATACGGTGCTAGGATCGAGGTAATTTCCAG
Source organism: Thalassia testudinum (assembly GCA_037157565.1). NCBI lineage: Eukaryota > Viridiplantae > Streptophyta > Magnoliopsida > Alismatales > Hydrocharitaceae > Thalassia > Thalassia testudinum. The sequence continues at coordinate 63,217,769 of JAZHRO010000025.1, read as the reverse complement.
GCTGTCGGATTGCGATCGTCGCTTCGGATCCATCTGTACTGTCGGATTCTTCATTCGAAGCTCGTAAGGATGTCGCATTGCCTCCTGCCATAAAATGTTAGAATTACTATACAACATGCACAAATTATCCTAAATGCAATCTAATGCATGTTATGCACTATTTATACTTATGGAATGCACTGCTAGGATTAGGAACTATCATAAATAAGAATTTTATCATGAATTCATGCATGTTTATTAATCAACATGGGCCATCTCAAGAAGTCATCAATGCCCAGATGATGAAAACAATGCAGGAAATGCAAAGCAAAATGTCAGAAGTAACCTAAGCTTTCACAAATCTACATAATCAAATTGGGGTTACTCCAACTCAAAGACATGAAAGACATTTACCTTCCCAACCCATGCCAACCCCAATAATCAGAGGAACCATTATAAAGGCAGAAATCAAACTCAAAACCTCCATAACCAGACTCTTATTAACCCTATACCTTAGCAGCCATCAGGTTTTCCACAACAATAGGCCCCCCCATCTCCTCCAAGTAATAATCCAATTGCACATGCAGTTACATTAAGGAGTGGGAAAACCACCACTGATCCTAGGCCTCCACAACAACTTGATGAAGCCCACATTCCTATGCAAATTTACTCTCATCACCCCACTCAAGAAGAAAAAGACCCACCAAAATCACAAGATTCAAATCCTATCCCTTACCCTCAAGCATTGCAATCCAAACCCTGTAAGAAAAAGAAATTAGAGCCCTCTCACCAAGATGTTATGGGCTTATTTGGGCAAGTTGAGATTAACATCCCCTTTTTAGATGCCATCAAGTACATCCTTGCCTATGCTAAATTCTTGAAAGAGATGTGTACCCCAAAGTGGCAGGCTAAGAATCTAGGAAGAGTGGTCCTTTCTGAGATAGTAAGCTCAGTTGTACAGAGCAAGCTGCCTCGCAAGAGAAAGGACCGAGCTGCACCACTCCTTTCGGTTGTCATAAATGACACCACTTTTGATCGTGCCCTTCTTGACTTAGGTGCCCCTATTAATCTCATCCCCACGGTCTTATTCGTGCAATTCCAATTCGGTGAATTAAAACCTATTGAGGTTTAATTACAATTGGTAGATTGATCTACCATTAAATCACAGGGAGTTATCGAGGATATTAGGTTCGGAATTGTCTATTTCCGGTTATTTTTTGGTCCTTGACATAGAGGTACTTGAAAGACTCAAAGATGCCCCTCTCATCCTTGGAAGACCTTTTCTGTCCACCACAAAAGCTAATATCAATTGTCATTTCCGAAAAATGGGTATAAGTTACGGTGACCAGACTATCTCATTAGATATTTTCAAAGATTCCAGGAGGTCCCTTGATCATGAATTTTTTAGGCCTCTGATGATGAAATGGAAGCAGTACTTGAGGAATCTATGATGATTAACTCTTTCTCTGCTTTGATCACCATTGAACCCGATTTCTCTGATTCAGATTCTGATAATGGGGTCCAAGACATTTCAGATCAACTAGGGTTTGACTTTTTCTCTTCTAATCTTCCTGATTTATCACTAACTTCACCTACCCTTCATCACACAGATTTCTCTCCCACTCCCTTTCCATTGGACCTACCACCCGACCCACATGAGTTTGTTTTTCATCACGAACTCAAACCATGGTTAGACTCGGGTCATCCTTCCATTTTTCCATCCAATTTTGATCCCCATATTTTTACCACTCATCTTTTAGGGGATCCTGAGGAAGATACATTACATGAGGGCATTCAAGTGTCCAATTTTCTACATGACTGTCTATCTTCTGTGCATTAGTTCACGCCTGGCTGAATGGCGTTAAAGATAGCACTGGATGGGAGGTAACCCATCATTTTTACTGCTTTCCTTTTATCTTTCTTTTCCCAGGGTTTGCCCATCCTGAACCCAACTGCTTTTCAATATGATTTCGTTTCCCTCCTAATGATTGAAGACATTGTATATCATAAGCATGGAGGGTTGTTTTTAAATTTTGACAATTGATTCAGGATTTTCAAAACCTAAAAATATACATTTTTTTCTTTTGCATGCATCTTCATAATAGAAAAATCATAAAACTCCTTGAGGAAAACTTTTGAAGATCAGGACTAAGTTTAAAGAATCATTTCAAGGTACAAAGGTATTTAATCTTTAACAAACTAGGGAGTAGCATGCAGATCTGATTGCTAGTATTTCTAGGTCTATTTTTAGACTAGATCAAGTATCCTTCTCTAAATTCCACCTGAACTCTTCTTGTGACTTGGAAATTACCTGGCTTAGTTTCTGACCCAAAAACTTGCGCTCTTGCAAAATTCTTGTGTCAAAATTCACACACAGCCAACACCTAAAAATAAATTAGAAAAGGTAGAAAAGCCCCATGTTTTGTCTTTGTGAAATCTGAAGCAGATGATTGGTTTGAGTTCTCACCGTCGAGAAGGAGGAAAATGCCCCCTTTAAGGATGCGATGTCAACATGTTACCACCTTGACGCTACACTATATCTATATTTCATATCTTTAGATGAAGCATTAAGGTGCATTTTGCGGCTCAAGTGTCCTGGACGGTGCTCTACACATAGCGTCAGAGTAAGAGCTTGAGTTTGCTTAGAGCACCCCTTTACAATGCATTGTGTTTTGGGGTTGCGAACTTCTAGGTGGTGTCTTGGACAATACTATCTCGAAGTGTTGGCACTAGAGCCCCCTCCAGGATTGGTAACGGTAATGATGATTGATTGCGCAGCAATCATAGGTCTTAATTGACTTAAATTAGGCTAGGACTTAGCATAAGTTTGGGTAGTTCATGCATGCATAAGCATTATTTGCATCTTTACTGCTTTCTTTTAGCTATGCATAAAATAATGCTATAATGTACTGATTAGGTGCATTATGTCAATTGTAGGTAATAAGTTAATCAGAAGCTAGATCTGAAGCTGGATCTAAAGCTGGATCTGAAGAATAAAGAATAACTGGTGTTGTAATAGAGCTGGAGCGGAAGACCTAGATTAGATGTAGTAGATAATAATGTAAGGGAATTAAGGTATGCTATTCTATTAAGTAGGAATAAAGCAATAAATTGTGAAGAACTTAGGTCCATCCTAGTCCTAGGATAGCCTAGAAGCTTCCCCAAGCCTTATCCACCCTTAGATTAGGTCACCGCACCCTAGGAAACCTTTAAACCCTAATTCCAGCTTCTATCTGGACGTCCAGATGAGTTATAGGATGTTTAGAACCCTTAGTCAACTCCCGCACAGCTTAAACCCACTTCTATAGTGTTATTGGATGTCTAGACACTTGGTCGACGTCCAATTTTTGCAGAATACCCAAGACAGAACCTAGAAACCTTCCTGACTCTGATTAGACGTCCAGACTTGAAGTCTGGACTTCTGATTTTTCACTATAAGTCTTCTGACACTTTTATTGGACATCTGGAACTGCTCTCCAGTTCCTGTTTTGGAATTCAAGCCTTGATCTTGAGTTCTTAGCTCCCTAAACCCAATTCCAACCCCTTAGGAACCTAAATTAAGGCACCCTAACTCTAGTACACCATCTTTAAACCTTCCCAAGAACCTAATTAGGTTCTGATTAAGCCCAATTGACTTAAATTATAGTCAATCTCATCAGCCTATTCAATTGGACTCATAGAGTCCAATTGAGCTCAGATCTCAACCCATACAAGTCCAATTGGACTCAGTAAGAGTCTAATTGACCTAAGCCCAACCTAATTAAGTTATTTCACTCTCAATTAGGTTCACACTCATTCAATTAAACTTGTGTTAAGTTTAATTGCATTTCCCCCTTAGCAATTAGACTTTGCAACCCTAATTTAGGACCTACACCAACCCAAACCCCTTAGGACCTAACCTAGATCACTTAGCCACATAGGGCATGGCTACACACACACACACACACACCCATTCACGCACTCCCACACCACCTAGAGTGTTCTAGGTTCTTCCAAAGGTGGCGCCACTCTTGGTTGCTAAAATTAGCAACCGAGAGACATTTAAATTGTAGATCCACAATTGGTGGATCTAAAAACCACCTCCTCTCTCCTTGGTCGGCCACTCTTGGAGCTCTCTCTAGAGAGTTCCACACTTCTCTAGAGAGTCTCCCTTAGGCCTATAAAAAGACCTAAGGGGTGGCCATTTGCACCCATTCACTCTTGGCTTCCATTTTGCTTAGCTACATTCCACCTCCACTCCACCTTCACGAGTTGCTTCACCATGGCCACCACCATCTCCACGCCAAGATGTTGGATCACCTCTTCAACCTCTCTCTAAGGGTCGACCTAAGCACCATTGGCCGCCCCTCCTCCTCTCAACCAACTCAAAGGCCATCGGAGCCCACCTCCGAATGCCCTTATTTCTGCTAGATTAGTAGCTTAGTTCTTCATAGTTTACATGCTTTATTTACTGCTTAGTAGTGTAGCTCTTTATTCTCCCCCAATGATGCATGCATGATCCCCCCTTAGATTCATGTATGTGATCGTTTTCTTCTAGCTAGATTTGTGTTTCCAAGCATTCCTCTATAAGCTTTCCACGAGTTCCATGTTGCAAACACCATGATGAATGATGAGAACCTCATCATGAGCCATAACTAGCTCATTTTGACCCAATACAAAGGATAAAAGCTCCTACATAACTCAAGGAAAGGCTTAACTCAGAGAATTCTGAGTTTAAGGAGAAAACAAGTCATAAGGGGTAAAAATGCAATTTTACCAGTATAATCTGCATACAGGGTAATTCAGGATCCAAACATAGGTCAAAGAAACCTAATAAGAATAAAAGTGGGATGAGATGATCTGACAAGGGCTACAGCAATTCCAAGGAACTAAGTGATAATCTGTAACCCTAAAACAACCCACTTCAATTCACGAGGTTCGAGGCAAAGTAAAAATAGAATAAACCCTCTAAAATTCATAGAAAAATAATCTCTAGGGTTTAGAACCTTCAATTTGGCCTTCAGAACTCATTTTGACCTACATTGAGAACCATGCCCAATTAATAACTTAATTTGGGTTTTTGCATAAATGACCGGTCAAACAAGGTTTAATATAGAAATGAAATTCACCATCAGATTCCTTAGGTCCTAATTAATCATGTATAAAAACTTGAGCCTAAGAAGAAACCTCCTTGACCGACTTTACACTTTGGTCCTCATATATTTACTTTTTGGCCCTCAACTTTTGAACCGTCGCATTTTGGCCCCTAACTCTCCTTCGTTCTTTGCATTCAGGTCCCCCTGCAAAACCGGCCAGCACCATGCTCCGGCGACCTTGCGCGGAGCATGGCGCCGCGCAGGGTGAGGGGGAAAGCCTGGCAAGTAAACCGGGGGTGCCCTGCGTTGTCAGCCGTCGCAGGGACACCCCCCTGGTCGCTGTAGCCCACCATACCGGCCGTGCGAACGCACGGACGGTATGGGTTTTCGTCTCCGGCCATCATCCGGCGAGGGAGACACGTCGTCTCCCTCCGCCTCCCTCCCTGTTTTGATCCCTATAAATACCCCCCGTTGCTCCACCGACCGGGGCAGCTCAGATCTGACGGAGAAAACCCCCAACTTTCCTCTCTTCTCTCTCCGGCAGACGCTCACCAGCTCCGGCGGTTGCTCCCCCTCCTCCTCTTCGCTCTGCCGCAATACCAGCAGCAGAGACTTCCTCCCCTGCTCTTCCCGCGCCACGCCGCACCCAGCTGGCGCCTCTCCGGCTCTCTGCTCGCCGCCGCCCCTTTCCCTGAGCATCTTCTTCTCCGGCGACAGTCGATACGACTGTCGCCCTACTGCTCCCCCTTCGTCCCTGCAAGTAAGTTAGAACTACTTCCCTTCCTCTCCTCTTTCTTTCCCCGGTTTCAATTTGTTCAATTAAGCCCTCGACCGACCCTGACCATCGTCACCCCCTTCATCTCCGGCCACCCTCCGGCGAGATGTTCCCATCGCTCCACAGCCTCACACACCTCGCCGACCCTCACCGAACCTCCGCCTCATCACACTGAGCACCCCCCACCCCTCCACTGCCACTCCACACCTCCGTAACGCTCCCCCGAACAAACCCATTCCTCCGGTTGCAGTCCAACCTAGGGCTACCGCCAGACACCACCTTGCGGCTTGCCGCGCAGCTCCACACCTTCGCCGTGCCACGGCGAAGGTTCCCCAGTGGTTTGATCAGGCCGAGAGGCCATATTCGTGTCCGACAGGTTTTGAGGTTCGACCGCCATTAACGCACATTGAAGCAGCTTCTCCCGCGCTCCAGGCTTGAGGACTCCAGGTCTCCAGCTGCTGCGGATTACGGGGAGTCTTGCGAAGGCAGCCAGCCAGCAACCTACGCAAATCGAAGCCGCAGCTGCAGAAGCTAGGCCGCGGTCTCCCAGCAGGCGCACGCGAGGAGAGGTCTCCGTTTAGTCCCACATCGGTAAGCCTCACAACCTTTTCACTGTTTAAATTGATTTTGTGCATTAGCCTTACTGCCTCAGCACACGGGGTGAGGTCCCCTTCACCCGCCCGGTTACCCGGTCTCGTCCGCGCTCACGCCCCGCGGACCTGACCCGACCCGACTTAGACTGACCTGCACTCCTCGCCCACCACGCACGCCGGTGGGCCTGGACCCGGGCGCGACCCGAACCCGATTACCCGGCAGCTCTGGGAGAGCTTTCCCAAGAGTGGTTTCAGAGAGAGAGAGACGCGGGGGGAGAGGGTAGAGTAGGTTTTGTCCTCTGACGTAAGCTCTGAAGTGTGCAGGCACAGGTGAAGAAGAAGAACCGCGGAAGAAGAAGGAAGCTGAGGGAGACACTGTAGCAACAGGCAGTTTAAGTCGTCTGATTTGGAAATCAGACGACGTCCTGAAGGGAAAAGAAGAAAGAAGGAGGGGCGACGTCCTGACTGAAAGAAGAAAAACAAAGAAGAAAGAAGAGGATCTGAAGAAAGACAGAAGAAAAAGGAAGAGCAGGAACAGCTGGAAGAAGAAGAAGAGCATCACCACTGCAGAAGAAGAACATCACCTCTGCAGACAAAGAAGAAGAAGATCTGAGACGAGGAGAAAACAAAGAGAAAAGAAGACAACAAATTCTTTCTCTCTCTCTTTCTTTATTTCTGTAAAAGAAACATGTATATCTCTAGAATACAACTTGCTCCCTGAGTTCGACCTCGGGAACTCTTTTATTTTCCGAGTAAAAAATTTTATATTTGAAATGTTGGCAATAACTGGCTATACTACAACGCTATAACAATAAAACCCGGTTGCCCACAGCGTTTCAATGAATCAATGAAAGATCTTTTTCTATATATATATATATCTATGTGTTGAGAATCACCATGAGTTTATTGCAATATATTTTGTGTGATTAAAGTTGCCTGCTTTTAATTATTATCTGTTGCAACTAGCATGTTGGTACTTGAAAATATCGAGGATCTAACTATTAACGCATTTTCCGTAAACAACCATCACATAACGAGAATCGTGCGTACTGAAACTCACACTTTCACATTTGTCATCTATCTAACACATGCGCATGTAATTAGGGTTCATAATGAAAGTGGTTGAACATTGATCTGACAATTAGAAATCGACATGCAATTTTAAGCAAGTAGAGCGAGTGAGATCGATTTCAAATCTGCATTTCCATAAATGCCTCCTAGAGACAAATGATCGGGACTCAAGTCTCATTATCCTTATAAATTATTTTTGTTGATCGTATTTCGCAACTATACTATAAATTATTTTTGTTGATCGTATTTCGCAACTATACTACGACGTATTCTGATCAAATACGCACTATACGATTTTCAACAATGATCCCAACACACCTATTGTAGGATTAAGCTAGGTGTAAGCATGGGGGAGAAAAAAAGAAAAAAGAGTTTCAAAAAAAATATGACCTTATAAATATCCTTATAAATGTTGGCATTCACAAAGCACCGACATAAGGTTTTAAACGATTATGCAAGTTGCAAGTTAAATGCAAGATGATTTTGGGTCATTTAAATTAACAAGGAGTTAACTTGTGAATTTTTGAAAGATACATCGATCCCAATTCTTCTAACTCTTTGACCCAAAGACGAATCCTGATGTTTTATCTTTAACAAATCCTGTACCTTTCATGTTTTCAATCAACCAAGTTCCCATAATCTTTTTCTCCTTAAAAGTAAAAAAATTAGTCTTTACTAAAAATTCGTTTTGCGAAAAATGTTTGCTAAGAGACTAGCAAAAGATAAGCATGGGGGTGTGATAAAAGCTAGTTTATCATTATTCTTATACCCTAAAATAGATCTCGCTCTTACGATTTTAACTCCGCAAACCAATTTTCAGGCTGCATTTAGGAAATTACTTAGTATAGGTATGCATTACATTTTATTGTCTTTTTGATACATTTACTTGACTGTCAAGGAAAGATAGAAAGTTAGATCTTGCATACCTTGGCACTCAGGAAGGCAGAAGATGAAGAAGAAGCTCCTATAAGCTAGAACCCAGCTCATTCTAGCTGAATCAACTCATCTTTAGCTCCATTCAGCTCATCTCAGCTAAATGGTAGCTCAAGCTAGTTCACCTCAGCTGGATGGTAGCTCAAACTAGCTTAAGTAAGTTGATCCCAGCTCCATTCCAACTCCTCCAACTCATAATAGTTCACTGGAAGCTTAACTTGACTAGAGCTAGCTACTGCCATCAACTAGCTACACCTAATCAGTTGAAGATGACCTCAACCAGCTCAGGCTAGCTCAAGTCTAGCTCCCGAAGACTTAACTTAGCTCAACTTGGTTGAGCTGAGCTACTTGACATGAGCTAGTTAATCCAGCTAACTAGGTAATCTCCGGGAAGACCAGACCTAGCTCACCTCAGCTCATATCAGCAAGCTAAGCCAGCTAAGATAGCTCCTTGTAGTTCTCTTTAGCAGCCACCAACTCTAATGTAGCTTAAGATAGCTCCCTCCATCTCCTCACCTCATAAACCTTAGCTCCTTCTACCACTCTACCCTACTCTCTACTAGCCAAGCTAGCTCAGCTTAGCTAGCCACCTACTTGGCATCCCTACATAACCCTAAAATCCACCTACCTAAGCTCCACCACACAACCCTACTTAGCTCCACCTAAGCTACTCCTATGCCTACCTATTTTTGGCACCAACAAGAGACAACCATTCACACCACTACCACCTCCAAAGGACACCATAAAGTTGGCGCTAACAAGCCTATAACTACCCCATTTTGGTGCCAACTTCTTCCCTCCAAAAACCCCTAAAATCCAACCCTACACATATCCCCTGAAGCTATCTTAACCCTCCACATAACCCTCCTTTTAGAACCTACCTAGGTTGGCGCCAAAATGGAGGCAACCTTCCAAAGTTGGTGCCACTTTTAGGCACCCCTTAGCCACCATAACTACCCCCTAGCAACCATTAGGTTGGCGCCAAATACCCTCCACCTTAGGATCCCTTAACTACCCATCAAACCTAATCCTAGCCCTACACCTAAGCCTACGCCAACCAACCCCATCCTACTCTACATATATCCCACATAATCACCATCTTATTATCATCTTCTCCCTTACTGTTTGGTTCCACCCATAACCATCTACATCTCATGTTAAGGAAGAAGAAGAAGAGAAGAAGATCAAGGGGGCAACCTACCCGCCACCTTGTTGGCTTCTTCCTCTCCTTCTCCCTTGTGCCACACCAAGGAGGAGATCTTCAACTTGAAGGGACAAGTAGGTAGAGGAGGAACCTTAAGGTGGTTGATGCCCACCTTGAGGAGAGATCTTGGAGGAGGACTACATTGAGAAGAAGCTAAGGAAACCCATTGACATGTTTTCCAACCATGCTACGAATTTGCAAGCACATTGACGTGTTTTCTCACGCATGTTTCAAGGCGATTCACATTCATTCTAAGCTCTCGAATCGGTAATAACAATTATATATTGTTGAGAGGCTTAGGTTCTTGTTATAAGATTTATTTTTCTATTTTACGTCTGCATTTCATTTGTTCTTGAGAATTGCTCGTTGGGTTGTAATAAACCCATTTTCTTGTAATTGGGTTGAGGCAACCCATGAATTACCTCGATTAGTAAATTGGTTCTCTCAGAGTTGAGAGAAATGGGTTAAAAACCCTAAGTTGGGAGGCTTAGGTAGTGCAGTACCTAAGTTAGGGGAACCACTATACATCTTGTGTCCTTTGTGGTTTGAATTAATTGTGCAAATCTTTCTTGTTATTACTAGCATTGTGCTTGAGTGTTTGTGCGCATAGCCAATTGTAGATATTCCACATTTTAGATTCTATCAAGTGGTATCAGAGCCTGGTTGCAAGAAGACATAACAACTCGACTTGCGATGGCATCATTCTCAAGGCACACCAAAGGATAGTCTTCTACCCATCCTCCCTATTTCGATGGGACGGACTTCGAGTATTTGAAGAGGAGGATGCAAGTCTTCTGTAAAGCAATGGACGAGGAGTCTTGGATTCTCATTCAAGAGAAGTACACAGATCTGAAGCTGTAGGAAGGCATAGCTTCGACGGCGGATCAAAAGAAGATCGTGGGTAACGCAAAGGCATTAAATGCACTTTATTGTGCATTATCAAGGGAGGAGTACAACCGAATTTTGGCATGCGAGTCCACATATGAAATTTGGAACTCTATCAAGGTCACCTATGAAGGCACTCACAAGGTAAAAGAAACCCGTATTTCTATTCTAATTGAAGAATATGAGTGTTTCAGGATGACGAAAGGAGAGTCAATCAAAGATATGTACACGAGGTTTGGAGAGATCGTGAACCCCATGACCAATCTAGGAGTCAAGCTGAAGGAGGAGCAGCTTGTGAGGAAGATCTTGAGATCCCATACAAGTGATTGGTCTCCAAAGACCACAGCGATCTAAGAGGTGAAGGATCTATCCACTCTCCCCTTGGATGATCTGATTGGAAGCCTCATGGAGTATGAGGACCAATTGGAGAACATGAAGAAGAGTCAGAAGAAGATGTCTAGCAAAAAGCTTTTAGTGAAATTAAGGAGGACTCAAACTCAACAACCTCGGAATCCAAAGATGAAGAGATGGAGATACTTATGAGGAAGTTTCAGAGATTTCTTCAAAAGCAAGGTAAGCAAATCAATAAAGTTTTAACTAATGTTATTTGTTATGAGTGCAAGAAAAAGGGGCACTTGAGAAAGGATTGCCCTATGAACAAGAAGAAAGAAGACAAAAGAAAAGACACAAAAGAAGTCAATAAGAAGAAGGGAGCTTTAAGATCAACATGGGATGATAGTGACTCCGACATGCACACCGATTCTAGCTAATCGGATGATGATGAGATCGCTCATCTATGTTTGGCAGCAACTATGGAAGATACAGACAATGAGGTAAACTCTCATTTTTCTTTTGAAGAATTATTAGAAGCTTAGGATGAACTATATCATAAGGCTAGGGTATTTAAAAAGGAAAATAAGGTTTTAAAGAATAATTATCAAACATTAGAAATAGATAAATCATGTTTAGAAATGGAATTAGAAATGTCAGAAGAGACTAATAATTAGTTGCATGCAAAGATATTAGAACTAGAAGATATTTATGAGCACTTTGAAGAGACTTTCAATAATCTTAAAACAACAACTAAGCTAAACATTGAATTTTGTAATTCATTAAAATCAAAATTTCAAAGTAAAAAGAATATACAAAATAAATCACATGCACCTAGGCATGCATGGATGTATCAAAAGGCTACAAATCCTAAGAATTATACATCTAATACTAAAAAGGTCTATAAATATCAGGATTTGAAAGGTGCTAACTCTAAAGGACCCACAAGAAAATGGGACATAGAAAGAATATTTGTTTTCCAGGAGTAGATCAAAGTAATCAATAGGTGTTCAGGGCACATAACAGGACACTTCAACCTTTCTATAGGTTGAATGATGACCAAGAATGTTGGATGAGAGATGCTTGGTATCCAAAAGCTCCATTTTACCATTGGTAAATTTTATGGTATGATATTTCTTCATTTTTTGTGATTGACAAAAAGGGGGAGAAAACTAAAGGGCAAATAGTAATATTTTTAGGGGGAGCAAATATTTAGTGAGAGGATTTAATTGAAAGTTTTTCCTTCATATAACATTGCTAAAAATTATTTTATCGATTTGTAAGATAGTTTTGTCAACACTAAAAAGGGGGAGATTGTTGGAACCATGTTCCACATCTTGTTTTGGTGTTAAAAAAATTATTACGAATTAATGTTTGCCATTGGGTGTTTTTCAGATTTAGGTGAAGATGCAAGGCAAACAGGAAATAATGAAGGCATGATGATGAGAAAAAGATCATGACAAGGAGGAGGTAAGATGACAAGGAAGAGTCAAGGAGGAGAAGATCTTCTTTGACCTTTAGTTTCTCTAGTTTAGATTTTATATTTGAAGATTGCAAATGCCTCTTAACAAAGAATCATAACTTAGATCATAAAATCAATTTGAGATAAATTAGGATTTATATTGCGAACATTTTCAAAGTACGTAATGGATAAAAACACTTCAAACATGTACTTGTAAGCAAGTACCGGTACTGTTCATCAGTACTGGTATTTGCAAGGCACAGGTTTGAGAATTCGTCTCAAACTGTGAACAACAAGTACCGGTACCAACCATGAGTACCGGTACATGTTGGCCATAGGTTGAAGTCTTAATTATGGCTTGAACCTTACAAGTATTGATACCCATGATGAGTATCGGTACAGGTAGGTTACTGCGCTCAAGGAATTTCAAACCTGTGAGTCACAGTTACCGGTACCAATGATGAGTACCGGTGCCAAGACTCATGTACTGGTGGCAGTGAGTCGCTAGTACCGGTACAAGTACTTTAGTACCGGTACCAGCTAGCCGTTGGCCCAAAATAAAACTGCTGAAATATTAATTCTGATAATGTGAACATTGGGAATTAAATCCCAATGTCTAGTAGACGAGTATCCTAGGTCCTAAACTCTATAAAATGATCCTAGGACTCTTTGTTTGTACTCAAGATATACAAGAGACATAAGAGAAGATTCTAGAACATATAATTCATATTTTCCGCCACATATCCAAGAGAAGAAATTGTGTTTGCTTCTTTCCAATTGTGCTATGAATTTGCAAACACATTGACGTGTTTTCTCACGCATGTTTCAAGGAGATTCACATTCATTCTAAGCTCTCGAATTGGTAACATCATTTATATATTGTTGAGAGGCTTAGGTTCTTGTTATAAGATTTATTTTTCTGTCTTACGTCTGCATTTCATTTGTTCTTGAGATTTGCTCGTTGGGTTGTAACAAACCCATTTTCTTGTAATTGGGTTGAGGTAACCCATGAATTACCTTGATTAGTAAATTGATTCTCTCAGAGTTGAGAGAAACGGGTTAAAAATCCTAAGCTGGGAGGCTTAGGTAGTGGAGTACCCAAGTTAGGGGAACCACTATACATCTTGTGTCCTTTGTGGTTTGAATTGATTGTGCAAATCTTTCTTGTTATTATCGACATTTTTCCTGAGTGTTTATGCACATAGCCAATTGTAGATATTCCACATTTTAGATCCTATCAAGTGGTATCAGAGTCCGGTGGCAAAAAGACGTAACAACTCGACTTGCGATGACATCATTCTCAAGGCACACCGAAGGACAATCTTCTACTCGTTCTCCCTTTTACGTTGGGACGGACTTCAGGTATTGGAGGAGGAGGATGCAAGTCTTCCTCAAAGCAATGCACGAGGAGTCTTGGATTCTCATTCAAGAGAAGTACATGGATCCAGAGCCGCAGGAAGGCATAGCTTCGATGGCGGATCAAAAGAAGGTCGTGGGGAACGCAAAGGCAATGAATGCACTTTATTGTGCACTATCAAGGGAGGAGTTCAACCGAATTTCGGCATGCGAATCCACATATGAAATTTGAAACTCTCTCGAGGTCACCTACGAAGGCATTCACAAGGTAAAAGAAACTCGTATTTCTATTCTAACTGAAGAATATGAGTGTTTCAGGATGACGAAAGGAGAGTCAATCAAAGATATGTACACGAGGTTTGGAGAGATCGTGAACCCCATGAAGAATCTAGGAGTTAAGCAGAAGGAGGAGCAGCTTGTGAGGAAGATCTTGAGATCCCATACAAGCGATTGGTCTCCAAAGACCACAGCGATCCAAGAGGTGAAGGATCTATCCACTCTCCCCTTGGATGATCTGATTGGAAGCATCATGGCGTATGAGGTCCAATTGGAGAAGATGAAGAAGAGTCAAAAGAAGATGTCTAGCAAAAGGAAGAATATTGCTTTTAGAGCAATTAAGGAGGACTCGGACTCAACAACCTCGAAATCTGAAGATGAAGAGATGGAGATACAAGGAAGTTTCAGAGATTTCTTCAAAAGCAAGGTAAGCAAATCAATAAAGTTTTAACTAATGTTATTTGTTATGAGTGAAAGAAAAAGGGGCACTTGAGAAAGGATTGCCCTATGAACAAGAAGAAAGAAGAAAAAAGAAAAGACACAAAAGAAGTCAATAAGAAGAAGAAGGGAGCTTTAAGAGCAACATGGGATGATAGCGACTCCGACATGGACACCGATTCTAGCTAATCGGATGATGATGAGATCGATCATCTATGTTTGGCAGCAACTACGAAAGATACAGACAATGAGGTAAACCCTCATTTTTCTTTTGAAGAATTATTAGAAGCTTAGGATGAACTATATCATAAGGCTGGGGTATTTAAAAAGGAAAATAAGGTTTTAAAGAATAATTATCAAACATTAGAAATAGATAAATCATGTTTAGAAATGGAATTAGAAATGTCAGAAGAGACTAATAATCGGTTGCATACAAAGATATTAGAACTAGAAGATATTTATGAGCACTTTGAAGAGACTTTAAATAATCTTAAAACAACAACAAGGCTAAACACTGAATTTTGTAATTCATTAAAATCAAAATTTTAAAGTAAAAAGAATATACAAAATAAATCACATGCACCTAGGCATGCATGGATGTATCAAAAGGCTACAAATCCCAAGAATTATAGATCTAATACTAAAAAGGTCTATAAATATCATGATTTGAAAGGTTCTAACTCTAAAGGACCCACAAGAAAATGGATACCTAGAAAAGATATTTGTTTTGCAGGACTAGATCAAAGTAATCGATGGGTGTTCAAGGCACATAACGGAATGCTTCAACCTTTCTATATGTTGAATGAAGACCAAGAATGTTGGATGAGAGATGCTTGGTATCCAAAAGCTCCATTTTACCATTGGTAAATTTTATGGTATGATATTTCTTCATTTTTTGTGATTGACAAAAAGGGGGAGAAAACTAAAGGGCAAATAGTAATATTTTTAGGGGGAGCAAATATTTAGTGAGAGGATTTAATTAAAAGTTTTTCCTTCATATAACATTGCTAAAAATTATTTTATCTATTTACAAGATAGTTTTGGCAACTCCAAAAAGGGGGAGATTGTTGAAATCTTGTTCCACATATTATTTTGGTGTTAACAAAATTATTATGAATTAATGTTTGCCATTAAGTGTTTTTCAGATTTAGGTGAAGAAGCAAGGCAAACAGGAAATGATGGAGGCACGATGATGAGAAAAAGATCATGACAAGGAGGAGGCAAGATGACAAGGAAGAGTTGAGGAGGAGATCTTCTTTGACCTTTAGTCTATCTAGTTTTGATTTTATATTTATAGATTGTCTGTGCCTCTTAACAAAGAATCGTAACTTAGATCATAAAATCAACTAGAGATAAAATTAGAATTTATATTGCGAGCATGTCTAAAGTACGTATTGGATTAAAACACTTAAAACAAGTACCTATGAGCAAGTACCGGTATTGTTCATCAGTACTAGTATTTGCAAGGCACATGTTTGATAATTCATCTTAAACTGTGAACAACAAGTATCGGTACCAACCATGAGTATTGGTACATGTTGGCCACAGGTTGAAACCTTAATTATGGCCTAAACCTTACAAGTACAGGTACCTATGATGAGTACCGATACAGGTAGGTTACTGTTCCCAAGGAATTTTAAACCTGGGAGTCATAAGTACTAGTACCAATGATGAGTACCAGTACCAGGACTCATGTACTGGTGGCAATGAGCTGCTAGTACTGGTACGAGTACTTTAGCACCGGTACCAGCTAGCCGTTGGCCTAAAACAGAATGGCTGAAATATTAATTTTGATAATGTGAACGTTGGGAATTAATCCCAATGTCTAGTAGACGAGTATCCTAGGTCCTAAACTCTATAAAATGATCCTAGGACTCTTTGTTTGTATATAAGATAAACAAGAGACATAAGAGAAGATTCTAGAGCATATAATTCATATTTTTCACCACATATTCAAGCGAAGAAATTGTGTTTGCTGCTTTCCAATCGTGCTACGAATTTGCAAACACATTGACGTGTTTTCTCACGCATGTTTCAGGGTGATTCACATTCATTCTAAACTCTCGAATCAGTAACATCATTTATATATTGTTGAGAGGCTTAGGTTCTTGTTGTAAGATTTATTTTTCTATCTTACATATGTATTTCATTTGTTCTTGAGCGTTTGCTTGTTGGGTTGTAACAAACCCGTTTTCTTGTAATTGGGTTGAGGTAACCCATGAATTATCTCGATTAGTAAATTGATTCTCTTGGAGTTGAGAGAATCAGGTTAAAAACCCTAAGCTGGGAGGCTTAGGTAGTGGAGTGCCCAAGGGAGGGGAGCCACTATACATTTTGTGTCCTTTGTGGTTTGAATTGATTGTGCAAATCTTTATTATTATTACCGACGTTTTTCTTAAGTGTTTATGCACATAGCCAATTGTAGATATTCGACATTTTAGATCCTATCAATTGGTAGCAGAGCCCGGTTGCAAAAAGACGTAACAACTCGACTTGCGATGGCATCATTCTCAAGGCACACCAAAGGACAGTCTTCTACCTGTTCTCCCTATTACAATGGGACGAACTTCGGGCATTGGAAGAGGAGGATGCAAGTCTTCCTCAAAGCAATGGACGAGGAGTCTTGGATTCTCATTCAAGAGAAGTACACGGATCCGGAGCTGCAGGAAGGCATAGCTTAGACGGCGGATCAAAAGAAGGTCGTGGGTAATGCAAAGGCAATGAATGCACTTTATTGTGCACTATCAAGGGAGGAGTTCAACCGAATTTTGGCATGCAAGTCCACATATGAAATTTGGAACTCTCTCGAGGTCACCTACGAAGGCACTCACAAGGTAAAAGAAACCCGTATTTCTATTCTAACCGAAGAATATGAGTGTTTCAAGATGACGAAAGGAGAGTTAATCAAAGATATGTACACGAGGTTTGGAGAGATCATGAATCCCATGAAGAATCTAGGAGTCAAGTAGAAGGAGCAGCTTGTGAGGAAGATCTTGAGATCCCATACAAGCGATTGGTCTCCAAAGACCACAGCGATCCAAGAGGTGAAGGATCTATCCACTCTCCCCTTGGATGATCTGATTGGAAGCATCATGGAGTATGTTTATCGAGCTCGATTGTGTTTTAACAGTTAATTACGTCGTGGTATAGGTGATCAAGCGTCGTCAACAAATAAAGATTTTTATTACTTGAAAATCGGAGTATCCGAGGTCGAACACAGGGAGTAATCGGAATTTTTTACTAATCTCAAATGTAATTGGACACTCTAATTTACTCAAAACTTGAATTCAAATATGAATGTATGCGGTTAAAAAGTAATTATGACAAAAGAGTAAAATTGGACGTCTGATCCTGTGATCAGACGTCTTAAAAATGTTTTCCCTTTTTCTTTTGCTTTCTTTCTTCTACAGTCTTCACTTTGCCTTTCTTCTTCTTTCTCTGCAGTCTCTCTTCCTTCCTTCTCTTCTCTCTTATGCGAAGGCTTCTTCTTTGGTCTCTTCTCTTCTTCCTCTTTTTGTCTGCAGTTCTTCTTCTTGCCTTGATCTTCTTCCTACCTTTGCTTCTTTTCTCTTCTGTCTCTTCTCTTCAGCCTTTCTTCTCCTTCTTCTCTTCTCTTTTCTGCTAAGGCTTCTTCTTCCTTGGTCTCTTCTCTTCTTCCTGCCTTTGCTTCTTTTCTCTTCTGTCTTCTTCTTCTTTTTATCTATAGTCCTTCTTTCTTCCTTCTCTTCTCTGCCTCGCTCAGCCTCGTCTTCTTCCTTCTCTTCTCTTCTTCAACGCTTAGCCTGCCTTCACAGAGAGCAAAAACCTACCCTGTCCCTCTACCCGCATGTCTCTCTCTCTCTGCAATTCACTCAAAGGACGCTCTCCCAGAGCCGTGGGTAATCGGGTCGGATTTCACACTCGGGACCAGGCGCACCGGCGTGAGGGTGATGCGCGAGGAGTGCTCAGAATGGGTTGAGTCGGAGCCCGCCAGATCCGCGAGGTGAAACCGCGGACGAGGTGAGCGCTAGGTGAGGGACCTCACCCCTGTGCGTTCGGAGGCAAAGAGCTAATAACACAAAATCACTTTGTACCTCTTCAGCCGCTTGTAACTTCACGATGTGGGACTAAAGTCCCGCCTTCTTTCGCTCGCGCCCGCAGAAGACTCTTCGTGCAATTGCCAAGGCTGAGGGCTTTGTTGCGCTCCTTGCTGGACCAGATGTCTTCGCACTGCTCGCCCGAGTCCGCTACACCTGAAGCCTGGAGCTACTTCAAAGCTGCTTCAACCGTCAATGGCGGTAGAGGCTGGAATACTGCCAAACACAAAACAAGCCTCTCGGCTTAATCAGACAAGCTGGGGACCTTCGTCATGGCACGGCGAAGGTCGTGCACGGTGCCGTAGGTCGTGGGATGGCCTAGGCATGCGTGCCTAGGTCGTCCTGTGATCGGAAGTGTGGGGGTGTTCGGGGGGCTGTTGTGGAGGCGTAGAGGGATGGTGGATGGGCGGCGAGTGTTCCTTGTGGTGAGGCGGAGCTTATGAGACTGTTGGCGAGGTGTGTGGAGGGGCGGAATGGTGGAGGCGACTCGCCGGAGGTCGGCCGGTGACGTGGAAGATGAGGGTGGTCAGGCGGTGTCGAGGGGCAATCAATTGAAATAAAATCGGGAAAAGAAAGAAGGGAGGTTGTGGAACAATTCTAACCTACTTACAGGGATGAAGGGGACGGAGAGGCGGACAGCAGTACCTGCTGTCGCCGGAGAAGAAGCTGCCCAGTGGAGGAAGACGGCGGCGAAGACGGGGCTGAGGCGACGTGCGCGGGTGTTGCGCGACGCGGAGGAGAATCAGGAAGATGACTCTGCCACTGGTTTTGTGGCAGAGCGAAGAGGGAGGGGAGGGGGGCTCGTCGGAGCTCGCTGGACCCTTGGTCGGAGAAGAAAGAGAAGAATTTGAGGTGGAAGTTTGGCCAAGTCAAGCTAAAAATGAGCGGCCGGGTTTGGGGGTTCTTTTATAGGCACTGGGCCGTACTTTCAGAGCGTGGAGGGCACGCCATTACCTCCGGCGGCTCGTCGGAGAAGGAAAGTGGGTGGATACCCAAATCCCTCATGTGTTCGCACGAGAGATTGGGTTCACACTAGGGATCGTGATTGGCCTTAGATGGAAGGGAATTCCTCAGAGAATCTCCCTTCCATTTCTGGGAGGGGATCTCTGAGGAATCAGAGAGTATTCCCTCTCCAATCCTCGCTGGAGAAGGAATCTGCCCTAACAATGGTGGAAGGACCTGGTTGCAAAGGTGGCGAGGAAATTAGGGGGCTCTTTGAGATGATTTCAAAAGGTAGGGACCAAATTGTGATTTGGGTGTACTAAATTGCAAAGTAGGTCAAGATGACCTCCCCTTAGGTCCAAATTTTGGTACAAACCTAATTTGGACCTAAGGAATCCAATGGTGAAGTTGGATTTTAGGTTTGACCTCGTTTGACTAGATATTTTGCGTAAAAACCCAAATTAGGTCAATTAATGAGCTAGGACCCTATTTTAGGTCAAACTAGGATCCAAAGGCCAAATTAAGTGTTCTAAGTCCTAGAGGATATTTTTCCATGAGTTTTAGAGGGTTCAATTGATTTTTATCTTGACCAAAACCTTGTTGATTTAAGCAGGTCTGTTTTAGGGTTACCAAATGTCATTTAATTCTTAAATTGCACATGAACCCATTTCTGATTGACTCAACCCACTTTTTATCTTATTTATACCATTTTACCTATGTTTTGCCTCTGAGAAATTCTGTTTATGCACTGCAATGGTAAAATTGCAGTTTTAACCTTTAATTCATGTTTTCTTCTCAGAGCACTTATTCCTTCATTTAGGCCTTCTTCTAGGTTATGTAGGAGCTTTTATCTCTTTATTGGGTCAAACTAAGATAGTTATGGCTCATGATGAGGTTCTCATCATACCCCCATGCCTAGCTTTTGCTAGTCCCTTAGCAAAATCAAGGTTTTAACTTTCGTTCTAGACCCAGAGTGTCTGTCAACAATCATGATAAGTGCTTCTCCTTTTCTTTTGTGGTTAGGTAGGAATGCCGACAATAGGCCTAGAGGTATTCAAGTACCAACCAAAATCCGGACCTGACCCGCTTTAGCCTCAGTCCTCCGCAAAGGTTTCTACGGCCCACAGAAACTAACCTAGGGTTTGTTGGACTCCGCGGTTAAAGCACCCATGCTTGAGACATTTTTAGCCTAAGTTTAGTTTGCAGTACGTTTTTGTAAGAGAGAGATATAAGATTTATTTGTTTGGAGAGCTTTTCTCTCTTTTTTCTTTTTATTTCTAGCTTCGGATTAGCTTCTCAACACGGTCTGTATCGGATTCCTCGTCCCCATCATCAATCCTCAAGGGTCCCTAGCTTTCGAGATTTCGAGATAATCCCGCCCATGGCAACCCCCAGAACCCTGGCTTTCGAGATTTCAAGATAATCCCGCCCATGGCATTCCGTGGCCGAATTCAGACCCTGGCGATCGACATTTCGTGATAATGCTGCCCATGGTATCTGAACCAACAGAGTGCTTACATGCCCCCAGTAGGATATTTAAATATCCTAAGAGACAAGCACCGAGGAGACGATATGTTGTTACGCATCTTCGAGGGGAATTTCTCGCCTCTCCGTGCTGGGAACTCGTCCAAATCAACTTGTGTTGATTGGCCGCTCCTAATCTAGGTGACTTTTTCAGAACATTAAACGCTTTTATGTTATTTGGATGTTTATGCGCACTGAACCAGACTGTGTGTGAATTTGGGGTGCTTAGGTTACCGAATCCCACAAACTGGAGGTCAGTTAACGAGGCCGAATACTTCCTAAGCCTTAGACCTAATACCTAAGCTTCGCATTTTCCTCAACCTCTTGAGGATTATCCAGATTTTAGCGGATACGTGAATTTTTAAGCTAAAGAATCTAGCCCAAGAGGCCTAAGACCAGCATTCCCGTTAATCTCTTGTATGTCTCCTTAGCACCTTTTCTTTTATTTCTTTTCTTGATCTGGTTTAGAACTTCAGTTAATTCCTTAATCTTTTACTAATGACTATTTCTTTTTCTTTTTCATTTTGTGCTCCTTTTAGTCATTTTACTCTTTTTCTCCTCCTTATGCTTATGTGGCTCACAAAATTTCCTCCCTCCCCCATTTTTTTGTTCTTTTTCATAATTTTTCAATTGTTTTGTGTTTTTGACATGCAAAAAATTTTGTGTGTGAGAATACTTCTGACTTTTTTCTTGGTTCTGTATGTATGCACTTTATCACCCCCCCATGCCTAAGTTTTGCAATGTCCTCATTGTAAACAGAGGGTGTGAAATAGTGTTGAGGTCAGGGACTTAGAACAGGATACATCGGGTGGGTGAATGGGTCGAAAATGAATGATGCGGATGATTTCAAGCTCTGGTACGTGTACCAGAGGTGGGATCAACTATTTAAGGCTGAACTCAAGGTGCAATGGATGTGGAGTACAGATGGATAATTAGATGGGTCTCTGTTTTTGGGATGACGGGTTGCCTCCCGTTGAGCGGTAAATTCAATGCCTTCAGCCGAGCAGAAAATGGGGTGGAGAGGGAGTGGTCAAATCAGCGGAATTTTATAAAACAAGCACCTTGATTAAGAGCCTGGTTGGTCCAACCAGGTGCTTGTTAAGATCAGTAAGCTGATGATGCAGCCCAAACCCAATGAGTCTGGTGGGTTGATAGATGTAGATCAACAAATGCGGAACCCACCATATGGAGTGAAGTTCTAATGGATATGGAAGTGAAAACTCGGGTTTAGGCTGAGTCGACTCAGCCTGGTCAGAGTAGGGTTCCGAAAAATAGTCAATGTAAGGTGTGGAATCCCTACAGGGGTGATCAAAGAATGATGGCTCCTGATTTTCGGTCTGATCAATGCTCGATACTCGGTATAGATATGGAGTTGAATCATCTGCAAACGGCTCAGTGAGAGGTGAATCGGAATAGAAATTGAGTCTGGTTGCGGGTCAGGGTAGGGAACGGGTTTTGATTGGTTCTGTATATGTGGAGCAGGTGGCTTCAAAGAAAATTGGCTTGTTATAATCAGGAAGTAGATTTTCTCCAATGTTATGGTCAGATTCAAAATCGTTGGAGAGTTTGCGAAAATCAAAATTTGAATGAGATTCAAGATCATGAGTTCCACCATAGAATAAATCATATGTTATAGATTCAGCAGCCTGACTGGGGTCTAGCCTAAATGTGAATTCTGAGCTTAAAAGGGTGTCCCTATTTGGTAGAGGCTCAGGTTCAAAGTTAGTAGGGTAGACCCAATCGAAACCCCGCTCGTCCAACTCCTCGGTTTCTATGTCGTAGATTGGCATGACTTCCGAAAAATTGATTAGTTCCTCTGAGGATGTTAGCAAGGGATATTCATCAAATCGAGGCCCAAAATCATATTCTTCATTAAAAGATTGATCTTCTTCATATGGGGCCTTGAAATCTTCAAAATAGGTTTCAGATCTAGGTTCTAGGCTTAGGATGTGGGTTGAATTACTAGAATCTAGGTCTGAATAACCTTCGAGGGTCACCATATCAGAATAAGGGACGGAATTTATACCCTCGGGAGGTTCAGCTCTACCTTCATTATTGTAGGAGTCTTGGGATTCTAAAATGGGCTCATCATTGTATTTTCCTGCATTTGGAGCTTCCCAACCTTTTTCAATATCAGGTACATTGTATTCTATCTGGGTTGGGAATCCACAACCATTTTGTGCCTCAAACCCGAGATCAGATTTATCCTCGATGTTGTCCCAAGATAGTTCCTCCTCTGTTTGTGGTATATACGGTTATTTCTGGTCAATAACTTATTTTACTAATCTCAGTATCTCTTCCCGTTTTTCAAGACTATCTTGGTGTTGCTTCCAAAGTCGAGGATTTCTCATACATTGAAGGTATTCACTATTGTGCAGTTTTTCTATCTCAATGTATCCAGTAATGAGCAAGTCACGGGTTGATCCTTCTGTGGCTTCTGTTAATAGTACTTGGGCACAAGTTATGATAAAGGTTGTGGTTGTTGCGACATCAACCTGAATGTTTCCTACTGGTGTTGAGCTTTCTTCATTTTCATAGAATTTCATGGCATCCTCAATCATTTTATCTCTCATGGATTTCTGATATTCAGGTTTCTTGAATGGTAGTCCTAAGTGGTTTGGCTGCATATTTGGATCAGGTGGTGGAATCTAGATGTAGAATCAGAGTTTGAATCAAGATGTAGAATCACGTTATGAAGCGATCAGATCTGAATAACGAGTCCCACTGAAAATGTGTGTGTGCTCTAAAGAGAAAAGATGAGGGACTGGAGGTGTTTTTGACCTAATCAAGACACCCAAAGATGTTTGGATGACTATGGAGGTTCGGGGCGGATGGACCTCTAGATCAGAAGATCGTCCACCTGAGAATTACCTAGGCAGCCAGAGAGGGAGAGTCCCGCAAAGACCCCTACACGGTAGAGCGTCCCCACGGGTTACAGGGTTTCCCCCACCCAACCTCTCTTGTCACTGAGATTCCAGGTAGACCAGAATGGGGACCTTGACCTCTTAAGTCTACCACTTTTATTTCAAAGGTGCTTTAGGGTTCTCACTTGAACTTTAGATGTTTTGATATTGTGACCTAATTTAGAGGTTGGTTGACCCAAGGGGTCAACTTCACCTGACCTGTCCTATAGATGGAAGAATGATTCTAGGTTTGGAGCCTAGAGATCACCCTGATTTGACTCCCAGGTTGTTAGGTCCAAAAATTTTAAGATTCAAGTGATTTTAGAGCTTCTTTTTTTCTTAGGGTTTGTCTTGTTTAGCTCTCTTCAATCAAGGTCTTGGGCGGCACACTGATGTGGGAGGGTATATTTCCTTTTATGCAGGCATGTGTGACTAGCACTTCAAGATCCTACTGTAGAAACCCTAATTTGGTTCTATTTCCAATCCTCTTTTTCTTTTTGAAAAGGTTCTCTTTGGACTTAAAAACAAGAAGTGTGTTGTCCGCCGAGATTAAGCATGATTTCAATTAGGCACATGAATTTGTGGGATAGAATCTAAAAAAAATCGCTCCAACTTCAAGAACATTTGAAAAAATTTTCGCAAAATTAGGAACCGTTTGCCTTAAAGATGGTGATTACTATATAAAGAAGGCAATTGATTCCTAAATTGATTTTCTTCCTTTTGTCTTTTCAGGATTAGGGGATGGTTTAAGGAAGAAATTACCTGCCCTGGAGTGGTTGACTTGTGGGAGGGATTTTCTCGTGAAATACCTACAAGATCAAAACAAAGCAAAGTAGGGCAAGTTAGTGTTCAATATGATAAAAAGAATGTAGAGACTAGTGATAAATTGCGCGTTGCTCCCCGGCAACGGTGCCATTATGTTTATCGCGCTTGATCATGTTTTAATAGTTAATTACGTCGTAGTATAGGTGATCAAGCGTCGTCAACAAATAAAGATTTTTATTACTTGAAAATCGGAGTATCCGAGGTCGAACACAGGGAGTAATCGGAATTTATTACTAATCTCAAATGTAATTGGACACTCTAATTTACTCAAAACTTGAATTCAAATATGAATGTATGCGGTTAAAAAGTAATTATGACAAAAGAGTAAAATTGGACGTCTGATCTTGTGATCAGACGTCTTAAAAATGTTTTCCCTTTTTCTTTTGCTTTCTTTCTTCTGCAGTCTTCACTTTGCCTTTCTTCTTCTTTCTCTGCAGTCTCTCTTCCTTCCTTCTCTTCTCTCTTATGCGAAGGCTTCTTCTTTGGTCTCTTCTCTTCTTCCTCTTTTTGTCTGCAGTTCTTCTTCTTGCCTTGATCTTCTTGCTACCTTTGCTTCTTTTCTCTTCTGTCTCTTCTCTTCAGCCTTTCTTCTCCTTCTTCTCTTCTCTTTTCTGCTAAGGCTTCTTCTTCCTTGGCCTCTTCTCTTCTTCTTGCCTTTGCTTCTTTTCTCTTCTGTCTTCTTCTTCTTTTTATCTGTAGTCCTTCTTTCTTCCTTCTCTTCTCTGCCTCGCTCAGCCTCGTCTTCTTCCTTCTCTTCTCTTCTTCAACGCTTAGCCTGCCTTCACAGAGAGCAAAAACCTACCTTGTCCCTCTACCCGCATGTCTCTCTCTCTCTGCAATTCACTCAAAGGACGCTCTCCCAGAGCCGCGGGTAATCGGGTCGGATTTCGCACCCGGGACCAGGTGCACTGGCGTGAGGGTGATGTGCGAGGAGTGCTCAGAATGGGTCGGGTCGGAGCCCGCCAGATCCGCGAGGTGAAACCGCGGACGAGGCGAGCGCTAGGTGAGGGACCTCACCCCTGTGCGTTCGGAGGCAAAGAGCTAATAACACAAAATCACTTTATAACTCTTCAGCTGCTTGTAACTTCATGATGTGGGACTAAAGTCCCGCCTTCTTTCGCTCGCGCCCGCAGAAGACTCTTCGTGCAATTGCCAAGGCTGCGGGCTTCACTGCGCTCCTTGCTGGACCAGATGTCTTCGCACTGCTCGCCTGAGTCCGCTACACCTGAAGCCTGGAGCTACTTCAAAGCTGCTTCAACCGTCAATGGCGGCAAAGGCTGGAATACTGCCAAACACAAAACAAGCCTCTAGACTTAATCAGACCAGCTGGGGACCTTCGCCGTGGCACGACGAAGGTCATGCACGGTGCCGCAGGTCGTGGGACGGCCTAGGCGTGCGTGCCTAGGTCGTCCTGTGACCGGAAGTGTGGGGGTGTTCGAGGGGCTGTTGTGGAGGCATAGAGGGATGATGGATGGGCGGAGAGTGTTCCTTGTGGTGAGGCGGAGCTTATGAGACGGTTGGCGAAGCGTGTGGAGGGGCGGAATGGTGGAGGCGACTCGCCGGAGGTCGGCCGGTGACGTAGAAGATGAGGGTGGTCAGGCGGTGTCGTGGGGCAATCAATTGAAATAAAATCGGGAAAAGAAAGAGGGGAGGTTGTGGAACAATTCTAACCTACTTACAGGGACGAAGGGGACGGAGAGGCGGACAGCAGTACCTGCTGTCACCGGAGAAGAAGCTGCCCAGTGGAGGAAGACGGCAGTGACGACGGGGCTGAGGCGACGTACGCGGGTGTTGCGCGACGCGGAGGAGAATCAGGAAGATGACTCTGCCACTGGTTTTGTGGTAGAGCGAAGAGGGAGGGGAGGGGGGCTCGTCGGAGCTCACTGGACCCTTGGCCGGAGAAGAAAGAGAAGAATTTGAGGTGGAAGTCCAGCCAAGTCAAGCTAAAAATGAGCGGCCGGGTTTGGGGGTTCTTTTATAGGCACTGGGTCGTGCTTTCAGAGCGTGGAGGGCACGCCATTACCTCCGACGGCTCACCGGAGAAGGAAAGTGGGTGGATACCCAAATCCCTCGTGCGTTTGCACGAGAGATTGGGTTCACACCAGGGATCGTGATTGGCCTTAGATGGAAGGGAATTCCTCAGAGAATCTCCCTTCCATTTCTGGGAGGGGATTTCTGAGGAATCAGAGAGTATTCCCTCTCTAATCCTCGTCGGAGAAGGAATCTGCCCTAACAATGGTGGAAGGACCTGGTTGCAAAGGTGGCGAGGAAATTAGGGGGCTCTTTGAGATGATTTCAAAAGGTAGGGACCAAATTGTGATTTGGGTGTACTAAATTGCAAAGTAGGTCAAGATGACCTCCCCTTAGGTCTAAATTTTGGTACAAACCTAATTTGGACCTAAGGAATCCAATGGTGAAGTTGGATTTTAGGTTTGACCTCGTTTGACTAGATATTTTGCGTAAAAACCCAAATTAGGTCAATTAATGAGCTAGGACCCTATTTTAGGTCAAACTAGGATCCAAAGGACAAATTAAGTGTTCTAAGTCCTAGAGGATATTTTTCCATGAGTTTTAGAGGGTTCAATTGATTTTTATCTTGACCAAAACCTTGTTGATTTAAGCAGGTCTGTTTTAGGGTTACCAAATGTCATTTAATTCTTAAATTGCACATGAACCCATTTCTGATTGACTCAACCCACTTTTTATCTTATTTATACCATTTGACCTATGTTTTGCCTCTGAGAAATTCTGTTTATGCACTGCAATGGTAAAATTGCAGTTTTAACCTTTAATTCATGTTTTCTTCTCAGAGCACTTATTCCTTCATTTAGGCCTTCTTCTAGGTTATGTAGGAGCTTTTATCTTCTTTATTGGGTCAAACTGAAGTAGTTATGGCTCATGATGAGGCTCTCATCAGCGTATGAGGTCCAATTGGAGAAGATGAAGAAGAGTCAAAAGAAGATGTCTTGCAAAAGGAAGAATATTGCTTTTAGAGCAATTAAGGAGGAGTCGGACTCAACAACCTCGGAATCCGAAGATGAAGAGATGGAGATACTTACAAGGAAGTTCCTTGTATCTCTGAAAAGGGGCACTTGAGAAAGGATTGCCCTATGAACTAGAAGAAAGAAGACAAAAGAAAAGACTCGAAAAAAGTCAAGAAGAAGAGTAGAGCTTTAAAAGCAACATGGGATGATAGTGACTCGGACATGGACACCGACTCCAGCGACCTAGATGACAACAAAATCGCTTGTCTATGTTTGGCAGCAACTACGGAGGATGCAGATAATGAGGTAAACCCTGATTTTTCTTTTGAAGAATTATTAGAAGCTTACGAAGAACTATGTCATAAAGCTAAGTTATTTAAAAAGGAAAATAAGGTTTTAAAGAATAATTATCAAACATTAGAAATAGATAAATCATGTTTAGAAATGGAATTAGAAATGTCAAAAGAGACTAACAATTAGTTGCATGCAAAGATATTAGAACTAGAAGATATTTATGAGCACTTTGAAGAGACATTAAATAATCTTAAAACAACAACTAGGCTAAACACTGAATTTTTTAATTCATTAAAATCAAAATTTTAAAGTAAAAATAATATACAAAATACATCACATGCACCTAGGCATGCATGGATGTTTCAAAAGGCTAAAAATCCCAAGAATTATACATCTTGCACTAAAATGGTCTATAAATCTCAGGATTTAAAATGTGCTAACTCTAAAGGACCCACAAGAAAATGGGTACATAGAAAGAATATTTGTTTTCCAGGAGTAGATCAAAGTAATCAATAGGTGTTCAGGGCACATAACAGGACACTTCAACCTTTCTATAGGTTGAATGATGACCAAGAATGTTGGATGAGAGATGCTTGGTATCCATAAGCTCCGTTTTACTATTGGTAAATTTTATGGTATGATATTTCTTCATTTTTTTGTGATTGACAAAAAGGGGGAGAAAAATAAAGGGCAAATAGTAATATTTTTAGGGGGAGCATATATTTAGGGGGAGGATTTAATTGAAAGTTTTTCCTTCATATAAGATTGCTAAAAATTATTTTATCGATTTGTAAGATAGTTTTGTCAACACTAAAAAGGGGGAGATTGTTGGAACCTTGTTCCACACTTGTTTTGGTGTTAACAAAGTTATTATGGATTAATGTTTGCCATTTGGTGTTTTTTAGATTTAGGTGAAGAAGCAAGGAAAATAGGAAATGATGGAGGCATGATGATGATCAAAAGATCATGACAAGGTGGAGGCAAGATGACAAAGAAGAGTCGAGGAGGAGAAGATCTTCTTCGACCTTTAGTTTCTCTAGTTTAGATTTTATATTTATAGATTGCATATGCCTCTTAACAAAGAATCATAACTTAGATCGTAAAATCAATTAGAGATAAATTAGGATTTATATTGAGAACATTTTCAAAGTACGTAATGGATTAAGACACTTAAAACAGGTACTTGTAAGCAAGTACCGGTATTGTTCATCAGTACTAGTATTTGCAAGGCATAGGTTTGAGAATTCGTCTCAAACTATGAACAATAAGTATCGGTACCAACCATGAGTACCGGTACATGTTGTCTATAGGTTGAAGCCTTAATTATGGCTTGAACCTTACAAGTACAAATACCCATGATGAGTATCGGTACAGGTAGGTTACTGTGCTCAAGGAATTTGAAACCTGTGAGTCACAGTTACCGGTACCAATGATGAGTATCGGTACCGGGACTCATGTATTGGTGGCAATGAGCTGCTAGTACCGGTACAAGTACTTTATTACCGGTACCAGCTAGCCGTTGGCCTAAAATAGAACGGCCGAAATATTAATTTTGATAATGTGAACATTGGGAATTAAATCCTAACATCTAGTAGACTAGTATCCTAGGTCCTAAACTCTATAAAATGATCCTTGGACTCTTTGTTTGTACACAAGATATACAAGAGACATAAGAGAATATTCTAGAGAATATAATTCATATTTTCCACCACATATTCAAGAGAAGAAATTGTGTTTGCTGCTTTCCAATTGTGCTACGAATTTGCAAACACATTGACATGTTTTCTCACGCATGTTTCAGGGCGATTCACATTCATTCTAAACTCTCGAATCGGTAACATCATTTATATATTGTTGAGAGGATTAGGTTCTTGTTGTAAGATTTATTTTTCTATCTTACATATGTATTTTATTTGTTCTTGAGCATTTGCTCGTTGGGTTGTAACAAACCCGTTTTCTTGTAGTTGGGTTGAGGTAACCCGTGAATTACCTCGATTAGTAAATTGATTATCACGGGGTTGAGAGAATCGGGTTAAAAATCCTAAGCTGGGAGGCTTAGGTAGTGGAGTACCCAAGGAAAGGAACCACTATACATTTTGTGTCCTTTGTGGTTTAAATTGATTGCGTAAATCTTTCTTGTTATTACTAGCATTATGCTTGAGAGTTTGTGTGCATAGCCAATCATAGATATTCCACATTTTATATCCTATCAAGTGACATCAGAGCTCAGTTGCAAGAAGACGTAACAACTCGACTTGCGATGGCATCATTCTTAAGGTGCTCCGAAGGACAGTCTTCTACCCATCCTCCCTATTTTGATGAGACAGACTTTGGATATTGGAAGAGGAGGATGCAAGTCTTCCTCAAAGCAATGGACGAGGAGTCTTGGATTCTCATTCAAGAGAAGTACACGGATCCAGAGCCGTAGGAAGGCGTAGCTTCAACGGTGGATCAAAAGAAGAAGATCGTGGGTAATGCAAAGGCAATGAATGCACTTTATTGTGCATTATCAAGGGAGGAGCTCAACCAAATTTCGGCATGCGAGTCCGCATATGAAAATTGGAACTCTCTTGAGCTTGCCTACAAACACACTCACAAGGTAAAAGAAACCCGTATTTCTATTCTAACCAAAGAATATGAGTGTTTTAGGATGACGAAAGGAGAGTCAATCAAAGATATGTACACAAGGTTTGGAGAGATCATGAACCCCATGAAGAATCTAGGAGTCAAGTTGAAGGAGTAGCTTGCAAAGAAGATCTTGAGATCCCTTACAAGCGATTGGTCTTCAAAGACCACAGTGATTCAAGAGGCAAAGGATCTATCCACTTTCCCCTTGGATGATCTGATTGGAAGCCTCATGGTGTATGAGGTCTAATTGGAGAACGTGAAGAAGAGCGAGGAGAAGATGTCTAGCAAAAGGAAGAATATTGCTTTTAGAGCAATTAAGGAGGACTCGGACTCAACAACCTCGGAATCTGAAGATGAAGAGATGGAGATACTTACACGGAAGTTTCAGAGATTTCTTCAAAAGCAAGGTAAGCAAATCAATAAAGTTTTAACTAATTTGTTGAGTGTAAGAAAAAGGGGCACTTGAGAAAGGATTGCCCTATGAACAAGAAGAAAGAAGACAAAAGGAAATACACAAAAGAAGTCAAGAAGAAGAAGAGGAGAGCTTTAAAAGCAACATGGGACGATAGCGACTCCGACATGGACACCGACTCTAGCGAATCGGATGACGACAAGATCGCTCATCTATGTTTGGCAGCAACTACGGAAGATACAGACAATGAGGTAAACCCTGATTTTTCTTTTGAAGAATTATTAGAAGCTTATGAAGAACTATATCATAAAGCTAGGTTATTTAAAAAAGAAAATAAGGTTTCAAAGAATAATTATCAAACATTAGAAATAGATATATCATGTTTAGAAATGGAATTAGAAATGTTAAAAGAGACAAATAATCAGTTGCATGCAAAGATATTAAAACTAGAAGATATTTATGAGTACTTTGAAGAGACTTTAAATAATCTTAAAACAACAGCTACGCTAAATAATGAATTTTGTAGTTCATTAAAATCAAAATTTCAAAGTAAAAAGAATATACAAAATAAATCACATGCACCTAGTCATGCATGGATGTATCAAAAGGCTAAAAATCCAAGAATTATAGATCTAACACTAAAATGGTCTATAAATCTCAGGATTTAAAAGGTGCTAACTCTAAATGACCCACAAGAAAATGGGTACCTAGAAAAGATATTTGTTTTGCAAGACTAGATCAAAGTAATCAATGGGTGTTCAAGGCACATAATGGAACACTTCAACCTTTCTATAGGTTGAATGAAGACCAAGAATGTTGAACGAGAGATGCTTGGTATCCACAAGCTCCATTTTACTATTGGTAAATTTTATGGTAAGATATTTCTTCATTTTCTTGTGATTGACAAAAACGGGGAGAAAAATAAAGGGCAAATAGTAATATTTTTAGGGGAAACATATATTTAGTGGGAGGATTTAATTAAAAGTTTTTCCTTCATGTAACATTGCTAAAAATTATTTTATCTATTTGCAAGATTGTTTTGTCAACATTAAAAAGGGAGAGATTGTTGGAACCTTGTTCCACATCTTGTTTTGGTGTTAACAAAATTATTATGGATTAATATTTGTTATTAAGTGTTTTTCAGATTTAGGTGAATGATTGCGCAGCAATCATAGGTCTTAATTGACCTAAATTAGGCTAGAACTTAGCATAAGTTAGGGTAATTCATGCATGCATAAGCATTATCTGCATATTTACTGCTTTACTTTAGCTATGCATAAAATAATGTTATAATGTACTGCTTAAGTGCATTATGTCAATTGCAGGTAATAAGCTGATCAGAAGCTGGATCTGGAGCTGGATTTGAAGCTGGAACAAGAATAATGGGTGTTGCAGCTGGGCTGGAGCAGAAGACCTAGATTAGATGTAGTGAATAATAATGTAAGGGAGTTAAGGTATGCTACTCTATTAAGTAGGAATAAAGCAGTAAAAATATGAAGAGCTTAGGTCCATCCTAGCCCTAGGATAGCCTAGAGACTTCCCCAAGCCTTAGCCACCCTTAGATTAGGTCACAGCATCCTAGGAAGGCCCAAAACTCTAGTTCCAACCCTTATTTGGATGTCCAGATAAGTTATAGGACGTCCAGAACCCTTAGCCAACTCCCGTATACCTCAAACCCACTTCTGCAGTGTAATTGGACGTCCAGACACTTTGTTAGACGTCCAATTTCTGCAGAATACCCAAAACAAAACCTAAAATTCCCCCTGACTCAGATTGGACGTCTAGAACTGAAGTCTGGACTTCTGATTTTTGAGTATAAGTCGTCTGACTCTGTTTTTGGACATCTGGAATTGGTCTCCAGTTCCTATTTTGAGATTCAAGCCTTGATTTTGGATCTCTAGCTCCTTAGACCTAATCCCACCCCATAGAAACCTAAATTAAGGTTCCCTAACCCTAGTACAACACCTCTAGACCTTCCTAAGGACCTAATTAGGTCCTCACTGAACCCAATTGACTTATATCAAAGCCAATTACCATCACCTAAGCCAATTGGACTCATTGAGTCCAATTGAGCTCAAATCTCAACCCACACAAGTCTAATTGGACTTAGTGAGAGTCCAATTGACCTAAACCCAAACTAATTGAGTTATTTCACTCTCAATTAGGTTCACACTCATTCAATTAAACTTAGGTTAAGTTTAATTGCAATTTCCCCATAGCAATTAGGGTTTGCAACCCTAATTCAAGGCATACACCTACCCAAACCCTTTAGGACCTAACCTAGACCTCTTAGCCACCTAGGGCACGACCACACACATACACACACACCCATTCACACACACTCCTCTAAAGTTCTCTAGAACTCTCTTGGAGTGGTGTCAACTCTTGGTTGACAAATTTAGCAACCAATAGGCATTCAATTCTTAGATCCACAAATGGTGGATTTAAGAAACCACCTCTCTCTCTCTTGGCCGGCCACTCTTGGACTCTCTCTAGAGAGTTCCATACTTCTCTAGAGAGACTCCCTTAGGTCTATAAAAAGACCTAAGGGGTGGCCATTTGCATCCATCCACTCTTGGCCATACATGCTTGGCTCCACTCACATCCACTTCCACTTAGGCTAGCCACTTCCATCCACTCCACCTCCACGAGTTGGGCACCACCATGAAGGACACCATCTCCATGCCAGGATGCTGGATCACTCCTCCAACCTCTCTCCAAGGGTTGACCTAAGCTCCATTGGCCGCCCCTCATTCTCCTCTCAACCACTCCAAGGCCATCGGAGCCCACCTTCGAATGCCCTCACTTTCTGATAGATTAGTAGCTAGCTCTTTACATTTACTGGTTCTATTTACTGCTTAGTAGTGTAGTCCTTATTCTCCCCCAATGATGCATGCAAAATCCCCCCGTAGATTCTTGTATGCGATCATTTTCTAGTAGCTAGATTTACATTTTGAAGCATTCCTGTACAAGCTTTCCTCTACATTTCATGTTGCAAACACTTCTCTGAATGAATGAATGAAAGAAATATTTATATATATATATATCTTTGTTTTGAGAATCACCATGAGCTTATTGATTGCAATATATTTTGTGTGATTCAAGTTGCCTGCTTTTAATTTCTGATATTCTTGTAACTAAGCATGTCGTGCTTAAATACGTAATAACCATAAACCACCATGCGATTTTAAGAAAGTAGAACAAAAAAGATTGATTTCAGATTTGCATAAACGCTTACCAGAGACGAACGACCGGGACTCAAAGTCTCGTTATTTTTACAAACTTATATTTTTGATGAACGTTTTTACGCGACTATATTACGATTCCAACGACTTTTAAATGTGTGAAAATGCTTTCCGTCAAATGGTGCCATTGCTGGGGAGGCAGCATCATTTTCTTTGATTTCGATCTTTGAAACCATCACTGACAAATTTGCCTCTATATTTTTGGATGTGTAGGAAAAACGGAAAAAGAACGGGATCTTCGCACACAACGAGCGTGGAAAACAAATCTAGGTGCACATCTCCTTTTTAGATTAGGTTTTCCTTTGGACCTTAGGAGTAGATTTACTTTTTGTAATTTCTTTTGAAAAAAAATTATTTATTCATTTTCGTGAAAAAGAAGAAAATCAAAAAAAAAATCTAGACTAGGTTTCTTTTGAATCCTAGGTTAGTTTGAAAAAAGCAAAAAAAAAAAAAATATTTTTAAAAACCCTTCGAAAAAAAAATTCCTTTTTGAAAAGGAAAAATTTACAAAAGGTTTCGAAAAAAAAAGAATATTTTTGGTGGAAAGTTCGGATTTCAAACTCAAACCCTCTTTAAAAGCTTTTCCATCATGCTCTGATTTTCAGTCAGATTTCAAAGTCTGATTTAAAAATTCGATTGCCAAAAAATTAGTAAGTGAAAAATTCTGAAATTTGGGCCAAACCTTCATTTTCAAACCATCTTTCAAACGGAACCATTCTTTTGAAAAAAATCCAAGTATGCAATTTTAGAAAATTTGCGAAGTGTAAGGGAGTCAGACTGACCCAGATTTGAGATTTTTCAAATTTTAAAAAGCAATTTCGAGTAATCCACGAATTTGTTTTGACTAAAAATGGTGGGGTTTGAAAGCTAATTTCATTGGCTTTATTTTTCATATTTTTCCCGAATTTTTGAAAGTCATTTGCTGCTGTTTCAAAGCAAAAAATCGACTAGGGTTCAAAATTCCAGATCTGACCCCTTGACATTCAAAAGTTTCTAAAAATTGGGTTGAAATAGTAAAAATTCCAAAAAAAATATTCTCTAAAAAGATAATTGAAAAAGGAATCTACTCGCCAAATTTAAAGTTAATTGGATTCCGAATTTTACCAGAGAACTTATTGTAATTTTTGTGGTCTGCTGAAAACAAAAGAACAAAACCCTAGAATTGCATGAACCCTAGGTTACACCTTTAGGGTTACAACTTAGAGATCACATTTGGGCTAACCTAGACTTAGTCAAGTCTAGTACTTAGTCGGTGAGTTGGTCACCTTGTGGGCCACTCACCAAAAGAAAACCCCAACTGAAGAAAACAGGCTAAAATCAATTTTAAAACACGAACCAAACCTGAATTCGTTGTCATACTACTGGGTGCTTTCAACCTCTTGGCTGGGTTAGCTGAGAGGCGGGAATCGCTTTCAGTCGGTTGTACGACAAATTTTCTTTAGGAATTAAAATTTAAAATGAAAAATCCGGTCATCTGATTCATAAGGACCATCTGATTGATAGGGCCTTAGCCTTGTCTAGCTTGGCTACACCAACCCAGGGGTTGGGTGGTGTATGCAAGGAAGGAGGCCACTTAGACCTCACTTGGTTGGACCTTAGGAACCACTCCCAAGGAGGTGAGTCACCTCGCCAGAACCTACTTCTCCCCACACTTCTTCTATTTGCTTAGCCGCAATGGCTAACCCTGGATCGGGACCTAATCAGGATCCAGAAGAGCTGGACCCATGAGCGTATTTGAGAGCCTGGGTCACCAAATTAGCTCAGCTTTGGGATCAGAACCCAAGGTGGCGAAGATGACTTTTCGCTTCGCCTGATCCTTCTCCTCGAGATACCGAAAGGGTTCACCCATATCCTAACCCTGGATATTATGACCCATACCAGTCGGTCCCTCAAAGGATCACATCTTATAACCCAGGATATGGATTTCATACTCCTGCTTCTCACCCATGGAATATGGGTAGACCTGATTCACCCCCTGGAACCCCTAAAGAGCTACCGGTGCATATGCGACCGTATTACAAAATACAAAGAGCTGTAGCTAGCTCTAAGGAGAAGGCCGCATTCTATCTACATGAAATCCAAGCTATCACTGAGCCGAACCAAAGGCAAAGTTGGATTCCGCATCAACAGGCTATGAGGGAGCTCCTTCAGGAAACAACAGAGATAACATGGCTAATTGGACAAAATTGGGAAACTCAAGAACTGCTGCTTTTGAGATATCAAGTGGAAAATAGCCTCGAAGACCTCGAAGAATTTGAAATGACTACACTGGAAGAACACACAGAAGATTCTCGAGAGCAGATGCTGGAAGTTGATTCAGGGGAAGAAGAATCTAGCTTGGATTTGAGATAGGAGCAGGAAGTATGCCGAATGGGTTCATCTGAGAACTCCCTTCAGGAAATTGAGGAAGAAAGGACTGATATCTCCAGAACTGAGCCACAATCAGATTATCCTAAACCCTGGGAGACACCTTTTGGGTTAGATAACCCAATCGAGATAAGGGAAGCAGATCCAGTTGAGAATATCAATCTTGAGGCAAACATTGCATGCGACACTACTGATCAATCTAGGCCGCTTCCTATTGTAGGTGAACCTATGCTAGAGCCAACATCTTCTGATCTGCATTCTTGTTCTTTCACCTACATCCCTAGTTCGGATGCTAGAGATTCTGAGATGACACTTTCTATCCCTGATCCTAACATCCGAAGACCAGAAGTAGCTATGGATGACTTGAACGAAGAAATAAATATGCTACCTGAGGTAGGAATTACTGAGGAACCCAATGCATATGAGGGCGAAGCTTTGAGCAGAATGAGCGGGGGATGCACCTATCATCCTAGTCAATGGCTCGACACCAAGCCTGAAGAGTCAACCTCTGATGGATCAGAGATGAGTATTGATAAGGATGAAGTAATTTCTGATGAGGATTTCGGTGACCTCCCCACAGATCTACTTTCACGGATACCCCCATATGACCCAGAGCTTGGAGAGGGCATGATCTTTGATGTCAGTTATCATTATGAGGATCCCTATGACTCAGATTCTGGTTCTGAGATACATGTTGATCTACTCCCTCAGCAACTTCCTGCTGAATTGTGGGACATGATAAATCAGCTGAATCAACATCATGATCCCCCCTCTGATTATCCTCTATTTTCCACCACCATTCCACACTTTCTTATAGCTAAACTTTTTGGAGTAGGGGTGCACAATCAGCTGGTTTGCATCTCCGGACCACTGATTTTGGGAGCATACGAGCATATCTTTCTCTTAATCTTGGCTGGCTCCTATGCTAGAACTGATACATCTGATCGAGTTTTCACCCAGCTGGAGGCGTTAAACTCAGCATCTACTCTACATCCATCACCCTATACATATTCACTTTTATACATAGCATATTCCTCTTTAGCATATTTTCTTTCTGCATATTACATACTGTCAGGTTGGCTGGTGTTGAATGTATATTTTCAGGAGCAATTACAGCTGATTTCTACCCACTCTCTCCCTGTTGTATTTATTTTCTTTTATATTCATACATGAGGACATGCAAGAACTTAGGCATGAGGGGGTAGATATAACAAAACTGAAAATTTTTATGCCAACATTTAGGAAAACCTCAGAGCTGCATGTAAAACGTACTTTAGGACCCTGAATAAAAGAACAACTGACTCCACCTCCAATGCTCGCATGGGAGCTAGAAATCGTCCGCAATAGCCACTTCCGACTCATCCACTCACCACTTGTTCTAAATTTAGGGTCAAGCTGAATGTAACCCGATACGGGAATTTCACGAAGTATAAATTATATGAGGTTATTTGTTTATAGCACATATACATATTGCATTCATGAATAAGATTATTTTATTAAGAGAATGCATTAGGGATTTTATCCTCTAGTTGATTCCTGTAATCTGGAATCCATTACAACTTTTCACACACATGTAGAATTTGCAATGAATTCACGGTGAAGGCTGATAAACGTCTTTAGTCTGCCGAGAAGTAGTGCTTCTTTTCCTGAACTCCTGGATAGTGTTTTGGGAGTCAGGCAGATTTTCCTCCAAAAATGCACCAAATAGTGTGAGATGAGAGTAGAGTGTATTGGGGCTCTAAGATTAGTACAAGGAATTCGGAGTCCTAGATAATTAGGTGATGATACTCTGAGATTAGACATAGTTTTCGCTCTCGGTTCCTGCGTAGAGATTTTGTGTGAAATTTGAGAGCCACCAAATAAGGCAAATGCGCGGAGAGAGAGCTCTCATAAAACTAGGGCTAATGTGGATGGTTACGACCATTCTTTACAGAATCCTCAGATGGAGGGTATTGATGTTAAGGTCAGAAATACACCGTCCTATCCGTCTCTCCCGGTGCCGTGAGTAGGCACTTCCACCAAATAAGCCACCCAATGTCTCTTGAGTATCACCAATCCCTAATAATGCCTCCTCAATAAAGTTCATGGATGTGTGGTAGTTGTGTATATGTTGAAAGAAAAAAAAAGAAGAATCAAAAAAGAGAAAAAATTAGAAAAAGAAGAAAAAGCAAAGAGAAAAAAGAGTGAATATTTAGCGTTTATTTCAGTTGCATTGAGGCAATACCACCAAATAAATTTGAGATCCACCAAATATGACCTTAACCCACCTTTCTTGTGTTTCTGACCGCCTAAATACTGGTTGAGGAATTCCGACTTAGTGTTAGGGTTATGGAAATTCAATTAAAGTGTTAATGCCAAGTGAGACCATCAAATACAGATCATGTGTGTGAATCTGGTGAGGATGTGAGCTCTAAGAAAAAGAAAAGAAAAAGAGTAAGAGAGAATGAATACAGAGGAACCAAAAGAGAGCATAGTTTTTCTCGTCTTTCTCTGAGTTGAGTTACTTAGTAATTCGGGAATCTAGATTCTGTAGTACTAATCTCTATGTAACACCAAG
Source organism: Thalassia testudinum (assembly GCA_037157565.1). Classification (NCBI taxonomy): domain Eukaryota; kingdom Viridiplantae; phylum Streptophyta; class Magnoliopsida; order Alismatales; family Hydrocharitaceae; genus Thalassia; species Thalassia testudinum. The sequence goes on along the minus strand of JAZHRO010000025.1, from coordinate 63,178,635 downwards.
TGAGAGTGAGCCACCAAATATATAATCTTTTCCCTCAGAGATTCTCTACTTAAGCCTAAAGTCGGGGTGGAATTCATAGAATATCTTGAAAACCTTGAGGGAAGAAGTCCGCCTATCCTATTAGAATTTTTACTAGGGGTCAAGTACAAGCTTTAAAGATGTATCAATTTTTCACTCGAATCCGTTGCAAAAGCTACATAGCTGCACTTTCACGATTGTATGGATTTCTAGAGCATAGGATGAAAAAAAAAAGGAGAAAAATCTCTAGGCATACACTTGATAAAATAATCAGTTCCTTAGGGACCCTTGCTGTAAATAATTTAGTCTTACATTTGCTAAGGACTAGCAAGATTTAGGCATGGGGGTATGATTGCGCAGCAAGCATAGATCTTAATTGACCTAAATTATGCTAGAATTTAGCATAAGTTAGGATAATTCATGCATGCATAAGCATTATCTGCACCTTTACTGCTTTACTTTAGTTATGCATAAAATAATGTTATAATGTGCTGATTAAGTGCATTATATCAATTGCAGGCAATAAGCTGATCAGAAGCTGGATCTGGAGTTTGATCTGAAACTGGATCAGGAATAATGGGTGTTGCAGCTGGGTTGGAGTAGAAGACCTAGATTAGATGTAGTGAATAATAATGTAAGGGAGTTAAGATATGCTACTCTATTAAGTAGGAATAAAGCAGTAAAAATATGAAGAGCTTAGGTCCATCCTAGCCCTAGGATAGCCTAGAGACTTCCCCAAGCCTTAGCCACCCTTAGATTAGGTCACAACACCCTAGGAAGGCTCAAAACCTTAGTTCCAACCCTTATCTGGGCATCCAGATAAGTTATAGGATGTCCAGAACCCTTTGCCAACTCCCGCACACCTCAAACCCACTTCTGCAGTGTTATTGGACGTCCAAACACTTTGTTAGACGTCCAATTTCTGCAGAATACCCAAAATAGAACCTAGAATTCCCCGTGACTCAGATTGGACGTCCAGAACTGAAGTCTGGAATTCTGATTTTTGAGTATAAGTCGTCTGACTCTGTTTTTGGATGTTTGGAACTGGTCTCCAGTTCCTGTTTTGAGATTCAAGCCTTGATCTTGGATCTCTAGCTCCATAGACCTAATCCCAACCCCATAGGAACCTAAATTAAGGTTCCCTAACCCTAGTACAACACCTTTAGACCTTCCTAAGGACCTAATTAGGTCCTCACTGAACCCAATTGACTTATATCAAAGCCAATTACCATCACCTAAGCCAATTGGACTCATTGAGTCCAATTAAGCTCAGATCTCAACCCACACAAGTCCAATTGGACTTAGTGAGAGTCCAATTGACCTAAACCCAAACTAATTGAGTTATTTCACTCTCAATTAGGTTCACACTCATTCAATTAAACTTAGGTTAAGTTTAATTGCAATTTCCCCATAGTAATTAGGGTTTGCAACCCTAATTCAAGGCATACACCTACCCAAACCCTTTAGGACCTAACCTAGACCTCTTAGCCACCTAGGGCACGACCACACACACACACACATTCATTCATGCACACACACTCTTGCAGAGTTCGTCAATGAAGAAGACTTTAGTTTACTACGATTCCATCTACTATGATTCCAACGACTTTTAAAAGCGCGAAAACGCTTTTCGTCAGTGAAGAGGCAAGGCAAATAGGAAATGATGGAGGCATGATGATGAGAAAAAGATCATGATAAGGAGGAGGCAAGATGACAAGGAAGAGTCGAGGAGGAGAAGATCTTCTTTGACCTTTTGTTTCTCTAGTTTAGATTTTATATTTATAGATTGTATATGCCTCTTAACAAAGAATAATAACTTAGATCGTAAAATCAATTAGAGATAAATTAGAATTTATATTGTGAACATTTTCAAAGTACGTAATGGATTAAAACACTTAAAACATGTACTTGTAAGCAAGTATCGGTACTATTCATCAGTACTGGTATTTGCAAGGCATAGGTTTGAGAATTCATCTCAAACTGTGAACAACAAGTACCGGTACCAACCATGAGTACCGGTACATGTTGGCTACAAGTTGAAGCTTTAATTATGGCCTGAACCTTACAAGTTCTGATACCCATGATGAGTACCGGTACAGGTAGGCTACTGTGCCCATAGAATTTTAAACCTGGGAGTCACAAGTACCGGTACAAATGATGAGTACCAGTACTAGGACTCATGTACTGGTGGCAGTGAGCTGCTAGTACTGGTACAAGTACTTTAGTACCGGTACTAGCTAGCCATTGGCCCAAAACAGAACGGCTGAAATATTAATTCTAATAATGTGAACGTTGGGAATTAAATCCCAATATCTAGTAGATGAGTTTCCTAGGCCCTAAACTCTATAAAATGATCCTAGGACTCTTTGTTTGTACACAAGATATACAAAAGACATAAGAAAAGATTGTAGAGCATATAATTCATATTTTCCACCACATATTCAAGAGAGGAAATTGTGTTTGCTGCTTTCCAATCGTGCTATGAATTGGCAAACACATTGACGTGTTTTCTCACACATGTTTCAAGGCGATTCATATTCATTCTAAGCTGTCGAATCGGTAATATCATTTATATATTGTTGAGAGGCTTAGGGTCTTGTTGTAAGATTTATTTTTCTGTCTTACATATGTATTTCATTTGTTCTTGAGCATTTGTTCATTGGGTTGTAACAAACCCATTTTCTTGTAATTGGGTTGAGGTAACCCGTGAATTACCTCGATTAGTAAATTAATCTCTCAGGGTTGAGAGAATCGGGTTAAAAACCTTAAGCTAAGAGGCTTAGGTAGTGGAGTACCTATGGGAGGGGAACCACTATACATTTTGTGTCCCTTGTGGTTTGAATTGAATGTGCAAATATTTCTTATTATTACTAACATTGTGCTTGAGTGTTTGTGTGCATAGCCAATCGTAGATATTCCATATTTTAGATCCTATCAAACAAGACTATGATTGCTATCCTTCCTAAACCTACAATGATTATGGATCTCCATCCTTTCATGACCAAACCAACTAGATCTACAATCAGGAAGGATATGCTGATTATAACACCTACCCTCCCCAGTATTCCATTGAAAATAGGTCATCACCATTCTTTGAACAACCTAAAATGACTTACTATCAGGGAGGGACCTAAGAGCTTTGACATCTTGACTCCCTTAGATTTAACCTGAACCCACCCAAACCTGAACCAAACCAGTTAGTTCAGGTGAACTAGATCCAGGATAGGGTGTTGACTAATTTGAGGAACACTATGCAATCTTTAGAAGCTCAGCCAACACCATGCATTAAAGCACTAGTGCCTATGATCAAAATGATTGATGAACTTAATAGTTCTTTATTGGATTTGCTGCAAAGTGTTAGGGATAGGGACCTGGGTGAGTTTCTTCTTGGGAAATTGTCAAGGTTGAGGATGAAATTTGTGGTTGCCCTAGTCAAATCTTGGGATGATTCTCAAGATGAACCCCCTTTAGGAGAGCCAATGTTTGAACCCGCTCAGGCGCCTGTCGGGGGGGATAGATATTCTGAGATTGGAGATGACCAAGTTAGGCTAGAGCAACCCTTTGAGGATGAATCTAGTTTCTCACCTAAGATCCTAGAGCTAGGGAATGACAAAAAATATGTCTCCACAAACCATGAAATGACATATTATTTTGAGACATATATAAATGAGGATCATGGATTCTTTGATTCTGAGGTGAGGAATCTCTTAGTGAGGTCTCACTTGAGCTTAAAGAAGATGATTTTAGTGAGACAAATGGGCTTGAGGAGTATGAAGAAACATTTGATAGCTTAGGCATTGAAGATTTTGATTCAGTTGGGGCTAACGTGGAGGATTCGAATCCTCATTTACTTGATGATTCAATCAGTGACCCCATTCCTCATTTGCACCCTGAAGAGCTAACTTCTGAGATCATTGTGCCCAAGTCAATCTTGATTCAGCCACGATTTCTGGACTTGGGAGAATCTTATGGGGTGAACGGTATGCTAGAGGTCCCAGAACCTAAGCACTTGATGTTGGAGGATAGGAATGTTGAAATGAAAATTTGGGAGGTTAATTTTGAGGGAAAAACAAGTTTGGATCTAAGGGTTCCTATTGACCTAAAACCACCAACTTTTTACCAGGACCCTTACGATATCTTTCACGTGCAACCCAAGCTCAAAATAACTGATTATTTTTCTGAGCTGCCTATAAGTGGACACCCGATTTTAATGAATCAGATCAACCCGTTATCCGACACTTTGGTCTTGGGTTGCACACCACAAAACCACAGGCCCGACCCCTCCCCACAAACACAACCTTCGGTTCTGGGTGATTTTCATCCAGAACCTGAAAACCACTCGACCCTAGGGCATGGGTCTGCACCATAATCTGGTCCACGTCTGTGGACATCTTCTGCTGGCAGGTTTCAGGATCAATATTTTTATTTTGATTCTGACCCACACTTGTGAATTCTCAATTTATTCTTTATATGTATGTTATGCCTAGTTGAAGGCATTAAACTTAGCGTGTGTGTATACACTCTTCTCTTTGCAAAGCTTATCGGATTTTCATGACACTCAGGTGATATTCTGTTTACTTCGCCCTTTTCATGTCTTTATTTTTACAATGAGGATATTGCATCATTTAGGCATGGGGGGGTGGATACTTAATCCTGAAATCATTTTGTTAACTCCATAGAATTTCTTTTAGTTTCTTTAAAAAAAATTGAAAATTCAAAAAGATAAAAAAAAAGAAGAATTAGGAGAAGAGAACTTAGGCATTTGAAAGTTATTAACTTTAGGAAATGATATGAGAGGACCTAAACACTTACACTCTTTAGGTCTTCGGGCTTAATTAGCCTAGGTGTTCACTCGAATGTGGACTTAGTCTCGAGTCCTCGCCAAGTCAATCTCATTTTAATTCGATAAATAATTTGGGATGATAAATATGTGACTTATCAACCCGCCCTCTGATTTGGGGAGACTTTAAGACTAAGCATCTACACACTTTTTTTGCATTGACTCACTTTTCGGCAGTTTCTTCAAAAATTGGGTAGGTAATGAACTATCTAGGGTGGTATAGTTGGCAAGTTGTCGTGGTAACAGCTCATCGGCCGGTTGTCCGGAGCTCAGCCACAAGACCATTTTCATTGTACTGCCTTTAGGTAAATCTTATAGTAGGGAAGCCACCTACTTAAAAAAAAAAAAGAAAAAGAAGAAAAAAAACCACACTTCACCGCATGAGTATGGCTAGTAAGTTGTCGTGGGTAATAGCCCATTGGCCAATTGTCTAGAGCCCAACTCACAAAAATGCACAATAATTCCCAAAACACTTAGGGAAGAATCGGGGAAGTAGAATAAACTGGGGAGACATACACTGGGTTCGCCCTTGTGTTGATCCTGTAAATAAAAGTAGGGAGAATGCTACCGTTTGAAAAGATAAACCTCTAGGCAAGGTCACCTAGGGTTGTAGAAACCTGAAGTCCATTTTAACAGCCTCCTAGTGAGTCTTTCACTCTTTTCACTAGATGCTTAGCACTTAGAATCCTTTTCGAGTCTTGGACGGGTCAAGTAGCCGTAAAAAGTTATCCCAGAACTCTCAAACTCCAAAAGTACAAAAAAATTAAAAAATAAAAAAAAGTTTATTTCCTTCTCAAATACGGTGAGGACTTAGGCGGTCAACATTCTGGAAAGAACCCGGGTACTGTTGAGTTTTCATTGTTTAGGACCTTAGTTGAAATTTTCTATTTGTTAATAAACGACTTAGGCCTAAGCGATCTAATCCTAATTTTGATTTTATACATAGCATGCAGTTTAATTTTGCTAGGGACTAGCAAAAGATAGGCATGGGGGTATGATATAGACACATCTATTTAGGTTAAAATACGTATTCATGCATTTTCCTACACTTATATTTGCATTTCATGTTATAAATATTGCATAGAATGCATCATTCTGCATTTAGAGTAGTTGTATATATTTTAGGTTAATTAGGTCCTTTTATGGTCAGGTGGGAAGAAGACTTATTTCAGGGCCTTAGATGGATGATCAAATCTCACGGATCTGATTAGGACGACGATTGGAGAACTGTGGCATTGTACGATGTCCGAGGAAGATCAATGGCCAAGGGGCAATGCGACATCCATATGGGTTTTGGATGGAAAATTTGATCATACGGATGGATCCGGAGTGGCGATCGTTGTCTAGCAGCGCAGGAATCATCTTGATCTGAGCACCGTGGCACCTTCTACAAAAGAAAGAAGAATGGATGGCCTAGATGGAGTCACGTGGTGCCATCCAGGCCACCCAATGTCGGCTAGCAGCGGTGCACCGTGCACAGCCACAGCTGCACGTAGCAGCAGCGTAGCACATGCCAGCACGTGCGTGTGCGGTACGGCCCTGGGAGCACGGGCGCGTGAAGCGCGCGATGCGCGTGCCAGTGGAGCAGGTGCCAGCTAAGGATAGGCATGTATCCTCAGTGACGCGGGCCTTAAGTGATGCTTGCAGCTGTCACTAATGGTCTGTGCGCGCCAGCAATAGGAATTGAAGGGCGAATCTTCAGTGACAGCTGCAGTGACGTTTTTGGATGTCAGTAATGACCCAGATGCGAATTTGTTATTCCACCTCCATTATAAAATGACCTACCCACCACTATTCCAAGCATCTCTTCCTTTCTTCCTCTCACCACCTCCAAGGCTCTAGAGAGAGCTTGTCCTAAGCCTGTGATGCTCCTCTAAAGTAGAAAATCAAATAGTTTTCCCTCCCCTCATGCCCTTTCATGAAGCATCCCGTAGCTGTCCTCTCACCACCCTTTGGGAAGAAGATCCTCGCCGCGACGTCGTCCTGCCCTATCCTCCATCCTTCGGCTCCATCCTCCTTCGTCCTGCTTCTCACCACCTTCCTTCAGGTGACGTCAGAGTGAGTCGTCCTCCGAGCAACCATCGAGGGGGATTTCTCTCACCCCATTCTATCTTTTTACGCTTTCGTAGTGTGGATTTTTCCTACTTTTGTAGTGTAATAAACATTCGTTGATAAATAGATGATTGTTTCTCTCTCTCTCTTTCTCTCTCTCTTTTATATTTGTAAGTAGATTAGCTAGATAAAGTTTTCATCAACCTACTCTCTTTCCCTATTAAAAATACCAAAAAAATTAGAAAAGGCAAAAAGGAAATAAACAAATAAAAAGAGAAACATAGATTTTCAAAACCAAACGTTCGCCTCCCTGTGTTCGACCCAGGACTCCCTTAGAGTTTCGGTATAAATTTTCTTTGACCACGAGTTTTGCAACTACGACGACGGGTTACTTGTAACCCTGATTTCAAACTTACGAAACCCGTGCGATCAATCGCGTTGTAGTATAGGTCGAATCAGTGCGAAAAACAAATACAATTTATTACTCAAATGAAAGTCGGAGGTCGAACACAGGGAGCAAATAGGAATTCACACACTAATCTTAATAGATAACATAAATGAACATAATAAATTACTCAAAAACTAATATGCAATGTATAACATGAGTATATGAAGAGATAAAAAGAATTCTAGACAAAAAAATGGTGATGTGGATCACTAACTATTCGTTTAACACATAGAACAATTACTCAAATATAATCAAATGAAGGAACAAATAATCAGACATCTGATTTTACAATCAGACGACTTAAAGTTCGTTGCTACAGTGCTCCTTCTTTCTTTTACTTCTACTTTTGCCTTTGATTTTCTTCTCTTCTCCCTCTACGTACACAGGTTCTTCTTCCCTCTCCTTCCTTTCTTCTCTTCTCTTCTCTTCTTTACAACTCTTTCAGCGGCTAAGTGTTTAGCCCAAGGTTCTTGAACACAAAGCAAAACCCCTTGCCCCCACACACTCTCTCTCTCTTTCTCTCCTTGGGTCACGTTCTCCCAGAACCTTCAACAGTATTGGGTATATGGGTAATCAGACCTAGAGCACACCCGGGTCTAGGCTCATCGGCAGTGGGTGGTGAGCGAGGAGTGGATAGCATAGGCAGGTAGTCGGATTTGCGCTAGGCCTGCGGGAGCAGTGTCATGGGCGAGGCACAGTGAGGGGCGTGAGGGACCTCACCCCCGTGTTTCTGAGGCAACAAGGCATATGCAATTGTGCATCTTATTTGGCTGCACTTACTCTAAAATCCATGATGTGGGACTATTCGTCCCCCATTCCTCATGCACACAGCTGCAGTGAAGATGGCTCGAATTAGGTCACGTCTATGCTTCTTCCTTCCAATTGAGAACCTAGGAACCTACAGCTATTGAATCTGCACCGCCTGAGCATGTCGCTTGGAGCTGCAGGTGAAGAACAAGCTTTGAAGCTTGCTTCGGAGCTGTGCGTCAATGGTGGAGGGGGGCTAGTACCTGAAATCAGTAGCAAAGCTTTTCGACCACGTTAGAAAGCCTAGGGAGTATCGTCGAACCATGGCAAGTGTAGCGGAGGTGGTTTCGTGGCATGTTCGTGTGTGATGAGTGCTGGCGAAAGCGAAAAATGAAGGTGGAGGTGGTTATGTTCGGTGGAGGGTTTGGGTGAGCGAGAGGATGAAATAGGAGAGGGGTTTTGTGCGGGAAGGTGAGGCGAAGGTCTTGAGGTGGTCGACGAGGTGGATGGAGGGTTGTAGTGATGGAGGCGCCTTGCCGGAGGTTCAGTTGGAGACGGAGACATTGAGGGTGGATGGCAGTAGCGAGTGGTTGTTTTTGGTGTTTTGGGTAGGAAATTAACCTAGGAACCTAGAGAGACCTAACTACTTATTCTAAGTGGACGAAAGGGGGAGGATGACACTGGCTTTGATTGGTTAGTATTGGGGAAGATGAATTCTCCGGTGGGTGGTAACGGCGACGACGACGGAGATTGGGAGGTGCTCGTTGGTATAACGCGATGCGGAAAAAGCTGAGGGGGAGGAATCCACCGCCGGTATTGCGGTTGGATGACGAGAAAGATCAGGAGGGGTCACCGAATGTCATGGAGTCTTTCAGCTGGAGAGGAGGGAGGAAGAAGGGGGATTTCCAGCCAAAAGCGAGCGTGGGAGTTCAGCCAAGCCTTGGGGATCCTTAAATAGGGCTTAAGGAGGCTTCCAAGCTTGGAAACCAAGCTTGGATGCTTGGAGCTTACGCACAAGTAGGAGACCCAATCTTTCAAGTGATTCGCATGAGGATTTGGGTAAGAATTGGAGCCCAAGATGTGGCTCAAATTGTAGGGGAATCTCTCAGGTGTTTCCCTTTGAAAATTGGAAGGCATTTGGCAATCAATCAGGGAGAAATCCCTAGTCGAAGGTCGCCGAAGTAGGAGTTCCTCCACGATAATGGTGGAGGGACCTAATTGCAAAGAAGATGACAAAGCTAGGGGGCCTTTTGCAAAGAATTTTGAAAGTTAGGGGTCTGGATGAGATAGAAAGAGTCTGACTAGACCAAAATACAAACTTGGTCAAGATGATCTCAGATTGGGCCCAAATTTTGGCACAAACCTAATTTGAACCCAAGGAATCCAAAGGTGAATTTAGATTTAGGTTTTGATCTCGTTTGTCTAGGTAATTTATGCAAAAACCTAAATTAGGGCAAATGTCAGTCTGAGACTCTATTTTGGGTAAAGACAGGTTCTGATGGTCAAATTGAAGGTATAAAACCCTAGAGAATATTTTTCTATGAAGTTTAGAGATTTTAGGTGAATTTTATCATGACCAAAACCTCATTTAATTAAGTAGGTCTATTTTTAAGGTTTTCGAAGTCATTTAATTCTTAAAACTCGCGAAAACCTATTTTTGTCTGCATAGACCCTCTTGTTAAACATTTAAGACCATTTGACCCTTAATTATCCCCTGGGAAAATCGACGGTTATTCTACATTCAAGATATGATGGTAAAGTTGCAGTTTTAACCTTGGTTTCTTATTTTTCTCTCAGAATGGTTTTGCAATGAGTTAGGGCTTTCTAGCGATTATGGAGGAGCATTTAATGACTTAATCAGATCAAATTGAGCTAGTTATAGCTCATGATGGTGTCCCCATCACATGGTCTTGCTTCTGAGGACCCTTCTCAGCATTTAGAGGAGATGAAAAGTCTACCCTAGACCCTGCGTTCGTAGGGCCACGATCAGCTCACACTTCTAATGTAGATGTTCTCCTTTTCCCTAAAGGCTAAGGCAGCCTTTTGATACCGCACATTATCATGGACTACACTGATAGAGACATGGCCTTCTTTGGGACATGAGTTCCTAAAGAAGTACTTTCTCGTAGGAATGTTTTAAGGCATGCCATCACCACATTTATGCAAAATTCTAGAGAACAAATGCATGAGGCTTGAGAGAGATTCCACGAGCTTATAAGAAAATGACCCCACCATGGTGTCCCGTGCTTGCAACAGGTCCAGATCTTTTCCATGGGCTCCATGATGATGCATAGAATTTTGTAGATGCCGTATGTGGAGGCAATTTCCTATGTCGAGATGAGGATTCTGCCTTCATGCTCTTCGATGAGTGTTTTTAATAGAAAATTCTCACATTCCCATTCACACATCGTGGTACATGAAGTCCAATCCAGAACACGTGACATGGAGATTATGGCAAGTCAGCTGGATAAAGTGGGCCTAATCAAGAAGTAGATGAGGTGTGAAAACTTTCCTCTAAACCATCTTCTTCTTCTCAGTCACCAACACATCACACTTCTTAGTTTCCTACAGGGAGGGAAACTGTTAATAACCTTTCTATGACACCACCACCATGACCTTCTGATTATTCAATGCACTATCCTTCACCACCAGTCGGAGGAACCTTTATTCCTCAATATTCTAATTTCCCTATAGTTCTTAGAGCTTCAAAGGAGCTCCATGCCATTTGGAGAAACTGATCGATCAACTAAGATCATTGGTCGATCAGGGTTCAAAAGTTTGGAGGGAAATTTCCCACTCAAATAGATTGGTCGATTAAATAACAAAGTTGGTTGATCAAACATCAAATTTTTGGTGGAAAATTCTAACAAAAAGTTTGGTCAATCAATTTAAGAAGATTGATTGATCAAACAGTTTGGTAGATCAATTTGAAATTTTTGATCGATCAAGGGTTGAAAATAATGTAATCAAAATTATCAAATGATCTCTTTCTACCTAAATAATCCTAGTGCATGGCAGATAAGGTTAAATCTATCTTTTGGTAGAGGTTTTGTAAAGATATCAGCTAACTAATCTTCAGTTTTAACAAACTCTAAGTTAATCTCACCCTTTAGGACATAGTCCCTTAAGAAGTGATGGCTAACATCAATGTGTTTAGTCCTAGAATGTTGTACAAGGTTTTTAGATAGATTGATGGCACTAGTCACTACTAGAAAAAGGTGATCTGCCGTCTGTTAGTTACCATTGGTTGTGCAAACAACAGCAAAAAAGATTTTGCCATCTCTTCTTCATCTAAACAACGGCAAAGACCACACAAAAATTGAGCGCCCCCACCTCACACAAAAAGTAGTATGTAATGAATATTTGTCATCACTTATTATAATAAGCGATGGAAAATTTTGACCTAAAATTTTCTGCAAAATTTTAGGTGGGAGAATTGAGATTGAATTATACATTTGCAGTCGCTTAGTAATTAAACTGATGGCTAATGTCATACCTTGTATGCCATCGCAGAGCCCTCTCCTCCCCCATATTGCATGCAACTCCTCCCTCATCCGCAGAACTCCTCCTCGTCGCAGAGCTCCTCATTGCTGCCCCTCCTACACCTTCTCCTCCTTAGGTAACTCCTCATCTTCCTCCTCCTCCTTGTCAAAAATGTCCTCGCCACCACCCTCCTCGTCGAAAACCTCCTCCTCCTCCTCATCCACACCCCTTCCGTCTCGTCCTCCTCGCAGGCCACCTCCTCGTCTACCTCCTCCTCCTTGCCCCTCTCCTCTTCCTACCACTCATCTTCCTCGCTGCTGATAGCGAAAAATGCGTGATTTGTTAAAACTAGGGTTTTGAATAGTTGTAACATGCAAAGTTGCAATCACTTTTGAAGTTGTAAACCTAGATAGTGGTGGTATCTAGGGGCATCCAAGGAGGCAGAAATGCACTCTTACTCGAAACCAGGAAATCAACTTTCTTCTTGCAATTTTTGAATTTTATTTTTCTTTTGGAATTTTGAAATAATGGGCAACAACAAGATAGTGTGTGAGGAAAGACTACACCTAATTGCTACAACTTAAGTGACAAGAGTAACCTCTCTCTAAGCTCACCCTATGTACGTGGAGACCTAGGATAATTAAAGAGAGGGACTAAAATGTACTAAAGTAAAAGCATTCAAAAAGATGCGACAAAATTTTAGAGGGGCAACTTTGATTAAAGAGAAGAATGTTTTACAAGATTACTAGTAGGGGAATGCTTCTACTACAAAAAGAAATAGAAAAATAATGAAAACATAAATCCTCCTAGTGATGTTGGTGAAGAGGAGAAGATCCTTGCTCCATACTCAACTGCTCCTAGGCTTGAAAAGGATTTCTCCTGATCCTTTTCTTTGAAGTGCTCCTCTAGAGAGGCTGCTTTCTTCTTGGCAAGCCCATGGTGGGCATGCCCTAGCTCCTCCAAAGATGGAAGGATTCCACCTTAGAACTGATTACACGTGTTTCGCATGTTTGAAATCAGGGTTACAACTAACTCGTCATTGTAGCTGCAAAACGCATGGTCAAATAAAATTTATACCAAAACTCCAAGGGAGTCTCAGGTCGAACACGGGGAGGCGAACATTTGGTTTTATAAAAATCCGTGCTTCACTTTTATTTGTTTTTGGTTGTTTTTATCTTTTCTAATTTTTTTGGTATCTTTAGCAAGAAATAGATTCGGTCGATGAAAACTTTATCTACTTGCAAAGAAAATAAGAGAGAGAGAGAAACAATCATCTATTCATGAAGAATTGTTTGTTACACTATGAAAGCGAAAAATCTACACTACGAAAGCATAAAAAGATAGAAATAGGTGAGAGAAATCCCCCTCGATGGTTGCTCGGAGGATGACTTGCTCTGACGTCGCCTGGAGGAAGGTGGTGAGGAGTGGGATGGAGGAGGACGGAGCCGGAGGATGGAGGATGGGGCAGGATGGCGTCACGGCGAGGATCTTCATCTCGAAAGGTGGTGAGAGGATGACCACGGGATGCTCCATGAATGGGGATGAGTGGAGGGAAAACTATTTGATTTTCTACTCTAGAGGAGCATCCCGGGCTTGGGACAAGCTCTCTCTAGAGCCTTGGAGGTGGTGAGAGGAAGAAAGGAAGAGATGGTTTGGAATGGTGGTGGGTAGGTGGATGGGAACACCATCATGAGCCATAACTAGCTCATTTTGATCCAATTAAGTCAGTAAATGCTCCTACATAACTGCCACAGAGTCATAAGTCACTACATAACCATTCTGAGGGAAAAATAAGAAACTAGGGATAAAACTGCAATTTTACTAGCATATCATGAATGCAGTACAACCATGGGTTTTCTTAGGGGTTGAATGAAGATCAAATGGTCTTAAAAGAATAGCAAGTGGGTTAGAACAAGCAAAAAAGGGTTTGCACATGTTTTGAGAATTAAATGACTTTTGGAACCCTAAAAATAGACCCGCTTAATTAACTGAGGTTCTGGTGAGGATAAATTCACCAAAACCTTCTAAAATTCACAGAAAAATATCCTCTAGGGTTTGGAACCTTCAATTTGACCATTAGAACACGTTTTCACCTAGAATAGAGTCTCTGACAGACATTTACCCTAATTTGGATTTTTGCATAAATTACTTAGTCAAACATGCTCAAAACCAAAATCCAACTTCACCATTGGATTCTTTAGGTCCAAAATGTTTGTACCAAAATTTAGACCCAAGATGAGGTTGTCTTGACTTAGTTTGCAACTTGGTCCTGTCTGATTACATTTCTACCCTTAACTTTCAAAATCTTCTCAAACATACCCCTAACTTTGTCGTCATTCTCACAAGGTCCCTGCAGCCATTAAACCTATTCCTACTTGCTCTGGTGACCTTAATTTGGAAAGAACTCCTTGATTTCTTGACGAATCCCTTTCAAATTTGAAAGGGAAGCTCGTTAAGAAATTCCCTTCCTTTTGAACCTAATCCCATGCCCTAAAACTTACCCAATCTCTCATGCGAACGCATGAGAGATTTGGGCATCAAAGATTTTCCCAACTTCGGTGAGCTTTCCATGCTTGGGAAGCTTGCTCCCCAAGCACAAAACCTCCTCCTGAGGTCTATAAAAGAACCTCTTGATCATACCATCCTCAGGCTTGAAATCGGCCAAGAATCCCTACTAATTCCTCTTTCTCTCTCGGCCGAAAGCTCCTTGACATCCAGTGAGGCCCTCCATCCATCTTTGTCCTCCGTTTGCAATACTAGTAGCAGAGACATCCTCCTCTATTCTTCTCGCATCGAGCCGTACCAGCCGGCGCCCTAACCTCCCTCTTCCTCGCTGTCTCTCTCTCTCTAGAGCAATTCTCTTCTCCAGCGCTGGCAACACCACAATCGGTGCTTCCTCCTTCCCACATCATCCGTTAGTACCCTCAACTACTCCTGAACCTTTTCCTCATGACACCAACATTGTTGACATGCTGTTTCGCCCTCGACCATGCCTCTGCGATTTCGTCTTCCACCGCTCGGGCCACACCTCAGGCGAGGGACATCTCACTCCACAGGCCACCAAACTTTTCGCCGACTACCTAAAAACTTCTGCCACATCTCTCTGATCAATTCCCCTCTCCTATTTCACCCTATTGCCCCCTCCAACGCTTCACCGAATAACCCACTATCCCGCACCCTTCTCTGTCACCATCCGACCTCCACCCTCACTCGCGCCATGCCACACAACTACCAAGACACTCGCCACTCCATGGCGAATCTGCTGAGCCTTCTGATGTGGCCGTAAGCCCTTATTCTTGGATTTTAGGTTCTAGCCTCCTCTTCCATTGCCGCAGCACTCCTTGAGCTTGCTTGAAGCTTTAATCAGACCTGCAGCTCCAAGACCTCGACTCCAGACAGAGCAGAATTGGCCTAGGAACGTCTTTGCATGATCAGTTGGAGCCTTTGACCATTCCTTACGCTCGAATTGGGTGAAGGAAGCAACAACAGCAAAGTAGGAGCAGATAGTCCCACATCGGAAGACACTGAAGCGGCACACACGCATATATTGAATTTGTCAAAAGGGCTCTTTGCCTCCAAACACGGGGTGAGGTCCCGCTCCCCCACCCACACCTGCACCTCATTTGCGGCACATTGCCCATGGACCTGGTGTGCCTGATTCGCCTAAGCCTTCACTCCTCGGTTGCAACCACGCCCGCAGCCCTGTACCTGGGTACGTGCCTACTCGATTACCCGACTATATCCTGAGAGGCCTTGGGAGGGCGGAGCCTAAGAGGAGAGAAAGAGAAGGAGTCTGCGCGGGTAGAGGGGGGTTTTGCTGCAGAGAGAAACAGCTAACACTTAGCCGAATTCAAGTGGCCTTCCCCTTCTGTCTAAAGAAGGAGAATAGAGAAAGAAGGGTTGAAAGAAGAAGGGAGAGGCTTAAATAGTTTAAGCTGTCAAATTTACTAATCAGATAATTGGTTTGGTTGCATTGTATTTCGTATATACATTGAGTTCATTAGCTATCATTGTAAGGAGTATTTGGTGATCTAAATCACCATTTTACTCCATTATTTTTACATTCTGACACTTTATCCTAGTATTATTTTATTATGAAACAGTCTTTGCTTATAATTTCATAGCTTTCTTATCTTAAATTGCAATTCTTGAGAACTGAATTCCATATTGCTCCTTGTGTTCAACCTCAGAACTTTTTTGAGTAATAAAATTATTTGTTTGAGCTCTATTTGGGCTATACTGCAACGTGATAATTTTAAAACACCAATTTAGTGCAAGCATTTTGGCGTCGTTGTCGGGGAGCAATGAGTAATTTAGAACTCTTGATTGCAATTTTTGATTTGGATTCTAACTTGCTATATCTCCTTTTGCTGTGATTGTTTTAGGGGGGATATATTCTGGGAAGATCAGCCACACATTAAACACACCAGAGGCAGCTAAGTTCTGATTACTCTCTCTGATGGGAACACCATCATGAGCTCTAACTAGCTCATTTTGACCCAGAAAAGAGAGCAAAAGCTCTTACATAACCAACTGGAGGTCCTGACTCAATAAATAATCATTCTAAGAGAAAAGCAAGAAACAAGGAGTAAAACTGTAATTTTACCATTGCAATACAATAACAGGTTTTCTCATGGGATAAACACAGGTTAAATGGTCTTAACAAGATAAAAAGTGTGTTGGTTCAAATAGAAAAGGGTTCAAGTGAATTCTGGAAATTAAATGACTTCTTGTAGCCTAAAATAGACCCACTTGATTTAACAAGGTTTTGGTTAGGATAAAAATTACTTAAACCTTCTAAACATCATGGAAAAATATTATCTAGGGTTTATAACCTTCAATTTGGCCCTTAGAACCTATTTTGACCTAAATTGGGGTCTTAGACAAATAGTTGTCCTAAATTGGATCTTTGCATAAATTGCCCAGTCAAACGTGGTCAAACTGAAAATCCAACTTCACCATTGGATTCCTTATGTCCAAATTAGGTTTGTACCAAAATTTGGACCTAAGGGGAATTCATCTTGACCTACTTTGCAAATAGGTCCAGCCTAATTACATTTCTACCCCTACCTTTTGAAAACTTCTACAGAAACCCCCTATCTTTGTCTTCATTCTTTGCAATTAGGTCCTTCCACCATTATAGCAGAGGGAATCCTACTCCGGTGAGAAGCTGAAGGCAAGATCTCTCTGATTTCTTAGAGAATCCCCTTTAAAATTGAAAGGGAGATTCTCTGAGAAATCTCCTCCAGTTTGAACACAATCAGAGGCTCTATTTGGTACCCAATCTCTCATGCGAATGCATGAGAGATTCGGGTCTCCTTCAACCTTCCATCTCCGGCGAGCCTGCCGTGCTTGGAAGCTTAGTTTCGAAGCACAAATCCTTCCTCCAGAACATATATAAGCATACCCAAATCCCTCTGCATCTTCCACGCTTGAAATTGGCCAGAGAATCCCTCAGTTTCGTCTCATTCCCCTCCAGCCAATGGCTCAGCAAGCTCCGGTGACCTCCCTCTCTTTCCCTCTTCGCCCAGCCACAATACCAGTGGCAGGGTTCTCTTCTTCCTGTTCGTCCGTGTCGTGCTGCACCTGCCGACGCCCCTGCAGCCCCTTCATCGTCGCCATCCTCCCCCTACTGAGTGTTTCGTCTCCGGCGACGGCAATACGAGCCGGCCACCATCTCTGCATCCCCCTTCATCACTCTACATCTAGCTAAGTCCTCTCTCCTTTCTAATCCTTTTTCTCTCCTTATTCCTTGAAAATTCCCCTCGACGCATGCAATCACCCTCACCTTCTTCATCTCCGACCAGACCTTCGGCGAGGTGTCCTCGCCACTTCGCACCTCCATCTGCCTTGCCAACCACCCCATAAGCACCGCAACACTCCACTGACCATAAACCCTCACTCCACTCACTGTGCCACTCCCCCAAAACAGCCCCCGAACACACCCACTCTCACGCACAAAGGGTACCCTAGGCACGCACACTTTGGCCACACCACGCCACACTGACCCCCGCACTACGTTCGCCATGTCTTGGCGAAGCTTTCTGAGCTTTCTAACGAGGCCACGAGGCCATTTTCATTTTGACAGGTGTGGAGGCCCACCGCCAATGACACACGCAAGCTACTAGCTTGCAAGCCAGGTCTAGGTCTCCCTGCTCTAGGTGCACAGCCCCAGGTTGCGCGGATTCCCCTCGCGCACAGATCTAGGCAACCAATTGGCTATGAAGACCCACATAGCAGCTGCAATCAAGCGTCGTTGCCTACTGCAGATGCATGCAAAAGGAGGTGGGAGGATAGTCCCACCTCGGAAGCTGCTGGTGTGCTGCAGTGGAATAAATTGAAAAACTGCAGTAGGCTTATCACCTCCTGACCATGGGGTGAGGTCCCACTCACCCTCTCACCACCTTGTCCGTGACCCGATCCTCGCGGACCTGGCTTGACCCGTATACCCATCCTGCACTCCTCGCCCACCACCGCACGCCGGTGGGCCTGGTCCCGGGCGTGTACCCAACCCAATTACCCGAGAAAGTGGCTTTGGGAGAGTAATGGTAATAATAATTGAGAATGGATTGGTTGTAATGTTTAGAATTGATGTGTCGTAGTAATGTTGCACTAAGAGTGTCAAAGTGGTGAGTTAGGGTGAGTACCAATCATTACAACCATTATTATTATTTACTTATCTAATTTTTACTAGTTTTGTTCCAGGTCGTTCACTGGGAGGCAATTTATTGAATTACATCGGTCACTCTTTGATCTCAAAATTATCCTCTAATTCCAAAAAGAAACTTTACATCTTATTAAAGAATGAATGAATATAAAAATGGTTTGCCTATTTACTAAAAGTTAATTGTAATGCTTGTAAAAATTAACTAACTAAAAACAAGCACCAAACAATTTATTACTATACTAAAAACTATGTATTTACAAGTTATAGTATTAATACTAACATAGTACCTAATACACTAGGATGCCATAGTGTAAAAACTTATATTACTAGTCTGTTATCTACAATAACATATACAGCAGTTTTAATGACAGACATAAGCATCGCTAAATCTCAGAAAACACTATACAACCTAAGGGGGAAAACTGAAGTCTTTAGCGACGTTTATAGTGTCATTTTATTCTATTAGTAATTATATAAGTTTACTTATACAAATGTAATGGGCTATACTATGTGTACATATGTATATCTTTTTCTGTTATATACACTTAAGTCGTCATTAGCTTTTATTAAGCAGTTCAAAACGTGTTTAATTTGCGGGCGCGCCATTCGAGGGATACACAGCACCCAGAGGGTGGGACCAAACCTCTACTAAGCGCGCCCTAATCTTGATTAGGTGGCTTAATTACGCTTTCAGACTCAACGCAGGGCCTTAGCCCCACTCCACACAAACGCTCGGGCCCCCGGCCCCACACACAATGTACACTTTCATCACAATGTTCAGACGGAATGCTCAGATGGTAATCGGATCGTGTATATGCTGTGTTCCGGGCGCCGGGCACCCGTGACGACTAGCTAAACAGGAGCACAAATTCTTATTATAGCGCTGCGCTCGATTTGCAGCGCACGATGTGGCGCTATTCCAGTGCCACATCTGCACTGGAAATCGGGCACAGCTGCGCCTGAAGGCGAATTTGGCCCTCGATTTGAGGGCCATAAATTATTAAAAAAAAATAAAATAAAATATGGACAATAAAGTATTTACATAAAACTACATAATTGTTTAATTAATTTTGAATTTTAATTAGGTTTACTATACAAATAAATTAATTAAAATAGGCTGTTTGTACAGGCTAATTTAGGTGTTTAATTGGTTAATTACTTATAAATTAGTTAGTAAATGGTCTAATTGACCTTATACAGATTTAAATTACATACTTAAGTATTTTATACATATTTTTATTATATTTTTACTAATTAATTTATGTTTTATTTATATTAGAGTAGCAGCTTGTGGCTGTTTAACTTATAAACTAAATAACAGTAATCTAAAATAGGTAAAAATATACTTTACTAGCTTAAATTACTTAATATATATTAACCTAAGTCTACATATTCAATTAACTTAATTATACCCCTAAATTACTAATTTATCTAATTTATATGTATATATACTGTTCAAGAGGTGATTAATTATGTACACTTACATTTCAGTAGATATATACATACTTTGCACAGTTATTATGTACATTATAGTTATAGTTAGTTGTATATATATATGTACAGTATCAAATTTCAGTTAGATTTCAGCAGGAGGTGAGAAAGGAAGGATTAATTGTGTTTAATTTTCTTTTTCTAACAGCAGC
Source organism: Thalassia testudinum (assembly GCA_037157565.1). Classification (NCBI taxonomy): domain Eukaryota; kingdom Viridiplantae; phylum Streptophyta; class Magnoliopsida; order Alismatales; family Hydrocharitaceae; genus Thalassia; species Thalassia testudinum. The sequence continues at coordinate 63,158,737 of JAZHRO010000025.1, read as the reverse complement.
ATCAGCCACTGTCAGATGGGTGGAGAAGGGGGAGAGTGTTAAGAATTTAGTGCTTCTTTCAGCAGCCTAAGCTACTGTAAAATGGGCTAACTGCTGCTGCAGTTAGTCCATTTGAAAAGAGAGATGAATCCAAATGGTGAGAAGGGAAGAGTTTAGAGAAGAGGAAGATATGTAGCTGCAAGATGCAGCAGTTTACTGTGTACTGGGATTAAAAGCAATCAAAATCAACTGTAAAGTAGATAAGTGAATCCCAAATCTGAAAAGGGTTTAATTCCTCACGAAAATCACAAAATGTCTTAATTCAAATGCCCAAAAACCCTCATCAAAAACCTCATTTCAGATTAAAACCAAAAATAACACTGAATTAGCTCTTCCTAATGCTATAGACAGCATGAAGGAAGAATTAATTCAGCCAATTAAAACCATAAAATCAAATCCCAGTTTCTTGCAACCTTAAGGAGTATTGAGAACTCCTTAGGTTAGGAATTCACCATACAAATCACCATAGTCATTATCACATTAATTATCAAAACAGATAGTGTATGGCAATTCTGAATTATCAAGATAGTACTGAGAATTCATTAAGGGAATTCACAGTAACTTGTAAATGCATTCAAAACATAGCAAAACAGATAATGGATGGCTCTTCTGTGATAGTTTCTGTCACCAGAAATTCTCTCAGAGTCCTTGCCAACAGGAAATTCCAATCCTCTTCAATCTGTCAGATCAGGCAATGAAATCCAGAAAGCAAAAATCCTTAAAATCCATGTTGAAAAGAAATCTGACAAACTGAAGAATTCAACCCAAAATCAAGGGGCTTTTGTGAACAAATATGGGGTGAGTGAGAAGCCCCAAAGGTGCTTGTGATGCCAATTTTAGATCTGAGGTTGTAAACCACCAGATCTGAAATTGGATCAGGGTGTGTGGGTGAAGGATGAGAAAAACTTGTCATTAAAAAGAAATTAGAACTGGATTGTGAAAAAAAACGGAGAGGGAGATAATTTAAAAAAATGATTTGATGAATTCTTCCCCTCTGATCTGGACTGATCAGAGGAGGTAAGGGAAGGGAATTAAAGCTAATTCTACTCCTACAGCTACTTTAACCTACAGCGAAAATTAAACACTAACAATTATGCTAATTCTACTCTAAAGTACTTAACTACAGCTAAAACTAATTATGCAGAATTAAAAACCTAAACTAACAGGAAGAATGGGACCTATGGGTCCTTAGCCGGTGGCTAAGGAGGAAGAAAGGAGGAAGATGACTCCAGCGGAGGGAAGAGTCTGCTAGTGAGGCTCCAGGGTCGTCCTCAGGTGCTACGAAGTCCTTAGCGACGAGGAGTGTCGAGAGAAGGTGATGATTTCATAGCCGGGGCTGTGAAATCAGAGGCTGGATGGGGAGGAGAGACTGGAGTGGACGAATTGATCGCTAAGAGGTGTAGGAGGGAGCGATCCCTTGCGCGCGACACCACTGAGGTGCTTAAGTAGCAGCTTAGTGGCTGAGATCACCGCGTAGGTGAGAATAAACAAGATGCAACCGGCGGCGAGGATGTGAGGGGCGAAGCGTGCGGTGAGCTGAGCACAAGATCTGACCGTCCGATGAGATCTGGGGAGAGAGGTGAACACACTCACCGAATTACGTGAAAGTTCCAATAGAATCCAACCGTAGATCAAGATCTAAAGAGCGACGGACGACTGAGATTGGCCGTGTTCTTCGCACGCTACAGTGCGCGTGAAGAGCAACAGGCTTCTCTCTGAAATGAGGGAAAAATTGCAGGAAGACCCTTGATCGAAGGGGTAGAAGAATAGCGTGCAGGCCCATAAGTGAAAAGAACTATAACTGGAAGGACCCTGCAGCCTTTCAAAAGGGTCCCTGCGGCTTACAAGTAGGTCCAAAGAGGAGTTTTTAAGGGTAAGAGTGTAATGCATGAAGGACCTAAGTGTAAACTACCTATTTCATAACCTAAATGATGTCCAATTGCCTTCAAATTTTTATATGTGCTTAATTGAACATTTAAGACATTGATTATACTTCTAATTTGGCTTTTCAAACTAATTTATGTGTTCAATTGATGCATGGATCATCATTTGTATTTTGTTTTTAGCATAGCTCATTTTGTGACCTAATTAGGAGGTTTTAACACAGAGTAAAAGTTTTAGGTCTTTTTCTTTAATTTCCAAACTTAACCCTTTTTATCTGTTAATTTGATATTGTTTTACTTAGTGTCTAGCTTAATTTCAGCCTTTTAGCTATGATGAGTAGCCACTCATCAGAGAGCAAGCCTAAGAGAGAGAGGAAGAGAGATCGCGGGCAGGTAGGGGTAGGTTTTGCTCTCGCAGGAAAGAAGAAGAAGCCAAGGAAGAAAGAGGCGGAAGCCAGAGAAGCTAAGGAAGGAGAAGGCAAGGACTGAAGAGGAAGAAGATGAAGGCTGAAGGGCTGAAGAAAGAGAAAGAGTAGGAGAAGGAACTGAAGGCAGAAGAAAGAGGAGTTGCCAGAAGGAAAGAAAGAAGAAGAAGAAGCCAAAGGCAAAGGCCAGAGAAGCTAAAGGTAGAAGGCAAAGGCACAGGCACGAGAACAGAAGAAAAGAGAAAAAGAAGAAGGAAGGAAGTAGCCGGAGACAAATCAGAAAAGAGAAATAGCAATGTAGCAATCATAAGTTTAAGACATCTGGTTCACAAAATCAGACGTTCATTTTTTGTGCTTTCTTGATATTCTGTGGCAACATTTACATTTTGCATTACAACTCCAGTTTTCATTACTTATTATATTCAATTACTCAAAGTTGTGTTTTTGATTTTTAAACCCCAATTTGCTCATTGTGTTCGACCTTGGACTTAAAACTTCGAGTAATAAAATCTATTTATTTTCGAGCGATTTCAACTATACTACGACGCATCGATTTTAAAACATTGATCTCGCCCGACAAACATTTTGGCACCTTTGCCTGGGAGCAACATGTGATTTAGAAATCTTGATCACAATTTCTGATTTGATACTAACTTGATATATCTCTTTTGTTGTGATTGTTTTAGAGGAAAAGATTCAAAGGAAGATGGCCGCACAGCAAACACACCCAAGATAGGTAATCTCTGATTAGCCCTTTCCCTTAAGCCCCTATTCTGAAAAGGATAAACAAGATAAAAATCAATTAGGGCAACCTGCTTTCCATCTTTAGCTAAGTCACCAAAGTTTCCTGATTTTGATTTCAACAAATATTGATTTGTGCATCCATTTAAGGTAACTAGGGCTACCACCTTTTTGATTGAGCCCTAGATACCATATTTTTGGCAACTAAATTGGACCAAAATTAGAGTCAAATAAGGATTCTAATTTAAGATTTTAGAGACACATCTTTCTAAGCAAGAATCAACTATCCAAAAAGAGGTGTGCCTAAGCCTTGGTTGAAAAGACTTATTCAAGAGAAACCCTAAAATTCAAGCTTTTAATTTCACTTGAATCCTAAAAGAAAGGATCTAAAGCTTCTCAAAGGACAAATAGATGAAGTTGACCTCTTGTTGGGTCAACCAACCTTGAAATTAGGTCACTTTTGTACTCAATATATGTAAAGTTCAAGTGGAATCCTAAGCACCTTTGCTCTTAAATAAAAGTGGTAGATTTAAGAGGTCAAAGTCCCCATTCTGGTCTACCTAGAATCTCAGTGACAAGAGAGGTCGGGTGGGGGAAACCTTGTAACCCGTGGGGGCGCTCTACCGTGTAGGGGTCTTTGCGGGACTCTTCCTCTCTGGCTGCCCAGGTAATTCTTAGGTGGACGACTTTCTGATCAAGGGGTATCATCCGCCCCGAACCTCCATAGTCATCCAAACATCTTTGGGTGACTTGATTGGGTCAAACATCCAGTCCCTCATCCCTTCTCTTTAGAGCACACACATAGATTTTCAGTGGGATTCTCTATTCAGAACTAATCACTTCATTCTAAGACTTGAATTTTGATTCTACATCTTAATTCCATCATTTGATTTAAATATGCAGCCTGGTTACTTAGGAATACCATTCAAGAAACCTGAATCACAAAGATCCATGAGAGATAGAATGATTGAGGATGCCCTTGAATTTTATGATATTGAATACAAAACCTCAAAACTAGTAGAAGACATTCAGGTTAGTGTACCAACAACAACCTTCATCATAAACTGTGCCCAAGTACTATTAACAGAAGCTACAAAATTATCAACCCGAGACATTCTCATAATGGGATACATTGAGATAGAAAAATTGCATAACCTTGAGTGCCTCCAATGCATGACAAATCCTGTACTTTGGGAACAACACCAAGATGATCTTGAAAAATGGGAAGAGATGATGAGATTATTGAAACAAGTTATCGATCAGAAATACACGTACATGCCCCAAACAGTTCATGAAACATCTTAGAATAGTATTGAGGACCAATCTGATTTACCAAATCCCGGGTTTGAGGCACAAGGTTGTTGTGGATTCCCAACCCAGATGGAGTATAATATGCCTGACACTGAATTTGGTTAGGAACTCCCAATTGTAGGAGAACACGATTTTGAGCCAGCAAACCAACATTCTGGGTCACCAAGCATAGAATTCCAAGATTCCTGTAATGATGAGATTAGAATAGAACCTCTGGAGGGTGTAATTCCCGCCCCTTATTCTGATAAGGTGACCCTTGAAGGTAATTCTGACCTAGATTCTAGTAATTCAACCCACATCCTCAGCTTGGAATCTGGATCTGAAACCTATTGGGAAGATTACAAGGCCCCGTATGATGAAGATCAAAGTTTAAATGAAGATTATGATTCTGGGCCTTTGTTTGATGAATATCCCTCCCCAACATCCTCAGAGATACAGACTGATTTCTTAGAAGTCACGCCAATCTACGATACAGAAATCGAGGAGTTGGAAGAGTGGGGTTTTGATTGAGTCTTTCCTACAAGCCTAGAACTTGAGCCTAGACCATATAAGGACACCTCTTTAAGCTTAGAATCGAAGAATAGGCTAGAACCAAGTCAGGTTGCTGAGTCTACATCTTGTGATTTATTCTGTGGTGGAACCTCTAATCTCGAATCTGATTCAGAATTTGATTCTCGCAATCTCTTAGACGATTTTGAATCTTACCAGGATTTCGGAGAACCTTTGTTTCCTAACAATTACAAGCCAATCTACAACCTCAGCTCACATGATTCATTCTTCGACTCTGACTTTGAGGTCCCTGATCCCGAGATCACTAATTTAAATTCAGGTTCCAGTAAGATGGAATCATTTCTTTTCAATCCTCAGGAATCAAAGCCAGAAAATGCTGAGAGTGATTGCAACCCAGAGTTCGAATCTTTTCTTGACTCAGATTTTCCTCATCCTATAAACACTCTTCAGGCATTCACTTTTGAATTTGATGGCTACTATGAGGACTCTCTAAATGAACCCACCTGTAATTCCTCTGTAGAGGAACCCTCATACACAATTCTTATTGAAGCTACCTCCTCCGCATATACAGAACCCATCCAAACCCGTTTTCAACCTCGACCCGCAACCGGACTCAATTTCTATTCTGATTCCTCTCTTACTGAGCCGATTGCAGATGATTCGCCGCCACATCTATATCGGGTTTTGGACATTGATCAGACTGCAAACCATGCTCCATCATTCTCTGATCACTCCTGTAGGGTTTCCTCATTATCCACTGATTATTTTGAGGATCCCTACTTTGACCAGGCTGATTTGACTTAGCCAAACCCTGAATTCACACTTCCACATCATTCTGAGCTCCAAAGTATATGGTAGGTTCCACATCTCCTAATCTACATTTATCAACCCACTAGATTGATTGGGTTTAGGCTGCGTCATCAGCCTATTAATCTGAACAAGCAGCTGGTTGGACCACCCAGGCTTTTGATCAAGGTGTTTGTTCTACAAAACTCAGCTGATTTGACCACTCCCTCTCCATACCACTTCCTACTCGACTGAAGGTGTTGAATTTAGTGCTTAACGGGAGGCAACTCGTCATTCTAAAAACCCGAGATCCTTCTGATTATCCATCTGTACTTCATGTCTATTGCACCCTGAGTTTAGGTTTTCTTAGAACAGTCGATCCCACCTCTGGTACACGTGCCAGAGACTGAAATCATCTGCAACAGTCATTCCCGACCCGTTCATCCACCCGATAAATCCTATTCTAAATCCCTGAACCCAACACTGTTTCACACCCTCCGTTTACAATGAGGACATTGCAAAACTTAGGCATGGGGGGGCGGTAAAGTGCAAACATACAAAAATCAAAAGTTCAGAAGGGTTCTCACAAAAAAAATCTCATATTCCAAAAATACCAAAAAAATAGAAAATTGTGAAAAAGAACAAAAAAAATTTTGGAGGAGAAAAGAAAATTTTGAGGCCATACAAAACTTGAGGAGAAAAAGAGAAAAATGTCACAAAGGAGCACAAAATGAAAAGAAAAAAGAAGAGATAGTCATTAGTAAGAAATTAAGGGATTAACTAAGCTCTAGACCATATCAAGAAAAGGAAAATGAAAGGAAAAAAGTGCTAATGAGACACAAAAGAGATTAGTAGGAACGCTGATCTTAGGCCTCTTGGCTAGACTCCTAGGCTTAAAAATTCAAGTATCTGCTAAGATCTGGATAGTCTTCAAGAGGCTGGAGAAAATGCGAAGCTTAACTATTAGGTCTAAGGCTTAGGGAGTATTCAGCCTTGTTAACTGACCTTTGGTTTGCGGGACTCGGTAACCTAAGCACCCCAATCCACACACAGTCTGATTCAGTGCGTATAATCATCAAAATCACGCAAAAGCATTTAAGTGTTTTGAAAAAGTCACCTAGATTTGGAGTGGCCGATCAACACAAGTTGATTTGGATGAGTTCCCGGCGCAGAGAGGAGGGAAATTCCCCTCGAAGATGCGCAATAACATATCATCTCCTCAGTGCTTGTCTCCTAGGATATTTACATATCCTACCGGGGGTACGTAAGCACCCTATGTTGGTTCAGATGCCATGGGTGGCATTATCACGAAATGTCGATTGCTAGGGTCTGGATTTAGCTATAGAATGCCAAGGGTAGGATTATCTCGAAATCTCGAAAGCCAGGGTTCTGGGGGTTGCCATGGGCAGTGCTATCATGAAGCATCGATTGCCAGGGACCCTTTGAGGATTGATGATGGGGACGAGGAATCCGATACAGACCATGTTGAGAAGCCAATCCGAAGCTAGAAATAAAAAGAAAAGAGAGAAAACTCTCCAAACAAAGAAAATCCTCTGTCTCTCTCTTACAAAAAATGCACTCCAAACTGAATCGAGGCTAAAATACGTTATAAGCATGGGTATTTTAACTACGAAGTCCAACGAACCTTAGGATAATTCCTGTGGGCCTTAAAAACCTTCGCAGAGGATCGAAGCTAGGGCTAGTTAGGTCTGGATCTTGGTTGGTACTTGAGTACCTCTAGACCTACTATCGGCATTTTAACCTAATCAAAAAGAAAAAAAAGCACTCATCATAATTGGGGAACATCAAGGAACTTATGGTCTAGAACAGAAGTTAAAACCTTAAAATTTTGCTAAGAGACTAGCAAAAGCTAGGCATGGGGGTATGATGGGAACACCATCATGAGTCCTAACTAGCTCATTTTGACACAGAAAAGAGAACAAAAGCTCCTACATAACCAACTGGAGGTCCTAACTCAATGAATAACCATTCTGAGAGAAAAGTAAGAAATAAAGGTTAAAACTGTAATTTTCCAATTGCAGTACAACAACAGATTTTCTCATGGGCTAAACATAGGTCAAATGGTCTTAACAAGATAAAAAGTGGGTTGGTTCAAATAGAAAAGGGTTCATGTGAATTCTGGGAATTAATTGACTTGTAACCCTAAAACAGACCCACTTGATTTAACAAGGTTCTGGTCAGGATAAAATTTACCTAAGCCCTATAAAAATCATGGAAAAATATTATCTAGGGTTTATAACCTTCAATTTGGCCCTTAGAACCTATTTTGACCTAAATTGGGGTCTCAGACAAATAGTTGTCCTAAATTGGATCTTTGCATAAATTTCCCAGTCAAACATGGTCAAACTGAAAATCCAACTTCACCATTGGATTCCTTAGGTCAAAATTAGGTTTGTACCAAAATTTGGACCTAAGGGGAATTCATCTTGACCTACTTTGCAAATAGGTCCAGCCTAATTACATTTCTACCCCTACCTTTTGAAAACTTCTACAGAAACCCCCTATCTTTGTCTTCATTCTTTGCAATTAGGTCCTTCCACCATTATAGCAGAGGGAATCCTACTCCGGTGAGAAGCTGAAGGCAAGATCTCTCTGATTTCTTAGAGAATCCCCTTTAAAATTGAAAGGGAGATTCTCTGAGAAATCTCCTCCAGTTTGAACACAATCAGAGGCTCTATTTGGTACCCAATCTCTCATGCGAATGCATGAGAGATTCGGGTCTCCTTCAACCTTCCATCTCCGGTGAGCCTGCCTTGCTTGGAAGCTTGGCTTCCAAGCACAAATCCTTCCTCCAGGACCTATATAAGCATACCCAAATCCCTTCTCATCTTCCACGCTTGAAATTGGCCAGAGAATCCCTCACTTTCATCTCTTCGCCCTCCGGCCAGTGGCTCAGCAAGCTCTGACGACCTCCCTCTCTTTCCCTCTTTGCCCGACCACATTACCAGTGGCAGGGTTCTTTTCTTCCTGTTCGTCTGTGTCGCGGTGCACTCGCTGACGCCCCTGCAGCCCCTTCATCATCGCCATCCTCCCCCCACTGAGTGTTTCCTCTCCGGCGACGGCAATACGAGCCGGCCGCCATCTCTACATCCCCCTTCATCTCTCTGCATCCAACTAAGTCCTCTCTCCTTTATAATCCTTTTTCTCTCATTCCTTGAAAACGCCCATCGACGCACACAATCACCCTCACCTTCTTCATCTCCGGCAAGATCTCTGGTGAGGTGTCCCCGCCGCTCCGCACCTCCATCCCCCTCACCAACCACCCCATAAGCATCGCAACACTCCACTGACCATAAACCCTCACTCCACTCACCGCGCCACGCCCCCAAAACACCCCCCGAACACACCCACTCTCACGCACACAGGGTGCCCTAGGCAGGCACACTCCGGCCACACCACGACACGCCGACCCCTGCACTACGTTCGCCGTGTCTCGACGAAGCTTTTTGAGCTTTCTAATGATGCCGCGAGGCCGTTTTCGTGTTGACAGGTGTGGAGGCCCACCGCCATTGACGCACGTAAGCTACTAGCTTGCAAGCCACCTCCAGGTCTCCCTGCTCTAGGTGCACAGCCCTAGGTTGCAAGGATTCTCCTCGCGCATAGATCCAGGCAACCAATTGGCTACGAAGACCCACATAGCAGCTGCAATCAAGCGCTGTTGCCTGCTATAGATGCATGCGAAAGGAGGTGGGAGGATAGTCCCACCTCCGAAGCTGCTGGCGTGCTGCAGTGGAATAAATTAAAAAACTGCAGTAGGCTTATCGCCTCCTGACCACGAGGTGAGGTCCCACTCACCCTCTCACCGCCTCGTCCATGACCCAATCCCCATGGACCTAGCTTGACCAGTATACCCGACCTGCACTCCTCACCCACCACCGCACGTCGATGGGCCTGGTCCCAGGAGCGTACCTGACTCGATTACCCGAGAAAGCGGCTCTGGGAGAGCAAGCCTAAGAGAGAAAGAGGAAGAGAGATCGTGGGCGGGTAGGGATAGGTTTTGCTCTTGCAGGAAAGAAGAAGAAGCCAAGGAAGATGGAGGCAGAAGCTAGAGAAGATAAGGGAAGAGAAGGCAAGGATTGAAGAGGAAGAAGCTGAAGGTTGAAGGGCTGAAGAAAGAGAAAGAGAAGGAGAAGGAACTGAAGGCAAAAGAAAGAGGAGTTGCCAGAAGGAAAGGAAGAAGAAGAAGCCAAAGGAAAAGGTTAGAGAAGCTAAAGGCAGAAGGCAAAGGCACAGGCACAAGAACAAAAGAAAAGAGAAAAAGAAGGAAGCAGCCAGAGACAGATTAGAAAAGAGAAATAGCACTGTAGCAATCATAAGTTTAAGACGTCTGATTCACATAATCAGACATCCATTTTTTGTGCTTTCTTGATATTCTGTGGCTACATTTACATTTTGCATTACAACTCCAGTTTTCATTGCTTATTATATTCAATTTCTCAAAGTTATGCTCTTGATTTTTAAACCCCAATTTGTTCCCTGTGTTCGACCTTGGACTTAAAACTTCGAGTAATAAATCTATTTGTTTTTGAGCGATTTCAACTATACTACGATGCATTGATTTTAAAACATTGATCTCACCCGACAAACACTCTCTCTTAAGCCCCTGATTCTGAAAAGGATAAAAGGAAGAAATCAATTAGGGTTACTTGCATTCTATCCTTAGATAATTCATCAAGTTGTTTAATTTGATACATTTTATTTGGACAACAAATCCTGATCTGTGCACCCACTTGAAGCTTATGGAATCTAGGGCTATCACATTCTTGCTTGAGCCCTAGGTACCGCATTTTGACAAATTAAATTGGACCAAATTAGAGCCAATTAAGGATTCGAGTTTAGGGTTTTTAGAGACATACTTGTTTAATCAAGAATTGATCTTTTCAAACAAATGTGTGCCTAAGCCTTGATTGAACTGATCTATTCAAGCAAAACCCTAAAATCAGGCTCTTAAATTCATTTGAACACTAAAAGAGGGACCTAAATTTTCAAGGACAATACAGGTGAAGTTGACCCACCTTGTTGGGTCAACTAATCTTCAAATTAGGTCACTTTTTGCACTCAACACATCTTAAAGTTCAAGTAAAATCTTAAGCACCCTTGCTCTTAATAAAACTGGTAGACTTAAGTGGTCAAGTCCCCATTATGGTCTACCTGGAACATCAGTGACAAGAGAGGTCAGGTGGGGGAAACCCTGTAACCCGTGGGGGTGCCCTACCGTGTAGGGGTCTTTGCGAGACTCTCCCTCTCTGGCTGCCCAGGTAATTCTCAGGTGGACGGCTTTTTGACTAAGGGGTATCATCCGCCCCGAACCTCTATAGTCATCCAAAATTTTTTTGGATGTCTTGATTGGGTCCATCACATTCTATCTCTCATCTACTCCATCGGTGCATGTTCGGGAGGCGGTCTTTAAGACCATCCTTAAGGCCTCCTTTAGCTACTCATTCACGTCGAGGCCAAGCATCGACCTCCTTGTTTGTGCGACAACCCAATCCTATTGATATTTCTTCTGATTCATCTGAACCTGATTCTCCTTCATCCATCATCATGGCACAACTAGCAGAAGAAAATAATCTTGAAAATCAACTTCAGTGCCTCAATGATCTATTCCAAGCCTTTGTGAACCCACCACATCATCCAACGATGTGAGATCACTACAATCCCACTGCGGTGGCAATCGAACCTCAAGTACAAATCCTTGCTGGAGGTCCTGACACTGAACTCAAGCCCAACATGATTCATGCCATTCCCAAATTCCACAGGCGTAATTCCGAAGATCCTTTTCAGCATATCAAACAACTCAAGCATCTGGCCCAGACCTTCGGGTCCGAAGCTTAAAATCGGGATGTTCTACTCATGAAAATGTTCTTCTCTCTCATGGATAAAGCTGCTCACTGGTACCAAACCCAAATGCATCCAATCAACACCTGGGTGGAACTTCAATCCGAATTTTTGAGTAAGTTCTTTCCTATTGGTTGGACAAATGCTTTATAGCACCAGATCACACATTTCACACAAGTAGGAGAACCACTTCATGAAGCACGGGATCATTTTTTGGATCTCATGCGAAAGTGCCCCCATCATGGAGTTCCTAAATGGGAACAAGTCCAGTCTTTTTACCAGGGACTCCGTGAGGATATTCGATTATTTGTCAATGTGACTTGCGGAGGAAACATCCGTCAACACGAAAACATTGTGTGGGAGATTCTCGAGAATATGTGCAAGAACTCCATCAATAATGAATCCATGGGCATGTTCGACTGGATGACTGCCCGTGCATTGATGAATCCGAAGGGAGCACATGAGATGCAGGGCCTATCCTCTTTCGTCGACTTGGAACTGATGGCCAGTCATCTAGACAAGGTCTCTATTATTGAGAAGAAGGTGGATGAGCTAACTCGACATTTGTAGCAAGCCACCTCTGCGCAAAACCCGTTCACGCAACCACCCTCTGGTAGGGAGGTCGTGCACAACATCTATCACCGACCTTCTCAGGGGATGGACCCGTATCCACCTTCGTCTGATTCTGGTTTCAGAGGAAACTCTGGACCCACCTACTCGAGTTGGGGGAACTCTGTACCCTTGTATTCTGATTTTCCCGAGGTTCCTCAGACCTGCGAGGACCTCAACGCCATTCAGAATGGTCCATTCTCAAACACTTACAACCCTGGATGGTGTAATCATCCCAATTTCACTTGGTTTGGCAATAATCAAACTTAGAGACCTCATTATTAGCCCCGACCACAAGCTCCTCGTCTATATCAGTCGCCTCAGCCTGAGCCTAACCCAACTTATCAATCTGGACCGACTCATATAGATCAAATGACTCTTATCCTTCAGACTCTGGCTGACATTCAGAAAATGAATGCGGCTATGCAAAAACAACACAGAGATGAGATCACAGAGGTTTGCAATCAACTTGCCCAAATGGCAAATCCCTGCCAACCTGGTGCACTTCCTTCACAACCTCTACCAAATCCTTACAACATGTTGACCCAAAAACACATTATAAACCAAACCCAAGGTCAAACATGTTATACCCAACCTGGTCTAGCAACTCATACCTGTGTATTTTCTCCATCTACCTCAGCTGAGATAAAACACACCATGACTTACCCAACACCACCCCCACAACAAAAGCAAGGCCCGACTTTTCCCCATCCACCTCCCCCCCATGATTGTGCTATGATCAATGTTATGAGACCCACCCTTAAAGATAGCCAATCTATTCCCTTATCCTAGGTCATTTCTCACCTCCACACTAAAGGATTGTCAGAATTTGATATAACGGGACCTTTGAGGAATGCACAAGTCACTATTCCACTACTTGATATCCTCACTCTCAATCCAAACTCACCTAACTTACCCAGGAAGGAGATGGAAGAACAAACACCGGGAAAAGTAGTACTGTCTGAAAATATAAGTACCATAATCCAAAATAGTCTACCTCATAAGAAATCTGATCCAAGCACCCCACTAATTTCTTGCAATATCGGTGATACAAACTTCAAGCGGGCTGTGCTAGACTTGGGTGCCTCAGTCAACCTCATCCCTACCAAGCTATTTGAAAAATTACTGATTGGACAGCTAAAACCCATTCATGTCACTCTGCAACTACCTGACTGAACCCTAATCACACCAATTGGGATGATAAAAGATGTGGTAATTAAAGTTAAGGATTTCAGCTACTTGGCAGATTTTCTAATTCTTGACATGGAGACACCACGACAGATACAGGATATGCCTGTGATTTTAGGAAGGCCATTCTTAGCCACTACAAGAGCCATAATCAATTGTGAATCAGGGCATATGACAATTGCCTCAGGAGATCAACATACTGAGATTAATATTTTTGAGGCAATAAAAGGAAAATGCTTGACAGAACAACAAGGTTTTATATAGGACCTCATGACCATACGCTTAATAGAAAACCTAGAACCTAAATTAGAAACCTTTCACATTCGAGATGATGATCTAGTTGAGCATAATGACATGAGTACAGTGGAGGCTTTCACCTTTGAACTTGAGGATATACCTAGCAATGTCAAGAAACATTTTGACAGACCAGATTTAGAGTCCATAGATATGGAGACTTTTTCTCTCGAGGACCACCAGGAGTCAGGATTGAACGATACTGAGTGTGGCCTTCACCTGAAATATGAATCCTTACATATTTCAAGTTTTATGATTTAAAAGGCACTCTCCAAGAATTCACTTTTAATTGGGATGACGATTATAGAGAAAATTCATTTGAAGACCCAATCTTTGAGTCATTTCCTGAGGAAACAATCTCAAACCCAAAAGAAAAGAATCATAATGACTTATCAGGTATCGATTTGATAGGTCACAGAGCACGAAAGGAACCACCCATTTGGGATATACTAACTAGACCCATTTCTATTGAGCCTTGGAAACACCATAACCCTACTACAAAATCCCATGATCAGTATACCTTCCAAATGTTCCCTCCGCCAAAACTCAAGAAAAATCATTTAGAAATAAATCAACCTGACTTACATCTGAGACATTCTGGAATGACTCTCCACCATGCTTTGATACTTATCTGTGGTCATCCAATTCTCATCCATCACGATCATATCATTCATGAAAACAATCACATCTCCCTGAGCTCATTGCACCCGGCTAATGGCGTTAAACTCAGCGCTTAACGGGAGGCAACCCATCATTTTGAAAACTTGAAACCCTTCCTAACACATCTTATGCTGAACTCATATTGCACTTTAGGGTTAATCCATTAAAACAGCTGACTCCACTGCTAGTACTCGTACCCGAGCTCGAAATCATCCGCAACAGTCACCCCAACCCATTTACCCACCTAACACCTGTTCTAATGAATGATCTAAGCTAAACTCGAACCCACCTAATTTACAATGAGGACATTGCAAATCGTAGGCATGGGGGAGTATTAAAGTGCAAAAAGCCATGAAAATCACTTTACAAGAAAGGGTTTCATAAAAAAAAAATCACATATTGCAAAAATACCAAAAAAATAAAAAATTTTTTTGAAAAAGAATAAAAATATGAGAAGGAAGGAAATTTTGATGGCATATCAGTTTTGAGGAGAAAAAGGGAGGAGAAAAAATGTCAAAAAGGAACACAATTTAAAAATAAAAGAAAAAAGTCATTAGTAAAAGATTAAGGAATTGAGTTAATTCTAGACTAAATCAAAAGAAGGGAAATGAAAGGCAAAAAGTGCTAAGAGATAAAAAGAGATTAGTAGGAACACTGATCTTAGTCCTCTTGGGCTACGATCCTAGGCTTAAAAATTCAAGTATCCCCTAAGATCTGGATAGTCCTCAAGAGGTTGGAGAAAATGCAAAGCTTAAGTATTAGGTCTAAGGCTTAGGGATTATTCGACCTCATTAATTGACCTCTGGTTTGTAGGACTCGGTAACCTAAGCACCCCAATCCACACACAGTCTAGTTCAATGCTCTTAAGCATCAAAATCATGCAAATGAGTTAAATCTGTTCTAAAAAAAGTTACCTAGCTTAGGAGCGGCTTATCAACACAAGTTGATTTGGACGAGTTCTCGACGCGAAGAGGTGGGAAATTCCCCTCGAAGATGCACAATAACATATCGTCTCTTCGATGCTTGTCTCCTAGGACATCTAAATATCCTACCGGGGGCATGTAAGCACCTTGTGCTAGTTCAGATGCCATGGGCGGCATTATCTCGAAATGTTGATTGCCAGGGTCTGGATTTAGCTACAGAACGCCATGGACGGGATTATCTCAAAATCTTGAAAGCCAGGGTTCTGGGGGTTGCCATCAGCAGTGCTATCTCGAAGCATCGATTGCCAGGGACCCTACGAGGATCAATGGTGGGAACTAGGAATTCGATACAGACCGTGTTATAAGGCTAATTTGAAGCTAGAAATAAAAAGGAAAAGAGAGAGAAAACTCTCCAAAAATAAAGAAAAGTTCTTCTGTCTATCTCTTACAAAAACACACTACAAACTGAACCTAGGCTAAAACATGTTGTAAGCACGGGTGCTTTAACCGCAGAGTTCAACGAACCTTAGGTTAGTTCCTATGGGCCTTAGAAACCTTCGCGGCGGACTGAGGCTAGAGCTGGTCAGGTCCGGATCTTGGTTGGTACTTGAGTACCTCTAGATCTACTATCAGCATTCTAACCTAATCTACAAAAAAAAAGCACACATCAGAGTTTTTAAGCATCAAAAGGCATGTGGTCTAGAATCAAAGTTAATACCTTGAAATTTTGCTAAGGGACTAGCAAAATATAGGCATGGGGGTATGATGGGAACACCATCATGAGCCATAACTAGGTCATTTTGATCCAATTAAGTTAGTAAATGCTCCTACATAACTGCCACTGAGTTATAAGTCACTGCATAATATTCTGAGGGAAAAATAAGAAACTAGTGATAAAATTATAATTTTACCAGTATATCATGAATGAAGTACAACCACGGGCTTTCTCAGGGGTTGAATGAAGGTCAAATGGTCTTAAAAGAATAACAAATAGGTTAGAACAAGCAGAAAAGGGTTTACACATGTTCTGAGAATTAAATGACTTTTGAAACCCTAAAAATAGACCCGCTTAATTAACTGAGGTTTTGGTCAAGATAAAATTCACCTAAACCTTCTAAAATTCATAGAAAAATATGATATAGGGTTTAGAACCTTCAATTTGACCATCTGAACCCGTTTTGACCTAGAACAGAGTCTCAGACAGACATTTGCCATAATTTAGGTTTTTGCATAAATTAGCAAGTCAAATGTGGACAGAACCAAAATCCAAGTTCACCATTTAATTCTTTTGGTCCAAATTAGGTTTGTACCAAAATTTGGACCCAAGATGAGGTTGTCTTGACCTAGTTTGCAACTTGGTCCTATCTGATTACATTTCTACCCTTAGCTTTCAAAATCTTTTCAAACAGACCCCTAACTTTGTCATCATTCTAACAAAAAGGTCCCTACCACCATTAACCTATTCCTACTTGCTCTGGCGACCTTAATTTGCAAAAAACTCGATTTCTTGACGAATCCCGAAATTCCCTTCCTTTTGAACCCAATCCCATGCCCTAAAACTTACCTAATCTCTCATGTGAACGCATGAGAGATTTGGGTATCAAAGATTTTCCCAACTCGGCCAAGGATTCCAAGCTTGGGAAGGTTGCTTCCCAAGCTCAAAACCTCATCCTGAGGTCTATAAAAGAACCTCTTGATCATACCATCCTCCTCACGCTCAAAATCGGCCAAGAGTCCCCACTAATTCCTCTCTCTCTCTCTCTTGGCCGAAAGCTCCTTGACGTCCAACGAGCCCCTTCTTCCATCTTCGTCTTCCGATTGTAATATCAGCAGAGAAGACATCCTCCTCGATTCTTCCCGCGTCGAGTCGTACCAGCCGACGCCCTAACCTCCCTCTTCCTTGCTGTCTTTCTCTCTCCCGAGCTATTCTCCTCTTCAGCACCAGCAACACCACAACCGACGCTTCCTCCTTCCCACGTCATCCGTTAGTACCCTCAACTACTCCCGAACCTCTTCCTCATCACACTAACACTATCAACACACCGTTTCACCCTCGACCACGCCTCCGCGACTTCGTCTTCCACCTCTTCGGCCACACCTCCAACGAGGGACATCTTGCTCCACACGCCACCAAACTCCTTGCCGACTACCTAAACACCTCCGCCACATCTCTCTGATCATTTCCCCTCTCCTATTTCACCCTATTTCCCCCTCCAACTCTTTACCGAACAACCCACTGTCCCGCACCCTTCTCCATCACCGTCCGACCTCCACCCTCACTCGCGCCATGCCACACAACTACCACCACACTTGCCACTCCATGGCTAATCTGCTGAGCCTTCTGACGCAGCCACAAGGCCCTTATTCTTGAATTTCAAATTCCAGCTTCCTCCGCTATTGATGCAGGATGCCTCAAGCTTACTTAAAGCTTTAATCAGACCTGCAGCTCGAGGACCTCGACTCCAGACAGAGCGGAATTGGCTCACGAACATCTTCACATGATCAATTGGAGCCTTTGACCATTCCTTACGCTCGAATTGGGTGAAGGAAGCAATAACAGCAAAGTAGGAGCAGATGGTCCCACATCAGAAGCCACTGAAGCGGTGCACACGCATATATTGAATTTGTTAATAGGGCTCTTTGCCTCCAAACACGGGGTGAGGTCCCTCTCCCCCACGCACACCTGCACCTCGTCTGCGACGCACTGCTCGTGGACCTCGTGTGCCTGATCTGCCTAAGCCTTCACTCCTCAGCTGCGACCACGCCCGCAGCCTTGTACCTGGGTACGCACCTACCCGATTTCCCGACTATACCTTGAGAGGCCTTGGGAGGGCAGAGCCTAAGAGGAGAGAAAGAGAAAGAGTCTACACGGGTAGAGGGGGGTTTTGCTGCAGAGAAACGGCTAACACTTAGCCGAATTCAAGCGACCTTCCCCTTCTGTTTGAAGAAGGAGAACAGAGAAAGAAGGGTTGAAAGAAGAAGGGAGAGCCTTAAATAGTTTAAGCTATTAGATTTACTAATCAGACAATTGGTTTGGCTGCATTGCAATTCGTATATACATTGAGTTCATTAGTTATTATTGTAAGGAGTATTTGGTGATCTAAATCACCATTTTACTCCATTATTTTTACATTCTGACACTTGATCCTAGTACTATTTTATTTTGAAAAAGTTTTTACTTATAATTTCATAGCTTTCTTATCTTAAATTGCAATTCTTGAGAACTAAATTCCATATTGCTCCTTGTGTTCGACCGTTGAACTTTTTCGAGTAATAAAATTATTTGTTTGAGCGCTATTTTGGCTATACTGCAACACAACAATTTTAAAACACTAATTTAGCATGTAAGCATAGGTCCTTTTATAGTGGAGGATGAAGAACAAATTTGCCTCTGGGTCATTATTGATGTCCATAAATGTCGCTGCAGCTGTCACTGAAGATCTGCCCTTCAATTCCTCTTTCTGCCACATGCAGACCATTAGTGACAGCTGCAAGCATCACTAAAGGCCCATGTTGCTAAAGATCAGCGCTCGCCCCGCTGGAACCCGCTCCGCTGGCGTGCGCATCGCACATTGTGCGCTTCACGCGCTCGTGCTCCCCGCGCCCTGCGCACGTGCTGGCATGCACTGCACTGCTGTTGTGTGCAGCTGCAGTTATGTGCGGTGCTGGCCGACGTCGGGGTGGCTTGGTTGGCGCCACGTGGTGCCATTTGGGCCGTCCATTCTTCTTTCTTTTGTAGAGGGTGCCACGGTGCTCAGATCGAGATGATTCCCACGCTGTTGGACTGCGATCGTTGCTTGAGATCCATCCGTACGATCGGATTTTCCATCCGAAACCCGTATGGATGTCGCATTGGCCCTTAGCTGTTGATCTTCCTTGGACTTCATATGATGCTATGGTTCTCCGATCTAGACGATTTCAGAGGCGTTAGACTTCGATCATCGTCCTAATCAGATCCGTATGGTTCGATCATCCATTCGAGGCCCTGAAATAAGTCTTCTTCTCTCCTGACCATAAAAAGGACCTAATTAACCTAAAATATATACAACTACTCTAAATGTAGAATGATGCATGCTATGCAATATTTAAACATAAAATGCAAATCTAAGCCTAAGAACATGCATGGATAGGCATTTTAACCTAAATAGATGTGTCTATATCATACCCCCATGCCTATATTTTGCTAGTCGCTAGCAAAATTAAACTATATGCTATGTATAAAAGCAGAATTAGGATTAGATTGCTTAGGCCTAAGTCGTTTATTAACAATAGAAAATTTTAACTAAGGTCTTAAACTACAAAGACTCAACAGTACTCAGGTGTCTGCCAGAATGCAGACTGCCCAAGTCCTCGCCTTATCTGAAAAGGAAATATACATTTTTTTTTTATTTTTCTTCTTTTCTAATTTTTTTGTACTTTTAGAGTTTGAGAGTTTTGAGATAACTTTTTGCAGCTACGTGACCTGCCCAAGACTCGAAAAGGACTTTAAGTGCTAAGCATCTTGTGAAAATAGTGAAAGACTAACTAGGTGGCTGTTGAAACGGACTTTATGTTTCTACAGCCCTAGGTGACCTTGCCTAGAGGTTTATCTTTTCGACTAGTAGCTTTCTCCCTACTTTTATTTATGGGGTCAACACAAGAGCGAACCTAGTGTATATCTCCTTGGTTTATTCTACTTCCCCACTTCTTCCCCAATTGTTTTGGGAATTATTGTGCATTTTTTGTGAGTTGGGTTCTGGACAACTGGCCAATGGGCTGTTACCCATGGCAACTTGCCAGCCATACTCGTGCGGTGAAGTGTGGTTTTATTTTTTTTCTCCTTTTCCTATTTTTTTTCTTTTTCTTTTTGTTTGTTTTTTTTTCCTTTAAGTAGGTGGCTTCCCTAATATGAGATTTACCTAAAGGCAGTACAATGAAAATGGTCTTGTGACTGGGCTCTGGACAATCGACCGGTGAGCTATTACCACCGGCAACTTGCTAGCCATACCACCCTAGATAGTTCATTAGCTACCCAATTTTCGAAGAAATCGCCAAAAAGTGAGTCAATGCAAAAAGAAGTGAGTAGATGCTTAAGTTTAAAGTCCCCCCAAATCAGAGGGCGGGTTGATAAGTCGTATACTTATCACCCCAATTTATTTACCGAATTAAAATAAGATTGATTTGGCGAGGAGTCGAGACTAGGTCAACATTCGAGTGGACACCCGGGTTAATTAAGCCCGAAGACTTGAAGAGTCTAAGTATTCAGGTCCCATTGTATTATTTCCTGAAGTTAATAACTTCCAAATGCCTAAGTTTTCTTCTCCTAATTCTTCTTTTTTTTTATCTTTTTGAATTTTCAAATTTTCTTTCTTTCTTTTTTAAAGAAACTAGAAGAAATTCTACAGAGTTAACAAAATGATTTCAGGATTAAGTATCCACCTCCCCATGCCTAAATGATGCAATGTCCTCGTTGTAAAAATAAAGACATGAAAAGGACGGATTAAACAGAATATCACCTGAACATCGTGACGAATCTAGTCAGCTCTGCAGAGAACATGAAATATAAACACGTGCTAAATTTAATGCCTTTAGCTAGGCATAAAATACATATAAGGAAGAAATTGAGAATTCACAAGTGTGGGTCAGAATCAAAATAAAAATATTGATTCTTAGACCCGCCAATAGAAGATGTCCACAGATGTGGACCAGATTATGATGCAAACCCATGCCCCAGGGTCGAGTGGTTCTCAGGTTCTGGATGACAATCACCTAGAACCAAAGGTTGTGTTTGCGGGGCCGTGCCTGCGGTTTAGTGGTGTGCAACCCAAGACCAAAGTGTCGGACAACGGGTAAAGATGGTTCAATAGGTGCGGTTGTCCACTTAACATCTAGCTCAGAAAAATAATCAATTATTTTGAGCTTGGGTTGCACGTGAAAGATATCGTAAGGATCCTGGTAGAAAGTAGGTGGTTTTAGGTCAATAGGAACCCTTAGATCCAAACTTGTTTTTCCCTCAAAATTAACCTCCCAAATTTTCATTTCAACATTCCTATCCTCCAACATCAAGTGCTCAGGTTCCAAAACCTTTAGCATAGCGTTCACCCCATAAGATTTACCCAAGTCCAGAAATCGTGGCTGACTCATAATTGACTTGGGTACAATGATTTCCAAATCAAAATCAATTCCTTTTGGGGTGTGGTTGAGGAATGGGGCTATTGATTGAATCTTTTAGTAAATGAGGATTTGAATCCTCCAAGTTAGCCCTAACTGAATCCAAATCTTCAATAATTGGGCTATCAAACGGTTCATCAGATTCCTCAAGCCCATTTGTCTCACTAAAATCATCTTCCTTACGCTCAAGTAAGACTTCACTAAGAGATTCTTCACCCTCAGAGTCAAAGAATTCATGATCCTCATTTATATATGTCTCAAAATCGATTGCCATTTCTTGGTTCAAAGAGACATATTTTTCCTCGCTCCCGAGCTTGGGGATCTCAGGTGAATCAATTGGTTCATCCTCAATGGGTTCATCTAGCCCAACCTGGTCATCCCTGGTCTAAAAAAATGTACCCCCCCGATAGGCACCTGAGTGGGTTCTGACATTGGCTCTCCTGAATGGGGTTCATCTTGAGAATCATCCCAAGAGTGGACTAGGGAAACCACAAATTTCATCCTCAACCTCGACAATTTCCCAAGTAGAAACTCACCCAAGCCCTTATCATTAACATTTTGGAGCAAATCCAATAAAGAGCTATTCTACTCATCAATCATTTTAATCATAGGCTCCAATGCTTCAGTGCATGGTATTGGCTGAGCTTCTAAAGATTGGATGGTGTTCCTCAAATTAGCCAACACCCTATCCTGGATCTGGTTCACCTGAACCAACAAGTTCAATTCAGGGTTGCGTGGGTTCAGGTTAAATCTAGGGAAGTCAAGATATTGAGGTTCTCGAGTCCCTCCCTGATAGTAGGTCATCTTGGATTGTTCAAAAAATGGAGGTGACCTACATTTAGTGGAATACTGGGGAGGGTAGAAGTTATAATCATCATATCCTTCCTAATTGTAGATCGGCTTGGTTTGATCATCAAAGGATCGAGATCTATAATCATTGTATTTCTTGGAAGAATAGTAATCATAGTCTTGTTGTCTAGCGTTAGGCCCTAGACATTGAGGTCCAAATTCATATCCCAAATCAAAGTTATCCCGGCTAGTGGATGGGTAGTCATAAGTCAAGTCGGGATAGTAATCATCATGGGGATAAGTGTTGGTAGGAGTGTAGGATGGGAAATGAGTGTAGGATGTGGAAGGATACATGGTAGAATAGGAGGGAAATTAGAAGAGAGAAAGCAGCCCTGCAATACAAGAAATCAACCCTATCATTAGGTGAGTTAGTGATGCGGTAACTTTCACTCAACTCAGTAATTAAGTTAATTCCACTTAATTAAGAGTAGAAAAAGTCACTTAGGTTAACTCGAAATTGTGTCGGTTGTGTAGTATAGGGTCGAATTAACCTAACATTTTAGAAATTTTTACTGGTTGAGTCTAGGTCGTTCGCTGGGAGGTATAATTTTTTCTAAATTCACCAATTATCTTTTATTTCTTTATAAGTTTATGAGGTATAACTAAGTTGATGTTAAGAACATGAATTTTGCTAAAATATTAATTAAAATGAAGTAATATGCAAAATCCCATAAGAGAACATATTTGCTCAAAATGATCTACTTTATTAACAAATAAACATGTTAGTTTTTCAATTTTATTCAAAAAAGAAAAAGGCAATAAGAGTTCTTTTATTAAAACATGCCTTATTACAACATTCATGAACAAAAACTAATTAAAATGATGCAAGTAAAACAAATTCTTCTTTATATAGTCTTCAACCTCTCTTTTCTTCTCCGTTTCCTTTATTTTTATTCTCTCTCGAGCTCTTTTCTTACCTCTCTTCTTCTGTTCTATTCCTGCCTTCTTCTTCTCTTCCCTTAGTCTTCTTCTTAATCCTCTTAGTAGTGCCTGTTCTCCTTAGTTCCTTAGCCTTCAGCTCAACACTTAGCATTTAACCATTGGCTCTTCTTTTCCTTAAACTTTCTTTTGAACCATCAGTTGAATTGAGTTTTTTTACTTTTTAACCAAAAATTATTTTATGTACGGCGAGGTCCTTTCGAGGATACACAGCACCCTGAGACCAGGGTGGGACCAGACCCTACTCGGTCCTCGCCTGATTTCAATTAGGTTCGATTTCGGCTTAATTCATTTGATTCATAGTTTCGAGCCAATCCGGCTCAATCGGCCTCCCAGGCCTCGCCCTCCCATGGCACACACTCGCTCACGCCCACTCGAGTGCACACCCATAGGCACACAAGCCCGCACGCACACATATATGCTCAATAGGTCAGATGTTCAGATGCTCGGTTCGCGCCCAGCGCTTGACAACTGGGAAGCCCATGCAACAAATTGCTTTTATTCCAAGGCACCTACTCAGAAACTACCGATGTGGGACTATCTTAACCCCTTCCAGACCCAACTTCAATCGATCATAAATCCCTACTCAGAGCTCCAAATCAAGTGATTCAAGGCTTGCTGGAAAGCTCTAAGGTTACTCTATAGGATTGCAGGGTTAATTTAAAGTTTAGCGGATGTTCTCCTCTTCAATTTGAAGAGTGAAATCAAGGGGTCCCTACAGGTAAAAATTGCCTGGAAATGGAAATTAATGTCACAGAGTCCTTAGATGGACTTATCTTTCTTAACTAAAGGTCTGAACAGATTCTACAGGTTATTCCGCAGCTGCTAGAGTAGGTTCTAAGCTCACAAGACCTTCAGGAACAGTAGAGAAGCTCAAAGCTTCTCTGAAAGCTTCAGAGATCGAATTTTCAGACTTGAAATAGGTAAATAGACACTTAAGAACATTACTGATCAATTTAAACAAGTTCTAAGGGTTAAAACAAATTGATCTGGGCAGGACTTAAGATCAAAACTCAACAAAATGGCACTGCTGTTAGTTTGGGTTCAAAAATAACCTAAATTGATAGAATTTGAATTCTCACTAAATTATTCACCTAAGCTCAGTTTAATCACTCTAAAACCATCCAACAAATTCTCAGAAGCAATTCTATCTCATCAATTCCTCAATTCGAGCTCAGAACTCCATAATTAGACTCAGTTTGACTATGACGGCAAAAAAATTTGACTTTCTATTCAAAACCTCTCCATAGGCAATTAAAATTAAAATAGAATCTCCCCAACACTAGGAACTCATTCAGCCTCTTGAATAGGTGTTCTAACTAATATTTCTAGGGTTTCAGGCTTGCCTCCTGAGCTTCAAAATGACTTTGTTCGTCAGAGAGATTGAGAGGTTATTACAGTAGAATGAGGTCATGAACAGCTTCAGTGCACTGCACTGAAGCTTCTAGGCACCTTAAATACTTCTCAGTTCTCTTCTATCAGACTTCTCCAACTCCATCGGAGTTGGAGAAGATGAAACCTCAATCTGAGCTCCAGTCACTAAATCCTCAATTAAATGACTTCAAATTAATCAGTGATCCATGTTACATCATTCTGGAGCTTCTTGCTAAATTTTGTAGGCTGAAGCACAGATTTGGCTCGTTGGAGCTTGCTAGAGCTCCGGTGAGTCCAGAAAATATGTAAACTGTGTACAGATTGTTTAATTATGCCATTTTTAATCTAAAAAGGTTCCTGAGGTTGCAAGGAACCTCAGAATCACATTTAATTCCTCATTATCTCTTTATATGTAAGATTTGACAGTGAATTTATTTTGAATGAAAATTGAGTTGGTTGAGGCACGGGACTTGATCTCCCACTCAATTGAGTGGTTGAGATAAGTCAACAGATATCTGTGATATTAAATATATATTTAATTAATGATTTGAACTACTCCTGAGCCACCATTGACAGTGAGCTCAGGAGCTTAATTAGATTTGGGCGTTTAGGTTATATGTGATATTTATATGTATTATAGTGTCGATTAGGGCCCATAAGTGATGGATAGATGATGAAGAACCCAGTGAAGGTGGAATTAGCTCGACTACTATCGCCGTGGACAGTGACAGTAGTCGGTGGAGGTGAAAGATGAACTAGGCGATTAGGTGATCAATTAAGTGATTAAGTGCATTAGAAATGATTATGGAAGATAAAGAAAGGTGGACAGTGATTTCAAAAGATGAAATTAGGGCTCTGGCGAACTAGGCGATTAGGTGATCAATTAAGTGATTAAGTGCATTAGAAATGATTATGGAAGATAAAGAAAGGTGGACAGTGATTTCAAAAGATGAAATTAGGGCTCTGGCGAGCTCAAGGAGTTCGCCGGAGTCGGAGAAGATGACATTGAAATTTTAAAATTACATCTAATCTACCTACCTAAGCTAACCTACTCCTACTCCTAATCTACTGTTACCTAGACGAAGGGGTCAATAGGGTTCCGCCGAAGGTTCATAGTGGACAACGAAATCAGAGGGTTTCAGGAAGATCTCTGGCGGGTGGATTTGAGGTGAAGCAGAGGACTCCTTGGGTCGATGCCTGTGTCAGAGACGCGGCAGACCATGGCGAATCTCCTTGGCTGATCATAATGGGTGGAGGAAGTCGGAAAGTGAGATGGAAAGTCGCCGGAGTTTTGGACGAATAGCCTATCGAAGTCGGCTGTAGTGTTAGAAGAGGGAAGGGAGCCAACTTGAATGAAATCTGAGGGGTGAGGGGATATTTATAGTAGTTGGCGGCGAAGAGAATGGTGGGGTCTGGCTAAAGAAGGAGCTTGAGGAGCTTAACCTCTGACATCATCTCCGACGACGGTGAGGTTATCTCCCATTGGAAATTAGGATTTCCGGTTAATCCAGATTGGAGGATGAAGAGGAGGTGGTGAGCGCAAGCTGCAAGAGCTTGGACAAAGAAGAGTGATGTCGGCAGGGCGGTGATCATGTGGTGGCGTGACTCTCTGTCGCCAGCCGTCCATTCAACTGAAGAAGAAGAAGGAAAGGGACTTAAATGTAATAAAACTTAAGGACCTGTGTGAGAAATAAGGACCCGATTGTAATGAATTTTAAGGACTAAAATGTAAACTCAGGTTTTGAAGGTTTATTTTAATTTAGATTTTTTTCAACTTTTTATATATGTTAATAAATAAGGTAAATATTATATTTTCTCCTTGAATTTACATTTTTGAACTTTTTAGGTTAATTTATTAGATTAAGTAAAATTACTTAAGTTATTATATACTTAGGTTTACATTAAGTTTAAGTTACTTAACTTATTAATTAAGGAAATGGTTAATAGGATTTGGAGTTCAATTATTAATTAAATTATTAATAATGTTAATTGGATGATAAAATGTCATTTTAAACTTATTTTAAGGTCCTTTACTAAATATCCCTTATTCTATAATTAACCCTTATATGTTCATAACCTTAGCTAATTAACTAGGAAGACTAGTTAATTAGGGGTTAATTAGAGATCATGATGAGTCTCTCATCAGTTAGCCTAAATACCTATAGACTCCTAGGACCCATCTTGAGATTATAAACGATTTAGTCTACTTTTATCTGGTCAATCCAACCAGTTAGAAGGAGGGACCGGGGAGAAGGTTCTTCCTTTGGCTTGTGCCCCCTGTTCCTAGTGTACCCCCAGCTGCGGTCGTTTGACGCTACTCCCCTAGCTAGACATCAGATGGACCAACAGAAGCAGATTAATTGAAAAAAATCTTAGTCTGAGCCCCGAAGAGCGAATCAATCCTTAAGGCCAACATCTACTCAGTTTTAATTAGGCTTGAGATGATTGTGCTCCTGGAATGTGATGGGCCCTTTAGATGGGTTGTGCCATTAATGATCAATTCAAATGTGTGTGCGTGCATGATAAACGCCAGTTTATATCATTCTTATGCATTAAAACAAACCTACCTCTTACGATTTTGCTCCGCAAATGAGTTTTTGCGTTGCATTTAGGTATTAATTAGGTTAGGCATGCGTTGCATTTTTTATTGTATTTTTTATGTGTTTTTGTGAGTGTTAGGGATAAACAGATTGTCAGATCCCTAGAACCTGAACACTCAGGAAGGCAACTGGTGAAGGAGAAGCTTAAACTAGCTGGAATTGAGCTTGATCTAGCTCACCATAGCTGGAATCTAGCTCACTTGAACAAGGGTTATCTCATCCTAGCTCCATTCAATGCATCTCAACTGAATGGTAGCTCAGGAGAGCTCATCTTAGCTCACCTTAGCTCAAGTCAGCTCAAATCTAGCTCAACTTAGCTAGGTCTAGCTCATCTCAGCTCCCATCAATTCACTGGGAACTCTAGCTAGCTCAACTGAGTTAACTGGAGTCCACCTCAGCTTAGGATCGGCTACATCTAGCTCCACTCAACTCCAACCAGTTGAAGATGACTTCATCTTAGCTCAGGAAGCTCAAGTCCAACTCCCGGGGACTCAGCTTAGCTCAACTTAGTTGAGCTAAGCTACCTTAGCTACCCCAACTTGCTAGGACCTCCCCGAGAGCATCAAACCCAGCTCACCTCAGCTCCTTTCAGCAGAAGCCAGCTTGCTTTATCTTGGCTTAGCAACTAGCAAAGAACTAGCAAGCTAAGCTAGCTAAGGTAGCTTTTTGCAGCTCCCTTCAGCAGTCACGAGCTCTAGTGCATCTCAAGATGACTACCACTAGCTCTTATCCCTCAAAACCCTAGCTCCAAATGCCTCCAATGCTACTCCCTACTAGTAAGCTATCTAAGCTAGCTTAGCATTGCTAGTCAACCTCCATGGCACCAAGCCCTACTATACTACTATCTAAGCTCCAGCAAAAAGACCACCTACTCCTACATTATTTTAGTGCCAACTATCCCTTCCATCACCACCCTACATCCACCATCAAAACCCATCTCCACCCTCAAATTTTTCCCTCTAAAAATAATACCTTCTAGAAGGTAATTTTGGAGGGAAAACCAAGGCACCTCTTCATTTCCCTCCCATTTTTCCCTCCAAAAATATCCAAGCACCCCTTCATTTCCCTCGAAAAGAACACCATAGCGACCCCCCTTTCCATCTGATGAGAGCCTCATCATGAGCCCTAACTAGCTCATTTTGACCTGAGAAAGTAAACAAAAGCTCCTACATAACCTAAAGGAAGACTTAAGTCAAGGGTTTACTTTTTTGAGAAGGAAACATGAACTAAAGGGTAAAACTGCAATTTTACCATTGCAGTGCATCAACGAGATTTCTCAAGGGTTAAACATAGGTCAATTGGACTAAATAAAGGAAAAGTGGGATGGTTCAGTCAGAAAAGGGTTATTGTGAGATTTAAGAATTAAATGACATTTTGTAACCTAAAACAAACCTGCTTAATTCAACAAGGTTTTGGTCTAGATAAAAATCAACTAAACCATCTAAAATTCATGGAAAAATATCCCCTAGGGTTTAGAACCTTCAATTTGGCCTTTGGAACCTATTTTGACTTAGATTGGGGTCCTAGCTAAGTATTTAACATAATTTGGGTTTTTGTACAAACTGTCCAATCAAACGTGGTCAAACCTAAAATCCAACTTCACCATTGGATTCCTTAGGTCCAAATTAGGTTTGTATCAAAATTTTGGCCTAAGGGAAGGTCATCTTGACCTACTTTGCAAAATGATCCACATAATTACATTTTGGTCCCTAATTTTTAAAAACCCTTGCATAGAGCCCCCTAACTTTCTCACCACCCTTACATTCAGGTCCCTCCGCCATTACAGCAGAGGAATCCCACTTCGGCGAGGATTTGAGGCTGATATCTCCTCGAATCCTCAGAGATCTCCAGGATTTGGAAGGGAGATTCTTTGGGGATTTCTCCATCGTCTGAACAAGATCTCCAGATCAAATTTACACCCAATCTCTTGTGCGAACGCTCGAGAGATTTGGGTAGCCTATGCACCTTCCTTCTTCGATGAGGCTTTTGTGTTGGATGGCTTGTCCTCCAAGCACAAGAGGCTCAGCCAACGGCTATAAAAGGACCCCCGGTCCTTTGCGCATCTTCCAAGCTTGATTTGGCCACCGATACCCACTCAATTTCTTCCCTCTTCATCTTTGGTCAAAATTCCCACAAGCTTTAGTGATGTCCCCTCCCTCCTCTCGTCGCTCTACCACCATACCAGTGGCAAGGTTAGCTTCGTCTAGTTCCTCTGTGTTGTGCCACACCAGTGCACGCCTCTCTGACCTCCTCCTCATCGCCGTCATCTCCACCACAGGGCTGTCTTCCCCAACGACGGCACATATGCGTCG
Source organism: Thalassia testudinum (assembly GCA_037157565.1). NCBI lineage: Eukaryota > Viridiplantae > Streptophyta > Magnoliopsida > Alismatales > Hydrocharitaceae > Thalassia > Thalassia testudinum. The sequence goes on along the minus strand of JAZHRO010000025.1, from coordinate 63,129,285 downwards.
TTCGTCTCCTCTGCCCCCCCTTCATTCCAATCATCACAGATAAGTTTCTCTCTTCCCACTCTTTATTTTCCCTCATTTTATTTCATAAATTGTCCCTCGATTGCCACTGTCCACCTTCATCTTCCTTATCTCTGGCTGACCTCCGGTGAGGCGCATCCACCACTCCGCACTTCCACACATGTTGCCACCAACTCCTTCACCTCTGCCATCAATCGCTGATCACTTTCTGCCCATCCACTGATCGCCACACACGCCCCACAGTTCCATCGAACAAACCCACACATACGGTCACAGTCCGACCTAGGCATGCATGCCTAGGCCAATCTACACCAATCTGACCCCCACCTCACCTTCGCCGTGATACGGTGAAGCTTTCCCTGTTTGACAGGGTCACAAGGTCGTCTTCTTGTCGGGTAGGTCCGAGCCTCCGTCCACCATTAACGCACAAGCAAGCTTGCTTGCTTCAGAGATCCAGGCCGCGCTCTCCAGGCTTCAGGGCTCCAGGCGATGCGCGTTGAGTGTGCGAGTGAATCCATCCTGAGAGCGGACTTTGCAAGGCTCACAGCTACTCCAATTGGGTGGAGTTCTCCTGCGGGTGCCAGTAGAAGCGGGTGGGACATTTAGTCCCACCTCGTAAACTCAGGGGTAAGCTGTGATGCTTAAATTGAATTTGTGCTCTTAGCTCATCGCCTCCAGTACACAGGGGTGAGGTCCCTCACCATCGCTCGCTCATGCCTCGTCCGTGACCCCTGCCTGCGCGGACTTGGCACCCGACCTGATTACCTAGACCTAGCACTCGCGCATCACACCCACGCCGGTGCGCCTAGACCCGAGCGCACAACTGACCCGATTACTCGGCTCTAAGAGAGCGTACCGAAGAGAGAAATAGAGAGAGAGATGCGGGGAGGGTAGGGGATAGGTTTTGCTTTGTGGTGCTGTGCAGGAAAGAAGAAGAGGCTAAGGAAAGAAGAGGTGCAGCAAAAAAGAAGGTAGCCACTGAAGGTAGAAGAAAGAGAGAAGCAGGGACTTAGCCGCAGAAGAAGAAAGAAGAGAAAGAAGAAAGAAGGCAAGGGCTGAAGAAAGAGAGAAGCAGGAGCGGCCAAGCAAAAGAAGAAGAAGAAGACAAGGAAAGACAAAGAAGAAAAGAAGAAGAAGAAGCCAAAGAAGGCAGAAGAAGCACAGCCGTAGAGTAAAGAGAAAGAGAAGGCCAAAAATCACAAATCAAGCACTATAGCAAAACTTTTTAAGACGTCTGATTTTTCATCAGATGTCCAATTTTTGAGCATTATTTCTACATCGACATTACTTCTCAATTTTGGTTGAATTGGTTATTGCTTTCTATTAAATTGAGAATTGCACTCTTAAGTTTTTAAATACCCAATTGCTCTCTGTGTTCGACCTCGGATACCTTGGTTTTCCAGTTATAAATTCTTATTTGTTTTCGCAGTGATTTCATTTATACTGCAACGAACATCTTTTAAAAACAGGATTTCGCCTCGTCAACACCATCTTATAAATACCCTACCCTACCACCACATAATTCCCATCCTCCCTTTAGTTAAATCTACCCTATACCCACCTCATACCTATGGCCAAGAAGGAGTAGAGAAGAAGATTAAGGGGGCACATCACCTGCCCCTTTGGTGCCTTCTTCTCTTCATTCCTTCACCTTGTGCCACGACAAGAAGGAGGCATTCCAGATCAAGGAGGATGGCCAGGCATTGGAGGAGAAAGGGTGGTGCACACCTACCCTTAGGAGAACTTTAAGGCACACCCCCCCTTAGGGTTTGCCTTGGAGGACATCAGCTAAGAGGACCCTGCAGCAAAGAGAAGGAGAAGGAAGGAGCCCTTCTAACTATGGGAGCAGCCGTAGTTGGAGCAAGAGCATCCCTTCTTCACCAACATAATCAGGATTTTTTGTTTCATTTGTCTTTAGTTTCAATTATTTTTTTTAGAAGCTTTCTTCTACAAGTGTAAACAAGAATCCATTTCTTTTATAGAATTGCCTTTTTAAATTTGGTACAACTTTTTCTTGCTTTAATTTTGTTTTAGCATTTTCACACCTTCTTCCCAATTATCCTAAGCCCTCACTTGCCTAGGGTGAGTTTGGATGAAGACATTCTTGTCACCTAGTGCTAAGATAGGTTTAATCTTTTTTGCTACCATTCTTTGTATTGCCTTGTTAAGTCAACAACCCTAAAAAACATATATTGAAAAACACCAAAAAGAAAGGTGATTTCCATGTTTTCAAGCAAGGGATTTATAATTGCAACAATTGCCTCCTTGGACGACCCTAGATAGTCCACTATCTAGGTTATAAATTTTAAAAGTGAAATTGATTTACGTGTTACAACGACTTCCAAAATCCTAATTAACAAATCACATATTTTCGCTATTAGTGCACAACCAGGGTTAGCAAACAAGGTTATTTGATGATGTGTCTTTTAGGGTTTAACCTTGTTTAGTAGCTTTTAGGGTTTAATCCTTAGGTTGGTTCAATGAGGGTTCAGTAGAACACTCCAGGTTTTACAAGCACTGGTGATGATGTATTCCTTTACAAATCCAAAAAAAAATGTGGACTACCCGGTTCAACCCTAAAAATCAACCCTAAGTGACAAGCTACTGATGAATCACTTTTATCTTAAGTGGTGCGGCCTAAATAGTTTAATCAATTGGCCTGTTGCACCACTTAGTTAAGGCACACAGAAATGTTTGACCAATTTAGATTTCTACTCACTTATTGGTGTGTTGAGTTATAGTGTACCAGATCCACAGTTCAGATTTCGATTATGGGGTGGAATCGATGTGAAGTAGTGCACCTTAAGGTGAGATTTTGTGGGTGTTAAGTGTGTAGCTTTTAGTTAAATCCCACAAGAGAAGAATATTTTTTTATTTTATTTTAATATATGCAGGTGGGTGAGGTGAGGCAGAGTGACAATCAAACAATCAGATCTATCCTTGGGTTTATAAAAGCACCTAGGTTGATTTGAGTTTGAGTTATTAGTGTGGCGAAATGGAAGCTCGGGTGGTGGTTGTGGGGGATAACTTACAATTGTCTCTACCTGCACTTTACTCTAATCTACCGCCTTTGGCTCCTCGATTGGGTTCCTGCAAGACAAAATCCAAGAAGAAAGATAGGTTAGAAAAACATGTAAGTAATGCAGGAAAATGCGAAAAGAAAAACCAAAGAGTGTTGCCTCCTCAGCACCGGCACAAAAATGATGAGGTGAATTCGCATGCGGAAAGGTTCGGATTTTTGAAAACCCCTCGTCGTTGTTCAATTCGTAAGAAAATTCGTTGATTAGATAAAATTTATATCTAAAACTCGAAATGTGAGTCTCGGATCAAACACGGGGAGGCGAACGTTTGGTTTTATGAAATCTGCATTTCACTTTATTTATTTTTGTCGATTTTGCCTTTTCTAATTTTTTTGGTATTTTTAATAGGGCAAGAGATCAGGTCGATGAAATCTAGCTAATCTACCTGCAAAATAAAAAGAGAGAGATAGAGAGAGAGAAACAATCATGTTTTTTTATAATGAAATGTTTATTAAAACTAGGAAAGTGGGAAGTCTATACTACGAAAGCAATAAAGATAGAGATAGGTGAGCGAAATCCCCCTCGACGGTCGCTTAGAAGACGACTTGCTCTGACGTCGCCTGCAGGAAGGTGGTAAGGAGCGAGACGAATGAGGACGGAGTCGGAGGACGGAGGGTGAGGCAGGATGGCGTCGCGGTGAGGATCTTCTTCCCGAAGGGAGGTGAGAAGATAGCCACGGGATGCTCCATGAAGGGGGTTGAGAGGTGGGAACAAATGTTTGTTTTCAACTCTGGAGGAGCATCCCAGGCTTGAAACAAGCTCTCTCTAGAGCCTTGGAGGTGGTGAGAGGAAGAAAGGAAGAGATGGTTTGGAATGGAGGGGGGCAGGTCCTTTTATAGCGGAGGAGGAGAGACAAAATTGTCCATGGACAATTAGTGATGGCTGTAATCATTGCTGGAGATCCGCCCAACTGTCGCTGAAGATTTGCACCCTTCAATTCCTTTGTTGGCATGCACATAGCACAGGCCATTAGTGATAGTTACAAGCACCACTAAAGGCTCGCGCAATTGTCACTGTAGCCTCCAGCTCACGCTCGCTTGCAGCTGTGCTTGTACGCCCACCTTCTCGCCTTCAGATGCTCGATCGACGGTCGCGATTGCACGAGGATCGCATGCTCAGATGGCATTGGATGGCACATGAGAATGCGTGTTGAGTTAGGCGTTGGATCGTGCGGGCGTATCCGCGATCGACCGTGCGTCCACGTGGAGACACTTGCACCGTTCGATGAAGATCGTGTGGCCCAATTTGGCATTCGCGCTCGCATTGTTGATTGCGTGCGCTCGCGGGGATTCGACCATGCGCCTGCCACTTGAGAGCGCCCCTTGCGACCAATGCACCATGGGCACTTTTGTGTCTCAAAGATGAATTGAGTGCTACGGGCGTGGAGGCATCCCAGCAGTTGGATCTTGATCCAACGACTAGGATTCAAAGGCGCGGAAGATGAAGGGCGTGGCCGATTGCTGCTGGCTGGTGTTGGGCGACCTAGATGGCACCATGTGGCACCATCTGGGTCGTCCGTGTTCTTCTTTTTGTAAAGGGTGCTACAGAGCTCTGATCGAGATGATTCCCACGTTGTCAAAGTGCGATTGTCGCTCCGGATCCATCCATACGGTCAGATTTTTCATCCGAAGCCCGTATGGATGTCACATTTAGCCCTGGCTGTTGTTCCTCCTCGGACTTCATATGATGCTACGGGACACCAATCTTGACTATTTCGGAGGCGTTAGACTCCGATCGTCGTCTTGATCAGATTCGTACGGTCTGATCGTCCATCCGAGGCCCTGAAATAAATCTTCTCTCATGACAATAACAAGGACCTAATTAACCTAAAATATATAGAACTACTCTAAATGCATAATGATGCATGCTATGCAATATTTATAATATGAAATGCAAATCTATGCCTAGGAACATGCATGATTAGGCATTTAACCTAAATAGATGTGTCTATATCATACCACCACGCCTATCTTTTGCTAGTCCCTAGAAAAATTAAACTACATGCTATGTATAAAAATAGAATTAAGACTCGATCGCTTAGGCCTAAGTTGTTTATTAACAATAGAAAATTTCAACTAAGGTCCTAAACTACGAAGCCTCAATAGTACCCTGGTGTCTGCCAGAATGCAAACCGCCTAAGTCCTTGCCTTATCTAAAAAGGGAAGATACATCTTTTTTTTGCTTTTTCTTCTTTTCTAATTTTTTGGGCTTTTGGAGCTTGAGAGTTTTGGGATAACTTTTTACGGCTACCCGACCGGCCCAAGACTCGAAAAGGACTCTAAGTGCTAAGCATCTAGTGAAAAGAGTGAAAAACTCACTAGGGGGCCGTTAAAATAGACTGTGGGTTTTTACGACCCTAGGTGACATTGCCTAGAGGTTTATCTTTCCGAACGGTAGCTTTGTTCATACTTCTTTTATTTATGGGGTCAACACAAGGGTGAACCCAGTGTATATCTCCCCGGTTTATTCTACTTCCCCGCTTCTTCCCTATGTGTTTTGGAAATATTATGCATTTTTGTAAGCTGGGCTCTAGACAACTGGCCAATGGACTGTTACCCATGACAACTTCCCAGCCATACTCGTGCGGTGAAGTGTGGTTTTATTTGTTTATTTTTTCATTTTCTCCTTTTTCTATTCTTTTTTTTTTCTTTTTTTTTTTAAGTAGGAGGCTTCTTTGATCTAAAATTTACCTAAAGGTAGTCAGAGGAAAATGGTATTGTGGTTGGGCTCTAGATAACAGACCGATGAGCTGTTACCACCGACAACTTGCCAGTCATACCACCCTAGATAGTTTATTAGCTAACCAATTTCCGAAGAAACTGTCGAAAAGTGAGTCAATGTAAACAGTGTGTAGATGCTTAGGCTTAAAGTCCCCTCAAATCAGAGGGCAGGTTGATGAGTCATATACTTATCACCCTAATTTATTGAATAAATTTAAAATAGAATTACTTGGCGAGGACTCGAGACTAAGTCCACATTCGAGTGGACACCTGGGCTAATTAAGCTCGAAGACTTGAAGAGCCTAAGTGTTCAGGTCCTATTGTATCGTCTGGTAAAGTTAATAACTTCCAAAAGCTTAAGTTCTCTTCTCGTAATTCTATTTTTTTCTTCCTTTTTCTTTGTCTTTCTAAAATTTTAATTTTTTTTAAAAAGAAAATAAAAGAAATTCTACGGAGCTAACAAAATAATTTCAGGATTAAGTATCCACCCCGCCATGCCTGAATGATGCAATGTCCTCATTTTAGAAATTGAGACATGAAAAGGGCGGAATAACAGAATATTACATGAATTTTGTGACAATCTAGTAGCTTAGTAGAGAACGTGGAATATACACACATGCTAAATTTAATGCCTTTAGCTAGGCATAAAATACTTACGAGGAAGAAATGGAGAATTCACAAGTGTGGGTCAGAATCAAAATCAAAATATTAATCCTTAGACCCACCAGCAGAAGATGTCCATAGACGTGGACCAGATTATGATGGAGACCCATGCCCTAGGGTCGAGTGGTTCTCAGGTTCTAGATGAAAATTACCCAGAACTTAAGGTTGTTAAGATTGCAGGGCCGAGCCTGCGATTTTGTGGTGTGCAACCCAAGACCAAAGTTTCAGACAACAGGTAAAGATGCTTCAATAGGTGTGGATGTCCACTTAACGTTCAGCTCAGAAAAATAATCAGTTATTTCAAGCTTGGGTTTCATGTCAAAGATATTGCAAGGGTTCTGATAGAAATTAGGTGGTTTCAGGTCAATAGGAACCCTTAGATGCAAAATTGTAGTTCCCTCAGAATTAACTTCCTAGATTTTCATTTCCACATTTCTATCCTCCAACATCAAGTGTTCGGGTTCCAGGACGTCTAGCATATCATTCACCTCAACTGATTTACCCAAGTCTAGAAATCGTGGCTGACTCAGAATTGACTTGGGTACAATGATTTTCAAATCAAAATCAATCCCTTCGAGGTGTGGTTGAGGAATGGGGCTACTAATTGAGTCTTCTAGTAAATGAGGATTCGAATCCTTCAAGTTAGCGCCAATCGAATCCAAATCTTCAATGAACGGGCTATCAAATGGTTCATCAGATTCCTCAAGCCTGTTTGTCTCACTAAAATCATCTTCCTTACGCTCAAGTGAGACTTCACTAAGAGATTCTTCACCTTCGGAGTCAAAGAATTCATGATCCTCATTTATATATGTCTTAAAATAGATTGTCATTTCTTGGTTCAAAGAGAAATATTTTTCCTCGCTCTCGGGCTTGGGGATCTCAGGTGAATCAATCAGTTCATCCTCAATGGGTTGCTCTAGCCTAACTTGGTCATCTTCGGTCTCAGAAAATGTATCCCCCTTGATAGGCGCCTAAGTGAGTTCAGACATTGGCTCTCTTGAAGGGGGTTCATCTTGAGAATCATCCCAGGCTTGGACTAGGGCAACCACAAATTTCATCCTCAACCTCAATAATTTCCCATGTATAAACTCACTCAAGCCCCTATCATTAACATTTTGGAGCAAATCTAATAAAGAGCTATTCAGCTCATCAATCATTTTAATCATAGGCTCTAATGCTTCAGTGCATGGTATTGGCTGAGCTTCTAAAGATTGGATGGTGTTCCTCAAATTAGCCAACACCCTATCCTGGATCTGGTTCACCTAAACCGACTGGTTTGATTTAAGGTTGGGTGTGTTCGGGTTAAATCTAGGGGAGTCAAGATACTGAGGTTCTCGGGTCCCTCCCTGATAGTAGGTCATCTCGGGTTGTTCATAAAATGGAGGTGACCTATATTTAGTGGAATACTGGGGAGGGTAGATGTTATAATCATCATATCCTTCCTGATTGTAGATCAGGTTGGTTTGATCATCAAAGGATCTAGATCTATAATCATTGTAGCTCTAGGAAGGATAGTAATTATAGTCTTGTTGTCCAGGGTTAGGCCCTAGACACTGAGGTCTGGATTCATATCCCAAATCAAAGTTATCACAGCTAGTGGATGGGTAGTCATAAGTCAAGTCGGGATAGTAATCATCTTGGGGATAAGTGTTGGTAGGAGGGTAGGATGGGAAATGAGTGTCGGATGTGGAAGGATACATGGTAGAATAGGAGGGAAATTAAAAGAGAGAAAGGAGCCCTGCAACACAAGCAATCAACCTTGTTCTTAGGTGAGTTAGCCTAAAGACCTACAGACTCCCATGACCCATCTTGAGATTATAAATGATTTGGTCTACTTTTATCCGGTCAATCCAACAAGTTAGAAGGAGGGGCTAGGGAGAAGGTTCATCCTTTGGTTTGCGCTTCCTGTTCCCAGTGTATCCCCTAGTCGCGATCGTTTGACGCTACTCTCCTAGCTAGACATCAGATGGACCAGTAGAAGCAGATTAATTGAAAAAGTCTCAGTCTGAGCCTCGAAGATTGAATCAATCTTTAAGGCTAACATCTAATATTTTAATTTGGCTTGGGATGATTGTGCTCTTGGAATGTAATGGGCCCTTTAGATGGGTTGTGCCCTTAATGATCAATTCAAATGTGCATGCGTGCATGATAAATGCCAGTTTATCATCATTCTTATGCATTAAAACAAACCTAGCTCATAAGATTTTGCTCTGCGAATGAGTTTTTAGGTTGCATTTAGGCATTAATTAGGTTAGGCATGCATTGCATTTTTTATTGTGTTTTTGATGTGTTTTTGTAAGTGTTAGGGATAAATAGATTGTCAGATCCCTAGAACCCTAGCACTCAAAAAGGCAACTGGTGAAGGAGAAGCTTAAACCAGCTGGAACTCAGCTTGATCGAGCTCACCATAGTTAGAATCCAGCTCACTTGAACTAGGGTTAGGTCATCCTAGCTCCATTCAACTCATCTCAGTTGAATGGTAGCTTAAGAGAGCTCATCTTAGCTCACCTTAGCTCAAGTCAGCTCAGATCCAGCTCATCTTAGCTAAGTCTAACTCATCTCAGTTCCCATTAGTTCACTGGGAGCTCTAGCTAGCTCAACAGAGTTGACTGGCGTTCACCACAGCTTAGGACCAGCTACATCTAGCTCCACTCAACTCCAGCTAGTTGAAGATGACTTCATCTTAGCTCAGGAAGCTCAAGTCCAGCTCCCGGGGACTCAACTTAGCTCAACTTAGTTGAGCTAAGCTACCTTAGCTACCTCAACTAGCTAGGTCCACCCCGGGAGCATCAGACCCAGCTCACCTCAGCTCCTTTCAGCAGAAGCTAGCTTGCTTTAGCTTGGCTTAGCAGCTAGCAAAGAACTAGCAATCTTAGCCAGTTAAGGTAGCTCGTTGCAGCTCTCTTCAACAGCCACGAGCTCCAGTGTAGCTCAAGATGACAAGCTCCAGCTCTTCTCCCTCAAAAGCCTAGCTCCAAATGCCTCCAACCCTACTCCCTACTAGCTAAGCTAGCTAAGCTAGCTTAGCTTAGCTAGTGCACCTCCATGGCACCAAACCCTACTATCCTAGTACCTAAGCTCCAGCAAAAAGACCACCTACTCCTACTTTATTTTGGTGCCAACTATCCCTTTCATCACCACCCTACATCCACCATCAAAACCCATCTCCACCCTCCATTTTTTCCCTCCAAAATCAATACCTTCTAGAAGGTATTATTGGAGGGAAAACCAAGGCACCTCATCATTTTCCTCCCATTTTTCCCTCCAAACATATCCAAGCACCCCTTCATTTCCCTCCAAAAAAATACCATAACCGCCCCCCTTCCCATCCTATCAATTCCCTGCCCTACCACCACATAATTCCCATCCTCCCTTTAGTTAAATCTACCCTATACCCACCTCATACATACAACAAAGAAGTAGTAGAGAAGAAGATTAAGGGGGCACATCACCCGCTGCTTTGGTGCCTTCTTCTCTCCATTCCTTCACCTTGTGTCACGCTAAGGAGGAGCATTCCACATCAAGGAGGATGACCAAGCATTGGAGGAGAAAGGGTGGTGCACGCCCACTCTTAGGAGAAGTTTAAGGCATGCCCCCCTTAGGGTTTGCCTTGGAGGACACCAGCTAGGAGGAGCCCTTTCTAACTACGAGAGCCGTCGTAGTTGGAGCAAGAGCATCTCTTCTTTACCAACATAATCAAGATTTTTTGTTTCATTTGTCTTTAGTTTCAATTATTTTTTTTAGAAGCTTTCCTCTACAAGTGTAAACAAGAATCCATTTTTTCTATAGAATTGCCTTTCTAAATTTGGTACATCTTCTTCTCGCTTTAATTTTGTTTTAACATTTTCACACCTTCTTCCCAATTATCCTAGGCCCTCACTTTCCTAGGGTGAGCTTTGGAAAAAGACATTCTTGTCACCTAGTGCTAAGATAGGTTTAGTCTTTTCTACAACCAATCTTTGTATTGTTGTTGAAACATTGAAAGACTACGCTATCGGATTTGGGTTTGAAAACCTGTCGTTGTAGTTTGAATAGCGAAGAACTCAGGTTCAACAAATAAAATTTATACCGGAATAGAAATCCTGGGTCGAACTCAGGGAGGCGGATGTTTGATTAAAAATACACGTTTATCTTATTTGTCACGAAACAGAATACTTGGTTGAAAACTAGCTATTTATTTAGTAAATAATAAATAAAAGAGAGAGAGAATATTACAAATAAAAGCAAAAGGGATATAGAATAAACATGGATTTCATTATCAAAAATTATTCATTACACTACTCATTACGACTAGAAAGCGGGAAATGATTACACTAGAGAGCACTCTATCAGATTCCTCAGGCCCAATTGTCTCACATAAATCGTATTCTGTAAACTCACGTGAGACTTCGCAACTTGATTCTTCACCTCAGACGCAAAGAAATCTAAATCCGTATTGATGTACGTCCTAAAATCATCCATCACTTTTTGGTCCATGGATACATACGTTTCCTCGTACCTCAGCTTAGGGATCTCGGGTGAAGAAATTAGATCATCCTTAATTAGTTTCTCTAGATCAATCTGGTCAGCCTTGTAACACGTGTTTCCCTCAATAGGTGCCTGAGTGGGTTCTGACATGGGCTCTTCTGAAGGGGGTTCATCCTGGGAATCATGCCACGATTGAACTAAAGCAACCACAAATCTCATTCTCAATTTCACTAACTTCCCAAGTAGAAACTCACCCGGGTTCTTATCCTTAACATCCTGGAGCCAATCCAATAAATACTTGTTCAAATCATCAATCATTTCAATCAGGGGCTCCAATTCTTCAATGCAAGGTATTGGTTGAACTTTTAAAGATTGTAAGGTAGTCCTCAAGTTAACCAAAACCTTATCTTGAACCCGGTTAACCTGAACAAAATGACTTGGTTCAGGGTTGGGCGGGTTTGGGATCAGTGTAGAGGAGTTAACGAATTGAGATTCATGATACCCTTCCTGACAATAGGTCATTTCGGATTGTTCAAAAGGTGGTGATGACCTAAAGGCAGTGTATTCAGAGGATGGGTAAGGATCAGTATATCCTCCTTGATTGTAGATAGTATTAGGTTGTTCATGAAAGGGTGGCGATCTATAATCGATGTGGCTCCGAGAAGGATAGAAATCACAATTATGGTGTTCAGGGTTAGACCCTAAACACGGAGGTCCGGAACTGTATCCCTAATCCGAGTTATCCCAACTAACCAATGGTTGATTACAGTACGAGTTGGGATAATCGTCATGTTGAGGATAACTCATAATAGGAGGGAAAGAGCAGGAATGCGTATAAAATGTGGAAGGATTCATGATAGACGAGAGGAAGAAAGGCACCCTGCAATACAAACAATCAAACTTGTCCTTAAGTGAGCTAGCCTAAAGACCTACAGACTCCCAGAACCCGTCTTGAGATAAAGAAACGATTTGATCTACTTCTGTCTGTTCAATCCAACCAGTTAGATGGAGGGACTGGGGAGAAGGTTCTTCATTCGGCTTGCGCCTCCGATTCCTAATGTACCCCCCAGCCGTGATCGTTTGATTCTGCTCCCTTAGTTAGACATCAGATTGAATAGTAGAAACATGCTAATCGAAAATAATCTCGTTTTGGGCATCGAAGAGCAAGTCGAATCCTTAAGGCCAACATCTACGCTATTTTATTTAGGGCTAGGTTTGAATATGCTTTGGAATGTGATGGGCCCTTTATCTGGGTTGTGCCCTTAATGATTGATTGGTGTGTGTGTGCGTACACAACCAGTGATTTTCAAGCAAGATTATTTTAGATGCGGTGAATTTTAGGGCTCAAATCTTACTTAGTAGCTTTTAGGATTCAACTTTAGGTATTTTCAAACAAGTTTTGTTGGCACACCAGGTTTTGAAAGCACAGGTGAAGATGTTTTCCTTTGAAACTTAAAAGAATGTGAAGTGCTTGGTAAATCCCTAAGAGTTGAACCTATGCGGTAGCTACTTGATGAGTTGATTTTAATTGAAGTGGTGCGGCCCAATCAACTCAAACAATTGGCCTGTTGCACCACTTAATTAGGCACACAAGTGATTACCTAATTTGATTTCTACTCAATTATGTGTTTAGATGTGTGTACCGGTTCCAAAAATATGTTTACCGATTGAGTTTGAAAAGAAGATGAGGTTGTGTACCTCTGTGAGAATTTTTTTTTTTTAATTTTTCTTTTTAAATGTGGAGGTTGAGGCGAGGTAGGTGTCAAACAAACAAACAAAACTAACATTAGAGTTTATAAGAACACCTAGGTTGATTTATGTTTGTGTTATTTCGTGGTGGAATGAAAACTAATGGGTGGGAGGTGAAGGAAAACTTACAGAACCTTCAACAGCACTTTGCTCAAATCTACCACTTTTACTCGTTTCGAAAGAGTACCTGCAATCACAATAAGAAAGGAGAGAAGTGAGGTAAATGATTCGTAAGTTGGAAAATGAGAAAAAAAAACCAAAGAGCGATGCCTCCCTGGCAACAGTGCTAAAATGTTGAAACGTCGAAAGACTACGCTATCAGATTTGGGTTTGAAAACCTGTTGTTGTAGTTTGAATAGCGAAGAACTCGGGTTCAACAAATAAAATTTATACCGGAATAGAAATCCTGGGTCGAACTCAGGGAGGAGGACGTTTGATTAAAAATATGCGTTTGTCTTATTTGTCACGAAACAGAATAGCTGGTTGGAAACTAGCTATCTATTTAGCAAATAATAAATAAGAGAGAGAGAGAGAGAATATTATGAATAAAAGCAAAAGGGATGTAGAATAAACATGGACTTCATTATCAAAAATTGTTCAGTACACTACTCATTATGACTAGAAAGCGGGAAATGATTACACTAGAAAGTAGTAAATCTACTCTAGAAAGCAATAAAAAGAATGGAGAGAGAGATATCCTCCTCGACGATCGCTTGGAGGACGAGCCGGACGGGACGACGCTTGGAAGACGGGGAACGGAGCAGGAAGAAGAAGGACGAAGCGGGAAGAACAGGAATGAAGTAGCACGTCGTCGTTGTCGCGGGATTCGCTTCTCGAATGCAGAGAGAGGACAACCGCAGGATGCTCCAGGAAGGGGGACGAAGGTGGAAAAATTAAGATTTCTACTCTAGGGGAGAATTCCAAGTTTGGGACAAGCTCTTAGAGCTTTGGAAGGGGTAAGAGAAGGGATGAGAAATTCGTATGGAGGGGGTCTCCTTTTATAGTTGCAAGGAGTGAGGGCATTTTGGTCATTACATTTTGGAAAACATTAATTCAGGACCTTTAATGACGGATAAATCCGTCACTAAAGGCCTGAACGTGGTCTTCGTGGGCGGCGCTCGCGCGCTCGCTCGCATTCCGCACCTAAAATGCGTGCTTCACGTTCTTCAAATCTTAGCTGTCCGATCGTGAGATCGGATGGCTTAGATCTCTCCTCACCGCACCTCAACTACGTGTGCCTTGCGCATGCAATCTTGCGTCCAGCGGGGGGCATCTGATAGCGCGTGCAGCCGATTGGATGATCTGGACCGTTCGCCATCGATCGCATGGATCCTCTCTCTCTCATGCCCGCCCCAATTTAGGTGCTCACGGCTTGATTCCGCACCTCCTCTTCTCGATAGAGTGCTCGACCAACGTGCTGTAGGTGCATTTGTGTCAAGTGCTCATCTCAAGCGCGTGCACCTTGCAGTCGTTGGATGTGCATCCAATGGCGGAGAAGTGTCGGTAAGATGAGCTGAGGTGGGTGCATGCGGCCGGTTGGGCGACTGAGATGGTGCCACGTGGCACCATCTTGGCCGTCCATCTTCTGAGTGATGTAGATGGTGCCATAGGTATCGGATTAGATCGATTTTCACGTTGTTAGGCTATGATCGTCGATCCAAACTCATCCATGCAGTCAGATTTGTTGTTTAAAGTGTAGATTAACACCATCTTGGCCCTTGATCTTCTAGGGTTCCTCGATCTCTATCTGATGCTGTGGATATCTGATTAAGGCGATCTTGGAGTCGTTGAACTCCAATCGTAGCCCTGATCGGATTCGTACGGTTGGATCTTCGATCCGAGGCCCCAATAAAAAGTCACCCTGTCCCTGGCCATAAAAGGAGATAATTAACCTACATTTTATTCAGACTAATCTAAATATAAGATGATGTATGTTATGCAATATTTATAGTATGTGATGCAATTCTATACTTAAGATCACGCATGAATAGATAGTTTATGTAATATAAACATGTTTACATCAATTGCCTTGTTAAGTCAAAAACCCTAAAAGACATATATTGACAAACACCAAAAAGAAGTGTGATTTCCATGTTTTCAAGAAAGAGATTTATAATTGCAACAATTTCCTCCTTGGACAACCCTAGATACTCCACTATCTAGGTTATAAATTTTAAAAGCAAAATGGATTTATGTGTTACAATGACTTCCAAAACCCTAATTAGCAAATCGCATATTTTCGCTATCAGTGCACAACCAGGGTTTGCAAACAAGGTTATTTGATGAAGTGTCTTTTAGAGTTTATCCTTGTTTAGTAGCTTTTATGATTTAATCCTTAGGTTGGTTCAATCTGGGTTCAGTGCAACACACTAGGCTTTATAAGTACTGGTGATGATGTATTCCTTTAGAAATCAGAAAAAAAAGTAGAGTGCCTGGTTCAGCCCTAAAAATCAACCCTAAGTGGCAAGCTACTGATGAATCACTTTTATCTTAAGTGGTGCGGCCCAAACAGTTCAATCAATTGGCCTGTTACACCACTTAGTTAAGGCACACAAAAATGTTTGACCTATTTAGATTTCTACTCACTTATTGGTGTGTTCAGTTAGGGTGTACCAGATCCACAGGTCAGATTCTGGTTAAGTGGTAGAATAGATGTCAGATAGTACACCTTAAGGTGAGAAGTTGTGGGTGTTAAGTGTGTAGATTTCAGTTAAATCCCACAAGAGAAGAGTATTTTTTTATTTTTTTTTAATATATGCGGGTGGGTGAGGTGAGGCGAAGTGAGAATCAAACAATCAGATCTATCCTAGGGTTTATAAAAGCACCTAGGTTGATTTGAGTTTGAGTTATTAGTGTGGTGAAATGGAAACTAGGGTGGGGTGGTGGAGGATGAACTTATAATTGTCTCTATCCGCACTTTACTCCAATTTATAGCCTTCGGCTCCTCGATCGGGTTCCTGCAAGATAATAAATCCAAGAAGAAAGATATGTTAGAAAAATATGTAAGCAATGCGGGAAAACGTGAAAAAAAAATCAAAGAGTGTTGCCTCCCCGATAATGATGCCAAAATGATAAGGCGTATTCGCACGCGGAAAGGTTCGGATTTTGGAAAACCCCTCATCGTAGTTCAATTCGCGAGAAAATCCGTCGATCAGATAAAATTTATAACTGAAACTTGAAATGTGAGTCCCAGGTCGAACACGGGGAGGCGAACGTTTGGTTTTATGAAATTTGCGTTTCACTTTATTTATTTTTATCATTTTTTTCTTTTCTAATTTTTTTTATATTTTTAATAAGGCATGAGATCTGGTCGATGAAATCTAGCAAATCTACTTGCAAAATAAAAATAGAGACAGAAACAATCTTGTACTTTTATAATGAAATGTTTATTACAACTAGGAAAGCGGGAAATCTATACTACGAAAGCAATAAAGATAGAGATAGGCGGGATGGTTGCTTGGAGGATGACTCGCTCTGACGTCGCTTGGAAGAAGGTGGTGAGGAGCAGAACAAATGAGGACGGAGCTGGAGGACGGAGGGCGGCAGGGCAGGACAGCATCGTGGTGAGGATCTTCTTCCCGAAGGGAGGTGAGAAGACGGCCAAGGGATGCTCCACGAAGGGGGATGAGAGGTGGGAACAGATGTTTGTTTGCTACTCTAGAGGAGCATCCCAGGCTTGGGATAAGCTCTCTCTAGAGCCTTGGAGGTGGTGAGAGGAAGAAAGGAAGAGATGGTTTGGAATGGAGGGGGGTAGCTCTTTTTATAGTGGAGGTGAGATAAAATCATCCATGGGCAATTAATGACGGCTGTAATCATCGCTGAAGATCTGCCAAACTGTTACTGAAGATCCGTGCCCTTCAATTCCTTTGCTGGCGTGCACATAGCACAGGCCATTAGTGACAGCTACAAGCGTCGCTAAAGGCCTGCACAACTGTCGCTGTAGCCTCCAACTCACACTCACTTGCAGCTGTGCTCACGCCCCAACTTTCTCGTCGTCATAGCTCGACGATCGCAATCGCACGAGGATCGTAGGCTTAGATGGCGTTGGATGACACATGAGAACATGCATTGAGTTGGGTGTTGGATCGTGCAGGCGTATCCGCTATCATCTGTGCGTCCATGTGGAGACTCTTGCGTCGTTCGATGAAGATTGTGTGGCCCAATTTGGCGCTCGCACTTACGTTGTTGATTGTGTACGCTCGTGGGGATTCGACCACACACCTGCAACTTGAGAGAGCCCCTCGCGACCAATGCGCTACAGGCACTTTTGTGTCTCAAAGAAGAATTGAGTGCTTCGGGCATGGAGGCATCCCAGTTATTGGATCTTGAACCAACGACTTGGATTTGAAGGTGCGAAAGATGAAGGGCATGGCCGGTTGCTGCTTGCTGGTGTTGGGCGATCTAGATGACACCACGTGTCGCCATCTAGGTCGTCCGTCTTCTTCTTTTTGTAGAGGGTGCTACGGATCTCTGATCAAAATAATTCCCACGTTGCCGAACTACGATCGTCATTCCAGATCCACCCATACAGTTGGATTTTTCATCCGAAGCTTGTATGGATGTCGCATTACCCCCATGGCCATTGATCTTCCTCAGACTTCATATGATGCTGCGGGACTCCGATCTAGATAATTTTGGAGGTGTTAGACTCTAATCGTCGTCCTGATTAGATCTGTACAGTCCGATCGTCCATCAAGGCCCTGAAATAAATCTCCTTCTCTCCTGACCATAAAAAGGACCTAATTAACCTAAAATATATACAATTAATCTAAATGCAGAATGATGCATGCTATGCAATATTTATAACATGAAATGCAAATCTAAGCCTAGGAATATGCATGATTAGGCATTTTAACCTAAATAGATGTGTCTGTATCAGTGGACTTGGAGTAGAGTCAGGGTGGGGTTAAATTAGGGTTCAGGTTGGTGGTTAACCAATGGGAACACCATCATGAACCATAATTAGCTCATTTTGATCCAATTAAGTCAGTAAATGCTCCTACATAACTGCTAGAGAGCTATAAGTCACTGCATAACCATTCTGAGGGAAATACAAGAAAACATGGTTAAAACTGCAGTTTTATCATCATATCATAAATGTAGTACAGTCATAGATTTTCCCAGGGGGTAATTAAGGGTCAAATGATCCTACAAGTCTCACAAGTGGGTTAGAACAAATAAAAAAGGGTTTGCACGTGTTTTGAGAATTGAATAACTTTTGAAACACTAAAGACAAACCCACTTAATTAACTGAGGTTCTGGTCAGGATAAAATTCACCTAAACCCTCTAAAATTCATAAAAAAATATTTTCTAGAGTTTAGAACCTTCAATTTGACCATTAGAACCCGTCTTGACCCAAAATAGAGTCTTAGACAGACATTTGCCCTTATTTAGGTCTTTTACATAAATTACCTAGTAAAACTTGGTCAAAACCTAAATCTAACTTCACCACTAGATTCCTTGGATCCAAATTATGTTTGTACAAAAATTGGCCCAATTTGAGATCACCTTGACCAAGTTTGCATTTTGGTCCAGTTAGACTTTTTCTATCTCATTCAGACCCCTAGCTTTCGAATTCCTTACAAAAAGGCCTCTATCTTTGTCATCACACTTTGCAAATAGTTCCCTCTGCCATTGTTGCGGAGGAATCCTACTCCGGTGACCTTCGACTAGGAAGTTCTCCCTGATTGATTAGCCAATCCCTTTCAAAATTGGAATGGAGATTGTTGAAAGATTTCCCTACAATTTGAGCTACATCTTGGGCTCCAATCCTTTCCCAAATCCTAATGTGAACTTGTGGAACAATTGGGTTTCCTACTCCGACAACAATTCCTAGCTTGGAAGCTTGGCTTTCAAAGCTCAAAACCCCCTCCTGAGCCCTACAAAAAGATCCCCAAGGCACGGCCGTGCATTTCAGCAAGTTTTGGCCTAAGAAACCCTCCTCTACTCCATCTCCGACCACCTTCAAACTTATCTCCGGCGACCCTTCTCCGCTCTTCTCCTCCGGCTGTCCAACCATCAAATTGGACAGCCCACTAGCTTCCCCTCATCCACGCGAACCTCTCCTGCCAACGAGAGGTCGTGCCTCTACCTTAATCGATGTCACTGCCCCGCTACACCAACCTCCTTCTCCGGCTCTGGTCGACCAACACCGGAGCCCTCCGCCTCCCTACTCTCTTGCTAAGCCCTTCTTTAGCTCCCTCTCTCTTTTTATTTCATTTTCCTACCCTCACGGACACACACAGCCGTCAACCGCCGCCGTTCACCCTCACCTTCTCCATCTCCAGCTGCTCCTCCAGTGAGCCCATCTCACCACCACAGACCACCAATCAACTCGCCGACCACTGTACAACCTTCACCGCTCCACCCTCTTCAACACCTCTGTCCCTATTCATCCTCTTGCCCACTCAAACCTGCCGTCGAACAACCCACTGTTCTCCAACCTTCGCCGCTTTCGACACATCACTCCATGCTTCGCCTCACCATGAAACCACCGCCACTACATTTGCCAATGTCCGACGAACCTCCTGAGCGAGTTTTATTTGGCCATGAGGCCATTTTACATGTTTCTCAGGTTTTGTCGGAGCTACGCCCGTTGCCACCATGTTCTTCAAGTTCATGGCCTCGCACGCCCTACGTTGCATCTCCAGGATGTGCGATTTGGCTCAACACACACACTCAGGCTCTAGATTGGAGACACCAAGCACAAGAGCATGCCCAATTGAATGAGGTTTTCCTTGTGCAGATGCAAGCGAAGAAGTTGTGGGACTTTAGTCCCACATTGTTAGTTGAAGAGCGCACCGTAGCGCATAAATTGAAATAGTCTCTGGGGCTTATCGCCTCAAACACTTGGGGGGTGAGGTCCCCCTCTCACCCGCTTACTTGCGCCTCGCTCGTGACCCGTCCCTTGTGGGCCTGGCGTAGACTCAACTCGCCTAACTCAATTCCACTCCTCGAGTGCGCTCTAGGTCCAAAACCTGATAACCCGGTATTGTTGGAGGCTCTGGGTGAGCGCGACCTAAGGAGAGAAATAGAGGATTGTGTGCGGGGGCAGGGGGGTTTTGTTATAGAGAGTAATGGCTGATACTTAGCTGTTTGAAGAACCATCCCCCTTTGCATGAAGAGGAAGAGTTAAAGAAGAAGGAGAGCTGCACAGAGAAGAAAGGCAGAAGAAGAAGGAAGGCTAAGGCATGAAGAAGTGGAGAAGACCTGAGCCAGAAGAAAGGAAAGAGAAGAAAGGACTTAGAAGAAAGAAAAGAAAGAAAGAAGGAAGAAGAGAAAGAAACAGAGCTGAGAAGAGAGACCGTTGAGTCTATAGGAAGCAGCACTGTAACACCCAACTGTTTAAGCCATCTAATACAAGCCTTGATCATTAGATTGCATATACTTGAGGCTTGGTTGATATTGTTTATTTGGTTGCTATTTTTGAGGAGTAATTGGTCATTCAAATCACCATTTTACTCCATTCTTTTTGCACATTGATAACTGACATTATTATTGTTGCAATCTCTTATATTTTTGATTCAAATTGTGATCTTGAGTTTTAAATTATCATATTGCTCCCTATGTTCGACATTGGACTTCAAATTTGAGTAATAAATATTATTTTATTTTCAAATCGATTTCGGCTATACTACAACGCAGTTTTTAAAACCTTGATTTCGCTTGCGAATTAACAGCCATGGAGTGGATATTGTAGCTAAGCTAGCTTAGGTAGTAGGTGAGTAGAGGAGGTAAGAGGAAGCTAGGGCTTTGGATATGAGGAGCTGGAATCAATTATCTAGAGCTGCACTGGAGCTGGTGGCCATTGAAGAGAATAGCAAGGAACTACTTTAGTTGGCTTAGCTTGCTAGTTCTTTACTAGCTACTAACCCAAGCTAAATGAGCTGGCTTCTACTAAATTGTGCTGAGGTGAGCTGGGTCTGGTCTTCCTGGAGACTACCTAGTTAGCTGGAGTAGCTAGCTTAGGTTAAGTACCTTAGCTCCACTGAGTGAGCTGAGTTGAGTCTCCGGGAGCTAGACTTGAGCTAGCTTGAGCTAATTGAGGTCATCTTTAGCTGACTAGAGCTGAGTGGAGATGGAAAGTGTTAGACCTAAGCTGAGGTGAACTCTAGTCAACTAAGTTGAGCTTGCTTAAGCTCCCAGTGAACTGATTGGAGTTAAGATAAGCTAGACTCAACTAAGTTGAGCTGGATCTAGGCTGACTTGAGCTAACTTGAGGTCATCTTCTGTTGACTTGAGTTGAGTGGAGCTGGAAAGAGCTGGACTTGAGCTGAGGTAAACTCCAGTCAACTAAGTTGAGTTAGCTTAAGCTTCCAGTGAACTGATTGGAGCTAAGATGAGCTAGACTCAACTAAGTTGAGTTGGATCTAGGTTGACATGAGCTATGTTGAGCCACCCTGAGTAACCATCCAACTAAGATGAGCTGAATTGAGCTTGAGAGAGATGAACCTAACCTCAGTGAGCGGGTATCCAACTATGATGAGCTAGATTTAGCTGTGTCCCAGCTAAATTGAGCTTCCTCTTCACCTATTGCCTTCTTGAATGTTAAGGTTTTAGGGATCTAGCTATCTGTTCATCCCTAAAACTCAAATAAACGTGTCAAAAATACAAAAAATCATGTAATGCATGCCTAACCTAACTGATGCCTAAATGTAGCCTAGAAACTTATTTACAGAGTTAAAATCTTAAGAGCTAGATCTATTTTAGGGCATAAGAATGATGATAAACTGGCATTTACCAGCCGCCCCCCTCCTCTTCCTCCTCCCCATCCAAAACTCCTCCTACTACTGCTCCTTCTACCCTATCGGCCCCCATCCTCCTACAACTCCTCCTCCTCCTCCCCCTCCTCATCTCCCTCAATCATCAATTCACTTATTTTTTTGAACACCTTTTCTTAATTGTAGCTATGCTCACTTGTTTCTCTGCAAAAATATACCAAAGCACTCTCAACATTCCAATGATCTGCTTTTGTTGAGAAATCAAGGCAAAAGCCTCAAGAGAGATGAGGGTTCTTAGCGATGTATGTTTTGCATTACAATAAACCTATTCAGGAGTTATGAACTGTTTTAAATTTTTCTTACTTTTAGTTTAAATGGTTTGTTGATCCTAGGCCGTGAAAAATAGAAATTATGACTCTGAACCAATGCTGCATGCATATGGAATTACAACTAGTAGTCAGTTCACTCCAGTTGAGGCTCGTGTACTACAACCTCCAAAGGTTAACTTCAGTTTTGTCTGCATATATGGTTATATTCTTTCAATCACAGTCTATAACTTTGACATGTTATTCTAAGTGTTATGGTATTTCTGGAATTTTCTGCAGTTGAAATTGGGAAATGGAGAAGATATGTTTCCATGTAATGGTAGATGGAACTTAATCAACATGGTAAGTTGCTTGGTTTGACATGCTATTCTTTAAACTATTTTAGTTTAACATGCTATTCTTTAAACTATTTTAAAGTCCTATTCTATTGCAAAAATTGTATGATATGCATAGCTTGTGATATGCATGTAAGAGATCCTATACTATGGCGTACCATCTCCTAGTATGTTGTAGTGGGAAGAGAGTGTATTCCTAGGAAGTATAACTTTTAACTAGTTGCGGGAAATGGTGCTTTGGTTTCTATTTAGTTCTGTGAGCTTTTGATTTTTTCATGAATGGGGTGGGGATTTGGGTTATCGTACTTCACAAAACACATTATCAAATGCAATTTTTAACCGAAACTCGAAAAGTAAGTCTCGGGTCGAACATGGGGAGGCGAACATTTGATTTTGAAAAATCCGCGTTTTGCTTTTAATTTGTTTTTGTCATTTTTATCTTTGTTATTTTTTTGGGATTTTAATAGGGCAAGCGATCAAGTCGATGAATTCTAGGTAATCTACTTGCAAAATAAAAAGAGAAAGACAAAAGAGAGAGAAACAATCATGTATTTTTATAATCAAATGTTTATTACAACTAAGAAAGCGGGAAAACTATACTACAAAAGCAATAAAGATAGAGATGGTGAGAGAAATCCCCCTCGACGGTCGCTTGGAGGATGACTTGCACTGACATCACCTGGAGGAAGGTGGTGAGGAGCGGGACAAATGAGGATGGAGCTGGAGGACTGAGGGCAGGGCAAGACTGCATCACGACGAGGATTTACTTCTCGAAGTAGGTGAGAAGACAACCACGGGATCCTCCATATGGGGGATGAGAGGTGGGGAAAAAATATTTGATTTCTACTCTAGAGAAGCATCCCGGGCTTAGGACAAGCTCTCTCTAGAGCCTTGGAGGTGGTGAGGAGAAGAAAGGAAGAGATGGTGGTGAATGGAGGGGTATGGGTCCTTTTATAGTGGAGGATGAAGGGCTTAGTCACATATGGGTAATTACTGACATCCCTAAACATCTCTAAATATCCGCCTATCTATTGCTGAAGGTCTGTGCCAACCAACGCTCGCTCACAGCTGCTGGCACGTGCACCACACGGCCGTGTCACGAGTGCACGCTGGCATGCATTGGCTGCTGCTGTGTACGACTGCGTTGCCAGTGCGTAGGCTGGTTTGCGTGCATCTTAGATGTGTGCATTGGCGCCCTGTTGCTCCACGTGTGCCTGATTGAAGATTGGAGGCCTTTGGAGGAATCGAATTGGCACCACTTTTTTGCAAGCCAAGCATGCTACTGCTGAGGCAAGGGCACGATTGTGTCTTGAGGGAAGCATGGGTGCTAAGGGCGCGAACGAACCCCGGCATTGGATCTTGATCCAACGGCTGTGGTGTGAGATCAACGATGATGACGGGGCACCTGTGGTTGTTGTTGGCCAGTGTTGACAGGTCTAGATGATTCCACGTGGCGCCATTTGGGCCATCCATCTTCTTTTGATTGCAGAGGGTGCCACGGTGCTTAGATCGAGGCGATTTTCGCACTGTTGGACTGCAATTGTCACTCTGAATCCATCCCTATGGTCAGATTTTTCATTCAAAGCCCTTATGGATGTCGTATTGTCCCCTTGCTGTTGATCTTCCTCAAACTTCATATGATGCTACGGGATCCCTATCTAGACGATTTCAGAGGCATTAGACTCTGATTGTCATCCTGATCAGATCCGTACAGTCATATCATCCATCCGAGGTCCTAAATAAATCTCCTTCCCTCCTGGTCATAAAAAGGACATAATTAACCTAAAATATACACTTCTCTAAATGCAGGATGATGCATGCTATGCAATATTTATAACATGAAATGCAAATCTAAGCCTAGGAACATGCATGAATAGGCATTTTAACCTACTTAAATGTGTCCACATCATACCCTCATGCCTATCTTTCGCTAGTCCCTAGTAAAATTAAACTACATGCTATGTATAAAAATAGAATTAGGATTCGATCGCTTTGGCTTAAGTTGTTTTTAATAATAGAAAATTCCAACTAAGGTCCTCGCCTTATTTGAAAAGGGAAGATACATTTTTTTGCTTTTTCTTCTTTTCTAATTTTTTTGGACTTTTGGAGTGAGAGTTTTGGGATAACTTTTTTCGGCTACCTGCCCTACCCAAGACTCAAAAAGTACTTTATGTGCTAAGCATCTTGTGAATGGGTGATAGACCCAATAAACGGCTGTTAAGACGAACTTCAGGTTTCTATGACCTTGGGTGACCTTAAAGAGTTTCTGCTTGAAGGTTTATCATTTCGAATGGTAGCTTTCTCCCTACTTAAATTTTTATGGGGTCAACATAAGGGCGAACCCAGTGTATATCTCCCTGATTTATTCTACTCCCCTACTCCTTTTCAACGTGTTTTGGGAATTATTATGCATTTTTGTGAGCTGGGTCTGGACAACCGACCAATAGCCTGTTACCCACGGTAACTTTCCAACCATACTCGTGCGGTGAAGTGTGATATTTTTTTTATTTTCTCCTTTTTGTATTTTTTTTCTTTTTGGGTACTTTTTTTTTTCTTTTTCGTAAATAGGTGACTTCCCTTATCTAAGATTTAACTAAAGGCAGTATGAAGAGAATGGTCATATGGTTGAGCTCTGGACAACCAACCGATGTGCTGTTACCACCGACAACTTGCCAGCGAAAGCACGTTAGACTGTTCATTACCTACCTAATTTTCATAAAAATCGTCTGAAAATGAGTCAGTGCAAATAATGTGTAGATGTTTAGACTTAAAATCCCCTCAAATTAGAGGGCGGGTTGATAAATCGTGTACTTATCATCCCAATTTACTAACCAAATTAAAGTAAAATTACTTGGCAAGGACTCGAGACTAAGTCCACATTTGAGTGGACACCTAAGCTAATTAAGCCTGAAGACCTGAAGAGTCAAGTATTCAGGTCCTATCGTATTGTTTCCTATAGTTAATAACTTCCAAATGCCTAAGTTCTCTTCTCCTAATTTCTTTCTTTTTTTTCTTTTTAAATTTCTTTTTTAAGAAACTAAAAGAAATTTTACGAAGTTAGCAAAATGATTTCAGAAATTAATTATCCACCCCCCCATGCTTAAATGATGCAATGTCCTCATTGTAAAAATAAAGATATGAAAAAGGTGGAGTAAACAGAATATTACCTGAATTTCGTGAAAATCCAGTCAGCTCTGTAGAGAGAAGAGAGTATACACATGCGCTAAGTTTAATGCCTTTAGCTAGGCATAAAATACATACAAGGAAGAAATGGAGAATTCACAAGTGCAGGTTAGAATCAAAATCAAAAGATTAATCCTCAAACTTGCCGACAGAAGATGTCCACAGATGTGGACCAAGTTGTGGTGTAGACTTATGCCCCAGGGTCGGGTGGTTCTAAGGTTTTGGGTGAAAATCACCCAAAATCGAAGATTATTGTCCTTGCGGGGATGAGCCTGTGGTTTGGTGGTGTGCAACCTAAGACTAAAGTGTCGGACAATAGGTAGATTTGATTTATAAGGTTCAAATGTCCGCTTAAAATTCAGCTTAGAAAGATAGTCAATAGTTCCGAGCATAGGTTGCACGTCAAAGACATCGTAAGGGTCCTGGTAGAAAGTAGGTGGTTTCAGGTCAATAGGACCCCTTAGATCCAAAATCATAGTTCCCTCAGAATTAACCTCCTATATTTTCATTTCCACATTTCTATCCTCCAACATCAAGTGTTCGGGTTCAGGGACCTCTAGCATATCATTCATCCCATATGATTTACCCAAGTCCAGAAATCATGGATGAATAAGAATTGACTTGGGTACAACAATCTCTAAAGTATGATCATTCATCTCTTCAGGGTGTGGTTGAAGGTTAGGGATACCGATTGGATCATTTATTATATTAGGATCAGTATCCTCCATGTCAGCCCCAATCGGATCACAATCTTCAATAATCGGGCTATCAAATGGTTCATCTTGCTCCTCGAGCCCATTAGTCTCACTAAATCATTCTCCTTAAGCTCAAGTGAGACTTCACTAAGAGATTCCTCACCCTCAGAATCAAAGAATTCATGATCCTCATTTATTTATGTCTTAAAAACATGTCATTTCATGGTCCATGGAGACATATTTTTCATCATTCCCTGGCTCTGGGATCTCAGGTGAGAAACTCGATTTATCCTCAATGGGTTACTCTAGCCCAACCTGGTCATCCCCAGTCTCAGAACATGTATCCCCCTTGACAGGTGCATGAGTAGGTTCAAACATTGGCTCTCCTAAAGGAGGTTCATCTTGAGAATCATCCCAAGATTGGACTAGGGAAACCACTAATTTCATTGTCAACCTTGATAATTTCCCAAGTAGAAACTCACCCAGGCCCCTATCCCTAACATTTTGGAGCAAATCCAATAGAGAACTATTAAGTTCTTCAATTATTTTGATCATAGGCTCCGATGCTTCAATGCATGGTATTGACTGAGCTTCTAAAGATTAGGTGGTGTTCCTCAAGTTAACCAACACCCTATCTTGGATCTGGTTCACCTAAATTGAATGGTTCGGTTTAGGTTTGGGTGGGCTTGGGTTAAATCTAGGGGAGTCAAGATATCGAGGTTCTCGGGTCCCTCCCTAATAGTAGGTCATTTCAAGTGTTCAAAGAAAGGTGGCGACCTATATTCAGTGGAATATTGGGGAGGGTAGGTGTTATAATCATTATATCCTTCCTGATTGTAGATCGGGTTGGTTTGATCATTAAAGGATGGAGATCTATAATCATTGCAGCTCTGGGAAGGATAGTAATCATAGTCTTGTTGTCCAAGGTTAGGCCCTGGATACTGAGGTCCAGATTCATATCCTCAATCAAAGTTATACCAGCTAGTGGATTTGTATTTATAAGTTGAGTCGGGATGGTAATCATTTTGGGTATAAGTGGTGGTAGGAAGGTAAGATGGGAAATGAGTGTAGGATGTGGAAGGATACATGGTAGAATAG
Source organism: Thalassia testudinum (assembly GCA_037157565.1). Lineage (NCBI taxonomy): Eukaryota > Viridiplantae > Streptophyta > Magnoliopsida > Alismatales > Hydrocharitaceae > Thalassia > Thalassia testudinum. The sequence goes on along the minus strand of JAZHRO010000025.1, from coordinate 63,102,230 downwards.
GAGGGGAAATTAGAAGAAAGAAATAAGCCCTGTAATACAAGCAATCAACCCTGTCCTTAGGTGGGTTAGCCTAAAGATCTACAGACTCCCAGGACCCATCTTGAGAGTATAACTGGTTTGGTCTAATTTTATCTGGTCAATCTAACGAGTTAGAAGGAGGGGCTCACGACAAGGTTCTTCCTTTGGCTTGCACCTTTGGTTCCTAGTGTACCCCTCAACTGCTGTCGTCTGACGCTACTCCCCTACCTAGACATCAGATGGACCAGTAGAAGCAAATTAATCGAAAAAAATCTCAGTCTGAGCCCCGAAGAGCAAATCAATCCTTAAGGCCAAAGTCTACTCAGTTTCCATTAGGCTTGGGATGATTGTGCTCTTGGAATGTGATGGGCCCTTTAGATTGGTTGTGCCCTTAATGATCAATTCAAATGTGTGTGCGTGCACAACCAAGGTTTGCAAATAAGGTTATCTGATGATGTGTTTTAGGGTTTAACCTTGTTTAATAGCTTTTAGAGTTTAATCTTAGGTGTGTTCAATCAAGTTCAAGAGAACACTCCAAGTTTTGAAAGCACTGGTGATGATATATTCCTTTAGAAATCAAAAAATAATGTGGAGTGCCTGGTTTAGCCCTAGTGATTAACCCTAAGTGGCAAGCTATTGATGAATGACTTTTATCTTCAGTGTTACGGCCCAAACAGCTTAATTAATTGGCTTGTTGCACCACTTAGTTAAGGCACACAAATGTTTAACCTATTTAGACTTTCTACTCATTTATGTGTATTGAGTTGAAGTGTACTGAGTCCACAGGTCAGATCCCGATTAAGTGGTAGAATCAAAGTGGAGTGGTGTGCCTGAAGTCAAAAGTTGTGAGTGTTTAATGTGTCACTTTCAGTAAATCCCACAAGAGAAGAGTTTTTTTTTTTTTCTAAGCGGGGATGAGAAGGGTGGAGGTGGCAAACAAACAACCAGATCTATACTAGGGTTTATAGAAAGCACCTAAGCTGATTTGGGTTTGAGTTATTAGTGTGGTGAAATGAAATCTAGGGTGCGGGTGGTAGGAATAAACTTACAAAACTCTTTAACCGCACTTTACTTCGATCTATTTACTTTTGCTTGCCTTGGAAGGGTACCTGAAATAACAGAAAGAAAGGAGCAAAGTGAGCTAAAAATTAAGGCGACAAAATGCGAGAAAAACCAAGGAGCATTGCCTCCCCGGCAACAGTGCCAAAATGATGAATGGGTTTTGGCAAAGAAAAATTAGGGTTTCGAGAACCCATCCTCGTAGTTCGCAAAACATGTTATCAAATACAATTTTTAACTAAAATTCGAAAAGTGAGTCCTAGGTTGAACACGAGGAGGCGAATGTTTGGTTTTGAAAATCCACATTTTGCCTTTTATTTGTTTTTGTCATTTTCATCTTTTGCTATTTTTTTGGTATTTTAATAGGGCAAGATATCAGGTCGATGAATTCTAGGTAATTTATGTGTAAAATAAATAGAGAGACAGAGAGAGAGAGAGAAACAACCATATATTTTTATAATCAAATGTTTATTACAACTAGGAAAGTGGGAAAACTATACTATGAAAGTAATAAAGATAGAGATAGGTGAGAGAAAACCCCCTCGACGGTTGATTGGAGGATGACTCACTTTCACGTTGCCTGGAGGAAGGTGGTGAGGAGTGGGACGAACAAAGACAGAACCGGAGGACGGAAGGTGGGGTAGGACGGCATCGCGGCGAGGATCCACTTCCCGAAGTAGGTGAGAAGATGGCCACTGGATGCTCTACGAAGGAGGATGAGAGGTGGGGAAAAATATTTGATTTCTACTCTAGAGGAGCATCCCAAGCTTAGGACAAGCTCTCTCTAGAGCCTTGGAGGTAGTGTGGAGAAGAAAGGAAGAGATGGTGGTGGATGGAGGGGTATGGGTCCTTTTACAGTGGAGGATGAAGGGCTTGGTCACCTATGGGTAATTACTGACGTCCGTAAACAATGCTAAAGATCCACCCATCTGTCGTTGAATGTCTGTGCCAACTAATGCCCGCTTACAGCCGCTGGCTCGCGCATCACGCGGCTGGGTTGCGTGCGTGTGCTAGCATGTGTTGGTTGCAGCTGCACACAGTTGCATTGTAGGTGCATGGGCTGGTGCAAGCACGTCTCACGCACATGCACTAGCTTCGTGCGCTGGCGCCCTTTTGCTCCATGCACGCTTGATTGAAGATTGGAGGCCTTTGTAGGAATCGAACCGACGCCGCTTCTTTTCAAGCCAAGCATGCTACTGTTGAGGCAAGGGTGCGGTTGAGTCTCGAGTAGAGCATGGGTCCCACGAGCACGGACGAGGCCCAGCCATTGGATCTTGATCCAATGGCTGTGATGTGAGATCAACGATGATGAGGGGGTGCCTGTGGTTGCTATTGGCCGGTGTTGAGTGGCTGAGATGGTGCCATGTGGTGCCATCTGGGACATTCATCTTCTTTCTGTTGCAAAGGGTGCCACGGTCTTGGATTGAGGTGATTTACGTGTTGCCGAATTGCGATCGTCACTTCGGATCCATCCGTACAATTAGATTTTTCATCTGAAGCCCATATGGATGTCGCATTGCCCCCTTGCCGTTGATCTTCCTCGAACTTCATATGATGCTATGAGATTCTGATCTAGGTGATTTCGGAGGCGTTAGATTCCGATCGTCGTCTTGATCAGATTTGTATGGTCAGATCATCCATCCGAGGCCCAGAATGAATCTCCTTCCCTCCTAGCCATGAAAAAGACGTAATTAACCTAAAATATACGCAACTACTCTAAATGCAGGATGATGCATGCTATGCAATATTTGTAGCATGAAATGCAAATCTAAGCCTAGGAACATGCATGAATAAGCATTTTAACCTACTTAAATGTGTCTACATCAGCCTTCCTCTCCTTTCATGTGCTTGGAACACCTGCTGTCCATGATCCATCTTCTTTCTTCTCGATATTGTCATTTGTTTGTGTTTGAGGTCTTGGATCATTGGATCTATAAATTGGCTTTAGGTTTCCATTTGATTCATGATATGTCCACCTCTTATAATCTACTTGACCTACAAAACAAGATTTCAAGAGTGCCTTCAGTACCCATTTTTGCTTGGGTTCATGGTTGTTAGTTGGTGCTACCTATTTGGCAAGCTACCTTTCTCTTTCTTTTGACTTAAGCTAGATGCTTCATGATCATTTTTAGGTATGTATCCTAACCCAAATTTTGTGGTGCTCTAGGTTTGTGTTCCAAGGAGTTTATGCAAGTTATGACTACCTTTTATGAACTTAACTAAACCTTTTAGAAGGTTAACAAAATTTTATTTTAGTTTGTCTATATCTATTTTTAGGTTATCTATCTATGATCTGAGTAATGTGATTTCAATAGATAGCTCCTTATTTTGGGATACAAGTGAATCTTTTTGTGCTTTTCCTTCTAAAGTTTTCACTAAGTTTCTATTTTCTTTCTTAAGTGATTTAGCTTTGTCATGCATTTTATAGAATGCTTGTAATAATTCATCAGTTGAAAAAGATGTTACCTCATCTTCTAGGGCCATGAGTCCTAGAAGAGCTTATTCACTGGAGGTTTCTTCTTCCTCATAGCTTGAGTTAGACTCGTACCAGCTTGCTTGGAGAGCCTTGTTCTTTCCATCCCTCCTTGGGAATTTCTTCTTCTTCTTTGATTCCTTCTTGAGGAGTGGACAATCTTTTCTGATGTGTCCCTTCCTTTTGTAGTTTTAGCAGATGATGGTGTCTTCCTTGGATTCTTCCTTCTTTCTATAATTTCTTTTGTTCTTAAGGAATTTCTTGAATTTTCTCGAGAAAAGAGCTACATCTTTTTCTTCATCTTCACTTAACGTCTCTTGATTGATCATTGGCTTCAAGTGCCACAGTCTTCTTTTTAACTCCTTTGTTTTTTTGCTCCTTCATATGTTGAAGTTGAACATCCTATGCCATCAAGCTACCAACATGATCGTCTAATTTTAAAGTAGACAGATCCTTTAATTCTTGGATGGCTGTGGTTTTCGTCTCCTAATCACTGGTGAGAGATCTGAGGATTTTCCTCACCAGAGCTTCATTCTTGATCTCTTGGTTTAGGTTCCGTAGAGAGTTTATGATGTCCATGAATCTCGTAAACATCTCTTTAATTGATTCTCCTTTCTTCATCCTCAAAAGCTGATAATTTTACGTTAGTAAATTGACTCGGGTTTCTTTTACCTTAGGTGTCCCCTCGTGGGTGACTTCTAGTATGCTCCAGATTTCGTAGGTTGTCTTGCAAGCTAATACACGACTGAATTCTACTTTGGAAAGTCCATAAAAGATCATGTTCATGGCCTTTGCATTATCTGTCACCATCTTCTTTTGATTTAGAGTTACCGCCACTCCCTCGTTAACTTCTGGGTGTGTGTACTTGGAGGTAATAACATCCCATATCTCGGAGTCCATTGATTCTAGGAAGATCTGCATCCTAGTCTTCTAGTACCCATAGTTCGTTCCATCGAATAATGGAGGTCGAATGGTAGACTGTCCCTTAGCATGCATGTCAACAGATGACTTTGACAACTTCTGGATGACGAGGCTCTGATATCAAGTGTGGTTGCCTGTGGATCTTAATGGTATACAAGAGGGAAAGGGTGAATAGTATCAATTGAAAATTTAAATGTAATAGAGACAAATCAATCCAATGAATAATCCAGCACAAAAAACACCTGGATTTATAGTGGAAACTCTTCCCAGGTGAAAAGTATTAGCTAAGCCTCTCAACTTAGGATTTTTCCAACTACGCGAAGCTAATCAATCCACTATTGTGCCATTTGAATGAGCTTGGCATAACCACTTATAACAATCCCTTCTCTTTACAACTTGAAGAGAAATAAAACAACAACAGATCTTCCCAACAACTTAGGATCCATAATCAAAGCAACAAGTGGAATAAAAATAATATAATCCTATGGAATCTCAAGGAATGTCAAATCTAATTTTTGCAGAGGTTTGAATTGATGTGCTTTAGAAAGTGTAGAAGCAGAAGCACAGAAGCACTTAGAGAGAAAGCATGAGAGCTCTTTCTCTTAGATGGACTTCTCTTTGAATGTGTGTTTGAAAAAGGCTACCTACAACCTCTATTTATATGAGAAAATCGACTAGAAAAGGAAGTCGAATTGGTTGCAATTAAGAAACTTTGGTCAATGAAAATGAGTTTTGGTCAATCAAATTAATTATTTGATTGATCATTGCTTGGTTGATTAATTAAACTAAATGGTCAATAAAAGGTAAATCTATCAACTTCCTAAAATGGGCTATTTTGATCGATTAACTAATCCGGTTGATTGATCAATTCATTTGGTTGGTCAAATGACCTAAGAACTTGACTTTTACCTTAAGTGCAAAAAATCATTTGAAGCTTATTTGAGGTTCCTTACAAGATAATCTAGAATTAATAAAATAAAAAGACACTGAGAAGAAATCAGCAATCTTTTGCCTTTAATCCATGTATCCATGAGAGAGTCCTGAAAGATTAGTCTAGAGATAGCATAATTTTGGTGCATCAAAATAGAGCAACTTGCATTGTCCTCCTTTTTGATGACAACAAAATTATAATTATGTAAAGAATTATGAACTAATATCTCCCATTTTTGTTTCAGCAAAAGGTAAACATATAGTTACCAATTTTATTTATCTTTCCCTTAATCATGTAATTAAAGTAGTAACATTTTATAACATGCATTTTCAAAGAGAGAAATATTTAGCTGATCGAGAGATATAACCTCGCATATAATTAGAAAGCAATATATATAAATGGGTCTAGAATAAAATAGCAAGAGAAATTAGTCCAAAATAAAGTACTACAGGCCACAATACTAGAACAAATATTAGCAACAAGAGAATAGAAACTACTCTAGAGAGGCCATAAAAGCATCCATGGTGATCTGAAGATCTATATTTAACTCGAGGTCCATGGAGTGAGATCTCTTTGGTGAAGTCCGGAGGCCAAGATAGAGGTGTCTCTAGGCTAACGAAGAGGGTGTCGACTACCTAGTTGTCCGGCAAGGAGGAGGTGTAACCTGCTAGTCTGTGGCTGTTGTAGGAGGAGGAGGAGGCGCTGCCGATGATAGAGGCACTATAGTAGACCAGTGAGGATGAGGAGACCTGTGAGGCTACTGCTGAATCCCATGAATAGACTCTCCAAGTCTATCCAAAAACTAGCCCTCAACATTCAGGTAATCAGATACCTGATGCCCATGTCTCATCATCACCAGGTTTGTCTCATGTTGTCGGTGCATCATCAATGTAATGCCATCAGTGATGTCTTGAATATTGACGTAGTCCCTGCCTGAGAACTGTCTGTCTAGAAGGCCCCACTCCTGGTCGTAAAAGGACAGAGCAGGTTGCACTGGAGGAGGATAGGTCACTGTGAAATGGTTATACGGCAGGAAAGGAGGAGGTACTGTAGTAGAGGGTCTATTTGGCTCTTAAGGCTGTTGCTGTTGCTGATCTGCATCGTCACCATGGGTTCCCTAAGCTTGCTCCATCTTGGTATAAGTAAGCTTATAAAAAATCGAGACACTCGTAATGAACTGGTTGTAACCATTGGGACATTGAAATGTAGGAAGATGTGAGAGGAATGTCCTAAACTAGAAGGAGCTAGTGGGTTGCTTTTTCATCAAATAAAGAATCAAGTGGTTCCAGTTAAACCACTTGTCCTTAAGAAAGGAGTAGAGGGTGTTGAGCATAATACTAGGGCAGTTCTCAAGGGAGGTAGACTTAGACATGCGGAACAATAACTAACAGTAGACAATAATTAACCTAGGGAGGAAAGGACATTGCCATGGCTTTAATACCATGGAGAACAATATCAGTAGACAAAACCACTTAATTGTAAAAAATAATGCATGTTTTACATAGAAAACCAACCATAACACAATGAGAAAACATGATCCTTTTACTTGAATGCGTAATACCCAACAAATATGTAAGCTTGCATTGATAAAATATAACTTTTTATAACCAAGAAAGGCATTATGGCATTGTTATAGGTGAATTCTCAGAAAATAGTAGAAGAATTTGGGCTTCTCAAAGAACACAAAAGGAAAAAAAGAACTAGTTTGATGAGAAGAATTCTCTGCAGATGTCAAGGAGATAGAATGAATATATGAATTGATATGAAAGACTCATTGATGTAGATACATCCATTTAGGTTAAAATGACTATTTATGCATGTCTCTAAGCTTAGATATGCATTCCATCCTATAAATATTGCATACCATGCATCATTCTGCATTTAGAGTAGTTTGAGTATATTTTAGGTTAATTGCATCCTTTTATGGCTAGGAGAGGAGATTTAATTTAGAGCCTCGGATTGATGATCCGACTGTATGGATCTGATCAAGATGACGATTAGAGTCCAACGCCTTTGAAATTGCCTTGATCGGAGTCTCATAACACCATATGCAGTCTGAAAAAGATCAATGGTCGAGGGACTAGGTAACGCAACTCAAAGATTCAAACAATAAATCCGACCACACAGATGAATTCAGATCGACAATCGCAACCAAACGATGCAAAAATTGACTCAATCCGACCTCCGTAGCAGCCCCTACAAAGGAAAGAAGATGGACGACCCAAATTAAGCCATGTGGTGCAACCTAGGCCAGCCATGCGCATGCATAGCAGCAAGGGCACGCGCACACGAGGAGGCATGCACTCACAGCGTAGCGGTGCAGCGTGCGGGCGTGTGAAGGTGTAGCGGCAGCGGTGAGCCGCATGGGTTGTCTTCAGCGACATTTGCAGCGGATCTTCAGCAACATTTATGACCCTCACCAAATGTCTTGTATATGAAATTGATCATTTCCTCCACTATAAAAGGACCCTTACCCCTCCCATTTTTCTTCATCTCTTCCTTTCTTCTCCTCACCACTTTTAATGCTCCAGAGAGAGCTTGTCCCAAGCCTGGGATGCTCCTCTAGAGTCGAATCAAATATTTTCCCGCTTCTCATCCGTATTCATGGAGCATCCTGTGACCGTCCTCTCAACTCCTTCAGGAAGAAGATCCTTGCCGCGACGACATCCTGCCCCATCCTCCTTCCTCTGCTGTCGTTCTCCCTCGTCTCGCTCTTCATTGCCTTCTTCAGGGTGCTATCAGAGCGAATCATCCTCCAAGCGACCGTCGAGGGGGACTTTTCTCATCTCCATCTATCTTTATTGCTTTCTAGTATAGTTTTTCCACTTTCATAGCTGTAGAAAATATTTGTTCATCAATATATTGATATTTTCTCTCTCTCTCTCTTATATTCGGCAAGTAAATTAGTTAGAGAATGTTTTCATCGATCTAATCTCTTGCTTGATGAAAACAAAAAAAATTATAAAAGATAAAATCAACAAAAAGAAATAAAAGTGAAATGCAGATTTTCTCAAACCAAACGTTCGCCTTCCCATGCTCAACCTGGGGCTCATCTCAACTTTCGATTATAAATATTATCTGATCGATGGATTTTCTTGCAAATCGAACTACGACAAACCTTTTTGCAATGAATCTCCACTGCATCATTTTGGAGTCGTTGCCGGGGAGGCAATGCTCTTTGGTTCTTTTAGTGTTTCTCCACATTACTTACATATTTTTCTAACCTATCTTTCTTCTTCGATTCACTGTCTTGCAGGAACCTGATCGAGGAGCTGAAGGCAGTAGATTGGAGTAAAGTGCTTGTAGAGATTTCTATAAGTTTCCCCCCTGCTTCCCCACCCACTAGTTCATTTCTCCACTTTAATAATCATGACCTAATCTACTTAGGTGTTTTCACGAACCCTAGGATATAAGTTGTTTGTCTTGTTTGCCACCTCCACTCATCTCACCCTTGCATAAAAAGAAAATTAAAAAATATATATATGATCTGATTATGGAACAAAAGTAACACACATACTATACACACCTACACTTGAGGTGCTAAACCTCTTTCAATTTTTACTCAATCAGGATTCTGACCTGTGGAATCGGTACGTGCACAAATTAACACATCAAAGAGTAGAAATCAGATTAGGTTAATCACTTCTATGTGCCTTAATTGGTGGTGCATCTGGGTCACTTGTTTGAGCTGTTTGGATCGCATCACCTAATCAATTTAAATCGATTCATCTTGTAGCTGCTCCATAGGATTCAAACAGTTAGGTCAAGCCAGGCACTCCATATTTTCTTGAATTATATAGAAAAATACTTGAACTCGTGTTTTCAAACTTGGTTTGCCTCACAAAACTTGGTTGAATACACCTAATATTTGAATCCTAAAAGCTATTAAGCAAGATTTGAACCCTAAAATTCACTTCATCTTTAATAATCTTGATTGAAAATTTTTTGTTATGCACATACACACTCTAAAAGAATTATTAAAGGCGCAACCCATCTAAAGGGCCCATCACATTCCAAGAGCACAATCATCTCAAGCCTAATTAAAACTTAGTAGACATTGGCCTTAAGGATTGATTTGCTCTTCGGGGCTCAGATTGAGATTGTTTTCGATTAATCTTCTTCTACTGGTCCATCTGATGTCTAGCTAGGAGAGTAGTGCCAAACGACCGTGGCTGGGGATTATCAAAGGAACTGGAGGCATAAGCCAAAGGAAGAACCTTCTCCGCAGCCCCTCCCTCTGACTAGCTGGATAGACCGGATAAAGGTAGGCTAAATTGTTTATAATCTTAGGACGGGTTCTGAGAGTTTGTAGATCTTTAGGCTACCCACCTAAGGACAGGTTTGGTTAATTGTACCACAGGGCACCTTTCTTTTCTCTATTTTCCCTCCTACTCCACCATGTATTCTTCCACACCATACACACAATTCCAATCCTACCCTCCTACCACTGCCTATCCTCAAGATAATTACTATCCAAACTCGACTTATGACTACCCACCTCCTAATCGAGATAACTTTGATTGGAGATATAAATCCGGACCTTAGTGTCCAAGGCTTAGCCCTAGACAACAAGATTGATTATTATCCTTCTCACGCCTACAATGATTATAGATCTCCACCCTTTGATGACCAAACCAACCTGATCTACAATCAGGAAGGATATGATGATTATAACACCTAACCCCCCTAGGAATATGCTGAATATAGGTCACCACCATTCTTTGAACAACCCGAAATGACCTACTATCAGGGAGGGACCCAAGAACCTTAACATCTAGACTCCCCTAGATTGAACCCAAATCCACCCAACCCTAAACTAAACCATTCGGTTCAGGTGAACTAGGTCCAGGATAGGGTGTTGGCTAACATGAGGAACACCATACAATCTTTAGAAGCTCCGCCAACGCAATGCACTGAAGCATGGAGCCCATGATCAAAATGATTGATGAGCAGAATAGCTCTTTATTGGATTTGCTCCAAGATGTTAGGGATAGGGGCCCAAGAGAAGTTTCTACTTGGGAAATTGTCGAGGTTGAGGATGAAATTTGTGGTTTCCCTAGTGCAGTCGTGGGATGATTCTCAAGATCAACCCCCTTCAAGAGAGTCAATGTCTGAACCTGCTCAGGCGCCCGTCGGGGGGATACATTTTTTGAGACCCGAGATGACCAAGTCGGTTCAAAGCAACCCATTGAGGATTAACTAATTGCTTCACCCGAGATCCCCGAGCCAGGGAGCGCAGAAAAATGTCTCAATGGACCAGGAAATGACAAATGATTTTGTGACATATGTAATTGTGGATCAAGAATTCTTTGACTCTGAGGGTGAAGAATCTTTAGGCAAAGTCTCACTTGAGCTTAAGGAAGAGGATTTAGTGAGACGAATGGGCTCGAGGAGCATGACGAACCTTTTGATAGCCCGATTATTGAAGATTATGATCATTTTGCGGCTAACATGGATGATCCGAATCCTGATGATTCAATCAGTAGCCTAATTGCTCAACCACACCCTGAAGAGCTGAATTATGATATTCTTGAGATCACCAGACCCAAGTCAATCTTGATTGAGCGACAACTGTTGGACTTGGGTACTTTAGATGGGGTGTACAATGTTTTGGAGTTCTCGGAAACATTGATTTTAAAGGATAGGAATTTGGCAATGAAAATATGGAAGGCTAACTTAAAGGGAAACACAATTTTGGATTTAAGGGTTCCTGTTGACCTAAAACCACCTACCTTTTACCAGGACCCTTATGATATCTTTCAGGTGCAACCCAAGCTCAGAATCATTGATTATCTTTTTGAGTTGAAACCTAAAAGGACATCCGAATCTAGTGTATTAAATCTACATTTTGTCTGACACTTTTGTCTTGGGTTGCTCACCACCGAACCATAGTCCCGACCCCGCAAGCTCAAAAATCTTAGGTTCTGGGTGATTTGCGTCCAGAACCTTATAACCACTCGACCCTAGGGCATGGGTCCACACCATAATCTGGTCCACATCTGTGGACATCTTTGTTAGCAGGTTTGAGGATCAATATTTTTATTTTGATTCTGACCCACACTTGTAAATTCTCAAATTCTTCCTTGTAAGTATATTATGCCTAGCTGAAGGCATTAAACATAGTGCATGTGTATACTCTCTTCTCTCTGCGGAGCTGACCGGATTGTCACGAAACTTAGGTGATATTCTGTTATTTCACCCATTCCATGTCTTTATTTTTATAATGAGGACATTGCAACATTTAATCATGGGGGGGTGGATACTTAATCCTAAAATTATTTCATTAGCTCTATAGAATTTCTTTTAATTTCTTTTAAAATTTTTTTTTGAAAATTCAAAAAGATAAAAAAAAGAAAAAAAATAGAATTGGGAGAAGGGAACTTAGGCTTTTGGAAGTTATTAACATTAGGAAATGATATTTTAGGACCTGAACGCTTAGACTCTTCAGGTCTTCGAGCTTAATTAGCCCGGGTGTCCACTCGAATATGGACTTAGTCTCGAATTCTTGCCAAGTAATTTTATTTTAATTTGGTAAATAAATTAGGGTGATAAGTGCACGACTTATCAACCTGCCCTTTGATTTGAAGGGATTATAAGTCTAAGTATCTGCACACTATTTGCACTGACTCACTTTCCGACAATTTTTACGAAAATTGGGTAGCTAATGAATCGTTTAGGATGGTATGGCTAGCAAGTTGTCGGTGGTAGTGGCTCATCGATAGATTGCTTAGAGCCCAGGCATACGACCATTCTTTTTCTGCTGCCTTTAGGTAAATCTTAGATCAGGGAAGCCACCTACTTAGAAAAAAAGAGAGAAGGAAACACCCAAAAAGAAAAAGAAAAAAATAGAAAAAGGAGAAAATAAATAAATAAATAAAATCATACTTCACCGCATAAGTATGGCTGGCAAGTTACCGTGAGTAACAACCCATTAGCCGGTTGTCTATAGCCCAACTCACAAAAATGCACAAATAATTTTCAAAACACTTAGGGAAGAATGAGGAGGTAGAATAAACTAGGGAGATATACACTGAGTTCGCCCTTGTGTTGACCCCATAAAAAAATAAAAAAAATAGGGAGAAAGTTACCAATCGAAAAGATAAACCTTTAGGCAGAACTTCTTTTCAGGTCACCTAGGGTTGTAGAAACTTGAAGTCTTTTTTAATGGCTGCTTAGTGAGTCTATCACCCTTTCACAAGATGCTTAGCACTTAGAGTCCTTTTTGAGTCTTGGGTGGGTCAGGTAGCCATAAAAAGTTATCCCGAAACTCTCAAACTCCAAAAGTCCAAAAAAAATTAGAAAAGAAGAAAAAGGAAAAAAATGTCTTCCCTTTTCAAATAAGGTAAGGACTTGGGTGGTCTGCATTCTGACAAACACTTGGGTACTGTTTAGTTTTCATAGTTTAGGACCTTAGTTGAAATTTTCTATTGTTAATAAATGACTTAAGCCTAATCGATCGAGTCCTAATTCTATTTTTATACATTGCATATAGTTTAGTTTTGCTAGAGACTAGCAAAAGGTAGGCATAGGGTATGATGTAGACACATCCATTTAGGTTAAAATGCCTATTTATGCATGTCTCTAGGCTTAGATATGCATTCCATACTATAAATATTGTATAGCATGCATCACTCAGCATTTAGAGTAGTTTGTGTATATTTTAGGTTAATTGCATCCTTTTATGGCCAGAAGGGAAGGCGATTTAATTCGAAGCCTTGGATTGACGATCCAACTATACAGATATGATCAGAACAACGATCGGAGTTCAATGCCTTCGAAATTGCCATGATTGGAGTCCCATAGTGCCATATGTAGTCCAAGCAAGATCAATAGTCGAGAGACTAGGTGATGCAATTTAAAGCTTCAAATGACAAATCTGATCGCACGGATGGATACGGGTCAACAATCGTGGCCCAACGGTGTGAAAATTAACTCAATCCAACCTCTATAGCCCCTACAAAGGAAAGAAGATGGATGACCCAGATCACGCCATGTAAAGCCATGCGTACGCATGCACCACCACATGAGCACAGCAGCGCGGGTGCATGTTCGCATGTGGAGGCAAGCACACAAGTGCAGCGACGCAGTGTGAAGGCACGCAAAGGTGTAGTGGCACGACAGCGGGCGTGGGCAGGTGACATGGGCACGCAGAGCGCGTGCCAGTGTAGTGGCAGCGGTAAGGCACGTGGGCTGTCTTCAGATCACTGAATGTCCCATATACAAAATTGATCCTTTCCACCACTATAAAAGGACCCCTACCCCTCCAATTTTTCTTCATCTCTTCCTTCCTTCTCCTCAACACCTCTAATGCTCTAGAGAGAGATTGTCCTAAGCCCGGGATGCTCCACTAGAGTAGAATCAAATATTTTCCCGCCTCTCATCCCCATTCGTGGAGCATCCCATGGCCGTCCTCTCACCTCCTTTGGGAAGAAGATCCTTACTGCGATGACATCCTACCCCGTCCTCCTTCCTCCACTGTCATTCTCCCTCATCCCACTCATCACCACCTTCTTCGGGGCACCGTCAGAGTGAGTCGTCCTCCAAGTGACCGTCGAGGGGGACTCTTCTCATCTCCATCTGTCTTTACTGCTTTCTAGTATAGTTTTTCCACTTTCATAGCTGTAGAAAACATTTGTTCATCAATATATTGATATTCTCTCTCTCTCATATGCTGTAAGTGGATTAGTTAGATAATGTTTTCATCGATCTGATCTCTTGCTTGATAAAACTCAAAATAATTATAAAAGATAAAAATGACAAAAAGAAATAAAAGTGAAACGTGGATTTTCTCAAATCAAATGTTCGCCTCCCCGTGTTCGACCCGGGACTCATCTTGAGTTTCGATTATAAATATTATCTGATCAATGAATTTTCTTGCGAATCGAACAACGATGATGGGTTCTCCAAACTCAAACTTTTTCATGACCAGTCTCCATTGCATCACTCCTCGAAATCCCATTCCTCTCCACTACCTCTTTTCCTTTGTTCTTCTTTCTTTCTAGTTCTGCTATTGCCCTTTTTGCTACTATGGTTTCCTTTGGATCTTAATGGTATACTAGTGGGGAGGGGTGAATAGTGTTGCTTGAAAATTAGAATATAATAGTGACAAATCAATCCACAGAAAAATCAAGGACAGATAACACCTGGATTTATAGTGGAAATCCTTCCCAGTTGAAAACTGACGTGCGAAAGACTTGTTTGTTTAAAAGGATCGTTATAATTCATGTTCGCAGCATCGATTTTAAAAGAAGAAACGAACGCGAGTTCGAGTGTCGATCACAGGAAGGCGTAAAAATCAGATTTTCTTTGTCACTTTATGTCATGGAGATAACAAGTTTGTGCTTGCAAGATGTGGTAGAAAAACGAGTGAGAGAGAGAAAAAGAGAGAGAGCAAGAGAGAGAGAGAGTAGGATTAGAGTCTTTTAAATCATAGCCATTTCTCAAAGTAACATCAACACTATATTAAACATGCAATTCAAGTTTTACAAATACAATAGTAGCTAAATGCATGAATAAAAAAGAAGTAAAGCTAGATTAAAGGGAAAGAAAGAGAGAGAGGGGAGACGGCGAGGTGGCCACGGTGGTGGAGAGAGGCTCCGTCGGTGACTTGTCGACTCCGTTGACTACAAGAGGGGCTAAAGGGGGCTAGGAGGGTGTTACAATAGTTGCAAGATGAATTGAATGCTTTACATGGGTGGTTGGGAGGGGTTTATATAGGAAGAAGGGGTTTCTAATTTAAGTATGGGCTTTAGCGACGTCCGGGACGTCGCTAAACCCATGCTAAAAGCGTTGGTGAAGCCCCCTGCCCAACAGTCTCACGTGCGCGCCCGTTCTTCACGTGCGATCCGTGTGCGCGGCTTGAGGGTTGTCCGATCAGAGATCAGACAGCTGAGATCACGTGAGGGGGGTGTGCTCACGGATTGCTGTTGAGGCATGCGCTGCTGTGCACCATCGCACACGTTCGACTTAACGCGCCTGATTGCATCGCGTTGTGCTGCTGCGGCTGCTCGATGGTGATTGGGCGATCCAATTTGGTCTCGTGGTCGATTTCTATGCTTAATTCCACTACGGGCGCTTCGAACGCTCATCTTGAGGCCGTGTTGCAGGGGCGCAATTGCTTCGCTACCCTCACAAATGGTCGTGCAGAGAAGATTGGGTGCGGCTGCTGTCGACCGTTGGATGGGGATCCAACGGTGGGATCTTCATGTGAGGTCGGGCGCGTAGATGCGGAGAGCGCGGGTGAGCGTGCTTTTCAGCCGTCTGATCGGAGATCGAACGGCTTAAAGTGGTGCTACGCGATGAAAGGCGTGGGGGTAGCTTCACATGGCACGCTGTGGGTCGTTGATCTGATGATCAACGACCAGAACTTCTTAGGCTGATAAAGGGATCTCCAGATGTCGGATTTGGCTGATTTCGAGTCCGTTAGACTCCGTTCGTCGCTCTGAATCCATCCGTGCGGTCCGATCACTCATCTGAGGCCTATTTTGACATGCACTTGTACTCATGGCCATTAATAATACACTATAAGTAATCTTGATGTGCGATGCATGCAATGCTCCCATTCCTGTGTCTTCTGTGCATTTTACCCTTAAGATCGACCTCTTTTGGCAGAATTAACATAGTAAAATGTAGTGTTATCATACCCCCATGCTTACATCTTGCTAGTCCCTAGCAAGGTTTATTCTAGCCATTATTTCCAGTCAGAATTTAAGAAGTAATTACTTGGACATTTCGTCACTTGTCAATAGGAGGAAATATACTAAGATCCTGATCTGCAGAGACTAAGCAGCACCCAGACGTCTACCGAAATATGAATCGCCTAAATCCTTGCTTTAAGGCATGTACATTTTTTTTTTTCATCTTTTCTTATTTTTAGATTTTTGGAGTTAAAAGTGTGTTGGTAATTTTTTACGGCTACCCAACCCACCCAAAACTCAAAGAAAACTCTAAATGCTAAGCATCTTGGTGTGAAGATCGTGATAGACTCACTCAACGGTAATTTAGACAGACTTTGGGTTTCTACACCCCTAGGTGATCGGAAAAGGAAGTGTTTTGCCTGAAGGTGTATTTGTTCGATCGGTAGCTTTCTCCCTACGTTTGTTTTACTTGGGGTCAACACAAGGATTTTTCCAGTGTATATCTCCCTGGCTTGCTTTACTTTCCCACTTCTTCCTTAAGTGTTTTGGTTCTTTTTATGCATTTAATGAGCTGGGTTTTGGATAACCGACCAATGGGCTGTTACCCACGACCACTTACTAGCCATACTTGTGTGATGAAGTATGGTTTATTTTGTTCTCTTTTTTCCTTCTTTTTTTTTATTTGGTAGGTGGCTTCCCTGATCTCAAATTTATCTAGAGGCAATAAAGAGAAGGTGATCCCGTAGCTGGGCTCTGGACAACCTGCCAATGGGCTGTTACCCATGACAACTTGCCAACCATAGCACCCTAGAAAGTTCATTAACTACCCAATTTCTGTTAGAATCTCCGAGGAGTGAGTCTGTGCAAAACATGTGTGCAGATGCTTAGACTAAAAGTCCTTCTGAGTTAGAGGGTGAGTTGATAAGTCGTATACTTATCACCTTATTTAGTTGGTGGATTAGAATAGATTAAGGTTGCAAGGATTTGAAGCTAAATCCATATTTTAATGGACACTAGAGCTGATTAAGCCTGAAGGCCTAAAAAGTCTAAGTGTTTAGGTTCTCTTCATATTATTTTCCACTATTGACAAATTTCTAATGCCTAAGTTTTTCTTCCTAAATTTAATTTTTTTTAAAATTTTATTTTATTTTATTCTATTCAGACTGATTAAATGAACTCAAAATCATGCAATTTACCACCCCCCATGCTTAAGTTGGACAATGTCCTCATTGACAAGTACATGGATGCAATAGGGGTCAAAAAGATATTACCTGAGTGAAGTACAATACCAAATCAATTTGAATCTTCTGGGTTGCGTCCCAGGAAGCATTGAGTTTAAGGCCTCCAGCTAGGCAATGTTTCGTGTCATCCCTCAATGAGGGTGACAACCTCCTTCGGGGGAACCTGGGTGAGGAAGTGTTTCAATCTTTGGCCATTGACTGTGAAAGTGTGCCCAGTGTTCGGATTAGCAATTTCAACTGCCCCATTGGAGTAGGGCCTGACCACCCTAAATGGTCCTGTCCACTTGGACCTGAGCTTCCCTGGAAAGAGTTTTAGACGGGCATCAAAAATCCAAACTTGCTGATTAAGCTCGAAGGTTTTCCTATGGATGAGTCGGTCGTGGATGACTTTCATTTTCTCCTTGTATAGCCGACTATTCTCAAAAGCATCCTGACGAATTTCCTCGAGCTCGGAGAGTTGGAGCATCCTCTGTGCACCTGCTAACTAGGGATCCATGTTACACTGCTTGATGACCTAGTAAGCTCGGTGTTCCAATTCGACAGGAAGGTGGCAAGCTTTGCCAAAGGCCAGGCGGTAAGGTGACATGCCGATCGGGGTCTTGAAAGCTGTCCGGTATGCCCACAAGGCATCATCCAATCATGCGGACCAATCCTTCCTGTTAGGTCTCACAGTCTTCTGCAGAATATTCTTGATCTGCCTGTTTGAGACCTCGGTCTGGCCATTTGTTTGCGGATGATACGGGGTAGCAATGCGGTGGTTAACCCCGTATTTTCTGATTAGGGCACGGAATTGGGTGTGGATAAAATGACTTCCACTATCACTGATCATGGCCTTTGGTATTCCAAACTAGGAAAAGATGTTCTGCTTAACAAAGTCCATGATAGCCTTATGATCGCATCTGTGGGTGGCGACGACTTCAATCCATTTAGAGACAGTCTACAGAGACTAAGATGTACTCAAAGTCGTTGGATGGTGGGAAGGGGCCCATAAAATCAATACCCCAAACGTTGAAGATCTCGACAATCAAAATGGGTTGGAGGGGCATCATATCTTTTCTGGTTATGGTCCCCAGAGTCTGGTAGCGAGAGTAAGTCTTGGCGAAATTGTACGCATCCTTAAATAAGGAAGGCGAATAAAATCCAGACTGCAGAACCTTTGCAGCTATTTTCTTTCCTGAGAAGTGGCCACCACAAGCTTGGTCGTGTCAAAAAGATAACACACTCTGAACTTCGTCCTCAGGGATACACCTCCTGATGATCTGGTCAGCACAGAGGTGAAACAGCATGGGATCATCCCAGAAATAATGCTTGGCCTCGACCAAGAACTTGTCCCATTACTGTTTGGACCAGCTGTGAGGGGTCTGTCCTACAACCAGGTAGTTGACATAGTCAGCAAATTTCCTATCTTGTATAACCAAAATGTGCTCATCGGGAAAGGTGTCGGATAAAGGCAGGGAGGGCCCAATGTGGTCTGGGTGGAGTCTGGATAGGTGGTCAGCCACCACATTCTTAGATCCGGCTTTGTCGTGGATTTTCAGGTCAAATTCCTGCAAGAGCAGGATCCATCTGATGAGCCTGGGCTTCACATCCTTTTTAGCCAATAGGTGCTGGATGGTTGAATAATCTGTGTAGATGGTCACGTGGGATCCTAGAAGGTAAGATTAGAACTTTTCAAGTCCAAAAACTATAGCGAGCAGTTCTTTCTTTGTGACCGTGTAATTTCGTTGGGCCTCGTCCAACGTCTTGCTCATGTAGTAGATCACCACGAGTTTCTTATCTTGTCTTTGTCCTAGGACAGCGCCTATGGAAAAATCTGATGCATCACACATGATCTCAAAGTCCTAGGACCAATCTAGGGGCTGAAGTACAGGTGCTGTGGAGACTAGGTCCCGGAGGGTGTGGTAAGCTTGGATGTAATCAGAGGTCATGTGGAATAGGGCGTCATTGGCCAGAAGGTCAGTTAAGGGTTTGGAAAGCTTGGAGAAGTCTTTGATGAACCTTCAGTAGAAGCCAACATGTCCAAGGAACGAACGGATCTGCCGTATTGAGCTAGGCGGAGGAAGTTTAGAAATCAAATCAACTTTAGCCCGATCCACCTCAATGCCCCTATGTGATACGATGTGACCAAGGACGATTCCTTCTTGAATCATGAAATGGCTCTTTTCTTAACTTAACACCAAATTAACCTCGATACATCGTTTCAGGATTTTTTCCAAGTTGCTCAAACAGTGGTTGAATGAATTCCCAAATACAGAGAAATCATCCATAAAGACCTCCAAGTATTCACCCACCATTTCTGAAAAAATGGCTAGCATGCAATGCTAAAAGGTAGCTGGTGCGTTACATAACCTGAATGGCATATGACGGAATGCAAACGTGCTGTACGGGTAAGTGAATGTGGTCTTCTCTTGATCTTCAGGAGCAATTGCGACTTGGTTATATCCTGAATATCCATCCAGGAAGCAAAAATACTTTTGCTTTGCCAATCTTTCAAGAATCTGGTCGATGAATGGCAGGGGGAAATGATCTTTCTTGGTTACTTCATTGAGTTTCCTATAATCAATACATACCCACCATGCGGTGGTGGTGCGGGTGGGGATGGATTCACCACATTCATTGATGACAACGGTGAGCCCGGCTTTCTTTGGAACCACTTGAGTGGGGCTCACCCAAGGGCTATCGGAGATGGGATAGATGATGTCGGCGTCAAGCCACTTGATAATTTCCTTCTTAACGACCTCCCGCATATTTGGGTTTAACCATCTCTGCATTTGACGGGAGGGTCGTGCCCCATCTTCTAGATAGATCTTGTGGGTACAATAGGTGGGGCTAATTCCTCTTAGATCTGAAATAGTCCAGCAAATGGCAGCCTTGTGTTCTGATAGGGTTGTTGTCAATCTAAGTTCCTGATCCCTAGTTAGGTTGGCATTGGTAATTACGGGGAAGGTTTGGTCAGGTCCCAGGAAGACATACTTGAGATTCTCGGGTAGCGGCTTTAGTTCAGGTGTGGGTGGAACAATATTTGATGGAAAGGGGAAAGGTGGGAGTTGATCAACATCAATTTCCTCGAATGGTGTTGGTTGATGGTAATCAACCTTACAAAGGTCCATGGGCATAGATGGTGATGGGTCAGAATAGTTGTTACAGGATTGGTAGTTTGAGACAGAACTAAGGGTGAGGCATTCCTCGACCAAAGGTTCCATAGGATCCTGTTCCTCGATACAGTCGCATTCAAAAGACTTGGTCGCCTGGAAGATATCCAACCGCATTTTCTTGTCTCCGAAGGCAATTTCCATGCATCCCGTGTCACAATCGATGTTTTCCTTAGCCGTGGCTAAGAAGGGTCTGCTTAGGATGATGGGTGTGTTCTGTAGATGTTTAGGGACTTCCATGTCGAGCACCAAAAAGTCGACCGGAAAATAGAAGTCCTTGACCCACACAATTACGTCCTCGACAACCCCCTTTGGGGTTTTCATAGATCTATCAGCCAATTGGATGGTAACAGGTGTGGGTGTCAACTCTCCGAATCCAAATTGGTGGTACAAGGTTGTCAAAATCAGATTGATGGAAGCACCTAGGTCCAGGAGCGCTCTATCAAATGTCATGTCCCCGATATTGCAGGATATCAGGGGTGCTCCTGGGTCAGTTCACTTGAGCTGAAGGTTGCTTGATATCACAGAACTAACTTGCTCTAAAAGTACAACCTTCCTAGGTGCTTGAGGTCTTGGCCTACGTTTGGGTGTATAGGCATCCTTTAGGAACTTGGCGTAAGCCAGAATGTACTTGATAGCTTCGAGGAGCGGAATATTAATATGAACCTGCTTAAAGATTTCCAAAAGCTCCTCAGTTTCCACAACACTTTTCTTCTTTTTGATTGTCTCCAAGGCCTCGGGATATGGTGTCTGAATGTGGATAGGATCTATTTCTGAGTCCTTGGGTTTTTCCAGTGCTTCTTCTAAGTTGGGTGTTTCAGAAGAGTCGGCCATTTGGGATCCTGGGTTTTGGTGTCGCTTTTCAAGGTTTACGCATTTGCAGAGGCATTAGGACCATGGGTTGATCCTTGAAAAGACGAGGACGAAGAAGCACCAAACCCAGGGGGTGTTTGTGGGGCTAGCTAGATCATGTGAGCCTACCCGGGATTGCCTTGGAGCCCTTGCGAATTGGGGCTTCTATTAATCATGTTTCGCAGGTTCGGTTGTGGCTGGGAAGGCAGGGATCCTTGTTGTTTACAGTTCAATAGCTGGCTTAATTGTCCCTTTACTAAAGCCATTTCCTCCTAATGTTTTTGATTCATTTCAGCCATCGTCTTTATCAGGGTGTCCATTTGATTTTATGGGGGAGGGGCCGCCCTATTCGGATTATATGGGGGGTCTAACTGGTGGTCCTTGCTGATAGGGAGCAAGTTTGGCTGTTGGTTTGGCCTAGGCTAGTTCTGGAATTGAGGCGATTCTGGGTTGTCCAAGCAAAGTTTGGGTGATTGCACCAGCCGGTGTTGTAAGTGTTGGAGAAGGGGTCAGGTTTGGAATAGCCTTGGATAGCCTGTACATCTTCAAGGATGGCAGATGTCGAGGGGGAGGGAAGAGAGTAATCAAGGGTTGTGGGAGCAAAGGTCCCTCCCTGAAACATGGTCAGGGGTTGTTCCAGGTTCATTTGGCTTAAGGGCTGGACCAGGTCAACATTGTGAACTCCCTTTGCTAGGGAGAAGGTCTGTAATGGGTTCCTGGTCTCGTTCAGTAGCTCATCTATCTTTTTATCCACCAATTCCACTCGATCCAATTTCTTAGCAATGATATCCATGTCAACTATTCCAGAATTTGCTTGTACCTCATAAATCCCACCACGGGGTTGATTGGATTGGCTAAACTGGGTCATGGAGGTATTGTTGAGCGAATTTTCACTCATAGACTCAAAGAGCTCAAACACGCTCTCCTCGTCTTTGTTTAGGATGTTCCCCCCGAATAAGGTATCGATGAAGTTCTGTAGGTTGTTGTCCAGACCGTGGTAGAAGATCTGGGCCAATTGCCACCTTGGTACTTCGTGGTGTGGACATTTCCTCAATAGTTTATTAAATCTTTCCCACGCCTCATAGAACTGTTCCCCACCCTGGAGTGTAAAGGTAGTAATGGCTCTTCTGAGGGTATTGATTTTTCCTATGGGGAAGAATTTCTTTAAGAATGCATGCTTCAGTTCTTCCCAGGTGGTGATGGGTCTACCTAGGGTTCTAAGCCAGTGAGATGCTTTGTCTCTTAGAGAGAAGGGGAACATCTTAATCAAAACAATGTCAAGGCTAATGTTCCTAGGTTTCACAGTTCGGGCTATCTGGTCAAAATCCTCTAGGTGTTGGAAGGAATCTTCATTTAAGCTTCCATGGAAGTGGCTCTGAATCAGATTCAGGACATTTGGTTTTAGTTCAAAATCATGTCCCCCTTCGGGGATCCTAAGGTGCGGCTCGACTCGAATAGTGGAAGGATTGTAGAAGTTGCGGAGGGGTCTAGGTTGGTCCTTGAATGGTGGTGGATCAAGTGGTGGTTGCCCTTGTTTGCCTTGGAAAGGTGGTGGTGGTTGCCCCTGTGGGTTTTGCAACCGGTGTATGGCTTACATGATGGTGTGGATTTGTTGCTATTGAAGCCGGTGGTTTGCGTTAATCTGGGCTTGGATGATGGCCATTGTGTCTGGTGGGGGTTGGTCCTCAACCTCATCTACTCTAGGTTCAGCCATGTCTCTAGCAGAATCAGGTCGCTTGGATTCCCGTCTTGAAACAAACAACTCAAGATGAAGTGATCGTCTTCCGTGCATACACTAGAGAAGAACAGGAGGGGATGCGGAGAGTGACTGATGCGAGAAGTGTGTGTACAACCAAGCAAACAAGCCTAGTCTTTATGGTGTATTCCTTAGGGGACCTAGAAATCTCCAAAGGGGCGATCAAGTCCATAAGCATTAGACTTCCCTTCCCAAAGTTAATCTGGTTA
The DNA here is from genome assembly GCA_037157565.1 of Thalassia testudinum. Taxonomy (NCBI): domain Eukaryota; kingdom Viridiplantae; phylum Streptophyta; class Magnoliopsida; order Alismatales; family Hydrocharitaceae; genus Thalassia; species Thalassia testudinum. Next base: position 63,078,981 of record JAZHRO010000025.1, on the reverse strand, counting down.
GGTTGATTACGAGGGGGTTGTAGGGAAGGTTCTTCCTTTGGCTTGCGTCGCCGGTTCCATAGACCCCACAACTACGGCCGTTTGACACTTCCCCGCAGCCTAGTCACCAGATTCTACTAAGGGAATGAAAGCCAAGTGCCTAGAGAACAAAACCACACCTCTTGAGATTTAACCCAGTCATGCCTAGGGCACGTCTACTCAGTTTTAAAAGGGGCTAGGACAATGCTTGTGCTTGGGTTATGTGATGAGGCATTGATTGGGGTGGTGCCTTTTAGTTTTCCAATTCCAGTGTGTGTGCTTCTATCAAAACATGATTTTCAAGCAAGGATTTTTCTTTTAAGATGTGATATCTTTTAATGTTTGTCCTTATTTTTGTGTTTTTTAGGGTTGACATATCTTAATGTTTTCAGACAAGTTTCAAGTGGGCACGCCAAATTTTGCACACAATTGGTGAGAGTAGATTTCCTTTGATGTGAAGAGGCTTTAAAACCCTAGAGTGCTCATCCTAGTGTTTATACAACTACTATCAGATGAGTTGATTTTAAGGTTGAGTGGTGCGGCTCATGTCAATTCACGGTGGCTTCGCAAACACCACTCAAAGAGAAAGAACACTCCAAAAAGGTTAGGTCATTAAGATTGTTAGAGTATATTTTTTTTGCTGGGTGATGTGTTGAGGATGTGGGTTAGGCAATCATGCACCACGCCAATTTTTTTTTGATTTTACAATTTTTTTAGGAATTTTTTTAGGCAAGCAAACAACCACGGGTGAAGAAATACTCACAATCGGTCCTTGTTGTGCTTACTCCAACTCTACTGTCATGAGTTGCAATGCTTTGCTGTCCAAGCGTCGAATTCCTGCGACCATCAAGTAGAAGGAGAAAAGGAGTTAGATGATGTGAGCATGGATATAAAATGGAAGTGACAAAATAAATCCGTTGCCTCCCCGGCAACGGCGCCAAAAACTGACGTGCTAAAGACATGTTTGTTTAAAAGGATCGTTATAGTTCGTGCTCGCAGCGTCGGTTTTAAAAGAAGAAACGAACGTGACTCCGAGTGTCGATCACAGGGAGGCGTAAAAATCGGATTTTCTTTGTTACTTTATGTCACGGAGATAACGAGTTTTTTCTTGCAAGAAGATGTGGTACAAAAATGAGTGAGAGAGAGAAAAAGAGAGAGAATGAGAGAGAGAAAGAGAGAGTTGAGTTAGAGTCTTTTAAATCATAGCCATTGCTCAAAGTAACATTAGCACTATATTAAACATGCAATTCAAGTTTTACAAATACAATAGTAGCTAAATGCTTGAATAAAAGGAAGTAAAGCTAGATTAAAGGGAAAGAAAGAGAGAGAGGGGAGACGGCGACGCGATCACAGCGGTGGAGAGAGGCTCCTTCGACGGCTCGTCGACTTCGTTGACTATAAGAGGGGCTAAAGGGGGCTAGGAGGGTGTTACAACACTTGCAAGATGAATTGAATGCTTTACATGGGTGGTTGGGAGGGGTTTATATAGGAAGAAGGGGTTTCTAATTTAAGTATGGGCTTTAGTGATGTCCTGGACGTCGCTAAACCCATGCTAAAAGCGTCAGTGAAGCCCCCTACCCAACGGTCTCACGCACGATCCGTGTGCATGGCTTGAGGGCCGTCTGATCAGAGATCGGATGGCTGAGATCAGGTAGGAGGAGGGTGCGCTCACGGATTGCTGCTGAGGCGTGCGCTGTAGCACGTCATCGCACGCGTTCAGCTGAACGTGCTTGATTGCGCCGCATGGCGCTGTCGCGGCTACTCGATGGTGATCAGGCGGTCCAATTTGGTCGCGCGGTCGATTTCTACGCCTAATCCCATTGCGGGCGCTTCGAATGTGTGTCTTGAGGCCGTGTTGCGGGGGCGCGATTGCTGTGCTACCCTCGCGAACGGTTACGTGGAGAAGATTGGGCCCGGCTGCTACCGATCGTTGGATGGGGATCCAACGGTCGGATCTTCGTGTGAGGTCGGACACATAGACGTGGAGAGCGCGGGCGAGCGTGCTTTTTAGCCATCCGATTGGAGATCGGATAGCTTAAAGTGGTGTTACCTAATGAAAGGTGCGGGGGTAGCTCCACGTGGCGCGCTGTGGGTCGTTGATCTGATGATTAATGACCAGAACTTCTTAGGCTAATAAAGGGAGCTCCGGATGTCAGATTTGGCTGATTTTGAGTTCGTTGGACTCCGTTCGTCGCTTTGAATCCATCTATGCAGTCCGATCGCTCATCTGAGGCCTGTTTTGACAAGCACTTGTACTCATGGCCATTAATAATGCACTATAAGTAATCTTGATGTGCGATGCATGCAATGCTCCCATTCCTATGTCTTCTGTGCATTTTACCCTTAAGACTGACCCCTTTTGGTAGAATTAATGGTGACGACCTTCCTCTATAGTTCTATTATTTCGTCGTAGTATAGTATAGAGAAGTGATTACCAGTTTAATACAATTTGTTACTCGGAAATAAAAGAGTTCCCGAGGTCGAACTCAGGGAGCAAACTGTATTCTAGAGATACAAATTCTTATTACAAAAATAAAGAGAGAGAGAGAGATGAAAATTTGGCTTCTTCTTCTTCTCTTCTCTTCTTCCTCTTTGGCTTTTGGTTTCTTTATCTCCTTGTGGTCTTCTTCTTCTGCCTTCTGTTCTTCAGATCTTCTTCTCGTGCTCTCTTCTTCTGCTTTTGCTGTCAGGACGTCGTCTCTCCTTCTTTCTTCTTTTTCTTTCTGTCTTCTTTATCTGCAGCAGTGGGTGATGTTCTTCTTCTTCTTTCAGCTCTTGTTTCTGCTTGTCTCTTTCTTTTTCTTTTCCCTTGCGGTCCTGTTCTTCTTCCTCTTTTCTGCCTTCAGAGCGTCGTCTGATTTTCCAATCAGACGACTTAAACCGCCGCTGCTACAGTGCTCCTCCTTCCTTTAGCTTTCGGCGTCCTTCTCCTCTGCCTCGCTCGTCTTCTTCTTCTTCGCCTGTGCCTGCACACTTCAAAGCGCTCTCGTCAGCGGGAAAAAACCTACTCTACCCTCCCCCCCCCCCGCGTTTCTCCCTCACAGAAGTTGCTCTTGGGAAAGCTCTCCCAGAGCTGCCGGGTAGTCGGGTACGGGTCGCACCCGGGTCCAGGCCCACCGGCGTGCGTGGTGGGCGAGGAGTGCAGGTCAGGCTAAGTTGGGTCGGGCCAGGTCCGCGAGGCGTGCGTGCGGACGAGGCCGGGTAGTCGGGCGGGTGAAGGGGACCTCATCCCATGAACTGAGGCGAACAGCTTAAGGCACTTTTTGACTTTAAGCGCCCGTTCGCCTCAGTAGGTTTCCGAGGTGGGACTAAATGTCCCACCCCAATTTGGATGCCTGCGCGGAGGAAGCAGCGGCAGTCGAGGCGAAGCGCGGGGGCTTCGCGCGAGAGCTTCGACTCGACTGCAGCCTGGTACTTCGCGAAGACGCCTCGCACTGCCTGGGAGCGTGACCTGGGCGTGGCGCACCTGGGGCAGCAGGTGAAGAAGCTGCTTCGCTTCAACAATGGCGGCGGCGAGCGCAGGTACCTGCCCACAGAGAAACGGCCTCTCGGCCCAATCAGAAATGCGGAGGACCTTCGCCGTGGTACGGCGAAGGTGGTCGGGTGGTGTGCAGGCGGCGGGGCGGAGTCCAAGGGCCGCCCTAGGTCAAACTGCTGGTTGGGAGATGGGTTTGTTCGGTGGAGTTGCAGAGGGTGATTTGGGGGAAGTGGAAGGGCGGAGGTTGATCAGGGTGAGGAGGCGGAGGTTCTGCGGTGGTCGGCGAGCTGTGTGGGTTGCTGGAGTGATGGGAGCGGGTCGCCGGAGCAGGGGCCGGAGGTGGGGAAGGTGAGGGCGATTGGTCGGATCGGGGCAACAGTAAAGATGTAAAGTGAGGAAAAGGAAGAGGGGAGGAAGAGGAGGAGTTCTACCTACTTAGCAGGACGAGGAGGGGCCGGAGCAGGCGACAGTCGTATCGACTGTCGTCAGAGAAGAAGCTACCCAGGGGAAGGGGCGGCGGCGAGGAGAGGGCCGGAGAGGCGCCAGCTGGGTGCGGCGTGGCGCGGGAAGAGCGAGGGAGAGCAACCCTGCAGCTGGTAGTGCGGCAGAGCGACGAGGAGGAAGAGGGGAGGCCGCCGGAGCTGGAGGGCTTCCTGTCGGAGTGGGAAGAGAGGAAGTGGGGGTCTTTCTCCGTCAAGACCGAGCTCCCTCGAATCGTGGAGTGACGGGGGGTACTTATAGGGTAGAATCAGAGAGGAGGGCGGAGGGAGACGACATGTCTTCCTCGCCGGAGGACGCCGGAGATGGAGACCCATACCGTCCGTGCGTTCGCACGGCCGGTATGGTGGGTTGCAGCGACCAGGGGGGTGTTCCTGCGACGGCTGACGACGCAGGGCACCCCCGGTTTACTTGCCAGACCCTCCCCCTTACCCTGCGCGGTGCCATGCTCCGCGCAAGGTCGCCGGAGCATGGTGCTGGTCAGGTTTTGGCAGGAGGGACCTGAATGCAAAGAACGAAGGAGAGTTAGGGGCAGAAATGTGAGGGTTCAAAAGTGAGGGCCAAAAAGTAAATAAATGAGGACCAAAGTGTAAAGTTGGTCAAGAAGGTTTCCTCTTAGGCTCAAGTTTTTATACATGACTAATTGGGGCCTAAGGATTATGATGGTGAATTTTATTTCCAGATTAAACCTTGTTTGACCGGTCAATTTATGCAAAAACCCAAATTAAGTTGTTAATTGGGCATGGTTCTCAATGTAGGTCAAAATGGGTTCCTAAGGCCAAATTGAAGGTTCTAAACCCTAGAGATTATTTTTCTATGAATTTTAGAGGGTTTATTTGATTTTTTTTCTCTGCCTCGAACCTCGTGTTTTTAAGTGGGTTTGTTTTTAGGGTTACAGGATGTCATTTAATTCCTTGGAGTTGCTGTAGCCCTTATTGAATCATCTCATCCCACTTTTCCTCTTATTAGGTTTCTTTGACCTATGTTTGGACCCTGAGTTACCCTGTTTTCAGATTGGATTGGTGAAATTGCATTTTTACCCCTTAGTTTCTATTTTCTTTGCGAACTCAGAATCTCTCTGAGTTAAGCCTTTCCTTGAGTTATGTAGGAGCTTTTATCCTTTGTATTAGGTAAAAATGAGCTAGTTATGGCTCATGATGAGGTTCTCATCATACCCCCATGCCTAGCTTTTGCTAGTCCCTTAGCAAAAACTTAAGGTTTCAACCCTTGTTCTAGACCATGAAGTTCTTAATAGCTTCAGATAAGTGCTTTTTCATTTGAGCTTAGATTAGGTTAGAATGCTGACCATAGGCCTAAAAGGTACCCTAGTACCAATCAAGATCCAAATCTGTCTAGCCTTGGCCTCAGTCCTTAGCAAAGGTTTTTTAGGGCCCACAAGAACTAACCTAAGGTTTATTGGACTTTGTGGTTAAAGCACCCGTGCTTGAAATGATTTTAGCCCTGGCTCAGTTCGCAGTGCGTTTTGTAAGAGAGAGAGATAGAAAATTTTTCTATTTGGAGAGTTCTCTCTCTTTTTCTTTTTAATTCTAGCTTAGGATTGGCTTTTCAACACGGTCTGTATCAGATTCATTGCTCCCATCATCAATCCTCAAGGGTTCCTGGTGATCAATGCTTCGAGATAGCACCGCCCATGGCAACCCTCGGAACCCTGGCTATTGAGATTTCGAGATAATCCCATCCATGGTGTTCCGTGGCCGAACCCAGACCCTGGCAATTGACACTTCGAGATAATGCCATCCATGGAATCTGAATCAGCAGAGTGCTTACATGCCCCCAGTAGGATATGTAAATATCCTAAGAGACAAGCACCGAGGAGATGATATTTTGTTACGCATCTTCGAGGGGATTTCCCGCCTCTCCGCGCTGGGAACTCGTCCAAATCAACTTGTGTTGGTCGGCCGCTCCTACTCTAGGTGTACTTTCCAGAATTTTGCGACGCTTCTGCGTGATTTTGATTTTTACGCTTACTGAACCAGGTTGTGTGTGAGGTTAGGGTGCTTAGGTTACTAAGTCCCGTAAACCAAAAATTAGTTAACGAGGCCAAATACTCCCTAAGCCTTGGACCTAGTACTTAAGCTTTTCATTTTCCTCAACCTCTTGAGGATTGTCTGGATCTTAATGGGTACTAAGAGTCTATTAAAGAATGCCTAAGGTTTGCGTTCTTACTAATCTCATTATGCACTTTTCAGTTATTTTCTTGAATGAGGTCTAGAACTTAGGTTAATTCCTTAGTTCCTTACTAATGACTATCACCTTTTCTCATAATTTTGTGCTCCTTTTTCATTTTGTTTCTTTTCTCCTTCCCCTTCACAAAATTTCCTTCTCCTCTTTTCCTCTTATTCTTTTTCGAAAAATTTTTAATTTTTATGGTGTTTTTGGCATATGTGAATTTTTTGTTTGAAACCTTTTCTTACAAGTTTTGCACTTTCATACCTCCCCCATGCCTAAGATTTGCAATGTCCTCATTGTAACTTAGGGGGTTTTTATTTAACTTAGTTCATTCCTTAAGACAGAAATTTGGATGAGTGAATGGGTCGGGTTGAATTTTGCGGACGATTTCTAATCCCAGATGCAAGCATCTGAGGTGGGGTCGGCTGTCTACAAGGGTGAACCTTAAGTGCAAAAAGGTGTCAGAAAAAGTTTTGGATTTTTTGGAAAATGACGGGTTGCCTCCCGTTGAGCGCTAAATTTGATGCCTTCAGCCAAGCAAGAAATGCGATGGAGAGGGGATGGTGAAATCAGCAGAGTTTTGTAAGACAAGCACCTTGATTAAGAGCCTGGTTGGTCCAACCAGGTGCTTGTTCAGATTAACAGGCTGATGATGCAGCCCAAACCCAATCAATCTGGTGGGTTGATAGATGTGGATAAAAAGGTGTGGAACCCGCCATATACTATGAAGCTCAGATGGATGTGGAAGTGAAAATGCAGGGTTTGGCTGAGTCGAATCAGCCTGGTCAGAGTAGGGACCCGTAGAATAATCAGTGATTGATGCAGGAACCCTACAGGGGTGATCAGAGAATGATAGAGCACGGTATGTAGTCTGATCAATGTTCGAAACCCGATGTGGAAATGCAATCGGCTCGGTGAGAGGTGAATCTGAATAGAAATTGAGTCCGGTTGCGGGTCGGGGTTTGGAAGAGGTTTTGATTAGTTCTGTGTGTGCAGACGAGGTGGCAACTATGTATGAGGGCTCTTCTAGAAAGGAATGACAGGTGGTTTCCTGTAGAGAGTCCTCTGGGTAACTATCAAATGCCTGAAGAGTGTCTGTAGGATGAAAGAAATCTAATTTGAGCAAAGATTTGAATTCTGGGTTGCAATCACTCTTGGCATTTTCTATTTTTGGTTCCTGAGGATCGAAAAGGAATGATTCTGTGTTATCAGTGATCTCGGGAATCAGGACCTCAGAGTCGGAGTCGGAGTCATGTGAACTGAGGTTGTAGATGGGCCTGGCGTGTTCAGGAAGGATAGTCTCTCCGCAATTATAGTCAGATCTGAAATTGTCGGAGAGTTGGCGAAAATGAGATTCATGATCATGAATTCCACCACAGCAAAAATCATCAGATGTGGAATCAGCAGCCTGACTGGGTTCTAGCCTATATGTCAATTCTGGGCTCAAAAAGGTGTTATGTTCAAGCTCGAAGCTGGTAGGATAGACCCCATTAAAACCTTGCTCATCCAACTCCTCAGTTTCTGTATCATAAATTGGCATGTTTTCTGAAAAATCGATCAGATTTCCTGAGGATGTTGGAGAGGGATATTCATCAAATAGAGGCCCGGAATCATATTCTGCAAAAATTTGATCTTTCTCATAAGGGGCCTCATAATCTTCCCAATAAGTTTCAGATCCAGGTTCTAGGCTTAGGATGTGGGTAGAATTATTAGAACCTAAGTCTGAATAACCTTCGAGGGCCACCTTATCAAAATAAGGGGCAGAATTTATACCCTCAGAAGGTTCAGTTCTGATCTCATTACTGTAGGAGTTTTGAAATTCTAGGCTTGGCAATTCATGGTCTAAGTTTGGCTCATCATTGTGTTCTCCTGCAATATCCCAACCTAATTCAACATTGTCTTCTATCTGGGTTGGGATTCCACAACCACTTTGTGCCTCAGTCCCGAGATCTGGGAAACTGGATTGTTCCTTAATACTGTTCCAAGATGGTTCATCCTCTGTTTCTGGTATATACGGGTATTTTTGGTTGATAATTTGTTCTACTGATTTCATCATTTCTACCCGTTTTGTAAGGGCATCTTGGTGTTGTTCCCAAAGTACAGGATTTGTTAAGCATTGAAGGTATTCAGATTGGTGTAATTTTTCTATCTCAATGTATCCTGTCATGAGCATATCTCGGGTTGATCCTTTTGTAACTTCTGTCAAAAGAATTTGGGCACAGTTTATGATGAAAGCTGTGGTTGTTGGGACGTCAACTTGAATGTTTTCTATTGGTGTTGAGGGTTTATATTTGATTTCATAGAATTCAAGGGCATCCTCAATCATCTTATCTTTCATGGATCTCAGATATTCAGGTTTTTTACATGGTAGTCTTGCTAGGTAATTAGGCTGCATCTTCGAATCAGGTGGTGGAATCAAGATAGAATCAGAAGTTTGAATTAATGGAAGAAGGGGACTTTGTTCAGAATCAGAGGAAAGAGGGGCTATGTGAATGATTTCTGCAAAAACAAGGGAGCCGAGGCTTAGCCTCGGGGAGAGTGAATTTCTATAGGAGGTTTCAAGGACCTCCTGCAAAATACTGAAGGACTGGATGAGATAAGCAGGTGCTGGACCCAATCATGACACCCAAAATTGTTGGGTGACTATAGAGGTTCAGGGTAGATGGACCCCTTGATCAGAAAGATCGTCCACCTGAGAATTACCTGGGCAGCCAGAGAGGGAGAGTCCCGCCAAGACCCCTACACGGTAGAGCGTCCCCACGGGTTACAGGGTTTCCCCCACCCGACCTCTCTTGTCACTGAGATTCCAGGTAGACCAGAATGGGGATCTTGACCTCTTAAGTCTACCAATTTTAGTTTAAGATCAGGGTGCTTAAAGTTACACTTGATCTCTTAGGTATTTTGAGTGAGAAAGTGACCTAATTTTAAGGTTGGTTGACCCAAGGGGTCAACTTTACCTCTTGTTCCTTTGAGAGCTTTTGGGTCCTTTTTTTTTTAGGTTCAAGTGTTTAGAGAGCCAATTGTTTAGGGTTTCTCTGAATAAGTATGTTCAATCAATGGTTTAGGCACACTTCTTTTGGATTTTCTCCATTCTTGATTTAAGTAGTGTGTCTCTAAAACCCTAATGTTGAATCTTATGTTGGCTCTACTTGGTCCAGTTAGTTCTTTGTTGGGTAATTAGGGCTCAAGCAAGAATGTGTTAGCCCTTAAATACCCTTAATAGTGTGCAGGAATAATGGGTTGAAAACATGCAACTTTTTATGGTTACTAAGTATGGAAGACAGGTTAGTCCTATATTGCTTGTTCTTTTCTTTTCTTCCTCTTTAGAGTTTAGGGGTTAATAGCGAGAGGAAAAAAAAATTACCTGTCCTTGGAGTGGTTGTCGTGCGGTTGCTTGTCTTCTTGATTTCCTGTAGCTGCACAAAAGAGAGGAGATTATCAGAAACTAAAAAGAAACAGGAATCTTATGTTGGCTCTACTTGGTCCAGTTAGTTCTTTGTTGGGTAATTAGGGCTCAAGCAAGAATGTGTTAGCCCTTAAATACCCTTAATAGTGTGCAGGAATAATGGGTTGAAAACATGCAACTTTTTATGGTTACTAAGTATGGAAGACAGGTTAGTCCTATATTGCTTGTTCTTTTCTTTTCTTCCTCTTTAGAGTTTAGGGGTTAATAGCGAGAGGAAAAAAAAATTACCTGTCCTTGGAGTGGTTGTCGTGCGGTTGCTTGTCTTCTTGATTTCCTGTAGCTGCACAAAAGAGAGGAGATTATCAGAAACTAAAAAGAAACAGGAATGTTTACCTCCAGAATAGCCGTTGCTCCCTGGCAACGGCGCCAAAAACTGGTGACGACCTTCTGATAAGCGTGGGTTTGACCGGGTTGAGTTATGTCGTTGTAGTAAAGCCGGTTGTTACCAACGTTTCATATAAAATTTTTTTACTCGGAAAAATAAAAGAGTTCCCGAGGTCGAACTCAGGGAGCAAGTTGTATTCTAGAGATATACAAGTTCTATTACAAAAATAAAGAGAGAGAGAGAGAGATGAAAATTTGGCTTCTTCTTCTTTTCTTCTTTCTTCCTCTTTGTCTTTGGTTCTTCCTGTTCTTCTTCTTCTTCTTCTTCTTCTTTTTCTTCTGCTTTCTTCAGATTTTCCCCTCGTGCTCTTCTTCTTCTGTTCTTTCTTGTTTCCTTTCTTTCTTTTTCGTCAGATCGTCTTCTTCTTTTCTTGCTTCTTGCTTCTCTTCATTCCTTCTTCTTCTTTGTCTTCACCTGCCTTGACCTCTCTTTTTCTTCTTTCGCGATGGCCGTTGCTCTTCCTTCTTCTTCAGCGGGTCTTCTTCTTCTTTGGCTGCTGACCTTCCGTCGTCTGCCCCGGTGCTGAGACGACTTAACAATGCCTTCGCTACAGTGCAGCAGCTCCTTCTTTTTCAGCGGGTCTGCTTCTTCTTCTTTGGCCTGCACACTTCAGAGTTTATTCGTCAAGAGGCAAAAACCTACTCTACCCCCCTCCCCCGCGTATCTCTCTCTCTGAAATCACTCTTCGGAAGCTCTCCCAGAGCGCTACCGGGTAATCGGGTTCGGGTCAGGCCCGGGTCCAGGCCCACCGGCGTGCGTGGTGGGCGAGGAGTGCAGGTCAGTCTACTCGGGTCGGGCCAGGTCCGCGGAGCGTGGTCACGGACGAGGCCGAGTCGGGTCGGGTCGGGTGAGAGGGACCTCACCCCGTGGTAACTGAGGCAAACAGCATAAGGCAGTTTTTGCCTTTATGCGTCCGCGCGCCTTCGAGAGGTTCCGAGGTGGGACTAAATGTCCCACCCCAATTGAGCGCGCGTCGCGGATGGAGCAGTGGGCGATCGTGGCTTCCCGCGCGGCCTTCGCCCCGTCTGTGAACCAGGGACGTTTCGCGGAGAGTCCCTGCGCAACCTGGGAGTCAATCCTGGGCGAAGGCGTGCCTGCACCTGCAGGTGAAGCAGCTCTGCCTGCGCAGTAATGGCGACGGCGGGCGAGTCACCTGGTCACAGAAGAACAGCCTCTCGGCCAAATCAGACAGGCGGGGGACCTTCGCCGTGGCACGGCGAAGGTGGTCAGGGGGTCTGCAGGGGGCGAGATGGAGCTAACTGGTCGTCCTAGGTCAAACTGTGAGCGAGGGAGTGGGTGTGTTCGGTGGATCTGCAGAGGGTGTTTGGTGGGAAGTGGAGGGGCGGAAGAGGATCAGGGTGAGGAGGCGGAGGTTCTGCGGTGGTCGGCGAGCCGTGTGGGTCGCTGAGGTGATGGGAGCGGCTCGCCGGAGGGTGGTCGGAGGCGGAGAGGATGAGGGTGAACAGGGTCGGTAGAGGGCTTAATTGACTAAATCGAAAGCGGGGAAAGAAAGAGGAGGAGAAGGGGAGTAAGTCTAACTTAACTGCAGGGACGAAGGGGGAGGAACAGGGCGACAGTCGTATCGACTGTCGCCGGAGAAGATGATGCTCAGAGAGAGGGGCGGCGGCGAGCAGAGGGCTGGAGAGGCGCCAGCTGGGTGCGGCGTGGCGCGGGAAGAGCAGGGGAGGAAGTCTCTGCTGCTGGTAGTGCGGCAGAGCGAAGAGGTGGAGGGGGAGGAAGTCGCCGGAGCTGGTGAGCGTCTGCCGGAGAAAGAAGAGAAGAAAGCTGGGGGTTTTCTCCGTCAGATCCAGGCTGCCTTCGTCGGTGGAGCGGCGGGGGGTATTTATAGGGTTGAAGCAGGGAGGAAGGCGGAGGGAGACGACGTGTCTCCCTCGCCGGAGAATGGTCGGAATACGAACCCATACCGTCCGTGCGTTCGCACGGCCGGTATGGGGGGCTACAATGACCATGGGGGTGCTCCTGCGACGGCTGACGACGCAGGGCACCCCCGGTACACTTGCCAGGTCCTCCACCTCACCCTGCGCGGCGCCATGCTCCGCGCAAGGTCGCCGGAGCATGGTGCTGGCAGGGTTTTGCAGGAGGGACCTGTTTGCAAAGAACGAAGGAGAGTTAGGGGCCAAAATGCGAGGGTTCAAAAGTTGAGGGCCAAAGAGTAAATATATGAGGACCAAAGTGTGAAGTCGGTCAAGGAGGTTTCTTCTTAGGCTCAAGTTTTTATACATGACTAATTAGGACCTAAGGAATCTGATGGTGAATTTTATTTTCATATTAAACCTTGTTTGACCGGTCAATTTGCGCAAAAACCCAAATTAAGTTATTAATTGGGCATGGTTCTCAATGTAGGTCAAAATGGGTTCTAAAGGCCAAATTGATGGTTCTAAACCCCAGAGATTATTTTTCTATGAATTTTAGAGGGTTTATTCTATTTTTACTTTGCCTCGAACCTTGTGAATTGAAGTGGGTTGTTTTAGGGTTACAGATTATCATTTGGTTCCTTGGAAGTGCTGTAGCCCTTGCTAGATCATCTCATCCCACTTTTATTCTTATTAAGCTGTTTTGACCTATGTTTGGGCCCTGAATTACCCTGTATGCAGATTATACTGGTAAAATTGCACTTTTACCCCTTATGACTTGTTTTCTTCTCAAACTCAGAATTCTCTGAGTTAAGCTTTTCCTTGAGATATGTAGGAGCTTTTATCCTTTGTATTGGGTCAAAATGAGCTAGTTATGGCTCATGATGAGGTTCTCATCATACCCCCATGCCTAGCTTTTGCTAGTCCCTTAGCAAAAAAAAAAAAAACTTAAGGTTTCAACCCTTGTTCTAGACCATGAAGTTTTCAATGGTTTTAGATAAGTGCCTTTTTATTTGAGCATAGATTAGGTTAGAATGCTGACCATAGGCCTAAAAGATACTCTAGTACCAATCAAGATCCAAATCTGTCTAGCCTTAGCCTCAGTCTTTTAGCAAAGGTTTTTAAGGCCCACAAGAACTAACCTAAGGTTTATTGGACTTCGTGGTTAAAGCACCCGTGCTTGAAATGATTTTAGCCCTGGCCCAGTTCGCAGTGCGTTTTGTAAGAGAGAGATAGAAAGTTTTTTCTGTTTGGAGAGTTTTCTCTCTCTTTTTCTTTTTAGTTCTAGTCTAGGATTGGCTTTTCAACACGGTCTGTATCAGATTCCTTGCTCCCATCATCAATCCTCAAGGGTTCCTGGCGATCGATGCTTCGAGATAGCACCGCCCATGGCAACCCCCGGAACCCTGGCTATTGAGATTTCGAGATAATCCCATCCATGGTATTCCGTGGCCGAATCCAGACCCTGGCAATTGACACTTCGAGATAATGCCATCCATGGAATCTGAACCAGCAGAGTGCTTACATGCCCCCCGTAGGATATGTAAATATCCTAAGAGACAAGCACCGAGGAGATGATATTTTGTTACGCATCTTCGAGGGGATTTCCCGCCTCTCCGCGCTGGGAACTCGTCCAAATCAACTTGTGTTGATCGGCCATTCCTATTCTAGGTGTTCTTTTCAGATTTTTGCGACGCTTCTGCGTGATTCTGATTTTTATGCTTACTGAACCAGGCTGTGTGTGAGATTAGGGTGCTTAGGTTACTGAGTCCCGTAAACCAAAAATTAGTTAACGAGGCCGAATACTCCCTAAGCCTTAGACCTAATACTTCAGCTTTTCATTTTCCTCAACCTCTTGAGGAGTGTCCAGATCTTAATGAGTACTAAGAGTCTATTCAAGAATGCCTAAGGTTTGCATTCTTACTAATCTCATTGTGCACTTTTCAGTTATTTTCTTGAATGAGGTCTAGAACTTAGGTTAATTCCTTAGTTCCTTACTAATGACTATCAACTTTTCTTATAATTTTGTGCTCCTTTTTCATTTTGTTTCTTTTCTCCTTCACAAAATTTTCCTTCTCCTCTTTTCCTCTTATTCTTTTTCGAAAAATTTTTTAATTTTTATGGTATTTTTGGCATATGTGAATTTTTTTGTTTGAAACCTTTTCTTACAAGTTTTTGCACTTTCCTACCCCCCCATGCCTAAGATTTGCAATGTCCTCATTGTAACCTAGGGGGTCTTAGTTCAGGGTGAACTTCGAGTGCTGAAAGGTGTCAGAACAAGTTTCAGGTTTTCAAAGAGAATGACGGGCTGCCTCCCGTTAAGCGCTGAGTTTTACGCCATCGGCTGGGCGCAATAAGCTCAAGGGGAAAGGAGGATATGAGATGCCTCAGCCAAATCAGTAGAAGTTACATCAATGAACGGCTTGAGTCTTTGACCATTCACGATGAAAGGTTCAGAATCGTGGCTGAGTGGACTGATTTCGATTGCTCCATTTCCAAAAACCTGTCGGACCAAATATGGTCCGACCCACTTAGATCTCAGTTTTCCTGGGAAGAGTTTGAGTCGGGCATCAAAGAGTAGGACCTTTTGACCAGGATGAAAGATCTTTCTCGAGATGTGTTTGTCGTGGAAGGCTTTAACCCGCTCCTTGTAGATTTGCGAGTTCTCGTACGCGTCTGTGCGTAATTCATCGATCTCGCTGATTTGGAGTTTTCTGTGGGTCCCAGCCTTGGAAAGATCTAGATTACAGTTCCGTACTGCCCAATAGGCTTTATGCTCCAGTTCGACGGGAAGGTGGCATGCCTTTCCGTACACCAATCTAAAGGGAGACATGCCCAATTGGGTCTTGTGGGCGGTCCTATAGGCCCACAATGCTTCCGGAAGTCGGGACGACCAGTCCTTCCTGTCAGGTCGAACAGTGACCTGTAGGATTTTCTTGATCTCCCGATTCGACAGCTCAGCTAGACCATTAGTTTGGGGGTGGTAAGGAGTAGAGATTCGGTGAGACACCCCGTATTTGGTCATCAGTGACCTAAACTGAGCATTTGTGAAATGGGTCCCCCCATCAGAGATTATTGCACGAGGAATCCCGAACCTTGAGAAAATGTGTTGATGAATGAATTTGAGAACGATTTTGTGATCACAGGTTCGGGTCGGTATGGCTTCGATCCATTTGGACACGTAGTCCACAGCCAACAGAATGTATTCGAAACCATCCGAAACAGGAAAGGGGCCCATAAAATCAATCCCCCAAACATCAAAGATTTCGCATACTAGAATCGGTTGCATAGGCATCATGTCGCGATGGCTCATGTTGCCCAAAGTCTGGCAACGACTGCATGCCTTGCAATGACTGTATGCGTCTTTGAACAGTGTGGGCCAGTAAAAGCCGCACTGGAGGACTTTTGATGCGGTTTTATGCCCGGCAAAATGGCCACCGCATGCCTGGTCATGGCAGAAAGAGAGGATATTGTTGACTTCCCCTTCCGGGATACATCTCCGGATGATCTGATCGGCACCTATGCGGAAGAGGTACGGGTCTTCCCAAATGTAATACTTGGCATCGGAGCGTAATTTGTCTTTCTTGGCCTTCGGCCAATCGGACGGGGTCTGATGAGATGCCAAGTAATTTACAATATTAGCAAACCATGGAAGGCTAGTACCAATAGTCAGCAGGTGCTCATCGGGAAAATGCTCAGTGATGGGTCCGGAAGGGTCTATCATTTCAGAAGGAAGACGGGACAAGTGATCAGCTACCACGTTTTGTTTTCCCGCTTTATCGCGAATCTCGAGGTCAAATTCTTGCAACAGCAAGATCCATCGGATCAATCGAGGTTTCGCGTCCTTCTTTGCAAGGAGATGCCTCACAGCCGTGTGATCCGAGTATATGATGACATGGGAACCCAGAAGGTATGATCTGAATTTCTCTAGGGCAAATACTACAGCTAGCAGCTCTTTCTCAGTAACTGTATAGTTACGCTGAGCCTCATCGAGTGTTTTGCTGGCGTAGTAAATGACCACAGGTTTCTTGTCATTTTTCTGCCCCAAAACCGCTCCTACAGCGAAGTCGGATGCATCACACATGATCTCAAAGGGTTGAGACCAATCAGGGGACTGTAGGATCGGGGCTTGGGTGACTCGGTCACGCAGGATTTCAAATGCTTGAGTGCATTCCTTGGAGATTTCGAAGGGAACATCCTTGGAGAGAAGAGTGGTCAGGGGGCGTGCGATTTTTGAAAAATCAGGGATAAATCGTCGATAAAAACCGACATGCCCTAAAAAGGATCGGATGTCCCTGATCGAGCTAGGCATAGGAAGGCGAGAAATCAGATTAACCTTAGCTCGATCCACTTGGATACCTTTCTCCGAAATTGAGTGTCCCAGGACAATTCCCTCAGGCACCATGAAATGGCTCTTTTCCCAGGAAAGAACCAAATTCACGTCGATGCACCGCCTGAGTATCTGGACCAAGTGCTGGAGGCAATCGTCGAATGATGCTCCGAAAACTGAAAAGTCATCCATGAAGACTTCCAGATAATCACCTACCATATCTGAGAATATGGCAAGCATGCATCGCTGAAAAGTAGCGGGTGCATTGCAAAGACCAAAAGGCATCCTTCGGAAAGCGTATGTTCCGAAGGGGCAGGTGAATGTGGTCTTTTCTTGGTCCTCAGGATGGATTGCCACCTGGTTATAACCGGAGTACCCGTCAAGAAAGCAGAAGAACCTATTTCCCGCTAGTTTTTCGAGAATTTGATCAATGAAGGGTAGTGGGAAATGATCCTTCTTCGTGGAGGAATTGAGTCGACGGTAATCTATACAGACTCTCCACGAGTTGGCTAATCGGGTAGGAATGATTTCTCCGGTCTCAGTCGTTATAGTGGTGAGTCCTGCCTTTTTAGGCACGACCTGAATCGGGCTCACCCAACGACTATCGGAGATCGGGTAGATGATCCCGGCATCTAACCACTTGATGATCTCCTTTTTCACGACCTCCTGCAGATTGGGGTTTAAGCGTCTCTGCATTTCACGAGAAGGTCGTGTGCCCTCTTCTGAATAGATATGATGAGTACAATAAGAGGGACTTATTCCAGTCAAATCATCGAGGGTCCATCCGATGGCTCTGCGATGTTGCTGGAGGACAACAATCAGACGGTATTCCTGTTCAGGATTGAGGTTGGAATTGATGATCACAGGAAGGGTCTGATTAGAACCCAAAAAGATGTATTTCAAATGAGCAGGAAGGGGTTTCAGTTCACGGATGGGGTTTTCAGCAGCAGCGGGTGGTTCAGTATAGATGTGAGGTTCAAGGGTGGGAGTTACTGGGTTGTTCACATCCGGATTGGACTCCTCTATTTGCGGGTCAAGATCCTTCTGTGGTTGATGAGGAATACTCAAGTCATTCTGGAGGTGTGATTCATCAACCAAAGTCTTGATGTCACAAATTTGCTCGATGACGCCGCAATTAATTCCTTGTTGGGCCTTAAATATATCAATTTTCAGTGTTTGATCTCCAAACTTAAGCTCTATTTGGCCCTCCTCACAGCTGATGTTGGCTCTAGCAGTAGCCAAGAAAGGTCTCCCTAGAATGATTGGTGTATCCCTAGGGTTCTCAGGTGCATCCATGTCTAAGACTGTAAAGTCCACTGGAAAATAGAAATCCCGCACTCTCACGATAACATCCTCGAGAATCCCTTTTGGTGACTTTATAGATCGATCTGCTAATTGTAATGTCACCTCGGTTGGTTTCAGCTCAGATTCTTCCAGATGGTCAAGTAAGGATGTGGGTATCAGATTTATAGATGCACCTAAGTCTAACAATGCTCTGTCAAATTGGGTACCACCTATCTTACAGGAGATCAGGGGAGTTCCAGGATCTTTTGCCTTGGGTGGGAGTCTACTAAGGATTACAGAGCTGGCTTGCTCTGACAGAACAATTGGGCTCCCTCCCTTGGTTCGCGGCTTACGCTGGGGTGTACATATATTCTTTAGAAATCGTGCGTAAGCTGGTACGTGGCGGATTGCATCCATCAAGGGGATGTTTATGTGGACCTGCTCAAAGAGCTTGACCAGGTCCTCCTCAGGGGCCACGGGTTTGGTGGTCTTCTTTCCCTTGGTCAGGGCTTCGGGAAACGGGATCTTGGTTGGTTCCTCTAGGATAGGTCCTGGTTGTGGGTCTGGAACAGCGGTACCTTGGATAACTATCCTAGGGTCATGATTATCAGGCTGGGAGTGGTTTGGATAACGCGGGTCCTGAGTTGTCTTACCACTACGTGTTGTTACAGAATTTAATCCGGCCTGATTTTGGTTTGGATTTGGTAGGAGGGGTGGCTGCTGCTGAAATCCCGTACGAGAAGTAGAGGCTTCCATCTCGTCTGGAGATGGAGCAGTGGGGGCCTGATAAATCCATTGAGCTTGGCCTAAATTTGGATTCATAACGCGCTTCTGGGTTGGCACGTTATTTGGGTTAGGAAGGGGTTGGGAAGGGAGTGTGCCTGGCTGGCGAGAATTTGCCAACTGGGCCAGCTGAGTTTTAACTTCAGTAAGCTCGTCCTTGTGCTGTTTTTGAATGGCCGCATTCGATTTTTGAATGTCAGCCAGAGTCTGAAGGATTAAGGACATTTGATCTTGATTTGGCCCTGATGGATAAGTAGGGTTGGGCCGAGGCTGAGGCGGCTGGTAGTGATGAGAGGGCTGTGGGCGGGACTGAAAAGGTGGTCTTTGGGTTTGAGAATTTCCCGCCCACTGAAAATTTGGATGGTTTCGCCATCCAGGGTTGTAAGTGTTGGAGAATGGGTCGTTCTGGATGGCGTTGAGATCCTCGCAGGTCTGAGGAACCTCCTGAGAATCAGGGAAAGGGGGAATGGAGTTCCCCCGGCTGGTGAAGAAAGGATCGGATGATCTTCCAGTCCAAGAATCAGATGGGGATGGATATGGATCCATCCCAGGGGAGGATCGGTGTAGGATGTTTTGCACAGTCTCCTGTGTGGAAGGAGGTTGTGCAAAGGAGTTACGCGCAGAGGTGGCTCGCTGCAAGTGCTGAGTCAGCTCATCCACCTTCTTTTCAATAATTGAGACCTTGTCCAATCGACTGGCCATTAATTCCAGGTCGACTGATGCGGACAGGCCCTGCGTCTCATGTGCTCCCTTAAGATTCGTCGCTGCGCGGGTATTCGTCCTGTCGAATAATCCCATGGAGTCATTGTTGATGGAGTTCTCGCACATGTTTTCGAGAATCTCCCATACGGTGTCTTCATGTTGACCCATGATGTTTCCTCCGCAGGTTGCATTGACGAAAAGGCGGATGTCCTCACGGAGTCCCTGGTAAAAAGATTGGACTTGTTCCCATTTAGGAACTCCGTGATGGGGGCACTTCCTCATGAGATCCTGAAAACGATCCCATGCCTCATGGAGAGGTTCTCCTGATTGTTGAGTGAAGTGTGTAATCTGATGGCGCAAGGCGTTGGTCCGACCAACGGGAAAGAACTTTTTCAAAAACTCGGATTGAAGTTCTTCCCAAGTGTTGATCGGTCGGGTCTGAGTTTGATACCAATGGGCGGCCTTGTCCATAAGAGAAAAGGAGAACATCTTCATGAGAAGAATATCCCGATTTTGCGCATCTGATCCAAAAGTGTGGGCCAGATGCTTAAGCTGTTTGATGTGCTGGAAGGGATCTTCAGAATTAAGCCCATGGAATTTAGGTATAGCGTGAATCATGTTGGGCTTTAGTTCGGAATCAGGTCCTCCAATCGGGATTCTAACTCGAGGCTCAATTGCCACCGCAGCAGGATTGTAGTGGTCCCGCATCATAGGACGCTGTGGTGGGTGCACGAAGTTTTGGAAGAGGTCATTGAGTCGCTGGAGCTGGTGTTCCAGATTATTTTCTTCCTCAACTGGCTGAGCCATGATGGGGGAAGAAGAAGAACTTGGTTCTGAATCAGAAGAGAGAATAATGTGAGGGTGTTGCTGCACAAACACGGGCGTCGAGGCTTGGCCTTGACGAGAGTGAATTTCTAAAGGAGGTCTTAAGGGTGGTCTTAGAGACCTCCTTCCGTACATGCACAGTTGGGAGAGGTAAGTTTAGAAGGTGATGGACCCAATCAAGACACCCAAAAATGTGTTGGGTGACTATAGAGGTGCGGGGCAGATGGACCCCTTGATCAGAAAGATCGTCCACCTGAGAATTACCTGGGCAGCCAGAGAGGGAGAGTCCCGCGAAGACCCCTACACGGTAGAGCGTCCCCACGGGTTACAGGGTTTCCCCCACCCGACCTCTCTTGTCACTGCGGTTCCAGGTAGACCAAAATGGGGATCTTGACCTCTTAAGTCTACCAATTTTAAGATCAGGGTGCTTAAGGTTTCACTTGAACTTTAGTCTTTTTAAGTGCAAAGAGTGACCTAATTTAAGGTTGGTTAACCCAAGGGGTCAACTTTACCTATTGTTTTCTTTAAGAGCTTTTAGGTCCTGTCTTTTAGGGTTCAAGTGTTTAGAGAGAGCCAATTGTTTAGGATTTTTCTTGTTAATTATTTTCAATCAATGGCTTGGGCACACCTCTTTAGGATTTCCTCAATTCT
Organism: Thalassia testudinum; assembly: GCA_037157565.1. Lineage (NCBI taxonomy): Eukaryota > Viridiplantae > Streptophyta > Magnoliopsida > Alismatales > Hydrocharitaceae > Thalassia > Thalassia testudinum. The sequence continues at coordinate 63,058,497 of JAZHRO010000025.1, read as the reverse complement.
TGATTAAGGGGTGTGTCTCTACTGAAATCCTAATGTTTGACCTTATGTTGGCTCTACTTGGTCCATTTAACTCTTTGTTGGGCAATTAGGGCTCAAGCAAGAATGTGTTAGCCCTTAAATACCCTTAATAGTGTGCAGGAGTGATGAGTTGAAAACATGCAACTTTTTATGGTTACTAAGTATGGAAGACAGGTTAGCCCTATATTGCTTTGTTCTTTTCTTTTCTTTCTCTTTAGAGTGTAGGGGTTAATAGTGAGAGAAAAGATTTACCTGTCTTCGGAGTGGTTGTCGTGTGGTTGCTTGTCTTCTTGAGTTCCTGTAGCTGCACAAAAGAGAGGAGATTATCAGAAATTAAAAGATACAGGAATGTTTACCTCTAGAATAGCCGTTGCTCCCCGGCAACGGCGCCAAAATGATAAGCGTGGGTTTGACCGGGTTGAGTTATGTCGTTGTAGTAAAGCCGGTTGTTACCAACGTTTCATATAAAATTTTTTTACTCGGAAAAATAAAAGAGTTCCCGAGGTCGAACTCAGGGAGCAAGTTGTATTCTAGAGATATACAAGTTCTATTACAAAAATAAAGAGAGAGAGAGAGAGATGAAAATTTGGCTTCTTCTTCTTTTCTTCTTTCTTCCTCTTTGTCTTTGGTTCTTCCTGTTCTTCTTCTTCTTCTTCTTCTTCTTTTTCTTCTGCTTTCTTCAGATTTTCCCCTCGTGCTCTTCTTCTTCTGTTCTTTCTTGTTTCCTTTCTTTCTTTTTCGTCAGATCGTCTTCTTCTTTTCTTGCTTCTTGCTTCTCTTCATTCCTTCTTCTTCTTTGTCTTCACCTGCCTTGACCTCTCTTTTTCTTCTTTCGCGATGGCCGTTGCTCTTCCTTCTTCTTCAGCGGGTCTTCTTCTTCTTTGGCTGCAGACCTTCCGTCGTCTGCCCCGGTGCTGAGATGACTTAACAATGCCTTCGCTACAGTGCAGCAGCTCCTTCTTTTTCAGCGGGTCTGCTTCTTCTTCTTTGGCCTGCACACTTCAGAGTTTATTCGTCAAGAGGCAAAAACCTACTCTACCCCCCTCCCCCGCGTATCTCTCTCTCTGAAATCACTCTTCGGAAGCTCTCCCAGAGCGCTACCGGGTAATCGGGTTCGGGTCAGGCCCGGGTCCAGGCCCACCGGCGTGCGTGGTGGGCGAGGAGTGCAGGTCAGTCTACTCGGGTCGGGCCAGGTCCGCGGAGCGTGGTCACGGACGAGGCCGAGTCGGGTCGGGTCGGGTGAGAGGGACCTCACCCCGTGGTAACTGAGGCAAACAGCATAAGGCAGTTTTTGCCTTTATGCGTCCGCGCGCCTTCGAGAGGTTCCGAGGTGGGACTAAATGTCCCACCCCAATTGAGCGCGCGTCGCGGATGGAGCAGTGGGCGATCGTGGCTTCCCGCGCGGCCTTCGCCCCGTCTGTGAACCAGGGACGTTTCGCGGAGAGTCCCTGCGCAACCTGGGAGTCAATCCTGGGCGAAGGCGTGCCTGCACCTGCAGGTGAAGCAGCTCTGCCTGCGCAGTAATGGCGACGGCGGGCGAGTCACCTGGTCACAGAAGAACAGCCTCTCGGCCAAATCAGACAGGCGGGGGACCTTCGCCGTGGCACGGCGAAGGTGGTCAGGGGGTCTGCAGGGGGCGAGATGGAGCTAACTGGTCGTCCTAGGTCAAACTGTGAGCGAGGGAGTGGGTGTGTTCGGTGGATCTGCAGAGGGTGTTTGGTGGGAAGTGGAGGGGCGAAAGAGGATCAGGGTGAGGAGGCGGAGGTTCTGCGGTGGTCGGCGAGCCGTGTGGGTCGCTGAGGTGATGGGAGCGGCTCGCCGGAGGGTGGTCGGAGGCGGAGAGGATGAGGGTGAACAGGGTCGGTAGAGGGCTTAATTGACTAAATCGAAAGCGGGGAAAGAAAGAGGAGGAGAAGGGGAGTAAGTCTAACTTAACTGCAGGGACGAAGGGGGAGGAACAGGGCGACAGTCGTATCGACTGTCGCCGGAGAAGATGATGCTCAGAGAGAGGGGCGGCGGCGAGCAGAGGGCTGGAGAGGCGCCAGCTGGGTGCGGCGTGGCGCGGGAAGAGCAGGGGAGGAAGTCTCTGCTGCTGGTAGTGCGGCAGAGCGAAGAGGTGGAGGGGGAGGAAGTCGCCGGAGCTGGTGAGCGTCTGCCGGAGAAAGAAGAGAAGAAAGCTGGGGGTTTTCTCCGTCAGATCCAGGCTGCCTTCGTCGGTGGAGCGGCGGGGGGTATTTATAGGGTTGAAGCAGGGAGGAAGGCGGAGGGAGACGACGTGTCTCCCTCGCCGGAGAATGGTCGGAATACGAACCCATACCGTCCGTGCGTTCGCACGGCCGGTATGGGGGGCTACAATGACCATGGGGGTGCTCCTGCGACGGCTGACGACGCAGGGCACCCCCGGTACACTTGCCAGGTCCTCCACCTCACCCTGCGCGGCGCCATGCTCCGCGCAAGGTCGCCGGAGCATGGTGCTGGCAGGGTTTTGCAGGAGGGACCTGTTTGCAAAGAACGAAGGAGAGTTAGGGGCCAAAATGCGAGGGTTCAAAAGTTGAGGGCCAAAGAGTAAATATATGAGGACCAAAGTGTGAAGTCGGTCAAGGAGGTTTCTTCTTAGGCTCAAGTTTTTATACATGACTAATTAGGACCTAAGGAATCTGATGGTGAATTTTATTTTCATATTAAACCTTGTTTGACCGGTCAATTTGCGTAAAAACCCAAATTAAGTTATTAATTGGGCATGGTTCTCAATGTAGGTCAAAATGGGTTCTAAAGGCCAAATTGATGGTTCTAAACCCCAGAGATTATTTTTCTATGAATTTTAGAGGGTTTATTCTATTTTTACTTTGCCTCGAACCTTGTGAATTGAAGTGGGTTGTTTTAGGGTTACAGATTATCATTTGGTTCCTTGGAAGTGCTGTAGCCTTTGCTAGATCATCTCATCCCACTTTTATTCTTATTAAGCTGTTTTGACCTATGTTTGGGCCCTGAATTACCCTGTATGCAGATTATACTGGTAAAATTGCACTTTTACCCCTTATGACTTGTTTTCTTCTCAAACTCAGAATTCTCTGAGTTAAGCTTTTCCTTGAGATATGTAGGAGCTTTTATCCTTTGTATTGGGTCAAAATGAGCTAGTTATGGCTCATGATGAGGTTCTCATCACCTTCCTCTATAGTTCTATTATTTCGTCGTAGTATAGTATAGAGAAGTGATTACCAGTTTAATACAATTTGTTACTCGGAAATAAAAGAGTTCCCGAGGTCGAACTCAGGGAGCAAACTGTATTCTAGAGATACAAATTCTTATTACAAAAATAAAGAGAGAGAGAGAGAGAGATGAAAATTTGGCTTCTTCTTCTTCTCTTCTCTTCTTCCTCTTTGGCTTTTGGTTTCTTTATCTCCTTGTGGTCTTCTTCTTCTGCCTTCTGTTCTTCAGATCTTCTTCTCGTGCTCTCTTCTTCTGCTTTTGCTGTCAGGACGTCGTCTCTCCTTCTTTCTTCTTTTTCTTTCTGTCTTCTTTATCTGCAGCAGTGGGTGATGTTCTTCTTCTTCTTTCAGCTCTTGTTTCTGCTTGTCTCTTTCTTTTTCTTTTCCCTTGCGGTCCTGTTCTTCTTCCTCTTTTCTGCCTTCAGAGCGTCGTCTGATTTTCCAATCAGATGACTTAAACCGCCGCTGCTACAGTGCTCCTCCTTCCTTTAGCTTTCGGCGTCCTTCTCCTCTGCCTCGCTCGTCTTCTTCTTCTTCGCCTGTGCCTGCACACTTCAAAGCGCTCTCGTCAGCGGGCAAAAACCTACTCTACCCTCCCCCCCTTGCGTTTCTCCCTCACAGAAGTTGCTCTTGGGAAAGCTCTCCCAGAGCTGCCGGGTAGTCGGGTACGGGTCGCGCCCGGGTCCAGGCCCACCGGCGTGCGTGGTGGGCGAGGAGTGCAGGTCAGGCTAAGTTGGGTCGGGCCAGGTCCGCGAGGCGTGCGTGCGGACGAGGACGGGTAGTCGGGCGGGTGAAGGGGACCTCATCCCATGAACTGAGGCGAACAGCTTAAGGCACTTTTTGACTTTAAGCGCCCGTTCACCTCAGTAGCTTTCCGAGGTGGGACTAAATGTCCCACCCCAATTTGGATGCCTGCGCGGAGGAAGCAGCGGCAGTCGAGGCGAAGCGCGGGGGCTTCGCGCGAGAGCTTCAACTCGACTGCAGCCTGGTACTTCGCGAAGACGCCTCGCACTGCCTGGGAGCGTGACCTGGGCGTGGCGCACCTGGGGCAGCAGGTGAAGAAGCTGCTTCGCTTCAACAATGGCGGCGGCGAGCGCAGGTACCTGCCCACAGAGAAACGGCCTCTCGGCCCAATCAGAAACGCGGAGGACCTTCGCCGTGGTACGGCGAAGGTGGTCGGGGGGTGTGCAGGCGGCGGGGCGGAGTCCAAGGGCCGCCCTAGGTCAAACTGCTGGTTGGGAGATGGGTTTGTTCGGTGGAGTTGCAGAGGGTGATTTGGGGGAAGTGGAAGGGCGGAGGTTGATCAGGGTGAGGAGGCGGAGGTTCTGCGGTGGTCGGCGAGCCGTGTGGGTTGCTGGAGTGATGGGAGCGGGTCGCCGAAGCAGGGGCCGGAGGTGGGGAAGGTGAGGGCGATTGGTCGGATCGGGGCAACAGTAAAGATGTAAAGTGAGGAAAAGGAAGAGGGGAGGAAGAGGAGGAGTTCTACCTACTTAGCAGGACGAGGAGGGGCCGGAGCAGGCGACAGTCGTATCGACTGTCGTCAGAGAAGAAGCTACCCAGGGGAAGGGGCGGCGGCGAGGAGAGGGCCGGAGAGGCGCCAGCTGGGTGCGGCGTGGCGCGGGAAGAGCGAGGGAGAGCAACCCTGCAGCTGGTAGTGCGGCAGAGCGACGAGGAGGAAGAGGGGAGGCCGCCGGAGCTGGAGGGCTTCCTGTCGGAGTGGGAAGAGAGGAAGTGGGGGTCTTTCTCCGTCAAGACCGAGCTCCCTCGAATCGTGGAGTGACGGGGGGTACTTATAGGGTAGAATCAGAGAGGAGGGCGGAGGGAGACGACGTGTCTTCCTCGCCGGAGGACGCCGGAGATGGAGACCCATACCGTCCGTGCGTTCGCACGGCCGGTATGGTGGGTTGCAGCGACCAGGGGAGTGTTCCTGCGACGGCTGACGACGCAGGGCACCCCCGGTTTACTTGCCAGACCCTCCCCCTTACCCTGCGCGGTGCCATGCTCCGCGCAAGGTCGCCGGAGCATGGTGCTGGTCAGGTTTTGGCAGGAGGGACCTGAATGCAAAGAACGAAGGAGAGTTAGGGGCAGAAATGTGAGGGTTCAAAAGTTGAGGGCCAAAAAGTAAATAAATGAGGACCAAAGTGTAAAGTTGGTCAAGAAGGTTTCCTCTTAGGCTCAAGTTTTTATACATGACTAATTGGGGCCTAAGGATTATGATGGTGAATTTTATTTCCAGATTAAACCTTGTTTGACCGGTCAATTTATGCAAAAACCCAAATTAAGTTGTTAATTGGGCATGGTTCTCAATGTAGGTCAAAATGGGTTCCTAAGGCCAAATTGAAGGTTCTAAACCCTAGAGATTATTTTTCTATGAATTTTAGAGGGTTTATTTGATTTTTTTTCTCTGCCTCGAACCTCGTGTTTTTAAGTGGGTTTGTTTTTAGGGTTATAGGATGTCATTTAATTTCTTGGAGTTGCTGTAGCCCTTATTGAATCATCTCATCCCACTTTTCCTCTTATTAGGTTTCTTTGACCTATGTTTGGACCTTGAGTTACCTTATTTTCAGATTAGATTGGTGAAATTGCATTTTTACCCCTTAGTTTCTGTTTTCTTTGCGAACTCAGAATCTCTCTGAGTTAAGCCTTTCCTTGAGTTATGTAGGAGCTTTTATCCTTTGTATTAGGTCAAAATGAGCTAGTTATGGCTCATGATGAGGTTCTCATCAATTAACATTGTAAAATGTAGTGTTATCAAAAACCACTAGATAAGCCTCTCATCTTAGGATTTTTCTGACTAGGCGAAGCTAGTCATTCTACTATCGTACCGTGTGAATGAGGGTAGCACAACCTTTTACAACAATCCCTTCTCTTTACAACCTGAAGAGAAGAAAAACAGCAACTAATCTTCCCAGCAAAAGCAACGAGTAGAATACAAACAATATAATCCTATGGAACCTCAAGGAATGTCAAATCGGATTTTTGTAGAGGTTTGAATTGCCGTGCATGGAAAGTGTAGAAATAGAAGCATAGAAGCACTTAGAGAGAAAGCATGAGAGCTCATTTTCTTAGATGGATTTCTCTTTGAATGTGTGTTTGAAAAATGCTGTCTACGACCTCTATTTATACTAGAAAGTTGACTACAAAAGGAATTCAAATTGGTTGCAATTAAGGAAGTTTGGTCGATCAAAATGAGTTTTGGTCGATCAACTTGTTATTTGATTGGTCAATGCTTGGTCGATTAACTAAGATAAATGGTCGATCAAAGGTGAATTTATCAACTTCCTAAAATGGACTATTTTGATCAATGAATTAATCTAGTTGGTCGATCAATTGACCTAGGAACTTGATTTTTACTTTAAGTGTGAAAAATCATTTCAAGCTTATTTGAGGTTCCTTACAAGACAATCTAGACTCGATAAAATAAAAAGATACTAAGAAGAAATAAGCAATCTTCTAGCTCTAATCCAAGTATCCATGAGAGAGTCCTCAAAGTTTAGTCTTGCAAAAAGCATTTGGCGCATCAAAATAGAGCTACTTACATTCTCCCCCATAATTATTTAAAGAGTTATGCATTAATATCTCCCCATTTTTGTTTCAACAAAAACTAAACATATAGTTATCAATTTTATTTATCTTTTCCTTAATTATGTAATTAAGGCAGTAATATTTTATAACATGCATTTTCAAAGAGAGAAATATTTAGCTAATTGAGAGATATGGCCATGCATATAACTAGAAAGGAATATAAATGGGACCATAATAAAGTAGCAAGAAAAATGAGTCCAAAATAAAGTACTACAGGCCACAATACTAGAACGAATAGTAGCAACAAGAGAATATATAATACTAAGCAAAACTACTATAGAGAGGCCATAAACGTGTTAATGGTGCTCTAAAGATCTATATTTAACTCGAGGTCCATCGAGTAAGATCTCTCTGATGAAGTTGAGCGGCCAGGACAGAGGTGTCTTTGGGCTGACGAAGAGGGTGTCGACTGCCCTACTGTCTGGTGAGGAGGAGGTGTAACCTGCTAGTCTGTAGTTGCTGTAGGTGGAGGAGGAGGTGTTGCCGATGATGGTGGCACTATAGTAGACTGGTGAGGACAAGGAGGCCTATGAAGTAGATGTTGAATCTCGTGAATAGACTCTCTAAGTCTATCCAAAAACTAGCCTTGAGCATTCAGGTAGTCAGATGCCAGAAGCCCATGTCTCATCATCACCAAGTCTGTCTCACGCTATCGGTGCGTCATCAATGAAATGCCATCAGTGACTGATGTATACAAATCCATTTAGGTTAAAATGGCTATTTATACATGTTCCTAGGCTTAGATATGCATTCCATAGTATAAATATTGCATAGCATGCATTATTCTGCATTAGAATAGTTTGTATAAAGTTTAGGTTAATTTGTGTCCTTTTATGGCCAGGAGAGGAGATTTATTTTGAGGTCGAGGATTGACAATCTGATCATACGGATCTGATCAGGACGACGATCGTAGTCCAACACCTCCGAAATCAGCTTGATCGGAGTCCCGAAGCACGTTATGTAGTTTGAGGAAGATCAAAGGCCAAGGGGTAAGGAGGTGCCAATCCAAACCTCAGATGCCAAATCCGACCACACGGATGGATCTGGATCGATGATCGCAGCCCAACAGTGTGGAAATAGACCCAATCTAATGTCGATGGTGTCACCTACAAGGCAAAGAAGATGGATGGCCAGAATGGTGCCACGTAGTGCCATCCCAGCCACCCAAATCCACCCTCAGCAGCCGCCCCTCCTCAAAGGCATTTCCACTGTGAGATCAAGGCCATTGTATTAGCATCCAATGGCCTTAAGCTCATCACGTCACCGTTCTCAACACCCTCATTAGAGTAGCCATATTCTCGACCGTTAGATTTCCATCCAACAACTGATATCAACTCCTCACCACGCTCACAAAAACATCTTGACACAAAAGTGCTAGCAGTACATTGGTCGCGAGAGGCATCCGCAACGCACGAATGTCACTTCGAGACCTGCGGCCATCTCCAATTCCTAGCATGGGGCATGAACGCTAAATTCACCCACTTGATCTCCATCAGATGGTCCCAGAGCTCCAACATGGTGCATTCTTGCGCACAGGATGAGCGTGGCGCATGCACGTGGTTGATAATGCATGAACACACGCCCGATCCGCCGCACGTTTAAGGTGTAATCTCAAGTGCGATCATCAAGTGTTCTCAGCCCTCCGATGAGCGATCGACGACCATGATTCATCGATCGCGGGCAACAGCTACGAGCGCTGTGAGTGTTAGTGGGCGCGTGAGATGGAGGCTATAGCGACGTTTAGGACGGAGCTTCAGTGACGCCTTTGATGTCACTAAATGTCCCAACCACGAAATGCCTCTTCTCCTGCACTATGAAATCACCCCTATCCCTCTCATTCTTCATCATCTCTTCCTTTCTCTCCCTCACCACCTCCAAGGCTCTAAAGAGAGCTTGTCCCAAGTCCAGGATGCTCCTCTAGAGTAGAAATTAAACATTTTTCTCGCCTCTCAACCCCATTTGTGGAGCATCCCGTGGTCATCCTCTCACCACCTTTGAGAAGAAGATCCTCGTTGCGATGCCATTTTGCCCCGTCCTCCTTCCTCTGCTGTCGTTCTCCTTCCTCCAACTTCCCACCCCCTTCATCTAGGGGAAGTTAGAGCATGTCGTCCTCCGAGCGACCGTCGAGGGTGACTCTTCTCATCTTTTTCTATCTTTTACTGCTTTCTAGTGTAGTTGTAATTTCTTCTTTGATTATCTGTAGTAAACTTTGGTTAGCTAAATATTGATATTTTGTCTCTCTCTCTCTCTTATTTTGCAAGTAGATTAGCTAAATATTATCAATCTAATCTCCTTATAAAATATAAAAAAAATCTCAAAAGATAAAAACAACAAAAACAAATAAAAATGAAAGTGCAGATTTCAAAATCAAATGTTCGCTTCCCTGTATTCAACCCGGGACTCACCTCAAGTTTCGGCATAAATTTTATGTGGTAGCGATTTTTGTGGCTACGACGACGTGTTCTCCTGAAACCTTGATTTTACATCGCGAAAACACGCTAATCATTTTGGCACCATTGTCGGGGAGGCAACACTCTATGGCTTTTCTTCCATTTCTTTCCCTTACTTAATGTTTATCTCACTTTTTCTCTAATCTTACTGTGATTGCAGGTACTCTTCCGAGGCGAGCCAAAGTGGTTTGATTGAAGAAAAGTGCTGATGATGGTTCTGTAAGTGTATGCCCACCACCCCTACCCTAGATTTCATTTCGCCACACTAATAACTCAAACCCAAATCTTAGGTGCTTGCATAAACCCTAGGTTAGATGTTGGTTGTTTGATTGTCAATCCACTCACCTCGCCCACTTACATAAGATAAAAAATTAAAAAAAACTATTTGATTATGGGATTTACTGAAGTTACACACATTAAGCACCCACAACTCTCGACCAAAGGCGTACAATCACTTTGATTCTACAACTTAACCTAGATCTGACCTGTGGACCTGGTACATTTCAACTCAATACACATAAGTGAGTAGAAATTTGATTAGGTTAATACATTGTGTACCTTAACTAAGTAGTGCATCAGGGCCAATTGATTGAGCTATTTGGGCCGCACCACTTAAGATAAAACTAATTCAAGTAGCTTGCCACTTAGGGTTCAATTTTTAGGAACTAACTAGGCACTCCACATTCTTTTTGAGTTTCAAAGGAATATATTGTAACCGGTGCTCGCAAAAACTTTGAGTGTTCTACTGAACTTGATTGAATACACCTAAAGATTAAACCCTAAAAGCTACTAAACAAAGTTAAATCCTAAAAGACACATCATCAAATAACCTTGTTTGCAAACCGTGGTTATGCATTGACACACATGATCATTAAGGGCACAACTCATCTAAAGGGCCCATCACATTCCAAGAGCACAATCATCCCAAGCTTTAATTAAAATTGAGTAGGCGTTGGCCCTAGGATTCATTGAGTCCATTTCACGGTGTTCTCTTGAATGCATTTCGAATTAGTGACGTCTGCTTACTTCAAAAGGTGCTAAATTGGGGGGCCGATTGTCAAACAACTTAAGTAGGGGTTTGGCATAATTAGCAGCTGATGAGAACCTCGTCACAAACCCTAAACTAGCACCATTTAACCCTGATATGCAAGAAAAAGCTCCTACATAACTCTAGAAAGGCTTGGCTCAGAGAGATTCTGAGTTTGCAAAGAAAATAGAAACTAAGGGGTAAAAATGCAATTTCACCAATCCGATCTGAAAATAGGGTAACTCAGGGTCCAAACATAGGTAAAAATAACCTAATAAGAAGAAAAGTGGGATGAGATGACTCAATAAGGGCTACAACAACTCCAAGGAATTAAATGACATCCTGTAACCCTAAAAACAAACCCACTTCAATTCACGTGGTTCGAGGCAAGGTAAAAATCAACTAAACCCTCTAAAATTCAAAGAAAAATAATCTCTAGGGTTTAGGACTTTCAATTTGGACTTAGGAACCCATTTTGACCTACATTGAGAACCGTGCCCAATTAACAACTTAATTTGGGTTTTTGCGTAAATTGACCGGTCAAGCGAGGTTTAATCTAGAAATAAAACTCACCATCAGAATCCTTAGGTCCTAATTAGTCATGTATAAAAACTTGGGCCTAAGAAGAAACCTTCTTGACCAACTTTACACTTTGGTCCTCATATATTTACTTTCTGGCCCTCAACTTTTGAACCCTCACATTTTGGCCCCTAACTCTCCTTCGTTCTTTGCATTTAGGTCCCTCCTGCAAAACCTGAGCAGCGCCATGCTTCGACGACCTTGCACGGAGCATGGCACTGCATAGGGTGAGAGAGGGGCCCTGGCAAGTCAATGGGGGGTACCCTGCGTCGTCAGCCACCGCAGGGACACCCCCCTGAGCGCTGCACCCACCCATACCGGCCGTGCGAACGCACGGACGGTATGGGTATCCTTCCTCCAGCAACCTCCGGCGAGGGAGACACGTCGTCTCCCTCCGCCCTCCTCTCTGGTTTTGCCCCTATAAATACCCCCGTCGCTCCGTCGTTCTTCCCAGCTCGGATCTGACGGAGACACCCCCTCAATTCCTCTCTTCCCACTCCGACAAACGCCCCCTTGCTCCGGCGGCCTCTCCTCCTCCTCCTCGTCGCCCTGCCGCACTACCAGCAGCAGGGTTACCTTCCCTCGATCTTTCCGCGTCACGCCGCACCCAGCAGGCGCCTCTCCGGCCCTCTCCTCGCCACCGCCCCTTCCTCTGGGCAATTTCTTCTCCGGCGTCAGTCGATACGACTGTCGCCTGCGCCAACCCCTCCTCGTCCAGCTTAGTAGGTAAAACTTCTCCTCTTCCTCCCCTCTTTCTTTTCCATACTGAAAACCCTTACTGTCGGCCCCGATTTCCCACCAATCACCCTCACCTTCTCCACCTCCGGCCAAACTCCGGCGAACCACTCCCATCACTCCAGCACCCCACACGGCTCGCCGACCTGCATATATCCTCCGCCTCCTCACCCTGATCCATTTCCGCCCTTCCAATTCCCGCCACCCGACCTCTGCAGATCCACCGAACAAACCCACTTCTCCGCCCGCAGTTTGACCTAGGGCGACCCTCATGCTCCGCCCCGCCGCCTGCTAGACCCCCCACCACCTTCGCCGTGCCACGGCGAAGGTTCTCCGCGTATCTGATTAGAACGAGAGGCCATTCCTCTGTGGACAGGTATCTCGACCGCCGTCGCCATTGCTGCGCTGAAGAAGCACCTTCAACCTGCAGCTCCAGGTGCACTTCGCCCAGGTTCGACTCCCAGGCTGCGTGGGGTGTCTTCGCGAAGTGCCAGGTTGCAGCTGAGGCGAAGTCCTCGCGCGAAGCCCTTGCATTGGCCCTCGACTGCTCGCTGCTTCCTCCGCGCAGGCAGCCAAATTAGGGTGGGACATTTAGTCCCACCTCGGAAGGCTCTAAAGTGGCGCGCCGATATAAATTGAAAACGTGCTGTAGGCTTATCGCCTCAGCACACGAGGTGAGGTCCCTCTCACACCGCTTCACCCGGCCCGTCCGCGAGCTCATCACGCGGATCTGGCTGCCCTGACCCGACTTGACCGGCACTCCTTGCCCACCACGCACGCCGGTGGGCCTGGACCCGGGCGCGACCCGCGTACCCGATTACCCGGTTGCTCTGGGAGAGCTGTCCTAAGAGCGAATTCTGAGAGAGAAAGAGACGTGCGGGGGGGGGGCGGGGGGGTAGAGTAGGTTTTGCCCTCTGACGTGTGAACCGTGAAGTGTGCAGGCACAGGTGAAGAAGAAGGAAGCTAAGGGAGACACTGTAGCAACAAGCGGTTTAAGTCGTCTGATTTTCCAATCAGACGACGTCCTGAAGGCAAAGAAGAAGAAGGAAGGTGAGGCAGAGGAAAGAGAGGAACACAGAGAGGCCAAGTGAAGACTCTGCAGAGATCAGAAGACGAAGAAGAAGAAGAAAAGAAGAGAGAAGGAGCAGCCAAGTGAAGAAACAGAAAGCAGAAGAAGAAGAGAAGCAATAAGAAAAGAAGAAGAAGAGCACGGGAGGAAGATCTGAAGCAAGAAAAGAAGAAACAAAGAAAATAAAAAGAAGAAAAAGACAGGATCGTCCAACCAAGAAATAGAGGAAGAACAGGAAGAACAAAAGCCAAAGAGGAGAGAAGACAAAGAGGAAGAAAGAAGAGAAGAAGAAGAAGCCAAACTTTCATCCCTCTCTCTCTCTTTATTTTTGTAATAAGAATTTGTACCCCTAGAATACGACTTGCTCCCTGAGTTCGACCTTGGGAGAACTTTATTTTCCGAGTAACAAATATTAGTAAATGATGGCAATAACTATCTGTACTACAACGACTTAACAAAAGCTAGTTGTCGCCACCGTTTGCCAGTTGGCGCCGTTGCCCGGGAGCAACGGCTATTCTAGAGGTAAACATTCCTGTTTATTTTTAGTTCTAATAATCTCCTCTCTTTTGTGCAGCTACAGGAAATCAAGAAGACAAGCAACCACACGACAACCACTCCGAGGACAGGTAATTTTTTCCTCTCGCTATTAACCCCTAAACTCTAAAGAGGAAGAAAAGAAAAGAACAAGCAATATAGGGCTAACCTGTCTTCTATACTTAGTAAACCATAAGAAGTTGCATGTTTTCAACCCATTATTCCTGTACACTATTAAGGGTATTTAGGGGCTAACACATTCTTGCTTGAGCCTTAATTACCCACCAAAGAACTAACTGGACCAAGTAGAGCCAACATAAGATTCAACATTAGGGATTTAGAGACACACTTCTTAAACAAGAATTGAGAAACCTTAAAAGAAGTGTGCCCAATCCATTATCTGAAAATACCTATCCAAAGAAACCCTAAAATAAGATTGTCTCTTTAAACACTTGAACCCTAAAAGACAAGACCTAATAAGCAAAACTAGCAGGTAAAGTTGACCATTTGGGTCAACTAACCTTCAAATTAGGTCACTCTTTGCACTTAAAAGACTAAAGTTCAAGTGGAACCTTAAGCACCTTGATCTTGAATTAAAAGTGGTAGACTTAAGAGGTCAAGATCCCCATTCTGGTCTACCTAGAACCGCAGTGACAAGAGAGGTCGGGTGGGGGAAACCCTGTAACCCGTGGGGACGCTCTACCGTGTAGGGGTCTTTGCGGGACTCTCCCTCTCTGGCTGCCCAGGTAATTCTCAGGTGGTCGATCTTTCTGATCAAGGGGTCCATCTGCCTCGCACCTCTATAGTCACCCAACACATTTTTAGGTGTCTTGATTGGGTCCAGCACCTTCTAAACTCATCTCTTCCAACAGTGCATGTACGGTAGGAGGTCCTTAAGACCACCCTTAAGACCTCCTTTAGAAATTCACTCTCATCAAGGCCAAGCCTCGACGCCCGTGTTTGTGCAGCAACCCCCTCACATTATTCTCTCTTCTGATTCAGAACCAAGTTCTTCTTCTTCCCCCATCATGGCTCAGCCAGTTGAGGAAGAAAACAATCTGGAGCATCAGCTCCAGCGACTCAATGACCTCTTCCAAAACTTCGTGCACCCACCACAGCGTCCTATGATGCGGGACCACTACAATCCTGCTACGGTGGCCGTTGAGCCTCGAGTCAGAATCCCGACTGGAGGACCTGACTCTGAATTAAAGCCCAATATGATTCATGCTATACTTAGATTCCATGGGCTTAATTCTGAAGATCCCTTCCAGCACATCAAACAGCTGAAGCATCTGGCCCAAACTTTTGGGTCAGACGCGCAAAATCGGGATATTCTTCTCATGAAGATGTTCTCCTTTTCTCTTATGGACAAGGCCGCCCATTGGTATCAAACTCAGACCCGGCCGATCAACAATTGGGAAGAACTTCAGTCCGAGTTCCTGAAAAAGTTCTTCCCTGTTGGACGGACAAACGCCTTGCGCCATCAGATTACACATTTCACCCAACAAACAGGGGAACCTCTCCATGAGGCATGGGATCGTTTTCAGGATCTCATGAGAAAGTGCCCCCATCACGGAGTTCCTAAATGGGAATAGGTCCAATCTTTTTACCAGGGACTCCGTGAGGACATCCGTCTTTTCGTCAATGCAACCTGCGGAGGAAATATCATGGGTCAACATGAAGACACCGTGTGGGAGATTCTCGAAAACATGTGCGAGAACTCCATCAACAATGACTCCATGGGATTATTCGACAGGACAAATACCCGCGCAGCGACGAATCTCAGGGGAGCACACGAGACGCAGGGCCTGTCCGCATCAGTCGACTTGGAGTTAATGGCCAATCGATTGGACAAGGTCTCGATTATCGAAAAGAAGGTGGATGAGCTGACTCAGCATCTGCAGCGAGCCACCTCTGCGCATAACCCTTTCGTACAGCCTCCTTCCACAAGGGAAACTGTGCAAAACATTCTCCATCGATCTTCTCCTAGGATGGACCCATCATCCGAATCTTTGCCCGGAGGTCCTTCCGATTCCTTCTACACCTGCCAGGGGAATTCCATTCCCTCTTTCTCTAACCCTCTGGAGGTTCCTCAGACCTGCGAGGACCTCAACGCTATCCAGAACGACCCTTTCTCCAACACCTATAATCCTGGATGGCGAAACCATCCTAACTTCCAGTGGGCGGGAAATTCCCAAACCCAAAGGCCATCCTTCCAACCCCGCCCACAACCTCCTCGTCCTTACCAGCCGCCTCACCCTCGGCCCAACCCTACTTACCCATCTGGGCTGAATCAAGATCAAATGTCCCTTATCCTTCAGACCCTGGCTGACATTCAAAGAACGAATGCGGCTATCCAGAAACAACACAAGGACGAACTTACAGAGGTCCGAAACCAATTGACCCAGTTGGCGAACTCTCGCCAGCCAGGCACTCTTCCTTCCCAACCTCTGCCTAATCCTAATAACGTGCCAACCCAGCGGCGCGTTATGAACCCAAACCCGAGCCATGCCCATATGATTTATCAGGCCCCCTCTGTTCCTTCACCTGACGAGATAGAGGCCTCCACTTCTTTTGCAGGTTACCAGTAGCAACCTATCTTACCCAATCCTACCCAAAACCAGGCAGGACTTAATTCCGTAAACCCGTAGTGGTAAGGAAACCCAAGACCCACCTCATCCGAACCACTCCAAGCTTGGTAGTGATCCCAAGCCTAAGACAGTAATCCAGGACGTCCCCACCCCTATCCCAGATCCACAACCTGGACCTATCCTAGAAGAACCAATCAAGATCCCGTTTCCCGAGGCCTTGACCAAGGGAAAGAAGACCACCAAGTCCGTGGCACCTGAGGAGGACCTGGTCAAGCTCTTTGAGCAGGTCCACATAAACATCCCCTTGATGGATGCAATCCGCCACGTATCAGCTTACGCACGATTTTTAAAGAATGTGTGTACACCCCAGCGTAAGCCGCGAACCAAGGGTGGGAGCCCAATTGTTCTGTCAGAGCAAGCCAGCTCTGTAATCCTCAGTAAACTCCCACCCAAGGAAAAAGATCCTGGTACTCCCCTGATCTCCTGCAAGATAGGTGATACCCAATTTGATAGAGCTCTACTAGACTTGGGTGCATCCATAAACCTGATACCCACATCCTTACTTGACCATCTAGAAGAATCTGAGCTAAAACCAACCGAGGTGACATTACAATTAGCAGATCGATCTATAAAGTCACCAAAAGGGATTCTCGAGGATGTTATCGTAAGAGTGCGGGATTTCTATTTCCCAGTGGACTTTATAGTCTTAGATATGGATGCGCCTAAAAACCCTAGGGATACACCAATCATTCTAGGGAGACCTTTCTTGGCTACTGCTAGAGCCAACATCAGCTGTGAGGAGGGCCAAATAGAGCTTAAATTTGGAGATCAAACCCTAAAAATTGATATATTTAAGGCCCAACAAGGAATTAACTGCGGTGTCATCGAACAGATTTGTGACGTTAGGATTTTGGTTGATGAATCACACCTCCAGAATGACTCGATTATGCCTCATCAACCACAGAAGGATCTTGACCCGCAAACAGAGGAGTCGAATCCAGACATACACAACCCAGTAACTCCTACCCTTGAACCTCACATCTACACTGAACCACCCGCTGCTGCTGATAACCCTATCCTCGAGTTGAAGCCTCTTCCTGCTCAGTTGAAATACATCTTTTTGGGCTCTAATCAGACCCTTCCTGTGATTATCAATTCCAACCTCAATCCCAAACAGGAATCCCGTCTGTTTACTGTTCTCCAGCAACATCGCAGAGCCATCGGGTGGACTCTCGATGATTTGACTGGAATAAGTCCCTCTTATTGTACTCATCATATCTATTCAGAAGAGGGCGCACGACCTTCTCGTGAAATGCAGAGACGTTTGAACCCTAATCTGCAGGAGGTCATGAAAAAGGAGATCATCAAGTGGTTAGATGCCGAGATCATCTAGCCGATCTCCGATAGTCGTTGGGTGAGCCCAATTCAGGTTGTGCCTAAGAAGGCAGGACTCACCACCATAATGACTGAAACTGGAGAAATCATTCCTACCTGATTAGCCAATGCGTGGAGAGTCTGTATAGATTACCGCCGACTCAATTCCTCCACAAAGAAGGACCATTTCCCACTACCCTTCATTGATCAAATTCTCGAGAAACTAGCGGGAAATAGGTTCTTCTGCTTTCTTGACGGGTACTCCGGTTACAACCAGGTGGCAATCCATCCTGAGGACCAAGAAAAGACCACATTCACCTGCCCCTTCGGGACGTACGCTTTCCGAAGGATGCCTTTCGGTCTTTGTAATGCACCCGCTACCTTTCAGCGGTGCATGCTTGCCATATTCTCAGATATGGTAGGTGATTTCCTGGAAGTCTTCATGGATGACTTTTCAGTCTTTGGAGAATCTTTTGATGATTGCCTCCAACACTTGGTCCAGATACTCAGGCGATGCATTGAGGTGAACTTGGTTCTTTCCTGGGAAAAGAGCCATTTCATGGTGCCTGAGGGAATTGTCCTGGGACACTCAATTTCGGAAAAAGGCATCTAGGTGGATCGTGCTAAGGTTGATCTGATTTCTCGCCTTCCTATGCCTGGCTCGATCAGGGACATCCATTCCAGATTTCTCGAAAATCGTGCACCCCTTGACTTCTCTTCTCTCTAAGGATGTACCTTTTGAAATCTCCAAGGAATGCACGTTAGCCTTTGAAAACCTACGTGACCGAGTCACCCAGGCACCTATCCTACAATCCCCTGACTGGTCTCAACCCTTTGAGATCATGTGCGATGCATCTGACTTCGCTGTAGGAGCGGTCCTGGGACAGAAAGCTGACGGGAAACCCGTGGTCATCTACTACGCTAGCAAGACACTTGACGAGGCTCAGCGTAACTATACGGTTACGGAGAAAGAGCTGCTAGCCGTAGTATTCACCCTTGAAAAATTCCGATCGTATCTTCTGGGTTCCCATGTCATCATTTTCTCGGATCACACGGTTGTAAGGCATCTCCTTGCCAAGAAGGACGCGAAGCCCCGACTAATCCGTTGGATCTTGCTGTTGCAAGAATTCGATCTTGAGATTCGCGACAAGGCGGGAAGGCAGAATGTGGTAGCCGACCATCTGTCCCGTCTTCCTTCTGAGATCATCGACCCTTCGGACCCATCACGGAACATTTTCCTGATGAGCACCTGCTTTCTGTTGGTACTAGACTTCCATGGTTTGCTGATATAGTAAACTACTTGGCATCTCATCAGACACCGTCTGATTGGCCGAAGGCCAAGAAAGATAAATTGCGTTCTGATTCCAAGTATTACATTTGGGAAGACCCGTACCTTTTCCGCATAGGTGCTGATCAAATTATTCGGAGATGCATCCCGGAAGACGAAATCAGCAATATCCTATCTTTCTACCATGACCAGGCATGCGGTGGCCATTTCTCAGGGCATAAAACCGCATCCAAAGTCCTCCAGTGTGGCTTTTACTGGCCTACACTTTTCAAAGACGCATACAGTCACTGCAAGGCATGCAGTCGTTGCCAGACTTTGGGCAACATGAACCATCGCGACATGATGCCTTTGCAGCCGATTCTCGTATGCGAAATCTTCGATGTATGGGGGATTGATTTTATGGGCCCCTTTCCTGTTTCGGATGGTTTCGAGTACATTCTGCTTGCGGTGGACTACGTGTCCAAATGGATCGAAGCCATACCGACCCGAACCTGCAATCACAAGATTGTTCTTAAGTTCATACATCAAAACATTTTCTCAAGGTTCGGGATTCCCCGTGCTATTATCTCTGATGGGGGGACCCATTTTACAAATGCTCAGTTTAGGTCACTGATGGGCAAATATGGGGTGTCTCACCGAATCTCTACTCCTTACCACCCCCAAACAAATGGCCTAGCTGAGCTGTCAAATCAGGAGATCAAGAAAATCCTGCAAGTCACTGTTCGGCCTGACAGGAAGGACTGGTCGTCCCGACTTCTGGAAGCATTGTGGGCCTATAGGACCGCCCACAAGACCCAATTGGGCATGTCTCCCTTTAGACTGGTGTACGGAAAGGCATGTCACCTTCCCATAGAACTGGAGCATAAAGCCTATTGGGCAGTACGGAACTATAATCTAGATCTTTCCAAGGCTGGAACCCACAGAAAACTCCAAATCAGCGAGATCGATGAATTACGCCTAGACACGTACGAGAACTCGCGAATCTACAAGGAGCGGGTTAAAGCCTTCCACGACAAGCACATCTCGAGAAGATCTTTCATCCTGGTCGAAAGGTCCTACTCTTTGATGCCTGACTCAAACTTTTCCCGGGGAAACTGAGGTCCAAGTGGGTCGGACCGTATTTAGTCCGACAGGTTTTTGGAAATAGAGCAATTGAAATCAGTCCACTCAGCCATGATTCCGAACCTTTCATCGTGAACGGTCAGAGACTCAAACCGTTCATTGATGTGACTTTTACTGATTCGGCTGAATCATCCCTCATCCTCCATTCCCTTTGAACTTACTGCGCCCGGCCGATGGCGTAAAACTCAGCGCTTAACGGGAGGCAGCCCGTCATTTCTTGAAAATCTAAAACCTTTTTTTCTGACACCATTGTGCACTTAAGGTTCACCCTTTAAGATAGCCGACTCCACCTCAGATGCTTGCATCTGAGATTAGAAATCGTCCGCAGAATTCATCCCGACCCATTCACTCACAAAAATATCTATCCTAAGGAATAAATTAAGTAAATAAAAACCCCTAAATCACAATGAGGACATTGCAAGTCTTAGGTATGGGGGGGTATAAGTGCAAAACTTGTAGAAAAAGAAAAAAGGTTTTAAACAAAAAATTCACATATGCCAAAAACGCCATAAAAATTAAAAATTTTTCAAAATAAAATGAATAAGAGGAGAAAGGAAATTTTGTGGAGAAGGAAAAGAAACAAAATGAAAAGGAGCACAAAAAGATGAAAGAAAAGAGTAATAGTCATTAGTAAGAAGCTAAGAAATTAACCTTAGTCTAGACCATTTTTTTCAAGAAAAGAAATGAAAAGTGCTTGGTAAGATTAGTAAGAACGCAAACCTTAGGCATTCTTGATAGACTCTTAGTACCCATTAAGATCTAGACAATCCTCAAGAGGTTGAGGAAAATGAAAAGCTTAAGCACTAGGTCTAAGGCTTAGGGAGTATTTGACCTCGCTAACTAACTTCTGGTTTACGGGACTCAGTAACATAAGCACCCTAACCTCACACACTACCTGGTTCAGCAAGCATAAAAAATTCAAAATCACGCAGGAGCGTCGCAAAAATTCTGAAAATACACCTAGAATAGGAATGGCCGATCAACACAAGTTGATTTGGATAAGTTCCCAGCGCAGAGAGGCGGGAAATCCCCTCAAAGATGCGTAACAAAATATCATCTCCTCGGTGCTTGTCTCTTAAGATATTCGCATATCCTACTGGGGGCATGTAAGCACCCTACTGGTTCAGATTCCATGGATGGCATTATCACGAAGTGTCAACTGCCAGGGTCTGAACTTAGCCACGGAACACCATGGATGGGATTATCTCGAAATCTCAATAGCCAGGGTTCTGGGGGTTGCCATGGGCGGTGCTATCTCGAAGCATCGATCGCTAGGAACCCTTGAGGATTGATGATGGGGGCAAGGAATCTGATACAGACCGTGTTGAAAAGCCAATCCTAAGCTAGAATTAAAAAGAAAAAGAGAGAGAAAACTCTCCAAAACTGAAAAATTTTCTACCTCTCTCTCTTACAAAACGCACTGCGACCTGAACCAGGGCAAAAATCGTTTCAAGCATGGGGTGCTTTAACAACAAAGTCCAATAAACCTTAGGTTAGTTCTTGTGGGTCTTAAAAACCTCTGCCAAAGACTGAGGCTAAGGCTAGACAGATCTGGATCTTGGTTGGTACTAGAGTACCTTTTAAGTCTATGGTCAGCATTCTAACCTAATCTAGGTTCAAAAGAAAAGGCACTTACCTGAAGTTGTTAAGAATATCATGGTCTAGAACAAAGGTTAAAACCTTAGGTTTTTGCTAAGGGACTAGCAAAAGCTAGGCATGGGGGTGTGATGAGAACCTCGTCACAAACCCTAAACTAGCACCATTTAACCCTGATATGCAAGAAAAAGCTCCTACATAACTCTAGAAAGGCTTGGCTCAGAGAGATTCTGAGTTTGCAAAGAAAATAGAAACTAAGGGGTAAAAATGCAATTTCACCAATCCGATCTGAAAATAGGGTAACTCAGGGTCCAAACATAGGTAAAAATAACCTAATAAGAAGAAAAGTGGGATGAGATGACTCAATAAGGGCTACAACAACTCCAAGGAATTAAATGACATCCTGTAACCCTAAAAATAAACCCACTTCAATTCACGTGGTTCGAGGCAAGGTAAAAATCAACTAAACCCTCTAAAATTCAAAGAAAAATAATCTCTAGGGTTTAGGACTTTCAATTTGGACTTAGGAACCCATTTTGACCTACATTGAGAACCGTGCCCAATTAACAACTTAATTTGGGTTTTTGCGTAAATTGACCGGTCAAGCGAGGTTTAATCTAGAAATAAAACTCACCATCAGAATCCTTAGGTCCTAATTAGTCATGTATAAAAACTTGGGCCTAAGAAGAAACCTTCTTGACCAACTTTACACTTTGGTCCTCATATATTTACTTTCTGGCCCTCAACTTTTGAACCCTCACATTTTGGCCCCTAACTCTCCTTCGTTCTTTGCATTTAGGTCCCTCCTGCAAAACCTGAGCAGCGCCATGCTCTGGCGACCTTGCGTGGAGCATGGCGCCGCGCAGGGTGAGGGAGGGGCCCTGGCAAGTCAATGGGGGGTACCATGCGTCGTCAGCCACCGCAGGGACACCCCCCTGAGCGCTGCACCCACCCATACCGGCCGTGCGAACGCACGGACGATATGGGTATCCTTCCTCCGGCGTCCTCCGGCGAGGGAGACACGTCGTCTCCCTCCGCCCTCCTCTCTGGTTTTGCCCCTATAAATACCCCCGTCGCTCCGCCGTTCTTCCCAGCTCGGATCTGACGGAGACACCCCCTCAATTCCACTCTTCCCACTTCGACAGACGCCCCCTTGCTTCGACGGCCTCCCCTCCTCCTCCTCGTCGCCCTGCCGCACTACCAGCAGCAGGGTTACCTTCCCTTGATCTTTCCGCGTCACGCCGCACCCAGCAGGCGCCTCTCCGGCCCTCTCCTCGCCACCGCCCCTTCCTCTGGGCAATTTCTTCTCCGGCGTCAGTCGATACGACTGTCGCCTGCGCCAACCCCTCCTCGTCCAGCTTAGTAGGTAAAACTTCTCCTCTTCCTCCCCTCTTTCTTTTCCATACTGAAAACCCTTACTGTCGGCCCCGATTTCCCACCAATCACCCTCACCTTCTCCACCTTCGGCCAAACTCCGGCGAACCACTCCCATCACTCCAGCACCCCACACGGCTCGCCGACCTGCATATAACCTCCGCCTCCTCACCCTGATCCATTTCCGCCCTTCCAATTCCCGCCACCCGACCTCTGCAGATCCACCGAACAAACCCACTTCTCCGCCCGCAGTTTGACCTAGGGCGACCCTCATGCTCCGCCCCGCCGCCTGCTAGACCCCCCACCACCTTCGCCGTGCCACGGCGAAGGTTCTCCGCGTATCTGATTAGAACGAGAGGCCATTCCTCTGTGGACAGGTATCTCGACCGCCGTCGCCATTGCTGCGCTGAAGAAGCACCTTCAACCTGCAGCTCCAGGTGCACTTCGCCCGGGTTCGACTCCTAGGCTGCGTGGGGTGTCTTCGCGAAGTGCCAGGTTGCAGCTGAGGCGAAGTCCTCGCGCGAAGCCCTTGCATTGGCCCTCGACTGCTCGCTGCTTCCTCCGCGCATGCAGCCAAATTGGGGTGGGACATTTAGTCCCACCTCGGAAGGCTCTGAAGTGACGCGCCGATATAAATTGAAAACGTGATGTAGGCTTATCGCCTCAGCACACGGGGTGAGGTCCCTCTCACACCGCTTCACCCGGCCCTTCCGCGAGCTCATCACGCGGATCCGGCCGCCCCGACCCGACTTGACCGGCACTCCTTGCCCACCACGCACGCCGGTGGGCCTGGACCCGGGCGCGACCCGCGTACCCGATTACCCGGTTGCTCTGGGAGAGCCATCCTAAGAGCGAATTCTGAGAGAGAAAGAGACGTGCGAGGGGGGGGTAGAGTAGGTTTTGCCCTCTGACGTGTGAACCGTGAAGTGTGCAGGCACAGGTGAAGAAGAAGGAAGCTAAGGGAGACACTGTAGCAACAAGCGGTTTAAGTCGTCCGATTTTCCAATCAGACGACGTCCTGAAGGCAAAGAAGAAGAAGGAAGGCGAGGCAGAGGAAAGAGAGGCCAAGTGAAGACTCTGCAGAGATCAGAAGACAAAGAAGAAGAAAAGAAGAGAGAAGGAGCAGCCAAGTAAAGAAACAGAAAGCAGAAGAAGAAGAGAAGCAAGAAGAAAAGAAGAAGAGCACGGGAGGAAGATCTGAAGCAAGAAAAGAAGAAACAAAGAAAATAAAAAGAAGAAAAAGACAGGATCGTCCAACCAAGAAATAGAGGAAGAACAGGAAGAACAAAAGCCAAAGAGGAGAGAAGACAAAGAGGAAGAAAGAAGAGAAGAAGAAGAAGCCAAACTTTCATCTCTCTCTCTCTCTCTCTTTATTTTTGTAATAAGAATTTGTACCCCTAGAATACGACTTGCTCCCTGAGTTCGACCTCGGGAGAACTTTATTTTCCGAGTAACAAATATTAGTAAATGATGGCAATAACTATCTGTAGTACAACGACTTAACAAAAGCTAGTTGTCGCCACCGTTTGCCAGCAGCCCTTGGGATGCGCTCCCCCTACTTTGCTGGCCCAACTTTACCACCTTCGGGAGTAAGGACAACATCAAATTCGTTGTGTGCTCAGAGTTCATTTATGAGGCATAGGTCCTTAACCTACCCAATTTAAGGATAGGTTTGACTGATTGTACTGCAGGGCACCTTTCTTTGCTTTGTTTTCCCTCCTACTTCACCATGCATGCTTCCGTATCCTACACACATTTTCAATCCTACCCTCTTACCACTACTTATCCTCAAGATGATTACTATCCTGACTTGACTTATGATTACCCATCCACTAGCCGGGATTACTTTGATTGGGGATATGATTCTGGACCTCAATCTCCAGGACTTAACCCTGGATATCATGATTATTATCCTTTTGTTATGAACGCACTCCAAGACATTTTTTTTAAGACGTCTGGGAGGTGGCCTAGACGTCTAGCCAGACATCTGGAACCCCTTCCAGACGTCTGGGATCTATTTTCGGTGGCACGCGGGACTGCGTCTATGCGCAGGCGCGCGCAGACCCGCAACCGCCTTCCTCTCTCTTTTTCCCTCTCTCCTCCTGCGACCGCAGTCTGCGTTCTCTCTCTCTTCCTCTCCCCGCGCGGCTTTAAAAAGCCTCGCCCTCTCCCTCACTCTCATCACCTCCGCTCCTCCTTCTTCCAGCGAGTGCGAGCGCGAGCGAGTGGCGGCGGTGGCAGCTGCGGTGAGTGCGGGAGGAGGTCTTGCGCGAGGGAGGAGGTGTTGGTGCTAGAGCACCACGATCATTTATTTTGATGATAACAAAACACGTGTTATTTAACATTTGCAATTTGAGTCCTAGATTTCAGGTCAATTGCAAATGAAGACGTGTTTAGACGGAACTCGAGCTCGCATCCAGGACGGATTGGAGGAGCTTGACGGAAAATAGAGGAGGTTCGCGTGGAGTGAAAGATTGGAGATGGAAGACAAGAAGAATAGGATAGATTCTTTTTTATCCTTTCATGTATCTCTTGTATTTATTTTCTTGCTCTCTATTTTCCTTAGACATTATGTTAAAGAGCCTCAAAGTACCCTAAAAGTAGTCCTAGGAATACCTGCACAACCCTAGGATACTTAGGTTTTCTGTAGAATACCTAGAAAACCAATATAGGGCTCAAACAGCATTTCCAGACGTCTAATCCAAAAATCGGACGTCTGATAAAGAATTTTAAGACGTCTGACTGTTGTTTCAGACGTCTGATAACTGTTAGGCTGGACTTAGTTTTCTGTCTGATGAAATCAGACGTCCAGACCTTAGACCAGACGTCTTAGAAGACGTCTGATGGATTTGCCAGACGTCCAGATAGTGGACCGTTGGCAAACTTAGCAAGCACGACAGTATATGACCGTTAGAGCCTTATCAGACGTCCATAGGTCTTCCCAGACGTCTGATAATTGACCGTTTTGCCTCGGCTGACCCAAAATCTCTTCTCAGAGATTTTCTAGCCGTTGCAACGTTTGGAAATCAATTCCCACAGTAAAAGTAGGTTTCCAGACGTCCAGACATAGTACCAGACGTCCTGTATGTCGTCTGATGGACTTGCACAAAAACCCTGTTTAGATCTGATTCAAGTCAGGGAGAAACCCGCATAGAATCAGACGTCTGACCTTGAAATCAGACGTCTTAAAGTGGCCTTCCAGACGTCTGATGCCAGAGTTAGACGTCTGATAACCCTGTCAAATGCAATCATTGTCCTGATTTCGGCCTGATTCTCTTGGGCTTTGCACCCAACGGCTATGGAAGCTTTTCCAAGCCTTCCAAAGCCTTCCTAAGGCCTCTATAAATAGAGGGGAACCTTTGTAACACAAAAGACACCTAGAGACACAAGATACACACTAAGAGAAACAAGAGACACACCTAAGCAACTTAGTTCCACTCTTTTGTGTCCAATTGAGGCCCTTGCTCTCCAAGCTCTAGTTTCATTCTCTTGAGAGCATCAAGCCTTCGCGCGCCCGCTCTCCCACTGTTGATAACGAGAGCGACGTAGCGCCATCGCGTGGCACACGCACAGCGTCATCGTCGACGCACTCCTTGCAAAGGGGAGTTTCCTATTTCCTATAGAAGCTAGGTTTAATTACTTTGTTGGCTCTATAGGACTATTGTTTCTTTTATCTTTGTCTTTTGGTTGGGTATTCGCTTTGCGAATTCCCGTCTCCTTCGTGGGACAAAATCCTTCTCGTGGAGAGAAGGGGTTGAGGAACGCTACCCTCGTACTTGTAGCGTGGTTGTATTGAGGTTGAATCACCCTCGTTCAAAGTGATTCGGTTAGTGGATTTGATCAACTTGGTTGATCGGAAAATCCTAACTCGAGAGGGTTAGGTGGTGGTTTTTACCCGGTTTGGGTTTCCACCTAAAAATCTTTGTGCACATTTTGTGATTGCCTATTTTGTGATATTGTTTATATTTATTTCTGCAATTATTACGTCACCCCCTCCTAGTAGGGACTTTCAATTGGTATCAGAGCAGGTTTTCCGCCGACAGGAGTAACATTTGCGGAAAGATCACATGGAGGGAAGCTGTTCCACAAGCAGGATTTCCGAGGGGCAGTCCACAACCCGTCCGCCCTACTTTGATGGGAACAACTACACCTACTGGAAGTTGCGGATGAAGACGTGGCTTCAAGCCACCGACTTCACAGTCTGGGCCAGGTGCGAGACCCCCTTCGACATCCCAGAGAAACCCGCCGGAGGATACTCGCAGCAGCAGATCCGGGAGCTCTCTCTCAACGCGAAAACAATGAACGCGTTGTATTGCGCGCTCAGCCCGGAGGAGTTCAACAGAATCTCGCAATGCGCCACCTCATACGAGATCTGGCACACACTTGAGGTAACTCATGAAGGTACCTCTAAGGTAAAAACTTCTAAACTCAATTTACTTTCACAAGAATTTGAGGCTTTTTCTATGAAATCTAACGAAACTTTAAGTGAGATGAACACTAGGTTCACTCTCATAGTAAATAACTTGAAAGCTTTAGGGAAGACTTTCATCAACGGGGAGCTTCAAGGGAAGCTTCTTCGTTCCCTTGGACCGGAATGGGAACAGAAAGTCACCGCCATCGAAGAGGCGAATGAAATGGAGGAGCTCAACATGGAAGATCTCCTAGGCAATCTGATGGCCTACGAGACTAAGTTGAAGCAGAAGAAGAAGGATACACCGGAGCCTAAACTAAAGAAGACTCTCGCCTTTAGAGCCACGTCGGATAGCGAGGTAAGTTCCGACGACGAAGACTTTAGAATTTTACTTAAAAATTTTTCCAAGTTTTGTAGGGAATTAAAGAAAGAGAAAAAGGAGAAGAAGGAAAGCCCGAGACGTTGCTACCACTGCAACGGGAAAGGGCATCTGCGACCAGAATGCCCTCTTCTCAAAAAGGAGAAGAAGAAGGAAAAGGAGAAGAAATCTAAGAAGAAGGCGTTCCAAGCCACTTGGGACGATTCTAGCTCGGAGGAAGAAGAAGAAGAGAAGACCATAGAAGAAGAAACCGCTTGCTTCGGTTTCATGGCCAGAGGAAGCGACAGCGAAAGCGAAAGCGACTCAGACAACGAGGTAAATCTCGATCTTCAAGAAGCATTTAATGAACTTTTTGAGATTAGTAAATCACTTAGGGTAGAAAATAAAGGCATTAAAAAGAACCTTAGTTTTCTTAGAAATGAAAATGATAGGTTAGAAAAACAACTCAAGGACATAGAAACTAGTCCTAAGGATAATAACCTATTATTAGAAAATCAAGACCTCATCAATGAAAATAATAAATTGATTGAGGAAAATGATAGTCTAAAAATAGAAATTTCTGATTTAAAGACTAAGATAAATACTATAGAAAGAGAAATTGCATGTCTTAGGGAAAGCTCTAACAAACTAATCAACAAAGTAGATGATTTTTATAGCCCTAAGATTGAGAAAGGATCTCCATCAAGGAGACCCGCTAACAAATCCGGATCCAAGCCCACTTGGATACCAAAGAAAAAATTAGAATCTTGTTTTGTAGGGTTCAGGGATGACTACAACATAAAGGACTGGACCTACAAGCTCAAGGCTGGTCAACTTAAGTTGGGAGAACCAAGGAGTAGACCAAGGAGGAGAATAAGAAGACCGACGAGACGGCGAACAAGCAACGGACCCGCCGCACGTCGACCACCAGATTGGAGACCGGCGCCAATGCCCGGGCCTCCAAGCTACGGATGGGAGCCCCATCCGATGTGGCATCCACCACCACCATTCGGGCCATTTTATTGGCCATGGTAGGTGAGGTAAAATTCTTAACCCTATCCTTTTTATAAGCATTTAGATAGGGGGAGTTAAAAATGATGAGCTTATTGTCAATTTTTAAGGGGGAGATACAAGTTAGCTAAATTTCCTTTAGTAAGGGGGAGAAAAATAATAGCTATCTTGTTGTTATAAAAAGGGGGAGGACATTACCTTTGTTAAAAATAAATAGAAGAGCATGTTTAAGGGGGAGTAATAGAAAATTTAAAATCAATTAAACCTTTTTGATAATGTCAAAAAGGGGGAGGATCTTTTATGCATTATTATTTACGGTTTTGTCATCATCAAAAAGGGGGAGATTGTTGGTGCTAGAGCACCACGATCATTTATTTTGATGATAACAAAACACGTGTTATTTAACATTTGCAATTTGAGTCCTAGATTTCAGGTCAATTGCAAATGAAGACGTGTTTAGACGGAACTCGAGCTCGCATCCAGGACGGATTGGAGGAGCTTGACGGAAAATAGAGGAGGTTCGCGTGGAGTGAAAGATTGGAGATGGAAGACAAGAAGAATAGGATAGATTCTTTTTTATCCTTTCATGTATCTCTTGTATTTATTTTCTTGCTCTCTATTTTCCTTAGACATTATGTTAAAGAGCCTCAAAGTACCCTAAAAGTAGTCCTAGGAATACCTGCACAACCCTAGGATACTTAGGTTTTCTGTAGAATACCTAGAAAACCAATATAGGGCTCAAACAGCATTTCCAGACGTCTAATCCAAAAATCGGACGTCTGATAAAGAATTTTAAGACGTCTGACTGTTGTTTCAGACGTCTGATAACTGTTAGGCTGGACTTAGTTTTCTGTCTGATGAAATCAGACGTCCAGACCTTAGACCAGACGTCTTAGAAGACGTCTGATGGATTTGCCAGACGTCCAGATAGTGGACCGTTGGCAAACTTAGCAAGCACGACAGTATATGACCGTTAGAGCCTTATCAGACGTCCATAGGTCTTCCCAGACGTCTGATAATTGACCGTTTTGCCTCGGCTGACCCAAAATCTCTTCTCAGAGATTTTCTAGCCGTTGCAACGTTTGGAAATCAATTCCCACAGTAAAAGTAGGTTTCCAGACGTCCAGACATAGTACCAGACGTCCTGTATGTCGTCTGATGGACTTGCACAAAAACCCTGTTTAGATCTGATTCAAGTCAGGGAGAAACCCGCATAGAATCAGACGTCTGACCTTGAAATCAGACGTCTTAAAGTGGCCTTCCAGACGTCTGATGCCAGAGTTAGACGTCTGATAACCCTGTCAAATGCAATCATTGTCCTGATTTCGGCCTGATTCTCTTGGGCTTTGCACCCAACGGCTATGGAAGCTTTTCCAAGCCTTCCAAAGCCTTCCTAAGGCCTCTATAAATAGAGGGGAACCTTTGTAACACAAAAGACACCTAGAGACACAAGATACACACTAAGAGAAACAAGAGACACACCTAAGCAACTTAGTTCCACTCTTTTGTGTCCAATTGAGGCCCTTGCTCTCCAAGCTCTAGTTTCATTCTCTTGAGAGCATCAAGCCTTCGCGCGCCCGCTCTCCCACTGTTGATAACGAGAGCGACGTAGCGCCATCGCGTGGCACACGCACAGCGTCATCGTCGACGCACTCCTTGCAAAGGGGAGTTTCCTATTTCCTATAGAAGCTAGGTTTAATTACTTTGTTGGCTCTATAGGACTATTGTTTCTTTTATCTTTGTCTTTTGGTTGGGTATTCGCTTTGCGAATTCCCGTCTCCTTCGTGGGACAAAATCCTTCTCGTGGAGAGAAGGGGTTGAGGAACGCTACCCTCGTACTTGTAGCGTGGTTGTATTGAGGTTGAATCACCCTCGTTCAAAGTGATTCGGTTAGTGGATTTGATCAACTTGGTTGATCGGAAAATCCTAACTCGAGAGGGTTAGGTGGTGGTTTTTACCCGGTTTGGGTTTCCACCTAAAAATCTTTGTGCACATTTTGTGATTGCCTATTTTGTGATATTGTTTATATTTATTTCTGCAATTATTACGTCACCCCCTCCTAGTAGGGACTTTCAGGAGGCTCTCGGCCATGAGGGCGAGCTTGCCGGGGCTGCTAGAGCCGGCCGGCGGGGGCGCAGCGGGCGTGGAGTGATGCGGGAGGTCTGCTGCAGCTCGAGCAGTAGGAGAACGAGGCGAGGCGCGGCCGTGCGTCGCGGGCGGAGGCCGAGTAGCGCTCTGGTTCTGGAAGCTTTTCCAGAATCAGACGTCTGGTCATCCAACCAGATGACGGTTAAGACGTCTGGAGGACTATTCAGACGTCTGGCAAGTAAGTTATTTTTCATCTTCTTCCTTTTCTGCGACCGTCCGTACTGAGAACGATGAGTGGGTACATGCAGGTTCTGAGATTCGCATCCAACGCGAATCAGACGTTTGGCAGCAGTGCCAGACGACTAGAGGGACTTCCAGACGTCCGGGGTGACCAGCGGACGTCTGGAAACTAGGCCAGACGCCCCTACAGGCTTCTGGATGTCTGAGAGACTACGCAGGACAAGGTACCATCTGATCCCCATTTTTAAGACGTCTGGAAGAAGTTCCAGACGTCTGATTTTGCACTGTTTCGTCGCTTTCAACCCGTTTAGGGCCCGTTCGGAGTCCGTTTTCCGCGTTTCGAGTTGCGTTCTTTTCGGAATTAAATCCTCTACCCGTCTACAGTGATTAGATACTGTTTTGAGAAACTCCTTGTGTTTGATCCTTGTGATAGGACCCCGTTCCATTGCAGTCTCGGGTGTTGCGGAGACACGCGGGATTCCCGACCACGCCCTCAGTACTCCCATTGTAACTGGTAGAGCGGCTTTTAAGTTTATTAGCATAATCAGTTAAACTATGGAACCATAAATAGAACTGAGGACATTGCATGAATCCTAGGAATGAGAAACTAGATTGAATGATAGATGCTAGGGTGTTGCATGAATCCTAGGGCTGGAAAACCAGATTGTATGATAGATCCTAGGGTATGGCATGAATCCTAGGATGGGAAAACTAGTGGAATATATGAATACTGCAGTCTTGGAAAAGTGGAAAGGAATAAATAGCTGCCTGTAATTTGATTTAATAGCTTCCTATTATGAATAAATAAACGTGATTGAGAACATGGATTGTAAGAATGTGAAATTGGAAGGTGAAACCTAGATGTTCTGAGTTAAAAGAGCTGGAACCCTACGGGGAATTAGGAGTAGAACTCCTGGAAAGAGAAAGGAATGGAACTGAGAAAGAAAGACGTGGTAATGTGCTGTCTCTTGGGTACGTAGTACCAAGGGAAGCACCTGTTACCTGCTTAGTGCAGAGCGGACCCAGCCGCCCCAGGGACCTGGGGTTAGGTCTGGCCACTTTGTACCGACTTGCTGGCCCTCGTGTACGTAGTACCGAGGACAACTACTAGTGTAGGGAGAGCACTAGCTACCCCACGGGCCCCGGGGTTCTGCTAGCCTCCTACACCGACTTGTTAGGCCCACTGGGCAAACCAGGGTAGTCAGGCGAGGGTGCGCGGACTGTGGAGGGGCAAGGCCCCTGTTTGGTTACTGTGGAGGGATTGGACTCCTGTTACTGAGAGGGCTCTGCCCTATACTGGTTCCGTGCTCTGCTTTGGGCGCACCCGTTAACGGAAACGACTGACCGCGTGCCAGTGCGGGTTAGCTACCTGTGCATTTATCACGCGTGCCGTAGTCACCGTTACGTTTGTCCGTGACCTTGGGGTGGTTGACTGAGAGTAGGATCACCACGGGGGACTCTCCTGGCCAGGAGAGCACCACGTGCTACTTCTACTGTTCGGAAAAGACTGCAATCAAGATCGTTCCCACGAGGAACATTCGAGATCAAGTGAAGGATCTGAGAAATAGATAAATTGTGAAACAATAGAAAGACGTAAATAAAGGAAGAAAGAAAACAAAATAGCTACTGTACACTTTACTGCTTCTTTAGTTTAGCTGCCACTCTACTCAGCGTTTCGCTGACGTGTTACACTCGTTACTTTTCAGGACCAGGTGTTGAGCAGCCAGGGTCAGCGGCTGCAGAGGACGCTGGGCCGAGTAGGGTGCAGTAGAGTTACCACTGTTCTTTTGTGCCTTTTTGTTCCACTGTAGTGAGTAGTTTTTGTTACTCTCTGTACTTTCTTTGCTCGTAGTTCTTGTTATATTATAAATGTTGTTCTACTGTTGTGGTGGTACCTACTGTATTAGTTCTTTTTCTTACTGCTGTATTTTGTTACTGCTAGTTATATTTCATGTTGAATGTGGTTTATTTTACTGTTCTTTTGGTTACTTTCTCGTTATACGACTAGGTCTTGGGATTAGTCGAGTCGGCCCGGTTCTCGTGTCTCATAGGGACTCGGGAATTGGGTCGTTACACCTTCCCAGAGCTACACTGAGTATAGATCTCCAGCCTTTGATGATCAAACCAACCTATCTACAATCAAGAAGGATATGATGATTATAACACCTAACCTCCCCAGGATTATACTAAATATAGGTCACCACCATTTTTTCAACAACCTGAAATGACCTATTAGTAGGGAGGAACCCAAGAATCTTATTATCTTGACTCCCCTAGATTGAACCCAAACCCACCCATCCTTGAATCGAACCATTCGGTTCAAGTAAACTAGATTTGATGTAAACACATTTATTGAGGGTAAAATGTCTATTCATGCATGTTCCTAGGCTTAGATTTACATTTCATGTTATAAATATTGCATAGTATGCATTATTCTGCATTTAGAGTAGTTGTATATAATTTAGGTTAATTGCGTCCTTTTTGTTGTTAGGAGAGAAGGATATTTATTTCGGAGCTTCAGATTGACGATTCGATCGTATGGATCTGATCAAGACGACGATCGGAGTCCAACACCTCTATAATCGCCTCGATCGGAGTCCCGTAGCACCATATGTAGTCCTAGGAAGAACAATGGCCAAGGAACTAGGAGACATAATACGAAGCTTCAAATGATAAATCCGACCGCACGAATGGATTCGGGTCGACGATCGTAGCTTAACGACGTGAAAATCGACTCAATCCGACCTCTGTAGTAGCCCCTAAAACAAGAAGATGGACGGCCCAGACTGCGCCACGTGGTGCAGCCCAGGCCACTAGCACACACACTCAACACCGCACGCACGCAGCAGCGCGGGTGCGTGCACAGGCGTGCATGCGCGTAGTGCAGCACCAGCGCGTGGGCATGCGCACGCGTGGGGCAAGGCAGGAGCACGACGCTAGCACAACGTGAGCTGGACCTATAGTGACGCATGAGCTGGACTTACAGCGACGCTTACAGCCATTGGTAATTCATTGCATGCCAGCAAAGCCAGCTGTGGGCGCCAGCAGGCATGAGCTGCCTACAATGATGTTTCCAACGACAGCTTGGATGTCACTAATGGTCCCATACCTATTTTTTGCCTCTTCTCCACTATAAAAGGACCTACACCCCCTCCCTTCTAAGCCATCTCTACCTACTCTACTCCCACCTACTCCCAAGCTCTAGCAAGCCTACCAACGCTCCATTAGAGCTTGTTCTCAAGCTCCCAAGGTGCCTATTAGTGTAGCGAACCTCTGCCCCACCAAATACTCCAACTTCCCATCTCCCTTCATAGGTCACCTTGGAGCTGTCCTCCCACCTCCATTCTGGAGCTACGCCGAAGCTTTCCTCAACCCGACGTCCTCCAGCATCTCACCTCCATCGTCCCGCTCCTTACCTCCCTCGTCCGAGCTTCCGCCAGGCACCATCATCTCGCCGAACAGCCGATTCGGGAGATTTCCTCTCACCTCCCTCTCTTTATATGCTTTCATAGTAGATTGTAATAGACATTGGATTGATATATATACCATTTTCGTTTCACATCTCTATCTTGTGATTCATTTGCTTGTCTTTTATTTCAAAAACACAAAAAAATTACAAAACCCTAAAATACCAAAAAGAAACGAATCGAAGAGCGGTTTTCACGTAAAGTAAATGTCGCCTCCCTGTGTTCAACCTGGGACTCCCTTGAAGTTTCGGTATAAAT
Source organism: Thalassia testudinum (assembly GCA_037157565.1). Classification (NCBI taxonomy): domain Eukaryota; kingdom Viridiplantae; phylum Streptophyta; class Magnoliopsida; order Alismatales; family Hydrocharitaceae; genus Thalassia; species Thalassia testudinum. The sequence continues at coordinate 63,024,113 of JAZHRO010000025.1, read as the reverse complement.
TTTATCTGATCGACGTGTTTTGCAACTACAACGATGGGTTACTTGTAACCTCGATTTCTAACACGCGAAACACGCCCGACCATTTTGGCGCCGTTGCCAGGGAGGCAACAGAATTTACTTTATTGTTTCTGCATTTCTTTGCATTTACATAACACTAACCCTACTTGTCTTTGATCTACTGTCTTGCAGGTACCCTAGCATGAAGATCCAAGTGCGGTAAACCAGAGTAAAGTGCGGGTAGAGTGTTTTGTAAGTATCCCCCACACCACCCTCACCTTAGCTTTCATTTCATAACCTAATAACTCAAACCTAAATCAACTTAGGTGCTTTTTATAAACCCTAGGATAGATTTGGTTGTTTGTTTGCCACCTCCACTCACCTCGCCATCCACATAAATAAAAATAAAAATAAAAGTGTTATCTGATTGTGGGATTTTCTGAAAGCTACACACTTAACACCCACAACTTCTTATCCTAAGGCGCACAATCACTTTAATTCTACCACTTGAGTAGCATCTGACTTGTGGACCCGGTACACTTCAACTAAATACACATAAGTGAGTAGAAATCTGAATAGGTCAAACATTTCTGTGTGTCTTAACTAAGTGGTGCAATAGGCCAATTGATTGAGCTGTTTGAGCCGCACCACTCAATCTAAAATTGATTCAGTAAGTAGCTTGCCACTTAAGGTTGATTTTTAGGACTGAACCAGGCACTCCACATTTTATTTCTGATTTTTAAAGGAACATATCATTACCCGTGCTTCCAAAACTTTGAATGTTCTACTAAACCTTGATTGAACCAACCTAAGAATTAAACCCTAAAAGCTACTAAACAAGGTTGAACCTTAAAAGACACATCATCAAATATACTTATTTGAAAACCTTGGTTGTGCACGCACACACATTTTAACTGATCATTAAGGGCACAACCTATCTAAAGGACCCATCACATTCCTGAAGCACCATTGTCCCAAGCCTAACTAAAATTGATTAGACATTGGCCTTAAAGACTGGTTCGCTCGTCGGGATCCAGATTGAGATTGTTCACAATTAACCTAGTTATATTAGTCAATCTGATGTCTAGCTAGGAGAGTAGCATCAAACGACCGCGGCTAGGGGGTACACTAGGAATCGGAGGCGCAAGTCAAAGGAAGAATCTTCTCCCCAAGCCCTCCTTCTAACTGGTTGGATTGCCTGGACATAAGTAGAGTAAATCACCTATAATCTTAGGACGGATTCTGAGAGTCTGTAGACCTTTAGGCTACCCAAACTAAGGACAGGCTTGTATTTTTGTATTGCAGGGCTCCTTTCTCTTTTGATTTCCCTCCTTACTTCACCATGTACCCTTCCACATCCTACACACACTTCACATCCTATCCTCCTACCACCACTTATCCCCAAGATGATTACTATCCCGACTTGACTTGTAATTAGTCATCCACTAGCCTGGATGACTTTGATTGGGGATATGAATCCGGACCTCAGTGTCCAGAGCCTAACCTTGGACAACAAAACTATGATTATTATCCTTCCGAGAGCAATAATGATTATGGATCTACATCCTTTGATGACCAAACCAACCCGATCTACAATCAGGAAGGATATCATGATTAGAACACCTACCCTCCCCAGTATTCCACGAATATAGGTCGCCACCATCCTTTAAACAACCTATAATGACCTACTTTCAGGGAGGGACCCGAGAACCTCGACATCTTGACTCCCCTAGATTCAACCCAAACCCACCCAAACCTAAATCGAACCAGTCGGTTCAGGTGAACCTGATCCAAGATAGAGTGTTGGCTAATTTGAGGAACACCATACAATCTTTAGAAGCCCAGCCAACACCATGCACTAAAGCACTGGAGCCTATGATCAAAATGATTGATGAACTTTAATAGTTCTCTATTGGATTTACTCCAAAGTGTTGGGGATAGGGACCTGGGTGAGTTTCTTCTTGGGAAATCGTCGAGGTTGAGGATGAAATTTCTGGTTGCACTAGTCAAATCTTGGGATGATTCTCAAGATGAACCCTCTTCAGGAGAGCCAATGTCTGAACCCGCTCAGGCGCCTGTCGGGGGGGACACATATTTGGAGATTGGAGATGACCAGATTGGTCTAGAGCAACCCTTTGAGGATGAACCGATTGATTCACCCAAGATCCCCAAGTCAGGAAATGAAGAAAATTGTCTCCTTGGATGATGGAATGACTTGTGATGTTGAGACATATACAAATGAGGATCATGAATTCTTTGATTTTGAATGTGAGGAATCTCTTAGTGAAGTCTCACTTAAGCTTCAGGAGAATGATTTTAGTGAGACATACGGGCTCGAGGAGTATGACGACCAATTTGGTAGCCCGACTACTAAAGACTCTGATTCGGCTAGGGCTAACTTGGAGGATTCGATACCTGACGACTCAATTAGTAGCCCCATTCCTCAACCACACCCCAAAGAGCTGAATGAACATACTTTTGATATCATTGTGCCCAAGTGAATCCTGATTTAGTCACAATTGTTGGACTTAGGTACTTTAGATGGGGTGTACAATGATCTGGAGGTCCCGGAAACCTTGATTTCAGAGGATAGGAAGTTGGAAATGAAAATTTGGGAGGTTAATTTTGAGGGAAAAACAAGTTTGGATATAAGGGTACCTATTGACCTGAAACTACCTATCTTCTATATAGACCCTTATGATATCTTTCATGTGCAATCCAAGCTTGAAATAATTGATTATTTTTCTGAGCTAGATGTTATGTGGACAACCACACCTATTGAACCATCTTTACCCATTGTCTGACACTTTGGTCTTGGGTTGCACACCACTAAACTGCAGGCCTGGCCCCGCAAACATAACAACCTTCGGTTCTGGGTGATTTTCATCCAAAACCTGAGAACCACTCGACCCTGGGACATGGGTCTGCTCCATAATCTCATCCACATCTGTGGACATCTTTTACGGACAGGTTTCAGGATCAACCTTTGATTTTGATTCTAACGTGCACTTGTGAATTCTCAATTTCTTCCTTGTATGTATTTTTTGCCTAGTTGAAGGCATTAAATTTAGCACGTGTTTATATTTTACATTCTCTACGGAGCTGATTGAATTCCTCACGATGTTCAGGTGATGTTCTGTTTACTCCGCCCTTTTCATGTCTTTATTTTTACAATAAAGACATTGCATCATTTAGGCATAAGGGGGTGGAAAATCGTTTCCTGAAATCATTATGTTAAATCCCTAGAATTTCTTTTAGTTTCTTATAAAATTAAAAAAATTGAAAATTTGAGAAAAAGATAAAAAAAAGAAAGAAATTAAGAAAAGAGAACTTAGGCATTTGGAAGTTATTAACTTTAGGAAATGATACGAGAGGATCTAAATACTTAGCCTCTTCAGGTCTACCGGCTTAATTAGCCCGGGCCAATTAAAATTTATTCTAATTTGGTAAATAATTTGGGATGACAAGTATGCGACATATCAACCCACCCTCTGATTTGCAGGAACTTTAAGCCTAAGCATCTGCACACTTTTATTTTGCACTGACTCACTTTCTGGAGGTTTTTACGGAAATTGGGTAGCTAATGGATCGACTTGGGTGGTATGGCTGGAAGTTGTCGGTGGTAACAGCTCATCGGCCAATTGTCCAGAGCCCAGCCATAAGACCATTTTCGTTGTACTGCCTTTAGGTAAATCTTAGATCAAGGAAGGCAATTACTAAGGAAAAAAAACACTCAAAAAAAAAGAAAAAGGAGAAAATAAAAAAAATAAATAAAACCACACTTCACTACATGAGTATGGCTGGCAAGTTGTCAGTTGTACAGAGCCCAGCTCACAAAAAAAAAGCACAATAATTCCCAAAACACTTAGGGAAAAAGCGGGAAAGTAGAATAAATCGGGGAGATATATAATGGGTTCGCCCTTGTGTTGACCCCATAAATAAAAGAAGTAGGGAGAAAGCTATTGATCGTAAAGATAAACCTTTAGAGTAGGTCATTTAGGGTCGTAGAAACCCGAAGCCCATCTTAACGGCTGTTTTGTGAGTCTATCACCTTTTCACAAAGATGCTTAGTACTTAGAGTCCTTTTCGAGTCTTGGTCGGGTCGGGTAGCCGTAAAAAGTTATCCTGGAACTCTCAAACTCCAAAAGTATAAAAAAATTAGAAAAAAAGAAAAATAAAAAATATATATTTCCCTTTTCAAATAAGGCGAGAACTTGGGCGGTCTGCATTCTGGCAGATACCCGGGTACTGTTGAGTTTTCGTATTTTAGGACCTTAGTTGAAATTTTCTATTATTAATAAACGAGTTAGGCCTAAGTGATCTAATCCTAATTCTCCTTTTATACAAAGCATATAGTTTAATTTTGTTAGGGACTAGCAAAAGATAGGCACGAGGGTATGATGTAAACACATTTATTGAGGGAAAAATATCAATTCATGCATGTTCCTAGGCTTAAATTTGCATGTCATGTTATAAATACAGCATAGCATGCATCATTATGCATTTAGAGTAGTTGTATATAATTTAGGTTAATTACGTCATTTTTGTGGTTAGGAGAGAAGGATATTTATTTTGGAGCCTCAGATTGACGATTCGACCGTACGGATCTGATCAAGATGACGATCGGAGTCTAATGCCTCTGAAATCACCTCGATCGGAGTCCCATAGCACCATATGCAGTCTGAGGAAGATCAATGGCTAAGGGGCTAGGAGACATAATTCGAAGCTTCAAATGATAAATTCAACCACGCGGATGGATTCAGGTCGACGATCGTAGCCTAACGGCGTAAAAATCGACTCAATCCAACCTCTGTAGCAGCCCCTACAACATGAAGAAGATGAACGGCCCAGACTGCGTGGGCGTGCGCATGAGCAGGCAAGGCAGGAGCGCGGCGCCAGCGCAGCGTGAGCTGGACCTACAGCGACGCATGAGCTGGACTTATAGCGACGCTTACTATCGTCAGTAATTTATCGCATGCCAGCAAAGCTAGCTATGGGCACCAGAGAGCATGAGCTACCTACAGCAACGTTTCCAGCGATGGCCTGGATGTCACAAATGGTCCTATACCTATTTTTTGCCTCTTCTCCTCCACTATAAAAGGACCTACACCTCCTCCCTTCCAAGCCATCTCTACCTACTCTACTCCCACCTACTCCCAAGCTCTAGCAAGCCTACCAACGCTCCATTAGAGCTTGTTCTCAAGCTCCCAAGGTGCCTATTAGTGTAGCGAACCTCTGCCCCACCAAATACTCCAACTTCCCATCTCCCTTCATAGGTCACCTTGGAGCTGTCCTCCCACCTCCATTCCGGTAGCAGATCAACTCTGTCTTCTCACCTCCATTCTGGAGCTACGCCGAAGCTTTCCTCAACCCGACGTCCTCCAGCATCTCACCTCCATCGTCCCGCTCCTTACCTCCCTCGTCCGAGCTTCCGCCAGGCACCATCATCTCGCCGAACAGCCGATTCGGGAGATTTCCTCTCACCTCCCTCTCTTTATATGCTTTCATAGTAGATTGTAATAGACATTGGATTGATATATATACCATTTTCGTTCCACATCTCTATCGTATGATTCATTTGCTTGTCTCCCAGGTGAGTTTTTACTTATGAAATTATCAAGATTGAGGATGAAATTCATGGTTACCTTAGTCTAATCTTGAGATGATTCCCAGGATGAACCCCCTTCAGGAGAGCTAATGTTTGAACCCACTCAAGCGCCTGTCAAGGGGGACACATTTTCTGTGATCGGGGATGACCAGGTTGGGTTTGAGCAACCAATCATAGATGATGTGATTTTCCCACCGGAGATCCCTAAGCCAGGGAGTGAAGAAAAATGTCTCTATAGAACATGGAAAAACATATGATTTTGAGACATATATAAATGAGGATCAAGGATTTCTTAATTCTGTGGGTGAGGAATCTCTAAATGAAGTCTCATTGGAAGTTAAGGAAAACCATTTTAGTGAGACAAACGGGCTCGAGGAGCATGACGAATCAGTTGATAGCCCGATTATGGGAACACCATCATGAGCCCTAACTAGCTCATTTTGGCCAAATAAAGAGAATAAATGCTCCTACATAACAAACTGAAGGTCATAATTTACTGCATAACCTTTTTGAGAGAAAAATAAGAAACTAGGTGTAAAACTGTAATTTTACCAATGCAGTACAACCACGGATTTTTTCAAGGGCAAAACAAAGGTCAAATGATCTTAATAAGATAACAAATGGGTTGGATTTGATAGAAAAGGGTTTGTGTGTGTTCTGTGAATTAAATGACTTCTTAGAACCCTAAAAACAGACCCACCTGATTAACAAAGGTTCTGGTCGGGATAAAATTCACTTAAACCCTCTAAAAATCATAGAAAAATATTATCTAGGGTTTAGTACATTCAATTTGGCCATTAGAACCCATCTTGACCTAGAATGGGGTCTCAGACAGATATTTACCCTAAATTAGGTTTTTTCATAAATTTCCTAGACAAACGTGGTCAAACCCAAAATCCAACTTCACCATTAGATTCCTTAGGTCCAAACTAGGTTTGTATCAAAACTTGGACCCAAAATGAGTTTGCCTCGACCTAGTTTGCAAAAGGATCCAGTCTGATTACATTTCTACCCCTAACTTTCAAAAACCCTTACTAATAGCCCCCTAGATTTCTTGTCATCTTCATAAGTAGGTCCCTCCGCCATTATCGCGGAGGAAACCTACTCCGGGGACCTTTGACAGAGGAGATCTCTTTGATTTCTCAGAGAATCTCCTCCAAAATTGGAAGGGAGATCCTCTGAAAAATTCTCTCGTCTGAACCCATTGATGAGCTTCGATTCCTTCCCAATCTCTCATGTGAACGCATGAGAGACTTGGGTATCCTAACAACCTCCCATCTCCGGCGACTAACCGATCTCCAGAGCTCTATTTAAAGAAGCCTAGATTGCCCCGACTCCTACACACTTGATTTCGGCCACGAATACCCCTAATTCCTCTCTTCTCCTCACAATCGTAGGCTCCTCGACATCCGGTGAGCTTCCCTACCTCTTCTCGTCGTCCGACTGCCATACCTGCAGCAGATCCATCCTCCCTGACTTCATCTGCATCTCACCGTACCAGCAGGCACTTCTCTCTCTTCGTCCTCACTGATCCCACCTCACTGGAGCCGTCTTCGTCTCCGGCGTCGGCCACACTAGACTCGACGTGCTCACTCACCCCGTTCGTCCCTTAACGCCCTAGCTAAGTTCCTTGTTATCCTCTCTTTAACTTCTCCTCTCTTTATTTCTCAAAATCCACCACTGACGCTCGTCGCACCTCCATCTCTTCCATCTCCGATCACCAACTCCGGCGAGGCCACCCACCTCCACAGGCCACCATAACCCTCGCTGACAAGCCCACGAGTTCTGCCTCACTTCGCTGATCCCTTCCCCTCACTCCACTCACCACGCCACTAACCCAAACACCTCCCCGAACACACCCACTCACTCGCACACAGTGTGCCCTAGGCACGCTCTCACAGGCACCCACGAGCCACGCCAACACCCCCAGCACATTCGCCCTACTCCGGCGAACCTTCCTAAACGATTTGACCTGGCCGTGATGCCGTTCTTGTGTTTTCAGGTAGCAGGCTCCATCCGCCATTGGCGTGCAAGCTTGAAGCTTGCTTGCATCCGCTCCAGGCCTTGCTGTCCAAGTGCTGCTGTCCCAGGCTATGCAAACCTGCTTCGTGCATGCCCTCAGGCCCTTAATTGGAGTCAAAGGCTTTTGCAGCAGCTGCAATTGGAAGCTTAACCTCTGCTACAGGCGCACGTAAAGAGGGGGTGAGGATATTCCCACCTCGGAGGTGAAAGAGCGCCTGCACCCAAATAAATTGAAAAGTTGCGATAGCCTTATCACCTCAGTTACCACGGGTTGAGGTCCCATTCACCCTTCACTGGCCTCATCCATGACCTTGCCTCCGCGGACTTGGCTTGACCCGACCCGACCTGCACTCCTCGCCCACTACTGCACGCCGGTGGACTTGGTTTCGGGTATGCATTCAACCCAATTACCTGAATTCCTGTGTGGCTCTGGGAGAGTGAATCCTAAGAGAGAAAGTGAGGAGAGTCGCGCGGGTAGGGGTAGGGTTTTGCTACAGGGTTCTCCTGCCGACACTTAGTCGCAGTCTAAAGAAGAAGAGGAAGCCAAAGAAGGAAGAAGAGAAGAAGAAGAGGACCGCAGGGCTTAAGGCAGAAGAAGGAAGAAGAGAAGGCCAGAGTAGCAAAGGGCCAAGGTAGAAGAAAGGCAAAGGAAAAGCAAAGGCAGAAGACCGAGAAAGCTAAAGAGAAAGAGAAGGATCGTAGAAGGAAGAAGAGGCCAGAAGCTGAAGAAGAAGTGAAGGCCTGAAGAGAAGAAGAGCAAAGGCAGAGAAAGAGAAGAAGCAAAGAAGCAAGATCAGACACTTTAAGTCGTTTGATTCCTTCATCAGACGACAGAACAGTAGCTTACATTGCATATTCATATATTGAGTTCCATGGTGATATTGTAGGAGTATTTGGTGATCTATATTACCATTTTACTCCCATATTTTTCCACTCTGATACTGTTATTATTGCATACTCTTAATTCTGAATTGTGATCATGTGTTCGACCTCGGACACCTATTCGAGTAATAAAATTATATTTGTTTTGAATACTATTTCGGCTGTACTACAACGCAACACTTTTTAAACCGCGACTTAGCATGATTAACATTTTGGCGTCGTTACCGGGGAGCAACGGGCAATTTAGAATTCTTGATTACAATTTCTAATACAGATACTAACTTGCCATATCTCTTTTGTTGTGGTTGTTTCAGGGAGAGGATACATTAAAGAAAATCAGCCGCACAACAAACACACCAGGGGCAGGTAAATTCTGATTACTTTCTTTTAAGCCCCTCATTCTGAAAAGGACAAAAAGAATAAAATCAATTAGGACAACTTGCTTTACATTCTTAGCTAATTCATCAAGTTGTCTAATTTGATTTCAACAACAAAACCTGATTTGTGCACCAATTTAAGGTAACTAAGGCTACCACATTCTTGTTTGAACCCTAGATACCACATTTCGCAAACTAAATTGAACCAAAATTAGAGCCAATTAAGGATTCCAAATTAGGGTTTGAGAGACACTCACATAAACAAGAATCAACTTTTCCGAATGATGTGTGCCTAAGCCTTAGTTGAATTGATCTATCCAAAGAAATCCTAAAAATCAGGCTCTTAATCTCACTTGAATCCTAAAAGAGGGACCTAAAACTTCTCAAAGGACAAATAGGTGAAGTTGACCCACCTTGTTGGGTCAACCAATCTTGAAATTAGGTCACTTTTGCACTCAATACATCCTAAAGTTCAAGTGAAATCTTAAGCACCCTTGCTCTTTAATAAAATTGGTAGACTTAAGAGGTCAAGTCTCCATTTTGGTCTACCTGGAACATCAGTGACAAGAGAGGTCGGGTAGGGGAAACTCTGTAACCCGTGGGGCTGCTCTACCGTGTAGGGGTCTTTGCGGGACTCTCCCTCTCTAGCTACCCAGGTAATTCTCAGGTGGGCGGCTTTCTGACTAAGGGGTATCATCCGCCTCGAACCTCTATAGTCATCCAAAATTTTTGGGTGTCTTGATTGGGTCCATCGCATTCTACTCTCATCCAGACCATCGGTGCATGTTCGGTAGGAGGTCCTTAAGACCATCCTTGAGGCCTCCTTTAGGCATTCACTCCCATCAAGGCCAGGCCTCGACTTCTGTGTTTGTGCAGCAACCCCATCACATTGACATCTCCTTTGATTCATCTGAGCCTAATTCTCCATCCATCATCATGGCACAACCTGCAGAAGAAGAGAATAACCTTGAGAACCAACTTCAGTGCCTTAATGATTTATTCCAAGCCTTTCTGAATCCACCGCAGCGTCCTATGATGCAAGATCATTACAATCCTGCTGCGGTGGTAATCGAACATCGAGTCCAAATCCCAGCTAGAGGTCCTGATTCCGAACTCAAGCCCAACATGATTCATGTTATTCCAAAGTTTCATGGGCTCAATTCCGAGGATCCTTTTCAGCACATCAAACAACTCAAGCATCTTGCCCAGACCATCAGGTCAGATGTCCAAAATCGGGATATTCTTGTCATGAAGATGTTCTCCTTCTCTCTCATGGACAGAGCAGCTCACTGGTATCAGACTCAAACGCGTCCAATCAACACATGGGCTGAACTATAATCAGAGTTTCTGAAAAAGTTCTTCCCAGTTGGTCAGACGAATGCTTTACGATACTAGATCACACACTTCACACAACAGCCTGGAGAACCACTTCACGAGGCATGGGATAGTTTCCTGGATCTCATGCTAAAGTGCCCCCATCACAGAGTTCCTAAATGGGAACAAGTCCAGTCTTTTTACCAGGGACTCCGTGAAGATATCCGTTTATTCGTCAATGCAACTTGCGGAGGAAATATCATGGGTCAACACGAAGACACTCTGTGGGAGATTCTCGAGAATATGTGCGAGAACTCCATCAATAATGACTCCATGGGCTTATTTGACTGGACGAATGCCCACGCATCGACGAATCCAAGGGGAGCACATGAGACGTAGGGCCTATCCTCCTTTATCGACTTGGAATTGATGGCCAGTCATTTGGACAAGGTCTCTATCATTAAGAAGGTGGATGAGCTAACTCAACATCTACAGTGAGCCACCTCTACGCAAAACCCGTTCGCACAGCCACCCTCTAGGAGAGAAGCTGTGCATAACATCTATCGCCGATCTTCTCAAGGGATGGGCCCGTATCCACCCCTGTCTGACTCTAGGGTCGGAGGAAACTCCAACCCTACCTACTCTAGTTGGGGGAACTCTGAACCCTTGTACTCTGACTTTCCTGAGGTTCCTCAGACCTGCACGGACCTCAACGCCATCCAAAATGACCCATTCTCTAATACCTATAACCCTGGATGGTGGAATCATCCCAATTTCCTATGGACGGGAAACAATCAGAATCAAAGACCACCATATCAACCTCGTCCACAAGCTCCTCGTCCATATCAACCGCCTTAGCCTCAGCCCAATCCCACCTATCAATCTAGGCCAACTTAGACAAATCAAATAACTCTTATCCTTCAGACTCAGGCTGACATTCAAAAGACGAATGCGGCTATGCAAAAATAGCACAAAGACGAGATCAAAGAGGTTCACAATCAACTTGCCCAGATGACGAATTCCCACCAACCTAGCACACTCCCTTCGCAACCTCTGCTGAATTTGAATAACATGCCAAACCAGAGGCATGTTATGAACCCAAATCCGGGCCAAGCTCATATGATTTATCAGGCCCGTTTTGCTCCATCACCCGGCGGGATGGAAGCTTCGACATCATACTCAGGATTTTTGTAGTAGCCACCTATTTTACCCACACCAAACCAAAACCAGGTAGGACTGAATTCAGTAACAACTCATAGTGGTAAAGCAACATAAGACCCACCTTACCCAAGCCACCTTTAGCCTGTTAGTAACCCAAGCCCTAGGAGAGTCATCCAGGATACCCCTATCCTAGATCAAGAACCTGGACCTATTCTAGAGGAACCATCTAAGGTTCCATTTTTCGAGGCCTTGACTAAGGGAAAGAGGACAACCAAACCCATGGCACCTGAGGAGGACCTGGTCAAGCTCTTTGAATAGGTCCATATAAACATCCCCTTGATGATGCAATTCGCCACGTACCGGCTCATGCACGATTTTTGAAAGACGTGTGTACACCTAAACATAAGCCGCGAACCAAAAGTGGGAGCCTAATCGTATTGTCAGAGCAAGCCAACTCTGTAATTTTGAGCAAACTCCCACCTAAGGCAAAAGACCCAGGTACTACACTGATTTCCTGTACAATTGGTGATATCCAATTTGGTAGAGCATTATTGGATCTAGGAGCCTCCATAAACCTAATACCTACATCCCTACTTGACCATCTTAAGGAATCTGAGGTCAAAAAGAGAGAGGTGACATTACAGTTGGCAGATCGATCTATTAAGTCACCTAATGGAGTTAAAGATGTCATTGTTAGGGTTCGAGATTTTTATTTCCCGGTGGACTTCATAGTCTTGGATATGGATGCTCCAGAAAATCCGAGGAACACACCAATCATACTAGGGAGACCCTTTCTGGCCATTGCTAGGGCCAACATTAACTGTAAGGAGGGCCAAATTGAACTGAAATTTGGGAACTAGACATTAAAGATTAACATCTTTAAGGCCCAACAAGGGATTAATTGAGGAGTTACAGAACAGATATGTGATATCAAGGCTGTGGTTGATGATCCGTATATTGAGGAAAACCTGACTACTTCTAATCAACCATAAGAGGATCAAGACCCACAATCAGAGTCCGAACTTAACCTAGACACACCCATAGCTCTTTCCCTTGCTCCTGATACACACCCTGAACCACCCACTGCTACTGATAACCCTATTTTGGAACTAAAGCCTCTTCCCGAACATCTAAAGTATGTCTTTTTGGGTTCTAAGTAGACGTTTCCAGTGATTATCAACTCCCGACTCACACCTGATCAGGAATCCAGTCTTATTGCTGTTCTCCAGCAACATTGAAGAGCCATTGGATGAACTCTCGATGATTTGACTGGAATCAGCCCCTCTTACTGCACACACTGCATCTATACTGAAGAGGGCATACGACCTTCTCGTGAAATGTAGAGATGTCTGAATCTTAATCTGTAGGAAGTCATGAAAAAGGAGATTATCAAGTGGTTAGATGCTGGGATCATCTACCTGATCTCCAACAATCGGTGGGTGAGTCCAATCCAGGTTGTATCTAAGAAGGTAAGACTCACCGTGATCACGACTGAGACTAGAGAAATCATACCGACCCATGTGGCAAATTCGTGGAGAGTCTGCATTGATTACAGAAGACTCAATACCTCCACGAAGAAGGATCATTTCCCACTATCGTTTATTGATCAGATCCTCGAAAAACTAGTGGGAAATAGATTCTTCTGCTTTTTGGATGGGTACTCTAGTTATAACCGAGTGGCAATCCATCCTGAGGACCAAGAGAAAACCACTTTCACATACCCCTTCCGGACGTACGCATTCCGACGGATGCCTTTTGGTCTCTGCAATGCACTCGCTACTTTTCAGCGGTGCATGCTTGCCATATTCTCAAATATGGTAGGTGATTATCTGGAAGTCTTCATGGATGATTTCTCAGTGTTTGGTGAATCATTTGACGATTGCCTCCTGCACTTGGTCCAGATCCTCAGGCGGTGCATTGACGTGAATCTAGTTCTTTCCTGGGAAAAGAGCCATTTCATGGTACCTGAAGGAATTGTCCTAGGACATCTCATATCAGAAAAAGGCATCCAGGTTGATCGAGCCAAGGTGAATATGATTTCCAAACTCCTTATGCCTAGCTCAATCAAAGGCATCCGATCTTTCCTTCGGCACATCAATTTTTACCGTCGATTCATTCTTAATTTCTCAAAAATCGTGCACCCCCTGACTACTCTACTATCTAAGGATGTTCCTTTCGAAATCTCCAAGGAATGCACTCGAGCATTTGAAATCCAACATGATCGAGTTACCCAAGCCTCGATCCTACAATCCCCTGATTGGTCTCAACCCTTTGAGATCATGTGCAATGCATTTGATTTCACTGTAGGAGAGGTACTTAGGTAGAAAATTGACGGGAAACCCGTAGTCATCTACTTCGCTAGCAAGACACTTGACAAGGCTCAGCGTAACTACACAGTTACTGAGAAAGAGCTGCTAGTCGTAGTATTTGCCCTGGAAAAGTTCAGATCATATCTTCTGGGTTCCCATGTTATCATTTACTTTGATCACACAGCTATGAGGCATCTCCTTGTGAAGAAGGACGCGAAACCTTGACTAATCCACTGGATCTTGTTGTTGCAAGAATTTGACCTTGAGATTCGTGACAAAGCGAGAAAATAGAACATGGTAGTTGATCACTTGTCCCGCCTTCGTTCTGACATTATCGACCCTTCCGGACCCATTATGGAACCAGATGAGCACCTCCTGACTATCAGTACAGGGCTTCCATGGTTTGCTGATCTAGTAAACTACCTGGCATCACATCAGATTCCGTCCAATTGGCCGAAAGCCAAGAAAGACAAATTACTTTCCGATGCCAAGTACTACTTTTGGGAAGACCCATATCTTTTCCGCATTGGTGCTAATCAAATCATTCGACGATGTGTCCCGGAAGAAGAAATTCAGGGCATCTTGTCCTTCTGCCAAGACTAGGCATGCAGTGGACACTTCTCTGGTCATAAAACTGCAACTAAAGTCCTCCAGTGTAGCTTCTATTGGCCCACGATTTTTAAAGATGCATACAATCACTGTAAGGCATGCACTCATTATCAGACCTTGGGCAACATGAGCCACCTTGATATGATGCCCTTACAGTCGATTCTCGTATGTGAAATCTTCGACGTCTGGGGGATTGATTTTATGGGATCCTTTCCTTTTTCGGATGGCTTCGAGTACATTCTACTCGCTGTTGACTATGTGTCCAAATGGATCGAAGCCATTCCGACTCGAACCAATGATCATAAGGTGGTTATCAAATTCATTCATCAGAACATCTTTTCTCGGCTCGAGATTCCATGTGCTATAGTCTCTGATGGAGGGACCCATTTCATTAATGCTCAGTTTAGGTCACTGATGACCAAATATGGGGTATCACACCGAATCTCTACTCCTTATCACCCCTAAACTAATGGTCTAGCTGAACTATCAAATCGAGAGATCAAAAAAATCTTCCAGGTTACTGTTCAACCTAATAGGTAAGATTGGTCATCCCGACTTCCGGAAGCTTTGTGGGCTTATAGGACCGCCCACAAAATCCAATTAGGTATGTCTCCCTTCAGATTGGTGTATGGGAAGGCATGTCACCTCTCCGTCGAATTGGAGCACAAAGCCTATTGGGCAGTACGGAACTACAATCTTGATCTTTCTAAGGCAGGAAACCACAGAAAGCCTCAAATGAGCGAGATCGATGAATTACGCCACGACGCGTATGAGAACTAGCGAATTTACAAAGAGCGGGTTAAAGCCTTTCACGACAAGCACATATCCAGAAAGATCTTTTACCCTGGTCAAAAAGTCCAACTCTTTGATGCCAAACTCAAGCTATTCCTAGGAAAACCCAGATCAAAATGGATCAGACCTTACCTTGTCCGACGAATCTTTGGAAATGGAGCCATCGAAATCAGTCAACTCAACCACAATTCAGAACCTTTTGTCGTTAACGGTCAGAGACTCAAATCATTCATTGCACTTACCAATACAAATTTGGTTGAGACATCTTTTACCCTCCATTCTCCCTGAGCTCATTGCGCCCAGCTGATGGCGTTAAACTCAACGCTTAACAGGAGGCAACACGTCATTTTGAAAAACCTGAAACCTTTCTTGACGCATCCTATGCTGAACTCATATTGTACTTTAGGGTTCATCCATTAGAACAGCCGATCCCACCTCAGGTACCCGTACCTAAGCTTGAAATCGTCCGCAACAGTCATCCTGACCAAAAACTTATTCTAATGAATGATCTAAGATGAACTCGAACCCAACTAATTTACAATGAGGACATTGCAAATTGTAGGCATAGGGGGCATGAAAGTGCAAAATGCCGTGAAAATCATCTCACAAGAAAAGGTTTCATAAAAAAAAATCACATATCCCAAAAATACCAAAAAAATAAAAAATTCTTGAAAAAAGACAAAAAATGAGAGGAGAGAAAATTTTTTGAGGGCATATCAATTTTGAGGAGAAAAATGGGGAGTTAAAAATGCCAAAAAGGAACACAAGTTGAAAAGAAAAGAAAAAAGAGATAGTCATTAGTAAGAAATTAAGGAATTGACTTAGTTCTAGACCATATCAAGAGAAAGAAAATGAAAAGGCAAAAAAGTGCCAATGAAACAAAGAAGAGATTAGTAGGAACGCTGACTTTAGGCCTCTTGGGCTGCAATCCTAGGCTTAAAAATTCAAGTACTCGCCAAGATCTGGATAGTCAAGACGTTGGGGAAAATGTGAAACTTAAGTATTAGGTCTAAGGATTAGGGAGTATTGGGCCTCATTAACTGACCTTTGGTTTGCGGGACTCAGTAACCTAAGCACCCCAATCCACACATAGTCTGGTTCAATGCGCTTAAGTATCAAAATCACGCAAATGCGTTTAAATTGTTCTGAAAAGGTCACCAAGATTAGGAGCGGTTGATCAACACAAGTTGATTTGGATGAGTTCCCGATGCGGAGTGGCCGAAAATTCCCCTCGAAGATGCACAATAACATATCATCTCCTTGATGCTTGTCTCCTAGGATGTCTACATATCCTATCGGGGGCATGTAAGCACCCTGTGCTGGCTTAGATACCATGGGTGACATTATCTTGAAATGTCGATTGCCAGGGTCTGGATTTAGCTACAGAATGCCATGGGTAGGATTATCTTGAAATATCGAAAGCCAAGGTTCTGGGGGTTGCCATGGGCGGTGTTATCTTGAAGCATCGATTGCCAGGGGCCCTTTGAGGATTGATGATGGGGACTAGGAATCCGATATAGACTATGTTGGGAAGCCAATCTGAAGCTAGAAATAAAAGGAAAAGAGAGAAAACTCTCAAAAAATAAAGAAAATTCCTCTGTCTCTCTCTAACAAAAATGCACTGCAAACTGAACGGAGGCTAAAGCATGTTACAAGCACGGGTGCTTTATCCGCGGAGTTCAACGAACCTTAGGATAGTTCCTGTGGGCCTTAAAAACCTTTGCGGCAAACTGAGGCTAGAGTTGGTCAGGTCTGGATCTTAGTTGATACTTGAGTACCTCTAAGCCTACTATCGGCATTTTAACCTAATTTACAGAAGAAAGCACACATCACAGTTTTTTGAACATCAAAGGATTTCATGGTCTAGAATCAAAGTTAAACCATAAAATTTTGCTAAGGGACTAGCAAAAACTAGGTATGGGGGTATGACGAGAACACCATCATGAGCCCTAACTAGCTCATTTTCACCCAATGAAGAGAATAAATGCTCCTACATAACAAACTGAAGGTCATAATTCACTGCATAACCTTTTTGAGAGAAAAATAAGAAACTAGGGGTAAAACTGTAATTTTACCAATGCAGTATAATCACGGGTTTTCTCATGGGCTAATAAAGGTCAAATGATCTTAATAAGATAACAAGTGGGTTGGATTTGACAGAAAAGGATTTGTGTGTTCTGTGAATTAAATGACTTACTGAAACCCTAAAAATTGACCCACTTGATTAACCAAGGTTTCGATCAAGATAAAATTCACTTAAACTCTATAAAAATCATAGAAAAATATTCTCTAGGGTTTAGTAACTTCAATTTGGCCATTAAAATCCATCTTGACCTAGAATAGGATCTCAGATAGATATTTGCCCTAAATTGGGTTTTTTCATAAATTTCCCAGTGAAACGTGGTCAAACCCAAAATCCAACTTCACTATTGGATTCCTTAGGTCCAAACTATATTTGTATCAAAACTTGGACCCAAAATGAGTTTACCTTGACCTAGTTTGCAAAAAGGTCCAGTCTGATTACATTTCTACCCCTAACTTTCAAAAACCCTTCCTAACAGCCTCCTAACTTTCTCGTCATATTCACAAGTAGGTCCCTCCACCATTATCGCGGAGGAAACCTACTCTAACAACCTTTGACAGAGGAGATCTCTTTGATTTCTCAGAGAATCTCCTCCAAAATTGGAAGGGAGATCCTCTGAGAAATTCTCTTTCGTCTGAACCCATTGATGAGCTTCGATTCCTTCCCAATCTCTCATGCGAATGCATGAGAGATTTGGGTATCCAAACAACCTCCCATCTTTGACAACCTTCCAATCTTGGGAAGCTTGCTTCCCAAGCTCTAACCGACCTCTAGAGCTCTATTTGAAGCCTAAATCGCTCCGACTCCTACACGCTCGATTTTGGCCGCAAATACCCCTAATTCCTCTCTTCTCCTCACGGTCATAGGCTCCTCGACGTCCGGCGAGCTTCCCTACCACTTCTCGTTGTCCGACCTCCATAGCTGCAACTGATCCATCCTCCTTGACTTCGTCCGCGTCTCGCCATACCAGCAGGCGCTTCTCTCTCTTCGTCCTCATCGATCCCACCTCAACGAAGCCGTCTTCATCTCTAGCATCAGCCACACCAGACTCGACGCCCTCGCTCACCCCCTTCGTCCCTTAACGCCCTAGCTAAGTTCCCTGTTCTCCTCTCTTTACTTCCCCTCTCTTTATTGCTCAAAATCCGCCATTGATGCCCGTCGCACCTCCATCTCTTCTGTCTCCGATCACCAACTCCAGTGAGGCCATCCCACCTCCACAGGGTACCACAACCCTCGCCGACAAGCCCACGAGCTCCGCCTCACTTCGCTGATCCCTTCCCCTCACTCCACTCACCGCGTCACTAGCCCAAACACCTCCCCGAACACACCCACTCACTCGCACACAGTGTGCCCTAGGCACACTCTCACAGGTGCCCACGAGCCATGCCAACACCCCCAGCACATCCGCCATGCTCCAACGAACCTTCCTGAATGATTTGACCTGGCCGTGATGCTGTTCTTGTGTTTTCAGGTAGCAGGCCCCATCCGCCATTGGCGTGCAAGCTTGAAACTTGCTTGCATCCGCTCCAGGCCTTGCTGTCCAGGTGCTGCTGTCCCAGGCTATGCAGACTTGCTTCGTGCATGCCCTCAGGCCCTTAATTGGAGTTAAAGGCTTTTCCAGCAGTTGCAATTGGAAGCTCAACCTTTGCTATAGGCGCACGCGAAGAGGGGGTGAGGATAGTCCCACCTCGGAGGTGAAAGAGCACCTACACCCAAATAAATTGAAAATTTGTCATAGCCTTATCACCTCAGTTACCACGAGGTGAGGTCCCACTCACCCTTCAGTGGCCTCGTCCGTGACCTTGCCTCCGCGGACCTGGCTTAACCTGACCCGATCTACACTCCTCGCCCACTACCGCATGCCAGTGGGCCTGGTCCCGGGTACGCACCCGACCCGATTACCCGAATTCCTGTGTGGCTCTGGGAGAGTGAATCCTAAGAGAGAAAGTGAGGAGAGTTGCGTGGGTAGGGGTAGGGTTTTTCTACAGGATTCTGTTGCTGACACTTAGTTGCAGTCTAAAGAAGAGGAAGCCAGAGAAGGAAGAAGAGAAGAAGAGGAGGATCGCAGGGCTTAAGGCAGAAGAAAGAAGAAGAGAAGGCCAGAGCAGCAAAGGGCCAAGGCAGAAGAAAGGTAAAGGAAAAGCAAAGGCAGAAGACCGAGAAAGATAAAGAGAAAGAGAAGGATCGTAGAAGGAAGAAGAAGCCAGAAGCTAAAGAAGAAGAAGTGAAGGCCTGAAGAAACGAAGAAGAGTAAAGGCAGAGAAAGAGAAGAAGCAAAGAAGAAAGATCAGACACTTTAAGTCATATGATTCCTTCTTTAGACGACAGAACAGTAGCTTACATTGCATATTTATATATTGAGTTCCTTGGTGATATTTTAGGAGTATTTGGTGATCTATATCACCATTTTCTCCCATATTTTTACACTCTGATACTAATATTATTGCATACTCTTTTAATTCTAAATTGTGATCTTGATTTCTAATTACCAATTTGCTCCTTGTGTTCGACCTCGGAAAACCTATTCGAGTAATAAAATTATATCTATTTTGAACGTTATTTTGGCTGTACTGCAACGCAACACTTTTTAAACCCTGACTTTGCACGATTAACACCCGATAATTGAGAATTATGATCTGATTGGGTCTGACATGGAGGATTCTGATCCTATTATAATAGATAATCCAATCGGTAGCCCTAATCTTCGAACACAACCTAAAGAGATGACTGATTTTGATTTGGAAATGATTGAATCCAAGTCGATTCTGATTTAGCCACAATTGTTTACTTTGGATATCTTTTATGGGGTGTACAATGATCATGAGGCCCTAGAAACCAAACAATTGATCTTGGAGGGTAAGAATTTGGAAATTAAGATTTGAGAAGTTAACTCCTGGGAAGATAGGATTTTGGATTTAACGGTTCGTGTTGACCTGAAACCACTTGCATTCTATCAGGACCCTTATGATATCTTTGACATGCAACCTAAGCTCAGAATAATTGACTATCTTTCTGAGTTGAACTCTAAGTGGACACCCAAATTTATTGAACCAGATCTACCCATTGTCCGCCACTTTAGACTTGGGTTGCACACCACAAATCATAGGCCTAGCCCCGCAAGCATAATAATCTTTGGTTCTGGGTAATTTTCATCCAGAGCCTTAGAACCACTCTACCCTGGGGCATGGGCTTGATCATAATCCGGTCCACATCTGTGGACATCTTCTTTTGGCAAGTTTGAGGATCAATCTTTTAATTCTGATTCTAACCCGCACATGTGAATTCTTAATTTCTTCTTTGTTTGTATATTATGCCTAGCTAAAGGTAATAAACTTAGCACATGTGTATATTACACGTGCTTTGCAGAGTTGACTGGATTTTCACGAAATTCAGGTGGTATTCTATTTATTTCGCCCTTTTCATGTCCTTATTTTTATAATGAGGACATTGCATCATTTAGGCATGGGAGCAGTGGAACTTAATTCTAAAATTATTTTGTTAGCACTGTGGTTCCTTTATTTTCTTAAAAAACATTAAAAATAAAAAAATAAAAAATAATTAGGAGAAGAAAACTTAGACATTATGAGTTGTTAACTTTAAGAAACGATACTTTAAGACCTTAACACTTAGACTCTTTAGGTGCTCGAGCTTAATCAGCCCAGGTGTCCACTAAAATATGGACTTGGTCTCGAGTCCTCACTAAGTTAATTTTATTATAATTTGGTTAATAAATTGGGGTGCTAAATACAAGACTTATCAACTCACCCTCTGATTTGAGGGGACTTTAAGTTTAAAGCATTTACACACTATTTGCACTGACTCACTTTTCGGTAATTTTTACGGAAATTAGGTAGCTAATGAACTTTCTAGGGTAGTATGTCTGGCAAGCTGTTGTGGGTAACAGTCCATTGGTCAGTTGTCCAGAGACCAACTACATGACCATACTTTTTTTATTGCCTTTAGGTAAATTTTAGATCAAGGAAGCCGCCTACTCAGAAAAAGAAAAAAAATTGGTACTCAAAAAGAAAAAGAAAAAAAAGGAAAAATAGAAAAATGGGAAAAAAATAGAAAAATAAATAAACCATACTTCACCGCATGAATATGGCTGGCAAGTTGTTGTGGGTAATAGCTCATTGGCCGGTTGTCTAGAGACCAGCTCACAAAAATACACAAATAATTCCCAAAACACTTAGAAAAGAAGCGAAGAAGTAGAATAAATTGGGGAGATATACACTAGGTTTGGCCTTGTGCTGACCCCATAAAAAAATAAAAAAAGGTAGGGAGAAAGCTACTAGTTGAACAGATAAACCTTTAGGCAGAAACTCTTTAGGTCACCTAGGGTCGTAGAAGCCTGAAGTCCGTTTTAACGACCACCTAGTTAGTCTTTCACTTTTTCAAATAAAGATGCTTAGAACTTAAAGTATTTTTGGAGTCTTGGGTGGGTTGGGTAGCCCTCGAAAGCTACCTGAAATTCTAAACTCAAAAATCCAAAAAAAAAAAAAGAAAAGAAGAAAAAAAATAAAAAAGCTATCCTTCCTTTTTGAAAATAAGGCGAGAGCTTGGACAGTCTGCATTTTGGCATGCACCCAGGCACCATTGAGTCTTTGTAGTTTAGAACCTTAGTTAAAATTTCCTTTTATTAATAAACAACTAATGCCTTAAGTGATCGACTCCCAATTCTGTTTCTATACACAACATTTAGTTTGATTTTACTAAGGACTAGCAAAAGATAGACATAGGGGTATGATGTATACACATCCATTTAGGTTAAAATGCCTATTTATGCTTGTTCCTAGGTTTAGATATGAATTTCATAGTATAAATATTTCTTAGCATGCATCATTCTGCATTTAGAATAGTTTGTATCAAGTTTAGGTTAATTCGCATCGTTTTATAGCCAGGAGAGAAGGATATTTATTTCGAGACCTCAGATTGACGATCTAACCGTACGGATTTGATCAGGACGACGATCGGCATCCAATGCCTCCGAAATCATCCTAATCGAAATCTCATAGAACATTATGCAATTTGAGGAAGATCAAAGGCCAAGGGGAAAGGAGGTGCCAATCCAAACCTTAGATGCCAAATCTAACTGCACGGATGGATTCGAATCGACGATCATAGCCCAACAGCCTGGAAATCGACCCAATCTGATGTCCGTGGTGCCACCTACAAAGCAGAGAAGATGGACGACCAGAATGGCACCACATGGTGCCATCCTAGCCACCCAAATCCACCCTCAGTAGGCACCCCTCCTCAGAGGCTTTTCCATAGCGAGATCAGGACCATTGGATCAGCATCCAACGACCCTAAGCTCGCCACATCATTGGTCTCAACACCTACATCAGAGTAGCCTTAATTTCAGCCGTTGGATTTCCATCCAATGGCTGAGATCAACTCCTCACCACGCCCATGAAAACATCTTCTTGACATAAAAGTGCTCGCAGCACAGTGGTCGAGAGAGGCGTCCATGACCTACGAGTGCGAGTTCGAGACCCGCAACCATCTCCAATTCCCAACGTAGGGTGCATGCACTAAATTCCCCCGATTGATCTCCATCAGACAGTCCCAGAGATCCCACGTGAAGCATCCTTGTGCACCGAATGAGTGTGGTGTGCACACGAGGTTGATAATGCGCGAACACACACCCGATCCGACGCACATTTGAGGAGCAATCTCAAGTGTGATCGTCGTGCATTCTTAACCCTTCGTTACGTGATTGACGGTAACAATTCACCGACCACGTGCAACAGCTACAAGCGCTATGAGCGTGATTGGGAGCATGAGTTGGAGGCTATAGCGACGTTTAGGGTAGAACTTCAGCGATGACTTTGATGTCACTAAATGTCCCATGCATGAAATGACTCTTCTCCTCCACTATGAAAGCACCCCCATCACTCCCATTCTTCATCATCTCTTCCTTTCTCTCCCTCACCACCTCCAAGGATCTAGAGAAAGCTTGTCCCAAGCCCAAGATTCTCCTCTAGAGTAGAAATTAAGCATTTTTTCCTGCCTCTCACCCCCACTCGTGGAGTATCCCGTGGCCATCCTCTCACCACCTTCGGTAAGAATATCCTCACTATGACGCCATCCTGTCCCATCCTCCTTCCTCTGCTGCCATTCCCCTTCCTCAAACTTCCCACCCCTTCATCCAGGAGACATCAGAGTGAGTTGTCCTCCAAGCGACCATCGAGGGGGACTCTTCTCATCTTTCTTTATCTTTTACCGCTTTCTAGTGTAGTTGTAATTTCTTTTTTGATTATCTATAGTAACTTTGGTTAGCTAAATATTGATATTTTGTCTCTCTTTTTTTTTCTCTCTTATTTTGCAAGTAGATTAGCTAGATATTATTGATCTGATCTCTTGCCTTATAAAATACCAAAAAAATATCAAAAGATATTAACAACAAAAACAAATAAAACCGAAAGCATGGATTTCAAAACCAAACGTTCGCCTCCCTATGTTCGACCCGGGACTCACCTCGACTTTGGGTATAAAATTTATGTGGTAGCGATTTTTGTGACTATGATGATGAGTTCTCCTGAAACCCTAATTTTACATCACGAAAACATGCTAATCAGTGATGTCTTCAATACTAATGTGGTCCCTGCCTAAGAGCGGTATGTCTAGAAGGCCCCACTCCTGGTTGTGAATGGATGGAGTAGGTTGCACTGAAGGAGGACAGGTCACTGAGAAATGCCCATACAGCGGGAAAGGAGGTACTGTGCTAGAGGGTCTATTTGGCACCTAAGGCTGCTGTTGTTCTGGTCTACATCATCAGCACAGGCTCCCTAAGCTTTCTCCATCTTGGTCTAAGTAAGCTTATAAAAGATGGAGACTCATAATAAACTGGTTGTGGTTATATCCATTGGGACATTGAAATGTAGGAAGATGTGACAGATGAGTGTCCCAAACTGGAATGAGCTGGTTGGTTGCTTGCTCATCAAATAAAGAATCAAGTGGTTCGAATTGAATCGCTTGTTCTTAAGAAAGGCGTAGAGGGTGGTGAGTATAATACTAGGGTAGTTCTCAAATGAGGTAGACTTAGACATGAAGTTCAACAAATATACTCTATCCAGAAATCGTGGAAGACGGCGAAAATAAGGTGACTGGGCATCATAATGAGTAGGAGTGAGCAAGGTCTCCCAAATAGAATCAGTCTGCATCTGCTGGTGGAGCTTAAGAAAAGTAGGTCCAATAGAAGGACAACCATGAATCTCAGAAATAACATCCGCATTAACCAAAACCTCAATGACATAGACATTTCAGGTAAGCTCAATGTTGAACCCCTCACCTATGTTCTTAAGATTGGTATACAATAGGTGACAAGCCATGGGGTCAACACTGGGTATGCGATTGTTATTGGAACCTGCATAAAAATTTTGCTCAAAAAGGTGAAGAATCTGGTGGTAAGCAAACTTCTTATGGATCCTGAGAAAGACAAACTCAAAGTACGAAAAGTCGACTGGTCTACCAACATGGGGGAAAGCTTGGCGAGAATAGAGAAACACTCATGAGCAGCCTCGATAATGAAAAACCTATCCAATGTGTCATCACGAGAACCCGAGGAGGAGCCACGTGCATGTTTCGGTGCCATGGAGTTACTGAAAAGCAACTTTGGTCAATTAAATAAGAACGATTGGTCGATTGAAAGCAGACAGGACAAGGTTCTGAAAAATTGGATTTTGGTCGATCAACCAAGTAGATTGGTCGACCAAATGTGAATAGAATGCAAAAAATTGAGAGGTCCATGAGTGATAAGGTCACAAATACTATCAAAATGGCATGCAAACATAAGATCAAGTTGTAGCACATCTATACTTAAGAAAGATCCACATGAAAAATATTTAAATTAAGTTTTAGAGGTTACCATGATCAATCAAAATGGTAGATCAAGTAGGATTCGACGTGGTTGTTGGGGGCATGGAGCACTACCAGTGAGGGAGGAGGATGCACAACGAGGACATGCACAAGAAGCTCCTTTGCAGCGTCGATGGCATCGACGGATGGGGAGGGGAGTCAATAGGGAGGTTTCACGACCAAGCATGAATGAGCGTGGAGGTTGGAGATCTCTCTCTTTCTCTCTCTCGTGACGTGCAGTGGTGGTCGGTGGAGCTGAAGGTGTTGGTCGCCACGGTGACAAAGGAGGAGAGTTGTGGTCGACGGTGTTGGTCGATGGATGAAGTGGGGACAAAAAAATATGTGGGGTAGGTGTTTTGGTGGGGTAGATGTTTTGAGTAAAAAAATAGGTAATGTTGTAAAAGGAAGGTATTTTATATAAAGTTGGGTAGGTAAATAAGGTAAAAACATTTTGGGTCGGTAATCATAGAGATTAGGTATGGTTTAGGTGATTAGAAATGACATTAGAGGCATTTAGGATCACAAATGCAGATTTTAAATCCGCCCGGTTTTGGTTGATCAAAACCATGTTTTGGTCGATGAAAAAAGAAACTAATTGATCAACTAAGATATTGGTCGATCAGGGTTCAAAAGTTTAGAGGGAAATTTCCTGCCCAAATAGATTGGTTGATCAAATAATAAAGTTGGTCGATCAAATTTTAAATTTTTGGAGGGAAAATTTTTGGTCGATTAATATGAGAAGATTGATCGATCAAATAGCTTGGTAGATCAATTTGAAATTTTTGATCGATCAAAGGTTGAAAACAATGTAATCAAAATTATCAAATTAGCTCTTTCAACCTAAAATATCCTAGTACATGGTAGATAAGGTTAAATCTATCTTTTGGTAGAGGTTTTGTAAAGATATCAGCTACCTGATCTTCAGTTTTAACAAACTCTAAGTTAATCTCAACCTTTAGGACATAGTCCGTTAGGAAGTGATGGCTAACATCGATGTGTTTAGTCCTAGAATGTTGTATAAGGTTTTTAGATAGATTGATGGCACTAGTCACCACTAGAAAAAGGTGATCTATTGTCGATTAGTTGTTGTCGGTTGTGCAAGCGATGGCAAAATAACTTCTTCAAATAAGTGACGGCAAAGACCACACAAAAAATTGAGTGCCCCCATCTCACCCAAAAAGTAGTATGTAATGAATATTTTCCGTCGCTTATTATAATAAGGGACGGCAAATGTCGACCTAAAATTTTTGCAAAATTTTGGGTGCAAGAATTGAGATTGAATTATACATTTGTCGTCGCTTAGTAATTAAACCGACGGCGAATGTCCGACCTTGTATGCCATCGCAGAGCCCTCTCTTCCCCCACACTGCGTGCAACTCCTCCCTCATTTGCAGAACTCCTCGTCACAGAGCTCCTCGTCGCCGCCCCTCCTCCTCCTCCTTAGGTAACTTCTCCTCCCCATCCTCATATTCCTCCTCCTCGTCAAAAACATCCTCGCTGCCACCCTCCTCCTTGTCGAAAACCTACTCCTCGTCCACACACCCTCCTTTTCGT
Organism: Thalassia testudinum; assembly: GCA_037157565.1. NCBI lineage: Eukaryota > Viridiplantae > Streptophyta > Magnoliopsida > Alismatales > Hydrocharitaceae > Thalassia > Thalassia testudinum. Next base: position 62,997,545 of record JAZHRO010000025.1, on the reverse strand, counting down.
CCTCCCCACAGCCAACCACCTCCTCGTCTTCCTCCTCCTCCTTGGCCCTCTCCTCTTCCTACTCTTCCCCTTCCTCGCCGCCCCCCTCTTCCTCCTCCCCATCCACAACTCCTCCTACTACTTCTCCACCTCCCGTATCAGCCCCCCTCCTCCTAGAACTCCTTCTCCCCTTCCTCATTTCCTCCTCCTCCCCCTCCAGTGGTCCCCTCCTCCTCCTCAACCTCTTCATCTCCTCTTGCCTTCCCCTTCCTCCTCCCCCCTATCCTCATATCCTCCTCCCCCTCCTCATCTCCCTCATTCATCAATTCACTTGTTTTGTTAACACCTTTTCTTAACTATAGATATGCTCACTTGTTTCTTTGCAAAGATATACCAGAGCACTCTCAACATTCCAACGATCTGCTCTTGTTGAGATATCAAGGCAAAAGCCTCGAGAGAATGAGGGCTCTCAGCGATGTATGTTTTGCATTACAATAAACCTATATAGGAGTTTGAACCAAATTGCTTTAAATTTTTCTTACTTTTAGTTTAAATGGTTGTTGATCCCAAGCCCTAAAAAATAGTAATTATGACTCTGAACCAATGTTGTGTGCCTATGGAATTACAATTAGCAGTCAATTCACTCCATTGAGTCTCGTGTGCTGCAGCCTCCAAAGGTTAACTTTAGTTTTCTCTGCATATATGGTTATATTCTTTCAATCACAGTCTATAACTTTGACATTTATCCTAAGTGTTATGGTATTTCTTCAATTTTTCAGTAGTTGAAATTGGGAAATGGAGAAGATATGTTTCAACGTAATGGTAGATGGAACTTAATCAATAAGGTAAGTTTCGTGGTTTGACATGCTATTCTTTAAACTATTTTAGTTTAACATGCTATTCTTTAAAATATTTTAAAGTCCTATTCTATTGCAGAAATTATATGATATGCATAGGTGTAACGAGCGCGTACCCCAGACGTCTTTTAAGACGTCTGGGAGGTGGCCCAGACGTCTGTCAAGACGTCTGGGATCACATCCAGACGTCTGACCAGACGTCCGGGATAGTTTACAGACGTCTGACGAACAGTTATACTCGCACGGGATATTCGTCTGCGCGCCTGTGCGCGCAGACCTGCGATCCGCATCTTCTCTGCGGCTGCAGGCGACTGCGGCCGTCTCTCTCCTCCTCTCCACGCGGCGTTAAAAGGGGGAGGGGGCGCGCCTCCCCTCCCGTCTCCACCATCTTCCTCCTCTCCTGCTGCGGGCGGAGCGAGCGGACGCAAGGGCGCAGCGGCAGCGGCGCAGCAGAAGGCGCGGAGGAGCTGCGGCGTGCGAGGGCGGGGCTCTGCCGTGAGGGCGAGCTCGCCGGGAACGGCTTGGCCGGCCGGCGGAGGGCGCAGGGGGCGCAGAGCGTCGCGAAGAGGGACCTGCTGCGGGCGGAGCAGCGGACGCGCGAGGTGCGACGCGGGCGGCGTCGCGAGCGGAGGCCGAGCGAGGTTCTGATTCTGGAAAAATCTCCAGAATCAGACGTCTGGACTGATATCCAGACGGCAAGGTCGACGTCTGTGTGATCATACAGACGTCTGAAAGGTGAGTTCCGCTTTCTCCTTCTTCTTTTGTCGACTGACCGTACTGAAGGAGGAGGGTTGGCTGTGCGCAGGTGTTCGGATTCGTCATCCTTTGCGAATCCGACGTCTGGAAGTTGTACCAGACGGCGGGAGTGACCTCCAGACGTCCGGAGAGACCATCGGACGTCTGGGATCTAGGAGAGACGTCGCCACAGACTTCTGGACGTCCGGGGAACCAAGCCGAACAGGTAATTCTCTGATCCACCGTTTAAGACGTCTGGAAGGAGTTCCAGACGTCTGATTTTGCACAGTATTGTCTTTCTCGACCCGTTTAGGGCCCGTTTGGGCTCCGTTTTCCGCGAATCGAGTTGCGTTCGTTTTAGAAATTATTCCTCTACCCGCCTACAGTAGCTATACACTATTTTGAGACACTCCTTGTGTTTGATCCTCGTGATAGGACCTCGTTCGGTTGCCGTCTTGAGAGTCGCGGAGGCGCGCGGGATTCCCGACCACGCCCCCATTACTTCCGTTGTACCTGGTAGAGTGGTTTTAAGCATTAATAAAATCTGTTAAAGTATGGAACCATAACTAGAACCTAGGGCATTGCATGAACCCTAGGAATGAGAAATGTATGGAATGATAGCTCCTAGGTGTTGCATGAATCCTAGGGCCGGAAAACTAGATTGTATGATAGATCCTAGGATATGGCATGAATCCTAGGATGGAAAAACTAGTGGAATGTATATTACTGCAGTCTTGGAAAAATGGAAAGGAATATATAAGCTGCCTGTGAAATTAATTAACAGCTGCCTGTTATGAACAAGGAAACATGTTGAGATCATGGAATGTGAGAACGTGAATCTGGAAAGTGAAACATATGATGTTCTGAGATAAAGAGCTGGAACCCTACGGGGAATTAGGAGTGGAACTCCTGGAAAGAAAAGGAATGGAACTGAGATGTAGTTGTACTGTCTCTTGGGTATGCAGTACCAAGGGAAGTACCTGTACCTGTTTTAGTGCAGAGTGGGGCCAGCCGCCCCAGGGACCCGGGGTTAGGCTTGGCCGCTCTGTACCGACTTGTTGGCCCTCGTGTACGTAGTACCGAGGAGAGCTAGTAGTGTTAGGAGAGTACTAGCTACCCCATGGGCCCCGGGGTTCTGCTAGCCTCCTTCACCGACTTATTAGGCCCACTAGGGCAAACCAGGGTAGTCAGGCGAGGGTGCGCGGACTGTGGAGGGGCAAGGCCCCGGTTTGGTTACTGTGGAGGGGTTGGACCCCTGTTACTGAGAGGGCTCTGCCCTGGTTCCGTGCTGTGCTTTGGGCGCACCCGTTAACGGAAACGACTGACCGCGTGCCAGTACGGGCTAGCTACCTGTGCGTTTATCGCGCGTGCCGTAGTCACCGTTACGTCTGTCAGTGACCTTGGGGTGGTTGACTGAGGGTAGGATCACCACGGGGGACTCTCCCGGCCAGGAGAGCACCACGTGCTACTTCTACTGTTGGAAAAGACTGCAATCAAGATCGTCCCACGAGGACATTCGAGATCAAGTAAAGGATCTGAGAAGTAAATGAAATAGTGAGAAAAATTGAAAGATGTAAATAAAGGAAGTAATAGAACATAACAGCTACTGTACACTCTACTGTTGCCTTTAGTTAGTTTGCCACTCTACTCAGCGTTTTGCTGACGTGTTACACTCGTTACCTTTTTCAGGACCAGGTGTTGAGCAGCCAGGGTCGGCGGCTGCAGAGGACGCTGGGCCGAGTAGGGTCCAGTAGAGTTGCCACAGCTTTGTACCTTCTTTTGTTTCTGTTCTAGTGAGTAGTTTTGTTTCCGCTGTACCTTCTTTACCTGCAGTTTTTGTTATATGATAAATGTTGTTTTACTGTTGTGGTGGTGCCTACTGTAGTAGTTTCTTTCCTTACTGCTGTACTTTTTACTGTTAGTTATATTCATGCTGAATGTGGTTTATTTTACTGTCTTTTGGTTACTTCCTCGTTGGACGACTGGGTCTTGGGATTAGTCGAGTCGGTCCGGTTCTCGTGTCTCGTAGGGACTCGGGAATCGGGTCGTTACAATAGGTTGTGATATGCACATAAGAGATCCTATACTATTACACACCATCTCCTAGTATGCTGTAGTGGGAAGAGAGTGTATTCCTAGGAAGTATAAGTTTTAATTAGTTGGGGAAAATGGTGCTTTGGTTTGTGTTTTGTTCCGTGACATTTTGGTTTTTGCATGAATGGGGTGGGGATTTGGGTTCCCATGGGAATGTCTTGTGATTTCATCTGCTTGTGTTTTGGTTTGTGGATTTGTTGGTTCCCCACATTTCTGGAAAAACACTATCTTTTCCTTATTGTTGGGAATGTATTGGTCAATTTCTTCTATGTAATGTCATGTTTCGATAATTTGGAAATGAAACGTAAGCTAATTTTGTGATTTTTCCTTCCTTTTCGGAACTCGGTATAATTTTGTTTCCCTTATCCTACTAACACGACTATAAAAATCTGATTTTTTGTTGGATGCTTTTAGAACTCAAAAACCATTGTTGCTTGGGGAGGTGTTGGGCTATTTTTCCTGAATTCCAATTCCATCAAGGAAATTCTCAATTGTGAAAATAATGTGTTTTTCCATGGGAGCACGAGCACCTTTACTGATTTCTTGTGAAATCAGATGTACGCTAGCTAATTTCCTGCTAAAGTGTCTGTTTCCATTGATCTTTTTTTTTTTTTGGGTGTTATGAAGTTCGTAGATGTATGACGTAGGGGGTTTTGGGTCTTAAAAGGGGTCATTGACTACTTTGGTTTGTTTCTTAGTTGAACTTCATGCTCATTTCAGTAAAGAATACATGCACAAGTTCTATCTATGTCTCTGTTTTTCTTGAAGATTATATAAGTACTTAGATGTTCACCATTCAAATAAATTCTTATGTGAAAACATGCATTCTAGATGCTAGAAGCTGCATTCGTCTATGGATCTTGTTTTTTACCCCAGTGAAATTCTTATCTACGTGTATTCATAGGATATTTTTTTGTGACTTTTTTGCTATTATATAGGATGCTTTCAAATTAAGAGTCAGCATGGCGATCTAGGAGATGGAAATAAGCACATCTAGGTGATCTTGAAGCTCAGGTTTGGACTCATCATCTTTATCTTGTAATTTGGTTGTCTACTAATAGCTAACTTTGCTGACTTTCATCTATTTATCCAATGAAGGTTTCATAGCTGAGAGTTGAAAATTCAACTTTGCTGAAGTGTCTCATAGAAATAAACCAAAAATTCAATGAAGCTACTATCAAGAGTAGGATTTTGAAAGTACATGTAGAAACAATAAGAGCGAAGGTGCCCATCAACCATGTTATATGGTTTCTGACCCTTTTGTTTTTTCAATTTTTCTTTTGTTAAGTTGTTGGCAGGTAGATTATGCAGGCTTAGGCATTTTGTATATTTTTCCAATTTAGTCTTATGAATCCCCAAGCAAAATTGTTAGGCTTCCACCTATTCTTGGGATCTTATGTAATTTCCTAATTTCCCTTAACATTGCATGACTCCTATGAGTACTCCGTTGTTGGAGGTGAGTGCATGAACTGTGGAGGATCAGTTCATTACCTGAACCCAATTATTACATTGCTCCAGTTTTAGTTTGTCCTTGTGTTTGATTTGGGACCATCCTCTTAGCTCTTCTTTGTTTAATTCATGTTCCTCAGAGATTGATTTTCTTTTTCTTTTTAAATTATTACATATGTCATTAAAACTTTTATGTTTAATTTTACATCTTGCAAGTAAAATAAATTGTCTTTTACTTGATTTCTATCGTCTTGCAACTACCACACAATCATTAGTTATATCTCTTTTACTTGATTATCTCTAGTGTCTTTCAGTGTGTAATGTCCATCTCAATTTCCTGCAATCTTCTTTATTCATCTCTCCATGCTGATTATAAGATATTCCTTCTTTTCCTTAGGTTAGAGCTAGAATCATAGTTTGAATATGCTGCTAGGGCCTATTTTTTATATCCATATTATTGTAAAATGTTCTCTTATCATACTCGAGTTCATTTTCTTATCTTTGGGAAGTTTTCAGAACTTGAAATTTTGGCCTGATTGATGCTGAAAATGAAACTGTAGTGTATTCACTTAGGATAAGTGATTGGTTTCATGATTGGACTCATGAAACCAATCCAGGTTGACCCATACACCCAGAGTGCCCTGAGCCTTTCTGATTCCTAGTTTCTATTCAACAAATGAGGTTTAAAGGGGAGCAACACATACTACAATTAATTCACAGAATGTCCTCACTAGATCCTTGGCTTTTCGTATCCTTGTTTGTGACTATCTATGTTGCCTGAGCTTCTTCCTATCATATGCACAAGTAGAGGAATTTGACCCATGTGTAAGGACTCATTCCTGGGAAAATTTGGAGTTATGTGCTCCCATTAATGTCCCTACTTGAACTTGTACTGGTAAGATATATTACCATGAAGTGCCAGCCATTGCTCCTTCCTTTCAACTAAGATAACCATGGGATTGCTTTCATTTATGGCTTGGTGATTTACTCCATAGGTATACAGTGGGTGTTTCAGAATTTTTAAAAAAAGTAATCCTACCTTTGCCGTTGATTTTTACAATAACTGACAACGTTAAAAGGTACTATTTTTAACAAAGGTAACTGTTTTGCTTGCTTATTACTGAAAGTGATGGCAACAATATTTTTGTCATCGATTTTTAAAATAATCAACGACAAAATAGGTAAGTTTTTTTAACAAATGAAAGGTTTTTGTCATCACTTATTTCAAAAAGTGACGAAAAAACTATTTTTACCATCTCTTGTATAAGCGACGACTTTTTATTTTAAATGACTGCAAAACTCAAAAAATGGTGCGTTAACATGAAAAAAAGTAACGTAAAAATACCGTCGCTTTTTGAACAAGTGGTGGAAAATCCAATTGCCATCGATTATAAACGATGACAAAAGATGCAATCCATCCACTAAGCGAATGATATTTCGACGTCCGATGTTCCTTGTAATCGATGAAAAAAAGAAACAGCGATGTTGTTTACGCTGTCGCTTTTTGGCATTGGTTAAAAGAGCTTTGCCATCGATTTTCAACCGACGACAAAAGTAGAAATTGTTGTAGTGAGTGTCATCACAAAGTATTTTGCTATTTTTATGGGAAAGGCCAAAATCTTCTAATGTTTGTTTTATCCACAGTAGTTGTGAACAAGCTAAAGATGCAGCTACATATTTGATAAATGCTAGTTTATCATCATCCTTAGCTTCTATTCACATCTAGTTCCTAAGATTTTATCAACTGCATTGCATTTATCATGCATGTGCATTTAGGGTTTAGAGCATAGATTAGCAATCATTTGACATTATCTCATGTAGTTTCCATTTGATTGCAAGGGATGAATACATTGGAAATCAAAGAAACCTTGGCAATATGGAAGGCACTTGGAACATTTGTGAAGATAGAAGCTCCAGTAGTTGGATCGGAGCTCAACTTAGCTGGATCCAACTCAAATCCAACTCCTACCATACTCCCTTTCCAACCATTGGTGACAAAAATACACTCCTTGGCACACTTTCAAATGGCACCAAGGGAGCTTCCTAACCGTCCTCCTTGGCACCCTATCACATGGTACCAAGGAAGCTTCCTAACCATCCTCCTTAGCACCCTTTCACATGATGACAAGGAAGCTTCCTAACCACCATCCAAGACACCCTCCTTGGCACCCTTTCATATGGTGCCAAGGAAGCTTCCTAACCACCATCCATACTAGCCTATAAAAAGACCTCCCATACTACCATTCAAACCATCCTTTGCAAGCAACAATTCTTCCTATCGAACACCTATATCCACCATACATCCCATGCCCAAGAAAAGAGGAGAGAAGAAGATTAAGGGAGTAACCTACCCGCTCCCTTGGTGCCTTCTTTCTCTTCTCTCTCCTTCCTTGTGCCACATCAAAGAGCAAGCTCTTCACTGAGGAGGGCCAGGCAGGAGGAAGGAAGGGTGGAGGACGTCCACCTTTGATAGGAGCAACTCAAGGATCTAGAAGGAAGTCTTCTTCAAGTCTGAGAGCCACCATTCTTGAAGCGAAGGCTGCCTCAGCTACTTGGGAGAACTTTCTATCTTATATTTTGTTGCATTTTAATTCCTGTTAAGCATTCATCTACCTAGGGATTAACTAAGTGAAACCTCTGCTTAGTTGAGCTCCCTTGGTACATTGTAAACATTTCTTCTTAATTGCAAAGTGCCTTTCTTCATTCTTGAATTTTCAATTTCAAGTAGCAACTTTATTTATTTTAGTGCATCACATCTCTCTTCCAATTACCCTAGGCGCACTTGCGTTGGGTGAGCTTAGAAGAGAAGACTTTCTTCTCACTTAGGTTCTAGTTGTTAGGCATGTTTCTTTAGCATAGTTCTATCTTCACATTCGTATCCCACTTATTTCCAAACATAAAAATTTACAAAAATCAAAATGTAAAAAGAGAAGTGTTGATTTGAGAGACAAGAGAGAGAATCACTTATTTGACTAAAAAATTGGCCTCCTTAGATGACCCTAGATACCACCACTATCTTAGAATATAAATTTAAAAGCTGATCGATTTTGCACGTTGTAACAATATTGAAACCCTCATTTATAAAATCATGCAAATCTTACATCACTTTTTGGCGCCGTTACCATGGAGTCACGACTTAGTCACACATTTAATCTCTCTCTTACTTTATTAGGCCTTTACAAAATTTTGTTTGTTTTGATTCAGGGTGCGAATCAGGAGCGGGAGCAGGATTCAGATTTGCTTGGAGTGGGAAACTTCAAGCAAACATGTCTTGTTGCGTACTTCAGGTTAGTACCCCTAGCCATCTCTTGTATCATCATCAAAATCTCATAAAAAAATATTTAAATTTTGAAAAAAATCAAAAAGAAGGAAAATTAAAGGTGGTGGAACCCTAAAATTTATTTTGTTGCATGTTTGCTTCATTTTTCCACCACCTTTGCCTTATTGGTGTCTGATTTTTGAAAATCTAGACTTCTATCATGATAATAAACAATTAGGTTCGAGCACCTAGGAGCTTCCTAAATTCACCATTTGTCACCTATGGAATCCCATGAGTTAGAAACCTTGAGTCTAATTTTTAGGAAATTTTTTTGAATAGAAAAAATTAAAAAATTCACAGACTGAACAAGGGCCAGACCTTATTTTCAATACTATTTTCTTACAATCGGTGAATTTTATAAATTTTTCTGCTCGTTAGATTTGTTTAAAATTTATATTTCTCAAAACCTTGAGAAATTATCTACATCATATAAAATTCTCAAAAATTTTTAAGATAATTTGAGGTTTCTAAAGAATCAATTCCCCAAATCTATCAATTCTGACTCTTGACACTAGTAAGAAGAAAAATTTAAGAAAAATATCAAACAATTTTCTAAAATCATAGAAAAATAATTTTTGGATTCCTTGTTTGATTTTACATTACTTGGTGGTGTTGTTTTCTTGTTTGGATCACCACTCTTAAAGAATTTGAAAAGAGATTCATTTTTTTTTAGGAGCTACATACATAGGATTTCAACATTAGGGTTTTAATCCCCCTTAGTCACATCAACTCTAAAGGAATTGAACTCCACAAACTATAACTTGATTGTTATTATTTGTCAAACTTCAAAATCTTGTTTGAAATTTTAACAAGTGAGAATCCTAAAAGATAAATTCTTGATTAAAACCCTAAAACACTTGAACAATAAATCCTTATTTGCAAACCTCCTTTGAATTGGCTTCAGCATCACTTCTCGCCTAATTCTCACGCACACAAAAATTGAAATAATCGGGCGTTAACCCAATTAACGCCTATCACATTTCTTGTGCACTTTAGACTCCTAGACCTAATTAAAATCTATAGAAATTTGTCCCCTAAGGTTTCATCAACTTAGGCTTGCTACCTAGGTCTTAAGATTTCCTTGGTTTCAATTCCTTCATCCATATTTGGTGCTAGACTGAGGGGTTGTGTCAAACAACCAGGCGTGAGTTTATACAAGTCCATAGTGATTTTCCTAGGACATGCTTAGACCCAACCCTCCCCTTATTCATTCTAGCCAGATTTGTTGAGGGAATGGTTATCAGCTACTGATTTCTTATTTCTTAGGTAGAGCAAGTCTTAGGTACTTTTTAGGGAGTCACCCTTAAGTTAGGTCTAGAATTTTGCTTGCTTGGTTGCACACTTATTCTTCTCATCTTTCCTTCCTCTCCTCCCCGTTCTTCCATTGCATGCACGGTTGGCAGCCCCAAAATCAACACTTAGAGGGACCTCTTAATTCGACCCCCCCACACAAAAATACTTTCTTCCTCTCATTTTCATCCTTCAGAAATGGAAAAACCCCAAATAGGTCCTACGTTGCTTCCACCTCTCACCAACAAAACACTTCTAATCCCACCTCTAATCCTATTTCTAACCCTTCCACCCAAAATCCACTATCTAACTTGTTTTTTGACTTACGCATCCCCAACCTGCCCATCGTAGAACTACTTGAGATGCCACAAGGACAAAATCAAGGCCCCTCACCCAATCCCCTGTACATGATGGGTGAGCAATTGGCTCAACTACAAGCAAACCAATAAAAGTTTGCTAGGACTGTAACGAACCTAGCCAACCAAGGGCAAAACCCGCCACCTCGTCAGCAGCCTTTTGTTCCTCTAAAGGGTTTTTGCGATCCCTCTAATTATGAGGACAGACCAGGGGTGGTCATACCAGAAGGGGACTTTGAGATTAATCTTTCTATTCTAACCTTAATCAAGCACTTCCATGGCCTTCCTCAGAAAGACCTGTTTAGCAACCTTGAGGAACTTACTCTCCTCGCACAGATGACCCGTTCTCACAATGTGCAAGAGGATTTATGGCTGATGCGGTTATTCCTACTTTCCCTTAAGGACAAGGCTACATACTGGTTCAAAACCATTGGCAAACCCATTACCACTTGGCCTTAGCTTAAAACTGCTTTCCTAAAGAAATTCTTCTCCTTTGGTCGTACGATTTCACTACACTGATCAATTACGACCTTCTAACAAAAACCTGGTGAGACCTTACATGATGCTTGGGAGTGATTCCAAGATCTTTTAAGAAGTTGCACAAACCACAAGGTTTAGATCTCCTACCATGGATTAGAAGATCAACTTTGATATTTTGTTGATGCCTCGTGTGGCGGTAGCTTCTTGAATAAAGATGTTGAGAGTGCCTATGATCTTTTTCAAGAAATGAATGAACACTCATTTAACCATGCATCCATGAACACCTTTGGTAGGACTACCAACTTATAGTTCGGTGTTCATGAGATAGGCACTCAATCAATCCCCGCTACCCAAGATGACCTTCAAATGATTTCCTATAGACTTGACCAGATGTAATTAAATCAAAAGAAAATCGAGGAAAGACTTACTATACCCACCCAAATTCCACATCCGCCCCAACCTAACATTCTTAAGAGAGAGAATTCGCATAATCTCAATACTGTCCCTACTGAGTATAATCAATTTTTTAAGGCTTTATATGGTTCCCAGGGAACTTGCAGTTATCCAAATCCTAACCCCACTGAGAATATTTTCATCCTCTAGGAGTAATTTAGAACTCCCACCATCTCCAATTGGAGGAATTACCCGACTCACTCCTGGCCCAATCAGGTGCCCTCTAAGAAACAAAACCAATTTGGAGGGTATGGGCAGAACCAGACTTTTTATCAACTTGGGCCATCCCTAGGAGACATCAATGCCCAGGTTATGAAAACCCTACAAGGAATGCAAAATCAGATGTCAAAGGTAACCCGTGTTGTTACAAATCTCCATAATCAGATTGGGGTTACTTCGACCTAAAGACCTACAAGACATCTACCTTCCCAACCCATGCCCAACACTATCAATCAAAGGAACCACTACCAGGGTGGGTACCCAAACCAAAACCATACTAATCAGCCTCCAATCAACCTAGCATCATAGCACTCCCAGGTTTCCTACAACATCAGGCTCCCCAACCCCCTCCCAGGAACAACCAAACTGCCAATGAAGTTACTTTGAGGAATGGGAAAACAATTATCGATCCTGGGCCTTACACCAACCTAATGAAACCTACACTACCCTAGTGCAAGTCCACTCTCCTAACACTATCACTCAGGGAGAAAAAGAAATTGATTACAACAGCATGACTCTTGTCCCTTTTCCCCAAGCTCTACACTCCACCAATAGAAGAAAAAAATCTAAGCCCACAAATGAGGAACTCATGGAATTATTTAGGAAAGTTCAGATCAGCATCCCTCTCCTAAATGCAATCAAATATATCCCTACCTATGCTAAGTTTTTTAAGGATCTTTGTACTCCAAAAAGACAATAAAAACCTAGGAAGAGTGCATCTTTCGAAGACAGTAAGCTCTGTCATATAGAGCAAGCTACCTCCTAAGATGAAAGACCTAGGTGCTCCTTTGATTTATGTGATTATTGATGATACTACATTTAACTGTGTCCTTCTCGATATCGGTGCCTCAGTCAATATCATCCCAACAGTTCTATTCGAGGAATTTAAGATCGGTGATCTCAAGCCTGTCGAGGTTACCTCGAGGGATTGTCGAGGATGTCCTTGTCAAGGTTCAGAATTGTGTCTTCCCTATAGATTTTCTGGTCCTTGACGTTGAGATACCCAAATCTCTAATCAATTCCCCTATAATTATTGGACGACCCTTTTTGGCCACTGTGAAAGCAAATATAAATTGTCATATGGGTAAATTGGATATCACTTGCGTGAGCCAAACAATTATTTTAGATATTTTCAAATGCTCTAGGAAATTCCATGATGATGATCACTGACGTGCGCGGAATGCGTTGGTTTAATTATGTCATTGTAGCATGCATTCACGATTTTGGTTTTAATTTAAGATGTGGATTTGGTGAGTCTAAGTGTCCAACACGAGGAGGCATGAAATCGGATTAGTTTATTACTTTAGTTGTCACAGAAATGTTTGGTTTGCTTGCTTGCAAGAAAATGAGAGAGAGAGAGAGAGAGAAAGTAGAGTTAGAGCTCGTGTTTGAAACATGACAATCATTCTAAGAGGATGTGAGCAACGATGTATGAATCAACATCAACATATAGCATGCAATTAGAGTTTGTTTACAACTATAACAATAAATGAAAGCTTAAACAAGTGTAACATAAAACTAAAGTAAAGAGAGTGCGAGGAGGAGGCAAGGCGGCCACGGTGGTGGAGGGGTCTCTGTCGGTAGCTTGACAACTCCGGGGTGGGTATGGGGTGTTGGTGGAGCTAGGAGAGGGCTAGTGTTGCATGGAGACTGTGTGTGAATTGAATGCCCTTGAATGGCATGGTTGAGGAGGTTTATATAGAGAAGGGGTTTCCAAACTAAGGATTTTAGCGACATCTGGGACGTCGCTAAACCCATTCCATAAGTGTCGGTGAAGCCCCTCGCTCTCCGATCCTTAGGCGCGCGCATGTTTTCTACCTTCAATCAGTGCCCGCGCATCCTTGGCTGTTGGATCCGAGGCGCGAATCACCATTGGATGGCTGAGGGTGCGCCACCTCGTCCAAGGCACCCGCAAGTGTGTGTGCCTTCACGTGATGGGCACGCGTCAATTGTTTGATCGTGCTTCAACGACCATGATCGCACAAGATCAGGCACTTGGATTGCACCTTGCCCGTGTCATTGCACGCGTCAGTCCTTGGGCATGGTTGATTGCGCCATGTGCCTCTCATCTCCGTCGTCTGTGCATGCATCAACGGCTGAATTTTGATCATGTACGCGGATGCGGCCGATGCGTCTCAAACGTGCATCCCCGACGAGCATAAAGGGGCGCTAACCGTTGTGGTGCGCTCACGCTTTGTGACGGTTATGCGCGAACACTCAGCCGTCCGATGGACGATCGGACGACCGAGATGCATCTTGGTGCGATGGAGAGGCAAAGGTGTTTGGGCGCAGCCGAAGTCGATCGTTGGATGGAGATCCAACGGTCAGAATTTGAAGTTCCTTTGGCGTGATGGAGGGCACGGTGCTGGCAAGGCTAGTGGGTCCTCAGCCGTTCAATCCTTGGATTGGATGGCTTAGAGCACTCTGCGTGATGAGTGTGGCTGTAGCATGGGTGAGGGTGCGGCGGATGGAACCACGTGACCACTTATTGGCCATTGATCTGATGATCAACGGTCAGAACTTTTTAGGCTGGTCAAGGGAGCTCCGGATGTCAAATTTAAGTGATTTCAAGTCCGTTGCACTCCATTCGTCGATTTGAATCCATTCGTGTAGTCCGATTTCTCATCTGAGGCCTGTTTCAACATAAACTTATACAAATGGCCATTAAACATTGATTTATAGGCAATCTTAATTCGCAATACATGTAGTTCTCCCATGCCCATCATGGTATGCTATTAGTGCACATGTATCCTCAACTAACCCTAGTTGATGGAATTATCATCATTGGGTGTAGAGTTATCATAGCCCCATGCTCACCCCTTGCTAGTCCCTAGCAAGTTTTATCCCAGCTGTTATTTTCAATCGGAATTAGGAATTGATTACTTAGACATTTGTTGCTTGTCAATGGGAGGAAACATATACTAAGAGCTTAATCCATAGAGACTAAACAGCGCCCGTGTGTTTGCCAAAATGCAAACCGCCCAATTTTTCGCTTTAAAGCATATATACAGGTACATCTATTTTTTTTTCTTTTTCATCTTTTCTCATTTTTTGGTTTTTTGGGGTTGAGAGTGTGTAGGTAACTTTTTAAAGCTACCCAACCCACCCATAACTCGAAAAAGACTCTAAGTGCTAAGCATCTTGGTGTGAAGATTGTGATAGATTCACTCAACAGTAATTAAAACAGACTTCAGGTTTCTACGCCCCTGGGTGACTAGAAAAGAAAATGCTTGCCCAAAGGTGTATCTGTTCGATCGGTAGCTTTCTCCCTACTTTTATTTTGTGTGGGGTCAACATAAGGGTGTTTCTAGTGTATATCTCCCCGGATTGCTCTACTTCCCCGCTTCTTCCTTAAGTGTTTTGGCTTTTTCGTGCATTTAGTGAGCTGGGTTCTGGACAATCGGCCAATGGGCTGTTACCCATGACTACTTGCTATCCATACTCGTGTGGTGAAGTGTGGCTTTTTTATCTTTTTCTATTTCTCCCTTTTTTTTGTTTCAGTAGGTGGCTTCCCTAATCTAAGATTTACCTAGAGGCAATAAAAGAGAATGGTCCTGTGGCTGGGTTCTGGACAACCGACCAATGGGTTGTTACCCACGACAACTTGCCAGCCATACCACCATAGAAGGTTTATTAACTACCCAATTTCTGTTAGAATCTCCGATGAGTGAGTCAGTGCAAAAATGTGTGCAGATGCTTAGACTAAAAGTCCTCCGAGTCAGAGGGTGGGTTGATAAGTCGTATACTTATCGCTCTTCTTTATTGATCAGATTAATGTAAATTAAGGTTGCAAGGATTCGGGGCTAAATCCACATTTTAGTGGACACCAGGGCTAATTAAGCCTGAAGGCTTGAAAAGTCTAAGGGTTCAAGTTCTTCTCATATTATTTCCCATGGTTGACAAGCTCCTAATGCCAAAGTTTTCCTTTCTAATTTTTTTTATATGTAATTCAGGCTGATAATATAAACTCAGAGAATGCGAATTACCACCCCCCAATGCTTAAGTCGAACAATGTCCTCATTAGCAAATAAATGTATGCAAGGGGGTACTGAAAGAAATCACCTGAGTGCCACAGTGTACCTGATTAGTCTGAATCTTCTAGGTTTCCTCACAAGAAGCGCTGAGTTTATTGCCTCTAGCTGGGCGAAGCTCCGTGTCAACCATCAATGAAGGTGACTACTTCCTTTGGGGGAACCTGGGCAAGATAATGTTTTCATCACTGGCCATTTACTACGAAGGATTACCTAGTGCTAGGATCTGCAATTTCAACTGCCCCATTGGGATATGGTCTGACCACCTGATATGGTCATGTCCACTTTGATCTCAGCTTCTTGGGGAAAAGTTTAAGTCTTGCATCAAAAAGCCAGACTTGCTGATTGGGATCGAAAGTTTTCTTATGAATGTATCTGTCGTGGACGATTTTCATCTTTTCTTTATAAAGTTGATTGTTCTCATAAGCATCCTGATGGATTTCCTCGAGCTTGGAGAGTTAGAGTGTCCATTGAGCTTCGACCAACTGGGAATCCATATTGCATTGCTTAACAGCCCAGTATGCCCGGTGTTCCAACTCAACCGGAAGGTGGCAAGCCTTGGCAAAGACCAACTGATAAGGTGACATGCCTATTGGGGTCTTAAAAGTGGTCCTGTATGCCCAAAGGGCTTCATCCAATCGTGTGGACCAATCCTTCTGGTCAAGTCTCACTGTCTTTTGCAAAATATTCTTGATCTGCCTATTAGAGACTTCAGTTTGCCCGTTTGTTTACAGGTGATACGGGGTGGCAATGCGGTAAGTAACCTTGTATTTTCTAAGTAAGTCACGAAATTGGGCATGAATAAAGTGACTCCCACCATCACTGATCATGGCTTTCAGTATCCCAAACCGAGAGAAGATGTTTTTCCTAACAAAGTCCATGACAGCCTTATGGTCACATTTTCGGGTGGCTACAGCTTCGATCCATTTTGAGGCATAGTCCATTGAGATTAATATGTACTCGTAGCCATTGGATGGTGTAACGAACGCATGCCCCAAACGTCTTTTAAGACGTCTGGGAGGAGGCCCAGACGTCAGACCAGACGTCTGGGATCACATCCAGACGTCTGATCAGACGTCTGTAAATCCGTTAATTTCGACACGCGCAGGTCATCTGCGCACTTGAGCGCGCAGACTGGATATTCGCTTATTCCCTCTTTCTCTGCGGCTGCAGACGCCTGTCGCATCCTCTCTCTCCTCCTCGCGCGGCCTTAAAAGGCCACGCGCTCCCTCCCATCGTCTCCACCGTCTCCTCCCTCTTCTCCTTCAGCTAGTGAGCGTGAGCACGAGCGCGAGGGCGGCAACGACGAACGCAGTGAGCGCGGGGGAGGTGCGGCGTGCGAGAGTGGAGCTCTGCCGTGAGGGCGAGCTCGCCGGGGCTGCTAGGGCCGTCCGGCGGAGGGCGCGGGGGGGCGCGGAGTGACGCGGAGGGGGGACTGCTGCGGTCTGAGCAGCAGGCGCGCGAGGTGCGACGCGGGCGGCGTCGTGAGCGGAGGCCGAGTGGTGGCCTGATTCTGGAAGAATTTCCAGAATCAGACGTCTGGGTTGATAGTCAGACGGCGAGGGCGACGTCTGGAAGACCTTCCAGACGTCTGAAAGGTGAGTTTTTCCATCTTCTTCTTCCTTCCTGTCGACTGACCGTACTGAGGGAGGGAGATGGGTGTGCGCAGGCTCGGTGATTCGCCATCCAATGCGAATCAGACGTTTGGCTGTTGTACCAGACGGCGGGAGCGACCTCCAGATGTCCGGGGTGACCATCGGACGTCTGGGAGCTAGGCCAGACGCCCCTCAAACTTCTGGACGTCTGGGATACCACACTGAACAGGTAATTCTCTGATCCACTTTTTAAGACGTCTGGAAGAAGTTCCAGACGTCTGATTTTACACAGTGTCGTCGTTTTCGACCCGTTTAGGGCCCGTTCGGGTTCCGTTTTCCGCGATTCGAGTTGCGTTCTTTTCAGAATTAATCCCTCTACCCGTCTACAGTAGCTATACACTGTTTTGAGACACTCCTTGTGTTTGATCCTTGTGATAGGACCTCCTTCAGTTGCAGTCTTGGGAGTCGCGGAGGCACGCGGGATTCCCGATCACGCCCCCATTACTCCGGTTGTACCTGGTAGAGTGGTTTTAAGTTATTAATGAAATCTGTTAAAGTATGGAACCATAATTAGAACCTAGGACGTTGCATGAATCCTAGGAATGAGAAATATATGATAGCTCCTAGGTGTTGCATGAATCCTAGGGCTGGAAAACTAGATTGTATGATAGATCCTAGGATATGGCATGAATCCTAGGATGGGAAAAACTAGTGGAATGTATAATACTGCAGTCTTGGAAAATGGAAAGAGATATAAAGCTGCCTGTAATTTGAATTAACAGCTACCTGTTGTGAATAAATAACGTGGTTGAGAACAGGGATTGTAAGAATGTGAAACTGGAAAGTGAAACCTGGATGTTTGACTAAAAAGGATGGAACCCTACGGGGAAGTAGGAGTAGAACTCCTGGAAAGTGAATGGAATAGTATTGGGGAAGTGAGCTGGCCCTTGAGTACGGAGTACCAAGGAGAGCGACTGTCCCCCCTGTTTAGTGCAGAGCGGAGCCAGCCGCCCCAGGGACCCGGGGTTAGGACTGGCCACTCTGTACTGACTTGCTGGCCCTCGCGTACGTAGTACCGAGGAGAGCTACTAGTGTAGGGAGGTACTAGCTACCCCACGGGCCCCGGGGTTCTGCTAGCCTCCCACACCGACTTGTTAGGCCCGCTGGGGCAAACCAGGGTAGTCAGGCGAGGGTGCGTGGACTGTGGAGGGGCAAGGCCCCGGTTTGGTTACTGTGGAGGGGTTGGACCCCTGTTACTGAGAGGGCTCTGCCCTGGATTGGTTCCGTGCTGTGCTTTGGGCGCACCCATTAACGAAAATGACTGACCGCGTGCCAGTACGGGTTAGCAACCTGTGCGTTTATCGCGCGTGCCGTAGTCACCGTTACGTCTGTCAGTGACCTTGGGGTGGTTGACTGAGGGTAGGATCACCACGGGGGACTCTCCCGGCCAGGAGAGCACCACGTGCTACTTCTACTTTTTGGAAAAGACTGCAATCAAGATCGTTCCCACGAGGAACATTCAAGATCAAGAAAAAGATCTGGGGAATAAATGAAATAGTGAGACAATTGAAAGATGTGAATAAAGAAAGTAATAGAACATAACAGCTATTGTACACTCTACTGTTGTCTTTAGTTTAGTTGCCACTCTACTCAGCGTTTTGCTGACGTGTTACACTCGTTACCTTTTTCAGGACCAGGTGTTGAGCAGCCAGGGCCAGCGGCTGCAGAGGACGCTGGGCCGAGTAGGGTCCAGTAGAGTTACCACTGTCTTTTGTACCTCTTTGTTTCCATTATAGTGAGTAGTTCTTGTTTCCGCTGTACTTTTCTTTACCTGCAGTTCATGTTATATGATAAATGTTGTTCTACTGTTGTAGTTTCTTTCCTTACTGCTGTACTTTCTTACTGTTAGTTATATTCATTCTGAATGTGGTTTATTTTTACTGCTCTTTTGGTTACTTCCTCGTTGGACGACTAGGTCTTGGGATTAGTCGAGTCGGTCCGGTTCTCGTGTCTCGTAGGGACTCGGGAACCGGGTCGTTACAAGATGGTATCAGAGCAAGGTCGTCCCAAGAAGTGAATCAACTGACTGGAAAATAACCAATTCACATGTTTATAGCTAGAGTAGCCACCACAACATATCTCTTGACATGAGCTCTTATAAGTTTCGTTAGGTACCGTCTGTTTTGATGTTTCCATTTTGTTTCGCGTCTCCTTGCAGGAGATGCCTCGTCGCGGGACTGGTCGCGGGCGCGGCTGAGGGCGAGGTCGGCGAGGTGGACGTGCCATTTTTGACGTCTCGGTGGACCAGCCACCACTCCCGGGCATCCAGGCCCAGGACCTCGCCAGACTGATACGAGATATTGTACGAGAGGAGCTCCACCCACCGCCCCGAGCACCTCCTCCTAGGGCTGCAGAGGGGGAGTCCTCTGTGGGACCACGCGACGGACACGACGCTGGACACGAGGGAGGGGATGGGCCGTTGCCGCCCCCACCTTCCTCCGACACTTCTGTACACGAGGCACCTCCGCCTGGAGGTGCACCAGCACCTCCCCTACAGCGCCACTTCGAGCTTTTCGGATAGTTCCGGAAGTTGAAGCCCCCCTCCTTCAAGGGGGATGAGGACCTGACCGAGGCAGAGGACTGGCTTGAGCAGCTGGAGAAGATCTTCGACATCCTTTGCCCCCCGGTGGAGTGCCGCGTGGCCTTTGCCACGTACCAGCTGGAGAGTGCGACACACCGGTTGTGGAGGGCGGTCCGGGGACAGGAGAGGGACAAGCCGACGTGGGACCAGTTCGTCACCCTCTTCTGCGAGCAGTACTTTCCCCAGACGTGGCAGGACCAGAGGAGGCGGGAGTTCCACACTCTCCGCCAAGGGACGATGACTGTGAGCGTGTACCGCACGCGTTTCTTGGAGCTGTCCCGCTTTGCAGCGACAGCGGTAGCCACTGAGGAGGAGCGCCTTTGGAGGTTCACCGAGGGGCTCCGACCTGCGATCCGGGGGTATGTCAAACCCCTGAAGCTGCCTACATTTTCGATTGTGGTAGAGGTAGCTATGACTTACGAGGAGACCAACCCGTCCGCGCGAGACACCGACGGTGGGCGGAAGAGGCCCTTTCAGCCAGACTTCTCACAGGGCCGGCGAGAACGGAGACACGTGGCGTCCGCAGGAGAGCCGTCACGTTGTGCAGGGCCATCAGTGGCCTTTGGGGACCCTCGATAGGGGCCAGTCGCCAGCACCGGACCCCCGCCTAGTCGACAGGAGGGACCCACTGAGGGCGGGAGTCGGGTTCCCCTCTGCTACCAGTGTGGCCAGCTGGGCCACGTCAGGAGGGATTGCCCATCTAGGGCAGGAGGTCAGCAGATACTCCCCGCGTAGAGCATTGGAGGGCACGTAGGAGGCCGCGGTTCCCAGGCGCGAGGAGGAGGACAGCAGTTGCGAGGAGGGTACCGGCCAGCACCTACCCGTCCGACACAGAGTGTGGCTGCTTCGTCCGCACCTAGAGCTGAGGGGCGTATCAACGCCCTAACACACAGGGACACCAGAGCTTCGGGATCGGTGGTAGCAGGTATGGTTTCAGTTTCTGGCAGACTCATTTACACGCTTTTCGATTCCGACGCTACGAACTCGTTTGTCGCAGCCAGTTTCACAGTTAGTTTGGACCAGGATTATACATTGTTAGAGAATCCGTTCGTAATCAGAGGTTCGAATGGTCAGCTGTTTGTAGCTGAGGAGGTGTACACGGATTGCAAGGTCAGCGTCGGAGGACATAGGCTGCCAGCTGACCTGATTATGATCCAGATGGAGGACTTTGGAGTGATTCTGGGGATGGATTGGCTGTCCGCTTAGCACGCCTTGGTGGACTATTTTGAGAGGAAGATTGTCTTCTCCATTCCGGATTTGCCTTCTTTCGAGTTTCACGGACAGCCAGTGGACGGAGGTTTCAGGTGCATTTCGACACTTCGGGCGGCGAGAGTTTTGAGCCAAGGGTGTGAGGGCTTCCTAGCTTGTGTGGTGGCAAAGCGCAACCCTGTGGCATACTTCCAGAGCATCCCGGTGGTCAGAGAGTACCCTGACGTGTTTCCAGACGAGTTACCAGGACTACTGCCCGAGCGTGCGATCGAGTTTGAGATCTCACTAGTACCAGGGACCAGCCCCATCTCCACCACGCCATACGGGATGGCACTGCTTGAGCTGTGAGAGCTCAAGTCTCAGTTGCAGGACCTTTTGGAGAAAGGTTTCGTGAGGCCCAGTGCGTCTCCCTGGGGAGCCCCGGTACTGTTTGTGAAGAAGAAGGATGGGACCCTACGTCTTTGTGTGGACTACTGACAGATGAACAGGGTCACCATCAAGAACAGATATCCGCTGCCGAGGATCGATGATTTGTTTGACTAGTTGCGGGGTGCCACGGTGTTTTCCAAGATAGACTTGAGGTCTGGATACCACCAGTTGAGGATCAGGGAGACCGACGTCTCCAAGACAGCTTTTCGCCAAGACAGCTTTCCGCACCCGGTACTGACACTACGAGTTTTTGGTCATGCCGTTTGGGCTGACCAATGCCCCCGCTGCTTTCATGGACCTGATGAACCGGGTGTTTAGACCGTACTTGGACCAGTTCATGGTGGTTTTCATAGATGATGTACTCATCTATTCTAGAGATCGGACGCAGCACGGATAGCACTTGCGGATGGTTTTGGACACTCTGAGGCGACGCAGGCTGTACGCCAAATACAGCAAGTGCGAGTTCTGGTTGAAGGAGGTGACCTTCCTAGGTCATGTGATCTCTGGAGACGGCCTGGCGGTGGACCCAGCCAAGGTCGAGGCAGTGCTCAGGTGGGAGAGACCGCGTTCAGTCACTGAGATCCGCAGTTTCCTGGGACTAGCTGGCTACTACAGACGGTTCATCAGAGGATTTTCGCAGATTGCGCGTCCTATGACACAGTTGACCCGAAAGGACGTGCCTTTCGTTTGGACAGACGCCTGTGAGGCATGTTTTCTGGAGCTGACGGAGAGGTTGACCTCGGCTCCCGTGCTCACCATCCCTGAGAGTAGTGGCGGGTTCGTTGTGTACATGGATGCCTCCTTGCAGGGGTTAGGAGGTGTGCTCATGCAGAGTGGTCACGTTGTCGCTTACGCTTCGCGGCAACTGAAGCCCCATGAGCATACCTACCCTACCCACGACCTAGAGTTGGCAGCTGTTGTCTTCGCGCTAAAGACCTGGAGGCACTACTTGTACGGTGAGACCTTCGAGATTTTTACAGATCACAAGAGCCTCCGATACCTTTTTGACCAGAAGGAGCTCAACATGAGACAGAGACGTTGGTTGGAGCTCCTGAAGGACTATGACTGCAGCATCTCCTACCACCCGGGAAAGGCCAATGTGGTGGCTGACGCCTTGAGCCGTAAGGCGCCCGCATGCTTGGCCAGTCTATAGTAACAGAGTTGGAGCCTTTTGGAGGAGGTGGGCAGTTGGCGACCTCTAGAGTTACGAGGGTACTGTGGGGCAGTGACGGTGACACGGCAGACTAGGCCAGAGCTGATGGACCGCATCATCACAGGATAGATGGCCGATCCGTACTTGCAGTCTTTGCGCAACAGAGTACTGTCAGGAGATCCAGGTGACTTCTCTTTCACAGACCAGGTGCTACGTTTGAGGGGACGGTTGTGCGTTCCCAGAGACGAGGAGCTGTTGAGAGAGCTCCTGACTGAGGTACACGGTTGCAGATTCACCATACATCCCGGAAACACGAAAATGTACCACGACTTGAGACACGAGTTTTGGTGGAGAGGGATGAAGCGGGATGTGGGTGAGTTCGTGCAATAGTGCTTAGTGTGCCAGCAGGTGAAAGCCGAGCATCAGAGGCCTGTAGGGCTGCTTCAGCCGCTTCCAGTGCCAGAGTGGAAGTGGGAGAGCATCACCATGGACTTGGTGGTGGGCTTACCTGTTACCCAGCGGGGACACGACGCAGTCTGGGTAATAGTGGATAGACTGACGAAGACGGTGCGATTCTTGCCGATCTGAGTCACTTTGGGACCAGCACAGTTGGCAGAGAGGTACATCCGTGATGTGGTACGACTACATGGAGTTCCATGGGAGATCGTATCCGATCGGGATACCCGCTTTATGTCCCAGTTTTGGGTTGAGTTTCAGCAGGCCTTGGGGACGAGGTTGAGGTTTAGCACGGCTTACCACCCCCAGACGGACGGACAGTCTGAGCGCACGATACAGACACTTGAGGACCTTTTGCGTGCCTGTGTACTGGACTGGAGGGGCTCTTGGGAGGAGCACCTGCCCCTGGCAGAGTTTGCATACAACAACAGTTATCACTCGAGCATCGGCATGGCTTCCTATGAGGCTCTGTATGGACGGAAGTGTACGGCACCCTTGAGTTGGGTTGAGGTGGGGACCAAGTGGGAGGTTGGCCCCAAGTTAATCCGGCAGAGTCAGGAGGTAGTTGAGCAGATCCACAGATGACTTCGCACTGTCAGGAGCAGACAGAAGAGCTACGCGGATCAGAGACGCAGAGAGGTGCACTTTGAGGTTGGGGACCACGTCTTCCTTCGTGTTTCGCCCATGAAGGGCTTACAGCGGTTTGGGGTGAGAGGGAAGCTCGCGCCGAGGTTCGTGGGGCCCTTTGAGGTCCTGGAGCAGGTTGGACCCGTTGCTTACAGACTTGCCCTTCCCCCGCAGCTTTTTGGTGTGCACGACGTATTCCACGTGTCCAACCTCAGGAAGTACGTAGCCGATTCCAGTCACGTACTGAGTCACGAGAGCGTCGAGGTGAGCGACGACCTGACCTACCCCGAGCTGCCAGTGCAGATTCTAGACCGAGCCATCCGCAGTTTAAGACGAAAGCAAGTACCCCTGGTAAAGGTTTTGTGGAGGAGCCAGCGGTACGAGGAGGCTACCTGGGAGCCTAAGGCAGCAATGCGGGAGCGGTACCCGGAGCTTTTCGCGGGTACGTCTTTTCGGACCGGCTTCGGTCCTCTTTGAGTTTGTTATGGTTATTTGGGCGTCTTTTCCCGCACCCTAGTTGGCGCAAGTTTCGGGGACGAAACTTCCTTTGAGTTTGTTATATTGTAACGAACGCGTGCCCCAGACGTCTTTTAAGACGTTTGGGAGGAGGCCCAGACGTCGGACCAGACGTCTGGGATCACATCCAGACGTCTGATCAGACGTCTGGGATCGTTTCCAAACGTCTGGAAATCCGTTAATTTCGACACGCGAAGGTCGTCTGCGCGCCTGAGCGTGCAGACTGGATATTCGCTTATTCCCTCTTTCTCTGCGGCTGCAGACGCCTGCCGCGTCCTCTCTCTCCTCCTCGCGCGGCCTTAAAAGGCCATGCGCTCCCTCCCATCATCTCCACCGTCTCCTCCCTCTTCTCCTTCAGCCAGTGAGCGTGAGTGCGAGCGCGAGGGTGGCAGCGGCGGCCGCAGTGAGCGTGGAGGAGGTGCGGCGTGCGAGAGCGGAGCTCTGCCGTGAGGGCGAGCTCGCCGGGGCTGCTAGGGCCGACCGGCGGAGGGCGTGGGGGGCGCGGAGTGACACGGAGGGGGGACTGCTGCGGTCTGAGCAGTAGGCACGCGAGGTGCGACGCGGGCGGCGTCGCGAGTGTAGGCCGAGTGGCGCCCTGATTCCGGAAGAATTTCCAGAATCAGACGTCTGGGTTGATAGCCAGACGGCGAGGGCGACGTCTGGAAGACCTTCCAGACGTCTGAAAGGTGAGTTTTTCCGTCTTCTTCTTCCTTCCTGTTGACTGACCGTACTGAGGGAGGGAGATGGGTGTGCGCAGGCTCGGTGATTCGCCATCCAACGCGAATCAGACGTCTGGCTGTTGTACCAGACGGCGGGAGAGACCTCCAGACGTCCGGGGTGACCATCGGATGTCTGGGAGCTAGGCTAGACGTCCCCTCAGACTTCTGGACGTCTGGGAAACCACGCTAAATAGGTAATTCTCTGATCCACTTTTTAAGACGTCTGGAAGAAGTTCCAGACGTCTGATTTTACACAGTGTCGTCGTTTTCGACCCGTTTAGGGCCCGTTCGGGTTCCGTTTTCCGCGATTCGAGTTGCGTTCTTTTCAGAATTAATCCCTCTACCCGTCTACAGTAGCTATACACTATTTTGAGACACTCCTTGTGTTTGATCCTTGTGATAGGACCTCCTTCAGTTGCAGTCTTGGGAGTCGCGGAGGCACGCGGGATTCCCGATCACGCCCCCATTACTCCCGTTGTACCTGGTAGAGTGGTTTTAAGTTATTAATAAAATTTGTTAAAGTATGGAACCATAACTAGAACCTAGGACGTTGCATGAATCCTAGGAATAAGAAATATATGATAGCTCCTAGGTGTTGCATGAATCCTAGGGCTGGAAAACTAGATTGTATGATATATCCTAGGATATGGCATGAATCCTAGGATGGGAAAAACTAGTGGAATGTATAATACTGCAGTCTTGGAAAATGGAAAGAGATATAAAGCTGCCTATAATTTGAATTAACAGCTGCCTGTTGTGAATAAATAACGTGGTTGAGAACAGGGATTGTAAGAATGTGAAACTGGAAAGTGAAACCTGGATGTTTGAGTAAAAAGGATGGAACCCTACGGGGAAGTAGGAGTAGAACTCCTGGAAAGTGAATGGAATAGTATTGGGGAAGTGAGCTGGCCCTTGAGTACGGAGTACCAAGGAGAGCGACTGTCCCCCCTGTTTAGTGCAGAGCGGAGTCAGCCGCCCTAGGGACCCGGGGTTAGGACTGGCCACTCTGTACCGACTTGCTGGCCCTCACGTACGTAGTACCGAGGAGAGCTACCAGTGTAGGGAGGTACTAGCTACCCCACGGGCCCCGGGGTTCTGCTAGCCTCCCACACCGACTTTTTAGGCCCGCTGGGGCAAACCAGGGTAGGCAGGCGAGGGTGCGCGGACTGTGGAGGGGCAACGCCCCAGTTTGGTTACTGTGGAGGGGTTGGACCCCTATTACTGAGAGGGCTCTACCTTGGACTGGTTCTGTGCTGTGCTTTGGGCGCAGCTGTTAACGAAAACGACTGACCGTGTGCCAGTACGGGTTAGGTACCTGTGCGTTTATCGCGCGTGCCGTAGTCACCGTTACGTCTGTCAGTGACCTTGGGGTGGTTGACTGAGGGTAGGATCACCACGGGGGACTCTCTCGGCCAGGAGAGCACCACATGCTACTTCTACTTTTTGGAAAAGACTGCAATCAAGATCGTTCCCACGAGGAACATTCGAGATCAAGAAAAAGATCTGGGGAATAAATGAAATAGTGAGACAATTGAAAGATGTGAATAAAGAAAGTAATAGAACATAACAGCTACTGTACACTCTACTGTTGTCTTTAGTTTAGTTGCCACTCTACTCAGCGTTTTGCTGACGTGTTACACTCGTTACCTTTTTCAGGACCAGGTGTTGAGCAGCCAGGGCCAGCGGCTGCAGAGGACGCTGGGCCGAGTAGGGTCCAGTAGAGTTACCACTGTCTTTTGTACCTCTTTGTTTCCATTATAGTGAGTAGTTCTTATTTCCGCTGTACTTTTCTTTACCTGCAGTTCATGTTATATGATAAATGTTGTTCTACTGTTGTGGTGGTATATACTGTAGTAGTTTCTTTCCTTACTGCTGTACTTTCTTACTGTTAGTTATATTCATGCTGAATGTGGTTTATTTTTACTGCTCTTTTGGTTACTTCCTCGTTGGACGACTAGGTCTTGGGATTAGTCGAGTCGGTCCGGTTCTTGTGTCTCGTAGGGACTCGGGAACCGGGTCGTTACAGATGGTGGGAAGGAACCCATAAAATTGATGCCCCAAACATCGAAGATTTTGACAATCAGAATGGGCTGGAGGGGCATCATATCCTTTCTAGTCATAGTCCCTAATGTTTGGCACTGAGAGCAAGTCTTAGTGAAGCTATGTGCATCCTTGAATAAGGATGGCCAGTAAAATCTGGACTGCAAAGGGTCCTTGAATAAGGATGGCCAGTAAAATCCAAACTGCAAAACCTTCGCAGCCATTTGCTTCCCATAGAAGTTGCCACCACAGGCTTGGTCATGACAAAAGGGTAACACACTTTGGACTTCCTCTTCAAGAATACACCTTCTAATGATCTGGTCAGCACAGTGTCTAAACAGTGTAGGATCATCCCAGAAATAATGCCTGGCTTCAGCCAAGAACTTATCCCGTTGTTGTCTAGACCAGCCGAGTGGAGTTTATCCTACCACCATATAGTTGACTAAGTCTACGTACCAGGGTAGCTTTCTTCCTTGCACAGCTAGAAGTTGTTCACCAGGGAAGGTGTCAGCCAAGGGTAATGAGGGTCCGATGTGGTTCAAGTGAAGTCTGGACAGGTGATCGGCTACAATGTTTTTGGACCTAACTTTGTCATGTATTTCCAGGTCAAATTTTTGCAAGAGCAGCTCCATCAGATAAGCC
Source organism: Thalassia testudinum (assembly GCA_037157565.1). Taxonomy (NCBI): domain Eukaryota; kingdom Viridiplantae; phylum Streptophyta; class Magnoliopsida; order Alismatales; family Hydrocharitaceae; genus Thalassia; species Thalassia testudinum. The sequence continues at coordinate 62,970,256 of JAZHRO010000025.1, read as the reverse complement.
TAGGTTTAGCATCCTTTTTGGCCAACAAATGTCGGATAGACGAGTGGTTGGTGTAAACCATCACGTGGGATCCCAGAAGGTATGATCAGAACTTTTCTAACCCAAAGACTACGGCGAGTAGTTCTTTTTCTGTGATGATGTAATTCCGTTGAGTCCCATCCAATGTTTTGCTCGCATAGTAGATCACCATGGGTTTCTCTCTCTTCTTTGTCCTAGGATTGCGCCGATGGCAAAATATGATGCATCGCACATAATCTCAAAGTCCTAGGACTAGCCTGGGGGTTGTAAAATAGGTGCAGTGGAAACTGTTTCCCTAAGGGTGTTGTAGGCCTTGATGCAATCAGGTGTCATGTGAAAAAGGGCATCGTTGGCTAGAAGGTCAGTCAAGGGCTTAGAAAGTTTGGAAAAATCCTTAATAAACCTTCTATAGAAGCGAATATGTCCTACGAAAGATCAGATTTGCTTGACTGAGCTAAGGGGTGGAGGTTTGGAAATTAAATCAACCTTATCTCGATCCACTTTGATGCCCCTATGCGAGACGATGTGACCGAGGACAATCCCTTCCTGAACCATGAAATGACTCTTTTCCCAGCATAAAACTAGGTTGACCTCGATACATCGCTTTAGGATCTTCTCCAAGTTGCTAAGAAAATGGTCGAATGAGTTCCTGAACACGGAGAAATCATCCATAAAGACCTCCAGGTATTCACCCACCATCTCTGAAAAAGTAGCTAGCATGCAACACTGACAGGTTGCGGGTGCGTTGCATAACCCGAATGGCATATGACGGAATGCGAACGTGCCATACAGGCAAGTAAATGTGGTCTTCTCTTGATCCTTTGGTACAATAGCAACTTGATTTTATCTTGAATATCCATCCAGGAAGCAAAAATATTTCTGCCCTATCAATCGCTCGAGAATCTGGTCAATGAATGGCAGAGAGAAATGATCTTTCTTGGTGGCCTCATTAAGCTTCGTATAGTCGGTGCACACCTACCATGCGGTAGCGATGCAGGTGGGGATGGATTCACCCTGGTCATTGGTGACCACGGTGAGCCCGGCTTTCTTAGGTACCACTTGAGTGGGGCTTACCCAGGGGCAGTCAGAAATTGGGTAAATGATGTCTACGTCAAGCCATTTGATTATTTCTTTTTTAATGACCTCTCGCATATTCAAGTTCAATCGCCTCTGCATCTAGCGAGAAGGTCGAGCCCCATCTTCCAAATAGATCTTGTGAGTGCAATAGATAGGGCTAATTCCCCTTAAGTCAGAAATTGTCCACCCAATGACTACCCGATATTCAGAGAGGGTTGCAGTCAACCTAAGTTCTTGATCCCTAGTTAAATGGGTATTGATAATCACAGGGAAGGTCTGGTCAGGTCCTAGGAAAACATACTTGAGATTATTGGGAAAAGGCTTTAGTTCGGGTGTACGTGGGACAACATTTGATGGGTAGGTGAAAGGTGGGAGTTGATCAACATCAATCTCCTTGAATGGAGGTTGGTGAAGGTAATCAGCTCTACACAGGTCAACCTTCACAGGCTGGGGTGGGTCAAGGTAGTCAACAACTGGTTGAGTCGGATGGTTTGCTGAAGAGCTAAGAGTGAGGCATTCTTCAACCAGAGGTTCCATGGGATCATGCTCCTCAACCTAACCACAATCAAAAGACTCAGCAGCCCCGGAGATATCCAATTGCATCTTCTTGTCTCCAAAGGCAATTTCCATGCATCTCGTGTCATAATCAATGTTCGCGTTAGCCGTAGCTAAGAAGGGTCTGACCAGGATGATGGGTGTGTTTTGTTGCTGTTCGGGAACTTCCATGTCGAGGGCCAAAAAGTCGACCGGGAAGTAGAAGTCCTTGACCCAAACAATTACGTCCTCGACTACCCCCTTCGAGGTTTTCACAGATCTATCAGCCAGTTGGATAGTCAGAGGCATGGGTTTTAACTCCCCAAATCCAAACTTATGATACAGGGTCGTTGGGATGAGGTTGATCGAAGCACCTAAGTCCAAGAGTGCTCTATCAAATGTCATGTCTCTGATATTACAAGTAATTAGGGGTGCTCTTGAGTCAGTTTGTTTGGGAGGTAGGCTGCTCAATATCACTGAACTAGCTTGTTCTAAGAGCACAACCTTCCTAGTTGCTTGGGTTCTTGGCTTACGCTTCAACGTACAGACATCCTTTAAGAACTTAGCATAAGCCAGGATATGCTTGATTGCTTTGAGGAGCGGAATATTAATCTGGACTTGTTTGAAAATTTCCAACAACTCCTCATTCTCAACTACAACTTTCCTTTTCTTCCTTTTCTCCAAGGCCTAAGGGTATGGTGTTTGGGTTTGAATTGGGTTAGTCTCCAGGTCCTTGGGTTCCTCTTGCTCATCCTCCAAATTGGGTATCTCAGGTAGTGAGGTCACGGGAGGGGTCGACCATTTGGGGTCCTGGGTTTTAGTGCCGCTTCTCAAGGTAACCGCGTTGGCAAAGGCGTTGCGACCATGGGTAGATCTTTGAGAAGAAGAGGAAGAAGAAGCACCAAACCCAGGGGGTGTTTGTGGGGCTTATTGGACCATGTGAGCATGCCCAGGATTGGCTTGGAACCCTTGAGAATTGGGACCTCTATTGATCACATTTCGTGGGTTCGGTTGTGGCTGAGAAGGAAGGGATCCCTGTTATTTGCAATCCAACAACTAGCTCAACTATCCCTTCACTAATGCCATTTCCTTATGATGTTTCTGATTCATATCAGCCATCATTTTTATTAGCGTGCCCATTTGATTTTGTGAGGGAGGGGCCATCATATTCTAATTATAGGGTGGTCTAACTGATGGACCTTGCTGACAGGAGAGGGGTTTGGCCTGGGTTGGTTATGGAATTAGTTCAATTTTTGGTTCGTCCAAGCGAAATTCGAGTGATTACTCCATTTGGCATTGTAGGTGTTGGAGAAGGGGTCAGGTTTGACGTAACCTTGAATGGCCTGGACATCTTCAAAGATAGACGGTGCCAATGTTGAGGGGAGAGAGTAATCAGGGCTTGAGGGAGGAAAGGTCCCTCCTTGGAACATGGTTAGAGGTTGTTTCAGGTGCATTTGGTTCACTGGCTACATCAAATCTACATTGGGTGCTCCCTTTACTAAGGAGAGGGTTTGTAGTGGGTTTCTGGTCTACTTCAACAGCTCATCAATCTTTTTGTCCACCAACTCAACTTGATCCCACTTTTTGGCTATAATGTCTATGTCAACCATTCCAGAATTGGCTTGCACTTCATAAATCCCACCACGGGGTTGACTGGATCGATTAAACTGGGTCATGGAGGCATTGTTGAGCGAATTTTTAATCATGGACTCAAAGAGTTTGAACGCGCTCTCCTCATCATTGTTCAAAAAGTTGCCTCCATATGAGGCATCAACGAAGTTTCTCAGGTTGCTGTCCAGACCATGGTAGAAGATCTGGGTCAATTGCCGCCTTGGAACCTCATGGTGTGGGCATTTCCTCAACAATTCATTGAATCTTTCCCATGCCTCATGGAATTGTTCCCCACCTTGTAGTGTAAATGTGGTAATGGCTCTTCTGAGGCCATTGGTTTTACTTATGAGGAAAAACTTTTTCAAGAATGCATGCCTCAGTTCCTACTAGTTCAGATGAGTCTCCCTAAGTTTCTAAGCCAGTGAGATGCTTTATCTTTTAAGGAGAAAGGGAACATCTTATTCAAAATAATGTCCAAGCTAATATTCCTAGGTTTCACAGTTCGGTCGATCCGGTCTAGGTCATCAAGGTGTTGGAAGGAGTCCTCATTTGAGCTTCCATGAAAGTGGCTCTGGATTAAGCACAGGAAATTAGGTTTCAACTCAAAATCATCTCCCCCTTTGGGGACCCTAAGATGTGGCTCGATCAGGATAGCGACAGGATCGTAAAAATCATGGAGAGGCCTAGGTTGGCCCTTAGGAGGAGGTAGGTTAGGTGGGTTCTGTGGGGGTTGCCCTTGAGGGTTTTGCAATTGGTGTATGGCTTGCATGATGGTTTGGATCTGTTGTTGAAGTTGGTGGTTGGCAGAGATTTGGGCCTGAATGATGGCCATAGCATTGGGTTGGGGTTGATCCTCAATCTCATCAATTCTTGGTTCAACCATTTCCCTTGTAAAATCAAGTCTCCTCCTGATTTCCCTATCTAAAACAAACAGCTTAGGATGAAGTGATCGTCTCCCGTGCATACACTAGAGAAGAACGGCGAGGGATGCGAAGAGAGACAGGTGCGAGAAGTGTGTGCACAAACAAGCAAGCAAGTCTAGTCCTTATAGTGTATACCTTAGGTGACCTAGAAGCCTTAAAGGGAATGATCAGATTTGTAAGCACTTAACCACCCTTCCCAATGTTAATCTGGCCAGGTGGATTATGAGGGGATTGAAGGGAAGGTTCTTCCTTTGGCTTTCGCCGCCAGTTCCGTAGACTCGACAACCGCGGTCGTTTGACACTTCCCCACAGCCTAGACACCAGATTCTACAAAGGGAATGAAGGCCAAGTGCCTAGCAAACCTAATCACACCTTCATGACTTAGACTAGTCCTGCCTAGGGCATGTTTTCTCCATTTTAATGAGGGCTAGGCTAGTACTTGTGCTTAAGATATGTGATGAGGCGTTGTTTGGGGTTATGCCTCTTAGTTAACCGATTTGAGCGTGTGTGTGCACTTAACAAAACATGGTTCTTTAGCAAGGATTTTAGGATGTGGTGTCTTTTAATGATTTGTAGTTGCTTTAATGCTTTCTAGGGTTGAAGTTCCTTAACGTTTTCAAACAAGGTTGAAGTGGGCACACAAGTCTTGCACACAACAGGCAAAAGTCAATTTCCTTTAGACTGATGTGGCCCTAGAAAAATAACCCTAGTGTATTTACCCTAATGTTCATGCAATTCTACCAGGTGAGTTGATTTTAATTATGGTGAGTAGTGCAACCCAAGTCAAATCATGGTGGCTTCACGAACACCACTCAAAAGAAAAAATAACACTCCGAAAAGATTGTCTCTTCAAAAACGTTATAGTGTATATATATATATATATATATATATATTTTTTTTTTTGTTGGGTGATGAGTTTGGAATGTGGGTCAGGTAGCCATTCACCATGCTAATTTTAGATTTATATATTTTTTTAGTATTTTTTTAAGCAAGCAAACACTCAATGGGTGGAGTGATACAAAAAGTCTTCGCCGCACTTTACTCCGTTTCTACAGTCTTGGATCACGCTCCTTCGTCGCCCAAGCATCGAGTTCCTGCAATCAATCAAGTAGAGGGAGAAAATGAGTTAGAAGATGTGAATATGAATGCAGGATGAAAGCAACAAAAGAAGTCCGTTGCCTCCCCAACAACGACGCCAATAAATGATGTGCGCGGAATGCGTTGGTTTAATTATGTCATTATAGCATGAGTTTGCGACATCGATTTTAATTTAAGATGTCGATTTGGTGAGTCCAAGTGTCGAACACAAGGAGGCATGAAATCAGATTAGTTTGTTGCTTTAGTTGTCACAGGAATGTTTGGTTTGCTTGCTTGTGAGAAAACGAGAGAGAGAGAGAGTAGGGTTAGAGCTCGTGCTTAAAACATGACAAGCATTCTAAGAGGATGTGAGCTACGATATACGAATCAACATCAACATATAACATGCAATTAGAGTTTTCTTACAACCATAACAATAAATGAAAGGTTAAACAAGTGCAACATAACACTAAAGTAAAGAGAGTACGAGGAGGAAGCAAGGCAGCCACAGCGGTGGAGGGGGGCTCCGTCGGCGGCTTGACAACTCCGGGGCAGGTATGGGGTGTTTGGTGGAGGTAGGAGAGGGTTAGTGTTGCATGGAGAGTGTATGTGAATTGAATGCCCTTTAATGGGGTGGTTGAGGAGGTTTATATAGAGAAGAAGGGGTTTCTAAACTAAGGGTTTTAGCGATGTCCGGGACGTCGCTAAACCCATTCCATAACCCACCAGTCCTTAGGCGTGCACGTGTCTTCTCCCTCAATCAGTGCCTACACGTCATCGGCCGTTGGATCCGAGGTACTGATCGCCATTGGATGGCTGAGGGCATGCCATGTCGTCTAAGCTGCCTGCAAGTGTGTCTACCTTCACGTGTTTGGGTGCGTGTTAACTATTTGATCGCAATTCAACGGCCACGATCGCGCGGGATTAGGTGCTTGGATCGTGCCTCGCCCGCATCATTGCGCGCGTCGGTGCTTGGCGCAGCTAATTGCTCCACGTGCCTCTCATCTCCATCATCCGTGCGTGCATCAATGGCTGAATTTTAATCACTCATGTGGATGCAGCTGATGTGTCTCGAATGTGCGCCCCCGGCAAGCATGGAGGGGTGCTAACAGCTGCGTTGTGCTCACACTTTGTTGCGGTTATGCGCGAACACTTAGCCATCCGAAGGACGATCAGACGATTGAGATGCATCTTGGCGTGATGGAGAGGCAAAGGTGTTTGGGCGCGGCCGAAGTCGACCGTTGGATGGAGATCCACGGTCAAAATTTGAAGTTCCTTTGGCGCGATGGAGGACGCGGTGCTGGCGAGGCTGGTGCATCCTTAGCCATTCGATCCTTGGATCGGATGGCTTAAAGTGCTCTGCGTGATGAGCGTGGCTGCAGCGTGGGTGAGAGCGTGGCGGATGGCGCCATGTTGCCGCTTGTCGGCCGTTGATCTGATGATCAACAGCCAGAACTTCTTGGGTTGGTCGAGGGAGCACTGGATGTCAGATTTAAGTGATTTTGAGTTCGTTGGACTCCATTCGTCGATCTGAATCCATCCGTGTGGTTCAATTGCTCATCTGAGACCTGTTTCAACTTGAACTTCTAGAAATCACCATTAAACATTGATTTATAAGCAATCTTAATTCACAATGCATGCAGTGCTCCCATGCCCATCATGGTATGTTATTAGTGCACATATATCCTCAAAACTAACCCCAGTTGATGGAATTATCATCATTGGGTGTAGAGTTATCAATGACTTCTTTGAGGACTTAGATATTGAAATATCTAATTTGGTGGGGGAAACAATGTTGATAGATTCTCTTCCCAACCATAATTTTTTAGAGGATTCTAACTCTGAATTAGTGGTCGGCGACATCAAAGACTTAGAGCCTTGTATTTACTCAAAATCTCTTCCTGACAATTCGCCAGACCCGCCTACTATAATTTCACCTCACCCACCTACTCTAACTTCAATTCAACCTCCCACCCTAACTTCACCCACCCTTCATCTCACTAACTTTTCCCCCAGTCCCTTTCCCCTAGACCTGCCATCTAATCCCCCCGAGCATGGCCTTCTTCCTGAACTGAAACCTTGTCTTGACTCAGGTATTTCCTTTATTTTTCACACTCATTTTAGTCACCCTACTTTCACCATTTTCTTTTTAGGGGACCAAGAGGAAGATTGCATTTTACAGGGGATTCACGTGTCTAACTATCTTCACAATTGACCATCTTCCATGCATGATGAGAACCTCATCATGAGCCATAACTAGCTCATTTTGACCTAATACAAAGGATAAAAGCTCCTACATAACTCAAGGAAAGGCTTAACTCAGAGAATTCTGAGTTTAAGGAGAAAACAAGTCATAAGGGGTAAAAATGCAATTTTACCAGTATAATCTGCATACAGGGTAATTCAGGGCCCAAACATAGGTCAAAGCAACTTAATAAGAATAAAAGTGGGATGAGATGATCTAGCAAGGGCTACAGCAATTCCAAGGAACTAAATGATAATCTGTAACCCTAAAACAACCTACTTCAATTCACGAGGTTCAAGGCAAAGTAAAAATAGAATAAACCCTCTAAAATTCATAGAAAAATAATCTCTAGGGTTTAGAACCTTCAATTTGGCCTTCAGAACCCATTTTGACCTACATTGAGAACCATGCCCAATTAATAACTTAATTTGGGTTTTCGCATAAATTGACCGGTCAAACAAGGTTTAATATAGAAATGAAATTCACCATCAGATTCCTTAGGTCCAATTAGTCATGTATAAAAACTTGAGCCTAAGAAGAAACCTCCTTGACCAACTTTACACTTTGGTCCTCATATATTTACTTTTTGGCCCTCAACTTTTGAACCCTCGCATTTTGTCCCCTAACTCTCCTTCGTTCTTTGCGTTCAGGTCCCCCCTGCAAAACCTGCCAGCACCATGCTCCGGCGACCTTGCGCAGAGCATGGCGCCGCGCAGGGTGAGGGGGAGAGCCTGGCAAGTAAACCGGGGGTGCCCTGCGTCGTCAGCCGTCGCAGGGACACCCCCTGGTCGCTGTAACCCGCCATACCGGCCGTGCGAACGCACGGACGGTATGGGTTTCCATCTCCGGCGTCCTCCGGCGAGGGAGACACGTCGTCTCCCTCCGCCTTCCTCCCTGATTCGGTCCCTATAAATACCCCCGTCGCTCCACCGTTCTTCCCAGCTCGGATCTGACGGAGAAAACCCCCAACTTTCCTCTCCTCTCACTCCGGCAGACGCCCACCAGCTCCGGCGGTTCCTCCTCCTCCTCCTCTTCGCTCTGCCGCAATACCAGCGGCAGAGACTTCTTCCCCTGCTCTTCCCGCGCCACGCCGTACCCAGCTGGCGCATCTCCGGCCCTCTGCTCGCCGCCGCCCCTTCCCCTGGGCATCTTCTTCTCCGACGACAGTCGATACGACTGTCGCCCTGCCCCGGCCCCTTTCGTCTCCGTAGCTAGGTCAGAACTTCTCCCCATCTCCCCCTCTTTCTTTTCCTCACTGTCTTTTATTTGATTAAACCCTCGACCGCTCCTGTCCACCGTCACCCCCTTCGTCTCCGGCCATCCTCCGGAGAGCCGCTCCCATCACCCAGCAACCCACACGGCTCGCCGACCACCGCAGAACCTCCGCCTCCTCACCCTGATCAACCCCCGCCCTTCCACTTCCCCCACATCACCCTCTGCAACCCCACCGAACAAACCCATCCTCCGACCCACAGTCCGACCTAGGGCAGCCCTTGCACGCCGCCCCACGCCTCGCCACCACCCACACGAGCTTCGTCGCACTCTGGCGAAGCTCCCGGCACCTTCTGATTAGGCCGAGAGGCCGTTTTGCTGTGAACAGGCCACCCGACCTCTGCCGCCATTGCCGTGCAGAAGGAGCTGCTTCTGCCTGCAGCTGCAGGCGCGCCACGCCCAGATTCGACTCCCAGGCCTTGCGAGGCATTTCGACAAAGCATCAGGCTCGCAGCTGGGGAGAAGGCTTCGCGTGAAGCCGCGATCGCCCGTTGCTTTCTCCACTGCGGGCGCTCAATTGAGGTGGGACATTTAGTCCCACCTCGGAAAAGTATGAAGAGGCGCAGCGGTTTAAAGCGAAAAAGTGCTGGAGGCTTACTGCCTCAGCACACGGGGTGAGGTCCCCTTCACCCGCCCGGTTACCCGGTCTCGTCCGCGCTCACGCCCCGCGGATCTGACCCGACCCGACTTAGACTGACCTGCACTCCTCGCCCACCACGCACGCCGGTGGGCCTGGACCCGGGCGCGACCTGTACCCGGCTACCCGGCAGCTCTGGGAGAGCTATCCTATGAGCGGATTCTATGAGAGAGAGACGAAGGGGCGGGGGGTAGAGTAGGTTTTGCCCTCTGACGTAAACTCTGAAGTGTGCAGGTACAGGTGAAGAAGAAGGACCGCGGAAGAAGAAGGAAGCTGAGGGAGACACTGTAGCAACAAGCGGTTTAAGTCATCTGATTGGAAAATCAGACGACGTCCTGAAGGGAAAAGAAGAAAGAAGGAGAGACGACGTCCTGACAGGAAAAAGAAAAGAAGAAAGAAGGAGATCTGAAGAACAACAGAAGAAGGCGAGGCAGAGGAGAACACAGAGAGGCACAGGGAAGAACTGAAAGAAGAAGAGCGCGAGAAGAAGATCTGAAGAAAGGAAAAGAAGAAGAACAGGACCGCTCTGCAGAAGAAAAAGGAAGAAGCAGGAACAGCTGAAAGAAGAAGAAGATAACAGAAGATCTGAAACGAGGAGAAGCAAAGAGAAAAGAAGAAAAGACAACAAATTCTTTCTCTCTCTTTCTTTATTTTTGTAAAAGAAACATGTATATCTCTAGAATACAACTTGCTCCCTGAGTTCGACCTCGGGAACTCTTTTATTTTCCGAGTAAAAAATTTATATATTTGAAATGATGGCAATTACTGGCTATACTACAACGCTATAACAATAAAACCCGGTTCTCTCAACGTCTCAATGCATCACTTCACGCTCGACTAAATGGCAGTAAAGACAACAATGGTTGGGAGGTAACCCAACAACATTCACTACAAGAAAACTAAGGCTTAGTCATGGTTATTTGGTCATGGTTTATACACCGTGACCAAAAGTAACTTATGGTCACGATTCCACCTAAAACCGTGACTAAAGAAACTAAGGATAATTATTTTGTTACCACATTTCCGTCACAATTTAAAAACCGTCACTAAAGCCTATGGTCACGGTTCCACTTAAAACCGTTACCACAAGCTTTGGTACGAAAAGAAATTTTCCCTCTGGTTTTTCCCTAAACCCACTACCACCATCACCTTCCCCATCCCTCGACTCCCCAGCCTCCTCCCCGACGACGCAACTCCCCCTTTCGACCATCCCCAACAATGCAGCTCCCTCCTTACTAGCCTAAGGCACCTCCTCCGACCATCCCTGCCCTAGCATCACCTCTCCTTCCCCTCAAGAATGCCGTCGAGAACCTACTACTGCTCCCAACACCTTCCCCCTCCCTCGACTCCCCAGACCCATCCCCAACATCATAGCCTCCTCGACTATCTGCTGCGCCCTTCCCTCTCTCGACGAAGGCACCTCCTGACCATCCCTTCCCCAGCAGCACTGCTCCTCCCTCTCAAGGTCGCCACCTCTTTTCCCCAGCAGCACCTCTGTTACCGCTACAGCTGGTACACTTCATTTCATCCATTCCTCCTCCAACTCCACTTCTCTTGATATCTTGACTACTAGGGTTATTGTTGTTATAATATTTGGTGGATCTATTGACTGCGGATTAGCTCAAGGAGATCTACTGACCTCTGTGTTGAAGTGCTGTAAGTATACTTTTGGAATTAATTTTGCAGGCGTGGAAGATTCTTTTCTTTCTTGATTGAATAAGAAGAAAATTTATGAGTTGCTAATCCTTCCCGATTATCTTCTCTGGAAGGAATTTGGCGTATAGTAATTTTTTGAGCATACCTCCCACTTTGACAAAGAACACCATCGGGATACTAATCAAGTGAGTGATGCTTAAAGGTTCAAAATGATTTTTTTTTCATTTTTATGTTCAATATGATTTCTCTTATATAATTAGTTTCTATGTTGATAGACTTCTCACAACCAATTCGATTGTATTGTTGGACTTATGAAAGGAAAATTCATCATTTCTCTCAATTAATTGCTTCCATGTTTGATAGAATTTACATTCACGTTAATGTCCAGAAACATCATATATGTACTTCAGGCAAATAATAACAGGTCCATGGATTGGTTTAGTTTAAACTAAATTAAGAAAAGGATAATGAATGTTCTGTATGTAAGCACTTTGTCCTCCTTGCAAAATCTAAATGTCCCTCTAGAGCACCTGCTCTAGTAGAAATAACATGTTATTCATTCTTTATTCAAACTTATACCCAGTGTGAAGTAGTGAAAGAAATTTAGGTTGTGTGAGACAGGTGTGGAAGGGAGGAATCCAAAGAGTGGTTATGTTTATCGATATGAGACTTTGAGGGAGACAAAACATGATGACTAAAATTAAAAGTTGTGATATATAATTCTTTAATAAATTAAAGAGAAAATGTGCATGCAAGCACTTTTACTTGTTATATAGAAGATGTTAATTTGGACATGCAATGAAAAACAATATGCTATCCGATCACTTTTAATAAGGATTTCTCTTTTGCGACATCCATAGGTGTGGATATAGTGCAGCTGCAAGGACTTCAAGTGGGTATAATACTCTTCTTTAATAAAAAGGCATGTCCTAGAGGGCTCTATATCCCTCTTGAGATCCTAGTCCTCATTATATAATAAACTGTAATAGGAAAAGAAGGGTTTTGCTAGAGGAAACTAGGAATATAGAAATATGGAGACGACAAGTAATCTGGCAATTGAGTCAGGAGTGGGTACATACTTTTCCTCTAGGGAGTAAATTTCTAAGAGTAGCATGGGATTCAAGTAATCTTCCAGTTTTACTAGCAAAGCAAAACAGGTTTTGTTCAACTAATTACTCAAGGTATTTACCATTTCTGTGTGCAATTGGGATAAAGAGAAATGTAGTTATTTTTAGGGGAGCTAGATCGTATTATGATAATCACCTTGGTCTAGCTAATACTTTTGTTATTGGCAAGAGAAATTACAATCTAAGAGTAGCTAATACTCTTGTTATATATATATACACTATGGCTATCAAGCTAATGTAAATCTTCTTTTGGCAACCAAAGTAGCTACTAAATTAGCCAAGTCTTGTGACATCCAATCTATTGTGCTTTTGCAGACTTCCTTTATGAACTGTCACGTTGAGAACTATGTAGAATTACTTTCTGTTATGACACAATGTCTTGAATTTTTATAACATAATATCTAACTTATGTTATTACTGTTCTTTTCTTTGTTAGTATTTATTTATGCAATTTGTAGATATCGACACTAGCACAACCTTAGATGCACTCGATGACAAACAATAAGAAATATAACCCTTAGGGTATAAGTTGAAAGGATAGGTAAAATTGTATTAATATACATGCTCATTCAAGACTTATGATCATGTCATACAGAGAATGCGTTAATGTATATATATTTCACATACATGCATGATGTGTTGTCATTATAACATGCCATAACTAAGGAGGGTTCTTGAAGATTTGATCACAACTTAGGTGTTACTTGTTACATGTAGTCCGTGTTTGGAGAAATCTTAATGACATCTTTCTGCTCTTCTTTGGTATACTTGTTGGTGGGTGGGGTATACTTGTATGGTTGGAGAAAATATAGCAGCAAGATTGCATCTATTTTTATGTATTCCTATTAATGGAGTCAAAGGGGTTGTATTTAGTGGGTTTACAAAGAAAAGGGGAAACGGGTACTGTTGTCATGCCATTTAGCAAGTGTTTCCTAGAAACGGTAGGATATGCTATTGAGTAAAGTTGGCAATTTGCTAAATTACATTTCGAGTGCATCTTGGAGAATCGTCATATTTTACGCCTTTGTATGTAGTGGGACTTGGCATTACTCTTCAACACTGGGGACTTTTAAGTTTATGAATGTGTTCACGCTATGATTTGCTTAGGTTGTAAGTAACAACATTGCTGCAAGTTTTTTGTCAAGCTTTGAGGGTGAGCATTTACTTCTTCAACGTGTATGAAGCTCTGATTTTCATTGTGGTTTGGGAAAAGTTTCCTTATGTGATTTTTACCAGCTTTCACTGTCAATATATATCCTCTGATGATTTTTGTGGAGTGATAGTTAAACTCATTTTCAAAACTTAAATTGATAGCATAGCTGACTTTTTTTTTTATTCTTGATCTATAATGTACAGAAACATCTGACATAATGCAAAAGCTTTCTTTGGATTCACAGACAAAGAGCAATGATACTCCAGATGCTACAAAGAAGGTGTGTCCTTGTTTATGTATGTGCTTGTATAATTTGAAATTGGTTTTGTTGTTTGTTAATGAAAATTGAAAAGCATTTTGAATTGCATATATTGGCAAATGTTGAGCCATCGCTTTGACATGTTATTCAGGCTTCTGGCGCTCAACATGAAGTAGAAGTTCCAATCTGGCAACTGCCTTCTTCTGAGCAATCTGCCACACCAGTAACGCCAGGTTTCTTGGATCCAAGCATGTGCTATGCTAATGGACATGCTGCTCCAGCTTATTATTATGGAGGTTTGCATTACCAATTCTTTCATATAATTTGGTGTACATATAAATCAAGTATTAGGTAACTCAATATGGCGATCTTTCTATGGGTGCTCTTCAGTAATCAATATAATGCTCCTAAATAACAAGAACGTATTACAGGATCATGCACTTCTTAAGGTCAAGAATGATTGAAATTACCCCTCCTAAATGACAATGTATGGCAGAATCATTCACATTTTGATGTGGAAAAATATTGGAAGTTCATATAGTATACATGCTTACATTTGATTTTTAGCATTTCAGTGTACTATCTACCTTTGCTTTTGTGTTTGGACCCTGTGTTGCATTATACATTCTATTTCCCAAACCATTCTCCTCATGTTATTCTTTTGATTTGTGATGGCTCAGTTAATGAGTGGGAGGAGTATCCTCAATATTTAAGCCCTGGCGTTGAGATGTCACCGCACATAAGTCTCTTTCTTTTTGTTATTTTTCTTATGTGCTTTTGTCTGCTAATTGTGCATGCTATGGCTATTTGGGATGTTATTTTAAATTCAGTTTTTTTTTAATGAGGAATTACCTGCTTTCTAGTTGCCTTATCTTTTTTATGTTTATTTGATTTAGCTGCTGCTTGAATGAGCTTCTTTTGCACTTAGGTATGCTTGAAGAATGCAATTTGCGAGGAGCTTAATCAAATAAATTTGGTCTTATAAATTACGTGGTTTTTGTGAATTTGAAGGTGCCTCGGATTCCTTTTATCCTTGTTTTGCTTGGAAAACTGAATACAAATTCATTTTGATGGAGAAGTTTTTTTCTTAAAAGATAATTTGCTTGTTTCTAAGTGATTTTTAGGAGTGCTATGCGTTATTTACTTCATAATAGAGTGATATGGGCATGGGCTCATCCATTAATTATTTTGATTTCAACCATTTTCTGGCATTGGAAGAGAATGACTGGCTTGGGATTTGTGAGTGATAACTGATAAAGAAGGTTATGTACTTGAGCTTGGGTAGCTATCTCTAAGGACCTTTAAGAGTTGTGTAGCTTGGCATTACTTAAATTTTTTCCTTATTGGTAGGATTTCATGAAGGTTTTCTTCCTGTCAAGAAAACAGATGCTTTTCTTTCCATTTTTGTGTTTCTATTTTAATAAAAATGTTATAAACCGTAACCAAAGATAACCTTTGGAGATGGTTGGTTAGACGTGACCAAAGGTAACCTTTGGTCTCGGTGGCCCCTTTGGTGACGGTTATTAACTGTGACTAAAGCTCTCTCTTTGGTCACGATTCTACAACTGTGACTAAACATCTTTGGTCATAGTTTATAACCATGTCCAAAACTGTTGAACCTAGCTAACGGTGGGGGCTTCGTTGACGGATTTATGTGGAACCGTAACCAAAGCTCTCCAGCTTTGGTATCGGTTTTGGGTGGAATCGTCACCAAAGCCTTTAGTCACGATTTTGGGTGGAATTGTCACCAAAGACCCTTCTGCCATGCAACTTTTGTTGTCACAAATTAGTGATGATTATAAGCCATTTGGCCACAATTTTTTACCGTGACCAAAACCCTTATTTGTTGTAGTCATTTTCCTTTTCGCTTTCATTTTCTTTTTCAGGTTCTACAAAACTTCGCCTCTATTGTGACTTCCTCTCTCAGCTGATATCTTCTACTCTTTTCCTTTTGCAAGGGACGTGCAAACCTTAATCATGGGGGGGTACTTAAATTTTGTTAGGCATTTCATTAATTTTCAAAACCTAGAAATATTAAAATATTTTTCATTCGCATCTTCTGCATCTCCATATGCACTCTATTTGCATAACTTCTAAAAAAATGTTTTGATAATTTTTAATGAAAGAAAGGACCAATGGTTGAACTTTAATTCAAACTAGGTACACCTAGGGTTTAATCATTAACAAACTAAGGATGAAGCTGTGGATTCATTATTAGACATTTCAAGTTGAGAAACCTAGACTATATTAGGTATCTTACAAAGAATTTCATCCTAACATTTGATGATTCAAGTAACCTGACTTTGTTTAGCAACCTGGACAGTACCTAACTTAGCTCTTGATCCAAAAATTTGCTTTCCTTTTAAAAACCTGGTGTCAAACATTTCACACACAAAGCCAATACTACTTAAGCCCAAAAACATCTAAATAATTAAAAGACTCATGCAAAATCTTAGTAAAAGATTGATACAGAAGATTGGTTCGAGTTCCTACCATCGATGAGGAAAAGTACTTCCTTTGAAGACACGATGTCAACATGTTACCGCCTCAACGCTACTCTATATCTATATTTCATATCTTTATATAGAGCATTAGGCACATTTTGCAGCTCAAGTGTCTTAGACGGTGCTCTACCCATAGCGTCAGAGCAAGAGCTTGAGTTTGCTTGGAGTGCCTCTTTACATCACATTGTGTTTTGGGGTTGTGAGCTCTTGGGGTGTGTCTTCGATGGTACTATCATGAAGAGTTGGTGCTAGAGCCCCCTCGAGGATTGGTAAAGGGAATGATGATCCCGACACATTTGTAGTAGAACTAAGCTAAGGCTAAGCATGGGGGAAATAAATTAAAAAAAAATAAGTTTCAATAACACGACCTTATCCCAATAATGTTGGCATATCACAAATCACTAACACCTGAATTTTCATCAAATTGCGAGTTACGGATCGAGTTCACGAGCCAGGGAAATCCTAACAGCAAAAATGATTTTGGGATATTTGAATTAAAAAGGACTTAAGTAGTGAATTCTCAAAGAATACAATGGTCGTGACTTGTCTAATCTTTGAATCCAAAGTTAAGTCTGGATGTTTTATCCTTAATAAACCTCATACCTACCTTAACCAAAAATCAACCAAGGTCCTATCTTAAACTTTTTCCTCATAACACAAAAAGATGATTTCTTGAGAAATAATGTGGTGCAATCACAATTTTTGCTAAGGGATTAGTAAAATGATAAGCATGGGGGTGTGATAAATTCCAGTTTATTATCATCCTTAGCATCCATTCACATCTACTTCCTAAGATTTTATCAATTGCATTGCATTATATCATTACATTTAGCATGCATGTGCATTTAGGGTTTAGGGCATATATTAGCCTTCATTTCACATATCTCATGTAGTGTCCATTTGATTAACAGGGATAAATGCATTGGAAATCAGAGAAACCCTGGCTGTATGGAAGGCACTTGGAACATTTGTGAAGATAGAAGCTCTAGTAGTTGGACCCCAGCTCAACTCAGCTGGATCCAACTCAAATCCAACTCCTACCCTACTCCCTCTCCACCTTAATGGCCATCCGCCTACACTAAAACCACCAACCATTGGTGCTTAAACTACACTCCTTGGTACCATTTCATATGGAACCAAGGAAGCTTCCTAATCATCCTCCCTGGCACCCTTTCACATGGCGCCAAGAAAGCTTCCTAACCACCCTCCTTGGCACCCTTTCACATGGTACTAAGGAACCTTCCTAACCACCATCCAAGCCACCCTCCTTGGCACCCTTTCACATGGTGCAATGAAAGCTTCTTAACGACCATCCATACTAACCTATAAAAAGACCCCCCATCCTACCATTCAAACCATCCTTGGCAAGCAACATTTCTTCTTATCAAACACCTATAGCCACCATACATCCCACGCCCAAGAAAGAAGGAGAGAAGAAGATTAAGGGAGTAACCTACCCACTCCCTTGGTGCCTTCTTCCTCTTCTCTCTATTTCCTTGTGCCACACTAACGAGCAAGCTCTTCACTAAGGAGGAGGGCAAGGCAGGAGGAAAGAAGGGTGGAGGACATCCACCGTTGAGAGGAACAACTCAAGGAGCTAGAAGGAAGTTTTCTTAGAGTTTGGGAGCCACCATTATTGGAGTGAGGGCTGCCTCAGCTACTCAGGGGAACTTTCTGTCTTTTATTTTGTTGCATTTTAATTCTTGTTAAGCATTCATCTACCTAGGGATTAACTAAGTGGAACCTCTACTTAGTTGAGCTCCCAAGGTATTTTGTAAACATTTTTTCTTAATTGCAAACTGCCTTTCTTCATTCTTGAATTTTAATTTCAAGTAGCAATTTTATTTATTTTAGTGCAGCACATCTCTCTTCCAATTACCCTAGGCACACTTTCCTTGGGTGAGCTTAGAAGAGAAGACTTCTCTTCTCATTTAGGTTTTAGTTATCGGGAAAGTTTCTTTAGTGTAGTTCTATCTTCGTATTCGTATCCCGCTTATTTCCAAACATAAAAATTTACAAAAATCAAAATACAGAAAGAGAAGTGTTGATTTGAGAGAAGAGAGAGAGAATCACTTATTTAAATAACAAATTGGCTTCCTTGGATGACCTTAGATACCACCACTATCTTGGAATATAAATTTAAAAGCTGATCGATTTTGCATGTTTCAACGATATTAAAACCCCCATTTATAAAATCATACAAATCTCGCATCAATATTCATCTTCTGTTGAAGATAGTGAGATAGTAAGTTGTTTTCTAGAGAACCAAGAGACTAGGGAATTTTCAAGAAATTGACTCATTCCACTAGTACTCCTTCGGTCAGAGAAACTAACTACATGATCAACATCTTAAAAGGAATAAAGATCCAATGTGGCTGACTTTGGATAGAAAAGTCAGAGGTTTAGTGTGTGGTTTAGGTATTTAGTATCCTTTTAGCTGCATTAAGGTGTAATTCTTTAGGGTTAACTTGAAAATAAACACAAGCAGGTGCTAAATAGAATATTAGGTTTACTAGTTGTTAAATACAATAGATAACCTATCATGCTTCTATACAACTTTTGATCTACAGGCTTACCTATCTCATCAATTTTGAGTTGCGTAGAAGCTACCATAGGTGTTTCCTTTCACTTTGTCCATGAAGAATTTCTTCAAGATCTCCATGGTGTACTTTGTTTGGGATATGAATATCCGAGACGATATCTGGTCAATTTGAAGTCCAAGAAAGAGCCGAAGTTCTCCCATCATATTCATTTCAAACTGATCTTACATAACCTTGGCAAACTCTTAGCATAGAAGATTATTAGTAGCACCGAAAATGATATCATTTACATAGATATGTATTATTAAGAGATCATTTTCTTTTCATTTTGTAAATAAAGTTTGATCTACATTTCCAACTTTAAAATCATTTTCAATAAGGTAAGTTTTTAATCTATCATAACAATCTCGTAGAGCTTGTTTTAGACCATACCATGCTTTGTTCAGTTTATATACATATTCTGGATGATTTGTGCCTTCAAAACCTAGAGGTTATTTAACATAGACTTCCTCCTTGATGAACCCATTTAGAAAAGCACTATTGACGTCCATCTAAAAGAGTGTAAACTCCATGTGGGCGGCAAAGGCTAACAACATTCTAAGGGATTCCATGCGAGCTACAGGTACCTATGTTTCATCAAAATATATTCCTTCTTGATTACACATTTGGAGTACAAGTCTAGCTTTGTTCCTAACTACTCCTGATTCATTCAGTTTATTCCTAAAGACCCATTTGGTTATAATTATAACAGTTTTAGGTTATAATTGAGAAATAAAAGCTATAAAAGCTAAGGTGTTGACAGAAGATCTGGTTTGAACTCCTTTGGATAGTTCTCCTATTACCAATTCTTTTGGATGATCCTTCATATAAGATATATCTTTTGGTAATTCATCCGATATGATTTCTTTTGGTATGTTTGAAGGATCTCTTTTGTGGTCATCATCATCATTTAAAGAAGATTGTGGTTGAGCTAAAGACTCATCAAATGATACATGCATAGTTTCCTCAACAACAGAATTCTTCATGTTAAATACTCTATAGGCTTTACTTCTAGTCGAATAACCTAAGAAGATTCCTTCCGAGCTCTTAACATCAAGCTTGTCAAGATTATCCTTTGGGTTAAGTATAAAGCATTTACAACCAAATATCTTGGAATAGGAAATTCTAGGTGTTCTTCCATGATAGAGTTCAAAGGGTGTTTTGTATAGAATTGGTCTAATCATGGATTTATTTTGGATATAACAAGCAGTGTTTACATCCTCAGCCCAAAAATATCGAGACAGCTTTGACTTGCACAGCATTGTGCAGGCACACTCTTGCAATGTCCTATTTTTCCTTTCAACAACTCCATTTTGAGGTGTGGATCTTGGAAAAGCAAATTCATGTTTTATCCCATACTGATCATAGAAGTCAGGAAAAGATTGATTCTCAAATTTCCGCTGTGATTACTTCTAATCCTAATGACTTCAAATCCTTTCTCATTCTACAATCTTCTTACAAGTTTACTAGAAACATTAATACTTTTAAAGAAAGATACCAAGGTAAATCTCAAAAAATCATCAATTATGACTAAACAATATCTACACCCATTTAAGCTTTCGGATTTGGTTGGTCCGAACAAGTCTAAGTGAAGTAATTCCAGGGGTTGAGAGGTGTTAACCATCCTTTTAGGTTGAAAGGGATTTTTTGTTTGTTTACCAGTTTAATAAAAATCACAGACTTTGCTCTTCTTAAAATTGATTTTTGGTAGGCCTTTGACAAGTTCACGTTTAACAAGTATGCTGATATTCTTCATGTTAACATGACCTAGCCGTTTGTGCCAAAGTATTTCCTCTTCGTCAGATGCAACAAGACATTCAAAGTAGTTGCATTTGTCGAAGTTGACAATGTAAATATCCTTTTGTATGCTTCCTTTAAGAAGAATTTGCTTGGTTTCTGTTTCTGCGAAATCATCGTTGTTTCAAATATACGTCGTAGTATACTTGACAAAAATGCAAAACACTTAAATTTATAAAACTTAGATTCAAAAAGGAGTCCAAGGTCATTCATAGGGAGTAATTGTACAATTTAATTCACCAATCATAATTTATCAAAAGAATATGCAATTGAAATCAATAAGATGGTCAAAATGATATTTCAATAAGAATTAGAAGAACAGTGCAAAAAGATCAAGTTAAAATGGTGATTTGAATCACCAAATTAACCCTTAAGTTTAAGCTCACAAATACTCAAATAAATGAACAGTAAACTACAACCATTAAGCCACGTTAGTCAAGTACTCAAATATTCCTACAGTAACCAGCAAAATCAATCTCAGACGATAGAGCAAGCTTCCAGATGCCTAATTAGAAGAGGCTCAAAGGACCTCACAACAGCTCAAGGCTCTCTCTCTCTCAAGAGCCTTAGAACAACCACAACAGTAACCGAACAAAGGCTTAAGGGCCTGTTCAGAAATCTTGCTAAGTATAGAGAACTGAGGGCGGGGGGGGGGGGGGTCACGAATCCTGAGGTAGAAAAAACCCCCTCCTCCCTCTTAGATTCTCTTTCTCTCTTCCCTGCCCAGAATAGACAAGACCCGGGTAACCGGGTAAACGGATTGGCCCAGACCCACATAATGTGACCGCAGGCAAGGGCATGCATATGCGTGTGCATGAGCGAGGACCTCGCCCCCTATGTGTGCTAAGTCGATAAGCCGTAGGCACTTTTTCTTTTGTATGCTGTGGAGAGCTATACACTCTATGATGTGGGACTATCCCAGAGGGTCTTTGTCTCACGCAGTTGCATGTCGATGACTCTCTGATTGAGCTCAAAGTCGATGCATTCTATTGCAATTGGATACCTGGAGTGTTTTCAAAACTAGAGTCGTGTCACCTGGAAAGAGAATTAAGGATGAACACGGCCGGAGAGCTGCAGCTGGAGCCGAAGAAGATGGTGGCGACGGTAGTTGTCCGGCGAAGTACCTGAAACCAAGAACATGGCCTTAGGGCCACGTCAAAGTAGCTCAGAAGCTTTGTCATGAAGTGGTGAGTGTAGTGGTGGTAGTCGTGTGGTGTGTGGCGATTTATGGAGTGATAATAATGACGGAGAAGGTGACCGTGAAGTGGTTTGTTCGGTGGGGCATAGGAGTGCGTGGAACCCTAAATTTATTTAAGAATTTTGAAGGATGAGTCATGGCAGAGCTAATAGAGGTGGTGCAAGGGTGTTTGGAGGTGTGTGGAGTGCGGAGGGCCTCACTGGAGGCTTCGCCAAAGCGGAGGAAGATGGAAGTGTGACAGGTGTGATTCTATTTCATCCTAATGTATAAGGGCGTAGTAAGATGCAGTGATGTGAGAGGAAGAGAATAAGGGTAGCTACGGACAAAGAAGAAGCAGATATGGCGCCAGCTATGATTGGCCAGCACTGGAGACGAAGGAGGCTTTGGAGAGAGGGACGGCAACGTCTGAAGGAGGAGGAAGCCTCTCGCAGGTATGGCGGCGTGCGAATGACCGAGAGGAAGAGGTTCCTACTGCCTATAGTACATGGAAGCAAGCGAGGAAGTCAGAAGAGGAAGGTTGCCGGAGCAAGGTGGAGTAGTCCATAGGTGAAGGAAATGGAGGAGTTTTTAGGCCTAAAATTTGCTAAGGAGCAAGGCCTCGCTATAAGGGGCCTTTTAAAGGTCCAAGGACAGCTTCCAAGCTTGGAAACAAGGTTGAGGAGCTCGAAATTTTGGGGAAGAAGATCCTTGATCTTAAGGAGTTTGTTCGAGCCTTGTGGTGTGAATTAGAATCTAAGGTGTGGTTCATATGATTAGGGATTTTCTCAAGATCATTCCTTCCAATTTTGAAAGGATTTGGTTGAAAAATCAGGGAGAAATCCCATATTGAAGGTCGGTGGGCTTGGGTTCAGACAGTTAATGGTGCTAGGGACCATTCTAAAGAAAATGACAAGTTAGGGGGATAAATGTAAATATTTCAAAAGTTAGGGGCTTAGGTGTGAAAAATAAAGTTTTAAGGGACTAGATTATAAACTAGGTCAAGATGAATTCTGATTGAGTCCAAATTTTGATATAATCCCAATTTGGACCCAAGAAATTTAGTGGTGAATTCAAATTTGAGTTTTGACCATGTTTAACTAGGCAATTTGCGTAGAAACCCAAATTAGGGTAGAATTCCATTTGAGATTCTTTAAGGTCAAAATAGGTTCAGATGGTAGAACCAAGGGTATCAAACCTCTAGGAATATTTTTCTATCAATTTTAGGAGGTTTAGATGAATTTTATCCTTACTGAAACCTCTTTAATTTAAGAGGATCTGAAATTAGGGTTTCATATGCTGTTGCTGCTCTAGAAATGTGTGAAACCCCATTTCTGCCTACATGGACCCCCTTATTAGACTTTAATGCTTACTTGACTTTTAGCTAACCCTTGATAAACCCTATGTTTATTTTGTGTTCATGATATACTGTCAAAATTACAAAATTAACCCTAGTTTCTTATTCTCTTATCAAAATAGAATGATGTGGAGTTATAACCTTCAGATGGTTATGCAGGAGCATTCATCTTTCAATCCTGATTAAAAGTGGCTAGTTAGGTTCTATGATGGTGTTCTCATCATACCCTCATGCCTAGCTTTCGCTAGTCCCTTAGCAAAAATACTTTGGATCAAACCAGGTCTCTAGGTTGGATGTACCGTCAGGATGCCTTGCTAAGCGGCATCTCTAGAAATCAGATCAAAATACCAACAATAGGCCTAGAGGTACACAAGTATCTGCCAAGATGTTGACCTGACCAGCTTCAGCCTGGGTCTGCTGCAAAGGTTTCTAAGGCTCGCAAAAATTGCCCAGTGGTTCGTTGACCCTAACGATTAAAGCACCCGTGTGCAGACGTAACATGTCCAGGTTCAGTTTGCTAGTGAATTTGGATAAGAGAGAGATAGAGAAGGACTTTTCATTTGGAGAGTTGTCTCTCTTTTCTTTTTATTTTTCCCTAAATCCAACCTCGAATTATCCCTAAACATGGTCTATATCAGATTCCTTGTCCCCACCGTCAATCCTCGAAGGATACCTGGCAATCGATGCTTCGGGATAGCACTACCCTTGGCAACCCCCAAAACCCTGGCTTTCGACACTTTAGGATAGCGCCTCCTATGGCATTCTATAGCTAAATTCAAGCCCTGGCAATCGACATTTCTGGATAATGCCACCCATGGCACCTGAATCAGCACAAGGTGCCTACATTCCCCCTGTAGGATATTTAGATATCCTAGGAGACAAGCACCAAGGAGACGATATGTTATACACGTCTTCAAGAGGAATTTCACACCTCTCCATGCCGGGAACACGTCTAATCAACTTGTATTGTCGAGCCGCTCCTAAGCTAGATCTTTGAGATGATTTTTCATAATAGAACACTTTCGGCATGATTTTCTTTATTAAGCGCAATGAACCAAAATTAGTGTGTGATTTTGGGTGCTTAGGTTACCAAGTCCTGCAAACTAAAGGGCAGGCAACGGGGTCGAATAATCCCTAAGCCTTAGACCTACTACATTAGCCTTGCACCTTCCTCACCTTCTTGACTAATTCGGATCTTAACAAATGCGTGAGTATTTAAACCCTGAAACAAGTCCAAGAGGCTTAAGATCGGTACTCGTCACTAATCTCGTAACTAGTAGCCTTCAAGGTCTTAATTCATCATCCGATCCACCCTAGAAGTTAGGTAAGTTCCATACTCAATTTTAAGAGACTACCTCATTTTCTTTTCTTTTAGATTGCTCTATTTTCTCTTTCTTTTTCTTTTCTTCTCCTCTCCTCTTTCCATTCAGCTCGAATTGATGACTCCTTTCTTCTTCTTATTTTTTTTTTTGGATGAAACCCTTCCATTAATTGATTTTCACAGCGTTTTGCACTTTAATACCTCCCATGCCTAAGATTTACAATGTTCTCATTGTAAATCAGCTGGGTTTGAGTTCAATTAAGATCGTACGTTAGAATAGGTGGGTGGTGAATGGGTCGGAATGACTATTGCGGACGATTTCTAACTCTGATACAAGTATCAAAGGTGGAGTCAGCTGTTCTAACGGAGAAACCCTAAAGTGCAATATGATTTCAGTAAAGAGATATGTTAGAATGGATTCAGGTTTTTCAAAGATGATGGGTTGGCTCTCGTTAAATGCTAAGTTTAACTCCATCGGCTGGGTGCGTTTGCACGAAATCGTCGCTGTTAAAGTTTACGTTGTACTATAGGGTAAAATCGCTCAAAACATTTAAATTTCTAAAGTCATATTCAGAAAGGAGTCTGAGATTGTTCGTAGGGAGTAAAGATGCAATTTAATTTACCAATCACAAGAAATATATATGCAATTGAAGTCAATAATATTCAGAATGATATTTCAATAAGAACCAAGAGAATAGTGCAAAAAGATCAGGTTAAAATGGTGATTTGAATCACTAAATTAACCCTTTAAGTTTAAGCTCACAAATATTCAAATAATCGAATAGTAAACCACAATCAATAATCCACCTCAGCTAAGTTATTCAAATATTCCAATAGTAATGAGCAGAATGCCTCAAACGTCAACCACAGACTTCATATGCCTTACCAAAAGGGGCTCAAGGACCTCACAAGGGCTCAAGGACCTCACAGGAGCTCAAGAGCCTCAGAAGAACATAGTAGTAGAAGAGCACAAGGCTCTCTAAAGAGCTTGCTACAATATGAAAAATTCTCCGCACCCGACTTCTTTGGTAGCAAAAACAAATAGGACTTATTCAGTCTTTTAAAACCAAAGTTGGCCATTTCAAACTCATGTATAACATCCATCACATCCTTTTTAAGAACAATCCACATTTCTCTATAAAAGAATACCTAAACCCCATCCGGTCCAGGAGCTTCCACATTATTCAAGTCTTTAATTTCTTTCACTATTTCTTGTTCAGAAATAAGAGCGATTAGAATGGCCATCTGATCATTGCTGACACTTAGGAAGTCAGCCGAAGCCATCCTCCATGAACCTCTTGGTGCAGCCTTGTTTAATTCTTTAAAATACGAGCCAGCTTCACATCTGATTTCACTGGTAGATGTAATGGTTCTCTCACCCATTTTAATAGATGAAATGAGATTAAACCTCCCCCTAGCACTGGTAGCAAGATGAAAGAATTTCGTATTGGCATCACCTTCCTTGAGCCATAGTTGTCTAGATCTCTCACTTCAGTCCATTTCTTTCTTCAAGTCCTCCTCCCTAACGACCTGTTACATATACTGTCTTAGTTCATGCTCCTGACAACTCAAAGCCTGCCTGCACTCCTTTAGATCCAGACTTTGGATCACTGCCAATGCCTTAACCCTCCTTTGCTCCCTGATGGTTGCCACTGTCTGCCCATATTCTTTTAGCATAGAGTGCATATCTGCCAACTTGGAAGCAAGCTGCTGTGTGGCCGAGCCATTCAATACCTTATTTTGCCACCAGCTAGACAACATCTCAGCAAAACCCTCCTCCATAAACTAAGACTTCTTAAGTTTGAAGTAAGATCCAACATCAACATTCACCCCACTGTCCACACAATTGGAGTGTGGTCAGAAAATGGCCTGTCAAGGCTCATAGCAGACGATAGTTATGAAAAGAGAGAGAAAGCTCTCCACAAATGAAAATCTTCTTCTATCCCTCTCTCTCTTACAAAAATGCGCTAGCAAACTGAACCTAGGTTAACCATGTTACAAGCATGGGTCCTTTAACCGCTAGGTCTAACAAACCTTAGGATAGTTCCTGTGGGCCTTAGAAACCTTAGCGGAAGATAGAGGTGAGAGTTAGTCAGGTTTGGATTTGGGCTGGTACTTGAGTACCTCTGGGCCTATTGTTGGTATTAAGATCTAATTCCTAGAGATGCAACTTAGTAGGGCATCTTGATGGTTACATCTGACCTAGGTAACTAGTTTGATCCGTAAGGTTTTGCTAAGGGACTAGCAAAAGTTAGGCATGGGGTTATGATGACAACGTCATCATCAGCCATATCTATCTTTAATTAGTCATAATCAACAGATAAATGCTCTTACATAACTGCCAGAAGACAGTAATTCACTGCACATCTCTTCTGAGAGATAAATAGTAAAACAGGTGTAAAAATGCAATTTTAACAAAATATCCTAAATACAAAATAATCACAGGGTTTCCTTGGGGTTCATTGAAGGTCAAATGGTCATAAATGTCTAATAAGTGGGTTCATGAAGACAGAAACGGGTTTTCACATGTTTCGAGAATTAAATGACATCAGAAACACTAAAAACAGACTTGCTTAATTAACTGAGGTTTTGGTCAGGATAAAATTCACTTAAACCTTTTAAAAATCATAGAAAAATATTCTATAAGGTTTGGTATGCTTTCTTTGACCATCTGAACCTAATTTGACCTAAAATAAAGTCTCAGACAGATAATTACCCTAATTTAGGTTTTCAGATAAATTACCCAGTCAAACCTGCTCAAAACCAAAATTTGACTTCATCAGATTTCTTGGGTCCAAATTATGTTTGTACCAAAATTTGGGCCCAATCAGGGATCATCATGACCAAGTTTGCATTTTGGTCCAGTTTCACTCTCTTCCTTAGACACATGCCCTTAACTTACGAATTCTTTGCAAAGACCCCCCAACTTCATCTTCCTCACGAAAAAGCTCCTGCCGCCATTGAGGTCAAACCCGACCTCCAAGCAACATTGACTGACCCAAATCCTACTCTAATGGCAATCAAATCCCACCAAAATTGGTAGGATTGATGTTCACACCTAGGCAAACAATCTGGGATCAATTTGGAGTCCCAAATCTCCATGGATTGCTCGTGCAAATGACAAGAATCACGGGTTCTTTTCCTTCAAGCCCAAGCCATCGAATCCCTCTTTCTTAATCCAAAGCTTCCCCTGAAGCTTTATAAAGAGCTGGCGTGCACAACCTTTCCTCCCTAGCAAGTTTTGGCGAGCCAAATACCCCTATTTCTCCTCCTCCAGTCACCGAAACCTCTGCTTCGGTGATCACCCTCGATCCCCCTCCTTCGATCATCCAACCATCAAATTGGACGGTCGATCCTATTCCCCCCATCCTCGTGATCCTCCCCGGCCAAGGGGAGGTCGTTCCTTCATCTACATCGCTGTCGCTATCCACTCGCTCCGTCATCTTCACCGACTCTGATCCACCGCAACCGAAGCCTCTCGGCCTCAACTCTCTCTCTTAAAACCCCTTTTCTCTTCCTTTCTCCCTCTACATCATTTCCCCCTCACATACAACCGGAGCCTCTCGGCCTCAACTCTCTCTCTTAAAACCCCTTTTCTCTTCCTTTCTCCCTCTACATCATTTCCCCCTCACATACACTCCCAATCGACCATGCAACACACCCCAACACCCTCACCTTCTTCCGCTCTGACAAAGCTCCGGTAATGTCTCCAGCTCACTCCACCACACAAAACTCACCGCCACCAACTCTATTAGCTCCGCCTCGACCCCCACAACAAAAGTCCTCTATTAATTAGGATGTTCACCCTCTCCATCACTCCACTGGCCAACCCACCTCTGCAACTCCTCTGTCACAGGCAGGCAACCATCGGCCAGCATACACCCTTCAACCACCACCGCTGAGTTCGCCTTCCCACAGCGAAGCTATTGAGCATTCTAATTAGGGCTTAACACCCGTATCTTGTGTTTCAGGTGCCTCATTGGACAGCCGCTGTCGCCACTGTCTTCTTCAATGTGTTCTTTCTCCTCTAGGCTTCAAATCATTCCACTACAACTTTTTATTGAAGCAACCCCAAGTCCTTTAGCATTTTAGGTGATTAATTGAAGGCTGTGATCGCATTTACTGCTCTAATTGATGGAGGTCATCCTGTTGCCTTCGTACGAAGAATGAAGGGACTCAATAGTCCCACATCAGTGGGAGAGAAGCCAATGCGCACACATATATTGATTTTATCGCTTGGGCTTATCACTTCCGAGAGCATCGGTGTGAGGTCCTACTCGTACGCTCCAACGCACGTGCCCTCACCTACGCTCACGCCACGCGAGTCTGGGTGTGGGTCCGATTACCTCGATCCATTCGGGTTTCTGATAGAGAGAAAGAAAAGAAGAGATAGGAAGGGGGTTTTTCCCTCTATTTCTTAGCCTATCCTAAGGGGCCTTTGCCTCTATGCTGTGCTCCCCTTGTGCTTCAGAAGAAGGGAAGAAACTTTGCCTTGTGCGAGAGAAGATGACAATGCCTTTGCATTGTAGCATCTGAGCATTTAAACCATCTGATAAGGAGTTCCATCATTTGATATCTCTGATAGTGCACTGTGCACTTGGCTTGCGTGGATTAAATTGACTGATACTGTTCAAACATTTGCTATTATTGTAATTAGGGTAATTAGTGATTCAAATCACCATTTTACGCTAATCATTTTGCATTATTGACATTTACTATTAAATATACATCATTATTGCTTGAATTTCTCATTAAATATGTTATCTTGTGCTTAAATTGTGATCTTGAGAATTAATTATTTCTTGCTCCCGCCGTTCGACTTCAGACTTTAAATTCGAGTATAAATTGTATTTGTTTTCACGCGATTTCGACCTATACTATGACGAAGTATTTTAAAACATTGATTTCCCACGTTAACATTGTGCTTTCTCAACCCTAAGATTGAAACCCTAATTTGGCTCTCTTGGTCCAATCAGTTCTTTCCAAATTGGGTACCTAGGGCTCAATAAAGAAGGTGAATAGCCCTAGATACCTTAAGTTCCTACTAGGTGCAGAAATCTGGAATGGGATCTCTAGAGAATCAAATTAGGCAACTTGGGTGATTAATTCTAATGAAATAATGCATGTTTGATCCTCATTGATTTCCTTTTTACTTCTTTCCAAAGATAGGGGTTTAAGAGGATGGAATTGAAATTACCTGCCCCTTGAGTGGCTATCGTGCGGCTGATCTTCTCAAATGTACCTCGCATGATCACAAGAAATCAAATGAACAAAGTTAGAATCAGATCAAGAAATTGTAATTAGTGAAATCAAATTGTGCATTGCTCCTCGACAACGACGCCAAAATGTTAACGGGCTATCAAAGGGTTTTAGGTAGTAATCATCATAGCAAAGCCTCAATCGCTCGAGAACAATTAAATTTATAACTCAGAATCGAAAAAGTGTCCCAGGTCAATCACAGGGAGCAACTAATGACAATACATTCTCATTAATCACAATTTAATAGAAATATAAGAAATTATGACTAAAGCTTCAATTAGAATAAATCAAAATGATATATATATATGAAATCAAGTAGCAAAGTGCAAAAAGAACAAGTTAAAATGGTGATTTAAACACCAAATTAACCCCTGAAATTAAGCTCACAAGTATCTCAAATAATTTAATAGTAAATCCTAACCAAATATGCCACGTCAACCAAGTTAAATATTCCAACAGTAGCTTCAGAACTAAGGCACTAGTAGTAAGTTGCTCAAGGCACAGCTCCAACAGAAGAGGCAAAGGCCTCCTTCTCTTTCCTTCATGCCTCAAGAGAGAGGCAAGCATAGCACAGCACAACATAAAGGTGAAGGCCTCAGACTTAGTTAAGTGTAGAGAGTAGAGGTGCAAAGGGCGAAAACCCCCTCTCTCTTTCTTCCTTTCTCTCTTAGAAAAGACAGACCGAACCCGGGTATCCAGGTAATTAGATCCACATCCAGACCCGTGTGGCATGTGCATCGGTGAGGGCATGGATGAGCACGTCAGGCGCATGTGTGGAGGGGCATGGGGTAGGGGCCTGATCCCTATGATACGAAGGCAATAAGGCAGAGTTAGTTTTTGCATTTATCCATTGTTGCGAATCCTTTGTTCCACGATGTGGGACTATGTTCCCACATTGTCTTCACAACACAGCAGCAGGAGTTGAATCTTCAAATTGGAGGCGAGGGAAGCACCTACTGCTTCCATTGGAAGTATGGAGAGCTTCCTGGAAGTAGTCTATAGCACCTAGGAGTCTTAGCACAGATGAACTCGGTCGGGAGACGGTGGATGGAGTAGGAGAAGGAGGTGGCAGTGACGGTGCTCCGGTAGTGACCTGAAATCAAGAACACTCCCTGGTGTCCTAATTAAATTGGCTCAGAATCTTCACCGAACTACGGCGAGTGCATTGGTGGTAGAGGTGTGGCGAGGGGTGATGTGTAGAGGTTTGGTGAGGTTGGTGGGGGTGCATGAAAGTGATGGTGCTCGGTGGGGCGAGTGAGCATGCGAACCCTCAAATTAGTAGAGGGCTTTTGTAGAGAGAGTCAAGGCGGAGCTTGTGGATGTGGAGCGGGGGTGTTTAGAGCTGTGTGTCGTGCTGGAGGCTTCACCAGAGTGTCACTGGAGCGATGAATGAAGGTGGTGTGGAGAGCGGTACGGTGGTCGTGAGTGAGCTATGAGTGTGGGGAAGGAAAGTGGAGGGAGAGAGGAAGGGATAGAGAGGTTAGAGGGCAAGGAGATGGATAGAGAGCACCAGTTGTGTCTGATCGGAGCTAGAGACGAAGGTGAGGTTGGTGAGTTGGAGCGATGATGACGAGAAGGAGGCCCCTGCTGTGGCAAACGAGAAGCGAAAGAGATGG
Organism: Thalassia testudinum; assembly: GCA_037157565.1. Taxonomy (NCBI): domain Eukaryota; kingdom Viridiplantae; phylum Streptophyta; class Magnoliopsida; order Alismatales; family Hydrocharitaceae; genus Thalassia; species Thalassia testudinum. Next base: position 62,939,060 of record JAZHRO010000025.1, on the reverse strand, counting down.
AGGAAGGTAGAAGGCCATCCAATTTGATGGTTGGATGATCAAAAGAGGGCAGAGAGGGTCATCGGAGATGAGATTGTGGGTGACCGGAGAAGGAAGAAGTGGGGTTTTCTCAGTCAAAACTCGGTAAGGAGTTCGGCTTTACGATGTGGATGCCTTTATAGGGCTTCAAGCAAGCTTGTAAGCTTGGAAACAAGGTTGAGAAGCTGGGATTTTTAGGGAAAGCGATCCCTGAAATGCATGAATTTACACGAGCATCATGAGGAGATTTGGAGTCCAAATCTAGGTTTAGGCGATTAAGGACTTCCTCGAGATCATCCCATCTAATTTTGTTGAGAAATCAGGGAGGAATCCTTGATTGAAGCTCGGATCTCTTGGGTTCACACCTTCCATGGTGGCAGGGACCCTTTTGTGAAGAAGATAAAGAACTTAGGGGGAAATTTGTAAAGATTTTGAAAGTTAGGGCTGAAGTGTGAAAAGTAGAGTTTAAATGGACTAAAGTGCAAACTAGGTCAAGATGAGCTCTGATTGGGCCAAAATTTTGATACAAACCTAATTTTGTTCAAAGAAATATGATGGTGGAGATAGATTTCAGTTTTGATGAAGTTTGACTAGGAAATTTGCATAAAAACCCAAATTAGTGTAAAATTGTGTATGTGACTCTGTTTAAGGTCAAAATGGGTTTCAAAGGTCAACACAAGTGTACCAAACCTCAAGGAATATTTTTATATGAATTATGAGATTTAAATAAATTTTATCATGACCATAACCTCGGTAATTTAAGTGGGTTTGAAATTAGGGTTTTGGGTACTGTATTAGTTCTTGAAATGCGTGAAATCCCATTTCTGTCTCCATGAACCCACTTATTAGACTTTAATACTCATTGGACCTACTTAGCAATCCCCTTGGTTATTTTGTGTGCATGATATGCTATTCAAATTATGGAATTAACCCTGGTTTCTTGTTCTCTTCTCAAAAGATAAAAAGGTGGAGATATAACCCTTAGATGAATATGTAGGAGATTTTATCTTTTAAACCTGACTAAAATGGGCTAGTAGGGCTTATGATGGTGTTCCCATCAGAGGAATAAATACAATGACACAAAAGAAAGCAACATAAAGAAGAATTCCAAGAAAGCTTTCACAAAATTGTGGAAAAATACCGATTCCAATAAAGAGACCAAGACTAATGAATTGAATGACAATGAGGTTGCTCATCAATATTTGGTAGCTATTACGAAAGACCAAGAAATGGAGGTAAACTCTGACCTTACTTTGGATAAATTATTAGATGCATATCATGATTTGTACAAATTGGGTAAAATATTAAAGAAGGAAAATAAGGAACTTAAGGATAAGTGCTCAAGTTTAAAAAATGAAAAGAATGGTTTATCTCTAGATTTAGAAACTAAGAAAGGGGAATTAGATGAAATAAGAGTTGTGAATGTAGAGTTCCGTAAGAAAGTAGATCTCAAGAAATAATATATTCACTTTGAAGACACACTTAAAGACTTCAAATATTCTAATAGAACATAGCTAGAAAAATATGAGGACATTAAAAAGAAGAATCAAAAGAAGATTAGTTATGCATTTTTATATCAAAGGGCCAAGAGAAGAGAATCTAATGGATTCTTTAACTTGAAAGGAATTAATAACCATGAACCCAAAAGAATATTGGTACCAAAAAAATTTGTGGAAAATTATGTTGCAGGTTATGAGAAACATTGACATGGAAATCACAATTGGAGAGGCAACCTTCAATGAGCTGATAATCATCAATTTGGCTATGAAAGATGGCAGAACCAACAAGGTCAATGGATGCTAGATTTTTGTTGGAGACCCCCTCCACCTGGCTACTGCTATTAGGTATAACTTCTTATACCTTAGCAGGTATGATTCCCAAAACTAAAACTTTATTACCTACTTAGTTATAAATAAGTTTTTTTTTATATATAAAATTAATTGCACATTGAATTAGTTAAATAGGGGGAGCTATCATGCGATTAAAAAAAATTGAGGAGATCAAAATAGATTTACCCTATAGCTTCTTGTTTGACAGAATAGGGAGGAAAATAATCAAAACCAAACCTTGATAAGGGATCATTGTTTGAGTGGGAGAATCAAGATCACTTTCTTCATAGCATTTAAATAGTGTCTTTATCTATGTTGGACTATATAACTCTTACTCAACACTTCCATTTATTTTGATATAGTCATTGTGTTAGTCTATCATGAATTTCATCATCTCCTTATCATGAACTTAATAATTTTCTTATGTTGAACATGATTAATTTAACATCATGCTTGTTTGAATATAACTTGAAAAGAGAAGAGAAAATGCCAATTTCATTCTTAGAATTTCACTTATTTAAGTATGATTGATAACTAAGTCATTTGATATATATCTTTTCATTAATAACAAAAAGGGGTATTAAAGTATGCATGTTGATAGGGGGAGTAATTCTAAAGTAATTATTTATTTTCTTGCATGCATAATTGTAATTTTGTTATCATCAAAAAGGGGGAGAATGTTAAAACCTCTATTTTGATGAAACAAAATTATATTTTATTGTAAACTAATCTTTCAGGATCACGCTCACACAAATCAAGTCAATTATCCTCCACATGAATCAAAGTGAACATTCCAAATAGTTAATGCATCTTTTAGTTTAAGTGTTTGAGTGTAGAAATTATGTACGATGTATTAAAAATGTTTTTACGATTTTCTATATCATAAAATAAACATTTAGAGAGTATTAATCGACCAAAATATTAGAATTGATCGATGAAAATAGGAAGATTGATCGACCAAACTAGCCTAACAATTAAATCCAATTTTCTCATAGTTTGATTAATTAAAATAAAAAATTAATCGATAAATCTGGTTCGAATGATTTTTTCAAACATTCCAAAATTGCTACATTTTCACCTATAAATAGGGCTCCATGCCCTTCATTTCAAAACACACCTTGTAAAATATTTTAAAGAGAAAAAGTGCTTCCACTCTAATTCTTGTGCTTTCGTGCTCATTCTTCTACACTCTTCAAAAGCATGTCGCTCTACACTTCTGAAAAGAAAACTCGATTTGCATATTTTAATTACTTGTGGTTCCATATGACTAATTTTTGTATTCATTTTATTTGGTTCATTTCATTTGTTGGGATCCATTGTATTAGGATTCTAGAGGTTGTTGTGACTTCTCTTGGTAAAAGAGAAGTGAATTGTAAGAGATTGTGTTACCCTCATTCAAGCGATACGTGATAGTGGATTGATTAGCATTGCCTAGTCAAGAAAATCCTAAGCTGGAAGACTTAGGTAGTGGTTATTACCCGCAGGGGTTTCCACTTTAAATCACTGTGTATATTGTGGGATTGTTTTTATTGTGACATATTTTTTTACAATCAATATCATGCTTGATCTTGTGTTTGTGGCAAAGTAAGATCCGTGTAGGTAGGTTCAACACATGCCACTCTTTCAAGATGGACAGGTAGAAGTGGATTAATTGAAATAATCTCAGTCTGAGCCTAGAAGAGCAAGTCAATCCTTAAGGCCAATGTTTACTCAGTTTTAATTAAGCTTAGGTTTTAATGTGCTCGAGAATTGTTGGGCCCTGTTTGGGTTGTGTCCTTAAAAATCAGTTTCACTGTGTGTGCATGAACAACCAGGGTTTGCAAATAAGGTTATTTTCTAACAATCTTTTAGGGTTCAACCTTGTTTAGCGGCTTTTAAGGTTCAATCGTTAGGTTCATTCAATCAGGTTTAGTGATACACACTAGGTTTTTGAAAGCACAAATGAAGATATATTCCTTTACGAATCAAAAAAATAATGAGGTGTGGCTAGCTCATTGAGTCGTAAGGGGCAGCTACCGATTGCACAGCAAAAATGCACCAACAATTGTGCCATCTTGTGCTATTTCCAAGCATTGCCAGTGTATATTAGGTAGCCATAGTCGCATTTGTAAAAATAAACGCATGCATGCATTTATTTGAGAGGGGAGGAGAGTGAATAAATTGGCCTTGTAATTAACGTATTCTTCAAGTGCTGCCTCGCAAAATCACCATCCTTATTTTTTATTGACTTTGAATTTCTTCTTCTCCGCGGCTGCAGGGCATGGTAGCTCTTCTTCACACCAATCTCTGCAACAAGCTTGCCCTGCCAGTCACATGCACAGCCATGCACAGCCCAGGGCATGGCTGTGCTTGCCTCCTTCCTCTTTAAAAAGGGCACAGCCATCTTCCTTGCGGCTGAGCCTGGTCTAACAGACAACAGCTTTCCCTCTCCAGGCCGTCTCCTCCCCTCTCCCCTCCATACGTAGCCTCTCTTCCTCCTGAAGAGCTACGCTGCGGGCAGGAGCAGCTCACAGTGGTACACAACCACCATTGTGAGTCCCAGCACTGCCCAGCTCATCAAAGAGTCGGTGGGCGTGGTGGTTCACCTCTCTGATTTCGTCGTTCCAACCATTTCAGCCATTGCCGCAGGACTCAAGCTTTGAAGCTCAAGCATAATAGCAGCACGGCACAAGACTCTCCTTCCACGCGCGCAAGCCACCGTGCGCCCCTGCAGCAACCGGCGCAGCTCTTTTCGTGCGCGCCGGTGCGCTCCGCAGTGCCTGCACATGCAGAACAAGCCATAGCTGGTCGCGTGAGCCGAGCGCACACTGTAGCTATTGTTCACGCTAGAGAGCGCGACACTGTAGCTACAGTGCGGTGACTGGAAAGCTTCTCACTTATCCGGTCATCGCGCGCTCCCTCTTCACGCCGCAACCGTCGCTAGCCCGTCCGCGTGCCCGCTCCCACGTACGCCAGCGCCCGCACCTGTCTACGCCCACGTCTCTCCCAGCACCCGCTTCTTCGCTTGCGTTCCCCTTAGCGCGCAGCGCGGTGCGCTGCGGTCCCTCCCTCGTGCCCACTCCCTCCAGCGTGCGCACGCATCTTCGCACCTACGCACCTGCGCCTGCGCGTTGGCCACCAGACGTCGGCCGCTGCCTCCAAACGGCTTAACTCGCCCGCCCCTTCTTCACTCCAGCAGACGCTCCCTCTCTCTCTCTCACAACACTCTCTCACTCCCTCCCGCAGACACATACACACACACACTCTCTCTCGTACACACACTCTCACTTGTACACGCCTATAGACACACTTATATATATATACCTATATATATTTATATATATATATATACATATTAGTACCTATACAATTATATATAAGTATACATACAAACATACATACATATATATATATATACTTATATATATATACACACATATATATTTACATATATACATATATTTATATACGTATAAATATATATATATATATCTATACATATATTATTACCTATACAACTAAGTATAAGTATATATAAATATATATATATATACATATATATACACATATAATTATACATATATATATATACAAATATACATACATATATACATATATATATCTATAACTATAAATACATATATATATATATATCTATCGACATATATCTATATACATATATACATATCTATAACTATATACATATATTACTATATATATATGTATTTATAATTATAGTTATATATACATACATATATATATAATTATAAATATATATATATATATATATATTTACATATCTATATATATATATACATATACATATATATATACATATATAACTACACATACACCTATATAATTATAACCATATCTATGTATATAAATATAGATATATATTTATATATATACATATATATATATATATTTTTTTTTTTTTCATATCACCTACCACACGTTGTATCGCAGGAATATCTGCACCAGTTGCTGGTATTCCCCGACATACGCGTACAGAAAGCATCTTCGCACACATCTTCCGCCCATCCGTCCTACACTCCATGCGGCACTTCGTCCTGTTGGTTGCGTCTTCCTAGACGACAATCAACTCAACACCGTGCTACATGCCATTTCCACCTCCACCCCTACCCTTATATACATATATAATATATATACATATATATATATATACTATTTTTACCTTATTTCTATTTCTCTTTCCTGCCATTAAAAAGATTAAAAAAATATACAAAAGAGAAAAGATAATCCTTGACTTGCAGGTACTCAGTCTTGCAAATAGCAAGACCAGTTTTGAAACCCTAATTTGGCTCAAAGCCAAGAACTTGATTTTGAGGGTGTACCTCAAGGACAAAAATTATCAGAAAAAAATATTAAATAGAAAAACACCAAAAACATAATAAACGAATGGAAGAGATTCGGTGTAGGAAAGGCATAGAAACTTATTCACCTCTAATCCCGCTTCCCTGAGTTCGACCCTAGGCCTAAAAGTGACCAAGGTAAAATCAAGTAGGCCAGGTTAAAAATTTTGTAAAAGGATGGTTAGGCTCGATTTAGGTTAACCACTATACTCATTTCAACGATTAAATCACCATATTAACACAAACTATCCAGGTCTACACCACACTTTTTCTGGCGCCATTGCCAGGGAAGTGCGCATTCAAGTAAATTTTTACTCCATTCATTTAATTTTTCTCTTCTCACACCCTTCTCTTCACGGGTGTTTCTATTTGTTGGTGTGCAAGTGAACCAGTTGCAAGGAGAAAGCAGGCAGACGAAGTTAGAGACGTGGGTAGATCCAAGGCAGGAATGAGAGTGTGAAGTCGCCGGCATCGCACTGGAGCTTCGCACACGTTGCTGAGCAAGTAGGTCTTTCTTTCTTAGCAACTTAGGTCAACTTGTCACCTTAATAAAAATAAATAAATAAAAACTAATGGATCTCTTGGGGCAAGTGGATTAAAAATCACTTGTTTGATTGTTTGCCATTACTCCCATCGCCCCGGGATTTCCTGCCAAACTTCGCATAGCGAAGATCCAAGAATCTTGATTCTTGAATCTTTCACCGTGTGAAGTATTCTTTGACGCAAAAATAAATAGATTGATTGACATCCCTCTTTGCCTCAATTATCTACAATTCGAGATCACATTTTTGGTGGGGAGGCTTGGAATTGAATTGATTCCAACCCCACCACGACCATTCACGTGCCTAAGATTCGATCCCGAATACTTCAACCCCAACAATTTGATTTTCTTTATCTTATGGTTGAGCCTTGTGTGTGGAAATCATTTTGGTGATTGGGAGCACTAGAATTGAGGTGCTTTGGCTCCCTTTCACACAAATCTAAAATTGATTCGTGCATCCACACATAGAAATCTCCATCTAGGGAAGCCCATTGCATTTTAGCATGCATTAACCAACTGACATTGAAGAAGGATTTGTTGGGCTTAGAAGAAAACTTGTATTCTCTCAAAACCCGAAGATTGGTTGAATTGGTAATTTAGAGAAATCCTAAAATCCATACTACTTAAGGCTGAAACTCTAAAAACCATTCACCGATTAAAACTTCAATTCGGGGAGATTTCCCCGTTGCATGCTTGGTTTACACAATTTACAAAATCAATCGCTTGGGTATTACCCGAAAATAATGCCTTCACATTTCAGAAGTACTTGATCCTAAGCCTCTAAGTAAAACTGGTAGCAACTTGACCCTTATTAAGGATTGGAGATCTAACTACCTGCGTGCAGCACCTACGTGCTGGTGAGGGTTCCCGGGTGCTATCGGGTGTCTAAGACTGGGGCAAACGGCCTTTCAATCTGGCCCGGTGGTTCCACGGTGCTCGCATTCGGTTTCGTAGGTTGTGATAGTAGGTAACTTAGATCTTTAGGTCTAAGGGCACACTGTAGAGGTTAGGAATTTGATTGTATTGATTTGTCATCAAGTGTACCTTTGTGGCGTCATTTCTCTCATCTCTTTTCCCTTCTTATCCCCCCAATTCTTCCTGTGGTAGTGCATGTTTGGGAGGAGGTCACAAAACCCTGAACTGTGTGAATTGTTTGATAATTTTAGAAAAGAAGCTGAATCATCCTCCTCCTCCACAAACATGGCTACACGCCCACCCCCAAATCTCGAGGGAGGAAACCACCCTCAAAACCCACTAGGTAGTGGAGCCTTGGATCCCATAACCCGCCTCCAAGCCCAAATGGAAATGTATAATGAACAAATTGAAGCCATTAGGGAAACATTGGAGGAAATGCAAAACCCTCCCGAACGGGAGGAGCCTAGGTCTCTTAGCTCGTATTAGAATCCTGCTGCTATAGAGACCATAGGACAAATTCGAGTCCCCATGGGCAGGGACGACTTTGAATTGAAACCTAACATAATTGGCCTAATAAATTTTCACTTCCATGGTCTTGCAAGTGAAGATCCTTTTCTCCACTTGGAAGACCTAACCCGATTGGCTGAAACAGTTAAACCAAGAAATATCGGGTTACCTATAGTCCCCATGAAAATGTTCCCGCTTTCATTGAGGGATAAAGCATCGCAGTGGTTACGCACCCTTGGGAGAACCATCCACTCTTGGGAAGAGATGCGAACAGCGTTTCTCAAGAAGTTCTTCCCAATTGGATGAACTAATGCGCTTTGTCGTGCTATCACTTCATTTACGCAACAAAACAGTGAACAGTTTCATGAGTCATGGGAGAGATATAATGACCTCCTCAGGAAGTGTCCACACCATGGTCTGCCTAAGTGGCATATAGCCCAGATTTCTATTATGGGCTAAATGAGACTTTGAAGCAGATTGCAGATGCTTCCTGCGGAGGGAATTTCATGAATAAAGATGAGAATGGAGCATTTGAATTATTTGAAAATATGAGCAAAAACTCAATGAACAATGCTTCCATTATCACCTTTCATTGTACCAGCCTGCCCCGTAATGTCCACGAAGTTGACACGGGACCCTCCCATTCATCCATAGATCTCACCAGGCTTATCCCGAGAAATCCCGTAAGACCTTCCTTACCGAGTGTCGCGTCGAGTGATTCGGTAAGTCATGTGGATCTGGCTTCTGCAAGCCAGTATTTTGACACGGAGGACCAAGCCTCCATGTGCTCAGATGCGTATTTACAAGCAGGCACGTCTTCTGGCATAGAAGACGCTTGTGCCCTGGGAAACAACCCGTTCTCTGCCACTTATAACCTAGGGTGGTGAAATCTTCCTAACTTCGCATGGTCCAACAACTCGCAGCGCCAAAACCCCACGAGTGGACCAATGCAACCATCCGCACCCGTCATCCCAAGGGCCCCATCTAATCCTATGCGAATCCGCCATCGGGTCCTTGTGTATTGCAAACAGAACACGCATCAAGTCCTCTTAACAAATTGATGCGAATGATGACGGAAATGTCAAAGCGCCATGAAGAGAAAATGACCTCTCTTCAGCACCAATTGGCCCAGCAGAATGCTGAGATCAGTCAACTACGCATGGCAACTCGATCTCAGGGCACTCTTCTAGCCCAACCTGTTCCCAACCCATGAAATTTCGTACCCCGTGGTCCTCAACCACAGGTACGACCTTCTCAGGGGTAGGTTCATCAAATTCTGCAGGCTCCGAGCATTCCACTGGGATTTCAGGCTAATCCCGCTGCAGCACCTCACTCTTATGTCCCTATTGCGAACCCTCCTCTGCTTTATGATCCCACTGGACCCGCATCGTCCAATGCGATCACTACGAGGAGCGGTAAGCAAACCGTCGATCCTCCTCGACCTGATCCTGTCCCATCTTCTTCATCGCCCTCTCATTCGGGATGCGCACCGCATTCGCGAAAGGATGATACACCCAAATTGGTGCCAGAATCAATCCCATTCCCTGAGGCTCTACTGAGGGAGCCAAAAGGCAAGAAGAAGGATACGCAGGCCTTTGATAACCTGCGTAATTTATTCAGGGATGTTGAAATCAAGGTACCCCTGCTAGAGGCTATCGACCACATACCTACTGTCGCCCGATTTTTCAAGGACTACACAACACCCAGGCGACAGTCAAAGAAAACTAAGAATCCGGTGGTTCTCTCACCTCATGCGAGTTGTGCTATACTGTCAAATCTACCACCGAAGTAGAAAGATCCGGGCACACCGCTCATTTCCTGTAGCATCCAAGGCTGCAATTTTAACTGTGCCCTTCTTGATCTAGGATCTTCCATCAATCTTATACCAACCATCATGCTCGAAAAATTTTCCTTGGGAAATCTGAAACCCACCCCTGTCAAGTTACAGTTGGCAGATCGTTCTGTCAAAATTCCAAAGGGTGTGGTGGAAGACGTGGTGGTTAGGGTCAACAGTCTTTGTTTTCCTGTTGACTTTCTTATTTTAGATATGGAAGCTCCTAGCTCACTTTCTGATTGTCTGATCATCCTTGGTCGACCTTTCTTGGCCACAACCCGCACCTAAATCGACTGCGAGTCAGGCTGTATTGAGATTGCCGTTGGATCTGAAAAGCTCAAGCTTAACATCTTCAAGGCAGCTAAGAACTTTGATTGCGATTGCATCGAGAGTGACACGTCTAACGAGGACATGGCCGTCAGCACATGTATTGGAATAATTGGGACCTATTCTGACTGCTGCGAATTACCTGTAAACACTGACGATTACCTAACCAACACATATTGTGACGTTCGCCCATCCCTCCCTATTCCCGTGCCTTCTTCTGACCAAACTTCTGATGAGGTTTTCTCCGCTTCCCATACCTCGTGGTCTGAGTCATATCCGGGCTACTCACCGCCGGTCCACACTCTTGAAGATCGGATTGCCCTTTCTTTCCTTCCAAATCAAGCAGAGTTGCAAATCCACACTGGGACCTTGAGCCCATATACTACTCTCTGGGGCTATTCCTTTTTGGATCCATCTATCCAAGAAGCCCCTCTTCTTGGCCAATTTGAGGGCCAATTTCTTCCTCCTGACTTATTTTCTGATCCACCTGGGACACTCTCGTCCCAAGAAATGCCAGATCTTTCACCATCCACTCCTGAGCTGAAAGAGTTGCCTAGTACACTTAAGTATGTTTTCTTGGGACCAAATGAAGCGCTCCCCGTAATCATTAGTTCAAAATTGACCAGGGAGCAAGAGTGCAAACTAATGAAGGTCCTTATGGAACACAAGGCAGCCATTGGATGGTCTTTATCAGACTTAATTATCATTAGCCCCTCCTACTGCACTCACCGTATATATACGGAGGAGGAGGCTCGACCTTCCCGCGAGATGCAGCGACGTCTCAACCCTAACATGCAGGAGGTCATTAAGAAGGAAATTATTAAGTGGCTGGATGCGGGTATAATCTACCCGATCAGCGATAGCCCCTGGGTGAGTTCGATTCACGTTGTGCCCAAAAAGGTGGGGCTCACCATCTGTGTCAATGATAGGGGTGAATCCATCCCTACACACACTCCTACATCCTGGAGAGTGTGTGTAGATTATAGGAAACTCAATGCTGCAACTAAGAAAGATCACTTTCCGCTACCTTTGATTGACCAAATCCTGGAGCGGTTAGCAGGAAATAAATTTTTCTGTTTCCTGGATGGATTCTCAGGATATAATCAGGTGGCAATTGACCCCCGAGACCAAGAGAAAACCACTTTTACCTGCCCCTTCGGCACCTTTGCATTTAGAAGGATGCCGTTCGGACTTTGTAACGTGCCAGCAACTTTTCAGAGATGTATGCTGGCGATAAGCAGAGTGGGTGACTTTCTCGAGGTCTTCATGGATGACTTTTCGATCTTTGGACCCTCTTTTGATGAATGTCTTGCCAACCTGACCTGTATCCTTAGGAGATGTATTGATGTAAACCTCGTGCTTTCCTGGGAAAAAAGTCATTTTATGGCACACGAGAGAATTGTTCTCAGACATATCATCTCTGATAGGGGTATCGAGGTTGACAGAGCTAAACTTGATGTAATTGCTGATTTACCTGTGCTTGGCTCTGTCAAACAAATCTACTACTTCCTGGGACATGTCGGTTTCTATAGGAGATTCATCAAAGATTTCTCCAAGATTTCTCGACCTTTAACTCATCTCCTATCGACCGACGTACCCTTCGATATGGGCCCTGATTGCATACGAGCATTCACACAGCTCCATAATGTTGTCACCAAGGCCCCTGTTCTCCAGCCACCTGATAGGTCCCTTGACTTTGAACTCATGTGTGACGCTTCCGACCTTGCAGTCGGAGCCATCCTGGGACAAAGACGCGATAGACACCCCTTTGTGGTGTACTACACCAGTAAGACGTTTGACAAGGCCCAGCGTAATTATACTACCACTGAGAAAGAACTACTGGCAGTCGTCTTTGGGCTGGAGAAATTCCGCTCTTACCTTTTGGGATCACATGTTATTGTTTTCACTGATCACGCGGCCATTCGCCATCTCATGCACAAGAAGGATGCCAAGCCTAGATTGATTCGTTGGATCCTTCTGCTCCAAGAATTTGACATTGAGATCCGCGATAAGGTCAGAGCCTAGAATGTTGTGGCCGATCATCTTTCTAGACTGGACCCTGACCATATTGGACTTACTCTGCCAATTAATGAGATTTTTCCCAATGAGCACCTATTGGCAATTAATGTGGCAAGTGGACCTTGGTATGCCGACATTGCCAATTACCTTGCTTCTAGATCCCTTCCACATGGCTAGCTTAAAAACCAGCACGAGCGTCTCATGGCAGAAGCAAAGTATTATTTCTGGGATAATCCACTTCTTTTTCAAATAGGTGCTGATCAAATTATCTGTCGCTGTATTCCTGACAACGAATTCCCCAGTGTGCTATCCTTCTGCCACGATCAGGCCTGCGGAGGCCATTTCTCTGGGAGGAAAACTACAGCCAAGGTGTTACAGTGCGGTTTATTTTGGCTCTCCCTTCACCAGGATGCACACAATTATGCCAAACATTGCACTAGGTGCCAGTCATTAGGATCAATGTCACATCGTGACATGATGCCCTTGCAACCCATCCTAGCTGCAGAAATCTTCGACATTTGGGGAATTGATTTCATGGGTCCATTTCCTCCTTCCAACGGCTTCGAATTTATCCTTGTGGCTGCTGATTATGTTTCAAAATGGATCGAGGTTATTCCCACGCGCCGTGCTGACCATGTTATATCCACTCGATTTGTCAAAGACAACATCTTTGCGTGATTTGGGATCCCTCGACCCATTATCTCAAATGGAGGAAGCCACTTTACCCATGCTCTTTTCGGGCAGTTCTGAGGAAATATGGAGTTCACCATCGTATCGCATCTCCGTATCATCCTCAGACGAACAATCAGGCAGAGGTGTCGAACCGGCAAATCAAGCAAATTCTCCAGAAAACGATTCGGCCTAACCGTAAGGATTGGTCCGACAAGCTGATTGATGCACTTTGGGCGTATCGGATCCCCTTCAAGGCTCCCCTTGGTATGTCTCCTTATAGAATAGTTTACGGGAAGCCTTGTCATTTGCCCGTTGTTTGCACCTCAAAATATGCCTGCAATAAAGCCTTCTTATGCTATTTCTTAGCATTAACGTTGCATATTAGGATTCTATAGTTGCATTTGTAAAAACACTTGCATTCATGCATTTAATCAAAAGAGGAGAAATGAAACAATGACTTGCATATTTACATTTTTTCTCAAGTGCCTCTTTGCAAAAAGTCCCTTCTCTATTTTTATTTCCTCTTGAATTCTTTTCTCTCTTCCCGCGGTTGCACTTCTCTTCCCGCAGCTGCATGCATTTACTCCACGTCATGTCTCCCTGCCAACACCACTCCCTACAGCTGCCAATCCCGTGCCCTCTCCATGCTGCAGCCAGGCACGCCACTCTCTCCTCCTCTATAAGAAGCTGCAGCTTCTTCCTCGCCAGACACACGCTGTTGCAGAAGAAAAACCCGCAGCCACCACCTTCTCCTCCACCATCCTCCCCTCCCATACGTCGACCCTCCTTCGAGGAGGCATCCGACGAGCAGGAGAACCCACTGTGGTGCACACCACCACAGTGGGAACAACACCGCCCAGCTCTTCAACGAGCCGATGGGCGTGGTGTCTTCCTTCGTTTCGATTTTTCATCTCACACCATTGATGCCGCTTCAAGCTCCGAAGCTTGAAGTCGTGGCAGCAGCAGCCAAGTGGCGGCAGCAGCAGCAGCAGCTCCCCCTGCCCCCTCCACGACCACCTGCCGACCTCCTCCGCGTTCGCTTCCTCGCGCCATCGCCCACTCTCCGCCCTCGCGCCGGCCTGCAGAAGCCCCACGTCCTCTGCGCGAAGGCGCGCTTGCACCCACGACCATCAGTCGTTCGCCGCCATCCCCAGACGACGCCACGTCTAGACGTCCGCCGCCTTCTACAGACGGCTTAACTCGCGTCTTCGAGCACGCCATCGCCCGCTCTCTCTAGCTCTCTCTCTCCCGTTCTCTCTCTCTCCCTTTTTCACTCACTCTCAGTACACTACACCAACACACACACACATCTTCACCGACACTTCCACACACCCACACACACATAAACACTAGTATAAACATATATATATCTATACGTATACATATATATAGTAACATATATATATATATACTTATATACATAGTATATCTATATAGTTATGTATACATACATATATATATATATATATCTATATACTTACACATATACTTATATATATATATACACATACTTATATACATATATATATATATACATATCTATATACTTATATATATATACATATATATCTAGATACATATACTTATATACATCTATATAGTATTATATATATATATTTATATACATATATACATATATTTATATACACCTATATATATATATATATATATATATATATACACATATATATATCTATATCTATCTATGCATATATACCTATACATTTATATATATATAGATATATTTACTTATATACATACACATATATATATTTTCACGTTATTTGCCATACGCTGTATTGCGGGAATATCTGCACCAGTTGCTAATATTCCCCGATACACGCGTACAAAAAGCGTGGACCCATACATCATCCATCATCCATCCACACTCCACGCGGCACCCAGTCGAGTTGGTTGCGTCTCTCTAGACGACGACGGACCCAACACAGTGCTACACTCCATTGCCACCTCAACCCCCACCCCTTTATATATAATATATATATACATACTATATTGACTTTCTGTATGTTAGCTTCTCTCTTAGTAAAAAGATAAAAAATGTATATAAAAGAGAAAAGATAATCTTTGACTTGCAGGTATCCTGTCTTGAAAGTAGCAAGACTCGTTTTGGAACTCTGTTTTGGCTAAAAGCCAAGGAGACAATTTTGAGAGTGTGCCTCAAGGACAAGGATTACCAGAAAAAAAATCTAAATAAGAAAAACACCAAAAACAGAATAAACAAACGTAAGAGACGTGTTTTAAGGAAAACGTAGAAACTCGACTTGAACCCCACTTCCCTGAGTTCGACCCTGGACCTAAAAGTGACAATATAAAATCAAGTAGGCCAGGTTAAAAATTTTATAAAGATATGGTTAGGTCCGAATTAGGTTAACCACTATACATATTTCAACGATAAAATCATCATATTAACAACCTATCTGGGCCGACCGATCATCTTTTCTGGCGCCGTTGCCGGGGAAGTGCGTCTTCAAGTAAGTTTTTATTCAATTCCTTTCAATTTTTCTCTTCTCTCTTCACGGGTATTTTTGTTTTTGATGTGCAGGTGAATCTGGTTGCAAGGAGAAGACAGGCAGACAAAGTCGGGAACGAGGGCAGATCCAAGGCGGGAACGAGAGCGTGAAGACACCGACACCGCATTGGAGCTTCGCATACGTTGTCGAACAAGTAGGTTTTCCTTTTCTTAGCAAACTAGGATTAACTTGCCACCTCAATAAAAAAAAAAAATAAAAACTAAAAAATTAAAAAAACTTCTTGGGATCTCTTGAGGCAAGTGGATTAAAATTCACTTGTTTGATTGGTTGTCTTCACTCCCACCGCCTCAGGATTTCCCACCCTACTTCGCATAGTGAAAATCCGAGAATCTTGATTCTTGGATTCTTCGCCGTGGGAAGTATTCTTTGAGGCAAATAAAAAGATTGTTTGCATCCCTCTTTTGCCTCACTTATCTTTAATTCAGGATCACATTTTTGGTGGGGAGACTTGGAATTGAGTTGATTCCAATCCCACCACAACTTTTCAACTTGCCTGAGATTCGATCCTAAATGCTTCAACCCCAACAATTTGATTTTCTTTATCTTTTGGTTGAAGCTTTATGTGTGGAAATCATTTCTGGTGATTGGGAGCATTTGAATTTAAGTGCTTTGGCTCCCTTTCACATTGATATAAAACTGATTCGTGCATCCACACATAGAAATTTCCATTTAGGGTAGCCCATTACATTTTAGCATACATTAACTAATTGATATTGAAGAAGGGTTTCTTGGGCTTAGAAAGAAAACCTGTATTTTTGCAAAAACCCGGAGATTGGTTGAATTGGTAATTCAGCAAAACCCTAAAATTCATACTACTTAAGGCTGAACTTTAAAAACCATTCACCAATAAAAACTTCAATTTGGGGAGATTTCCCCGTTGCATGCTTATTTTACACACTCTGAAAATCAATCACTTGGGCATTACCCGTAAATAATGCCCTTCACATTCCAGAAGCACTTGATCCTAAGCCTCTAAATAAAATTGGTAGTAACTTGACCCTTGCTAAGGATTGGAGGTCTAACTACTTGCGTGTAGCGGCTACATGCTGGTGAGAGTTCCCGCGTGCTATCGGGTGTCTAAGACTGGGGCAAACGGCCTTTCAATCTGGCCCAGTAGTTCCGCGGTGCTTGCATTCGGTTCCGTAGTTCGTGATAGTAGGTAACTTAGATCTTTAGGTCTGAGGGCACACTGTAGAGGTTAGGAACTTCACTGTATTGATTTGTAATCAAGTGTACCTTTGCGGTGTCATTTCTCTCATCTCTTTTCCTCTCTTATCGCCCCAATTCTTCCTACGATAGTGCATGTTTGGGAGGAGGTCACACAACCCTGAACTGTTTGAATGGACTGCTAAATCTAGAAAACAAGCTGAATAGTCCTCCTCCTCCACAAACATGGCAAACACCTCTTCACCACTCCGTCACAATTCCAATTCTTTCAACACCAGGCTTATCCCGAGAAACCCTGCAAGACCTTCCTTATCGAATGTCGCGCCAAGAGACTCAGTAAGTCATGTGGAACTGGCTTCTGCAAGCCAGTATTTCGACACGGAGGACCAAGCCTCCATGTGCTCGGACACATATTTACATGCGGACACGTGTTCTGGCATAGAAGACGCCTGCACCCTGGGGAACAACCTGTTTTCTGCCACGTATAACCCAGGGTGGCGTAATCATCCGAATTTCGCATGGTCCAACAACCCGCAGCGCCAAAACCCCGCTGGTGGACCAGTGCGATCGTCTGCACTTGTCATCCCAAGGGCCTAGTCTAATCCTATGGCAAATCCACCATAAGGCCCTTGCATACCGCAAACCAAACACGCATCAAGGCTTCTTGATAAATTGATGCGAATGATGACGGAAATGTCAAAGCGCCATAAAGAGAACATGACCTCTCTTCAGCACCATTTGGCGCAGCAGAATGCTGAGATCAGTCAACTAAGCATGGCGACTCGATCTCAGGGCACTCTTCCCGCCCAACCTGTTCCAAACTCGCAAAACTTCGTACCCTGTGATCCGCAACCGCAGGTACAACCTTCTCAAGAACAAGTTCATCAAATTCTGCAAGCTCCGAGTATTCCATCGGGATTTTAGGTTAATCCCGCTGCAGAACCGCACTCTCATGCTGATAGCGATTACATCAAAGATGACACGTCTGACGAGGACTTGACTGTCAGTACGTGTATCGAACTTATTGGAGCCGATTCAGACTGCTGTGATTTACCTGACGACTTCCTAACCAACACAAACTGTTACGTTCCCCAATCCCTCCCTATTCCCGTACCTTCTCCTGACCAGACTTCTGACGAGGTTTTCTCCGCTTCCCATACCTCGTGGTATGAGTCATCGCCGGGTTGCTCATTGCCGGTCCACACTATGGAAGACTGGATTGCCCTTTCTTTCCCGCCAAATCAGGCGGATTTGCAACTCCACTCTGGGGCCTTGAGCCCACATCTTACTCACTGGGGCTATTCCCTTTTGGATCCATCTATCCAAAGAGCCCTTCTTCTTGGCCAATCTAAGTGCCAACTTCTTCTTCCTAATCTATTTTCTAATCCGCCTGGGACACTCTCGTCCCAGAAAATGCCAAATCTCTCACCATCCACCATCACTTTTCACGCCACTATCGCGATCACTTCACTTTTCTCTTCACCACCCACCATCCACCCACCCTTCCACCTTGATATATACCCTGAACCTCAGCTCTTGTTACCCAATCTTCCGTCCTTTCTCTGCCTTTCCCTGCATGCATATGAGGACATAGCATTGTTTGGCATGGGGAGGTGGATAGGCATCCATAGGATCTGGGTATTTTATGGCATCATACAGTTCCCACCTATTTACAAATATGCAAGAAAAAGAAAAAAGAAGAAAAAAAATATATATATATAATAATAATAAATGGTGTTTAGTAATGATCTGAAAGCTGAAACAAAAATACAATAAGTGTTTATGGATATTCAACCTCTGTTTTGAAGACTTTCCAGGCCACAGAAGCTTGATTCGCTCAGGCTCAGCTTAATTCACTTAAAGCATTGACAAAATAGATCAAGATCTCTCCTAACTAAGGACATATTCTTGTATTTGAGACACCAGTACAAGATCCGTTGGTTTGCTTTTACTTGAGAGCTTGAGTAAACTTGGTTCACACTACACATATCGGGAAAGACCAGGTGAACATAAGATCCAACCCTAGTGTTCATTAGGGAAGGTGGAGTCCTTACCTGTGCATGCAGGTAGACTTTTTATCCCAGGCTTTAGTCTTGTGTTTAGGAGCGACTCTTTCCACCAAAAAAAAAAAAACTCTCCCACCAAAAGGAAAAAAAAAAGTGTGCTCCTTCAAAATGTGTTGTAAGAGATATATAGACACGTGTTTCAAAAAAAAAAAAAGAAAAAAAAAAGAAGTTGCAAAAGAGTCAGTATATCTCATAAATGTCTGTATACTTTATTTTTCGGTGAGCCACAAAAAAAAAAAAATCAGAAAATGGGAGTTGAGTTTTCCATAATCGTCTTAAGGGTCAATCCGAAGACATAAGTTGAAACTGGGACCAACCTTTACTTAAAAATTCGTGAAACCCTGGGATTGAGTCTTGATGTTCATCTGGTCAGTCTTGATCCTTCACTATGCACAAACCATAACCTTTTGAGCTCTCGAGTACGGCAAAAATCTCCTGGATCCTGGAAATCGTACTTAAGGTTTAAATATCAAGAGTCCTGGTTAGTTGAGAGATGATCTATGTCATGTGAGACTTAAAGTACTGATAATCTTCGCTACAATTGGTTCTCATAATATCCGACAATAAACACACCTATAACACCCCAGAAGAAAATCTTCAGCTTAAGATCATTTCTAAATACAATTTTGCTAGGGACTAGCAAAAGATAGGCATGGGGGTATATGTTTGCACCTCAAAATACGCCTGCAATAAAGCCTTCTTATGCTATTTCCTAGCATTAACGTTGCATATTAGGATTCAATAGTTGCATTTAGAAAAACACTTGCATTCATGCATTTAATCAAAAGAGGAGGAGAAATGAAACAATGACTTGCATATTTACATTTTTTCTCAAGTGCCTCTTTGCAAAAAGTCCCTTCTCTATTTTTATTTCCTCTTGAATTCTTTTCTCTCTTCCCGCGGTTGCACTTCTCTTCCCACAGCTGCATGCATTTACTCCACGTCATGTCTCCCTGCCAACGCCACTCCCTGCAGCTGCCAATCCCGCACCCTCTCCATGCTGTAGCCAGGCACGCCACTTTCTCCTCCTCTATAAGAAGTTGCAGCTTCTTCCTCGCGAGACACACGCTGCTGCAGAAGAAAAACCCGCAGCCACCACCTTCTCCTCCACCATCCTCCCCTCCCATACGTCGGCCCTCCTTCGAGGAGGCACCCGACGAGTAGGAGAACCCACTGTGGTGCACACCACCACAGTGGGAACACCACCGCCCAGCTCTTCAATGAGCCGATGGGCGTGGTGTCTTCCTTCGTTTCGGTTTTTCATCTCACGCCATTGATGCTGCTTCAAGCTCCGAAGCTTGAAGCCGTGGAAGCAACAGCTGCAGCTCCCCCCGCCCCCTCCGCAACCACCTGCCGACCTCCTCCGCGTTCGCTTCCCCACGCCATCGCCCGCTCTCTGCCCTCGTGCCGGCCTGCAGAAGCCCCACGTCCTCTGCGCGAAGGCGCGCTTGCACCCGCGACCATCAGTCGTCCGCCGCCATCCCCAGACGACGCCATGTCCAGACGTCCGCCGCCTTCTACAGACGGCTTAACTCGCGTCTCTGAGCGCGCCATCGCCCGCTCTCTCCAGCTCTCTCTCTCCCGCTCTCTCTCTCTCTCTTTTTCACTCACTCTCAGTACACTACACCAACGCACACACACATCTTCACCGACACTTCCACACACCCACACACACATAAACACTAGCATAAACATATATATATATATGTATACATATATATAGTAACATATATATATATATATACACATACATATATCTATATATATATATACACTTATATACATAGTATATCTATATAGTTATGTATACATACATATATATATAATATATATATATATATAAATATATATATACGTATATATATATCTATATACTTACACATATACTTATATATATATATACACATACTTATATACATATATATATATACATATCTATATACTTATATATATATATACATATATATCTAGATACATATACTTATGTACATCTATATAGTATTATATATATATATATTTATATACATATATACATATATTTATATACACCTATATATATATATATACACATATATATATCTATATATATCTATGCATATATACCTATACATTTATATATATATATAGATATATTTACTTATATACATACACATATATATATTTTCACATTATTTGCCATACGCTGTATTGCGGGAATATCTGCACCAGTTGCTAATATTCCCCGATACACGCGTACAAAAAGCGTGGACCCATACATCATCCATCATCCATCCACACTCCACACGGCACCCAGTCGAGTTGGTTGCATCTCTCTAGACGACGACGGACCCGACACAGTGCTACACTCCATCGCCACCTCCACCCCCACCCCTTTATATATAATATATATATATACATACTATATTGACTTTCTGTCTGTTCGCTTCTCTCTTACTAAAAAGATAAAAAAGGTATATAAAAGAGAAAAGATAATCTTTGACTTGCAGGTATCCCGTCTTGCGAGTAGCAAGACTCGTTTTGGAACTCTGTTTTGGCTAAAAGCCAAGGACACAATTTTGAGGGTGTGCCTCAAGGACAAGGATTACCAGAAAAAAATCTAAATAAGAAAAACACCAAAAACAGAATAAACGAACGGAAGAGACGTGTTTTAAGGAAAACGTAGAAACTCGACTTGAACCCCACTTCCCTGAGTTCGACCCTGGACCTAAAAGTGACAAGATAAAATCAAGTAGGCCAGGTTAAAAATTTTATAAAGATATGGTTAGGTCCGAATTAGGTTAACCACTATACATATTTCAACGATAAAATCATCATATTAACAACCTATCCAGGCCGACCGATCACCCATGGAGTTGGAACACCGTGCTTATTGGGTGGTTCGCCAATGTAACCTCGACCAGACCTATGTGGTCGAGAAAGGAAACTCCAACTCTAGGAGCTGGAAGAGCTCCGTCATGAAGCCTATGATTCTGCCTTAACTTTCAAGCAACACACTAAGGCTTTTCACGATAGCCATATTCGGCAGAAAGAATTTGAGCCATCTCAGCAAGTTTGGCTCTACAATGCCCGGCTCAAATTCTTTCTTGGGAAACTGAAGTCCAAATGGATTGGTCCTTTCCTGGTCTCGAGACCATTTCCCAACGGGGTCGTTGAAATTGAAGATCCCAAATCTGGGCATAAATTTACGGTCAATGGGCAGCGTTTGAAACCCTATCTTACTCATGAACCTGCCCCCGTTGGAGAAACTGTTGCCCTGCTGAAGGGTAACTAATTTTGTGCCCATTCTAAGTCCAGCTGGGGACGTTAAATCCAGCACTCATTGGGAGGCACCCCAACAACACTTCGCCACTATCACGCTCACTTCACTTTTCACTTCACCACCCACCATTCACCCACCCTGCCACCCTGCTGTATACCCTGCACCTCAGCTCTCATTACCCAATCTTTCGTCCTTCCTCTACCCTACCCTGCATACATATGAGGACATAGCATCGTTTGGCATGGGGGGGTGGATAGGCATCCTTAGGATCTGGGTATTTTAGTGTATCATGTAGTTTCCACCTATCTATAAATATGTAAAAAAAAGAAAAATGGTGTTTAGTACTCATCTGAAGGCTGAAACAAAAATACAATAAGTGTTTATGGATATTCAACCACTATTTTGAAGACTTTCCAGGCCACAAAAGCTTGATTTGCTCAGGCTCAGCTTAATTCACTTGAGCATTGACAAAATAGATCGGAATCTCTCCTAACTTAGGATGTATTCTTATACCTAAAACACCAGTACAAGATTCGTTGGTTTGCTTCTACTCAAGAGCCTAAGTAATCTTGGTTCAACACTACACATATCAAGAAAGACCAGGTGAACATAAGATCCAACCCTAGTGTTCATTAGGGAAGGTGGAGTCCTTACCTGTGCGTGCAAGTAGACTCTTTATCCCAGGCTTTAGTCTTGTGTTTAGGAGAGACTCTTTCCACCAAAAAGGAACTCTCCCACCAAAAGAAAAGTGTGCTCCACCAAATAAAGTTGTAAGAGATATACTGACACGTGTTTCAAAAAAAAAAAATAGAGAGATGCAAATAAGTCAGTATATCTCACAAATGTCTGTAAGGTCTTCACCCTACAAAAGTTCTTCAGGGCAAGTTACAAATACCCTGTTTTCTTTGAGTCACAAATGTAATAAAATGGGAGTTGAGTTTTCCGTCATCTTTTTAAGGGCCAATCCAAAGACACAAGCTGAAACTAGGACCAACCTGCACTTAAAAATTCATGAAACCCTGGGCTTAAGTCTTAATGTTCATCTGGTCAGTCTTGATCCATCACTAAGCACAAGCCATAATCTCTTGAGCTCTCGAGTATGGTAAAAACCTCCTGGGTCTTCGAAATCATACTTAAGGTTTAAATATCAAGAGTCCAGGTCAGTTGAGAGATGGTCTATGTCATGTGAGACTTAATGTATTGGTAGTCTTCTCGACAATTGGTTATCACAATATCCAACAAATAAACACACTTATGTCACCTCAGAAGAAAATCTTCAGCTTAGGATCATTTCTAAATACAGTACAAAATGTTTTGCTAGGGACTAGCAAAAGATAGGCATGGGGGTATGATTGCACAGCAAAAATGCACCAACAACTGTGCCATCTTGTGCTATTTCCAAGCACTTCCAGTGTATATTGGGTAGCCATAGTCGCCTTTGTAAAAATAAACGCATGCATGCATTTATTTGAGAGGGGAGGAGAGTGAATAAATTGGTCTTGTAATTAACGTATTCTTCAAGTGTTGCCTCGCAAAATTACCATCCTCATTTTTTATTGACTTTGAATTTCTTCTCCACGGCTGCAGGGCATGGCAGCTCTTCTTCGTGCCATTCTTTGCAACAACCTTGCCCTGCCAGCCGCATGCATAGCCATGCACAGCCCAGGGCACGACTGTGCTTGCCTCCTTCCTCTTTAAAAAGGGCATAGCCATCTTCCTTGCCGCTGAGCCTGGTCCAACAGACAGCAGCTTTCCCTCTCCAGGCCGTCTCCTCCCCTCTCCCCTCCATACGTAGCCTCTCTTCCTCCTGAAGAGCTACGCTATGGGCAGGAGCAGCTCGCAGTGGTGCACAACCACCACTGTGAGTCCCACCACCGCCCAGCTCATCAAAGAGTCGGTGGGCGTGGTGGTTCACCTCTCTAATTTTGTCATTCCAGCCATTTCCGCCATTGCCACAAGACTCAAGCTTTGAAGCTCAAGCACAGCAGCAGCACGGCATAGGACTCTCCTACGCGCGCAAGCCACCGCGCGCCCCTGTAGCAGCTGGTGCAGCTTTTTTCGCGCATGCAGGCGCGCTCCGCAGCGCTCGCACACGTAGAACAGGCCACAGCCGGTCGCACGAGCCGAGCGCGCACTGTAGCTACTAGTCATGCTAGAGAGCGCAACACTGTAGCTACAGTGCGGTGACCGGAAAGCTTCTCACTTATCTGGTCACCGTGCGCTCTCTCTCCACGCTGCAACCGTCGCCAGCCCGTCCGCGCACCCACTCCCACGTACGCCAGCGCCCGCACCGTCTGCGCTCGCGTCTCTCCCAGTGCCCGCTTCTTCGCCCGCATTCCCCTCTGCGCATAGCGCTGTGCGCTGCAGTCCCTCCCGCGCGCCCACTCCCTCCAGTGTGCACGCGCATCTTCGCTCCTACGCACCTGCACCTGCGCGTTGGCCATCAGACGTCGGCCGCTGCCTCCAAACGGCTTAACTTGCCCGCGCCTTCTTCACTCTAGCAGACGCTCTCTCTCTCTCTCTCTCTCTCACAGCACTCTCTCACTCCCTCCCGCAGACACATACACACACACACTCTCACTTGTACACGCCTATGTACAACTTGTATATATATATACCTATATATATTTATATATATATATACATATATATATTTATATATATATACTTATATATATATACATATTAGTACCTATACAATTATATATAAGTATACATACATACATACATATATATATATATATCTATATACTTATATATATATATATGCACATATATATTTACATATATACATATATTTATATACGTATATATATATATATATCTATACATATATTATTACCTATACAACTAAGTATAAGTATATATACATATATATGTATATACATATATACATATCTATAATTATATACATATATTACTATATATATATATATATCTATATCTATATTTATTTATATATACATACATATATATATAATTATAAATATATATGTATATATATATACATACATCTATCTATATATATATTTACATATCTATATATATATATACATATACATATATATATATATATACATATATAACTACACATACACCTTTATAATTATAACCATATCTATATATATACATATAGATATATATTTACATATATACACATATATATATTTTGATATCACCTACCACACGTTGTATCGCTGGAATATCTGCACCAGTTACTTGTATTCCCCGACACACGCATACAGAAAGCGTCTTCGCACACATCTTCCACCCATCCATCCTACACTCCACACGGCACTTCGTCCTGTTGATTGCGTCTTCCTAGACGACGATCAACTCGACACCGTGCTACACGCCATTTCCACCTCCACCCCCACCCCGATATACATATATAATATATATACATATATATATACTATATTTGCCTTATTTCTATTTCTCTTTCCTGCCATTAAAAAGATAAAAAAAATATACAAAAGAGAAAAGATAATCCTTGACTTGCAAGCGCTCAGTCTTGCGAATAGCAAGACCAGTTTTGAAACCCTAATTTGGCTCAAAGCCAAGAACCTGATTTTGAGGGTGTACCTCAAGGACAAAAATTGTTAGAAAAAAATATTAAATAGAAAAACACAAAAAAATAATAAATGAACAGAAGAGATTCATTGTAGGAAAGGCATAGAAACTTATTCACCTCTAATCCCGCTTTCCTGAGTTCGACCCTGGGCCTAAAAGTGACCAAGATAAAATCAAGTAGGCCAGGTTAAAAATTTTGTAAAAGGATGGTTAGGCTCGATTTAGGTTAACCACTATACTCATTTCAACGATTAAATCACCATATTAACACAACCTATCCGGGTCTACACCAGCTACTTGATGGATCAATTTTATATTAAGTGGTCTGACCCAAACAATGCAAACAATTGGCCTTATTGTACCACTGAGTTAAGGCACACAAAAGTATTTAACATATTCAGATTTCTATTCACTTATGTTTGCATTGAGTTAATGTGTACTGGATCCCTAGGTCAAATTCTAGCTCAGTGGTAGAATCAATGTAGAGTGGTGTGCCTTAGCTTGAGTGTTGTGGGTGCTAATGTGTTTATATTTTAGATCAGTTCCCACAATTAGAGCAGAAGAATTTTTTTATTTTTCTATATATATGCGAGTGGGTGAGGCGGGTGGAGTGACAAACAAATAGAATCTAACCTAGGGTTGATGTGAGCTCCTAGGTTGATTTGGGTTTGTGTTATTTTAGTGATGAAGCAGAATCTAAGGGGTAGGAGCTGGGGTAAAACATATGGAACCTTTAAACATCACTTTTCTCCAATCTATCGCTTTCGCTTGCCTCAGATGAGTACCTGCAATCACAATAAATTGAACAAAAGTCAGATGAAAGTCAAGTGTAGGCAAAGGCAAAAAAAATCAAAGACTGTTGCCTCCCCAGCATTGGTGCCAAAATGATTATTGCTTGAGAAAATTCAGAGTTTGGAAAACCTCATTGTCGCAATCACAAAAATCTAGTTATTAGATAAAAATAATTGATTTGGTGAGTCCTGGGTCAAACACGGGGACACAAATGTTTGATTATAAAAATCATGTTGGTTTTTATTTGTTTTTGTTGTTTTATGCTTTTTTTTTATTTTAAATAAGTAGGAAATCAGGTTGAAATATTATCTAAGCTAATACTAATCTATTTGCAGAATATTAAAGAGAGAAGAGAGAGAGAGAGAAAGTAGATATCTATATTAAAAGTTTATAAAATGTTCGTTACAAGATAACCATTGTAGAAAAATAAATCTATACTATGAAAGTAGTAAAAAGAAGAGAGAGAATCCCCCTCGACATTTGTGTGGTGCACAACTCGCTTCGCCAGTGCCTGGGCAAAGGAGGTGAGAAGCTGGAGGGAGGAGGACGAAGTCGGAGGAAGAAGGACAGGGTAGGACGACATCGAGCACTCCATGAAAGGGGGGATGAGAGAGAGGGAAAATTAATTATTTTCTACTCTAATGGAGCATCCCCATTCATGGAGCACCCGTGGCTGTCTTCTCACCCTACTTATGGATGTGGATTCTACTTCGACATTGTCCTACCTCATCCTCAATTCTTCTGGCTTCGTCCTCCCTCCTCCAGCTCCTCATCACCTTAGTTCAGGCACCACATCCCCACGACTTGTCCCCTAAGCAGCCTACGAGAAGGATTCTTTCTCTTCCCTTCTTTTTATCTCTTTCTAGAATAGTTTTATTTTCTCCAAGTAGTTGTAATGAACATTGATTTATTTTTATGAAATAATTGTTCTCTCTTATTCTTTCTCCTTCTCTCTCTCTTTCTCTCTCCTTTATTTTGCAAGTAGATTAGCAAGATAGAAATATTTCGACCAGATCTCTTTCTATAAAAACACCCAAAAAAATAGAAAACCATAAAATACCAAAAGGAAATAAAATAAATGCGGATTTCTCTTAATCAAACGTTGCCTCCCCATGTTCGACCTAGGACTCTTTGAGTTTCAACTATAAATTTATCTGATAAATGGATTTCCACAACTGAGACAACCAAGTTTTCAAAGCATCAATTTTTCCTTACTCAAAATCTCGTTATCATTTTGGCACCATTGCTGAGGAGGCAACGGTCTTTGATTTTCTTTTCCATGTTCGCTCACACTTAACTTTCATCTCACTTTTCTTCAATTTATTGTGATTGCAAGTACTTATCTAAGGTAAGCGAAAGTGGTAGATTGGAGAGAGGTGTGGTTTAGAGGTTTTGTAAGTCTTCCCCCATTCCCCACCCACTAGTTTCATTCCAACACATAAATAACTTAATCCTGAATCAACCTAGAAGCTCACAAAAATCCTAGGATAGATTTTGGTGTTTGATTCACTTCCACCCACCTCACCCACCCACTTATAAAAAAAATACAAAAAAAGAATATTTCTGATCTAATTGTGGGATTTAATTAACAGACACACTATATACACCCACGAACTTGGGGCACTCACTGATTTGTCACTCAACAGAGACTTTGACCCGTGGAACTAGTACATGCAAAGACACATAATTGAGTAGACACCATAATAGGTTGATCACTTATGTGTTTTAATTAGTGGTGCAAGTAGGCCAATTGATTGAGTTGTTTGGACTACACCACTCAACTTAAAAGTCATTCATCTAGTAGTTGCCCTATAGGACTCAATTGTTAAGGCTGAACTAGGCACACCACATTATTTTTTATTTGTAAAGGAATATATCTTCACCTATGCTTTCAAAACCTGGTGTGCTTCACTGAACTTGATTGAAAAACCCTAAAAAATAAAATCCTAAAAGCTACTAAACAAGGTTAAACCCTAAAAGACACATCATCTAATAACCATGTTTGAAAACCTTGGTTGTGCACACACACACACTGTTTAACTAATTTTTTAAGGGTACAACCTATCTAAAGGACCCTTCACAATCCAGAGCACATTCAAACCTAAGCCTAATTAAAATCGAGTGGATGTTGGCATTGAGGATTGACTTTCTCTTTGGGGCTCAAATCTAGATTATTTTCGATTAATTTGCTTCTACCGATCCATTTGATGTCTAGCTAGGGGAGTACCATAAAATGACAGTAGTTGAGGGGTATCAAAGGAACTAGAGGAGAAAGCTAAAAGAAGAACCTTCTCCCTAATTCCTCCTTCTAACTGGTTGGATTGACCGAATTGAAGTAAACCAAATCGTTTACAATCTCAAGACAGGTTTTGGGAGTCGGTAGGTCTTTAGGCTACCTACCTAAGGACAGGTTTGAATTGCTTATACTATAAGACCCTGATATTTCCATATTTATTTATGTTAATTAATTCCTAGCTAATGTTAGTCTAAGGGTAATTTGGGTTAGATTGTACTTAATTAGGTTAGAGTAGTCATTTCAAGTCATTCTAAAAATAATGCATACTTGTGGGCTTTTATGCAATTTTCCCTACAATTGTATTTGGTACCTTGATGTGTCTATTTTTATATGTGTAGGTACATAATTTTAGGTCATTTGGAGCAAGGTTGAAAGAACTTTCTAAGTTGAGCTCACATAAAATAGGACTGAGTCTAATTGGTGAACCTATTTGGAAACTCAATTAAACCTAACCCTAGCCTAATTAGGAATCAAAATTTCCAAACCTATGACCTAACCTATGGACACAAGTTTTGACACCCTAGGGCTGACCATAGACATCAAATCCCAACCTATTTGCTTGACCAAACTAGATCCTATCCTTTCCTAAAAGAACCTATCCCATATCCTTAGAAAACCTAAATCCTAAGCCAACAAACCTTATTTGGCCATCCTTTTTATCCTCAAATAAAAACTATTTTGGATGGTCAAAATACACCATAATTTATCCACCACTAGATTTAAATCTTAGGGCCCTAAATTGACTACCTAAAACCCTATCTTAGAACCCTAAACCAAATCATATTCCTAATCCTAAACTTATTCTCGAAATTCGTTACAACATGACACATCTTTAGTATTTTGGCCATAACATTTTCATTTCAAATCCAAATTGAGTGATTCAAGATGCATTGGAAAGTTGATTTCGAGGGCTACAACTTTGGTATTAGGTGAAACTTGAAATGCGAAATATAAAGGGGCCAAAAATTTGAGAGAACCATATCCTTCCACCATCCTCTCAAATCCATCCTAGCCCTCCATCAATTCCAACAACACCTAATCTATTCTATCCACCTATTCCTTCATCCTACCCCTTTATTCCTAGACTCCTAATCCTAGCCCTTTCTTTTGGTGATCTAGGGCAACTTGGATCAACCAACCACATGCCTTCCTGACCTCTATATAAACACCCTAGCCACCCCCCTTAGGATCATTCTTTCTAGTTCCAAATAAAGTCCACCAACTAGAACTAGAACTAGAACTAGTTCTTCCTTTCTTCTTCCTTCTCCCCTTGGAGATCTTGGGTGCGCCTTTGTATCTACTTCTATGTTGTTGCTCCAGACTTCGCCTTTGAAGCCCCTACTTTCCATCATTTTCATTCTAGTTCTAGTTGTACTTAGAATCATTCTTTTAGTTGTAATACTATTTGTACTTGTGTCAAACTCTTATTATTGCAATAAAAGTTCTAGTAGTTCCTTTCCATCTTGCCTTTAAGTTTTATGCTTTCTATTAGTATTTATAATAGTTGCATTTTATTAGTTCTAGTTGCATTTTAGTAGCAGTAATCTCATATTTAAATTTGCTTATATGTTTCTTAGCATTAGGAAAGGGAATTATTTTGAATGCCTCACTGTGAATGACTCGGATTCCATTTTTTGACTATGATTTCCATATTTATGAGTTCCATTTGAATATAAATTTAATAGTTTCTAACGTGATTATACTATGACAAAAGAAAATTTTGGCAATCATATCTGTGTTTAGAACATGCACCTTTCTCTTTTCCCTCTCACATCTCCATGTATCCTTCTACATCCTACACACACTTCCACCTTTACCCTCCTACCACCACTTATCCCTAAGATGATAACTATCCTGACCTGACTTACGACCACCCTTCCATTAGTTGGGATAACTCTGATTGAGGATATGATTTTGGACCTTAGTGTTTAAAGTCTAACCCTGGACATCAAGACTATGATTACTATCTTTCTCACAGCTATAATGATTATAGATCTATGCACTCTTATGAACAACTTGATCTAATCTACAGTCAAGAAAGCTATGAGCATTATAACCCATACCCTCCCCAAGATCACACTTCTTATAGGGTACCACCCCTCATTAAACAACCTAAAATGACCTACTATCAGGGAGGCCCCCAA
Organism: Thalassia testudinum; assembly: GCA_037157565.1. NCBI lineage: Eukaryota > Viridiplantae > Streptophyta > Magnoliopsida > Alismatales > Hydrocharitaceae > Thalassia > Thalassia testudinum. The sequence continues at coordinate 62,908,194 of JAZHRO010000025.1, read as the reverse complement.
GAACCATAATTTTTTTAGCCTCACAGGCTAAACCCAAACCCACCTAACCCTAAACCAAACATTTGGCTCAAGTAAGCTAGGTCCAAGATAGGGTGCTGACTAACTTGAGGAACACCATTAGATCTCCTAGAAGCTTAGCCAACACCCTACACAGAAGCAATGGGGACCTTCATTAAAATGATTGATGATCAGAACAAGTCATTAGATTGGCTCCAAGACATTAAGGATAAGGACCCGAGTCAGTTACTAATTGGGAGATTGTCAAAATTGAGGATGAGATTCGTGGTTGCTTTAGTCCAGTCTTGGGATGATTCTCAGGATGAACCCCCTTTAGGAGAGCTAGTGTTAGAACCCGTTCAAGCACTTGTAGGAGGGGACATCTTTTATGAGACTTGGGTGGAAAAGGTTGACTTGAAGCAACCAATTGAGGATGAAGTGATTTCTTCACCTGAGATCCTCGAGACAGGGTACGGGGAAAAATGTCTCTGTGAACTAAGGAATAACAAATGATTACAAGACATATATTAATGAAGATCCAGAATTCTTTGATTTAGAGGGTGAAGAATTTCTAAGTGAGATCTCACTTGAAGTTAGGGAGAATGATTTTAGTGAGACGAATGAGATCAAGGAACCTGATGAATTATTTGATGGCCCTATAACTGAGGATTGTGATTTAGTTGAGGCTATTATGGAGGATTCAAATGTTAACTTATTGGATGACGTAATTAGTAGCCCCATTCCTCAACCAAACCCCAAAGAGCTTAATGATGATTTTTTTTTTGAAATCACCACACCTAAGTCAATCCTGATTCAACTACAACTTTTGGACTTGGATATTTTAGATGGGGTGCATAACAATCTGGATGACCTGGAAACTCTGATTTTGGAGGATTGGAGTCTAGAAATGAAATTATATATGGGAAGGTAATTCTGGGGGAAATAGAAGTTTGGATCTGAGGGTTCCTATATACCTTAAAACACCAACCTTTTACCAGGACCCTTATGATATTTTTGATTCTGATGATATGCAACCCAAGTGTAGAAAATTGGATTATCTATTTGAGCTAAATGCTAAGAGGACAAACACATCTACTGATCTAGACCTCCCTATTGTCAGACATTTTGGGTTTGGGTTGCATACTCCTAAACTATAGACCCGATCATACAAGCTGAAAGTCTTTGGTTCTGGGTATTTATCATTCAGAACCTTAGAACCACTCAACCCTAGGGCATGGGTCTACACCATAATCAGGTCCACATCTGTGGACACACTCTTCTTGCAAGACTAAAGGCCAATCATTCTATTCTGATCTTGACCCCCTACTTCTGAGTTCTTAATTTCTTCTTTGTTTCTATACTATGCCTAGCTTATGGCACTAAACTCAATAACTGTGTATATTATGTTCAGAGCTGACTAGACCTATCATGGAATTTGGATGCTTTCTTATCTATCATACTCCTTTTCATGCCTTTATTTTTACAATGAGGACATTCAATTAGCTAGGCATGGGGGGTGGATATTTAATTCTGAATTATTTTTTCAGCTTTGTAGATTACTTTTAAAAAAAGAAAGAAAATCAAAAATCAAAAATCAAAAATCAAAAATCAAAAATACAAAAAATTTGTAGAATTAAGGAAGAAAACTTAGGCATTAGGAGTTTATTAACTTTAGAAAATGATATAGTAGGATCTAAATAGTTAGACTCTTCAGGTCTTTGAACTTAATTAGCCTGGGTGTCCACTAAAATGTGGACCTATTTCTCTAGTCCTCACCACCTTTAATTCAATTTTAATTGCTTAAATAAGTTGGGGTGATAAGTACATGATTTATCAACCTGCTTTTGATTTGATGGGACATATACTCTAAGCATCTACACACTTTTCACATTGACTCACTTCTTAGGCAGTCTGAACGAAAATTAGGTAGCTAATAAACATACTAGGGTGGTATGGTTGGCACATTGCTATAGTAACCCCTCATAGCTAGGTGTTCAAAGCCCAGCCACACTACCTAATCTCTTTGGCCATTACCTTTAGGCAAATCGTAGATTAGGGAAGCCACTTGCTTAAAAAAAAAGAAACAAGAAAAACATCCAAAATGAAAATAAAAAATAGAAAAAAAGAAAAAAAGGAGAAAAAAATAAATTAGCCACACTTTACAACATGAGCATGGCTGACAAGTTGCCATGGATAACCCCCCATTGTCGTTTATCCAGAGCCCTAGTATAGAATGCACAAATAATTCCTACACTTTGGGAGAAGCGGGGAAGTAGAATAAATCAGGGAGATATACACTGAGTTTGCCCTTATGTTGACCCCACAAAAATAAAAGTAGGGAGAAAGCTATCGGTCAAATAAATAGACCTTTAGGCAGAAACTTTCTTTAGGGTCACCTAGAGTTTGTAGAAGCCTAAGGCCCATTTTTCTTGTCATTTAGTGAGTCAATCACATTTGCACATAAAGATGTTTAGTACTTAGAGTTCTTTCGAGTTTTGCATGGGTTGGGTAGCCGTAGAAAGCTATCCCAAAACTTTAAACTCTAAACTTCCAAAAAAAATAGAAAAAGAAGAAAATAAATTTTCTCTATCTTTCATGTTCGAAATAAGGAGACGACTTGGGCGGTTGCATTCTAGTAGGCGCCCAGACACTATTAAATCTTCATAATTTAGGCCCTTGAATTTTCTTAGTGTTCATAAATAATTTATGTCTATGTAATCGAATGTTAATTCTTATTTTCATAAATAGTATTTACTTTAATTTTGCTAGGGACTAACAAAAGATAGGCATGGCGGTGTGATGTAGACACAATTATTCGTGATAACATGCCTATTTATGCGTATTCCTAGACTCATAGATGCATTCAACATTATAAATATTGCATCAGATGCATCATCATGCATTCAAAGTAGATTGTATAATTTGTATATTAATTTATACATTTCAATGGCTAGGGGACATGGTGACATATTTCTAGGCTTTAGATTGCAAATCTGACCATACATATGTAATCAAGGTAATGATCGGAGTCTAATGCCTCTGAATTTACCCCAATCGAACAACTATAGCATTCCATAGAAGCCACAAAAGATCAACACCCATGGGTTAGGATGGATTCAAGTCAACGATCACAGCCCAATGACACGGAAATTAGCCCGATCCGACATCCGTAGCGTCACCCATGAAGAGATGAAGTTGGATGGCCAAGATTTTCCCATGTGGCACAATCTTAGCCATCCAAATCACCACAGCACTGTCGCCTCTCCTCAAAGGAACTTCCACCGTGTAATCTCAGCCGCTAAATTTGCAACAAACGATTGAGATAAGCCCCAGCACCGGCTCTTAACATTTCCAAAGGGGAAAGATCATGTGAATCTTAATCGTTGGATCATCATCCAACAATCCAAATCCACCACCATCATCCGTAGCTCATTGGCGAAGGAGGTGCCCTTTCAAACTGAAGGCATGGGTTCGAATCCTCATGAGGAGCACCTCTTAGCATGGACAAGAACTGAATAGAACCACACTATCATAGATGAAGGATGTATGTTATACCCTTTGATGGAGATCGAGTAGGCATGGAGTTGTCTATGTGGCTTCACGGATGGGCTCGAGCACGATCACGTGCCATCGCATGTGCGAAGCACCCAATCTAAGGTACGGGGCAAGCACGATCAAGACCAGTCCAATGGGGAATCAATGGTTGTGGCTCCTCCAAGCTTGTGACAGCATGCAACAGTGAGTGCCAACGGGTGCACTATGCGCGGCCATGCCAGGCATGCCCTTGCCTTCCGCACATGCATTTAAGGCTTTTCTGCCAAATGATTCACCATCTTCCCTCCCTTTCATCTATATATACCCCATACCCCCTCCCTTGCTGCACATCCCTTCCTTCACCTCTCTCACCCTCTCCTAAACTCTAGAATCACTCTTGAGCTAGTCGCAAAGACTGGGATGCTCCACTAGAGTCTAAAAATAATTATTCTCCCTTCTCTCTCATCCCCATTCGTGTAGCACCCATGGCCATCATCTCACCCCCTTCTAGAAGTGAATCCCACTGCGACGCCATCCTACCTCATCCTTAATTCATCCGACTTCATCCTCCCTCCTCTAGCTCCTCATCACCTTCTTCTAGGCATCACATCAACTTAGCTCATCCCCTAAGTAGCTGACAAGGGGGATTGTCTCTCTTCCCTTCTTTTTATCACTTTCTAAAATAGTTTTATTTTTTGCAAGTAGTTATAATGAACATTGATTTATTTTTTTGAAATAATTATTCTCTTTCTCTTTCTTTCCCCTTCTCTCACTCTGTCTCATTTATTTTGCAAGTAGATTAGCTAGATAGAAATATTTTGACCTAATCTTTTGCTATAAAACTACAAAAAAAAATTAGAAAACCATAAAATACGAGAAAGAAATAAAACAAACATGGATTTCTCTTAATCAATCGTTGCCTCCCCATTTTGGACCTGGGACTTATCAAGATTTGGTTATAAATTTTATTTGATAAATGGATTTTTGCAACTACGACGACCAAGTTTTCAAAACCTCAATTTTTCCTCGTGCAAAATCTTATTATCATCGGGCTCCATCAACCATTTTCCTGTACCTATCAGATAAATCGGTATAGAACCATTCAACTAATTGCCATTTTGGCACCTGATGGTGGGGACAGAGTCTTAGTAGGTCGTTAAAGCATTCCCATGTTTCATGGAACTGCTCCCCTCTAAGTAAAACCCATAATCTTTCTCTTGTAATGATTGGTTTTGCTCCTTAGAAAATACTTCTTTAGAAATTCTCCCTTAAGGGTAGCCCAATCATTTACCCTTGCATCAAGGGTATGATATCAATGCTTGGCCTTATCGATCCTTCAAGGAGAACATAAATAAGGTTCTCATGAGGGCTTCATCAGTAAAGCCCTGAAGCTTCATCATGGAACAGACCTCGGTGAACTCCTCATGATGCCGGTAGGGATACTCCCTAATAGTATTATAGAATGAGGGCAACAAAGATATGGTACTATTCTTGAATTCATGTGGATTCTCCCTTCATGTCCTCTCACAGCATGGGTTTGCGTGGTAGGTGTAAGTACTTCTATTTTGATGCACCAAAATTATGCTATCTACTAAACTAATTTTTTAGGTCTCTCTCATGGATACTTGGATTAAAGCTAGAAGATTGCTGATTTCTTTTCAGTGTCTTTTTATTTTATTGAGTCTGGATTATCTTGTAAGGAACCTCGAATAAGTTTCAAATGGTTTTTGCACTTAATGTAAAAATCAAGATTTTAGGTCAATTGATCTACCAAATAATAATATATATCGACCAAATGAATTGATCGACCAACAAGATTAGTTAATCAATCAAAACAACCCATTTTAGGAAGTTGATAAATTCACCTTTAATCGACCATTTAGCTTAATTAATCAACAAATCATTGATCGATCAATAACTAGTTTGACCAACCAAAACTCATTTTGATCGAACAAACTACCTTAATTGATCGATCAATTTGAATTACTTTTTTGGTCAATTTTCTAGTATAAATAGAGGTCGTAGGTAGCCTTTTTCAAACAAATGTTCAAAGAGAAATCCATCTAATTAATCGACAAATGTTCAAAGAGGTCATAGGTAGCCTTTTTCTATCATGTGCTTCTACGCTTCTACTTCTATTCTTTCCAAAGCACATCGATTCAAACCTCTGCAAAAATCTGGTTTGACTTTCCTTAAGGTTCCATAGGATTATATTATTTTTATTCTACTTGTTGCTTTGATTACGAATCCCAACTTGTTGGGAAGATCCATTGTTGTCTTACTTCTCTTCAGGTTATAAAGAAGGGATTGTTGTAAGTGGTTGTGCCACACTCGTTCAAGTGGTACGACAGTGGATTGACTAGATTTGCCTAGTTAGAAAAATCCTAAGCTGAGAGGCTTAGGTAGTGTTTTCATCCAAGAAGGATTTCTACTATAAATCTAGGTGTTATTTGTGCTTGATTATTCTGTGGATTAATTTGTCTCTATTACTTTTAAATTTTCAACCAATACTTTTCACCCCTACCCTCTAGTATACCATTTAGATCCGCAGGAAACCACAGTGGGTAGAAAATTATCATGTAATGTCCTTTGATTGTCCACCACCCTGCTATCTTTCGCTCTTCCTTTAGCCATCTTCCTTCTCTCTTGTCTGACTCTCCTAATGAGTCTCTCAGGTTTTAGATCAAATGCAAGGCTTCTCCTAAGGAAGCGCCTACCAAGCATGCACTAGCAAACAAACACCAAGCATGTTGAACTTTGATTTATTTCTTTAAATTACATTTAGGTTTCTAAAATTAAGTTTCCTTCCAAAGGTGACCAAACAAGTTTTCACAGTGCAATTACATGTCCAAAGTCGACCTTCGAGTGCCCTGATGAGTGAAATTTTGTGCAAAGAAAAGTTGGAATTTGGAAAACCTGAGTCGTTGCAAATTCGTAAGAAAATACGATCATCAAATAATATTTATAATCGAAAGTCAAACTGAGTCCCAAATTGAACACGAGGAGGCAAATGTTTGATTATAGAAATCTACGTTTACTTTTAATTATTTTTGGTGTTTTTATATTTTTATATTTTTTTGTATTTTTTACAAAGCAAGAGATCAAGTCAAAAATATCTAGCTAATCTACTTGCAAAATAAGAGAGAGAAAGAGAGAGAGATAGAGAGGGAGAATAATTATTTCATAAAAGCAAATCAAGGTTCATTACAACTACTTGCAGAAAATAAAACTACACTAGAAAGAGATAAAAGGATAGCATGAGATGAGGAAATCTCCCTCGATGGCTGCTTGGAGGATGACTTGCTTTGACGGCACCTAAACGAATGTGGTGAGAGGCTAGACATAAAAGAATGGAGTTGAAGGAATAAGGGCAGGGTAGGACGGCGTCCCGGTGAGGATCTGCTTCCCGAACGTGGTGAGAAGATGGTCATGGGATGCTGCATGAATGGGGATGAGAATGCGAGAGAAAATTATTTTATAACTCTAATGGAGCATCCCAGGCTTGGGACAAGCTCTTAGATCTTTGGAGTAGGTGTGGAGAGGGTAGGAAGAGATGGAGAGGAATAAGGGGTCTAAGGCCTTTATATGGGTGAAAATCGAGGGTGAAACAGGCATTTCAAACCCCTAAGTCATGCCACATCATGGACGAACGGCTTGGATCTCACTTCCAACGCCCTCAAATCACACCCTCAACGCGTGATCTCTCCTCTTTCTAACACGTGGTGCACTGAGGAGCCTTGGATCACAATTGGACGACTGTGAGCCATGTCTTCCTTACATAGACACCCATGCAGCGCCAGCTCTGCTATTATGATCATAGCTTCGACAATTCCTGACCGTCAAATTAATAACGGAGGGTTGAGATTGAGCGAGACCGGCACTCCAATTGCGCCACCCACATGTGTGATGGCTCGTGTGATTACCCAAGCGATTGTTCATGCGTCTTCTCCATCGTCAGATGCACATCTCGCAGCTAAATTTTCTCGTGGCTGCTCTCTGCTGTGAATTTAGAGGCACTCACAGGTTTTAAACCCATGTCACAAGTTTGGGAGAGCTCTGCATGACCGTTATGCTATGTTTGCAAGAGCGGAAAGAAGATGAATTTCAAGATCCAACGGCTGAGAGTTGATGGTGCAGATGAAGAGGAGGTGCTGTGGGTGCTGCTGGCTGGCTTGGCTGGTTTGGATGGTGCCACGTAGTGCCATTAGGACCGTCCAACTTCAGGTGCTTGTAGGTGGTGCCACGGATAGTAGATTAGGTCAATTTCCACATCATTAGGCTGCAATCGTTGATCTGGATCCATCCGTGCGGTTCGATTTGTCGTTTAAAGCTCTAGATTACATCACCTTGCCCCTTGGCCAATGATCTTTCTCTGACTGCATATGATGCTATGGAACTCCGATCAAGGCAATTTTGGAGGCGTTAGACTCTGATCATCATCTTGATTAGATCCGTATGGTTGGATCTTCATTCTGAGGCCCCAAAATATATCTCCTTCTCCCCTAACCACATAAATAAGCTAATTAGCATATGATTTACAGAGTCTATTCTAAATGCGACATGATGCATGTTATGCAATATTTATAATGCTATAAATGCCTAATTAACCTAGGAACATGCTCAAATGGGAATTTTATTCTAAAATGATGTGTTTACATTAAACGCCCATGCCTATCTTTTGCTAGTTGTTAGCAAAACTAAACTAAATGCTATGTATAAAAGTAGAACTTGGACTCGATCGCTAAGGCATTAGTTGTTTATTAACAAAATAAAATTTCAACTATGGACCTAATTACAAACACTCAATAGCACCCAGGTGCCTGCTAAAATTCAAACCACCCAAGTCTTCACCTTATTCCATACAAATGCAAATCCAATTTTTTTTCTTTTTTTGGTCTTTTCTAATTTTTTTGGATTTTTGAGTTTAGAGTTTGGGGCAGCTTTCTACGGCTATCCAAACCACCCAAGACTCGAAAAGAACTCTAAGTTCTAAGCATCTTATTTGTGAAAAAGAGATAGAATCACTAAGCGGTAGTTAAAACAAACTTCAGGTTTCTATGACCTTAGGTGACCTAAAAATATCTTCCTAAAGATTTATCTTTTCAATCGATAGCTTTCTCCCTACTTTTATTTTTATGGGTCAACACAAGGGTGAACCCAATGTATATCTCCCTGGTTTATTCTACTTTTCCGTTTCTTCCCAAAGTGTTTGGGAATTATTTGTGCATATTGTAGGCTGGGCTATAAAGAAATAGCCAATGGGGCATCAAACCCATGACAACTTGCCAACCATACTCATGCGGTGAAGTGTGGCTTATTTATTTTTTTGTCTCTTTTTCCTATTTTTTTTCCTTTTTGGTTTTTTTGTTTAAAGTAGGTGGCTTCCCTAATTTAAGATTTACCTGAAGGTAATAGTAAAAGAGAATGGTCATGAGGTTGGGTTTTGGACAACCAGCCAATGTGGTGTCAAACCCACGACAACTTGCCAGCCATACCACCATAGAAAGTTCATTACCTACCTAATTTTTGTTAGAACCATCGAAATCTGAGTCAACGTAAATAATGTGCAGATGCTTACACTAGGCAGGTTGATTAATCGTATACTCATCACCCCAATTTATTAACCAAATTAACATAAACTTAGAATGGTGAAGACTTGAGAAATAGGTCCACATTTTAGTGGACACTCGGGCTAATTAAGCCCGGAGACTTGAAGAGACTAAGTATTCAGGCCCTAAAGTATTGTCTCCTAAAGTTAACAAATTTCTAATGCCTAAGTTCTCTTCTCCTAATTCTCTATGGTTTTTTTCTTTATGGATTTTTAGTTTCTTTTCTTTTCTTTTCTAAATAAAAGAAATTCTATGGAGCTAACAAAATAAATTTAGGATTAAGTATCCACCCCCCATGCCTAACTGATGCAATGTCCTCATTGTAAAAATAAAGACATGAAAAGGGCAAAATAAATAGAATATCACCTAAATTTCATGATAGATCCAATTAGCTTCGCAAAGAATATACATAAGTGCTAAATTTATTACCTTCAGTTAGGCATAATAGATAAATAAGGGGAAGAAATACAAGAATCTGAATGGCAAGCAAGGGTCTGGAGAAAAAGATTAATCCTTTGACCCACCAGTAGAGAATGTCCATAGATGTGGACCAGGTTATGATGCAGACCCATGCCCCAGGGCCGATTGGCTTTGTGGTTCTAGATGAAAATTACCCAGAATCGAAGATCATTATGCATGTGGGGCTGGGCTTGCGGCTTTGTGGTATGCAACCCAGGTCTAAAATGTTGAACAATAGGTAGGTCTAAATCAATAGGCTCATTTGTCTAGTTAACAGTCTGTTCAAAAAGATAATCTATTATTGTGTACTTGGATTTCATATCCACAAAAATAATGTAAGGGTCCTAGTAGAAAGTTGGTAGTTTGAGGGAAATAGGAACCCTTAGATCCATTCTCTTGTCTTCCCAAATTTTCACTTCCAAATTTTTACCCTCCAAAATAATGGTTTCCGAGACCTCTAGATTGTTATACACCCCATCTAAAATATATAAGTCTAACAAATGTGGATGAATCATAATTGGCTTGGGTTTGGTAATCTCAAGAATAGAATCATCATTATGCTCAATGGAGTGTGGATGCAGAATGGGGTTATTAATTAAATCAACCAATAAATTAGGATTCAGATCCTCCAAGTTAGCTCCAATCAGATCATAATCCTCAATTATAAGGCCCTTAAATGATTAATCAAATTCCTTTGGCCTATTTTTCTCCCTAAAATCATCTTCCTTAAGCTTAAATGAGACTTCACCTAAAGATTATTTACCCTCAGAATCAAAGAATTCTTGATCCTCATTTATATATGTCTCAAAATCATCTGTCATTTCCTAGTCCATGGAGACATATTTTTCCTCGCTCCCTGGTTCGAGGATCTTGGGTGAGAAAATTTGTTCATACTCAATGGGTTGTTCTAGACTAACCTGGTCATCCTCGGTCTCATAAAAATTGCCCCCTATAGGTGACTGAGTGGGTTCTGACATTGGCTCTTCTAAAGGGAGTTCATCTTGAGAATCAACCTAAGATTAGCTAGAGAAACCACAAACTTCATCCTCAGTCTCGACAATTTCCAAAGTAAAAATTCACTTGGGCCCTTATTTTCAACATCTTGGAGCCAATCCAATAAATAACCATTCAACTCATCAATCATCTAAATCAAAGGCTCCAATGCTTCCATGCAGGGTGTCGGATGAGTTTCCAAAGATTGTATGGTGTTCCTCAAGTTAGCCAACACCCTATCTTGGGCCTGGTTTACCTGAACCGAATGGTTCAACTCAGGGTTGGGTGGGTTTGGATTTAATTTGGCGGAGTCAAGGAATTGAGGTTCCTGGGGCCTTCCCTAGTAATAGGTCATTTTGTGTAGTTCAAAGAGGGGTGGTGACTATATTTAGTATAATCCTAGAGAAGTTTAGTGTTATAATCATCATATCCTTCTTGATTGTAGATCGAGTTAGTTTGTTTATAAAAGGGTGGTAATCTATAATCAATGTGGCTCTAAGAAGGATAATAATCTTAATCATGATGTCCAAGGCTAGACCCTGAACATTGAGGTCCAAAATTGTATCCCCAATCAGGGTTATCCCAACTAGTAGGTGGTTGAGTACAAGTCAAGTCAGGACAATAATCATCATATTGGAGATAACAGGTGGTAGGAGGGTAAGATTGGAAGTGTGTGTAGGATATGGAAGGATACATGGATATGTGGGAGGGAAAATAGAGAAAGGAAGGTGCCATGCAGTACAATCAAACCAAATCGGTCCTTCGGTGGGTAGCCTAAAGACCTACAGACTCTCAGAACCCATTTTGAGATGAAAGAAATGATTTGGTCTATTTCTATCTGATCAATCCAACCAGTTAGAGGGAAGGATTGGGAGAAGTTTCATCCTTTGGCTTACGCCTCCAATTCCTTTGAGATCCTGCAACCACGATCGTTTAACACTACACCCCTAGCTAGACATCATATTGATTGGTAGAAGCATATTAATTGAAAAAAATCTCAATTGGAGTCCCAGAGAGTGAGTTAATCCTTAAGGCCAATGTCTACTAAGTTTTAATTAGGCTTGGGGTGATTGTGCTCTTGGAATGTGATGGGCTCTTAAGATGGGTTGTGCCCTTAAAGGTCAATTTATATGTGTGTGCATGCACAACTAGGGTTTTCGAGCAAGATTATTAAAGATGAAGTAGATTTTAAAGTTCAAATCTTGCTCAGTAGCTCTTAGGGTTTAATCTTTAGGTATATGCAATCAAGGTTCAATAGAACACTCCAAGTTTTGAAAGCACTGGTGATGATATATTCTGTTAAAATAAAAAATAATGTGGAGTGCCTGACTCAGCCCTAAAAGTTGAATTCGATGAGGTAAGCTACTGATGAATCACTTTTATTTATCTTAAGTGGTGCAGCCCAAACAACTCAATCAATTGGCTCATTCGCACCACAGATTAAGGCAAACAATGTCTTAACCTTATCAGATTTCTACTCACTTATGTGCATTAAGTTGAAGCTTACCAGGTTCGTAGGTCAGATCCCGGTTAAGTGGTCGAATAAAAGTGATTGTGTGCCTTAGGATGAGAATTTATGGGTGTTAAGGTGTGTTACTTTTAGCTTAATCCAACAAGTTGGATTAATTTTTTTTTAAAAAAATATGTTGGGGTGAGGTGGAGTGCGGTGTCAAACGAACAACTAATTTCTAGACTAAGGTTTATCCAAACTCTTAGGTTGATTTGGGTGTAAGTTATTTATATGATTGAACAAAATCTAGGGGGTGGGTGGTTGGGATACACTTACAGAACCCTCATTAGCACTTTTCTCCAATCTAACTGCTTTGGCCCACCTTGGAAGAGTACTTGCAATCACAAGAATAGAGAAAAAGTGAGATAAAAGTTAGTTAAGGGAAAAAACGTGGGAAAAATCAAAGAGCGTTGCCTTACTGGTAATGATGCCAAAATGTTGAGTGAAATTTCCTGCAAAGAAAAGTTGGAATTTGGAAAACCTGAGTCAACGCAAATTTGTAAGAAAACCTGATCGTCAGATAATATTTATAACTGAAACTCAAAGTAAGTCTCGGGTCGAACAAAGGGAGGCAAACATTTGATTATAGAAATCTATCTTTACTTTTATTTGCTTTTGGTGCTTTTATATTTTTCTACTTTTTTTGTACTTTTTACAAAGCAAGAGACTAGGTTGAAAATATCTAGCTAATCTACTTGCAAAATAAGAGAAAGAAAAAGAGAGAGATAGAGAGAGGGAGAACAATTATCTCATAAAAGCAAATCAAGGTTCATTGCAACTACTAGCAGAAAATAAAACTACACTAGAAAGCAATAAAAAGATAGAATGAGATGAGGAAATCGCCCTCGATAGCTACTTGGAGAACGATTTGCTTTGACGGTGCTTAGACGAAGGTGGTGAGAGGCTGGACGTAGAAGAACGGAGCTGGAGGAAGGAGGGTGGGGCAGGATGGCGTTGCGGTGAGGATTTGCTTCCTGAACATGGTGAGAAGACGGCTACGAGATGCTCCACGAATGGGATGAGAAAGAGAGAAAAAATTATTTTTATAACTCTAATGTAGCATCCTGGGCTTGGGACAAGCCTTTAGAGCTTTGGAGGAGGTGTAGAGAGAGCAAGAAGAGATGAAGAGGAATAGGGGGTCTAAGGGATTTATATAAGCGAAAACAGAGAACGAAATGGGTATTTCAAGCCCTAAACTCATGCCACGCCACTCAAGAGGTTGTGGGTCATCCCATCATGGACGAACGACTCCTATCACACCCCTAACGCCCTCAAATCATGCCCTCAACATGTGATCTCTCCTCTTGCTACCATGTGGCACCCTAAGGTGCCTTAGATCGCTATTAGACAGCTGTGAGCCACGTGTTCCTCGCATACACTCCCGCGTAGTGCCAGTCGTGCCATCATGGTCATAGCTTGGACGATTCCTGACTGTCGGATCAAGAACAGACAGTCGAGATCGCGTGAGACCCACACTTAGATCGAGTGAAACCCACACTCAGATCGCGCCTCCAACATGTATGATGGCACATGAGATTGCTCGTGCAATCGTGCGTGCATCTTCTTCTCCCACGGATGAATATCACGTGACTAAATTTTCTCGCGCCCACTGATGTAAACACATTTGCACTACTTAAAATGTCTACTTTTGCATGTTCTTAAGCATAGGATTGTATTTCATGATATAAATATTGCATAACATGCATCATCTTGCATTTAGAGTAGTTTGAATAAAATGGAGGTTAATTATCTCCTTTTATGTGCTTGGATAGGGCAAACATTTTATCGGGGCCTCGGATCAAAGATCCAACCGTATGGATGTGATCAGGGTGGCGATTGGAGTTCAACAACTCCAAGATCGCCCTAATCAGGCATCCGTAGCATCAGATAGTGACTGGGGAACCCTAGAAGATCAAGGACCAGGATGGTGAAAATCCGCACTTCAGATGACAAATCCGACCACACGGATGAATTCGGATTGACGATCGCAGCTCAACGACGTAAAAATCGAGTCAATCCGACATCCGTGGTACCATCTACAACTTCCAGAAGATGGACGACCAAGATGGTGCCACGTGGCGCCATCTCGGCTGCCCAAACGGCCGCTCGCATTTTACGAAGGCCCTGCACCTTCTCGCTCTCCGCCGTTGGATCTTGATCCAACAGCTATGATCGGTCGCGCCTAAAAGCGTCCGCTCGACCATCCGTGCCTTGTATCGCAGCGGTCGAGCATGCTTACACAAGCGGCGGGCACGGGTTCGAGCCGCAGCGAGGGGTTGGAAGGTGCGGGCTATTGGGCGCAGGAGGGTGTTGGATCTTGATCGGATGGCTGCGAGCACCTGATAGCGTTCACACGTGATTGAACGCATGGCGTGGACGCACGATCGCACGCAGGTGGGCGCGCAGCGCAGCGGATGAAGGCGTGACCTAAGCCGTCCGATCTCACGATCAGACGACTGAGAATCGACGAACGTGCGTAGGCGTTACGCGAGCGAGCAGCTGAGGAGACGCGCGTGGGTGCAGAAGCTACGCCCACATTGGGGGCTTTAGCGACGGTTTTATCTGTCACTAAAGACCCCTCATTTATTATTTTGAAGTTGTAATGTCCATTTTGCCCCCACTCCTTGCAACTATAAAAGGAGACCCCCTCCATATGAAATTCTCATCCCTTCCTTCTCTTCTCTACCCTCCAAAGCTCAAGAGAAGCTTGTCCCACACCCGGGATGCTTCTCGCGAGATAAAGTCCAAATTTTCTTCTCCCTTCGAAAGTGGATCCCACGACGACGACGACGTGCTGCTTCGTTCTCGTTTTTCTGCTTCGTCCTCCTTCGTCCTACTTCATTCCCCTTCGTCCAGGCATCGTCCCGTCCGGCTCGTCCTCCAAGCAACCGTCGAGGAGGATAACTTCTCTCTCCCATTCTTATTTACAGCTTTTCTAGTGTAGAATTTTCCTGCTTTATAGTGTAATTGATTTTCCGCTTTCTAGTGAAACTTTTATTTAGTTTGATTATATAAACAATTGAAATATTGAATGCATGTTCTCTTTCTCTCTCTCTTTCTTTTAGTCTGATAGCTCCATTGTAATTATATCGCCTTGCTTATCAAAAATCCTAAAAAAATATAATTGCGAATATAGATCAACGTAGCCTCCCTATGTTCGACCCGAAATTCTTTTCAGTATAAATTTTAAATGTTGAACACGAATTCTTCACTTTCAAGCTACAACGATAGGTTTTCTAAAACCAAATACATTAACGTAGTGATTCGTAACGTTCAACATTTTGGCGCCGTTGCCGGGGAGGCGACGATCTTTGATTTCTGTTCGTGTTTTGTAACTTACAAATCATTTACTTCACTTTTCTCCTTTCTTATTGTAATTACAGGTACTCTTTTGAGATGAAAAACCCGGTAGATTGGAGTAAAGTGCTGTGGAAGGTTTTGTAAGTTATCCCCCATTCTTTCCCCCTTCATAGATTTCATTCGCCACATTGAATCCAAATTCCAATTAACGTAGGTGTTTGCATAAATCCTAGGAATAGTTTGGTTGTTTGGATTCTCACTCACATTCATTCCACCTTCATTTATATAAAAAAAAAATAAAAAGATAATTTTATGGGGCAATTTTCAAGTAACACACAACGTACACCTACATTCAAAGGCACTTAACCAAATTGATTTGTTTCTACTCAACCGAGTTCTGATCTGTGGAACTGGTACACATAAAGCAACACATAAAAGAGTAGAAATCATTCTAGGTTAACCATCTTTGTGTGCCTAACTTAGTGGTGCATATGTGGCCAGTTGTTTGAGTTGTTTGGGCCGCACCACTTCAATTAAAATCAACCCATCAAGTAGCTGCCACTTAGGTTCAACTCTTAAGGATTTACCAAGCACTCCACATTCTTTTTAAGCCTTAAAGGAAAACATCTTCACCCGTGCCTGTAAAACCTGGTGTGCCAATGAAACTTGTTTGAAAACACCTAAAGTTGAATCCTAAAAGCTACTAAGCAAGATTTGAACCTTAAAATTCACCGCATCAAATATAATCTTGCTTGAAAATAATTGGTTGTGCACGCACACACAAATCAATCAATCATTAAGGGCACAACCCATTTAAAGGGCCCATCACATTCCAAAGCACATTCAAACCTAGCCTTAAATAAAATAGAGTAGACGTTGGCCTTAAGGATTGAACTCGCTCTTCAGAACTCAGAACGAGATTATTTTCGATTAGTCTATTTCTACTATTCAATCTGATGTCTAGCTAGGGGAGCAGAGTCAAACGATCGCGGCTGGGGGGTTCCGCTATGGGTTTAGAGGCACTCGTAGGTTTTAAACCTGCGTTGCGAGTTTGCAAGAGCTTTGCCCAACCATTGCGCTATGCCCGCGAGAGTGGAGAGAAGATGAATTTTTGAGGTGTGGTGGAGGCGACTGCTCAGCCGCTGGATCTTGATCCAACCACTGAGAGTTGATGGCGTGGATGAAGAGGAGGTGCTACTGGTCGGCTTGGGTGGTTTGGATGGCACCTCATAGTTCCATATGGACTGTCCAACTTCAAATGCTTGTAGGTGGCACCACAGATGTGGATTGGGTCGATTTTCGCATGGCTGGGTTGCGATCATTGATTCAGGTCCATCTGTGTGGCTGGATTTGTCATTTGAAGCTTCGAATTATGTCACCTTGCACCCTGGCCATTGATCTTCCTCAGACTGCATATTGAAAGATGACTTTTCACTTTGCGTTATAGTATTTAAGTGGTGGAAAAATCGACTAATAAAAAATAATGAAAATAGCCAATCGCAGAAGAGGGGGTCGTGTCCACAGGGAGGCAATTATGCAATAAATTCTTAATTATTTAATATTATTTCGGACGGTGCGAAATCCCTATTCAAATCTGACATAAAATGCGAAGGAAAGTAGATTCGCAATAACTTAAAAAGATAAGGGTATATGTGCAATTTTCCCTCACAGAAATCCTCAATAAATTTATGATGAATTTATGCAATTTTCACGTGACATGTACTAGAGAAAATTAGTCTTAAGTTAAGCCCAAAAATCAATCTTCAAACTAGTGAATATCAATAACATGCAATTATAATGAAATATGAGTGTTCATATGCAATTCTACCATAATATAATAATAAAAAATAAAAATAAAATTATGTGGCAATGGCAATGAATGTAAATACTAATTGGTGTAAAAATAGAGCATTTTTTCTCTCTCCTCCTCGCGAGAGAGAGAACCGACGGGGCTTTGGTGAGGCTAAGGAGGACGGCGAGGATGAGGGCTCTCTGATGGTGGCAGTGACGTCGACGGAGGTGGCCGGAGGTGGCTGGCCGGTGGAGGAGAAGACTCCAGTGTGAAGGCTCTGTTGAAGGATGAAGGTGCTGGCGACAGGCGGCGTTGGCGTGCACGCACTTGCGGTGAGGCGGGTCTAGCGCCTGCAGCTAGGATGCGAAGGTGGGCGTGCAGGCGCGGCGGTCTGTAGATGGGAGAAGTGGGCTACTGTGAGTACGGTAGCGCCTGTGGGTGCGCCTGCAGAGAGGTGGAAGGCGACAGCGGGTGAGGTAGTAGCTGCGGGCTTGGTGCGCGGGCGTGCTGAAGCAAGATGGCACTCTGCAGGGAGTTGGAGTGCGCGTGGAAGGGAGATGGGCACGCGGTGGTGTTGCTGCAGTGCGGTGCAGGAGCGGGAACGAGGCTTGGCTGGAGATTGAGGATGCTTGCGCGCGCGCCTGCAGGTGGCGCGGCTGTCTGGTGGTGTGGGCAGTGTGCACTTGCGGGCCCAGGGGCGTGGTTGCAGGTGCTTCTAGAGGGATGGGCGTGCGGGTGTGCGCCTACGGCTAGCTAGAGAGGCTGGAGGAAGGCGCGCGGGTGTGCACCTATGTCTGGCTAGAGAGGCTGGAGGGTGCGGGTGCTGCGGTGAGGTTTTTCCCTGCAAGGGGGAAGATGGACCACAGTGAAAGCTGGAGAAGATGGTGCCCGTTCTTCCCTTCCTAGATGATTCTTCCTCTTTCCCCGCCTCTTCTTTTAACTCCTCACCTTTGCGCGTGTGTGAGTTAAGGGATTTTCCAAATCCCTTAACTATTTCTGGCCTTATTTGTTGAGGAACGGCGGCGAAAGATTAACCCAATGTGCGGCGGTGGGAGTTGCAGCTGTTATCAGAAAATGTGTTGGGGAAATTTATCCCCCCATCCTTGTTCTTTCTGAATATTATTCCTGCAATCATAAAAACAACAAAATCTTTACATATTAAGTTATAGAATGTTATAAACTTAAATCATGATGCATACAAATATTCTACAACTTAATTGCAGTTATTAATACACCTAAATAGTACGATTAAAGTTACTTAGACGTAATATTAGTCCATTAAAATGGACTCATCACATATGATGTTGGGAAACTCTGATCAAGGCAATTTTGGTGGTGTTAGACTCCGATCATCACCCTGATTAGATCTATATGGTTGGATCTTCAATTTGAGGCCCTACAATATATCTCCTCCCCTAGCCAAAGAAATAAGCTAATTAACATATAATTTATAGAGTATATTCTAAATGCGACATGATGAATGTTATGCAATATTTAAAATGCTGTGAATGCCTAACTAACCTAGGAACATGCTCAAATAGGCATTTTATCCTATAAAGATATGTTTACATCATGTCCTAATACCTACACCATGCCTAAATGATATTCTCAAGTGATCTAGTGAAAAGGTACTCTAAGGATGGAACTGAGTGATGCAAGTAGGGTGAACCCTTCCTGTGAGGCGATGTGTTTGTGGTGTCTCTTAGCTACCCTTTTGTTCCTTTAAGGGGTGTCCCCCTTCTTAAGTATCAAAGCACTTGGTTATGGGATAACATCATCTCCACAAAGTGAAGTAGGAAGGTTTGCACCAATAATGGGATCGATGCCTATCCTTAAGGGATCGAGACTTGGTGCGGTGCCTAAAGTGCGTGCTTGGTACAAGAAGTGTGCATCACACTGCAAAAAATTGATTTTAAATTTTGAAGTTCGCACTCAACTCCACAAGCACTTTTCCTTTGATTTTTATGGTTTCTCCTCTTTATGTCATAATTTTTAAAATTAATGTGACCACTTGTTAATCGATTCAATCAGAATGATGATCTTGCATTTTAGCCCAAATGCAATTCTTGGATAGGAAGACAATGCAAAGATGGAGAATTTACCTGCCTTCAACGATCTTCATGAAAGATGCTAAACAATGCAGAAAAATAGATCTATTGTGCTGCTCAGTCAAACCTAGAATGCACAAACTTAGGGGTAGGAAACTTCTATATTATGCATCTCATTTAGTTCTCTTTTTTTTATCTCATTTGGCATGCAAATAAGTATCTACTAATCTAACCACATGCATGTTCAAACCACACAAAAGACAACATCTTAATCAACTAAAAGAAATTGGGGAACAAACCTCAAAAATGAGCTCGAGCTACAAGGGTGAGAAAATAGGGAAAATAAAAACTAATTCATCTAAGGCCTCTAATTGAACTATCTATGCTAAAGATGATTAGCGAATTTCTCACTCTCTGACCACACTTGCCCATGCATATTCTCCTTCTCCAAAGGTGGGGATCAAGGTCCACCAAAATGAGGCTGGTGCGGTGCTCCTTTTCCACGTGATATACCTCGCACAAAATCAAGATGATAGATAAGTGAATATATAGCCTCCAAAAAGATAAATGTGAGCAAAAATATATTTGAAAGTTTACTAGGCCCGTTGCTTCTCTGGAAACGATGCCATTTGATACAATTTATTTTCGCTCAATTAAGATGATAGAAATAAAATTGATGCATCGTTGAATTTTTTTATGGTGGAAAATTGCCGATCAACAATTTACTTCAATGAAGTCTAACCTGAGGATTAGGTCATCTCCAGGGAAGGTATGGAACTAATTAGAACTCAGAAATATTTTTCTTTCAAGAATCATACGCTCGTCATAATTGAGTACATGTTTAATCATCAACATGGAATGGTTCTGACTCAATAATCAAATGTATGTTTGTTGTTCCAATCATCAATGTCAACAAGGCCTATTTCACTTAGATTACATAGAGAGAGAGGTATGCAAACAGCTACATGTTGAAATCACTCATAGATGCATCATATAAAAGAAGAGCACTGAAGGTTCAAATTCTAGAGGCACCGGTACGAAAACCACTTCAATAACATATTTTGGAAAATAAATGCATAGTGTCTTCAACCAAGAAAATAAGAAGAAAACAAATAGCTCCTTCTACTGCTGGAAAACTAAGGACAATAAAGTTGTGGCGTGCACGTCGCATGGAGAGCACGACCTACGATGATGCTCTCGACTAAGGTGCATTCGAGGAGGAGGGTCGCAACGGTGGCAACAACACGGCAAAAGGCAATGGTGTGAAAGAGTAACAGCAGTGTGGCTATTGCGTGCGCTCACTGATCCATGTGTGTGTGACCACAGTGGCTATTCATGGCCATAGGGTGTCAATGTCCAGTAGGGGTCAATGGCAAGGGCCGAGGGTGGCTGTTATGGGTGTGGTGATGGCAATGGCAGAGTTGGGTTCTTGTGAAGAAGATGACAAACAGAGGAGGAAGAAGAAGTACAAGAACAAGAAGATGAAGGGGAAGGATGGTTTGGCCCTGGAAATAGAGGAGATGGAAGATGCGGTAGGGAGATGTAGACAATGGAGGAGGCAGCTGATGTGGAGGTGGTGATGGAATTGGTGGTGGAATGAGAAGGGAAAAATGACATTGTATTTAATGAGGGTAAATAGGATCTGCAAGGAGCTGTGCTTGTACGGTGAAATGAGGGGAATGGGAGAAATCTTGATGGAGGTAGATGATGGTGGTAGTGTTCTCTATCATTGAGAACCACCTTGTTGAAGGTGGAGATGTTGGAGAAGTGGAGGCCATGATAAGGTATGCCTCGTCATAGTTAAAATGCCTAAGTTAAGCTAAAAACTAAGTCAAAACATTGAATTAACTCAAGTAAAGGGTTAAGTGTGGGATTTATGGAAAATGACCTGAAACACTCAATTTGTGTTAAAAATGCAAAATTTGATCAAATAAAGCGATTCTGTATTAATATTGCTAAAAGGCTGGATCAAATGGAAATTGAACACCAAAATGAGCTCAAATTCACAATTCAACTACTGAAATAAATTCTAACAAGTTGAAACTACATGCCATAAAAATTACATTGCATTTTGCATGCATTTGGACCTTAGAATTGGTGTTTGGCATTTAGGTCCTTCTTACCCATTCAAACCTTCACATTCTCTTAACATAAAAGTCAATACAAGGACCTTTGTGTAAGAATTTTTAGCAACTTATGGGTTTCTTTACAAAATTCCTACCATTTCAATCGAGGGCCTACTTTGATAAATGACAAAAGCTTTGTGCCTATTTCCAGATCACATTTAAAGGTCCTATTTTAACCTAAACCCTCATGCGCGTCCAGATCCGTTACGAGCCCTTGATCGTCAATGACTTCGACCTACGATTCCTAGTCACCTAAGCCCCTACTACCTATAAGGATACCCCCAATGGCCTGTGCAAGCAATCAGCTTCCTCCCTCATGAGTTGATCATTGCCTACATCTCCAATCCTTCTTCCCCTTCTTCTGTAGTTGGTGATAACAACTACATCTTCTTCTTCATTCTTCCCTTGCTGTTAACGATCATGCAACTCTCGAGAGCAAGCCCAGAGCTCTCTAATTCTAGAGCTTTCAATCGCTGGAGATTCCCTCTATTTCATCGCTGCAGCCACCAATTGTAGTTCTTCTCCTAAGTCCCAATCGTCTGATTAGTCTAGGCTTTATTGTTTTCTCAGTGTAGGATTAGTTTAAATAGATAGTTTAGATTAGGATTGACCATTTGAATTGCTTTAGATTTGAGTAGATTAGAGTTAGTGTTCTTTACTTCCAATCCACCCTCTATCATCAATTTTGATGACAGAGGATGATCCATGCACTCATTTCAATCCATTAGTCTCCCTCTTCACCTCACAATCACATTCACTCAATTCCTCGTTATTTTAATTGCAATCCAATTCCTTCATTAGAGTAGCTAGGAGGTGTAAAGCTCAGTAGCTTTTAGATCTCTTAGTGTGCCAATTCCACTTGAGGGTTCTCCCATACATGTCATCAGATTACAAGAGCCCTCTTGTGATCAGAAATTTATTCAATTTGACTGATTGAGCATGATTTGGTTTCATTGGTTAATCAATGGATTTCAAAGGCAATTGAGATTTAATTAAATCTAATTGATTGAATTAATTGTATAATCATGTAATTGAATTAATTGCAATTGGATTAAGCCTCTTCATTTGGATTTTCATCAAGATTTGAGATCGCACCCAATTTTGATCGTTACTACTATTTTTCCTCTTTATAGGGTAGCAATGGGCAAGGAAAATTCATTGAATGGGTTTGAGGCCAATGCGATGACCTAATCACATCCATAGCATCACCTAAGACCCCTGAGCACTCCTTTATAGTGTGTAAGAATCCTAGATGATGAAGTCATCATGGCGATCGCACATCAAATGTCCAGGTTGGTGAGCTTAGATTTCAAGATGATTTTAATCTACAAATGAGTAGTGAAATGATGTTTTAGGGATTTGAATGAATGCTAGGAATTAAGTTTTGATTGATTTTATTGCCTGATTTGTGCTCTCCTGACCATGCTATCTATGGTGAGGAAGGGAGATTAAGTTAGGGTTTCTAGACTTAATATTCTTTGATTTGATATTTGAGTAGTTCTAGACCATTTAAAGATCATTTGAGAAAGTTGGATGTGATTGATAGTTGAATTAATTCATATTTGGGATGTACATCCCTATCATCTAGGTCTAAAGTAATTTTTGGGATTTAAACTTTCCACTAATATTTTGAAGTTTTGAACAAGGATTTGAAATGATTTTACACTGGTTGTGCACATGATAAATTATTTGATTCAAGGTTTTGAGCTGTTGATCTTGATTTGAAATGTTTTATCAGTAGTAGTTGTATACTGAACTGAGTTGAGCATGATTTTGATTAAGACATTGAAATGGTTTTGGGAATGAAACGTGTTGCAATGATTTTTATGGAATGGATTTGGTACGGAGTTATTTTTCTGATTCACTTGATTGAAGTATAGAGCACCAAAGTAAAGTGAAAATGGCTTATAAAGCCTTTTATTAGCAGCATTGAGTTGAACACTGTCAGGTCTGGCTGCGCTATAGATCAAAGGTTTTTAAGTAAATTTTGGTGTCAATTCAAAGATTAAAAAGAATTGTTATGTATGTCCAATGATAGGAAACATTCATGTACTGCTTTATATCGTAGAATGAGTAGTTATTCATTTTTTTAACTTGATTTAAATATCTGTCACTAGTTTAAGTTGATGCTAATTGTCCAATTTGGCTGAGTTGATGTAATTCAATGATTAGTTCTTGCCTATGAGTTTGAATCTAGGCTTTAATGATGACCGGAGGTTTATAATGTTTTAATCTTCATTTCAAGCATTTTTGCTATATTTTCTAGGCCTGATTTTAATTTTTGATCACTTATTAGCCTATTTCTAGCATTTAAACCATAAATAAGGTGAAAAATATAGAAATATTTTAAATAAATAAAATAAAAGTGTAGTGAGTGAGAGTTGAGTATTTGGAACAAGTGTGTGTAAATATATTTGGGTTCTTAGGTGTTTAACTTTTAGAAAATGTCAGTAGAAATTTAGGATTTTCATTTAAATAGGAATAAAAGACTTAAACTAAAAGACCAAAAAGAAATCCTTCCCTTCATCTTCCTTAGCTTTCTTCCTCTTTTATTCCTTAGTTAAAAACCAAAAAGAAAGACAACATTTGAAAAATTCATCAAAACTCCTAAAAATCCAATATATATAGTGTAAAATAGACATGTGCATATTCCTAATTTAATCAGGTATATTGGTTAAATTAATATAAATTATATTAGTAAGTTAACTAAGTATGAAACTAATTTATAGCGTATTCTATCTTATCTTCTAACTTATTCCTAACTTTAGTATAATCTAAATTGTATTGTATACTAGCATAACCTATACTATTTAACTAATTATATGTATATGTTGTACATAACTTATGTATCTATGTATAGCTTGTATATACATTAATAAATATAATTAATTAATTTAAAATACTTAATTAAATACTTAGTATGTAGATTAGCCTTTTTTTTGTGAAAGGATGTAGATTAGACTATCCATAACTTAATTATGTAATGTATGTAATGTATATTAGCCTATTAAGCTTATATTGTACATATTTAATACCTTGTGTAAATATGTATTAATAAATGTAATTAAATTAAATAAAAGTATGTAATAAGCATTCTTATATGTTAATTAATTAATTATGACTTTAATTGATAATTTTGATCACAAATGGACCCTAATTAAGAGCCTAATTATCTACGTAAACCGCAACATGCACACTATTGACGTAGCTCAATTCAACACTAAGTGCAGTGCTCTTTAGTGCCACATCAGGCACTGAAAGAGTGCTTCTGCTATATTTAATGAATCAACTCCATAGCCCCATCGCCTAAGGGGATGGGCTCCCTCAAGCATGCATGTGCCATGCAATGCTATTTGTGTGTGAGAGAGAGACTTAGTTTAGAGCCAAATTAGGTTGGGACACTATATGAGTGCTGCTCACTAGGGGCGACCCAATATGGGTGGCCTACAGGCGAAATTGTTGATTGGGCTATCGATGTAACTGTTGATCCGACCCTTGTGGCTGTTGATTCAATTCAGGGTAGCCCCAAGTTTTTTTTGTTGAGTGTAGTTGTGCTTAAATGAAGAAGTGTAAGAACTTTGCGAAAAACTAAGTGTTAAGAATATGCTAAGTACGAATCCATGCTTTCACTAGTTGAGAAGAGAAGAAATAAAGAGATGAAGAGAAGAGAAGAATAAAATTAACTTATATATTTGCTTAAAATGTAAATGAGATTTCATTTCTTTTTGCCTTTGTTGTATTTAGTTTTTCAGGCACTTTGTACCTAACTTTATTCTTTTAACTTAAGCTTCTATATAGCTAATTAGTTGTAAATAAATAAGTTACTGACAATGTAACTAATGTTCAATCTAAATTAAATTCAACTAAAGTTTTGGCCTTATGTTGTATATATTTTTCAGACCTTAATATATGTTTCTTCTTTTTCATAGTTTGAACATAATCTTGTATAAAGCGAGATCATTTTGTAAATATATAGATATACCTGCATATAATTGCTTGGATTTTATGTAATTTATTTGTAAATAACCTTTGTATTTTTAGAATAAAAGATTGATTTTTGATCTTAAAGAGTGATGTATAGCAATAACTGCCTCCCAGTGAATAACCTGGAATAAAACTAGTAAAAATTGTATATACATAAAATGGCATTCGACTGGATTCCAACACTATACTATAAATACGATTGTGACAATAAATAACCTAAATTAACAAGCAGTCTAGTTAGTACATCAGGCCACAATGCATGTTTGATACACAGTGCACACTATGAGCACAATGAGGATGGAGTAGCCGAAGGAATAGAGGATTGAGAAGGAGAAGGTATGTTGCGTGGTGAGGTCAATGATCCCCTGTGACCATTTGTTCTTTGCGTTTTAACCCCTCACGACCTTCTTCGATCCACAATTTTTGCCTCTCACTTTGCGACTCTTGACTTGCATAACTATTGGATTTGAATGCTGGTGGAGGAGTAATGGTGATGGGTTATTACAACCAAGCCCTTCCTTCAAGTGTCAATTATGTTCACATCCAACTACATTTCTTTCCACCTATACATATCAAATAAGAAGCATAAAATTATATATTTAAATGCAAAGTAGGCACAAAAAAATATAAGTAAGCTAAGATTAGTTAATACATAGCTTAGGCAATTCAACCATAGAGAAACATACTCAATATATACTTCGGCCAAATAAATGTCAAATAAACTAGACTCATCACTGGATGAATGGGGGGTTGTCCAGAGTGGTTCCCACTCTGAAATTGGTTACTTTGATTATTAGGGTTGGGCATCCTAGCCCCCAAATCATTCCCTTGATTAATGCTACATGTTATAACATAACTATCCTACGATCCAAGATCCTATTATCCACCACTCTGACCACTGGAGTGACTAAATCAGCCCTTCATATCAAAGGAAATCTCGATGTGCCCTCTTTAATGGTACACTTGTACCCTAACCCCTCGGCCAGAGGAACGGTTAAAGCACTTATGTCCACCAAATAGAGGATACCCACTTTGGTCATTGGAACATTGACTGTACTTAGAGTCCCTGGAAACTATTCCACGCAAGACACCCCTAAGTACTCGATCCAAAAGATTCGGTGGGATTGACTTCCCACTGCCCGTGATCCCTGGAAACTATTCCACTCAAGATCATGCATTCCCTGATGCCGAAATCACTGGAAACTATTCCACACAAGATCCCCTATATTGTTGCATGAGATCCCTGTAAACTATTCCACTCAAGATCCAATGCTTTTTCTCTCATTCAAATCCCTGGAAACTATTCCAGTCAATATCTGCATAATCCCCGTCACCTGAGAATCCATGGAAACTATTCCACTCAGGAACCCTTGAGTCACAAACTTAAGAACCCTGGAAACTATTCTACTCAAGATCTCAGAGTACATTTCGTTGACTCGAACTCAAGAAATCTCCTAGTGCCTCTTCTTCATGACGGCACCTGGAAATACCCCAACTAGGAACTATTCCATCCCTAGGCTGAACTGCAATAACCTCAAGCTACCAGACTCCCAGGTTTCTAACCCACAACAGTGAACTCACTATCCATAAAGTCCCAGTTTCTCACCCAGCGAGCTCACCTAGCTGACCTAATCGCTCTTAAGTCCTTTTTCTCCTGATAGGTACTAGATTAGGTAATCCTAAAGACCTACCGGAGCACCTGGGGTCTTATCCATGACCTTAGGATTTGAGCATCTCCTTTGTTAGACTTAGACCAAGTCATTGATGTCATCATGTGAGGTTTAATTCGTTACTTATTCGATTTAGATAAATTTTAATCTAATTAAAGAGCTCCGAGCTTAATTCGAAACACCCCACACTCGTCTAGGGTTTAACTGCAATTAATCACTTCCCCCCTATTGGGGCACCTACTAGACCCCCAATTATGTTATAGATTAGGCACACTTAATTCTTAGGACCCTTAGCATCAAAAACCCTAATTTCAGGCCAATAAGTAGACTCAACAGGCAACCTAATCTGAGGAGGCCATCCAACAGCCACCTAACATTAGGTAACACTTACCTAACGTTAGGACAGGCTTCTACAGCTAGACAGACAAGCAAACTCCACCATCCATGGCCCAAAACACCCCCAATTCACAATCAAACCTCATGAGACCTTGAGCACCAGTTCCCACACATACAAGGATCAATTTAAACCAAACAAATACCTTACTCATCATCTCGGTGACCCCTAACTAGAAAAATCACACTACCACATATATAACCCATCCAAGGGTGAAATCACCACATTCAAGACCAAATATCTCATGCACAAAACCCACTCAACATCCAAAACCTCCTTTATACCCTTCCTAGACATGGGAAATCAAAAGGGAAGAAAATAAGAAGTGAAAACCCTACCCTTTCCCTTCTCTCCTTCCCTTCTTTTCTCCATGCACCAACAACAATGGCAGTAGGTAGAGAACCAACAGTAGGTTCAGCAGCAATGTCGAAGATAGCGGCAACATTGGCCAACGAGGAGGAGCAATGGTAGTGGGAGGAGGAGGGGAAGGAGCTTGAGTTTCCACCAATGGGGTGGGGAGGAGAGGAAGCTTGAGAAGGAAGAAATTCAAATGGAATTTTTTGGTTTATCTTAATTTTCCTTAGCATATTTATATGGGGTAGAACAATTACACCAAGGCCTCTCCACCTCTTAACTTAGGTTCCAAGAAAGTCCTAAATGAAGGAAAAGATTCATACAAGGAGTCCCTCAACTTTCCATTGCTTAACCTTTTGTTAACAACTTAAGGGGATTACTTATCTTTTAAAGATGCCATTACCAAATCAAGGTCTCCAATGCCCTTAATTCATCATTAAACAACCAATTAATGTTTTAATTAACTACTTAAACACATCAGAAATCCAAGCCCTTACATTAAGCCTAACACTTATTGTGAAATAAAAGGCTCATTTGTGCTGAGTGTAACTTATGCTTAATTGAGGATTAAGAGCTTCATTTGTATAAACAAACACATTTTGCAATTAAGGATCATCATTTTAACTTTTGCAATACATGCTCATAATTCATTTGGAATTGATTGCCATGTGTATTATGCGGATTTAATGTAATTAATTCAATTAGTTAAAATATGTTAACTAAGTAATTAACTAGCAATAACTTAAGTACTTTAATTAAGGTAAGTATTTCTATAATGTAGTTAAGTTAAAGTTGTTGTAAGTACTCTAAATTAAGTAATTAAATTAAGTAATTTAAGAAGTGTATTAATTTATTTGTTTATTATCTAAGTTAAGTCTACGATTAGGTAATTAAATTAAGTAATAAGTTATAAGTTAATTGATAAGTAGTTTAGTTAATAAACTAAGTAGTTAATTGATAGTTAGTATTAATTAAGTGCTTATTAATAAGTAGTAGTAAGTTATATATAGAAAGTAATATAATTAAGTGGTTAAGCTTAAGTTATGTAAGTATTGTAAGTATAAGCTAAATTTATTAAGTATAACTTATTAATTAATACATCTTTAGTACTAATTTAATTAAGAGAATAAAGAAATAACTAAAGAATAATTGGTGAATTAAACTACAATAAGCCTCCTAACAAGTGACCTGGACGCAACCAATATAAATTATAAAATATGTTGGTTTTATTACTCTCTATAGTGCATCACAAACGACATTTATTAACAAAGCAAGAAAGTTTAACATCATTTCTTGGCGCTGATGTAAATACATTTACACTACTTAAAATGTCTATTTATGCATGTTCTTAAGCATAGGATTGCATTTCATGATATAAATATTGCATAACATGCATCATCTTGCATTTAGAGTAGTTTGAATAAAATGGAGGTTAATTGTCTCCTTTTATGTGCTTGGACAGGGCAAACATTTTATCGAGGCCTCGGATCAAAGATCCAACCGTGTGGATGTGATCAGGGCGATGATTGGAGTACAACGACTCCAAGATCGCCCTAATCAGGCATCCATAGCATCAGATAGTGACCGGGGAACCCTAGAAGATCAAGGGCCAGGATGGTGAAAATCTGCACTTCAGATGACAAATTCAACCGCACGGATGAATTCGGATCGACGATCGTAGCTCAATGACACAAAAATCGAGTCAATCCGACATCCGTGGCACCATCCACAACTTCCAGAAGATGGACGGCTAAGATGGCTCCACGTGGTGCCATCTCAGCCACCCAAATGGCCTCCAGCACCGCCGCACCTCTTCTTCTTCAATCAGCATGTCGATTCTCCACCGTTGGATCAAGATCCAATGGCTGTGGATGCGGCTGGCTAATTCATCCGCGCGACCATTTCGAAGGCGTAGCGCAGCGGTGACGCAGCCGCGGGCGAAGCAGAGGTTGCGGGATCGAGTCCCGCGAGCCTCAAATTGGGTGCAAGCTATCGGGCGCGTGGAGCGTTAGATGGAGATCGGATGGCCGCGCGCGCCCGATAGCGCCGACGCGCGATTGAACGCGCGGCGCGAACGCGCAATCGGACGCGCCAGGCGGGCAGGCTGCAGCGGGTGAAGCGCGATCTAAGCCGTCCGATCTTGCGATCGGACAGCTAAGAACTAGAGATCGTGCGCAAGCGTTGCGCACACGGGCAGCTGAGCGAGCACGCGTGGGCGCTGAAGCTACGCCCACGTTGGGGCTTTAGCGACGGTTTTATCCGTCACTAAAGACCCCTTATTTATTATTTTGAAGTTGTAATGTCCATTTTGCCCCCACTCCTTGCAACTATAAAAGGAGACCCCTTCCATATGAAATTCTCATCCCTTCCTTCTCCTCTCTACCCCTCCAAAGATCAAGAGAAGCTTGTCCCACACCCGGGATGCTTTTCGTGAGATAAAGTCTAAATTTTCATTCTCCTTCAGAAGTGGATCCCGCAACGACGACGGCGTGCTGCTTCGTTCCCGTTCTTCTGCTTCGTCCTCCTTCGTCCTGCTTCGTTCTCCTTCATCCAAACATTGTCCCGTCCGGCTCATCCTCCAAGCAATCGTCGAGGAGGATAACTTCTCTCTCCCATTCTTATTTACAGCTTTTCTAGTGTAGAATTTTCCTGCTTTATAGTGTAATTGATTTTCCGCTTTCTAGTGGAACTTTTATTTAGTTTGATTATATAAACAATTGAAATATTGAATGCATGTTCTCTTTCTCTTTCTCTCTTTCTTTTAGTCTGATAGCTCCATTGTAATTATATCGCCTTGCTTATCAAAAATCCTAAAAAAATATAATTGCGAATATAGATCATCGTAGCCTCCCTGTGTTCGACCCAGAATTCATTTCGGTATAAATTTTATTTGTTGAACACGAATTCTTCGCTTTCGAACTACAACGACAGGTTTTCCAAAATCGGACACGTTAGCGTAGCGTTCGTAACGTTCAACATTTTGGCGCCGTTGTCGGGGAGGCAACGATTTCCTATCTTTTCTTCGCATTTCTTGCACTTTATGTTGTTTTCTAACTAGCTTTCTCTTGTGTCTATTGTTTTGCAGAGACCTCCATCAAGGAATCAACAAGTGGTAGACTGGAGTAAATTGCAGTTGAAGACAACTGTAAGTGCTCCCCCATTCTTACCCACTCCATAGATTTCATTCGCCACATTAAATCCAAATCCCAATTAACCTAGGTGTTTGCATAAATCCTAGGAATAGTTTGGTTGTTTGGATTTTCACTCACATTCATTCCACCCTCATTCATAAAAAAATAACAAAAAGATAATCTTGTGGGGTAATTTCTAACAAACACATAACACCACCCACATTCAAGGCACTTGATTAACTTGATTTGTTTTCTACTCAACCGGGTTCTGATCTATGGAACCGATACACACAAAGAAACATATAACAGAGTAGAAATTATTCTAGGTTAACCATTTTTGAGTGCCTAACTTAGTGGTACATTTATGGCAAATTGTTTGAGTTGTTCGGGCTGCACCACTTTATTTAAAACCAACTCATCAAGTAGCTCCTCCTTAGGGTTTTCAATCTAGGTATATTCCAGGAACTCCACTTTCTTTCTGATTTTAAAGGAAAACAATCTTCACCCGTGTTTTACAACTTGGTTTGCCTAGAAACTTGATTGCAATTCACCTAATTTGAAACCCTAAAAGCTACTTAAGCAAGATTTGAACATTAAAATTCACGCATTATCAATAATCTTGCTTGAAAACCTTGGTTGTGCACGCACTTACACAAATCTCAATCAATCATTAAGGGCACAAGCCATTGTAAGGGCCCATCACATTCCATAAGCACCACAATCCTAGGTCTTAATAAAATTGAGTAGACATTGGCCTTAAGGTTTGATTCGCTCTTCAGGGCCTAGTCTGAGATTATTTTTTATTAACCTACTTGTACTGATTAATCTGATGTCTAGCTAGGGGAGTAGCGTCAAACGACCGCGGCTGGGGGGTACACTAGGAACCGGAGGCGAAAGCTAAAGGAAGAACCTTCTCCCCAGTCCCTCCTTCTAACTGGTTGGGTTAAACAGACGCAAGTAGAGTAAATCACTTACAGTCTTAAGGCTGGTTTTGGGAGTCAGTAGATCCTTAGGCTACCCCACTTAAGGACAACCTTGTTTTGTTGTGCTGCAGGGTCCCTATCCCCAGTCCTTCTCCTAGTTTATGCTGGGAAGACGGTCATTGAATCCTCGATTGGAAGGACCGTTAGAACATTCTAGGAGGCACAAGTTAGATTTTGGTCAATTTGATCCCATGGCCGAACAACAGCCTCCTCTGCTTGAAAATCCATAGGAAGAATTTCGAAGGCAGCTGGAACAAATGCAGAGAATGCAGGAATGGTTCCAGAGAATGCAGGGAGCTCAGCCCTTGAAGGATTTTTATGATCCTTCAAATTACGGGGAACGTCTCGGCATCCAGATTCCAGCCGGTGACGTAGAAATCAAGCCCCAAGTGTTAAGCCTGATTAAACATTATCATGGGCTTGTCTCCGAAGATCCGTTTCAGCACTTGGAAGATTTGACCACTTTGGTCCAGACCACCAAGGCTCGAAACGTTAATGAGGAGCAAATGATCATGAGGCTCTTCCCCCACTCTCTTAAGGATAAAGCCGCGCATTGGTATAGGACAATAGGAAGACCAATTACAACTTGGAATGAGTTGAAATCGGCCTTTCTGAAGAAATTCTTCCTAGTCGGTCGTACTAATGCTTTGAGACGGGAAATCACTACCGTTACCCAGTGGCCGGGAGAGCAGTTTCATGTGGCCTGGGAGCGATTCCAGGACTTATTGCAGAGGTGTCCACACCATGAGGTGCTGAAATGGCAACTCGTGCAGATCTTCTATCATGGGTTGAATGAGCAACTTAGAAACCATGTGGATGCTTCTTGCGGAGGCAATTTCCTCAATAAAGATGCAGATAGTGCACATGATTTATTTGAGGAAATGAGTGAGAATTCAATTAATCATGCCTCCATGGATACTTTTAACCGGTCTCAGCAACCCAGATCAAATGTCAATGAAGTCCATGACTCTCATTCATTTGATATGGAATTGATTTATAATAAACTTGATAAAGTGGACTTGGTTGCTAAAAGAATGGAAGAGTGGATGGCTAGCAATTCTATGAACAACTCTCAATCCACTCAATCCCAAAATTCGGGATTCCATTCCTCACGAGCTCTTTCTGGACGGGAGTTCATGAATCAACTCGATACGACTCAACCTATGAGTCAACATTTTTCGGAACCCCATGGGTTCCCAACTGGGGCCTTTGATCCCAGTTTTTCTGATCCTTCCCTTTCTTTCTCTCCATCCTCACCCTATGAGGATGTCTGTGCTGTACAAGAGAATGTTAGATCCAACCCCTACTCAAATGCCTATAATCTAGG
This sequence comes from Thalassia testudinum, assembly GCA_037157565.1. Taxonomy (NCBI): domain Eukaryota; kingdom Viridiplantae; phylum Streptophyta; class Magnoliopsida; order Alismatales; family Hydrocharitaceae; genus Thalassia; species Thalassia testudinum. The sequence goes on along the minus strand of JAZHRO010000025.1, from coordinate 62,874,983 downwards.
TTGGAGAAACCACCCTAACTTCTCTTGGAAAAATCCAGGGCAACAGACCCAATTCCGACCTGGCAACTATGCTCTGCAATGACCAATGGGTCAGGGTCAAGTATATACTCAGTTGCCTCCAAATCAGGTCAATCAGCCAGCTTGGAATGCCCGTCAACCCGCAAGGCAGGCTGATTTGAACCATCAAATTGTAGAGATGCAAGGATCTATGCTCCAGCTCATGCAGCAAATGAAAAACTCGCTGGACAACTTGCAATCCGGGCTCATTGCTAACTCTCATCAACCCGGATCTCTACCATCCCAACCCGTACCCAACCCACGAAACATTATGAATTCGGGCAATCAAGCCCAAGGGTACGAAAATCAGAGGAACCCGTACGCACATGCTCAGGTGGTTGAGCAGGGTTCCTCGTCTTCTTCTTCTGCAAATCAACAATTCATGGTCAATCAAGCCCCTCCAATCTTTCCTAATCCTCCCCAAGACCCAAATTCTTACGCTTCTGCAAATTCTATAACTTTAAGGAGTGGTAAGAAGACTCAGGATCCACAACCACACTATTCTGATCTTTTGAATCCTGAAGAATCTGAGGAGAGAGAGGAGAATTCTAGAGGAGAAATCAAGGCTCAAGAACTTGATTCCAAAGATCTGACTCATGTTCCTTTTCTTGAAGCCTTAACCAAAGTAAAGAAGAAGAAGTCTGTTGATAGTAATGAGGAGCTTCTGAATTTATTTAAGAATGTTGAGATCAATATCCCGCTCCTTGATGCTATCAAACACATATCGGCTTACGTAAGATTTTTAAAGGAATTATGTACACAAAAGCGTAAGTCGAGAGAATCTGTTCCGAGGAAGGTGGTACTTTCCGAGCAGGCTAGTTTTGTTATCCTGCACTACCTCCCTCCGAAAAAGAGAGCTCCTAGTGCTCCTTTGATTTCTTGCGTTATAGGAGATTACACATTTGATAGAGCACTTTTGGATCTCGGTGCATCCATCAACCTAATTCCGACTTCTTTTTATGAGAAGTTTGGGTTAGGTGAACTTCGGCCAACTTCAGTAACGCTACAATTAGCAGACCGTTCGGTCACAAACCTGTGAGGCATTATTGAAGATGTTATAGTTAAGGTCAAGGATTTCTATTTTCCTGTAGATTTCCTTGTCCTTGACATGGATGTACCAGATAATCTGAGGAACACACCCATCATTCTGGGGCGTCCGTTCCTGGCTACCGCAAAGGCCAACATTAATTGTGAAAGCGGTAGCATGGAAATCGCCTTTGGGGACCAACGAATGAAATTGGATATTTTTAAGGCGATCAATAAATTTGAGGATTGTGGATTTATTGAGGAACTTGATGAGGATAATGTTAATATTGAAACTTGTTTGACAGTTTCTTCAATTGAAAGTTCCTCTTTGGTTGATGAATTTGACCCGCAACCCTCTGACCTGACATGTTTGGAAGAGGTTACTGATTTTGTTCACTCAAAACCTCTTCCTCTTATTGAATCTTCAGCATCTACCCTACATCAATCATTACCCCACCCCAGCTTGAATTGAAACCATTGCCTGAGAATTTAAAATATCAATTTTTAGGACCGCAGAATACACTCCCTGTGATTATTAGTGCTAAATTGACAAAGGAGCAAGAGATTAAATTGATTAAGGTCCTAAAGGAGCATAAGGAGGCAATTGGTTGGACCATTCATGACCTCAGGGGGATCGAGCCATCTTACTGTAATCATAGAATATTTTTGGAAGATGGATCCCACCCTTCTCTCCAGATGCAGAGGAGATTGAATCCAAATATGCGAGAAGTGGTCAAAAAGGAAATCATCAAGTGACTTGATGCAGGAATTATTTATCCAATCTCTGACAGTCCCTGGGTAAGTCCCGTTCAGATTGTTCCAAAGAAAGCCGGGATTACTGTTGTGACTAATGAGAGAGGAGAATCTGTCACAACTCGTTCAGCTTCCTCTTGGAGAGTTTGTATTGATTACAGGAAGCTGAACACAGCCACTAAAAAGGATCATTTTCCCCTACCCTTCATTGATCAAATCTTGGAAAAATTCGCTGGGCAGAAGTACTTCTGTTTTCTTGATGGCTACTCGGGATACAACCAAGTTCCTATCCATCCCGAGGATCAGGAAAAAACTACTTTCACCTATCCCTACGGAACCTTTGCTTTTCGTAGGATGCCTTTCGGGTTATGCAATGCATCTGTGACTTTTCAAAGGTGTATGCTAGCCATATTTTCCGACATGGTGGGAGAGTTTATGGAAGTCTTCATGGATGATTTCTCTATTTTCGGAGAATCATTTGACTCTTGTTTGGCTAATTTGGAAATGATTCTTAAGCGATGTATCAAGACACGACTGGTCCTTAGCTGGGAAAAGAGTCATTTCATGAACCAAGAGGGCATCATTTTGGGTCATGTAATCTCTGAACAGGGAACTGAAGTAGACAAAGCTAAGGTTGATGCTATCGCTAAACTTCCTCCTCCCACATCTGTTAAACAAATCAGATCATTTCTTGGCCATGTGGGATATTATCGAAGATTCATCAAGGACTTCTCAAAGGTTGCCAGCCCTTTGAGCAATCTTCTTGCCAAAGAAACGCCGTTTGTTTTTGACGAATCATGCCGAAAGGCATTTGATTTCCTAAAAATGGCAGTCACCTCTGCTCCAATTTTGCAACCACCAATTTGGACAACCCCATTTGAGATCATGACCGACGCTTCTGATTACACGGTCGGGGCTGTCCTGGGTCAGAAAATTGACCGAAAGCCCTCTGTCATTTACTACGCTAGTAAAACTCTGGATGAAGCCCAAAGGAATTACACTATTACTGAAAACGAATTACTAGCTGTAGTATTTGCGTTGGAAAAATTCAGGGCTTATCTCTTGGGGTCACATGTTATTGTTTATACCAAGCACTCGGCCTTGAGACATCTCTTGGCTAAAAAGGATGCTAAACCCCAGCTTATTCGTTGGATTCTTCTTCTTCAAGAATTTGATCTTGAAATTAAGGATAAAATTGGGGTACAAAATGTGGTGGCGGATCATTTGTCGAGACTCCTAGGTGATTCTTCTTGTCCGGACATTCCGATTGCTGACACTTTTCCGGACGAAACCATTCTTACAGTTTTAGATGTCCACACCCCATGATTTGCTAACATTGTTAACTATTTGGCCGTTGGTCAAATCCCCCAGGATTGGACCAAGCAACAACGGGATAGACTCAAATCTGAGGCCAAATGCTACTTTTAGGAGGACCCTGAACTGTATCGCATTGGCTCTGATCAGATTATTCGCCGATGCATACCGGAGAATGAATTCAACAGTATACTCGAGTTCTACCATGCATCTGGGTGTGGTGGATAGTTCTCCGGGAGAAAGACGACTGCAAAAATCTTGCAATCTGGCTTCTATTGGCCGTCTTTATTTAAGGATGCCCACGATTTCTCAAGGTCATGTTCTCTATGCCAGGCACTCGGGAGCATAACTAAGAGAGACATGATGCCCCTAAACCCTATTCTTCCTGTCGAAATTTTCGATGTTTGGGGCATCGATTTCATGGGACCCTTTATCCCTTCATTTGGACATCAGTACATTATTGTTGCTGTTGATTATGTGTCCAAATGGATTGAGGCAATTCCCACCCGAACCAATGACCACAAGGTGGTCATCAATTTTGTCAAGAAAAATATCTTCAGTAGGTTCGGGATTCCGAGGGCTATCATTAGTGATGGTGGCACTCATTTAACTAATGCCCAATTCCAGAATTTATTGGCCAAATACGGGGTTAATCATCATATTTCCACACCTTACCATCCCCAGACGAATGGACAAGCTGAGATCTCCAATCAAGAGATCAAGAACATTCTGCAAAAAATGATTAGGCCTGATCGCAAGGATTAGACTCAAAAGCTTGAGGACGCTCTTTGGGCCTACCGTACGGCATATAAAATTCCCATCAGCATGTCTCCATTCCTTTTGGTGTATGGAAAGGCGTGCCATCTACCCGTAGAGATTGAACACAGGGCATTCTGGGCAATCAAACAATGCAATTTAGATCTGAATCTAGCTGGGAAGACCAGGAAACTCCAACTATCTGAGTTGGAGGAGCTTAGAAATGATGCTTATGAGAATGCCAAGATCTACAAGGCTCGGACCAAAGCTCTACATGATCAATTGATTTCCCGCAAGAGCTTTGAGCCAAACCAAAAGGTCTGGTTATTCGATTCTAAACTTAAGTCTTTCCTGGCAAACTTAGATCTAAATGGAATGGCCCATTCATAATTGATCAGATTTTTTCAAATGGTGCCGTTCAGATTTCTGACCCAAAGATGGGTAACACCTTTAAAGTCAACGGTCAATGTTTGAAGCCTGTTGTTGACCATAATCTCCCAGAACTCGTCTCAGACTCTGTTGCTCTAGCCATTCTGTGACATCTTTGGCTGGACTTCGCCTAACTGACGGCATTAAACTCAGCAGTTGTACATATGACACAAGCCTGATACGAGCTTCATATCCAGGTGACATCTTTCATATTCTACCCTTTCTTTCATGTCACTTTTTCAATGAGTACATTGCATCAGCTAGGCATGGGGGGGGGTGGATTCATTCTTGAATTATTTGGTCAGCTTTGTGAAATCCGTATAAATTGTCTCTCTTCTTATTTAAAAAAAAAAATTAGGAAGGATTAGTTGGACATTAGGACTTTTCAATCCTAAGAAATTTTACATTAGGATCCGAACACAAAGACCCCTCAGGTCTTTGGACTCAATTAACCTGTGTATCCACTAAAATGTGGATTTATCTTTGAGTCATCACCATCTTAATTCTATTATAATTAGAATAAATAAGTTTGGGTAATAAGTACATGACTTATCAACCCGCCCTCTGATTTGAGGGAATTTTGAGTTTTAAGCATCTACACACTTTCTTTGCACTGACTCGTTGTTCGGCGATTCTAACGGAAATTGGGTAGCTAATGGACCTTATAGGGTGATATGGTTGGCAAGTTATCTTGGGTAACAGCCCATAGGTAGGTTGCCCAGAGCCCAGTCACTAGACCTTTCTCTTTTTTGCTGACTGTAGGTAAATCTTAGACCAGGGAAGCCACCTACTTAAAAAAAAAAATCAAAAAGAAAAGGAGAAAGAACAAAAAGAAATAAAACACACTTCGTCACACGAGTATGGCTGGCAAGTTGTCGGTGGTAACAGCTCATCGACCGGTTGTCCAGAAGCCAGCTCAGAAAATGCACTAAAAATTCCCAAAACACTTAGGAAGAAGCGAAGAAGTAGAATAAACCAGGGAGATATACACTGGATTCACCCTTGTGTTGACCCCGTAAAAAAATAAAAGTAGGGAGAAAGCTACCGGTTGTAAAGATACACCTTTAAGCAGAATTCTTGTTAGGTCACCTAGAGGCATAGAAATCCGAAGTCCGTTCTAACTACCGGTCAACGAGTCTATCACAATCACAATAAGATGCTTAAAGCTTAGGGTTCTCATCAAATCTTGGGTGAGTTGAATGGCCGTAGAAAGCCACTCTTAAAGCCTAAAATTTGAAAATCCAAAAAAATTAGAAAAGAGAAAAAGAGAAAAAGAAATTTTTCTTTTAATAAGATGAGGGCTTGAGGCGGTCTGCATTTTGGCTGATACCCGGGCACTATTGTGTCTTTGAAAGTTCAGTTCCTAAGTAGACAATTTCTTAATGATTGAAAATAACTCAAGTCCAAATAATCCCACCTAATTCTTTTATAAATAGCATATAGTTTTTGCTAGGGACTAGCAAAAGATAGGCATGGGGGTATGATGTAAACACATTTACACTACTTAAAATGTCTATTTATGCATGTTCTTAAGCATAGGATTGCATTTCATGATATAAATATTGCATAACATGCATCATCTTGCATTTAGAGTAGTTTGAATAAAATGGAGGTTAATTGTCTCCTTTTATGTGCTTGGATAGGGCAAACATTTTATCGGAGCCTCGGATCAAAGATCCAACCGTATGGATGTGATCAGGGCGATGATTGAAGTTCAACGACTCCAAGATCGCCCTAATCAGGCATCCATAGCATCAGATAGTGACCGGGGAACCCTAGAAGATCAAGGGCCAGGATGGTGAAAATTCGCACTTCAGATGACAAATCCGACCGCATGGATGAATTCAGATCGACGATCGCAGCTCAACGACACAAAAATCGAGTCAATCCGACATCCGTGGCACCATCCACAACTTCCAGAAGATGGACAACCAAGATGGAGCCACGTGGTGCCATCTCAGCTGCCCAAACGGCCTCCAGCACCGCTGCACCTCTTCTTCTTCAATCAGCGCGTCGATTCTCCACCGTTGGATCAAGATCCAACGACTGTGGATGCGGCTGGCTAATTCATCCGTGCGACCATTTTGAAGGCGTAGCGCAGCGGTGACGCAGCCGCGGGCGAAGCGGAGGTCGCGGGATCGAGTCCTGCGAGCCTCAAATTGGGCGCAAGCTATCAGGCGCGTGGAGCTTCAGATGGAGATCGGACGGCCACGCGTGCCCGAAAGCGTCGACGCACGATTGAACGCACGGCGCGGACGCGTAATCAGACGCGCCAGGCGGGCGAGCTGCAACGGGTGAAGCACGATCTAAGCCGTTCGATCTCACGATCGGACGGCTAAGAACCAGCGGTCGTGCGCAAGTGTTGCGCGCGCAGGCAGTTGAGCGGGCGCGCGTGGGCGTGGAAGCTACGCCCACGTTGGGGGCTTTAGCGACGGTTTTATTCGTCACTAAAGACCCCTTATTTATTATTTTGAAGTTGTAATGTCCATTTTGCCCCCACTCCTTGCAACTATAAAAGGAGACCCCCTCCATACGAAATTCTCATCCCTTCCTTCTCCTCTCTACCCCTCCAAAGCTCAAGAGAAGCTTGTCCCACACCCGGGATGCTTTTCGCGAGATAAAGTCTAAATTTTCATTCTCCTTCGGAAGTGGATCCCACGACGATGATGGTGTGCTGCTTCGTTCCCGTTCTTCTGCTTCATCCTCCTTCGTCCTGCTTCATTCTCCTTCGTCCAAACGTCGTCCCGTTCGGCTCATCCTCCAAGCAATCGTTGAAGAGGATAACTTCTCTCTCCCATTCTTATTTACAGCTTTTCTTGTGTAGAATTTTCCTGCTTTATAGTGTAATTGATTTTCCACTTTCTAATGGAACTTTTATTTAGTTTGATTATATAAACAGTTGAAATATTGAATGCATGTTCTCTTTCTCTCTCTCTCTCTCTTTCTTTTAGTCTGATAGCTCCATTGTAATTATATCGCCTTGCTTATCAAAAATCCTAAAAAAATATAATTGCGAATATAGATCAATGTAGCCTCCCTGTGTTCGACCCGGAATTCATTTCGGTATGAATTTTATTTGTTGAACACGAATTCTTCGCTTTCGAACTACAACGACAGGTTTTCCAAAACCGGACACGTTAGCGTAGCGTTGTAACGTTCAACAGGCACTATTGTCGGCGAGGCAATATTTTATTCACCAAAAACATTCTTTTATTTTTTGTTTGTTTTCTTTGCTTATATTCTTACACACTTTGTAAATATGGGTTCTTTTGTATATATCATTCTTTCATTCATTACTTGTATAATATTTTCTACTAGTCATTTTTGTTTTCATAACACCATATATAATAATTTGTATAGTACCAAGAAGGCAACTTGCTTATATTTGCCATTATCATTTTTAATTATTAAATTATTCTTGCATTTATTGTGTATTCTTTATCATTTTTGTCTTCTCTTAGGATCTATTGAAGAGATTCCTAGAGTTAAGACTCGCTAATTTACCATTTTCTTTCTCATTTTCTTTTAGGCTTTTTGTATTAGGATTTTTTGTGAGAGAGAGCCATTGATTTGTAATAATTGTAATTTGAATTTCTTACTCTCTTACTCATTTCCCGCTTTCCTTTTTTTTGCATTAATTTAGAAATCTAAAAAAAAATACCAAAAACACATTATTCTCTAACTAGCAGTTGTATGCCTAGGCATCCATTATAGGGTTGCACATCTATTTTGCTAGATGTCATTCTATCTTTTGCATTTGGTAGATTGCTGGAGACAGGTAAGTCTTTACTGCTTTAGCTCCTTTCGTATTTTGCACACACACTTAAGAAAGACCACCATTTGTTTTCAAAAAGACTAAAAAGCAAGACATTTTATCCTTTTCTTAAGAAGGAATCTTTTATAAAGAGAAATTTCTTAAGAACTCATGACATATATTCTATTTACGAACTTGTGTGCAAGATTCTATTGCATTTTGTTGCTGCTATTGTGCAAACAATGCAATCACCTAGGATACATGAGTCATTACTTCTAGCTCTTCACTTTCTGCCTCTTAGGGCCTTAGTTGAAGATCAACATGTCTGTCTCACTGCCTAGGCCCCAGAGAGAAAATAGTGTGCAATCTTGATCCTAGACTTTGGACCTTTTAGCCCATAGGATTAAACACCTCATAGACACTTAGGTCGTGTATTTGTATTGATAGAGTATTTGTTTGCATCCTATATTTTTCGCCTACCTGAGGTCTTCTTTTCATTTAGAAAAGAAGAAAACCCATTTTTCTTGCTATTTTCGGGTCTTGCTTGCTGTAGTTTTACCACTGTGGTGTTGAGTGTGCCTTTGCACAATTTTCTCTATTTATGCACAGGAGACAATCTCTGAGACCGTCCCTTGCCCTCCTTTGACAGGTGCTCCTAGACCTACTACTACAGTTACATGCTCTATTTCTATTCCATATACTTCTTTTGCAACTGATTCGATGGCAGATCAACCTCCGTAGAATCCTCCCAAGAATCCTTTAGGTCAAGAGGAGATGCCTCCTTTTGATATCCATTAGGCTCTCTTAGCCCAGAATCTGCAAATGCTCAAGCAGAACCATCAGATCAATCTGTTGACAGCTACTCTTCAAAACCTTCAGTCTCGCCAACTTGAGGTGGGACCTGTTAGACCACCTCCTCCACTTATGCCACCACTTAAAAATTACTATAACCCTGCCAATGCTCAAGTGGAACCAAATGTTAGGATTCCAGTTGAGGAAAATGATCCTAAAATCAAACGGAATATCATTAGCCCTGTCCCCCACTTGTAGGATCTGTAAATCACAAGCACACTAGAAGGGGGGATGAATAGTGTGGGATATAAAAAATTGCAAGACAAATCAAATCACAAAAACAAAGGCACAAGATGTATAGTGGTTCCCCTCATCTGGGTACTCCACTACCTAAGTCTCCTGACTTAGGATTTTTAACCCGATTCCCTCAACTTAGAGGGAATCAATTTACTAATATCAGAGGTAATTAACAGGTTACCTCAACCCAATTACAAGATATAAAGAAAAGATAAAAAAACAGGTGTAAGCAAAATGTAAATAGAAGCTTACAACTATTTCCTAAGTCTCCAACAAGAATATATCTTATAACAAGTATAATCAAATCTAACGAGAAAAACTAAGGTGTAAAACAAACGATTGATTTCAGAAAAATACGATCGCCTTGATGATTTGTTGCAAATGATGAGATGCCTTGAAATGTATGCAACAAAACAAACTCTCTTTCAGCTTGAAAATGGAGAATTGAAGGTGTAGGCAACAGTGTGATTCTTTTTTGAGGTGTGTCTAAAACAACACTCAAAGAGTTCTTATATAGACCACTAATCACCTCTCCCATGAATTCTAGCCGTCAGGGGTATTTTAGGAACATTAGAATTATGATTAATTACAAATTAGCTGTTCAGACTGGTCACAACAGTTAGTTGGTACCGGTACTGAACTCTTGGTACCGGTACTGACTACATACAGTCAGTACAGCCAAAACATTGGGTACCGGTACTCATTGTGAGTTCCAGTACTTATGACACATAGTCTTGGGTCCTGTGACCTACATGTACCGGTACTCATGATGAGTATCGATACTTGTAACGCACAGTCATGGGTCCTGTGTCCTTCATGTATCGGAACTCATGATGAGTACTGGTACTTGTAAGGTCCAGGCAAAAACCCAGTTCACAAACTGTGACCACTTGATACCAGTACTCATGATGAGTACCGGTACTTGATGTTCACAGTTTGGAACTTAGGTCCAAACCTGTGCCGAGCAAGTACCAAAGATCATTAGTGTTAATCAGTTGAGAAATCCAATCTACTCTAGGCAACTTTGTTTTGAAAGAGTCTATTTTGAGTTAAGAATCGAGTAAATGAATGATATTTTGAATCCTAGTTATCTCTACTTTGATTTTAATACCTAGATTATATTTTACTTGTTTGGAGACATACAAAAATTCTAAGATACAATAAAAACTAAAATCTACAAAAACTTCTTCCTTCATGTGCAATCTTTTTGCTTGCATCCATAGATTCTTTTGACCTGTAATCACTTCATAAACATTTTAGAATTTAAAATGATTTTGTTAACATCAAAACACAGAAGAGAGATGAAACTAGGGTCCAACAATCTCCCCCTTTTTGATGTTGACAAAACAAATAAGATACTCATATTAAAAATAAATAAAGACATAATAAGAGAAGAATAAGAAAAAACTCCACAAGAGAGTAAAAAACCTCCCCCTCAATCTAAGCTCTCCCTATTTTAGATATGAAGTATCCATTCATTGCATTTCTCCCCCTTTTTGTCAAGCAAGCAAAAAAATTGAGCAAATACCATAAAAGTTCAAATTTCATAACAAGGCATAATCAAACAAAGCATCAAATTTCATAACATGAGAAAGTTCATTACACAAAAGAAATATTAAGAGCCATAGAAATTTAACAATGTTAAGAGTCATACAAGCAACAACAAGCTTACATACTCAAAAACTAAACTAATTTCTACGATGTTTTCTAATAAGTGGTTGTTCATCTTCTTCCTCATCTTCATTGTCATCGTCATTGTCATCATCATCATTGGTGCCGTCGTCATCATCATCATCATCGTCTTCTTCATATGAAACATTTTCTTCATCTTCTGTGTCTTCTTCTTCCTCATCTTCATTGATAATTGGTTCTTTTTCTGCTACAAGAGATGGATCTTGGAAGTGTTTCTGTCTTCTTTCGCTGTATTCCGAAGGTGCTTTTGGTTGAGTCCACTTCCTTTGTTTGGTATGTTGAGTGGAAGATGCAACATAAGAAGACTCAAGAGACATAGAAAGATCATGAAATTTGCATTCCATGTGTCATAAGGCAAAATTCAGATTGGTTAAATTTTGGCCAATGTAATTGAAAGTGTTGATCATGTAGGGATCAGTGCCAGACTCACGGGATAGGTTTTTCCAAGGAGTTTCTACTTCCGGAAAGGGATAGGTAATGGGGATAAAAGCTGAAGATGATTCAGGAGGTGGATGAGAAGAAGATTGAGCATTTGGATCAACTTCATCTTCTTCATCATCACTTTTAGATCCCTCTCTAGCGGGTTTCACTCCCATTTTTTGGAGAGTGGTCCATTTGAAATAAACCACTTTTCTAAGAGGAGTGAAATTAGAAAGGTCAATTTTATTTTTATGAAATATATGACACAGCAAGATATCTAGAGGTAGAGATGTGCACGGTAATGAGGTCTAAGAAAGTGAATGAAAATCGTGTTCCAATTGACCAAAAATCCTGTAATGATAGTCTAAATTAAGGGTAAAATGTCAACGAGAATTTTGTGAAAACTTGAATTTTTAGCCCTTAAATTCCATGCTAAAATACGGAAAAGAACATGAGCAAAAAGAGTCATATTGGGGGCAACCAATGCTTTGCTCTGGTAATTAGGAAGCAATAGAGTTTCATGAATTTTGTGGGTAACAAATTGCTCCTTAAGTGTGTTCAAAGGATGACCTTCATTAGGGCATTGGGTGATGGTTGATAAAAATTTAGGAGTAATGGTGATTTTTTGACCAAAGACTTTGGATGTTAAGACAAGATGGCCCTGATTTTCTTGTTCTTGGAGATTAGCAAAAAATAAACAATTAATGTCAGGGTAAACTCTAAGAACATCAGCAAAAAATGCCTCATCAAAGAAATGCATAAGATGCTGATTGGAAAGATAGGTAGTGAACTCATAGATTTGTAGAGAAAAATCCTTCCACTCAATAGGCCTATAGTGATGGAGTTTTAGGCCTCTATACCAATCAAATTTAGACTTAGCATCCTCATTGATGCAAAACTTGTGGAATGCATCTTGAGGTGTTTTTCCCTTACTTTTAGATTTTGGTGCCATATGAAAACATACAACAAGAAATAGGAATACAATTAGAGATAAAGATCATGTGTTCAAGTAACAACACATTTAAGCTTGCATGTACCGGTACTGGTTGGTTTCTGTCCCAACCAGAAATACAAGCTAGTACCAGTACTCATCTTCAGTACCGGTACCTACTCTGTAAAGCAGGCACTGCTGCACCCAGCGAGTACCGGTACCAATGATGGGTACTGGTACCATCTTGTACTCGATGAAAAACACATTGTAGCAACAGAAATGATATCGAGAAAGAGCAAAACAAGATGTAGAACAACTCAAGGAAACAAGATTTGATGAGAGGAGAAGAATATACCTAGGGTATGAAGAATGGAGATGATTCTTCTTCTTCTTGACAAGGGCTTGGAGGGGTTTGAGGTGGAACTAGGGTTTAGTTGTGAAGAAATGAGGCAAGTGTTTTCACTTGACCTCTTTTATATGGGATGGGTCATGTGCTTGTCACATGACCACTTAAGTGGTTGAGAGAAGAAAAATTGACAACTTACGTGTTGAAGAAATAATGTGATCAACAACCTAAGTTAAGCAACCAAATTGCAAACAACACCCTAGTATTTCTAGACATATGGAAATATTTCATTTTATCCCTCTTTTAGTAAGCATGGGTAATTTGCAAAACAGCCCTTAGAAATTTTCATAAATACAAACAAAGTTTATATCAAACAAAATGTTAGATTAGAATCTCTTTTATTGTACAAAGTCCTAATTTTCTCCTTATAAAGTAGAATCTCTCTGCTGCAAGAGGTTTTGTAAAGATGTCTGCCAATTGGTTTTGAGTGTTAATGAATTCTAATTGAATAGAGCCTTGAAGAACATTATCTTTGAGAAAATGATGTCTAATGTTTATGTGTTTGGTACATGAATGATGTACCGGATTTTTGGATAGATTTATTGCGCTTGTATTATCACATAATATCTTGGATTACGCAAAAATCAATCCAAAGTCGGACAAAGTCTGTCTCATCCAAATGACCTAAAAGCAAGCAAGTGAAGCTACAATATACTCAGCTTCAGTTGTAGAAAGTGAAACACAAGTTTGCTTCTTAGAGAACCAAGAGACTAGAGATTCTCCAATAAAATGACATGTGCCGCTAGTGCTCTTTCGGTCTGTCCGACTCCCTGCATAGTCTACATCACTATAGGATAATAGATCTAAAGATTGTGCTTTAGGATAGAAAAGACGAAGGTCTTTTGTGCTGTTTAGGTATCTAAATATTCTTTTTACTGCATTATAATGAGATTCCTTGGGTTCAGACTAAAATCTCACACATAAACATGTAGCAAAAAGAATATCAGGTCTAGAAGCTGTGAGATATAGTAGTAAACCTATCATTCCCCGGTATTTCTTTTCATCTACCCTCTTGCCAGATAAATCTTCACCAAGAGAAGTAGATAGAGCAATCGAAGTCTCTTTGCCATTTACATTTTCAAAGTCAAATTTCTTGAGAATTTCAAGAACATATTTTGATTGACTAATGTAAATTCCTGTCTAATTATTGAATTTGGAGTCCTAAAAAGAATCTGAGTTCACCCATCATACTCATTTCAAACTCAGTCTTCATAGTCTTACAGAAATATTGACACAGGGACTCTTTATTTGATCCAAATATAATATCGTCGACATATATTTGAACCAATAAGATGTCATTACCTTCTTTTACAAAAAGAGTTGAATCAACAACTCCAATTCTAAAACTGTGCTGAAGAACAAAGGTTATGAACCTATCATACCAGGCCCTGGGAGCTTGTTTAAGTCTATATAACGCCTTATTGAGCTTGTATACATGCTCTGGGTGTGGCGGGTCCTCGAACCCGGGAGGCTGATGAACATAAACTTCTTCCTTAATATAACCATTAAGAAAGCACTCTTGACATCCATTTGATATAACTTGAAGTCCTTTGCACTTGCAAAGGCAAGTAGCATCCGTATGGACTCCAAGCGAGCAACAGGAGCGTATGTCTCATCAAAGTCAATACCCTCCTGTTGGTTATATCCTTGAGCTATAGGTCTGGCTTTATTCCTGATCACTGAACCAGATTCATCAAATTTATTTCGGAACACCCACTTGGTTCCAATGATGGAATTACCCTCAGGAGAGGGTACCAAGTTCCATACATTGTTCCTAGTAAATTGGAGTAGCTCCTCTTGCATAGCTACAACCCATGATTCATCCTTTAATGCCTCATCAAATTTCTTGGGTTCAAGTTGTGAAACAAAAGCATTAAGGATAAAATCAGCTCTAAAGTGAGATCGGGTTTTTACACCTTGTTCAATATCACCAGTAATCTGTTCTTGAGGGTGATCCTTATGGTGTACCCATTCTTTTGGAAGATCATGTACATTTCATGAATCTTCTATTTTTGATACATCAATGAAGGGGGTATCTTCATCATCAAAATCTAAATGATTTGGTTTCGGTTCACCTAAATTTGTTTCATCAAATAAAACATGCAGGGATTCTTCAATGATAAAAGTCCTTTTATTAAAGACTCGATAAGCTTTGCTTCCTGTTGAATAGCCAATAAAAATGCCTTCATCACCTTTAGCATCAAACTTATCAAACCGGTCACGGTGTTTAATAAATAACATCTACTTCCAAACTCCCTAAAATGTGATATCCTAGGAGACTTCTCATAATAAAGCTCATATGGAGTTTTCTTAATAATAGGCCTTAAGAGTGTTCTATTTAGAACATAACATGCTGTATTAATGGCTTCTGCCCAGAAATATTTTTGAAGCCCAGACTCCAAGAAAAAAAAAGGGTGCATTCTTGTAGAGTGTGATTCTTGCGCTCTACAATACCATTTTGAGATGGAGCCCGAGGAAATGAAAATTCATGGGTTATACCAGAATTGACACAAAAACTTGAAAATTTTTCATTTTCAAATTCACCCCCATGATCAGTCCTAAGTCTAAGAATAGAGGATGATTTTTCCTTTTGAAGTCTTCGAGTAAGACTTAGGAAGGAATCAAATGAGTCATCCTTATGTTTCAAGAAGATGACCCAAGTGAACCTAGAGAAGTCATCAATAATAACTAGGAAAAATTTTGATCCATTTAGACTCTCAAATTGTGTTGGTCTAAATAGATCAAGGTGTAACAACTCTAAAGGTCGTGTTATTAAGACTAAGTCTTTAGGTTTAAAAGAAGTTTTGTGCATTTTTCCAAGTTCACGCGACTTGCATAAAACATCCTTCTTATAAGTTAGTTTAGGTAGGCTCCTTAATAACTCATTTTTGGCTAACCAATTAAAATGTTTGTGATTAATGTGACCTAGCCTATGGTGCCAAAGATCTACTTCAATATGGGAGCCAAGCAAACATTTTACATACTTCTCTTTTGAAAAATGAAGGGCATAGATATTTTCATATCTAAATCCTTCAATTAAAATCGTATTTGTTCCTTCTTTTAATATTTTAAATCCAACTTTAGTGAACAAAAGATCACATCCATTATCACATATTTGACTAACACTAAGTAGGTTATGTTTTAAGTTTTCTACTAAAAGAACATTATGCACCTGCTTAGAAGAGTTTCCTATTGTACCTTCACCAATAATGCGACAACATTTGTTGTCGCCCAACTTGATGTGTCCTCCATCTTCGATTTTGGTCCACTTGATAAAGAGGTTAGAGTGTCCCGTCATGTGCTTGGAACACCCACTGTCTAGGATCTATTTATCCTTTTTGACCTGCAAGACAATTTATTAAATCTATTTTAGGTACCCATTTTCTTTTGGGTCCTTGATGGTTAATACCTTTCAAATCCTTAGGTTTATAGATCATTTTAGTGTTAGATCTATAATTCTTAGGGTTATTGACCTTTTCATAAATCCATAAATGTCTAGGTGCATGTGATTTATTTTGTGTGTTCTTTTTATTATTGAACTTAGCTTTTAGATTATTACAAAACTCCGTATTCAGCCTAGTTGTTGTTTTTAAATTATTTAAAGTGTCCTCAAAGTGTTCATAAGTATCTTCTAATTTTACTATTTTTGCATGTAATTGATTGCTAGTTTCTTTGAACATATTTAATTCTATTTCCAAACAAGATTTCTCTATTTCTAAAGTTCTATAACTATCATGCAAAACCTTATTTTCTTTTTTAATCATCTTAGCCTTATTATATAAATCTTCATATGCTTGTACTAATTTATTAAAGGTAACTTCAGAATCTACCTCATTTTCTGAGTTGTCATCGCTTGCCATTAAGCAAAGATGTGCAACTTCTATTTCTTCAGATTCTTCGGAAGACGATTTCGTGTTAGAATCACTATCATCCCAGGTTGCCTTGTATGCCTTTCTTGAAATCTTCTTTTCTTTCGATCAAGTTCTTTGTTCTTCTTTTCTTCCTTCTTCTTCTTGATCATTGGACAATCTTTTCGTACGTGCCCTTTGTCCTTGCACTCAAAAAAAATAATGTCATTTGAAAATTTATTGACTTTCTTACCTTATTTTCGGATGAATCTTCTCAATCTTCTTGTTAGAAGAGCAAGCTCCTCTTCTTCATCAGAATTTGAGTCTTCAAAGTCTGATACCTCCTTTAAAGCTTTGAAAGCAAGCTCCTTTTTCTTGCTTATGGATTTTTCTTTATTTTTCTTCATATTTTCCAACTAAACTTCGTATGCCATGAGGCTTCTAATTAACTCATCTAATGAGAGAGTAGAAAGATCTTTTGGCTCTTGAATGGCTGTGGTCTTTGGAGACCAGTCGCTTGTAAGGGATCTTAAGATTTTCCTTACAAGTTATTCCTCCTTCAGCTTAACTCCAAGATTCTTCATTGGATTAACAATCTCTCTAAATCTTGTGTACATCTCTTTGATTGTTTCACCTTTCTACATCCTGAAACACTCATAGCTTTCTGTTAGAGTAGAAATATGTGTTTCTTTAACTTTACTTGTACCTTCATAGGTGACTTGCAATGTGTTCCATATCTCGTATGCGGACTAGCATGCGGAGATATGATTAAATTCTTCTCTTGATAACGCACAATAGAGTGCATTCATCGCTTTTGCATTTCCCGCGATCCTTTTCTTTTGTTTTGTCGTCCATGCCACTCCTTCTTGTGGCTCCAGATCCACGTACTTCTCTTGGCTAAACATCCATTACCTTGAGGAAGATTTTCATCCTCCTCTTCCAGTATCCATAGTCTATCCCATCAAAGTAGGGAGGACGTGTGGAGGACTGTCCTTCGATGAGCTTTACTGGAGATGCCATAGTGAAATAGAATTGTCACTTCTTTCGCAACCCACTCTAATACCACCTATAGGATTTGTAAATCACAAGCACACTAGAAGGGGGGATGAATAGTGTGGGAAATAAAAAATTGCAAGACAAATCAAACCACAAAAACAAAGGCACAAGATGTATAGTGTTTCCCCTCACCTGGGTACTCCACTACCTAAGTCTCTTGACTTAGGATTTTTAACTCGATTCCCTCAACTTAGAGGGAATCAATTTACTAATATAAAAGGTAATTAACGGGTTACCTCAACCCAATTACAAGATATAAAGAAAAGATAAAAATACAGGTGTAGGCAAAATGTAAATAGAAGCTTACAACTATTTTCTAAGTCTCCAACAAGAATATATCTTATAACAAGTATAATCAAATCTAACGAGAAAAACTAAGGCGTAAAACAAACAATTGATTTCAGAAAAATATGATCGCCTTTGATGATTGTTGCAAATGATGAGATGCCTTGAAATGTATGCAACAAAACAAACTCTCTTTCAGCTTGAAAATGGAGAATTGAAGATGTAGGCGTGAGTGTGATTCCATTTTAGAGGTGTGTCTAAAACAACACTCAAAGAGTGCTTATATAGACCACTAATCACCTCTCCCATGAATTCTAGCCATTAGGGGTATTTTAGGAACATTAGAATTATGATTAATTACAAATTAGCCGTTTAGACTAGTCACAATGGTTAGTTGGTACTGATACTGAACTCTTGGTACCGGTACTGACTACATACTGTCAGTATAGCCAAAACATTGGGTACCGGTACTCATTGTGAGTACCAGTACTTGTGACGCACAGTCTTGGGTCCTATGACCTACATGTATCGATACTCATGATGAGTACTGGTACTTGTAAGGTCCAGGCAAAAACCCAGTTCACAAACTGTGACTACTTGATACTGGTACTCATGATGAGTATCGATACTTGATGTTCACGGTTTGGAACTTAGGTCCAAACCTGTGCTGAGCAAGTACCAAAGATCATTAGTGTTAATCAGTTGAGAAATCCAATCTACTCTAGGCGACTTTGTTTTGAAAGAGTCGATTTTGAGTTAAGAATCGAGTAAATGAATGATATTTTGAATTCTAGTTATCTCTACTTTGATTTTAATGCCTAGATTATATTTTATTTGTTTGGAGACATGCAAAAATTCTAAGATACAATAAAAACTAAAATCTACAAAAACTTCTTCCATCATGTCCAATCTTTTTGCTTGCATCCATAGATTCTTTTGACCTGTAATCACTTCATAAACATATTAGAATTTAAAATGGTTTTGTTAACATCAAAACACAGAAGAGAGATGGAACTAGGTTCCAACACCACTTCCACAAAAATAGTTCTGAGGATTGGTTTCGACACATAGAAAATCTAAAGAAATCTATCTTAAATCTTTGGTCCTAGAAACCAAAGCCAAGAAATCTTACTTATAAAGATGTTCTCCTTTAGCCTCAAAGATAAAGCTGCTTATTGGTAGTGCACCATCACATGACCTATCACAACTTAGAATGAACTTGAAACCACCTTTTTGAAGTTCATCCCTATAGGTCGTACCAATGCCCCTAAGCGAGCTATCACAACTTTCACTCAAAATCAAGGAGAACCAATTCATGAAGAGTGGGAGTGCTTTCAATTATTGCAAAGGAAATTCCTACAGCATGACATCCCTCGCGGGTAACTCATACATATCTTTTATTATAAATTGCAAGAGAATGTGAGAAATCTGGTCAACGCCTCTTGTGGAGGTAATTTCTTGAATAGGGATGAAGAATCTACCATAGATATTTTCAAGGGAATGGTAGAGAAGTTGGTCAATATCGCCTCCTATTGCAATTCAGCTGAGGGAGTTCACATCAAAATTCACATCTGAATCAGAGGGGCATCCATGAGATAGAAGGCCAATCTAGTTCACAAGATCTTGAGATAATTGCATAAAAGCTGGATAAGGTCGATATCCTAGCGAAACATCTCGATGAGGTTTGTAATACGATTAAGAATCTTTCACCTCTACTCACTACGAATCTCACATCTTGACTTGTTTAGCAAATTTCCATGGGGAGTGAATTTGTGAATAATCTGGATTTACAAGATCCTTCTACCTTGCATTTCTATTAGGCTCCTGCTCCAACCCAAGGAGGGACCTCTGTCCCATCTTTTCCTCCTCCTTCCCCACTTCATTCTTTTCCACCTCCTATTGAAAATACAATGTATTTAGATCATCTACATTCCATCCAGGGGTATAATTCGAGATCTAACCCCTATTCTAATACCTACAACCATGGATGGAGAAATCACCCCAACTTCTCTTAGTCTAATCAGAACCAAACACCTATTTACATGAATCAGACCCATCAAAACCTACCATCGTTGGCTTTTTAGCAACCACGGCTGAGGCCAACCTAGCTGAATACGTAGAACTATTGTAGGCCACATAAAGATTCACAGCTAGATTAGATTTTGAGAGCTATGAACAAGAACTAGCGAAGAAATGCTGAGGCTCTCCATGAAGTCCAAAGGTAATGCTCTCCAAAATTGGCTAATTTACAGTGCCAATTCACATAGTTGGGGCCCTACGATCACTGCCATTTCTAAGTCATAGGAACTTGTAAAACCCTAGGTTCAATCATCCAGTCAACCAAAGTCATAACTGATAGGATCTATAAAGATAGATGGCTACACGCATAATCACTCAAGCAAAGTATTAGTAATAACAAGAAAGATTTGCACAAAATACGAACAGGAATTTGCACAAGATGTATAGTGGTTCCCCTTACTTGGGTACTCCACTACCTAAGCCTCCTAGCTTAGGGTTTTTAACTTGATTCCCATAACCTCGAGGAAATAAATCTACTAAACGAGGTAATTAACGGGTTACTCAACCCAAGTACAAGAGACAGCTTTGTTAGAACCCAATGAGCAACAAGCCCAAAAACAAATAAAGCACAGGTGTAAGAAAAATAAAATCTTACGACAAAGTTCCTATGCCTCCCAACAATAATTAAAATGAATACTAATTGAGAGCCTAGGATGAATGTGAATCACTTCGTAGATGCATGACAAAAACATGTCGTTGAGCTTGCAAGAATGTAGAGAGAGTGAATGGCAAGCTTCTTCTTTCTCTCTTGAAAATATGGTGGAAATTTGAAATATAGCTCTAAGAATTTTTATTCTCTTTTCTTATGTGCAAACTAAGGGTCCAAAGGTTAATTTATAGAGTTAGGACCTAGTTGGGATGTCTACTAGACGTTGGGGTTTAAATCCCAACATTCATATAGCCAAAATTAATTTTCTTGCCATTTACTTTTGAGCCAACGGCTATCTAATATAGGTTCTAAAGTATGGGTACCAATACTTGTTGCTTCCAGATTTTGGTTTCAAACACTTAACAAAAATTTGTAACCCACTTGTATTTGTACTGATCATGAGTACCGATACTCGTGGGGTACAGGTTTGTTTCTTTGCAAAAACCAAAACTGTAACTCACATGTACTGGTACTAAACTTTAGTATCGGTACTTGTGGGTTAACAAGTACCTTTTTTAAGTAAATTATTCAATTATATTCTTTGAAAATGATCATAGTATAAATCCTAGTTTATCTCTAATTAATTTTACGATTTAAGTTGATTCTTTGTTAAGAGGAATACATACTATGAAATAAAAACCTAATCTAAAAAATAAAGGATGAAGATGATCTTCTCCTCCTCGATTCTTCCTTATCATCTTGCCTCCTTCATGTCATGATCTTCTCCTTCTCATCATCATGCCTCCATCATTTCCTGTTTGCCTTGATCTTCACCTAAATATGAAAAGCACTCAATTGCAAACATTAATCCATAATAATTTTATTAACACCAAAACAAGATGTGGAACAAGGTTCCAACAATAACAACGGCCAAGCACATGTACTTAATCAAGTCAATCAAAACTAGATTCAAAACCTATCCTCTACACCACTCGAATATGAGTTTCTACATCTGAATCAACAACAGCCTTTGTTATATCAAGAGAAGCAATCAATCTTGCATAATCCATCGATTCTACAAAACCCACAATATGATTTGTAATCATCTTCTCATGCAGGTATTAACTCTATTACAACCTGTCGGGGGGCTTCTAATAGGGATCCTATAAACCCAAGAGTTCATCCTTTAGATCCTAGTACGCCTAAAACTATTTCTAGTCCTACACCACCTATTTCTGATATAGCTGATTCGGTGATATTCCCACTACTTCTTCTAATCAAGTTCAACCAAATGTAGGACAAGAAACCCAAGTCCCTTTTCTAGAAGCCCTAAATAGGAAATATAGGAAACAAAAGAAACCCGTTTCAATAGATGAGGACTTGATTAAGGTTTTTAAATAGGTACACATTAGCATTCCACTCCTAGATGCCATTAAAAATATCTTGGCTTACTCAAAATCTCTTAAAGATTTGTGTACTCCGAAGCGTAAGCTGACGGAAGGAAGCATTGTTGTACTTTCTAAGCAAGTTAGCTTGATAATCTCTAATTCACTTCCTTTAAAGAAAAAAAGACCCAAGTTCTACATTGATTTCATGCACTATTGGTGACCAGTGCTTTGATGGAGCCCTCCTAGACTTAGGAGCATCTAGTAACCTAATCCCTACTTCCCTCATTGAGCATTTCGATGTTGACACACTTAAGCCTACAAACGTGACTTTGCAATTAGCTGATAGATTTATTAAGTCACTTAGAGGAGTATCGGAAGACATTATAGTGAGAGTTTGAGACTTCTATTTCCATGTAGACTTCATAGTCTTAGATATGGAAGTCCCCAAACAAATTCGAGATACCCCAATCATTTTAAGGAGACCTTTCTTGGCTACGGCCAAGGCGAATATTGATTATGAGTTAGGACTGATGGAACTCAAGTTTGGGGAGAACACACTAAAACTCGATATCTTTAAAGCTTCTAAGGGAATCATTTCAAACTAATAGAGGAAGTTAGATCTATTATAACTCTTAAGGATGAAATCACTTCTTCTGATTTGGACAAATTATCTTTTGAATCTTGTAAGAAAACCTATCTTTTGACTCTGCACTCGATCAAGAGGTTGAATCATTTGACACATCTTCTCTACCTCTATACTCAGTAAAAAATCCCACCCCATACTTTGTTGTTGATCCTATACCTAAAATTGAACTCAAACCCATGCCTGATACTCTTAAATATGTTTATCTTGAACCTAATCAAACTTGCCCTGAGATTATCAATTCACATCTTTCTCAAGATCAAGAGACTAAATTGATTGCGGTCTTGCGAGATCACAAGAAGGTTATAGGGTGGACACTCCATGACTTGACCGGGATTAGCCTTAATTAATATAGTCATTGAATCTTTACAGAAGATGGAGCACGACCTTCTTGTGATTCTCAATGTTGACTTAATCTAAATCTTAGGAAGGTCATTAAGAAAGAAATAATCAAGTGGCTAGATGCTGACATTATCTATCCAATCTCTGATAGCCCTTGGGTGAGTACAATTAAAGTTGTGCCTAAGAAGGTAGGGCTCACCATGATTACTATTGAACCTAGAGAGACCATTCCCACACAAATTGTGAATTCATGGCGGGTTAGTATCGACTATCGGAAACTCAATTCTGCAACAAAGGACCACTTTCCCTTACCCTTCATCGATCAAATCCTTGAGAAACTACGTGGCAATCAGTTCTTCTGCTTTCTAGATGGTTACTTCGGATACAATCAGGTTGTGATACACCTCAAACATCGAGAAAAGATGACTTTCACTTGCACCTTCAGGACATTTTCGTTCCAAAGAATGCCTTTTGGGCTCTACAATGCACCCACAAGTTTTCCAAGGTGCATGATGGCCATATTCTCCAAGATGTTAGGTGATTATCTTGAGATTTTTATGGATGATTTTTCAATCTTTGGGGAGACTTTTGACTCATGTTTAGATAATTTTTCGAAGGTCCTTTCCCGCTTTACAGAAGTAAATCTGCTCCTCAATTAGGAAAAGAGTCACTTTATGATACATGAGGGCATCATAGTTGGCCATCTCATATTTTAGTAAGGTAGCCAAGTAGACCAAGCCAAGATCAACCAAATCTCTAATCTTCCGGTATTGAACTCAATCAAGGGCATCCGATCGTTTCTCAAGCATGTTGGATTTTATCAAACATTCATTCTCAATTTTCAAAAATCACCCAACCTCTGACAAATCTCCTCACGAAAGAAAAATTTTGAGATGACTGCGGTGTGTATATCTACTTTTCATGTCTTAAGAGATCGACTTACCAAAGCTCCTATTTTGCAACCTCTTGATTGGAACTTACCCTTTGAAAGCATGTGCGATGCATCCGATTATGCAGTGGAAGCTATTTTATGTCAAAAAGCTGAGAAGAAACCTATCATGATTTACTATGCTAGCAAAACACTTAATGATACACAAAGGGACTATACTGTTGATAAACACACATGAATTCATGATAAAATGCTTATTTAAGATGATTCCTAGGCTTAGCATTGCATATCATGCAATAAATACTACATAACATCCATTGAATGGCATTTAGGGTAGTTGTGTATTATATACATTAATTCTTCCATTTTATATGGCCAGGAGGTAGTGTGACATCTTATAGGCTTCGGATGAAGAATCCGACAGTAAGGATGAATCCGAAGTGATGATCGCAATCCATCAACATGAAAATCACCCCGATCAGAGCTCCATAGCACCCTCTACAAGAAGAAGAAGATGGACGGTCCAGATGGTGCCATGTGGCACCATCTAGACCACCCGACATGAACCATAGCAGCCGCAACCTCATGCATGGATAGATCTCAGCTGTTGGATCTCAATCCAACGGTTGAGGGGCACTCTACATTGCCTCACCTTCACAACAGAAGAGCTCAAGATTATATCGTGACCGTTGGATGAAAATCCAACCGCGCGATTGCATGATCAGCAGATGCCACATCACCCTCCACTCGACCATCCACCGCCTTGGCACAGCAGTAAAGCGCTCGCTCCTCAAACGAGAGGCACAGGTTCGATCCCCACAACCTCCCCAATTTGCCAATTAACACACGGGCGTGCGTGTACAAGGCTGCAGCGCACAACCAACCACAACGCAGTGCCAGCACATGAGCGCTCGTGCAACAAGGGGCGTGTGATGCGCGAGCTAGTAGGAGAGGTGGGGGCTCGGATCTTCAACAACAGCCTGAGCGAACCAGTCATCACTAATTGCTTGTAGGTGCAAGGCCAGCTGCGGGCATGAGTGCTGGGGTCGCTATCTTTAGTGACTACTGCATGGGGTCTTTAGTGACGCTTGCAGCTTTCACTACAGCCCTATACACAAATTTCTTCTACTTCCCTCCACTATATAAACACCCCTACTGATGATAACATTATCATTAGCCATATCTAGCTTTAATTGGTCACAATCGAAGAATAAATGCTCTTACATAACCGCCAGAGAGATGTAATTCACAGTAAATCCATTCTGAGGGAAATAAAGTAAAATAGGGGTAAAACTACAGTTTTAACGGTATATCTCAATTACAGAACAAGCATGGGATTTCTCAGGGGCTTATTAAGGGTCAAGTGGTCTTAAATGTCTAACAAGTATGTCCATGCAAACAAAAATGGGTTATCGTACGTTTCGAGAATTAAATGACATCTGAAACTGTAAAATAGACCCGCATAATCTACTAAGTTTATGGTCAGAATAAAATTCACATAAACCCTCTAAAAATCATAGAAAAATATTCTTTAGGGTTTGGTACCTTCAATTTGACCATCAGAACTCATCTTGACCCAAAATAGAACCGCAAACAGACTTTTGCCCTAATTTGGATTTTTGCATAAATTACCTAGTAAAACTAGGTTAAAACCAAAATCCAACTTCACCATTAGATTCCTTAGGTCTAAATTAGATTAGTATCAAACTTTGGGCCTAATATGAGATTCTTTTGACCTATTTTGCACTTTGGTCCAAGTTTGACTTTCTTTATCTCCAATAACCCCTCAGCTTTTGAATTCCTCACAAAAAGGCCCCCAACTTCTTTGCCTTCTTCACAAAAAGGTCCCTACCACACATGAACTCCTAATCCTAAAGCTCTAGTGACAATCAACCAAGGATTTCTCCTTGATTGATTGATGAAATAGTCTCAAATTAGAACCAGAGACTCCTTATGGAATTCCCTTTTCAACAAATCAGATTTTGCCCTCCAACACCTTCCCAATCTCTCATGCAAATGCATGAGAGATTTGGATATCTCTTGAGTTTCCTACTCCGGCCAACCTTCTAAGGTTGAAAGCTTGGATTCCAAGCTTCAACCGCCCTTTATTGCCAATATAAAGATCCCCAAGGCCTTCCCATCCTCTCCAATATTGATTTCGGCCGGATCTACCCACATTTCCTCCCTCCTATTCTAGTCGAAAGGCTCCTCAAGCTCTTTCGATTCCCTCTGCCTATCCTTATCGTCTGCCCGTAATACCGGCAGCAGATCCTCCTTCCTCATCTTCCTCCGCATCGTGTAATACCAGCCGGTGTCTCTCTCTCTCTGTCATCGTTGCTGTTACCACCCATCGGAGCATCTTCTTCCCCAATGCCGATGTACGCCTGATACAGTCATTCTCTCCCTTTCATCCTGTAGTTCTAGGTTAGATTAATTCCCCCAGTGCAATAGATTAGATTCCCCTCCTTCTATTTTTGTTTAGACCTTCGACACACGCAACCTCCTTCATCTTCTCCATCTCCGGCCGCTCCTCCGACGAGGCACTTCCATCGCTACACCCATCCACACACCTCGCCACAACTCCCAAAACCTTCTCCATGACTCCACTAATCAAACCCCTCTCCTATTTCGCTCCACTGCTCACCGAAACACACCCCCGAACAACCCACGTTCTTCTGTCCAGTTTTGGCTCCGTTAGCCACCTACACGCATTCGTGCAGCATGCCACGACCATCACCGCGTTCGCCGTCACATTGTGAAGCTACCGAACATGTTTGACATGGCTGAAAGGCCTTATTTGTTTGTTTTAGGTGTTAGGTCGGAGCTCCGCCTCTGTCGCCATCTCGAACCTTGTTCTTCGAGCTTCAGGACCTGCAAGCCCTAGGTGGAAATCCCAGGTGCTACGAAATCATCCCAAGAGTCTTCTTGGGTAGTTTATCGAAGGATTGCCTCAGCAGTAGCCTCCAGATAAGATGCAACTCCATCTGCTCCTGGACGCGTAAGAAGAGGGATGCATATAGTCCCACATTGGGGACTCACAAGCATCCAAGCACACATAAGAGGAATTTGTCTCCAGCTAAGTGCCTCAAGACACACAGGGGGGTGAGGTCCCCTGTACCCCTTCATAAGCCTCACCGGTGACACCTTGCACATGGGCCTGGTCCAACCCGTATACCTGCCTACACCTGTGCACACCTCAGCTCTACCCCACTGCAGGCAGCCCTGGTCTTAGGTGCGTTTCGACCTGCATACCTGACTACCTGGTTATTCCTGAGAGAGGAAGAGGAGGAGTAGGGAGAGAGTGTGGGGTTAGGGGGTTTTGCTCTATTGTGTAACGGCTAACACTTAGCTACATTTGAAGAGGAGTTTTGCTTTGTGCGTGAATGTTTACAGAGTGAAATCGAGGTTTTAAATGTTGAGTTGTAGTATAGGTCGAAATCGCTTGAAAATAGATAAAATTTATTACTCGAATTTTTGAAATGAAGTCCGAGGTCAAACACAGGGAGCAAATAGGAATTCACACACTAATCTCAATAATGTAAATGAGCACAAGAGATAAGTCAATAAATTACATAGAAATGATAATCAATATAAAGCATAAGTTTAACATATGGCTAAAAGAATCTCAAAGCAAAAGTAATGATGATTTAGATCACCAATTATTCAATTTAAGCATAGATGCATTGAGTTCAAATAATGCAATAGTACAATCAACCATTCAACTTAGGTACTTGAATAACCAGATAAAGCCTCAAATTAGACGTTGAGTCATTTAATCAGACGGCTTAACCAACAGCACTGTTCTTCTTCTTCCTCTTCTCTTCTCTCCTTCTTTGCTTCTACTTTTCTCCTTTCTTCTTCTGTCTTCTCAAGCCCTTTTCCTACTTTTTCCTGTCTTCAGCTTCTTCTCTTCCTTCTCCTTTCTTTTGATTTGCAGGCCTTCTTCCTTTCCTCCTCTTCTATGAAGGCTTTCTTTTGTTCTTCCTTCTTTCTTCACACATAGAGGGCGGCCATCCCTTTAGATTTGGCTAAGTGTCACATAGGGCAAAACCCTCCCCTACCACTGCTCTCTCTCTCCTTCTCTCTCTGGGATCTGCCCTCCCAAGGCCAAATTGGGTTATTGGCTATTCGGGTAGAGTGCACCCAGGACCAAGGCTGCTCACCGTCAGTGGTAGCCGAGGAATGCTTAGGTTTAGGCAAGTAGTCAGATCAATGGCAAACCTGTGTGAGCAATGTCACAGGAGAGGCACTTGTGAGGCACGTACGGGGACCTCAACCCCTATGCTTGCTCTGGCGATAAGCCTATAGGACAAAAATAATTTATCCACTGTGGTGCGATTGTTAGCGCCCAATGTGGGACTATCCCACTGGGCTTCTTAAGCATGCAGCTGCGAGGGTTGCCTTCGCTGAATTGGAGTAGCAACAGTAGATGTTGGTGCCAATTGGAGACCTAGAGATCTGCCTGGAGCCTCTCCGCACAACCTGGGCATATCACCTGGAACTTGCACTACTAGAGAAGGCTTCAAGCTTCGTTTGAAGCTGCGGTAATGGCAGTCGAAGGACTTGCTACTTGAAGCAGAAAATATGGGCTAGAAACTCTGGTTGAATGGTTCAATGGCGTCACCGTGAGGCAAGGAAGCGAACGGCGGTGTCCGTGAGGTGTGAGTGTGTGAGGTGGCCGGATGGTGATGGAAAGTGAAGTGTAAAGATGTGGTGTTCGGCGGAGTGGCTGGGGGCATAATAGGGCAAAATAGGATGGGGGTTTTGAAGAGGGTGGTGTGGCGAAGGTTATACGGTGGTCAGCGAGGCAGATGGAGTTGTGTAGCAGTGGAACCATCTCGTCAGAGGAGCGGTCGGAGACGTGGAAGATAGAGGTGAGCAGCGGTGTCGAGGGCTATTTTTGGGATTTTTGGGTAGGAAACTAACCTAAGGATCTAAACTAACTAATCTAACCTTATCTAAATGGATGAAAGCGGGGAACATCTGCACTGGGGGTATGTCGGCGATGGAGAAGACGAAGTGCTCCGGTGATGGGGACAACAACGACTATGGGGACAGAGGGGCACCCGCTGGTAAGGTGTGACGCGGAGGAAGGTGGGGAAGATGAATCTGCCAATGGTATTGTGGTCAGATGAAGAATGAAGATGAAGGAGGTTGTCGGAGCTTGAGGATATTTTCGACAGAACAAGGAGGGAGGAATTGAGGGTGTTCCAGGTCGAAATCAAGCTTGGGGAAATCAGTCTGATCAGGGGGTTCTTTTGTAGGCCTCTAGAGGGAGTTTTGAGCTTGGGAAGCAAGCTTCACAAGCTTGGAATGTTCGTCGAAATAGGATACCCATATCTTTGAAGGATTTGCAAGAGAGATTAGGTGAGATTTGGAGCTTTAGATCTGGCTAAAAAGGAAGACAATTCCCTGACGAACTTCCCTTTCAATTTTGAGAGGGATTCGTTAAAGAAATCATGAAGATCTTGCCATATTAAGTTCGTCAGAGTTTGTAGGATTTGGATTCATTGTGATAGGGACCTTTCTATGAATACCATGTGAAAGTTAGGGACTGAAATGCAAAAGATTCAAAAGTTAGGGGTAGATGTGTAAGATAAAAGAGTTAAACATGACCAAATTGCAAAATAGGTCAAGACAGTCTCAGATTGTGCCCAAATTTTGGTACAAAGCTAATTTGGACCTAAGGAATTCAATGGTGAAGTTGGATTTTTGTTTTGACCTAGTTTGATTGGGTAATTTATGCAAAAACCCAAATTAGGGTAAAAGTCAGCTTGTGGCTCTATTTTAGGTTAAGATAGGTTCTGATGGTCAAATCAAGCATACCAAACCCTAAAGAATATTTTTATATGAATTTTATCCTGACCAGCACCTCATTTAATTAAGAAAGTCTACTTTTAGGGTTCAGAAGTCATTTAATTCTCAAAACACATGAAAATCCTTTTCTATCTGTTCTAACCCACTTGTTAGATTCTGAAGACCATTTGACCCTTAATTAACCTGTGAGAAAGCCCATAATTGTACTGCAATTGAGATATACTATTAAAACTATAGTTTTAACCTCATTTTCTTGTCTTTCTCTAAAAATGGATTTGCAGTGTATTAGGGCTCTGTTGTAGTGGAAAACTATGTGATCGGAGTTGGATTTGAAAACCCATCGTTGTAGTTCGATTTGCGAAGTAATTCGTCAACAGATAAAATTTTACCGAAATTTGCAAAGAAATTCTGGGTTGAACACAGGGAGGCAAACATTTGATTAAAATATGCGTTTGTTTTGTTTGTCATAAAATAGATTAGCTGGTCAAAAACTTGCTATCTATTTAGCAAATAATAAATGGAAGAGAGAGAAAGAATATTACAAATAAAGACAAAAGAGAGGTAGAATAAGCATGGATCTCATAACCAAATGCTGTTCATTACACTAATCATTACAACTAGAAAGCAAGAAATCTACACTAGAAAGTAGTAAATCTACTCTAGAAAGCAGTAAAGAAAATGGAGAGAGAAATATCCTCCTCGACAATTGCTTGGAGGATGAGCTGAATGGGGTGATGCCTGGACGCTGGAGGAATCAGGGGCAAGGCAAGACATCATCGTCGTCGTGGGATCTGCTTCTCGAATGGAGTGAGAAGACAACTGCGGGATGCTCTATGAAGGGGGGAGGTGGAAAAATTCTAATTTTAACTCTAATGGAGCATCCCAGGTTTGGGACAAGCTCTCAGAGCTTTGGAGGGGATGAGAGAAGAGAAGAAGGGATGAGAAATATGTAGGGGTCATAGGGCTATATATAGGTGTAGATTGGAGGGGGTATAAAGGTCATTTCAATTGAAAACATTAAATCAAGGGTCTTTAGTGACATATTCAAACGTCACTAAAGCTCCCAAACGTGGGCTTAGTCACACCCACCCGCACTCTCTCTCCTTCCTCGATCCTCAACGCAAAAGACGCGTTCTTGCTCTCTCAGTCGCCTGATCGAGAGATTGAATGACTTAAAGCGCTCAAACTCTTCTTCAGCCATTGAGAGTCAACGCTTGCCTCTCCTCGCATCCAATGGCTTAGATCATGCACACCCCCCCCCACATCTGATCGGGCATTTGGAATCACGTAGGTTCACGCTTGCGTGATCTACACGCATCCATTACGCCATGTCGTGCCTCCATCATCGTTTGATCTCCATCTGATGGCTAGATTGCATCTGTGCATGGTTACGCATGATTTGAGGCACGGTAGGGAATTGAACCACGACCTCTGCTCCCAAGCATTAGGTGCGACCAATGCGATAAGGCAGAGAGTTCATCACATCTTCATCCAAGGCGTGCGTGCTCAGATTTGATCCTGCGTTGAGGAGAGAGTCAGAGCGCAGTGGGTCTTCAGACTTCTGCTTGGCAAGTTTGGTGATCGAGATGGCGCCATGTGGCACCATCTTGGTGGTCAAACTTCTGTGACTTCTAGAAGGTGCCACAGATGTCGGATTGGGTCGATTTTCATGCCGTTAGGCTGCAATCGTCGATCCGAGCCCATCCGTGCGGTCGGATTTGTCATCTGAAGTGTGGATTGACACAATCTTGGCCCTGGATCTTAGATCTTCCTCAGACTATATTTGATGCTACGGATGTTCGATCGGGGCAATCTTGGAGTCATTGAACTTCGATCATCGCCTTGATCAAATCCGTACAATTAGATCTTCAATCCGAGGCCTCAATTAAAAGTCACCCTGTTACCTGACCACAAAAATAGAAAATTAACCTAAGTTTTATACAAACTAACCTAAATGTAAGATGATGCATGTTATGCAATATTTATATTGTATGATGCAACTCTACACTTAAGAACATGCATAAATAGATAGTTTATGTGATATAAACGTGTTTACATCACACCCCATGCCTATCTTTTGCTAGTCCCTTGCAAAAAATATATGCTATTTATAAAAGAATTAGGATTGGATTATTCAGGCAAAAGTCATTTTCAACATTGAGAAATTTTTACTTAGGACCTGAACTTCAAAGACACAATAGCTCCTGGGTATCTGCTAAAATGAAACCACCTCAAGCCCTCGCCTTATTCAAAGAAGGATCTCTTTTTCTCTTTTTCTTCTTTTCTAAAATTTTTTTGGATTTTTGAGTTTAGGGTTTCGGAGCGGCTTTCTATGGCCACTCAACCCACCCAAGACTCAATGAGAACCCTAAGGTCTAAGCATCTTTTTGTGAATGTGATAGACTTGTTGATCGGCAATCAGAACAGACTTTAGGTTTCTACGTCCCTAGGTGACCTTAAAAAGAATTATGCCTAAAGGTGTATCTATACGACTGGTAGCTTTCTTCCTACTTTTATTTTTATGGGGTCAACACAAGGGTGAATCCAGTGTATATCTCCCCAGCTTATTCTACTTCTCCGCTTCTTCTTATGTGTTTTAGGAATTAAACATGCATTTCTTGAGCTGGGTTCTGGACAACTAATTGCACAGCAATCATGCACCAATAAATATGCCATCTTGTGTTATTTCCTAGCAATACCCATGCATCTTATGTAGCCATACTTGCATTTGTAAATATAAAGCTGCATGCATTTATAAAGAGGGGAAGAGAGTGAGAATAAATGACCATCCAATGCACTTCAACTATTAACATTTTTCCTTGAGTGTGGCATTGCAAGTTCACCATTTCAAATTTTATTCCCATGCAGCTGTAGGGCATGGTGTGCACCTCTCCTCGCCGCTCCTCCTGCCAGCAACAAGGGGAGAGGTGTGCTCTCCCTCTTTAAATGACCTTGCACTCCCCTTGCTGTAGTGGCCGACATTCCATCTTCATACAGACCCATCGCCATCCTCAGACCACACCACATGTACCGCTGGCCAACCTCCTTCCCTCCCCCTCTCCATACATAGTTCCTCCTCTCACAAGTTGAGAAGAGGGACACCGTGTGCAGGAGATAGCTTACAGTGGTCTCAGACCACCACTGTGAGTTCCACCATCACCCAGCTCCGTCGTGAGTAGGTGGGCGTGGTGGTTTCTTGCTTCATTTTTTTTATTTGCATTTTTCTTTCCTTTTTAGTTTTGTTGCTGTTCTTCTCCTCCACCATTAATGTAGGGCTCCAAGCTCCAAAGCTCACACCCTCCACTCACCTCCAGCACGTTCAAGTGCTCCAGCCGGTCACTGCCTGCCCAAGAAGACCACTCAGGGCTCCTTTCCCTGCGCACGGGCGCTCCACAGCACTGGTTGTGCGCCGAACTGCCTCCAACTAGTTGCCAGACCGAGCGTGAACTGTAGCGCACTGTAGTACACGATCTGCACGACACTGTAGCCACCGGTTCATTTCTCACTTAGTCGATAGCTACAACGCTCTCTCTCCTCACCCGCACCTGCTCCACCCGGTCACCATGCTCCCACCCTAAGCGCTATGCACTGCACTCCACAGTGTGAGCACTTCATCCCACGCACAGCCATAGTGCACTGCGCTCACCCGCGCGAGCGTGTTCGCCTTCGCCTCTATGCCCGAGCACCTACGTGCCTCCAAACGATGCCCCCACACCGCAGACGTCTTAAATGGCTGTCTCCATCCCCTCCAACGCGCACACACACACCCTGATACACACACACTCACACACTCACACCTACACTCATACATATACATACATATATATATATATACTCACACACCCTCACCCTTAAATATTTGTGCATACGTAATTAAATATATATATATATATTCCTATACATATATATATATATACACATCTACAAAGTTATAGCTACTTATATAGATATATAGATATATACTTATATATCCACACACTCACATTCTCCCATACACACCTCACATATACTACCCACATACTCGTGCACTCACCTCTCCATCACACATCGTATCGTAGGAATATTCACACTAGTTGCTGATATTCCCAGATACCCATGCAAAGCAAGCGCGTCCACCCACACTCACACACATCTGCTCCACACTCCATGAGGCACTTAGTCTTCTTGGTTGCGTCTTGCTAGACGTGGACAAACTTGACACCGAGCTACATCCCATTCACATTTCCATCTTCACCCCTATCTATATAACATCTATATAATTATACATATTCTATATCTGCTATATATACATATATGGATATACTAAGCTAAGTATTTCTTTTCATTGCATTCTATTTTGTTTTCAATTTGTCTTTTCTTCCTGCTACTAAAAAAGACTAAAAAAAAGTATAAAATAGAAAAGATAAATCTTGGTTTGCAGGCACACGGCCTTGCGTGTGCCGAGACAGGTTTCATTGTATTTTGGCATATAGCCAAGGACCTATTTGAGGGTGTGCCTCAAGAACAAGTTTATCAGAAAAAAACCTAAAAATCAAGAAAATCAAAAACATAATAACTGCAAGGAAGAGATACATTTTAGGAAAGGCATAGAAACTTCACAAATCTCCTAATTCCCACCTCCCTGAGATCGATCCTGGGCCTAAAAGTAATCAACATAAAATCAAGTAGGCTAGGTTAAAAATTTTGTGAAACTGGTGTAGACTCGATTTTAGTTAACTCACTAGACTCATTTTGACATTAATATCTCCATATTAATAAAGCCTATTTGAGTGCACATCACGCTTTTCTGGCGCTGTTGCTGGGGAGGCACTATTTGGAGTAAGTCTCTATTCTCTTCTTTTGATTTTCTCTACTTCCACCCTTCTCTTCAAGGGTGTTTTGTTTGTTGGTGTGCAAGTGTACCTATTGCAAGGAGGAGACACACAAAGGAGGTCAGAGACATGGCAAATCAAAGGCGAGTGCAAGAACGTGAAGTCACCGGCACCGCATTGGAGCTTCGTCCACGTTGCTGAGGAGGTAGGTGTCACCCTCTTAGTAACTTAGGTCATCTTGTCACCTTAAAAAGAAAAGAAAACCTAAAAACACTTCTTGGGAATTTCTTGGGGCGAGTGGACTAAAACCACTTGTTGATTGTTTGCTATCACCCCCACCACCCTTGGATTTCCCACAAATTTCGCATGGCGAAAATCCAAGAATCTTGATTCTTGGATCTTTCGTTGTGTGAAGTTTTCTTTGAGGCAAGATAAAAATTGATTGATTACCATCCTTCCATGCCTCATTTATTTGCATTTCGGGATCACATTTTTTTGTTGGGGAGACTTGGAATTGAGTTGATTCCAACCTCACCACGACTCTTCATTTGCCTTAGATTCGATCCTAAATATATCAACCCCAATGTTTTCATTTCTTTTACATCATTTGGTGGTTGAGCCTTGTGTGGATTATCATTTTGGTGATTGGGAGCACTTGCATTGAAGTGTTTTGGCTCCCTTTCACATTGAATTAAAATAGACTCGTGCATACACACTTAGAAATTTCCATCTAGGGAAGCCCACTGCATTTTAGCATGCATTAACTAATTCACATTGAAGAATGGTTTATTGGGCATAAAGAACTTCTATTTTCTCAAAACCCAGAGATTGGTTGAATGGATAATTCAGTGGAATCCTAAAATCCATACTACTTAAGCTTGAAATTCTAAAAGCCATTCACCAACTAAAACTTCAATTCGAGGAGATTTCCCCATTGCATGCTTGATTCACACACTCTTAAAATTAACGCACTTGGGCATTACTCGTATACAATGCCCTTCACATTCCTGGAGCACTTGATCCTAAGCCTCTAAATTAAAACTGGTAGCAACTTGACCCCTCTTAAGGATTGGAGGTCTACTTACCTACGTGTAGTGCCTACGTGCTGGTGGGGGTTCCCGCGTGCTATCAGGTGTCTAAGACTAGGGCAAACGGCCTTTCAATTTGGCCCAGTGGTTCCGCAGTGCTCTCATTTGGTTCCATAGGTAGTGATAGTTGGTAACTTAGACTTTAGGTCTAAGGGCACATTGTAGAGGTTAGGAAATTAATTGCTTTGATTTTTCATCAAGTGCATCCTTACGGCATTGTTTCTCTCACCCCTTTCCCTTCTCATCTCCCCAATTCTTCCTGCGGTAGTGCATGTTTAGGAGGAGGTCACAAAACCCTGAATTGTTTGAATTGTTTGATAATTCTAGAAGGATAGAAATTGGTGAATCGTCATCCTCCTCCACAAACATGGCTACACGCCCACCCCAAATCCTGAGTGAGGAAACCACCCCCTCCAATCCAACCAGGTGGTGGAGGAGTCGTAGACCCCATAACCAGCCTCCAAGCCCAAATGGCACTGTATAATGAACAAATCGAGGCCATAAGGGAAACATTGGAGGAAATGAATCGCCCACCCCCTGAACGTGAGGAACCTAGGTCTCCTAGTTCTTATCAAAATCCCGCTGCTACAGAGACCATTGGGCCAATTCGTGTCCCCATGGGCGAGGAAGATTTTGAATTAAAATCAAATGTCACTGTCCTAATTAACTTTCACTTCCATGGTCCTCCAAGTGTAGATCCCTTTCTTCATTTGGAAAACTTAACCCGATTAGTTAAAACTATTAAAGCAAGAAACATCGGGTTATCAATTATCCTCATGAAAATGTTCCCGTTTTCATTGCGGGACAAAGCATCGCAGTGGTTGCGCACCCTTGGGAGAACCATCCATTCTTGGGAAGAGATGCGCACAGCATTTCTGAAGGAATTCTTCCCAATTGGGCAAACCAATGCACTTTGTTGAGCTATAACTTCGTTCATGCAACAAAATGGTGAGCAATTTCATGAGGCTTGGGAGAGGTATAATGACCTCCTAAGAAAGTGCCCACACCATGGTCTTCCAAAGTGGCATATAGACCAAATCTTCAATTATGGGCTAAATGAGACTTTGCGACAGATCGCTGATGCTTCTTGTGAAGGGAACTTTATGAATAAAGACAAGAATGGGGCATTTGAATTATTTGAGAACATGAGTGAAAATTCAATGAACAATTCCTCCATTGTTGCCTTTAATCGTACCAGCATGCCCCGTAATGTTCACGACGTTGACACGAGACCCTCCCATTCATCCACAAATCTTAACTTAATTGCATAAGAATTGGATGAAGTCTCTGTTGTGCACAAGAAGCTGGATGAGCTTCTGGCCAACCCAGCCAACTCTATGGCAAACACCTCCACTCCATCACTCCATCACAACCTTAATCCTTCCAATACCAGGCTAATTCCAAAGAATCCTGTGAGACCATCCTTGCCGAGTATCGCACTGAGCGATTTGATAAGTAATGTGGACCTGGCTTCTGCAAGCCAGAATTTTGACATGGAGGACCAAGCCTCCGTGTGCTCGGATGCATATACGCATGTGGACTCGTCTTCTAGCTTAGAAGATGCTTATGACCTGGGGAACAACCCATTTTCAACTACTTATAACCCAGGGTGGTGAAATCATCCTAGTTTCGCATGGTCCAGTAACCCACAGTGCCAAAACCCGACTAGAGGACCAATGAGACCGTTCGCACCCGTCATTCCAAGGGCCCAGTATAATCCTATGGCAAATGCACCATCGGGTCCTTGCACTCACGCATCAAGTCCTCTTGATAAATTGAT
The DNA here is from genome assembly GCA_037157565.1 of Thalassia testudinum. Taxonomy (NCBI): domain Eukaryota; kingdom Viridiplantae; phylum Streptophyta; class Magnoliopsida; order Alismatales; family Hydrocharitaceae; genus Thalassia; species Thalassia testudinum. The sequence continues at coordinate 62,837,741 of JAZHRO010000025.1, read as the reverse complement.
GCGAATGATGATGGAAATGTCCAAGTGCCATGAAATAAAAATGACCTCTCTTCAACTCAAATTGGCACAACAGAATGCTGAGATCAGTCAACTACACATGATGATTCGATCTCAGGGCACTCTTCCAACCCAACCGGTTCCTAACCTGCAAAATTTTGTACCCCATGGTCCGCAACCACAGGTACGACCGTCTCAGGCGTAGGTTCATCAGATTCTACAAGCTCCGAGCACTCCACCGAGATTTCAAGCTAATCCCACAGTAGCAAATCACCCTTATGTCCCTATTACGAACCCTCCTCCACCTTATGATCCCACTGGACCCGCGACGTCCAATGCGTTTACTACGAGGAGTGGTAAGCAAATCGTCAATCCGCCTCGACCTGATCTAGGCCCATCTTCTTCATCGCCCTCTCATTTGGGATGCGCACCACGTTCTTGTGAGGACGATACACCAAACTAATGCTAGAATCGGTCCCATTCCCCGAGGCTCTACTGAGGGAGCCAAAATGCAAGAAAAAGGATACGCAGGCCTATGATAACCTACGTAATTTATTCAGGGATGATGAGATCAAAGTACCCCTATTGGAGGCTATTGACCATATACCATCTGTCGCTCGATTCTTCAAAGACTACACTACACCCAGGTGACAGTCAAAGAAAACAAAGAATCCGGTGGTCCTCTCGCCTCATGCGAGTTGCGCTATACTATCGAATCTACCACCGAAGCAGAAAGATTCGAGCACACCTCTTATTTCATGTAGCATCCAAGGCTGCAATTTTAACCGTACTCTGCTTGATCTAGGATCTTCCATCAATCTTATACCAACCATCATGCTTGACAAATTTGCCTTAGGAAATCTAAAACCCACCCCTGTCATATTGCAATTGGCAGATCGTTTTGTCAAAATACCAAAGGGTGTGGTGGAAGACGTGGTGGTTAGGGTCAACAGTCTCTGTTTTCCTATTGACTTTCTTGTTTTGGATATGGAAGTTCCTAGCTCACTTTCTGATTATCCGATCATCCTTGGTCGACCTTTCTTGGCCCCAGCCCGCACCCATATCGACTGTGAGTCGGGTTGCATTGAGCTCGCCGTTGGCTCTGAGAAGCTCAAGCTGAACATCTTCAAGGCTACCAAGAATTTTGATTATGATTGCATCAAGGATGACACGTCTGACGAAGACATGGTCGTCAGCATGTGTATCGAACTATAGGGACCTATTCTGACTACTGTGGATTACCCCTGAACATAGACCATCGCCTGACTGACATATATTATGACGTTTCCCCATCCCTCCCCTTACCCTTACCTTCTCCTGACCAGACTTTTGATGAGGTTTTCTTTGCTACCCACACCTCGTGGTCTGAGTTATATCTGGGCTGCTCACCTCCGGTCCACCCTCTTGAAGACCAGATTGCCCTTTCTTTCTCGCCAAATTAGGCAGACATGCGACTCCACATTGGGACCTTGAGCCCAAATACCGATCACTGGGACTCTCCTTTCTTGGATCCATCAATCCAAGATGCCCCTCTTCTTGGCCAATCTGAGGGTCAACTTCTTTCTCCTATCTTTCTTCTGATCCGCTTGGGACACTCTCATCCCACGAAATGCCAGATCTTTCGCCATCCACTCCCAAGCTGAAAGCTCTACCTGACACGCTTAAATATGCTTTTCTGGGACCAAATGAAATGCTCCCTATAATATTAGTTCAAAATTGTTCAGGGAGCAAGAGTGCAAGCTAATAAAGGTCCTCATGGAACACAAGGCAGCCATTGGATGGTCCTTATTTGACTTAACTAGCATTAGCCCCTCCTACTGCATTCATCGTATATATACGAAGGATTAGGCTCGACCTTCCCGTGAGATGCAACAACGTCTCAAATCTAACATGCGGGAGGTCATTAAAAAGGAAATCATTAAGTAGCTTGATGCGGGTATAATCTACCTAATCAGCGACAGCCCCTGGGTGAGCCTGATTCATATCATGCCCAAAAAGGTGGGACTCACCATCCGTGTCAATGACAGGGGAGAATCCATCCCTACATGCACTCATACATCTTGAAGAGTGTGTGTAGATTATAGGAAACTAAATGCTACAAAAAAGAACATTTTCCGCTACCTTTTATTGACCAAATCCTAGAGCAGTTAGCAGGAAATAAATTTTTCTACTTCCTAGATGGATTCTCTGGATATAACCAGGTGGCTATTGACCCCCGGGACAAAGAAAAGACCACCTTCACTTGCCCCTTTGGCACCTTTGCATTTAGAAGGATGCCATTGGGACTTTGTAATGCACCAGCAACTTTCCAAAGATGTATGCTGGCGATATTTCATGATATGGTGGGTAACTTTCCTGAGGTCTTCATGGATGACTTTTCGATCTTCGGACCTTCATTTGATGATTGTCTTGCCAACCTGACCTGCATCCTTTGGAGATATATTGATGTGATCCTTGTGCCTTCTTAGGAGAAAAGTCATTTTATGGTACAAGAGGGGATTGTTCTCGGTCACATCATCTTTGATAGGGGTATTGAGGTTGATAGAGCTAAGCTTGATGTGATTGCTAATTTACCTGTGCCTAGCTCTGTCAAGAAAATCTACTCTTTCTTAGGACACATCGATTTCTATAGGAGATTTATCAAAGACTTCTCCAAGATTTCTAGACCTTTAACTCATCTCCTATCGACCGACGTACCCTTTGATATGGGCCCTAACTGTATGCGAGCATTCACTCAACTGCGTAAGGCTATCACCAAGGCCCCTGTTCTCTAGCCACCCGATTGGTCCCTTGACTTTGAACTCATGTGTGACGCTTTCGACCTTGCAGTCGGAGCCATCCTGGGACAAAGACGTGATAGACACCCCTTCGTGGTGTACTACGCCAGTAAGACGTTGGACAAGGCCTAGCATAATTATATGACTACTGAGAAAGAACTACTAGCAGTCGTCTTTGGGCTAGAGAAATTCTGCTCTTACCTTCTGGGCTCACATGTTACTATATTCACTGATCATGCAGCCATTCGTCATCTCATGCACAAAAAGGATGCCAAGCCTAGACTAATTCGTTGGATCCTTTTACTCCAAGAATTTGACCTTGAGATCCGCGATAAGGCCGAAGCCCAGAATATGGTTGCTGATCATCTCTCGAGACTGGACCCCAACCACATTGGACTTACCTTGCCAATTAATGAGGTTTTTCTCGATGAGCACCTACTGGCAATTAATGTGGCAAGTGGACCTTGGTATGCCGACATTGCCAATTACCTTGCTTTTGGCTCCCTTCCACGTGGCTAGCCTAAAAACCAGCGTGAGCGTCTCATCGCAGAAGCAAAAGTATTATTTTTAGGATAATCCAGTACATTTTCGAGTAGGTGTTGACCAGATCATCCGTCATATTCCTAACAGCGAATTCCCCAGTGTGCTATCCTTCTATCACAATCAAGCCTGCGGAGGCCATTTCTCTGGGAGGAAAACTGCAGCCAAGGTGTTGCAGTGCGATTTCTTTTGGCCCTCCCTTCACTAGGATGCACACAATTATGCTAAACGTTGCACTAGGTGCTAGTCGTTAGGGTCAATGTCATGTCATGACATGATGCTCTTGCAACCCATCCTAGCTGTTGAAATCTTTAACATTTGGAGAATTGATTTCATGGGTCCCTTTTCTCCTTCCAACGGCTTTGAGTACATCCTCGTTGCTATTGACTATGTTTCAAAATGGATCGAGGCTATTCCCACGCACCATGCTGACCATGTCATTTCTACTCGATTTGTTAAAGACCACATTTTTGCATACCTTAGGATCCTTGGAGCCATTATCTCTAATGGAGGAAGTCATTTCACTCATGCTTCTTTTCGGGCACTTTCGAGGAAATATGGAGTCCACCATCGTATCGCATCTCCATATCATCCTCAGACGAACGGCTAGGCTGAGGTGTCAAACCGGCAAATCAAGCAAATTCTCCAGAAAATGGTTCGGCCTGACCGTAAGGATTGGTCCGACAAGCTGATTGACACACTTTGGGCGTATCAAACTGCCTTCAAGGCTCCCCTTGGTATGTCTCCTTATAGAATTGTTTATGGGAAGCCTTGTCATTTGCCCGTTGAGCTGGAGCACTGTGCTTATTGGGTAGTTTACCAATGTAACCTTGATCCAGACCTGTGTGGTCGAGAAAGGAAACTCCAACTCCAGGAGCTAGAAGAGCTCCCTCGTGAAGCCTATGATTCTTCCTTAACTTTCAAACAACGCACTAAGGCCTTTCACGACAGCCAAATTCGGCAGAAGGAATTTGAGCCATCTCAGCAAGCTTGGCTTTGCAATGCTCAGCTCAAATTCTTTCCAGGGAAATTGAAGTCCAAATGGACTAGTCCCTACTTGGTCTTGAGAACATTTCCCAACAGGGCTGACAAAATTGAAGATCCCAAATCTGGGCATAAATTTACGATCAATGGGCAGCAGTTAAAACCCTATCTTACTCATGAACCTGCCCCCGTTGGTGAAACTGTTACCTTGCTGGAGAGTAATTGACTTCGTGCTTCATTCTGAGTCCAGCTGGGGACATTAAATTTAGCGCTCGTTGGGAGGCATCCTAGCAACACTCCTCCACTATCGCCTACATAATTTCGCTTCACTTCACTTCGCACTTCTTTACTTTTCACTTCACCACCCACCATCCACCCACCCTACCACCCTGCTGTATACCTCGCACCTCAGCTGTCGTACCATGATACTTGGACCTTGCTTTACCCTGCATGCATATGAGGACATAGCATCATTTGGGATGGGGGGTTGATAAGCATCCATAGGATCTGGGTATCATCCAGCTTCTACATCCATTATACATATCCATCTATAAATTTGTACATAGCCTAATGAAAAAAAAAAAAGGTAATTAGCAATGATCTAAAAGTTGAAAGAAAAATACAATAGGTGTTTATGGATATTCAACTGCTGTTTTGAAGACTTTCCAGGCCACAGAAGCTTAATTCGCTCAGGCTTGGCTTAATTCACTTAAGTAGTGATAAGATAGATCAAAATCTCTCCTAATTAAGGACGTATTCTTGTACTTGAGTCACCAGTATAGCATTCATTGGTTTGCCTCTACTTGAGAGCCTGAGTAATCTTGGTTCACACTACACATATCAAGAAAGACTAGGTGAACTTAAGATTCAACCCTAGTGTTCAATAGCGAAGGTGGAGTCCTTACCTGTGCGTGCAGGTAGACTTCTTATCCCAGTCTTTAGTCTTGTGTCTAGGAGAAGCCCTTTCCACAGAAAAAGTACTCACCCACAAAATAAGTGTGCTCTTCCAAATAAAGTTGTAGGAGACATACTGACACCTGTTTCAAAAAAAAAAAAACAACTTACGAATAAGTCAGTATATCCTCCAAATATCTGTAAATTCTTCTCCCCAAAAGTTTTCAGGGCAAGTTACAAATTCCCTATTCTACCATAAATTCTTTGAGCCACAAAACCAATAAAAGTGGGGTTGAGTTTTTCCATCATCTTTTTGAGGGTTAATTCGAAGACATGAGTTGAAGCTGGAACCAACCTGTACTTAAAAAATTTTGAAACCCTGGGCTTGAGCCTTAATGTTCACCTGGTTGGTCTTGATCCTTCACTATGCACAAACCATAAGCTCTTAGTTCTCGAGTACGGCAAAACCCTTTCAGTCCTGGAAATCGTACTTAAGGTTTAAATATCGAGAGTCCAGGTTAGTTGAGAGATGATCTATATCATGTAAGACTTGAAGTACTGGTAGTCTTCTCTGCAATTGGTTCTCACAATATCCAACGGATCAACACATTAATGTTGCTTCAGAAAAAAAAGTCTTCAGCTTAAGATCATTTCTAAACACAATACAAATGTTTTGCTAGGGACTAGCAAAAGATAGGTATGGGGGTATGATTGCACAACAATCATACACGAATAAATATGTCATCTTGTGTTATTTCCTAACATTACCCATGCATCTTATGTAGCCATACTTGCATTTGTAAATATATACCTGCATGCATGTATAAAGAGGGGAAGAGAGTGAGAATAAATGGCCATCCAATCCACTTCCATTATTAACATTTTTCCTTGAGTGTGGCATTGCAATTTCACCATTTCAAATTTTACTCCCATACGGCTGTAGGGCATGGTGTGCACCTCTCCTCATCGCTCTTGCCAACAGCATGGGGAGAGGCGTGCTCTCCCTCTTTAAAAGACCTTGCACTCCCCTTGCTGTAGCGGCCGGTAATCCATCATCATACAGGCCCATCGCCATCCTTAGAGCACACCATACGCACCGCTCGCCAACTTCCTTCCCTCTCCCTCTCCATACACAGTTCCTCTTCTCAACTTGTGAGAAGAGGCACACCGTGTGCAGGAGATAGCTCACAGTGGTCTCAGACCACCACTGTGAGTTCCACCACCGCCCAGATCTGTCATGAGAAGGTGGGCGTGGTGGTTTCTTGCTTCATTTCTTTTATTTGCATTTTTCTTTCCTTTTTCATTTTGTTTCTATTCTTCTCCTCTACCATTAATGCAGGGCTCCAAGCTCTGAAGCTCATGCCCTCCACGCACCTCCAGCACGTCCAAGCACTCCAGCCGGTCACTGACTGCCCAAGAAGACCGCTCAGGGCTCCTTTCCACACACGTGGGTGCTCCATAGTGTCGATTTTGCACCGAACCGCTTCTAGTCAGTTGCTAGACCGCACGTGCACTATAGCTCTCTGTAGCGCGCAGTCTACACAACACTGTAGCCATCGGCTCATTTCTCACTTAGCCAGTGGCTACAATGCTCTCTCTCCTCACCGGCACCCACTCCAGTTGGTCACCGTGCTCCCCCCTCAGCACTGTGCGCTGCACTCCGCAGCACGAGCACTTCATCCCGCGCGCAGCCACAGTGCGCTGCGCTCACCCGCGCACGCGTTCGCCTTCGCCTCTATGCCTGTGCACCTGCACGCCTCCAGTTGATGCCCTCACGTCGTAGATGTCTTAAACGGCTGCCCCCATCCCCTCCAGCGCGCACACACACACCCTAATACACACACTCACACACTTACACCTACACGCATACATATACATATTTATATATATACTCACACACCCTCACCCTTAAATATTTATACATACGTTATTATATATATATTTACATATATATGTATTCCTATACATATATATACACGCATCTACATAGTTATAGCTGCTTATATAGATATATACATATATACTTGTATATCCACTCACCTGCATCTCCCATACACACCTCACATATACTACCCACATACCCGTGCACTCACCCCTCCACTGCGCATCGTATCGCATGAATATTCGTACCAATTGCTGATATTCCCCGATGCCCGCACAAAGCAAGCACATCCACCCACACTCACACACATCCGCTCCACACTCCACGCGGCTCTTAGTCTTGTTGGTTGCGTCTTGCTAGACATGGACCAACTTGACACCGTGCTACTCTCCATTCACATTTCCATCTTCACCCCTATCTATATAACATCTATATAATTATACATATTCTATATCTACTATATATACATATATGGATATACTAAGCTAAGTATTTCTTTTCATTGCATTCTATTTTCCTTTCAATTTGTCTTTTCTTCCTGCTACTAAAAAAGACTAAAAAAAGTATAAAATAGAAAAGATAAATCTTGATTTGTAGGCACATGGTCTCCTGTGTGGCGAGACAGGATTCATTGTATTTTGGCATATAGCCAAGGACCTATTTGAGGGTGTGCCTCAAGAACAAGTTTATCAGAAAAAAACCTAAAAATCAAGAAAATCAAAAACATAATAAATGCAAGGAAGAGATGCATTTTAGGAAGGGTGTAGAAACTTTGCAAATCTCCTAATCCCCGCCTCCTTGAGATCGACCCTGGGCCTAAAAGTAATCAAGATAAAATCGAGTAGGCCAGGTTAAAAATTTTGTGAAATTGGTGTAGACTCGATTTAGGTTAACTCGCTATACTCATTTCGACATTAATATCACCATATTAATAAAGCCTATTCGAGTATACATCAACAACCTACCTATGGGCTGTTACCTACGATACTTGTGCGATGAAGTGTGGCTTATTTCCTTTTCTTTTTTCCTTTTCTTTTTCTTTTTCTTTTCTTTCTGGGCTTTCTTTTTCTTTCTTTAAATAGGTGGTTTCCCTGGTCTAAGATTTACCTAAAGGTAGTAGGAAAATAATGGTCGTGTGAGTGGGCTATGGACAACCTACCTATGGGTTGTTACCCATGATAAATTGCCAACCATACCACCCTAGAAGGTTCATTAGCAACCCAATTTTCGTTAAAATCGCCAAACAATAAGTCAGTGTGAGTAGTGTGTAGATGCTTAGACTTAAAGTTTCCTCAAATCAGAGGGTGCGTTGATAAGTCGTGTACTTATCACCCAAACTTATTTAATAAAATTGAAATAGAATTTACGATGGCAAGGACTCGATAAACAAATTCGCATTTTAGTGTGTACTCGGGCTAATTAAGCCTAAAGAACTGAAGCATCTTAGTGTTCAGATCCTACTGTATTATTTCCTAAGATTAAAAAGTCCTAATGCCCAAGTATTCTTTCCTAATTCAATTTTTTTTTTTCAAAAATAAAGACAAAATAAAAAGAATCAACGGAGCTAATAAGATGATTCAGCAATGAATATCCACCCCCCCATGCCTATCTAATGCAATGTCCTCATTGTATTAAAAGACTTAAAATAGAGTGGAATAGAGTAGAAAGCACCTGAATTGCATGAATAATAGGTCAGCTTCGAGATGAAAAGAACTTGTATATGTGCTGAAGTTAGTTCCTTCAACTAGGAACACTATACAAATAGAGAAGAAACAAAGAATTCGCAGGTGCAGGTCAGAATCAAAATAAAAATATCTCAAGACCTGCCAGCAGATGTCCATAGATGTGGACTAAATTATGGTGTAGACTCATACCCGATGGTCGAGTATATTTAAGGTTTTGGATAAAAATTACCCAGAACATGAGATTAGTATGCAAGCGGGGTCGAGCCTGCAATTTGTGAGGATGAAACCTAAGACCAAAAAGTCAGGTTATAGAGAAATCAAGCTTAAAAGAATAATCAATGAATGTGTGCTTGGGTTGGACATCCTCTGAAAATATGTCATAAGGGTCCTGGTAGAAGGTTGGGAGTTTTAGACAAATTGGAACCCTTAGTCTTGGTTTTTTGCTTCCTCCAGAATCGACTTCCTAAATCAAAATTTCTCACTTTCTATCCTCCGCAATCAGGATTTCAAATTCCAGGACCTCCTGCATATTAATCACCCTGTCTGAAATTTCCAAGTCTAAAATAAGAGACTGAATCAGAATTGACTTGGGTCTAGTAATCTCAAAAATTGAATTGCTAGTAAGCTCAATAGGGTGTGATTGAGGATTAGGGCTTTGAATTGAATCCTTCAGAATGTAAGGATCTGAATCTACCATGTAACCCCAATAAGATCAGTTTCCTTAGTTATCGGGACATCATAATATTCATCGGATTCCTCAGGCCCAGTCATCTCACAGAAATCGTATTCTGTAAACTCACATGAGACTTCGCATAATGATTGTTCACCTTCAGAATGAAAGAAATCTAAATCTACATTAATGTATGTCTCAAAATCATCGATCACTTTCTGATCCATAGAGACATACGTTTCCTCGTACCCTGGCTCAGGGATATCCAGTGAAGAAATCAAATCATCCTTATTTGATTGCTCTAGAACAACCTGGTCAATCCTGATCTCGTAACACGTGTCCCCCCCAACAGGTGCCTGAGTGGGTTCTAACATTGGCTCTCCTGAAGTGGGCTCATCCTAGGAATCATCCCAAGATTGAACTAAAGTAACCATAAATCTCATCCTCAATTTCAATAATTTCCCAAGTAAAAACTCACCTGGGCCCTTATCCTTAACATCCTGGAGCCAATCCAATATATACTTGTTAAGATCATCAATCATTTCAATCAGGGGCTCCAATTCTTCATTACAAGGTGTTGGCTGAGCTTCTAAGGATTGTATAGCATTCCTTAAGTTAGTCAACACCTTCTCTTGGACCTGGTTAACCTGAACCAAATGGTTTGGTTCAGGGTTGGGAGGGTTTGGGTTCAGTGCAGGGGAGTTAACAAATTGAGGATCTTGATACCCTCCCTGATAATAGGTCATTTTAGGTTGTTCATAAGGTGGTGATGACCTAAAGGCAATGTATTCAAGGCAGGGGTAAGGATCAATGTATCCTTCTTGATTGTAGATCATATTAGGTTGTCCAAATGAGGGCAATGATTTATAATCGATGTAGCTTGGAGAAGTATAAGAATCAAGATCATGGTATCAAGGGTTAAACCCTGAACACGGAGGTCCAGAACTGTAACCCCAATCAGGATTGTCCCAACTAGAAGATGGATGAGAATAGGTCCAATAGGAATAATAATCATTTTGGGAATAACTAGTGATAGGAGGGTAGGAGTGGAAGTGTGAATAAGATGTGGAAGGATCCATGATAGAATAGGAGGAAGAAAGGTGTCCTGCAATACAAATAAACAAACCTATCCTTAAGTAGGCTAGCCTAAAGACCTACAGACTCCTAGAACCCATCTTGAAATTAATAAACAATTTGATCTACTTCTTTCCGGTCAATCCAACCAGTTAGAGGGAGGGACAGGGAGAAGGTTCTTCCTTTGGCTTATGCCTCAAGATACTAGCGTACCCCCTAGCTGCGATCGTTTGATTCTGCTCCTCTAGCTAGACATCAGATTGAACGGTAGAAACAGACTAAATGAAAATAATCTTGGTCTGGGCTCCGAAGAGCGAGTCAAATCCTTAGGGCCAATGTCTACTCTATTTTAATTAGGGTTAGGTTTGAATGTGCTTTGGAATGTGATGGGCCCTTTATCTAGGTTGTGCCCTTAATGATTGATTGATATGTGTGTGCATGCACAAGCAGTGGTTTCAAGCAAGATTATTTTTGCATGCGGTGAATTTTAGGGTTCAAATCATACTTAGTAGATTTTAGGAGTCAACTTTAGGTGTATTCAATCAAGTTCAATTGGCACACCAGGTTTTGAAAGCACAGGTGAAGATGTTTTCCTTTAAAGCTTAAAAGAATGTGGAGTGCCTGGTAAATCCCTAAAAATTGAACCTATGTGGAAGCTACTTGATAACTTGATTTTAATTGAAGTGGTGCGGCCCAATTAACTCAAATAATTGGCCTGTTGTACCACTTAATTAGGCACATAAGTGATTACCTAATCTGATTTCTACTCGATTATGTGTTTAGGTGTGTGCATTGGTTCCAAAGATAGGTTTACCGATTGAGTTTGAAAATCAGAAGAGGTTGTGTACCTCTGTGAGATTTTTTTTAATTTTTCTTTTATATGTGGAGGATGAGGTGGGTGAAGGTGGCAACCAAACAATCAAAACTAACCTTAGGGTTTAAGAAAACTCCCAGGTTAATTAGGGTTTGTGTTATTAAGCGATGGAATGAAATCTAGTGGGTGGGGAGGTGGGGGTAAACCTACAAACCCTTCAACCGCACATTACTCCAATCTACCTCTTTTTCCCATCTCATGAGAGTACCTGCAATCACAATAAGAAAGGAGAGAAGTGAGGTAAAAAATAAGCAAGGCAGGAAAACGTGAAAAATCAAAGATCGCCGCCTCCCCGACAATGGTGCCAAAATGTTGTAGCGGAAAACTATGTAATCGAAGTTGGATTTACAAACCCGTCGTTGTAGTTTGATTTGCAAAGCAATCCATCAACAGATAAAATTTTATCAAAATTGGTAAAGAAATTTCAAGTCAAACACAGGAAGGTGGACATTTGATTAAAATACTCATTTGTTTTGTTTGTCACAAAATAGATTAGATGGTAGAAAACTGGCTATCTATTTAACAAATAATAAATGGAAGAGAGAGAGAGAATATTACAAATAAAGACAAAAGAGAGGTAGAATAAACATGGCTCTCATAACCAAATGTTGTTCATTACACAAATCATTACAACTAGAAAGTAGGAAATCTACACTAGAAAGCAATAAATCTACTCTAGAAAGAAGTAAAGAGAATGGAGAGAGAAGTATCCTCCTCAACGATTGCTTGGAGGACGAGCTAGATGGGGCGATGCCTGGAAGACGAAGGATGAAGTGAGAAGGAGAACAAAGCAGGAGGAATCAGGGGTGAGGTAGGACGTCGTCGTCGTCCCGAGATTCGCTTCCCTAATGAAGTGAGAAGATAATCGCGAGATGCTCCACAAAGGGGGGACAAGGTGGAAAAATTCTAATTTTAACTTTAATGGAGCATCTCGGGTTTGGGACAAGCTCTTAGAGCTTTAGAGGGGGTGAGAGAAGAGAAGAAGGGATGAGAAATATGTGGGGGTCGTAGGGCTATATATAGGTGTAGATTGGAGGGGGTACTGATTGCGCAGCAATCATAGGTCTTAATTGACGTAGATTAGGCTAGAACTTAGCATAAGTTAGGGAAATTCATGCATGCATAAGCATTATCTGCATCTTTATTGCTTTACTTTAGCTATGCATAAAATAAGGTTATAATGTGCTGATTAAGTGCATTATGTCAATTGCAGGCAATAAGCAGATCCGGAGCTGGATCTGGAGCAGGATCTGAAGCTGGATCTAGAATAACGGGAGTTGTAGCAGAGCTGTAGTAGAAGGCTTAGTTTAAATATAAGAACAATAATGCAAGGGGGTTAAAGGTTTTCTATTCTAGTAAGTAGGAATAAAGCAGTAAAATATGAAGAGCTTAGGTCCATCCTAACCCTAGGATAGCCTAGAGACTTCCGCAAGCCTTAGCCATCCTTAGATTAGGTCACAACACCCTAGGAAGCCCTAAAACCCTAGTTCCAACCCTTATTTGGATGTCCAGATAAGTTATAGGACGTCCAGGACCCTTAGCCATCTCTCGCACACCTCAAACCCACTTTTGCAGTGTTATTAGACGTCTAGACACATTGTTAGACGTCCAATTTCTGCAGAATACCCAAAATAAAACCTTGATTTTCCCCTGACTTAGATTGGACGTCCAGAACTGAAGTCTGGACTTTTGATTTTTGAGTATAAGTCGTCTGACCACATTATTGGACGTCTGGCACTGGTCTCCAGTCCCTGTTTTGATATTGAAATCTTGATCTTGGATCTTTAGCTCCCTAGACCTAATCCCAACCCCATAGGAACCTAAATTAAGGTATCCTAACCCTAGTACATCACCTCTAGACCTACCTAAGGACGTAATTAGGTCCTCACCAAACACAATTGACTTAGATCAAAGTCAATTACCTTCACCTAAGTCAATTGGACTCATTGAGTCCAATTGAGTTTAGATCTCAACCCACACAAGTTCAATTGGACTTGGTGAGAGTCCAGCTGACCTAAACCCAACCTAATTGAGTTATTTCACTCTTAATTAGGTTCACACTTATTCAATTAAACTTAGGTTAAGTTTAATTGCATTTTCCCCTTAGCAATTAGGGGTTTGTAGCCCTAATTCAAGACCTACACCTACCCAAACCTCTTAGGACCTAACCCAAGCCACCTAGCCATATAGAGCATGACCACACACACACACCCATTCACGTACACACACTTCTCTAGAGTTCTTTAGAACTCTCTTTGAAGTGGGGCCACCTCTTGGTTGCCAAAATTAGCAACCAAGAGGCATTCAAAATGAGATCCATAATTTTTGGATCTCATAACCCGTTGGCCGGCCACTCTTGGACTCTCTCTAGAGAGTTCCACACCTCTTTAGAGAGAAGCCATTGGGTCTATAAAATGACCCCATGGGCAACCAAGTGACCCCATCACATCCCGTGGCTTCATTGGCACCACTCACCTCATTAGCTCCATACACGCCTACCTTCACTTAGGTTAGCTACTCCACCTCCACGAGCTCACCACCATCATGGGGGACATCATGCTAGGATGCTGGATCAATCCTCCCTCTCTCCAAGGATCGGCCTAAGCTACATTGGCTACCCCTCATTCTCCTCCCGACCACTCCAAGGCCATCGGGGACCACCCCTGAATGCCCTCTACTCTACTAGATTTAGTTTATGCTCTCCACAATTGTTATTGCTTTTATTCCTACTTAATAGCATAGTCTTACTCCTCCCCCAATGATGCATGCGAAATCCCCCCATTGATTCTTGTATGCAGTCATTTTCTGGTAGCTATATTTCCGTTTCAAGCATTTATGTACAAGCTTTCCTCTAAATTTCTTGTGCAAACAACTCCCCAATGGAATGAATGAAAATGCATTTATATATATATATCTCTTTATATGTTTGAAATCACCATGAGCTTAATAATTATCATATTTGTGTGATTTAAGTTACCTTCTCTTCAACTGTCTATCCATTACACACAAGCATGTCATTTCCCAAGGATATTGAAAATCTAACGATAGACTCTTTCTCCATAAATAGTCACCACCTCACTAGAATCGTGCGCACAGAAACTCACACATTCACCTTTGTAATTTATTTGACACACACGCAAGTAATCCAAGTTAATAATAGAAGTGGTGAAGTTTTAGTTAGGAGATTGGAAACCGACGTGCATTTTTAAATGAAGTAGAGTGGCAAAAAGGTCAAATTCGAGAGTAAAGCAAATGCCTCCCAGAGATGAACAACCGGGACTCAAGTCTCGTAATTTTTACAAACTTAATTTTTGATGAACATTTTTACACAACTATACTACGATTTTCGATAACTTTCAAATGCACGAGAACGATTCCCATCAAATGGCATCGTTGCCGGGGAGGCAACGTCAATTTCTTTGATTTCGATCTTTGAGACTATCACTGACAAATTTCTATCTACTTTGTTTTTGATGTATAGGAAAAATGGAAGAAAAATGGAATCTGCGCACATAATGAGCGCGTAAAACAATCCTGGTGCACATCATCATTTTATTTGAAAAATTCTTTGTGAAAAAAAAAGATTTTACTCATTTTTGTTAAAAAAATCAGAAAGAAAAATTTTGAAAAAAAAATCTAGATTAGGTTTCCTTTCGAATCTAGGTTAGTTTGAAAAAAAAAAAGAGATTTCCTTTGAATCCTTTGAAATTTTCTTTTTAAAAAAAGAAAATGTGCAAAAGTTTTGAAAAAAAAAAAGCATTTTCTTTTTGGTGGAAAGTTTAGATTTCAAACTCAAACCTCTTTAAAAAGCTTTTCCACCATCTTTTGATTTTTGGCCAGATTTCAAGTCTAAATTAAAAATTCGATTGCCGTACAATTAGTAAGCGAAAAATTCTAAAATTCAAGCTAAACATTCATTTTCAAACCATCTTTCAAATGCCACTGTTATTTTGGAAAATTTCCAAGTAAACAATTTTTAAAAATTTGCGAAGTACGTGGGGGTCAGACTGACCTAGATTCAAAATGTTTCAAATTTCAAAAAGCGATTCCGAGCAATCCGTAAATCTATTTTGACTAAAAATAGGCTCTTAAAGCTTCAGGCAACACAGAGAAGCTTCAAGCTTCTCTGAAAGCTTCAGAGAGTAGATTTACAATTTAAAATAGGTAGATAGACACATAAGAACATATCTGAACAATTTAAACAAGTTCTAAGGGTTATAACAGATTGATATCGGCAGGATTCAAGATCAAAACTCAACAAAATGGCACTGTCATTAGTTTGGGTTTAAAAATAACCCAAACTGACAGGATTTGAATTCTCACCAAAATATAGGTCTGAGCTCACTTTGATTGTTCTAAAACTTTTCACAGACATTCCAGAATCAGCTTAAACTCCTCAATTCCTCAATTCAAGCTCAGAACTCCAAAATCAGGCTTAGTTTGACTGTGAAGGCATAAAAATTTGACTTTCTGTTAAAAGCTTCTCCTCAGGTAATTAAAGCCTCAACTCAAGTTCTTTCAACATCAGGAATTTGCTCAGCCTCTCAGATAGGTGTTTTAACTAATATTTCTAGGGTTACAAGCTTGCTACCTGAGCTTCAAAATGTGTTTGTTCGTCAGAGGAATCTAAGAGTTGTGACAGTGATTTGAAGACATGAATAGCTTCAGTGCATTGCACTGAAGCTTCTAGGTTCCTTAAATGCTTCTTAAACCTAACTAGTAGACTTCTCCAACTCTGCCGGAGTTGGAAAAGATGAACTTCAATCTACAGCTCCAGTGGCTAAATCCTCAATAAACATCTGCAAATTAATCAGTGATAGTTAAATCATTGATTTGGAGCTTTTTGCTAAGTTTCACAGGCTGAAGAACAAAAATGACTCGTTGGAGTTCGCCGGAGCTCCGGTGAGTCCAGAAAATGTACAAATTGTGTACAGATTATTTAAACTTGCCATTTTTCATCTAAAAAGGTTCCTGAGGTTGCAAGGAACCTCAGAATCACATTTAATTCCTCATTATCTCTTTATATGTAAGATTTGACAGTTAATTTATTTTGAATGAAAATTGAGTTGGTTGAGGCACGGAACTTGATCTCCCACTCAATTGAGTGGTTGAGACAAGTCAACAGATGTCTGTGATACTAAATATATATTTAATTAATGATTTGAACTACTCCTGAGCTGCCATTGACAGCGAGCTTAGGAGCTTAATTAGATTTGGACGTTTAGGTTATATGTGATAATTCTATCTATTATAGTGTCAATTAGGGTCCCTAAGTGATGGATGGATGATGATGGACCCAGTGGAGGTGAATCTAAGCCCACTACTATCGCCATGGACAGTGACAGTAGTCGGTGGAGGTGAAACATGAATTAGGCGATTAGGTGATTCAATTAGTGATTAAGTGGATTAGAAATGGTCATGAGAGATAAAGAAAGGTAGACAGTGATTTCAAAAGATGAAATTAAGGCTCTGGCGAGCTCAAGGAGTTTGCCGGAGTCAGAGAAGATGACACTGAAATTCTAAAATTACAACTAATCTAATTGACTATCTACCTAGCTAAACTAACCTACTCCTAATCTACTGTTACCCGGATGAAGGGGTCAATAGGGTTCCACCGAAAGTTCATAGCGGACGACGAAATCAGAGGGTTTCAGGAAGATCTCTGACGGGCGAATTTGAGGTGAAGTAGAGGATTCCTTTGGTCGGCGCCTATGTCCAGAGACGTGGCAGACCACGACGGGTCTCCTCAACTGATCAGAATGGATGGAGGAAGTCAGAAAGTGAGATGGAAAGTCGTCGGAGTTTTGGATGAATAGCCTAATGAAGTTGGCTACAGTGTTAGAAGAGGGAAGGGAGCCAACTTCAGTGAAATCAGAGGAGTAAGGGGGTATTTATAGTAGTTGGCGATGAAGAGAGTGGTGGGGTCTAGCCGAAGAAGGAGCTTGAGGAGCTTAACCTCCGGCGTCATCTCCAATGACGGTGAGGTTATCTCCCACTGAAAATTAGGATTTCCGGTTAATCCAGACCGATGGATGAAGAGGAGGTGGTGAGCTCAAGCTGCAAGAGCTTTGACAAAGAAGAGTGATGTCGGTAGGGCAGTGATCGTGCGGTAGCGTGACTCTCCGTCGCCAATCGTTCATTCAGCTGAAGAAGAAGAAGACAAAAAGGGACTTAAATGTAATAAAACTTAAGGACCTGTGTGAGAAATAAGGACCCGATTGCAATGAATATTAAGGACCAAAATGTATACCCAGGTTTTGAAGGTTTATTTTAACTTAGATCTTTTTCAACTTTTTAGATATGCTAGTAAATAAGGTAAATATTATGTTTTCACCTTGAATTTACATTTTTGACCTTTTCAGGTTAATTTATTAGATTAAGTAAAATTACTTAAGTTATTATATACTTAGGTATACATTATGTTTAAGTTACTTAACTTATTAATTAAGGGGATGATTAATAGGATTTCAAGTTCAATTATTATCTAGATTATTAATAATGTTAATTGAATGATAAAATGTCATTTTTAACTTATTTTAAGGTCCTTTACTAAATATCCTTTATTCTATAATTAACCCTTATATATTCATAACCTTAGCTAATTAACTAGGAAGACTAGTTAATTAGGGGTAATTAGAGATCATGATGAGTGTCTCATCACCTAACAGGCTATAGTTAGGTTAATCAGTCGAGGACATTCCACTAGACATAGTTTGGTCTGCATCTTGATAGATCCTACTTACTAATACCAATGGTATAGGGGTTTGAAAGTATAGGGCTTTGCTATCCACTCTGTGGTTTGTGAGCTAAGTACATAAGTGTCCAAAGTTCACACACAATAGAATTGACTTACAGGCATCTAAGATCGCGAAAACATAGAAATCAATGTGATCAGTCTTGTATCCTTTTCACCCCAAGGATTTTCATGGGGCAATTCTTGAAAGGATGAAGGGATGTGCCTGATGGAGGCCTGCTTCGCGAATTAAAATTGGGGTTTGGATGACCTATCGTCGTAGCTCACAAAATGTGTCTATCAGAGAAAATTTATAACCGAAACTTGAAAAGTTAGTCCCAGGTTGAACACGGGGAGGCGAACATTTGGATTTTTTAAAATCCACGCCTCGCTTTTATTTGTTTTTGGTCATTTCTATCTTTTCTAATTTTTTTTTAGTTTTTAGCAAGCAAGAGATCAGGTCGATGACTTCTAGCTAATCTACTTGCAACAATATAAGAGAGATAGAAAGAGATAGAAGCAATCATCTATTTATAAACAAATGTTTGTTACACTACGAAAGTGGAAAATCTACACCATGAAAGCATAAAAGGATAGAATGAGGTGAGAGAAATCCCCCTCGACGGTTGCTCGGAGGACGACTCGCTCTGACGTTGCCTGGAGGAAGGTGGTGAGAAGCGGGACGAACGAGGATGGAGTCGGAAGACAGAGGGTAGGACAGGACGACGTCGTAGGAAGGATCTTCTTCTAGAAGGGCGATGAGAGGACGGCCACGGGATGCTCCACAAATGGGGATGAGAGGTGGGAAAACTATTTTCTTTTTCTACTCTAGAGGAGCATCCCGGGCTTGGGTCAAGCTCTCTCTAAAGCCTTGGAGGTGGTGAGAGGAAGAACAAATTTTCATTTGTTCTTAATGGTGGTGGGTAGGTCCTTTTATAGTGGAGGAGGAAGAACAAATTTGCATCTGGGTCATTACTAACATCCGTAAACATCGCTACAGATTCCTACAGCTGTCGGTCAAGACCCGCCTTTCAATTCCTCTTACTGGCATGCACGGGCCATTAATGAGAGTTGTAAGTGTCACTAAAAGCCCGTGTCGCTGAAGATCTGCCCTCGCTCCTCATGCTCCGCTGGTGCGCGCATCGCATGCTCCTTGTCTCACGCGCATGCTAGCATGCGTTGGCTGCTGCTGCTCGCAGCTGCGTTATCGCTTTGATGCACTCCCACACACGTGCTTGCATGCCTTGCTACTACGCCGCACCTCAAGCGTCCAATTGAGGGGGCAACAGGTTTCAAACTCACACCTTCTCTTTGAGAGGGGCCTTCACAACCAATGCGCTGCGGCTAAGAGATGTTCTGAAGATGTTTTAAGGGTGCACGGTGAGGATAAATTCTCAGCCATTGGATCAAGATCCAACGGTTGAGAAACGGTGATGCCTTAATGAAGAGTGGGTGCTGGCCGGTGTTGGGCAGCCTGGATGGCTCCACGTGGTGCCATCTAGGCCTCCCATCTTATTTCTATTGCAGAGGGTGCCATGGTGCTCAGATCGAGATGATTCCCATGTCGTCGCACTGCGATCGTTGCTACAGATCCATCCTTACGGTTGGATTTTCCATCATAAACCCGTATGGATGTCGCATTGCCCCCTAACCGTTGATCTTCCTCAAACTTCGTGTGATGCTACAAGACTCCAATCTAGAGGATTTCGGAGGCATCAGACTCCGATCATCGTTCTGATTAGATCCGTACAGTCCGATCCTCCATCCGAGGCCCTGAAATAAATCCTCTTCTCTCCTAACCATAAAAAGGACCTAATTAACCTAAAATATATACAACTACTCTAAATGCAGAATGTTGTATGTTATGCAATATTTATAACATGAAATGCAAATCTAAGCCTAGGAACATCACAAATAAGCATTTTATCTTCAATAATTGCGTCTACATCATACCCCCATGCCTATCTTTTGCTAGTCCCTAGCAAAATTAAACTACATGCTATGTATAAAAATAAAATTAGCATTAGATCGCTTAGGCCTAAGTCATTTAATAACAATAGAAAATTTCAACTAAGGTCCTAAATAACAAAAACTCAACAGTACCCGGGTGTCTACCAGAATGCAAACCGCCCAAGTTCTCACCTTATTTGAAAAGGGAAGATATAATTTTTTTTTCTTTTCTTCTTTTCTAATTTTTTTGGACTTTTGGAGTTTGAGAGTTTCAAGATAACTTTTTACAGCTACCTGACACACCCAAGACTTGAAAAGGACTCTAAGTGCTAATCATCTAGTGAAAAGAGTGAAAGACTCACTAAATGGCTGTTAAAATGGACTTCGGGTTTCTATGATCCTAGGTGACCTTGCCTAGAGGTTTACCTTTTCGAATAGTTGCTTTCTCCCTACTTTTATTTATGGGGTCAACACAAGGGTGAACCCAGTGTATATCTCCCCACTTCTTCCCTAAGTGTTTTGGGAATTATTGTGCATTTTTGTCAGCTGGGCTCTAGACAACCGACCAATAGGCTGTTACCCAAGGCAACTTGCCAGCCATACTCGTACAGTGAACTGTGATTTTATTTATTTTTTTTTCTCCTTTTTTAATTTTTTTTTCCTTTTGCTTTTTTTTTTTAAGTAGGTGGCTTCCCTTATCTAAGGTTTACCTAAAGGCAGTACAAAAAAAATGGCCTTGTGGCTAGGCTCTGGACAACCGACCGATGATTTGTTACCACTGACAACTTGCTAGCCATACCACCCTAAATGGTTCATTAGCTACCCAATTTTCGAATAAACCGCCGAAAAGTGAGTCAGTGCAAAAAGTGTGTAGATGCCTAGACTTAAAGTCCCCTCAAATCAGAGGGAGTGTTGATAAGTCGCATATTTATCATCCCAAATTATTTACAGAATTAAAATAAGATTGACTTGGTGAGGACTTGAGACAAGTCCACATTCGAGTGGACACCTGGGCTAATTAAGTTTGAAGACCTGAAGAGTCTAAGTATTCAGGTCCTATCGTATCATTTCCTAGAGTTAATAACTTCCAAATGGCTTAGTTCTCTTCTCCTAATTCTTCTTTATTTTTTATCTTTTTGTATTTTTAATTTTTTTTGAAGAAAATAAAAGAAATTCTACAGAGCTAACGAAATAATTTCAGGATTAAGTATCCACCCCCCCATGCCTAAATGTTTCAATGTCCTCATTGTAAAAATAAAGACATGAAAAGGGTAGAGTAAACAGAATATCACGTAAATTTCGTGACAACCCGGTTAGCTCCGCAGAGAGAAGAGAGTATACACACGCGCTAAGTTTAATGACTTCAACTAGGAATAATATACATACAAAGAAGAAACTATGAATTCATAAGTGCAGGTCAGAATCAAAATAAAAATATTGATCACAGGACCTGCGAATAAAAGATGTCCACAGATGTGGACCAAGTTGTGGTGTAGACCCATGCCCCAAGGTCGAGTGGTTCTAACGTTCTAGATGAAAATCACCCAGAACTGAAGATTGTTGTATTTACGAGGATGAGCCTACGATTTTGTGGTGTGCAACCCAAGACCAAAGTGTTGGACAACAGGTAAAGATGGTTCAATAGATTCGAATGTCCTCTTAAAGTTCAACTCAGAAAGATAATAAGCTATTTCGAGCTTGGGTTGCAGGTGAAAGATATCGTAAGGGTCCTGGTAAAAAGTAGGTGGTTTCAAGTCAATAGGTATCCTTAGATCCAAAATCAAAGTTCCCCCAGACTTAGCCTCCCAAATTTTCATTTCAACAATTCTATCCTCCAACATCAACTGCTCAGGCTTCGGGATCTCTAGCATACCATTCACCCCATAAGATTTACCCAAGTCCAGAAATCGTGGCTGACTCATAATTGACTTGGGTACAATGATTTCCAAATCAAAATCAATTCCTTTGGGGTATGGTTGAGGAGTGGGGCTATTGATTGAATCTTGTAGGAAATGAGGATTCGAATCCGCCAGGTTAGCCCCAACTGAATCCAAATCTTCAATGAACGGGCTATCAAATGGTTCATCAGATTCCTTAAGCCCGTTTGCCTCACTAAAATCATCTTCCTTATGCTTAAGTGAGACTTCACTAAGAGATTCTTCACCCTCAGAGTCAAAGAATTTATGAACCTCATTTATATATGTCTCAAAATCAATTGTCATTTCCTGGTTCAAAGAGACATATTTTTCCTTGCTCCCTGGCACGGGGATCTTGGGTGAATCAATCGGTTCATCCTCAATGGGTTGCTTTAGCCTAGTCATCTCCAATCTCAGAATATGTATCCCCCCTGACAGGTGCCTGAGCGGGTTCAAACATGGGCTCTCCTGAAGGGGGTTCATCTTGAGAATCATCCCAAGATTTGACTACGGAAACCACAAATTTCATCCTCAACCTCGACAATTTCCCAAGAAGAAACTCACCCAGGTCCTTATCCCTAACACTTTGGAGTAAATCCAATAGAGAACTATTAAGTTCATCAATCATTTTGATCATAGGCTCCAGTGCTTCAATGCATGGTGTTGGCTGAGCTTCTAAAGATTGTATAGTGTTCCTCAAATTAGCCAACACCCTATCCTAGATTTGGTTCACCTGAACCAACTGGTTTGGTTCAGGTTTGGGTGGGTTTGGGTTAAATTTAGGGGAGTCAAGATATCGAGGTTCTCAGGTTCCTCCCTTATAGTAGGTCATCTCGGATTGTTCAAAGAATGGTGGTGACCTATATTCAACATAATTCTGGGGAGGGTAAGTGTTATAATCAGCATATCCTTCCAGATTGTAGATTGGGTTGGTTTGATCATCAAAGGATCGAGATCTATAATCATTGTTTCTTTGGGAAGGATAGTAATCATAGTCTTGTTGTCCAGGGTTAGGCCCTGGATGCTGAGGTCCGGATTCATATCCCTAATCAAAGTTATCCTGGCAAGTGGATGCGTAATTACATGTCAAGTCGGGATAGTTATCATCTTGGGGATAAGTGGTAGTAGGAGGGTAGGATGTTAAATTAGTGTAGGACGTGGAAGGATACATGGTAGAATAGGAGGGAAAACAGAAGAGAGAAAGGTCCCCTGCAGTACAATCAACCAAACCTATCCTTTTGTGGGTAGCCATAAAGACCTATAGACTCCTAGGACTTATTTTGAGATTATAAATGATTTAGTCTACATTTATCTAGTCAATCCAACCAGTTAGAAGGAGGGACTAGTGAGAAGGTTCTTCCTTTGGCTTGCGCCTAAGATTTCTAGTGTACCCTCAGCCACGGTCGTTTAATGCTACTGCCCTAGCTAGACATCAGATGGACCAGCAGAAGCTGATTAATTGCAAAAAATCTCAGTCTAAACCTCGAAGAGTGAATCAATCCTTAAGGCCAACGTCTACTCAGTTTTAATTAGACTTGGGATGATTGTGCTCTTGGAATGTGATGGGCCCTTAAGATGGGTTGTGCCTTTAATGATCAGTTAAAATGTGTGTGCGTGCACAACCAGGGTTTTCAAACAAGGTTATTTGACGATGTGTCTTTTAGGGTTCAACCTTGTTTAGTAGCTTTTAGGGTTTAATCTTAGATATATTTAATCATGTTTAGGAGAACACTCCAAGTTTTGGAAGCACGGGTGTAGATATATTCCTTTAGAAATCAAAAATAATATGTTGAGTGGCTAGTTCAGCCCTAAGAATCAACCTTAAGTCACAAGCTACTTGATGGATCACTTTTATTTTGAGTGGTGCGACCCAAATAGTTCAAGCAAATGGCCTATTGCACCACTTAGTTAAGGCACATAGAAATGTTTGACCTATTCAAATTTCTACTCACTTATTTGTGTGTTGAGTTAAGTGTACTGGGTCCACAGGTCAGATCCCGGTTAAGTGGTAGAACCGATGTGATTGTGCACCTTAAGGTGAGAAGTTGTAGGTGTTAAGTGCGTTGCTTTCAGAAAATCTCAAAAGAAAAGAGTATTTTCTTTTTTTATATATGCAAGGGTGAGATGAGTGGAGGTGGCAAACAAACAACCAAATCTATCTTAGGGTTTATAAAAAGAACCTAAGTTGATTTGGGTTTGAGTTATTAGTGTGGTGAAATGAACTAGTTGGTGGGAGTGGTGGGGATAAACTTACAAAACCTTCATCTGCACTTTTCTCTTATCTAACCACTTTGGCCCGCCTCGGAGGAGTACTTGCAATCACAATAAGATCAAATAAAAAGTGAGATAAAACTTAGGTAAGGTGAAAAACATGGAAAAAGAACCAAAGAGTGTTGCCTCCCTGGCACCGGCGCTAAAATGATGGAGGTGCGCTTCGCGAATTAAAATTGAGGTTTGGAGGACTCGTCATCTAGCTTACAAAACGTGTCTATCAGATAAAATTTATAACCAAAACTCGAAAAGTGAGTCCCGAGTCGAACACGGGGAGGCGAACGTTTGGTTTCTTAAAAATCCGCACTTTGCTTTTATTTATTTTTGATCATTTTTGTCTTTTCTAATTTTTTTTAGTTTTTAGCAAGCAAGAGATCAGGTCAATGACTTCTAGGTAATGTACATGAAACAATATAAGAGAGAGATAAAGAAAGAGAAATAATCATCTATTTATAAACGAAGGTTTGTTACACTACAAAAGCGGAAAATCTACACTACGAAAGCGTAAAATGATAGAATGAGGTGAGAGAAATCCCCCTTGACGGTTGCTTAGAGGATGACTCACTTTGACGTCACCTGGAGGAAGGTGGTAAGAAGAAGGATGAACGGAGATAGAGCTGGAAGACGGAGGGCGGGGCAGGATGGCGTCGCGGCGTGGATCTTCTTCCCAAAGGGTGATGAGAGGATGGCCACGGGATGCTGCACGAATGGGGATTAGTGATAGGAAAACTATTTTCTTTTTCTACTCTAGAGGAGCATCCCAGTCTTGGGACAAGCTCTCACAAGTGCCTTGGAAGTGGTGAGAGGAAGAAAGGAAGAGATGGTTTGAAATGGTGGTGGGTAGGTCCTTTTATAATGGAGGAAGAACAAATTTGCATCTGGGGTCAGTAAACGTCGCTATAGATCGTTGCAATTGTCGCTCAAGATCCGCCCTTCAATTCCTCTTGCTGGAGCGCACGGGCCATTAGTGACAGCTGCAAGTGTCAATAAAAGCCCGTGTAGCTGAAGATCCACCCTCGCTCCTCATGCCCTACTGGCTCGTGCATCGCGCGCTTCTTGTCGTGCGCACATGCTAGCATGCGTTGGCTGCTGCTGCACTATAGCTTTGTTACACTCCCACGAGTGTGCGTATGTGCCTTGCTACTGTGTCGCACCTCAAGCATCCAGTTGAGGGGGCAATGGGTTTTGAACCCACACCTTCTCTTTGAGAGGAGCCTTCACAACCAATGCACTATGGGCAAGAGATGTTGTCAAGATGTTTTAAGGGTGCACAGTGGAGATGAATCCTTAGCCGTTGGATCAAGATACAACGGTTGAGAATGGGTGATGCCTTGATGAAGAGTGGATGCTAGCTGGTGTTGGGCTGCCTAGATGGCACCACGTGGCACCATCTGGGTCGTCCAACTTCTTTCTATTGCAGAGGGTGCCACGATGCTCAGATCAAGATGATTCCCTCGCTGCCAGATTGTGATCGTCGCTCTGGATTCATCCGTATGGTTGGATTTTCCATCCGAAACCCGTATGGATGTTGCATTGCCCCCTGGTTGTTGATCTTCCTTGGACTTCTTGTGATGCTACAGGACTCCGATCTAGATGATTTCAGAGGCGTCAGACTCCGATCGTCGTCCTGATCAGATCGTACAGTCTGATCGTCCATCAGAGTCTCTGAAATAAATCTTCTTCTCTCCTGACCATAAAAAGGACCTAATTGACCTAAAATATATACAACTACTCTAAATGCAAAATGATGCATGCTATGCAATATTTATAACATGAAATGCAAATCTAAGCCTAGGAACATGCATGAATAGGCATTTTATCTTCAGTAATTGTGTCTACATCAGTGCCACTCACCTAGAAAAAAGATTTGGAGTTTATACTTTTACTAAGAAAAATGAGAAGAAAAAAAAAAAAAAAATATATATATATATATATATACACCCTACCTACAATAATGCATCTCGGTACAAATGGGTGCTTATGCTTATATCCATCAAAAAAAGCATCTCGCTACAAATGGATGTTACTCGTCTCCTTCCAATAAATAAAACCTCAATACAAATGGGTGTTTTGATCTATATAAAAAGGATTAGAAAAATATGGAGATAAAAACTAGGAATAAGAGACCTAGCTATCTAGCCGAGGAAATATACACCTTAAGTGTTGACCTCAGGATAAGAATGGGTGAGGAGAAAGCAACCAAGTCTAAGTAAGGCCAATCTAAAGGAATGATTTGGGATGACCTGGATTAAGATTTTGATGCCTTGAGGTTTGGATTTTTGCAACTTCGGATGCCAGTAGGATGAATCTACTTCACTTGCACGAACACTTTAATGTCATAGCTACTAAACATGTAGTGGGTAGTGAAGCCTAAGAAATCTAACTTTGAAAAGTAACAATTGATGCTTAAAGGAGACAGATTGACAAAGCCCTGTGTCTAGATGTCTATCCTTGATGTTGTGGGCTGGTTAGATTAAGGGTCCTACTCACTTTCTGAGTTTGGTTAATAAAGGGTGTCTAGTTAATTTAAAAAAACTTGACTTGATTTAAATCAGAATACACAAGTTTAAGGACTAATATGTGTCTGCTGAATTTTAGAGTTAGAATTTGATTTCCAGTCTTTGAGTCTTGTTACATTCTCGATCTTTGCCACTCTAATTTTCGAAGTTTTTCTCAGTGATATACAAATTACATAAGGGTATTAGAAGATCTGACTCAGAACAAAATTTTTGTTAAGAGTGTTTTTCACAACTATCTATTGTGAGAATACTCTTGAGTTTTGAGTCCTTTCTATGTGGATTCCCAGTCAATGCTCTGAAAAGAAATCATTCATAAATATTTATGCTATCTATATCTATAAAAATATAAAAAGAAAAAAGATCTTAAAATCTTCAGACCTAATTTTTGAAATTCATAACCACACTTTATAAACCTTGGTATGTTTAATTCATCATATTCACTAGTTAGTTTACTCGGGACTAGCAAAACTTAGGCATGAAGGTATGCTGAGGGACTCATCATGTCTCCTAATTCACCTAAATAAGCTAGTTTATTGAGTTAATTAATTGGAAATATCATTAAAACAAAGTTAATTTATAAATAAGTCAATAAGTAATGACCTTAATTATATGTTAAAATACCTTAATTATTGTATAGTAAGCTTTCCTATATATTTAATTAATAAAAGGACTTAAATGTAAGCATTTAGCCATTTATAATTAAGTTAAATAAAGCTTATATGCATGACATAATATAAGTTAATAATATTAACCCTAATATTAATCTTAATATTAAATAATGCATAAAGTGGAAAAAATGTAATCTCAAGTGATAAATATATTATTTAACAAATATTTAACTTATAATAAAAGTTGGAAAAGAAATAAATTAATTTACATATTTAAAATAATGATTTACATTTTAGTCCCTCAAATTCACTACAACTAAGTCCTTTCCATTTCTATTCAGCCCATCATAATTTCCAATCCATTCCTCTGTACACCTTCTTCTCTTCTTCTCTTTCAACGGTCAGCAATTACTAGTGAACTCCCTCTCCAATCATCGGAGATCCGACCGGTACCTACTCTTTCCTTCACCGGCAAGAAATCTCCTAACAACCCATGTCCATCTGACAGCATGGGTTGTCCGTTAATCGAATATTCCAACGTGGACAACCTCATCGTCATCAGAGACGACGATGGAGGTTCTGATGAACCTAGACAACAATTCAACCTGATGCATCCTCCTTCACCTCTGGCACCTATAAATGCCCCCCATGACCTCCTATTTCACCTGATCAATTCCCTTCCTTCTTCCCCCACCATAATTGGTCAGTAGGTTTTCATTACAACTCCAGCAAGTCTTCTCACCCTATTCTCAAGCTTTCTCTAGTAGAGAAGCTGCCTCTCTCAACTCCTCTTCGTCTCCTACGCCTTACCGACGGTGAAAGAGTGCCCCAGCTCTCTCTATCACTATATTCGATCATTGTTGGTCTTCTCACACCTCAACTATTTCGCTCTTGGCTCCAGTGTGCCAAAATCAGAGCTCCTTCTCACCATTTCGTCTAGGTAACAATAGATAGCTTAGTCTAGTTCATTAGGGTAATTCTAGGTAGTTAATTAGGTAGTTTAGCTTAGTTTAGACATCCTTTTTCTCACCTCCTTCTCCAACTCCAACAAGGCCAATCCGACCTTGTTTATTCTTCAATCCATCAATTCCACCACTTCATCTTCTCTAACACCGCACGACCATCCTACACCTTCTCCCTTACCTGATTACCTACTACACACCAAATGCCCAATTTCACTTAACCACTAGACGTCCACTATCTATGGTGAACATTAAAGGAGTTTCTCCACCTAATTTGACTATCTTAAGACCATTACCTCTCTTTATTTAATATTTCACCCCAAAGTATTGAATGCTTCATCCACCTTTGAGATCAGACAAACATGAGATTTATTTCAAATCAACTTGAGTTTGTTGTATTCATTTAAGCTTCCAGTGATCCAATTGATGTATTTTTAAGCTTCACCAGATTCCTAGGAAGCTTTTGAGCTATTTTTCGTGTTGTTTTAGTGAGTTTCATGTTCTGAAAATCATTTTCATTGATCATCAGAGCTTCGATGAGGTTCAACAATAGCAAATCCAAGCTCTAGTGTTTAAAATAGTTCTCAATGATTTGAAATCATCTAAGAAGCTTCTAAGGAGTAATTTCGATCACTTTAATCTGAATTTCACTTATTATCTCTCTTTGATCATCTCCTTCTTCCTTATCTCCGACAGAATTTGTGTTGAGCATTTCTAACATTCTCCAAGCTTAGGATTAGGTTCTTTAGCTTCAACGTGGTCTAGTAAGTCTGAAACAACCTTCAGATAGGTTCTTAGACCTCTGATTTATTCTATCAACAATCCACTTTTGGATCTCAGGCAGTAGACCTGGAAACAAGTGTTAGATAGATCAATTTACCATGTTTTTTATTCTATTGAGTTCCTTAGATCATTTGGGGTCGATCTGATCCTTTAGTTCAATCTAAATCATTTTGGAGCTAAAAGTCAACTCTTTAGTTGATTTAGTCAACTTGGTGTCACAATTGGAGTTTAGAGTTACGAAGCTCAAACTTAAGAGATGCAGCTTGTTCCACAGGTTGTTAGGATTCTATTGGAGTCAATTTTATGAGGATTTAAGGTCGTTTGGAATTTAATAACATATTTATGTTTGTTAAGTTCTAAGAGTAGTAGGTGAGCTCCTTTGAGTTCTAGATTAGATTCAAAGGCTTCCATAGCTAGAATAGAAGCATTTTAATCTTCTATAGATGTTGGAAATCTATATGGAAGCTTAGAATTAGGTTTTGTTTCGATATGAACCTAAGATTCCTTCCACTATTGTGTTTTGCCTACAATATCGAACTCCAGGAAGTCCTTAGTAGTTGAAGCATCCCTTTATGCTTCACAACTACATTGAAGATTTGTGCACAATGAGAAATTCATTAGGTACATGTGAGAAAGAGAATTTAAGGTTTAGAGGCTTAGACAACAGGTATAGAAATTCTACGGCAATTATACAACCTTGGCACAGAAGCTGTCCAAATGATCTATGATGACTGAAATAGGTAATTGATGATCTAAGAGGAAGATCTAAGCCTTGTTTAATTTATTGAAGCTACATGGAAGCTCAATTGAAAGAATTGGACCTAAATTGAAAAGAATTGAAGTTGCAACTGAAGTCTGCTTGATGCAGACACATCTATTTCACATAAAATGTTTGTTTATGCATGTTCCTAGGCCTATAATTGCATCTAGCATTATAAATGTCGCATAGCATGCATCATCATGCATTTAGATTAAATTCTATAAAATATGTATTGATTAGCTTATTTTGTAGTTAGGGGAGAAAGCGATTCATTTCTGGGCCTCGAATTGAAGATTCTACTATACGGATCAGATCAGGATGACGATCGAAGTCCAATGCCTCCAAAATTGCCTTGATCAGACTTCGATAGCATCACATGTAGTCTAAGGAAGGTTAAAGGCCAAGGGGAAAGGTGGTGGAAATTTGGACCTCAAATGACAAATCCAACTGCATGGATGGGTTTGGATCGACGATCGCAACCCAACGGTGCAAAAATTGATTCAATCTGACATTCGTAGCACCACGCACAAGCTAAAGATGGATGACCATGATGGTGCTACGTGGCACTATCATAGCCGCCCAAAGCTACACAAGAACCCTCGCCTAATCTCTGAAGCATGTGTGGGAAGCATTCTAGGCAGTTGGATGAAGATCCAACGATCGAGATACGCCACATTGTCCCTCCCAACGTGGAACACCCTCTGAAGGCTAAGGTCCACATGATCTCGGTTGTTGGATCTGCATCCAATGGCTAAGAGCGTGCGAGCCTTAATTCAAAACTGTGACACACTCGACGACATTACGCAGCGGTCAAGTGACTTAAACGCAACGGCTAGTGCGCAAACGATGCACGAGGAGCAGATTAAATCTATTAAAGTTGTTGCGGATGAAATTCAACCGCTGGATCTCCATCGGGTGGTCCTAGAGCTTCCACATAGCATACGGAGAAGAGCACGATGTGCTTACGCACGTGATCACGCGAGATCACATGCACGATTTGACGTGCGGGAGTGGTCAAGATGTCTTAGCGCATTCACAATCATTTGATCTAGATCTGGGGCATGACCTAAACATTTAGGCACGCGATAATTAGAGCCATGCGATCTCCATCTGATGGCCCACAATCAATGCGCGCCAACGACCACACTAGTAGTGCTTGCAAGCATCACTAAAGGCCATGAAATTACCCTTTTGCTCCTATTTCTTCAACTATAGATAGCCTACCTCTCCTACACATTTCTTCGTCCCTTCCTATGTTTCTCTCACCCTTTCCAAAGCTCTAAAGAGATAGTCCCATGCTCGAGATGCTCCACTAGAGTTTATAAAAATAATTTTTCCCGTCCTCTCACTGCCATTTGTGGGCACTCATGGCTATCCTCTCACCTCATTTAGGAAGTGGATCCCACTACGACGCCACCCTGCTTTGTCCTCCTTCCTCCAACTTCATCCTCCCTCATCTAGCATCTCACCAGCATCTTCCAGGTGCTCTGTCAATGTGGCTCATCCTCCAAGCGACCGTCGAGGTGGATTTCTTCTCTCTATTCTTTTTACTACTTTCTCTAGTGTAGATTTAATTTCTATAATGAACATTATTCTTCTTAGATAAAGTTGCCATATTCTCTCTCTTACTGTCTTTGTATTATTCTCTCTTTCTTCTATTATTTATTCTTTGAGTAAAGTTGTTCGCATAGATTGATTTCAATCGGCTATTATACTTTGTGACAACAATTTCGAAACAAGATCTCTAATCAAACGTTTGCCTCCCCGTGTTCAACTCGGGACTCACTTTGAGTTTTAGTACATTTATTTGATTAGAGGATGTTTCTTAGAAGCAATGATAGGTATTTCAAACATAATTTTTCTTGCCAAAAATTCTCCTATCATTTTGGCATCGTTGTTGGGGAGGCAACACATTGATTTCCTTCATTTTTCGCCTTACTTATCTTTTATCTCACTTGTTTCCATTCTTATTGTGATTACAAGTACTCTCTCGAGGCGAGCAAAAGCAGTAGATTGGAGCAAAGTGTAGTTGAAGGGTTTGTAAGTGTACCCCACTACCCCTCCACTAGATTTCATTTCACCACATTAATAAGGCTCGAATCTTCTTAGGTGTTCATATAAAACCTAGGATACATTTGTTTGCCTTGTTTGTCACTTCCACCCACTTGACCCCCGCATATAGATAAAAAAAATTCTAATATGATTGTGGGACGTAATTAGAAAAATACACACTATATACACCTACACACTAAGGCACAACCCTGATTCTACCACTTAACCAAAACCTAATCCATGGATCTGGTACACCTTCACTCAACTCACATAAATGAGTAGAAATCCGAATAGGCTAAGCATTTTTTGTGTGCCTTAGTTAAGTACTGCAAATGGACAATTGATTGATTTATTTTGGCTGCACCACTTTAGATAATTGAGTCATCAAGTAGTTGCCCCTTAGGATTCAATTGTTAGGACTGAACCAGACACTTTACATTATTTTTTATTTGTTAAGGAATAGATCTTGACCTGTACTTTCAAAATTTGGTGTGCCTCACAAAATTCTATTTGAATATACCTAACGATTGAAGCCAAAAAGTCACTAAACAAGGTTAAGCCTTAAAAGATAAATCATCAAATAACCTTGTTTGAAAACCCTGGTTGTGCATGCACGGGATTTTTAAATTGATCATTAAGGGCACAACCCATCTAAAGGGCCCATCACATTCCAGAGCACATTCATTCCAAAGCCTAATTAAAATCGAGTAGACATTGTCCTTAAGGATTGACTCGCTCCTCAAGGCCTAGATCAAGATTATTTTCGATTAATCTGCTTCTACCGGTCCATCTAATGTCTAGCTAGGGTAGTAGTGATAAACGACCATGGTTAGGGGGCATTAAAGGAACCCAAGGCGCAAGCCAAAGGAAGAACCTTCCCCCTAATCCCTCCCACTAACCAGTTGGATTGACAGAATAGAAGAAGATCAAATCGTTTCTAATCTTAGGATGAGTTATGAGAGTTTGTAGATCTTTAGGCTACCCACCTAAGGATAGGTTTGAATTGCTTATACTACAGGGCTCCTTTCCTTTCTTTATTTTTCCCTCCCTCTTCACTATGTATCCTTCCAACTCTTACTCGCACTTCCACTCCTGCCCTCCTACCACCATTGGTCGTGCGTGTTTCGCATGTTGGAAATGGAGGTTACAAGTAACCCATCGTCGTAGTTGCAAAACACGTCGATCAGATAAAATTTATACCAAAACTCCAAGGGAGTCCCGGGTCGAACACAGGGAGGCAACGTTTACTTTACTTGAAAACCGTGCTTCGATTCGTTTCTTTTCTGGTATTTTGGGGTTTTGTTATTTTTTTTGTATTTTTGAAATAAAAGAAAATAAGCAAATGTATCACAAGATAGAGATGTGGAACAAATATGATATATATTACTTCCAATGTCATTTACAAGAAACTATGAAAGCATATAAAGAGAGGGAGGTGAGAGGAAATCTCCCGAATCGACTGTTCAACAAGACAACGGCACCTAGCGGAAGCTCAGACGAAGGAGGTGAGGAGCAGGACGACGGAGGTAAGATGCTGTAGGACGTCGGGTTGAGGAAAGCTTCAACGTAGCTCCGGAATGGAGGTGAGAAGACGAAGTTGATCTGCTATCGAAATGGAGGTGGGAGGACAACTCCAAGGTGACCTATGAAAAGAGATGGGAAGTTGGAGGAGTATTTGGTGGGGTAGAGGTTCGCTACACTAATAGGCACCTTGGGAGCTTGAGAACAAGCTCTAATGGAGCGTTGGTAGGCTTGCTAGAGCTTGGGAGTAGATGGGAGTAGAGTAGGTAGAGATGGCTTGGAAGGGAGGGGGTGTAGGTCCTTTTATAGTGGAGGAGAAGAGGCAAAAATGGGTATGGGACCATTAGTGACATCCAAACCGTCGCTAAAAACGTCACTGTAGGTAGCTCACGCCCGCTGGTGCCCACAGCTGGCTTTGCTGGCATGCGATGAATTACCGACCGCTGTAAGCATCACTGTAAGTCCAGCACATGCGTCGCTGTAGTCCACCTCACGCTGCGCTGGCGTCGTGCTCTTACCTTGCCA
Source organism: Thalassia testudinum (assembly GCA_037157565.1). Classification (NCBI taxonomy): domain Eukaryota; kingdom Viridiplantae; phylum Streptophyta; class Magnoliopsida; order Alismatales; family Hydrocharitaceae; genus Thalassia; species Thalassia testudinum. The sequence continues at coordinate 62,803,764 of JAZHRO010000025.1, read as the reverse complement.
CTCACATGCGTACGCCCACGCAGTGGCATTGCGCTACGTGCATGAGCCCGCCCACGCACTGGCGCTACACGGCATGCATGCGCGCCTGCGTGCCCACACGTGCACCTGCGCTGTTGACCGCATGCTATGCTGCGTGCATGTGCTGGCGGCCTGGGCTGCTCCACGTGGTGCAGTCTGGGCCATCCATCTTCTTCTTGTTGTAGGGGCTGCTATAGAGGTTGGATTAAGTTGATTTTCACATCGTTAGGCTGTGATCATCGATCTAAATCCATTCGCGTGGTCGGAATTATCATTTGAAACTCCAAATTATGTCTCCAAGTCCCTTGGCTGTTGATCTTCCTCAGACTGCATATGGTGCTACAGGACTCCGATCGAGGCTATTTCAGAGGCGTTGGACTTTGATCGTCGTCTTGATCAGATCCGTACGGTCAGATCGTCAATCCGAGGCTCCAAAATAAATATGCTTCTCTCCTAACCACAAAAAAGATGCAATTAACCTAAATTATATAGAACTACTCTAAATGCAGAATGAAGCATGCTATGCAATATTTATAACATGAAATGCAAATCTAAGCCTAGGAACATGCATGAATAGGCATTTTACCCTCAACAAATGTGTTTACATCAACCATCTATTCCCAAGATTATTATTATCCCAACTTGACCTATGATCATCCTTCCACTAGTTGGGATAAATCTGATTGGGGATATGATTTCGGACCTCAATGTCCAAGGTCTAACCCCGGACAACAGGACTTTGACTACTATCCTTCTCACCTCTACACTGATTATAGATCCTCGCCTTCTTATGAACCACTCAATATGATCTGCAATCAAGAACGATATGATGATTACAACACATACCCTCCCTAAGATTACACTGTATATAGGTCACCACCCCTCTATGAACAACCTGATTTGGCCTACTATCAAGCAGGACTGCAAGAACCTCAATTCCTTGACTCCCTTAAACTGAACCCAAAAGCACCCGACCCTAAGCCGAACCATTCGATTTAGGTGAACCAAGTCTACGATAGGGTATCGACTAACTTGAGGAACACCATATGATCTTTAGAAACCTAGCCAACACCCCGCACTAAAGAATTGGAGCCCCTGATTCAAATGATTGATGATCTGAATAGTTCGCTATTGGACTGGCTCCAACATATTGAGGATAAGGGCCCATGTGAGTTTTTACTTGGGAAATTATCAAGATGGAGGATAAAATTCATGGTTGGCTTAGTCCAATATTGGGATGATTGCCAGGACGAACCCCCCTCAGGAGAGCCAATTTCAAAACCTGCTCAGGCACCTGTAGGGGGGACCCATTTCATGAGACCTGGATTGACCAGGTTGGCCTAAAGCAACCAATTGAGGCTGATATGATTTCTTCACCCAAGATCCTAGCACCAGGGTATGAGGAAATATATGTCTCCACAAACCAAGGAATAATGGATGATTTTGAGACATATATAAATGAGGATCAAGATTTCTTTAATAGTGATGGTGAAGAATCTTTACATGCTGTCTCACTTCAGGTTAAGGTGAATTATTTTAGTGAGACAAATGGGCCTGAGGAATTTGACAAATTATTTGATGGCCCGGTCATTATGGAATTTGATTCTATTAGGGTTAACATGGAGGATTCAAAGCCTGATTTAATGAGCAACCCCATTCCTCAACCATACCCTGAAGAATATAATGATTTTATTGTTGAAATCATTGTACCTAAGTTAATTTTGATTCAGCCATAATTTTTGGACTTGGATAACTTTGATAGGGTGTGTAACGATCTGGAGGTTTCGGAAACCCTGATTTTGGAGGGTAGAAATTTGGAAATGAAAATTTGGGAGGTTAATTCTAAGGGAAATACAATTTGGATCTAAGGGTTCCTATTGACTTGAAACTACCAACCTTTTACCAGAACCCTTATGATATTTCTGACTTTGAGGATATGCAACCCAAGTATAACATAATGGATTATTCTTTTAAGCTGAATGGTAGGTGGACAACCTCACCTATTAGTTCAAACCTACCTATTGTCCAGCACTTTAGACTTGGGTTTCACGAGCACAAACTGCAAGCTTGAACCTACAAGGACAATGATCTCTAGTTTTGGGTGAATTTCATCTAGAGCCTTAGAACCACTTGTCCTCATCTGTGGACATCTTCTTCTAGCGGGTTTAAAGGTCAAGCTTTCTATTCTGATCTTGACCTACACTTGTGAATTCTTAATTTCTTCTTTGTTTGTATATTGTGCCTAGATGAGGGCACTAAACTTTACACTTGTGTATATTCTATTTTCTTCCTGGAGTTGACTGATTAATCATGGAATTCAAGTTCTTTCTTCTCTACTCCACTCTATTTCATGTCTTTTTAATACAATGGGGGCATTACATTAGATAAGCATGGGGGAGTGGATATATTCATCTTTAAATTATTTTTTTAGCTCTGTAGATTCTTTTTATTTTCTCTTTATTTATGAAAAAAAAGAGAAAAATTTTAGAATTAGAAAAAGAAAACTTAGGCATTAGGAATTTTCAACTTTAGGAAATAATATAATAAGACTTGAACACTTAGACTCTTTAGGTTTTCGGGCTTAATCAACGTAGGTGTCCACTAAAATATGGAGTTGCTTCTTGAATCCTTGCCATCTTTAATTCATTTCTAATTAGTTAATAAGTTGGGGTGATAAGTACACGATTTATCAACCCATCCTTTGATTTAAGGGCACTTATAGTCTAAGCATCTGCACACTATCTGCATTGACTCACCTTTCAATGATTTTAACATAAATCAGGCACCTAATTAACTTTCTATGGTGGTATGGCTAGCAAGTTGTCGTGGGTTTGACACCCCATTGGTTGGTTATCCAAAGCCCATCCACATGACCATTCTCTTTGATTGTTGCCTCTAGGTAAATCATAGATCAGGGTAGCCACCTGCCTTAAAAAATAAAAGAAAGAAAAAAGAGAAATAGAAACGAATAAAAAAATAAATAAGCCACACTTCACCGCATGGGTATCACTGGTAAGTTGTCGTGGGTAACCTCCCATTGCTGGTTGTCTAGAAGCCAGCCCAGAAAAATAAACAAATAATTCCTAACACTTAGGAAGAAGCGGGGAAGTAGAATAAACCAGGAAGATATACACTAGGTTCACCTTTATGTTTACCCCATAAAAATAAAGTAGGGAGAAAGCATTGGTGAAGCATATTTTCTCGAGGAAAAGTTAGGGTTTTGGAGAACCCGTCGTCGTAGTCGCAAAATCCGCTAACAAAATAAAATTTACCGAAACTCAAAGGGAATCCTGGGTCGAACACAGGGAGGTGACATATCATTTCTTTGAAAATCGCATTTTTCTTCGTTTCTTTTTGGTATTTTTAGGGCTGTGTGATTTTTTTTTGTAGTCGCAAAAATTGCTACTAGATAAAATTTATATCGAAACTTGAAGTGAGTCCCAAGTCGAACATAGGGAGGTGAACGTTTGGTTTGTGTAATCTACACTTCGACTTTATTTGTTTTTGGTTGTTTTTATCTTTTGAGATTTTTTCGATATTTTATAAGATAGAATATCAGGTGAATTGTTATCTATTCTACTCTACACTAACAAAATAAGAGAGAGAGAAAGAGTGAGAGGGAGAGAAACAAATATTATAGGAGTATTTCAAACTATTTATTACAACTAATTGAGGGAAATGAAATTACACTACAAAAGCGATAGAAAGAATATGATGAGGAAATCCCCCTTGACGGTCGCTTGGAGGATGACTCACTTTGATGGTGCCTGGATGAAGGTGGTGGGAAGCTGGATGATAGAGCCGGAGGACGAAGGGTGAGACAGAACGGTATTGCGACAAGGATCTACCTCCTGAAGGAGGTGAGAGGACGACCACGGGATGCTCCACGAATGGGGGTGAGAGGGAAGAATAATATTTGGTTTTCTATGCTAAAGGGGCATCCTGGTCTGGGACAAGCTCTCTCTAGAGCCTTGGAGGTGGTGAGAAAGAGAAAGGAAGAGATGAAGAAGAATGGGAGGGGTAGGGGTCCTTTCATAGTGGAGGAGAAGAGGCATTTCATGCATGGGACATTTAATGACTTCATAAGCATCGCTGAAGCTCCACCTAAACGTCACTATAGCTTCTAGCTAATGCTCCCACTCACGCTCATAGCGCTCACAGCTGTTGTGCGTACCCTGCCGTTGGATCGATGATGAATGGCTCAGATTGTGTAAGGATCGTGCACTCACCTGATGGGTCATATTTGGCATTAAACCGGGTGTGCGATCGCATGTGCCTACACGGGCATATTCACGCTCATCCATTGCACCGCGCGGCTGCATCTCGGCTACTTGATCATGATCGAGTGGTCGAATTTGGGTGCACCTCGCTGCTGAGCTGGATTAAAGGCATTAGAGGAGTTGACCCCGTGCCACGGGTTTGAGAGGGTGTACGGGTGATCGTTGCACCAAGGGAGGTGGAGTGTCGAGAAGATGATGGAGTGCGAGTGTGATCTCGACCATTGGATCTCGATCCAACGGTTGCTATTTGGTGTGGTGCTCTCCTTCAATTCATGAGGCGCGACTGGGGATGGATCTCAACTATTGGATCCCAATCCAATGGCTAGGATTTCTCTTTGAAACAAGGCAAAGGCTGTGGCCAATATTAGGCAGCCTAGATGGTGCCATGTGGCACCATCTAGGTCGTCTGTCTCCTTTTCTTTGTATGTGGCACCGTAAACATCAAATTGATTCAATTTTCACACCGTTGGGCTGCAATCGTTGTTCCAGATCCATTTGTGTGGTTGGATTTGTCGTTTAAAGCTCTGAATTATGTCACCTAGTCCCTTGGCTGTTGATGTTCATTGGACTACACAGTGTGCAACAGGACTTCGATCAAGACGATTTTAGGGGCGTTGGACATCGATCGTCGTCCTAATCATATCCATATGGTTAGATTATCAATCAAAGGCCCCAAAATAGATCTCCTTCTCTCATGACCACAAAAGGATGCGAATTAACCTAAAATTATGCACACTATTCTAAATACAGAATGATGCATGCTATGCAATATTTATAATATGGAATGCATATCTAAGCTTAGGAACATGTGTAAATAGGCATTTTAGCTTAAATGGATGTGTCTACATCAGCTATCGATTGAAAAGATAAACCTTAGGAAGAATATTTTCAGTAACGGTCACCTAAGGTTATTAAAACCTGAAGTCCATTTTATTTGTCGCTTAGTGAGTCTATCACATTTTCACAATAAGATGCTTAGCTCTTAGAGTTCTTTTCGAGTCATGGGTGGGTTGGGTAGCTGTAGAAAGCTACCCCGAATCTCTAAACTCAAAAAATAAAAAAAAATTAAAAATGAATAAAGAGAAACAAAATATACTTGCTTTTAAATAAGGCGAGGGCTTGAGTAGTTTGCATTTTTCGAGGTACCTGGGCACTATTAAGTGGTTGTAGTTTAGGTCTTTAGTAGAAATTTCTTTTTATTAAGAAATAACTGTTGCCTAAGTAATTTGACCCTAATTCTATTTATACATAGCATGTTGTTTAATTTTGCTAGGGACTAGCAAATGATAGGCATGAGGGTGTGATGTAGACACATCTATTTCACATAAAATGCCTATTTATGCATGTTTCTAGGCTTATAATTACATCTAGCATTATAAATATCGCATAGTAAGCATCATCATGCATTTAGATTAAATTATGTAAAATATGTATTAATTAGCCTATTTTGTGGTTAAGGGAGAAGGTGATCCATTTCTATGCCTTAGATTGAAGATCCAACCATATAGATATGATCAAGATGTTGACCAGAGTTCAATGCCTCTGTAATCGCCTTGATCCAACTTTTGTAGCATCACATACAGTCCGAGGAAGGTTAAAGCTAAGAGACAATGTGGTGGAAATCCAAACCTTAGATGACAAATCCAATTGCACGAATGAGTTCAAATCAACGATTGTAGCCTAACGACATGAAAATCTATTCAATTCGATAACTGTAGCACCATGTACAAGCCAAAAAAGATGGACAGCCATGATGGTGCCACATGGTGCCATCATAGCCACCCAAAGTGGGATAAGAACCCTGAGCGTGATACAAACTTCATCCACATGTCCTTAGTCATTGGATGACGATCCACATGATGCCATCCTAACGGCTGTCCACTATGTCCTTAGACTCTGAAGGAGTTTCCATGTGCTTTGTAGGTCATTGGATCTTCATCCAACAGCCACGAACATGTCACATCACCGGTTCAACGCGCTTCACCAAAGGAGGCCTCATCTCAGCTGTTGGATCATCATCCAACAGCTGAAGACACGCTAGCACAAAAACATAAGCACGAAACAAACATGCACGTAGCATGTTGGTCGAGCGTACAACTGCGAGCAGCTAACGCCTGTCTGAGACACGAGGGGAGGCCAAATTGAGCTGATGGTAACACTACCATTCATCATAACTAACTGAAATTATTCAGATTCAAGTCTTAAATGCTACTAAATGATCGTCTGAGGATCTTAAATCCACGTTGAACTGATTTAAGAAGAAAATAGGAAAATGGGGTTAATTATGTTGCTTTATCATCACATCACAAATGCAGATTAATAAAGGGATTATTTGGGGGTAAATTGAAGGGTGAATGAACTTAAAAGACCACGAAGTTTGCTCAACATAACTGAATGAGGGTAATCATGCATTTTGAGGATGAAAATAATACTGAAACTCTAATTATCAGCATTACTTAAATTGAAATGGTTCTAGTAGATATAAATTCAATCTAAGCCTCCTAAAAATCATTGAAAAATATTTTAGTAGGTTTGGTACCTTTACTTTGACCATCTGAACCCATTTTGACCAAAAATAGAGATTCAGATGGGAATTTGCCTTGATTTGGGCTTCTGTGCAATTTCCCTAGTCAAATGTGGTCAAAACCCAAATCCAAGTTCACCATTAGATTTCTTAGATCGAAAGTAGGTTACTACCGAAACATAGGCCTAATCAGAGTCCATCTTAACCTAGTTTCCATTTAAGTCCCCAGATCTCTATTCTTTTCAATCAGACCCTAATCTTTGACTTTTTCTTACAAAGACACCCCAAATTTCTCATCCTCTTCATAGAAAGGTCCCCGCCACCTGAGTTTAATGAGTTTCCTAAATTAGAAGTCAAACCCATCCATGCCGACTTTGACTTAATAAGATCAGAACCAGATCCCCACCAAATCCCACCAAATTTAATGGGATTGTTCACACCTTAAGGAATGCAATAGACTGGACCATGAAGCTTAATATTGATCCTAGAGCTCCAGCAAGCCTAAGAAAATTTAGGATTTTGGGTTTCCAAATTCTCATGCAAATGTGCCAATTCTTCCAAATTAAGATCCTGATCTTCACTTATATAAGTTTTGCATTGCTTCCAAGTCAAATTCAGCCAGGTTTAGGCCAAAATCCACTCTTCTTAAGCTTTGGCTGCCTCATACCTCAGCTCCGATGACTCCACTTGACCTCCCTCCTTCGGTCATCCAGCAGCTAACTTGGACGACCCACCATCTTCCTCTCTCACTTTCGTTCCTCCTCGGCCAAAGCAAGAGCTCTCTCTACCTTCTTCCTCGCTGTACCCTCTCACCAAAGGACTTCATCTTCCTTGCGTCCAGCAAGCCTCGATAGCATGAGCACCTATCTCTTTCATCCCCATAAGCTCTCTATTCTCTCCCTCTCATTCTCTAGTATCTTTCAAAGCCAGTAGCTCTTAGATTCACCCATTACCTCCACTGATACACCACCGTCTTCTTCGCCTCCGACACAAGCTCTGTCAAGCTCGCATCGGCACCACAGTCCACTAAACATCATGCCACGACCACCAACACCTTCCTCTCATCCTAGAGATCAAAAGCCCCAAGGTTATTGGAGCTTTTGACCTTGGAACCCTCGGCCAGACACATGCATAGAAACCACCACTTACAAACACCGTCCGACCATCTACACTTCACAAAACACTAAATTAGCTCAATCACTGCATTCCTCGCCTCACTACGAGCTTTGTGAGCATTTTAATTGGGGTGTTTAGGCCGTGTTTTGTTCCATAGGGTTTGCTCCCGTCGACTGGTCACTCTACCATTGTCTGCCACTATTAGCTGTTCTTCACCCTCGCTTCCACCACTAGCTAACGTGGAACCATTTGGGGAAGCTTTCCAGGCCCTCAATTGATCAAGAAAGCTCCAGTAGTAGCAATGAATGAAGATCTATCTCTGGCAGTTGTGCAGAAAGGAAACACACTCCAGATAGTCCCACATCATTGGAAGATAAACAAGGTTTAGATACTTAACATTTTGTGTGAGAGGGATTACTGCCTTTGAAACACTGGAGTCAGGTCCCTACCTCACATGCCCCCACACACATGCCCTTACCCGCGCTCATGCCATATGGGTCTAGGTTAGTTTGAACCTGGTCTGAACTAGGTCAGATTTGGTCTATTCTATTCTGATTCTAAGGAAGAGAGGGGTTATTCTGAGAGATTTAGGGGTTTTGCTCTTGGGAAATGTGCCTAAGTACTTAGGCAAAATTGTGACGGTAGTTAGCTTGGGAACATTAAGCCATCTGAGGCTTAACTGAAGCGTCTGATCTGAGGATTTGTTGAGAATTTGGCTAAGAGTTTGAGGTATTTGTGAGGTGGTCTAGTCTTAAATTTAGAGTAGGCATTGAGCAACTAATTGGTGATTTCAACCATCATCTTCTTAGGGCCTTATATATCTCTCTCTACATTATTTTTTTTCCATTGATTCTTATGTACATTTTGATATCCATTGAATATATTCTTCATATATATTAAGTTTTGTTTGAATATTGAATTAGTGATTGAACTACAATTGTTTGCTCCCTACGACCAACCTCAGAACTCACATTTTTCAAGCACTTACAAATTTAAGTGTTGTTATGCTTTTATCACCTATATTACGACACATCTCTTTCCTAAAACACGATAGAAGCACATCAACAAGCGCTTGGGACAAGGCACGCTAAATTCGAGAGTTGGATTTGAATGGAGTGGTGATAAAGCAGCTAGGGGCGCTCAGAGGAGCATTGGTTTCGCATGCGCATGATGACTTGTGGATACACATGGGTGCGCGATCAGTGTGCGTTGAGAGCGCATCGTCGATCCATCAGAGCCATTAATCATCATGATTAGACGATAGAGATTAAGTGCTCGCATTGTGTATGATGAAAACAAAGGTAGTGGCGAGGTGCATGCTCTTGACCACGCGATGGAAATCAAATGACGCTAAACGTGCCACATGGCTGCATCTGGCGTTAGCAAGAGTTGGAGGAGCGATCAAGGCACAGGTTGCACGCGTTCTCAGCCATTAATCTGTGATCGAATGGCTCTCGTGCGATCTAGATTGTTGGCATGGTTAGGGCTCCTAAAAGACTCATTTTGTCTCTCACTTTGGCTATAAAAAGGACCGCATTCAACCACCAAGCATCTTCCTCTCTATTCTACTCCAGAAAAAAAACTCTTCGTCCAAGTTCCTCACCACCACCTTACCTAACAAAGGGCCCGATTTTGTTGCCCTTCCTGAAACAATCCAAGGTCACCAAAGCATTCCTTTCCTGAGCAACATCAGTGCCCTCATATCTGCTCTTATCTCTCTATTTGTCTCTTTCTATTAGTGCATTTCTAGCATAGTTGAGGCATGTATCTAGAACATCCAATTATTTATGAACTTTTATTTTAGTTATATTTCTCTTCAATAGGAGATAATAATGACAAGTAGAAACATTAAGATTGATTCATGAAAAATGCCTCCTTGAGATCGACCAAGACTCATGTCTTGTTAGAAAATATTTTTTGTTTGGATCAGATTTCGCACTATACTACAATGAGTTTTAAAATCAAAATATGCAATTTACAATTACAAACAAATGACACCACTGTCGGGGAGGTAACATGACTTTTGATTCTTGATTTTCATGCTCACATCTGACACATTTTTCTGTACTTATTCTGTGGTGTGCATAAACACGAGATTGGGAAAATCTGCACACACATCAAGCATTGGCGAAGAGTTAGGTACACCCCACTATCTTAGGTTTTATGATTTCCTTGGAATTTTAGGTTAGATTCACTTTGAAAAAAAATAATAAAAAAATTCAAATTTGAAAAACTAATAATAATAATATATTGGAAAAAGGCTTGTTTTGATTTAAAAACCCTTTCAAAACCCTTTTTGTCGTTTTCTGAAATTCGGCCTAAACATTTTCATGGGTTTAAAAATTCAATTGTTGAAGATTTATTGATCTAAAAATTTTGAAATTCGAGTGAAAGCTATATTTTGAATTATCTTTCCAATGCCACCATTCTCTTAAAAGCATTCGATTTGTGGAATTGTAAAAAATTTGCAGAGTGCATGGGGGTCAAACAGACTAAGATCTGGAATTTTCTAATCTTCAAAAATCAAATTTGAACAGCACGTAAATTTGATTAACCCAAAGATGGTGGGGTTTGAAAGATTATGAAGTTACCTTTAATTTGCATATTTTTGTCGAATTTTTGGATCACTTTTGATACTCTTTCATAAAGAAAAACCAACATAGGGTCAAAATTCTAGGTTTGACCCCCTGTGAGCTAAAAATTCATATTTATTTATTTTGAATAGTACAAATTTTCAAAAAAATATTATTGGAAAAGGAATCTTTCTGCCAATTTTTATATCATTTGGATTAAAATTACATCCTAAAGAATATTTTGAATTTGATTGTGGTCTGCTGATTGATACTTAGTCAAATTGCATGAACCCTATGTTTAACCTTTAGAGTTACATTTAGAGACCACATTGGAATAGCTTGGATTCAATCGAGTTCGGTGACTAGTTGGTGAGTTGAGTCACCTTGTGGACCACTTACCAAACACCCAAATTGAAGAAAAACTTAACAAAATTCTTGAAAATATATCAATTAGCCTGCATTCATTTTTTAACTACTAAAAGGGTCTCAATCTCTTTGGAAAAATTGAGTGTCAATCCTACGGGGTAGTGTTAAACGACCACGGCTATGGGGTATTAAAGACCTGGTGGCACAAGCTAAAGGAAGAGCCTTCCTCTTAGTCCCCCCATAACAAATCGGCTCAGTTAGCTTAAGAGGCAGAAATCATCTTCAGTCGGTCTCTCGATGAATTTTCCTCAACAAATTAAACCTTAATAAAATATCTTGTCATCTGATTCTAAGGACCAACTTGATTAACAAGGCCTTAACCTTGCTTGCCATGTGATCGGGTTTTTACACAGTTTGTAAAATGCGATTTTTATGAGTCATAACGCACAAAATTAATTCGCTTTTAAATTTTATAACCTAGATAGCGAGTATATAGGGTCATCCAAGGAGGCAATGTTCGCAAATTCAGATCTCTTACTCGATAAATAGGAAATCAACTGATGGGAACACCATCATGAGCCATAACTAGCTCAATTTGATCTGATTAAGTCATTAAATGCTCCTACATAACCGTCAAAAGGCTATAATTCACTGCATAATAATTTTGAGAGAAAGATAAGAAAATAGGGTTAAAATTACAATATTACCATTGTATCATGAAAGCAGTACAATCACGGGCTTTCCTAGAGGGTAATTAAAGGTCAAATGACCTTAAATGTCCAACAAGTGGGTTAGTATAGATAGAAATGGGTTTTCACGTGTTTTGAGAATTAAATAACTTCTGAAATCCTAAAAATAGACCCGCTTAATTAACTGAGGTTCTGGCTAGGATAAAATTCCCCTAAATCCTCTAAAATTCATAGAACAATATTCTCTAGGATTTGGTACCTTCAATTAGACCATCAGAAGACATCTTGACCTAATATAGATTCTTAGATTGATATTTACCCTAATTTGGGTTTTTGCATAAATTACATAGTCAAACGAGGTCAAAACCCAAATCTAACATCTCAATTGGATTCCTTGGGTTCAAATTAGGTTTGTACCAAAATTTGGGTCCAATCTGAGATCATCTTGAAGAAGTTTACATTTTGGTCAACTTAGACTCTTTCTATCTCATTCAGACCCTTAACTTTTGAATTCTCTTACAAATAGCCCCCCAAATTCTTTATCCTCTTCACAGAAAGGTCCCTGCTACCATGAATCCTATTCCTACAACTCCAGCGACCTTTGATTGAAGAGAACTCCTTCTCTGCTAAATTAATCCCTTCTAAGATTGGAAGGGAGACTCCTTGAGGAGTCCTCTTCCCATTGAATCCATCCATTGCCCTAAAACTTTCCCAATCTCTAATGTGAATGTGGTCGGGAGTGTTTCACGTGTTAGAAATCGGGGTTACAAGTAACCTATCGTCGCAGTTGCAAAACACATCGATCCGATAAAATTTATACCGAAACTCTAAGGGAGTCCTGGGTCGAACACAGGGAGGTAACGTTTACTTTAAGTGAAACCTTGCTTCGATTCGTTTCTTTTTGTTATTTTAGGCTTTTATTACTTCTTTTTGTATTTTTGTAAGAAGAAAACAAGCAAACGAATCACAAGATAGAGATGTGGAACAAATCTAATATATATTACTTCCAATGTCAATTACAATAAACTATCAAAGCATAAAAAGAGAGGGGGGTGAGAGGAAATCTCTTGAATCGACTATTCTGTGAGACGACAACACCTGGCGGAAGCTCGGATGAAGGAGGTGAGGAGCGGGACGACGGAGTTGAGATGCAGGAGGACGTCAGGTTGAGGAAAGCTTCGGTGTGGCTCCAGAATGGAGGTGAGAAGACGGAGATGATCTGTTACTGAAATGGAGGTGGGAGGACGGCTCCAAGGCGACCTATGAAGGGGGATGGGAAGTTGGAGGAGTATTTGGTGGGGCAGAGGTTCGCTACACTAATAGGAGCCTTGGGAGCTTGAGAACAAGCTCTAATGGAGTGTTGGTAGGTTTGCTAGAGCTTGAGAGTAGGTGGGAGTAGAGTAGGTAGAGATGGCTTGTAAGGGTGGGGGTGTAGGTCCTTTTATAGTGGAAGAGAAGAGGCAAAAAATAGGTATAATACCATTAGTGACATCCAGGCTGTCACTGGAAACATCGTTGCAGGCAGCTCATGGCCATTGGTGGCCACAGCTGGCTTTGCTGGAATGCGATGAATTAGCAATGGTTGTAAGAGTCATTGTAAGTCTGCCAATCTGTCGCTGAAGATCTGCTATATGCTTGATAAACGCCAGTTTATCATCATTCTTATGCATTAAAACAAACCTAGCTCTTAGGATTTTACTCCGCAAATGGGTTTTTGGGCTGCATTTAGGCATAAATTAGGTTAGGCATGCATTACATTTTTTGTTGTCTTTTTAACATGTTTTTGTGAGTGTTAGGGATGTACAGATATACAAATCCCTAAAACCCTAGCACTCAAGAAGGCAAATGGTGAAGGAGAAGCCCAGACTAGCTGGAACTTAGCTTGATCCAGCTCACCACAGTTGGAACCTAGCTCACTTGAACTAGGGTTAACTCATCCCAGCTCCATTCAGCTAATCTCAGCTGAATGGTAGCTCAAGAGAGTTCATCTTAGCTCACCCTTGCTCAAGTCAGCTCAGATCCAGCTCAACTTAGCTGAGTCTAGCTCATCTCAGCTCCCACTAGTCCATAGGGAGATCTAGCTAGCTCAGCTATGTTGACAGGAGTTCACCCCATCTCAGATCCAGCTACATCCAGCTCCACTCAACTCCATCCAGCTGAAGAAGAACTCATCCCAGCTTAGGAAGCTCAAGTCCAGCTCCTGGGGACTTAGCTTAGCTCAACTCAGTTGAGCTAAGCTACCTTAGCTGCCTCAACCAGCTTGATTCTCCTCGGGAGCACCAGACCTAGCTCACCTCAGCTCATTATGGTAGAAGCTAGCTTACTTTAGCTTAGCTTAGCAGCTAGCAAAGAACTAGCAAGCTAAGCCAGCTAGAGTAACTCCATGCCAGCCTCTTCAGCAGCAGCCAGCTCCAATTTCAGCTCCAGACTTCTCCTCAGCTCCTCCCTCCAAACCCTAGCTCCAACACCTTCTCCTCTACTCCTCCATTAGCTAAGCTAGCTTAGCTTAGCTTAGCTTAGCTTAGCTTAGCTATGCTCCAACTCCCTTGGCTTGTACCACCCCAAAAACCCACCTAACAACTCCACCCAACTAGCTCCACCTAAGCTCCACATAAGCTAACCTACTTGGCACCACCCTAGCCTACCCACCACCTCCAAAAGACACTTAAAAGTGGCACCAAAACCACCCTAACCACCCCCTTGATGGTGCCACTTTTCCCTCCAAAATTCCCCTTCATCTCCACCACACAATTCCCCTTGAATCTATCTCCACCATCCACCTAACCCCCCTTCTAGAAGACCCTATGTTGGCGCCAAAATGGTGGTGTCTCTCCACCACCAAAAGCCACCAACACCACCCTAACCACCCCCTTTAACACCCCTTGGGTTGACTCCACACACCCTTGACCATAGGATCACCAACCACCTCCATCCTTCCATCCTATCCCTTCATTTCAAGGGGCACCTTAACCCCCCATCCTACCCTATAAAAAGACCACTACCCACCACCATTCAAGACATCCTTGGCTAGCAAATTCACTCTCATATTCTACCTAGAAGCCCACGTCCAAGAGAGAAGAAGAAGAAGAAGATTAAGGGGATATTCTGTCCCCTTGGTGCCTTCCCCTCTTCCCTTCTCTCTTGGGTCACGCCAGCCAAAGGAGAAGCCAGGCAAGGAAGATCTTTGGAGGAGATCTTGAAGGTGGTCCACGCCACCTTGGAGGAGTTTTTGAGGGTGGTGCATGCCCACCCCTTGGAGAGAGCATTGAAGGTGGAAGCTTCCACCTTGGAGGAGCTCTCAAGGAAGGAGAAGAAGGAGGCCCTCTTTTCAAGCCAAGGAGTAGCTAGGTTTGGAGCAAGAAGACTCCCTTCTTCACCATTTTTGCAAGAGGATTAGTGTTTCTTTATTTGCTTTTAAATTTGTTTAGTTCTAGTAGAAGCATTCCTCTACTTGTCCTTGAAAAGAACACTAATTCTAGTCAATTAAATTGCCTTCTTTTAGCTTTTTATTGCAATTGTTACTTTTGGTTCTAGCACTTGTTTCACCTCTTCTTCCTAATTACTCTAGGCCTCCACTTGCCTAGAGTGAGCTTAGGAAGAAGATATTTCTATCTTTTAAATTTTAGTTAAGCAATTGTATGTGTTAGTACTTTCCATTACAATTCGCATTTTGCCCTCGTCTTTTCAAAGCAAAAAAAAATTATATATTTAAAATACTAAAAAGAAAGTTGAGATGTGTTTTTAGCAAGAGAATTAAATTGCAATTTTTGCCTCCTTGGACGACCCTAGATACTCCCCTATTTAGGTTTATAAATTTAAAAGCATATGCGAATTCGCATGTTACAACGACGTTAAAACTCGCTTTTGCAAATCACGCGTATTTCTTTATCAATGCTCCTCTAGCACTGCGCTAGGCGCTCTTCATGCCGCACACTCTTCACACGATGGCGCTGCGCTGTGCACATGCGCATTCGCGCACTCGCGCTGCTGTGCGTGTACCATGGCACGTGCGTGCGCTGGGTGGCCTGGGCTGCGTCAAATTGCGTAATCTCGATCATTCATCTTTTTGTTGTAGGGGCTGCTACAGAGGTCGGATTGAGTCAATTTTCACGTAGTTAGGCTGTAATTGTTGACCCGAATCCATCCGTGTGGTTGAATTATGTCACCTAGTCTCTTGGACGTTGATCTTCCTCGGACTGCATATGATGCTACGGGACTCCGATCGAGGCGATTTCGGAGGCGTTGGACTCTAATTGTCGTGTTGATCGGATCTGTATGGTCAGATCGTCCATCCGAGGCTCTGAAATAAATATCCTTCTCTCCTGACCACAAAAAGGATGTAATTAACCTAAATTTTATACAATTACTCCAAATGCAGAATGATGCATGCTATGCAATATTTATAACATGAAATGCAAATCTAAGCCTATGAACATGTATGAAAAGGCATTTTACCCTCAATAAATGTGTTTACATCATACCCCCATGCCTATCTTTTGCTAGTCCCTAGCAAAATTAAACTATATGCTATGTATAAAAGCAGAATTAGGATTAGATCGCTTAGGCCTAAGTCATTTATTAACAATAGAAAAGTTCAACAAAGGTCCTAAACTACGAAGACTCAACAGTACCCGGGTGTCTGCCAGAATGCTGACCGCCCAAGTCCTCGCCTTATTGGAAAAGGGAGGATACATTTTTTTATTTTTCTTCTTTTCTAATTTTTTTTGTACTTTTGGAGTTTGAGAGTTCCGGGATAACTTTTTACAGCTACCTGACCTGCCCAAGACTCAAAAAGGACTCTAAGTGCTAAGCATCTTGTGAAAATAGTGAAAGACTCACTAAGCGGCCGTTGAAATGCACTTTGGATTTCTACTACCCTAGGTGACCTTGCCTAGAGGTTTATCTTTTTGACTAGTACTTTCTCCCTACTTTGATTTATGGGTTCAACACACGGGTGAACCCAGTGTATATCTCCTCGGTTTATTCTACTTCCCCGCTTCTTCGCTAAGTGTTTT
The DNA here is from genome assembly GCA_037157565.1 of Thalassia testudinum. Classification (NCBI taxonomy): domain Eukaryota; kingdom Viridiplantae; phylum Streptophyta; class Magnoliopsida; order Alismatales; family Hydrocharitaceae; genus Thalassia; species Thalassia testudinum. Next base: position 62,787,183 of record JAZHRO010000025.1, on the reverse strand, counting down.
GGGAATTGTTGTGCATTTTTTTTGTGAGCTAGGTTCTGGACAACCGTCCGATGAGTTGTTACCACCCACAACTTGCCAGCCATACTCATGTGGTGAAGTGTAGTTTTATTTATTTTTTATTTTCTCCTTTTTCTATTTTTTTCTCTATATTTTCTTTTCTTTTCTTTCTTTTTTTTCTTTTCTTTTTTTTTTTAAGTAGGTGGCTTTCCTAATCTAAGATTTATCTAAAGGCAATACAATGAAAATGGCCTTGTGACTAGGCTATGGACAACTGGCCGATGAGCTGTTACCATTGACAACTTGCCAGCCATACCACCCTAGATAGTTCATTAGCTACCCAATTTCAGAAGAAACTACCGAAAAGTGAGTTAGTGTAAAAAAATGTGTGTAGATGCTTAGGCTTAAAGTCCTCCCAAATCAAAGGGCAGGTTGATAAGTCGCATACTTATCATCCCAATTTATTAGCTAAATTAAAAATGAATTTGAATTGGTGAGGACTCGAGACTAAGTCCACATTCGAGTGGACACCTGGGCTAATTAAGTCCGAAGACCAGAAGAGTCTAAGTGTTTAGGTCCTCTCGTATCATTTCCTAAAGTTAATAACTTCCAAATGCCTAGGTTCTCTTTTCCTAATTTCTTTCTTTTTATATCTTTTCCAATTTTCAATTTTTGTTTTTTTAAAGAAACTAAAAGAAATTCTACGGAGTTAATAAAATGATTTCAAGATTAAGTATCCACCCCCCCATGCCTAATGATGCAATGTCCTCATTGTAAAAATAAAGACACTAAAAGGGCGGAGTAAACAGAATATCACCTGATTGTCGTGAAAATTCTGTCAGCTCCATAGAGAATGTGAAATATAAGCATGTGCTAAATTTAATGCCTTCAGCTAGTCATAAAATACATACAAGGAAGAAATTGAGAATTCACAAGTGTGGGTAAAAATCAAAATAAAAATATTGATCCTAAAACCCACCAACAAAAGATGTCCACAGATGTGGACCAGATTATGATGCAGACCCATGCCCCACGGTCTAGTGGTTCTCAGGTTCTGGATGAAAATCACCCAGAACCGAAGGTTGTTGTGTTTGCGGGGTCGGGCAAGCAGTTTAGTGGTGTGCAACCCAAGAACAAAGTGTTGGACAACGGGTAAAGATGGTTCAATAGGTGCGGTTGTCCACTTAACATCTAGCTCAGAAAAATAATCAGTTATTCTAGGCTTGGGTTGCACATGAAAGATATCATAAGGGTCTCCTGAAGGGGGTACATCTTCAGCATCATCCTAGGATTTGACTAGGGTAACCACAAATTTCAACCTTGATAATTTCCCAAGAAGAAACTCACCCAGGTCCTTATCCCTAACACTTTGGAGCAAATCAAATAGAGAACTATTAAGTTCATCAATCATTTTGATCATAGGCTCTAGTGCTTCAGTGCATGGTGTTGGCTGAGCTTCTAAAGATTGTATAGTGTGCCTCAAATTAGCCAACACCCTATCCTGGATCTGGTTCACCTAAACCGACTGGATCAATTGAGGTTTGGGTGGTTTTGGGTTAAATCTAGGGGAGTTAATATGTCAAGGTTCTCGGGTTCCTCCCTGATAGTAGGTCATCTCGGGTTGTTCAAGGAATGGTGATGACTTATTTTCAATGGAATACTGGGGAGGGTAGGTGTTGTAATCAGCATATCCTTCCTAATTGCAGATCGGGTTGGTTTTGTCATCAAAGGATAGAGATCTATAATCAATGTAGGTTTGGGAAGGATAGTAATCATAGTCTTGTTGTCCAGGGTTAGGCCCTGGACATTGAGGTCTGGATTCATATCCCCAATCAAAGTAATCCCGATTAGTGGATGGGTAATTACAAGTCAAGTTGGAATAATAATCATCTTGGGGATAAGTGGTGGTAGGAGGATAGGATTGGAAATGTGTAAAAGATGTGGAAGGGTACATGGTGAAGTAAGGAGGGAAAATAGAGGAGAAACAAGCCCTGCAGTACAAGCAGTCAACCATGTCCTTAAGTGGGTTAGCCTAAAGACCTATAGACTCCCAAGACCCATCTTGAGATTCTAATTGATTTTGTCTACTTTTATCCGATCAATCCAACAAGTTAGAAGGAGGGACTGGGGAGAAGGTTCTTCCTTTGGTTTGCACCTCCGGTTCCTAGTGTACCCCCAGCAGCAGTCGTTTGATGCTACTCCCCTAGCTAGACATCAAATGGATGAGCAAAAGCAGATTAATCGAAAAAATCTCAGTCTGAGCCCCGAAGAGCGAATCAATCCTTAAGGCCAACGTCTACTCAGTTTTAGTTAGGCTTGGGTTGATTGTGATCTTGGAATGTGATGGGCCCTTTAGATGGGTTGTGCCCTTAATGATCAGTTAAAATGTGTGTGCGTGCAACCAGGGTTCTCAAACAAGGTTATTTGATGATGTGTCTTTTAGGATTTAACCTTGTTTAGTAGCTTTTAGGATTTAATTCTTAGGTTGGTTCAATCAAGGTTTAGTAGAACACTCCAAGTTTTGAAAGCATGGGTGATGATATGTTCCTTTAAAATAAAAAATAATGTGGAGTGCCTGGTTCAGCCCTAAGAATCAACCCTAAGTGGTAAGCTACTTGATGGATCAATTTTAGATTGAATGGTGCGGCCCAAATAGCTCAATCAATTGGCCTATTTCACCACTTAGTTAAGGCACACAAGAATACTTAACCTAATCAGATTTCTACTCACTTATGTGTATTTGGTTGAAGTGTACCGTGTCCATAGGTCAGATCCCGATTAAGTGGTAGAATCAAAGTGATTGTGCACCTTAGGATAAGAAGTAGTGGGTGTTAAGTGTGTAGCTTTTAGAAAATCCAACAATTAGATAACACTTTTTTTATTTTTTATTTTTTATTTATGTGGATGGTGAGGTGAGTGGAGGTGGCAAACAAACAACCAAATCTATCATAGGGTTTATAAAAAGCACCTAAGTTGATTTGGGTTTGAGTTATTAGGTTATGGAATGAAAACTAAGGTGGAGGTGGTGTGGGGGACACTTACAAAACACTCTACCCGCACTTTACTCCAGTATACCGCACTTGGATCTCCATGCTAGAGTACCTGCAAGACAATAGATCTGAGATAAGCGGGGTTAGTGTTATGCAAATCCAAAGAAGAGCAGAAAACAATAACGTAAATTCCATTGCCTCCCCAGCAACAACACCAAAATTGTTGGGCGTGTTTTGCATGTTAGAAATCGGGGTTACAACCCGTCGTTGTAGTTGCAAAACACGTCGATCAGATAAAATTTATACCGAAACTCCAAGGGAGTCCTAGGTCGAACATAGGGAGGTGACGTTTAATTTAAGTGAAAACCGCGCTTCGGTTCATTTCTTTTTGGTATTTTAAGGTTTTGCTATTTTTTTTTGTATGTTTGTAAGAAGAAAACAAGCAAACGAATCACAAGATAGAGATGTGGAACAAATCTGATATATATTACTTCCAATGTCAATTGCAATAAACTATGAAAGCATAAAAAGAGAGGGGGGTGATAGGAAATCTCCCGAATCGGCTGTTCGGCGAGACAACGGTGCCTGACGGAAGCTTGGATGAAGGAGGTGAGGAGAGGGACGACGAAGGTGAGAAGCAAGAGGACGTCAGGTTAAGGAAAGCTTTGGCATGGCTCTGGAATGGAGGTGAGAAGATGGAGATGATTTGCTACCAAAATGGAGGTGGGAGGATGGCTCCAAGATGACCTATGAAGGGGGATGGGAAGTTGGAGGAGTATTTGGTGGGGCAGAGGTTCGCTACACTAATAGGCACCTTGGGACCTTGAGAACAAGCTCTAATGGAGAGTTGGTAGGCTTGCTAGAGCTTGGGAGTAGGTGGGAGTAGAGTACGTAGGATGGCATGGAAGGGAGGGGGTGTAGGTCCTTTTATAGTGGAGGAGAAGAGGCAAAAAATAGGTATATGACCATTAGTGACATCCAGGCCGTCTCTAGAAATGTTGCTGTAGGCAGCTCATGCCTGTTGGCACCCAAAGCTGGCTTTGCTGGCATGTGATGAATTAGCAACGGTTGTAAGCGTCGCTATAAGTCTTCCAGCCTATTGCTGAAGATCCACTGCATGCTTCTCTGGTGCTACGTTGGGTGCTCTTCGCTCGCACGCACAATTCATGAGCGAGTGCTGTGTTGTGAGCATGCACGTGTGCGGTGGCACATGCGTGCGCTGGGCAACCTGGGCTGTGCCACGTGGTGCAATCTGGACCGTCCATCTTCTTTTCATTGTAGGCGCTGCTACAAAGGTCGGATTGAGTCGATCTTCATGCCATTAGGCTGCGATCGCTGACCCGAATCCATCCGCACGGTCGAAGTTGTCATTTGAAGCTTCAAATTATGTCACCTAATCTCTTGGCCGTCGGTCTACCTCGGACTGCATATGATGCTACGTGACTCCGATCGAGGCGATTTCAAAGGTGTTGGACTGTGATCGTGATCTTGATCAGATCCATATGATCGGATCGTCAATCCGAGGCTCTGAAATAAATATCCTTCTCTCCTGACCATAAAAAGGACGTAATTAACCTAAATTTTATACAACTACTTTAAATGCAGAATGATGCATGCTATGCAATATTTAAAACATGAAATGCAAATCTAATCCTAGGAACATGCATGAATAGGCATTTTACCCTCAATAAATGTGCTTACATTAGAGCGCATGAGAGATTAGGGTACCTGATGTAAACACATTTACACTACTTAAAATTTCTATTTATGCATGTTCTTAAGCATAGGATTGCATTTCATGATATAAATATTGCATTACATGCATCATCTTGCATTTAGAGTAGTTTGAACAAAATGGAGGTTAATTGTCTCCTTTTATGTGCTTGGACAAGGCAAACATTTTATCGGGGCCTCGTATCAAAGATCCAACCGTATGGATGTGATCAGGGCGACGATTGGAGTTCAACAGCTCCAAGATCGCCCTAATCAAGCATCCGGAGCATTAGATAGTGACCCGGGAACCCTAGAAGATCAAGGGCCAGGATGGTGTAAATCCGCACTTCAGATGATAAATCCGACTGCACGGATGAATTTGGATCGACGATCGCAGCCCAACGACACAAAAATTGAGTCAATCCGACATCCGTGGCACCATCTACAACTTCCAGAAGATGGACGGCCAAGATAGCGCCACGTGGTGCCATCTCAGCCACCCAAGCGACCACTTCATCTTGTGAAGGCCCCACGCCCAATCGCTCTCCGCCGTTGGATCTTAATCCAACGGTTGTGGGCGCTCGCTTTTAAAAGCGTCCGCTCGACCATCCGCGCCCCATAGCGCAATGGTCGAGCGCGCTATCGCGAGCACCGGGCGCGAGTTCGAGCCGTGGAGAGAGGGCTGGAAGGCGCGGCAATTGGGCGCGGGTGGAGCGTCAGATGGAGATCGGACGGCCGCGCGTGCCCGATAGCGTCGACGCGCAATTGGACGTGCAATCGGACGCGCAATCAGACGCGCGGGGGGCACGCAACGCAGTGGGCGCAGACGCATCTTAAGCCGTCCGATCTCGCGATCGGACTGCTAAAAAGCGCTGGACATGCATGGACATTGATGAGCGGGCAGCCGAGGAGGCGCCCATGGGCGAGGAAGCTACGCCCACGTTGGGGCTTTAGTGACGGATTTATCCGTCACTAAAGACCCCTCTTTTATTATTTTGAAGTTGTAATGTCCATTTTGCCCCTACTCCTTGCAACTATAAAAGGAGATCCCCTCCATACGAAATTATCATCCCTTCTTTCTCCTCTCTACCCCTCCAAAGCTCAAAAGAAGCTTGTCCCACACCCGGGATGCTTCTTGCGAGATAAAGTCCAATTTTCGTTCCCCTTCGGAAGTGGATCCCGCGACGACGACGGCGTGCTGCTCCGTTCTCGTTCTTCTGCTTCATCCTCCTTCGTTTTGCTTCATTCTCCTTCGTCCAGGCGTCGTCCCGTCCGGCTCGTCCTCCAAGCAATCGTCGAGGAGGATAATTTCTCTCTCCCATTCTTATTTATAGCTTTTCTAGTGTAGAATTTTCCTGCTTTATAGTGTAATTGATTTTCCACTTTCTAGTGTAACTTTTATTTAGTTTGATTATATAAATAATTGGAATATTGAATGCATGTTCTCTCTCTCTCTCTTTCTCTCTCTTAGTTTGATAGCTCCATTGTAATTATATCGCCTTGCTTATAAAAAAATCCTAAAAAAATATAATTGCGAATATAGATCAACGTAGCCTCCCTGTGTTCGACCCGGAATTCTTTTCGGTATAAATTTTTATTTGTTGAACACGAATTCTTCGCTTTCGAACTACAACGACAGGTTTTCCAAAACCAAACACGTAAGCGTAGCGATTTGCAAAACACGTTCAACATTTTGGCGTCATTGCCGGGGAGGCAACGATTTCCGATCTTTTCTTTGCATTTCTTGCACTTTATTTGTTTTCTAACTAGCTTTCTCGTGCGTCTATTGTTTTGCAGAGACCTCCATCAAGGAATCAACAAGCGGTAGACTGGAGTAAAGTGCAGTTGAAGACAACTGTAAGTGCTCCCCCATTTTCTCCCCCTCCATAGATTTCATTCGCCACATTAAATCCAAATCCCAATTATCCTAGGTGTTTTGCATAAATCCTAGGAATAGTTTGGTTGTTTGGATTTTCACTCACATTCATTCCACCCTCATCCATAAAAAAAAAATAACAAAAAGATAATCTTGTGGGGTAATTTTCAACAAACACACAACACACACCCACATTCAAGGCACTTGATCAACTTGATTTGTTTTCTACTCAACCAGGTTCTGATCTGTGGAACCGGTACACACAAAGCAACACATAACAGAGTAGAAATTATTCTAGGTTAACCATTTTTAAGTGCCTAACTTAGTGGTGCATTTGTGGCCAATTGTTTGAGTTGTTTAGGCCGCACCACTTTATTTAAAACCAACTCATCAAGTAGCTCCTCCTTAGTGTTTTCAATCTAGGTATATTCCAGGCACTCCACTTTCTTTCTGATTTTAAAGGAAAACAATCTTCACCCGTGTTTTACAACTTGGTTTGCCTAAATCCTTGATTGCAACTCACCTAATTTGAAACCCTAAAAGCTACTTAAGCAAGATTTGAACATTAAAATTCACGCATTATCAATAATCTTGCTTGAAAACCCTGGTTGTGCACGCACTTACACAAATCTCAATCAATCATTAAGGGCACAACCCATTGTAAGGGCCCATCACATTCCATAAGAACCACAATCCCAGGCCTTAATAAAATTGAGTAAACGTTCGCCTTAAGGTTTGAATTGCTCTTCAGGGCCTAGTCTGAGATTATTTTTGATTAACCTACTTATACTGATTAATCTGATGTCTAGCTAGGGGAGTAGCGTCAAACGACCGCGGCTGGGGGGTACACTAGGAACCGGAGGCGAAAGCCAAAGGAAGAACCTTCTCCCCAGTCCCTCCTAACTGGTTGGATTAAACAGACGTAAGTAGCGTAAATCACTTACAGTCTTAAGGCTGGTTTTGGGAGTCAGTAGATCCTTAGGCTATCCCACTTAAGGACAGCCTTGTTTTGTTGTGCTGCAGGGTCCCTATCCCCAGTCCTTGACCTTCTCCTAGTTTATGCTGGGAAGACGGTCATTGAATCCCCGATTGGAAGGACCGTTAGAACATTCTAGGAGGCGCAAGTTAGATTTTGGTCAATTTGATCCCATGGCCGAACAACAGCCTCCTCTACTTGAAAACCCACAGGAAGAATTTCAAAGGCAGCTGGAACAAATGCAGAGAATGCAGGGCGCTCAGCCCTTGAAGGATTTTTATGATCCTTCGAATTACGGGGAACGTCCCAGCGTCCAGATTCCAGCCGATAACGTAGAAATCAAGCCCCAGGTGTTAAGCCGAATTAAACATTATCATGGGCTTGGCTCCGAAGATCCGTTTCAGCACTTGGAAGATTTGACCACTTTGGTCCAGACCACCAAGGCTCGAAACGTTAACGAGGAGCAAATGATCATGAGGCTCTTCCCCCACTCTCTTAGGGATAAAGCCGCGCATTGGAATAGGACAATAGGAAGACCAATTACAACTTGGAATGAGTTGAAATCGGCCTTTCTGAAGAAATTCTTCCCAGTCGGTCGTACCAATGCTTTGAGACGAGCAATCACTACCTTTACCCAGTAGCCGGGGGAGCAGTTTCATGTGGCCTGGGAGTGATTCCAGGACTTATTGCGGAGGTGTCCACATCACGAGGTGCCGAAATGGCAACTCGTGCTGATCTTCTATCATGGGTTGAATGAGCAACTCAGAAACCATGTGGATGCTTCTTGCGGAGGCAATTTCCTCAATAAAGATGCAGATAGTGCACATGATTTATTTGAGGAAATGAGTGAGAATTCAATTAATCATGCCTCCATGGATACTTTTAACCGGTCCCAGCAGCCCAGATCAAATGTCAATGAAGTCCATGACTCATTCATTTGATATGGAATTGATTTGTAATAAACTTGATAAGGTGGACTTGGTTGCTAAAAGAATGGAAGAGTGGATGGTTGGCAATTCTATGAACAACTCTCAATCCACTCAATCCCAAAATTCGGGATTCCATTCCTCACGAGCTCCTTCTGGACGGGAGTTTGTGAATCAACTCGATGCGACTCAATCTATGAGTCAGCATTTCTCGGAACCCCATGGGTTCCCAACTGGGGCCTTTGATCCCAATTTTTCTGATCCTTCCCTTTCTTTCTCTCTATCCTCACCCTATGAGGATGTCTGTGCTGTACAAGAGAATGTTAGATCCAACCCCTACTCAATTGCCTATAATCCAGGTTGGAGAAACCACCCTAACTTCTCTTGGAAAAATCCGAGGCAACAGACCCAATTCCGACCCAGCAACTATACTCCGCAACGTCCAATGGGTCAAGGTCAAGTATATACTCAATTGCCTCCGAATCAGGTCAATCAGCCAGCTTGGAATGCCCGTCAACCCGCGGGGCAAGCTGATTTGAACCGTCAAATGGTAGAGATGCAAGGATCTATGCTCCAGCTTATGCAGCAAATGAAAAACTCGCTGGACAACTTGCAATCCGGGCTCATTGCTAACTCTCGTCAACCCGGATCTCTACCATCCCAACCCGTACCCAACCCGCGAAACATTATTAATTTGGGCAATCAAGCCCAAGGGTATGGAAATCAGAGGGACCCGCACGCACATGCTCAGGTGGTTGAGCAGGGTTCCTCATCTTCTTCTTCTTCTAATCAACAATTCATGGTCAATCAAGCCCCTCCAATCTTTCCTAACCCTCCCCAAGACCTAAATTCTTACGCTTCTGCAAATTTTGTCACTTTGAGGAGTGGTAAGAAGACTCAGGATCCACAACCACACTATTCTGATCTTTTGAATCCTAAAGAATCTGAGGAGAGAGAGGAGAATTCTAGAGGAGAAATCAAGGCTCAGGAACCTGATTCCAAAGATCTGACTCATGTTCCTTTTCCTGAAGCCTTAGCCAAAGCAAAGAAGAAGTCTGTTGATAGCAATGAGGAGCTTCTGAATTTATTTAAGAATGTTGAGATTAATATTCCGCTCCTTGATGCTATCAAGCACATACCAGCTTACGCAAAATTTTTAAAGGAATTATGTACACAAAAGCGTAAGTCGAGAGAATCCGTTCCAAGGAAGGTGGTACTCTCCGAGCAGGATAGCTCTATTATCCTGCACTACCTCCCTCAGAAAAAGAGAGATCCTGGTGCTCCTTTGATTTCTTGCATTATCGGAGATTACACATTTGATAGAGCACTTTTGGATCTCGGTGCATCCATCAACCTAATTCCGACTTCTCTTTATGAGAAGTTTGGGTTAGGTGAACTTCGGCCAACTTCAGTAACGCTACAGTTAGCGGACCGTTCGGTCACAAACCCGCGAGTCATTATTGAAGATGTTATAGTTAAGGTCAAGGATTTCTATTTTCCTGTAGATTTCCTTGTCCTTGACATGGATGTACCAGATAATCTGAGGACCACGCCCATCATTCTGGGGCGTCCGTTCCTGGCTACCGCAAAGGCCAACATTAATTGTGAAAGCGGTAGCATGGAAATCGCCTTTGGGGACCAACGAATGAAATTGGATATTTTTAAGGCGATAAACAAATTTGAGGATTGTGGATTTATTGAGGAACTTGATGAGGATAATGTTAATATTGAAACTTGTTTGACAGTTTCTTCAATTGAAAGTTCCTCTTTGGTTGATGAATTTGACTCGCAACCCTTTGACCTGACATCTTCGGAAGAGGTTACTGATTTTGTTCACTCAAAACCTCTTCCTCCTGTTGAATCTTCAGCATTTACCTTACCATCAATCATTGCCCCACCCCAGCTTGAATTGAAACCATTGCCCGAGAATTTAAAATATCAATTCTTAGGACCGCAGAATACGCTCCCTGTGATTATTAGTGCTAAATTGACAAAGGAGCAAGAGATTAAATTGATTAAGGTCCTAAAGGAACATAAGGAGGTAATTGGTTGGACCATTCATGACCTCAGGGGGATCGAGCCATCTTACTGTAATCATAGAATATTTTTGGAAGATGGATCCCGCCCTTCTCGCCAAATGCAGAGGAGATTGAATCCAAATATGCGAGAAGTGGTCAAAAAGGAAATCATCAAGTGGCTCGATGCAAGAATTATTTATCCAATCTCTGACAGTCCCTAGGTAAGTCTCGTTCAGATTGTTCCAAAGAAAGCCGGGATTACTGTTGTGACTAATGAGAGAGGTGAATCTATCACAACTCGTTCAGCTTCCTCTTGGAGAGTTTGTATTGATTACCGGAAGCTGAACACAGCCACTAAAAAGGATCATTTTCCCTTGCCCTTCATTGATCAAATCTTGGAAAAATTAGCTGGGCAGAAGTACTTCTATTTTCTTGATGGATACTCGGGATATAACCAAGTTCCTATCCATCCCGAGGATCAGGAAAAAACTACTTTCACCTGTCCCTACGGAACCTTTGCTTTTCGTAGGATGCCTTTTGGGTTATGCAATGCACCTGCAACTTTTCAAAGGTGTATGCTAGCCATATTTTCTGACATGGTGGGAGAGTTTATGGAAGTCTTCATGGATGATTTCTCTATTTTCGGAGAATCATTTGACTCTTGTTTGGCTAATTTGGAAATGATTCTTAAGCGATGTATCAAGACACGACTAGTCCTTAGCTGGGAAAAGAGTCATTTCATGATCCAAGAAGGCATCGTTTTGTGTCATGTAATCTCTGAACGGGGAATTGAAGTAGACAAAGCTGAGGTTGATGCTATCGTTAAACTTCCTCCTCCCACGTCTGTTAAACAAATCAGATCATTTCTTGGCCATGTGGGATTTTATCGAAGATTCATCAAGGGTTTCTCGAAGGTTGCTCGTCCTTTGAGCAACCTTCTTGCCAAAGAAATGCCATTTGTTTTTGACGAATCATGCCGAAAGGCATTTGATTTTCTGAAAATGGCAGTCACCTGTGCTCCAATTTTGCAACCACCAATTTGGACAACCCCATTTGAGATCATGATCGACGCTTCTGATTATGCGGTCGGGGCTATCCTGGGTCAGAAAATTGACCGAAAGCCCTCTGTCATTTACTACGCTAGTAAAACTCTGGATGAAGCCCGGAGGAATTACACTGTTACTGAAAAGGAATTACTAGCTATAGTATTTGCGTTGGAAAAATTCAGGACTTATCTCTTGGGGTCACATGTTGTTGTTTATACCGACCACTCGGCCTTGAGACATCTCTTGGCTAAAAAGGATGCTAAACCCCGCCTTATTCGTTGGATTCTTCTTCTTCAAGAATTTGATCTTGAAATCAAGGATAAAGCCAGGGTGCAAAATGTGGTAGCGGATCATTTCTCGAGACTCCTAGGTGATTCTTCTTGTCCGGACATTCCGATTGCTGACACTTTTCCGGACGAAACCATTCTTACAGTTTTAGGTGTCCACACCCCATGGTTTGCTGACATTGTTAACTATTTGGCCGTTGGTCAAATCCCCCAGGATTGGACCAAACAACAACGGGATAGACTCAAATCTAAGGCCAAATACTAGTTTTGGGAGGACCCTGAACTGTATCGCATCGGCTCTGATCAGATTATTTGCCGATGCATACCGGAGAATGAATTCAACAGTATACTCGAGTTCTGCCATGCATCTGGGTGTGGTGGACATTTCTCCGGAAGAAAGACGGCTGCAAAAATCTTGCAATATGGCTTCTATTGGCCATCTTTATTCAAGGATGCCCAGGACTTCTCAAGGTCATGTTCTCGATGTCAGTCACTCAGGAACATAACTAAGAGAGACATGATGCCCCTAAACCCTATTCTTCCTGTAGAAATTTTTGATGTTTGGGGCATCAATTTCATGGGACCCTTTATCCCTTCATTTGGACGTCAGTACATTCTTGTTGCTGTTGATTATGTGTCCAAATGGATTGAGGCAATTCCCACCCGAACCAATGACCACAAGGTGGTCATCAATTTTGTCAAGAAAAATATCTTCAGTAGGTTCGGGATTCCGAGGGCTATCATCAGTGATGGTGGCACTCATTTTACTAATGCCCAATTCTGGAATTTATTGGCTAAATACGGGGTTAATCATCGAATTTCCACACCTTACCATCCCCAAACGAATGGACAAGCCGAGATCTCCAATCGAGAGATCAAGAACATTCTGCAAGAAATGGTTAGGCCTGATCGTAAGGATTGGACTCAAAAACTTGAGGACGCTCTTTGGGCTTACCGTACGGCATATAAAATGGCCATCGGCATGTCTCCATTCTATTTGGTGTATGGAAAGGCATGCCATCTACCCGTAGAGATTGAACACAGGGCATTCTGGGCAATCAAACAATGCAATTTAGATCTGAATCTAGCTGGAAAGACCAGGAAACACCAACTATCTGAGTTGGAGGAGCTTAGAAATGATGCTTATGAGAATGCCAAGATCTACAAGGCTCGGACCAAAGCTCTACATGATCAATTGATTTCCCGCAAGAGCTTTGAGCTAAACCAGAAGGTCTGGTTATTTGATTCTAAACTTAAGCTCTTTCCTGGTAAACTTAGATCTAAATGGAATGGCCCATTCATAATTGATCAGATTTTTCCTAATGGTGCCATTCAGATTTCTGACCCAAAGACGGGTAACACCTTTAAAGTCAACGGTCAACGTTTGAAGCCTGTTGTTGACCGTAATCTTCCAGAACCCGCCTCAGACTCTGTTTCTCTAGCCATTTTGTGACTTCTTTGGCTGGACTTCGCCTAGCTGATGGCATTAAACTCAGCAATTGTACATATGACACAAGGCTGATACGAGCTTCATATCCAGGTGACATCTTTCATATTCTACCCTTTCTTTCATGTCTCTTTTTCAATGAGGACATTGCATCAGCTAGGCATGGGGGGGTGGATTCATTCTTGAATTATTTGGTCAACTTTGTGAAATCCATATAAATTATCTCTCTTCTTATTTAAAAAAAAAAAAGGAAGGATTAGTTGGACATTAGGACTTTTCAATCCTAAGAAATTTTACATTAGGATCTGAACACAAAGACCCCTCAGGTCTTTGGACTTAATTAGCCTGTGTATCCACTAAAATGTGGATTTGTTTTTGAGTCCTCGCCATCTTAATTCTATTATAATTGGAATAAATAAGTTTGGGTGATAAGTACACGACTTTTCAACCCGCCCTCTGATTTGAGGGAATTTTGAGTTTTAAGCATCTACACACTTTCTTTGCACTGACTCGTTGTTCGGCGATTCTAATGGAAATTGGGTAGCTAATGAACCTTCTAGGGTGATATGGCTGGCAAGTTATCATGAGTAACAGCCCATAGGTAGGTTGTCCAGAGCCTAGTCACTGGACCTTTCTTAGTTTGCTGCCTTTAGGTAAATCTTAGACTAGGGAAGCCACCTACTTTAAAAAAAAAAAAAGGAGAAAAGAACAAAAAGAAATAAGCCACACTTTGCCGCACGAGTATGGCTGGCAAGTTGTCGGTGGTAACAGCTCATCGACCGGTTGTCCAGAACCCAGCTCAGAAAATGCACTAAAAATTCCCAAAACACTTAGGAAGAAGCGGAGAAGTAGAATAAATCGGGGAGATATACACTGGATTCACCCTTGTGTTGACCCCGTAAAAAAAAAAAAAAAGTATTGAGAAAGCTACCGGTTGTAAAGATATACTTTTAGGTAGAATTCTGGTTAGGTCACCTAGAGGCGTAGAAATCTGAAGTCCGTTCTAATTGCTGGTCAACGAGTCTATCACAATCACAATAAGATGCTTAAAGCTTAGGGTTCTCATCAAATTTTGGGTGAGTTGAATGGCCGTAGAAAGCCACTCTTAAACCCGAAAATTTGAAAATAAAAAAAAAATTAGAAAAGAGAAAAAGAGAAAAAAAAGAAATTTTTCTTTTAATAAGGCGAGGGCTTGAAGTGGTTTGCATTTTGGCTGATACCCGGGCACTATTGTGTCTTTGAAAGTTCAGTTCCTAAGTAGACAATTTCTTAATGATTGAAAAATAACTCAAGTCCAAATAATCTAACCTAATTTTTTTATAAATAGCATATAGTTTTTGCTAGGGACTAGCAAAAGATAGGCATGAGGGTATGATGTAAACACATTTACACTACTTAAAATGTCTATTTATCCAAGTTCTTAAGCAAAGGATTGCATTTCATGATATAAATATTGCATTACATGCATCATCTTGCATTTAGAGTAGTTTGAATAAAATGGAGGTTAATTGTCTCCTTTTATGTGCTTGGACAGGGCAAATATTTTATCGGGGCCTCGGATCAAAGATCCAACCATATGGATGTGATCAGCACGACGATTGGAGTTCAACGGCTCCAAGATCGCCCTAATCAGGCATCCGTAGCATCAGATAGTGACCCGGGAACCCTAGAAGATCAAGGTCCAAGATGGTGTAAATCCACACTTTAGATGATAAATCCGACCGTACGGATGAATTCGGATCGATGATCGCAGCCCAACGACAAAAAAATCGAGTCAATCCGACATCCGTGGCACCATCTACAACTTCCAGAAGATGCACGACCAAGATAGCACCACGTGGTGCCATCTTAGCCGCCCAAGCGGCCGCTTCATCTTGTGAAGGCCCCGCGCCCGATCGCTCTCCACCGTTGGATCTTAATCCAACGGCTGTGGGCGCTCGCTTTTAAAAGCGTTCGCTCGATCATCCGCGCCCCATAGTGCAGTGGTCGAGCGCGCTATCGAGAGCACCAGGCGCGAGTTCGAACCGTGGAGAGAGGGCTAGAAGGCGCGGCAATTGGGCGCGGGTGGAGCGTCAGATGGAGATCGGACGTCCGCGTGCGCTCGATATCGTCGACACGCGATTGGACGTGCAATCGGACGCTCAATCAGATGCGCGGGGGGCGAGCAACACAACGGGCGCGGACGCATCTTAAGCCGTCCGATGTCGCGATCGGATGGCTAAAAAGCGCTGGATGTGCGTGGACATTGATGAGCGGGCAGCCGAGGAGGTGCGCATGGGCGTGGAAGCTACGCCCACGTTGGGGCTTTAGTGACGGATTTATCCGTCACTAAAGACCCCTCTTTTATTATTTTGAAGTTGTAATGTCCATTTTGCCCCCACTCCTTGCAACTATAAAAGGAGACCCCCTCCATACGAAATTCTCATCCCTTCTTTCTCCTCTCAACCCCTCCAAAGCTCAAAAGAAGCTTGTCCCACACCCAAGATGCTTTTTGCGAGATAAAGTCCAATTTTCGTTCCCCTTCGGAAGTGGATCCCACGACGACGACGGAGTGCTGCTCCGTTCCCATTCTTCTGCTTCGTCCTCTTTCGTCCTGCTTCATTCTCCTTCGTCCAGGCATCGTCCCTTCCGGCTCATCCTCCAAGCAATCGTCGAGGAGGATAATTTCTCTCTCCCATTCTTATTTACAGCTTTTCTAGTGTAGAATTTTACTGCTTTATAGTGTAATTGATTTTCCGCTTTCTAGTGTAAATTTTATTTAGTTTGATTATATAAACAATTGGAATATTGAATGCATGTTCTCTCTCTCTCTCTCTTAGTTTGATAGCTCCATTGTAATTATATCACCTTGCTTATAAAAAAAATCCTAAAAAAAATATAATTGCGAATATAGATCAACGTAGCCTCCCTGTGTTCGACTCGAAATTTTTTTCGGTATAAATTTTTATTTGTTGAACACGAATTCTTCGCTTTCGTACTACAATGACAGGTTTTCCAAAACCAAACACGTAAGCGTAGCGATTCCCAAAACCCGTTCAACAGTACATTAAAACTTTCATCTCCAGTGACATTTCCTAGCTTGGAAGCTTGGCTTCCAAGCTCAAAATCCCCTCCTGAGCCCTATAAAAGGATCCCCATGGCACGACTGTGTTCTTCAGCTTAGATTTGGCCACAAAACCCTCTTCATAACCCTACCTCCGTCCTCCTCCAACCTAGCTCCGACAAGCATCTTCCCCATCATCCTACGGCCTCCCAATGGCCAAATTGGGAGCATCTTCTTCCTCCCCGACTTCCTCCGCCTCTCGATGATCACATCAGAGGTGCCTTAGACCCTTCTTCCTCGCCGTCTCTCCCTTCAGAGGTTCGTCTTCCCCACGTCCGGCCATCACATCGGCATGGGAATATCTCCCCCTTTTGTCTCTAAACTTGGTTCTTTAACTTCCCCTATTTCCCTCCTTTTTCTCTCTTTCTACCTCTCAAAACAACTGCTGACCACAGATCTCCCCCTCCATCTTCTTCCACTCTGGCGAAGCTCCAACGATGCCCAACTGTCGCTCCACCACACAATTTGCACTGCTATCACCTCCATCAGCTCTTCCGTGCTCCACTCTACAAAACCCCTCCCTCCATTCGCTTTTTCATCCATCCACTCAAGCCACCAAACAAACCCATCACCGGCTTCCTTCCTCAACTCCGACCAACCACCACACACCCAATCTGCCATGAAACCACCACCAACATACCCCATGTCATTCGGCGAAGGTCCTGAGCTAGTTTAACTTGGCTGTAAGGTCATATTATTATTTTTAGGTCGACGCCATCCTCCACTCATTGCCGCCATTGCCAAAGCTTCAAGCAAGGCTTCAAGCTCGCTCCAAGATGCAGTGACTCTAGGTGTTTGCTCCAGGTTACACGGATTCATTCCACGAACGTATTTAGGACCTCAGTTGAAGACTACAGGAGTAGCAGCCATGCCAATTGGACGAAAGAATCAACCGCTGCTGTCGCGCGAAGAAGGGTGGGACTTTACTCCCACCTCGGAAGTGGACAACCGAGTGAAGTCGCATATATTATTTTTGTGATTGGGGCTTATTGCCTCCAACCATGGGGTGAGGTCCCATTACACCCTCATTCACCCGACCAGCCAAAGCTTCTCACTCCTCGATCGCTACACCACGCTGGTGACCCTGGACCCCGGTTCATAGATCCTACGATTACCCGATAACCCAATGTGCATGGCCCTGGGAGGGCGGAAGCTAAGAGGAAATAAAGAGAGAGAATGTGTGGGGTAGGGGAGGGTTTTACCCTGTATGACACTTAGCCAAATCTGATTGCTTCCCTTATGCGTGAAGAGGATAAAAGAGAAGAGTCGTGCTGTGAAGGAAGGTAGAAGCCAAAGAAGAACAAAGAGAGCAGCTGAAGAAGGAAAGAAAGAAAAGAAGAGGAGGAAGGGAAGAAGCTCAGAAGAAAGAAGAGTATGCATAATAAGAGAGGAAGAAAGCACTGTAGAATCAGATGTTTAAGATGTCTGATCCTTCCAGTAGACATCTGATTTGAGGCTTGATACTTGATACTATTGAGATATTGAATGCTTGATATATATGCTTAGAGAATAATTGG
Source organism: Thalassia testudinum (assembly GCA_037157565.1). Taxonomy (NCBI): domain Eukaryota; kingdom Viridiplantae; phylum Streptophyta; class Magnoliopsida; order Alismatales; family Hydrocharitaceae; genus Thalassia; species Thalassia testudinum. The sequence continues at coordinate 62,769,287 of JAZHRO010000025.1, read as the reverse complement.
TGATTAAATCACCATCATTTTTGCTTCTCTACTTTTTTATTGCCTCAAAATACATGAGAATTCATTAAATTCTTGTGCTTAGTAATATTAAAAATCATTTTGTGATTTAAATTCTTGTACTCATTTGCATTATTGAGATTAGTGTGTGAATTCCTATTTGCTCCCTGTGTTCAACCTCGGACTTTCATTCGAGTAATAAATGTTATTTGTTTTCGAGCGATTTTGACTATACTACAACGTAGCTTTTACAAACATCGATCTCGCTCTAACAACATTTTGGTCCCATTTCCAGGGAGCAACATGCAATTTGGTTCTCTTGATTGCAATATTTGATTTGGTACTAAGTTTCTCTATCTCTTTCTATTGTGATCTATTTCAATGGGGGACCCATTGAAAGAAGATCAGCTGCACATCAGCCACTCCAGGGGCAGGTAAACTCCATTCACCCTCCTCTAAGCCCTTGATTCTAAAAAGCTAAAAAAGGAAAAAATCAATTAGGGCTACTTGCATTCTATTCTTAGATTAATCATCAAGTTGCCTAATTTGATACAGTCTACTTAGACAACATCCAAACCTTGATTTGTGCACCTATGTAGGGCTTAAGGTATCTCGTGCTATCACCTTCTTGCTTGAGCCCTAGGTACCACATTTGGACAAAATTGAATCAGACCAGTCAGAGCCAATTAAGATTTCCAGTTTAGGGTTTTAGAGACACACCTGCTTAATCAAGAATTGATCTTCCCAAACAATGTGTGACTAAGCCTTGATTGAATTGACCTATTCAAGAAAACCCTAAAATCTGGCTCTTAATTTTATTTGAACACTAAAAGAGGGACCTAAATTTCTCAAGGGGCAAAACAAGTGAAGTTGACCCACCTTGTTGGGTTAACCAATCTTCAAATTAGGTCACTTTGCACAAAAGCATCTTAAAAGTTCAAGAGAAATCATAATCACTCTTTCTCTTAACTTAAAATTGGTAGACTCAAGAGGTCAAGTCCCTATTCTAGTCTACCTGGATCATTAGTGACAAGAGAGGTCGAGTGGGGGAAATCCTCTAACTCCTGGGGGCGCTCTGCCGTGTAGGGGTCTTCGCGAGACTCTCCCTCTCTGGCTACCCAGGTAATTCTTAAGTGGACGGCTTTCCGACTAAAGGGTATCATCCACCCTGAACCTCTATAGCCATCCAAAATTTTTGAGCATCTTGATTGGGTCCATCACATTCTACCTCTCATCTACTCCATCAATGCATGTTCGGGAGGAGGTCTCTAAGACCATCCTTGAGGCCTCCATTAGCTATTCATTCTCGTCGAGGCCAAGCCTCGACCTCCTTGTTTGTGCAACAACCCAACCAGATCGATATCTCTTCTGATTTATCTGAACCTAATTCTCCATCATCCATCATCATGGAACAACCAGCAAAAGAAAACAATCTTGAAAATTAGATTCAGTGCCTCAACGATCTATTCCAAGCCTTTATGAACCCACCGTAGTGTCCTATGATGCGAGATCATTACAATCCCGCTGCGGTGGCAATAGAACCTCAAGTCCAAATCATCGCTAGAGGTCCTGATACTGAACCCAATCCCAACATGATTCATGCTATTTCCAAATTCCATGGGCGTAATTCTGAGGATCCTTTCTAGCATATCAAGCAACTCAAGCATTTGGCCCAAAGCTTTGGGTCAGAAGCTCAAAATCGGGATGTCTTGCTCATGAAAATGTTCTCCTTCTCTCTCATGGACAAGGTTGCTCACTTGTACCAAACCCAAACACGTCCAATCAACACCTAGGCGGAACTACAATCCGAGTTTCTGAAAAAGTTCTTCCCTGTTGGTCGGACAAATGCTCTATGACACCAGATCACACATTTTACGCAGCAAGCAGGAGAACCGCTTCACGAGGCATGGGATCATTTTTTGGATCTCAAGCGAAAGTGCCCCGACCATGGAGTTCCTAAATAAAAACAAGTCCTGTCTTTTTACCAGGGACTCTGTGAGGATATTCGATTATTCGTCAATGCGACTTGTGGAGGAAACATCATGGGTCAACACGAAGACACCGTGTGGAAGATTCTCGAGAATATGTGTGAGAACTCCATCAATAATGAATCCATGGGCATGTTCTACCGGACGAATGCCTGTGCATTGACGAATCCAAAGGGAGCACATGAGACACAAGGCCTGTCCTCTTCCGTCGACTTGGAACTGATGGCCAGTCACCTGGACAAGTTCTCTATTATTGAGAAGAAGGTGGATGAGCTAACTCGACATTTGCAGCGAGCCACCTCTACGCAAAACCCATTTGCGCAACCACCCTCTAGCAGGGAGGCTATGCATAACTTCTACCATCGATCTTCTCATAGGATGGACCTGTATCCACCCCCATCTGATTCTGGCTTCGGAGGAAACTCTAGACCCACTTATTCTAGTTGGGGGAACTCTGAACCCTTATATTCTGACTTTTTCGAGGCTCCTCAGACCTATGAGGACCTCAACGCCATTCAAAATGATCCATTCTCAAACACCTACAACCCTGGATGGTGTAATCATCCTAATTTCATGTGTTCAGGGAATAATCAAAATCAAAGACCTCAATATCAGCCCCGACGACAAGCTTCTTGTCCACATCAGCTGCCTCAGCCTCGGCCCAACCCAACTTATCAATCCGGGCCTACTAAAGCAGATCAAATGACTCTTATCCTTCAGACTTTGGCTGACATTCAGAAAATGAATGCTGCTATGCAAAAATAGCACAAAGACGAGATCATAGAGGTTCACAATCAACTCTCCCAGATGGCAAACCCTTGCCAACCTGGTGCACTTCCTTCACAACCTCTACCTAATCCAAATAATGTGTTGAACTAGAGGCACGTTATGAACCCATATCAAGGACAAGCTCACTTTGTTTATTAGGCCCCTTCTGCTCCATCACCCAACGGGATGGAGGCTTCGACATCATACATAGGTTATTAGTAGCAGTCACCTCTTTTACCCACATCAACCTAGAGCCAAGTAGGACTAAATTCTATTACTACCCATAGTGGCAAAGCAGCACAGGACCCACTTTATCCAAGCCACTCCCAGCCTAGTAATGCAAACTCAAACCCTTGGATAGTCATCCAGGATACCTCTATCCTAGACCAAGAACCTGGACCCATTTTAGAGGAACCTACAAAGATTCCATTTCCGGAGGCCTTGACTAAGGGAGAAAAGACAACCAAACCTGTGGCACCTAAGGAGGACTTGGTTAAGCTCTTTGAGTAGGTCCAAATAAGCATCCCCTTAATGGATGCAATTCGCCACGTATTGGCTTATGTGCGATTCCTGAAAGATGTGTGTACACCTAACCGTAAGTTGCGAACCAAAAGTGGGAACCCAATCATACTGTAGGAGCAAGCCAGCTCTGTTATTTTGAGCAAACTCCCACCTAAGGAAAAAGACCCAGGCACCCCTCTAATCTCCTATGCAATCAGTGATATACAATTTGATCAAGCTTTATTGGACCTAGGAGGTTCCATCAATTTGATACCTACATCCCTACTAGACTACTTTGAGGAATCTGAGCTTAAACCGACAGAGATGACTTTGCAGTTAGCTGTTCGATCTATTAAGTCACCAAAAGGAATTCTCGAAGATGTCATAGTTAGGGTAGATGATTTCTACTTTCCCATGGATTTTATTATCTTAGACATGGATACTCCTAAGAACTTGAAGAATACATCGATCATATTAGGGAGACCCTTTCTGGCCACTGCTAGGGCTAATATTAATTGTGAGGAGGGCCAAATTTAGTTAAAATTTAGGAGCAAGACACTGAAGATCGACATCTTTAAGGCCCAACAAGGAATTAATTATGGGGTAATAGAACAAATTTGTGATATCGAGGCTGTGGTTGACGACCTATGTATTGAGGAAAACCCGAATATTTCTGATCAACCACAAGATGATCAAAACCCTCAATTAGAGGAGTCTAAACCTAACCTAGACACACCCATAGCTCCTTCCTTTGCTCTCAACACCCACACTGAACCACCTGCTACTGCCGATAACCCAGTTATGGAATTAAAGCCTCTTCTCGATCATCTGAAATACGTTTTTTTGCGTTCCAATTAGACATTTCCTATGATTATCAACTCCCAACTCACACCTGATCAAGAAACATGCCTGATTTCTGTTCTCCAGCAGCATCGAAGAGCCATTGGATGGACTCTCGATGGTCTGGCTGGCATCAGCCATTCATACTGTACACATCACATCTACATTGAAGAGGGCTCATGTCCATCCCGTGAAATGCAGAGACGCCTAAATCCAAATCTACAGGATGTCATGAAAAAGGAGATCATCAAGTGGTTAGATGTAGGGATCATCTACCCGATCTCCAACAATCGGTTGGTGAGTCCAATCCAAGTTGTGCCTAAGAAGGCATGGCTCACGATCGCCAGGACTGAAACCGAAGAAACCATACCAACCTGTATAGCGAACTCATGGAGAGTCTGCATTGATTACAGAAGAATCAATTCATCCATGTAGAAGGATCATTTCCCACACCATTCATTGATCAGATACTTGAGAAACTACCGGGAAATCGATTCTTCTACTTTTTTGATGAGTACTCCGGATTAGACCATTATTGGTGAGACGAATCTTTGGAAATGGAGCCATTGATGAACTCAGCCTTGATTCTGCACCTTTTTTCGTGAATGATCAGAGACTCAAATTGTTCATCAAACTCACTAACTCAAACTTGGCTGAGATATCTTTTGCTCTCCATTCTCCCTGAGCTCATTGCACCCAGTCAATGGCGTTAAACTCAACACTTAACGGGAGGCAACCCGTCATCTCTTTGAAAAACCCAAAACCCTTCTTGACACATCTTATGCTCAACTCATATTGTACTTTAGGGTTCCTCCATTAAAACAGTCAACTCCACCTCTGGTACTTATACCCGAGCTTGAAATCGTCCGCAATAGTCACCCCGACCTGTCCACCCACCCAAAATCTGTTCTAATGTATGTTCTAAGCTGAATTCGAACCCACCTAATTTACAATGAGGACATTGCAAATCATAGGCATGGGGGTGTATTAAAGTGCAAAACACCATGAGAATCACTTCACAAGAAAGGGTTTCATCAAAAAATTTACATATTCCAAAAACCAAAAAAATTAAAAAATTGAAAAAGAACAAAAAAATGGAGGAGGAAATTTTGAAAGATCAATTTGAATATCATTCTTGTGGAGGAAAAGGGGAGGTGATACAAATGTCAAAAAGGAGCATAATTTGAAAAGAAAAAAGAGATACTCATTAGTAAAAGATTAAGGAATCTACTTAGTTCTAGACTAAATCAAAAGAAAGAGAATGAAAGACAAAAAGTACTAAGGGACAAAAGAGATTAGTATGAATGCTGATCTTAGGCCTCTTGGGCTGTGATTTTAGGCTTAAAAGTTCAAGTATCCATTAAGATCTGGATAGTCCTCAAGAGGTTGGGGAAAATGCGAAGCTTATGTATTAGGTCTAAGGCTTAGGGATTATTCGGCCTTGTTAACTGACCTCTGGTTTGCGGGACTTGTAACCTAAGCACCCCAATCTACACATAGTCTGGCTCAGTGTGCTTAATTATCAAAATCATGCAAATGCGTTAAATCTGTTCTATAAAAGCTACTTAGATTAAGAGCGGCTGATCAACACAAGTTGATTTGGAAGAGTTCTCGGTGCGGAGAGGTGGGAAATTCCCCTAGAAGATGTGCAATAACATACCATCTCCTTGATACTTGTCTCCTAGGATATCTAAATATCCTACCAGTGGCATGTAAGCACCTTATGCTGGTTCAGATGCCATGGGCGGCATTATCATGAACTGTCGATTACCAGGGTCTGAATTTAGCTACAGAATGCCATGGGTAGGATTATCCCAAAATATCAAAAGCCAGGGTTTTGGGAGTTGCCATGGGCGATGCTATCTCAAACCATCGATTGCTAGGGACCCTACGAGGATTGATGGTAGGAGCTAGGAATCCGATGCAGATCATGTTGTAAAGCCAGTCTGAAGCTAGAAATAAAAAGAAAAGAGAGAGAAAACTCTCCAAACACAAAAAAAGTCTTTTGTTTCTCTCTTACAAAAATGCACTGCAAACTGAACTTGGACTAAAACATGTTACAAGCATGGGGGCTTTAACTGTGGAGTTCAACGAACCTTAGGTTTGTTTCTATGGGCCTTAGAAACCTCCGCAGCAGACTAAGGCTAAAGCTGGTCAAGTCCGGATCTTAGTTGTTACTTGAGTAAATCTAGGCCTACTATCGGCATTCTGATCTAATCTACAAAAGAAAGCACACAGCAAAAATCAGAGGATAAAAAGGCATATGGTCCAGAATATAAGTTAAATTCCATGAGATTTTTCTAAGGGACTAGCAAAAGCTAGGCATGGGGGTATGATGAGAACACCATCATGAGCCATAACTAGCTCAATTTGATCTGATTAAGTCATTAAATGCTCCTACATAACCATCAGAAGGCCATAATTCACTACATAATCATTTTGAGAGAGACAAGAAAATAGGGTTAAAACTACAACTTTACCATCATATCATGAATGTAGTACAATCACGGGTTTTCCCAGGGGTAATTAAGGGTCAAATGACCTAAAATGTCCAAGAGGGTTAATACAAACAGAAATGGGTTTTCACGTGTTTTGAGAATTAAATGACTTCTGAAATCCTAAAAATAGACCTACTTAATTAACTGAGGTTCTAGTTAGGATAACATTCACCTAAACCCTCTAAAATTCATATAAAGATATTCTCTAGGGTTTGGTACCTTCAATTTGACCATTAGAGCCCGTCTTGACCCAAAATAGAGTCTTATACTGACATTTGCCATAATTTGGGTTTCTGCATAAGTTACCCTATCAAATGAGGTTAAAACCTGAATCTAACTTCACCATTGGATTCCTTGGGTCCAAATTAGGTTTGTACCAAAATTTGGGCCCAATATGAAATCATCTTGATTAAGTTTACATTTTGGTGCAATCACACTCTTTCTATCTCATTCAGACACTTAACTTTTGAATTCTCTTACAAATAGTCCCCCAACTTCTTTATCTTCTTCACAGAAAGGCCCCTCCTTCCATGAATCCTATTCCTACAACTCCGATGACCTTTGATATAAGAGAACTCCTTCTCTACACAATCAATCCCTTCCAAAATTTGAAGGAAGATTCCTTGAGGAGTCTTCCAATTAAATCCATCCATGTGCCCTAAAACTTTCCCAATCTCTCACGCAAATGCATGAGAGATTAGGGTACCTTAAAACGTCCATCTTTGGTGACATTTCCTAGCTTGGAAGCATGGCTTCCAAGCTCAAAATCCCCTCCTGAGCCTTGTAAAAGGATCCCCAGGGCATGATCATGTTCTTCAGCTAAAATTTGGCCACAAAACCCTCTTCCTAACCCTACCTCTGGCCTCCTCCAACGTAGCTCCGGTGAGCATCTTCCTCATCATCCTATGGCCTCCCAACGACCAAATTGGGAGCGTCTTGTTCCTCCTCGACTTCCTCCACCTCTCGACGATCACATCAGAGGTGATCTAGCCCCTTCTTCCACGCCGTCTCTCCCTTCGAAGGTTCGCCTTCCCCATGTTCGGCCATCACACTGACATGGGAATATCTCCCCCTTTCATCTCTAAACTAGGTTCTTTAACTTCCCCTACTTCCCTCCTTTTTCTCTCTTTCTATCTCTCAAAACAACCGCCGACCATACGTCTCCCCCTCTGTCTTCTTCCGCTCTAGCGAAGCTCCGGCGATGCCCAGTCACCGCTCCACCACACGATTTGCACCACTATCACCTCCATCAGCTCCGGCGTGCTCCACTCTTCAAAACTCCTCTCTCCATTTGCTTTTTTATCCACCCACTCATGCCACCGAACAAACCCATCACCGGCTTCCTTCCTCGACTCCGATCGGCCACCACACACCCCAATCCACCACGAAACCACTGCCAACATACTCCATGTCATTCGGCGAAGGTCTTGAGATAGTTTAACTTGGCTGTAAGGCCGTATTATTGCTTTTAGTTCGATGTCGTTCTCTGCTCATCGCTGCCATTGCTGAAGCTCTAAGCAAGGCTTTTAGCTCGCTCCAGGATGCAGTGACTCCAAGCGTTTGCTTAAGGTTACGGAGACTCATTCCAAGAATGTACTCAGGACCTCAGTTAAAGACTACAAGAGCAGCAGCCATGCCAATTGGACGAAAGAATTAGTCATTGCTGTCGCGTGAAGAAGGGTAGGACTTTAGTCCCACCTTGGAAGTGGATAACCAAGTGAAGCTGCATATATTGCTTTTGTGGTTGGGGCTTATTTCCTCCAACCACGAGGTGAGGTCCTATTACACCCTCACTCACCCGACCTACCAAAGCCTCTCACTCCTCGGTCACTACACCATGCCGGTGACCCTGGACCTAGGTACGTGGATCCTCTGATTACCCAATAACCTGATGTGCATGGCCTTGGGAGGGCGGAACCTAAGAGGAGAGAAAGAGAGAGAGTGTGTGGGGTAGGGGAGGGTTTTTCCCAGTGAGACACTTAGCCAAATCTGATTGCTTCCCATATGCGTGAAGTGGATAAAAGAGAAGAGTCGTGTTGTGAAGGAAGGAAGAAGCCAAAGAAGAAGAAAGAGGGTAGCTGAAGAAGGAAAGAAGCTCAGAAGAAAGAAGAGTCTGCACAACAAGAGAAGAAGAAAAGCACTGTAGAATCAGACATTTAAGATGTCTGATCCTACCGGCAGACATTTGATTTGAGGCTTGATACTTGATACTGTTGAGATATTGAATGCTTGATATATATGCTTAGAGAATAATTGGTGATTTAAATCTCTATCATTTTGTCTTCTCTAATTTTTTATTGCCTCAAAATACATGAGAATTAATTGAATATCTAAAGTGACAAATTAGTCTTTATTGAATATCATTTTGTGGTTTAAATTCTTGTGCTCATTTGCATTATTGAGATTAGTGTGTGAATTCCTATTTGATCCATGTGTTCGATCTCAAACTTTCATTCGAGTAATAAATATTATTTATTTTCCAGTGATTTCAACTATACTACAACAGCTTTCATTCTCCCTCTGGCTAGCATGGACACAAGAGAGAAGAGAAGAGGGGAAGGCACCAAGGGCTCAGAGTGTCCCCTTAATCTTCTTCTTCTTCTTCTCTTGGCCGTCTATGGAAGGTGGAAGTATGGGTATTAATGCTAGCCAAAGGTATCCATTAATGGTGGTAGGTAGGGGTATATATAGTAATGGTAGGGGGTAGGGGTAGTTAATGGATGGAGGGCTAGGATGGGTTGTAGAGGGTGATTATAGGATCCTAGGGTTGAGAGGGGTGGCACCAAAATGGAAGGGTGCTTAATGGTTGGCGCCAACCCTAGGTGAGAGCTTGGGTTAGGTTTAGGCTAGTGTGTTGTAGAGTTGTGATGGAGTTGTAGGTGGTGGTTGTTGGGATCTATGGTGGGTTTTATTTGGCACCATATGAGGGGGTGTTTAGGTGTAGGTTATGTTGAGTTGGCGCCAACATAGGTGTGGTTAAGGGTTGGTTAGGTTACACCAACTTATGGATGGTGTTGATGGGGTATGGTGGTGAATAGATGAAGAGGATTAAAGGTGGAGTTGGCACCAACAAAGGGGTGTATGTAGGTGGTGTGTTGGCGCCAACTAGGGATGGTTTAGGGTTAGTTAGGGTGGTGTTAGGTGGTGCCACCCTAGTGTTCTAGAAGGTAGGTAGGTGTAGGGTAGGGATGGACTTATAAGTTGGTGGTTATGTGGTGGATGGTTGTGGGTATTTGGTGCCAACTGTAGGGATGTGTAGGGGGGTAGTTGTGGAGGGTTAAGTGGTGTTGGCACCAAGTGTAGGAGGGTTAAAGGTGGCACCACTAGATGGATGGTGGAGATAAGTTAAAGGGGGATGTGTAGGGTGGATGATGGGGCTTCATGTTGGCGCCACCTTGAAGGGATGTGGAGGCTCTTTTGGCGCGAACTTGATGTGGGTTAAGGTGGTGGTTATGGGTATTTTTGGAGGGAAAATTAGGTGGCCTTTGGAGGTGGTGGTGTGAAGGGTCATGAGGGTTGATGGCGCCAACTAGGAGTGGACTAGTTAGCTTGCTTAGGTGGTAGACTTGGAGTAGTGGTTAGGGTGAAGTTAGGTCTGTGATATAGACACATCTATTTAGGTTAAAATGCCTATTCATGCTTGTTCGAAGGCTTAGATTTGCATTTCATGTTATAAATATTTAATAGCATGCATCATTCTGCATTTAGAGTAGTTGTATATATTTTAGGTTAATTAGGTCCTTTTTATGGTCAGGAGAGAAGAAGACTTATTTCAGGGCCTCGGATGGATGATCAGACCGTACGGATCTGATTAGGACGACGATCGAAGTCTAACACCTCCGAAATCATCTAGATCAGAGAACTATAGCATCATACGAAGTCCGAGGAAGATCAACAGCTAGGGGGCAATGTGACATCCATATGGGTTTCGAATGGAAAATCCGACCGTATGGATGGATCCGGAGCGACATTTATAGTCCGGTAGCGCAGGAATCATCTCAATCTGAGCATCGTGGCACCCTCTACAAAAGAAAGAAGAATGGACGACGTAGATGGTGCTATGTGGTGCCATCCAGGCTTCCCAACACTGGCCAGTAGTCCCAGCACCGCCTCCTCATCATCGCTGATCTCCCACCACAACCATTGGATCAAGATCGAATGGCTGAGGATTCATCTCCACTATGGGCGTTAAGACATCCACGCGACAATCTGGACGTCTTGGCGCGTTGGTTGGAGAGAGGCATCCCAAAGGAGGGGCGCAGATTCGAATCCTCGCAGCCCCCTCCAACTACCAATTGAGCACGCATGAAGCACCACAGTGCACCGTGCATAGCTGCAGCAGCGTGTAGTAGCAGTGCAATGCATGCCAGCACATGCGATACGGCGCGGGGAGCACGAGCACGTGAAGCGCGTAGTGCGCGATGCGTGGGCCAGCGAAGCAGATGGCAACAGAGGATAGGTGCGGATCTTCAGTGATGTGAGCCTGTAATGACGCTTGCAGCTGTCACTAATGGTCTGTGCGTGCCACCTAGAGGATTTAAAGGGTGGATCTTCAGCGGCAGCTGTAGGGATCTGTAGCGACGTTTACGGATGTCAGTAATGACCCAGATGCGAATTTGTTCTTCCTCCTCCACTATAAAAGGGCCTACCCATCACCATTCCAAACCATCTCTTCCTTTCTTCCTCTCACCACCTCCAAGGCTTTAGAGAGAGCTTGTCCCAAGCCCAGGATGCTCCTCTAGAGTAGAAAATCAAATAGCTTTCCCTCCCCTCATCCCCATTCGTGGAGCATCCCGTGCCCATCCTCTCACCGCCCTACGGGAAGAAGATCCTTGCTGTGACGCCATCTTGTCCCATCCTCTGTCCTCTGACTTCGTCCTCCTTCGTCCCGCTCCTCACCACCTTCCTCCAGGAGACGTCAAAGCGAGTTGTCCTCCGAGCGATCGTCGAGGGGGATTTCTATCACCTCTTTCTACTTTTTTTGCTTTCATAGTGTAGTTTTCCTACTTTTGTAGTTCTAACAAACAGTTGTTCATGAATAGATGATTGTTTCTCTATCTCTCTCTTTCTCCCTCTCTCTCTTATATTTTTACATGTAGATATAGTTTTCATCGACCTAATCTCTTGCTTGATAAAAATACAAAAAAATAGAAAAGATAAAAACGACCAAACACAAATAAAAGAGAAGCGTGGATTTCATAAAGCCAAACGTTTGCCTCCCCGTGTTCGACCCAGGACTTACTTTTCAAGTTTCAGTTATAAATTTTATCTGATAGATGCATTTTGCGAGCTACGACGAGGGGTCCTCCAAACCTTGATTTTAACATGCGAAACACGCCGCGATCATTTTGGCGCCGTTGCCGGGGAGGCAACGCTCTTTGGTCTGGCATTTTTTTTGCCTTACCTAACTTTTATCTCACTTTTTCTCTAATCTTACTGTGATTGCAAGTACTCTTCCGAGGTGGGCCAAAGAGATTAGATCGAAGAAAAGTGCAGATGAAGGTTTTGTAGGTTTATCCCTACCACCCCTACCCACTAGTTCATTTCACCACACTAATAACTCAAACCCAAATCAACTTAGGTGCTTTTTATAAACCCTAGGATAGATTTGGTTGTTTGTTTGTGACCTCCACTCATATCACCCCTGCATATATAAAGAAACAAAAAAAGATACTTTTCCCTTGTGGGATTTTCTGAAAGCTACACACTTAACACCCACAACTTCTCACCCTAAGGCGCACAATCACATGGATTCTACCACTTAACTGGGATCTAACATGTGGACCCGATGCACTTAACACACAAATAAGTGAGTAAAAATCTAAATAGGTTAAACATTTCTGTATGTCTTAACTAAGTGGTGCAATAGGCCAATTGATTGAACTGTTTAGGCTGCACCACTTAAGATAAAAGTGATCCATCAAGTAGCTTGCCACTTAGGGTTGATTCTAAAGGTTGAAACAAGCACTCCACATTATTTTTTATTTTTAAAGGAACATATCATCACCCATGTTTTCAGAACTTGGAGTGTTCTACTAAACCTTGATTGAACCAACCTAAGAATTAAACCCTAAAAGCTACTAAACAAGGTTAAAACCTAAAAGACACATCATCAAATAACCTTGTTTGAAAACCTTGGTTGTGCTTGCACACACATTTTAACTAATCATTAAGGGCACAACCCATCTAAAGGGCCCATCACATTCCAAGAGCACAATCATCCCAAGCCTAATTAAAACTAAGTAAACATTGGCCTTAAGAATTGATTCGCTCTTCGAGGCTCAGACTGAGATTTTTTTTTATTAATCTGCTTCTGTTGGTCCATCTAATGTCTAGCTAGGGTAGTAGCGTCAAACGAACACGGTTGGGGGGTACACTAGGAACCGGAGGCGTAAGCCAAAGGAAGAACCTTCTCCCTAGTCCCTCCTTCTAATTGGTTGGATTGATCGGATAAAAGTAAACCAAATCATTTATAATCTCAAGATGGGTCCTGGGAGTCTATAGGTCTTTAGGCTAACCCCTTAAGGATAGGGTTGATTGCTTGTATTGTAGGGCTCCTTTCTCTCTTCTGATTTCCCTCTTACTCCACAATGTATCCTTCCACATCTTACACACATTACACATCCTATCCTCCTACCACCACTTATTCCCAAGATGATTACTATCCCGACTTGACTTGTAATTACCCATCCACTAGCCTGGATGACTTTGATTAGGGATATGAATCCGGAACTCAGTGTCTAGGGCCTAACCCTAGACAACAAAACTACAATTACTATCCTTCCTAGAGCTACAATGATTATAGATCTCCATCCTTTGATGACCAAACCAACCTGATCTACAATTAGGAAGGATATGATGATTATAACACCTACCCACCCCAGTATTCCACTGGATATAGGTCACCACCATTCTTTAAATAACGTAAAATGACCTAGTATCAGGGAGGGACCCTAGAACCTCGATATCTTGACTCGCCTAGATCTAACTCAAACCCACCCAAACCTGAACCAATCCATTTGATTTAGGTGAACCAAATCCAGGGAAGGGTGTTGGCTAATTTTAGGAACACTATACAATCTTTAGAAGCTCAGCCAACGCCATGCACTAAAGCATTGGAGCCTATGATAAAATGATTGATGAACTTAATAGTTCTCTATTGGATTTGCTCCAAAATGTTAGGGATAGGGACCTGGGTGAGTTTCTAGTTGGGAATTTATCAAGGTTGAGGATGAAATTTGTGGTTGCCCTAGTCAAATCTTGGGATGATTCTTAAGATGAACCTCCTTCAAGAGAGCCAATGTCAGAACCTGCTCAGGTGCCTATCGGGGGGATACATTTTCTGAAACCGGGGATGACCAGGTTGGGCTAGAGCAACCCATTGAGGATGAACCAATTAATTCACCTAAGATCCCTGAGCCAGGGAGCGAGGAAAAATATGTCTCTTTGAACCAGGAAATGACAATCGATTTTGAAAAATATATAAATGAGTATCATGAATTCTTTGATTTTGAGGGTAAAGAATCTTTTGGTGAAGTCTCATTTAAACTTAAGGAAGAGGATTCTATTGAGACAATCAGGCTCGAGGAGTATGAAGAACTATTTGATAGCCCGATCATTGAAGATTATGATCATGTTGGGGCTAACTTAAATGATTCGAATCCTGATGATTCAATCAATAGCCCCATTTCTCAAACACACCCTAAAGAATTGAATGATAATATTTTTGAGATCACCAGACCCAAGTCAATCTTGATTAAGCCACAATTATTGGACTTGGGTATTTTAGATGGGGTGTACAACAATCTGGAGGTCTCAGAAACCTTGATGTTGGAAGATAGAATTGCTGAAATAAAAATTTGGGAGGCTAATTCTGAGGGAACTTTGATTTTGGATCTAAGGGTACCTATGGACCTGAAACCACCTACTTTCTACCAGGACACTTACAATATCCTTCACGTGCAACTTAAGCTCAAAATAACTGATTATTTTTCTAAGTTGAATGTCAAGTGGACATCCGAACCTATTGAACCATCTTTACCCATTATTCGACACTTTGATCATGGGTTGCACACCACAAAACAGCAGGCCTGGCCTTACAAACACAATAATCTTAGCTTTTGGGTGATTTTCATCCAGAATCTTAGAACCACTTGACCAAGGGGCATGGGTCTGCATCATAATCTGGTCCACGTCTGTGGACATCTTCTGCTGGCAGGTCGGAGGATTAAATTTTTGATTTTGATTCTGACTTGTACTTGTGAATTCTTAATTTCTTCTTTGTATGTATATTATGCCTAACTGAAGCCATTAAACTTAGCGCATGTGTATACTCTCTTCTCTCTGCGGAGCTGATCGGGTTGTCACGAAATTCAGGTGATATTCTATTTACTCTACCCTTTTCATCTCTTTATTTTTACAAAGAGGACATTGCATCATTTAGGCATGGGGGGTGGATACTTTATCCTGAAATCATTTTGTTAACTCTGTAGAATTTCTTTTAATTTTTTTTTTTTTAAAAGAATGAAAATTCTAAAAGATAAAAAAAAAGAAAATAGAATTAGGGGAAGAGAACTTTGGCTTTTAGGCATTATTAACTTTAGGAAATGATATGAGAGGACTTAAACACATAAACTCTTTAGGTCTTCGGGCTTAATTAGCCTAGGTGTCCACTCAAATGTGGAATTAGTCTAGAGTCCTTGCCAAGTCAATCTTATTTTAATTCGGTAAATAAATTGGGGTGATAAGTATACGACTTATTAACCCACCATCCGATTTGAGGGGACTTTAAGCCTAAGCATCTACACCCTTTTTGCACTGCCTCACTTTTTGGTGATTTCTTTGGAAATTAGGTAGCTAATGAACTATCTAGGGTGGTATGGTTGGCAAGTTGTCAGTGGTAATAGCTCATCGGTCGGTTGTCCAGAGGCCAGCTACAAGATCATTTTTGTTGTACTGTCTTTAGGTAAATCTTACAGTAGGGAAACCACCTACTTAAAAAAAAAGAAAAAATAAAAAGAAAAAAAAAATAGAAAAAGGAGAAAAAAATAAGTAAAACCACACTTCACCACATGAGTATGGCTGGAAAGTTGTCATGGATAACAGCCTATTGGTCGGTTGTCCAGAGCCCAGCTTAAAAATGCACAATAATTACCAAAACACATAGGGAAGAAGTGGGGAAGTAGAATAAACCAAGGAGATATACACTCGGTTTGCCATTGTGTTGACCCCATAAATAAAAGTAGGGAGAAAGTTATCTTTCAAAAAGATAAACCTCTAGGTAAGGTCACCTAGGGTCGTAGAAACTCGAAGTCTGTTTTAACGGCCTCCTAGTGAGTCTCTCACTCTTTTCACTAGATGCTTAGCGAATCCTTTTCAAGTCTTGGGCAAGTCGGGTAGCCGTAAAAAGTTATCCTGAAACTCTCAAACTCCAAAAGTACAAAAAAATTAGAAAAGAAGAAAAACAAAGAAAAAATGTATCTTCCCTTTTCAAATAAGGCGAGGACTTGGGCGGTCTGCATTCTAGCTGACACCCGAGCACTGTTGAGTCTTTGTAGTTTAGGACCTTAGTTGAAATTTTCTATTGTTAATAAACGACTTAGGCCTAAGCGATCTAATCCTAATTTTGATTTTATACATAGCATGTAGTTTAATTTTGCTAGGGACCAGCAAAAGATAGGCATGGGGGTATGATATAGACACATCTATTTAGGTTAAAATGCCTATTCATGCATGTTCTTAGGCTTAGATTTGCATTTCATATTATAAATATTGCATAGCATGCATCATTCTGCATTTAGAGTAGTTGTATATATTTTAGGTTCATTAGGCCCTTTTTATGGTTAGGAGAGAAGAAGGCTTATTTCAGGGCCTCTGATGGATGATCGAATCGTACAGATCTAATTAAGTTGATGATCAGAGTCTAACGCCTCTGAAATCATTTAGATTGGAGAATCGTAGCATCATATGAAGTTTGAGGAAGATCAACGGCTAGGAGGCAATGCGACATCCATATAGGTTTCGGATGGAAAATCCGATCGTACGGATGGATCTGGAGAGGCAATCGTAGTCCGGCATTGTGGGAATCATCTCAATCTGAGCACCGTGGCAGCCTCTACAAAGGAAAGAAGAATGGATGGCCCAGATGGCACCACGTGGCGCCATCTAGGCTGCCCAACACCGACCAGCAGTCCCAGCACCGCCTCCTCATCATCGCTGATCTCGCACCACAGTCGTTGGATCAAGATCCAACTGCTGAGAGTTCATCTCTACTGCGTGCGTTAAGATGTCCGCACAACAATCTGGACGTCTTGGCACGTTGGTTGGAGAGAGGCACTCCTAAGGAGAGGCGCAGGTTCGAATCCCTGCAGCCCCCTCTAATTACCAATTGAGTGTGCATGAAGCACCACAGCGCATTGCGCACAGCCACAGCCACGCACAGCAGCAATGTAGTGCATGCCAGCACACGTGCATGACATGGCACGGGGAGCACGGGGGCGTGAAGCGCGTAGCGCGCAATGTGCACACCAGCAGATTGGATGCCAGCGGAGGATAGGTGTGGATCTTTAGCGACGTAGGCCTTTAGTGATGCTTGCAACTGTCACTAATGGTCTGTGCGTGCTAGCTAGAGGAATTGAGGGGTGGATCTTCAGCAGCACCTACAGGGATCTAAAGTAACATTTATGGACGTCAGTAGTGAACCAGAAACGAATTTGTTCTTCCTTCTCCAGTATAAAAGGATTTACCTACCACCATTCCAAACCTAGCTCTAGAGAGAGCTTATCCCAAGCCTACGATGCTCCTTTAGAGTAGAAAATCAAATAGTTTTCCCTCCCCTCATCCCCGTTCGTGGAGAATCCCGTGGCCATCCTCTCATCACCCTTCGGGAAGAAGATCCTCGCCGCGACGCCGTTCTGCCCCATCCGCCATCCTCTAGCTCCATCCTCCTTCGTCCTGCTCCTCACCACCTTCCTCCAAGCGACATCAGAGCGAGTTGTCCTCCGAGCAACCATCGAGGGTGATTTCTCTCACCTCTTTCTATCTTTTTTCACTTTCATAGTGTAGTTTTCCTAATTTTGTAGTTGTAACAAACAGTTGTGCATGTATAAATGATTGTTCCTCTCACTCTCTTATATTTTTGCAAGTAGATAAAGTTTTCATCGACCTAATCTCTTGCTTGATAAAAATACAAAAAAAATTAGAAAAGATAAAAATGACCAAAAATAAATAAAAGAAAAGTGTGGACCTGGGACTCACTTTTCGAGTTTCGGTTATAAATTTTATCTAATAGATGCATTTTGCGGGCTACAATGACGGGTCCTCCAAACCCCGATTTTAACACTCAAAACACACCGCGATCAGTTAGGTTTTAGATCGATGGCCATGGAGGTGGAGCCAGTTTTGAGCTTAGCTAAGCTAGCTTAACTAATACTTGAGTAGAAGAAGAGGTAGGAAGGATTAGAGTTTAGGGAGGAGGATCTGAGGGAGTAACCTTGAGCTACCCTGAAGCTTGTGGGAGCTATCATTTATTGAAGAAGTCCTTGTAGGAGCTCAACTACTCTACTTTAGCTAGCTAGTTCTTTGCTAGCTACTAAATAGAGTAGATTGAGCTGGGTTGAGCTAGTATCAACTATTCTAGAGCTAGGGAAAGCTGGCTGTGGGCTTCTCTGCTGACCTAGCTTAGCTAGCTAAAAACTAGCAGCTAAGCTAAGTTGATTGGAGCTCCTATGAGCTAAGAGGAGCTAGGTGGAGCTAGGTGGAGTTGGAATGAGCTGAGTTGGAGCTAGAATGAACTCATGTCAACTCAGTTGAGCTGGCTAGGACTCCCAATGAACTAATTGGGGCTAGGATGAGCTAGACTCAACCAAGTTGAGTTGGATCTGAGCTGAGTTGAGGTAGGTTTAGCTAGGTTGAGCTACCTTGAGCTACCATTCAGCTAAGATGAGCTGGATGGAGCTGGAAGGAGCTAAACCTAACCAAAGTAAGTTGGCATCCAGCTATGAGGGGCTGGATCTAGCTGAGTTCCAGCTGAATTGAACTTCTTCACCATTTGCCTTCATGAGTGTTAGGGTTTTAGGGTTTTGGTTTTCTATTTTAACCCTAACACTCAAATAAACATGTTAAAAATAACAAAACAATGCAATGCATGCCTAGCCTATGTGATGCCTAGATGAAGCCCAAAAACCCATTTGTATAGTTAAAATCCTAAGAGTTAGATCTATTTTAGGGCATCAGAATGATGACAAACTAGCGTTTATCACACCCCCATGCTTATCTTTTGCTAGTCTCTTAGCAAAACATATTCTCTCAAAATGGAATTCTTGGGAAATCTAATTTTTTCAACTTTTGAGGAGAAAGAGATTACGGGACCTTGGTTGATTAAAGCATGACAAGTATGGGATTTGTCAAAGAAAAACATTGAGATTTGTTTTCGAATCCAAAAATTAGATGAATCAGGGTCAATATATCCTCCAAAAATTTACATATTAACCCTTTGTTAATTCAGATGACTCAAAATTTTTGTATTTAGGATTTTTCTGGCTCTTGAATTTGATTCACAACTTGCAATAACCTTTAAAACCTTATGTCTGTGCTTGTGAAAAGCCAACATTTATAAGGGCATGTTTTTGGTTTAAAACTTTTTTTTGTCTCCCCCATGCTTATTCTTAGCTTAGTCTTATAGCAGATGTATTGGGATCATCATTCCCGTTACCAATCCTCGAGGGGGCTCTGGTGCCAGTACTTCGGGATAGTACTATCCATGACACCATCTACGAGCTCACAACCCCAAAACACAATACGGTGTAAAGGGGTGATCTAAGCAAACTCAACCTCTTGCTTTGACGCCATAGCTAGAGCACCGTCCAAGACACTTGAGCTGCAAAAATGCACTTTAATGCTCTATCTAAAGATATATAATACAGATATAGAGCAGTGCTGAGGCGGTAACATGTTGACATCACACCCTTAAAATGAGGCATTTTCCTGCTTCTCGGCGATGGGAACTCAAACCAATATCTGCTTCAAACTTTTACTAAAGGAATTTTCTAAATTTTAATTGCTTTTATGTGTTGGCTTGTGTGTGAATTTTGACACAAGAAATTTTGCACAAGATGCAAGTTTTTGAATCAGAAACTAAGCTAGATACTTTCCATGTTACAAAAGAGGATCAAGTCACCCGAACTATCATGAGTTCAGGTGGAATTTTAGAGAAGGATTTTTTATCTAGTCTAAAGGTAGACCCTTAATTTCTAATGATCAGATTCGTATCCTTATCCCTAGTTTGATAAAGATAAAATCCTATTGTACCGCAAAGTGAGCTTTCAACCTTAGTCCCGATTTTCAAAATTTTCTTCAAAAGTTTTCAACTTTTTTATTTTTTTGGGTAAGCATGCAAAAAATGAAATAAGAGAAAAAAATGCATATTTTTTGGTTTTGAAATTCCTGATTTGATCATCAAAATTTAAAAATACCACCCCATGCTTATGATGTTGCATGTCCGCATGCCAGAGGAAGGGAAAGAGTTCACCTTAGTGTAGACGGTCGGAAACAGGATGATCAAAGCTACTAAAAAAAATGGAAAAGGAAAGCAAAATAATGATGGGTTACCTCCCATCCAATGCTATTTTTTACGCCGTTCAGCCGAGCGTGATGTGCATCAGTGATCATTAGTGGTTGGATCTATTAAATCAAATATTTCTAAAGGAAGATTCGGGGTGTTATCAAGATAGGTCTTTAAACGCTAGCCGTTGACTTGTAAATTAGCATTAGTTTTTGGATCAAAAAGGTCAACAGCGTCGTAAGGCTATTGATGTATACACATCTATTTAGGTTAAAATGCCTATTCATGCATGTTCCTAGGCTTATATCTGCATTTCATGTTATAAATATTGCATAGCATGCATCATTCTGCATGTAGAGTAGTTGTAAATAATTTAGGTTAATTGTGTCCTTTTTATGGTCAGGAAAGAAGAGGATTTATTTCTGGGCCTCGGATAGAAGATCGAACCGTACGGATCTGATCAGGATGACGATTGGAGGCTAATGCCTCCAAATTGTGTAGATCGGGTCTCATAGCATGATATGAAGTCCGAGGAAGATCAATGGCCAGGAGGGAAATGTGACATCCTTACAGGATACGGATAAAAAATCCAACCATATGGATGGATCTGGAGCAACGATCGCAGTCCGGCAACACGGAGATCAACTCGATCCAAGCACTGTGTCACCCTCTCCAACAGAAGGAAGAATGGACGGCTCAGATGGTGCCACGTGGTGCCATCCAGGCCACTCAACATCGTCCAGCATCGTCTGCGACCTTCATTCCCAGCCATTGCATCATGGTCCAATGGTTGAGATGCCATCCCCACCGCTCATTAGAGGATCCTCCACACGATCATCTCAAAACATAGCAAAAATGGTCGAGAGAGGCACTCCCAAAGGAGGGGCAGGGGTTTGAGACCCGCGAACCCCCCCAAATTGGCAATTGAAGCCAGCATGCTTACAGACACGTGCGCCAGCTGCACCATGCACAGCCGCAACAGTGCGCAGCAGCAGCACAGCGCCAGCAGGCAAGCGTGCGTGAGTGACAAGGGGTGCATGATGCACGCACCAGCAAAGTGTGACTAGAGAAGATATGTGTAGATCTTTAGCGAGATAGGCCTTTAGTGATGCTTGCAACTGTCACTAATGGTCTCCGCACGCCAGCAAGATGAATTGAAGGGCGGATCTTCAACAATAGCTACAAGGATTTGTAGTGACATTTACGAACGTCAGTAATGACCCAAATGTTAATTTGTTCTTTCTCCTCCACTATAAACGGACCTACCCCCCACCATTCCAAATCATCTCTTCCTTTCTTCCTCTCACCACCTCCAAGGCTCTAGAGAGAGCTTGTCCTATGCCCAAGATGCTCCTCTAGAGTAGAAAATCAAATAGTTTTCCCTCCCCTCATCCTCATTCATAGAGCATCCCGTGGCCATCCTCTCACCGCCCTTCGGGAAGAAGATCCTCGCAGCGACGCCGTCCTGCCCCATCCTCCGTCCTCTGGCTACATCCTCCATCGTCCCGCTACTCACCACCTTCCCCCAGGAGATGTCAGAGCAAGTCGTCCTTCGAGTAACCGTCAAGGGGGATTCTCTCACCTATTTCTATCTTTTTCGCTTTCGTAGTATAGATTTTTCCACTTTCATAATTGTAACAAACACTTGCTTATGAATAGATGATTGTTTCTCTCTCTCTCTTTCTCCCTCTCTGTCTTAAATTTTTGCAAGTAGATTAGCTAGAATTCATCAACCTGATATCTTGCCCCATTAAAATACTAAAAAAATTAGAAAAGGTAAAAATGACAAAAAGAAATAAAAGAGAAAAGCGGATTTTCAAAACCAAAAGTTTGCCTCCTCGTGTTCCACCCGGGACTCACTTTTTGTGTTTCGGTTATAAATTTTATCTGATAGATGCATTTTGCGAGCTACGACGATGGGTCCTCCAAACCCTGATTTTAATTCGTGAAACACACCCCCATCATTTTGGCGCCGTTGCTATTGAGGCAACGGAATTTACTTTATTGTTTTGTGCACTTCCTCGCATTTACATAGCACTAACCCTGCTTATCTCTGATCTATTGTCTTGCAGGTACCCTAGCATGAAGATCCAAGTGTGGTAGACCAAAGTAAAGTGCAGGTAGAGTACTTTGTAAGTGTACCCCACTTCCCCACCCACTAGATCATTTCACCACACTAATAACTCAAACCCAAATCAAGTTAAGTACTTTTTATAAACCCTAGGATAGATCAGGTTGTTTATTTGTCACCTCACTCATCTCATCCCCACATATATTAAAAAGAAAAAAAATACTCTTCGCTTGTGGGATTTTCTAAAAGAATACACACATTAACACCCACAACTCTCAACTTGAGCGTACCACTCCACTTTGATTCTACCACTTAACAGAGATCTGACTTGTGGATCCGGTACACCTTAACTCAACACACACATAAGTGAGTAGAAATCTGATTAGGTTAAGACTTTTTGTGTGCCTTAATCAAGTGGTGAAATAGGCCAATTGCTTGAACTATTTGGGTCGCACCACTCAATCTAAAACTGATCCGTCAAGTAGCTTGCCACTTAGGGTAGATTCCTAGGGCTGAACCAGACACTCCACATTATTTTTGATTTTGAAAGGAACATATCATCACCCGTGTTTTCAAAACTTGTTCTCCAAAACTTGATTGAATATACCTAAGATTAAACCCTAAAAGCTACTAAACAAGGTTAAACACTAAAAGACACATCATCAAATAACCTTGCTTGCAAACTATGGTTGTACATGCACACACATTTGAATCAGTCATTAAGGGCACAACCCATCTAAAGGGCTCATCACATTCCAAAAGCACAATCATCCCAAGCCTAATTAAAACTGAGTAGACGTTGGCCTTAAGGATTGATTCGCTCTTCAGGGCTCAAACTGAGATTTTTTTCGATTAATTTGCTTCTGCTGGTCCATCTGATGTCTAGCTAGGGGAGTAATGTCAAATGACCGTGGCTGGGGGTTACACTAGGAACCAGAGGCGTAAGCCAAAAGAAGAACCTTCTCTGCAGTCCCTCCTAACTGGTTGGATTGATAGGATAAAAGTAGACCAAATCGTTTCTAATCTCAAGACGGGTCCTGAGAGTCTGTAGGTCTTTAGGCTATCCACATAAGGACAGGCTTGGTTGATTGTATTGCAAGGCTCCTTTCTTTTGTTTTCCCTCCTACTCCACATTGTATCCTTCCACATCTTTCACACATTTCTAATCCTACCCTCCTACCAACACGTATCCTCAAGATGATTACTATCCTGACTCGACTTATGATTACCCATCCACTAGCCGGGATAACTTTGATTGGCGATATGAATCCGAACCTCATTGTCCTGGGCCTAACCCTGGACAACAAGACATGATTACTATTCTTCCCAAAGCTACAATGATTATAGATCTCCATCCTTTGATGATCAACCTAACCAGATCTACAACCATGAAGGATATGTTGATTATAACACTTACCTCCAAGAATTATGCTGAATATAGGGCGCCACCATTCTTTAAACAACTTGAAACGACCTACTATCAGGGAGGGACCCGAGAACCTCAATATCTTGACTCCCCTAGATTTAACTTGAACCCAACCAACCCTGAACTGAACCAGTTGGTTCAAGTGAACTAGATCCAGGATAGGGTGTTGGCTAATTTTAGAACACTATACAATCTTTAGAAGCTCAGCCAACACCTTGCACTGAAGCACTGGAGCCTATGATCAAAATGGTTGATGAACTTAATAGTTCTCTATTGGATTTGCTCCAAAGTGTTAGGGATAGAGACCTGGGTGAGTTTCTTCTTTGGAAATTGTCGAGGTTGAGGATGAAATTTGTGGTTGCCTTAGTTAAATCTTGGGATGATCCTCAAGATGAACCCCCTTCAGGAGAGCCAATGTTTGAACCCGCTCAAGCACCTGTCGAGGGGATACATATTCTAAGATTGGAGATGACCAAATTGGTCTAGAGCAACCCTTTGAGGATGAACCGATTGATTCACCCGAGATCCCCGAGGCAGGGAGTGAGGAAAAATATGTCTCTTCGAACCAGGAAATGACAATCTATTTTGAGACATATATAAATGAGGATCATGAATTATTTGACTCAGAGGGTGAAGAATCTATTAGTGAAGTCTCACTTGAGCTTAAGGAAGAGGATTTTAGTGAGACAAATGGGCTTGAGCAATTTGATGAACCAGTTGATAGCCCAATTATTGAAGTTTTGGATTCAGTTGGGGCTAACATGGAGGATTTGAATCCTCATTTACTAGAAGATTCAATCAATAGGCCCATTCCTCATCTGCACCCTGAAGAGCTGACTTCTGAGATCATTGTGCCTAAGTCAATCTTGATTTAGCCACGATTTCTAGATTTGGGAGAATCATATGAGGTGAATGATATGCTAGAGGTCCTGGAGCCTGAGCTCTTGATGTTGGAGGATAGAATTGTTAAAATAAAAATTTCGGAGAATAATTTTGAGGGAACTTTAATTTTGGATCTAAGGGTACCTATTGACTTGAAACCACCTACTTTCTACCAGGACCCTTACGATATCTTTCACGTGCAATCCAAGCTCAAAATAACTGATTATTTTTTTGAGCTAAACGTTAAGTGAACATTTGAACCTAGTGAAACAAATCCACTGATTGTTTGCCACTTTAGTCTTGGGTTGCACATGACCAAGCCACAGGCCCAGCCCCGTAAACACAACAATCTTAGGTTTTGGGTGATTTTCATCCAGAACCTTAGAACAACTCGACCATGGGGCATGGGTCTGCATAATAATCTAGTCCATGTCTATGGACATCTTCTGCTGGCGGGTTTGAGGATTAATATTTTTATTTTGATTCTGACCCGCACTTGTAAATTCTTAATTTTGTCCTTATACGTATGTTATGCCTAGATGAAGGAATTAAATTTAGCACGTGTTTATATTCCACATTTTCTGCGAAGCTGACAGGATTTTCACGTTATTCAGGTGATATTCTGTTTACTCTACCTTTTCATGTCTTTATTTTTACAATGAGGATATTGCATCATTTAAGCATGGGGGGTGGATATTTAATCTTGAAATCATTTTGTTAACTCCGTAGAATTTCTTTTAGTTTCTTAAAAAAAAAAAAGAAATTAGGAAAAGAGAACTTAGGCATTTTGAAGTTATTAACTTTAGGAAATGATACGTTAGGACCTGAATACTTAGACTCTTTAGGTCTTCAAGCTTAATTAGCCTGGGTGTCCACTCGAATGTGGACTTATTCTCGAGTCCTTGCCAATTCAAATTCATTTAATTTGGTAAATGACAAGACTGTTTTTCATGCATTTTAAAATCGTCGAAAATAGTAGTATAGTCGCACTAAAACGCTCGTCAAAAATGATTTGTAAAGATAACGAGACTTGATTCCTGGTCGTTCGTCTCTAGGAGGCGTTTATGAAAATTTGAAATCGATCTTTTCTGCTCTACTTGTTTAAAATCACACTCCGATTTCCAATCGTCGGATTAAAGTTTTGCCACTTTCATTATGAACCCTGATTACGTGCGCCTGTGTTAGATAGGTGAAAAAGGTGAAAGTGTGAGTTTCAGTATGCATGATTCTAGTTGTGTGGTGGTTGTTTATGGAAAATGCATTAATAGTTAAATCCTCAATATTTTCTGGTACCGACATGCTAGTTGCAATAGATAATAATGAAGAGTAGGCAGCTTGAATCACACAAAATATATTGCAATCAATAAGCTCATGGTGATTCTCAACACAGAGATATATATATAAAATATTTCTTTCATTCATTCATTTAGGAGGGTGTTTGCAACATGGAATTAGAGGAAAGCTTAAAAACATCGATCTAGCTAACAAAAAATGATTGCATTTAGGAATCTATGGGGGGATTTTGCATGCATCATTAGGCGAAAGTAAAGAGCTACACTACTAAGTAGTAAATAAAAGCATGTAAATTATGAAGAACTAGCTGCTAATCTAGCATAAATAAGGGCATTCGAAGGTGGGCTCCGATGGCCTTTGAATGGTTGAGAGGAGCAGGAGGGGCAGCCAATGGTGCTTAGGCTAGCCCTTAGAGAGAGGTTGGAGAGATGATCCAGCATCCTGGCATGGAGATGGTGGTAGCCATGGTGAGAAACTCATGGAGGTGGAGTGGAAGTGAATGTAGCTAACCTAAATGGAAGTGAATAATGCCAAGAGATGGATTGGTGCAAATGGCCACCCCTTAGGTCTTTTTATAGACCTAAGGGAAGCTCTCTAGAGAATTATGGAATTCTCTAGAGAGGCCTATGGTGGGAGCTTGTGGGAGAGTGAGAGAGAGAGGGTGGATGGTGGTTTTTAGATCCACCAAATGTGGATCTAAAAATTGAATGGCTCTTGGTTGCTAATTTTAGCAACCAAGGCAACAACACATGGTAGAGAGTTCTAGAGAACTCTAGGCTAGGTATTTTTGTGTGGATGGTGTGTGTGGGTGTGTGTGGGTTGAAGCGTAGCTGGCTAGGTTGATTAGGTTAGGTTCTAGTGGGTTTAGGTCAAGGTAGGTCTTAAATTAGGGTTGTAAACCCTAATTCACTAAGGTAAAGTGTAATTAAACTTAATATAAGTTTAATTGGGTGTGTGAAAACTTAATTGAGAGTAAAATAACTCAATTAAGTCAGGTCTAGGTCAATTGGACTCTCACTGAGTCTAATTGGATAGTGTATGCTGAGATCAGGGCTCAATTGGACTCAATGAGTCCAATTGAATAGGCAGATGGAATTGACTAAGATCCAAGTCAATTAGGTTTAGTGAGGACCTAATTAGGTCCTTAGGGAGGTCTAGAGGTGATGTACTAGGGTTAGGGCACCTTAATTTAGGTTCCTATAGGGATAGAATTGGGTTTAGGGGGCTAGAGATCCAAGATCAAGGCTTGAATTCCAAAACAGAAACTGGAGAACAGTATCAGATGTCTAATAAAGTTGTCAGACATCTTATAGTGAAAATTCAGAAGTCCAGACTTGTTGTCTAGACATCCAATCAGAGTCAGGAGGTATTTTGGGTTCTGTTTTGGGTATTCTATAGAAATTGGACATCTAACCAAGTGTTTGGACGTCCAATAACACTGCAGAAGTGGGTTTAAGGTATGTGGGAGTTGGCTAAGGGTTCTGGATGTCCTATAATTCATCTGGACATGCAGATAGAGGCTAGAATTAGGGTTTTAAGGTTTCTTAGGGTGCGGTGACCTAACCTAAGTGTGGCTAAGGCTTGGGGAGGCTTCTAGGTTGTCCTAGGTCTAGGATGGACCTAAGTTCTTCACAATTTATTGCTTTATTCCTACTTAATAGAATAGCATACCTTAGCTCCCTTACATTATTGTCTACTACATCCTATTCTAGGTCTTCTACTCCAGCTCTACTGCAACACCAGTTATTCATTATTCTTCTGATCTAGCTTTAGATTTAGCTTCAGATCTATCTTCTGATCAGCTTATTACCTGTAATTGGCATAATGCACCTAATCAGCATATTATAGCATTATTTTATGCATAGCTAAAAGAAAGCAGTAAAGATGCAAATAATGCTTATGCATGCATGAATTATCCAAACTTATGCTAACTCCTAGCCTAATTCTGGATAATTAAGACCTATGATTGCTTTGCAATCTGTAAATGAATTAGGATGATAAGTATGCGACTTATCAACCCACCCTCTGATTTGAGGGGACTTTAAGCCTAAGCATCATTGCACTTTTTGCACTGACTCACTTTTTGATGGTTTCTTCAAAAATTAGGCAGCTAATGAACTATCTAGGGTGGTATGGCTGGCAAGTTGTCAGTTGTAACAGCTCATCGGCCGATTGTCCAGATCTCAGCCATAAGACCAATTTCGTCATACTGCCTTTAGGTAAATCATAGCTCAGGGAAACCACCTACTTAAAAAAAAAGAAAAAAGAAAAAAAAAATAGAGAGAGAGAAGAAAATAATAAACAAAACCACACTTCACCATAGGAGTATGGTTGGCAAGTTACCGTGGGTAACAGCCCATTGGCTGGTTGTCTAGAACCCAGCTTGCAAAAACACACAATAATTCCCAAAACACTCAGGGAAGAAGCGGGGAAATAGAATAAACCGAGGAGATATACACAGGGTTCGCCCTTGTGTTGACCCCATAAATAAAAGATGTACGGAGAAAGCTACCATTAGAAAAGCTAAACCTCTAGGCAACGTCACTTGGGGTCGTAGAAACCCGAAGTCCGTTTTAATGGTCGCCTAGTAAGTCTTTCACACTTTTCACAAGAGGCTTAGCAGTTAGAGTCCTTTTCGAGTCTTGGGCGAGCCAGGTAGCCGAAAAAAGTTATCTCGGAACTCTCAAACTCCAAAAGTACAAAAAAATTAGAAAAGAAGAAAAACAAAAAAAAAAGTGTATCTTCCCTTTTCAAATAAGGCGAGGACTTGGGTGATCTGCATTCTGGCAGACATCCGGGTACTATTGAGTTTTCATTGTTTAGGACCTTAGTTGAAGTTTTCTATTGTTAATAAACGACATAGGCCTAAGCGATCTAATACTAATTTCAATTTTATACATAGCATGAAGTTTATTTTGCTAGGGACTAGCAAAAGATAGGCATGGGGGTATGATGTATACACATCTATTTAGGTTAAAATGCCTATTCACGCATGTTCCTAGGCTTAGATTTGCATTTCATGATATAAATATTGCATAGCATGCATCAATCTTCATTTAGAGTAGTTGTATATAAATTAGGTTAATTGCATCCTTTTTGTGGTTAGGAGAGAAGAGGATTTATTTTAGGGCCTCGGATGGACGATCGGACCATACGGATTTGATCAAGATGAAGATCGGAGGCTAATGCCTCCGAAATTGTCTAGATTGGAGTCCTATAGCATCATATGAAGTCCAAGGAAGATAAACGATCAGGAGGGAAATGTGACATCTTATAGCCTTCAAATGAAAAATCCGACCGTACAGATGGATAAGGAGCGACGATTGCAGTCCGGTGATGCGAAAATCAACTCAACCAAGCATCATGGCACCCTCTCCAACAGAAGGAAGAATGGACGGCCCAAATGGCACCACATGGTGCCATCCAAACCACCCAACATCGGTCAGCATCATCCGCGAACTTCATTCCCAGTTGTTGGGTCTTGATCCAAAGGTTGAGAAGACATCCCTGTCACTCTTTAGAGGATCCTCCACACGATCATCTCAAGACATAGCAAAAGTGGTGGGGAGAGGCACTCGTAAAGGAGGGGCACGAGCTCGAGACCCACCGACCCCCCCAAATTGGAAATTGAAGCTGGCACGTGCACGAATGTGCATGCACAGTCGCATTATGCACAACTGCAACCGCGTGTAGCAGCAGTGGAGTGCTCGCGCGCACAGCTCAATGCCAGCACGCGAGCGTGAGCGTACGACAAGGACCATGCAATGCGTGCACCAGCAGAGTGTGATCAGGGAGGATATGGATGGATCTTTAGCGACGTGGGCCTTTAGTGATGCTTGTATTTGTCACTAATGGTTTGCGCATGCTAGTAAGAGGAATTGATGGACGGATCTTCAGCAATAGCTACAGGGATCTGCAGTGATGTTTACGGACATCAATAATGACCTAAATGCGTATTTGTTCTTCCTCCTCCACTATAAAAGGACCTACCCACCACCATTCCAAACCATCTCTTCCTTTCCTCATCTCACCATCTCCAAGGCTATAGAGAGAGCTTGTCCCAAGCCCGGGATGCTCCTCTAGAGTAGAAAAGAAAATAGCTTTCCCTCCCCTCATCCCCATTCGTGGAGAATCCCGTGGCCATCCTCTCACTAGCCTTATGGGCTTCAGATGAAAAATCCAACCGTATGGATGGATCCGGAGCAACGATTACAGTCCGACAACGCTGAAATCAACTGAATCCAAGCACCGTGGCACCCTTTGCAATATAAAGAAGAATGGATGACCTAGATGGCACCACGTGGTGCCATCTAGGATGCCCAACATCAGCCAGCATCATCCGCGACCTTCATTCCTAGCTGTTGGATCTTGATCCAGCGGCTGAGAGGCTCTCCCCCACCACAAGTGTTAAATCGTCCGCTCGACAAAGCAGACGTCTTAGCGTATTAGTTGGGGTGTTGGACTCCAAGGGAGGGGTGTGGGTTTGAATCCCTGCAGTCCCCCCAATTGAGGAATTGAGCATAGTAGAGGAAAGGCACACGTGCATGCACAAGCGGGGTGCAGCGTAGCACGATAGCACACAATAGGGCATCTGCGCGGACCAGCCAGTGCAAGTGTACGTAGCACGGGCACGTGGACCACGCAACGTCGGTGGAGTGGGTGCCAGCAGGTGTATGCACAGATCTTCATCGACTAGGCCTTTAGTGATGCTTGCAACTATCACTAATGGTCTACACACGCCAACAAAAGGAATTGAAGGGTGAATCTTCAACGACAGCTACAGGGATCTGTAGCGACATTTAAGGATGTTAGTAATGACCTAGATGTGTTCTTCCTCCTCCACTATAAAAGGACCTACCCACCACCATTCCAAACCATCTCTTCCTTTCTTCCTCTCACCACCTCCAAGGCTCTAGAGAGAGCTTGTCCCAGGCCTGGAATGTTGCTCTAGAGTAGAAAACCAAATAGTTTTCCCTCCCCTCATCCGAATTCATGGAGCATCCCGTGGCCGTCCTCTCACCACCCTTCGAAAAGAAGATCCTTGCCACAACGCCATCCTGCCCATTCCTCCATCCTCCGACTATGTCTTGCTTTGTCCTGTTCCTCACCACCTTCCTCTAGACGACATCAGAGCGAGTCATCCTCTGAGCAACCGTTGAGGGCGATTCTCTCACCTCTTTCTATCTTTTTCACTTTCGTAGTATAGATTTTTCCACTTTCGTAGTTGTAACATACACTTGCTTATGAATAGATGATTGTTTCTCTCTCTCTTTCTCCCTCTCTCTCTTAAATTTTTGCAAGAAGATTAGCAAAAATTCATCGACCTGATCTCTTACC
Organism: Thalassia testudinum; assembly: GCA_037157565.1. Classification (NCBI taxonomy): domain Eukaryota; kingdom Viridiplantae; phylum Streptophyta; class Magnoliopsida; order Alismatales; family Hydrocharitaceae; genus Thalassia; species Thalassia testudinum. The sequence continues at coordinate 62,738,125 of JAZHRO010000025.1, read as the reverse complement.
CTATTAAAATACCAAAAAAATTAGAAAAGATAAAAATGACAAAAAGAAATGAAAGACAAATGTGGATTTTCAAAACCAAACGTTCGCCTCCCCGTGTTCGACCCAAGACTCACTTTTTGAGTTTCCGTTATAAATTTTATCTGATATATGCATTTTGCAAGCTACGACAGCGGGTCCTCCAAACCCCTATTTTAATTCGTGAAACACATCCCCATCAACTCTGTTTTGAGGACAATAAATGGGATGATCCATTTGGATTTTAATTTGCTAGGAAAAATATGTAATCGTGCATCAAAGAGCCAAACGCATTGATTGACATCAAAATGTTTCCGAACATTATATTTATCAAGAAATTTCTTTGTTCGATCTTTGAAAATCCACACATTTTCATAAGAGAAATTACGTAATTCTTCCTTTTCGGTCAATTGTAATTTCCTGTGGATATCGATGTTAGATAAATCCATATTTAATTATTTTATTACCCAAAAAGCCCAACATTCAAGTTCGATTGGGAGATGGCATGCCTTCCCAAAAATCAAATGGAAGGGAGACATGCCAAGCAATGTTTTAAAAGTTGTATGGTAGGCCCATAAAGCATCGTCCAGTTTGTTGGACCAGTCTTTACGATCAGGCCTAACCATCGTTCATAAAATATTTTTTATTTCCCAGTTTGAAACTTTTGCTTGGCCATTGATGTAGACACAATTATTGAGGGTAAAATGCCTATTCATGCATGTTATTAGGATTAGATTTGCATTTTATGCTATAAATATTTCATAGCATATATCATTCTGCATTTAGAGTAGTTGTATATATTTTAGGGTAATTAGGCCCTTTCGCGGTCAGGAGAGAAGATTTATTTCAGGGCCTTAGATGGACAATATGACGATACAGATCTGATCAAGACGACGATTGGAGACTAACACCTCCGAAATCCTCTAGATCAGAGTCCCATAGCATCATATGAAGTCCGAGGAAGATCAACGGCTAGGACGACAATGCGACATCCTTACGGGCTTCGGATGAAAAATTCAACTATATGGATGGATCCGTAGTGACAATCGTAGTCTATCAACGTGAAAATCAACTAGATCCAAGCACCGTGGCACCCTCTGCAACAGAAAGAAGAATGGATAGCGTAGATGGCACCACGTGGTGCCATCCAGGCTGGCCAACATCGGCTAGCATCATCCGTGACCTTCACGCCCAACCGTTGGATCTTGATCCAACAGCTGAGAAGCTCTCCCCCACCGTAATTGTTAAATTGTCTACTCGACAAAGAAGACGTCTTGGCACATTGATTGGGGCACTAGACTCCAAGGGAGGGGCAAATTCGAATCCCCGCAGCCCCCCAATTGGGGAATTGCGTGCAGTAGAGGGAGGGCATGTGCTCACGCACGTGCAGGGTGCAGTGCAGCGCGATAGTGCGCAGCAGGGCGACTATGCGGACTAGCCTATGCAAGCGAACGTAGCATGGGTGCATGGACCACGCAGTGCTAGCTGAGCGGGTGCCATCAGGGGTATGCGTAGATCTTGAGCGACGTAAGCCTTTAGTGATGCTTGCAGCTATCACTAATGGTCTACGTGAGCCAGCAAGAGGAATTGAAGGGTGGATCTTCAACGATAGCTGTAGGGATCTGTAGTGACATTTACGGACCTTAGTAATGACCCAGATGCAAATTTGTTCTTCCTCCACTATAAAATCACCTACCCACCACCATTCCAAACCATCTCTCCCTTTCTTCCTCTCAGCACCTCCAAGGCTCTAGAGAGAGCTTGTCCTAAGCCTGAGATGCTACTCTAGGGTAGAAAACCAAATAATTTTCCCTCCCCTTATCCCCATTCACGGAGCATCCTGTGACTGTCCTCTCACTGCCCTTTGGGAAGAAGATCCTCACCATGACGCCATCCTACCTCACCCTTCATCCTCCTGCTCCGTTCTTGTTCGTCCTACTCCTGACCACCTTCCTCCACGCGACATCAGAGCGAGTCATCCTCCGAGCGACCATCGAGGGGGATTTCTCTCACCTCTTTCTATCTTTTTCATTTTCATAGTGTAGTTTTCTTGGTTTCATAGTTGTAACAAACAGTTGTTCATGAATAGATGATTGTTTCTCTCTTTCTCTCTCGTTCTCCCTCTCTCTCTTATATTTTTGCAAGTAGATAAAGTTTTCATCGATCTAATCTCTTGCTTGATAAAAATACAAAAAAAATTATATATGATAAAAATGACAAAAACAAATAAAAGTGAAATGCAAATTTTTCAAAACCAAATGTTCGCCTCCCCGTGTTCGACCTGGGATTCACTTTTCGAGTTTCGGTTATAAATTTTATCTGATAGACGCATTTGCGAGCTACAACGATGGGTCCTTCGAACCTTGATTTTAAGTCGCGAAGCACACCCTGATCAGCCATTTGTTTAGGGGTAATAGGGAGTGGAAATTTTGTGATTAACCCCATATTTTGAAACCAAGTGAGAGAATTATGAGTGAAGTGTAATCCTCCATCATTGATGATGGCCTTAGGAATGCCGAATCTTGAGAAAATATTTTTCTTTATGAATTTGAAAACCACACGATGATCATTAGTGCAGGTGGGTATTGCTTCAATCCATTTAGATATGTAGTCAACTGTGACTAGTATATACAAATACCCACCAGAGTTGATGAACGGTCCCATCAAGTCAATGCCCCATACATAAAAAATTTCAACCTTTAAAATTGGATTAAGGGGCATCATATCCTTCCGAGTCATGTTGTTGATGCTCAGGCAATGCACACAGGACCGAACAAAAGCTTGAGCATCTTTGTGCAAGCTGGGCCAAAAGAATCCAGAATTGAGGATCTTAGCTGCAACTTTCTTGCCTGAAAATGTCCACCACAGGCCATTGAGTGACAATGTGTGAGAATATCATGAATATTTGAATCAGGGACACATCATCTAATGACCTAATCGGTACAAATGTGGAAAAGGTCGGTCTCCTCCGAAAAATAGTATTTAATATCAATAAAGAACTTATCCATTTTGGTTTTTGGCCAATTAGAGGGGATTCGTTCTATTGCTAGGTAGTCTACAATGGGTGCAAACCAAGGGAGAGTATGGGTAGCTAAGATGTTCTCATTAGGGAATGTATCAGGGTGGTCAACATGTTATTCGTCATAAGATGAGAGAGACGGCCCACCAATATGTTTTGCGATCTTTCCTTATCTTTGATTTCTAGGTCAAATTCCTGGAGTAGCAGGATCCAACGAATAAGGCGGGGTTTCGCATCATTTTTGTTTAGAAAATATTTAAGTGCTGAGTGGTCGATATATACGGTGACATGTGACCGCAACAAATAAGATTGAAATTTTTCTAGGGTAAAGATAATGGCAAGAAGTTCTTTTTCAATAACTGTGTAATTCTGTTGTACATCATCAAAGGTTTTGCTAGCATAATAGATCACAACGGGCTTCTTGTCAATTCTTTGCCCTAGAACGGCCCCCACAACAAAATCAAAGGCATCAGTCATGAGTTCAAAGGGATAATCCAGTCAAGTCCCTGTAAAATTGGTGCCTTTGTAACATCCTTCTTCAACTTCAGAAAACTCTGTAGTCATTGGGCATTGAAATCAAATGGCTGATCTTCGTTAAGTAATTGACTTAAGGGCTTGGAAATTTGGGAAAATTTTTTGATGAAATGGTGGTAGAAACCCACATGCCCTAAAAAAGATCGGATTTGTTTTACTATAGTAGGCAGTGAGAGTTTGGAGATAGCATCGATTTTAGCTCGATCAACTGCAATTCCTTTTTTAGAAATGACATGGCCCAGAACAATACCTTCCTGGACCATGAAATGACTTTTTTCCCAGCTGAGGATGACATTAACTTCTATGCATTTTTGGAGGGTTCTTTCAAGATTCCGGAGACAAAGGTCAAAAAATCTTCAAAAGCAGAGAAGTCATCCATGAAGACTCTAGACATTCACCTACCAGGTCTGAAAAAACTGCAAGCATACACCATTGAAAAGTCGCAGGTGCGTTCCAAGATTGAAGGGCATTCTTCGAAATTTAAAGGTTCCCAAGGGGTAGGTAAATGTAGTTTTGTCTTGATCCTCAGGATGGACCGCAACCTAATTATAGCCAGAATAGCCATCAAGGAAACAGTAGCAATCACGTCTGGCTAAGCACTCTAGGATTTGTTCAATAAAGGGGAGTGGAAAATGGTCCTTCATGGTGGCGGTGTTTAATTTTCTATAATCGATGCGCACATGCCAAGAAGAAGCGGTCCAAGTGGCTATGTTTTCCCCATGTTCATTGGTGACAACTGTAAGTCCAGCCTTTTTACAAACTACTTGAGTGGGACTAACCTAGGAGCTACCAGAAATGGGGTAAATGATGTCAACATCAAGCCACTTTATAATCTTCTTTTTCACTACCTCTTGCATAGTAGAATTCAGGTGCCCTTGTGGTTGGTGAGAGGGGCGAGAATTGTCCTCTAGATAGATGCGATGGGTGCAATAGGACGGATGAATACCCTTATGGTCAGAAAGGGTCCAGCCAATAGCTTTTCTGTGTTTGCTCAAAACCTGGAGAAGTTTTTCCTCTTGTTCCCCAGTAAGTTCAAAGTTGATAATCAAGGGCATGGTTTGATTCGGGCCCAGGAAAACATATTTAAGGGAGTCGGGCAAGGGTTTTAACTCATGTTGAGGGCCCAGATCCGAAAGAATTTCTACCTTAGAAGTTAGAGGTGAAGTGAGAGGGAAGGGGTCAATGGAAGTGTTAGCTGGAGAATGTGTGGTTATGGTGGGAGGGTAGGATGGAGTGGATTATTCAGGAACCCTGTTAATTGCAAAACAAGAACCTATGTATGAAATCTGCATTGTTTCCTCCACTGTATTTTCAATTTCTAAATCTGAGTCATCAAAGAAATCAGGTTCTTGGAATTGCCTATAAGCTTGGAAAATATATAGGGTAAGAGATTCACTACAACACATGATCTTCATCTTGCCAGAATCATAATCAATATTAGCACTAGTGGTGGCTAAGAATGATCTTCCAAGAATTATAGGGGCATACTTTAAAGATTCCGGTACCTCTATATCCAAGACTAAAAAGTCTATAGTAAATAGACAATTTTTGACCCGGACAATGACATCCTCAACAATTGCCCTTGGTTTGATTGCAGATAGGTCTGCTAATTGGAGAATAACCTCAACAGGCTTTAATTCTCTGATCTTAAAGTCCTCAAAAACTACTATGGGGATAAGATTAATTAAGTCACCGAGATCCAGTAAGGTGCGATCAAAAGAGGTGTCATTAATGACCACTTGAATCAGGGGTGTGCCTGGATCTTTTCTCTTAAGAGGCAGTTTGCTCTGCACAACTGAGCTAATTGTCTCAGGAAGGATCACCTTTCCTAGGTTTCGAGCCTGCCCTTTGGGAGTACACAAATCTTTCAAAAATTTGGCATAGGCAGAGATATATTTTATAGCATCTATGAGAGGGATATTAATTTCTACTTGCCAAAGAGATCCATTAATTCCTTATCAATGGGCTCAGATTTCTTTTTCTTTTTGTGTGAAGAGTGAAGGGCTTGTGGAAAGGGTATTGGGTTTTCCTTTTTTGCATTTTTAGGTTCCTGAATAGGGTTAGAGGGGGGAGAAGAGTTGATCTATTTTTCATTGAAGTGGGTTCCTTTAGCAGGAAAAGGTCCTTGAGTGGTTTTCTCGTTCCTCAAAGTAACTGCATTTGCAATATGGTTGTTTATAGGAGGAGGACAGGAAGCCTAATTGTGATTGAAACCCGGGCGATGCTGAGGTGCTAGGTGAATGGGCTGGCTAGGATATCCACCTTGAAACTGATTCCGTTGATTGTTAGGGTTGGGCATGGGTTGGGAAGGCAGATTGCCAGCAGGTCTATGATCAGGATTAACCTTAACTTGATGTTGCAAGTTGGTTATCATGCGGGTTACTTCCGTCATTTGATTTTGCATTCCCTACAGAGTCTTCATGACCTGGATGTTAATATCTTCCTGGGATGGCTCAGGTTGATATGCGAGTTGCCCATAATTCCCAAATTGATTTTGTTTAGGAAGCAGAATCGGGTTTGGAGCTTTCTGGGAGTGATTTAGGTTAGTCCTCCAGTTTTGATTGTAGGTGTTGGAAGGGCTTCTAAATTGCTCCTAGAGAGCATAGATATTTTCAATGGTGGGATCAAGAGTATTTTGATTCAAGTAATTAAAATTCCCAATCATATCTTGTGTAAAATTAGTAGAAAATTACTGCCCAGCAGGTGTGGCATCAATGTTGAGCAGATTTTCTCTTCTGAGAAGGTGTGGAGAGTTAAGGTATGGAGAGTTAAGGTGTGGAGCTTGTTTGTGAGTGATCTTTTCTTCCATTTTTTTCTGGTGGATTTGCATCTGGCCTACTCATTGAGCTATCATGTGTAGATCATCTTGAGTGACTGGAACAAAGGTGGATTTGGGGTCAATTTAATTGACTTCGAATCTTGGGTTTTGAGTTCTACCGAAGGTGTCCATTGAAGTCATATTAAATGAGTTTTCACTCATTTCTTCATAAAGGAGGTAGGCACTTTTGGCATCTTTATTAAGGAAATTGCCCCCACATGAGTCATCTATGAGTCTCTTTAATTGATCTTCTAGCTGCCATTGTGGAATTTCATGGTGGGGCAACTTCTAAGAAGTTCTTGGAATCTTTCCCAAGACTCATAGAGGGGTTCACTGATGACTCTACAATGTTCTGTGTTAATATTATCAATTAGAGTCAATTTCGAGGATACTTGTGCGATAATGACATATTATAATAGGCTTGGGAGCATTGCATGCATATTTCATGATCTTTACATTTTAACTGCTTAGAATGAATGTTTAATGACCATGTGCAAAAATTCTATTGTGACATAGGCCTCAGATGAGTGATCGGACCGTACAGATGGATTCGGATCAATGAACGAAGTCCAACAAACTTGAAATCACTTCGATCCGACCTCCGTAGCTCCCACAATAAGCTCAAGAAAGATCAACAGCCAAGGGGCAATGTGACATCCTTACAGGTCTCGGATGAAAAATCCAACCATATGGATGGATTCGGAGAGACAATCGTAGTCTGGCAGCACTGGAATCATTGCAATCCGAGCACTATGTCATCTCCTATAGTAGAAAGAAGATGGATGGCCCAGATGGCACCACATGGTTCCATCTAGGCCGCCAAACACCGGCCCTTCATCACCGCATCATCCGCACCATCTATTCTCAGCCATTGGATCTTGATCCAATGTTTGAGAAGCCGCCTCCATTGCATGCTCGAGGCAACTGCAGATCCTTCTTCGTGTAAGATCAATCGTTGTATCCGGATCCAACTGTTGCCACCGCTCCAGCGCTTTGACATCTTTACGACCATTCATGCAGATGGCTCATTGGTTTGCCTCTAGCCTGCATGCACACGGCAAGGGAGCGAATCCCGCTTCACCTCTATCGTACGCCAATTGAAATTGGACCGTTCGATCGGGCGCGATGAGCGCCATCTAGCCGCTCACTACTCACGTGCACGATCACACGCCCAAGCATGCCACATCTGATGTGTACACGGGGTGTGATTTAAGGTGCGGGCAAGGTTTGAATCCACTGATCGGATGACTTAAGCGACTCGTGCACTATGCACGTGCGGAGGTTGCTAGAGATTTGAAGCGCGAGGGTGGGGGCAAGGGCGACAGATGCAGTGAGTCGTTAGCAACATTTTGAATGTTGCTATTGACCCAATGATGAATTTGAGCCCTTTCCTCAACTATGAAAAGGGCTTTTCCCCTCCCATTTGCATCCACCATCCACCCAAGAGATACCACCACCTTCAAGAGCTCCAAGCAAGGAGTTGAAGTTGCCAAACTACCGACGGAAGCTCCTCCACCGCTGTGGCTGCCTCGACACCATCTTCTTCCTTGTCTTAGTTTTCTTTTATGTGATAGTGTGGTACATGATTTTCATTTGAACCATTCATATATATTTTGTTCATCATAACATTTGATAATTAATAGAATACATCCTTGATATATTATTAGCATCATGATTCTCTAACCTTATTCACCCCTCTCTCTATCTCTCTCTCTCTCTCTCTCCCCCTCTCTCTCCCTATCTCTCTCTTTCTCGTTTTCTCCTTTTCTAAGCAAATCAAAAGTGATATTTTTGTGACACGAAAGTGATTAGCGGATTCAATACTTTGCCTCCCTATGTTTGACATTCAAACTCACATTTGATTATTTTTCTAAGTAAATTGACATCGTAAAACATGCTACAATGAATGATTTTACACAAACGCGTCCAGCGAATGTCAATTTTTGGCGCCGTTGTCGAAGAGACAATGGATCTCTTATTCGTTTTCATTTTCTTGGTCATTATTTATACTTGTGTTATCTAACTTGCTCTTTTCTCTCTTCTTGTTGTTGCAGGAACCTTGTGCATCAGCAACCGGAGGAGAATGAGTCAGGTTGGATCGAAAGGAAGCACAAGAAGAAGACCATCATCGACCCAAAGGCTTGATCTTGTCTTTGCACGATCCAAAGGTAACTTTCCATCCTTGGACCAATAAATGGTGGTGTTATAAAAAAAAAACTTTCATTTGTTTGTCGAAGAAAAACACCACCACTAAGTCTTCAACTTGTTAACTTCAAAAAAATCATTTCCTAGACTCGGGTTGAGGACATGATTAAAGGACCATCTACACCTCTAAAAATTTTGAAACAAATCTCATAGGTGCCCCTTCCAGTTGGAGAACTCCCATTCAAATTTCAGAGCCAACCTCATTGAGCTTTGGCCGTGAGAAATTCCCTACTAGAAGTGCGTAGGGTTGTCCTAAGTTCTGGAGATTTGTAGGGTGTTCTTACTGCTGCGAATTCTACACAGCTCGGATTTGAGAGAAATTTATATTTCTAGAAAGATCTTGAAATTATATACACTTCATATCAAGAACACTTTTGCATTTAAAATTGATTAGTGCTTGTTCTAATCAAGATATTAAACTTGTGCACTGATCTAGAGGTTCTGGACAGATTGACCCCCTCTTGGAAAAACGTGATTTTGAGTAGTCTACTGTCCTCAAAAAATTCTGAAATTGTTTTTGTTGAAAAGCTCATTCAATTTTGATCAAGGTTCTTGTTTTGATTGGACCCTTCTTGACAAAATATTAAAAAGGATTCATTGAATAGAAGTTGCACAACCTAGGATCTTCTACACTAGGGAGTTTTGATATTATATAGTCACATGAAAGGCCTTAAAGAAAATCAATTTTCACCAACCGTGTGCCTATACATTTGTGCCGTGTTTGAAGGTGTAAACAAGTGAGAACTTTAAAAGCCATTAAGTAAGATTTAAATCCTAAAATTCATACATCTTAATCTTGCTTGTGAAGGAACACTTGTTTTGACATTGGGTCCTTGCACCCAATTGTGCACACACTTCTCTCATCTATTTCCCTTCGCATCTCTCCTGGTTCTTCTCTAGTGTATGCTTGGAAGGCGATCACTTCATCCCAAATTGGTTGCCTTAGATAGAGAAACTAGGAGAAAACTTGATTTTCTACAGGTAGGATTGAGGACATGGCTGACCCCGAGTTGAGGAGGCTGACGATCAACCTCAACCCGATGCCATGGCCATGATTCAGGCTTAGATTACCGCCAACCACCAACTTCAACAGCAGCAATTTCACACCATCATGCAGGCCATACATCGACTATAGAACCCTCAGAGGCAGAATCAAGGACAGAACCCTCAAGGACAACCCCCACAGAACCCACCACCACCCCTTGAGGGCCAACCAAGGCCTCTCCATGATTTTTACAATCTGTCTGCCATCTAGATAAAGCCATACCTTAGAGTCCCTAAAGGGGGAGATGATTTTGAGCTAAAACCCAATGTACTTAGCTTGATTGAAATCCATTTCCATGGGAGCTCAAATCATGACCCTTTCCAACACTTAGAGGACTTGGAGCAGATTGCCCGGACCGTAAAACCTAGGAACATTAGTTTAGATATTGTTTTAACTAAGATGTTCCTATTCTCCCTAAGAGACAAAGCATCTCGTTGTCTTAGGACTTTAGGGAGACCCATATCCACTTGGGTGGAATTCAAGCATGCATTTCTTAACAAGTTTTTCCCCATAGGAAAGGCTAATGCCCTTAGGAGAGCCATTACTACTTTTACCCTACAAAGTGGAGAGCAATTTCATGAGGCGTGGGAGAGATTTAATGAATTATTAAGGAAATTCCCACACCACGAGGTTCCAAGGTGGCAATTGGCCCAGATTTTCTACCATGGTCTGGAGAACAACTTCAGGAATTTTGTGGATGCTTCATGTGGAGGCAACTTTTTGAATAAGGATGAGGAGAGCGCATTTGATCTCTTTGAATCAATGTGTGAGAATTCACTTAACAATGCCTCCATGACCCAATTTAATCGATCTAGTCAACCCCGTGGTAAGATTTATGAGGTGCAAACCAATTATGGAATGGTTGACACGGACATTACAGCTAAGAAGTTGGATCAGGTTGAGTTGGTAGATAAAAAGATTGACGAGCTGTTGAACCAAACCCGAACCCCATTACAGACCTTTTCCCTAGAGAAGGGAGCTCACAATGTGGACTTGGTTCAATCTATGAACCAAATACACCTTGAACAACCCATGACAATGTTCTAAGGAGGGACCTTTGATCCCTCAAACTCTGATTACTCTTTCCCCTCTCCTTCGGCACCTTCTACCTTTGAAGATGCCCAAGCCATTGTTTGCACCACAAAACACGCCTGTAATAACGCCTTCTTGTGCTATTTTCTAGCATTAACTATGTATATTATGATCCTATAGTCGCATTTATAAAGACACTTGCATTCATGCATTTTATTGAGAAGAGGAAGAGGAGTGAAATAATGGCTTGCATATTAACATTTTTCTTCAAGTGCCTCCTTGCAAAATCCACCTTTTTTATTTTTCCTCTTGATTTCTTCTTTTCTCTTCTTCCCACGGTTCATTTCTTCCACGCCATGCTGCATGCGATGCCATACCCTGCCAACACCTCTCCCTGCGGTTGCCACTCTCCAGCACCTCTCCCTGCTGCTGCCATGCCTCCCCGCCACGCTCTCCTCCTCTATAAAGCCGCAGCTCTTCCTCGCGACGAAGAAGAGGGGAGCTGCTGCAAAGACCCCACAGCCACCACCTTCCTCTCCACCGTTCTCCCCTCCCATACGCCGACCCTCCGTCGAGGAGGCACCCGTCGAGCAGGAGAACCCACTGTGGTGCACACCACCACAATGGGAGCACCAGCGCCCAGCTCTTCAACGAGCCGGTGGGCGTGGTGTTTTCTTTTCTCTTCGTTTTCATCTCCACGCCATTGCTGCCGCTTCAAGCTCCGAAGCTTGAAGCAGCAGCAGCAGCAGCTAAACCGCGGCGACAGCAGCAGCAGCAGCACCCCCCGCCTCCTCCGCGACCTTCCCCGCAGGCGCGCAACCCTCCGCCCGCGCCTGCAGGCCCGTTCCCCGCCTCCGTCTCCGTTCTGTCCACCCCACATTGCACCCGCAGCCGGCCGTCGCGTGCACTGCAGCGGCCGGTTACGGCCTCGCGCCGACCCCTGCCCTCCTCCGCAACCCTCCGCAACCGACTGCAGACTCCCCGCCGCCTTCTCCGAGCGCGCCAAATCCCGCTCTCCGTCCTCGCACCCGGTCTGCAGGAGATGCCTCACGTCCACTACGCGAAGGCGCGGTGCACCGCGGCGTCAGACGTCCTCCGCCTCTTGCAGACGTCTTAACTCGCGCGTCCGCGATCTCTCTCTCTCTGCCGATCTCTCCCGCGCGCGTCCGCTCGATCTCTCCCGCCCGCTCTCTCTCTGTCTGGTGCTCTCTCTCTCTTTTATTTAACTCACAGCAACACACACACACACATTCATCGACGCACACACACATTCACCGACACACACACACACACTTATAGTAACATATATACATATATATATATATATATACATACATATATCTATATATATATACTTATATACATAGTATATCTATATAGTTATGTATACATACATATAATATAATATATATATACATATACATATATAATATATATATATATATACACATACTTATATACGTATATATATATACATATCTATATACTTATACATATACACATATATATATATATATCTAGATACATATATACTTATATACATATATATATATACATCTATATAGTATTATATATATATACTTATATACATATATACATAGCTATATACATATATACATACATATATATATATATATATACATATACACCTATATATATATACATATATATCTATATATATCTATACATATATACCTATATATTGATATATATAAATATATTTACTTATATACATACATATGTACATATATTTTCACGTTATTTACTATACGTTGTATCGTGGGAATATCTGCACCAGTTGCTGATATTCCCCGATACACGTGTACAGAAAGCATGGACACATTCATCATCCATCCACACTCCATGCGGCACCTAGTCGTGTTCGTTGCGTCTCTCTAGACGTCGACTGACTCGACATAGTGCTACACTCCATCGTCACCTCCACCCCCACCCCTTTATAGATATAATACATATATATATATATCTATAGATGCTATATTTACTTTCTTTTTGTTTGCTTTCTTTTTAGTAAAAAGATAAAAAAAAATATAAAAGAGAAAAGATAATTTTTGATTTGCAGGTACCCCCGTCTTGTAAGTAGCAAGACGTGTTTTGAAACTTTGTTTTGGCTAAAAGCCAAGGACACAATTTTGAGGGTGTGCCTCAAGAACAAGGATTACCAGAAAAAAAACTTAAATAAGAAAAATACCAAAAACACAATAAATGAACGAAAGAGACGCGTTTTAAGGAAAACGTAGAAACTCGACTTGAACCCCACTTCCCTGAGTTCGACCCTGGGCCTAAAAGTGACAAGATAAAATCAATTAGGCCAGGTTAAAAATTTTGTAAAGAGATGGTTAGGTCTGAATTAGGTTAACCACTATACACATTTCAACGATAAAAATATCATATTAACAACCTATTTGGGCCGACCCATCATAACTTTTCTGGCGCCGTTGCCGGGGAGGTGCGCTTTCGAGTAAGTTTCTATCCAATTCCTTTAAATTTGTCTCTTCTCTCTTCACGGGTATTGTTGTTTTTGGTGTGCAGGTGAACCTGGTGGAAGGAGAAGAAGCTGACGAAGTCGAGGACGTGAGCAGATCCAAGGCGGGAACGAGAGCGTGAAGACGCCGACATCGCATTGGAGCTTCGCACACGTTGCCGAACAAGTAGGTTTTCTTTTCTCATCAAATTAGGGTTAACTTGCCACCACAATAAAAAAAAAAAATTAAAACTAAAAACTAGAAAAACTTCTTGGGATTTCTTGAGGGCAAGTGGATTAAAATTCACTTGATTGATTGGTTGTCTTCACTCCCACTACCCCGGGATTTCCCGCCTTACTTCGCATCGCGAAAATCCTAGAATCTTGATTCTTAGATTTTTCGCCATGGGAAGTATTCTTTGAGGCAAAGAAAAAGATTGCTTGTATCCCTCTTTTGCCACACTTATCTTTAATTCAGGATCACATTTTTGGTGGGGAGACTTGGAATTGAGTTGATTCCAACCCCACCACGACTTTTCAAACTTGCCTGTGATTCGATCCTGAATACTTCAACCCCAACAATTTTAGTTTCTTTATCTGTTGGTTGAAGCCTTGTGTGTGGATATCTTTCTGGTGATTGGGAGCACTTGAATTGAAGTGCTTTGGCTCCCTTTCACATTGGTATAAAATTGATTCGCGCATCCACACATAGAAATCTCCATTTAGGGTAGCCCATTGCATCTTAGCATGCATTAACTAACTGATAATTGAAGAAGGGTTTCTTGGGCTTTAGAAAGAAAACCTGTATTCTTGCAAAACCCGAAGATTGGTTGAATTGGTAATTCAGCAAAATCCTAAAATTCATACTACTTAAGGTTGAACTCTAAAAACCATTCACCAATTAAAACTTTAATTCGGGGAGATTTCCCTGTTGCATGCTTGTTCTTACACACTCTTAAAATCAATCACTTGGGCATTACCCGTAAACAACGCCCTTCACATTCCAAAAGCACTTGACCCTAAGCCTCTAATTAAAATTGGTAGTAACTTGACCCTTTTTAAGGATTGGAGGTCTAACTACCTACGTGTAGCGGCTACGTGCTGGTGAGAGTTCCCGCGTGCTATCGGGTGTCTAAGACTGGGGCAAACGGCCTTTCAATCTGGCCCGGTGGTTCCACGGTGCTCGCATTCGGTTCCGTAGTTCGTGATAGTAGGTAACTTAGATCTTTAAGTCTAAGGGAACACTGTCGAGGTTAGGAACTTGATTGTATTGATTTGTAATCAAGTGTAACTTTGCGGCGTCATTTCTCTCATCTCTTTTCCCTACTCATCTCCTCAACTCTTCCTCCGGTAGTGCATGTTTGGGAGGAGGTCCCAAAACCCTGAAATGCTTGTATTGACTAATAAATCTAGAAAAAGAGCCGAATCATCCTCCTCCTCCACAACATGGCACACACCCCCGCCTCACCACTTCATCACAATTTCAATTCTTTCAACACCAGGCTTATCCCGAGAAACCCTGCAAGACCTTCCTTATCGAGTGTCGCGCCAAGCGACTCGGTAAGTCATGTGGAACTGGCTTCTGCGAGCCAGTATTTCAACACGGAGGACCAAGCCTCCGTGTACTCGGACACATATGCGGACACGTCTTTTGGCATAGAAGATGCCTGCACCCTGGGGAACAACCCATTTTCTGCCACGTATAACCCAGGGTGGCACAATCATCCCAATTTTGCATGGTCCAACAACCCGCAGCGTCGAAACCCTGCTGGTGGACCAATGCGATCGTCCGCACCCGTCACCCCAAGGGCCCAGTCTAATCCTATGGCAAATCTGCCATCAGGCCCTTGTGTACAGAAAACCAAACACACATCAAAACCTCTTGATAAATTGATGCGAATGATGACGGAAATGTCAAAGCGCCATAAAGAAAACATGACCTCTCTTCAGCATTTGGCGCAGCAGCATGCTGAGATCAGTCAACTAAGCATGGCGACTCGATCTCAGGGCACTTTTCCCGCCCAACCTGTTCCAAACCCGCAAAACTTTGTACCCTGTGGTCCGCAACCACAGGTACAACCTTCTCAGGAACAGGTTCATCAAATTCTGCAAGCTCCGAGTATTCCTCCGGGATTTCAAGTTAATCCCGCTACAGCACCGCACTCTTATGCTGATAGTGATCACATCAAGGATGACACGTCTGACGAGGACGTGACTGTTAGTACGTGTATCGAACTAATTGGAGCCGATTCAGACTGCTGCGAATTACCTGACGATTGCCTGACCAACACAAACTGTGACGTTCCCCAATCCCTCCCTATTCCTGTACCTTCTCCTGACCAGACTTCTGACGAGGTTTTTTCCGCTTCCCATACCTTGTGGTCTGAGTCATCGCCGGGCTGCTCACCGCCGATCCACACTATGGAAGATCGGATTGCCCTTTCTTTCCCGCTAAATCAGGCGGATTTGCAAATCCACACTGGGACCTTGAGCCCACATCTTACTCAACGGGGGTATTCCCTTTTGGATCCATCTATCCAAAAAGCCCCCCTTCTTGGCCAATCTAAGGGCCAACTTCCTCTTCCTGATCTGTTTTTTGATCCGCCTGGGACACTCTCGTCCCAGAAAACGCCAAATCTCTCACCATCCACCATTACTTTTCACGCCTCTATCGCGATTACTTCACTTTTCTCTTCACCACCCACCATCCACCCACCCTTCCACCCTGATTTATACCCTGAACCTCAGCTCCTGTTACCCGATCTGTCGTCCGTTCTCTGCCTTTCCCTGCATGCATATGAGGACATAGCATTGTTTGGCATGGGGGGGTGGATAGGCATCCATAGGATCCGGGTATTTTATGGTATCAGACAATTACCACCTATTTATAAATATGCAAGAAAAAGAAAAAAGAAAAGAAAAAAAAATATATATATATATTAGTAATAAATGGTGTTTAGTAATGATCTAAAAGCTGAAAAAAAAAATACAATAAGTGTTTATGGATATTCAACCTCTGTTTTGAAGAATTTCCAGGCCACAGAAGCTTGATTCGCTCAGGCTCGGCTTAATTCACTTAAAGCATTGACGAAATAGATCAAAATCTCTCCTAACTAAGAACGTTTCTTGTACCTGAGACACCAGTACAGGATTCGTTGGTTTGCTTTTTCTTGAGAGCTTAAGTAAACTTGGTTCACACTACACATATCAGGAAAGACCAGGTGAACATAAGATCCAACCCTAGTGTTCATTAGGAAAGGTGGAGTCCTTACCTGTGCGTGCAGGTAGACTTTTTATCCCAGGCTTTAGTCTTGTGTTCAGGAGTGACTCTTTCCACCAAAAAGAAACTCTCCCTTCAAAAAGAAAAATAAGTGTTCTCCTTCAAAATGTGTTGTAAGAGATATACTGACAGGTGTTTCAAAAAGAAAAAAAAAAAAAAAGAGTTGTCAAAAAAAAAAAAAAAAGATGTTGCAAAAGAGTCGGTATATCTCATAAATGTCTGTATACTTTGTTTTTCGGTGAGCCACAAAAAAAAAAAATCAGAAAATGGGAGTTGAGTTTTCCGTAATCATCTTAAGGGTCAATCCGAAAACACGAGCTGAAACTGGGACCAACCTGTACTTAAAAATTCGTGAAACCCTGGGAGTGAGTCTTAAGGTTCATCTGGTCAGTCTTGATCCTTCACTATGCACAACCATAACCTCTTGAGCTCTCGAGTACGGCAAAACCTCCTGGGTCCTGGAAATCGTACTTAAGGTTTAAATATCAAGAGTCCTAGTTAGTTGAGAGATAATCTTTGTCATGTAAGACTTAAAGTACTGGTAATCTTCTCTACAATTGGTTCTCACAATATCCGATAATAAACACACCGATATCATCTCAGAAGAAAATCTTCAGCTTAAGATCATTTCTAAATACGGTTTTGCTAGGGACTAGCAAAAGATAGGCATGGGGGTATATGTTTGCACCCCAAAACACGCCTGTAATAACGCCTTCTTGTGCTATTTTCTAGCATTAACTATGTATATTATGATCCTATAGTCGCATTTATAAAGACACTTGCATTCATGCATTTTATTGAGAAGAGGAAGAGGAGTGAAATAATGGCTTGCATATTAACATTTTTCTTCAAGTGCCTCCTTGCAAAATCCACCTCTTTTTATTTTTCCTCTTGATTTCTTCTTTTCTCTTCTTCCCACGGTTCATTTCTTCCACGCCATGCTGCATGCGATGCCATACCCTGCCAACACCTCTCCTTGCGGTTGCCACTCTCCAACACCTCTCCCTGCTGCTGCCATGCCTCCCCGCCACGCTCTCCTCCTCTATAAAGCCGCAGCTCTTCCTCGCGACGAAGAAGAGGGGAGCTGCTGCAAAGACCCCACAGCCACCACCTTCCTCTCCACCGTTCTCCCCTCCCATACGCCGACCCTCCGTCGAGGAGGCACCCGGCGAGCAGGAGAACCCACTGTGGTGCACACCACCACAGTGGGAGCACCACCGCCCAGCTCTTCAACGAGCCGATGGGCGTGGTGTTTTCTTTTCTCTTCGTTTTCGTCTCCACGCCATTGCTGCCGCTTCAAGCTCCGAAGCTTGAAGCAGCAGCAGCAGCAGCTAAACCGCGGCGACAGCAGCAGCAGCAGCACCCCCCGCATCCTCCGCGACCTTCCCTGCAGGCGCGCAACCCTCCGCGCGCGCCTGCAGGCCCGTTCCCCACCTCCGTCTCCGTTCTGTCCACCCCGCATTGCACCCGCAGCCGGCCGCCGCGCGCACTGCAGCGGCCGGTTACGGCCTCGCGCCGACCCCTGCCCTCCTCCGCAACCCTCCGCAACCGACTGCAGACTCCCCGCCGCCTTCTCCGAGCGTGCCATAGCCCGCTCTCCGTCCTCGCACCCAGTCTGCAGGAGACGCCTCACGTCCACTACGTGAAGGCGCGGTGCACCGCGGCGTCAGACGTCCGCCGCCTCTTGCAGACATCTTAACTCGCGCGTCCGCGATCTCTCTCTCTCTCTGCCGATCTCTCCCGCACGCATCCGCTCGATCTCTCCCGCCCGCTCTCTCTCTGTCTTGTGCTCTCTCTCTCTTTTATTTAACTCACAGCAACACACACACACACATTCACCGACGCACACACACATTCACCGACACACACACACACACTTATAGTAACATATATACATATATATATATATATACATACATATATCTATATAGTTATGTATACATACATATAATATAATATATATATACATATACATATATAATATATATATATATACACATACTTATATACGTATATATATATACATATCTATATACTTATACATATACACATATATATATATATATCTAGATACATATATACTTATATACATATATACATAGCTATATACATATATACATACATATATATATATATATATATACATATACACCTATATATATATACATATATATCTATATATATCTATACATATATACCTATATATTTATATATATAAATATATTTACTTATATACATACATATGTACATATATTTTCACGTTATTTACTATACGTTGTATAGTGGGAATATCTGCACCAGTTGCTGATATTCCCCGATACACGTGTACAGAAAGCGTGGACACATTCATCATCCATCCACACTCCATGCGGCACCTAGTCGTGTTCGTTGCGTCTCTCTAGACGTCGACTGACTCGACATAGTGCTACACTCCATCGTCACCTCCACCCCCACCCCTTTATAGATATAATACATATATATATATATCTATAGATGCTATATTTACTTTCTTTTTGTTTGCTTTCTTTTTAGTAAAAAGATAAAAAAAAATATAAAAGCGAAAAGATAATTTTTGATTTGCAGGTACCCCGTCTTGTAAGTAGCAAGACGTGTTTTGAAACTTTGTTTTGGCTAAAAGCCAAGGACACAATTTTGAGGGTGTGCCTCAAGAACAAGGATTATCAGAAAAAAAACTTAAATAAGAAAAATACCAAAAACACAATAAATGAACGAAAGAGACGCGTTTTAAGGAAAACGTAGAAACTCGACTTGAACCCCACTTCCCTGAGTTCGACCCTGGGCCTAAAAGTGACAAGATAAAATCAATTAGGCCAGGTTAAAAATTTTGTAAAGAGATGGTTAGGTCTGAATTAGGTTAACCACTATACACATTTCAACGATAAAAATATCATATTAACAACCTATTTGCGCCGACCCATCATAACTTTTCTGGCGCCGTTGCCGGGGAGGTGCGCTTTCGAGTAAGTTTCTATCCAATTCCTTTAAATTTGTCTCTTCTCTCTTCACGGGTATTGTTGTTTTTGGTGTGCAGGTGAACCTGGTGGAAGGAGAAGAAGCTGACGAAGTCGAGGACGTGAGCAGATCCAAGGCGGGAACGAGAGCGTGAAGACGCCGACATCGCATTGGAGCTTCGCACACGTTGCCGAACAAGTAGGTTTTCTTTTCTCATCAAATTAGGGTTAACTTGCCACCACAATAAAAAAAAAAAAATTTAAAACTAAAAACTAGAAAAACTTCTTGGGATTTCTTGAGGGCAAGTGGATTAAAATTCACTTGATTGATTGGTTGTCTTCACTCCCACTACCCCGGGATTTCCCGCCTTACTTCGCATAGCGAAAATCCTAGAATCTTGATTCTTAGATTTTTCGCCATGGGAAGTATTCTTTGAGGCAAAGAAAAAGATTGCTTTTATCCCTCTTTTGCCTCACTTATCTTTAATTCAGGATCACATTTTTGGTGGGGAGACTTGGAATTGAGTTGATTCCAACCCCACCACGACTTTTCAAACTTGCCTGTGATTCGATCCTGAATACTTCAACCCCAACAATTTTAGTTTCTTTATCTATTGGTTGAAGCCTTGTGTGTGGATATCTTTCTGGTGATTGGGAGCACTTGAATTGAAGTGCTTTGGCTCCCTTTCACATTGGTATAAAATTGATTCGCGCATCCACACATAGAAATCTCCATTTAGGGTAGCCCATTGCATCTTAGCATGCATTAACTAACTGATAATTGAAGAAGGGTTTCTTGGGCTTTAGAAAGAAAACCTGTATTCTTGCAAAACCCGGAGATTGGTTGAATTGGTAATTCAGCAAAATCCTAAAATTCATACTACTTAAGGTTGAACTCTAAAAACCATTCACCAATTAAAACTTTAATTCGGGGAGATTTCCCTATTGCATGCTTGTTCTTACACACTCTTAAAATCAATCACTTGGGCATTACCCGTAAACAATGCCCTTCACATTCCAAAAGCACTTGACCCTAAGCCTCTAATTAAAATTGGTAGTAACTTGACCCTTTTTAAGGATTGGAGGTCTAACTACCTACGTGTAGCGGCTACGTGCTGGTGAGAGTTCCCGCGTGCTATCGGGTGTCTAAGACTGGGGCAAACGGCCTTTCAATCTGGCCCGGTGGTTCCGCGGTGCTCGCATTCGGTTCCGTAGTTCGTGATAGTAGGTAACTTAGATCTTTAAGTCTAAGGGAACACTGTCGAGGTTAGGAACTTGATTGTATTGATTTGTAATCAAGTGTACCTTTGCGGCGTCATTTCTCTCATCTCTTTTCCCTACTCATCTCCTCAACTCTTCCTCCGGTAGTGCATGTTTGGGAGGAGGTCACAAAACCCTGAATTGCTTGTATTGACTGATAAATCTAGAAAAAGAGCCGAATCATCCTCCTCCTCCACAACATGGCACACACCCCCGCCTCACCACTTCGTCACAATTTCAATTCTTTCAACACCAGGCTTATCCCGAGAAACCCTGCAAGACCTTCCTTATCGAGTGTCGCGCCAAGCGACTCGGTAAGTCATGTGGAACTGGCTTCTGCGAGCCAGTATTTCAACACGGAGGACCAAGCCTCCGTGTACTCGGACACATATGCGGACACGTCTTCTGGCATAGAAGATGCCTGCACCCTGGGGAACAACCCGTTTTCTGCCACGTATAACCCAGGGTGGCACAATCATCCCAATTTTGCATGGTCCAACAACCCGCAGCGTCGAAACCCCGCTGGTGGACCAATGCGATCGTCTGCACCCGTCATCCCAAGGGCCCAGTCTAATCCTATGGAAAATCTGCCATCAGGCCCTTGTGTACAGAAAACCAAACACGCATCAAAACCTCTTGATAAATTGATGCGAATGATGACGGAAATGTCAAAGCGCCATAAAGAAAACATGACCTCTCTTCAGCATTTGGCACAGCAGAATGCTGAGATCAGTCAACTAAGCATGGCGACTCGATCTCAGGGCACTTTTCCCACCCAACCTGTTCCAAACCCGCAAAACTTTGTACCCTGTGGTCCGCAACCACAGGTACAACCTTCTCAGGAACAGGTTCATCAAATTCTGCAAGCTCCGAGTATTCCTCCGGGATTTCAAGTTAATCCCGCTGCAGCACCGCACTCTTATGCTGATAGTGATCACATCAAGGATGACACGTCTGACGAGGAGGTGACTGTCAGTACGTGTATCGAACTAATTGGAGCCGATTCAGACTGCTGCGAATTACCTGACAATTGCCAGACCAACACAAACTGTGACGTTCCCCAATCCCTCCCTATTCCTGTACCTTCTCCTGACCAGACTTCTGACGAGGTTTTTTCCGCTTCCCATACCTTGTGGTCTGAGTCATCGCCGGGTTGCTCACCGCCGGTCCACACTATGGAAGATCGGATTGCACTTTCTTTCCCGCTAAATCAGGCGGATTTGCAAATCCACACTGGGACCTTGAGCCCACATCTTACTCACCGGGGCTATTCCCTTTTGGATCCATCTATCCAAAAACCCCCCTTCTTGGCCAATCTAAGGGCCAACTTCCTCTTCCTGATCTGTTTTCTGATCCGCCTGGGACACTCTCGTCCCAGAAAATGCCAAATCTCTCACCATCCACCATTACTTTTCACGCCTCTATCGCGATTACTTTGTTTTTCTCTTCACCACCCACCATCCACCCACCCTTCCACCCTGATTTATACCCTGAACCTCAGCTCCTGTTACCCGATCTGTCGTCCGTTCTCTGCCTTTCCCTGCATGCATATGAGGACATAGCATTGTTTGGCATGGGGGGGTGGATAGGCATCCATAGGATCCGGGTATTTTATGGTATCAGACAATTACCACCTATTTATAAATATGCAAGAAAAAGAAAAAAGAAAAGAAAAAAAAATATATATATATTAGTAATAAATGGTGTTTAGTAATGATCTAAAAGCTGAAAAAAAAAATACAATAAGTGTTTATGGATATTCAACCTCTGTTTTGAAGAATTTCCAGGCCACAGAAGCTTGATTCGCTCAGGCTCGGCTTAATTCACTTAAAGCATTGACGAAATAGATCAAAATCTCTCCTAACTAAGAACGTTTCTTGTACCTGAGACACCAGTACAGGATTCGTTGGTTTGCTTTTTCTTGAGAGCTTAAGTAAACTTGGTTCACACTACACATATCAGGAAAGACCAGGTGAACATAAGATCCAACCCTAGTGTTCATTAGGAAAGGTGGAGTCCTTACCTGTGCGTGCAGGTAGACTTTTTATCCCAGGCATTAGTCTTGTGTTTAGGAGTGACTCTTTCCACCAAAAAGAAACTCTCCCATCAAAAAGAAAAATAAGTGTTCTCCTTCAAAATGTGTTGTAAGAGATATACTGACAGGTGTTTCAAAAAAAAAAAAAAAGAAAAAAGAGTTGTCAAAAAAAAAAAAAAAAGATGCTGCAAAAGAGTCGGTATATCTCATAAATGTCTGTATACTTTGTTTTTCGGTGAGCCACAAAAAAAAAAAATCAGAAAATGGGAGCTGAGTTTTCCGTAATCATCTTAAGGGTCAATCCGAAAACACGAGCTGAAACTGGAACCAACCTGTACTTAAAAATTCGTGAAACCCTGGGAGTGAGTCTTAAGGTTCATCTGGTCAGTCTTGATCCTTCACTATGCACAACCATAACCTCTTGAGCTCTCGAGTACGGCAAAACCTCCTGGGTCCTGGAAATCGTACTTAAGGTTTAAATATCAAGAGTCCTAGTTAGTTGAGAGATAATCTTTGTCATGTAAGACTTAAAGTACTGGTAATCTTCTCTACAATTGGTTCTCACAATATCCGATAATAAACACACCGATATCATCTCAGAAGAAAATCTTCAGCTTAAGATCATTTCTAAATACGATTTTGCTAGGGACTAGCAAAAGATAGGCATGGGCGTATATGTTTGCACCCGAAAACACGCCTGTAATAACGCCTTCTTGTGCTATTTTCTAGCATTAACTATGTATATTATGATCCTATAGTCGCATTTATAAAGACACTTGCATTCATGCATTTTATTGAGAAGAGGAAGAGGAGTGAAATAATGGCTTGCATATTAACATTTTTCTTCAAGTGCCTCCTTGCAAAATCCACCTCTTTTTATTTTTCCTCTTGATTTCTTCTTTTCTCTTCTTCCCACGGTTCATTTCTTCGACGCCATGCTGCATGCGATGCCATACCCTGCCTACACCTCTCCCTGCGGTTGCCACTCTCCAACACCTCTCCCTGCTGCTGCCATGCCTCCCCGCCACGCTCTCCTCCTCTATAAAGCTGCAGCACTTCCTCACGACGAAGAAGAGGGGAGCTGCTGCAAAGACCCCACAGCCACCACCTTCCTCTCCACCATTCTCCCCTCCCATACGCCGGCCCTCCGTCGAGGAGGCACCCGGCGAGCAGGAGAACCCACTGTGGTGCACACCACCACAGTGGGAGCACCAGCGCCCAGCTCTTCAACGAGCCGGTGGGCGTGGTGTTTTCTTTTCTCTTCGTTTTCGTCTCCACGCCATTGCTGCCGCTTCAAGCTCCGAAGCTTGAAGCAGCAGCAGCAGCAGCTAAACCGCGGCGACAGCAGCAGCAGCAGCACCCCCCGCCTCCTCCGCGACCTTCCCCGCAGGCGCGCAACCCTCCGCCCGCGCCTGCAGGCCCGTTCCCCGCCTCCGTCTCCGTTCTGTCCACCCCGCATTGCACCCGCAGCCGGCCGTCGCTTGCACTGCAGCGGCCGGTTACGGCCTCGCGCCGACCCCTGCCCTCCTCCGCAACCCTCCGCAACCGACTGCAGACTCCCCGCCGCCTTCTCCGAGCGCGCCATAGCCCGCTCTCCGTCCTCGCACCCGGTCTGCAGGAGACGCCTCACGTCCACTACGCGAAGGCGCGGTGCACCGCGGCGTCAGACGTCCGCCGCCTCTTGCAGACGTCTTAAGTCGCGCGTCCGCGATCTCTCTCTCTCTGCCGATCTCTCCCGCGCGCGTCCGCTCGATCTCTCCCGCCCGCTCTCTCTCTGTCTGGTGCTCTCTCTCTCTTTTATTTAACTCACAGCAACACACACACACACACTCACCGACGCACACACACATTCACCGACACACACACACACACTTATAGTAACATATATACATATATATATATATATACATACATATATCTATATAGTTATGTATACATACATATAATATAATATATATATACATATACATATATAATATATATATATATATATACACATACTTATATACGTATATATATATACATATCTATATACTTATACATATACACATATATATATATATCTAGATACATATATACTTATATACATATATATATATACGTCTATATAGTATTATATATATATACTTATATACATATATACATAGCTATATACATATATACATACATATATATATATATATATATACATATACACCTATATATATATACATATATATCTATATATATCTATACATATATACCTATATATTTATATATATAAATATATTTACTTATATACATACATATGTACATATATTTTCACGTTATTTACTATACGTTGTATCGTGGGAATATCTGCACCAGTTGCTGATATTCCCCAATACACGTGTACAGAAAGCGTGGACACATTCATCATCCATCCACACTCCATGCGGCACCTAGTCGTGTTCGTTGCGTCTCTCTAGACGTCGACTGACTCGACATAGTGCTACACTCCATCGTCACCTCCACCCCCACCCCTTTATAGATATAATACATATATATATATATCTATAGATGCTATATTTACTTTCTTTTTGTTTGCTTTCTTTTTAGTAAAAAGATAAAAAAAAATATAAAAGAGAAAAGATAATTTTTGATTTGCAGGTACCCCGTCTTGTAAGTAGCCAGACATGTTTTGAAACTTTGTTTTGGCTAAAAGCCAAGGACACAATTTTGAGGGTGTGCCTCAAGAACAAGGATTACCAGAAAAAAAACTTAAATAAGAAAAATACCAAAAACACAATAAATGAACGAAAGAGACGCGTTTTAAGGAAAACGTAGAAACTCGACTTGAACCCCACTTCCCTGAGTTCGACCCTGGGCCTAAAAGTGACAAGATAAAATCAATTAGGCCAGGTTAAAAATTTTGTAAAGAGATGGTTAGGTCTGAATTAGGTTAACCACTATACACATTTCAACGATAAAAATATCATATTAACAACCTATTTTGGCCGACCCATCAGCCATCCAGGGATTTTCTAAGCCAGACCTTTTCTCCAACAGTTACAACCCTGGATGGTGCAACCACCCAAACTTTACCTGGTCGAATCAAAAATAAAATCAATTCCAGAACCAACCTAGGCAAAATCCTCCCTCCTATTAGCAAGGTCCACCTACTAGATGCCCTATAACCAGAATAGGGTAGCCCTTACACAAAACCAAATGGACACTCTGATTAAAATGATGTCTAATATGAATAGAAACATTAGGAGGAGATAGTATTAGTGAAGGGACAGTTGAGCTAGCTGTTGGATAACAAACAACAGGAGTCCCTTCCTTATTAGCCACAACCGAACCTGAGCAATGTAACGAACAGAGGCCACAATCCTCAAGGGTTCCAATCAAATCAGGGACATGCCCACATGATCCAACAAGCCCCATAGACACCTGCTGTTTTTAATGCTTCTTCTTCTCAAGGATCTAACAATGGTTCCAATGCCTCAACCAATGCAGCTACCTTGAGAAGCGACACTCAAACCCAGGACCCCAAATGGCCAAGCCCTCTTGTGACTTCACTACCTGAGATGCCTAATTCTGAGGATGAGCAGGAGGAACCCAAGGATCGGGAGCCTAAACCAATTCAAACCCAAATACCATACCCTGAAGCCTTGGAGAAAATAAAGAAAAAAAGAAATGTGGCTGAGAATGAGGAGTTGTTGGAGATTTTTAAACAAGTACAGATTAATATACCTTTCCTCGATGCAATCAAGCATATCCCAGCTTATGCTAAATTTTTGAAGGATGTCTGTGCACCTAAGCGTAAGCTGAGAACCCAAGCATCTAGGAAGGTAGTGCTCTCGGAATAAGCTAGTTCAGTGATATTGAGCAGCCTACCTCAGAAAAGAACTAACCCTGGAGTGCCTCTAATATCTTGCAATATTGGTGACAAGACATTTGATAGAGCACTCTTGGACTTAGGTGCTCTAATTAACTTAATCTCGACTACCCTTTATCACTAGTTCGGATTTGGGGAATTAAAGGCCATACCTGTGACTATCCAACTAGCCGACCGATTCATGAAATCCAAGAAAGGGGTAGTCAAGGATGTAATTGTTCGGGTTAAGGACTTCTACTTCCCAATTAACTTTTTAGTCCTTGACATGGAAGTCCCCGAATAGCTACAGAACACACCCATCATCCTGGGCAAACCCTTCTTGGCTACGGCCAAGGCAAACATTGACTGTGACACAGCATGTATGGAAATCACCTTCAGAGAGAAGAAGATGCAATTGGATATCTTCAAGGAGACTAAGTCTTTTGATTATGGTTGGGTCGAGGAGTATGATCCCGTGGAAACCCTGGTTGAAGAATGCCTTACGATTAGCTCTTTAGAAGACCATCTGATTCAACTAGTTGATGACTACCCTGACCCATCCTAGTCCTTCGAGGTTGAAATCTGTAGAGCTTATTACCACCAGCAACCTCCATTTGAGGAGATTGATGTTAATCAACTCCCGCCCTTCCCTTACCTGTCAAACATTATCCCACTTGCACCTGAATTGAAACCTTTGCCCAACAACCTTAAGTTTGTCTTCCTTGGACCTAATCAGACTTTCCTTGTGATTATCAATGCACACCTAACTAGGGATCAAGAACTTAGGTTGACTACTACCCTTTCTAAACATCGAGTAGCTATTGGGTGGACAATTTCTGACTTAAGGGGAATTTGCCCTTCTTATTGCACTCACAAGATCTATTTGGAAGATGGGGCTCGACCTTCTCACTAGATGCAAAGGCGATTAAACCCGAATATTCGAGAGGTCATTAAAAAGGAAATAATCAAGTGGCTTGATGTGGAAATCATCTACCTGATTTCCGACAGCCCCTGGGTGAGCCCTACTCAAGTAGTACCAAAGAAGTCTGGGCTCACTGTGGTCATGAATGACCAGGGCGAATCCATCCCCACCTGCACCACAACTGCATGGTGGGTGTGCATTGATTATAGGAAGCTTAATGAGGCCACTAAAAAGGACCACTTTCCCCTGCCATTCATTGACCAGATTCTCGAACAACTAGCAGGGTAGAAATATTTTTGCTTCCTGGATGGATATTCAGGATATAACCAGGTTGCTATTGCACCAGTGGACCAAGAGAAGACCACATTCACTTTCCCATATGGCATGTTTGCATTCCGCCGTATGCCATTCGGGTTATGCAACGCACCCGCTACCTTTCAGTGTTGCATGTTAGCCATCCTTTCAGAGATGGTAAGTGAATATTTGGAAGTCTTTATGGATGATTTCTCTGTGTTCGGAGACTCATTCAACTATTGTCTTAGTAACCTAGCAAAAATCCTGAAGCGATGTATCAAGGTCAACTAGGTTTTAAGCTGGGAAAAGAGCCATTTTATGGTTCAAGAAGGGATTGTCCTTAGTCACATCATCTCGCAGAGGGGAATTGAACTTGATCAAGCTAAGGTTGATTTAATTTCCAAACTTCCACCTCCTGGCTCGGTCAAGAAAATCCAATCTTTCCTATGACATGTTGGCTTCTATAGAAGGTTCATTAAGGATTTTGGCAAACTTTCCAAGCCTTTGACTGACCTTCTAGCCAATGACGTACTTTTTGACATGACACCTGATTGCATCAATGCCTACAACACCCTTAGGGATACAATCTCTACTAAACCTATTTTACAACTGCTAGACTGGTCCCAAGACTTTGAGATAATGTGTGATGCATCAGATTTTGCTGTTGGAGTAGTCCTAGGACAAAGAAGAGAGAAAAAACCCATGGTGATCTACTATGCAAGCAAAACTTTGGATGAGGCTCAATGGAATTATACTGTCACTGAAAAAGAACTGCTCGTTGTAGTTTTTGGAATAGAAAAGTTTAGATCATTCCTTCTAGGATCCCACGTGATTATTTACACTAATCACTCGGCTATTCGGCATTTGTTAGCCAAAGAGGATGCTAAACCCAGGTTAATCAGATGGATCTTGCTCTTACAGGAATTTGACCTGGAAATACGCGACAAAGCCAGGTCCAAGAACGTTGTAGCCGACCACTTATCCAGACTTCACCCAGAACACATTGGACCCTCATTACCCTTAACAGACACATTCCCTGATGAACAACTTCATACCATGCATGGAAGGAGTCTACCCTGGTATGCAGACTTAGTTAACTATTTAGTGGTAGGGCAGGCTCCACACGGTTGGTGTAGACAACAGTAGGATAAGTTATTGGCTGAGGCCAAGAATTATTTTTGGGATGATCCTATGCTGTTTAGACATTGTGCTGACTAAATCATTAGGAGGTGTATTCTTGAAGAGGAAGTCCAAAGTGTGCTATCTTTCTATCATGACCAAGCCTGTGGTGGCCACCTCTCTGGGAAGTAGATGGCTGCAAAAGTTTTGTAGTCCGATTTTTACTAGCCATCACTTTTCAAGGATGCACATAACTTTGCAAAGACTTACACTAGATAACAGACCTTAGGGACTATGACTAGGAAAGATATGATGCCTCTACAGTCAATCTTGATCATCGAAATTTTTGATGTTTGGGGCATCGATTTCATGGGTCCCTTCCCACCATCAAATGGTTTCGAGTATATACTAGTCTTAGTGGACTACGTCTCAAAATGGATCGAAGTCGTACGTACCCAAAAATGTGACCATAAGGCTGTCATGGACTTTGTTAAGAAAAATATCTTTTTCGGATTTGGGATACCAAAAGCCATGATCAGTGATGGTGGGAGTCATTTCATTAATGCCCAATTTCGTGCCCTACTTAAGAAATACGGGGTCACTCACAACATTGCCACCCCGTATCACCTGCAAACGAATGGGCAAACTAAGGTCTCAAATAGGCAGATTAAAAATATTCTACAAAACATTGTGAGACCTGACCGGAAGGATTGGTCAACACGATTGGATGATGCCCTTTCGGCATACAGGACCGCCTTTAAGACCCCAATAGGCATGTCGCTTTATCGATTGGTCTGTGGCAAAGCTTGCCACCTTCCAGTCAAGTTGGAGCATTGGGTATACTGGGCTATTAAGCACTGCAATATGGATTCCCAGATGGTCGGAACTCAAAGGAAGCTTCAACTCTCTGAGCTCGAGGAAGTCCATCAGGATGCTTACGAGAATAATAGACTTTATAAGGAGAAGACGAAAGTCGTCCATGACAAACACATTAATAGCAAAGCCTTCGAGAAAAATCAGCAAGTCTGGCTATTTGATGCAAGACTTAAACTCTTCCCTAGGAAATTGAGATCTAAGTGGACGGGACCATATCAAGTGGTTAGACCTTATCCCAACGAGGCGGTTTAAATTGCTAATCCCAATACTGGGCAAACCTTCACTGTTAATGGTCAATGACTAAAACACTTTCTTGCACAGATCCCCCCAAAGGAAGTTGTGACCCTCATTGAGGGTTAAACTGGAACTGTGCCCAGTTGTAGGCACAAAACTCAGCACTTCCCAGGAGGCAACCTAGAGGTTTCAAGCTGACTGGATTCATGATTACAACTCAAGTGATTTCTTTCCCTACTCTCTTGCATACATTTATTTTTTCAATGACTTTGTCCAACTTAGGCATGGGGGGGTGCTAATTCATAGGATCTAAGCACAAAATTGCTAGCTTGAACTAATTTTATTTCCTTTCATAAAAAAAAAAACTAAAATTAGGAAAAGAAAACTTAGGTTTAGAAGCTTGTCAACTTTAGGAAATGACACGTTAGGGACCTAATCGCTAAGACCCTTCAAGTCCTCAGACCTAATCAATTCGGGTGTCCATTAAAATGTGGATTTGGTCTCAAGTCCTTGCCACCTTAATGTATATTAATTTGGTCAATAAAGTAAGGTGATAAGTATACGACATATCAACCTATCCTCTAATTTGGGGGGATTTTTAGTCTAAGCAACTACACATGTTTTGCACTAACTCACTCATCGACGGTTCTAACGAAAATTGGGTAGCTAGTGAACCTTCTAGGGTGGTATGGCTGGCAAGTTGTCGTGGGTAACGGCCTATTGGCTGGTTGTCCAGAGCCCAGCCACAGGACCATTCCCTTTCACTACTGCCTTTAAGTAAATCTTAGATCAGGAAAGCCACCTACTTAAAAAAAAAAAGAAATAAAATAGAAAAGGAGAAAAGAAATAAAAAATAAGTCACACTTCACCGCACGAGTATGGATGGTAAGTTGTCGTGGGTAATAGCCCATTGGCTAGTTGTTCAGATCCCAGCTCATAAAATGCACGAGAATTCCAAAACACTTAAGAAATAAGCGAGGAAGTACCATAATCCGGGGAGATATACATTGGGTTCACCCTTGTGTTGACCCCATAAAACTAAAAAGTAGGGAGAAAGCTACCGGTCAGATAGATACACCTATAGGAAGCATTTTTTTCTTCTTTCGAGTCACCGAGGGGTGTAGAAAATCGAAGTCCATTTTAATTGCCGTTGAGTGAGTCTATCACTATCACAATAAGATGCTTAGTAGTAAGAATCCTTTTCGAGTCTTAGGTGGATTGGGTAGCCGTAAAAAGTTACCCTGAAATCCTCAACACCAAAAATCCAAAAAAAATAGAAAAGATGAAAAAGAAAAAAAAATATGTATTTGCTTCTATATAGAATAAGGTGAGGACTCGAGCGGTTGACATTTTGGTAGGCACCTAATTAATGCCAGTTTACCATCATTCCTATGCATTAAAATAAACCTAGCTTTTAGGATTTTGCTCCACAAATGGGTTTTTGGGCTGTATTTAGGCATAAATTAGGATAGGCATGCATTTTACTTTTTATTATCTTTTTGATATGTTTTTCTGAGTGTTATGGATAGATAGATAGTCAGATCCCCAGAACCCTAGCACTCGAGAAGGCAACTGGTGAAGGAGAAGCTCAAACCAATTGGAAATCAGCTTGATCCAGCTTACCATAGCTAGATTCTAGCTTACATGGACTAGGGTTAGCTTATTCTAGCTCCATTCAGCTCACCTCAGCTGAATGATAGCTCAAGAAAGCTCATCTTAGCTCACCTTAGCTCAAGTCAGCTCAGATCGAGCTCAACTTAAAGGAGTCTAGCACATCGCAGCTCCCATCAGTTTACTAGGAGCTTTAGCTAGCTCAACTGAGTTGACTGGAGTCCACCTCATCTCAGGATCAGCCACATCCAGCTCCACTCAACTCCAGCCAGCTGAAGATGACTTCATCTTAGCTCAAGAAGCTTAAGTCCAGCTCCCGAGGACTCAGCTTAGCTTAATTTAGTTGAGCTAAGCTACCTTAGCTACCTCAACTAGCTAGATCATCCCTGGGAGAACCAGACCCAGCTTACCTCAGCTCATTTCAGCAGAAGCCAGCTTGCTTTAGCTTGGCTTACCAGCTAGCAAAGAACTAGTAAGCTAAGCCAGCTAGAGTACTTCCATGCCACCCTCTTCAGTAGCTACCAGCTCCAGTTCAGCTTCAGACTTCTCCTCTTCAGCTCCTCTCCTCAAACCCTAGCTCCAGATGCCTCCTCCTCTACTCTACTACTATCTAAATTAGCTAAGCTCCAGCTCCCTTAGCCATCCACCACCCTAAAACCCTACCTAACTAGCTCCACCAACTAAGCCCACCTAAGACCACCTAAGCTATCTCCACCTCTATGCCAAGTTGGCACCACCGCCATCACCACCTTTCACCCCTCAACCACCACCAAGAGACACCTATTTTGGCGCCAACTAACCCTTCTAGAACCCCCACTTTTTGGTGCCAAAATGACCTCCCATGTACACCCTACACCTACCCCTTCCAAGCCTCATCCACCCTACACAGAACCCCCCTTCTAGAACCCTAAGTTGGTACCACCTAACTCCCTTCTAGAAACCAATTCTGGCACCAACTCTAGGTGCCTTTTTCCCACCATAACCACCCCCCTAACACCCTTTAAGTTGGCGCCAAATGATCTCCACCACAGGATTCCCAACTGCCTCCCAAATCATATCCTGGCCATCCAGTTCAAGGGCCACCGCTACCCCTATCCTACTCTATAAAAAGACCCTTAAACACCACCATTTTCCCCATCCTCCATTAGTATATTTTCTACCCTATATCCACCAACACCTCACGGCCAAGAAGTAGAAGGAAAAAAGAAGATTAAGGGGGCATCCTACCTGCCCCCTTGGTACCTTCTTCCCCTTCTCTCTTCTTCTTGTGCCAAGCCATGGAGGAGGAGCATTCCACTAGGAGGACGGCTAGGCAATTGGAAAAGGAAGGGTGGTGCACGTCCACCCTTGACGAGAAGTTTAGGGCAAACCCCCCTAGGGCTTGCCTTGGAGGAAATCATTCTGGCGGAGCTGTAGAAGGAAGGAGTTGGAGATCTTCTTTTCAAGTCCAAGAGCTACCAGGCTTGGAGCAAGAAGCCTCCACCTCTTCTTCACCATCGTCATAATCAGAACCATTAGTTTTCTTTTACTTTTGTACCTTGATAGTTGTAGGAAAAGATTTCCTCTATTAGGGTTTTCTGTAAAACATTTTTTTTGAGTCCTAATTTAAAGTTGCCTTCGTTGCAATCTTTGTCGCATTTAAGTTCTTTGTTTTCTAGCACTTTTCACTCCCTCTCCCTAATTACTCTAGGCCTCCACGTGCCTAGAGTGAGCTTAGAGAGAGGAATTAATTATCACCTAGGTGTTAGCTTAGTAATTATAGGTGTTAGTCTTTTCCACCAACAAAATTCAAGTGTTCCTGTTATCTCAAAATCAAAAAAATTATATATTTAAAAACACCAAAAAGAAAGTTGATTTCCATTTTCCAAGCAAGGGATTTGATTTGCAAACAATTTGGCCTCCTTGGATGACCCTAGATACCCCACT
The DNA here is from genome assembly GCA_037157565.1 of Thalassia testudinum. Lineage (NCBI taxonomy): Eukaryota > Viridiplantae > Streptophyta > Magnoliopsida > Alismatales > Hydrocharitaceae > Thalassia > Thalassia testudinum. The sequence continues at coordinate 62,704,608 of JAZHRO010000025.1, read as the reverse complement.
ATCTAGGCTATAAATTTTAATAGCGAAAGCGGATTTATGCATTACAACAACTAAAACACAATTTTAACAAACCGCATAATTTCTCTTACTTGATTTGCAAACTATTTGGTGCCATTGCAGGGGAGGTACGGCTTTGCATTCATTTATTTCTCTTACTTGAAGTGGATCTTATCCCTTGTCTCTCTTCTCTCTTGTGCGTGCGGGAACTATAGGAAGAAAGCATGATTCTGGAAGGAAGAACTTGCAATTCCTTGTCTCCCCACGAAAATTCAGGTTGTTCCTATTCCTAGTCACACTTAACCTTAAAGGCTATCAAAACAAATTAAACTTGGCTTTCAGGATCTTAAACAACTTAATTAACTGGAGTGGTGCAAATTAAAACCCATTGTTTGCTTGTTTGCATTATTCAACACAACTCCATTTCAAGTGTTGGTGTTCTGAATTTCTTGTCCAGACTTTTGTTCGGATTTCAAAAATTAATTTCTAACACCACAGGCCTCCTAAAATTGTGAAATTCCACCGAATGATTTCAAATCAAGTAAGAAACATTTGTTCTAAATTTCAGAGCAATTGAATTTATATTTAATTTTTAGAAATTCATGGGATATAGGGGCATCACACCCTCTAATATTCCTATTTTTCTACTATCTGTGAATTTTTAGAATTTTTATACTAAATAAATTTTTGTGAAATTTAGCTTTTTGAAATCCTTGTGAAATTCTACACATCACTTAAAGTTGCCAAAATTTTCTGAGGTCGGTGGTGGTACTGAAAAGTCCAACACACCTACGGGTATCATTTCTAGACTTTGACATCAGCAAAAAGGAAAATTCTTTAAAAATATCAAAAAAATTTTAAAATCCTAAAAAAATCTTTTCTGGAATCCTTGTTTGATTTTCCTTAAAGTGGTGGTGTTGTTTGATTTGTTTGGACCACTACTTAAGACAGAAAGCCTAAAACAAATTCATTGGTAGTAATTTTCTGTCATAGGGCTAATTGGATTAGGGTTTCTTTCCTTCTTTTTAGAGATCCACTTTAAAGGAAACTAATCTTCACTAATACAACCTGTTTTCCTTTGATTGTCGAGCTTGAAACTTGTTTGAAAACTTAAGAAGGAAACCCTAAAATGCACTAACTTAAATCCAATTCTAAAAAAGATACAAATACATCAATTTGTGTGACAACTTGCTTTTCATTAGAATCAACTTCCAATTGCCGCACACACACATACAGAAAAAATTGAAATAACAGAGCAATACTCCATCAATGCCCTCCACGTTTCGTGTGCACAATAGTATCCTAGGCCTAACTAAAAATTGTAGCAATTTAACCCCTAAGGTTCCATCAACTTAGGCTTACTATCTAGGTCTTAAGCTTTCTCTAGTTAGTACCAATTCTGTCATCTATATCTGGTGTCAGGCTGAGAGGCCGTGTCAAACGACCAAGTGTGGGTTTGCACATGCCCCTGGGGATTTTCCTAGGAAATGCTTGGGCCCAAACATCCCCCTATGCAACTTGGCCAGATTTGTTGATAGAATGGGTATTCACTATTGATTTCTTATTTCCAAAGTAGATCAAGTCTTAGGTTAATTTTTAGGGAGTCACATTTAAGTTAGTTCTAGAATTTTGATTGCATGTGTGCACACTTCTCTCATCTCCATCTCTTCTCCTCCCCTCCTGTTCTTCCATTTTATGCACGGGCGACGGTCTCAAAATCCGCACTTGGAGGGACCATTTGATTTCGTCCCACGTGCAAAAAGACTGCTTTTTCCATCTTCTTCTAAAAAAATGGAAAATCAACAAAGCAGGTCCACTAACCCTTCCACTTCCACCTCTAATCCCACCTCTAACCCCACTACTAACCCTAATTCTAACCCTTCCATCCAAAACCCCCCACTTTGAGTTCCCGCACTTGGAGCTCCCTAATGCTGATTTGCCTCAATCACAACACCAAGCCCCCTGCCTGATCTTTACACTTTGATGGTAGAGCAAATTGCTTAACTCAATGCCAATCAACAAGTGTTGACTAGGAATATTCGAAACCTAGCCAACCAAAGGCCAAACCCACCACCCTGTCAGCAGCCTATTGTTCCTCTAAAAGATTTTTATGATCCTTCTTACTATGAGGAGCAACCAGGGGTGGTCATACCAGAGGGGGACTTCGAGATCAAGCCAGCGGTTCTGAACCTGACTGAACATTTCCGTGGCCTTCCTAGGGAAGACCCATTTAGCCACCTTGAAGAACTCACCCTTCTTGCACAAACAACTCGTTCTCGAAATGTCCAAGAAGACATTTGGCTAATGCGGCTATTTCCATTATCTCTTAAAGATAAGGCCGCCTACTGGTTCAGAACCATTGGTCGACCCATCACCACATGGCCTCAGCTCAAGACTACCTTCCTCAAGAAATTCTTTCCCATATGTTGTACTAATTCCCTGTGAAGATCTATTACGACCTTTAAACAAAAATCTGGTGAGACTTTCCATGATTCTTGGGAAAGATTTCAAGATCTCCTAACCACGAGATTCCTTTTTTGCAGCTCATGCAAATCTTCTATCATGGTTTAGAAGAACAAATTCAACATTTTGTCGACGCCTCGTGTGGTGGCAACTTCTTGAATAAAGATGCTGAAAGTGCCTATGACCTTTTTGAAGAAATGAGTGAAAACTCATTTAATCAAGCTTTCATGAACACATTTTGTAGAACGTCAAACCCACAGTTAGGTGTTCATGAAGTAGGCTCTTCATCTATTCCTATAACCCAAGACGATCTTCAAATGATTACACAAAAACTCGACCATGGCAACTTCTTGAATAAAGATGCTGAAAGTGCCTATGACCTTTTTGAAGAAATGAGTGAAAACTCATTGAATCAAGCTTCCATGAACACATTTTGCAGAACGTCAAACCCGCAGTTCGGTGTTCATGAAGTAGGCGCTTCATCTATTCCTATAACCCAAGACTATCTTCAAATGATTTCACAAAAACTTGACTAGATGCACATTAATCAAAAGAAAATTGAGAAAAGACTCACCACATCAACCCCAGCTCCACACATTCCACATCTAACCCACCTTAACATTCCACAAAGAGAAACTTTGCACCATCTCAACACTACTCTTGTTGATTATTACCAGTATTATGAGGTTGCCCTGGGGAATTACAATTATCCTGATCTTAACCCCACACAAAATATTTCTGCCATCCAAGAGCCATTTAGAAATTCCTCTAATTGGAAGAATTACTTGAACCACTTTTAGAATAACCAGGTTCCTCCCCAACCAAACCAATTTAATGGGTATAGGTTGAATCCAGCCTTTCATCCTAGGCCATCCTAACAAGACATCAATGCCGAGATGATGAGAACCTACAGGAAGTGTAAATAAAGATGACAGAGGTAACCCGCACTATCACAAATCTGAATAGTCAGATTGGGGTTACTGCAACTCAAAGACCTGTAGGACATTTGTCCTCCCAACACATGCCCAACCCTAGTCACCAGAGGAACTAGTATCCGAGCAAAAATCAAAACTGCATAAATCATCCTCCTACTAATCCACCACCTCAGCACCCTCCCAGGTTTCCACAACAATAGGCCCCCCCACCTCCTCTAAATAATAATCCGACTGCACATGCAGTTACGTTGAGGAGTGGAAAAACCACCACTGATCCTGGGCCTTCACAAAAGCCTAGTGAAATTCCCATCCCTGTGCAAATTGACTCTCCACTCCCACATCAAGAAGAAAAAGAAACACAAAAATCTCAGGACATGACTCCTATCCCTTTTCTACAAGCTTTCTACCCCACCACCAATTGAAAAAAAGAAGTCTGAGCCCACCACAGAAGAACTCATGGATCTATTTGGGCAAGTTCAAATCAATATTCCTCTCCTAGATGCCACCAAATATATACTTGCCTATGCCAAATTTTTGAAGGAGATCTGTACTCCTATAAGGTAGGCCAAAAATCTAAGACAGATACATCTTTTAGAGACAATAAACTCTATCATACAGAGCAAGCTACCTCCTAAGATGAAAGATTCGGGGGCACCATTAATTTTAGTGATTATTGATGAGAGTAGTTTTGATCGTGCCCTCCTTGATCTTGGTGCCTTAGTTAATATCATTCCCATGATTTTATTTGAAGAATTTCAGATTGATGAACTTAAACTTGTTGAGGTTAACCTTCAATTAGCCGACCGATCTACAATCAAACCTTGTGGGATTATTGAGGATGTTTTGGTCAAGGTCTAAAATTGTGTCTTCCTTGCAAACTTTCTGGTCCTTGACATTGAGGTACCTGAATATTTGATGAATGCCCCGATAAGCCTTGGATGACCCATTTTGGCCACTGCAGAGGCAAACATTAATTGCCACACAGGCATAATGGATATCACCTGTGCAGGCCAAACTATCACTCTTGATGTTTTTAAATCCTCCGAGAGATTCCATGATGATATGTTTTCGAGGACTTAGATACTGAAATTTCAAATTTGGTGGAGACAATGTTGATAGATACCCTTCCCGACCATAATTTTTTAGAGGAATCTGACTCAGAATCAATGGTCGGCGAAATCTTTGATTTGGAAACTTGTCTTGACCAAAAATCCATTCCTGATGAACCCCCTGATCACCTGACCCACCCACTTTTCCCTCACCCGACCATTCCACACTAACTTCACCCAATCCTCACCATCCCTTCCCCAACCCCTTTCCTATGGACCTACCACTAGACCTACCCAAGTTTGGCACTCAACCCAATTTAAAACCATGGTCAGACTCGAGCCACAATTATCATTTTCCATCGAACCTTGATCCCTATCTTTCTACCAATCAATTTTCCAGGGATCTGGAAGAAGATGCATTTTTTGTAGGCATGCAAGTGTCCAATTATTTACATGATCATTTGTCTTTAGTGCATACCTTCACACCCGGCTGAATAGTGTAAAAGATAGCACTGGATGGGAGGTAACCCATCATTTTTTCCTGCTTTCTTTTCCTTTCTTTTTCTAGGTTTTGACCATCTTAAACCCAACTATCATTCACTAAGGTGATCCCTTTTCTCTCCTAATGCATGAAGACATTGCATATCATAAGCATGGAAGGGCTGTTTTTAAAATTTTGACGATCGATTTGGGATTTTCAAAACCTAAAAACATGCATTTTTCTTTTGCCATTTTGTTTTATTTTTTTGTTGGCATACCCAAAAAAATAAAAATATTAAAAACTTTTTGAGGAAAATTTTGAAATTGGGACTAAGGTTGAAAACTCACTTTTGGTACAATAGGATTTTATCTTTAAGCTAGGGATGAGGATACAGATCTGATCATTAGAATTTTAGGGTCTATCTTTAGACTAGATCAGATATCCTTCTCTAATATTTCACCTGATCTCATGATAGTTCAGGTGACTTGATCCTCTTTTGTAATATGGAAGTATCTGGCTTAGTTTCTAATTCAAAAACTTGCATTTCATGCAAAACTTCTTATGTTAAATTTCACACACAAGCCAGCACCTAAAACCAACTAAAAATTAGAAAAGCCCACTTGTTTGGCCTTAGTAAAAGTCTGAAGTAGATCATTGGTTTGAGTTCCCACCACTGAGAAGGAGGAAAATGCCTCCTTTGAGGATGCGATGTCAACATGTTACTGCCTCGACATTGCTCTATATCTATATTGTATATCTTTAGATGGAGCATTAAAGTGCATTTTTGCAACTCAAGTGTCTTGGACAGTGCTCTACCTATAGTGTTGGAGCAAGAGCTTGAGTTTGCTTAGAGTGCCCCTTTACACTGCATTATGTTTTGGGGTTGTGAGCTTCTAGGTGGTGTCACAGATAGTGCTATCTCGAAGTATTGGAGCCAGATCCCCCTCGAGGATTGGTAACGGGAATGATGATCTCGACACATCTATTGTAAGACTAAGCTAAAAATAAGCATGGGGGGGGAGGAAAAAAAAAGTTTTAAACCAAAAACATTCCTTTATAAATGTTAGCTTTTCACAAGCATGGACACAAACTTTTAAAAGTTATTACAAGTTGCGAATCAGATTCAAGAGCCAGAAAAATCCTAAAAACAAAAATTTCAAGTCATCTGAATTAATAAGGGGTTAATCTGTGAATTTTTTGGAGGATATATTGTTCCTATTTTTGTCTAATTTTTGGATCTGAAAATAAATCCCGATGTTTATCCGTAACAAATCCTGTACCTCCTATGTTTGGATCATCCTATGTCCCATAATCTTTTTCTCCTCAAAAGTCAAAAAAATTAGATTTCCCAAAAATTCTGTTTTGTAAAAATTAAAGTTTTGCTAAGAGGCAAGCAAAAGATAAGCATGGGGGTGTGATAAATGTTAATTTATCATCATTCTTATGCATTAAAACAAACCTAGCTCATAGGATTTTGCTCTGTAAATGGGTTTCTGGGCTGCATTTAGGCATAAATTAGGATAGGCATGCATTTTACTTTTTATTGTCTTTATGATATGTTTTTGTGAGTGTTAGCGATAAACAGATAGTCAGATCCCCATAACCCTAGTACTCGGGAAGGCAACTGGTGAAGGAGAAGCTCAAACTAGCTCAGACTCAACTTGATCCAGCTTACCATAGCTGGATTCCAGCTCACTTGGACTAGGGTTAGCTAATCCTAGCTCCATTCAGCTCATCTTAGCTAAATGACAGCTCATGAGAGCTCATCTTAGCTCACCTTAGCTCAAGTCAACTCAAATCCAGCCCAACTTAGCTAAGTCTAGCTCATCTCAGCTCCCATCAGTTTACTAGGTGCTCTAACTAGCTTAGCTGAGTTGACTGGAGTTCACCTCAGCTCAGGACCAGCTACGTCCAGCTCCACTCAACTCTAGCCAGTTGAAGATAACTTCATCCTAGCTCAGGAAGCTCAACTCTAACTCCCAGGGACTTAGCTTAGCTTGACTTAGTTGAGCTAAGCTACCTTAGCTACGTCAACTAACTAGATCATCCCCAAGAGCATCAGACCCAACTCATCTCAGCTCATTTCAGTAGAAGCCAGCTTGCTTTAGCTTGGCTTAGTAGCTAGCAAAGAACTAGCAAGCTAAGCCAGCTATAGTAGCTCCATGCCACCCTCTTCAGTAGCTACCAGCTCCAATTCAGCTCCAAACTTCTCTTCAGCTTGTCTCCTCAAACCCTAGCTCTAGATGGCTCCTCCTCTCCTCTACTTCTAGCTAAGGTAGCTAAGCAAGCTTAGCTTAGCTAAGCTCTAGCTCCCTTGGCCATCCACCACCCTAAAACCCTACCTAGCTAGCTCCACCAACTAAGCCCACGTAAGACCACCTAGGCTAGCTCTACTCCAAGTTGGTGCCACCACCATTACCACCTTTCACCCCTCAACCACCACCAAGAGACACCTATTTTGGCGCCAACTAACCCTTCTAGAACCCCTTCCCTTTGGTGCCAAAATGAACTCCCATCTACACCCTACACCTACCCCTTCCAAGCCTCATCCACCCTACACATAACCCCCCTTCTAGAACCTTATGTTGGCGCCACCTAATTCCCTTCTAGAAACCAATTTTGGCACCAACTCTAGGTGCCTTTGGGCCACCATAACCACCCCCCTACCACCCATTAAGTTGGCACCAAATGATCTCCACCACAGGATACTCAACTACCTCCTAAATCATATCCTAGGCATCCATTTCAAGAGCCACCTCTACCTGCCATCCTACTCTATAAAAAGACCCTTAACCACCACCATTTTCCCCATCCTCCATTAGTATATTTTCTACCCTATATCCTCCTACATCTCACGGCCAAGAAGAAGAAGGAGAGAAGAAGATTAAGAGGGCATCCTACCTGCCCCCATGGTGCCTTCTTCCCCTTCTCTCTTGTTCTTGTGCCACATCAATGAGGAGGAGCATTCCATTAGGAGGACAGCCAGGAAATTGGAGGAGGAAGGGTGGTGCATGTGCACCCTTGAGGAGAAGTTTAGGGCACACCCCCTTAGGGCTTGCCTTGGAGGACATCATTCTAGTGGAGTTGTAGAAGGAAGGAGTTGGAGATCTTCTTTTCAAGTCCAGGAGCAACTAGGCTTGGAGCAAGAAGCCTCCACCTCTTCTTCAAGATCATCGTCATCAGAACCATTAGTTTTCTTTTACTTTTGTACCTTGATAGTTGTTGGAAAAGCTTTCTTCTATTAGGGTTTTCTGTAAAACATTTTTTTTTAGTCCTAATTTAAAGTTGCCTTCTTTGCAATCTTTGTCGTATTTAATTTCTTTGTTTTCTAGCACTTTTCACTCCTTTTGCCTAATTACTCCAGGCCTCCACGTGCCTAGAGTGAGCTCAGGGAGAGGAATTAATTGTCACCTAGGTGTTAGCTTAGTAGTTATAGGTGTTAGTCTTTTCCGCCAACAAAATTCAAGTTTCCTGTTATTTCAAAAAAAAAATTTATATATTTGAAAACACCAAAAAGAAAGTTGATTTCCATTTTCCAAGCAAGGGATTTGATTTGCAAACAATTTGGCCTCCTTGGACCACCCTAGATACCCCACTATCCAGGTTATAAATTTTAAAAGCGAAAGCGGATTTATGCAATACAACGACTAAAACACAATTTTAACAAACCGCATAATTCCGCGATCAGCAACCTAAGCACTATTGCATATTAGCGAGTTAGGTTCTTAGTAGAAATTTCCTCCTGTTGACAATCAACTTCTACCTAAGCAATTGATTCCTAATTTTAGATGTAAATAGCATTTATGTCAAACCTTGCTAAGGACTAGCAAGGGATGGGCATGGGGCTATGATGACTCTGTAATGTTCAGTGTTAATATTATCAATTAGAGTTGATTTCGGGAATACTTGTGCGATAATGACATATTATAATGGGCTTGGGAGCATTGCATGCATATTGCATGATCTTTACATTTTAACCACTTTGAATGAATGTTTAATGACCATGTGCAAAAGTCTATTGTGAAATAGGTCTTAGATGAGCGATCAGACCATACAGATGAATCCGGATCAACGAACAGAGTCCAACAGACTCGAAATCACTTCGATCCGGCCTTCGTAGCTCCCACAACAAGCTCAAGAAAGATCAATGGTCTGGGGCAATGCGACATCCTTATAGGCCTCGGATGAAAAACCCGACCATACGGATGGATCCGAAGTGACGATTACAGTCCGGCAGTGTAGGAATCATCGCGATCCAAGCACCATGGCATCTCCTACAATAGAAAGAAGATGGACGACCTAGATAGTGCCACGTGGCACCATCTAAGCCACCCAACATCAGCCCTTCATCATCGTATCATCTATACCCTCTATTCTGAGCCGTTGGATCTTGATCCAATGGCTGAGAAGCCACCTCCATCACAAGCTCAAGGCAACTGTAGATCCTTCTTCGTGCTAGATCAACTGTTGGATCAGCATCAAACGGTTGCCATCGCTCCAGCACTTCGACATCTTCGCGACCATTCGTGCTGATGGCTCGTTGGTTGCACCTCTAGCCTGCATGCACCTGGCGAGGGATCGAATCCCGCTTTGCCTCCATCGCGCTCCAATTGAAATTGGACCATTCGATTAGGTGCGATGAGCACCATCTAGCCGCTTACTACTCACGCGTGTGATCACGCACTCAAGCATGCCACATCTGATGCGTACGTGGGCGCATTTAAGGCATAGGTGAGGTTTGAATCCAGCTGTTCGATCTTCAATCGAACGGCTTAAACGACTTGTGCACTATGTGCACGTGGAGGCAGCTGGAGATTTGAGGCATGAGGGCAGGGGCAAGGGCGACAAATGCGGCAGGTCTTTAGTGACATTTTGAATGTTGCTATTGATCCAATGACAAATTTGAGCCATTTCCTCAACTATAAGAAGGGTCTTTCCCCTCCCATTTGCATCCATCATCAACCCAAGAGATTCCACCACCTTCTAGAGCTCCAAGCAAGGTCTTGAAGTCGTCGAGCCACCAACGGAAGCTCCTCCACCGCCGTGGCTACCTCGACGCCATCTTCTTCCTTATCTTAGTTTGATTTTATGTTATAGTGTAGTACATGTTTTTCATTTGAAGCATTCATCTATATTTTATTCATCATAACATCTGATAATTAATTGAATACATCATTAATATATTGTTCGCATCATGATTCTCTAACCTTATTCCCCCTCTCTCTATCTCTCTCTCTCTCTCCTTCTCTCTCCCTATCTCTCTCTTTCTTGTTCTCTCCATTTGCAAGCGAATCAAAAGTGATATTTTTGTGACTCGAAAGTGATTAGTAGATTCAATACTTTGCCTCCCTGTATTCGACACTCGAACTCACATCCAATTATTTTTCTAAGTAAAATCATCATCGTAAAACCCGTTACAATGAACGATTTTACACAAACACATCCAGCAAACGTCATTCACCATTTTTTTGTTGAAAGATCGTTATGGATCTTCTTAATGCATTAGTATGATCGATGGGAAGAATTTTTTAAGAAAAGTGCTTTTTAATTGGGGCTAGGTGGTGATAGGGCACCCAACTGTTCTAAACCAATGTGAAGCTTTATCTTTTAAAAAGAGACGAAAAAGTCCCATGAGCCACACGTCTTCCTACACATTACTGGAATGGGTGGTTTGAGCTAGGACAATTAATTCCTCGAGATGACAGAAAGGGCCCCCTCTCGAAAGACCACGAAATGTTTGATTAGGTTTAGAATAGCTGGTTTGATCTCAAAATCCCCTTGTGGTATGACCACCCCAGGTCTTTCCTTATAATTGGAAAGATCATAAAAATCCTTAAGAGGGACGACAGGCTGTTGACAGGGTGGCAGGTTTTGCCCTTGGTTGGCTAGGTTTGTCACAATCCTAACCAAATTTTCTTGGTTTTACTAAAGTCGAACCAAATGGTCGATCATAAGGGCAAAGGGGTTTGCATTTTGATTTTGGATTTGAGGGCCACCTGGCCCTGCAAGGTTTTGTGGTTGCTCCAAATGAGGGAGGTTAGGGATGGGTAAGTCAGCTTGGGGGTCAGCTGATGGGTTAGATGCGAAAGCAGAATTTTTTTGTCGGTTTGCCGGGTTTTCCATATTAAAAGTAGAGGAAGAAGAAAACAATGACTTTTTGATGTGGGGGGTAAAATCAGATGTCCCATGAGATGTGGGTTTTGGGACCTTTGCCTGTGCATGCACTTTTAATGGAAGAGAAGAGAGAGAGATGTGAGAAAGTGTGCAATTCAAGTAAACAAGCCTAGTCTTATCTTAAGGTTAAAGGGGAGGAGAAGAGAGAGAGATGAGAGAAAGTGTGCAATTCAAGCAAGCAAAACTTAGTCTTATCTTAAGGTTGACTCCTTAAAACCTAAGACTTGGGAACCCAATAGGTAAGAAATCAGCAAGTGAACCCAATTCCAAAAAGAGAACCCGACTAAAATAAAGTGGTGGCTTGTGCCCAAGCATTTCCTGGGAAGATCATTAGGGCTTGTGTAAACCCTTACCCATCATTTGACTTCCCTCTAAGTCTATCGCCGCGTTGTCTAAAGGAATTAGGAGAACTCAGTGATCCTTAAATACCGGATATCAAGCCTAATTGAATGAATTCCTTAAGTGATCAAATGACTACTTGTTTTAAGTTAGGCTTGGGTGTCTAAATGTGCATAGGAATGTGGAGGGCATTAATTGGGGTAATGCTCTATAATTTCAATTTATTTAGTGTCTGCTGGATTGGAAAAGTGATTCCAAAAGCAATCAAGTTGTCACACAAATTTTTTTTTGTTTCTTTTTCTATTTTAGGATTAGATTTAACTTGGTGTGTTTCAGGGTTTTCTTTTTAAATATTCAAACAAGTTTGAAATGCCACAAACAAAGGAAAATCAAGTTATATTGGTGAAGATAATTTTCCTTTATATTGTGGGACTAAAAATTTTAAAAGAAACCCTAATTCAATTGGATCCATAAATAAAAATTTACTACCAACAAATTTCTTTCAGGATTTTCTTTCTAAGTAGTCATCCAAACAAGACAAACAACACCACTACCATATGGAAAATCAAACAAGGATTCCAAATTTTTTTTTATTTTAAGAATTTGTTTGATATTTTTTAAGGGTTTTTCTTTATGCAGGTGTCAAAGTCTAGAAATGATACCCGATGGTATTTTAAACTTTTCATTACCACCACCGACCACAAAAATTTTTTTTAATTTTTTGTGAAGTGTAAAATTTGACAAGGATTCCAAAAATCTAAATTTCACAAAAATTGGATGAGTTTAAAAAGTTCTACAATTTGCAGACAGTAGCAAAATAGAGAAATTAGAGAGGATGACCCCTTGTAGTCAACAAATTTTTAAAAATTTTATACAAATATAATTTCTCTAAAATTTGGAACAATATTCCCCACTTGATTTGGAATCATTGGGTAAATTTTCACGATTTTAAGAGGCCTGTGGCATCAGAAATTGATTTTTTGAACTCTAGACAGAAGTCTGGACCCAAAAATCAGAATACCAACACTTAAAGTGGAGTGGTGTTTAAAAATGTAAACAATCAACCAATTGATCTTTAAATGAAACCACTCCACTTAACTTAATTGTTTGAGATCCTGAAAGCCAAGTTTAATGTTTTTTTGATAGTTTGTTAGAGAATTGTCTGACTAGTTCAGAATTGCTAACCTGGAATATTGCTAGAAGACAAGGCACTTCAAGCTCTCAAAATCCCACTTCCTTCCTATTACAGCTACACACACCAAAGAAAGAGAGACAAAGGGATTAGATCCAATTATCAAGCAAAATAAATAATAAATGCAAAGCCATGCCTCCCCAGCAATGGCACCAAAAAGTGATTGGGTTTTTATGTGGTTTGTAAAATGAAATTTTTATGAGTCGTTGTAATGTGCAAAACTAATTCACTGTTAAAATTTATAACCTAGATAGTGAATATCTAAGGTTGTTCAAGGAGGTAATGTTTACAAATTCAGATCTCTTACTCGAAAAATAGGAAATCAACTTTCCTTTTAGGTTTTTTCAATATTAGATTTTTAGGGTTTTGAAATAATGAGCAATCACAAAGTTATGAGAGAAAAGGCAACTACACCTAAGTTGTTGAAATTAAAACCTAGGTGACAAGCAAGTTCTCTGTCTAAGCTCACTTTAGGTATGTGAAGACCTAGAGTAATTAGAGAGAGAGGGTGTGTGCACTAAGGAAAAAGCAACAAGATGCAACAAGAAATGCAATAAGAATTTAAAGAAGGCAACTTTACTTAAAGGAAAATATTGTTTTAAAATAAGACAAGTAGAGGAATGCTTCTACTAAAAATTGAAAAGAATAAATAGTAAAACAAAAAAATCCTCCTAATGATGGTGGTGAAAAAGATGAAGTCCTTGCTCCAACTACGGCTTCTCCTGAAGTTGAAAAGAACTCCTCCTCCTTTCTTTGAAATGTTGCTCCAAACTGTGTTCTCCTCCTGGCAAGCCCAAGGGTGGCGTGCCTAAACTCCTCTAAAGGTGGATGGCTTCCACCTCAATGTCTCCTACAAGGGTGGGTGGGGACCACCCTCAAATCCTCCTCCTAGGGTAGGCATGTACGCTAAGTATTCTCCATTTGCCTGGCTTCTCCCTTTGGTTGGCATGGACACAAGAGAGAAGAGAAGAGGGGAAGGCACCAAGGGGACAGAGTGTCCCCTTAATCTTCTTCTTCTTCTTCTTCTCTTGGCTGTCTCTGGAATGTGGATGTATGGGTATTAATGGTAGCCAAAGGTATCCATTACTGGTGGTAGGTAGGGGTATATATAGGAATGGTAGGGGGGTAGGTGTAGTTAATGGATGGAGGGCTAGGATGGGTTGTAGAGGGTGGTTATAGGATTCTAGGGTTGAGAGGGGTGGTGCCAAAATGGAAGGGTGCTTGATGGTTGGCACCAACCCTAGGTGAGAGCTTGGGTCAGGTTTAGGTTAGTGTGTTGTAGGGTTGAGATGGAGTTGTAGGTGGTGGTTATTGGGATCTATGGTGGGTTTTATTTGGCACCATATGAGGGGGTGTTTAGGTGTAGGTTATGTTGAGTTGGCGCCAACATAGGTGTGGTTAAGGGTTTGTTAGGTGGCTCCAAATTGTGGATGGTGGTGATGGCGTATGGTGGTGAATGGATGGTGAGGATTGAAGGTGGAGTTGGCGCCAACAAAGGGGTGTATGTAGGTGGTGTGTTGGCGCCAACTAGGGATGGTTTAGGGTTAGTTAGGGTGGTGTTAGGTGGCACCAACCCTAGGGTTCTAGAAGGTGGGTAGGTGTAGGGTAGTGATGGCCTTCTAAGGTGGTGGTTATGTGGTGGATGATTGAGGGTATTTGGTGCCAAGTGTAGGGATGTGTAGGGGGTAGTTATGGTTGTTAAGTGTTGTTGGTGCCAAGTGTAGGATGGTTAAGGGTGGCGTCACTAGATGGATGGTGGAGATAGGTTAAGGGGAAATGTGTAGCATGGATGATGGGGCTTCAAGTTGGCGCCACCTTGAAGGAATGTGGAGGCTCTTTTGGCGCCAACTTGAAGTGGGTTAAAGTGGTGGTTATGGGTAGTTTTGGATGGAAAATTAGGTGGCCTTTGGTGGTGGTGCTGTGAAGGGTCATGAGGGTTGGTGGCAATAACTAGGAGTGGACTAGTTAGCTTGCTTAGGTGGTAGACTTGGAGTAGTGGTTAGGGTGAAGTTAGGTTAGGTTTTAGATGGATGGCCATGGAGGTGGAGTTGGTTTTGAGCTTAGCTAAGCTAGCTAAGCTAGCTTAACTAATGCTTGAGTAGAAGAAAAGGTAGGAAGGATTAGGGTTTAGGGAGGAGGAGCTGAGCTACCTTGAAGCTTGTGGGAGCTATCATCTATTGAAGAAGTCCTTGTAGGAGCTCAACTACTCTACTTTAGCTAGCTAGTTCTTTGCTAGCTACTAAATTGAGTACGTTGAGCTAGGTTGAGCTGGTATCAACTATTCTATAGCTGGGGGAAACTGGTTGTGGACTTCTCTATTGACCAAGCTTAGCTAGCTAAAAACTAGTAGCTAAGCTAAGTTGATTGGAGCTCTTGTGAGCTAAGAGGAGCTAGGTGGAGCTAGGTGGAGCTGGAATGAGCTGAGCTAGAGTTGGAATGAACTCATGTCAACTCAGTTGAGCTGGCTAAGGCTCCCAGTGAACTGATTGGAGCTAAGATGAGCTAGACTCAACCAAGTTGAGTTGGATCTGAGTTGAGTTGAGGTAGGTTTAGCTAAGTTGAGCTACCTTGACCTACCATTCAGCTAAGATGAGCTGGATGGAGTTGGAAGGAGTTAAACCTAACCAAAGCTGGCATCCAGCTATGAGGAGCTCGATCTGGCTGAGTTCTAGCTGAATTGAACTTCACCATTTGCCTTCGTGAGTGTCAGGGTTTTAGGGTTTTGCTTGTCTGTTTTAATCCTAACACTCAAAAAACATGTTGAAAATAACAAAACAATGCAATGCATGCCCAACCTATGTGACGCCTAAATGTAGCCCAAAAACCCATTTGTGGAGTTAAAATCCTAAGCTAGATCTATTTTGGGGCATAAGAATGATGATAAATTGGCATTTATTAGCTTTGCTACACTAACCCTTGTCGTTGGTGTATGCAAGGAAGGTCTTTATGACTTGAATTGGCTGGGCCTTGGGAACCAAGCCCATGGCTGCGAAGGCAACTTATCACATTACTTGTTTCTTCTTCTCTACCATTTTATTCTAATCAATTAGCTGAGATGGCTAATCTTGGTCTTGGACCTGGTCAGGGCCCTGAATATCTAGACCCAATGGCTTGTTTGGAAGCCAGGGTCATAGAATCAAAAGTAAGATATCAACAAAATATTGACAAGATTCTTACCACACTGGACAGAATGCAGCATCCACCACATGGAGAATAACTATGGGGCTTCTATGATACGACGACTATGATTTTGGACCCCAAGTTTGAATTCCGACAGGCGGAGATGCATTCGAGCTGAAGCCAAATGTAATAAGTCTAATTCAAACTTATTTTCATGGAAACTTGAATGAGGATCCCTTCAAACACATCAAGGATCTGAGTCGAATCATGGAAGCGATTTGACCCAGAAACGTTGATTTAGGGATCATTCCCATGAAGCTTTCTCCATTCTCATTTAAGGATAAAGCTTCTTATTGGTTTAAAACCATCAGGAGGCCGATTGGAAACTGGGAGGAATTACGTCGTGAATTCCTCCAAAAGTTCTTCCCAATTGGTCAGACGAACTTGATGAGGAGTGCACTTACTACTTTCTCCGAGGGACCAAGGGAGAAGTTGCATAACACCTGGGATAGATTCCATGATATTCTTAGGAAATGCCCTCACTATGGTGTGCCCAGAGGACACTTAGCTTAAATCTTCTACCATGCGATGGATGACACACATTGATACCTGGCCAATGAATCTTGCAGCTAGAATTTCCTCATGAAGGACGAGAACAACGAATTCGAGTTGTTTGAGTCCTTAGCAGAGAACTCTATGAATGTTACATCAATGAACCAATTCTAGTGACCTGGATAGTAGCAACTTATTGCCCATGAAGCTCACGTCAAATCTGCCCGAGCTGATATGGACATTATCACCAAGAAGCTGGACAAGGTGGATCTGCTAGACAAGAAGCTTGACAAATTGATTTGAGATCGACCAAGATTTTCTAGCAATTCTACTACATCTAACTCTTCTTTCGCATCCCAAGTTCCTCTTGCTTGACTGCATTTACTCACTCGGGAAGTATCTTCTCCATCTTCACGAGATCCTGCGTATCAGGAACCCATGAATAATTTGGATCTGGCACCATATGATCAGGGTTACACACCCCATGATGATTCTAGTGTGTATCCCTTTGATGAATATGCATCTCAGACATCTTCGGCCTACGAAGATGTCAATGCTATCCAAGGTTATGGCCGTAATAACATGTATTTGGAGACATATAATCTTGGTTAGTGCCATCACCCTAAGTTTTCCTTGTCTAGTAACTCATAGAGACCAAATCAAGATCCGCACTACCAAACCAGACAATATGGGAATGCGCAAAACACATACCGAGGCAACAGCCATTCCCATCTCAATAGCAATCCCACTCTATTTATCAGCCATTGCACCAAGCTGCCAATCACCCTCCAAAGCAGGCCGACACTTTAGAGGCATTAATGGAGGAACTGCAAGAGTCAATGCGAAAATCTACTCATGACAGTTTGCAGATTATGAAGGCTATGACTTATCAGATTTAGACCATTCAAAACATGCAGAATCAGCTGCTGCAGGAGCATAGGTAGCAGGGAGCCTTGCCTCCCAACTTGTCCCTAACTCGAGATATGTGAAGAACCAAGGTGCCTTACCATGGTATCTGGCACCTTAAGGATAGGTGCATGTAGTATTACAAGCACCTCTTGCACCACCTGGTTATGTACAGAGTCAACCACCTCTGCTGCAAAATTCCACCTATTTTGCCCTTTCCGCTCCACCACCTCATGGACAGTACGCCGATGTAGAGGCTATCACATTGAGGAGTGGGAAGACCACACAGGACCCACTACTTAGGTAGGTGTGTCATGATTTTTTTGCACCCACTATTGTAAGATGGCTTCTTGCCTTCTTCCTCTCACGAGTCGCCTATCGTAGACAGGGGCAAAGGACCAGTTAATCATGAGATTCTCGTCCCTTTTCCCGAGGCTCTAATGCAAGATTTAGTGTGGAAAAAGGGTGCATGGAGTTCAAGGACCTAAGAACTATGTTCAAAGAGGTTCACACTCAGGTCCCTCTCGTCAACATGATAGATCACATCCTTACTGTCGCTAGGTTCTTCAAAGACTACTGTACCTTGAAGTGACAGCAGAAAATAGGATGACAGGAGGTATTCTCGAAGGAGGCTAGTGTCATGATTCTTGCTGACTTACCACCTAGAAAGAATGACCCTAGTACCCCACTCATTTCCTACTTTTTGTAAGATTCTTCATTTGATCAGACCCTTCTTGATTTGGGTTTGTCCATTAACATAACTCTCACAGTAGTATTTGATCGATTTTATTTTGGGGAGTTAAAACCCACCTCAATTACCATATAGCTGGCCGATCGATTGGTAAAAACACCAAGGGGGTGGTTGCAAACGTGATCGTAAAAGTTTGTGAATTCTGTTTTCTGGCGAACTTCTTCATTCTCGATATAGAGGTTCCTCCTAATCTCCGCGATGCATCGATTATTTTGGATTGCCCATTTTTGGCAACAGCCTACGTGAACATCGACTATGCATCTGGGTGTATGGAGATAGCCTTACGAAACAAAAGACTTAGATTGGACATATTCAGGGCATCACAAAAATTTGACTATGATCTGATAAAGGACAAAGAAGATGAAGACTTGACTTTTTGTGGGAACATTGAGCTCCTCTGTAATGATCCAATGTCACATTCATCTTCATTATTAGGGTTTTTGGACCTTGATCCATACAAGACCGAGGCTAATGCAATGCACATTTCATCCTGCGGATCTGATTGTTTGGGATGTTCACCTAATGACAACAACCTAGATTCTGATTATCCTGCTCCACCAATTACTGATTTGCCCCTGTCGATGTAGGATGGCGTGACTTCGACAGGCGAGTTTCCCGTTAATATAGTCATGTCCAACCTCATCATACAAAATGCTTACAAGGCAATATCGATGTTTAAAATGAAGCATTGTAATATAGTCGAAGTTGCTTTGAAAACAAATACAATTTCTATTACTCAAAAAGATTCTGAGGTCGAACACAGGGAGCAAATGGAATTCACACACTAATCTTAACAATTAATGTAATTTGAATACAAAATATTACTCAAAAACTAATGTGCAATGTAGAGCATATGAGTATATGAAGAGTAAAAAGAATTTTAGACAAAATAATGGTGATGTGAATCACCAATTATAAGTCCAATACATAGAATAGTTACTCAAATTGACTAAAGGAGAGAGTATGAAATTAGACGTCTGATTTTGCAATCAGACGTCTTAAATGACATTTGCTACAGTACCCCCTTGTCTACATGCTTTTTCCTTCTTTTCTTTCTCTGATTCTTTCTTTCTTCTTCTTCTCTATCTCTACTTTGCTCCTCCTTCTTCTATTCTTCTCAGGCCTTTAGCTTAGCAGTCCTTCTTCTTCTTCTTTAGGATTTCTTCTTCTCTGGCCTTTCTGCCTTCTGAATCCGGCTAAGTGTTGGAGCCAAACATCCCAGCACAAAAGCCCCCCTTTCCCCGCGTAACTCTCCTCTCTTCTCCTATTTCAGTCTCGCTCTCCCAGAGCCACAGTCGGTCGGGTAATCGGACCTAGTGCATACCTAGGTCCAGGCTTACCAGCATGCGATGGTGAACGAGGAGTGCAGGTCAGGTCAAATTAGGCTAGGTCCTTGAGTGAGGTGTCGCGGACGAGGCTAGGTGAAGGTGAAGGAGAACCTCACCCTCAGTGTTTGGAGGCAAACAACCCCATTCGCTTATTCAGTTTATGTGGCTGTAGGTGACTCTTCGTATCCGAGGTAGGACTAAATGTCCCACCTTTCTTCCACGTAGCATAGCAACAGGGTATCCAGTCGAATTGATGGGGCTGCGGCTTCTAAAGCCCTTGCGTGAAGACTTGGATTCCTGTAGGCCTTAGTTCCGCACGGCCTAGAGCTATCCCCTAGGTATAGTAAGACCTGGAGCAGCTTGAAGCTTGCTCGAAGCACGACGTCAATGGCAAGTTTTGGCCTGCTACCTGAATTCAAGAAAAGGGGCATTATGGCCGCGTCAAAATGCTCAGCAGGTTGGGCGATGAGAGGATTTAGAGGTAGACCACTGGAGCTTGTAGAGAGTTGCGACTGAAGAGGAGAGGAAGAGGGGGAGTTCCAGCCCAATTTCAAGCTGAGGAGAACGGTTGGACCTTGGGGAGTCTTTTATAAGTCTTCAGAGAGGGTTTTGTGCTCGGAAGCCAAGCTTCCAAGCAAGGAATGCTCATCGAATTTTAGAGCTTCAAGAGACCCAAATCTCTCATGCGTTCGCATGAGAGATTAGGAAAGGATCAGATCATCTATCCAGGTTCATATTGGAGAGGATTACGTGATGAATCTCCCTTCCAATTTTGGAAGGGATTCATCAATCAATCAAGGAGAAAATCCAAGTTGAAGGTCGTTGGAGTAGGTTTCCTCCGCGATAGTGGTGGAGGGACCTAATTATGAAGATGATGAAGAAGTTAGGTGGCTGAATGCAAGGGTTTTTGAAAGTTGGGTGTATAAATGTAATCAAATAGGACTATTTTGCAAAGTAGGTTAAGACAAGTTCACCTTGGGTCCAAGTTTTGATACAAACCTAATTTGGACATAAGGAATCCAATGGTGAAGTTAGATTTTAGTTTTCACCATGTCTGACTAGGTAATCTATGCAAAAATCAAAATTAGGGTAAATATCTATTTGAGGCTCCATTTTAGGTCAAGATGGGATTGATGGCCAGATTAAAGGTACTAAACCCTAAAGAATATTTTTCTATGATTTTTAGAGGGTTTATGTGAATTTATCCTGACCAAAACCTTGGTTAATTAAGTCGATCTATTTTTAGGGTTTCAAAAAGTCATTTAATTCTCAGAAAATGCACAAACCCTTTTCTATCTAATCTAACCCACTTGTTATCTTATTAAGCCCATTTGACCTTTATTTAGCCCTTTGAAAAACCCGTGGTTGTACTGCATTGGTAAAATTGTAGTTTTAACCCTAGTTTCTTTTTTTTCCCTCATAATGCTTATATAGTGAGTTATGACCTTCTGGTGGTTATGTAGGAGCATTTATTGACTTAGTTGGGTCAAAATGAGCCAGTTATGGCTCATGATGGTATTCCCATCATACCCCCATGCTTCGATTTTGTTAGTCCCTTAGCAAAATTTCAAGGAATTAACTTTGATTCTAGACCATACATTTTTATGCTCAGAACTTTAAGGCATTCTCTCTCTTGTAGATTAGGTCAGAATGCTGATAATAGGCCTAGAGGTACTCAAGTACCAACCAAGAACCGGACTTTACCAGCTTTAGCCTCAGCCTGCCGCGAAGGTTTCTAAAGCCCATAGGAACTATCCTAAGGTTCGTTGAACTTCGCGGTTAAAGCACCCATGCTTGTAACATGTTTTAGCCTCGATTTAGTTTTCAGTGCATTTTTGTTAGAG
This sequence comes from Thalassia testudinum, assembly GCA_037157565.1. Lineage (NCBI taxonomy): Eukaryota > Viridiplantae > Streptophyta > Magnoliopsida > Alismatales > Hydrocharitaceae > Thalassia > Thalassia testudinum. The sequence continues at coordinate 62,683,477 of JAZHRO010000025.1, read as the reverse complement.
AGAGACAGAGTAATTTTCTTTATTTCTGGAGAGTTTTCTCTCTCTTTTCTTTTTATTTCTAGCCTCAGATTGGCTTTACAATATGGTTTGTATCAGATTCCTAGTCCCCATCATCAATCCTCGCAGGGTCCCTGGCAATCGATGCTTTAGGATAGCACTGCCCATGGTAACCCCCAGAACCCTGGCTTTCGAGACTTCAAGATAATCTCACCCATGGTGTTATGTAGCTAAATCCAGACCCTGGCAATCGACATTTCAGGATAATGCCATCCATGGCATCTGAACCAGCACAGGGTGCTTACATGCCCCCAGTAGGATATGTAGATATCCTAGGAGACAAGCACTAAGGAAACGATATGTTATTGCACATCTTTGAGGGGAATTTCCTGCATCTCCGCACCGGGAACTCATCCAAATCAACTTGTGTTGATCAATCGCTCCTAATCTAGGTGACTTTTTCAAAACAATTTAAATGCATTTACATGATTTCGATACTTAGGCGCACTGAACTAGACTGTGTGTGGATTGGGGTGCTTAGGTTACCAAGTCCTGCAATCCAAAGGTCAATTAACAAGGTCGAATAATCCCTAAACCTTAGACCTAATACTTAAGCTTTTCATTTTCCCCAACCTCTTGAGGACTATCCAGATCTTACCGGGTACTTGAATTTTTAAGCCTAGGATTATAGCCCAAAAGGCCTAAAATCAGCGTTCATACTAATCACTTCTCTGTTTCATTAGCACATTTTGCCTTTCATTTTCTTTCTCTTGATATGGCCTAGAACTAAGTCAATTCCTTAATCTTTTACTAATGACTACCTCTTTTTCTTTTTGAATTGTGCTTCCTTTTTGACAATTTTATCTCTTCCCCTTTTCTCTCTTCAAAGTCTGATATGCCATCAAAACTTCGTCTCCTCTCATATTTTTGTTCTTTTTCAAGATTTTTTTTTTGTTTTTTTGGAATATGTGATTTTTTTGTGATAGCCCTTCCGAACTTTGATTTTTTGTATGCTTGAACTTTACCACCCCCCCATGTCCTCATTGTAAACGAAGGGTGTGAAACAGTTTTGGGTTCAGGAATTAGAACAGGATTATCAGATGGGCGAATGGGTCAAGAATGACTGTTGCGGACGATTTCAAGCTCTGGCATGAGTACCAGGGGTGGAGTCGGCTATTCTAAAATCGAACTCAGGGTGCAATAGGCGTGAAGTACAGAAGGATAATAAGAAGGATCTTAGTTTTCTTGGAATGACAGGTTGCCTCCCATTAAGAGCTAAATTCAATGCCTTCAGTCGAACGGAAAATGGTATGGAGAAGAAGTGGTTAAATCAGATGAGTTTTACTGAACAAGCACCTTGATCAAAAGCCTGGTTAGTCCAACCAGGTGCTTGTTCAGGTCAACAGGCTGATAATGTAGCCCAAACCCAATCAATTTGGTCGGTTGATAAATGTGTATCGAGAGTTGTAGAACCCACCATATACTTTGGAGCTCGAAAGGGTATGGAATTGTATAGCTAGGGTTTGGCTGAGTCGAATCAGCCCGATCAAATTAGGGACCCTTAAATGAAAAAGAATCAGTGGAGGATGTAGGAACCCTACAAGAGTGATCAGAGAAGGATGGGGCATGATTTGTAGTTTGATTGATTCCAAAACTTGATAAAATTGTGGAGGAGAATCATCTGCAACCGGCTCATTAAGAGGGGAATCAGAATAGAAGTTGAGTCTAGTTGCAGGTCGGGGCTGAGATCAATTTTGAATAGGTTCTGTATATGTAGAGGAGGTGGTATCAATATGAATTGTGTGTGAGGGCTCATCTAAAAAAGAATTAAAGGTGGGTTCATTTAAAGAGTCCTCATAGTAGCCATCAAACTCAAAGGTAAATGACTGAAGAGTGTTTATAGGATGAAAGAAATCAGACTCAGGAAAAGATTTGAACTCTGGATTGTAGACACTCTTAGAAATTTTCGTTTCTGATTCCTGAGTAAAAAGAAATGATTCCATATCAATGGAACCTAATTTTGAATCAGTGATCTCGGGATCAGGGACCTCAGAGTCAAAGTCAAAGAATGGATCATGTATGCTGAGGTCGTAGATTGGCCCATAGTTGTCAGGAAATAATGGTTCTCCATAATCATAGTAAGATTCAAAATCATCGAAGAAATTGCGAGAATCAAGTTCTGAATTTGATTCGAGATCAGAGGTTCCAGGATGGAATAAATCACAAGATGTAGACTCAGCAACATGACCTGGGTCTAGCCTATTTGTAGATTCCGAGCTTAAAAAGGTGTCCCTATTGGGTCTGGGCTTAGGTGTTTGGCTTGTAGGGAAGACCCAATCAAAACCACACTCTTCCAACTCCTCAGTTTCTATATCATAGATTTGTGTGACTTCTAAAAAATCAATCTGTATTTCTGAGGATGTTGGAGAGGTACATTCATCAAATAAAGACCTAGAATCGTAATCAAAATTCGAACTTTGATTTTCATCATACGGGACCTTGTAATATCCCAAAATGATTTGGATCCAGATTCTAGGCTAAGGATGTGGGTTGAATAACTAGAATCTAGGTCAGAATTGCCTTCGGGGGTCACCTTCTCAGAGTAAGGAGCAGTATTTACACCCTTGAGAAGTTCTGATTCAATCTCATTATTATAGGAGTCTAGGAATTCTATGCTTGGTGAACCAGGGTTTTGGTTTTCTAGGGTTGGATCAAAATCGTGTTCTGCAATTGGGACCTCCCAACCTTTTTCGAGATCAGGTATATCATATTCCATCTGGGTTGTGAATCTACAATAATCTTGTGTCTTAAACTCGGGATTTGGGAAATTATGTTGATCCTCAATATTATTCCAATATGTTTCATTAATTGTTTGGGGCATGTACGGGTGTTTTTGATCGATAACATGTTTCAACAATTTCATCATTTCTTCCCATTTTTCAAGATCATCTTGGTGTTTTTCCCAAAGTACAGAATTTAGCATGCACTGGAGATATTCAAAGTTATGCAATTTTTCTATGTCAATGTATCCTGTTATGATAATATCTCGAGTTGATCCATTTGTTGCTTCTGTTAATAATAATTGGGCACAGTTTATGATGAAGGTTGTTGTTGTCGATACATTAACCTGAATGTCTTCAATTGGTTGAGGTTTTGTAATCAATCTCATAAAATCTAAGGGCATCCTCAACCATTCTATCTTTCATGGATCTTTGAGATTCAGGTTTCTTCAATGGTTTTCCTAAGTAGCCAGGTTGCATTTTTGAATTAGATGGTGGAATCAAGATATAGAATCAAAATTCAATTTTAGATCGAAATTGATTAGATCTGAAAAAGATTCCCAAGAAAATCTGTGTGTGTGCTCTACATAGAAGAGATGAGGGACTGGATGTGATATTGACCCAATCAAGGCACCCAAAGATTTTTGGATGACTATAGAGGTTCGGGGTGGATGATACCCCTAGATCGGAAAGTCGTCCACCTGAGAATTACCTGGGTAGACAAGAAGGGAGAGTCCTGCAAAGACCCCTACACGGTAGAGTGCCCCCACGGGTTACAGGGTTTCCCCCACCCGACCTTCCTTGTCACTAGGATCCAGGTAGACGAGAATCGATAACTTGACATTTGAAGTCTACCAGTTTTATGTCCTAATTTGTGCCTTTGTTTTCACTTGAATTAGCAGTTGATTTAACTTGTGACCTAATTTGGAGGTTGGTTGGCCTACGATGTAGACCAACTTTACCTGACCTAATCTAAAGATGGTAGAATGAGTTCTAGGTCAAGACCTAGAAATCACCCTAATTTGACTCCCAGGTTATTAAGTCCAAGGATTTTAGGGTTCAAGTGAGTTTAGAGCCTGATTTTAGGGTTTTTCTTGATTAAATCTTTTCAATCAAGGGCTTTGGTAGTACACAAATGCGAGTGAGTTTGTTTCCTTTTATGCGGGCAAATGTGAATAGCACTCCAAAACCCTAAAAATTGAATCCCTAATTAGCTTTATTTCCAAGTCCACTTTGATCTTCAAAAATGTTCTCCTTGGAATTCAAACAATAATTATGTAGTCCAAGAAGATTAGAAATTAAGCGTAGTCCCTAATAGGCATAGGAAATTTGGGGTAGGATCTCTAAACAGAATCCCTTCAACTTCAATGAGATTTGAAAACAATTTTGCAAATTAGGAAAATTGCCTTTTAAATTATAATTACTATGAAAAATAAGGCAGGTGATTCCTAATTGATTGTTTCCTTTTTGTCTTCCCAAGATTAGGAGGTTGATTTGGGAAGAATAGAGAAGTTACCTGCCCTGGAGTGGTCGATTTGTGTGGAAGATCTCTTTGGGAAGTACCTCGAAAAATCACAATAAAGCAAATATGCCAAGTTAGTACTAAAATATAATCAAATAAGGCAGAGAATAGTGGAGAATTACGCGTTTCTCCCCGGCAACAGTGCCAAAATGTTTACAAGGCAAGATCAATGTTTAAAATGAAGCGTTGTAATATAGTCGAAGTCGCTTTGAAAACAAATACAATTTTTATTACTCGAAAAGATTCTGAGGTCGAACACAGGGAGAAAATGGAATTCACACACTAATTTTAACAATTAATGAAATTTGAACACAAGATATTACTCAAAAACTAATGTGCAATGTAGAGCATATGAGTATATGAAGAGTAAAAAGAATTTTAAACAAAATAACGGTGATGTGAATCACTAATTATAAGTCTGATACATGGAATAGTTACTCAAATTGACTAAAGGAGAGAGTATGAAATTAGACGTCATAAATGGCAATTGCTACAGTACCCCTTCATTTGCATGCTTTTTCCTTCTTTTCTTTCTCTGATTCTTCCTTTCTTCTTCTTCTTCTCTATCTCTACTTTGCTCCTCCTATTCTTCTCAGGCCTTTAGCTCAGCAGTCCTTCTTGTTCTTTCATTTTTCATCTTCTCTGGCCTTTTTGCCTTTTGAATCCGGCTAGGCATTGGAGCCAAACTTCCTAGGGCAAAAACCCCCCTTTTCCCGTGTAACTCTCCTCTCTTCTCTCGCTATTTCAGTCGTGCTCTCCTAGAGCCACAGTCAGTCGGGTAATCGGACCTAGCACATACCCGGGTCCAGGCTCACCGATGTGCGATGGTGTGTGAGGAGTGCAGGTCAGGTCTGGTCAAGCCAAGTCCATGGGTGAGGTGTCGCGGACGAGGCTGGGTAAAGGTGAAGGAGGACCTCACCCTCAGTGTTTGGAGGCAAACAGCCCCATTCACTTATTCAATTTATGTGGCTGTAGGTGACTCTTCGTATCCGAGGTGGGACTAAATGTCCCACCTTTCTTCCACGTAGTGCAGCAATAGGGTATCCAGTCGAATTGATGGGGTTGTGGCTTCTAAAGCCCTCACGCCAAGACTTGCATTCCAGCAAGCCTCAGATCCGCATGACCTGGAGCTATACCCTAGTGTCGGGCCCGAATAGGTTGTTAATATGATGATTTTACCGTTGAAGTGTGTATAGTGGTTAACCTAAATTAGACCTAACCATCTCTTTACAAAATTTTTAACCTGGCCTAATTGATTTTATCTTGTCACTTTTAGGCCCAGGGTCAAACTCAGGGAAGTGGGGTACAAGTTAAGTTTCTATGCCTTTCCTACAACGAGTCTCTTCCGTTCGTTTATTGTGTTATTGGTGTTTTTCTTATTTAGATTTTTTCTGGTAATCTTTGTCCTTGAGGCACACCCTCAAAATTGAGTTCTTGGCTTTGAGCCAAAACAAGGTTCCAAAATGGGTCTTGCTATTCGCAAGACGGAGTACCTGCAAGTCAAAGATTATCTTTTCTCTTATATATATATATATTTTTGTCTTTTTACTTTCAGGAAAGCAAACAGAAATAAAGTAAATATAGTATATATAGGTGTATAATATGTATATAAAGGGGTGGGGGTGGAGGCGGAGATGGAGTGTAGCATGGTGTCGAGTCGGTCGTCGTCTAGAAAGACGCAACAGACAGGATGAGGTGCTGCATGGAGTGTAGGATGGATTGTGGAAGATGTATGTGACCACGCTTTTTGTACACGTGTATCGGGGAATATCAGCAACTGGTGTAGATATTCCCACGATACCACGTATGGTAAATAATGTGAAAATATATATATATACATATATGTAAATATATCTATATGTATATATGGTTATAAATAGGTATATATATATAAGTATATATGTATATATATAAGTATATGTATATATGTAGCTATATGTATAGATAGATATATGTATAGATGTATATATATATATATATATATATATGTATGTATGTATGTATGTATGTATATAATACTATATAGATGTCTATATATATATATGTATATACATATATAATAATATATGTATATATAGGTATATGTAGCTAGATATGTATGTATATGTATATATGTAGTTATATAGATATATATATATATGTATATATGTATATATATATATAGGTATGTAAATATATATATAAGTATATGTATAGATAGATATATGTATAGATCTATATATATATATATATATATATATATAGGTATGAGTATGTGTATATAACTATATAGATGTAAATATATATGTATGTATATGTATATAGTAATATATGTATATATAGATATATGTAGCTAGATATATATATATATACATATGTATATATAGATGTATATATAAGTAGGTGTGTATATATATATATATATATATATATATAAGTAGATAGATATATATATATATATATATGTATATGTATGTATATAGACTAATACATAGTTATATAAGTACTAATATATGTATAGATATATGTATGAATATATATATGTATATGTATATATATAAGTATATAGATATATATTTATATATATATATGTATGTATACTAATACATAATTATATAGGTACTACTATATGTATAAATATAAGTATATATATATATACGTATATAAATATATGTATATATATATATATCAATATATATAAGTATATGTATATATATTTGTTTATAACAGAGTATAGGTGTGTGTGTGTGTGTGTGGAAGTGTGAGTGTAGGTGTGTGTGAGCGTCGGTGTAGAGAGAGTGAGAGAGTGTTGTGAGAGAGAGTAAGAGAGAGAGTGGGAGAGAGAGCAGTCGCGCTGCTGGAGGTGAGGGCGCTGTTAAGGCATCTGCAGACCAGGGCCGACGTCTGAGGACTTCAAGCTCCCGTGCAGGCGCGCAAGCACTCAAACAAGCGTGCACTAGAGGGCGAAGGGCATGGAGAGGAGACGCAGCGCATTGTGCTGCACGAAGGCTGGCGCAGGTGCTCGCAGGAGCGGGCGAAGGGAGCGGGTGAAGGCAGGCACGCGTGGGCAAGTGCGGGCGAGGCAGACAGGTGAGAGCGACGCGGGTGGAGACGTGTGCGTGGGCTGTGGCCGATTGCAGCGCACCGGGTGACCGGTTAAGTGAGAAGCTCATCGGTCACCCCACTGTAGCCATAGTGTCGCGTAGACTCGCGGGAATAGTGGCTATAGTGGTCGTCCGCGCCGAACAACCGAGAGCTGCAGGTGGTGTGAGTGTGGCCAGCTCGGCGCGTGCGGCGAAGTTGCTCCGGCTGTTGGCTTGCAGGCATGACCTCTCAACAGAGAGTGTGGAGGGGGGTTGGATCGCGAGCGAAGGGGCACGACAGGGCACGCGGAGGTCTGTGGGTAATGCTGGGGTGCTTGGCTGGCCGCTGCAGAGGCGCATGGAGGCCGGTTGCAGACGGAAGAGAGCACGATAGGGCGGAGAAAGTAGGAGGCGGAGAGGCCTGCAGGCATGCGCGGAAGGGGCCGGGGCGCCTGCAGGCTTGTGCGGAATGGGCTGGGGTTGCTGCTGCTGCTGCTGCTGAGCTTCGAGCTTCAGACCCTGAAGCTTACGGCCATGGCTGAAGGTGCTGGAATGGAAAAAGAAACTAGAAAAGAGCCACCATGCTCACCGGCTCTTTGAAGAGCTGGGCGGTGGTGGTCTCACTATGGTGGTGTGCACCACAGTGAGGGCTCCTGCCCGCCGGGTGTCTCCGAGGAGGGCCGGCGTATGGAGGGAGAGGGAGAAGAGGAAGGTGGCCTGGAAGAAGTGCTGGAGGTTTTTTTGGCGGGGACCAGGCTGCTTTTTGAAGGTAGAAGCCGTGGCTTTTATAAAGGAAGAGGAAGAGCATGCACAGCCATGCCCTGGCTGTGCATGGCTCACATGCGGTTGTAGGGAGAGGTTGGAATGGCTTGGCAGGGAGAGGCAGCCGCAGGGAAGGGTTGTAGCAGGGAAGCATGGCGCGAGAAAAAGAGGTTGTTTCATGCAGCCGCGGGAAGAAAAAGTCAAAAATCAAAAATCAAAAGGAAGTAAAAAATGAAGATGAAAATTTGTTAGGTAACACTTGAGGAGAAAAGTAATCGCGAGGCCATATTATTTCATTCTCCTCCCTTCTCAAATAAATGCATGCATGCATGTATTTTTACAATGCAACTATGGAGACCTAATATGCATTGGCAATGCTAGGAAATAGCACAAGATGGCACAATTGCAGGCGTATTTTTGTGGTGCAATCATACCCCCATGCCTAACTTTTGCTAGTCCCTAGCAAACCATTTTTTTGTAGTATTTAGAAATGATCTTAAGCTGAAGATTTTCTTCCGAGGCAACATAGGTGTGTTTATTGTTGGATATTGTGAGAACCAATTGTAGAGAAGACTACCAGTACTTTAAGTGTCACATGACATAGATCATCTCTCAACTAACCAGGACTCTTGATATTTAAACCTTAAGTATGATTTCCAGGATCCAGGAGGTTTTTGCCATACTCGAGAGCTCAAGAGGTTATGGCTTATGCTTAGTGAAGGATCAAGACTGACCAAATGAACATTAAGACTCAAGCACAGGGTTTCACGAATCTTTAAGTACAGGTTGGTCCCAGTTTTAGCTCGTGTTTTCAGATTGACCCTTAAGAAGATGACGAAAAACTGAACTCCCATTTTCTGATTTTTGTGGCTCAAAGGAAAACAAGGTATTTGTAACCTGCCCTGAAGAACTTCTTGTAGGGTGAAGACTTTACAGACATTTGTGAGATATACTGACTTATTTGCATCTTTTTTTTTTTTTGAAACACGTGTCAGTATATCTCTTACAACTTTATTTAGAGGAGCACACTTTTCTTTTTGGTGGGAGAGTTTCTTTTTGGTAGAAAGAGTTTCTCCTAAACACAAAACTAAAACTTGGGATAAAAAGTCTACCTGCACGCACAGGGAAGACTCCACCTTCCCTAATGAACACTAGGGTTGGATCTTATGTTCACCTGGCCTTTCCTGATATGTATAGTGTGAATCAAGTTTACTTAAGCTCTCAAGTAAAAGCAAACCAACGGATCCTGTACTGGTGTCTCAGGTACAAGAATACGTCCTTAGTTAGAAGAGATTCCAATCTATTTTGTCAATGCTCAAGTGAATTAAGCCGAGCCTGAGCGAATCAAGCTTCTGTGGCCTGGAAGTCTTCAAAACAGAGGTTGAATATCCATAAACACTTATTGTATTTTTGTTTCAGCCTTCAGATCATTACTAAACACCATTTATTTATATTTTTTTTTTCTTTTTATTTTTCTTGCATATTTATAAATAGGTGAAAACTGCATGATACCATAAAATACCTAGATCCTATGGATGCCTATCCACCCCTCCATGCCAAACAATGCTATGTCCTCATATGCATGCAAGGAAAGGTAGAGAAAGGATGAAAGATCGGGTAACAAAAGCTGAGGTGCAGGGTATACAACAGGGTGGTAGGGTGGGTGGATGGTGGGTGGTGAAGTGAAAAGTGAAGTGATCGTGATAGTGGCGTGAAAAGTGATGGTGGATGGTGAAAGGTATAGCATTTCATGGAACAAGAGTGTCTCAGGTGGAACAGAAAACAAGTCGGGAAGAAGAAGTTGGCCCTCAAATTGGCCAAGAAGAGGGGCTTCTTGGATAGATGGATCCAAAAAGGAATAGCCCCAGTGAGTAGTATGTGGGCTCAAGGTCCCGACGTGGATTTGCAAATCCGCCTGATTTGGTGGGAAACAAAGGGCAGTCCAATCTTCAAAAGTATGGACCGACGATGAGCAGCCCAGATATGACTCAGACCAGGAGGTATGGGAAGCGGAGAAAACCTCATCAGAAGTCTAGTCAGGAGAAGGTACGGGAATAGGGAGGGATGGGGGAATGTCACAATATGTGCTGATCAGGCAGTCTTCAGTGTTTACAGGTAATTCGCAGTAGTCTAAATAGGTCCCAATTAGTCCGATACACGCACTGACGGTCATGTCCTCATCAGATGTGTCATCCTCGATGCAATTGCAATCAAAGTTCTTGGCTGCCTTGAAGATGTTAAGTTTGAACTTTTCAGATCCAACTGCAATCTCAATACAACCTGACTCGCAGTCGATAAGGGCACGGACTGTGGCCAAGAAAGGTCGACCAAGGATGATAGGACAATAAGAAAGTGAGCTAGGAACTTCCATATCTAAAACAAGAAAGTCAACAGGAAAACAGAGACTGTTGACCCTAACCACCACGTCTTCCACCACACCCTTTGGGATTTTGACAGAATGATCTACCAACTGTAACGTGACAGGGGTGGGTTTCCGATTTCCCAAGGAAAATTTTTCGAGCATGATGGTCGGTATGAGATTTATGGAAGATCCTAGATTAAGCAGGGCACGGTTAAAATTGCAGCCTTGGATGCTATAGGAAATAAGCGATGTACCCGGATCTTTCTGCTTCGGTGGTAGGTTTGACAGTATAGCACAACTCGCATGAGGCGAGAGAACCACCAGATTCTTAGTTTTCTTTGACTGTCGCCTGGGTGTTGTGTAGTCTTTGAAAAATCAGGCGACAGTAGGTATGTGGTCGATAGCCTCGAGCAGGGGTACCTTGATTTCTACATCCCTAAATAAATTATGCAGGTTATCAAAGGTCTGCGTATCTTTCTTCTTGCCTTTTGGCTCCCTTAGTAGAGCCTCAGGGCGTCCTCTCGCGAATGCGATGCGCATCCTGAATGAGAGGGCGATGAAGAAGAAGATGGGACAGGATCAGGTCGAGGCGGATCGACGATCTACTTACCGCTCCCCGTAGTGATAGCATTGGACGATGCGGGTCCAGTGGGATCACACGGCAGAGGAGGGTTCGCAATAGGGACATAAAAGTGTGGTGCTGCAGTGGGATTAGCCTGAAATCTCGGTGGAATGCTCGGAGCTTGCAGAATTTGATTAACCTGCCCCTGAGAAGGTCGTACCTGTGGTTGAGGACCACAGGGTACGAAGTTTCGCGGGTTTAGAATAGGTTGGGCGGGAAGAGTGCCTTGAGATCGAGTCGCCATGCGTAGTTGACTGATCTCAGCAATCTGCTACGCCAATTTGTGCTAAAGAGAGGTCGTGTTCTCTTCATGGTGCTTTGACATTTCCGTCATCATTTGCATCAATTTGTCAAGAGGACTTGATGAGTGTTCGGTTTGAGGTACGTATGGGCTTGATGGCGGATTCGCCATAGGATTAGATTAAGCCCTTGGGATGACAGGTGCGGACGACTGCATTGGTCCACCAGTGGGGTTTTGGTGCTGTGGGTTGTTAGACCATGTGAAATTCAGATGATTACGCCACCCTGGGTTATAAGTGGCAGAGAACGGGTTGTTCCCCAGGGTGCAAGCATCTTCTATGCCAGAAGATGCATCCGCATGTAAGTATGCATCCGAGCACATGGAGGCTTGGTCCTACGTGTTGAAATACTGGCTCGCAGAAGCCAGTTCCACATGACTTATCGAGTCTCTCAGCGTGACACTCAGTAAGGAAGGTCTAACGGGGCTTCTCAAGATAAGCCTGGTGTTGGAAGAATTTGGATTGTGACGAAGTGGTGAAGAGGTGGTGTTTGCCAGAGATCGAGCGGGGTTGGCCAGAAGCTCGTCCAGCTTCTTGTGCATGGCGGAGACTTCATCCAATTTTTGTACAATAAGGCTTAGATCAGTGGATGAATGGGAGGGTCTCGTGTCAACTTCGTGGACATTTCGAGGATGGCTGGTACGATTAAAGGCAACAATGGAAGCATTGTTCATTGAGTTTTCACTCATATTTTCAAACAGTTCGAATGCTCCATTCTCATCTTTATTCATAAAGTTTCCTCCACAGGAAGCGTCTGCAATTTGCTTCAAAGTCTCATTTAGCCCATAGTAGAAAATCTGGGCTATATGCCACTTAGGCAGACCGTGGTGCGGACACTTCCTGAGGAGGTCGTTATACCACTCCCATGCCTCATGAAATTATTCGCCGTTTTGTTGCGTAAAAGAGGTGATAGCACGGCGAAGCGTATTGGTTCGCCCGATTGGGAAGAACTTCTTGAGAAATGCTGTTCGCATCTCTTCCCAAGAGTGGATGGTTCTCCCAAGGGTGCGTAACCACTGCGACGCTTTATCCCGCAATGAAAACGGGAACATTTTCATGATGACTATAGGTAACCCGACATTTCTTGGTTTAACCATTTCAGCCAATTGGGTTAGGTCTTTCAAGTGGAGAAAAGGACCTTCACTTGCAAGACCATGGAAGTAAACATTTATTAGGCCAATTATGTTTGGTTTCAATTCAATGTCATCCCCGCCCATGGGGACCCGAATTTGTCCTATGGTCTTTGTAGTAGAAGGATTCTGATATGAGCTAAGAGACCTAGGCTCCTCCCGTTCGGGAGGGTTCTGCATTTCCTCCAATGTTTCTCAAATGGCTTCAATTTGCTCATTATACATATCCATTTGGGCTTGGAGGTGGGTTATGGGATCTAAGGCTCCACCACCTAGTGGGTTCTGAGGGCGGTTTCCTCCCTCGGGATTTGGGGGTGGGCGTGTAGCCATGTTTGTGGAGGAGGAGGACGATTCGACTCCTTTTCTAAAAATATCAGACAATTCACATAGTTTAGGGTTTTGTGACCTCCTCCCAAACATGCACTACCGCAGGAAGAATTGGGGAGATGAGAAGGGGAAAGGAGATGAGAGAAATGATGCTGCAAAGGTACACTTGATGACAAATCAATTCAATCCAATTCCTAGCCTCTACAGTGTGCCCTTAGACCAAAAGATCTAATTTACCTACTATCACGAACTACGGAACCGAATGCGAGCACCGCGGAACCACCGGGCAAGATTGAAAGGCCGTTTGCCCCAGTCTTAGACACCCAATAGCTCGCGGGAACTCTCACCAGCACGTAGATGCTACACGCAGATAGTTAGACCTCCAATCCTTAAGAAGGGTCAAGTTACTACCAATTTTAGTTAGAGGCTTAAGGTCAAGCGCTTTTGGAATGTGAAGGGCGTTGTTTACGGGTAATGCCTAAGTGATTGATTTTCAGAGTGTGTAAAACAAGCATGCAATGGGGAAATCTCCCCGAATTGAAGTTTTTATTGGTGAATGGTTTTTAGAGCTCAGCCTTAAGTAGTATGAATTTTAGAATTTCTCTAAATTACCAATTCAACCAATCTCCGGGTTTTGCAAGAATACAGGTTTTCTTCTAGGCCCAACAAACCCTTCTTCAATTTCAATTAGTTAATGCATGCTGAAATGCAATGGGCTACCCTAAATGGAGATTTCTATGTGTGGATGCACGAATCAGTTTTAGATTAGTGTGAAAGGGAGCCAAAGCACTTCAATTCAAGTGCTCCCAATCACCAAAAAGATTTCCACACAAGGCCCAACCAAAAGATAAAGAAAATCAATTTGTTGGGGTTGAAATATTCGGGATAGAATCTTAGGCAAGTTGAAAAGTCATGGTGGGGTTGGAATTAACTCAATTCCAAGTCTCCCCACCAAAAAGGTGATCCCGAATTATAGGTAAATGAGGCAAAGAGTGGTGCAATCAATCTTTTTGTGTTTGCCTCAAAGAATACTTCACACGATGAAAAATTCAAGAATCAAGATTCTTGGATTTTCGCTATGCGAAGTACGGCGGGAAATCCCAAGGCGGTGGGAGTGAAGACAATCAATCAAACAAGTGAATTTTAATCCACTTGCCCCAAGAGATCCCAAGAAGATTTTCTAGTTTTTTTTAGTTTTTAGTTTTTTTTATTAAGGTTACAAGTTAACCTAGGTTGCTAAGAAAAGAAAACCTACTTGTTCGGCAACGTGTGCGAAGCTCCAATGCGGTGTCGACGTATTCACGCTCTAGTTCCTGCCTTGGATCTGCCCACGTTCCCAACTTCGTCTGTCTGTCTTCTCTTTGCAACAGGTTCACCTGCACACTAAAAACAGAGATACTCATGAAGAGAGAAGAGAAAAATTGAAAGGAATTGAATAGAAACTTACTTGAAGGCGCACTTCCCTGGCAACGGCACCAGAAAAGGTGTGGTGTCGGACACGAATAGGTTGTTAATATGATGATTTTATCGTTGAAGTGTGTAGAGTGGTTAACCAAAATCGGACCTAACCATCTCTTTACAAAATTTTTAACCTGGCCTAATTGATTTTATCTTGTCACTTTTAGGCCCAGGGTCGAACTCAGGGAAGTGAGGTACAAGTTAAGTTTCTACGCCTTTCCTACAACGAGTCTCTTCCGTTCATTTATTGTGTTTTTGGTCTTTTTCATATTTAGATTTTTTCTAGTAATCTTTGTCCTTGAGGCACACCCTCAAAATTGAGTTCTTGGCTTTGAGCCAAAACAAGGTTCCAAAACGGGTCTTGCTATTCGCAAGACGGAGTACCTGCAAGTCAAAGATTATCTTTTCTCTTTTATATAATTTTTTTTTATCTTTTTACTATCAGGAAAATAAATAGAAATAAAGTAAATATAGTATATATATATAGGTATATAATATGTATATAAAGCAGTGGGGGTGGAGGCGGAGATGGAGTGTAGCACGGTGTCGAGTCGGTCGTCATCTAGAAAGACGCAACCGACAGGACGAGGTGCCGCGTGGAGTGTAGGATGGATTGTGGAAGATGTATGTGACCACGCTTTTTGTACGCGTGTATCAGGGAATATCAGCCACTGGTGCAGATATTCCAGCGATACCACGTATGGTAAATAATGTGAAAATATATATATATGTATATATGTAAATATATCTATATGTATATATGGTTATAAATAGGTATATATATGTATATATATATAAGTATATATGTATATATATAAGTATATGTATATATGTAGCTATATGTATAGATAGATATATGTATAGATGTATATATATATATATATATATGTATGTATGTAGGTATGTATATAATACTATATAGATGTCTATATATATATATGTATATATATATAATAATATATGTATATATAGGTATATGTAGCTAGATATGTATGTATATGTATATATGTAGTTATATAGATATATACATATATATATATAGGTATGAGTATGTGCATATAACTATATAGATGTAAATATATATGTATGTATATGTATATATAGTAATATATGTATATATAGATATATGTAGCTAGATATATATATATATATGCATATATAGATGTATATATAAGTAGGTGTGTATATATGTATATATATATATATTTGTATATATATACTTAGTTATATAGGTGATACTATATATGTAGATATATGTATATTTATATATAGATATGTATATAAATATATGTATATATATCAGTATATATATGTGCATATGTATATATAAGTAGATAGATATATATATATGTATATGTATGTATATAGACTAATACATAGTTATATAAGAACTAATATATGTATAGATATATGTATAAATATATATATGTATATGTATATATATAAGTATATAGATATATATTTATATATATATATGTATGTATACTAATACATAATTATATAGGTACTACTATATGCATAAATATAAGTATATATATATATGTATATAAATATATGTAGATATATATATCAATATATATAAGTATATGTATATATATATATGTTTATAATAGAGTATAGGTGTGTGTGTGTGTCGAAGTGCGAGTGTAGGTGTGTGTGAGTGTCGGTGTGGAGAGAGTGAGAGAGTGTTGTGAGAGAGACTGAGAGAGAGAGAGCGAGAGAGAGAGTAGCCACGCTGCTGGAGGCGAGGGTGCTGTTAAGGCGTCTGAGGACTTCAAGCTCGCACGCAGGCACGCAAGCACGCAGAAAAGCACGCACTGGAGGGCGAAGGGTGCGGAGAGGAGACGCAGCTCACCATGCTGCGCGAAGGCTGGCACGGGCGAAGGGAGCGGGCGAAGGCAGGCACGCGTGGGCGAGTGCGGGTGAGGCAGATGGGTGCGGGCGAGTGCGGGCGATGCGGGCGGAGACACGTGCGTGGGCTACGGCCGGTTGCAGCGTGTCAGGTGACCAGTTAAGTGAAGCTCACCGGTCACCCCACTGTAGCCACAGTGTCGCGCAAACTCGCGTGAACAGTGGCTACAGTGGTGGTCCGCGCCGCGCAACCGGGAGCTATAGGTGTGTGAGTGTGGCTGGCTCGGCGCGCGCAGCGGAGTGGCTCTGGCTGCTAGCTTGCGGGCGTGACCTCTCGACAAAGTGTGCGGAGGGGGGTTGGATCGCGAGTGAAGGGGCACGACAGGGCACACGGAGGTCTGTGGGTGCTGCTGGGGTGCTTGGCCGGCCACTGCAGAGGTGCGCAGAGGCCGGTTGCAGGCGGAAGAGAGAGCGATAGAGTGGAGAAAGCGGGAGGCGGTGAGGTCTGCAGGCATGCGCGGAATGGGCTGGGGTTGCTGCTGCTGCTGCTGTTGCCTTGCCGTTGCTACTGCCACCGAGCTTCTGACCCTGAAGCTTGCAGCCATGGCTGAAGGTGCTGGAATGGAAAAAGAAACTAGAAAAGAGCCACCATGCCCACTGGCTCTTTGAAGAGCTGGGCGGTGGTGGTCTCACTGTGGTGGTGTGCACCACAGTGAGGGCTCTTGCCCGCCGGGTGTCTCCGAGGAGGGTCGGCATATGGAGGGAGAGGGCGGAGAGGAAGGTGGCCTGGAAGAAGTGCTGGAGGTTTTCTTGGCTAGGACCAGGCTGGTTTTTGAAGGTAGAAGCCATGGTCTTTTATAAAGGAAGAGGAAGAGCATGCACAGCCATGCCCTGGCTGTGCATGGCTCACCTGCGGCTGCAGCGAGAGGTTGGAATGGCTTGGCAGGGAGAGGCAGCCGCAGGGAAGGGTTGGAGCAGGGAAGCATGGCGTGAGAAAGAGAGGGTGTTTCATGCATCCGCGAGAAGAAAAAGTCAAAAATCAAAAATCAAAAAGAAATAAAAAATGAAGATGGAAATTTGTGAGGCAGCACTTGAGGAAAAAGGTAATCGTGAGGCTATATTATTTCATTCTCCTCCCTTCTCAAATAAATGCATGCATGCATGTATTTTTACAATGCAACTATGGAGACCTAATATGCATTGGTAATGCTAAGAAATAGCACAAGATGGCACAATTGCAGGCGTATTTTTGTGGTGCAATCATCCCCTAGCCATAGCAAGACCTGGAGCAGCTTGAAGCTTGCTTGAAGCATGGCATCAATGGCGAGTTTTGGCATGCTTCCTGAAATCAAGAAAAGGGGCCTTATGGCCACATCAGAATGCTTAGCAGGTTCGCCGTGGCATGGCGAATGTGACGGTGGTAGTGGCGTGGAGCGAGGGTGGCTGTCGTGGCTGGACGGATGCGGTTTTGGCCGGTGAGAGTGGGTTTACTCGGGAAGGTGTTTGGGTGGATGATGGAGCGAATGGAGTGAGGGGAAATGAGTGGGAAGGTGCAGTGGAGGTTGTAGGGTGGTTGGCATAGTGGATGGAGGTGCGTAGTGGTGGGAACACCTCACCGGAGGAGTCACCAGAGATGGAGGAGATGAAGGTGTTCAATAGCGTTGGTGGTCAGTTTTGGGAAATAAAGAGAGCGGGAGAAAGTAAGGGAGATAGGGAACCTAAGAACCTACTTCCAAGGATGAAAAGGGAAGGGATTCCCACGACGATGTGGTTGCTGGACGTGGGGAAGACAAACCTCCGTAGAAGAGGCCGCGGCGAAGATGGGGAATGGATGGCGACAGCTGGTATTGCTCGACATAGAGGACGGTGAGGGAGATTTGCCCACCATTGGTTTTGTGGTTGGGAAACGAGAGGAGTCGGAGATAAACTGCTAGAGCTTGCGGAGAGTTGCAGCCGAAGAGGAGAGAGGAGCAGGGCGAGTTCCTACCCAATTTCAAGCTGAGGAGAATGGTTGGACCCTGGGGAGTCCTTTATAGGTCTTCAGAGAGGGTTTTGTGCTTGGAATGCTCGTCGGATTTGGGAGCTTCAAGAGACCCAAATCTCTCATGTGTTTGCATGAGAGATTGGGAAAGAATCAGAGCATCTAACTGGGTTCATATTGGAGAGGATTACTTAATGAATCTCCCTTCTAATTTTGGAAGGGATTCATCAATCAATCAAGGAGAAAATCCAAGTTGAAGGTCGTCGGAGTAGGTTTCTTCCGCGATAATGGATGGACCTAATTGTGAAGACGATGAAGTTAGGAGGCTGAATGCAAGGGTTTTCGAAAGTTGGAGGTATAAATGTAATTAGACAGGACTATTTTGCAAAGTAGGTCAAGACAAGTTCTCCTTGGGTCCAACTTTTGGTACAAACCTAATTTTGACCTAAGGAATCTAATGGTGAAGTTGTATTTTGGTTTTGACCATGTTTGACTGGATAATTTATGCAAAGACCCAAATTAGGGTAAATATTTGTCTGATAGTTCATTTTCAGTCAAGATGGGTTCTGATGGCCAGATTGAAGATACTAAACCCTAGAGAATATTTTTATATTATTTTTAGAGGGTTTAGGTGAATTTTATCTTGACCAAAACCTTGGTTAATTATGTAGGTCTGTTTTTAGGGTTTCAAAAAGTCATTTAATTCTCAGAACATACACAAACCCTTTTCTGTCTAATCTTACCTACTTGTTATCTTATTAAGACTATTTGACCTTTATTTATCCCTTGAGAAAACCCGTGGTTGTACTGCATTGGTAAAATTACAGTTTTAACCCTAGTTTCTTATTTTTCCCTCAAAATGCTTATGTAATGAGTTATGACCTTCTTGCGGTTATGTAGGAGCATTTATTGACTTAGTTGGGTCAAATGAGCTAGTTATGGCTCATGATGGTGTTCCCATTAGTGGGACTTCACGAGAATCAAGACTATCAGATTTCCACCATAGATTCTTCTCCTCCTACGCACGAATTTGATTCCCACCCGCCCGTAATTGAATTGAAGCCCTTACCTGATTCACTCAAGTATGTGTTTATGGATGATAGTGAGACATACCCTATGATTTTTAGTGCTCACTTGACCCCAAAAAAGGATCATCAATTGATCTCTGTATTACAGGCACATAGGGCTAGCACAAGGTGGAGCATTGTTGATCTCCGTGGAATTCGCCCCTCGTATTGCACTCATCATATTTAAGTGGATGAGGGGATGAGACCTTCTAGACAACCTCAAAGATGGCTGAACCCAAATATGCTGGAGGTTGTCAAGAAAAAGATCATTAAATGGCTGGATGAGGACATTGTATATCCAATTTTCTACAGCTAGTGGGTGAGTCTTATTCAGATTGTGCCCAAGAAAATAAGACTCACTGTAATCAAGAATGATAAGGGCAAATCCATCCTGACTCGTACCACGACTTCGTGGCGAGTTTGCATCAATTATAGGAAACTGAACATGGCTATTAAGAAGGATCATTTTCCTTTACCTTTTATTGACCAGATCTTATAAAGGTTAGTTGGGCATAGTTTCTTTTATTTTCTGGATGGATACTCTAGGCATAATTGGTTGTAATTAACCTGGAAGATTAGGACAAGACTACTTTTACATGTCACTTTGGAACATTCCCTTTTAACCGAATGCCTTTCGGCCTCTGCAACTCACCAGCGACATTTCAGCATTATATGATGGCCAATTTCTTTGATATACTCTGTAGAAGCATTTATGGATGACTTCTCTATCTTTGGAGATGATTTCTCATCTTGTCTTGATAACCTCACAAGGATCCTGAGGAGATGCATAGAAAGAAACGTAGTACTCTGATGGGAGAAAAACCATATTATGGAGAGGGATGGCATTGTATTAGGTCATAGGATCTCATCCAACAGACTCGAGCTTGACCATGCTAAATAAAAAGTCATATCCTGATTACCTCCACCTAGCTTGGTTAAATAGATTAGATCATTCTTAGGTCATGTTAGATTTTATCATAGATTCATTCACAATTTCTCAAAAATCACCGCCTTTGACAAATCTTCTGGTAGTTGACACCCCATTTGACTTTGATTCCTCGTGTCTCAACACCTTTGAGACCTTACGAAGTGTTGTATCTGATTCTTCAATTCTCCAACCACCTAACTGGTCTCTCGATTTCGAGATGATGTCTAAGGCCTCCAATTTCGCTATCGAACCATTCTAGGACAATGTCAAGAGCACCATCCATTTGTAATCTACTACGCTAGCAAGACACTGAATGAGGCTCAACATAATTATACAGTTACTGAGAAAGAACTGCTAGCAGTAGTATTCGGGTTGAAGAAATTTAGATCTTATTTACTTGGGTCGAAAGTGATTATTTTCACAGATCATTCCGCCCTTCGGCATTTGTTGGCAAAGAAGGATGCCAAACCCATCTTATTAGATGGATCCTTCTAATACAGGAATTTGATGTCGAGATTCACAAAAAAGTCAGAGCTCATAATGTAGTGGCAGATCACCTATCTCAGTTGGACCTGGAACACATCCCTTTTTCCCTACCCATCTAAGATCAATTTCCAGATGAATCTCTTTTGTCTATTAATTCCTTAGAGTTTCTTTATTATGCAGATATCTTGAATTATCTTGTCGTAGGTAGGATTCCTACGAGTTTATCAAAGGACTAGAAACTCAAATTCATTTTAGAGGCCAAATTTTATTTTTGGGATGACCCCTTTCTCTTTCACATTAGGGCTGAGCAAATCATCAGGATGTGCATCCCTGACTTAGAAATTTCAAGTGTACTATCTTTTTGCCACAGTGATTCTTGTGGTGGTCATTTTTCTTACCGAAAAACAACTGGGAAGATTTTGTAGTCAGGTTTTTTCTAGCTGAATATTTTCAAAGATACACACGAGTTTTCCAAATGCTGCAAGCGATGTCAGTCGGTTAGTTATATGACCCAGAGAGACATGATGTCTCTCCAACCCATTCTGGTAGTAGAAGTGTTAGACGTTTGGGGCATTGATTTTACAGGCCCTTTTCCAAACTCCCATATCTTTGAGTAATACTTCTGGCTGTTGACTATATCTCGAAGTGGGTTGAAGCCATACCGGCAAGATGGGATGATCATAAGACCATTCTCTCCTTTCGGAGTTCCCTGTACTCTGATTAGTGATGGGGACAGTTACTTCATCCATGCCCATTGCAGGTCACTATTAAAGAAATATGGGGTACATCATTGTATTTCCATCCTGTATCATCCGTAAACCAATGGGCAAGCAGAAGTGTCTAATCATCAAATCAAGCTTATCCTCCAAAAGACGATTGACCTGATATGAAGATTAGTCCGATCGATTAATCGATGCACTTTGTTCATATCGGGCTGCGTACAAGGCCCCATTCGGAATGTCACCATACCACATGGTGTATGGAAAGGCCCATCACCTTCCTGTCAAGCTGGAGCACCGTGCCTTTTGGGTAGTGCAGAAATGTAATTTTAACCTTGATGCAGGAGGTTTTGAGAGGAAGCTCTAGATCAATGCATTAGAGGAAATTTAGTGGGAAGCTTATGACAACAGAAAGATATATAAAGATAAGATGAAGGCTTTCACAATCGCCACATCTGAAGGAAGGAGTTTACACCTAACTAGTAGGTCTGGTTATTTGATTCTCACCTAAAATTCTTCGTGGGTAAGCTCAAGTGCAAGTTAATTCGCCCGTATCTTGTGATTCACCCCTATTCTATTAGAGTGGTCCAAATTATGGATCGAAAATCTAGTCATGTTTCTACAATAAATGGCCAACGCCTCAAACCATTTATGGCCCAGGAACCTCCTCATGTTGATGAAATTATTAATTTTATCGAGGATGTATAATTGAATTTTCTCCCAACTAGAGGTGTTAAACTCAGCATTTATACATATGTAGATACCTTTTATACATAGCATCTTTTTCCTTTTGGCATATATTTCTGCATATTGTGATTTCTATCATTTGGTTAGCTGGTGGGCTTCCTTCCTCTATAGTTTTATTATTTCGTCGTAGTATAGTATAGAGGGAGGTGATTACCAATTTAATACAATTTGTTACTCAGAAATAAAGAGTTCCTGAGGTCGAACTCAGGGAGCAAGTTGTATTCTAGGGGTACAAGTTTCTTTTACGAAAATAAAGAAAGAGAGAGAGAGAGAGAATTTGTTGGCTTTTCTTCTTTTCTCTTTGCTTCTCCTCTTCTTCCTTCTCAGGTCTTTTGCTCTCTTCTTTTGTTCTTCTTCTTTATCTGTAGTGGTGATGTTCTTCTTCTTTTTCTTCTTTTCCTTTCTTCTGCAGAGCGGTCCTGTTCTTCTTCTTCTTCTTTCTTTCTTTTCCTTTCTTCTGCAGAGCGGTCCTGTTCTTCTTCTTCTTCTTTCTTTCTTCTTTTCCTTTCTTCAGATCTTCTTCTCGTGCTCTTTTTCTTCTTTCAATTCTTGTCTTGGCCTCTCTGCGTTCTCCTTCTTCTTTCAGCTCTTTCTGCTTGTCTCTCTGTGTTCTCCTCTGCCTCGCCTTCCTTCTCCTTCCTTGCCTTCCGGACGTCGTCTGATTTTCCAATCAGACGACTTAAACCGCCGCTGCTACAGTGCCGCTCGGTGATCCTCCTTCCTTCAGCCTTCGTCTTCTTCCACGGTTCTTCTTCACCTGTGCCTGCACACTTACACAGCTTGATCAGAGAGGGGCAAAACCTATCTCTACCCTCCCCCGCGTCTCTCTCTCACAGAATCCGCTCATAGGATAGCTCTCCCAGAGCTGCCGGGTAGCCGGGTACGGGTCGCGCCCGGGTCCAGGCCCACCGGCGTGCGTGGTGGGCGAGGAGTGCAGGTCAGTCTAAGTCGGGTCCGGGCCAGGTCCGCGGGGCGTGAGCGCGGACGAGACCGGGTAACCGGGCGGGTGAAGGGGACCTCACCCCGTGTGCTGAGGCAATAAGCCTCCAGCACTTTTTCGCTTTATACTGCTGCGCTCCTTCAGAGCCTTCCGAGGTGGGACTAAATGTCCCACCCCAATTTCGCGCCTGCGCGGAGGAAGCAGCTGGTAATCGCAGCGTTACGCGAGACCTTCGCGCGAGGGCTTCGACTCGACTGCAGCCTGGTACTTCGCGAAGGCGCCTTGCGCTGTCTGGGAGCGTAACCTGGGCGTGGAGCACCTGGGGCAGCAGGTGAAGAAGCTGCTTCGCTTCAACAATGGCGGTGACGAGCGCAGGTACCTGCCCACAGAAAAACGGCCTCTCGGCCCAATCAGAAACGCGGAGGACCTTTGCCGTGGCACGGCGAAGGTGGTCGGGGGGTGTGCAGGCGGCGGGGCGGAGCCTAAGGGCTGCCCTAGGTTGGGAGATGGGTTTGTTCGGTGGAGTTGCAGAGGGTGATTTGGGGGAAGTGGAGGGGCGGAAATGGATCAGGGTGAGGTGGCGGAGATTATGTGCAGGTCGGCGAGCCGGGTGGGATGCTGGAATGATGGGAGCGGCTCGCCGGAGGATGGCCGGAGGCGGAGAAGGTGAGGGAGAGTGGTCGAAATCGAGGGCGACAGTAGATGTTTAAAGTGAGGAAAAGGAAGAGGGGAGGAAGAGGAGGAGTTCTACCTACTTAGCAGGACGAGGAGGGGCCGGAGCGGGCGACAGTCGTATCGACTGTCGCCGGAGAAGAAGATGCCTGGGGGAAGGGGCGGCGGCGAGCAGAGGGCCGGAGAGGCGCCAGCTGGGTGCGGCGTGGCGCGGGAAGAGCAGGGGAAGAAGTCTCTGCTTCTGGTATTGCGGCAGAGCGAAGAGGAGGAGGAGGAAGAACCGCCGGAGCTGGTGGGCATCTGCCGGAGTGAGAAGAGAGGAAAGTTGGGGGTTTTCTCCGTCAGATCCGAGCTGGGAAGAACGGTGGAGCGACGGGGGTATTTATAGGGACCGAATCAGGGAGGAAGGCGGAGGGAGACGACGTGTCTCCCTCGCCGGAGGACGCCGGAGATGGAAACCCATACCGTCCGTGCGTTCGCACGGCCGGTATGGTGGGTTACAGCAACCAGGGGGGTGTCCTTGCGAAGGCTGACGACGCAGGGCACCCCCGGTTTACTTGCCAGACTCTCCCCCTCACCCTACGCGGTGCCATGCTCCGCGCAAGGTCGCCGGAGCATGGTGCTGGCAGGTTTTGCAGGGAGGACCTGAACGCAAAGGACGAAGGAGAGTTAGGGGCCAAAATGCGAGGGTTCAAAAGTTGAGGGCCAAAAAGTAAATATATGAGGACCAAAGTGTAAAGTTGGTCAAGAAGGTTTCTTCTTAGGCTCAAGTTTTTATACATGACTAATTAGGACCTAAGGAATCTGATGGTGAATGTTATTTCTAGATTAAACCTTGTTTGACTGGTCAATTTACGTAGAAACCCAAATTAAGTTATTAATTGGGTATGGTTATCAATGTAGGTCAAGATAGGTTCCTAAGGTCAAATTGAAGGTTCTAAACCCTAGAGATTATTTTTCTATGAATTTTAGAGGGTTTATTCCATTTTTTATTTTCCTTGAACCTCGTGAATTGAAGTGGATTTGTTTTAGGGTTACAGATTATCATTTAGTTCCTTGGAATTGCTGTAGCCCTTGCCAGATCATCTCATCCCACTTTTATTCTTATTAGGTTGCTTTGACCTATGTTTGGACCCTGAATTACCCTGTATGCAGATTATACTGGTAAAATTACATTTTTACCCCTTATGACTTATTTTCTCCTTAAACTCAGAATTCTCTGAGTTAAGCCTTTCCTTGAGTTATGTAGGAGCTTTTATCCTTTGTATTGGGTCAAAATGAGCTAGTTATGGCTCATGATGAGGTTCTCATCATACCCCCATGCCTAGCTTTTGCTAGTCCCTTAGCAAAAACTTAAGGTTTCAGCCCTTGTTCTAGACCATGAAGTTCTTAATAGCTTTAGATAAGTGCTTTTTCGTTTGAGCTCAGATTAGGTTAGAATGCTGACCATAGGCCTAAAAGGTACTCTAGTACCAATCAAGATCCAAATCTGTCTAGCCTTAGCCTCAGTCCTTAGCAAAGGTTTTTAAGGCCCACAAGAACTAACCTAAGGTTTATTGGACTTTGTGGTTAAAGCACCCGTGCTTGAAATGATTTTAGCCCTGGCTCAGTTCGCAGTGCGTTTTGTAAGAGAGAGATAGAAAGTTATTTTGTTTGGAGAGTTTTCTCTCGCTTTTTTTTTTTTTAGTTCTAGCCTAGGATTGGCTTTTCAACACGGTCTGTATCAGATTCCTTGCTCCCATCATCAATCCTCAAGGGTTCCTGGCGATCGATGCTTTTAGATAGCACCGCCCATGGCAACCCTCGGAACCCTGGCTATTGAGATTTCGAGATAATCCCATCCATGGTGTTCCGTGGCTGAATTCAGACCCTGGCAATTGACACTTCGAGATAATGCCATCCATGGAATCTGAACCAGCAGAGTGCTTACATGCCCCCAGTAGGATATGTAAATATCCTAAGAGACAAGCACCGAGGAGATGATATTTTGTTACGCATCTTCGAGGGGATTTCCCGTCTCTCCGCGCTGGGAACTCGCCCAAATCAACTTGTGTTGATCGGCCGCTCCTATTCTAGGTGTTCTTTTCAGAATTTTGCGACGTTTCTGCGTGATTCTGATTTTTACGCTTACTGAACCAGGCTGTGTGTGAGGTTAGGGTGCTTAGGTTACTGAGTCCCGTAAACCAAAAATTAGTTAACGAGGCCAAATACTTCCTAAGCCTTAGACCTAATACTTCAGCTTTTCATTTTCCTCAACCTCTTGAGGAGTGTCCAGATCTTAATGGGTACTAAGAGTCTATTCAAGAATGCCTAAGGTTTGCATTCTTACTAATCTCATTGTGCACTTTTCAGTTATTTTCTTGAATGAGGTCTAGAACTTAGGTTAATTCCTTAGTTCCTTACTAATGACTATCACTTTTTTCTCATAATTTTGAGCTCCTTTTTCATTTTGTTTCTTTTCTCCTTCTCCTTCACAAAATTTCCTTCTCCTCTCTTATTCTTTTTCGAAAATTTTTAATTTTTATGGTGTTTTTGGCATATGTGAATTTTTTTGTTTGAAACCTTTTCTTACCAGTTTTGCACTTTCATACCCCCCCATGCCTAAGATTTGCAATGTCCTCATTGTAACCTAGGGGGTTTTTATTTAGCTTAGTTCATTCCTTAAGACAGAAATTTGGATGCGTGAATGGGTCGGGTTGAATTTTTGCGGACGATTTCTAATCCCAGATGCAAGCATCTGAGGTGGGGTCGGCTGTCTACAAGGGTGAACCTTAAGTGCAAAAAGGTGTCAGAAAAAGTTTTGGATTTTTAGGAAAATGACGGGTTGCCTCCCGTTAAGCGCTGAGTTTTACGCCATCGGCTGGGCGCAATAAGCTCAAGGGGAATGGAGGATATAAGATGCTTCAGCCAAATCAGTAGAAGTTACATCAATGAACGGCTTGAGTCTCTGACCGTTCACGATGAAAGGTTCAGAATCGTGGCTGAGTGGATTGATTTCGATTGCTCCATTTCCAAAAACCTGTCGGACCAATTATGGTCCGACCCACTTGGATCTCAGTTTTCCTGGGAAGAGTTTTAGTCGGGCATCAAAGAGTAGGACCTTCTGACCAGGATGAAAGATCTTTCTCGAGATGTGTTTGTCGTGGAAGGCTTTAACCCGCTCCTTGTAGATTTGCGAGTTCTCGTACGCGTCTAGGCGTAATTCATCGATCTCGCTGATTTGGAGTTTTCTGTGGGTCCCAGCCTTGGAAAGATCTAGATTACAGTTCCGTACTGCCCAATAGGCTTTATGCTCCAGTTCTACGGGAAGGTGGCATGCCTTTCCGTACACCAGTCTAAAGGGAGACATGCCCAATTGGGTCTTGTGGGCGGTCCTATAGGCCCACAATGCTTCCGGAAGTCGGGACGACCAGTCCTTCCTGTCAGGTCGAACAGTGACTTGCAGGATTTTCTTGATCTCCCGATTAGACAGCTCAGCTAGACCATTAGTTTGGGGGTGGTAAGGAGTAGAGATTCGGTGAGACACCCCGTATTTGGTCATCAGTGACCTAAACTGAGCATTTGTGAAATGGGTCCCCCCATCAGAGATTATTGCACGAGGAATCCTGAACCTTGAGAAAATGTTTTGATGAATGAATTTGAGAACGATTTTGTGATCACAGGTTCGGGTCGGTATGGCTTCGATCCATTTGGACACATAGTCCACAGCCAACAGAATGTATTCGAAACCATCCGAAACAGGAAAGGGGCCCATAAAATCAATCCCCCAAACATCAAAGATTTCGCATACTAGAATCGGTTGCATAGGCATCATGTCGCGATGGCTCATGTTGCCCAAAGTCTGGCAACGACTGCATGCCTTGCAGTGATTGTATGCGTCTTTGAACAGTGTGGGCCAGTAAAAGCCGCACTGGAGGACTTTTGATGCGGTTTTATGCCCGGCGAAATGGCCACCGCATGCCTGGTCATGGCAGAAAGAGAGGATATTGTTGAATTCCTCTTCCGGGACACATCTCCGGATGATCTGATCGGCACCTATGCGGAAGAGGTACGGGTCTTCCCAAATGTAATACTTGGCATCGGAGCGTAATTTGTCCTTCTTGGCCTTCGGCCAATCGGACGGGATCTGATGGGATGCCAAGTAATTTACTACATTAGTAAACCATGGAAGGCTAGTACCAATAGTCAGCAGGTGCTCATCGGGAAAATGTTCAGTGATGGGTTCGGAAGGGTCAATTATTTCAGAAGGAAGACGGGACAAGTGATCAGCTACCACATTTTGCTTTCCCGCTTTGTCGCGAATCTCAAGGTCAAATTCTTGCAACAGCAAGATCCATCGGATTAATCGAGGTTTCGCGTCCTTCTTTGCAAGGAGATGCCTCACAGCTGTGTGATCCGAGTATATGATGACACGGGAACCCAGAAGGTACGATCTGAATTTTTCTAGGGCAAATACTACAGCTAGCAGCTCTTTCTCAGTAACCGTATAGTTACGCTGAGCCTCATCGAGTGTTTTGCTGGCGTAGTAAATGACCACAGGCTTCCCGTCAATTTTCTGCCCCAAAACCGCTCCTACAGCGAAGTCGGATGCATCGCACATGATCTCAAAGGGTTGAGACCAATCAGGGGACTGTAGGATCGGGGCTTGGGTGACTCGGTCACACAGGATTTCAAATGCTTGAGTGCATTCCTTGGAAATTTCAAAAGGAACATCCTTGGAGAGAAGAGTGGTTAGGGGACGCGCGATTTTTGAAAAATCAGGGATAAATCGTCGATAAAAACCGACATGCCCTAAAAAGGAACGGATGTCCCTGATCGAGCTAGGCATAGGAAGGTGAGAAATCAGATTAATCTTAGCTCGATCCACTTGGATACCTTTTTCCGAAATTGAGTGTCCCAGGACAATTCCCTCAGGCACCATGAAATGGCTCTTTTCCCAGGAAAGAACCAAATTCACATCGATGCACCGCCTGAGTATCTGGACCAAGTGTTGGAGGCAATCGTCGAATGATGCTCCGAAAACTGAAAAGTCATCCATGAAGACTTCCAGATAATCACCTACCATATCTGAGAATATGGCAAGCATGCATCGCTGAAAAGTAGCGGGTGCATTGCAAAGACCGAAAGGCATCCTTTGGAAAGCGTATGTTCCGAAGGGGCAGGTGAACGTGGTCTTTTCTTGGTCCTCAGGATGGATTGCCACCTGGTTATAACCGGAGTACCCGTCAAGAAAGTAGAACCTATTTCCCGCAAGTTTTTCGAGAATTTGATCAATGAAGGGTAGTGGGAAATGATCCTTCTTTGTGGAGGAATTGAGTCGGCGGTAATCTATACAGACTCTCCACGAGTTAGCTAATCGGGTAGGAATGATTTCTCCGGTCTCAGTCGTTATAGTGGTGAGTCCTGCCTTCTTGGGCACAACCTGAATTGGGCTCACCCAACGACTATCGGAGATCGGGTAGATGATTCCGGCATCTAACCACTTGATGATCTCCTTTTTCACGACCTCCTGCAGATTGGGGTTTAAGCGTCTCTGCATTTCACGAGAAGGTCGTGTGCCCTCTTCTGAATAGATATGATGAGTACAATAAGAGGGACTTATTCCAGTCAAATCATCGAGAGTCCACCCGATGGCTCTGCGATGTTGCTGGAGGACAACAATCAGACGGGATTCCTGTTCAGGACTGAGGTTGGAATTGATAATCACAGGAAGGGTCTGATTAGAACCCAAAAAGATGTATTTCAAGCGAGTAGGAAGGGGTTTCAGTTCGAGGATGGGGTTATCAGCAGCAGCGGGTGGTTCAGTATAGATGTGAGGTTCAAGGGTGGGAGTTACTGGGTTATTCATATCTGGATTCGACTCCTCTGTTTGCGAGTCAAGATCCTTCTGTGGTTGATGAGGCATAATCGAGTCATTTTGGAAGTGTGATTCATCAACCAAGGTCCTGATGTCACAAATTTGTTCGATGACGCCGCAATTAATTCCTTGTTGGGCCTTAAATATATCAATTTTCAGTGTTTGATCTCCAAACTTAAGCTCTATTTGGCCCTCCTCACAGCTGATGTTGGCTCTAGCAGTAGCCAAGAAAGGTCTCCCTAGAATGATTGGTGTATCCCTAGGGTTCTCAGGTGCATCCATATCTAGGACTATAAAGTCCACTGGGAAATAGAAATCCCGCACTCTTACGATAACGTCCTCGAGAATCCCTTTTGGTGACTTTATGGATCGATCTGCTAATTGTAATGTCACCTCGGTTGGTTTTAGCTCAGATTCTTCTAGATGGTCAAGTAAGGATGTGGGTATCAGGTTTATGGATGCACCCAAGTCTAACAATGCTCTAACAAATTGGGTAGCACCTATCTTGCAGGAAATCAGGGGAGTACCAGGATCTTTTGCCTTGGGTGGGAGTCTACTGAGGATTACAGAGCTGGCTTGCTCTGACAGAACAATTGGGCTCCCTCCCTTGGTTCGCGGCTTACGCTGGGGTGTACATATATTCTTTAGAAATCGTGCGTAAGCTGGTACGTGGCGGATTGCATCCATCAAGGGGATGTTTATGTGGACCTGCTCAAAGAGCTTGACCAGGTCCTCCTCAGGGGCCACGGGTTTGGTGGTCTTCTTTCCCTTGGTCAAGACCTCAGGAAACGGGATCTTGGTTGGTTCTTCTAGGATAGGTCCAGGTTGTGGATCCGGGACAGTGGTATCTTGGATAACTATCCTAGGGTCATGGTTATCAGGCTTGGAGTGGTTCGGATAATGCGGGTCTTTAGTTGTTTTACCACTACGTGTTGTTACAGAATTTAATCCGGCCTGATTTTGGTTTGGGTTTTGTAAGAGGGGTGGCTGCTGCTGAAATCCCGCATAAGAAGTTGAAGCTTCCATCTCGTCTGGAGATGGAGCAGTAGGGGCCTGATAAATCCATTGTGCGTGGCCTAAATTTGGATTCATAACGCGCTTCTGGGTTGGCACGTTATTCGGGTTAGGAAGAGGTTGGGAAGGGAGTGTGCCTGGCTGGCGAGAATTTGCCAACTGGGCCAGTTGAGTCTTAACCTCCGTAAGTTCGTCCTTGTGCTGTTTTTGAATAGCCGCATTCGTTCTTTGAATGTCAGCCAGAGTCTGAAGGATTAGGGACATTTGATCCTGATTTGGCCCTGATGGATAAGTAGGGTTGGGCCGAGGCTGAGGCGGCTGGTAATGACGAGAGGGCTGTGGGCGGGACTGAAAAGGTGGTCTTTGGGTTTGGGAATTTCCCGCCCACTGAAAATTGGGATGGTTTCGCCATCCAGGGTTGTAAGTGTTGGAGAATGGGTCGTTCTGGATGGCGTTGAGGTCCTCGCAGGTCTAAGGAACCTCTTGAGAATCAGGGAAAGGGGGAATGGAGTTCACCGGGCTGGTGTAGAAAGGATCGGATGATCCTCCGATCCGAGAATCAGATGGGGATGGATATGGATCCATCCTAGGGGAAGATCGGTGGAGGATGTTTTGCACAGTCTCCTGTGTGGAAGGAGGTTGTGCAAAGGAGTTACGCGCGGAGATGGCTCGCTGCAAGTGCTGAGTCAGCTCATCCACCTTCTTCTCAATGATTGAGACCTTGTCCAATCGACTGGCCATTAATTCCAGGTCGACTGATGCGGACAGGCCCTGCGTCTCATGTGCTCCCTTAAGATTCGTTGCTGCGCGGGTATTCGTCCTGTCGAATAATCCCATGGAGTCATTGTTGATGGAGTTCTCGCACATGTTTTCGAGAATCTCCCATACGGTGTCTTCATGTTGACCCATGATGTTTCCTCCGCAAGTTGCATTGACGAAAAGGCGGATGTCCTCACGGAGTCCCTGGTAAAAAGATTGGACTTGTTCCCATTTAGGAACTCCGTGATGGGGGCACTTTCTCATGAGATCCTGAAAACGATCCCATGCCTCATGGAGAGGTTCTCCTGATTGTTGAGTGAAGTGTGTAATCTGATGGCGCAAGGCGTTGGTCCGACCAACGGGAAAAAACTTTTTCAAAAACTCGGATTGAAGTTCTTCCCAAGTGTTGATCGGCCGGGTCTGAGTTTGATACCAATGGGCGGCCTTGTCCATAAGAGAAAAGGAGAACATCTTCATGAGAAGAATATCCCGATTTTGCGCATCTGATCCAAAAGTGTGGGCCAGATGCTTTAGCTGTTTGATGTGCTAGAAGGGATCTTCAGAATTAAGCCCATGGAATTTAGGTATAGCATGGATCATGTTGGGCTTTAATTCGGAATCAAGTCCTCCAGTCGGGATTCTGACTCGAGGCTCAATGGCCACCGCAGCAGGATTGTAGTGGTCCCGCATCATAGGACGCTGTGGTGGGTGCACGAAGTTTTGGAAGAGGTCATTGAGTCGCTGGAGCTGGTGCTCCAGATTATTTTCTTCCTCAACTGGCTGAGCCATGATGGGGGAAGAATAAGAACTTGGTTCTGAATCAGAAGAGAGAATAATGTGAGGGTGTTGCTGCACAAACACGGGCGTCGAGGCTTGGCCTTGACGAGAGCGAATTTCTAAAGGAGGTCTTAAGGGTGGTCTTAAGGACCTCCTTCCGTACATGCACTGTTGGAAGAGGTAAGTTTAGAAGGTGCTGGACCCAATCAAGACACCCACAAATGTGTTGGGTGACTATAGAGGTGCGGGGTAGATGGACCCCTTGATCAGAAAGATCGTCCACCTGAGAATTACCTGGGCAGCCAGAGAGGGAGAGTCCCGCGAAGACCCCTACACGGTAGAGCGTCCCCACGGGTTACAGGGTTTCCCCCACCCGACCTCTCTTGTCACTGCGGTTCCAGGTAGACCAGAATGGGGATCTTGACCTCTTAAGTCTACCAATTTTTATTTTAAGATCAGGGTGCTTAAGGTTTCACTTGAACTTTAGTCTTTTAAGTGCAAAGAGTGACCTAATTTAAGGTTGGTTGACCCAAGGGGTCAACTTTACCTCTTGTTTTCTTTGAGAGCTTTTAGGTCCTGTCTTTTAGGGTTCAAGTGTTTAGAGAGCCAATTGTTTTAGGTTTTCTTTGAATAGGTATTTTCAGACAAGGGCTTGGGCACACTTCATTTGGTTTTCTCAATTCTTGCTTAAGGAGTGTGTCTCTAAATCCCTAGTGTTGGATCCTAGGTTGGCTCTACTTGGTCCAGTTAATTCTTTGTTGGGTAATTAGGGCTCAAGCAAGAATGTGTTAGCCCTTAAATACCCTTAATAGTGTGCAGGAGTAATGAGTTGAAAACATGCAACTCTTTATGGTTACTAAGTATGGAAGACAGGTTAGCCCTATATTGCTTGTTCTTTTCTTTTCTTCCTCTTTAGAGTTTAGGGGTTAATAGCAAGAGGAAAAAATTTTACCTGTCCTCGGAGTGGTTGTCGTGCGGTTGCTTGTTTTCTTGATTTCCTGTAGCTGCACAAAAGAGAGGAGATTATCAGAAACTAGAAAGAAACAGGAATGTTTACCTCTAGAATAGCCGTTCCTCCCCGGCAACGGCGCCAAAAACTGGTGGGCTACCTTCCTCTATAGT
Organism: Thalassia testudinum; assembly: GCA_037157565.1. Taxonomy (NCBI): domain Eukaryota; kingdom Viridiplantae; phylum Streptophyta; class Magnoliopsida; order Alismatales; family Hydrocharitaceae; genus Thalassia; species Thalassia testudinum. The sequence continues at coordinate 62,650,236 of JAZHRO010000025.1, read as the reverse complement.
TTTATTATTTCGTCATAGTATAGTATAGAGGGAGGTGATTACCAGTTTAATACAATTTGTTACTCGGAAATAAAGAGTTCCCGAGGTCAAACTCAGGGAGCAAGTTGTATTCTAGGGGTACAAGTTTCTTTTACAAAAATAAAGAAAGAGAGAGAGAGAGAATTTGTTGGCTTTTCTTCTTTTCTCTTTGCTTCTCCTCTTCTTCCTTCTCAGGTCTTCTGCTCTCTTCTTTTGTTCTTCTTCTTTATCTGTAGTGGTGATGTTCTTCTTCTTTTTCTTCTTTTCCTTTCTTCTGCAGAGCGGTCCTGTTCTTCTTCTTCTTTCTTTCTTTTCCTTTCTTCTGCAGAGCGGTCCTGTTCTTCTTCTTCTTCTTTCTTTCTTCTTTTCCTTTCTTCAGATCTTCTTCTCGTGCTCTTTTTCTTCTTTCAGTTCTTGTCTTGGCCTCTCTGCGTTCTCCTTCTTCTTTCAGCTCTTTCTGCTTGTCTCTCTGTGTTCTCCTCTGCCTCGCCTTCCTTCTCCTTCCTTGCCTTCAGGACGTCGTCTGATTTTCCAATCAGATGACTTAAACCGCCGCTGCTACAGTGCCGCTCGGTGATCCTCCTTCCTTCAGCCTTCGTCTTCTTCCACGGTTCTTCTTCACCTGTGCCTGCACACTTACACAGCTTGATCAGAGAGGGGCAAAACCTATCTCTACCCTCCCCTGCGTCTCTCTCTCACAGAATCCGCTCAAAGGATAGCTCTCCCAGAGCTGCCGGGTAGCCGGGTACGGGTCGCGCCCGGGTCCAGGCCCACCGGCGTGCGTGGTGGGCGAGGAGTGCAGGTCAGTCTAAGTCGGGTCCGGGCCAGGTCCGCGGGGCGTGAGCGCGGACGAGACCGGGTAACCGGGCGGGTGAAGGGGACCTCACCCCGTGTGCTGAGGCAATAAGCCTCCAGCACTTTTTCGCTTTATACCGCTGCGCTCCTTCAGAGCCTTCCGAGGTGGGACTAAATGTCCCACCCCAATTTCGCGCCTGCGCGGAGGAAGCAGCTGGTAATCGCAGCGTTACGCGAGACCTTCGCGCGAGGGCTTCGACTCGACTGCAGCCTGGTACTTCGCAAAGGCGCCTTGCGCTGTCTGGGAGCGTAACCTGGGCGTGGCGCACCTGGGGCAGCAGGTGAAGAAGCTGCTTCGCTTCAACAATGGCGGCGACGAGCGCAGGTACCTGCCCACAGAAAAACGGCCTCTCGGCCCAATCAGAAACGCGGAGGACCTTCGCCGTGGCACGGCGAAGGTGGTCGGGGGGTGTGCAGGCGGCGGGGCGGAGCCTAAGGGCTGCCCTAGGTCGGACTGTGGGTCGGGAGATGGGTTTGTTCGGTGGAGTTGCAGAGGGTGATTTGGGGGAAGTGGAGGGGCGGAAATGGATCAGGGTGAGGAGGCGGAGATTATGTGCAGGTCGGCGAGCCGAGTGGGATGCTGGAGTGATGGGAGCGGCTCGCCGGAGGATGGCCGGAGGCGGAGAAGGTGAGGGTGAGTGGTCGGAATCGAGGGCGACAGTAGATGTTTAAAGTGAGGAAAAGGAAGAGGGGAGGAAGAGGAGGAGTTCTACCTACTTAGCAGGACGAGGAGGGGCCGGAGCGGGCGACAGTCGTATCGACTGTCGCCGGAGAAGAAGATGCCCGGGGGAAGGGGCGGCGGCAAGCAGAGGGCCGGAGAGGCGCCAGCTGGGTGCGGCGTGGCGCGGGAAGAGCAGGGGAAGAAGTCTCTGCTGCTGGTATTGCGGCAGAGCGAAGAGGAGGGGGAGGAAGAACCGCCAGAGCTGGTGGGCGTCTGCCGGAGTGAGAAGAGAGGAAAGTTGGGGGTTTTCTCCGTCAGATCCGAGCTGGGAAGAACGGTGGAGCGACGGGGGTATTTATAGGGACCGAATCAGGGAGGAAGGCAGAGGGAGACGACGTGTCTCCCTCGCTGGAGGACGCCAGAGATGGAAACCCATACCGTCCGTGCGTTCGCACGGCCGGTATGGTGGGTTACAGCAACTAGGGGGGTGTCCCTGCGACGGCTGACGACGCAGGGCACCCCTGGTTTACTTCCCAGACTCGCCGGAGCATGGTGCTGGCAGGTTTTGCAGGGAGGACCTGAACGCAAAGGACGAAGGAGAGTTAGGGGCCAAAATGCGAGGGTTCAAAAGTTGAGGGCCAAAAAGTAAATATATGAGGACCAAAGTGTAAAGTTGGTCAAGAAGGTTTCTTCTTAGGCTCAAGTTTTTATACATGACTAATTAGGACCTAATGAATCTGATGGTGAATTTTATTTCTATATTAAACCTTGTTTACTGGTCAATTTACGCAGAAACCCAAATTAAGTTATTAATTGGGTATGGTTCTCAATGTAGGTCAAGATGGGTTCCTAAGGTCAAATTGAAGGTTCTAAACCCTAGAGATTATTTTTCTATGAATTTTAGAGGGTTTATTCCATTTTTTATTTGCCTTGAACCTCATGAATTGAAGTGGGTTTGTTTTAGGGTTACAGATTATCATTTAGTTCCTTGGAATTGCTGTAGCCCTTGCCAGATCATCTCATCCCACTTTTATTCTTATTAGGTTGCTTTGACCTATGTTTGGACCCTGAATTACCCTGTATGCAGATTATACTGGTAAAATTACATTTTTACCCCTTATGACTTGTTTTCTCCTTAAACTCAGAATTCTCTGAGTTAAGCCTTTCCTTGAGTTATGTAGGAGCTTTTATCCTTTGTATTGGGTCAAAATGAGCTAGTTATGGCTCATGATGAGGTTCTCATCATTAGCATATAATGAATGAAGAATTAGGAGCAATTCCAGGTGATTTATATCCACTTATCCCCTATCTTAATTTATTTTCCTTTTATTCATGCATGAGGACATGCAAGAACTTAGGCATGAGGGGGTAGTACACATAAACTGAAAATTTTTCTACTGACACCTTAGAAAACCTGTGAGGAACATGTTAATTGCACTTTAGGGTCTTTAATTTAAGAACTTGACAGGGGAAATTGTTGAAGTGCAATCATATGAGATTAATTGTACATACCATTTATTTCATCCATGAATAAGGATTTTTACCGAGAGGTTTTATTAGGGACTTTATTCTTTAATTGATTTCTAAATTTAGAATCCAGTACAATTCCACACTTGCACATAGAATTTGCAATGGATCCACTATGAAGAATGATAAACATCTCCTTTCTGTCGAGAAGAAGCATTGCTTCTTCTCCGCAGCCCTTGGACAGTAATTAGGGAGTGAGGCAAACCATCTTCTAGTAGATCCACCAAACAATTGCGAGGTGAGAGTAGAATATCTACTGGTGCTGTAAGTTTAGTGCAAGGAATCTTAGTTTCTAGATAATGGGAAAATGATACACAGAGTTAGGCATAGTTTTCACACTTGATTATTGCGTATGAACTTTGTATGAATTTTTGAGAACCACCAAATAAGGCAGATGCACAGAGATTAAGTTTTAATAAAACTACGACTAAGGTGGATGGTTATGGTTGTCCTTTAAGGAATCCTTAACTGAAGGAAGATGTTAGTGTCAAAGGTCAGAAAATATGTTGTCCCATCCATTCCTTTCCTGGTGTTGGGAGTAGACACTTCCACCAAATAAGCCTCTCGATATCTCTTAAACATCACCAATCCCTAATAATGCCTCGTGAATAAAAATTTATGTGTGTTGTGTTGTATTGTGTTGTGTTGATAGATATGAAAAAAAAAGAGAAAAAGAGAAAAAGAGAAATATATATATATGAAAAAAAGAAAAAGAAAAAAAGTAAAGAAAAAGGAAAAAAATAGAAAAAGTCTAAACGAAAAAAGAAGTGTTGAGTGTTTATTTCATTTTATGTCAATTACATTGAGGCAACAATACCCACCGCCATTACAATCCACCAAATACAGCCTTGACCTACTTTTCTATATTTCTAATAGCCCAAATACTGGCTGAGGAATTTTGACTTAGTTATAGGGTTATCAAAACTTAAAGTGTTAATGCCATGTGAGATCACCAAATATTGAGTATATTTACAAATCTGGTGAGTTTGTGAGGACAAAAAGAAAAGAGAAAGAAAAGAAAAAGAGAAGGAGAAAGAGAGTAAGTACAAGGGAACTAAAGAGAGCACAATTTCTCTGTCTCTCTCTACGTTGATTTATTTGATAGTCTGGAAATTTAGATTCTGTAGTACTAGTCTATAACTAGCATTAGATGAGTGTGAACCACCAAATAAGTAGTACTTGACTCAAACATCTTCTACCTAAGCTGAAAGCTGAGGGAGAAATTATAGATTATTTTGTTGTTCCCTCGAGGGAAGAAGTTTGCTTATCCCGATAGAATTTTACTAGGGATTGAGCATGAGCTTTACATGTGGATTGGCTTTTCACTTGGATCCATTGCATAAGCTACATACTACACTTTCATGATCATCTGGATTTCTAGATTTTTGGATGAAAACAAAAGAAAAGGATCTTTAGTCAAACTCTTGATAAAAAATAGCCATTTAAGGACAAATTTGTAAATAACATAGTTCATACACTTGCATTTAGCTTTGCATTTGCTAGGGACTAGCAAGATTTAGGCATGGGGATATGATTGGGTAGCAATCATGGGACCTAATCTACCTAAATTAAGTCAAATCCTAGCTTAACTTACGAATAATGCATCAAATAGTTGTATAGTTGCATCATAGCTGATTTATTTAGCTATGTAAATAAGAATGCTATTTTTATGTTCTAATTGATAGGTAATAATAGTTGTAGATGATTTAAGCATGTGGATGATAAATCCAACTGTACGGATGGACCCAAAGCGATGATCACAATCCAACGACACAAGATCGCCTCATCGGAGCATTGTAGCACTATCTACAAAAGGAGGAAGATGGATAGTCAAGATGGCGCCACGTGGCACCATCCCAATGGCTCTCCCCTGCATCCTCAGACTCTAAAGGAGTTTTCGCATGCTTTGTGGACCATTGGATCTTCATCCAACAGCCACAAACACGCTACATCGTCGGCTCAACGTGCTTCAGCAAAGGACACCTCATCTCAGCCGTTGGATCGTCATCCAACGATTGAGGACACACTAGCACAAAAACATAAGCACGACACAAACACACACATAGCGCATTGGTCAAGCACACTATTGCGAGCAGTCGATCCCATTTGAGACAAGAGGGGAGGCCAAATTGCACTCGTGATGAGGGTTGCTAAATTCGAGCATAGGATTTGAATCCAACGGTGATGAAGCGGCTACACAACACACGAAGGAGCGTTGGATTCACACACGCGTGATGACATGAGGATACTTGCGGGTGCGTAATCAGCATGAGTTGAGAGCATGACATGGATTCATCAGAGCCATTGAGCATCACGATCAGACGACCAGGATTAGGTGCACATGTTGCACGCGATGGAAACAGAGGCAGTGGCGAGGCACATGCTCCTGACCATGTGATGGAAATCAAACAACACTGAATGTGCCACATGGCTACATCTGGCTATTGCAGGCATTGGAGGCACGATGGAGGTGTGGGTTGCACACAATCTGAGCCACTAATCTGCGATCGGATGGCTCTCGAGAAATCTGGCTTGTTGGCGTAGTTAGGGCTCCTAAAAGACCTGTTTTGCCCCTCACTTTGGCTATAAAATGGACCCCAAACTCTGCATTTGGAGGGCATTTGACCACCAAGCATCTTCGTTTCTATTCTACTCCCAAAAAAAAAAACTCTTCTTCTTACAAGTTCCTCACCGCCCCCTTACCACCAAAGGGGCCGATTCTGTTGCCCTTCTTGGAACAATCCAAGACCGTTGAAGCACACTTTACCGAAGCACCATCAGCACCCTCATCTCTACTCTTATCTCTCTATCTATCTCTTTCTATTACTTCATTTCTAGCATAGTTGAATCATGTATCTAGAACAACCAATTATTTATGAAATTTTATTTTAGTTATATTTCTCGTCATTAGGAGATAATAATGAAAAGTAGAAAAATCAAAATTGATTCGTGAACATGCCTCCTCAAGATCGACCGGGACTCACGTCTCATTAGAAATATTTTTTGTTTGGATCTGATTTCTCACTATACTATGACGAGTTTTAAAATCAAACTCTGCAATTTACGATTCCAAACAATCACCTCCTGACTATAGCGAATTAGCGTAGGGCCGAACTCCCACTTCGTCCCAACATCAACCCAATGCAAGGAAGCGGTACACCTCCACCTGTATAGTGCCTCATAAGGTCCCATGTCGATGCTAGAGTGGTAACTATTATTGTATGCAAACATTGCTAGGGGCAGGTGCTCCTCCCAGGAGCCTCTCTAGTCTAGCACACAGGCACAAAGTACATCCTCAAGTGTCCAAATGGTACGCTTGAACTGTCCATTGGTCTGGGAATGGTAGGCATTGCTAAACCTCAGTCGAGTCCCCAAGGCCTTTTAAAACGCTCACTAAAATTGTGTCATAAAGCGGGTGTCTCGGTCGGATATGATCTCTTGGTGAACCTCATGAGGATGTACTACATCCTGGATATAACACTCTACTAACTATGCTAGCCCAAAGGTCACTGGAATAGGCAAGAACCACATCGTGATCATCAACCTATCTAGAATCATGCAAATGGTGTCGTGTCCTTGTTGTGTAACAGGCAACCCAACCACCAGGTCCATGGTAACACTCACCCACTTCCACTCTAGCATAGGAAGTGGCTATAAAAGACTTGCAGGCCTTTGGTGCTTGGCCTTCACCTGCTAGCATGTCAAACATTGCTGCATGAACTCTCCAACATCCTTCTTCATCCCTCTCCACCAGAAATCACACCGAAAATCATGGTCCATCTTGGTGTTCCCGAGGTGTATAGTAATCCTAGACCCATATGCCTCTGCCAGAAGATCTCTCAATAAATCCTTGTCCTTGGGGACACACAACCTCCCTCGCATCAGTAGGACCCCATTGGTAAAGGTGAAGTCCTTCAGGTCCCCTGCCAACACCATGTCCTGTAGCAACTATAGCTACGAATCTCCCATTTGCCCAGTGATGATGTGATCTAGAATCTTAGGTCGGGTCTACCTCGTCATTGTCACTGCCCCACAATATCTATGTGGCTTGAGAGGTCTCCAACTACCAACCTCCTACATCAATTACTAGATCTGTGCCTGTAAGCTAGCAAAGTAGGAAGGAGCCTTTTGACTGAAGGCATTGGCCACTACATTGGCCTTCTCTGGCTGGTAAGATGCTACAATCATAGTCCTTCAGGAGCACTAGCCAATGCCTTTGCCTTAAGTTGAATTCCTTCTAATTGAAGAGATACTTAAGGCTCTTGTGATCTATAAAAATCTCAAATGTCTTACACTATAAGTAGTGCCCCATGTCAATAAAGCGGAGATGACAACTACCAACTCCAAGTCATGAGTTGGGTAGTTATGCTCATGGGCTTTAGTTGCCATGATGGGTAAGCGACAATGTGACCCCGCTGCATAAGCACACCACCCAACCCCTGCAATGAGGAATCCGAGTACACTGCAAACCTGCCACTACTATCAAGAATAGTAAGTACAGGAGCTGATGTCAGCTTCTCCTTCAACTCCTAAAAGCAAGTCTCGCACTCATCAGCCCAAGTGAAGGGCACGTCATTCCTGGTTAACTATGTCATAGAGTGCATTATCTAGGAGAAGCCCTTAATGAACCATTTGTAGTAGCCTACTAGTCCCAAGAAATTGCATATCTCTATCACTATGCGTGGCCTCTCCCACCTGAGTATGTCCTCAACCTTGGCTGAATTCATAGCTATCCCATCTCCAAAGATCACGTGCTCCAAGAAGGTAACTTGCCTCAGTTAAAACTCACACTTGTTGTACTTGGCATACAACCTGTGTCGCCTCAAAGTGTCCATGATCATGCGAAGATGTTGCCCATGTAGGGACTGGTCACGGGAATAGACCAACATGTCGACAATAAACACAACCACAAACTGGTCCAAGTACAGCCTAAAGATGCGATTCATCAAATCCATAAAAGTAGTACGGGCATTAGTCAACCCAAACAGCATGACCAAGAACTCATAATGTCTATACCGTATCCTAAAGGTTGTCTTGGAGATGTCTATCTCCCTGATCCTCAACTGGTGGTAGCCATATCTCAAGTCAATATTGGAGAACATCGTAACATCTCTTAGTTGGTCAAAAAGATCATTGATGTGGGGCAAAGGATACTTGTTCTTGATGGTGACCTAGTTTAGTTGTCGATAATCAACACAAAGACTGAGAGTGCCATCCTTCTTCACAAACAGAACCAGTACCCCCCAAGGGGATGCACTAGGCCAAACAAAGTCCTCCAACAAGTCCTATAACTAAGACTTGAGCTCCTGCAGCTCAAGTGGTGACATCCTGTTTGGTGCAGTAGAGATGAGGTAGGTCTCCAGTATCAACTAGATCTCAAACTCGACATCATGCTCGAGTGGCAATCTTAACAACTCCTCTAGAAAGATGTCTGGGTACTCACAAACCACTGGAACACTCTCCAGGTCAACACCTGGAGTAGACTCCACTTTAACACAAGCTAGGTAGCCTACGCATCCTTAGCTGAATAGCCTCACTACCCAAACTGCAGAAACGAATCTGAATCCTCCATCAACTAGCTTGCCATGGAACTTAAATGGAGGCTACTCGAGAATGGAGAAGACAATCTTCTTCTCAAAGTAATCCATGAAGGCATGGTACGACAATAACCAATCCATCCCAAAATCACCCCAAAATCCTCCATGTGGATCACTATTAGGTCGGCTAGCAAATTGTTCCCGTCTATCAAGATCTCACAACCAATAAAGACCTCCTATGGCAAAAACAACTGTCCCCTTGGGCCCACAATCAAGAAAGGGTCGTCTAGCAGTGTATTGGCCCATCCTAAGCTGACAACAAAACCCATGGAGACAAACAAGTGTGTGACACTAGAATCAAAAAGTGCATAAACTAAATGGTCGAAAACTATAATGATACCTACCACCACAGAACTAGAAGCCCTGGCATCTCTAAAAGTCATGGTGTTGACATGCCCCTCAACCCTGGGTGTAGAAGATCCAGCCACTCTTTGAGTCTAATGGGTCTTTACTAGCCTGTATCCACCCTGTGACTATTGTCCTCCCCCTCGGAACTGGTAGCCTCATCTGCCAACTCAGCCTCCTACGCTCAGCGTGGGGAGTGTACCAAGGGCAGCTCCTGCCCTAGACGGGATGTCCCTCCTCATGTGGCCTGGCTGGCCACACTAGTAGTAGACAAGGACATAACTTCCTCCCTCGATCTGTACCTGCCGATAGCTAGACTAAGGGCTAGCGCTGGCAGCTGATCCCTACCTCGGGCCTCCAAAGGTCACTGGCGACCCTACAGAATTTGATGCCTCTCCCACAGGTGTAGTGCTCTAGGGTGGGAAGTACCTCCTCTCCAGAAGACCCTGAGAGTGGTTGTGCTGGTAGGGCCTCTTCCGACCCCCTTCGTCGGTGTTGTGTGCGGCCAAGTTGGTCTCCTCATAGGTCATCACCAGCTCGTATGCATGAGAAAGTAGGCAGCTTTAGGAGCATCGCATACCCCCATCTAGTAGGTTGGAGGCCCTTAGTAAACCTCCACAAACACTCCTCCTCAGAAGTCGTTGTAGATGCGGGGAAGGGCGATAGCTCCAGGAAATTCATGTGATGCCTCTAACTGTTATCGCCTAGTGGTAGAGGGTGTGAAACTCCCACCTCCTCTGATCCTGCCACATTTACTGGAAGTACTACTAGCAGAAAAGTGTCACTAACTTATACCAAGATTGCCCCTCCCCCTCATATTCTTGAATCACCGGCCACCACCTTTGGGCCGTGCTTTCCAACTAGTACATGGCAAAGGCCACACAGCACCTTGCAGGAGGACAAGGCATGTTGAAGTTCTTCTCCATCTGCACTAGCCAGTCCTCTACCTCAGACGGGCTCTCCTTCCCTTTGAAAGAAGGGGGCTTTAGTTTTTGGAACTGTGTGAACAAGTCTTGGTGGAGCTACAATGGGCCCACGGGTCAACCCCTAGGTAGGGAGGACTCCTACTCGGAACTGTCTATAGGTTGTAGGGGTGGTGGAGGGTTACCCCCTCCTCCTCCAGCTCGCCTAGCGTTGCAACAACACCCCTGCCCCATAGAAGAATCCCCCTCCGCATCCTCTGACGAAGGAGGTGGCAATGGAGACAGTGGAGTGGTGGGTGTGGGAGGTGTTGCTGTAGAAGCTCCAAAAGCTGTTGGGTGAGTTCCTAGGCTTGAGGACCCAGAAGAAGGGGCGAGACTCCCCCTACCTTAGGTCCGATGCATCTGCCTCTATGATTGTACCCACGACCGGCCCCGTAAGCTCCACAACTAGGCATCTCTAATAGAGGAGATGAGAAATCAAAGATTAGTAGCAGCATAATACTAACACGAGACTCAAAAATGAGGTCAAGAAAGAGCTTGTGATGGCTATGGTTGCTATAATGGCAGGTGTGGTCCTTGATGGTCTTAGTTTATCACTCGGGATGACCTTGCTCTAATACCATCTTATTATGACCTGACTCTGAATCCGTAAGAGAATCGAACCAAACCACATCATTTATCTCAAGATCCAATCGACCATCAACCAATAAACTAAAATACATCATCATCACCACACAGACATTGCAATAAGAAATTTAATCGACTGAGAAGTAATCCACTAACTAACATCAGTGCATAAAAGGAAATAGCGTTCACATCAGAGCCATCACATCATAATCACGAAGTACTCGGGAAAAGTAGCTAAACAAAGTCCAACCAAGATGAAACATGCTAATGCGAAAAGAAAACACTGACTAAGCTAGGGCTGGTGTGACTCAGCTCAGCTCTGTCTTTCTCTGTAGTCAATGAGGTTGGCTGTTCAATCTGTTGACCTAATTTTAAGTAGATTAGGTGTCAGTATAAGCAGAGTACAGTGGCAGTATAGGATATAAGCATATAAAAGATGAGTAGTAAAAAACTAATTGGACAGGTATTCAGTATATTTTTCAAAACACTATGTGAATTGTTTCCATCTCCTTATTAGATGTATTAATCATCCCTTTTCTCATTTGGTATTTTTCCCACAATTCACCCCAAGACCAGATCATCATCCCTTTTTTTTTCATCTGTCCCCTATCGAGATAATCTTGTTGCAGTATTCTAGGATGTAGGGCATACATGTGGTGCTCTCTTGGCCATGAGAACACCTTGTGCCCATCCTACACTTGGTCCACCACCTTGGGATCATGGTCACGACGTAATGGTGACTGCAACACATGTGATAAACGCACAAGGGCTACCCTGCACTGGCACATGGTTAGTCATCTCTGCTAATGGTACGCACTAAATAGAATAGAATAGAACATAACAGAATAGGGGTCCCACCCCTTGATAGTTTTGCGTACGCTCACCAGACTATCCTGGTTGGCCCCACGTAGGCCCAGCTGGAGTCGGTGCATGTATAATCAAGGACCAGCTCATCCCCACATCGGAACTCAACACAGCCCATATCGACCCCACATTTTCCATTTCCACTTCATTGTTGACTCTAAGACACCATTTCACATGCAAGATCATTTCTCTATTCTACCATAAGGTTCAAGAAGATCCCCTAATTGACAACTAATGAAAGAGATATCAACAATCTCGGTAATTCATGTGTTGCCAACAACTAATTTCTCCCTAAGGTCTAGAATCCTTCCTGATCTCTTTTACTAGTGTGCGTGCATGCCAAGGATTTAGTTCAGCTAGCCATTAACGAAACTATATATAAATATCTACAAAGAGGTACATAAACCGAACTAAGCCCAGACCAAGTGGGGTTTGTTATCAATCATCATGCATGTTTAGAGTTGTCGATCATGCGTAAGTGTACTTGTATAAGTGTATTTAGGCATATTCGACTAGATGATGTACAACTACCTTACATAGTTAAGTAGTCATTGTTAAGTTATAGTATAGGGAGCAAGGCAATCAACACATTTTATAAGTTTTTACTAATTAAGTACAGGTCGTTCACTGGGAGGCTAAATTAAGCATATTATTCACCAATTATTTTAAATCACTTGTTATTTCTAATCAATATAATTAACTAATTAATATACACTTAGCTTATATAAATAGTTATTATATAGATCATTTTTACTATAATTACGTAATAACATAAAGTACTAAGTATAACTATTACTACTTAATTACTTATAAGTTACATATATACTTAAGTTATAAACACTAACTACTTATTAATAGATACTAGGTTAATTAAGCTAAGGCTTAATACTTAATTACTATATTGATTACTTATAATTACTAATTACTTAAATTACTACTTACATTATCTACTTATATTATACTAATACTTAATATGATATAGATTTACTATAGCATAAGTTACTATACTCTAAGTTACATAATTAACTCATTAGTTAATTAACTACTTAATTATGTATTTAATTAACTACAATATGTTAACTACATGAATAATTGCAAAGAAATACACATTAAAGACAAGGCAATCATTCCATAAGCAGAAAGTAATGATATTGCATTGAATTACAAAGAGAAATACACTAAAAGTGTTTCTTTAGAACAACAATGCTTAACATTCAACATTATTAACAACGTAGGCATAATTCCGATTAAACACTTAGGCTTCATGCCTTCATATTTTACATATGGCATCAGCCTTCACAGCCTTCAACATAATCCTTTATAGAGCCAACACTTAGCTAAATTTCATCAATCTTACACCCTCACAAAGCAAAAGGAGAGATGGCACACTGCAAACCAGCCAAGTCCTCGCCTTATTCTGTACAAAAAGAGAAAAAATATTTTTTTCCTTTTGTTGTTTTATAATTTTTTTGGAATTTTTTTTAAGGTTTTAAGGCAGCTTTCTACGACTACCCAACCTACCAAAGACTCGAAAAGACTCTAAGTGCTAAGCATCATTATGTGTGAAAGTGGTTGACTCACTAAAAGGCAAACAAAATGGACTTTAGGTATCTACAAACCCTATGTGACCCTAAGTGAAAGTTTTCTACCTAAAGGTTTATCTTTCTGACTAGTAGTTTTTCCCTACTTTTATTTTTGTAGGGTCAACACAAGGGACAACCCAGTGCATGTCCCTAATTTATTCTACTTCCATGCTTCTCCCTAAGTTTTGGATTATTTGTGCATTTTTCTTGATTGGGTTTTGAATAAACGGCAATGGGGGGTTACCCATGACAACTTGATAGCCATACCCGTGTGGTGAAGTGTGGTTTATTTATTTTCTCCTTTTTATATTTTTCATTTTTTTCTTTTTTGGGTATTTTCTATTTTTTTCTTTTTTTTTTAAAGCAGGTGACTTCCCTAATATAAGATTTACCTAAAGGCAACGGTCAAAGAGATTAGGTCATGTGGTCGGGCTTTAGACACCTGGCAATGAGCTGTTACTTATAGCAACATGCCAGCCATATCACCCAAGTATGCTTATTAGCTACCTAATTTCCATTAAGACTACCTGAGGAGTGAGTCAGTGAGAAAGTTGTGCAGATGCTTAGACTATAAGTCCTCGCAAATTAAAGGGCGAGTTGATAAGTCACATACTTACCACCCTAACTTATTCAACCAATTAAGATAAACTTAAAATTAGCAAGAACTTGAGAAACAGGTGAACTTTTTAGTGGACACCCAAGTCAATTAAGCTTGTACACTTGACGAGTCTAAGTGTTCAGGTCTTCCTGTATCATTTCCTAAAGTTGAAAATGTTCTAATGCCTAAGTTATCCTTTCTTAATTCTCTTACTTGTTTGAATTATGTTTTAAATAAGAAGGAAATAAACAAAAAACAATCTACGGAGTTGACAAAATAATTCTGAATTAAGTATTGATTACACAGCAATTCACACAACAAATTGTCAATTTTATGATATTTTCTTGCTTTACACATCTAAAATTAGATAACCATACGTGCATTTGGTCAATACATGCATTCATGCATTTTGAGAGAGGAAGAAAGAGAGAGACATAGAGCCCTCACTACCACCTAAAACCACCCACCTATTCACCTACAATAAATATCCAAGACCTCAAGTGCTACTAGGATATTTTCCCACAAATATATCCTAATGGCTTGCTCGCTCTCCACCCCATCCCTCATCTATAAAACACTACCCACACCTCCCCTCACAAGGGTCGGCACCCATCTTCATCTTCCCACAGCAGCACACACAATCACCTCGTAGCTGGTCACTTCTCCCTTCCTCTCTTCCTCTCCCATTCACAGCACCCTCTCACCAGTTGAGAGAGCACACTGTGCCATTGGGGAAGCCTCCCATGGTTGCAAACCACCACGACGAGGTCCACCACCGTTTAGCTCCTCTATAAGTAGGTAGACGTGGTGGATTCCTTTTTATTTTCCTTTTTTTCTTCATTGTGTTTTGATCGCCATTAGTGTAGCTCAGAAGTTCTTGCTCTATTTGCAACAATGCGTCAATTTCACTTCATTTTTGTGCCTACATCATCGGAAAGCTTCAAACTTATTTAGTGATATGGCCCTACACACGCATGCCCTCAGCTGGTCACACACTTGCACCGGCCTCTCTCCTTCTTTAAATGACCAGCTAAGTAAGGAAGTTAGCTGATCATTTAGCACATCAACCGGTGATCAAGCCCCCATGTGGGGAGAGAGTGCCACCGGCTAGCGTGCTAACGCACCAGGTGTGTTCCTCAATTATCCAATGACACCCCCCATTCACACACCTCCTACTAGCTACCCCCACACCTGCACACCCCCCTGTGCAATCTATTGGTGCATTTTTGACCGGCTAAGTTTCTCACTTAGCTAGTCACAACCCCCATTCATGCCCTTCCCATGCCCACTCTAGCCGGTCACCATCTCCACAATGCACGCCTCTTCACACATCACGCACATGCGCGTACTCTCACTTACACACAAACACACAAATGCATACACACATGCACTCATCTCTACACACATTTACTCACACATACATTTATACACACACAAACACACACATATACGTGTATATATATATATATATATTTCACACACACTCCCTTACACACATACACGTTCACCTATTCACCATCACATGCACTTCTCCATTTCCCATGCATTTTATTGCATGCTTGTGCTCACAACTTGCACATACATACGCGATAACCCACTGACATCAAGCCCTTCCAACACACATGCACACATGTCCAATCGACACCCCACACACGGCACATCATTAGTTTTCAATCTCATCTATCTAGATGGTGATCGAACTAATGCCGTGCTACCGATTCAATCCCTACTACTATATTGTATAGTTATACATATATATATCTTATACATAGATATATACATAGGCTAAGTATTTCATTTATTTCATTTATTTCAATTCTCGTATTTCTTTGCAAGAGAAAAGATAATCCTTGACTTTGCAAGTACCCAATCTCGTGCATAGCAAGATTATTTTGGACATGAATTTGGTGTGTCACCAAGGGCATATTTTAAGGGTGTACCTTAAGGACAAGATTATCACAAAAAAATCTAAACCAATAAAAATCAAAAAATAAAAAAACAAATGGAAATCACGCGTCTTTAGAATTCGCGTAGAAATTGATTATCCAAATCCGTCTCCCTGAGTTTGACCCTAGGCCTAAAATTGACAATCTCAAAACATATTTTAATCCAGGTTAAAATACATTTGAAAAAACTGTGTTGGATCGCTCTACGCAAAAAGATTGAGTTTTGAAAACCTGTTGTCGTAGCATAATTTGCGAGAAAATCTTTCAACAAATAAATTTACCGAAACTCAAAAAGAATTTCGAGTCGAACACATGGAGGTAGACATTTGATTAAAAACCATGTTTGTTTTGTTGTCACGAAGCAGATTAGCTAGTTGAATTGAATCTACACTAGCTATCTACTTAAAGAATAATGAATAGAAGAGAGAGAAAAGAATGATATAATTAAAAAAAAATAGAGATAGAATAAACATGAATTTCATAACCATTGAATGATGTTCATTACAACTACTCCTTACACTAGAAAGTAGGAAATTTATGCTAGAAAGAAATAAAAGAGAAGGTGGAGAGAAGTTATCCTCCTCGATGGCTGCATAGAGGATTAGCAGCATTGATGGAGCGCCCAAACGAAGGTGGTGAGATGCTGGACGAAGGAGAATGATGAAGGACGACGACAGATGGGGTAGGGCGATGTCGCAATGAGATCCGCTTCTTGAATGACAGTGAGAAGACAACCGCGGGCACTCCACAAATGGGGATGAGAAGGTGGAAAAATTCTAATTTAAACTTTAATGGTGCATCTCAGGTTTAGGACAAGCTCTTAGAGCTTTGGACGGGGTGAGAGAAGAGAGGAAGGGATAAAGAAAGTGTATAGGTCATAGGGTAGTTAATAGGTGAAGAATGAAAGGGCAATTAGGTCAAATCTTGTTTAAAACATTAATGTCAGGGTCCTTAGTGACTGATTTATTTGTCACTAAAGCCCTAAACATGGGCTTAGTGCACCCCTGCCCACACCTCTTCTTCTCCTGTACACTCGATGCTCACGCACAAACATGCGCTCTCAACAGTCCGATTGTAAGATCGAATAGCTTAAAACATGTTGCGCCTCATCAGCTTCATCGTACTTAAGTGCGAATGTGTCTGATCGGGGGTCATCGTGCGCGTGCACGATCCAAGCTCATCTTGTGCATCACGTAGTCGCCTCCATTTCCACCCGATTGAGATCCAACGGGCGAAATCGACCATGCCCGCCTGCACCTTTAATTTGAGGTGTACGGGGGCTCCACCCCGTGACCTCTACTTCGGGAATGCATGCTCGCCCAATGCATTGCTCACGCATTTGAGGTGAGTTTTGATTCAAGGTGCATGCTCTCATGGCTAGATCTAATTGTGCAATTAAGGAGAGAGAGGAAGCAGGTGTTCATGGGATGGTTTGGGCAGTTAAGATGGTGCCATGTGGCACCATCTTGGCCGTCCGTCTTCATATGCTTGTAGGTAGTACCATAAATTTTGGATTGGATCGACTTTCATGCCGTTGGACTGCGATTGTCCATCCGAACCCATCCATGCCGTCGGATTTGTTGTTTGAGGAATGGATTCACACCACCTGGCCCCTTAACCTTTGATCTTTCTTGGACTGTGATGAGAACCTCATCATGAGCCATAACTAGCTCATTTTGACCTAATACAAAGGATAAAAGCTCCTATATAACTCAAGGAAAGGCTTAACTAAGAGAATTCTGAGTTTAAGGAGAAAATAAGTCATAAGGGGTAAAATGCAATTTTACCAGTATAATCTGCATACAGGGTAATTCAGGGTCCAAACATAGGTCAAAGCAACCTAATAAGAATAAAAGTGGGATGAGATGATCTGGCAAGGGCTACTGCAATTCCAAGGAAATAAATGATAATCTGTAACCCTAAAACAAACCCACTTCAATTCACGAGGTTCAAGGTAAAGAAAAAATGGAATAAACCCTCTAAAATTCATAGAAAAATAATCTCTAGGGTTTAGATCCTTCAATTTGACCTTAGGAACCCATCTTGACCTACATTGAGAACCATACCCAATTAATAACTTAATTTGGGTTTTTGCGTAAATTGACCAGTCAAACAAGGTTTAATCTAGAAATAAAATTCACCATCAGATTCCTTAGGTCCTAATTAGTCATGTATAAAAACTTGAGCCTAAGAAGAAACCTTCTTGACCAACTTTACACTTTGGTCCTCATATATTTATGTTTTGGCCCTCAACTTTTGAACCCTCGCATTTTGGCCCCTAACTCTCCTTCGTTCTTTGCGTTCAGGTCCACCCTGCAAAACCTGCCAGCACCATGCTCCGGCGACCTTGCGCGGAGCATGGCGCCGCGCAGGGTGAGGGGGAGGGTCTGGTAAGTAAACTGGGGTGCCCTGCGTCGTCAGCCGTCGCAGGGACACCCCCCTGGTCGCTGTAACCCACCATACCGACCGTGCGAACGCACGGACGGTATGGGTTTCCATCTCCGGCATCCTCCGGCGAGGGAGACACGTCGTCTCCCTCCGCCTTCCTCTCTGATTCGGTCCCTATAAATACCCCCATCGCTCCACCGTTCTTCCCAGCTGGGATCTGACGGAGAAAACCCCCAACTTTCCTCTCTTCTCACTCCGGCAGACGCCCACCAGCTCTGGCGGTTCTTCCTCCTCCTCCTCTTCGCTCTGCCGCAATACCAGCAGCAGAGACTTCTTCCCCTGCTCTTCCCGCGCCACGCCGCACCCAACTGGCGCCTCTCCGGCCCTCTGCTCGCCGCCGCCCCTTCCCCCAGGCATCTTCTTCTCCGGCGACAGTCGATACGACTGTCGCCCGCTCCGGCCCCTCCTCGTCCTGCTAAGTAGGTAGAACTCCTCTTCCTCCCCTCTTCCTTTTCCTCACTTTAAACATCTACTGTCGCCCTCGATTCCGACCAATCACCCTCACCTTCTCCGCCTCCGGCCATCCTCCGGCGAGCCGCTCCCATCACTCCAGCATCCCACACGGCTCGCCGACCTGCACATAATCTCCGCCTCCTCACCCTGATCCATTTCCGCCCCTCCACTTCCCCCAAATCACCCTCTGCAACTCCACCGAACAAACCCATCTCCCGACCCACAGTCCGACCTAGGGCAGCCCTTAGGCTCCGCCTCGCCGCCTGCACACCCCCCGACCACCTTCGCCGTGCCACGGCGAAGGTCCTCCGCGTTTCTGATTGGGCCGAGAGGCCATTTTTCTGTGGGCAGGTACCTGCGCTCGTCGCCGCCATTGTTGAAGCGAAGCAGCTTCTTCACCTGCTGCCCCAGGTGCGCCACGCCCAGGTTACGCTCCCAGACAGCGCGAGGCGCCTTCGCGAAGTACCAGGCTACAGTCGAGTCGAAGCTCTCGCGCGAAGCCCCCGCGCTTCGCCTCGACGGCCGCTGCTTCCTCCGCGCAGGCACCGAAATTGGGGTGGGGCATTTAGTCCCACCTCGTAACCTTTCAAAGGAGAGCGCCCGCATAAAGGCAAAAAGTGCCTTATGCTCGTTGCCTCCTGAGCACGGGGTGAGGTCCCTCTCACTCACTCGCTCTCTCGACCCGGTCTCGTCCGCGAACACGCCCCGCGGACCTGGCCCGACCCGACTTAGACTGACCTGCACTCCTCGCCCACCACGCACGCCGGTGGGCCTGGACCCGGGCGTGACCCGTACCCGGCTACCCGGCAGCTCTGGGAGAGCTATCCTATGAGCGGATTCTGTGAGAGAGAGACGCGGGGGAGGGTAGAGATAGGTTTTGCCCCTCTCTGATCAAGCTGTGTAAGTGTGCAGGCACAGGTGAAGAAGAACCGTGGAAGAAGACGAAGGCTGAAGGAAGGAGGATCACCGAGTGGCACTGTAGCAGCGGCGGTTTAAGTCGTCTGATTGGAAAATCAGACGACGTCCTGAAGCAAAGAAGGAGAAGGAAGGCGAGGCAGAGGAGAACACAGAGAGGCCAAGGGAAGAACTGAAAGAAGAAGGAGAACGCAGAGAGGCCAAGGGAAGAATTGAAAGAAGAAGAAGAGCACGAGAAGAAGAAGGTCTGAAGAAAGGAAAAGAAGAAAGAAAGAAGAAGAAGAAGAACAGGACCGCAAGGGAGAAGAAAAAGAAAGAAACGAGCAGAAACAAGAACTGAAAGAAGAAGAAAAGCATCACTACTGCTGCAGATAAAGCAGAAGAGCCAAAGAGAAAAGAAGAGAAGAAGAAAGAACCAACAAATTCTCTCTCTCTCTCTCTCTATTTTTTTGTACAAGAAACTTGTATCTCTAGAATACAACTTGCTCCCTGAGTTCGACCTCGGGAACTCTTTTATTTCCGAGTAACAAATTGTATTAAACTGGTAATCACCTCTCTATACTATACTACGACGAAATAATAAAACTATAGAGGAAGGTAGCACCGCCAAACTGCATCTGATATTGTGGAAGTTTGATCAGGGCGATCTTGGAGTCGTTGAACTCTAATCATTGCCTTGATCAGATCCGTACAATTGGATCTCCAATCCGAGGCCTCAATTAAATATTACCCTGTTCCCCGACCATAAAAAGAGAAAATTAACCTAAGCTTTATACAATCTATCCTAAATGGAAGATGATGCATGTTATACAATATTTATAATGTATGATGCAACTATACGTCTAAGAACATGCAAAAATAGACGGTGATGTAAACACATTTACACTACTTAAAATGTCTATTTATGCATGTTCTTAAGCATAGGATTGCATTTCATGATATAAATATTGCATAACATGCATCATCTTGCATTTAGAATAGTTTGAATAAAATGGAGGTTAATTGTCTCCTTTTATGTGCTTGGATAGGGCAAACATTTTATTGGGGCCTCGGATCAAAGATCCAACCGTATGGATGTGATCAGGGCGACGATTGGAGTTCAACGACTCCAAGATCGCCCTAATTAGGCATCCGTAGCATCAGATAGTGATCGGGGAATCCTAGAAGATCAAGGGCCAGGATGGTGAAAATCCGCACTTCAAATGACAAATCCGACTGCACGGATGAATTCGGATCGACGATCGCAGCTCAACGACACAAAAATCGAGTCAATCCGGCATCCGTGGCACCATCTACAACTTCCAGAAGATGGACGGCCAAGATGGCGCCACATGGTGCTGTTGAACGAGAGAATCTACGCTAACGTGTTTGGTTTTTTTGAAAACCCGTCGTTGTAGTTCGAAAGCGAAGGATTCGTGTTCAACAAATAAAATTTATACCGAAATAAGAATTCCGGGTCGAACACAGGGAGGCTACGTTTGATTTAAAAACTCCGCGTTTCTTTTTATTTTGTCACAAAGAAATTCAATTTAAACTATCTAAGTATCTACAACAAATAAAAGAGAGAGAGGGAGTAAGAGAGAGAGAAGGAATACTATACATGGAAATCAAAATGAGATGTAGAATAAACAAGGAATTTATCATAAAAGAGTTCTTTCATTACAACTAGAAAACATAAAACAATTACTCTAGAAAGCATTAAAAGAATGGAGGGAGAAATGTCCTCCTCGACGATCGCTCGGGGGACGAATAGACTACTCTAGAAAGCAGTAAATCTATACTAGAAAGCAGTAAAAAGAATAGGGAGAGAGAAATCCTCCTCGACGGTCGCTTGGAGGACGAGCCGGACGGGACGACGCCTGGACGAAGGAGAACGAAGCGGGACGAAGGAGGACGAAGCAGAAGAACGGGAACGAAGCAGCACGCCGTCGTCGTCGCGGGATCCACTTCCGAAGGGGGACGAAAATTTGGACTTTATCTCGCGAGAAGCATCCCGGGTGTGGGACAAGCTTCTCTTGAGCTTTGGAGAGGTAGAGAGGAGAAGGAAGGGATGAAAATTTCGTATGGAGGGGGTCTCCTTTTATAGTTGCAAGGAGTGGGGGCAAAATGGACATTACATCTTCAAAATAATAAATAAGGGGTCTTTAGTGACGGATAAAACCGTCGCTAAAGCCCCGCCGTCGCCGTCGCCGCCGCGCCACGCGCGCCCGCTCGGCTGGCCTGCGCGCGTAACGCAGACGCACGTCCGCGTCGTCTCAGCCGTCCGATCGCGAGATCGGACGGCTTAGATCGCGCCCGCGCCCGCTGCCGAGCGCGCCGCCCGCGTGCGATCGCGCGCCCACCAGAGCGTCTAATTGCGCGTCGGCGCTATCTGGCGCGCGCGGCCGTTGGATCTTCATCCGACGCTCGTGCGCGCACCGCTCGCCCGCGCCTTCGACCCCCCTCTCCGCGGCTCGAACCCGCGACCTCCGCTTCGCCCGCAGCTGCGTAGCCGCTGCGCTACGCGGCGAAATGGTCGCGCGGACGTTTTTAAACGCGCGCGACCGCAGCCGTTGGATCGAGATCCAACGGCGGAGAGGAGACGTTGCGCGATCTTCACAGGACTCCTGCGGCCGATTGGGCGGCTGGGATGGCGCCACGTGGCGCCATCTTGGCCGTCCATCTTCTGGAAGTTGTAGATGGTGCCACGGATGTCGGATTGACTCGATTTTTGTGTCGTTCGGCTGCGATCGTCGATCCGAATTCATCCGTGTGGTCGGATTTTCCATCTGAAGTGCGGATTTACACCATCCTGGCCCTTGATCTTCTAGGGTTCCCCGGTCTCTATCTGATGCTACGGATGCCTGATTAGGGCGATCTTGGAGTCGTTGAACTCCAATCGTCGCCCTGATCATATCCATACGGTTGGATCTTTGATCCGAGGCCCCGATAAAATATTTGCCCTGTCCAAGCACATAAAAGGAGACAATTAACCTCCATTTTATTCAAACTACTCTAAATGCAAGATGATGCATGTAATGCAATATTTATATCATGAAATGCAATCTTATGCTTAAGAACATGCATAAATAGACATTTTAAGTAGTGTAAATGTGTTTACATCATACCCCCATGCCTATCTTTTGCTAGTCCCTAGCAAAAACTATATGCTATTTATAAAAGAATTAGGTTAGATTATTTGGACCTGAGTTATTTTCAATCATTAAGAAATTGTCTACTTAAGAACTGAACTTTCAAAGACACAACAGTGCCCGGGTATCAGCCAAAATGCAGACCGCCTCAAGCCTCGCCTTATTCAAAGAAAAATTTCTTTTTCTGTTTTTACTCTTTTTTTTAGATTTTCAAATTTTAGGGTTTAAGAGTGGCTTTCTACGGCCATTCAACTCACCCAAGATTTGATGAGAACCCTAAGTTTTAAGCATCTTATTGTGATTGTGATAGACTCGTTGACCGGCAATTAAAACGGACTTCGGATTTCTACGCCTCTAGGTGACCTCAAAAAGAATTCTGCCTAAAGGTGTATCTTTACAACCGGTAGCTTTCTCCCTACTTTTATTTTTTTTTTTTTAACGGGGTCAACACAAGGGTGAATCCAGTGTATATCTCCCCGGTTTATTCTACTTCTCCGCTTCTTCCTAAGTGTTTTGGGAATTTTTAGTGCATTTTCTGAGCTGGGTTCTGGACAACCGGTCGATGAGCTGTTACCACCGACAACTTGCCAGCCATACTCGTGCGGCGAAGTGTGGCTTATTTCTTTTTGTTCTTTTCTCCTTTTTGATTTTTTTTTTTTTTTTTTTTTTTTTTAAGTAGGTGGCTTCCCTGGTCTAAGATTTACCTAAAGGCAGCAAAAAGAGAAAGGTCCAGTGACTGGGCTCTGGACAACCTACCTATGGGCTGTTACCCACGATAACTTGCCAGCCATATCACCCTAGAAGGTTCATTAGCTACCCAATTTCCGTTAAAATCGCCAAACAACGAGTCAGTGCAAAGAAAGTGTGTAGATGCTTAAAACTCAAAATTCCCTTAAATCAGAGGGCGGGTTGACAAGTCGTGTACTTATCACCCAAACTTATTTATTCCAATTATAATAAAATTCAGGTTGGCGAGAACTCGAAAAACAAATCCACATTTTAGTGGATACATAGGCTGATTAAGTCCAAAGACCTGAAGGGTCTTTGTGTTCAGAACATAATATAGTATTTCTTAAGATCGAAAATTTTCTGAAACCCAAATTCTCTTTCCTAATTTCGATTTTTTTTTTTTTTTAATAATAAAACAAATCTACGGAGCTGACGAATGAATTCAAAGATAAATATCCACCCCCCCATGCCTATCTAATGCAATGTCCTCATTGTATTAAAAAGACATAAAACAGAGTGGAAAAGCGTAGAAAGCACCTGAATTGCGTGGATATCGGGTCCGCTCCGAGATGAAAATGAAAAAGAACTGTATATGTGCTGAGTTTAGTGCCTTCAGCTAGGCACACTATACAAAGAAAAGAAATGAAGAATTCACATGTGCAGGTCAGAATTAGAATAAACAGAAGAATCCTCTGACCTGTCAGCAGAGGTCCACAGATGTGGACCAGATTGTGGTGCAGACCCACACCCCATAATCGAGAATATCTTAGGTTCTGGATAAAAATTACCCAAAACCTAAAATCAGAATGCAAGCGGGGTTGGGCTTGCGATTTGTGAGGATGCAACCCAAGGCCAAAATGTCGGGTTACAGAGAATTGAAGCTCAAAAGGATAATCGTTAAATGTGTGCTTGAGTTTGACATCCTCGAAACAAATGTCGTAAGGGTTCTGATTTGATGGTTTCAGTTTAAAAGGAACCCTTCGACTCAATCTTCCATTTCCTCCAAAATTGACTTCCCAAATCAGAATTTCCCAGCTCCTATCCTCCTCATTCGGCATATCAAATTCCATGACCTCTTGTATATTCATCACCCCGTCTGAAATCTCCAAGTCTAGATGATGTGGTAAAATCAAAATTGACTTGGGTCTAATTATCTCAGAATTAGAATCATCAATAAGCTCAACAGGGTGTAACTGATAATCAGGGCATTGAATTAATTCCTCCAGAAAATGCGATTCTGGATCCGTATCGTGTGCCCTAATAAGATCAGTTTCCTCAGTTATTGGGCTATCAAATGATCTATCAGATTCCTCAGGCCCAATCGTCTCACAAAAATCGTGATTTGAAAACTCGTGTGAGACTTCGCAACTTGAATCCTCACCATCAAAGAAATCAGGATCCGTATCAATGTATGTCCCAAAATCAGTTGTCACTTTGTGTTCCCAGGAGACATACGTTTTCTCGTAACCCGGCTCAGGGATCTCAGGTGAAGAAATCAGATCATCCTTAATTGGTTGTTTTAATTCAATCTGGTCAGCTTCGTAACACGTGTCCCCCCCAACAGGTGCCTGAGCGGGTTCTATCATTGGCTTTCCTGAAGAGAGTTCATCCTGGGAATTATTCCAAGATTGAATCAAAGCAACCACGAATCTCATCCTCAATTTCGCTAATTTCCCAAGTAGAAACTCACCCGGGTTCTTATCCTTAACATCCTGGAGCCAATCCAACAAAGACTTGTTTAAATCATCAATCATTTCAATCAGGGGCTCCAATCTCTCAATGCAAGGTATTGGCTGAACTTCTAAAGATTGAATGATATTCCTCAAGTTAGCCAGAACCTTATCTTGAACCTGATTAACCTGAACCAAATGAGTTGGTTTAGGGTTGGGCGGGTTTGACATCAATGTAGAGGAATTAACGAATTGAGATTCGTTATACCCATCCTGATAATAGATCATTTCAGATTGTTCATAAGATGGAGATGACCTAAAGGCAGTGAAATCAGAGGATGGGTAAGGATCAGTGTATCCTTCTTGATTGTAGATCGCATTAGGTTGTTCATGAAAGGAGGACGATCTATAATCGATGCAACTCTGAGAAGGATAGAATTGAGAATCAAAGTGTTCAGGGTTAGACCCTAAACACGGGGGTCCGGAATTGTATCCCCAATCCGAATTATCCCAACTAACTGATAGTCTATTACAATACGAATTGGGATAATCGTCATGTTGAGGATAATTTACAACAGGAGGGAAAGAGCGGGAATGCGTGAAGTATGTGGAAGGATTCATGAGATACGGGAGGAAGAAAGGTGCCCTGCAATACAAACAATCAAACCTGTCCTTAAATGGGTTAGCCTACAGACCTACAGACTCTCAAAACCCTTCTTGAGATAAAGGAACGATTTGATCTACTTCTGTCTGTTCAATCCAACCAGTTAGAAGGAGGGACTGGGGAGAAGGTTCTTCCTTCGGCTTGCGCCTCCGGTTCCTAGTGTACCCCCCAGCCGCGATCGTTTGACTCTGCTCCCCTAGCTAGACATCAGATTGAACAGTAGAAACAGACTAATCGAAAATAATCTCGTTCTGAGTTCTGAAGAGCGAGTCCAATCCTTAAGGCCAACGTCTACTCTGTTTTATTTAGGGCTAGGTTTGAATGTGCTTTGGAATGTGATGGGCCCTTTAAATGGGTTGTGCCCTTAATGATTGATTGCTTTGTGTGTGCGTGCACAACCAGTGGTTTTCAAGCAAGATTATTTTTGATGTGATGAATTTTAAGGTTCAAATCTTGCTTAGTAGCTTTTAGGATTCAACTTTAGGTGTTTTCAATCAAGTTTCATTGGCACACCAGGTTTTGCAAGCACAGGTGAAGATATTTTCCTTTAAAGTTTAAAAAGAATGTGGAGTGCCTGGTAGATCCCTAAGAGTTGAACCTAATTGGCAGCTACTTGATGAGTTGATTTTATTTGAAGTGGTGCGGCCCAAACAACTTAAACAACTGGCCTGATGCACCACCTAATTAGGCACACAAATGACTACCCAATCTGATTTCTACTCGATTATGTGTTTGGATGTGTGTACCGGCTCCTAAGATTGGTTTACCGGTTGAGTTAGAAAATCAGATGAGGTTGTGTACCTCTGTGAGATTTTTTTTATTTTTTATTTTTTTTTCTTTTTTTAATGTGGGGGTTGGAGTGAGTATGGATGTCAAACAACAAATAATCTAACCTTAGAGTTTATAAGAACACCTAGGTTGATTGATGTTTGAATTATTATGTGATGAAATGAAATCTAATGGGTGGGAGGTGGGGGATAACTTACAAAACCTTTTACAACACTTTACTCCGATCTGCCGCTTTTGCCTGTCTCGAAAGAGTACCTGCAATTACAATAAGAAAGGAGAAAAGTGAGGTAAATGATTTGTAAGTTACAAAATGCGAAGAGAAATCAAAGAGCGTTGCCTCCCCGGCAGCGGCGCCAAAATGTTGAACGCGAGAATCTACGCTAACGTGTTTGGTTTTTTTGAAAACCCGTCGTTGTAGTTCGAAAGCGAAGGATTCGTGTTCAACAAATAAAATTTATACCGAAATAAGAATTCCGGGTCGAACACAGGGAGGCTACGTTTGATTTAAAAACTCCGCGTTTCTTTTTATTTTGTCACAAAGAAATTCAATTTAAACTATCTAAGTATCTACAACAAATAAAAGAGAGAGAGGGAGTAAGAGAGAGAGAAGGAATACTATACATGGAAATCAAAATGAGATGTAGAATAAACAAGGAATTTATCATAAAAGAGTTCTTTCATTACAACTAGAAAACATAAAACAATTACTCTAGAAAGCATTAAAAGAATGGAGGGAGAAATGTCCTCCTCGACGATTGCTCGGGGGACGAATAGACTACTCTAGAAAGTAGTAAATCTATACTAGAAAGCAGTAAAAAGAATAGGGAGAGAGAAATCCTCCTCGACGGTCGCTTGGAGGACGAGCCGGACGGGACGACGCCTGGACGAAGGAGAACGAAGCGGGACGAAGGAGGACGAAGCAGAAGAACGGGAACGAAGCAGCACGCCGTCGTCGTCGCGGGATCCACTTCCGAAGGGGGACGAAAATTTGGACTTTATCTCGCGAGAAGCATCCCGGGTGTGGGACAAGCTTCTCTTGAGCTTTGGAGAGGTAGAGAGGAGAAGGAAGGGATGAAAATTTCGTATGGAGGGGGTCTCCTTTTATAGTTGCAAGGAGTGGGGGCAAAATGGACATTACATCTTCAAAATAATAAATAAGGGGTCTTTAGTGACGGATAAAACCGTCGCTAAAGCCCCGCCGTCGCCGTCGCCGCCGCGCCACGTGCGCCCGCTCGGCTGGCCTGCGCGCGTAACGCAGACGCACGTCCGCGTCGTCTCAGCCGTCCGATCGCGAGATCGGACGGCTTAGATCGCGCCCGCGCCCGCTGCCGAGCGCGCCGCCCGCGTGCGATCGCGCGCCCACCAGAGCGTCTAATTGCGCGTCGGCGCTATCGGGCGCGCGCGGCCGTTGGATCTTCCTCCGACGCTCGTGCGCGCCCGCTCGCCCGCGCCTTCGACCCCCCTCTCCGCGGCTCGAACCCGCGACCTCCGCTTCGCCCGCAGCTGCGTAGCCGCTGCGCTTCGCGGCGAAATGGTCGCGCGGACGTTTTTAAACGCGCGCGACCGCAGCCGTTGGATCGAGATCCAACGGCGGAGAGGAGACGTTGCGCGATCTTCACAGGACTCCTGCGGCCGATTGGGCGGCTGGGATGGCGCCACGTGGCGCCATCTTGGCCGTCCATCTTCTGGAAGTTGTAGATGGTGCCACGGATGTCGGATTGACTCGATTTTTGTGTCGTTCGGCTGCGATCGTCGATCCGAATTCATCCGTGTGGTCGGATTTTCCATCTGAAGTGCGGATTTACACCATCCTGGCCCTTGATCTTCTAGGGTTCCCCGGTCTCTATCTGATGCTACGGATGCCTGATTAGGGCGATCTTGGAGTCGTTGAACTCCAATCGTCGCCCTGATCATATCCATACGGTTGGATCTTTGATCCGAGGCCCCGATAAAATATTTGCCCTGTCCAAGCACATAAAAGGAGACAATTAACCTCTATTTTATTCAAACTACTCTAAATGCAAGATGATGCATGTAATGCAATATTTATATCATGAAATGCAATCTTATGCTTAAGAACATGCATAAATAGACATTTTAAGTAGTGTAAATGTGTTTACATCAGGTGCCATCTCGGCTGCCCAAATGGCCACCTACATTCCATGAAGACCGTGCACCCGCCCCCTCTCCGCCATTGGATCTCGATCCAATGGCTGTGGACGCGGTGCTTTAAAATCATCCTTGTGACCTTCTCGACAGCATAGCGCAGCGGAGATGCAGCAGCAGGTGAAGCAGAGGTCGCGGGATCGAGTCCCGTGAGCCTCAAATTGGGCGCAAGCTATCGGGTGCGTGGAGCGTCAGATGGAGATCGGACGGCCGTGCGTGCCCAATAGCGCCGATGCACGATTGAACGCGCGGCGCGGATGCGCAATCGGACGAGCGTGCGGGCGCGCAATGCAGCTGGAGAAGGCGCGACTTAAGTCGTCCGATCTCGCAATCGGACGGCTGAGGATCGTTGGGCGTGCATGTACGTTGGGTGCGCGGGCAGCTGAAACGACGAGCGTGGGCGCGGAAGCTATGCCAACATCGGGGCTTTAGTGACGGATTTATCCGTCACTAAAGACCCCTCATTTATTGTTTTGAAGTTGTAATGTCCATTTTGCCCCCACTCCTTGCAACTATAAAAGGAGACCCCCTCCATACAAAATTTTCATCCCTTCCTTCTCCTCTCTACCCCTCCAAAGCTCAAGAGAAGCTTGTCCCACACCTGGGATGCTTCTCACGAGATAAAGTCCAATTTTCGTTCCCCTTCAGAAGTGGATCCCGCGACGACGATGGCGTGCTGCTTCGTTCCCGTTCTTCTGCTTCATCCTCCTTCGTCCTGCTTCATTCTCCTTCGTCCAAGCGTCGTCCCGTCCGGCTCATCCTCCAAGCAACCGTCGAGGAGGATTTCTCTCTCCCTATTCTTTTTACTGCTTTCTAGTATAAATTTACTGCTTTCTAGTGTAGTTTTGTTCGTCCTCCAAGCAATCGTCGAGGAGGACATTTCTCCCTCCATTCTTTTAATGCTTTCTAGAGTAAATTTATCGCTTTCTAGAGTAATTATTTTATGCTTTCTAGTTGTAATGAACAATGTCCTCAATGAAAAATTTCTTGTTTATTCTACATCTCATTTTGATTTCTCTGTGTAATATTCTCTTTCTCTCTTACTCTCTCTGCTATTTATTGTAAATAATTAGATAGTTTTAAATTGAATTATTCTGTGACAAATAAAAAGAAACGCATAGTTTTTAAATCAAACGTCCGCCTCCCTGTGTTCGACCCGAAATTTTCATTTCAGTATAAATTTTATTTGTTGAACACGAATTCTTCGCTTTCGAACTACAACGACAGGTTTTTCAAAATCGAACACATTAGCGTAGCATTCGTTTATGTTCAACAGACGGTTTATGTGATATAAACGTGCTTACATCACACCCTCATCCCTCATGCCTATCTTTTGATGTTGGAGGATAGAATTGTTGAAATGAAAATTTGGGATGCTAAGTCTAAGGGAACTTTGATTTTGGATCTAAGGGAACCTATTGACCTGAAACCACCTACTTTCTACCAGGACCCTTATGATATCTTTCACATGCAACCCAAGCTTGAAATAACTGATTATTTTCCAGAGATGAATGTTAAGAGGACATCTGAACCTATTGAACCATCTTTACCCGTTGTTCGAAACTTTGGTCTTGGGTTGTACACCACAAAATCGTAGGCCCGGCCCCATAAGCTTAACTACCTTCGGTTCTGGATGATTTTCATCTAGAACCTGAGAACCACTCGACCTTGGGGCATGGGTCTCCATCATAATCTGGTCCACGTCTGTGGACACCTTCTGCTGACGGGTTTCAGGATCAACCTTTTGATTTTGGTTCTAACCTGCACTTGTGAATTCTCAATTTCTTCCTTGTATGTATATTATGCCTAACTGAAGGCATTAAATTTAGCGCGTGTTTATATTTCACGTTCTCTGTGGAGTTGACTGGATTTCTCACAACGTTCAGTTGATATTCTATTTACTCCGCCCTTCTCATGTCTTTATTTTTATAATGAGGACATTACATCATTTACGCATGGGGGGGTGCATAACCAATTCCTAAAATCATTTTGTTAACTCTGTAGAATTTCTTTTAGTTTCTTATAAAATTAAAAAAAAGAATTAGGAGAAGAAAACTTAGGCATTAGGAGTTGCAAGCTTTAGGAATTGATACTTTGAGACCCGAATACTTAGACTCTTCAGGTCTTTGGGCTTAATTAGCCTGGGTGTCCACTCGAATGTGGACTTAATCTCGAGTCCTCACCAAGTAATTCTATTTTAATTGGTCAATAAATTGGGGTGATAAGTATACAACTTATCAACCTGCTTCTGATTTGAGGGGACTTTAAGCTAAGCATCTACACACTTTTTGCATTGACTTACTTTTTAGCGGTTTCATCAGAAATTGGGTAGTTAATGAACTATCTAGGCTGGTATGACTGGCAAGTTGTCAGTGGTAACAGCACATCGGCCGATTGTCTAGAGCCCAGCCACAAGACCATTTTCATCATATTACCTTTAGGTAAATCTTAGATCATGGAAGCCA
Organism: Thalassia testudinum; assembly: GCA_037157565.1. NCBI lineage: Eukaryota > Viridiplantae > Streptophyta > Magnoliopsida > Alismatales > Hydrocharitaceae > Thalassia > Thalassia testudinum. The sequence continues at coordinate 62,619,262 of JAZHRO010000025.1, read as the reverse complement.
CCTACTTAAAAATAATAATAAAAATAAATAAATAGAGAAAAGGAGAAAATAAAAAATAAAAGAAATAAACAAAACCACACTTCACCGCATGAGTATGGTTGGCAAGTTGCTGTAGGTAACAGCCCATTGGCCGATTGTCCAAAGCCCAGCTCACAAAAATGCATAAAAATTCCCAAAATACTTAAGGAAGAAGCAGGGAAGTAGAATAAATCGGGGAGATATACACTGGGTTTGCCTTTATGTTGACCCCATAAATAAAAGAAGTAGGAAGAAAACTACCATTAGAAAAGATAAACCTCTAGGCAAGGTTACCTAGGGTCATAGAAACCCAAAGTCCATTTTAATGGCTGCCTGGTGAGTCTTTCACTCTTTTCTCTAGATGCATAGCACTTAGAGCCCTTTTTGAGTCTTGGGCGGGTTAGGTAGCCATAAAAAGTTATCCCAGAACTTTCAAACTCCAAAAGTACAAAAAAAAAACATAGAAGAGAAGAAAAATAAGAAAAAAAATTTGTGTATCTTGACTTTTCAAATAAGGCAAGGCTTGGATGGTCTTTATTCTGGTATACACCCAAGCACTATTGATTTTTGTAATTAGGTCTTGGGGTTGAGATTTTCTAAAGCAATCGACGAATTTTGCCTAAATAATCGAATCTTGACTCTACTTTTATACAAAGAATTTAGGTTAATTTTGCTAGGGACTAGCAAAAAGTAAGCATGGGGGTATGATAAGCACACATAAATTCATCGTAAAATGCTTATTTGCAATAGTTTCTAGGCCTAGCATTACATATCATGATATAAATATTGTACAAACATCCATTGCATTGCATTTAGTATAGTTGTATATTATGTACATTAATTCTATCATTTTACATTGCCAGGAGGAAGTGTGACATCTTTACGGGCTTCGAATGAAGAATCTGACCATACGGATGGATTCAGAGTGACGATCGCAGTCCGTCAACATGAGAATCACCTCGATCAGAGCTCTGTAGTACCCTCAGCAAGAAGAAGACAGATGGCCCAGATGGTGCCATGTGGCGCCATCCAAGCCACCCCATCTGAGCTAATACGTCCCTAAACCCATCGCAAGATGAGATCCCCTCCATTAGAACTTAATCCAATGGCTGAGATGTGCGCTCCACGGCTGAAGAAGCATCTCTCCTTACCTGGCCTTAGGTAGCTCAAGGAAGGACCCATCTCGACCATTGGATCTTCATCCAACGGTCGAGACGCACGACTGCATCACCCTCCACCCGACTATCCATCTCCTTGGCCAAATGGTGGAGTGGCTACTTCGTAAAGCAGGGGTGCAGGTTCGACTCTCCCAAGTGCCACCAATTAGCCGCAGAAGAGAAGTGCCTAAAATTCGATTGCCCGATCGTGCATGAGCGGTCGAGATGAGGCTACGTGGATGCACAGTTGAGCGCAGATGTTGCACGCGGCCATCAACGCTCCTCAAGAATGCGCCATCTCACGCACAATCAAGAGGTGCGATCTTCGCGTCATCTCAGCTATTCACCTCTGAATCCAACGGCAGCGGCACATCCAACCTCAGTGACGGCTGCAGGCATGAGCGGTGGACGCGGGATTTGCTGTGACAGAAGAGAAGGCCTTTAGTGACACTTGTAGCTGTCACTAAATGGCCTAAAAGTGTGCGCCAGCCAAGGCATTGAAGAGGTATAGATCTTCAGCGACTGCTCGAGCGGCCTATAGTGACACTTGTAGTTGTCGCTGAATGTCTATGCGTGGGATGCTCTTCCTCCCATCACTATATAAACACCCCTACAACCCCCATTCCTCTTCACCTCCACCTACTCTACTCCCACCTACTCCTAAGCTCTAGCAAGCCTACCAATGCTCCGTTAGAGCTTACTCTCTAGCTCCCAAGGCTCCTATTAGTGTAACGAACCTCTTCCCCACCAAATATTCCTCCATCTTCCCATCACCATTCATAGGTCACATTGGAGCCATCCTCCTACCTCCATTTCGGTAGCAAACCATCTCTACCTCCTCACCTCCATTCTAGAGACACACTGAAGCTTTCCTCTACCCGACATCCTCTCACATCTCACCTTTGTCGTCCCGCTTCCCAACTCCTCCTTCTAAGCTTCCGCCAGGCACTGTCGTCTCTCTGAACATCCAATTCGGGAGATTCTTTCTCACCTCTCTCTTTTTTATGCTTTCTAGATTACCGTAATAAACATTTGTGCAATATATATCATATCTACTTCTATCTCCATTGTGATCCATATTATTTTCTTGCTTTATAAAAATAAATGAAAAAAATAACAAAACCTCAAAAATGACAAAAACAAACGAAACGAAGCACGGTTTTCAAACAAAGTGAACTTCGCCTCCCTGTGTTCGACTTGGGGCTCCCTTAGAGTTTCAGTAAAATTTTATTTGATAACGAGTTTTGCAACTACAACGATGGGTTACTCTTAAACCCAATTTCAAACACACGAAGCACGTGCATCAAAGATAGCATCAATTTTTGCTCAATCTATCACATTCCTTTTTTAGAAATAACATGGCCTAGGATAATACCTTCCTAGACCATGAAATGAATTTTTTCCTAGCTAAGGATGAGATTAACTTCTATACATTTTGGAGGGTTCTTTCAAGATTTCAGAGACAAAGGTCAAAAGAATCTCCAAAAATAGTGAAGTCATCCATGAAGACTTCCAGACACTCACCTACCAAGTCTGAAAAAACTACAAGCATACACCGTTGAAAAGTTGCAGGTGCATTGCAAAGACCGAAGGACATTCTTTGGAAAGCAAAGTTTTCGAAGGGGCAGGTGAATGTAGTTTTGTCTTGGTCCTCAGGATGGACCACTACTTGATTATAGTCAGAATAACCATCAAGAAAATAATAGTATTCGCATCCGACTAACCGCTCCAAGATTTGGTCAATAAAAGGGAGCAAAAAATGGTCCTTCTTGGTGGTGGTGTTTAATTTTCTGCAATCAATGCACTCGCACCAAGAAGAAGCGGTCCTAGTGGCCATAGTTTCCCCATGTTCATTTGTAACAACTGTTAGTTCAACCTTCTCAGGAACGACTTGAGTGGGACTAACCCAGGAGCTGTCAGAAATGAGGTAGATGATATTAGCATCAAGCCAATTTATAATCTCCATTTTCACCACCTCTTGCATAGTAAGGTTCAGCGCCTTTATGGTTGGCGGGAGGGGCACGAATCATCCTCTAGATAGATGCAATGGGTGGAATAGGACGAATGAATACCCCTAAGGTCAGAAAGGGTCTAGCCAATAGCTTTTCTGTGTTTGCTTAATACCTGGAGAAGTTTTCCTTCTTGTGTCCCAGTAAGTCCAGAATTGATAATCAGGGGCATGGTTTGATTCAGGCCCAGCAAAACATATTTAAGGGAGTCAGGCAAAGGTTTTAACTTAGGTTGAGGACCTGACTTTGAAAGAATTTCTGCTTTAAAAGTTAGAGGTGAAGTGAGAGGGAAGGGGCCAGATGAAGTGTTAGCTCTAGAAGGTGTGGTTATGGTAGGAGGGTGGGATGGAGTGGATTATTTAGGAACCGTGTTAACTGCAAAATAAGAACCTGTGTATGAAATCTTCAATGTTTCCTCCACTATATTTTCAATTTCTGAATCTGAGTCATCAAAGAATTCAGATTCTTGGAATCACCTAGAAGCTTGGAAAATTTCTAGGGTAACAGATTCACCACCACACATGATGTTCATCTTGCCAGAATCACAATCAATATTAGTGCGGGCATTGGCTAAGAATGGTCTTCCAAGAATTATAGGGACAAACTTTAAAGCTTCCGGTACCTCTATATCTAGGAATAGAAAGTCTACAGCAAATATACAATTTTTGACCTGGATAAGGACATCCTCAACAATTCCCCTTGGTTTGAATGTAGATCCGTCTACTAATTGAAGAATAACTTCAACAGGCTTTAATTCTCCAATCTTAAATTCCTCAAAAACCACTGTGGGGATAAGATTAAATGAGGTACTGAGATCAAGTAAGGCGCAATCAAAAGAGGTGTCATTAATGACAACTTGAATCAGGGGTATGACAAGATCTTCTCTCTTAAGAGGCAATGTGCTCTGCACAACTGAGCTAAATGCCTCCGAAAGGATCACCTTTCCTAGGTTTCAAGGCTACCTTTTGGGAGTACACAAATCATTAAAAAATTGGGCACAGGCAGGAATATATTTTATGGCATTTAGGAGAGGGATATTAATTTCTACTTGCCCAAAGAGATCCACTAATTCCTTATCAGTGGGCTCAAATTTATTTTTCGTTGTGTGTGAAGAGTGAAAGGCTTGTGGGAAGGGTATTGGGTTTTCCTTTTTTGCATTTTTATGTTCCTGAACAGGGTTAGAGGAAGAGGGAGAAGAGTTGATCTTTTTTTCATTGAAGTAGGTTTCTTTAGCAAGCAAGGGATCTTGAGTGGTTTTCCTATTCCTCAAAGTAACTACATTTGTAGTATAGTTGTTTCTACGAGGAGGACAGGAAGCTAAACTGTGATTGAAACCTAGAGGATGCTGAGGTGCTGGGTGAATGGGTTGACTGGGATATCCACCTTGAAATTGATTTCGTTGATTGTTAGGGTTGGGATGGCAAATTGCCAACAGGTCTATGATCTGGAGTAACCTTAACTTGATGCTGTAAGTTGGTTATCATGTGGGTTACTGATGCGTGTCTTCCACTCAACTCAGTAATTAAGTTGATTTCACATAATTAAGAGTAGAAAAAGTCACTTAGGTTAACTCGAAATTGTGTCGGTTGTGTAGTATAGGGTTGAATTAACCTAACATTTTAGAAATTTTTACTGGTTGAGTCTAGGTCGTTCACTGGGAGGTATAATTTTTTCTAAGTTCACCAATTTTATTTTATTTTCCTTTCAAGTTTAGGAGGTATAATTAGGTTGATTATAAAAGCATGAATTTTGTCAAATGATTTAAACTATAAAGAATATACAAAATTCCATATGAAAAACATATTTACTCAAAATGATCTACTTTATTAACAAGTAAACATGTTAGTTTTCCAATTTTATTTCTAAAGAAATTAAGGCAATAAAAGTTGTTCTATTAGAACATGCCTTTTTACAATTAAAACAAATTCAAAAAGAAATTAAAGAAATCAAACTCATTTCTTCAGCCTCTCTCTTCCTCTTTCTTTCTTTTATATTTATTTACCCTTTATCATTTACTCTCTCGAACTCTTTTCTTTTTCTTCTCCTGTTCTGTTCTTGTCTCTTCTTCTCTCCCCTTAGTCCTCTCCTTCCTTAGTGACTTAGTAGTGCCTGTGGTCCTTTGTTTAGTTGCTGCCTTCTCAACACTTAACTTTAGCTTTCAGTACTTAGCCATCAGCTTCTCTGCTTCTCTTTTCTTTTCCTTTAATCCATCAGTTGAACTGGGATTTTTTCTTTTTAACCAAAAGTTATTTTATTTGTGGCGAGGTCCTTTCGAGGATACACAGCACCTGAGACCAGGGTGGGACCAGACCCTACTCGGTCCTCGCCTGATTTTAGTTAAGTTCGATTTCGGTTTATTTCATTTGATTCAAACTTTCGAGCCAATCCGACTCAACCGGCCTCCCAGGCCTCGCCCTCCCAGGGCACAACACTCACTCACGCCCACTCGGGTGCACACCCGTAGGCACACATGCCCGCACACACACATACATATGCTCAGATAGGTTCATAATGCTCAGATCGGTAACCGATGCACTGAGCGCTGACGACTGAAGGGCCGGGGTAACAAATCATTTTTGTTCCCATGCGTGCACTCAGAAACTGACGACGTGGGACTATATTAACCCCTTCTAGACCCAACTTCAATCGATCATAAATCCTAGCTCAGAGCTCTGTTTCAAGTGATTTAAAGTTTGTTGGAAAGCTCTAAGGTTACTCTATACGATTGTAGGGTCAATTTAAGGTTTAGAGGATGTTTTCCTCTTCAATTTGAAGAGTGAAATCAAGGGGTTCCTACGGGTTATTTATTGCCTGGAAGTAGAACTTAACTTCACAGAGTCCTCAGATGGACTTTTCTCTCTTAACTAAAGGTCTGAACAGGTTCTACAAATTATTCCGCATCTACTAGAGTAAGATTTAAGCTCACAAGACCTTTAGACAATGTACAGAAGGTTGATGCTTCTCTAAATGCTTCAAAGATCGAATTTTCAGACTTGAAATGGATGAACAGACACTTAAGAATGTTTCTAATTGATTTAAACAAAATTTAAAAGTTGTAACAGATTGATCTGGGCAGGATTCAAGTTCAAAACTCAACAAAATGATACTGCTATTAGTTTGGTTTCGGAAATAACCCAAATTAACAGGATTTGAATTCTCACTAAATTATTCATCTGAGCTCACTTTAATCACTCTAAAACCATCCAACAAGATCCCAGAAACAACTTAATTGCATCAATTCCTCAGATTGAGCTCAGAACTCCATAATCAGACTTAGTTTGACTGTGAACGTACAAAAATTTGACTTTCTGTTCAAAGCCTTCTCTCATGAAATCAAAGCCTCGAATAGGATCTTCTCAACCTCAGAAACTCATTCAGATTCTTAGATAGGTGCTCTGACCAAGATTTCTCTGGTTTCAGGCTCGCCACCTGAGCTCCAAAAAGTGTTTGTTCATTAGAGGATTATAAGAGTTGTGATAGTGATTGGAAGACATGAATAGCTTCAAAGCATCGACTGAAGCTTCTGGGTTCCTTAAATGCTTCTTAAACCTAACTAATAGACTTCTCCAACTCTGCCGGAGTTGGAGAAGATGAACTTTAATCTTCAGCTACAGACACTAAATCTTCAAACAAATATCCTCAAATTAATCAGTGATCAAATTTGAATCATTCTGGAGCTTTTCAACAAATTTTATAGGATGAAGCTCAAGAATAGCTCACCGGAGCTCGTTGAAGCTCCGGTGAGTCCAAAAAAAGGCAAAATTGTGTACAGATTGTTTAAACTTTCCATATTTAATCTAAAAAGGTTCCTGAGGTTGCAAGGAACCTCAAGAACTCAATTAATTCTCTATTTTCTCATTAGAATAAAGATTTGACAGAAAAATCATTTCTTTAAAAATCTGATTTGAATTAAGCTCAAGACTTGTTTTACCACTCAATTAAGTGGTTAAAACAAGTCAACAAGTGTTTATGGCCATAAATATATATTTAATTTAGGATTTGAATTGCTCTTGAGCTACCACTGAAAGTGAGCTCAAGAGCTAAATTAGATTTGGGCGTTTAGGTTATATGTGATAATTATATGTATTATAGTGTCGATTAAGGTCCATAAGTGATGGATAGATGATGATAGATCCAGTGAAGGTGAAATTAGCTCGACTACTATCGCCATGGACAATGACAGTAGTCGGTGGAGGTGGAATGTGAATTAGGCGATAAGGTGATCAATTAAGTATTTAAGTGAATTAGAAATGGTCATGAGAGGAGGAGGTGAACAGTGATTTAAAAAGACAAGATTAAGACTCTGGTGAGCTCAAGGAGCTCACCGAAGTCGGAGAAGATGATACTGAAATTCTAAAATTACATCTAATCTTACTACCTAAACTAACTAACTAAGCTAACCTACTCCTACTCCTACTCCTACTCCTAATCTGCTATTACCTGGACGAAGGGATCAATAGGGTTCTGCCGAAGGTTCATAGCGGACAACGAAATCAGAGGGTGAAAGAAAGATCTCCAGCGGGTGGATGTGAGGTGGAGCAGAGGATTCCTTAGGTCAGCGCTTGTGTCAGAGACGCGGCAGACCATGGCAGATCTCCTCAGCTGATCAGAATGGATGGAGGAAGTCAGAAAGTGAAATGGAAAGTCACCGGAGTTTTGGACAAATATCCTATCGAAGTCGGCTACAGTGTCAGAAGAGGGAAGGGAGCCAACTTGAGTAAAATATGAGGGGTGAGGGGGTATTTATAGTAGTTGGCAGCGAAGAGAGTGGTGGGGTCTGGCCGAAGAAGGAGCTTGAGGAACTTAACCTCCAGTGTCATTTCCAACGATGGTGAGGTTTTCTCCCACTGAAAAATAGGATTTTCGGTTAATCCTGACCGATGGATGAAGAGGAGGTGGTGAGCGCAAGCTGCAAGAGCTTGGACAAAGAAGGATGATGTCGACCGGGCAGTAATCGTGCGGTGGCGTGACTCTCCATAGCCAGCCGTTCATTCGGCTGAAGAAGAAGAAGAAGGAATGGGATTTAAATGTAATAAAACTTAAGGACCTGTGTGAGAAATAAGGACCCTTTTGTAATAAGTTTTAAGGACCAAAATGTAAACTCAGGTTTTGAAGGTTTATTTTAACTTGGATTTTTTTCAACTTTTTATATATGTTAGTAAATAAGGTAAATATTATGTTTTCACCTTGAATTTACATTTTTGACCTTTTTAAATTAATTTATTAGATTAAATAAAATCACTTAAGTTATTATATACTTAGGTATACATTATATTTAAGTTACTTAACTTATTAATTAAGGGAATGATTAATAGGATTTTGAGTCCAATTATTAGCTAGATTATTAATAATGTTAATTGAATTGATAAAATGGCATTTTTAACTTATTTTAAAGGTCCTTTACTAAATATCCCTTATTCTATAATTAACCCTTATATGTTCATAACCTTAGCTAATTAACTAGGAAGACTAATTAATTAGGGGTAGTTAGAGATCATGATGAGTGTCTCATCAGTTACTTCTGTCATTGGATTCTGCATACCCTGTAGAGTCTTCATGACCTGGGTATTAATATCTTCCTGGGATGGTCCAAGTTGATATGTGGGTTGCCCGTAATTCCCAAATTAATTTGGTTTGGGAAACAGAATCGGGTTTAGAGCTTTCTAAGAGGGATTCGGGTTGGTTCTCCAGTTTTGATTGTAAATGTTGGAGGGGTTTCTAAATTGCTCCTGGAGAGCATAGATATTTTCAGTGGTGGGATCAAGAATATTTTGATTCAAATAATCAAAATTCCTAGTCATATCATGTGTAAAATCAGAAAACTGCAGCCAGTAGGTGTGGCATCAATGTTGTGCAAATTTTCTCTTTTGAGAAGTTGTGGAGAGTTATAGTGTGGAGAGTTAAGGTGTGGAGCTTTTTTGTGAGTGAGCTTTTCTTCCATTTTTTTCTTGTGGGTTTGCATCTGGTCCAGTCTTTGAGCTATCACATGTAGATCATCTTAAGTGACTGGAACAGAGGTGGATTTGGAGTCAATTTCATGGCTCCAAGTCTTGGGTTTTTAGTTCTACCGAAAGTGTCCATTGAAGCCATATTAAAAGAGTTTTCACTCATTTCTTCAAAAAGGAGGTAGGCACTTTCGACGTCTTTATTAAGGAAATTGCCCCCACATGAGGCATCCATGTTGGATCAGAAAATCTGCACAAACGGAGTTGAGTTTTGAAAACTCGTCGTTGTAGTTTGATTTGCAAAGAAATTTGTCAACAAATAAATTTTACCGAAACTCGAAAAGAATTCCAGCTCGAACACAAGGAGGCGGACGTTTGATTAAAAATTACGTTTATTTTATTTGTCATGAAGTAGATTAGCCGGTCAAATTGTATCTAAACTAGCCATCTAATTAAAGAATAAATAATAGAAGAAGGAGAGAGAATAGTACAAATAAAGAGAAAACAGAGATAGAATAAGCATGGATTTCATTACCATAGAGTAATGTTCATTACCACTACTTGCTACAACTACTCGCTATACTAGAAAGCAGAAAATCTACACTAGAAAGGGGAAAATCTACACTAGAAAGTGGTGAAAGAAGGTGGAGAGAAGTTATCTTCCTCGACGGCTGCTTAGAGGACGAGCCGCAACGATGGAGCGCCCGGACGAAGTGGTGAGATGCGGGATGAAGGAGAACGATGAAGGATGACAGAGAACGAGGAAGGACGATGTCGTAGCGGGATCCACTTCCCGAATGGCGATGAGAGGACAACCGCGGGATGCTCCACGAAGGAGGTGAGAAGGTGGAAAAATTGTATTTTTAACTCTAATGGAGCATCCCAGGATTGGGACAAGCTCTTAGAGCTTTGGAGGGGGTGAGAGAAGAGAGGAAGGGATGAAGAAAGTGTAGGGGTCGTAGGGCTATTTATAGGTGAGGTTTGAATGGGAAAAAAGGTCATTTCATGCATAAAACATTAATTCAAGCCCTTTAGTGATGGATTTAAACGTCACTAAAGCTCCTGAACATGGGCGTAGGTGTCGCTCGTGGGCACCTTCAAAGGTTGAGAAGAGATGATGTGGGTGGTTTGGGTAGTTGTGATGGTGCCACGTGGTACCATCATGGCCATCCATCTTCTGTGAGTTGCAAATGATGCCACGGATGTCGGATTAGACTGATTTTCACATTGTTGGGCTGCAATTATCAATCCATACCCATCCATGCGGTCGAATTTGTCATCTGATGTATGGATTTACACCATCTTGGCCCCTTGACCTCTGATGTTTCTTGGATTGCATCTGATGCTATAGAAGTCCAATCAAGGAGATCTTGTAGTCATTGAACTTTGATCGTTGCCCTGATCAGATCCGTATAGTTGGATCTTCAATCCGAGCCCCCGATAAGATATTGCCCTATTTCCTGACCACAAAAGGAGAAATTAACCTAAAATTTATACAACCTGAACTAAATGCAAGATGATGCATGTTATGCAATATTTATAATGTATGATGCAACTATATGTCTAAGAACATGTATTAATAGATATTTTTTGCTATTCAGATGTATGCACATCACACCCCCATGCCTATCTTTTGCTAGTCCCTAGGAAAAACTATGTGCTATTTATAAAAGAATTTGGTTATATTTCTTGGCTGATAGTTATTTTTCAATGCTTATGAATTTCAACTTCGACCTAAACTACAGAGACACAACAGTGCCCGGGTGTCTGCCAAAATGCAAACCTCCTCAAGCTCTCACCTTATTCAAAGAAGGATCATTTTCTTCTTTTCTTTTCTAATTCTTTTTTGGATTTTTGAGTTTAGGGTTTCGGAGTAGCTTTCTACAGCCACTCAATCCTCCCAAGAGTCGAAGAGAACCCTAAGTTCTAAGCATCTTTATGTGTGAAATGTGATAGACTCACTGATCGACGATTAGAATGGACTTTGAGTTTCTACACCCCTAGGTGACCTTGAAAAGAAATTTTACCTAAAGGTGTATCTATTCGACCGATAACATTCTCCCTACTTTTACTTTTATGGGGTCAACACAAGGGCAAACCCAATGTATATCTCCCCAGCTTATTCTACTTCTCCACTTCTTCCTAAGTGTTTTGGAATTATACGTTCATTTCTTGAGCTGGGTTCTAGACAACCTACCAATAGGTTGTTACCCACGATAACTTGCCAGCCATACTCGTGCGGTGAAGTGTAGATTATTTATTTTTTTTGTTTTCTTTTCTCCCTTTCTATTTTTTTTCTTTTCTTTTTGGATATTTTTCCTTTCTCTTTTCTTTCTTTAAGTAGGTAGCTTCTCTGATCTAAGATTTACCTAAAGGTAGCATGAAAAGAATGGTCATGTGATTAGGCTCTGGATAACTTGCTAATGGGTTGTTATCCATGATAACTTGCTAGTCATACCACCCTAGAAGGTTCATTAGCTATCCAATTTCTATTAAAACCGTCTAAAAGTGAGTTAGTGCCAATAGTGTGTAGATGCTTAGTCTTAAAATCCCCTCTGATTAGTCGTGTACTTATCACCCCAACTTATTTAACCAATTAAAATATGAATTTAGAATGGCGAGGGCTCGAGAAACAGTCTACATTTTAGTGGACACCCAGGCTGATTAAGCCCAATGACCTGAAGGGTCTAAATGTTTAAATCAAATAGTTTGATTCTCTAAGATTGAAAATTTTCTAAAGCTCAAGTTCCCTTTACGAATTTCACAATTTTTTATTTTTTATTTATTTTTTAGAATAAACAAAAGGAAAACAAAATGAATCTACGAAGCTGACGAAATAATTTAGAGATGAATATCCACCCCCCCATGCCTGTCTAATGCAATATCATTGTATTAAAAAGACATTAAACAGAGTGGAGTAGAGTAGAAAGCACCTGAATTGCATGAATAACAGGTTGGCTTCAAGATGATAACAAATTGTATACGTGCTGAATTTAGTGCCTTTAGCAAGGCACACTATACAAAGAAAAAGAAATAAAGAATTTACAGGTGTAGGTCAGAATCAGAATAAAAAGATTCACCTCAGGACCTACCACCAGATGTCCACAAATGTGGACCAGATTATAATGTAGACCCATACCCCACGGTCGAGTATATCTAAGGTTCTGGATAAAAATTATCCAATACCTAAGATCAGTATGCAAGCGGGGTTGGGCCTGCAATTTGTGTGGATGCAACCCAAATCCAAAAAGTCGGATAATAGAGAGATTAAGCTCAAAAGGACAATCAATGAATTTGTTATTGAGTTGGACATCCTTTGAGTCAAAGGTGTCATAATGGTCCTGGTAGAAAGTTGGTGGTTTTAGACAAATAGGCACCCTTAGACTTGGTCTTTTACTTCCTCCTGAATTGGCTTCCCAAATAATCATTTCCCAATTCCTATCATCCACAATCAGTATTTCAAATTTCGGGACCTCATGCATGTTAATCACCCCATCTGAAATTTCCAAGTCTAAAAGATGCAATTGAATTAGAATTAACTTAGGTCTAGTGATCTCAAAATCAAATTCATCAGTAAACTCTATGGGGTGTGATTGAGGATCGGGCCTATGAATTGAATCCTTTAGAAGGTGAGGATCTAAATCCACCATGTGAGCCCCAACATGATCAATTTGCTCAGTTATTGGGCCATCATATGATTCATCAAATTCCTCAAGCCTAGTTGTCTCACAGAAATCGTGTACTGTAAACTCAGGTGAGACTTTGCATAATGATTCTTCACCTTCAGAATTAAAGAAATCTAAATCCACATTGATGTATGTCTCAAAATCAATCACTTTCTGATTCATGGAGGCATATGTTTCCTCATTCCCTGGCTCAGGGATGTCAAGTGAAGAAATCAAATCATCCCTATTTGATTTCTCTAGAACAATCTGGTTGACCTTGGTCTGGTAAAACATGTTCCCCCAACAGGTGCCTGAGCAGATTCTGACATCAGCTCTCCCGTTAGGGGTTCATCTTGGGAATCCTCTCAAGATTGGACTAAAGCAATCACAAATTTCATCCTCAATTTAGATAACTTCCCAATTAAAAACTCACCTGGGCCCTTATCTTTAACATCGTGGAGCCAATCCAACAGATACTTGTTAAGATCATCAATCATTTCAATCAGGGACACCAATTCTTTAGGGTAAGGTGTTGGCTGAGCTTCTAAAGATTGTATGGTATTCCTTAAGTTAGCCAACACCTTATCTTGGACCTCGTTCACCTAAACCAAATGGTTTGGTTCAGGGTTGGGTGGGTTTGGGTTCTATCTGGGGAAGTCAAGGAATTGAGGTTCTTGATGCCCTCCCTGATAATAGGTCATTTCAGGTTGTTCAAAGAGGGGTGGTGACCTATATGCATTATAATCTGAGGAAGGGTAGGGAGCACCATATCCTTCTTGATTGTAGATCATACTAGGTTGTCCAAATGAGGGCGGTGATCTATAATTGATGTAGCTTAGAGAAGGATAAAAATCAAGATTATGGTGTCCAGGATTAGACCCTGAACACAGAGGTCCAGAACTGTATCCCCAATCAGGATTATCCCTACTGGAAGATGGATGAGAATAAGTTTGGTTGGAATAATAATCATTTTGGTAATAAGTAGTGGTAGGAGTGGAAGTGCGAATAGAATGTGGAAGGATCCATGATAGAATGGGAGGAAGAAAGATACCTTGCAATACAAACAATCAAACCTATCCTTAACTAGGCTGGCCTAAAAGCCTACAGACTCCCAAAACTCATCTTGAGATAAAGAAATGATTTGATTTACTTCTTTCCGGTCAATCCAACCAGTTTGAGGGAGGGACTAGGGAGAAGGTTCTTCCTTTGGCTTGCACCTTCGATCCTTAGTGTACCCCCAGCTGCAATTGTTTGATTCTACTCCCCTAGCTAGACATCAGATTGAATAGTAGAAATAGACTAATCGAAAATAATCTCGATCTGGGTTGCGAAGAGCGAGTCCAATCCTTAAGGCTAATGTCTACTCTATTTTAATTAGGGTTAGGTTTGAATTGCTTTGGAATGTGATGGGCCCTTTATCTGGGTTGTGCCCTTAATGATTGATTGTTATGTACGTGCGTGCATAACCAATGGTTTTCAAGCAAGATTTTTTTTGGATGTGGTGAATTTTAGGATTTAAATCATGCTTAGTAGCTTTTAGGATTCAACTTTAGGTGTATTCAATCAAGTTCAGTTGGCACACCAACTTTTGAAAGCATAGATGAAGATGTTTTCCTTTAAATCTTAAAAGAATGTGGAGTGCCTGGTAAATCCCTAGAAGTTGAACCTATTTGGCAGCTACTTGATGAGTTATTTTTAGTTGGAGTGGTGTAGCCCAAACAACTCAAATAATTGCCCTGATGCACCACTTAGTTAGGTACACAAGTGGTTACCTAATCTGATTTCTACTCAATTATGTGTTTGGGTGTGTGTACCAATTCCAAAGATCAGGTTACCGATTTAGTTTGAAAATCAGAAGAGTTTGTGTACCTCAGTGAGATTTTTTTAAATTTTTCTTTTATATGTGGAAGGTGAGATGGGTGGAGATGACAAACAAACAATCAAAAACTAACCTTAGAGTTTATAACACCTAGGTTGATTTGAGTTTGTGTTATTACATGGTGGAATGAAAACTAGTGGGTGGGAGGTGGGGGTAAACTTACAGACCCTTCAACGGCACTTTACTCCAATCTACCACTTTTTCCTGTCTCGAGAGTACCTGCAATCACAATAAAAAAGGAGAAAAGTGAGGTAAAAGATAAGGCAGGAAAATGCGAAAAATCAAAGAGTGTCGCCTCCCTAGCAACGGTGCCAAAATGTTGGAACAGAAAATCTATGCAAACGAAGTTGAGTTTTGAAAACCCGTCATTATAGTTTGATTTGCAAAGAAATCCATCAACAAATAAAGTCTACCGAAGCTCGAAAAGAATTCCGGGTTGGACACAAAGAGGGACGTTTGATTAAAAATCATGTTTGTTTTATTTGTCACAAAGTGTATTAGCTGGTCGAATTGAATCTAAACTAGCTATCTACTTAAAGAATAAATAATAGAAGAAAGAGAGAGAATATTACAAATAAAGAGAAAATAGAGATAGAATAAACATGGATTTCAGTACCATGGAGCAATGTTCATTACAACTACCTGCTACAACTACTCACTACACTGAAAGCAGGAAATCTACACTAGAAAGCGGGAAATCTACACTAGAATGCGATAAAAGAAGGTGGAGAGAAGTTATCCTCCTCGATGGTTGCTTGGAGGATAAGCCGCAATGATGGAGCACTTGGACGAAGGTGGTGAGATGCAGGATGAAGGAGAAAGATGAAGGATGACGAAGAATGGGGTAGGATCCGCTTCCCGAATGGCGGTGAGAGGACAACCGCGGGATGGTCCACGAAGGAGGTGAAAAGGTGGAAAATTTGTATTTTTTACTCTAATGGAGCATCCTGGGTTTGGGACAAACTGTTAGAGCTTTGGAGGGGGTGAGAGAAGAGAGGAAGGGATGAAGAAAGTGTGGGGGTTGTAGGGCTATTTATAGGTGAAGTTTGAATGGACAAAAAGGTCATTTCATGCATAAAACATTAATTCAAGGCCTTTAGTGACGGATTTAAATGTCACTAATGCCCCTGAACGTGGGCCTAGGTGCTGCTCTCACGTGCCTTTAGATGTTGAGAAGAGATGCTATGGCTGATTTGGGCGGCTGTGATGGTGCCACGTGGCACCATCATGGCTGTCCATCTTGTGAGTTGTAGATGGTGACACGGATGTCGGATTGGATCAATTTTCACGTCGTTGGGCTATGATCGTCAATCCGAACCCATCCGTGCGGTCAGATTTGTCATCTAATGTACAAATTTACACCATCTTGGCCCCTTGACTTCTGATCTTTCTCGCACTGCATCTGATGCAACGGAAGTCTGATCGAGGCAATCTTGGAGTCATTGAACTCGGATCGTTGCCCTGATCAGATCCGTACAGTTGGATCTTTAATCCGAGGCCTCGATAAGATATTGCCCTATTTCCTAACCATAAAAAGAGAAAATTAGCCGAAAATTTATACAACCTAAACTAAATGCAAGATGATGCTTGTTATGCGATATTTATAATGTATGATGCAATTATATGTCTAAGAACATACATTAATAGGCATTTTGGGCTATTCATATGTATGCACATCAATCCACGAATCTCTTTAGTTGATCTTCTAATCCGTAATTGAAGATCTACACTGGCTGCCATTGTGGAATTTTATGGTGGGGACAACTTCTTAGAATTTATTGGAAACTTTCCCAAGACTCATGGAGGGGTTCACCATTTTCTTGTTGAAAGGTCATTATGGATCTTCTTAACACATTAGTATGACCGATCAAAAATTTTTTTTTAAGAAAAGCGCTTTTTAATTGGGGCTAGGTGGTGATAAGGCGCCCAGCCATTCTAAACTAGTGTGAAGCTTTATCTTTTAAGGAGAGAGGGAAAAGTTTCATGATTCATGCATCATCCTGCACATTGTAGGAACGGGTGGTTTGAGTGACGATAATTTATTCCATGAGATGACAGAAAGGGTCCTCTCTCGAAAGACCATGAAAATGTTTGATTAGGTTTAGAATAGCTAGTTTGATCTCAAAATCCCCTTATGGCATGACCACCCCAGCTCTTTACTCATAATTGGAAGAATCAAAAAAATCCTTAAGAGGAACAACAGGCTATTCATGGGGTGGTGGGTTTTGCCCTTGGTTGGCTAGGTTTGTCACAGTCTTAGCTAAATTTTCTTGGTTTTGTTGAAGTCAAATCAGATGGTTGACCAAAAGGGCAAAGGGGTTTGCATTTGAGTTTGGATTTGAGGAGCACCTAGCCCTGCAGGGTTTTCTGGTTGCTCCAAATGAGGAAGGTTAGGGATGGGGAAGTTAGCTTGTGGGTCTATTCACAAGTTAGATGCGGAAGTAGAATTTTTTTATCAGTTTCTCGAGCTTTCCATATGAATAGTAGAGGAAGAAGAAGAAAATAATGATTTTCTAGTGCGGGGGGCAAAATTAGATGGTTCCTCGAGATGTGGGTTCTGGGACCTTCACCTGTGCATGCACTTTTATTGGAAGAAATGGTGGGGAGAAGAGAGAGATGGGAGAAAGTGTGCAATTCAAATACAAGCCTAATCCTGTCTAAAGGTTGACTCCTTAAAACCTATGACTTGGGAACCCAATAAGTGATGATAACTCATCATCAGCCATATCTAGCTTTAATTAGTCATATTCCAATGATCAATGCTCCTACATAACCAACTAAGAGCCCTAATTCATTGCATATCCATTCAGAGAAATAAATAGGAAAATAGGGGTAAAACAATAGTTTTAATAGAATATCCTAAATGCAGAGCAATCATGGGGTTTCCTAAGGGTTAATTAAAGGTCAATTGGTCATAAATGTAAAATAAATGGGTTCATGTAGACAGAAATGAGTTTTCACGCGTTTTAAGAATTAAATGACATCTGAAATCCTAAAAATAGACCTGCTTAAATAACTGAGGTTTCAATCAGGATAAAATTCTTCCAAACCTTCTAAAAATAATAGAAAAATATTTGCTAAGGTTTGGTATCTTTGAATTGACCATTTGAACCCGATTTGACCTAAAACAGAGTCTCAGACAGATAATTGCCCTAATTTGGATTTTTACATAAATTACCTAGTCAAACTTAGTCAAAACCTAAATCCAACTTCACCATCAGATTCCTTTGGTTAAATTAGGTTTGTACCAAAATTTAAATCCAATTAGAGATCATATTGATGTAGTTTGCATTTTGATCTAGTCTAATTCTTTTTCTCTCACATTTATGCCCCTAGCTTTCAAAATAATTGCAAATGGGTCCCTATCTTTGTCATCATTCTTTGCACTCAGGTCCCTTTGCCATTATCATGGAGGAAGTCCTACTCTAGCGACCTTTGATTGGAGAGTTCTCCCTAATTGATTAACGAATCTCTCCAAAACTAGAAAGGGGCATTCCTAAAGAAATTTCCTTCCATTTGAGTCATGTAAGACACTCTGAATCCTACTCCAAAGCTCATGTGAACCATTTGAATGTTTGGGCCTCCTGAAACCATGAAGCTTCCAAAGCTTCCAAGCTTGGTTTCCAAGCTTGGAAGGACCTCCTATGGCCTATAAAAGCACTCCCAATGCATGTCTTACTTCCTTAGCTAGGTTTGGCCCAAAAAATCTTCCCTTTTCCTTATCTCCAGCCTCTTCCAACCTATGCTCCGATGGTCTACGACATTCTCCTTCATCAGCACCTCCAACCATAAAATTGGAGGCACAGCTGTTCTCCCCTCCTTCCTTTGACGGTGGCTGGCAAAGCCCCATCGTTTTCAAACCTTTCCTTGCCGCCATCTCCCTAATGGAGGATTCATCTTCCCCACATCCAGCAATCACATTGGCATGGGAATCTCCCTCATTTCGTCCATAATTTTAGGTCCCCTCAATCCCTCTTCCCCTCTACTTCCTTTTCACTCTTTAAACTCCAATTTCAACCACTGTTCATGCTCTCCCCCTTCGTCTTCTCTAACTCCAACGAGAGCTCCGATGAGCTCGCACCGGCACCTTACGCCACCAAACTACTCTACTCCACCTCCAAAACCTCCGCCATTACCCCACGACCAAATGCCCTAACCTTTCCAGGTCTATTACCTACTCCATCTCCTCACCGAACAACCCATCATCTATCCACCATTATCGACTTCTCATGCCCTCTACACACACATACACACCAAAATACTACCACCACCACATTCCATGAATCACAGCGATGCTCCAAAACCTTCTAATGTGGGTTCAAAGCCCGTATGTTGATCTTTCAGATGTCGCCAGACAGCCACCCACCGCCGCCATCTTCTCCGGTGTTGTTCAACTGATCCAGACAATCAAACCACCTGCTGCAGCATGAAATTGGCGCCGTTGTAATTCATAATACTTCCCAGGCCCTGCCTCAAGAAATGCATCTCCAGCAGCAGCAATAATTGAAGTAGCTGGAGATCTGCAACTTCGCATGATAGAGCGCAGTGGGATAGTCCCACATCGTTAACGGGTAACCTCGTGATGCAGCTTAAATTGATTTTTTGATATCGGTTGTTTGCCCAAGAACACAAGGGGGTCAGGTCCCCCGCTTCACGTGCTCCACGCCTCACGCCTCGCTCGTGCACACATGCACGTGGGTCTGGCCAAACCCGGTTAACCGGATCCATATACTCGATTATCCTGGATTGAAAGAGAAAAGAGGTGGATTTGTGAAAAGAAAAGGAGGGGGTAGGGGGGTTTTTGCTCTCTTATAGGTGGGCCTGTGCAACACTTAGTCGCTGAAGGCCTTGGCTTCCCTTGTGCATGAGATAGAAAGAAGAAGTGAAGAAGAAAAGGAGAAGGCTTGAGAGAAGGCTAAAGAAAGAAGAAGGAAAAGTGAAGAAGAAAAGGGAAAGGTAGAAGAAGAGGCTAAAGGCTAAACGAAGAAGAAATTCAGAAGAGAAACACTGTAGCAGGAGACATTTAAGTAAACTGATCCATATGCCAGACGTCTGATAATTGTGCAATTATTTGATTCATTGAGTAATTAGTATATATATGTGTTAGGCTAATAATTGGTGATCTAAATCACCATTATTTTGCTCTTAGCTATCTTTTTATCTTCATTAAACTCTTGATATACTCATGTTATGCATTGAAGACCTATTTTGAGTAGATTAATAATCATTGAGTACCATTATTGTGCTTATTTCTGCGCTCATTTATACTTTAATTGAAGATTAGCGTGTGAATTCCTATTTGCTCCCTGTGTTCGACCTCGGACTTCATTTCTGTATTTTCGAGCTATAAATTATATTTGTTGATAAGAGATTTCAACTATACTGCAACGCAACGATTTTGAAACATCGATTTTGTGCATCAACAATAAGAAAGAAATCAAGAAGTGAACCCAATTCCAGAAAGAGAGCCCAGCTAGACTGAAGAGGTGGCTTGGGCCCAAGCATTTCCTGGAAAAATTACCAGGGGCTTGTGTAAACCCGCACCCATCATTTGACTTCCCTCTAAGTCTGTCACCACATTGTCTAAAGGAAGTAGGAGCGCTTAGTGATCCTTAAATATTGGATATCAAGCCCGATTGAATGAAGTCCTTAAGTGATCAAATGA
The DNA here is from genome assembly GCA_037157565.1 of Thalassia testudinum. Lineage (NCBI taxonomy): Eukaryota > Viridiplantae > Streptophyta > Magnoliopsida > Alismatales > Hydrocharitaceae > Thalassia > Thalassia testudinum. The sequence continues at coordinate 62,598,924 of JAZHRO010000025.1, read as the reverse complement.
CTACTTGTTTTAAGTTAAGCTTGGGTGTATAAATGTGCATGGAAATGTGGAGGGCGCTAATTAGGGTAATGCCCTGTTATTTTAATTTTTTAGTGTGTGCAAGATTGGAAAAGCGATTTCAAAAAGTAATCAAGTTGTCACACAAATTTGATGTATTTCTATTTTCTAGGATTCGATTTAGCTTAGTGTGTTTTAGGGTTTTCTTTTTAAGTTTTCAAAGAGGTCTAAAATTCCACAAATAAAGGGAAATCAAGTTGTATTGGTGAAGATAATTTTCCTTTATATTGTGGGACTAAAAATTTGCAAAAGAAACCCTAATTCAATTGCTCCTAATACAGAAATTTACTACCAGTGAGTTTGTCTTTAGCTTTCTTCTTAAGTAGTGGTTCAAACAAATCAACCAATACCACTAATCTATGTAAAATCAAACAAGGATCTGAAAAATATTTTTTTGTGATTTTAGGAATTTGTTTGATATTTTTTTAGGATTTTTCTTTATGCTGATGTCAAAGTCTAGGAATGATATCTAAGAGTATTTTAGACTTTTTAGTACCACTACTAGCCACCAAATTTTTTTTTTGAATTTATGTGATGTGTATAATTTTACAAGGATTCCAGAAAGCTAAATTTCACAAAAATTGGATGAGTACAAAAATTCCTAAAATTCACATACAATAGCAAAATAGGGAGATTAGAAGAGATGACCCCTCCATAGTCCAAGAATTTTTAAAAATTGTATACAAATCTAATTCCTCTGAAATTTGGAACATATGTTTCTCACTTGATTTGGAATCATTGAGTAATATTTCTAAATTTTAGGAGGCTTGTGGTGTTGGAAAATGATTTTTGAGCTCTGGACGGAAGTCTGAACCCAAGAATTAGAACACAGACACTTGAAGTGGAGTGGTGTTAAATGAAGCAATTAAGCAAACAATGAATTTGAAAGGACACCACTCTACCTAAATTTAATTTTTAAGATTCTCAAAGCCATGTTTAATATTTTTTTTGGTAGTTTTTCAGAGAATTGTGTGACCAGTTCAAGATTACCAACCTGAATCTTTTGCAAGAAGAAAAGGTACTTCAAGTTCCAAAATCCCGCATTGTTCCTGCAACTCCTACACACATGAGAGAAAAAGAGAGATGGGGATGAGATCCAATTATTAGTTAAGAGAAATGATAAATGCAAAGTTGTGCCTCCCGGCAACAGCGCCAAAAAGTGATCTCGGAAATGCATGATTTGTAAATGCAGGTTTTTAAGTCATTGCAACACACAGTTTGGATTGCTTTTAAATTTATAAACTTCAAGTACTTGGGCAAGTATTCAGGTCGTCCCAAGAGAAGTAGGATTGCTTTTTAATCAAAATCTCTCACTTGATATAAGGAAAACAAAACTTCTTTTTCTTAGGTTTTCAAATATGTATTTTTTCTAGGGCTTTGAATAGGGCAAACAAATGTGAAGAGAAAGTCAAAAATCAAAACTACGGGAAAGATAAGGCAACAAGTGCCTTACTTCTCCAACTCACCCTAAGCACGGAAGGGATAGTTTAATGAAGAAGTAAGTTATAAACAATCACAAGCTTTTAAAAAGTAGATGAATGCTTCTTAATTCAAAGGGTTCTATAATAAGGTTAGAGAACTCACAAGTCAAAGGAATTTCCACTTGTAATCTCCAACCAAAATGAAATCAAGCACTAACTACTATGCAATTAAACAACAAAAAAATAGAAGAAAGCTTAAGAATAAAATGTTGATGATGCTGCCCAGAATGCCTGCTCCAATCTTGGTCGCCCCAGGATCAAAAGGGATTCTTCCTTCCTTCCTGGACGTCCTCCTTGTGGCAAACCCTAAGCAGGCATGCCTCTCCCTCCTAGAGTGGATGCTCTCCACTCTAAGAAATCCTCCCTAGGGTGTCATGGTCCTCCCATGAATTCTCTTCCTATGGATGTCCTCCTTGCCTGGTCTTCCTCCTTGGCTTGGTGGTGACACAAGGAAGAAGAAGAAAAAGTTGAAGCCACCAAGGACACAGGGTGTCTCCCTGATCTTCTTCCTTCTATCCTTCCTTCCTTGGCCGTGGGCTAAAAGGTAGAATATAGGTGGAAAATAATGCAACCAAGGATGGGGGAAATGTGATGGTTATAGGTCTTCTTATAGAGTGGAGGGGGGTAGGTTAGGATGAGATTAGATGGATGGTTATGGTGGGATCTTGGAGGGTGGTTATTGATCCTAAGGCTAGGGTTCTTTGGTGCCAAGTGGGGAGGTATGTAGGTGGTGGTTAAGCACCAAAAGTGGAGCCAACTATAGGAGGGTTAAGGGGGGTTGGTGGTTGGCATGGAGTATGGAGGGCTAGGATATGCTTGTGAGGTGGTGGTTGATAGATCTTAGGGTTGATAGGTGTTGGCGCCAAAGGAGAGGGTGTATGGAGTGGTGGTTGTAGGTTGGTTAAGTATGTTGGCACCTACCCTTTGTAGGTTAAGGGTTAAGGGTTGGAGTGGAGGGTAGATGGATGGATAGGATTAGATAGGGGAGGTGGTTAGGTGATCTAGTGGTTAGGGTTTCTTGGCACCAAGTTGAAGGGGTATGGGTAGGTTGTTTTGGCACCAAGTGATGGTGGATAAGGGGTGTTAAGTTGGCGCCAAGGTGATCTTCTAGAAGAGGGTGATGTGTAGGGTGTTGATGCACTTATGGAGGTAGGTGTAGGGTGGTGATTGGTCATCAAGTTGGCGCCAACTTGAAGTGGGTTATGGTGGTGGTTATGGGTGGTTTTGGAGGGAAAATTAGGTGGCCATTGGTGGTGGTGGTGGTGTGAAGAGTCATGAAGGTAGGTGGCGCTAACTAGGAGTGGACTAGTTAGCTTGTTTAGGGGGTGGACTTGGAGTAGACGTTAGGGTGAAGTTAGGTTAGGGTTTAGATGGATGGCCATGGAGGTGGAGCTAATTTTAAGCTTAGCTAAGCTAACTTAATTAATGCTTGAGTAGAAGAAGAGGTAGGAAGGATTAGGGTTTAGGGAGGAGAAACTGAGGGCATAGTCTTGAGTTACCCTAAAGCTTGTGGGAGCTATCATCTACTACAGAAGTCTTTGTAGGAGCTCAGCTACTCTACTTTAGCTAGCTAGCTCTTTGCTAGCTACTAAATTGAGTAGGTTGAGCTAGGTTGAGCTGGTATCAACTATTCTGGATCTAGGGAAGTTGGTTGTGGACTTCTTTGCTGACCTAGCTTACCTAGCTAAAAACTAGTAGCTAAGCTACGTTGATTGGAGCTCCTGTGAGCTAAGAGGAGATAGGTGGAGCTGGATTGAGGTGAGCTGGAGTTGGAATGAACTCATGTTTACTCAGTTAAGCTTGCTAGGGCTCCCAATGAACTACTTGGAGCTAAGATGAGCTAGACTCAACCAAGTTGAGCTGGATCTGAGCTGAGTTGAGGTAGGTTTAGCTAAGTTGAGCTACCTTGAGCCACCATTCAGCTAAGATGAGCTGAATGGAGTTGGAAGGAGCTAAACTTAACCAATGTAAGCTGGTATCCAGCTGAGATGAGCTGGATCCAGCTAGGGTTTAGCTGATCTGATCTTCTTCTTCACTTTCTTCCTTCTCGAGTGCTAGGGTTTTAATGGTTTGAACATCTATTTAACCTTAACACTTAAGTAAAGATGTCAAAAAATACAAAAAGAATGCAATGTATGCCTAACCTAATTTATCCCTAAATGCAACCCAGAAACCCATTTGAGGAGTCAAAATCCTAAGATCTAGGTTTGTTTAAGGGCATAAGAATGATGATAAACTGACATTTATCAATGGTGTTGGGTTGTTCTGCGAAGAAGATGATGAATAGTAAGTTACTAAAGAAAATAGAATCAAAGAGAAAATAAAGAAGAAGAAGGAGATAGATAAATGGTAAGCTTGGATGAGCTCGCCCACGGTAATGGCCAAGGGTAGTGCCGCACTTGATCGGAGAATGGAGGGCGGTGCTGGCCCACCAAGTTGACGTGGGTGCGCTACATGCTGTCACCACGTAGGTGGGTAGTAGCGTCAACGACATGCAGGAGGCAGGCAGTGTGGGGCGGGCATGGTGAAGTTGGAGTAAAATGGAGCCTCCTCTTGCACGGCAACAGTTCCTCTTCTTTTATAACTGTAGCAACATAATTCAAATGCCATGCTCCTTCAATGGTCTTGAATGGCCTTCAATGGCAGCCAACCCATCCTCCATGAATACAATAAAATATATGAAAATGAATTGATGTGTAATTTATGCATGAACCCTTAATAAAAACTAAGTCCTATTTCTAATACATGTATGCAACCTACTTCTAATGCATGCTATTTATATTTTGCATTTACTTTTAATGTATGAACTATGCATATTAGTCTATAATGCATGCATGCAAAAGTTGTAAAAAATATGAATGTAATGCCTACAAGCAAATATATATAAACTACATTATTTACATCTTAATGCATGCTATTTATATGTTAGTATTACTCCAATGTCTAGCCATTTAAGTAACCAAATAGCTCATAAATATAGGCTCATTAATGGATGCTCCTGATCTCACACCCTTGAGATCGCACTTCCGGTACAAATCGCACTTCACGCATGATTGGGAAGTGCCTAGGCTGTTGGATGCATGATAAGAGGCTGAGGATGCACGCGGATCGACACCTCAAATCGCGTCATGACCCTATGTACGATTACGCGTGTGATCATGCATTTATACGCATTGCATTCATCTAGTGCACGAGATCATGCTGCGCGTTCTAGCCACTGCCACTCGATGCTAATCCAATGACGGAATTTTGATTGCTACAGAGTGGTGGCCTCAGCGAGGCTCAAACCCACATCTTCGGTGTGATAGTTGCAGCCTTCACCGTTGATGTAAACATGTTTACACTACATAAGATGTCTATTTATGCATGTCCATAAGCATAGAATTGCATTGCATACAATAAATATTGCATAGCATGCATCATATTGCATTAGATCAGTTTGAATAAAATGGAGGTTAATTATCTCCTTTTATGTTCAGGGACAGGGAAAATTTTTATCGGGGCCTCCGATCGAAGATCCAACCGTACAGATTTGATTAGGGCGATGATTCGAGTTCGACGACTCCAAGATCGTCCTAATCAGACATCTGTAGAATCAGATAGAGATCGGGGAACCCTAGAAGATCAAGGGCCAAGATGGTGTGAATCCACACTTCAAACGACAAATCCGACCACACGGATGGATTTAAATCGATGATCGCAGCCTAATGGTGCGAAAATCGACTCAATACGACAATCGTGGCACCATCTACATCAACCAGAAGATGGACGGCCAAGATGGCACCACATGGTGCCATCTCGGCTGCCCAACCATCCGCACGCATCCACTGAAGGCCTCCGCATCAACGTTTCCCTGCCGTTGGATCAATATCCAATGGCTGGGATGCACCCACACTTAAGTTAAGCGCTCGCCCATCCACTCGTGTAATGCAGTGGGTGAGAGCGTTTAAGCGAAGTGTAGGCCAACATTCGAATCGTAGGAGGCAGGCGCAAACGAGCGGGCGAGCGGGCATAGCGACCGTCTGATGGCGATTGAGCAGTTGCGAGCACTCAATAATGCCCACGTGCTATCGCACTCCCACGCGTGATGCGCCATCAGACACGGGCATTGCGGCTTGAAGAGGTGCGGCGAGGGCACATCTCAGCCGTTTGATCTCACGATCGAATGGCCGAAAATTGTAGGACGTAGGCAACGAGGAAGTTGGGCGGGCGGCACACATCGCCCACGATTGGGCTTTAACATCGGTTTTATCCGTCACTAAAGACCCCTTATTAATGTTTTGCAATTGTAAAGACCAAATTGCCCTCACTCCTTACAACTATAAAAGGAGACCCCCTCCATACGCAATTGACATCCCTTCCTTCTCTCCTCTACCTCTCTAAAGCTCAAGAGAAGCTTGTCCCACACCCGGGATGCTCCTCGAGAGATAAAGTCAAATTTTTGCTCTCATTTCGGAAGTGAATCCCATGACGATGATGACGTGCTACCCCATTCTCATTCCTCCTGCCTCGACCTCCTTCTTCCTGCTCCATCCTCCTTTGTCCAGGTGGTGTCTTATCCAGCTTGTCCTCCAAGCAATCATCAAGGAGGATAACTTTTCTCTCCCAATCTTTTTTACAGCTTTCTAGAGTAGAATTTTCCTACTTTCTAGTGTAGTTGATTTCCCGCTTTCTAGTGTAATTCTTCTATATTTTTATTGTATAAACATTTTGAAATATTGAATGCATGTTTTCTCTCTCTCTCTCTCCCATTTATTCTGAGTGTTAATATTACTTCATTACAATTACGTCACTTCATTTTTCAACAAAAACTCTAAAAAAATATATAATTGCGAATATAGATCGACGTAGCCTCCTTGAGTTTGACTTGGGATTTCTATTCCGATATAAATTTTATTTGTTGAACACAAGTTCTTCGCTTTCAAACTACAATGATAGGTTTTTCAAAACCAAATACGTTAGTGTAGTAACTCGTAGCTTCAACATTTTGGTGCTGTTGCCGGAGAGGCAACAATTTCTGATCTTCTTTTCGCATTTCACTTACTTTATTGTCTTCTAACTTGCTTTCTCTTATGTCTATTGTTTTGCAGAGACTTCCATTAGGGAATCATCAAGCGGTAGATTGGAGTAAAGTGCAGTTGAAGACAACTGTAAGTGCTCCCCATTTTTCCCCTTCCATAGATTTCATTTGTCACATTAAATCCAAATTCCAATTAACCTAGGTGTTTGCATAAATCCTAGGAATAGTTTGGTTGTTTGGATTCTCACTCACATTCATTCTACCCTTATTTATAAAAAAAAAACAAAAAGATAATCTTTTGGGGTAATTTTCAACTGACACACAACGTACACCCACATTCAAGGCACTTAACCTAATTGATTTGTTTCTACTCAGCAAAGTTCTGATCTGTGGAATCGGTACATACAAAGCAACACATAAAAGATTAGAAATCATTTTAGGTTAACCATCTTTTTGTGCCTAACTTAGTGGTGCCTTTGTGGCCAGTTGTTTGAGTTGTTTGGGCCGCACCACTCTACTTAAAATCAACTCATCAAGTAGCTCCTCCTTAGGGTTTTCAATCTAGGTCTATTCCAAGCACTCCACTTTCTTTCTAATTTTAAAGGAAAGCAATCTTCACCCGTGTTTGACAATTTGGTTTGCCTCGAAACTTGATTGCAATCAACCTAATTTTAAACCCTAAAAGCTACTAAAGCAAGATTTGAACATTAAAATCCACACATCACAAATTATCTTGCTTGTAAACCCTGGTTGTGCATGCACTTACACAATTCTCAATCAATCATTAAGGGCACAACCCATTTTAAGGGCCCATCACATTCCATAAGCATCACAATCCCAGGCCTTAATAAAATTGAGTAGACATTGCCCTTAAGGTCTTATTCGCTCTTCAAGGCCTAGTATGAGATTGTCTTTGATTAACCTACTTGTATTGATTAATCTGATGTCTAGCTAGGGGAGTAGCATCAAACGACCGCGTATGGGGGGTACACTAGGAACCGGAGGCGAAAGCCGAAGGAAGAACCTTCTCCCTAGTCCCTCCTTCTAACTGGTTGGATTGAGTAGACACAAGTAGAGTAAATCATTTACAATTTTAAGGCAAGTTTTGGGAGTCAGTAGATCTTTAGGTTACTTGATTGTACAGTAAAAATACACCAACAATTGTGCCATCTTGTGCTGTTTCCTAGCATTACCAGTGCATAATAGGAAACCATAGGCGCATTTGTGAAAATACGTGCATGCATGCATTTATTTGAGAGGGGAGGAGAGTGAATAAAATGGCTTGTAATTGATAAATTCTTCAAGTGCTGCCTCGCAAAATTTCCATCTTCATTTTTATTTCTATTTGAATTTGACTTTCTTCTCCGCGGTTGCAAGGCATGGCAGCTTCTTCCTCGCGCCATGCTCTGCAACAGCTCTCCCTGCCAGCCGCATGCAAGCTTGCCCTGCAACCGCATGCACAGCCATGCACAGCCAGGGCATGGCTGTGCATGCCTTCTTCCTCTTTAAAAGGTCACGGCTTGCTTCGTTGCAAGGGGAGCCTGGTCCACACAAAAAAAAAACACCACAACAGCTTCTTCTCCAGGCCGTCTCCTTCGCTCTCCCCTCCATATGCAGCCTCTCCTCCTTCTGAGGAGCTACTCTGCGGGTAGGAGCACCTCACTGTGGTGCACAACCACCACCGTGAGTACACCACCGCCCAGCTCATCAAAGAGCTGGTGGGCGTGGTGGTTCTCTTCCCTCTTTCATCGTTCCAAGCCAACCCTGCCATTGCCACAGGAGCTTCAAGCTTTGAAGCTCAACCGGCCACCACTCGTCCGAAGTAGTAGCAACAAGGCACCGGCCACCGTGCGCCCTGTCGCGAAGCTCCACTGCACATGCCAGCAGGCTGCCCGCACCCCTCTTCGCACGCCCTGTCACGAAGTTCCTCCCGCAGCCCAGTCGAAGTAGACCTTCCGCGCACGCGCCAGCTCGGGCAGCGGCTCCCGCACTCACAGCACTGCCAACACCCGATCGCGTGAGCAAAGCACGCACTGTAGCCACTGTTCACGCGTTTCAGCGGAACACTGTGGTTACAGTGCAGTGATCGGTAAGTTTCTCACTTATCCGGTCACCCGGCACGCCGCTACCGGCCCCAGCCCGCGCCCGCGTCTCTCCCCACGCCTGCTCCAGCGCCTACGACCGCGTACGCCTGCTCCCTCCTACGTGCGTGCGCCTCTTCGCACGCCTACGCGCCTGCACATGCACGTGGCCATCAGACGAATCTTGGCTGCTTCAGACGGCTTAACACCACTCTTCTTCATCTTCAGCAGACGCGCTCTCTCTCTCTCTCATAGACACTCACCTCACACATACACACACACATTATCACTTGTACACCCCTACATACACACTTATATATATATATACCTATATATAATATATACATAAATATATATACATATATACATATGTATTAGTACCTATACAATTATATATAACTATATATAAATACATACATATATATATATTCATATATCTATACATATACTAGTACCTATATAACTAAGTATAAGTATATATACATATATATATATATACACATATATATATATACATATATTTATACATATATTTATATATACAAATATACATACATATATCCATATATATCTATAACTATATATATATATATACATATCAATCTACATATATCTATATACATATATATATATACATATATATATATACATCTATATAGTTATATATACATACATACATACATATATATATATATATACATATATCTCTCTATACATATATTTACATATCTATATATATATGTATACATATATATATATATATATATATATATATATATATATATATATATATATATATATATATATATATACGTACATACATATATATATATATATATACATACATGCATATATATATATATACACATATACACCTAGATAATTATAACCACATATATATATATATATATTTAAATACATACATATATATATATTTCCATATCACCTACCATAGGATGTATCGCGGGAATATCTACACCAGTTGCTGATATTCTTCGATACACGCGTACAGAAAGCATTTTTCTCACACATCTTTCACTCATCCATCCTACACTCCACGCAGCACTTCGTCCTGTTGGTTGCGTCTTTCTAGACGATGACCGACTCGACACCGTGCTACACGCTATCTCCACCCCCACCCCTATATACATATATAATATATACAGGTATATATACACTATATTTACTTTATTTCTGTTTCTCTTTCCTACCATTAAAAAAAGATAAAAAAATATACAAAAGAGAAAAGATAATCCTTGACTTGCAGGTACTCAGTCTTGTGAATAGCAAGACCAATTTTGAAACCCTAAATTAGCTCAAAGCCAAGAACCTGATTTTGAGGGTGTACCTCAAGGAAAAAAATTATCAAAAAAAATCTTAAATAGAAAAAACACCAAAAACATAATAAACGAACGGAAGAGATTCGTTGTAGGAAAGGTGTAGAAACTTGTTCACTTCTAATCCCACTTCCCTGAGTTCGACCCTAGGCCTAAAAGTGACCAAGATAAAATCAAGTACGCCAGGTAAAAAATTTTGTAAAGAGATGGTTAGGCTCGATTTAGGATAACCACTATACTCATTACAACGATAAAATCACCATATTAACATAGCCTATCCGGGCCCGACCATACATCTTTTCATGGCGTCGTTGCCGGGGAAGTGCGCATTCAAGTAAGTTTCTACTCCATTCCTTTAATTTTTCTCTTCTCACACCCTTCTCTTCGCGGGTGTTTTTGTTTGTTGCTCTGCAGGTGAACCTGTTGCAAGGAGAAGACAGGCAGATGAAGTCAGAAACGTGGGCAGATCCAAGGTGGGAACGAGAGCGTGAAGTCGCCGGCACCGCACTGGAGCTTCGCACACGTTGCTGAACAAGTAGGTCTTTCTTTCTTAGCAACTTAGGTTAACTTGTCACCTTAATAAAAAAAATAAAAAAAACTAAAAAGACTTCTTGGGATCTCTTGGGGCAAGTAGATTAAAAATCACTTATCTGATAGTTTGCCTTCACTCCCACCGCCCCGGGATTTCCCACCAAACTTCGCATAGCAAAGATCCTAGAATCTTGATTCTTGAATCATTCGCCGTGTGAAGTATTCTTTGAGGCAAAAATAAATAGATTGATTATCATCCCTCTTTGCCTCATTTATCTGCAATTCGGGATCACATTTTTGGTCGGGAGACTTGGAATTGAGTTGATTCCAACCCCACCATGACCTTTCACGTGCCTAAGATTCGATCCCGAATACTTCAACCCCAACAATTTGATTTTCTTTATCTTATGGTTGAGCCTTGTGTGTGGAAATCATTCTGGTGATTGGGAGCACTTGAATTAAAGTGCTTCGGCTCCCTTTCACACTAATCTAAAATTGATTCGTGCATCCACACATAGAAATCTCCATCTAGGGAAGCCCATTGCATTTTAGCATTCATTAACCAACCGACATTGAAGAAGGGTTTGTTGGGCTTAGAAGAAAACTTGTATTCTCTCAAAACCTGAAGATTGGTTGAATTGGTAATTCAGAGAAATCCTAAAATCCATACTACTTAAGGCTGAATTCTAAAAACCATTCACTAATTAAAACTTCAATTCGGGGAGATTTTCCCGTTGCATGCTTGGATTACACACTTTGTAAAATCAGTCACTAGGGCATTACCCATAAATAACGCCCTTCACATTCCAGAAGCACTTGATCCTAAGCCTCTAACTAAAACTGGTAGCAACTTGACCCTTATTAAGGATTGGAGGTCTAACTACCTGCGTGTAGCACCTACGTGCTGGTGAGGGTTCCCACGTGCTATCGGGTGTCTAAGACTGGGGCAAACGGCCTTTCAATCTGGCCCGGTGGTTCCATGGTGCTTGCATTTGGTTCCGTAGGTCGTGATAGTAGGTAACTTATATCTTTAGGTCTAAGGGCACACTATAGAGGTTAGGAATTTGATTGTATTGATTTGTCATCAAGTGTACCTTTGCGGCGTCATTTCTCTCATCTCTTTTCCCTTCGTATCCCCCCAATTCTTCATGCGGTAGTTCATGTTTGGGAGGAGGTCACAAAACCCTAAACTGTGTGAATTATCTGATAAATTTAGAAAAGAAGTCGAATCGTCCTCCTCCTCCACAAACATGGCTACACGCCCACCCCCAAATCCCAAGGGAGGAAACTGCCCTCAAAACCCACCCGGTGGTGGAGCCTTGGATCCCATAACCCACCTCCAAGTCCAAATGGAAATGTATAATGAACAAATTGAGGCCATTAGGGAAACATTGGAGGAAATGCAGAACCCTCCCGAATGGGAGGAGCCTAGGTCTCTTAGCTCCTATTAGAATCCCACTGCTATAGAGATCATAGGACAAATTTGGATCCCCATGGGCGGGGACGACTTTGAATTAAAACCTAACATAATTGGCTTGATAAATTTTCACTCTCATGGTCTTACAAGTGAAGATCCTTTTCTCCACTTGGAAGACCTAACCCGATTGGCTGAAACTATTAAACCAAGAAATATCGGGTTACCTATAGCCCTCATGAAAATGTTCTCGTTTTCATTTCGGTATAAGCGTCGCAGTGGTTACGCACCCTTGGGAGAACCATCCACTCTTGGGAAGAGATGCGAACAGTGTTTCTCAAGAAGTTCTTCCCAATCGGATGAACCAATGCGCTTCGCCGTGCTATCACTTCATTTACGCAACAAAACGGCGAACAGTTTCATGAGGCATGGGAGAGGTATAATGACCTCCTCAGGAAGTGTCCGCACCACGGTCTGCCTAAGTGGCATATAGCCCAGATTTTCTACTATGGGCTAAATGAGACTTTGAAGCAGATAGCAGATGCTTCCTACGGAGGGAATTTCATGAATAAAGATGAGAATGGAGCATTCGAATTATTTGAAAATATGAGTGAAAACTCAATGAACAATGCCTCCATTATCACCTTTAATCGTACCAGCTTGCCTCGTAATGTCCACGAAGTTGACACGGGACCCTCCCATTAATCCACAGATCTCAGCCTTATCGCACAAAAATTGGATGAAGTCTTCGTTGTGCACGAGAAGCTGGACGAGCTTCTGGCCAACCCCTCCCGTTCTATGGCAAACACCCCCACCTCACCACTTCGTCACAATCCCAATTCTTCCAACACCAGGCTTATCTCGAGAAACCTTGTAAGACCTTCCTTAACGAGTGTCGCGCCAAGCAATTCGGTAAGTCATGTGGATCTGGCTTCTGCGAGACAGTATTTCAACACGGAGGACCAAGCCTCTGTGTGCTCGGATGCATATTTACATGCGGATGCGTCTTCTGGCATAGAAGACGCTTACGCCCTGGGAAACAACCCGTTCTCTGCCACTTATAACCTAGGGTGGCGAAATCATCCGAACTTCGCATGGTCCAACAACCTGTAGTGCCAAAACCCCACGGATGGACCAATGAGACCGTCCGCACCCATCATCCCAATGGCCCAGTCTAATCCTATGGCGAATCCGCCATCGGGTCCTTGCGTATCACAAAAAGAACACACATCAAGTCCTCTTGATAAATTGATGCAAATGATGACAGAAATGTCGAAGCGCCATGAAGAGAACATGACCTCTCTTCAGCACCAATTGGCGTAGCAGAATGCTGAGATCAGTCAACTACACATGGCGACTCGATCTCAGGGCACTCTCCCAGCCCAACCTGTTCCCAACCCACGAAATTTCATACCCCGTGGTCCTCAACCATAGGTACAACCTTCTCAGGGCAGGTTCACCAGATTCTGTAGGCTTCGAGCATTCCACCAGGATTTCATGCTAATCCCGCTACAGCACCTCACTCTTATGTCCCTATTGCGAACCCTCCTCCTCCTTATGATCCCACTGGACCTGCATCGTCCAATGCAATCACTACGAGGAGTGGTAAGCAAACCGTCAATCTGCCTCGACCTGATCCTGGCCCATCTTCTTCATCGCCCTCTCATTCGGGGTGCGCACCGCATTTGCGAGAGGACGATACACCCAAATTGGTGCCAGAATCAGTCTATTCCCTGAGGCTCTACTGAGGGAGCCAAAAGGCAAGAAGAAGGATACGCAAGCCTTTGATAACCTGTGTAATTTGTTCAGGGATGTTGAAATCAAGGTACCCCTGCTAAAGGCTATCGACCACATACCTACTGTCGCCTGATTCTTCAAAGACTACACAACACCCAGGCGACAGTCAAAGAAAACTAAGATCCGGGTGCGCCGCTTATTCCCTGTAGCATCCAAGGCTGCAATTTTAACCGTGCCCTGCTTGATCTAGGATCTTCCATCAATCTTATACCAACCATCATGCTCAAAAAATTTTCCTTGGGAAATCTGAAACCCACCCCTGTCACGTTACAGTTGGCAGATTGTTTTGTCAAAATTCCAAAGGGTGTGGTGGAAGACGTGGTGGTTAGGGTCAACAGTCTCTGTTTTCCTGTTGAGTTTCTTGTTTTAGATATGGAAGTTCATAGCTCACTCTCTGATTGTCCGATCATCCTTGGTCGACCTTTCTTGGCCACAGCCCGCGCCCATATCGACTACGAGTCGAGCTGTATTGAGATTGCTATTGGATCTGAAAAGCTCAAGCTTAACATCTTCAAGGCAGCCAAGAACTTTGATTGCGATTGTATCAAGGATGACACGTCTGATGAGGACATGGCCGTCAGAGCTTGTATCGGATTAATTGGGACTTATTCAGACTACTGTGGATTACCTGTAAACACTGACGACTGCCTGACCAACACATACTGTGACGTTCCCCCATCCTTCCCTTGTCCCATACCTTCTCCTGACCAGACTTCTGACGAGGTTTTCTCCGCTTCCCATACCTCATGGTCTGAGTCATATCCGAGCTACTCACCGTCCGACCACACTCTTGAAGATCGAATTGCCCTTTCTTTCCCGCCAAATCATGCGGATTTACAACTCCACACTGGGACCTTGAGTCCACATACTTCTCACTGGGGTTGTTCCTTTTTGGATCCATCTATCCAAGAAGCCCCTCTTCTTGGCCAATCTGAGGGCCAATTTCTTCCTCCTGACTTGTTTTTTGATCTGCCTGGGACACTCTCGTCCTAAGAAATGCCAGATCTTTCACCATCCACTCCCGACCTGAAGGAGCTGCCTAGTACACTTAAGTATGTTTTCTTGGGACCAAATGAAACGCTCCCCATAATCATCAGTTCAAAATTGACCAGGGAGAAAGAGTGTAAACTAACGAAGGTCCTTATGGAATACAAGGTAGCCATTGGATGGTCTTTATCAGACTTATCTGGCATTAGCCCCTCCTACTGCACTCACCGTATATATATGGAGGAGGCTCGACCGTCCTGCGAGATGCAGCGACGTCTCAACCCTAACATGCGGGAGGTCATTAAAAAGGAAATTATTAGGTGGCTGGATGCGGGTATAATCTACCCGATCAGCAATAGCCCCTGGGTGAATCCAATACACGTCGTGCCCAAAAAGGCAGGATTCACCATTCGTGTCAATGACAGGGGCGAATCCATCCCTACACGCACTCCTACATCTTGGAGAGTGTGTGTAGATTATAGGAAACTCAATGCTACATCTAAGAAAAATCACTTTCCACTACCTTTTGTTGACCAAATCCTGGAGCGGTTAGCAGGAAATAAATTTTTCTATTTCTTGGATGGATTCTCAGGATATAACTAGGTGGGAATTGACCCCCGGGACTAAGAGAAAACCACCTTTACTTGCCCCTTCAGCACCTTTGCATTTAGAAGGATGCCGTTTGGACTTTGTAATGCGCCAGCAACTTTCCAGAGATGTATGCTAGCGATATTCCATGACATGGGTGACTTTCTCGAGGTCTTTATGGATGACTTTTCGGTCTTTGGACCATCTTTCGATGAATGTCTTGCCAACCTGACTCGTATCCTTAGGAGATGTATTGATGTAAACCTCATGCTTTCCTGGAAAAAAAGTCATTTTATGGTACACAAGGGAATTGTTCTCGGACATATCATCTCCGATAGGGGTATCGAGGTTGACAGAGCTAAGCTTGATGTAATTGCTGATTTACCTGTGCCAGGCTCTGTCAAACAAATTCGCTCCTTCTTGGGACACGTTAGTTTCTATAGGAGATTTATCAAAGATTTCTCCAAGATTTCTCGACCTTTAACTCATCTTCTATCAACTGACGTACCCTTCGATATGGGCCCTGATTTCATACGAGCATTCACGCAGCTGCATAATGTTGTCACCAAGGCCCCTGTTCTCCAGCCACCTGATTGGTCCCTCAACTTTGAACTCATGTGTGACGCTTCCGACCTTGCATTTGGAGCCATCCTGGGACAAAGACGTGATAGACACCCATTTGTGGTGTACTACACCAGTAAGACGTTGGACAAGGCCTAGCATAATTATACTACCACTGAGAAAGAACTACTGGCAGTTGTCTTTGGGCTGGAGAAATTCCGCTCTTACCTTCTGGGCTCACATGTTATTGTTTTCACTGATCATGCGGCCATTTTCCATCTCATGCAGGATAGCGAAATACGCGTGATTTGTAAAAGCGGGTTTTTAACGTCGTTGCAACACGCGAATCCGCTTTCGCTTTTAAATTTATATCCTAGATAGGGGAGTATCTAGGGTCGTCCAAGGAGGCAAAAATTGCAATTCAACTCTCTTGCTAAAGACACATCTCAACTTTCTTTTTGGTATTTTAAATATATATAATTTTTTTTTGTGTTTTGAAAAGATAAGGGCAAAATGCGAATTGTAACGAAAAGTACTAACACCTACAATTACTTAACTAAAACTTAAAAGATAGAAATATCTTCTTCCTAAGCTCACTCTAGGCAAGTGGGGGCCTAGAGTAATTAGGAAGAAGAGGTTAAACAAGTGCTAGAACCAAAAGTAACAATTGCAATAAAATGCTAAAAGAAGGTAATTTAATTAACTAGAATTAGTGTTCTTTTCAAGGACAAGTAGAGGAATGCTTCTACTAGAACTAAACAAATTTAAAAGCAATAAAAGAAACACTAATCCTCTTGCAAAATTTGGTGAAGAAGGGAGTCTTCTTGCTCCAAGCCTAGCTGCTCCTTGGCTTGAAAAGAGGGCCTCCTTCTCCTTCCTTGAGAGCTCCTCCAAGGTGGAAGCTACCACCTTCAATGCTCTCTCCAAGGGGTGGGCGAGCACCACCCTCAAAAGCTCCTCCAAGGTGGCATGGACCACCTTCAAGATCTCCTCCAAGATCTTCCTTGCCTGGCTTCTCCTTTGGCTGGCGTGACCCAAGAGAGAAGGGAAGAGGGGAAGGCACCAAAGGGACAGAGTATCCCTTTAATCTTCTTCTTCCTCTTCTCTCTTGGGTGTGGGCTTATAGGTAGAATATGAGAGTGAATTTGCTAGCCAAGGATGTCTTGAATGGTGGTGGGTAGTGGTCTTTTTATAGGGTAGGATGGGGGGTTAAGGTGCCCCTTGAAATGGGGGGCTAGGATGGAAGGATGGAGGTGGTTGGTGATCCTATGGCCAAGGGTGTGTGGCGCCAACCCAAGGGGTGCTAAAGGGGGTGGTTATGGTGGTGTTGGTGGCTTTTGGTGGTGGAGAGACACCACCATTTTGGCTCCAACATAGGGTCTTCTAGAAGGGGGGTTAGGTGGATGGTGGAGATGGATTCAAGGGGAATTGTGTGGTGGAGATGAAGGGGAATTTTGGAGGGAAAAGTGGCACCATCAAGGGGGTGGTTAGGGTGGTTTTGGCACCACTTTTAGGTGTCTTTTGGAGGTGGTGGGTAGGCTAGGTTGGTGCCAAGTAGGTTAGCTTATGTGGAGCTTAGGTGGAGCTAGTTGGGTGGAGTTGTTAGGTGGGTTTTTGGGGTGGTACAAGCCAAGGAAGTTGGAGCATAGCTAAGCTAAGCTAGCTTAGATAATGGAGGAGTAGAGGAGAAGGTGTTGGAGCTAGGGTTTGGAGGAAGGAGCTGAGGAGGAGAAGTCTGGAGCTGAAATTGGAGCTGGCTGCTGCTGAAGAGGCTGGCATGGAGTTACTCTAGCTGGCTTAGCTTGCTAGTTCTTTGCTAGCTGCTAAGCCTAGCTAAAGTAAGCTAGCTTCTACCATAATGAGCTGAGTTGATCTAGGTCTGGTGCTCCCGGGGAGAATCAAGCTGGTTGAGGCAGCTAAGGTAGCTTAGCTCAACTGTGTTGAGCTAAGCTAAGTCCCCGGGAGTTGGACTTGAGCTTCCTGAGCTGGGATGAGTTCTTCTTCAGTTGGGTGGAGTTGAGTGGAGCTAGATGTAGCTGGATCTGAGCTGGGGTGAACTCCTGTCAACTCAGCTGAGCTAGCTAGAGCTCCCTATGGACTAGTGGGAGGTGAGATGAGCTAGACTCAGCTAAGTTGAGCTGGATCTGAGTTGACTTGAGCTAGGGTGAGCTAAGATGAACTCTCTTGAGCTGCCATTCAGCTGAGATTAGCTGAATGGAGCTAGGATGAGTTAACCCTAGTTCAAGTGAGCTAGGTTCCAGCTGTGGTGAGCTGGATCAAGCTGAATTCCAGCTAGTCTGGGGTTCTCCTTCACCATTTGCCTTCTTGAGTGCTAGGGTTTTAGGGATCAGTATATCTATACATCCCTAACACTCACAAAAACATATTAAAAAGATAATAAAAAAATGCAATGCATGCCTAACCTATTTTATGCCTAAATGCAGCCAAAAACCCATTTGCGGAGTAAAATCCTAAGAGCTAGGTTTGTTTTAATGCATAAGAATGATGATAAACTGGCGTTTATCAATGCACAAGAAGGATGCCAAGCCTAGACTGATTCATTGGATCCTTCTACTCCAAGAATTTGACATTGAGATCCGCGATAAGGCCGGAGCCCAGAATGTTGTGGCTGATCATCTTTCCAGACTGGACCCTGACCATATTGTACTTACTCTACCGATCAATGAGATTTTTCTTGATGAGCACCTATTGTCAATTAATGTGGCAAGTGGACCTTGGTATGCCGACATTGCTAATTACCTTGCTTCTGGATCCCTTCCACGTGGCTAGCCTAAAAACCAGTGTGAGCGCCTCATGGCAGAAGCAAAGAATTATTTCTGGGATAATCCACTTCTTTTTCGAATAGGTGCTGATCAAATTATCTGTCGCTGTATTCCTAACAGCGAGTTCCCCAGTGTGCTATCCTTCTGCCACGGTCAGGCCTGCAGAGGCCATTTCTCTGGGAGGAAAACTACAGCCAAGGTGTTGCAATGCGGTTTCTTTTGGCCGTCCCTTCACCAGGATGCACACAATTATGCCAAACATTGCACTAGGTGCCAGTCGTTAGGGTCAATGTCACATCGTGACATGATGCCCTTACAACCCATCCTAGCTGCGGAAATCTTCGACATTTGGGGAATTGATTTCATGGGTCCCTTACCTCCTTCCAACGGCTTCGAATTCATTCTCATGGCGTTGATTATGTTTCGAAATGGATCGAGGCTATTCCCACGCACCATGCCGACCATGTTATATCCACTCGATTTGTGAAAGACCACATTTTTGCATGCTTTGGGATCCCTCTAGCCATTATCTCGGATGGAGGAAGCCACTTTACCCATGCTTCTTTTCGAGCACTTCTGAGGAAATACGGAGTTCACCATCGTATCGTATCTCCGTATCATCCTCAGACGAACGGCTAGTCAGAGGTGTCGAACTGGAAAATCAAGCAAATTCTCCAGAAAATGGTTCGGCCTGACCGTAAGGATTGGTCCGACAAGCTAATTGATGCACTTTGGGCGTATCGGACCGCCTTCAAGACTCCCCTTGGTATGTCTCCTTAGAGAATCATTTACGGGAAGCCTTGTCATTTGCCTGTGGAGTTGGAGCACCGTGCTTATTGGGCAGTTCGCCAATGTAACCTCGACCCAGACCTGTGTGGTCGAGAAAGGAAACTCCAACTCCAGGAGCTGGAAGAGCTCTGTTGTGAAGCCTATGATTCCGCCTTAACTTTCAAGCAAAGCACTAAGGCTTTTCACGACAGCCATATTCGGTGGAAAGAATTTGAGCCATCTCAGCAAGTTTGGCTCTACAATGCCCGGCTCAAATTCTTTCCTGGGAAACTGAAGTCTAAATGGACTGGTCCTTTCCTAGTCTCGAGACCATTTCCCAACGGGGCCGTTGAGATTGAAGATCCCAAATCTAGGCATAAATTTACGGTCAATGGGCAGCGTTTGAAACCCTATCTTACTCAAGAACCTGCCCCCGTTGGAGAATCTGTTGCCCTGCTGGAGGGTAACTAATTTTGTGCCTCATCCTGAGTCCAGCTGGGGATGTTAAATTCAGCGCTCGTTAGGAGGCACCCTAACAACACTCACCATCCACCATCACTTTTCACTTCACTGACACACTCACTTCACTTTTCGCTTCACCACCCACCATCCACCCACCCTACCACCCTACTGTATACCCTGCACCTCCGCTCTTGCTACCCGATCTTTCGTCTTTCCTCTACCTTACCCTGCATGCATATGAGGACATAGCATCGTTTGGCATGGGGGGGTGGACAGGCATCCATAGGATCTAGGCATTTTATGGTATCATGCAGTTTCCACTTATCTATAAATATGTTAAGAAAAGAAAAATGGTGTTTAGTAATGATCTGAAGGTGGAAACAAAAATACAATAAGTGTTTATGGATATTCAACCACTGTTTTGAAGACTTTCCAGGCCACAGAAGCTTGATTCGCTCAGGCTCGGCTTAATTCACTTGAGCATTGACAAAATAGATCAGAATCTCTCCTAACTAAGGACGTATTCTTGTACCTGAGACACCAGTACAGGATCCATTGGTTTGCTTCTACTTGAGAGCCTAAGTAATCTTGGTTCACACTACACATATCAAGAAAGACTAGGTGAACATAAGATCCAACCCAGTGTTCATTAGGGAAGGTGAAGTCCTTACCTGTGCGCACAGGTAGACTTTTTATCCTAGGCTTTAGTCTTGTGTTTAGGAGAGACTCTTTCCACCAAAAAGGAACTCTCCTACCAAAAAGAAAAGTGTGCTCCTCCAAATAATGTTGTAAGGGATATACTGACACGTGCTTCAGGAAAAAAAGAAAAGATGCAAATAAGTCAGTATATCTCACAAATGTCTGTAAAATCTTCCTACAAAAAAGTTCTTCAAGGCAAATACCCTATTTTCTTTGAGCCACAAATATCAGAAAATGGGAGTTGAGTTTTCCGTCATCTTTTTAAGGGTCAATCCAAAGACACGAGCTGAAATTGGGACCAACCTGTACTTAAAAATTCGTGAAACCCTGGGCTTGAGTCTTAATGTTCATCTGGTCAGTCTTGATCCTTCACTATGCACAAGCCATAATCTCTTGAGCTCTCGAGTACGGCAAAAACCTCCGAGTCCTGGAAATCATACTTAAGGTTTAAATATCAAGAGTCTAGGTTAGTTGAGAGATGGTCTATGTCATGTGAGACTTAAAGTACTGGTAGTCTTCTCTGCAATTGGTTCTCACAATATCCAACAATAAACACACCTATGTCGCCTCAAGAGAAAATCTTCAGCTTAAGATCATTTCTAAATACAGCACAAAAATGTCTTGCTAGGGACTAGCAAAAGATAGGCATGGGGGTATGATTGCACAGCAAAAATACACCAACAATTGTGCCATCTTGTGCTATTTCCTAGCATTACCAGTGCATAATAGGCAACCATAGTCGCATTTGTGAAAATACGTGCATGCATGCATTTATTTGAGAGGAGAGGAGAGTGAATAAAATGGCCTTGTAATTGACAAATTCTTCAAGTGCTGCCTAACAAAATTTCCATCTTCATTTTTATTTCTATTTGATTTTGACTTTCTTCTCCACGGTTGCAAGGCATGGCAACTTCTTCCTCGCGCCATGCTCTGCAACAGCTCTCCCTGCCAGCCGCATGTAAGCTTGCCCCGCAGCTGCATGCACAGCCATGCACAGCTAGGGCATGGCTATGCATGCCTTCTTCCACTTTAAAAGGGCACGACTTGCTTCTTTGCAAGGGGAACCTAGTACACACAAAAGAAAAACACCACAACAGCTTCTTCTCCAGGCCGTCTCCTCCCCTATCCCCTCCATACGCAGCCTCTCCTCCTTCTGAGGAGCTACTCTACGGGTAGGACCACCTCACTGTGGTGCACAACCACCACCGTGAGTCCACCACCGCCCAGCTCATCAAAGAGCCGGTGGGCGTGGTGGTTCTCTTCCCTGTTTCATCATTCCAAGCCAACCTCGCCATTGCCACAGGAGCTTCAAGCTTTGAAGCTCAATCGGCCACCGCTCGTCCGTAGCAACAGCAGTAAGGCGCCGGCCACCGCGCACCCTGTCGCGAAGCTCCACTGCGTACACCAGCAGGTCGCTCGGGCCCCTCTCCACGTGCCCTGTCGCGAAGTTCTACCCACAGCCCAGCCAACGTAGACCTTCCGCACGTGCGCCAGCTCGCGCAGCGGCTCCCGCACTCACAACACTGTCAACACCTGGTCGCACGAGCCGGGCGGGCACTGTAGCCACTGTTCACGTGTTTCAGTGGAACACTGTGGCTGCAGTGCGGTGACCGGTAAGTTTCTCACTTATCTGGTCACCCGACACATCGCTACCGGACCCAGCCTGCGCCCGCGTCTCTCCCCGCGCCCACTCCAATGCCTGCGCCCACGTACGCCCACACCCGCATCCGTCTGCACTCACCCACGTCTTCGCCCACTTCTTCGTGCCCGCACATGCCTCTCCGTGTAGTGCTATGCGCTACGGTCTTTCCCCCACGCCCGCTCCCTCCTGCATGCGCGTGCCTCTTCGTAGGTGCCTACTGCGTGTGGCCATCAGACGATGCTTGGCTGCTTCAGACGGCTTAACACCGTGCTTCTTCATCTTCAGCAGACGCGCTTTCTCTCTCTCTCTCTCTCACAAACACTCACCTTACACATACACACACACACACTCTCTCTCGTACACACACATTATCACTTGTACAACCCTGTATATAGACTTATATATATATATACCTATATATAATATATATATAAATATATATACATATATATATATATATTAGTACCTATACAATTATATATAAGTATATATACATACATACATACATATATATATAGATATTTATATACATATATATATATATATATATATATACATATCTATCTACATATATCTATCTATACACATATTTTCATATCTATATATATATACATATATATATATATCTACATATATATATACATATACACCTAGATAATTATAACCATATATATATATACATATAGATATATATTTACATACATACATATATATTTTCATATCACCTACCATACGTTGTATCGCAGGAATATCCGCACCAGTTGCTGATATTCCCCGATACACGCGTACAGAAAGCGTTTTTCGCACACATCTTTCACCCATCCATCCTACACTCCACACGGCACTTCGTCCTGTTGGTTGCGTCTTTCTAGACGATGACCGACTCGACACCGTGCGACATGCCATCTCCACCTCCACCCCCACCCCTATATACATATATAATATATACAGGTATATATACACTATATTTACTTTATTTCTATTTCTCTTTCCTGCCATTAAAGAAAGATAAAAAAAATATACAAAGGAGAAAAGATAATCCTTGACTTGCAGGTACTCAATCTTGCGAATAGTAAGACCAGTTTTCGAACCCTAAATTGGCTCAAAATCAAGAACCTAATTTTGATGGTGTACCTCAAGGACAAAAATTATTAGAAAAAATCTTAAATAGAAAAAACACCAAAAACATAATAAACGAACTGAAGAGATTCGTTGTAGGAAAGGCGTAGAAACTTATTCACTTCTAATCCCACTTCCCTGAGTTCGACTCTGGGCCTAAAAGTGACCAAGATAAAATCAAGTAGGCAAGGTAAAAAATTTTGTAAAGAGATGGTTAGTCTAGATTTAGGTTAACCACTATACTCATTACAACGATAAAATCACCATATTAACACAGCCTATCCGGGCCCGACCATACATCCTTTTCATTACCCCACTTAAGGATAGCCTTGTTTTATTGTGCTGTAGGGTCTCTATCCCCAGTCCTTCTGACCTTCTCCTAGTTTAAGCTGGGAAGACGGTCATTGAATCCCCGATTGGAAGGAGCACTAGAGTATTCTAGGAGGTGCAAATTGGATTTTGGTCAAATTGATCCCATGGCCGACCAATAGCCTCCTCTGCCTGGAGATCCATAGGAAGAATTTCGAAGCCAGTTGGAACAAATGTAGAGAATGTAGAAATGGTTCTAGAGAATGCAGGGCGCTTAGCCCTTAAAGGATTTTTATGATCCTTCAAATTATGGGGAACGTCCTGGCGTCCAGATTCCAGCCGGCGACGTAGAAATCAAGCCCCAGGTGTTAAGCCTGATCAAACATTATCATGGGCTTGGCTCTGAAGATCCATTTCAGCACTTGGAGGACTTGACCACTTTGGTCCAGACCACCAAGGCACGAAATGTAAACGAGGAGCAAATGATCATGAGACTCTTCCCCCACTCTCTTAGGGATAAGGCCGCGCATTGGTACAGGACAATAGGAGGACAAATTGCAACTTGGAATGAGTTGAAATCGGCCTTTCTGAAGAAATTCTTCCCAGTTGGACATACCAATGCCTTGAGACAGGCAATCACTACCTTTACCCAACAGCCGGGGGAGCAATTTCATGTGTCCTGGGAGCGATTCTAGGACCTATTACAGAGATGTCCACACCACGAGGTGTCGAAATGGCAACTCGTGCAGATCTTCTATCATGGGTTGACATGGCAACTCAAAAATCATGTTGATGCTTCTTGCGGAGGCAATTTCCTCAATAAAGACGCAGATAGTGCCCATGATTTATTTGAGGAAATGAGTGATAATTCAATCAATCATACCTCCATGGATACATTTAACCATTCCCAGCAACCCAGATCAAATGTCAATGAATTCCATGACTCTCATTCATTTGATATGGAATTGATTTGTAACAAACTTGACAAGGTGGACTTGGTTGCTAAAAGAATGGAAGAGTGGATGGCTGGAAATTCTATGAACAACTCTCGATCCACTTAATTAGAAATTTGAGATTCCATTCTTCATGAGCACCTTCTGAACGGGAGTTCGTGAATCAACTCGATGCAGCTCAACTTGTGAGTCAGCATTTTTCGGAACCCCACAGGTTCCAAACTAGGGCCTTTGATCCCAGTTTTTCTAATCCTTCACTTTCTTTCTCTCCATTCTCACCTATGAGGATGTCTGTGCTGTACAAGAGAAAGTTAGATCTAACCCCTACTCTAATGCTTATAATCTGGGTTGGAGAAACCACCCTAACTTCTCTTGGAGAAACCTGGGGCAACTGACCCAATTTCGACCCAGCAACTATGCTCCGCAACGACCAATGGTTTAGGGTCATGTATATACTCAGTTGCCCCCAAATCAGGTCAATTAGCCAACTTGGAATGCCCGTCAACCCATAGGGCAGGCTAATTTGAACCGGCAACTGGTAGAGATGCAAGGATCCATGCTCCAGCTCATGCAACAAATGAAAACCTCGCTGGACAACTTGCAGACTGGGCTCATTGCTAACTCTCGTCAACTCGAATCTCTACCATCCCAACCCGTACCCAACCCGCAAAATATTCTGAATTCGGGCAACCAAGCCCATGGGTACGAAAATCAGAGGGACCCACACGCACATGCTCAGGTGGTTGAGCCAGGTTCCTCCTCTTCTTCTTCTTCTTCTGTAAATCAATAATTCCTAGCTAATCAAGTCCCTCCAATCTTTCCTAACCCTCCCCAAGATCCAAACTCTTATGCATCTGCAAATTCTGTCACCTTGAGGAGTGGTAAGCAGACTCAGGATCCACAACCACACTGTTCTGATCTATTGAATCCTAAAGAACCTGAGGAGAGAGAGGAGAATTCTGGAGAAGAAATCAAGGCTCAGGAACCTGATTCCAAAGATCTGGCTCATGTTCCTTTTCCTGAAGCCTTGATCAAATCAAAGAAGTCTGTTGATAGCAATGAGGAGCTTCTGAATATATTTAAGAATGTTGAGATCAATATCCCGCTCCTCAATACTATCAAGCATATTCTGGCTTACACAAGATTTTTAAAGGATTTATGTACACAAAAGCGTAAGTCGAGAGAATCTGTTCCGAGGAAGGTGGTACTCTTCGAGCAAGCTGGTTCTATTATCCTACACCACCTCCGTCAGAAAAAGAGAGATCCAGGTGCTCCGTTGATTTCTTATGTCATCGGAGATTACACATTTGATAGAGCACTTTTGGATCTGGGTGTATCCATCAACCTAATTCTGGCTTCTCTTTATGAGAAGTTTGGATTAGGCGAACTTCGGCCAACATCAGTAACGCTACAGTTAGCAGACCACTCGGTCACAAATCCACGAGGCGTTATTGAAGATGTTATAGTTAAGGTCAAAGATTTCTATTTTCCTGTAGATTTCCCTGTCCTTGACATGGATATACCTGAAAATCTGAGGAACATGCCCGTCATTCTAGGGCATCCCTTCCTGGCTACCGCTAAGGCCAACATTAATTGTGAAAGTGGTAGCATGGAAATCACCTTTGGGGATCAACAAATGAAATTGGATATTTTTAAAGAGATCAATAAATTTGAGGATTGTCGATTTATTGAGGAACTTGAGGAGGATAATGAAAACATTGAAACTTGTTTGATGGTTTCCTCAATTGAAAGTTCCTCCTTTGATGACGAATTGGACCCACAACCCTCTATGGCAGACCTGCCATCTTCTAAAGAGGTTATTGATTTTGTACACTCACAACCTCTTCCTCTTATTGAGTCTTCAGCATCTTCCTTTCCATCAATCATCAACCCTCCCCAGCTTGAACTGAAACCATTGCCTAAGAATTTGAAATATCAATTTTTAGAACCTCAGAAGACGCTCCCTGTGATTATCAGTGCTAAATTAACAAAGGAGCAAGAGATTAAATTGATCAAGGTCTTGAAGGAACACAAGGAGGCAATTGGTTGGACCATTCATGACCTTAGGGCGATCGAGCCATCTTACTGCAATCATAGAATATTCTTGGAAGATGGATCCTGCCCTTCTTGCCAAATGTAGAGGAGATTAAATCCAAATATGCGAGAAGTGGTCAAAAAGGAAATCATCAAGTGGCTTGATGCAGGAATTATTTATCCAATCTCTGATAGTCCCTGGGTAAGTCCTATGCAGATTGTTTCGAAGAAAGTCGAGATTACCGTTGTGACTAACGAGTGAGGAGAATTTGTCACAACTCGTTCAGCTTCCTCTTGAAGGGTTTGTATTGATTATAGGAAGCTGAACACAGCCACTAAAAAGGATCAATTTCCCCTGCCTTTCATCGATCAAATCTTGGAAAGATTAGCTGGGCAGAAGTACTTCTGTTTTCTTGATGGCTACTGGAGAAACAACCAAGATCCTATCCATCCCAAGGATCAGGAAAAAACTACTTTCGCCTGTCCCTACGAAACCTTTGCTTTTCGTAGGATGCCTTTCGATTTATGCAATGCACTTGCGACTTTTCAAAGGTGTATGTTAGCCATATTATCTGACATGGTGGAAGAGTTTATGGAAGTCTTCATGGATGATTTCTCCATTTTTGGAGAATCGTTTGACTCTTGTTTGGCTAATTTGGAAATGATTCTTAAGTAATGTATCAAAGCACGATTGGTCCTTAGCTGGGAAAAGAGTCATTTCATGACCCAAGAAGGCATCGTCTTGGGTCATGTAATCTCTGAACGAGGAATCGAAGTGGATAAAGCTAAGGTTGATGCTATCACTAAACTTCCTCCTCCCAAATCTGTTAAACAAATGAGATCATTTCTTGGTCATGTGGGATTCTATCGAAGATTCATCAAGGATTTCTCGAAGGTTGCTCATCCCCTAAGCAATCTTCTTGCCAAAGAAATGCCGTTTGTTTTCGACGAATCATGCCGAAAGGCATTTGATTTCCTGAAAATGGCAGTCACCTGTGCTCCAGTATTGCAACCACCAATTTGGACAGCCCCTTTTCAGATCATGACCGATGCTTCTGATTATGCAGTCGGGGCAGTCTTGGGTCAAAAAATTGATAGAAAGCCCTATATCATCTACTATGCTAGTAAAACTCTGGATGAAGCTCAGAGGAATTACACTGTTACTGAAAAGGAATTACTAGCCGTAGTGTTCACTTTGGAAAAATTCAAGGCTTATCTCTTAGGGTCTCATGTTATTATCTATACCGACCACTCGGCCTTGAGACATCTCTTGGCCAAAAAGGATGCCAAACCCCAGCTTATTCGTTGGATTCTTCTGCTTCAAGAATTTGATCTTGAAATAAAGGATAAAATTGGGGTACAAAATGTGGTGGCAGATCATTTATTGAGACTCCTAGGTGATTCTTCTCGTCCAGACATGTCGATTGCTGACACTTTTCCGGACAAAGCTATTCTTACAGTTTCAGGTGTCCATACCCCATGGTTTGCTGACATTGTTAACTATTTGGCCGTTGGTCAAATCCCCCAGAATTGGACCAAGCAATAACGGGATAGACTCAAATCTGAGGCCAAATACTACTTCTGGGAGGACCCTAAACTGTACCGCATCGGCTCTGATCAGATTATTCGCCAATGTGTACCGAAGAATGAATTCAACAGTATACTAGAGTTCTGCCATGCATCTGCGTGTGGTGGACATTTCTCCTGGAAAAAGACGGCAGCAAAAATATTGCAATCTAGCTTCTATTGGCCGTCTTTATTTAAGGATGCCTAGGATTTCTCAAGGTCATGTTCTCGATGTCAGGCACTCAGGAGCATAACTAAGAGAGATATGATGCCCCTAAACCCAATTCTTCCTATCGAAATTTTTGATGTTTGGGGCATCGATTTCATGGGACCCTTTCTCCCTTCATTTGGACATCATTACATTCTTGTTGTTGTTGATTATGTGTCCAAATGGATTGAGGCGATTCCCACCCGAACCAATTGCCACAAGGTGGTCATTGATTTTGTCAAGAAAAATATCTTCAGTAGGTTTGGGATTCCGAGAGCCATCATCAGTGACGGTGGCACTCATTTTACTAATGCCCAATTCCGAAATTTGTTGGCCAAATAAGGGGTTAATCATCGAATTTCCACACCTTACCATCCCCAAACGAATGGACAAGCCGAGATCTCCAATCGGGAGATCAAGAACATTCTGCAGAAAATAGTTAGGCCTGATTGCAAGGACTAGACTCAAAAGATTGAGGACACTCTTTGAGCCTACCATACGGTGTATAAAATGCCCATCATCATGTCTCTGTTTCGTTTGGCGTACGGAAAGGCATGCCATCTACCCAAAGAGATTGAACACAGGGCATTCTGGGTGATTAAACAATGCAATTTAGATCTGAATTTATCTGGGAAGACCAGGAAACTCCAACTATCTAAGTTGGAAGAGCCTAGAAATGATGCATACGAGAATGCCAAGATCTACAAGGCTCAAACCAAAGCTCTGCATGATCAGTTGATTTCCCGCAAAAGCTTTGAGCCGAACCAAAAGGTTTGGTTATTCGATTCTAGACTTAAGCTCTTTCCTGGCAAACTTAGATCCGGAATGGCCCATTCATAATTGACCTGATTTTTCCAAATGGAGCCGTTCAGATTTCTGACCCAAAGACGGGTAACACATTTAAAGTCAACGGTCAACGTCTGAAGCCTGTTATTAACCGTACTCTTCTAGAACCCATCTCAGACATGGTTGCTCTAGCCATTCTGTGACTTCTTTAGCTGGACTTTGCCTAGTTGACGGCATTAAACTCAGCAAGTGTACATATGACACAAAGCTGACATTAGCTTCATTTTCAGGTGACATTGATAACACCACACAATGGGGTGATAATTATGCTAAATAGGGCCCATCTTAAGAATAAAAGGCACAACATAAGTAGAATAGGAGCATTGCATGCATCATGTACCAAGATTTCTTATAAACTTGTATTAATGGCCATTTATGTAAGTACTTGTCAAAATAATCCTCAGATGAGCAATCAGACCGCGCGGATGGATTCAAAACGACGAACGGAGTCCAACAAACTCAAGATCGGCCAAATTCGACATTTGGAACTCCTATAATGGGCCCAAGAAGTTTTGACCGTTGATCTGGTGATCAACGGCCCTCATTACGCCATGTCACCCTTGCTCCACCGTGCACCACTTCTTCCTTCAGCTGAGATTAGATCTCGGTCGTCGATCTTCGATCGAACAGCTGAGGACCGCTTGGTTGCCGTGACAAAGCGCGGGCGTGGCGCAACGTTAGCTCGCACGCCCGCACGCACGCAATGCGGGTTTGAGCCACGCGGTAAGTGAAATCGATGACGAAGGAAGTGCGCGGCGAAATTGGGCCACCCGATCAGCAGTGGCCGGTCGAGATTGCGCCACGTGGCATGCCCACAGATCGCAAGCGCCCATGCGCGCGCGCACGCCGGGCGACGATGCCTACGCCCAAGCGCATCCAAGGAGAGATCTCAACCATCCGATCTTCGATCGGATGACTCTCACGCAGCAGCCGCGGATCGAGCATGAAGAAGAACGGAGCGGGAGGCTGACCGGTGGGCTAGAGGGCTTCACCGATGCTTTTGGAGTGGTTTTAGCGACGTTCCAGACGTCGCTAAAACCCCTTCTTCTTTTAGAAATCCCTTAACCTTATTTAAACCCCCTCCAACCACTCATTCAAGGCATTCACTTCCCTTGCAACTACTCCACCCCTCTCTTAGCTAGCTTTAGGCCCTCTTGTAATTGCCGGAGACGAGCTGCTGACGGAGCCTCCTCCACCGCCGTCGCTGCCTCGTCGCTCTCCCTCCTCTCTCTCTCTCTCCCTCTCTTTTAAGCTTTCCATTACTTTTGTTTGAGCATGTATTTAATGTTGTAAGCTATGAACTAAAAGTGCATGATTAATGAAGTTATTTTCTGTTCAGTTGTTTACTTTAATTTCTATTTAAGTTGCATGATCAAGCAAGAAACACTCTAACCCTAATCTCTCTCTCTCTATCTCTCTCTCACTTTTCAAACCGCACCTCCGCAAGCAAAACTCCGCGCTTTCCGTGACAACAAGTGATAAGAAAAATTCAATTTTCATGCCTCCCTGAGACCGACACTTGGACTCATCTCCGTTTATTTACTTTAAAACCGGTGTTGCAAGTGCGACTATAACGACACTTCTTAACACACACGCACAAGCGCACGTCAGTTTTTGGCGCCGTTGCCGGGGAGGCAACGGATTTGTTTTTTCACCTCCATTCAACATTCATTCTCACATCGTCTAATGCCCTATTTTCCTTTTTACTTGATGGTTGCAGGAATTCGACGCATGAACGACGAAGCGACGCATTCCACGACGGTAACAAGGGAGTAGGCGCAACAAGGACCAATAGTGAGTAATTCTTCTCTCATGATTGTTTTCTTGCGTGAGAAAACTAAAAAAATTGTAAAAATTGAAAAAAAATTGGCGTGGTGTATAATTGCTTGACCCACATCCTTAACACATCACCCAAAAAAAAAAAAATACACTCTAACATCCGGAATAAATTCTTGGAGTGTTCTTTTCTTTTTCTTTTGAGTGGTGTTTGCGAAGCCACCGTGAGTTGACCTGGGCCGCACCACTCAACCCTAAAATCGACTCATCTAATAGAAGCTGCATGATCATTAGGATGAGTACATTAGGGTTTTCGAGCCTCTACAGAATAAAAAGAAATCTACTTTCACCGAATTGTGTGCAGAACTTGACGTGCCCACTGAAACTTGTCTGAAAATGTTAAGACACGTCAACCCTAAAAAGCACTAAAGTAAGGATGAAACACTAAAAGACACCACATCTTAAAAATCCTTTCTTGAAAACCATGTTTTGATAAAAGCACACATTTTGAAAGTGGAAAATTAAGAGGCACCACCCCAATCAATGCCTCATCACATAACCCTAGCATAAGCACAATCCTAGCCCTTTAAAACTAAGTAGACGTGCCCTAGGAAGGACTGAGTTAAGTCTCGAAAGGCAAGGTTTTGTTCGCTGGGCACTTAGCTTTCATTCCCTTTTTAGAATCTAGTGACTAGGCTACGGGCCAGTGTCAAACGACCGCGATTGTGGGGTATACGAAACCGGATGCGCAAGCCAAAGGAAGAACCTTCCCTGCAATCCCCTCGTAATCAACCTGGCCAGATTAGCCTTAGGAAGGGGAGTCCAGTGTTTACGGACTTAATCACCCTTTGTGAGATTTCTAGGTCTCTTAAGAAATACACCATAAGGACTAGGCTTGTGTGCTTGATTGAAACACATTTCTCTCATCTGTCGCACTCCGCATCCCCTCCTGTTCTTCTCTAGTGTATGCACGGGAGACGCTCACTGCATCCCGAGTTGCGTGTTTTGGGGCAGGAATCTAGGCGACGAAATTCTATTAGAAACATGGCTGAACCTAGGGTAGATGAGGCTGAGGATCAACCCCCACCAGACGCAATGGCCATCAACCAAGCCTAAATTAATGCGAACCACCGGCTTCAGCAACAACAAATCCACACCATCATGCAAGCCATACAACGGTTACTGAACCCACAAGAACAACCACCACCACCTTTCCAAGACATACCAGGGCAACCACCACTTGATATACCACCATTTCAGGATCAGCCGAGGCCCCTCCGCGATTTCTATAATCCCTCCGCTATTAGAGTTGAGCCGCACCTTAGGATCCCCGAAGGGGGAGATGATTTTGAGCTGAAACCAAATGTCTTAAGTCTGATCCAGAACCACTTTCATGGAAGCTCAAATGAGGACCCCTTCCAACATCTAGAGGATCTCGACCACATAGCGCGAATTGTGAAACCTAGGAACATTAGCCTTGACATTGTTCTAATCAAGATGTTTCCCTTCTCATTAAGAGACAATGCTTCTCATTGGATTAGAACCTTGGTAGACCCATCACCACCTGGGAAGAATTGAGGCATGCATTTTTAAAGAAATTCTTCCCCATAGGAAAGACCAATGCCCTCAGAAGAGCTATCACCACCTTGGGGAACAATTTCATGAGGCGTGGGAAAGATTTAATGAACTTTTAAGGCAATGCCCATACCACGAAGTACCAAGGTGGCAATTGGCCCAGATCTTCTACCACGGTCTGGACAGCAACCTATGGAACTTCGTCGATGCCTCATGCAGGGGGAACTTCCTGAACAAGGATGAGGAGAGCGCATTTGAGCTCTTTGAGTCTATGAGCGAGAATTCGCTCAACAATGCCTCCATAAACCAGTTCAACAGGTCTAGTCAACCCCGTGGTGGGATTTATGAGGTACAACAAATTCTGGAATGGTTGACATGGACATCATTGCCAAGAAATTGGATCGAGTGGAATTGGTGGACAAAAAAATTGATGAGCTACTGAACCAGACCAGGAACCCCTTACAGACCTTCTCCTTAGCAAAGGGAGCGCATAACATTGACCTGGTCCAGCCCTTAACCCAACTGAACCTGGAACAACCCCTTACCACGTTCCAGGGAGCGACCTTTGCTCCCTCAACCCTTGATTACTCCCTTCCCTCTCCATCGACATCAGCTATCCTTGAAGATGTGCAAGCTGTCCAAGGTTATGCGAAACCGGACCCTCTCTCCAACACTTAAAACACTAGCTGGCGTAACCAACCCAACTTTGGTTGGACAAACCAAAAACCACCGCAATTCCAGAACTAGCCCAGGCCAAACCAGCAGCCACACTTGCCCCCCTATCAACAAGGATCACCAGTTAGACTCCAATATAATCAGAATAGGGTGGCCCCTCCCCCACAAAACCAAATGGATACCCTAATAAAAATGATGGCTGACATGAACCAGAAACATCAGGAGGAAATGGCCTTGGTAAAGGGACAGTTAAGCCAACTCTTGGAATGTAAACAACAAGGATCCCTACCTTCCCAACCACAACCGAACCTGCGAAACATAATTAACAGAGGCCCCAATTCGCAAGGGTTCCAAAGCAACCCCGGGCAGGCTCACATGGTCCAGCCAGCCCCGCAAACACCTCCTGGGTTTGGTGCTTCTTTTTGCTTGTCTTCTCAAGGATCAACCCATGGCCCCAATGCCTCTACGAATGCAGTGACCTTGAGAAGCGGCACCAAAACCCAGGATCCCAAATGGCTGACTCTCCCTGAGACTTCACCCGCTGAAATACCCGACTCAGAAGAGGCACCAACCAAGGACCCAAAAATAGAACCAATCCACATTCAGACACCCTACCCTGAGGCCCTGGAAACAATCAAGAAAAAGAAGAATGTTGTGGAAACTGAGGAGCTGCTGGAAATCTTTAAGCAAGTATAGATTAATATTCTGCTCCTTGAAGCTGTCAAACACATCCCTGCTTACGCCAAGTTTTTAAATGATGCCTGTACACCCAAGCGTAAGCCGAGACCTCAAGCACCTAGGAAGGTTGTGCTCTCTGAACAAGCAAGTTCCGTAATATCAAGAAACCTTCCACTCAAGCGAACTGACCCAGGAGCGCACCTGATTTCCTACAATATCGGGGACATGATGTTTGATAGAGCGCTCCTGGACCAAGGTGCTTCTATCAACCTGATTCCAACAACCCTGTACCACCAATTTGGTTTTGGAGAGCTGACACCAACCCCTATCACCATCCAGCTGGCTGATAGATCAGTGAAAACACCGAAGGGGGTTGTCGAGGACGTGACTGTACGGGTCAAGGACTTCTATTTCCCGGTCGACTTTTTGGTGCTCGACATGGAAGTCCCTAAAAAATTACAAAATGCACCCATAATCTTAGGCAGACCTTTCTTAGCTACGGCCAAGACAAACATTGATTGTGACACGGGATGTATGGAAATCACCTTCGGGGATAGGAAAATGCAATTGGATATCTTCCGAGCGACAAAGTCTTTTGATTGCGATTGCATTGAGGAACATGATCCCATGGAAACTCTGATCGAGGAATGCCTCACCCTCACTTCTATATCAGACCACCAAACCCGTAATGACTGTTCTGACCCGTCACTACCCGTGGACCTCTGTAAGGCTGAGTACCATCACACAACACCATTTGAGGAGATCGATGTTGATCAACTCCCGCCCTTTCCCTTCCCATCGACTGTGGTTCCACCTACACCTAAACTTAAACCATTGCCCGAGAATCTCAAGTATGTCTTCCTAGGACCTGACCAGACCTTCCCAGTGATTATTAATTCTCATCTAACCAAGGATCAGGAAATCAGATTGACTGCGACCCTTTCAGAACATCGGGCCGCCATTGGTTGGACCATTTCTGACTTAAGAGGAATTAGCCCGACCTATTGCACCCATAAGATTTACCTGGAAGACGGGGCACGACCTTCCCGCCAGATGCAGAGATGTTTAAACGCAAACATGCAGGAGGTCGTTAAGAAAGAAATTATCAAGTGGCTTGACGCCGACATCATCTATCCTATCTCCAATAGCCCCTGGGTGAGCCCCACTCAAGTGGTTCCAAAGAAAGCGAGGCTCACCGTTGTCACCAATGATCATGGCGAATCCATCCCCACCACCTCATGGCAGGTGTGTATTGATTATAGGAAGGTCAATGATGCCACTAAGAAGGATCATTTTCCCTTGCCATTCATTGACTAAATCCTTGAAAGATTGGTAGGGAAGAAGTATTTTTGCTTCCTGGATGGATATTCAGGATATAACCAAGTCGCAATTGCTCTGGAGGATCAAGAAAAGACCACATTCACTTGCCCATATGGCACGTTTGCATTCCGTCAAATGCCGTTAGGGTTATGCAACGGACCTGCGACCTTCCAGCGTTGCATGCTAGCCATTTTTTCAGAAATGGTGGGTGAATACTTAGAGGCCTTTATGGATGATTTCTCTGTATTCGGGAATTCATTCGACCAATGTCTAAGCACCTTGGAGAAAATCCTAAAATGATGTATCGAGGTTAATCTGGTGTTAAGTTGGGAAAAGAGCCATTTTATGGTTCAAGAAGGAATTGTCCTCGGGCACATCATATCGCATAGGGGCATTGAGGTAGACCGGACTAAGGTTGATTTAATTTCCAAACTTCCTCCACCTATCTCAGTCCGACAAATTCGCTCATTCATAGGACATGTTGGCTTCTACCGAAGGTTCATTAAAGATTTTTCCAAGCTTTCCAAACCCTTGACCGACCTTCTAGCCAATGACGCCATATTTCACATGTCTTCTGATTGCATCCAGGCTTATCACACCCTTCGGGACTTAGTCTCCACCGCACCTGTACTTCAACCCCCAGACTGGTCCTAGGACTTTGAAATTATGTGTGATGCATCGGATTTCACCATAGGCGCTGTCTTGGGACAAAGGCAAGATAAAAAGCCCATGGTGATCTACTACGCGAGCAAAACGTTGGACGAGGCCCAACGAAATTATACGGTCACAGAGAAAGAGTTGCTCGCTGTAGTCTTTGGACTTGAAAAGTTTTGATCGTACTTGCTGGGATCCCACGTGACTATTTACACTGACCATTCAGCCATCCGGCACCTGTTGGCCAAGAAGGACGCAAAGCCCAGGCTCATTAGATGGATCCTGCTTTTGCAGGAATTTGACCTGGAAATCCGAGACAAGGCTGGATCAAAGAATGTGGTGGCTGACCACTTGTCTAGACTTCATCCAGACCACATTGGACCCTCCCTACCTCATTCTAATGCCTTCCCTGATGAACACATCCTGTCTATGTAAGACAAGAAAATGCCATGGTATGCTGACTACGTCAACTACCTAGTTGTAGGACAAACCCCTCACAGCTGGTCCAGACGGCAACGGGACAGGTTCTTGGTAAGGCCAAGCACTATTTCTAGGATGATCCCATGCTGTTTCACCTCTGTGCTGACCAGATCATCAAGTGGTGTATCCCCAAAGACGAGATTCAGAGTGTGCTTTCCTTCTATCATGGCCAGGCTTGTGGTGGCCACTTCTCTGGAAAGAAAATAGCTGCAAAAGTTTTGCAGTTTGGATTTTACTGGTCATCCCTATTTAAGGATGCACACAACTTTGCCAAGACTTGCTCACGATGCCAAACGCTGGGGACCATGACTAAGAAAGATATGATGCCCCTTCAGCCCATTTTGATTGTCGAAATCTTTGACATATGGGGTATCAATTTTATGGGCCCCTTTCTACCATCCAACGGCTTCGAGTACGTCCTAGTCTCAGTAGACTATGTTTCCAAAAGGATTGAAGCCGTCGCCACCCACCGATGCGATCACAGGACTGTCATGGACTTTGTTAAGAAGAACATCTTTTCCTGGTTTGGAATACCCAAGGCCATGATCAGTGATGGTGGAAGCCATTTTATCCATTCCCAATTCCGTGCCCTACTTAGAAAATACGGGGTGAACCACCGCATTGCTACCCCGTATCATCAACAAACAAATGGGCAGACCGAGGTCTCAAATAGACAAATCAAGAACATTTTACAGAAGACTGTGAGACCTGACAGGAAAGACTGGTCCACACGACTTCATGATGCCCTGTGGGCATACAGGATCGCTTTCAAGACCCTGATAGGCATGTCGCCTTATCGCCTGGTCTTTGGCAAAGCCTGCCATCTTCTTGTCGAATTGGAACACCGGGCTTACTGGGCTGTCAAGCAATATAACATGGATTCTCAGTTAGCCGGTGCGCAGAGGATGTTCCAATTATCTGAGCTTGAAGAAATTCGTTGGGATGCCTTTGACAATAGTCGACTGTATAAGGAGAAAATGAAAGCCGTCCACGACCGACTCATTCATAGAAAAACCTTTGAGCCTAACCAGCAAGTCTAGCTGTTTGACGCACGCCTAAAACTCTTCCTGGGGAAACTCAGGTCCAAATGGACAGGACCATTTCGGGTGGTTAAGCCCTACTCTAATGGGGCAGTTGAAATTGTTGATCTTAACACTGGGCACACTTTTACAGTTAATGATCAAAGATTGAAGCACTTCCTGGGCCAGGTTACCCCAAAGGAGAGTGTCACCCTCGTTGAGGGATGACACGGAGCACCGTCTAGCTGGAGGCGTTAAACTCAGCGCTTCCTGGGAGGCAACCTAGAGGATTCAGACTGATCCGGTATTTTACATCACTCAGGTACTATCTTTTTGAACCCGTTTGCATCCATGTACTTTCCAATAAGGACATTGTCCAACTTAAGCATGAGGGGATGGTAAATTGCACAATCCTGAGCTCATTTAATCAGTTCGAATAAAATAAAATAAAATAATTGAATTTAGGAAGAAAACTTAGGCATTAGAAACTTGTCAATAGTGGGAAATAATACAAAAAGAACTTAAACACTTACACTTTTCAGGCCTTCAGGCTTAATCAGCCCTGGTGTCCGTTAAAATATGGATTTAGCTTCGAATCCTTGAAACCTTAAGCTATTATAATCCACCTACTAAATAAGGTGATAAGTATACGACTTATCAACTTACCCTCTAACTCAGAAAAACTTTGAGTCCAAGCATCTGCACACATTTCTGCACAGACTCACTCCTCGGAGATTTTGACAGAAATTGGGTAACTAATGAACTCTCTAGGATGGTATGGCTGGCAAGTTGTCATGGGTAACAGCTCATTGGCAGGTTGTCTAGAACCTAGCCACAGACCATTTCTTCTTCATTGCCTTTAGGTACATTTTAGATCAGGGAAGCCAACTACGAAGAAAAAAAAAAGGAGAAGAAAAGAAAATAAACCACACTTCACCACACAAGTATGGCTGGCAAGTGATCGTGGGTAACAGCCCATTGGTCGGTTGTCCAGAGCCCAGCTCAGTAACTGCACAAAAAGAACCAAAACACTTAAGGAAGAAGCAGGGAAGTACTACAAGCCGGGGAGATATACACTGGAAAAATTCTTGTGTTGACCCTAATTAAAACAAATGTAGGGAGAAAGCTACCAATCGAATAAATACACCTTCAGGCAAATTTATTTCCTCTTTCGGTCACCTAGGGGCGTAGAAACTCGAAGTCCATCTAAATTACCGTTAAGTGAGTCTATCACAATCTTCACACTAAGATGCTTAGCACTTAGGGTTTTGACCGAGTTTTGGGTGGGTTGGGTAGCCGTAAAAAGTTACCAACCCACACTGAATTCTGAAAAAATTCTAAAAATATATACATATATACATATACATATGTATAGTTATATAAATTAAAGCAAGGATTCGGGCGATTCGTATTTTGGCAGACACCTGGGTGCTGCTTAGTCTTTGTAGATTAAGATCTTGGTATATTTCCTCCTATTGACAAGTGACGAAGTGTCTAAGCAATTACTTCTTAAATTCTGAAAGGAAATAAAGGCTAGAATAAACCTTGCTAGGGACTAGCAAGGAGGAAGCATGGGGGTATGATAACACCGCACAAGGGGATGATAATTCTGTTAAATAGGGCCCATCTTAAGAATAAAAGGCACAACATAAGTAGAATAGGAGCATTGCATGCATCATGTACCAAGATTGCTTATAAAACTGTATTAATGGCCATTTGTGTAAGTACTTGTCAAAATAGGCCTCAGATGAGCAATCGGACCATGTGGATGGATTCAGAACGACGAACGGAGTCCAACGGACTCAAGATCGGCCAAATCCGACATCCGGAGCTCCTACAATGGGCCCAAGAAGTTCTGACCGTTGATCTGGTGATCAACGGCCCTCATTGCGCCACGTCACCCCCGCTCCACCGTGTGCCACTTCTTCCTTCAGCTGAGATCAGATCTCGACCGTCGATCTTCGATCTAACGGTAGAGGACCGCATGGTTGCCATGACAAAGCATAGGCGTGGCGCAACGGTTAGCGCGCATGCCTGCACGCATGCGACGCAAGTTCGAGCTACACGGTGCGTGAATTTGAAGATGAAGGAAGCGCGTGGCGAAATTGGGCCACCCGATCAGCAGCGGGTGGCCGAGATTGCACCACGCAGCGCGCCCACAGATCGTAAGCGCCCACGCATGTGCGCACGCCGGGCGACGATTCCCGCACCCACGCGCGCCCGTGGTGCGATCCAAGTGCATCCAAGGAGAGATCTCAGCCGTCCGATCTTCGATCGGATGGCTCTCTCACAGTAGCCGCGGATCGAGCGCGAAGAGGAACGGTGCGAGCGGTTGACTAGCGGGTTGGAAGGCTTCACCGATGCTTTTGGAGTGGTTTTAGCGACGTTCCAGACATCGCTAAAGCCCCTTCTTCTTTTAGAAAGCCCTTAACCCCATTTAAACCCCCTCCAACCACTCATTCAAGGCATTCTTGCAACTACTCCACCCCTCTCTTAGCTAGCTTTAGGCCCTCTTGTAATCGCCAGAGACGACGAGCCACCGACGAAGCCTCCTCCACTGCCGTGGCTGCCTCGTCGCTCTCCCTCCTCTCTCTCTCTCTCTCCCTCTCTTTTAAGCTTTCCATTACTTTTGTTGAGCATGTATTTAATGTTGTAAGCTATGAACTAAAAGTGAATGATTAATGAAGTTATTTTCTATTCAGTTGTTTACTTTAATTTCTGTTTAAGTTGCATGATCAAGCAAGAAACACTCTAACCCTAATCTATCTCTCTCTCTATCTCTCTCTCACTTTTCAAACCGCACCTCCGCAAGCAAAACTCCACGCTTTCCGTGACAACAAGTGATAAGAAAAATCCGATTTTCACGCCTTCCTAAGACCGACACTCGGACTCACCTTCATTTATTTACTTTAAAATCAGCGTTGCAAATGCAACTATAACGACACTTCTTAACACACACACACAAGCGCACGTCAGACATCTTTCATACTCTACCCTTTCTTTCATGTCTCTTTCTCAATGTGGACATTGCGTCAGCTAGGCATGGGGGCATGGATTCATTTTTGAATCATTTGGTTAGTTTTGTGAAATTCATGTAAATTGTTTTTCTCTTCTTATTTATACATAAAAAAAAATGTTGAAGTAGGAAGGAATAGTTGGACATTAGGACTTTTCAATCATAGGGAATATTACATTAGGATCTGAACACAAAGACCCTTCAAGTCTTTGGAATTAATCGGCCTGTGTATCCACTAAAATGTGGATTTGTTTTTTGAGTCCTCGCCATCTTAATTCTATTGTAATTGGAGTAAATAAGTTTGGGTGATAAGTACATGGCTTATCAATCCACCCTCGGATTTGAGGGAACTTTGAGTTTTAAACATCTACACAGTTTCTTTACATTCACTCGTTGTTCGGCGATTTTAATAGAAATTGGGTAGCTACTGAACCTTCTAGGGTGATATGGCTGGCAAGTTATTATGGGTAACAGCCCATAGGTAGGTTTTCCAGAGCCCAGTCACTGGACCATTCTCTTTTTGCTGCCTTTAGATAAATCTTAGACCAGGGAAGCCACCTACTTAAAAAAAAGAGAGAAAAAGAAAGTCAAAAAGAAAAGAAAAAGCAAAGGAGAAAATAAAAAAAAAAAGAAAAAAACCACACTTCAGCTCATGAGTATGGTTGGCAAGTTGTCGATAGTAACAGCTCATCAACCGGTTATCCAAAACCCAGCTCAATAAATGCATTGAAAATTCCCAAAAACACTTAGGAAGAAGCGGAGAAGTAGAATAAATCGGGGAGATATACACTGGATTCACCCTTGTGTTGACCCCATAAAAATAAAAAGTAGGGAGAAAGCTACCGGTTGTAAAGATACACCTTTAGGCAGAATTCTCTTTTTAAAGTCACTTAGAGGCGTAGAAATCCGAAGTCCATTTTAATTGCCAATCAACGAGTCTATCACATTCACAATAAAGATGCTTAGAACTTAGGATTCTCATCAAATCTTGGATGAGTTGAATGGCCGTAGAAAGCCACTCTTAAACCCTAAAACTTGAAAATAAAAAAAAAATTGAAAAGAGAAAAAAGAGAAAAAGTCATTTTTCTTTGAATAAGGCGAGGGCTTGAGGTGGTCTGCATTTTGGCAGATACCCGCGTATTCTTGTGTCTTTGAAAGTTTAGATCCTAAGTAAATATTTCCTCAATGATTGAAAATAACTCATGTCCAAATATCCAACCTAATTCTTTTATAAATAGCATATAATTTTTCTAAGGACAAGCAAAAGATAGGCATGGGGTGTGATGTAAACATGTTTACACTACATATGATGTCTATTTATGCATGTTCTTAAGCATAGAATTGCATTGCATACTATAAATATTGCATAGCATGCATCATCTTGCATTTAGATTAATTTGAATAAAATAGAGGTTAATTGTCTCCTTTTTTGTTCAGGAACAGGGCAAATTTTTATCGGGGCCTCGGATCAAAGATCCAACCATACAGATTTGATCAGGGCGATGATTGGAGTTCGATGACTCCAACATTGCCCCAATCTGACATCTGTAGCATCAGATAGAGATTGAGGAATCTTAGAAGATTAAGGGCTAAGATGGTGTGAATCCACACTTCAAACAAAAAATCCAACTGCACGGATGGATTCGGATCAACGATCCTAGCCTAACAGTGCCAAAATCGACTCAATCTGACAACCGTGGCACCATCTACATCAACCAGAAGATGGACAGCCAAGATGGTGCCACGTGGTGCCATCTCGGTCGCCCAACCATCCGCACGCATCCGCTGAAGGCCTCTGCATCATTGTTTCCCTGCCGTTGGATCAAGATCCAACGGCTAGGACGCACTCGCACTTAAGTTAAGCGCCCGCCCATCCACGTGCGTAGCGCAGTGGGTGAGAGCACTTAAGCGACCATTCGAATCGCAGGAGGTAGGTGTGGGCGACAAGGCGTAGCGACCGTCTGATGGCGATCGAGCGGCTGCCAGCGCTCAATAGCGCCCGCGTGTGACGCGCCATCAGATGCGGGCATTGTGGCTTGAAGAGGCGCGGCGAGGGCGCATCCCCGCCGTTCGATCTCATGATCGAACAGCCAAGAATTGAAGGATGTGGGCGGCGTGGAAGTTGAGCGGGCGGCACACGTCGCCCACGATGGGGCTTTAGCGACGATTTTATCCGTCACTAAAGACCCCTTATTTAATGTTTTGCAATTGTAAAGACCAAATTACCCTCTCTCCTTGCAACTATAAAAGGAGACCCTCTCCATACGAAATTAGCATCCCTTCCTTCTCTCCTCTACCTCTCCAAAGCTCAAGAGAAGCATGTCCCACACCTGGGATGCTCCTCGAGAGATAAAGTCAAATTTTCTCTCTTATTTCGGAAGCGGATCCCACGACGACAACGATGTGCTGCCCCGTTCTCATTCCTCCTGCCTCGACCTCCTTCTTCCCGCTCCGTCCTCCTTCGTCCAGGCGGTGTCTCATCTGGTTCGTCCTCCAAGCAATCATCGAGGAGGATAACTTCTCTCTCCCATTCTTCTTTACAGCTTTCTAGAGTAGAATTTTCCTGCTTTCTAGTGTAGTTGATTTCCCGTTTTCTAGTGTAATTCTTCTATGTTTTTATTGTATAAACATTTTGAAATATTGAATGCATGTTTTCTCTCTCTCTTTCTCTCGTTTATTCTGAGTGTTAATATTGCTTCATTGTAATTATGTCACTTCGTTTTTCAACAAAAACTCTAAAAAAATATATAATTGTGAATATAGATCGACGTAGCCTCCCTAAGTTCAACCCAGGATTTCTATTCTGGTATGAGTTTTACTTGTTGGACATGAGTTCTTCTCTTTCAAACTACAACGATAGGTTTTTCGAAGCCAAATACGTTAGCATAGTAACCCGTAGCTTCAACAACTGCTGAGCTATGACCGAAGATGGTTGTGTGAACGACCCTGTGTGCATGTGCCTATGGCCATTGGATCTTCATCCAACGACCGTGAGGTGATGAGGCATGGCTTTTCGTCAACCATGAGATCTTCATCCGACAGTGGAGAAGTGACGATCAACGTCCTTCAGTTGGAGAGGGGGCAGCTTTAGTCGACTTTGGGCGACCTAGATGATGCTACGTTGCATCATCTGGGCCATCTATCTTTAGATGCTTGTAGGGAATGCTACAGATGTCGGATCAGACTGATTTTCACGTTGTTGGGATGCAATCGTCGATTCGGATCCATCCGTACAGTTGGATTCTTCATCTAAAGCTCCAAAATATATCACCCAATGTCCTGGAAAAAATACCCTAGTTCAAGTGAGCTGGTATCCAGCTATGATGACTTGGATTAGGCTGAGTCTCAACTGGTTTGAGCTCCTTCTTCACCAGTTACCTTCCTGAGTGCTACGGTTCTGGGGATCTAACTATCTGTGTATCCCTAACACTCAAATAAACACATCAAAACGACAAGAAAATGTGTAAAGCATGCTTAATCTAATTTATGCCTAATGCAACCCAAAAACCCATTCACATAGTTAAAATCCTAAGAGCTAGATTTGTTTTAGGGCATAAGAATGATGATAAACTGGAGTTTAGCACTGCTCATCTAGAAAGAGGATTCTCTGCAGGAATTGATTTCCTAAGGCTCAAACGGCCATAAGGGTCTGACAAAAGTAGATTTGGGTCAGATCTAGCCTAATGTCTATTTCTTAAACATCTGGAAGGCTCTATAGATGTCTAGAAAGAAATATCAATGCGACAATTAGATAATCCTCGAAGATATTGCTTGAAAGGCTAGCGATCCTCTAATTGGACGTTTAGCAAAGTCCTCAGATATCTTGTAAGACATCTAGACTATGGGCTGATCATTTGAAAGTAAAGATCAGAGAACACAAAATC
Organism: Thalassia testudinum; assembly: GCA_037157565.1. Taxonomy (NCBI): domain Eukaryota; kingdom Viridiplantae; phylum Streptophyta; class Magnoliopsida; order Alismatales; family Hydrocharitaceae; genus Thalassia; species Thalassia testudinum. The sequence continues at coordinate 62,554,604 of JAZHRO010000025.1, read as the reverse complement.
CAGCCTAAGTGTTTGGATGTCTGTACAAACTATCAGGCATCTTAAAGTCCATTATCAAACGTCTGATGACCAGGTTAGACATCTGACAAGGCTGTTTGAATTCTATAATGATTTTTTGATTCTATTTTAGGGTTTGCCTAAGTGTCCTGTGTAGGAATAGTGTTCGTAGGACTAAGGTTAGGTACTTTGGGCTCTTCAACTATGAATCTAAAAATAAAGAGCAAACAACAATAAAATAATTATTAAATACAAAAACAAGATATACTTCTATCCTATTCTTCATCTCTAAGCTCCCACTCCATGCGAGGCTCCATCTTCTCTTCTCCTCCATCAAGCTCCTCCAATCCGCCATGGATGCAAGCTTGAGCTCCTTCACACTTAATTCCATTTGCTTTTATCCTGAAAGCTTAAACACAAATGCAAATGTTAAAACCAAGTGTTTTGTTATCATCAAAATCAACAACCATGGTGCTCTTGTACCAACAACTTTGTCCACAAAGTGCTCACCCACCAAATAAGTGTTCTCCACCAAATAAAGTTGATGGAGACATATCGACATATGTTTTGAAAAAACAAAGGAGAAAAAATTAAAAAAATGAGAAAAGCAGAAAAAATTTATTCATTGCAATAAGTCGGTATGTTTTCCAAATCTTGTTGTACGTATCCACCAAAAATGGTTGTTTTAGGGTATACTACATATACCTTATGTTTTCCACCATATATTTTTGAGCCACTACGCAGTAAGAGTTGGGTTTGAGTATTCACTATTTTTAGACTTGATCCAAAAACATGAGCTAAGCCTGAGACCAACCTGGACTTAAAAAGATGTGAAACCCTAGATTTGAGTCTTAAGTTCATTTGGTTAGTCCTAGTTTGCACTAAGCACAACCATAGCTTCTTTTCTTCTTAAACTTGCAAAAACCCTCTGAATCCTAGAAGCCGTACTTAAGGTTTAAATACCAAAAGTCCTTGTTTGTTGAGACTCGAGAGATGGTCTATGTCATGTAAGTCTTAAGTACTAGTAGTCTTCTTTGCAATTGCTTCTCACAATGTCCAACAGATAAACACATTGATATTGCTTTAGAAACATCTTCAACTAATGACCATTTCTAAATACTTTACTACTATATTGAGTACTGAATAAGTGTTTTGCTAGAGACTAGCAAAAGATAGGCATGGGGGTCTGATTGCATAGCAATTCACACCAATAAACATCAATCTTATGATATTTTCTAGCTTTACACACCTAGAATTAGATAATTAAATGTGCATTTTGTAAATACATGCACTCATGCATTTTGAGAGAGGAAGAAAGAGGGAGAGATAGAGCCGTGACTACCACCTAAAACCACCCACCTATTCACCAAAACTAAATATCCAAGACCTCAAGTGCTGCTAGGATATTTTCCCAAAACTAAATCCTAACGGCTTGCTTGCTCTCCACCCCATCCCTCAACTATAAAACAGTACCCACACCTCCCTTCACAAGGGTCAGCACACATCTTCATCTTTCCACAACAACAAACACCATCACCTCGCAGCTAGCCACCTCTCCTGTCTCCCTCTCTTCCTCTCCCATTCACAGCACCCTCTCACTAGTTGAGAGGGCACGCTATGCCATTGGGGACGCCTCCCGTGGTCACAAACCACCATGGTGAGGGCCACCACTGTCTTGCTCCTTTGTAAGCAGGTAGACGTGGTGGATTCCTTTTTATTTTACTTCTTTTTCATTGTGTTTTGATCACCATTAGCGTAGCTCAGCATAGCTCAGAAGTTCTTCCTCTATTTGCAATAGTGTATCAATCATACTTCATTTTTGTGCCTGCATCATCGGAAAGCTTCTCACTTATCTGGCATAAGGCCTTACACACGCATGCCCCCAGATGTTCATACACTTTCGTGAGCCTCTCTCTCTCTTTAAATGACCTACTAAGGGAGGAACTTAGCTAGTCATTTAGCGCATCATCCGGTCACCAAGCCACCATGTAAGGAGAGAATGCCACTGGGTAGCACGCTAACGCATCGGGTGAATTCCTCAATTATCCGGTGGCACCCCCCCTTCATGTGCCTCCAACTGGTTCTCCCCTCACCCATGCACCCCCTTATACAACCTATTGGTGTGCCTGTGACCAGCTAAGTTTCTTACTAACCAATTACAACCCTGATGTGTACACATCTAATTGGCCTAAAATGTCTGTTTATGATTGTTCCTAGAGTCATAGAAGCATCATGCATTATAAATATTGCATAACATGCTTCATCATGCATTTAGATTAGTTTGTACAAATTGTATATTAATTTGCCTCTTTTTATTGGCAGGGGACAGGGCGAGATCTATTTGGGCCTCAGATTGTAGATCCAAGTATACGGATCTGATCATAATGACGATCGGAGTCCAATGCCTCCGAGATCACCCCGATCAAACCTCTGCAACATCATATGCAGTCTGAGGAAGATCAGAGGCCAAGGGGTGAGGTGGTGAAAATCCAGACTTTAGACGGAAAATCCAACCATACAAATGCATTCAGATCGACGATCGTAACCCAATGACGTGAAAATTGACCCAATTCGACATCCGTGGCACCACTACGAGAAGAAAATGGACGACCTAGATGGGGCCATGCAGCACCATCCAAGCCGCCCATAGCCACCAACCTCCTCCTTCAACCGTGCCAACAAATCTCGACTGTTGGACCGAGATCCAATGGTGCAGAGTGTGTGAGCATTAATTCCAAAACTCGACACAAACCGCCCCTCAACATAGCAACTGAGTGCTTTATTGAGAGAGGACGAAGCATGTTCGAAATGCAATCCGCCCCCCCAGGCGAGCATGATTAAATTCAGCCACGTGGTCGAGATCGGGAAGACGAGGAGGTAGTGCGTGAACACGTTGGATGAACGTGGTGTGCATATGCGTGCGATCATACGTGGATGCTCCATGCGATGTAAAGGCAAAGTGTGCACGATTTATAAGCCGTCCGATCAGACGATCAGATGGTTGATCTTGATTGGGTGCGATTACGTGAGCAACGGCTAAAGGTGAGGTGGCGTCAATGTGGCTGCACGAGAATGCTTCGATCCTCATCGCACTGCCGAGGATGCATGTGCATCTTCAGTGACATGCGACTACAGTGACACTCATAAACATCACTAAAGACCTGATATTAATTTTCTACCCTTTGAAATGACCATTCTACCCCTTTCTCCTTTCCTATAAAAAGGACCTTACACCCCTCCTCATTTCTTCATCCCTTCTCTTCTTCTCTCACCATCTCCAAAGCTCTAAGGAGCTAGTCCCAAACCCGGGATGCTCCTATAGAGTAAAGAAATCAAAATTTTATCCATCTTCTCACCCACTTTGTGGAGCATCCGTGGTTGTCCTCTTACCACATCCGAGAAGTGAATCTCACTGCGACACCACCCTGCTTTGTCCTTTATCCTCTAGCTCCATTCTACTTCGTCCAGCACCTCACCACCCTCTTCCGGGTACTCCATCAACGCGGCTCATCCTTTAAGCAGCCATCGAGGAGGATTTTCTCATCCCTATTTTTTACCGCTTTATAGTGTAATTTTAATTCTACAAGTAGTTGTAATGAACATGGCTATATGAAATACTTGTTCACTCACTCACTCTCTCTCTTTGTATTATTCTCTCTCTTTTCTATTGTTTATTCTTTAAGTAGAATAGCTCGTGTAGATTAATTTCTTTATGAAAATAATTCCAAACGTAGTTTTTAATCAAATGTTAGCCTCCTCGTGTTTAACCTAGGACTCACCAAAGTTTTGGCAAATTTATTGATAGCAGATTTTCACACACTCCAATGATGGGTTTTTAACTCAAACTTTTCACGTATGAAATCTCGCTCATCATTTTGGCATCGGTGCTGAAAAGGTAATGCCCTTTGGTTTTTTTGCGTTTTCCACCTTACCTAACTTTTATCTCACTTTTTCTCCGATCTTACTATGATTGCAAGTACTCTTCTGAGGTAGGCTAGAGTGGTTAGATTGGAGAAACGTGCTGGTGAAGGTTTTGTAAGTGTACCCCACCTCCCACCCACTAGTTTTCATTCCACCACATAATAATACAAACGTAAATCAACCTAGACGCTCTTATAAACCCTAAGGTAGATTGTATTGTTTGTTTGCCACCTCCACCCACCTTACCCCTGCACATATAAAAAAAAAATTTGAATGTGGGATTAACTGAAATCTTCACACCTTATACATCCACACACACCTAAGGCACCTCACTTTTGTCTAATTCAATCACTTAACCGAGGATTCAACCTAAGGACACAGTACACCTTAACGCACTATACAAATAAGTGATTAGACATCATAATAGGGTAAAATTCTTTTGTGCCTTAATCAATGGTGCATTTGACCAATTGTTTGATCTGTTTGGGCCGCATCACTCATTTTAAAATAGATTCATCAATAGCTTACCACATGGGATTCAACTTTTAGGAATTAACCAAGCACTCCACATTCTTTTTGAGTTCTAAGGGAATATAACTTCACCTATGCCTTCAAAACTTGATTTTCCAACTGAACCTTGATTGAATAAACCTAAAGTTGAACCCTAAAAGGTACTAAACAAGTTTGAACTCTAAAAGACACATCATTAAATAACCTTGTTTAGAAATCGTTGGTTGTGCACGCACACATATTAATCAATCTTTAAGGGCACAACCCAGATAAAGGGCCCATCACATTCCCGAGTACATTCAAACCTAAGCCTAATTAAAATCAAGCAAACGTTGTTCTTAAGGATTTGACTCGCTCTTCGAGGCCCAGATCAAGATTGTTTTTAATTAATCTACTTCTACTAGTCCATATGATGTCTAACTAATGGAGTAGTGTCAAATGATTGTGATTGGGGGCTATCAAAGGAACCTGAGGTGCAAGCCAAAGGAAGAACTTTCTCGCCAATCCCTCCGTCTAACTGGTTGGATTGACTGGATAGAAGTAGACCAAATTGTTTCTTTCATCTTAAGATGGATTCTAAGAGTCCTAGGTCTTTAGGTTACCCACCTAAGGACAAGTTTGGTTTGATTGTACTGCTGGGCACCTTTCTCTCCTCTATTTTCCCTTACACATAACCATGTATCCTTCCACTTCTTATTCACATTTCCATTCCTGGCCTCCTGCTACCACTTATTCCCTATATGATTATTATCCCAACCAGACATATTCTCACCCATCTACTAGTTGGGATAATCCTGATTGGGGATATAATTTCGAACCTTAATGTTAAGGGTCCACCCCTGGACATCATGATTTTGATCCTTCTCAGAGCTATAATGATTATAGATCTCCACTCCATATGAACAACCCTACATGATCTACAATCAAGATGTTTATGACACCTACCCTCCCCAGGATTACACTACTTACAGGCCACCTACCTTTAATGAACAACTAGAAATGACTTATTATTACGGAGGGCCTTGAGAACCTCAATCCTTTAACCCTTAAAGGCTAAACCCAAACCCAACCCTAAACTGAACCATTTGGTTCGGGTAAACCAGGTTCAAGATAGGGTGTTGCCTAACTTGAGGAACACCATTCGATCTTTAGAAGCTCAGTCAATACCCTGCACTGAAGAATTGGAGCCCTTAATTCAAATGATTGATGATCTTAACAAGTATTTATTGGATTGGCTTCAAGATGTTAAGGATAAGGACCCAGGTGAGTTTTTACTTGGGAAATTGTCAAGGTTGAGGATGAAATTTGTTATTGCTCTGGTCCAATCTTAGGATGATTCTCAAGACGAACCCTCTTTAAGAGAGCTTATGTCAGAACCTACTCAGGCACCTGTAGTGGGGGATACATTTTACGAGACCTGGGATAACCAGATTGGTCTAAAGTAACAAATTGAGGATGCACTAATTCTTTCACCCGAGATCTCAGCACCAGGGTACGAGGAAAAATGTCTCCATGGACCAGGAAATGATAGAACATTTTAAGACATATAAATGCGAATCCGGAATTCTTTGATTTTGAAGGTGAAGAATCTTTGTGTGAAGTCTCACTTGAGTTCAAGGAAGATAATTTTAAAGAGATAAATGGGCCTGAGGAATTTGATGAATCATTTGATGACCTTATAATTGAGAAAATTGATCCTGTTAGGACTAGCTTTGAGGATCCATACCTTGATGTACTGAAAGATTTAATCAGTAGCCCCATTCCTCAACCACACCCCAAAGAGCTAAATGATGATATTTTTGAAATCATTGTACCCATGTCAACCCTGATGCATCCACGATTTTTGTACTTTGATATTTTATATAAGGTTAATAACACTTGTGATGTCCCGAAAACTTTGATTATGGAGGATAGGAGTAGATGAATTGATAATTTAGGAAGCCAATTTCAGGGGAAATAGAATTTTGGATCTAAGGGTTCCTTTATGTCTGAAACCACCAACCTTTTACCAGGACTCTTATGATATTTGTGACTCTAAGGATGTGCAACCTAAGTATAGATTAATGGATTATCCTTTTGAGCTGAAACCTAATTGGACAACAACATCTATTGGTCAGAACCTACCAATTGCCCAACACTTTACACTTGGGTTACACGAGCACAAACCACAGGCCTGGCCCCGCAAGTTCAATGATCTCCAGAGAAAGCTGTGATTTTTTTATTTTTTCTTTGTTTGTATAGTGTGCCTAGATGAAGGTAATAATCTCAGCACTTATACAGTCTATTTTCATCTTGGATCTAACCGAGTAATCATGAAATGCAGGCGCTTTCTTCTTTACTCTGCTCTTTTTCATGTCTTTTTAATACAATGACATTGCATTAGATAGGCATGGGGGGTGGATATATTAATCTCTAAATCATTTTGTTAGCTCTGTAGATTCTTTTTAGTTTCTTTTTATTTATAAAAAAAATTGAATTAGGAAAAGAGAACTTGGGCATTAGAGTTTTTCAACTTTAGTGAATGATACGATAGGACCTAAATGCTTAGATCCTTTAGGTCTTCAGGCTTAACTAGTGTAGGTGTCCACTAAAATGTGGACTTGTTTCTTGAGTCCTTACCCTCTTTAATTTGTTTCTAATTGGTTAATTGGTTGGGGTGATAAGTACACGATTTATCAACCTACCCTCTGATTTGAGGGGACTTTAAGTTTAAAGCATCTACACACTATTTGCACTGACTCACTTTTCAGCAATTTTAACAGAAATTGGGTAGCTAATGAACCTTCTAGGGTGGTATGGCTAGTAAGTTGTCATGGGTTTGACGCCACATTGGCCGATTGTCCATAGCCTAGTCACACAACCATTCTCTTTCTATTGCCTTTAGGTAAATCCTATATCAGGGAAGCCACCTACTCAAAAGAAAAAGAAAAAAAATGATAAGAAATAGAAAAGAAGAAAAAAAAAAAATAAATAAGCTACACTTCACCTCATGAGTATGACTGGCAAGTTGTCGTGGGTTTGACTCCCTGTTGGCCGGCTATTCAGAACCCAGCTCACGAAATGCATGTTTAATTCCAAACACTTAGGAAGAAACAGGGAAATAGAATAACCCTGGAGATATACACTGGGTTTGCCCTTGTATTGACCCCACAAAAAAATAAAAGTAGGGAGAAAGTTACCAGTCGAACAGATACACCTTTAAGCAGAATTTCTTTTCAAGATCACCTAGGGCCATAGAAACCTGAAGTCTGCTTTAATTGTCGATTAGCGAGTCTATCATAGTTTCACAAAATGATGCTTAGAACTTAGAGTTCTTTCTGAGTCTTGGGTGGGTTGGGTAGATGTAGAAAGCTGCCTCAAAATTTTAAACTCAAAAATCCAAAAAAGAAAGAAAAAAAGAAAAAGAAAAAAAAGAAAAAATATATATATTTCTTTTTTAATAAGGTGAGAGCTTGGGGGCAATCAATATTTTAGTAGACACCTGGGCACTGTTGAATCTCTATAGTTCAAGTCTTTAGTAGAAATTTCTTAGTATTGAGAAATAGCTATTGCTCAAGTAATTAGATCGTAATTCTTTCATCAATAGCATGTAGTTTTGCTAGGGACTAGAAAAAGATAGAGGTGTGATGTGTACACATCTAATTGGCCTAAAATGTCTATTTATGCATGTTCCTAGGGTCATAGAAGCATCATGCATTATAAATAATGCATAACAGGCATCATCATGCATTTAGATTAGTTTGTGCAAATTCTATATTAATTCGCCTCTTTTTGTGATCAGGGGACAAGGCGATATCTATCTGGGCCTTGGATTGAAGATCCAACCGTACAGATCTTATCAGAGCGACGATCAAAGTCCAACACCTCCAAGATCGCCTCGATCGGACCTCCGAAGCATCATATGCAGTTCGAGGAAGATCAGAGGCCAAGGGGCAAGCTAGTGAAAATTCAAACTTCAGACTACAAGTCCAATTGCACGGATGGGTTCGGATCAACGATAGCAACCCAACGGTATGAAAATCTGCCCAATCCGGCATCCGTGGCACCACTTATGAGTAGAAGAAAATGGATGGCCCATATGTGGCGCCATCCAAGCCGCCTACAGCCACCGACCCCCTCCTTCAACTACACCATCAGATCTCGACCGTTGGATTGAGATCCAACATTCAAGAGCCCATTAGAATTAATTCCAAAACTCAACACAAACCACCCCTTAGTGTAGCAATTGAATGCTTTATTGAGAGATAACGGCACACATTCAAAATGCAATCTGACCCCCTGGCTAACATGATTAAATTCAGCCATGCAATCAAGCTTGGGCAAACAAGGAGGTAATGCTTGGCCACGTTGGATGAGTGTGATGCACATACACGCACAATTGCACGTGTGATCGTACATGGGCGTTGCATGCAATTGAACAACATGTTGTAATAAAAATGGTGTTTTAATGTTGTCGTTGTCGTAGTATAGTCATTACAATGCAAACAAATGTCGCATCATTTTATTTATTTAATTTTTATTGGTTTATTCCAAGTCATTTACTAGGAGGCAGCTATTGATATACATCACTCTCTGTGTTTGAAAAATGTTCTTTTATTCCAAAAATGTCAATTATATTTACAACATGAATCAATGGATCAATTAACGAATGAATTGGTTAATTATGTACAAAAGAATCAATTAATATGCACTACAATGCCTTAAGCATATTTACAACAAAACAGGCATCAAAAACTATGTATGATTACACTATATTAGTTATGCACAACTATCCTAAATAATACCTAAGTATAGGTACAAAAATAACTACTAATATACACTAGACTAAATATACTAACATAGAACATAAACTCTAATAACAAATATTATATATACAGTAACATATATAAGTGTTACTTTAGCTTTAATATAAATATGTACAAAACATAAGGCAAAAGAATTACATTTACTAACATAAATATATATCTACAGTGATGGATCTATATGTCACTAAAGCCTTAAAGTTTATTTATATATATAAGGCTCAAACATTTACATACAATTCTATTTATACTCTACTTATATATATATATATACACTGTGCATCTGTATACATATATTATATATATTTAATATATATTATATACTTATACTATATACTCAACATACATACTATACATATACGCACACTCGCACAGAACAACGCCTCTCAAGGCTTCATCCAACACTTAGTCGATCTTGATGCCCCTCTCCTTTCTCTTCTTCTTCTAACACTTAGTCGAATTTTAGGACATCTAAGTGACAGGAGGCGATTCTTGCACATGTTTTGAAAATAGAGATCTCGTCATAGTATAGTGTACGAAAATGCTTGTCAAAAATAATTTATAAAGATAATGAGACTTGGAGTCCCGGTTGTTCGTCTCTGGGAGGCATTTTGGAAATGCAAATTAGAAATCGATCTCGCTCGCTCTACTTATTCAAAATCGCTTGTCGATTTATGCTAAGTTCGTATTGCTGCACGACATGCTATTGTTGCCAAAATATCAGAAATTGAAAACATACAACTTTAATCACACGAAAAGATGATAATTAGGCACATGGTGATTTTCAACATATATATATATAAAGATGATGATAACAGAGTTGCAGAGCACCGGTAGCGGAATGCTTGTACATGGAATGTAAAAACTAACATCTATCAGAAAATGACTGCATACATGAATCTACAGGGGATTATGCATGCATCATTGGGGGAGAAGTAAGGAGCTACACTACTAAGCAGTAATAAAACATTAATCTACGAAGAACTATGCTACTTATCTAGCAAACAGAAATAAGGGCATTCAGAGGTGGGCTCTAATGGCCTTTGAATGGGTTAGAAGAGAAAGAGGGGAGACCAATGGTGGGTAGGCTAGCCCTTGGAGAGAGGTTGGAGGTGATCTAGGCCTGGCGTGGAGGTGATGGAGATGCCATGTTGTGCCCATGGAAATGGAGGTGGAGTAGTGGAGGTGGAATGAAGCCAAGAGACCAAGATGGACCAAATGGCCACCCCTTAAGTCTTTTTATAGACCTAAGGGAAGCTCTATAGAGAGTTATGGAATTCTCTAGAGAGGCCTATGGTGGGAGCTCGTGGGAGAGGGAGAGAGTGGATGGATGGGTGGTTTTTAGATCCACATTTGGTGGATTTAAAAATTGAATGCATCTTGGTTGCTATTTTTAGCAACCAAGGCAACAACACATGGTAGAGAGTTCTAGAGAACTCTAGTCTAGGTATTTTCAAGTAGGTGGTGTGTGTGGGTATGTGTGGGTCGAAACCTAGGTGGCTAGGTTGATTAGGTTAGGTTCTAGTGGGTTTAGGTCAAGGTAGGTCTCAAATTAGGGTTGTAAACCCTAATTCATTAAGGTAAAATGAAATTAAACTTGATGCAAGTTTAATTGGATGTGTGAAACCCTAATTGAGAGTAAAACAACTCAATTAAGTTAGGTCTAGGTCAATTGGACTCTCACTGAGAGAGATCAAGGCTTAATTGGGCTCAATGAGTCCAATTGATTAGGCTGATGAAATTGACTATGATCCAAGTCAATTAGGTTTAGTGAGGGCCTAATTAGGTCCTTAGGGAGGTCTAAAGGTAATGTACTAGGGTTAGGGCACCTTAATTTAGGTTCCTATGAGGTTGGAATTGGGTTTAGGGACCTAGGAATTCAAGATCCAAGCTTGAATTCAAAAACAAAAACTAGAGACCAGTTCCAAACATCTGACAATAGTGTCAGATGTCTTAAAATGAAAAGTTAGATGTCCAGACTTGTTGTCTTGACATCCAAACAGAGGCAGGGAAGAATTAAGGTTCTGTCTACAGAAATTGGATGTCTAGACCAAGTGTTTGGACGTCTTAAAATGCTGCAGAAGTGGGTTTTAGGTGCGCGGGTTGTAGCTAAGGGTTCTGGACGTCCTGTAACTCATCTGGACATCCAGATAGAGGCTATAAATAGGATTTTAGTGCTTCCTATGGTACAGTGACCTAATCTAAGGGTGGCTAAGGCTTGAGGAAGCTTCTAGGCTATCCTAGGGCTAGGATGGACCTAAGTTCTTCATAGTTTACTTTTTTTTTCCTGCTTAATAGAATAGCATACCTCAACCCCTTATATTATTGTCTACTACATCTTATTCTAAGTCTTATGCTCCAGCTCTGGCTTTAGGTCTAGCTTCATATCCAGTCTCAGATCCAGCTCCTGAGCTTCTTATTTCCTGCAATTTATATAATGCACCTAATTAGTATATTATAGCATTATTCTATGCATAACTATAGGAGAAACAGTAAAGATGCAAATAATGCTTATGCATGCATGAACTACCCCTAACTTATGGTAAGTCCTAGCCTAATTTAGGTCAATTAAGGCCTATGATTGCTGCGCAATCACTAAGTTACTGTTCATCTTCACAAAAATTGGCTTTTTTAATGGGCGAACCAGCCTTTTGTGGTATACATAGCACCCTAAGGGGCTAGGACCAAACCACTACTAGGTCAACCCATAGTTCAATTAGGATGTATTTTTACCTATTTTCAAGCCCATTATAGGCTCACGTTAGGCCCAGCACAGTGCATTGGCCCCCGACCCACGCACTATTGTCAAGAATGCTCAATATATGCTTAGATTAGAGAGAAGGGAGAGGGTATAGGTATTGGTGCGCCCGTTGCTATCGACTGAATAACCAACACACCAAATCCATTTTATATCGCACAAGCAGCACTTCAGCGCATGATGTGGTGCTCTTGAGCGATGAAATTAAGCACCGAAGGCATACTGTGCACGTTCCGATTTAATGATTTATGGCCTCGATTTAAGGGCCCAATTTAGATCTAATTTTAAATTAAATTATATTTTTGGAAAGGCCTTATATAGGTCTACATGATTGTATAATTAATTTTCAAAAATAAGTTATTTAAATATATATCAAAATTTGTTAAAGTTAAGGATTTATACATGTTGATTTAAGGATTAATTTCTTAATTAATGTACAAATTGATTAATTAATCACGAATTTGACTTTATAGTTAATAAATTTATATAATAAAGCATTTATTACACATTTTTATCTTATTTTAGAGCCTTTATTTTAATTTATTTACATTTAAATAAATATTTTAGATAGATATATACATATTTAATATATAAATACTATAATATACTACAAATACAATATAAATAGGTCAGAAGTACTTAAAATAATACTATACAAATATACACTATAAATTACTTCAGTATTAACTTAATTTACTAATTTATTTTATTTTAAGTTAATAATTTATCGAATTAACTTAATAACTTAATTACCTACAATAATTACATAAATAAACTAATGTACAGGTATCATACAGTATATAATAATTAATTAATTATGTATATACAGTAATAGATATGATTTTAGGTATGTACATAGTTATTTATAATTGCTTTGTAATATATACATTTAATCTAATATAAATTAATGCATAATTATATAATAAGGTTGTATATATAGTAAATCATCATAAATACTTAGTTAAATATAGTGTACAATTATAAGTTATTTATGCACATTATTTACATATATTACAATATCTACATATACCTTAGTATTAAGTTATATTTACAAGTATAAATACAATATAGAAGGTATTTTTGAGTATTTTCTGATTTTTATGATTTTTATATGTAGAAAAGAGATAGGAGATGAGAGAGAAAGCGTAAGATGAGAGAAGAATAGTTTCTTTTTGTGATTTTTTATTTGGTTCTTTTATTCAATTTTATAGTAGACTGAACTGTTGGCTGGTATGTTTTACCAGATCGAGGCTTCGGAATACTTTGAAATTTTGTGTACACCTAAAGAAATATCTGGTCTTACTTAGGACAGGTTTATTTTATTTTTTATAAATTTTTTTTTCACTTTTATTTATTTACAAAGTTCACACACAAGAGGCATTGAAGAGGTGTTGGAAGTGAACCTAAGGCTTCTAATTGTGTTTTAGGGGTTGAACATGACATGCAAACATTCAGAACTATCCAACATATCACATGACAAGTGTTTGAACATATAAACATGATTTTCATCTTGATTTTCATTAAATATCCATATTGGACAGTTACGACAAATATAATTTGCTGATAATGAATCAAAATGGAAAAATTGCAAGCTATCACATCATATTCAAGATTAAATTAATGTACATGAAAGCTTGCTCAAGATGTTCTAACAGTATAAAATGATATCAGCCCCTTCCACCCTTCAAACCATCCCAAATCCATGGGAATTAGACCCAAGATAGAGGCTGCAGTTGCTGTCCAGCTGAACTGCTGCATTAAACCAGTAGCTTCTACTGCTATTGTCGCCTAATTCAATAGCTCATGTTGCTGCTACGCTAACAACTGGCAGCAGCTGACTACTATTTCAAACTAAGATCTTCTTAGATCTGATTTCAAGGTTCAAAACAATGTGATCAAACATTCAAACTTGTTGTGAGTTCATAAAAAATCTCTCTCAAATCTTATTCCAGGCATTAAAAGTTTAATTGGATCATTAATAATCAAGATCAACCTAAAATATGAATAGTGAAGCTCTAATTTTTGGTTTTTCTTAAGTCATCTTATAAAACCAATCTCACACATCATAATCACTCTTGAAGTGTTTTAAAATAGAATCAAACTTGGATCAAAGTCCAACAAGTCTTAAAACCTTAGTCTGATCTCTATCCTTTGCTACAGACAGCAAGAGGAAGTTTGATCAAACTATACCTAAAAACCACTTGAAAACTCCATCATATTCTTCATTATATCAATTCAAACACCATAAAATCTTCTATCAGTCAATTTAAACAATTTAGAATCTGAAAGTAATGTTTCCTGACTAGGCGTTTGATATATGATCACCACATGATATGACCATCTTAGGAACCCTGCACACTATTACTTAGTGTTCAGGAATCCTAGGTGATCATTATAAAAGGACTTAGATCATTGCAATGGCTTCAAACCAGTGTAATTCAATTCTCATCAACCAATGCTATCTAATAAAGCATAAAATCAGGAATCGAGCTTCAAATTAGACGTGAGTGAATTAATCAAAGAAACTCCAATGAAAGTAACTCAGTCCCATCATATCAAATCCAATAACACCACTATAAACTAAATTTGGTCAGTTAAAACTGAATGAAATCACATTGCTCAAACAATCCTTCAATCAAGCTCTCAAACCAAATCAAAATTAAATGGCCAAATCAATTCAATTCAACACAAGTGGAGGATCTTTGTGATCAAATGAGTTGAATGGGAGGTCCTCACATTGAGATTTGAGTGTGCTTTAGATCTAGAAGCTCATGAGCTTCAAATCTAAAGCAACTCTGGTGAATAGGGTGGAAATGTGAGGGAAATAGATGAAGATGGTCATGAGATGATGAGGAAGAACAATGGATTGAAATGATTACACGAAAACACCTCTCTAATCTAAATTAATCAGAGAGGACGAAGTCAGAGTTAATCTAATCTACTCCTAACTTACACTATCAGATCCACGAATTGAAATAACTAATCTACTCCTAACTAATCTAGAAAGTGAAAATTTACCTAGAAAGCAGTAAAACCTAATCTAATTAGACGAATGGGACCTTTGGATCAATAGCTGGCAGCTAAAGAGGATGAAGTGGGAGAGATCTGTAGCGAGTGAAGAGCCCACGAGAGGAGCTCCAGGGTTGCCTTTAGGCTTACATCATCCCTAGGGACGGGAGGAATTAAGGAAGACAAGCTCCACCCCAGTCACTGATGGATGAGTGAAAAGGAAGAGGAATTGAAGAGGACAAAGGGATTGATGTAAACACATTTATGTCACATAAACTATCTATTTATGTGTGTTCTTAGGTGTATAACTACATCATGCATTATAAATATTGCATAACATGCATCATCATGCATTTAGGTTAGATTGTGTAAAGTTTAGGTTAATTCTCTCTTTTTATGGTTAGGTAATGATAACATCATCATCTGCCATAACTAGCTTTAATTAATCATAATCAGGAGACAAATGTTCCTACATAACCATCGTAGAGTCAAAATTCATTGCATATCCTTTCTGAGAATAATACATTAAATTAGGGCTAAATCTAGAGTTTCAGCATCATATCCTAAGTGCAGAGAAACCATGGAGAATTCTAGGGGTTAATTAAAGGTCAAATGGTCATTAATGTATAATAAAATAGTTCATGCACACAGAAATGGATTTTTACGCATTTCAAGAATTAATGGACATCTGAAACCCTAATTTATGACTTGCTTAATTAATTGAGATTCTAGTCAGGATAAAATTCACCTAAACCTTCTAAAAATCATACAAAAATATTCCATAAGCTTTGGCATCCTTGATTTGACCATTGAAAGCTATTTTGACCTAAAACTAAGTCTCAGACAAGAAGTTGCCCTAATTTGGGTTTCTACATAAATTACCCAATCAAACTTACTCAAAACCAAAATCCAACTTCATCACCAGATTCTCTAGGTCCAAATTAGGTTTGTACCAATATTTGGGCCCTATCATAGATCATCTTGACATAGTTTTCATTTCAGTCCAATCATACTCTTTTTTATCTCACATAGCCCCTCAGCTTTCGAAATCTATTGTGAACAGGTTCATAACTTCGTTATCTTCTTCACAAATAGTCCCCTATCGACATTGAGGTCAAACCTAATCTCCAAGCAACCTTTGACCTAAGCTAATCCTACTCAAATGGCAATCAAATCCCACCAAACTTGGTGGGATTGATGTTCACACATAGATAAATCATCTGGGATCAATTTGGAGTTCCAAATCCCCATAGATTTCTTGTGCGAATGCATGAGAATCATGGGTTCTATTTCTTCAATCCCAAGTCATGGAAACCCTTCTTTCCTGATCCAGAGCTCTCCCTGAAGCTCTATAAAGAGTCGGCGTGCACAACCTTCTCAACTTAGCTTGGTTTGGAGGTTGGATTCCCCTTCTTCCCTTCTCCCTAACCTCCATCTCCACCAATGTCGACGACCGTCTTCGATCACCTTCTTTGTCATCCACCACGTACAATAGGTGGTGGCTCCTTCATCCTCAACTTCATACTAGCGAGCACCACCTACCTCCCCTCGTTGTTGCCGCTTCGCCCACCAGAGACTTCATCTCCTCCAAGTCCAACGTACAACTGGCAATGACCTCTCTTCCCTTTCATCCATTAGATTTAGGTTAGTTAGCTTCCTCTAGCTCCATGGGTTAGCTAAGGACTTCTAAACCCTTGTTTTGACCTACGATGCTGCCATTCACCATCATCTTCTCCATATCTGGCCACACCTCTGACGAGGTCTCCCCATCACTCCACCACACTACACACCTCGCCAACACCCTCACATCCTCCACCATACCTCCACGAACCAAACCCCCATCTTTATTTATCATTCCATCTACTCACGCAAACCCCGGAATGCACCCATCACCGTCCACCCTCATCCGTGCACAAAACACCATGATGGCACCGGCATCACCTTCCACGCCCTATGAAAATCCTCCTAAACGTTTTAACGAGGGCTTTTAGCCCGTATTAATGGACATCTGAAACCCTAATTTCAATGTCACATAATTAACTGAGGTTATGGTCAGGATAAAATTTACCTAAGCCTTCTAAAAATCATATAAAAATATTCCATAAGGTTTGGTATCCTTGATTTGACCATTGGAACCTATTTTGACCTAAAATAGAGTCTTAGACAGGAAGTTACCCTAATTTGGGTTTCTACATAAATTACCTAGTTAAACTTAATCAAAACTAAAATCTAACTTCACCATCAAATTCCTTGGTTCCAAGTTAGGTTTGTACCAAAATTTAGGCTAAATCAGAGATCATCTTGACCTAGTTTGCATTTCAGTCCAGTAAAACTCTTTTCTATCTCACATAGCCGCTTAGCTTTTTAAATCTATTGCAAACAGGTCCCTAACTTCATTATCTTCTTCACAAATTGCCCCTTGCCACCATTGAGGTCAAACCCGACCTCCAAGCAACCTTTGAGCTAAGCTAACTGTTGCTCACTCTAAATCAGGGTTTTAAAAGTAATGCGTTGTAGTATAGCCAATAAATCGCGAAGAACACTTAAAATTTATAGCTCAAAAGAAATCTGAGCTCGAACGTAGGGAGCAATATGGAAATTTATCTCAAGATCACAATTTTAAGCAAGAATATAACAATGTAATAGCAATTTCAAGCACAAATAATGTAAATATAAAATCAAGAGTCAATGTGGCAAAAAAGATTAGGGTAAAATGGTGATTTGAATCATTACCCTATTACAATTATACTTAAATAATGCAATAGTATCAATCAACCAAATGACACGTATGATGAGTGCACAGTGCACTTCTCTCTAATGCTACAGTACTATTCCTCTTTTGGCTGCTTCTTCTTTAAATTCTCCTTCGACTTTTTCTCTTCATGCATAAGGGAGGGATTCACGAAATTGGCTAAGTTTCAGACAATATTCTCTAAAGCAAAACCCCCCTTAACCCTGTGTGCTCTCTCTCCTGTTCTTCTCTTCTCTCTCTCAATCAGGCAGGTATTTGGGCAATCAGGTACGCAGATACCTGTGACTAGGTCCATGTGCTGTGGGTCATGGATGAGGTGTGGGACAGTAGGCGAGCAAGTGAGCAAGTAATGGAGACCCGACCCCCGTGTCTTGGGCGAGAGGTCGAGGTGGCAAATTCCTCTTAACTCGCATTGAAGTCTTTGTTACATCCAATGTGGGACTAAGTGTCCCACAGTTCTCCTCGCGAAGCTACTGATGGTGGTTCTTCCAATTGCGGTCGGATACAAGTTTGTGGCTTCTAATTGAAAGCCTGGAGGGTGACTTGGGGTCCTTCCATGTGACTTGGAGTGAAAACCTAGTGGTATCATGGCTAGAACACCATGACCAATGTCGGAAAAAGTGGGCAACTATGGAGGTTCAGCGATCTACTTGAAATAGAAAATACGGGCACTAAGCCCCAATTAAAACATTCAAGAGGATCGCTATACGGCGTGGAATGTGATGGTGCCGTCCGTGGGGTGATTCGTGTCTGGATGATGGCGGACGATGATGGAGGTGGAAGTGAGAAGGTGGGTTGTTCAGTGGAGCTTATGAGGTGGTTGGCGAGGTGTTTGGAGCAGTTAAGCGTACGGAAGACCTTGCCGGAGTAGTTGTTGGAGCGGAGGGAGATGAATTTGCGAGTGGCGATGCGGTGGTTGAATCAGAGTGGCAAGGATGGAGTTGTGAAGTAAAGGAGCTAGGGAGTTGATCTGAGTAGAGAGTGGACGATGAGGAGGAGAACAACGCCAAGTTCGGTATGGCTAGCGTCGGAGATGAAGGCTACTCCGGTGAGTTAGACGGTGATGAGGACAGGGTTAGGAGATGTCTCACGTACGTTGTGATGCGGAAGATGATGACGAAGAAGATCCAAATGCTGGTATTGCGAGTCGATGAAGAATTAAGTCCGAGGGAGTCACCGGACGTCATGGAGCCTTTTAACCGAAGAAGAGGGAAGAAAGAGGGGTATTCCATGCTGAAAACAAGCGTAGGGAGATCGGTGTGCATCATGGGTCTTTATATATGCGTTAAAGGGAGGCTTGAAGCTTGGAAACGAAGCTTTCAAGCTTTGTAGGCTTGATGCACAAGAGATACCCGAATCTCTCAAGCATTCACATGATAGATTGGGAAGTTTATGGGGTCCAAGACTAGGTGCGATAGAAAGAGAATTCCTTAAGGAATCTCAGGTTCAAGTTTGAGAGAGTTTCGTCAAGCAATCATAGAGAACTTTCCAAATGAAGGTCGTCGGAATAGGATCCCTCCAGGACAATGGCAGAAGGACCTCTTTGCAAAGAGTGATGACAAAGATAGGGGCCTATTTGTAATGAATTTCATAAGCAATAGGAACTTGTGAAAATGAAAGAATCAGACAGGACTGAAATGTAAACTAGGTCAAGTTGATCTCTAATTGGGCCCAAATTTTGGTATAAACCTAATTTGGACCCAAGGAATCTAATGGTGTAGTTGGATTTAGGTTTTGACTAAACTTGACTGGGTAAATTATGCAATTACCCAAAATAGGGCAACTGTCCGCCTAAGACTCTATTTTAGGTCAAAATAGGTTTTGGTGGTCACTTCAAAGGTACTAAACACTAAAGGATATTTTTCTATGAATTTTATAGGTTTTGGATGAATTTTATCCTAACCAGAACCTCAGTTAGTTAAGCGGGTCTATTTTTAGGATTTTAAATGTCATTTAATTCTTGAAGTGCGTGAAAAAACCATTTTGTTCTGCATGGACCCTCTTGTTAGACTTTAAGCACATTTGAAATTTAGTACAACCCCTAAAATAACCTTGTGGTTATTATGTATTTTTGGATTATTGGTAAAATTGTAGAAATAACCTTTTATTCTTCTTTTCTTCTCAAAACAACTCAACCTGCCCAAGAGACCTTCTGACTGATATGTAGGAGCTTTTATTGACTTTATCAAATCAAATTGAGCTACTTGTGGCTCATGATGGTGTTTCCATAATCTCATGCCTAGCTTTTGTTAGTCCCTTAGCAAAATTCTATGAATCAAACTAGTTATCTAGGTCAGATGTAACCGTCAGGATGCCCTACTAAGCCGCATCTTTAGGAACCAGATCTTAATACTAACAACAGGCCTAGAGGTACTCAAGTACCAGCCCAGATCCAGACCTGACATGCTTTTGCCACAGTTTGCCGCGAAGGTTTCTAAGGCCCACAAGAACTAACCTAAGGTTCTTTGTACCCAGTGATTAAAGCACCCATGCTTGAAACATAGTTAGTCCAAGTTCAGTTTGCCAGTGCATTTTGTAAGAGAGAGATATAGAAGGAGATTTTTATTTGTGAAGAGATTTATCTCCCTTTTTCTTTTCATTATATTTTTCCTTAGATCCATCTTCGAATTGGCCCTAAACACGGTCTGTATCTGATTCCTTGTCCCCACCATCCATCCTCACAGGGTCCCTAGCAATCGATGCTTCTGGATAGCATCACCCATGGCAACCCCCAGAACCCTGGCTTTCGACACTTCGGGATAGTGCTGCCCATGGCGTTCTGTAGCTAAATCTAGACCCTGTCAATCCAGATTTCAAGATAATCCTACCCATGGCATCTGAACCAGCATAGGGTGTTTACGTGCCCTCGGTAGGATATTTAGATATCCTAGGAGACAAGCACCGAGAAGATGATATGTTATTGCGCATCTTCGAGGGGAATTTCCCTCCTCTCCACACAGGGAACTCGTCCAAATCAACTTGTGTTTTCGAGCCGCTCCTAATCTAGATCTTAGGACCATTTTTAGACTAGATTAAATGCCCTTTGGCATGATTATATTATTTAAAGCACACTGAACCAGACTGTGTGTGATTTAGGGTGCTTAAGTTACCGAGTCACGCAAACCAGAGGTCAGTTAATGAGGCCGAATACTCCCTAAGCCTTAGACCTAATACACAAGCTTTGCATTTTCCCCAACCTCTTGAAAACTAATCTAGATCTTTACAAGTACATGAGTGTTTAAATCCAATCAGATCGAAGAGGCCTACGGTTGGTATTGACCACTAATCCCTTAAGTTTTCTCCTTTCAGGTCTTAATTCATCATTCGATCCAACCTAGAAGTTAGGTAAGTTCCATATTACTTTGAAGGGACTCAATTTCTTTCTTTATCTTTTTGCTCCTCTCTTTTCTTTTCAATTTTTCCTCCGTCCTTTTCTCATTTTTCTCTAAAATGGCTCTTCTTTTTCCTCAACCTCCTTTTTTTTCCATTTTTCTGTTTTCCATTTTTTTTCATTTTTCTGATTTTTTGGAATATATAATTTTTTTTGATGACACCCTTTTTGTGAATTGATTCTCAAGGCATTTTGCACTTTAATACCCCCCATGCTTTTGATTTCCAATGTCCCCATTATAAATTAGGTGGGTTCGAGTTCAGCTTTGATCGTACATTAGAACAGGTTCAAAGGGTGGGTGGATGAGTCGAGATGACTGTTGTGGATGATTTCAAGCTCTGGTACGAGTATCACAGGTGGAATCAGCTGTTCTAATAAATGAACCCTAAAGTGCAAATGAGTTCAGCAAAGAGATGTGTCAAAAGGGTTTCGGGTTTTTCAAAAGATGACGGTTGCCTCCCATTAAGCGCTGAGTTAACACCATCAGTCGAGCGTAATAAGCTCAGGGAGAATGGAGATCAAAAGATACCTCAGCGAAGTTCTTATCGGTGAGTTCAATGAACGGCTTGAGTCACTAGCCATTCATAATGAAAGGTTCAGAATCAAGGTGGGGTTGACTGATTTTGACGGCTCCATTTTCGAAAACACGTCGGACAAGAAATGGTCCAATCCATTTTGACTGGAGCTTACTTAGGAATAATTTGAGTTTGGCATCAAAGAGTAAGACCTTTTGACCAGGATGGAAAGTTTTTTTAGATATGTGTTTGTCATCAAAAGCCTTCACCTGCTTTTTATAAATTTACAATTTCTTGTACGCATCATTACGCAATTCCTCGATCTCACTCATTTGAAGCTAATAGTGGGTTCCAGCCTTAGAAAGATCTAGGTTGCACTTTCGTACTGCCCAATAGGCCTTGTGCTCCATTTTGACGGGGAGGTGACATGCCTTCCCGTACACCAATCTGAACGAAGACATACCTAATTGGGTTTTGTGGGCAATCCTATAAGCCCACAAAGCTTTCAGAAGTCGGGCTATCCAATCTTTCCTATCAGGTTAGACAGTGACCTGAAGGATTTTTTTGATCTCCCGATTAGACAGTTCAGCCAATCCGTTGGTTTGGGGGTGATAAGGAGTCGAGATTCGGTGCAACACCCCATACTTGGTCATCGAGGATCTGAATTGTGCATTTATAAAATGGTCCCTCCATCAAAGATAATGGCACGTGGGACACCGAACCGAGAAAAGATGTGCTGACGAATAAAGTTGATTATCACCTTATGATCATTGGTTCAGGTCGGGATATCTTTGATCCATTTAGACACATAGTCTACGGTGAGGAGAATGTATTCGAAGCCATCCGATTTAGGGAAGGGTCCCATGAAATCAATCCCCCATATATCAAAGATTTCGCATACGAGAATCGACTATAAAGGCATCATGTCACGGTGGCTCATGTTGCCCAAGGTCTGGCAACAAGTGCATGCCTTACAGTAGTCGTATGAGTCCTTAAGGATCGTGGGCCAATAAAAGCTGCACTGGAGGACTTTAGCTATGGTTTTGTGTCTGGAGAAGTGTCTGTCATAGTCCTGGTCCTGGCAGAAGGATAGAATGTCATGGAGAAGAGGGAGGGAAGAGGGGTATTCCTGGCCAAAAATGAGCGTAGGGAGATTGGAGTGCATCATGGGTCTTTATATAGGCCTTAGAGGGAGGCTTGAAGCTTGGAAACCAAGCTTTCAAGCATGGTAAGCTTGACGCACAAGAAATACCCAAATCTCTCATGCATTCACATGAGAGATTGGGAACGTTTTGGGGTCCAAGCTAGGTGCGATGGAAAGAGAATTCCTTACGGAATCTCTGGTTCAAGTTTGGGAGAGTTTCGTCAAGCAATCATAGAGAACTCTCCAAATGAAGGTTGCTAGAGTAGGATTCCTCCGCGACATTGGTAGAAGGACCTCTTTGTAAAGAGTGATGACAAAGATAGGTGTCTGTTTGTAATGAAATTCAGATGCTAGGGCACTTGTGAAATAGAAAGAATCAGACAGGACTGAAATGTAAACTAGGTCATGACAATCTCTAATTGGGCCCAAATTTTGGTATAAACCTAATATCAACCCAAGGAATCTGATGGTGTAGTCAGATTTAGGTTTTGACCAAGTTTGATTAGGTAAGTTGCATAGTTACCCAAATTAGGGCAACTATCCATTTGAGACTCTATTTTAAGTCAAAATATGTTCTGATCGTCACTTCAAAGGTACCAAACTCTAAAGGATATTTTTTTATGAATTTTATCCTGACTAGAACCTCAGTTAGTTAAGCAAGTCTATTTTTAGGGTTTCAAATATCATTTATTTCTTGAAGTGCATGAAAAACCATTTTGTTCTACATGGACCCTCTTGTTAGACTCTAAAGCACATTTAACCATTAGTAAAACCCCTGAAATAACCCTGTGGTTATTCTGTATTTGTGGATTGCTGGTAAAATTGCAAAAACAACCTTTATTCTTCTTTTCTTCTAAAAATAACTCAACCTACCCAAGAGACCTTCTGACTAATATGTAGGAGCTTTTATTGACTTTATCAGATCAAATTGAGCTAGTTATGGCTCATGATGGTGTTCCCATCACTAATCCTACTCAAATGGCAATCAAATCCCACCAAACTTGGTGGGATTGATGTTCACACATAGACGAATCATCTGGGATCAATTTGGAGTTCCAAATCCCCATAGATTGCTCGTGCGAACGCACGAGAATCATGGGTTCTATTTCCTCAATCTTAAGTCATGGAAATCCTTCTTTCTTGATCTAGAGCTCTCGTTGAAGCTCTATAAAGAGTCGGCATGCACAACCTTCTCAACTTAGCTTGGTTTGGAGGCTGGACTCTCCTTTGTTTCTCCTCGACCTCCATCTCCACCAACTCTAGCGACCCTCTTCGCTCACCTTCTTCATCGTTTGCCACGTACAATAGGCAATGGCTCCTTCATCTTCAGCTTCTTCCACACGTTGCAATACCAGCAAGCACCTCCTACCTTCCCTCATCAGCGTCGCTTCGCCCACCAAAGACCTCATCTCCTCCAAGTCCGACGTACCACCGGCAAGGACCACTCTTCCCTCTCGTTCATTAGATTTAAGTTAGTTAGCTTCCTATAGCTTCGTAGGTTAGCTTAGGATTTCTAAAACCCTATTTTGACCCACGATGTCGCCGTTCACTGTCACCTTCTCCATCTCCGAGCATGCCTCCGGCAAGGTTTCCCCATCGCTCCACCACACCACACACCTCACCAACACCCTCACGACCTCCGCCACACCACCACGACTAAAAGCCCTCTCCTAATTCCATCAATCACCTACTCACGTGACCCACCGAACAACCCACCTTTGCACCTTCATCTCCATCACCGTCCACCCTCCACACACCACCAAACACCACGAAACACCCATCACCATCTTCTTTGTGTTTCGGTGAAGCTTTTAAGCCATTTGATTAGGGATTTTGAGGCTGTATTCGTACTTGCAAGTTTCTCCATGCTTCATCGCCGCCACCTCCATCTCCAATAATGTACGTAGCACCATGGCTATGTTCTTCATTAGGACTCGCTCCAGGTGACACGAACACCCTCCAGGACCACGCTTAGGCCCTCAATTCAAGGCCTCGACCTCAACAGCCACTCCAATTAGCAAAGACCTTCCACAGCAGTTGTACGCAAAGAAGCTACAGAGGGATAGTCCCACATCGGTAGATGAGAAGCGCGCATCTAGGCATAAGAGGAATTTGTGATTAGGCCTCTTTGCCCAAGTCATAGGGGTCGAGTCCACTTTCCCGCTCACCTGCTACCTGCCTAAGCCCTCACTCCTTGCCTGGGACACCATGCACACAAGCCTGGACCCGATACTACTTAATCCAGATCCCTGATTACCTGATTGATTACCTAGTTATCTGAGGAAGAGGAGAGAAAATAGAGAGAGAGGGCAAGGGAGGGAGGGTTTTGCTCCTCTGTGAAGCGGCTAACACTTAGTTGCTGAAGGTCCCTTATGCCTGAGAAGAGAAAGAAAAAGAAGAAGGTCTGAAGGAAGGAAAAAGGAGAAGACTTGAAGGGAAGAAGAGAAGAAAAGCTGAAGTAGAAGAAAGGAAAAAGAAGAAAGCTTGAAGAAGAGAAGAAAACACTATAGAAAGGTGATGTTTAAGTCATCTAGTGGAAAGACCCGATGTCTGATGACGCTGATTTAGCTTGACATTTGCCTGCATGGAATTAAAGCTTAAGTGGTTCAAGCCACTATTCATTTATTTGATATATTTGAGTAATTTATATATATATATGCTTAGGCTAATAATTGGTGATTTAAATCACCATTATTTTGTCTTAGGTTTCTTTTTGTCACGTTAAACTCTTGAAGTACTCATGTTTGCCATTGAATATCAGATTTGAGTAGTTATTATTCATTGAATATCATTATTGTACTTAATTTCCTATGCTTATTTATGTGCAATTAAAGATTAGAACGTGAATTCCATATTTTCTCCTATGTTCGACCTCGGACCTCATTTTTAGATTTTGAGTAATAAATTCTATCTGCTGATTGAGCTATTTAGGAGGCATTGCTACAACAAAACGACTTTAAAAACTCACATTTGACTTGTATCAACATTAAGGAATAGGGTAATATTTTATTGGGGCCTCAGATTGAAGATCCAACTGTACGGATTTGATTAGGGTGACGATCGGAGTTCAACAACTCCAAAATTGCCCCGATCAAACATCTGTAGCATCAGATTCAGTTTGAGAAAAATCTGAGATCAAGGGGCCAAGTGGTGTAAATTCATATTTCAGATGACAAATCTAATTGCACGATGGGTTCAGATAGACGATCACAGCCCAACGACATAAAAATTGGTCCAATCCGACATCCATTGTACCATCTACAAGTCAGAGAAGATGGACGACCAAGATGGCAGCACGTTGCGCCATCTCAGTTGCCCAAACTAGCCCAAAGTCACCCACTAGCTCTTCCTCACTTCAAGCGCGTAATCAATCTCAGCCATTGGATCGAGATCCAATGGCATAGAGAGCTCATGCCTTAATTCTTAAGCATGACATAAGGGCAGCTGCAATGCATTGGTTGTGTGCCTCCACGTGTAGGCAGTGGCATGCGTTTGAAGCCCTCGAGCACTTCAAATCAACTGCATCGCGTGCACGGTCAAATTCGACAGTGTGATGAAGATCGTGTGGTAGTGGGAGTGGAAACGTGGTAGTGTCGAGTGAGAGAATCATGCACGCACAATCGTGCGCGCGATTGCACATGCATGCGTTAAGCACATTGAAGAAGCGGGGAAGTGTTTTAAGTCGTCCGATCTCTTGATTGGACAGCTGAGAATGCTTGATTGTGGATGTGCATTAAAGCAGCTGAAGGCAAGGAGGCAGGCGTGCATACGTACCTTCACCCACGTTTGAGCTATAGTGACGCTCATAAACGTCACTGA
Organism: Thalassia testudinum; assembly: GCA_037157565.1. NCBI lineage: Eukaryota > Viridiplantae > Streptophyta > Magnoliopsida > Alismatales > Hydrocharitaceae > Thalassia > Thalassia testudinum. Next base: position 62,527,986 of record JAZHRO010000025.1, on the reverse strand, counting down.
AGACACTGAAGTTAATGTTTAATCATTAAAATGACTTATTTGCTACTCTATTCTTCAACTATAAAAAGGCCCTACGACCCCCACATTCCTTTTATCCCTTCCTCTCTCCTCTCACCCCCTCCTAAGCTCTAAGAGCCTGTCCCAAAGCCAACGTGCTCCATTAGAGTTAAAAATACAATTTTTCCACCATCTCACCCCATTCGTGGAGCATCCCGTGGTTGTTCTCTCATCGTCGTTCGGGAAGTGGATCTCGCTACGACGTCGCCCTGCTTCATCCACCTTCCTTCGTCATCACCCTCCCTCGTCCAGCATCTCACCACCTTCATCCAGGCACCCAGTTAATGCTGCTCATCCACCAAGCAAACCTTCGAGGAGGATAATTTCTCTCCTTCTCTTTATTGCTTTCTAGATTAGATTTCCTACTTTCTAGTGTAGTGAGTAGTTGTAATGAACATGATTATGTGGCTATGAAATATTTTGTCTATTCTCTCTCTATTTTGTCTTTATTTGTATTATTCTCTCTCTGTCATCTATTGTTTATTCTTTAAGTAGAATAACTAGGGTAGATTTAATTTGACTAGCTACTCTGCTTCATAACAATAAATTATACGTGATTTTTGATCAAACGTATGCCTCCTCATGTTTGACCCGAGACTCACCAGAGTTTCGATTAAAATTATCTATTTGACAGATTTCTACGCAACTATGGCGATAGGGTTTCAAAACTCAAATTCTTAGCTTACAAATCTTGTTCAGCATTTTAGCTTCGTTGCTAGGGAGGCAACGCTCTTTGATTTCTCACATTTTCCCGCCTTACTTATCTTTTACCTCACTTTTCTCTTTTCCTACTGTAATTGCAGTTACTCTTTTAAGACGGGCAAAAGTAGTAGATTGGAGTAAAGCACTGTTGAAGGGTTTGTAAGTATACCCCACCTCCCACTTGTTAGTTTTCATTCCATCACCTAATAACACAAACCCTAATTAACTTAGGACCTCTCATAAACCCTAGGCTTAGTTTGGCTATTTGCTTGTCACCTCCACCCACCTCAACATTCTCTTATAAAAAAATTCTAAAAAAAGCGCTCACAGAGGTGCACGACCTCTTCTGATTCTTCATACTCAACCGGTAATCCGATCTTTGGAACTGATACACCCATCAACACATAATTGAATAGAAATTAGATTAGGTAATCACTTGTGTGCCTAATTCAGTGGTGCATCAAGCCAATTATTTGAGTGTTTGGGTACACCACTTCATATAAAAACTACTCATTAAGTAGCTTGCTAATTAGGGTTTAAATTTAAGGTCAGTACTAAGCACTCCACTTTATTTTGATTTCAAAGGAAAACATTTTCACTCGTGTTTGCAAATCTTGGTGTGCCTTCTGAACTTGTTTGAATTTACCTTAATTTAAACCCTAAAAGCTAGTTAAGCAAGATTTGAACTCTAAAATTCACTCATCCAAATAATCTTGCTTCAAAAGCTTGGTTATGCACGCACTCACACTTATACAATCAATCATTAAGGTCACAACCTAGATAAAGGGCCCATCCCATTCCAAAATACATTCAAACCTAAACCTAATTAAAACAGAGTAGACGTTAGCCTTACGGATTAGACTCGCTCTTCGGGTTCCAGATCAAGATTATTTTCGATTAATCTGATTCTACCATTCAGTTTGATGTCTAGCTAGGGGAGCAAAGTCAAACGTTTGTGGTTGGGGGGTATCAAAGGGACCTGAGGCGAAAGCCAAGGGAAGAGCCTTCTCCCCAGCCCCTTTCTCTAACTGGTTGGATTGATCGGAAAGAATTAGATCAAATTGTTCTTTCCATCTCAAGATGGGTTCTGGGAGTCTATAAATCTTTAGTCTACACTACCTAAAGACAGGTTTTATTATTTGTATTATAGGGCACCTTTCTTCCTCCTGCTTTGCCATGGATGCTTCCACATCCTACTCGCATTTCCACTCTTATCCTCCTACCACTACTTATTCCCAAGATGATTATTTTTCCAACCAGACTTATTCTCACCCATCTACTAGTTGGGATAATCTTGATTGGGGATACAATTCTGAACCTCCGTGTTCAGGGTTTAACCTTGGATACGATGATCTTGATTTTTATCCTTCTCTGAGCTACATCGATTATAGATCACTGCCTTCCTATGAACAACCTAATATGATCTACAATCAAGAAGGATATGATGATCCTTACCCTCCCTCAGATTAAACTGCATATGGGTCACCACCCCTCTATGAATAACCTAAAATGACCTATTATCAGGGAGGGTACCAAGAACCTCAATTTGTTGACTCCCTTGAATTGAACCCAAACCCACCCAACCCTGAACCAAACCATTTGGTTCAGGTGAACCAGGTCCAAGATAGGATGTTGGCTAACTTAAGGAATACCATTCAATCTTTAGAAGCTCAGCCAACACCCTACACTAAAGAATTGGAGCCTTTGATTCAAATGATTGACGATCTTAACAAGTATTTATTAGATTGGCTCTAAGATGTTAAGGATAAGGACTCGAGTGAGTTCTTACTTGGGAAGTTATTGAAATTGAGGATGAGATTTGTGATTGCTCTAGTTCAATCTTGGGATGATTCCTAGGATGAACCCCCTTCAGGAGAGCTAATGTCAGAATCCGCTCAGTCACTTGTAGGGGGGACACATCTTATGAGACCAGGGATGACCAGATTGTTCTAAAGCATCTAGTTCAGGATGAATTGATTACTTCACTTGAGATCCCTGAGCTAAGGCAAGAAGAAAAGTACGACTCCATGGACTAGGAATAATAGATGATTTTGAGACATACATAACTACGGATTTAGAATTCTTTGATTCTAGAGGTGAAGAATCGGTATGTGAAGTCTCATCTGAGTTTGGGAGCAATGATTATAATGAGACGACTGGGCCTAAGGAATTCGATGAATCTTTTGATGGCCCTATAATTGAGGAATTTGATCTTATTGGGGCTAGCATGATGGATTCAATTCTTGATTTCATGAAGGATTCAATTCATAGCCCCATTCCTCAATCACAACCCATTGAGCATACTGACGATTTTGATTTTGAAATCACTAGACCCAAGTCAATTCTGATTCAGCCACAAATCTTGGACTTGAAAATTTTAGATGGGGTACTTAACATGCAAGAAGTCCCATAATCTGAAATCCTGATTGTGAAGGATAGGAATTTGGAAATGAAGCTATGGGAAGTCAATTCCGAGGGATGTAGAAATTTGAGTCTAAGGGTTCCTATAGACATGAAACCACCAACCTTCTTCCAGGACCCTTATTAGATTTTTAATTCTAAGGATGTGCAACCCAAGCACAAATTCACTGATTATCTTTTTGATCTTGATTGTCCTATTGTCCGACTTTTTGGACTTGGGTTGCATCCTCACAAATCGTAGGCCCGACCTCGCTTGCATACTAATCTTAGGTTCTGGGTAATTTTTATCTATAACCTTAGATACATTCGACCATCGGGCATGGGTTTGCACCACAACCTCATCCACGTTTGTGGACATCTTCTCCTGGTAGGTCCAAATATAGATTTCTTATCTTGATTTTGACTTGCACCTATGAATTCTCTATTTCTTCTTTATTTCTATAGTGTGCCTAGCTGAAGGCACTAAATTCAACACATATACAGCCTTTTTTCATCTTAGAGTTGACTGGGTAATCATGAAATTCAAGTGCTTTCTTCTCTATTCCACTCTGTTTCATTTCTTTCTAATACAATGAGGACACTGCATTAGATAGGCATGGGGGGGTGGATATCATTATCTGAATCATCTTGTTAGCTTCGTAAATTCTTTTTATTTTCTCTTTATTTTTGAAAAAAAAATTAAATTAGGAAAAGATGGCTTGGGCATTAGAGTTTTTCAACCTTAAGAAATAATATGATAGGACCTAAACACTGAGACCCTTCAAGTCTTAAGGCTTAATCAGCCTGGGTGTCCACTAAAATGTGGATTTGTTTATCAAGTCCTCGCCATTCTAAATTTAATTTTTAATTGGTTAATAAGTTGGAGTGATAAGTACACGACTTATCAACACACTATTTAAGGGAAGTTTAGGTTTAAGCATCTACACACTATTTGTACTGACTCGCTTTTCGATGATTTTAATGAAAATTGGGTAGCTAATGAACCTTCTACGGTGGTATGGCTGGCAAGTTGTCGGTGGTAACAGCTCATCGGCCGGTTGTCCAGAGCCCAGCCACACGACCATTCTCTTCCTACTACCTTTAGGTATATCTTAGCTCAGGGAAGCCACCTACTTAAAAAAAAGAAAAATATAGAAAAATATCCAAAAAGAAAAGAAAAAGATATAGAAAAGAAGAAAAGAAAATAAAAAAAAAGAAATAAGCCACACTTCACTGCACGAGTATGGCTGGCAAGTTCTCGGTGGTAACAGCTCATTGGTCAGCTATCTAGATCCCAGCTCAGGAAATGCACATATAATTCCTAAACACTTAGGAAGAAGTAGAGAAGTAGAATAAGCTGGCGAGATATGCACTAGGTCTGCCCCTTGTGTTGACCCCATAAAAGTAAAAGTAGGGAGAAAGCTACTTGTCGGATAGATACACCTTTAGGTAGAATTTCTTTTAAGGTCATCTAGGGCTGTAGAAACCCAAAGTCTATTCTTCTTGTCGATCTGTGAGTCTATCACATTCACATAAAAGATGCTTAGCACTTAGAGTTCTCATCGAATCTTGTGTGGGTTGAGTAGCCATAGAAAGCTGCTTCAAAACCTTAAACTCAAAAAAACCAAAAAAAAAAAAAAGAAAAGAAGAAAAAGAAAAAGACCCTTCTTTGAATAAGGCAAGGGCTTGAGGTGGTCTGCATTTTGGCAAACACCCAGGCATTGTTGTGTCTCTGAAGTTTAGGTTTTAGTTGAAATTGTATAAAAATAACTTTTGCCCAAAAAATCTGATCCTAATTCTCTTATAAATAGCATGTACTTTTGCCAGGGACTAGCAAAAGATAGGTATGGGGTGTGATGTAAACACATTTATGTCACAAACTATCTATTTATGCATGTTCTTAGGCAGATAACTACATCATGCATTATAAATATTACATAACATGCATCATCATGCATTTAGGTTAGATTGTGTAAAGTTTAGGTTAATTCTCTCTTGTTATGGTCAAGGAACAGGGCAATATTTTATCGGGGTCTCAGATTGAAGATCCAACTATATAGATCTAACCAGGGTGATCCATAGCATCAATCCTGATCGAACTTCCATAGCATCAATTGCAATCCGAGGAAGATCTGAGATCAAGGGGCCAAGTGGTGTAAATCCATATTTCAGATGACAAATTCGATCGCATAGATGCGTTCAAATTGACGATCGCAGCCCAACAACGCAAAAATTGGTTGAATCGAACATCCGAGGCACCATCTATAAGTCAGAGAAGATGGACGACCAAGATGGTGACACATGGTGCCATCTTAGCCACCCAAACAAGCCTAAAGTCACCTAGTGGCTCTCTCTCTCTTCAAGTGCGTGATCAATCTCAATTGTTGGATTGAGATCGAACGACTAAGAGAACTCATTCCTTAATTCTTAAGCACAACACAAGGGCAGTCGCAATGCATTGGTCGTGTGCCTTCACGCAAAGGCAGTGGTGCACATTTGAAGCCCCCTGAGTGCTTCAAATCAACTGTAGAGCAGGCACATCAAATTCGTCCATGCGATGAAGATCGTGCAAGCGTGGGAGTGGAGAAGTGGCAGTGCCAGGTGTGAGAATCGCACATGCAGGATCAGATGCGCAATCAGATGCGTGATCACACGCGCATGCGTTAGGCGCGTTAAAAAGTAGGCAAGAGTTTTAAGTTGTCTGATCTCTTGATCGGACGATTGAGAACTCTTGATCGTGGATGTGCATTGAAGCAGCTGGAGGCGAGGAGGCAGGCATGCGCACATACCTTCACCCACGTTTGAGCTATAGTGATGCTCATAAATGTCACTAAAGACACTGAAATTAATGTTTAATCATTAAAATGACCTGTTTGCCCTTCTATTCTTCAAATATAAAAGGGCCCTACAACCCCCACATTCTTTTTATGCCTTCCTCTCTTCTCTCACCCACTCCAAAGCTCCAAAAGCTTGTCCCAAACCTGGGATGCTCCATTAGAGTTAAAAATACAATTTTTCCACCTTGTCACCCTATTCGTGGAGCATCCCGCGATTGTCCTCTCATCGTCGTTCAGGAAGCGGATCTCACTGCAATGTTGCCCTACCTCGTCCACCTTCCTCTATCTTTATCCTCCCTCGTCCAGCATCTTACCACCTTCATCCGGGTGCCCCATCAACGCGACTCGTCCTCCAAGCAACCGTCGAGGAGGATAATTTCTCTCCCTATTCTCTTTATCACTTTCGAGATTAGATTTCCTGCTTTCTAGTGTAGTGAGTAGTTGTAATGAACATGATTATGTGGCTATGAAAAATTTTGTCCATTCTATCTCTATTTTGTCTTTATTTGTATTATTCTCTCTTTGTCTTCTATTGTTTATTCTTCAAGTAGAATAGCTATGGTAGATTTAATTCGACTAGCTACTTTGCTTCGTGACAATAAATTAAATGCAATTTTTGATAAACATACACCTCCCCGTGTTCCACTTGGGACTCACTAGAGTTTTGGTTAAAATTATCTGTTTGACGGATTTCTACCCGACTATGACAACGGGGTTCCAAAACTCAAATTCTTTGTGTACAAATCCCATTCAACAGGGATCAACTCCAAGTGACTGGGAGGGGAAGCTAATGGCGTCGCGTGAACTCATGGGTAGTGCTTAAGTAGGCATTGGAGTGGATCAAATCACTTGTGTGTGAGTTTAATCAAATTTAGGGTGGATGGTGAGATGATAGGAAGAGACACCGAGAAGGAAATGTACGAAATCTAACCATTAGATCATATCTGGGAGAGCCAATGGTTCTCTGCACAAGGGCGCGCACTGTTTGAATCATAATCAAACATTGGATGGATGGTGGAGAGGATCAACGATAGCTGTGCTTCAAGTTCATCGTGTAAATAGTGGACCATTGCATCAGGTGTATTTGGAATTTTGTAAGCAAGCCTTAAAATCTGAAGGGGTAGAAGAATTGCGAGGGAACCCATAAGTGAAATGAAATACCATTGCACAGTCCAAAAGTCTTGCAATAGGGTCCTTGACATTTTTCAAGGAGGCCTGTTAATCACTCTGAAATGGTTTTAAAGTCATTGCGTTGTAGTACAGTTCGAATAAGAGTAAAAACTAGATAATATTTATACTCGAAAGAAATTCGAGGTCGTTCACTGGGAGCAATTCGCAATTTAATCTCAAAATCACAATTCTAAGTAAAAGATATGAGCAATTACAATCACAATTGATTCAAAAAGATATACCAATAATTTCAAGTAGCAATGTGGAAAAAGAAGAGGGTAAAATGGTGATTTGAATCACCAAATTACCCTACAATGTTAAGCTTTGCAAGTTACTCAAGTAACAGAATTGTATAAGGCAAGCAAATCTCAATTTAACCAATAGAACAAAGCTAACAGTAGATATCAGATGACAGAATAGGTGCTCAGATGCCTTAACCAATGCTCAGAAGATAGAGGCAAAGGCCTCTTCCTTCCTTTCTCTTCAAGCCTCAGGGAGAGGCATAGGCACAACAGCTTCATAGGTGAAGGCCTCTTAATCGGCTAAATGTAGAGAGGGCATGAGGAAAACCCCCCTCTTCTCTCTCTTTTCTTCTCTTCCCCCATAGAACCCTGCTCTAATTGGCAAAACAGGCGAGTAACCGGATCTAGCCAGTCCCGCGTGGCATGACCGCGAGTGAGGTGTGCATATGGGCGTGCGTGTGAGGACCTCATCCCCTGTGTGTGCTGAGGCGAATAGCCTACAACACAAAAATAATATATGTCACTGCACCGCTTCTGCTGTTAACGATGTGGGACTAAAGATGCCTGCTTCTTCTATGTGCAAGCTTTAGCAGCTGGGGCTTATGATTAGCATTGAAGGGATGGCTGATGGCTCCAATCTGAAGCCTAGAGATGGACCTGGGAGTCTCTTGCGTCACCTGGGCATGGAAGCGAGGAGGAACTCGGTTGGAGGGTAGCAACTGGAGGCAGAGAAGACTGTGCTGTAGAGGAGCTCCAATAATGGTAACTAAGATAGAAATACAGGCTATAAGTTCTGGTTAAAGCACCCAGGAGGATCACCGAATGACGATGAAGGTGCTGGGGGTGGTGATGTGTCATGCGAGTATATGAATGTGCGTGGCGAGGTCGAAGAGGGTGCATGGAGGTGGGTGTGCTCGGGGAGATGAATCCGTGGGTAATAGTCCTAATTAGGTTAGGGCTTTTGCTTTTAGAGTCGCGGCAGAGGTTTTGAAGGTGGTGGTGTGAAGTTTGATGCAGTGTGGCGATGGTGCGGGTTCACTGGAGTTCCACTGGCCATGAAGAAGATGAAGTGTGAGGGGAGTGGTTGGCGGTCGTGCATGTTTAGTAAGTGTGAGAAAAAGAAATAAAGGAAGATAGAAAGTGATAGAAGGACTTAGCTAGGTGGGAGAGAGGTGGAGGCAGCCGGTTGTGATCAACCGATGCTGGAGAAAACGGAGAGAGTGGTGGAGCGACGACAGTGTTGTAGGCAGAGGTACGTCCTCCCTTTGGTCAGGGAGGATCGCGATGAAGAGGAGAGTCGAGAGGACAGATCAATTTGGTCATTGGACGGCCAGAGGAAGGGGATCCAAAGATGTCACCAGAGCAGCGGCCGTCGGTGGCCAGATAAGGTGATTTAGGGGTTGTTGACTCGCCAAGACTTGCTAAGAAGCACGGTGAGGCATTGGGCATTCTTATATAGGCCATGGGAGGTCTTTCCAAGCTTGGAAAGAAGCTTCCAAGCTCGAAAGGTCATCGCAAAATAGGATACCCGAACCTTTGAAAGGTTTGCATGACCTTTTGGGAATCAATTGGAGCTCATGACAGGTCTCAATTTGAAATTTCACAAAGAATCTCTGTCCAAATTTCAGATTGTTTGATTGAGAATCGAGCGAGAAAATCTCGTTCGAATCACGCCAGAGCAAGGTGCGTTCATACCAATGGTGGCAGGGAGCAGCTTGCAAAGAAGATGACAAAAGTTTGGGACCCAATGCAGATTTTTTGAAAGTTAATTCCTGTAACGCGTGAAAACTCATTTCATTCTGTATGAACCCTCTTTTCAGACTCTAAAGCACATTTTGACCCTTATTCAACCCCTGAGGAAACCCATGGTTATTCCTTTTTGTGATAGAATGGTAAATTTGCAGAATAACCCTATTTTCTTATTTTCTTCTCAGATCAGTGTTTTGCACCCTTAAGACCTTGTGATGGATATGTAGGAGCTTTTATTTGCTTAATCAGATCAAATTGAGTTAGTTATGGCACATGATGGTGTTCCCATCATACCGCCATGCCTAGCTTTTGCTAGTCCCTTAGCAAAACCATCTAAATCGAACTAGTTATCTAGGTCAGATTTAACCATCAGGATGCCTTACTAGGCCGCATCTCTAGGAATCAGATCTTACTACCAACAATAGTCCTAGAGGTACTCAAGTACTAGCTTAGATCCAAACCTAACTAGCTTTCACCTTAGTATGCCATGAAGGTTTCTAAGGCCCATAGGAATTATCCCAAGGTTTGTTGGACCCAGTAATTAAACACTCATGCTTAAAACATGGTTAGTCTGGTTTAGTTTGCCAGTGCATTTTAAGAAATACATAGAAGGAGAATTTGATTTCTGGAGAGATTGGTCTTTCTTTTTTTCCATTATATTTTTCCTTAGATCCATCCTTGGATTGGCCCTAAACATGTTCTATATCGGATTCCTTGTCCCCACCATCAATCCTTGTAGGGTCCCTAGAAATCGATGTTTCGAGATAGCACCACCCATGGCAATTCCCAGAACCCTGTCTTTCGAGATTTTGGGATAATCTCGGCCATGGCATTCTGTAGCTAAATCCAGACCCTAGCAATCGACATTTCATGATAATGCTACCCATGGCATCTAAACCAGCACAAGGTGCTTACATGCCCCCAGTAGGATATTTAGATATCCTAGGAGACAAACACCGAGGAGATGGTATGTTATTACGCATCTTTAAGGGGAATTTCCTGCCTCTTCGCGTCGGGAACTTCTCCAAATCAATTTATGTTTTCGGGCCATTCCTAATCTTGATCTTAAGACCTTTTTCAGAACAAATTAAATGCCTTTTGGCATGGTTTTAACTTTAGAGCACACTAAACAAGACTATGTGTGATTTAGGGTGCTTAACATACTGAGTCCCGCAAACCAGAGGTTAGTTAATGGGGTTGAATACTCCCTAAGCCTTAGACCTAATACATAAGCTTTGCATTTTCCCCAACCTCTTGAGAATTAATCCGGATCTTGACATGTACATGAATGTTTAAATCCAATACAGATCCAAGAGGCCTAAGGTCGATATTCACCACTAATCCCTTAAGTTTGAACCTTTCAGGACTAATTCATCATACAATCCAACCTAGAAGGTAAGTAGGTTCCAAATTGTTTCTAAGGGACTCAATTTTCTTTTTCTTTGTGCTCCTTTTCATTTCAATTTTCTTCCCTCTTAAAAAATGTCTCTTCTTTTTCCTCAACCTCTTCCTTTTTTTTTTTTTGGAATATGTAGTTTTTTTTATGAAACCCTTTATTGTGAAGTGATTCTCACAATGTTTTGCACTTAAATACCCCCCATGCCTACGATTTGCAATGTCCTCATTGTAAATTAGGTGGGTTTGAGTTTAGCTTAGATCCTACATTAGAACAGGTTTTAGGTGGGTGGATGTGTCAGGATGACTGTTGCGTTCGATTTCAAGCTCTGGTATGGGTACTAGAGGTGGATTCAGCTGTTCTAATGAACGAACCCTAAAGTGCAATATGAGTTCAGCACGAGATATGTCAAGAAGAGTTTCGGGTTTTTTCAAAAAGATGACTGGTTGCCTCCCATTAAGCGCTGAGTTTAACGCGATCAGCCAGGTGCAATATGCTTAGGGAGAATGGAGGTCAAAAGAGATAGTAGCTAAGTTCAAGTCAATGAGTTCGATGAATGGTTTGAGTCTCTGACTGTTCATGACAAAAGGTTCAGAATCAAGGCTGAGTTCACTTATTTTGACTGCTCCATTTCCAAAGATTCGTCTCACTAAGAATGGTCCAATCAATTTTGATCTGAGTTTTCCTATGAACAGTTTGAGTTTGGCATCAAAGAGTAAGACTTTTTGACCAAGGTGGAAAGATTTTAGCACAATGTGCCTGTCATGGAAGGCTTCGACCCACTCTTTGTAGATACGCGAGTTCTCATACGCATCATTGCGTAATTCCTCGATCTCGCTCAATTGCAACCAGCGATGTATTCCAACCTTCATCATATCCAGATTGCACTTCCGTACTGCCCAATAAGCCTTGTGCTCCATCTCGACGAGAAGGTGACATGCCTTTCCGTACACTAATCTGAAGGGAGACATGCCTAATTGGGTCTTGTGGGCAGTCCTATAGGCCCACAAGGCTTCTGGAAGGCGAGTAGACCAATCCTTCCTATCAGGCCGAATAGTAACCTAAAGGATCTTCTTGATACGATGCGACACCCTGTACTTTTTCATCAGGGACTGGAAGTGCACATTGTTAAAATGAGACCTGCCATAGTTGATGATGGCCTTAGGAACCCCAAAACTGGTAAAGATGTTCTCCTTGATAAATTGGAGGACAACTTTACGATCACTAGTTCTCATAGGGATGGCTTTGATCCATTTAGAGACATAATCAACGATGACTAGAATGTCTTCGAAGCTGTTGGATCCGGGAAAGGGTCCCATGAAATTGATTCCCCATATGTCAAACATTTTGCACACAATTATCGGGTTTAAGGGCATCATATCCCTTGGGCCCATGTTGCCTAGGGTCTGACAATGAGCGCATGCCCTGCAATACATCTGTGCGTATTTGAACAAAGTGGGCTGAAAGAAGCCACATTGGAGAATTTTTGCTGCGATTTTACGCCCAGAGAAATGACCATCGTAGGCCTGGTCGTGATAGATTGAGATCACGTCATTGACCTCGTCATCAGAAATGCATCTCCGGATCACTTGATCATTGCCAATGTGGAAGAGGTATGGTTCCTCCCAAATATAGTACTTGGCCTCGCAATCAATTTGTCCTACTTGGAAGTCGCCCAATCTGGCAGGACTTTCCCTGTAACAAAGTAGTTTACAATATCAGCAAACCAAGGGAGACTATGAATGGCTAGTAGGTGATCGGCCAAAAAATGCTCGGTGATCGGACCAGACGGGTCAATGACTGAAAAAGGAAGACGAGACAAATGGTCAGCTACCACATTCTGCTTTCCTACCTTATCACGAATCTCGAGATTGAATTCTTGCAATAGCAAGATCTAGTGGATTAGTCGAGGTTTCACGTCCTTCTTCACAAGGAGGTGTCTTACTGTGGTGTGATCCGAGTATATAATGACATGGGAACCCAGAAGGTAAGATCTGAATTTTTCTAGGCCAAGTACTACGGCTAGAAGTTCTTTCTCAGTAACTGTGTAGTTTTGCTGAGCCTCGTCAAGTGTCTTGCTAGCGTAGCAGATGACCACGGGTTTCCTATCTATTTTCTGCCCAAGTATCGCACCTACAACATAAGCAGATGCATCGCACATGATCTTAAAGAGTTGCGACCAATCAGGGGGCTGCAGGATAGGTGCTTGGGTAACTCGATCACGTAGGATCTCAAATGCATGAGTGCACTCCTCAGGGATTTTGAAGGGAACATCCTTAGAGAGAAGATTAGTCAGGGGGGAAATGATTTTCGAAATATCGGGAATGAATCAACGGCAAAAACTGACGTGCTCCAGAAAGGATCGGATGTCCTTAACTGAGCTAGGCATAAGGAGCTTGGAAATTAGATTCAGCTTGGCTTGATCAACCTAGATGCCTTTTTCAGAGACGAGATGTCCCAGGACAACTCCCTCAGGTACCATGATGTCGCTCTTTTCCTAGGAAAGAACCAAATTCACGTCAATGCATCGCCTGAGGATTTGGATCAAGTGCAGGAGGCAATCATCAAAAGATTTTCCAAATACCAAGAAGTCATCCATGAAGACATCAAGGTATTCGCCTACCATATCTGAGAATATGGCAATCATGCATTGCTGAAAAGTAGCGGGTGCATTGCAGAGACTGAATGGCATCCTTCGGAATGCGTACATCCCGAAGGAGCAGGTGAAAGTAGTCTTCTCTTGGTCCTCAAGATGGATTGCAATCTGGTTATAACTGGAGTACCCATCCAAGAAATAGAAGAATCAATTTCCCGCTAGTTTCTCGAGGATCTGATCAATGAACGGTAGTGGGAAATGATCCTTCTTCATGGAGGAATTGAGTCTTCTGTAATCAATGTAGACTCTCCACAAGTTCGCTATATAGGTCGGTATGGTTTCTTTGGTTTCAGTCGTAATCATGGTGAGTCCTGCCTTTTTAGGCACAACCTGGATTAGACTCACCCACCAACTGTCAGAGATCAGGTAGATGATCCCTGCATCAACCATTTGATCTCTCTTTTCACGACCTCCTGCATATTTGGATTTAGGCGTCTCTGCATTTCATGGGAAGGTCATGCACCCTCTTCGATATAAATGTGATGTGTGCAGTATGAGGGGCTGATGCCAGTCAGGCCATCGAGAGTCCAACCAATGGCTCTTGGATGCTGCTAGAGAATAGAAAGCAGACGTGTTTCCTGATCAGAGGTGAGGCGGAAACTGATAATCACAGGAAATGTCTGATCGGAACCCAGGAAGATCTATTTGAGATGATCGGGAAGAGGTTTCAGCTCCATAACAGGATTATCAGTAGCAGCAAGTGGTTCGGGATGAGTCTTAGAAGAAAAAGTGGGAGCTATGGGTGGGTCTGAATTGGTGCTTGGCTCCTCTATCTGTGGGGTATGATCAGCTTGATGTTGAGGATCAGGGATAATTGGATCTTCCTCAAAAAATGTGTCCTCAACTACCATACCGATGTCACATATTTGTTCTACCGCCCCACAGTTAATTCCTTCCTAGGCCTTAAATATATCGATATTCAACGTCTTGTTCACAAACTTTAATTCAATCTGGTCCTCTTCGTAATTGATATTTGCCCTAGCAATTGCTAAGAACGATCTACCTAGTATAATCGATGTATTTTTGAGATTCTCAGAAGTTTCCATATCTAATACAATGAAGTCCACAGGAAAATAGAAATCGCGAATTCTAACCGGAACATCCTCGAGAACTCCTTTAGGTGACTTGATTGATCGATCTACTAACTGTAAAGTCACCTCGATCGGTTTAAGCTCAGTTTCCTTGAAATGCTCCAGCAAGGATGTAGAGATTAAATTAATGGAAGCTCTTAAGTCCAAAAGGGCTCTATCAAACTCCAAATCACCAATCTTGCATGAAATCAGAGGGGTACTAGGGTCCTTTGCCTTAGGTGGGAGCTTGCTCAAGAAGATGGAGCTGGCTTGCTCCGATAGTATGATTGGGTTCCTACCTTTAGTTCGTGGCTTACGCTTGGGTGTACACACGTCTTTCATGAATCATGCGTAAGCCGGTATGTGGCGTATTGCATCCATCAAGGGGATGTTTATTTGGACTTGCTCAAAGAGCTTGACTAGGTACTCCTTAAGTGCCATGGGTTGGGGTTTCCTTTTACCTTTGGTCAAGGCCTCCAAAAATGGAATCTTTACAGGTTCCTCTAGAATGGGTCCAGGTTCTTGATCTAGGGTAGGGGTATCCTGGATGACTATCCTAGGGTTTGGGTTTTCATTACCAGGCTAAGAGTGGCTTGGATAAGGTAGGTCCTGTGTTGCTTTGCCATTATAGGTAGTAACTGAATTTAGTCCTGCTTGGTTCTGGGTTGGTGTACTCAAAAGAGGTGGTGCTGATAACCTGCGTATGATGTCAAAGCCTCCATCCCGTCGGGTGATGGAGTAGAAGGGGACTAATATACATGGTGAGCTTGGCCCTGAGTCGGGTTCATAACATGCCTCTGGTTTGGCATGTTACTCGAGTTAGGAAGAGGTTGCGAAGGACGTGCACCAGATTGGCAGGGATTTTCCATCTGGGCAAGTTGATTGTGAACCTTTGTGATCTCATCTTTGTGTTATTTTTACATAATGGCATTCATTTTCTAAATGTCAGCTAGAGTATGAAGGATAAGAGTCATCTAATCTTCATGAGTTGGCAAGGGATTGATAAGTTGTGTTGGGCCGAGGCTGAGGCAGCTGATATGGACGAGAAGCTTGTGGTTAAGGCTGATATTGAGGTCTCCAATTTTGATTGTTCCTTGACAACGTGAAATTAGGATGATTACGCCATCCAGGGTTGTAGGCATTTGAGAATGGATCATTCTAGATGGCGTTGAGGTCCTCGTAGGTCTGAGGAGCCTTGGAAAAGTCAGAATACGAGGGTTCAGAGTTCCCCCAACTAGAATAGACAAGTCTAAAGTTTCCTATGAACCCAGAATTAGATAGGGTTGGATATGGGTCCATCCCTTGAGAAGATTGGTGGTAGATGTTATGCACGGCCTCCCTGCTAGAGGGCGGTTGCATGAATGGGTTTTGTGTAGAGGTGGCTTGCCGCAGGTGTTGAGTCAGCTCATCCACCTTCTTCTCAATAATAGAGACCTTGTCTAGGAGACTAACCATCAGCTCCAAGTCGACGGAAGAGGACAAGCCCTGTGACTCATGTGCTCCCCTTGGATTCGTCAATGCATGGGCATTCGTCTGGTCGAACATACCCATGATTCATTATTGATGGAGTTCTCGCACATGTTCTCTAGAATCTCCCACATGGTGTCATCGTGTTGACCCATGATGTTTTCTCCACAGGTCGCATTGACAAATAATCGAATATCCTCATGGAGTCCCTGGTAAAATGACTGGACTTGTTCCCATTTAGAAACTCTGTGGTGGGGGCACTTTCGCATGAGATCCAGAAAATGATCCCATGCCTCATGAAGTGGTTCTCTTGCTTATTGCGTAAAATGCGTGATCTAGTGCCGTAGAGCATTTGTCCAACCAACAGGGAAGAACTTTTTTAGAAACTTGGATTGTAGTTCAGCCCATGTGTTGATTGGACATGTTAGGGTTTGGTACCAGTGAGCAGCCTTGTCCATGAGAGAGAAGGAGAACATTTTTATGAGCAAGATATCCCGATTTTGAGCTTCTGACCCGAAGGTCTGGGCCAGATTCTTGAGTTCTTTGATATGCTGGAAAGGATCCTCGGAATTATGCTCATGAAATTTGGGAATAGCATGAATCATGTTGGGCTTGAGTTCAGTATCAAGACCTCCAGCTGGGATTTGGACTCGAGGTTCGATTGCCACTGCAGCGGGATTGTAATGATCTCGCATCATAGGATGCTGCGATGGGTTCATAAAGGCTTGGAATAGATCGTTAAGGCACTGAAGCTGATTCTCGAGATTGTTTTCTTTTGTTGGTAGCTCCATGATGATGGATAAAGGAGATCTAGGCTCAGATGAATAAGAAGAGATATCGATCTAGTTGGGTTGTTGCACAAATAGGGAGCTCGAGGCTTGGCCTCGATGGGAGTGAATAGCTAGTGGAGGCCTCAAGGGTGGTCTTAGAGACCTCCTCTCAAACATGCACCAATGGATAAGACGAGGGATAGAATGTGACGGACCCAATCAATACACCCAAAAAGTTTGGATGAATATAGAGGTTCGGGCCGGATGATACCCCTAAATCAGAAAGCCGTCAACTTGAGAATTACCTGGGCAGCCAGCATGGGAGAGTCCTGCGAAGACCCCTACATGGTAGAGTGCCCCCACGGGTTACAGGGTTTCCCCCATCAGACCTTTCTTGTCACTGAAGTTCCAGGTACACTAGAATGGGAACTTGACCTCTTAAGTAAACTAGTTTTAGATTAAGAGAACGGGTGCTTATGATTTCACTAGGACTTTAGGATGTTTTAGTGTAAGGTGACCAAGTTTGAAGATTGGTTAACCTAACAAGGTGGGTCAACTTCACCTGATTGTCCATTTGAGAAATTTAGTTCCCTCTTTTAGTGTTCAAATGAAATTAAGAGCCTGATTTTAGGGTTTGCTTAAATAGATCAATTCAACCAAGGCTTAGGCAGACACTGTTTGGGAAGGTTAATTCCTGATTAAGCAAGTGTGTCTCTAAAACCCTAATTGGCTCTAATTGGTCCAATCAAATTTTTCCAAATGTGGTACATAGGGTCCAAGCAAGAATGTGATAGCCCTAGATACCTTAAATCCTGAGTAGGTGCACAAATTAGGGTTTGGATGTTCTCTAAACAGAATGTATCAAATCAGTCAACTTGATGATTAATCTAAGACTAGAATGCAAGTTGAACCTAATTGATTTGTTTCTTCTTTTAGCTTTTTCAGAGTCAGGGACTTAGGATAGATTGGATTTGTGGTTTACCTGCTCCTGGAGTGGCTGCTGTGTGGCTGATCTTCTTCCAATGTATCCCCTATGCAGATCATAGTCAAAAGAGACAGAGCAAGTTAGTATCAAATCAGGAATTGTAATCAAGCAATCGAATTGCACGTTGCTCCTCAACAATGATGTCAAAATGTTAATCACTCCAAAATGGTTTTAAAGTCATTGCATTGTAGTACAGTTCGAATCTGCACGAAAAACATATAATATTTATACTCAAAAGAAATCTGAGGTCGTTCGTTGGGAGCAAGTGGAAATTTAATCTCAAAATAGCAATTCTAAGTAAAAGATATAAGCAATTGCAATCAGAATTGATTCAAATGATATAACAATAATTTCAAGTAGCAATGTGAAAAAAGAAGAGGGTAAAATGGTGATTTGAATCACCAAATTACCCTACAATGTTAAGCTTTGGAAGTTACTCAAGTAACAAAATTGTATATGCCAAGCAAATCTCAATTTAACCAACAGAACCAAGGTATCAGTAGATATCAGACGACAGAATAGGTGCTCAGACACCTTAACTGATTCTCAGTAGATAGAGGCAAAAGCCTCTTCCTTCCATTCTCTGCAGGTCTCTTCCTTTGACGTAGACACAACAACTTCAGAGGCGAAGGCCTCTTAATCGGCTAAGTGTAGAGAGGGCGTGTGGCAAAACCCCCCACCTCTTCTCTCTCTTTTCTTCTCTTCCCCCTCAGAACCTTGCTCTAATCGGTGAAATAGGTGGGTAACCAGATCTAGCCAGACCCACATGGCATGACTGCGGGTGAGGCGTGCGTATGGGCGTGCGTGTGGGGACCTCACCCCCTATGCGTGCTGAGGCAAATAGCCTACAGCATAACAATAATATATGTCACCATGCCATTTTTGCTGTTAGCGATGTGGGACTAAAGTCGTCTGCTTCTTCCATGTGCACACTTCAGCAGGTGGGGCTTGCGATTGGTGTCGACAGGATGACTAATGGCTCCAATTGGATGCTTGGAGATGGACCTGGGAGTCTTTCGCATCACCTGGGTGTGGAAGCGAGGAGGAACTCAGCTGGAGGGTAGCAACCAGAGGTGGAGAAGACTGTGTGGTGACAAAGCTCTGATGATGGTACTTGAGACAGAAATACGGGCTATAAGCCTTAGTTAAGGGGTAGTGATGTGTCGTGTGAGTGTGTGAATGTGCGTGGCAAGGTCGAAGAGGGTGCGTGGAGTTGGCTATGCTTGGGGAGACGAATGAGTGGGCAATAGTCCTAATTAGGTCAGGGTTTTTGCTTCTAAAGTTGCGGCGGAGGTTTTGAAGGTGGTGGTGTGAAGTTTGATGTGGTGTGGCGATGGCACGGTTCACCAGAGTTCCATCGGCTGTGAAGAAGATGAAGTGCAGAGGGATTGGTTGGAAGTTGTGCATGTGTCATAAGTGCGGGAAAAAGAAATAGAGGAAGAGAGAAAGCGATAGGACTTAGCTAGGTGGGAGAGAGGCTGAGGCAGCCGGTTGTGATCGACCGACACCGGAGAAGACAGAGAGAGTGGTGGAGTGGCGATGGTGATGTAGGCAGAGGCACGCCCTCCCTTTGGTTGGGGGGGATCGCAACGAAGAGGAGAGTCGAGAGGACCAACCAATTTGGTTGTTGGATAGCTGAAGGAAGGGGATCGAAGGATGTCACCGGAGCAGCAGTCGTTGGTGGCCAGATGAGGTGATTTAGGGGTTGTTTACTCGCCAAGACTTGCTGAGAAGCACGGTGAGGCATTGGGCATTCTTATATAGGCCATGGGAGGCCTTTCCAAGCTTGGAAAGAAGCTTCCAAGATCGGAAGGTCTTCGCAAAATAGGATACCCGAACCTTTGAAAGGTTTGCATGACCTTTTGGGAATGAATTGGAGCTCAAGGCAGGTCTCAATTGGTAGGGAATTTCACAAAGAATCTTCGGTTCAAATTTGGGATTGTCTGATTGAGAATCGAGGGAGAAAATCTCGCTCGAATCTCTTTGGAGCAAGGTGCATTCATACCATTGGCGGCAGGGAGCAGCTTGTAAAGAAGATGACAAAAGTTAGGGACCCAAATGCAGATTTTTGAAAGTTAGGGGCACGGGTGTGAGAAAACATAGCTAGAAAGGACCAAAATGAAAACTTTGTCAATATGGCCTCAGATTGGGGAAAACCTAATTTGGATCCAAGAAATCCAATGGTGAAGTTAGATTTAGATTTTAACCATGTTTGACTGGAGAAATTGCACTATTACCCAAATTAGGGCAAAGGTCTGCCTGTGGGTCTATTTTAGGTCAAGATGGGTTCTGATGGTCAAATTGAAGACACTAAGTCCTAGAGAATATTTTTCTATGATTTTTAGAAGGTTTAGGTGAATTTTATCCTAACCAAAACCTCAGTTAATTAAGTAGGACTGCTTTTAGGGTTTCAGATGTCCATTAATTCCTGTAACGTGTGAAAACCTGTTTCGTTCTGTATGAACCCTCTTGTTAGACTCTAAAGCACATTTTGACCTTTATTCAACCCTGGAGAAAACCCACGGTTATTTTGTTTTTGTGATAAAACCACTTGGGTTTCTCTTTTCAGAAACCCTAGCTATTTCCACAAGAATTTTCTGACAATCATTTTGGTGCCGTTACTGAGGAGGCAACAGATTTTGATTCTTCTGCATAATTCACCATACTTACGCATTTTCTAACCTCACTTTTATGTGATTTACTATCTTGCTGGAACCCTATCCAGGAAACCAAAGAGCAGTAGATCGGAGTAAAGTGCGAGTTTGCAAAATCTGTAAGTCCACCCCCACTTTCCCACCCACTAGTTTCATTTCACCACATTAATAAATCGAACCTGAATCAATTTAGGAGCTTTCATAACCCTAGGTTTGACTTGGTTGTTTGATTGCCACTCCACCCACCTCACCCCCTGTATATATTAAAAAATAAAAAATTACTTCTCTGATTGTTGGACATAATTAAATACACATTTATACCTACATTTCTCAAACTAAGGCACACTATCACCTCAATTATACAACTTAACTAGGATCTTATTTGTTGACCTGGTACACTCTAACTCAAGACACAAATAAGTGAGCAGAAATTCGAATAGGCTAATCATTGTGTGTGCCTTAATTAAGTGGTGCCATAGGCCAATTGATTGAACTATTTGGGCCGCACCACTCTATATAAAATTGATTCATCAACTGGCTGCCCCTCAGGATTCAATTGCTAGGACTTAACTAGGCACTCCACATTACTTTTGAATTGTAAAGGAATATATCTTTACTTGTACTTTCAAAACCTGGTGTGCTTTAATAAATCCGATTGAACAAACCTAACAATCAAATCCTAAAAGCTACTAAACAAGGTTAAACCCTCAAAAGACACATCATCTAATAACCATGTTTGAAAACCCTAGTTGTGCACGCACAAAAAATTAATCAATTTTTATGGGCAAAACCAAGATAAAGGGCCTATTACATTCCCGAGCACATTCAAACCTAAGCCTAATTAAAACTTAAACATTGGCCTTAAGGATTGACTACCTCTTTGGGGCTTAGATTGAGATTGTTTATGATTAACCTACTTCTATCGATCCATCTGATGTCTAGCTAGGGGAGTACCATCAAACGACAATAATTGGGGGGTATCAAAGGACCCCAAGGAGAAAGCGAAAGAAAGAACCTTCTCTCCAATTACTCTCTTTAACTAGTCAGATTGACCCAATAAAAGTAGATTGAATTATCTATAATCTTAAGATGGGTTTCGGGAGTCTGTAGGTCTTTAGGCTACGTACTTAAGGATAGGTTTAATTGTTTGTATTGCAGGGCACCTTTATCTATTCTCTATCTTCCTCCAACATTGCGATGTATTCTTCTAACTCTTACACACATTTCCACCCTTACCCTCCTACCACCACTTATCCCCAGGATAATTATTATGTCGACTCGACCTATAACCAACCATCCACTAGTTGGGATAACTCGGATTGGGGATATGATTCCGAACCTCAGTGTTCAGGGCCTAACCTTGGATACCAAAACTATGATTATTATCCTTCTCAGAGCTACACTAATTATATATCCCCACCTTCCTATGAACCACCTAATATGATCAGCAATCAAGAAGGATATGATGATTTCAACACCTACCCTTCCTAGGATTATGCTACATATACGTCACCACCCCTTAATGATCAACTTGAAATGACCTACTATCAGGGAGGACCCCAAGAACCTCAATCTTTTGACCCTCATAGGCTAAACCCAAACCGACCCAACCCTGAACCGTATTATTCAGCTCAAGTAAACCAAGCCAAGATAAGGTGCTAGCTAACATAAGGAACACCATTCGATCATTAGAAGCTCAGCCAACACCCTACACTGAAGCATTGGTGTCCCTGATTAAAATGATTGACGATCTTAACAAGTCTTTATTGCATTGGCTCCAAGATGTAAAGAATAAGGACTCGGGTGAAGTTTTACTTGGGAGATTGTCAAGATTGACGATGAATATGTGGTTACACTAGTCCAATCTTAGAATGATTCACAAAATGAACCCCCTCCAAGAGAGCCAATGTCACAATCCGCTCAGGCACTTGAGAGCTGTCTATGGATCGAAAGAGTATACTAGAGGAGAGGGGTGAATAGTATAGCTATAAAAGAAATTTGAATCAAAAATAAATTCACAACAGAATCAAGCATAGATTACACCTGGATTTATAGTGACCCAAATCGGGTGAAAACCTTTACCTAAGCCTCTTAGGTTAGGATTTTCCTGGCTACTCGAGACTAGTCAATCCACTATCGTACCACTTGAACAAGGATGGCACAACCTCTTTACAAACCACTTCTCTTTACAACCTGAAGAGAAGCACAACAACAACAACAACAACTGATCTTCCCCAACAACTTAGGATCCGTTATTCAAAAACAACAATGTAAAAGAACAATGAAGAACTTATGGAACCTCAATAAAAGTAAAACCGGAATTTCAGCGAAGGTTTGAAATGACATGCTTTGAAAGGCATGAAAATCAGAGCACAGAAGCACTTGAAGAAGCATGAGAAGCTCTTTGCTTTTGAGAGGATTTTTCTAATTGAGTGTGTGTAAAAAGGGCTACATACGACCACTATTGATACTGGAAAATCAACCTGAAATGGAAGTCAATTTGGTCGATCAATTAATATAGATTGGTCAATCAAAATGAGGTTTGGTCGATCAATCTAGTTATTTGATCGATCACTAATTGGTTGATCAAAAGTGTATTAATCAGCTTCCTAAAATGGGCTGGTTTGATTGATTAACTGATTTGGTTGGTCGATCAATTAATCTTATTTGGTAGATCAATATCTCTAAAAGCTTGATTTTAGCAAGAGGAGCGAAAATCCGTTTGAGACTTAATTTGAGGTTCCTTACAAAAATATTCTAGACTCAATAAAGATAAAAGACACTATGACACAGATCAGCATTCTTCTAGCTAGGCCCATGAGAGAAGCTTTGATCCATGACAGCCTTGAAATATTAGTCTTGCAAGAGGCATAATTTTGGTGCATCAAAACAAAGGTACTTACATTCTCCCCCTTTTTGATGACAATAAAATTATAATTATGAATTGAAATAGTTATGCATAATATCTGCCTCTTTTTGTTTCAGTAAAATGTAAAACATGCTGCTATCAATTTCAATTAACTCCTCCTTAAGCATGTAAATGAAGCAATAATAATTTCAACATGCAATTTTAAAAGAGAGTAAAATATTACTGAGAGAGATAATATCCATGCATATAACAACCATATAAATGAGTCTAGATAAGCAGAATAAGATAAAAATAGTCCACAGAAATATAAAGGTTTACAAACCAAGAAGCTAATAAAAAATAACTAAAGTAAACTAATCCTCTAAAGATGCCATGAAAGCATCCATCATGCTCTAAAGATCAGTATCTAACTCCAAGTCCATCGAGTCAGATCTCTCTAAGGAGGCAGGTTGGCCAAGACACAGGTGTCGCTGAGCTGAGGATCTTGGTGTTGGTTGCCTAGATTTCCGGCGAGGAGGTGTCACCTGCTGGTTTGCTAGTGCTGTTGTAGAGGTAGGAGGAGAAGGAGGTGTTGCTAATGATGGAGGCACAATAGTAGATCAGCGAGGACAAGGAGGCCGATGAAGCTACTGTTGAATCCCATGAATAGACTCTCTAAGTCTATCTAAGAATTGACCTTGAGCATTCAGGTATTCTGATACTTGATGCCCATGTTTCATCATCACCATGTTAGTCTCTCTCCACCAATGCATCATCAAAGAAATACCATCTGTCACAACCTGTAAGCTGACAAAATCCCTGCCTATAACACATCTGCCCAAAAGGCCCCAGTCCTGTTGGTAGAAGGACGGAGAGGGTTGCATTGGAGGAGGACAAGTCGTAAGGTGGAGGGACTACTAATAGCTGCTGTTGCTACTCCTGGGCTGCTTCGTACCACAGGCTCCCTAAGCTTGCTTCAGCTTTGTACAAGTGAGCTTATAAAAATTGGAGACTCTAATAATAAACTATTTATGATTAATATCCATGGGAACACTAAAATGTAGGAACATGTGTGAAAGAAGTGCCCCAAACTGGAACAAGTTGGTGGGATGGTTACTTATCAAATATAGAATCAAGTGGTTCCAGTTGAACTGATTGTTCTTAAGAAAAGCATAAAGGGTAATGAGCATAATGCCAAGTGTTTGAAGCGGAAGATCTACGCAAAAAGGATTGGATTTTGAAAAACTCGTCGTCGTAGTATGATTTGTGAAGAAATCTGTCAACAGATAAATTTACCAAAATTCGTAAAGAGATTCCAGGTTGAACACAGGGAGTCTACATCAATCTAAAATCCGCGATTATATTTTTTTGGTATTTTTGTTTTAAAACTGAGATAATCACAATGAATTTGATATTAAGACTAAGAGAGAGAGATAGAACATTCACTTTGCAACTAAATATTATTTTTACAACTAGAAAGCAGGAAATGATTACAACTAGAAAGTGGAAAATTCTATTCTAGAAAGCAATAAAGAAGGGAGAGAGATGTTATCCTCCTCAACGATTGCTTGGAGGACAAGCTAGACGAGGCGATGCCTGGAAGACGGAGGATGAAAATGGAATACGAAGAACGGAGCAAGAAGAATCGAGGGCGAGGCTGGGCGTTGTCATCGTCGTGGGATCCACTTCCAGAATGACGGAGAGAAAATTTTGATTTTAACTCTAGAGGAGCATCTCGGGTTTGGGACAAGCTTCTTTAGAGCTTTGGAGAGCGAGAGAGGTGAAGGAAAGGATGAAGAAAGTATGGGGGTCGTAGGGCCTTTTATAGATGAAGATTAGAGGGGTACAAAGGTCATTTCACATAAAAAATTAATTTTAGTGTCTTTAGTGACAGATTTATCCATCACTAAAGGCCTGAATGTGAGCAACATGCGTGCCCTAGCCGTGCCTCTTCTTCTTCCTTTGATTTCAATGCATGCAATGCTCATCCACGATCTCGCGATCTCAGCCGTCCATCTCGCATCCAATGGCTCAGATCGCATAGTGCCCGTGTGATCTCAGCCGTCCGATCATGAGATCGGTCGATCCTGACTCAAATTGGATTTGCGCTCAGGAGGTGCACTGTGGGGATTCGATCCCATGACCTCACATGCGGTAGGATGTTATCCACCGTGCTACGTGTGTGGATAGACAAGAAGAGAATTCCTGTACCATTTAATGCTGACTGCTGGATCTTGATTCGACGGTTGAGATTAGATGTGGAATTCTTCTCACATGAGATGTGGCTTAAGGGAGTCAACCAGATCAACTCTTAGTCGTTGGATGAGAAGACATGGCAGTGAGGGATTTGGAGGGTCTGGATGGTGTCACGTGGCATCATCTGGATCGTCCATCTTCTATGAGTTGTAGATGGTGCCACGAATATCGGATTGAATCGATTTTCACATCGTTGGGCTGCGATCGTCGATCCGAACCCATTCGTGTAGTTAGATTTGTCATATGAAGTGCGGATTGACACCATCTTGGCCCTTGAACTCTGATCTTCCTCAGACTATATCTGATGCTACGGAAGTCCAATCAGGGCGATCTTAGAGTCGTTGTACTCTAATCAACACCTTAATTAGATCCATATGGTTAGAGGCCCCAATTGACTATCGCCCTGTTAACTGACCACAAAAAGAGAAAATTAACCTAACTTTATACAATCTAACCTAAATGCAAGATGATGCATGTTGAAGTGGAAATTGTCACAAAAAGGATTGGATTTTGAAAAACTCATCATCGTAGTATGATTTACGAAGAAATCCATCAAAGGATAAATTTACCGAAATTCATAAAGAAATTTTTGGTCGAACACAGGGAGGCTACGTCAATCTAAAATTTGCAAGTATATTTTTTTTTTGGTATTTTTATTTTAAAAGCGAGATAATCACAATGAGTTTGATATTAACACTAAAAGAGAGAGAATAATCACTTTGAAACTGAATATTATTTTTACAACTAGAAAGTAGGAAATAATTACAGCTAGAAAGCGAGAAATTCTATTCTAGAAAGTAGTAAAGAAGGGAGAGAGATGTTATCCTCCTCGACGGTTGCTTGGAGGACAAGCCAGACAGTGCGATGCCTGGAAGATGGATGACGAAGATGGAAGATGAAGAATGAAGCAAGAAGAAGCAGGGGCGAGGCAGGGCATCGTCGCCGTTGCGGGATCCACTTCCGGAACGGGGGGAGAAAACTTTGATTTTGGCTCTAGAGGAGCATCTTAGGTTAGGGACAAGCTTCTTTAGAACTTTGGAGAAGGAGAGAGGTGAAGGAAGGGATGACTGAAATGTGGGGGGCATATGCCTTTTTATAGGTGTAGAGGTTGGGGGTAAAAAGGTCATTTTATGTTAAGAACATTAATGCAAGGGCCTTTAGTGACGGATTAAAAGTGTCACTAAAGCTCTGATCGTGGCCATAAGTGCCCATCTACCAACATGCCTCTTCCTCTTCGTCTCCTCAACGCACGCACATGTCTTTTGATCCTTAGCCGTCCGATCGCAAGATAGGATGGCTTAAGATGTGCGCGCCTGATCTCCTTCAACACTTGTTAAGAGGCGATGTTGCCTCCTTCATCGCTGTTGGATCAAAGATCAATAGGTTAGGACACACGCTTGCCCGCCTTAACAAGAGCGCATCTAATGGTGCATTCGTGCTCCTCGCATCTGGGTGTGCCACATCGCTCGCATCTGCATCGTCCGCTCACCATCCAATGGCCTGATTTAGCCACTCCCGCGCCCGTGCCTTGATTTGAGGCACAGCGAGGATCGAACCCGCACCTCTTGCTCGCGAAGAGGGTCTCGACTGTTGCACTGTTGCGCTCCTTTGTCGCGCTTATGTTTTAAGTGCACATGCCCATGGCCGTTGGATCAAGATCCAACGGCTCTGATCTTGCCTCGCCCACCCCTTCAGAGGTTAAGAAGAGGTGCTGCGACCGGTTTGGGCAGCTGTGATGGTGCCACGTGGTGCCATCATGGCTGTCCATCTTCATTGAGTTGTAGATGGTGCGATAGATGTCAGATTGGACCGATTTTCATGCTGTTGGGCTACGATCATTGATCTGAACCCATTCGTGCTGTCAGATTTGTCGTCTAAGGTGTGGATTTACACCATTTTGGCCCTTGATCTCTAACCTTCCTTGGATTATATCTGATGCTACGGAAGTCTGATCGGGGCAGTCTTGGAGTCGTTGAACTCCAATTGTCACCCTGGTCAGATCTGTACAGTTGGATCTTTGATCTGAGGCCCCGATTAAAAGTCGCCCTATCCTTAGCCACCAAAAAGAAGAAATTACTATACAATTTGTGCAATTTGATCTAAATGCATAATGATGCATGTTATGCAATATTTAGAATGCATGATGCTAATATGATACTAAGAACATGCATTAATAGACATTTTTGGCTATTCAGATGTATGCACATCGTACCCCCATGCCTATCTTTTGCTAGTCCCTAGCAAAAACTATATGCTATTTATAAGAATTAGATCAGATTTCTTGGGCAAATGTTATTCTTCAACACTAGGAGATTCTACTAAGAACTTGTACTACAACGACACAACGCTCGGGTGTCTCCCAAAATGCAAACCGCCTCAAGCCCTCACCTTATTCAAAGGTGGATCTTTTTCTTCTTTTCTTCCTTTCTGATTTTTTTTTTATTTTGAGTTTAGGGTTTCGGAGCAGCTTTCTATGGCCACTCAACCCACCCAAGACTCGAAGCGAACCCTAAGTTCTAAGCATCTTTGTGTGGAATGTGATAAACTCACTGATCGACGATTAGAACAGACTTTGGGTTTCTGTACCCCTAGGTGACCTTGAAAAGAAATTTTTCCTAAAGGTGTATCTATTCGACCGGTAGCTTTCTCCCTACTATTATTTTTATGGGGTCAACATAAGGGTGAACCCAATGTATATCTCCCTGGCTTATTGTACTTCTCTGCTTCTTTGTAAGTGTTTTGGAATTTTACTTGCATTTCATGAGCTGGGTTCTAGACAACTTACCAATGGGATGTTACCCACGATAACTTACCAACCATAGTCATGCGGTGAAGTGTGGCTTATTTCTTTTCTTTCTTTCTTTTCTCCTTTTCTTTTTTTTTTGAATATTTTTCTTTTCTCTTTTTTTTTTTATTTAGGTGGCTTCCCTGATCTAAGATTTACCTAAAGGTAGTAGAAAAATAATGTCGTGTGACTGGATTCTGTACAACCTACCTATGGGCTATTACCCACGATAACTTGCCAACCATACTACCCTAGAAGGTTCATTAGCTACCCAATTTCCATAAAATCTGCCGAAAAGTGAGTCAGTGCAAATAGTGTCTAGATGCTTAGACTTAAAATCCCCTCAAATCAAAGGGTGGGTTGATAAGTTGTGTACTTATCACCCCAACTTATTTAACCAATTTGAAGTAAATTTAGAATGGCAAGGACTTGATAAGAAAATCCACATTTTAGTGGACACCTAGGCTGATTAAGCCCAAAGACCTGAAGGGTCTAAGTGTTCAGATCCTACTGTATTATTCCCTAAGGTTGATAAATCCTAATGCTCAATTATTCTTTCCTAATTCAATTTTTTTATTTTCATTTTTTTAAATAAAGAATAGAAAAAATAAGTAGAATTTACAAGAATTTCACAGAGCTGACAAAATGTTTCAGAAATGAATCCACCCCCCAATGCCTAGCTGATGTAATGTCCTCATTGAAAATTAAAGGCATGAAAGGAAAGGTAAAATGTAGAAGATATCACCTGAATATGATACTCGGGTCAGCTCTGAGTCAGACTGTACATGTGCTGAGTTTAATGCCATTAGCTAGACGAAGTTCAGCCAAAGAAATCACGATATGAGTAGAGCAACCATGTCTGAGACGGGTTTTGGAACAATACAATCAAAAAAGGCTTCAGATGTTGACCGTTAACTTTAAAAGAATTACCTGTCTTTGGGTCAAAAATCTAAATAGCTCCATTTGGAAATATCTGATCGATGATGAATGGGCCATTCCATTTTGACCTAAGTTTGTTGGGAAAGAGCTTAAGTCGAGAATCAAAGAGCCAGACATTCTAGTTCATCTCAAAGATCTTGCGGGATATCAATTGGTCATGAAGAGCTTTGGTCTGAGCCTTATAGATCTTGGCATTCTTGTATGCATCATTTCTAAGCTCCTCCAACTCAGATAGTTGGAGTTTCCAAGTCTTTCCGGCTAAACTCAAATCCAAACTACATTGCTTGATTGCCCAGAATGCCCTATGTTTAATCTCTACGGGTAAATGTCATGCCTTTCCATACACCAAGTGAAATGGTGACATGCCGATAGGTGTTTTGTACAACGTACGGTAGGCCTAATGAGCATCCTCAAGCTTTTGAGTCCAATCTTTATGATCAAGTCTAACCATTTTCTGCGGAATATTCTTGATCTCCCGATTGGAGATCTCGGCCAGTCCATTCATCTGGGGGTGGTAAGGTGTGGAGATTCTGTGATTTACCCCCTATTTTTCCAATAAAGTATGGAATTGGGCATTAGTGAAATGAGTACCACCATCACTGATGATGGCCCTCGGTATCCCGAACCGACTGAAGATGTTCTTGACGAAATCAATGACCACCTTATGGTCATTGGTTCGGGTGGAAATAGCCTCAATCCACTTAGACACGTAATCAACAGTGACGAGAATGTACTGGTGTCCAAATGAAGGGAGGAAGGGTCCCATGAAGTCGATGCCCCAAACGTTCAAGATTTTGATAGGAAGAATCGAGTTTAGAGGCATCATATCTCTCTTGGTTATGCTCCCAAGTGCCTGGCATCGAGAACATGACCTCGAGAATTTTTGGGCATCCTCGAATAAAGACGGCCAATAGAATCCAGATTGTAAAATTTACAGCCGTCATTTTCTCGAAAAAATGTCCACCACACGTAGATGCATGGTAGAACTCGAGTATACTTTGGAATTCATTCTCCATAACACATTGACGAATAATCTAATCAGAGCCAATGCGATACAGTTCAGGGTCCTCCCAGAAGTAATATTTGGCCTTAGATTTGAGTCTATCTCATTGTTGCTTGGTCCAATCCTGCGGGATTTGACCAATGGACAAATAATTTACAATGTCTACAAACCACAGGGTTTGCACACTTGATACAGTAAGAATAGTTTCATCTGGAAAAGTATTAGCAATTGGAATATCCATACGAGAAGAATCACTTATAAGTCTCGAAAGATGATCCACCACCACATTCTGTGTCCCTGATTTATCGTTGCTTTCAAGATCGAATTCTTGAAGTAGAAGAATCCATTGTATAAGCTAGGTTTGGCATCCTTTTTGGCCAAGAGATGTCTCAAGGCCAAGTGGTTGGTGGGAATTATGACATGAGACCCTAAGATATAAGTCCTAAATTTCTCCAAAGCAAATACTACAGCTAGCAATTCCTTCTCAGTAATAGTGTAATTCCTTTGGGCCTCATCCAGAGTTTTGTTAGCATAGTAGATGACAGAGGGCTTCCTGTCAATCTTTTGACCCAAAATAGCCCCGACCACGTAATCAGAAGCGTCGATCATGATCTCAAATGGGGCTGTTGAGACCGGTGGTAGCAACATCGGAGCACAAGTGACTGCCATTTTAAGAAAATCAAATGCCTTACGGCATGATTCATTGAAATCAAACGACGTATCTTTGGCGAGAAGGTTGCTCAAAGGGTGAGCAACCTTAGAGAAGTCCTTGATGAACCACCTATAGAATCCCACATGACCAATAAATAATCGAATTTGTTTGATAGATGTGGGTGGAGGAAGTTTAGACATAGCATCAACCTTAGCTTTGTCAAGTTCAATTCCTCATTCAGAGATTACATGACCCAAGACGATGCCTTCTTGTGTCATGAAATGACTCTTTTCCCAGCTAAGGACCAATCTTGTTTTGATGCATCTTTAAAGGATCATTTCAAGATTAGCTAGGCAAGAATCAAACGATTCTCTGAAAATAAAGAAATCATCCACGAAGACTTCCATAAACTCTCCCACCACGTCAGAGAATATGGCTAGCATACACCTTTGAAAAGTCACAGGTGCATTGCAAAAGCCAAATGGCATTCTACGGAAAGCAAAGGTTCCGTAAGGATAGGTGAAAGTCATTTTTTCTTAATCCTCGAGATGGATAGGGACTTGATTGTATCCCGAGTAACTGTCTAGGAAATAGTACTTTTGCCCGGCTAGTCTTTCAATCAAGATTAGCTCGGCAAGAATCAAACGATTCTCTGCAAACAAAGAAATCATCCATGAAGACTTCCATAAACTCTCCCACCATGTCAGAGAATATGGCTAGCATACACCTTTGAAAAGTCACAGGTGCATTGCAAAAGCCAAATGGCATTCTACGGAAAGCAAAGGTTCTCTAAGGATAGGTGAAAGTCATTTTTTCTTAATCCTTGGGATGGATAGGGACTTGATTGTATCCCAAGTAACTGCCTAGGAAATAGTACTTTTGCTCGGCTAGTCTTTCAAGAATTTGATCGATGAAGGGCAAAGGGAAATGATCTTTTTTTGTGGTTGTGTTCAGCTTCTCATAATCGATACAGACCCTCTAAGAGGAAGCTAAATGAGTTGTGACATGTTCTCCTTTCTCATTAGTCACAACGGTAATCCTGGCTTTCTTGGGAACAATTTGCACGGGACTTACCCAAGGATTATATGAGATCGGATAAATGATTCCTGCATCGAGCCACTTAATTATTTCTTTCTTGACCACTTCTCGCATAAGAGGGTTTAATCTCCTCTGCATTTGGCGAGAAGGGTGGGATCCATCTTCCAAGAATATTCTGTGATTGTAGTAAGAAGGCTCGATCCCCCTAAGGTCATGAATGGTCCAACCAATTGCCTCCTTGTGTTCCTTTAGGACCTTGATTAGTTTAATCTCCTACTCCTTAGTTAATCTAGCACTAATAATCACAGGGAGCATCTTTTGAGGTCCCAAAAATTGATAGTTCAAACTCTCAGGCAATGATTTCAGTTCGAGCTGGGGTGAGTTTAGGGTAGAAGGTAAGGATGATGTTGATGAAGATTCATCAAGAGGAAGAGGTTGAAAGTGAACAAAATTAATAACCTCTTCAGAATGTGGAAGGTTTGCCACAGAGGGTTGTGGGTCAGATCTATCACAACAGGAGGAACTTTCAATTGCAGAAATCACCATACAGGTTTCAATATTCAAGTTACCTTCCTCAAGTTCCTCTATAAATCCACAATCCTCAAATTTGTTAATCGCCTTAAAAATATCCAATTTCAAATTTTGATCCCTAAAGGCAATTTCCATGCTACTGCTCTCATAGTTGATATTGGCCTTAGTGGTAGCCAGGAACAGATGCCCCAGAATGATGGGCGTGTTCCTTAAATTCTCAGGTACATCCTTGTCTAAGACAAGGAAATCTACAGGAAAATAGAAGTCCTTAACCTTGACAATAACATCTTCAATAACGCCTCTCAGATTTGTGACCGAACGGTTTGCTAACTACAATGTTACTGAGGTCGGATGAAGTTCACCTAATTTGAACTTCTCGTAAAGGGAAGTTGGAATTAGGTTAATGGATGCACCTAGATCGAGAAGTGCCATATCAAAGGTGCAATATCCGATGACACAAGAAATCAAAGGGGCACCTGGATCTCTCTTTCTTGGAGGAAGGTGATGCAGGATAATAGAACTAGCTTGCTCGGAAAGTATCACCTTCCTCGGAATAAATTCCTTCAACTTATTCTTCTGCGTGCAAAAATCCTTTAAAAATTTAGCGTAAGCTGGTATGTGTTTGATAGCATCAAGGAGCGAGATATTGATTTCAACATTCTTGAATATATTTGAGAGCTCCTCGTTACTATCAATAGGTTTCTTCTTCCTAGGTTTAATCAAGGCCTTAGGAAAAGGAACATGAGTCAGATCTTCAGAATAAAGTTCCTGAGCCTTGATTTCTTCTTCAGAGTTCTCCTTTCTCTCCTCAGGTTCTTAGGATTTGGTAGATCAGAACAAGGTAGTTTTGGGTCCTAGGTTTGCTTTCCACTCCTCAAGGTAACAGAGTTAGCAGATGCATAAGAGTTTAGGTCTTAGGGAGGGTTAGGAAAGATTGGAGGGGCTTCATTAGCCAAAAACCTCATATTTGATGAAGCAGAAGAGGAAGGACCCTGCTCAACCACCTGAGCATGTGCGTGTGGGTCCCTCTGATTCACGTACCCTTGGGCTTGATTGCCTAGATTCTGTATATTATGTGGGTTAGGTAGGGATTGAGATGGTAGAGATCCAGGTTGTCGGGAATTAGCAATGAACCTGCTTTGCAAGTTGTCCAGCGTGGTTTTCGTTTGCTGCATGAGCTGGAGCATATATCATTGCATCTCTACCATCTGACGGTTCAAATCAGCCTGCCTTACAGGTTGACAGGCATTCCAAGCTGGCTGATTGACCTGATTTGGTGACAGTTAAGTGTAAACATGACCTTGACCCATTGGTCTTTGCAGAGCATAGTTGCTAGGTCGGAATTGGGTCTATTGCCCTGGGTTTTTCCAGAAGAAGTTAGGGTGGTTCCTCCAACCCGGATTATAAGCATTGGAGTAAGGGTTGGACCTAACATTCTCCTATACAGCATAGACATCCTCATAGGGCGAGAATGGAGAGAAAGAAAAGGAGGGATCAAAGAAACTGGGATCAAAGGCCCCAGTTTGGAACCCGAGGGGTTACGAACAATGCTGGCTCATAGGTTGAGCTTCATCCAGTTGATTCACGAACTCCCATCCAGAAGGAGCTTTCGAAGAATGGAATACCAAATTCTGGGATTGAGTGGATTGAGAGTTGTTTGCAAAGTTTTCCACCATCCACTCCTCCATCCTTTTGGTAACCAAGTCCACCTTATCTAGTTTATTACAAATCAGTTCCATCTTGAATGAATGAGAGTTGTGGATCTCATTAACATTCGATCTGGGTTGTTGGGACCAGTTAAAAGTATCCATGGAGGCATGATTGATTGAATTTTCACTAATTTCCTCAAACAAATCATGTGCGCTATCTGCGTCTTTGTTAAGGAAATTGCCTCCACAAGAAGCATTGATGGGAACACCATCATGAGCCCTAACAAGCTCATTTTGACCCAATGAAGTGAATAAATGCTCTTACATAATAAACTGAAGGTCATAATTCATTGCAGAATCATTTTGAGAGAAAAATAAGAAACTAGGGCTAAAACTGTAATTTTACCAATGCAGTACGACCACGGGTTCCTTCAAGGGCTAAACAAAGGTCAAATGGTCTTAATAAGATGACAACTGGGTTGATTAGACAGAAAAGGGTTCATGTGTGTTCTAAGAATTAAATGACTTTTGAAATCATAAAAACAGACCCACTTAATTAACCAAGGTCTATTCAGGATAAAATTCACTTAAACCCTCTAAAAATCATAGAAAAATATTCTTTAGGGTTTAGTACCTTCAATTTGGCCCTTAAAACCCATTTTGACCTAAAATAAGGTCTCAGACAGATATTTGCCCTAATTTGGGTTTTTTCATAAATTGCATAGTCAAACGTGGTCAAAATCAAAATCTAACTTTACCATTGGATTCCTTAGGTTGAAATTAGGTTCGTACCAAAATTTGGACCCAAAATGAGTTTACCTTGACCTACTTTGCAGAAAAGTCTTATCTGATTACATTTCTACTCCTAACTTTCAAAAACCCTTGCAAACAGCCCCCTAACTTCATCGTCTTCATAAGTAGGTCCCTCCTCCATTATCGCGAAGGAAACCTACTCCAGTGACCTTTAACTGGGAAAATCTCTTTGATTTCTCAGAGAATCCCTTCCAAAATTGGAAGGAAGATCCCCAGATAAATTCCCGTTAGTCTGAACCCATCTTTGACATCTAATTCTCTCCCAAGCTGTCATGTGAATGCATGAGAGATTTCGATACCTCAACAACTCCCATCTCCGGTGACCTTCCAAGCTTGGGAAGCTTGCTTCCCAATCCCTAACCGGCCTTCAGAGCCCTATTTAAAGAAGCCTAAATCTCCCTGACTTCTTTACGATCGAATTTGACCACGAATACCCTCAACTCTTCTTTTCCCCTCACAGACGAAGGCTCCTCGATGTCCGGCGACCTTCCCTACTCCTTCTCGTCGTCCGACCGCCATACCTGTGATGGATTCCTCCTCCTTGCTCTCGTCTGCATCTCACCGAACCAGCAGGCACCACTCCCTCTTCACCCCTCGCCATTCCCACCTCACCGGAGTAGCCTTCATCTCCAGCGTCGGCCATACCAAACCCGATGCCCTCGCTGTCCCTCTTCGTCACTTAACGTCCTAGCTAAGTTCCCTCTCACCTATACTTTATTTTCGCATTTACTCCACTTCAAACCAACCGTTGCCGCCACTCACAGCTTCATCTCCTTCATCTCCTACCACCACCTCCGGTGAGGCCATCCCACCTCCACAGGCCACCAAAACCCTCACCGACAAGCCCACAACCTTTGCCACACCTCATTGAGCACTTCCCCTCACTTCACTCACCACGCCACTCACCCAAATCCTGAGCACACCCACTCACATGCACACAGTTTGACCTAGGCACGCACTCATGGCCACTGCCACGCCACGCCACCACCCCCAACACATCCGCCATGCTCCGGTGATCCTCCTTGAGCATTTTGACGTGACCGAAAGGTTGTGCTCTTGATTTCAGGTACCAGGCCCCATCAGCCATTGGCGAGCATGCTTGAGGTCGCTCTAGGTGCTACCAAGCCCAGGCTAAACTCCCAAGCTATGTGGAATTACCTCACGCACACACCTAAGGCTTCAGTTGGAGTTGCGAGCCTTAGCAGCAACTGTAATTGGAAGCATCATCCCTACTATAGGCGCATGAGAAGAAGGGGGCACAGATAGTCCCACCTCGGAAATGAAGAAGCATCCATGCTCACATAAATTGATTTTGTGCCTTTAGCTGTTCGCCTTAGATCCACGAGGTGAGGTCCCACTCACCCGACCCGGTCTCATCCGCGACACACCCCTGTGGACCTGGCTGACCCGACCCGACCTGCACTCCTCGCTCACCACACACGCCGATGAGCCTGGACCCCGGTATGCGCCTAATAACCTGAATACCTGTGTGGCTCTGGGAGAGTGGATCCTAAGAGAGAAGGAAAGGAGTGTCGCGCAAGTAGGGGGAGGGTTTTACTATAGAATCTTTGGTCGACACTTAGCAGATTCTGAAGAAGAGGTGGTCAGGGTTGAAGGCAGAAGCTGAAGAAGAAGAAGGAAGAAGAAGAAGAGGCCAAGATAGAAGCTGAAGAAGAAGAGAAGGCTCTCGCATGGTTGAAGACAGACAAGAAGAAGAGGTGAAGGCTTGAAGAGAAGAAGAGAACAGTAGAGACAAAGACAGAGAAGAGGAAAAGAAGACAAGGAAGAATTAGACACTTTAAGTCATCTGATTCCTTCATCAGATGCTAGATTCTAGTTCTCATTGCATATTCATACATTGAGTTATTTGGTGATATTGTAGGAGTATTTGGTGATCTACATCACCATTTTACTCCTATACTTTTGCACATTGCTACTGCTATTCTTGCAATTTCTTTTAGTTTGAATTGTGATCTTGATTTCTAAATACCAATTTATTCCCTGTGTTCAACCTCGAAAATCTTTTTGAGTAATAAAAATTGTACTTGTTTGGATGCTATTTCGACTATATTACAACGTGACACTTTTTAAACACTGACTTAGCAATTAAACATTTTGGCACCGTTGCCGGGGAGCAACGGGCAATTTAGAATTCTTGATTACAATTTCTAATTTGGTACTAACTTCCTATATCTCTTTTTGCTATGATGGTTTTAGGGAGAAGATACATTGAAGAAAGTCAGCCACACAACAAACATGCCAGGGGCAGGTAAATTCTGATTACTCTCTCTCTTAACCTCCTCATTTTGAAAAGGTTAAAAGGGATAAAATCAATTAGGGTGACTTGCTTTCCATACTTAGATAATTCATCAAGTTTCCTGATTTGATTTCAACAACAAAACCTGATTTGTGCACCCACTTAAGGTAATTGGGGCTATTACATTCTTGTTTGAGCCCTAGATACCACATTTGGCAAACTAAAGTGGACCAAAATTAGAGCCAATTAAGGATTCCAAGTTAGGGTTTTAGAGACACTTACATAATCAAGAATCAACCTTTCCAAATGATGTGTGCCTAAGCCTTGGTTGAATTGATCTATTCAAGCAAACCCTAAAAATCAGGCTCTTAATCTCACTTGACTCCTAAAAGAGGGACCTAAAACTTCTCAAAGGACAAATAGGTGAAGTTGACCCACCTTGTTGGGTCAACCAATCTTGAAATTAGGTCACTTTTTGCACTCAATACATCTTAAAGTTCAAGTGAAATCCTAAGCACCCTTGCTCTTAATTAAAATTGGTAGACTTAAGAGGTCAAGTCCCATTCTGGTCTACCTGGAACATCAGTGACAAGAGAGGTCGGGTGGGGGAAACCTTGTAACATGTTTGGGTGCTCTACCATGTAGGGGTCTTCGTGGGACTCTCCCTTTCTGGCTGCCCAGGTAATTCTCAGGTGAATGGCTTTCTGACTAAGGGGTATCATCTGCCCCAAACCTCTATAGTCATCCAAAATTTTTGGGTGTCTTGATTGGGTCGATCACATTCTATTCTCATCTAGACCATCGATGCATGTTTTGTAGGAGGTCCTTAAGACCATCCTTGAGGCCTCCTTTAGTCAGTCACTCCCATCAAGACTAGGCCTCGACTTTCGTGTTTGTGCAGCAACCCCATCACATAAACATCTCTTTTGATTCATCTGAACCTAATTCTCCTTCATCCATCATCATGGCACAACCCGCAAAAGAAGAGCATAACCTCGAGAATCAACTTTAGTGCCTTAATGATTTATTCCAAGCCTTTGTGAATCCACCGCAGCGTCCTATGATGCGAGATCATTACAATCCCACTACAGTGCAATCGAACCTTGACTCCAAATCCCAGCTGGAGGTCCTGATACTGAACTCAAGCCCAACATGATTCATGCTATTCCAAAATTTCATGGGCTCAATTCTGAGGATCCTTTTCAGCACGTCAAACAGCTCAAGCATCTAGCCTAGACCTTCAGGTCAGATGTCCAAAATTGGGACATTCTTCTCATGAAAATGTTCACCTTCTCTCTCATGGACAAAGTAGCTCACTGGTATCAGACTCAGACACGTCCAATCAACACATGGGTTGAACTACAATCTGAGTTTCTGAAAAAGATCTTCCCAGTTGGTCGGACGAATGCTTTACAACACCAGATCATGCGTTTCACACAGCAGCCTGGAGAACCACTTCACGAAGCATGGGATCGCTTCCTGGATCTCATGCGAAAGTACCCCCATCACGGAGTTCCTAAATGGGAACAAGTCCAATCTTTTCACCAGGGACTCAGTCAAGATATCCGTTTATTCGTCAATGCAACTTGCAGAGGAAATATCATGGGTCAGCACAAGGACATTGTGTGGGAGATTCTAGAGAATATGTGCGAGAACTCCATCAATAATGACTCCACGGGCTTATTTGATCAGATGAATGCCCACGCATCGACGAATCCAAGGGGGCACATGAGACGTAGGGCCTATCCTCATCTTGTTGGACCCTAGTTCCATCTCTCTTCTATGTTTTGGTGTTAACAAAACCATTTTAAATTCTAATATGTTTATGAAGTAATTACAAGCCAAAAGAATCTATGGATGCAAGCAAAAGGATTACACATGAAGGAAGAAGTTTTGAAGACTTTAGTTTTTATTGTATCTTATAATTTTTGTATGTCTCAAAATAAGTAAATGATAAACGCCAGTTTATCATCATTCTTATGCATTAAAACAAACCTAGCTCTTAGGATTTTATTCAGCAAATAGGTTTCTGGGCTGCATTTAGGCATAAAATAGGTTAGGCATGCATTGCATTTTTTATTATCTTTTTAATATGTTTTTGTGAGTGTTAGGGATGTACAGATATATAGATCCCTAAAACCCTAGCACTCAAGAAGGCAAATGGTGAAGGAGAAGCCCAGACTAGCTGGAACTCAGCCTAATCCAGCTCACCTCAGCTTGATCCAGCTCACCGCAGCTGGAACCTAGCTTACTTGAACTAGGGTTAGCTCATCCTAGCTCCATTCAGCTAATCTCAGCTGGATGGCAGCTCAAGAGAGTTCACCTTAGCTCACCCTAGCTCAAGTCAGCTCAGATCCAGCTCAACTTAGCTGAGTCTAGCTCATCTCAGCTCCCACTAGTCCACAGGGAGCTCTAGCTAGCTCAGCTAAGTTGACAGGAGTTCACCCCAGCTCAGATCCAGCTACATCCAGCTCCACTCAGCTCCAGCCAGCTGAAGAAGAATTCATCCCAGCTCAGGAAGCTCAAGTCCAGCTCCCGGGGACTCAGCTTAGCTCAACTCAGTTGAGCTAAGCTACCTTAGTTGCCTCAACCAGCTTGATTCTCCCTGGGAGCACCAGACCTAGCTCACCTCAGCTTATTTTGGTAGAAGCTAGCTCACTTTAGCTTGGCTTAGCAACTAGCAAAGAACTAGCAAGCTAAGCCAGCTAGAGTAGCCCCATGCCAACCTCTTCAGCAGCAGCCAGCTCCAGCTCCAGCTCCAGACTTCTCCTCCTCAGCTCCTCCCTCCAAACCCTAGCTCCAACACCTTCTCCTCTACTCCTCCATTAGCTAAGCTAGCTTAGCTTAGCTTAGCTTAGCTTAGCTTAGCTAACAACCAGCTCCTTGGCCATCCACCACCTTCAAAGTCAACCCTAGGTAGCTTCACCAACTTAAGCCTACTTAAGCTAGCTACTCTACTCAAGTTGGCGCCACCTCCTAACCATCCCTTCACCCCATTATCTCCACCAAAAGACACCTTAAGATGGAGCCAAAAACTACCCCTAACCACCTCTATATTGGCGCCAACTTTCAGCCCTTAATCCACCCTACACCTACCCACATATGCCATCCTAGCCATCCACCTAACCCCCCTTCTAGAATCCTTCTTGGCGCCAACTTAGACCCTCTTCTAGAAGCCATTTTGGCGCCAATATCAAGGGGTGTCAACCCCCATAACTACCCCCTTGGTGCCTCTTAAGGTGGCGCCAAACACCCTTGGCCATTGGATCCTTAACGACCTCCATCATTCCATCTTGGCCCTCCATTTCAAGGGACACCTTAGCCCCCTTCTTATTCTATAAAAACCCACCACCTACCACCATTTGGGGGCATCCTCCCTTAGTGTATTTTTCTACCTACATCCACCTATACCTACGCCCAAGAAGAAGGAGTAGAGAAGGAGATTAAAGGGGCACATCACCAGCCCCTTTGGTGCCTTCTTCTCCCCACTCTCTTCAACTTGAGCCACGCCAAGGAGGAGGACTCTTCCACTTCAAGGAGGACGGCCAGGAAAAGGAGAAGGACTTAGGGTGGACGTCCATCCTTGGAGAGAAACTTAGGGCACGTCCCCCTAGGCTTGCCTTGGAGGACATCACCTTGGCGGAGCACTGCAAGGAAGGAGTTGAAGGACTCTTTTCAAGATTGGGAGCCACCAACCTTGGAGCAAGAAGCCCTCTTCTTCACCATCTATCTAGAGGCTTTGTGTTTTCTTTTCTTATTTGCATTTTTCTAGTAGTACAAGCTTTCCTCTACTAGGCCTTTTGTAAAACACTTTATCAATTATCTAGTTGCCTTCTTTGCATTTCTCGTTTGCATTTCTATTAGCTTATTTTCAGCATTCTTCACTCCCTCTCCCTAATTATTCTAGGCCTCCACTTGCCTAGAGTGAGCTTAGGGAGAGGCTCTACTTGCCACATAGAAGTAGTATTTAAATTGAAGTGTAAATCACTTTTTCCACCATCAGTTCGCATGTTGCCTTATCTTAAAAACAAAAAAAAAATGATATATTGAAAAAAATACCAAAAAGAAAGTTGAGATTTATTCCGAGCAAGAGATTCAATTTTGCAACCATATTGCCTCCTTGGACGACCCTAGATACTCCCCTATCTAGGAATATAAATTTAAGAGCGAAAGCGGATTTACGCGTTACAACGACGTATTTTAACAAACCGCATATTTTCGCTATCACTTTTTGGCGCCGTTGCCGGGGAGGCACGGCTTTGCATTAATTAATTTGCTCTTGCTTAAAGTGGATCTCATCCCCTTCTCTTTCTTTCTTTTGTGTGTGTAGGAACTACAGCGGGAAGGCTGGAATCTGGAAGCGAGAGCTCAAAGATCCTTTTCTTCCCATGAAATTCAGGTTGGTTCCCCTCTCTTGTCACATTTAGGCTAAAAAACTACCAAAATACACTAAACTTGGCTTTCAGGACCCTAAACACTTTAATTAAGTGGAGTGGTGCATTATAAAATCCATTGTTTGCTTGTATGCTTCT
Source organism: Thalassia testudinum (assembly GCA_037157565.1). Classification (NCBI taxonomy): domain Eukaryota; kingdom Viridiplantae; phylum Streptophyta; class Magnoliopsida; order Alismatales; family Hydrocharitaceae; genus Thalassia; species Thalassia testudinum. The sequence continues at coordinate 62,486,528 of JAZHRO010000025.1, read as the reverse complement.
TTAGCACCATTCCATTGCAAGTATTGGTGTTCTATTTTTCGGGTCCAGATTTCTGTCTGGACTTGGAAAATCGATTCCTAAAACCCCAGGCCTCCTAAAATCATAAAATTTCATAGAGTGATTCCCAATTATGTTAGGAACATCTTTTCCAAATTTCAAAACAATTGGATTTTTATTTAATTTTTAAAAATTCGTGGATAGCAGAGGGATCAGACCCTCTAATCTTACTGTTTTGCTACTGTCCACGAATTTTCAGAATTTTTATACTCATCCAATTTTTGAGAAATTTAGCTTACTGGAACCCTTGTGAAATTTTACACATCATATAAAATTATAAAAATTTTCTGAGGTCGGTGGTAATACTGAAAAGTCCATAATACCCACGGGTATTATTTCTGGACTTTGACACCAGTACAATTAAAAATTCAAAAAAATTACCAAAAAAATTCCTAAAATCTTACAAAAATCTTTTCTGGAATCCTTGTTTGATTTTATTCAAAGTAGTGGTGTTGTTTGACTTATTTGGACCACTACTTAATTCAGAAAGCTAAAAATAATTCATTTTTAGTTAAATTTCTATCTTAAGGATAATTAGCTTAGGGTTTCTTCTTTCTCTTTAGAGACTCAATTAAAAGGAAATATACAATCACACATAAAACTTGTCTTTCCTTTGATTGTGAACTTTCAAACTTGTTTGAAAGCTTAAAGAGAAAAACCCTAAAACTCATTTAATTAAATTGAATCCTAAAAGACATAAATACAAAAAATTGTGTGACAACTTGATTTTCATTGGAACCACTCTCCAATTCCTGCACACACATAGAAAAAAAAAATCAAATAACAGGGAACAACCCAATAAACGCCCTCCACATTCCGTGTGCACTATAGCATCCTAGACCTAATTAAAACTTGTAGCAACTTGACCCTTAAGGCTTTATCAACTTAGGCTTGCTATTTAGGTCTTAAGTTCTCTTTAGTTAATACCAATTATGTCATCTGTATCTGGTGTTCAGGCTGTGGGGCTGTGTCAAACGACCAGGCGCGGGTTTGTACAAGCACCTGGGGACTTCCCTGGGAAACGTTTGGGCCCAAACCTCCCCTTAAGCAACTTGACTAGATTTGTTGATAGAACGGGTATTCACTATTGACTACTTATTTCCTATATAGACCAAGTCTTAGGTTATTATTAGGGAGTCACATTTAAGTTAGGTCTAGTTTTATTTGTTTGAATTGCACACTTTCTCTCATCTCTTTCTCTTCTCCTCCCCTCCCGTTCTTCCATTTTATTCACGGGCGACGGTCTCAAAATCCGCACTTGGAAGGACCATTTGATTTCGCCCCCCACGCAAAAAGACCACTTTTTCTATCTTCTTCTCCTGAAAAAATGGAAACACAACAAAATAGGTCCACTGACCCTTCCACGTCCACCTCTAACCCCACCACTAACCCTTCCACCCAAAACCCAACCACTAGTAACTTCCCACACTTGGAGCTCCCTAATCTTGAGTTGCCCCACACACAACATCAAGACCCCCTACCTGATCTTTTAAAATTGATGGCCGATCAGATTAATAAATTAAATTCCAATCAACAAACATTGACTAGGAACATCCAAAACCTAGCCAATCCAAGGCCAAACCCACCACCCCATCAACAGCCTGTTGTTCCTCTAAAAGATTTCTATGATCCGTCTTATTATGAGCAACGACCAGGGGTGGTCATACCGGAGGGGGACTTTGAGATCAAGCCTGCGGTCCTGAACCTAATTAAACACTTTCATGGCCTTCCTAGGGAAGACCCTTTCAGCCACCTTGAAGAGCTAACTCTTCTTGCACAGACAACCCGTTCCCAAAATGTGCAAGAAGATATATGGCTGATGCGGCTTTTTCCATTATCTCTTAAAGATAAGGCCGCTTATTGGTTCAGGACCATTGGCCGACCCATCACAACATGGCCTCAACTCAAGAGCGCCTTCCTCAAGAAATTCTTTCCCATAGGTCGTACCAATTCCTTACGAAGATCTATTACGACCTTTCACCAAAAATCTGGTGAAACTTTCCATGATTCTTGGGAATGATTTCAAGACCTTTTAAGAAGTTGCCCGCACCACGAGATTCCTTTATGACAGCTCGTGCAAATCTTCTATCATGGATTAGAAGATCAAATCCGACATTTTGTCGACGCCTCGTGTAGCGGCAACTTTTTAAATAAAGATGCAGAAAGTGCCTATCACCTGTTCGAAGAAATGAGTGAAAACTCATTTAATCAAGCTTCCATGAACACATTTTGCAGAACCCAAAGCCCGCAGTTCGGTGTTCATGAAATAGGCACTCAATCTATCCCTGTCACCCAAGACGATCTTCAATTGATTGCTCAAAAACTCGACCAGATGCATATTAATCAAAAGAAAATTGACGAAAGACTGGCCACATCAACTCAAGCTCCACACCCACATCTAACCCAACCTAACTTTCCACGAAGAGAAAATTTGCACAATCTCAACACTACCCCTGCTGATTATTCTGAGGTTGCCCATGATTCACTGGGGAATTACAACTATCCAGATCTTAACCCCACTCAAAATATTTCTGCCATCCAGGAGCCCTTTAAAAATTCTTCCAATTGGAAAAATTACCCGAACTACTCCTGGAATAATCAAGTTTCCTCCCAACCATATCATTTTAATGGGTATGGGTCGAATCCAAACTTCCATCCTGGGCCATCCCAACAAGATATCAATGCCCAGATGCTGCGAACCCTGCAGGATATGCAAACAAAAATGACGAAAGTAACCCGCAACATAACAAATCTGAACAATCAGATTGGGGTTACTCCCACGCAAAGACCTGTAGGACATCTTCCGTCCCAACCCATACCCAACCCTAATCACCAAGGAAACCATTATATGGGTAGAAATCCACATTATCCAAATCAGCCTCCTCCTAATCCACCACCTCAGCAGCCGCCCAGGTTTCTGCAATCACAGTCCCCCCCACCTCCTCTAAATAATAATCCAACTGCACATGCAGTTACTTTGAGGAGTGGGAAAACCACCACTGACCCCAGGCCTTCACACGAACCTGGTAAGATACCTGTGCAAATTGACTCCCCACCTCCCCATCAGGAAGAAAAAGAAAAACAAAAATCTCAAGACAAGATTCCTGTCCCTTTCCCACAAGCTTTCTACCCCACCACCAACAAAAAAAAGAAATCTGAGCCCACTACAGAAGAACTCATGGAGCTATTTGGGCAAGTTCATATCAATATTCCTCTCCTAGATGCCATCAAATATATACCTACCTATGCTAAATTTTTGAAGGAGATTTGTACTCCTAAAAGGCAGGCTAAAAATCTAGGATAGGTGCATCTTTCAGAGACAGTAAGCTCTGTCATATAGAGTAAGCTGCCTCCTAAGATGAAAGATCCGGGGGCGCCTTTAATTTCTGTAATTATTGATGACACTACATTTAATCGTGCCCTCCTTGATCTTGGTGCCTCAGTTAATATTATTCCCAAGAGTTTATTCGAAGAATTTCAGATCGGTGAATTAAAACCCGTCGAGGTTACCCTGCAATTAGCCGACCGATCTACAATCAAACCTCATGGGATTATCGAGGATGTTTTAGTCAAGGTCCAGAATTGTGTCTTCCCTGTAGACTTTCTAGTTCTTGACATTGAGGCACCCGAATCATTACTGGACTCCCCAATAATCCTTGTACGCCCTTTTTTGGCCACTGCAAAGGCAAATATCAATTGCCACACAGGAAAAATGGATATCACTTGTGCAGGCCAAACTCTCACTTTAGATATTTTCAAATCCTCCAGGAGATTCCATGATGATAACTTCTTTGAGGACTCAGATACTGAAATTTCCAATATGGTGGAGTGTTTGCACCTCAAAACACGCTTGTAATAATGCCTTCTTATGCTATTTCCTAGCATTAACATTGCATATTAGGATCCTATAGTTGCATTCGTAAAAACACTTGAAAACACTTGCATTCATGCATTTAATTGAGAAGAGAAGAGAATAAAACAACGGTTTGCATTTTTACATTTTTTCTTCAAGTGTCTCTTTGCAAAAAGTCCCCTCTCCATATTTTATTCCCTCTTTCCATTTTCTTCTTCCCGAGGCTGCATTCTTCTTCCCGCGCCCACATGCACGCCATGCCTCCTGCAGTAGCCATTCCCTGCGACTGCCACTCCCACGCCATCCCCCCTGCTACAGCCATGCTTGCAGCCACGCTCTCCTCCTCTATTTAAAGCCACAACCTCTTCCTCGTGAACGGGACCACACACGCAGTTGCTGCACCAAAACCCACAGTCCACCTCCTTCCTCCACCGTTTTCCCCTCCCATACGTCGGCCCTCCTTCGAGGAGACACCCGGCGAGCAGGAGAACCCACTGTGGTGCTCACCACCACAGTGGGAACACCACCGCCCAGCTCTTCAACGAGCAGGTGGGTGTGGTGTCTTCTTTTCTTTTCGTTTTCATCTCCACGCCATTGCTGCCGCTTCAAGGTCCGAAGCTTGAAGCAGCAGCAGCAGACAAACCGCGGTGGCGGCAGCAGCAGCAGCTCCCCTCGCTCCTCTGCGACCTTCCTCGCAGGCGCTCAGCCCTCCGCGCGCGCCTGCAGGGCACTTCTCCGGTCCGTCCTCTACTCTGTCGCCTCTGCCCTTGCACCCGCAACCGGCCGCTGCGCGCACTGCAGCGGCCGGCCAGGCCCTCTCGCCGCCCCCTGCCAACCTCTGCAACCCTCCGCGACCAACTGCAGACTCCCCGCCGCCCTCTCCGAGCACGCCATCGCCCGCTCTCCTTCCTCGCACCCGACCTGCAGATGCCTCACCTCCTCCGCGCGAAGATACGCCTGCATCCGCGACCATCAGACGTCGGCAGCCATCTGCAGACGACTCGACCTCCAGACGTCGGGCGCCGCCTACAGACGATGCGGCTCCAAACGTCTGCCGCCATCCACAGACGTCTTAGCTCACGCCATCACCACCTCTCTCGCCCGCTCTCTCTCTCTGGCACGAGTACTCCCGCGTGCGTCCGCCCTCTCTCCCGCCCTCTCTCTCTCTCTCTCTCTCTTTACTCATAGCAACACACACACATTCACCGACGCACACACACCTATACCAACACATACACACACACTCACACACTTATGGTAACATATATATAAATATATATATACAAACATATATCTATATATATATATATATACATAGTATATCTATATAGTTATGTATACATACATATATATATAATATACATACATATATATATAATATATATACATATATCTAGATACATATACTTATATAAATATATATATCTATATAGTATAATATATATATATATACTTATATACATATATACATAGCTATATACATATATACATACATATATACATATACACCTATATATATATATACATATATATCTATATATATCTATATATATATACTTATACATTTATATACATATAGATATATTTACTTATACACATATGTACATATATTTTCATGTTATTTACTATACGCTGTATTGCGGGAATATCTGCAACAGTTGCTGATATTCCCCGGTACACGCACACAAAAAAAAGCGTGGACACATTCATCATCCATCCTCCATCCACACTCCACGCGGCACCTAGTCGTGTTGGTTGCGTCTCTCTAGACATCGACTAACTCGACATAGTGCTACACTTCATCGTCACCTCCACCCCCACCCCTTTATATATATACTACATATAAATATATATCTATAGCTACTATATTTACTTTCTGTTTGTTAGCTTCCTTCTTAGTAAAAAGATAAAAAAAGTATAAAAGTGAAAAGATAATCTTTGATTTGCAGGTACCCCGTCTTGCGAGTAGCAAGGCATGTTTTGAAACTCTGTTTTGGCTAAAAGCCAAGGACACAATTTTGAGGGTGTGCCTCAAGAACAAGGATTACCAGAAAAAAAACCTAAATAAGAAAAATACCAAAAACACAATAAACGAACAGAAGAGACGCGTTTTAAGGAAAACGTAGAAACTCGACTTGAACCCCACTTCCCTGAGTTCAACCCTGGGCCTAAAAGCGACAAGATAAAATCAAGTATGCCAGGTTAAAAATTTTGTAAAGAGATGGTTAGGTCTGAAATAGGTTAACCACTATACATATTTCAACGATAAAAATATCATATTAACAACCTATTCGGGCCGACCCATCATATCTTTTCTGGCGCCGTTGCCGGGGAGGTGCGCTTTCAAGTAAGTTTCTATCCAATTCCTTTAAATTTTCCCTTCACTCTTCATGGGTATTTTTGTTTTTGATGTGCAGGTGAATCTGGTTGCAAGGAGAAGACAAGCAGACGAAGTCGGGAACGAGGGTAGATCCAAGGCCGGAACGAGAGCGTGAAGACGCCGACACCGCATTGGAGCTTCGCACACGTTGCCGAACAAGTAAGTTTTCCTTTTCTTAGCAAACCAAGATTAACTTGCCACCTCAATAAAAAAAAAAAAATTAGAAAAACTTCTTGGGATTTCTTGGGGCAAGTGGATTAAAATTCACTTGTTTGATTGGTTGTCTTCACTCCCACTGCCCTGGGATTTCCCGCCTTACTTCGCATAGCGAAAATCCGAGAATCTTGATTCTTAGATTTTTCGCCGTGGGAAGTATTCTTTGAGGCAAAGAAAAAGATTGCTTGTATCCCTCTTTTGCCTCACTTATCTTTAATTCAGGATCACATTTTTGGTGGGGAGACTTGGAATTGAGTTGATTCCGACCCCACCACGACTTTTCAAACTTGCCTGTGATTCGATCCTGAATACTTCAACCCCAACAATTTTAGTTTCTTTATCTGTTGGTTGAAGTCTTGTGTGTGGACATCTTTCTGGTGATTGGGAGCACTTGAATTGAAGTGCTTTGGCTCCCTTTCACATTGGTATAAAATTGATTTGCGCATCCACACATAGAAATCTCCATTTAAGGTAGCCCATTGCATTTTAGCATGCATTAACTAACTGATAATTGAAGAAGGGTTTCTTGGGCTTTAGAAAGAAAACCTGTATTCTTGCAAAACCCAGAGATTGGTTGAATTGGTAATTCAGCAAAATCCTAAAATTCATACTACTTAAGGCTGAACTCTAAAAACCATTCACCAATTAAAACTTCAATTCGGGGAGATTTCCCTGTTGCATGCTTGTTCTTACACACTCTTAAAATCAATCACTTGGGCATTACCCGTAAACAACGCCCTTCACATTCCAAAAGCACTTGACCCTAAGCCTCTAATTAAAATTGGTAGTAACTTGACCCTTTTTAAGGATTGGAGGTCTAACTACCTACGTGTAGCGGCTACGTGCTGGTGAGAGTTCCCGCGTGCTATCGGGTGTCTAAGACTGGGGCAAACGGCCTTTCAATCTGGCCCGGTGGTTCCTCGGTGTTCGCATTCGGTTCCGTAGTTCGTGATAGTAGGTAACTTAGATCTTTAGGTCTAAGGGCACACTGTAGAGGTTAGGAACTTGACTGTATTGATGTGTAATCAAGTGTACCTTTACGGCGTCATTTCTCTCATCTCTTTTCCCCTCTTATCCCCTCAATTCTTCCTGCATAGTGCATGTTTGGGAGGAGGTCACAAAACCCTGAACTGTTTGAATTGACTGCTAAATCTAGAAAAAGAGTCAAATCATCCTCCTCCTCCACAAACATGGCACACACCCCCACCTCACCACTTCGTCACAATTCCAATTCTTTCAACACCAGGCTTATCCCGAGAAACCCTGCAAGACCTTCCTTATCGAGTGTCGCACCAAGCGACTTGGTAAGTCATGTGGAACTGGCTTCTGCGAGCCAGTATTTCAACACGGAGGACCAAGCTTCCGTGTGCTCGGACACATATGCTGACACGTCTTCTGGAATAGAAGACACCTGCACCCTGGGGAACAACCCGTTTTCTGCCACGTATAACCCAGGGTGGCACAATCATCCAAATTTCGCATGGTCCAACAACCCGCAGCGCCAAAACCCCGCTGGTGGACCAATGCGATCGTCCGCACCCGTCATCCCAAGGGCCCAGTCTAATCCTATGGCAAATCCGCCATTAGGCCCTTGCGTACCGCAAACCAAACACGCATCAAAGCCTCTTGATAAATTGATGCGAATGATGACAGAAATGTCAAAGCGCCATAAAGAGAACATGACCTCTCTTCAACATTTGGCACAGCAGAATGTTGAGATCAGTCAATTAGGCATGGCGACTCGATCTCAGGGCACTCTTCCCGCCCAACCTGTTCCAAACCCGCAAAACTTCGTACCCTGTGGTCCGCAACCACAGGTACAACCTTCTCAGGAACAGGTTCATCAAATTCTGCAAGCTCCGAGTATTCCTCCGGGATTTCAGGTTAATCCCGCTGCAGCACCGCACTCTCATGCTGATAGCGATTACATCAAGGATGACACGTCTGACGAGGACATGACTGTCAGTACCTGTATCGAACTTATTGGAGCCAATTCAGACTGCTGCGATGTTCCTGACAACTGCCTGTCTAACACAAACTGTGATGTTCCCCAATCCCTCCCTATTCCTGTACCTTCTCCTGACCAGACTTCTGACGAGATTTTCTCCTCTTCCCATACCTTGTGGTCTGAGTCATCGCCAGGCTGCTCACCGCCGGTCCACACTATGGAAGACCGGATTGCCCTTTCTTTCCCGCTAAATCAGGCGGATTTGCAAATCCACACTGGGACCTTGAGCCCACATCTTACTCACCAGGGCTATTCCCTTTTGGATCCATCTATCCAAAAAGCCCCTCTTCTTGGCCAATCTAAGGGCCAACTTCCTCTTCCTGATCTATTTTCTGATCCACTTGGGACACTCTCGTCCCGGAAAACGTCAAATCTCTCGCCATCCACCATCACTTTTCACACCTCTATCGCAATCACTTCACTTTTCTCTTCACCACCCACCATCCACCCACCCTTCCACCCTGATCTATACCCTGAACATCAGCTCTTGTTACCCGATCTTCCATCCTTCCTCTGCCTTTCCCTGCATGCATATGAGGACATAGCATTGTTTGGCTTGGGGGGGTGGACAGGCATCCATAGGATCCGGGTATTTTATGGTATTAGACAATTACCACCTATTTATAAATATGCAAGAAAAAGAAAAAAGAAGAAAAAAAAAATATATATATAATAATAATAAATGGTGTTTAGTAATGATCTAAAAGTTGAAACAAAAAATACAATAAGTGTTTATGGATATTCAACCTCTATTTTGAAGAATTTCCTGGCCACAGAAGCTTGATTCGCTCAGGCTCGGCTTAATTCACTTAAAGCATTGACGAAATAGATCAAAATCTCTCCTAACTAAGAACGTTTCTAGTACCTGAGACACCAGTACAGGATCCGTTGGTTTGCTTTTTCTTGAGAGCTTAAGTAAATTTGGTTCACACTACACATATCAGGAATGACCAGGTGAACATAAGATCCAACCCTAGTGTTCATTAGGGAAGGTGGAGTCCTTACCTGTGCGTGCAGGCAGACTTTTTATCCCAGGTTTTAGTCTTGCGTTTAGGAGTGACTCTTTCCACCAAAAAGAAACTCTCCCATCAAAAAGAAAAATAAGTGTGCTCCTTCAAAATGTGTTGTAAGAGATATACTGACAGGTGTTTCAAAAAAAAAAAAAAAAGAGAAAAAAGAGTTGTCAAAAAAAAAAAACAAAAAAAAGAAAAAGATGTTGCAAAAGAGTCGGTATATCTCATAAATGTCTGTATACTTTGTTTTCCAGTGAGCCACAAAAAAAAAAATCAGAAAATGGGAGTTGAGTTTTCTGTAATCATCTTAAGGGTCAATCCGAAAACATGAGCTGAAACTGGGACCAACCTGTACTTAAAAATTTGTGAAACCCTGGGAGTGAGTCTTAAGGTTCATCTGGTCAGTCTTGATCCTTCACTATGCACAAACCATAACCTCTTGAACTCTCGAGTACAGCAAAACCTCCTGGGTCCTGGAAATCGTACTTAAGGTTTAAATATCAAGAGTCTTGGTTAGTTGAGAGATGATCTTTGTCATGTAAGACTTAAAGTACTGTTAGACTTCTCTACAATTGGTTCTCAAAATACCCGATAATAAACACACCGATATCACCTCAGAAGAAAATCTTCAGCTTAAGATCATTTCTAAATATAGTTTTGCTAGGGACTAGCAAAAGATAGGCATGGGGGTATATGTTTGCACCTCAAAACACGCCTGTAATAATGCCTTCTTATGCTATTTCCTAGCATTAACATTGCATATTAGGATCCTGTAGTTGCATTCGTAAAAACACTTGAAAACACTTGCATCATGCATTTAATTGAGAAGAGAAGAGAATAAAACAATGGTTTGCATTTTTACATTTTTTCTTCAAGTGTCTCTTTGCAAAAAGTCCCCTCTCCATATTTTATTCCCTCTTTCCATTTTCTTCTTCCCACGGCTGCATTCTTCTTCCCGCGCCCACATGCATGCCATGCCTCCTGCAGCAGCCATTCCCTGCGACTGCCACTCCCACGCCATCCCCCCTGCTGCAGCCATGCTTGCAGCCACGCTCTCCTCCTCTATTTAAAGCCACAACCTCTTCCTCGCAAACGGGACCACACACGCAGTTGCTGCACCAAAACCCGCAGTCCACCTCCTTCCTCCACCGTTTTCCCCTCCCATACGTCGGCCCTCCTTCGAGGAGACACCCGGCGAGCAGGAGAACCCACTGTGGTGCTCACCACCACAGTGGGAACACCACCGCCCAGCTCTTCAACGAGCAGGTGGGCGTGGTGTCTTCTTTTCTTTTCGTTTTCATCTCCATGCCATTGCTGCCGCTTCAAGGTCCGACGCTTGAAGCAGCAGCAGCAGCAGCCAAACCGCGGCGGCAGCAGCAGCAGCAGCTCCCCTCGCTCCTCCGCGACCTTCCCCGCAGGCGCTCAGCCCTCCGCGCGCGCCTGCAGGGCACTTCTCCGGTCCATCCTCTGCTCTGTCGCCTCTGCCCTTGAACCCGCGATCGACCGCTGCGCGCACTGCAGCGGCCGGCCAGGCCCTCTCGCCGGCCCCTGCCAACCTCTGCAACCCTCCGCGACCGACTGCAGACTCCCCGCCGCCCTCTCCGAGCACGCCATCGCCTGCTCTCCTTCCTCGCACCTGGCCTGCAGACGCCTCACCTTCTCCGTGCGAAGACGCGCCTGCATCCACGACCATCAGACATCGGCAGCCATCTGCAGACAACTCGACCTCCAGCGTCGGGCGCCGCCTGCAGACGACGCGGCTCCAGACGTCTGCCGCCATCCACAGACGTCTTAACTCACGCCATCACCACCTCTCTCACCCGCTCTCTCTCTCTGGCGCGAGTACTCCTGCGCGCGTCCGCCCTCTCTCCCGCCCGCTCTCTCTCTCTCTCTCTTTTTACTCACAGCAACACACACACATTCACCGACGCACACACACTTATACCAACACATACACACACACACTTATACCAACACATACACACACACTCACACACTTATAGTAACATATATATAAATATATATATACATACATATATCTATATATATATATATATATATATAGTATATCTATATAGTTATGTATACATACATATATATATAATATATATACATATATCTACTTATATATACATCTACATATATACATATATCTAGATACATATACTTATATAAATATATATATATATCTATATAGTATAATATATATATATATATACTTATATACAGATATACATAGCTATATACATATATACATACATATATACATATACACCTATATATATATATACATATATATCTATATATATCTATATATATACTTATACATTTATATACATATAGATATATTTACTTATACACATATGTACATATATTTTCACGTTATTTACTATACGCTGTATTGCGGTACACGCATACAAAAAAAAGCGTGGACACATTCATCATTCATCCTCCATCCACACTCCACGCGGCACCTAGTCGTGTTGGTTGCGTCTCTCTAGACGTCGACTGACTCGACATAGTGCTACACTCCATCGTCACCTCCACCCCCACCCCTTTATATATATACTACATATAAATATATATCTATAGCTACTATATTTACTTTCTATTTGTTAGCTTCCTTCTTAGTAAAAAGATAAAAAAAGTATAAAAGTGAAAAGATAATCTTTGATTTGCAGGTACCCTGTCTTGCGAGTAGCAAGGCGTGTTTTGAAACTCTGTTTTGGCTAAAAGCCAAGGACACAATTTTGAGGGTGTGCCTCAAGAACAAGGATTACCAGAAAAAAAACCTAAATAAGAAAAATACCAAAAACACAATAAACGAACGGAAGAGACTCGTTTTAAGGAAAACGTAGAAACTCGACTTGAACCCCACTTCCCTGAGTTCGACCCTGGGCCTAAAAGCGACAAGATAAAATCAAGTATGCCAGGTTAAAAATTTTGTAAAGAGATGGTTAGGTCTGAAATAGGTTAACCACTATACATATTTCAACGATAAAAATATCATATTAACAACCTATTCGGGCCGACCCATCATATCTTTTCTGGCGCCGTTGCTGGGGAGGTGCGCTTTCAAGTAAGTTTCTATCCAATTCCTTTCAATTTTTCTCTTCACTCTTCATGGGTATTTTTGTTTTTGATGTGCAGGTGAATCTGGTTGCAAGGAGAAGACAGGCAGACGAAGTCAGGAACGAGGGTAGATCCAAGGCAGGAACGAGAGCGTGAAGACGCCGACACCGCATTGGAGCTTCGCACACGTTGCCGAACAAGTAAGTTTTCCTTTTCTTAGCAAACCAGGATTACCTTGCCACCTCAATAAAAAAAAAAAAAAACCCCCTTCTTAAGGTGGCACCAAACACCCTTGTCCATTGGATCCTTAACCACCTCCATCATTCCATCTTGGCCCTCCATTTCAAGGGACACCTTAGCCCCCTTTTTATTCTATAAAAACCCACCACCTACCACCATTTGGGGGCATCCTCCCTTAGTGTATTTTTCTACCTACATCAACCTATACCTACGCCCAAGAAGGAGTAGAGAAGGAGATTAAAGGGGCACATCACCAGCCCCTTTGGTGCCTTCTTCTCCCCACTCTCTTCAACTTGAGCCACGCCAAGGAGGAGGACTCTTCCACTTCAAGGAGGACGGCCAGGCAAAGGAGAAGGACTTAGGGTGGACGTCCATCCTTGGAGAGAAACTTAGGGCACGTCCCCCTAGGCTTGCCTTGGAGGACATCACCTTGGCGGAGCACTGCAAGGAAGGAGTTGAAGGACTCTTTTCAAGATTGGGAGCCACCAACCTTGCAGCAAGAAGCCCTCTTCTTCACCATCTATCTAGAGGCTTTGTGTTTTCTTTTCTTATTTGCATTTTTCTAGTAGTACAAGCTTTCCTCTACTAGGCCTTTTGTAAAACACTTTATCAATTATCTAGTTGCCTTCTTTGCATTTCTCGTTTGCATTTCTATTAGCTTATTTTCAGCATTCTTCACTCCCTCTCCCTAATTATTCTAGGCCTCCACTTGCCTAGAGTGAGCTTAGGGAGAGGCTCTACTTGCCACATAGAAGTAGTATTTAAATTGAAGTGTAAATCACTTTTTCCACCATCAGTTCGCATGTTGCCTTAGCTTAAAAACAAAAAAAAATGATATATTGAAAAAAATACCAAAAAGAAACTTGAGATTTATTCCGAGCAAGAGATTCAATTTTGCAACCATATTGCCTCCTTGGACGACCCTAGATACTCCCCTATCTAGGAATATAAATTTAAGAGCGAAAGCGGATTTACGCGTTACAACGACGTATTTTAACAAATCGCGTATTTTTGCTATCAGTAAAACATAATCAAGGTGTTAAAATTAAAGTAGAGATAACAAGGATTCAGAATATCATTCATTTACTCTATTCTTAACTCAAAATCGACTCTTTCAAAACAAAGTCACTTAGAGTAGATTGAATTTCTCTAATTGATTTACACTAATGATCTTTGGTACTTTCTAGGCATAGGTTTGGACCTAAGCTCCAAACTGTGAACATCAAGTACCGGTACTCATCATGAGTACCGGTATCAAGTGGTCACAGTTTGTGCACCAGGATTTTTCCTGGATCTTACAAGTACCGGTAAACGTAGGTCATAGGATCCAAGTCTGTGTGTCACAAGTACTGGTACTCACAATGGGTACCGGTACCCAGAGATTTGGTTGTACTAAATGTATGCAGTCAGTATCGGTACCAAGAGTTCAGTACCGGTACCAACTAACCGTTGTGACCAGTCTGAACGGCTAGTTTGCAATTAATCATATTTCTAATGTTCCTAAAATACCCCTAACGGCTAGAATTCGTGGGAGAGGTGATTAGTGGCTTATATAAGCACTCTTTGAGTGTTGGTTTTTTTTTTAACATCTCTTGAAAAATCATACTCTTGCCTACACCTTCAATTCTCAATTTTCAAGTTGAAAAAGAGCTTGGTTTGTTGCATACCTTTCAAGGTCTCTCACCATTTGCAACAAATCATCAAAGGCGATCGTATTTTTTTGTATTCAATCGTTTGTTTTTACGCGTTAGTTTTCTTGTTAGATTTGCTTATACTTGTTATAAGATATATTCTTGTTGGAGATTTAGGAAATAGTTGTAAGCTACTACTTACATTTTGCTTACACCTGTATCTTTATTTCTTTTCATATCTTGTAATTGGGTTGAGGTAACCCGTTAATTACCTCTGATATTAGTAAATTGATTCCCTCTAAGTTGAGGGAATCGGGTTAAAAATCCTAAGTCAGGAGACTTAGGTAGTGGAGTACCCAAGTGAGGGGAACCACTATATATCTTGTGCCTTTGTTTTTGTGGTTTATTTTATCTTGCAATTTTTATTTCCCACACTATTCTTCCCCCCTTCTAGTGTGCTTGTGATTTACAGATCCTACAGGTGGTATCAGAGTGGGTTGCGAAAAGAAGTAATAGTTCTCTTTCGCAATGGCATCTCCAGTCAAGTAGATCGAAGGACAGTCATCCACACGTCCTCCCTACTTTGATGGGACGAACTATGGATACTGGAAGAGGATGATGCACATCTTCCTCATGGCCATGGATGAGGACTCATGGTTGCTTATCTAAGAGAAGTACATGGATCCAGAGCCACAGGAAGGTGTTGTATGGACTACAGAACAAAAAAAAAAGATCGCGGGGAATGCGAAAGGGATGAACGCACTCTATTGTGCGTTATCAAGGGAAGAGTTTAACCGTATCTCCGAATGCGAGTCCGCATATGAGATATGGAACACATTGCAAGTCACCTACGAAGGTACGAGTAAGGTTAAAGAAACACATATTTCTATTCTAACAGAAAGCTATGAGTGTTTCAGGATGCAGAAAGGTGAAACAATCAAAGGGATGTACACAAGATTTGGAGAGATCATGAATCCAATGAAGAATCTTGGAGTCAAGCTGAAGGAGGAGCAGCTTGTACGGAAAATCTTAAGATCCCTTACAAGCGATTGGTCTCCAAAGACCACAGCCATCCAAGAGGCAAAAGATCTTTCTACTCTCTCCTTAGATGAGTTAATTAGAAGTCTTATGGCATATGAAGTCCAATTGGAAAATATGAAGAAGAATGAAGAAAAATCCATAAGCAAGAAAGAGGAGCTTACTTTCAAAGCTTTAAAGGAAGTATTAGACTTTGATGATTCCAATTCTGACAAAGAAGAGGAGCTTGCTCTTATAACTAGAAGATTCAGAAGATTCATCCGAAAATAAGGTAAGTCAATAAATTTTCAAATGACATTATTTGTTTTGAGTGCAAGAAGGGGCACGTATGAAAAGATTGTCCAATGATTAAGAAGAAGAAGGAAGAAAAGAAGGACAAAGAACTCAATCGAAAGAAAAAGAAGATTTCAAGAAAGGCATACAAGGCAACTTGGGATGATAGTGATTCTGACATGAATCATCTTCCGAAGAATCTGAAGAAATAGAAGTTGCACATCTTTGCTTAATGGCAAACAACAACAACTCAGAAAATGAGGTAGATTCTGAAGTCACCTTTAATGAATTAGTACAAGCATATGAAGATTTATATAATAAGGCTAGGATGATTAAAAAGGAAAATAAGGTTTTGCATGATAGTAATAGAACTCTAGAAATAGAGAAATCTTATTTAGAAATAGAATTAGATATGTCCAAAGAAACTAACAATCAATTACATGCAAAAATATTAGAATTAGAAGATACTTATGAACACTTTGAGGACACTTTGAATAATTTAAAAACAACAACTAGGCTGAATACAGAATTTTGTAATAATTTAAAAGCCAAGTTCAATAATAAGAAGAACATACAAAATAAATCACATGCACCTAGACATGCATGGATTTATCAAAAGGTCAAGAATCCTAAGAATTATAGATCTAACACTAAAGTGATCTATAAACCTAAGGATTTGAAAGGTACTAACCATCAAGGACCCAAAAGAAAATGGGTACCTAAAATAGATTTAATAAATTATCTTGCAGGTCAAAAGGGATAAATGGATCCTAGACAGTGGGTGTTCCAAGCACATGACGGGACACTCCGACCTCTTTATCAAATGGACCAAAATTGAAGATGGAGGACACGTCAAGTTGGGCGACAACAAACGTTGTCGCATTATTGATGAAGATACAATAGGAAACTCTTCTAAGTAGGTACTTAATGTTCTTTTAGTAGAAAACTAAAAACATAACCTGCTTAGTGTTAGTCAAATATGTGATAATGGATGTGATGCTTTGTTCACTAAAGTTGGATTTAAAATATTTAAAGAAGGAACAAATATGATTTTAATTGAAGGCTTTAGATATGAAAATATCTATGCTCTTCATTTTTCAAAAGAGAAATATATAAAATGTCTACTTGCCTCCGATATTGAAGTAGATCTTTGGCACCATAGGCTAGGTCACATTAATCACAAACATCTTAATAGGTTAGCCAAAAATGAGTTAGTAAGGGGCCTACCTAAACTAACTTATAAGAAGGATGTTTTGTGCAAGTCGTGTGAACTCAGAAAAATGCACAAAGCCTCTTTTAAGCCTAAAGACTTAGTTTCAACAACACGACCTTTAGAGTTGTTACACCTTGATCTATTTGAACCAACATGATTTGAGAGTCTAAATAGATCAAAATTTTGCTTAGTTATTGTTGATGACTTCTCTAGGTTCACTTAGGTCATCTTCTTGAAACATAAGGATGACTCATTTGATTCCTTCCTAAGTCTTACTCGAAGACTTCAAAAAGAAAAATCATCCTCTATTCTTAGACTTAGGACTGATCATGAGGGTGAATTTGAAAATGAAAAAATTTCAAGTTTTTGTGTCAATTCTGGCATAACCCATGAATTTTCATTTCCTCTAGCTCCATCTCAAAATGTTGTTGTAGAGTGTAAGAATCGCACTCTACAAGAATGCACTCGAACTTTGCTCTTGGAGTCTGGGCTTCAAAAATATTTCTGGGTAGAAGCCATTAATACAGCATGTTATGTTCTAAATAGGACACTTTTAAGGCCTATTATTAAGAAAACCCCATATGAGCTTTATTATGAGAAGTCTCCTAGGATATCATATTTTAGGATGTTTAGAAGTAGATGTTATTTATTAAACACCTGTGATCGGCTTGATAAGTTTGATGCTAAAGGTGATGAAGGCATTTTTATTGGCTATTCAACAAGAAGCAAATCTTATCGAGTCTTTAATAAAATGACTTTTGTCATTGAAGAATCCCTACATGTTTCATTTGATGAAACAAACTTAGGTGAACCGGAACCAAATCATTTAGATTCTGATGATGAAAATACTTGCTTCATTGATGTATCAAAAATAGAAGATTCACGAATTGTGCATGACCTTCCAAAAGAATGGGTACACCATAAGGATCACCCTCAAGAACAGATTATTGGTGATATTGAACAAGGTGTAAAAATCCGATCTCACTTTAGAGCTGATTTTGTCCTTAATGCTTTTGTTTCATAACTTGAACCCAAGAAAGTTGATGAGGCATTAAAGGATGAATCATGGGTTGTAGCTATGCAGGAGGAGCTACTCCAATTTACTAGGAACAATGTATGAAACTTGGTACCTGCTCCTGAGGGTAATTCCATCATTGGAACCAAGCGGGTGTTCTGAAATAAATTGGATGAATCTGGTTCAGTGATAAGGAATAAAGCCAGACTTGTAGCTCAAGGCTATAACCAATAGGAGGGTATTGACTTTGATGAGACATATGCTCCTGTTGCTCGCTTGGAGTCCATACGGATGCTACTTGCCTTTGCAAGTGCAAAGGACTTCAAGCTATATCAAATGGATGTCAAGAGCACTTTTCTTAATGGTTATATTAAGGAAGAAGTTTATGTTCTTCAGCCTCCCGGGTTCGAGGATCCAGCACACCCAGAGCATGTATACAAGCTTAATAAGGCATTATATGGACTTAAACAAGCTCCCAGAGCTTGGTATGATAGGCTTAGGACCTTTCTTCTTCAACACAGTTTTAGAATTTGAGTTGCTGATTCAACTCTTTTTGTAAAAGAAGAAGGTAATGACATCTCATTGGTTCAAATATATGTCGACGATATTATATTTGGATCAAATAAGGAGTCCCTGTGTCAACATTTCTGTGAGACTATGAAGATTGAGTTTGAAATGAGTATGATGGGTGAACTCAAATTCTTTTTAGGACTCCAAACTCAACAATTAGACACATGAATTTACATTAGTCAAACAAAATATATTCTTGAAATTCTCAAGAAATTTGACTTTGAAAATGTAAATGGCAAAGAGACTCTGATTGCTCTATCTACTTCTCTTGGTGAAGATTTATCTAGCGAGAGAGTAGATGAAAAGAAATATCGAGGAATGATAGGTTCACTACTATATCTCACAGCTTCTAGACCTGATATTCTTTTTGCTACATGTTTATGTGCGAGATTCCAATCCGAACCCAAGGAATCTCATTTTAATGTAGTAAAAAGAATATTTACATACCTAAACAACATAAAAGACCTTGGTCTTTTCTATCCTAAAGCACAATCCTTAGATCTATTATCCTATAGTGATGTAGACTATGCAGGGAGTCGGACCGACCGAAAGAGCACAAGCGGCACATGTCATTTTATTGGAGAATCTCTAGTCTCATGGTTCTCTAAGAAGCAGACTTGTGTTTCACTTTCTACGACTGAAGCAGAGTATATTGCAGTTTCACTTGCTTGCTCTCAGATCATTTGGATGAGACAGACTTTGTCCGACTTTGGATTGATTTTTGTGTAATCCAAGATATTATGTGATAATACAAGTGCAATAAATCTATCTAAAAATTCGATACATCATTCACATACCAAACATATAGACATTAGACATCATTTCCTCAGAGATAATGTACTTCAAGGCTCTATTTGCAAAACCTCTTGCAGTAGAAAGATTTTGCTTTATAAGGAGAAAATTAGGACTTTGTACAATAAAAGAGATTCTAATCTAACAATTTTTTTGATATGAGCCTTGTTTGTACTTATGAAAATTCCTGAGGGCTTTCTTGCAAATTACCCATGCTTACTAAAATAGGGGTAAATTGTAATATTTCCATATGTCCGAAATACTCGGATGTTGTTTGCAATTTAGCTGCTTAACTTAGGTTGTTGACTACATTATTTTTTTCAACACCTAAGTTGTCAATTTTTTCTTCTCTCAACTACTTAAGTGGTCATGTGACAAACACATGACATATCCCATATAAAAGAGGTCAAGTGCAAACACTTGCCTCATTTCATCACAACCAAACCCTAGTTCCACCACAAGTCTCTCCAAGCCCTTGCCAAGAAGAAGAAGAATCATCTCCAATCTTCATACCCTAGGTACATTCTTCTCTTCTCATCAAATCATGTTTCCTTGAGTCATTCTACATCATGTTTCTTCTTTTCTTGACGTCATTTCTGCTGCTGCAATATGTTCTCATCGGGTACCAGATGGTACCGGTACCCATCATCGGTACCGGTACTCGCTGGGCGCAGCAATGCTTGCTTTAGAGAGCAGGTACCGATATTGAAGATGAGTACCAGTACTAGCTCAACTTTCTAGTTGAGACAAAAACCAACCAGTATCAGTACCAATCACCAGTACCGATACATGCAGGCATAAATGTGTTGTTACTTGAACACATGATAAGAAATTATCTTTACCTCTAATTGTATTTCCTATTCCTTGTTGTATGTTTTTAGATGGCACCTAAATCTAAAAGTAAGTGAAAAGCACCTCAAGATGCATTCCATAAGTTTTACATCAATGAGGATGCTAAATCAAAATTTGATTGGTATAAAGGCCTAAATTTCCATCACTGTAGGCCTATTAAGTGGAAAGATTTTTCTCTTCAAATCTATGAGTTTACTACCTATCTTTCCAAGCAGCATCTTATGCATTTCTTTGATGAGTCATTTTTTACTGATGTTCCTAGAGTTTACCCTGACGTTAATTGTCTATTTTTTGCTAATCTCCAAGAACAAGAAAATCGATGCCATCTAGTCTTAACATCCAAAGTTTTTGGTCAAAAAATCACCATTACTCCTAAATTTTTATCAACCATCACTCAATGTCCAAATGAAGGTCATCCTTTTAACTCACTTAAGGAGCAATTTCCTACTCACAAAATTCATTAAACTCTATTGCTTCCTAATTGCCAGGGCAAAGCATTGGTTGCCCCCAACATGACTCTTTTTTCTCGTGTTCTTTTCTTTATCTTAGCATGGAATTTAAGGGCTAAAAATTTGGGTTTTCACAAAATTCCCGTTGACATTTTACCCTTAATTTATTCTTTCATTACAAGATTTCCGGTCAACTAGAACACAGTTTTCATTCACTTTCTTAGACCTCATTACCGTGCATCGGCTTTACCCTTAGATATCTTGGTGTCTCACATATTTCATAAAAATAAAATTGACCTTTCTAATTTCATTCCTCTTAGAAAAGTGGTCTATTTCAAATGGACCACTCTCCGAAAAATGGGAGTGAAACCCACTAGAGAGCAATCTACTAATGATGATGAAGAAGATGAAGTTGATCTAAATGCTCAATCTTCTTCTCATCCACCTCCTGAGTCATCTTTGGCTTTTGTCCCCATTACCTATCTCATTCCGGAAGCTGAAACTCCTTGGAGGAACCTACCTCATGAGTCTGGCACCGATCCCTATATGATCAACACTTTCAATTATATTGGTCAAATTTTAACCAATCTGAATTTTTCCTTCCGTCACATGGAATGCAAATTTCATGATCTTTCTATGTCTCTTGAGTCTTCCTATGTTGCAACTTCCACTCAACAAACTAAACAAAGGAAGCAGACTCAACCAAAAGCACCTTTGGAATAGAGTGAAAGAAGACAGAAACACTTCCAAGATCCATCTTTTGTAGCAGAAAAAGAACCTATTATCCATGAAGATGAGGAAGAAGAAGACACGGAAGATGAAGAAAATGTTTCATATGAAGAAGACGATGATGATGATGACGACGGCAACGACGATGATGATAATGATAACAACAATGATGATGACAATGACAATGACAATGACGATGATGAGGATGAACAACCACTTATTAGAAAACGTTGTAGAAATTAATTTAGTTTTTAAGTATGTAAGCTTGTTGTTGCTTGTATGGCCCTTAAGATTGTTAAACTTGTATGACTCTTAATATTTCCTTTGTGTCATGAACTTTATCATGTTATGAAAGTTGATGCTTTGTTTGATAATGTCATGCTTTATGGTATTTGCTCTTTTTTTTTTCTTGCTTGACAAAAAGGGGGAGAAATGAAATGAATGAATGGATACTTCATATCTAAAATAAGGAGAGCTTAGTTTGAGAGGGAGGTTTTTCACTCTCTTGTGGAGTTTTTTTATTCTTCTCTTATTAAGTCTCTGTTTATCTTTAATATGAGTATCTTGTTTGTTTTGTCAACATCAAAAAGGGGGAGATTGTTGGACCCTAGTTCCATCTCTCTTCTGTGTTTTGGTGCTAACAAAATCATTTTAAAATCTAATATGTTTATGAAGTAATTACAGGTCAAAAGAATCTATAGATGCAAGCAAAAAGATTGCACATGAAGGAAGAAGTTTTGAAGACTTTAGTTTTTATATGAAGGAAGAAGTTTTGAAGACTTTAGTTTTTATTGTATCTTAGAATTTTTGTATGTCTCCAAATAAGTAAAACATAATCTAGATGTTAAAATCAAAGTAGAGATAACTAGGATTCAGAATATCGTTCATTTACTAGATTCTTAACTCAAAATCAACTCTTTTAAAACAAAGTCGCCTAGAGTAGATTGGATTTCTCTAATTGATTTGCACTAGTGATCTTTGGTACTTGCTAGGCACAGATTTGGACCTAAGTTCCAAACTGTGAACATCAAGTACCGGTACTCATCATGAGTACCGGTATCAAGTGGTCATAGTTTGTGCACGGGGTTTTTGCCTGGCTCTTACAAGTATCGGTACTAATCATGAGTACCAGTAAATGTAGGTCACAGGACCCAAGTCTGTGTGTCACAAGTACCGGTACTCACAATGAGTACCGATACCCAGTGATTTGGTTGTACTGACTGTATGCAGTCAGTACCAGTACCAAGAGTTTAGTATCGGTACCAACTAACCGCTGTGACCAGTCTGAATGGCTAGTTTGCAATTAATCATATCTCTAATGTTCCTAAAATACCCCTAACGACTAGAATTCGTGGGAGAGGTGATTAGTGGCTTATATAAGCACTCTTTGAGTGTTGGTTTTTTTTTAACATCTCTTGAAAAATCATACTCTTGCCTACACCTTCAATTCTCAATTTTCAAGCTGAAAAAGAGCTTGGTTTGTTGCATACCTTTCAAGGCCTCTCACCATTTGCAACCAATCATCAAAGGCGATCATATTTTTCTGTATTCAATTGTTTGTTTTTACACCTTAGTTTTCTTGTTAGATTTGCTTATAGTTGTTATAAGATATATTCTTGTTGGAGACTTAGGAAATAGTTGTAAGCTACTACTTACATTTTGCTTACACCTGTATCTTTATTTCTTTTCATATCTTGTAATTGGGTTGAGGTAACCCGTTAATTACCTCTGATATTAGTAAATTGATTCCCTCTGAGTTGAGGGAATCAGGTTAAAAATCCTAAGTCAGGAGACTTAGGTAGTGGAGTACCCAAGTGAGGGGAACCACTATATATCTTGTGCCTTTGTTTTTGTGGTTTGTTTTGTCTTGCAATTTTTATTTCCCACACTATTCATCCCCCTTCTAGTGTGCTTGTGATTTACAGATCCTACACATCTGTCAACTCGGAATTGATGGCCAGTCGTTTGGACAAGGTCTCTATCATTGAGAAGAAGGTGGATGAGCTAACTCGACATTTGTAGTGAGCCACCTCTATGCAAAACCTGTTCGCACAGCCGCCCTCTAAGATGGAAGCTGTGCATAACATCTATCATTGATGTTCTTAGGGGATGGACCCATATCCACCCCCATCTGACTTTAGGGCAAGAGGAAACTGCGACCCTACCTACTCTAGTTGGGGGAACTCTGAACCCTCATATTCTGACTTTTCTGAGGTTCCTCAGACCTGCGAGGACCTCAACGCCATCCAGAATGACCCATTCTCTAATACCTATAATCCTGGATGGTGAAATCATCCTAATTTCCTGTGGGTGGGAAACAATCAGAATTAGAGATCACCATATCAATCTCGTCCACAAGCTCCTCGTCCATATCAGCCACCTCAGCCTCGGCCCAACCCCACCTATCAATCTGGGCCAACTCAGACATATCAAATGACTCTTATCCTTCAGACTCTGGCTGACATTCAAAAGACAAATGTGGCCATGCAGAAATAGCACAAAGACGAGATCACAGAGGTTCATAATCAACTCGCCCAGATGGCGAATTCCGGCCAACCTTGTACACTCCCTTCGCAACCACTACCTAATCCAAGTAACGTGCTAAACTAGAGGCGTGTTATGAACCCAAATCCGGGCCAAGCTCACATGATTTATCAGGCCCCTTCTACTCCATCACCCGACGGGATGGAAGCTTCGACATCATACTCGGGGTTTCAGCAACAACCACCTATTTTACCTAAACCAAACCCGAACCAGGCAAGACTGAATTCAGTTGCAACCCGTAGTGGCAAAGCAACACAGGACCCACCTTACCCAAGCCATATTTAGCCTGGTAGTAACCCAAACCCTAGGATAGTGTCCCAAATAAAGAACCTAGACCTATTTTAGAGGAACCATCCAAGGTTCCATTTCCCGAGGCCTTGACCAAGGGAAAGGGGACAACCAAACCCATGGCACCTAAAGAGGACCTGGTCAAGCTCTTTAAACAGGTCCATATAAACATCCCCTTGATGGATGTGATTCGCCACGTATCGGCTTACGCACGATTTTTGAAAGACTTGTGTACACCCAAGCATAAGCCGCGAACCAAAAGTGGGAGCCCAATTGTATTGTCGGAGCAAGCCAGCTCTGTCATTTTGAGCAAACTCCCACCTAAGGCAAAAGACCCAAGTACTCCCCTGATTTCCTATACAATTGGTGATATCCAATTTGATAGAGCTTTATTGGATCTAGGAGCCTCCATAAACCTAATACCTACATCCCTACTTAACCATCTTGAGGAATCTGAGCTCAAACCGACAGAGGTGACATTACAGTTGGTAGATCGATCTATTAAGTCACCTAAAGGAGTTCTTAAGGATGTCATTGTTAGGGTTCGGGATTTCTATTTCCCAGTGGATTTCATAGTCTTGGATATAGATTCTCCAAAACATCTGAAAAGCACACCAATCATACTAGGGAGACCCTTTCTAGCCACTGCTAAGGCCAACATTAATTGTGAGGAGGGCCAAATTGAACTGAAATTTGGGAACCAGACACTAAAAATTGACATCTTTAAGGCCCAACAAGGGATTAATTGAGGAGTTATAGAGCAAATATGTGATATCGAGGCTGTGGTTGATGATTAGTTTATCGAGGAAAACCTGACTACTTCTGATCAACCACAAGAGGATCAAAACCTGCAATTAGAGGAGTCCAAACTCAACCTAAACACACCCATAACTCCTTCCCTTGATCCTGACACCCACCCTGAACCACCCGCTGCTGCTGATAACCCTGTCTTGGAACTAAAGCCTCTTCCCGAGCATCTAAAGTACATCCTTTTGGGTTCCAATCAGACGTTTCCTGTGATTATCAACTCCAGACTCACACCTGATCAGGAATCCTGTCTGATTATTATTCTCCAGCAACATCGAAGAGCCATTGGATGGACTCTCGATGATTTGACTGGTATCAGCCCCTCTTACTGAACATACTGCATCTATACTGAAGAGGGCACACAATCTTTCCGTGAAATGCAGAGACATTTGAATCCTAATCTGCAAGAGGTCGTGAAAAAGGAGATCATCAAGTGGTTAGATGCTGGGATCATCTACCCGATCTCCAACAGTCAGTGGGTGAGTCCAATCCAGGTTGTGCCTAAAAAGGCAAGACTCACCGTGATCATGACTGAGACTGGAGAAATCATACCGACCCATGTGGCAAATTTGTGGAGAGTCTGCATTGCTTACAGAAGACTCAATACCTCCACGAAGAAAGATCATTTCCCACTACCGTTTATTGATCAGATCCTCAAAAAACTAGCGGGAAATAGATTCTTCTACTTTTTGGATGGGTACTTGTTTGCACCTCAAAACATGCCTGTAATAATGCCTTCTTGTGCTATTTTCTAGCATTAACGTTGCATAATAGGATCATGTAATCGCATTTGTAAAAACGCTTACATGCATGCATTTAATCAAGAGAGGAAGAGGAGTGAAACAATGGCTTGCATAGTTACATTTTATCTCAAGTGCCTCCTTGCAAATTCCACCTCTTTTCATTTTTTTCTCTCTTGATTTCTTCTTTTCTTCTTCCCGCGGCTGCACTTCTTCCCGCAGCAGCTGCATGCATTTACTCCACGTCACTTCTCCCTGCCAACGCCGCTCCCTATAGCTGCAACTCGCGCACCCTCTCCCTGCTGCAGCCGGCACGCCTCTCTCTCCTCCTCTATAAGAAGCTGTAGCTTCTTCCTCGCAAGGGAGGCTGCTGCAGCAACAAAAACCCGCGGCCATCTTCTCCACCGCTTTCCCCTCCCATACGTCGGCCCTCCGTCGAGGAGGCACCCGGCGAGCAGGAGAACCCACTGTGGTGCACACCACCACAGTGGGAGCACCACCGCCCAGCTCTTCGACGAGCCGGTGGGCGTGGTGCATTCCCTCGCTTCGTTTTTTTTCTCTTTAATGCCATTGCCGCCGCTCCAAGCTTCGAAGCTTGAAGCCACGGCAGCAGCAGTAGCAGCAGGCCCTCCCGCTCCTCCACGACCGTCCCCGCAGCCGCCCGTCGACTTCGCGCGCGCCTGCAGGGCCATTCCCCGCTCAACCTCCGTCCTGACGTCCCCGCAGTTGCACCTGTAGCCGTCCGCCGCGTGCACTGCAGCGACCGGCTACGGCCTCGTGCCGCCCCCTGCCCTCCTCCGCGACCCTCCTCGACCACCTGCAGACCTCCTCCACGCTCGCTCCTCCGCGCCTTCGCCCGCCCGTTGCCTTCGCGCACGCCTGCAGGAACCCTACGCGAAGCCGCGCCCGCACCCGCCGTCTTCAGACGTCTGCCTCCGCCTTCAGACGTCCGCCGGAGGCGGCAGACGTCTTAACTAACATGTCCGTGATCTCTCTCTCGCCCGCTCTCTCTCTCTGCTGATCTCTCCCGCCCGCTCCCGCTCTCTCTCACGTATTCTCTCTCTCTCTCTCTTTTACTCACTAACAAACACACTCACAGCAACGCACACACACACACATTCACCGACGCACACACACCTATACCAACACATACACACACACTCACACACTTATAGTAACATATATATAAATATATATATATATATACATAGTATATCTATATAGTTATGTATACATACACATATATATAATATATATACATATATATAATATATATATATATCTACTTATATATACATCTATATACTTATACATATACTTATATATATATAGACATATATATCTATATACATATATATATACATATATATAGTAATATATATATATACTTATATACATATATATACACATATATATCTATATATATATATCTATACATATATAACTATACATTTATATATATATATAGATATATTTACTTATATACATACATATGTACATATATTTTCATGTTATTTATTATACGCTGTATCGCGGGAATATCTGCACCAGTTGCTGATTTTCCCTGATACACGCGTACAAAAAAAGCGTGGTCTCATACATCATCCATCCTCCATCCACACTCCACGCGGCACCTAGTCGTGTTGGTTGCGTCTCTCTAGACGTCGACTGACTCGACATAGTGCTACACTCCATCGCTACCTCCACCCCCACCCCTTTATATATATACTACATATATATATATATATATACATACTATATTTACTTTCTGTCTATTTTCTTTTCTGTTAGTAAAAAGATAAAAAAAATACATAAAAAAGAAAAGATAATCTTTGACTTGCAGGTACCTCGTCTTGCGAGTAGCAAGACTTGTTTTGGGACTCTGTTTGGCTAAAAGCCAAGGACACAATTTTGAGGGTGTGCCTCAAGAACAAGGATTACCATAAAAAACCTAAATAAGAAAAACACCAAAAACACAATAAACGAACGGAAGAGACGCGTTTTAAGGAAAACGCAGAAACTCGACTTTAACCCCACTTCCCTGTGTTCGACCCTGGGCTTGAAAGTGATAAGATAAAATCAATTAGGCCAGGTTAAAAATTTTGTAAAGAGATGGTTAGGTCCAAATTAGGTTAACCACTATACACATTTCAACGATAAAAATATCATATTAACAACCTATTCGGGCCGACCCATCAGTACTCCAGTTACAACCAGGTGGCAATCCATCATGAGGACCAAGAGAAGACCACTTTCACCTGCCCCTTTCGGACATATGCATTCCGAAGGATGCCTTTCGATCTCTACATTGCACCCGCTACTTTTCAGCGGTGCATGCTTGCCATATTCTTAAATATGGTAGGTGATTATCTGGAAGTCTTCATGGATGACTTCTCAGTGTTTGGCAAATCATTTGACGATTGCCTCCTACACTTGGTCTAGATCCTCTGCCGATGCATTGACGTGAATCTGGTTCTTTCCTAGGAAAAGAGCCACTTCATGGTGCTTGAAGGAATTGTCTTGGGACATCTTATCTCTCAGAAAGGCATCCAGGTTGATCGAGCCAAGGTAAATATGATTTCCAAGCTCCTTATGCCTAGCTCGGTCAAAGGCATCTGATCTTTCCTAGGGCACGTTGGTTTTTACCGTCGGTTCATTCCTAAAGTCTCAAAAATCATGCGTCCCCTGACTAATCTACTATCTAAGGATGTTCCTTTTGAAATCTCCAAGGATTGCACTCAAGCATTTGAAATCCTAAGTGATCGAGTTACCCAAGCTCCGATCCTATAGTCCCCTGATTGGTCTCAACCCTTTGAGATCATGTGCAATGCATCTGATTTCACTGTAGAGCGGTACTTGGGTAGAAAATTGACGGGAAACCCATGGTCATCTACTACGCTAGCAAGACACTTGACGAGGCTCAATGTAACTACACCGTTACTGAGAAAGAGCTGCTAGCCATAGTATTTGCCCTGGAAAAATTCATATCATATATTCTGGGTCCTCGTGTTATCATTTACTTGTATCACACAACTATGAGGCATCTCCTTGCGAAGAAGGATGCGAAACCTCGAGTAATCCACTAGATCTTACTATTGCAAGAGTTTGATCTCAAGATTCGTGTCAAGGTGGGAAAATAGAACATGGTAGCTGATCACTTGTCCCGCCTTCCTTCTAACATTATCAACCCTTCCAAACCCATTACGAAGCATTTTCCTGATGAGCACCTCCTAACAATCAGTACAAGGCTTCCATGGTTTGCTGATCTAGTAAACTACCTGGTATCACATCAGATTTTGTCTGATTGGCCGAAGGCCAAGAAGGACAAATTGCTTTCTAATGCCAAGTACTACTTTTGGGAAGACCCATATCTTTTCCGCATTGGTGCTGATCAAATCATATGACGATGTGTCCCAGAAGAGGAAATTTAGGACATCTTGTCCTTCTGCCATGACCAAGCATGCAGTGGACACTTATTTGGTCATAAAACCACAGCGAAAGTCCTCCAATGTAGCTTCTATTGGCCCATGATTTTCAAAGATGCATACAATTACTGTAAGGCATGCACTTGTTGCCAGACCTTAGGCAACATGAGCAACCGTGATATGATGGCCTTACAGCCGATCCTCGTATGCGAAATCTTCGATGTCTGGGGGATTGATTTAATGGGACCCTTTCCTGTTTCAGACAGCTTCAAGTACATTCTGCTCACTGTTGACTACGTGTCCAAATGGATCGAAGCCATTTCGACCCGAACAAATGATCATAAGGTGGTTATCAAATTCGTTCATCAGAACATCTTTTCTTGGTTCGGGATTCCACGTGCTATAATCTCCGATGGAGGGATCCATTTCACTAATGCTCAGTTCAGGTCACTGATGACCAAATACGGGGTGTCACACCAAATCTCTACACCTTATCACCCCCAAACCCAATGGTCTAGTTGAGCTATCGAATCGGGAGATAAAGAAAATCCTCTAGGTCATCGTTCGACCTGATAGGAAAGACTGGTCATCTCGACTTCCGGAAGCTTTGTGGGCTTATAGGACTGCCCACAAAACCCAATTAGGTATGTCTCCCTTCAGATTGGTGTATGGGAAGGCATGTCACCTCACCGTCGAATTGGAGCACAAAGCCTTTTGGGCAGTACGGAACTGCAATCTCAATCTTTCTAAGGTAGGAACCCACAAAAAGCTTCAAATGAGCGAGATCGATGAATTACGCCATGACACGTATGAGAACTCGTGAATTTACAAAGAGTAAGTTAAAGCCTTTCACGATAAGCACATATCTAGAAAGATCTTTTGCCCTTGTCGAAATGTCCTACTCTTTGATGCCAAGCTCAAACTGTTCCCAGGAAAACTCAGATTAAAATGGATCAGACCCTACCTTGTTCGACGAATCTTTGGAAATGGAGTTGTCAAAATCAGTCAACTCAGCTACGTTTCAGAACCTTTTGTTGTGAACGGTCAGAGACTCAAACCATTCATTGAACTTACCAATACAAATTTGGCTGAGACATCTTTTACCCTCCATTCTCCCTGAGCTCATTGCGTCCAGCCAATGGCATTAAACTCAGCACTTAACATGAGACAACCTGTCATTTTTGAAAAACCTGAAACCTTTCTTGACATTCCCATGCTGAATTCATATTGCACTTTAAGGTTTATTCATTAGAACAGCTGACTCCACCTCTGGTACCTGTACCTGAGCTTTAAATCGTTCGCAACAGTCATCCCGACCCATTTACCCACCTAAAACTTGCCCTAATGAATGATCTAAGCTGAACTTAAACCCACCTAATTTACAATGAGGGCATTGCAAATTGTAGGCATCGGGAGTATTAAAGTGCAAAACGCTGTGAAAATCATCTCACAAGAAAGGGTTGCATAAAAAAAATCACATATCCAAAAAATACCAAAAAATAAAAAATTCTTGAAAAAGAGCAAAAAAATTGAGAGGGAAAATTTTGAGGGCATATCAAATTTTAAGGAAAAAGGGGAGGAGTTAAAAATGTCAAAAAGGAGCACAATTAGAAAAGAAAAAGAGATAGTCATTAGTAAGAAATTAAGGAATTGACTTAGTTCTAGACCATATCAAGAAAATGAAAGGCAAACAGTGCTAATGAAACAAAGAAAAGATTAGTAGGAATGTTGATTTTAGGCCTTTTGGGCAACAATCATAGGCTTAAAAATTCAAGTACTCACTAAGATCTGGATAATCCTCAAGAGGTTGGGGAAAATGCGAAGCTTAAGTATTAGGTCTAAGGCTTAGGGAGTATTCGGCCTTGTTAACTAACCTATGGTTTGCAGGACTTGACAACCTAAGCACCCCAATCCACACACAGTTTGGTTCAATGCGCTTAAGTATCAAAATCACTCAAATGCGTTCAAATTGTTCGGAAAAAGTCACCTAGATTTGGAGCGACTGATCAACACAAGATGATTTGGACGAGTTCCTGACGCGGAGAGGTGGGAAATTTCCCTCGAAGATGCGCAATAACATATCATCTCCTTGGTGCTTGTCTCTTAGGATATCTACATATCCTACCAAGGGCATGTAAGCACCCTGTGCTGGTTCAGATGCCATGGGCGGCATTATCTTGAAATGTTGATTGTCAGGGTCTAGATTTAGCTACAGAGCACCATGGGCGAGATTATCTCAAAATCTCGAAAGCCAGGGTTCTGGGGGTTGCCATGGGTGGTGTTATCTCGAAGCATTGATTGCCAGGGACCCTGTGAGGATTGATGATGGGGACTAGGAATCCAATACAGGCTGTGTTGTAAAGCCAATCTGAAGCTATAAATAAAAAGAAAAGAGAGAGAAAACTCTCCAAAAACAAATAAAATTCCTCTGTCTCTCTCTAACAAAAATGAACTGCAAACTGAACCGAGGCTAAAACATGTTACAAGCATGGGTGCTTTAACTGCGGAGTTCAAAGAACCTTAGGATAGTTCTTGTGGGCCTTAGAAACCTTCGCGACAAACTGAGGCTAGAGCTGGTCAGGTCCGGATCTTGGTTGGTACTTGAGTACCTCTAGGCCTACAATCGGCATTCTAACCTAATCTACAAAAGAAAAGCACACATTACAGTTTTGAGTATCAAAAGATTTCATGGTCTAGAATCAAAGTTAATACCTTGAAATTTTGCTAAGGGACAACAAAAGCTAGGCATGGGGGCATGATGGGAACACCATCATGAGCCCTAACTAGTTCATTTTGACCCAATGAAGTGAATAAATGCTCCTACATAATCAACTAAAGGTCATAATTCATTGTAGAACTATTCGAGAGAACAATAAGAAACTAGGGTAAAACTGTAATTTTACCAATGTAGTACAACCATGGGTTTTCTCAAGGGCTAAACAAAGGTCACATGGTCTTAATAATATGACAAGTGGGTTGGATTAGATAGAAAAGGGTTTATGTGTGTTCTGAGAATTAAATGACTTTTGAAACCCTAAAAATGGACTTACTTAATTAACCAAGGTTCTGATTAGGACAAAATTCACTTAAACCCACTAGAAATCATATAAAAATATTCTATAGGGTTTAGTACTTTCAATTTGGCCATTATAACCCATTTTGACCTAAAATAGGGTCTCAGACAGATATTTGCCCTAATTTTGGGTTTTTGCATAAATTATCTAGTCAAACGTGGCCAAAACCAAAATCTAACTTCACCATTGGATTTTTTAGGTCGATATTAGGTTTGTACCAAAATTTGGACCCAAAATAAGTTTGCCTTAATCTAGTTTGCAAAAAGGTCCTATCAAATTACATTTCTACCCCTAACTTTCAAGAACCGTTGCAAACAACCTCCTAGCTTCTTCGTCATCTTCACAAGTAGGTCCCTCTGCCATTATGGCGGCGGAAACCTACTCCGACGACCTTTGACAAGGAAAATCTCTTTGATTTCTCAGAGAATCCCTTCAAAAATTGGAAGGGAGATCCCCTGAGAAACTCCCGCTAGTCTGAACCCATCTTTGAGATCTGATTCCCTCCCAATCTCTCATGCGAACGCATGAGAGATTTGGATATCTCAACAACTCCCATCTCCAGTGACCTTCCAAGCATGGGAATCTTGCTTCCCAAGCCCTATCCACCCTTCAGAGCCCTATTTAAAGAAGCCCAGATCTCCCCGACTTCTTCACGCTTGAATTCGGCAGCGAATACCCTCAATTCCTCTTTTCCCCTCATGGCCAAAGGCTCCTTGACATCCGGTGACCTTCCTTTCTCCTTTTTGTCATCTAACCACCATGCTTGCAGTGGAGTCCTCCTACTTGCTCTCGTCCGCATCTCATCATACCAGCAGGCACCACTCCCTCTTCATCCTCACCGTTCCCACCTCACCGGAGCTGCCTTCGTCTCCAGCGTCAGCCATACCAGACCCAACGCCCTCACTGTCCCTCTTCGTCCTTTAACATCCTAGCTAAGTTCCCTCTCACCTCTACTTTATTTCCGCATTTACTCCACTTCAAACGAACCGCTTCCGCCCCTCGCACCTTTATCTCCTCCATCTCTGACCACCACCTCCGGCGAGGCCATCCCACCTCCACAGGCCACCAAAACCCTCACCGACAAGCCCACAACCTCCGCCACACCTCACTGAGCATTTCCCCTCACTTCACTCACTACACCACTCACCCAAATAACCCCACTCACATGCACTCACGGCCATCACCACGCCATGCCACCACCCCCAACACATCCGCCGTGCTCTGGCGATCCTCCCTGAGCATTTGGACGTGGCCGAAAGGCTGTGCTCTTGATTTTAGGTACTAGGCCCCATCCACCATTAGCGAGCAAGCTTGAAGCTCACTTGAGATCGCTCCAGGTGCTGCCAAGCCTAGGCTAAACTCCCAGGCTGTGCGGAATTACCTCATGCAAACACCCAGGACTTCTATTGGACTTGAGAGCCT
Organism: Thalassia testudinum; assembly: GCA_037157565.1. Lineage (NCBI taxonomy): Eukaryota > Viridiplantae > Streptophyta > Magnoliopsida > Alismatales > Hydrocharitaceae > Thalassia > Thalassia testudinum. The sequence goes on along the minus strand of JAZHRO010000025.1, from coordinate 62,452,827 downwards.
TAGCAGTAGCTGCAATTGGAAGCATCATCCCTATTGCAGGCGCACGAGAAGAAAATGGAGGTCATGAAGAAGCGTCCGCACCCACATAAATTGATTTTGTGCCATCAGTTGTTCGCCTTAGATCCATGAGCTGAGAGCCCACTCACCCGACCCAGTCTCGTCCGCGATGCGCCCTCGTGGACCTGGCTGACCTGACCCGACCTACACTCCTTTCTCACCATGCACGTCGGTGAGCCTGGACCCGGGTACGCGCACAATAACCCAAATACTTGTGTGGCTCTGGGAGAGCAGATCCTAAGAGAGAAAGAGAGGAGTGTCGCACGGGTAGGGGGAGGGTTTTGCTATAGGGATCTTTGGTTGACACTTAGCAGATTCTGAAGAAGTAGAGGAGGCCAAGGTTGAAGGCAGAAGCTGAAGAAGAAGGAAGAAGAAGAAGAAGAAGAGGCCAAAGACAGAAGCTGAAGGAGAAGAGAAGGCTCTCATAGGGTTGAAGACAGAGAAGAAGAAGAGGTGAAGGCTTGAAGAGAAGAAGAGAACAACAGAGACAAAGATAGAGAAGAAGAAAAGAAGACAAGGAAGAATCAGAAACTTTAAGTCATCTGATTCCTTCATCAGACGATAGATTCTAGTTCTCATTGCATATTCATGCATTGAGTTATTTGGTGATATTGTAGGAGTGTTTGGTGATCTACATCACCATTTTACTCCCATATTTTTACACATTGCTACTACTATTATTGCAATTTCTTTTGATTTGAATTGTGATCTTGATTTCTAAATACCAATTTGCTCCCTGTGCTCGACCTTAAAAATCTTTTCGAGTAATAAAATTTATACTTGTTTGAATGCTATTTTGACTATATTACAACGTGACACTTTTGAAACACCGACTTAGCGATTAAACAAGCATCCACGTGATTGCAGAGTTTCTCAGTCAACCAGTGGTAAAAGATCTGCACGAGCTACCATTTCGGCACCTCGTGGTGTGGACACTTCCGCAATAAGTCCTAGAATCACTCCCAGGAAACATGAAACTACTCCCTCGGTCACGGGTGAAGGTAGTAATCGCCCGTCTCAGAGCATTGGTATGTCTGACATGGAAGAATTTCTTCAGGAAAGCCCGTTTTAGATTGTTCCATGTTGCGATTGACCTTCCTATGGTCCTGTACCAATGAGCGACTTTATCCTTAAGAGAGTGGGGAAAGAGCCTCATGATCATCTGCTCTTCATTCACGTTTTGCGCTTTGGTTGTCTGGATCAAAGTGGTCAAGTCCTCCAAATGATGAAATAGGTCTTCAGAGCCAAGCCCATGAAAGTGTTTGATCAGGGTTAACACCTAGGGCTTGATTTCTACATCTCCGGCAAGAATCTGGACGTCAGGACATTCCCCGTAATTTGAAGGATCATAAAAATCCTTCAAGGGTTGAGTGCCCTGCATTCTCTAGAACCATTCTTGCATTCTCTACATTTGTTCCAGCTGCCTTTGAAACATCTCCTGTGGATTCTGAGGTAGAGGAGGTTGTTGATCAACCATGGGATCAATTTGGCCAAAATTCAATCTACTCCTCCAAGAATGATCTAATGGTCCTTCCAATCGGGGATTCAATTACCTCCTTCCAAGCATAAACTAGAAAGTGGTCAGAAGGACTGGGGAAAAGAACCCTGTAGCAAAATCTTCTCCCCCTGTGGGGATATCTTCCCTTCTCCTCCATCCTCCACTATGCAACAGGTGTGCACCATGCAACGAGACTACCATCGTTCTCCTGGCATACACTGTGTAATGAGTGAACACTGTGAATCATTGTGAGCTTCCACTGCGAGTACCTCTTCATCCTCCTAGGTGGCAGCGAGCATGGTGATAGCTGCTCGCCGCTGCCTTCACTATGGCCTCCGCATCGTCAACATCGCCCTCACTGTTGACACATACATGGTGATAGAGTGTGCGTACCATTAACACCTTCAACCTATCCAGAGTCGCCCCACCGCGCCACTCCATACGCGCTGCCTACAAGCTGCACATCCATGCCCCTCACGCACCTGCAGCCACGTGCCTGCGTCGCTCCACGCGCACCAATATCAAGCGCATGCCCGTGCTCTAACCTGCGTGTGTGCGTAGCCGAAGCCCATGCTCCAGCCCATGTGCGTGCGTAGCCGAACCTCGCGCTCCATCCCATGTGTGTGCGCTCGACTTTTTCTTCTTCCTCTTCTTCCTTCCACCGCCACCTGAGACTCCAAACGAAAGAACCCATCACCGATGTCAAACATCCCCACGTAGCCACCTTGTCTGGATGCTGTTCTTCATGCCGTCAACTTCCCCGCACATGCCTCAACGCCACGAGGCCACCCATGACCTCGGCGGCTCTTCCCGCCATCCACGTGCACACGCACACAAGCCACACTAGTGTTCTCCTCCTCTATCGGCCGGTCGACTCCAGCCGCCTCCGTTTCCGCCAACACCACCAACACAATGGCCAAGAGCTGGCCGACCTCCACCGCACGCAGTCTGCCCTCTAGTGCTCCTTCCCGTGCATGAAGAGGAGAGAGGAAGAATCCTCTATTCTTCCTCCAATTTTTATTTATACCTTTTGCCATTACAGCTTCTACTATTCATTTTTTAAACTATTTAATATGTTGTAGTAAATTTGCATGGATATCCCTCTGATTTATTCAAATTACGTATAGTTGCATTTATCTCAAAAAAAATGATAGTGTAGGGGATATTAGTTAAGGGGAATAAGTTCTGTTTTGATTAAGATTGACGATGCTTGTCAGTACCGAGGTCATGATTGACATATTTTCATGATGGTGATTTTGTATGTACGCACCTATATTCTTGATTAATTACATAAATAATGATTTATGTTGAAAAGGAATTGAATGAATTAGCGTGCACACCTATTAAGTTTCCTGAATAATTGAGCACCACTCACTAGTGCAATAGGCTAGTTCCTCCCTGTGGAGACAACCAAACTATTTTTGTGGTTAGATTCTGAGAATTAAAATGTTTTGAAAAGCGATTTTCTACCACGCGACATACTACAACTCGATAACATTTTATGTTACAAATTTTATCGAAAACGAAGATCGCTCTTTCAAATGGTGCTGTTGTCAGGGAGGAAATACGCCTATTATTTTTTTTGAGAATTTTATATTATTTTTATGCTATTATGAAGCTTTTCTGAATCATTGATCTATTTCTTTTTCTTGTCGAGGTACATTTGTTTGAAGGAAACGAATGCGGCGGGCACGCACGACGGAGACGATATTTTTGGTGGACCTTGACACCACCTAGAGGCTAGCAATGGGTACTTGTGGGCCTTGATCCCACGCACGTAGGCATATGGTGGAGCCTTTTCTGATTTAGCCATTAGATCTTAGTTTAGATTTAGTTTAGATAGATATTAGAACTTAATTTCTATCTTTTGGACCCTTGTTGGACATTTTTGGGAACATGTTCCCAGTGCTTTTATTGCTTACCGCTCTTGTATGTGGCAGTGTATTTTCGGGAGCATGTTCCCATTTTATTTAGACTATAGGATTATTCGAATTGTTTAAACTGCATGTTGGTTAGTTAGTTAGATTAAGTTTGTTTGCTTATTATTATTTAAATATATATATATATATATATATATATATATTCGAACTTTCTGCTAAAAGCTGCATATCTATAGGGTGACCATCTAGGATTGAATGAGCAGCATCTAGCTTTTCTTTTTGCATTGAAAACATCCTACATTGAAGAGAGCTGGAGTAAGGTACGTCTTTACTTGTGCATCAGTTATCTGCACACACATTGCATTTTGGACTTAATTAAGAAAAGACCCTTTAAGTTGATTTGAAAATATTAATCAAGTGGTCACATTACTTCTTGAAAAGAAAGAAAAGTATACAAAAAGTGTTTGAATAATGTGATTGCGATTTTCAAAAGGAAAAATCACTTTTCACGGTGTGATGCACACTTCCTGCACTAAGCATGAACTATAGGCACTGCACTAGGACTTGGACCCTTAAGGCTATAGGCATCGATCTCTTTATCGATGCAAACCCTCCTATCTCTCTTTGTGATGATAGTATTAACTTTTGCCCGAGTGACTTGATACTCTAAGGAGGGGGACACCCCTTAAAGGAATTCAAGGGTAGTTAAGAGGCACTGCTAGTGTAATGCCTCAAAGGAAGGGTTCACCCTACTTGCATCCCTTGGTTCCATGGAGTACCTTTTTACTTGAGCATTAGAGAATATCATCGCAACAAAGTGTACATCTTCAGGGCACTCGAAGGTCAATTTAGGATACGTAATTGCTTGACAACTTGATTGATCACCCAAAAAGGACTAAAAGTAACCACAACCTTCTTAACAGTCATTGACCAGAAATTTCAAGTGCCTCATTTCTCTTATACCACTTACGTGGGAATGGAGAAACACTGCCTTGACTATATTTGGCCAAGCTGAAGAGTTGGAAGAGGACTTAAAGAATTTTAAATCAACAAAAGACCTCTTGCCTTGTATTTGCTTGGTGTGTGCGTGATAGAGCTCTCTAGGAAGTTTTCTATTTTAATCTATCTAAGTCCTAAGAGAGTTAAACCATTTAATTGAAAGAAATGGACTATCCTTACTCCTCTCATTTTAACTAGGATCCAATGCCCCGAGAATATCCGTCCTTTGATAGGTACAATGACAATTCGTGGGATCATTCATATTCCTATCTTGGGAGTACTGGCCTGATAGCTCCCACTTTTGAGCAGAGCCTAGGAGCAGGATTTTCCACCCATGGAATCCCCACTAGTATGCAAACACCCAATCTCCCACCCTTCATGATTTTCCATATCGAGGTTGGACAGATACCCCTAGGCAACCAGAGCCTGAGATTGACTATCCTCCCCAGTCTGATAGTAGTAGCCTCTCCTCTTTTATGATAGAAAAACAAAAACAACAAAAAGAAATCATGGAGTCTATGGGAGAGATGTTGAGGAATAGTCAACAATTGAATAAGGAAATTAGACAGCTTAGCTATGCTCTTACTAATGATTCTGATCCCTACCTGTATAACCGTGATCATCAAAATAATTCTAAGGAAACCAATGACAATAGGGATCCTGTTTTAAGTAGCTATCACTTAGACTCTCCCCATGAGACAAGGCCACTAGAGGAAAATGATCCTAGTGATTATCCACCCGAGCTATATTGGAGTCAAAAGAAAGGGAAGATGGTACCTCTTGACGACCTTGACCCTAATGACAGTATTTTCCTTACCTCTGATAACCTAGGTCAAGGTCATATTGTTCATATCACTTCCCCTATTAGTTATCTGGTGGAACCCCATTCTACCCTTAGTGAGCCTAGTCCTGACCCTCCATGTAGGGAATTAACACCTACCATCCAGCATTCTGAAGATTTAAATGCACCCAATAAAGGTGACCCTAAGAGAATGGAGGATGAATTAGATCAATTTTATTCCCAGCGGTACAAAGAGTCTATTTTAGAGGAGGAAGATAACCTGATGGAGGAACCCGACCTTAGAATCTGGAGTGAATCTCTAGAGAATTATGTGTTATTCGAGGACTTACCCCCTGAGGATATAAATAATCTGGTGAAATCTAGATTCCTCCCTACTTTTGACTTTGAGAGTCATCCTCCGCAAAACCAGGAGTTGATATTGGAGGAGGACGAGCACAACAGTGAGAAGCCTAGGAGAGACTGTCGGGGACAAAACACATCAACTGAGGATTTAGGCCCCGAGAAGAAAAAGGAATTGAGTGATATAGGCTTACTCCAAAGCATTAAAATGGATCCTGCTTCAGAAATAATTGAGGATATTGATCCAACTCCTCTCTTTACTGGTGAATCACATATACACCCTGACAAAAACTCAAGTGAACCAAAAGAATCCAGGGATGAAATTAATGATAATGATTCTATTGCTTCTACCCTGCCATCAAAGGAATTTAATTTGGAGTCCACCATTGATTCACATATACTGGAAGTTGAAAATATGACTCCGATCATTAATGACAGGCAGGGTGACGTGAATTTTTCTACAAAAATTGTTAAGGAGAGTACACAAGTTGAATCGTTGTTGGATTTGGACTCGACACCGACTAAGCCCTCATTGGACTTAATCATTACCTCCCAACACCACAAACAACTGTTATACTCTCTAACCGATCCTTAGCTCAGGTCTCTGCTCACAAACATTCTTTCTAGGGAGCATATTAGGCCAATACATCCTCGGGTAGAATGGCAAATGTGGATTGATGCTTGTACTTTTAGTCTCGCCATTCAAGGGTTTGAAATAATTATGTTTATATCTTTTAAAACCCTTCCTGCTTTGGAGGACCCTTGTTATCCTCCACTTATTTTGTTTCGGGAGGTCCCTTTCATGTTCCTTTTATTATTCCTAGACCTCCCCAAGTAGCCAATGAGGTTCTCTACTTTCATGCCTTCTGGCGAGCATTTGGAATAACGTTGCATCATCAGCTCACCAACATCCTTAGCTACCTTTTTTCTAGGCCTACGCTGTTACGCATATTTTTAGGGCCTAGCTTTTTCTATCTAGAACCAGACTTACAGGTTCCCTATAAGTCTAGCTATTGATAGAAAATGCAGCTCTTGTTGGGAGGCAACCCAGCGTTTAGAATAACACCATCATCAGGTGATTTCCTTCCTTTCTCCCCCTATTTTAATTTTACAATGAGGACAATATAGGATTTAGGCTTGGGGGGGTGCATTTTGCATTTTAGGAAGTATTCATGCATTTAGGTTAGCATATATATATATATATATATAATTCTTTTCTTGAGTTGAATTGGTTAGTCCCTAGCTAAACATCTTTGTCATGGAGGTGTCATTAAATATTTTTCTTCTTAAATTATTTCTTAAGTTTAAAATCCAGTACATTTACTTCACTTGCACATAGACTGGGTAATAGATCTTTGAAGAGAACCAATAAGCATTTTTAGCCTATTGAACCCTTGGACAGTTAATAGGGAGTCAGGCATACTATCTTCTATTAGATCCACCTCATATTTGTGAGAAGAAAGTAGAGAGACTACTAGTGCGCGAAGTCTAGTGCAAGGACTCTTAAGCTCTAGACAATTAGATGATGATACCTCAGAGTTACGAATAGTTTTCACTCTCTGTTCCTGTGTGCGTACATTGTGTGAATTCCTAAGAGTCACCAAATAAGGCAGATACACAGCTTAATAAAACTATGACTATGGTTATGGTTACGACCATCCTTCATAGAGTCCTCGACTGAAGGATGGTAGTAATGTCAAAGGTCAAAAATACGCTTATCCTATCCATTCCTTCTTGGTGCTGAGAATAGGCACTTCAACCAGATAAGCCATACAATATCCTCTTGACCATCATCATCCCTAATAATGCCTCATAAACAAAAGTCTATGTCGTGTTATGTTGATTTATAAAGAAAAGAAAAAGAAAAAAGAAAGAAAAAAAAAAGAGAAACATTTATATTTAGAAAAGAAAACAAAATAAAAGAGAGAGAGAAAGAAAAGAAAAGAAAAGAGTTCAAGTTTATAGTTTTATCTTCATGATGATGTTTCTGAGGCAACAAAAACACCCATTGTGATCCACCAAATATGACCCATACCTACCTTTCAGTATTTCTGATCACCCGAATACTGGCTGAGGACTCTAACTTAGTTGTTGAGTTATTAGGACTTTAGTTGAAGTGTGAATGCCATGTAAGGCCACCAAACAGTGAGTATATTTATAAAATCTGGTGAGATTTGTGATCTCAGAAAGAAAAGAAGGAAAAGAGTGAGCACCAAGGAACATCAAGTGAGCACAGTTGTTTAGCCTCTCTCTGTGTTGACTTGTTTGATAGTCTAGAGATCTAGAGTTTGTAGTACTAGATTACATGTAGCACCAGATGAGTGTGTGTCACCAAATACAAATCCATTCCACTCAGTATCTCCGACCTAAGCCAAAATGCCAGGGTTAAATTACAGATTATTTTCTGCTTTATCCCTGAGAGAAGTAGTTGCGCATCCCGATAGAAATATTTACCAAGGGATATGTACGAACTGCAAATGTAAGTCGGATATTTTCACTTGGATCAGTTACCTAGGCTACCATCACTTCACATTTGTCTGGATTTCTAAATTTTTGAAATAAGAAAAGAAAAAACCTTTTGGTTACTTCCATTATTTTTTCACTTTTTGGTAGGGACTAGCAAAACTTAGGCATGGGGGCATTTGATAAGTCCACTTTTGTGGATCATTATTTGGCTTAAGTACTCTTTAATTAGTTGGCCTTAATTATTAATTTAGTAGGAGTTAAATGACAATTTACCTTAGTCTACATTTAATTTTATGCTCCAATTTTACAGTTAATAATATATGTTATGATAATATAATTTATTTGATGAATGCAGGCTAAGTACAAGAGTCAGATGCCCATTTTTGCTTCTATAAGACGTCTGATGCTTTGATTGGATGTCTGGATCTGCTATATCAAACTCATGGGCATAACATTTTTCTAAGATGTCTGATGATGAAGTCGACGTCTCAGATAGAACAACCAATGCTTATCCATCAGTTTCAACCAGTTGCGATGTTCACAAGTGGTTGGCGAAGTCGACGGCAGGCGGAACAGACGAGGGGATTTTTATAAAGAGAGAAAACCCACGCACCAGATGGAGGGGGCTGAAGAAATCTTCTCCCCCTATGGGGATATCTTCCCTTCTCCTCCATCCTCCACTGTGCAACAGGCGTGCACCATGCAACGAGACTACCATCGTGCTCCTAGTGTACACTATGCAATGAGTGAACACTGTGAATCACTACAAGCTTCCATTGCGGCCACCTCTTCATCCTCCTATGCGGCAGCGAGTGTGGTGACAGCCGCTCGCCGCTGCCTTCACTGTGGCCTCCGCGCCCTCACTATTAACACACACACGATGATAGAGTGTGTGCGTACCATCAACACCTTCAACCTATCTAGAGCCACCCCACCACGCCACTCCACACGCATTGCCTACAAGCTGCATGTCCACGCCCCTCACGTACCTGCAGCCACGTGCCTGCGCCGCTCCGCGCATACCAGCAGCAAGCGCATGCCCGCACTCCAGCCCGCGTGCATGCATAGTCAAAGCCCACGCTCCAGCCTGCATGCATACGTAGCCAAACCCCGTGCTCCAGCCTACGTGCGTGCGCTCGAATTTTTCTTCTTCCTCTTCTTCCTTCCACCGCCACCTACAACTCCAAACAAAAGAACCCATCACCGGCGTCAAACATCCCCATGCAGCCACCTCGTCTGGATGCCGTTCCTCATGTCGTCGACTTCCCCGCGCTCGCCTCAATGCCACGAGGCCACCTATGACCTCGGCGACTCTTCCAACCATCCATGCACGCACGCAGGCAAGCCACGCTGGTGTTCTCCTCCTCCATCGGTCAGTCGACTTCGATAGCCTCTGCCTCCACCGACACCACCAACACAATGGCCATGAGCTGCCTGACCTCCACCGTACGCAATCCGCCCTCTGATGCTCCTTCCCATGCGCGAAGAGGAGAGAGGAAGAATCCTCTGTTCTTCCTCCAATTTCTATTTATGCCTTATGCCATTGCATCTTCTACTATTCATTTATTTATCTATTTAATATATTACAGTAAATTTGCATGGATATTGGTCAGGCGTGTTTCGCGTGTTAGAAATCGAGGTAACAAGTAACTTGTCGTCGTAGTTGCAAAACACGTCAATCAGATAAAATTTATACCGAAACTCCAAGGGAGTCCCGGGTCGAACACAGGGAGACGATGTTTACTTTACGTGAAAACTGCACTTCATTTCGTTTCTTTTTGGTATTTTAGGGTTTTGATATTTTTTTGTACTTTTGAAATAAAAGAAATCAAGCAGACATATCACAAGATAGAGATCTGGAACAAATATGATATATATTACTTCTAATGTCAATTACAAGAAACTATGAAAGCATATAAAGAGAGGGAGGTGAGAGGAAATCTCCCAAATCGGCTGTTCGGTGAGATGACAGCACCTGGCGGAAGCTCGAACGAAGGAGGTGAGGAGTGGGACGACAGAGGTGAGATGCTGAAGGACATTGGGTTGAGGAAAGCTTAGACGTAACTCCGAAATGGAGGTGAGAAGATGGAGTTGATCTGCTACCGGAATGGAGGTGGGAGGACGGCTCCAAGGCGACCTATGAAGGGAGATGGGAAGTTGGAGGAGTATTTGGTGGGGCAGAGGTTCGCTACACTAATAGGCACCTTGGGAGCTTGAGAACAAGCTCTAATGGAGCATTGGTTGGCTTGCTAGAGCTTGGGAGTAGGTAGGAATAGAGTAGGTAGAGATAGCTTGGAAGGGAGGGGGTGTAGGTCCTTTTATAGTGGTGGAGAAGAGGCAAAAATCGGTATGGGACCATTAATGATATCCAGGCCATCGCTGGAAACGTCGTTGTAGGCAGCTCATGCCCGCTGGCACCCATAGCTAGCTTTGCTGGCATGCAATGAATTATCGACGGCTGTAAGCGTCGCTGTAAGTCCAGCTCATGCATCGCTGTAGTCCACCTTACAGTGTGCTGGCACCGCTCCTACCTTGTTGCACGCATGCGAGCCCACGCACTGGTGTTGCGCACATGGGTGCCTGCGCGCCTGCGCACGCAACCGCACTACTGCGCGCATGCGGTGTTGCGTGCATGTGCTGGAGGCCTGGGCTGCGCCACGTGGCGCAGTCTGGGCCGTCCATCTTCTTGTTGTAGAGGCTGCTACAGAGGTCGAATTGAGTCGATTTTTGCGCCGTTAGGCTACGATCATCGACCCGAATCCATCCACGTGGTTGGATTTATCATTTTAAGCTCCAAATTATGTCTCCTAGTCCCTTGGCCGTTGATCTTTTTCGGACTGCATATGGTGCTACGAGACTCCGATCGAGGAGATTTTAGAGGTGTTGGACTCCGATCGTCGTCTTAAACATATCCGTACGGTCGAATCGTCAATCCGAGGCTCCGAAATAAATATCCTTCTTTCCTAACCACAAAAGGATGTAATTAACCTAAATTATATACAACTAATCTAATTGCAGAATGATGCGTACTATGAAATATTTATAACATGAAATGCAAATCTAAGCCTAGGAACATGCATGAATAGGCATTTTACCCTCAACAAATGTGTTTTCATCATACCCCCATGCCTATCTTTTGCTAGTCCCTAGCAAAATTAAACTATATGCTTTGTATAAAAGTAGAATTAGGATTAGATCACTTAGGCCTAAATCATTTATTAACAATAGAAAATTTCAACTAAGGTCCTAAACTACGAAAACTCAATAATACCCAGGTATCTGCCAGAATGCAGACCACCCAAGTTCTTGCCTTATTTGAGAAGGGAAGATATATATATATTTATTTTTCTTCTTTTCTAACTTTTTTGTACTTTTGGAGTTTGAGAGTTACGGGGCAACTTTTTACGGCTACCTGACCCACCCAAGACTCGAAAAGGACTCTAAGTGTTAAGCATCTTGTGAAAAATAGTGAAAGACTCACTAGACGGCCATTAAAAAGGACTTCGGATTTCTACGACCCTATGTGACAGTGCCTAAAGGTTTATCTTTATGGTCGGTAGCTTTCTTCCTACTTTCTTTTATATGGGGTCAACACAAGGGTGAACCCAGTGTATATCTCCCCGGTTTACTCTACTTCCCCGCTTCTTCCCTAGGTGTTTTGGGAATTATTGTGCTTTTTTTGTGAGCTAGGTTCTGGATAACTGGCCGATGAGCTGTTACCACCGACAACTTGCCAGCCATACTCATGCGGTGAAGTGTGGTTTTATTTTTTTTTATTTTCTCCTTTTTCTTTTTTTTCTTTTCTTTTTGAGTGTTTCTTTTTTTTTTTTAGGTGGCTTCCCTAATCTAAGATTTACCTAAAGGCAATACAACGAAAATGGTCTTGTGGCTGGGCTCTGGATAACCGACTGATGAGCTGTTACCACTGACAACTTGCCAGTCATATCACCCAAGTCGGTCCATTAGCTACCCAATTTCCGTAAAAATCATCAGAAAGTGAGTTAGTGCAAAAAAACTGTGTGCAGATGCTTAGGCTTAAAGTCACTCCAAATCAGAGGGCGGGTTGATAAGTCGCATACCTATCATCCCAAATTATTTACCAAATTAAAATAAATTTTAATTGGAGAGGACTCGAGACTAAGTCCACATTCGAGTGGACACCCAGGCTAATTAAGCCCGAAGACCTGAAGAGTCTAAGTGTTTAGGTCCTCTCATGTCATTTCCTAAAGTTAATAACTTCCAAATGCCTAAGTTCTCTTTTCCTAATTTCTTTCTTTTTTTAATTTTTTTATTTTTATAAGAAACTAAAAGAAATTCTACGAAGTTAACATAATGATTTCAGGAATTGATTATCCACCCCCCCATGCCTAAATGATGCAATGTCTTCATTGTAAAAATAAAGACATGAAAAGGGTAGAGTAAACAGAACATCACCTGAGTGTCGTGAAAATCCGATTAGCTCCGTAGAGAGAAGAGTGTATACACACGTGCTAAGTTTAATGCCTTCAGCTAGGCATAACATATATACAAAGAAGAAATTGAAAATTCACAAATGTGGGTCAAAGTCAAAATCGAAAGGTTGACCTTGAAACCCATCCGCAGAAGATGTCCACAGATGTGGACGAGATTATGGTGCTGACCCATGCCCCAAGGTCGAGTGGTTTTCAGGTTCTGGATGAAAATCACCCAGAACCAAAGGTTGTTGTGTTTGCGGGGCCGGGCCTGCGGTTTAGTGGTGTGCAACCTAAGACCAAAATGTCAGACAACGGGTAAAGATGGTTCAATAGGTGCGGTTGTCCTCTTAACATCTAGCTCAGAAAAATAATCAATTATTTCGAGCTTGGGTTGCACGTGAAAGATATCGTAAGGGTCTTGGTAGAAAGTAGGTGGTTTTAGGTCAATAGGTACCCTTAGATCCAAAATCAAACTTCCCTCAAAATTAGCCTCCCAAATCTTTATTTCAACAATTCTATCCTCCAACATCAAAGGCTCAGGCTTCAGGACCTCTAGCATATTATTCACCCCATATGATTCTCCCAAGTCCAGAAATCGTGGCTGAATCAAGATTGACTTGGGCACAAAAATCTTAGAAGTCAGCTCTTCGGGGTGCAAATGAGGACTGGGGTCACTAATTGAATCATCAAGATTCGGATCCTCCAAGTAAACCACAACCAAATCCAAATCTTCAGTAATTGGGCTATCAACTGGTTTGTCAGATTCCTCAAGCCCATTTGTCTCACTAAAATCCTCTTCCTTAAGTTCAAGTGAGACTTCACCAAAAGATTCTTCACCCTCAGAGTCAAAGAATCCATGATCCTCATTTATATATGTCTCAAAATCATATGTCATTTCATGGTCCGTGGAGACATATTTTTCATCGCTCCCTGACTCGGGGATCTTAGGTGAATCAATTGGTTCATCCTCAAATGGTTGGTCTAGCCCATCCTGGTCATCTCCAGTCTTAGAAAATGTATCCCCCCCGATAGGCGCCTGAGCAAGTTCAGAATTGGCTCTCCTAAAGGGGGTTCATCTTGAGAATCATCCCAAGATTTGACTAGTGCAATCACAAATATCATCCTCAACCTCAACAATTTCCCAAGAAGAAACTCACCCAAGTCCCTATCCCTAACACTTTGGAGCAAATCCAATAGAGAACTATTAAGTTCGTCAATCATTTTGATCATAGGCTCTAGTGCTTCAGTGCATGGTGTTGGATGAGCTTCTAAAGATTGTATAGTGTTCCTCAAATTAGCCAACACCCTATCCTGGATCTGGTTCACCTAAACCGACTTGTTCGGTTCAGGTTTAGGTGGGTTCAGGTTAAATCTAGGGGAGTCAAGATGTCGAGGTTCTCGGGTCCCTCCCTGAAAGTAGGTCATTCTATGTTGTTCAAAGGATGGTGGCGACCTATATTCAGTGGAATACTGGGGAGGGTAGGTGTTATAATCATGATATCCTTCCTGATTATAGATCAGGTTGGTTTGTTCATCAAAGGATGGAGATCCATAATCATTATAGCTCTGGGAAGGATAATAATCATAGTCATGTCTTCCAGGCCCTGGACCCTGAGGTCCAGATTCATATGCCCAATCAAAGTCATCCCAGCTAGTGGATGGGTAATTACAAGTCAAGTCGGGATAGTAATCATCTTGGGGATAAGTGTTGGTAGGAGGATAGGATGAGAAATGTGTGTAGGATGTGGAAGGGTACATGGTGAAGTAAGGAGGGAAATCAGAAGAGAAAGGAGCCCTACAATACAAAAATATAAGCCTATCCTTAGTTTGGGTAGCCTAAAGGTCTATAGACTCTCAGAATCCGTCCTAAGATTATAGATGATTTACTCTACTTATATCCAGGCAATCCAACCAGTTAGAAGGAGGGACTGGGGAGAAGGTTCTTCCTTTGGCTTGCACCTCCGGTTCCTAGTGTACCCCCCAGCCGTGGTTGTTTGACGCTACTCCCCTAGCTAGACATCAGATTGACTAGTATAAGTAGGTTAATCATGAACAATCTCAATTTGGATCCCGACAAGCGAACTAGTCCTTAGGGCCAACGTCTAATCAATTTTAGTTAGGCTTGGGACAATGGTGCTTCAGGAATGTGATGGGTCCTTTAGATGGGTTGTGCCCTTAATGATCAGTTAAAATGTGTGTGTGTGCACAACTAGGATTTGCAAATAAGGTTATTTGATGATGTGTCTTTTAGAGTTCAACCTTGTTTAGTAGCTTTTAGGGTTTAATCTTAGGTATATTCAATCAAGTTTAGGAAAACACTCCAAGTTTTGCAAGCACTGGTGATGATATATTCCTTTAGAAATCAAAGAAAAAAATGTGGAGTGACTAGTTCAGCCCTAAGAATCAACCCTAAGTGGCAAGCTACTTGATGAATCGCTTTTATCTTAAGTAGTGCAGCCCAAACAGTTCAATCAATTGGCCTATTGCACCACTTCGTTAAGGCACACAGAAATTGTTGACCTATTCAGATTTCTACTCACTTATTTATGTGTTGGATTAAGTGTACTGGGTCCACAGGTCAGATCCCGGTTAAGTGGTAGAATCAATGTGATTGTGCACCTTAGGGTGAGAAGTTGTGGGTGTTAAGTGTGTAGCTTACAGAAAATTCCACAATCAGATAACACTTTTTTTATTTTTTATTTTTATTTATGTGGATGGCGAGGTGAGTGGAGGTGGCAAACAAACAACCAAATCTTTCTTAGGGTTCATGAAAAGCACCTAAGTTGATTTGGGTTTGAGTTATTCGGTTATGGAATGAAAACTAAGGTGGGGGTGGTGTGGGGGACACTTACAAAACACTCTACCCGCACTTTACTCCGGTCTACCACACTTGGATCTCCATGCTAAGGTACCTGCAAGACAGTAGATCAAAGACAAGTAGGGTTAATGCTATGTAAATGCAAAGAAATGCAATAAACAATAAAGCAAATTCCATTGCCTCCCAGGCAACGGTGCCAAAATGGTCGGGTGTGTTTCGCGTGTTAGAAATCGAGGTTACAAGTAACCTGTCGTCACAGTTGCAAAACGCATCGATCAGATAAAATTTATATCGAAACTCCAAGGGAGTCCCAGGTCGAACACAGGGAGGCGACGTTTACTTTACGTGAAAACCGTGCTTCGTTTCGTTTCTTTTTGGTATTTTAGGGTTTTGATATTTTTTTGTATTTTTAAAATAAAAGAAATCAAGCAAATGTATCACAAGATAGAGGTTTGGAACAAATATGATATATATTACTTCTAATGTCAATTACCAGAAACTATGAAAGCATATAAAGTGAGGGAGGTGAGAGGAAATCTCCCGAATCGGCTGTTCGACGAGACGACGACGCCTGGCAGAAGCTCGAACGAAGGAGGTGAGGAGTGGGACGACAGAGGTGAGATGCTAGAGGACGTCGGGTTGAGGAAAGCTTTGGCGTAGCTCCAGAATGGAGGTAAGAAGATGGAGTTGATCTGCTACCAGAATGGAGGTGGGAGGACGGCTCCAAGGCAACCTATGAAGGAAGATGGGAAGTTGGAGGAGTATTTGGTGGGGCAGAGGTTCGCTACACTAATAGGCACCTTGGGAGCTTGAGAACAAGCTCTAATGGAGCGTTGGTAGGCTTGCCAGAGCTTGGGAGTAGGTGGGAGTAGAGTAGGTAGAGATGGCTTAGAAGGGAGGGGGTGTAGATCCTTTTATAGTGGTGGAGAAGAGGCAAAAATCGGTATGGGACCATTAGTGATATCCAGGCCGTTGCTGGAAACGTCGCTGTAGGCAGCTCATGCTTGCTGGCGCCCACAGCTGGCTTTGTTGGCATGCGATGAATTACCGACGACTGTAAGCATCGCTGTAAGTCCAGCTCATGCATCGCTGTAGTCCACTTCATGCTGTGCTGGCGCCACTCCTACCTTGCCGCACGTGCACCCGCGCTGCTGCGTGCGTTCGGTGTTGCGTGTGTGTGCTGGCGGCCTAGGCTACGCCACGTGGCGTAGTCTGGTCATCCATCTTCTTGTTGTAGGGGCTACTACAGAGGTCGGATTGAGTCAATTTTCACGCCGTTAGGCTGTGATCGTCAACCTGAATCCATCCGCACGGTTGGATTTATCATTTGAAGCTCCAAATTATGTCTCCTAGTCCCTTGGCCGTTGATCTTTTTCGGACTGCATATGGTGCTACGAGACTCCGATAGAGGAGATTTTAGAGGCGTTGGACTCCGATCGTCGTCTTAAGCAGATCCGTACGGTCGAATCATCAATCCGAGGCTCCGAAATAAATATCCTTCTCTCCTAACCACAAAAGGACACAATTAACCTAAATTATATACAACTAATCTAATTGCAGAATGATGCATACTATGCAATATTTATAACATGAAATGCAAATCTAAGCCTAGGAACATGCATGAATAGGCATTTTACCCTCAACAAATATGTTTACATCAGATATCCTTTTGATATATTCAAATTACATATAGTTGCATTTATCTCAAAAAAAAATGACAGCGTAGGGGATATTGGTTAAGGGGAATAAGTTCTGTTTTGATTAAGATTGACGATGCTTGTCAGTACCAAGATCATGATTGACATATTTTCCTGATGGTGATTTTGTATGTACTTACCCATATTCTTGATTAATTACATAAATAATGATTTATGTTGAAAAAGAATTGAATGAATTAGCATGCACAGCTATTAAGTTTCTCGAATAATTAAGGCACCACTCACTAGTGCAATAGGCTAATTCCTCCCTGTGGAGATGACCTAACTATTTTCGTGATTAGATTCTAAGAATTAAAATGTTTTAAAAAGTCATTTTCTACCACGCAACATACTACAACGATGCAACATTTTATGTTACAAATTTTATCGAAAATGAAGATCGCTCTTTCACCCCCCAGCCACGATCGTTTGATTCTACTCCCCTAGCTAGACATCATATTGACTAGTACAAGCAGGTTAATCATAAACAATCTCAGACTGGGCCCCGAAGAGAGAAACAATCCTTAAGGCCAATGTCTACTTGATTTTACTTAGGCTTAGGATTGTAGTGCTTATGGAATGTGGTGGACCCTTAAGATGGGTTGTGCCCTTAATGATTGATTGAAAATGTGTGAGTGCATACACAACCAGGGTTTTCAAGCAAGATTATTTGGATGAATGGATTTTAATGTTCAAATCTTGCTTAAGTAGCTTTTAGAATTTAGAATTAGGTGAGTCCAATCAAGTTTCAGAGGCAAACCAGATGTTCAAACACGAGTGAAGATCTTTTCCTTTTGTAATCAAAAAGTAAAGTGAAGTGCCTGGTATTGACCTAAATTGTAAACCCTAAGGGGAAGCTACTTGATGAGTTGATTTTAAAATGAAGTGGTACGGCCCAAACAACTCAAACAATTGGTCGAAATGCACCATTGAGTTTGGCACACAAGATGATTAACCTAGACTGATTTCTACTCTCTTATATGTTGATTTGCGTGTACTAGTTCCACGGGTCAAAATCCCGGTTGAGTAGATAAAAATCAAGTTAGGTTTTGTGCCTTGAATGTTGGTGTATGTAGTGTGTATGTTGATTTATCCCACAAGAAGTATTTTTTTGTTTTTTTTTGTTTTTACAAAGGTGAGATGAGTTGAAGTGGAAATCAAAGCATCTAAACTAATCTTAGGGTTTATGTGAACACCTAGGTTAATTGGGGTTTGAATTAAGATTGTGGAATGAAATCTATGGAGGAAGAGAAGAATGGGGAGCACAAAAAATTGTCTTCAACTACACTTTACTCCTTTCTACTGCTTGAAGATTCCTTATTGAGGTACCTGCAAAATAATAGAAGAGAAATAAAAGCAAGTTAGAAAATAATAAAGTGCACGAAATGCGGAAAGAAAATCGAGAATGGTTGCCTCCCCAGCAATGGTGCCAAAATGTTGATGTAAAAATCATCACAAAAAAGGATTGGATTTTGAAAAACCCGTCGTCGTAGTATGATTTGCGAAGAAATCAGTAAACAGATAAATTTAACGAAATTCGTAAAGAAATTCTGGGTCAAACATAGGGCGGCTACGTCGATCTAAAAGCTGTAATTATATTTTCTTTTTGGTATTTTTGTTTTAAAAGTGAGATAATCACAATGAGTTTGATATTAACACTAAGAGAGAGAGAGAGAACAATCACTTTGAAACTGAATATTATTTTTACAACTAGAAAGCAGGAAATAATTACAACTAGAAAGAGGGAAATTCTATTCTAGAAAGTAGTAAAGAAGGGAGAGAGATGTTATCCTCCTCGACGGTTACTTGGAGGACAAGTCGGACAAGGTGACGCCTGGAAGACGGAGGACAGAGATGGAAGACGAAGAACGGAAAAGGAAGAACTGGGGGAGGTAGGGTGTCGTCATCATCGCAGGATCCACTCCCAAAATGAGGGGAGAAAACTTTGATTTTGGCTCTAAAGGAGCATCCCAGGTTTGGGACAAGCTTCTTTAGAGCTTTGGAGAAGGAGAGAGGTTAAGGGTGTATTGAAATGTGGGGGATGTAGGCCTTTTATAGGTGTAGAGGTTTGGGACAAAAAGGTCATTTTATGTTAAGAACATTAATGCCAGGGCCTTTAGTGACGGATTAAAAGCATCACTAAAGGCCTGATCGTGGCCTTACGTGCACACCCGCCCACGCACCTCTTCCTCTCCACCTCCTCAACGCACGCACACATCTTTCGATCCTCAGCCATCCGATCATGAGATCGAACGGCTTAAGATGTGTGCACCTAATCTCCTTCAACTCTTGTTAAGAGGCAACGTGGCCTCCTTCATCGCCGTTGGATTGAAGATCAATGGCTCAGAATGCATGCTCGCCCACCTTAACAAGAGCGCTTTTGATGGTGCATTCACGCTCCTCACATCTAGGCATGCCACGTCGCCTGCATCCGCACCGTCCGCTCACCATCCAACAGCCTGATTTAGTCGCTCCCGCACTCGCACCTTGATTTGAGGCATGGCGGGGATCGAACCCTCACCTCTTGCTTGCAAAGAGGCGCTCGACCGCTGCCGCTTTGTCGTGCTTATGTTTTAAGCACGTGTGCCCATGGCCGTTGGATCAAGATCCAATGACCCAGATCTTGCCTCACCTACGCCTTTAGAGGTTGACAATAGGTGTTGCAGCCGGTTTGGGCGGCTATGATGGCGCCACGTGATGCCATCATGCCCATCCATCTTCATTGAGTTGTAGATGGTGCCACGAATGTCGGATTAATCGATTTTCACGCTGTTGGGCTGCGATTGTCAATCCAAACCCATCCATGCGGTCGGATTTATCATCTGAGATGCGGATTTACACCATCTTGGCCCTTGATATCTGACCTTCCCCGGATTATATCTGATGCTACAGAAGTCCGATCGAGGCGATCTTTGAGTCGTTGAACTCCAATCATCTCCCTGATCAAATCTGTACAGTTGGATCTTTCATCCGAGGCCCCGATTAAAAGTTTCCCTGTCCCTGGCCACCAAAAAGAAGAAATTACTATACAATTTGTACAATTTGATCTAAATGCATGATGATTCATTTTATGAAATATTTACAATGCGTGATGCTAATATGATACTAAGAACATGCATTAATAGACATTTTTTACTCTTCAGATGTATGTACATCAATGCATGTTATGCAATATTTATAATGCATGTGTACTATACGTTTAAGAACATGCAAAAATAGATGATTATGTGATATAAACATGTTTACATCACACCCCCCATGCCTATCTTTTGCTAGTCCCTAGCAAAACTACATGCTATTTATAAGAGAATTAGGTCGAATTTCTTGGACAATAGTTATTTTTCAATACTTAGAGATTTCAACTAATACCTGAACTACAGAGACACAATAGAGCCTGTGTGACTGCCAAAATGCAGACACCTCAAGCTCTCACCTTATTCAAAGAAAGATCTTTTTCTTCATTTCTTCTTTTCTGATCTTTTTTTGGATTTTTGTGTTTTGGGTTTCGGAGCAGCTTTCTTCGGCCACTCAACCCACCCAAGACTCGAAGAGAACCCTAAGTTCTAAGCATCTTTGTGTGAAATGTGATAGACTCACTGATTGGCGATTAGAACGGACTTTGGGTTTCTACGACCCTAGGTGACCTTGAAAAGAAATTTTGCCTAAAGGTGTATCTATTCTACCGGTAGCTTTCTCCCTACTTTTATTTTTATGGGGTCAACACAAGGGTGAACCAAAAGTATATCTCCCTGGCTTATTCTACTTCATTTCTTCCTAAGTCTTTTGGAATTTTATGTCTGTTTCATGAGCTGGGTTCTAGACAACCTACCAATGGGTTGTTACCCACGATAACTTGCCAGCCATACTTGTGCGGTGAAGTGTGGCTTATTTCTTTTTCTTTTTTTCTTTTCTCCTTTTCTTTTTTCTTTTTTGGATATTTTTCACTTTTTTTTTTTAAGTAGGTGGCTTCCCTGATCTAAGATTTACTTAAAGGCAGTAGGAAAAAAATGATCATGTGACTGGGCTTTGGACAACCTACCTATGGGCTGTTACCCATGATAACTTGCCAGCCATAGCACCCTAGAAGGTTCATTAGCTACCCAATTTCCGTAAAAATCGTCGAAAAGCGAGTCAGTGCAAATAGTGTGTAGATGCTTAGACTTAAAATCCCCTCAAATTAGAGGACGAGTTGATAAGTCGTGTACTTATCACCCTAACTTATTGAACAAATTAAATATGAATTTAGAATGGCGAGGACTTAAGAAACAAGTCCACATTTTAGTGGACACCTAGCCTGATTAAGCCTGAAGACCTGAAGGATCTTAGTGTTCAAATCACACAGTTTTATTCTCTAAGATTGAAAATTTTCTAAAGCCTAAGTTCTCTTTCTTAATTCAACTTTTTTTTTATTTTTTCCTTTTTTAAATAAAAAAAAAGAAAGCAAAAGGAATCTATGAAGCTGACAAAATAATTTAGTGATGAATATCCACCCTCCCATGCCTATCTAATGCAATGTCCTCATTGTATTAAAAAGACATGAAACAAAGTGGAGTAGAGTAGAAGGCACCTGGATTGCATGAATAATGGGTCTGCTCCGAGATGAAAAGAACTATATACGTGCTGAATTTAGTTCCTTCAGCTAGGCACACTATACACAAAAGAAGAAATAAAGAATTCACAGGTGCAGGTCAGAATTAGAATAAAAAGATTCACCTCAGGACCTGCCAGCAGATGTCCACAGATGTGGACCAAATTGTGATGCAAACCCATACGCCATGGTCGAGTATATTTAAGGTTTTGAATAAAAATTATCCAAAAGCTGAGATCAGTATGCAAGCGGGGTTGGGCCTGTGATTTGTGAGGATGCAACCCATGATCAAAAAGTCAGGTTACAGAGAAATCAAGCTCAAAAGGATAATCAATGAATTTGTACTTAGGTTGGACATCCTCTGAGTCATAAGGGTCCTAGTAGAAGTTTGGTAGTTTCAGACAAATAGGCACCCTTAGACTCGATCTTTTACTTCCTCCGGAATTAGCTTCCCAAATCATCATTTCCCAATTCCTATCCTCCTCATTCAGACTTTCGAATTCCGGGACCTCCTGTATATTAATCACCCCGTCTAAATTTTCCAAGTCTAAAAGATGTGACTAAATCAGAATGGACTTGTGTTTATTGATTTCAAAATCAAAATCTTCAGTAATCTTAATGGGGTGTGATTAAGGATCGGGGCTTTGAATTGAATCCTTCAGAAAGCAAGGATCTGAATTTGCCATGTGAGCCCCAATAAGATCCATTTCCTCAGTTATTAGGCCATCATATGATTCATCAAATTCCTCAGGCCTAGTTGTCTCACAAAAATCATGTTCTGTAAACTTAGGTGAGACTTCGCATAATGATTCTTCACCTTCAGAATCAAAGAAATCTAAATCTGCATTAATGTGTGTCTCAAAATCATCAATCACTTTCTGATCCAAGAAGACATACGCTTCCTCGTACCCCAGCTCAGGGATCTTAGGTGAGGAAATCAGTTCATCTTTAATTGGTTTCTCTAGACCAATCTGGTCAATCCCGATCTTGTAACACGTGTTTCCCCCAACAGGTGCCTGAGCGGGTTCTAACATTGGCTCTCCTGAAGGGGGTTCATCCTGGGAATCATCCAAAGATTGAACTAAAGCAACTACAAATCTCATCCTCAATTTAGATAACTTCCCAAGTAAAAACTCACCCGGGCCCTTATCCTTAACATCTTGGAGCCAATCCAACAAATTCTTGCTCAGATCATTAATCATTTCAATCAGGGGCTCCAATTCTTCAGTGCAAGGTGTTGGCTGAGCTTCTAAAGATTGTATAGTATTCCTCAAGTTAGCCAACACCTCTTCTTGGACCTGGTTAACCTAAACCAAATGGTTTGGTTCAGGGTTGGGTGAATTTGGGTTCAGTGCAGGGGAATCAACGAATTGAGGACTTGATACCCTCCCTGATAATAGGTCATTTCAAGTTGTTCATAAGGTGGTGATGGCCTAAAGGCAATGTATTTTGGGGAGGGGTAAGGATCGGTGTATCCTTCTTGATTGTAGATCATATTGGGTTGTCCAAATGAGGGTGGTGATCTATAATCAATGTAGCTCGGAGAAGGATAAGAATCAAGATCACGGTGTCCAAGGTTAGACCCTAAACACGGAGGTCTGGAACTGTATCCCCAATCATGATTATCGCAACTAGAAGATGGATGGGAATAAGTCTGGTTGGAATAATAATCATTTTGGGAATAAGTACTGGTAGGAGGGTATGAGTGGAAGTGCAAATAAGATGTGGAAGGATCCATGACAGAACGAGAGGAAAGAAGGTGCCCTGCAATACAAACAAACAAACATGTCCTTAAATGGGCTAACCTAAAGACCTATAGACTCCCAGAACCCATCCTAAGATTAATAAATGATTTGATCTACTTCTTTATGGTCAATCCAACCAGTTAGAGGGAGGGACTAGGGAGAAGGTTCTTTTGGCTTGCACCTCAGGATCCTAGTGTACCCCCTAGCTGCAATTGTTTGATTCTGCTCCCCTAGCTAAACATCAGATTGAATGGTAGAAATAGACTAATCGAAAATAATCTCAGTCTGGGCTCCGAAGAGCGAGTCTAATCCTTAGGGCCAACATCTACTCTATTTTAATTAACGTTAGGTTTTAATGTGGTTTGGAATGTGATGAGCCCTTTATTTGGGTTGTGCCCTTAATGATTAATTGATATGTGTGTGCGTGCACAACCAATGATTTTCAAGCAAGATTATTTTTTTGGATGTGGAGAATTTTAGGGTTTAAATCTTGCTTAGTAGCTTTTAGGATTCAACTTTAGATGTATTCAATCAAGTTCAGTTGGCACACCAGGTTTTGAAAGCACAGGTGAAGATGTTTTCCTTTAAAGCTTAAAAGAATGTGGAGTGCCTGGTAAATCCCTAAAAGTTGAACCTATTTGGCAGCTACTTGATGAGTTGATTTTAATTGAAGTGGTGCAGCCCAAGCAACTCAAACAATTGGCCAGATGCACCACTTAGTTAGACACACAAGTGGTTACCTAATCTGATTTCTACTCAATTATGTGTTGATGTGTGTACTGGATCCAAAGATCGGGATCCCGGTTGAGTAGATAAAAATTAAGTTTGGTTATGTGACTTGAATGTGGGTGTATATAGTGTGTATGTTGATTTATCCCACAAGAAGTATCTTTTTTATTTTTTTATTTTATGAAGGCGAGATGAGTGGGGGTAGAAATCAAAGCATCCAAACCAATCCTAGAGTTTATGCGAACACCTAGGTTAATTGGGGTTCGAATTAAGGTTGTGGAATGAAATCTATGGAGGGGGGAAGAATGAGGAACACTTACAATTGTCTTCAACTGCACTTTACTCCTTTCTACCACTTGAAGAATCCCTGTTGAGGTACCTACAAAACAATAGAAGAGAAATAAAAGCAAGTTAGAAAATAATAAAGTGTGCGAAATGCAGAAAGAAAATCGAGAATCATCGCCTCCCCGGCAATGGTGCCAAAATGTTTGAAGCGGAAGATCTATGCAAAAAGGATTGGATTTTGAAAAACCCGTTGTCATAGTACAATTTGCGAAGAAATCCGTCAATAGATAAATTTACTGAAATTCGTAAAGAGATTCCAGGTCTAACATAGGGAGGCTACGTCGATCTAAAATCCGCGATTATATTTTTTTGGTATTTTTGTTTTAAAAGCGAGATAATCACAATGAATTTGATATTAACACTGAAAGAGAGAAAGAGAAAGAGAATAATCACTTTGCAACTGAATATTGTTTTTACAACTAGAAAGCAGGAAGTGATTATAGCTAGAAAGTAGAAAATTCTATTCTAAAAAGCAATAAAGAAGGGAGAGAGATGTTATCCTCCTCGACGATTGCTTGGAGGATGAGTTGGACAGGGTGACGCCTGGAAGACGGAGGACGAAGACGGAAGACGAAGAACGGAGCAGGAAGAACCAAGGGCGAGGCTGGGCATCGTCGTTGTCACGAGATCCACTTCTGGAATGGGGGAGAGAAAATTTTGATTTTGACTCTAGAGGAGCATCCCAAGTTTGGGACAAGCTTCTTTAGAGCTTTGGAGAGGGAGAGAGGTGAAGGAAGGGATGAAGAAAGTGTGGGGGTCGTAGGGCCTTTTATAGGTGAAGATTAGAGGGGGTACAAGGGTCATTTCACTTTAAAAATTAATTTTAGGGTCTTAGTGATGGATTTAGTAACGGATTTAGTGACGGATTTAACCATCACTAAAGGCCTGAACGTAGGCAACATGCGTGCCCCAGCCATGCCTCTTCTTCTTCCTTTGATTTCAATGCATGCAACGCTCATCCACGATCTCGTGATCTCAGCCGTCCATCTCGCATTCGATGGCTCAGATCGCATCGTGCCCACGCGATCTCAACCATCCGATTGTAATATCGGATGACTTAAGTTGCTCATCGCACTCCTACTTCAGCCGTTAAGCGCATGACATGGATGAATCAAGGTCGTCCACACGAGATCGGGCAGTCCTGACTCAAATTACATTTGCACTCAGGAGGTGCGTAGTGGGGATTCGATCCCGCGACCTCACGCACGGAAGGATGTTATCCACCACACTACATGCATAGATAGACAAGAAGAGAATTCCTGTACCATTTAATGCTGACCGTTGGATATTGATTCGACGGTTGAGATTAGATGAGGAATTCTTCTCACATGAGATGTGGATTGAGGGAGGCAACTTGATCAGCTCTCAGCCATTGGATAAGAAGATAGGGTAGCGAGGGATTTGGAGGGTTTGGATGGTGCCACATGCATCATCTAGATCGTCCATCTTCTATGAGTTGTAGATGGTGCCACGGATGTCGGATTGAATTGATTTTCGTGTCGTTTGGCTGCGATCGTCGATCAGAACCCATCCGTGCAGTTGGACTTGTCATCTGAAGTGCGGATTGACACCATCTTGGCCCTTGGCCTCTAATCTTCCTTGGACTATATCTGATGCTATGGAAGTCCGATCAGAGCGATCTCAGAGTCGTTGAACTCCAATCATCATCCTGATTAGATCCGTATGATTGGGTCTTCAATCCGATGCCCCAATTGAATATCGCATTGTTACCTGACCACAAAAAGAGAAAATTAACCTAACATTATACAATCTAACCTAAATGCAAGATGATGCATGCTATGCAATATTTATAATGCATGATGTACTATACGTCTAAGAACACGCCAAAATAGATGATTTATATGATATAAACGTGTTTACATCACCAGGGCAGTTATCAAATGAACTGGATTTAGGCATGAAATTCCAAAGAAATAGACGATAAAGAAATTGTGGATGACGGCTAAAATAAGGAGACTTGGCAGGACAACCCAAGTCAAAATGTGAGGGAGTAAGCAAGGTCTCATTAATGGCATCTGTCTGTGTTTGCTAGTGAAGCTCCAGAAAAGTAGGACCAATAGGCAGGTAACTAAGAATCTTTGAAATCATATCTGCATTGACCACAACCTCTATGCCATAGACGTTAGAGGTCAACTCGATGTTGAAACCCTCACCTATATTCTTGAAGCTGGCATAAAATAGGTGACAAGCCATAGGGTCAACACCCCGTATGCAGCTATTCTTGGAACCCCCATAAAAGTTTCAGTCAAAAAGACGTAAAATCTGATGATATGCAAATTTTTCATGGATTCCAGGAAAGATAGACCCAAAATAAACAAAATAAATTGGTCTATCAACATGCAGGGAAAGTTTAGCTTGGAGTCAAAAACGATCGCGAGCAGCCTCTGTGATGAAAAAGCAGTCAAAATTGTCATCACGATCAGAAGAAGAGGAGGCACATGCGCGTTTGGGAGCCATGACAGAACTGAAATTGCATGTTGGTCGATCAAATAAGGATTTTTAGTCAATCAAAAATGAATTGGGCAGAGTTCTGGAAAATCAAATTTTGGTCAATCAACCAAGAAATTTGGTCAACCAAAAGTGATCAGACGCGAAAAAGAGTTGTGTTTCCGAGTGATAAGCCCACAAATACTACAAGATTTCACAAGCAATCACATGATGAAGAAAATCATTAGACCATATCATAGCACATCTAATACTTAAGAAAAAAATCCAAAAGAGATGGATTTCAACCAAGTTTAGAGTGTACCATGACCGATCAAAGATTGGTAAAACAAGGGAGTACAGCGTGGATGGTGATGGCATCGAGCATAGCTGGTCGAGTGAGGGGTTACACGGTCGGAAGGTTGGTATGCCTGAAGCTCGAGAACGCGTGGAGAGGTCAGTACGGAGGAGTGCTCGGTTGCTGCATTTGCATGCACAAAGGACGCACGGTGGCGGTGTTGCTTGCTCTCATAAGGAGCAGCGATGGTCAGAGGCACCAGGGAGGTTGGTCGATCAGGGTGGCCGGAGGAGGAGAGGCGGGGTTTGTTGGAGGAGGTTTGTTTGGTGGAGAGAAGGAAGTGGGACTGTTGTGTGCGGTATGGGTAGTAAAAATATAGGTTTAAAGGTAAAAACGGTGGCGTTTTAAACAAACTTGGGTTAGAAAAATAGGTAAAAACATTTTGGGTAGCTAATCGAAGAGATTAGGTTTGGTTGAGATGATTAGAAGCAAGATTCAAGGTGAAAAGGATCGCAATCTAAAAAGTAAATCGACTAGTTTTGGTTGATCAAAATAAAAAATGATCGATCAATGAAATTAATTGGTTGATCGGGGTTCAAACGATTGGAGGGAAAACTCCTGCACAACCAAATTGGTCGATCAAACAACTAAGTTGAACAATCAGAACTCAAATTTTTGGAGGAAATTTCCCGCCAAAGAATTTGGTCTATCAATCAAGAATTTTGATCGATCAAAGATTTTGGTAGATCATTTTGAAAAAAATTGATCAATCAAAGGTTGAAAACATATCAAACAAAATGATCAATTAAGCTCTTTTAACCTAGATAAACCTAGTGAATGGCAAATTAGGTTAAATCTTTCCTTTGGCAAGGGTTTTGTAAAGATATCAGCTAACTATTTTTCTATTTTACGAAATTCTAGGTTGATTTCTCATTTTAAGACATATTCTCTTAGAAAATGGTGTCTAACATCAATATGTTTAGTCCTAGAGTGTTGAACTAGATTTTTAGATAAGTTTGGTGTTGAATTGGATTTTTAGATAAGTTTATGGCACTAGTTTTGTCACAAAGTATTTTGTTATTCTTATAGGATAGGCCAAAATCATGCAGGGTTTGTTTCATCCATAATAGTTGTGAACATGCTAAAGATGCAACTACATATTCAGCTTTTGTTGTTGAAAGTGAAACAGTGTGTTGTTTTCTAGAGAACCAAGAGACTAGGGAATTTTCGAGAAATTGATATGTTCCACTGGTACTCTTTTAGTTTGTAAAGCTACCCGCATAATCAGCATCACAAAAGGAATAAGGTTCCAATGTGTCTGACTTCGGATAGAAAAGTCCTAAGTCTTGTTTGTGGTTTAAACATCTAAGTATTCTTTTAACATCATTTAGATGTACTTCTTTAGGGTTTACTTGAAAGCGAGCACACAAACAAGTGCAAAATAGAATATCAGTTCTACTAGCAGTCAAGTATAATAAAGATCCTATTATGCTTCTATACATTTTTTGATTTACAGACTTACCTATGTCATCAGATTTTAGCTATGTAGAAGTTGCCATAGGTGTTTCTTTTCCTTTTATTTTGTCCATGAAGAATTTTTCAAGTTCTCGGTGGTGTATTTCGTTTAAGATATGAAAATTACAAAGGATAGCTGGTCAATTTGAAGTCCGAGAAAGAACCGAAGTTCTCCCATCATTTTCATCCCAAACTGATCCTGCATTACCAATTTGGCCAATACCAATAATACGACCCTTATGGCTGTTCCCAAATGTGACTGACCACCTTCTTGACAATGGAGTTGCAAGAATAGGTTTTCCTCTCTGGTCATATGCTTGGAACATCCATTGTCCATGATCCACCTTCTTTATTCTCGATCCCATCATTGGTTTGCATTTGTGAGGTCTTGGTTTGATTGATCTAAAGAGTGGCTTCAAATTTCCATTTATTTCTTGATATGTCAACCTTTTATAGTCTACTTGACCTACAAAATAGGATTGCAAAAGTGCTTTTGGTACCCATTTTTGTTTGGGTCCACGGTGGTTAGCTGGTGCTGCCTGTTTAGATAAGCTACCCTTCTTACTTTATCTAGAACTACATGCTTCATAATCATTTTTAGGTATGTAACCTAACCCAAACTTTGTAGTACTTTGGGTTTGTGTTCCAAAAAGTTTATGCAAATTTTTACTACCTAAGTAAATTTAGCTAGAACATTTAAGTGAATAGCGGAATTCTCTTTTAGCTTATCTATATATACCTTTAGATTGTCTATTTGTGATTTTAGTGAAGTAATTTCAGAAGATAATTCTTTATTTCGTAAAGTAAGCATATCTTTTTGTGCTCTTTCTTCTCCTAATGCTTTTGGTAAGTTTTTATTCTATACTTTTAATGATTTAGCTATGTCATGCATCTCAAAAAATGCTTCTAAAAATTCATCTTGTGAAAAGAAGGCTACATCATCCTCTAGAGCCATAAGTCCTAGAAGAGCTTCTTCTCCAAAGGTTTCTTCTTCTTCTAAACTTGAATTTGATTCATCCCATGTTGCTGTAAAGGCCTTTTTCTTCCCATCCTTTCTAGGAAATCTCCTTTTCTTTTCTGATTCCTTCTTGAGAATTGGACAATCCTTCTTGATGTGTTCTTTTCTCCTGCAGTTGTAGCAGATAATGGTGTCTGCTTTAGATTCTTCTTTCTTCTTTCTCCAACTCCTCTTGTTTTTGAATAACTTTTTGAACTTTCTGGAGAGGAGGGCTATGTCTTCTCTTCATCTTTGCTTGAGGAATCTTCAAATTGTTAATTGGCCTCGAGAGCAATGTTGAAGCGATCTAGAGAGGATTAATATTAAGTTATCATTGTTGTAGTGCAAAATCCTCAATTGATCTCTCAACAAATAAAATTTATAAACTCATATATCTAGGTTGAACACAGGGAGCAAGTATTGCATTCACACGCTAATCTTCATTTAAAATATAAATGATCATAGAAATAAGCCAACAATGATATTCAATGAAATGCTAATCTGTCACATTATATATTCAATGAATAATATAAGTATTTCAAGAGTTAAAGAGACCAAACAGATAATTAAGATAAAATAATGGTGATTTAGATCACCAATTATTAGCCTAAGCACATGTATATCAATTATTCAAATGTTTGAAATAAGTGAATAGTGATCAGACATCTGACAGGTGTATCGAACGACTTAACTATCGCTAGCTACAGTACTCTTCTTTTTTTTTCAATTCTATCGTCTTCTTCTTATATGGCTCTTTTTCCTTTCTCTTCTCTGGCACAGTCTCTCTTTCTTCTTCTTCTGCTTTCTTCCTTAGCCCTTCTCTTCTTCTCAGGCACGGCCAAGGGTTTTCTCCTTCTGCTCTTCTTATGCCTTAGCTTCTTCTTCTTCTTTCTTCCTTAGCCCTCCTCTTTTTCTCAAGCACGACAACCTTCTCCTTCTTCTCTTCTTTCCTTCACAAAGCCTTCAGTTCTTCTTTTCTTCTTTAGCCTCTTCTTTTTTCTCACAGCAACTATGTGTCAATATTTCTCTCTAAAGCAAAACCCACCCCTCCCCTGCTCTCTCTCTCTTTCTTTCCTCCTCTCCTTTTTCTCTTAGATGGTCGGGTAATCGAGTAATCGGACCTATGCCCAGACCTACGTGGTGTGAACCGTGGGCGAGGGCACATGCGTTGGCGTGTGCATGGGAAGACCTCACCCTCGTGCTTACTGAGGCAAAGATCCCATAGCACGAAATCCTTTGTACACTGTGGAGGGGTCTTCTCTCTACGATGTAGGCTATCCCACAGGGTCTTCTTCTCGTGAAGTCACACAGCTGCAATAGAGGGACGTCAAAGAATCAAGCGTGTGCTGCTTGTCTTGCTCAATTGAAACCCCAACCAAGCTTCTAGGTGTAGTCCGTGTTGAGTGCAATTCATAGCAGGTTGAATGAGCGTCGTGAGGAGGTGGACTGAGTCTGAGAAGATGAAGACGATGGTGGTTGTCCGGCGGAGTACCTGAAATCAAGAACACGGGTGCTAAGCCAAAATTAAGCACCTAAAAGCTTTGCCGTGGCGAGGCAAACTCAACGGTGGCGGGTACAAGGCATATGGTGGCTGGGGAGTGGCTGTCAATGACGGAGAAAACACGACGGAGGAGGGTTGGTCAGTGGAGCAATAGAGAGGGTGAATGCCCTAATTGATAGAGGGCTTTTGTTGAGGAAGTCGTAGCGGAGCTAGTGGAGGCGGTAGCAGCGAGGTTCGTGCGATGGAGCGGCGGATAGGAAGATGGGGAAGGAGGCTGTCAGAGCTAAGGTGGAGCTTGTCCAGAGATGGAGGAAGAAGGGCTATTTGGACTCAAAACCTTGCTAAGGAGGTGAGGAACGCAATGTAGGTCCATTTATAGTCCTTAGGATGGAGCTCCAAGCTTGGAACCAAGCTTGTGAAGTCTAAGCTTTTTGCGTACGTTTGATACCCATGTGTTCAACCGTTCGCATGAGACTTCTAGAGGGTTTTAGGATTCTTGAATGGTCTCATTTGGAAGGAAATTTCTCAATGAATCTCCCTTTCAAATTTGGGAGTGATTGATTGAGAATGGAGCGAGGAATCCTCGCTCGAATCTCACGGTGGAGGTTTTGAGCTTCCATTAATGGCGTAGGGACCAGAATGTGAAGAGGATGGAAAACCTAGGGGTCTATTTGTAAAGAATTCAAAAAGTTAAGGGCCATTGTGTAATAAAAAGAGTCTATTTGGATTGAAATGAAAACTAGCTCAAGGTGATCTCTGATTGGGCCTAAATTTTGGTACAAACCTGATTATGCAGAAACCCACATTAGGGCAACTATCTGTCTGAGACTCTATTTTAGGTCAAAATGGGTTCCAATGGTCAAAGAAAAAGTACCAAACCTTAGGGGATATTTTTCTATGATTTTTAGAAGGTTAATTCTATCCAGACCAAAACCTCAGTGAATTACGCGGGTCTATTTTTTGGGTTTCAGATGTCAATTAATTCTCGAAATGTGTGAAAGCCCATTCCTGTCTGTATGAACCCACTTATTAGACATTTATGACCATGTGACCTTCAATTAAACCCTAGGAAACCCCGTGATTGTTCTACAATTAAGATATTCTATTAAAACTACAGTTTTACCCCTATTTTCATGTTTATTCTCGAAATGGATATGCAGTGAATTACAGTCTTCTGGCGGTTTGTAGGAGCATTTATCAATTGATTATGACTAATTTACGCTAGATATAGCTGATGATGATGTTATCATCATACCCCCATCTCTAACTTTTGCTAATCCCTTAGCAAAATCTTATGAAATTAACTCGATTTCTAGACCATGCCTTGATGTTCAAAGTCCTGATTTTTTTCTTCTCTTTGGAAATTAGGTCAAAGTGCCAATAATAGGCCTAGAGGTACTCAAGTACCAACCACGATCCATACAACACCAGCTTTAGCCCCAGTCTACCGTGAAGGTTTCTAAGGCCCACAGAAACTATCCTAAGGTTCATTGAACACATCAATTAAAGCATCGGTGGTTGTAACATGGTTAGTCCTGGTTCAGTTTACAGTGTGTTTTTGTAAGAGAGAGAGATAGAAGAACTTTTGCATTTTTGGGGAGTTTTTTGTCTTTTTCTTTTCTTATTTCTAACTTTGGATTAGCTTAAAAACATGATCTATATCAGATTCCTAGTGCCCACCATCAATCCTCGTAGGGTCCTTAGCTTTCGATGCTTCGAGATACAACGCCCATGGAAACCCCCAGAACCCTAGCTTTCGAAACTTTGAGATAGTGCTGCCCATGGTGTTCTGTAGCTAAATTCATGCCCTGGAGATCGACATTTCGGGATGATCCTGGACATGGCACCTGAATCAACACAAGGTGCTTACATGCCCCCAATAGGATATTTAGATATCCTAGTAGACAAGCACCAAGGAGACGATATGTTATTGTACATTTTACAAGGGAATTTCTATCCTCTCTACATCAGGAACTCGTCCAAATTAACTTGTGTTGAAAAGCCGCTCCTAATCTAGGTAGCTTTTTCATAACAGAATAAATGCTTTTGCGTGATTTTGATTATTAAGCGCACTAAACTAGACTTGTGTGTGGATTAGGGTGCTTAGGTTACTGAGTCCCACAAACCAGAGGTCAGTTAACGAGGCCAAATAATCCCTAAGCCTTAGACCTAGTACATAAGCTTCGCATTTTCCTCAACCTCTTGAGGACTATCTAGATCTTAATGGATACTCAAATGATTAAGCCTTAAAATAAGGCCTAAGATCAATATTCATACTAATCTCCTTGTCTCTCTGTCATTCTAGGACTTAATTTTTTCTTTTGATTTGGTCTAGATCTTAAGTAGATTCCATAATTGTTTGTCGCGCTTTTGTGCGGTTTGTTAAAAGATAATATCGCGTTGTAATATAGCCGCTAAAGCGTTCAAAACAAATAAAGATTTTTATTACTCGAAAACCGGAGTATCCGAGGTCGAACACAGGGAGCAATCTCAGTACTTTGGAAAACCCAAGAATACAACTGTTACATGCAAATATAATTGATTCAAAGAGTTTTTAGAAAAAGTAGAATTAGACGTCTGATTTATGTATCAGACGTCTTAAATGTGATCTTTCTTTCTTTCTTCCTTCTTCTCCTTTCTGCTTCTGTATCTTTCCTTCTGCTTTGCCTTTCTGATCTCTTTGCAATCTTCCCTTGTCCTTCTTCTTTTTCTCTGCGAAGACTTCTAATCTTTATGCTTTCCTTCTCCTGCGAAGGCTTCTTTCTTCTTCTTCTGTCTTCTTCTTTGGCTTGCTTTTCCTTCTTCTGCAACGGCCAAGTCCTTCTCCTGCGATCAGCCTGCCTGCACAGGAGCAAAACCTAACCCTTCTCCCTCTACCCGCGCGTCTCTCTCTCTCAAGCAATTCACTCAGAGCCGCTCTCCCAGAGCCACAAGCATTAATCGGGTCGGATCGTACCCGGGACCAGGCGCACCTGAAGGTGGTGTGATGCGCGAGGAGTGCGTAGGTCTAGGTCGGGTCGGATCCGCCAAGTCCGCGTGGTCAGGCCGCGGACGAGGCGGGTGGGGTCAGTGAGGGACCTCACCCCTGTGCTTTCGAGGCAGTAAAGCTATATCACAAAAACTCTTTATACCATACCTGTGCCTTGAGATTCCACGATGTGGGACTAAACGTTCCGCCCTTCCTTTGCGCGCGCCCGCAGACTCTCGTGTGCAATTGCCCACGCTGAAGGCCCTGCTGGTGCTCCCTGCTGAACTCAGTCACTTCGCGACACTTGCGAGAGCCAGCTACACCTGCCGCCTGGGAAGCCTGACGCCTGCTGCTGCTCCAAGCTTCCTGCTGCTTCGGCTGTTAATGGCGGCCGGGGCGTTCACCTGAGATTCCACAGAACGGCCTATTGGCCCAATCAGAATAGCTGGAAACCTTCGCCGCAGCACGGCGAAGGCGGTGGGTGATGCTGCAGGTTGTCGGTCGGCCTAGGCGTGCACGCCTAGGTCAACCTGTGGCCGGAGATGGTGGGCTGTTCGGGGGGTAGTTATGGAGGTCTGGAGTGGCAGTTGTGGGGTGGAGCGAGTTCCTGGTGGTGAGGCAGAGCTCACGAGGTGATTGGCGAGCCGTGTGGAGTGGCGGAGTGGTGTGGGCGGCTCGCCGGAGTGCGGTCGGAGGCGAGGAAGATGAAGGCGGTTAGGTACTGTCGAGGGGTAATCAAGTAAAATAGTTGGGGGAAAAGAGAGAGGAGAGGATGGAGAACGTATCTGGGGTTGTCTGGAGGGAAGGGAGGCGGCGGAGAAGACGGCTCGTAACTGCCGTCGTCGGGGAAGAAAGACCCTGAGGGAGGAAGCAGCGACGAAGACGAGGTCAGAAGTGCGTGCGCGGGGTACAGCACGACGCGGGAGATAGCGGCGGAGAGGACTCTGCTGCTGGTATGGCAGTAGAGCGACGAGAAGGAGGGAAGGAGGTCGCCGGAGCTTGTGGGTTGTTTGGCCGAAGATGGGAGAGGGAGGAATTTGGAAGGGATCTCCGTCAAAATCAAGCTTAGCCTGTTCGGCCGGAGTTGTGGGTTCTTATATAGGCGCTGGACTAGGTGTGCAGGGCGTGAAGGGCACGTAATTGCCTGAAGTTGGTCGCCGGAGATGGAAAGGAGTTAGGATACCCAAATCTCCCGTGCGTTCGCACGAGAGATTGGGTTCACACCAGCGATTGTAATTGACTTTATAAGGAAGGGAATTCCTCAGAGAATCCTCCTTCCATTTCTGGGAGGGAATCTCTGAGGGATTAGAGAGCAATCCCTCTTCGAACCTCGCCGGAGCTCGGTTCTGCCCTAGCAATGGCGGCAGGACCGGTTTGCAAAGGAGGCGAAGAACCTAGGGGGTTCTCTGCAACGATATTCAAAAGATAGGGACCAATTTGTGATTTGGGTGTACTAAATTGCAAAGTAGGTCAAGATGACCTCTCCTTAGGTCCAAATTTTGTTACAAACCTAATTTGGACCTAAGGAATCCAATGGTGAAGTTGGATTTTAGGTTTGACCTCGTTTGACTGGACATTTTGCGTAAAAACCCAAATTAGGTTAATTGAAGAGCTAGGACCCTAATCTAGGTCAAACTAGGTTCCAAAGGCCAAATTAAGTGTTCTAAACCCTAGAGTATGTTTTTCCATGATTTATAGAGGGTTTACTTGCTTTTTGTTCTGACCGAAACCTTGTTAATTTAAGAGGGTCTGTTTTAGGGTTACCAAGTGTCATTTAGTTCTTAGATTGCACATGAACCCATTTCTGATTGACTCAACCCACTTTTTATCTCATTTATACCATTTGACCTCTGTTTTGCCTCTGAGAAATCCCGTTTACGTACTGCAATGGTAAAATTGCAGTTTTAACCTTTATTTCATGTTTTCTTCTCAGAGCACTTGTTCCTTCAGTTAGGCCTTCTTCTAGGTTATGTAGGAGCTTTTATCTTCTTTATTGGGTCAAAATGAGCTAGTTATGGCTCATGATGAGGCTCTCATCAATAATCATTTACTAATGACTAACACTTTTTTGTTTCAAATTGTAGCTCATTTTTGACATTTAAATCACCTCATTCTCTCTTCAAGAATGATATGCAATTAAGCTCTCAAAATTTTGTCCTCTTTCTCCATTTTTTATTCTTTTTCAATATATTCTTTTTTGGTTTTTTGAATGTGAGTAACTTTTTTTTGTGAGAACCCTTCAAAAACTTGAATTTTTATGTATTTACACTTTAACACCCGCTAATGCCTATCGTAAGACAATAGCTTTTCTTTCTATTTCAAAAAAAAACACCCTCCCATGCCTAAGTTTTGCAATGTCCTCATTGTAAATTGAAGGGTATGAAATCAACTTGGGTTCAAGGATTAGAACAGGGTCAATGGGTGGGTGAATGGGTCGGGATGACTGTTGCAGACGATTTCAAGCTCTGGTATGTGTACCAAAGGTGGAGTCGATTATTCTAAAACTAAACTCAACGTTCAGAGACGTGAAGCTCAAAGGATAATAAGAAGGGTCTTGGGTTTTTGGAATGATGGGTTGCCTCCTGTTAGGTGCTAAATTTAATGCCTTTAGCTGAGCAGAAGATGATCATAGGGAAGGAGTGGTCAAATCAGATGAATTTTGTAGAATAAGCACCTTGATCAATAGCTTTGATGGTCTAACCGAGTGCTTGTTCAGATCAACAAGCTGATGATGTAGCCCAAACCCAATCAATCTGGTGGGTTGATGATGTGAATCAATAGATGTGGTGTTCACCTAATGCTTTGAGGCTTAACTGGATGTGGAAATGACAATCTGAGGTTTGGCTGGGTTGATTTAGCCTGGTCAGAGTAGGGATCCTTAAAAGAAAATGGATCTGTGGAGGATGTGAGATCCCTATGAAAGTGATAAGAAAAGGATAGGATGTGATTATTGATCTGATCAGTGTCTGAAACCCGATCAAAAGATGGAGAAGAATCATCTGCTACCGGATCATCGAGAGGATAATCAGAGTAGAAGTTGATTCCAATTGCAAGTCGGGGTTGGGATCAGATTCGAGAAGGCTCTGTATGTGGCGCAGAAGAGGTGGCTTCAAAGAGAATTATATGTGTTTAGGGCTCCTCTAGAAAGGATTCAAAAGTAGGTTCATCTACAAAGTCCTCATAATGGCCATCAAAATCCGAGGTAAATGGCTAAAGAGTGCTTATAGGTCATGGAAATTTGAGTCAAGAAAAGATTTGAACTTGGGATTGTAGACACTCTTGGCACTTGTTTTTGATTCCTGAGGATCAAAAAGGAATGATTCCATCTTAATGGAACCTAATTTTGAATCAATGATCTCGGGATTAGGGATCTCAGAGTCAAAGTCGAAGAATAGATCTTGGATGCTGAGGTCGTAAACTGGTTCATAGTTGTTAGGAAACAAAGGTTCTCAGAAATTAGAGTAGGATTCAAAATCATCGAAGAATTTGCGTGAATAAGTTTTCGAATCTGATTCTGGATCAAGAGTTCCACCATAGAGAGAATCATGATGTGTAGAATCAGCAACCTGACTTGGATCTATCATAATTTTAGATTTTGAGCTTAAAAAGGTGTCCAAATTAGGCATAGGCTTCATTTCTTGGCTCTTAGGGTAGGCCCACTTGATTCCTAATTCTTCCAACTCCTCTATTTTTGTATCATAAATTAGCGTGACTTCCGAAAAATCAATTTGTGTCTGTAAGGAGGTTGGAGAGGCATATTCATCAAGTATAGGTCCTGAATCGTATTTCAAATTTGAAATCTGCATTTCATCACATGGGGCCTCATACTCATCCCAATTAAGCTTAAATCTAGATTCTAGGTTAAAGGTAGGCATTGGGTCACTAGGATCTAGGTTGGACTTTACAGGGATGTCAGAAACATTCTCGAGAATCACCTTAACAGGATAAGGCTCGGGTTTTACATGCTCGAGAGGTTCTGTTTTAAGCTCATTATCATAGGTGTTGGTGAACTCTAAGCTCGATGGACCAACTTCATGGTTTCTTAGGGTCAGTTCAGAATCGGGAAAACCTGCAATTGGATCCTCCCAACCTATCTCAAGATCAGGAATCTCAATCGTTATGAAATTTGAATCTGAATTCATTTGGGTTGGGGGTCCATAACAATTATGATCATCAAACCCAAGATTTGGGAAATTACGTAGATCACTGGAATTACTCTAAGATGTCATCATAACTTCTGATGGGTATTTTTGATCAATGGATTTATATAACCTATTTAGCAATTCTCCCCGTTTTTCTAGAAAATTCTGGAGTTCTTCCAGAACTAAAGGATTTGACCAATATTGCAGACAATCATTTTGTAATTTCACCAATTCAATATGTTCTGCTAAGAGATCATCTCGGGTTGAACCATGGTTTAGTCTTATCCATATCATCTCTATACGGTTCAAAGTGTGGTCCATTGTTTTCTTAAGTTTATCCTGAATGTCCCTTTTACAATATTCTTCATGGTGTCTATAGGCATTCTCAATTATCTTTTCTTTCATGCTCATTTGGGATTTAGGTTTCTTAAACAATCTTCTTAGATTGCAAGGTTGCATTTTCAAATCAGGTGGTGGAATCAAGATGTAGAATCAAAACTCAAGTTAGATTGAAGTTGATCGGATCAGATAGAGATTCCTAAGAAGATCTAATGAGTCCTCTTCGGTTAAAAACCTAAGGAACATCCTGTCTATGTGCTCTATAGAAGGGATGAGGGACTAGATGTTATTTGGACCCAATCAAGGCAACCAAAGATTTTTGGATGACTAAGGCTGTTTCGAGGCAGATGATACCTCTGAATTAGAAATCCACACACCTGAGAAATACCTAGGTAATCAGGAAGGGAGAGCCCTACAAAGACCCCTACACGGTAGAGCATTCCCATGGGTTATAGGATTTCCCCACCTAACCTTCCTTGTCACTACGGTTCTAGGTAAACCAGAATGTATGAACTTAAAACCTTAAGTCTACCAATTTTAGCCTAGTTTGTGCCTTGAATTTCACTTGATTAGAAGTTGATTTGACTTATGCCCTAATTTAGAGGTTGATTGGTCCACAATGTAAACCAACTTCACCTGACCTTCCCAAAAGATGGCAGAATGAAATCTAGGTCAAGACCCAGAAATCACCTTGAATGACTCTTAGTTTATTAGGTCCAAGATTTTAGGGTTCAAGTGAATTTAGAACCTGAATTTTAGGGTTTTTCTTGATTAGATCTTTTCAAATAGGTGCTTGGGTAGCACACAAATGCGGGAGGGTTTATTCTCTTTATGTAGGAAAATGTGTTCTAACACTTCAAACCCTAATGTTAAAAACCCTAATTGGCTCTATGTCAAGTCCAATTAAATCTCAAAATGTTCACCTTGGGCTTCAAGCAAGAAATGTGTTAGCTAAATGTGATTTTAGAAATTAAGCATAGCCCCTAATAGGTACAGGCAATTTGGGTAGGGAATTCTAAACAGAATCGATTCAAGCTTCAATCATATATGAAAATTTTTGTAAATTAGGAAACTTGCCTCTTTAAATGAAAATTACTATAAAAATAAGGTAGGTGAATCCTAATTGGTTTTGTTTCCTTTTCTCTCTTTCAAAGATTAGGAGATTAGGTAAGAAGAGAGACCTACCTTGGAGTGATTGAATTGCACGAAAGTTAGCCTCGTGAAGTACCTCGGAAAATCACAAGAAATAAATAGGGCAAGTCAAAGCTCAAATATAATCAAATAAAACCAATAATAGCGATGAATTGCGCATTGCTCCCTAGCAATGACAACAAAATGTTGAAGCGATCTAGAGAGGATTAATATTAAGTTATCATCGTTGTAGTGCAAAATCCTCAATTGATCTCTCAACAAATAAAATTTACAAACTCAGATATCTAGAAATGAAGTCCGAAGTTAAACATAGGGAGCAAGTATTGCATTCATACGCTAATCTTCATTTAAAATATAAATGAGCATAGAAATAAGGCAATAATGATATTCAATGAAATGCTAATTTGTCACATTAAATATTCAATGAATAATATAAGTATTTCAAAAGTTAAAGAGACCAAAAAGATAACTAAGACAAAATAATGGTGATTTAGCCTAAGCACATGTATGTCAATTACTCAATTATTTGAAATAAGTGAATAGTGATCAAACGTCTGACAGGTGTATCGGATGACTTAATTGTCGCCTGCTATGGTACTCTTCTTTCTTTTTCAATTCTACTCTCTTCTTCTTCTTTGGCTCTTCTTCCTTTATCTTCTCTGGCATAGTCTCTCTTTCTTCTTCTGCTTTCTTCCTTAGCCCTCCTCTTCTTCTTCTCAGGCACGGCCAAGGGTCTTCTCCTTCTGCTCTTCTTATGCCTTAAGCTTCTTCTTCTTCTTTCTTCCTTAGCCCTCCTCTTCTTCTCAGGAACAACAACTTTCTCCTTCTTCTTTTCCTTCCTTCACAAAGCCTTCAGTTCTTCTTTTCTTCTTTAGCTTCTTTTTTCTCACAGTGGCTAAATATCAAGCTTTCTCTCTAAAGCAAAACCCACCCCTCCCCCACTCTTTCACTCTTTCTTTCCTCCTCTTCTCTTTCTCTCAGATGGCTGGGTAATCAAACCTACGGCCAGACCCGCGTGGCATGAATTGCAGGCGAGGTCATGTGCGTTGGCATGTGCATGGGAGGACCTTACCCTCATGATTACTGAGGCAAAGAACCCATAGCACAAAATCCTTTGTACACTGTGGAGGAGTCAGCTCTCTATGATGTGGGACTATCCCATAGGGTCTTCTTCTTGCGAAGTTGCGTATCAGAGGGACGTCGTCAAAGAATCAGCCGTGTGCTGCTGGTCTTGCTCAATTGAAACCCCAGCCAAGCTTCTGGGTGCAGTCTACGTTAACTGCAATTTGTAGTAGGTTGAATGAGCGTCGTGAGGAGAAGATGAAGGCGATGGCGGTTGTCCTGCGGAGTACCTGAAATCAAGAACACTGGCGCTATACCCCAATTAGAGCGCTCAAAAGCTTTGTCGTGGTGAAGTGAACTCAACGGTGGCAGGTAGAGGGCGTATGGTGGCTTGGGAGTGGCTATCAGTGATGGAGAAAATGCGACGAAGGAGGGTTGGCCGGTGGAGTGATGGAGAGGATGAATTCCCTAATTGATAGAGGGCTTTCATTGAGGAAGTCACAACGGAGCTAGTGGAGGCGGTAGTGGCGAGGTTCGTATGGAGCGGTGGATTGGCATTGCCGGAGCTTTGCTGGAGCAAAGGAAGATGGAGGGGGAGAGGCGTGGTCAGTGGTCGATTTGAAGAATAAAGGACTTGACGATGATCTAGAGAGGGAGAGGAAGCTAATAAGACCTAAAGTAACGGATGGAAGGGGCAGGAAGGCACCAGCTTTGATTGTTCGATGCCATGGAAGATGAGGGCTCCGAGAAGGTAGGCAGCAACGAGGAAAGGGAGAGGATGCCCTTGCTGTGGCTGGTGAGGCACGGACGAATGTGAGGAAGAGGTTTGATGGGTCAATTTTTCCGTTGCTTGTTTGTAGGAAGATGGGGAAGGAGGCCATCGGAGCAAAGGTGGAGCTTGGTCGGAGATGGAGGAAGAAGGGGTATTTGGCCTCAAAACCTTGCTGAGGAGGTGAGGAACACAATGTAGGTCCATTTATAGGCCTTAGGATGGAGTTCCAAGCTTGGAAACAAGCTTGAGAACTCTGGCCTTTTTGCACATGTTTGATACCCATGTCTTCAAACTGTTCACATGAGACTTCTAGAGGGTTTTAGGATTCTTGAATGGTCTCATTTGGAAGGGAATTTCTCAATGAATCTCCCTTTCAAATTTGGGAGTGATTGATTGAGAATGGAGTGAGGAATCCTCGCTTGAATCTCATGGTGGAGGTTTTGGGTTTCCATTAATGGTGCAGGGACCAGAATGTGAAGAAGATGGAGAACCTAGGGGCCTATTTGTAAAGAATTCAAAAAGTTAAGGGCCATTGTATGATATAAAGAGTCTGTTTGGACTGAAATGCAAACTAGGTCAAGGTGATCTCTGATTGGGCCCAAATTTTGGTATAAACCTAATTTTGACCCAAGGAATATGATGGTGAAGTCAAATTTTGGGTTTGACCAAGTTTGACTGGAGAAATTATGTAGAAACCCAAATTAGGGTAATTGTTTATCTGAGACTATTTTAGGTCAAAATGGGTTCCAATGGTCAAAGCAAAGGTACCAAACCTTAGGGAATATTTTTCTATGTTTTCTGGAAGGTTTAGGTGAATTTTATCCAGACCAAAACCTCAACGAATTATGTGGGTCAGTTTGTAGGGTTTCATATGTCATTTAACTTTCAAAACAGGTGAAAACTCGTTTCTATCTGTATGAACCCATTTATTAGACATTTATGACCATTTGACCTTTAGTCAAAC
This sequence comes from Thalassia testudinum, assembly GCA_037157565.1. Taxonomy (NCBI): domain Eukaryota; kingdom Viridiplantae; phylum Streptophyta; class Magnoliopsida; order Alismatales; family Hydrocharitaceae; genus Thalassia; species Thalassia testudinum. The sequence continues at coordinate 62,410,255 of JAZHRO010000025.1, read as the reverse complement.
CTTGGGAAACCCCGTGATTATTATGCAATTGAGATATTCTATTAAAACTGTAGTTTTACCTCTGTTTTCATGTTTATTTCTCATAATGGATTTGTAGTGAATTACAGTCTTTTGGCGGTTATGTAGGAGCATTTATCAATTAATTATGACTAATTTAAGCTAGATATGGCTGATGATGATGTTATCATCAGCCAACAATCTTCTTCTTGACTCCATCTTCGTGCTCCTTCATGTGTTGGAGCTGAACCTCATACGCCACTAGGCTTCCAATAAGATCGTCTAGTTTCAAAGTAGATAGATCTTTTGACTCTTGTATGGCTGTAGTCTTAGTCTCCCAATCACTGGTGAGCGATTGAAGGATCTTCCTCACCAAGGCTTCGTTCTTGATTTCCTAGTCTAAATTGCTTAGGGAGTTTATGATGTCCATGAATCTCATGAACATCTCTTTTGATTGATTCTCCTTTTGCATCTTGAAAAGCTCATAATTTTGTGTCAGTAAATTGACTCTAGTTTCTTTTACCTTAGACGTCCCCTCGTGGGTCACTTCGAGGATGCTCCATGTCTTGTTGACTTCTTACATGTAGAGACACAATTGAAATATTCTCTAGAAAGCCTGTAGAAGATTGCATTCATGGCCTTTGCATTATGCATTGCCATCTTCTTCTTATCTAGACTTGTGCCACTCCCTTCTTAATTTTGAGGCGTGTGTACTTGGAGGCAATGACATCCTACACCTCAAAATCCATCGACTCCAGGAAGATCTGCACCGTGGTCTTCCAGTAACCGTAGTTCCTTCCATCAAATAGTGGAGGTCGAACTACCGATTGTCCCTCTGCATACGTGTCAATAGTTGACTTCGACATCTTCTGGACAACTGTGCTCTGATACTAAATGAGAGTTGTTTGTGGATCAAAATAGTATACTAGAGGGGAGAGTTGTTTGTGGATCGAAATAGTATCGCTCTAAAAGAATTTGAATAAAAAATAAATTCACAACAGAATCAAGCACAGATTACACCTGGATTTATAGTGGAAACCCAAATCGGGTGAAAACCATTACCTAAGCCTCTTAGGTTAGGATTTGATGTAAACACATTTACACTACTTAAAATGTCTATTTATGCATGTTCTTAAGCATAGGATTGCATTTCATGATATAAATATTGCATTACATGCATCATCTTGCATTTAGAGTAGCTTGAATAAAATGGAGGTTAATTGTCTCCTTTTATGTGCTTGGACAGGGCAAATATTTTATCGGGGCCTCGGATCAAAGATCCAACCGTATGGATATGATCAGGGCGACGATTGGAGTTCAACGACTCCAAGATCGCCCTAATCAGGCATCCGTAGCATCAGATAGAGACCGGGGAACCCTAGAAGATCAAGGGCCAGGATGGTGTAAATCCGCACTTCAGATGGAAAATCCGACCACACGGATGAATTTGGATCAACGATCGCAGCCGAACGACACAAAAATCGAGTCAATCCGACATCCGTGGCACCATCTACAACTTCCAGAAGATGGACGGCCAAGATAGCGCCACGTGGCGCCATCCCAGCCGCCCAATCGGCCGCAGGAGTCCTGTGAAGACCGCGCACCATCTCCTCTCCGTCGTTGGATCTCGATCCAACGGCTGCGGTCGCTCGCGTTTAAAAACGCCCACGCGACCATTTCGCCCGCGTAGCGCAGCGGCGACGCAGCTGCGGGCGAAGCGGAGGTCGCGGGTTCGAGCCGCGGTGAGGGGGTCGAAGGCGCGGGCGAGCGGGCGCGCACGAGCGTCGGATGAAGATCCAACGGCCGCGAGCGCCCGATAGCGCCGACGCGCAATTGGATGCTCTGGTGGACGCTCGATCGCACGCGGGCGGGCGCGCTACGCAGCGGGCGCGGACGCGATCTAAGCCGTCCGATCTCGCGATCGGACGGCTGAGACGACGCGGACGTGCGTATGCGTTACGCGCGCAGGCCAGCCGAGCGGGAGCGCGTGGGCGCGGCGGCGACGGCGACGGCGGGGCTTTAGCGACGGTTTTATCCGTCACTAAAGACCCCTTATTTATTATTTTGAAGATGTAATGTCCATTTTGCCCCCACTCCTTGCAACTATAAAAGGAGACCCCCTCCATACGAAATTTTCATCCCTTCCTTCTCCTCTCTACCTCTCCAAAGCTCAAGAGAAGCTTGTCCCACACCCAGGATGCTTCTCGCGAGATAAAGTCCAAATTTTCGTCCCCCTTCGGAAGTGGATCCCGCGACGACGACGGCGTGCTGCTTCGTTCCCGTTCTTCTGCTTCGTCCTCCTTCGTCCCGCTTCGTTCTCCTTCGTCCAGGCGTCGTCCCGTCCGGCTCGTCCTCCAAGCGACCGTCGAGGAGGATTTCTCTCTCCCTATTCTTTTTACTGCTTTCTAGTATAGATTTACTGCTTTCTAGAGTAGTCTATTCGTCCTCCGAGCGATCGTCGAGGAGGACATTTCTCCCTCCATTCTTTTAATGCTTTCTAGAGTAATTGTTTTATGTTTTCTAGTTGTAATGAAAGAACTCTTTTATGATAAATTCCTTGTCTATTCTATATCTCATTTTGATTTCCATGTATAGTATTCCTTCTCTCTCTCTTACTCCCTCTCTCTCTTTTATTTGTTGTAGATACTTAGATAGTTTAAATTGAATTTCTTTGTGACAAAATAAAAAGAAACGCGAAGTTTTTAAATCAAACGTTCGCCTCCCTGTGTTCGACCCGGAATTCTTTTTTTTTTCGGTATAAATTTTATTTGTTGAACACGAATCCTTCGCTTTCGAACTACAACGACAGGTTTTCCAAAACCGAACACGTTAGCGTAGATTCTCGTTCAACATTTTGGCGCCGTTGCCGGGGAGGCAACGCTCTTTGATTTCTCTTCGCGTTTTGTAACTTACAAATCATTTACCTCACTTTTCTCCTTTCTTATTGTAATTGCAGGTACTCTTTTGAGACAGGCAAAAGCGGTAGATCGGAGTAAAGTGCTGTGGAAGGTTTTGTAAGTTACCCCCCACCTCCCACCCATTAGATTTCATTTCATCACATAATAATTCAAACATCAATCAACCTAGGTGTTCTTATAAACTCTAAGGTTAGATTGTTTGTTGTTTGACATCCATACTCACTCCAACCCCCACATTAAAAAAAGAAAAAAATAAAAAAAAAATCTCACAGAGGTACACAACCTCATCTGATTTTCTAACTCAACCGGTAAACCAATCTTAGGAGCCGGTACACACATCCAAACACATAATCGAGTAGAAATCAGATTGGGTAATCATTTGTGTGCCTAATTAGGTGGTGCATCAAGCCAGTTGTTTGAGTTGTTTGGGCCGCACCACTTCAAATAAAATCAACTCATCTAGTAGCTGCCAATTAGGTTCAACTCTTAGGGATCTACCAGGCACTCCACATTCTTTTTAAACTTTAAAGGAAAATATCTTCACCTGTGCTTGCAAAACCTGGTGTGCCAATGAAACTTGATTGAAAACACCTAAAGTTGAATCCTAAAAGCTACTAAGCAAGATTTGAACCTTAAAATTCACCACATCAAAAATAATCTTGCTTGAAAACCACTGGTTGTGCACGCACACACAAAGCAATCAATCATTAAGGGCACAACCCATTTAAAGGGCCCATCACATTCCAAAGCACATTCAAACCTAGCCCTAAATAAAACAGAGTAGACGTTGGCCTTAAGGATTGGACTCGCTCTTCAGAACTCAGAACGAGATTATTTTCGATTAGTCTGTTTCTACTGTTCAATCTGATGTCTAGCTAGGGGAGCAGAGTCAAACGATCGCGGCTGGGGGGTACACTAGGAACCGGAGGCGAAAGCCGAAGGAAGAACCTTCTCCCCAGTCCCTCCTTCTAACTGGTTGGATTGAACAGACAGAAGTAGATCAAATCGTTCCTTTATCTCAAGACGGGTTTTGGGAGTCTGTAGGTCTGTAGGCTAACCCATTTAAGGACAGGTTTGATTGTTTGTATTGCAGGGCACCTTTCTTCCTCCCGTGTCTCATGAATCCTTCCACATATTTCACGCATTCCCGCTCTTTCACTCCTGTCATGAATTATCCGCAACATGACAATTATCCCAACTCGTATTGTAATCGACCATCAGTTAGTTGGGATAATTCGGATTGGGGATACAATTCCGGACCCCCGTGTTTAGGGTCTAACCCTGAACACTTTGATTCTCAATTCTATCCTTCTAAGAGTTGCATCGATTATAGATCGTCCTCCTTTCATGAACAACCTAATGCGATCTACAATCAAGAAGGATACACTGATCCTTACCCATCCTCTGATTTCACTGCCTTTAGGTCATCTCCATCTTTTGAACAATCTAAAATGACCTATTATCAGGATGGGTATAACGAATCTCAATTCGTTAATTCCTCTACATTGATGTCAAACCCGCCCAACCCTGAACCAACCCATTTGGTTCAGGTTAATCAGGTTCAAGATAAGGTTCTGGCTAACTTGAGGAATATCATTCAATCTTTAGAAGTTCAGCCAATACCTTGCATTGAGAGATTGGAGCCCCTGATTGAAATGATTGATGATTTAAACAAGTCTTTGTTGGATTGGCTCCAGGATGTTAAGGATAAGAACCCGGGTGAGTTTCTACTTGGGAAATTAGTGAAATTGAGGATGAGATTCGTGGTTGCTTTGATTCAATCTTGGAATAATTCCCAGGATGAACTCTCTTCAGGAAAGCCAATGACAGAACCCGCTCAGGCACCTGTTGGGGGGGACACGTGTTACGAAGCTGACCAGATTGAATTAAAGCAACCAATTAAGGATGATCTGATTTCTTCACCTGAGATCCCTGAGCCGGGTTACGAGAAAACGTATGTCTCCTGGGAACACAAAGTGACAACTGATTTTGGGACATACATTGATACGGATCCTGATTTCTTTGATGGTGAAGATTCAAGTTGCGAAGTCTCACACGAGTTTTCGAATCACGATTTTTGTGAGACGATTGGGCCTGAGGAATCTGATAGATCATTTGATAGCCCAATAACTGAGGAAACTGATCTTATTAGGGCACACGATACAGATCCAGAATCGCATTTTCTGGAGGAATCAATTCAATGCCCTGATTATCAGTTACACCCTGTTGAGCTTATTGATGATTCTAATTCTGAGATAATTAGACCCAAGTCAATTTTGATTCTGCCACATCATTTACAGTTGGAGATTCCAGACGGGGTGATCAATATACAAGATGTCCTGGAATTTGATACACTTAATGAGGAGGATAGGAGCGGGGAAGTTCTAATTTGGGAAGTTAATTTTGGAGGAAATGGAAGATTGAGTCGAAGGGTTCCTTTTAAGCTGAAACCATCAAAACAGAACCCTTACGACATTTGTTTCGAGGATGTCAAACTCAAGCACACATTTAACGATTATCCTTTTGAGCTTCAATTCTCTGTAACCCGACATTTTGGCCTTGGGTTGCATCCTCACAAATCGCAGGCCCGACCCCGCTTGCATTCTGATTTTAGGTTTTGGGTAATTTTTATCCAGAACCTAAGATATTCTCGATTATGGGGTGTGGGTCTGCACCACAATCTGGTCCACATCTGTGGACCTTTGCTGACAGGTCAGAGGATTCTTCTGTTCATTCTAATTCTGACCTGCACATGTGAATTCTTCATTTCTTTTCTTTGTATAGTGTGCCTAGCTGAAGGCACTAAACTCAGCACATATACAGTTCTTTTTCATTTTCATCTCGGAGCGGACCCGATATCCACGCAATTCAGGTGCTTTCTACGCTTTTCCTCTCTATTTTATGTCTTTTTAATACAATGAGGACATTGCATTAGATAGGCATGGGGGGATGGATATTTATCTTTGAATTCATTCGTCAGCTCCGTAGATTTGTTTTATTTTATATATAAAAAAAAAAAATCAAAATTAGGAAAGAGAATTTGGGTTTAAGAAAATTTTCGATCTTAAGAAATACTATATTATGTTCTGAACACAAAGACCCTTCAGGTCTTTGGACTTAATCAGCCTATGTATCCACTAAAATGTGGATTTGTTTTTCGAGTTCTCGCCAACCTGAATTTTATTATAATTGGAATAAATAAGTTTGGGTGATAAGTACACGACTTGTCAACCCGCCCTCTGATTTAAGGGAATTTTGAGTTTTAAGCATCTACACACTTTCTTTGCACTGACTCGTTGTTTGGCGATTTTAACGGAAATTGGGTAGCTAATGAACCTTCTAGGGTGATATGGCTGGCAAGTTATCGTGGGTAACAGCCCATAGGTAGGTTGTCCAGAGCCCAGTCGCTGGACCTTTCTCTTTTTGCTGCCTTTAGGTAAATCTTAGACCAGGGAAGCCACCTACTTAAAAAAAAAAAAAATCAAAAAGGAGAAAAGAACAAAAAGAAATAAGCCACACTTCGCCGCACGAGTATGGCTGGCAAGTTGTCGGTGGTAACAGCTCATCGACCGGTTGTCCAGAACCCAGCTCAGAAAATGCACTAAAAATTCCCAAAACACTTAGGAAGAAGCGGAGAAGTAGAATAAACCGGGGAGATATACACTGGATTCACCCTTGTGTTGACCCCGTTAAAAAAATAAAAGTAGGGAGAAAGCTACCGGTTGTAGAGATACACCTTTAGGCAGAATTCTTTTTGAGGTCACCTAGAGGCGTAGAAATCCGAAGTCCGTTTTAATTGCCGGTCAACGAGTCTATCACAATCACAATAAGATGCTTGAAACTTAGGGTTCTCATCAAATCTTGGGTGAGTTGAATGGTCGTAGAAAGCCACTCTTAAACCCTAAAATTTGAAAATCCAAAAAAAAAAAAAGTAAAAACAGAAAAAGAAATTTTTCTTTGAATAAGGCGAGGCTTGAGGCGGTCTGCATTTTGGCTGATACCCGGGCACTGTTGTGTCTTTGAAAGTTCAGTTCTTAAGTAGACAATTTCTTAATGATTGAAAATAACTCAGGTCCAAATAATCTAACCTAATTCTTTTATAAATAGCATATAGTTTTTGCAAGGGACTAGCAAAAGATAGGCATGGGGGTATGATGTAAACACATTTACACTACTTAAAATGTCTATTTATGCATGTTCTTAAGCATAGGATTGCATTTCATGATATAAATATTGCATTACATGCATCATCTTGCATTTAGAGTAGCTTGAATAAAATGGAGGTTAATTGTCTCCTTTTATGTGCTTGGACAGGGCAAATATTTTATCGGGGCCTCGGATCAAAGATCCAACCGTATGGATATGATCAGGGCGACGATTGGAGTTCAACGACTCCAAGATCGCCCTAATCAGGCATCCGTAGCATCAGATAGAGACCGGGGAACCCTAGAAGATCAAGGGCCAGGATGGTGTAAATCCGCACTTCAGATGGAAAATCCGACCACACGGATGAATTCGGATCGACGATCGCAGCCGAACGACACAAAAATCGAGTCAATCCGACATCCGTGGCACCATCTACAACTTCCAGAAGATGGACGGCCAAGATAGCGCCACGTGGCGCCATCCCAGCCGCCCAATCGGCCGCAGGAGTCCTGTGAAGACCGCGCACCGTCTCCTCTCCGCCGTTGGATCTCGATCCAACGGCTACGGTCGCTCGCGTTTAAAAACGCCCGCGCGACCATTTCGCCCACGTAGCGCAGCGGCGACGCAGCTGCGGGCGAAGCGGAGGTCGCGGGTTCGAGCCGCGGTGAGGGGGTTGAAGGCGCGGGCGAGCGGGCGCGCACGAGCGTCGGATGAAGATCCAACGGCCGCGAGTGCCCGATAGCGCCGACGCGCAATTGGACGCTCTGGTGGACGCTCGATCGCACGCGGGCGGGCGCGCTACGCAGCGGGCGCGGACGCGATCTAAGCCGTCCGATCTCGCGATCGGACGACTGAGACGACGCGGACGTGCGTATGCGTTACGCGCGCAGGCCAGCCGAGCGGGCGCGCGTGGGCGCGGCGGCGACGGCGACGGCGGGGCTTTAGCGACGGTTTTATCCGTCACTAAAGACCCCTTATTTATTATTTTGAAGATGTAATGTCCATTTTGCCCCCACTCCTTGCAACTATAAAAGGAGACCCCCTCCATACGAAATTTTCATCCCTTCCTTCTCCTCTCTACCTCTCCAAAGCTCAAGAGAAGCTTGTCCCACACCCGGGATGCTTCTCGCGAGATAAAGTCCAAATTTTCGTCCCCCTTCGGAAGTGGATCCCGCGACGACGACGGTGTGCTGCTTCGTTCCCGTTCTTCTGCTTCGTCCTCCTTCGTCCCGCTTCGTTCTCCTTCGTCCAGGCGTCGTCCCGTCTGGCTCGTCCTCCAAGCGACCGTCGAGGAGGATTTCTCTCTCCCTATTCTTTTTACTGCTTTCTATTATAGATTTACTGCTTTCTAGAGTAGTCTATTCGTCCTCCGAGCGATCGTCGAGGAGGACATTTCTCCCTCCATTCTTTTAATGCTTTCTAGAGTAATTGTTTTATGTTTTCTAGTTGTAATGAAAGAACTCTTTTATGATAAATTCCTTGTCTATTCTACATCTCATTTTGATTTCCATGTATAGTATTCCTTCTCTCTCTCTTACTCCCTCTCTCTCTTTTATTTGTTGTAGATACTTAGATAGTTTAAATTGAATTTCTTTGTGACAAAATAAAAAGAAACGCGAAGTTTTTAAATCAAGCGTTCGCCTCCCTGTGTTCGACCCGGAATTCTTTTTTTTTTCGGTATAAATTTTATTTGTTGAACACGAATCCTTCGCTTTCGAACTACAACGACAGGTTTTCCAAAACCGAACACGTTAGCGTAGATTCTCGTTCAACAGGATTTTCCTGACTAGTTGAGACTAGTCAATCCACTATCGTACCACTTGAATGAGGGTGCCACAACCTCTTTACAAACCACTTCTCTTTACAACCTAAAGAGAAGCACAACAACAACAATGGATCTTCCACAACAACTTGGGATCCGTTAATCAAAAACAACAATGTAAAAGAACAATGAAGAACTTATAGAACCTCAATAAAAGTCAAACCAGAATTTCAATGAAGGTTTGAAATGACATGCTTTGAAAGGTGTGAAAATTGAAGCGTCGAAGCACTTGAAGAAGCATGAGAAGCTCTTCAATTTTGAGAGGATTTTTCTAATTAAGAGTGTTTGTAAAAAGGACTGCGTACGACCTCTATTTATACCAGAAAATCAACTTGAAAAGAAAGTCAATTTGGTCTATCAATTAATATAGATTGATCGATCAATCTAGTTATTTGATCGATCACTGATTGGTCGATTAATTAACCTAATTGTCAATCAAAAGTGTATTAAGCAACTTCCTAAAATGGGCTATTTTGATCGATTAACTAAGGTGGTTTGTCGATCAATTAATTTGGTCGATCAATATCCCTAAAAGCTTGATTTTAGCAAGAGGCACGAAAATCTGTTTGAGAGTTATTTTGAGGTTCCTTACAAAAATATTCTAGACTTAATAAAGATAAAAGACACTAAGACACTGATCAACATTCTTATAGCTAGGTCCATGAGAGAAGCTTTGATCTATGAGAGTCTTGAAATATTAGTCTTGCAAGAAGCATAATTTTGGTGCATCAAAATAGAGGTACTTACAACACCTATAGGAGGGGACACATTTTACGAGACTTGGGATGACAAGGTTGATTTAGAGCAACCAATTAAGGATGAAATGATTTCTACACTCGAGATCCCTAAGCCAAGAAACGAAGAATATGTCTTTGCAAATCAAGGAATAACAAATGATATGAGACATATATTAATGAGGATCTAAACTTCTTTGATTCTGAGGGTGAGGAATTTCTAAGTGAAGTCTAACTTGAAGTTAGGGAGAATGATTTTAGTGATACATACAGGCCTGAGAAACATGATGAATTATTTTAGGGCCATATAGCTGAGGATCATGATTTAGTTGAGGCTAACATAGAGCATTCAAATTTGGATTTAATTGAAGATTTAATCAGTAGCCCTAGTCCTCACCCACACCCCAGAGAGTATAATGACTTTATTTCTAAAATCATTGAATCCAAGTCAATCATAATTTAGCCACAATTGTTAGACTTGGATATTTTAGATGGGGTACATAACAATTTGGATGTCTCAAAAACTTTGATTTTGGAGGAGAGGAGGTTGGACATGAAAATCTAGGAAGCCAATTTTGGGGGTAATAGAATTTTCCATCTAAGGGTTCTTGTGTGCCTAAAACCACCAACTTTTTACTAGGACCCTTCTGATATTTTTTAAGATAGTAAACCCAAGTATAGAATAATTGATTATCTTCTTGAGCAAAATACTAAATGGACAACTAGACTTATTGATCCAGACCTACCTATTATCCAACATTTTAGACTCGAGTTACATGTTTCCAAACCGCAGACCCATCCCCACAAGCTAAAAGGTCTTCGATTCTGGAATTTTATCATTCAAAGCCTTAGAACTACTCAACCCTAGGGCATGGGTCTGCATCAAAATTTCATCCACATTTGTGGACAAACTTTGGCAGGTCTAAAGGTCAATCTTTTTATTCTGATCTTGACCTTCGAATCTTAGTTCTTAATGTCTTCTTTGTGTGTATATTATGCCCAACTGAAGGCACTAAACTTAGCTCTTGTATAGTCTATTTCCAAAGCTGACCAGATTTGTCACAGAAATTTAGGTGATATCTTGTCTACTACACTCCTTTACATGCCTTTATTTTTATACAATGAGGATATTGCATTACCTAGGCATGTGAGGATGGATACAGTTATTTTTGAATTATTTTATCAACTCCATAGATGTTTTTATTTACTTTATCTTTAATAAAAAAGAAAGAAAATAAAAAAATTTGAGAATTTAAGCTAGAAAAGATCAATTATTCTCAATTTTGAGGATTCACCAACTTTAGGAAATGTAAAATAAAATCTTTCCATCTAGACTTTTCAGGTCTTATTAGACTTAATTATCTCAAGTATTTACCTAAATTTGGATTTGTTTCCCAAGTCTTTGAAGGGATCCAGAAAACCTCAAAGTGTTGAGTTAAAAGGGTAATAAGTGAACGACTTATCTCCTCACCCTGCGATTTCAATAGTGTTTAAGTCTCAAGCAACATAAAATACTACACTTTGCGTGAACTTGTCAATTGGACAACCTTATTGAGTCCTTAGTAGTCAATAAAATTTAGTCTTAGGGTAAAAGATCCAAAGGACTTTTGCCATGTTTCTAGCTCTTAGGACTATTCTTGCTTGTATGGGATGCATTTAGAACGAATGAAGGAGAGCCACTCACCTAGAAAAAAAATTTGGAGAAAATAAAAGAAATGAGAAAATATAAAATGAGAAGAAAGACAAAACTATTAGCCTTATCCTATGAACCCCACCAAACAAAATGCAACTCGTTACAAATGGGTGAAAATTCTTCCACCCAATAAATAAAGCATCTCGCTACATATGGATGCCACCCTTTTTCCACCACAATAAAAACACGTCACTACAAATGGGTGTTTACCTATATATCTAAAAAAAATACAGAGATAATTGGAAACCCACCAGGGAGATATATACCTAAACTGTTGACCTTAGGGTAGAAAAGTGGTGAGGAGAAAGCTACCAAATCCTAGTATGGCTTAACTGAAGACAGGATTGTCCGAGGGAGAAACTTAAAATATTGTAAGTTTTATTGAATTCTAGGAGTCAATTTTGTTGTCCCTTATGGCAAGTCAAACGATTTCACACACAAGATGCTTGGGTCTTGCATTCGCTTCAATTTTTGTGTGGGTTGACCAAGTCAAAGAAAGTTACCTTCACAACTCGAGTCTGATGGCTAAGGTTCATGATTCTACTTAGGCGATCCAAATTTGAGTCAGTACTCGATAACTATTCAGTCTTTGTCGTTAAGAATTTGTTTACAATTTTTCGTCGTTGGTGATAAATCTTATTGAGGTCTTTGATCTGAAGTTAGCTTAATTCTCTAACAATTTCATAAAAATAAGGTATTGCATAGAATAGTTTGCTTTCAATAAAATAAAATAAAAGCCAATGCTCTCACCTCACATTTTCCGTAGGCTTTTCGCATTTCGATTTTGCTAGGGACGAGCAAAAGATAGGCATGGGAGTGTGATGTGAACACATTTATTTAGAGAAAAATGCCTATTTATGCATGTTCCTAGGTTAGTTAGATGTATAGAGTAAATACTGCATAATAACATCATCTTGCATTTAAGTTAGATTATATAATTTGTATATTAATTTGCTTACTTTTATCTCTAAGGAAGGAGGTGACACATTCATGGACCTTGGATTCAAGATCCAACTGTACGAATCTGATCGAGGCAACGATCGGAGTCCAACGCCTCTAAAATCGCCCTAATCAAATCTTCGCAGCATCATATGCAATTTGAAGAAGATTAAAGGTTAAAGGACAAAGTGACATGACTCGAACCCTTAAACAATAAATCCAACTGCACGGATGGGTTTAAATCAACGATTGTAGCCCAACAGTGTGAAGAACGACCAAATCAAACATCTGTGGCACCATTTGTGAAGGCAAGATGGTGGACGGTCAAGATGGTGCCAAGTGGCGCCATCCCAATCGCCTGCTACCACTTCTCAACCCGTTGAAGGCTTCTCCATGAGCTTTGTGGGTCACTGGATTGTCATCCAATGACCACAAAGGTGCCATGTCGTCGCATCCCTCTCTTCTCAAAGGCCACCTTTAATCACAACCATTGGATCTTCATCCAACCGCTGTGAACACTCAAGCATGATTTCAAGCCTGCAACAATTCACGGGCATAGCGCAGTGGGCAAACATCCTATACTGAGCATGAGGGACGCGTTCAAGCCATGCCCAGCAGATTAAATCCGTAGAGGTGAAATTCAACCGTCGGATGCTGATCAGACGATGCTTGAAGTGGCGACGTGGCACAGGTGATGGCATTCATTTTGCACGCGTGAGATGACGTGCTGGAGCATGCGGCCATCGCGTAACCAAAGCGCACTCATCGCACAATCTCAGTCATTCAAAGCAAATCGAATGGTCCTTATCACGCCTAACTTAACCTCTCAGTGAGCAATGTGCACATGAGGGAGGTGCATGCTTGGTCGTGCAATGAGCAATGGACACTCCTCAGCTTGCCACGCATCACGAGCACATTGAAGGCATGCAGAGCACACGATGAAGACTTGATCTTGGCCCTCTGATCAAGATTGTACGGCTCTCATTGCTCCGCGTTGTGGTGTGCAGTTGGAGGGCCTCAAATGGCCATTTTGCCCCTATTTTCCCACCATAAAAGAGGCCATATCCCCCTCCTTATTCCTCATCCCTTCCTACTCCATTCTTCACCTCTCTAGAGCTCCAGAAGCACTTCAAAGCTTCATTCTAGTGTCCCAAGCCCTTAGGAAGCTCTACTAGAAGCAAGAATAATTTTTCCACCTCCTCATCCCCCGTTCGTGAAGCTCCTGCCATCCATCTTCTCATCCCCATTCGAAGAAGTGGATCACATCGCGATGATGCCCTACCTCTCTCAGTTCTTCTTCCAGGAGTCGTTTGCACAGCTCATCCTCGAAGCAGTCATCGAGGAGGATAACTTCTCCTACCCTCTCTCTTTACTGCTTTCTAGTTTAGATTTCAATTTCCTACAGTAGCTTTATAGCGAATAGCTGTAATAAACATTTTATCAGATTTATAGAAGTAATTTCTCTCTCGCTCTCTTTATTTTTCTACAAAATAGAATAGTTTTCATGCTTAGTAGATTAGCCAGCTTAGTTAATATTCCTTCGCTTTCCCACTTGGATTTTCTATGAGTAGATTAGTTAGTCTAGAATTATTCATCCACTATTCTAGCTCAAAAAAAAATACCAAAAAAATTATATAGCCACAAAATCCCAAAAAGAAATAAAACCAATGCAGATTTCTGTCATAATCAAACGTCGCCTCCTTGTGTTCAACCCAAGGCTCACCTGAGTTTCGGTAAAATTATTTGCTCTTGGTTTCTTTCTATGACTGTGATAACTTGGGTTTTTCTTTCCAGAAACCCTAACTACTTTCGCACGAATTTTCTGACAATCAATTACCAAACCCTTGAGGACTAGAGCCTCAGTTCTGCACATTTCTAGGGTTCAATACTAGTTGAGATGGTAGAGATCTAAGCTATCGATTATTTACAATAAGTTCAGATTGAAAGGTATCCAATGAAGTTTTCATTTGCTGCATGAGCTGGAGCATTGATCCTTGCAATTCTACCATCTTCAGGTTCAAATCAGCCAACCCTACGGGTTGTTGGGCATTCCACATGTGCTGATTGACCTATTTTAGGGTAACTGAGTATATACATGACCCTAATCCATTGGTTTTTGTGGTACATAGTTGTTCGGTTAAGATTGGGTCTGCTGCCTCTGACTCTCGAGGAGAAGTTAGGGTGATTTCTCCAACTAGAATTATAGGAATTTGAGTATAGGTTAGCCCTAACATTCACCTGTACAGCATGCACATCCTTATAGGGTGAGGATGGTGGGAAAGAAGGATTACAGAAACTGGGATCAAAGGCCCCAGTATGGAACCTATAATGTTCTAAGAAGTGTTGGCTCATAGGTTGAGCTAACTCAAGTTGGTTCACAAACTCTTGTCCCATAGGAGCATGTGAAGAATGGAATCCTGAGCCCTGGGATTGAGTGGATCTAGAAATATTAGAGTTTCCAACCATCCACTCTTCCATTCACTTAGCAACCGGATCCACCTTATCTAACTTATTACAAATTGATGTAGACACATTTAATTAGGTTAAAATGCCTATTCATGCATGTTTCTAGGCTTAGATTTGCTTCTCATGTTACAAATATTGCATAGCATGCATCATCCTACAATTAGAGTAGTTGTGTATATTTTAGGTTAATTACATCCTTTTTATGGCCAAGAGAAAAGGAGATTTATTTCAGGGCCTCAGATGGACAATCTGACCATACGGATCTAATTACAAATCAATTCCATGTCAAATGTATAAGAATCCTGAACCTTATTAGCATTTGACCTGGGTTGTCGAGATTAGTTGAAATTCTCCATGTAGGCGTGGTTTTGATTGTGCAACAATCATAGGCCCTAATTCGCCTGAATTAAGGTAGAACCTAGCTTAACATGGCCATTCTGCATGCATACACATCGTACTTTGCATCCTAGATGATTTATATGTTTTATACATAATAATGTGTTATTTGAGAGGTATTAATAATTGCAAGTAATTCAGGGTTGCAGATGACCGATCCAACCTTATGGATCTATTTAGAACGATGATGGGAGTCCAACGCTTCCAAGATTGCATCAATCAGACTTCCGTAGCACCCTAGGGAGTTTGCAAAAGAAGTAAGATCCAAGAGGTAAATTGAAGAATATCTGAACCTCAGATGATAAATCCAACCACATGGATGGATCCGAATCAATGTTCACTGTCCAACGGCATAAAAATCAACTCAATCAGAGGCCTACATCATCAGATACAAGGAGAAGAAGATGGACGGCCATGATGGAGCCACGTGGCACCATCGCAGCAGCCCCTCACCGCACCCCAATCTCAGAAGGAAAGACATGGGCCATTGGATCGTCATCCAACGACTGCGATGCATCCATGCCGCCCACCTCCAACAACTTCATCGATCGAGGATGAGATCTTGACCAATGGATATCCATCCAACGGCTGAGAATGACTGTGCGGAGATTTGGAAACTCGACACAAATGCATCCACAGTGCGTTGGTTAGCGCCTTCGCACCTAAGCAACAAACGCAGGTTCGAGGAGCGCCTAGCGTGAAATCAGGGAGGGCATTGAGCGTGGGTGCGATTGACTGCAAGATCTTCATCGGGCGGTGGAGGCACGGATGTGTGGCAGGCGTAGGGGCGTTAGATGAAGACGTGTGTGATGACACGTACCTTTGGATTTGAGAAGGCATGGTGCACATGCTTTTAAGTTGTTCGATCGAGTGATTGAACGGCTGAGATGGCTTAGAAGTTGAGGCACGATTAAAGGCTGTGCGGTGGGCATGCGAAGGCAGCGGCAAGCATGCGAAGGCAGCGGCGAGCGTAGGCCATTGAAGACCGTTAGATGAAGATCCAACGATGCACATTGCGCACGTGTCAACACCAGATTAAAATCGTGAATGGAGAAGGATTTAGAAGGTTTACCTAGGACCATTGATCTCCCGATCAATAGATCTGATCAACCTAAGGCCTTTGCATGGAATTAAGGGCTCTAATGGCCTAAATACCCTTCACAAAAGCTATAAAAAGAGGCCTAAGGGTCCTTTTTGAAGTCATTCCATTGTTTTTCTTCTTCTTCCTACAACTTTACCTTCTTCTTCCCATCTTCTCTACATCTCATTCGAAGCATCCGTTGGGCTACCTTGACGGATTGTTGCTGCTATCCTCAACCTCTCTAGAAGGCCACCATGGACCACCTGTGGTGCCCTTATTCTATTACAATAGTAGTTTGTTTATTTTATGTTTTATTCAACTGCATGTATGCAATTCATGCTCAAACTCTCTCCTTGATATATATATTGCGATTCATTGTCTATGCTATTTAGTAATTAAATTTAGAACAAGGGCATGAAATCAAAAGCGCTTTCTACCTCTCTGTGATCGACCGGGATTCACCAATTCCATTAATTTCTTTGTCAAGATGTATTTCACACTATATTACAACACTCTCATATTTTACGCCATCTACGCCCCAAAAAAATTAGCACCGTTGCCGGGGAGGCACAGTGACTTTTGATTTCATCTCTAACCTAGTATTTTTGTGTATAGGTTGAACCACATGAAGCAAAGAATGAGGCAAAGCAGGCACTGCGAAAATCAGGTGCACACATTTTTGTTAGAAACTCGGCCAGCAATTAAGTGTCATCTTTAAAATTCAGTGCTGTGTTTCTAATGCTCCAAAAATTTTGAAATTTGGAATGAAACTAGATCTTCCAATTATATTTCCAATGCCACCTTTCCAAAAAGAAATTCCTTCAGTGGAATTTTTAAAAATTCATGGAGTACATATGGGTCAGATTGCTTGAAAATTGAACTTTTGTTAACTTTAGAAATTAATTTTGACCAACATATAAATCGGATTTACTCACGATTTATGGGGGTTTGAAAGAGAATCAAATTAGCTTTCGTTATCATATTTTTACAAAATTTTTCTAGCATATTTGGTATCATTCCAATAGAAAATACAACATGGGGTCTAAATCCCAAATTTGACCCCTGGTTTGTTTTAAAAATTCATAACTACTTCTTGAAAATAGTAAAAATTTTGGAAAAATACTCTCTAAAAAGCTTATTGAAAAAGGAATTTTCTTACCAAGTTTCAAATCATTTGGATTCCATCTTACTTGAGAGTATATAGTTGAATTATGGTCTTCACTTTGAGAAAAAACTTAGAAGTGAATGAGCTAATAGGACCACATAGACTAACTTGGACTTCGATGAGTCCAAGAGTTAGTCGGTGAGGCGAGTCACCTTGTGGACCACCCATCATTTACTAAATTGAAGAAACAGGTTAAAATTCATGAAAATATATCAAATAACCTGCATTTGGCTTGAAACTACTGGGTAGTTCCAACCTCTCCTACAAAACCTGGTGTCTAAGCTTGCAGGGTAGCATTAAACGACCGTGGCTGCAAGGTAACAGAACTGGAGGCGAAGCCAAAGGAAGAACCTTCCTCATAGTCCCCTCATAACCAGCCTGGCCAGGTTATCCTGAGAGGCGGGAATTCCTTGCAGTCGACCTCTCGTCGAATTTTTTTTCAATAACACAAACTTAAACAAAAAATCCGGTCATCTGATCTAAAGGACCAGTCTAATTAATAAGGCCTTAGCCTTGTTCTGCTTGACTACACCAACCCTTTGAATTGGTGTATGCAAGGAAGAAGGTCGTTAAGACCTAAACTTGTGGGACCTTGGGAGCCGAACCTAAGGCGGCAAAGGCGATTCTTGCCCAACCTCTCTTCTTAGCCTTCTTCCACTCGATTAGCTGAGATGGCTAACCCCGGTCCTCGAGTTGGTCAGGACCCCGAGAATCAGGACCTAATGGCTCTTCTGGAAGCCGGGGTCGAGGAAACAGAACAGAAATATGAGTAGTGCATCAACAGGATTCTCACAACACTTGACAGGATGCAGCATCCACCATGTGAAGAACAATTGCGGAACTTCTACGATCCAGTGGAAACAATTATAGCACCTCAGGTCCGGATTCCCGCAGGCGGAGATGCATTCGAGTTGAAGCCGAATATCATAAGTCTGATTCAGACTCATTCCCATGGAAACTCGAATGAGGATCCCTTCTAGCACATCAAAGATCTGAGTCATATTGCAGAGTCAGTTTGACCTAGGAATGTTGATATCGGAATTGTTCTCATGAAGCTTTTTCTTTTTTCTCTAAAGGATAAAGCTACTTATTGGTTCAAGACTATCGGGAGGCCAATTGGAGCCTGGGAGGAATTACGTCGTGAATTCCTCCAAAAGTTCTTCCCAATTGGTCAAACAAATGCTATGAGGTGCATGATCACAACTTTTGCCCATGGCCCTGGAGAGAAGCTACATGACACCTGGGATAGATTCCACGATCTTCTCAGAAAGTGCCCACACCATGGTGTACCCAAATGGTACCTCGCTCAAGTCTTTTACCATGAGCTAGATGACACACATCGATACCTGGCCGATGCATCTAGCGGTCGGAGTTTCCTTGCAAAGGATGAGAACAACACATTTGAACTGTTCAAGTCCTTAGCGGAAAACTCGATGAATGTCACCTCAATGAACTAGTTCCAATGACCTGAACAGCAATGAGTCAATGTGCATGAAGCTCAAGCCGAGTCTGCCCGAGCCGACTGATAACTCTACAATTAATGATGATAATTCCATCAACCAGAGTTTACTTTAGGGGTATATGTACACTAATAACATACCATGATGGGCATGGGAGCACTGCATGCATTGCAAATTAAGATTTCTTATAAATCAATGTTTAATGGACATATGTACAAGTACATGATGAAATAGGCCTCAGATGAGCAATTGGACTACGTGGATGGATCCAGATTGACAAATGGAGTCCAACGGACTCAAAATAGCTTAAATCCGACATTTGAAGCTCCCCTGACAAGCCCAAGAAGTTTTGGCCATTCATCTGATGATCAATGGCTCACAAACGGCCATGTGTTGCCATCTGCCATGCTCCAACCTACGCACACACCCAACCAACTTCAAATCCTGACCGTTGGATCTCCAGCCAATGGTCGGCGACACCCACATGTAACTTCGCCTCCGCGACTAATCGCGAAGGCAGCACAATGAGTGAAGCCTCGCACTCGCAAGCAAGCGGTGAGCATTCGAAGCACTACACACTACCAAATCATACTCAACTGAGAGCGCGGTTGATTACAGCCATCGATGCAGCCGTGAATGGTGTAGATGGAATCCATGTGGTGCCTCCAGATGAAGGCCTGCCTGACGTGTGTGATCACTTCCGCTCACCGCACGTGAGGCACGATCCCGCGCACCCGGTTGCACGAAATCCCAACTACTGATGCACGATCGGATGGCTCACGGTGCGAGCACACGAATTACGGGAGAAGAAGCACCCGCAGGTGCGGCGAGGGGGGGTGGCATGGCACGCCCTCATCCATCTGATGGAGATCCGCACCTCGGATCCGACGGCTGAGGATGAGTGGGTGCAGCTTGAGAAGAAGAATAGGCACACAAACCTGTGGACGTGGGACTTCAGCGATGCTTCTGGAAAGGATATAACAACATACCGTACGTCGCTAAAGGCCTATACATCATTTGGAAGCCCTCTTCTACTTTATAAACCCCTCAACCACCCCATTGAAAGGCATTGAATTCACACACACTCTCCATGAAATACTAGCCCTCTCCTAGCTCCACCAAATAGTCCATATCCGCCCTGGAGTTGTCGAGCCATCAACAGAACCCCCCTCCACTGCCGTGGCCACCTCGCCTCCTCCTCGCACTCTCTCTTACTCTAGTTTTTATGTTGCACTATTTTAAGCTTTCATCTATTATTGTATTTGTAAACAAACTCTAATTGCATGCTATATGTTAATGTTGCTTCTCATATCGTAGTTCACATCTCCTTAAAGTGATTGTCATGTTTTAAATGCAACCTCTAACCCTACTCTCTCTCTTTCGATCTCATTTTCGCAAGCAGACCATGCTACCATTTTGTGACGCATAAAGTGACTAAAACTAATCCGATTTCATGCCTCCCTGAGATTGACACTTGGACTCACCAAATCCAAATCTTAAATTAAAACCAACGTCGCGAATGCATGCTACAATGTCATAATTAAACCAACACATTCTATGCGCGTCAATTTTTGGCACCGTTGCCGAGGAGGCAACGGATTTCTTTTGTCACTTTCATCCCGCATTAGTATTCACATCTTCTGACTCATTTTTTCTCTCTCTACTTGATTGGTTGCAGGAACTCGACACCTTAGCGATGGAGGAGTGCGATCCAAGACGGTAGATACGGAGAAAAATGCTACGAAGACTTTTTGTCAGTATCACTCCACCCATTGAGTGTTTCTTGCTTGAAAAAAATACAAAAAAATATAAATTCAAAATTGGCGTGGTGAATGGCTACTTGATCCACATTCCAAACTCATCACCCAACAAAAAAAATACACTCTAACGTTCTTAAAGAGATAATCTCTTTGGAGTGTTCTTCTTTCTTTTAAGTGGTGTTTGTGAAGCCACCATGATCTGACTTGACCACTCACCATAATTAAAATCAACTCACCTGGTAGAACTGCATGAACACTAGGGTTGTTTTTCTAGGGCCACATCATTCTAAAGGAAATCGACTTTCGCCTGTTGTGTACAAAACCTTGTGTGCCCACTTGAACATTGTTTGAAAACATCAAGGAACTTTAACTTAAAATCACTAAAGCAAGGACGAATCATTAAAAGATATCACATCTTAAAAACCTTACTTGAAAACCATGTTTTGTTGAGTGCACGCACTTGCTCAATTGGACTAAATAAGAGGCACAACCCCAAACAATGCCTCATCACATATCCTGAGCACAAGCACTAAGCTAGCCCTCATTAAAATGGAGTAGATGTGCCCTCGGCAGGACTAGTCTAAGTCTTTGAGGTGTGATTAGGTTTGCTAAGCACTTGGCCTTCATTTCCTTTTTTAAAATCTAGTGTCTAGGCTACAAGGAAGTGTCAAATGACCGCAGTTGTGGGGTCTACGGAACCGGTGACACAAGCCAAATGAAGAACCTTCCCCTCAATCCCCTCGTAATCAACCTAGCCAGATTAACATCGGGAAGGGAGGTTAAGTGCTTGCAGATTTGATTATTCCCTTTGAGGCTTCTAGGTTACCTAAGGTATACACTATAAGGACTAGACTTGCTTACTTGTTTGTGCACACACTTCTCGCACCTGTCTCTCTCCACATCCTTCCCCGTTCTTCTCTAATGTATGCATAGGAGACGATCACTTCATCTTGAGCTGTTTGTTTTAGATAGGGAAATTAGGAGGAGACTTGATTTTTCAAGGGAAATGGTTGACCTATAAAGTGATGAGATTGAGGACCAACCTCAACCTAATGCTATGGCCATCATTCAAGCCCAAATCTCTGCCAACCACCTACTTCAACAACAACAACAGATCCAAGCCATCATGCAAGCCATACACCGATTGCAAAACCCTCAAGGGCAACCCCCACTAAACCCTCTTAACTCACCACAACCTCTGGAGGGCCAACCAAGGCCTCTCCATGATTTTTATGATCCGTCTGCTATCCAAATCGAGCCACATCTTAGGGTCCCCGAAGGAGATGTTTGAGCTAAAACCAAATGTCTTAAGCTTAATTCAAATCCACTTCATGGGAGCTCAAATAAGGACCCCTTCCAACACCTAGAGGACCTAAACAGGATCACCTGAACTGTGAAACCAAGGAACATCAGCTTGGATATTATTTTAATTAAGATGTTCCCTTTCTCCATCTCCACCTGGGAGGAATTGAGGCATGCATTCTTGAAGAAAATTTTCCCTATAGGTAAAACCAATGCCCTCAGAAGAGCTATTACCACATTCACACTACAAGATGGGGAACAATTCCATGAGGCGTGGGAAAGATTTAATGAATTGTTGAGGAAATGCCTACACCATGAGGTTCCAAGGTGGCAATTGACCCAGATCTTCTACCATGGTCTGGACAACAACCTTAGGAACTTTGTTGACACCTCATGTGAAGGAAACTTTTTGAACAAAGATGAGGAGAGTGCGTTTGAACTCTTTGAATCTATGAGCGAAAATTCGCTCAACAATGCCTCTATGACCCAATTTAATCGATCTAGTCAACATCGTGGTGGGATCTATGAGGTGCAAGCAAATTCTAGAATCGTTGACATGGACATTATAGCCAAAAAGTTGGATTGAGTTGAGTTGGTGGACAAAAAGATTGATGAGCTATTGAACCAAACTCGAAATACACTACAAACCCTCTCCTTAGCAAAGAGAGCTCACAATGTAGATTTAGTGCAGCCAAAGAACCAAATGCACCTAGAACAACCCCTAACCATGTTCCAGGGAGGGACCTTTGCTCCCTCAAACCCTGATTACTCTCCCCCCTCCCCTTCGGCACCTTCTATCTTTGAAGATGCCTATGCCATCCATGGTTACTCCAAATCTGACCCCTTCTCCAACGCCTACAAAGTCGGATGGCATAATCACCTAAATTTTTCCTAGAAAAACCAAAAATCGAACCAATTCTAGAACCAACCCAAGCCAAATCCTCCCCCCTATCAGCAAGGTCCACCGGTTAGACCACCCTATAATCAGAATAGGGCGGCCCCACCCCCACAAAACCAAATGGACACGCTGATAAAAATGATGGTTGATATGAATCAGAAACATCTGGAGGAAATGGCATTAGTAAAGGGACAATTGAGCCAGCTGTTGGATAGCAAACAACAAGGGTCCCTTCCTTCTCAACCATAATTGAACCCGAGAAATGTGATCAACAGAGGCCCAATCCTCAAGGGTTCCAAGCCAATCCAGGGCATGCACACATGATCTAGCAAGCCCCACAAACACCCCTTCGATTTGGTCCTTCCTCTCTGTTAGTCGCTTGAAATCAGGTTTTAAATTGTTGCGTTGTAGTATAGTCGAAATCTCATGAAAAACAGATAAAATTTATACTCAAAAAGTCTGAGGTCGTTCGTTGGGAGCAAGTAGGAATTCGATTCTCACAATTGCAATTTTAAACAATAGAGATAAGAAATTATGATTAGAAATTGATTCAGAATAATATGGCAATAATATCAAGTGTCAAACATGTAAAAAGAATGGAGTAAAATGGTCATTTGAATCACTAATTACTCCTTACAATAATAGCAAGAGGAACTCAATAACTATGTAGAAATAAACTCAAATCAATGTCTAACGAAGAGTGATCTCTCTTCTAATTTGTTTCTTCTTCTCTTTCCCTATGCTTGTCACTCTTCTTCTACGGCTCTTCTTCTTTTCGTTTCTTTCTCTGCTTGCCTTCTTTTTCTTCTCTACTTTTTTTCTTCACGCATAGGGGTAGGGAACTCAAATTTGGCTAAGTGTCAGCCACTTCTCCAGAGAGCAAAAGCCCCCTAACCCCGCACACTCTCCTCTCTTTCTCTCTCTGGGTCACGCTCTCCCGTACCCTTCCACAGTACTAGGTATATTGGTAATCGGACCTAGAGTGCACCTGGGTCCAAGCTCACCGATAGTGGGTGGTGAGCGAGGAGTGGATAGCATAGGCAGGTAGTCGGGTGCACCAGGTCCGCGGGGGCAGTGTCGCAGACGAGGCACGTGAGAGGGTGCGGGGGACCTCACCCCCCAAGTGATTTGAGGTGATAAGCCTCTATCACCTTTTCAATTTATGTGCTAGCGTCGCTTCTAAATCCCACGATGTGGGACTATCCATCCCCCATTCCTCGCGCACACAACCATGGTGAAGATGGTTTGAAATTGGGTCACGACTATCCTGCTTCCTTCCAATTGAAAACTTGGGAACCTACAGCTGCTGAATTCGCACCGTCTGAATGTGTCGCTTGGAGCTACAGGAGAAGAACAAGATGTGCGTCAATGGCGGAGGGGGGGTGGTACCTGAAATCAGTAGAAAAGCCTTTCAGCCTCTTCAAAAAGCTTAGGGAGTATCGTCGGACCACGGCGAGTTCAACGGTGGCGATGGTGTGGAGTGAGTATGTGTGAAGAGGCCTGTCGACCTCATGGATGATGGCCAGATGTGGGTTTGTTCAGCGGGGAGTTCAGAGAGGCAATCGTCCTAACAAAGTTAGGGCTTTTGCTCTTGAAGTCGGGGCGGAGGTGTGGAGTGTGGAAGCGGCGGTGTAGGTGGTCTGTGATCGTCGCTAGCACTCGTTGGAGGTATGCTGACGAGGTGGAGGACAAAGTCGTGGAGGGCATCAGTGAGGCCAAAACAATATGTTGGAGATGTTGATGTGATGAGGAGAAGCTGAGGTGTTGATTGAGAGGGGTAGCGGACGACGGGGAGCGGAGATGGCACCAGTTGCGATATGGCCGGCATCGGAGAAGGAAAGAGCTCCGGTAGGGGTTGGACAGCGAGGACGAGGAATATAGAGGCGTCGGCTGGTACTGCACGACGTGGAGGAGATAAGGAAGGATAAATCCGTCGCCAGTATTGCAAACGGATGAGGAATGGATATGAAGGAGGTCGCCGGACATCGAGGAGCATTTCAACCGAGAAAGAGGAGAGGAATTGGAGGTGTTCCAGGCCGAATTCGAGCGTGGGAAGTCCATTATGCCCCAGAGGTTCTTTTATAGGTCATCAGAAGGTGAACGGAGCTTGAGAATCAAGCTCTCAAGCTTGGAAAGCTTCGTTGGAGAAACCCAAATTTCAATTGATTCCCAAGGCACTTTAGGGAAGACTTGGAGGCCAAGATGTGGCTCAAATGAAAGGAAACTTTGTCAAGAATTTGAGTATCTATTTTGGGACTGATTGATTGAAAATCGAGCGAGAAATTCTCGCTCGATCTCAACGGTGAAGCTCAGGGTTGCCTTTAATGGCGCCAGGGACCTTTTTGTGAAGATGATTGATGAGTCCATTTTAATGGACTATTGTTGCACCTAAGTTAACTTTATTCTTACATTTTATGTTTGTTAATACCTACATTAGGTCATAAAATGATTGCATGCATCATTACTTAAGTTTACATCTATTCTATTGCATTCTATAACCTATTATGTAATTATTTTATGTTTCATTATTGTAGGAATAATTTTGCAAAGAAAAGGGTGGTGAAAAGAAATTCACCCCCCATGGATCTATCAACCTCCGGCCGACCTCAACAACTCCATCAACAGCTGCTGGCCAAGTTTAGCAAGGGATTTGAAAATCCCTTAACTTGAGCCAGGAAGGAAGAGCGGATGGGGGGAGGAGATAAAAGAGGAGATCTGGCCGTCTTCCTTCCCCCTTGCGGGGTATTCCCTCCCTGATCATCTCCACCTTCCCCATTGTGGAGAGGGTGTGCACTATGGGACCAGCAAGCACCACACACCGCCAACCTCTCCAACACCGCAGCGACAGCGCCCTTACACGCGCAGCCTCTGCCACCGCATGCCCATAGCCCTGCAAGCACACACAGTGCCCCCACAGTGATTGCATAGCAAAAATGCACCAAAAATTATGCCATCTTGTGCTATTTCCAAGCATTGCCAGTGTATATTAGGTAGCCATAGTCGCATTTGTAAAAATAAATGCATGCATGCATTTATTTGAGAGGGGAGGAGAGTGAATAAAATAGCCTTGAAATTAACGTATTCCTCAAGTGCTGCCTCGCAAATTCACCATCTTTATTTTTATTTTTTTATTTGGCTTTGAATTTCTCCGCGCAGCTACAGGGCATGGCAGCACTTCTTCACGCCATTCTCTGCAACAAGCTTGCCTTGCCAGCCACATGCACAGCCCAAGGCATGGCTGTGCTTGCCTCCTTCCTCTTTAAAAAGGGCACAACCATCTTCCTTGCGGCTGAGCCTGGTCCAACACACCAATAGCACCTCCTTCCTCCAGGCCGTCTCCTCCCCTCTCCCCTCCATACGCAGCCTCTCTTCCTCTTAAAGAGCTACGCTGCGGGCAAGAGCAACTCACAGTGGTACAAAACCACCACTGCGAGTCCCACCACCGCCCAGCTCATCAAAGAGCAGGTGGGCATGGTTGTTCTCCTTTCTATTTTCATCATTCCAGCCATTTCCGCCATTGCCACAAAGTCGAGCTTTGAAGCTCAACCGCAGCTACAGCAAGGAATCGGCCGCCCCATGCCGCACGCTGGCCACCGCGTGCCCCTGCAGCAGCCGGCATAGCTCTTTCCACGCGCGCAGGCGCGCTCTGCAGCCCTCGCACACGCAGAACCGCCCGCACCCGGTTGCACGAGCTGAGCGTGCACTGTAGCTACTGTTCACACTAGAGAGCGCGACACTGTAGCTACTGTGCGGTGACCGTAAAGCTTCTCACTTATCCGGTCACTGCGTGCTCTCTCTCCGCACTGCAACCGTCGCTAGCTCGTCCGCATGCTTGCTCCCGCGTACGCTAGTGCCCACGTATTTGTCTGCTTCTTCGCCTGCGTTCCCCTCAGCGCGCAGTGCGGTGTGCTGCTTTCTGCAGCGCACTGCGCTACACCTTCCTCCCACGCTCGCTCCCTCCTGCGTGCGCACGCATCTTCACGCGCCTACGTGCCTGCGCCTACGCGTGGACCACCAGACGTCGGCTGAAGCATCCGGATGACTTAACTCGCCGCGCCTTCTTCTTCCAGCAGACGCTCTCTCTCTCTCTCTCAGCACTCTCTCACTCCCTCCTGCAGACACATACACACACACACACACTCTCGTACACACACCCACTAACGTGTACACTGCTATATACTTATATATATATATACATATATATATTTATATATATGTATATTTAAATACAAATATCTATACATATATTAGTACCTATATAACTAAGTATAAGTATATATACATATATATATATATATAAAATAACATAAATATATACATATATCTATAACTATAAATACATATATATATATGTATATCTATCTACATATATCTATATACATATATTACTATATATATATATATATATATATATATATATATATATATATAGTTATATATACATACATATATATCTAATTATAAATATATATATATATATATATATACATATACATACATCTATCTATTCATATATTTACATATCTATATATATATATACATATATAACTACATATGCACCTATATAATTATAACCATATCTATATATAGACATATATATATATATATATATATTTTTTTTTTCATATCACCTACCAAACCTTGTATCGCCGGAATATCTGCACCAGTTGCTGATATTCCCCAATACACCCGTACAGAAAACGTCTTCGCACACATCTTCCACCCATCCATCCTACACTCCACGCGGCACTTCGTCCTGTTGGTTGCGTCTTCCTAGACGACGATCAACTCGACACAGTGCTACACGCCGTTTCCACCTCCACCCCCACCCCTATATATATATATAATATATATATATATATACATACTATATTTACCTTATTTCTATTTCTCTTTCCTGCCATTAAAAAGATAAAAAAATATATAAAAGAAAAGATAATCCTGGACCTGTAGGTACTCAGTCTTGCGAATAGCAAGACCAGTTTTGAAACCCTAATTTGGCTCAAAGCCAAGAACCTGATTTTGAGGGTGTACCTCAAGGACAAAAATTATCAGAAAAAAATCTTAAATAGAAAAAACACCAAAAACATAGTAAACGAACGAAAGAGATTCGTTGTAGGAAAGGCGTAGAAACTTATTCACCTTTAATCCCTCTTCCCTGAGTTCGACCCTAGGCCTAAAAATGAACAAGATAAAATCAAGTAGGCCAGGTTAAAAATTTTGTAAAAAGATGGTTAGGCTCGATTTAGGTTAACCACTATACTCATTTCAACGATTAAATCACCATATTAACACAACCTATCTGGATCTACACCACACTTTTTCTAGCACCGTTGCCGAGGAAGTGCGCATTCAAGTAAGTTTCTACTCCATTCCTTTAATTTTTCTCTTCTCACACCCTTCTCTTCATGGGTGTTTCTGTTTGTTGGTGTGCAGGTAAACCAATTGCAAGGAGAAGGTAGGCAGACGAAGTCGGAGACGTAGGCAGATCCAAGGCGGGAACGAGAGCGTGAAGTCGCCAGCACCGCACTGGAGCTTCGCCCACGTTGTTGAACAGGTAGGTCTTTCTTTCTTAGCAACTTAGGTCAACTTGTCACCTTAATAAAAAATAACTAAAAAAAAATAACTAAAAAAACACTTCTTGGGATCTCTTGGGGCAAGTAGATTAAAAATCACTTGTTTGATTATTTACCATCACTCCCACCACCTCGGGATTTCCTGCCAAACTTCGCATAGCGAAGATCCTAGAATCTTGATTCTTGAATCTTTCACCATGTAAAGTATTCTTTGAGGAAAAAATAAAAAGATTGATTGACATCCCTCTTTGCCTCATTTATCTGCAATTCGGGATCACCTTTTTGGTTGGGAGACTTGGAATTGAGTTGATTCCAACCCCACCACGACCTTTCGCGTGCCTAAGATTCGATCCCGAATACTTCAACCCCAACAATTTGATTTTCTTTATCTTATGGTTGAGCCTTGTGTGTGGAACATCATTCTGGTGACTGGGAGCACTTGAATTGAAGTGCTTTGGATCCCTTTCACACTAATCTAAAATTGAATCGTGCATCCACTCATAGAAATCTCCATCTAGGGAAGCCCATTGCATTTTAGCATGCATTAACCAACTGACATTGAAGAAGGGTTTGTTGGACTTAGAAGAAAACATGTATTCTCTCAAAACCCGAAGATTGGTTGAATTGGTAATTCAGAGAAATCCCAAAATCCATACTACTTAAGGCTGAAACTCTAAAAACCATTCACCAATTAAAACTTCAATTCGAGGAGATTTCCCCGTTGCATGCTTGGTTTACACACTTTAAATCAATCACTTGGCCATTACCCGTAAATAACGCCCTTCACATTCCAGAAGCACTTGATCCTAAGCCTCTAACTAAAATTGGTAGCAACTTGACCCTTATTAAGGATTGGAGATCTAACTACCTGCATGTAGCGCCTACGTGCTGGTGAGGGTTCCCGGATGCTATCGGGTGTCTAGGACTGGGGCAAACGACCTTTCAATCTGGCCTGGTGGTTCCATGGTGCTTGCATTCGATTCCGTAGGTCGTGATAGTAGGTAACTTAGATCATTAGGTCTAAGGGCACACTATAGAGGTTAAGAATTTGATTGTATTGATTTGTCATCAAGTGTACCTTTGCGGTGTCATTTCTCTCATCTCTTTTCCCTTTGTATCCCCCCAATTCTTCCTGCGGTAGTGCATGTTTGGGAGGAGGTCACAAAACCCTGAACTGTGTGAATTGTCTGATAATTTTAGAAAAGAAGCCGAATCATCCTCCTCCTCCAAAAACATGGCTGCATGCCTACCCCCAAATCTCGAGGGAGGAAACCGCCCTCAAAACCCACCAGGTGGTGGAGCCTTGGATCCCATAACCTACCTCCAAGCCCAAATGGAAATGTATAATGAACAAATTGAGGCCATTAGGGAAACATTGGAGGAAATGCAGAACCCTCCCAAATGGGAGGAGCCTAGGTCTCTTAGCTCTTATCAGAATCCTGCTGCTACAGAGACCATAGGACAAATTCAAGTCCCCATGGGCGGGGACGACTTTGAAATAAAACCTAACATAATTGGCCTGATAATTT
Source organism: Thalassia testudinum (assembly GCA_037157565.1). Classification (NCBI taxonomy): domain Eukaryota; kingdom Viridiplantae; phylum Streptophyta; class Magnoliopsida; order Alismatales; family Hydrocharitaceae; genus Thalassia; species Thalassia testudinum. The sequence goes on along the minus strand of JAZHRO010000025.1, from coordinate 62,380,373 downwards.
TTCACTTCCATGGTCTTGCAAGTGAAGATCCTTTTCTCCACTTGGAAGACCTAACCCGATGGGCTGAAATAGTTAAACCAAGAAATATCAGGTTACCTATAGTCCTCATGAAAATGTTCCTGTTTTCATTGCGGGATAAAGCATCGCAGTGGTTACGCACCCTTGGGAGAACCATCCACTCTTGGGAAGAGATGCGAACAGCGTTTCTCAAGAAGTTCTTCCCAATCGGGTGAACCAATGCACTTCGTCGTGCTATCACTTCATTTATGCAACAAAATGGTGAACAGTTTCATGAGGCATGGGAGAGATATAATGACCTCCTTAAGAAGTGTCTACACCATGGTCTACCTAAGTGGCATATAGCCTAGATTTTCTATTATGGGCTAAATGAGACTTTGAAGCAGATTGCTGACGCTTCCTACGAAGGGAATTTCATGAATAATGATGAGAATGGAGCATTTGAATTATTTGAAAATATGAGTGAAAACTCAATGAACAATGCTTCCATTGTCGCCTTTAATCATACCAGCCTACCTCGTAATGTCCACGAAGTTGACACGGGACCCTCCCATTCATCCATAGATCTCAGCCTTATCGCACAGAAGTTGGATGAAGTCTTCGTCGTGCACAAGAAGCTCGACGAGCTTCTGGCCAACCCTGCCCATTCTATGGCAAACACCCCCACCTAACCACTTCATCACAATTCCAATTCTTCCAACACTAGGCTTATCCCGAGAAACCCCGTAAGACCTCCCTTACCGAGTGTTACGCCAAGCGATTCGGTAAGTCATGTGGATCTGGCTTCTGTAAGCCAGTATTTTGACACGGAGGACCAAGCCTCCGTGTGCTCAGATGCGTATTTACATGCGGACGCGTCTTCTGGCATAGAAGACGCTTGTGCCCTGAGGAACAACCCGTACTCTGCCACTTATAACCCAGGGTGGTGAAATCATCCTAACTTCGCATGGTCCAGCAATCCGCAGCGCCAAAACCCCACGGGTAGACCAATGCGACCATCCGCACCCATCATCCCAAGGGCCCAGTCTAATCCTATGGCGAATCCACCATCGGGTCCTTGCGTACCGCAAACAGAACACGCATCAAGTCCTCTTGATAAATTGATGCGAATGATGACGGAAATGTCAAAGTGCCATGAAGATAACATGACCTCTCTTCAGCACCAATTGGCATAGCAGAATGCTAAAATCAGTCAACTACGCATGGCGACTCAATCTCAGGGCACTCTTCCAGCCCAACCTGTTCCCAACCCATGAAATTTCGTACCTCGTGGTCCTCAACCACAGGTACGACCTTCTTAGGGGCAGGTTCATCAATTTCTGCAGGCTCCTAGCATTCCACCGGGATTTCAAGCTAATCCCGCTGCAGCACCTCACTTTTATGTCCCTATTGCGAACCCTCCGCCTTATGATCCCACTGGACCCGCATCATCCAATGTGATCTGATAAGAACCTCATCATGAACCCTAACTAGCACAATCTAACTTAGATATGCGAGAAAAAGCTCCTACATAACTCAAAGAAAGGCTTGACTCAGAGAATTCTGAGCTTAAGAAGAAAATGAGTCATAAGGGGTAAAAATGCAATTTCACCAACACAATCTGCAAACAGGGTAACTCAGGGTCCAAACATAGGTCAAACTAACCTAATAAGAAGGAAAGTGGGATGATATGATCCAACAAGAGCTACAGCAACTCTAAGGAATTAAATGACATTCTATAACCCTAAAACAAATCCACTTCAATTCACGAGGTTCGAGGTAGGGTAAAAATCGAATAAACCCTCTAAAATTCATATAAAAATAATCTCTAGGGTTTATAACCTTCAATTTGGCCTTAGAAACCCATTTTGACCTACATTGAGGACCATGCCCAATTAATGATTTAATTTGGGTTTTTACGTAAATTGGCCAGTCAAACAAGGTCTGACCGAGAAAAAAATTCACCATTAAAATCCTTAGGTCCAATTTAGTCATGCATAAAAACTTAAGCCTAAGAAGAGACCTTCTTGACCGACTTTGCAATTTAGTCCTCATCTATTAATTTTTGACCCTCAACTTTCGAAACCCTTGCATTTTGGCCCCTATTTTCCTCGTCGTTCTTTGCATTTAGGTCCCTCTTGCAAGTCTCTGTGCAGCTCCATGCTCCGGCGACTTTGCGCGAAGCATGGCGCCACGCAGGGTGAGGGAGATGTCCTGCAAATTGAACCTGGTGTTCCCTGCGACGTCTGCTGTCGCAGGGACACCGCCATGCCGCCTGACGACGCCCACACTTTCCGTGCGAACGCGCGGAAGGTATGGTTCACACCTCCAGCCAATTTCTGGCGAGGGAGGCACGTCGCCTCCCTGCATCAACTCCTCCACCACCGCCTTTATAAAGACCAGCGTCGCCAGCCGGTTCGGGCAGCTTGGTCTTGACGGAGAAAACCCCAACCCTTCCTCTCTCCCCACTCCGACAGGAACTCACCAGCTCCGACGGCTCCTCCTCCTCCATCTCGTCGCTCTGCTGCAATACCAGCAGTAGAGCCACCTTCGCCTGATCTCCCCGCGTCGCACCGTACCAAGCGCGTGCCTCCCTACCCTCTTCCTCGCCGCCGCTCTCTCCCTCTGGGTGTTTCTTCTCTGGCGATAGTCGATACGACTGCCGCCCTGCTCCGGCCCCCTTCGTCCCTGTAGGTAGGTTACTATTATTTCCCTTCGTCCCCTCTTTCTTTTCCCCACTGCCTTTCAGTTGATTACCCCTCGATTGCGCCCGACCACCATCATCTTCCATCCCTCCGGCAACCCTCCGGCGAGTTGCCCCCGTCGATCCGCCGCTCCACACAACTCGCCAACTATCCCAAAAGCTCCGCCTCACCCTACCCAACACCCCCCACCCCTCCACTGCCACTCGACACCTCCACAACACTCCCCCGATTAAACCCATTTTTCCGGTTGCAGTCCGACCTAGGGCTGCCGCCAGACACCGCCCCGCAACCTGCTGCACCTCGCACTACCTTCACCGTGCCACGGTGAAGGTTTCCCTGTGGTCTGATTAGGCCGAGAAGCCCTGTTTGTGTTAGGCAGATTTTCAGCCCCGGCCGCCATTGGCGACGAAGCAAGGAGCTTCCAAGTGAGCTCCAGGCCTCGAAGCAGCAGGACTCCAGCCGAGGCGAATTGGAGAGACCTAGGTGAAGGCAGGCAGCTGGCACGCGAAGGGAAGCGAGGACACAGCTGCTGAGGCAAGGTCGCGATTCTTCCTGCAGGCGCGCGCGAGAAGGGAAGAAGTTTAGTCCCACATCGTAAGATTTCGAAGCGCCGCACCCATTTAAATTGATTGTGTTTTTACCTAAGCGCCTCAGAACACGGGGTGAGGTCCCCTCGCCCACTCGCCCGCCTCGTCCGCGACCCATGCCATGCGGACCTGGCCGACCCGTTTACCCTACACTCCTCACGCACCACCCACGCCGGTGCGCCTGGTCACGGGTACGCTACCCGACCCGATAACCCGGCTCTGGGAGAGCTTCCTATGAGGGGTTTACAGAGAGAGAGAGAGACGTGCGGGTAGATGGAAGGGCTAGGTTTTTCTGTGCCTTGTGCAGGAATAGGGTGCGAAGGAAGAAGGTTCACCACTTGGCCACAGGAAGAAGAAGAGGAGTGGAAGAAGAAACTCTGAAAAGGCTCTGCAGCTGAGCAAGGCAGAAGACCAAGGAAGAAGAAGCGGGAAGAAGAAGCAGCAAAGGAAGAAAAGTGGGGAAGCACTGTAGCAGAGAGCCGTTTAAGTCGTCTGACTGTGATATCAGATGACGGATGAAGCTTCAGAGGAGATAAAGCAGAGAAGAAGAAAAAGAAAAGAAAAGGCTCTGCAGCTGAAGAGAAAGAAAAGAGAAGAAGGAAGAAAGAAAATAACGACAAGAAAAAGAAGAAGAACTGAAGAAGAAAAGAACTAGAAGACAAGCAGAAGAAGAAGAGGAACTGAAGGCAATCAGAGCCAAGGAAGAAGACCCATAAAGATAAAGAAAAGAGAAAGAAGAGAAGAAGAAGACAAGCAAAGAGAGAAAGAAGAGAAGAAGAAAAAGCCAAAAGACAGAAATCTGTTTCTCCCTCTCTCTCTCTCTTATTTTTGTAATAAAGAAACATTGTACTTCTAGAATTCCAGTAGCTCTCTAAGTTCGACCTCGGGAAACTATTTCCGAGCAAAATTTTAATGGTAACGACAACCGTAGCTGTCTTATTTTGTACCACAACGACATTACTGTAATAAGCATTAAAACAAACAAAGACTAGCCACGGTTGGGAAACGTCACCACGATCACTATGAGGAGCGGTAAGCAGACCGTCGATTTGCCTCGACCTGATCCTGGTTCGTCTTCTTCATCGCCTTCTCATTCGGGATGCGTGCCGCATTCGCGAGAGGACGATACACCCAAATTGGTGCCAGAATCAGTCCCATTCCCTGAGGCTCTACTGAGGGAGCCAAAAGGCAAGAAGAAGGATACGGAGGCCTTTGATAACTTGCGTAATTTGTTCAGGGATGTTGAAATCAAGGTACCCCTACTAGAGGCTATCGACCATATACCTACTATCGCCTGATTTTTCAAAGACTATACAACACCCAGGCGACAATCAAAGAAAACTAAGAATCCAATGGTTCTCTCGCCTCATGCGAGTTGTGTTATACTATCAAATTTACCACCGAAGCAGAAAGATCTGGGCACACCACTTATTTCCTGTAGCATCCAAGGCTGTAATTTTAACCGTGCCCTACTTGATCTAGTATCTTCCATCAATCTTATACCAACCATCATGCCCGAAAAATTTTCCTTGGGAAATCTGAAACCCACCCCTGTTACGTTACAGTTGGCAGATCGTTCTGTCAAAATTCCAAAGGGTGTGGTGGAAAACGTGGTGGTTAGGGTCAACAGTCTCTGTTTTCCTATTGACTTTCTTGTTTTAGATATGGAAGTTCCTAGCTCACTTTCTGATTGTCCGATCATCCTTGGTCGACCTTTCTTGGCCACAGCCCGTGCCCATATCGATTGCGAGTCAGGCTGTATTGAGATTGCCGTTGGATCTGAGAAGCTCAAGCATAACATATTCCAGGCAGCCAAGAATTTTGATTGCGATTGCATCGAGGATGACACATATGATGAGGACATGGCTGTCAGTGCGTGTATCAGACTAATTGGGACGTATTTTGACTGCTGCGGATTACCTTTAAACACTGACGCTTGCCTGACAGACACATATTGTGACGTTCCCCCATCCCTCCCTATTCCCATACCTTCTCCTGACCAGAGTTCTGACGAGGTTTTCTCCGCTTCCCATACCTTGTGGTCTAAGTCATATCCGGGCTACTCACCGCCGGTCCACACTCTTGAAGACCGGATTGCCCTTTCTTTCCCGCCAAATCAGGCAGAGTTGCAACTCCACAGTGGGACCTTAAGCCCATATACTACTCCCTGGGGCTATTCCTTTTTGGATCCTTCTATCCAAGAAGCCCCTCTTCTTGGCCAATCTGAGGGCCAACTTCTTCCTCCTGACTTGTTTTCTGATCCGCCTGGGACACTCTTGTCCCAAGAAATGCCAGATCTTTCACCATCCACTCCTGAGCTGAAAGAGCTGCCTAGTACACTTAAGTATGTTTTCTTAGGACCAAATGAAATGCTCCCCATAATCATTAGTTCAAAATTGACCAGGAAGCAAAAGTGCAAACTAACGAAGGTCCTTATGGAACATAAGGCAGCCATTGGATGGTCTTTATCGGACTTAATTGGCATTAGCCCCTCCTACTGCACTCACTGTATATATATGGAGGAGGAGGCTCGACCTTCCTACGAGATGCAGCGACGTCTCAACCCTGACATGTGGGAGGTCGTTAAGAAGGAAATTATTAAGTGGCTGGATGCGGGTATAATCTACTCGATCAGCAAAAGCCCCTAGGTGAGTCTGATTCACGTTGTGCCCAAAAAGGTGGGACTCACCATCCATGTCAATGACAGGGGCGAATCCATCCCTACACGCACTCCTACATCTTGGAGAGTGTGTAGATTATAGGAAACTCAATGCTGCAACTAAGAAAGATCACTTTCCGCTACCTTTCATTGACCAAATCTTGGAGCGGTTAGCGGGAAATAAATTTTTCTATTTCCTGGATGGATTCTCAGGATATAACCAGGTGGCAATTGACCCCCGGGACCAAGAGGAAACCACTTTTACCTGCCCCTTCGGCACCTTTGCATTTAGAAGGATGCCATCCGGACTTTGTAACATGCCAGCAAATTTTTAGAGATGTATGCTGGCGATATTTCATGACATGGTGGGTGACTTTCTCGAGGTCTTCATGGATGACTTTTCGATCTTTGGACCATCTTTCGATGAATGTCTTGCCAACCTGACCCGTATCCTTAGGAGATGTATTGATGTAAACCTCGTGCTTTCTTGGGAAAAAATTCATTTTATAGTACACGAGGGAATTATTCTCGGACATATCATCTCCGATAGGGGTATCGAGGTTGACAGAGCTAAGCTTGATGTAATTGCTGATTTACCTGTGCCTGGCTCTATCAAACAAATTTTCTCCTTCCTGGGACACGTCGGTTTCTATAGGAGATTTGTCAAAGATTTCTCGACCTTTGACTCATCTCCTATCAACCGACGTACCCTTCGATATGGGCCCTGACTGCATACGAGCATTCACGCAGCTGCATAATGCTGTCACCAAGGCCCCTGTTCTCCAGCCACCTGATTGGTCCCTCGACTTTGAACTCACGTGTGACACTTCCGACCTTGCAGTCGGAGCCATCCTGGGACAAAGACGTGATAGACACCCCTTCGTGGTGTACTACGTCAGTAAGACGTTGGATGAGGCCCAGCGTAATTATAGTACCACTAAGAAAGAACTACTAGCGGTTGTCTTTGGGCTGGAGAAATTCCACTCTTACCTTCTGGGTTCACATGTTATTGTTTTCAATGATCACGCGACCATTCGCCATCTCATGCACAAGAAGGATGCCAAGCCCAGACTGATTCGTTGGATCCTTCTGCTCCAAGAATTTGACATTGAGATCCACAATACGGCTGGAGCCCAGAATGTTGTGGCTGATCATCTTTCTAGACTGGACCCTAACCATATTGGACTTACTCTGCAGATTAATGAAATTTTTCCCGATGAGCACCTATTGGCAATTAATGTGGCAAGTGGACCTTGGTATGCTGACATTGCCAATTACCTTGCTTCTGGATCCCTTCCACATGGCTGGCCTAAAAACCAGCGCGAGCGTCTCATGGCAGAAGCAAAGTATTATTTCTGGGATAATCCACTGCTTTTTCAAATAGGTGCTGATCAAATCATCCGTTGCTGTATTCCTGACAGTGAATTCCCTAGTGTGCTATCCTTCTGCCACGATCATGCCTACGGAGGCCATTTCTCTGGGAGGAAAACTGCAGGCAAGGTGTTGCAGTGTAGTTTCTTTTGGCCCTCCCTTCAGCAGGATGCACACAATTATGCCAAACATTTCACTAGGTGCCAGTCGTTAGGGTCAATGTCACGTCGTGACATGATGCCCTTGCAACCCATCATAGCTGCGAAAATCTTCAACATTTGGGGAATTGATTTCATGGGTCCCTTTCCTCCTTCCAACGGCTTCGAATTTATCCTCATGGCTGTTGATTATGTTTTGAACTGGATCGAGGCTATTCCCACGTGCCATGCTAACCATGTTATATCCACTTGATTTGTCTAAGACCACATTTTTGCGCGCTTTGGGATCCCTCGAGCCATTATCTCAGATGGAGGAAGCCACTTTAGGAAGCCACTTTACCCATGCTTCTTTTCAAGCACTTCTGAGGAAATACGGAGTCCACCATCATATCGCATCTCCGTATCATCCTCAGACGAACAGCCAGGCAAAGGTGTCGAACCGGCAAATCAAGCAAATTCTCCAGAAAACGGTTCGGCCTGACCGTAAGGATTGGTCCGACAAGCTGACTGACGCACTTTGGGTGTATCGGATCGCCTTCAAGGCTCCCCTTGGTATGTCTCCTTATAGAATTGTTTACGGGAAGCCTTGTCATTTGCCCGTAGAGCTGGAGCACCACGCTTATTGGGCGGTTTGCCAATGTAACCTCGACCGAGACTTATGTGGTCGAGAAAGGAAACTCCAACTCCAGGAGCTGGAAGAGCTCCGTCGTGAAGCCTATGATTCTGCCTTAACTTTCAAGCAACGTACTAAGGCTTTTCACGACAGCCGTATTCGACGGAAGGAATTTGAGCCATCTCAGCAAGTTTGGCTCTACAATGCCCGACTCAAATTCTTTCCTGGGAAATTGAAGTCCAAATGGACTAGTCCTTTTCTGGTCTCGAGACCATTTCCTAACAGGGCCGTTGAGATTGAAGATCCCAAATTTGGGCATAAATTTACGGTCAATGGGCAGCGTTTGAAACCCTATCTTACTCATGAACCTACCCCCATTGGAGAAACTGTTGCCCTGCTGGAGGGTAACTAATTTTGTGCCTCATTCTGAGTCCAGCTGGGGACGTTAAATTCAGCGCTCATTGGGAGGCACCCCAACAACACTCCGCCACTATCACACTCACTTCACTTTTCACTTCACCATCCACCATCCACCCACCCTACCACCCTGCTGTATACCCTACACCTCAGCTCTTGTTACCTGATCTTTGGTCCTTCCTCTACCCTACCCTGCATGCATATGAGGACATAGCATCGTTTGGCATGGGGGGGTGGATAGGCATCCATAGGAGCTAGGTATTTTATGGTATCATTAATATGTAAAAAAAAAAAAATGGTGTTTAGTAATGATTTGAAGACTTAAACAAAAATACAATAAGTGTTTATGGATATTCAACCACTATTTTGAAGACTTTCCAGGCCACAGAAGCTTGATTCGCTCAGGCTCGGCTTAATTCACTTGAGCATTGACAAGATAGATCAGAATCTCTCCTAACTAAGGACGTATTCTTGTACCTGAGACACCAGTACAGGATCTGTTGGTCTGCTTCTACTCGAGAGCCTAAGTAATCTTGGTTCAACACTACACATATCAAGAAAGACTAGGTGAACATAAGATCCAACCCTAGTGTTCATTAGGGAAGGTGGAGTCCTTACCTATGCGCGCAAGTAGACTTTTTATCCCAGGCTTTAGTCTTGTGTTTAAGAGAGACTCTTTCCACTAAAAAGGAACTCTCCCACCAAAAGAAAAGTGTGCTCCTCCAAATAAAGTTGTAAGAGATATACTGACACGTGTTTCAAAAAAAAAAAAAGATGTAAATAAGTCAGTATATCTTGCAAATATCTATAAATTCTTCCTCCTACAAAAGTTCTTCAGGGCAAGTTACAATTACCCTATTTTCTTTGAGCCACAAATGTCATAAAATGGGAGTTGAATTTTCCGTCATCTTTTTAAGGGTCAATCCGAAGACATGAGCTGAAACTGGGACCAACCTGCACTTAAAAATTCATGAAACCCTGGGCTTGAGTCTTAATGTTCATCTGGTCAGTCTTGATCCTTCACTAAGCACAAGCCATAATCTCTTGAGCTCTTGAGTATGGCAAAAACCTCCTGGGTCTTGGAAATCATACTTAACGTTTAAATATCAAGAGTCCAGGTTAGTTGAGAGATGGTCTATGTCATGTAAGACTTAAAGTACTGGTAGTCTTCTCTACAATTGGTTCTCACAATATCCAACAAATAAACACACCTATGTCGCCTCAGAAGAAAATCTTCAGCTTAAGATCATTTCTAAATACAGTACAAAATGTTTTGCTAGGGACTAGCAAAAGATAGGCATGGGGGTATGATTGCACAGCAAAAATGCACCAACAATGTGCCATCTTGTGCTATTTTCAAGCATTTCCAGTGTATATTAGGTAGCCATAGTCGCATTTGTAAAAATAAATGCATGCATGCATTTATTTGAGAGGGGAGGAGAGTGAATAAAATGGCCTTGAAATTAACATATTCCTCAAGTGCTGCCTCGCAAATTCACCATCATTATTTTTATTTTTTTATTTGGCTTTGAATTTCTCCACACAGCTACAGGGCATGGCAGCTCTTCTTTGCACCATTCTCTGCAACAAGCTTGCCCTGCCAGCCGCATGCACAGCCATGCACAGCCCAGGGCATGGCTGTGCTTGCCTCCTTCCTCGCTAAAAAAGGCACAGCCATCTTCCTTGCGGCTGAGCCTGGTCCAACACACCAAGAACACCTCCTTCCTCCAGGCCGTCTCCTCCCCTCTCCCCTCCATATGCAGCCTCTCTTCCTCCTGAAGAGCTACGCTGCGGGCAGGAGCAACTCACAGTGGTACACAACCACCACTGCGAGTCCCACCACCGCCCAGCTCATCAAAGTGATGGTCGGCGTGGTGGTTCTCCTTTCTGTTTTCATCATTCCATCCATTTCCACCATTGCAACAGAGTCGAGCTTTGAAGCTCAACTACAGTTGCAGCAAAGAACCAGCCGCCCCATGTCGTGTGCAGGCCACCGCGCACCCCTGCAGCAGCCGGCGTAGCTCTTTCCACGTGCACAGGTGTGCTCCGTAGCACCCGCACACGCACAACCGCCAGCACCCGGTCGTGCGAGCTGAGTGCGCACTGTAGCTACTGTTCACTCTAGTGAGCGCGACACTGTAGCTACAGTGCGGTTACCGGAAAGCTTCTCACATTTCCAGTCACCACTCGCTCCCTCTCCACGCCACAACTGTCTCCAGCCCTTCCACGTGCCTGCTCCCGTGTACGCCAGCGCCCGCACCTGTCTGCGCTCGCGTATTCTCCCACTTCTTCGCCTACGTTCCCCTCGATGCGCAGCGCGCTGCGCTACACCTTCCTCCCACGCCAGCTCCCTCCAGCGTGCGCACGCATCTTCGTGCGCCTACATGCCTGCGCCTACGCGTGGACCACCAGACGTCGGCTGAAGCATCCGGACGACTTAACTCTCTGCGCCTTCTTCCAGCAGACGCTCTCTCTCTCTCTCTCACAGCACTCACTCACTCCCTCCTGCAGACACATACACACACACACTCAGGTGTACACTACTATATACTTATATATATATATATATATATATATATATATATATACATATATATATTTTTATTTATTTTTATTTATATACATATATATATACATATATATACATATATTAGTACCTATATAACTAAGTATAAGTATATATACAAATATACATAAATATATACATATATCTATAACTATAAATACATATATATATATATATATGTATGTATATCTATCTACATATATCTATATACATAGATACTTATACTAATATATATATATATACATATACACATATATATAACTATATATATATATTACTATATATATATATAATTATATATACATATATATCTAATTAAATATATATATATATACATATACATACATCTATCTATATATATATATACATATATAACTACATATACACCTATATAATTATAACCATATCTATACATATACATATAGATATAAATTTACATATATATATATTCATATCACCTACCACACGTTGTATCGCGGGAATATTTGCACCAGTTGTCGATATTCCCCAATACACCCGTACAGAAAACATCTTCGCACACATCTTCCACCCATCCATCCTACACTCCATGCGGCACTTCATCCTGTTGGTTGTCTTCCTAGACGACGATCAACTTGACATAGTGCTACACACCATTTCCACCTCCACCCCCACCCCTATATATATATAATATATATATACATACTATATTTATCTTATTTCTATTTCTCTTTCCTGCCATTAAAAAGATAAAAAAATATATAAAAGAAAAGATGATCCTGGACTTGCAGGTACTCAGTCTTGTGAATAGCAAGACCAGTTTTGAAACCCTAATTTGGCTCAAAGCCAACAACCTGATTTTGAGGGTGTACCTCAAGGACAAAAATTATCAGAAAAAAATTTTAAATAGAAAAAACACCAAAAACATAGTAAACGAATGGAAGAGATTCGTTGTAGGAAAGGCGTAGAAACTTATTCACCTTTAATCCCGCTTCCCTGAGTTCGACCCTGGGCCTAAAAGTGACCAAGATAAAATCAAGTAGGCCAGGTTAAAAATTTTGTAAAAAGATGGTTAGGCTCGATTTAGGTTAACCACTATACTCATTTCAATGATTAAATCACCATATTAACACAACCTATCCGGGTCTACACCACACCGCGTGCAAAGGACCCAACACTGCAAGCGTAGCCCCACACCATGCAGCGCCCTCACTGCACGTCCCTTCACCACACGCTACCCTCACAGCGCCTACACCAACTCACGCGCAGTACCACTAGCAACAGCACCCGTGGCTGCCTCTACTTCGTCTTCTTCATCTCCTTTCTTCTTCCACTGCTGCAACAAAGAAGAGAACCCAAAGCCATCATCAGACAACCACTCCTCCTAGGCCTCAGCAGCAGTAGTGCGCCCCCTCACCGCACAGCGTAGCACACCGCACCTGCAAGCAGCCACGCACCGGCGCACGACAGTGCACACAGGCAACCACAACCGTGCGGACAACACCCATCGCCAGTGTTCTTCTCCTCCACCATCCAGCCGCTGCCGGCCACCTCCGGCCGCCACGTCACCACCATCGCAAAGCACTCGTCGAGGTGCATCGTCCCGTCGACTCTCGCAGCCATTCATGCACGGCCATTCACGCGAGGAGGAGAGAGGAGAAATCCTCTATTTCTCCTCCAATTAAAAATTACCATCCATGCCATTGCAGGGGAGAACTATTCACTTATTTATATTATTATATTATGAAAGAATTGCATGAATGCCCCTAAATTCTAATTGAATTGCATGCAGTCACATCTATGTCATGACTAAGCAAACATGTATTCTTGTTTTGGGGAACAAATTCTGATTTAATTAAATTTGATGATGCTTGTCAGTATTAAGATAGCAATTTTAGTATTTCCATGGTGGTGATTTTGCATGTGCACCCCCACATTATTGATTAATTATTTAAATTAGGAATTTATGCTAGAAATGAGAGCACTAGTTAGCATGCACATCCGTTGATATTCTTATTACTTGATGCATCATTACTCATTTTAAATAGGTTAATTCCTCCCTATGGAAATGACCTAACTCTTCGTGGTTAGTTTTGAGAATTAAAATGTTTTGAAAAGCGATTTTTGATCACGCGGTTACATATAATGACACATCATTTTATGTTAAAGTTTTCGACGAAAACAAAGATCGCTCTTCCAAATGGCACCGTTGCTGGGAGGAAACATGGCTATTAATTTTTTCAGTAATTTTATGTTATTTTTATGCTATTTTGAAAACTTTTCTAAATTACTAACTTTGGATCTTCTTCTATGCTAAAACACGCAACGAATGTGGAGGGTGCACACAACGGAGGTGATTTTTTGGTAGACCTTGACGCCACTTGGAGGCCAGCAATAGGAGCACGTGGGCCTTGATCCCACACACGTAGGCTTACGGAGGAGCCTTTTTCTAATTGAGTCATTAGATCTTAGTTTAGATTTAGTTTAGATAAATCTATCTTTTGATAGAACATTAGAACTTAATTTCTATCTTTTGAACCCTTGTCGGGTATTTTTGGGAATGTGTTCCCAGTGTTTCTTTATTTCTTATTGCTCTTGTATGTGGGAGCGTATTTTCGGGAAAGTGTTCCCATTTATTTATATTATAGGATTATTCGAATTGTTTAAACTGCATGTTGGTTAGTTAGTTAGATTAAGTTTGTTTGCTTATTATTATTATTCCAAAAAAAAAAATTTGAACTGCCTGCTAGAAGCTGCATATCTATAGGACGATCATCTAGGACTGAATGAGCAGCATCTACCTTTCCTTTTTGCATTGAAAACATCCTGCATTAAAGAAAGCTGGAGTAAGGTATGCCTTTTTCTTGAGCATCAATTACCTATCATGCATCTGCATTGAACCTAAATCTAAGACCACTAAAGTGCTTGAATTGAATTAATTCAGTGGTCACTTTAAAAATTAGGACTGCTAAGTGGTTGGACCTTAAAATCTGTGACTTGAAATTGTGTGAAAAGGATCTTGTTTGCGAGATGTCAAAACTCAAAATGCAAACGTGTGTTGCACACATGAGACACTGTGTACATTACACATAAGGTCACTAGATAAATTTCTACCTCTCCTCTTTTCCACCACAAGGGAAGTTAGTCGGAAATCAACAAGCCTATCAACTAAGTTACTTCGGTTCCTCGTGTGTGGGCTCGATTAGAGACTTCCATCCCTTGCAAGTAGGTTATAGGCACCCATGAATGTTGGCCTAGGAAGCGTAATTCTTGCAAAACTTGTTCGGCCACCAACTAAACATTTAATTCTAAGACCTAGAATCTACTAAAAACAGATCCCACTGAATTTGCATTTGTTTTGATAGCAATAGAACTCTCTAGGAAGTTTCTACTTGTGTTCTGAATTCTTTTAATTCCTAAGAGAGTTTAACGTGTTTAATTGAAAGAAATGGACTATCCTTACTCCTATCATTTTAATCAGGATCCCATGCCCCGACCGTATTCATCCTTTGATGGGTACATTGACAATTCATGGGATCATTCTTATTCTTATCCTGGGAGTACTGGCCCGATAATTCCCACTTTTGAGTAGAGCCTAGGAGCAGGATTTTCCAACCCTGGAATCCCTACTTCTATGCAAACACCCAACCCTCCCACCTGTCATGATTCTCCGCATCGAGGTTGGACCGATACCCCTAGGCAACCAGAGCCTAAAATTGATTATCCTCCCCAACCTGATAATAGTAGCCTCTCCTCTTTTATGATAGAAATGCAAAAACAACAAAAGGAAATGATGGAATCTATGGGAGAGATGTTGAGGAATAGTCAACAATTAAACAAAGAAATAAGACAGCTTAGCCACGCTCTTCCCAGTAATTCTGTTCCCTACCTATATGACCGTGATCATGAAAATAATTCTGAGGAAACCAATGACAATAGGGATCCAGTTTTATGTAGCTATCACTTAGACTCTCCCAATGAGACACGACCACTAGAGGAGAACGATCCTAGCGATTATCACGCGAGCTATATTGGAGTCAAAAGTAAGGGAAGATGGTACCTCTTGAGGACCTTGACCCCAATGACAGTATTCTCCTTACCCCTACTAACCCGGGTCAAGGTTGTATTATTCCTATCATCTCCCCTATTGATTATCTAGTGGAATCCCATTCTACTCTTAGTGAGCCTACTCCTGACCCTCCACTTATGGAATCAACACCTACCATTCAACATCCTAAGGATTTAAATACACCCAATGAAGGTGACCCTAAGGGAATGGAGGATGAATTAGATTAATTTTGGTCTCAGGGATATAAAGAGTCTATTTCAGACGACGAGGATGCCCTAATGGAGGAACTCGGACTGAAAATCTGGAGTGAATCACAGGGGGATTATTTATTATTTGAGGACTTACCCACAAAGGGTATAAATAATATGGTGAAATCTGGATTCCTCCCTTCTTTTGAGAGTCATCCTCCATCAAAATAGGAGTTGATATTAGAGGAGGACAAACACAATAGTGAGAAGCCTAGGGGAGACTCTCAGGGATAAAACACGTCAATTGAGGATTTATGCCCCGAGAAGAACAAAGAATTGCATGATATAGGCTTACTCCAAAACATTAAGATGGAGCCTCCGTCAAAAATAATTGATGATACTGAAGCAACTCCATTCTTTACTAATGAATCACATATACACCTTGACAAAAATTTGAGTGAACCAAAAGAATTCGGGGATGAGATTAATGATAATGATTCTGTTGTTTCAACCCTGCCATCAAAGGAATATAATTTGGAGTCCACCATTGATTCACATATACTGGAAGGTGAAAATATGACTCTGATCATTAATGCTTGGCAGGGTAACGTGAAGTTGTCTACAATTGTTAGGGAGAATACACAATTTGAATCATTGTTGGAATTGGACCTAACACCGACTAAGCTCTCATTGGACTTAATCATTACCTTCCAACACTACAAACAACCCTTACACTCTCTAACCAATCCTTGGCTCAGATCTCTGCTCATGTACATTCTTTCTGGAGAACATATCAGGCCAATACATCCTCGGGTAGAATGGCGAGTGTGGATTGATGCTTGTACTTTTAGTCTCGCCATTCAAGGATTTGAAATAATAAAGTTTATATCTTTTAAAACCCTTCTTATTTTGGAGGATCGTTATTGTCCTCCACTTATTCCATTTTGAGAGGTCCCTTTTCATATTCCTTTTATTATTCTTAGACCTCCCTAGGTAGCCAACGAGGTTTTCTGCTTTCATACCTTCTGGCAAGAATTTAGGATTATGTTGCTTCATCAGCTTGCCAACATCCGTGGCTACTTGTTTTCTAGGCTTGTGCTGTTACATATATTTTTAGGGCCTAGCTTTCTGGAACCAGACTTACAAGTTCCTTATAAGTTTGGCTGCTGACAGAAAATGCAGCGCTTGTTGGGAGGCAACCCAACGTTCTGAATAACACCGTCATCAGGTGATTTCCTTCCTTTCTCCCCCTGTTTTAATTTTACAATGAGGACATTGTAGGATTTAGGCATGGGGGTGCATTTTGCATTTTAGGAAGTATTCATGCATTTTGGTTAGCATATAAAAAAAAAATTCTTTTCTTGAGCTAAATTGGTTAGTACCTAGTAAAATATCTTTGTCATGGAGGTGTCATTAAAGATTTTTCTTCTTAAATTATTTCTTAAGTTTAGAATCCAGTACATTTACTTCACTTGCACGTAGACTAGGTTATGGATCTTTGAAGAAAACCAATAAGCATTTTTAGTCTACTGAACCCTTGGATAGTTACTAGGGAGTTAGGCATACTATCTTCTAGTGGATCCACCTCATATTTGTGAGAAGAAAGTAGAGAGATTACTGGTGCGCTAAGTCTAGTGCAAGGGCTCTTAAGTTTTGGACAATTAGATGATGATACTTTAGGGTTAGGCATAGTTTCGCTCTCTATTCCTGTGTGCGTACATTGTGTGAATTCCTAAGAGTCACCAAATAAGGCAGGTACACAGAGATTGAGTCTTAATAAAGCTATGACTATGGTGGATGGTTACGACTGCCCTTCATAGAGTCCTCGGCTAAAGGAGGGTAGTAGTGTCAAAGGTCAGAAATACGCTTGTCCTATCCATTCCTTCCCGGTGTCGAGAATAGGCACTTCCACCAAATAAGCCACACAATATCCTCTTGACCATCATCATCCCTAATAATGCCTCATAAATAAAAGTCTATGTCGTGTTGTGTTGATTTATGAAGAAAGAAAAAGAAGGAAAAAAGAAACAATTATATTAAAAAAAAGAGAGAAAAAAGAGAAAGTAAAGAAAAAGAAAAGAGTCCAAGTTTATAGTTTTATCTTCGTGACGTTGTTTCTAAGGCATCAAGAACACCCATCGCGATCCACCAAATATGACCCATACCTACCTTTTAGTGTTTCTGATCACTCGAATACTGGCTGAGGACTCTAACTTAGTTGTAGGGTTATGAGGACTTTAGTTGAAGTGTGAATGCCATGTGAGGCCACCAAACAGTGATTACACTTACTAAATCTGGCAAGATTTGTGATCTCAGAAAGAAAAGAAAGAAAAGAGTGAGCATCAAGGAACATCAAGAGAGCACAGTTGTTTAACCTCTCTCCGAGTTGACTTGTCTAATACTTTAGAGATCTATAGTCTGTAGTACTAGATTACATATAGCACCAGATGAGTGTATGCCACCAAATACAAATCCATTCAACTCGATATCTCCTACCTAAACCTAAAGCCAGGGTCAATTTACAGATTATTTTTCTACTTTAATCTCGAGGGAAGTAGTTGCCTATCCTGATAGAAATATTTACTAAGGAATAAGTACAAACTGCAAATGTAAGTTGGTTATTTTCACTTAGATCCCTTACCTAGGCTATAATCACTTCCCATTTGTCTGGATCTCTAAAGTTTTGAAATAAGAAAAGAAGAAATCTTCTGATTACTTCTATTATTTTTCATTTTTGCTATGGACTAGCAAATCTTGGGCATGGGAGTATTTGATGAGTCCATTTTAATGGACTATTGTTATGCCTAAGTTAACTTTATTCTTACATTTTATGTTTGTTAATACATACATTAGGTCATAAAATGATTGCATGCATCATTACTTAGGTTTACATCTATTCTATTGCATTTTATAACTTATTATGTAATTATTTTATGTTTCACTATTGTAGGAATAATTTTGCAAAGAAAAGGGTGGTGAAAGAAATTCCCCCACCCCCCCCCCCCCCCCACCCCCGAATCTCTCAACCTCTGGCCAACCTCAACAGCTCCATCAACAGCCACCGGCCAAGTTTAGTAAGGGATTTGGAAATCCCTTGACTTGCTCCCGGGAGGAAGAGCAGATGGGGGGGAGGAGACAAAAGAGGAGATCTGGCCGTCTTCCTTCCCACTTGTGGGGGATTCCCTCCCTGATCATCTCCACCTTCCCCACCATGGAGAGGGCATGCACTGTGGAACCAGCAAGCACCACGCACCGCCAACCTCTCCAACACCGTAGCCACAGCACCCTTGCGTGCATAGCCTCTCCCACCACATGCCTGCATCCCTGCAAGTGCGTGCAGTACCCCACCGCGCGCAAAGGACCCAACACCGCAAGTGAAGCCCCTCACCACACAGTGCCCTCACCACGTGCCCCTCCACCGCGCATTGCCCTTACCGCGCCTATGCCAACTCACGCACAGTACCACCAGCAGCAGCACGCGTGGCCGCCTCCACTTTGTCTTCTTCATCTCCTTCGTTCTTCCACTGCTGCAACAAAGAAGAGAACCCAAAGCCATCATCGGACAGCCACTCCTCCTAAACCTCAGCAACGGCAGTGCGTCCCCTCACCGCACAGCGTAGCACACCGCACCGGCGCACGGCCACGCCCACAAGCAGCCACAACCATGTGCACAACACCCGTCACCAGCATTCTTCTCCTCCATCGTTCGGCCACCACAGGCCACCTCCAGTCGCCGCGTCACCACCATCACGAAGCACTCATCGAGGTGCACCATCCCGTCGACTCTCGCAGCCATCCACGCATGGCGATTCACTCGAGGAGGAGAGAGGGGAAATCGTCTGTTTTTCCTCCAATTAAAAATTACCATCCATGCCATTGCGGGGGAGCACTATTCACTTATTTATCTTATTATTATATTACGAAAGAATTGCATGAATGTCCCTAAATTCTAATTGAATTGCATGCAGTCACATTTATCTCATGACTAAGCAAACATGTGTCCTTGTTATGGGGAACAAATTCTAATTTAATTAAATTTGATGATGCTTGTCAGTATTAATATTGCAATTCTATTATTTCCATGGTGGTGATTTTGCATGTGCACCCTCACATTATTGATTAATTATTTAAATCAGGAATTTATGTTAGAAATGGGAGCACTAGTTAGCATGCACATCTGTTGATATTCCTGATTACTTGATGCATCATTACTCATTTTAAATATGCTAATTCCTCCCTGTGGAGACGACCTAACACTTCGTGGTTAGTTTTGAGAATTAAAATGTTTTGAAAAGCGATTTTCTACCACGCGATTACATACAATGACACATCATTTTATGTTAAAGTTTTCAACAAAAATGAAGATCTCCCTTCCAAAGATGAAGAAGTTGGGGGGCTATTTCGAAGGATTTTGAAAGTTAAGGGCATATGTGTAATCAAATAGGACCATGTTGCAAACTAGGTCAAGATAATCTCAGATTGGGCCTAAATTTTGGTATAAACCTAATTTGAGCCTAAGAAATCCAATGGTGAAGTTGGATTTTGGTTTTGACCACATTTGATTGGGTAATTTATGAAAAAACCTAAATTAGGGCAAATGTCTATCTGAGACACTATTTTGGGTCAAAACAGGTTCTAATGGTCAAATTGAAGGTACCAAACCCTAGAGAATATTTTTCTATGAATTTTAGAGGGTTTACGTGAATTTTATCCTGACCAGAACCTCAATTATTTAAGCGTGTCTATTTTTACGGTTTCAGAAGTCATTTAATTCATAAAACATGCGAAAATCCTTTTCTGTCTGTTCTAACCCACTTGTTAGCCTTTTAGGATCATTTGACCCTTAATTAATCCCTGAGAAATCCCGTGGTTGCACTACATTCATGATATGATAGTAAAATTACAGTTTTAACCTTGGCTTCTTATCTTTCTCTCGGAATGATTATGTAGCCATTTACAATCCTCTGGTGGTTATGTAGGAGCATTTAATGACTTAATCAGATCAAATTGAGCTAGTTATGGCTCATGATGGTTTCCGATCATAACCCCATGCCTAGCTTTTGCTAGTCCATTAGCAAAATCTCATGGAATTAACTTAAATTCTAGACCATATGTTCAGATTTCTGATGTGTGCTTTCTTTTGTAGATCAAAATGCTGATAATAGGCCTAGAGGTACTCAAATACCAACCAAGATTTGAACCTGACCAGCTCTAGCCTCAGTCCATCGCGAAGGTTTCTAAGGCCCACAGCAACTAACCTAAGGTTCATTGAACTCCATAGTTAAAGAACCCATGCTTGTAACATGTTTTGGCCCAGGTTCAGCTTGTAGTGCATTTTTGTAAGAGAGACAGAAAAATTTTTTTCTTTATTTTTGGAGAGCTTTCACTCTCTTTTCTTTCTTTAATTCTAGCTTCGGGTTGGCTTTAGAACACGGTCTGTATAGGATTCCTAGTTCCCACCATTTATCCTCGCAGGGTCCTTGGCAATCGATGCTTCAAGATATCACCACCCATGGCGTTCTGTAGCTAAATCCAGACCCTGGCAATTGACATTTCATGATAATGCCGCCGATGGCATCTGAACCAGCACAAGGTGCTTACATGCCCCCAGTAGGATATTTAGATATCCTAGGAGACAAGCATTGAGGAGACGATAAGTTATTGCGCATCTTTGAAGGGAATTTCCCGCCTATCCGTATTGAAAAATCTTCCAAATCAACTTGTGTTGATCAGCCGCTCCTAATCTTGGTAGCTTTTTCCCATAATAGATTTAATGCATTTGCATGATTTTGATAATTAAGCGCACTGAACCAGACTGTGTGTGGATTGGGGTGCTTAGGTTACCGAGTCCTGCAAACCAGAGGTCAGTTAACAAGGTCGAATTTTCCCTAAGCCTTAGACATAATACTTAAGCTTTGCATTTTCTCCAACCTCTTGAGGACTATCTAGATCTTAACAGATACTTGAATTTTTAAGCCTAAATCACAGCCTGAGGCCTAAGATCAGCGTTCATACTAATCTCTTTTTGTCTTTTAACATTTTTTATCTTTCATTTTCTTTCTTTTTGATTGGTCTAGAACTAAGTCAATTGCTTAATCTTTTACTTATGACTATCTCTTTTTTTTCTTTTCAAATTGTGCTCCTTTTTGGCATTTTTATCACCTCCCCTTTTTCTCCTCAAAAATGATATTAATTCACTCAAAATTTCCTCCCTTCTCCAATTTTTTTGTTCTTTTTCAATTTTCTATTTTTTTTTATTTTTTGGAATATGTAATTTTTTTCTGATGAAACCCTTTCTTGTGAAGTGATTCTCACAGCATTTTGCACTTTAATACCCCTCCATGCCTACGATTTGCAATGCCCTCATGGTAAATTAGGTGGGTTCAAATTCAACTTAAAGTGTACATTAGAACAGATTTTGGGTGGGTGGACGGGTCGAGGTGACTGTTGCGGATGATTTCAATATCTGATACAGGTACCAGAGGTGGAGTCGGCTGTTTTAATGGATGAACCCTAAAGTGAAATATGACTTTAGCATAAGATGTGTCAAGAAGGGTTTCGATTTTTTCAAAAAGATGATGGGTTGCCTCCTGTTAAGCGCTGAGTTTAATGTCATCAGCCAAGCGTAATAGTCTCAGAGAGATGTGATTGTCTTCATGAATGATATGATCGTGATGGATAAGAATTGGATGACCACAAATAAGTATCAAAGCATGGTGGAGAGTCATTCCTGAATGTCTCAGATATAAGTCAGGTTGATTTATTTCTGGATGATCCTTCTTAAGTTTCTACGGAGGAAATAGTTGGAAGGTATAGTGATCATGGGATTCTGTAGAAGGATTATGGTGATTCCAAGGCTCAATAGAAATGAGTCTAGTTAGTGTATCCCAGATGTATGATTCCTCTCGTGCTCTGTGACTTATCAAATCAATACTTGATGAGTCATTTTGATTCTTTCCCTCTGGGTTTGAGATTATCTCCTCAAGAAATGACTCATAGATTGGGTCTTCAAATGAATTTTCCCTATAATCATCATCCCAATTAAAAGTCAATGCTTGGAGAGTGCCTTTGAATCATAAAACTTGAACTCTGTAAAGGATTCAAATTCTGGGTGAAGGTCACTCTCAGTATCATCCAATCCTGCTTCGTGGTGGTCCTTGAAACAAAAAGTCTCCATATCCATGGGCTCTAAATATGGTCTGTCACCATGTTTCCCGACATTCCTAGGTACATCCTCAAGTCAAAGGTTAAAGCCTCCACTGTACTCATGTCATTATGCTCGATTAGATCATCATCTAGGATGTGAAAGGTTTCTAATTCAGGTTCTAGGTTTCTATTAAGGGTATGGTCATGAGATCCTATATAAAACCTAGTTGTTCTGTCAAGCATTTTCCTTTTGTTACCTTAAAGATATTAATCTCAGTATGTTGATCTCCTGAGGCAATTATCATATGCCTTGATTCACAATTGATTATGGCTCTCGCAGTGGCTAAGAATGGTCTTCCCAAAATCATAGGCATATCCTGTATTCGTTGTGGTGTCTCCATGTCAAGAATTAGGAAATCTACTAGGTAGCTAAAATCCTTAACTTTAATTACCACATCCTCTATCATCCCAATTGGTGTGATTAGGGTTCGGTCGGCTAGTTGCAAAGTGACATGAGTGGGTTTTAGCTGTCTAATCTGTAATTTTTCAAATATGTTGGTAGGGATGAGGTTGACTAAGGCACCCAAGTCTAGTACAGCCTGCTTGAAGCTTGTATCACTGATATAGCAAGAAATTAGCAGGGTGCCTGAATCAGATTTCTTAGGAGGTAGATTGTTTTGGATTATGGCACTTATATTTTCATACAGTACTACCTCTCCTGGTGTTTGTTCTTCCATCTCCTTCCTAGGTAAGTCAGGTGAGGTTGAGTTGAGAGTGAGGATACCTAGCAGTGGAATCGTGACTTGTGCATTCCTCAAAGGTCCTGTTATATCATTTTCTGACAATCCTTTACTGTGGAGGTGAGATATGACCTGGGATGAGGGAATAGATTGGCTAGGGATGGGTTCTTGTTCTTTAACAGTGATCATGCACAATCATGGTGGGGAGGTGGATGGGGAAAAGTTGGACCTTGCTGTTGCTGTGGGGGTGCTATTGGGTAAGTCATGGTATGTTTTGGCTCGACTGAAGCAGATGGAGAAAACATGCAGGTATGAGTCACTAGACCAGGTTGGGTATAACATGTTTGACCTTGTATTTGGTTTACAATGTGTTTTTGGGTCAACATGTTGTTGGGATTTTGTAGAGGTTGGGAAGGAAGTGCACCAGGTTGGCAGGGATTTGCCATCTGGACGAGTTGATTGCGAACCTTTGTGATCTTGTCTTTGTGCTATTTTTGCATAGCCACATTTGTCTTCTGAATGTCAGCTAGAGTCTGAAGGATAAGAGTCATTTGATCTGCATGAGTCAGTCTGGATTGATAAGTTAGGTTGGGTCGAGGCTGAGGCAGCTGATATGGATGAGGAGCTTGTGGTTGGGGCTGATATTGAGGTCTCTGATTTTGATTGTTCCCTGACCACATGAAATTAGGATGATTCCACCATCCAGAGTTGTAGGTGTTTGAGAATGGATCATTCTGAATGGCATTGAGGTCCTCGCAGGTCTGAGGAGCCTCAGAAAAGTCAGAATATGAGGGTTCAGAGTTCCCCCAACTAGAATAGGTGGGTCCAGAGTTTCCTCCGAACCCTGAATGAGATGGGGGTGGATATGGGTCCATCGCTTGAGAAGATCGATGATAGATGTTATGCATAGCCTCCCTACCATAGGGCGGTTGCGCGAATGGGTTTTGCGCAGAGGTGGCACATTGCAAGTGTTGAGTTATCTCATCCACATTCTTCTCAATAATAGAGACCTTGTCCAAGCAACTGGCCATTAGTTCCAAGTCGACGGAAGAGGATAGGCCCTGCATCTCATGTGCTTCCTTTGGATTCATCAATGCACTGGCATTCATCCATTCGAACATGCCCATGGATTCATTATTGATGGAGTTCTCACACATATTCTCGAGGATCTCCCACACAGTGTCTTCATGTTGACCCATGATGTTTCCTCCGCAGGTTGCTTTGACGAATAATCGAATATCCTCATGGAGTCCCTGGTAAAAAGACTGGATTTGTTCCCATTTAGGAACTCCGTGGTGGGGGCACTTTCGCATTAGATCCAGAAAATGATCCCATGCCTCATGAAGCAATTCTCCTGCTTGCTGTGTGAAATGCGTGATCTGGTGCCGTAGAGCATTTGTCCAACCAACAGGGAAGAACTTTCTCAAAAACTCGGATTGAAGTTCCACCTAGGTGTTGATTGGACATGTTTGGGTTTGGTACCAGTGAGCAGTCATATCCATGAGAGAGAAGGAAAACATTTTCAAGAGTAAGACATCCTGATTTTGAGCTTCTGACCCGAAGGTCTGGGCCAGATGCTTGAGTTGCTTGATATGCTGGAAAGGATCCTCAAAATTATGCCCATAGAATTTGTTAATGGCATGAATCATGTTGGGCTTGAGTTCAATATCAATACCTCCAGCGAGGATTTGGACTTGAGGTTCAATTGCCATTGCAGTGGGATTATAGTGATCTTGCATCATAGGACACTGTGGTGGGTTCACAAAGGCTTGGAATAGATCATTAAGGTGTTGAAGCTGATTTTCAAGTTTGTTTTCTTTTGCTGGTTGCTCCATGATGATGGATGAAGGAGAATTAAGTTCAGATGAATCAAAAGAGATATCGATTGGGTTGGGTTGTTGCACAAACATGGAGGTCGAGGCTAGGCCTCAACGGGAATGAGTAGCTAATGGAGGCCTCAAGGATGGTCTTAGAGACCTCCTCCCAAACATGCTCTGATGGAGTAGATGAGAGGTAGAATGTGATGGACCCAATCAAGACACCCAAAAATTTTGGATGGCAATAGAGGTTCGGGGTGGATGATACCCCTTAGTCAGAAATCTGTCCACCTGAGAATTACCTAGGCAGCTAGAGAGGGAGAGTCCTGCGAAGACCCCTATACGGTAGAGTGCCCCCACGAGTTACAGGGTTTCCCCCACCCAACCTCTCTTGTCACTGATGATCCAGGTAAACCAAAATGGGGACTTGACCTCTTAAGTCTACCAGTTTTTAAATTAAGAGCAAAGGTGCTTATGATTTCACTTGAACTTTAAGATGTTTTTTGTGCAAAGTGACCTAATTTGAAGATTGGTTAACCTAACAAGGTGGGTCAACTTCACCTGTATTGTCCTTTGAGAAATTTAGGTCCCTCTTTTAGTGTTCAAATGAGATTAAGAGCCTGATTTTAGGGTTTACTTGAATAGATCAATTCAATCAAGGCCTAGGCTCACATTGTTTAGAAAGATCAATTCTTGATTAAGCAAGTGTCTCTAAAACCCTAAATTGGAAATCTTAATTGGCTCTGATTTGGACCAATTTAATTTGTCCAAATGTGGTACCTAAGGCTTCAAGCAAGAAGGTGATAGCCCTAGATACCTTAAGATCTTAAGTAGGTACACAAATCAGGGTTTGAATGTTGTCTAAATAGAATGTATCAAATCAGGAAACTTGATGATTTGTCTAATAATAGAATGCGAGTGGCCCTAATTGATTTTTTTCTTTTTTTAACTTTTCAGAATCAAGGGCTTAGAAGAGATTGGATTTGTGTTTTACCTACCCTTGGAGTGGTTGATGTGCGGCTAATCTTCTTTCAATGAGTCCTTGAAATAGATCACAATCAAAAGAGATGTAGCAAGTTAGTGCCACTTCAGATATTGCAATCCAGAGATCTAAATTATGCGTTGCTCCCCGGCAACAGTGTCAAAATGTTAGTCGCTTGAAATCAGGTTTTAAATCGTTACGTTGCTATATAGTCGAAATCTCATGAAAAACAGATAAAACTTATACTCGAAAAGTCTGAGGTCATTCACTGGGAGCAAGTAGAAATTCGATTCTCAAGATTGCAATTTTAAACAATAGAGATAAGAAATTATCAACAGAGATTGATTCAGAATAATGTGGCAATAATATCAAGTGTCAAACTTGCAAAAAGAATGGAGTAAAATGGTGATTTGAATCACCAATTACTCAATACAATAATAGCAAGTGGAACTCAATAACTATGTAGAAATAAACTCAAATAAACGTATGAAGAACAGTGATCTCTCACCTGATTTATTTCTTCTTCTCTTTCTCTGTGCTTGTCTCTCTTCTTCTTCTATGACTCTTCCTCTTTTCCTTTCTCTCTCTGCTTACCTTCTTTTTCTTCTCTACTTTTCTTCTTCACGCAGAGGGGGAAGGGTTCTCAAATTTGACTAAGTGTTAGCCACTTCTCTAGAGATCAAAACCCCCTAACCCTTGCACGCTCTCCTCTCTTTCTCTCTCTAGGTCACGCTCTCCCACAGCCTTCCACAGTACTGGGTATATAGGTAATAGGACCTAGAGTGCGCTTGGGTCTAGGCTCACCGACAGTGGGTGATGAGTGAGGAGTGGATAGCGTAGGCGGGTAGTCAGGTGCACCAAGTCAGTGGGGTAGTGTCACGGACAAGGCACGTGAGAGGGTGTGGGGGACCTCACAGGCCAAGTTATTTGAGGCGATAAGCCTCTATCACATTTTCAATTTATGCGCCAACGCCGCTTCCAAATCCCACAATGTGGGACTATCCATCCCCCAATTCCTTGTGCACGCAGCCACAGTGAAGATGGCTTGAAATTGGGTCACGCCTGTGCTGCTTCCTTCCAATTGAGAACCTGGGAACCTATAGCTACTGAATCCGCACCATTTGAGCATATTGCCTGGAGCTACAGGTGGAAAACAAGCTTCGAAGATTGCTTTGGAGCTGTGCGTCAATGGCGGAGGAGGGCTAGTACCTGAAATCAGTAGCAAAGCCTTTCAGCCATGTTAAAAAGCATAGGGAGTATCGTCGGACCACGGCAAGTTCAACTGTGGCAGTGGCATGGCTTGAGTGTATGTAAAGAGGCCTGTCAACCTCACGGAGGGTGGTTGGATGTTGGTTTGTTTGGCGAGGAGTTTGGAGAGGCAATCATCCTAACAAAGTTAGGGTTTTCGCTCTTGAAGTCGAGGCGGAGGTGTGGAGGTTGGAAGCGGTAATGTAGGTGCTCTGTGATGGCCGCTAACGCTCACCGGAGGTATGCCGATGAGGTAGAGGATGAAGTCGCAGAGGGCGTCAGCAGGGTCAAAATGATATGTTGGAGATGCTGATGTGATGAGAAGTTGAGGAGTTGATTGAGAGGGGTAGCAGATGACAGGGAGCGAATATGGTGCCGATTGCGGTATGGTCGGCACCGGAGAAGGAAAGAGCTCCGGTAGGGGTTGGATGGCGAGGATGAGGAAGATAAAGGCAACGGCTGGTACTGCGAGACGCGGAGGAGAGAGGGAAGGATAAATCCATCGTCGGTATTGCGAACGGACAAGGAATGGAGATGGAGGCAGTCGTCGGAAATTGTTTAGAGTGCTAAACCGATATTAAGAGTGTCATGTTGTAGTACAACTGAAAAAGCATTCAAAACAAATACAATTTTATTACTCGAATTTAAAGTCCGAGGTCGAACACAGGGAGCAAATGGAATTCACACACTAATCTTAATAATAAATGCAAATTGAATGCATAATACTACTCAAAATCTAATTAAGAATGTAAAGCATGAGTATATGGAGCATAAAAAGAATTGTAGCTAAAAATAATGGAGAGCTTATGAAAAATTAGACATCTGATTACAAAATCAGACGTCTTAAAGGTTATGTGCTACAGTATTTTCTACTGATCTTTCCTTCTTCTTCTTTCTATAATTTCTCTTCCAATCTCTCTTCTTCTCTTTCTTCTCTTGTCCTTTTCTTCCTTTGCCTTTTCTCTGACTTTCTTCCTTCTCTTTCTCTGCCTTCTGCTTCTTCTTCAGCTTCTTCCTTTACCTTATGAACCATAGCTTCTTCCTTCTTTCTTCTTTCTCTTCCTTGGCTTCTTCCTCCTTAGCTTCTGTGGCTCTTCTCTTTCCTTCTTTTTCTTCCTTCCCTGCTACAGCCCTTAGCCTTCTCCTTCCTCTTCTTCAGCTTCGCTTCTCCTCCTCTTAGCCTGTAGAGAAAAACCTACCCCCTACCCATGCAAACTCTCCTCTCCTTTCTCTCTTGGGTTTTGCTCTCCCAGAGCCATGCTTCTTGGGTAATCGGGTCAGGTACGTGCCCGAAACCAGGCCCACCAGCATACGGTGGTGGGCAAGGTGTGCTAGTCAGGTCGGGTCAAGACCAGGTCCACAGGGCATGGTCGCGGACGAGGCCAGTTAGTCGGGTGAGAGGGACCTCAACCCGTGAGTTGGAGGCGATAAGCCTCTGACAGAAAATCAATTTATGCTCACCCGCCTGCTTGTCCAGTTCCGAGGTGGGACGAAATGTCCCACCTCCCTTTGCTCGCCGCAGCAGCAGGTGTCCTCTTCAATTCGTGAAGCTGCAAGGGCTTGTGGCTCCAATTGGGAACCTGAGCTTGTTCATGCCTCAAGTCTGCATCACTTGGGCCTTTCGCCTAGAGCAACAGCAGCTGGAGCACAACACGTGAGCTTCAAGCTCTTCGTCCATGGAGGCCGGTGTGCCTAAACCTGAAATCATGAGCACGGCCTTGCAGCCACATCAAAACATTTAGGGAGATTCGCTGAGGCACGGTGAGTGTACTGCAGTGGTTGGCGTGGCATGGGGATGACTGTGGTGGCATGCCTAAGGTTCTCTGTGGCCGTGTGAGTGGGTGTGTTCGGGGGTGCTTTTGGGTGGTCAACAGAGTGAATGGAGTAGGGGGAAATGGCCAGTGAGTCATTTCAGAGGTTGTAGGGTGGTTAGCAAGGTTGATGGAGGTGCGGAGTGATGGGGACACCTCATCGGAGGTATGGCCGGAGGTGGAGAAGGTGATGGTGATCAATGGCGTTGAGGGGTGTTTTTGAGAAATAAGGAGGGGGAACGGTAGTAGAAGAGAGAGGGAGAGTCTAATACCCACCTCTAAAGGATGAAGGGGATAGGGGAGGCGTTTGGGCTGGTACGACTAACGTCGGAGATGAAGATCTCCGTAGATGAGGCGTCGGCGAAGACGAACGCAAAGGTGACGTCGGCTGATGTTGCGTGACGCGGATGATTGAGAGGAAGACAACCCAACCACTAGTATTGTGGTTGGATAACGAATGAGTGAGGGAAGAACTTTCGGAGCTTGCAGAGGTGTTGTGGCCGACGAGGAGAGAAGAATGTAGGGGGTTCTGGCCCAATTCCAAGCTGAGGAGATGCGGTTGAATATGGGGTATCTTAAATAGGCCTCCGAGGAAGGATTTGTGCTTGGAAGCTAAGCTTCCAAGCAAGGTATGATGGCCGGAGATGGAAGCTTCAAAAAGACCCAAATCTCTCATGCGTTCGCATGAGAGATTAGGTACAAATTAGGGCTCAGTGATGGGTTTAGACTGGAGGAGATTACTCAGAGAATCTCCCTTCCAATTTTGGGTGGGATTCTCTGAGCAATCAAGGAGGAATCTCCTTCTAAAGTTCACCGAAGTAGGATTCCTCCGCTATAATGGTATAAGGACCTATCTACAAAGATGATGAAGAAGCTATGGGGCCAAATGTAAGGGTTTTTGAAAGATAGGGGTAGAAATGCAATCAGATTGGACCTTTTTGCAAATCAGGTAAATATGAGTTCCCCTTAGGTCGAAATTTTGGTAGAAATCTAATTTGGACCAAAGGAATCCAATGGTGAAGTTGGATTTTGGGTTTGACCAAGTTTGACTGGGTAATTTATGCAAAAACCTAATTTAGGCAAATATCTAACTGAGACCCCATTCTAGGTCAAAATAGGTTCCAATGGTGAAATTGAAAGTTCTAAACCCTGGAGAATATTTTTCTATGATTTTTAAAGGGTTTAGGTGAATTTTATTCTGACCAGAACCTTGTTTAATCAAGTAGGTCTATTTTAGGATTTTAAGAAGTCATTTAATTCCTAGAACTCACACAAACCCTTTTCAACCTACTTATTATCTTGTTAAGACCATTCAATCCTTTATGTTCAAAAACTATGATGTGTGCCTTTTTCTGTAGATTAGGTTAGAATGCCAATAGTAGGCTTAGAGGTACTCAAGTACCAACCAAGATCCGAACTTGACCAACTCTAGGCTCAATCTACCGTGAAGGTTTTTAAGGTCCACAATAACTATACTAAGGTTTGTTGGACTCCACGGTTAAAGCACCCATGCTTGTAACATATTTTAGCCTTGGTTCAGTTTGCAGTGCGTTTCTGTAAGAGAGACAGAGGGATTTTCTTTGTTTGGAGAGTTTTCTCTCTCTTTTCTTTTTATTTCTAGCTTTGGATTGGCTTCTCAACACGGTCTATATCAGATTCCTAGTCCCCATCATCAATCCTCAAAGGGTCCCTGGCAATCGATGCTTCGGGATAGCATTGCCCATGGAAACCCCCAGAACCCTGGCTTTTTAGATTTCGTGATAAACCTGCCCATATCGTTCTGTTGCTAAATCTAGACCCTAGCAATCAACATTTCATGATAATGCCGCCCATGGTATCTGAACCAACGCAAGGTGCTTACATGCCCCCAGTAGGATATGTATATATCCTAGGAGACAAGCACCAAGGAGATGATATGTTATTGCACATCTTCGAGGGGAATTTCCCGCCTCTCCACACTGGAAACTCATCCAAATCAACATGTGTTGATTGGCTGCTCCTGACTTTTTCATAACAATTTAAACGCATTTGCATGATTTTGATACTTATGCGCATTGAACCAGACTGTGTGTAGATTGGGGTGCTTAGGTTACTGAATCCTGCAAACCAGAGGTCAGTTAACGAGGCTGAATACTCCCTAAATCTTAGACCTAATACTTAAGCTTCGTATTTTCCCCAACATCTTGAAGACTATCCAGATCTTAGGGGAGACTTGAATTTTTAAGCCTAGGAGTATAGCCCAAGAGGCCTAAGATCAGCGTTCCTACTAATCTCTTCTGTGTTTCATTAGCACTTTTTCCTTTCATTTTCTTTTTCTTGATATGGTCTAGAACTCAATTAATCCCTTAATTTCTTAATAATGACTATTTTTTTTTCTTTTCAACTTTTGCTCCTTTTTGACATTTTTCACTCTTCCCCTTTTTCTCCTCAAGATTTTTATGGCCTCAAAATTTTCTTTTCTCCTCCAATTTTTTTGTTCCTTTTCAGAATTTTCTATTTTTTTGGTATTTTTGGAATATGTGATTTTTTTCGTGAGAACCCTTCTAAATTTTGACTTTTGTATGTTTGCACTTTACCACCCCCATGCCTAAGTTTTGCAATGCCCTCATTGTAAACGGAGGGTGTGAAATAGGTTTGGGTTTCAGGAATTTAGAATAGAATTATTGGGTGGGCGAACGGGTCGGGAATGACTGTTGTAGATGATTTCAAGCTCTGGTACGTATACCAGAGGTGAAATTGGCTGTTCTAAAAATTGAACTTAGGGTGCAATAGGCGTGAAGTACAGAAGGATAATCAGAAGGATCTCAGGTTTTTGGAATGATAGGTTGCCTCCCGTTAAGCGCTAAATTCAATGCCATCAGCCGAGCGGGAAATGGTATGGAGAGGGAGTGATCAAATCAGCTAAGTTTTGTAGAACAAGCACCTTGATCAAAAGCCTAGTTGGTCCAACTAGGTGCTTATTCAGATCAATAGGCTGATGATGCAATCCAAACCCAATCAATCTGGTGGGTTGATAAATGTAGATCAAGAGATGTGGAACCCACCATATACTATGGAGCTCGGAATGATACGAAAATGTAAATCCAAGGTTTGGTTGAGTCGAATCAGCTTGGTAAGAGTAGGGATCCTCAAAATAATCAATGGATGATGCAGAAACCCTACAGGAGTGATCAGAGAATGATGAGGCATGATTTATGATCTGATCAATGTCCGAAACTCGAAAAAGATGTGGAGGTGAATCATCTGTAATTAGCTCAGTAAGAGGGGATTCTGAATAGAAATTGAGTCCAGTTGCGGGTCAGGGTTGAAAATGGGTTTGGATGGGTTCTGTATATGTAGAGGAGGTGGCATCAATAAGAATTGTGTATGAGGAATTACAGGTGGGTTCATTCAGAGTGTCCTCATAGTGGCCATCAAATTCAAAAGTGAATGTCTGAAGAGTGTTTATAGGGTGAATAAAATCTAAGTCAAGAAATGATTTGAATTCTGGGCTGTAGTCACTCTCGGCACTTTCTGATTTTGATTCTTGAGGATCAAAAAGAAAGGATTCCATCTCAATGGAACCTAAATTTAAATCAACGATCTCAGGATCAAGGACCTCAAAGTCAGAGTCAAAGAATGAATCATGTGGGTTGAGGTTGTAGATTGGCTTGTAGTTGTCAGGAAATAATGGTTCTCCGAAATCATGGTAAGATTCGAAATCGTCAAAGAAATTGTGAGAAGCAAGTTCTGAGTTCGATTCAAGATCAGAGGTTCCACCATAGAATAAATCACAAGATGTAGATTTAGCAACCTAACTTGGATCTAGCCTATCTGAAGATTTTGAGCTTAAAAAGGTGTCTTTATAGGGTTTAGGCTTAGGTTTTTGGCTTGTGGTGAAGACCCAATCAAGACCCCACTCTTCCAACTCCTCGATTTCTGTATCATAGATTGGCGTGACTTCAGAAAAATCAATCTATATCTCTGAGGATGTTGGAGAGGGACATTCATCAAACAAAGGCCCAAAATCATAATCTTCATTTAAACTTTGATCTTCGTCATACGGGGCCTTGTAATCTTCCCAATAAGTTTCAGATCCAGATTCTAGGCTGAGGATGTGGGTTGAATTACTAGAATCTAGGTCAAAATTGCCTTCGAGGGTCACCTTATCAGAATAAAGGGTGGGATTTATACCCTTGAGAGGTTATATTTTAATCTCATTATTACAGGAGTCTCGGAATTCTATGCTTGGTGACCCAAGATTTTGGTTTCTAGGGCTGGCTCAAAATCGTGTTCTCCTGCAATTGGGACTTCCCAACCTAATTCAAGATCAGGCATATTATATTCCATCTGGGTTGTGAATCCACAACAACCTTATGCCTCAAACCTGGGATTTCGGAAGTCATGTTGATCCTCAATATTAGTCCAAGATGTTTCATTAACTGTTTAGGGCATGTATGATTATTTTTTATCGATAACTTGTTTCAACAATCTCATCTTTTCTTCCCATTTTTCAAGATCATCTTGGTGCTTTTCCCAAAATACAGAATTTGTTATTCATTGGAGATATTCAAAGTTCTGCAGTTTTTCTATCCTTATGTATCCTGTTATGAGAATGTCTCAGGTTTATCCCTTTGTTGCTTCTGTTAAAAATAATTAGGCACAGTTTACGATGAAGGTTGTTGTTGTCGGTACAATAACTTGGATGTCTTCTACCGATTTTGAGGTTTTGTATTCAATCTCATAAAATTCAAGGGCATCCTCAATCATTCTATCTCTTATGGATCTTTGTGATTCAGGTTTCTTGAATGGTTTTCCTAACTACCCAGGCTGCATATTTGAATCAGATGGTGGAATCAAGATGTAGAATCAGAATTCAAGTCTTAGAATGAAATGATTTGATCTAAATAGAGACTCCCAAAGAAAATCTATGTGTGTGCTCTAAATAGAAGGGATGAGAGACTGGATATGATGTTGACCCAATCAAGGCACCCAAAGATTTTTGGATGACATAGAGGTTTGGGGCGGATGATACCCCTTAGTCAAAAAATCATCCACCTGAGAATTACCTAAGCAGCCAGAGAGGGAGAGTCCCACAAAGACCCCTACATGGTAGAGCGCCCCTACGGGTTACAAGGTTTCCCCCACCTGACCTCTCTTGTGACTGAGGGTCCAGGAAGACCAGAATGGATAACTTGACCTCTTAAGTCTACCAGTTTTATATCCTAATTTGTGCCTTTTGATTTCACTTGAATTAGTAGTTGTTTTGACTTGTGACCTAATTTGGAGGTTGGTTGGCCTACAATGTAGTCCAACTTTACCTGACCTGCCCTAAAGATGGCAGAATGACTCTAGGTCAAGACCTAGAAATCACCCTGATTTGACTCCCAGGTTATTAGGTCCACGGATTTGAAGGTTCAAGTGAGTTTAGAGTCTGATTTTAGGGTTTTTCTTGATTAAATCTTTTCAATCAAGGGCTTGGGTAGCACACAAATGCAGGTGGGTTTGTTTCCTTTTATGCAGGCAAGTGTGAACTAGCACTCCAAAACCCTAATGTAGAAACCCTAATTTGGCTTTATTTCCAAGTCCTGTTTGATTTTCAAAAATGTTCTCCTTGGGCTTCAAACAAGAAGTGCATAGTCCAAGGAGGTTAGAAATTAAGCATAATCCCTAATAGGCACAGGAATTTTGGGGTAGGATCTCTAAATATAATCACTTCAACTTCAATGAGATTTGAAAAAAAAATTTGCGAATTAGGAAACTTTGCCTTTGAAATGATAATTACTATGAAAAATACGGCAGGTGATTCCTAATTGATTGTTTCCTTTTTGTCTTCCCATGATTAGGAGGTTGATTAGGGAAGAATAGAGAAGTTACCTACCTTGGAGTGGTTGATTTGCACGGGAGATTGCCTTGTGAAGTACCTCGCAAAATCATAGTAAAGCAAATAGGGCAAGTTAGTGCTCAAATATAATCAAATAATGCAGAGATTAGTGGTGAATTGCGCATTGCTCCTCGGCAACGGTGCCAAAATGCTTAGAGCGCTGAATCAGTATTAAGAGTGTCGCGTTGTAGTATAGCCGAAAAAGTGTTCAAAACAAATACAATTTTATTACTCGAATTTAAAGTCTGAGGTCGAACACAGAGAGAAAATGGAATTCATGCACTAATCTTGATAATAAATGCAAATTGAACACGTAATACTACTCAGAATCTAATTAAGAATGTAAAGCATGAGTATATGGAGCATAAAAGGAATTGTAGCTGAAAATAATGGAGAGCTTATGAAAAATTAGATGTCTGATTACAAAATCAAACGTCTTAAAGGTTATGTGCTACAGTGTTTTCTTCTAATTTTTCCTTCTTCTTTCTCTGATTTCTCTTGCAATCCCTCTTCTTCTCTTTCTTCTCTAGTCCTTTTCTTCCTTTGCCTTTTATCTAACTTTCTTCCTTCTTCTCTTTCTCTGCCTTCTGCTTCTTCTTCTTGAGCTTCTTTACCTTGCGAACCTCAGCTTCTTCCTTCTTTCTTCTTTCTCTTCCTTGGTTTCTTCCTTCTTTCTCTTCTCTACCTTAGCTTCTGTGGCTCTTCTCTTTCCTTCTTCTTCTTCCTTCTCTGTTGCAGCCCTTAGCCTTCTCCTTCCTCTTCTTCAACTTCAGTTCCCCTCCTCTTAGCCTGCAGAGTAAAACCTACCCCCTACCCACGGGAACTCTCCTCTCCTTTCTCTCTTGGGTTCTGCTCTCCCAGAGCCATGCTTCTCGGGTAATCGGGTCGAGTACATGCATGGGACCAAGCCCACCGACGTGCGGTGGTCGGAGAGGTGTGTTAGTCGAGTCAGGTCAAGACTAGGTCCACTGGGTGTGGTTGCGGACAAGGCTAGTCTGTCAGGTGAGAGGGACCCCAGCCTGTGAGTTGGAGGCGATAAGCCTTTGACAAAAAATCAATTTATGCGTACCCGCCTGCTCATCCAATTCCGAGGTGGGACTAAATGTCCCACCTCCCTTTATGTGCTACAGCAGCAGGTGTCCTCTTCAATTGGCGAAGCTGCAAGGGCTGGTGGCTCTAATTGGGAACCTGATCGCATACATGGCTCAAGTCCGCATCACCTGGGCCTTTCACCTGGAGCAACAGTAGCTGGAGCACAATATGCGAGCTTCAAGCTCTTCGTCCATAGCAGCTGGTGTCCCTGAACCTGAAATCATGAGCACGGCCTTGCAGCCACATCAAAACGTCCAGGGAGATTCGCCGAGGTACGACGAGTGTACTGTGGTGGTTGGCGTGGCATGGGGATGACTGTGGTGACGTGCCTAGGGTTCTCTGTGGTCGTGTGAGTGGGTGTGCTCATGGGTGCTTTTGGTTGGTCGACAGAGTGAATTGAGTAGAGAGAAATGGTCAGTGGGTCATTGCAGAGGTTCTAGGGTGGTTGGTGAGGTGGATGGAGGTGCGGCGCGACGGGGACACCTCGCCGGAGGTATGGCCGAAGGTGGAGAAGGTGATGGTGATCAATGGCATCGAGGGCTATTTTTGAGAAATAAAGAGGGGGAACGGTAGTAGAAGAGAGAGGGAGAGTCTAATACCTACCTCTAAAGGACGAAGGGGACAGGGGAGGCATCTGGGCTGGTACGGTCGACGTCGGAGACAAAGATCTCCGTAGATGAGGCAGCGACGAAGACGAGGGCAGAGGCAGCTTCGGCCGGTGTTGCGCGATGCGAATGATTGAGAGGAAGACAACCCAACCACTGGTATTGTGGTTGGGTGAAGAATGGGTGAGGGAAAAACCGTTGGAGCTTGCGAAGGTGTTGTGGCCGAGGAGGAGAGAAGAATGTGGGGGATTCCAGCCCAATTCCAAGCTGAGGAGATGCGGTTGAATCTGGGGGATCCTAAATAGGCCTCTGAGGAAGGATTTATGCTTGGAAGCCAAGCTTCCAAGCAAGGTATGATGGCCAGAGATGGAAGCTTCAAAAAGACCCAAACCTCTCATGCGTTTGCATGAGAGATTGGATACAAATTGGGGCTCAGTGATGGGTTCAGATTGGAGGAGATTACTCAAAGAATCACCCTTCCAATTTTGGGAGGGATTCTCTGAGAAATCAAGGAGGAATCTCCTTCTAAAGTTCACCGGAGTAGGATTCCTCCGCTATAATGGTGGAGGGACCTATCTGCAAAGATGATGAAGAAGCTAGGGGGCCAAATGCAAGGGTTTTTGAAAGATAGGGGTAGAAATGCAATCAGAGTGGACCTTTTTGCAAAGTGGGTAAAGATGAGTTCCCCTTAGGTCTAAATTTTGGTACAAACCTAATTTGGACCTAAGTAATCCAATGGTGAAGTTGGATTTTGGGTTTGACCACATTTGACTGGGTAATTTATGCAAAAATCCAATTTAGGCAAATATCTAGCTAAGACCCCATTCTTGGTCAAAATAGGCTTCAATGGTCAAATTGAAAGTTCTAAGCCCTAGAGAATATTTTTTTATGATTTTTAGAGGATTTAGGTAAATTTTATCCTAACCAGAACCTTGTTTAATCAAGTGGATCTATTTTAGGGTTTTAAGAAGTCATTTAATTCCCAGAACTCACACAAACCCTTTTCTATCTGATTCAACCCACTTATTATCTTGTTAAGATCATTTGACTTGTGTTTAGCCCTTGAGAAAATCTATTGTTGTACTGCAATGGTAAAATTGTAGTTTTATCCCTTGTTTCTTACTTTTCTCTCAAAAAGGTTATTCAGTGAATTAGGACCTCAAGTTGGTTATGTAGGAGCTTTTATTCTCTTCTTTGGGTCAAAATGATCTAGTTAGAGCTTATGATGGTGTTCCCATCACACGTCGAGGAGCACTTCAGCTGAGAAAGAGGAGAGAATTGGAGGTGTTCCAGGCCGAATTCGAGTGTGCGAAGTCCGTTGTGCCCCAAGGGTTCTTTTATAGGTCACCAGAAGGCAAACGAAGATTGAGAATCAAGCTCTCAAGCTTGGAAGGCTTCACCGGAGATAGAAACCAAAATTTCAATTGATTTGCATGGCACTTTGGGTAAGACTTAGAGCCCAAGATGTGCTCAAATGGAAGGCAACTTCGTCAAGAATCTGAGTATCTATTTCAGGACTGATTAATTGATAATCGAGTGAGAAATTCTCGCTCGATCTCAATGGTGAAGCTCAAGGTTTCCTTTAATGGCGCCAGGGACCTTTCTGTAAAGATGATGAAGAAGTTGGGGCTATTTGTAAGGATTTTGAAAGTTAAGGGCATATGTGTGATCGTACAGGACCAAGTTGCAAACTAGGTCAAGACAATCTTAGATTGGGCCTAAATTTTGGTATAAACCTAATTTGGACCTAAGAACTCCAATGGTGAATTTGGATTTTAGTTTTGACCACGTTTGACTGGGTAATTTATACAAAAACCTTAATTAGGGTAAATGTCTGTTTGAGACTCTATTTTGGGTCAAGATGGGTTCTAATGGTCAAATTGAAGGTACCAAACTCTAGAGAATATTTTCTATTATATTTCAAGGCTTTAGATAAATTTTATCCTGACCAGAACCTTAGTTATTTAAGCGAGTCTATTTTTAGGGTTTCAGAAGTCATTTAATTCTCAAAACACGCGAAAACCCTTTTCTATCTATTCTAACTCACTTGTTAGCCTTTTAGGATCATTTGACCCTTAATTAACCCTTGAGAAAACCCATGGTTGTACTGCATTCATGATATGATGGCAAAATCGTAGCTTTAACCTTGGTTTCTTGTCTTTCTCTCAAAATGATTATGCAGTGAATTACAGTCTTCTAGTGGTTATGTAGGAGCATTTAATGACTTAATCAGATCAAATTGAGCTAGTTCTAGCTCATGATGGTGTTCCCATCACTCTTCTTCTTCTCAAGGATCTACCCATGGTCCCAACGCCTTAGCCAACGCGATTACCTTGAGAAGTGGCACTAAAACCCAGGACCCTAAATGGTTGACCCCTCCTGTGACCTTGCTTCCTGAGATGCTTGATTCTGAGGATGAGCGGGAGGAACCCAAGGACCTAGAAACTAAACCTATTCAATCTCGAACACCATACCTTGAGGCCTTGGAGAAAATGAAGAAAAATAAAAATGTAGTTGAGAATGAGGAGTATTTATTGATTTTCAAACAAGTTCAGATTAATATCCCTCTCCTCGAAGCAATCAAGCATATCCCTACTTACTCTAATTTATTGAAGGATGTCTATACGCCGAGGCATAAGCCGAGAACCCAAGCACCTAGGAAGGTAGTGCTCTCATAACAAGCTAGTTCAGTGATATTGAGCAGCTTACCTCCTAAACGAACTGACCCAGGAGCACCCCTGATATCTTGTAATATAGGGGACACGACATTTGATAGAGTGCTCTTGGACTTAGGTGCCTCAATCAACGTAATCTCGACTACCCTTTATCACTAGTTTGGATTTGGGGAGTTGAAACCCACACCTGTGACTATCGAATTGGCTGATAGATCCGTGAAAACCCCGAAGGGGGTAGTCGAGGACGTAATTGTTCAGGTCAAGGACTTCTACTTCTCAGTAGACTTTTTGGTCCTCGACATGGAAGTCCCCGAATAGCTACAAAACACACCCATCATCCTAGGCAGACCCTTCTTAGCTACAGCTACGGCGAACATTGATTGTGACACAGGATGCATGAAAATCGCCTTTGGAGACAAAAAGATGCAATTGGATATCTTCAAGGAGGCTAAGTCTTTTGATTATGGCTGGGTTGAGGAACATGATCCCGTGGAGCCTTTCATTGAAGAATGCCTTACTCTTAGCTCTTTAGTAGAACATCTGACTGAACCAGTTGATGACTACCCTGACCCACCCCAGCTTGTGGAGGTTGACCTTTATAGAGCTACTTACCTTCAGCAACCTCCATTTGAGGAGATTGATGTTGATCAACTCCCACCTTTCCCTTACCCGTCAAATGTTGTCCCACCTACACCTAAACTAAAGCCTTTGCCCGATAATCTCAAGTATATCTTCCTAGGACCTAACCAGACCTTCCCTATGATTATCAATATCCATTTAACTAGGGATCAAGAACTTAGGTTGACTGCAACCCTCTTTGAACATCGGGCAGCCATTAGGTGGACAATTTTTGACTTAAGGGGAATTAGCCCCACCTATTGCACTCACAAGATTTATTTGGAAGATGGGGCTCGACCTTCTCTCTAGATGTAGAGGC
Organism: Thalassia testudinum; assembly: GCA_037157565.1. Taxonomy (NCBI): domain Eukaryota; kingdom Viridiplantae; phylum Streptophyta; class Magnoliopsida; order Alismatales; family Hydrocharitaceae; genus Thalassia; species Thalassia testudinum. The sequence goes on along the minus strand of JAZHRO010000025.1, from coordinate 62,340,148 downwards.
AATTGAACCTAAATATGCGAGAGGTTGTTAAAAAGGAAATAATCAAGTGGCTTGACGCAGACATCATTTACCCAATTTCCGATAGCCCCTAGGTGAGCCCCACTCAAGTGGTACCCAAGAAAGCTAGGCTCATCGTGGTCACCAATGACCAAGGCGAATCCATCCCTACCTGCACCGCTACCGCATGTTAGGTGTGCATCAACTTTAGGAAGTTTAATGAGGCCACCAAGAAAGATTGTTTCCCTCTGCCATTCATTGACCAGATTCTCGAGCGATTGGCAGGGCAAAAATATTTTTTCTTCCTAAATGGATATTCAAGATACAAGCAAGTTGCTATTGCACCAAAGGATCAAGAGAAGACCACATTCACTTTCCCGTATGGCACGTTCGCATTCCGTCCTATGCCATTCGGGTTATGCAACGCACCCACTACCTTTTAGCATTATATGCTAGCCATCTTTTCAAAGATGATGGATGAATACCTCAAGGTCGTTATGGATGATTTCTTCATGTTCGAGAACTCATTTACCATTGTCTTAGCAACTTGGAAAAGATTCTGAAGCAATGTATCGAGGTCAACCTGGTTTTAAGCTGGGAAAATAGCCATTTCATGGTTCAGGAAGGGATTGTCCTCGATCACATCGTCTCGCATAGGGGCATCAAAGTTGATTGAGCTAAGGTTGATTTAATTTCCAAACTTCCAACCCTAGCTTGGTCAAGCTAATCTGCTCTTTCCTAGGACATGTTTCCGTCTATAGAAGGTTCATTAAGGATTTTTCCAAACTTTCTAAGCCCCTGACTGACCTTCTAGTCAATGACGTCCTTTTTCACATGACACTTGATTGCATCAAGGCCTACAACACCCTTAGGGAAACAATCTCTACTGCACCTATTTTACAACCCCCAGACTGGTCCTCAAGACTTTGAGATAATGTGCGAAGCATCATATTTTGTTATCGACGTTGTCCTAGGACAAAGAAGAGAGAAGAAACCTGTGGTGATCTACTATGCAAGCAAAACATTGGATGAGGCTCAATGGAATTATGCTGTCACAGAAAAAGAACTACTCATCGTAGTCTTTGGGTTAGAAAAGTTCAGATCATACCTTCTGGGATCCGACGTGATGGTTTACACTGACTGTTGAAGCTACGGGTTACTACACCAATGTATTTGGTTTTGAAAAACCTGTCGTTGCAGTTTGAAAGTGAAGAACTTGTGTTCAACAAATAAAATTTATACCGGAATAGAAATCCCGGGTAGAACTCAGGGAGGCAGATGTTTAATTTAAAAACACGCATTTAATTTATTTGTCATGAAGTAAATTAATTGATTAGAAACTATCTATTTATTTACACTAAATAGAAGAGAGAGAGAGAGAATGAGAGAGAGAGAATATTACAAATAAAAAGCAAAAAGAGATGTAGAATGAACATGGAATTCATTATCAAAGAGATTGTTCGTTACACTAAACACTACAACTAGAAAGTAGAAAACGATTACACTAGAAAGCAGTACATCTACTCTAGAAAGCATTAAAAATAATGGAGAGAGAATTATCCTCCTCGATGGTCGCTTGGAGGATGAGCTGGACGGGACGACACTTGGAAGACGAGGAGCGGAGCAGGATGAAGGAGGATGAAGCGGGAAGAACGGGAATGGGGCAGCACGTTGTCGTCGTCGTGGGATCCACTTCTGAAAGGGGGACGGAAATTGGACTTTATCACTTGAGAAGCATCCCAGGAGTGGGAGAAGCTTCTCTTGAGCTTTGGAGAGGGAGAGAAGAGAAAGAAGGGATGAAAATTTCCTATGAAGGGGGTCTCCTTTTATAGTTGCAAGGAGTGAGGGCAATTTGGTCATTTTAATTTGAAAAACATTAATTCTGGACCTTTAGTGATGGATAAAACCGTCGCTAAAGGTCCAAACATGGCCTTCGTGGGTGGAGCTCGCGTGCCCGCTCGTCTCCTGTGCATGAAATGTGTGTTCACATTTTTGAATTCTCGGCCATTTGATCGCGAGATCGAACGGCTGAGATGCGTCCTCGCCGTGCCTTAACTGCATGCTTGCCTGCGTCTGATCCCGCGTTACGCGCGGGCGCATGATTCAGCGTGAGCGCTATTGAGCGTGCGCAACCGCTCGATTACGATCGTGTGGTCAATTGAACTCCCTCGCTGCGCCTCAGCTGCCGCTCACGCAGGCTCGAACATGCGCCTCCTGATCTCGCGAGCGCATTAGACCAACGCACTACACAAGCGCTTGTGTTGCGGTTACGATTCAGGCGCACGCATGCACAGCCGTTGGATGATCATCCAACGGAGGAGAAGCAATGAAGAAGAGAGGGTGCGGCAGGTGCAGCGGTCAGTTGGGCAGTTGAGATGGCGCCACATGGTGCCATCTTGGCCGTCCATCTTCTGGATTATGTGGATGGTGCCACAGTTATCAGATTGAGTAGATTTTCGCGCTGTTAGGCTGCGATCGTCTATCTGAATCCATCTGTACAGTTGGATTTGTCATTTGAAGTGTGGATTCACACCATCTTGACCCTTGATCTTCTAGGATTCCCCGATCTCTATTTGATGCTACAGATGTCTGATTAGGGCGATCTTGGAGTTGTTGAACTCCAATTGTCACCCTGATCAAATCTGTACGGTTGGATCTTCGATCCGAGGCTCCTATAAAAATTTTCCCTGTCCCTAAACATAAAAGGAGGCAATTAACCTCCATTTTATTCAAACTAATCTAAATGCAAGATGATGCATGCTATGCGATATTTATGGTATGCAATGCAATTTTATGCTTAAGAACATGCATAAATAGACATCTTATGTAATGTAAACAAGTTTACATCACACCCACATGCCTATCTTTTGCTAGTCCCTATCAAAAACTATATGCTATTTATAAAAGAATCAGGTTGGATTATTTGGGCATGAGTTATTTTCAATCATTAAGAAAATATTTACTTAGGATTTGAACTTTCAACGACACAACAGTGCTCAGGTATCTATCAAAATGCAGACCACCTTAAGCCCTCATGTTATTCAAAGAAAATTTTCTTTCTCTTTTTCCTCTTTTATAATTTTTTTGGATTTTTAAGTTTTAGGGTTTAAGAGTGGCTTTTTACGGCCATTCAACTGACCCAAGATTTGATGAGAACCCTAAGTTCTAATCATCTTATTGTGAATGTGATAGACTCGTTGACCAGTAGTAAAAATGGACTTTGGGTTTCTATGCATCTAGGTGACCTTAAAAGGAGAATGGTCCAGTGACTAGGCTCTGGACAACCTACCTATGGGCTATTACCCATGATAACTTGCTAGCCATATCACCCTAGAAGGTTCATTAGCTACCCAATTTTTGTTAAAATCGTCGAACAACGAGTCAGTGTAAAGAAAGTGTGTAGATTCTTAAAACTCAAAATTCCCTCAAATCAGGCAGGTTGATAAGTCATGTACTTATCACCCAAACTTATTTACTCCAATTACAATAGAATTAAGGTTGGCGAGGACTCAAAAAACAAATCCACATTTTAGTGGATACACAGGCCGATTAAGTCCAAAGACCTAAAGTGTCTTTGTGTTCAGATCATAATGTAGTATTTCCTAAGATTGAAAATTTTCTCAAACCCAAGTTCTCTTTCCTAATTCCATAATTTTTTTTAATATAAATAAAAGAAAATAAAACAAATCTACAGAGCTGACAAATAAATCCAGAGATGAATATCCACCCCCCCATTCCAATCTAATGCAATGTCCTCATTGTATTAAAAAGACATAAAATAGAGTGGACTGGAGTAGAAAGCACCTGAATTGCATGAATGTCGGGTCTGTTCTGAGATAAAAACTAAAAAGAACTATATACGTGCTGAATTTAGTGCCTTCAGTTAGGCACACTACACAAAGAAGAGAAGTAAAGAATTCACAAGTGTAAGTTAGAATCAGAATAAAAAGATGAAACCTCTGACCTACCAGCAGATGTCCACAGATGTGGACCATATTGTGGTGCAAACCCATACCCCAATCGAGAATATCTAAGGTTTTGGAAAAAAATTACCCAAAATGTAAAATTAGTATGAATGCAAGTGAGGTCGGACCTGTGATTTATGAGGATGCAACCCAAGACCAAAGAGTCGGGTTACAGAGAATTCAATATCGAAAGGATAATCAATGAATGTATGCTTGGTGATGAGAGCCTCACCATGAGCCCTAACTAGCTCATTTTGACCTAAGAAAGAGAATAAAAGTTCCTACATAACCTAGAGAAAGGCTTAATTCAAGGAATAAGTGTTCTGAGAAGAAAATATGAAATAAAGGTTAAAACTGCAATTTTACCATTGCAGTACATAAACAGGATTTCTCAGAGGCAAAACATAGGTCAAATGATCTGAATAAGATAAAAGGTGAGTTGGTTCAATCAGAAATGGGTTAACGTGCAGTCTAGGAATTAAATGACATTCTATAACCCTAAAATAGATCGTTTAATTCAACAAGTCTCGGGTCAAGTTAAAAATCAACTAAACCCTCTAAAATTCATGGAAAAATATCTCCTATGGTTTAAAACCTTCAATTTGACCTTCGGAACCTATTTTGAGCTAGATTAGGGTCTTAGCTCATTAATTAACCTAATTTGGGTTTGTGTGCAAAATGTCTAGTCAAACGTGGTCAAACATAGAATCCAACTTCACCATTAGATTCCTTAGGTCAAAATTAGGTTTGTACCAAAATTTGTACCTAAGGGGAGGTCATCTTGACCTACTTTGCAAAATAGTACACAAAATTACATTTTGGCCCCTATCTTTTGAAAACCATTACACAAACCCCCCTAACTTCCTCTCCAATCTTACAAACAGGTATCTCTGCCATTAATGGGGAGAAATCCTTCTTCGGCGAGGAATGGAGGGGGAGTACTCCCCAATTCGTCAGAGATCTCCTCCCAGATTTGGAAGGAATATTCTCTGAGGAATTCCCTTCCATCTGAGCTCAATTTCAATCTTTGATTTGCATCCAATCTCTCACGCGAATGCACGAGGATTTGGATATCCAACTACCTTCCTTCTCCAACGAGAAGTCGGTGGTAGAAGGCTTGCCCTCCACTCACCAGAAGCTCGGCCAGCAACTATAAAAGTATCCCCAATCCTCTACGAATCTCTCAAGCTTAATTTGGCCACAGACTCCCTCAGAATTCATCTCCCCTCTCTCCGGTCAAGTAGCCCGCAAGCTCCGGCGATTCTTCCTTCCCCCACTCGTCACTCTGCTGCCATACCATCGACTAACCCCTCCGTCCACTCACGCACCACACCCACGCTGGTGCGCCTGGACCCGGGTGTGCGACCAACCCAATAACCTGGCTCTAGGAGAGTGTATCAAAGAGAGATACACAGAGAGAGAAAGACGCATGGGGAGGGTGGGGGAATAGGTTTTGTTATGTGGTGATTGTACAGGAAGAGGAAGCTAAGGGAGGAAGAAGCTGTAGCAAGAGAAGGAAGCAGGACTTAGCTGTAGCAAGAGAAGGAGAAGAAGAAGAGAGATGCACTATAGCAGAGGAGTGGTAGACAAAGAGAAAGAAGAAGAGAGAGATCAAGGGCAGACGAAGAGGAGAAGAAAGAAAGTGTGGCCAAGCAAAGGAATAGGAGGAAGAAAAAGAAGAAGGAAACTAAAGAAAAGACAAGGCCAGGACTTAGCTGCAGGAAGAGAATTGAGAAGAGAGAAAGCAAAGAAAGGAAAAAGAAGAGGAGCAGGAGTGGCTAAGGAAAAAAAAGAAAAGGAGAACAAGAAGCCATAGCTACAGAGCAAAGCAAACAAAAGAAGTGAAGAGATTGAAGGCCAATTGTAGTCAAAATTTTTAAGACATCTGATACAATATCAGAAGTCCAATTCTTTTTTAGCACTTTTTCCATAACATTATTCTGCTATTTTTGTTGAACTAGTTATTGCTTCTTATTAAAAGTTGTGTTCTCAAGTTTTGGAATACCCAAATTGCTCCCTGTGTTCGACCTCGGATACTTTGATTTTCGAGTTATAAATTTTTATTTGTTTTTGCGGAGAGTTCATCTATATTACAATGAGATATCTGTTAAAACATGATCCAGCCACGTAAACATTTTGGCGCCGTTGCCGGGGAGCAACGGGCACTTCTGAAGCTTTTGATCACAACTTCTAATCCACTACTGACTTAATTCCTCTCCTTTGTTATGCTTGTCTCAGGGAAAGCAGAGAAAAGAAGAGCAGTCGCACAACAACCACACCAAGGAATAGGTAACTTTCATTAGCCCTCTCTCTTAATCCCCTCAAAGTCTGAAAAGGAAGAAAACAAAGAAAAATCAACCTAGGGCTACCTATTTCATACTTAGTAATTCATCAAAGTTGCCTGATTTTCATTTCAACACATCTTGAACTGCACATCCAAGTAAGGTAACTAGGGCTAAAACCTTCTTGATTGAGCCCTAGATACCAATTTTTGAGGCAACTAAATTGGACCAACTAGAGCCAACCCAAGGATTGCAAAGCTAGGGTTTTAGTGACACATTTTCTCTTAAACAAAGAAGCAAAAAATTTTAAAAAGAGGTGTGCCTAAGCCTTGTTTGAAAAGATCTATAGAAGAGAAACCCTAAGCAAATCAGGCTCTTAATCCATTTGAACCCTAAAAGAAAGGACCTAAAAGCTCTCAAAGGAACACGAGGTGAAGTTGATCCTTTGGGTCAACCAACCTTAAAATTAGGTCACTTTTTTCACTCAAAAGACCTAAAAGTTCAAGTGGAACCCTAAGCACCTTGATCTTAATTAAAAAAAGGTAGACTTAAGAGGTTAAGGTCCCCATTCTGGTTTACCTGGAATCTCAGTGACAAGAGAGGTCAGGTGGGGGAAACCCTATAACTCATGGGGATGCTCTACCATGTAGGGGTCTTTGCGGGACTCTCCCTCTCTGGCTACCCAGGTACTTCTCAAGTGGATGACCTTTCTGACTAAGGGGTATCATCTGCCCCAAACCTCTATAGTCACCCAACAATTTTTGGTATCTCGATTGGGTCCAGCACCTTCTAATCTCATCACATCCTTTGGTGCATGTTCGGTAGGAGGTCCTTAAGATCATCCTTAAGACCTCCTTTAGAAATTCATTCTCGCCGAGGCCAACCCTCGATGCCCTTGTTTGTGCAACAACCTCACCACATAGACCTTTCCTCTGATTCATAACCAAGTTCTCCTTCCATCATGGCACAACCCATTGAAGAAGAGAACAACCTTGAGCACCAGCTTCAACACCTGACTGATCTCTTCCAAACTTTGTAAACCCATTACAGTGACCAATGATGCGAGATCACTATAATCCCGCTGCGGTGGCAATCGAGCCTCGACTCTAAATCCCGGTTGGAGGTCCTGATTCTGAACTCAAGCCCAATATGATTCATGCCATACCAAAGTTTCATGGGCTTAACTCTGAGGATCCATTCTAGCACATTAAACAACTCAAGCATCTGGCCCAGACCTTTGGGTCAGATCCACAAAACCAGGATATTCTGCTCATGAAAATGTTTTCTTTCTCCCTCCTGGACAAGGCTACCCATTGGTATCAAACTCAGACTCGTCTGATCAACACATGGGATGAACTTCAATTCTAATTTTTGAAAAAGTTCTTTCCCGTTGGCCAGACGAATGCATTGCACCACCAGATCACCCATTTCACTCAACAAACAGGAGAACCTCTTCACGAAGCATGGGATCAATTCTTAGATCTCATGCGAAAGTGCCCCCATCATGGAGTTCCTAAATGGGAACAAGTCTAGTCTTTTTACCAGGGACTCCATGAAGACATTCAATTATTCGTCAATGCAACTTGTGGAGGAAACATCATGGGTCAACAAGAGGACACGGTGTGAGAGATTCCCGAAAACATGTGCGAGAACTCCATCAATAATGACTCCATGGGCTTATTCGACAGGACGAATGCCCACGCATTGACAAATCTTAGGGGAGCACATGAGACGCAGGACCTGTCCACATCCGTCGACTTGGAACTGATGGCCAGTCGGTTGGACAAGGTTTCTATCATAGGGAAGAAGGTGGACGAGCTAACTCGGCACCTGCAGCAAGCCACCTCTACGTAGAATTCTTTTGCATGGCCACCTTTGGCGAGGGAAACTGTGCAGAACATCTATCACCAATATTCTCAGGGGATGGACCCGTATCCACCCCCATCTGACTCTCGAACCGGAGTGACCTCCGATCCACTCTACTCAAGTTGGGGGAACTCTGAACCCCTGTATTCTGACTTTCCTGAGGTTCCTCAAACCTGCGAGGACCTCAATGCCATCCAAAATCACCCATTCTCCAATACCTACAACCTTGGATGGCGAAATCATCCCAACTTTCAGTGGACGGGAAATTCTCAGACTCAAAGACCACCTTACCAGCCCCATCCACAAGCTCCTTTTCCATATCAGCCGCCTCAGCCTCGACCCAATCCCACCTATCAATCCATGCCAAACCAGGATCAAATGACTCTTATCCTTCAAGCACTGGCTGACATTTAAAAGACGAATGCGGCAATGCAAAAATAGCACAAGGACGAGATCACAGAGGTTCACAATCAACTAGCCCAGATGGCAAATTCCCACCAACCGGGCACCCTTCCTTCGCAACCTCTGCCAAACCCAAATAACGTGCTGACCCAGAGGTGCGTTATGAACCCAAATTCAAGCCATGCACATTTGATTTATCAGGCCCCTGCTGCTTCATCACCAGACGGGTTGGAAGCTTCGACATCTTATGTGGGATTTCAGCAGTAGCCACCCCTCTTACCAAACCGAAACCAAAACCAGGCAGGATTAAACTTTGTAACAATGCATAGTGGTAAAGCAACCCAAGACCCTCATTATCCGAACCACTCCAAGACTAGTAGTAGCCAAAACCCTAGGATAGTTATCCAGGATACCCCTATCCCAGATGAGAACCTGGACCTATTCTAGAGGAACCAACTAGGATTCCATTTCCTGAGGCCTTGACCAAAGGAAAAAGGATAATCAAACCCGTGGCTCCTGAGGAGGATCTGGTCAAGCTCTTTGAATTGGTCCAGATAAACATCCCCTTGATGGATGCAATTCGCCACGTACCGGCTTACGCAAGATTCCTGAAAGACGTATGTACACCTAAACGTAAGACGTGAACCAAGAGTGGGAATCCGATCGTACTGTCAGAGCAAGCCAACTCTGTCATCTTGAGTAAACTCCCACCCAAGGCTAAAGACCCAGGAACTCCCCTGATCTCTTGTAAAATTGGTGAAACCCAATTTGATAGAGCCTTGCTAGACCTAGGTGCCTCCATAAATCTAATACCTACATCCCTCCTTGACCACCTTGAACAGTCCGAACTTAAACCGACTGAGGTGACGTTGCAGTTAGCCGATCGATCCATCAAGTCACCTAAAGGAATACTCGAGGATGTCATTGTTAGGGTACAAGATTTCTACTTCTCGATGGATTTCATAGTTTTGGATATGGACGCACTTGAGAACCCAAGGGACACACCAATCATATTAAGGAGACCCTTTTTGGCCACTACTAAGGCCAACATAAACTGTGAAGAGGGCTAAATAGAATTAAAATTTGGGAATAAAACTCTGAAGATTGACATTTTTAAGGCCCAACAAGGGATTAATTGCGGGGTTATGGAGCAAATATGTGATATCAAAGCCGTGGTTGATGAATCGCATACTGAGGACAACCTTGATCAACCACTAGAAGATCAAAACCTGCAAACGGAGGAGTATGAACTTGATCTAGGCACACCCATGACTCCGACCCTTATTCCTGATACAAACCCCAAACCACCCACTGCTGCTGATAATCCTATCATGGAACTCAAGCCCCTTCTTGAGCATCTGAAGTACGTCTTTTTGGGTTCCAATCAGACGTTTCCTGTGATTATCAACTCTCGACTCACACCTGACTAGGAATCCCGTCTGATTACTATTCTCCAGCAACATCGTAGAGCCATTGGATGGACTCTCGATGACTTGACTGGCATAAGCCCCTCGTACTGCACACATCGAATCTACACAGAAGAGGGCGCATGACCTTCATGAGAGATGCAGAGACGTTTAAACCCTAACCTGCAGGAGGTCATGAAAAAGGAGATCATCAAGTGGTTAGATGCAAGGATCATCTACCCTATCTCCGATAGTCGTTTGGTGAGTCCAATATAGGTTGTGCCTAAGAAGGCCGGACTCACCATCATCACGACTGAAATTGGAGAGGTCATTCCTACCCGAATAACTAACTCGTGGAGAGTCTGCATTGATTACAGAAGACTCAATTCCTCCACGAAGAAGGACCATTTTCCACTGATCACGTGATTTTACTCAACTAAGTAATTAAGTTAATTTCACTTAATTAAGAGTAGAAGTCACTTATGTTAACTCGAAATTATGTCAGTTGTGTAGTATACGGTCGAATTAACCTAACATTTTAGAAATTTTTACTGGTTGAGTCCAGGTAGTTCACTGGGAGGTATAATAATTTATACATTCACCAATTTTCTTTTATTTCTCTATAAGTTTAGGAGGTATAACTAGGTTGATTTTTAAACATGAATTTTGCCAAAATATTTAAACGATAAAGAATATACAAAATTCCATTTGAAAAACATATTTACTCAAATGATCTTCTTTATTAATAAATAAACATGTTAGATTTTCAATTTTATTTCAAAAGAAATTAAGGCAATTAAAAGTTGTTCTATTAAAACATGCCTTTCTACAATTAAAACAAATTCAAAAAGTAATTAAAATGATGCAAGAAAAATATTATTCTTCAATTATTCTCTTCAGCCTCTCTCTTCTTCTTTCTTTCTTTTATTTTCTTCTCTCTCTCGAGCTCTCTTTCTTACCTCTCTTCTTTCGTTCCTACCTTCTTCTCTTCCTGTCTCTTATCCTCTTTCCCTTAGTCTTCTCCTTTTGTTCCTTAGTCTTTTCCTTCCTTAGTAGTGCCTATGCTCCTTTCTTTCCTTAGCCTTCAGCTTCAACACTTAGCATTTTAACCATCAGCTCTTCTTTTCCTTAAGTCCTTCAGCTGAACCGAGTTTTTTTACTTTTTAACCAAAAATTATTTTATTTGAGGCGAGGTCCTTTCGAGGATACACAACACCCTGAGACCAGGGTGGGACCAGACCCTACTCGATCCTCGCCTAATCTCAATTAGGTTTGATTTCGATTTATTTCATATCAGTTCATAGTCTCTAGCCAATTCGGCTCAACCCGACCTCCAGGCCTCTCACCCTTCCAGGGCACATTTGCTCATGCCCACAAGGGCGCACACCTACAGGCACACAAGCCCGCACACACACACATGCACAAGCTCAGATCAGATCTGTAACCGATGTGTCGAGCGCTGACGACTGGATAGCCCATGCAACAAATTGCTTTTGTTCCCAGGCGCACGGTCAGAAACTAGTGATGTGAGACTATCTAACCCCTCCTAGACCCAACTTCGAATGATCATAACTTCCTACCCAGAGCTCCAAATCAAGTGATTTAAAGTTTGTTAGAAAGCTCTGAGATAGATCTATACAATTGTAGGGTCAATTTAAGGTTTATAGGATGTTTTCCTCTTCAATTTGAAGAGTGAAATCAGGGGTTCCTATGGGTTATTTATAGCCTGGAAAGTGAAATTATGTCTGCAGAGTCCTCAGATGGACTTTTCTTTCTCATTTTAAGGTTTGTACAAGTTATACAAGTGATTCCTCATCTGTTAGAGTAGTCTTTAAGCTCTCAAGACCTTCAGGACTAGCAGAGAAGCTCTACACTTCTCTGAAAGCTTCAGAGTTTGACTTTTTAGACTTTGATATGTGCAACAAACACAAAAGAGTGTTTCTAATTAATTTAAACTAAATCTAAGGATTGTAATTAACTCAACTTGGCAGGATTTAAAATCAAAACTCAACAAAATGCTTCTCCTGTTAGTTTGGGTTCGAAAGTAACCCAAATTGATAGGATTCAAATTCTCACACAATAAATCATCTGAGCTTACTTTAATCACTTTCAGATCATTCAACAAATTCTTAGAAACAATTTAATCTCCTCAATACCTCAATTCGAGCTCAGATCTCCATTATCAGACTCAGTTGACTGTGAAGGCACAAAAAGTTGACTTTCTATTAAAAGCTTCTCCACAAGAAATCAAAATCTCGAATAAAGTCTTCTCATCCTCAGGAACTTATTCAGATCTTCAAGTAGGTGTTCTGACCCTGATTCCTAGGGTTACAGGCTCACCGCCTGAGGTTCAAAATGTGTTTGTTCAATAGAAAGATTCAGAAGTTATTACAGTATTCTAAGAGTTTAAACAGCTTCAGTGCATTGCATTGATGCTTCTGAGTTCCTTCAATGCTTCTTAAATCTCTTTATCAGACTTCTCCAACTCTGCCGGAGTTGGAGAAGATGAAGTCATATCTACAGCTCCAATGGTTAAATCCTCAAATAAACATCCTTAAAATAATCAGTGATCCACATTCTATCATTCTGGAGCTTCTTAATAAATTTTAGAGGCTGAAACATAGTTTTGGCTCGTCGAAGCTCCGATGAGTCCAAAAAAAGGCAAAATTGTGTACAAATTGTTAAAACTTGTCATTTTTGATTTAGAAAGGATTCTGAGGTTGCAAGGAACCTCAATATAACATTTAATTCTTCATTTGTCCATTAAAATTAAGATTTGGCAGTGAATTCATTTTCTTAAAGGATCTGAGTGGTTAAAGCTCAGGACTTGTTTTACCACTCGATTGAGTAGTTAAAACAAGTCAACAGATGTTTATATTCATAAATATATATTTAATTTAGGATTTGAACTGCTCCTGAGCCGCCATTGACAGCGAGCTCAGGAATTAAATTAAAATTTGGATGTTTAATTTATATTGGTATTTATAGGTATTATAGTGTCGATTAGGGTCCATAAGTGATGAATAGATGATGAAGAACCCAGTGGAGGTGGAATTAACTCGACTATTGTCACCATGGATAGTGTTAGTAGTCGGTGAAGGTGAAATGTGAACTAGGCGATTAGGTGATCAATTAAACAATTAAATGATTTAGAAGTGATCATGGAAGTTAAAGGAAGGTGTGCAGTGAGTTAAAAAGGAAAGATTAAAGCTCTGGTGAGCTCAAGGAGCTCGCCGGAGTCGGAGAAGATGAAACTAAAATCTAAAATTACTCTAATCTAACTAACTACCTACCTAACTAAGCTAGCCTACTCCTACTCCTACTCCTAATCTAATGTTACCTGGACGAAGGGGTCAATAGGGTTTCGCCGAAAGATCATAGTGGACAATGAAATTAGAGGGTGGAAGAAAGATCTCCAGTAGGAGGATTTAAGGTGGAGCGGAGGGTTCCTTTGGTCGGCGCCTGTGTTAGAGACGTGGATGACCACGGTGGATCTCCTCGGCTAATCAGAATGAATGGAGGAAGTTGGAAAGTGGAATGGAAAGTCACTGGAGTTTTGGACGAATAGCCTATTGGATCGGCTGCAGTGTTAGAAGAGGGAAGGGAGCCAACTTGAGTAAAATCCGAGGGGTGAGGGGGTATTTATAGCAATTGGCAGCGAAGCGAATGACGTGGTCTGGCCGAAGAAGGAGCTTAACCTCTGTCGTCGTCTCCGACGATGGTGAGGTTATCTCCCACTGAAAAATAGGATTTCCGATTAATCTAGACCGGTGGATTAAGAGGAGGTGGTGAGTGCAAGCTGCAAGAGCTTGGACAAAGAAGGTTGATGTCGGCAGGGAGGTGATCATGCGGTGGCGTGACTCTTTGTCGCCAGTCATTCATTCGGCTGAAGAAGGAGGAGGAAAGGGACTTAAATGTAATAAATCTTAAGGACCTATGTGAGAAATAAGCACCCAATTGTAATGAATATTAAGGACCAAAATGTAAACTTAGGTTTGAAGGTTTATTTTAACTTAGATCCTTTTCAACTTTTTATATATGTTAGTAAATAAGGTAAATATTATGTTTTCACCTTGAATTTACATTTTGGACCTTTTTAGGTTAATTTATTAGATTAAGTAAAATCACTTAAGTTATTATATACTTAGGTATACATTAAGTTTAAGTTACTTATCTTATTAATTAAGGGAATAATTAATAGGATTTCGAGTCCAATTATTATCTAAATTATTAATAGTGTTAATTGAATGATAAAATGTCATTTTTAACTTATTTTAAGGTCCTTTACTAAATATCCCTTATTCTATAATTAACCCTTATATGTTCATAACCTTAGCTAATTAACTAGGAAGACTAGTTAATTAGGGGTAATTAGAGATCATGATGAGTGTCTCATCACCCACTACCGTTTATTGATCAGATCCTTGAGAAACTAGCAGGAAATAGGTTCTTCTGCTTTCTTGACAGGTACTCCGGTTACAACCAGGTGGCAATCCATCCAGAAGACCAAGAAAAGACCACATTCACCTACCCCTTCAGGACATACGCATTTCGAAGGATGACTTTCGGTCTCTTCAATGCACCTGCGACCTTTCAGCGGTGCATGCTTGCCATATTCTCAGATATGGTAGGTGATTATCTAGAAGTCTTTATGGATGACTTTTCAGTTTTTGGAGCCTCATTTGACGATTGCCTCCAGCACTTGGTCTAAATACTCAGGCGGTGCATCAATGTGAATTTGGTTCTTTCTGGGAAAAGATCCATTTCATAGTGCCTAAGGGAATCATCCTGGGACATCTAATCTCGGAGAAAGGTATCCAAGTCGATCAAGCTAAGGTTAAACTAATTTCCAAGCTCGCTATGCCTAGCTTGATTAAGGACATCTGATCTTTTTTGGGGCATGTCGATTTTTACCGTCGATTTATCCCTGATTTTTCAAAAATTGCGTGCCCCTTGACTACTCTTCTCTCCAAGGATGTGCCTTTCAAAATTTCCAAGGAATGCACTCAAGCATTTGAGATCCTTCGTGACCGAGTCACCCAAGCCCCGATCCTACAACTCAACCCTTTGAGATCATGTGCGATGCATCTGACTTCGCTGTAGGTGTGATTTTGGGGTAGAAAATTGACAGGAAACCCATGGTCATTTACTACGCTAGCAAAACACTAGACAAGGCTCAGCGTAACTACACGGTTACTAAGAAAGAGCTACTTGCTGTAGTATTTGCCCTAAAAAAACTCAGATCATACCTCCTGGGTTCCCATGTTATCATATACTCGGATCACATAGCTGTCAGGCATCTCCTTGCAAAGAAGGATGCAAAACCTCGATTAATCCGATGGATCTTGCTGTTGCAAGAATTTAACCTCGAGATTCGTGACAAAGTGGGAAAGCAAAATGTGGTAGCTGATCACTTGTCCCACCTTCCTTTTGAAATAATTGACCCTTCCAGACCCATTACAGAACACTTTCCTGATGAGCACCTCCTGACTATCAATACAGGGCTTCCATGGTTCGCAGATATAGTGAACTACCTAGCATCACATCAGATCCCGTCCGATTGGTAGAAAGCCAAGAAGGACAAATTGCATTCCGATGCCAAGTATTACCTGTGGGAAGACCCGTATCTATTTCGTATTGGTGCTGATCAAATAATTCGACGGTGTGTCGCGGAAGTAGAAATCAAAGACATACTCTCCTTTTGCCATGACCAGGCATGCCGTGGACATTTCTCAGGACACAAAATTGCATCAAAAGTCCTTCAGTGTGGCTTTTACTGGCCCACAATTTTCAATGATGCATACGATCACTGTAAGGCATGTACCCATTGCCAGACCTTGGGAAACATGAGCCATCGAGACATGATGCCTCTACAGCTGATTCTGGTATGCGAAATTTTTGACATCTAGGGGATCGATTTTATGGGACCCTTCCCTATCTCAAATGGCTTTGAATACATCTTACTCACCATTGACTACATGTCCAAGTGGGTAGAAGCCATTCCAACCCGAACAAATAATCATAAGGTTGTTATCAGATTCAATCATCAAAACATCTTCTCAAGGTTCGGGATTCCATGAGCAATAATTTCTGACGGAGGGACCCATTTCACAAACGCTCAGATCAGGTCACTGATGACGAAATATGGGGTGTCTCATCGAATCTCTACTCCTTAACACCCCCAAACTAATGGTCTAGCTGAGCTATCAAACTGAGAGATCAAGAAAATCCTCCAGGTTACTATTCGACCTGACAGGAAGGATTGGTCTTCTCGGCTTCCGGAGGCATTGTGGGCCTATAGGACCGCCCACAAGACCCAATTAGGAATGTCTCCCTTCAAACTAGTGTACAAGAAGGCATGTCACCTCCCCGTCAAACTGGAGCATACAGCCTATTGGGCAGTACAGAATTGCAACTTAGATCTTTCTAAGGCTGGAACCCATAGAAGACTTCAAATAAGCGAGATCGATGAATTATGTCACGACGCGTATGAGAACTCGCGAATTTACAAAGAATGGGTTAAAGCTTTTCATGAAAAACACATTTCTAGAAAGATCTTTCATCCTGGTCAAAAGGTTCTACTCTTTGATGCTCGACTTAAATTATTCCCAGGAAAGCTATGATCTAAGTGGGTCAGACCCTACCTAGTCCAACAAATCTTTGGAAATGGAGCCATTGAGATCAGCCCACTCAACCACGATTCCGAACCATTTGTTGTGAATGGTCAGAGACTCAAACCGTTCATTGACATGACCAATACAAATATGGCTGAGTCATCCTTTACCCTCTGTTCTCCTTGAGCTCATTGCGCCCAGTCGATGGCGTAAAACTCAACGCTTAACAGGAGGCAACCAGTCATTCTTTGAAAAACCTGAAACCTTTTCTGACATCTCTACGCTGAATTCAAATTGCACTTTAGGGTTCATCCATTAGAACAGCCGACTCCACCTCAGGTACCCTTACTCGAGATTAGAAATCGTTCGCAACAGTCACTTCGACCCGTTCGCCCACCTAACACCTGTCCTAATGCATGAACTAAGTTGAAATCGAACCCGCCTAATTTACAATGGGGACATTGCAAATCGTAGGCATGGGGGGGTATGAAAGTACAAAATGTCAGGAAAACTCATATCAAGAAAAGGTTTCAACGCAAAAAAAAAAAATCTTAAAAAAGAAAAAAAACTAAGGGGGGAGATAAAATTTTTGGGCTATACAAAATGAGAGAAGGAAAAGAGCAAAATGTCAAAAAAAAGGAGCACAAAATGAAAAAGAAAAAAAGTGGTCATTAGTAAAAGATTAAGGGATTAACTGAAGTTCTAGACCAGATTAAGAAAAGAGAAAAATGAAAGAAAAGTGCTAAGACATAAAAAGAGATTAGTAGGAACACTGATCTTAGGACTTTTGGGCTAGACTCTTAGGCCTAAAAATTCAAGTACCTGCTAAAATCTGGATACTCCCCAAGAGGTTGGGGAAAATGCAAAGCTTAAGTATTAGGTCTAAGGCTTAGGGAGTATTCAGTCTCCTTAACCGACCTTCGATTTGCAGGATTCGGTAACCTAAGCACCCCAATTCAGACACAGTCCGGTTCAGTGAGCATAAATATCAAATTCACGCAAAAAGCATTTTAATGTTCTAAAAAAGTCACCTAGATTAGGAGCGGCCGATCAACACAAGTTGATTTGGACGAGTTCCCGACGCGGAGAGGCGGGAAATTCCCCTCGAAGATGTGTAACAACATATCATCTCCTCGGTGCATGTCTCTTAGGATATTTAAATATCCTACCGGGGGCATGTAAGTACTCTGCTGGTTCAGATACCATGGGCGGCATTATCACGAAATGACGATTGCCAAGGTCTGAATTCGGCCACGGAATGCCATGGGCAAGATTATCTCAAAATCTCGAAAGCCAGGGTTCTAGGGGTTGCCATGGGCAGTGCTATCTCAAAGCATCGATTACCAGGGACCCTTGAGGATTGATGATGGGGACGAGGAATCCGATACAGACCGTGTTGAGAAGCCAATCCGAAGCTAGAAATAAAAATAAAAGAGAGAGAAAGCTCTCCAAACAAATAAATCCTCTGTCTCTCTCTTATAAAAACGCACTGCAAATTGAACCTAAGCCAAAAATGTCTCAAGCACGGGTGCCTTAACCATGCAATCCAACAAACCCTAGGATTGTTTCTGTGGGCCTTAAAAACCTTCGTGGAGGATGAGGCTAAAGCGAGTCAGGTTCGGATTTTGGTTGATACCTGAGAACCTCTAGGCCTATTGTAAGCATTTTGACCTAATCACAAAAATAAAAGAAAAGCACTTATCATAACCGGTGACAGATACTCATGGTCTAGAACAGAAGTTAAAATATTGAAATTTTGCTAAGGGACTAGCAAAAGATAAGCATGGGGGTATGATGAGAGCTTCTCCATGAGCCCTAAATAGCTCATTTTGACTTAAGAAAGAGAATAAGAGCTCCCACATAACCTAAAGAAGGGCTTAATTCAAGGAATAGGTGTTCTTAGAAGAAAACATGAAATAAAGGTTAAAACTACAATTTTACCATTGCAGTACATAAACAGGATTTCTCAGAGGCAAAACATAGGTCAAATGATCTGAATAAGATAAAAAGTTGGTTGGTTCAATCAGAAATGGGTTAATGTGCAATCTAGGTATTAAATGACATTCTCTAACCCTAAAACAGACCTCCCTAATTCAATAAGGTTTGGGTCAAGTTAAAAATCAACTAAACCCTCCAAAATTCATGGAAAAATATCCCCTAGGGTTTAGAACCTTCAATTTGACCTTTGAAACCTACTTTGACCTAGATTAGGGTCCTAGCTCATTAATTGACCTAATTTGGGTTTGTTTGAAAATGTCCAATCAAACATGGTCAAACCTAAAATCTAACTTCACCATTGGATTCCTTAGGTCCAAATTAGGTTTGTACCAAAATTTGGACCTAAGGGGAGGTCATCATGACCTACTTTGCAAAATAGTACACCCAATTACATTTTAGCCCCTATCTTTTTAAAACCATTAGACAAACCCCCCTAACTTCCTCGCCACTCTTACAAGCAGGTCCCTCCACCATTAATGGGGAGAAATCCTTCTCCGGCGAGGAATGGAGGGGGAGTACTGCCTGATTCCTCAGAGATCTCCTCCCAGATTTGGAAGGAAGATTCTCTGAGGAATTCCATTCCATCTGAGCTCAATTGCAATCTTTGATTTGCATCCAATCTCTCCTACAAACGCATGAGAGATTTGGATCTCCAACAACCTTCCTTCTCTGGCGAGAAGTCGGTGGTAGAAGGCTTGCCCTCCACGCACCAGAAGCTCGGCCAGCAACTATAAAAGCATCCTCGATCCTCTACAAATCTCTCAAGCTTGATTTGGCCGCAGACTCCCTCAGAATTCATCTCCCCTCTCTCCGGTCAAGTAGCCTGCAAGCTCCAGCGATTCTTCCTCCCCCCTCTCATCGCTCTGCTACCATACCATCGGTAGAGTTCACTTCTCCTCATTCGTCCGCGTTGTGCCACACAGCGCACGCCTTCCTGATCTTTTCCTCGTCACCATTATCTCCCCCTCAGGGCCGTCTTCTCCGACGATGGCACAAACGTGCCGTTCGTATCCTCCGCCTCTCCTTCACTCCAAGTACCCCAGATAAGCTCCTCTTCCCCTACCCTCTATTTTCCCTCATTCTATTTCTCAAAACACCCCTCGACAGCCTCTGCCCATCCTCATCTTCCCCATCTCCGGCCAACCTCCGGCAAGACGCACCCATCACTCCACACCTCCACATGTCTCGCCACCAACCTCAACACCTTCGCCATCAACCACTAAACACTTTCCACCCACTCATAGACCGCCACACGCGCTCCACACTTTCACCGAACACACCTACTCACACGATCACAGTCTGACCTAGGCACGCACGCCTAGGCCGATCTGAGCCACGCCACCACTCGCCTCACCTTCACCGTGACACAGTGAAGGTTCTCCTATGGTCTGATAGAGCCACAAGGCTCCTTTTTTGTCGTGCAGGGTAGAGCTCCCGTCCACCATTAACGAGCACACAAGCTTGCTTGTTCTCCAGCTTCAGGAAGCAAGCTTTAGAATTTAGGACCCTAAGCTGTGCGGATTGAGAGTGTGCGCAAGTCCAGCCTAATAGCGGGTTCCGCGAGTCCTGCAGCTACGTCGATTATGCGAAGACACTCTCCTGCAGGTGCCTACAGAAGCGAGTGGGACTTTTTGTCCTACCTCGGTAGGTCTTGAGCTTTCTGAGTGGTTTAAGTTGATTTTGTGTTCTTTGCCATCTGCCTCTAAATCACTGGGGTGAGGTCCCTTGCCCTCACCTATCACACCTCATCTGTGACATTTCACCCGCAGACCTGGCACCCGGATCTGACTAACCCCTCCATGCACTCCTCGCGCACCACACCCACGCCAGTGTGCCTAGACTCGGGCGTGTGACCGACCCAATAACCCGGCTCTGGGAGGAAGAAGAGAGATACACAGAGAGAGAGAGACGTGCGGGGAGAGTAGGGGAATAGGTTTTTCTGTGTGGTGATTGTGCAAGAAGAGGAAGCTAAGGGAGGAAGAAGCTGCAGCAAGAGAAGGAAGCAGGACTTAGCCGCAGTAAGAGAAGGAGAAGAAGAGAGAAGCACTGTAGCAAAGGAGCGGCAGACCAAGAGAAAGAAGAAGAGAGAGATCAAGGGCAGACGAAGAGGAGTAGCAAGAAAAAGAAACCAACCAAAGGAAGAGGAGGAAGAAAAAGAAGGAAACTAAAGAAAAGAAAAGGCCAGGGCTTAGTTGTAGGAAGAGAATTGAGAAGAGAGAAAGCAAAGAAAGGAAAAAGAAAAGGAGCAGGAGTGGCTAAGGAAGAAAAAGAAAAGGAGAATAAGAAGCCATAGCTGCAGAGCAAAGCAAACAAAAGAAGAGAAGAGATTGAAGGTCAATTGTAGTCTAAATTTTTAAGACGTCTGATACAATATCAAACGTCTAATTCTTTTTAAGCACTTTTCCATAACATTATTCTGCTATTTTTGTTGAACTACTTATTGCTTCTTATTAAAAGTTGTGTTCTCAAGTTTTGTAATACCCAAATTGCTCCCTGTGTTCGACCTCGGATACTATGATTTTTGAGTTATAAATTTTTATTTATTTTCGCGGAGAGTTCATCTATATTACAACGAGATATTTGTTAAAACACGATCTAGCTGCGTAAACACTTGGGTTGAACATCCTCAGAACAAATGTCGTAAGGGTCCTGGTTTGATGGTTTCAGATGAATTGGAACCCTTAGACTTGGTCTTCTATTTCCTCCGAAATTTGCTTCCCAAATCAAAATTTTCCAGCTCTATCCTCCTCATTCAGAATGTCAAATTTTGGGACCTCCTGCATATTAATCACCGAATCTGAAATTTCCAAGTCTAAAAGATGTGGCTGAATCAGAGCTGACTTGGGTCTAATTATCTCAAGAATAGAGTCATCGATAAGCTCAATGGGGTGTAACTGACAATCAAGGCATTGGATTGAATCCTCCAGAAAATGCGATTTTTGATTCGTAATGTGAGCCCCAATAAGATCAGTTTCCTCAGTTATTGAGCTATCAAGTGATCTATTAGATTCCTCAGGCCTAATCGTCTCATAGAAATCTTAATCTGTAAATGATTAGCCTATATTTGTGGGCTATTTAAGTATTTAAGTGCCTAGACATTAACTTAATTCTAACATTTATTTAGCGTAAATTAGGATGTAAGTAGGTTAATTCATATTTCTAATTTAATTACATAATTCATGCATTGCATTCATATTTAAATGCATTTAGAATTAACTTAGAATTGCATTCATTTAATTAGTTAACCAATTAGGTGCATTGCATACATTAATTTAAGTTAACATAAAAGTTGAGGGTTTATATATAAATAACCATAATATTTTAACATTATTTTTTTATTCTTCTTGTAGCAACGGCTGCATTTCCTTCGGCTGCCGCTCCAATGCCACCAGTTGCCGCACTGAAACCTGCATTCAAGGACGAGCGGAGAATGTGGATCTGCTCCCGCCTCTCCTTTCAAATCTATGAAGGTGGCTACGAAAGGAGGAGGGAGGCAGCTGAGCTTAGGAGGCCACCATCCCAACAATCCACACTATGCAGAGAGTTCATCTCTCGTCCATTCCACCACCGCCGGCCTCAACCGTGGCGATGAGCCTCCACCATCGTGGGCGTGTGGTGTGACAGGCCACACCACCATCTAGAGCTCGTCTGCATCACTGTGTCTCACCAGAATCAACATCACCACCCTCGCCGTCATCACCAACAACCTCACTTCACGCCTCTTCATCTCTTCCAGCCTCCAGCGCCATCCCCAGCCTGCGTGCGCCTTCCTTGCAATCTCGGCGTGCCGCACCTTCTGCAGCAGCAACCGACTTCACGCCTGCGTCCTCCGGCTGCACACTTCTACCCCACCTCCTACAGCAGCCACGTGCGCACCCTGCTGTGCCTCACCTCCTTCAGCCCTAAGCGCACCCGCCTCATCGCCTGCAGCAGCACCATCTCTAGCCTCCAGTGCACCACCCGCGCACACAGCAGTAGGCGCGCGTTCTTCTCTACACGCGCATCACCCGCATAAGCCCGCCAGCGTATGCAGTGCCTCCAGCGTCCATTTCTGCACCTCACCGCCACCCCCAGTGCACAGCAGCACGTGCACCTCCCACTTGCAGAACCCGCACCTCCAGCCTGCAGAGTCCGCACCTGTTCCTTCCATGACTCGCTGCCACCTCCAATGCACCTCCAGCGCGTAGCAGTATGTGCGCTCAAGCCTGCAGCACACGCGCCACCTCCGTGTACAACCTGCAGCAGCAACAACTCCAGAACCACCCCTACCTTTCTCCTCCGACAGGCCAGCTCCGGCCACCGCTCGACGTGCGGCTGCCACCACCGTGACAGCCTCACTTCAGCCAACCGCCTATGTGAACCTCTCCTCGATTGAACCTCTCTCCCGATCGCGAGGAGGAGAGAGGTAAAATCCTCTGTTTTTAGTCTAATTAGTAATTACATTTCATGCCATTGCCAAGAAAAAGAATTTTTTATTTATGAATATTTTGTTATGGTAAAATTACAACTTCATACTCAAGCTCTCTTACAATTGCATGGCTTTTGTAATTAACATTGTTTGACATTGGTTTTGGGATTTAAATGTGCATAAATTTTCTTTAATACATGTCAATGGAAAATTGCATAAAATCAACACATATTTATTGAATATTTTAGTAAGAAAAATTGCACATCTACCCTTACATTTTCAAGATATTGTACATCTTCTTTTCGTCTCATTTCATGTCATATTTGACTACGGATTTCTCACGAGATTGAACGAATATGAAATAATTGAGATATTATTGCATCATTGCCTCCCTATGGACACGACCCACTCCTAATTGAGTAGTTATATTAATTGTTGATTAGTCGATTTTTCCACCACATAGAACTACAAACGACGCAACATTTTATGTAACAAACGATTGTAAAAGCGAAGAATCGGCTCGTCAGTAAACTCGTGTGAGACTTCACAAATTGAATCTTCACCATCAGAATCAAAGAAATCAAGATCCGTATTAATGTATGTCCCAAAATCATTTGTCACTTTCTGATCCATGGAGATATATGTTTCCTCGTACCCTGGCTCAAGGATCTCAGGTGAAGAAATCAGATCATCCTTAATTGGTTGCTCTAATTCAATCTAGTTAGCACGTGTCCCCCCCGACAGGTGCCTGAGCTGGTTCTGACCTTGGCTCTCCTGAAGGGGGTTCATCCTTGGAAGCATCTCACAATTGAACCAAAGCAACCACAAATCTCATTCTCAATTTCACTAACTTCCCAAGTAGAAACTCACCCGGGTTCTTATCCTTAACATCTTAGAGCCAATCCAACAAATACTTGTTCAAATCATCAATCATTTCAATTAAGGGCTCCAATCTTTCAATGGAAGGTATTGGCTAAACTTCTAAAGATTGTATGATATTCCTTAAGTTAGCTAGAACCTTATCTTGAACCTGGTTACCCTGAACCAAATGAGTTGGTTCAGGGTTGGGCGGGTTTGGGATCAGTGCAGAGGAGTTAATGAATTGAGATTCGTTATACCCTTTCTGATAATAGGTCATTTCAGATTGTTCAAAAGTTGGTGATGACCTAAAGGCAATGTAATCAGAGGATGGGTAAGGATCGGTGTGTCCTTCTTGATTGTAGATCGTATTATGTTATCCATGAAAGGGTGATGATTTATAATCGATGTGGCTTTGAGAAGGATAGAAATCACAATCATAGTGTTCAGGGTTAGACCCTAAACATAGAGGTCTGGAACTATATCCCCAATCCGAGGTATCCCAACTAACTGATGGTTGATTATAGTACGAGTCGGGATAATCGTCATGTTGAGGATAACTCATAATAGGAGGGAAAGAGCAGGAATGATTATAAAATGTGGAAGGATTCATGAGAGACGGGAGGAAGAAAGGTGCCCTATAATACAATCAATCAAACCTGTCCTTAAGTGGGCTAGCCTAAAGACATACAGACTCCCAGAACCCGTCTTGAGATAAAGAAATGATTTGATCTACTTTTGTCTATTCAATCCAACCAGTTAGAAGGAGGGACTGGGGAGAAGGTTCTTCCTTCGGCTTGCACCTCCGATTCCTAGTGTACCCCCCAGCCACAATCATTTGATTCTGTTCCCCTAGGTAGACATCAGATTGAACAATAGAAACTGACTAATCAAAAATAATCTCGTTCTGGGCTTTGAAGAGTGAGTCGAATCCTTAAGGCCAATGTCTACTCTGTTTTATTTAGGGCTAGGTTTGAATGTGCTTTGGAATGTGATGGGCCCTTTATCTGGGTTATGCCCTTAATGATTGATTGATGTGTGTGTGCATGCACAACCAGTGGTTTCCAAGAAAGATTATTTTTGATGCGGTGAATTTTAGGGTTCAAATCTTGCTTTAGAAGCTTTTAGGATTCAACTTTAGATATTTTCAAACAGGTTTTGTTGGCACACCAAGTTTTGAAAGCACAGGTGAAGATGTTTTCCTTTGTAATTCAAAAGAGTACGGAGTGCCTGGTAAATCCCTAAGAGTTGAACCTAAACAGCAGCTACTTGATGAGTTGATGTTAATTAAAGTGGTGCGGCCCAATCAACTCAAACAATTGGCCTGTTGCACCACTTAATTAGGCACACAAATGATTACCTAATCTGATTTCTACTCAATGATGTGTTTGGATGTGTGTACCGGCTCCAAAGATCGGTTTACCGGTTGAGTTTGAAAATCAGATGAGGTTGTGTACCTTTATGAGATTTTTTTTATTTTTCTTTTTAAATGTGAAGGTTAAGGTAGGTGTGGGTGTCAAAAAAACAAACAAAACTAACCTTAGAGTTTATAAGAACACCTAGGTTGATTGATGTTTGTGTTATTATGTGGTGAAATGAAAACTAATGGGTGGGAGGTGGGGGATAACTTACAAAACCTTCAACAGCACTTTACTCCAATCTATCGCTTTTGCTCGTCTCAAAATAGTACTTGCAATCACAATAAGAAAGGAGAGAAGAGAGGTAAATGATTTGTAAGTTGGAAAATGCGAAAAAAATCAAATAGCGTCGCCTCCCCAGTAACGGTGCTAAAATGTTGAAGCTACGGGTTACTATGCTAACATATTTGGTTTTGAAAAACCTACCGTTGTAGTTTGAAAGAGAAGAACTTGTGTTCAATAAATAAAATTTATATCGGAATAGAAATCCCGGGTCGAACTCAGGGAGGCAGACGTTTGATTTAAAAACACGCGTTTAATTTATTTGTCACGAAGTGAATTAATTGATTAGAAACTATCTATCTATTTACACTAAATAGAAGAGAGAGAGAGATAATGAGAGAGAGAGAGAGAATATTACAAACAAAAACCAAAAAGAGATGTAGACTGAACATGGAATTCATTATCAAAGAGATTGTTCGTTACACTAAACACTACGACTAGAAAGCAGAAAACGATTACACTAGAAAGCATTATAAAGAATGGAGAGAGAATTATCCTCCTTGACGGTCGCTTGGAGGATGAGCCAGACGAGATGATGCCTAGAAGATGGGGAGCGGAGTAGGACGAAGGAAGATGAAGCAGGAAGAACAAGAACGGGGCAGCACGTTGTCGTCATCGCAGGATCCACTTCCGAAAGGGGAACGAAAATTAGACTTTATCTCTTGAGAAGCATCCGAAGTGTGGGACAAGCTTCTCTTGAGCTTTGGAGAGGGAGAGAAGAGAAAGAAGGGATGAAAATTTCATATGGAGGGGGTCACCTTTTATAGTTGCAAGGAGTGAGGGCAATTTGGTAATTTTAATTTGAAAAACATTAATTCTGGGCCTTTAGTGACGGATAAAACCGTCGCTAAAGGTTCGAACGTGGCCTTCGTGGGCGATGCTCGTGCGCCCGCTCGCCTCCTGCACGTGAAACACGTGTTCACATTTTTGAATTCTCAGCCATTTGATCGCAAGATAGAATGACTGAGATGCGTCCTTGCCGCGCCTCAACCACGCGCTCGCCCGCATCTGATCCTGCGTTACGCGTGGGCTTCTGATGCAGCATGAGCGCTATCAAGCATGTGCGACTGCTCGATCGCGATCGAGCGGTCAATTGAACTCCCTTGCCGTGCCTCAGCTACCGCTCACGCAGGCTCAAACGTGTGCCTCTTGATCTTGCAAGCACATTCGACCAACGTGCTACACAAGCACTTGTGTCGCGGTTACGATTCGGGCATGCGCATCCACAGTCGTTGGATGATCATCCAACGACAGAGAAGCGATGAAGAAGAGAGGGTGCGGTGTGTGCAGCAGCTGGTTGGGCAGCTGAGATGGTGCCATCTTGGCCGTCCATCTTCTAGATGATGTAGATGGTGCCACGGTTGTCAGATTGAGTCGATTTTTGCACCGTTAGGCTGCGATCGTCGATCTGAATCCATCTGTGTGGTCAGATTTGTCATTTGAAATGTGGATTCACACCATCTTGGCCCTTGATCTTCTAGGGTTCCCTAGTCTCTATCTGATACTACAGATGTCTGATTAGGGCGATCTTGGAGTCGTTGAACTCCAATCATGGCCATGATCAAATCTGTATGGGTGGATCTTCGATCCAGGGCCCCGATGAAAATTTACCCTGTCCCTGAACATAAAGGGAGATAATTAACCTCCATTTTATTCAAACTAATCTAAATGCAAGATGATACATGCTATGCAATATTTATAGTATGTAATGCAATTTTATGCTTAAGAACATGCATAAATAGACATCTTATGCAATGTAAACATGTTTCCATCATTGACCATGCGACTATCCGGCATTTGTAGGCCAAAAAGGATGCTAAACCCAGGCTTATCATATGGATCCTACTCTTGCAGGAATTTGACCTGGAAATACGTGACAAAGCTAGGCCCAAGAATGTTGTAGCCGACCACTTGTCCAAACTTCACCTAGACCACATTGGATCCTTATTACCCTTAACCGACACCTTCCCTGATGAACAACTTTTAGCCATGCAAGGAAGGAGGCTACCCTGGTATGCAGACTTAGTCAACTATCTAGCTGTAGGATAGACTCCTCACAGTTGGCCCAGACAGGAACAAGATATGTTCTTGGCTAAAGCCAAGCACTATTTCTGGGATGATCCTATGCTATTTAGACTTTGTGCTGACCAGATCATTAGGAGGTTTATTCTTGAAGAGGAAGTCTAAAGTGTGCTATCCTTCTGTCACTACCAAGCCTGTGGTGGCCATTTCTCTAGGAATCAGACGGCTATAAAAGTTTTACAGTCTGGATTCTACTGGCCATCCTTATTTAACAATGCACATAGCTTTTTGAAGACTTGCTCTCGATGCCAGACATTAGGGACTATGACCAAAAAGGATATGATACCCCCTATAGCCCATTCTAATCATCAAAATTTTCGATGTTTGGGCCATCGATTTTATGGGTCCCTTCCCACCATCCAATGGCTTCAAGTACATATTAGTCTTAGTGGATTATGTCATGAAATGGATCGAAGCCGTAGCCACCCGAAGATGTGACCATAAGGTTGTCATGGACATTGTTAAGCAAAACATCTTCTCTCAATTTGGGATACCAAAGGCCATGATCAATGATGGTGCGAGTCACTTTATTCATGCCGAATTTTGTGCCTTACTTAGAAAATACGGGGTTACTCACCGCATTGCCACCCCATATCACCTGCAAACAAATGGGCAAACAGAGGTCTTTAATAGGCAAATCAAGAATATTCTACAAATGACCGTGAGACCTGACCGGAAGGATTGGTCCACATGATTGGATGATGCCCTTTGGGCATATAGGACTGCTTTTAAGACCCCGATAGGCATGTCGCCTTATCAATTGCTCTTTGGCAAAGCTTGCAACCTTCTGGTCGAGTTGGCACACTAGGCATGCTGGGCTGTTAAGCAGTGCAATATGGATTCCCAGTTGGCTGGAGCATAAAGGACACTCCAACTCTCCGAGCTTGAGGAAATCCATTGGGACGCTTATCAGAACAGTTGACTTTACAAAGAGAAGATGAAAGCCATCCACGACAGATGCATTCATAGGAAAACTTACGATCCCAATCAGCGAGTCAGGCTTTTTGATGAAAGACTTAAACTTTTCCCTAGGAAGCTAAGATCAAAGTGGACAGGACCATATCAGGTGATCAAACCTTATCCCAACAGGGCGGTTGAAATTGCATATCCTAACACTGGGCAAATCTTCACAGAAAATGGCCAGAGATCAAAACATTTTCTTGCCTAAGTTCCCCCAAAGGAAGTTGTCACCCTCATTGAGGGTTGACACGGAGCTTTGCCCAGTTGGAGGCAATAAACTCAGCACTTCTTGGGAGGCAACCCAGAAGATTCAGACTGATCAAGCACACGGCGGCACTCAGGTGATTTCTTTCGGTACCCCCTTGCATACATTTATTTGCCAATGAGGACATTGTCCAGCTTAAGCATGGGGGATGGTAATTCGCATTCTCTGAGTCTTTATTATCAACCTGAATTTTAGATATATATATTAAAAAAAATTAGGAAGAACTTAGGTATGAAGAGCTTGTCAACTGTAGGAAATAATACCAGAAGAACCTGAACACTTAGACTTTTCAGGCCTTCAGGCTTAATCAGCCCAGGTGTCCACTAAAATGTGGCTTTAGCCCCAAATCCTACCTTAATTTACATTAATCTGATCAATAAAGAAGGGTGATAAGTATATGACTTATCAACCCACCGTCCAACTCAGAGGGACTTTTAGTCTAATCATTTGCACACATTTTTGCACTGACTCACTCCTCAGAGATTCTAATAGAAATTGGGTAGCCAATAAACTTTCTAGGGTGGTATGGCTGGTAGGTTGTCATGAGTAACAGGCCATCGGCTGGTTGTCCAGAGCCCAGCCACAGGACCATTCTCTTTTATTATTGGCTCTAGGTAAATCTTAGATCAGGGAAGCTACCTACTAAAACAACAAAAGAAAAAGAAAAGAAAAAGGAGGAAATTAAAAAAAAAAAGCCACACTTCACCGCACAAGTATGGTTGGCAAGTGGTCGTGGGTATTGTCCAGAAGCCAGCTCACTAAATGCATGAAAAAGTCCAAAACACTTAAGGGAGAAGCGAGGAAGTAGAGCAATCCAGAGAGATATACACTGAAAGCACCCTTGTGTTGACCCCACACAAAATACAAGTAGGGAGAAAGTTATGAATCAGACAGATACACCTTTAGGCAAGCATTTTCTTTTTCGGTCACCTAGGGGCGTAGAAACCCGAAGTCTATTTTAATTACCGTTGAGTGAGTCTATCACAATCTTCACACCAAGATGCTTAGCACTTAGAGTCTTTTTTGAGTTATGGGTGGGTTGGGTAGCAGTAAAAAGTTACCTACACACACTCAACTCCAAAAATCCAAAAAAAAATTAGAAAAGATGAAAAATATATATATCTATATATATGCTTTAAAGTAAGGACTTAGGTGGTTTGCATTTTGGCAAACACCCGGGCACTGTTTAGTCTCTGTGAATTAGTCTCTTAGTATATATTTCCTCCTGTTGACAAGCAACATATGTCTAAGTAATCAATTCCTAATTTCGACTGAAAATAACGACAAGGATAAACCTTGCTAAGGACTAGTGATAGCGAAAATACGCGGTTTGTTAATTAGGTCGTTGTAATGCATAAAACCGATCAACTCTTAAATTTATATTCCTAGATAGGGGAGTATCTAGGGTCGTCCATGGAGGCCAAATGTTTGCAATAGTGATTCTCTTGCTTGGAATACAATCTCAACTTTCTTTTTGGTATTTTTCAATATATCATTTTTTTGTTTTAAATTAAGACAACATGCGGAATGGTGATGGGAAGGTGATTTACACTTCAATTTAAAATACTACTTCTAAGTGGCAAGTAGAGCCTCTCCCTAAGCTCACTCTAGGAAAGTGGAGGCCTAGAATAATTAGGGAGAGGGAGTGAGGAATGCTAAAAACAAGCAAATAGAAATGCAAACAAGAAATTGCAAAGAAGGCAACTAGATAATTAAAAAAAAAAGTGTTTAACAAAAATGCCTAGTAGAGGAATGCTTCTACTACTAGAAAATTGACATAAAGAAAGGAAAACACAAATCCTCTAGATAGATGGTGAAGAAGAGGGCATCTTGCTCCAAGGTTGGTGGCTCCCAATCTTGAAAAGAGTCCTTCAACTCCTTCCTTGCAGTGCTCCACCAAGGTGATGTCCTTCAAGGCAAGCCCTAGGGGGGCGTTCCCTAAGTTCTCTCCAAGGGTGGACGTCCACCCTAAGTCCTTCTCCTTTGCCTGGCCGTCCTCCTTGAAGTGGAAGAGTCCTCCTCCTTGGCGTGGCTCAAGTTGAAGAGAGTGGGGAGAAGAAGGCACCAAAGGGGCTGGTGATGTGCCCCTTTAATCTCCTTCTCTACTCCTTCTTCTTAGCCATAGGTATAGGTGGTTTAGGTAGAAAAATATACTAAGGGAGGATGCCCAAAAATGGTGGTAGGTGGTGGCTTTTTATAGAATAGGAGGGGTGCTATGGTGACCTTTGAAATGGATGGCCAAGATGAGTTGATGGAGGTGGTTGGAGATCCCATGGCCAAGGAGAGTTGGCGCCACCTTAAAGGGCACCAAGGGGTAGTTATGGGTGTTGACACCCTTTGGTGTTGGTGCCAAAATGGACATTCTAGAAGGTCATTAGGTGGCGCCACCTTAAGGTTCTAGAAGGGGGGGTATGTGGATGGCTAGGATGGCTTATGTGGGTAGGTGTAGGGTGGATTAAGGGGCTGAAAGTGGCGCCAATATAGAGGTGGTTAGGGGTGGTTTTTGGCGCCAACTTGAAGTGTCTTTTGGTGGAGATAATGGGGTGAAGGGATGGCTAGGAGGTGGCGCCAACTTAAGTAGGGTAGCTAGCTTAGGTAGGCTTGAGTTGGTGGAGCTAGCTAGGGTTGATTTTTAAGGTAATGGATGGCCAAGGAGCTGGTTGTTTGCTAAGCTAAGCTAAGCTAAGATAAGATAAGCTAAGCTAGCTTAGCTAATGGAGGAGTAGAGGAGATGGTGTTGGAGCTAGGGTTTGGAGGGAGGAGCTGAGGAGGAGAAGTCTGGAGCTGGAGCTGGAGCTGGCTGCTGCTGAAGAGGCTGGCATGGGGCTACTCTAGCTAGCTTAGCTTGCTAGTTCTTTGCTAGTTGCTAAGCCAAGCTAAAGTGAGCTAGCTTCTACCAAAATGAGCTGAGGTGAGCTAGGTCTGGTGCTCCCGGGGAGAATCAAGCTGGTTGAGGCAGCTAAGGTAGCTTAGCTTAACTGAGTTGAGCTAAGCTAAGTCCCTGGGAGCTGGACTTGAGCTTCCTGAGCTGGGATGAGTTCTTCTTCAGCTGGCTGGAGCTGAGTGGAGCTGGATGTAGCTGGATCTGAGCTGGGGTGAACTCCTGTCAACTTAGCTGAGCTAGCTAGAGCTCCCTGTGGACTAGTGGGAGCTGAGATGAGCTAGACTCAGCTAAGTTGAGCTGGATCTGAGCTGACTTGAGCTAGGGTGAGCTAAGGTGAACTCTCTTGAGCTACCATCCAGCTGAGATTAGCTGAATGGAGCTGGGATGAGCTAACCCTAGTTTAAGTAAGCTAGGTTCCAGCTGCGGTGAGCTAGATCAAGCTGAGGTGAGCTGGATTAGGCTGAGTTCCAACTAGTCTGGGCTTCTCCTTCACCATTTGCCTTCTTGAGTGCTAGGGTTTTAGGGATCTATATATCTGTACATCCCTAACACTCACAAAAACATATTAAAAAGATAATAAAAAATGCAATGCATGCCTAACCTATTTAATGCCTAAATGCAGCCCAAAAACCCGTTTGCAGAGTAAAATCCTAAGAGCTAGGTTTGTTTTAATGCATAAGAATGATGATAAACTGGCGTTTATCAACTAGTAAGGGATGAACATGGGGGTATGATAACTCTGCATTTAATGATGATAATTCCATCAACTAGAGTTTACTTTAGGGGTATATGTGCACTAATAACTTACCATGATGGGCATGAGAGCACTACAAGCATTGCAAATTAAGATTGCTTATAAATTAATGTTTAATGGCCATATGTACAAGTGCAAACTAAAACAGGCCTCAGATGAGAAATCAGGCTGAGCGGATGGATCCAGATCGATGAACGCAGTCCAACGGACTCAAAATCTCTTAAATCCGACATTCGAAGCTCCCCCGACAAGCCCAAGAAGTTCTAGCCATTGATCTGATGATCAACAGATCAACGGCTCATAAATGGCCATGTGGTGCCATCAGCTGCATTCCCACCAATGCACGCACCCAACCAACTTCAAATCCTGACCGTTGGATCTCCATCAAACGGTCAGCGATGCCCACGCACAACTTCATCTCCGCAACTAATTGTGAAGGCAGCACAGCGGGTGAAGCCTCACACTTGCAAGTAAGCGGCGAGCATTCAAAGCTCCACGTGCTGCCAAATCACGCTTGACCGAGAGCGTGGTCAATTACAGTCCTCGATGTGGGAGCGAACGGTGCAGATGGAATCCACGCAAAGCCTCCAGATGAAGGCTTGCCCGACACGGACGATCACGAGTGCTTACGGCAAATGAGGCGCGATCCCGCACACCTGGTCGCGCACAATCCCAGCCGTTGATGCACAATCGGATGGCTCACGATGCGAGCACATGGATTGCGGGGGAAGAAGCACCCGCTGGCATGGCGGGGGGGCAACATGGCATGCCTTCAGCCATCCGATGGAGATCCGCACCTCATATCCGATAGCTGAGAATGCGTGGGCACGGCTTGAGAAGAAGAAGAACGAGCACATGAACCAGTGGGCGTGGGACTTCAACAGTGCTTCTGGAAAGGATATAGCAACGTACTGGACATTGCTAAAGGCTCGTACCTCTTTTGGAAGACCTCTTCTACTATATAAACCCCCTCAACCACCCAATTCAATGGCATTGAATTCACATACACTCTCCATGCAATACTAGCCCTCTCCTAGCTCCACCAAATACTCCATATCCACCCTGGAGTTGTCGAGCCACCGATGGAACCCCCCTCCACTGCTGTGGCTGCCTCGCCTCCTCCTTGCACTCTCTCTTACTCTAGTTTTTATGTTGCACTATTTTAAGCTTTCATCTATTGCTGTATTTGTAAACAAAATCTAATTGCATGCTATATGTTAATGTTGCTTCTCATATCGTAGTTCACATCTCCTTAATGTGATTGTCATGTTTTAAATGCAAACTCTAACCCTACTCTCTCTCTCTCTCTTTCGCTCTTGTTTTCGCAAGCAAACCACACTACCATTTTGTGAAACCTAAAGCAACTAAAACTAATCTGATTTCATGCATCCCTGAGATTGACACTTGGACTCACCAAATCCAAATCTTAAATTAAAATCGACGTCATGAATGCATGCTACAATGACATAATTAAACCATGTTCCGCGTGCGTCACTGACATGGACATTATCACCAAAAAGCTAGATAAGGTGGATCTACTTGAGAAGAAGCTCAATGAATTAATAAGATCTGGATCTTCTGGCAGCATTGCTCCATCTTACTCCTCTCAAGCATCCCGAGCCCCCTCTGCTCGTACATATCCGCTCACTCGGGATGTTTTCTGTCCATCTCCGCAGGATCCTGCATATCAGGAACTCGTGAATAATGTGGATCTAGCACCGTACAATCAAGGTTACGTACTACATGACGATGCAAGTGCATATTCTTTTGATGAATTTACATCTGAGACATCTTCAGCATACGAAGATGTCAATGCTATTCACGGTTATAGGTGTAACAACCCGTATTCTGAAACATATAACCCTGGTTGGCACCAGCATCCCAATTTCTCTTGGTCTGGTAACCCACAATGACCGAATCAAGCTCCACATTATCAAACCAAGCAATACAAGAATGCACAGAACACATACCCAAGGCAGCAGCCATTTCCATTGCATCAACAGACACGCTCTATCTATCAGCCACTGCACCAAGCTGCCAACTATCCTCCAAAGTGGACCGATCCTTTGGAGTCTCTAAAGGAGGAATTGTAGGGTTCAATTCAGAAATCTACTCATGACAACCTGCAAATAATGAAGGCAATGGCTGACCAAATTCAGAGCATACAAAACATGCAAACTAGATGATGCAGGAGCATAGATCACAGGGAGCTTTAACCTCCCAACCTATCCCAAACCCGAGATATGTGCAGAATCAGGGTGCCCTGCCTAGATTCCAAGCACCACAGGGGCAGGCACATGCTATTTTGCAAGCACCTCCCACACCATCTGGTTATTTGCTCGATCAGCCACATCTGTTGCCAAACCTTGTGTATTCAGGTCAACCCGCTCCTCTACCCCTTCATGGATAGCACACCGATGCAAAAGCTATCACCTTAATAAGCTAAAAGACTACACAGGACCCGCTACCTAGGCAAGCGGGTAATGATTTTTCCTACGCTCTACTGTAAGTTGGCTCACAACCCTCTTCCTCTCACAAGCCATCTTCATTAGATAAAGGAAAGAAGCCCCTAGACCATGAGATTCCCGTCCCTTTTCCCATGGCTCTAACGCAATTCAGCACAGAAAAAGGATACGCAAAATTTTGAGGACCTAAAATCTATGTTCAAAGAAGTTCACATTTAGGTCTCTCTCCTCGAAGTAATAAATCACATCCCTACTATTGCTAGGTTCTTCAAGGACTACTGTACTCTGAAGTGACAACAAAGAATCGGATGACAAGCGGTATTATCTGAGGAAGCTAACGCTGTTATCTTAGCCGACTTACCACCCAAAAAGAACAACCAAGGCACACCACTAATTTCCTACTTTTTGCAAGATTCCCCTTTTGATAGGGCCCTTCTTGACTTGGGGTCATCCATCAACCTAACTCCCACCACAGTATTTAATCAATTTTGATTCAGGGAGTTAAAGTTCACCTCGGTTACCATACAGTTGGCTGACCGATCGGTGAAAATGCCAAGGGGGGTGGTTGAAAATGTGATCGTGAAAGTCCAAGGACTCTGCTTTCCAGTGAACTTTTTTGTTCTTGATATAGAGGTTCCTCCTAATCTCCGTGATGCACCTATTATTCTAGGTCGCCTGTTCTTGGTAACCGCCCACGCAAACATTGACTGTGCATCAGGATGCATGGAGATTGCCCTAGGGAACGAAAATCTTAGACTTGACATTTTCAGGGCATCAAAGAACTTCGATTGCGATCTAATTGAGGAGGATAGTGAAGATGAAGCTTTCTGTGGGAACATTGGGCTCCTCTGCAGTGACCCAATGGCACATTCACCTTCACTATCAGGGGTCTTAGATCACAGTCCACATGGGACTGATACTAATGACATACACATTCATCACATGGATTTGGTTGTCATGGGTGTTCACCTGTGCCTAACTCCCTTGATCCTGACTATCCTGTCCTATCTAGCACTAATATCTTAAGATAGGATTACATGACCACTGCAGACGGATTCTCCATTAGTAAGGATCAGCAGATTTTCGCTATTGTTTCCTCTCCTCCCCTGCATAAACCCTCTCCCCACCCTCTGCTACTAGAGTAACAGCTCTTAACTGATTTGCTCAAGTACGTGTTTCTGGGAGAAAGTGAGACGTATAACATGATTATCAATGCTCACTTGACTCCAGCCAAGGAACACTAGTTGATTTCCATTTTGCAAGCACATAAGGCAGCTATCGAGTGGGGCATTGCTGATATCTGCAGGATTCGCCCATCATATTGCACTCACCATATCCACACTGATGAAGGCTGAGACCATCAAGACAACCTCAGAGATGCCTAAATCCAAATATGTTGGAGGTTGTCAAGAAGGAGATCATTAAATGGCTGGACGTGGGCATTATCTACCTAATTTTTGACAACCAGTGGGTGAGTCCCATTCAGATTACGCCCAAAAAGGTGGGACTCAACATGATCAAAAATGAATTGGGTGAATCCATCCCGACCCACACCACGACTTGTTGGCAGGTCTGCATTGATTATAGGAAGCTAAACTCGGCTATCAAAAAGGATCATTTTCCTTTACTCTTTATTGATCAGATTTTAGAATGAGTGGTCGGGCGTAGCCTTTTATGCTTTTTGGATAGATACTCTAGGTACAATCAAGTAGCAATCAACTCGGAGGATCAGGACAAGACAACTTTTACGTGTGCCTTCGAAACATTTACTTTTAAGCGAATGCCCTTCAGCCTCTACAACACACCAGTTACTTTTCAACGATGCATGAAACCAGCAGGAGTTCGCACCTAACCAGCAGGTTTGGTTGTTTGACTCCTAACTCAAATTCTTTGCGGGAAAACTCAAGCCCAACTGGACAGGGCCGTTTCTGGTGGTCCACTCGTATCCTAACGGGGCGATCCAAATTAGAGACCCAAAATCTGGGTATGCTTTTACGGTTAATGGCCAGCGCCTCAAACCATTTTTTGCCCAGGAACCTCCTCCTGTTGACGAAACAATACATCTTCTCGAGGATGTGTGACTGATGAGTTGCCCAGCTGGAGGCATTAAACTCAGTTTGCATACATATATACATACCATATATACATAGCATATTTCATTTTTGCATATTCTTTTGCATATTGTGTATGGCATTGCAGTGATGGCATGAGCTGAACGACAACTCAAAAGTAGTTCCAGGCGATTTCTACCCACATACACCCTGCCTTATTCCAATTTCTTTTATTCATGGATGAGGACATGCAAACACTTAGGCATGGGGGGTAGTCCATAAAAAGTGAAAATTTTCTACCAACAAGTGGGTGATTAGATCATTTTATCAAGAGGTTTTATTAAAGATTTATTCTTTAGTATATTCCTAAGCTTAGAATCCAGTATAACCTCACACCTGCATGTAGAATTTGCAATGGATCCACTGTGAAAATTGATAGACATCTCTAGTTTGTCGAGAAGAAGCATTGCTTCTTCTCCTGAACCCTTGGACAACAATCAGGGAGTTAGGTGAACCATCTTCTAGTAGATCCACCAAAACATATGTGAGATGAGAGTAGAGAGTCTACTGGTGCTCTAAGGCTAGTATAAGGAATCTTTAATTTTGAATAATTAAATAATGACACTTGGAGATGGGCATAGTTTTCGTTCTCAGTGCTTGCGTACTAATTCTATGAGAAATTCCGTACGAGAGCCACCAAATATGGCAAAAACATAGAGAGCGGGTTCTGATAAAACTAGGACTGAGGTGGATGGTCACGACCGTCCTCTATGGAATCCTTGGCTGAAGGAGGGTACTGATGTCGAGGTCAAAAATACGTCGTCCTATCTGTTCCCTACCTGGTGCCAAGAATAGGCACTTCCACCAAATAAGCCACCAAAGATCCTCTTGGTCATCCCTAAAACTCCCAAATAATGCCTCATGAATAAAAGTACGTATGTCATGTTGCATTGTTGCGTTATGTTGCTAATGGCATTGTGCCAGTAGATATGTCAAAAAAGAAAGTGTTATGTTAAGAAGTTTAAGTTATGTAAGTCAAAGTGTTTTGAGGCAAAAACACCTACCATCCCTACGAACCACCAAATATAACCTTAACCTATTTTTTTTGTATTTCTGCCTGCCTAAATACAGGCTGAGGGGTCTGACTTAGTCATAGGGTTATTAGAACCTAATTAAAGTATGATGCCATGCAAGACCACCAAACACAGTTGCAAATCTAGTGAGATGTGAGCTCAGGAAGAAAAAGAAAATGAAAAGAAGAGAGAGAGAGAGAGAAAGAGAGAAAAGAAAAAGTACAAAAGATTAAGAAAGCATAATTTTTCAGCCTTTCTCTAAGTTAATTTATTCGATAATCTAGAAATCTAGATTTTGAAATACTAGTCTCTATGTAGCACCAAAAAAGAGTGAGTCACCAAATACAAATCCATTTAACTCAGACATCTTCTACCTAAGCCAAAAGCTGGGGCTAAAATCAAAGAATAATTTATATCCCCGAGAGAAGAGATTTGCCTATCCCAACAGAATTTTACTAAGGGTCAAGTACAAGCTTTAAACATATAACGACTCTTCGCTTGGATCCATTGCAGAAGCTACAGCATTACATATTCATGGTTATCTTGATTTTGAATTTTTTTATGAAACAAAAAGAAATAAACCTTTAGTTAAACTCTTGATAAAATGCATTTAGTCTTGCACTTGCCAGGGACTATCAAGATTTAGGCATGGAGGTATGATTGCGCAGCAATCATAGGCCCTAATTCACCTGAATTAAGGTAGAACCTAGCTTAACATGACATTCTGCATGCATACACATCGTACTTTACATCCTAGATGATTTATATGTTTCATACATAATGATGTGCTATTTGAGAGGTATTAATAATTACAAGTAATTCAGGGCTACAGATGATCGATCCAACCTTATGGATCTATTTAGAACGATGACAGGAGTCCAACGCTTCCATGATCACATCAATCAGACTTCCATAGTACCCTAGGGAGTCCACAAAAAGAAGCAGGAGCCAAGGGGCAAATTGACAAATATCTAGACCTCAGATGACAAATCCAACAGCACGGATGGATCCAGATTGATGTTCACAGTCCAACGACGCAAAAATCAACTCAATCGAAGGCCTACATCATCAGATACAAGGGGAAGAAGATGGATGGCCACAATGGTGCCAGATGATGCCATTGCAGTCGCCCCTCACCGCTCCCCAATCTCAGAAGGAAAGACGTGGATCGTTGGATCGTCATCCAACGGTCGCTATGCAACCATGCCACCCACCTCCAGCCACTTC
The DNA here is from genome assembly GCA_037157565.1 of Thalassia testudinum. Taxonomy (NCBI): domain Eukaryota; kingdom Viridiplantae; phylum Streptophyta; class Magnoliopsida; order Alismatales; family Hydrocharitaceae; genus Thalassia; species Thalassia testudinum. Next base: position 62,300,891 of record JAZHRO010000025.1, on the reverse strand, counting down.
ATTGAGCGAGGACGAGATCTCGACCGTTGGATATCCATCCAATGGTTGAGAATGGTCATGTAGAGATTTGGAAACTCGACACAAACACATCCACAGTGTGTTGGTTAGCGCCTTCGCCCCTAAGCAACCGACGTGGGTTTGAGGAGTGCTCAGCATGAAATCAGGGAGGGTGTTGAGCGCAGGCGCGATTGACCATAGGATCTTCATTGAGCAGTGGAGGCGCAGACGCGTGGCGGGCATGAGGGGTCAGATGAAGATGCACGTGATGACACACACCTTAGGATTTGAGGAGCGGCACACGCTCTTTTAAGCCATCTGATTGAGAGATCGGACAGCTGAGATGCTTAGGAGTTGAGGCGCAATTAAAGGTATGCGACGGGCATGCAAAGGCAGTAGCAAGCATGAGCGATTGATGATCGTCAGATGAAGATCCAAGGGCACACATTGTGCCACGTGTCAGCAACAGATTAAAACCATGAATTGAGAAGGATTTGGAAGGTTTAATCAGGACTGTTGATCTCCTGATCAACGGATCTGATCAACCTAAGGCCTTTACACAGAATTAAGGGCTTAAATGCTCTAAATAACCTTCACAAAAGCTATAAAAAGAGGTTTAAGGGTCCCCTTTGAAGGCATTCCATTATTTTTCTTCTTCTTCCTCCTACAACTCCTCTACCTTCTTCTTCCCATCTTCTCTGCCTCCATCTCTGTATCTCGTCCGAAGCGTCTGTTGAGCCACCTTGACGGATCGTTGCTGCTATCCTCAACCTCTCCAGAAGGCCACCATGGACCACCTGTGGTGCCCTTGTTCTGTTACAACAGTAGTTTGTTTATTTTATGTTTTATTCAACTACATGTATGCAATTCATGTTGAAACTCTCTTCTTCATATATATATATATATTGTGATTCATTGTCTATGCTATTTAGTAATTAAATTTAGAACAAGTGCATGAAATCAAAAGCGCTTTCTGCCTCCTTGTGATCGACTAGGACTCACCAATTCCGTTAATTTCTTTATCGAGACATATTTCGTGCTATACTACAACGTGCTCATCTTTTACGCGATCTTCGCCCCGAACAGGTTTATAGAGTTTTCGCTCATTTCCTCAAACAAGTCATACATGCTATCTGCATCTTTATTGAGGAAATTTCCTCTGCAAGAAATGTCCACATGATTACAGAGTTGATCATTCATCTCGTGATAGAAAATCTACATGAGCTACCATTTAGGCACCTCGTGGCTCGTGGTGTGGACACTTCCGCAATAGATCTTAGAATCGCTCCTAGCCCTATGAAACGATTCACCTAGCCATTGGTGGAAAGTGCTAATCGCCCATTGAAGAGCATTGGTTCATCCAATTACGAAGAATTTCTTCAGGAAGACCGATTTCAATTCTATCCAAGTAGCGATTGGTCATCCAATGGTGCGGTACCAATGTGTGGCCTTATCCGTGAATGAATGGGAGACAAGCCTCATGAGCATCTATTCTTCATCCACATTCCACGATTTGGTGATCTGAACCAGGGTAGTCAGATCCTCCAAATGTTGGAATGGGTCCTCTGAGCCATGCTCATGTTAGTGTTTAACCAAACTCAAAACCTGGGGCTTGATCTCAAGATCACCGGTGGGGATCACAACGCCGGGACGATCCCCGTAATTTGAAGGATCATAAAAATTCTTCAAGGGGCGAGCACCCTGACCATTCATTTGTTGGAACCATTCTTGCATCTATCGTAATTGGTCCAATGATAAATACTCATTTATTCAAGATAAAATGCCTATTTATGTGTGTTCCTAAGCTTATAGATGCATTCCATATTATAAATATTGCATACCATGGATCATACCACATTTAGACTATATTCTGTAAATTGTATATTAATTCTCTTATTTTAATGGCTAGGGGATAGGGCAATATCTTTCTGATCCTCAGATTGATAATCTAACCAAACAGATCTGATCAGGATGATGATCGGAGTCCAACACCTCTGAAATCGCCTTAATCAGAGTCCCAAAGCACCATATGCAGTCTGAGGAAGATTAAAGGCCAAGGGGCAAGGTAACAAATCTAGACCTCAAACAACAAATCCAACCACACAAATGGATTCAGATCAATGATCACAGCCCAACGACATGAAAAATAATATAATCGAACATTTCTGGCATCATCTATGAGTAGAAGAAGATGGATAGCTAGGATGGCGTCATATGGTGCCAACCCAGCCACCTGAACTCATCGAAGGACCTCTGCTCAACCTTTAAAGCACCCCTAGCAAGTGTTTTGGGCCATTGGATCCTCATCCAATGACCATGAGAATGCCACGTCGCCTACCCCTCACCTGTGATGTGATGAAGATCGACCATTGGATGAAGATCCAATAGGTGTAAGCTCTTAGGCTTTAAAATGAAACCGAGGCACAAGCTCGACTTTAGTGTAGTGGTAGGAGAAGACTTTCTCATCAAGAGGGTGCAGGATCGAATCCTCGCAGCACCTCTAATCCACAGCGCACAAGGTTATGCCAAAATTCAGCCATGCGATGGCTGATTAGTGCTTAGGATGCTGCCACATGGAAGCACGAATGAAGAGGAGCGTGCATGTGCTATCAGATGTGCAGTAGTGTGTGACCTACGCACAATCAAAGCCACTCATCAAGGATCCAACAGCCACAAAATCCTCCCGCCGTACCTGTTCAAATCCTTATGTGCAATCTAGCGTAATCTGAGTGCACGATTTCCACGCAATCTCGGTCGTTCATCAATAATCAGATGGCGGGCGTGTGATGGCAGCTGTGAGCGTGCAGGCACGGGCAATGACTACGAGCCTTCAGTGACGACCAAGGCAGGTCTTTAGCGACATTTTAAATGTCCCTATTGACCCATACCCATTTTATGCCTTCATACCTCCGCTCTAAAAGGACCACCACCCCTCCCATTCTTCATCATCCCTTCTTATTCTCTCCTCACCTTCTCTAGAACTCAAACTCTTCTTGAGCTTGTGTTCTAAGCCTTTAGGATGCCCCACTAAAGAAAAGTAAAAATATTTTTCCACCATCTCACCATTCGTGGAGCTCCCATTGGTCGTCTTCTCAACCCCATTCTAGGAAACGAATCTCGCCACAATGTTGTCCATCCTTACCTCATCTTCCGACACCGTTCTCCTTCCTCCAACTCCTCAACATCTTCATCCAGGCCCCATCAATGTAGCTTCATCCTCCAAGTAGTCGAAAAAGAGGATTCCTCTCACCCCTTTCCCTTTATCGCTTTCATAGTGTAGAATCATTTGTAATAAACATTTGTCAAGCATATATCTAGAAGTAGCTTTTTATCTCTCTCTTTATTATTGGCAAGTACAATAGCTCTTTCCTGCTTTCTAGAATAGTTTAGTTTAGATAATATTTCTTCCTATTTGCTCGCTATCATAATATACCAAAAAATAGCAAATATCAAAATACTAAAATGAAACAAATTAAAGTGCGATCTTTCTTACAAAATCAAATGTAGCCTCCCCATGTTTGACTTGGGGCTCACCTTGAGCTTCAGTAAAATTTATTTGGTAGTGGATTTTCTTGCGAATTTTGCAATGACTCGAGTTTCAATTTTTGGAAACCCTAAACCAACTTTTCTTTGCAATGAATTTTTGTTCATCATCCAACTATCTCTGAATCAACTCCTACTAGTTCAAATGCGGGAAAGGTGGTTGTGGGTCAACCATGGGATCTACTTGGCTAAAAGTCAACCTTTGCCTCCACGAATGGTCTAAAGGTCCTTCCAATCGAGGATTCAATGACTTCTTCCCAAGCATGCACTGGTAGGAAGTCAGAAGGATGAAAAAAGAATCTCTACAGCACAAGCAAACAACCCTATCCCTAGGTAGGGTAGCCTAAAGACCTACAAACTCTTAAAACCCATCTTAAGATTAAAAACAATTTAGTCTACTCCTGTCTAGTCAATCCAACCAATTAAAAGGAGGAATTGGGGAGAAGGTTCTTAGGCTTTCACCTCAGGTTCCTTTGATACTCCCCAACTACTTTCATTTGACAGTGCTTCCCTAGCTAGACATCAGATGGACAGGTAGAAGTAGATTAATCAAGAGTAATCTCAATTTGAGCCCCAAAGAGTGAGTAAATCCTTAAGGCCAATGTCTACTCAATTTTAATTAGGCTTAGGTTTAAATGTGCTTTGGAATGTGATGGGCCATTTTAATGGGTTGTGCCCTTAATTATCAGTGTCAAAGTGTGTACATGCACAACTAGGGCTTTCAAGCAAGATTATTAATGATGAAGTGAATTTTAGGGTTGAAATCTTACTTAGTAGCTTTTAGGGATCAAATTTAGGTTGATTTAATCAAGTTTAGTGAGGCAAACCAACAATAACTAGTATGAGTATATTCCTTTGAAAATCACAAACAATATGGAGTGCCTAGTTTTGACCTAGGATTTGAATCCTAAGGGGCAGCTACTGAATGAGTCTATTTTAAAGAAACTAGTACTGCCCAGACAGAATAGGCAATTGGTCCTATTGCATCACTAATTAAGGCACACAAGGTATTTAGGCAATTCTGATTTCTACTCGATTATGTGTGTTTTCACATGTAACGGTTCCACAAGGTAGAGTACTAATTGAGTAATGAAATCAGCAAGGCCGTGCACCTCAAGTTTGTGCATGTACATAGTGTGTATGTTAGTTAAGTACCACAATCACATAAGGAATTCCTTTTCCAAGTGGGTGGGTGAGGCGGGTGGTGTGACAAACCAGATAGCCAAGTCTATCCTACAGTTTATGCAAACACCTAAGATGATTCGGGTCTTAGTTATTTGTGTGGTATAATGAAACTAATGGGTAGGGAATGGACGAAGACTTACAAAACTTTCGACTGCACTTTTCTCTAATATCACTACTTTGATTCACCTCAGGAGGGTACCTATAATCATAGAAAGAAAGGAGAAAAGTAAGCTAAAAATTAAGTGCAGGAAATGTAGGAAAAAATCAAAGATCGTTGCCTCCCTGATAAATGCCAGTTTATCATCATTCCTATGCCCTAAAATAGGTCTACCTCTTAGGATTTTTAACTCTGCAAATGGGTTTTTAGGCTGCATTTAGGCATCAATTAGGTTAGGCACGCATTACATGACTTTTTATATTTTCAACATGTTTATTTGAGTGTTAGGGCTAAACAGATAGCCAGATACCTAAAACCCTAACATTCAAGAAGGCAACTGGTGAAGAGGAAGCTTAATTCAGCTGGAACCTAGCTAAATCCAGGTCATCATAGCTAGATACTAGCTCACTTGGGTTAGGTTTAGCTCTCTCAAGCTCCATTCAGCTCATCTTAGCTAGATGGTAACTTAGATCCAGCTCAACTTAGTTGAATCTAGCTCATCTTAGCTCCAATTAGTTTACTGGGAGCTTAAGTTTGCAACCAAGTTGACAGGAGTTCATTTCAGCTTAGGTCCAACTCTTTCTAGCTCCATTCAGCTCTGGTCAGCTGAAGATGACCTCAACCAGCTCAGGCCAACTCAAGTTTAGCTCCCGAAGACTCAACTTAGCTCAACTTAGTTGTGCTAAGCTACTTAACCTAAGCTAGCTATTCCAACTAGCTAGGTAATCTCTAGGGAGACCAAACCCAGCTCATCTCAACTCAATTTAGAAGAAGCCAACTCACTTTAGCTTGGCTTAGTAGCTAGCAAAGAACAAGCAAGCTAAGTCAGCTAAGGTATCTTCTTGCAGTTCTCTTCAACAGCCACCAGCTCCAGTGCAGCTCCAAATAGCTATTCCTCAGTTCCTCTTCTCAAAACCCTAGCTACCTCTACCTCTCCACTCCACTTCCCTACTAGCTAAGCTAGCTTAGCTAGTTTAGCTCAGCTCTTACTCCCCTACCTTGGCCAACCTAAACCCTAAGCTAACTCCACCCTAACTCCATTCCAAGACCACCACTTAAGCTACTTACCTCCACCTAAAGTTGGCGCCACCATGCATGCATCCCTTCACACCACCACCACCTCCAAGAGCCACCAAAAAAAGTGGCGCCAACTACACCCATAACTACTCATGGTAACATCATCATGAGCCATAACTAACTTTATTTAGTGAAAATCAAGAGATAGATGCTCCTACATAATTGTCTGAGAGTCATAATTCCATTCAGATCCACTCTGAGAGAACATTAAAATAGGGTTAATTTTTTAATTTTAACATCATATCATGAAAGCAGAGTAACCATAGGGTTTCCCAAGGGTTAATTGAAGGTCTAATAAACATTAAAGTCCAATAAGAGGGTACACACGGATAGAAATGGGGTTTCACGCATTTTGAGAATCCCATTAGCACCTAAAATCCAAATTTTAGACTCTTAAATTAATAAGGTTTTGGTCAAGATAACATTCATAAAAGCCTCCTAAACTTCATAGAAAAATATTCCTTGAGGTTTAGTACCATTGGTTTGACCATTTGAACCTATTTTGACCTCAAATAGTCACATACGGATTTCTACCCTAATTTGGGTTTCTATGCAAATTGCCTAGTCAAACATGATAAAAACTCACATCTGACTTTGCCACTAGATTTCTTAAGTCCAAATTAGGTTTGTACCAAAATTTGAGCCCAATTAGAGTCAATTTTGACCTAGTTTGCATTTTAGTCCCCAGACCTCTATTCCTTACATTTAATCCATTAGCTTTCATCTTTTCTTTTCAAAGAAGCCCCTAGCTTCTCGCCTCTCTTGCAAATAGGCCTAACCACCATTGTCTTCCTCACAAAACAGAGAAGGAAACTCGCAGCTCCTGAAACCCAAATTGCTTCATTTAATCCAGCAAGTTGATTGATGAAATCTCAACCAAAAATCGCCAAACTTGGCAAAATTGATCCTCAGATCATTCCGCATCAACCAAGATCTTCTTTGAGGCCAATCATGGCTGGAAATTGCGTTGGCAATCTCAAGGAAACCAAGCTCTGCAGGCAATTCAAGACACCTTCCTATTGAGCATTTTAGTTGAGAGAAACCTCACCTATAAAAGCAGCCTCATCTATTCAATCCGTCCTTGTCTAGTTTTTGGCATGCAACCCTTCTCTTCTCCTTCATCCTCGACCACCATTAACGAAGGCTTAGAGCTTCACCAATCCCCTTCGTCGGTTGCTCCAACATACCACAGGTAGAAGGCTTTCTCTCTACTCCTCGCCGTGCTTCTAGACAAAGAAGGTGGTCCAATTACCCCATCGTTGGCTACATCTTCACCTCCTTCGTCCACAGCTCTGGCGTACCTCCAGCAAGCTTCCTCGAACCTCCATTCGTCCCATTACCTTAAGGTTTCTCTCTCTCTACCCTCTAATTAGGTTTAGGCTAAACTTTAGGCCCTAATTTCTTCTCCGACTCCGACAACCACCTCCACGACCGCCCTCATCGCCGAAACCCCCCCACCCCATTCCACCCAAATTAGGTTGGCCAAGAGTTCACGCACACGTCCACTATACTTTTGCCCAACCTAATTTAGCACTTCAATACCTCCAACTCCTTCCCTGACTCCGTTCGCCAAAGCTCCGCTCACCTTCATTCTCCGGCCACTCCACTGCATCTCACACCAAATCACATCCACCTTTACCTTCGCCACACCACGGCGAAGGTTTCTAGCCATTTAATTGGGCTCTAGGCCATATTGTCTTGCAGGTCACTGTCACCATCAGTCATCGTCCATCACCCGCAGGCTTCGCCTCCACTGTCAATCAACACGGCTTGGCACCATGATGAAGCCTAGACCCTCAATTAAATGAGGGAGCATCAGTAGCAGTTGCAATCAAGGGAACAACCATGCTACTTCACGCGAAAGGGGAAGGTGGGGACATAGTCCCACATCGGAGATTCATGAGACGTGCACCTTGTATAAGTTGGATTCATGATCTAAGCCCCTTAACTAGTACATGAGGGGTCAGGTCCCTCACATGCACAGGCCTGCACACTCTTGCTCACCCGCACACCCGGTGAGCTTGGACCAGATACTGCCTGACTAGATAACCCGATTAATGACCCGATTATGCCTGGCTATGTGAAAGGAAGAAGAGGTGGATTTGTGAGGAGGAAGGGGGAGGGTTTTGCCTCAGCTTGATCTTCCTCGAGGTGCGTGTTGATGTTCTCAACACTTAGTATCCCCGAGGCCTTGCCTTGAGATGCTTGGCACCCTTGTGTGCCTTTGAGGCTTTGATAGTTAAGTCATCTGAGAAGGGTGGCCATCGTCTAATTTGCTTCAAAAGGCTCTATGGCACTATTTCATATGTTACTGTGAACTTAAGTTGACGTGGATTGTCTGATTGAGTCACTATTGATTTATTTGAATAATTTGAATACTTGGGATGCATGCTTAATTAAGAGGATTTAATTAGTGATTCAAATCACCATTGTTTTGCTTCTCTAATTCTTTTTATCTCAAGGATCTTTTGAGATACATTGCTTTATATTTGAGTATCAATCTTACCAATTTATTCATTGCATATCTCTTATTGTGCTTAATTTACTATGCTCATTAATTCTAAATTGAGATTAGTGTGTGAATTCCATATTTGCTCACTGCAAGCGACTTCAAACTCAAATAGGTTTTGAGTTTTATAAATTTAAGTGTTTGTTGTACGATTTAGGAGTGTACAATGACGACCACATCTTAAATCTCCTCGTCTACCCTTAAACATTTTGGCACCATTGCTGGGGAGCAACGTGCAATTCACCATTAGTCTTATCTTTCTTGATTGATTTGAGCACTAACTTGCCCTATCTATTTTTCTTGTGATTTTGCAAGGTACATCACGAAGAGATCTTCTATGCAATCAACAACTCCAAGGGTAGGTAAAATTTCTCTTCTTCCCTAATCAACCTCTTAATCTTGGGAAGAGAAAAAGGAAACAAATCAATTAGGATCCACTTGCCTTATTTTTTTTAGTAATTATCATTCAAAGGGAAAGTTTCTTGATTTACGAAATTAATTTGATATCTAATTGGAGATTGAGATGATTTGATTAGAAATTCCCTATCCTAGTTTCCTATACCTACTAGAGATTGACACTTAATTTTCTCAACATCTTGGACTACTCACTTTCTTGTTTGAGTCCAAGGTGTCACCTTTGAGATTAAATTGGACTTGAAATAGAACAAATTAGGATTTCTACATTATGGTTTTGAAGTGTTAGTACACACTTGCATGCATTAAAGGAAATTGATCTTCCTGCATTGGTGTGCTACTCAAGTCCTTGTTTGAAAAGATCTTTTCAAAAGAACCCTAAAATCAGGCTCTAAATTCACTTGAACCCTAAAATTTTGGACTTAATAACCTGAGAGTCAATTCAATGTGATTTTGGGTCTTGACCCAAATTTCATCCTCCAACTTTAAGGCAGGTCAGGTGAAGTTAGTCTTCTTGGTGGGCCAATCAACCTCCAAATTAGGTCACAATTTGAATCAACTTCTAAATCAAGTGAAATCCAAGGCACAAATTAGGACTAAAATTGGTAGACTTAAGGTCTCAATTTGCACATTCCGATCTACTTGGAACCACAGTGACAAGGAAGGTCAAGTAGGGGAAACCCTATAACCTGTAGGGACACTCTATCGTGTTGGGGTCTTTGCGGGGCTCTCCCTTCCTAACTACCTAAGTACTTCTGGGTGTGTGGATTTTTTATTCAGAGGTATCATCCACCTAGAAACAGCCTTAGTCATCCAAAAATCTTTGGGTGCCTTGATTGGGTCCAATTCATATCTAGTCCCTCTCATACACAAGAAAGGTCTCTAGATTGTTGACCTAGAAGCCTCCATTAGAGTTGATCTTCTTGGGGATTTTTAATATGATCTGATCAATTCAATCTGAACCTGAATTTGATTTTACATTTTGATCCACTACATGATTTGAAAATGCAACCAGATAATTTAGGAGGAATATTTAGGAAACTTGAATCCTAGATGAGCATAAAAGAAAAGATGATTGAGGTTGCTCTTAGACATCATGATGAGTATTACAAAACCTTAGATCCATCTAGGCACATTCAGGTTAATATACCAGAAACAACAACCCACATTATGAACTGTATTGGAATGATATTTACACAAATGATACATGGTTCAACTTGGAAAAAGCTTTTATCAGAATATAGTAAATTATAGAGACTACACAGTAGTGATTATATCCAATGTTTGTCAAATCCATAACCTTGGGAAATACACCAGGGTCTCATCGAGAAACATGGGTATATGCTAAATACATTACAACAAGCCATTTATCAAAAATACCCATATCAACATTTAGAGATTGATGAGACATCTTGGAGCAATATTGAGGATCAATATGATTTCCCAAATCCTGGGTTCAAAAATCAAGGTGTTGTGGACTCCTAACCCAAATGGAATCAGATTCAAACTTTGTGCAGATTGACATACCTGATCTTGATGTTGGTTGGGTTGATCCAATTGAAAGTGTTCTTGATTTTGAACCAGCCTTAGAGATCCATGAAGCTGGTCCATCATGCCTTGATTTCCCAAACACCTATAGTAAGCTTGAGTCAGAACCACTAAAGGATGCAATTCCCAAACCTTATCCTAAGGTAATCCTCAAGAGCAATTCTGGCATCCCAATAGAAGCATGTCCAGATTCTAGTGACCCAATTCCTAACCCTAACCTAGAATCTAGATTTGAGCTTATTTGGGATGATCATGAGACCCAATGTGATGAAAATCAGATTTTGGATCTAAACTATGATTCTGGGCCCATATTTGATGATTACACCTCTCAAAACTCCTCAGAGATACAAACTAATCTATCAGAAGTCATACCGATTTACGATATAGAAACAGAGGAGTTAGAAAAGTTGGGATTTGATTGGGTCTACCCTAAAAGCCAAGAACCCTAGCCTATGCCTAATAAGGACATCTCTCTAATTTTGAAATTTGAAATTAGGTTAGATACAAGTCAGGTTGTTGATTCTATGCATCATGATTCATTCTATGGTGGAAATCCCAATTTGGAATCAAGTTCAGAAATTGATTTTTGCAGATTCTCCAATGATTTCGAATCATACTCTGATTTCGAAGAACCGTTGTTTCCTGATGATTACGAGCCAATCTACGACCTCAGCATCTATGACCCATTCTTTGATTCTGACTTTGAGGTCCCTGATCTCGAGATCATTGATTCAAAATCATGTTCCATTGAGTTAGTCATTTTGTTACAATCTGCAAGAATTAGAAATAGTGAGTACCGAGAGTATCCACAATCCAGAGTTCAAATCTTTCACTGACTCAAAATTCCATGATCCTATAAGCACTCTCCAGGCATTTACATTTGATTTGAATGAGCAACAAGAAGACTCCCTAGATGAACCTATCTTTGAATCATTTCTAGAAGAGCCCTCTCTGCACCCAGATTTTGAAAAAGCCACATCTTCCATCACAGAGTTAAAGCTTTCCAAAATCTGATCCCAACCCCGACCTACCACCGGAATCAACTTCTATTCTGATTCACCTCTCTCTGATCTGGTTGCATATGATTCACCTCCATCTGGGTATCAGACATTGATCAGACCATTAATCACTTCTTATCCTTTTCTGATCCTATCAGTAGGGTTCCTACATCCTCTACTCTACAGATCCATTTTCTTTTGAGGATCCCTACTCTGACCAAGCTGAGTCGACTTAGACAAACCCTAGATTAACATTTCCACATCCATTCAAGCCACATAGTATCTAGTGGGCTCCATACCTATTGATTCACATCCATCAACCCACCTAACTGATTGGGTTTGGTCTACATCATCAGCCTGTTGATCTGAACAAGCACCTGGTTGGACCAACCAAGCTACTTATCAAGGTGCTTGTTCTACAAAATTCCTTTGATTTGACCACCCCTTCTCGTTGACCACCTTCTACTCGACTGAAGGTATTGAATTTAGCATTTAACGAGAGACAACCCATCATTCCAAAAACCCAAGGCCCTTCTGATCATCCTTTTGACCTACACTCTTACTGCACTTTTGAGTTCAACTTTAGAATAGTTGACTCCACCTTTGGTACTTGTTGCAAATCTTGAAATTGTTTGCAACAGTCATCCTGACTTGTTCACCCACCCTTTAACCATGTTCTAAACTTTGAACTAACCTGAATTTGTACCCTCCTAGTTTACAGGACATTGCAAAACTTAGGCATGGAGGGGTGTCAAAGTATAAACATATGGAAATTCAATTCTCTAAGGGGTTATCACAGAAAAATACATATTCAAAACTAAAAAAAAAGAATGAAAATGAAAAATGACAAAGAAAAAAAAATTGGAGAAAGGGGAGGAAATTTTGTGAAATGATTGCAAATCTTTCTTGAGGAGGAAAAGAAGAGGAAATTCAAATGTCAAAAAGGAGCAAAATCAAGAAAAAAAATGATAGTCATAGGAAATGATCATGGGATTGACTTAAATTCTAGACCAAATCAAAACAAAAATTAAGTTCTAAAGTGATAGAGATAAGGAGATTAGTATGAGTGCTAATCTTTGGCCTCTTGGACTTGTTTTAGGGCTTAAACATTCACGTATTTGTTAAGATCCGGATTAGTCCTCAAGAGGTTGAGGGAAGTGCGAAGCTAATGTAGTAGGTCTAAGGCTTAAGATTATTCTGCCCCATTGCCTGTCCTTTGGTTTGCAGAAATTGGTAACATAAGCAACCAAAATCACACACTAAGTTTGGTTCAGTATGCTTAATAAAGAAAATCATGCCAAAAGTGTTTTGCTCTAAAAAATCATCTCGAAGATCTAGCTTAGGAGCGGCTCGACAACACAAGTTGATTGGATGAGTTCCCAGAGTAGAGAGGTGGGAAATTCCCCTCAAAGATGCATATTAACATATTGTCACCTTGGTGCTTGTCTCCTACGATATCTAAATATCCTACTATCGACATGTAAGCACCTTGTACTAGTTCAGGTGAAATGGGCGGGATTATCCCTAAATGTTGATTACCAGAGCCTGAATTTAGCTACAGAACGCCATGGGCAGCACTATCTCGAAGTGTCGAAAGCCAGGGTTCTGGGGGTTGCCATGGGTGGTGCTATCTCGAAGCATCAAAAGCCAGGGACCCTTCGAGGATTGATTGTGGGGACAAGGAATCCGATACAGATCGTGTTTAGGGCCAATCTGAGACTAGATTTAGGGAAAAATAAAAAGGAAAGAGAAAACTCTCAAACTGAAAAAACCATCTCTATCTCTCTCCTACAAAAATGCACGGGCAAACTAAACCTAGACATGTTACGTCTACACACAGGTGATTTAACCATTGGGGTCAACGAACCTCTGGGTAGTTTTTACAGGACTTAGAAACCTTCGTTGCAGACCCAGGCTGAAGCTAGTTAGGTCAGGATCTTGATTAATACTTGAGTACCTTTAGGCCTATTTTTGGCATTTTGATCTAATTTCTAGAGAGCAGCATAAATCAGGCATCTGAACATCAAAGCATGGTCTAGAGATCTAGTTCTTTCCATAAGAATTTGCTAGGGAGTATCAAAAGTTAGGCATGGGGGTATGATGGTAACACCATCATGAGCCATAACTAACTTTATTTAGTGAAAATCAAGAGACAAATGCTCCTACATAATTGTCTGAGAGTCATAATTCCATTCAGATCCACTCTGAGAAAAGAGCATTAAAATAGGGTTAATTCTGTAATTTTAACATCATATCATGAAAGCAGAGTAACCATAGGGTTTCCTAGGGGTTAATTGAAGGTCTAATAAACATTAAAGTCCAATAAAAGGCTACACACAGATAGAAATGGGGTTTCACGCATTTCAAGAATCCCATTAGCACCTAAAACCCAAATTTTAGACTCGATTAAATTAGTAAGGTTTTGGTCAGGATAAAATTCATAAAAACCTCCTAAACTTCATAGAAAAATATTCCTTGAGGTTTGGTACCCTTGGTTTGATCATTTGAACCTATTTTGACCTCGAATAGTCATTGACGGATTTCTGTCCTAATTTGTGTTTCTACACAAATTACCTCATCAAACATGATATAAACTCAAATCCAACTTCGCCACTAGATTCCTTGAGTCCAAATTAGGTTTGTACCAAAATTTGAACCCAATCAGAGTCCATCTTGACCTAGTTTGCATTTTAGTCCCCAGACCTCTATTCCTTACATTTAACCTATTAGCTTTCATCTTTTCTTTTCAAAGAAGCCCCTAGCTTCTCACCTCTCTTGCAAACAAGTCCAAACACCATTGTCTTCCTCACAAAACAGAGAAGGAAACTCGCAGCTCCTAAAACCCAAACTGCTTCATTTAATCCAGCAAGTTGATTGATGAAATCTCAACCAAAAATCGCCAAACTTGGCAAAATTGATCCTCAGATCATTCCGCATCGACCAAGATCTTCTTTGAGGCCAATCATGGCTGGAAATTGTGCTAGCAAGCTCAAGGAAACCAAGTTCTGCAGGTTGTTCAAGACACCTTCCTATTGAGCATTTCAGCTGAGAGAAACCTCACCTATAAAAGCAGCCACATTTATTCAATTCGTCCTTGTCTAGTTTTTGGCACGCAATCCCACTCTTCTCCTTCATCCTCGACCACCATTAATGAAGGCCTAGAGCTTCACCAATCCCCTTTGTCAGCCACTAGCACATAACAAAGGGAGAGGGCTTTCTCTCTACCCCTGGCCATGCTTCCGAACAAAGAAGGTGGCCCAATTACCCCCTCGTCGGCTCCATCTTCACCTCCTTCGTCCACAGCTCTGGCGTACCTCTAGCAAGCTCCCCCAAACTTCCATTTGTCCAATTACCTTAGAGCATCTGATGGTAAAACCATCATGATCCATAACTAGCTCAATTTGATTTGATTAAGTCATAAATGCTCCTACATAACTGCTAGAGAGCCCTAATTCATTGCATAATCATTCTGAGAGAAAGATAGCAAAATAGGGGTAAAACTATAGGTTTAATAGTATATCTCAATTGCAGTACAACTATGGGTTTTCTCAGGGGTAAATTAAAGGTCAAATGATCTTAAGAGTCTAACAAGTGGGTTAGAATAGAATGAAATGGGTTTTCGCGCATTTTAGGAATTAAATGACATCTGAAACCTTAAAAATAGACTCGCCTAAATAACTAAGGTTCTAATCAGGATAAAATTCACCTATACCCTCTAAAAATCATAGAAAAATATTCTCTAGGATTTGGCACCTTCAATTTGACCATCAGAACCCGTCTTGACCCAAGATAGAACCATAGACAGACTTTTGCTCTAATTTAGGTAATTATGCAAATTTTCCATACAAACTTGGTCAAGACCTAAATCTAACTTCACAATTGGATTCCTTGGGTCCAAATTAGGTTTGTACCAAAATTTAGGCCCAATCTGAGATCATCTTGACCTAGTTTGCAATTTGGTCCTGTCTGATTCTTTTATCTCACACTCATGTCCTTAACTTTTGAATTTCTTACAAATAGCCCCCCAATTTTTTCATATTCTTCACAAAAAGGTCCCTACCGCCATGAAATCCTAATCCTACAACTCCATCGACCTTTTATTGAAGAGAACTCTTATCAATCAATCCCTTCCAAAATTGGAAGGGAGATTTCTTGAGTCCTCTTTCCAATGAATCTGGTCTTGAGCCCTAAAAACTTCCCAATCTCCCATGCGAACGATGAGAGATTTGGGTATCTTTAGGTTTCCAACCCCAGAGAGCTTTCCAAGCTTAGGAAGCTTGCTTCCCAAGCTCTAAACTCCATCTAGAGCCCTATATAAAGATCCCTAGGGCTCGGTCGAACTTCTCAGACTCGATTTTGGTTGGAAAATCCCCAATTTCCTCTCTCCTATTTCGGTCGAATAGCTCCTCGAGCTCCAATGACTCCCTCTGACTCCTCTCGTCATCTAACCGCAATACCAACGGTAGATTATTCTTCCTCACCTTCCTCCGCGTCGTGCAATACCAGCCGCTGTCCCCCTCTATTGGAGTGTTTTCTTCCCCGACGTCGGCCTATCAACACTGGCGTCATTCCCCCCTTTCATCCATTATAATAGGGCTAGTTTAGTATCTTTAGGTCCTTAGTTTAGATTCCTATTTGAAAATCCCCAAAAGAAAACCCTCGACACCATTGCAAACCACCTTCGTCTCCACCTTCAGCGACATCATCGGCGAGGGTTTCCGCTCACTTCACACATTCAAACCCCTCGCCAATCGATCCAAAACCTTTGCCATACTCCCCTCATCTAAAGCCCTAACCTATCGCACTCCACCATCCACCCAAAACGCTCACCGAGTAACCCACCTTCACACAACCTACTCCATCACCGACCGACCACCACACACCCTAATTCACTACGAAACCACCACCACTACCTTTGCCATGCTTCGGCAAAGCTTATGAGCTATTCTAATGTGGTTGTGAGGCCCTATTTCATGTTTCAGGTCATCGCCATCCTCCGCCATTGCCACCTCCATCTCCGACATCATTCAAGCTCCTCCGGTCGAGTTCTTCGCCAATTCCATGCCCAAGCAACGTGGCTTACTCCTAGGTTGAATCCTAGGTTCCCAATAGAAGGACACCACGTCTTGTTCATTCGCAATTGGATGAAGGACCTCACTGCACACGCGAAGGAAGGAGGGGAACATTTAGTCCCACCTCAAAAGCGCATGAAGCGAGGTGCACGCATAAATTATTTTTGTGATTGGGGCTTATCGCCTCGAACCATAGGGTGATGTCCCATTACACCCTCACCTATGCCTCACCCATGACACATACTCTCCAAGTCTGGCACTCACCCGATTACCCACCTAAGCTAAGCACACCTTAGTTTCCATTCACTGCAGGTAGCCCTGGTCCAGGGTGTGCTCACCTGTTGACCCAATAACCCGGACCTTGGCCTTGGGAAGGCAAGGAAGAGAAAAACCTAGAGAGAAAGGAAAGAGAGTGCAGGGGCAGGGGGTTTTGCTCTCTGCCACACTTAGTAGAATTTGAAGGGTGCATAGCCCTTGTGCGTGAAGAGAAAAGAAGGCTTGTGTGCACTGTGAAAGAAGAAGGAAGGAAGGAAGGAGGACTTGAGAAGAAAAAGAAAGGAAAAGAGAAGAAGAGCAGAAGTAGAAGAAGAGAAAGAAGAGGAGGTTGAAGAAGAAGCACAGTGCTCTGGTTGATACTGTTGATATATTTGAGTACCTAAGTTTGAATGGTTGATGGAATTGTTGCATTATTTGAACTTAATGCATATATGCTTAAATTGAATAATTGGTGATCTAAATCACCATTATTTTTGCTTTGAGATTCTTTTTGCATGCACTATTATTGTTCAACTCATGCTTTACATTGATTATTATTTTTGAGTAATTATTATTCATTCCTTGATATTATTTGGCTTGAGTCTTGTGCTTAGTTACATATTATTTGAGATTAGTGTGTGAATTCCTATTTGCTCCCTGTGTTTGACCTCAGACTTCCATTCGAGTATAAATTTTATTTATTTTTTGTGCTGATTCAATCTATACTACAACGCATCAATTTTAAAACTCATTTTAGAGTAGCTAACAACATCTCTCTCTACCCTCGAATTAGGTTTAGGCTAAACCTTAGGTCCTAATTTCCTCTCGTTCTCCTTCTCCGACTCCAGCAACCACCTCCACTACCACCATCATCGCCGGAACTCCCCTGCCTCATTCCACCCAAATTAGGTTGGCCAAGAGTTCATGCACACCTCCACTATACTTTTGCCCAACCTAATTTAGCACTTCAATACCTCCAACTCCTTCCCCAACTTCGTTCGCCGGAGCTCTGCTCACCTTCACGCTCCAGCCACTCCACTGCATCTCTCTCCAAATCGCATCCACCATTGCCTTCGCCATACCACGGTGAAGGTTTCCAGCCATTTAATTGGGCCCTAGGCTGTATTATCTTGCAGGTCACCGTCACTATCGTCAGTCATCTTCCCCAACACCGTTAGTCGCCGTCCGTCACCTGTAGGCTTCACCTCCACCGTCAATCAACATGGCCTGGCACCATGGTGAAGCCCAGACCCTCAGTTGAGTGAGGAAGGATTAGTAGTAGCTGCAATGAAGGGAACAACCACGCTGCTTTACGCAAAGGAGGAAGGTGGGGTCATAGTCTCACATCGGAGATTCATTAGGTGTGCACCACGTATAAGTTGGATTCGTGCTCTAACCCCATTGCCCAGTACATGAGGGGTCGAGTCCCTCACATGCACAGGCCTGCTCACCCTCACTCACCCGCACACCCAGTGAGCCTGGACCCGATACTGCTTGACCTGATAACCTAATTAAAGACCCGATTATGCCCAATTATATCAGAGGAAGAAGAGGAGGATTTGTGAGGACGAAGGGGGAGGGTTTTGCCTCAGTTTGATTTTCCTTAAGGTGCGTGCTGAAGTTCTCAACACTTAGTATCCCCAAGGCCATGCCTTGAGATGCTTGGCACCCTTGTGTGCCTTTGAGGCTTTGATAGTTAAGTCATCCGAGAAGGGTGGCCATCGTCTAATTTGCTTCAAAAGGCTCTGTGGCCTTATTTCATATGTTACTGTGAACTTAAGTTGATGTGAATTGTCTGATTGAGGCACTATTGATTTATTTGAATAATTTGAATACTTGGGATGCATGCTTAATTAAGAGAATTTAATTGGTGATGCAAATCACCATTGTTTTGCTTCTCTAATTCTTTTTATCCTAAGGATCTTTTGAGATACATTGCTTTATATTTGAATATCAATATGACCAATTTATTTATTGCATATCTCTTATTGTGCTTAATTTACTGTGTTCATTAATTCTCAATTAAGATTAATGAGTGAATTCCATATTGCTCCCTGTGAACAAACTCAGACTCCAAATAGATTCTAAGTTTTATAAATTTAAGTGTTTGTTGTGCGATTTAGGAGTGTACTACGATGACCACATCTTGAATCTCCTCATTCACCCTTAAATAACCACCCACAAGTGGTGCCAACTTTCTCTCCAAAATCCCTTCACATCACCACTATCCATCTCCTTTGAAAGCCATCTCCACCATCCATCTCACCTCCCTTCTAGAAGCCCTCAAAGTTGCCACCAAACCATGGCATACTTCCATTGTTGGCACCACCTTTGGTGTCCCTTCCAACCACCAACTACCAAGCCTACCACCTTTTCATATGGCACCATTAATTCTCCACCCTAGGATCCCCATAACTACCCCTTCTAGCCATCCTATCCATCCATCCTAAAGCCACCAAACCCACTTCACATCCTTTGGTTTGGCACCATTAATCCTTGGCCCTTGGATCTTCATAACCACCTCCAAAAGCCATCCTAACCTTCCCTTTTATCCACGCCAACCCTCCCCTTCATAAGCCCTATATATACCCCCCATCCTACCATCACTAAAATCACCTTTGGCTTCACTATTCACACATACTTCCACCCCTAGTCCACCATACCGCATAGCCAAGAGAAGAAGGAGGAGAAGAAGAAGAAGATTAAGGGGATACTCCGTCCCCTTTATGCCTTCCCCTATTCCCTTCTCTCTTGTGCCCACACTAGCCAAAGGTCCAGCCAGGCAAGGAGGACGTCCAGAGGAGGAGTTCTTGAGGGTGGTTCATGTCCACCCTTGAAGGAGGTTTTAGGGTGGAATCCTTCCACTCTTGGAGGAGATAAGGCACACCCATCAAAGGCTTGCCAAGGAGGATACACCTTTGTAGAAGCACTTCAAGAAAAGGATTAGGACAAATCCTTTTCAAGCCTAGGAGTAGTTGAGCTTGGAGCAAGGATCTTCTCCTCTTCGCCAACATCACCAGGAGGATTTGTGTTTTCATTTTATGTTTCTTCATTCCTTTAGAAGAAGCATTCCTCTACTTGTCATTTTGTAAAACAATTTTCTCCTTAATCAAAGTTGCCTTTCCATAGTCTTTTGTTGCATTTTATTACTTTCTACCATAGTGCACTCACACCCTCTCTCTAATTACCCTAGGTCTTCACTCACCTAAGGTGAGCTTAGGGAGAGGATTTTCTTGTCAATTAGGTTTTAGCTTTAGCAATTTTGGTGTAGTCTTCTATATTTTTTCATTCAATTGCCCATATTTCAAAACTCCAAAAAAAAATATTATATTCAAAAATCATAAAAAGAAAGTTGATTTCCCATTTTCAAGTGAGAGTGTTTAAAATTGCAAACTTGCCTCCTTGGAAAATCCTAGATGCCACCACTATCTAGGTTTATAAATTCACAAGCGATTGTGAACTTGCATGTTACAATGATTCAAAACCCTAATTTTATCAAATCATGCTTTTTTGCTATTACTTTCCGGCAACGATGCCAAAATGACGATGGAAAATTTCGTAGGGAAAATAGTGATTAGGGTTTTGGAGAAACCCACATTGTAGTACGTGTGAAAAATCCAGCTATTAAATAATTTTACCAAGACTAAATGAGTCCTAGGTCAAACACGGGGTGGCAACATTCGATTTTAGAAATCTACGTTTGGTTTTATTTCTTTTTGGTGTTCTATGACTTATATTTTTTTGGTGATTTTATGAAGCAAAAATCAGATCAAAATAATTCTAGACTACTCTAATCTACTTGCAAAATAAAAGAGAGAGAGAAGGAACAAATATTTTATAAGTAGAATAATGCTCACTACAGTTAATTGCATAAAATATATCTAACTATGAAAGTGATAAAAAGAAGTGATGAGAGAGAATCCCCCTCATCGACTGCTTAGGGGACGAGCCACGTTGATGTGACACCTAGAAGAGGGTTGTGAGGAACTTGAGGAGGGAGGACGAAGCAGGATAGCTTCGTAGTGGGATCCACTTCCAAAAGGGGGTAAGAGGATAGCCAGGAGTGCTCCATGAAAGGGGATGAAAGAGTGGGAATTATAAAAATTATTTTTACTCTAATGTAGCATCCCGGGCTTGGGACTAGCTCTAAAATAGCTCTTAGAGATTTTGGAGAGGGTAAGAATGGAGAAGGAAGGGATGTGGAGCAAGGGAGCGGGGTATGGGGTACATATAGGTGAAGGGGAGGGCCATGCCAAATGATTTGGCATGACTAGGTCTTAATGGCCGTGCAAGAGGCATGTTGTGCATGCAGTGCGCATGCATAGTGCAGCGCCCATCAAGTGAAGCTCCCAGCCGTCAAATCCCAATCAAGCGGTCTAGATATCATTCCCATCACTCTCTCACATCACGTGCTACCCCAATATGATCGTGCATAATTGTGTGCGTATCGCTCTTACCACATCCAATGCGCCGAATGGTGCAATCTCAACCATTCACTGCACATCGCACGACCCTCAACCCATGAAGGCATGCTCTTGATTTGTGAAGCACTACTCCACGTTGACGTGGCTGCTTCCTACGCTTTGATCATGATCAAACAATTGAATTGAGGCATGAAGCGAGTGAGATTAAGATGCTCAAAGGGAATCGAATGCACGACACTCGTGTGAGAGAGGAAATGTGTTACCAATGAGCTACAGCTAGTTTGGCGCAATCGTGACCATTGGATGGGGATCCAACAATCACAATTCATCATAGCTGAAGGTGAGGGCAGGTGACGTGGATCTTTAGTGACCTTTGGATGAGAATCCAATGGCTGTGAATGAATGAGGCCGTGCCCTCTCAAGGCTTGAGGTACAAGTTGAGGCTCATCTCAGCCATTGGATGAAGATCCAACGGCTGAGGATTAATGGTCCTGATGAGGAGGGAGGGCAGCGGTGGCCTACTTGGGGCTTTGGATGGCTGTGATGGTGCCATGTGGAGCCATCATGGCCATCCATTTTCAATTGCTTGTAGTGGACACAACAGATGTCCAACCAGGTCGATCTTCACGACATTGGGCTACGATCATTGACCCGAACCCATCTGTGCAGTCGGATTTGTCATTTGAGGTTCAGATTTGCATCCTCCTGTCCTTTGTCTGTTTGTCTTCTGTGGCCTTTATTTGATGCTACGGAGGTTTGATCAGGGTGATTTCAGAGGCAGTCGACTCCGATCATTGCCCTGATCAGATCCGTTTGGTTGGATCTTCAATTCGAGGCCCAAAAATGTATCTCCTTCTCCCTTGGCCACCAGAATAAGCTAATTAATATGTAATTTATAGAATCTAGTCTAAATGCAATATAATGCATGTTATGCAATATTTATAATGCTAAATGCATCTACAAGCCTAGGATCACACATAAATAGGCATTTTATGCTAAATACATGTGTACAAATAACCTCTTTCTGATCAATTCAAATAAGAGAGGTTCTTCCATTCATCAATTTCGATCCACTGATCTCCCTCATCAACTCACGCTCACTTTCCACTTCTTTTATCGTTGGATTGATCACAATTCACTTCCATCCATCAAGGTAGTTATGAGACCTAAAGCTCTATAGCTATTAGATCATATAGTGCACCAAATCACCCAGAGGGCTCCTCACTCACTTCACACGATCACAAAAGCTCTCCCTGAGTGTTGAATTGAAGGGATTCACTTGATTTAATTTATTTTTATTGTAAAGTCTGATCAAATGATTAGAGATCTAAATTAATTGCAAATGATTTTAATCGAGTGAATTTGGTTTATGATTATATAATTGAGTGGATTGCAATTGTATTGATACAGTTTGATTTGAGTTTGATATCAATTTGAGTTCATACCCAATTTAACCCTTAGCTACTATTTTTGTTCTTCACCTGGTGCGAGGGCCAATTAGATTTGACGAACTGAATCGAGGCCCTTGTAATGACCTAATCATTTTTAGAGGATCACAAAGGTCTCCTGAACACCAATCCATGGTGTGCAAGACATCTAAGTGACCAAGTCATTGTGGAGAGTCTAAATCAATAGCCTAGGTTGGCAACAATGTGCTTTTGAATTAAAGTGTTTTAATCTGCTAATGAGAAGTTGAACAAGATTTAATGGATTTGAATGAAGGTCTAAGATTGGTTTTTAGTTGATATCATGGCCTGATTTGGACTCTCTGATTCGCGTTGTCCATAGCAAGGTAGGAGAGTCAATTAGGGTCTCTTTAGGTTCGTTGAGATCTGATTTGAGTTTCATAGAGTTTCATAATGTCTTTCGACTATTTGCGATACCTACAAGTTGGGTTTAATCATTTCAAATCAGATCTAGGAAGAATATCATCATCGCTCAGGTCTAAGGGTAATTTGGATGCTTGATGTGTCGATTTAAGTTTTGATGGTTTGCAAGGGTTCTCAAATGAGTTTCTACATTATGATATTTTATTGGAGTGATTTCATTGAGTTCTTGAATTCCAAAGTTAAGATCTGAAATGTTTTTGGTGATTTGATAGTAGTTGCTAAGATTTCTAATTGTGAGTTTGCATGGATTTTGAATGAGTTCAATGTACGGATTTCAAATGGTTTGTGAATACTCCACACTTAAGAGGAGTTCCTAGAAAGATTTGGCTAGGATTTAACTATCCTGATGATGAAACCAAGTTGGAGAACTGGAGTCTTCTTATGGATGGAAGTACTCTCTGTTGAGAGCAGCCAAACCTGGTAGTGCCTATTATCGACAATATATGAGCTCAAATTGGGTTTAAATGGATCTCTAAGATGGTTTTATATTAGAAATACATTTTATAAGCATTCACGTACTCGAATTGAATTTAATATAATTTGTAAATATTTATAAATGTAGTTCAAAGTTTCTATTAGTAATTGCACACTCTAAAAACTATCCAAACGGTTGATTTGAAGTAATCTCAATGTATAACTCATAATTTGAGTTTGAATATGATTTTTACTGATGTATGGAAGTTCTGCAAGTTTAATTCTACCTTTCCGACACTTTTGATGTACTGTTGTGGCATGGAATTAATTTCTTACCTTTCATTTAGCCATTTTTTAGCATTTACCTGAAAATACAAAAATACTATAAATAAATAAAAGAAATGTGTCTTGAGTTAGATTAGAATGTGTTTTAGGTGTTTTTTGTCCTTAGGCTTAGGTTTTAAGTCCTTTTGTATATAGAACATACCTACAGAAGTTCTGTACTTGTTAGGTTTTGAAAATAAAGAAACAAAAGAAAAAAAACACCAAATAGATGCTCCCATTTCTTTTCATAGCTTTTTCTCCTATTTCTCTCTTCTTCTAAAATAAAAAACCAAAATAAAAATAAGAAAATCCCCTTTGTTTATAATATGTATATTGTATATATATATATAATACTAATTTAAATGTACATTTATATATTCTATTTAAATATTGTACGTATATTATTTATATGTAGGGTATGGTTTATACAAATAACTTAAGATTAACTCATTTTATTTATTAATTTATAATATACAGTATTATATATATGTAAACTAGTATATATTATATATAATTTATACATGTATAATATATATATGTATATATATAATTTAATATACTAATTACAGTCATTATTATGTAAGATAATTTATCTATAATCTCTTAATAAATTATGTATTGTATAGTTATATATATATATAAGTTAATGTTGTACATTAATAAATTGCACTAATCTAAATTAGTAATTTAATTAATTAATAAGCTAAGTTATACAGTATTCTTATAATTTATATTTTAACCTATTTTAAATCTATTCATATCAGTATATGTATAATGTATATTAGTAGGTATTTATTGTATAATTAACCTATATGTATATTATTACTTAGTAAACATATGTGTATAACGGGTATAATTAATAATAAACCTAAATAAATAATTTAAAATTTTTAATTATAATATCTATTAGGTAAATTAACATATTTATAGCATAATTAAGTACTATACATAGGTATTTATAACATGTATAATATACATTAGTTAATATAAGCTAAATGGTCATAATTTAACACCTTACGTAAATACTTGATATATTTATAATTAAATTAATCTAAATTATGTAATTAGTAGCTCTATATGCTAATTAAGTATTTATGAACTCAATTTGTAATTTGGATCACTAATTTAACCATAATTAAGACCCTAATTAACAAATAAACTCACAGGCACACGAGCACAACAAAGCACTGAGAAGTGACACTCCAATTAGTGCCACATCATAAGTAGCAGGCACGGTTGCACCGTATAAGTTGATTCACCCTCGGTAGCTGTTCACCCTAGAATCGAGGTGGGCTCCCTGGCATGCTCGTGTGTGCAGGCGCGTCCATGTACTCATGCGCTGTGCATGACTTAAGTAACCTATAAAGTAGAACCCATTAGGTTAGGGCACTATTGAGTGCGACCCACTAGGGGTGACCCTGCTGGGTGGCCTCCAAGTGCAAGGTGAAGGTGATTTGTGGCTACATCCTCCACCGTAGGGGTCACCTTAGTAGTGGTATTGATCCAGCCTCTAAGGGGCTGTTGATCCTGTGAAAAGGTGACCCAATCTTTTTGGGCTTTAAGTCTAAGTAGGCTTATTTTAACTAAGTGTTATGCTATGTTTAGTGTTTGAGTTGTGTGAGTGTTTATAATTTTACTAAGTGTTATAAGTATAGAGTGTGTTGAGTTAAATAACTTAGGATTATATATAAAAGTTAAATGATTAGCTATGCATTAAGGTTGTTAATTAACTCTTTTATTTTTGCCTTATGATGTATATAGTTTTAAAGGCTTTTGTTTTATATAAGTCTTTCATTCATAAACTTGTATATGGGTAGTTTGATTAATTAGATACTTGTATATATCTTGGCTAATTAACTCATCCTTTTTGTGCCCTTGCGTTGTGCATTGTTTTTAAGGCATCTCTTAGGATAGAAATTCAATTGTTCTCATTTTGTAAATAACTAACTTAGATTAATTGATTCTTTGATTATTTAGTACTAATTCATTCTTTTGAAAATAAAACTAATATTTTTGGAATAAAAGATAGATTTTGGATCATAGAGAATGATGTATATCAATGACTACCTCTCTATGAATGACCTGAAATAAACCAGAAAAAATTGTATATAAATAAAATGGCATCCGTCTGGATTGCAACATTGTACTACTACAGAGATTAATAAAACCTTAAAATTAACAAGCAATCCAGACACAACATCAAAAACCATTTGGTCAAGAACAAAGACAAGAAAGAGAAATAAAGAGAAAATCAAAAGAAAGTCAAGGAAGCTAAGAAGTACACCCACCAAAAAGAATGAAAGAAGAGAAGAAAAAAGAAAGACATGACATGATAATGGTAAGAAAAATTTTTCTTAAGAGTGAAAGATGATTTAAAGAAGGTGAAGAAAAACAATGAGAGGTTAAGAAGGTTGTTGAGAAACAAAAATCAAGAAATACAAGTCCAAGGAAGCCTCAGTGCATTCCTCAGACAATCTCAAACAACCCAAGAAAATAATCAACCCAGCAAGGAAGAGGAAAGAGAAGAAAAATAAGAAGAGCTTAGTAAATTACTCTATTTTTATTTAAAACTTCCTTATGTCAATCGGTTGAATCCTTAATTTCAACTAGCTAAATGTTTAATTTCAACCAGTTGATTTTCTCCTTTCTCATATCTATAAATCATTTTCAACTTGTGTATTTACATTTTCACCGATGTATTATCATTTTCAACCAGTTGATTCACTCCTTTCTAATATTTATGAATAATTTTCTACTGGTGTAGTTAGATTTTCAATCGATGTGTTATCATTTTCAACCGGTTGATTATCTCCTTTCTAATATCTATGAATCATTTTCAACCAGTTGATTCTCTCCCTTCCAATTGTTACAAGTCTTTCTAACGCTTTCCACCGATGTATTCTATTTCAAGAGACCTGAGGAGGAGAGCTACTCAAAGAAGGAGAGGCAACATGAAGAAGAGGGACATGGAGAGGAGGTTTTACAGCAAGAAGGGGAGAGAGTCCAAGATGCAATAGAGCAGCTACGCAGAGAGGAGGTGCACCAAGAGGAACCACATGAAGAAGAGCACCTTAGCTGTAACGAGCTCGTGCCCCAGACGTCTTTTAAGACGTCTGGGAGGTGGCCCAGACGTCTGTAAAGACGTCTGGGATCACATCCAGACGTCTGACCAGACGTCCGGGATAGTTTACAGACGTCTGACGAACAGTTATACTCGCACTGAATATTCGTCTGCGCGCCTGTGCGCGCAGACCTGCGATCCGCATCTTCTCTGCGGCTGCAGGCGACTGCGGCCGTCTCTCTCCTCCTCTCCGCGCGGCGTTAAAAGGGGGAGGGGGCGCGCCTCCCTTCCCGTCTCCACCATCTTCCTCCTCTCCTGCTGCGGGCGGAGCGAGCGGACACGAGGGCGCAGCGGCAGCGGCGGCCGCAGTAGGCGCGGAGGAGCTGCGGCGTGCGAGGGCGGGGCTCTGCCGTGAGGGCGAGCTCGCCGGGAGCGGCTTGGCCGGCCGGCGGAGGGCGCAGGGGGCGCAGAGCGTCGCGAAGAGGGACCTGCTGCGGGCGGAGCAGCGGACGCGCGAGGTGCGACGCGGGCGGCGTCGCGAGCGGAGGCCGAGCGAGGTTCTGATTCTGGAAAAAAATCTCCAGAATCAGACGTCTGGACTGATATCCAGACGGCAAGGTCGACGTCTGTGTGATCATACAGACGTCTGAAAGGTGAGTTCCGCTTTCTCCTTCTTTTTTTGTCGACTGACCGTACTGAGGGAGGAGGGTTGGCTGTGCGCAGGTGTTCGGATTCGTCATCCTTTGCAAATCCGACGTCTGGAAGTTGTACCAGACGGCGGGAGTGACCTCCAGACGTCCGGAGAGACCATCGGACGTCTGGGATCTAGGAGAGACGTCCCCACAGACTTCTGGACGTCCGGGGAACCAAGCCGAACAGGTAATTCTCTGATCCACCGTTTAAGACGTCTGGAAGGAGTTCCAGACGTCTGATTTTGCACAGTATTGTCTTTCTCGACCCGTTTAGGGCCCGTTTGGGCTCCGTTTTCCGCGATTCGAGTTGCGTTCGTTTCAGAATTTATTCCTCTACCCGCCTACAGTAGCTATACACTGTTTTGAGACACTCCTTGTGTTTGATCCTTGTGATAGGACCTTGTTCGGTTGCAGTCTTGAGAGTCGCGGAGGCGCGCGGGATTCCCGACCACGCCCCCATTACTTCCGTTGTACCTGGTAGAGTGGTTTTAAGTATTAATAAAATCTGTTAAAGTATGGAACCATAACTAGAACCTAGGGCATTGCATGAATCCTAGGAATGAGAAATATATGGAATGATAGCTCCTAGGTGTTGCATGAATCCTAGGGCCAGAAAACTAGATTGTATGATAGATCCTAGGATATGGCATGAATCCTAGGATGGAAAAACTAGTGGAATGTATATTACTGCAGTCTTGGAAAAATGGAAAGGAATATATATAAAGCTGCCTGTAAATTTAATAACAGCTGCCTGTTATGCATAAAGAATCATGTTGAGATCATGGAATGTGAGAACGTGAATCTGGAAAGTGAAACATATGATGTTCTGAGATAAAGAGCTGGAACCCTACGGGGAATTAGGAGTGGAACTCCTGGAAAGAAAAGGAATGGAACTGAGATGTAGTTTGTACTGTCTCTTGGGTACGCAGTACCAAGGGAAGTACCTGTACCTGTTTTAGTGCAGAGTGGGGCCAGCCGCCCCAGGGACCCGGGGTTAGGCTTGGCCGCTCTGTACCGACTTGTTGGCCCTCGTGTACGTAGTACCGAGGAGAGCTAGTAGTGTTAGGAGAGTACTAGCTACCCCACGGGCCCCGGGGTTCTGCTAGCCTCCTTCACCGACTTGTTAGGCCCACTAGGGCAAACCAGGGTAGTCAGACGAGGGTGCGCGGACTGTGGAGGGGCAAGGCCCCGGTTTGGTTACTGTGGAGGGGTTGGACCCCTGTTACTGAGAGGGCTCTGCCCTGGTTCCGTGCTGTGCTTTGGGCGCACCCGTTAACGGAAACGACTGACCGCGTGCCAGTACGGGCTAGCTACCTGTGCGTTTATCGCGCGTGCCGTAGTCACCGTTACGTCTGTCAGTGACCTTGGGGTGGTTGACTGAGGGTAGGATCACCACGGGGGACTCTCCCGGCCAGGAGAGCACCACGTGCTACTTCTACTGTTGGAAAAGACTGCAATCAAGATCGTCCCACGAGGACATTCGAGATCAAGTAAAGGATCTGAGAAGTAAATGAAATAGTGAGAAGAAAATTGAAAGATGTAAATAAAGGAAGTAATAGAACATAACAGCTACTGTACACTCTACTGTTGCCTTTAGTTAGTTTGCCACTCTACTCAGCGTTTTGCTGACGTGTTACACTCGTTACCTTTTTCAGGACCAGGTGTTGAGCAGCCAGGGTCGGCGGCTGCAGAGGACGCTGGGCCGAGTAGGGTCCAGTAGAGTTGCCACAGCTTTGTACCTTCTTTTGTTTCTGTTCTAGTGAGTAGTTTTGTTTCCGCTGTACCTTCTTTACCTGCAGTTTTTGTTATATGATAAATGTTGTTTTACTGTTGTGGTGGTGCCTACTGTAGTAGTTTCTTTCCTTACTGCTGTACTTTTTACTGTTAGTTATATTCATGCTGAATGTGGTTTATTTTACTGTCTTTTGGTTACTTCCTCGTTGGACGACTGGGTCTTGGGATTAGTCGAGTCGGTCCGGTTCTCGTGTCTCGTAGGGACTCGGGAACCGGGTCGTTACATTAGCAAAGAAGAAACAGATGAAGAAGAACGTTAGCACCAAGAGGAGCATCAGCACCAAGAAGAGGAGCTCCACAAAGAGAAGCATCTGCACAAAGAGGAGGAGGTCCACCAAGAGGAGTTGCACCATGAAAACGATCAGGTACATCCTATATTCAATTTTCAACCGATTGATTGTCATTTTTAAAAAGGTTGATTGTTGTTTTCAATCAATGTATTTTTCTCCAATTCAATCGCATTAAATATGTTTATTTTTAAAAATTCAACTGGTGGACTTCTTATATCATGTGTAGTAGAGTAACTTTCAACCGATGCATTTCCATTTTGAATATGCTTATTTTTAAATTTCAACTGGTGGACTTCCTATATCGTGTGCAGCAAGGTAACTATCAACCTGTGTGTTTCCATTTGAATATGTTTATTTTTAAATTTCAATCGGTGGATTTTGCAGCAAAGTGATTTTCAACTGATGTATTTTAATCATAAATCATTGTATTTTTATTATCAACCGAAGTATTTCCACTTTGAATAGCTTCATTTCTCAATTTCAACCGATGGATTCCTGATGGTAACACCATCATCAACCCTAACTAGCCATAATTAGTCAAATTCAATTGGTAAAAGCTCCTACTTGATCATTTGAGGGCTACAATTCCGTAATATTTTGATTTGGTATAAAATAAGAAAATAGGGTTAATTCTATAGTTTTAACAGCACATCACAATTGCAGATTAACCATGGGGTTACTCAAGGGTTAATTAAAGATCAACTGAACATAAAATTCTAAAAAGTGGGTTCACACTGACTGAATCAGGGTTTCACACATTTCGAGGGTGAAAATACTACTAAAAACCCTAATTATCAATCCTACTTAAATTGAAAAGGTTATGGTCTTGATAAAATTAATCTAAATCTCCTAAAAATAATTCAAAAATATTCTAAGAGGTTTGGTACATTTTGTTTGATGATCTAAACCAATTTTGACCTAAAATAGAGTTTTAGATGGGAATTTGCCTTGGTCTAGGCTTCTATGCAATTTACATAGTCAAACGTGGTCAAAATTAAAATCCAAGTTTACCATTAAAGTCCTTGGATCCAAATTAGGTTAGCACCAAAATTTGGGTCCAATCAGAGTCCATCTTGACCTACTTTGCATTTTAACCCTTAGAAATTCTATTTCTCACATTTAGACCCTTAGGTTTCAAGTTTTTTGCATTTAGGTCCCTAACTTCTTCATATTCTTCACAATTATACCCCTGCCACCATGAATAGTGTGAATGGAGGTCAAACCCAACTCCACCACCTTTAACCAACCCAAAACACCAATAAATCAACACCAAATCCCACCAAATTTGGTGGGATGAAGTTCACACTATGGGGAATCATATGAACATGATCTTAGACTCGGATTTGGAGCAAGAAGCTCCAACGAATCCAAAGAAATGATGGTGGTTCCTTACTTCCAAATCTAAACCTAGTTCACCTAATTTCCTAATGGAGTTCGAAGTCAAGCTCTATTTAAACTCCCCTACATCCTAGCATTCTCAGTAGCCAAGAATTGACTAGTCAGACCCTCCTTCCTTCTTCGGTCAACCACACCTTCGGCTCCAATGGTTGTCTCTGCCCTCCTCCTTCAGCTGTCCAACCATCAAATTGGATGACCCTCCATCTTCCTCTCTCTCTTCCGCCTCTTGCCAGCTAAAGCAGAGGCTTTCCCCATCCTCTTCATTGTCGTTCTTCCTCACCATCGCCTTCGTCTTCTTCATGTCTGGCAGGTCAACGTCAGACACCATTGTCCTCCTCTCACTCCCAAAGCCCTCTTAAGCACTTGCTCTCACCTCTACCTCCTTAGATCCTAGGATAACCACCGACCACTGTGCTCCCTTACCGTCTTCCCCGTGAATGGCACAAGCTTCGACTAACTTGTGCAGGCGCTACACTACACCAAAAAACTCACCACTGCTCCCATTAGCTCCTCCTCACCTCCTAGTCCAAAATCCCTTAAGAAATTGAGGGCTTTGGCTACTATTTTCGCTGGCCGAACACCTCACATCTCCGCCACTTTCTCCAACACCAGCTGGCTACCCTACACTGCCAATCAACAAACCACAGCCACCGCTGCACTCGTCGTGGTCTGGCAACCATTCCTAGTTGGTTTAATTACACTGCAAGCCCGTATTACGTGTTTCAGGTCTCCATCAAATGTCTGCCGCCACCTCTGTCTTCCTCAACATCTGCCGCCGCGCTCCAACCACCAATAGACCTAGGACCACACCCTACAGCTGCGACTTCATCTCATGAACATGCTTGCACCTTCAATCGAAGTAAAGGCAACAAGAAGCAGCCCCAATTTGACAAAGATAGCAGCCACGACCGCACGCAAAGGAAACTGCCCAATTTAGTGCCACATCGGGGACTGGCAAACCCACTATAGCGCATAAATTGATTCGCTACTCTTACCCGGTCACCTCAGCACACATGGGTGAAGTCCCCACTTACCATATGTGCACACCCTCACCCATGACCCATGCACACAAGCCTGAACCCTCTGACTCGATTACCCGATTGCTATTTACCCGTATACCCTATACCCAGATTTGAGAAAGAGAAAGAAAGAAATCTGAGAGGGGAGGGGGTGGTTTTGCATATAGGCCTCCTCCAAAGAAACAACCAAAAAAACCAAGGAAAAGAGCATATTGGAAAATAATAAACTTGGATAAAGAGGAACTGAAATGCCTATCAAGTTCAGAGAGGGGGATGATTGATAAATTGATGGAGGTAAGGAAAGACAAGTTCTACGTACTATGGGGAATGGGTGATCAAGGCCCATAGAATAGGAACCTTGACTCAAACACACAATCGCAGAGAATGTACGTAAGGAGTTTGATGACCCAGTTCCACCAAAAGGGGGTGTATGTTTGGGGGAAGGATCATACTCCCAAACTTTACTAATGATTTAGTGGCACAAGCTCTCCATTACTCTCCTCTCTCTAATTGTGTGAAAAAATAAAAGCTAGTCCACCCCAAGTATAGGGTGAACCTCCTCCTATTGTGATCTTCTTTCCGTTATTCACCTCCTACTATTATCGTCGGTGCATGGATTTTACTCCAAAATTCACCAACTTTAGCTCTGATACCAAATGAAAGTGCACTGAGGGGGGTGATTAGTGCTAAAGGCGGTAAACAAAATTTCTAATTGCAAATAATACAAATTCAAGATAAACTCATTCAAACCACAAATGAACACAAGGATTTATAGTGGAAACCCGACCTTGGGAAAAACCACTACCTAGATCTCCCAATCTAGGATTTTTCCCCAAGTCCAACTCAAAATACTAACCAGTACTTATGGGGTACCAAACCCTTGTACAAACCCTCTTAATATCACAATCAAGAGCAATGGGTACCAAAGAGCAAAACCCTCTTTCTCAAGAGGAAGGGAACACACAACCCGAGCCCTCATATTACAAGTAGATTAAGGAATAAAATAGAATTAAAACACAATTTAGCTCCTATGGATAGCCCCAACAAGATATGCAATTTATTATATGAACTAGCTATCTAAGAGACTAAGAGGAACTCCTTTGGTGATTATGAGAAGATGATGCTGATGGGAGTTGAAGTGATGAAGCTTCAAGCAAGTGTGAGTTGGAGAATGAAAGCTTTAATCACTTCCAAGAACACCAAATGTATGCTTTAGCTGAATGTAGACTTGAATGCACTTTAGAGTGAGTTTTGGGGTATTCTTCTCTCTTCCAAAGAGTCAGAAACCATCTCATATATATAGAGGGGTGAATGGACTAGTTTAGGTGTGCATAAGGCCCCTCTTCAATGGCTAAAATGTTTCCCAATAGGATTTGCCAAGGGCTAACTAATATCCTCCAAAAGTACTTTATCTAATGTTAGGTAAAAGTGATCTAATGTTAGGTGAACTATCTAACGTTAGGTACTTAGTTTTGTACAAAGTTCTCTATCTCCTGGAACTTTCTTGGATGGCCTAAAGTACACTGCCTAACTTAGGTATACTCTGTCTAACGTTAGGTCAACTACCTAATGTTAGATGCCCAGTTTAACGCAAAGTTCACTATCTCCTAGAATTCTCAAGTTGAGCTTAGACCAACTACCTAATGTTAGGTAACTTATACCTAGCGTTAGATGGACTGCAAAAAGTACTCCAACTGTCCAAACCAAATTTTTTGATCCTGGGGTTCTATGGTGATCTATTAACCCCTAAGGATATGTTTTATCATATTTTTGACCAAATTAGACTTATGCAAGTGGTGCCCTAATAGTGTAGATTAATGTTAATCTTATTGGGGCTTTCCTTACATTCTAAGAAATATGAAATTACAACTCAATTCCTAAAATTACAAAGAGACCTAAACTTGATCTCCTCCATCTTCTTGGCTTCATAATTCGTTAAGAGAGCTTCAACCTAAAATTAATCTTGCAACAACTATGCATAACATATAATTTTAATCTCAATCACTTGATATGCTTGTTATCATCAAAACAATCATTAAAGGCTTATGTGGTGCCTAATTGCTTATGCACCAACAGGCTGTTCCTCGGATCCAGCATAGCCCACCTAACAGCTGGGTATATGGGCTCGGGTAAACGGATCTTCCTTGAAGCATTGAATCTCTATACTCTACCGAGTAGCTGGATCTTCCATGCAGTCGAATCAGTGAGGTGATTTTTCTCCCCTCATTAGTTGCCCCCAGTCTCTTTGTCTGAGTCATCAGCAAGGAGAGTAGTAGGCTCTCTCTTTTTTTCTTTACTTCGAGTGTACCATGCCCCCTATGATGGGTTGGGTGGTATCCAGACAATCCCATCATTGAGAATTAACAACGAAGTCTAGTATGTATGTTGGTGGGTAATTAGCTACTAGCCACTTGCTTGGATATGTTAAACACCTATTCATTCATGGATCATGTAGGCGGGTAGAACACCTCTTGTATATCCAAGAAGCAAGTATTTGGGTGGACAAGGCATCGTGTATCCAATTTATAGGCTTGTCGTCGCCTATTTCTTTTGGAAAGAGTAGGCGTGTCACCACTTGATTTTTCCATTGGCCTTAAGAAACCATTTGCACAGGCATTTAATTGTATGATGTAAGCATCGTCGTCAGCAAGTGAGGGCCAATCACTGCAGGGGTAATTTGTCACTTTATTTGCACAAGAAGTGCGTTAATTGTCATAATTATGACAAAATTGCACACCAATATTCGAGATGGATAATGGGGTCTACACTTGTCAATTGAATCGACTCGTAATGATTATATGCGCAAGAGCATTAATTGCACCTAGGGATTAACAAGATTTAATAGCGTTGGCATCCACGTGCCACCTCAGATTATAATAGGGGGTATTTGGGGTAGTAAATGACCCTACACCTGCATTTTTGTTGTTGGAGAGAAAATCTCTAAACCTCACAGGTGCCACCATCCCCAGAGGAGTGACCCATCAGAGAAGGGTAGTCTTTTCTCAACGAAGTTCCTTACTCTGAAGAGGATGTTAGGCATTTCTGGGAAGAGTGAGTAGTCGTACTCCTCACCCCATCTCTCTGATGAGTTGTTTGGGTTATATACCTTCAAATCAGACTTTGGTAGCAAACCCACTATTCAAGGGTTTTTTAAGGAACAAGAACTCAGAGATGTCCAGTTCCAGGTACCAGGCATTTTAACTTGTCTATGTTCCCCGGCTGGAGGAGACTTTTTTGTGATTTATAAATATGCCATTGAAAATGACCTCAGGATTCCTTTGAACACTTTCTTATATCTTTTCTTTCATACTACCACCTTGCACCTTCCCAACTCAGCCACAACTGCTGGCCTATTTTAAACATTTTTACTGTTCTCTACTTCCACTTGGGCATCTGGCTGGGAATGGGGTTGTTCCGCCTCCTTGTTGGATTGATGCCCCTGAAAGTGAAGAGGGACAAGCCACCCTCTGGGACCTACACTTTATACAGCAAACATACTAAGTATAGAATAACCGACCTACTAGATGTTTAAAGGAACAAGACCATCATTTTTTCCTTCTCTATAATGTGGAGAAGTTAGAAGTCCACAACTCTTGGCAAAATCCACCCAAGAAAGACTTGTCATCTGCCCTAATTAGCTTGACTCAGCTATAGAGGCAGATGCGAGGAAAATAACAGATTTTGGGCCCATAGCCCACTCTGAGTTGAGGCGATTAGACGTGTAGTCAACACTCACATTGGTGGCAGATTCTTACACCATGCCATGTAAGTTATGGGGAAATGACTTTGACCACTTTATTTTTTATGTGACGTTAACCACGATCCTTTTGCTTTTGTAGCCTTTGAATGGTTTGCTGTTGGGACTCGTAAAGTGCATTTTTGATAAGAAAGATCTCGTCGTAGTATAGTGCGCAATATGATCAACAAAAATATTTATAAAGATAACAAGACTTGAGTCCTGGTCGTTCATCTCTGGGAGGCATTTATGCAAATTTGAAATCAATCTTGATCACTCTACTTGCTTAAAATCGCACGTCAGTTTCTAGTCGTTGGATCAATGTTCGGCCACTTTCATTATGCACCCTAATTACATGTGCATGTGTTAGATAAATGACAAATGTGAAAGTGTGAGTTTCAGTGCGCACAATTCTAGTTATGTGGTGGTTGTTTACAGAAAATGTACTAATAGTTAGATCCTCAATATTTTCAGGTACCGACATGATGGTTGCAATAGATAATAATTAAAAGCAGGCAACTTTAATCACACAAAATATATTGCAATAAGCTCATGGTGATTCTCAACATAGAGATATATATATCTAATCTTTTATTGATTCATTAGGGTGTTTACAACATGGAACTAGTGGAAAGCTTATAGAGGAAAGCTTGAAAACATAAATCTAGCTAACAGAAAATAATCGCATACATGAATCTAAGGGGGGATTATTTATGCATCATTGGGGAAGAATATAGAGCTACACTACTAGGCAATAAATAAAGCATG
Source organism: Thalassia testudinum (assembly GCA_037157565.1). Classification (NCBI taxonomy): domain Eukaryota; kingdom Viridiplantae; phylum Streptophyta; class Magnoliopsida; order Alismatales; family Hydrocharitaceae; genus Thalassia; species Thalassia testudinum. The sequence continues at coordinate 62,264,327 of JAZHRO010000025.1, read as the reverse complement.
TAAACTATGAATAACTAAGCTATTAATCTAGCAGAAATAAGGGCATTCAGAGGTGGGCTCCGATGGCCTTTGAGTTGGTTGAGAGAAGGAAGGGCGGCCAATGGTGCTTAGGCCAACCCTTGGAGAGAGGTTGAGGAGGTGATCCGACATCTTGGTGTGGAGATGGTGGTGGCCATGGTGATGCTACTTGTGGAGATGGAGTGGAGGTGGATGTAGCTAAACTAAATGAAAGCCAAGAGTGAATGGGTGCAATTGGCCACCCCTTATGTCTTTCTATAGACCTAAGGGAGACTCTCTAGAGAAATGTGGAACTCTCTAGAGAGAGCTCCAAGAGTGGCCGGCCAAAGAGAGAGAGAGGTGGTTTTTAGATCCACCATTTGTGGATCTCCAATTTGAATGGCCCTTGGTTGCTAATTTTGGCAACCAAGAGTGGTGCCACCTTTGGAAGAACCTAGAACACTCTAGGTGGTGTGGGAGTGCGTGAATGGGTGTGTGTGTGTGGCCATGCCCTATGTGTCTAAGTGATCTAGGTTAGGTCCTAAGGGGGTTTAGGTTGGTGTAGGTCTTAAATTAGGGTTGCAAACCCTAATTGCTAAGGGGGAATTGCAATTAAACTTAACACAAGTTTAATTGAATGAGTGTGAAACTAATTGAGAGTGAAATAACTCAATTAGGTTGGGCTTAGGTCAATTGGACTTTCATTGAGTGTAATGAGACTTGTATGGGTTGAGATCTGAACTCAATTGGACCCTATGAATCCAATTGACTAGGCAACGGTAATTGACTATGATATAAGTCAATTAGGTTTAGTGAGGACCTAATTAGGTCCTAAGGAGGTCTAGAGGTGATATACTAGGATTAGGGTACCTTAATTTAGGCTTCTAAGGGGTTAGAATTTGGTCTAGGGAGCTAGAGATCTAAGATCAAGACTTGAATCTCAAAACAGGAACTGGAAAGCAGTTCCAGACTTCCAATAATAGTATCAGATGACTTACACTCAAAAATCAAAAGTCCAGAAATCAATTCTAGACATCTAATCAAAGTCAGGAAGGATTCTAGGTTCTACCTTGGGTATTCTGCAGAAATTGTACATCTGACCAAGTGTCTGGACGTCCAATAATATTGTAGAAGTGGGTTTAAGGTGTGCGGGAGTTGGCTAAGGGTTTTGGACGTCCTATAACTCATCTAGATGTCAAGATAGAGGTTGGAATTAGGGTTTTAAGGTTTCCTAGGGTGTGGTGACCTAATCTAGGGATGGCTAAGGCTTGGGGAAGCTTCTAGTCTATCTTAGGGCTAGGATGGTCCTAAGTTCTTCATATTTTACTGCTTTAATCCTACTTAAATAGAATAGCATACCTCAAACCCTTACATTATTATCTACTACATCTTATTCTAGGTCTTCTACTCCAACTTTGCTGCAACATCAGTTATCCTTTATTCTTCTGATCCAGCTTTAGATCGAGCTTCAGATCTATCTTCTGATCAGCTTATTACCTGTAATTGGCATAATGCACCTAATTAGCACATTACAGCATTATTTTATGCATAGCTAAAAGAAAGCAGTAAAGATGCAAATAATGCTTATGTATGCATGAATTACCCTAACTTATGCTAAGTCCTAGCCTAATTTAGTTCAATTAAGACCTATGATTGCTATGCAATCATTCGCTAGACTAGATACTTTCAGGCAGCAATCCAGGAGCTCTCATGGGACTAGGTGAGAGGTGGGGAAATGCAAACCTTGAGGGGGGAGTGAAAGCAACCAGCTCCCCCGCTGTCAAGAGAGTAAGAGGAGGGGTAGAGAGGAGACTTCTAGTAGCCCTGAGGAAGTGCCCCTCAAATGGAAGAGAAGACAGGTGGCAGCTATGCATATCTCCTCTGACTTTGAGGGGGCGGGTGGTGAAGAAAGCATCCCTTCCTCATCTTCCCACCAGCCAACCTCAGTAGGGGTTGAAGGTGCAGAAGTCCCTACTAAATGGGAAGAAAGAAGCCAGGTGAGCTTCCCACCTACCTCAACCAGTACTCCCAGCACATTCATCCACGTGGCTGAGCAGGCAGCCACGGGGAAAGGTTTTATGGTTGGTAGTGTATTTGAGCCATCATAATCCATGCACAGAGCCCCTAGAACTAGTGCTCGAGATAGTTCTCAACATGTAAGTTGCTTCACACATTTTGGGAAGAGGGCTACAAGCTCTGCCAAGTGACACTTCAAGTAGCACCCGCCTGTCGGGATCTTGTCACTACTCCATAGGGTGCTATGCCTGGTGGACCATCACCGACTCTCGAGACTTCGTCAGCATCTAAAGCCCTAGGGTTTAGGGGCTCCACGGGTGTCGACCCTTCCTTAGCTGACCTTGAGAAGCAGGTGCTATGGCACCTACAGGATGTTGTCACCTAGGCTAACCCTCCAAGTGGGAGGGTTAATCTAAAGCACATCTACTTCTACTGTCTTCGTGTTGTAAGTTGCTCTCCTTAAGTTATATACTTTATTGTGCCTTCCCAAGTATGTTACAATAATTCATGTCTTGTTACTGCGTAGGTGGACACTCTGGGGTTGAAATTTTTACCCGGCTCTATTACGAGCGAATCTCTTTTTGGGTCCAACTTCACCACCCTTAGCGAAGCAATGGACATGGTGGTGAAGTGGGTAGTTACTGCTAGGGTGAAACAAAGGAATTTTATCTGCCAACTAGAATAGGCTAATGCCTCCTACATGAAGGTGGAAAAGGAGGCAAAGGGGGCAATAAAGAGGCTGAACTCTTTTGGGGACCTCCCTGCTATTGTAGTCATAAATCACATTTTTTATTAAAATAGCATCGTAGTATAGTTGCAAAATCCGATTCAACAAAAATTAATATAATGAGATGGTGAGTCCCGGTCGATCTTAGGAGGCATTTAAGAAGCGAAATTGATTTGATTTCTTTACTTACTTAAATCATATGCTGGTTTCTAAAGTGCGAGTTAAAGATGTGTCAGTCGTATTGTTTACACGAAAAACATGTGTGTGTAGCAAATAAATTACAAATGTGAAAGTGTGTGTTGGTGTGCACACAATCTCAATAATGCAATGACAACTAGCGGAAAATGAATCTATCGCTAATTTGTTAATGTCTTTGGGAACCGACATTTTGTTTCATTAAAAAAACATAATAGATATCAGGCAATAGGAAAGTGCAATATAGATATAGAGAGTAGATATCCTGAAACTATCGATTTTATTTCCTCAAAATTTGTCATCATTACAATCGAAAATAGAGGAAAGCTTGTACATGAAAGCTTACAAACAAGAATTCTAGCTATCAGAAAATAGATGCATGCATGGATCTAAGAAAGATTATGCATGCATCATTCAGTCAAAGGATTACTACACTACTAAGTAGGAAATTAATGTAGAAATTAAACTCAAAAGAGCTAAGCTAGCTAGGAGAACTTAGGGCATTGGAGGTGGTCTCCAATGGCCTGTGTGGAATGAGGTGGGAGGAGGGAAGAGAGGGATGGCCAAGGTGTGTAGGCCGGTGATGTCCAAAAATGCATTTAAATAATTCGTTCATTGTAGCGTGCTCTTACGACGTAAATTTTAAAGAGAATAATCGCACATGAGTATGAGTGTTAAACATGAGGAGGCATGGAATCGGATTGATTAGTCATTTAATGTCACAAGTTATTTTCATTTGCTTGAAAAGAGAGAATGAGAGAGTAAGAGTGAGTCAAAATCCGTGGTGGAATTCACGTTCTAGTTCTATATCCAAGAAGATAAGTACTTAGGCAAAACTATTGCAATAGAAGCCCAATTTGAGATGCATGAAACAAAAACCAAACATAAGGGAAATCATCACTTCTAGGAATTATAAGAACCATTTTGCAAACATTTTAAAGACATGCATAAATGAAATGCAAAATATAAGCTGAAAACTATAAACTAATTGCTAAAGGAGAGCATCGAGGTAGCCACGACAGCGGAGAGGCTTCCGTCGGTGGCTCGACAGCTCCAGGACCTTTTTTTGAAGCTCTATGGAGGTGGGGACGTGCTTGGTAGAAGCTAAAGATAGATGCCTTGCAATGGAGGTCCATAGGTCTCTTTATAGTGGAAGAAAGAGAGCTAGAAAAGGTATCGCATAAATAGCGACATCAAGAATGTCGTTGTAGGCCAGATGCAATCATCGTTGTAGGAAGTGATGGGAACACCATCATGAGCCATAACTAGCTCATTTTGACCCAATTAAGTCAATAAATGCTCCTACATAACCGTCAGAGAGTCACAAGTCATTGCATGTTCATTTTGAAAGAAAAATAAGAAACTAGGGCTAAAACTGCAAGTTTACCAGCTCATCATGAATGCATACAACCAAGGGTTTTCTCAAGGGATAAATGAAGGTCAATTGGTCTTAAAAAGATAACAAGTGGGATAAGACAAACAGAAAAGGGTTTGCACATGTTCTGAGAATTAAATGACTTTTGAAATCCTAAAAATAGACATGCTTAACTAATTGAGTTCTGATCAGGATAAAATTCACCTAAAGCCTCTAAAATTCATAGAAAAATATTCTCTAGGGTTTATAACTTTCAATTTTACCATCAGAACTCGTTTTGACCTAAAATAGAACCACAGATAGACATTTGACCTAATTTGGGTTTTTGCATAAATTACCTAGTCAATCATGGTCAAAAATAAAATCCAACTTCACCATTGGATTCCTTAAGTCCAAATTAGATTTGTACCAAAATTTTAACCCAAGATGAATTTGTCTTGACCTAGTTTGCAAATTGGTCCTATCTAATTTCATTTCTACCCTTAACTTCCAAAATCCTTTTAAATAGACCCCTAACATTGTCGTCGTTCTCACAAAAAGGTCCCTGCCACCATTAATCCTATTCCTACTTGTTCTGACGACCTTAAAATGGAAAGAACTTCTTGATTTCTTGACAAATCCCTTTCAAAATTAAAAAAGAAGTTTGTCAAGAAATTCCCTTTCTTTTGAAACCAATCCCAAGCCCTAAAACCTACCGAATCTCTCATGCGAACGCATGAGAGATTTGGGTATCAAGGAACTCCCAAGTCCGACGAGGCTTTCCCAGCTTGGAAAGCTTGTTTTCTAAGCTCAAACCGCCTCTAGATCATTATATAAGAGAGCCCAGATCCTCCTGAACTGCCCTAAGCTTGAATTCTAGCCGTGAAATCCCCATTTCCTCCCTCTTCCGACTGCAAAGCTCCACAAGCTCTGATGACTCCTCCTACCCTCTCTCATCGTTTGGCCACAAAACCAGTGATCGGGTTCTATTTCCCTCTCTCATCCGCTCTTGGCCATACCAGCAGGAGCTCTTCTACCACCGTCATCATCGACATCTCCCTCCTCGGAGAACCTTTCGTCCACAGTGCCGGCCAACCACAATCGACGCCCTACCCCTTTCGTCCATAGATTAGGTTCCAACATTCCCCGTCCATCCCTCCTTTTTCCCTACTCCTATCCCTCAAAAGCAACCACTGACCACACATCTCCCCCTCCGTCTTCTTCCGCTCCTGCGAAGCTCTTGTAATGCCCATCAGCCGCTCCACCGCACGAATCACATTGCTATCACCTCCATAAGCTCCACTATGATCCACTCTTCAAAACCCCTCCTTCCATTCACTTTATTGACAACCCAAACCACCCACCGAACAACCCATCATTCTCCGACTAACACAGACTCCGCCAGCCACCAACATGCATCCTCGAGCTATGTCACGACCACCATCACGTTCGTCGTCACACAGCAAAGCTATTGAACGTATTTGACATGGCTGAAAGGCCTTATTTGTTTGTTTCAGGTGTTAGGCCAGATCTCCGCCACTGTCGCCATCTCCAGCCTTGTTCTTTGAGCTTCAGGACATGCAAGTCCCAGGCATCGCCTCCAAGTGGTGTGGAACCAATAGTGCCAGACTCCCAGGTCCTTGATTGGAAGTGTGAACCTCAGCTGCTACACTAATTGGACATATCTTCTTCAGCGAGCTGTAGCAAGCATGCGCAAGGAAGAGGAGGTGGGATTAGTCCCACATCGGTTGTGGAAGAGCTCCCGCTAACGCATAAAGTGAATTTGTGTTAGAGGCTATTCGCCTCATAACACGAGGTGAGGTCCTTCTCACCCACACACACCTGTGCCTCATCCTCAACTCTGTCCCCCGCGGATCTGGCCGACCCGTTTACCTGCCTAGACTAACCTGCACTCCTCGCTCACTACAGCACGCCGGTGAGCCTGGACCCAGGTGCGTATGATCCGATAACCGACTATCCTTACAGAGGCCCTGGGAGGGCGGAGCCTAAGAGAGAAAGAGAAGGAGAGCTCGCACATGGGGTAGGGGGAGCATTTTTTCTCTCAGGAGAGTCTGGCTGACACTTAGCCAATTCAAGAAGCCCCTCCCCTATGTGCAGAAGGAAGAAGAAGGAGAAGGCTTAAGAAGCCAAAGCAGAGGAGCCGCATGAGAAGAGGAAGAGAAGCAGAAGAAAAGGAGAAGAAAAACAGAAGTTTAAGTCATTTGATTTCATTATCAGACGACGGTTTGGTTTGATTGCATACATATACATTGAGTTCCTTAGTTGATATTGTAGGAGTATTTGGTGATCTAAATCACCATTTTACTCCCATCTTTTTTCACCTTGATCCTGTTATTATTGCAAATTCTTTTACTTTAAATTGTGATCTTGAGCTTTAAAATTCCTATATTGCTCCCTGTGTTCGACCTCGAAACTTTTTCGGGTAATAAAATTTATTTGTTTTCAAAGTAATTTTAACTATATTACAATGCTTTATTTTAAAACTCGATTTCACCGTGTTAACATTTTGGTGCCGTTGCTGGAGAGCAACGGGCAATTTAGAACTCTTGATTACAATTCCTGATTGAGATTTTAACTTATTATATCTCCTTTGTTGTGATCTGTTTGAGGAAGGATACATTCCAAGAAGATTAGTCGCACATAAAACACGCCAGGGGCAGGTAAGTTCTAATTACCCTCTCTTTAAGCCCCTGATTCTTAAAAGGTTAAAAGGAAGAAAAATCAATTAGGGCTACTTGCTTTCCATTCTTAGATAATTCATCAAGTTGCCTGATTTGATTTAAACAGCAAAACCTGATTTGTGAACCCACTTAAGGTAACTAGGGCTATCATATTCTTGTTTGAGCCCTAGATACCACATTTGACAAACTAAATTGGACCAAAACAAGAGCCAAGTAAGGACTCCAAGTTAGGGTTTTAGAGACACACTTACATAATCAAACAATGTGTGCCTAAGCCTTGGTTGAATTGATTTATTCAAGCAAACCCTAAAATCAGGCTCTTAATCTCACTTGAATCCTAAAAGAGGGACCTAAAACTTCTCAAAGGACAATACAGGTGAAGTTTACCCATCTTGTTGGGTCAACCAATCTCAAATTAGGTCACCTTTTGCACTCAACACATCTAAAAGTTCAAGTGAAATCATAAGCACCCTTGCACTTAATTAAAACTGGTAGACTTAAGAGGGCAAGTCCCCATTCTGGTCTACCTGGAACATCAGTGACAAGAGAGGTCGGGTGGGGGAAACCCTGTAACCCGTGGGGGTGCTCTACCATGTAGGGGTCATTGTGAGACTCTACCTTTATGGCTGCCTATGTAATTCCCAGGTGGACGGCTTTCTGACCAAGGGGTATCATCCGCCCCGAACCTCTATAGTCATCCAAAATTTTTGGGTGTCTTGATTGGGTCCATCACCTTCTACCTCTCATCTACTCCATCGGTGCATGCTTGGGAGGAGGTCTCTAAGACCATCCTTGAGGCCTCCTTTAGTCACTCATTCACGTCGAGGCCAAGCCTCTACCTCCTTGTTTGTGCAACAACCCAATCCTATTGATATCTCTTCTGATTTATCTGAACCAGATTCTCCTTCATCCATCAACATGGCACAACCTACAGAAGAAAATAATCTTGAAAATCAACTCTAGTGCCTCATTGATCTATTCCAAGCCTTTGTGAACCCACCGCAACGTCCAATGATGCAAGATCACTACAATCCCGCTGCGGTAGCAATCAAACCCTGAGTACAAATCCCTACTGGAGGTCCTGACACTGAACTCAAGCCCAACATGATTCATGCCATTCCCAAATTCCATGGGCATAATTCTGAAGATCCTTTCCAACATATCAAACAACTCAAGCATCTGGCCTAAACCTTCAGGTCAGAAGCTCAAAATCGGGATATTCTACTCATGAAAATCTTCTCCTCTCTTATGGATAAAGCTGCTCACTGGTACCAAACCCAAACACATCCGATCAACACCTAGGCAGAACTTCAATCCGAGTTTCTGAGAAAGTTCTTCCCTGTTGGTTGGACAAATGCTTTACAGCACCAAATCACACATTTCACACAAGAAGCAAGAGAACCACTTCATGAAGAATGGGATCATTTCTTGGATCTCATGAGAAAGTGCCCCCATCACGAAGTTCCTAAATGGGAACAAGTCCAGTCTTTTTACCAGGGACTCCATGAGGATATTAGATTATTCATCAATGTGACCTGCGGAGGAAACATCATGGGTCAACACGAAGATACCGTGTGGGAGATTCTCGAGAATATGTGTGAGAACTCCATCAATAATGAACCCATGGGCATGTTCGACCGAACAAATGCCTGTGCATTGACGAATCCAAAGGGAGCACATGAGACACAAGGCCTATCCTCTTCCGTCGACTTCGAACTAATGGCCAGTCATTTGGACAAGGTCTCTATTATTGAGAAGAAGGTGGATGAGCTAACTCGACATTTGCAGCAAGCCACCTCTACGCAAAACTCGTACACACAACACCCTCTGGCAGGGAGACCGTGCACAACATCTATCACCAACCTCAAGGGATGGACCCATATCCACCCCCGTCTGATTCTGGCAACGGAGGAAACTCTGGATCCACCTACTCTAGTTGGGGGAACTCTGAACCCTCATATTCTGATTTTCCCGAGGTCCCTTAGACTTGCGAGGACCTCAATGCCATTCAAAATGACCCATTCTAGAACACCTACAACCCTGGATGGCGTAATCATCCCAACTTCACATGGTCAGGCAATAATCAAAATCAGAGACCTCAATATCCACCCTGACCACAAGCTCCTCATCCATATCAACCGCCTCAGCCTCGGCCTAACCCAACTTATCAATTTGGGCTGACCCAGGCAGATCAAATGACTCTTATCCTTCAGACTCTGGCTGACATTCAGAAAACAAATGTGTCTATGCAAAAACATCAAAGAGACGAGATCACAAAGGTTCACAATCAACTTGCCCAGATGGCAAATCCTCACCAACCTGGAGTACTTCCTTCACAACCTCTGCCTAATCCAAATAACATGACAAACTAGAGGCGCATTATGAACCCAAATCTAGGCCAAGCTCACTTTGTTTATCAGGCCCCTTCTACTCCATCACCCAACGAGATGGAGGCTTCGACATCATATACAAGTTACCAGTAGCAAGCACCTCTTCTACCCACTCCAAACCAAAACCAGGCAGGATTAAATTTTGTTACTACCCACACTGGTAAAACAACATAGGACCCACCTTATCCAAGCCAAACCAAGCCTGGTAATACAAACCCTAACCCAAGGATAGTTATCCAAGACACCTCTATCCCAGATCAAGAACCTAGACCCATTCTAGAGGAACCACCTAAGGTTCCATTTCCTGGGGCCTTGACTAAGGGAAAGAGGACAACCAAAATCATGGCACCTAAGGACCAGGTTAAACTATTTGAGTAGGTCCATATAAACATCCCCTTGATGGATGCAATACGCCATGTACTAGCTTACGCACGATTTTTAAAAGACATATGTACACCAAAGCGTAAGCCGCGAACCAAAGATGGGAATCTGATTGTACTATCAGAGCAAGCCAGCTCTGTCCTTTTAAGCAAACTCTTGCCTAAGGCGAAAGACCTAGGCACCCCTTTGATCTCTTGTGAAATCGGTGATATACAGTTTGACCGAGCTTTATTAGACTTAGGAGCCTCCATAAATTTGATACCCACATCCCTACTATACTAGTTCGAAGAATCTGAGCTTAAACTAGTTGAAATGACTTTACAACTAGTAGATCAATCAATTAAGTCACCAAAAGAAATTCTTGAGGATGTCATAGTTAGGGTGCATGATTTCTATTTCCCAGTGGATTTCATCATTTTAGACATGGATGCTCCTGAGAATGTGAAGAATACACCAATAATATTAGGGAGACCCTTTCTGGCCACTACTAGGGCCAATATCAATTGTGAGGAGGGTCAAATCGAATTGAAATTTGGAAGCAAGACACTAAAGATTGACATCTTTAAGGCCCAACAAGGAAATAATTGCGGAGTCATAGAACAAATTTGCGATATTGAAGCAATGGTTGACGACTTCATAGAGAACCCGACTATTTTTGATCAACCACAAGAGGATCAAAACCTGCAATTAGAGGAGCCCAAACTCAACCTAGACACACCCATGGCTCCTTCCTTTGCTCCTAACACCCATCCGGAATTACCCGCTGCTGCTGAAAACCCGATTTTGGAATTAAAGCCTCTTCCCGATCATCTCAAGTACGTCTTTTTGGGTTCCAATCAGACGTTTCCTGTGATTATCAACTCCCGACTCACACCTGATCGGGAAATACAGCTGATTTCTGTTCTCCAGCAACATCGAAGAGCCATTGGATGGACTCTTGACGATCTCACTGGTATCAACCCCTCGTACTGCACACCACATCTACACTGAAGAAGGCTCACGACCATCCCGTGAAATGTAGAGACGCCTGAATATCAATCTGCAGGATGTCGTGAAAAAGGAGATTATCAAGTAGTTAGATGCAAGGATCATCTACCCCATCTCCGACAATTGGTGGGTGAGTCTAATCTAGGTTGTGCCTAAAAAGGTAGGGCTCACCATCATCACAACTAAAATCGAAGAAGCCATACCAGCCGATATAGCAAACTCATGGAGAGTCTGCATTGATTACAGAAGACTCAATTCCTTCACGAAGAAGGATCATTTCCCACTACCGTTCATTGATCAGATCCTAGAGAAACTAGCGGGAAATTGAATCTTTTGCTTTTTGGATGGGTACTCCGGTTATAACCAGGTTGCAATCCATCTCAAGGACCAAGAAAAGACCACCTTCACCTGCCCCTTCAGAACTTACACATTCCGAAGGATGCCGTTCAGTCTTTGCAATGCACCCACTACTTTTCAACGGTGCATGCTTGCTATATTCTCAGATATGGTAGGTGAGTACCTTGAAGTCTTCATGGATGACTTCTCGGTATTTGGTGAATCATTTGACGATTGCCTCCTGCACTTGATCAAGATCCTCAGGCGGTGCATCGATGTGAACTTGGTTCTTTCCTGGGAAAAGAGCCACTTCATGATACCTGAGGGAATAGTCCTGGGACATCTTATCTCTAAAAAGGGCATCCAGGTTGATCGAGCCAAGGTGAATTTGATTTCCAAACTCCCTATGCCTAGCTCAGTTAAAGACATCTAATCCTTCCTTGGGTACGTTGGTTTTTACCGTTGATTCATTCCCAATTTCTTGAAAATCATGCGCCCCCTAACTAATCTTCTATCTAAGGATGTCCCTTTTGAAATCACCAAGGAATGCACTCAAGCATTTGAGATCCTACATGATCGAGTTACCCAAGAACCTATCCTGCAACCCCCTGATTGGTCTCAACCCTTTGAGATCATGTGCGATGCATCTGATTATGCTGTAGGTGCGGTACTTGGGTAGAAAATAAACGAGAAACCCATGGTCATTTACTATGCTAGCAAGACACTTGACGAGGCTCAGCGTAACTGCACAGTTACTGAGAAAGAACTGCTAACCGTAGTATTTGCCCAGGAAAAATTTAGATCATATCTTTTGTGTTCTTGTATTATCATTTACTCAGATCACACTGCTATGAGGCATCTCCTTGCGAAGAAGGACGTGAAACCTCGACTAATCCGCTGGATCTTATTGTTGCAAGAATTTGATTGTGAGATTCGCGACAAAGCACGGAAATAGAATGTGGTAGTTGATTACTTATCCTGCCTTCCTTCTGATATTATCAACCCTTCCGAACTTATTACTGAACATTTCCCCAATGAGCACCTCCTAACTATTAGTACAAGACTTCCATGGTTTGCTGATTTAGTAAACTACTTCGGATCACATCAAATACCATCCGATTGGCCAAAGGCCAAGAAGGACAAATTACTTTCCGATGCCAAGTACTACTTGTGGGAAGACCCGTATCTTTTTCGCATTGGTGCTGATCAGATCATTCGACAATGTGTTCCGGAAGCGGAAATTCAGGACATTTTGTCCATCTGCCATGACCAGGCATGTGGTGGACACTTCTCTGGTCATAAAACCACAGCAAAAGTCCTCCAGTGCGACTTCTACTAGCCCACGGTTTTCAAAGGTGCATACAATCACTGTAAAGCATGCACTCGTTCCCCCCCAACAGGATCCGCATCAATGTATGTCCAAAAATCAGTTGTCACTTTGCATTCCCAGGAGACATACGTTTTCTCATAACCCGGCTCAGGGATCTCAGGTGAAGAAATCAGGTCATCCTTAATTGGTTGCTTTAATTCAATCTGGTCAGCCTCGTAACAAGTGTCCCCCCCAACAGGTGCCTGAGTAGGTTCTGTCATTGGCTTTCTTGAAGAGGGTTCATCCTGGGAATCATCCCAAGATTGAATCAAAGCAACCACGAATCTCATCCTCAATTTCGCTAATTTCCCAAGTAGAAACTCACCTGGGTTCTTATCCTTAACGTCCTGGAGCCAATCCAACAAAGACTTGTTTAAATCATCAATCATCTGAATCAGGGGCTCCAATCTCTCAATGCAAGGTGTTGGCTGAACTTCTAAAGATTGAATGATATTTCTCAAGTTAGCCAGAACCTTATCTTGAACCTGGTTAACCTAAACCAAATGAGTTGGTTCAGGATTGGGCGGGTTTGACATCAATGCAGAGGAATTAACGAATTGAGATTCGTTATACCCATCCTGATAATAGGTCATTTCAGATTGTTAAAAAGATGGTGATGACCTAAAGCAGTGAAATCAAAGGATGGGTAAGGATCGGTGTATCCTTCTTGATTGTAGATCATATTATGCTATTCATGAAAGGAAGACGATCTATAATCGATGTAGCTCTGAGAAGGATAGAAATCAGAATCAAAGTATTCACGGTTAGAATCTAAACACGGGGGTTCGAAATTGTATCCCCAATCCGAATTATCCCAACTAACTGATGGTCGATTACAATACGAGTTGGGATAATCGTCATGTTGAGGATAATTTACAATAGGAGGGAAAGAGCGGGAATGCGTGAAATGTGTGGAAGGATTCATGATACACGGGCCCTGCAATACAAACAATCAAACCTGTCCTTAAATAGGTTAGCCTAAAGACCTACAGACTCTCAAAACCCATCTTACGATAAAGGAACGATTTGATCTACTTCCGTCTGTTCAATCCAACCAGTTAGAAGGAGGGACTGGGGAGAAGGTTCTTCCTTCGGCTTGCGCTCCGGTTCCTAGTGTACCCCCCAGCCGCGATCATTTGACTTTGCTCCCCTAGCTAGACATCAGATTAAATAGTAGAAACAGACTAATCGAAAATAATCTCGTTCTGGGTTCTGAAGAGCGAGTCCAATCCTTAAGGCCAACGTCTACTCTGTTTTATTTAGGGCTAGGTTTGAATGTGCTTTGGAATGTGATGGGCCCTTTAAATGGGTTGTGCCCTTAATGATTGATTGATTCGTGTGTGAGTGCACAACCAGTGGTTCTCAAGCAAGATTGTTTTTGATGTGGTGAATTTTAAGGTTCAAATCTTGCTTAGTAGCTTTTAGGATTCAACTTTAGGTGTTTTCAATCAAGTTTCATTAGCACACCAGGTTTTGCAAGCACAGGTGAAGATATTTTCCTTTAAAGTTTAAAAAGAATGTGGAGTGCCTGGTAAATCCCTAAGAGTTGAACTTAATTGGCAGCTACTTGATGAGTTGATTTTATTTGAAGTGGTGCAGCCCAATCAACTCAAACAATTGGCCTGTTGCACCACTTAATTAGGCACACAAATGATTACCTAATCTGATTTCTACTCAATTATGTGTTTGGATGTATGTACCGGCTCCTAAGATTGGTTTACCGGTTAAGTTTGAAAATCAGATGAGGTTGTGTACCTCTGTGAGATTTTTTTTTTCTTTTTAATATGGGGGTTGGGGTGAGTATGGGTGTCAAACAACAAACAATCTAACCTTAGAGTTTATAAAAACACCTAGGCTGATTGATGTTTGAGTTATTATGTGATGAAATGAAATCTAATGGGTGGGAGGTGGGGGGTAACTCACAAAACCTTCTACAGCACTTTACTCCAATCTACCGCTTTTGCCTGCCTCGAAAGAGTACCTGCAATTACAATAAGAAAGGAGAAAAGTGAGGTAAATGATTTGTAAGTTACAAAACGCGAAGAGAAATCAAAGATCGTTGCCTCCCCGGCAACGGCGCCAAAATGTTGAACGCTACGAACCTACGCTAACGTGTTCGGTTTTGGGAAACCTGTCGTTGTAGTTCGAAAGTGAAGAATTCGTGTTCAACAAATAAAATTTATACCGAAATTAAAATTCCGGGTCGAACACAGGGAGGCGGACGTTTGATTTAAAAACTACGCGTTTCTTTTTATTTGTTACAGAATAATTCAATTTAGTACTATCTAATTATTTACAATAAATAGAAGAGAGAGAGAAAGAGTAAGAGAGAAAGAGAATATTACACAGAGAAATCAAAATGAGATGTAGAATAAATAAGGAATTTTTGCATTGAAGAGATTGTTCATTACAACTGGAAAGCATGAAATAATTACTCTAGAAAGCGATAAATTTACTATAGAAAGCATTAAAAGAATGGAGGGAGAAATGTCCTCCTCGACGGTCGCTTGGAGGATGAGTAGATTAATCTAGAAAGCAGTAAATCTATACTAGAAAGCGGTAAAAAGAATAGGGAGAGAGAAATCCTCCTCGACAGTTGCTTGGAGGACGAGCCGGACGGGACGACGCCTGGACGAAGGAGAACAAAGCGGGATGAAGGAGGACGAAGCAGAAGAATGGGAACGAAGCAGCACGCCGTCGTCGTCGTGGGATCCACTTCCGAAGGGGAACGAAAATTGGACTTTATCTCGCAAGAAGCATCCCGGGTGTGGGACAAGCTTCTTTTGAGCTTTGGAGGGGTAGAGAGGAGAAAGAAGGGATGAGAATTTCATATGGAGGGGGTCTCCTTTTATAGCTACAAGGAGTGGGGGTAAAATGGACATTACAACTTCAAAATAACAAAAGAGGGGTCTTTAGTGACGGATTTATCCGTCACTAAAGCTCCCTTCGTGGGCGACGTGGACAGCTCACGCGCGCCCGCTCGGCTGCTCGCGCACACAACGCCCATGCACGTCCATTGATTTTTAGCCGTCCGATCGCGAGATCGGACGGATTAAAATCGCGCCTTCATCTGCTGCAACCCGCCTGCCTACGCGTGCGATCGCGCATTACGCGGGGCGTCCAATCGCGCGTCGGCGCTATCGGGCACCCGCGACCGCATGATCTCCATCCGACGCTCCACGCACCTCAATTACCCGCGCCTTCAATCCCCTCACCGCAACTCGAACCTGCGCCCCGTGCTCGCGAAAACGCGCTCGACCGCTACGCTGCGGGGCGCGGATGGTCGAGCGCACGTTTTAAGCGCCGGGCGGCCACAGCCGTTGGATCTCCATCTGACGACAGAGAGCGATCGGGCGGGAGCCTTCACAAAATGCAAGCGACCGTTTGGGCGCTGAGATGGCGCCACGTGGTGCCATCTTGGCCATCCATCTTCTGGAAGTTGTAGATGGTGCCACGGATGTCGGATTGACTCGATTTTTGTGTCGTTGGGCTGCGATAGTTGATCCGAATTCATCCGTGCGGTCAGATTTGTCATCTGAAGTGTAGATTTACACCATCCTGGCCCTTGATCTTCTAGGGGTCCTCGGTCTCTATCTGATGCTATGGATGCCTGATTAGGGCGATCTTGGAGTCGTTGAACTCCAATCGTCGCCCTGATCACATCCATACGGTTGGATCTTTGATCCGAGGCCCCGATAAAATGTTTGCCCTGTCTAAGCACATAAAAGGAGACAATTAACCTCCATTTTATTCAAACTACTCTAAATGCGAGATGATGCATGTTATGTAATATTTATATCATGAAATGCAATCCTATGCTTAAGAACATGCATAAATAGACATTTTAAGTAGTGTAAATGTGTTTACATCATACCCCCATGCCTATCTTTTGCTAGTCCCTAGCAAAAACTATATGCTATTTATAAAAGAATTAGGTTAGATTATTTGGACCTGAGTTATTTTCAATCATTAAGAAATTGTCTACTTAGGAACTGAACTTTCAAAGACACAACAGTGCCCGGGTATCAACCAAAATGCAGACCACCTCAAGCCCTCGCCTTATTCAAGGAAAAATTTCTTTTTCTCTTTTTACTCTTTTCTATTTTTTTTTTTTTGGATTTTCAAATTTTAGGGTTCAAGAGTGGCTTTCTACGACCATTCAACTCACCCAAGATTTGATGAGAACCCTAAGTTTTAAGCATCTTATTGTGATTGTGATAGACTCGTTGACCGAAAATTAGAACGGACTTCGGATTTCTACGCCTCTAGGTGACCTCAAAAAGAATTCTGCCTGAAGGTGTATCCTTACAACCGGTAGCTTTCTCCCTACTTTTATTTTTTAACGGGGTCAACACAAGGGTGAATCCAGTGTATATCTCCCCGGTTTATTCTACTTCTCCACTTCTTCCTAAGTGTTTTGGGAATTTTTAGTGCATTTTCTGAGCTGGGTTCTGGACAACCGGTCGATGAGCTATTACCACCGACAACTTGCCAGCCATACTCGTGCGGCGAAGTGTGGCTTATTTATTTTTGTTCTTTTCTCCTTTTTGATTTTTTTTTTCTTTTTTTAAGTAGGTGGCTTCCCTGGTCTAAGATTTACCTAAAGGCAGCAAAAAGAGAAAGGTCCAGTGACTGGGCTCTGGACAACCTACCTATGGGCTGTTACCCACGATAACTTGCCAGCTATATCACCCTTGAAGGTTCATTAGCTACCTAATTTCCGTTAAAATCGCCGAACAACGAGTCAGTGCAAAGAAAGTGTGTAGATGCTTAAGACTCAAAATTCCCTCACATCAGAGTGCAGGTTGATAAGTCGTGTACTTATCACCCAAACTTATTTACTCCTATTAAAATAAAATTCAAGTTGGCGAGAACTCGAAAAACAAATCCACATTTTAGTGGATACATGGGCTGATTAAGTTCAAAGACCTGAAGGGTCTTTGTGTTCAGATCTTAATGTAGTATTTCTTAAGATTGAAAATTTTCTTAAACCCAAATTCTCTTTCCTAATTCTGATTTTTTTTTTATATATAAAAGAAAATAAAACAAATCTATGGAGCTGACAAATGAATTCAGAGTGGAAAATACATAAAATAGAGTGGAAAAGCGTAGAAAGCACCTGAATTGCGTGAATGTCATGTCCGCTCCGAGATGAAAACAAAAAAGAGCTGTATATGTGCTGAGTTTAGTGCCTTCAGCTAGGCACACTATACAAAGAAAAGAAATGAAGAATTCACAAGTGCAGGTCAGAATTAATATAAACAGAAGAATCCTCTGACCTATCAACAGCGGTCCACAGATGTGGACCAGATTGTGGTGCAGACCCATCCCCCATAATCGAGAATATCTTAGGTTCTGGGTAAAAATTACCCAAAACCTAAAATCAGAATGCAAGCGGGGTCGGGCCTGCGATTTATGAGGATGCAACCCAAGGCCAAAATGTCGGGTTACAGAGAATTGAAGCTCAAAAGGATAATCGTTGAATGTGTGCTTAAGTTGAACATCCTCGAAACAAATGTTGTAAGGATTCTGATTTGATGGTTTCAGCTTAAAAGGAACCCTTCGACTCAATCTTCCATTTCCTCCAAAATTAACTTCCCAAATCAGAACTTCCCCACTCCTATCCTCCTCATTAAGTGTATCAAATTCCAAGACCTCTTGTATATTCATCACCCCGTCTGAAATCTCCAAGTCTAAATGATGTGGCAGAATCAAAATTGACTTGGGTCTAATTATCTCAGAATTAGAATCATCAATAAGCTCAACAGGGTGTAACTGATAATCAGGGCATTGAATTGATTCCTCCAGAAAATGCGATTCTGGATCCGTATCGTGTGCCCTAATAAGATCAGTTTCCTCAGTTATTAGGCTATCAAATGATCTATCAGATTCCTCAGGCCCAATCGTCTCACAAAAATCATGATCTGAAAACTCGTGTGAGACTTCGCAACTTGAATCTTCACCATCAAAGAAATCAGGATCCGTATCAATGTATGTCCAAAAATCAGTTGTCACTTTGCATTCCCAGGAGACATACGTTTTCTCATAACCCAGCTCAGGGATCTCAGGTGAAGAAATCAGGTCATCCTTAATTGGTTGCTTTAATTCAATCTGGTCAGCCTCGTAACAAGTGTCCCCCCCAACAGGTGCCTGAGCAGGTTCTGTCATTGGCTTTCTTGAAGAGGGTTCATCTTGGGAATCATCCC
Source organism: Thalassia testudinum (assembly GCA_037157565.1). Lineage (NCBI taxonomy): Eukaryota > Viridiplantae > Streptophyta > Magnoliopsida > Alismatales > Hydrocharitaceae > Thalassia > Thalassia testudinum. Next base: position 62,245,667 of record JAZHRO010000025.1, on the reverse strand, counting down.
AAGATTGAATCAAAGCAACCACGAATCTCATCCTCAATTTCGCTAATTTCCCAAGTAGAAACTCACCCGAGTTCTTATCCTTAACGTCCTGGAGCCAATCAAACAAAGACTTGTTTAAATCATCAATCATATGAATCAGGGGCTCCAATCTCTCAATGCAAGGTGTTGGCTGAACTTCTAAAGATTGAATGATATTTCTCAAGTTAGCCAGAACCTTATCTTGAACCTGGTTAACCTGAACCAAATGAGTTGGTTCAGGATTAGGCGAGTTTGACATCAATGTAAAGGAATTAACGAATTGAGATTCGTTATACCCATCCTGATAATAGGTCATTTCAGATTGTTCAAAAGATGGTGATGACCTAAAGGCAGTGAAATCAAAGGATGGGTAAGGATCGGTATATCCTTCTTGATTGTAGATCGTATTATGCTATTCATGAAAGGAAGACGATCTATAATCGATGTAGCTCTGAGAAGGATAGAAATCAGAATCAAAGTATTCAAGGTTAGACCCTAAACACGGGGGTCCGGAATTGTACCCCCATTCCAAATTATCCCAACTAACTGATGGTCGATTACAATACGAGTTGGGATAATCGTCATGTTGAGGATAATTTACAATAGGAGGGAAAGAGCGGGAATGCGTGAAATGTGTGGAAGGATTCATGATACACGGGAGGAAGAAAGGTGCCCTGCAATACAAACAATCAAACCTGTCCTTAAATAGGTTAGCCTAAAGACCTATAGACTCTCAAAACCCATCTTGAGATAAAGGAACGATTTGATCTACTTCCGTCTGTTCAATCCAACCAGTTAGAAGGAGGGACTGGGGAGAAGGTTCTTCCTTCGGCTTGCGCCTCCGGTTCCTAGTGTACCCCCCAACAGCGATCGTTTGACTCTGCTCCCCTAGCTAGACATCAGATTGAACAGTAGAAACAGACTAATCGAAAATAATCTCGTTTTGGGTTCTGAAGAGCGAGTCCAATCCTTAAGGCCAACGTCTACTCTGTTTTATTTAGGGCTAGGTTTGAATGTGCTCTGGAATGTGATGGGCCCTTTAAATGGGTTGTGCCCTTAATTATTGATTGATTCGTGTGTGAGTGCACAACTAGTGGTTTTCAAGCAAGATTGTTTTTGATGTGGTGAATTTTAAGGTTCAAATCTTGCTTAGTAGCTTTTAGGATTCAACTTTAGGTGTTTTCAATCAAGTTTCATTAGCACACCAGGTTTTGCAAGCACAGGTGAAGATGTTTTCCTTTAAAGTTTAAAAAGAATGTGGAGTGCCTGGTAAATCCCTAAGAGTTGAACCTAATTGGCAGCTACTTGATGAGTTGATTTTATTTGAAGTGGTGCAGCCCAATCAACTCAAACAATTGGCCTGTTGCACCACTTAATTAGGCACACAAATGATTACCTAATCTTATTTCTACTCAATTATGTGTTTGGATGTGTGTACCGGCTCCTAAGATTGGTTTACCGGTTAAGTTTGAAAATCAGATGAGGTTGTGTACCTCTGTGAGATTTTTTTTTCTTTTTAATATGGGGGTTGGGGTGAGTATGGATGTCAAACAACAAACAATCCAACCTTAGAGTTTATAAAAACACCTAGGTTGATTGATGTTTGAGTTATTATGTGATGAAATGAAATCTAATGGGTGGGAGGTGGGGGGTAACTCACAAAACCTTCTACAGCACTTTACTCCAATCTACCGCTTTTGCCTGCCTCGAAAGAGTACCTGCAATTACAATAAGAAAGGAGAAAAGTGAGGTAAATGATTTGTAAGTTACAAAACACGAAGAGAAATCAAAGATCGTTGCCCCCCGGCAACGGCGCCAAAATGTTGAACGCTATGAACCTACGCTAACGTGTTCGATTTTGGAAAACCTGTCGTTGTAGTTCGAAAGCGAAGAATTCGTGTTCAACAAATAAAATTTATACCGAAATTAAAATTCCGGGTCGAACACAGGGAGGCGGACGTTTGATTTAAAAACTACGCGTTTCTTTTTATTTATTATAGAATAATTCAATTTAGTACTATCTAATTATTTACATTAAATAGAAGAGAGAGAGAAAGTAAGAGAGAAAGAGAATATTACACAGAGAAATCAAAATGAGATGTAGAATAAATAAGAAATTTTTGCATTGAAGAGATTGTTCATTACAATTGGAAAGCATAAAATAATTACTCTAGAAAGCGATAAATTTACTCTAGAAAGCATTAAAAGAATGAAGGGAGAAATGTCCTCCTCGACGGTTGCTTGGAGGACGAGCCGGACGGGACGACACCTGGACGAAGGAGAACGAAGTAGGATGAAGGAGGACGAAGCAGAAGAACGGGAACGAAGCAGCACGCCGTCGTCGTCGCAGGATCCACTTCCGAAGGGGAACAAAAATTGGACTTTATCTCGCAAGAAGCATCCCGGGTGTGGGACAAGCTTCTTTTGAGCTTTGGAGGGGTAGAGAGGAGAAAGAAGGGATGATAATTTTGTATGGAGGGGGTCTCCTTTTATAGTTGCAAGGAGTGGGGGCAAAATGGACATTACAACTTCAAAATAATAAAAGAGGGGTCTTTAGTGACGTATTTATCCATCACTAAAGCTCCCCTCATGGGCGACGTGGGCGGCTCGCGCGCGCCCGCTCGACTGCTCGCGCACACAACGCCCGCGCACGTCCATTGATTTTCAGTCGTCCGATCGCGAGATCGGATGGCTTAAAATCATGCCTTCATCCGCTGCAACCCGCCCGCCTGCGCGTGAGATCGCGCATTACGCGGGGCGTCCAATCACGCGTCGGCGCTATCAGGTGCCCACGACTGCATGATCTCCATCCGACGCTCCATGCGCCTCAATTACCTGCGCCTTCAATCCCCTCACCGCGGCTCGAACCCGCACCCCGCGCTCGCGTAAGCACGCTCGACCGCTGCGCTGCGGGGCGTGGATGGTCGAGCGCACGTTTTAAGCGCCGGGCAACCACAGCCGTTGGATCTCCATCTGACGGCAGAGAGCGATCGGCGGGAGCCTTCACAAAATGCAAGCGGCCGTTTGGGTAGCTGAGATGGCACCACTTAGCCATCCATCTTCTGGAAGTTGTAGATGGTGCCACGGATGTCGGATTGACTCGATTTTTGTGTCGTTGGGCTGCGATCGTCGATCCGAATTTATCCATGCGGTCAGATTTGTCATCTGAAGTGTGGATTTACACCATCCTGGCCCTTGATCTTCTAGGGTTCCCTGGTCTCTATCTAATGCTATGGATGCCTGATTAGGGCGATCTTGGAGTCGTTGAACTCCAATCGTCGCCCTGATCACATCCATACGGTTGGATCTTTGATCCGAGGCTCCGATAAAATGTTTTCCCTATCCAAGCACATAAAAGGAGACAATTCACCTCCATTTTATTCAAACTACTCTAAATGCGAGATGATGCATGTTATGCAATATTTATATCATGAAATGCAATCCTATGCTTAAGAACATGCATAAATAGACATTTTAAGTAGTGTAAATGTGTTTACATCAGTGGTTATCAAATTTATTCATCAGAACATCTTTTCTCGATTTGGGATTCCGTGTGCCATAATCTCTGATGTAGGGACCCATTTCATGAATGCTCAGTTTAGATCACTGATGACCAAATACGGGGTGTCACACCGAATCTTTACTCCTTATCATCCCTAAACCAACGATCTAGCTAAGTTATTGAATCAAGAGATCAAGAAAATCCTCCAGGTCACTGTTCGCCCTTGTAGGAAAGACTGGTCGTCCCGACTTCCAGAAGCTTTGTGGGCTTATAGGACCGCCCACAAAACCCAATTAGGCATGTCTCCCTTTAGATTGGTGTACGGGAAGGCATGTCACCTCCCCGTCGAACTGGAGCACAAAGCCTATTGGGCAGTACAGAACTACAATCTCGATCTTTCTAAGGCAAGAACCCACAAAAAGCTTCAAATAAGCGAGATCAATGAATTATGCCATGACGCGTATGAGAACTCGCGAATTTACAAAGAGTGGGTTAAGGCCTTTCACGACAAGCACATATCCAGAAAGATCTTCCCTGGTTAGAAAGTCCTACTCTTTGACACCAAACTCAAATTGTTCCCAAGAAAACTCAGATCAAAATGGATTGGACCATGCCTTGTCTGACGAATCTTTGGAAATAGAGCTGTCGAAATCAGTCAACTCAACATGATTCAGAACCTTTTGTCCTAAACGATCAGAGACTCAAACCATTCATTGAACTCACCGATACAAATTTGGCTAAGATATCTTTTACCCTCCATTCTCCCTAAGCTCATTGTGCCCGGTTGATGGTATTAAACTAAGCGCTTAACGAGAGGTATCCCATCATTTCTGAAAGAAATTGAAACCCTTCTTGACACATCTTAGAATAGCCGACTCTACCTCTGGTATCCGTACTCGAGCTTGAAATCGTCCGCAACAGTCATCCGGATCCATTCACCCACCCAACACCTATTCTAATGAATGATCTAAGATGAACTAGAACCCACCTAAGTTACAATGAGGACATTGCAAATTGTAGGCATGGGGGTATTAAAGTGCAAAATGCCATGAAAATCATTTTAGAAGAAAGGGTTTCATAAAAAAAATCACATATTCCAAAAGTACCAAAAAAATAAAAAATTCTTGAAAAAGAACAAAATATGAGAGGAGGAAAATTTGATGGCATATCAGATTTTGAGAAGAAAAAGGGAAGGAGATAACAATGTCAAAAAGGAGCACAATTTGAAAAGAAAAGAAAAAGATGTAGTCATTAGTAAAAGATTAAGGAATTGACTTAGTTCTAGACCATATCAAAAGAAAGAAAATGAAAGGCAAAAAGTGCTAATAAAATAAAAAAAAGAGAGATTAGTAGGAATGCTGATTTTAGGCCTCTTGGGCAATAATCCTAGGCTTAAAAATTCAAGTACCTGCGAAGATCTAGATAGTCCTCAAGAGGTTGGGGAAAATGCGAAGCTTAAGTATTAGGTCTAAGGCTTAGGGATTATTCAGCCTCGTTAACTGACCTCTGGTTTGCGGGACTCTGTAACCTAAGCACCCCAATCCACACACAGTCTGGTTCAGTGCTCCTAAGTATCAAAATCATGCAAATGCATTTAAATTGTTCTGAAAAAGTCACCTAGATTAGGAATGGCTGATCAACACAAGTTGATTTGGACGAGTTCCCTGCACTGAGAGGTGGGAAATTTCCCTTGAAAATGTGCAATAACATATCGTCTCCTCGATGCTTGTCTCTTAGGATATCTACATATCCTACCGGGGGCATGTAAGCACCCTGTGCTGGTTCAGATGCCATGGGCGGCATTATCTCAAAATGTCGATTACCAGAGTCTGGATTTAGCTATAGAACACCATGGGTGGGATTATCTTGAAAGCCAGGGTTCTGGGGGTTGCCATGGGTGGTGCTATCTCAAAGCATCAATTGCCAGGGACCCTGCGAGGATTGATGGTGGGGACTAGGGATCTGATACAGACCGTGTTGTTAAGATAATCCGAAGCTAGAAATAAAAAGAAAAGAGAGAGAAAACTCTCCAAAAATAAAGAAAAATTCCTCTGTCTCTCTCTGACAAAAATGCACTGCAAACTGAATCGAGGCTAAAACATGTAACAAGCACGGGTGCTTTAACCGCGGAGTTCAACGAACGTTAGGTTAGTTCCTGTGGGCCTTAAAAACCTTCGTAGCAAACTAAGGCTAGAGCTGGTCAAGTCCAGATCTTGGTTGGTACTTGAGTACCTCTAGGCCTACTATCGACATTCTAACCTAATCTACAAAAGGAAGCACATAGCCAAGTTTTTAAGCATCAAAAGATTTTATGGTCTAGAATCAAAGTTAATACCTTGAATTTTTTTTTTTTTTAAGCTTAATACCTTGAAATTTTGCTAAGGGACTGGCAAAAGCTAGGCATGGGGGAATGATGGGAACACCATCATAGGTCATAACTAGCTCATTTTGGCCCAATTAAGTCAATAAATGCTCCTACATAGCCTCCAGAGAGTCAAAAGTCATTGCATGTTCATTTTGAAAGAAAAATAAGAAACTAGGGCTAAAACTACAATTTTACCAGCTCATCATGAATGCAGTACAACCAAGGGTTTTCTCAAGGGTTGAATGAAGATCAATTGGTCTTAAAAAGATAACAAGTGGGATAAGACATACAGAAAAGGGTTTGCACGTGTTCTGAGAATTAAATGACTTTTGAAACCCTAAAAACGGACCCGCTTAACGAACTGAGGTTCTGATCAGAATAAAATTTCCCTAAACCCTCTAAAATTTATAGAAAAATATTCTCCAGGGTCTATAACATTCAATTTGACCATTAAAACCATAGATAGACATTTGACCTAATTTTGGTTTTTGCATAAATTACCTAGTCAAACATGGTCAAAACTAAAATCCAACTTCACCATTAGATTCCTTAGGTCCAAATTAGGTTTGTACCAAAATTTGGACCCAATATGAATTTGTCTTGACCTAGTTTGCAAATTGGTCATGTCTAATTTCATTTCTACCTTAACTTTCAAAATCCTTTCAAATAGACCCCTAAATTTTTCATCGTTCTCACAAAAAGGTCCTTACCGCCACTAATCCTATTCCTACTTGCTCCGGCAACCATAAAATGAACTTCCTGATTTCTTGACGATTCCCTTTCAAAATTGAAAGGGAAATTCGTCAAGAAATTTCCTTCTTTTTGAAACTAATCCAAGCCCTAAAACCTACCCAATCTCTCATGCAAATGCATGAGAGATTTGGGTATCAAGGAACTCCCAACTCCAGCGAGGCTTTCCCAGCTTGGAAAGCTTGTTTCCCAAGCTCAAACCGCCTCTAGATCCTTATATAAGAGAGCCTAGATCCTCCCGAACAGCCATAAGCTTGAATTCCAGTCGTGAAATCCCCTTTTCCTCCTTCCTCTTCCGGCTGTGAAGCTCCACAAGCTCCGGCGACTGACCACATCATCTGACCACAAAGCCAGTGGCCAAATTCTCTTTCCCTCTCTCGTCCGCTCTTGGCCATACCAGCAGGAGCTCTTCTACTGTCGTCGTCGTCGCCATCTCCCTCCTCGGAGAACCTTTCATCCACGGTGCCGACCAACCACAGTTGACACCGCCCTACCCCTTTCATCCTTAGATTAGGGTCCAACATTCCCTGTCCTTCCCTCCTTTTTCCCTACTTCTATCCCTCAAAAGCAACTGTCGACCACACATCTCCCCCTTCGTCTTCTTCCACTCTGGTGAAGCTCCAACAATGCCCAACTACCCCTCCACCGCACGAATCACACCACTCTCACCTCCATAAGCTTCGCCATGATCTACTCTTCAAAACCCCTCTTTCCATTCGCTTTATCGACAACCCAAACCACCCACCGAACAACCCATCATTCTCTGACTGACACTGACTCCGCTAGCCACCTACACTCATCCTTGCGCTATGCCACGACTGCCATCACGTTCGTCATCACACGACGAAGCTACTGAACATATTTGAGATGGCCAAAAGGACTTATTTGTTTGTTTCAGGTGTTAGGCCAGAGCTCCGTCGTTGTCGCCATCTCCGGCCTTGTTCTTTGAGCTTTAGGACATGCAAGCCCCAGGCATCGCCTCTAGGTGGTGCGGAACCAATAGCACCAGACTCCCAAGTCCTTGATTGGAAGTATGAACCTCAGCAGCTATGCTAATCGAACACATCTTCTTCAGCGAGCTATAGCAGGCGTGCGCAAGGAAAAGGAGGTGGGATTAGTCCCACATCGGTTGTGGAAGTGCGCCTGCTAGCGCATAAAGTGAATTTGTGTTAGAGGCTATTCGCCTCATAGCACGGGGTGAGGTCCCTCTCACCCATGCACACCTGCACCTCATCCGCGACTCTGTCCCCTGCAGATCTGGCCAACCCGTTTACCCACCTAGACTGACCTGCACTCCTCGCCACTATAGCACGCCGATGCGCCTGGACCTAGGTGCGTTCGATCCGATAACCTGACTATCCTTACAGAGCCCCTGGGAGGGCGGAGCCTAAGAGACAAAGAGGAGAGCTCACGTGCGGGGTAGGGGGAGGGTTTTTGCTCTCAGGAGAGTTTAGCTGACACTTAGCCAATTCAAGAAGCCCCTCCCCTGTGTGCAGAAGGAACAAGAAGGAGAAGGCTTAAGAAACCAAAGCATAGGAGCCACACGAGAAGAAGAGGAAGAGAAGCAGAAGAAAAAAGGAAGAAAAATAGAAGTTTAAGTCATCTGATTTCATAATCAGACGACGATTTGGTTTGATTGCATACATATACATTGAGTTTCTTAGTTGATATTGTAGGAGTATTTGGTGATCTAAATCACCATTTTACTCCCACCTTTTTGCATCTTGATCTTGTTATTATTGCAAATTCTTTTACTTTAAATTGTGATCTTGAGCTTTAAAATTCCCATATTGCTCCCTGTGTTCGACCTCAGAACTTTTTCAACTAATAAAATCTATTTGTTTTCAAAGCGATTTCGACTATATTACAATCTTTATTTTGAAACTCGATTTCACCGCATTAGCAGGCAGCTCACCTACCCATTATCCTCCATGCACGTATGAACAGTGGTCGAGTGAGGATGATCCATGTGTGCGCTTTGTCAGCCGTCCAATCAATGATCGACGGCTGAGATCGAGCCTCGCCCACCCTTCAAATCGCACCCCGCAGCGCGTACGATCGCGAGTTGGATCGAGCGTCATATTGTGTGCCCCTAGTTTCGGGCATACAGTGCGTGAGATCGTGCCACGTCGTTGCTATTAGAAACGCATGATGGGGATCCGATGACCCAATTTCGCAGCACCTTCACGTAAAGCTAATTTGGCCTCGTGCAAAGTCTCGAACGTGTGCCTTCGCGATGCGGGTGCCCATTTCCACCAATCCGCTATGCCTGTGGTTTGTCGTAGAGAGGTGTTTTGCCTGCGCCTCCTCAACCGTTGGATGAGAAACGTGTGATCGAATTTTTATGCGGTTTGTAAAATGCAATTTTTATAAGTCATTATAATGCATAAAAATCGAGTCACTTTTAAAATTGTAATACCTAGATCGTGGAGTATCTAGGGTCGTCGAAGGAGGGCAATTTGTTAATCACATGAATGCTTGCCTCTCTTGTCTCTCAAATCTGCACTTTCTTTTTGTTAGTTTTGATTGTGTTGTTTTTATGTTTTCCATAAACAATCGGGTTTAAGGCAATAGAATGGTAAGACTTAATTACGCTACAACTACACCTATCACTAAACCTAAGTGACAAGAATGGAGTTCTCTCTTCTAAGCTCACTCTAGGCAAGTGCGCCTAGGGTAATTAGATGAGGAGAGTGTGGTGTGCACTACACTAGCATAACATGAAAAACACAATAAGATAAGGACATTAACTTGAAGGCAATTATGACTTGTATTACTAGCAAAGTCAATTACAAGTAGCTAAATGCTTCTAAAAGAAAAAGAGAAACTAAACTAGCTAATACAAGTTAAATGAAGATAAAGAAGAAGATGAATCCTCTGTAGAAGTTTAGGAGAGCCCTTGCTCCAAGTGTAGTCGCCCTGCACTCGAAAAGAATTCTTCCTTAGCTTCTTCTTGTAGTTGTCCTCCTCTAGGCAATCTCTCCTCAAGGTGGGCATCAACCACCTCAACTCTCCTCCTCTTGCCTGGCCATCCCTGTAGTGTGAAGATCTCCTCCTCCTTGGTGTGGATAAGGGAATAGAGGGAGAGGAAGAAGGCACCAAGGGGGCGGGTAGGTGATTGCGCAGCAATCATAGGTCTTAATTGACCTAAATTAGGCTAGGACTCAGCATAAGTTAAGGTATTCATGCATGCATAAGCATTATCTACATCTTTACTGCTTTCCTTTAGCTATGCACAAAATAATGTTATAATGTGCTGATTAAGTGCATTATGTCAATTACAGGTAATAAGCTAGATCTAAAGCTGGATCTGGAGCTGGATCTGAAGCTGGATCTAAGCTGGATCAGGAATAATGGGTGTTGCAGCAGAGCTGGAGCAAAAGACTTAGATTAGATGTAGTAGATAATAATGTAAGGGAGTTAAGGTATGCTACTCTATTAAGTAGGAATAAAGTAGTAAAATATGAAGAGCTTAGGTCCATCCTAGCCCTAGGATAGCCTAGAGACTTCCCCAAGCCTTAGCCACCCTTAGATTAGGTCACCGCACCATAGGAAACCTTAAAACCCTAATTCCAACCTTTATCTGGATGTCCAGATGAATTATAGGACATCCAGAACCCTTAGCCAACTCCCACACACCTTAAACCCACTTCTGTAGTGTTATTGGACGTTCAAACACTTGGTCAGACGTCTAATTTCTGCAAAATACCCAAGACAGAACTTTGAATTCTTCCTGACTCTGATTGGATGTCCAGACAACAAGTCTGGACTTCTGATTTTTGAGTATAAGACGTCTTACACTTTTATTGGATGTCTGGAACTGCTGTCTAGTTCCTGGTTTGAGATTCAAGCCTTGATCTTGGATCTCTAGGTCCCTAAACCCAATTCCAACCCCTTAGGAACCTAAATTAAGGTGCCCTAACCCTAGTACATCACCTCTAGACCTCCCTAAGGACCTAATTAGGTCATCACTAAACCTAATTGACTTGGATCTTAGTCAATTCCATCAGCCTATTCAATTGGACTCATTGAGTCCAATTGAGCCCTGATCTCAGCACACACTATCCAATTGAACTCAGTGAGAGTCCAATTGACCTAGACTTGACTTAAGTGAGTTATTTTACTTTCAATTAAGTTTTCACACACCCAATTAAACTTGTATTAAGTTTAATTGCACTTTACCTTAGTGAATTAGGGTTTACAACCCTAATTTTAGACCTACCTTGACCTAAACCCACTACAACCAAACCTAATCAACCTAGCCACCTAAGTTTCAACCCACACACACCCACACACACCATCCACATGAAAATATCTAGCCTATAGTTCTCTAGAACTCTCTACCATGTGTTTTTGCCTTGGTTGCTAAAATTAGCAACCAAGAGCCATTCAATTTTTAGATCCACATTTGGTGGATCTAAAAGCCACCATCCACCCTCTCTCTCTCACTCTCCCACGAGCTCCCACCATAGGCCTCTCTAGAGAATTCCATAATTCTCTAGAGAGTTTCCCTTAGTTCTATAAAAAGACCTAAGGGGTGGCCATTTGCACCCATCCCATTCTTGGCACTCATTCACATTTAGGTTAGCTACATCCACCTCCACTCCACCTCCATGAGTTGTGCACCATGGAAGCCACCATCTCCATGCTAGGATGCTGGATCATCTCCTTAACCTCTCTCCAAGGGTCGACCTAAGCACCATTGGCCTCCCCTCCTCCTCTCAACCACTCAAAGGACATCGGAGCCCACCTCCGAATGCCCTTCCTTTCTGCTAGATTAGTAACTTAGCTCTTCATAGTTTACTGCTTTCATTTACTGCTTAGTAGTGTAGCTCTTATTCTCCCCCATTGATGCATGCAAAATCCCCCCATAGATTCCTGTATGTGATCATTTTCTGTTAACTAGATTTATATTTTCAAGCTTTCCTATATAAGCTTTCCTCTACATTCCATGTTGCAAATACCTTCCTGAATGAATGAATGAAAGAAATATTTTATATATATATATATCTCTGTATTGAAAAACACCATGAGCTTATTGATTGCAAAATATTTCGTGTGATTAAAGTTGCCTACTTTTCATTATCATCTATTGCAACTAAGCATGTCATGTTTAAATACTAATAACCATAAATTGCCATGCGACTGTAAACAAGTAGAGCGAAAAGATCGATTTCAAAATTAAACTAACGCCTCCCAGAGACAAATGACCAGGACTCAAGTCTCATTATCTTTAGAAATTATTTTTGACGAATGTTTAGCGTGACTATACTACGATTTCTGACGACTTAAAAATGCATGAAAATGGCTTCTGTCAGTAGGTTTCCCCCTTGATCTTCTTCTCTCCTTATTTATTGGTGTGGAGATGGGGTGGAAGAATGGTGGACCTAACTAATGGAGAAGATGGATTTTTGGTGGTGATTATGATAAGTATTTATAGAGGTAGATGAGGGGTGGTTGGCGTTGGCTTAGGTGTAGGGCTAGGATTAGGTTTGGTGGGTAGTTAGTGGTGGTTATGGGGATCCTAGGGTTAAGAATAGTTCGCACCATCTTTAACGATGTGAAGGGGGTAGTTAGGGTGGTGGAGAGGTGCATGGAGTTGGCACCAACCATGGAGGGATGCCATGGTTTTTCACCACTAATGTAAACACGCTTATATCACATAAACTGTCTATTTATGCATGTTCTTAGGCATATAGTTGCATCATACACTATAAATATTGCATAACATGCATCATCTTGCATTTAGTTTAGATTGTATAAAGTTTAGGTTAATTCTCTCTTTTTGTGGTCAGGGAATAGGGCAATATTTTAATCGAGGCCTCAGATTGAAGATCCAACCGTATGGATCTGAACAGGGCGACGATCGGAGTTCAACGACTCCAAGATCGTCCCAATCGGACTTCCGTAGCATCAAATGCAGTCCGAGAAAGATCTGAGGTCAAGGGGATAGGTGGTGTAAATTCTTACTTTAGATGACAAATCCAATCACACAGATGTGTTTGGATTGACTATCGCAACCCAGCAGCATGAAAATTGGCCCAATTCGACATCTGTGGCACCATCTACAAGACATAGAAGATGGATGGCCAAGATGGTGCCACATGGCACCATCCCAACTTCCCAAATAGCCCAAGGACCTGCCGCTGTAGCTCTCTTCTCAACCACGCCATCGCATCTTAGCCATTGGATCATCATCCAACGACCGAGATTGATCCTCAACTGCCTTCACAACTCCTCAACACTGAGACGTCATCGAGCAATCACAGCCGTTGGATCAAGATCTAACAGCCATGAGCGATGGAGCCGAAGTTGTCTTCTTATCAATCCACCGTGATAGTATAGTGGTCACGTGCTTGTGGGCGACGTGGTGGTCGCGCATTCGAGCTACACGTGCCATAAATCAGAAGCGCGGATGAAATTTGCCCATTGGATGCGGAGCGAACGGCGGATGGAGCGGCCACGTGGCCACACGGATGGGCTCGAGGCACGTACGTGCAATCCAACGCGTCATTGACAAGAGATCGCACGCACAAGCACGCAATGAATTGCGGTGTGTTGAAGTTATTTGATTGTGAGATCGCAAGACCGTGGCTTATGCATTGAGCAAGCAGGGAGAGAAGGCAGTGGGTGCGAGCGCATTAAGCCCACGTTTGGGGTCTTTAGTGACGCTTAAATCCGTCACTAAAGGCCCTAAATTAATGTTTTAAAATAGAAAACTACCAAATTGCCCTCAATCCCTACAACTATAAAGGGAAACCCCTATCACTCAAATTCTTCATCCCTTCCACTCTTCTCTCACCCCCTCAAAGGCTCTACGAGCTTGTCCCAAACCCGTGATGCTCCATTAGACTTTAAAATTAGAATTTTTCTACCTTCTCACCTCCTTCATGGAGCATCCCACGATTGTCTTCTCACCACCGTTCGAGAAGTGAATCCCGCTGCGACATCACCCTATGCCGTTCTTTGTCATCCATCATCATTTTCCTTCGTCCCGCATCTCACCACCTTCGTCCGGGCACTCCGTCAACGTGACTCATCCTCCAAGCAACCATCGAGGAGGATAATTTCTCACCTCCCTTCTCTTTACTACTTTCTAGAGTAAATTTACCGCTTTCTAGTTGTAATATTTCCAACTTTCTAGTGTAGTGATTATTTGTAATGAACATTACTCTGTGGTTATGAAATCCATGTTTATTCTATCTCTATTTTGTCTTTATTTGTATTATACTCTCTCTCTTCTATTAATTATTCTTTAAGTAGATAGCTAGTTTAGATTCAATTCGACCAGCTAATCTGCTTCGTGACAATAAAACAAACGTGATTTTTAATCAAACGTTCTCCTCGCTGTGTTCGACCCGGAATTCCTTTTGAGTTTCGATAAATTTATTTGTTGATGGATTTTCTCGCAAATCACACTATAACGATGAGTTTTCCAAACTCAACTCTTTTTGCGATGATTCTCCACCTCAACATTTTGGTGCCGTTGCTGGGGATTTTCTGCATCCAACATTTTGGTGCCATTGCCGGGGAGGCGATGCTCTTTGATTTTTCATGTTTTCTGACTTACTAATCATTTACCTCACTTCCCTCCTTTCTTATTGCGATTGTAGGTACTCTCACGAGGTGAGCAAAAGCGGTAGATTGGAGTAAAGTGCTGTTGAAGGGTCTGTAAGTAACCCCACCTCCCCACCCACTAGATTTCATTCCACCACCTAATAACACAAACCCTAATTAACCTATGCATAAACACTAAGGTTAGTTCTGATTGTTTGTTTGACACTTCCACCTACCTCACCCTCAGCATCTAAAAGAAAAATTTTAAAAAAAAATCTCATAGAGGTACACAACCTGTTCTAATTCTTCATACTCAACCGGTAACCCAATCTTTGGGACCGGTACACTCACCAACACATAATTGAGTAGAAATCAGATTAGGTAATCACTTGTGTGCCTAATTAAGTGGTGCATCAGGCCAATTGTTTGAGTTGATTGAGCCGCACCACTTCAACTAAAAATAACTCATCAAGTAGCTGCCAAATAGGTTCAACTTTTAGGATTAACCAGGCACTCCACATTCTTTTAAGTTTTAATGAAAGAAATCTTCACCTGTGCTTTCAAAACCTGGTGTGCCAATTGAACTTGATTGAATATACCTAAATTTGAATCCTAAATGCTACTAAGCAAGATTTAAACCCGAAAATTCACCACATCCAAAAATATTCTTGCTTGAAAACCACTCATTGTGCACGCACACACATATCAATCAATCATTAAGGGCACAATCCAAATAAAGGGCCCATCACATTCCAAAGCACATTCAAACCTAACCCTAATTAAAATAGAGTAGACGTTGGCCTTAAGGATTGGGCTCACTCTTCAGAGTCCAGATCTAGATTATTTTCGATTAGTCTGTTTCTACTATTCAATCTGATGTCTAGTTAGGGGACCAGAATCAAATGATCGTGGTTGGGGGGTATCAAAGGAACCTGAGGCAAAAGCCAAGGGAAGAACCATCTCCCCAGCCCCTCCCTCTAACTGGTTAGATTGACAAAAAAAAGTAGATCAAATCATTTCTTCATCTCAAGATGGGTTCTGAGAGTCTGTAAGTGATCGTTAAATTCCTCAACACAGTTAATTAGGTTATTTACTCTTAATTAATTGCATGAGAAAGTAACTTAGGTTAACTCGAATTAATGTCATGAGTGTAGTATAGGGTTAAGTTAACCTAACATTTTAGATTTTTATTTCATTTTAACTGGTTGAGTCCAGGTTGTTCACTGGGAGGCATAACTTAATCCTAATTCACCATTTAATCTCTAAAACATAATTAAGAATCAATTAATTAATCAGATTATAATTATAATATTTTAAACACATGAATATAGCACAAGAATTTCACAATTAAAAGTATGCAATATTCCATTATGAAGAGACAAGTTTACAAAAGAAGTTTATCATTTAAAATCAAGTAAACATTGTTATTGCAATTTTTATTACATGGATATAAGGCATAGAATGTAATACAAATGATAACAAGACTTATTACAACATTGAAAGCTAAAAAAAAAAAATGCAATAACTGCTTCAACCCTGAAATCAGATGTCTGATGAGAAGATTTGATGTCTTAAAAGTAGGAATTAGATGGTTAAAATTAAGGCAAGACGTCTGCCTTCATTCTTCAGCCCTCTTTGTTTCTTCTTTACTTGCTCTGTCATTGCTCTCTTTTTCTCTCTTTTATTTCTTTAGGCATTTCCTTAAGCCCTCCCTTCACTCTTCCTTTTATCTTTTCCTTGAGCTCTTTCCTTTCCTTATATTTTCCTTAAACCTTAACTTCTTTACTGTGCCTTATAGATTCCACACTTAGCCTATTAATTTCTCTTCACTTCAAAAATATGTTTTTAGTGGACGGCCCAAGCTCATTTGGGGGATACACAGCACCCGATATGGGTGGGACCAGACCCTACTTGAGCTCGGGCCTAGTTCTTTATTGGTGGATTTTTCTCAATTTATAGCATGCACAGTATCCGATCTCCTAGGCTAATACACATCCTCACCCTCACGGCCCCACGCTCACACCCACGGGTGCACACACACACCCATGTGCAGGCACGTGCACATGCACGTTCCCTCACCCATATGCTCAATACTTGCGCCCTAGGCTGACAACCGAAACGTCGTCTGCACAAATTCATAATATACCATGGCATGGCACCATGGACTACCGATGTGGGACTAAGTTTCCCACATTCAGGCCGATCTTTTGATGAAGATTCCAGCCTCTGTGGTTCATGGCTTCGATCGAGTAAAGTCTCGATCAAGAGCCCTAAGTGTGCTCTTTTAGAAATCAGCATCAATTTGATGCTCAGAGGAATCTTGGCCTATCGATTTGAAGGATGAAGAAGAAGGGTTCACACGGCCATTCATGGATTTTAGGAGCAGCTTCGGGTCATATGACCTGCAGACATGCGTTTGACCACCAAAAGAGGTTCTGGACTTCTTCAGGATAGAATTCCACTCCTAAAGCACAAAGAAGGGGGCTCTAAACAGCTCCAAGAAGAAAGATAAGCTTCAGAGCTTCATATTGAAGCTCCAAAGCTAGGAATTGAGCTTTGAATAGGTCAGTGGAGAGCTAACAACCCCTCAAAACAAATTGAACAACCTCTGCATGTTATTATGTTCTGATCTGGGCAGCAATGGCATCCAAAATTCTCTAAAAATAAAGGAAACTCGGAATTGGATTCAAAAGAACCCAAACTAAGCAGCAATTAAATTGGCCCAGTTCCTTAATAAAACTTACTCAATTTCATTTGGTTATGCTCTATAACAACCCAGAAGTGATTCTAACTCATCAAAACCCTAAACCAACCATTCCATCATCAATTCAGACCTAGAGTTGACTAAAACCACCCTGAAGTTGACTTTCCAAATTGAACTCCCTCATATCAAATTCAAATCCTAAATCGACTCCATTCTGTCTCAAGAATTGATTCAGAACATCAAAAACTAATTTGGATGGAATTTTTTAAGGTCTCATGCTTCATCACCTGAGCTCCAAAGTGGGTTTGTTCGTCAGAACAAACCAGTGAGTCTCAAAGAAATTAGAGAGTGCACAAAACATCAGTAGGTTGCGCACTTGCTTCTAGACATAAAACCTAGGCCTGAAACCTAATAGAAAAATTTCCCCAACTCCGTCGGAGTTGTAGAAAATGGAGGTATACATTGAACTCTAGAAGATAAAACAACAAAATAAACATCAAATCATGATCTTAAGTCTCAATTAGGCATTCTGGAGCTTCACAAAATCTATCGAGAGATGAAACGTGACTTTGACTCATCGGAGCTCACCAGAGCTCCGGTAAATCTGATTATGAAAGAATGGAGTGAAAAACTCATTAATTCAAACCATGAACAGTCTCAAAAGCTTCTTGAATCCATTCTGAACCTCAAGAAGACCACAATTAACTCCCATACTAGATTAAAACTTGAATTATCTTTGAATTGCAGAAAGAAATGGAACTGAGTTCGCTAGAACTCATACCTGTCCCTCTCACACAATTCAGTGAGGGAAAATGATATTTAGCGTACAATGATGCTTCGTAGATGGATGACTGTTGAACGTATACGAATCACTACGCTAACGTGTTCAATTTTGGAAAACCTGTCGTTGTAGTTCGAAAGAGAAGAATTCGTGTTCAACAAATAAAATTTATACCGAAAAGAATTCCGGGTCGAACACAGGGAGGCTACGTTGATCTATATTCGCAATTATATTTTTTTAGGATTTTTGATAAGCAAGGCAATATAATTACAATGGAGCTATCAGACTAAAAGAGAGAGAGAGAGAGAAAGAGAACATGCATTCAATGTTTCAACTGTTTATACAATCAAATTAAATAAAAGCTACACTAGAAAATGGGAAATCAATTACACTATAAAGCAGGAAAATTCTACACTAGAAAAGCTGTAAATAAGAATGGGAGAGAGAAGTTATCCTCCTCGACGATTGCTTGGAGGACGAACCGGATGGGACGACAACCGGACGAAGGAGAACGAAGCAGGATGAAGGAGGACGAAGCAGAACGGGAACGGAGTAGCACACCGTCATCGTCGCGGGATCCACTTCCGAAGGGGAACGAAAATTGGACTTTATCTCGCGAGAAGCATCCTGGGTGTGGGACAAGCTTCTCTTGAGCTTTGGAGGGGTAGAGAGGAGAAGGAAGGGATGAGAATTTCGTATGGAGGGGGTCACCTTTTATAGTCGCAAGGAGTGGGGGCAAAATGGACATTACAACTTCAAAATAATAAATGAGGGGTCTTTAGTGATGGATAAATCCGTCACTAAAGCCCCCAACATGGGCGTAGCTTCCGCGCCCACGCGCGCCCGCTCAGCTGTCCGCACGTGCAATGCTTGCGCACGACCGCTGGTTCTTAGCCGTCCGATCGCGAGATCGGACGGCTTAGATCGCGCTTCACCCGCTGCTGCTCGCCCGCCTGGCGCGTCCGATTGCGCGTCCGCACTGCGCGTTCAATCTCGCGTCGGCGCAATCGGGTGCGTGCGGCCGTCTGATCTCCATCTGACGCTCCGCGCGCCCGATAGCTTGCGCCCAATTTGAGGCTCGCGAGACTCGATCCTGCAACCTCCGCTTCGCCGGCGGCTGCGTCACCGCTGCGCTACGCCTTCGAAATGGTCGCGCGGATGAATTAGCCAGCCGCATCCACAGTCGTTGGATCTTGATCCAACGACGGAGAATCGACGCGCTGATTGAAGAAGAGGTGCGGCGGTGCTGAAGGCCGTTTGGGCGGCTGAGATGGCGCCACGTGGTGCCATCTTGGCCGTCCATCTTCTGGAAGTTGTGGATGGTGCCACGGATATCGGATTGACTCGATTTTTGTGTCGTTGAGCTGCGATCGTCGATCCGAATTCATCCGTACGGTCGGATATGTCATCTGAAGTGCATATTTTCACCATCTTGACCCTTGATCTTCTAGGGTTCCCCAGTCACTATCTGATGCTACGGATGCCTAATTAGGGCGATCTTGGAGTCGTTGAACTCCAATCATCGCCCTGATCACATCCATACGGTTCGATCTTTGATCCGAGGTCGCGATAAAATGTTTGCCCTGTCCAAGCACATAAAAGGGGACAATTAACCTCCATTTTATTCAAACTACTCTAAATGCAAGATGATGCATGTTATGCAATATTTATATCATGAAATGCAATCCTATGCTTAAGAACATGCATAAATAGACATTTTAAGTAGTGTAAATGTGTTTACATCATACCCCCATGCCTATCTTTTGCTAGTCCCTAGCAAAAACTATATGTTATTTATAAAAGAATTAGGTTGGATTATTTGGACTTGAGTTATTTTCAATCATTAAGAAATTGTCTACTTAGGAACTAAACTTTCAAAGACACAACAGTGCTCGGGTATCAGCCAAAATGCAGACCGCCTCAAGCCCTCGCCTTATTAAAAGAAAATTTTCTTTTTCTCTTTTTCTCTTTTCTAATTTTTTTGGATTTTCAAATTTTAGGGTTTAAGAGTGGCTTTCTACGGCCATTCAACTCACCCAAGATTTGATGAGAACCCTAAGCTTTAAGCATCTTATTGTGATTGTGATAGACTCGTTGACCGACAGTTAGAACAGACTTCGGATTTCTACGCCTCTAGGTGACCTAACAAGAATTCTGCCTAAAGGTGTATCTTTACAACCGGTAGCTTTCTCCCTACTTTTATTTTTTTACGGGGTCAACACAAGGGTGAATCCAGTGTATATCTCCCTGGTTTATCCTACTTCTCCGCTTCTTCCTAAGTGTTTTGGGAATTTTTAGTGCATTTTCTGAGCTGGGTTCTGGACAGCCGGTCGATGAGCTGTTACCACTGACAACTTACCAGCCATCCTCGTGCGGCGAAGTGTGGCTTATTTCTTTTTGTTCTTTATCCTTTTCTTTTTGATTTTTTTTTTTTTTAACTAGGTAGCTTCCCTGGTTCAAGATTTACCTACAGGCAGCAAAAAAGAGGAAGGTCCAGTGACTGGGCTCTGGACAACCTACCTATGGGCTGTTACCCACTATAACTTGCCAGCCATATCACCCTCGAAGGTTCATTAGCTACCCAATTTCCGTTAGAATCGCCGAACAATGAGTCAGTGCAAAGAAAGTGTGTAGATGCTTAAAACTCAAAATTTCCTCAAATCAGAGGGCGGGTTGATAAGTCGTGTACTTATCACCCAAACTTATTTATTCCAATTATAGTAAAATTAAGATGGCGAGGACTCAGATAAATCCACATTTTAGTGGATACACAGGCTAATTAAGTCCAAAGACCTGAGGGGTCTTTGTGTTCAGATCCTAATGTAAAATTTCTTAGGATTGAAAAGTCCTAATGTCCAACTAATCCTTCCTAATTTTTTTTTTTTTAAATAAGAAGAGAGACAATTTATATGGATTTCACAAAGCTGACCAAATAATTCAAGAATGAATCCACCCCCCCATGCCTAGCTGATGCAATGTCCTCATTGAAAAAGAGACATGAAAGAAAGGGTAGAATATGAAAGATGTCACCTGGATATGAAGCTCGTATCAGCCTTGTGTCATATGTACAACTGCTGGGTTTAGTGCCATCAGCTAGGCGAAGTCCAGCCAAAGAAGTCACAGAATGGCTAGAGCAACAGAGTCTGAGACAGGTTCTGGGAGATTACGGTCAACAACAGGCTTCAGACGTTGACCGTTGACTTTAAAGTTGTTACTCGTCTTTGGGTCAGAAATCTGAATGACACCATTAGGAAAAATCTGATCAATTATGAATGGGCCATTCCATTTAGATCTAAGTTTACCAAGAAAGAGCTTAAGTTTAGAATCAAATAACCAGACCTTCTGGTTTGGCTCAAGGCACTTGCAGGAAATCAATTGGTCATGTAGAACTTTGGTCCGAGCCTTTTAGATCTTGGCATTCTCATAAGCATCATTTCTAAGCTCCTCTAACTCAGATAGTTGGAGTTTCCTGGTCTTTCCAGCTAGATTTAGATCTAAATTGCATTGTTTGATTGCCCAGAATGCCCTGTGTTCAATCTCTACGGGTAGATGGCATGCCTTTCCATACACCAAATGGAATGGAGACATGCCGATGGGCATTTTATACGCCGTACGGTAGGCCCAAAGAGCGTCCTCAAGCTTTTGAGTCCAATCCTTGTGATCAGGCCTAACCATTTTTTGCAGAATGTTCTTGATCTCTCGATTGGAGATCTCGTCTTGTCTATTCGTTTGGGGATGGTAAGGTGTGGAAATTCGATGATTAACCCCGTATTCGGCCAATAAATTTCGAAATTGGGCATTAGTAAAATGAGTGCCACCATCACTGATGATAGCCCTCGGAATCCAGAACCTACTGAAGATATTTTTCTTGACAAAATTGATGACCACCTTGTGGTCATTGGTTCGGGTGGGAATTGCCTCAATCCATTTGGACACATAATCAACAGCAACAAGAATGTACTGATGTCCAAATGAAGGGATAAAGGGTCCCATGAAATCGATGCCCCAAACATAGAAAATTTCGACAGGAAGAATAGGGTTTAGGGGCATCATGTCTCTCTTAGTTATGCTCCCAAGTGCCTGGCATCGAGAACATGACCTTGAGAAATCCTGGGCATCCTTGAATAAAGACGGCCAATAGAAGCCAGATTGCAAGATTTTTGCAGCCATCTTTTTCCCAAAGAAATGTCCACCACACCCAAATGCATGGCAGAACTCGAGTATACTGTTGAATTCATTCTATGGTATGCATCGGCGAATAATCTGATCAGAGCCGATGCGATACAGTTCAGGGTCCTCCCAAAAGTAATATTTGGCCTCAGATTTGAGTCTATCCCGTTGTTGCTTGGTCCAATCCTGGGGGATTTGACCAATGGCCAAATAATTAACAATGTCAGCAAACCATGGGGTGTGGACACCTAAAACTGTAAGAATGGTTTCTTCCGGAAAAGTATCAGCAATTGGAATGTCCGGACAAGAAGAATCACCTAGGAGTCTCGACAAATGATCTGCCACCACATTTTGTACCCCAATTTTATCCTTAATTTCAAGATCAAATTCTTGAAGAAGAAGAATCCAACGAATAAGCCGGGGTTTAGCATCCTTTTTAGCCAAGAGATGTCTCAAGGCCGAGTGGTCAGTATAAATGATAACATGAGACCCTAAGAGATAAGCCCTGAATTTTTCCAAAGCAAATACTACAGCTAGTAATTCCTTCTCAGTAACAGTGTAATTCCTCTGGGCTTCATCCAGAGTTTTACTAGCGTAGCAAATGACAGAGGGCTTTCGATCAATTTTCTGACCCAGGACAGCCCCGACCGCATAATCAGAAGCATCGGTCATGATCTCAAATGGGGCTGTCCAAATTGGTGGTTGCAAAATTGGAGCATAGGTGACTGTCGTTTTTAGGAAATCAAATGCCTTTTAGCATGATTCGTCAAAAACAAACGGCGTTTCTTTGGCAAGAAGATTGCTCAAAGGGCAGGAAACCTTCGAGAAATCCTTGATGAATCTTCGATAAAATCCCACATGGCCAAGAAATGATCTGATTTGTTTAACATATGTGGGAGGAGGAAGTTTAGCGATAGCATCAACCTTAGCTTTGTCTACTTCAATTCCCCGTTCAAAGATTACATGACCCAAAACGATGCCCTCTTGGGTCATGACTCTTTTCCCAGCTAAGGACCGGTCGTGTCTTGATACATTGCTTAAGAATCATTTCCAAATTATCCAAACAAGAGTCAAATGATTCTCCGAAAATAGAGAAATCATCCATGAAGACTTCCATAAACTCTCCCACCATGTCAGAAAATATGGCTAGCGTACACCTTTGAAAAGTCGCAGGTGCATTGCATAACCCGAAAGGCATCCTACGAAAAGCAAAGGTTCCGTAGGGACATGTGAAAGTAGTTTTTTCCTGATACTCATGATGGATAGGAACTTGGTTGTATCCCGAGTAGCCATCAAGAAAACAGAAGTATTTCTGCCCAGCTAATTCTTCCAAGATTTGATCAATGAAGGGCAAGGGAAAATGATCCCTTTTAGTGGCTGTGTTCAGCTTCCTGTAATCAATACAAACTCTCCAAGAGGAAGCTGAACGAGTTGTGACAGATTCTCCTCTCTCATTAGTCACAACAGTAATCCCAGCTTTCTTTTGAACAATCTAAACAGGACTTACCCAGGGACTGTCAGAGATTGGATAAATAATTCCTGCATCGAGCCACTTGATGATTTCCTTTTTGACCACTTCTGGCATATTTGGATTCAATCTCCTCTGCATATGGCGAGAAGGGCAGGATCCATCTTCCAAAAATATTCTATGATTACAGTAAGATGGCTCGATCCCCCTGAGGTCATGAATGGTCCAACCAATTGCCTCCTTATGTTCCTTTAGGACCTTAATCAATTTAATCTTTTGCTCCTTTGTCAATTTAACACTAATAATCACAGGGAGCGTATTCTGCGGTCCTAACAATTGATATTTTAAATTCTCGGGCAATGGTTTCAATTCAAGCTGGGGTGGGGTAATGATTAATGGTAGGGTAGATGCCGAAGATTCAACAAGAGGAAGAGGTTTTGAGTGAACAAAATCAGTAACCTCTTTCAAAGATGTCAGGTCAGAGGGTTGCAGGTCAAATTCATCAACCAAAGAGGAACTTTCAATTGAAGAAACTGTCAAACAAGTTTCAATATTAACATTATCCTCATCAAGTTCCTCAATAAATCCACAATCCTCAAATTTATTGATCGCCTTAAAAATATCCAATTTCATTCGTTGGTCCCTAAAGGCGATTTCCATGCTACCGCTTTCACAATTAATGTTGGCCTTTGCGGTAGCCAGGAACGGACGCCCCCGAATGATGGGCGTGTTCCTCAGATTATCTGGTACATCCATGTTAAGGACAAGGAAATCTACAGGAAAATAGAAATCCTTGACCTTAACTATAACATCTTCAATAACGCCTTGCGGGTTTGTGACCGAACGGTCTGCTAACTATAGCGTTACTGAAGTTGGCCGAAGTTCACCTAACCCAAACTTCTCATAAAGAGAAGTCGGAATTAGGTTGATGGATGCACCGAGATCCAAAAGTGCTCTATCAAATGTGTAATCTCCGGTAAAGCAAGAAATCAAAGGAGCACCAGGATCTCTCTTTTTCTGAGGGAGGTAGTGCAGGATAACAGAACTAGCCTTCTCGGAGAGTACCACCTTCCTCAGAACAAATTCTCTCGACTTACGCTTTTGTGTACATAATTCCTTTAAAAATCTTGCGAAGCCGGTATGTGTTTGATAGCATCAAGGAGCGGGATATTGATCTCAACATTCTTAAATAAATTCAGAAGCTCCTCATTACTATCAATAGACTTCTTCTTCTTTGCTTTGGTTAAGGCTTCAGGAAAAGGAACATGAGTTAGATCTTTGGAATCAGGTTCCTGAGCCTTGATTTCTCCTCTTGAATTCTCCTCTCTCTCCTCAGATTCTTCAGGATTCAAAAGATCAGAATAGTGTGGTTGTGGATCCTGAGTCTTCTTACCACTCCTTAAAGTTACAGAATTTGCAGAAGCGTAAGAATTTGGGTCTTGGGGAGGACTAGGAAAGATTGGAGGGGCTTGATTGACCATGAATTTTTGATTTGCAGAAGAAGAAGACGAGGAACCCTGCTCAGCCACCTGAGCATGTGCGTGCAGGTCCCTCTGATTTCCGTACCCTTGGGCTTGATTGCCCGAATTCATAATGTTTCGCGGGTTGGGTATGGGTTGGGATGGTAGAGATCCGGGTTGACGAGAGTTAGCAATGAGCCCAGATTGCAAGTTGTCCAGCGAGTTTTTCATTTGCTGCATGAGCTGGAGCATAGATCCTTGCATCTCTACCATTTGATAGTTCAAATCAGCCTGCCCTACGGGTTGACGGGCATTCCAAGCTGGCTGATTGACCTGATTTGGAGGCAACTGAGCATATACTTGACCCTAACCCATTGGTCATTGTGGAGCATAGTTGCCAGGTCGGAATTGGGTCTATTGCCCCGGATTTTTCCAAGAGAAGTTAGGGTGGTTTCTCCAACCTGGATTATAGGCATTCGAGTAGGGGTTGGATCTAACATTCTCTTGTACAACACAGACATCCTCATAGGGTGAGGATGGAGAGAAAGAAAGGGAAGGATCAGAAAAACTGGGATCAAAGGCCCCAGTTGGGAAACCATGGGGTTCCGAAAAATGCTGACTCATAGGTTGAGTTGTATCGAGTTGATTCACAAACTCCCGTCCAGAAGGAGCTCGTGAGGAATGGAATCCCAAATTTTGGGATTGAGTGGATTGAGGGTTATTAACAGAATTGTCAGCCATCCATTCTTCCATTCTTTTAGCAACCAAGTCCACCTTATCAAGTTTATTACAAATCAATTCCATATCAAATGAATGAGAGTCATGGACTTCATTGACATTTGATCTAGGTTGCTGGGACCGGTTAAAAGTATCCATGGAGGCATGATCAATTGAATTCTCACTCATTTCCTCAAATAAATCATGTGCACTATTTGCATCTTTATTGAGGAAATTGCCTCCGCAAGAAGCATCCACATGGTTTCTGAGTTGCTCATTTAACCCATGATAGAAGATCTGCACGAGTTGCCATTTCGGCACCTCGTGGTGTGGACACTCCGCAATAAGTCCTGGAATTGCTCCCAAGCCACATGAAACTGCTCCCCCGGCCGCTGGGTAAAGGTAGTGATTGCCCGTCTCAAAGCATTGGTACGACCGACTGGGAAGAATTTCTTCAGAAAGGTCGATTTCAACTAATTCCAAGTTGTAATTGGTCTTCCTATTGTCCTATACCAATGCGCGGCTTTATCCCTAAGAGAGTGGGGGAAGAGCCTCATGATCATTTGCTCCTCGTTAACGTTTCGAGCCTTGGTGGTCTGGACCAAAGTGGTCAAATCTTCCAAGTGCTGAAACGAATCTTCGGAGCCAAGCCCATGATAATGTTTAATCAGGCTTAACACCTGGGGCTTGATTTCTACGTCACCGGCTGGAATCTGGACTCCGGGATGTTCCCCGCAATTTGAAGGATCATAAAAATCCTTCAAGGGCTGAGCGCCCTGCATTCTCTGGAACCATTCCTGCATTCTCTACATTTGTTCCAACTGCCTTCGAAATTCTTCCTGTGGATTTTCAAGTAGAGGAGGCTGTTGTTCGGCCATGGGATCAAATTGACCAAAATCTAACTTGCGCCTCCTAGAATGTTCTAACGATCCTTCCAATCGGGAATTCAATGACCGTCTTCCCAGCATAAACTAGGAGAAGGTCAGAAGGACTGGGGATAGGGACCCTGCAGCACAAAAAAATAAGGCTGTCCTTAAGTGGGGTAGCCTAAGGATCTACTGACTCCCAAAACTAGCCTTAGGACTATAAGTGATTTACTCTACTTGCGTCTGTTTAATCCAACCAGTTAGAAGGAGGGACTGGGGAGAAGGTTCTTCCTTTGGCTTTCGCCTCCGGTTCCTAGTGTACCCCCCAGCCGTGGTCGTCTGATGCTACTCCCCTAGCTAGACATCAGATTAATCAATACAAGTAGGTTAATCAAAAACAATCTCAGACTAGGCCCTGAAGAGCGAATCAAACCTTAAGGCCAACGTCTACTCAATTTTATTAAGGCCTGGGATTGTGGTGCTTATGGAATGTGATGGGCCCTTACAATGGGTTGTGCCCCTAATGATTGATTGAGATTTGTGTAAGTGCATGCACAACCATAGTTTTCAAGCAAGATTATTGATAATGCGTGAATTTTAATGTTCAAATCTTGCTTAAATAGATTTTAGGGTTTCAAATTAGGTGAATTGCAATCAAGTTTCTAGGAAAACCAAGTTGTAAAACACGGGTGAAGATTGTTTTCCTTTAAAATCAGAAAGAAAGTGGAGTGCCTAGAATATACCAAGATTAAAAACCCTAAGGAGGAGCTACTTGATGAGTTGGTTTTAAATAAAGTGGTGCGGCCCAAACAACTCAAACAATTGGCTACAAATGCACCACTAAGTTAGGCACTCAAAAATGGTTAACCTAGAATAATTTCTACTCTGTTATATGTTGCTTTGTGTGTACCGGTTCCACAGATCAGAACCCGGTTGAGTAGAAACAAATCAAGTTGATCAAGTGCCTTGAATGTGGGTGTGTGTTGTGTGTTTGTTGGAAATTACCCCACAAGATTATCTTTTTGTTATTTTTTTATGAATGAGGGTGGAATGAATGTGAGTGAAAATCCAAACAACCAAATATTCCTAGGATTTATGCAAACACCTAGGTTAATTGGGATTTGGATTTAATGTGGCAAATGAAATCTATGGAGGGGGTAAGAATGGGGGAGCACTTACAGTTGTCTTCAACTGCACTTTACTCCAGTCTACCGCTTGTTGATTCCTTGATGGAGGTCTCTACAAAACAATAGACACAAGAGAAAGCTAGTTAGAAAACAACATAAAGTGCAAGAAATGCGAAGAAAAGATCGAAAATTGTTGCCTCCCCAGCAACGGCACCAAAATGTTGAACGTATACGAATCACTATGCTAACGTGTTCGATTTTGGAAAACCTGTCGTTGTAGTTCGAAAGCGAAGCATTCGTGTTCAACAAATAAAATTTATACCGAAAAGAATTCGGGTCGAACATAGGGAGGCTACATTGATCTATATTTGCAATTATATTTTTTTAGGATTTTTGATAAGCAAGGAGATATAATTACAATGGAGCTATCAGACTAAAAGAGAGAGAGAGAGAAAGAGAACATGCATTCAATGTTTCAACTGTTTATACAATCAAACTAAATAAAAGTTACACTAGAAAGCAGGAAATCAATTACACTATAAAGTAGGAAAATTCTACACTAGAAAAGCTGTAAATAAGAATGGGAGAGAGAAGTTATCCTCCTCGATGATTGCTTGGAGGACAAGCCGGACGGGACGACGCCTGGACGAAGGAGAACGAAGCAGGACGAAGTAGAAGAACGGGAACGGAGCAGCACGCCGTCGTCGTCGCGGGATCCACTTCCGAAGGGGAACGAAAATTGGACTTTATCTCGCGAGAAGCATCCTGGGTGTGGGACAAGCTTCTCTTGAGCTTTGGAGGGGTAGAGAGGAGAAGGAAGGGATGAGAATTTCGTATGGAGGGGGTCTCCTTTTATAGTTGCAAGGAGTGGGGGCAAAATGGACATTACAACTTCAAAATAATAAATGAGGGGTCTTTAGTGATGGATAAATCCGTCACTAAAGCCCCTAATGTGGGCGTAGCTTCCGCGCCCACGCGCGCCTGCTCAGCTGCCCATGCCCGCAACGCTTGCGCACGGCCGCTGGTTCTTAGCCTTCCGATCGCGAGATCGGACGGCTTAGATCGCGCTTCACCCGCTGCAGCCCGCCCACCTGGCACGTCCGATTGCGCGTCTGCGCCGCGCGTTCAATCGCGCGTCGGCGCTATTGGGTGCACGTGGCCGTCCGATCTCCATCTGACGCTCCACACGCTAGATAGCTTGCACCCAATTTGAGGCTCGCGGGACTCGATCCCGCAACCTCCACTTCGCCCGCGGCTGCGTCACCGCTGCGCTATGCCTTCGAAATGGTTGCACGGATGAATTAGCCAGCCGCATCCACAGCCGTTGGATCAAGATCCAACGGCGGAGAATCGACGCGCTGATTGAAGAAGAAGTGCGGCGGTGCTGGAGGCCGTTTGGGTGGCTGAGATGGTGCCACGTGGCACCATCTTGGCCGTCCATCTTTTGGAAGTTGTGGATGGTGCCACGGATGTCGGATTGACTCGATTTTTGTGTCGTTGAGCTGCGATCGTTGATCCGAATTCATCTGTGCGGTCGGATTTGTCATCTGAAGTGTGGATTTTCACCATCCTGGCCCTTGATCTTCTAGGGTTCCCCGATCACTATCTGATGCTACGGATGCCTGATTAGGGCGATCTTGGAGTCGTTGAACTCCAATCATCGCCCTGATCACATCCATACGGTTGGATCTTTGATCCGAGGCCCCGATAAAATGTTTTCCCTGTCCAAGCACATAAAAGGAGACAATTAACCTCCATTTTATTCAAACTACTCTAAATGCAAGATGATGCATGTTATGCAATATTTATATCATGAAATGCAATCCTATGCTTAAGAACATGCATAAATAGACATTTTAAGTAGTGTAAATGTGTTTACATCAATGACTAGGTGGATTAACCCCTTTGAGCTAGCCAAGGACAGTGGCTCAGAGGTTGATATGAATATAGGCATTTTGAATATAAGCAATTATTTATCTTTTTTTTTTTTTTGAAATTGAAAGGAAAGCTATTGTATTATGTTAGCGATTCGGAGGGCTTTTTATTCATTGATATGAAAAGTAAGACAAGGATAATTACATATTAGATCCCCATCTATGTATGAGAGACCAACACTCATTTACAATTTGCACACAGCAAACTGGTCTCTCCTGAAATAATCTCTCATTTCTTGCCCTCCATACACACCAAAGGGAGATAGCCATTCACAGATGTGGTTTCCCAAGCATAGAATGTTTCCCATGATGGGAGCGATTCCTGGCAAATTTTTCTCCAAATTGTATCCGTGACCAAGCATGAAGAGAAGATGTGAGTTGGACTGTCAAAATGTAGTCCATAGAGGTGACATTCATGCAGAGCTGTCCCCATCCACTTGTGTCTGAGATCCCCCATAATTAGACCTTTTCTACACAGCCATAAAAAAATTGCACCTTAAGAGGGATCTTCAATAGCTACAGCTTCTTTTCAATATGAACTCTCCCCAAATCCCTGCCAGACATTAGGATTTTATTGTACGCACGTTGAGTTGTGTAAATGCCATCCCAAGCATAAGTGTCTTCCATGCCAGGCCTAGGATTGAAATTCTGTAGGTCTGAAAATAGGCATTGTCTTTCCTCCCACAGTCTAGTGCCCTCCCTACTAGTTTTAGATTCAATCAAATTCCAGCTGCCGCACCTCTCAGACCAAAATCTGTTAACTGAACAATCTTTGTCAACTGTAGCCACATATGCCCTTGGATATGTCTCTTTCAGGATGCCCAACGGTGACCACTGTTCCCTCCAAAAGTTAAAGTTTCTGCCATCTCCAAGAACCGGCTGCATCAAGTGCCAGTTATTCTTGATGGCTAAAATGACTAAATTCCAGCATGGAGAGGGTTTAATAGGGGATAGTCTCTTTAGTGCACTGTTAGACTCTCCATGCCTGTCCATAACAAGATCAGCCCATAGCTTATCCTCGCCACTAAGAATTTTAATCGCCCATTTAATCAAAAGGGCATCATTAAACTCTTTAAGTGTTTTAATCCCCAAACCTTTTTCCTTCTTGGGTAGACACAATTGATCCCATTTTAGCGGTTGCATGAACCTCCCCTCATGCCAAGCCCCCCTCCAAAAGAACTTCTTTCACAGTAGATCTATATGCTTCCAAATGGACTTCGGAGCTTTAAAGAGAGAAAAAAAGAACGGGATAGAGGTAATTACCGAATTTAACAAGATCAGTCTTCCTCCCTTTGATAGGAATTTACTACTCCATCCCTCTAGCTTAATGGATAGCTTATCAAATAGCATATTCCAATCGCTCTTCCTCAGTTTCGAGCTCCTCAATGGCAGTCCCAGATACCTAATTGGAAGTTTAGATCGGGGGGTTCCCAATGTCATAGAGAGTACTTCTTGCTCCTGCTCATTGAGGCCAAAGCATATTAAGGTGGATTTCTCCCTCTTTAATTTCAGACCAGACATATCTCCAAATATCTTGACCATGTGTCCCAGTGCTCGAGCTGCAATGGTTGTCCCCTCAACAAAAAATACTATATCATCTGCATATTGTAATATAGGTGCCAAAGCTCTTCTATTGGATAAAGAATATCCTCATGGAACACCAGCCTCAAAAAGTTTGCAAGCAAATCTTGCAAGACCATCCACTGCAAGATTAAAAACTAAAGGAGCTAACGGGCAGCCTTGCCTAACACCGCATTGTGGTTGAATCCAAGCCCCACATGGCTTCCCATTGATCAATGGAGAAAAAGAGGTAGTTGTAATGCATCGCTTCATCCAATGATTTTAGAGAGGAGGGAAACCTCTTCTTTTGAACACCTCCTCGAGATAGTTCCAAGAGACAGAGTCATAGGCTTTTCGGAAGTCAACTTTCCACATAAAGGCTTTACATTTCCTTCTATGCCATCCACACACCATCTCTTGGGCCATAATAAATGATTCCTAGAGAGATCTATTGGGTAAAAAAGCTGACTGAATAGGATGGATCAGATTCTGCAATACAAGCCTCAATCTCTTTGCCAAAATCTTGCTCACCACCAAGTAGATGGAGTTCAAAAGAGTGATTGGTCTGAAATCAGTGAACTTTTCTGCACCTTGTATCTTTGGTAGCAGGAAGAGAAAGGATCTGTTGGTCATATCAAAGCCAAAATTGCCCTTCTCAAATTCTTTGATCACCTCCATCACCTCATTGCCAAGCACACACCACATTTCCTTATAAAAGAAGACTTGAAAGCCATCAGGCCTAGGAGAGCCTTCATTGTTTAAGTCTTTTATGGCATCAATAGTTTCTTTCTCAGAGATGGTGACCGTCAGACTAGAGACCTGCTCAGTAGAGACCTTAGGAGCATCACACACTGCTATCCTCCATATGCCTCTCTCAGCTGCCCTTGAAGAGTCCCTATAATATTTGATAGCCTCCACTCTAATTTCTTGCATAGAGGATAATCTTTCACCATCATTAAGAATGGAAAAAATTATGTTTACCCATCTCAAGAGCTAGCTGTGAGATAGAAAAATTTTGTATTGGCATCCCCCTCCTTTAGCCAAAGTTGTCTTGATCGTTCCCTCCAATCCATCTCCTATTTTAAATCCTCCTCCACCACCACATCCTGCCACATTATTTATCTAATTGATAAGTCGAACGGGGCCCTCAGGTGATGATAAGGTGATGGATGGTTCCAATGAGTGTGTTCTAATCTTGGAGGCTTCTACCATGGATAGCGGAGGTCTCAGGTAAAGGTGGAAGTGTTCTAGGAGATTCAGCTGATAAAACAGGGAGGAAAGAAGCGAAGGATGATTGTGGAAAGTAGAGATAAGTGACAAGATGGAAGCAAGGGTGAATAGATGTCTAGCAAGATCGGATTTGACCTCATCGGAGTCAGAGAAGAAACTACTAAAGCTAACTAAATTGAGCAAATTCTATCTAATTACCTAGCTAAACCTACCCCTAAGAGTTAAGACTACTTACCTGACGGAGGTGAGGGATCTCGCCGTTGGTAGGGAGAGAATGGGATCGAAATCTAGATTGGGTGAGAAGAGAAGCTCTGGCCGAATGAAGTAGAGATCAGAGGGAGCGTGGGGTGCTCAGTCGAAAGGAGAAAGGAGACCAGCTCGATAAAGAGGAAGAAGAGGTGAGAGAGGCAGCGCGTCCTCGGCGACCACGCTCGAGAAGGAGAAAGGAGACGTCAAAATTGCGGAAGAACCTACTAACTAGCTACGATGAGGTGGAGAGGGGAAGGGAGCTAATCAAGCTCAGATTAGAGGGGTTCGGGCCTATTTATAGGGTTCGGCAGCTATGAAGGGGGAAGAATCTGGATGGGTTTGTGTCTAGGTGCAGCTAAACCTCTGGCATCGTCTCTGACGTCGGTGAAGTTAATGCTATGACCTAATTAGGATTTAGGGCAAATCCTGACCGGTGGATTGAGTTGGAGTGGTGAGTGCAAGTTTGGAAGCTTGGCGAAGGTGTTCTGACGGAGGATGGACGGTGATCATGAGGTAAACACACCGCCGATCATGAGCCGTCGAAGCACGTGAAGAAGAAAAGAAGAAGAGAAGTGTTCACACGGACCAAAATGTGAGAAAAACTAAGGACCTTTTGGGAAGAAAAGGACTCGACTGAAATAAAGTATAGGGACCAAAATGCAAACAGAGGCTTTTAAGGTTAATTTAAATTATTTTCTTTTCTAACTTTTTATATATATTTATAATTTAGCTAAATATTAAATTAAATCCATGTATTCACATTTTTAACCCTTTTATTTACCTTTATTTTAATTTATTTAACTTAAGTTATTAAATACTTAGGTCTTAAGTTACACTTAAGTTAAATAAAGTATTATTTAGGTTAATAATTAGTGATAATTTGAGTCCATTTATTAATTAAATTATTAATAATATTAATTGACTTATAATTTAGCATTTTTAACTTATTTTTAGGTCCTTTAATGGTTTGTCCCTTATTACATAATTAACCTCATATATACATATTCCTAGTTAATTAACTAGGGAAACTAGTTAATTAGGGGTAACTAGAAGCCATTATGAGCCTCTCATCAGTAGGTATTTAGACTAGCCCACTTAAGGATATGTTTGATTGTTTGTATTACAGGGCACCTTTCTTCCACCCGCTTTGTCATGGATCCTTCCACATCCAATTCAAACTTCCACTCCTACCACTACATATTCCCAAAATGATTATTATTCTAACCAGACTTATTCTCATCCATCTTCTAGTTGGGATAATCCTGATTGGGGACACAGTTCTGGACCACCGTGTTCAAGGTCTAACCATGGACACCATGATCTTGATTCTTATCCTTCTCCAAGCTACATTGATTATAGATCACTACCCTTATATGGACAACCTAATACAATCTACAATCAAGGAGGATATGCTGATCCTTACCCTTCCCCGGATTACACTGCATATAGGTCATCACCTCTTTATGGATAACTTGAAATGACCTATTATCAGGGAGGGTATCAAGAACCTCAATTCGTTGACTCACCTGGACTGAACCCAAACCTACCCAACCCTAAACCAAACCATTTGGTTTAGTTTACCAAGTCCAAGATAAGGTGTTGGCTAACTTAAGGAATACCATACAATCTTTAGAAGTCAGCCAACACCTTGCACTGAAGAATTGGAGCCTCTGATTAAAATGATTGACGATGTTAACAAGTATTTGTTGGATTGGCTCTAGGTTGTTAAGGATAAGGACCCAGGTGAGTTTTTACCTGGGAAGTTATCGAAATTAAGGATGAGATTTGTGATTAATCTAGTCCAATCTTGGAATGATTCCCAGGATGAAGCCTTGACAGGAGAGCTGATGTCAAAATCTACTCAGGCACCTATAGGGGGGACACATTTTATGAGACCAGGGTTGACCAGGTTGTTCTAGAGCAACCAACTAAGGATGAATTGATTTCTTCACCTGAGATCCCTCAGCCGGGGTACAAGGAAACATATGTCTCTATGGAACAAAAAATGATTGATGATTTTGAGACATACATTAATGCGGATTTAGAATTCTTTCATTTTGAAGGTGAAGAATCATTATGTGAAGTCTCACATGAGTTTACAGCACACAATTTCAATGAGATGATTAGGCTTGAGGAATTCAATGAATCATTTGATGGCCTTAAAATTGAGGAATTTGATCCTGTTGAGGCTCGCATGGCGGATTCAAATCCTGTTATTAAGGATTCAATTTAAAGCCCCATTCCCCAATCACACCCCATTGAGCATATTGATGATTTTGATTTTGAGATCACCAGACCCAAGTCAATTTTGATTCAACTATCAATCTTGGACTTAGAAATTTTAAATGGGGTGATTATCATGCAAGAGGTCCCAGAATTTGAAGTTCTGATTATAGAAGATAGGAGTTAGGAAATGAAGATTTGGGAAGCCAATACCAGAGGAAGCAGAAGATTGAGTCTAAGGGTGCCTATTTGTCTAAAACCACCAACCTTCTACCAGGACCCTTATGACATTTTTGACTCAGAGGATGTCCAAGACAACCATAAATTCATTGATTATCCTTTTGGGTTTTATTTCTCTGTTACCCGACTTTCTGGTCTTGGGTTGCATCCTCACAAATCATAGGCCCGACCTCGCTTGCATATTGATATTAGGTTCTGGGTAATTTTTATCCAGAACCTTACATATACTCGACCATAGGGCTTGGGTCTACACCATAATCTGGTCCACATCCGTGGACATCTTCTCCTGGCAGGTCAAAAACTAGATTTTCTTATTTTAATTCTGACCTGCACCTGTGAATTCTTTATTTCTTCTTCTTTGTATAGTGTGCCTAGCTAAAGGCACTAAATTCAGCATGTATACAATTTCTTTTTCATCACAGAGTTGACGTATTGATCATGAAATTCAGGTGCTTTCTACTCTTCTCCACTCTATTTCATGTCTTTTTAATACAATGAGGGCATTGCATTGATAGGCATGGGGGGTGGATATCATTATCTAAATCATCTTGTTAGTTCTGTAGATTCTTTTTATTTTCTCTTTATTTAAAAAAAAAAGTGGAATTAGGAAAGAAAACTTTGGCTTAAGAAAATTTTCAATCTTAAAGAATAAAAGTGTATGACTTGAACACTTAGACCCTTCAGGTCTTCGAGCTTAATCAGCCCGAGTGTCCACTAAAATGTGGACTTGTTTCTCAAGTCCTCGCCATTCTAAATTCAAATTTTAACTGGTAAATAAGTTGGGGTGATACGTACACTACTTATCAACCCGCCCTCTAATTTGAAGGGATTTTAAGTCTAAGCATCTATGCACTATTTGCACTGACTCATTATTTGATGGCTTTAGCGGAAATTGGATAGCTAATGAGCCTTCTAGGGTGGTATGGCTGGCAAGTTATCATGGGTAACAGCCCATTGGTCGATTGTCCAAAGCCTAGCCATAGACCATTCTTTTTCTACTGCCTATAGTAAATCTTAGATCAGGGAAGCCACCTTCTTAGAAAAAAAAATAGAAAAATATCCACAAAGAGGAAAAGAAAAATAGAAAAGAAGGAAAAATAAAAAGTCACACTTCACAGCACGAGTATGGCTGGCAAGTTATCGTAGGCAACAACCCATTGGTAAGTTGTCCAGATCCCAGCTCAAGAAATGCACTATAATTCATAAACACTTAGGAAGAAATGGAGAAGTAGAATAAGCCAGGAAGATATACATTGGGTTCTCCCTTGTGTTGACCCCATTAAAATAAAAGTAGGGAGAAAGCTACCGGTTGAATAGATACACCTTTAAGCAGAATTCCTTTTTAAGGTCACCTAGGGGTGTAGAAACCTGAAGTTCGTTCTGATTGCCGATCAATTAGTCTAGCACTTCACAAAAAAAGATGCTTAGAACTTAGAGTTCTCATCGAGTCTTAGGTGGGTTGAGTGACCGTAGAAAACTACTTCGAAACCCTAAACTCAAAAATCCAAAAAGAGAAAAGAAAAGAAGAAAAAAAAATCCTTCTTTGAATAAGGTGAGGGCTTGAGGGGATCTGTATTTTGGCAAACACCCAGGCACTATTGTGTCTTCGTAGTTCAAGTCTTAGTTGAAATTCCTAAGAGTTGAAAGATAACTTTTTCCCAAGAAATCAAATTCTAATTCTCTTATAAATACCATGTAGTTTTGCTAGCTACTAGCAAAAGATAGGCATGGGAGTGTAATGTAAAAATGTTTATATCACATAAACTATCTATTTATGCATGTTGTTAGGCATATAGTTGCATCATACATTATAAATATTGCATAACATGCATCATCTTGCATTTAGGTTAAATTGTATAAAGTTTAGGTTAATTCTCTCTTTTTGTGGTCAGGGAATAGGATAATATTTTAATCGGAGCCTTGGATTGAAGATCCAATCATACGGATCTGATAAGGGTGACAATCGGATTTCAACGACTCCAAGATCGCCCCGATCGGACCTCCATAGCATCAAATGTAGTCTGAGAAAGATTTAAGGTCAAGGGGCCAGGTAGTGTAAATTCGTATGTCAGATGACAAATCCAACTGCACGAATGAGTTCAAATTGACAATGGGATCCCAACAACACAAAAATCGATCCAATCCAACATCTGTGGAACCATCTACAAGACATACAAGATGGACGGCCAAGATGGCACCATGTGGTGCCATCCCAGCTACCCAATCAGCCCAAGGACCCACCGCTGCCACTCTCTTCTCAACCGCGCCATCGCATCTAAGCCATTGGATCATCATCCAACAATCGAGATTCATCCTCAACCACCTTCACAACTCCTCAGTGCTGAAACATTGTCGAGTAATCATGGCCATTGGATCAAGATCCAATGGCCATGAGCGACGGAGCAGAAGTTGTCTTCTCGTCAATCCACCGTGATAGCGCAGCAGTCACGTGCCTGTGGGCGATGCGGAGGTCGAGCGTTTGAGTCGCGTGCACCTCAAATCAGAAGCGCGGGCAAAATTCACCTGTTGGATGCAGAGCGGACAGTAGATGGAGTGACCACATGGCTGCACGGATGGGCTCAAGGCGCATTCGCGCGATCCAATGTGTTGTTGATGCGCAATCACACGTGCAAGCACGCAATGAAGCATGGTGCATTTAAGTCGTCCAATCTCACAATCGAACTACTGAGATCATGAGATTGTGGCTTATGCATTGAGCGTGTGGGGAGAGGAGAAGGTGGCGTGTGCGAGAGTGCAAAGCCCACATTTTTGGTCTTTAGTGACGCTTAAATCCGTCACTAAAGACCCTGAATTAATGTTTTAAAGCATCAAATGACCAAATTGCCCTCAATCCCTACAACTATAAAAGGAGACCCTTACCACTCGAATTCTTCATCCCTTTCTCTCATCTCTCACCCCCTCAAAGGCTCTATGAGCTTGTCCTAAACCCGAGATGCTCCATTAGAGTTAAAACTAGAATTTTTCCACCTTCTCACCTCCTTTATGGAGCATCCAGAAGTTGTCTTCTCACCACCGTTCGGGAAGCGGATCCCACCGTGATGTCACCCTGCCCCGTTCTCCGTCGTTCGTCATCATTCTCCTTTGTTCCGCATTTCACCACCTTCATCCGAGTGCTCCGTTAACGTAGCTGTCGAGGAGGATAATTTCTCACCTCCCTTCTCTTTATTGCTTTCTAGAGTAGATTTACCACTTTCTGGTTGTAATATTTCCAACTTTCTAGTGTAGTCATTAGTTGTAATGAACATTACTCTATGGTTATGAAATCCATATTTATTCTATCTCTATTTTGTCTTTATTTGTATTATTCTCTCTCTTCTATTAGTTATTCTTTAAGTAGATAGCTAGTTTAGATTTAATTTGACCAGGTAATCTGCTTCCTAACAACAAAACAAACATGATTTTTAATCAAACATCCACCTCCCTATGTTCCACTCGGAATTCCTTTTGAGTTTTGGCAAATTTATTTATTAATGGATTTTCTTGCAAATCGCACTACAACGATGGGTTTTCCAAACACAACTCTTTTTGCAATGATTCTCCGCCTCAACAGCCAACTAAGGGGGGTTCTAGAGGTGGGTAGGTGGATGGATAGGATGGGTTGTAGGAGTAGGTGTAGGGTTAGGATGTGGGGATTTTTTGGCACCAAAGGAGAGGGGTCTTTTGGTGGTGGAGAGGGGCGCGGACTTAGGGTTGGGGTTATTTGGTGGATCTATTTAGGTGGGGTTTTAGGGTTAGGTGTTGGTGCCAAGGAGGTGACTAGCTAAGCTAGGCTAGCTTAGCTAGGTTCACTAGAAGGGAGTAGGGTTGGAGGCATTTGGAGCTAGGGTTTTAAGGGAGAAGAGCTGGAGGTAGTCATCTTAAGCTGCACTAGAGCTGGTGGCTGCTAAAGAGTGCTGCAAGGAGCTACCTTAGCTAGCTTAGCTTGCTAGTTCTTTGCTAGCTGCTAAGCCAAGCTAAAATGAGCTAGCTTCTACTGATGTAAGTTGAGGTGAGCTGGGTCTGATATTCCTAGGGAGGACTTAGTAGTTGGACTAGCTAAGGTAGCTTAGCTCAACTAAGTTGAGCTAAGTGGAGTCCCCGGGAGTTGGAATTGAGCTGGCTTGAGCTGGTTAAGGTCATCTTCAGCTGACCAGGTCTAGCTAGTTGATAGTAGTAGCTAGTCCTGGTCAGGTTGAACTTCTAGTGAACTCT
The DNA here is from genome assembly GCA_037157565.1 of Thalassia testudinum. Classification (NCBI taxonomy): domain Eukaryota; kingdom Viridiplantae; phylum Streptophyta; class Magnoliopsida; order Alismatales; family Hydrocharitaceae; genus Thalassia; species Thalassia testudinum. The sequence goes on along the minus strand of JAZHRO010000025.1, from coordinate 62,206,534 downwards.
TCTGAGTTGGAAGAGCTGGAATGGAGCAAGGATCAACTGTCTTTAGCTAGTTTGAGCTGCCATCCAGCTGAGGTGATCTGAATGGAGCTAGGGTGAACTAGCTAGAGTTACCATTCAGCTGAGATGAGCTAAATGGAGCTAAGGGTGAGTTGATCCAGTAAGAAGGAGATAGGATCTAGCTGAGCTAGATCTAGCTGGGATTCAGCTGAAATGAGTTGGATCAAGCTGGGATGCAGCAGACAGGAGTTTCTTCTTCTTCTTCCTTCCTAAGTGCCAAGATGTGTGGGATCTGACATTCTGCCTAAACTTGACACTCAGATAAATGCATCGAAAATACAATAAAATGCAATGCATACCTATCTGAGGTAAATGCCTAAATGCAGCCCAAAAACCTATTTGCAGAGTTAAAATCCTAAGACCTAGGTTTGTTTTGGGGTATAAGAATGATGATAATCTAGCGTTTATCACACCCCCATGCTTATCTTTTGCTAGTCTCTTAGCAAAACTATTTTCACAAAATAGATTTTCTGGGAAAGAATATTTTTTTACTTTTGAGGAGACAAAGATTACGGGACCTTGGTTGATTGAAAAACTTGAAAGGCATGGGATTTGTTAAAGATAAAACCTCGAGATTCATCTTTGGATCCAAGAGTTAGAAGAATCGAGATCATTGTATCTTTTAAAAATTCACAAATCAACTCATTGTCAATTCAGATGACCCAAAATTTTTGTAGTTAGGATTTCTCTGGCTCTTGAATCTGCCTTGCAACTTGCATCAACTTTTAAAAGCTCTGTGTCTATGCTTGTGAATGCCAATTTTCATGAGGTCGTGTTTTTGGTTTAAAACTTTTTTTTTTTTAAACTCCCTCATTCTTATTCTTGGCTTAATTCTACAACAGATGTGTCGGGATCATCATTCCCATCACCAATCCTCAAGGGGGCTCTGTAGCCAGTACTTTAGGATAGTACCGTCCAAGACACCACCCAAGAGCTCACAACCCCAAAACACATTACTGTGGAAAGGAGTGGTCGTAACAAACTCAAGCTCTTGCTCCAATGCTACAGGTAGAGCATCGTCTAAGACACTTGAGCTGCAAAATTGCGCCTTAATGCTCCATCTAGAGATATGAAATATAGATATAGAGTAACGCCGAGGCAATAACATGTCATCGCATCCTAAAAGGAGGCATTTTCCTCCTTCTCGGTGGTGGGAACTCAAACGAATGATTTACTTCAAATTTTTACCAGGGCCAAATAGGGGTTTTCTTCTAATTTCTACATGTTCTTTAAGGTGTTGGCTTGTGTGTGAATTTTGATGCAAGAATTTTGTCAGAATTGCAAGTTTTTGAATCGGAAGCTAAGCCAGATAATTTACATGTTACAAAGGAAGATCAAGTCACCGAAGTATCACGAGTACAGGTGGAATTTAAAGAAGGATACTTGATCTAGTCTAGATGTTAGACACAGAGATTCTAACAATCAAATCTTAACCTTAATCCCTAGTTTGTTAAAGATTAAATCCCTTCTACCTTAAAATGAATTTTTCAACCTTAGTTCCACTTTTCAAAATTTTTCGTAAAAAGTTTTATCATTTTTCTGTAATGAGATGCATGCAAAAGAAAGAAAATGCATATTTTTAGGTTTTGAAAATCCTATATCGAATGTCAAAATTTAAAAACAACCCCCCCATGCTTATGACATGCAATGTCCTCATGCATTAGGAGGGAAAAGAGATCACCTTGATGAAAAGTGATCGAGTTTAGGATGGTCAAAACCAGGAAAAAGAAAGAGAATAGGAAAGTAGGAAAAATGATCGGTTACCTCTCATCCAGTGCTATCTTTTACGCCTATTTAGTCAGGTGTGTAGTGATGCAAGGAATATGGACAATCATGTAAATAATTGGATACTTGAATGTCCTCAAGAAATGTGTTTTCCTCAAAATCCCTAAAAAGATGATTGGTGAAGAAATAGGGATCAAAATCAAATGGAAAGATGGAAGAATGACCAGGGTCTAGCCATGGTTTACATTCATGTAAAATGCCAAACTCGGGTAGGTCAAGTGGTATGTCCAATGGAAAGGGAGGGAGAAAGTAGTCAATGAGATGTAGGGTAGGTGAAGTTAGTGTGGATGTTTTTGGTGAAAAATCAGGAAGATTGAAAGAGTAAAATTCAAACCCTAGTTGATTTGAAAAGTCTTGGACCACATAATCATCCTTAGAATAAGAATCCATAAAATCCAGATCCATGGTGGTCAGAGTTGAGTAGGATTTGGTCCACATAGACTTCTCAAATACTGCTTCCATTGTATTATCAATGTCCTCAAAAATTTCGTGATCAATGGACCTCTTGGAAGCTTGAAATAAATCTAATGAGAAAGTTTAGTTACTACAACTTATATTCATTTTCCCAGAATGAGAATTGATATTAGCTGTTACGGTAATCAGAAAGGGTCTTCCAAGGATGACATTAATGAGAGCCTCAAGTACCTTATATCAAGGACCAAAAAATTCATTGAAAATAGATAATTCCAAACCTTAATAATACTATCCTCAATAATTCTCCGCGGTTGAATGGTAGATCGGCCTTCCAATTGAAATTGAACCTTAGTAGGTTTAAAATCACCAAATTAAGATTCCTTGAATAAGACTAGGGGAATGATATTAATAGAGGTACCTAAGTCGAGAGGGGCGTAGAAAAAGGTGGTGTCATTTATGACAACCGAGATGAGTGATGCACCCGGGTCCTTTTTTGTGAGAGGCAGCTTGCTCTGAAAAATTGAGCTTGCTATCTTAAAAAGGACCACCCTTCCTAGATTTTGAGCCAGTCGTTTTGGAGTATATCTTTCTTTTAGTAATTTATCATAGGTAGGGGTGGCATCCAGGAGGGGTATATTAGTCTCGAGTTGCCTAAAAAAGTCTAAACGATCATGGTGAGAGGGCTTTGATTTCTAATATGATTGCATTGTTCAAGAGTGAGAAATAGGATTTGAATCAAGTGGTTTTGGCATTTCTTGTTCTTGCTCCTGAATGGGGTTAGGAGAGTCGATTTGCATATGTGGAGAGTGGGTTTCATCAATTTGATTTGAAGGCCCTAAATCAGTGGTGGTTTTCCCACTCCTCAATGTATCTGCATATGTAGTTTGGTTATCACTGGGAGGATGTGGGGGGGGCCTATTGTTGATGGAAAGCAAGTTAGTGATGAAGTAGCTGGCTAATAGGAAGCTGATTAGTGTGGTTCTAATGCTGGTGTCTACCTGGGTGTTGGTTCCTTTGATTGACAAAGTTTGGTGTGGGTTGGGATGGTGAATGTCCTACAGGCCTTTGAGTCAGAATAACCCCAACTTGATCATTGAGATTGTTAATAACATGGGTATTTCCGTTGTTTTTCTTTGCATCTCCTACAGGGCTTTCATCATCTGGGCATTGATGTCTTCTTGAGTTAGCTCAAAATGATAAGTTTGATTTGAACCATACCCTCCAAACGGATTTTGTTGTTGGTGAGGAACCGAATTGGTCCAAGAGTGAGTCAGATAATTCCTCCAATTAGAGGGATTTTTAACTTGCTCCTAGAAGGTGGAGACATTTTGGGTGGGGTGAAGACTTGGATAAGTGTATTTCCCCATTGAACCAAAGGAAGCCTTGAAATAATGATTATACTCAGCACGAGCAGTATTTAGGTTATGCAAATATTCTCTCTTTGGGGTGTTAGAAGAGGTGAGATGTGGAATTTGTGGAGCTTGGGTAGGTGTGGTTGGTCTCCCTTGGTTGGCTAGGTTTGCTATATCCCTATTCAACTGCTGTTGATTAGCTTGTAGCTGAGCCATTATGGAGTAGAAATTAGGTGGGGGGGCCTGATTAAGTAGCTCCTGGGTGGATAGATGGGGGAAGGAAGAGTTAGCATGCAGGTTAGAGGACCTATTTTGATTTTCCATTTTTAAAGAAGAGGAAGAATGCAGGAGAAAGTCTTTTTTGGGGAGGCAAAAATCAAGTGGTCCCTTCAAGTGTGGAGTTTTGACTGTCGCTCGTGCAAAATGGAAGAAACGGTGAGGAGAGGACGGAGAGATGAGAGAAGTGTGCAATCAAGCAATACAAAATTCTAGACCTAACTTAAATGTAACTCCCTAAAAATTAACCTAAGACTTGATCTACCTAGGAAATAAGAAATCAATAGTGGATATCAGTTCTCTCAACAAACCTAGCCAGGCTGAATAAGGGGAGGTTTGGGCCTAAGCATGTCCCAGGAAAATCACTGGGGGCTTGTGTAAACCCACGCCTAGTCATTTGACACGGTGATGCGAGATTTGCACGATTTTATAAATGGGGGTTTTGGTGTCGTTGCAACATGCAAAACTGATCAACTTTAAAATTTATATTCCTAGATAATGGTGGTATCTAGGGTCATCCAAGAAGGCCAATTTGTTAGTCAAATAAGTGATTCTCTCTCTCGTCTCTCAAATCCACACTTCTCTTTTTGTATTTTGATTTTTGTAAATTTTTATATTTGGAAATAAGTGGGATACGAATGCGAAGATAGAACATGCTAAAGAAGCTTGCCTAACAACTAGAACCTAAGTGAGAAGAGAAGTCTTCTCTTCTAACCTCACGCTAGGCAAGTGCGCCTAGGGTAATTAGAAGAGAGATGTGATGCACTAAAATAAATAAAGTTGTTACTTGAAATTGAAAATTCAAGAATGAAGAAAGTCACTTTGCTATTAAGAAGAAATATTTACAAAGTATCTAGGGAGCCCAACTAAGTAGAGGTTCCACTTAGTTAATCCCTAGGTAGATGAATGTTTAATAGGAATTAAAATGCAACAAAATAAAAGACAGAAAATTCTCCTGAGTAGTTGAGGTAGCCTTCGCTCCAAAAATGGTGGCTCCCAGACTTGAAGAAGACTTCCTTCTAGCTCCTTGAGTTTCTCCTCTCAAGAGTGGACATCCTCCACCCTTCTTTCCTCCTGCCTGGGTGTCCTCCCTAGATGGAAGCTTGCTCCTTGGTGTGCCACAAGGAAGGAGAGAGAAGAGGAAGAAGGCACCAAGGGAGAGGGTAGGTTACTCCCTTAATCTTCTCTCCTACTTTCTTGGGTGTGGGATGTATGCTAGCTATAGGTGTTTGATAGTAGGAAGAATTGTTGCTTGCCAAGAATGGTTTGAATGGTAGGATGGGGGGTCTTTTTAGAGGCTAGTATAGATGGTGGTTAGGAATCTTATTTGGCACCATGTGAAAGGGTGCCAAGGAGGATGGTTAGGAAGCTTCCTTGGTGCCATGTGAAAGGGTGCCAAGGAGTGTATTTTCAGCACCAATGGTTGGTGCTTTTAATGTAGGTGGACGACCATTAAGGTGGAGAGGGAGTAGGGTAGGAGTTGGATTTGAGTTGGATCTAGCTGAGTTGAGCTACGATCCAACTATTGGAGCTTCTGTCTTCAGAAATGTTCCAAGTGCCTTCCATACTGCCAGGGTTTCTCTGATTTCCAATGCATTCATCCCTGGCAATCAAACAGAAACTACATGAGATAATGTGAAATGAATGCTAATGTATACTCTAAACCCTAAATGCACATGCATGCTAAATGCAATGATATAATGCAATGCAATGGAAAAAATCTTAGGAACTAGATGTGAATGGATGCTAAGGATGATAAACTGGCATTTATTACACCCCCATGCTTATCTTTTTGCTAGTCCCTTTGCAAAAATTGTTATTGCACCAAATTATTTCTCAAGAAACCAACTTTTTGTGTTTTGAGGAAAAAGTTCAATATTGGACCTTGGTTGATTTTTGGTTAAGGTAGGTACTAGGTTTATTAAGGATAAAACATCTAGACTTAGCTTTGGATTCAAAGATTAGACAAATTAGGACCAATGTATCCTTTGAGAATTCACTACTTAACTCCTTTTCAATTCAAATATCCCGAAACTGTTTTTGCTGTTAGGATTTCCCTAGCTCGTGAACTCAATTCGTAACTTGCAAGTTGATGAAAATTCAAGTGTCAATGCTTTATGATATGCCAACATTATTAGGAAAAGGTCATGTTATTGATTTTTTTTTTTTTCAATTATTTTCTCCATGCTTAGCCTTAGCTTAGTCTTACTACAGATGTGTCAGGATCATCATTCCCGTTACCAATCATCGAGGGGGGCCTCTGTCACCGGCACTTTGAGATAGTACCATCCAAAACACACCCCAAGAGCTCACAACCCTAAACACAATGCAGTGTAAAGGGGTGCTCCAAGCAAACTCAAGCTCTTGCTCCGACGCTATGGATAGAGCACTGTCCAAGACACCTAAGCTACAAAATGTGCCTTAATGCTCCATCTAAAGATATGAAATATAGATATAGAGCAACGCTGAGGCAGTAACATGTTGATATCACATCCTTAAAGGAAGTATTTTTCCTTCTTGGAGGTGGGAACTCAAACCAATCATCTATCTCGATCTTTTACTAAGATTATGCAATACTTTTTTAATTATTTAGATGTTTTTGGACTTAGGTAGTGTTGGCTTTGTGTGTGAAATGTTTGACACTGGTTTTCAAAAGAAAAATAAATTTTTGGATCGACAGCTAAGTTAGGTACTATCTAGGTTGCTAAGCAAAGTCAGGTTACTTGAATCATCAAGTGTTAGGATGGAATTCATTGTAGGATACCTGATCTAGTCTAGGTTTCTAAACCTGAAATGTCTAAAAATGAATCCGTAGCTTCATCCTTAGTTTGTTAATGATTAAACCCTAGGTGTACCTAGTTTGAATTAAAGTTCAACCACTAGTCCTTTCTTTCACTAAAAATTCTCAAAATATTTTTTTACAAGTTATGCAAATAGAGTGCATATGCAGATGCAGATGATGTGAATGCAAAATATTTTAATGTTTTTAGGTTCTAAAAAATAATGAAATGCCTAACAAAATTGAAGTACCCCCCATGCTTAAGGTTTGCAAGACCCTTGCAAAAGGAAAAGAGTACAAGAAGATATCACCTGAGAGAGGAAGTCAGGATAGAGGCAAAGTTTTGCAGAACCTAAAAAAGAAAATGAAAGCGAAAAGGAAAACGTTGCTGGGTTATCTCCCAACCAGTGTTGTCTTTAATGCCATTTAGTCGGGTGTTAAGTGATGTACAGAAGATGGTCAATCGTGAAGATGTTAGACACGTGAATGCCCTGTAAAATATAATCTTCCTCTTGGTCCCTTGAAAAGAAAATGGTGGAAGTAGGGTGACTAAAATGAGTGTGAAAAATGAAGAAATTGTAAAACCCAGCGGGAAGGGGTGAGATTTGCAGAATATATCTAAAATGCGGAATAAAATATCACAATCTCACAAAAAGAACAATGGCACAATTTACACAGGTATTTTTAGGTGGAAACCCAAACCAAGTAAAAACCACCACCTAACCCTCTCGAGTTAGGATTTTCCGATCAACCTAGTCGATCAAATCCACTAACGTACTACTTTAACAAGGGTAGTACAACCTCAATTACAAGCACACTATAAGTACGAGGGTAGCGTTCCCCAAACCCCTTCTCTTCACAAGAAGGATTTTGTCCCTTGATGGAGACGGGAATTCGCAAAGCGAATACCTAACCAAAGACAATAAAATACAACAACCTCTAGAGCCACAAAGAATAAAACCTAGCTACTATTGGAGTTAGGAAACTTCCCTTTGTCGGAAGTGCGTTGACTTGATGCGGGTGTGCGAACAACACAATGACATGAGAATGCCCTCAAAATCGACAGTGGGAGAGCGCGTGCACAACGAATGTGGAGCTCTCAAAGTGTGTGAGATGATCTCAGAGAGCAACAACACTTCTAGATGATCTTCTTCTTCTCTAGGACACAATGTATGTGGAAATTGTATGGCTTGGTGTGTATAAACAAGGGAGGGCTACTCTATTTATAGGTGGCCTAAGAAGGCTTTGGAAGGCCTTAGAAGCCTTAGGTAGCTGTTAGGGTTCATCCTAAGGCAAGGCAAGCCGCAATCAGAATCATTAATGATTCTAACAGGGTCATCAAACATCTGGGAAAAAGATCAGATGTTTGGAAGTCACTCTTAAGACATCTAGGAACTAAGTCAAACGTCTAATTCCAGGCGGGTTTCCTTCCTGACTTGGTTCAGACCTAAATAGGGTTCTAGTGTAAAACCATCAGACGACATACAGGATGTCTGACACAAGGTCTGGACGTCTAGAAACCTAATTAAGTGTAGGAATGGATTCCCAAGAGCCTAAACGGCTATAATCCTCAAGACAAGAGATTTTGACTCAATCGAGGCTCAACGGTCACATATCAGACGTCTGCCATCCTCTACGAACGTCTAATAGAAGCCTAAAGGCCATTTTTCTTAACATTTGCTTCGTTAGCCAACATTCCACTAATTGGACATTTGGCACAACCATCAAACATCTTCTAAGATATCTGCACTAAGGTCTAGATGTCTGATTTCAATAGACAGAATCTACTAAGTCCGACCTAAGTTATTAGACATTTGAGTCAAAAGTCAAACGTCTTAAAAGTTAAGATCTGACATCTGATTTCTAGTTTGGATGTCTGATCAGGCTGCCTAATGTCTATTTAGGTTTTCTAAGTTCTCTACAGAAACCTAAGTATCCTAGGGTTTGCAGGTGTTCCTAGGACCACCTTGAGGGTACTTTGAGGCTCTTTAACATGCTACTAAGAAATAAAAGAGCAAATAACAAAGAGATACAAACTACAAGATAGAAAAGGCATCTATCCTATTCTTCTGGCTTCACACTTTCACTCCTCATGAAGCTCCTTCTTCTCCGTCAAGCTCCTCCAATCCGCCATGGATGCAGGCTCGAACTCCATCTTTCACACTTGTAACCATTTGCAATTTGACTTGAAAACATGACTCAAAAGCAAATGTTAAATAACAAGTATTTTGTTATCATTAAAATAAAAGATCGTGGTGCTTTGGCACCAACAATCTCTCCCTTTTTGATGATGACAAAATCATAAATAATAATACATAAAATTCTCCCCCTTTTTGACATTATCAAAAAGGCTTTTATCAATTTTAATTCTCCTAAACTCCCCCTTAAAACATGTTCTTCTAGTTTTGGGTTAAATTTCTTTTAACAAGAGCAATGTTCTCCCCTTTTTGCAATAACAAGATAGCTATATATTTTTCTCCCCCTTTCTAAAGGAAATATAACTAACTTAACAAGTTCTTCCCCTTAGTGATTGACAAAAAGCTCATTAATTTTAATAATCTCCCCCTATCTACATGCTATAGATAAAAGATAGGGCTAACAGGTTTTACCTCACCTACCATGGCCAATAGAATGGCCCAAATGACAGTAGATGCCAAATTGGATGGGGTTCCCATCCGTAGCATGGAGGTTTGGGCATTGGCGCTGGTCTCCAATCTGGCGATCGACATGCGACGGCTTGGTCGGTTGTTCATCGTCTTGTCGATCTTCTCGTCCTCCTCCTTGGTCTACTCCTTGGTCCTCCCAACTTGAGTTGACCGTTCTTCATCTTGTAGGTCCAATTTTGGATGTTGAAATCTTTATAACCTACAAAATAAGATTCTAGTTGACTTTTTGGTATCCAAGTGAGCTTGGATCCAAATGTGTCAGTTGGTCTCCTTGAAGGAGATCCTTTCTCAACCATAGGGCTAGACAAATTTTCTATCTTATCGATCAAATTATTTGATTTCTCCCTAAGACATGCAGGTTCATCTTCAATAGCATGCATCTTGGTTTTTAAGCTAGAACTTTTAATTTTTAAACTTGTATTTTCCTCAATCAATTTACTGTTTTCATTGATTAAGTCTTTATTTTCTAATAACAAATTATTATCCTTAGGACTAGCTTTTAGATCCTTGAGTTTTATGTCTAACCTTTCATTTTCATTTTTAAGAAAACTAAGATTCTTTTTAATGTTTTTATTTTCTACCTTAAGTGATTTACTAATTTCAAATGACTCATCAAAAGCATCTTGAAGTTCAGAATTTACCACATTGTTGGAGTCACTTTCGCTATTGCCTGCCATGGCCATGAAACCCATGCACGCAATTTCTTCCTCCGGATTTTCCTCTTCTTCCTCCGAGCTCAAGTCATCCCAAGTTGCTTGGAACACCTTCTTCTTGTGTTTCTTCTCCTTTTCCTTCTTCTCTTTCTTGAGAAGAGAACACTCGGGTCGTAGATGCCCCTTTCGTTGCAGTGGTAGCAATGTCTCGAGCTTTCCTTTTCCTTCTTCCCCTTCCTTTCTTTCTTTGATTCCCTATAAAACTTGGAAAACTTTTTAATTAAAAACTTAAAGTCTTCATCATCGGAACTTACCGCACTATCCTATGCGGATCTGAAGGCAAGGGTCTTCTTTAGCTTCAACTCCGATGTATCCTTCTTCTTCTGCTTCATCTTTGTCTCGTAGGCCATTAGATTGCCTAGGAGATCCTACATGTTGAGCTCCTCCACCTCGTTTGCCTCCTCGATGGCGGTAACCTTCGGCTACCATTCTGGTCCAAGGGAACGAAGTAGCTTTCCTTGAAGCTCCCCTTTAATGAAGGTCTTCCTTAAAGCTTTCAAATTATTTACTATGAGAGTGAACCTAGTGTTCATCTCACTCAAAGTTTCGTTAGTCTTCATAGAAAATGATTCAAATTCTTAAGAAAGTAAGTTGAGTTTAGAAGACTTTACCTTAGAGGTACCCTCATGGCTTACCCCAAGTGTGTGCCAAATCTCATATGTGGTGGCACATTGAGAGATTCTGTTGAACTCTTCCAAGCTCAAAGCGCAATACAATGCATTCATTGTTTTTGCTTTCAGAGAGAGTTCCCGAATCTGCTGCTGTGAGTATCTTGCGGCGCGTCTCTCCGGGATGTCTCTCCGGGATGTCGAAGGGGGTCTCACATGGGGCCCAAATGATGAAGTTGTTGGCTTGAAGCCATGTCTTCATCCTCATCTTCCAGTACGGGTAGTTGCTCCCGTCGAAGAATGGTGGATGAGTCGTAGACTACCCCTCTAAAATTCGAATAGCAGAACCACTCCCCTCCATCGGATCTTTCGCGGATGTAACTCCTAAAAAGTGGAAACATGCTTTGATACCAATTATAAATCCCTACAGGAGGGGGTGAGATTTGTAAAATATATCTAAAATGCAGAATAAAATATCACAATCTCACAAAAAGAACAATGGCACAATTTACACAAGTATTTTTAGGTGGAAACCCAAACCAAGTAAAAACCACCACCTAACCCTCTTGAGTTAGGATTTTCCGATCAACCTAGTTGATCAAATCCACTAACATACTACTTTAACAAGGGTAGTACAACCTCAATTACAACCACGCTACAAGTACGAGGGTAGCGTATGATGAGAAGCTCATCATGATCTCTAAGTACCCCTAATTAACTAGTCTTCCTAGTTAATTAGCTAAGGATATGTGAATATATGGGTTAATTATTAAATAAGGGATATATAGTAAAGGACCTTAAAATAAGTTTAAAATGTTATTTTATCATCCAATTAATATTATTAATAATCTAATTAATAATTGGACTCGAGATATTAACAATCATTCCTCTAATTAATAAGTTAACTAACCTAAGCATAATATATACATAAGTATGTAATAACTTAAGTAACATTACCTAATTAAATAAATTAATCTAAAAAGGTCAAAAATGTAAATTCATGGTCTAAATATAATAATTACCTTATTTACAATCATATATAAAAAGTTGAAAAAGATCTAAATTAAAATAAACCTTGAAAACCTGAGTTTACATTTTGGTCCTTACAATTCATTCCAATTAGGTCCTTATTTTCCATATAGATCCTTAAGTTTTATCACAGCCAGGTCCCTGACTTCTTCTTCTTCTCTTCAACCGGTTGAACGGCTGACGACAGAGGGTGCATCCACTGCACAATCACCACCCATCCGACGACATCTTTCCTTCTCCAAGCTCCTGGAGCTTGCGCTCACCATCCCATCTTCATCCATCGGTCTGGATGACACTTGTATCCTAATTTATGGTAGGAGATAACTTCACCATCGTTGGAGAAGACGCCGGTGGTTAACCTCCTCCTAGCCTCATACACATCTAGATTCCTCCTCCTCCTTCGTCGTTGTCAACTATAAATACCCCCTGACCCCCTTGATTTGTTTCAAGTTGGCTCCCTTCCCTCTTCTTCACTGCAGCTGCCTTCGATAGGTTATTCCCTCTACAACTCTGACAAACTTCCACCTCATCTTCTGACTTCCTCCGTCCACCTCAATTGGCTTAGGAACTTCATCGAGGTCAGCCATGTCTCTAGACACAAGCGCTAACCAAGGAGTACCTCTGCTTCATCCACATTCGACCTCCGGGGATCTTCCTAATTCCCCTCTGATTTCACTCCTCCGTCATGACCCTTCGATGGAGTTCCTCTGTCCCCTTCGTCCAGGTAATAGTAGATAGGAGTAGATTAGGAGTAGGAGTAGTCTAGATAGTTAGTTAGTTAGGTAAGTTTAGCATAATTTTAGATTTTAATGATCATCTTCTTTGACTCCGACGAGTTCCTTGAACTTGCCAGAGCCCTAGTTTTGTCTTTGGAACTCACTGTCCATCTTCCTCTATCATTCATGATCATTTCTAACACATTTAATCTCTAATTTGATCACTGATTCGCCTAATCCAAATCCACCTTCATCAACTACTTCTGTTGTCCATGGCAGCAGTAGTTGACTGAATTCCACATCCATTGGATTCTCCATCACTCACTCATTACTTAAGGATCCTAATTATCATCTTAATTTGATTAAATACTATATATAATTTAAATGCCTAATTTTATTTAAGCTCCTGAGCCCACTATTAATGGCGGCTCAGGAGTAGTTAAAACCTTAAATTAATTATGTATTTATCATTGCAATCCTTCTTTGACTTTTCTTGACCACTCATCTGAGTGGGAGATCAAGTCCTGTGCCTTAATCCACTCAATTTTCATTCAAACTGAATCCACTGACAAATCTTACATTTAATGAGTTAATGAGGAATTTAATGCGATCTTGAGGTTCCTTGTGACCTCAGGAACCTTTTCAAATAAAAAATGGCATAAATTTCTTTTTGTACACAAGTTTCACCTTTTACTGGACTCACCAAAGCTCCGACAAGCTCCAATGAGCCAATTTTGATCTTCAGCCTGTAGAAGTTGATGAGAAGTTTCATATTGATGTAATATTGATTACTGATTAATTTGAGGTCTTTTATTTGAAGATTTAACATCTGGAGTTGAATATAAGAATTTGTCTTCTCCAACTCCGGTGGAGTTGGAAAAGCCTGATAGAAGACCAAAAGCTGCATTTGATGAGGCTAAAAGCTTCAGTGCAATGCACTGAAGCCATTTATGTCCTTAGAACATTGTGATAACCTTCTAATCATTCTAAGGAACAAAGCACATTTTGAGTTCAGGTGACGAGCCTGGAACCCTAGTTTCTTAGGTTCAATCATCTGTTTAAGGGATTGAACAAATTCCTGAGGATATAAGGATCCTATTCTAGGCTTTAATTTCTTGTAAAGAGGCTTTAAACAGAAAGTCAATTTTCGAGCCTTACAATCAAACCTAAATTCAAGATCTTGACTCTGAGCTTAATCTGTTGATTTGAGGAGATTGAATTGTTTCTGAGATTCGAATGAATGATTGTAGAGTGAATTAGATGAGCTCAGATGAGTAATTTGGTTGGAATTCATTAACTGCCAGTTTGGGTTGGTTTTTTGAACCCAAACTGTTAGCAGTATATTTTTGATGAAATTTGATCACGATTTCTGCCCAAATGAGTTTGTTATAACCCTTAGAATATGTTCTGATTGATTAAACACAATTGTATATGTTTGTTACACCTTTCTTTTGTTTAAATTCAGTCTCTGAAGCTTTTAGAGAAGCTTTAGGTTTCTCTGTGTTACCTGAAGCTGTTAAGAGCTCAAAACCTTTACAAGAGTCGTGGAATTCCTTGTAGAAACTATTTAGAGCCTTAGTCAAGAGTTTAATTCCAGCTTATGGACTCTGTAAAAGTAACTTCCATTTCCAGACAGTTTAATGCCGTAGAAACCCATAACTCCACCCTTTAAATCTAAGAGGAAATCTTCCCCTTAGCATTAAATTGACCCTATAATCTTGTAGACCTACTCAAGAGCTTTCCAACAAGCTTTGGTTCGCTTGATTTGGAGCTTTGAGCTAGGAGATATCCTCAGCTGAAGTCAGCTCTTGAAGGGGAAATCTTAGTCCCACATCAGAAACCCTTGTGCGCCTGCCTTGGTATAAAAGGTTTTTGTTAAGTAGCTACTTTAGTCGTCAGTGCTCGACGCATGGATACCGGTTACGAATGAGAATGCGTGTGTGTGTGTGTGGGCATGTGTGCCTGTGAGTGTGCGCCTGTGCGGGCGTGCGATGTGTGTGGCCCTAGGAGTGCAGGTTTGGCTCAAGAAATAAATCGAAAATAAACCAAATTAATCCAAATCAGGCGAGGACCTAGTAGGGTCTGGTCCTACCCTATACAGGGTGTTGTGTATCCCCGAAATGTCCTCGCCGCAAATAAAAAAATAATTTTTGGTTGAGGGAGAAAAACCAGTTCGGTTCAACTGAAGCTAAGGATCAGAGAGCTGAAGGCTAAGTGCTGAAGGGAAAATCACAAAGGAAGAAAGCTTAAGAAAGGCTAAGGAAAGAAAGAGGTAGAGTAGAAGAAAGCCTAAGGAAAGAAAGGAAGCTCGAGAACAAGAGAGAATAGGAGAAAAATAAAAGAGAAAAGATAAAGGATAAATAAAAGAAAAGGAAAATAGAGAAAGAAGAGAAAGGAAAGAAAGAAAGAAAGAAGAAGAAAAGAGTGAGAGAAAGGCTGAAGAAATAAAGAAATTATTTTACTATCTATATTTTAATTTCCTTTTGCTTTCAATTGTTGTAATAAGGCATACTTTGTCTAGATAAACTCTCATTTGCCTTAATTCTTTTTTGAAATAAATGTTGTAAATGTGATTTCATATGGAATTTTGCATATTTCTTCAAGTTACATCATTTTGTGAAATTCATGTTATTAAAATTAACTTAATTATACCTCCTTTACCTATAAGATGTTTAGAATTAATTAGTGAATTTGAAATAATGTATACCTCCCAACAAACGAGTTGGACTCAACTAGTTAAAAAATTCTAAAATGTTAGGTTAATTCGACCCTATACTACTAAACCGACACAATTTTGAGTTAATCTAAGTTACTTTCTTCTACTCTTAATTAAGCAAAATTAACTTAATTAACTATGGTAAGGAGTAGCACGATCAGTTCCTTAAACCCTTCTTTTCACAAGAAGGATTTTGTCCCTCGATGGAGACGGGAATTCGCAAACCGAATGCCCAACCAAAGACAATAAAATACAACAACCTATAGAGCTGCAAAGAATAAAACCTAGCTACTATAGGAGTTAGGAAACATCCCTTTGGTGGAAGTGCGTCGACTTGACGCAAGTACGTGAACCACGCAACAACACGATAATACTCTCGAAGCCGACAGTGGGAGAGCGCGTGCACAGTGAATGTGGAGCTCTCAAAGTGTGTGAGATGATCTCAGAGAGCAACAACACTTTTAGATGATCTTCTTCTTTTCTAGGACACAATGTATGTGGAAATTGTATGGCTTGGTGTGTCTAAACAAGGGAGGGCTACTCCTCTATTTATAGGTGACCTAAGAAGGCTTTGGAAGGCCTTAGAAGCCTTAGGTAGCCGTTGGGGTTCATCCGAAGGCAAGGCAAGCCTTAATCAAAATCATTAATGATTCTGATAAGGTCATCAGACATTTGGGAAAAAGATCAGACGTCTAGAAGTCACTCTAAAGACATTTGGGAACTAAGTTAGAAGTCTAATTCCAGGTGGGTTTCCTCCCTGACTTGGTTCAGACCTAAACAGGGTTCTAGTGTAAAACCACCAGACAACATACAAGACGTCTGCCACTAGGTCTAGACGTCTAAAAACCTAATTATGTGTAGGAATGGATTCCCAAGAGCCTAAACAGCTTTAATCCTCAAGACAAGTGATTTCGGCTCAATCGGGTCTCAACGGTCACATATTAGACGTTTGGGGTCCTCTACGGACATCTGATAAAAGCCTATTGGTCATTGTCCTCAACGTTTACTTTGTTAGCCAGCATTCCACTAATTAGACATCTATCACAACCGTCAGACGTCTGATTTCAACAGACAACCTACTAAGTCCAGCCTAAGTTATTGGATGTCTGAGTCAAAAGTCGGACGTCTTAAAAGTTAAGATTAGACGTCTGATCAGGTTGTCTGATGTCTATTTAGGTTTTCTAAGTTCTCTATGCAAAACCTAAGTATCCTAGGGTTGTGTAGGTATTCGTAGGACTACTTTTAGGGTGCTTTGATGCTCTTTAACATGCTACTAAGAAATAAAAGAGCAAATAACAAAGACATACAAAGTACAATATAGAAAAGACATCTATCCTACTCTTCTAACTTCACGATTTCACTCTTCGTAAAGCACCTTCTTCTCCGTCAAGCTCCTCCAATCTACCATAGATGCGAGCTCGAACTCCAACTTTCACACTTGTAACCATTTGTAATTTGACTTAAAAACTATGACTCAAAACCAAATATTAAATAACAAGTGTTTTGTTATCATCAAAATAAACGATTGTGGTGCTCTAGCACCAATAGAAATACCCGAGTCTGGCCAAGCTTTCAGTTCAAGAAGAAGGCCATGCTCAGGGGGATCAAATGGCAGGTCCAGGGGAAAGGGACTGGGGGAAAAGTTAGCAAGATGAAGGGTGGGTGAAGTTAGGGTGGGAGGTTGAATTGAAGTTAGAGTGGGCAGGTGGTTTTAATGTAGGTGAACGGCCATTAAGGTGGAGAGGGAGTACAGTAGGAGTTGGATTTGAGTTGGATCCAGCTGAGTTGAGCTACGGTCCAACTATTGGAGCTTCTGTCTTCAAAAATGTTCCAAGTGCCTTCCATACTGCTAGGGTTTCTCTGATTTCCAATGCATTCATCCCTGGAAATCAAACGAAAACTACATGAGATAATGTGAATTGAATGCTAATGTATGCTCTAAACCCTAAATGCACATGCATGCTAAATGCAATGATATAATGCAATGCAGTGGACAAAATCTTAAGAACTGGACGTGAATGGATGCTAAGGATAATGATAAACTGGCATTTATCATGTGGCCCCTCAGTCTGACACTAGATATAGATGAAAGAATTGATATTAACTAAAGATAACTTAAGACCTAGATAGCATGCCTGAGTTTGATGAAACCTTAGGGGCCAAATTGCTGTAGATTTTAATTAGGTCTAGGAAACTAAAGTGCACAAATAATGTGATGGGCGTTAATTGGGGTAATGCCTGATTATTTCTTTTTTTTTCTTGAGTGTGTGCAAGTTGGGCAAGAAGTGTTGCCCAAGCCAAATCAATAGGGTTTGCAAAATAAGGAATTTTAATTGAAGTGTTTCAAGGTTTTGATTAAGATTTAGTGTCTTTTAGGATTCTCTTGTGTTATTGATTCAAAACAAGGTTTTGAAATTCCACAAGTAATAACAATCAAGTTGTAGTTGGTAGAGTTCAATTCCTTTAGAGTTTGATGTGACTGAGAAAGAATTTAAAACCCTAAAGTTGAAAATCCTAGTTATGCAACTCTTAAATGAATCTTTTTCCAAATGTTTAAAGGTAGTGGTCTAAACAAACAAAAAAACCACCACCTGATAGTAAATCAAAGAATAAATCCAAAAATAATTCTTTTAAGATTTTAGAAAATTATTTGATATTTTTTTGGAATTTTTCTTTTTACTAGTGTCAAGAGTCAGAAATGATAAATTCGGGGAATTGATTCTACAGAAACCTCAAATGACCTCAAAATTTTTTTGATAATTTTATATGTTATAGATAATGTCTTAAGGTTTCCAAAAATATAAAGTTTATCCAAATCTGATGAGTAAAAAAAATTATAAAATTCACAAACTGTAAGAAAATAGTAAGAAAATAAGGTCAGACCCCCTTTTCGTCCATGAATTTTTTTATTTTCTCTATTTAATGAAATCTCTTGAAAACTATACTCAAGGTTCCAAACTCAAAGGGCCTTTCCTGGATGAAATTTTGTGATTTTAGGAAGCTTTTATGTGCCCAAACCTGTTTTTTGAATATTAAGATAGAAATCTAGATTTTCAAAAATCAGACACCAATAAGGTGAATGATGAGAGCCTCATCATGAGCCATAACTAGCTCATTTTAACCTAATAAAGAAGATAAAAGCTCCTACATAACCTAGAAGAGGGCCTAAATAAAGGAATAAGTGCTTTGAGAAGAAAACATGAATTAACTGATAAAACTGTAATTTTACCATTACAGTACATGAACAGGATTTCTCATAATAAAAACATAGGTCAAATGGTATAAATGACATAAAAAGTGGGGTGAGTCAATCAGAAATGGGTTTATGTGCAATCTAAGAATTAAATGACATTTGGTAACCCTAAAACAGACCCGCTTAAATTAACAAGGTTCCGGTCAGGATAAAAATCAAGTAAACCCTCTAAAAATCATGGAAAAATATCCCTTAGGGTTTAGAACACTTAATGCGGCCTTTGGAACCTAGTTTGACCTAGATTAGGGTCCTAGCCATTCAATTAACCTAATTTGGGTTTTTATGCAAAATGTCTAGTTAAACGAGGTCAAACCTAAAATCCAACTTCACCATTGGATTCCTTAGGTCCAAATTAGGTTTATACCAAAATTTGGACCTACGTGGAGGTCATTTTGACCTACTTTGCAATTTAGTACACCCAAATCACAACTTGGTCCCTATCTTTTTAAAATCATTGCAGAGAGCCTCCTAAGTTCCTCGCCACCTTTGCAATCAGGTCCTGCCGCCATTGTTAGGGCAAAATCGATCTCCAGTGAGGTTTAGAGAGGGATTACTCTCTGATTCCTCAGAGATTCCCTCCCAGAAATGGAAGGGAGATTCTCTGAGGAATTTCCTTCCATCTAAAGCCAATCACGATCTCTGGTGTGAACCCAATCTCTCGTGCGAACGCACGAGAGATTTGGGCAATGCACAGGTATGGTTTAAAGTGTTTTTGTGTTATCTGCTTATCGCCTCCAAATGCACAGGGGTGAGGTCCCTCACCTGACCCACTCGCCTCGTCCGCGGTTTCACCTCGCGGATCTGGCGGGATCCGACCCGACCCTGACCTGAGCACTCCTCGCGCATCACCCACCTGCCGGTGCACCTGGTCCCGGGTGCGAGATCTGACCCGAATACCCGTGGCTCTGAGAGAGCGTCCTTGAGCGAATTGCAGAAAGAGAGAGACGTTCGGGTAGAGGGGAAGGGTTAGGTTTTGCTTCCCTGTCTGTAGGCAGGCCGGGCGGTGAAGAGAGGAGACTTAGCCGCAAGGAGAAAAAGGAAGAAGAAGCAGAAGAAGAGAAGAAAAGGAAGAAAGAAGGACTGCAGACGAAAAGGAAGAAGAAGACAGAAGAGAAACAAAGGCAGGAAGAAGAAGCCTTCGTAGGAAAAAGAAGAGAAGAGAAAGAAGTTCAAGGAAGAAAAAGACCTGTGGATCAAAAGAAAAGAAGAAGAAGAGACAACGAAGAAGAAGAAGAAGGCAGAAGAGAGAAAGAAGACTTACTTTTAAGACATCTGATAAATAAATCAGACGTCCAATTCTGTTTTCTTTTAGCAATTCTTTTTATAACTCTCTCTCTTTGAATCAATTATTTTCATTTAAAAGTTGTAGTCTTTGGTTTTAAAAGTACTAAGATTGCTCCCTGTGTTCGACCTCGGATACTCTAGTTTTTCGAGTAATAAAATTCTCTATATTTGTTTGAACGTTTTGTCGGCTATATTACAACGTGTTATCTTTTAAAATCCGATCACAAAAATGTACAAACATTTTGGCGCCATTACCGGGAAGCAACGGGCACTTTTAAAGCTTTTGATTACAACTTTTCTATCCAATATTTGACCTAACTCCTCTCTTTTGATGTGCTCAAACAGGGAAAGCAAAAAGGAAAGAAGAGCAGCCGCACAACAGACACTCCAAGGAACAGGTAATTTCCATAAGCCCTCCCTCTTAACTCTCTCAAAATCTGAAAGAAAAAAAAAAGAAAGAACAATCAACTTAGGGCTACCTGTTTCATATTTAGTAACTCATCAAGTTGCCTGATTTTCATTTCAACACATTTTTATCTGCTCATCCAACTAAGGTAACTAGGGCTAAAACTTTCTTGATTAAGCCCTAGGTACTAAATTCTAAGGCAACTAAATTGGACCCACTAGAGCCAATTTAAGGATTACAAAGCTAGGGTTTTTAGAGACACATCTTCTCTTAAACACAGAAATAAATTTTTCCAAAAAAAGGTGTGCCTAAACCTTGTTTGAAAAGATCTACACAAGAAGAACCCTAAGCAAATCAGGCTTTTAATCCATTTGAACCTTAAAATGAAAAGGACCTAAAAGCTCTTAAAGGAACAAGAGGTGAAGTTGATCCCTTGGGTCAACCAACCTTAAAATTAGGTCACTTTTTCACTCAAAATAATTAAAAGTTCAAGTGGAACATTAAGCACTTTGATCTTAAAGTAAAAAAGGTAGACTTAAGAGGTGAGGGTCCCCATTCTGGTCTACCTGGAACCGCAGTGACAAGAGAGGTCGGGTGGGGGAAACCCTGTAACTCATGGGGACGCTCTACCGTGTAGGGGTCTTTGCGGGACTCTCCCTCTCTGGCTGCCCAGGTATTTCTCAAGTGGACGACCTTTCTGACTAAGGGGTCCATCCGCCCTGAACCTCTATAGTCACCCAACAATTTTTGGGTGTCTTGATTGGGTCCAGCATCTTCTAATCTCATCACATCCTTCGGTGCATGTTCGGTAGGAGGTCCTTAAGGCCACCCTTAAGACCTCCTTTAGAAATTCACTCTCGTCGAGGCCAAGCCTCGACGCCCTTGTTTGTGCAACAACCCCACTACATAAATCTTTCATCTGATTCAGACCCTGGTTCTCCTTCTTCCATCATGGCACAACCCATTGAAGAGGAGAATAACCTTGAACACCAACTTCAACGCC
Source organism: Thalassia testudinum (assembly GCA_037157565.1). Taxonomy (NCBI): domain Eukaryota; kingdom Viridiplantae; phylum Streptophyta; class Magnoliopsida; order Alismatales; family Hydrocharitaceae; genus Thalassia; species Thalassia testudinum. The sequence goes on along the minus strand of JAZHRO010000025.1, from coordinate 62,185,477 downwards.
TTAACGATCTCTTTTAGAACTTTGTAAACCCACCGCAGCGACCTATGATGCGAGATCACTATAATCCCGCTACGGTGGCGATCGAACCTCGAGTACGAATCCCGATTGGAGGACCTGATTCTGAACTAAAGCCCAATATGATTCATGCCATACCAAAGTTTCACGGGCTTAACTCTGAGGATCCATTCCAACACATTAAACAACTCAAGCATCTGGCCCAGACCTTCGGGTCAGATGTACAAAATCGGGATATCCTACTCATGAAAATGTTTTCGTTCTCCCTCATGGACAAGGCCACACACTGGTATCAAACTCAAACCCATCCAATCAACACATGGGAGGAACTGCAGTCCGAATTTTTGAAAAAATTCTTCCCCATTGGCCGGACGAATGCCTTGCGCCACCAGATCACTCATTTCACTCAACAACTGGGAGAACCTCTTCACGAAGCATGGGATCGATTCTTAGATCTCATGCGAAAGTGTCCCCATCACGGAGTTCCTAAGTGGGAACAAGTCAAGTCTTTTTACCATGGACTCCATGAAGATATTCGTTTATTCGTCAATGCAACGTGCGGAGGAAACATCATGGGTCAACATGAGGATACGGTGTGGGAGATTCTCGAAAACATGTGCGAGAACTCCATAAATAATGACTCCATGGGCTTATTCGACAGGACGAATGCCCGCGCATCGACGAATCTGAGAGGGACACATGAGATGCAGGACCTGTCCAATTTTGTCGACTTGGAACTGATGGCCAATCGGTTGGACAAGGTTTCTACCATAGAAAAGAAGGTGGACGAGCTAACTCGGCATTTGCAGCAAGCCACCCCTGCGCAAAACTCTTTTGCAGGACCTCCTCTGGCAAGGGAAACTGTGCAAAACATCTATCACTAATCTGCCAAGGGGATGGACCCATATCCACCCCCATCTACCTCTCGGACCGGAGTGACCTTCGATCCATTCTACTCGAGTTGGGGGAACTCTGAACCCTCGTATTCTGACTTTCCTGAGGTTCCTCAGAACTGCGAGGACCTCAATGCCATCCAGAATGACCCATTCTCCAATATCTACAACCCTGGATGGCGAAATCATCCTAATTTTCAGTGGGAGGGAAATTCTCAAAGACCACCATATCAACCCTGTCCACAAGCCTCTCGTCCATATCAGCCGCCTCAGCCTCAGCCCAATCCCACCTACCAATATGGGCAAAACCAGGATCAACTGACTCTTATCCTTCAAACACTGGCTGACATTCAAAAGACGAATGCGGTAATGCAAAAATAGCACAAGGACGAGATCACAGAGGTTCGCAACCAACTGGCCTAGATGGCAAATTCCCGCCAACCTGGTACCCTTCCCTCGCAACCTCTGCCCAACCCAAATAACATGCTAACCCAGAAGCGCGTTATGAATCCAAATTCAGGCCAAACACATTTGATTTATCAGGCCCCTACTGCTCCATCGCCAGACGGGATGGAAGCTTCAACATCTTATGCGGGATTTCAGCAGCAGCCACCCATCCTACCAAACCCAAACCAGAATTAGGCCGGATTAAACTCTGTAACAACACATAGTGGTAAAACAACCCAAGACCCACATTATCCGAACCACTCCAAGCCTGATAATAGCCAAGACCCTAGGATAGTTATCCAAGATACCACTATCCCAGATCAAGAATCTGGACCTATCCTAGAGGAACCAACTAGGATCCCATTTCCTGAGGCCTTGACCAAAGGAAAAAGAATAACCAAACCCATGGCTCCTGAGGAGGATCTGGTCAAGCTCTTTGAACAGGTCCAGATAAACATCCCATTGATGGGTGCAATTCTCCACATACCGGCTTATGCAAGATTCTTAAAAGACATATGTACACCTAAACGTAAGCCGTGAACCAAGGATGGGAATCCAATCATACTGTCAGAGCAAGCCAGCTCTGTCATCTTGAGCAAACTCCCACCCAAGGCTAAAGACCCAGGAACTCCCTTGATTTCTTGTAAAATTGGTGAAACCCAATTTGATAGAGCCCTACTAGACCTAGGTGCTTCCATAAATTTAATACCTACATCCCTCCTTGACCACCTTGAAGAATCTGAACTTAAACCCACTGAGGTGACATTGCAGTTAGCCGATCGATCCATCAAGTCACCTAGAGGAATACTTGAGGATGTCATTGTTAGGGTAAGAGATTTCTATTTCCCAGTGGACTTCATAGTACTGGACATGGATGCACCTAAGAACCCAAGGCACACACCAATCATATTGGGGAGACCCTTTTTGGCCACGGCTAGGGCCAATATAAACTGCGAAGAGGGCCAGATAGAATTAAAATTTGGGAATCAAAGCCAGAAGATTGACATTTTCAAGGCCCAACAAGGGATTAATTGCGGGGTTATAGAGGAAATATGTGATATCAAAGCCATGGTTGATGAATTGCATATAGAGGACAACCTGATTATCCCTGATCAACCACTAGAGAATCAAAACCCGCTAACAGAGGAGTGCGAACATGATCTAGACACACCTATGACTCCTACCATTGCTCCTAATACAAACCCTGAACCACCCGCTGCTGCTGACAATCCTGTCATGGAACTCAAACCCCTCCCCGAACATCTAAAGTACGCATTTCTGGATTCAAATCAGACGTTTCCTGTGATTATCAATTCTCGACTCACACCTGACCAGGAACTCCGTTTGATTTATGTTCTCCAGCAACATCGTAGAGCCATTGGATGGACTCTCGATGATTTGACTGGTATAAGCCCTTCATACTGCACACATCGAATCTACACAGAAGAAGGCGCATGACCTTCAAGAGAAATGCAAAGACGCTTAAACCCCAACCTACAGGAGGTCGTGAAAAAGGAGATCATAAAGTGGTTAGATGCAGGGATCATCTACCCGATCTCCGACAGTCGTTGGGTGAGTCCAACACAAGTGGTGCCTAAAAAGGCAGGACTTACCATCATCATGACTGAAATCAGAGGAGTCATTCCTACCCGAATAGCTAACTCGTGGAGAGTCTGCATTGATTACAGAAGACTCAATTCCTCCACGAAGAAGGACCATTTCCCACTACCGTTTATTGATCAAATCCTCGAAAAACTAGCGGGAAATAGGTTCTTCTGCTTTCTTGACGGGTACTCCGGTTATAATCAGGTGGCAATCCATCCAGAGGACCAAGAAAAGACCACATTCACCTACCCCTTCGGAACGTACGCATTTCAAAGGATGCCATTCGGTCTCTACAATGCACCTGCAACTTTTCAGCGGTGCATGCTTGCCATATTCTCAGATATGGTAGGTGATTACCTGGAAGTCTTCATGGATGACTTTTCAGTTTTTGGAGAATCATTTGACGATTACCTCCAACACTTGGTCCAAATACTCAGGCGGTGCATTGATGTGAATTTGGTTCTTTCCTGGGAAAAGAGCCATTTCATGGTGCCTGAGGGAATTGTCCTACGACATTTAATCTCGGAGAAAGGCATCCAAGTGGATCGAGTTAACCTGATTTCCAAGCTCCCTATGCCTAGCTCGATTAAGGACATCCAATCTTTTTTGGGGCACGTCGGTTTTTACCGTCGATTTATCCCTGATTTCTCCAAAATCGTGCGCCCCCTGACCAATCTTCTCTCCAAGGAAGTGCCTTTCGAAATTTCCAAGGAATGCAATCAAGCATTTGAGATCCTACGTGACCGAGTCACCCAAGCCCCAATCCTACAGTCCCCTGATTGGTCTCAACCCTTTGAGATCACGTGCGATGCATCTGACTTCGCTGTAGGAGCGATTTTGGGGCAGAAAATTGACGGGAAACCTGTGGTCATTTACTACGCCAGCAAAACACTGGATGAGGCTCAGCGTAACTATACGATTACTGAGAAAGAGCTACTAGCTGTAGTATTTGCCCTGGAAAAATTCAAATCATACCTTCTGGGTTCCCGTGTTATCATATACCCAGATCACACAGCTGTGAGGCATCTCCTTGCAAAGAAGGATGCGAAACCTCGATTAATCTGATGGATCTTGCTGTTGCAAGAATTTGACCTCGAAATTCGCGATAAGGCGGGAAAGCAAAATGTGGTAGCTGATCACTTGTCCCACCTTCCTTCTGAAATAATTGACCCTTCCGAACCTATCACAGAATATTTTCCTGATGAGCACCTCCTGACTATCAGTACAAGTCTTCCATGGTTCGCTGATATAGTTAATTACCTGGCATCACATCAGATTCCGCCCGATTGGCCGAAGGCCAAAAAGGAAAAATTACGTTCCGATGCCAAGTATTACCTATGGGAAGACCCGTATCTATTCCACATTGGTGCTGATCAGATAATTCGACGATGCGTCGTGGAAGTGGAAATCAAAGACATACTCTCATTTTGCCATGACCAGGCATGAGGTGGACATTTTTCAGGACATAAAACCGCATCAAAAGTCCTCTAGTGTGGCTTTTACTGGTCCACAATTTTCAAAGATGCATACGATCACTGTAAGGCATGTTCTCGTTGCCAGACTCTGGGCAACATGAGCCATCGAGACATGATGCCTCTACAGCCGATCTTGGTATGCGAAATTTTTGATATTTGGGGGATTGATTTCATGGGACCCTTCCCAATCTCGGATGGCTTCGAATACATCTTACTCGCAGTTGACTATGTTTCCAAGTGGATAGAAGCCATTCCGACCCGAACCAACAACCATAAAGTTGTTATAAAATTCCTTCATCAGAACATTTTCTCAAGGTTCGGGATCCCACGTGCTATAATTTCCGACGGAGGGACCCATTTCACTAACGCTCAGTTCAGGTCACTGATGACCAAATATGGGGTGTCACACAGAATCTCTACTCCTTACCACCCCCAAACTAATGGTCTAGTTGAGCTATCTAACCGAGAGATCAAGAAGATCCTTTAGGTTACTGTTCGACCTGATAGAAAAGATTGGTCTTCTCGGCTTTCGGAAGCATTGTGGGCCTATAGGACGGCCCATAAAACCCAATTAGGAATGTCTCCCTTCAGACTAGTGTACGGGAAGGCATGTCACCTCCCCGTTGAGTTGGAGCATAAAGCCTATTGGGTAGTACAGACCTGTAATCTGGATCTTTCTAAGGCTGGAACCCACAGAAGACTTCAAATGAGTGAGATCGATGAATTACGCCACGACGCGTATGAGAACTCGCGAATTTATAAAGAACGGGTTAAAGCTTTTCACGACAAACACATTTCTAGAAAGGTCTTTCATCCTGGTCAAAAGGTTTTACTCTTTGATGCCCGACTCAAATTATTCCCAGGAAAGCTAAGATCTAAGTGGGTCGGACCCTACCTAATCCGACAAATCTTCGGAAATGGAGCCATTGAAATCAGCCCACTCAGCCACGATTCTGAACCCTTTGTCATGAACGGTCAGAGACTCAAGCCGTTCATTGACATGATCGATATAGATTTAGCTGAGTCATCCGTTACCCTCCATTCCTCTTGAGCTCATTGCACCCAGCCGATGGCGTAAAACTCAGCGCTTAACGGGAGGCAACCCATCATTCTTTGAAAAATCCGAAACCTTTTCTGACATCTTTATGTGGAATTCATATTGCACTTTAGGGTTCATCCATTAGAACAGCTGACTTCACCTCAGGTATCCCTACCCGAGATTAGAAATCATTCGCAACAAGTCACTTCGACCCATTCACTCAACACACACCTGTCCTAATGTATGAACTAAACTGCAATCGAACCCACCTAATTTACAATGGGGGCATTGCAAATCTTAGGCATAGGGGGGTATGAAAGTGCAAAATGTCCGGAAAATTCATATCAAGAAAGGGTTTCAAAAAAAAAAAAAAGAAAAAAAAAAAGACTTGGAGGGGAGGAACAATTTAGGGTCATACAAATGAGGAGGAGAAAACGAGTAAAATGACAAAAAGGAGCACAAAATGAAAATGAAGAGAAATAGTCATTAGTAAAAGATTAAGGGGTTAACTAAAGTTCTAGACCAAATCAAGAAAAAGAAAAAGTGCTAAGGAGACATAACAAGAGATTAACGGGAACGCTGGTCTTAGGCCTCTTGGGCTAGATTCTTTAGCTTAAAAATTCACGTATCCATTAAAATTTGGATAATCCTCAAGAGGTTGAGGAAAATGCGAAGCTTAAGTATTAGGTCTAAGGCTTAGGAAGTATTCGACCTCATTAAGTGACCTCCGATTTGCAGGAGTCGGTAACCTAAGCACCCCAAATTCACACACAGTTTGGTTCAGTGCGCATAAACATCCAAATCACGCAAAAAGCGTTTAATGGTCTGAAAAAGTCACCTAGATTAGGAGCGGCCAATCAACACAAATTGATTTGGACGAATTCCCGGCGCGGAGAGGCGGGAAATTCCCCTCGAAGATGCGTAACAACATATCGTCTCCTCGGTGCTTGTCTCTTAGAATATTTAAATATCCTACTGGGGGCATGTAAGCACTCTGCTGGTTCAGATACCATAGGCAGCATTATCACGAAATGTCGATCGCCAGGGTCTGAATTCGGCCACGGAACGCCATGAGCGGGATTATCTCGAAATCTCGAAAGCCAGGGTTCTGGGGGCTGCCATGGGCGGGATTATCTCGAAATCTCGAAAGCCAGGGACCCTTGAGGATTGATGATGGGGACGAGAAATTCGATACAGACCATGTTTAGAAGCTAATCCGAAGCGAGAAATAAAAAGAAAAGAGAGAGAAAAGCACTCCAAACAAATAAGTCTTCTATCTCTCTCTTACAAAAACGCACTGCAAATTGAACTTAGGCTAAAAATGTCTCAAGCACGGGTGCTTTAACCGTGGAGTCCAACAAACCCTAGGTTAGTTTTTGTGGGCCTTACAAACCTTTGCGGAGGATTGAGGCTAAAGCGGGTCAGGTCCGGATTTTGGTTGGTACTTGAGTACCTCTAGGCCTATTGTCGGCATTCCTACCTAATCACAAAAGAAAAGGAGAAGCACTTATCATGATTGTTGACAGACACTCTGGGTCTAGAACGGAAGTTAAAACCTTGGAATTTTGCTAAGGGACTAGCAAAAGCTAGGCATGGAGGTATGATGAGAGCCTCATCATGAGCCATAACTAGCTCATTTTGACCCAATAAAGAAGATAAAAGCTCCTACATAACCTAGAAGAGGGCCTAAATAAAGGAATAAGTGCTCTGAGAAGAAAACATGAATTAAAGGGTAAAATTGCAATTTTACCATTGCAGTACATAAATGGGATTTCTCAGAAGCAAAACATAGGTCAAATGGTCTAAATGAGATAAAAAGTGGGGTGAGTCAATCAGAAATGGGTTTATGTGCAATCTAGGAATTAAATGACATTTGGTAACCCTAAAACAGACTCGCTTAAATTAACAAGGTTTCGGTCAGGATAAAAATCAAGTAAACCCTCTAAAAATCATGGAAAAATACCCCTTAGGGTTTAGAACACTTAATGCGGCCTTTGGAACCTAGTTTGACCTCGATTAGGGTCCTAGCCATTCAATTAACCTAATTTGGGTTTTTATGCAAAATGTCCAGCTAAACGAGTTCAAACCTAAAATCCAACTTCACCATTGGATTCCTTAGGTCCAAATTAGGTTTATACCAAAATTTGGACCTAAGTGGAGGTCATCTTGACCTACTTTGCAATTTAGTACACCCAAATCACAACTTGGTCCCTATCTTTTGAAAATCATTGCAGAGAGCCCCCTAAGTTCCTCGCCACCTTTGCAATCAGGTCCTACCCCCATTGTTAGGGCAGAACCGATCTCCGGCGAGGTTTAGAGAGGGATTACTCTCTGATTCCTCAGAGATTCCCTCCCAGCAATGGAATGGAGATTCTCTGAGGAATTCCCTTCCATCTAAAGCCAATCATGATCTCTGGTGTGAACCCAATCTCTCGTGCGAACGCACGAGGGATTTGGGTATCCACCTTCTTTCCTTCTCCGGCGAGCCGGCGGAGGTGATTGCTCGCCCTCCACGCAATAGAAGGTTCGGCCAACACCTTTAAAAGGATCTACAGACCCGGTCGCAGATCTTCAGACTTGAATTGGCGGAGATTCCCCCAAACTTTCCTCTCTTCCATCTCCGGCCAAGAAACCTGCAAGCTCTGGCGACCTCCTCCCCTCCTTCTCATCGCTCTGCTGCCATACCAGCAGCAGAGTCAACTTCGCCTCTTCCTCTCGCGTCGCGCCGTACCAAGCGCGCGTGCCCCTGACCTCGTCCTTGTCGTCGCTCCCTCCCTCAGGGTTCTTCTTCTCCGATGACGGCAGCTACGCGCCGTCCGCTCCGCTGCCTCCCTCCCTTCCAGAACACTCCAGATACCTTCTCTATCTTTCCCTCTCTCTTCTCCCCCTGTTATTTTAGTTAATTGCCCCCCGACAGTGCCTGACCACCTCCATCTTCCTCGCCTCCGACCGACCTCCGGCGAGCCACATCCACCATTCCACCCCTCCACACGGCTCGCCAACCATCTCAAAAGCTCCGCCCCACCACAAGGAACAATCTCCGCCCCTCCACTGCCACTCCACACCTCCACAATAGCCCCCCGAACTCACCCACACTTTCGGCCACATGTTGACCTAGGCACGCACGCCTAGGCCATCCCACGGCCTGCAGCACCATTCACCACCTTCGCCGTGCCACGGTGAAGGTCCCCAGCTCGTCTGATTGAGCCGAGAGGCTCGTTTTGTGTTTGACAGTGTTTCAGCTCCTGCCGCCATTGACAGTTGAAGCAGCAAGCAGCTTCGCAGCAGCTCCAGGCATCAGGTCTTCTAGGCTTCAGGCGCAGCAGATTCGCGCGAGCAGTGCGAAGCCCTCGGGTCCAGCTGGTAGAGCCGCGAAGCCCGCAGCTTTGGCAATTGCACGAAGAAAGCTCTGCGGGTGCACGAAATTGGGGCAGGCCAGATAGTCCCACATCGGCGAAGCGCAACGCGCAGGTATGGTTTAAAGTGTTTTTGTGTTATCTGCTTATCGCCTCCAAACGCACAGGGGTGAGGTCCCTCACCTGACCCACTCGCCTCGTCCGCGGTTTCACCTCGCGGATCTGGCGGGATCCGACCCGACCCTGACCTGAGCACTCCTCGCGCATCACCCACCTGCCGGTGCACCTGGTCCCAGGTGCGAGATCCGACCCGAATACCCGTGGCTTTTGGAGAGCGTCCTTGAGCGAATTGCAGAGAGAGAGAGACGTTCGGGTAGAGGGGAAGGATTAGGTTTTGCATCCCTGTCTGCAGGCAAGCCGGGCGGTGAAGAGAGGAGACTTAGCCACAAGGAGAAGAAGGAAGAAGAAGTAGAAGAAGAGAAGACAAGGAAGAAAGAAGGACTACAGATGAAAAGGAGGAAGAAGGCAGAAGAGAAACAAAGGCAGGAAGAAGAAGCCTTCGCAGGAAAGAGAAGAGAAGAGAAAGAAGTTCAAGGAAGAAAAAGACCTGTGGATCAGAAGAAAAGAAGAAGAAGAGCCAACGAAGAAGAAGAAGAAGGCAGAAGAGAGAAAGAAGACTTTTAAGACGTCTGATAAATAAATCAGACGTCCAATTCTGTTTTCTTTTAGCAATTCTTTTTATAACTCTCTCTCTTTGAATCAATTGTTTTCATTTAAAAGTTGTATTCTTTGGTTTTAAAAGTACTGAGATTGCTCCCTGTGTTCGACCTCAGATACTCTAGTTTTTCGAGTAATAAAATTCTCTACATTTGTTTAAATGTTTTGTCGGCTATATTACAATGTGTTATCTTTTAAAATCTGATCACAAAAATGTACAAACAGTGAAGGTGGTGGAAAGGTGAAGAAAACAAACAGCAAAATTAATTTTAGGGTTCCACTGACGGAGAGAGTTTTGCTTTCTTATGATAGCAATAGAATGATGTGTCATGTTTTTTGTGGTGGAAAATCTCTCAATCAAAACTAAATATCAATTCTAACCATAGTAAAGATGTCGTATCCACAGGGAGGAATAGACCAATAAATTCACGAGTCGAGGAATATTCTGTTCGCAGACACTTTCCCGACTTTAATGCGAGGAATATGCTATTTTAAATGGAGCTTGCAATTTCCTTAAAAGTTCAAGAGTATTTATGCAGTTTTCACATCAAGAATTAAGCTCCAAAAATATGTGTGTGATGCATGTGTAATGGCTTATCATGTAAATTTAACTTGCATGCAAATTTGATTTGAAATTCAAAGTTAAATCGTGCACATAACACAAGCGAAGTAATTTTAGGAAACCATAAGAGTATCAATGCAATGTGGCCTGAATAAAATATGAATATATAATTGGCAATGGCATTGAATGTAAATATTAATTGAGAAGAAAACAGAGGATTTCTCCTCTCTCTTCCTTGCCTGGGCGGTCGTGCACGGTTGGCTGCGAGAGTCGATGGGGTGGTGCGCCTCGATGAGGGCTATGCAACGGCGGTGATGCGGCGGCCAGAGGTGGCCAGCGGTGGCTGGACAACGGAGAATGGCCGCTAGCCTAGTGGCTCTGTTGGAGGAGGAAGCCACGCGTGAAGAGGGTGGAGCTGCTACTGCAACTGCATGCTGGGCATGCACGTGCACAAGGCTTGCTAGGGCGCAGCTGGAGTGGTCCTTTGCAGCGCCTGTAGGGCGCGGTTGTGGCATTTGCGGTCACCTGCGGGTGGCTACGGTGCAGCGCAGGGGTGCCTGCGGGCGATGGCGTGCTGCTGCCTGTGGGTGCTTGGCGTGGGGCGATGGCGCAGGTGCAGGTGCGGGTGCGCGTCTGTAGAGGGCACAAGTACAAGCCTACAGGAGATGGAGGGCACGCAAGGTGGTGTGGAGCGCCTGCGAAGCACGGTGCAGTAGCGGTGATGGCATTGGAGGGGGGCGCGCCTGTAGGGGTGTGCCTGCAGTGGAGAGGGCTACGCCTGCAGAGGGCGTGCAAGGGCGTTGAGCGCCTGTAGGCAGTGCGGAAAAGGGCGCTTGGTGCAGGCTGATGTAGCGTTTGCAGTTGAGAGGATGGTGTGGTGTGGGCGCAGGCTGGAAGGGCGCAGTGTGGGCGTGCCTGCGTGGTGGACAAGCGATGGCGCAATGTGGTGCAAGCTGGGGCAGAGCGTGCATGGCAGGCTGTGGGGGTTGGTGGTGGTGCACAGTGTAAGCAGTCTTCCCACAGTGCATGCTCCCTTTACAGTTGGGTCCCCGCCAGGGGGAGAAGAAGATGAAGATCCAACCCTTTGCCAAGCCTCTCCATTTTTTATCTCCTCTCCCCGTGTGAGTTAAGGGATTTTCAAATCCCTTTACTAATTTTGGCCAGCGGCTATTGGGGGTGTTGAGGCCGGCCGGAGATTGGGTGAGGTGAAGTTGAGGCGGTTGTTGGGGGAAATTTCTTTCACCCCCATGTATTTTCCAACCTTATTCCTACAATAACAAAATATAAAATCATTACATATTAAGTTATAGAATGCAATAAAATAGATGTAAACTTAAATAATGATGCATGCAAACATTCTATAGCTTAATGTAGTTATTATCAAACCTAAAAGGTAAGAATAAAGTTAACTTAGGCGTAACAATAGTCCATTAAAATGGACTCATCAAATACCCCCATGCTTAAGATTTACTAGTTCCTAGCAAAAATGAAAACTAATAGAAGTAATCAGAAGATTTCTTCTTTTCTTATTTCAAAACTTTAGAGATCCAGACAAATGTGACATGATAATAGCCTAAGTAACAGATACAAGTGAAAAAGCCAATTCGCATTGGGAGTTCATACTTTACCCCTGGTAAATATTGCTGTCGGGATAGGCAACAACTTCCCTTGGGGATAAAGCAGAAGATAATTTGAAATTTGACCCCAGCATTTGGCTTGGGTAGGAGATATCGAGTTGAATGGATTTGTATTTGGTGGCACACACTCATCTGGTGCTACATGTAGTCTAGTACGACAGACTCTAGATCTCTAGACTATTAGACAAGTCAACTCAGAGAGAGGCTAAACAACTGTGCTCTCTTGATGTTCCTGAGCGCCCACTCTTTTCTTTCTTTTTTTTCTGAGATCATAAATCTCGCTAGATTTAGTAATTGTACTCCTTGTTTGGTGGCCTCACATGGCATCCACACTTCAATTAAAGTCCTAATAACTCTACAACTAAGTTAGAGTCCTCAACCAGTATTCGGGCAATCAAAAATACTAAAAGGTAGGTATGGGTCATATTTGGTGGAATGCGATAAGTGTTTTGTTGCCTCGGAAACAATGTTACAACTATAAAATTATAATCCTGGATTCTTTTCTTTTTCTTTTCTCTCTTTTCTCTTTCTTTCTTTTTTTTTGTTTCTTCTTCTCTTTCTTTTTCTTTTTCTTTTTCTTTACTAATCAACACAACATGATACGGACTTTTATTTATGAGATATTATTTGGGATGATGATGGTCAAGAGGATATTATGTGACTTATTTGGTAGAAGTGCCTATTCTCGACATCGGAAAAGAATGGATAGGACAGTCATATTTCTAAGCTTTGACAATATTACCCTCCTTCAGCCAAGGACTTTATGAAGGACGGTCGTAACCATCCACCATAGTCATAGCTTTATTAAGACTCCATCTCTGTGTATTTGCCTTATTTGGTGACTCTCAGGAATTCACACAAAGTACGCACACAAGAACAGAGAGCAAAAACTATGCCTAACTATGAAGTATCATCATCTAATTATCCAAAACTTAAGAGTCCTTGCACTAGACTTAGCGCACTAGTAATCTCTCTATTTTCTTCTCACAAATATGAGGTGGATCTACTAGAAAATAGTATGCCTAACTCCCTATTAACTGTCCAAGGGTTCAGTAGACTACAAATGCTTATTGGTTTTCTTCAAGGATCCATTACCCAGTCTACGTGCATGTGAAGTAAATGTACTGGATTCTAAACTTAAGAAATAATTCAAGAGGAAAAACCTCCAATGACAAAGGTATTCTGCTAGGAACTAACCCATTCAGCTCAAGAAAAGAGATTTTTTTTTTTATATGCTAACCTAAATGCATGAATACTTCCTAAAATGCAAAATGCACCCCCCCATGCCTAAATCCTACAATGTCATTGTCAAATTAAAACAAGGGGAGAAAGGAAAGAAATCACCTAGCAACGGTGTTATTCAGAACGCTGGGTTGCCTCCAAACACATGCTGTATTTTTTGTCAGCAGCCAGACTTAGAAGGAACCTGTAATCTGGTTCTAGACAGAAAAGGTTAGGCCCTAAAAATATGTGTAACAGTGTGGGCCTAGAAAATAGCTAGCCATGGATGTTGGCAAGATGATGATGCAACGTAATCCCAAATGCTCGCCAAAAAGTATGAAAGTAGAAAACCTCATTGGCTACCTGGGGAGGTCTAGGAATAAGAAAGGGAATATGAAAAGAGGCCTCCTGAAATGGAATAAGTGGAGGATAACAAGGATCCTCCAAAACAAGACAGGTTTTAAAAGATATAAACATTAATATTTGAAACCCTTGAATGGCAAGACTAAAAGTACAAGCATCAATCCACACTCGCCATTCTACCCAAGGATGTACTGGCCAGATATGTTCTCTAAAAAGAATGTACAGGAGCAGAGATCTAAGCCAAGGATCAGTTAGGGAGTATAAGGGTTGTTTGTAGTGTTGGAAGGTAATGGTTAAGTCCAATGAGGGCTTAGTCGGTGTCAAGTCCAATTCCAACAATGATTCAGATTGTGTATACTCCCTAATAGTTGTAGACAATTTCATGTTACCCTACCTAGCATTAATGATCAGAGTCATATTTGAATCAAGGGTAGACTCCAAATTACAACTCTTTGATGGCAGGGTCAAAATATCAGAATCACTATCATTAAGCTTATCCCCGGATTCGTTTGGTTCCCTCAAATTTTTGTTGGGGTGTATATGTGTTTCAATAGTGAAGATAGGAGTTGGATCAGTATTCTTAATTATTCCTAAAGGAGAATCAGTCTTAATATTTTGGAGCAAGCCTATATCTCTGAATTCGTTATTCTTCTCAGGGTATAAATCCTCAATTGACTTGTTTTGTCCCCGAAAGTCTCCTATAAGCTTCTCACTATTTTGTTTATCCTCCTCTAATATCAACTCCTATTTTGATGGAGGATGACTCTCAAAAGAAGGGAGGAATCTGGATTTCACCATATTGTTTAAATCCTTTGGAGGTAAATCCTCAAATAATAAATAATGCCCTTGTGACTCACTCCAAATTTTTAGTCCAGGTTCCTCTATTGGGGCATCCTCGTCCTTTGAAATAGACTCTTCATAACCCTGAGACCAAAATTAATCTAATTCATTCTCCATTCCCTTAGGGTCACCTTCATTGGGTGCATTTAAATCCTCAAGATACTAAATGGTAGGTGTTGATTCCCTAAGTGAAGGGTCCGGAGTAGGCTCACTGAGGGTAGAATGGGATTCCACCAGATAATCAATAGGGGAAGTGATAGGAATAATACAACATTGACCCTGGTTAGTAGGGGTAAGGAGAATACTGTCACTGGGGTCAAGGTCCACAAGAGGTACCATCTTCCCTTGCTTTTGACTCCAATATAGCTCAGGTGGATAGTCACTATGATCATTTTCCTCTAGTGGACGTGTCTCATTAGGAGAGTATAAGTGATAGCTACATAAAACTGGATCCTTATTATCATTGGGTTCCTCAGAATTATTTTCATGATCATGGTTGTATGGGTAGGGATCAAAATTACTGGGAAGCATGTAGTAAAGCTATCTTATTTCTTCATTTAACTATTAACTATTCCTCAACATCTCTCCCATGGATTCCATCATTTCCTTTTGCTATTTTTTCATTTCTATCATAAAAGAGGAGGGGCTACTATTATCAGGTTGGGGAGGATAGTCAATTTCGGGCTCTGGTTGCCTAGGGGTATTGGTCCAACCTCGATAGGGAAAATCATGAAGGGTGCGAGGGTTGGGTGTTTGTATAGAAGTAGGGATTTCAGGGTTGGAAAATCCCGCTCCTAGGCTCTACTCAAAAGTAGGAGTTATCGAGCCAGTCCTCCCAGGATAAGAATAAGAATGATCCCATGAATTGTCAATGTACCCATCAAAGGATGGATACACTCGAGGCCTGGGATCCTGGTTAAAAGATGGGAAGTATTGACTCTGATAATCAAAATGATAGGAGTAAGGGTGATCCATTCCTTTAAGCAAAATAGTTTTAACTCTCTTAGGATTTAGAAGAATTGAGAACACGAGCAGAAACTTCCTAGAGAGTTTTACTGTCAAAGCAAACGCAAATTCAGTGGGATCTATTTTTAGTAGATTGTAGGTCTTACAATTAAATGTTTAGTTGGTGGCCAAACAAGTTTTGCACAAATTACGCTTCCTAGGCCAACCTTCGTTGGTGCCTATAACCTACTCGCAAGGGATGGAAGTCTCGAATCGAGCCCACACACGAGGAACCGAAGTAACTTGGTGGATAGGCTTGTTGATTTCCTACTAACTTCCCTTGTGGTGCAAAAGAGGAGAGGTAGAAATTTATCTAGTGACCTTATGTGTGAGGTGCACAGTGTCTCAGGTGTGTAAATATACGATCTTGTTTTGAGTTTCGAAATTACGCAAACAGGATCCTTTTGCACACAATTTTAAGTCACAGATTTTAAAGTCCAACCTCTTAGCAGTCCCAATTTTTAAAGTGACCATTGAATTAATTCGATTCAAGCACTTTAGTGGTCTTAGACTTAGGTTAAATGCAGATGCATGACAGGTAATTGATGCTCAAGAGAAGACGTACCTTACTCTAGCTTTCTTCATGCAAGAATGTATGCAATGCAGTAAAAATAAACTAGATGCTGCTCATTCAGTCCTAGATGGCCTTCCTATAGATATGCAGCTTCTAGCAGACAGTTCGAATATATATATATATTAATAATAATAATAAGCAAACAGACCTAATCTAACTAACTAACCGAAATGCAGTTCAAACAATTCGAATAGTCCTATAATATAAATAAATGGGAACACAGTCCCAAAAATACGCTCCCGCATACAAGAGTGATAAGAAATAAAGAAGCATTGGGAACACGTTCCCAAAAATACCCGACAAGGGTCCAAAAGACAGAAATAAATTCTAATGTCTATCTAAACTAAATCTAAACTAAGCTCTAATGGCTAAATCAGGAACAGGCTTCTCCGTAAGCCTATGTGCGTGGGATCAAGGCCCACATGTTCCTGTTGCTGGCCTCCAGGTGGCATCAAGGTCCACCAAAAAGATTGTCTCCACCGTGCACGTTGCTCCAGGTCAATGTTGTCGCTCTGATGCACCTGTCACCCCGTCAGATTCCTCGCACAATAAAAAATATGATCTGATAACTGCGCAACTCAGAATATTCAAAAAATAATGAAGTGAATCTATTGCATCTGTTGCCTCCCTGGCAACGGCGCCATTTTGATGGAGAGAGTTTCGCTTTCTTATGATAGCAATAGAATAATGTGTTGTTGTATTTTATGTGGTGGAAAATCTCTAAATCAAAACTAAATATCAATTTCAACCACAGTAAAGATGTCGTATCCACAGGGAGGAATAGACCAATAAATTCATGAGTTGAGGAATATATTGTTCGCAGACACTTTCACGACTTTAATGCAAGAAATATGCTATTTTAAATGGAGCTTACAATTTCCTTAAAAGTTTAGGAGTATTTATGCAATTTTCATGTCAGGAATTAAGCTCCAAAAATATTTGTATGATGCATGTGTAATGGCTTATCATGTAAATTTAACTTGCATGCAAATTTGATTTGAAATTCAAAGTTAAATCATGCACATAACACAAGCGAAGTAATTTCAGGAAACCATAAGCATATCAATGCAATGTGGCCTGAATAAAATATGAATATATAATTGGCAATGGCATTGAATGTAAATATTAATTGAGAAGAAAATAGAGGATTTCTCCTCTCTCTTCCTCGCTTAGGCGGCCGTGCACGGTTGGCGGCGAGAGTCGATGGGGTGGTGCGCCTCTACGAGGGCTACGCAACGGCGGTGATGTGGCGGCCGGCGGTAGCTGGACGGAGGAGAATGGCTGCCGACCTGGTGGCTCTGTTGGAGGAGGAAGCTGCACGTGAAGAGGGTGGAGCTGCTACTGCAGCCCGTGCGGCTGCTCGTTGGGCACGCGTGCGCGCAAGGCTTGCTAGGGCGCGGTTGGAGTGGTCCTTTGCAGCGCCTGCAGGGCACGACTATGGTGTCTGCGGTCACCTGCGGGTGGCTGCGGTGTAGCGCAGGGGTGCCTGCGGGCGATGGAATGCTGCTGCCTGCGGGTGCTTGGCGTGGGGCAATGGCATGGGTCAGGCGCGGGTGCGCGTCTGCAGAGGGCACAAGTACAAGCCTGCAGGCGATGGAGGGCGCGCATGGTGGTGTGGAGCGCCTGCAGGGCGCGGTGCAGTAGCGGTGATGGTGTTGGAGGGGGGCGCACCTGTGGAGGTGCGCCTGCAGTGGAGAGGGCTGCGCCTGCAGAGGGCACGCAAGGGTGTTGAGCGCCTGCAGGCAATGTGGAGAAGGGCGCTTGGTGCAGGCTGATGTAGCATTTGCAGTGGAGTGGATGGTGCGGTGTGGGTGCGCCTACGTGGTGGATAGGCGTTGGCGTGGTGTGGTGCAGGCTGGGGTAGAGCACGCATGGTAGGCTGTGGGGGGCGGTGATGGTGCACAGTGCAAGCAGTCTTCCCACAGTGCATGCTTCCTTTACAGTTGGGTCCCCGCCAGGGGGAGAAGAAGATGAAGATCCAACCCTTTGCCAAGCCTCTCCATTTTTTATCTCCTCTCCCCGTGTGAGTTAAGGGATTTTCAAATCCCTTTACTAATTTTGGTCGGCGGCTATTAGGGGTGTTGAGGGCGGCCGAAGATTGGGTGAGGTCAAGTTGAGGCAGTTGTTGGGGGAAATTTCTTTCACCCCCTGTCTTTTCCAACCTTATTCCTACAATAACAAAACATAAAATCATTACATATTAAGTTATAGAATGCGATAAAATAGATGCAAACTTAAATAATGATGCATGCAAACATTCTATAACTTAATGTAGTTATTATCAAACCTAAAAGGTAAGAATAAAGTTAACTTAGGCGTAATAATAGTCCATTAAAATGGACTCATCATCCACCACCCTCAATTTTTCTTGTTTTTGATCTTTTTGATAATTTAAATTGAAGAATTTTTAAGAGATTTTATCTTTGTTTCTAATGAGAAAAGGCCTAGGGTACCAATTTGAAATGTAGGAAGAAAAGAAACTTGAAGCCTCCGCTCCAAGTGCTCCAAATCCTACTCCTGCTCCTGATTCGCACTTGAAATCAAAAGAAACAAAATTTCATGAAGATCAAGAATGCAAGAGAGAGATCAAAATGTGACTAAGTAGTGCCTCCCCGGCAACGGTGCCAAAAAGTGATCGGGTTTTTACGTGGTTTGTAAAATGTGATTTTTATAAGTCGTAACAAGCAAAAACCATGTCGTTTTTAAATTTGTAATACCTAGATAGTGGAGTATCTAGGATCGTCCAAGGAGGCCAATTTGTTAATTACATGAATGGTTCTCTCTCTCGCCACTTAAATCCTCACTTTCTTTTTGTGATTTTTGATTATGCTGTTTTTATGTTTTTCGGAAACAATCGGGTTTGAGGCAATGGAATGCGAAGACTTAATTATGCTACAACTACACCTATCACTAAGCCTAAGTGACAAGAACGGAGTTCTCTCTTCTAAGCTCACTCTACGCAAGTGCACCTAGGGTAATTAGAAGAGGAGAGTGTGATGTGCACTACACAGGCATAACATGAAAACCACAATAAGATAAGGACATGAACTTGGAAGGCAATTATGACTTGATTACTAACAAATTCAATTACAAATAGTTGAATGCTTCTAAAAGAAAATGAGAAACTAAACTAGCTAATACAGGATAAACGAAGATGAAGAAGAAGATGAATCCTTTGTAGAAGTTTAGGAGAGCCCTTGCTCCAAGTGTAGTCGCCCCGCACTAGAAAAGAATTCTTCCTTAGCTTCTTGTAATTGTCCTCCTCCAAGTAGTCTCTCCACAAGGTGGGCGTCAACCACCTCAAGTCTCCTCCTCTTTCCTGGCCATCCCTGTAGTATGAAGATCTCCTCCTCCTTGGCATGGGTAAGGAAAAAGGAGAGGAAGAAGGCACTAAGGGGGAGGCTAGGTTACCCCCTTGATCTTCTTCTTTCCTTCTTCTTCCATGGCATGGAGATGGGGTGGAAGAATGGTGGAACTAACTAATGGAGAAGATGGGTTTTCGGTGGTGATTATGGTGAGTATTTATAGAGGTAGATGAGGGGTGGTTGGCGTGGGCTTAGGTGTAGGGCTAGGATTAGGTTTAGTGGGTACTTAGTGGTGGTTATGGGGATCCTAGGGTTAAGAATAGTTGGCGCCATCTTTAACGGTGTGAAGAGGGTAGTTATGGTGGTGGAGAGGTGCATGGAGTTGGCACCAACCATGGAGGGATGCCATGGTTTGGCGCCACCTAAGGGGGGTTCTAGAAGGTGGGTAGGTGGATGGCTAGGATGGGTTGTAGGGGTAGGTGTAGGGTTAGGATGTGGGGATTTTTGGCGATAAAGGAGAGGTGTAGTTTGGGTGGTTTTTGGCACCAAAGGAGGGGGGTCTTTTGGTGGTGGAGTGGGGTGGAAGATTAACTATAGTTGGTGCCAAAAGTAGGGTGGACTTTGTAGCTTGGGTGGACTTAGGGTTAGGGTTATTTAGTGGAGCTATTTAGGTAGAGTTTTAAGGTTAGGTGTTGGTGCCAAGGAGGTGACTAGAAAAGCTAAGCTAGCTTAGCTAGCTTAGCTAGTAGGGAGTAGGGTTGGAGGCATTTGGAGCTAGGGTTTTGACGGAGAAGAGCTGTAGGTAGTCTTCTTAAGCTGCACTAGAGCTGGTGGCTGCTGAAGAGAGCTGTAAGGAGCTACCTTAGCTGGCTTAGCTAGCTACTTCTTTACTAGCTACTAAGCCAAGCTAAGATGAAATGGCTTTTGCTGATGTAAGCTGAGGTGAGCTGGGTCTGATATTCCCAAGGAGGACCTAGCTAGCTAGAGTAGCTAAGGTAGCTTAGCTCAACTAAGTTGAGCTAAGTGGAGTCCCCAGGAGCTGAACTTGAGCTAGCCTGAGATGGTTAAGGTCATCTTCAACTGACCAGGTCTAGCTAGTTGATAGTAGTAGCTAGTCCTAGTCAGGTTGAACTTCCAGTGAACTCTTCTGAGCTGTAAGAGTTGGAATGGAGCTTGGATCAACTATCTTTAGCTAGTTTGAGTTGCCATCCAATTGAGGTGAGCTGAATGGATCTAAGGTGAGCTAGCTAGAGCTATCATTCAACTGAGATGAGCTGAATGGAGCTAAGGGTGAGTTGATCCAGCTAGAAGGAGCTGGGATCCAACTGGGATGAGCTAGATCTAGCTGGGATTCAACTGAAATGAGCTGGATCAAGCTGGGATCCAACTCATAGGAGCTTCTTCTTCATCTTCTGCCTTTTTGAGTGCCAAGATGTGTGGGATCTGACATTCTGCCTAATCCTGACACTCAGATAAATGCATAAAAAATAAATTAAAATGCAATGCATTTCTATCCTAGGTAAATGCCTAAATGCAGCCCAAAAACCCATTTGCGTAGTTAAAACCCTAAGAGCTAGGTTAGTTTTGAGGCATAAGAATGATGATAAACTAGTGTTTATCAATGTGCGGCTGAGACCGCACGTTGTGTGATGAAGAGAAGGGGGAGGGAGCTGCTGGGAATGCAAATGAGCGACACGTGGCACAGTTTTGGCGTTGATCATTAGATCAACGGTCAGAACTTCGATCTTGTTGTGGGAGACACGGAGGTCAGATTAATGTGATTTTGAGTCCGTTGGACTCCATTTATCAATCCAGATCTATCCATATGGTCGGATTGCTCATCTGAGACCTATTTCAATATGCACTTGTACAATCAGTCATTAAACATTAATTCTAAGCAATCTTATCATAAAATATTATAGAATGCATGCAATGCCCCCAAACCCGCTATAATATGACATTAATGTACATGCACCCTCGAAATTGACTCTAATTGATATAATTAACACTAATAATTGTAGAGTCATCATACCCCCATGCCCACCCCCTGCTAATCCCTAGCAAGGTTAACCTAAATGCTACTCACAAATAGAATCAAGAATTGATTGCTTGAGCACCAATTACTTATCAATAGAAGGAAATTTCTACTGATCGCACGTGTTTCACGTGTTTGAAATCAAGGTTGTGAGTAACCCGTCATCGTAGTTGCAAAACTCACGATCAAATAAAATTTATAACCGAAACTCGAAAAATGAGTCCCGGGTCGAACACGGGGAGGCGAACGTTTGGTTTTATAAAAATCTGCGCTTCGCTTTTATTTGTTTTTGGTTGCTTTTATCTTTTCTATTGTTTTTGGTATTTTTAGCAAGCAAGAGATTCGGTCGATGAAAACTTTATCTACTTGCAAAAAAATAAGAGAGGGAGAAAGAGAGAGAAAGAGAAATAATCATCTATTCATGAACAACTATTTGTTACAACTATGAAAGCAAGAAAACTACACTACGAAAGTGTAAAAAGATAGAAAGAGGTGAGAGAAATCCCCCTCGACGATTGCTCGGAGGACGACTCTCTCTAACATCGCCTGGAGGAAGGTGGTGAGGAGTAGGACGAAGGAGGATGGAGCCAGAGGATGGAGGATGGGGCAGGACAGCGTCACAATGAGGATCTACCTCCCGAAGGGCGGTGAGAGGATGGCTACGGGATGCTCCATGAATGGGGATGAGGGGAGGGAAAACTATTTGATTTTCTACTCTAGAGGAGCATCCCGGGCTTGGGACAAGCTCTCTCTAGAGCCTTGGAGGTGGTGAGAGGAAGAAAGGAAGAGATGGTTTGGAATGGTGGTGGGTAGGTCCTTTTATTGTGTAGGAGGAAGAACAAATTCGCATTTGGGTCATTACTGACATCCATAAACATCGCTGCAGCTGTCGCTAAAGATCCACCCTTCAATTCCTCTTTCTACCACACGTAGACCATTAGTGACAGCTGCAAGCGTCACTAAAGGCCCACGTCGCTGAAGATATGCACCTGCTCTGCTGGCATGCACATCGCACGCTGTGCGCTGCAAGAGCCTATAATCCCCATGCCGAGCACATGCACATGCTGCCATGCGCTGCGCTGCTACTGGCGCGGCTGTGACTGTGAGCGGTGCACAGCTGCGGCTGTGCGCGTGCGCTGCTGCTGGCCAACGTTGGGTGGCCTGGATGCCACCACGCGGTGCCATCTGGGCCATCCATTCTTCTTTCTTTTGTAAAGGGTACCACAACGCTTATCGAGATGATTCCCATGCTGCTAGACTACGATCGTCACTCCGAATCCATCTGTATGGTCGGATTTTCCATCCGAAGCCCATATGGATGTCGCATTGCCCCCTGGCCATTGATCTTCCTCGGACTTCGTATGATGCTACGGTTCTCCGATCTAGACGATTTCAGAGGCGCTAGACTCTGATCGTCGTCTTAATCAAATCCGTACGGTCCAATCATGCATCCGAGGCCCTAAAATAAGTCTTCTTCTCTCCTACCCATAGGACCTAATTAACCTAAAATATATACTACTCTAAATGCAAAATGATGCATGTTATGAAATATTTATAACAAGAAATGCAAATCTAAGCCTAGGAACATGCATGAATAGGCATTTTAATCTAAATAGATTTGTCTATATCATGCCCCCATGCCTATCTTTTGCTAGTCCCTAGAAAAATTAAACTACATGCTATGTATAAAATCAAAATTAGGATTAGATCGTTTAGGCCTAAGTCATTTATTAACAATAGAAAATATCAACTAAGGTCCTAAACAACGAAAACTCCACAGTACCCAGGTGTCTGCCAGAATGCAGACTGCCCAAGTCCTCGCCTTATTTGAAAAGGGAAGAAATATTTTTTTATTTTTCTTCTTTTCTATTTTTTTTTGTACTTTTGGAGTTTGAGAGTTCTAGGATAACTTTTTACGGCTACCCAACCTACCCAAGACTCAAAAAGCACTCTAAGTGCTAAGCATCTTGTGAAAATAGTGAAAGACTCACTAGGCGACCGTTAAAACAGACTTCGGGTTTCTACGACCCTAGGTGACCTTGCCTAAAGATTTATCTTTTCAACTGGTAGGTTTCTCCATACTTCATTTATTTGTGGGGTCAACACAAGGGCGAACCCAGTGCATATCTCCCTGATTTATTCTATTTCCTCGCTTCCTCCCTAAGTGTTTTGGGAATTATTGTGCATTTATTGTGAGCTGGGTTCTGGACAACCGGCCAATGGGCTGTTACCCACGGTAACTTGCCAGCCATACTCGTGAGGAGAAGTGTGGTTTTATTTATTTTTTTATTTTTTTCTCCTTTTTCTATTTTTTTCTTTTTCTTTTTGTTTATTTTTTTTTCTTTAAGTAGGTGGCTTCCCTGATCTAAGATTTACCTAAAGGCAATACAATGAAAATGGTCTTGTGACTGGGCTCTGGACAATCGGCCGATGAGCTATTACCACCGACAACTTGTCAGCCATACCACCCTAGATAGTTCATTAGCTACCCAATTTTCGAAGAAACCACCGAAAGGTGAGTCAGTGCAAAAAGTGTGTAGATGCTTAGGCTTAAAGTCCCCTCAAATCAGAGGGTGGGTTGATAAATCATATACTTATCACCCCAATTTATTTACCGAATTAAAATAATATTGACTTGGTGAGGACTCAAGACTAAGTCCACATTCGAGTGGACACCCGAGCTAATTAAGCCCGAAGACCTGAAGAGTCTAAGTATTCAAGTCCTATCATATCATTTCCTAAAGTTAATAACATCCAAATTCCTAAGTTTTCTTCTCCTAATTCTACTTTTTTTTTATCTTTTTGAATTTTCACTTTTTTTTTAAAGAAACTAAAAGATATTCTATGGAGTTAACAAAATGATTTCAAGATTAAGTATCCACCCTCCCATTCCTAAATGATGCAATGTCCTCATTGTAAAAATAAAGACATGAAAAGGGAAAAGTAAATAGAATATCACCTGAGTGTCGTGAAAATCTAGTTAGCTCCGTAGAGAGAAGAGTGTATACACATGCGCTAAGTTTAATGCCTTCAGCTAGGCATAACATACATACAAAGAAGAAATTGAGAATTCACAAGTGTGGGTTAGAATAAAAAAAAAATATATTGATCTTGAAACCCTCCAGCAGAAGATGTCCATAGACGTGGACCAGATTATGATGTAGACCCATGCCCAAGGGTCTAGTGGTTCTTAGGTTCTGGATGAAAATCACCCAGAACCGAAGGTTGTGTTTGCGGAGCCGGGCCTGCGGTTTAGTGGTGTGCAACCCAAGACCAAAGTGTCAGGCAACGGGTAAAGATGGTTCAATAAGTGCAGATGTCCATTTAACATCTAGCTCAAAAAAATAATTAGTTATTTCGTGCTTGGGTTGCACGTGAAAGATATCGTAAAGGTCCTAATAGAAAGTAGGTGGTTTCAGGTCAATAGATACCCTTAGATCCAAAATCAAAGTTTCCTCAAAATTAGCCTCCTAAATTTTTATTTCAACAATTCTATCTTCCAACATCAAGGGCTCAGGCTCTGGGACCTCTAGCATATCATTCACCCTATATGATTCTCCCAAGTCCAAAAATCATGGCTGAATCAAGATTGACTTGGGCACAATGATCTCAGAAGTCAGCTTTTCGGGGTGCAAATGAGGAATGGGGTCACTAATTGAATCATCAAGTAAATGAGGATTCGAATCCTCCACGTTAGCCCCAACCGAATCAAAATCTTCAATGACTGAGCTATCAAATGGTTCGTCATGCTCCTCGAGCCCATTTGTCTCACTAAAATCATCTTCCTTAAGCTCAAGTGAGACTTCACTAAGAGATTCCTCACCCTCAGAATCAAAGAATCCATGATCCTCATTTATATATGTCTCAAAATCAATTGTCATTTCCTGGTTCAAAGAGACATATTTTTCCTTGCTCCCTGGCTTGGGGATCTCGGGTGAGAAACTTGATTCATCCTCAAAGGGTTGCTATAAACCAACCTGGTCATCTCCAATCTCAGAATATGTATCCCTCCCGATAGGTGCCTGAGCGGGTTCAGACATTGGCTCTCCTAAAGGGGGTTCATCTTGAGAATCATCCCAAGATTTGACTAGGGCAACCACAAATTTCATCCTCAACCTCGACAATTTCCCAGGAAGAAACTCACCTAGGTCCCTATCCCTAACACTTTGGAGCAAATCCAATAGAGAACTATTAAGTTCATCAATCATTTTGATCATAGGCTCTAGTGCTTCAGTGCATGGTGTTGGCTGAGCTTCTAAAGATTGTATAGTGCTCCTCAAATTAGCCAACACCCTATCTTGGATCTGGTTCACCTAAATCGACTGGTTCTGTTTAGGGTTGGGTGGGTCGGGTTAAATCTAGGGGAGTCAAGATGTCAAGGTTCTCAGGTCCCTCCCTGATAGTAGGTCATTCTAGGTTGTTCAAAGGATGGTGATGACCTATATTCAATGGAATACTAGGGAGGGCAGGTGTTATAATCATTATATCCTTCCTGATTGTAAATCACGTTGGTTTGGTCATCAAAGGATGGAGATCCATAATCATTGTAGGTTTGGGAAGGATAGTAATCATAGTCTTGTTGTCCAGGGTTAGGCCCTGGACATTGAGGTTCGGATTCGTATCTGATGTAAACATGTTTATATTACATAAGATGTCTATTATGCATGTTCTTAAGCATAGAATTGCATTACATATTATAAATATTGCACAGCATGCATCATCTTGCATTTAGATTAGTTTGAATAAAAAGGAGGTTAATTGTCTCCTTTTATGTTCAGGGACAGAGCAAATTTTTATGGGACCTCAGATCGAAGATCCAACCATACAAATTTGATCAGGGCGACGATTGGAGTTCAACGACTCCAAGATCGCCCTAATCAGACATCTGTAGCATCAGATAGAGATCGGGGAACCCTAGAAGATCAAGGGCCAAGATGGTGTGATTCCACACTTCAGACGACAAATTTGACGGCACGGATGGATTCGGATCAACGATCGTAGCCTAACGACGTGAAAATCGACTCAATCCGACAACCGTGGCACCATTTACATCATCCAGAAGATGGACGGCCAAGATAGCACCACGTGGTGCCATCTCAGCCGCCCAACTGGTCGCTGGACCCGCCGCACCCTCTCTTCTTCGTCACTTCTTGGCCAATGGATGATCATCCAACGGCTGTGGACGCACGCGCACAAAACGTAAGCGCAACACAAACGCACTTGTAGCGCGTTGGTCGAACGCGCTTACACGATGAAGGGTCACGCGTTCAAACCTTCAGGAGCGGCTGGTGGGGCACGAGCGAGCGGGCGTGGAGACTGCTTGATCGCGATCGAGCGGCTGTGAGCGCCCGATAGCACCCACGTGCTATCGCACACTCATGCATGATGCGGGATCAGATGCAGGCGTTGCGGCTTGAGGCATGGCGAGGACGCATCTCAGTCGTTCGAGCTCACGATAGAATGACCGAGATTTGATGAACGTGGGCAGTGCGGGAGGTGAGCGAGCGGCAGGCGTGGCACATGTCGCCCACGACTGGGGCTTTAGTGACGCTTAATTCCGTCACTAAAGACCCCTTATTTAATATTTTGAAATTGTAAAGACCAAATTGCCCTCACTCCTTGCAACTATAAAAGGAGACCCCCTCCATATGAAATGGGCATCCGTTCCTTCTCTTCTCTCCCTCTCCAAAGCTCAAGAGAAGCTTGTCCCACACCCGGGATGCTCCTCGAGAGATAAAGTCAAATTTTCGCCCTCATTTCGGAAGCGGATCCCACGACGACCCGTTCTCATTCCTCCTGCCTCGACCTCCTTCCCGCTCCGTCCTCCGTCCTCCAGGCGACGTCTTGTTCGGCTCGTCCTCCAAGAGATCATCAAGGAGGATAACTTCTCTCTCCCATTCTTTTATCCAGTTTTCTAGAATAGAATTTTTCGGCTTTCTAGTGTAGTTGTTTTCTCGCTTTCTAGTGTAATTCTTCTCTGGTTTTATTGTATAAACATTTTGAAATATTGAGTGCATGTTTTCTCTCTCTCTCTCTTTCTCTCGTTTATTCTGATTGTTAATATTGCTCCACTGTAATTACGTCGCTTCGCTTTTCAAGAAAAATTCTAAAAAAATATAATTGTGAATATAGATCGACGTAGCCTCCCTGAGTTCGACTCGGGATTTCTATTCCGGTACAAATTTTCTTTGTTGAACACGAGTTCTTCGCTTTCAAACTACGACGACAGGTTTTTCAAAACCAAATACGATAGCGTAGTAACTAGTAGCTTCAACAGTATCCCCAATCAAAGTTATCCCAGCTAGTGGATGGGTAATTATAAGTCAAGTCGGGATAGTAATCATCTTGTGGATAAGTGGTGGTACGAGGATAGGATTGGAAATGTGTGTAAGGTGTGGAAGGGTACATGGTGAAGTAAGGAGGGAAATCAGAAGAGAGAAAGGTGCCCTGCAGTACAATCAATCAACCCTGTCCTTAGGTTGGTTAGCCTAATGACCTACAGACTCCCAGGACCCATCTTGATATTATAAACAATTTGGTCTACTTTTATCTGGTCAATCCAACCAGTTAGAAGGAGGGACTGGGAGAAGGTTCTTCCATTGGCTTACGCCTCCAGTTCCTAGTGTACCCCACAGCCACGGTCGTTTGATGCTACTCCCCTAGCTAGACATCAGATGAACCAGCAAAAGCAGATAAATCGAAAAAAATCTCAGTCTGAGCCCCGAGGAGCAAATCAATCCTTAAGGCCAACGACTACTCAATTTTAATTAGGCTTGGGATGATTGTGCTCTTGGAATGTGATGGGCCCTTTAGATAGGTTGTGCCCTTAATGATCAATTAAAATGTGTGTACATGCACAACCAAGGTTTTCAAACAAGGTTATTTGATGATGTGTCTTTTAGGGTTTAACCTTGTTTAGTAGCTTTTAGGGTTTAATCCTTAGGTTGGTTCAATCAAGGTTCAGAAGAACACTCCAAGTTTTAAAAGCACTGGTGATGATGTATTCCTTTAGAAATCAGAAAAAAAATGTGGAGTGCCTAGTTCAACCCTAAGAATCAACCCTAAGTGGCAAGCTACTTGATGGATCTCTTTTATCTTAAGTGGTGCAGCCCAAACAGTTCAATCAATTGGCCTATTGCACCACTTAGTTAAGGCACACAGAAATGTTTGACCTATTTAGATTTCTACTCACTTATTTGTGTGTTGAGTTAAGTGTACCGGGTCCACAAGTCAAATCCCGGTTAAGTGGTGGAATCGATGTGATTGTGCGCCTTAGGGTGAGAAGTTGTGGGTGTTAAGTGTGTAGCTTTTAGAAAATCCCATAAGAGGAGTATTTTTTTTTGTTTTTTGTATATATGAGGGGGTGAGATGAGTGGTGCAAACAAACAACCAAATCTATTCTAGGGCTTATAAAAAGCACCTAAGTTGATTTGGGTTTGAGTTATTAGTGCGGTGAAATGAACTAGTGGGTGGCGATGGTGCGGATAAACTTACAAAACCTTCATCTGCACTTTTCTCCGATCTAACCACTTTGGCCTGCCTCGGAAAAGTACCTCCAATCACAATAAGATCAGAGAAAAAGTGAGATAAAAGTTAGGTAAGGTGAAAAAAACATGAAAAAAAAAACCAAAGAGCGTTGCCTCCCCGACAACGGCGCCAAAATGATCGCACATGTTTCGCATGTTTGAAATTAGGGTTACGAGTAACCCATTGTCATAATTGCAAAACTCGTGATCAAATAAACTTTATAACCGAAACTCGAAAAGTGAGTCCCGGGTCAAACACGAGGAGGCGAATGTTTGGTTTTATAAAAATCTGCGCTTCACCATTATTTATTTTTTGTTATTTTTATCTTTTCTATTTTTTTGGTATTTTTAGCAAGCAAGAGATTCGGTCGATGAAAACTTTATCTACTTGCAAAAAAATAAGAGAGAGGGAGAAAGAGAGAGAGAGAAACAATCATCTATTCATGAACAACTGTTTGTTACAACTATGAAAGCAGGAAAACTACACTACAAAAGCGCAAAAAGATAGAAAGAGGTGAGAGAAATCCCCCTCGATGGTTGCTCAGAGGACGACTCGCTCTGACGTCGCCTGAAGGAAGGTGGTGAGGAGCAGGATGAAGGAGGATAGAGCCGGAGGATGGAGGACGGGGTAGGATGGTGTCGTGGCGAGGATCTTCTTCCTGAAGGGCGGTGAGTGGATGGCCATGGGATGCTCCACGAATAGGGATGAGGGGAGGGAAAACTATTTGATTTTCTACTCTAGTGGAGCATCCCGGGCTTGGGACAAGCTCTCTCTAGAGCCTTGGAGGTGGTGAGAGGAAGAAAGGAAGAGATGGTTTGGAATGGTGGTGGGTAGGTCCTTTTATAGTGGAGGAGGAAGAACAAATTTGCATCTTGGTCATTACTGACATCCATAAACGTCGCTGCAGGTGTCGCTGAAGATCCGCTCTTCAATTCCTCTTTCTGGCACGCGTAGACCATTAGTGACAGCTGCAACCGTCACTAAAGGCCCGTGTCGCTGAAGATCTGCGCTTGCCCTACTAGCACTCGCTCCATTAGGACGCACACCACGGTCCGTGCTCCCCGCACCGTGTGCATGCAAGCACTTGCATGCGCTACGCTGCTGTTCCGCGCGGCTGCGGCTGTGCGTGGTACGTGGGTGCGACTGTGGCTGTACACGGTGCGCTACGCGTGGCTGCGGCTGTACGGGTGCGTTGTTGCTGGCCAACGTTGAGTGGCTTGGATGGTGCCACATGGCGCCATTTAGGCCATCCATTCTTTTTTTTTTTTTAGAGGGTGCCACGGTGCTCAGATAGAGATGATTCCCACGCTGCTGGACTACGATCGTCGCTCCGGATCCATCCGTATGGTTGGATTTTCCATCGGAAACCCGCATGGATGTCACATTGCCCCCTGGCTATTGATCTTCCTCGAACTTTGTATGATGCTACGGTTCTTCAATCTAGACGATTTCAGAGGCGTTAGACTTCGATCGTCGTCTTAATCAAATCCGTATGGTCCGATCATCCATCCGAGGCCCTGAAATAAGTCTTCTTCTCTCCTGACCATAAAAAGAACCTAATTAACCTAAAATATATACTACTCTAAATGCAAAATGATGCATATTATGCAATATTTATAACATGAAATGTAAATCTAAGCCTAGGAACATGCATGAATAGGCATTTAACCTAAATAGATGTGTCTATATCATCTACTAAAATCCTAACCCATAGAGACTTGACAATGCTCTGGTGTCTTCCAAAATGCAAACCACCCCAAGTTCTCGCCTTATAGAAGCAAAAATTATTTTTTTCTTTTTCATCTTTTCTAATTTTTTAGATTTTTGAGTTGAGAGTTTCAAGGTAACATTTTATGACTCCCTAACCCACCCAAGACTGGAAAAGGACTCTAAGTGATAAGCATCTTGTTGTGAAATTTGTGATAGACTCACTCAACGGTAGTTAAAATGGACTTCAGGTTTCTACATCCCTAGGTGACCCAAAAAAGAAAATGTTTCCTAAAGGTGTATCTATCTGACAGTAGCTTTCCCCCTACTTTTATTTTTATGGGGTCAACACAAGGGAGAACCAAGTGTATATCTCCCCTGATTATGATACTTCCCCACCTCTTCCTTAAGTGTTTTAGAATTCTTGTGCATTTTATGAGCTAGGATCTGGACAACTGGCCAATGGGCTATTACCCACAACAACTTCCCAGCCATACTAGTGTGGTGAAGTGTGGCTTATTTCTTTTCTTTTTCTCCTTTCTCTATTTTTCTATTTCTCTCTTTTTTTAAGTAGGTGGCTTTCCTGATCTAAGATTTACTTAAAGGTAATAGTAAAAGAGAATGGTTCTGTGGCTGAGCTCTGGACAACCGGCCAATGGGCTGTTACCCACAACAACTTGCCAACCATACCATCCTAGATGGTTCATTAGTTACCCAATTTCCATTAAAACCGTTGAGGCATGAGTCAGTGCAAACGTGTGTAGATGCTTAGACTAAAATTCGTATACTTATCACCCTACTTTATTGACCAGATTAATATAAATTAAGGTGGCGAGGACTCGAGAACAAGTCCACATTTTAGTGGACACCTGGACTGATTAACCTCGAAGACCTGAAGAGTCTAAGCATTCAACTCCTTAATGTATCATTTCCTATAGTTGACAAGCTCCTAATGCCTAAGTTTTCTATTCCTAATTCTCTCTTTTTCTTTTTTGTTTTTTTTTTCAAAAAGACAATTCAAGCTGACAGTATGTACTCTGACCATATAAATTACCACCCCCCTATGCCTAAGTTGAATAATGTCTTCATTGGAAGATAAATATATGCAAGGGAGTAAGGAAAGAAATCACCTGAGTTTCAGTTGTGTATCTTGTCAGCCTGAATCCTCTGGGTTGCCTCCCAGGAAGCGTAGAGTTTATTTCCTCCAGCTGGGCGAAGCTCAGTTTAACCCTCAATGAGGGTTACAACCTCCTTCAAGGGAACTTGGGCAAGAAAGTGTTTTAATTTTTGACAATTAACTGTAAAGTTTTTCCCAGTCTTAGGATCAGCAATTTCTACCACCTCATTGGAAAAAGGTCTAATCACTCGGTAAGGTCCCATCCACTTGGATCTCAACTTCTCGGGAAAGAGTTTAAGTCTCGCATCAAAAAGCCAGACTTGCTGATTTGGCTCGAAGGTCTTTCCACTTATATGCTTGTCGTGGACAGCTTTCATCTTCTCCTTATAAAGTCGATTGTTCTCATAAGCATCCTGGCGAATCTCCTCGAGCTCAGAGAGTTGTAGCTTACTTTGAGTTTCACCTAACTGGTAATCCATATTATATTGCTTAACAGCCTAGTATGCCCGGTGCTCCAACTCGACCGGAAGGTGGCATGCTTTGCCAAAGATCAATCGATATGGTGACATGCCTATCAGGGTCTTAAAACAAGTCCTATATGCCCAAAGGGAATCATCTAATCGTGTGGAACAATCCTTCCAATCAGGTATCACAGTCTTTTGCAGAATATTCTTAATCTACCTATTTCTGACCTCAGTTTTCCCATTTGTTTGTAGGTGATACGGGGTGGCAATAAGGTGAGTGACCCCGTATTTCTTAAGTAAGGCACGAAACTGGGCATTGATGAACTGACTCCCACCATCGCTGATCATGGCCTTAGGTGTCCCAAATCGGGAAAAGATATTCTTCTTAACAAAGTCCATGACAGCCTTATGATCACATTTCCAGGTAGGCACGGCTTCAATCCACTTAGAGACATAGTCCACTGAGACTAGAATATATTCGAAGCCGTTTAATGCTGGGAAGGGACTCATGAAATCAACGCCTCGGACATCGAATATTTTGATGATAAGATAGTGTTGCAGAGGCATCATATCTTTCTTGGTCATAGTCCCCAGGGTCTGACATCTAATGCAGGTTTTAGAAAAGTTGTGTGCATCCTTAAATAGTGATGGCCAGTAAAAATCCGATGACAAGCTCGAATCACTTTAGTTAAAGCATGTCGTTGTAGCGCGATAAGAACATCAAGTTTAAAATTTATATCGAACTATTAATAATTTGGTGAGTCTGAGTTGTTTTGCTGAGAGGCTCTAAAACATTTCTAATTAGGCTGATTAAAAGAATTTCTGTACTTTGAGACAAAAATAAAAATAACTTGAGATTTAAAATCAATTTAAAACCTAATGTTCTACTAACTAATTATCTTAATTAGTTAACAAGCACAAAATAGTATTAAATAAAAATTGAAAACTAACTTAACATCTATTTAGAGAGGGCTAATAAACTAAGAACAAGCAAACAAGAATTTATTTTTTTTTCTTTTGAAACACAATCTTAAACTACTAACCAAATTGCATAATTATAAAGAACTTGAACTTTGGATTTTCATAAGACAAAAATATAGCTAAACATTTATTTTTACAAATCTAGAAAATATATATGCGAGACTTTGGACAGAAAAGTTTAACACATAATTTTCTTGGAGATTAAAATCTTAGCCTTTGCAATTGAAAGATTAAGAAGCTTATAAATTAAATTCTACTTAATTAATCTAAGAAAATATAAAATGGTAACTTAAAACATGACAGTTATGTGCTTAACAAATAGGATACAACTTGAACTACAATCAAACACCAAATAAAAATAAAAGAACATGAGAAAAAGAAGCTCCTGCCATGGACGTGCACAAAGCTGAGAAAAAGGAAGAGGTTAGGGAAGAACTGGAGATGGTCATAGAAGAGATGAAGAGGTTGGTGGCTGCAGTGGCCGATTGGAGTTGGTTCCTAGTGGCTAGTGTTGATGCAGGAGGTGTGCTTGGCCGTTGGTGGTGGTCGTGATGGTGGAGGGCGTCGACTGCAAGGAAAAAGAGCAGGAGAGGGCACCGGTGGTGTTGGAGGTGCTGTGGGGCGTCAACAAGGCCGAAGAGGAGGGACGAAGAGGGATCCAGCAGCATTAGAGGTGCTAAGCTTTGCGGAGAGGAACCTGTGGTGGTGTTGCTCCTGCTGCATTTGGGGAAGGAGAGGGAGCTAAGTAGAAGAGAGGAGGAGGAGATCGGCGCTAGCGGTGGGTGGCGTTGGCGGTGGTCATGGACTGGAGAGAACCGGAGGGAGTTAGGGCTCAGGGGGAGGTTGGGAGTGAGAGAGAGAGAAGGAGGGTGGCGCAGTAGAGGAGGAGAGGGAAATAGGGAGTGGCGAAGATAGCGGAGAGAGTGCAGCACGGCCCGGCGGCGGAGGGAGCTGCGGCGTGGGTGAGGGTGGACGGGAAAGGGAAGAGGAGAAGAGAAGGTGTGCGGGGTAGAGTGAGCAGAGGAGAGGTGAGAAGGTTGGAGATGATGGTTGCTGCCTCTTCTCGATGGGGAATGGTGGTCGAGAAGCGTGGTTACGAGGAGAGTGGGGGAGAAGTTACAGAGTGAGCGGGAAGAGTGGGAGAGGTTACGAGAATGTGGGTGTGATTGCATATGTGGGAGGGGAGGGAAGTTAAAGAGAGAGTGGGTATGTTTAAGTAGTTACGTAGGGAATTTTTGGCATGGAATTTTTTATTTCTTTTTTTTTCTTTGAATGCGAAAGAGAGGGAGCTGACATGAATTTGGGATGGGAAAATAAACATAAAAATAAGGTTAGATGAAGGGATCTATTTTTCCTCTCCACGCAACTATAATAATAGGATTTTCTAAAACTTACAT
Organism: Thalassia testudinum; assembly: GCA_037157565.1. NCBI lineage: Eukaryota > Viridiplantae > Streptophyta > Magnoliopsida > Alismatales > Hydrocharitaceae > Thalassia > Thalassia testudinum. The sequence goes on along the minus strand of JAZHRO010000025.1, from coordinate 62,151,195 downwards.
TACCTGCATACATAAAATAAATATGTAAAAATATGTAAATCTGTACAATTTAATGTTATTTAGATTTATTGTATGCGAAAGTGTTAATTAAGCTATTAGCCTTATTATTACATTAATTACTTCTATTAAGATCCGAAACTACATTAAAATTAAATAATTATCACATGAGAATATAGTTTCATTACACCTGCCAACTTATATTTTGCTAGTCCCTAGCAAAAGCTTAGAAATAAAACCAAGAAAAATAATGAAAATGTGAAGTTAGGACCCACCTTAACCAATCATCACCATTAACTTAAGTTGTACAACCTTAGGTTTAAATAATGGTTCAATAGCTCCTCAGTGACAAATCAAGATAAAAGACTCACATTATTCCTAGCTGCAAATGTCACAAGTGAATTTCTAAAGAACTTACAATCAAACAAAGTTTAGGAAAGAGCTGGAAATAATTCAAGTATTCGAGCATGTGGACTGAATAAGTTTACAAGTCAAAATGGAAGAAATCTAGTCTCCAGAGTCTGAATTTATTAGTCCAATTAATCTCCACAATCACCTTAGATTCTTCCTAGTACACCGTGGATTACTACTTATCAGCTCCCAGCATATCTTAGGTTCATCGGGCTTTCTATGTGACCCCTGTAGCGAGCCTTATGTCTGCAACTCCCAGACCAGTTGGCCTTAGGGTACTGAGTGATAAAGCACTCCAAAGAACTTGTTGGCTCGAGTCACAAATGCTTACGAATCCCATGACATGTATTAAATTTATTTAATGGTGTTGAGTATTGGACTAAGATTAGAATTAGGTTTTTTTTTTTTTACAAGATATATACAATGCCTCCCACTAAAAATGGCGTAAAGGAGAGGACTTTATGAAATTTTTCTCATGTTTTTATTTTTTTAATTTTTCTTTTTCTTCTTTTTTTCTATATATATTTTTCTAAAGAACCTAATTCTTCTCCTAAATCACACTAAACAAGTTTGGTGCATTTATTCCATTTTCCCAAGAGGCTAATAAGAGCTTCTCAAAAGTGGTTCAGAAATCCTCCTAAGTGAAGTGGAGAATAGTAATTAAGATTTGCGACTCTGAAAAACCAAACTCCTAAGAACATTCATGCCTGACAACTTATCAGTGTGAATAGTGAATATAAGGGAATACTTAAATTTCAAACTCTTCTAAGCAAATGGTTGAAAATAAATCATGTTTGCTCTTCACTCTTCAACTCATTACCAGGAAATAACAAGACTAAAATGCTTTACATATGTCAAAATCCTAGATCTTAATGGATCACCTTGGTAATTAAGTCTGGTTAAAGGGGCATTTTCATCATCCTTCAAAAATAAAAATAAAAACAAATGGGAAAACACAACTAAATGCATGCAAACTTTACAAACTTTTTTCTTAATGCAAAATACAAGATAAAGCATGCAAGTTTTGATGATTTTTATTTTGAAAAAAATAATTCAGCTAAAACTTAAAAATTGTAGCTTACATAAAGCATCAAAAAATGAAAATAGGTCGATTAATAATGGGAAAGAAAATAAATTTTCCCCACCCCCAACTTAAATGACATTGTCCACAATGGCATAAAAATAAAAGAGGAGTTGCCTAGAAAGATACAACCAGATGTAATGAAGCACTTGTGATGGTGAGCTATCCAGCTTACCTAACCTACAAAAGTAAAAATAGATTAAAAATAAAAAAAAATATTTATTTACAAAATCTAAAGGATGATTAAATAACCTTGTTTATATACAAAATTGAACCTAAGAAAAGCAGGGATTTTGGTTATTTACTGACCAAGAAAAAGAAAGCCTCTATAAGAAAACTTGTCCAATGGATTCACCATGATTAAGTCTTTACATCAAATTCTCAAGACATAACAAAATCACAAGAAGTCTCGCAAAGCTACTCTTCTCTCGTGATGAAATCTTGGTATAGTGACATATATTACCACCCCAATATAACCCTATTAGGTCTCGCAAAGCTACACACCTTAGAGCTAACTCAAGTAATGCTAAATCCAGTCTGTTTACGAGTAATAGCTAACATCTTAACGAATAGGGCTTCGCTGGGCTACACTTTATCCTCAAGTGGTAACTAATTCCCATATCAGACTTGAAGTCACTATCCTACTAGAGTACAAATAGGTTCACTCAAAAGAAAAGAGGCCAGCTAAATAATCCAAATGTGGAGCATCGCAATGCTACACCTTCCACATCTATCCGAAATGCTAACAAGCCCTACAATCCTGATAACAACCGAAACTTCTAGTAAACACGGAGTGGAGTCTCACAGTGCTACTGTTCCCACATGAGTCCAAGGTCACTAGTGTCTCGTAATGCTATCTTTCAATCCCCACCAAGTTGGTCTCAGATCTTGAGAACCAACCTAACTACCTAAAAGAAACAACTTTTTTTTAATGATTTTGCAAATTTTTATTATGTACAAATTTTTGATGATTTTTTTAAATTTTTATTTTTGCATATTTTTATTATACATAATTTTTCTTTTTTTTCCTTTTTTTTAATTATTTCTTTATAATGTTGGTTGCCTCCTAACCAATGCTAAGTTTTACACCTTCAGCCAGGCGGTATGAAGGTGATGCCATATCTATCAAAGTATTGGTTCACTAATTCCACTATGGCTCTCTTAAATGAACAAGCAGGAGGATAAGGGAAATTAGCACTCAGTCCATACTTAAGTGTAGGCGATCAGTGTACCAATCCTGATGAGATTTCTTATATATCTTAATGACATATGCCATCATTGGCATGGTTGTACATGCCACACTTGACGCACAATCCCATACGCTGCAACCTACGCCGTTTAGCCATATGACTTCTCCCACAAAAGGGAGACTCCTAAAGTGCATGAACCTCTTCACGATGCACTTCCCTCACTTTTAGCAAGATCAACAATCGTACATCTACAGGTAGATCTGTGCCGTGGTGAAGTGAATAGGCAAAGGTGAGGAAGATGGGGTCGCGGAAAGTCATGGTGTAAGTTGCTAGTGTGCTTAGGTGCTCTAGTGCTCTAAAAAGCAAGAAGGGGGGTGAGAAGGTATTGGACTGCCTCCAATGTGCGCTAAGTTTTACGCCTTCAACCAGGCAAAAAGAAACAAAGTCAATTAGGGATAGGATTTAGAAGAGCAAGCTTATCAACACCTTTGATAAACTCCTGATGCTCAAGATAGGGTTTAAGCCTTTGCCCATTAACCATGAAAGTGTGCCCAGTATTGACATCTGCTATTTCTACAACTCCACTTGGTAAGTTGCACACAACAATATAAGGTCCTATCCATTTAGAGTGAAGCTTTCCTAGAAAGAACAGAAGTCTTGCATCATAAAGCCAAACACATTGGTTTTGTTCAAAAGACTTCCGAAAAATATGACGATCGTGGAAAGCTTTCATTCGCTCCTTATAAATTTGAGAATTCTCATATGCATCATTTCTTAATTCCTCCTATTCACTCATTTGTAATTTTCTGTGATCCCCGGCTTGTTCAAGATTCATATTACATTTCTTTATTGCCCAAGCTCAAGTTCTACTGGCAAATGGCATGCCTTTCTATACACCAACAGATAGGGGGACATTCCAATAGGGTTCTTGTAAGCTGTACGGTAAGCCCATAATGCATCATCTAATTTTTTAGCCAAATCTTTTCCATCAGCTCTTACCGTCTTTTGAAGGATTGCCTTAATCTCCCTATTAGATGTTTCAGCTTGACCATTTGTCTGAGGATGATATGGAGTTGCAATTTTATGATTGGCTCCATACTTCTTAAGAAGACTTCTAAATTGAAAATTATTAAAATGGGAACCTCCATCACTGATGATTACTCGCAGCATCCCAAATCTTGAAAAGATATTCTTCCAAACAAAGCAAGTGACTACACTATGGTCATTATTCTTTGTTGGGATTGCCTCTATCCATTTGGATACTTAATCTACAGCTACTAAAATATAATGATATCCAAATGAAGGGGTAAGCGGTCCCATAAAATCGATGCCCCAAACATCGAAAACCTCGACAATTAAAATCAGATTCAAAGGCATCATATCTCTTTTAGTCATATTTCCTAAAGCTTGGCATCTTGTATAAGACTTAGTAAACATATGTGAATCCTTGAACAAAGTGGGCCAATAAAAATCACTTTAGAGGACCTTAGCAGCTATTTTCTTTCCAGAAAAATGGCCTCCAAATGCACTACTATGACAAAAGGACAATATGTTGTGGAACTCACTTTTTGGAATGCACCTTCTTATTATCTGATCATTATAGAGCCTAAAGAGTTCTGGATCTTCCCAAAAATAATACTTAATCTCAGAGAAAAATTTAACACTCTTATGTTTTGTCCAATTGGAAGGGGTCCGACCTACTACTAAGTAATTAACTATATTTGCAAACCAAGGAGACTTAATTCCCTTTATAACCAATAGATGTTCATTAGGGAATAAGTCACAAATTGGTGGTGAATGATAATTACTTATTAAGATCCGAGATATATGATCAGCCACTACATTTTCTAATCCAGCTTTATCCTTTATCTCTAAATCAAATTCTTGCAATAAAAGTATCCATCGAATTAATCTTGGTTTAGCATCCTTTTTGGATAGAAGATGTCTAATGGCTGGATGATCACTATAAATTACCACATGGGAACCTAACAAGTATGATCGAAACTTTTCAAGAACAAAAACAACTACAAGCAATTCCTTTTTAGTTGTAGTGTAATTCTTTGGAGCTTCATCTAAAGTTCTGCTTGCATAAAAGATTACAATAGGTTTTCTATCAATTCTCTGTCCTAAAACTACTCATACTGCAAAATCTGAAGCATCACACATAATCTCAAACGGGAGTGTCCAATCTATAGGTTGTAAGATAGGCGCTCTAGTCAAAGACCCTTTAAGAGTGTTAAAGGTTGTTAAACAAGGATCATCAAATTCAAAGCTAACTTCTTTAGCCAAAAGAGCACTCAAAGGTCTAGCTATCACATAGAAGTCCTTAATAAAATGCCTATAAAATCCTACATGTCCTAGGAAAGATTGAACATCTCGAATTGAAGTAGGAGGTGGAAGGTTACTGATCAGATCAACCTTAGTTTTGTCTACTTCCATTCCTTTCTTTGAGACAATATGACCTAAAACAATTCCTTCCTTAACCATAAAGTGGCTTTTTTCCCAACTTAAGACTAAGTTGACCTCAATACATTTCCGAAGAATTTTCTCAAGATTAAGGAGACAAGAATTAAAAGAATCTCCAAATACAGAGAATTCATCTATAAAAAAACTCTAAACAATCATCAACCATGTCCCAGAAGATAGCCATCATGCACCTCTGAAATGTGGCTGGTGCATTACACAATCTGAATGGCATTCTTTGTAACGCAAAAGTTCTTAAGGGACATGTGAAGGTTGTTTTTTCTTGATCTTCAAGGTGAATTGCCACTTGATGATATCCAGAATATCTATCAAGAAAACAAAAGAATTCCCTTCCCGCTAACCTTTTGAGAATTTGATCTATAAAGGGTAAAGGGAAATATCTTTCTTAGTGGCATTATTAAGCTTCCTATAATCTATACAAACTCTCCAGGAGAAAGCTCTTCTGGTGGGTACTTTTTCACCCTTGTCATTGGTTATAACAGTTAAACCAACTTTCTTGGGTACAACTTGTGTCAGATTGACCCAAGGACTATCAAAAATTGGATATATGATACCAGCATATAACCACTTAATTACTGCTTTCTTTACAACTCTCATGTTACGATTTAGTCTCCTTTGAAATTCCCTTCAAGGTTTAACAGTTTCATCAGTGAAAATTCTATGGGTGCAATAGGATGGACTTATCCCTCTCAGATCAGCTATGCTCCACCCAAATGCCATTTTATGTCTTCCTAGGACCTCAACTAATTGACCTTCTTGGGTAGCTGTGAGTTTTGAACTAATGATATCTGGTAATGTCTGGTTTGATCCTAGAAACACATACTTTAAAGTGTTAGGTAGAGGTTTAAGCTCTAATTCAAGAGGGGATTCAATTGAGGGTTTTAAGGGATCCTTAGAAAGTTTAGGTAATTTCTCTATCTTAATACTCTAAGGAGGTCCTAAAGAAGAAGAAAAATTCAAAAGATTATTCACCTTTTGCAGATTAGTGCTCTCCTTAACATCTAAAGATTTCTCAAGAGTTAAACAAGTGTTCAAAGGATCTTCTTCAAGATGATAAAGTGTGGTATGATTAATGGTTTCTTCAAGTCAGCCGACTTCTATTAAATTACAACCATCATCAAAATTCAAGCTTTTTGATGCCTTGAAAATATCTAATTGCATCTTCTTATCACCAAAGGCTATCTCCATTCTCCCTTATTCACAATCTACATTAGCTTTAGCAATAGCTAAAAATGGACTTCCTAAAATAATAGGCGCATTCTCAATAATCTCAAGGATTTTCATATCCAAAATTAAGAAATCAACTGGAAAATAAAAATCTTTAACCCTGACAATTATGTCCCCAAGAACTCCTTTGGGTTTCTTAATTGATCTATCAGCTAGTTGAAGAGAAATGAAAGTGGGTTGGAGTTCCCCTACTCCAAATTTTTCAAAAATTGGAGTAGGCAAAAGATTGATTGAAGCTCCTAAGTCTAATAAAGCTTTGTTAAAAGTAAGATTACCGATAATACAACTAATCCAAGGATTACTTGGGTCTTTCTTTTTAATGGGCAAGTTTTGTTGAATAACTGAACTTATTTGCTCAGATAAGACTATCTTTTGAGGAGTCTTAACTTTAGCTTTATGTTTTTGTGTGCACAATTCCTTTAAAAATTTTGCATATAAAGGTATATGTTCAATAGCATCAATTAAAGGAATGTTTATTTGAACTTGCTTGAAGAGTTCAAGTAATTCTTCATTAATAGCTAAAGTCTTCTTTCTTGAAGTCTTATCTTTTAAAGCATCAGGAAAGGGACTGTGAGATGGTGTGAGATTAGGATTAGTTTTGAGTTCAGATTCTTTAGAAGTTTCTTTTACATTTTCTTCATCTTCAAAATCACTGTCAACCACTAAGGGTGTCTTTTCAACAGTTTCTTTGTTAGTTGAAGTTTGGGGATGAGCTACCTCCTTAGTAATCCTACCACTCCTAAGTGTAATAGCATTGGCATTGGCTTAAGGATTATTATCTCTATTTTGAGGTTGTTGCTGTCTATGAATGTTTGGAAAAGAGTTAAGTGGAGGGATTTGGGGTTGGTTCCTATTGAAACCAGGTGGAGGGTTTGAGTTAGGTAAATTCCTAGGGTTAGGCATTGGTTGAGCAGGTAAAACTTCAAGGCATTAGTTATCTTCTCTTTGATTTCTCTCATCCCCAATTTCATTCATCAAATAGCCAAAAATGTCTATTAATGCATGTTCCTAGTGTCATAGTAGCATCATGCATTGTAAACATTGCATAACATGCATAATTACGCATTTAGGACAAATTGTATAAATTGTATAGTAATTGTCTCCTTTTATGGTTAGGGACAGGGTGACTTTTAATCGGGGCCTCGGATCGAAGATCCAACCATGCGGATCTGATCAGGGCGACGATTGGAGTTCAATGACTCCAATATCACCCTGATCGGACATCCATAGCACCAGATAGAGACCGAGGAAGCCTAAAGATCAAGGGCCAAGATGGTGCCAATCCACACTTCAAATGACAAATCTGATTGCACAGATGGATTCGGATCGATGATCACAGCCAAACAGCGTGAAAATTGACTCAATCCGACATCCATGGCGAAAATCGACTCAATCTGACGTCCCTAGCACCTTCTGCATGTCACAGAAGATGGACAGCCATTCCGGCACCATGTGGTGCCATCACAGCCACCCAAATCGTCTGCAGCACCACTCCCCATCTTCTGAAGGTGCGGCAAGGTGAGATCTGGGCCATTGGATCTTGATCTAATGGCTGTGAGGCGCATGTGCTTAAATCGTAAGCGCGACAAAGTAGCACCGCTAGCACAGCGGTCGAGCGGCGTTGCACGAGCGTAGGATGCACGTTCGACTCGCCATCTACAGTGTGAACGATTAATCGCAACCACGCGATTGGCTGTGAGTGGCTTAGATCATCCAATCGCCCACACGCGCGATCAAATGCACAGCGCACACGCCCGATCACACATGGGCGTGCAGTTAAGGTAGATGAAGGCACGCTTGAGGAGCAATCTGCATCATCCGATCTTGCGATTGGACGACTAAGATTTCGAGAATGTGGGTGTGCATTATGTGCACTGCAGAGGAGGAGGCATGCGCGGCGCGCGCACGTTGCCCATGATCAGACCTTTAGTGACGAATAAATCCGTCACTAAAGACCTAATCTTAATGCTTTAAGCTTGAAATGACAATTTTGCCCTCAATTCTTATAACTATAAAAGGAGACCCAACCTCCACTTCTTCATCCCTTCCTTCAGTTCTCTCCCTCTCTAGGAAAAGCTCAAGAGAAGCTTGTCCCACACCCAGGATGCTATTCTAGAGCAAAATCCAATTTTCTCACCCCTGTTCCGAAGTGGATCTCACGACGATGATGACGTGTTGCCTCATTCCCGCTTCTTCCTGCTTCGTCCTCCTTCTTCCCACTCCGTCCTTCGTCTTCCAGGCGTCGCTCCATCCGACTCGTCCTCCAAGTATTCGTCGAGGAGGATAACATCTCTCTCCCTTCTTTTTAATCGCTTTCTAGGATAGAATTTTCTACTTTCTAGTTGTAATCATTTCCTGCTTTGTAGTTGTAAAATCATTCTGATTATATCAAGTAATTATTCTCTCTCTCTCTCCCCCTTATTGTTTATATCAATTCCATTGTAATTATTTCATTTTCAAACAAAACGCAAAAAAATATAAATCACGGATTTTAGATCAAGGTAGCCTCCCTGTGTTCAATTCGGAATTCTTAGAATTTCAGTATAATTTATCTGTTGACAGATTTCTTCGCAAATCGAACTACAAGGATGGGTTTTTCGAAACCAACTTCGATCGCGTAGTTTTCCGCACTCAACATTTTGGCACCGTTGCCTGGGAGGCGACGCTCTTTCATTTTTCACATTTTCCCACCTTACTTATCTTTTACCTCACTTTTCTCCTCTTTTATTATGATTGCAGGTACTCTCACAAGGTAAGCAAAAGTGATAGATTGGAGTAAAGTGCTATTAAAGGGTTTGTAAGTTTACCCCCACCTCCCCACCCACTAGATTTCATTCCATCATTTAATAACACAATCCCTAACTAACCTAGGAGCCTGCATAAACTCTAAGGTTAGTTTTAATTGTTTGTTTGACACCTACACCTACCCCAGCTCGAACTGAAACCATTACATGAGAATTTGAAATATCAGTTTTTGGGACCTCAAAAGATGCTCCCTGTGATTATCAGTGCTAGATTAACTAAGGAGCAGGAGATTAAACAGATCAAGGCCCTAAAGGAACACAAGGAGGCAATTGGTTGGTCCATTCATGACCTTAGGGGGATCGAGCCATCTTACTCCAATCACAGAATATTTTTGGAAGATGGATCCTGCCTTTCTCGCCAAATGCAGAGGAGATTAAACCCTAATATGCGAGAAGTGGTCAAGAAGGAAATTATCAAGTGGCTCAATGCAAGAATCATTTATCCGATCTCTGATAGTCCTTGGACAAGTCCCATGCAAATTGTTCCCAAGAAAGCCAGGATTACCATTGTGACTAACAAGAAAGGAGAATCTGTCACAACTCATTCAGCTTCCTCTTATAGGGTGTGTATTGATTATAGGAAGCTAAACACAGCCACGAAAAAGGATCATTTTCCTTTTCCCTTTATCGATCAAATCGTTGAAAGACTAACCGTCTAGAAGTACCTCTGTTTCCTAGATGGTTACTCGAGATACAATCAAGTCCCTATCCATCCCAAGGATCAGGAAAAAATGACTTTCACATGTCCCTATGAAACCTTTGCTTTTCGTAGGATGCCTTTCGGCTTACGCAATGCACCGCGACTTTTCAAAGGTGTATGCTAGCCATATTCTCAGACATGGTGGGAGAGTTTATGGAAGTCTTCATGGACGATTTCTCTATTTTCGGAAAATCATTTGATTCATGCCTGACTAATCTTGAAATGATTCTTAAAAGATGCATCAAAACAAGACTAGTCCTTAGCTGGGAAAAGAGTCATTTCATGACGCAAGAAGGCATAATCTTGGGTCATGTTATCTCTGAAAAGGGAATCGAAGTTGACAAAGCTAACGTTGATGCTATCTCTAAACTTCCTCCTCCCACATCTGTCAAACAAATTTGATCATTTCTGGGTAATGGGGGATTCTATAGGAGGTTCATCAAGGACTTTTCTAAGGTTGCTCGACCTCTAAGCAACCTTCTTACCAAAGATACACCATTTGATTTCAACGAATCATGCCATAAGGCATTTGATTTTCTTAAAATGGCAGTCATTTGTACTCCGGTGTTGCAACCACCAGTTCGGACAACCCCATTTGAGATAATGATCAACGCTTCTAATTATGCGGTTGGGGCTGTTTTGGGTCAGAAGATTAACAGGAAGCCCTCTGTCATCTACTACGCTTGTAAAACTCTGGACGAGGCCCAGAGGAATTACACTGTTACTGAGAAGGAATTACTATCTGTAGTATTTGCTTTGGAGAAATTCAAGGCTTATCTATTAGGTTCTCATGTCATCATATATACCGACCACTCGGCCTTGATACATCTCTTGGTCAAAAAGGATGCCAAACCCTGACTTATTCGATGGATTCTTCTGCTTCAAGAATTTGATCTTGAAATCAAGGACAAATCCAGGGCATAGAATGTGGTGCCGGGTCATCTTTCGAGACTTCTGAGTGATTCTTCTCATCTAGATATTCCGATTGTTGATACTTTTCCGGATGAGACTATCCTTACAGTTTCAGGTGTCCAAACTCCATGGTTTGCAGACATCGTAAACTATTTGGTCATTGGTCAAATCCCTCAGGATTGGACCAAGAAACAACGAGATGTAGACTCAAATCTAAGGCCAAATATTACTTCTGGGAGGACCCTGAACTATATCGCATCGGCTCTGATAAAATTATTCGCCGATGTGTTCTAGAGATTGAATTCAAAAGTATACTCGACTTCTACCATGCATCTGCGTGTGGTGGACATTTCTCCGAGAAAAAGACGGCTGCAAAAATTTTACAATCTGGATTCTTTTGGCCATCTTTATTCAACGATGCCCAGGAATTCTCAAGGTCATGTTCTCGATGCCAAGCACTTGGGAGCATAACCAAGAGAGACATGATGCCCCTAAACTTGATTCTTCCCATCGAAATCTTTGACGTTTGGGGCATCGATTTCATGGGACCCTTCCTCCCTTCATTTGGACACCAATACATTCTCGTTACTGTTGATTACGTGTCCAAGTGGATCGAGGCCATTCCCACCCGAACCAATGACCACATGGTGTTCATCAATTTAGTCAAGAAGAACATATTCAGTCGGTTCGGGATTCCAAGGGTCATCATCAGCAATGGTGGTTCTCACTTCACTAATGCCAAGTTTCATAATTTACTGGCAAAATACGGGGTAAATCACAGAATCTCCACACCTTACCATCCCCAGACGAATGGACATGCCAAGATCTCTAATCGGGAGATCAAGACTTTTCTTCAGAAGACTGTTAGGCCTGATCGTAAAGACTAGACTCAAAAGCTTGAGGAAGCTCTTTGGGCCTACCGTACGGTATACAAAATGCCATCAGCATGTCACCATTTCATCTGGTGTATGGAAAGGCATGACATTTACCCGTAGAAATTGAACATAAGGCATTCTAGGCAATCAAGCAATGCAATCTGGATTTGAGTTTAGCCAGAAAGACTAGGAAACTCCAACTATCTGAGTTGGAGGAGCATAGAAACAACACATACGAGAATGCCAAGATCTACAAGGCTCGAACCAAAGCTCTTCATGACCAATTGATATCCCGCAAGAGCTTTGAGCCGAACCAGAAGGTCTGGCTCTTTGATTCTCGACTTAAGCTCTTTCCCGGCAAACTTAGGTTAAAATGGAACGCCTCGTTCAACATCGATTAGATTTTTCCAAATGGGGTCGTTCAGATTTTTGACCCAAAGATGGGTAATTCCTTCAAAGTCAACGATCAATGTCTGAAGCCTTTTATTGACCGTATTGTTCCAAAACCAATCTCAGACATGGTTGCTCTCATCATGTTGTGATTTCTCTAGCTGGACTTCGCCTAGTTGATGGCATTAAACTCAACAGTTGTACAGTCTGACTCAAAGCTGACCCGAGCATCATATTCAGGTGATATCTTCTACATTCTACCTTCCTTTCATGTCTTTTATTCTCAATGCGAACATTGCATCAGGTAGGCATGGGGGGTGGATTCATTTCTGAATCAATTTGTCAGCTCTGTGGAATTCTTGTAAATTCTACTTTTTTTCTTATATATACATAAAAAAAAATTGAATTAGGAAAGAATACTTAGGTATTAGGACTTTTCAATCTTAGGAAATATTACAGTAGGATCTGAGCACTAAGACCCTTCAGGTCTTAATCAGCCCAAGTATCCACTAAAATGTGGATTTGTTTATCGAGTCCTCTCCATCCTGAATTCTATTTCAATTTTATTAAATAAGTTTGGGTGATAACTACACGACTTACCAACCTGCCCTCTGATTTGAGGGAACTTTAAGTCTAAGCATCTACACACTATTCGTCACTGACTCCTTGTTCGATGGTTTTAACGGAAATTGGATAGCTAATGAACCATCTAGGGTGGTATGGCTAGAAAGTTATCATGGGTAATAGCCCATAGGTAGGTTGTCCAGAGCCCAGCCACTAGACCACTCTTTTCCTACTGCCTTTTGGTAAATCTTAGACCAAAGAAGCCACCTACTTAAAAAAAAATAAAAAAGAAAAAGAAAAAGAAAAGGAGAAAAAGAAAACAAAAGAAATAAGCCACACTTCACCACACGAGTATGACTGGCAAGTTATCATGGGAAACAGCCCATTGGTAGGTTGTCCAAAACCCAGCTCAAGAAATGCACGTCAAATTCCTAAAACACTTAGGAAGAAGCGGAGAATTAGAATAAGCCAGGGAGATATACACTGGATTCACCCTTGTGTTGACCCCATAAAAAGAAAAGTAGGGAGAAAGCTACCGGTTGTATAAATACATCTTTAGGCAGAATTATTTTTAATGTCACCTAGGGCGTAGAAACCTGAAGTCTGTTCTGATTGTCGATCAACGAGTCTACCACATTCACAAAAAGATGCTTAGAATTTAGGGTTCTCATCACGTCTTGGGTGGGTTGAGTGGCCGTAGAAAGCCACTCAGTAACCCTAAACTCAAAAATCCAAAACAATTAGAAAAGATGAAAAAGGAGAAAAAGAGATCTTTCTTTGAATAAGGTGAGGGCTTGAGGCGGTCTACATTTTGGTAGATACCCTGGCGCCGTTGTATCTTTGAAAGTTCAGGTCTTAAGTAAAAATTTGTTAATGTTGAAAATGACTTTTGCTTGAGTAATCCAACCCTAATTCTTTTATAAATAGCATGTAGTTTTTGCTAGGGACCAGCAAAAGATAGGCATGGGGGAGTGATGTGCATACATCTAAATAGCCAAAAATGTATATTAATGCATGTTCTTAGTGTCATAGTAGCATCATGCATTATAAATATTGCATAACATGCATAATTGCACATTTAGGATAAATTGTATAAATTGTATAGTAATTATCTCCTTTTCTGGTCAGGGATAGGGTAACTATTAATCGGGGCCTCTGATCGAAGATCCAACCATACGGATCTGATCAGGGCGACGATTGGAGTTCAACGACTCCAAGATCACCCTGATCGAACATCCGTAGCACTAAATAGAGACTGAGGAAGCCTAAAGATCAAGGGCCAAGATGGTGTCAATCCACACTTCAGACAACAAATCCGACCACACGAATGGGTTCGAATCAATGATCGCAGCCTAACAACGTGAAAATCGACTCAATCTGACATCCATGGCACCTTCTACATGTCACAGAAGATGGACAGTCATGATGGCGCCACGTGGCGCCATCACAACTGCCCAAATCGGACGCAGCACCACTCTCCATCTTCTGAAGGCGCAGCAAGGTGAGATCTGGGTCGTTCGATCTTGATCCAAAGACCGTGAAGCGGCGTGCTTAAATCGTAAGCGCGACAAAGTAGCGCCGCTAGTATAGCAGTCGAGCGATGTTGCACGAGCGCGGGACATGCATTCGACTGGCCATCTGCAGCGCGCGAGCGATGACCGTGCGATCGGCTGCGAGCCACTCAAATCATCCAATCACCACAGGCGCGATCAAACGCACAGCGCGCACGCCTGATCGTACGCGGGTGTGCAGCTAAGCGCAGATGAAGGCACAAGCGAGGAGCAATCTGAACCGTCAGATTTCACGATCAGACGACTGAGATTTCGAGAATGTCAGCGTGCGTTATGTGCACAGTAGAGGAGGAGGTGTGCGCGGTGCATGCACGTTGCCCACGATCAGACCTTTAGTGACGGATAAATCCGTCACTAAAGACCTGATTTGAATGCTTTAAGCTTGAAATGACAATTTTGCCCTCAATTCCTACAACTATAAAAGGAGACTCGACCTCAACTTCTTCATCACTTCCTTCACTTCTCTTCCTCTTCAAAGCTCAAGAGAAGCTTGTCCCACACCCGAGATGCTATTCTAGAGCTAAATCCAATTTTCTCGCCCTTGTTCCACAAGTGGATCCCACGATGACGATGACGTGCTATCTCATTCCCGCTTCTTCATGCTTCGTCCTCCTTCCCACTCCATCCTCTATCTTCCAGGCGTTGCTCCGTCCAGCTCATCCTCCAAGCATTCATCGAGGAGGATAACATCCCTCTCCCTTCTTTTTAATCGCTTTCTAGAATAGAATGTTCTGCTTTCTAGTTGTAATCATTTCCCGCTTTGTAGTTGTAAAAACATTCTAGCTATATCAAGTGATTGTTCTCTCTCTCTCTCTTATTGTTTATATCAATTCCATTATAATTATTTCATTTTCAAACAAAAACACAAAAAAATATAAATCGTAGATTTTAGATCGATGTAGCCTCCCTGTATTCGACCCGGAATTCTTAGAATTTCAGTATAAATTTATCTGTTGACGGATTTCTTCGCAAATCGAACCAGAACAACAGGTTTCTCGAAACCAACTTCGATTGCGTAGTTTTCCGCTCTCAACAAGAATTCAGATAGAAGTTCGACCCAAGTGTTTATTGGTTTTCATATATTTTGATACCAGAATTTAGCCTTAACTTTTAATGAGAATGGAAACAATATTATCATTAGGGCATCCTCACTTAGATTTATATTTCTCATAGTTTTTCTAATAGTCTCTAATTCATCTATGTGTAGAAAAGGGTTCTCATTGCTATGCCCATAAAAATGAGGTAATAAGGCTATGGTGGAGGATTTTATTTCAAAATCATCATCAACTTCTGGAATACGAACAAAAGGTTCAGGGATTTGACCTGAGGGATCATAAAATTCCCTTAAGGGTGTTTGTTGATTAATAGGTTGAAACCTATAATACAATTCTTGTTGTTCTTGTTACATTTCCAAAAATTGTTGCTGCAGTTGCTGCAAAAATTGGATTTGAATTTCTTGGTTATCCATTTGTTTATTACTAATCCTACGTGGTTCTTTAATTAAAGGTTCTAATAAATTAGGAAATAAAGATCTACGATCAAGCATACAAAAGAAAAATGCAATACAAAAACACAACACAAACAACTAACACAATGAATTAAGGTAAATTAATTAATCTAGATTAAGTAAGGTGATAAAACAAAAAGAATAAATTATGTTATTTTCCTTATTGACATAAGATATGCCTAACATAAGTAACCTAAATGAAAGGCTCTAGTGCCCTATATGCATGCCTGTGCCATTCACACACAAGTGCACAAACCACAGAAATAAAAATAAACACAAGGCAAACAAGTTCTTTAAACAAAAGGTGAGGTGATATTTAGGGTTTTAATCTTTATTTAGTTTTTATTTTATTTTCAAATTTTCACTTTTTATTGATTTTTAATCAAACAAAGTTACAACTTAATTCCTTTATTAAATTCTATGCATGCGAAGAATAAAAATGTATGAATAGGTATTTGAGTGGGTTTAAAAAATGTACCTGTGATGTAGACACAAATGTTGAGGATAAAATGCCTATTCATGCATGTCTCTAGGCTTAGATATGCATTCCATACTATAAATATTGCATAGCATGCATCAATCTAAATTTAGAGTAGTTTCGGTATATTTTAGGTTAATTGCACCCTTTTATGGCCGGGAGAGAAGGAAATTTTAATTCGGAGCCTCGAATTGATGGTCCGGCCATACGGTCTGATCAGAATGACAATCGGAGTCCAATGCCTCCGAAATCGCCTTGATCGGAGTCCCGTAGCACCATATACAATTCAAGGAAAATTGACTCAATCCGACCTCTGTAGCAACCCCTATAAAGGAAAGAAGATGGATGACCCAGGTCATGCCATGTGGCGCAACCTAGGTTGCCCATGTGCACGCACGCACCACTGCACGCGCACAATAGCACGGGCGTGCGCGGAGGAGCAATGCATAGCGCATGGGCACGTAGAGGCACAGCAGTAGGTGCATAGCACGCGTGGGCACGCGACAAGGGCATGTGGAGCCCACACCAGCGCAGTGGTTGGTGGGCACATAGGCAGTCTTTAGCGATGTTTAAGGTGGACCTTCAGCGACATTTATGACTGTCACTAAAAGTCTTGTATACGAAATTGATTCTTTCCTCCACTGTAGAAGGACCCCTACCCCTCCCTTTTTTCTTCATCTCTTCCTTTCTTCCTCTCACCACCTCCAAGGCTCTAGAGAGAGCTTGTCCCAAGCCTAGGATGCTCCTCTAGAGTAGAATCAAATATTTTTCCCTCCCCTCAACCCTATTCGTTGAACATCCTGCGGCCGTCTTCTGACCTACTTCCGGAAGTAGATCCTCACCATAACGCCATCCTGCCCTACCCTCCATCCTCTGGCTTTGTCCTCGTTCATCCCACTCCTCACCACCTTCCTCTAGGCAATGTCAGAGCAAGTCATCCTCCGAGCGACCGTCGAGGGGAATTCTCTCACCTATATCTATCTTTACTGCTTTCTAGTGTACTTTTTCCCGCTTTCATAGTTGTAGAAGCATTTGATCAAGAAACATATTATTGTTCTTCTCTCTCTATATATATTATTTTTGCAAGTAGATTGTTAGATAAGTTTGCATCTACCTGATCTCTTTCTTGATAAAAATACCAAAAAAAATTAGAAAAGATAAACATGACAAAAACAAATAAAAAGCAAAACGCAGATTTTTCAAACTAAACATTCACCTCCCTATGTTCGACCCGGGACTCACCTCGAGTTTCGATTATAAATATTATCTAATCAATGAATTTTCTCGTGAATGGAACTACGACGACGGGTTTTCCAAACTCGAACCATTTATGCGTGAATCTCCATCGCATCAACCTACCTCCAACACTCTACAAATTTTATGTAGACCGCAGAAAATTAAAAACTAAAGGCAGTTATGCAATCCCTAGCATGATTGTCCTAAATAGCAACTTCTAAGGTTAAAATGCAATTTTTATGTGAAAGTTTTCTCTTTTTTTTCAAAGCACAAACAAAATAAAATCTAACTTATCTTTTAATTAACCTAATTAATTACTAAACCACTACTAACTAAGAGGAAAGGGGAAAAATAATAAAGGCCATGTACAAAACCAAAATAATCTCTCACTCACACTAAGCCTAGTACATCAATTCTAAAATAAAAATAAAATCCCAAAGCTATTTCGAAAATCCTAAAATCTAAAATGCTCCAGCCAAGTCTTAGATTTCTTCGCCTTGGGGTCGCAAAGAAGACAAGCACAGCAAATCCACCGAGTACACCAAGTACCTTGTACCAAAGAAAATAAACTAAGTTAGCGACAAATCAAACTAAAAAGAAATGCTAGGAAATTACAAAAACACTAGTAACGATAATAAACATTTTTTTTAATTTTTTATTTTTAAAATAGAACTAACAACCTAATTACGTTTTAACGCCTCCCCGGCAATGGTGCCATAAACGTGATGGGCTTGAATCGCTTTAGTTAAAACACGTCGTTATAGCGCGATAAGAATGTCAACTTTAAAATTTATATTGAACTATTAATAATTTGGTGAGTCTGAGTCGTTTCACTGAGAGGCTCTAAAATATTTCTAACTATGTTGATTGAGAGAATTTGTGTAATTTGAGATGGAAATAAAAATAACTTGAGATTTAAAATCTATTTAAAACCTAATGTTCTACTAACTAATTATCTTAATTAGTTAACAAGCAGAAAAAAAGTACTACACAACAATTGAAAACTAACTTAACATCTATTTAGAGAGGGTTAATAAACTAAGAACAAGCAAACAAGAATTTATTTCTTTTCTTTTAAAACACAATCTTGAACTACTAACCAAATTGCATACTTATAAAGAACTTAAGGTTTGGATTCTTATATGACAAAAATATAGCTAATCATTTATTTTTACAAATCTAGAAAACGTATATGCGAGACTCTGAATAGAAAACTTTAACACATAATTTTCTTGGAGATTAAAATCTTAGCCTTTGTAATTGAAAGATTAACAAGCTTATAGACTAAATTCTACTCAATTAATCTAAGGAAATATAAAATGGTAACTTAAAACATGACATTTATGTGCTTAACAAATACGATACAACTTGAACTACAATCAAACACCAAATAAAAATAAAACATGAGAAAAAGAAGCTCCTGCCATGGACGTGCACAAAGCCAAGAAATAGGAAGAGGTTGGGGAAGAACTAAAGAAGGTCGTAGAGGAGATGAAGAGGTTAGTTGCTACAGTGGCCAGTTGGAGTTGGTTCCTGGTGGCTAGCGTTGATGTAGGAGGTGTGCTTGGCTATTGATGGTGGTTTTCATGGTGGAGGGTGTCAACGGCAAGGAAAAAGAGGAGGAAAGGGCACCGGTGGCATTGAAGGTGTTGTGGGGCATCGACAAGGCTGAAAAGAGGAGGGATGGAGAGGGATCCGGTGGCATTGGAGGTGCTATGCTTTGCGGAGAGGAGCCGATGGTGGTGTTGCTGCTGCTGTGTTTGGTAAAGGAGATGGAGCTAAGTAGAAGAGAGGTGGAGGAGATCGACGCTGGTAGTGGGTGGCATCGGCGATGATCGCAGACTGGAGAGAGGGGGAGGGAGTTAGGGCACAGGGGGGAGGTTGGGAGCAAGAGAGAGGAGGGTGGCATAGTAGAGGAGGAGAAGGAAATAGGTAGCAGTGAAGAGAGCGGAGGGAGTGCAGCCCAGCCCGGTGGCGAAGGGAGCTGCGATGTGGGTGAGAGTGGATGGGAAAGGGAAGAGGAGATGAGGTGTGAGGGGTAGAGTGAGTAGAGGAGAGGTGAGAAGGGTGGAGGTGATGGTTGCCGCCTCTTCTCGATGGGGAATGGAGGTCGAGAAGCATAGTTACAAGGAGAGTGGGGGAGAAGTTACGGAGTAAGAGGGAAGAGTGGGAGAGGTTACGAGAGTGTGGGTGTGATTGCATATGTGGGAGGGGAGGGAAGTTAGAGAGAGTAAGTATGTTTACGTAGTTACGTAGGGAATTTTTGGCATGGAATTTTTTATTTTTTATTTTTCTTGGAATGGGAAAGAAAAGGAGCTGATTGGAATTTGGGATGGGAAAATAAACATAAAAATAAGGTTAGATGAAGGGTTCGATTTTTCCATTCCATGCAACTATAATAATAGAGCTTTTTAAAACCTTCATTACCTGCGTACATAAAATAAATATGTAAATATGTACAATTTAATGTTATTTAAATTTATTGTATGTGAAAGTGTTAATTAAGCTATTAGCCCTATTATTACATTAATTACTTCTATTAAGATCCGAAACTACATTAAAATTAAATAATTATCACATGTGAATGTAGTTTCATCACCGGACTGCAAAACTTTTGCAACCATCTGCTTCCAAGAGAAGTGACCACCACAGTCTTGGTCATGACAGAAGGATAGCACACTTTGAACCTCCTCTTCAGGGATACACCTTCTAATGATTTGATCAGCACAAAGTCTCAACAGCATAGGATCATCCTAGAAGTAATATTTGGCCTCAGCTAAGAACTTGTCCTATTGCTATCTAGACTGACCATGCGGAATCTACCCTACCACTAAATAATTAACTAAGTCTACATACCAAGGGAGATTTTTTCCATGCACAGCTAGAATTTGTTCATCAGGAAATGTGTCAGTTAAGAGCAGTGAAGGTCCAATATTCTCCGGGTGAAGTCTGGTTTGGTGGTCGACTACATTCTTCTGTCTAGTCTTGTCACGTATTTCCAGGTTAAATTCCTACAGGAGTAGGATCCATCTGATTAGCCTGAATTTAGCATCGTTTTTGGCTAACAAGTGCTGGATAGCCAAGTGGTCAGTGTAAATGATCACGTGGGATCTTAGAAGGTATGATCGAAACTTTTCTAATTCAAAAACTATGGTGAGCAGCTCCTTTTCTATGACAGTATAATTCCGTTGAGCCTCATCCAAAGTTTTGCTCATGTAGTAGATCACCACGGGTTTCTTCTCTCATCTTTGTCCTAAGACTACTCCAATAGCAAAGTTTGATGCATCACACATTATCTCAAGTCTTGGGACCAGTTTGATGCAAAGTTTGAGATACTTCTTCCGAGTTGAGGCAATGTAATAAGGGGGTTGAATAACCCCTCTTATACAACTGTTCACCTATAGCATGAAGCCTTCAGCTGGAAAGCTTTTGGGTAAGGCTCTCTAGGAGGTAACTTGGTTGTTTTTAGGAAAGTTATTATTGGAGTCATCCAAGAGGTAGTTGGCTCGATATGAGTGCTTGTAGAGGGAGCATTGTAGGTTTACTTAATGCCTGCAAGAGCATATCATCCTCTTGTCCTATAGGAATGGCAGATGCCAGGCAGGCCAGGGCATCTGTCAACAGGTTGTCAGATTGAGGTATTTGCTTAACCGTAGCGGTCTTGAAATTTAACAGCTTCTCTTTTACTTGTTCTGTGTAGAGGCTCATATTAAGATCTTTAGCTTGATATTCACCATTATTCTGGTTGGCTACTGATAGAATCGATTTTCCCAATATTGATGAGTTAAAAAGTCATAGTATAGTAACGAAATCAACCAAACTATTTATAGCAAAACTCTTGGTGAGTCCCGATCGATCTCTAGGAGGCAATGTGATGAGAAAATGATTCTGATTTACGTGCTTGCAAAACTAACTAAATCTAAAGATGATGGTGGATTTCCTGAATAGTACATTTGCCTATCTCTCTTTCGAAATGCACATAGTATAGTGCAAATATATTTAGCATGAATAAAAATATCGCTCATCGTGGAACTCATGTGTAAGATGCCATTAATATCTCTAATGGGTAAGGCTAGTTGGTGCCAAGTGATGGATTTTGGAGGGGGTTTTGGTGGCTTTAGGGTGGATGGCTAGGATGAACTAAAGGGGGCAGTTAGGTGATCCTAAGGTAGGAGTAGGTTTGCGCCAAGTGAAGGGACCCATGGGTGGTGGTCATGGATGGTTGTCTACCTTGGTGCCCCTTTGATTTGGCTCCAAAATAGGTTCTAAAAGGGGGGCTATTTGGTGTGGAGTTGATGAAGGGTGGAGGTGGCTTGGGTGATGATTCTTGGGTTAGGATTTAAGGGAAGGATGGCACCAAAATTGGGGGTAGTTGTAGGTGGTTTTTGGCACCACCTTTAGATGGCTTTTAGTGGTAGTTGTGGGACCAAAAGGTGCCATGGTTTGCGCCACCTTGAAGGGGTTCAAGGTTGGTGTGCTCTTGACACCAATTAAGGGAGGAAGGTTGAGTTGTGGATGGCCATGGTAGAGGAGATGCTGATGAGCTAAGCTAGCTTAACTAGTAGGGTAGTGGAAGATGAGGTAGAAGGAGCTAGGGTTTTGGAGGAAGAGTTGACGAGGAACTGCATCTGAGCTATAATGGGGCTAATGGCTGCTGAAGAGAGCTGCAAGGAGCTACCTTAACTGGCTTAGCTAGCTAGTTCTTTGCTAGCTACTAAGCCAAGCTAAGATGAGTTGGCATCTGCTCATGTGCGCTGAGGTGAGCTGGGTCAGATCTTCCCAGAGATTACCTAGCTTGTTGGAGTAGCTAGCTTAGGTCAACTAGCTCAACTCAACCAAGTTGAGCTAGGTAAAGTCTCTGGGAGCTAGACTTGAGCTGGCCTAAGATGGTTGAGGTCCTCTTCAGCGACTAGGCTTAGCAAGTTGATGGCAGTAGCTAGTCCTAGTCAGGTAGAGCTTCTAGTGAACTGTTATGAACTAGAGGAGCTGGAATGGAGTTGGGATCAACTGCCTTGAGCTAGTTTGAGCTACCATCCAACTAAGGTGAGTTGAATGGAGCTCAGGTGAACTAGCTAGAGCTACCATTAAGCTAAATGGAGCTAAGGATGAGTTGATCTAGCTAGAAGGAGCTGGGGTCTAGCTGGGTTTGGGCTTCCTCTTCATCTTCTACCTTTCAAAGTGCTAGGGTTTATATGATCAGACTATCTATTCATCCCTAACACTCAAATAAACATGTCAAAAATACAAAAATAATGAAATGCATCCCTATCCTAAATAATGTTTAAATGCGAAGGAAAAACCCTAAGAGCTAGATCAGTTTAGGGCATAAGAATGATAATAAATTGGCATTTATCACAACCCCATACTTATCTTTTTCTAGTCTCTTAGAAAAATAATTTCATAAATCAGGTTTATGGGAAAGACAAATTTTTTTACTTTTGTGCAGAAGCAAATCATGGAACTTTGGTTGCTTGAAAGCATGGAAGGCATGGGATTTGTTAAGGATAAAACATTAAGATTTGTTTTTGGATAGAAGTGTTAGATGAATTAGGATCAATGTATCCTTCAAAACTTTCAAGTTAACTCCTTGTTAATTTAAATGACCCGAAAGCATTTTGCAGTTAGGATTTCTTTGGCTCTTGAATCCGACTCGCAACTTGCATAATCTTTTAAAATCTTGTGTTAATGCTTGTAAATGCCAACATTTATAAGGTTGTGTTTTTGAAACTTATTTTTTTGTCTCTGCCATGCTCATTCCTAGCTTAATCTTACAATAGATATGTTGGGATAATCATTCCCATTACCAATCCTCAAGGGGGCTCTAGCGCCAGCATGTTGAGATAGTATTATCCATGATACCACCCAGGAGCTCACCACCCCAAACAACAATGCAGTGTAAAGGGGCGCTCCAAGCGAACTCAATCTCTTGCTCCAATGTTATGGGTAGAGCACCGTCTAAGACACTTGAATCGGAAAATGCGCCTTAGTGCTCCATTTAAAGATATGAAATATAGATATAGAGTAGCGCCAAGGTGGTAACATATTGACATCACGTCCTCAAAAGAGACATTTTCCTCCTTCCCAGTAGTGGGAACTCAAACCAATCATCTGCTTTGGATTTCACTAAGACTAAACAAGGGGTTTTCCTAATTTTTCTAATTGCTTTTAGGTGTTGGCTTGTGTGTGGAGTTTGACATAAGAATTTTGCAAGAGATGCAAGTTTTTGGGTCGAAAACTAAGCTAAGTAATTTCCAGATCACAAAAAGAGATCAAGTCACCTAAATTATTATGAGTTGAAGTAGAATTTAGAGGAGGATATTTGATCTAGTTTAGAAATAGACTCAGAGATTCTAACAATCAGATCCACATCCTAGTCCTTAGTTTGTTAAAGATTAAATCCCATTGTACCTTAAAATGAATCTTCAACCTTGGTCCCAATTATAAGATTTCCCCAAAAAAATTTCAAAATTTTTATTTATTTTTAGGGTATGCATGCAAAAACATGAAACAAATATTTGAATGTTTTTAGGTTTTGAAAATCCTGAATCGATTGTCAAAATTTAAAAACATCTCCCCCATGCTTAAAATATGCAATGTCCTCATGCAATGGGAAGGGAGAAATAAGTCACCTTGGTAAAAGCGGTCGGACTCAGAATAGTCAAAACCTCTGAAAAGGAAAATGAATAGTGGAAAGCAAGAAAAATGATGGGTGATGAAACTACATTCGCATGTGATAATTATTTAATTTTAATGTAGTTTCAGATCTTAGTAGAAGTAATTAACGTAATAATAGGGCTAATAGCTTAATTAACACTTTTGCATACAATAATCTAAAAACATTAAATTATACATATTTACATATTTTTACATATTTATTTTATGTATGAAGGTAATGCAGGTTTTAAAAAGCCCTATTATTATAGTTGTGTGGAGAGGAAAAATCGAACTCTTCATCTAACCTTATTTTTATTTTTATTTTCCCATCCCTCCTTCCTATCAGCTCCCTCTCTTTCCCATTCAAAAAAAAAAAAAAAGAAATAAAAAATCCCATGCCAAAAATTTCCTACATAACTACATAAACATACCCACTTTCTCTCTAACTTCCCTCCCCTCCCACATATGCAATCACACCTACATTTTCGTAACCTCCCCCACAATCCCATAATTTCCTACGTAACTTCCCCTCCTATTTTCTCCCATAATTGTCTCACTTCCTCACTTTTTCTCCATCTCATTCTCCCACTGACGAAACGAGGCGGCACACACCCCCTACTCTTCCCGCTCACTCGTAACACCCTCATCCCATCCCTCTTCAAAACCGCTCCACTCCCACATTGAGAAGAGAGGGCGCAACCAGCATCGATCCCCTCTCCTCTCTATTTCTCCCCTTCTCTCACACTCACCCCTTCTCCTCTACGTCAAACTTCACCCACCCTCAACGCACCCACCATTTGTGGAGCCACCATCGATGGCCTTCACCCCCACAAACAGCCAGCGTCATTCCCCCTCGTCTCCTCCTCTACAGCCTCTCACCAACTCTCCCTCTTAATCCCCTCCTTCCTTTTCTCCTTTTCCCTTTCCACTTATCCTCTCCTTCCCTCAATGTGAACCACTTCCACCCACCTTCTTCCTCCCACAGTAGTAGCAGCAACATCACCACCATCGCCCCCCTCTTTTCCTCTCTTATCTTCTCCTTCCCCTCTGTGTCAGCCACTCCACCTCAACAACAACCCAACACCACCACCACCGACTTCATCACACCCACCACCACCAAAGTCGGCGTCAGCCCTCCTCCTCTTCCTCTTTCTTGTCGGCGCTAAAACCACAACAGCCACCACCACCACCTTCCTTCCTCAAGCTCTCCTCTTCCTCTTTCTCTTCATCATCATTAACCACCCATTAGAGAACCCAACACCCAACTGCTATTGTCCCCTGTTCCTCCCCTGTTCTCATCCTTTTCCTCTTCTGTTGTCCACACGGCACAACAACCACCACCTCCAACGTCACTACCACCCTCTCCCTTCTCCTCCTCTCCTCTCCATGTCAGCATCACTACAACCGGATGCCAGCAGCAGGCCTCAGCCATGTCTTCCACCCACAGCCAGCATCATCCCTTCAACTCTTCCTCTCCTCGATGACCACCTGCAATCATCACCGACTGCTCTCCTACAACTTCAACTACTGCATGAGCATTCTCATCTTTTCTTTTAAACTCTAATGTTTCAGTTGTTTAAGTAGTATTAACGTTATTATGTGATGAATGCAACTCTCTATATGTAGTTAAGTTTCCATTCTCTCTAGTTTCATGTTGTCAAAGTTCTTTGTGAAAAACTAAAAATCTCATTAATTGTAATGTTATATTTTTTAAGCTCCAATTAAAGTTTGTATAAGTTAATGCTTCATGGTGGTTAAGACTTTCACATTCGCATTTCATATAGTTTGATGTTTACACTTATTCTCCCGTTAACTTAGAATAAAATGGGCTAAATTTTCTTCACTAATATATCCTTGTTGTTAGGTGTTTGCTAAAAGCATTTTTATGTATTTTTTTTTGTGGTTATAGTTGACGAAACATTTAGTGTTAGTTAAGCAGTTCTTTCATTATGTTTGAAAATGCTAAAATGGTTTTTAAATATTTTATTAGGTTTTGTTGTTAAAGATGGCTTTTTATGGTTCTTAAGATGTAAAGTAGGTATGTATGTGAATCAAAGATTTTTGGGCTTGTCATCCACCTTCGTTAGCTTTAAATATTAAGATAACTTTTATTTTCTCTGATAAAAACTAAAAGAATAATCATAGGATTTTTATTAATTCAAATTAGTTAGGTTTAAGTTACTAGTTAATTGTTACTTTTGTTTCAAATCACCTGTACTATCTCTCGATAACCTAATTAGGAATTACTTTAAAGCCTCCTAGAGAAACAATTTGGTCTCACCAAATTACTCATAGTTCGATATAAATTTTAAACTTGACGCTTTAATCGCGCTACAATGACGTATTTTAACTAAAGCAATTCGGGCCCATCACGTTTATGGCGTAGTTGCGAGGGAGGCCTAAAAGTGTAATTAGGTTGTTAGTTTTATTTTAAAAATCAAAAATTTTTAAAAAAATGTTTATTATCCTTGCAAGTGTTTTTGTTATTTCCTTGCATTTTCTTTTAGTTTGATTTGTCGCTAACTTAGTTTATTTTCTTTGGTACGAGGTACTTCGTGCACACGGTGGATTAGCCGTGCTCACCTTCTTGGTGACCCCAAGGTGAAGGAATCCAAGACCTAGCTAGAGCATTTTAGATTTTAGGATTTTAGGAATAGCTTTAGGATTTCATTTTTATTTTAGAATTGATGTACAAGGCTTAGTGTGAATGAGAGATTATTTTGGTTTTGTACATGACCTTTCTTACTTTTCTCCCTTTTCCTTAGTTAGTAGTGGTTTAGAAATTAATTAGGTTAATTAAAAGATTAGTTAGACTTTATTTTGTTTTCGCTTAAAAAAAAAAGAGAAAACTTACACATAAAAATCGCATTTTAACCCTAGAAGTTGCCTATTTAGGACAATCACATTAGGGACTACATAATTGCCTTTAGTTTTTAATATTCTGTGATTTGCATAAAATTTGTAGAGTGCTGGAGGCAGGTACATTTTCTAAACCCACTCAAATACTTGTTCATGCATATTTATTCTTCGCATGCATAGAATTTAATAAAGGAATTAAGTTGTAACCTTGTTTGATTAAAAATCAATTAAAAGTGAAAATTCAAAAAATAAAATAAAAACTAAATAAAGATTAAAACCCTAAAAATCACCTCACCTTTTGTTTAAAGAACTTGTTTGCCTTGTGTTTGTTTTTATTTTTATGGTTTGCACACTTGTGTGTGAATGGTACAGGTACGCATATAGGGCACTAGAAACTCTCATTTAGGTTACTTATTTTAGGCATATCGTAGGTCAATAAGGAAAACAACATAATCTGTTCTTTTTGTTTTATCACCTTACTTAATCTAGATTAATCAATTCATTTTCTTAATTCATTGCGTTAGTTGTTTGTATTGTGTTTTTATATTGCATTTTTCTTTTGTATGCTTGGTCGTAGATCTTTATTTCCTAATTTAGTAGAACCTTTAATTAAAGAACCAAGTAAGATTAGTAATAAACAAATGGATAATCAAGAAATCCAAAATCAATTGTTGCAGCAACTGCAGCAACAATTTTTGGAAAT
The DNA here is from genome assembly GCA_037157565.1 of Thalassia testudinum. Classification (NCBI taxonomy): domain Eukaryota; kingdom Viridiplantae; phylum Streptophyta; class Magnoliopsida; order Alismatales; family Hydrocharitaceae; genus Thalassia; species Thalassia testudinum. The sequence continues at coordinate 62,123,552 of JAZHRO010000025.1, read as the reverse complement.
GCAACAAGAACAACGAGAATTGTATTGCAGGTTTCAACCTGTTAATCAGTAATGACCCTTAAGGGAATGTTATGATCCCTCAGGTCAAATCATTGAACCTTTTGTCCGTTGATGTAAACACATTTATTGAGGGTAAAATGCCTATTCATGCATGTTCCTAGGCTTAAATTTGCATTTCATGTTAAAAATATTACATAGCATGCATTATTTTGCATTTAGAGTAGTTGTATATACTTTAGGTTAATTGCATCTTTTTTATGGTCAAGAGAGAAGGATATTTATTTCGGAGATTTGGATTGATGACTCGACCATACGAATCTGATCAAGAAGACAATTGGAGTCCAACGCCTCCGAAATCACCTCGATCGGAGTCTCGTAGGACCATATGCAGTCTGAGGAAGATGGACTAGGTGGTATTATTCGAAGCTTTAAATGACAAATCTGACCGTGCAGATGGATTTGGGTCGACGATCGCAGCCCACCAGCATGAAAATCGACTCAATCCAACCTCTGCAGCAGCCCCTACAACGAAAAGAAGATGGACGACCCAGATTACGCGACGTGGCACAACCCAGGCCGCCCATGCGCATGCACACCCACTACACATGCACAGTAGCGCGAGTGAGAACACAAGCATGGAGGCATGCATGCGCACAGCGCAATGACACCGCGTGAGCGAGCGTGCACGAGACAAAAAGAGTGCACAACGCAGCACCAGCGAAGCATGGGGTAGGAACGTGCTCGATTGGCACCAGCCTACAACGACGCTTACAGCCACCACTAATCATTCGCACACCAGCAAGGCCAGTTGCATGCACCAGCGGGCATGAGCTGCCTACAGTGGCACTTCCAATGATGACTTGGAGGTCGCTAATGGTCCCATATCTATTTTTGCCTCTTCTCCTCCAGTATAAAAGGACCTACACCCCCTCCCTTCCAACCCAACTCTACTTACTCTACTCCCACCTACTCCTAAGCTCTAGCAAGCCTACCAATGCTCCGTTAGAGCTTACTCTCAAGCTCCCAAGGCTCCTATTAGTGTAGCGAACCTCTGCCTCACCAAATATTCCTCCACCTTCCCATCCCCATTCATAGGTCGCCTTAGAGTCATCCTCCCACCTCCATTCCGATAGCAGATCATCTCCACCTTCTTACCTCCATCCTAGAGCCACGTCGAAGCTTTCCAGTACCCAACGTCCTCCTACATCTCAACTTCGTCGTCTCGCTCCTCACCTCCTTCGTTCAAGCTTCTGCCAGGCATCGTCGTTTGACCGAACAGTTGCTTCGGGAGATTCCTTCTCACCTCCCTCTCTTTTTATGCTTACGTAGATTATTGTAATAGACATTCATGTTATATAACATATTTTTTCCATACCTCTTATGATTTATTCTACTTGTCTTCTTCTTTCAAAAACACAAAAAAATAACAAAACTTTAAAATACCAAAAACAAACAAAACGAAGCGTGGTTTTCAATTAAAGTAAACGTTGCCTCCCTATGTTTGACTCAGGAGTTCCTTGGAGTTTCGATATAAATTTTATTTGATCACGAGTTTTGCAATTACGAGGACAGGTTACTCGTAACCCTGATTTCAAACTCGCGAAACCCGTGCGATCATTTTAGCGCCATTACCGGGGAGGCAACGGAATTTACTTTATTGTTTTTTGCACTCCCTTACATTTACTCAGCACTAACCCCACTTGTCTTTGATCTACTATCTTGCAGGTACCCTAGCATGGAGATCCAAGTGCGGTAGACCAGAGTAAAGTGTGGGTAGAGTGTTTTGTAAGTGTCCCCCACATTCCCCCTCCACTAGTTCCATTTCGCCACACCCATAACCAAGACTTAATCTACTTAGGTGTTTGCATAAACCCTAAGATAGAATTGTTTGTCTTGTTTGCCACCTTCATCCACCTCGTCCCCGCATTTAAAAAAAAAAGCAAAAAGATACTTTCTGTGGGATGAATCAATATGCACACTTCATACACCCACATTTGCGGCACCTAACCTAACTTGATTTTCATCTACTCAACCAGGATTCCGACCTGTGGAACCGGTACACACAAATCAACACATAAAGGAATAGAAATCAGTCTATGTAATCATCTTAGTGTGCCTTAATCGATGGTGCATTTTGGCCAATTGATTGAATTGTTTGGGCCGCACCACCTAATTTAAAAGAGATTCATTTTGTAACTTCCCCATAGGATTCAATACTTAGGTCAAGCTAGGCACTCCATATTTTCTTGATTTACAAAGGAAAAATACTTGAACTCATGCTTTCAAAACTTGGATTGCCTCACAAAACTTGATTGAATATACCTAGTATTTAAATCCTAAAAGCTACTATGCAAGAGTCGAACCCTAAAATTCACCTCATCCTCAATAATCTTGCTTGAAAACATTTTGGTTGTGCATATACACACATTCTCGAATAAATCATTAAGGGCACAACCCATTAAGGGCCCATCACATTCCAGAAGCACCAATATCCCAAGCCTAAATAAAATTGAGTAGATGTTGGCCCTAAGGACTGGTTCGCTCTACAGGATCCAGATTGAGATTATTCACGATTAACCTACATATACTAGTCAATTTGATGTCTAGCTAGGGGAGTAGCATCAAACGACCGTGGCTGGGGGGTACACTAGGAACCGGAGGCACAAGCCAAAGGAAGAACCTTTTCCCTAGTCCCTCCTAACTGGTTGGATTGCCTGGACATAAGTAGAGTAAATCGCCCATAATCTTAGGATGGATTCTGAGAGTCTATAGACCTTTAGGCTACCCAACCTAAGGACAGGCTTGTATTTTTTGTGGTATAGGGTCCCTTCTCTTCCCTGTCCTTCCGACTTCCATCCAGTGTATGCTTGCAAGGAGGTCATTGAACCCTCGATTGGAAGGACCTTTAGACCATTCCCGGAGGTGGAGGTTGAGCTTTAGCCAAGCAGATCCCATGGCTGATCAACGACCACCACCACCACCCCCGAACCAGCAGGAGCTAATTCAGAGGCAGTTGGAAGAATTGTAGCAGATGCAACAATGGTTCCAATGAATGAATGGTCAGGGTGCTCGACCCTTGAAGGATTTTTATGATCCTTCAAATTATGAGGATCATCCTGGTGTTGTGATCCTCGCTGGAGATGTTGAGATCCAGCCCCATGTTTTGAGTCTAATTAAACACTTTCACAGGCTTGGCTCAAAGGACCCATTCCAACCTTTGGAAGACCTGATCACTTTGGTTCAGACCACCAAATCGCAGAATGTGGATAAAGAATAGATGCTCATGAGGCTTTTCCCCCATTCACTTAGGGATAAGGCTGCACATTGGTATCGTACCATTGGAAGACCAATTGCTACCTAGACAACTTTGAAATCGGCCTTCCTGAAGAAATTCTTCCCAATTGGGTGAACCAATGCATTGTGATGGGCAATTACCACTTTAAACCAATGGCAAGGGAAACCATTTCATGAGGCCTAGGAGAGATTCCAAGATCTGTTGCGGAAGTGTCCACACCACGAGATGCCTAAATGGCAACTTGTGTAGATTTTTTATCACGGGTTGAATGACCAACTCCAAAATCATGTGGATGCTTCTTGTGGAGGCAATTTCCTCAACAAGGACGCAGATAACATGTATGATTTGTTTGAGGAAATGAGAAAAAATTCTTTAAACCACACCTCCATGGAAACCTTCAACCGATCCCAACAAATTAGATCAAATGCCAATGAGGTCTAAGATTCTCATACATCTGATATGGAATTGATCTGCAATAGATTAGATAAGATGGATCTGGTTACTAAACGAATGGAAGAGTGGATGTTCGGAAACTCTAATTTTTCTAGATCTACTCAATCCTATGGATCGAGATTCCATTCTTCGCAAGCTCCTATGGGACGGGAGTTTGTGAACCAACTAGAGCCGACTGGACCTTTGAGCCAACTCTTCTCGGAACCTTATGGGTTCCAAACTGGGGCTTTTCATCCCAATCTTTCTGATCCTTCTTCATCCTCATCTTATGAGGATGTTCATTCTGTGTAAGAGAATGTTAGGTCCAACCCTTATTTGAATTCCTACAATTCTGGTTGGAAAAATCATCCTAACTTCTCTTGGAAAGATCAGGGGCAGCAGACCCAATATCGACCCAACAACTATGTACCACAAAAACCAATGGGTCAGGGTTAGGTATATACACAGTTGCCCCTGAATCAGGTTAATCAGGCCATGTGGAATGCTCAAAAACTCGCCGAGTAGGCTGACTTGAACCTAAAAATGGTAGAAATGCAAGGGTCAATGCTCCAGCTCATGCAATAGATGAAAACTTCGTCGGACACCTTGCAATCTGGACTTAGTACAAACAATCGATAGCCCGGATCTCTACCATCACAATATGTACCAAACCCAAGGAATGTTTAGAACAGACACGCTAGGCCTCAAGGGTTCGGTAATGATGGGGAGTCGCATGCTCAAGCTCATGCTATCTATCAGGCTACCCCAGCCCCTCCCGAAGTGAACCAAGTTCCTACCATAACCAACCGAGAGCCTCCTGTTTTGCCCAACCCTCCCCAAGGCACTAACCAACAGCATTTTGCCATGGCAAACACCATCACCTTGAGGAGTGGTAGTAGACACAAGGGACCTACCCAACCCCATGTCAACCCCATTAGGCCCAATAGCAAGAATTCCAAACTCCCAACTAAGAATGTGGTCAACAAAACATCAGAGTCTGATTCGGGAGTATGTTGTTGTATGGGAAAATAGAAAAAGTCTACGGAGAAATTAGAGGAAAGGATGTCCTTACTTCAGGCTTTCAAATTGACAATCATTTTACTCCTCGCAACTATCGGATCAATCCCCGCCTACGCCATAGGTTTACTAAATGCATATAAAGAAAGGCGTAGAGCAAAATCTGAAATCAATGCGAGAGTAGTTTTGTCCGATAACACAAGCACATTGATCCTAAACAAGCTACCTCCTAAGAAGCAGGACCCAGGAGTCCCGCTGATTTCCTGCACAATAGGAAACATTACTTATGACCAGGCCGTCCTCTACTAGGGTGCTTCCATTAATGTGATCCCTACCTCACCGCACATGGAATTGGGTGTAGGCTACCTAAAACACACTGACATAACCTTGCAATTAGCCAATAGATCCATTACAAAACCAAGGGGTATTTTGGAGGATGTTTTAGTTAAGGTTAATGATTTGCATTACCTTGCTAATTTCATGGTCTTAGATATGGAAGCCAGAAAACAACTCAACCACACCCCAATTATTTTGGGAAGACCTTTCCTGGCTACTGCCAAGGCGAGGATTGATTGTGAATCAGGAAATATAGAAATGGCCTCAGGGGATAAGACAAATTGATTCAATATTTTCAAGGTCTCAAAGAAGAATAAAGTTAAGTCTGGTTCGATGGAGGAGCTTGGTAGAATAGAGGAAGTAATGGCCATATATACCTTAGACAACCTTTTAATGGCCAACTCAACCCAAACTCGGGAAGAAGATCACATGGTTGTGGAAATAATTGAGGACAAAGCAAAAATGCGACCAATTGTAGCAATACGGGATGAGGAAGATATACATGAAATCAAAAATTTGTTGGATGATTCACGTGATCAAGATAAAACCCAAGAACATCCTTATCATGAATGCTTAGAGTTTGAGGTCCAACTTATGGGAGGGAATTCTGAGGATCAGGATGGTTGGTTTAAGAACTCAGAGTGTGAGGATGAAATTGAACATTGGGGAAGAACTCTTCAAACATTAGGTATTCTAGAGTACCCACAAATCCCCAGCACATCACAAAACCCTCATCGTCCTTTTTCACCCAACCATTGCACAAATTCTATACCCAACCACACTTCCTCTATAATAAATCAACAAAACTCCTATTGGAGGCCATTTGGGCTCTCCTTGCACCACCAGCTTGCCAATTTCATTGTTCATCTCTTTGGTAAGCCCATTTTCACTCTCCGGGACCCATACTTGAGGGCCCGGAAACTATGTTGCTATGGCCTCAATGTTTAGTTATTTTTTATTGAGGACCTCACCTAGCTGAAGGCACTAAACTTAGCACATGTAAAGACTGTTCCAAGCTGACCAGAGTCTCACGGAAACTATGTGTTATTCTTCCACTTCTACTCTCCTGCATGCTTTCATTTTTCACAATGAGGACATTGCAATAGCTAAGCATGGGGGGGTGGACATATTTTATAACCTTTTTTTCAGCTGTAATAGTAATTTCCTATTATTTTATTCTTTTAAAAAAAATTTGAAAATTCAAAAAGACAAAAAAAAGGAAGAATTAGAAGAGAACTTAGGCATTTGGAAGTTATTAACTTTAGGAGATGATACAAGAGGAACTAAACACTTAGACTCTTCAGGTCTTCGGGCTTAACTAGCTCGGGTGTCCACTCGAATGTGGACTTTGTCTCGAGTTCTTGCCAATTAAAATTCATTTTAATTTGGTAAATAAATTGGGATGATAAGTATGCGACTTATCAACTCGTCCTTTGATTTGGGGGGACTTTAAGCCTAAGCATCTACATACTATTTTTACACTGACTCACTTTTCAACAATCTTTGGAAATTGGGTAGCTAATGAACTATCTAGGGTGACATGGCTAGCAAGTTGTTGGTAGTAATAGCTCATCGGTCGGTTGTCCAGAGCCTAGCGACAAGGCCATTTTCGTTGTACTGCCTTTAGGTAAATCTTAGATCAGGGAAGCCACCTACCTAAAAAAAGAACAAACAAATAAAGAAAAGGAAAATGAAAAAAATATATATAGAAAAAGGAGAAAAAAATAAACAAAGCCACACTTCACTGCACGAGTATGGCTGGCAAGTTGCTGTGGGTAACAACCCATTGGCTGGTTGTCCAGAACCCAACACACAAAAAGCTGCACAATAATTCCCAAAACACTTAGGGAAGAAGTGGGGAAGTAGAATAAACTAGGGAGATATACACTGGGTTCGCCCTTGTGTTGACCCCATAAATAAAAGAAGTAAGGAGAAAGCTACCAATCGAAAAGAAAAACCTTTAGGCAAGGTCACCTAGGGTCATAGAAACCCGAAGTCCATTTCAATAGCCACCTAGTGAGTCTTTCACTATTTTCACAAGATGCTTAGCACTTAGAGTCCTTTTTGAGTCTTGGGCGAGTCGGGTAGCCGTAAAAAGTTATCTTGGAACTCTCAAACTCCAAAAGTACAAAAAAAATTAGAAAAGAAGAAAAATAAAAAAATATATTTTCCCTCTTCAAATAAGGTGAGGACTTGGGCGGTCTGCATTCTAGCAGGCACCTGGGTACTATTGAGTCTTCATAGTTTAGGACCTTAGTTGAAATTTTCTATTGTTAATAAACGACTTAGGCCTAAGAGATCTAATTATGCATTTATACATAGCATATAGTTTAATTTTGCTAGGGACTAACAAAAGATAGGAATGGGGGTATGATGTAAACACATTTATTGAGGGTAAAATGCCTATTCATGCATGCTCCTAGGCTTAGATTTGCATTTCATGTTATAAATATTCCATAGCATGCATCATTCTGCTTTTAGAGTAGTTGTATATAATTTAGGTTAATTGCATCTTTTTTGTGGTCAGGAGAGACGGATATTTATTTTAGAGCCTCAAATTGACGATCTGACCTTACGGATCTGATCAAGATGACGATCGGAGTCCAATGCCTCTGAAATCGCCTCGATCAAAGTACCGTAGCACCATATGCAGTCTGAGAAAGATCAATGGCTAAGTGACTAGGTGATATAATTCAGAGCTTCAAATGACAAATCCGACCACGCGGATGGCTTCGGGTCGATGATCGTAGCCCAACAACGTGAAAATCGACTCAATCCAACCTATGTAATAGCCCCTATAATGAAAAGAAGATGGATGGCCCAAATTACGCCACGTGGAGCAACCTAGGCCGCCCATGCGCCTGCATGCGTCACTGCACGTGCATAGCAACGCGGGTGCGTGCATGCATGCAGAGGCATGCATGCTCATAGCGCGTGAGCGTGTGCGCGTACGGCAAAGAGAGCACATAGTGCAGCTCTAGCGAAGCATGGGGCGGGCACGTGCTCGGTTGGCACCATCCTATAGCGACACCTGAGCTGGACCTACAGCAACACTTACAGCCATCGCTAATCTTTCACACACCAGCAAGGCTAGCTGCGTGCGCCAGCAGGCATGAGCTACCTACAGTGACACTTCCAGCAATGGCCTAAAGGTCGCTAATACTCCTATGCCTATTTCTACCTCTTCTCCTCCACTATAAAAGGACCTACACCCCCTCCCTTCCAAGCCATCTCTACCTACTCTACTGCCACATACTCCTAAGCTCTAGCAAGCCTACCAACACTCCATTAGAGCTTACTCTCAAGCTCCCAAGGCTCCTATTAATGTAGCGAACCTCTACCTCACCAAATATTCCTCCATCTTCCCATCCCCATTCATAGGTCGCCTTGGATCCATCCTCCCACCTCCATTCTGGTAGCAGATCACCTTCGCCTTCTCACCTCCATTCCAGAGCCACACTGAAGCTATCCTCTACCCGACGTCCTCCTGCATCTCACCTCCGTCGTCCCGCTCCTCACCTCCTTCGTCCGAGCTTCCACTAGGTGCTATCGTCTCACCAAACAGCCGCTTCGAGAGATTCCTTCTCACCTCCCTTTCTTTTTATGCTTTTGTAGATTATTGTAATAGACATTTATGATATATAACATATTTGTTCCATACCTTTTGTGATTTATTATGCTTGTCTTCTTCTTTCAAGAACACAAAAAATAACAAAACTTTAAAATACCAAAAACAAACAAAACAAAGCACAGTTTTCAATTAAAGTAAACATCGCCTCCCGGTGTTCGACCCGGGACTTCCTTGGAGTTTCGGTATAAATTTTTTTTTATCATGAGTTTTGCAATTACGATGATGGGTTACTCGTAACCCTGATTTCAAACTCGAAAAACCCATGTGATCATATGTATTCCAGAACTTTATGATGATTTTGATATAAAACCCTCGACCATAGCCTTATTACCTCATTTTTATTGGCATAGCAGTAAGAACCCTTTTCTACACTTAGATGAATTAAAGACTATTAGTAAAACTATGAGAAATAGAAATCTAAGTGAGGATGCCCTAATGATGAGATTGTTTCCATTCTCATTAAAAGATAAGGCTAAATTTTGGTATCAAAATATAGGAAAATTGATAAACGCTTGGGTCGAACTTAAATCTGAATTCCTTAAGAAGTACTTTCCTATAGGTAAAACCAATGCTATAAGGAGAGCCATTACTAGTTTCACTCAGCAACCTAGTGAACATCTCCATGAAGCATGGGAGAGACTTAAGGAGCTTCTTAGGAAGTGCCCACATCATGGAATTCCTCATTAGCAGATAGTTCAAATATTCTACCATGGCATTGATGAATAACTTCGGTATAATGTCGATGCTGCTTGTGGTGGGAATTTCCTAAGTAAGGGAGAAGATGAAGCTTACGAGTTGTTTGAAAACATGAGCCAGAACTCCCTTAATCATTCTTCAATGGATGCTTATGATAGGACAAATTCTAAAGGAGGAATTCATGAGATACAGAACACTAGAGAATGGGAGATGTTCAACGAAAGGTTAGAGAAGGTTGATATTTTAGTAAATGAACTTGAGAGTCAAAGATCTAACCTTACATCCCACGCATGTGAAGTTCAACCCTCTTTTTCCCCTCTTTACCAAGAACCAATGCCCATGTATAATTCTAATGTCCAAACTTCAACCTTAGATTCTCTTTCATCTTCCTACACTCAATTAGAACATGCTTAAGCTCTTCAAGGTAACTTTAGGCAAGAAAATAACCCATATTCCAACACTTATAACCTAGGTTGGTGAAATCACCCTAATTTTTCTTGGAGGAACCAAGGGTATGAACCTAACCAAATGTCCCAACCTAAACTCAACCTAGTTCCATTTCCAAGTAACAACTACCAAAATAGAGTTACCCAAGATTCCCAATCATTTAGAAGTGCGTTTGACAAGAAAATAGGAGATATGCAACAGTTAATGTTACAACTTGTCAGCACACAACAACAATTGATGAATGAAATTAGGGATGAGAGAAATCAAAGAAAAGATAACTGACCCCTTAGAGTTTTACCTACTCAACCATAGCCTAACCCTAGGAATTTACCTAACCCGAACCCTCCACCTGGATTCACTAGGAACCAACCTCAAATCCGTTGACTTAACCCTATTCCAAACATTCCTAGACAACAGCAACCTCAAAATAGAGATAATAATCCTCAAGCTAATGCAAATGCTGTTACACTTAGGAGGGGTAGGATTACTAAGGAGGTAGCTCATCCCCAAACTTCAACTAACAAAGGAACTGCTAATAAGTCACCCTTAGTGGTTAATAATGATTCTGAAGGTGAAGAAAATGTAAAAGAAACTTCTTAAGAATCTAAACTCAAAACTAATCCTAATCTCACACCATCTCACATTCCCTTTCCTGATGCTCTAAAAAATAAGACTTCAAGAATGAAAACTTTAGCTAATAATGAAGAATTACTTGAACTCTTCAAGCAAGTTCAAATAAACATTCCTTTAATTAATGCTATTCAACATATACCTTTATATGCAAAATTTTTAAAGGAATTATGCACACAAAAACGTAAAGCTAAAGTTAAGACTTCTAAAAAGATAGTCTTATCTGAGCAAATAAGATCAATTATTCAACAAAACTTGCCCATTAAAAAGAAAGACCCAGGTAAACCTTGGATTACTTGTATTATTGGTAATCTTACTTTTAATAGAGCTTTATTAGACTTAGGAGCTTCAATTAATCTTTTGCCTACTCCAATTTTTGAAAACTTTAGAGTAGGGGAACTCTAACCCACTTCCATTTCTCTTCAACTATCTGATAGATCAATTAAGAAACCCAAAGGAGTTCTTGAGGACGTAATTGTCAGGGTTAAAGATTTCTATTTTCCAGTTAATTTCTTAATTTTGGATATGGAAATCCTTGAGATTATTGAGAATGCGCCTATTATTTGAGGAAGATCACTTTTAGCTATTGCTAAAGCTAACATAGACTGTGAATCAGGGATAATGGAGATAGCCTTTGGTGATACGAAGATGCAATTAGATATTTTCAAGGCATCAAAAGGCTTGAATTTTGATGATTGTTGTAATTTAATAGAAGTAGGCTTAGTTAAAGAAGCCATTGATCACACCACACCTTATCACCTTGAAGAAGATCCTTTGATCACTTGTTTAACTCTTGAGAAATCTTTAGATGTTAAGGGGAGCACTGATCTCCAAAAGGTGAATAATCTTTTGAATTCTTCTTCTTCTTTAGGACCTCCTTGGACTATTAAGATAGAGAAATTACCTGAACTTTCTAAGGAGCCCTTAAAACCCTCAATTGAATCCCCTCCTGAATTAGAGCTTAAACCTCTACCTGACACTTAAAGTATGTGTTTCTAGGATCAAACCAGACATTACCAATTATCATTAGTTCAAAACTCACAACCACCCAAGAAGGTCAATTGGTTGAGGTCCAAGGAAGACATAAAATGGCATTTGGGTGGAACATAGCTGACCTAAGAGGGATAACTCCATCCTATTGTGCCCATAGAATTTTCACTGATGAAACTGTTAAACCTTGTAGAGAATTTCAAAGGAGACTAAATCCTAATATGAGAGAAGTTGTAAAGAAAGAAATAATTAAGTGGTTAGATGCTAGTATCATATATCTGATTTCTGATAGTCCTTAGGTCAGTCAGACACAAGTTATACCCATGAAAGCCAGCTTAACCATTACAACCAATGACAAGGGTGAAAAAGTACCCACTAGAATAGCTTCTTGCTGGAGAGTTTGTATAGATTATAGGAAGCTTAATAATGCCACTGAGAAAGATCATTTCCCTTTACCCTTTATAAATCAAATTCTCGAAAGGTTAGCAGGAAGGGAATTCTTTTATTTTCTTAACGGATATTCTAGATATCATCAAGTGCAATTCACCATAAAGATCAAGAAAAAAAAGCCGTCACATGTCCCTTTGGAACTTTTGCGTTCCGAAGATTGCCATTCGAATTGTGTAATGCACCAGCCACATTTCAGAGGTGCATGTAAGTTGAGGGGTGTGATGAAACTACATTCGCATGTGATAATTATTTAATTTTAATGTAGTTTTGAAACTTAATAGAAGTAATTAACATAATAATAGGGCTAAAATCCTAATTAATACTTTCGCATACAATAAATCTAAATAATACTTGTACATATTTACATATTTTTACATATTTATTTTATGCATGCAAGTAATGTAGGTTTTAAAAAGCCTTATTATTATAGTTGCGTGGAGAGGAAAAATCGAACCCCTCATCTAAGCTTATTTTTATTTTTATTTTCCCACCCCTCCTTCCCATCATCTCCCTCTCTTTCCCATTCAAAGAAAAAAAAGAAATAAAAAATCCCATGCCAAAAATTTCCTACGTAACTACATAAACATACCAACTCTCTCTCTAACTTCCCTCCAACATATGCAATCACACCCACATTCTCGTAACCTCTCCCACAATCCCATAATTTCCAACACAACTTCCCCTCCAATTTTCTATCATAACCATCTCTCTTCTACTCTTTTTCTCCATCTCATTCTCCCACCGACGAAACGAGGCATCACACCTCCCCCACTCTTCCTGCTCACTCGTAACACCCTCATCCCATCCCTCTTCATAACCACTCCAGTCCCCCATCAAGAAGAGAGGGCACAACCAACGTTGATCCCCTCTCCTCTCTTCCACTTCCGTAACCCATCACCACCACAGCTCCAACACCGCCGGGCTGCAATCCTTTCTGTCACCTCCTTTATCTCTCTCACAATCCTCCTCTCAATATCTCTAACTCCCTCTCTTTCTCCCCTTCTCCTTCTTTGCATCAAACTTCCCCAACCCTCAATGCACCTACCACCTATAGAGCCACCATCGACGGCCTCGACCCCCACCAACAGCCGACGTCATTCCCCCTTGTCTCCTCTATGGCCTCTCACCCACTTTGCCTCTTAATCCCCTCCTTCCTTTTCTCCTTTTACCTTACCTCTTATCCTCTCCTTCCCTCAGTGTGAACTGCTGCCACCCACCTTCCTCCTCCCATAGCAGTAGCAGCAACATCACCACCATTAGCCCCCCTCTTTTCCTCTCTTACCTTCTCTTTCTGGTCGAACTTGAATAGGTTGTGTTAATATGGTGAAATTATCGTGGAAGTGAGTATAGTGGTTAACCTAAATCGAGTCTAACCATCTTTCATAAAAATTTTTTTTTTTTACCTGGCCTACTTAATTTTATCTTGGTCACTTTTAGGCCCAGGGTCGATCTCAGGGAGGCGGGAATTCAAGGTGAATAAGTTTCTATGCCTTACCTAAAACGTATCTCTTCCGTGCATTTATTATGTTTTTGGTTTTTTTCTATTTAAGATTTTTTTACTGATAATTTTGTCCTTAAGGTACACCCTCAAAATTAGGTCCCTGGCTTCGAGCCAAATTGTTCTTGGCTTTGAGCCAACTTAGGGTTTCAAAAAAAAAAACTGGTCCTCCTATTCGCAAGATCGAGAACCTGTAAGACAAGGATTATCTTTTCTCTTTTACTCTTTTTTCTTATCTTTTTAATAGCAGGAAACAAAAGAGAAATAAAAACAAGGTAGGTTGCTTGTAGAGAAATAAATACAGTCTCCATATATATAGATATATATATTATATATAGGGGTGGGGGTGGAAGTGGAAATGGCGTGTAGCACAATATCGAGTTGGTCCATGTCTAGTAAACGCAACCAACAAGACGAAGTGCTGCATAGAGTGTAGGATGGATGTGTGGGAGTGTGTGCGGAGGCCCTTGTTTTACGCAGGTATCAGGGAATATCAGCAACAGGTGCAGATATTCCCGTGATAGAATGCGTAGTGGATTGATTAGTGCAAGGGCATATGGATACAGGCAGGTGATGTGTATGTAAATATATATATGTGTATATATATATATATCTGTGTGTGTGTGTTACGAATGCGCGGCTTCAGACGTCTTTTAAGACGTCTGGGAGGTGGCCCAGACGTCTGGGATTCGATTTCGGTGGCACGCGCGGTTGCATCTGCACGCCTGCATGCGTAGACCTGCAGATGCACACCTTTTTCCCTCTCCTCCGCAGGCGCTGCCCCCTCTGTCTCGCTCTCTCTCTCTCTCTTTCTCCCCGCGCGGCTTTAAAAAGCCACGCCCTCTCCCTCACTCTCATCACCTCCACTCCCTTCCTCTTCTCCTTCCAGCCGGTGCGCGAGTGCGAGCGTGAGCGAGCGGCAACAGCGACAGCCGTGGTGGGTGCGGGAGGAGGTGCTGCGTGAGGGAGGAGGCGTCAGCCGTGAGGGCTCGAGCCTGCCGAGGCAGCGAGAGCCGGCCGGCGGGGGCGCAGCAGGCGCAGAGTGATGCGGGAGGCCTGCTGCAGCTCGAGCAGCAGGCAGACGAGGCGCGGTGCGGCCGTGCATCGCTAGCGGAGGGCGAGACGCGTTCTGATTCTGGAAGTTTTTCCAGAATCAGACGTCTGGGATTCCAACCAGACAACAGGGAAGACGTCTGGAGGACTATCCAGACGTCTGGTAATTAAGTTATTTTTCGTACCTTCTTCCTTTCCTTCGACCGTCCGTACTGAGCACGAGGATGTGTACGCGCAGGTTCTGAGATTCACATCCAACGCGAATCAGACGTCTGGCAGTGGCGCCAGACGACTAGAGGGACTTCCAGATGCTCGGGGTGACCATCGGACATCTGGGAACTAGGCCAGACGCCCCCGCAGGATTTTGGACGTCTGAGAGACCACGAAGGACAAGGTACCATCTGATCCCCATTTTTAAGACGTCTGGAAGAAGTTCCAGACGACTGATTTTGCACTGTTTCGTCGTTTTCGACCTGTTTAGGGCCCGTTCAGAGTCTGCTTTCCGCGTTTTGAGTTGCGTGCTTTTCGGAATT
Source organism: Thalassia testudinum (assembly GCA_037157565.1). Lineage (NCBI taxonomy): Eukaryota > Viridiplantae > Streptophyta > Magnoliopsida > Alismatales > Hydrocharitaceae > Thalassia > Thalassia testudinum. Next base: position 62,108,544 of record JAZHRO010000025.1, on the reverse strand, counting down.
AAATCCTCTACCCGTCTACAGTAGTTGTATACTATTTTGAGAAACTCCTTGTGTTTGATCCTTGTGATAGGACCCCATTCCGTTGTAGTCTCGGGGGTTGCGGAAGTACGCGGGATTCCCGACCACGCCCCCAGTATGCCTGTTGTAATCGGTAGAGTGGCTTTTAAGTTTATTAGTATAATCTGTTAAATTATGGAAGCATAAATAGAACCTAGGACATTGCATGAATCCTAGGAATGAGAAACTAGAATGAGCGGTAGATCCTAGGGTGTTGCATGAATCTTAGGGCTGGAAAACTAGATTGTATGATAGATCCTAGGGTATGGCATGAATCCTAGGATGGGAAGAACTAGTGGAATATATGAATACTGCAGTCTTGGAAAATGTGGAAAGGAAATAATAGCTACCTGTAAATTGGTTTAACAGTTGCCTGTTATGAATAAATGAGCATGTCTGAGAATATGGGATGTATGAACGTAAAACTAGAAAGGTGAAACCTGAATGGGCTGAGTTAAAAGAACTGGAACCCTATGGGGAATTAGGAGTGGAACTCCTGGAAAGAGAAAGGAATGGAACTGAGAAAGAAAGAAGTGGTAGTGTGCTGTCTCTTGGGTACGTAGTACCAAGGGAAGTACCTATACTTGTTTAGTGTAGGTATAGGTACTTCCCTTGGTACAGCCGCCCCAGGGACCTGGGGTTAGGATTGGCCACTTTGTACCGACTTGCTGGCCCTCGTGTACGTAGTACCGAGGAGAGCTACTAGTGTAGGGAGGTACTAGCTACCCCACGGGCCCCGGGGTTCTGCTAGCCTCCTACACTGACTTGTTGGCCCACTGGGCAAACCAGGGTAGTCAGGCGAGGGTGAGCGGACTGTGGAGGGGCAAGGCCCCTGTATGGTTACTGTGGAGGGGTTCGACCCCTGTTACTGAGAGGGCTCTGCCCTGTGCTGGTTCCGTACTGTGCTTTGGGCGCACCCGTTAACGGAAACGACTGACCGCATACCAGTGCGGGTTAGCTACCTGTGCGTCTATCGCGCGTGCCATAGTCACCGTTACGCCTGTCCGTGACCTTGGGGTGGTTGACTGAGAGTAGGATCACCACGGGGGACTCTCCCGGCCAGGAGAGCACCACGTGCTACTTCTACTTTTTGGAAAAGGCTGCAATCAAGATCGTTCCCACGAGGAACATTCGAGATCAAGTGAAGGATCTGAGAAATAGATAAATTTTGAAACAATAGAAAGACGTAAATAAAGGAAGAAAGAAAATTAAAACAGCTACTGTACACTTTACTGTTTCTTTAGTTTAGCTGCCACTCTACTCAGCATTTTGCTGACGTGTTACACTCGTTACCTTTCAGGACCAGGTGTTGAGCAGCCAGGGTCAGCGGCTGCAGAGGACGCTGGGCCGAGTAGTGTCCAGTAGAGTTACCACTGTTCTCTTGTACCTCTTTTTGGTTCCACTGTAGTGAGTAGTTCTTGTTACCGCTGTACTTTTCTTTACCTGCAATTCATATTATGTTATGAATGTTGTTCTACTGTTGTGGTGGTATATACTGTAGTGATTTCTTTCCTTACTGCTGTATTTTCTTACTGTTAGTTATATTCATGCTGAATGTGGTTTATTTTACTGCTCTTTTGGTTACTTCCTCGTTGGACGACCAGGTCTTGGGATTAGTCAAGTCTGTCCGGTTCTCGTGTCTCGTAGGGACTCGGGAATCGGGTCGTTACAGTGTGTATATATATATATAGGGTTGTAACTATATAGGTGTATATGTAGTTATGTATATATATATAGATATATAAATATATATATAGGTATATATATATATATTTGTAACTAGATATATATGTATATATATTTAACTATATAGATATATATATAGTAATATATGTATATAGATATATATAGATATGTATATGTACATATATATATATATAGTAATATATGTATGTGTATATGTGTATATATATATATATATGTATGTATATATACTTATATATAGTTGTATAGGTATGAATATGTATATATATATATATATATATGTATAAGTATGTATAGGTGTGTACAAGTGAGTGTGTGAGTGTACGAGTGTGTATGTGTACTAGTGTGTGTGTGTGTATGAGTGTGAGAGAGAGCGAGCGAGTTAAGACGTCTGGCTAAAGCGGGCATCCTCTGGTGGCCAGGGGACGCGTAGGCGCACAAGGGCAGTTCGCGGGCGCTGGAGGGCACATGCACACTGTCGTCGCATGCAGGCGGGTGCGGGAGTGTCAGAGAGAGCAACGCAGCGCACTGCGTAGCACAGCGCACTGCGCTACGGGCGGGAACGGGGGCAGGCGCAGACGCGGGCGCAGGTGCAGATGCGGGTGCTAGCGCTGACGCAGGCGACTAGCTGAGCGGGTTGCGGCGAGGAGAGAGAGCGCGCGGTGATCGGATAAGTGAGAAACAAATCGGTCACCGCACTGTAGCTACAGTTCCACATTGAGAGGCGTGAACAGTAGCTACAATGCCGTTCGGAGTGGACAACCGGTTGCAGCCGATTCTACGTGCGCCGGCACGCTGGAAGGTGCCTACGTGCACAGAAAGAGCTTGCGGAGGGCTTGTAGGGGCATCTGCTGGCATGCGCGCAGTGCTTGCGTTGCTGCTAGAGCTTCCGACCTCGAAGATCTGATAATGGCGGCGAGGATGGTCAGTGGTGAAAACAGAGGGTGAAACCACCACACCCACCTGCTCACGAAGGAGCTGGGCAGTGGTGGAACTCACAATGGTGGTCGTGAGACCACTGTGAGCTTGCTCCTGCCCGCAATGTGTCTCTTCAGTGAGAAGAGAGGCTGCGTATGGAGAGGGAGAGGGGAGGAGATTGGCCTGGAGGGAAGTGTCTACAGGTGGTGTGTGTTCCAGGCTCCCTTTGCGCAAGGGAGAGGGCGAGGCTATTTAAAGAAGGAGATGCATGCCACTGCCATGCTACTGGCAGAGGAAGTCCAGCCATGCAATTGGCAGAGGAATGGCGCGAATAGATGTATGCCCCATGCCCTGAGCCACGCGATGGAGAAGAATTTCAAAGTCAAAATAAAAAAATGAGAATGGTGAATTTGCAATGCAACCCTTGATGAAGACGTTAATTACATGGCCAATTATTCGCATTATCCTCCCCTCTCAAATGCATGCAAGTGTCAATTTACAAATGCAACTATTGCTACATAAGATGCAATGGTAGTGCTAGGAAATTACACAAGATGACATAATTACTAGTGTATTTTTCCAGTGCAATCATACCCCCATGCCTATCTTTTGCTAGTCCCTAGCAAAACATTTTGTATTGTATTTAGAAATGATCTTAAGCAGAAGATTTCCTTTCGAGGGGACATGGGTGTGTTTGTTGGATATTGTGAGAACCAATTGTAGAGAAGACTACCAGTACTTTAAGTCTTATGTGACGTAGACCATTTCTCGACTAACCTGGACTCTTGATATTTAAACCTTAAGTACGATTTCTAGGACTCAGAAGGTTTTTGCCGTACTCGAGGGCTCAAGAGATTATGGCTTGTGCATAGTGAAGGATTAAGATTGACCATATGAACATTAAGACTCAAGCCCAGGGTTTCACGAATCTTTAAGTGTAGGTTGGTCCCAGTTTCAGCTCGTGTCTTCGGATTGACCCTTAAAAAGATGACGGAAAACTCAACTCCCATTGTATCACATTTGTGGCTCAAAGAATATATGGTAGAAACAGGGTATTTGTAACTTGCTCTGAAAAACTTTTTAGGGAGAAGCATTTATAGATATTTGCGAGATATACTGACTTATTTGCACAGATTTTTCTTTTTTCTTTTTTTCTTTTTTTTTGAAACAAGTGTCAGTATATCTCTTACAACTTTATTTGGAGGAGCACACTTTTCTTTTTGTGGGAGAGTTCCTTTTTGGTGGAAAGAGTTTCTCCTAGACACAAGACTAAAGCCTGGGATAAAAAGTCTACCTGCACGCACAGGTATGGACTCCACCTTCCCTAATGAACACTAGGGTTGGATTTTATGTTCACCTGGTCTTTCTTGATATGTGTAGTGTGAACCAAGATTACTTAGGCTCTCGCGTAGAAGCAAACCAACGGATCTTGTACTGATGTCTCAGGTACAAGAATACGTCCTTAGTTAGGAGAGATTCCGATCTATCTTGTCAATGCCCAAGTGAATTAAGCCGAGCCCGAGCGAATCAAGCTTATGTGGCCTGGAAAGTCTTCAAAACAGTGGTTGAATATCCATAAACACTTATTGTATTTTTGTTTCAGCCTTCAGATCATTACTAAACATCTTTTTTTTTTATGTACATATTTATAGATGGATGGAAGCTACATGATACCATGTAATACCCAGATCCTATAGTTGCCTATCCACCCCCCCATGCCAAATGATGCTATGTCCTCATATGCATGTAGGGTAGAGGAAGGTCCAAAGATTGGGGAACGAGAGTTGAGGTGCAAGGTATATAGTAGGGTGGTAGGGTGCGTGGATGGTGGGTGGTAAAATGAAAAGGTGCTAAGTGAAGTGTACGTGACAGTGGGGGAGTGTTGCTAGGGTGCCTCCCAAAGAGTGTTGAATTTAACGTCCCCAGCTGGACTCAGAATGAGGCATGAAATTAGTTACCCTCCAGCAGGGCAACAATTTCTCCAATGAGGGCAGGTTCATGAGTAAAATAAGGTTTTAAATGTTTCCCATTGACCGTAAATTTATGCCCAGATTTGGGATCTTCAATTTCAATGGCCTCGTTGGGAAATGGTCTCGAGACCAAGAAGGGACTAGTCCATTTGGACTTCAATTTCCCATGAAAGAATTTGAGCCGGGCATTGTAAAGCCAAACTTGCTGAGATGGCTCAAATTCCTTCCACCGAATTCGGTTGTCGTGAAAATCCTTAGTGCATTGCTTGAAAGTTAAGGTAGAATCATAGGCTTCATGACGGAGCTCTTCCAGCTCTTGGAGTTGGAGTTTCCTTTCTCGACCACATAGGTCTGGGTCGAGGTTACATTGGCGAACCACCCAATAAGCACGATGCTCCAACTCCATGGGCAAATGACAAGGCTTCCCGTAAACGATTCTATAAGGAGACATACCTAGGGGAGCCTTGAAGGTGGTTCGATACGCCCAAAGTGCATCAATCAGCTTGTCGGACCAATCCTTACGGTCAGGCCAAACCATTTTCTAGAGAATTTGCTTGATTTGCCGGTTTGACACCTCAGCTTGGCCGTTCGTCTGAGGATGATACGGAGACGTGATACGGTGGTTGACTCCATATTTCCTCAGAAGTGCCTGAAAAGAAGCATGGGTAAAATGGCTTCCTCCATCTGAGATAATGGCTCGAGGGATCCCAAAGCGTGCAAAAATGCGGTCTTTGACAAATCGAGTTGATATGACATGGTCAACATGGCATGTGGGAATAGCCTCGATCCATTTCGAAATGTAATCAACAGCCACGAGGATGTATTCGAAGCCATTGGAAGGAGGAAAGGGACCCATGAAATCGATTCCCCAAATGTCGAAGATTTCAGCAGCTAGGATGGGTTGCAAGGGCATCATGTCACGACGTGACATTGACCCTAACGACTGGCACCTAGTGCAATGTTTGGCATAATTGTGTGCATCCTGGTGAAGGGAGGGCCAAAAGAAACCGCACTGCAACACCTTGGCTGCAGTTTTCCTCCTAGAGAAATGGCCTCTGCAGGCCTGATCATGGCAGAAGGATAGCACACTGGGGAATTCGCTGTCAGGAATACAATGACGGATGATCTGGTCAGCACCTATTCGAAAAAGTAGTGGATTATCCCAGAAATAATACTTTGCTTCTGCAATGAGACGCTCGCACTGGTTTTTAGGCCAGCCTCGTGGAAGGGAACCAGAAGCAAGGTAATTGGCAATGTTGGCATACCAAGGTCCACTTGACACATTAATTGCCAAAAGATGCTCATCGGGAAAAATCGCATTGATCGGCAGGGTTAGTCCAATGTGGTTAGGATCCAGTCTTGAGAGATGATCAGCCACAACATTCTGGGCTCCGACCTTATCGCGGATCTCAATGTCAAATTCTTGGAGCAAAAGGATCCAATGAATCAGTATAGGCTTGGCATCCTTCTTGTGCTTGGGATGGCGAATGGCCGCGTGGTCAGTGAATACAATAACATGAGAGCCCAGAAGGTAAGAGCGGAATTTCTCCAGCACAAAGACGACCGCCAGTAGTTCTTTCTCAGTGGTAGTATAATTATGTTGGGCCTCGTCCAACGTCTTACTGGCGTAGTACACCACGAAGGGGTGTCTATCGCATCTTTGTCCCAGGATGGCTCCGACTGCAAGGTCGGAAGCGTCACACATGAGTTCAAAGTCGAGGGACCAATCAGGTGGCTGGAGAACAGGGGCCTTGGTGACAGCATCACGCAGCTGCGTGAATGCTCGTATGCAATCGAGGCCCATATCAAAGGGTACATTGGTCTATAGGAGATGAGTTAAAGGTCTAGAAATCTTGGAGAAGTCTTTGATGAATCTCCTATAGAAACCGACGTGTCCCAGGAAGGAGCGGATTTGTTTGACAGAGCCAGGCACAGGTAAATCAGCAATTACATCAAGCTTAGCTCTGTCAACCTCGATACCCCTATCGAAGATGATATGCCCGAGAACAATTCCCTCGTGTACCATAAAATAACTTTTTTCCCAGGAAAGCACGAGGTTCACATCAATACATCTCCGAAGGATACAGGTCAGGTTGGCAAGACAATCATCAAAAGAGGGTCCAAAGATCGAAAAGTCATCTATGAAAACTCAAGAAAGTCACCCACCATGTCATGGAATATCACCAGCATACATCTCTGGAAAGTTGCTGGCGCGTTACAAAGTCCGAACAGCATCCTTCTAAATGCAAAGGTGTCGAAGGGGTAGGTAAAGGTGATTTTCTCTTGGTCCGTGGGGTCAATTGCCACCTAATTATTTCCAGAGAATCCATCCAAGAAACAGAAAAATTTATTTCCCGCTAACCGCTCCAAGATTTGGTCAATAAAAGGTAGCGGAAAGTGATCTTTCTTAGTTGCAGCATTAAGTTTGCTATAATCTACACACACTCCAAGATGTAGGAGTGCATGTAGGGATGGATTCGCCCCTATCATTGACACGGATGGTGAGTCCTGCCTTTTTGGGCACGACGTGAATCGGACTCACCCAGGGGCTATTGCTGATCAGGTAGATTATACCTGCATCCAACCACTTAATAATTTCCTTTTTAATGACCTCTCGCATGTTAGGGTTGAGACGTCGCTGCATCTCACAGGGAAGTCGAGCCTCCTCCTCTATAAATATACGGTGAGTGCAGTAGGAGTGGCTAATGCCAGTTAAGTCTGATAAGGACCATCCCATGGATGCCTTGTGTTCCATAAGGACCTTTGTTAGTTTGCATTCTTGCTCCCTGGTCAATTTTGAACTAATGATTACAGGGAGCATTTCATTTGCCCCCAAGAAAACATACTTAAGCGTATTAAGTAGCTCTTTTAGTTCGGGAGAGGATGGTGAAAGATCTGGCATTTCTTTGGACGAGAGTGTCCCAAGCGGATCAGAAGAAAACAAAGTAGGAGGAAGAAGTTGGTCCTCAGATTGGCCAAGAAGAGGGGCATCTTGGATTGATGGATCCAAAAAGGGATAGCCCCAGTGAGCAGTATTTGGGCTCAAGGTCCTAGTGTGGAGTTGCAATTCCATCTGATGTGGCGGGAAAGAAAGGGCAATCCGATCTTCAAGAGTGTGGACCAATGGTGAGTAGCCCGAATATGACTCAGACCACAAGGTATGGGAAGCGGAGAAAACCTCGTTAGAAGTCTGGTTAGGAGAAGGTACGGGAAAAGGGAGGGATGGGGGAACGTCACAATATGTGTCGGTCAGGCAATCGTCTGTGTTTAAAGGCAATCCACAGCAGTCAGAATAGGTCCCTATTAGTCTGACACATGCACTGACGACCATGTCCTCGTCAGACGTGTCATCCTCAATGCAATCGCAATCAAAGTCCTTGGCTGCCTTGAAGATGTTAAGCTCAACGACAATCTCAATACAACCCGACTCACAATCGATATGGGCACAGGCTGTGGCCAAGAAAGGTCGACCAAGGATGATCGAACAATCAGAAAGTGAGCTAGGAACTTCCATATCCAAAATAAGAAAGTCAACAAGAAAACAGAGACTGTTGACCCTAACCACCACCTCTTCCACCACACCCTTTGGCATTTTGACAGAACGATCTACCAACTGTAATGTAACAGGGGTGGGTTTCAGATTTCCTAAGGCAAATTTCTCAAGCATGATGGATGGTATCAGATTGATGGAAGATCCTAGATCAAGCAGAGCATGATTAAAATTGTATCCTTGGATGCTACAAGAAATAAGTGGTGTGCCCGGATCTTTCTACTTCGGTAGTAGATTTGACAGTATGGCACAACTCGCATGAGGCGAGAGAACCACCGGATTCTTTGTTTTCTTTGACCGTCGCCTAGGTGTAGTGTAGTCTTTGAAAAATCGAGCGACAGTAGGTATGTGGTCGATAGCCTCTAACAGGGGTACCTTGATTTCAACATCCCTAAATAAATTACACAAGTTATCAAAGGCCTGCGTATCCTTTTTCTTGCCTTTTGGCTCCCTCAGTAGATCCTCAAGGAATAGGACCGATTCTGGAACTAGTTTGGGTGTATCGTCCTCTTACGAATGCGGTGCGCATCCCGAATGAGAGGGCAATGAAAAAGACGGGCCAAGATCAGGTCGAGGCGGATCGACAATTTGCTTACCGCTCCTTGTAGTAATCGCATTGGATGTTGCAGGTTCAGTAGGATCATAAGGCAGAGGAGGGTTCACAATAGGGACATAAGGGTGAGGTGCAGCAGCGGGATTAGCCTGAAATCCCGGAGGAATGCTCGATGCTTGCAAAATCTGATGAACCTACCCCTGAGAAGGTCGTACCTTTGGTTGAGGACCACGGGGTACGAAATTTCGCAGATTGGGAACAGGTTGGGCTGGAAGAGTGCCTTGAGATCGAGTCGCCATGTGTAGTTGACTGATCTCAGCATTCTACTGTGCCAATTGGTGCTAAAGAGAGGTCATGTTCTCTTCATAGCGCTTAGATATTTCCATCATCATTCGCATCAGTTTATCAAGAGGACTTGATGCATGTTCTGTTTGCAGTATGCAAGGACCCGATGGTGGATTCGCCATAGGATTAGACTGGGCCCTTGGGATGACAGGTGCGGACGGTCGCATAGGCAAACCCGTGGGGTTTTGGCGCTGCAGGTTATTGGACCATGCAAAGTTCGGATGATTTTGCCACCCTGGGTTATAAGTAGCAGAGAACGGGTTGTTCCCTAGGGCGCAAGTGTCTTCTAAGCCAGAAGACGAGTCCGCATGTAAATATGCATCCGAGCACACGGAGGCTTGGTCCTCTGTGTCAAAATACTAGCTTGCAGAAGTTAGATCCACATGACTTACTAAATCGCTCGGCACGACACTCGGTAAGGAAGATCTCACGGGGTTTTTGGGGATAAGCCTGGCGTTGGAAGGATTGGGATTGTAACGAAGTTGTGAGGTGGGGGTGTTTGCCATAGAACGGGCGGGATTGGCCAGAAGCTCGTCCAACTTCTTGTGCACGACGGAGACTTCATCCAATTTTTGTACACTTGGTGGATGAATAGGAGGGTCCCATGTCAACTTCGTGAACATTACGGGGTAGGCTGGTACGATTAAAGGAGACAATGGAGGCATTGTTCATTGAGTTTTCTCTCATGTTTTCAAATAATTTGAATGCTCCATTCTCGTCTTTATTCATGAAATTCCCTCCGCAAGAAGCATCTGCAATCTGCTTCAAAGTCTCATTTAGCCCATAATAGAAAATCTGGGCTATATGCCACTTAGGCAGACTGTGGTGCGGACACTTCTAGAGGAGGTCATTATACCTCTCCCAAGCCTCATGAAATGTTCGCCTTTTTGTTGCGTAAAGGAAGTTATAGCACGGCGAAGCACATTGGTTCGCCCGATTGGGAAGAATTTCTTGAGAAATGCTGTTCGCATCTCTTCCCAAGAATGGATGGTTCTCCCAAGGGTGCATAACCATTGCGATGCTTTATCCCACAACGAAAATGGGAACATTTTCATGAGGACAATTGATAACCCGATGTTTCTTGGTTTAACCGTTTCAGCCAATCGGGTTAGGTCTTCCAAATGGAGAAAAGGATCTTCACTTGCAAGACCATGGAAGTGGTTCTTCTATGGTACGCGCCCTGAGGGATAATTGGAATTTTTTCAAATCTGTATTAGGTGATGGAAAAAGCTTCAAGTTTTGGCTGGAAAATTGGGTACATGGAGAGATGTTTAAAGACAGGTTCCCCCTTGCTTATGCTGCGGCTTCGAATAAAAATGCTGTGGTATCCGATTATTGGGATGCGGAATCTGAGCAATGGCTGTTCAATAATGGTGGGGGGAATAATCATGAAACAAGAATGCGTGTAGAGAATGAACGTCTCATGCAAGAACTTGCTGCCTTCAAACCCATGCCCCATGAATATGACACTTACAAATGGGAGGGTAAATTTTCTACTGCAGCTGCTTATGACAGATTGATAATGTCCACCAAGATGGCGGAAGCTGATGAGATGGGGAAGAAGCTATGGAAGTTAAAAATACCACTAAAGATACAATTTTTTTTATGGCTCTGCAGAAGGGATGGCTTGATTACTGGAGATCTGAGGCATAGAAGGATGGGTACCCCCACCCAGTTTTGTCATTTATGTGGGATGCATAATGATTCTAGCACTCATATCTTTTCTTCATGCACGATCACTAATTATGTATGGAGGAGAGTATGCAATGAGTCTTTTCCCACATGGGAGAATTTCTGGTGCTGTCTTGTGGATGGGAATAAGCCATGATTACATATGGTGGCTGTGTTATGGGCTGTATGGAGGGCTAGAAATGTGTGTTTTTCAGGAGACCCTAGTGTATGTGGATAATATTGTGAATTTTTGCTGGAGTCTCATACAGCATTAGGGTTCGATCATGTAATTATTTTTTTTTATTATCAATAAAAGCTCTCCTGGTTTGCTATCGGTGATTCGATAGCATTCCTTTCTTTCTCAAAAAAAAAAGACCATGGAAGTGGAAGTTCATCAGGCCAATTATATTGGGTTTCAATTCAAAATCATCCTTGCCCATGGGGACCCGAATTTGTCCTATGGTCTCTGTAGCAGCGGGATTTTGAAGAGCTAAGAGACCTAGGCTCCTCCCGTTCTGGAGGGTTCTGCATTTCCTCAAAGGTTTCCCTAATGGCTTCAATCTGTTCACCATACATTTCCATTTGGGCTTGGAGGCGGGTTATGGGGTCCATGGCTCCACCACCTCATGGGATTTGAGGGTGGTTTCCTCCCTCGGGATTTGGGGGTGGGCGTACAGCCATGTTTGTGGAAGAGGATGACGATTCGGTTTCTTTCCTTCTAAAATCATCAGACAATTCAAACAAGTCAGGGTTTTGTGACCTCCTCCCAAACATGCACTACCGCAGGAAGAATTGGGGAGATAAGAAGGGAAAAGGGGATGAGAGAAATGATGCCGCAAAGGTACACTTGATGACAAATCAAGGCAATCAAAGTCGTAACCTCTACAGTGTGCCCTTAGACCTAAAGATCTAGGTTACCTACTATCACAACCTACGGAACCAAATGCGAGCACCGCGGAACCACCAGGCCAGATTGAAAGGCCATTTGCCCCAGTCTTAGACACCCGATAGCACACGAGAACCCGCACCAGCACGTAGGCACTACACGCAGGTAGTTAGACCTCCAATCCTTAATAAGGGTCAAGTTGCTACCAGTTTTAATTAGAGGCTTAGGATCAAGTGCTTCAAGAATGTGAAGGGCGTTGTACAGGTAATGCCCAAGTGCGTTATTTTTAGAAAGTGTACAAATCAAGCATTCAACGGGGAAATTTCCCCGAATTGAAGTTTTAGTTGGTGAATGGTTTTTAGAATTTCAGCCTTAAGTAGTATGGATTTTAAGATTTCACTGAGTTACCAATTCAACCAATCTCCGGGTTTTGAGAAAATACAAGTTCTTCTATGCCCAACAAACCCTTCTTCAATGTGAATTAGTTAATGCATGCTAAAAATGCAATGGGCTTCCCTAGGTGGAAATTTCTATGTGTGGATGCACGAGTCAATTTTAGGTTAGTGTGAAAGGGAGACAAAGCACTTCAATTCAAGTGCTCCCAATCACCAAAATGATGTTCCACACACAAGGCTCAACCACAAGATAATGTAAAGAAAATCAAAGTTTTGGGGTTGAAATATTCAGGATCAAATCTAAGGCACATGAAAGGTCATGGTGGGGTTCGAATCAACTCAATTGCAAATCTCCCCACCAAAAATGTGATCCCAAATTGTGGATAAATGAGACAAGGAGGGATGGCAGTCAATCTATTTAATCTTGCCTCAAAGAATACTTCACACGACGAAAGATCCAAGAATCAAGATTCTTGGATCTTTGCTATGCGAAGTCTGGCGGGAAATTTCGAGGCTGTGGGGGTGATAGCGGACAATCAAACAAGTGATTTTTAATCCACTTGCCCTAAGAAATCCCAAGTGTTTTTTTTTTTTTTATTTAGGTGACAAGTTAACCTAAGTTGCTAAGATAGAGAGACCTACATTTTCAGCAACGTGGGTGAACCACCAGTTCGATGCCGGCATCTTCACGCTCTCACTCCCACCTTGGATCTGCCCATGTCTGTGACTTCCTCTGCTTGCCTCCTCCTTGCAACTGGTTTACCTGCACACCAGCAAACAAAAACACCTGCGAAGAGAAGGGCATGAGAAGAGAAAATTAAAGGAATGGAGTAGAAACTTACCTCAATGCGTACCTCCCCAGCAACGGCGCCAGAAAAAGGGTGGTCGAACTCGAATAGGTTGTGTTAATATGGTGAAATTATCGTTGAAGTGAGTATAGTGGTTAACCTAAATCGAGTCTAACCATCTTTCACAAATTTTTTTTTTTTACCTGGACTACTTAATTTTATCTTGGTCACTTTTAGGCCCAAGGTCGATCTCAGGGAGGTGGGAATTAAAGGTGAATAAGTTTCTACGCCTTACCTAAAACGTATCTCTTCCGTGCGTTTATTATATTTTTGGTTTCTTTCCATTTAAGATTTTTTTGCTGATAATTTTGTTCTTGAGGTACATCCTCAAAATCAGGTCCTTGGCTTCGAGCCAAATTGTTCTTGTCTTTGAGCCAACTTAGGGTTTCAAAAAAAAATTGGTCCTGCTATTCGCAAGATCAAGTACCTGCAAGACAAGGATTATCTTTTCTCTCTTACTCTTTTTTTTTATCTTTTTAATAGCAGGAAACAAAAGAGAAATAAAAACAAGGTAGGTTGCTTGTAGAGATATAAATACAGTCTCTATATATGTAGATATATATATTATATATATAGGGGTGGGGGTGGAAGTGGAAATGGCGTGTAGCACAATATCGAGTTGGTCCACGTCTAGTAAGACGCAACCAACAAGACGAAGTGTTGCATAGAGTGTAGGATGGATGTGTGGGAGTGTGTGTGGAGGCGCTTGTTTTAAGCAGGTATCGGGGAATATCAGCAACTGGTGCAGATATTCCCTTGATAGAATGCGTCGTGGAGTGATTAGTGCAAGGGCGTATGGATACAGGTAGGTGATGTGTATGTAAATATATATATAAGTATATATATATATAGGGTTGTAACTATATAGGTGTATATATAGTTATGTATATATATATAGATATATAAATATATATAGGTATATATATATATATATATATTTGTAACTAGATATATATGTATATATATTTAACTATATAGATATATATTTATATAGTAATATATGCATATGTATATGTATATATGTATATATATAGTAATATATGTATGTGTACATGTGTATATATATATATGTATTTATATCTATAGATATATATGTATATATGTATATATATATGTATATATATATGTATATATGTATAAATAAATAGATATATATGTATGTATATATACTTATATATAGTTGTATAGGGATGAATATGTATGTATGTATATATATATATGTACATATGTATAAGTATGTATAGGTGTGTACAAGTGAGTGTGTGTGTATGAGTGTGGGAGTGCACGCTGGAGGAGTGTGAGAGAGAGCAGGCGAGTTAAGACGTCTGGCTGAAGCAGGCGTCGTCTGGTGGCCAGGGGACGCGCAGGTGAACAAGGGCTGTGCGCGGGTGTTGGAGGACACGTGTGCACTGTTGTCGCGCGTAGGCGGGTGCGGAAGTGTGAGAGAGAGCAACGCAGCGCACTACGCTACGGGTAGGAACGGGTGTGGGCGCAGATGCGGACGCTGGCGCTAACAAAGTGGGTTTCGACGAGGAGAGAGAGTGTGCAGTGACCGGATAAGTGAGAAACAAACCGATCACCACACTGTAGCTACAGTATCGCGCTGAGAGGCGTGAACAGTAGCTACAGTGCCGCACGGAGTGGACAACCGGTTGCGGCCGGTTCTGCGTGCGCGAGCGTGCTGGAAGGCGCCTGCGTGCACGGAAAGAGCTTGTGGAGGGTTTGCAGGGGTGTCTGCTGGCGTGCATGTGGTGCTTACACTGCTGCTGGCGACTGCTGCTGCTGCTGGAGCTTTCGACCTCGAAGCTCTGATAATGGCGGCGAGGATGGTCAGCGGTGAAAACAGAGGGTGAAACCACCACGCCCACCTGCTCACGAAGGAGCTGGGCGGTGGTGGAACTCACAGTGGTGGTCGTGAGACCACTGTGAGCTTGCTCCTACCCACAGTGTGTCTCTTCAGTGAGAAGAGAGACTGCGTATGGAGAGGGAGAGGGGAGGAGATTGGCCTGGAGGGAAGTGTCTGCGGGTGGTGTGTGTTCCAGGCTTCCTTTGCGCAAGGGAGAGGACGAGGCTATTTAAAGAAGGAGATGCATGCCACCGCCATGCTGCTTGCAGAGGAAGTCCAGCCATGCAGTTGGCAGAGGAATGGTGCGAACAGGTGTATGCCCCATGCCCTGAGCCACACGATGGCGAAGAAATTCAAAGTCAGAATAAAAAAATGAGAATGGTGAATTTGCAATGCAACCCTTGATGAAGACGTTAATTACATGGCCAATTATTCGCATTATCCTCCCCTCTCAAATGCATGCAAGTGTCAATTTACAAATGCAACTATTGCTACATAAGATGCAATGGTAGTGCTAGGAAATAACACAAGATGGCATAATTACTGGTGTATTTTTGATATGCAATCACCTTCCCCTATACGTCAGCTGCTCATCCACCTCAACAACAACCCAACACCACCTCCACCGACTTCATCACACCCACCACCACCAAAGTCGATGCCAACCCTCCTCTTCCTCTTCCTCGTCGACGCTCAGACCACAACAGCCACCACCACCACCTTCCTTCCTCAAGCTCTCCTCTTCCTCTTTCTCTTCTTCATCATTAACCACCCATTAGAGAACCCAACACCCAACTGCTATCGTCCCCTGTTCCTCCCTTGTTCTCATCCTTTTCCTCTTCTGTTGTCCACACAGCACAACAACCACCACCTCCAACATCACTGCTACCCTCTCCCTTCTCCTCCTCTCCTCTCCATGTCAACATCACTACAACTGGACGCCAGCAGCAGGCCCCAGCCATGTCTTCCACCCACGGCCAGCATCATCCCTTCAACTCTTCCTCTCCTCGATGACCCCCTTCAATCATCACTAACTCCTCTCCTACGACTTCAACTACCGCATGAGCATTCTCATCTTTTCTTTTAAACTCTAATGTTTCAGTTGTTTAAGTAGTATTAATGTTATTATGTGATGAATGCAATTTTCTATATGTAGTTAAGTTTCCGTTCTCTCTAATTTCATGTTGTAAAAGTTCTTTGTGAAAAACTAAAAATCTCGTTAATTGTAATGTTATATTTTTTAATCTCCAATTAAAGTTTGTATAAGTTAATGCTTCATGGTGGTTAAGACTTTCACATTCGCTTTTCGTACAGTTTGATGTTTACATTTACTCTCCCATTAACTTAGAATAAAATGGTCTAAATTTTCTTCGTTAATGTATCCTTGTTGTTACGTGTTTGCTAAATGCATTTTTATGCATTTTTTTTTGGGTTATTGTTGACGAAATCATTTAGTGTTAGTTAAGTAGCACTTTCATTATGTTTGAAAATGCTAAAATAGTTTTTAAATATTTTATTAAGTTCCTTTCAAAAAAAATATTTTATTAAGTTTTGTTGTTAAAGATGGCCTTTTAAGGTTCTTAGGAAGTAAAGTTGGTTCGTATGTGAATCAAATTTTGGGCTCGTCATCCACCTTCGTTAACTTTAAACATTAAGATAACTTTCATTTTCTCTGATAAAAATCTAGAACAATAATCATAGGATTTTTATTAATTTAGATTAGTTAGGTTTAAGTTACTAGTTAATTGTTAGTTTTGTTTCAAATCACTCTTACTATCTCTCAATAACCTAATTAGGAATTACTTTAGAGCCTCACAGCAAAATGACTCGGACTCACCAAATTACTAATAGTTCAATATAAGTTTTAAACTTAACGATTTAATCGCGTAACAACGATGTGTTTTAACTAAAGTGATTCGAGCCTGTCAATGGGTTACCTCCCATCCAATGCTATCTTTTATGCCATTCAGCCGAGTGTAAAGTGCATCAATGATCATCAGAAGGTAAGTCAATTAAATCAAGAGTGTCAGATGGGAGATTCAAGGAATTGTCTAAGGCTTTAAACGTTGGCCATTGACTTGAAATGTAGTATTCATTTTTGGACCAAAAGGGTCAACTACACTGTATGGATATGTTTTAAGGACAATAAACAGGCCAGTTCACTTGGATTTCAATTTTCCAGGAAAAATGCGTAAGCCTGCATCGAAAAGACAAACACACTGATTGATATCAAAATGCTTCTAATGAAGACACATGTAATTAGGATAAACTGCCTATTTATGCATGTTCCTAAGCTTAAATATGCATTTCATGTTATAAATATTGCATAGCATGCATCATTATGCATTTAGAGTAGTCTGTATAAATTTTAAGTTAATTGTGTCCTTTTATGGCTAGGAGAGAAGGAGATTTAATTAAGAACCTTGGATTGACGATCCGACCATACGGATTTGATCAAGACGATGATCAAAGTCCAACGCCTCTGAAATCGTCTTGATCGGAGTTCTGTAGCACCTTATGCAATCCAAGGAAGATCAACGACCAAGGGACTAGGTGATGCAATTTGGAGCTTCGAACAACAAATCTGACCACACAGATGGATTTGAGTCGACGATCGTAGCCCAACGGCATGAAAATCGACTCAATCCAACTTCTGTAGCAGCCCCTATAATGGAAAGAAGATAGATAGCCCAAATCGCACCACGTGGCGCTATATAGGCCACCCATGGGCATGCACACACCACCGTACGTGTGCAACGCATGGGCGCACACAACAGCAGGCACGCAGAAGCAGCGCATCGTGCAACAGCACAACTCGCATAGCATGCGGAGGCAACACAGTGCCAGTGGGCACATGCAACATGGGCACGCAGAGCGTGCGTGCGATCGTCGTGTGTGGGGCGCGTGAGCTACATCTTTAGTGACACTTGCGACGAATCTTTAGCAGCGTTTACGTTTGTCACTAAATGTCCTATGTACGAAATGGATCATTTCCTCCACAATAAAAGGAACCCTACCCCTCCCATTCTTCATCTCTTCCTTTCTTTCCCTTACCACCTCTAAGGCTCTAGAGAGAGCTTCTCCCAAGCTCAGGATGCTCCTCTAGAGTAGAAAACCAAATATTTTTCTCACCTCTCATCCCCATTCATGGAGCATCCTGTGGTCATCCTCTCATCACTTCAAGTAGATCCTCACCGCGACACCATCCCATCCTGCCCATCGTCCTCTGACGTCGTTCTCCTTCATCCTACACCTCACCACCTTCGTCCAGACACCATCAAAGCAAGACATCCTCCAAGCAACCGTCGAGGGGGATTCTTCTCACCACTCTCTATCTTTTCGCTTTCTAGTGTAGTTTTTCACTTTCTATCTATAACAAACATTTATTTAGATAAAAATATTGATATTTTCTCTATCTCTCTCTCTCTCATTATTACTTTGCAAGTAGATTAGCTAGATAATTATGTTGTCGACCTAATCTCTTGTCCTATAGAAATTTCAAAAAAAACTAACAAGTGATAAAAAAAACAACAAAAACAAATAAAACTGAAGCGTGGATTTCAAACCAAACATTTGCCTCCTTGTGTTCGACCGAGACTCACCTCGAGTTTCAGTATAAATTTTATTTGGTAGCGGATTTTTATGCACTACGACGATGGGTTTTCTAACTTAAATCTTTTGCGTACGAAATCACGCTAACCAACTTCTGAAGGATATATTTATCGTGAAATTTCTTTGTTCGATCTTTATAAATCCACGTGTTTTCATAAGAGAAATTACGTAATTCTTTGAATTCTATTAATTGTAATTTCCTTTGTTTGCCAGCTTCAAATAAATCCAGATTTAATTATTTAATTGCCCAAAAAGCCCTGTGTTCGAGTTCTACCAGGAGATGGCATGCCTTTCCAAAATGAGCCGGAAAGGAGACATGCTGAGGGGAGTTTTAAAAGCCGTACGATAGGCCCATAAAGCATCATTCAATTTATTAGACCAATCTTTACGATTGGGCCTAACCATTTTTTGCAAAATATTTTTAATTTCTCGGTTAGAAACTTCTGCCTGGTCATTTGTTTAGGGGTCGTAAGGAGTGGAAATTTTATGATTAATGCCATATTTAGATAAAAGGGGACAGAATTGAGAGTGAGTGAAATGTGATCCTTTGTCTTAGATGATGGCCTTAGAGATGTCCAATCTCGAAAAAATGTTTTTGTTGATGAAATCAACAACTACCTTATGATCATCAGTGCTTGTGGGCATTGCTTCAACCTATTTTGATACATAGTTGACTGTGACTAGTATATATAAATAACCACAAGAGTTGATGAATGGTCTCATGAAGTCGATGCCCCATACATCAAAAATTTCAACCTCTAATATTGGATTAAGGGGCATCACATCCTTTCTAGTCATGTTGCCGATGCTCTGGCAACACACACAGGATGGAACAAATGAATGAGCATCTTCGTGCAGACTAGGCCAAAAGAATCAAAAAGTAAGGACCTTAGCTGCAGTTTTCTTACCCAAGAAATGCCGTCATAGGCCATTGAGTGACAGCGTGTCAAAATATCATGAAATTCTAATTCGAGAACACACCATCGAATGACCTGATCAGCGCAAATGTGGAAAAGGTCAAGCTCTTCCCAGAAATAATATTTAATGTCAACAAAGAACTTATCCCGCTTGGTTTTTGGCCAATCGAAAGGGATTCGTTCTGTTGCTAGCATCAAGAGCACAACCTTAAGAATTCCTAGGCATCCGTACATAATGACGACCAATAGAATCCGGATTGCAAAATTTTCGCTACCTTCTTTATCCCAGAAAAATGTCCACCACACACAAATGCATGACAGAACTCAAGCATGCTATGGAACTCATTTTCCGAGATGCATCATCGAATAATCTAGTCAGCGCCGATGCGATACAGCTCGAGATCATCCCAAAAATAATATTTGGCCTCAGACATAATTCTATCCCATTATTGCTTAGTCCAATCCTGGGGATTTGACCAATAGCTAAATAATTGACGATATCCGTAAACCAAGGGATTCAGATACCCGAGACTGTAAGGATTCTCGAACAATTAGGAGAATCAATTAGGATTCTCGAAAGATGATCCGCCACTACGTTTTGTGTCCTGGATTTTTCTTTGATTTTAAGATCAAATTCTTGAAGTAAAGAATCCAATGAATAAGCCAAGGCTTGGCATCCTTTTTGGCCAAGAGATGTTTCAAGGCTAAGTGGTCGATGTAGATAATGACACGAGAACCTAAAAGATAAGCCCTAAATTTTTCTAATGAGAAAACTACTGCTAGCAACTCTTTTTCAGTAACTGTGTAGTTCCTCTAGGCCTCATCCAGAGTCTTGCTAACGTAGTAGATAGCAGAGGGCTTTTTATCTATTTTCTGACCCAAGAAAGCCCCAACCGCATAATCAGAACCATCGGCCATAATCTCAAATGGGACTGTCCAGACCAATGGTTGCAACACCGAGGCGCAAGTGACTGCCATTTTTAATATATCAAATGCCTTGTGGCATGATTCATCAAACTCAAACAATGTGGCTTTGGCCAGATGGTTACTCAAGGGTCGAGCAACCTTTGAGAAGTCCTTAATGAATCTCCGATGGAAACCCACATGACTAAGAAATGATCGGATTTGCTCCACAAATGTCGGTGGAGGAAGTTTAGAGATAGCATCCACCTTAGCCTTATCGACTTCAATACCCCGGTTAGAGACCACATGACCCAAGACAATGCCTTCCCGAGTCATGAAGTGGCTCTTTTCCTAGCTAAGGACCAGTCGTGTCTTGATGCATCTCTTGAGGATCAATTCCTAGTTACCTATGCATGACTCGAAGGAATCTCCGAAATGGAGAAATCATCCAAGAATACCTCAAGGCAATCTCTCACCATGTCAGTAAAGATGGCAAGCATGCACCTTTGAAAAGTCGTAGGTGCATTACAAAGCCCAAACGACATCCTTCGGAAAGCAAAAGTTCCGTAGGGACATGTGAAAGTTGTCTTTTCCTGATCTTCAGGGTGGATAGGGACTTGGTTATATCCCGAATAACCATCCATGAATCAAAAGTACTTTTTCCTAGATAACCTTTCTAGGATTTGATCAATGAATGGCAAAGGGAAATGGTCCTTTTTGGTGGTTATGTTCAGCTTCATATAATCGATACAAACTCTCCAAGCAAAAGCTGAACGGGTGGTGAAGGATTCCCCTTTCTCCTTAGTCATTACAGTTATCCCCGCCTTTTTGGGCACAATCTAAATAGGGCTAACCCAAGGACTATCTGAGATCGGGTAAATAATGCCTATATCGAGCCACTTGATTATTTCCTTCTTAACCACTTCTCGCATATTGGGGTTTAGTCACTTTTGCATTTCGTGAAAAGGGCGAGATCTGTTTGCGCGAAATCATCAATGTATAGGAAATGCATTGTAGTATAGTTGACAAGATCGCTCAAAACATTTAAATTTATAAAGCTTAGATTCAGAAAGGAGTCCGAGGTTGTTCATAGGTAGCAAAGATGGCAATTCCAATCACCAATCATAATTTAACAAGTAATATATGCAATTGAAATCAAAAATACTCAGAATGATATTTCAATGAGAACCAGGAGAATAGTGTAAAAATATTGGGTTAAAATGGTGATTTGAATAACCAAATTAACTCTTTAAGTTTAAGCTCACAAATATTCAAATAATTGAACAGTAAACCACAATCAATAATCCACATCAGTTAAATTATTCAAATATTCCAACAGTAACCAGCAGAATGCCTCAGACAACACACCAAAGGCTTCAGATGCCTTATCAAAAGAGGCTCAAGGACCTCACACAACGCCCGCAGAGGCTAAGTGTTGAGAAAGGGGAGGGCTTAAATCCTAAGGTAGCAAAACCCTCCCACCACTCTCTCATATTCTCTTTCTTCCGTTCACAACTCAGAATGAACCCCTCAATTTCTTGAGGGGTTTTGGTGGGCGTGGGATGGTGAAAGTTTTGGGACTGGTGGCATGGAGTTTGGTGTTGTGTGGTGCCGGTGCGAGCTCGCCAAAGCTCATGCCAGACATGGGGAAGACAAAGGTCGTGAGGGTGATGGTGTGGGTAAAACCTAAGATCTAAGGGGTTGGGGAGGATCAGGAGGGTGAAAGAAGACGAAGGGAGATTTAGAGAGGGAGAGAGTGAGCGAGGGTGACCGACTATGATGGTTTAGTGTCGGAGAAGGTGAAGGTGATGGGGACACGGCGGTGAGGAAGGAGAGGTAGAGAGCGGCTGTGCTTTGGCCGGCAACAGTTGCACTTTAGCCGGCGACAGTCATGAGGACGAGGAGAGAAGGTTGAGCTAGTCAATTTGACCGTTGGCCAGCTCAACGAAGAGGACGGAGAGGCTCACCGGAGGCAAAGGTGTGGACGGCTGGAGATGAGGGAGAGAGGGTTTTCTAGCTCTAAACTTCACTAAGGAGCTCGATTTCTCAAGATAGTCCTATTTAAAGGCATCAGAAGTTGTTCCAAGCAAGGTAACAAGCTCGACGAGCTTGAGAACTTAGGGAAGAGGATACCTAAGATTGCGAACATTCACATGAGGAATCTGGTGCAACTCATGGTCCAAGACCTGGTCCTATCGATAGAGAACCCCTCAAGGATTCTCCCTTCCAATTTTAGGAGGATTTGATTGAGAATTGAGCGAGAAAACCTCGCTTGAATCTCAGCGGAGGAGCTCCATTCACAACAATGGTGGCAAGGACCATTTTGAATAAAATTATGAGAAGTTAGGAGGCTAAATGTAAATATTTTGAAAGGTAGGGGCTTAATTGAGAGGAATAGAGTTTAAATGGACTAAAATGCAAACTAGGTCAAGATGGACTCTAATTAGGCCTAAATTTTGGTACAAATCTAATTTGGACCAAAGGAATCTGATGGTAAGTTGGATTTCAGTTTTGACCAAGTTTGACTAGGTAATTTTTATGAAACCCAAATTAGGGTAGAAATATGTCTGTGACAATGTTTAAGGTTAAAATAGGTTCACATAGTCAAATCAAGGATACAAAACCTTAAGAAATATTTTTCTATGAATTTTAGGAGATTTAGATGAATTTTATCCTGACCAAAACCTCTGTAATTTAAGCAGGTCTGAAATTAGGATTTTGGGTGCTGTTTTGGTTCTCGAAACACGTGAAACCCTGTTTCTGTCTGCATGGACCCAGTTATTAGTCTTTAATTCTCATTTGACCCTCAGTTTACCCCTGATAAAATGCTTGGTTATTCTGTGTTCATGATATGCTGTTAAAATTACTTAATTAACCCCAGTTTCCTGTTCTCTTTTCAAAACAGAATGATGCGAAGTTATAACCCTCAGATGGTTATGTAGGAGCATTTATCTTTCAAATCAGACTAAAAGTGTCCAGTTAGGGCCTATGATGGTGTTCCCATCATACCCCTATGCCTAGATTTTGCTAGTCCCTTAGCAAAAATCTTGTGGATCAAACTAACTAGGTCTCTAGGTCAGATGTAACCATCAGGATGCCTTACCAAGTTGCATCTCTAGAAATCAAATCAAAATACCAACAATAGGCTCAGAGGTACTCAAGTACAAGCCAAGATCTAGACCTAACCAGCTTCAAGCTGAGTCTACCGCGAAGGTTTCTAAGGCCCACAAAAACTACCTAGAGGTTCGTTGACCCTAGCGGTTAAATTACCCGTGCTTAGACGTAACATACCCAGGTTCAGTTTGATAGTGCATTTTGACAAGAGAGAAATAGAGAAGGATTTTTCATTTGGAGAGTTTTCTCTTTATTCTTTTTTCATTTTTCCCTAAATCCAACCTCGAATTGGCCCTAAACACGATCTGTATCGGATTCCTTGTCCCCATCATCAATCCTCGAAGGGTCCCTGATGTAAACACATTTATCACATAAATCGTCAATTTTTGTGTGTTCTTAGATGTATAGTTGCATCATGCATTATAAATATTGCATAACATGCATCATTTAGCATTTAGGTTAGATTGTATAAAGTTTAGGTTAATTTTTTATTTTTGTGGTCAGGTAATAGGGCGATATTTAGAGGCCATGGATTTAAGATCCAACCGTATGGATCTGATCAGGGCAACGATTGGAGTTCAATGACTCCAAGATCACCCCAATCAGACTTCTGTAGTATCAAATGCAGTCCGACAAAGATCATACGTCAAGGACCAAGATGGTGTAAATGTGTACCTCAGATGACAAATTCGACCACATAGATGGGTTTGGATCGACGATCGTAGCCTAATGACATGAAAATCGATCTAATTCGACATCCGTCTCACCATCTATGCTATTAAACCACCCAATTGAGGATGGTTTTTTTAACAACCGTCCCTAAAAGTACAAAAAATTTTGGCACGTAGATTGGGTTCCCACCAAGAAAATTGGCAACGATTAATTCATAACTGTTACAAATTCATTTTAATGATAGTTTGAAACCGTCGTCAGAACCCACTTCCATGTTAGCCCACATGCACTTAGAAGGCAACGGTAAGGGATTGTAACCGTCGCCAAAAGAAAATAGCAACGCAATATACTACGATGATGTGTGGCAACGGTTCTGAACCATCGCAAAAGTAGCGTACTTTTGTAGTGACTAATGTTTGTGTAGAATTCCCTTTAAGTCTACACAAAACATACGAGCAGTGAGTGGGCAACATGTAAGAAGTCACCGAACTATCAAAAGAACTATTAAACAAATGAATTGCATGTTTACACAAACAAGCAAGAATTTACACAGAATTCATTATCTACTAATGCCATTTTTATCAATTTTTAATAATTAAAGGAGCAAGTCAAAGAAGAATTTGTGATCTCTTATAATCTATGGTATCAACAACCAAAAAAGGAAAAAATTGAATCAATATGCCCATAGATCTAATGACGAAGTTAATGATAATAATGGTAATTTCTAACCGATGTTAAGGTAAAATAGTTACAAACGATATACAATTCATGAATAATTCAAATTAATAAGTATTACTCAATAACACAGGAAAATGTCTTTAATTCAATGTAAAAATTACAAGGTGCAAAACACAATCTCCTAAAATTTTAGATCCATGCAGTGAAAACGATTGTGAACTCTAAACTTGAAAAACATAGAGCGTTAAGGGATGTAAAAATTTCACATTTTAAGCACCTTCAAAGGTAAAACTTAGGTTTCCAAAGAAATTAATAAACATGTTTATAATTGGCAAGTAAAATGTAAGCTGTACTCTAAGCAAGGATATATTCCAATTCTTAAGAAGAATAACAGAAATATCATTTTCTAGGCCGATTAAAGTCTCATTTAGTCATTCAATTCAACTATCAATTCCATCATAGTCATGTATTCACTCATCACCAAGATAACCATCAATTGACAATTTCATGTATAACCCAATTTCACCATTTAGCCTTTGATACGATTGATAAAGGAAGTTATCGTATTATTTCTTTAATCTAACAAAAGAAGCAATGTATATATATCATTTCACCCATCGAATTTTACACATTTATTTCTTTTATAACACTCCAAATCTAAATGTCCATTTTTATAAATTACTACTAACTCCATAAGCTAGATATGAATTATTAGTCCATCAATATCTTGAATGTATAAGCCATTATTTATTTAAATGTACCATTCTTTATAATACCTTTGATGATACAGTTGGTAGAAATAAACTAATACATAAAAATATTTCCCTCATTTATCATATGCAAGCCTATCCTAAATAACATGGTAGGAATGCATCAAGAATAGGAATTTGAGCAATATACGCAATGAAGATACATTTATCCTATTCTTATAAACCATGTAATTAAACATGCATGACAGTAATATAAATCTTCTTTGCCTTATAACATACAGGAGGAACAACTGTATTATTTACCCTTTTCTACTAATCTATAACAAGTACAATCAACTATGCCAGAAATCAAAATAGTCATATTCACTCAATCGTTATTAAATTAGTAATAAGATTACAGTGCAAGAATAATAATCGATTAATTCCATGCTAATCCAAATAAGTAATCGATTAATTTCATTCCAATCCATATACTAATAAACTTGATTTCATTTCAATCTAAATAAGATGCTTCACAAAATTAGTCTCTACAATATTTTAACGCACATCGCTATAATAATAAGCCCTACAACTAATGTTTGTTACCAACTGCATTAGAAATCAAGATAGCCATCTTCTTTCAATAGTTATTAAAATAATAATTGAACATTTAATAAAATACGTTAATAGGGTAATGAACCGTATATCCCCAACTCAATCCCTCGCATAATTTCAATATACACATTTACATATGTCATGAAAATATATGTAATCTACACCTATATTTATGCACAAATGGTTGGGTGGTTCTATAAAAGGGATAATAATGCATGGACACCTAATTTAAGCATCACAATGCATCTAGAACCAGGTAGTGATACAAATTAACATGTTTGTCAGCCTGGTAATTAAATTTATTACCAAACAAAACAACAAGCAAAGTCCTAGAAAACCATACAATCACAGAAATAGTGGACGAACCAAGAAGCTAATTACTTCTTGAGATCATAATCAGATCAAGTAATGCCCTAACGAGACCCCTAGTCTTCTCAGCCCGAATGGTGAAGGAAAGATGTTCATCACAAGAATTCATGAGGAAGCAAGGGGGACTAAACGGGTCGGAGGAAGGATCAAAAATCAAGAAGAGAATCAAGTTAGAATACTGTGGAAAATTAGGACTAGGGATACGTCACTATGCAATTGACTATCCCATCCGCAATACAATATAAACATTTGTATGGCCTTTCCAGGTTATTTTATGATTAGTGAGGTGACCTTGCCCTGATACCATCTATGACGACCCGAGCCCCATTAAGCGACGAAACCCAGGTTGCCGTGTGCTAACAACCAGCACAAA
The DNA here is from genome assembly GCA_037157565.1 of Thalassia testudinum. Taxonomy (NCBI): domain Eukaryota; kingdom Viridiplantae; phylum Streptophyta; class Magnoliopsida; order Alismatales; family Hydrocharitaceae; genus Thalassia; species Thalassia testudinum. The sequence goes on along the minus strand of JAZHRO010000025.1, from coordinate 62,081,859 downwards.
TCACCCACAAAATCGTAGTCACCCAGCACATCATCATAAAATATAAACATATCCAAACAAACTAATCATATTGCATCAACTAAATGAACAGAAATTTAGTACTGACCAGAGGTTTGCCACAGTATATATGTCAAAGAGATGTACAATGGAAATCACCTTGCAAACTACCACAATATACTTGAGTATGGAACCTAAAAACACATCAGTAAAAATTGAGTAGAGTAGAACTAGACAGGTAACAATGGTAACAAAAGTACAAGAAGAGGGGAATTGCTGAGAAGCTCATCATGGTCTCTAATTACCCCTAATTAACTAGTCTTCCTAGTTAATTAGCTAGAAATATGTGAATATATGGGTTAATTATTAAATAAGGGATAAATAGTAAAGGACCTTAAAATAAGTTAAAAATGCTATATTATCATCCAATTAATATTATTAATAATCTAATTAATAATTGGACTCAAAATATTATCAATTATTCATCTAATTAATGTGTTAACTAACTTAAGCATAATATATACCTAAGTATGTAATAACTTAAGTAACATTACTTAATTAAATAAATTAATCTAAAAAGGTCAAAAATGTAAATTCAAGGTCTAAATATGATAATTGTCTTATTTACAACCATATATAAAAAGTTGAAAAAGATTTAAATTGAAATAAACCTTGAAAACCTGAGTTTACATTTTAGTCCTTACATTTTATTTTAATCGGGTCCTTGTTTTCCACTTAGGTCCTTAGGTTTCACTACGAATAAGTCCCTGGACTTCTTCTTCTTCTTTTCTTCTTCACCTGTCTGAATGGCTGACGACTGAAGGTGCATCCACTACCTAATTACCGCCAATCTGACGTCATCCCTTCTCCAAGCTCCTGGAACTTGCGCTCACCATCCCCTTTTCATCCACCGGTTTGGATGATGCCTAAATCCCATTTTAAGGTTGGAGATAACCTCATCAATGTTAGAGAAGACACCGGTGGTTATCCCCCTCCTAGCCACAAATCTGTCCAGATTCCACCTCCTTCTCAGTCGCCATCAACTATAAATACCCCTTGACACCCTCGATTTCCACCAAGTTGGCTCCCTTCCCTCTTCTTCACTGAAGCTGACTTCGATAGGCTATTCTCTCCAAAACTCTGGCAAATTTCCTCTGCCTCATCTGAGTTCCTCCATCCATCTTCAATAGCTCTAGATCTCCACCGAAGTCAGTCGCGTCTTCTGACAAGTGCTGACTAGGAGCTCTCCTCTACTTCACCTCATAACCACCGCCGGAGATCTTTCGACAACCCTCTGATTTCCTCCTCCGTCATGGGCCATCGACGGAGATCCTCTATCCCCTTCGTCCAGGTAACAATAGACAAGGTAGGTACATTAGTTTAGGTTAGTTAGTTAGGTAGGTTAGGTAGTTCTAATGCTAGAATTCGCACTCATCTTCCTCGACTCCGGCGAGCTCCTTGAGCTTGCCAAGAGCGATAATTTTGTTTTTTTAAGACACTGTCCACATTCTTCCATCTTCCATGAACATTTCTAACGTCTTTAATTACAAATTTGATCACTAAATAGCCTAAATCACTTTCACCTCCACCGACTACTCCTGTTGTCCATGGCAACAGTAGTTGACCTATTTTCACCTTCATGGGGTCCTCCATCACCTATCAATCTCCTAAGGATCCTAATCATCACTTTAATTTGAGTAATTATCGCATATAATCTAAACACCCAATTTTAATTAAGCTCCTGAGCTCGCTGTCAATGGCGACTCAGGAGTAGTTGAAATCATTAACTAACTATATATTTATTATTGCAATTATCTGTAGATTTGTTTTCTCCACTGAATTTAGAGGGAAAACAAGTCCTGAGCTTAATCTAACTCAGACTTTATAAAAATTGAATTCACTGTTAAATCTTCATTTTAATGAACAATTGAAGGAATTAACTTGATCCTGAGGTTCCTTGTGACCTCAGGAACCTTTTCAAATCTTTAATGGCACAATTCCACATTCTATATACAATTTCACTCTTTTTCTGAACTCACCGGAGCTCCGACGAGTCAAAACTAGTTCTTCAGCCTTTAGAACAGAGTGAGAAGCTCCAGATCAATGAAATGAGGTTCACTGATTATGTTGAGATTGTTTATTTGAGATTTTAGTGCCTAGAGTTGTTAGGTCTTCATCTTCTCCAACTCCGGCAGAGTTCGAGAAGTCTGACAGTAGTTTTAAGATGCATTTAAGGGGTTTGGAAGCTTCAGTGCTATTCACTGAATCCATTTCTATGCTTAAACCACTGTAACAACCCTTAGGTTGTTCTGACGAACAAACACCTTTTCAATCTCAGGCGATGAGCCTAAAACCCTAGAAACTCTAGTTGAAACACCTATCTAAGGATTTGAATCTATTCCTGAGAATGAGGAGATGATGTTTTAGGTTTTAATTTCATTTGAAATAGCCAAAATCAGAAAGTCAAAATTTGAGGCTTATTAGTCAAAGCTGAGTCTAATTCTTAGATTCTGGATTTTATCAGATGAATTAATGAGTTTAAGATGTTTCTGGGATGCTTGTGAATGTTTAAAAGAGATTTGAGTGAGCTCTGATGGTTTTTAAAGTAGAATTCAATTTCTGCCAGTTTGGGTTGTTTCTGAACCAAAACTGATGACAGTGGAGTTTAGATGAGATTTGAATGCAAACTCTACCCAGATGAAGTTATAAGAACCTCTAGAAGTTGTTTTAATCGATTAAACAGGTCTTTAGTTGTCTGTTAGGACTTTTCAGAGTCTAAATCAAGGTCCTGAAGCTTCTTGAGAAGCTTTGAGCTTCTACACCATTTTTGAAGCTCCAGAGAGCTCTAAACATCCACCAGCAGCTGCGGAAATAACCTCGTAACCTATTTAGAACTTCAACTGGAAGTTAAAGTCCAGTCTGTGGACTTAGAGTTAAGAAATCCATTTTCCAGACCATAATAGATCTAGATAGAACAGTATCTTCGCCCATCAAATCGAAGAGCATAACTTCCCCATTGAATCAAATTGACACTTCAATCCTGTAGAGCAACTCAAGAGCTTTCCAACAAGCTTTTATTTGCTTGGAACGGAGCTCTGAGCTAGGAGAAATCGTCGTTTGAAGTTTAGTCTAGGAGGGGATAAGTTAGTCCCACCTCGGGTAGATTTGAGCAGCCGCTTGGGAATAAAATGATTTTGTGTTATAGCCACTTCAGACGACAAGCACACGGTGCAAATGGTTACCGAACGAGCATTTGGGTGTGTGTGGGTGCGTATGTGCCCGGGTGTGTGCGCCTGTGGGCGTGCGAGTGTGGGCCTTGGGAGGGCGTGAGTGAGGCTTGGGAGGCCATGAGCCGGTTTGGCTTGAAACTTTGAATCGGAAATAAACCGAAGCTTAATGAACCAGGCTTGGACCTAGTAGGGTCTGGTCCCACCCTGAGAGTGGTGCTGTGTATCCCTAATCGGTCCAAGCCGCCAATAAATAAACCTAATTTTTGGTTGAAGAGAAAAAAATCCTGGTCTGATTCAAAAAAGAAAGAAGGTTCAGAAGGAAATGAAGGATGCTAAGGAAGAGAAGGAAAGATGCTAAGGAAAAATGCTAAGGTAAAAGAAAAAGAAGGAGCAAAGGAAGGGAAGAGAAGAAAGAGAAGGAAGACAGGGAGAGTTCGTAAGAGAAAGGAAGGATTAACAGTCACTGAAGAGACAAGGCAGAGAAGAAAGAAAGAGAAGGAAGAGAAGACTTGTGAAAGAGAAGAGCTTCAGAAAGAATAAAGAGAAAGATAAGGAAAAGATTAAGAGAAGATTAAAAGATAAGTAAAAAGAGAAAGAGAGTAGAAAGAGAACAGGTAAAAGAAGAAGAAGAAGAAGAAGAGAGAGAGGCTCAAGACAAAGATACAAAGGGAAGAAATGGTTTAAATTTTTGCATTATTTTTTTAATTCCTTTTTTATTTTAATGTTGTAATAAGGCATATTTCAATTAGTAAAACTTTCTATTGCCTTAATATCTTTAAAATAAAAAGAAAATTAACATGTTTACTTGTTATTCAAGAAGATAATTTGTGTAAATATGTTTTCTCATGGAATTTTGCATATTTCTTAAATTTAAAATCATTAGGCAAAGTTCATGTTGTTAAAATTAAACTTAATTATACCTTCTATGAGTAGCTTAGACTGATTGGTGAATTCTGAATAAGCTATACCTCCCAGCGAACGACCTGGACTCAACTAGTTAAAAGAAATAAAATCTAAAATGTTAGGATAACTTGACCCTATACTACTCAATCAACACAAATTTGAGTTAACCTAAGTTACTTTCTTCTACACATAATTAAGCACAATTAACTTAATTAACTGTGTTGAGGAGAGGACGCATCAGGCACCATGCTAAAAGTTTGTCCGTTACAATTTATTTCATATCCAGTTCCATTTACGTAATTTTCCCATATTATTCTATCTCTCAATCCTTCAATCGACGTCTCAGGCATGAGATGATCTTGTATAACTTCCTGCAACGCAAGATCGGTATAAGCCACCCTCCTGGCCGAGAGGACTACTTATACCCATCAAGTCACCACACTCCATCACCCTAGGGTCATTACAAAAAGGGGTGGTGGCTACGTCATGTAGCGTGAAAGACGTACAAGCCTTGTGTACACTAATCCACTGATAGCCAATGACCTACCCACCAGCTGAGAAGAACCACTCCAAACCTCGAGCCTTGCATCCCACTATCACAGTTGGCTGCTAAGCCTAACCGAAGAATCGTAAGGAGGTCAGCAACTCCCTAAACCCACCCCCGAAATTGATCTGAAAGAACAAAGCTATAGCCAAAATCTGGCAAGTAATGGGGCTAAATCCAGTTATCTAATTCTTTTAATTCCCGACAAATCTGTCATATCAAATTATTTCCAGATAACTGTACCTTTTGTCCTTGTTAAATCCAATCTTATTTAACCATTTGTTTTTGCGAATTCATCGATGTTTAAGAAATACGTTATAGTTGTTGGTGCTAGAGCACCACGATCATTTGTTTTGATGATAACAAAACACGTGTTAACATTTGCACTTGAAGTCTTAGATTTCAGGTCAATTGCAAATGGAGACGTGATTAGACGGAATTTGAGCTCGCATCCAGGACGGATTGGAGGAGCTTGATGGAGAACAGAGGGGATTCGCGAGGAGCGATAAATTGAAGATGGAAGGACAAGAAGAATAGGATAGAATTCCATTTTATTCCTTTCATGTACTTTTGTCGTTATTTTCTTGCTCTTTATTTCCTTAGAACATTATGCTAAAGAGCCTCAAAGTACCCTAATAGTAGTCCTAGGAACACCCGCACAACCCTAGGATACTTAGGTTTTCTGTAGAAAACTTAGAAAACCAATATAGGGTTCAAACAGAATTTCCAGAAGTCTGATAATGTGTTTTAAGACGTCTGACTGTTGATTCAGACGTCTGATAACATTTAGGCTGGACATAGTTAGTTCTATCTGATGAAATCAGATGTCCAAACCTTAGACCAGACATCTTAGGAGACGCCTGATGACTTTGCCAGACATCCAATTAGTAGACCGTTGGCTGTCTTAGCATACACTCAAGGATATGACCGTTAGAGCCTTATCAGACGTCCTTAAGCCTTTCCAGACGTCTGATAATTGACCGTTTTGCCTCGACTGACTCGAAAATCTCTTCTCAGAGATTTTCTAGCCGTTGCAAATCCATTCCCACGAAAAAGTAAGTTTCCAAACATCTAGACATAGTGCCAGACGTCCTGTATGTCATCTGATGGACTTGTGCTAGAACCCTGTTTAGATCTGATTCAAGTCAGGAAGAAACCCGCTTAAAATCAGACGTCTGATGTTGTTCCCAGACGTCTTAAAGTGGTCTTCCAGACGTCTGATGCCAGAATTAGATGTCTGATTACCCTGTCAATGCAATCATTGTCCCTGATTTCAGCCTGATTCTCTTGGGCTTTGCACCCAACAGCTATGGAAGCTTTCCTAAGCCTTCCAAAGCCTTCCTAAGGCCTCTATAAATAGAGGGGAGCCTTTGCACACCAATACACACCTAAGCAACATACTTTCTACTCTTTTGTGTCCAAGAAAAGCTCTTACTCTCCAAGCTTAAGTTCCATCACCTAGAGAGCTAAATTCCCTTTGCGCACCCGCTCTCCCGCCGTAGTTCACGAAGAGCGACGTTGCGCCATCGCGTGGCTCACTCACCCGCGTCATCGATCCGATGCACTCCTTGCAAAGGGGAGTTTCCTAATTCCTATAGAAGCTAGGTTTAAATTACTTTGTTGGCTCTATAGGATTGTTGTTTCTTTATCTTTGTTATTTGGTTGGGTATTCGCCTTGAGAATTCCCGTCTCCTTCGTGGGACAAAATCCTTCTTGTGAAGAGAAGGGGTTGAGGAACGCTACCCTCGCACTTGTAGCGTGGTTGTAATTGAGGTTGAATCACCCTCGTTTAAAGTGATTCGTTTAGTGGATTTGATCAACTTGGTTGATCGGAAAATCCTAACTCGAGAGGGTTAGGTGGTGGTTTTCACCTGGTTTGGGTTTCCACCTAAAAATAATTGTGCACCTTGTTTGATTGAATTTTTGTGAGATTATTTATATTTTATTTCCGTAATTTATTACGTCACCCCCTCCTCGTAGGGCCTCCGTTTTCTCCTACAATAGTATAGGACAAAATTGCATCCAATAAATATAATTTATTACTCGAATTGAAGTTCGAGGTAAAACATAGGGAGCAATATGGCAATTTCTCTTAAGATCACAATTATAAGCAAGAAGATAGCAATGTAATAGCAATTTTAAGCACAAATGATATAAATAAAGATGTAAGAGTCAATGTGGCAAAAAGATTAGGGTAAAATGGTGATTTGAATCACTAATTACCCTACTACAATTATACACAAATAATGCTACAGTATCAATCAACCAAATGCCATGTATGATAAGTGCACAGTGCACTCAGAAACAGCAACAAAGGCAAAGGCCTCTCTTTCTCAAGCCTCAGGGAGAGGCACAGCAGAGCTTAGCACCAACACCAACAGAGGCAAAAGCTCCCTCAAAATTTGCTAAGTGTCGAAAGGTAGGTAGAGAAGCAAAACCCCCTCCCCCCTCTCTCTCTTCTTCCTTTCCCATTCTTTCTTTTCTCAGAACTATGCTAATCAGATCTAGGTATATGGGTAATCAGATTAAAGCCCAGACCCGCGTGGCGTGACTACGGGCGAGGGCGTGCGTGCGCACGTGGAGAGGGACCTTACCCTGTGCTCACTAAGATGACTAAGCAGAGGAGCAAAATCAACTTCTGGGCTATGGAGGGATCTACTCTATCCGATGTGGGACTATCCCACACAGCTTCGTCGCAATGCCGTAGTAGTTGAAGACGTTTCCAATTGCAGGTGAAATCAAAGGTAGGGCCTCCAAGCAATGACTTGTGGTGAAACCTGGAGCAACTCCGTGTCTTATAGGTGTGACACCTGGGGCTCGCATGGCTTAGAACACAAAGAATGGAGGCGGCAATAAGGTGCGGCAGCGGAGCTTCGACGTATTCCCTGAAACACAAATACGGGCGTGAAGACCCCAATCAAAAGGTTCTGGAGTATCGCCTGACCACATGGAGTGAGATGGTGGTGATCTTGTGGCGTGAGAGTGCGTGAGGTGGTGCATCAAGGTGGGTGAAGGTAGACGGCAATGGGTTTGTTCAGTGGGGAGCTAGGGTAAGCGATGGAGTGAAATAGAAGGATTTTGATGGAGGGAGTACGGTGGTGATTTTGGAGGTGGAGCGGTCATGTTTGGTGGTGTGTAGTGTGCTCACGACCTCGTCGGAGCTTGGCCGTAGCGAAGGAAGATGACGACGTTGAGGGAGAAACAATGGTCGTGCATGTGTCATAAGTGCGGGAAAAGAAGTAGGGAGAGAGAGAAGAGGATAGTGGGACTTAGGAGAGGAGAAGGTGGCTGGAAGAGGTCGGTCGTGGCAGACCGGTGTCGGAGAAGATGAGAGGGACAGAGAGGTGGCGACGATGAACGAGGGAGAGAAACATCCTCTATTTGTCTGGAGAGGTCTGCGACAATGAGGGGGGGAAGATAGGCCGTCCAATTTGGTTGTTGGACGGCCAGACAAGGAGAATGGAGGATGTCGTCAGAGTAAAGTGCAAAGATGGCCGGAGAAGGAGGAAGAGAGCTTTTCTATGACCAAAAATTGCTAAGGAGCTAGGGTTCTTGCCCCTGATCCTTTTATAGGCCATGGGGAGGGGTTTCAATCTTGGTGACCAAGCTTCCAAGCTTGGTAAGCTTGCCGGAGTAGGACACCCACATCTCTCATGTATTCGCATGAGAGATTAGGAAAGAATTGGAGCCCACAGAAAGGTTCAAATTGTAGAGAAATCTCTTAGGAATCTTCCTTCCAAATTTGGAAGACATTGAGCGTGAAATCAGGGAGAAAACTTTGATTGAAGATCACTGGAGTTGTAGGAATAGGACATGGAGGAGGTAGGGACCTTTTTGCAAATAATACAACAAATATAGGGGGTATTTGCAAGGAATTTCAAAAGCTGAGGGGTTGTGTGAGAGAAAAAGAGTCAGACTGGACCAAATTGCAAACTAGGTCAAGACAATCTCTGATTAGGCCCAAATTTTGATACAAACCTAATTTGGACCTAAGGAATATAATGGTGAAGTTCGATTTTGGTTTTGAATTAGTTTGACTGGGTAATTTATGCAACAACCCAAAGTATGGCAATAGTCTATCTGAGATTCTATTTTAGGTCAAAATGGGTTCAGATGGTCAAATCAAAGATGCCAAACCTTAGAGAATATTTTTCTATGATTTTTAGAGGGTTTAGATGAATTTTATCCTGATCGGAACCTCAATTAATTAAGCGGGTCTATTTTTAGGGTTTTAGATGTCATTTAATTCTTGAAATGCGTGAAAACTCGTTTCTATCTGCATAGACCCACTTATTAGATATTAATGACTAAATGACCTTTAATAAACCCCTGGCATACCCCGTGGTTATTCTGTATTTGTGATAAGATGGTAAAATTATAAAAATAACCATATTTTTATCTTTTCTTCTTAAAATAATTCAACCTGCCCAAAAGACCTTATGACTGATATGTAGAAGCTTTTGTTAACTTTATTAGATCAAATTGAGCTAATTATGACTCATGATGGTATTCCCATCACCATTACACATCCTTAAGCCAAGGATGAACAATTATTTATATCACTTTTAATATTACCAGTTTACAAAAAAATTTCATATTATGATAGTGATTCCATACTATTTACCAATTACAATTATGATGGAACTAGTTTCACATAAATCTGAGTCCTTTTCAAACATGCAACTACAAAGGTACATGTAATCGTAAATTCTTAATTATTTTCACATAATCCAATTATTCCTATTACATTACCTATAAACTAGGGAAAACACCAAAGGATTCCAAACTCAACAAAAAGGAGAATTACACGCCACCTGATGTGTACACATAATTGGCCTAAAATGCCTACTTATGCATGTTCCTAGGTGCTTATAAGCTTCACGCATTATATATTTCATAAAATGCATCATCATACATTTAGATTAGTTTGTACAAATTATAGGTTAATTTGCTCATTTTGTGGTCAAGGGATAAGGTGATATTTATTGGGGCATCAGATTGAAGATCCAACTGTACAGATCTGATTAGGGCGACGATCGGAGTCGAATGCCTCCGAGATCGTCTCGATCGGACCTCCGTAGCATCATATCCTGTTCGAGGAAGATCAGAGGTCAAGAGACAAGGTGACAAAAATTTGAACTTCAAACAACAAATCCAATCGTACAGATGGGTTCGAATTGACAATCGCAGCCCAATGACAGGAAAATTGACCCAATCCGACATCTATAGCACCACCTATGAGCAAAAGAAGATGGACAGCTCATATAGTGCCAAGTGGAAGAGCATCATGACATTAAAGGGATAGGGTGACATATTTTGGGGCTCCAAATGAAGAATTTAACCATACGGATGATTCTAGATCGACGATCGTAGCCCAACAGTGTAAAAATCGGTCCAATCTGGTATCCATAACATCCTTTATGTGCATTTGAAGATGGACGACCTAAATCACACCACATGGCATCATCCGTGCTGCCCAAGGACAACCACAACCTTCCCTCACCACATGGAAGGCCTTCCCTCCCCACCGTTGGATGAAGATTTAACGGCCTTAAGTGTAGGACCATCAATTCATCCACTTGACGATCCAACGGTCATAGCATGGCGGTTGAGAACCTTATCCCCATGGAGGGGCGCAAGTTCAAGCCCTAGGGAGCTCCAAAATCTACCAATCACAACGGTTGTGCTCCAATTGGTCGTGTGATCACCATCGGAGGGAGATGAAGGCACCACATGGTGCAAGGAGAGACGTTGATGTAGACACATTTATTTAGGATAAAATGCCCATTTAAGAATGTCCTAGGCTTAGATATGCATTCCATACTATAAATATTACATAGCATGCATCATTTTGCATTTAGAGTAGTTTATGTATATTTTAGGATAATTGCATCCTTTTATGGCTAGGAGGCAAGGAGATTTAATTCAGGGCCTCGAATTGACGATCCTGCCATACGGATCTTATCAGGATGATGATCGGAGTCCAATGCCTCTGAAATCATCTAGATCAAAATCCCATAGCACCGTATGCAGTCCAAAGAAGATCAATGGCCAGGGGTCAATGCAACATCCTTAAGGGCTTTGGATGAAAAATCCGACCATACGGATGGATCCAAAGTGACAATCGCAGTCCACCAACGTAAAGATCATCTTGATCCAAGCATAGTGGCATCCTCTGCAAGCGAAAGAAGATGGACGACCCAGGTGGCACCATGTGGTGCCATCTAGGCTGCCCAACACCGGCCAGCAGCAACCGCAGGTGACCCTCATCATCTGTGACCTCGCATCACAGCCGTTGGATCAAGATCAAATGACTGGGGTGCCTCCGTGCCCTCAGCACTCAATTCCTCCTCGAGACACAATCACAAGGGTGGCGCATTAGTCTTGAAGCACACTCCCAAAGGAGGGGTACAGGTTCGAATCCCGCAACCCCCCCCCAAATTCTCAATTGGACGTAGCTGCATGAAGGGTGCGTGACACGCATGCACGAGAGCCGTGCACCCGCAGTGTGCAGCAGTGCACGATGCTCAGCACCAGCGCCCCTGCGCGCGACACAGCAATGCGAGGCACGAGAGCGAGATGCACATAGCGGTAGCAACAGCAGCGAGACACGTGCACGAGTGCCAGCGGGAGTGTGCGCGGATCTTTAACAACATTTAGGGGTGGATCTTCAGCAACGGCTTTGATGTCGCTACACCCATGGACGGAATTCTTCCTCTCCTCTACTATAAAAGGACCCACCTCCAAGGCTCTTGAGAGAGCCTATCCCAAGCCTGGGATGCTCCTCTAGAGTAGAAAACCAAATATTTTTCCCGCCTTACATCCCCATCATGGAGCATCCCGTGGTCGTCCTCTCACCACTTTGGGAAGTATATCCTCTCCATGATGCCGTCTTGTCCAGCCCTCCGTCCTCCGACGCCATTCTCCTTCATCCAGCCTCTCACCACCTTCGTCCGGGCATCATTAGAGCAAGTCATCCTCCAAGCGACCGTCGAGGGGGATTCTTCTCAACCCATTCTATCTTTTATTGCTTTCTAGTGTAATTTCAATTAGTTGTAATATACATTGTTCGATTTTATGAAATGTTCCTCTCTCCCTCTCCCTCTCCCTCTCTTTCTCTCTCTCTCTTTGTTATTTTGTTAGTGTAGAGTAGAATAGATAACAATTCATCTGATCTCTTACTTTATAAAAAAACTAAAAAATCATAAAAGATAAAAATAACAAAAATAAATAAAATCGAAGCGCGGATTTCAAAACCAAACGTTCACCGACCCGTGTTCGACCCGGGACTTACCTCGTGTTTCTATTATAAATTTTATCTGGTAGCGAATTTCTACGCACTATGACAACAGGTTTTCTAACTCAAATCTTTTCGTGTACAAAATCACGCTAATCATTTGGCACCATTGCCAAGGAGGCAACGCTCTTTAGTTTTTTAGCATTTTTCCACCTTAACTTTTTAGCTCACTTTGCTCCTTTCTTTCTATGATTACAAGTACCCTTCCAAGGCGAGCCCAAGTGGATAGATTAGAGTAAAGTGAGGTTAGAAGGATCTGTAAGTGTATCCCCCCACCCACCCACTGGATTTCCATTTCATCACCTAATAACTCAAACTCAAATCAACCTAGGTGCTTTTATAAACCCTAGGATAGATCTGATTGTTTGAGTGTCACTTCACCTCACATCACCCCCAATATATATTAAAAAATATATATATATATACTCTTTTCTTGTGGGATTAAGCTAAAAGTGACACAACTTAAACACTCACAAATTTCTCGACCTAAGGCACACAATCACATTGATTCTACCACTTAACCGGAATCTGACCTATGGATCTGGTACACCTTAACTCAACACACAAATAAGTGAGTAGAAATTTGATTAGGTTAAACATTTTGTGTGCCTTAATCAAGTGGTACAGCAAGCCAATTGCTTGAACTGTTTGGGCCGCACCACTCAATTTAAAACTGATCCATCAAGTAGATTGCCACTTAGGGTTGATTTTTAGGGTTGAACCAGGACTCCACATTATTTCTAATTTTTAAAGGAATATATCATCACTGGTGATTGCAAAACTTGGAGCGTTCTCCTAAACTTGATTGAATACACCTAAGATTAAACCCTAAAAACTACTAAACAAGGTTAAACCCTAAAAGACACATCATCAAAAAACCTTGTTTGCAAACCCTGGTTGTGCACGCACACACATATTAACTGATCATTAAGGGCACAACCCATCTAAAGGGCCCAACACATTCCAAGAGCACAATCATCCTAAGCCTAATTAAAACTAAGTAGACGTTGGCCTTAAGGATTAACTCGCTCTTTGGGACTCCAACTGAGATTTTTTTGATTAATCTACTTCTACTGGCCCATCTGATGTCTAGCTAAGGGAGTAGCATCAAACAACCGTGGTTGGGGGTATCAAAGGAACCGGAGGCACAAACCAAATGAAGAACCTTCTCCCCAACCCCTCCCTTTAACTGGTTGGATTGACCAGATAGAAGTAGACCAAATCATTTCTTTCATCTCAAGACGAGTCCTAAGAGTCTGTAGATCTTTAGGCTACCCACCTAAAGATAGACTTGGTTGATTGTATTGCAGGGCACCTTTCTCTCCTCTGTTTTCCCTCCTATGTCACCATGTATCCTTCCACATCCTACACACATTTCCAACCCTACCCACCTACTACCACTTTTCCTCAAGATGATTACTATCCCAACCTGACTTATTACTACCCTTCCATTAGTCAGGATAACTTTGATTAGGGATAGGATTCCGAACCTCAATGTCTAGGACCTAACCCTGGGCATTATGATCATGATTATTGTCCTTCCCAGAGCTACACTGATTATAGATCACTGTCCTTTTATGAACAAACCAACATGATCTACAATCAAGAAGGATATAACACCTACCCTCCCCAGGACTATGCTAAATATAGGTCACCACCATTCTTTGAACAACCCGAAACGACCTACTATCAAGGAGGACCCCAAGAACCTCAATTTCTTGACTCCCCTAGTTTTAACTCAAACCCACCCAACCCTAAATCGAACCATTCAGTTTACGTGAACCAAGTCCAGGATAGGGTATTGGCTAATTTTAGGAACACTATACAATCTTTAGAAGCTCAGCCACCACCATGCACTGAAGCATTGGAGCCTATGATCAAAATGATGATTAGCTTAATAGTTCTTTATTGGATTGGCTCCAAGATGTTAAGGATAGGGACCCAGGTGAGTTTTGACTGGGGAAATTCTTGAGATTGAGGATGAAATTTGTGGTTGCCCCAGTCCAATCTTGGGATGATATTCAGGATGAACCCCCTACAGGAGAGCTAATGTCAGAAACTGCTCAGGCACCTGTCAGAGGGGACAATCTTTTTGAAATCGAGGATGACCACGTTGGTCTAGAGCAACTCATTGATGATGAACCAATTTTCTCACCCGAGATCCCTGAGCTAGGGAGTGAGGAAAAATATGTCTCCATGGACCAAGAAATGACATACAATTTTGAGACATATAAATGAGGATCAAGAATTATTTCATTCTGAGGGTGAAGAATCTTTAGGTGAAGTCTCACTTGAGCTTAAGGAGGATAATTTTAGTGAGACAAATGGGCTAAAGGAATCTGATCAATCATTTGATAGCCCGATGATTGAAGATTGTGATCCTGTTGGGGCTAACTTGGAGGATCCAAATCCTAATTTACTAGAAGATTCAATTAGTAGACCCATTCCTTAACCACACCCCAAAGAGATGAATGATAATATTTTTGAAATTATTAAACCTAAGTCAATCCTGATTCAACCATGATTTTTGGACTTGGGTAAATCACATGGTGTGAATGATATACTAGAGGTCCCGGAACCCGAACACTTGATCATGGAGGATAGGAATTTGGAAGTTAAAATCTGGGAAGTGAATTCTGAAAGAAATGGAATTTTCGATTTAAGGGTTCCTGTTGACCTAAAACCACCAACCTCTTACCAGGACCCTTACGATATCTTTAACGTGCAACCAAAGTACAGAACAATTGACAATCTTTCTGAGTTGAACTCTAAGTGGACACCCGAATTTAGTGAACCAGATCTACCCATTGTCTGCCACTTTAGTCTGGGGTTGCACACCACAAAACCACAAGCCTGGCCCCGCAAGCACAGCAATCTCCAATTCTGATTGATTTTCATCCAGAACCTTAAAACCACACGACCCTAGGGCACGGGTCAGCACCACAACTTGGTCCACATCTGTGGACATCTTCTACTGACGGGTTTAAGGATCAATCTTTTAACTCTGATCTTAACCCGCACTTGTGAATTCTTAACCTTCTCTTTGTTTGTAAATTATTCCTAGTCAAAGGCAATAAACTTAGCACATGTGTATACTCCTTTCTCTCTACGGAGCCAACTGGATTGTCACGAAATTCAGGTGATATTCTGCTTATTACACCCTTTTCATGTCTTTATTTTCACAATAAGGACATTGCATCATTTAGGCATGGGGGGGTGGATACTTAATCCTAAAATTATTTTGTTAGCTCCGTAGAGTTTCCTTTATTTAAAAAAATAATTAAAATTTTGAAAAGAAAAAAAATATTAGAATTAGGAGAGGAGAACTTAGGCATTCAGAGTTATTAACTTTAGGAGACGATACTTAAGGACTTGAACACTTAGACTCTTCAAGTCTTCGAGCTTAATCATCCTGGGTGTCCACTACAATGTGGACTTAGTCTCGAGTCCTCGCCAAGATAAATTTTACTTTAATTTGGCTAATAAATTTGGATGATAAGTACATGACTTATCAACCCACCCTCTAATTTGAGGGGACTTTAAGTTTAAGCATCTATACACTATTTGGACTGACTCACTTTCTAACAATTTTTATGAAAATTGGGTAGCTAATGAACCGTATAGGGTGGTATGGTTGGCAAGTTGTCGGTGGTAACAGCTCATCGGCTGGTTGCCCAGAACCCATCTCACGAAATGCACGTATAATTCCTAAACACTTAGGAAGAAGCAGAGAAGTAGAATAAGTCGGGGAGATATACACTGGGTTCACCCTTGTATTGACCCTGCAAAAAAATAAAAAGTAGGGAGAAAGCTACCGATCAGAAAGATAAACCTTTAGGCAGAAATTCTGAAGGTCACCTAGGGTTGTAGAAACCTAAAGTCCATTTTAACGGCTGCCTAGTGAGTCTATCACTCTTTCACAAGATACTTAGCACTTAGAGTCCTTTTCAAGTCTTGGGCGAATCGGGTAGCCATAAAAAGTTATCCTGAAACTCTCAACTCCAAAATTCTAAAAAAAAATTAGAAAAGAAGAAAAAGCAAAAAAATGTATCTACCCTTTTCAAATAAGGTGAGGACTTGGGCAATCTGCATTCTGGCAAACACCCAGGTACTGTTGAGCTTTCATAGTTTAGGACCTTAGTTGAAATTTTCTATTGTTAATAAACAACATAGGCCTAAGTGATTAGACCCTAGTTATGTTTTTATACATAGCATTTAGTTTGATTTTATTAGGGGCTAGCAAAAGATAGGCATGGGGGTATTATGTAGACACATTTATTTAGGATAAAATGCCTATTTATGCATGTCCTAGGCTTAGATATGCATTCCATACTATAAATATTGCACAACATGCATCATTCTACATTTAGAGAAGTTTGTGTATATTTTAGGTTAACTGCGTCCTTTTATAGACAAGAGCGAAGGAGATTTAATTCAGGGCCTCAGATTGACAATCCCACCGTACGGATCTGATCAGGACAACGATTGAAGTCCAACTCCTCCAAAATCATCTAGATCAGAATCTCGTCGCACCGTATGCAGTCCGAAGAAGATCAATGGCCAAGGGGCAATGCAACATCCTTATGGGCTTCGGATGAAAAATCTGACCGTACGGATGGATCTAGAGTGACAATCACAGTCCACTGATGTGCAATTTTTCGTGAAGAAAAGTTAGGGTTTTGGGAAACCCGTCATTGCAATCACAAAACTCGCAATCAAATAAAATTTATACTGGAACTCGAAAGGGAGTCATGGGTCTAACATGGGGAGGCGACGTTTGTTTCTTGAAATCCGCATTTCACTTTGTTTCTTTTTTGTATTTTGTATTTGCTTTCTTTTGGGCATTTTATGATAGTGTGGGAACAAGCAGGAATATTATCGATACTAAGCTATTCTAGAAAGCAGGAAAAAACTATCCTACTTGTTAAGTATGATGGAAGAGAGAGAATCAAAAACTACTTCTAGATAAATGCTTGATAGATGTTTATTACAAATGCTTCTACACTATGAAAGCAGTAAAAGGGAAAGGGGGTGAGAGAAATCATCTTTGTTGACTGCTCAGAGGATGAAGCTGTGTTGACGTGGCCTGGATGAAGATGTTGAGGAGTTGGAGGAAAGAGAACGACATCGAAAGATGAGGGGAGGACGGGTGGCGTCGCAATGTGATCCACTTCTCACAAGGGCGTTGAGAAGACGACCGATGAGAGCTCCACGAATGGTGATGAGAGGGTGGAAAATAATTTTACTTTTCAATAGTGGAGCATCCGAAAGGCTTGGGACACAAACTCAAAGTGTGTTTTGAGCTTTAGAGTAGGTGAAGAGAGCATTAGAAAGGGATGAAGATGGATGGAGGGGTGTAGGTCCCTTTATAGTCGAGGAGGAAGGGCTTGGTCGCACATGGGAAATTAGTGACGTCCATAAACGTCGCTGAAGACCCACTTTGGACGGTGCTGAAGGTCGTCGGCCAATGCTCACGTCCACATGCTCACAGCTAGATCAGGCATGGAGCATTGGTAGTCGTTGGATCAGAAGCAGACGGCTGAGATGGAACGGGGATCACGTGCTCAGATCGCGCTCGATAGCGTGTTAGATTGTGCGTCGGTCGGCAAGTGATCGTGCACTTACTGATCACGCGGGTCTAATTGTGCCATGTCACCACCCTCTCCACCTCTTAATGGCCATCAAATGGGCAGAGTTCAATTGCGCCCGCACTTATGAGATTCCTCCCCCCACCGCGGCTCAAAGTCGCTCTCGTGGTTTGGGACCGCTTGTCTTCAACATTGCGCCAAAGTCACAATTTGTCGAGCAGACAGATTGATGGTCACGTGCCCATGGCAGTTGGATGAAGATCCAATGGCCCAGATCTGATGATGGGTTGGAGGAGAGCAGGGATGATCCTTGGGTGGCTGAGGGAGGTTCGGATGATGCCACATGGCATCATCTAAGCTGTCCATCTGCTATGCTTTGTAGATGATGCCACAAACGTCGGATTGGGTCGATTTTCACACTGTTGGGCTGCAATCATTGATCTGAGTCCATCCTTGTGGTAGGATTTGTCATCTGAGGTTCTGAGTGGCGCTACCTTGCCCCTTGGCCTTTAATCTTCCTCAGACTGCATAATGTGCTACGGAACTTCGATCATAACGATTTCGAAGGCGTTGGACTCCGATCGTCGTCCTGATCAGATCTGTATGGTCGAATCGTCAATCTGAGGCTTGAAATAAATCTCCTTTTCTTCTGAACACAAAAGGACACGAATTAACCTAAACTTTATACAAACTATTCTAAATGCAGAATGATGAATGCTATGCAATATTTACACTATGGAATGCATATCTAAGCCTAAGAACATGCATAAATAGGCATTTTAACCTAAATAGATGTGTCTACATCATTGACCAATGTAAAGATCATCTTGATCCGACCACCGTGGCATCCTCTACAAGCGAAAGAAGATGGACGACCTAGATGGCATCACGTGGTGCCATCTAGGCTACCCAACACTGGCCAGCAGCAACCATGGGCGCCCCTCATCATTTGCAACCTCAAACCACAGTCATTGGATCAAGATCCAACAGCTGGGATGCCTCCACACCCTCAGCACTCAATTCCTCCTCGAGACACAATCACAAGGATGGCGCATTGGTCTTGAAGCACACTTCCAAAGGAGGGGTGTGGGTTCGAATCCGGCAACCCCCCCCCCAAATTCTCAATTGGACACAGTCGCAAGAAGGGCATGTGACACGCATGCGCTAGAGCCGATAACCCGCAGCGCGTAGTAGTGCACAAAGCTCAGCGCCAGTGCATGCGCGTGACACGACAGCGCAAGGCACGGGCACATGATGCGCACAGTGACAGCAGCACTAGCGAGGCGCGTGCGCGAGTGCCAGCGAGGGTGTGCACAAATCTTTAGAGACATTTAGAGGTGGATCTTCAATGACGGCTTTGATGTCGCTACAACCCATGGACGAAATTCTTCCCCTCCTCCTTCACTATAAAATGACCCACACCCCTCCCTCCACCTTCATCCCTTCCTTTCTCTCCCTCACCACCTCCAAGGCCCTAGAGAGAGATTGTCCCAAGCCCAGGATGCTCCTTAAGAGTTGAAACCCAAATATTTTTCCCACCTCTCATCCCCATTCGTGGAGCATCCTGTGGTCATCCTCTTACCACTTTGGGAAGTAGATCCTCACTGTGACGTCGTCCCATCCCACCCTCCATCCTCCAACACCGTTCTCCTTCATCCAGCTCTCACCACCTTTGTCCGGGCGCCATTAGAGCGAGCCGTCCTCCAAGCACAGTCAAGGGGGATTCTTCTCAACCCATTCTATCTTTTATTGCTTGCTAGTGTAATTTCAATTAGTTGTAATATACACTGTTCGATTTTATGAAATGTTTCTCTCTCCCTCTATCTCTCTTTCTCTCTCTCTATTTCTCTTATTTTGTTATTGTAGAGTAGAATAGATAATAATTCATCTGATCTCTTGCTTTATAAAAATACCAAAAAAATCATAAAAGATAAAAATAATAAAAATAAATAAAATCGAAGTGTGGATTTCAAAGCCAAATGTTCGCCTCCCCGTGTTCGACCTAGGACTCCCCTCGAGTTTTGGTTATAAATTTTATCTAGTAGCAGATTTCTACGCACTACAATGATGGGTTTTCTAACTCAAATCTTTCACATACGAAATAACACTCTTCAGCCATCCAAACCAAAAATGCCTCATCAGGTGCGATCAAAGGGGTGCCCCATCGTGAGCCTTTGGATCTCCATCAAATGACCCTCATTCCACACCCCCAATAGCCACATCTACCTTTAGCAACGGTTGCATGAGTCACTAAAGGCCTTATATTAATTTTAAGGCCTTGTAATGACCCTTATGCTCCAATTTCTTTACCTATAAATAGCCTACCCCGTCCACTTCTTCATCCCATCTCTTCTCCTCTCACCCTGTCCAAAGCTCTAAAGAACTAGTCCCATACGAGGGATGCTCCACTAGAGTCTTAAACATAATTTTTCATCTTCTCACCCCCATTCATGGAGCGCCTGTGGTTGTCCTCTCGCCGTCATTCGGGAAGCAGATCTCGCAACGACACTGCCCTACTTCGTTCTCCATCCTCCAGCTCTGTTCTCCCTTCTCTAGCATCTCATCCCCATCGTCCAAGCTCTCCATCAACGCAGCTCATCCTCTAAGAAACCATCCAGGAGGATTTTCTCATCTCTATCTTTTTATCGCTTTATATAATAGATTTCTAGCTTTGTAGTAATAGCAAGTAGATGTAATGAACATGCTCCTATGGTTATAAAATATTTGTTCATTCTCTCCCTATTTTCTCTTTCTTTGTATTATTCTCTCTCTCTATTCTATTGTTTATTATTTAAGTAGAATAGCTAGCGTAGATTAATTTAAACTAGCTAATCTACTTTGTGACAATAATTCTAAACGTGATTTTTAATCAAACATTCGCCTCCCTGTGTTCGACCCGAGACTCACCAGAGTTTCGGTAAAAATTTTATCTGATTGGTGAATTTTTACATAACTACAATGATGGATTTTTAACTAAATCTTATCGCGTGTAAAATCTCTCTCATCACCACCCAAGGCGGTACACATGAAAAATTGCACAAATCAAGTCCACAGATACCAAACAATGGAAAAGAATCAAGAGATGGGTAAACTACTCTACCAAACATCACTGGAGGGTCATAGTGACTTTGAGCATTCCATACAAAACCTGGGGCCAGTCTCCACACCCACCTCGAAACCCATACACGCATAGGAGCAAGACTTGGTTCACACGAACCAAAAATAGGGTCGAAAATACCTAATCACGTTTCTAATTTTTCACTAAAGAAAAAGCACCCAAAAAATGAAAATAAACTTTACCAACGCATAGTACACATCAATACAATTCCAACGGTACCTTATTTCTCAAAATCCGAGGTCAGGAAGGCCTCGAACTGGATGATAAAACGCGAGAGTGTCGCTGAACCACTCCTGGACCGTTGGTCCAACCAACCAGCCACGCTTACAAGCTACCACGCGTCGCGACGTGTTCGCCTTCACGCATGCAGGCGAATCACCAAACCACGCCTGCCCACGCTCATCCAATCGCCACACATCACACATCCAGGGTGCCCGCGCTCTCCCGCTCATGCAAGTGCGTGAGAATGCTCGTGCCCAGGGCACTCCACCAGGCGACACATGGTGTGCATCCGTGCCTTGCTGCCAGATCACATGGTGCACACTGGCTGCCACCGTTTGATTCATGAAAATTTCTATAGGAAGCCTGCATTTATCGGAATTGCGCTTGGGTCCCTAGGAAACCTAATTAGATTTTCTTAATGAGAATCTAACCCTTTCTATCTCTTTGGATTTTTGGTGGCTTTTTGAACTAATGATGACCCAAGACCCAAGGGAGTCCTTTTTATAGACCAAAATTCGATTGTGATAGGTTTAGTGGGGTGAAATGCCCAAAATACCCCTAGGGTTGGGTCCACCTTACATTTAGGTCCTTTTCAACTTATTTTAGCCA
Source organism: Thalassia testudinum (assembly GCA_037157565.1). Lineage (NCBI taxonomy): Eukaryota > Viridiplantae > Streptophyta > Magnoliopsida > Alismatales > Hydrocharitaceae > Thalassia > Thalassia testudinum. Next base: position 62,060,351 of record JAZHRO010000025.1, on the reverse strand, counting down.
TAACTTGAGCTATACACCTCGGATTCATGTGAAATAAGTGTTGTTAGAAAGCTTGCAAAGAGAGGAATCCAACGGTTTCATACATGGTATCCATTTAACAACATTTGACTAGGGGTTGACTCGAAATACGCATTTTTTTGGCAATTTAAGGAGGTGCTGACATCAGCACCGAACCACAACCGAGTTTCTTGGTTATAATTGACCTGGACCACCTTAAAATCAATTGAGCTTCCACATTCTTCATATGTGGCTTAACACCTACAGTCTCCCTAGGCATTCAATTTGAAGGAACACCACAGTAGCAGCATCAATTGGACAACACTCGACCACAGCATGAAAACGAAGAGGAGCTGAAGTGAAAGCCCCACCTCGTGGGATTTTAATTTGGATTTTGATACTTAATGCCTTGCACCTATAGCCTTATTGCCTTATTCACAGAGGTTAGATATCCCAGACATGCCCCTGAGCACTTGGGCCAGCCCACCCACACTATGCGAGCTAGACTGCCCCCTTGCGCTGAACCATTCTAGGTCTGAACCGAGTTTGAGGAGAGAGAAATGAGAGGATTTATGAGAGAGAGGGGAGGGTTTTTCTCTTGGGATACGTGCCTGAGAACTTAGGCAAATTTGGATCCAAATCTTGAGGGGCTTTGGGCTGAGAGTTTAAGCTATCTGTGGCCTTGTTGAGACATCTAAAGGCTTAGAATTTGGCTAAGTATTGAATGTCTGGGGCCTTTCAGAAATTGGTCTGATATTGAACTTGAATTGAGCCTAAGCATTATATAAACATTGGTGGTTCTAACCATCATCATTTTTGCTGTCTCTCTCTCTCATTTTGTTCATTGACTTTAGCATCCAATTGGCTATTTATTGAATATATTCTTGTCCTTATTTTACTTGATTAGTGATTGATTTGCAATAATTTGCTCCCTGCAAATGACCTCGGAACTCATGTTTTTCAAGCTTTACAAATTTAAATGTCGATTCAGTTTTCATCACTATATTACGAAGTAGTTTTGTAAACGATAATGAATTTACGACTCAACAATAAGGTTGTCCTAGGATTTTGAGGATAGGGTTATCCTAAATCTTCTCATTCTTTTCCTCTATTCTTGTTCTAGATAGACAATCGTTTGTTCTTTCTTTCTTTCTTCTCTCCAGCTAGTTTCTTTATTCTTTATTCTTTATTCTCAAAATCTAGCTACAGCTTTTGCTCCTATGCAGCTTTATTCCCTCCAAAACAGCTTCTAATCTATTAATGACCTACAAACAAGAGTAAACCCTAATTAGCATGGAGAAAATGGTATTATAACATATGAAGCTAAATAGGGAAATGCAATGCATGATATGCAATTTATGAATGCACTATTTACAGGTTTAACTAGATCCTAACATAATTCAGGTTAATTAAGTCCTATGATTGCCATGCAATCAACTACCAATTGCGTGTCCATGTGGACTTCTAAACATGAGGTTCCCATGGACTTTGCTACCATGTGGTCGATTAGTAAGTCCTCATGTTCTGCAATGCTATTGGAGGTAGAGAAAGCTATCTTGATGGCATACTTATGAGTAGTGCCATCGAGAGTCGTCAGAGGGATTCTAACACTAGACCCTACCATCATGGAGGACTCGTTAATGTATAATTACCATGGAAAAGTGGTGGGAGGACCCGGATCCGTGAACTCCACCACAAAATCCGCCATGACTTGTCCTTTAATGGATTTTCATGGATGATATTTAACATCGAACTCCTCCAACTCCATGGCCCATTTCATATGTCGGGTTGACCCGATTGACCTATAAAGCATCTGCCGTAAGGGGTAAACCATGAGTACAACTATTGTGTGGGCCTGGAAATATGGGCATAGCTTTCTAGCAGAAGCTACCAGGGTGAGGCCAAGTTTCTTGATCATGGTGTACTTTGCTTCCACCCCTTGGTAAGGCTTACTAACAAAATACACCAGTTGTTGCATTCCATTGCGTTCACATAATAAGACGGTACTAACAGCAGTCATGGAAGCCGCAAGATCAAGGAACAGGGTTTCCCTATCATTGGGAGATGTGAGAATGGGGGGTTTCTAAAGGGATTTCTTGAACTCTTCAAGGGCTTGCTGGCATTGAGGGGTCCAATGTGCTAGCGTGTAGCATTTCCCCTTCTTGATACATTCGAAAAAGGGATACATTTGTCGAAAGATCAAGACAAGAAGTAACTTAAAGCTGCGATCTTGCCCACTAACGACTAGATTCCCCTCAAATTAGTCAGGAGTGTGATAAACGCCAGTTTATCATCACTCTAATGCATTAAAACAAGCCTAGCTCTTAGGATTTTACTCCGTAAACGGGCTTTTGGGCTGCATTTAGGCATAAATTAGGTTAGGCATGCATTGCATTTTTTAATTGTCTTTTTAATATGTTTTTGTGAGTGTTAGGGATGTACAGATATATAGATCCTTAAAACCCTAGCACTCAAGAAGGAAAATGGTGAAGGAGAAGCCCAGACTAGTTGGAACTCAGCTCGATCCAGCTCACCACAGCTGGAACCTAGCTCACTTGAACTAGGGTTAGCTCGTCCCTGCTCTATTCAGCTAATCCCAGCTGAATGGTAGCTCAAGAGAGTTCATCTTAACTCACCTAGCTCAAGTCAGCTCAGATCCAGCTCAACTTAGCTGAGTCTAGCTCATCTCAGCACCCAATAGTCCACAGGGAGCTCTAGCTAGCTCAGCTGAGTTGATAGGAGTTCACCCCAGCTCAGATCCATCTACATCCAGCACCACTCAACTCCAGCCAGCTGAAGAAGAACTCATCCCAGCTCAGGAAGCTCAAGTCCAGCTCCCAGGGACTCAGCTTAGCTCAACTCAGTTGAGCTAAGCTATCTTAGCAGCCTCAACCAGCTTGATTCTCCCCGGGAGCACTAGACCTAGCTCACCTCAGCTCATTCTGGTAGAAGCTAGCTCACTTTAGCTTGGCTTAGCAACTAGCAAAGAACTAGCAAGCTAAGCCAGCTAGAGTAGCCCCATGCCAGCCTCTTCAACAGCCAGCTCCAGCTCCAAACTTCTCCTCCTCAGCTCCTCCCTCCAAACCCTAGCTCCAACACCTTCTCCTCTACTCCTCCATTAGCTAAGCTAGCTTAGCTTAGCTTAGCTTAGCTTAGCTATGCTCCAACTTCCTGGGCTTATACCACCCCAAAAGCCCACCTAACAACTCCACCTAAGCTCCACATAAGCTAACCTACTTGGCACCAACCTAACTTACCCACCACCTCCAAAAGACACCTAAAAGTGGAGCCAAAAAATACCCTAACCACCCCCTTAATGGCGCCACTTTTCCCTCCAAAACTCCCCCTCATCTCCACCACACAATTTCCCTTGAATTCATCTCCACCATCCACCTAACCCCCCTTCTAGAAGACCCCATGTTGGCGCCAAAATGGTGGTGTCTCTCCACCACCAAAAGACACCAACACCACCATAACTACCCCCTTTAACACCCCTTGGGTTGGCGCCAACTCTCCTTAGCCATAGGATTACCAACCACCTCCATCCTTCCATCCTAGCCCTCCATTTCAAGGGGCACCTTAACCCCCCATCCTACCCTACAAAAAGACCACTACCCACCACCATTCAAATCATCCTTGGTTAGCAATTTCACTCTCATATTCCACCAAGAAGCCCACGTCCAAGAGAGAGGAAGAAGAAGAAGATTAAGGGGATATTCTATCCCCTTGGTGCCTTCCCCTCTTCCCTTCTCTCTTAGGTCACGCCAGCCAAAGGAGAAGCCAGGCAAGGAAGATCTTGGAGGAGATCTTGAAGGTGGTCCACGCCACCTTGGAGGAGTTCTTGAGGGTGGTGCATGCCCACCCCTTGGAGAGAGCATTGAAGGTGGAAGCTTCCACCTTGGAGGAGCTCTCAAGGAAGGAGAAGAAGGAGGCTCTCTTTTCAAGCCAAGGAGCAGCTAGGCTTGGAGCAAGAAGACTCCCTTCTTCACCATTCTTTCAAGAGGATTTGTGTTTATTTTCTTGCTTTTAGATTGTTTAATTCTAGTAGAAGCATTCCTCTACTTGTCCTTGAAAAGAACACCCATTCTACTCAATCAAATTACCTTCTTTTAGCTTTTTATTGCAGTTGTTTTTGGTTCTAGCACTTGTTTCACCTCTTCTTCCTAATTACCCTAGGCCTCCACTTGCCTAGAGTGAGCTTAGGAAGAAGATATTTCTATCTTTTAGATTTTAGTTAATCATTTGTAGGTGTTAGTTCGTTTCGCTACAATCTGCAGTTTGCCCTCGTCTTTTCAAAATACAAAAAAATTACATATTGAAAAATATCAAAAAGAATGTTGAGATCTATCTGTAAGAAAGAGGATTAATTTTGCAATTTTTGCCTCCTTGGACGACCTTAGATACTCCCCTATCTAGGATATAAATTTAAAAGCGAAAGCGGATTCGCGTGTTACAACGACGTTAAAAACCCACTTTTACAAATCACGCGTATTTCGCAATCACTTTTTGGCGCCGTTGCCGGGGAGGCACGGCTTTGCATTAATTAATTTTCTCTTGTTTGAAGTGGATCTCATCCCCTTCTCTTTCTTTCTTTTGTGTGTGCAGGAACTACAGCGGGAAGGCGGGATCTGGAAGCGAGAGCTCAAAGATCCTTTTCTTCCTGTGAAAATTCAGGTTGGTTCCTCTTTCTGGTCACATAATTAATTAAAACTACCAAAAATATATTAAACTTGGCTTTCAAGATCCCAAACAACTTGATTAAGTGGAGTGGTGCCTTATAAAATCCATTGTTTGCTTGTATGCTTCTTTAGCACCACTCCATTGTAAGTATTGGTGTTCTATTTTTCGGGTCCAGATTTCTGTCCGGACTTGAAAAATTGATTCCTAACACCACAGGCCTCCTAAAATCATAAAATTTCATAGAGTGATTCCGAATTAAGTTTGGAACATCTGTTCCAAATTTTAGATCAATTGGATTTGTATTTAATTTTTAAAAATTCGTGGACTACAGAGGGGTCACACCCTTTAATCTTCCTATTTTGCTACTGTCCGAGAATTTTTAGAATTTTTATACTCATCCAATTTTTGTGAATTTTAGCTTGCTGGAATCCTTGTGAAATTTTACACATCATATAAAATAAAAAAAATTTTCTGAGGTCGGTGATAATACTGAAAAGTCCACAATACCCACGGGTATCATTTCTGGACTTTGACACCAGTACAATTAAAAATTGAAAAAAAATTATCAAACAAATTCCTAAAATCTTACAAAAATCTTTTCTGGAATCCTTGTTTGATTTTATTCAAAGTAGTGGTGTTGTTTGACTTGTTTGGACCACTAATTAATTCAGAAAGCCAAAAATCAATCCATGGTAGTAATTTTCTGTCTTAGGGACAATTGGCTTAGGGTTTCTCTTTCTTTTTAGAGACTCATATTAAAGGAAATTAACCATCACCAATATAACTTGTCTTTCCTTTGATTGTGAGATTTCAAACTTGTTTGAAAATTTAAAGAGAAAAACCCTAAAACACATTTAATTAAATTAAATCCTAAAAGACATAAATACAAGAAAATTGTGTGACAACTTGATTTTCATTGGAGCCACTCTCCAATTCCTGCACACACACAAAAAAATCAAAATAATAGGGCAACATCCCAATAAACGCCCTCCACATTCCGTGTGCACTATAGCATCCTAGACCTAATTAAAATTTGTAGCAACTTGACCCCTAAGGCTTTATCAACTTAGGCTTGCTATTTAGGTCTTAAGTTTTCTTTAGTTAGTACCAATTCTGTCATCTATATCTGGTGTTCAGGCTGAGGGGCCGTGTCAAACTACCAGGCGCGGGTTTGTATAAGCACCTGGGGTTTTCCCTGGGAAACGTTTGGGCCCAAACCTCCCCTTAAGCAACTTGGCTAGATTTGTTGACAGAACGGGTATTCACTATTGACTACTTATTTCCTACATAGACCAAGTCTTAGGTTTATTATTAGGGAGTCACATTTAAGTTAGGTCAAGATTTGTTTGTTTGAATTGCATACTTTCTCTCATCTCTTTCTCTTCTCCTCCCCTCCAATTCTTCCAAGTAGTGCATGCACGGGCGACGGTCCCAAAAACCACACCTCGAGGGACCATCTGATTTCGCCCCCCGCAGTAGGAAATCATTGTTTTCTTCTCCCTCGTCTTCTAAAAAAATGGAAAACCCAGGAAGCCGTCAAAAAAATTCTGCTTCCACTTCTAACCCGTCAGCCGACCCACAAGCTGACTCCACCCTCCCTCACCTTCCTAACTTGGAGAAACCAGAAATACCAGCAGGGCCAGGTGGCCCTCCAATTATAACCCATAATACAAATCCCTTTGCATTAATGGTCGACCATTTGGCTCGACTACAACAAAATCAAGAAGATCTAGCTAGGACTGTCACGAACCTAGCTAATCAAGGACAAAATCCACCACCCCGCCAACAGCCCGTCGTTCCTCTTAAGGATTTCTATGATCCTTCCAATTATGAGGAGAGACCAGGGGTGGTCATACCACAAGGGGATTTCGAAATCAAACCAGCCATTCTAAACCTTATCAAGCATTTTCATGGTCTTCCAAGAGAGGACCCTTTTTGTCATCTCGAGGAATTAACTGTCCTCGCTCAAACCACTCGTTCCCGCAATGTGCAGGAAGATGTGTGGTTAATGAGACTCTTTCCTCTTTCTCTTAAAGACAAAGCATCACATTGGCTTAGAACGGTTGGGCGCCCTATTACCACCTGGCCTCAATTAAAAAGTGCTTTTCTTAGAAAAATTTTTCCAATTGGTCGAACGAATGCATTAAGAAGATCCATAACGACCTTTCAACAAAAAATTGGTGAACCCCTCCACGAAGCCTGGGAAAGATTTCAAGAACTTCTAAGAAGTTGTCCCCACCATGAAATTCCACAATGGCAGTTAGTGCAGATCTTCTATCATGGATTAGAAGATCAATTAAAACGATTTGTGGATGCCTCATGTGGGGGCAATTTTCTTAACAAAGACGCCGAAAGTGCCGATCTTCTCTTTGAAGAAATGAGTGAAAACTCATTTAACATGACTTCAATGGACACTTTTGGCAGATCACAAAACCCCAGACACGGAGTCCATGAAATTGACTCCAAATCCACCTCTATTCCAGTCACACAAGATGACTTATATATGTTAGCTCAACGACTGGACCAGATGCAAATTCACCAAACGAAAATTGAAGAAAAGCTCACAAACAAACAAGCTCCACACGTCCACTCTCCACACACTAACCCCCCACACATTCTCCGAAGAGAAAATCTGCACAATATAGATGCCACATCTGCTAACCAACAATTTCCGATTGATTTCCCGCAAGATTTGACCGGGAATTTTGACCAAAATATTTTTGACTCCACCTCGAAAAATATTTATGCTCTCCAAGAGCAATTTAGAAACCCCTCCAACACTTCCAATCAAAATTGGAGGACTAACCCGAATCACTCCTGGAAAAACCCGAATCAGATTCCTTTTCCCAAACAAAACTATTTTGGGAATTATGGACAACCTTTGTATCAACCTGGACCATCCCAGGATGATATTAATAATCAGGTCATGAAAACTCTGCAAGGAATGTAGACTCAAATGACAGAAGTAACCCGCATGATTACCAATTTACAACACCAAGTTAAGGTTACTCCTGATCATCGACCTATTGGGAATTTACCATCCCAATCCATGGCCAACCCAAACAATCAAAGGAATCAATTCCAAGGTGGATATCCCAGTCAACCTATTCAGCTAGCACCTCAACATCCTCCGGGTTTCAATAACAGCCAGGTACCCTGTCCTCATCTTAGAAACAACCAGACTGCAAATGCAGTTACCTTGAGGAATGGGAAAACCACCCACAATACCCTGCCTGTTAAAGAAACCCACTCTAATGACACACAGATTAACTCTTCCCCTCCTATTGTTCAGAAACCAATTCATGCAAAACAGGGCAACCCTGCCCCATTTCCACAAGCCCTCCACTCTTCAAAAAAGAAAAAGACAAAATTCGAGCCCACTGAGAAGGAACTAATGGATTTATTTGGGAAAGTAGAAATTAATATCCCTATCCTAGATGCCATCAAGTATATCCCTGCCTATGCAAAATTTATAAAAGATTTATGTACTCCAAAAAGGCAGCCCAAAAATTTAGGAAAGGTAATTCTTCCAGAGACAGTCAGCTCAGTTGTACAGAGCCGACTGCCTCTTAAGAGAAAAGATCCCGGTGCCCCCTTAATCCAAGTTATCATTAATGATACATCATTTGATCGTGCTCTGTTGGATCTTGGTGCCTCAATCAATCTTATCCCCACAGTTATTTTTGAGGAATTTAAGATCGGTGAATTGAAGCCTGTTAAGGTTACTCTCCAATTAGCCGACCGATCTACGATTAAACCAAGGGGAATTGTTGAAGATGTTATTGTCCGGGTCAAAAATTGTCTATTTGCAGTAGACTTTTTAGTCCTGGACATAGAGGTACCTGAAGTACTTAAGTTTGCCCCCATTATTCTTGGAAGACCATTCTTAGCCACCGCCTACGCCAATATAGATTGTGATTCTGGAAAGATGAAGATCATGTGTGGCGGTGAATCTGTAACCTTAGACATTTTTCAAGCCTCTAGGAGGTTCCAAGAACCAGATTTCTTTGATGATTCGGATTCAGAAATAGAAAACATTGTGGAGGAAACATTGCAGATTTCCCAATTAGGTTCCTATTTTGTTGTAAATACGGCTCCTGAACAATCCACTTTTTCTCACCCTTCCACCTCAACCACACGACCAGCTAACATTCCAACTGACCCTTTCACTCTCACCTCACCTCTAACCCACAAAGCAAAAACTCTTTCGGAACCGGGCCTACAATTGGAATTAAAACCTTTGCCCGATTCCCTTAAATATGTCTTCCTGGGTCCAAATCAGACCTTGCCCCTGATTATAAATTCTTGACTCACCGGGGCACAAGAGCACAAACTTCTCCAGGTTTTGAGTAAATATCGAAAAGCTATTGGCTGGACCCTTTCCAATCTTAAAGGCATTCATTCATCCTATTGTACGCATCGTATATATTTAGAGGACGATTCTCGCCCCTCCCGCCAACCACAAAGGCGCTTGAATCCTAGTATGCAGGAGGTGGTAAAAAAGGAGATTATTAAGTGGCTGGATGCTGATATCATCTACCCCATTTCCGACAGCTCCTGGGTTATTCCAACTCAAGTTGTCCCTAAAAAGGCTAGACTAACAGTTGTCACCAATGAAAATGGGGAAAATATAGCCACTCGAACCGCTTCTTCTTGGCGCGTGTGTATAGATTACCGAAAATTAAACACCGCCACCAAGAAAGATCATTTCCCACTCCCTTTTATTGATCAAATCTTGGAGCGGTTAGCTGGACGGGAATTTTACTATTTTTTAGACGGTTATTCTGGCTATAATCAAGTAGCGGTTCATCCTGAGGACCAGGACAAAACAACTTTCACCTGCCCCTTCGAAACCTTTGCTTTCCGAAGAATGCCCTTCGGTCTTTGCAACGCACCTGCGACTTTTCAAAGGTGCATGCTTGCAATTTTTTCAGACCTGGTAGGTGAATGTTTACAAGTCTTTATGGATGACTTCTCTGTTTTTGGAGATTCTTTTGACCATTGCCTCAAGAATCTTGAAAGAACTCTCCAAAAGTGCATAGATGTTAATCTAGTCCTCAGCTGGGAAAAAAGTCATTTCATGGTCCAAGAAGGTATTGTCTTGGGCCATGTTATTTCAAAACAAGGAATCGCAGTAGATAAAGCAAAAATAGATGCTATATCTAAGCTCCCACCGCCCACTACTATCAAACAGGTCAGATCCTTTTTGGGTCATGTGGGTTTCTACCGTCGATTCATACAAAACTTTTCCCAAATCTCCAAGCCTTTAAGTCAGCTTCTCACTAAAGACCAGCCATTTGATTTTAATAATACATGCCTGGAGAGTTTTTTGAGGTTGAAGAAAGAGGTTACTGAGGCGCCAATATTGCAGGGACCTGATTGGAATAGTCCCTTTGAATTAATGACAGATGCCTCAGATTTTGCTGTACGGGCCATTTTAGGGCAAAGAATTGGCAAGAAGCCCGTTGTGATCTATTATGCTAGCAAAACCCTTGATGATGCACAATGGAATTACACGGTTACTAAAAAGGAACTTCTTGCCATTGTATTTGCCTTAGAAAAATTTAGATCTTATCTATTGGGGTCACATGTCACTGTTTATACAGACCACTCAGCAATTAAATATTTGCTGACTAAGAAAGATGCGAAACCCCGCCGTATCCGTTAGATTCTGCTGCTCCAGGAATTTGACCTAGAAATCAAGGATAAGGCGGGATTGCACAATGTAGTGGCCGACCATCTCTCTCGTCTTATGACGAATGACATAATGACCCCGCCAGATCAGTTCCCCGATGAAAGTATTTTAGCTGCTACAACCCTCCCTTGGTTTGCGCCCATAGCAAACTAGTTGCAACAGAACAAATCCCCGCTGATTGGCCAAAAACGAAACGGGATAAGTTCTTTGCTGATATTAAATATTATTTTTGGGAGGAGCCCGACCTTTTCCGCATTTGTGCCGATCAGGTCATTCGACAATGTGTCCCCGATTCTGAAATCATGATATCTTTACACATTGTCACTCAATGGCCTGTGGCGGACATTTTTCGAGCAAGAAAACTGCAGCTAAAATCCTTAATGCGGGATTTTATTGGCCCAGTTTGCACAAAGATGCTCATGACTTAGTTCGGTCCTGTGTGCGTTGCCAGAGCATCGGCAACATGACTTGAAAGGATATGATGCCCCTTAATCCTATTTTAGAGGTTGAAATTTTCAATGTTTGGGGCATCGACTTCATGGGACCGTTTATCAATTCTGGTGGGTATTTGTATATATTAGTCGCAGTCGACTATGTTTCTAAATGGATAGAAGCAATACCCACCCGCACTAGTGATCACCGTGTGGTTGTCGAATTTCTTCAGAAAAATATTTTCTCAAGATTTGGCATACCAAAAGCCATTATCAGTGACGGAGGCTCACATTTCACCCACTCACAATTCCGTCTCCTCCTTTCCAAATACGGGGTTAATCATAAAATTTCCACACCATATCACCCCCAAACTAATGGCCAGGCTGAAGTTTCTAACCGGGAAATTAAAAATATTTTACAAAAGACGGTTGGCCCGATCGTAAAGATTGGTCCACCAAATTGGACGACGCTTTATGGGCCTACCGTACCGCTTTTAAAACTCTGCTTGGCATGTCTTCCTTCCGTCTGATTTTCGGGAAGGCATGCCATCTCCCGGTAGAATTAGAACATAGGGCTTTTTGGGCAATAAAACAACTCAATATAGATTTATCTGATGCCGGTAATCATAGAAAATTACAATTAACTGAATTGCAAGAATTACGTAATTTTTTCTATGAAAATGCGAGGATTTATAAAGACCGAACAAATAAATTTCACGATAAATATATTGTTCGGAAACACTTTGACGTTAATCAACGTGTTTGGCTTTTCGATACGAGATTACGTCTTTTTCCTGGCAAATTAAAATCTAAATGGACCAGCCCCTTTATTGTCCATAAAATATATCCATACGGCGCTGTTGACCTTTTTGATCCAACAACTAATTCTACATTTCAAGTCAATGGCCAGCGTTTAAAGCCCTATTTTGACCATACGCCAAAAATTCCGTCTGAATCTTTTAATTTTACTGAACCAGCCACCCTTGATCACTAATGCACATCACGCCCGGCTAAATGGCGTAAAAGATAGCACTGGATGGGAGGTAACCCATCATTTTTTTTCTTTCCCTTTTTCTTCTTTTTCTAGGTTTTGTTCATCCTAAACCCGACCGTTCTTCACTAAGGTGATCCCTTTTCCCTCCTAATGCATGAGGACATGGCATATCTTAAGCATGGGGGGGTGTTTTTAAATTCTTACGATCAATTTAGGATGTTCAAAACCTAAAAACATACAATTTTCTTTTATTTATTTCTTGCTTGCATACCCAAAAAAATAAAAATTTTGAAAACTTTTTGAGGAAAAATTTTGAAATTGGGATTAAGTTCGAAAATTTCACTTTTGGTATAATGGGATTTAATATTTAACAAACTAGGGATGATGATTTGGATCTGATCATTAGAATTCCAGGGTCTATTTTAGACTAGATCAGATATCCTTCTCTAAAATTCCACCTGAACTCATGATAGTTTAGGTGACTTGATCCTATTTTGTAATACGGAAAGTATTTGACTTAGTTTCTGATTCAAAAACTTGCGTGTCTTGAGAAATTTCTTGTGTCAATTTTCCCACACAAACCAACACTTAAAAATAATTAAAAATTGAAAAAACTCCCTTGTTTGGATTTAGTAAAAGTCTGAAATAGATCATTGGTTTGAGTTCCCACCGCCGAGGAGGAAAATGCCTTCTTTGAGGATGCTATGTCAACATGTTACCACCTCGGTGCTGCTCCATATCTATATTTCATATCTTTAGACGGAGCATTAAAGCGCATTTTAGCAGCTCAAGTGACTTGGACGGTGCTCTACCTATAGCGTCGAAGCAAGAGCTTGAGTTTGCTTGGAGCGCCCTTTTCACCGCATCGTGTTTTGGGGTTGTGAGCTCCTGGGTGGTGTCATGGACAGTGCTATCCCGAAGTACTGGCGCCAGAGCCCCCTCGAGTAATGGTAATGAGGATGATGATCCCGACACATCTGTTGTAAGACTAAGTTAAAAATAAGCATGGGGGAAAAAAAAATAATAATAATAATAATAACACGTCCTTATAAATGTTGGCTTTTCAGAAGCACAGACATAAGGTTTTAAAGGATTTTGCAAGTTGCGAATCAGATTCATGAGCCAGAAAAATCCTAAAAACAAACATTTCAAGTCATCTGAATTAACAAGGGGTTAATTTGTGAATTTTCCGGAGGATATATTGATCCCGTTCTGTCTAATGATTGAATCCAAAAACACATCCTAATGTTTATCTTTAACAAATCCCATACCTCTTGTATTTTAATTTACCAAGGTCCCTTAATCTCTTTTTCTCCTCAAAAGTCAAAAGAATTAGATTTCCTAAAAATTCTATTTTCCAAAAAATTTAAAGTTTTGCTAAGAGACTAGCAAAAGATAAACATGGGGGTGTGATAAACGTCAGTTTATCATCACTCTAATGCATTAAAACAAACCTAGCTCTTAGGATTTTACTCCGTAAACGGGTTTTTGGGCTGCATTTAGGCATAAATTAGGTTAGGCATGCATTGCATTTTTTAATTGTCTTTGTAATATGTTTTTGTGAGTGTTGGGGATGTACAGATATACAGATCCTTAAAACCCTAGCACTCAAGAAGGCAAATGGCGAAGGAGAAGCCCAGACTAGTTGGAACTCAGCTCGATCCAGCTCACCACAGCTGGAACCTAGCTCACTTGAACTAGGGTTAGCTCGTCCCTGCTCTATTCAGCTAATCCCAGCTGAATGGTAGCTCAAGAGAGTTCATCTTAGCTCACCTAGCTCAAGTCAGCTCAGATCCAGCTCAACTTAGCTGAGTCTAGCTCATGTCAACACCCACTAGTCCACAGGGAGCTCTAGCTAGCTCAGCTGAGTTGATAGGAGTTCACCCCAGCTCAGATCCATCTACATCCAGCTCCACTCAACTCCAGCCAGCTGAAGAAGAACTCATCCCAGCTCAAGTCCAGCTCCCAGGGACTCAGCTTAGCTCAACTCAGTTGAGCTAAGCTATCTTAGCTGCCTCAACCAGCTTCATTCTCCCCGGGAGCACCAGACCTAGCTCACCTCAGCTCATTCTGGTAGAAGCTAGCTCACTTTAGCTTGGCTTAGCAACTAGCAAAGAACTAGCAAGCTAAGCCAACTAGAGTAGCCCCATGCCAGCCTCTTCAACAGCCAGCTCTAGCTCCAGCTCCAGACTTCTCCTCCTCAGCTCCTCCTTCCAAACACTAGCTCCAACACCTTCTCCTCTACTCCTCCATTAGCTAAGCTAGCTTACCTTAGCTTAGCTTAGCTTAGCTTAGCTATGCTCCAACTTCCTGGGCTTATACCACCCCAAAAACCCACCTAACAACTCCACCTAAGCTCCACATAAGCTAACCTACTTGGCACCAACCTAACTTACCCACCACCTCCAAAAGACAACTAAAAGTGGCACCAAAAACTACCCTAACCACCCCCTTAATGGCGCCACTTTTCCCTCCAAAACTCCCCCTCATCTCCACCACACAATATCCCTTGAATTCATCTCCACCATCCACCTAACCCCCCTTCTAGAAGACCCAATGTTGGCGCCAAAATGGTGGTGTCTCTCCACCACCAAAAGACACCAACACCACCATAACTACCCCCTTTAACACCCCTTGGGTTGGCACCAACTCTCCTTGGCCATAGGATTACCAACCACCTCCATCCTTCCATCCTAGCCCTCCATTTCAAGGGGCACCTTAACCCCCCATCCTACCCTATAAAAAGACCACTACCCACCACCATTCAAATCATCCTTGGTTAGCAATTTCACTCTCATATTCCACCAAGAAGCCCACGTCCAAGAGAGAAGAAGAAGAAGAAGATTAAGGGGATATTCTATCCCCTTGGTGCCTTCCCCTCTTCCCTTCTCTCTTAGGTCACGCCAGCCAAAGGAGAAGCCAGGCAAGGAAGATCTTGGAGGAGATCTTGAAGGTGGTCCACGCCACCTTGGAGGAGTTCTTGAGGGTGGTGCACGCCCACCCCTTGGAGAGAGCATTGAAGGTGGAAGCTTCCACCTTGGAGGAGCTCTCAAGGAAGGAGAAGAAGGAGGCTCTCTTTTCAAGCCAAGGAGCAGCTAGGCTTGGAGCAAGAAGACTCCCTTCTTCACCATTCTTTCAAGAGGATTTGTGTTTCTTTTCTTGCTTTTAGATTGTTTAATTCTAGTAGAAGCATTCCTCTACTTGTCCTTGAAAAGAACACCCATTCTACTCAATCAAATTGCCTTCTTTTAGCTTTTTACTGCAGTTGTTTTTGGTTCTAGCACTTGTTTCACCTCTTTTTCCTAATTACCCTAAGCCTCCACTTGCCTAGAGTGAGCTTAGGAAGAAGATATTTCTATCTTTTAGATTTTAGTTAATCATTTGTAGGTGTTAGTTCTTTTCGCTACAATCTGCAGTTTGCCCTCATCTTTTCAAAATACAAAAAAATTACATATTGAAAAATATCAAAAAGAAAGTTGAGATCTATCTGTAAGCAAGAGGATTAATTTTGCAATTTTTGCCTCCTTGGACGACCTTAGATACTCCCCTACCTAGGATATAAATTTAAAAGCGAAAGCGGATTCGCGTGTTACAACGATGTTAAAAACCCACTTTTACAAATCACGCGTATTTCGCAATCAGAGTGTTAGAGCCATAATTGCTTGAATTTTGTCAGGGTTAGCTTCTATCCCGCAGTTAGAGACCATGAAGCCTAGGAATTTTACCAAGGATATGCCAAGCGTACACTTCTCGGGATTCAAATGAAGTCGGGTGTCCCTTGAGACATGGAACACTTGGGCTTTGTTTCCCAAGTGTTGGAAGAAATTTAATCATTTTACAAGCATATCATCAATATATACTTCAAATGACTATCCAATTAGATCAGCAAACACCAAATTTACAAGAAGCTAATAAGTAGCTCCAATATTTTTCAAGCCAAAGAGCATGACTCTATACTGAAATAGATCCCTATCAATTACAAATGAAGTATGGGGCCTGTCAGCTAGAGCTAGGCTATCTAGTGATAACCACTATAAGCATCAAGGGAAGACATGTGTGACTGCTCGCTGCAAGAGTCAATGAGGGCATCGATCATCAGTAGGGGAACTCATCCTTTAGGTAGACGTCATTTACATTTGTGAAGTCCTTGCATATCCTCCATTTTCCATTTGATTTCTTGACCATCACAATATTGGATAGCCATTCTGGGTAGATGGATTGCTCAATGAAACCCACCTCCAGTAGCTTGTCTACTCCTATGGCAGCCACCTGCCACTGCTCAGCCGACTTGTGCCGTCGAGCTTGCTTGATTGCTCAAGAACCTAACTAGATATTGAGTCAGTGCTTGATCAGAGATGGATCTACTCCTAGCAAGTCATTTTCCGACAATACAAAAATGTCCACATTGGCCTTTAACAGGACGAGTAACTCGTGGACTTTGAGCGTAGGCAATTCGACTCCTATTTGGACCAGTTTGTCAGTTACATCAGGGTACAATAGGATAGCCATGGTTGAAGAACCACGCTTCATTTCTTGTGCAGGTGGCTGGATAAAGGGTTCGTCCTCTCGCAAGGCATGGACCAAACTTCTTTCCCCATTTATGAGATTTGGGAGGCCTCCTCTCCATTAAGCACTCAAGCTCAATGCGCAGTAATTCTTGATTGACTGATTCCACGCAAGGAATGGAAGAGTACGAATTGGAAATACGATGAGGGGATTGTCTGGAAAGCATGGGCCATAGGGCAACCTATGATGCCGTCAAAAGGTTCCGCCAACCATGCAACTATGAAGGTGGCCATCCTGTTGAGGTGTTTGTCTCCATCACATATTGACACCAGCAAGCTAATCTCTCCTCTCAACATTACTTTGTGGTTCCCAAACCCCACATTGGGAGGGTTGGCAAGGACAAATGTTCCTCACTGAGACCCAACTATGTAAGGGTCATAAGGAAAAAGGCATCCACCCTTGTCTATGAGGAGAAGGGGTTGTTGCCGCCCAGCTAGGAGGACAGTTATTAACAAAAGATCTATATGATCAATCGAATTTGGAAGGGAGAAGAGACTCGAGCTGGCCTACTTGACAGAACTCCTCTCACCCCATTGCAAAGTGGGGTACACTTCCCAGGTGGTCCCCATAGGTGCAGGGGAGGCCCTTAAGCTAGCGGTAGCATTGACAACGAAGATCATGTCTATTTATTCTTCAGCTAAGTGTTGTGCACACAGCGTTGACTGAGGAGACGAGACTCTAGCCACGTGACCTCCCGAATGCTCTACCTTTAATGCCTCCTGACCTAGCAGTGATATTCCTTAAGCGGGAGTTCTAGCGGAATCTCTTGTTGGGCCACAAGGGCCATGGTTTCCACTACCCCAGCTCTGGAAAAGATATTACATGGACTCTCAGAGTTGTTGAAGCTTCTCTCGATGATACTCCTTGGGACCCTCCACAGGTCACTTGCCTTTATATTGGCCTCCATTTCCCTTAATGAAATGGACCAAATTACCGTGTCGGCTTTAGGACTTGATCTGGTTGCGTAAATCCCAATAGTCCTTTGTAGTGTGCCCCCAAGCCTGATGGTACTTACAATAAGGCCTACTGATGTGTATGCATCTAAGTAACCTAAAATGTCTATTTATGCATGTTCTTAGTGTTGTAGAAGCATCATGCATTATAAATATTGCATAACATGCATCATCATGCAATTAGGTCAAATTGTATAAATTGTATAGTAATTTTCTCTTTTTGGTGGTCAGGGATAGGGCGATATTTAATTGGGGCCTCAGATTGAAGATCCAACCATACAAATTTGATTAGGGTGACGATTGGAGTTCAACGACTCTAAGATCACCCTAATCGGACTTTCGTAGCATCAAATGTAGTCCGAGAAAGATCAGAGGTCAAGAGGCCAGGTGGTGTAAATCCGTACTTTAGATGACAAATCTGACCACACGGATGGGTTCGGATTGACGATCGCAGCCCAACAACACAAAAATTGATCCAATCCGACATCCATGGCACCATCTACAAGACACAAAAGATGGACGGCCAAGATGGCGCCAAGTGGCACCATCTCAACCACCCACACCGGCCAAAGGCGCCCGTATCTCTCTCTCTCTCCTTAGCTGCTTGATCAACCTCAGTCATTGGATCTTGATCCAACAGCCGAGGATGCTAAAGCTTAAAACCAAAGCTCACCTCAAAGGGTAGCTTGGAACAACAGGCGAACACCCTCACACGACACTGAGGTTGCAGGTTCGAGCCCCATGCACCTCCAAACAAAGGAGTAGGCGTGGAGCATCCAAATCCAACCGTTGGATCATTATCGAGCAACAATGGAGGTGCGACGTGGCCGCACGAGATGCATGAGTGCTACACGCACGATCTGATGCAGGATGAATGCGCCATCGTATGCGCGTTAAGCACAACAGCTGATGAGGAGCAATGAGTTTTAAGCCATCCGATCTTGCGATCGGATGGCTGGAAGCACATGAACGTGCATGTGTGTTAAAGCCAAGGGAGAAGAAACGGCGGGCGGGTGTGAGACCTAAGCCAACGTTCAAGTCTTTAGTGATGTTTAAATCTATCACTAAAGACCTCTACATTAATGTTTTAAATAGTGAAATGCCTCTTTTGCCCTCAACTCTCACATCTATAAAAGGGTACCCCTACCACTCGAAATTATCATCCCTTCCTTCACCTCTCTCCCTCTCCAAAGCTCTAAAGAAGCTTGTCCCAAACCCAAGATGCTCCTCTAGAGTTAAAATCAAAATTTTGTCTCCTCCTCACCCAGTTCGTGGAGCTCCCGTGGTCGTCTTCTCACCTCCATTCCAGAAGTGGATCCTGCGACGACAACATCCTGCCTCGCCCTCGATTCTTCCCACTTCGTTCTTGATGTGCATACATCTAAATAGCCAAAAATGTCTATTAATGCATGTTCTTACTGTCATATTAGTATCATACATTGTAAATAATGCATAACATGCATAATCATGCATTTAGGTCAAGTTGTATAAATTGATAGTAATTGTCTCCTTTTATGGTTAGGGACAGGGAGACTTTTAATCGGGGCCTCAGATCGAAGATCCAACAGTACAAATCTGATCACGGAGACGATTGGATTTCAACAACTCCAAGATCACCCTGATCAGACATCCGTAGCACTAGATAAAGATCGAGGAAACCTAAAGATCAAGGCCAAGATGGTGCCAATCCACAATTCAAATGACAAATCCGACCGCACGGATGGGTTGGAATCAATGATCACAGCCTAACGGCACAAAAATTGGCTCAATCCGACATCCGTGGCACCAGCTACAACACACAGAAGATGGACGGCCAAGATGGCGCCATGTGGCGCCATCCCAACTGCCCAATCAGCCCTAAGAACCATTGTTGCATCTCCAAAGGATTTCCAATGCACAATCTGGGCTGCTGGATCTTGATCCAACGGCCGTGAGCAAGCACTCCTAAAAACAAAACCACGATAAAGAGCCGCCGTTAGCACAGTGGTCGAGCGGTGTTGCGCGAGCGTGCGATACGCGTTCGACTCACCATCTGCAGCACGTAAGCATTTAATCACAACTGTGCAATCGGCTATGGGCGGCTGGGATCATCCAATAGTGCGCACGCGTGATCAGACACACAAGTGCACACCCAATCACATGCGGGCACGCGGTTTAGCACAGATGAAGGCGTGTGCGAGGAGAAATCTGAGCTATCCGATCTCGCGATCAGACAGCTATGATTGTGAAGACGTGTGTGTGTGTTTTGAGCATGGCAGGTGGGGAGGCACGCGCGACGCGTGCATGTCGGCCACGATCAGACCTTTAGTGACAGATAAATCCGTCACTAACAACCTGATTTTAATGCTTTAATCTTGAAATGACAAATTTGCCCTCAATTCCTACAACTATAAAAGAAGACCTGACCTCCACTTCTTCATCCCTTCCTTCACTTCTCTCCCTTTCCAAAGCTCAAGTGAAGCTTGTCCCACACCTGGGATGCTATCCTAGAGCTAAATCCAATTTTCTTGCCCCTATTCCGAAAGTGGATCCAGCGACGATGATGACATACTATCTCATTCCTGCTTCTTCCTGCTTCGTCCTCCTTCTTTTCACTCTATTCTCCATCTTCCAGGCGTCGCTCCGTCTGGCTCATCCTCCAAGCATTCGTCGAGGAGGATAACATCTCTCTCCCTTCTTTTTAATCACTTTCTAGAATAGAATTTTTTGCTTTCTAGTTGTAATCATTTCCCGCTTTGTAGCTGTAAAAACATTCTGATTATATTAAGTGATTGTTCTCTCATTCTCTCTCTCTCTTTCTTATTATTTATATCAATTCCAGTGTAATTATTTCATTTTCAAACAAAAGCACAAAAAATATAAATCGCGAATTTTAGATCGACGTAGCCTCCTTGTGTTTGACCCAGAATTCTTAGAATTTCAGTATAAATTTATTTATTGACGAATTTCTTCGCAAATCAAACTACAACGACAGGTTTTTCAAAACCAACTTCGATCACGTAGTTTTCTTCATTCAACATTTTGGCACCGTTGCCTGGGGGCAATGATTTTCAATTTTCTTTCAGCATTTCACGCACTTTATTATTTTCTAACTTGCTTTATTTATTGTCTATTATTTTGCAGGTACCTTGACAGGGAATCTTCAAGTGGTAGAATGGAGTAAAGTGCAGTTGAAGACAATTGTAAGTGCTTCCCATTCTTCCCCCTCCATAGATTCCATTTCACCACATTAATTCAAACTCCAATTAACCTAGGTGTTTGCATAAATCCTAGGGTTAGTTTGGTTGCTTGGATTTCCACTCACATTCATCTCACCCGCATATAAAAAAATCAACAAAAAGATATTTCTTGTGGGGTAATTCAACATACACACTACATACACCCACATTCAAGGCACATAACCTAATTGATTTTCTTCTACTCAACTGGATTCTAAATTGTGGAACCGGTACACACAAATAAACATATAAAAGAGTAGAAATCAGTCTAGGTTAATCATTTTGTGTGCCTAACTTAGTGGTGCAATCATGGCCAATTGTTTGAGTTGTTTAGGCCGCACCACTTAACCTAAAATCAACTCACCAAGTAGATTCCCCTTAGGGTTTTCAATTTAAGTCAATACCAGGCACTCCACTTTACTTTTTGATTTCAAAAGGAAAGAGATCTTCACCCGTGCTTGAAAACTTGGTTTGCCTCAAACTTGATTGAATTAAACCTAATTCCAAACCCTAAAAGCTACATAAGCAAGATTTGAACCTTAAAATATACTCAACACAAATAATCTTGCTTGAAAACCCTAGTTGTGCACATACTCACACATACCCAATTGATCATTAAGGGCACAACCCATTTTAAGGACCCACCACATTCCATAAACACTACAATCCCAGGCCTAAATAAAATCAAGTAGACGCTGGTCTTAAGGACTAATTCGCTCTTCGGGGTCCAGTCTGAGATTGTTTATAATTAACCTGTTTGTACCAATCAATCTGATGTCTAGCTAGGGGAGTAGTGTCAAACGACCACAGCTAGGGGGTACAGTAGGAACTGGAGGCGCAAGTCGAAGGAAGAACCTTCTCCCCAGTCCCTCCTAACTGGTTGGATTGAGTGGACGCAAGTAGAGTAAATCATTTATAATCTAAAGGTGGATTCTAAGAGTCTATAGATCCTTAGGCTACCCCACTTAAGGATAGGCTTGTTTTGTTGTGCTGTAGGGTTCTTACCCCCAATCCTTCCAACCTCTTCCTAGTTTATGCTGGGAAGGAGGTCATTGAATCCTCGATTGGAAGGACCACTAGAGTATTCTAGGAGGCGTAGATTAGATTTTGGCCAAATTGATCCCATGGCCGATCAACAGCCTCCTCTACCTCAGAATCCACATGAGGAATTTCAAAGGCAACTGGAATAAATGCAGAGAATGCAAGAATGGTTCCAGAGAATGCAGGATGCTCAGCCCTTGAAGGATTTTTATGATCCTTCAAATTACGGGGAACATCCCGACGTCTAGATTCCTGCCGGAGACATAGAAATCAAGCCCCAGGTGTTAAGCATGATCAAACATTTCCATGGGCTTGGCTCTGAAGACCCATTTCAGCACTTGGAGGATTTGACCACTTTGGTCCAGACCACCAAGGCACTAAAAGTGAATGAGGAGCAGATGATCATGAGGCTCTTCCCCCATTCTCTTAAGGATAAAGCCACTCATTGGTACAGGACTATAGGAAGGCCAATTGCAACTTGGAATGATTTGAAATTGGCTTTCTTCAAGAAATTTTTCCCTATCGGACGTACCAATGCTTTGAGACGGGCGATTACTACCTTCACTCAATGGTCGGGGCAGTAATTTCATGTTTCCTGGGAGTAAGTCCAGGACTTATTGCGGAGGTGTCCACACCGCGAGGTGCCGAAATGGTAGCTCCTGCAGATATTCTACCACGGGTTGAATGAGCAACTCAGAAATCATGTGGACGCTTCTTGCAGAGGCAATTTCCTCAACAAAGACGCAGATAGCGCGCATGATTTGTTTGAGGAGATGAACGAGAATTTGATCAATCATGCCTCCATAGATACTTTTAACCGATCCCAACAACCCAGATCGAATGTTAATAAAGTCCATGACTCATTCATTCGATATGGAATTGATTTGCAATAAACTAGATAAGGTGGACTTGGTTACTAAAAGGATGGAGTGGATGGCTGGAAATTCAATGAATAATTCTCGATCCACTCAATCCCAGAATTTGGGATTCCATTCGTCGTGAACTCCTTCTAGATGGGAGTTCGTGAATCAACTTGATGCGGCTCAACCTGTGAGTCAACATTATTCAAAACCCCACGAGTTCCAAACTGGGGCCTTTGATCCTAGTTTCTTTGATCCCTCCCTTTCTTTCTCTCCATCCTCACCCTATGAGGATGTTTATGTTGTACTGGAGAATGCTAAGTCCAACCCTTACTTCAATGCTTATAATCAGAGTTGGAAGAACCACCCTAGCTTCTCCTGGAAAAACCCGGGGTAGCAGGCCCAATTCCGACCCGACAATTATGCTCCGCAAAGACCAATGGGTCAGGGTCATGTTTACACTCAGATGCCCTCGAATCAGGTCAATCAGCCATCTTGGAATGCCCGTCAACCTGTAGGGCAGGTTGATTTGAACCGACAGATGGTAGAAATGCAAGGATCTATGCTCCAGCTCATGTAGCAAATGAAAACCTTGCTGGACAACTTGCAAAATAGGTTCATTGCTAATTCTCGTCAACCTAGATCTTTGCCATCTCAACCCGTACCCAACCTACGTAATATCCAAAATCCAGGCAATCAAGCCCAAGGGTACAGGAATCAGAGGGACCCACACGCACATGCTCAGGTGGTTGAGCAGGGTCCTTCCTCTTCTGCTTCTTCAAATCAAAGGTTTTTGGCTAATGAACCCCTTCAATCTTTCCTAACCCTCCTCAAGACCCAAACCCATATGCATCTGCTAATTCAGTTACTTTAAGGAGTGGAAAATAAACTCAGTATCCACAACCGCACTATTCTAATCTACCAACTCCTGGAAAGTCTGAGGAGAGAAAGGAGAGCTCCGAAGAAGAAATCAAGGCTCAGGAAGCTGATTTCGATGATCTGACTCATGTTCCTTTTCCTGAGGCCTTGGTTAAACCTAGCAAGCAGAAGCATGTTGATAGTAACAAGGATCTCTTGAATATATTCAAGAATGTCGAAATCAATATCCCTCTCCTCAATGCTATCAAACACATACCAGCTTACGCTAAATTTTTGAAGGATTTATGCACACAAAAGCGTAAGTTGAGGGAATCTGTTCTGAGGAACGTGGTACTCTCCGAGCAGGCTAGTTCTGTTATCCTGCATCACCTTCCCCTGAAAAAGAGAGATCCAAGTGCTCCTTAGAATTCTTGTGTCATCGGAGATTACACCTTTGATAGAGAACTTTTGGATCTAGGTGCATCTATTAACCTAATTCCGACTTCTCTTTATGACAAGTTCGGATTAGGTGAACTTCAGCCGACTTCAGTAACGCTGCAGTTAGCGAACTGTTCAGTCACAAATCCATGAGGCATTATTGAAGATGTTATTGTTAAGGTTAAGGATTTCTATTTTCTTGTAGATTTCCTTGTCCTTGACATGGATGTACCTAAAAATCTAAGGAGCACGCCCATCATTATGGGGCGTCCATTCCTAGCTACCGCAAAGGCCAATATCAACAGTGAAAGTGGTACCATGGAAATAGCCTTTGGGGATCAGAAATTGGATATTTTTAAGGAAATTAACAAATTCGAGGATTGTCAATTTATAGAGGAACTTGAGGAAGACAGTTTGAATATTGAAACTTGTATGCCGATTTCTGCAATTGAGAGTTCCTCCTGTTGTGATAGATCTGAATTGCAACCCTCTGTGGCAAACCCACCATATTCTGAAGAGTTTATTGATTTTATTCACTTTCAACCTCTTCCTCTTGATGAATCTTCATCATCATCATCTTTACCCTCAATCCAAAAACTGCCCCAGCTCGAACTAAAACCATTGCCTGAGAATTTGAAATATCAATTTTTGGGACCTCAAAAGATTCTCCCTGTGATTATCAGTGCCAGATTAACTAAGGAGCAGGAGATTAAACTGATCAAGGTCCTAACGAACACAAGGGGACAATTGCTTGGACCATTCATGACCTAAGGGGGATCGAGCCATCTTACTGCAATCACATAATATTTTTGGAAGATCGATCCCGCCCTTCTTACCAAATGCAGAGGAGATTAAACCCTAATATGCGAGAAGTGGTCAAGAAGGAAATTATCAAGTGGCTCGATGTAGGAATCATTTATCCAATCTCTGATAGTCCTTGGGTAAGTCCCGTGCAAATTGTTCGCAAGAAAGCTAGGATTACCGTTGTGACTAACTAGAAAGGAGAAACTGTCACAACTCATTCAGCTTCCTCTTGGAGGGTTTGTATTGATTACAGGAAGCTGAACACAGCCACGAAAAAAGATCATTTTAATTTTCCCTTTATAGATCAAATCCTTGAACGACTAGCTGGGCAGAAGTACTTCTGTTTCCTAGACGGTTCCTATCCATCCCGAGGATTAGGAAAAAATGACTTTCACCTATCCCTACGGAACTTTTGCATTCTGTAGGATGCCTTTCGACTTATGCAATGCACCCGCGACTTTTCAAAGGTGTATGCAAGCCATATTCTTTGACATGGTGGGAGAGTTTATGGAAGTCTTCATGGATGATTTCTCTATTTTCGGAGAATCGTTTGATTCTTGTTTGGCTAATCTTGAAATGATTCTTAAAAGATGCATCAAAACAAGACTGGTCCTTAGCTGGGAAAAGAGTCATTTCAAGACACAAGAAGGCATCGTCTTAGGTCATGTAATCTCTGAATGGGGTATCGAAGTTGACAAAGCTAAGGTTGATGCTATCTCTAAACTTCCTCCTCCCACATCTGTCAAACAAATTCAATCATTTCTTGGTCATGTGGGATTCTATACGAAGTTCATCAAGGACTTTTCTAAGGTTGCTCGCCCTCTTAGCAACCTTCTTGCCAAAGATACGCCATTTGATTTCAAGGAATCATGCCGTAAGGCATTTGATTTTCTTAAAAAGGCAATCACTTCTACTCTGGTGTTGCAAGCACTGGTTTGGACAGCCCCATTTAAGATCATGACCGACGCTTCTGATTACGTGGTCGGGGCTATTTTGGGTCAGAAGATTGACAGGAAGCTCTCTGTCATCTACTACGCTAGTAAAAATCTGGACGAGGTCCAGAGAAATTACACTATTACTGAGAAGCAATTACTAGCTATAGTATTTGCTTTGGAGAAATTTAAGGTTTATCTCTTAGGATCTCACGTCATCATATATACCTACCACTCGGCCTTGAGACATCTCTTGGCAAAAAAGGATGCCAAACCCCAGCTTATTCGATGGATTCTTCTGCTTCAATAATTTGATCTTGAAATCAAGGATAAATCCATGGCACAGAATGTAGTGGCGGATCATCTTTCAAGACTTCTGAGTGATTCTTCTCGTCCGGATATTGCAATTGTTGATACTTTTTCGGACGAGACTATCCTGACAGTTTCTAGTGTCCAAACCCCATCGTTTGCAGACATCGTAAACTATTTGGTCGTTGGTCAAATCCCTCAGGATTGGACCAAGCAACAACGAGATAGACTCAAATCTGAGGCCAAATATTACTTTTGGGAGGACCTTGAACTGTATCGCATTGGCTCTGATCAGATTATTCACCGATGTGTTCCGGAGATTGAATTCAAGAGTATACTCGACTTCTGCCATGCATCTGCGTGTGGTGGACATTTCACCGGGAAAAAGATGGCTGCAAAAATTTTACAATCTGGATTCTTTTGGCTGTCTTTATTCAAGGATGCCCAGGAATTCTCGAGGTCGTGTTCCCAATGCCAGGCACTTGGGAGCATAACCAAGAGAGATATGATGCCCCTAAACCTGATTCTTCCCGTTGAAATCTTCGACTTTTGGGGCATCGATTTCATGGGACCCTTCCTCCCTTCATTTGGAGATTAGTACACTCTCGTCGTCGTTGGTTACATGTCCAAGTGGATCAAGGCCATTCCCACCCAAACCAATGACCACAAGGTGGTCACTGATTTTGTCAAGAAGAACATCTTCAGTCAGTTCGGGATTCCGAGGGCCATCATCAGCGATGGTGGTTCTCACTTCACCAATGCCCAATTCCATAATTTACTGGCAAAATACGGGGTAAATCGCAGAATCTCCACACCTTACCATCCCCAGACGAATGGACAAGCCGAGATCTCCAATCGGGAGATCAAGAATATTCTTTAGAAGATGGTTAGGCCTGATCGTAAAGTCTGGACTCAAAAGCTTGAGGATGCTCTTTGGGCCTACCATACGGCGTACAAAATGCTTATCGGCATGTCATCGTTTCGTTAGGTGTACGAGAAGGCGTGCCATTTACCCGTAGAAATTAAACATAGGGCATTCTGTGAAATCAAGTAGTGCAATCTGGATTTGAGTTTAGCCAGAAAGACCAGGAAACTCCAATTATCTAAGTTGGAGTAGCTTAGAAATGACGCATACGAGAATGCCAAGATCTATAAGGCTTGGACCAAAGCTCTTCATGACCAATTGATATCCCACAAGAGCTTTGAGCCAAACCAGAAGTTCTGGCTCTTTGATTCTCGACTTAAGCTCTTTCCCGGCAAACTTAGGTCAAAATGGAATGGCCCATTCATCATCGATAAGCTTTTTCCAAACGAGGTCGTTCAGATTTCTAACCCAAAGATGGGTAATTCATTCAAAGTCAACGGTCAACGTCTGAAGCCTTTTATTGACTGTATTATTCTAGAACTCATCTCAGACAAGGTTGCTCTCATCATGTTGTGATCTCTTTGGCAAGACTTCACCTAGCTGATGGCATTAAACTCAGCAGTTGTACAGTCTAACTCAGAGCTGACCCGAGCATCATATTCAGGTGATATCTTCTACATTCTACCTTCCTTTCATGTCTTTTATTCTCAATGTGGACATTGCATCAACTAAGCATGGGGGAGGTGGATTCATTTCTGAATCAATTTGTCAGCTCTGTGGAATTCTTAGAAATTCTACTTGTTTCTTTATATATACACTAAAAAAAAATTAAATTAGGAAAGAATACTTAGGCATTAGGACTTTCCAATCTTAGGAAATATTATAGTAGGATCTGAACACTAAGACCCTTCAGGTCTTTGGGCTTAATTAGCCCGAGTATCCACTAAAATGTGGATTTGTTTATCGAGTCCTCACCATCCTGAATTCTATTTTAATTTTATTAAATAAGTTTGGGTGATAAGTACACGACTTATTAACCTGCCCTCTGATTTGAGGGAACTTTAAGTCTAAGCATCTACACACTATTCATCACTGACTCGTTGTTCGACGGTTTTAACAGAAATTAGGTAGCCAATGAACCTTCTAGGGTGGTATGGCTGGCAAGTTATCGTGGGTAAGAACCCATAGGTAGGTTGTCCAATGCCCAGCCACTAGACCATTCTTTTCCTGCTGCCTTTAGGTAAATCTTAGACCAAGGAAGCCACCTACATAAAAAAAACAAAAAAGAAAAAGAAAGTCCAAAAAGACAAAAAAAAGAAAAAAAAAAAAGAAAAGGAGAAAAAGAAAATAAAACAAATAAGCCACACTTCACCGCACGAGTATGGCTGGCAAGTTATCGTGGGAAACAGCCCATTGGTAGGTTGTCCAAAACCCAGCTCAAGAAATGCACATCGAATTCCTAAAACACTTAGGAAGAAGCAGAGAATTAGAATAAGCTGAGGAGATACACACTGGATTCACCCTTGTGTTGACCCCATAAATAGAAATGTAGGGAGAAAGCTACCGATCGTATAGATACACCTTTAAGCAGAATTCTTTTTAAGGTCACCTAGGGGTGTAGAAACCCGAAGTCCATTCTGATTGCCGATCAACGAGTCTATCACATTCACAAAAAGATGCTTAGAATTTAGGGTTCTCATCACGTCTTGAGTGGGTTGAGTGGCCGTAGAAAGCCACTCAGTAACCCTAAACTCAAAAATCCAAAAAAAAATAGAAAAGAAGAAAAAGGAGAAAACGAGATCTTTCTTTGAATAAGGCGAGGGCTTGAGGCAATTTGCATTTTGGCAGATATCTGGGCGCTGTTGTGTCTTTGAAAGTTCAGGTCCTAAGTAAAAATTTCTTAATGTTGAAAATGACTTTTGCCTGAGTAATCCAACCCTAATTCTTTTATAAATAGCATGTAATTTTTGCTAGGGACTAGCAAAAGATAGGCATGGGGATGTGATGTGCATACATCTAAATAGCCAAAAATGTTGATTAATGCATGTTCTTAGTGTCATAGTAGCATCATGCATTGTAAATATTGCATAACATGCATTATTACGCATTTAGGACAAATTGTATAAATTGTATAGTAATTGTCTCCTTTTTGGTCAGGGATAGGGCAACTATTAATTGGGGCCTCGGATTGAAGATCCAATCATACGAATTTGATCAGAAAGACGATTGGAGTTCAATGACTCCAAGATTGCCCTGATCGAACATCGGTAGCACGAGATAGAGACTGACGAAGCCTAAAGATCAAGGGCCAAGATGGTGCCAATCCACACTTCAGACAACAAATCCAACCACACGGATGTGTTCAGATCGATGATCGTAGCCTAACAGCGTGAAAATCGACTCAATCCAACATCTGTGGCACCTTCTACATGTCACAGAAAATGGACGGCCATGATGGCGCCATGTGGCACCATCCCAGCTGCCCAATCAACCCTAAGAACCACCACTACATCTCCAAAGGATTTCCAATGCATGATCTGGGCCATTAGATCTTGATCCAACAGCCATGAGCAAGCACGCCTAAAAACAAAATTGCGACAAAGAGTCGCCACTAGCACAGCGGTCGAGCGGCGTTGCGCGAGAGCGCGATGCGCGTTCGACTCGCCAGCCGTAGCACGCGAGCGTTTAATTGCAACCACACGATTGGCTGCAGGCAGATAGGATCATCCAATCGCACGCACGCACGATCTAACGCATAAGCACACGCCCGATCGTACGCAGGCACGTGGTTAAGCACAGACGAAGGTGCGCGCGAGGAGAAATCTGAGTCGTCCGATCTCACGATCGGACAGCTGTGATTAAGAAGACATGGGCATGCATTTTGAGCATGGCAGGTGGGGAGGAATGCACGGTGCACGCACGTCAGCCACGATCAAACCTTTAGTGACAGATAAATCCGTACTAATGACCTGATTTTAATGCTTTAATCTTGAAATCACAAATTTACACTCAATTCCTACAACTATAAAAGGAGACCCGACCTCCACTTCTTCATCCCTTCCTTCACTTCTCTCCCTTTCTAAAGCTCAAGAGAAGCTTGTCCCACATCTGGGATGCTATTCTAGAGCTAAATCCAATTTTCTCGCCCCTATTCTGAAAGTGGATCCCGCGACGACGATGATGTGTTGTCTCGTTCCCGCTTCTTCCTGCTTCGTCCTCCTTCTTCCCGCTCTATCCCCCATCTTCCAAGCGTCGCTCCGTCTGGCTCATCCTCCAAGCATTCGTCAAGGAGGATAACATCTCTCTCCCTTCTTTTTAATCACTTTCTAGAATAGAATTTTCTACTTTCTAGTTGTAATCATTTCCTGCTTTGTAGTTGTAAAAACATTCTGATTATATTAAGTGATTGTTCTCTCTTTCTTTCTCTCTTTCTCTTTCTTATTATTTATATCAATTCTAGTGTAATTATTTCATTTTCAAACAAAAACAAAAAAAAATATAAATTGCGGATTTTAGATCGATGTAACCTCCCTGTGTTCGACCCGGAATTCCTAGAATTTCGGTATAAATTTATTTGTTGACGGATTTATTCGCAAATCGAACTACAACGACAGGTTTTTCGAAACCAACTTCGTTCGCATAGTTTTCCACTTTCAACAGTTCTCCGTCTTCCGTCTCCGCTCTACTTCTTCCAAGCGTCGTCCGTTCCGACTTGTCCTCCAAGCAACTGTTGAGGAGGATAATTTCTCACCTCCCTTCTCTTAACTGCTTTCTAGATTAGATTTACCTCTTTCTAGTTGTAATATTTTCAGCTTTCTAGTTGCAAAAATACTAGCTCTGTTATAAAAAAGTGTTTTGTTCTCTCTCTTTCCCTCTCTCTCTTCTAGTGTTAATATCGCAAGTAAAGTAAATTCATTATGATTATCCCACCTTAAAACTAAAATTACAAAAAATATATATATAACTGTGGAATGCGAATCAACGTAGCCTTCCTGTGTTCGACCTGAAATCCCTTTTGAGATTTGGTAAATTTATTTATTGATAGATTTTCTCGCAAATTACGCTACAACGATGGGTTTTCCAAACTCAACTCTTTTTACGCAAATTTTCTGATACAACATTTTGGCGCCATTGCCGGGGAGGTAACGAATCTCGATTTCCTTTACGCATCTCCGCGCACTTATCTATTTCTAACTCTCTTTTATTTCTTCTCTATTGTTTTGCAGGTACCTCGATAGGGAATCTTCAAGCAGTAGAAAGGAGTAAAATGCAGTTGAAGACAACTGTAAGTGTTCCCCTTTCTTCCCCCCTTCATAGAGTTCATTTCATAATCCTAATTCAAACCTTAATTAACCTAGGTGTTCTCATAAACCCTAGGATTAGGTTTGATTGTTTGATTTCCACCTCCACCCATCTCACCCTCTGTATATAAACAAAAAAATCTAAAAAAAAAAAACATAAAGGTACACGACCTCTTCTAATTTTCATACTCAATTAGTCAACCGATCTTTGGAACTGGTACTCACACTTTCAAACACATAATTGAGTAAAAATCAAATTAGGTAACCATTTGTGTGCCTAACTCAGTGGTGCATCAAGGCCAATTGTTTGAGTTGTTTGGGTCGCACCACTTCATTTAAAAACAACTCATGAAGTAGCTTCCTTTCAGGGTTTACAATTTAGATCAATATCAGGCACTCCACTTTATTCTTGATTTTAAAAGGAAAACATCTTCACCCGTGATTGAAAGACCTGGTTTGCCTCTATTTGAAGTCACCTAATTCTAAACCCTAAAAGCTACTTAAGCAAGATTTGAACGTTAAAATCCACTTATCCAAATAATCTTGCTTGAAAACCCTGGTTGTGCATGCACTCACACATGTTTAATCGATCACTAAGGGCACAACCCATTCTAAGGGTCCACCACATTCCATAAACACTATAACCCTAAGACTAATATAAAATCGAGTAGATGTTGGCCTTAGGACTCAACTATCTGTTTTAGGATATTTTCCGAACTTTGGTGCGAATTTTTGACGTCTACTTTCTCCAAAAGGTGCTAAGTTGGGTGGCTGGACTGTCAAGCGACTTAAGCAGGCAGGGGTTCAGCATAATTAGCGACCTTTGGGACACGCTCCCCTATCTCACCATCCCAACTTAACCAGCTTATGGATTAAGCACAACACAAAATTCATACTGTAGTTTGAATCTATCTTGGAGCTTAGGTCCTTAGGCTACCCAACTTAAGGACAGGCTTTTTTTGTTATGTTGTAGGGTTCTTATCCCCAGTCCTTCTGACCTCTTCCTAGTTTATGCTTGGAAGGAGGTTATTGAATCCCTAATTGGAAGGACCAGTAGTTCATTCTAGAGGCATAAGTTGGATTTTGGTCAAATTGATCCCATGGCCGACCAATAAACTCCTCTGCCTCAGAATCAACATGAGATATTTCAAAGGCAGCTAGAACAAATGCAGTAAATGTAGGAATAGCTCTAGAGAATGCAGAGTGCTCAGCCCTTGAAGTATTTTTATGATCCTTCAAATTATGGGGAATGTCCCAGCATCCAAATTCCAGCTGGAGACATAGAAATCAAGCCTCAGGTGTCAAGCCTGATCAAACATTTCCATCGGCTTGGCTCTGAAGACCTGTTTCAGCATTTGGAGGACTTGATCACTCTAGTCTAGACCACCAAAGCAAGAAACGTGGACGAGGAGCAAACGATCATGAGACTTTTTCCCCACTCTCTTAGGGATAAGGCCACACATTGGTACCGAACAATTGAAAGGCCGATAGCAACTTGGAATGGTCTTAAATCAGCTTTCTTAAAGAAATTCTTTCCAGTTGGGCGTACTAATGCATTGAGATGAGCAATTACTACTTTCGTCCAGCGGCCGGGGGAGAAGTTTCATGGTGCTTGGGAGCGATTCTAGGATCTATTACAGAAGTGTTCACACCACGAGGTGCCGAAATGGCAGCTCGTACATATCTTTTACCACAGGTTGACTGAGCAACACATAAATCACGTGGACTCTTCTTGCAGAGGCAATTTCCTCAACAAAGATGCAGATAGTGTGCATGATTTGTTTTAAGAAATAAGTGAAAATACAATCAATCATGCCTCCATGGATACGTTTAACCGATTCCAACAACCTAGATCGAATGTTAATGATGACTCTCATTCATTCGATATGGAGCTGATTTGTAATAACCTAGATAAGGTGGACCTGGTTACCAAAAGGATAGAGGAGTGGATGGCTGGAAACTCTGTGAACAATTCTCGATCCACTCAATCCTAGAATTCAGGATTCCATTCTTCACGAGCTCGTTCTGGACGGGAGTTCATGAATCAACTGGATGTGGTTCAACCTGTAAGCCAGCATTACTTAAAACCCCATGGGTTCCAAATTGAGGCCTTTGATCCCAGTTTCTCTGATCCCTCCATTTCTTTCTCCCCATCCTCGCCCTATGAGGATGTCTATGTTGTACAGAAGAACATTAGGTCCAACCCATATTCCAATGCTTATAATCTGGGTTGGAGGAACCACCCTAACTTCTCCTGGAAAAATCTGGGGCAGCAGACCCAATTCCAACCCAACAACTATGCTCCGCAAAGACCAATGGGTCAGGGTCATATTTATACTCAACTACTCCCGAATCAAGTCAATTAGCCAGTTTGGAATGCTCGTCAACCCGTAGGGCAGGCTAATTTGAACCGTCAGATGGTAGAGATGCAAGGATCTATGCTCCAGCTCATGCAACAAATGAAAACCTCGCTGAACAATTTGCAAACCAGGCTCATTGCTAATACCTGTCAACCCGGATCTCTGCCATCTCAACCCATACCCAACCCGCGCAACATACAAAATCTGGGCAATCGAGCCCAAGAGTACGGGAATCAGAGGGACCCACATGCACATGCTTAGGTGGTTGAGCAAGGTCCTTCCTCTTCTACTTCATCAAATCTGGGGTTTCTGGTTAATCAAGCCCCTCCGATCTTTCCTAGCCCTCCCCAAGACCCAAACCCATACGCATCTGCCAACTCCGTTACTTTGAGGAGAGTAAGGCAAACTCAGGACCCACACTTACCCTACCCTAGTCAAGAAAACCCTGGTAAGCCTAAGGAAAGAAAGGAGAACTCTGAAGAAAAAATCAAGGCTTAGGAACCTGATTTCGAGGATCTGACTCATGTTCCTTTTCCTGAGGCCTTGATTAAACCCAAGAAGAAGAAGCCTATTGATAGTGACGAGGAGCTCTTGAATATATTCAAGAATGTTGAAATCAATATCCTGCTCCTCGATGCTACTAAACACATACTAGTTTATGCTAAATTCTTAAAGGATTTATGCACCCAGAAGCGTAAGCCGAGGGAATCTATTATGAGGAAGGTGATACTCTCCGAGCAGGCTAGTTCTATTATCCTGCATCACCTTCCTCCGAAAAAGAGAGATCCAGGTGCCCCTTTGATTTCATGTGTTATCGGAGATTACACTTTTGACCGGACACTCTTGGATCTAGGTGCATCCATTAACCTAATTCCGACTTCTCTTTACGAGAAGTTTGAATTAGGTGAACTTCAGCCAACCTCAGTAACGCTGTAGTTAGCGGACCGTTCAGTCACAAATCCGAGAGGCGTTATTGAGGATGTAATTGTCAAGGTTAAGGACTTCTATTTTCCTGTAGATTTCTTTGTCCTTGACATGGATGTACTAGAGAATTTAAGGAACACGCCCATCATTCTGGGGCATCTGTTCCTGGCTACTGCTAAGGCCAATATCAACTGTGAGAGCGGTAGCATGGAAATCGCCTTTGGGGATCAGAAACTGAAACTGGATATTTTCAAGGTGATTAATAAATTTGAAGATTGTGGATTTATGGAGGAACTCGAGGAAGATCATTTGAATATTGAGACCTGTATGGCTGTATCTGCTATTAAGAGTTCCTCCAGCATCTATGAACCCAACCCACAACCCTCCGTGGCAAACCCACCACATTCTGAAGAGGTTGCAGATTTTGTTCACTTTCAACCTCTTCCTCTCGATCGTCCTAAAGAATCTTCATCAGCATTCTCCTTACCATCCATCTTAGACCCACCCCAATTCGCAGCTCTCTCTCTCCTCAGCTCCTTGATCAACCTCAGTCGTTGGATCTTGATCCAACGGCCGAGAACGCTTGAGCTCAAAACCAAAGCTCACCTCAAAGGGCAGCCTAGCACAGCGAGTGAGCACCCTCATCCGACGTTAAGGTCACAAGTTTGACCCCCACACACCTCAAATCAAAGGTGATGCGTGGATCGTTATCGGGCGATGATGAAGGCACAACGTGGGTGATGCGTGCTTTTACTCAACTCAGTAATTAAGTTAATTTCACTTAATTAAGAGTAGAAGAAGTCACTTAGGTTAACTCAAAATTGTGTCGGTTGTGTAGTATAAGGTCGAAATAACCTAACATTTTAGAAATTTTTACTGGTTGAGTCAAGGTCATTCACTGGGAGGTATAATAATTTCAACATTCACCAATTTTCTTTTATTTTCCTTTATAAGTTTAGGAGGTATAACTAGGTTGATTTTAAAACATGAATTTTGCCAAAATGTTTAAACTATAAAGAATATACAAAATTCCATATGAAAAACATATTTACTTAAATGATGTACTTTATTATCAAGTAAACATGTTAGTTTTCCAATTTTATTCCAAAGAAATTAAGGCAATTAAAGGTTGTTCTATTAAAATGTGCCTTTTTACAATTAAAAAAATTCAAAAAGTAATTAAAATGATGCAAGAAAAGATTTTCTTCATTTATTTCTTCAGCCTCTTATCTTCTTCTCCTTTCTTTCTCTTCTTTTCCTTTATTTTTATTCTTTCTCGAGCTCTTTCTTACCTTTCTTCTTCTGTTCCTGCCTTCTTCTCTTCCCTTAGTGCATGTTGTTCTTTCTTTCCTTTGCTTCAGCTTCAACACTTAACTTTAACTTTCAACACTTAGCTTAACCGTAACATCCTTCAGCGGCTTGACTTCAGCTCCTCTATCCTTTGAACCATCAGTTGAACCAGGTTTTTTTTTTACTTTTTAACCAAAAATTATTTTATTTGCAGCGAGAACCTTTCGAGGACACACAGCACCCTGAGACCAGGTCAGGACCAGACCCTACTCGATCCTCACCTAATCTCAATTAGGTTCGATTTCGATTTATTTCATATCGGTTCATAGTTTCGAGCCACTCCCGCTCAACCCGACCTCCCAGGCCTCTCGCCCTCCCAGGGCACACTCGCTCATGCCCACAAGGGTGCACAGCCGCAGGCATGCAAGCCTGCACACACACATGCACATGCTCAGATAATCAGATCGGTAACCGATGCACCGAGCGCTGACGACTGGTAAGCCCATGTAACAAAATCGTTTTATCCCCATGTGCACACTCAGAAACTGACGATGTGGGACTATCATAACCCCTTCCAGACCCAACTTCAAATGATCACAACTCCCAGCTCAGAGCTCCAAATTGAGTGATTTCAAATTTGTTACAAAGCTCTAAGGTTGATCTTCACAATTGTAGGCTCACTTTAAGGATCAGAGGATGTTTTCCTCTTCAATTTGAAAGATAAAATCAGGGGTTCCTACGGGTTATTATTGCCTGGAAATGGTAATTATGTCTACAGAGTCCTCAGATGGACTTTTCTCTTTCATTTAAAGGTCTGTACAAGTTCTACAAATGATTCTGCATCTGTTAGAGTAAGGTTTAAGCTCTCAAGACCTTCAGACAGTGTACAGAAGGTTGAAGCTTCTCTAAAAGCTTTAGAGTTCAAAATTTCAGACTTTGAAATGTACAATAGACACAAAAGAATGTTTCTAATTGATTTAAACTAATTCTAAGGGTTGTAATCAACTTATCTGGGTAGGATTTAAATTCATATCTTATCAAAATGCTTCTCCTATTAGTTTTGGTTCGAGAGTAACCCAAACTGATAGAGTTCAAATTCTCACTAAATAACTCATCTGAGCTCACTTTAATCACTTTGAAACCATCAAACAAGATTCTAGAAACAACTTAATTGCATCAATTCCTTAATTTGAGCTCAGAACTCCATAATCAGACTCAGTTTGACTGTGAAGGCATAAAAGTTTGACTTTATGTTCAAAGCCTTCTCTTAAGAAATCAAAGCCTCTAATAGAATCTTCTCAACACCAGGAACTTATTTAGATCTTCAAATAAGTGTTCTGACTCATATTCCTAGGGTTTCAGGCTCGCCGCCTGAGGTTCAAAATGTGTTTGTTCGTCAGAAACATTCAGAAGTTACGGTATTCTAAGAATTTAAACAGCTTCAGTGCATTGCATTGAAGATTCTAAGTTCCTTAAATGCTTCTTATATCTCTTTATCAGACTTCTCCAACTCCGTCGGAGTTGGAGAAGATGAAGTCATATCTACAGCTCCAGACATTAAAATCTCAATTTAAATACCTCAGCACAATCAATGATCCTCAAATCATTGATATGGAGCTACTTGCTGAATTCTAAAGGCTGAAGCACAGACTTGGCTTGCCGGAGCTCGCCGGAGCTCCGATGAGTCCAGAAAATGTGAAAATGTACACATATTGATTAAGCTTACCATTTTTAATCTAAAAAGGATCCTGAGGTTGCAAGGAACCTCAGTATCACATTTAATTCCCATTTTGTTCATTAGAGTTAAGATTTGACAGTGAATTTGTTTTCTTAAAGGATCTGAGTGGTTAAAGCTCAAGACTTGTTTAACCACTGGATTGAGCGGTTAAAACAAGTCAACAGATGTTTATATTCATAAATATATATTTAATTTAGGATTTGAATTGCTCCTGAGCTGCCATTAACAGCGAGCTTAGGAACTTAATTATATTTGGGAGTTTAATTTATATGTGATAATAATGTGTATTATAGTGTCGATTAGGGTTCATAAGTGGTGAATAAATGATGAAGAACCCAGTGAAGGTGGAATTAGGTCGATTACTATCACCATGGACAGTGACAGTATTCGATGGAGGTGAAATGTGAATTAGGCGATTAGGTGATCAATTACTTATTAAAGTGAATTAGAAATGGTCATGAGAGAAAGGAGGAAGTGAATAGTGATTTCAAAAGATGAAATTAAGGCTTTAGCAAGCTCAAGGAGCTCGTCGGAGCCGGAGAAGATGACACTGAAATTCTAAAATTACATCTAATCTAACTAACTACCTACCTAACTAAGCTAGCCTACTCCTACTCCAACTCCTAATCTACTGTTACCTGGATGAAGGGGTCAATAGGGTTCCGCCGAAGTCTCATGGCGGACGACAAAATCAGAGGGTGGAAGAAAGATCTCCGGCTGGCAGATTCGAGGTGGAGCAGAGGGTTCCTTTGGTCGGCGCCTGTGTCAGAGACGCAGCAGACTGTGGCGGATCTCCTCGGCTAATCAAGATGGATGGAGGAAGTAGAAAAATGAGATGGAGAGTCGTCGGAGTTTTGGACGAATAGCCTATTGGGTTGGCTGCAGTGTTAGAAGAGGGAAGGGAGCCAACTTGAGTAAAATCCGAGGGGTGAGGGGACAATTATACTTGTTGGCGGCGAAGAGAATGGCAATGTCTGGCCGAAGAAGGAGCTTGAGGAGCTTAACCTCCGTCGTCGTCTCCGACGACGGTGAGGTTATCTCCCACTGAAAAATAGGACTTCTGGTTAATCCAGACCAGTGGATAAAGTGGAGGTGGTGAGCGCAAGCTGCAAGAGCTTGGACAAAGAAGGTTGATGTCGATAGGGAGGTGATCTTGCGATGGCGTGACTCTCTGCCGCCAGCCGTTCATTCGGTTGAAGAAGAAGAGGGAAAGGGACTTAAATGTAATAAAACTTAAGGCCTGTGTGAGAAATAAGGACCTGATTGTAATGAATTCTAAGGACCAAAATGTAAACTCAGGTTTTAAAGGTTTATTTTAATTTAGATCTTTTTCGACTTTTTATATATGTTAGTAAATAAGGTAAATATTATGTTTTCACCTTGAATTTACATTTTTTACCTTTTTAGGTTAATTTATTAGATTAAGTAAAAGCACTTAAGTTATTATATACTTAGGTTTACATTAAGTTTAAGTTACTTAACTTATTAATTAAGAGAATGATTAATAGGATTTCGAGTCCAATTATTAACTAAATATTAATAATGTTAATTGAATGATAAAATGTCATTTTTAAATTATTTAAGGTCCTTTACTAAACATCCCTTATTCTATAATTAACCCTTATATGTTCATAACCTTAGCTAATTAACTAGGAAGACTAGTTAATTAGGGGTAATTAGAGGTCATGACGAGTGTCTCATCAGTGAACGTACGAGATGTGCAAACACTGCACGCGGGATGAACACACCATCGTACGCATGTTAACTGTAGCAACTAATGAGGCACGATGCATTTTAAGACGTCCGATCTTGCGGTCGGATGGCTGATAGCACACGAACGTATGTGTGCATTGAAGCCAAGGGGGAAGCGGTGGGCGGGCGCACGACCTAAGCCCACGTTCAGGTCTTTAGTGACGTTTAAATCCGTCACTAAAGACCTATGCATTACTGTTTCAAAGAGTGAAATGACTCTTTTGCCCTAAACTCTCACATCTATAAAAGGGCACCCCTACCACTCAAAATTCTCATCCCTTCCTTCACCTCTCTCCCTCTCAAAAGATCTAAAGAAGCTTGTCCCAAACTCGGGATGCTCCTCTAAAGTTAAAATCAAAATTTTGTTTCCTCCTCACCCTGTTCGTGGAGCTCCCGTGGTCGTCTTCTTACCCCTATTCCGAAAGTGGATCCCGCGACGATGACGTCCTACCTCACCCCCAGTTCTTCCTGCTTCATTCCCCATCTTCCGTCTCTGCTCTATGTCTTCCAGGCATCGCCCGTTCCTACTCGTCCTCCAAGCAACCGTCGAGGAGGATAATTTCTCACCTCCCTTCTCTTTACTATTTCTAGATTAGATTTACCGCTTTCTAGTTATAATATTTCCAACTTTCTAGTTGTAAAAACACTAGCTCTGTTATAAAAAGTGTTTTGTTCTCTCTCTCTCTCTTCTAGTGTTAATATCGCAAGTAAAGTAGATTCATTGTGATTATCCCACCTTAAAACTAAAATTACAAAAAATATATATATAATTGCGGATTGCGAATCAACGTAGCCTCCATGTGTTTGACCCGAAATTCCTTTTGAGTTTTGGTAAATTTATTTGTGGACAAACTTTCTCGCAAATTATGCTACAACGGGTTTTCCAAACTCAACTCTTTTTGCGCAAATTTTTCAATACAACACCCACTCATTGTCTTCTTCTTTAGAGGCTTTGGTGGGGGAATTAAGTCTTTATCAGTAGACCAAACTTCAACTAACATGTCTGCCTAATTCACTGTTAGGGGAGTGTATTCTTCACAGAGGTCCCGCTTGAGTTGGTGGCAACCATTCGGTCAATTCTTGTTCAGCCAATCCCTTAGATCCATGAAATTCCCTTTCCGCTAATTAAGGCGATAGCCACTTTGGACTGATATTGGTGCCACCTCAGCTGGGGTCTTCCTCTCCTCGGGGGAGGCATGGTCTTCGCCATGTCCATCTGCCAGATGGCTACGAGAGCGAAAGGAGTTATCCTACTCTGCAAACTTTATGGCGTGATCCCATAGCTGAGCTATGTCTCTAGGAGGAAAATCATCAATATCGTACTAAAACCTTTGAGTCAGTAAACCTGATTTAAAGTACTAGAGAGTGATGGCATCATGCAGCCGCTTGCATTTGAAATACTAAGTCTTGAATCGGTCTAAATAAGATCGAAAAGACTCTTGTCTTCTCTGCTGGTTTTCCGACAGCCTCTCGGGATTATCCCTGATCCGTTGTTGGCCGGCAAAATACCGACAAAATTTGTTGGACAACTCTTCGAAGCAAGTGATTTAGCCCGCCAGTAGTTCATTAAACCACTCATGGGTCATCCCAGATAAATAAGATAGGAATACCTAGCAGAGAATTCCATCCGGGCATCCGTGGACCAACATCATCTGCCTATAGCTCCCTACAAACCTGTTTGGGTCTGACGTCCCGTGGTAATGAGCCAAGACGGGTTGTTTGAACTTCTTGGGAAGTGGGGTGGTCATCACATCCTTGGTGAAGAGGTACGTGGTTACGTACA
This sequence comes from Thalassia testudinum, assembly GCA_037157565.1. Classification (NCBI taxonomy): domain Eukaryota; kingdom Viridiplantae; phylum Streptophyta; class Magnoliopsida; order Alismatales; family Hydrocharitaceae; genus Thalassia; species Thalassia testudinum. The sequence goes on along the minus strand of JAZHRO010000025.1, from coordinate 62,019,562 downwards.
CCCGGGGCCTCATACCTCTCATTGCCCAGGTGACCTAGTAGACAATCTCAGGAATCAAGCCTCCACCGCTGGTTACCAGAGGATAAGCCCTCGACTACTCGTCCGACTCCAGTAAAGGCAAGAGGGGGCCTTTAGTTGACCAATGGTGGCTTTGCCCTTCTAGCTACTGAGCTTACACTTCATCCTTTCGAGCTGTTCACGTAAGCGAGCATCCTCTTCTTCCACCACGCAACGCCACTTTAGTTGGTCATTGGTAGGGCTAGAACTTTAGGGTTCTTCTTACCGAGTTTTAGCCTGATCTCTCATTAGCCGAATCTCCTACAATTGCCCTGCCACCAGCTATTTCTCAGCCCTAAGGATCGCCAACTTAGCCTCATAGTCATCTTTCTTCGCTTGCATATTAAGGAGAGCATCTCCCAGAGGGCTCTCTTGACGGGAAGGCTCCTGAGGAAAGCTTAGTGGTTGCATCTCCTTGCCTTTGCTTGGTCCAAAGGGCAGCCGACATTTCCTTGATACGAAGACACTAGACTTGGCAAGGCTAGGCTTCTTAGAATTAGCATGAGAAGAATGACGCGTAGAGGGAGCCATTGCAAGGTGGATGAAGTTGAGAAATGTAGTATTGTACATTTCCCATAAACGGCACCAATTGATCGAGGCCCTTAGAACAGGAACCTCAACTCAAACACACAATCGCGGAGAATGTACGCAAAGGATTTGATGGCCCAATTCCAATGAAAGGGGGTGTACATCTGGGGGGAGGGTGATACTCTCAAACTTTACTAATGATTTAGTGGTACAAGCTCTCCGTTATTCTCCTTTCTCTCCAATTGCATGAAAAAATAAAAGCTAGTCCACCCCAACTATTTATAAGGTGAACCTCCTCCTATTACGGGCTTCTTTTTCATTCCTACAATCTTGGGGCTTGTCTATTAATAGTATTTAATGAGGTAATCACCAGGTTACCATCAGAATATATCTCAGGTTATGATTCCTCTCTGATTACCGCAGTCAACCCAATGGTTGGCTATTACTCGGATCCGGCATAGCCTACCTAACAGCCGAGTATATGGACCCGGGTAAACAGATCCACCTTGAAGCATCGGATCTCGATACTCTGTCAAGTAGCCGAATCTTCCGTGCGATCGGATCCATGAGGTGATTTTTCTCCCCTCATCAATGGGCGACTACTTTATACGGAGGAAGTCAATGCAAGATATTCTATACACAAGCAGCTTCATGGATGGCAAAGTATAGAAAATATTTTCTAAGGCATTGGATTACAAAAACATGTCTCGTTAACATTCTAAATTAAATCAATTGCAGATAATAGATGTCATTATACAAGTAATGAAAGACAAGCTTGTACAAGAAAGGCAAATAATAAACGCAATGGCCCTAAGCACAAATTTTTCTGTGTAAGTTACAAAAATAGTACACAAGTAAATGAATTCATAGATAATGAAGGAGAATTCTTTCAAAGATGTAAATACATAGCAATACTTGTAAATACAAATGATATATCGAATTGGATGCTCGTGGTTATCAACATAGATGAAAACAAGATGACCCAATATGATAGTGACATACACTAGTACCTCGAGAAGACACACAAAGATGCTAAAATGGTTGTAAGTATATTTTTATTGCATTTCTTTGTGTCATATATATAAATAAGATAAATAACCATACAAAACATTTCAATTTCAATTCGATGCCATGAAAGAAATATTCTTTCAAAGAAGAGGAATGGATAAAGAAGCATGGCAAGACAACCATTATATAGATGCACCACAGCAAGGGGGTACAAGCAAACTATTGTGGCATATTTGTGGCTCGATGGATAGAATGCTTGCTACGAGGTCTTGATCCAATGGAGCAAACTAGGAACACTGATGTACATAAGTATAGCGCATTGTACATTTTAATGATTCTTCTCCATAGATGCACCTGTGAAGAAAACATTTAGACTTCATTTGTAAACTTGTAACTAATGTAAATATCATTCCATGTAATGTATATATACTTTCTTTTAGATTCAAAGATATTCTCAACATTCATATTTGTGTGATGAATGCTTCATTAACAGGTTGAAACATGATTTTCACCAATATACAGGTCAAAAGAAGGAAAATACACCAGTGTAAAGAGAAGAGTCAACCAGTTGAAAATAAGAAATACATCGATTAATTGTCATTTTCATTTTCTTTTTCAAGATGCATGGGGATGGGGAGAGGCGACAAGGTCGATTCTTGGAGAAAGGGTAGTCGATGGTCACAGGGATGGTATGGTGGAGATGGTCAGAGGTTCTACGGTGGTCAAGGGGATGGGCATTCTCGTAAGGGGCAACATGGAGGAGGGCAGTCGAGTATCTTGTGCCATAGGTGCCGGGAGAGGGGGCACTTGGCGATGGATTGTAGAAATGCCATCGTCTACCTTTCTTGTGGGGGGTTAGGGCATAGGCGCGACACCTGGAAGAAGATGTGGTACGGTCTACATGGGGGGCGTGGGAACCCTAGAGACATGTAGAGAGAGAGCCAAAACCCTAACGTGGGTTTTCATGAGCAAGCCCAAGGGAAGGAGACGATGCATAGTGAACACTACAATCAGGTCGGTGCTGATCAAACTGCTGCAAGGGGAAACCCACAACCGCCTCCATCTCCTCCATCACTCGACATGGAAGTCCCCTTGTCTCCCAAGGTGTTGGTGGCAAAGACCTTACTCTGGGGAGCACTGATAGGCGAGGTCATGTGTGGATCCCCCTCTATCAAAAAGCTTTTAAACTCTTTATCCTTCTCTTCGTCGATGTGGAAGGTTTCGGTGTTGTGTGCATCTCGATTTTTGGTTTTTGGACTGAGTGAGGCAGATGTAGAGAAGTTGAAATTCAAATCGTCAAGTTTGGGCGATCTATCTGTTCTTTGGAGACTTGTTTCCCCCTTTGATGGTGCACTACCTGATTGACCTCCCCAAAGGGCGTTTGTTAGATGTGGGACCATCTGTATCCGTGGTTTGCCATTGCATCTTCAGTCAACGGCCGTGGTGGCCAATGTCGTGGCTGATTTTGGTGCTTTGAAGGATGGGGTCATGGTTGGCTTTAATGAGGGTGATGGCAGCGTGGTGCAAGTTGAAGCGATCTTGAGGCAGGATGGCTCTTTCCCTGATAGAGTCATCTTAAGGTGTGGTGGGTCATCTTGGATTCATCATATCCAAGTTGAGACCCAATTAGTTCATCCACCTAAACCGGCGATGGAGAAAAAGGACAGGGAACAACATGTGGAGGATGAGATGCAAGGGAGAGAAGTGCATCATGAGGAGATGGTGGGGGTTAGCGGTGGTCAAAAGAAGAGGAAGGCCCTCTCTTTGGATGCAAATGAAGGGCAAATGGCTACGTCAGAGGGTGCAATGGAGGTTGTAATGGACTCTGGTGCCATGGCTATGTGTGAAGAGGGTATCAACAGTAGCATGCATCATGGGGGGGATGTGGAGGCTCAGGAGAACACGTGTAGCTCACGTTTAAGGCAGTGGAGAGTATGGCCTATGAGGTGAGGTCTTCAACAAAGGAGGGTGGTGGAATAGGTAGTCGAGGGAGATACAATCTGAGAAGTCGTGGGTCGGTGAATCTTCAAATGGTGGACGAAAATGTAGTTGCCAAGGTGTTAAATGTGGCTCGTACTCAGGTTGAGAACAAAGGGAATCATGCCTTCTCATGTTAAGGGTACAATCGTGGAATGTGCATGGGTTACATGATAGGACCATGCGTAGGTCACTAGCCAAGTATTTGAAGGAGTGGAGGGTAGATTGTGGTTTATTACAGAAGACGCATGTTGATAGTGAGGAGACTTTTGTTTGGCAACCTTTGTTGATGAATGGTCAAGCAGATATTAAAAATGTCAGGGCTGTGGGGAGGTTAGGAGGATTCTATATTTAGTGGAAGAGGGACTCACTACAGTTGGCAAACATGTGGTCTGGTTCCTTTGTTATTACATGCAAATTCAGCAGAGTGCAGGATGACAGCGACATATTCATTACATGTGTGTATGGGCCTTATTCACAAAGTAAGAGACCGCACATGTGGGAGCAAATGAGGGAGGCTGCTAATCAAATACAGGTGATAAATACGCATTTACTCATGATAAAATGCCTACTTTTGTTAGTTCCTAAGGTAAACATTGCATTTAGCATAGTATATAATGCATAACATTCATCATGTTGCATTTATGTTGACTTGTATAAATTGTACATTAATTCACATAATTCTATGGCTAGGGAATAGGGTGATATATTTCAGAGCTTCAGATGAAGAATCCAACCATACAGATGGATTCGGATTGTCGATCACAGCTCATCAACATGAAAATTAGTCTAATCCGACATCCGTAGCATCCCGTACAAGCATCTAAAGATAGACGGCCCAGATGATGCCATGTGGCATCATCTAGGCCGCTTAAAGGCTACCCTACTCCCACTGAAGGACATCGCCGCTTCTCCACCGTCGGATGAAGATCTTATGACTGCGAAGCGCTACGCCTCATCAGGCTCACAACCGTTGAATGAAGATCCAACGGCCACGAGCACATGCACGTGAGATTGTCTGTGTGACCATCCGCAACCACAGCATGTTGGAAACGAGCGCAGTTCCCATGCCAAGGACGTGCATTCGAAACTCACTGATGCACCCACTTCACCGGAATCAAAATTCGACCATCCGATCGAAGATGAGCAGCAACAAACATGGCGACGTCACGTTCTGAGCACCACATGATCTACACACCCACGATAATGCACGAACACATGCTGAATCACACGTGCAACGTGAGCGCGATCTGGAGCATCCTATCCCGCGAAATCAGGGACCTTCATCCGCCATCATAGCGATCCACTCCACCTCGGCTCAGTAAGCACCAACAGACGCCAACTGCGCGTGCCAACGAGTGCGAGATCAAGGGCCAGTGTAGCACCAGCGCGATCAGTGCACGAGATCGACGACTAGGGAAGCCCACGTGATCCAGCGTGGCTCACTTCAGCAAGCACCAGCTTGCACGTGAGTTGGCTACAGAGATGAATGAGTGGGATCTACAACGACGTCTTGGATGTCACTAATTTCTCCATGCCCATTTTAGCCCCCTCTCATCACTATATAAGGCCCTACACACACCCCTTTCCTATCCATCTCTAGCTATGCTATTCCCACCTACCCAAGAGCTCTAAGAAGCCTTCTAAGCTCCCATAAGCTCTATTCCCAAGCTCCAAAGGCTCCCTATTAGTGTAGAATCCTAAACCCCCACCAAATATTCCTCCCTCATCACATCACCTTCATAGGGAACCCTAGAGCCGTCCCCTCACCTCCATTTAGGTAGACGATCACCTCTACCTCTTCATCACCATTCCTACAGCTCGGTCAAGCGACCCTCTACCCGGATTCCTCCTACACCTCATCCCCGACTTCCAGCACCTCATCTCCTCCATCTAAGCCGCCACCAAGCACCGTTGTCTCGCCAAACATCTGCTTTGGGAGATTTCCTCTCACCTCCATTTCCTTTATCTTTCTTACTATATTTCTGCTTAGTGTAATTGTAATAAACTTCATTCTCAATATATTAGTTTTCTTTCATTTCTCTACATTTAGTTTTAAACCAGCTTAGCTTACTCCTTGTTCTGATACTCTACTCTTACTTATAAAATACCAAAAAAAAATAACAAAACCCTAAAAATATCAAAAAGAAACAAAACAAAATGTGAATTTCAAAGAAACAAACGTCGCCTACCCGTGTTCAACCCGGGACACCCTTTGAGTTTCGATAAATTTTATTTGGTAGAAATATTTTGCAACTACAATGATGGGTTTTCCAAAACCCTAATTTTCCTTATAAAAAATACGCCTATCATTTTGGCACCGTTGCCTGAATTTCATTTCTTTTTTCATGTTTCTTTGCATTTACTTATTGTCTAACCCCTCTTGTATCAAATTTGCTATCTTACAAGTATCCTAGGAGGGAAATCCAAGTGTAGTAGACCAAAGTAAAGTGTGGGTCAAGCGATTTATAGGTGCCCCCACATTTGCGCCCCCCCCCCCCCCCCCCCCACTAGTTTCACTTTTCACCACATAAATCACCAAGACCTAATCTACTTAGATGTTTGTAGAAACCTTAGGATAGAAATTGTGTGTCTTGCTTGCCACCTCCACTCATCTCATCCCCACATATATAAAAAAATTTAAAAAAAATATTTTCTGATTGTGGTACAAAATTAACACACACACCCACATTTGAGGCACATAACCTCATTTGATTTTATCTATTCAACTGGGATTTCGACCTGTGGAAATGGTACACGCACCAATACACATAAAAGAGTAGAAATCATATTAGGTTAATCATCTCTGTGTGCTTTAATTGGTGGTGCATTAGGGCCAATTGGTTGAGTTGCTTGGGCCGTACCATCTAACTTAAAAATTGATCCATCCTGTAGCTGCCCCATAGGATTCAAATAATTAGGTTAAGCCAAGCACTCCATATTTTCTTAATTTATAAAGGAAAATACTTGAACTAATTCTTTAAAACTTGGTCTGCCTCACAAAACTTGGTTGAATACACCTAATATCTAATTCCTAAAAGCTACTAAGCAAGATTCAAACCTTAAAATTCACCTCACCAAAAATTAATCTTGCTTGAAAAAATCATTGGTTATGCACATACACACTTGCTAATTGATCATTAACAGCATAACCCAATTAAAGGTTGATTGCGCAACATTCATAGGATCTAATCTACCTGAATTAAGTTAGATCCTAGCTTAACTTAGGAATAATGCATGCATCAGTAGCATATTTTGCATCGTAGTTGATTTATTAGCTTTGTAAATAATAATGTTATTTTATGTTCTAATTGAGAGGTAATAATACTTGCAGGTAATTCAGGGCCACAGATGATAAATCCAACCATACGGATCTGTTAAGAACGACGATGGGAATCCAACGCTTCCGAGATCGTCTTGATCAGACTCCCGTAGCATCTTATGAAGTCTACGAAAGAGCAAAGGCCAAGAAGCAAAAAGATGCAAATTCAAACCTCAAATGCCAAATCCAACCACATGGATGGATCCGGGTCAATGATTGTAGCCCAACAGCATAAAAATCAACTCAATCGCAACCCTGTAGCACCAACTAAAAAGGTGGGACAATGGACGGTCAGGATGACGCCACGTGGCACCATCCAAGCGACCCACCTACGCTCCTAAACACTAAAGAGTGAAGCAAGGCCATTGGATCATCATCCAACGGCCATTGTTGCACCACAATGCCCCCCTCCATTCATCAGAGGAAGAATCCATCTCAGCTGTTGGATCTTCATCCAACAGCTGAGGCTATGAGTGCACTAAAATGTAGCAGCGACCATTCGTAGACACAGTGCAACGAAAAGGGCGCTCACGCAAGAGCGAGTGGCGAGTGTTTGACTCTCGCTAAACGTGAAATCAAAGAGGTGGTGGGGCGCGGGTGCCATTGGACTGCGCAATCTTCAATAGACGGCATGGGCCGGACGCGTGGCACGCAGAGGTGCATCAAATCTGCGGTAGTGCGATAACATGCGAGGCAACGCACGTTTGGACACCCTGGTATACGTAGGCACTTAAAGGTGGTGTGTGCACTCATCTTAAGCTGTTTGATCTTTCGATCGAATGGCTGAAATCAAAAGCACACGCTCACAAGCCGAAGGGCGCTAGGTGGTGAAGCAACACATGCTCTCAACCGTGCGATCGAGATCAGACAACCCAGCATGTCACACGTGGCAGCATCTGGTGTGACGCATGTGTTAAAGGTTGTTTTGAGGTGCAATCTAATCCATTGATCTCCCGATCGACGGATCTGATCAATCCAATGGTGTTGCACAATTTTGGGGGCCAAATGCCAGCTTTACCCCTCATTTTAACTATTAAAAGGACCCCAGAGCTCCCATCTAAAAGCATCTCTTCCTCCATCTCTCCCTCTAGACATCTCCAAGCTTCTCCAACTCCCTTTTCCTCTGAGGCATCCATCAAGACCACCTTGGTGCACCGCTGCTGCTCTCCCCAACATCTCTAAGGGCCACCAAGAACCACCCTTACTGCCCTTGTTCTAGTAGCATAGAAAGATTAATTTTAGTTCTAGTTCTAGTAGTTCATGTTCTAGTTACTTAGTTAAGTTCTATTTAAAATTCCTGCCAAACATTCAACTGGCTGCCTAATTATTATCTAATTACAGTTGCTATCATGGTTAGTGCTTAGTTCTAGTTAGTTCTAGATCAATGTTAAAATCAAGACGTTTTTCTACCTCCCTGAGTTCGACCGGGACTCACCATCTCATTATATTTTATTTGCTTCAACGTATTTTCATGCTATACTATGATGTAATCATCTTAAAATGCGATTTTACTCCCGAGCAAGAGCCCATCACATTCCAGAAGCATTATTATCCCAAGCCTTAATTAAAATTGAGTAGATGCCCTAGAATTCATTAAGTCCATTTCAGGGTATTCTCCTGAATGCATTTCAAATTAGTAACGTCTGCTTGCTTCAAAAGGTGCTAAGTTGGGGGGGCATGATTGTCAAACGACTTAAGTAAGCAGGAGTTTAGCATAATTAGCGACCCTCGGGACATGCTCCCCTACTTTGCTGACCCAACTTTACCACCTTTGAGAGTAAGGACAACATCAAATTCGCCAAGTGGTCAGAGTATATTTCTGAAGCATAGGTCTTTAGGCTACCCAACTTAAGGACAGGCTTGTATTTTTTATGCTGTAGGGCTCCATATTTTTTTTCCCCTATCCTCTCAACATCCTTCCAGTGCATGCTTGGAAGGAGGTCATTTAATCCTCGCTTAGAAGGACCTTTAGAGCATTCTCAGAGGCAGAGGTTGAGTCATAGTCAAGCAGATCCCATGGCTAATCAACAACCACCTCCCCCACCCTCGAACCAGCAGGAACTAATTTAGAGGCAGTTGGAACAGCCGGAGCAAATGCAGCAATGGTTCCAACGGATGAATGGTCAGGGTGTTCGACCCTTGAAGGATTCTATGATCCTTAAAATTACGAGGAACGTCCCGACATCACGATTTCCATCGTAGACATAGAAATCAAGCCCCAAGTTTTAAGCCTGATTAAACATTTCCATGGGCTTAGCTCTGAGGACCCATTCTAGCACTTGGAGGGTCCGACCACTTTGGTTCAGACCACCAAAGCTAAGAATGTGAACGAAGAGCAAATGATCATCAATCTTTTTCCCCACTCTCTCAGGGATAAGGTCACACATTGGTATCAGACCATTAGAAGGCTAATAGAAACTTGGACTACTCTTAAATCGACTTTCCTGAAGAAATTCTTCCCAATTCTTCCCATATGACTTGTTCGAGGAAATGAGCGAGAATTCGATAAATCACACCTCCATGGAGACGTTCAACTAGTCCCAACATGCCAGGTCAAATCTAATGAGATTCAGAACTCTCATTCATTTGACATGGTATTGATTTGCAATAAATTAGATAAGGTGGTCCTAGTTGCAAAAAGGATGGAAGAGTGGATGTCCAGAAATTCAAGAAACACTTCTACACCCACTCAATCCCAGAGTTCAGGATTGTATTCTTTATGAGCTTCCACGAGGCAGGAGTTCATGAACCAACTTGAGTGGGCTCAACCTATAAGCCAAAATTTCTTGGAACCTTATGGCTTCCAAACTGGGGCCTTTGATCCCAATTTATTTTGTCATTCCTTTTCTCCATCCTCGCCCTATGAGGATGTGCATGCCATACATGAGAATGTTAGGTCCAACCCGTATTCCAACACTTATAACCCAGGTTGGAGGAACCACCCTAACTTCTGGAAAAATCAGGGGCAACAGACCCAGATAAGACCCAATAGCTATGTGCCTCAAAGACCTATGGGTTAGGGTCAAGTATAAACCCAATTTCCCTTGAGACAGGTTAATTAGCCATCTTGGAATGCCTAACAACCCGCAGGGTAGGCTATTTAAACCAACAGATGTTAGAAATGCAAGGATCTATGCTCTAGCTTATGCAACAAATGAAGACATCGCTGGACAACTTACAATCCGGGCTTATTGATGTGCATACATCTAAATAGCCAAAAATGTCTATTAATGCATGTTCTTAGAAACATATTAGCATCATGCACTGTAAATATTGCATAACACGCATAATCATGCATTTAGGTCAAATTGTTCAAATTGTATGGTAATTATCTCCTTTTATGGCTAGGGACAAGGCAACTTTTAATCGGGGCTTCAAACAGAAGATCCAACCGTACGGATCTGATTAGGGCAACGACTGGAGTTCAACGACTCCAAGATTGCCTCAATCGGACATCCGTAGCACTAGACATAGTCTAAGGAAGCTCAGAAATCATGGGCCAAGATGGTGTCAAGCTACACTTCAGATGACAAATCCGACCGCACATATGGGTTCAGATTGACAGTCGCAGCCTAACGGCGTGAAAATCGATCTAATCCGACATCCATGGCACCATCTACAACACAAAGAAGATGGACGGTCAGTATGGTGCCACATGGCACCATCCCAACCATCCGCACCCGACTGCACCCCTCCGCTCAACTCCTAAAGGCTCATGTGACGTGAGATCTCGACCGTTGGAAGAAGATCCAACAGCCGAGATTGCCTGAGCGCAAAAGCAACGTCACGCGTCAAAACGCTGCGTAAAGCAGTAGTTAAGACACTGCTCGTGCAAGGAGAGCGAGTTAAAGCCACCTACAGGGTGCTTCTCCTCACGTGGATGCGCGCGATCTCGATCGCACGATCAACTGCTAATGGCCCAGATCAGCTAATCGGGCATTGATTGCACAGCAATCATAGGTCTTAATTGACCTAAATTAGGCTAGAACTTAGCATAAGTTAGGGTAATTCACGCATGCATAAGCATTATCTGCATCTTTACTACTTTCCTTTAGCTATACATAAAATAATGTTATAATGTGCTGATTAAGTGCATTATGCCAATTACAGGTAATAAGCTAGATCTGGAGCTAGATCTGGAGCTGGATCAGGAATAATGAGTGTTGCAGCAGAGCTGGAGCAGAAGACTTAGATTAGATGTAGGATATAATAATGTAAGGGCGGTAAGGTATGCTACTCTATTAAGTAGGAAAAAAGTAGTAAAATATGAAGAGCCTAGGTCCATCCTAGCCATAGGATAGCCTAAAGACTTCCCCAAGCCTTAGCCACCCTTAGCTTAGGTCACCGCACCCTAGGAAACCTTAAAACCCTAATTCCAACCTTTATCTAGACGACCAGATGAATTATAGGACGTCCAGAACCTTTAGCCAACTCCTACACACCTTGAACCCACTTCTGCAGTGTTATTGGACGTCCAGATACTTTGTCAGACGTCCAATTTTTGCAGAATACCCAAAACAAAACCTAGAATTCTCCCTAACTCAGATTGGACATCTAGAATTGAAGTCTGGACTTCTAATGTTTGAGTATAAGACATCTGATTCCATTTTTGGACGTGTAGAACTATTCTCCAGTTCCTATTTTGAGATTCCAACCCCATAGGAACCTAAATTAAGGTACCTTAACCCTAGTACATCACCTCTAGACCTTCCTAAGGACCTAATTAGGTCCTCACTAAACCTAATTGGCCTCTATCAAAGTCAATTACCATTGCCTAGTCAATTGGACTCAAAGGGTCCAATTGAGCTCAGATCACAACCCACACAAGTCCAATTGGACTCAATAAGAGTCCAATTGACCTAAGCTCAAACTAATTGAGTTATTTCACTCTCAATTAGGTTCACACCCATTCAATTAAATTTGTGTTAAGTTTAATTGCCACTCCTCCTTGGCAATTAGGGTTTGTAACCCTAATTTAAGGCCTACTCCTACCTAAACCCCTTAGGACCTAACCAAAACCATTTAGCCACATAGGGCACAGCCACACACTCACACACACCCATTCACGCACACACACTCCTCTAGAGTTCTCTAGAACTCTCTTCAAAGTAGCGCCACTCTTGGTTGCCAAATTTAGCAACCAAGAGCCATTCAATTCTTAGATCCATAAATGGTGGATCTAAGAACCACCCCTCTCTCTCTCTTGGCCGGCCACTTATGGGACTCTCTCTTGAGAGTTCCACACTTCTCTAGAGAGTCTCCCTTAGGTCTATAAAAGGATCTAAGGGGTGGCGATTTGCACCCATCCACTCTTGGCTTAATCTATTTTCTTGGCATGCATTCACATCCACTTCCACCTAGGTTAGCTACATTTCATCTCCACTCCACCTCCACGAGGAGCACCACCATGGAGGCCACCATCTCCATGGCAGGATGCTGGATCATCTCCCCAACCTCTCTCCAAGGGCTGGCCTACGCACCATTGGCCGCCCCTCCTTCTCTCAGCCACTCAAAGGCCATCGGAGCCCACCTCCGAATGCCTTTCCTTTCTGCTAGATTAGTAACTTAGCTCTTCGTAGTTTTACTGCTTCTATTTACTACTTAGTAGTATAGCTCTTTATTCTACCCCAACGATGCATGCAAAATCCCCCCATAGATTCCTGTATGCGATCATTTTCTATTAGCTAGATTTACATTTTCAAGCATTCCTGTATAAGTTTTCCTCTACATTCCATGTTACAAACACTTCTCTGAATGAATGAATAAAAGATATATTTTTATATATATATGTCTCTATGTGTGAAAATCACCATGAACTTATTGATTGCAAAATATTTCATGTGATTAAAGTTGCCTGCCTTTCATTATCATCTATTGCAACTAAGCATGTCGTGTTTAAATATGTAATAACGATAAATCGCCACGCAACTGTAAACAAGTAGAGCGAAAAGATCGATTTCAGATTTGAACAAATGCCTCCTAAAGACAAACGTCCGAGACTCAAAGTCTTGTTATCTTTTTGTAAATATTTTTGTTTGATCGTATTGCGCACTATACTACAAAATTTTTCCTATCAAAATGCGCTCTACGACTAGCAAATAAATGGCACCATTGTCGAGGAGGCAACATTACTTTTCTTGATTTCAATCTTTTAAACTACCACTAACAAATCTCCCGCTACTTTGTTTTTGGATGTGCAAGACATGGGAAAAAAACGGAATCTGCGCACACATCGAGCACGGAAAAAGAAATCAGGTGCACATCATCTCCTCTTAGTCTAGGTTTTCTTTTGAACCCTAGGATTAGATTTGCTTCCAGCAACTTCTTTTGAAAAAAAAAATATATATATATTCATTTTCGTGAAAAAAAAATTCAAAAAAAAGATCAAAAATCTAGATTTGGTTTCTTTTTTAATCCTAGGTTAGTTTAAAAAAGCAAAAAAATATTTTTTTTTGAAAATCCTTTGAAAAAAAAAATCCTTTTCGAAAAAAAAACGTGCAAAAGTTTTCGAAAAAAAAAAAAACATTTTTGGTGGAAAGCTTGGATTTCAAACTCAAACCTTCTTTAAAAGCTTCTCCACCATTCTCTGATTTTCAACTAAGATTCAAAGTCTGTTTTAAAAATTTGATTTCCAAAAAACTAGTGAACAAAAAAATCTGAAATTCCGACTATAATTTCATTTTCAAACCATCTTTCAAATGGAACCATTTTTTTTAAAAAAATTCTAAGTATAAAATTTTAAAAAATTTACGAAGTGCAAGGGGGTCAGATTGACCTAGATATGAGATTTTTCAAATTTCAAAAAGTAATTCCAAGCAATCAGCGAATCTGTTTTGACTAAAAATGGTGGGGTTTGAAAGCTAATTTCAATGGCTTTATTTTCTATATTTTTCCTGAATTTGTGAAAGTCATTTGATACTATTTCAAGGCAAAAAACCAACCAGAGGTCAAATCTCCAAATCTAACCTTTTGACATTCAAAAATCTCTAAAAATTTAACTGAAATATTAAAAATTCCAAAAAAATATTATATGAAAAGATAATTAAAAAATGAATCTACTCACCAAATTTCAAGTTAATTGGATTCCAAATTTTTCCAGAGAACTGATTGTAATTTTTGTGGTCTGCTGAAGACAAAAGAACAAAACCTTAGAATTGCATGAACCCTAGGTTACACCTTTAGGGTTACAACTTGGAGACCACATTTGGGTTAACCTAGACTTAGTCAAGTCTAGTAGTTAGCCGGTGAGCTTGGGCACCTTGTGGGTCACTCACCAAAAGAAAACCCCAACTGAAGAAATAGGCTAAAAATCAAGTCTAAAACATGAAATAAACCCAAATCCGTTGTTGTACTACTTGGTGCTTTCAACCTCTTGGTTGGGTTAGCCGAGAGGTGGGAATCGCTTACAGTCAGTTGTACGATGAATTTTCTTCAGGAATTAGAACGTAAAATGAAAAATCTGGTCATCTGATTCATAAGGAACATTTCATTTATAGGGCCTCAACCTTGTCTGGCTTGGCTACACCTACCCAGGGGTTGGGTGGTGTATGCAAAGAAGGTCACTTAGACCTCAATTGGTTGGACCTTGGGAGCCACTCCCAAGGAGGCGAGTCACCTTGCCAAGACCATCTTCTCCCCCCACTTCTATTCCCATATCCGCAATGGCTAATCCTGGACCTGGACCTAGACCGGGTCAAGATATTGATAATCTGGACCTGATGGCTCTTCTGGAAGCCTAGGTAGTGGAATCTGAGGAGTGAGATCAGTAGAGCATGGATCGCATTTTGATGGAGCTTGACAGGATGCAGCATCCACTACGAGGAGAACAACTGTGGGATTTCTATGATCCAACCGCACCAATTGTCGCACCTTTAGTCAAAATTCCTGCAGGCAGAGACGCGTTTGAGCTCAAGCCCAATGTGATTGGGTTGATCAGCACTCACTTCTATGGGAACTCAAGCGAAGATTCATTCCAGCACCTTGAGGGCCTGAGTCAACTCGCAGAAATGATTCGACCCAGGAACATTGATCATGGGATTGTTCTAATGAAGCTTTTCCCATTTTATTTGAGGGACAAAGCTTCATACTAGTTCAAGACCATTGGGAAGCCAATTGGAACCTAGCCGGAATTATGACGCGAATTCCTACAAAAGTTCTTCCCGATCGGTCCAACAAACGAGATGAGGCTCGCAATCATGACTTTCTCCCAAGGAGCTAGGGAGAAGTTGCATGAAGCCTAGGACCGATTTCACGACCTTCTCCGGAAATGCCTACACCATGGTATACCCAGATGGCACCTACCTCAGATCTTTTACCATGGGCTGGATGACACACATCAGTACCTAGCCGATGCATCTAGTGGCAGGAATTTCCTCGCAAAAGACGAGAACAACGCATTTGAGTTGTTCGAATCTTTGGTGGAGAACTCGATGAATACCACATCCATGAACCAATTCCAGCGGCTTGGTCAGCAGTAGGTTGGTGTCCATGAGGCTCACACCGAGTCTATTCGAGCTGACATGGATATCATTGTCAAGCAGCTAGATAGAATAAATCTGATTGAGAAAAAGATTGACCAAATTAGTCAGGGTCAATCTAACCTGAACTCTGCCACCTCAAGACCCTCCTATGCACCCCTAGCCCCTCCTGCTCTAGTTAATCTACTCACTCAAGATGCATCCTCTCCTTATTTACGAGATCCACATATCAGGATCCCGTAAACAATCCAAATCTGGCACCATACAACCAGGGTTACACACCACCCGCGGATTATAACACATATCCCCTTGACGGATATACGTCTCAAACATCTTCGGCCTACGAGGACGTCAGTGCTATCCAAGGATACGGGCATAATAACCTGTATTCAGAGACGTTTAACCCTGGTTGGCGCCAGCATCCGAACTTCTCCTGGTTTGGTAACTCACAGAGACCACATCAAGATCTACACTATCAGACGAAACAATACGGGAATGTGCAAAACACATACCCTAGGCAGCAGCCATTCTCGCATCAGCAATAACCCCATTCTATATACCAGTCGCTGCACCAAGCTACCAGTCACCCTCCAAAGCGGGCTAACCCTTTGGCGGCACTGAAAGAGGAGCTACAAGAATCAATGAGGAAGTCTACACAAGATAGCTTGCAGATAATGAAGGCAATGGTTGATCAGATACAAACTATACAGAACATGCAAAATCAGCTGTTGCAGGAGCATAGGACTTAGGAAGCCTTGCCCTCCCAACCCGTCCCAAACCCTCAATATGTGCGGAACCAAGGCACCCCACCTAGGTTTTAGGCACCACAGGGACAGGCACATTCCATATTACAGGCGCCCCCTGCACCACCTTGTTATGCCCAAGGCCAGCCGCCTTTGCAGAATCCCGCATACTCTGCCCCTTTCACTCCCCCACCACCTCATGGACAACAAGCTGATGCAAATGTTGTCACTTTAAGGATCGGAAGGAAGACATTCGACCTACCACATAGGCAGGCGGGTCCTGATTTTTCTTGCCCTTGGCCGCAGGTGGGTTCGACTCCTTCCTCATCTCAGGAGCCACCTGCGGTAGATAAGGGTAAGAGGCCACTTGACCCTGAGATTCCCGTCCCTTTTCCTGAGGCTCTAACGCAAAATGTAGTACGGAAAAAGGACACACAAAATTTTGAGGACCTGAAGACAATGTTCAAGGAAGTACATATTCAGGTCCCCCTCCTCGAGGCAATTGATCACATCCCCGCTGTCACTAGGTTCTTCAAGGACTATTGTACCCCGAAGCGATAGCCGAGAATTAGATGACAGGCGATACTATTGAAAGAGGCTAGTGCCATGATTCTAGCCGACTTGCCACCGAAAAAGAAAGACCCTGGTACCCCACTTATATCCTGCTTCTTGCAGGATTCTCCATTTGATCGAGCCCTTCTAGATTTGGGTTCGTCCATCAACCTAACTCCCACTGCCGTATTTGATCGATTTCGATTTGGGGAGTTAAAGCCCACCTCGATCACGATTCAGCTAGCTGATAGATCAGTAAAAACACCAAGGGGGCGGTTGAGAACGTGATCGTAAAAGTCCGCGGGTTTTGCTTTCCCCCAAACGTTTTCGTTCTCGATATGGAAGTTCCTTCTAATCTCCGAGATGCACCAATTATTTTGGGTCGCCCATTTCTAGCGACAGCCCAAGCGAACATTGATTGTGCATCTGGGTGTATGGAGATAGCCCTAGGTAATGAGAGACTTCGACTAGACATATTCAGGGCAACAAAGAATTTTGACTGTGATTGCATAGAGGAGGATGGTGAAGACGAAGATTCAACACACTGTGGTAACATTGGGCTCCTTTGTGACAACCCAATGTCTCATTCATCTGCACTATCAGGGTTCTTGGACCTCGATCCACACAGGGCTGAGACCACTACACTACACATATCTCCCCGAGGATCTGACTATTTAGGGTATGCTTCTGACCACGGCACCCCTGAATCCAGCTATCCTGATCCGCACATTACTGAATCACCCCTGTTATTGTAGGAAAACATGACCACAGCTAATGGGTTTCCCTTTAACGCAATCACGATTGATTATTTCACAAGAAGTGACTCAGTAGGAATTCATGTGCATACGGATCAGCAGATTCCCACCCTCGAGTTTACTCCTCCCACCCCATTCCTGACTCTGACCCACCCGTGATTGAATTGAAGCCCTTACCTGACTCACTTAAGTATGTGTTCTTAGGCGAAAGTGAGACATACCCACTCATTATTAATGCCCACTTAACCCAGGAACAAGAGCATCAATTGATTTCTATGCTACAAGAACATAAGGCTGCTATAGGGTGGAGTATTGCTAATCTCCATGGTATTCGTCCCTCGTATTGCACTCATCACATTTACACGGATGAGGGGGTGAAACCTTCAAGACAACCTCAAAGACGGCTTAACCTGAATATGCTAGAGGTTGTTAAGAAGGAGATCATCAAATGGGTGGATGCAGGTATTGTATACCCAATCTCTGACAGCCAGTGGGTGAGTCCGATCTAGATAGTGCCCAAGAAAGCAAGACTCACCGTTGTGAAAAACGATAAGGGCGAATCCATCCCGACCCGCACTGTGACATCTTGGCGGGTTTGCATCGACTATAGGAGACTGACATGGCTACCCAGAAGGATCACTTTCCTTTCCCTTTCATTGATCAGATCTTGGAACGGTTAGCTGGACTCAATTTCTTTTACTTTCTGGATGGATACTCCAGGTATAATCAAGTAGTGATTAGCCCGGAAGATCAAGACAAGACCACATTCACATGCCCCTTTGGAACATTCGCTTTCAAGCGGATGCCCTTTGGCTACTGCAACGCACCAGCAACATTTCAACGTTGTATGATGGCCATCTTCTATAACATGATTGGGGATTATGTGGAGGTATTCATGGATGACTTCTCCATTTTTGGAGATGATTTCGCATCTTGTCTTGATAACCTCACCAAGATCCTGAAACGGTGTATTGAGGTAAACCTAGTACTATCCTAGGAGAAAAGCCATTTCATGGTGAGGGATGGCATAGTACTAGGGCACAGGATCTATAAATATGGACTTGAGGTCAATCGAGCTAAGTCAGATATCATTTCCCACTTACTGCCACCTATCTCGGTCAAGCAGATCATATCATTCTTGGGTCATGTCAGCTTCTATCGGAGATTTATACGCGATTTCTCAAAAATTGCATGGCCTTTAATGAATCCCCTTGTTGCCGATGTCCCCTTGGAATTCGACACCTCGTGTCTCAGCGCCTTCGAGACTTTACGAAGCGTTGTCTTTGATTCCCCGATTCTCCAACCACCCCACTGGTCACTCAATTTCGAGATGATGTGCGACGCTTCTGACTTTGTCGTCGATGCCATTTTAGGCCAACGTCGGGAAAAACAACCCTTCGTCATATACTATGCTAGAAAGACGCTGAATGAGGCTCAGCGCAATTACACTGTCATCAAAAAAGAACTGCTAGCAGTAGTATTCGGGTTGGAGAAATTCAGATTGTATTTATTAGGGTCCAAAGTCATTATTTTCACTGACCACTCCGCCCTCCGGCATTTGTTGGCAAAGAAGGATGCCAAACCATGGCTCATTAGATTGATCCTTCTATTGCAACAATTTGATATCGAAATTCGCAACAAAGCTGGAAAGTAGAATGTTGTGGCGGATCACCTATCCAGACTGGGCCCAGGACACATTCCTTATTCCCTACCTATCTAAGAGCAATTTTCGGATGAATCTCTTTTAGCAGTTCATTCTGTTGAGTTCCCCTCGTATGTGGATATCGCAAACTATCTTGCCATAGGAAAGATTCCTGCGAACCTATCCAAGGACCAAAAACTCAAATTTACTACAGAGGCCAAATTCTACCTCTGGGATGACCCACTACTTTTCCGCATTGGAGCGGATTAGATTATTCGAAGATGCATCCCAGATTCTGAGATCCCCAGTGTGTTATCTTTTGCCACAATGATGCTTGTGGTGGTCATTTCTCGAGATGGAAAACCGCTGCAAAAATTTTGCAATCAGGAATTTTCTGGCCAACTATTTTCAGAGATACACACGAATACGCCCAACACTGCAAATAATGCCAGTTGGTCGGTTCCATGACCAGGAGAGACAGGATGCCACTCCATCCCATCATGGTCGTAGAAGTGTTCGACGTCTAGGGCATCAATTTTATGGGCCCTTTTCCGAACTCGCATGGCTTTGAGTACATATTGCTAGCTACCGACTATGTCTTGAAGTGGGTCGAGGCCATCCCGACAAGACGGCCTGATCATAAGACCGTCATTTCTTTCGTACGGCAGTATATCTTTGCGAGATTCGGAATACCCCACACTCTGATTAGCAATGGGGGAAGCCACTTCATCCACGCCCATTTCAGGTCATTATTAAAGAAATACGGGGTACATCACCATATAGCCACCCCATACCACCCGCAGACCAATGGGAAAACTGAAGTGTCTAACCATCACATCAAGCTAATTCTCCAGAAGACGGTTAGACCAGACAGGAAGGACTGGTCCGATAAATTAGTTGATGCACTCTGGGCATATCGGACCACGTATAAGGCCCCACTCGAAATGTCACCATATCGCATGGTATATGGCAAGGCCTGCCACCTTCCTGTAGAGCAGGAACACCGCGCCTTTTGAGTGGTGCGAAAATGTACTTGACCTCGATGCAGGAGGTTAAGAACGAAAACTCCAACTCAGCGAATTAGAAGAGATCCGACGGGAGGCTATGAGAACGCATTGATATACAAGGACAAGACCAAGCCCATTCATGACAGCCACATCCAGAGAAAAGTATTCACACTCAACCAGCAAGTTTGGTTGTTTGATTCACGATTAAAACTATTCTCAGGGAAGCTCAAGTCCAAGTGGACTGGCCCATATGTCGTGATTCACCCATATCCTAATGGGGTAGTCCAGATCAGGGACCCAAAATCTGGACATATATCTACGGTAAATGGCCAGCGCCTCAAGCCATTTTTGGCCTAGGAACCTCCTCCAACTGACGAGACCATTCATCTTATTGAGGACGTGTGATTGAATTCTCGCCCAGCTGGAGGCGTTAAACTCAGCACGTATAGATAGCATCTATCCCACATTCCACCATCATCTATACATAACCATTTTTATATATAGCATATTTTTCTTTTAGCATATTTTCCTTCTGCATATTGCATACTGACAGGTTGGCCGGTGCTGGATATATAATTTCAGGAGCAATTACAGGTGCTTTCTACCCATTCTCTCCCTACTGCATTTATTTTCTTTTATATTCATGCATGAGGACATGCAAGAACTTAGGCATGGGGGGGTAGATACAACAAAACTGAAAATTTTATGCCAACATTTAGGAAAACCTTGGAGCTACATATAAAATGTACTTTAGGACCCTAGATAAAAGAACAACCGACTCCACCTCCAATGCTCGCATTGGAGCTAGAAATCGTTCGCAACTGCCTTTTACGACTCACCCACTCACCTCTTGTTCTAAATTTAGGGTCAAGCTTAATGTAACCCAAAAGGGAAAATTTATGAAGTACGAATATAAGAGGTTACTTGTTTATAGCATATATACATATTGCATTCATGAATAAGATTATTTTATTAAGAGAATGCATTAGGGATTTTATCCTCTAGTTGATTCCTGTAATCTAGAATCCAGTACAATTTTTTCACACACACGTAGAATTTGCAAAGGATTCACGGTGAAGGCTGATAAGCATCTTTAGTCTGTCAAGAAGAAGCAGTGCTTCTTCTCCTAAACCCCTAGATAGTGTTTTGGGAGTTGGGCAGATTTTCCTCCAAAAAAATTCACCAAATAGTGTTAGATGAGAGTAGAGTATACTGGTGTTCTATGATTAGTGCAATGAATCTGGAATCCTAGATAATTAGGTGATGATACTCAGAGATTAGGCATAGTTTCCGCTCTCGGTTCCTGCGTATATATTTTGTGTGAATTGTGAGAGCCACCAAATAAGGCAAATACACGGAGAGCGAGTTTTCGTAAAACTAGGGCTAAGGTGGATAGTTATGATCATTCTTTACGGAATCCTCGGTTGAAGGAGGGTATTAATGTCAAGGTCAGAAATACACCATCCTATCCGTCTTTCCCGGTGTCGTGAGTAGGCACTCCCACCAAATAAGCCACCCAATGTCTCTTGAGCACCACCAATCCCTAATAATGCCTCCTCAATAAAGTTCATGGATGCGTGTTAGTTGTGTATATGTTGAAAAAGAAAAGAAAAAAAAATGATGAAAAGAAAGAAAAATTGAAAACAAATTAGAAAAAGAAGAAAAAGCAAAGAAAAAAAAAGTGTGAATATTTAGTTTAGTTGCATTGAGGCAATACCACTAAATAAATTTGAGATCCACCAAATATGGCCTTAACCTATTGATTGCGCAGCAATCATAGGTCTTAGATGACCTATATTAAGCTAGGACTTAGCAAAAGTTAGGGTTATTCATGCATGCATACGCATTATCTGCATTTTTACTGCTTTTCTTTAGCTATGCATAAAATAATGTTATAATGTGCTGATTAAGTGCATTATGTCGACTGCAGGGAATAAGTTGATCAGGAGCTAGATTTGGACCTGGATTTGAAGTTGGATCAGGAATAACGGGAGTTGCAGTAAAGTTGGAGCAGAAGGCTTAGTTTAGATGTAGGAATAATAATGTAAGGGAGTTAAAGGTTTTCTATTCTATTAAGTAAAAATAAAGTAGTAAAATGTGAAGAGTTGTTCATCCTAGCCCTAGGATAGCCTAAAGACCTCCCCAAGCCTTAGCCACCCTTAGATTAGGTCACAACACCCTAGGAAGCCCTAAAACCCTAGTTCCAGCCCTTATCTGGATGTTCAGATAAGTTGTAGGATGTCCAGGACCCTTATCCATCTCTCACACACCTCAAACCCACTTCTGCAGTGTTATTGGACGTCCAGACACTTTGTCAAACGTCCAATTTCTGCAGAACACCCAAAACAGAACCTTGATTTCCTCCTGACTCAGATTTAACGTCCAGAACTGAAGTCTGGACTTCTAATTTTTGAGTATAAGTCGTCTGATCACATTATTGGATGTCTGATACTGGTCTCCAATCCCTATTTTGAGATTCAAGTCTTGATCTTGGATCTCTAGCTCCCTAGACCTAATCCCAACCCTATAGGAACCTAAATTAAGGTGTCCTAACCCTAGTACATCACCTCTAAACCTACCTAAGGACCTAATTAGGTCCTCACCAAACCCAATTGACTTAGATCAAAGTCAATTACCTCCAACTAAGTCAATTGGACTCATTGAGTACAATTGAGCTTAGATCTCAACCCACACAAGTTCCATTGGACTTAGTAAGAGTCCAATTGACCTAAACCCAACCTAATTGAGTTATTTCACTCTCAATTAGGTTCACACTCATTCACTTAAACTTAGCTTAAGTTTAATTGCATTTTCCCCTTATCAATTAGGGTTTGAAACCCTAATTCAAAGCCTACACCTACCCAAACCCCTTAGGACCTACCCTAAGCCACTTAGACACCTAGAGCATGACCACACACACACCCATTCACACACACAAACTTCTCTAGAGTTCTCTAGAACTTTCTTGAAGTGGCGCCACCTCTTGGTTGCCAAATTTAGAAACCAAGAGGCATTCAAATTGAGATCCACAATTTTTGGATCTCAAAGACCACTTCTATCCTCATGTGGCTGGCCACTCTTAGGCTCTCTCTAGAGAGTTCCACACCTCTCTAGAGAGAAGCCTTTGAGTCTATAAAAAGGCCCCATGGGCGGCCAAGTGACCCCATTCACATCCCTTGGTTTTCCAATTCACTTCCTTGGCAATTCACACCCTTGGCTCCATTGGTTCCATTCACGCCCACTTCCACTTAGCTAGCCACTCCACCTCCACGAGCTCACTACCACCATCATGGAGGACATCATGCTGGTATGCTGGATCAATCCTCCCTCTCTCCAAGGGTCAACCTAGGCTACATTGGCCACCCCTCATTCTCCTCCCTACCACTCCAAGGCCATCGGGGACCACCCCTGAATGCCCTTCCATTCTACTAGAGTTTTATTGCTTTTATTATTACTTAATAGCGTAGTCCTACTTCTCCCCCAATGATGCATGCAAAATCCCCCCACTGATTCTTGTATGCAGTCATTTTCTGGTAGCTAGATTTCCATTTTAAGCTTTCCGTTATAAGCATTCCTCTACTTCCATGTTGCGAACACCTTCCTGAATGAATGAAAGAAATTTTTCTATATATATATATGTCTATGTGTTGAGAATCACCATGAGCTCATCGATTGCAATATATTTGGTGTGATTAAAGTTGCCTGCTTTTCATTATCATCTATTGCAACTAAGCATGTCGTATCTAAATACGTAACAATCATAAACCGCCATGCGATTTCCAAACAAAGTAGAGCAGCAAAAAGATCAATTTCAAAAGTAAAACAAACACCTCCCAGAGACGAACGACCGGGACTCAAGTCTCGTTATTTTTACAAACTCAATTTTTGACGAACGTTTTTGCGCAACTATACTACGATTCCGACAACTTTCAAAATGCGCAAGAACGCTTTTTGTCACCTATCTTTCTATGTTTCTAACTGCCCGAATACTGGCTAAGGAATTCTGACTTAGTGTTAGGGTTATGGAAACTCAATTAAAGTGTTAATGCCAAGTGAGACCACCAAATATAGATCATATGTGTGAATCTGGTGAGATTGCGAGCTCTAAGAAAAGAAAAGAAAAAGAAAAAGAGAAAGAGAGAATGAATACAAAGGAATCAAAAGAGAGCATAGTTTTCCTCATCTTTCTCTGAGTTGAGCTACTTAGTAGTTTGGGAATCTAGATTCTGCAGTACTAATCTCTATGTAGCACTAGTCGAGAGTGAGCCACCAAATATATAATCTTTCCCCTCAGATATTCTCTACCTAAGCCTAAAGTCGGGGTGAAATTCATAGAATATCTTGAATAACCCAAGGGAAGAAGTCCACCTATCCTGCTAGAATTTTTACTAGGGGTCAAGTACAGGCTTTAGAAGTGAATTAGTCTTTCACTCGAATCCGTTGCAAAAGCTACATAGCTACACTTTCACGATTGTCTAGATTTTTGGAGCATAGGATGAAAACAAAAAGGAGAAAAATCCCAAGGCATACACTTGATAAAATAATCAATCCATCAGGACCCTTGCTATGAATAACTTAGTCTTGCATTTGCTAGGGACTAGCAAGATTTAGGCATGGAGGAATGATTGTGCAGCAATCATAGGTCTTAATTGACCTAAATTAGGCTAGAACTTAGCATAAGTTAGGGTAACTCACGCATGCATAAGCATTACCTGCATCTTTACTGCTTTCCTTAAGCTATACATAAAATAATGTTATAATGTGCTGATTAAGTGCATTATGCCAATTACAGGTAATAAGCTGGATCTGGAGCTGGATCTGGAGCTGGATCTGAAGCCGGATCAGGAATAATGGGTGTTGCAGCAGAGCTGGAACAGAAGACTTAGATTAGATGTAGGATATAATAATGTAAGGGAGTTAAGGTATGCTACTCTATTAAGTAGGAATAAAGCAGTAAAATATGAAGAGCTTAGGTCCATCCTAGCCCTAGGATAACCTAGAGACTTCCCCAAGCCATAGCCACCCTTAGCTTAGGTCACCGCACCCTAGGAAACCTTAAAACCCTAATTCCAACCTTTATCTGGACGTCCAGATGAATTATAGGATGTCTAGAACCCTTAGCCAACTCCCGCACACCTTGAACCCACTTCTGCAGTGTTATTGGACGTCCAGACACTTTGTCAGACATCCAATTTCTGCAGAATACCCAAAACAAAACCTAGAATTTCCCCCGACTCAGATTAGACGTCCAAAATTGAAGTCTGGACTTCAGATTCTTGACTATAAGACATCTGATTCCATTTTTGGACCTCTGGAACTGTTCACCAATTCTTGTTTTGAGATTCAAGTCTAGATCTTGGATCTCTAGCTCCCTAAACCCAATTCCAACCCCATAGGAACCTAAATTAAGGTACCCTAACCCAAGTACATCACCTCTAGACCTTCCTAAGGACCTAATTAGGTTCTCACTAAACCTAATTCACATAGGTCATAGTCAATTACCATTTCCTAGTCAATTGGACTCATAGGGTCCAATTGAGCTCAGATCTCAACCCACACAGGTCCAATTGGACTCAATAAGAGTCCAATTGACCTAAGCCCAACTTAATTATGTTATTTAACTCTCAATTAGGTTCACACCCATTCAATTAAACTTGTGTTAAGTTTAATTGCCACTCCTCCTTAGCATTTAGGGTTTGTAACCCTAATTTAAGGCCTACACCTACCTCAACCCCTTAGGACCTAACCTAAACCATTTAGCCACATAGGGCACGGCCACACACTCACTCACACACACCCATTCATGCACACACACTCCTCTAGAGTTCTCTAGAACTCTCTTCAAAGTGGCGCCACTCTTGGTTGCCAAATTTAGCAACCAAGAGCCATTCAATTCTTAGATCCATAAATGGTGGATCTAAGAACCACCTCTCTCTCTCTCTTGGCCGGCCACTTATGGGACTCTCTCTTGAGAGTTCCACACTTCTCTAGAGAGTCTCCCTTAGGTCCATAAAAGGATCTAAGGGGTGGCGATTTGCACCCATCCACTCTTGGCTTAATCTATTTTCTTGGCATGCATTCACATCCACTTCCACCTAGGTTAGCTACATTTCATCTCCACTCCACCTCCACGAGGAGCACCACCATGGAGGCCACCATCTCCATGGCAGGATGCTGGATCATCTCCCCAACCTCTCTCCAAGGGCTGGCCTAAGCACCATTGGCCTCCCCTCCTTATCTCAGCCACTCAAAGACCATCAGAGCCCACCTCCGAATGCCCTTCCTTTCTGCTAGATTAGTAACTTAGCTCTTCGTAGTTTTACTGCTTCTATTTACTGCTTAGTAGTATAGCTCTTTATTCTCCCTTAATGATGCATGCAAAATCCCCCCATAGATTCCTGTATGCGATCATTTTCTATTAGCTAGATTTACATTTTCAAGCATTCCTGTATAAGTTTTCCTCTACATTCCATGTTGCAAACACTTCTCTGAATAAATGAATAAAAGATATATTTATATATATATATATGTCTCTATGTGTGAAAATCACCATGAGCTTATTGATTGCAAAATATTTCGTGTGATTAAAGTTGCTTGCCTTTCATTATCATCTATTGCAACTAAGCATGTCGTGTTTAAATACGTAATAACCATAAACCGCCATGTGACTGTAAACAAGTAGAGCGAAAAGATCAATTTCAGATTTAAACAAATGCCTCCCAGAGATGAACGACCGGGACTCAAAGTCTCGTTATCTTTTTATAAATATTTATGTTTGATCGTATTGTGCACTATACTACGACATTTTTCATATCAAAATGCGCTCTACTACTAGCAAACAGGCACACGCGTGATTGGACACCCAGTTTCACACCTGATCTCACACGCAAGTGCGCATAGCTGAAGAGGGCGAGGAGCGATCTGAGCTGCCTGATCTCACAACTAGACGGCTGAGACTGCTTGGACGTGCGCATGCGTTAGGCGTGCAGGAGAGGAGACAGTGGGTGCACGCAGGGCTGCAATGACATGGGGTCTTTAGTGATGCTTAAATCTATCACTAAAGACCCCCTCATTTAATTTTTTGAATATGTAATGACCAAATTGCCCCCAATCCTTGCAACTATAAAAGGAGACCCCTACCCTACAAAATTATCATCCCTTTATCTCTTCTCTCACCCCCTCCAAAGCTCTAAGAGCTTGTCCCAAACCCGAGATGCTCCATTAGAGTAAAAATTAGAATTTTCCCACCTTCTCTCCCCTTCGTGGAGCATCCCACGGTTGTCCTCTCACTCCATTCAGGAAGTGGATCCCACGACAATGACGACGTCCTGCCTCACCCCCGATTCTTCCCGCTTCGTTCTCCTTCTTCCCGCTTCGTCCTCCATCTTCTAGGCGTCGCCCCGTCCGGCTCATCCACCAAGCAGTCATCAAGGAGGATAACTTCTCTCTATCTTCTCTTTTACTGCTTTCTAGTATAGATTTCCCACTTTCTAATGTAGATTTACTGCACTCTAGTGAAGTAAGTATTTGTAATTGTAGTGAACATCAGCTTGTGGCAATGAAATCCATGTTTGTTCTATCTCTGTTTTCTCTTTATTTGTAATATTCTCTCTTTATCTTTTATTCTTTATTCTTTAAGTAGATAGCTTAGATTCAATTCGACTAGCTAATCTGCTTCATGACAATTAAACAAATGCGATTTTGAATCAAACATCTGCCTCCCTGTGTTCGACCCGAAATTCTTAGAGTTTCGGTATAAATTTATCTACCGACGGATTTCTTCGCAAATCATACTGTGACGACGGGTTTTTCAAAATCCAATCCCATTTGCATAATCTTCCTCATCAACATTTTGGTGTCGTTGCCGGGGAGGCGACGTTCTTTGATTTTTCACGTTTTCCCACCTTACTTATCTTTTACCTCACTTCTCTCCTTTTTTATTGTGATTGTAGGTACTCTCTCTCAAGACGAGCAAAAGTAGTAGATTGGTGTAAAGTGTTGTTGAAGGGTTTTTAAGTTTACCCCCACCTCCCCACCCACTAAATTTCATTCCATCACTTAATAACACAAACCCTAACTAACCTAGGAGCTGGCATAAATTCTAAGGGTAGTTTTGATTGTTTGTTTGTCACCTTCACCCACCTTACCCTCTACATATAAAAGAAAATATTAAAAAAATTTCACAGAAGTACACAACCTCTTCTAATTTTCAAACTCAACTGGTAAACTGATCTTTGGAATCGGTACACACACCCAAACACATAATCGAGTAGAAATCAAATTAGGTAATCATTTGTGTGCCTAATTAAGTGGTACATCAGGCCAATTGTTTGAGTTATTTGGGCCATACCACTTCAACTAAAATAAACACATCAAGTAGCTGCAAAATAGGTTCAACTTCTAGGGATTTACTAGGCACTCCACATTCTTTTAAGCTTTAAAGGAAAACATCTTCACCTGTGCTTTCAAAACCTAATGTGCCAATTGAACTTGATTGAATATACAAAAAGTTGAATTCTAAAAGCAACTAAGCAAGATTTGAACACTAAAATTCACCGCATCCAAAAATAATCTTGCTTGAAAACCACTGGTTGTGCAGCACACACATATCAATCAATCATCAAGGGCACAACCTAAATAAAGGGCCCATCACATTCCAAAGCACATTCAAACCTAACCCTAATTAAAATAGAGTAGACATTGGCCCTAAGGATTGGACTCACTCTTCGAAGCCCAAATCGAGATTATTTTCGATTAGTCTGTTCTACCATTCAATATGATGTCTAGCTAGGGGAGTAGAATTAAACGACCGTGGCTGGGGGGTACACTAAGAACCTGAGGCGCAAGCCAAAGGAAGAACCTTCTCCCCAGTTCCTTCCTCTAACTAGTTGGATTGATCGAAAAGAAGTGGATCAAATCATTTATTAATCTCAAGATGGGTTCTAGGAGTCTGTAGGTCTTTAGGCTTGCCCACTTAAGGATAGGTTTGTTTGTTTGTATTGCAGGGCACCTTTCTTCCTCCTGTTCTGTCATGGATCCTTCCACATCTTATTCGCACTTCCACTCCTACCCTTCTACCACTACTTATTCCCAAAATGATTATTATTCCAACCAAAATTATTCTCCTCCATCTTCTGGCTGGGATAATCCTGATTGGGAATACAGTTCCGAACCTCCGTGTTCAGGGTTTAACCCTAGACACCATGATCTCGATTCTTATCCTTCTCCGAGTTACATTGATTATAGATCATCGCCCTCATTCGGACAACCTAATATGATCTACAATCAAGAAGGATACACTGATCCTTACCCCTCCCCTGAATACACTGCCTTTAGATCATCACCACCTTATGAACAACCTGAAATGACCTATTATCAGAAAGGGTATCAAGATCCTCAATTTGTTGATGCTCCTGCACTAAAACCAAACCCACCCAACCCTGAACCAAACCATTTGGTTCAGGTTAACTAGGTTTAAGAGAAGGTGTTGGATAACCTGAGGAATACTATACAATCTTTAGAAGCTCAACCAACACCTTACACTGAAGAATTGAAGCTCCTGATTGAAATGATTGATGATCTGAACAAGTATTTGTTGGATTGGCTTGAGAATGTTAAGGATAAGGGCCTAGGTGAGTTTTTACTTGGGAAATTATCAAAATTGAGGATGAGATTTGTGGTTGCTTTAGTTCAAACTTGGGATGATTCCCAGGATGAAGCCCCTTCAGGAGAGCCAATGTTAGAACCCTCTCAGGCACCTGTTGGGGGGGACACGTGTTACAAGATCGGGATTGACCAGATTGGTCTAAAGTGACTAATTAAGGATGAACTGATTCCTTCACCTAAAATCCCTAGCTAAGGTACGAGGAAACGTATGTCTCCATGGATCAGAAAGTGATTGATAATTTTGAGACATACATTAATGCAAATTCATATTTCTTTGATTTTGAAGGTGATGAATCATTATGCGAAGTCTCACATGAGTTTACAAAACATGATTTTAGTGAGACAACTGGGCCTGAGGAATTCGATAAATCATTTGATGATCCTGAAATTGTGGAACTTGATCCTGTTGGGGCTCGCATGGTGGATTCAAATCCTGATTTCATGAAGGATTTAATTCAAAGCCCCATTCCTCAATTACACCCCTTTGAGCTTACTGACGATTCTATTTTTGAGATCACTAGACCCAAGTCAATTTTGATTCAGTCACATCTTTTAGACTTGGAAATTTCAGATGGGGTGATTAACATGCATAAGGTCCCAGAATTTGAAATCTTGAATGAGGAAAATAGGAGTTAGGAAATATTGATTTGGGAAGCCAATTTAGGAGGAAGCAAAAGATCGAGTCTAAGGGTTCCAATTTGTCTAAAAATCCCAACTCTTTACTAGGATCCTTATGACATCTTTTCAAAGGATGTCCAACCCAAGCGCACATTCATTTATTATCCTTCTGAGCTTGATTTCTCTGTAACCCAACTTTTTGGTCTTGGGTTGCATCCTCACAAATCGCAGGCTTGACCCCGCTTGCATACTGAGCTCAGGTTTTGGATAATTTTTATCCAAAACCTTAGATACACTCGACCAAAGGGTATGGGTCTGCATCATAATCTAGTCCACATCTGTGGACATCTGCTAGTAGGTCCTGACATGAATCATTTTATTCTGATTCTAACCTACACCTGTGAATTCTTTATTTCTTCTTCTGTGTATAGTGTGCCTAGCTGAAGGCACTAAATTCAGCACGTATACAGTTCTTTTCATCTTAGAGTGGACCCATTATTCATGTGATTCAAGTGCTTTCTACTATACTCCACTTTATTTCATGTCTTTTTAATACGACGAGGACATTGCATTAGATAGGCATGGGAGGTGGATATTCATCTCTGAATTATTTCATCATCTCTGTAGATTCTTTATGTTTTCTTTTTATTTTAAAAGAAAATGAATCAGGAAAGAATAATTGGGCATTAGGATTTTTCAACCTTAGGGAATAATATAGTAGGATCTGAACACTTTGACCCTTCAGGTCTTCGGGCTTAATCAGCCCGAGTGTCCACTAAAATGTGGATTTGCTTGTCAAGTCCTCGCCATTCAGAATTTACTTCAGTTTGGTTAAATAAGTTGGGGTGATAAGTACACGACTTATCAACCTGCCCTCTGATTTGAGGGATTTTAAGTCTAAGAATCTACACACTATTTGCACTGACTCACTTTTCGACTATTTTTATAGAAATTGGGTAGCTAATGAACCTTCTAGGGTGGTATGGCTGGCAAGTTATCATGGGTAACAGCCCATATGTAGGTTGTCCAGAGCTCAGTCACATGACCATTCTTTCCCTGCTGCCTTTAGGTAAATCTTAGATCAGGAATGCCTACTTAAAACTAAAAAGAAAGAAAAGAAAAATTCCAAAAAGAAAAGAAAAAAATAGAAAAGGAGAAAAGAAATGAAAAAGAAATAAGCCACACTTCACCGCACGAGTATGGTTGGCAAGTTATCGTGGGTAATAGTCCAGTGGTAGGTTGTCCAAAACCCAGCTCAAGAAGTGCACGTAAAATTCCAAAACACTTAGGAAGAAGCAGAGAAGTAGCATAAGCTGGGGAGATATACATTGGGTCACCCTTGTGTTGACCCCATAAAAATAAAAGTGGGGAGAAAGCTAATGGTCGAATACATACAACTTTAGGCAGAATTTCCTTTCAAAGTCACCTAGGGACGTAGAAACCCGAAGTTCGTTCCAATCGCCGATCAGTGAGTCTATCACATTTCACACAAAGACGCTTAGAACTTAGGGTTCTCTTTGAGACTTGGGTGGGTTGAGTGGCCGTAGAAAGCTGCTTCGAAACCCTAAACTCAAAAATTCAAAAAAATTAGAAAAGAAGAAAAAGATCTTCCCTTGAATAAGGCAGCGGCTTGAGGCGGTCTACATTTTGGCAAACACCCGGGAGTTGTTGTGTCTTTGTAGTTTAGATTCTTAGTAAACATTTCCTAGTGTTGAAGAATAACTTTTGCCCAAGAAATCTGACCTAATTCTTGTATAAATAGCATATAATTTTTGCTAGGGACTAGCAAAAGATAGGCATGGGGGTGTGATGTGCATATATCTAAATAGTCAAAAATGTCTATTAATGCATGTTCCTAGTACCATATTAGCATCATGCATTGTAAATATTGCATAACATGCATAATCATGCATTTAGGTTAAATTGTACAAATTGTATAGTAATTATCTCCTTTTATGACTAGGGACAGGGCGACTTTTAATCAAGGCTTCAAACGAAAGATCCAACCGTATGGATCTGATAAGGGCAACGACTAGAGTTCAACAACTCCAAGATCGCCCTGATCGGACATCCGTAGCACCAAATATAGTCCGAGGAAGCTCAAAAATCAAGGGATAGGATGGTGTCAATCTGCACATCAGATAACAAATCCGACCACATGGATGGGTTCGGATCAACGATCGCATCCTAACGACGTGAAAATCGATCCAATCCGACATCCATGGCACCATCTACAACACAAAGAAGATGGACGGTCAGGATGGTGCCACGTGGCACCATCCTGACCATCCTCACCCAGCCGCACCCTTATGCTCAACTCCTGAAGGCTCATGTGACGTGAGATCTCAGTCGTTGTATGAAGATCCAATGGCCAAGATTGCCTAAGCACAAAAGTAGCGTCGCACCTCAAACCGCTACGTAGTGCAGTGGTTAAGACACTTCTCGTGCAAGGAGCACAAGTTCAACCCGCCTACAGTGCGCTTGTCCTTGCGTGGATGTGTGTGATCTCGACTGCACGATCAGCTGCGAATGGCCTAGATCGTCCAATCGGGCACACGCACGATTAAACGCCCAGTTTCATGCCTGATCTCACACGCGGGTGCGCGAAGCTGAAGCGAATGAGGAGCGATCTGAGTCATCTAATCTCGTAATCAGATGGCTAAGACTGCTTGGACATGCATGTGCGTTAGGCACACGGGAGAGGAGGAGACGGTGGGTATGTGCTGGGCCGCAGCGACGTGGGGTCTTTAGTGACGCTTAAATCCGTCACTAATGACCCCCTCATTTAATGTTTTTGAATATGTAATGACCAAATTGGCCCCAATCCTTGCAACTATAAAAGGAAATCCCTACCCTACAAAATTCTCATCCCTTCCTCTCTTCTCTCACCCCCTCCAAAGCTCTAAGAGCTTGTCCCAAGCCCAAGATGCTCCATTAGAGTTAAAATTAGAATTTTTTCACCTTCTCCCCCTTCGTGGAGCATCCCGCGGTTGTCCTCTCACTTCATTCGGGAAGTGGATCCCGCGACGACGATGATGTCTTTCCATGCCCCCAGTTCTTCCCACTTCGTTCTCCTTCTTCCCGCTTCGTCCTCCATCTTCCAGGCATCGCCTCATCCGACTTGTCCTCCAAGCAACCGTCGAGGATAACATCTCTCTATCTTCTCTTTTACTACTTTCTAATATACATTTCCCACTTTCTAATGTAGATTTCCTACTTTTTAGTGAAGTGAGTAGTTGTAATTGTAATGAACATCAGCTTATGGTAATGAAATCCATGTTTATTCTATCTCTGCTTTCTCTTTATTTGTAATATTCTCTCTGTCTTCTATTCTTTATTCTTTAAGTAGATAGTTAGTTTAGGTTCAATTCGACTAGCTAATCTGCTTCATGACAATTAAACAAACGTGGTTTTGAATCAAACGTCCACCTCCCTGTCTTTGACCTGGAATTCTTAGAGTTTCAGTATAAATTTATTTGCTGATGGATTGCTTCGCAAATCATACTACGACGACAGGTTTTTCAAAATCCAATCCCATTTACGTAGATCTTCCACATCAACACTCATTGCTAACACCTAACAGCCTGGATCTCTACCATCTCAACCTGTACCCAACGCACGCAATGTATAAAATCAAGGTAATAGAGCCCAAGGGTATGAGAATCAGAGGAACCCACACACACATGCTCAGGTTGTTGAGCAAGGTCCTTCTTCCTCTTCTAACCCAAGTTATCTGGTTAATCAAGCCCCTCCTATCTTCTCTAACCCTCCCCAAGACCCAAACCCATATGCGTCTACAAATTCTGTCACCTTGAGGAGCAGAAAGCAAACCTAAGACCCTAAACCACCTTCTTCTAGTAACCAAAGCCCTGGTGAGTCTGAGGAGGAAAGGGAAAAAGTTAAACAAGAGAACAAGACTCAGGAACCTAAAATTGAGGACACCACCCATGTCCCATTCCTTAAGTCATTATTAAAAAATAAGAAGAAGAAAACTCTAGACAGCAACGAGGAGCTCTTGAATATATTCAAGAGTGTAGAGATCAATATCCTGCTCCTTGATGTTGTTAAGCACATCCTGGCTTACGCTAAGTTCCTGAAAGATTTATGTACTCAAAAGCGTAAGCCAAAAGAACCCACCCCGAGGAAGGTGACACTCTCCAAGCAGACTAGTTATGTTATCCTGCACCACCTTCCTCGAAAGAAGAGGGATCCAAGTGCCCCCTTGATTTCATGTGTCATTGGGGATTACACTTTTGATGGGACATTATTGGATCTAGGTGCATCCATCAACCTAGTCCCAACTTCTCTTCATGAAAAGTTCGGGTTAGGTGAACTCAGGCCAACCTCAGTGACACTACAGTTAGCGGACCATTTGGTCACCACACCAAAAGGCGTTATTGAGGGCGTTATCGTCAACGTCAAGGATTTCTATTTTTCAGTAGATTTCCTAGTACTTGACATGGATGTACTTAAAGAATTGAGGAACACGCACATCATTCTGGGGCACCTGCTCCTAGCTACCACTAAGTCTCAACATAAATTGTGAGAGCGGTAGTATGGAAATCACCTTTGGGGATAGGAAACTAACACTCGATATTTTTAAGGCGATAAACAAATTCGATGATTGTGGATTTGTTGAGGAACTCGAGGATTCAAATCAGAACATTGAAACATGTTTAACGATTAATACCCTCAAGGATTTCACCAGTACTGACAAACTTGACCCACAACCCTCCATGGAAGACTCGCCACACCTGGAAGAGGTTCCTGATTTCATTCATTCCCAACCTCTTCCTCTAGACTGTCGTGATGAGTCTTCATCGACGTCTTCCTTACCCTCTATCCTGAACCCACTAATGGGAACACCAACATGAGCCCTAACTAGCTCATTTTGACCCAATGAAGAGAATAAATGCTCCTACATAACCAACTAAAGGTCATAATTCATTGCATAACCTTTTTGAGAGAAAAATAAGAAATAAGGGGTAAAACTATAATTTTACCAATGCAGGACAACCATAGGTTTTCTCAATGGCTAAACAAAGGTCATATGATCCTAATAAGATAAAAAGTGGGTTGGATTGACAGAAAAGGGTTTGTGTATGCTCTGCGAATTAAATAACTTCTTGAAATACTAAAACAAACCCACTTGATTAACCAAGATTTTGACTAGGATAAAATTCACTTAAACTCTCTAAAAATCATAGAAAAATATTCTCTAGGGGTTAGAACCTTCAATTTAGCCATTAGAACCCATTTTGACCCAGAATGGGGTCTCCAACAGATATTTACCCTAAATTGGGTTTTTCCATAAATTTCCTAGTCAAACATGGTCAAACCCAAAATCCAACTCCACCATTGAATTCCTTAGGTCCAAATTAGGTTTTCACCAAAATTTGGACCAAGATGAGTTTGCCTTGACCTAGTTTGCAAAAAGGTCCAGCCTGATTACATTTCTACCCCTAACTTTCAAAAACCCTTGCTAATAGCCCCGTAGCTTTCTCGTCATCTTCACAAGTAGGTCCCTCCGCCATTATCACAGAGGAAACCTACTCCAACGACCTTCAACTTCGAAGTTCTCCTTGATTGCTTAGAGGATCTCTTCCAAAATTGGAAGGAAGATCCTCTGAGAAATTCTCGTCAGTATGAACCCCTATTTGAGATATGATTCCCTCCCAATCTCTCATGCGAACGCATGAGAGATATGGGTATCTCAATAGTTTCCTTCACCGGAAACTTTCCAAGCTTGGGAAGCTTGCTTCCCAAGCCCTCACCGACCTCCAGAGCTCTATTTAAAGGAGCCCAGACCTCCCTGACCTCTCCACGCTCGATTTCGACCATGAATACCTCAAATTCCTCTCTTCTCCTCATGGGACAGTCCCACCTCGAAAGTGAAAGAGAGCCCGCACCTACATAAAGGGAAAAAGTGGCAAAGGTTGTTTGCCTCAGATCCACGGGGTGAGGTCCCACTCACCTGACCCGGTCTCATTCGCGAACACACCCCACGGACCTGACCTAACCAGACCTGACTTGCACTCCTCGCCCACTACCGCACGCTAGTGGGCTTGGTCCCAGGTACGCACCTGACCCGATTACCCGACTACCTGTGTGGCTCTGGGAGAGTGAGTCCTAAGAGAGAAAGTGAGGAGAGCTGCGCATGGGTAGGGGTAGGGTTTTGCTACAAGGTTCTTCAGCCGACACTTAGTTGCAGTCTGAAGAAGAAGAGGAGGCCAGAAGAAGAAGAAAGGAAGAGGATGAAAGGCTTAAATCAGAGAAGAAGAGAAGGCCAAAGCTAAAGGCAGAAGGAAAAGGAAGAAGAAGAAGAAGAAGAAGAAGAGAAGAAGCCAAAGTAGAAAGAGAAAGATAGAGAAGAATCGTGAAGGCAAAGACAAAGGAAGTCAGAACAGAAGCCAAAGAAGAAGAAGAAGAAGAAGAGCAGAAGCCAAAGCAGAAAGAGAAAGATAGAGAAGAGAAAGAGAATAATCGTGAAGGAAAAGACAAAGGAAGTCAGAACAGAAGCCAAAGAAGAAGAAGAAGAAGAAGGAAGAAGTAGACAGAGAAGAGAAAGAGAAAGGAAATCAAACACTTTAAGTCGTCTGACTCACAGATCAGATGACAGATCATTACTTTCATTTCATAGTCATACATTGAATTAATTGGTGATATTGTAGGAGTATTTGGTGATCTATATCATCATTTTACTCCCATATTTTTGTACTCTGACACTACTATTATTGCAATTTCTTTCAGTTTAAATTGTGATCTCGATTTCTAAAAACCAATTTGCTCCCTGTGTTCAACCTCATAAATCTTTTCGAGTAATAAAATTATATCTGTTTTGAACGCTATTTCAACTGTACTGCAACGCAACACTTTTTAAAATCCGATTTAGCACGACAAACATTTTGGCACCGTTGCCGGGGAGCAACAGGATATTTAGAATTCTTGATTACAATTTCTGATATAGATACTAACTTGCCATATCTCTTTTGTTGTGGTTGTTTCAGGGAGAAGATTCAAAAAAAGATTACAGCTGCACAACAAACACACCAGGGGCAGGTAACTTCTGATTACTCTCTCTTAAGCCCCTCATTCTGAAAAGGAAAAAAAAAGGGATAAAATCAATTAGGGCTACTTGCTTTACACTCTTAGCTAATTCATCAAGTTACCTGATTTGATTTCAACAACAAAACTTGATTTGTGCACCCACTTAAAGTAACTAGGGGTATCACTTTCTTGTTTGAGTCCTAGATACCACATTCGGCACACTAAATTGGGCCAAAATTAGAGCCAATTAAGGCTTTCAAGTTAGGGTTTCTAGAGACACACTTGCATAAACAAGAATCAACTCTCCAAAATTATGTGTGCCTAAGCCTTGGTTGAATTGATCTATTCAAGCAAACCCTAAAAATCAAGCTCTTAATCTCACTTGAATCCTAAAAGAGGGACCTAAAACTTCTCAAAAGACAAATAGGTGAAGTTGACCCACCTTGTTGGGTAAACCAACCTTGAAATTAGGTCACTTTTGGCACTCAATACATCTAAAGTTCAAGTGAAATCTTAAGCACCCTTGCTTTTAATTAAAATTGGTAGACTTAAGAGGTCAAGTCCCCATTCTGGTCTACCTGCAACATCAGTGACAAGAGAGGTCGGATGGGGAAAACCCTGTAACCCGTGGGGGCGCTCTACCATGTAGGGGTCTTTGCGGGACTCTCCCTCTCTGGCTGCCCAGGTATTTCTCAAGTGGATGACTTTCTGACTAAGGGATATCATCCGCCCCGAACCTCTATAGTCATCCAAAATTTTTAGGTGTCTTGATTGGGTCCATCACATTCTACTCTCATCCAGACCATCAGTGCATGTTCGGTAGGAGGTCCTTAAGACCATCCTTGAGGCCTCCTTTAGTCATTCACTCCCATCGAGGCCAGGCCTCGTCTTTCGTGTTTGTGCAGCAACCCCATCACATAGAAATCTCCTCGGATTCATCTGAACGTAATTCTCCTTCATCCATCATCATGGCACAACCCGCAAAAGAAGAGAATAACCTTGAGAACCAACTTCAGTGCCTTAATGATTTATTCCAAGCCGTTGTGAATCCACCGCAGCATCCTATGATGCAAGATCATTACAACCCCTCTGCGGTGGCAATCGAACCTCGAGTCCAAATCCCAGCTGGAGGTCCTGATTCTGAACTCAAGCCCAACATGATTCATGCTATTCCAAAGTTTCATGGGCTCAATTCCGAGGATCCTTTCCAGCACATCAAACAACTCAAGCATTTGGCCCAGACCTTCAGGTCAGATGTCCAAAATCGGGATATTCTTCTAATGAAGATGTTCTCCTTCTCTCTCATGGACAAAGCAGCTCACTGGTATCAGACTCAAACGTGTCCAATCAACACATGGGTTGAACTACAATCCGAGTTTCTAAAAAAGTTCTTCCCAGTTGGTCGGACGAATGCTTTATGACACTAGATCACACACTTCATACAACAGCCTAGAGAACCACTTCACAAAGCATGGGATCGTTTCTTGGATCTCATGCGAAAGTGCCCCCATCACGGAGTTCCTAAATGGGAACAAATCCAGTCTTTTTACCAGGGACTCCGTGAAGATATCCATTTATTTGTCAATGCAACTTGCAGAGGAAATATCACGGGTCAACACGAACACTGTGTAGGAGATTCTTAAGAATATGTGCGAGAACTCCATCAATAATGACTCCATGGGCTTATTCGACCGGACGAATGCCTGCGCATCGACGAATCCAAGGGGAGCACATGAGACGCAGGGCCTGTCCTCATCTGTCAACTTGGAATTGATAGCCAGTCGTTTGGACAAGGTCTCTATCATTGAGAAGAAGGTGGATGAGCTAACTCGACATCTGCAGCGAGCCACCTCTACGCAAAACCCATTTGCATAGCCGCCCTTTGGGAGGGAAGCTGTGCATAACATCTATCACAGATCTTCGCAGGGGATGGACCTGTATCCACCCCCATCTGGCTCTAGGACCGGAGGAAACTCCGACCCTACCTACTCTAGTTGGGGGAACTCTGAACCCTCGTAGTTTGATTTTTCTGAGGTTCCTCAGACCTGTGAGGACCTCAACGCCATCCAGAATGACCCATTCTCTAATACCTATAACCCTGGATGGCAGAATCATCCCAATTTCCTGTGGGCGGGAAACAATCAGAATCAGAAACCACCATATCAACCCCATCCACAAGCTCCTCGTCCATATCAACCGCCTCAGCCTCGGCCCAACCCTACCTATCAATCTGGGCCAACTCAGATGGATCAAATGACTCTTATCCTTCAGACTCTGGCTGACATTCAAAAGATGAATACGTCTATGCAAAAATAGCACAAAGACGAGATCACAGAGGTTCGCAATCAACTCACCCAGATGGCGAATTCCCGCCAACTTGGCACACTCCCTTCGCAACCTCTACCGAATCTGAATAATGTGCCAAATTAGAAGCGTGTTATGAACCCAAATTTGGGCCAAGCCAACATGATTTATCAGGCCCCTTCTGCTCCATCATCCGACAGGGTGGAAGCTTCGACATCATACTCGGGATTTCAGCAACAACCACCTATTTTACCTACACCAAATCAGAACCATGCAGAACTAAATTCAGTTACAACCCGTAGTGGCAAAGCAACACAAGACCCACCTTACCCAAGCAACTTATAGCCTGGTAGTGCTAACTCAAGCACTAGAATACTCATCCAGGATACCCTTGTCCCAGATCAAGAACCTAGACCTATTCTAGAGGAACCATCCAAGGTTCCATTTCCCGAGGCCTTGACCAAGGGAGAAAGGACAACCAAACCTAGGGGCACCTGAGGAGGATCTGGTCAAGCTCTTTGAACAGGTCCATATAAGCATCCCCTTGATGGATGAAATTCGCCACGTACCAACTTACGAACGATTCTTGAAAGACGTGTGTACACCTAAGCGTAAGCCGCGAACCAAAAGTGGGAGCCCAATCGTATTGTCAGAGAAAATTAGCTCTGTAATTTTGAGCAAACTCCCACCTAAGGCAAAAGACCCAGGTACTCCCCTGATTTCCTGTGCAATTGGTGATATCCAATTTGATAGAGCATTATTGATCTAGGAGCCTCCATAAACCTAATACCTACATCCCTACTTGACCATCTTGAGGAATCTGAGCTCAAACCGACAAAGGTGACATTACAGTTGGCAGATCGATCAATTAAGTCACCTAAAGGAGTTCTTGAGGATGTGATTGTTAGGGTTCGGGATTTCTATTTCCCAGTGGATTTCATAGTCTTGGATATGGATGCTCTAGAAAATCTGAGGAACACACCAATCATACTAGGGAGACCCTTTCTGGCCACTTCTAGGGCCAACATTAACTGTGAGGAGGGCTAAATTGAACTGAAATTTGGGAACCAGACATTAAAGATTGACATTTTTAAGGCCCAACAAGGGATTAATTGTGGAGTTATAGGACAGATATGTGACATTGGGGCTGTGGTTGACGATTAGTTTATTGAGGAAAACCTGACTACTTCTGATCAACCACAAGAGGATCAAAAACTCGCAATCAGAGGAGTCTGAACTTGACCTAGACACACCCATAACTCCTTCCCTTGCTCCTGACACACACCTTGAACTGCCCGCTGCTGCTGATAGCCTTGTTTTGGAACTTAAGCCTCTTCCCGAGCATCTAAAGTACGTCTTTTTGGGTTCCAATCAGAGGTTTCCTGTGATTATCAATTCCAGACTCACACCTGATCAGGAATCCCATATGATTTCTGTTCTCCAGCAACATCGAAGAGCCATTGGATGGACTCTCGATGATTTGACTGCCATCAGCCCCTCTTACTGCACACACTGCATCTATACTGAAGAGGGCACATGACCTTCCCGTGAAATGTAGAGACGTCTGAATCCTAATCTGCAGGAGGTCGTGAAAAGGGAGATCATCAAGTGGTTAGATGTTGGGATCATCTACCCGATCTCCAATAGTCGGTGGGTGAGTCCAATCCATGCTGTGCCTAAGAAGGCAGGACTCATCGTGATCATGACTAAAACCTGAGAAATCATACCAACCCGTGTGGCAAACTTGTGGAGAGTCTGCATTGATTACAGAAGACTCAATACCTCCACAAAGAAGGATCATTTCCCACTACCGTTTATTGATCAGATCCTCAAAAAACTAGCGGGAAATAGATTCTTCTGCTTTTTGGACAGGTACTCCAGTTATAACCAAGTGGCAATCCATCCTGAGGACCAAGAAAAGACCCCTTTCACCTACCCCTTCGGGACGTATGCATTCCGAAGGATGCCTTTTGGTCTTTGCAATGCACCTGCTACTTTTCAGCTGTGCATGCTTGCCATATTCTCAGACACGGTAGGTGATTATCTGGAAGTCTTCATGGATGACTTTTCAATTTTTGGCAAATCATTTGACGATTGCCTCCAGCACTTGGTCCAGATCCTCAGGCGGTGCATTGACGTGAATCTGGTTCTTTCCTAGGAAAAGAGCCATTTCATGGTGCCTGAATGAATTGCCCTGGGACATCTCATATCAGAAAAAGGCATCTAGGTTGATCAAGCCAAGGTGAATCTGATTTCCAAACTCCCTATGCCTAGCTCGATCAAGGACATTCAATCTTTCCTAGGGCACATCGATTTTTACCATCGATTCATTCCTGATTTCTCAAAGATCGCGTGCCCCCTGACTAATTGTTTGCACCTCAAAACACGCCTATAATAATGCCTTCTTGTGCTATTTTCTAGCATTAACTATGTATATTATGATCCTATAGTCGCATTTGTAAAAACGCTTGCATGCATGCATTTAATCATGAGAGGAAGAGAAATGAATAAATGGCTTGCATATTTACATTTCTTTTCTCAAGTGTTTCTTTGCAAAAAGTCCCCTCTCTATTTTTTTATTTCCTCTTTCTTTCTTTTCTCTTCCCGCGATTCTTCTCCTCCCGTTGCAGCATGCACGTCCGCACCCTCTCCTGCTGCAGCCACTCCCTACGGCTGCCACTTCCTCGCCCTTCCCCCTGCTGCAGCCATGCTTCCCCGCCATGCTCTCCTCCTCTATAAGAAGCTGCAGCTTCTTCCTCGCGAGGCATACCCCACACACGCTGCTACAGAAGAAAAAAAACCGCAGCCACCACCTTCTCCTCCACCGTCCTCCCCTCCCATACGTCGACCCTCCTTCGAGGAGGCACCCAGCGAGCAGGAGAACCCACTGTGGTGCACACCACCACAGTGGGAACACCACCCCCAGCTCTTCAACGAGCTGGTGGGCATGGTGTCTTCCTTCGTTTCATTTTTTTCGTCTCACGCCATTGCTTCCGCTTCAAGCTCCGAAGCTTGAAGCCGCGGCAGCAGCAATCAAGCGGCGGCAGTAGCAGCAGCTCCCCCCACCTCCTCTGCGACCTTCCCCGCAGTCGCTCTCCGCCTCCACGCGCGCCTACAGGGCCCGCTCCGCGTGTTCTCCGTTCTGTCGCCTCCGCCGTTGCACCCTTAACCGGCCGCTACGCGCACTGCAGCGGCCAGCTAAGCCCTCTCACCGTCCCCTGCCAACCTCCGCACCCCTCCGCGACCACCACAGACCCTCCTCCACGTTCGCTCCTCCGCGCCATCGCCCGCTCTTCGCCCTCGCACTTGGCCTGCAGACGCATCACCTCCATCTGCAGACGCCATTTCCAGACGTCCGCCTCTGCCTGCAGACGACGCGGCTCCAAACGTCTGCCACCATCCAT
Organism: Thalassia testudinum; assembly: GCA_037157565.1. Lineage (NCBI taxonomy): Eukaryota > Viridiplantae > Streptophyta > Magnoliopsida > Alismatales > Hydrocharitaceae > Thalassia > Thalassia testudinum. The sequence continues at coordinate 61,976,455 of JAZHRO010000025.1, read as the reverse complement.
CGACGACTTAACTCGTCCCTTCTGCGTCCTCCCCGCTCCACTCTCTCAGCTCTCTCGCCCGCCCTCTCTCTCTCTGGCGCTCTCTCTCTCTCCCTCTCTCTCTCTCTCTCTTTCTCTCTCTCTCTTTTTACTCACAGCACACACTACACCAACACACACACACCTTCACCAATGTACACACACCTACACTCACACTTACGCACACACACACACACTTACACTATAAGTATAGTTATATATAGTAACATATATATACAAACATAAATATATATATACATACATATATCTATATATATATATATATATATATATATATATACACACACTTATATACATAGTATATCTATATAGTTATGTATACATACATATATATATATATAATATACATACATATATATATAATATACATACATATATATATATATCTACTTATATATATATCTATATACTTATACATATACTTATATATATATACATATATACTTATATACATATATATATATATACATATCTATAAACATATATATATACATATATATATATATCTAGATACATATACTTATATACATATATATATACATCTATATAGTATTATATATATATACTTATATACATATATACATAGCTATATACATATAAACATACATATATATATATACATACATCTACACCTATATATATATATACATATATATCTATATATATCTATACATATATACCTATACATTTATATATGTATAGATATATTTACTTATATACATACATATGTACATATATTTTCACGTTATTTACTATACGCTGTATTGCGGGAATATCTGCACTAGTTGCTGATATTCCCTGATACACGCATACAAAAAGCGTGGACATATACATCTTCCATCATCCATCCTCACTCCACGCGGCACATAGTCGTGTTGGTTGTGTCTCTCTAGACGACAATCGACCCGACACGGTGCTACACTCCATCGCCACCTCCACCCCCACCCCTTTATATATATACTACATATAAATATATATATCTATAGATACTATATTTACTTTCTGTCTGTTAGCTTCCTTCTTAGTAAAAAGATAAAAAATATAAAAGAGAAAAGATAATCTTTGATTTGCAGATACCCCATGTTGCGAGTAGTAAGGCCTGTTTTGGAACTCTATTTTGGCTAAAAGCCAAGGACACAATTTTGAGGGTGTGCCTCAAGAACAAGGATTACCAGAAAAAAAAAAAAACCTAAATAAGAAAAACACCAAAAACACAATAAACGAACGGAAGAGACGCGTTTTAAGGAAAACGTAGAAATTCAACTTGAACCCCACTTCCCTGAGTTCGACCCTGGACCTAAAAGTGACAAGATAAAATCAATTAGGCCAGGTTAAAAATTTTGTAAAGAGATAGTTAGGTTCGAATTAGCTTAACCACTATATACATTTTAACGATAAAATCATCATATTAACAACCTATCCGGGCCGACCGATCATCTTTTCTGGCGCCGTTGCCGGGGAAGCGCGCCTTCAAGTAAGTTTTTATTCAATTCCTTTTAATTTTTCTCTTCTCTTCACGAGTATTTTTGTTTTTGGTGTGCAGGTGAACTTGGTGGAAGGAGAAGGAAAGCAGACAAAGTCGAGAACGAGGGCAGATCCAAGGCGGGAACAAGAGCGTGAAGACGCCAACACAGCATTGGAGCTTCGCACACGTTGCCGAATAAGTATGTTTTCTTTTCTTAGCAAACTAGGATTAACTTGCCACCTCAATAAAATAAAATAAAAAACTAAAAAAACTTCTTGGGATTTCTTGGGGCAAGTGGATTAAAATTCACTTGTTTGATTGGTTGTCTTCACTCCCACTGCCCTAGGATTTCCCACCACACTTCGCATAGCGAAAATCCGAGAATCTTGATTCTTCGATTTTTTGCCGTGGGAAGTATTCTTTGAGGCAAAGAAAAAGATTGTTTGCATCCCTCTTTTGCCTCACTTATCTTTAATTCAGGATCACATTTTTGGTGGAGAGACTTGGAATTGAGTTGATTCCAACCCGACCATGACTTTTCAACTTGCCTGAGATTCGATCCTGAATACTTCAACCCCAACAATTTGATTTTCTTTATCTTTTGGTTGAAGCCTTGTGTGTGGAAATCATTTCTGGTGATTGGGAGCACTTGAATTGAAGTTCTTTGGCTCCCTTTCACATTGATATAAAATTGACTCGTGCATCCACAATAGAAATCTTCATTTAGGGTAGCCCATTGCACTTTAGCATGCATTAACCAACTGATATTGAAGAAGGGTTTCTTGGGCTTTGAAAGAAAACCTGTATTTTTGCAAAAACCCGGAGATTGGTTGAATTGGTAATTCAACAAAACCCTAAAATCCATACTACTTAAGGCTGAACTCTAAAAACCATTCACCAATAAAAACTTCAATTCGGAGAGATTTCCCCGTTGCATGCTTGTTTTACACACTTTGAAAATCAATCACTTGGGCACTACCCGTAAACAACACCCTCACATTCCAGAAGCACTTGATCCTAAGCCTCTAAATAAAATCGGTAGTAACTTGACCCTTACTAAGGATCGAAGGTCTAACTACCTGTGTGTAGCGGCTACGTGCTGGTGAGAGTTCCCGCGTGCTATCGGGTGTCTAAGACTAGGGCAAACGACCTTTCAATCTGGCCCGGTGGTTCCGCGGTGCTCGTATTCGGTTCCGTAATTCGTGATAGTAGGTAACTTAAATCTTTAGGTCTAAGGGCACACTGTAGAGGTTAGGAACTTGACTGTATTGATTTGTAATCAAGTGTACCTTTGCGACGTCATTTCTCTCATCTCCTTTCCCTTCTTATCTCCCCAATTCTTTCTGCGATAGTGCATGTTTGGGAGGAGGTCACACAACCCTGAACTGTTTGAATTGATTGCTAAATCTAGAAAAAGAGCCGAATCATCCTCCTCCTTCGCAAACATGGCTAACACCTCTTCACCACTCCGTCACAATTCCAATCCTTTCAACACCAGGCTTATCCCGAGAAACCCTGTTAGACCATCCTTGTCGAGTATCGCGCCAAGCGACTCGATAAGTCATGTGGAACTTGCTTCTGCTAACCAGTATTTCGACACGGAGGACCAAGCTTTCGTGTGCTCGGACGCATATCTACATGCGGACGCGTCTTCTGGCATAGAAGACGCTTGCGCCCTGGGTGACAACCCGTTCTCTGCCACTTATAACCCAGGGTGGCGTAATCATCCGAACTTCGCATGGTCCAACAACCCGCAACGCCAAAACCCCACGGGTGGACCAATGCGACCGTCCGCACATGTCATCCCAAGGGCTCAGTTTAATCCTATGGCAAATCCGCCATCAGGCCCTTGCGTACCACAAACTGAACACGCATCAAGCCCTCTTGACAAATTGATGCAAATGATGACGGAAATGTCACAGTGCCATGAAGAGAACATGACCTCTCTTGAGCACCAATTGGCGCAGCAGAACGTCGAGATCAGGAAACTACACATGGCGACTCGATCTCAGGGCACTCTTCCCACCCAACCTGTTCCAAACTCGTGAAATTTCGTACCCCGTGGTTCTCAACCACAAGTACGACCTTCTCAGGGACAGGTTAATCAAGTTCTGCAGGCTCCGAGCATTCCACCGGGATTTCAGGCTAATCCCGCTGTAGCACCACACTCTTATGTCCCCATTGCAAACCCTCCTCCATCGTATGATCCCACTGGACCCGCATCGTCCAATGCTATCACTACAAGGAGCGGAAAGCAGACCGTCAATCCGCCTTGACCTGATCCTGGCCCGTCTTCTTCCTCGCCCTCTCATTCGGGATGCATACTGCATTCGCGAGAGGACGATGCACCAAAACTTGTGCCAGAATCAGTCCCATTCCCTGAGGCTCTACTAAGGGAGCCAAAAGGCAAAAAGAAAAATATGCATGCCTTTGACAACCTACGTAATTTGTTCAGGGATGTAGAAATCAAGGTACCCCTGCTCGAGGCAATCGACCACATACCTACTGTCGCCCGATTTTTCAAAGACTACACAACACCCAGGTGACAGTCAAAGAAGACTAAGAATCCAGTGGTTCTCTCGCCTCATGCGAGTTGTGCTATACTATCAAACTTACCACCGAAGCAGAAAGATCCGGGCACACCGCTGATTTCCTATAGCATCCAAGGCTGCAGTTTTAATCGTGCCCTGCTTGATCTAGGATCTTCCATCAATCTCATACCGACCATCATGCTCGAAAAATTTTCCTTGGGAAATCTGAAACCCACCCCTGTCACGTTACAGTTGGCAGATAGTTCTGTCAAAATCTCGAAGGGTGTGGTGGAAGACGTGGTGGTTAGGGTCAACAGTCTCTGTTTTCCTGTTGACTTTCTTATTTTAGATATGGAAGTTCCTAGTTCACTTTCTGATTGTCCGATCATCCTCGGTCGACCTTTCTTGGCCACAGCCCGCACCCATATCGATTGCGAGTCAGGCTGTATTGAGATTGTCGTTAGATCTGAGAAGCTCAAGCTTAACATATTCAAGGCAACCAAGAACTTTGATTGCGATTGCATCGAGGATGACACGTCTGACGAGGACATGGCTGTCAGCGCGTGTATCAAACTTATTGGGACCTATTGGGACTGCTGCAGATTACCTATAAACACTGACAACTGCCTGACCCACACATACCGTGACGTTCCCCAATCCCTCCCGTGTCCCATACCTTCTCCTGGCCAGACTTCTGACAAGGTTTTCTCCGCTTCCCATACCTCGTGGTCTGATTCATATCCAGGCTACTCACCGTCGGTCCACACCCCTGAAGACCGAATTGCCCTCTCTTCCCCGCCAAATCAGGCGGATTTGCAAATCCACAATGGGACCTTGAGCCCATATACTTCTCACTGGGGCTATTCATTTTCGGATCCATCTATCCAAGAAGCCCCTCTTCTTGGCCAATCTGAAGGCCAATTTCTTCCTCTTGACTTGTTCTCCTACCCGTTTGGGACACTCTCGTCCCATGAAATGCCAGATCCTTCGCCATCCACTCCTGAACTAAAAGAGTTGCCTAACACACATAAGTATGTTTTCCTGGGACCAAATGAAATGCTCCCTGTAATCATCAGTTCAAAATTGACCAGGGAGCAAGAGTGCAAACTAACTAAGGTCCTCCTAGAACACAAGGCAGCTATTGGATGGTCTTTATCAGACTTCTCTGGCATTAGCCCCTCCTACTGCACTCACCGTATATATACGGAGGAGGAGGCTCGACCTTCCCGCGAGATGCAGCGACGTCTCAACCCTAACATGCGGGAGGTCGTTAAGAAAGAAATCATTAAGTGGCTGGATGCGGGTATAATCTACCCGATCAGCGATAGCCCCTATGTGAGTCTGATTCATGTTGTGCCCAAAAAGGCAGGACTCACCATCCGTGTCAATGACAGGGGCGAAACCATCCCTACACGCACTCCTACATCTTGGAAAGTGTGTGCAGATTATAGGAAACTCAATGCTGCAACCAAGAAAGATCACTTTCCGCTACCATTTATTGACCAAATCCTAGAGCGGTTAGCGAGAAATAAATTTTTCTATTTCCTGGATGGATTCTCAGGATATAACCAGGTGGCAATTGACCCCCGTGACCAAGAGAACCACTTTTACCTGCCCTTTCGGCACCTTCGCCTTTAGAAGGATGCCGTTCGGACTTTGCAACGTGCCAGCAACTTTCCAGAGATGCATGCTGGCGATATTCCATGACATGGTGGGTGACTTTCTCGAGGTCTTCATGGATGACTTTTCTGTCTTTGGACCTTCTTTCGATGAATGTCTTGCCAACCTGACTCGCATCCTTGGGAGATGTATTGATGTAAACCTCGTGCTTTCCTGGGAAAAAAGTCATTTTATGGTGCACGAGGGAATTGTTCTCGGACATATCATCTCCGATAGGGGTATCGAGGTTGACAGAGCTAAGCTCGACGTCATTGCTGATTTACCTGTGCCTAGTTCTGTCAAACAAATCCGCTCCTTCTTGGGAAATGTCAGTTTCTATAGGAGATTCATCAAAGACTTCTCCAAAATTTCTCGACCCTTAACTCATCTCCTATCAACCGACGTGCCCTTCGACATGGGCCCCGACTGTATACAAGCATTTACGCAGCTACGTAATGCTGTCACTAAGGCCCCTGTTCTCCAACCGACTGATTGGTCTCTCGACTTTGAACTTATGTGTGACGCTTCAGACCTTGCAGTTGGAGCCATCCTGGGACAAAGACACGATAGACTCCCCTTCTTGGTGTACTACGCCAATAAGACATTGGACGAGGCCCAGCGTAATTATACTACCACTGAAAAGGAACTACTGGTGGTCGTCTTTGGGCTGGAGAAATTCCGATCTTACCTTCTGGGCTCTCACGTTATTGTTTTCACTGATCACGCAGCCATTCGCCATCTCATGCACAAGAAGGATGCCAAGCCTAGACTGATTCGTTAGATCCTTTTGCTCCAGGAGTTTGATATTGAGATTCACGATAAGGCCGGGGCCCAGAATGTTGTAGCTAATCACCTTTCCAAGCTGGACCCTGACCATATTGGACTTACTCTGCCGATCAATGAAATTTTTCCCGATGAGCACCTATTGGCAGTAAATATGGCAAGTGGACCGTGGTATGCCGACATTGCCAATTACCTTGCTTCTGGATCTCTTCCATGTGGCTGGCCTAAAAACCAGCGCGAGCGTCTCATGGCAGAAGCAAAGTATTATTTCTGGGATAATCCACTTCTTTTTCGGATAGGTGCTGATCAAATCATCCGTCGCTGTATTCCTGACAGCGAGTTCCCCAGTGTGCTATCCTTCTGCCACGATCAGGCCTGCGGAGGCCATTTCTCTGGGAGGAAAACTGCAGCCAAGGTGTTGCAGTGCGGTTTCTTTTGGCCCTCCCTTCACCAGGATGCACACGATTATGCCAAGCATTGCACTAGGTGCCAGTCGTTAGGGTCAATGGTACGTCGTGACATGATGCCCTTGCAACCCATCCTAGCAGCGAAAATCTTCGACATCTGGGGAATTGACTTCATGGGTCCCTTTCCTCCATCCAACGGCTTCGAATTCATCCTCGTGGCCGTTGACTATGTTTCGAAATGGATCAAGGCTATTCCCGCGCACCGTGCTGACCATGTTATCTCCACACGATTAGTAAAGGACCACATCTTTGCGCGCTTTGGGATCCCTCGAGCAATTATCTCGGATGGAGCAAGCCACTTTACCCATGCTTCTTTTCGGGCACTTCTGAGGAGGTACGGAGTCCACCATCGTATCGCATCCCCTATCATCCTCAGACGAACGGCCAGGCAGAAGTGTCGAACCGGCAAATCAAGCAGATTCTCCAGAAAACGGTTCGGCCTGACCGTAAGGATTGGTCCGACAAGCTGATTGACGCACTTTGGGCGTATCAGACCGCCTTCAAGGCTCCCCTTGGTATGTCTCCTTATAGAATCATTTATGGGAAGCCTTGTCATTTTCCCGTGGAGTTTGAGCACCACGCTTATTGGGGTTGACCAATGTAACCTCGACCCAGACCTGTGTGGTCGAGAAAGGAAACTCCAACTCCAAGAGCTGGAAGAGCTCCGTCATGAAGCCTATGATTTTGCTCTAACCTTTAAACAGCGCACTAAAGCTTTTCATGACAACCATATTCGGCGGAAGGAATTTGAACCATCTCAGCAAGTTTGGCTCTATAATGCCCAACTCAAATTCTTTCCTAGGAAATTAAAGTCCAAATGGATTGGTCCTTTCTTAGTCTCAAGACCATTCCCCAATGGGGCCGTCAAGATCGAAGAGGCCAAATCTGGGCATAAATTTACGGTCAATGGCAGTGTTTGAAACCCTTTCTGACTCATGAACCTGCCCCCGTTGGAGAAACCGTTGCCCTATTGGAGGGTAACTAATTCTTTGCCTCATCCTGAGTCCAGCTGGGGACATTAAATTCAGCGCTCATTGGGAGGCACCCTAACAACACTCACCACCCCACGATCACTTCACTTTTCACTTCACCACCCACCATCCACCCGCCCTACCGACCTACTGTATACCCTGCACTTCAGCTCTCGTTACCCAATCTCTCGTCCTTTCTCGACACTTCCCTGCATGCATATGAGGACATAGCATTGTTTGGCATGGGGGGGTGGATAGGCATCCTTAGGATCTGGGTATTTTAGGGTATCATGCAATCTCTAAAAAAAAAAAAATGGTGTTTAGTAATGATCTGAAAGCTGAAACAAAAATAAAATAAGTGTTTATGGATATTCAACCTCTGTTTTGAAGAATTTCCAGGCCACAGAAGCTTGATTCGCTCAGGCTCGGCTTAATTCACTTAAAGCATTGACGAAATAGATCAAAATCTCTCCTAACTAAGGACGTATTCTTGTACCTGAGACACCAGTACAGGATCCGTTGGTTTGCTTTTTCTTGAGAGCGTAAGTAAACTTGGTTCACACTACACATATCAGGAAAGACCAGGTGAACATAAGATCCAACCCTAGTGTTCATTAGGGAAGGTGGAGTCCTTACCTGTGCGCGCAGGTAGACTTTTTATCCCAGGATTTAGTCTTGTGTTTAGGAGCGACTCTTTCCACCAAAAAGAAACTCTCCCACCAAAAAGAAAAAAGTGTGCTCTTTCAAAATGTGTTGTAAGAGATATACTGACACGTGTTTCAAAAAAAAAAAAATAGAGAATGCTGCAAAAGAGTCAGTATATCTCATAAATGTCTGTAAAGTCTTTGCCCTATAAGTTCTTTAGGGCAGGTTACAAATACTCTACTTTCCTGTGAGCCACAAATGTCAGATAAATGGGAGTTGAGTTTTCGTCATCATCTTAAGGGTCAATCCGAAGACATGAGCTGAAACTGGGACCAACCTGTACTTAAAAATTCGTGAAACCCTGGGATTGAGTTTTAATGTTCATCTGGTCAGTCTTGATCCTTCACTATGCACAAACCATAACCTCTTAAGCTCTCGAGTATGGCAAAAACCTCCTGGGTCTTGGAAATCATACTTAAGGTTTAAATATCAAGAGTCTTGGTTAGTTGAGAGATGATCTTTGTCATGTAAGACTTAAAGTACTGGTAATCTTCTCTACAATTGGTTCTCACAATATCTGACAATAAACACACCTGTATCACCTCAGAAGAAAATCTTCAGCTTAAGATCATTTCTAAATACAATTTTTGCTAGGGACTAGCAAAAGATAGGCATGGGGGTATATGTGTGCACCTCAAAACACGCCTGTAATAATGCCTTCTTGTGCTATTTTCTAGCAATAACTATGCATATTATGATCCTATAGTCGCATTTGTAAAAACGCTTTCATGCATGCATTTAATCATGAGAGGAAGAGAAATGAATAAATGGCTTGCATATTTACATTTTTTTTCTCAAGTGTTTCTTTGCAAAAAGTCCCCTCTCTATTTTTTTATTCCCTCTTTCTTTCTTTTCTCTTCCTGCGGTTCTTCTCCTCCCGCTGCAGCATGCACGTCCGCACCCTCTCCTACTGCAGCCACTCCCTGCGGCTGCCACTTCCTCGCCCTTCCCCCCTGCTGCAGCCATGCTTCCCCGCCATGCTCTCCTCCTCTATAAGAAGCTGCAGCTTCTTCCTCGCGAGGCATACCCCACACACACTGCTGCAGAAGAAAAAAAATCGCAGCCACCACCTTCTCCTCCACCGTCCTCCCCTCCCATACGTCGGCCCTCCTTCGAGGAGGCACCCGGGGAGCAGGAGAACCCACTGTGGTGCACACCACCACAGTGGGAACACCACCACCCAGCTCCTCAACGAGCCGGTGGGCGTGGCGTCTTCCTTCGTTTCATTTTTTTCGTCTCACGCCATTGCTGCCGCTTCAAGCTCCGAAGCTTGAAGCCGCGGCAGCAGCAGCCAAGCAGCGGTAGCAACAGTAGCAGCAGCTCCCCCCGCCTCCTCCGCGACCTTCCCCGTAGCCACTCTCTGCCTCCACGCGCGCCTGCAGGGCCCTCTCCGCTCATTCTCCGTTCTGTCACCTCCGCCGTTGCACCCTTAACCGGCCGCTGCGAGCACTGCAGCGGCCGGCTAAGCCCTCTCACCGTCCCCTGCCAACCTCCGCACCCCTCCGCGACTGCCGCAGACCCTCCTCCACGTTCGCTCCTCCACACCATCGCCCACTCTTCGCCCTCGCACTTGGCCTGTAGACGCATCACCTCCATCTGCAGATGCCATTTCCAGACGTCCGCCTCCGCCTGCAGACGACGCGGCTCCAGACGTCTGTCGCCATCCACCGACAACTTAACTCGTCCCTTCTGCGTCCTCCCCTCTCCACTCTCTCAGCTCTCCCGCCCGCTCTCTCTCTCCCTCTCCGGCGCTCTCTCTCCCTCTCCCGCTCTCTCTCTCTCTCTTTCTCTCTCTCTTTTTTTACTCACAGCGCACACTACACCAACACACACACACACACCTTCACCAACGTACACACACCTACACTCACACTTACGCACACATACACTATAAGTATAGTTATATATAGTAACATATATATACATACATAAATATATATATACATACATATATATATACATAGTATATCTATATAGTTTTGCATACATACATATATATAATATATATATATATATATCTACTTATATATATATCTATATACTTATACATATACTTATACATATATACATATATACTTATATACACATATATATATATATCTAGATACATATACTTATATACATATATATATACATCTATATAGTATTATATATATACTTATATACATATATACATAGCTATATACATATAAACATACATATATATATATACATACATCTACACCTATATATATACATACATATATATCTATATATATCTATACATATATACCTATACATTTATATATATATAGATATATTTACTTATATACATACATATGTACATATATTTTCAAATTATTTACTATACGCTGTATCGCGGGAATATCTGCACCAGTTGCTGATATTCCCCGATACACGTGTACAAAAAGCGTGGACATATACATCTTCCATCATCCATCCTCACTCCACGCAGCACATAGTCGTGTTGGTTGCGTCTCTCTAGACGACGATCAACCTGACATGGTGCTACACTCCATCGCCACCTCAACCCCCACCCCTTTATATATATACTACATATAAATATATATCTATAGATACTATATTTACTTTCTGTATGTTAGCTTCCTTCTTAGTAAAAAGATAAAAAATATAAAAGAGAAAAGATAATCTTTGATTTGCAGGTACCCCGTCTTGCGAGTAGCAAGGCGTGTTTTGGGACTCTGTTTTGGCTAAAAGCCAAGGACACAATTTTGAGGGTGTGCCTCAAGAACAAGGATTACCAAAAAAAAAAAAATCTAAATAAGAAAAACACTAAAAACACAATAAACGAACGGAAGAGACGCGTTTTAAGGAAAACGTAGAAATTCGACTTGAACCCCACTTCCCTGAGTTCGACCCTGTGCCTAAAAGTGACAAGATAAAATCAATTAGGGCAGTTTAAAATTTTGTAAAGAGATGGTTAGGTCTGAATTAGGTTAACCACTTTATACATTTCAACGATAAAATCATCATATTAACAACCTATCCGGGCCGACCGATCACTAATCTACTTTCTAAGGATGTTCCTTTTGAAATCTCCAAGGAATGCACTCAAGCATTTGAGATCCTACGTGATCGAGTTACCCAAGCTCCGATCCTACAGTCTCCTGATTGGTCTTAATCCTTTGAGATCATGTACGATGCATCTAATTTCGTTGTAGAGTGGTACTTGGGCAAAAAATTGATGGGAAACCTACGGTCATCTACTACGCTAGCAAGACACTTGAGGAGGCTCAGCGTAACTACACAGTTACTGAGAAAGAGCTGCTAGCCATAGTATTTGCCCTGGAAAAGTTCAGATCATATCTTCTGGGTTCCTGTGTTATCATTTACTCTGATCACACAGCTGTGAGGCATCTCCTTGCGAAGAAGGACGCGAAACCTCGATTAATCCGCTGGATCTTACTATTGCAAGAATTTGACCTCGAGATTCGTGACAAGGTAGGAAAATAGAATGTGGTAGCTAATCACTTGTCCCACCTTCCTTTTGATATTTTCGACCCTTCCGAACCCATTATGAAACATTTTCCTAATGAGCACCTCCTGACTATTAGTACAGGACTTCCATGGTTTGCTGATCTAGTAAACTACCTGGCATCACATCAGATCCCGTCCAATTGGCCGAAGGCCAAGAAGGACAAATTGCTTTCAGATGCCAAGTACTACTTTTGGGAAGACCCGTATCTATTCCGTATCAGTGCTGATCAAATCATCCAACAATGTGTCTCGGAAGCAGAAATTCAAGACATCTTGTCCTTCTACCATAACCAGGCATGCGGTGGACACTTCTCTGGTCATAAAACTACAGCGAAAGTCCTCCAGTGTAGATTCTATTGGCCCACGATTTTCAACGATGTACAATCACTATAAGGCATGCACTCGTTGTCAGACCGTGGACAACATGAGCCACCATGATATGATGCCCTTACAGGCGATTCTCGTATGAGAAATCTTCGACATCTGGGGGATTGCTTTTATGGGACCCTTCCCTGTTTTGGACGACTTTGAGTACATTCTACTCCCTATTGACCACGTGTCCAAACGGATCAAAGCCATTCTAACCCGAACCAATGATCATAAGGTGGTTATCAAATTCATTCATCAGAACATCTTTTCTCAATTCGGAATTCCACGTGCTATAATCTCTGATGGAGCGACCCGTTTCACTAATGCTCAGTTCAGGTCACTGATGACCAAATACGCGATGTCACACCGAATCTGTACTCCTTATCACCCTCAAACTAATGGTCTAGCTGAGCTATCAAATCGGGAGATCAAGAAAATCCTCCAGGTTACTGATCGACCTGACAGGAAAGACTGGTCATCCCGACTTCCGGAAGCTTTGTAGGCTTATAGGACCACCCACAAAACCTAATTAGGTATGTCTCCCTTCATATTAGTGTACAGGAAGGCATGTCACCTCCCAGTCGAATTGGAGCACAAAGCCTATTGGGTAGTATGGAACTGCAATCTAGACTTTCTAAGGCAGGAACCCACAGAAAGCTTCAAATGAGTGAGATCGATGAATTACGCCACGACGCGTATGAGAACTCGCCAATTTACAAAGAGCGAGTTAAAGACTTTCACGACAAGCGCATATCCAGAAAGATCTTTTACCCTTGTCAGAAAGTCCTACTCTTTGATGCCAAGCTCAAACTATTCCTAGGAAAACTCAAATCGAAATGGAACGGACCTTACCTCGTCCAACGAATCTTTGGAAATGAAGCCATCGAGATCAGTCAACTCAGCCATGATTCAAAACCTTTTGTCATGAACGATTAGAGACTCAAACCATTCATTGAACTTACTAATACAAATTTGGCTGAGGCATCTTTTACCCTCCATTCACCCCAAGTTCATTGCGCCCAGCCGATGGCGTAAAACTCAATGCTTAATGGGAGGCAACCTGTTATTTTTGAAAAACCCGAAACCTTTCTTGACATCCTATACTGAACTCATATTGCACTTTAGGGTTAATCCATTAGAACAGACGACTCCACCTCTAGTACACGTACCTGAGCTTGAAATTGTTCGCAACAGTCATCCCGACCCGTTCACCCACCCAAAACCTTTTCTAATGAATGATCTAAGCTAAACTCAAACCCACCTAATTTACAATAAGGACATTACAAATCGTAGGCATGAGGGGTATGAAAGTGTAAAATGTTGTGAAAATCATCTCACAAGAAAAGGTTTCAACAAAAAAATCACATATCCCAAAAATACCATAAAAATGAAAAAATTCTTGAAAAAGAACAAAAAAAATGTGAGAGAAAATTTTTAGGGAATATCAATTTTAAGGAGAAAAAAAGGGGAGAAGTTAAAAATGCCAAAAAGGAGCACAAATTGAGAAGAAAAGAAAAGAGATAGTCATTAATAAGAAATTAAGGAATTGACTTAGTTCTAGACCATATCAAAAAGAAAGAAAATGAAAAGGCAAAAAGTGCTAGTAAAACAAAGAAGAGATTAGTAAGAACGCTGATTTTAGGCCTCTTGGGTTGTAATCTTAGGCTTAAAAATTCAAGTATTCGCTAAGATCTGGATAATCCACAATAGGTTGGGGAAAATGCGAAGATTAAGTATTATGTCTAAGGCTTAGGGAGTATTCGGCCTCGTTAACTAACCTCTAGTTTGCGAGACTCAGTAACCTAAGCACCCCAATCCACACATAATCTGGTTCAATACGCTTAAATATCAAAATCACGCAAATGTGTTTAAGTTGTTTTGAAAAAGTCGCCTAGATTAGGAGCGGCCGATCAACACAAGTTGATTTGGATGAGTTCCCGACACAAAGAGGTGGGAAATTCCCCTCAAAGATGTTCAATAACATATCGTCTCCTCGGTGCTTGTCTCCTAAGATATCTACATATCCTACTAGAGGCATGTAAGCACCCTATGCTGGTTCAGATGCAATGGGCAGCATTATCCTGAAATGTCAATTGCTAGGGTCTGGATTTAGCTATAGAATGCTATGGATGGGATTATCTTGAAATCTCGAAAGCCAGGGTTCTGGGGGTTGCCATGGGCGATGGTATCTCGAAGCATCAATTGCCAAGGACCCTTCGAGGATTTATGATGGGGACTAGGAATCCGATACAGACTGTGTTGTGAAGCCAATCCGAAGCTAGAAATAAAAAGAAAAGAGAGAGAAAACTCTCCAAACATAAAGAAAATTCCTCTGTCTCTCTCTTACAAAAATGCACTGCAAACTAAACCAAGTCTAAAATATGTTACAAGCATGGGTGCTTAACAGCAGAGTTTAACGAACCTTAGGATAGTTCCTATGGGCCTTAAAAACCTTCACGGTAGACTGAGGCCAGAGCTGGTCAGGTTCAGATCTTGGTTGGAACTTGAGTACCTCTAGGCCTACTATCGGCATTCTACCCTAATCTACAGAAGAAAGCACGCATCACAATTTTTAAGCATCAAAGGATTTCATGGTCTAGAATCAAAGTTAAACCTTAAAATTTTGCTAAGGGACTAGCAAAAGCTAGGCATTGGGTTATGATGGGAACACCATCATGAGCCCTAACTAGTTCATTTTGACCCAATGAAGAGAATAAATGCTCCTACATAACCAACTAAAGGTCATAATTCATTGCATAACCTTTTTGAGAGGAAAAAAAGAAATAAGGGGTAAAATTGCAATTTTACCAATGCAGTACAACCACAAGTTTTCTCAAAGGCTAAACAAAGGTCATATGATCTTAATAAGATAAAAAGTGGGTTGGATTTGATAGAAAAGGGTTTGTGTATGCTCTGCGAATTAAATGACTTCTTGAAATACTAAAACAAACCCACTTGATTAACCAAGGTTCTGGCCAGGATAAAATTCACTTAAACCCTATAAAAATCATATAAAAATATTCTCTAGGATTTAGAACCTTCAATCTGGCCATTAGAACCCATCTTGATCTAGAATGGGGTCCCAGACAGATATTTGCCCTAAATTGGGTTTTTGCATAAATTTCCCAATCAAATGTGATCAAACCCAAAATCAAACTTCACCATTCGATTCCTTATGTCTAAATTAGGTTCTTACCAAAATGTGGACCCAAGATGAGTTTGCCTTGACCTAGTTTGCAAAAAGGTCCAACCTCATTAAATTTCTACCCCTAACTCTCAAAAATCCTTGCCAACAGCCTCCTAGCTTTCTTGTCATCTTCACAAGTAGGTCCCTCTGCCATTATCGCGGAGGAAACCTACTACGGTGACCTTCAACTTGGAAGTTGTCCTTGATTGCTTGGAGGATTTCTTCCAAAATTGGAAGAAAGATCCTCTAAGAAATTCCCGTCAATATGAACCCCTATTTGAAATCTAATTCCCTCCCAATCTCTCATGCGAACGCATGAAAGATATGAGTATCTCAAAAGCTTCCTTCGTCGACAACTTTCCAAGCTTTGGGAGCTCGCTTCCCAAGCCCTAACCGACCTCCAGAGCTCTATTTAAAGGAGCCCAGACCTCCCCGACCTCTCCACACTTGATTTCGGCCATGAATACCTCAAATTCCTCTCTTCTCCTCACGGCCGTACGCTCCTCGATGTTCGGCGACCTTCGCTGCTCCTCCTCGTCGTCTGATCGCCATACCTGCGGCGGATCCATCTTCTCTGACTTCGTTCGCATCTCGCCGTACCAGCAGGCCCCTCTCTTCCTTCGTCCTCGCCGATCCCACCTCACCGGAGCCGCCTTCGTCTCCGACGTCATCCACACCAAACCCGATGCCCTCACTCACCCCCTTCATCCCTTAACCTCCCAGATAAGTTCCCTCTCACTTCTACTTTCTTCCTGCATTTATTTCACCTCAAATCAACCATTGCCGCTCATCGCACCTTCATCTCCTTCATCTCCAACCTTCAACTCCGGCGAGGCCATCCCACCTCCACAAGCCACCACAACCCTTGCCGACAAGCCCACGAGCTCCGCCTCACTTTACTGATCCTTTCCCCTCACTCCATGCACCGTGCCACTCACCCACGCACCTCACCAAACACATCCACACACTCGCACACACTATGCCGTAGGCACACACTCATAGGCACCCCCGAGCCACGCCGACATCCCCATCACATCCGCCGTACTCTGGCGATGCCCTCTTGATAATACCACGCAAGGGGGTAGTAATTAGGTTGAATATGGCCCATCTTTAGAATAAAAGACACAACATAAAGTAGAATAGGAGCATTGCATGCATCAAGTACCAAGATTGCTTATAAACTGTATTAATGGCCATTTGTGTAAAGCACTTGTCAAAGCAGGCCTCAGATGAGCAATCGGACCGCACGGATGGATTCAGGACGACGAACGGAGTCTAACGGACTCAAAATCGGCCAAATCCGACATCCGGAGCTCCCATAATGGGCCCAAGAAATCCTGACCGTTGATCTGGAGATCAACGGCCTAGAACGCGCCACGTCGCCCCGCCCCCGCCGCCCGCACGCCCCGAAGCCAGCCAAGGACGCATCTCGGCCGTTGATCTTCGATCGAACGGCCGAGATCCGCACGCTCGCCCGCGGTCGCCGCGACAAAGCGCGAGCGTGGCGCAACGGTTAGCGCGCACGCCCGCGTCGCGGCGACGCGCGTTCGAATCGCGCGGAGCGGAAATCACTTGCGGGCGAAGGGCGCGGCAAAATTGAGCCGCGCGATCAGAAGCGAGCGGCTAGGATCGCGCCACGCGGCGCGACGACAGCGCCCCACCTCCCACGCGCGCACGTACGCACGCCCGAAGCGCGATCCTAGCGCAGGCGCGGGAGGATCTCAGCCGTCCGATCATCAATCGGACGGCTCTCGTTCGACGTCCACGGATCGCGCCTGAAGAGAGAGAGGGGCGGGCGGCTGACCGGCGGCAGAGGGCCTTCACCGACGTATATGGAAGCGGTTTTAGCGACGTTCTGGATGTCGCTAAAGTACATTCTTCTTTTAGGAAGCCCTTAACTCTATTTAAACCCCCTTCTACCACCATTCAAGGCATCCTCTCCCACTTGCAACTACTCCACTCCTCTCCTAGCTAGTCTTAGGCACTCTTGTAATCGCCGGAGACGACGAGCCACCGACGGAGCCTCCTCCACCGCCGTGGCTGCCTCGTCGCTCTCCACTCTCTCTCTACCTCTCTCTCTCTCTTTTAAGCTTTCATTTACTTTTGTTGAAGCATGTATTTAATATTGTAAACCATGAACTATGAATGCATGTTTAATGAAATTATTTTTCATTTAGTTGCCTTTTTAATTTCTGTTTAAAGTGCATGATCAAAACCAAAGAGCTTTCTAACCCTAAACTCTCTCTATCTCTCGCTTTTCAAAACCGTTTCTTTCGCAAGCAAAACTCCGCCTTTTTCGTGACAAGTGGTAAACAAAATCCGATTTCCACGCCTCCCTGAGATCGACACTCGGACTCACCTCCGTTTACTTCTTTTAAAACCGACGTATCAAGTGCAACTATAACGACACCTCTTAACACACACGCACGAAGGCACGTCACCTCTAAACATTTTGACATGGCCGAGAGGCCATTCTTGTGTTTTCAGGTTCGTTGCCCATCCGCCATTAAGAAGAGAGCTTGAAGCTCGCTTGCTGCAGCTCCAGGATCCGCCAAGCCCAGGCTGCTAGCCTAGGACAAGCGAAAGCCCTCGTGCACACACTCAGGCCTTCGATTGGAGTCAAAGGCCTTTGCAACAGCTGCAATTGGGAGCTCAACCTCTGCTGCAGGCGCACGCGAAAGGAAGGTGGGACATTTAGTCCCACCTCGGAAGTGAAAGAGTGCCCGCACCTGCATAAAGGGAAAAGGTGATAGAGGTTGTTTACCTCAGATCCACAAGGTGAGGTCCCACTCACCCGACCCGGTCTCGTCCGCAAACACGCCCCGCAGACCTGACCTAACCCGACCTAACCTACACTCCTCGCCCACTATCGCACGCTGGTGGACCTGGTCTCAAGTATGCACCCGACACAATTACCCGACTACCTGTGTGGCTCTGAGAGAGCGAATCCTAAGAGAGAAAGTAAGGAGAGTTGCACGTGGGTAGGAGTAGGGTTTTGCTATAGGGTTCTTCGATTGACACTTAGTGACAATCTGAAGAAGAAGAGGAGACCAGAAGAAGAAGAAGAAAGGAAGAGTACAAAAGGCTTAAATCAGAAAAGAGAAGGCCAAAGCTAAAGGCAAAAGGAAAAGGAAGAAGAAGAAGAAGAAGAAGAGCAGAAGCCAAAGCAAAAAGAGAAAGAGAAGAGAAAGAGAAGAATCGTGAAGGAAAAGATAAAGGAAGTTAGAATAGAAGCCAAAGAAGAAGAAGAAGTAGATAGAGAAGAGAAAGAGAAAGGAAATCAGACACTTTAAGTCGTCTGATTCACAGATCAAACGACAGATCATTACTTTCATTTCATAGTCATACATTGAATTAATTGGAGATATTATAGGAGTATTTGGTGATCTATATCACCATTTTACTCCCATATTTTTGCACTCTGACACTACTATTATTGCAATTTCTTTCAGTTTTTGATTTCTAAATACCAATTTGCTCCTTATGTTCGACTTCGGAAATCTTTTCGAGTAATAAAATTATATCTATTTTGAACACAATTTCTACTGTACTACAACACAACACTTTTTAAAACCCGATTTAGCGTGACAAACACCCACCCTAGCTTGAATAGAATTGCCTGAGAATTTAAAATACGAGTTCTTAGGACCTAAGAATACTCTCCCTATGATTATTACTGTTGATTTGACTAAGGAGCAAGAACTGAGATTGATTAAGGTCCTTAGGAATAATTAAGAGGCAATTGGTTGGATCATCCACGACCTTAGGGGGATCGAGCCATCTTACTGTAATCATCGTATTTTTATGGAAGATGGATCCCGCCCTTCTCGCAAGATGCAAAGAAGATTAAATACCAATATGCAAGAAGTGATCAAAAAGCAAATAATCAAGTGGCTCGATGCAAGTATCATTTACCCAATTTCAGATAGTCCCTGGGTTAGCCCTATCCATATTGTTCCCAAGAAGGCAGGGATAACCGTGGTGACCAATGAGAAAGGGGAACCCTTCACCACCCATTCAGCTTCCTCTTGGAAGTTTGTATCGATTATAAGAAGCTGAACACAGCCATCAAAAGGGACCATTTCCCTTTGCCATTCATTTATCAAATCTTGGAAAGGTTAGCTGGGCAAAAGTATTTTTGCTTCCTAGTCGGTTATTTGGGATATAACCAAGTCCCTATCCATCCTGAAGACTAGGAGAAGACAACTTTCACATGTCCCTAAGGAACCTTTGCATTCCGTAGGATGCTATTTGGACTTTATAATTGATCTCACTGGTTTTGCGTGTTTGAAATCGGGGTTACAAGTAACCTATTATCGTAGTTGCAAAACTCGTAATCAGATATAATTTATACCTAAACTCCAAGGGAGTCCTGGGTCGAACACAGGGAGGCGACGTTTACTATGTATGAAAACCGCTCTTCGATATGTTTTTTTTTGGTGTTTTGTGGTTTTGTAATTTTTTTGTTTTTGAAATAAAATGACAAACAATCATAAGAGAGAGATAGAATCGAATATGATATATTGCATGAATGTCAATTACAATAATCTAGAAAACATAAAAAGAGAGGGAGGTGAGAAGAAATCTCCTAAAGTGGCTGTTCGGTGAGATGACAGCTCCTGGTGAGACGACAGCGCCTAGCGGAATCTCGGATGAAAGAGTTGGGAAGCAGGACGACAGAGGTGAGAAGCTGGAGGACGTCGGGTAGAGGAAAGCTTCAGCATAGCTCCGAAATGGAGGTGAGAAGGCAGAGATGAACTGCTACCGAAATGGAGGTGGGAGGACAGCTCCAAGGCCACCTATGAATGGGGATGGGAAGTTGGAGGAGTATTTGGTGGGGCAAAGTTTCGTTACACTAATAAGCACCTTGGGAACCTGAGAGCAAGCTCTAACAGAGTATTGGTAGGCTTATTAGAGCTTAGGAGTAGGTGGGAGTAGAGTAAGTAGAGATGGCTTGGAAGGGAGGGGGTGTAGGTCCTTTTATAGTGGATGAAAAGAGGATAGAATAGGCATGGTACCATTAGTGACCTCCATATTGTCGTTGTAAGTGTCGTTGTAGGCAACTCACGCCCGCTCACGCATGCAACTGGCCTTGCTAGCGTGCGAACAATTAGCAACCGCTGTAAGCATCGCTGAATGTCTACCAAGCTGTTGCTAAAGGCTGGTGCCAACCGAGCATGCGCCCACCCATGTGAGCTGCGCTGTCCCGCCTCATGCGCACAGATTGCGCGGAGACCCTACTGGCGTGCGCGCTAGCATGCGCTGGCGTACGCGAGCACACGTGCTACTAGTGTGTTGGCACTGCGTTGCCGCTGCTGCTGCATGCGTGCTTATCCAATTGACGAAGGGGGGAAGCCACGGGTCTTGAACCTGCGCCCCTTGATCCATAGAGAGCGCTCAACCACTGCGTTGGGCTCTCCCCTGCGTCACAAAGAGGTGTGCGGTGCTGAGGCTTCTCAGCCATTGGATGAAGATCCAATGGCTGGGAATGAAAGTCACAGATGATGGAAAGGTGGGAGCAGGCGGTGCTGGCTGATGTTGGGTGGTCTAGATGGTGCCACGTGGCACCATATGGGCCGTCCATTCTTCTTTCTTTTGTAGAGTGTGCCACGGTGCTTAGATCGAGATGATTCCCACATTGCCGAACTGCGATCGTCGCTCTGGATACATTCATACGGTCGGATTTTCCATCCAAAACCTGTATGGATGTCACATTGCCCCCTGGCCGTTGATCTTCCTTGGACATCATATGATGCTATGAGACTCCGATCTAGATGATTTCAAAGGCTTTATGCTCCGATCATCGTCCTGATCATATCCGTACGGTCCGATCATCCATCCAAGGCCCTAAAATAAGTCTTTTTCTCTCCTAACCATAAAAAGGACCTAATTAACCCAAAATATATACAACTAGCCTAAATGCAGAATGATGCATGCTATGCAATATTTATAACATGAAATGCAGATCAAAGCCTAGGAACATGCATGAATAGGCATTTTAACCTTGATGGCACCACATGGCGCCATCTGGGTCATCCATTCTTCTTTCTTTCGTAGAGGGTACCACGGTGCTTAGATCGAGAAGATTCCCGCATTGCCGGACTGCGATCGTCGCTCCAGATCCATCCGTATGGTTAGATTTTCCATCCGAAACCTATATAGATGTCGCATTGCCCCCTGACCGTTGATCTTCTTTGGACTTCGTATGATGCTACGGGACTCCGATCCAGATGATTTCGGAGGCATTAGACTCCGATCATCGTCCTAATCAGATCCATATGGTCCGATTGTCCATTTGAGGCCCTAGAATAAGTCTTCTTCTCTCCTGACCATAGAAAGGACCTAATTAATTCAAAATATATACAACTACTCTAAATGCATAATGATGCATGCTATGCAATATTTATAACATGAAATGCAAATCCAAGCCTAGGAACATGCATGAATAGTCATTTTAATCTAAATAGATGTGTTTACATCAGCAATGCACCCGCGACTTTTCAAAGGTGCATGCTTGCCATCTTTTCTAACATGGTAGGAGATTGTCTTGAGGTGTTCATGGATGATTTCTCCATTTTTGGAGATTCTTTCGGGTCTTGCCTAGCTAACTTAGAATTGATCCTCGAGATACATCAAAACACGACTGGTCCTTAGCTGGGAAAAGAGCCACTTTATTACTCAAGAAGGCATTGTCTTAGGTCATGTGGTCTCTAACCGGGGTATTGAAGTTGATAAGGCAAAGGTGGATTCTATCTCTAAACTTCCCCCACCCACATCCGTTAAACAAATTCGATCATTCCTTGGTCATGTAGGCTTCTATTGGAGATTCATTAAGGACTTCTCGAAGGTTGCTTGACCCTTGAGTAACCTTCTAGCCAAAGACACGTCGTTCGAATTTGATGAATCGTGCTCCAAGGCATTTGATTTTTTTTTTTTTTTGAAACAGTAAGGAAAGCTATCATTAAACGATAGCAATCCGGAGGGCAATATATTCCAAATCAAACAAAACATTACAAAATAGATCCCTAACTATGTATGAGGGACCAGCACTCATTTACAATTTTCTCACATCTAACCGGTCTCTCCTGAAAAAACTTTTCGTTTCGCACCCTCCACACACACCACAGGGTGGCAACCATACACCTATACGGCTGTCCAGGAGTGTCGAACCTCTACCAGAGGGAATCCCAGGTGGGTAGAGGTTCCATACAAATCGTCCTCCAAAGCTTGTCTGTAACCAGGTAAGAAGAAAAAATATGTGATGCACTGTCAATGTGTAAACCACAGAGATGACAGGCATTCAAAGTAGTCCCCATTCTTTTGTGTCTAAGATAACTAGTGATCAAGCCTTCCCACCTGCAAAGCCACAAGAAAATTTGAACCTTCAAGGGGATTTTCAATAGCCATATTTTCCTGTCAATTGGATCACTCTCCATCTCAGTGTTTGATCTGATGATCTTCTCATAGGCCTGCTGCACTAAGAAGACCCCATTCCAACCATAAGTATCAGCCACATTTGGCCTAGGACGCATCTGCTACAGTGCAGCCATCAGATTCTGCCTATCCTCCCATAATCGAGTGTCAGATCTACATTGTTCATGACCTTCCAGCCTCCAGCAACCCTCTACAGCAGACCACAAACTATTGACCTTGGCCTCCTTATCTGCAGCAGCAGCATATGCCCTCGGGTATGCATCTTTTAGAATCCCCAAACCTGACCAATGCTCATTCCACAGACTGAAATCACTACCATCTCCAAGTCTAGGCTGCAGCAGATGCCAATTGTTGCTAATTGCAAGGGTAACAGATCGCCAAAAAGGGGAAGGTTTCACCGGTTGTAGCCTCTTCAGTGCACTATTAGACCCACAATAGCTATCTTTGATTAAGTCTGTCACTAAATCATCCTTGCAGTCCAAAATCTTGATTGCCCACTTAATCAGGAGGGCTTCATTAAATTCCCTTAGCGCCTTAATCCCCATACCACCTGTCTCCTTTGGCCTGCATATCTTATCCCATCTGACGGGCT
The DNA here is from genome assembly GCA_037157565.1 of Thalassia testudinum. NCBI lineage: Eukaryota > Viridiplantae > Streptophyta > Magnoliopsida > Alismatales > Hydrocharitaceae > Thalassia > Thalassia testudinum. Next base: position 61,952,755 of record JAZHRO010000025.1, on the reverse strand, counting down.
GCATAAAACCACCCTCATGGCCAGCTCCTTTCCAAAAAACTCTTCTCCGCATAACATCCTAACGTTTCCAAATAGACTTCGAGGCCTTAAAGATGCTAAAATAAAAGATCGGGATGGATGTTATGACCGAATTAAGCAGGATTAATCTCCCGCCCTTCAATAAGAATTTACTACTCCATCCTTTCAACTTGCCAGAGACCTTATCAAACAAGATATTCCAATCATTTTTCTTCAGCTTTGCAACTCTCAGTGGCAGTCCTAGGTACCTCATTGGTAGCTTAGCTCGAGGTGAACCCAATGTATTCTCCAACTCCTTCTACTCCTGCTCGTTCATGCCAAAACATATCAGAGTAGACTTTTCCTTGTTCAATTTTAGGCCTGAGATGTCCCCAAAGATCTTTACCATAAGCCCCAGAGCATGTGCAGCATGATTGGTCCCTTCCACAAAGAAGACCATGTCATCTGCATATTGCAAAATGGGGGCCAAGGTTCTCCTATTGGACAGTGAATACCCTCTGAAGACCCCCACCTCTGCCAATCTGCATGCATACCTTGCAATCCCATCCACTGCAAGGTTAAAGATCAAGGGGGCTAGAAAACATCCTTGTCGAACCCCACGCTGAGGTTGAATCCAAGCACCACATGGCTTCCCATTGATCAATGGAGAAAAGGAGGCAGTTGTGATACAACATTTCATCCATTGGATCCACATAGGAGGGAATCCTCTCCTTTTAAATACCTCCCAGATATAAGACCAAGAAATCAAATCATATGCCTTTTGAAAGTCAACTTTCCACATGAATGCCTTGCACTTCCTTCTGTGCCATCCACTCACCATTTCTTGAGCCAAAATGAAGGATTCTTGGAGTGATCTATTGGGCAAAAAAGAAGACTACACAGGATGGATTAGGCTTTGAAGAATAGTTCTCAACTGATTTGCTAATATCTTGCTCACTACAAGGTAGATGGAATTTAATAGTGAGATCGGCCTAAAGTCTAAAAACTTCTCTGCTCCCAATGACTTTGGCAGTAAGAAGAGATATGATTTGTTGATCTTTTCAAAGCCAGCATTTCCCTTCTCAAATTCTCTAATGACTTCCATCACCTCATTTCCCACCACATTCCACATTTCTCTATAAAAGAATACTTGTATCTCATCAAAGCCTGGGGAACCTTCCATATTAAGCTCTTTAATTGCCTGCAGGGTCTCTTGTTCAGAGATGGCTGCTGTCAGTTGAGAAGCATGTTCTCTTGTCACACCAGGCGCATCATTCCCTTCCATTCTCCATTCCCCCATCTTAATTGCCCGAGAGGCTCCCCTATAGTATTTAATAGCTTCTGACCTTATTTCTAGAAAGTAAGAGATCCTATGTCCATCTTTGAGAATAGAAGAAATAAAGTTTGCACGCCTCCTAGAGCTAGCCACAAGATGGAAGAATTTCGTTTTGGCATCTCCCTCCTTAAGCCACAATTGTCTTGATCTCTCCCTCCAATCAATCTCCTATTTAAGATCCTCTTCCAATATCACACCTTGCCACATCTTCCTATCTGCAAGTTCCTCCTCTGATAAAGGACATGCTGCTTCCTTAGAGTCCAGCTCCTGAATGTTACTCAAAGCCTCTATCCTCCTTTGTTGCCTTAAAGTGTTCACGGTAGCACTATACTCTTTCAAGATTGTGCGCAAAGCAGCCAGCTTGGATGCAAATCTGACAGTAGCAAAACCCTCCACCTTTTTAGCTTGCCACCATGAACTGATCATCTGATAGAACCCCGGTTCATTCAGCCATGATCTTCTAAGCTTGAAGTATGAGCCAACTTGGATCTCTTCCCCACTATCCCAAACCAAAGGGGTGTGGTCAGAGAAGGGTCGGTCCAAGCCAGTAATAGTCGACAACTGAAATCTTTCAAGGATGTTCACATTCCCAAAAAATCTGTCAATTTTGGAGAGCAACCCATTACCATTGCACCAAGTAAATTCAACACTAGAAGAAGGGTACTCATTCAGTTCAAGAGATTGAACCACCAGCTGGAAGCCAACAACTGAGCTGTTTGTGTCACCAAAAGGCCTGTCTGGCCCTGTTAGTGCACAGTTGAAGTCACCTCCTGTCAGCCATGCTTCCCCCCTGCACCAGTTCAGCCGCAGCCGCCCAATCCTCCCACAACTCTTGCCTAGCAGAAGCAACACTGGGGCCATACACCCCAGTAACCCAGATAGTGTCATGCCCCTGGTGAGTTTGGAATTTTCAAGTCAGTAGGTGTCTGGCCTTGTGAACTTCCAGACATTGTGCCCAACCTTTCTCCACTAAATAGCAATGCCCCCGATCTACCATGTGCATCAACCTTCACACATTCATTCGCCCCCATAGCCAATAAGTCACTCCATAGTTTATTAGAGTCATTCTCAATGTGTGTCTCTTGAATGATCGCACACTCAATCCCCCACTCTCTCAAGTATCTCATCAGAGAAGCCCTCCGGCTCTTGTTGCACAGCCGCGCACATTCCAAGTGAGGATTCTCATCTATCCTCGTGAGATCCCTCCCCCCTGAGGTTCTAACACTTGCAAACCTGCATAATCTCTGCAATCTTGTCTTCATCCGGCAGTAGGTCAGCCTTTGATTTCCTCTGCCTGAGGCTATAAGGTGATCTGCCCTTAACAGATTTAAAGCAAGATCCAACACCAAATTTAAGATCCTCCATCTCTTGTAGATCCTGCTGATCCTTCAGGGAGTCAGGTCGAGTCTCTTGTACCCCCTGCCCCTCAACATCCTCACCGTCTGGCAACACACTCCCTGCCACCATAGACATTGGTCTCGATGCTTCCATCCTAACCGATTCCTCCTTCTCTTCAGCCATTATCTCCCCCCTTTCCCCCAAGTGATGGTCCTTGTAATTTTTGAAAGAGGGGGATTCTTCAAAGGGAGCCCTACATACATCCTGCACAAGTGCCTCTTCAACAGCTTCAGATTCAGACGACTTACTTGCCACGCTAGAGTGTCACCCATCGTGAACCTCAGCAGCAGCAACCATGAACTTCCACCACATCTTAAAATCAATCTGTCAGGGACCGAACCAGCTTTAAACACATCAACCATCACATTTAGCGAACGCCCATCGCCCTCCAACAGTCCTACAACCGCATCTTCTACCATTGATGCAAATCCTGATATCATGGACACCACGGCCTCCTTCGACCTCAGATGTAAAGGTAACCCCTTGATCTCAAGTTTCCCCGACCTCGATCCCACTCTCTAGGGCGGCCTCTCCGGTAAGGCTCCATCAAAGGGAGAAACCAATCTCCAGATCATCATTAGGCCATAAATGCAGGACGTTTGAAATCGCAGCCTCTCAACATCCATCATCCCCAACCCAAATAGAACAAATCATGTAGGCAACAGAAAGGCCGACTGCCAGGAATTGGTCGAAGGGTAAAGAGAGCTTACTAGATTGCGCACGTTCTCCGGCGTTGGTCTCCCAGTCATAACCTCTCCGATCAGCACTCCACGCAATATCAACTCTGCCGCTTTGATGTTCTCTGTCATAGGGACCTCCACGTCAACCATATGCCCCCCAAAGGTACGGGGGGATGGGGGTGGTGGTGGCGTCGGCTGAGCCCTAGAATTCAAAATTTCAAAACGCAGGAATGTCGACATTTGATTTATTAAAAATGGTAGTCACCTGCGCCCCGGTGTTGCAACCACTGATCTGGACAGCCCCATTTGAGATTATGGCCGACGCTTCTAATTATCCAGTCGGGGTTGTCTTGGGTCAGAAGATAGATAAAAATCCCTCCGTTATCTACTACGCTAGAAAGATTCTGGACGAGGCCCAGAGGAGCTCTATCGTTACTGAAAAAGAATTGCTAGCTATAGTTTTTGCTTTAGAAAAATTTAGGGCTTATCTCTTAGGTTCTCATGTCATTATCTATACCAACCACTCGGCCTTGAAACTTCTCTTGGCCAAAAAGGATGTAAAGACCCAGCTCATTCGCTGAATTCTTTTACTTCAAGAATTTGATATTGAAATTAAAGACAAATTCGGGGCACAAAATGTAGTAGCGTATCACCTGTCGAGAATTCTAATTGACTCACCTCATCTAGTTATCCCAATTGCTGACACTTTTCCAAATGAGACTATTCTTGGAGTTTCGAGCATCTGAACCCCCTGATTTGCGAATATCATCAATTATTTGGCTGTTGGTCAAATCCCCTAGGATTGGACCAAGCAACAACAATATAAGCTTATATCTGAGGCCAAATATTATTTTTGGGACAATCTCGAGCTGTACTACATCAACACTGACCAAATTATTCACCGATGCATCCCAGAAAGTGAGTTCTAAAGCATACTTGAATTCTGCCATACATCTACGTGTGATAGACATTTTTCTGGGAAAAAGATGGCAGCAAAAATTCTACAATCTGGGTTCTATTGGCCTTCTTTGTTTAAAGATGCCCATAAATTCTCATGGTCGTGTTCCTAATGCCAGGCACTCGAGAACATAGCCAAGAGATACATGATGCCCCTAAACCCGATACTTTCTGTCAAAATCTTTGATGTTTGGGGCATCAATTTCATGGGACCCTTTCCTCCATTTGGACACTAGCATATTCTGGTTGCTGTGGATTACATGTCCAAATGGATAGAGGTGATTCCCACCCGAACCAATGACCATAAAGTGGTCACTGACTTTGTTAAGAAAAACATTTTTAGTCAGTTTGGGATTCCTCGAGCCATCATTAGTGATGGTGGCATGCATTTCACTCACGCCCAATTTAGGAATCTACTGTCAAAATATGGGGTGAATCATCAGATTTCCACACCTTGCCACTCTTAGACAAACGAACAGGCCAAGGTCTCTAATAGGGAGATCTAGAATATTCTGCAGAAAACAGTTAGGCCTAATAGGAAGGATTGGACCTAAAAGCTTGACGATGCTCTTTGGGCCTATTGTACGATGTACAAAATGCCTATCGGTATGTCTCCATTCCATCTAGTGTTTGGTAAGAAGTGTCACTTACCTATAGAAATAGAACATTGGGAATTTTGAGCCATAAAGAAATGCAATTTTGACCTAGAGTTAGCCGGGAAGACCAAGAAACTCCAACTATCTGAGTTGGAGGAGAATAGAAATGATGCCTACGACAATGCTAAAATCTATAAGGCAAGGACCAAAGTTCTTCATAACCAGATGATTTCCCGTAAGAGCTTTGAGCCAAACTAGAGGGTCTAGCTGTTTGATTCTCGACTTAAGCTCTTTCCCAGCAAGCTTAGATCTACCTAGAAAGGCCCGTTCATTATTGATCGTATTTTTTCTAACAGCGCCGTTGAAATATCCAACCCAAAGACAGGTAATTCCTTTAAGGTCAACGGACAACGTCTTAAACCGTATGCTGACCTTGTTCTCCCTGAACCCATCTCGGACAAGGTTGCTTTCACCTTGGCCTAATCTTTTTTCTGGCCGGACATCGCCTAGCTGAAGGTAATAAACTCAGCGTGTAATTTGAAGGGACAATCCTTGTAATTTGAAGGATCATAAAAATCCTTCAAGGGCCAAGTGCCCTAACCATTGTTGAGAGCGGAAACTACACGATCGAAGTTGGATTTGAAAAACTCGCCGTTGTAGTTCGATTTGCGAAGAAATCCGTCAACAGATAAATTTATATCGAAACTCTAAGAATTCCAGGTCCAACACAGGGAGGTTACGTCAATCTTAAATCTGTGATTATATTTTTTGTGTTTTTGTTTGAAAATGAGATAATTACAATGAAATTGATATAAACAATAAGAGAGAGAGAAAGAGAGAGAGAGAGATCAATCACTTGATATAATAAAAATGTTTTTACAACTACAAAGCGGAAAATGATTACAACTAGAAAGTGAAAAATTTTATTCTAAAAAAGTGATTAAAAAGAAGGGAGAGAGATGTTATCCTTCTCGACAAATGCTTGGAGGACGAGCCAGACGGAGCAATGCCTGGAAGACGAAGGACGGAGGAGGAAGGAGGACAAAGCAGGAAGAAGCGAGAATGAAGTAGCATGTCATCGTTGTCGTGGGATCCACTTCTGGAACAAGGGCGAGAAAATTGGATTTGGCTCTAGAATAGCATCCTGGGTGTAGGGCAAGCTTCTCTTGAGCTTTGGAGAGGGAAAGAGGTGAAGGAAGGGATGAGAATTTCGTAGGGTAGGCGTTTCCTTTTATAGTTGCAAGGATTGGGGGCAATTTAGTCATTACATTGTTAAAACATTAAATGAGGGGGTCTTTAGTGATGGATTTAAACATCTCTAAAGACCCCACGTCGCTGCAGCCCTGCGCGCGCACCCGTTGCATGCTTAACGCTAGCCCACATCCTTGAAATCTCAGTCATTCGTTCGGACGTGCGCCCGATTGGGCGATCTGCGCCATCCGTAGCCAATCACGCAGTCAAGATTAACTGCTCACGCACTGCAGATTGCGAGTCAAACGTGCACCCCGCACTTACGCAACACCACTCGACCGCTACGCTAGCAGCTCTTCTTTGTTGTTCTTATGATTTAAGCGCACCGCTCACGGCAGTTGGATCAAGATTCAACAGCCCAGATCTCGCCTCACCGTGCCTTTAGAAGATGAGAAGCGATGCAGCGTCCAATTTGGGTGACTGTGATGGTGCCACGTGGTGCCATCATGGCCATCCATCTTCTGTGACATGTCGAAGGTGCCACAGATGTCAAATTGAGCTGATTTTTGCGCCATTAAGCTACGATCATCGATTTGAACCCATCCGTGCAGTCGGATTTGTCGTTTGAAGTGTGGTTTGGAACCATCTTAGCCCTTGATCTCTAAGCTTCCTTGGACTATATCTGCCGCTACTAATGTCCAATCAGGGCGATCTTGGAGTCGTTGAACTCTAATCGTCGCCCTGATCAGATCCGTATGGTTGGATCTTCAATCCGAGGCCCCGATTAAAAGTTGCCCTGCCGCTGGCCACAAAAGGAGATAATTACTATATAATTTATACAATTTGACCTAAATGCATGATTATGCATGTTATGCAATATTTACAATGTATGATGCTAATATGACACTAAGAACATGCATTAATAGACATTTTTGGCTATTTAGATGTATGCACATCAACCATTCATCCGTTGGAACCATTCCTGCATCTGCTGCAGCTGATCCAACTGCTTCTGAATCAGCTCCTGCTACTTCGGGGGCGGGGGAGGTGGTTGTTGATCAGCCATGGGATCTACTTGGCTATAACTCAACCTCCACCTTCAGGAATGGTCTAAAGGTTCTTCCAAGCGAGGATTCAATGACCTCCTTCCAAGCATGCACTGGAAGGAAGTCGAAAGGACAGAAAAAATGGAGCCCTGCAGCATAAAAAATACAAGTCTATCCTTAAATTGGGTAACTTAAGGACCTATGCTTCATAAATAAACTCTGACCACACAACGACTTAGGTGTTGTCCTTGCTCCCGAAGGTGGTAAAGTTGGGTCGGCGAAGTAGGGGGAGCATGTCTCGAGGGCCACTAATTATGCCAAACCCCTACTTAAGTCATTTGACAATCGGGCCCCCTAACTTAGCACCTTTTGAAGCAAGCAGACATCACTAATTCAATGTGCATTCAAGAGAGTACCCTAAAATGGACTCTACAAATCCTAGGGCCAACGTCGACTCAATTTTATTTAAGGCCTGGGATAATAGTGCTTCTGGAATGTATGGGCCCTTGATATAGACACATCTATTTAGGTTAAAATGCCTACTAATGCATGTTCCTAGGCTTAGATTTGAATTTCATGTTATAAATATTGCATAGTATGCATCATTCTACATTTAGAGTAGTATATAATTTAGCTTAATTGCATCCTTTTTGTGGTCAAGAGAGAAGGATATTTATTTTGGAGCCTTAGATTGACGATCCAACCATACAAATCTAATCAAGACAACGATCGGAGTCCAACGCCTCCGAAATCGCCTCGATCAAAGTCCCATAGCACCATATGCAATCCAAGGAAGATCAACGGTCGAGGGACTAGGTGATGCAATCTGGAGCGTCAAACGACAAATTTGGCCGCACAGATGGATTCAGGTCAACGATCGCAGCCCAACGGCATGAAAATCGACTCAATCCAACCTTTGTAGCATCCCCTACAAAGGAAAGAAGATGGACGGCCCAGATTACGCCATGTGGCGCAACCCAGGTCGCCCATGCGCACGCACGTGCCACCGCACGCACACAGCAGCGTGGGTGCACATGTGCGCGGAGGCAGCATAGCGTATCACACGTGCACGCGCTATAAGGGCACGTATACCGCGCCAGCGGTGTGGCAGCAAGGGCACGTGAGCGGGATCTTCAGCGACGTTTGCGATGGATCTTCAGCGACGTTTATGACCATCACTAAATGTCCTGTATACGAATTTGATTCTTTCCTCCACTATAAATGGACCCCTACCCCTCCCATTTTTCTTCATCTCTTCTGTTCTTCCTCACCACCTCCAAGGCTCTAAAGATAGCTTGTCCCAAGCCCGGGATGCTCCTCTAGAGTAGAAAATCAAATAGTTTTCCCTCCCCTCATCCCCATTCGTGGAGCATCCTATGGCCATCCTCTCACCGCCCTTCGAGAAGAAGATCCTCACCGTGACACCGTCTTGCCCCATCCTCCATCCTCCGGCTCCGTCCCCGTTCGTCCCGCTCCTCACCACCTTCCTCCAAGCAACATCAGAGTGAGTCATCCTCCAAGAAACCGTCGAAGGGGATTCTCTCACCTCGTTCTATCTTCTTCGCTTTTGTAGTGTAGTTTTCCCGCTTTCTTAGTTGTAGAAAACATTGGATTCAGAAATATATGTGATTGTTCTTCTCTCTCTCTGTCTCTCTCTTTTGCAAGTAGATTAGCTAGATTTCATCGACCTGATCTCTTGCCCTATAAAAAATACCAAAAAAATTAGAAAGGACAAAAATGAAATAAACAAATAAAAGCAAAGCGTGGATTTTTATAAAACCAAACATTCTCCTCCCCGTGTTCGACCCGGGACTCATCTCGAGTTTCAGTTATAAATTTTATCTGATCAACGGATTTTCTTGCGAATCGAATTGCAACAATGGGTTTTCCAAACCCAAACCTTTCCACGTCCGAATCCACCCCCATCAACCCTTAATTGGTTTATGCCCTTAATGATAGATTTGTAAGTGTGTATGTGCACAACCAATGATTTTTCAAGCAAGATTAAATTTTTGTGAGGTGAATTTTAAGGTTCGGATCTTGCTTAGTAGCTTTTAGGATTTAGATATTAGGTGTATTAACCAAGTTTTGTGAGACAAACCATGTTTGAAAGCATGAGTTCAAGTATTTTCCTTTGCAAATCAAGAAAATATGAAGTGCCTAGCTTGACCTAACTATTTCAATCCTTTGGGGCTGCTATAAGATGAATCCGTTTTAAATTAGGTGGTGCGGCCCAAACAATTCAACCAATTGGCCAGATGCACCACCAATTATGGCACCAAAGGTGATTAACCTAATCTGATTTCTACTCTTTTATGTGTGTTGATGCATGTACCAATTCCACAAGTCAGAATCTCGGTTTAGTAGATATAATCAAAAGAGGCTATGTGCCTAAAATGTGGGTGTGTGTAGTGTGTATGCTAATTTTGTCCCACAATCAGAAAGTACATTTTTTTGTGTTTTTTTTTTTAATACAAGGGTGAGATGAGTAGAGGTGGCAAACATGACAAACAATTTCTATCCTAGGGTTCGTGAAAACACCTAACTAGAATAGGTCTTGATTATTAAGGTGGCGAAATGAACTAGTAGGTGGGGAATTGGGGTAGAACACTTACAAACCGCTTCACCAGCACTTCACTCCGATCTACCATGCTTAGATCTCCTTGCTAGAATACCTACAGGATAGCAAATCAGAGATAAGAGGGGTTAGTCAATAAGGAAATGCAAAGAAACACAGAAAATAAGAAAGCAAATTCCATTGCCTCCCCGGCAATGGCTCCAAAATGATTAGTGGGTTTTCGCGAAGTTAGGGTTTCGGGAAACCCGTCGTCGCAGTTACAAAACTTGCTATCAAATAAAATTTACCGAAACTTGAAAGGGATTCCCGAGTCAAACATGGGGAGGCGACTTTTGTTTCTTGAAATCCACATTTCATTTTGTTTCTTTTTGGTGTTTTAAGGTTTCGTTGTTTTTTTTTGGTATTTTAGGAGAATGGTAAAATTACTTGCAATAAAAAGAATAGAGAGATGAACCACATTTTGATTGCTTGAAGCCAAATAATGTTTATTTCAATAATAACAAACTAAACAAACTAAAAGGGATGAGGGTGAGAGGAAATCTCCTAAAGCGGATGTTTGGCGAGACAATAGCGCTTGGCGACAGCTTGGATGAAGGAGGAGAGATGCTGGACATCGGGGATGAGGAGCAGGATCAACCTAGGTAGAGGAAAGCGTCACCAAGTTAGAAATGGGAATGAGGAGGTGGACATGATCATCTACCTGAATGGAGGTGAGGGGATGGCTCTAGGGTTCCTTATGAAGGTGGTGAGAGGATGGTTACATATTTGGTGGAGGGATAGGACTCTAAACTAATAAGGAGCCTTTGGAGCTTGGGAATAGAGCTCTTGGGAGCTTGGTAGGCTTCTTGGAGCTTTGGAATAGGTAGGAGTAGCATAGGTAGAGATGAAGGCAAATGGGGAGGTGGTGGGTTTATATAGTGGTGGAGAAGGAGCTTTCCCAGCGTCGACAATTAGTGATGTTCGCAATTGTCGCTAAAGATCCCCCCTAGCTGTCGCTAAAGATCCACACAGCACTGCTGGCATGCGCTATGCGCTGCCTTGTCGTGCACGCTCACACTGGCCATGTGTTGCGTCACTGCACGCTGCACTAACACGTGCTTCACAGGCGCATGCGCTGGCGTAGTGTGTTGCGTTGGCCGTGCATGCGTCTCTGCTAATTGGTGGATTGGGGGGGCTTTACGGGTTTCGAACCTGCGCCCCTCCTTTGGTAGTGAGCGCCTCATCCAATGCACCATGCTAGTGCACGTGTCGAGAAGAGCTATTGTGGGCGCGTGGTGGAGGAGGCTTCTCAGCTGTTGGATTTTCATCCAACAACTGAGATCTCATGTTGGAAGGCCTTTAGAGGGATGCCGGGCGACCTTGAGCGATCTGGATGATGCCACGTGGCACAATCTAGACTGTCCACCTTTCCTTGCTTGTAGAGGATGTCACGATCCTCGGATAGAGATGATTTTTGCACTGTCGGACTACGATCGTCCTTCCGAATCCATCCCTATATGTCGGATTTTAAATTTGAAGCTTCAAAATGTCGCACCCTACTTCTTGACCACAATAATGCATGTATTACTGTACAATTTATACAAATCACACTAAATGCAATATGATGAATGTTATGCAGTATTTATACTATGGAATGCAATGCTAAGCATAGCAATTATCATATGTAGGCATTTTATCATGAATACAAGTGTGTTTATCAATACACGTTTAAGCAAAATTTCTTTTAAGGTCAACTTGGGGCATAGAAACCCGAAGTCCGATCTAATTGCCATTGAGTGAATCTATCACTTTCACGATAAGAAGCTTAGCACTTAGAGTCCTTTTCAAGTCTTGGGCAGGTCGGGTAACAGTAAAAGGTTATCCCGAATCTCTCAAACTCCAAAAATTCCAAAAAGAAAAGAAGAAAAAGAGAAAAAATGTGTATCTTCCCTTTTCAAATAAGGCGAGGACTTGGGTGGTCTACATCTTAGTAGATACCCGAGCACTGTTGAGTTTTTGTAATTAGGTCCTTAGCAAAAATTTTCTAATGTAATCAACAAATCTTGCCTAAGTGGTTAGATCTTGATTCTATGTTATACATAGCATTTAGGTTAATTTTGCTAGGGACTAGTAAAAGATAGGCATGGGGGTGTGATAAATGCGCATTCATTCATAATAAAATGCCTACTTATGTTAGTTCCTAAGCTTCACATTGCAGGTAGCATTATAAATAATGCATAACATTCATCATATTGCATTTAGGGTGATTTGTACAAACTGTATATTGATTCATGCATTATTATGGCCAGGGAACAAGGCAAGACATTTCGATGCTTCAAATGAAAAAATCCAACCGTATGGATGAATCCAGAGCAACTATTGCAGTCTGGCAACGTGAAAATCATCTCAATCCGAGCACCATAGCATCCTCTGCAAGCAAAGAAAGGTGGACGATCCAAATGGTGCCATGTGGCACCATCCAGATCACCCAACGTCGTCTAGATCCCCTCCAAAGTGCCTTAAGAGGAGATCTCAGCCGTTGGATCTCAATCCAACGGCTGAGAAACCATCGCTCAACTACCGCTCAACTCCAAAGGGGGAAGGCCTAATGAAATCTCAACCGTTGGATCTTCATTCAATGATCAAGAACCAGTAAGGTAGCAGCTCTTGGCTTGACAATCCAACACCTTGCCCCATTAGTTGTGCACTCGTCTCTCAACGGAGAGGCGCAGGATCGGCCAGCGATCCGCTGCAGCATCTTCGACGCCAGTAAAATTGGACCGCTCGATCTCGATTGAGCGATCAAGATTCGAACATGCGGATGGACGCCCACGCCATATGCACAATCACATGCGACAACCAAGCATGCTTCGATGAGCGATCCCAGTGCTTCATCCATGATCAAGAGGTTGACATTCTCTCCCACCAGTGAATGCAAGATTCAAACGCAAGTGTGCAATGAGCATGCGACCCACGCCATCCACCCACGATCCAAAGGTGCAATCTTCACGCAATCTCCACCCTCCAGTTGTGATCGAACAGTAGTGATTCCTCTAGCCTTGCGAGCGTGTGATTCAAATGCACTGAACGCAATCCAAAGCGCGCGACATCCGCTCAATCCACACCACCAATCAGTGATCCAATGACCACCGAGCAAGGTGCAGCTGCTGCAGCGCCATCCTGCTCTGTGCGTGGGATGCATGCGCATGTCTGTTGCACTACCCTCCCTGTGTTCGACCCAGGACTTCCTTGGAGTTTTAGTATAAACTTTATCTGGTCAGTGGATTTCTATCGCACTACGACGACGGGTTTCCAACTCAAATGTTTTCGTGTACGAAATCACGCTCATCATTTTGGCGCCGTTGCCGGGGATAGAACCCAAGTCACCCACGTGACAGGCGGGAATACTCACCACTATACTACCACCTTTGGGAAGTAGATCCTCACCACGATGCTGTCTTGCCCCACCCTCCGTCCTCCAACTCCATTCTCCATCCAGCTCCTCACCACCTTCCTCTAAGCGTACGATGAGTGTGATTTCGTACGCGAAAAGATTTGAGTTGGAAACCTATCGTCGTAGTGCGTAGAAATCTGCTAAATAGATAAAATTTTTACCGAAACTCCAAGGGAAAACAAAAAGGAAAAAAAATACCCACAAAAAAAAGAAAAAGGAGAAAAAAATAATAATAAAATAAAATATGCCACACTTCACCACACAAGTATGGCTAGCAAGTGGTCGGTGGTAACAACTCATTGTTCGATTGTCCAGAACCTAGCTAACAAAATGCACGTATAATTCCTAAACACTTAGGAAGAAGTGGAGAAGTAGAATAAGCCAAGGAGATATACACTGGGCTCGCCCTTGTGTTGACCCCATAGAAATAAAAAGTAGGGAGAAAGCTACCAGTCGAATAGATACATGATTAGCAGGTTTTTGCAAGGAAAAGTTTGGGTTTCGGGAAACCTGTCATCGCAATCGTAAAAGTTTCTATCAAATAAAATTTACCGAAACTCGAAAGGGAGTCTCAGGTCAAACACGGGGAGGTGACATTTGTTTCTTGAAATCCTCATTTTACTTTGTTTCTTTTTGGTGTTCTCAGGTTTTGTTTTTTTTTTTTGGTATTTTAGGAGAATGGTAAAATTACTTGCAATAAAAAGAATAAAGAGATGAACCACAATTTGATTGCTTGAAGCGAAATAATGTTTATTACAATAACAATAAACTAAACAAACTAAAAGAGATGGGGGTGAGAGGAAATATTCCAAAGCAGATGTTTGGCGAGACGATGGCACTTGGCGGCAGCTTGGACGAAGGAGGAGAGATGCTGGACGTCAGGGATGAGACACAGGACAAACCCAGGTAGAGGAAAGCTTCACCAAGCTGGGAATGGGGATGAGGAGGTGGAGGTGATCGTCTACTTGAATGAAGGTCAGGGGACGGGTCTAGGGTTCCCTATGAAGGTGGTGAGAGAATGGTTGCATATTTGGTGGAGGGATAGGACTCTACACTAATAAGGAGCCTTTGGAGCTTGGGAATAGAGCTCTTGGGAGCATGCCAGGCTTCTTGGACTTTGGAGTAGGTAGAAATAGCATAAGTAGAGATGAAGGCAAATGGGGAGGTGTAGATGGGTTTATATAGTGGTGGAGAAGGAACTTTCCGCGCGTGGACAATTAGTGACATCTACAATTGTCGCTAAAGATCCACCCTAGCTGCCGCTGAAGATCCGTGCAGCACTGCTAGCGCGTGCTATGCACTGCCTTGTCGTGCACGCACGCGATGGTTGTGCGTTGCGTAGCTGTGCGCTGCGCTAGCGCATCCTTCACGTGCGCATGCACCGGCGCAGTGTGTTGCGCTAGCCATGCGTGCATCGCTGCCAATTGGAGGATTGGGGGGGCTTTACGGGTTTCAATCCTATGCCCCTCCTTTGGGAGTAAGCGCCTCAACCAGTGCGCCACGCTAGTGCATGTGCCCAGAAGAGCTGTTGTGGGTGCACGATGGAGTAGGCTTCTCAGCCGAGGGATGAAACCATGTTGGAAGGCCTTTGGAGGGACGTCGAGTGACCTTGGGCGATCTAGATGGTGCTACGTGGCACCATCTAGACCATCCACCTTTCTTTGCTTGCAGAGGATGCCACAATGCTTGGATCGAGATGATTTCCGTGCTGCCGAACTACGATCGTCATTCCAAATTCATCTGTACGATCGGATTTTGCATTTGAAGCTTTAAAATGTCACAGCATGCTTCCTTGCCACAATAATGCATGAATTACTGTATAATTTTTACAGATCACACTAAATGCAATATGATGAATGTTATGCAGTATTTATATTATGGAATGCAATACTAAGCTTAAGAACTATCATAAGTAGGCATTTTATCATGAATACATGCGTGTTTATCAAACCCCCAGGCCTATCTTTTGCTAGTCCCTAGCAAAATTAACCTAAATGATTTATATAAAAATAGAATCAAGATTTGATCACTTAGGCAAGATTTGTTGATCACATTAGAAAATTTCACTAAGGACCTAATTACAAAAACTCAACAGTGCCGGGGTGCCTACCAAAATGCAGACCACCCAAGTCATCACCTTATTTTTATAAGGGAAGATACTTTTTTTTTTGTTTTTCTTCTTTTCTAAATTTTTTTGAATTATTGGAGTTTGAGAAATTCAGGATAACTTTTTACGACTACCTGACCCACCTAAGACTCGAAAAGGGCTCTAAGTGCTAAGCATCTTATTGTGAAAGTATAGACTCACTCAACAACAATTAGATCGGACTTCGAGTTTCTACGTCCCTATGTGACCTTAAAAATTTCTCCCTAAAGGTTTATCTTTTCAATCGGTTGCTTTTGCCCTACTTTTTTTATTTTTTTACGGGGTCAACACAAAAGAGAACCCAGTGTATATCTCCCCAGCTTATTCTACTTCTTCACTTCTTCCTAAGTGTTTAGGAATTATACGTGCATTTCGTGAGCTAGGTTCTGGACAACTGATCAATGAGCTATTACCACCGACCACTTGCCAACCATAATTGTGTGGTGAAGTGTGGCTTATTTATTTATTTTATTTTTTATCCTTTTTTATTTTTTATCTTTTTTTTCTTTCTGGGTATTTCTTGTTCTCTTTTTTTCTAACTTGGTGTCTTCCCTGATCTAAGATTTACCTAAAGGCAACAAGAAGAGAATGGTCATGTGGCTGGGCTTTGGACAACTGACCAATGAGCTGTTACCACCGACAACTTGCCAACCATACCACCCTAGACGGTTCATTAGCTACCCAATTTCCGTAAAAGTCGTCAAAAAGTGAGTCAGTACAAATAGTGTGTAGAAGCTTAGACTTAAAGTCCCCTCAAATCAGAGGGTGGGTTAATAAGTCGTGTACTTATCACCTCAATTTATTGGCCAAATTAGAATAAAATTACTTGGTGAGGACTCGAGACTAAGTCCACATTTGAGTGGACACCCAGGCTAATTAAGCTCGAAGAATTGAAAAGTCTTCGTGTTCAAGTTCTAAAGTATCATTTCCTAAAGTTCGCATCCTAATGCCTAAGTTTTCTTCTCCTAATTCCAATTTCTTTTAAATAATAGGAAATTACTGTTACGAGCTAACAAAATGATCAAATCACAAAGTATCTACCCCCCATGCTTAGCTAATGCAATCTCCTCATTGTAAAATAAAATCATAAAGGAGGGAAGAATAGGAAGAATTTCACCAGAATTCCGTGAAACTCCGATCAGCTCCAAAACACCCTATACATGTGCTGAGTTTATTGCCTTCAGCTAGGCATAGTCCTCAAGCAAAAATTATAAATATTGAGGCTACAAGAACAAAGTTTCTGAACCCCCAGATATGAGTCCCAGAGAATGAAAGTGGGCTTGCCAAAGAGATAATCAATGAAACTGGCAAGCTAGTGATGCAGGGAGAGCCTAAATGGTCTCTAATAGAAGTTTTGTTGATTCAGTACAAAGGAGGTTTGGGTGGGTGTAGGATTTGTGCAATGGTTGGGTGAGAAAGGATGATGAGGTTTTTGTGATGTGTTAGGGGTTTGTAATGTGTGTGTACTCTAGCATACCAAGCTTTTCAAAAGTTTCTCCCCAAAGTTCAATTTCATGCTTAAAATTCGAGTGATTGATCCAACCATTCTGATCTTCATGATCTCCACCCATTATTTAAACCTCAAACTCTAAGAATTCAGGATAAGGATGTTGTTGGGTTTTTACTTGATCAGGTGAATCTTCGAACAAGTTCCTAATTTCATGAATATTTCCCTCAACCTGGTTTGTTGGTTGCATGTTTGTATTCACCTCAACTATCCATGCAACCTTGTGAATTTCTTCCTGAGTTTGGGTTGCGTTAGCCATTAAGGGGTTGTCTAATCTGTGTATGGCCATTACCTCCTCTATTCTAGCAAGCTCATCCATCAAACCACACTTAATTTTATCCTTCTTTGAAACCTAGAAAATATTAAATCGATTTTTTTTATTCCCTAAGGTAATTTCTATATTTCCCGATTCACAATCAATCCTTGCCTTGGCGATGGCCAAGAAGGGTCTTCCCAAAATAATCAGGATGTGGTTGAGTTGTTTTGGTGCTTCCATGTCAAGGACCATGAAATCAACAAGGTAATGCAAATCATTAACCTTGACTAAAACATCCTCCAAGAGACCCTTTGGTTTTGTAATTGATCTATCGGCCAACTGCAAGGTTATGTCAGTGTGTTTCAAGTGGCCTAGACTCAGTTTCCTATGTAGTGAGGGATCACATTAATGGAAGCACCCAAGTCGAGGAGAGCCCGTTCAAAAGTAATGTTTCCTATTGTATAGGAAATCAGCGAGGCTCCTGGGTTCTACTTCTTAGGGGGTAGCTTTTTTAAGATTAGTGTGCTAGTGTTATCAGACAAGACTACTCTCCTAGTGTTTCAGATTCCGCTCTATGCTTCTTGACAAGTCAATTTTTCACTTTCGAAAATGATAATTAAGATGATATGTTGTTGTATTTCTAAGTGATGAAAAATCGTCTAATCAAAATATTGAATTAAAATTAAACCACTCGTAGAAGAGCGAGTCGTGTCCACAGGGAGGAAATGGCCTAGTAAAACTCGCAAGGGTCAAAAACCGATGTTCACTATTATTTTCATCAAGAATTCGAGTCAAAACTGCTTCTCAATTGGGATGATAAGACATGATCATGCTGATTTTGCATTTACGTTGAAATTTGAGGGTGTTCTCTTAAATGTGCCATAATATTTAATTAATAAAAGAAAAAAATCAAAAGATTGCAATGGCATATGAATGTAACAACTAATGCAAGTTTTACTATGCAAAAACAGAGGAGGATCTTCAATTGGCTTGCACGCATGGAGGAGAGGATGGCCGGAGGAGAGGAGCTCGCCAAAGGTTAAGTGGAGCGAGGGCTTCGCGATGGTGGTGGCGGTGAGTCGCGAGGTGGCCAGGGCCGACCGGATGGAGATGCGACGTTGGTGACGTGGAGTTCTACCGGTGGCCGTGCGAGTGATACCGGCGGTCATGGATGTGGGGGAAGATGCGGTGGAATGTAGCCGGTAGCAGCTCCTCCTCCTCTCTTGTAGCCGTCTACATGGATTTGAAATGGAGAGGCGGGAGCAGATCCACATTCTCTGCTCATCTTCACTGCGGCCATCACTTCATGCATTGCGCACAGCTGCAACAGCCGTTGAAGAAGAAAAATTAATAAATTAAGAAATGAAATTATGACTTATTTATCTTCAAACCCTCACATAATATGTTAATTCTAATACATGCATATAATGTAACCTAAAGACTAATGCACGCATGCTAAATAATTTATATATGAATGTAATGCATACAAGCAATTTTATATAAACTAAATTATTTATTTCTTAATGCATGCTATGTATGCGCTAATATTAATCTATTGCCTAGGCACTTAAGTAACTAATTAGCCCACAAATATGGGCTCATCAAATGCCCCCATGCCTAATTTTTGCTAGTCCCTAGCAAACTCAAGCAATAACCCAGCTCTCAAAGTGAACTAGCCAACCTAATTGGTCTTCCTTTAGAAACATGTTAAGTTCATACTTTAGACCTAAGGTTCCCAAGTAGTTGCTAAGTTACAAACTAGGTCGGCTAAAGACGAGTTGCAGGCACAGGTTTCCTTGATTTATAGCTCTACCCTAGAGTTTATTGATCCCAAAGATTAAAGCATCCATGCATGTGCATTGGTCTGAATTATTTGAGGTTGGTTTGATTGCCAACCTAGAAAGAGAGAAAGAGTTTTTTTTTGTAATATATATATTTTTGTTTGATTCCTCTAAGTTCAACCTTGGATTAACTATAAACACGATCTGTGTGGGATTCATTGTCCCCCTCACCAAACCTCGAAGGGTGCTTGGCTTTCGATGCTTCGAGATAGCACCATCCATAGAGACCCCAAGAACTCCTGGCAATCAACACTTCGAGATAGTATCGCCCATGGATTTCTTAAGCGAATTCAGGCCTGTGGCAATCGGCACTTTGAAATAGGGCCGCCCATGGTACCTGAACCGCATAATGCGCTTACATGCCCCCAGTAGGATGGATATCCTAAGAGACAAGAGCCAAGGAGGTAACATGCTATCATCGCATCATCAAGGTGAGTATGCACTCCACCTCTCCTAGGCAGGAACTCATCCAACCAATTTGTGTTTTCAAGCTTTTCCTAAGTCAAAACTAAGAGAACCAAATTTTCTTTAAGAAATGAATTATGGTGATCACTATTTACACAAGACCAAGTGTGTGTGAAATGTGGATTCTTAAGTTACGACGACCAGTAAACCAAAAGGTAGAAAACGACACCAGGAACTACCCAGCCTTTAACTCAATCCCTAGCTTTCCTTCCTCAACCTCTTGAGGAATGGTCTGTAACTTGACTCCTACTTAAGTTTTTAAGTCCACAAAGGACCCTAAGGGTCTAAAGCTAGTAGCTCAACTTAGCTTCTAAAGTTAGACACCTAGAGTCAACTTAGTCTAACCTAAAGTTCTGGTCTTATGCCTAAGAATGCAGGGCCCATCCAATTAAGCTCTTTTTTTTTTTTTTTAAGAATGCACATGTATACAATGCAGAATGCTTTAACTAAATTCATAAATGCACAATATATAAATGTTATGTATATCCCCAAGTACACCCCCCGTGCCCAAAATTTGTAATGTCCTCATTGCATAGAAGGATATTACCTGGGTCAGAAATGGGCTACCGTTATTTTGTTAGTAGCTGAGTAGACAAAGAACCTGCAAATCAGGTTCAAAGATGATTGCACCACAAAAATACACCTGCAATTGTGCCATCTTGTGCTATTTCCTAGCATTACCAGTGCATATTAGGTATCTATTGTTGCATTTGTAAAAATACACGAATGCATGCATTTATTTGAGAGGGGAGGAGAGTGAATAAAATGGCCTTGCAATTAATAAATTCCTCAAGTGATGCCTTGCAAAATCTCCATCTTTATTTTTTA